>CM016484.1:14925199-24925199 GCA_002890555.2 Lagenaria siceraria | reverse complement strand
TTATAATTGAACTTTAATTTTAATTGGATAGTGATACGGACTTGCTTTAAAAGGTCCATACTGTGAGGACAACTACGAGTTCCAAGAAAATGAATGCACACATGTCTGCATGTCTCTCTTTCTCTCTCCCTTTCTCTCAAATAGTGCAACCAATAAATAATCTTTTAATTTTTTTTTTTAATTCTTCTTTTGTTACTAAGCCCCCTCCTTTTTACCCCATATTACATTTCCAATACTTCATAAAACAACAAATACATTAATATATTCTTTAAAAACAAAGACAAATGCATTAATATCTCTAATCAAACATTATAGTAAAATATGTACCTCAATAAATATGTTTAGAATTGAAGAAGAGTTACATTGGAAGGTACAAATAATCAGAGACTTAAATTTAGGATCTTTAATATAGTAGGAATTGCAAGGGATATATAGGAAAAATTTTATAAATATAAAAAATATTAAACTATTTATAAAAAATAGTAAAAAAATAATACTGATAAATATCAATAGACTTCCATCAACATTTATCAGTGATCTATCACTCATAGACTTCTATCAACATTTATCGCAACTATCTAAAAATTTTGCTATTTTGTGTTAATAATTTTCTTTATTTTTCTAATTTTAAAAATTCTCCATATATATATATATATATATATATATTATCAGTGATCTATCACTCATAGACTTCTATCAACATTTATCGTAACTATCTAAAAATTTTGCTATTTTGTGTTAATAATTTTCTTTATTTTTCTAATTTTAAAAATTCTCCATATATATATATATATATATATATATATATATATACGCGCACATTGATTAATTACTACGTTTTCTTTAAAAAATATATACCCCTAGTACATAAACAGTATATATTTTCTAACTATTTCATTTGCAAGGGATATATATATTTTTAGTTACATTGTAAATTTTATTTTAATGTTGTTAAAAAAATTATATTATTGTTAAAACAAACGGATATGATTGATATAAAGACGGGAGAACGTCTCTAGTACAAATAGTATGAAAATATTTAAGACCAGTAAGTAGTGTGGGACCTATAAAATTAAATAATATAGAATAAATTTCGATTTTGGTTCATGCACTTCTATGTAATTTGTGTTTAATAGGCTTCTTAACTTCTAAGTTGTCAAATTGTTTTTCAAATTTTCAATTTTGCAACTAATTAATAAGTATATGACATATTCAACACTTTATTAGTTAACATTTGAAATAAATATAAAATTGAATTTTGTATCTAATAAATTATTAAACTATCAATTTTACCTTGAATAAGTTCACAATTTTTTCTTTTAAAAAAAGGTCAAATATGGCCAAAAATTTGTTAGAGAAAACATTTTAAGTTTGAAGAATTATTAGATGAATAAAATAAAAAATGGGGGAATTTATTACAAACTAACCTAATTTGAGAAAAGAAATTAAAAATTCAAAGAAATAATAAAATATTTTTAAAGTTCAAGAACTTATTTGACACTGCAAAAATAAGCGCGGTTCAATTTACATAAAATATATAAATTAGATCACATCCAAATTAGAAATTTGATTCTTACTTTCCATTTTGTAAAATAAAATATTTAATACAAACATAAAATTACAATAACTAAACTTATAATTTAACTTGGGAGGAAAAGAAGAGGGTATTATTAGTAATACTAAAAAATGTCTCTAATATATATTTTGCTATTTTCAGATATAAAAAATTAGTTAAACTATTTACAAATATAGAAAAATTTTACTGTCTAAATACTAAAAAATTGTTTTCAAATATAGAAAAATGAATTAAACTAAAAAATGTCTCCAAACTATTTTTCTCATTTTGCTATTCTATTACTATCTATCTCAAACGATGAAATTTTATCGCAGTCTATCAGGAGAATAAATTTTTTTGTATACGGTGTAAATAGTTATCATTGTTTCTAGTATTTTTTTTTTACGCAAGAGCAAGGTAAGAAAAATAAGGGATCATTTGAACTAAAAAAGAAAAATAATGGATCCATTTTATTTTGTAATGTTTAAAATGGCAAGTGCTGCTAATTATATTTATTAAAATGGTAAAAGAGAGAGAGAAAAAAAAAAAAGAAAAAAAAGGAAAGGTGGAGTCCAGAAGAAGAAAAAAAAAAGAAAAAAAAAAAAGTGGCTCGTCTCTCTCTCGTCTAAGCTCTCGCACAGTGCGGGAGCCAACCTAAGCATCTCATTCGTTGTTTGTTCTTCGGAAAAACACACTACTCGAGAACACCTGCACTTCTTCTCTGCCACTCCCAGTTCCGGCAAACTCCATCATATTTCTTTCTCTTCAATCTCTTCCTTTTGTTCCTACACCGATTATATATTTTTTTCTTCTTCTTTATTTTAATCTCCAGTTCATCATCATCTACACATCCTCCGGCGATTTCTGTAGCTATCTTTTTCGTTTACGCTTTCTATTAGCTATACTGCTGCTATGGAAGAAATGTACGGTTTGCAATCCACGGGGGAGTATTCAGATAAGGCCCTGATGTCGCCGGAGAATCTGATTCTTCCACCGGATTATCAGAGCCTTCTTGTGAGTTCTGGAGAGTTTCGCGATCGGATTCCGGTGTTTGGATCCAACGAACTGCTTTCGGCGGCGGCATCGGCGATTTCGGAAGCTGAAGCAGCATCGATCACGCCAGAAATTCAACGTGAAGAAGATATGGTGAACGTGATCAAAGCAAAAATTTCTTCTCATCCTACTTATCCTCGTTTGCTCGACGCCTATATTGACTGCCAAAAGGTGAAAAACGCTAGGCTCTCTTTCTTACACTTTGCTTTAACACAGCTAGCTTCATAAAATCCTAAATCCTAATCCTCTCTCCTTCTTTCTTAATTATTACTAATATATATATATTTTTTTGTTTTTGTTCTCTTTCTTTTAACCAGAGAACAAAAACTTTCTCGGCTTTAAATGCTTCCGCAGACACTGTCAAGGAAGACGAAATTAACTAGGATAGAGAGAATTTGGCTATTTACTAGAACGTTTTCTTTCTCGATTTATTGACCTGCCGAGGGTTCAGTTTTTGTCTCCTTTCATTTCTTTCTCTTTCTTTTAAGCTTCGAACGTCTTACAGAATAGCATGATTCTGCCTATCTGATTTCAGAATTTGGCTAGAAAGGGGGAAAACTGCGGGGGATGAGAATTGTCAGTTGTGTATCCGATTTTGTTTCTTAAGGGCGAGAGTAATGATTGTTAGTGTTCGTTAAGTTGATTATTGTATGATATCGAGGCGTTTGAAATCCGTGGAGGAATTTTTTTTTTCTTTTTTTATTTTTTTCTTGTAACAAACTGATTCTCGCATGAATATTGAATGTGATGCGAGGGGTTTATTGTGCGCAGGTAGGGGCGCCTCCGGAGATTGCACATTTGTTAGAGGGAATCCGTCAAGAAAGCGACCTTTGTAACCGTCACGCTGTCACCACGTGCTTGGGCGTCGATCCTGAGCTCGATGAATTCATGGTAATTACTTCTTCTCCAAATCGAAATATTTCAATCTCCTTTCTCTATTTCTCAGTGTTGTTTTCCTTTTTGTTAATTTTATGACTCCTTTTTAGGAAACGTACTGCGATATGTTGGTGAAGTACAAATCAGATCTCAAAAGGCCTTTCGACGAAGCAACTACGTTCTTGAATAAGATCGAACTGCAACTTAGTAACCTCTGCAATGGCGCCTTCTCCAGAAGCCTTTCCGGTCAGTATTGTTTCATTACTCTCTCTCTTTGATTACTATTTCCGTTTCGAATGCTAATGGTTTGTTTGGTTTTATTACGTTAATTAAATCTAATTAATTATATATATATATATATATATATATTTTTTTTTTTTTTTATCGCTGTTGCCTGGGTTGGTGTTAAAGAATGACGGAAAAAAAAAAAGAAAAATAATTGGTAGATTACTTGGTAATTAGAATAAGAATGACGTAGATTTATTTGTTTTCTCACTTTTTCTTCATTTTACTGCGGATTGAAAAATCTAAGGTCTTAACAACCAATAATACAAAGGAACAGCGAAACCCTAGGAACTATATATTTATCTGCCTGTGTCTTTGATTGCTACTCTTATCTACAGTCGCTGTTTTTGGATTACGACCTTGTTAATTGTTCGTTGAATGGTGATTCTTTATTGGTTATATTGGAAATCTTCAAGTGCAATAATGAAGCTTCCAAATAGTGTTTTCTAATAATTTAGAGTTCTAATTATTACACTTTGCTTTGGTTTAACTGCGGCTGCTCACCTATCTTGTTTGTTGTGTTTGTTTCCATTTTTCCTCGCTTTTCTTATCCTTATTTTGAATTTTATTTTTCGTTTTTATTGTTACATGCCGAAAAAAAAAAGGAAGGAATAAAAATAAATCCTGGAAGTGTGAACTTTTCCGTGTTAGAGATTCTGATTTTGACATTTCAGAGTTCAGTGTGACGACATTGGAAATAGTAATATGATTTGGCGTATGGTATTAAGTAATATATTGTTTTCCGTATATGTCCAGTGGTAAAAAAAAATCCATGTAAAAGCTTTCAGTTATATATATGCATCTCATGTTTATGGTCTCTTCTCTTCAACTAGTCGTAATTCTCTCTCTATAATTATAGACACAATTCAAAAAGGGTATTTGGTTTTAATTCTTTTGTTCTAAATACAGGCTGCTTCAACCCATCGTGTCTTCTCTTTGAATTGTTACATGGGATGTCTTAGTAAACATATCAATTTACTTATGACCACATTGTTAGTGTATATTGTGTCCATATATGCAATTCGCCTATTATTATTTCCTAATCTCTTAAAACGGTGTGAATGTGTAATTTTTTTGTCAACCTAAATTTAACTCAATCCATCTAGTTATATAATCTCGAAGGCAGAAGTTCAAATCTCTATCGGTGTTGTTAGAGGAAAAAAAGTGTAATTTTTCTATTGTTTTCATAAGTGGCTTTTATTTTGCATAATTTTTTTCTCATAAATCCTATGAAAAAGTACAAGTGAATCTCATTTTTTGCCCTTCTGTATAACTATAGCTTTTACTAAGAAGAATAATTAGTGTGTCTTGCCAAATATCATTACATTTCTGAAAGGAAAGATAAAATCATATATTTTTGTCTTCAAATATTTCAATATAGAAATTGATTTTGAGTTTATATATTCTTTCAGTATTAGATACAAGGCCAATAAGCCATTTGTCAGTGACCGGCATATATTTGTTATCAACAATAATTTCTTGAACTGATCACTGTTGTAGATTTTTTAGGCAAAAAAAAGAGAACAGTTAGAAATGGCATTAAGGATATAGATGTGGATAATTCTCACTCGAACATCAAACTTTATTGCATTTGTGTGATAATCAATGAGTGTTACATATTTATGTGGTCCGTATTATATGCTGATTCTATCTTAAGATATATAATAGAGATCATTGTCTTAATGTGATTGTGATAGCTGTGATAATCTTTGTCGAAGATATTTTTATAACAATTTCAAATTTCAATGGATCATGCGTGGTGCATGTAAGATGTGGAAAATGAGAAAATGAACCTTGGGACTTGTCGTGTGGGTTGCTGACTACTGATAAAGTGAAGTTGCAGCTATATCTTCTTGAAACTTGATTAGTTCACATAATTTCAATCCCCAGGTAGGAAAAACTTCATTATTAAAGAACATCACCGACTTGCTTTGTGTTGTAATGCTCTCTAGTTTCTCTGACATGCAACTTATGGGAATGGGCTTGGCAGGCTTTAAAGGTTAAATATGATAATTAAAAAAATGAGTGATCTCAAAAGAAAAGCTTGTGAATCGAAGATAATGGTTGGCAACTATTGTTTTTAATTTACTTTGGAAGTACAAATTAACTTTTCAGGTGTGATGTTATCTTCATTAAAAAAATAGCCTCGTGTTCAGATTGTCTTAGCACGAGAGCTTTAGCGAGTTCTTTATATGCTTTCTCATATATAATCACTTATATAAAAGTCTCTTTGGACATGCGACCGTTGGCAGATTTCCATTTGGATTTCGTATGGGCATATATTCACGTGCTCGAACGGGTATTTTGCTGCCAAAATCTGGCTGGCTCATTTTTATGCTAAAACTTTGCATCTCAAGAGGACAAAAGGATTTTGGCCCGAATTATTTGGCTTATCTTCTTACTACATTATTGCACTCTCTTTGGAATTCCTTTTAATTTGTAAGAGAATTCCTTTGTATTTTCTGGTCATAATGCTTTTCCATACCCATCCAGATCATCAATGATAGATAAATTTGTCTTCAGAGCAAGCTAGGTCATCATTTTAATATAGGAAAGTGCTATTAATTAGTTAGCAGAAGTTGTTCCTGAAAATTTTGTAGATGTCTGTTTGGGTTTCTACTTCTAGAACGAGGATATAAAGGCGATGATCTAGCTGTGCTCATCATATAAAATCACTATGTTTCTTTTTGGACAGTGAGTTACTGCATTATTTTGTCTGGAACCACCAGCTAATTAATGATCAGCTTTCTTTAGATAAATAAAAATTGATGTATACATATTGGTTGCATATCAAGCTTACTTCTGATGTTATGTGGTCTTCCTATCCCCTTTCTGACTATTTTGGTTTCTATAGTTTATCTCCTGGTTACAGTGAAGCTTCACATAGAAAGCTGTAATCAAACTATCTTTTTCTCCGAACCCACTATTTGTGTACAGCAGATTTCCTTGCAAATGAACTCTAATATCCCAAGTTGTATATAACCGTTCCTAAATCGGACCGAGCTTTTTGATGAAGAATAAGATGGGTTTTTAAACTTAGTGTCTGTAGGGGCGAGTACTAGCTTTTTTGTTTCTTCCATATGTATTTTACTTACTTAGCCTGCAGAAGGGTTTTCTAGGTCACCAATATAGTAGTCACGGCTTGCTTTGCTTGATCGCCATTTTTATCCAGAAGTAAGAAGCTTGAGAGTTGAGAAAGAAAGGACAGATTTCAGGATGGAGAATAAGTTTCTGGGTAATTGCATGTCCCGCGATGAAAACTGAGAAAGTTTGGTTGGGAGAGGAAAAGAAAGGGGAAAAAAAGAAAAAAACGAAAAATAAAGAAGGGAAAAGTTTAGGGGAAAGCCCGGGTTGAGCGGGTGGTCGAGGTTTTCACACTGTCACATGTACTCCCGCAGTTTTCGCTGCGAAGGTGCTTTTGGTGCCCTCTCTTACCCACGCACTTAGTCACTCCCAGCTGGTTAGTGGTTGTCACTTCTATCGACAAGTACTCTGCCGTCTTCTTCGTGCGGATGATGTGTACGACACGTGTCACTACCTCATTGGATATCTGGGGTTTGCAGTGGTCACCTTCACTGATACCCGTTTCTTTATCTTTTCCCTTTTGGGGCCCTCCTTTCTCTTTCTTACACTAAGATTGAAGTTGGTGCCTATCACCGACTTTTTTACTTGGTCTGAACAGAATCAGCTTACTAGCCAAGAGATGAGAAAGGAAAGTCAGGGTTGGATCAGAATAGTTCCTCCCTAACCAGGTGGGATTCTCACGTTATTGACAACAAAACAATCAAACTTCCCTTGTCCGGATGATCTCCTTTTTTAAATTTCTAAGTGTGATGTTTGAAAGTTTGGAAGTGTAAAGTGGTATGAAAAGGGTGGTCATTTAATTCACTATCAACTAACAACTACCATGTGCTTTGTTCCTGGCTATGGCTGGGCATTACCCGGGAGTAAGGATATGGGTAAAGGGTCACTTTCTGGCTAAAGAGAACTGCACCGGGTCGTGTGGTGGGGGCATTGCATTACTGCTCATGGGATATCATCGAGAGAGAGAGGGTGGAGGTTTTTTTTATATTATTATTATTAACCTCGAAACTCTCGTGGGTCATTCCAGAAAGTGAATTTATGTGGCCGTTCAGTCTTGTCTATTCTGACTGTGAGTTCCTCACGCCCCCCCTGCGTCTGACAAATGACTTAACCAGACACTGCTGAAACGCACCTTGGCTTCCCTTTTCCTTCTTACCCTTTTGCAGTTGGTAGTCAAATCCTTGTTTTGCCTTTGAATGCCCTTTTTTTTTGTGGGGTCCTCTTCTTCTTGTTCTGCCCTATCAATTTCAATCTGCCCTTCTTCTTTGAGATGTTCAATCGTAATTTTCTTTTTTCATTTGATTTAACATGGTTGGTTTAGGTTGATTTGAGTTGAGTTCGGATATTTCCAGCCCAGCTTTATTGCTTGCTTATACACTACTGAATTACGGCAGCTAATTAAGAATATGTTTTCAATCTTGTGAATAGATGACGGTGCTGTCTCATCGGATGAAGAATTGAGCGGTGGAGAGATGGAAGTTGTGGAGGCGGAGGCTCAAACCAAAGGCGAGAATAGGGATCTTAAGGACAAGCTTCTACGTAGATTTGGGAGTCATATTAGTACTTTAAAATTGGAGTTCTCAAAAAAGAAGAAAAAAGGAAAATTACCAAAAGAAGCCAGGCAAACACTCCTTGAATGGTGGAACGTTCACTATAAATGGCCATATCCTACGGTATGTTTCCTTATATGCTTTCGTAAATTTTGTAATGTACATCGTATGGTCACACATAAAGTCACTCACGCTATAGAAAATCCGTATTTGACTTAGGAAAATATTTGGATACATTCTGACCGTACATATATTTATGCATTCTACCAGGTTGTCCAATCATAATTTATCATACAGGTAGTAAATTCTTTGAAAATCTTTTTTGAAATATATATATATATTTTGTGAGTGAAATGCATGAAAATTAGTGTATTTTGACCTGCACTCAAGTCTTACCCTGACAGATGCATAAACTCAATCCATCATACTTAATCACGCTATACGAAGCAAGCAGAAAAGACGGTTTAAAATTATTAATTATTTTACTACGCTATCATCTATCCCAAATAGAGTTTATACTTTATAAATGCAGTTCATAATATTTAATGTTGCTTAACCACATAAAGAATTCCCTCATCGAGAAATATTATTTTATTATATTTCTTCAAGTTTAGGGCTATAATCCGCTGCTTTTAATCATCCAGGAAGCCGATAAGGTTGCATTGGCCGAGAGAACAGGCCTAGATCAAAAGCAAATTAACAATTGGTTCATAAATCAGAGGAAACGCCACTGGAAGCCATCAGAGAATATGCAGTTTGAAGGAATGGATGGGCTTTCTTCTGGTAGATTCTTCAGGGAGGACTGAAAACACTTTAACGATTTCAAGATGTATATTCCCAATATTGTTTCTTCTAATGTGAGCTTTTGTTTGCTTTCCCTTCATGTATATCTGGAAAATATATATATATATATATATTTATATGCTGAAGAATTTGAACACTGAAATTATTGCTTGTGTTACCAATATAGAGAATAAATTCCAAGTTTCTTATGTCATACTAATACTGATGCCTACCCTACAAATGTACAGATATGTAAGGTGCCATAATATCAAACTACTATTTATCCTTTAAAGTACAAAGACAATTAGAAGCTGAAAATTTCTTCGCATTATATTACATGGACTCAAGTCTATATAATATTAATATCTGGAAGAACAAAGCTTGGAATTTCCAGCTTACGGCATATAAATAGAACCTTACCAAACTCTCTTGAGTGTCATTCACAGAAGCTAAGTATATTTTAAAACTTGATAGGCATAGTTCCTCAGATACTCGGGTCGTATATTGTTGCTGAAAACCTCCATGTGTGCACAAACCAGATCAGATTACAATGTCATATTTCTTATTTTCGATGGTGTATTACTCACTGAGGCTATTGGCAAGTTGGGACTTGACCGGGTAACCTTAGCCGATATTATGTTGTCATGTTTCTTATGTTATATACAAGATTCGAAATGATTGCACAGGTACGCTACTCATCTAGGGTCGATGATGCTTTGGGTCATGCTATTTTGCGAAGATCGCGAGTTATAATACAAAACGGGATTGGATGAGTCTGAAGAATTTTGGGATTTCATGTTTCCACTTGTAGGATGAAGATATGGAGGCTGTTTTGGCTGGGGAATCTCATAATTTGCTGTAAGCATTTTCACAACCATCGACATGGATGGCCTTAGGTCAGCAAAGGCTTGCACACAAACTAGACCTATTTGAAGCAACTGAGATGCTTCATCTCGTGGATAATCGCCAGCAAGGATCGGATCAACAGCTGCATATAGCCTTCCCTCTCCATACAAATTCCATACCTTTGGAACCAAATGAAAATAAATGATTATGAGAGCAAGTTTAATGGAAAAGCAACGATGACAAGTGTAGGTTCAGTTTCAGAAATGTGAATGAGAGGATAATTCTATGGTGTAATGAATATAAGCTTCACCTTTTGTAAGATGGACGTTGAATCTTGAAAGAAGTGATTATTCCTCCTTCCAGTGATGACTTCAATGGCAAAAACTCCAAAACTGTAAACGTCGGCCTTTTCAGACAACTTGCCACGCACTACATATTCTGGAGCCATGTAACCTCTGCGCAAGAGTAAAGGAAGTGGGGAAAATATTTAAGATATTAGTTTGGTTTCTTTATTGTTCAAAGACACAGCTGAAAAGGCAGAGCATTTCTCGCCAATATTTTCATAAAACTTATCACGCTCCTAAATTTAAATGTTTGTATTGTAGATGCATAGGTTGAAGCATGATCACAAACTTGTTAATTTGCAACTGTCCATTGAACTATGAGATTCATCCGATGCATTGCATACAGTATTCCATAATAATCAGGCCCAAATTTGTCAATTGCAATGTAAGACAGTACAGATATCTTCTTGATAGACTCAACACAGAATGCATTCAAAAAGATAAAATGTTTCGTATCACGACATCTTCCTCTATACGTATTCAAAATGCATCAAAATACATTAGATTCTTATGATCCATGCAAAAAAAATTTGTCTGGAAATTAACCCTCATTCAATTGAAATACTATTGAATTAAATGAGTACCAAATGGTAATTTGAAAACTTACAGTGTGCCAGCAATTGCAGTACTAATGTGTGTCTTATCTTCAGGAAGCAGTCTAGCAAGTCCAAAATCAGCAATCTTTGGAGTGAAATCATTGTCCAGCAGAATGTTGCTTAGTTTTATGTCCCGATGAATGATTTTCACGTTGGACTCCTCATGAAGATAAGCCAAGCCTTCAGCTGTGCCTAAGACAATCTTAAACCTGGATTCCCAACTCAGCGGCTGGACGTTCTTGTTACCTTGTGCACAAAGAAACGAGAGATTATGTAAAATTCTTTTAAGCATAGAGAACTTATTTTATTAAGCAAGGAATTTAGAGGTGAAATTATTACCAAACAGGTAATCGTGCAAGCTTTGATTTGGCACGTATTCATAAACAAGGAGACTTTCCGGGCCTGTTATACTGCATCCCAGCAGCCCTACAAGATTTTTGTGTTGAATGCCACTGATGAGATTTACTTCATTAAAGAAATGGTCCACCCATTGTCGTGTATTGAAGAAAAGCCTCTTGATTGCTACAACTCTGCCATCTGATAGAGTTCCCTATTTAACATAAGAAACTTTCTTATTTAGTTTGCATTTCTAAAGTTCTGAGTTTTCCCAAGACAACAGAAGGATTCATACTTTATAAACTGAACCAGAACCTCCTTGTCCCAGTTTATTGGATTGGTCAAAGTAATTTGTGGCCCTTTCAAGAGTCTCGTATGAAAAATTAAGCTTGGACTTATTAACAATAGCCACAAGAGGACCGAGTTGCTTTTTCTCTGAAGCAAAAGGAAAATTGCAGTGAGTTGAATAATTTTGACGATTGAAAGAAAAACATTACCATTATTACATAATAAAAGCACACACCTTTGCGTTTCCTCACAACTCTCCTTCTGGCACCGAAAACAACCGTTGAAATCATCAATGCAACAGCCACAGCAGCAGATACTGAAGCCAAAATTATCGCCAGACGGCGACTTCCTGTAAAAAAACAGTATCTGAACCATTTACTATCATATCTCAGGAAAACAGTTGAAATCTTTTCAAACTAAGTGAAGCAATGGCAACTTCTGTTGGGTTTTGGCAAGTTATTAGAAAAGTGGTTGTCCAACATTAGAAAGGTTAAAGTGATGGCTCCAAACACTATGAAAGGAATATATGGTTTTGGCTTCAAATCGTCCCAGTTAGAAACAATTTAAGCTTGGTGTGCTAACTTTAGTAAAATTTCATTTTTGTATTCTCTAGTTTGAGATAGTGCTCTTGTAATTGGAATCAGAACAGAATTATTTTGTCATCATAAATTGCTTTTTGGTGGGTCATGGTTTTTCTCTCGCTTTAGAGCTTTTATGTGAATTCTAGTGTTTTCTATTTTTATTGTTTTTTTTTCTTTTTTTTAATTTTTGTTTTTTTCTATTATTCTATGTGGTGGTTCTTTCCCAACCGTGCCTAAAGCAGGGCATCATAAAAAATATCAGTCTAGACCATACTGAGACTGAATTGAACAACAAAAAGAAAAAATCCCAGTGGAAAGGCCAAACATCAAACAATATCCCAACAAGTAAACAAAACCGAACTCACCATTTCCTCCAGTAGCGGTTGCCGTGCTGTTGAAATAAAATCGTTCAGTTGAATATCTGAAGTAACAGCCAGTATTCAACACCCTTCCTTCAGTTTTTGGAGGACAAGAATCAATTTCCTTAGCTGCATCAACCAAACACTTGGAGCAAGAATCCCCTTTCACAAATTTCCAACACTGACCCAATCCATAAACGGACACATTTCTCAAATTCACCAAACCCACAGCAAACCCATTGTTCTTAGGCGCTACTACACTCAAATTCCTCGCCAATTTCATAGCATTATCACTAAAAATAGTCCGATTCCCACTGTAATCCGATTTCCCACATACAGTCCTATCCACACCACTCAAAGATTCGTTAAAGAAATTATAATAATCATACCTAAGATAACACCCGTCATAGAAAAGTCTGCCCCCTCGAGTAGCAAGCTGAAAGGGGAGACACAGCAGGATCTGAGTTTTCATCTGCGCGAAACAGAGATCACAGTCCGATTGAGTAAGATCGTTCATACACTCTCCAAAAGCATAAACAGACGTATTTCCAGTCCCATTCAACACGGCTGCAAATCGCTGTGAAGCAATAAGAGGAGTAACCGCATCCATGGAGTCCAAGAAATTCGCTACGAAGGTCGATCGCTCCGGCGGCGAAGCAGTGTTGTTGGAACATATGAGAGCCGCCTCAGTAGCTCTGGGATCAGCCGCCGATTGGATTAGAAGATGAAACAACAATAGTATTAGAAGGAATGGAATCGAAAAGGAGAAGTTGTAGGGTTTCATTTTGGGGAATCAAAGGAAGAAATTGGAATGGTGAAGAGATATAAGGTGGCCAAAATGGTCCAATGGAAGTCGTAAATGGAAGCGAAGCCATTGAAATGAATATGTATGGGCGGAAAGTTGCAGGTGCGGCTTCCATCGTTGACTAGTGAATTGAAAGAGACGACTAAAACGCGTACTTGTAGAAACAGAGTGCAAACAAAAATTAATTACACTTCTTTTATTCAATTCTGCGCCATTTTTTATTTTATACTTCATTTATCACAATTTTTGTACGGTACAGTTTTTTAGGACAAAATTCCTAGATTACCCTTTTAGTCATGAGTTTTGAAAAATAAGTAGGAGTGTTTGATAAATATCTGTTTGACGGACCACCTAAATTCTATTTTTAAAAATTATTTTTGAAATCAATGTAAATTCTGAAAACAATATTTTCATGTTTTGATTTATCTAAATTTTAAAACTCAAATGATATTAAATAAATATAAAAATATTTAAAATACAATATGTCATGTTATAAACTCAATTCAACTTTTTAGAAAAACATATATAATATGTATTATGTAATATATTATAAATTATATAATAATTATATAATTTTTTAACATAAATTATATTCATAAATAAATTAATAATAATTTATTTTCAATTAAATATTAGTAACTATAACTAGTTTTATGATTTCTAAAAATATATTATAAAATATATTTTAAATAATTATTTAAAACATAATTCAATTTGTGAATCTGCTACCAAACACATATCTGAAAGCATGAAATACAACTATGTTTTCATCGAATCATTTGTTTTCAAATTCTCTACCTAACCAGACTTTAATTGATGAGTTTTAAAATATTTTTTAATTTCAAGTTTTTTTAATATATATATATATATATATATACACGCATTTTGTTCCTAAGTTTTCATAATTTATCTTTTTAATCATTGACTTTTCTAAAATAAGTTTAAGAGGTCCTTGTAATAATATTTTAAATAAGAAAAGTAATTTTAAAGAATTGTCTCTTCTCCCTAAATTTTATTCTTGACCTATTTTTTCTAATTCAATATGTCTTATCATTATTTAAAATAATAATAAAAAAAAACTTCAGATTTTTTAAGCCTATTCTTAAAAAGTTGGGTACATAATAACTCACCGACAAAATGCTTATTCTTCAAAATTCAGAGACTAAACAGGTAGTTTTATCTTTTTAGTACTACTGGATATCATACTTCATACTCTATTTATTCACACTCGAGCCTGTATGGAAAATAATAAATTGAGCCCGTGTGGAAAAATTTACATGCAACAATAATTTTTTTCTTCCAATTTTAAGCTACTAGTTGTTCACAAAAATATTTTTAATCCTACGATTTCTATTTATTACTTGCCACTTAAAATGCTTTTAAAAGTAGGATAGAGTCTAATTATCATTTAAAAAGTTGATGTTTCAATCTTTCATTCAACTCTTCTAGTTTTTATGTATTAATCATCATATATTATTAACGAAAAATATTTATTAGAAAAAGGTTATGAAAAAATTCAAAGCTAAAAGTAAAAGAAAAAAATAAAATATAAAAATAAGGAAAACTATTTATACAAAATTGTAAATATTTTAGATAGTTACGATAGATGTTGATAGAAGCTTATCAATATCTATTAGTATTCTTTTTTTCTATTTCTTTAAATACTTTGACACTCGAAAATTTTCTAAAATAAAATTGACTTCGTTCTCGTTTTTTTTCTTTAATTAATTAATTAAATGATATTTAAAATATGATAGGTACATTTGTTGTGTTGGTATAAATTATAATTAATTAAACCGTAATAATACATGAGGTGGACATTTATGGTGGCGGTGGATGATGGATTAGACATCTTTAATTTGTTTTCTGATTATAAAAATGTTCCTCGTCAAAAAGATATGTTTCTACTTAAATGTTAATCTTCTTTGGTGGGACCCATTTCAGTGGCTGGATTAATTTAATATTTTCTTTTCCTTTTCAAATTTAATGGAAATTTCTATTGCATTCCACAATTTCCACTAGAGAGACGATATTTTTTAATTTCCTACTGACTTTCGTTTTCATTGACACTAAATTTCCAAGGGAAAATAAATAAAGAAAACTATAATTTTGCTTTCTAAATAGAAAAAAAAAAAAAGAAGAGAAATTTCTTGACTTATAACTTTGATGGGTTTTTTCTTTCTTTCTAGATTGTTTCTCACAAGTCTTTTGAGTCAATCTTACGATATATAAACCAACTGAATGGGAAAAATATTAAGAATTATTTAACATTTTCTATAAGTAATAATAAATTTTGTGTTGGATATAGGATCCTAAATTTTGAGTTTAATTTCAATGTAATCTCTAGATTTCAAAATGTTACAATGAACTCTTGAAATCTATGAATCAAATTGCAACAAAACTCAAACTTTAAGGTAATATTCAAATATTTTACAACGTAAGAATTAAATTGAAATCAAACGCGAAATTTAGATACTAAAAGAATCATATTTTGAAACTTATAGAATTAAATTGAAATCAAACGCGAAATTTAGATACTCTAAATTTAGATGGAAATTAAAAAATTTAAGGATTAAAAAATATATTTTTTTTTATTTTTGTGTATTAGAATGGGGAGTGAAAATAAAAATAAAAACGAAGAATTAATGGAAGACCCATTGAAAATTGGACGGTGGGGCATTGGCGGACTCCCCGATCTTCAGTCTATTCTCAAAATGATTGTTCCCTCATTCTCACGGCGGCCCCAAGATTCGAAGCTGACTTCAAATCAATCATTTGAAATATTAATGTGGATTATTCATACCCAATTTTTTTATTTTTACAGATAATTTCTGTAAATCAAATAATTTAGAAAAAAATAAAATAAAATATCTTTGGTCTTAGTATTTTTATTTTGTTTATTTTAGTTTGCGTAATTTTAAATGTCTATTAATCTCAATACTTTTAATAAAGGTTTAAATACTACTTTAGTCCATGTCTTTTAGTTGATGTCTTTTTGGACTTTGTACTTTTAAAATGTTCATTATCGTTTATGTACTTTCAACTTTGGTTTATATTAGTCTCTGTACTCTCAAAATGTTCATTTTGGTCATTCAACTTTTAACTACGGTCCATTTTGGTCATCATCTTCAAAAGTGACCATTTTGATACTTTAAAAATGAAAGTAAGGGGACAAAGATGATCATTTTTAAAAGTACAATAACAAAAAATCAACATTATGAAAGTATAAGGACCAAAATGAATTAAAGTTAAAAATATAGGGACCAAAATGAACATTTTAAAAGTATGGAAACCAAAACGTAGTATTTAAACCTTCAATAAATTTTAAATTTAATTTCCACTGCTTTTTTTTTTCTTTCATTTTGTTGATTTTTCAAAAACCTTCCATTATTTATTAGCATTTTTACTATAAATTTAAATAAAATATATTAAAAATATACTACTGTTGTTGAGAAAAAGAATATTTTTGATAGACTAAATTTAAGATTTTTTTTTTAAGTACAATGACTAAAACTGGAATATTTGAAAATATGACTCAAAATTGAATAAGCGGTAAATTATAGGAATTTATGGTATTTTAACCTTTAGAAAAATTATGAAGTAAATTGTTTAGTTTTTTCATTCTTTAAATAAATTAAGTTATATATCTTATTATTGGTATTTGAATCTATAGCATGACTAATCGATGATATATGTGTAGTCTAATATTTTATGAGTATTTAAACAAAATATTAGAGATATCCATTAAACTCGGATATCGATGCCTAAACCTCCAATTTACAAGTATATCAATGTATCTACATATATTTTAATCATTATTTATTAAAAGTTGAAAGGTTAGAATAGTGATGGTCTTCTTTTGAACCATGTTTATATAAAAAAAAAAAAAAAAACTATAAAATTTTACCTTTCATTTAAAAAAATATATTTAATCTTTCAAAGTTGCAATATTACTTTTAACATTTCATAGATATTTTAAAATTACCATCAGAGCAAAAAATGTGTAGGAAACAATGTGACTTAAATCGAAACCATCATATTCTTTTAAATTAAATTTTTATCCAATATCCTAGAGAGTTTCACTGAATTTTGAAATACTTATCATAGGTCAATTATAGTGCAACATTTGGAAAAAAGAATATTTTCCAAAATGCAAAATTTATGAGTTATTTTTATAATTCAGATCTGAAAAAAAAAATACGAATTATTGAAGAGGTATCAATAAAATATTTTTTAATTCCGACGATCTGGCCTCTTTTATGCTATACTTATTTATTTATTTATTTTTCATGATTTACACCTAATTCCCCAATTGAGGATGACTTCTTCAAACAAGTTTTGTTGGTAAAGTTTGAGTGTTGGTGTATTTTTATTTCTTAACGTATTATTGACTTATTAATTAAATATTCCACTAGCCAAAATAATAAAATTGCATTGCCTTCACCTGCTTGCTCGCATTATATATATATATATATATATATATATATATATATATATATTATATATATACCATTTTCTTATCTATCAATTTATATTCAAAACATAAAAGCATGATCGACGCAAATCAAACTTCAAAGTGTAAATGTCAAATGAGATTCACCTAATATTAAATTAACTTGGACCTTTTAATATATTGGTATATAATATATTTACTATGTGATATATTAAATATTTATATATATTTGAGTGAATGAGTTTAGATAATAATTCGGGTGAGCCTCAAATGTTTTGACTTTTCTTTATCTCCCAACTCATATGAAGAATGCATTGGGTCCATATGTTGATTCGACTCCTAAACTCTTTTTGTATTGACTAGGCAAAAAACGATAGAGCCATACTCTTTCGGCTATATTTCAAGTGGGCGATTAAATCCTTTGATGGTATGGAGTCAGATGCTAGAAAATTCATTTTCCAATAGATAATGCATGCTACGAAGAAATCTTCATCTTAGTGTGTAGAGAATTTTTTTCCTAATCACATGATGCCTTTCAAACCTGTTTCCTATATATATATATATATATATATGCTAGTACATTAAATATGGGAGAGAAAGGATGAGAAAATAACATGGGAAAGGTTTAGCTATATAATGGAGGCTTATATTACCAATAATATGGAAAAAGTTGACACCTTCGTTTTCGTGAAAGGCCAACGCGGAAAGAAACCAACAAAGAAACACAATTCGAAGAATGAGGTTTGAACTTTGAAGAAGAGAAGACACTCGCTTTTCCAAAATCTTACATAGAAGAAGGTGGCCTAAAAAGTTGTGATGGCGAAAGACATCGAGGAAAGGATACACCTTCTAGAATTTATATCTTGAACCCTTAATTAATAAACTTTAATATAATATAATTTATAAATTTTTATTTTAGGGTACTTTTCAAAGAAATTAAGATGGAAGGGATAATTTTGATCTGAATAGAGTATGTAGGTAAATTACTCAATCACACGCAATCGAATTGGGCCCGAAACCATTCAGAAGGTCCAGGCCCAGCATCTCTCAAATGGCTAAAACGGCCGTTTGGGCCGTAACATCCAGAAATCACGAGAGGCCCAATAATCTAATTGGGCCAGAGGCTAACCACAAGGCCCAAACCTTAAAGGATCTCCCATCTTCTTCCTCTTTCTTCAACCTCGGCCATGGCTACTCTGCAGCCTGCAGCAGCCTTTTCAGTTTTCACTTTTCCGACTGTCAAAAAGGACCTCTGTAGTTTAGTGTAGCTTACCTACCATTATATATATATATATATACAAAAAGTAGTCTCCAAATTCGATTTCAACCCCGACCACAAACTGGTACAGCAGAGAGAAGAAAGAAAGAAAGAAAGAAGAAGAACATCGCCGTAGTGGGCACCGACCGGGCCATCGAGTGGCCCACCGCGTGCGACGGCTAACCAGGTGTGTATATTCGAATGGAGCCAAATGGAGGTCACTATTATAAATGGCGATGGAGCCGCATCTTTGTTGAATTTCCAGTTCCATCAACGTGCGAGCCACTTCCGCTTCAAATCTCTCTTTATAGAACTTTCCAGGTATTCAACTATATAAACTGCCCCCATCATTTCAAGCTCAATTAAATTTACTCACTAAACAACAAAGAGACCACAACACCCACCTCCTTTTCCCTCTCCTAACAGTAGCAAGTGGATTTTGTTTATTTATTTTCCATTTAGCTCTCTAGACTGTGTTCCTTTATCTATCTTTTGACTCTTTTTCTGTATAATGGGGCTTCTGATAGGCCACTAACCCAGTAACCCCTTCTGTTTGGTGCTTTTGATTATGTTACTTGTCATTTTGGGGTGCCATTTTGACACTCTTTTTTATATCTTATGATTTTGATGAATCTGCATTTTGGTTCTCGTGAGTCTGGAGGTTAGAAGTTCATCTTTAATCTGTTCTGCTATTGAGTTTAACTGTTTATGGCCTGCAACTACCTTGGCATTTACATTTACTCCAAGGACTGGAAAACATAGGGGAAAACCAATGGGATTCACTCTAAAGTTGTAGTTTCATCCTATTGAATCTTAAATTTAGACAAACATTGCAATTTTCACTTTGGGTAGAAATTATACTTCAGTTTAAGGGGTAAAAGTGGCAAGGCTTATGCTTTGAGAAAATGTTTGTAAGGATGAAGTTTGGTTTTTTTCATTTTTAACTATGAATGAATTTGAAAGTAATACCAAGTCTGAAATAGTTTTTCTGGGAAAGATATCAATTATGTGCTCTGAACACACCTTAGAATATTTTAAAGATGAGTTTGGGATGACTTTTAAATGAAATGTTCTTTAAATGAAAACCAATTTTCCAAACACACAAACAACACTAATTAAGTAGTTCTCTTAAAACTACTTGAGGATTCTTTTTAGTAGTTTTAGAATTCGTGCACTCTTTATCATTTAACCAAATACTATTGAAACTTTAGGAGTTAAAAATACATTTCATCCTTAAAAAAACTATCCCAAAGCTCACCTACCTATCTTTAGAATTTCTTAAAGCATATTTCAACCAAACAAAAGAATATTGTAATATACTTAGTTAACTATAACACTTTTTTACTCTTAAGAAAGTAAGGTAAGTTTTCTCAAATAATTGGTTTCTTTTACCACGTCTTTAGAAAGCATTCTTAAATAATTTTGGAACCTAAAAGCTTAAACTACATTAAATACTTAATGTCTTTTCAAAAAGTGAAGTAATATAATATATATGTATATGTCCAAAATTCTTATTCAGAAGATGCCATGTCAACAAAACAGCATCATTTGCAATTTTTAAGAATTTTTTCCCAACACAAAGGGATTAATTTTATTCAAAGCCAAGTTCATTATTGTTATTATAATTTTGTAAGATTAATTTATTTGTATTTCAGAAGATTCACTCTTTGAAAGCATTATCCATTCGCTGTGCCGTAGGTAGCTTTCATAATTTGGCTGATTCATAATTTTATACACAAAATACAAACAAACAAACGTGTTATAAATAATTACAACTTTCACTAACTCTAATACGATTCACTTGCTTAAGATGGAGGTTACTTTATGTTTATTCTTTTTGAGCTGGCTGTTGGGTTGATTGCCATTAGATGCCAATAGGTAATTTTTTTTTTGGACAATGGGTTGCTTTTCTGAATATGACAGGCCTTGAATTATCTATATATTCTGAAGGCTTCACTACCCTGCTTCCAATAGAAACTTAGCTTAAAGTCTCTAGTGTTAGAAGTGAAATAATAGTGCTTTTGGAGATGAAACAAAGAAGCAAGAATTTAACTCTTTCACTGTTTCTGTTTTTGGTGGTCTCTTTGCTGGTGTCTTCTTCTATAGTTAGAGTGGAGGCAAGGAAGCAATATCACAGCAAGAAGGGCAAGCATCAGAAGCAAAAGGGTGCTGGCAATGGCAATGGTTCAGGCTCTGCACCAGCTCCACTTCCTGATTACAATCAAACTCAGTCCACCGTTTTTAATATCTTGTCTTTTGGAGCAAAGGGCAATGGAATTTCTGATGATTCCAAGGTAAAAAATTGTCCAAAACAACCTCAAAAAACAGATACAGAGCTAAAAATGGTGACTGATGTACTGTTTGAACTTGTAAAAACCATTCTATGCAGGCCCTTCTAGCAGCATGGAAAGCTGCATGCGAGATTCCAGGAGCTACATTGGAAATACCATCACAATACAAGTTTCTTATCAAACCCATAACTCTAAATGGCCCTTGTATGCCTCAGCTCGTTGTTCAGGTTTGTACAATTTTCATCTCCTTCAGGATTTTGGTATATTTGAGAACGTAACAAAAAAGACAAAAAAGTTTTCTTTGACTTGGCATGCAACAGATTGGTTTTTTTTTTAAAGAAAAAAAGAAATTAGTGCTCTGCTTAGAGTTGAAAGGATAAGATAATTAATGTGAATTGCAATTCCAAAGCAGATTGATGGAGCTGTATTGGCGCCTCCAAAAGTAAGTACGTGGCCCAAATCCAGCTTGTTTCAATGGCTGAATTTCAAATGGCTACATAACTTCACCATTCAAGGCTCTGGTACTGTGGATGGCCAAGGCTTTAATTGGTGGACTCTCTCCACATTCTACACTAACAAAGTTAGTTCTTGTTTTCCCCTCTTCAATAACCAATTCTGTAATCTTTATTAAATTAGGCTAATTACATAGAGAGATCATGCTTTTAACTAAATTATTTATTGTTATTTTTGTTTCTGCAGAAGAAATTGAAGCACATTCCAGATATGAAGCCTACTGTTAAGTTTTCTTACTCTTTCTCTCTCATTTTGCTTATAATTACATTTTTTTTTCTGAATTTAATTGGGATTTTTTTTAATATTTTGCTTATAAATGACAGGCTTTAAGATTTTATTCCAGTTATAATGTGACAGTTCGTGACATCACCATAATAAACAGTCCACAGTGCCATCTGAAATTTGACAACTCCGGCACCGTCAAAGTTGACAATATCACCATTTCTTCGCCGGAGAACAGCCCCAACACCGACGGCATTCACCTGCAGAACACACAAGATGTCGAGATTCAACACTCCAACATTGGCTGTGGTATGAACCGACCCAATTCACAGACCTTCTTTAATAATATTTTATTGTCAATTCAAGAGTTAACTTTTTTTTTCCTGTATCTTTTTTGATCTGTTTTATGGTTTTGAGGACACAAGAAAGGGGTGCTTTGAAAAAGAAAATTTTGACTCAAATTTCAAAAATACTTTTTAAGATATAAAAATAATATAAAATGTTTAAAATAATAAGTAGAAAACTAAACGTTGGTTCAAATTAAAATTTGATCCGTAGTACTATGGTTATTACGATTATTACTATATATCGATGTATTTTGAAGCTTTGTATTTTGAGCATTAGTTTCTTTTCATTACATCAATGAAAAGTTTGTTTCCGTTTAAAAAAAAAAAAGCCCTCTAATCTAAACACTTGTGAAAAAAAATATTTCCAATAAAAACGTTAATATAACTTACAAATTTTGTTTTCAAAATTATTTAAATAACAAAGTTGTTTGTTTGCACTACATTAAAAAAGGATTCTATCAATTATTACCATATTTTGAGAAGTTTTGGTTAAACATTTTAAAGTCATTGGTTGATAAATCAACTCTGTTTCTTTAAAAAAAGGTTTTTAAATTAATTCAATTTTTTTGAACTATTTCTTATTTGTTAGTTCGGTATTCTAAAACCACTTATACTAAATACACTTTAAATTATTAATTTTTTCAAAAGACACTTCAAAGAAAATTCAATTTTAAAAAGTATTTTTTAAATTTTTTTTCCAAACACACTATTAATTCAAATTGTCACGTGTCTTGATAAATGTCAGTTCTAAGGAAAATGATCTTATAATTTTCTTGGAAAACAAATGTTTTACTCTAATTCACATATGTTCACACTTGTATATTCAATGGTGGAAAATTATGAGGTAAAATTGTAAAGATAACTCCATGGAGGTTAAAAAAGCAGACCTCCATTTAACAATATTTTGATTGCAACAGCACCTAAAGCTACACCACAAAGAAACTGGACTACACAATCGAACCAACTTATTTTAAGATTTGTTATTTTAACAGGAGATGACTGTGTTTCCATTCAGACTGGCTGCTCCAACATCCACATTCATCATATCAATTGTGGCCCTGGACATGGCATAAGGTAAAAATATAATCCTCATTAATTTTACTTTTTCATAAAGCTAATTTCTGTAGAGAATATTATTTATGCCTTTGATTTTGCTCAACTTTTCTTAAACATTATTATATTCCGCACTAAAGATTATTTTCTTGCCTATAATTACAGCTTGGGCGGACTTGGGAAAGATAAAAGTGCTGCATGTGTCTCCAATATTGTTGTCCAAAACATCTCAATTCAAAACACTCTTTCAGGAGTGAGAATCAAGACCTGGCAGGTAAAAGAAAAAGGGTTAAAGTTAAACTACTAATTTACTCCTTTAATTATGGTGGCTGTGTTATTTATTTCTTAATATTAACTCTGGATTATTATTTTATGTAGTTTTTTCTGCTAACACTATTAGGAAAACTATTAGGAAAAGGATGATTATAACGTATGTACCTATAATGAATAAGTATGAATAAGTATAGATAAAATAAAGTGACACGGTTTATAAAAAAGATTTCATATGTTCGCTCTATAAAAAGTGAGTATAATATAGTGCATATATCCAACCATCCTCCTCTAGTTATTTACTTCTTGCATTAACGATAGAAATTACATAGAATCACAGATGTTACAAGTTTGGGGATGGGCTAAAGTTTTTAACTCAAACACTCTTATCCCAGTTAGTCAATAAAAACTGTGATGATAGAATCAGACGGTTCTGATTGGATTTGATGGAATATGAACAGGGAGGAATTGGGTCAGTGAAGAATGTATCATTCTCAAACATCCAAGTTTCTGATGTAAAGGTTCCCATTATGATAGACCAATACTATTGCGACAAGTACAGATGCAAGAACCAAACAGGAGCAGTTGCAATTTCAGGTATAACATACGATCAAATCATAGGAAGTTACACTGTACAGCCTATTCATTTAGCCTGTAGCAGCCAAATCCCATGCGTAGACGTTGATCTTATTGACATCCAGCTGAAGCCATCTTCAGAATCCAGAGGCTTTCAAAGCTCCCTATGTTTGAATTCTTATGGTAAATCTCAGGCCCCTCTTCTTCCTACTAGCATAGACTATTGCCTGAGAAGGGGTGGTGGCGCTGTAAGGAGAATTGCAAGGTCCCATGATCATGTCTGCTACTAATGCAATGCTCTGTCTTCTCTCTGTTTTGTTTGTTTTTTTCTTTCTCTAGCTTCCCTTCTGCAGATTTTTCTTTTATTTTTGGAAAATGTAGGAAGGTGATGATTGTAAAAGCATTTATGGTTGTTAGCTTTGGCGTTGACATCATTTCTGAATCCATCAGTATTTCATTTCCCAATTAGTACAAACAAAGTGACCCAAAATTTCCCCCACCCATCTCTCAAAATTGATTCTTTTTTACTTTCTTGAGAAGGGTTTTTTGAAGTTGTAATGAATTGAAGTGGTGGCCTACTCACTCTCTGCTATTCCTTTTGCCTTTGGTAAATTGGTTGGTGCTAACTTAAAAGGAGAGAGTTTAATGGCGGTGATAGTGGAGGAAGGAAAGGCTTGTGAGGAATCAATTGCACGCGAGACATTGCTTTTTGTTCTTTTACCTTTGTAATTAATATCATAATTTACAGGCTTTTTAGGGCTCCTGAGATCTGCTGCTTATACTTTACACGCACTCTGTTTAGTGGCTTAGTGCTCTGATCTATGGTATCTAACAGAGAAGTTCTAGTACCTTCTACTTGGGGAAGAACAATGAGGAAAGAAAGCAAAACAAATTCCCAAGTTTTAAAGTTCACTTTTTCTATTCCACAATCATATATTTGACTTTCCACTTAGGGGCAATTTGATTTTTAGAAAGATAAATAACTAGAATCTTTTAATGTTCGGAATTATTGATGCTAGAAATTAAATATGTTCGAGATCTTTAAATAATCATGTTTATTTTGTATGAGTATTTTTATAGATATATGAAAATATTTGGATAAGTATGTCTATGAGATTGCTACCTTAGAATGTCTTAAATTTATATAATAATATAATATTTTCAGAATGTCTTCCTTACGACTCTATTCCTTAATTTATAGTTAGTTTAATATAATTTAAACTTATATAACATATTTGTTTAAATTTAAATTTGAATATCTTCTAAAAAAAGTAAACGCCTGATATAACCAAAAAGAGTGTTCCCACCATGAAAATTTGAACAATTCATAATTCAGGACATTTAAAATTCTCAAATTGGTTGTTGTAAGATTTTAGCGCAAAACAAACAATCTCAAATTGGTCTTTGTAAGATCTTAGTACAAACAAACACGATAATTCAGATGCCCACGAAATCTTGGATTCCCATGAAATATAGGCAGTAGGCCTTCAGCATTTTATTTTTTTTTAAAGGTTGATTGAATTATTCAGATTTTCAAAATATTATTATAATGTCCATTTTTAGATCTAAATTCACATGGTTTTGGACACAGTTTTCTTGGTCGTGTCTTAATACCAATAGACTGATTGTTCTTGCTTCTACACTCTTGCTTGTCCACCAAGAGTGGATTTACAGAAGATGACTTTTGAAACAGTAAAAAATCAGTGTTTTCTTTATCTTCATCTTCTTCCTTTTCTCATAACCATTCCAAATTCCATTCTAAAAACTTCTTTACTTCTAATAAAACTACGTTCACATCTCAACAAATAAAAACGAAGAAAACGAGTAGAAATATCATACTTCAAATGAAAACTTACATAGAATTTATAGACAATAATAAAACTACGTTAACTGGTCAAGACATTTCACATCTGACCTAAAACAAAACAAACAGAAAAGGACACACACTGCAAATGGGCTGGGCCTGTGAGGAAAAAGCAAATATCCGGTTCCATAAATGGACTAAGAATTGGGTTCCTAAACAAATGGGCCTTAAGCCCAAGAACAGAAAAGGCCCAAAAGAAGAGCCCAAAGATGAATTTTGTTTTGTTATTTAAACATTAGGGGAGACATCATCAGCAGCATCAGCAGTTCCCTTGAGGCTTTTGCCTCTTTCAGTTCGACTATTCTCAGCAAACTTAAGGCTAGCCATATGGAAGCCTTTGGCCTTCTCCTCAGAGCTCCATTCAGACAAGTAATAGTCTTCTTCAGAAGCAATTTTTGAGGAAGGCCCAAACAACATACTGCCCCATTGAGGAAAATAAATCAATACAATTGGGAGAGTGCAAGCTATTATCATCACTCCCATTAGACTTATTCCTCTCTCTTTTGTGTATCTGTTTCCTCTAAAGAATATTAGCTGAGTCAGCACCGACCCCACGTTCCCGCCCCCGCCTGTCATCCCCGATATCACTCCTAACGACCTGTCACCAGGGATTCAAATATTTGTCGATACGTTGAGATATATCCATAAATTAAAGAAAATCATAGCTTAGTTATGTAGTTACGTATCAGTCTTTGTGATATTTTATCGATATATTTGTAAAAGTGAAATTTGGTTATTGATATTGACGTTGATATTTTGATCCTCGCCTAACACTGCATTTTTCCACCTCAAATTGTTTGATTTTTTTTTTTTTTTTTTTTTTTTGGGTCAAAATTGGAAAAGTATATTAAGTACAAGCCATGTTTTAAGTCAAACAAAATTAGGAGGTGTGAATTGTGTTAGGCAATAAACTAGGATAGGTTTGAATTTTTGAAATAGAGTGTGCTTTTTTTTCTTTTTCCATTTCTGTTTTATTCTCGGCTTTTATTTGTTGAGATTATTGTCGTAATTATTGGAATTAGTTGCGGTTTTAGACCCGGTTGAATAACAATACAATTTTTTTTTAAATTGATGGGCTGGTTTTGGGTTTTGAGTTTCGAGTCCCGGTTTTAGACCGGGATGAATAACAAAGATAAAAGTTGTTAAAGCAAATACAACTCAAGTAATGTGTGTCAGTGATAAAAAGAGTTTGAAACGCTACTCTCTATTGAACTAAAAAAAACAAATTAAAAAGTACACAAATTAAAAAAATAATATTTTGTTTGGAATAAATATCAATTTACATCTTTAAACTTATGTCGGTTCGATTGATGCATCAACAATTTTTAAAAGGAAATCCTAATAGAGAATTTAAATTGGTTCACTTATTTATTCAAAGATTTAATAGATAAAATTATAAGTCTTACAATATTTATTTTGATATACTTACACAAGTTCAAAGTTTAATTTGACACAATTATTAGTTTAGAGTTTAAATTGATACAATTTCTAATGTTAAGGAGTGTAAATTAGGACGAGTTGCATGATGATAAGAAGTAAGAGTGCTACAAAAAATCGAAAAACCAAACCAAACTGTTGAACCACCGGTTTAGTTTGGTTTTTAATATAAAATTGGATATCTTGGTTTGTATTTGGAAAAAACCAATAATTATTGGTTCAAATCAATTTTTTATTAGAAAAAGTCAATAAAAATCGAACCAGGAAGATATATATATCCTTAAAAATAAACTTTAACTTTAGTATTTTAATTATAAAAAATAAATTATTATGGTGCATATATAATTATTATCATGTATATATGTTTTGTTATTTAGAAAAATGTTAAGAAAAAAAGAATAAAAATGTCAAATTTACTTATAAAAAAAAGGAATATTTTAAAATATAAAAAAAATGAACCAAACTATTTATAAATATAGAAATTTTTTACTGTGTGTATCAACGATAGACTGCAATAAAATTTTATCGCTTGAGCGATAGACAATGATAGAATTCTATAGCGGATAGACAGTAAAATTTTTCTATATTTATAAATAGTTTGATATTTTTTCTGTTTATGGTAATTTTCCAAAATAAAAAGTTAGACTCAATTTTAATTTAAAAATAACAAAAAAAAAAAAAAAAAAAAAAAGAGAAATTTAAAACAAAAGAAAAAATAAAAATAAAATAAAAATTTGAAAGAAAATGGATAAGAAAAGAAAAGATCAAAGACCAATAACCAAATCTAATTATAGTTCATTGATGTTTGAATTTAATTTTTTTTTTTATTTATTTATAAAACTGATTGGTTTAATTTAATTATGTTTGAAACCATCAAAATTGAATTAATTGAAGTATTGTTGTTTAACAGAGGAAATGAAAAAGAAGAAGAAATTTGTGTACCTTCGAGAGACGAAAGGAACAACACCAAAAGTAAGTCCACAAGCAGCTTGAACAAACACTGAAAAAACGATCATAATCGCAATGGAAGCACTTAATGAATTAACCAACCCAAGAATCACACACAAAATTCCTCCAATTGTTTGCACCAACCACAAAGCCCACAGCCTCCCTCTCATCCCATATCTCTTTCCCACCACATCCGACAATACTCCGCCGTACGGCCTCGAAAACAGATTCGCCAGCCCAAAACTCGCCGCCACTATCCCCGCCGTGTGCAGATTCAGATTAAACCTATCGTAGAAGTAATTCGCTATTACATTATCAATCGTCAATTCCACTCCGAAACTATACCCATAAGTCAATGCTAGAATCCATCCCCTGTAATTCCTCACCCCATTATACACCACTTTTGACAATTTGTCTTTCGCCTTCTCCCCTGTTTTTTGCAGCCGCCGGAAGTTTCCATCTGGAGTGTCCTCGCCGAGGAGGAGAACGGCGAAGGCGGAAAGCGTTTGGAATAGTGCTGGAATGAAGAAAGCGATTCTCCACGCGGTGAATTTCGTTGCGCCGATGTGTTCTATGATGGCGAAAACATACGGCATGATTAACTGTGTTGCACCGCCGCCTAGGTTCCCCCAGCCGCCGGCTACGCCGTTGGCGGTGCCGACGACGTTGGAGGAGAACATGGAGCTCATCCAGAATTGGGTTGAGACGAATGTAGCGAGGGAGAATCCGGTGAAGAATCGAACGAGGAGAAACGAAACAGGGGATGAAGCTATGGAGGTTAAGTAAACCGCCGGTGAAGTTATGAGGATGAGTGAAGCGGAGGCGAGACGTGGTCCGACCAAGTCGCAGGCGGAACCCATCATGATTCGGGCGAAGACAGCGCCGGAGACGGAGGCGATTCCGGCGTTTCCAATGTCGGTATCGGTTAAATTGAGGTTGTCGCGTATCACCGGAAGCAGAGGAGCCGCCGCGAAACTGGAAATGAAACAAGCGCAGAAGGAAATCCAGGAGAGGTGAAATGTTCGCATGTGCGGTGCTGCGACGGAGAATATGTTGAATTTGGTGGATTTGTGTTCGGAGTCCACCGGAAGAGAGAATTTCCTCGGCTGACCCGCCGCCGCCGCCGTGGCTCCGCCGTCTACCTCCATGTTGGACGGATTAACAGAGAGGGGTTTTGAATTGGGAAGGATTTTGTTTTAGGATTTAAAGGGAATTGAAGTGGCTTTCTGTGGGAATGAAAAGGGAACTTTGGGAGGTGAAAACAATGTTGGAATCCGATTTTTTTTTAAAGGCTAAAATTTGGTTTTAGTGTCTGAACAAAAACAAACAAAGACTTGGAGACATGAAGAAGACGATTGAAGACAAAGGGATGAATACATGCATATGATTATCATTGAGGTCATCCATTGTAATTGGGGAGTGCAATTCACTATTTTTTAAGATAAATAAAATTTATAAAATATTTGAGTGTATCTCATAGTTGCACGTTAACGTTAGTAATGCATGTTGACATATATAATGATAGGTACGACTTAGACAACAACTAAATTTTTCTCAAAATTCAAATTCTTCGTAATTTCAGTTTGTGGCTCTTTAATACAAATAATATAATTAATTGTTTACCGACAATCTGATTCAACAATTAAACAAGAAAATTGAAGTGATTTGACTAAGCTCATCCCTTCCTTGATAGCGAGAATTTCAGTCATTAGAAGTATGTATAAGAAATTTTTTTTAAAAAAAATATGACAGAACTAGGGGGTCTCCATTCAAATCTCGAATTGCAATACCAATTCCTATTGAAACAAACCAAGGCTTCCATGCAGCAATCCCATTCAACTTACACAACTCCTAATGAAGGAGGAAGCCAGCCGAGTTGAAATCTTTATCAAATTTGTAAACGAATTCACCGGAGCAGCACATTAATTAAACACAACTATATAAAAGATCATGATAGATGATCTATATATTCCTATAATTCCACCATTATGAATGTGAATTGGAATAACAACCTTTTAAATTTGGTAGAATGTATGAGCAAGAGTATTTATGTCTTTTTTTTATCACTTTAATGTTAATTTATTCAAAAATACGCTTATAGTTAAAATTACATATTTAGTTTATTAACTTTTGATATTTTTATTTATTTGATTGTTGATTATTCAAAATCAAAAAATTTAATCTTCACATTTGAAAAAAATTAATAAATATTTTAGACACAAAGTTAAAATTTATTAGGTAATAAATCAATTAAATTAAAAAAAGAATTGAATTTGTCAATAACATATTAGAAACAAAATAAAAAATTTAAAGACTTCTTAGATATTTTTAAAAATTTGTAAATAGATATTAACATTAAAGATCAGATCAAACAATATAAGTTGATTTTATTTATGGTAAATAAATAAGGTGGAAAATATAAGGAGGAATCCTCTAGTAAACTTGTTAGTGGAGATGGGATATTCAGAGTCAACTGACTTGACAATGGAGATTCACCTTTTTCGTAGTGAAAAGACCAGTCTGTCCCTGTGATGTGTAATGTGACAGCTCGAATGGGAATGGGTACAAAAGTCAAGACAGGGATATACTCTCACAGATTCTAACCTTTTGAGTGAAAAGTCCAGTCTGTCCTTGTCATATACGATAATGGGGTTGGGCATAAAAGACAATACAGGGATATACTCACACAGATTCTCGAAAATAAAATTTTATTTTTGATAAATTAATATTAAATTTATATAATTTAGTTATATGAACAAAAACAAGATTATCATTTCAATTATCTTTTATATTAATCTCTAATTTATAATTTAATGATAATATATTTGAAAATAATTTGTTTTATTAAACAACTTAAAGCCGTTAAAATTTTGCTATAAACATTGTTTACAATCTCAAACGGGCCAAAATATAAAAATACAAACCACTCTAAAGACATGTTCATAATAAAAGTGGTTTCTTTGATAATATTAGTTTCCAATTATGATAATTACAGGTCTACTAACAACAATCTGTCTTTTTTAAACATCAATTATAACTTATTGATAATGTATTAAATAGTAAAAAAAATGTAGTTAAAGTTTATAAAGAATTAAACCCATGGATTAAATGCTCAATTAGACCATTTTTTTTAAAAAAAAATGGTAAAACTGTGTCAATTTTGAAATTAGTTGTAAAAATACAATTTTATTTGTCAGGTCGGTATGCCTCGATGACATGATTATTGTGATTCGTGGTTGAACTAGTCAAACATATAAATTTATAAACACAATTTTCATATATAAATTTCTTTGTTTAATTATTCATTTTCTACTAATATTTTCAAAAATCAAATCAAACTTTAAAAACTTAAAAAAAAAAAATTAAAAAACAAGTTAAGAATTCAAGTATTTCTAAAAAGAAATAAGAAAATCAAATTATGGAATTTAAGAGAAAACAAGTGAATACTTGAAAAAAAAAACTAAAAACAAAATCATTATCAAATAGAGCGTTTTAATGTATTAGATATAAAATTCAAACTTATATCTATTAAATATATTACTTGTGAAAAAAATTCAAAATTGTCATGGGAGAGTAAATTTAACTTACATATTTCTTAAATAAGGATCTTGCAAAACAAATTGGCTGACTTTAGTACTCATGGGTGTTTATTTATTGAAGAGTAAGAGAGAAGGAAACTTAGGAAATAATATATTTAATTTTAATTTATGTAATAAAAACATTATATTCAACGATGGTAGCTACATATTTAATTCAAAGTCATAGAGGCCGCGCCGGAGAATATTCAACCATGAAGGTGGGACCACTGCCGAGTATTGCAGAATATTCTGCCCCACTTTTTTTAGTTTCAATTTATATGTTTATTTATACTATATGAATCTGGCTTAGATTCATTGTCAACTTCGTGGAGGGCCATGTTGTCGTAAGTCAATTATTTCTTACCTCGTATTAAATAATCTTCCTATTCCCAATCAAGAACCGCCACGTAATCCCCAAGTAGAATTTATATATAATTATATTTAATAAAGAGTAATATTAAGGAACTTTTCACAAATAGAAAAAAAAAAGTAATTACACATGTAAAAAAAAAAGTGAAAAATACAAAAGTATGGGGTACACTTTTTTCTATATGTAATTACTTTTGTTTTTTCTCTATACACAATAATTTCTCTAATATTAAGATATCATTCCCATATATCTCTCAATTATATAGTAAAAAATAGTTTAAAAATATTTGTTTTCTAATAACAAAAGTAGACGGCCTAAAATTAAGTAGGAGTCTTTTTACAAATAGAAAAAAAATAAAACTAATTACACATATAGAAAAAAAGGTGGAAAATACAAAAGCATGGGTGCACTTTTTTCTATATGTGTAATTACTTTTATTTTTTTTCTATACACAACCATTTTTCAATTAAGTATAGTCTGAGCTACACACAATTTTTTTTTTTTTTTTAATAAATACGAAGAATTTGGTTGCAAAATTTTTAATAGTTTTTAAAATTATTTTATTTGAAATAAAAACAAAAAGTAGAAACTAGTTGCCACCAAATTTGGGTTGGTGGGTGGAACGGTAAAAACATGTTTTTACTCTCAAGCCTATATCACATTTAAGGATTAAACTGATGGATAGTAAATAATGAACGACTTCTTAATTTGCTGTTAAAAACTAGTGGTGGATAATAAAGTATTCCTACAACTTACTTTAGGGTCAAAATAAGTATAAGTATAGGGTTGAGAGTGATTTTAGAATTGTTAAAATTACTTTTGTCATCTTCAAAACTATTATGAACCATGTATTTAATGTAAAAAAAAATGATTTTAACCATTTTAGAATTACTTCTAAACATAGCTAATTGACATAGACTTTCTCATTTGAACTCGGAGGATTGATCCTCAATCATCCACCGTCGTTGTAGTACTATAAAAAAAATATTATCTATGTATCAATTATAAAAGAAATTCACTAATAAAAAAAAATTAATGTTTTGTTTGCAACTCAATTACTCTCTTTACATGAAAAAAAAAAAAGAGAAAACAAAATTTTTTATTGGAGACAAATTTTGTGCATATTTCAAAAGTGAAACATATATAAGCAGCCTTTTATTAATTTTTATTTGTACAGAACTAAAATATTTATAAATATAGTAAAATGTCATTGTTGATAGACTACTATCATCTAGCACTAATAGATATTAATAAACATAGATAGATGTCTATCACTAATAGACTATGACGTTTTGTTATATTTGTAAATATTTTCAACAGTTTTACTATTTAAAATAATTTCTTTTTTATTCTGTTATTTTTTAGAATTTAGAAGATAGTTGTTATATAGTTGAGGAAGAAAACAGGGCTCCTGTTTGATCGATAATGGGCTTTTTCGTAAGGTCGACCCATAATTAAAGCCCACTTCCATTTAATTGGACTTGCTTCTCCACTTGCATTTGCAAACCCAGTAGCACACACAGACTGACACTACTATTTGCACAAAAAAATACTACTACCTATTAATTAATTTGTTATCTACTATTTCGGAATGCTTTCAAAATCCATGAAATTATTGTTTTTGTAATTTGTTGAAATACCTTTGGTTTTAAAATTTAAATTTTTTTTATTAAAAATAGTAAAAAAAGATATCCATGGCCCTAAGTTCTAAAATTTCTTTTTTTTTTTCTTTTCAAACTTTTTAAAATCAACTATTTTTTCTCCTGACCTCTCAAAGACGGAAAAAGTAATTTTAACCATGTTATTATCAATCAATTTATATGTTTCCCATACGTATTTTTTTTAGTATAATAAGGATAAGAAGATTCAAATTATAGACAATTTGATCGCTAACATATGCATATGCTAGTTGAACTTTACTCACTTTAGCATGTCTCCCATACATGTTGATTAAGGTAAACACATAAATTGATTGACTCAAAACTCAATCATTGTTGATTTTTTTAAATAATAATAATAATAAATATAAATGTTGGCTCGACAAACTCGCACGTGTCCTTGAGCACTCTTCCAACCCACTCCTCTAGTTTTGACATGTCGCTGGAGCTGACGTGCAAGAGTACTTGCACATGCATGGTGTCGAGTCGATTACACTCTTCGAAACTTAAGTTAGTACATGAAATATTTAGCTCAGCTAAGCACATAAAGAATTGCTTACCCCTTGAAGTTGTTGGTGTGAGGCTATTTATAAAGTCTTGTCTTTTGACTCTCGCTTAGGTGATGTGCTAGAATAGGTGTGGTCCTTGAGGTTGCATAGTGTTAGTGGTGAATTCGGCTCAATCATTTTCCTTTTGGTGAAACTCCATGAATTCAACTAATCGACTAAAAACTCGAGAACTTGACTTTTCCTTTTGGGACGTGTGGACCCCTCTGCATGCTTTAGAACCTCTTTGAGCCTGACCAACCCTCAACAACAAAAAAAATGTTAAAATACCATTTTGGTTCTTATACTTTGAATTTTGTTCAATTTCTGTCACTATACTTTCAATTGTAGTAATTGAATTTTCAATAAATAATAAATTTAGTCTTCAATGCTAGTTTAATTATTGATTTAAAAGAAAACCTTTTTTTTTATTTTTATCTATTAGCATTAAGATTTAAATCTTAAAAGTACGTTAAATAAAATTAGACAATTGAAAATATAATAACTAAAATTGAACAATTTTTAAAATATTGGGGAGTTGTTAAAAAAAAAATTTTAAAATTTTGAAACCTAGCATAGACCTTACGAATTTCAGACAATAAAAATGAAACAAATCCCATACTAAAATTAACAATTTTTTTTGAAGTATTGGGGCAAATAAAAGAAAAATCTTAAAAGTTAGAAGCCAATATATTATTGGGTTTTCAACATAAAAGAAAAAAAAAAAAGTTTACTAATTCCATACTAAAATTAACAATTTTTTTTAAGGCTTTACTAATTCTCACTCTAGAATCAAGGAAAGCCTCATAAGTTCTAAAAAATATAATAATAAAAATAAAAATAAAGCCTCATAAAACAACCCGTTCTTATTGGGGCAGTTAAGAAAAACGGTTACAAATCATGTATGTCATTATCATGTCATTGAAGCATATAAAAACCAAACCACCGCCAATTTCACACAAACCATCCCTCTGCCCGTTCCCCATTTATGCCCTAACCCGACCTTGAGGAAGAAGCCTACCCAAAAAAAAAAAAAAAAAAAAAAAAAAAATCCAAGCCATTTATAGAGAGATTAATTAACAATGGCTGAAAAGCATTTGGTTTCTTTCTCATTGGTCTTTCTCGCCGTCGCCGTCTTTGCCGGCCAAGCTCACGGATCCGCCATCTGCGACAGAGCCGATTACTCTGCACTCTGCCGGTCTGCCGTGAAAGGCGCCTCCGATCCGACATCCGCCATAAAGGCAGCCATCGAATACCTCATTTTCGAAACAAAACACGCGAAAGATACGAGCCTAAAGATCGGCCGTTTGAAGTCTCTAAGCGTGTGCAAACAGAACTTCAACGACGCCATTGACGACCTGCAGAAAAGTCTCCAGTATTTGAAGAACAACGACATTCCGAGCCTGAAAATCAACCTCTCCGGAGCATTGACTGACTACTCCACGCTTGTACTTAGCCACTTTGTTGAAGTAATTTTTCCATGGTAAGAGGAATGGGCGAATTAAGGGAGGTTTGGCCGAACCGATGTGTCGTTTGTGTCTCAAATTATTTCGATTTGTCGTATTATATTAATCCAAGACCGCGACAACCAAATCAAATTGCACAGTTATATTTTCAAATGTTTCTTATATGTGACTATGGGGCACACGCCAACATGACGACGCCTTCGCACTTATTGTACTAGAAAGATCAGTGTCTAGTTAGGGAGAAGAAATTTTAGCAATTTATAAGTTGCCACATCATCATAATAAAAGCCAATTTTATTTCAAATTAATGTGTACCCCTCAATTAAAATATGGAGACAAAAAAAATGGCAAATAAATGATGTCACTGTCTTCCCTAGATTATTTGGAACTAAAATGATAATTTGGACTGTGCTGAGTAATTTAAATTGTTTGGACCAAGGTCCAACTCAATTCAAACTCAAGTAGAAAATTGGGCCTAAAAAACGCTTTAAGCTAGGTTCAGTTATTGGGCCCCAAAGATAGGTCTAAAGATAACTATGCTCAAGCCCACATAAGGCAAACTCAAGTTCTAAAGACCGAGACTTCGAAGCTCCCAAATTATGAAAACAGAAGCCCTCACTATATTGAAATAAAAATAAATACAAAGTTTTAACAAATCAAATTTCTCTTAAAATCCTGTTCAACAAATATATTTTTATAGATTTGACTATTATATCATGTCCATTAACCTATGAGTCTCTTAACCAAGGCAAATAAGTTAGGATGGAAATAAGCGAGTAAAAAAACTGTACTCCAAATTAAAGTCTTAAATTCTTAATAAACTTCGAGGCTTACAATCTAATTATGGTTATCACATAATTATGATAAAATTACGACCACAATTTCTAAAATTAGAAAACAAAAAAGAAAAAAAAAATCACATTGATATATTACATGAGCCTAAATTTTAAAATGTCTATTTTTGTTTTCAAACTTTTAAAAATCAACCATTTTTCTCCTCTGACCTCTCATAAAACATCTACTTTACTTCTTGAATTAAAAGAAGAAAAAAAAAACCAATAAAAACTCCATTATTATTCATTTGTTAAAAAAAGACTAATAATAAAAGTAAAAAACAAATTTTTTTTTTAAGTTTTGGAGCGAATAAAAGAAAAATAAGTTAGAATCCAATATATTATTTACTAATTCTCAATCTAAAATCAAGGAAAGCCTCAGGAAAAAACCCCTTTTTATTGGGGCAGTTAAGAAAAACGGTTACAAATCATGCCATTGCCATTGAAGTATATAAAGACCAAACCACCGTCAATTTCACAAAAATCATCCCCCTGCCCGTTCCCCATTTTTGCCCTAACCCGACCTTGAGGAAGAAGCCTGCAAAAAAAAAATAAAAATAAAAATAAAAATAAAAATAAAAATTCAAGCCATTTGATAGAGAGATTAATTAACAATGGCTGAAAAGCATTTGGTTTCTTTCTCATTGGTCTTTCTCGCCGTCGCCGTCTTCGCCGGCCAAGCTCACGGATCCGCCATCTGCGACAAAGCCGATTTCCCTGCACTCTGCCGGTCCACCTTGAAAGGCGTTTCCGATCCGAAATCCGCCATGAAGGCCGCCATCGAACACCTCATTTTCGAAACAAATCACGCGAAAGATTCAAGCCTGAAGATCGGCCATTTGAAGTCTCTAAGCGTGTGCAAACAGAACTTCGACGACGCCCTTGACGATCTGCAGAAAAGTCTGCAGTATTTAAAGAACAACGACATTCCAAGCCTGAAAATCAGCCTCTCCGGAGCATTGACTGACTACTCCACGTGCGATGACGCGGTGATGGAAAACGGCGACCAGAAGAAGGCTTCAGGCGTTTTGAGCACTGATACTCTGCTGGAAAATTTGGCTGGCAATTGCTTGTACTTAGCCACTTTGTTGAAGTAATATTTTTTCCAGGGTAGGAACGGGCGAATTAAGGGAGGTTTGGCCCGTCCGATGTGTCGTTTTGGTCTTAAATTATTTCGATGTGTATTATTATAATAATCCAAAACAGGTGATTATGAGACACGTGCCAAACATGACCATGCTTTATTTTCACGTTTGTTGTACTAAAAACGATCTCTCTAATTTGAGTTAACTTGTTTATTATTTATATTAAAATTAAATTAGTAATAATTTGTTATTTATTCTTTTATGTTTGGTTGATTTTCTTACCATAAAAATATCAATTCACCCATATTATATGAAAATGTCAATGTCTATATGAAAATTTGATACTATAGATTTAACTATTATATTAGAATTGTTTTTATTATATTATGTCATTAACCTTGAGTCTTTTAATTCAGGAAATTATAAGCAGGTAAAAAAATTGAACTCCAAACTAAAGTCTTAAATTCTTAAATCAATTTGAAGTTTACAATAATCTCATTATGGTTAATGTGTATTTTTTTTGCATTAGGCATTGCAAATTGCAATTGCTTTTTAATTAAAAGTATCCTATTTAAGAAATTAAAATAGAAAAAAAAAATTGAGTGTACCCATCTTTGGTGCACTTTCGGTAGCGAACAAATGTGTTATGCAACAAATTTTTTTTATTTTATTTTAATACCTAAGAAAAATGGATTATGAAATTAGACTATACTTAATTATTGTCCTTAAAAAAGTATATGGTAAGAGAAAAATAAAAAGAAGGTTAAAAATTTGGAATAGATAATTTTAAACCTTGTTTGTTATGTGATTTTCATTTTCCAACATGGATTTAGAAAAAAAAAACACCATTTTTTTAACCTTTCATGAAAAAATAGGTTTCATGTCACTATCGGAGGAGAGTATAGGAAAAAAAATAGAAAAGTAAGGAGAACTATTTACACAAAATAACAAATATTTATTTTTATTTAGAAATGATAAAAATTTATTGATAGATGCTGATAGAAGTTTATTAATGTATTTTTTTTTTTTGCTATTTTTACTATTTTTTGTAAATAGTTTGACATGTTTCATATATGGAAAGAAATTAGATGAGCATTCATTTTTCTTTTTATAAAATTTGAACATTTAATTCGCTTGGCCAAGAATTTGAACATAATTTCTTGCCTCTCTTTTCAAACAAGATTTATAGTTTAAAAAATACTATTGTAAATTAATTAAAAATATTAAATACTGGTAGAAAATTCATTGTTTTTTTTTCTTTATTTTTTTTAAATTTTTATATATGGTAGAAAATGATTAGTTGAAACTTTTATTTAAAGGCAAAAAAAAAATTATATGACAAAATTGAAAATTTTAAGTTAATTTATAAACATGTTATTTAAATCCCAATTACACAAGAGTGAAACATAATTATTTAAATACATATATTTAACTTTCAAACAAATTAGAAGTAGGAAGTTTGAATATTATATTACGTGTATTCAATGCATATATAAAATTATAAATATCTTTTATTCAATATAATTAAATAGTGTGATTCAAACTAATCTCGTCTCACTCTACTGCTAATTTAGAATGAATATCTAAATATCATCCTAAAATATTAGAGAAGAATATCTTTTTGGTCTCTAAGTTTACATCTAGTTTTCATTTAGTTTCAAAATGTTACACATCTAGTTTTGATTTTGATTTCAATTTAGTCTTTATGTTTCAAAAGCTTACAATTTTACTTTGAGATTTAAATTTTGTTTCAATTTGGTCTCCAAGTTTCAAGATTTACTGTTTTAACCTAGACTTTTCATTAAATACTCATGGTTAATTAGTTTGAAATAATTATGAAGTGAATTTTAAATTTAATTTTAATAATGATGAAAAATAATGAAACTTAATTGCCTATAAATATATAATAATTGAATTAAAAAGCATATTAAAATTTCTTAAAAGAAAATATATTAAAATTTTATGATTTTTTTTTTTTTTTTTGTGTTTTTGAAAGAAATGGAACTTATAATTTTAATAATATATAAAAAAGTAGAGACATTTATGATTTTATTTATTTTTCTAATACTACAAGCAGAAGCATGATGATTTAAACCTCCAATTTTATGAGAAAGAAGTACATACTAATTACCGTTGATTTATTCTTACTTTGATAAATTTATTATTCTAGTTGAATATATAGAATGATTGAATTAAAGAATAATAACACAAAGTTTCTATTTATCCACCTTCTATTTTCACGATATATATATAAGGGACTCGAATCACAAATCTCTTGGTTGCTAACATATCTATAGTTGAGTTGTATTTCGTTTTTTTAGTCTACGTGCTTATAGTTCTTCGAATTTAGTCTTTATACTTAAAAAAAAAATACTAAATTAAATATTTTAACTTAGCTTTTCAAAATTAATTGTATTGAAATTAGTTAAATAATAATAAGACAGAAGACACCAACCAAATATATTTTCAAAATTTTCAAGGATGTTAATATATATATAAAAAAATAAACAATAAACTTATAACCTGAATTGTTTTTAGAACTTATTGAAAGTATTATAACGAAAATAGTAATTTAAAAGTAAAAAAGGAATATGTTTATTAAAAGCTAAAGAAATATTCAATCAACTCACCCTATAATGAAGGAAAGCCTAATAAAACAGCCCGTTCTTATTGGGCAGTTATGGAAAACAGTTACAGCCACGTCATTGAAATGGCATATAAAAACCAACACAGAGCAAAATTCACAAAACCATCCCTCTGCCTGTTCTCCATTTACCCTAATTAAACAGACCTTGAGAAAGAAGCCTTCAAAAAAAAAAAAAAAAAAAAGAAGAAGAAGAAGAAGCCAGTAAATTACAAATATGGTTGGAAAGCAATTGGTTTCTTTCTCACTGGTCTTTCTCGCCGCCGCCGCCGCCGCCGTCTTATTCGCCGGCCAAGCTCAGGGAGTCGACATCTGCCAAGAAGCCGAATACGTGCCGCTCTGTCGATCCGTCGTGAAAGGCGCTTCCGATCCGACGGTCGCCATTAAAGCAGCCATCCAACATCTCTTGTTCGAAACAAAACGAGCGAAAGCAGGAAGCGTGAAGCTGGTAAATAAGCAGGCCATTAACGTTTGCAAGCAGAACTACGACTCCGCCATTGACAACCTGGTGAAGAGCATCGAGTATTTGAATAGCAAGGACAAGCAGAGTCTTCAAGTCATGCTTTCTGGGGCCTTATCTTTCTACGTTTCCTGCAGCGATGCGGTGGTGGAAGTCAGCAGCTTCGGCGTCGTCAAAATGGCTTCAAATATTATAAATACTGATACGACGCTGCAACATTTGGCTGGAAATTGCTTGCACATCGCTTCTTTGTTGAAGTAATTTTTCCAATTAGGGCGTGCCTAGGAAAGAACAGGGGAACGGGCGTAATGGAGGTTTCACCGAGCCGATGTGTCGTTTTGGCCTCTAATGATTCGGTTTGTCGTTTTATAATAAATCCTAAATAGCGACACCGAAATTAAATTACGCGATTATATTTTCAAATATATATTTTTCTTCTCTATGACTGTGAGGGCCTCTGGTTCGGTTTTTCTTTTTTCTTTTTTTGTGAGAAATATATTATCTGTTTTTTTTTTTCTATTCAGGCTATCTACCTGTCATTTGAATTAATGAATTTGAGAGTTTGGTAATGAAAATGGAAAGCGTAGTTGACTGGTGGATGAGATACCCATTGCTTCGCCCCAAATATTAAACCAATAAATATATATATATATAAGGTACACTTGTAGATCAACCTTCAAAATTTCAAAAACTAAAAATTAAAAATAAAATCTTCATTTATATTTAAGTTTCAAATATTGAAAAATGAGTCTATTTGATGAAAATTATATATATATATATATATGTTTTTTTGTTTATAATAATTTCTTTTTATATTTTTTGTTTTTTATTTTAATTTTAAAAAAATTATGACTTTGATTATTAAATAAGACTTAAACTATTATTTTTTTAGGGCAAAATAATAGTTTAAAAATGTTAATTAAATGTGCTTCCGTCTAACAGTCGCTCTTATCCCTTTCCTAACGTAGGTCAAACACCTAAAGTATAGAATCTGGAAACAATTGAAGCTTCATTTACATTTCAGATAAATGTCAACAAAGTCTTTGTTCTCAGCTATAAAACAGAATGTGAATTATCTTCTTCTTTCCCACTTTCTTTTTTCTATAAATTTATTTCAAATTGTTGGGATAGGTTCAAAGAATTCAGTTTGAGTTGGCGCATGCTTGATTTCGCCATAATGCCCAATAAATTCCCTGAAAGTTCAATCATTATCTGCTTTGGCTTGAGATTAGCTCTGAACTTATTAAGTTGTAATGTGTGAACTGTGATTCAGGGTGGATGTGCTTGCGTGTGCTTTTCAAGTAGGCTCGGAGCAAAGCTGAACAGATCGATCCATTACTCAGTATTACTGCAAATCCCCTCATAGAGGCATGTCAAAAATTCAGTTTGGCGCACCATTGTTGTACAAGCTTGTATTTTTCTGTTTGTAATTTAAAACTGTTATGGTGCTCAGTTGATTTGATCTTTACCTGGAATTACATATACAGATATAAAAAAAAAACAAATGTCAAGGTCGTGATTATTGTATGTGCTTTGTTTGCCTTCAATTCCAGACGTTTGATTTAAATTGGATGGACATGAAGTGTAATTTTCTTTTCTTTTTTTTTTTTTTTTTTTTTTTTTTTTGGGTCATGATTTTCCATGGAAGAAGACTGCAGGATTTAGCAAAGCCATGGAGGTTTTTCTTTTTACAGCTCCACATGAAGAATTTCCTTCTAAGTTCAGTTATAAAGGCCAGCCCACTTGAGAATTTAAACCACTTGATCCAGCAACTAGATTTTATTATTATTATTATTATTATTATTTTTTGAAAAAATAAGTTAAGTTTAGAGGGAGGAAGCAAAGACACTGCTTGCTTGGTTTCTAGTATTTTATCAGCAAGTTCTCTTCAAGCTCAAATTTTTATGAACTGATATATTTTAGTACTAAGAACTCTTTACGTTTTCTGATAATTTCTATCACGGAGTGGTGTTTTTATTTATTTTATTAGTAGAAAAAAAAAAAAAAAAAGTTGAGTTGTATGTATATGGACTATGGTTACTAATTTGGTTGGACTTAGAAAGGTAATAACCCTAATCTGAAGGGAATAAAACTGGCAGATTCAGCTGATACAATCATACAAACTATTTACTGATATGATCTGGAATGACTTTTTAGGAGTTAAATTTTTCTTTTTTCATATAGAATATATTTTTAAACATTTAAAAGTCATTCAAAACGAATACTTACTTTACTTAATTTGTAATTATTTAGGTTTAAAAAAAGAAAATTCGGGTCTCTGAGTTGGGTGCACAATGGATTGGGCTAATAACCCACTTTTAGGGATTTAGCATATTACATTATTAATATTTCACAAATGTCTTGAAATTTAATAATATTTTGTAACTAGATTTTCGATATTTTGAGACATGTTTAGCCTCATCTTTTAATTTTGTAACATTTTAAAATAAAAAAAATATATCATTTCTAAATTTAGTATTAATTATATAAGAAATTTATGTTTTGAAATATCATTAATTATATTACCTCCTCATCAATAAATTTTAGAAATATATAATACTTTTTATTATTAACATCATTTTGGAATTTTGATTTTTTTTGTTATTTATTAATTTCGGTTGATATTCATTAAATGAAGGTATATTTCAAATTAATGTTTCGTTTAGGAGATTTCGTTTATTTTCTTCTATATTTCTATCTGAAAAGTCCATCACCTCTTCATTGAAATATCAAATATATCAAGTATACTAGCAATATACTCAAAAATGTAAATATACATTGCATATATCATGAATTATTTTTTGGTGTATTTATAAATATATTAAAAAAATATAAATATACATTGCCCACATTGTTCAGTATATAAAATAATATGTTGTACAAATTTTCTTGTTCATGCACTTGTCAAATATATCTTGGTTTATTTCTAAAAAATCCAAATATATTTGATACATTGTTTTTTAGCCATCTAGTGATAGGGCACGACTATTTGAATGTTAGTGTTTTCTAAATTCAATAGGTGCAATTAATATCGACCAAACATGCTTATTCAAGAAGAGATGGTTATATAATGGCTCATTGTTGTTGCCTTCTTTAAAGAGTAAATGGGCGTCGCGGGGCCAAGGATGACTTCCTCGCTCCCTACTTCCGCCTCCCCATTTCATTCCTCGTCCCCACCAAATTTTCCATATAGATCGAGTTGGAGATTTCCAATGGGACCCGTTAGGAAATTTTCTCTCTTTGTTTTTTTTCTTTAAAAAATCAATTAATATAAATCACTATTATGAAAAAAATTTAATTAAATAGTTAATTTTTATATGATTAGTTCCACGTGGACAATTAGAATTTAAAGAGAGATTACTCAAAATTTTCAATTTGAAAGAAATAATTATCTATCAAATTATTTATATATAATCAAAATTTATTAGAATTCAAACATATTCTTTTTTTTAACACTAATTCAAACATATTCATCATTTTGACCATTAAACAACAAATCTTAAAAATTAAATATAATATTTATATTATACAAATAAATAATATAACATTAAATTATTATAATAAATATAAGAAAAAAGCTTAACGGTGGAGACGAGATGGGGTATGTTCCCGTCCCCATTTAGCTTTCCGTTCCTCCACTCACTCCCCCATTACCACCTAAACGGGGAATCCCCACCCTGGTCGAGGCGGGTCCCTACGGTCCCATCTTCGTGTGAAAAGCAGACATCTCTACTTACCTGATGAGATTTTCTTGATAAGTCTAATGTTAAGCCAGGGTTTAAGTAGCATGAGGTTAAGAAAATTGTGTTTGAAGTTTTAGGTTTAAGAAGTATGTGTTTGGAATGCACGCTTAGGAAGCGTAAGTGCAGATTTATAAATCTTGAGTTTGTGAAATATTTTCTTATATTTAATATGTGGTTAGATTTTATATTAATTATATTAATATATTTAAGTTTAAAATAAACTAATTTTCATATCTTCCAAATATATCTAAACTCAAAATTAAAATTGTGTTTCTTATACTTTTGTTATTTTAAATTTAACTTAAATATGTGAAAAAAAAACTATTGTACACAAATATTTTGAGTGGTTTTTCTGAAATAACTCTGTGAAAAATGAAATATATATTTAATTTGTACATAATTAAGTTATATTTAATATTATTCATATACTTTTTTCCTTGAATAAATTTATTTTTTAAATTAAATAATTGTTTTTAACATGACTAATCTAAAATTAAATATTGTTTATTTTACCAACACTAGTTTAGTAATTTATAATTTGTAATTCAAATTCAATTCCATTCAGTTAAAAAAATTTAGAAGAATAATTGTTTTTTTTTAAAAAATTAAAATAGAGAATTGACTAAAATTAATAAAGTTATAATTTTACTTAACTTATTGTTTTAATAATTTGATATTTTAATTTTAATAGGTGACTTTTGTATCTTAACTAATTTAAAAATGATAGTATTTTAATCTTAAATTCAAGTATTGAAAAATTATATATTTTTAATCAAATTACAGTAAAAAAAAAAAGCATAAATGTTGAATTTTAATTTTTATTTGGACATTGAGTCGTTAAAATCCAATATTTCAGTCTTTTACGTTTAAAAAATGATTATAAATCTTTCAACTAGTTAAATTGTTATTAAATTAAATTAACTAAAAATATTATTATCACCTTTGGTAGATCCCACATTAATAAAACAAATAATATTATTGACAAACATCCTCAATGTAATGTAATCACAATTCTTTGGGCTTTTGTAAGCTATGATACCATCCATTTATCTTATAAGGCTAGAGTCTCCCGACATTTTCAATGTGAGATTCTCAACAAGTACAATAAAGCAAAAAAAAAAATTTGTCATTAGTGCTAGAATTTGTCTCAATTATATATATACAAAGTGGCAGATCCAGAACTCCATGTGATGGAGGCACAAATGGATATAAAGTAAGAAGTTTAGTCTATGAAATTCTAAATTTGTATTTATATAGTTTATAAACTTTAAAAAAATGTGTAATATGTCCTCGAACTTTTAATATTTGTGTGTAATAAATTCATAAAATATCAATTTTATATTTAATAGGTCTCTTACATATTTGAAAAGGTTAAAACTTAAAAGTTATATTAGACATTAAATTAAACTTTGCGCTTAATAGGTACGATTAGACATCTTTTTAAAATTAATGTATCTATCAGCTACAAAGTTTAAAATATAACATTCAATGAGGCACAAAACCTTTTTTTGTCAAACTTTTTATTTAATCTTATAAAACGGTTAATTTTCAAACATTTTTAATATTTATGAGATTTATTAGATATAAAATTGAAGTATTTTAAAGATTTATTAGACATTCAAGGGACTAGAGTCAGAATTGAAAGTTTAGGAATTTATTAGTCACAATTTTCAAAACTTAGGAGTAAACTTGTAATTGACCTTCATATAAATATAATTATAAATGCATTGATATATTAAATTTATATTAAGTAATACTAACTAAAAATTATTATTATAAGCATTTATAGAATTATTCACCTTATATAAGCAAAAATCATTTAATCAATTTTCGTAAAACGATTTTATAAAATTCAAAAAATATTTGTATAATTTTATATATGTGTGTTAAAATGAAATTAAGTTTTCTGACATGTTTCAAGTGTACTAAAAATTAAATATTATATATGTTTTCAAAATAAAAAATTAAAAAAAATTATTAATATATGCGTGAATAATTCATTTTCAAAAAGTAGAAAAAGAGAAATATAGAATATTTGTTAGGTTGATTGCAAGTTAAAAGTTAGATATTAAATAACTTAAAACAATCAAAATTTAAAATGAAAAAGAAAAAGAAAAAAACTAGTTTAGAGACAAACCTTGGTACAAAAAAAAGTACACTTTTTGAAATAAAATTTATTTTATTTAATTAAATATATATTCTTTTTTAGTTCAATAAAAAGAAAAAGAAAGAAATCAAGAAGTAGAAAGAACTCACAAAAATGATTTTTATTATTAAAAAAATAAAAAATAAAAAAATAAAGAAAAAAAAATACTTTTTGATTCCTCTTAAAGAATATTTATTATAAGATATTTCAAATTAGACATTTTGGTCCTAGCTTTAAAAAGGTTAAATTTAATATAAAAATAATAGACGTGAAAGATAGACATGGAAAAAAAGTATACTTTTTAATTTTTTTTCATTTCAATCTCTATTATGTCCTCTCTTGTTCTCTCTGCTCCCTCTTCATCTGTCTGATTTTCTGGTGGTATTTTGTGTGCGTAACTAAGTAATATGAAGAATTTCACCAACCCATGGACCCTAAAAAATCTGTACGGGTTTTGGCGATGGGACTTGTGAGATTGAAGCGGCTCCACAATTTCACCTCCCTTGAAGCGGTGAAATCAAAGGTATCACTGCGGTATGAAATTGGACTCCAATGCCCCGATCGCTGCTCTTCTCCCCTCTAGTATCCGTGTTATTTAAGGATTTTGTCAAGGGACTTAGGACTTCTAAGTCCAAGATCTACGATAGTTACGATGGCGATGAAGATATATCTAACTGATCTAAAAACTCGTTGTCAAGAATGTTGCATTATGGAGAGATGGGATGGTTGACCACAACGACGAGGATGAAGAAGAGGAGAGAACAAGAAAGGAGAGAGAAAAGAGAGGAGAGAAGAGAATGAATGGATAATATTACAAAAATATTTTTAACCATGTCATCTTGCCAGCATTATAAACTTTTTAATATTAAATTTAAAATTTTTTAGAGGGAGTTTTTAAATCTATTTTTGAAAACTCGTAACCAAAATGACTAATTTGAAACATGAAGTACTAAATGTACCTATTTTCAAAACTCATGGACCAAAAAGGTATTTTTTTTTTTCCAAAAAGCACTCGACACATTGACCTTCTTTTTTTTGGATCATTTGAATGCAAGTTGAGCATTATCACGTTTCTTTGTATGGATACTCGTTGCAATTTTATTTATATATTTCATTCTAGAAATCTCTCACCACTTGTCCATGTTTTGACAATTATGTTTTCGAAAATGTCAAAAATAAAACAATCACTTAATAAAAAATAAAGCATAAAATATGTAATTTAAATTTATTTTGAAAAAGTAGTAGAAAAAACCTAAACACGACTATAACACGATTATGTAATTTTGCCATTTTTTTTTAAAACAGGAGTACGAAATAGAAAATAACTTCAAATTAAAAAATTTCCCTATCTTTGCAATAAGTTGAATGGTTGTATGCTATAGTTGGCTTAATAAATCTATTTTTTTTAGAAATAAAATAAAGAAAAATTTGTGGTTCTTAAACTCAAACTTTGATATCTATTTTCCGTCAAAAGACATCCAATCCAACAACTATCATTTAATTCTTTTATATATATATATATATATATTATTGATTCAAACACCCTACCCGTGAGATAGGAGATAAAGAAAGAGGAAAAAGAATGAAATTTCACATAGTACTTTTTAAACTTATGGGACTTAAAAAAGAATGATAATATATTTTATTGATTCAAATATGGTAGCTGTGGATAGGTATAGAAAAAAGGAAAAAAAGAATGAAATGATCGAAGGGAATAAAAAAAGAAAAAAAAAAGAAGGAAAAAGAAGTAAATAAAAATGGTAAAAGAGTCTAGATTCTAAATGAATGAAAACGAGAGCAAATCCAACCAAACTAAATTTATCCATTCAACAACTTTTGATCCAGCATACATGGAGTGATTTTTTTTTTTGGTTGAAATTGATTTTAGAAAAATCTTAAACCATCTAAAATTGATTTTCAATAATTAGTTGATAGGAGGTTCTTAATGGAGATCATCACCAACGAGTTAGTCTCATTTTGTTCTATTTTTAAAATCTCGAATTTCCCTTGTATATAATAACAATTTTTTTTTATCATTTTTAAATAAATTTTTAAATAAAAAATGTCATTTTTAGTAATAAAAATCACTTTTAAGATATTTACAAGAGATGAATGGTAATATAGCAATTTTTTAATAGTGTTAGTTTGGTTATTATAATTTACCTTTAATGTGTAAGCGTTACATGAAGTTGGGCCATTGAGTGACAGCACAAGCATCCAAGTTGGCCTTAAAAAATGTTAGGTCCTAACTAAACCTTTTCTCTTACCTAAAGTTGGGCTTGTTCTTTTCCCCCTTCCGCCATTGATTGCAGTTTTCAGCCACTCCTTTCGCTTTCCTTCACATTCGCCTTTTTCCAAAACTGTCCTTCGCATTTTGGATCCCATTTTCGACGCTTTCATGATTCCATCGTCTTTTCACACACAAACTCCCTTCATTCCATTGATTCCCATTTTGTTGTGAATTCACCTGCTGCTCTGTTAGCTCTCCATCTCAATCAGATATTTTAGAGCCATTTTTTTCCTGAAAGTTTCCCATACTACCATATTAAATAATTCTAAAAATGTCAAACTATTCACAGAAAATAGTAAAAAAAAAATCAAAATATTGATAGACTCTAAGATGGTTTCTCTAATTTGAAAATAAAATTAAAATTTAGTATTTATAATTTTAATAAATTTATCCTAAATAGTTCTTAAGAACGTTTATTTTTTAGAAATATATAACTAGAATCTTTAGATGCTCATAATTAATAATTATGTTTGTTATGTAAAAGTATTTTTGGAAAATACTTTGATATCTATGTTTGTTTGTTTGGTAGGATTTCTACAAAAAAAAATGTCTTTACAACTATTTATTAATTTATAATTAATTTAATTTAATTTAAAACTTATATAACTTTTTTTTATCAATTTGATTTTTTTTTTAAATTAATACAATTTATATTATTTTTTAAACACAATAATATATAATAATTTAAGATATTTTTATAAAATAAATATTAATTTAAATTTGTTGAATATCTTGCTAAAAAATAAAAACAACTACGATATGACTAAAAAAGAGTTATATAAGAAAAAAAAGTACAGAATCCGAAAAACACAAGTTTCAAGAGGGCATCCGAAACTCTTGAGATGCCTTTTACATTCTAGGATGCTTAGAAATCTCTAGTCGTTAGGACATTTTATAATACTACAATGTCCACTCCATAGAAATTTAAGATGCTTATAAAATAAACAACCCTTTAAGATTTTATTAAATCATAGAAACTAAATTTTAATTTTTTTTCAAACTATTAAGACCTAAATTTACGAAATAAAAAATCTTAGTATGAACATAGGAAATGGTTAAGGTACTATGGGAGTAATACAAATTTGTCTGCCAAATTCTGTTTCATTTTTCTTCTACGGTAGTGTTTTTACATATAGATCAAATATTGGGAATTAAAACATGTATAGGTGAAAGAAATATTTTGATCACTTTATTATGGATTTTATTTCGATATAATCTCTATAATTTGATCCTAGTCTTAATTTAGTTTTTTTTTTCTTTGAGTACCAAAATCAAAACCAATAGAAACAAAAGTCAAAGTCACTTGTGATGGTGATCTTCACTCCAAATTTTTGAATGTTTGGAACGACGAGCATGATTCACAAGATCATGAGAATTTTTCATTTGTGCTTGACAAAAAGAAGTTCATGAATGAAATCATTGCGAAGTTCATGAATGAAATCATTGCGCTGTTTTGAACCATTGCCCATTTAAGGTAGGTTTGAAATGCATTTGTAAGTGTTTAATTTAAAAAATAAGTCATTTTAGAAAAAATTGTAATATTTGACAACTACTTAAAATAGATTTTGAAGCGTATTTTAAAAGAGTTTAAATAAAAATGAATTTTTTGAAATTTTTTTCCTCAAATTAATCCAAACGGGCCATTAATTTAGTTTAATATCACAAATCCTTCGATCGTTTTTATCTATTAAAAACTCTACTCAATCATGCATTCTAGATTGCAAAATTTTAACATCCTTGGATAGCTATTTTATTTTTTAAATTTAAGCTTATAAACATTATTTATATATATAAATTTATTTATTAGGTTATCAATTTTCCACCGATAAATAGAATAAAGTAAAGTTTGAAAAAAAAATTCAAAACTTATTTTTATTTCTAGAATTTAGTTAAGAATTCAAATATTTGACCAATAAACATAAAAACTACCGTAACAAATTTTGAAAATAAATATAAACACATGTAAATTATTATTAAACAAGAGGAAATGATGTAATTTAAAGAAATAGAAAAACATGTTACATAATTAGCGTGGAAATGGTGTGTTAAAAAAATAACCATTTGTGAAAGTTTTAACAATTAAGGAGAATTAAATTACAACTTTAGGATCATAAATTCTAAATTTAATTTTTTTAAAAAAAAATCATAAATAACAATTGACACTTTTATTTGATTAATGTCACCTTAGCGCTTTCTGAACGATCCCAATTCATTGCATGAGAAGGATTTGTCTGCTATTGCGTGGCTGCAACAACTTTTTTAACTAAAAAAAACAAAATTTATTAATTTTTTTAAATAAAACAAAAAATAAATTGACAAAAATGTCATGGTCGTAATGAGAAAGAATCACATATCAACTTGAAAATACGTTTCAAAACCAGGGGCATTTAGTTAAATGTGCTATTAAATATCATCTCCCATTCAAAAAAATGAAATAATAAATAAATAAATATCTAACTCCCCGGCGGCCAAATCACGGACCCTCCGCCCTCCTCCCAGTCCGACGCATCGTAATCCCACTCCCAACAGAACGTGAAAAGGATCCAATTGTGTCGCTATTGACTTACGTGGCCCTCTCAAATCGTTCCACGTATTTGATTAAGTGATAAAACGCCGCGCAATTACGTTACTTCTCCGACTTTCAACGATCCAGTTTTGAAGCCCGCGCAGGACTGGAGCTCGGTTCATAGCTCACTACTTTTCCAGAATCCGATTGATTAATATCCATATTTTCTTAGCTTGATCTTCAGGTTTGGTTTCTGCAATTCAATCTATTTTTCTGTATCACTGATTCTAGGATATTGTTTTTCTTCAACTTGTTCATCGAAGGAGTATGGAAATCTCTCTGATTTTGCAGTTCAATTTCAACTAGAAATGCTTGATTTCTGCATTTTTTTTCAGTTTGTTGCTTGCTTTCTTGTCCAGGATATAATGTTTGTATTGAATTGAGTGGTCCGTAAACTCGCTGTATCAAGTGTAATTTCTTGTGAAATCACGAGCATGAATTTCGATTCACTTATTTTGTTGTAAAAACAGCGATATTCTATTTAATTCATGTGACCTTTAGCATTGGAGTTTGGTTTTGAATCTTTATTTCTGCCTTTTGTTTCGGTTGTTTTGTTACTTACGGAAGTTGTTGATTCTACGATTTCTTCAGAGGAAGTGCATCAGCGAATATGAGTAATTCCATTAGTCAGAATATACTCCACCAGAGATTGCTTCGTCCTTCAGTTTTTGATAACCAAAGTAAATTCAATCCTTCCGGGACCCATAAGAATACTTTGTTTCAAGCTGCATTAGCCAATCAAGTTCCAGCACAGCATTGGAAATCTCCTATATCAACAAAGTTCTTAGGGAACGGTCTAAACGTTAAAAAACCAGGGATGGCCACTGGAACAGGTCGCCGCAGCTTTCCTGTTAACCCAAATGCTGTATTAGCCACGGATCCTGCTTCCAAGGTACTTTTCGGCTGCTAGGATTAGCTAATCGTGTTATTGAGATTTGAAGATCATTTGCAGTTTGGTTCTTCAAGTAAAAGTTTTGATACTATCTTTTTGGTTAAGGAGGTTAAAAGCAGTTGATTTAAAAGACATTTCCCTTCCCCCCCCCCCCCCCCCCCCCCGAAACCAAAATTCCTCTCTATTTATCAATTTAAAATCTGAATTCACTAGTTGGCGGGTGTTCAACAATGACATGTCAAGTCTTCAAATAGTGATATTCTAATTGAGCTCCCGAAAGAGAGTCCAAAAAAAAAGAAGGGAAAATGGACAGTAGCATCAATGGATTTGATAACTACTATTAGGAACGGAGTCAAGCTGTTGAAATCATTAAGCACTTTGGCAATTTTTTCTGCATTTAGCATCAGATTTGATTCTCTCACGCATTCTACATGGCAGTAGAATATGTACACATCTATCACCATTGTTCTTGCCGTGTTTTTTTTTGTCAAAATTGGGCATCCTCCTTTCGTTCCTAGTGATTCTCTGAAAAATCTATTAACCAAGTTTTTGTTTTCAGCTTGCTGGGAAGTTCAAACTGGATGAGAATATTGAACTGCAGGTATTTTAAAACTTACCATTTGGACATTTAATACAATACCTGATCGTGCGTCAGGCTCTTTTGCGAGTATTTCCAATTTCCAATGTTGAATCTTACAAAGTAGACATTTGCACTAAATTAATCTTTACTAAATTGAACAGGTCGATGTTAGTGTCCCAACTTCAGGTTCCATTAGACGTGTAAATATCCTGGTCACAAACATTGCTGGCTCTCTTCTTCTTCATTGGGGTGCAATACATGATAGAAAAGAGTAAGCCGAGTTGCAGACATATTGATCCTTTCTTCTTTATCATTCTTCGTCATCACGTATTATTCTGTAACACATTTTTTATTCATATGCCTTTAATCCTTATTAGTGTAATTTTCAATGTTTCTAGTAAATGGGCGCTTCCATCATGTTGCCCAGATGGAACTCAAGTATATAAGAACAGAGCTCTTAGAACTCCTTTTCTGAAAGTAAGTTTTGAACCAGCAGTTCAACCTGCAAATTTTGAAAGAGTATAAATAGATCCTATAACTTATCCTATCAGATAATTGAATGTCTTTTATTCTTTTCCTCTCACCTTTCTTTTGGTAGTCTGGTTCCGATTCTACCCTAACAATTGAGGTTGATGACCCTGCAATAGAAGCAATAGAGTTTCTTTTACTTGATGAAGCTCATAATAAATGGTATGGCTTCTTATTGATTTGGTTTTAAAAAGATAGTTGAAGCAAGAAAACACTAATTCGCAGGTCTTGTTCTTTTGCTTCTTAAACTTTTGATTCCCAGGTATAAGAACAATGACAAAAATTTTCATGTTACGTTACCTGTGAAAGAAAAGCTCATTTCAGATGTTTCAGTTCCTGAAGAACTTGTACAAATTCAAGCATATTTGAGATGGGAAAGAAAGGGAAAACAGATGTATACTCCACAACAGGAGCAGGCAAGAATGAATTGTCTTCAATTTTTCAATTTTACTTCTGTTCCTTTTAATGGGTTGTATCAGGACTTTCTACATTCCTTTTTCTAGTTTGCTCTATTTTTTCTACTTTTAAATATCGTATGTTTATTTTAACTTGTCTTTATAACAAATAACAAGAGTTTGACATTAAGGTAGAAAGGATTGCAGGGAAGTTTAAATTTATTTGTAGGTCGTTTTGAGCTACATTGTTATTTCCTATTATTTTCTTGGGTATAATCTTTCCAAAGTTAGGTAATTCACCCCTGGTTAATTCCTGCTAGATGATGTTGATTGCCCATTTTTAAAAAAATTTAATTGTGTTGTAGGAGGAGTATGAAGCAGCTCGAGCTGAGTTATTGCAGGAATTAACCAGGGGTGCTTCCGTACAAGATCTCAGAGCTAGACTGACCAAAGAAAATGATGGCAGTGAAACAATGGAGCTATCCACTCCCAAAGACAAGACAATTCCTGATGAACTTGTTCAAATTCAAGCTTTTATACGTTGGGAGAAAGCAGGGAAACCCAATTACTCTGCCAAGCAGCAACTTGTAATTTAAAATACCCTTCCAGCCATCAATGCCTATAAGCTGTTTGTGTGTGGGATTTTTTATTCTCTGCCTCCCGCTAAATACCAAGTACCTTCTATACATCCACTGACATGCTATTTAATTACCTAATTTACTCGTTTGTTCCTTTCATTCTTTATAGAGGGAATTTGAAGAAGCAAAGGAAGAGTTGCTATCAGAACTAACTAAAGGTGCTACTATTGATGAGATTCGGAAGAAGATTACCAAAGGAGAAATTAAAACTGAAGTAGCAAAGCAGTTGCAGGATAAAAAGTACTTTAGAATAGAGAAAATTCAGCGCAAGAAGAGGGACTTGGTACAACTTGTAAATAGATATGCTTCTCAACCTATAGAGGAAACATATACAGCCAAACCAAAAGCCTTGACAGAGGTTGAGAAATTTGCAAAGATAAAGGAGGAACAGGATGGTGGTGAAGTTATAAACAAAATCATCTACAAGCTTGGTGATAAGGATCTTCTGGTTGGAAAATGATGTTATTATTTTAGCTCCTCTTTTGCAAGGCTACTTTATTTTTTCTAATCCACTTTATTTTGTTAGGTTCTTGTAACAAAAAATGCTAGCAAGACGAAGGTTTATCTGGCTACAGATTTACAGGAGCCTGTTACTCTTCACTGGGGTTTGTCTAAAACAAATGCTGGCGAGTGGCTGGTAATATTCTAAAACTTTTGTTTCTTAAGAGAAGGTGTACATACCGGAATGCATTTTTTCCAAAGAGGAAATTTATGTAATTTCTTGGCCTTTTCAGACACCCCCGCCTGATGTACTTCCACGAGGTTCAGTTTCATTGAGCCAGGCAGCTGAAACACAATTTATATTCAACGCTGATGGTTCCTCTCTAAAGGTAAAGATAAGACTGGGTACCCTTTTTAGTTTATGTTTATCTCTTCAATCTATGAGTTTTGACTTCTGTAGTTAAAACTTAAAATACATGCTTAGTGGCTTGATCTCGCAACAACTCATGTTATAGGTCCAATATTTAGAAATCTTAATCGAAGAGGACGGTTTTCTGGGAATGCCATTTGTTCTTCAGTCTTTTGGAAATTGGATCAAGAACAAAGGCTCGTCAGATTTTTATGTTGCCTTTGCTATCCAACCAAAGAAAGTGCGAAAGGTGATATTTCTTTCATATTGTAATGTGGTTTGTCTTATTCCTATGCCATACCTTTTTTTTCCTCCCAATTTGCCACATTAATGACTGAGAGAGGTTCCTTATTAAAGGATACTGAGGGTGGCAAAGGTACTGCAAAGTCACTGTTGGATAACATTGCAGATCTGGAGAGTGAGGCAGAAAAGTCCTTCATGCATCGGTCAGTAATCTTGAATGACTTTCGTCTGACTGAGCTGTTTTTACCTAATTACGAAATATCTTCTTGTACAATTTATATGGTGTCCTTTTAAAGTGATAAAAATGGAGCCTGCAGTTATGTTTTACTTAAGCGTAATATTCATGAGAGTCACGGCTGACTTCTGTTGGTAGATTCATGATGATAGCTTCCTGGTGCCCTATGCTAGCAATACAAATTGGAGAGAAGAAATCAGCTTGGTTCTGTGTGTTATGCGTCGAGAGCCAGTGGCTCTTCTTCTTCTTTTTCTCCCCTTTTGTGTCCCATCACTGTAATTGACAATCAATGCCAAGAAAGAACTGCAAAAGCTTTCTTTATGAAAATTATTTTTTGTGGGGGTAGGGCAATGGAGTTTGAAAATCTTTGTCATGAGACGAATTGAGTCTCCTGGACAAATGTTTTTGTTTCTCAAGTATTGACAACTACAAAAGCTTGAAAATAAGGTACCCTGAGTAATAATCTAGTAATGGCTAATTTTGTGTCTCATGCATCGACAATTACAAAAGCTTGAAATTAAGGTACCCTGTGTAATAGCGTAATGGTGAATCTGACATATATTCTTTAACATCTGTTCATTGTCTCTCACAACTTAAGCCTAACAATAAACCAGTTTACTTTATTTCTTCTGGCAAAATCATGTAATTTTCACAAAAAGCAGGAGTCTCAGACTGCGTATGAGTTGTCTGTTCATCAACGTTTTCAATTTACTATCTTTTTTGCTTTTTATTTTTTTAAACTTAAATACAATGCACTTTTTTTCACTCCCTCAATATTTTAGAAACTAATAGGAAACAAATGTTATAATTGTTACATTCTTTGCGCCTGTGTTTTCATTTTCTGTCTAGCAATGGTGACATCATACACTTTCTTTCGCAATTCTTGTTCCTGGATGATCCACAAGTTTCTCTTTTATCATTTTTCCTCATAATATAGAACTTTGTAAGTTATAAGCTATTTGTGAGGGAGAGCATGAGGGACAAGCAATGATTGGCCTAGTCACCTATCCTTTTTAACAAACTTTGTTTGTGTAGTCAAAGCTTCCGTGGGATTAAGAATGGGTAAAGTTTTAGTGGCTCCCACCTCCCTCGTCTATATTGCTCATGAAATACTATATTTTAAAATTTCCTTACAGCATGGTCTCACTTATCCTTTTCCTCAGATTTAACATTGCAGCTGACTTGATGGATCAAGCTAAAGATGCTGGTGAATTGGGACTTGCAGGGATCTTGGTGTGGATGAGATTTATGGCAACAAGGCAGCTTATATGGAATAAAAATTATAATGTGAAACCACGGTAAATCATTGATGTGCTCTTTGGCTTTGGGATATTTTATTTCATGAACGATTCATTTAATCTCTCATTTTTCCAGTAGTGGGTTGCATATTCCCCATTTTACTTTTGTTAGCTATTATGCCCACTTTTTGTTCCCAAGTATGGATCTGCTCTTGCAGTCCTTCGAATCATATGTTCGATTTTTTTTTTCTCCCCCTTGTTGCAGTGAAATCAGTAAAGCACAAGACAGACTCACAGATTTGTTAGAGAGTATTTATGCAAGCCAGCCACAATATAGGGAGCTTTTACGGATGATTATGTCTACTGTTGGACGGGGGGGTGAAGGAGATGTTGGGCAGAGAATTCGGGATGAAATTTTAGTCATTCAGGTGGTAGAATTAGATTATCCTTTCTCTCGGTGATTTATTCTTTTGGTTCCTTTAAGGTTAAACAACTGTTGTAAATTTTGACTATGTACTGGTTGGTATTAGAGAAACAATGATTGCAAAGGAGGAATGATGGAAGAATGGCATCAGAAATTGCACAATAATACTAGCCCTGATGATGTAGTTATCTGTCAGGTAACTTTGGAGTTATATAAGTTGTCCTGGCCATCTCTAGTGCTGCATAGCATTCAGAACTTACTTCATAATATTTTATTGCAGGCATTAATCGATTATATTAATAGTGACTTTGATATTGACATTTACTGGAAAACTTTGAATGAGAATGGAATCACAAAAGAACGACTTCTGAGCTACGATCGTGCAATCCATTCTGAGCCAAATTTTAGGAGAGACCAGAAGGATGGCCTTTTGCGTGATCTAGGAAGCTACATGAGAACGTTGAAGGTTTGTTTTCTAACTATCTCAACCCTAAGCTTTGCATTTTATTTAATTGTAATATGACAACTTTCATGCTTATAGAATTGATGTGATATTCTGTCCTCATATGCACTCTAGCACTGTAAAGATTCACTCTGCTTGTGTCTTTTTTTAATCAGCGCTAATGTGTAATGTTGTGATTATGATATTTCTGATTCTAGTTAGATTTGGTTAAAATGCAGGCAGTTCATTCAGGTGCAGATCTAGAATCTGCTGTTCAAAACTGCTTGGGCTATAGATCTGAGGTAGAATTGGCTGATAATTTTATTTATAATGGCCTTTATGTTCAACTATTACGAGGAACTTCAATATTTTCAGGGTCAAGGCTTCATGGTTGGGGTGCAGATAAATCCTATTGCTGGTTTACCATCTGGATTTACGGTAATGCTTTCAACTTCTATTTCAATTTACACTCACAATATCAGATTAGTGTTTTATTTAAGGGGAGATGGTTGAAATCTCCCCTGACAGGGTTGGGAACAGCCTTTGGGCTTCCCTGCTAACACGTACGGTGAAGGCTACCCACCTCTCACAGGTGGATCTATAATGATATCAGATTAGTGTTAGCCCAATTATGTGAAGTTAATGTTATCTAGTTTGTCTTAATTATTACTTGTTATATCACATGACTAGTATTTGATTTCGCGACGCCTTTGAAACAGGATTTGCTGCAATTTGTTTTAGAACATATTGAAATCAAGAATGTTGAACCACTTCTTGAGGTATCATGAATTTCTTCATTGAGCACGTTCTTTGCTTCACTATCAATTTTATGACCACCTTTTTATTTTACAAAATGTGCTTTGACCAATTGTTTAAATGCAGGGCTTGCTTGAAGCTCGGCAAGAGCTACGTCCTTTGCTTCTTAAACCTCGAGACCGTCTGAGGGATCTCTTATTTTTGGATATTGCCCTTGATTCTGCTGTTAGGACTGCTGTTGAGAGGGGATATGAGGAACTAAATACTGCAGGACCGGAGGTATTGCTTCTTTCTGAGCTAGCACGTGAACTGTTTTCATTGTTCTGCATTTGATCGTACTTTCTTGTAGTCCAAATATATTGTTGATAACCTAATCTGTTCATTATGCAGAAAATTATGTATTTCATCACTCTTGTTCTGGAGAATCTTGCACTGTCATCAGATGATAATGAGGATCTCATCTACAGCTTGAAGGTAATGTTAATAAAAATAGAGAATTAAAACCCAGAAGTTGAATTCTTGAACAAACTATTAGCCCCCTTGCTTGCTACAGTATAGTCCAAAGTTTTGGTTCTTGTAGTTCAGCCTTTTGATTGAAGGTCGAGAATGAGAGCACCAGTCTCCACGTAAATGATGTAGAAAAACTCTAGTTGTAATATTTGTTTTGTTCTTTCAAAGGGATGGGATCTTGCATTAAACCTCACAAGAAGTAACAATGATCATTGGGCATTATATGCGAAGTCTGTGCTTGATAGAACCCGCCTTGCACTTGCAAACAAGGCAGAAACATACCATCGCATCCTGCAGCCATCTGCTGAGTACTTGGGGTCACTGCTTGGAGTAGACCAATGGGCTGTATGTCCTTACATTTTGCAATTATAATGTGCTGTTTTATATTGAAAGGATTTTAGAATTTTTCCTCATAGTTTGATTTTGCAGGTTGACATATTTACTGAAGAAATCATCCGTTCTGGATCAGCTTCCTCTTTATCCTCACTTCTAAATAGACTTGATCCTGTTTTGCGAACAACTGCTAATCTTGGGAGGTTGAGTTGCACACTATTTCCTGTTCGAACTTTCTAGAGAAAAAGGGTTAATGTAGTTGACCAACAGTAGTTAAATACAGCTAAATGAAGTGAAAATTAGTTAAAAATACATTATACTGCAGCATGCATGTATTAGTGCTACTTGTATGCTCTGACACCCTTCTAATACAATTTTGCCTTCCCATGTAACAGCTGGCAGATTATTAGCCCAGTTGAAGCTGTTGGTTATGTAGTTGTCGTGGATGAGTTGCTTTCTGTTCAGAACAAATCATATGAGAAGCCAACAATTCTAGTTGCAAACCGAGTAAAAGGTGAGGAAGAAATTCCAGATGGTACTGTTGCAGTGTTGACGCCTGATATGCCAGATGTTCTATCTCATGTTTCTGTTCGAGCAAGAAATGGAAAGGTAGTTATTTGTTACATGACAAGTACCTTGCCAACATGTTTTATCATATAATTTTAATTTGCTCGTCTCTGGTAGGTTTGCTTCGCAACATGTTTTGATTCAAATATTTTATCAGACCTTCAAGGTAAAGAAGGGAAGTTGGTGCGTCTAAAGCCTACATCTGCTGATATTGTATATAGGTACTAACTAATGCATCTTCTTACTTAAGCTTAAGGCATCTGTGACAGAAAAAATCACATGATCCCATTTGAAAGCAGTTGAAAATTTTGAGATTTTATCAATTAATTACTATATTTCGTTACTTCTTCATTTCCCTTCCCTGTCCACTAGTCAGTTCATCTTTTTAAGTGTTGTGAGATGAGCATAAAAATGAACCATATTTTCATTTAACATAAGCGAGGTAAAGGAGGATGAGGTACCAGATGCAAGTTCCATCCATGAGAATGATGGTGTTCCATCAACGGTAACTCTTGTCAGAAAGCACTTTAGTGGTAAATATGCCATTGTATCTGAAGAGTTCACAAGTGAACTGGTTAGGCTTCGAACCTTAACTCATAAGTTTCTCTCACTCTCTCTCTCTCTCTTGTTTATATAGGAACTCTTAATGTCAATTTATATTTTTCATTTTTGCTATTAGGTTGGAGCAAAATCACGTAATATTTCTTATCTGAAAGGAAAAGTGCCATCTTGGGTTGGGATCCCTACCTCAGTTGCCCTTCCATTTGGAGTTTTTGAGGAAGTTTTGTCTGATGAATCAAATAAGGTTTTTCTTCTAATTTCCGAATGATAAATACGTATAAAGATTTTGACATAAAGTTTTATCTGATGCAGTGTGTCTAGATCTATCGTTTGACCCTCATAAAAATGACATATAATAGTTTATGGGATCTCGAAGCTTCAATATTCTCGACTAATATTTCTACCATCATACATCCTGAGTTGTCAATCACGTGTTCAATTTGGCTTGTACTCTTTCAGTGCATACTGAAGATCTATAGTTCATCCAAAAGAGAGAACTATTTAAGCTGAAATATTCCTTCTTTTTTTTTTTTTGTTTCTTGTGACTTAAAAAAGGCGGTGGCGGAAAAGGTTCATGATTTGAAGACTAAGTTAGGAGCAGGGGAGTTCAGTGCTCTGAAGGAGATTCGCAAGACAGTTCTACAGTTGGCAGCACCCCCTCAATTGGTATAATTTTCCAACTATTATTGGCGTAACTGTATGATATGCATATGTATATGTGTAGCACAGAGTATCAATCGATTTTATATGATAGATAATCGTAGTGTTTATCTCATCTCCGCTGCAATTTGTTTTCTTCGCCCAGAAAATAGATAATGTGTGATGTTGAACTTATAATACAGTTGTGACTTTCTCGCTTCATTTAGATTTTTATTTTCTTTATAAAATTGAAATAGAAGCTTCGTGGAATTTTATATCGGTTGGCAACTTGGCATCAGCAAGATGAAAAGTTCAAAGATAATAGAGTGGGTCCCATTTCAAAGATAATAGTTTGCATGCGAATTCAATTTTCAGGTGCTAGAGTTAAAATCTAAGATGAAAAGTTCGGGAATGCCCTGGCCTGGTGATGAAGGTGAACAACGATGGGAGCAAGCATGGATGGCTATAAAGAAGGCGAGTTACTCCATTCTGTATGAAAGATGATGCTGGTCTGTGCAAATAATTTGTTACGGATTCAAACCCTTATGTAAAATCTAAATTCATAAAAAGAGTATTCATCAGAAAGGGCCTCCAAATTATTGCCACATATTTTGTCAAGGCATTCTCCCTACTACACTGTCAAATTCACCTGTTCATCCTCGGCGAAACTTTCACATTTTTGTCAAAGTTTAAGCTGGTTTATTTAAGTTTTAGAATGTCATTTGCAGGTGTGGGCTTCGAAGTGGAATGAGAGAGCTTACTTCAGCACGAGAAAGGTGAAATTAGATCACGACTATCTCTGCATGGCTGTCCTTGTTCAGGAAATCATTAATGCTGACTATGCATTTGTTATCCATACAACCAATCCATCTTCTGGAGACTCGTCTGAGATTTATACAGAGGTATTAATTTTCTTTAATTTATTTGTTGGCTTACCACGTGTCCATTTTATTGATCTAAGAGTTTATGTATTTATTTTTAATCTCAATATTCCTCTAGGTTGTGAAAGGACTTGGAGAAACTCTAGTAGGAGCATATCCAGGACGTGCTTTGAGCTTTATATGCAAGAAAAATGATTTAGATACTCCCAAGGTAAAATTTGTCCTTTGATCCCTCAAATGGATGTTGTTAAATGTGTTTGGTAGGCAATGAATATCGAACCATTAGTTCTCCAACAATTCAAAAATAATTCCTATAGATCAGTATATTTTTGTTATCTCTTGACACAAATCTTGCTCCAATAATTAATCCACTTAATGAGATAAGTGAAACTCAAAACAATTTTGATTTGACATGCTTCAGGTGTTGGGTTACCCAAGCAAGCCCATTGGTCTGTTCATCAGACGATCCATTATTTTCCGATCTGATTCCAATGGCGAGGACCTGGAAGGATATGCTGGGGCAGGTCTCTACGACAGGTATTCCCAAACATATACCATAACCTGTTTATTTTAAATCTCAGCCTATGTTAATCTCATCCTTCCATATTTGAACTGTTTTACCTGGAATAGTCAAATAAGTAATTTCCTTGGAATTTCCAAATCTTTTCCTTCTGATGGAGTTTGTCTGAAGTGAGTTTGGCTCATAAATGAGCAATACCTAATTAAATATTGATATCAAAGCATTAGGATAAGGGAAAGGACAGATATACTTTCTTGTAGCAGTGACAGTTGCCAATATATAAATATAATTATATCAGCCATTTCAATCCTGATAGTGAATGTTAGGTTCAATGACTATTAATTAATAATTTTGAAATTAATTTCTTTTACTTTCATTCCATCATGTAATTCCATGTTTAGTTATTGATTGAGAACTTTTTCGACATAGTGTACCGATGGACGAAGAAGAGAAGGTTGTTCTAGATTACACAACGGATCCACTCATTGTGGACGACAACTTTAGAAAGTCGATTCTCTCTAGCATCGCTCGTGCAGGAAATGCAATTGAGGAACTTTATGGATCTCCTCAAGACATTGAAGGTGTGATTAGAGATGGGAAAGTATATGTCGTCCAAACAAGACCCCAAATGTAATCCCTCTCTCTCTCTCTCTCTCTCTCTCTCTCTCTCTCTCTCTCTCTATTTATATGACTTTTCCTATGAGGAAAATGTCTTGACTGATTAAAGTCATATACTGAAACAAAGGGAAAGGCAGTGAAAAAGGTAATAATTGTTGGTGAAAGTTGACAGTAATAAAGAGTGAAAGTGATCTCTTATTACATTACAATTGAATGATAGTTGGTCAGTTTTGTGAAGTTAAGCTTTGGCTTCTCACAGACTTCCATTTCCAACACAGAGCAACAAATATGCATATCTGCATTAAAACCACATACTCTTATGAACAACTAAAACTCAAAAGACTGGAAACATGTATTTTCTTTATATTATAATATAATTCACAGGATGAGTTCTGCCATTATCAGTGAAGATCAGGGTCCTAAAGGTCATCATCATGATCGGGGCATCGATAGATTCTCGTGGGGAATTTTCAAGAACAATGAGAGAGTAGCACCAAACAAGCATCAATTTTTTCTATATTTTCGAACCTTTGCAATATTCGTCTTTTGCTTCATCACCATCGGTATAATAATGATTTTATCATTACTGTTATTCAAGTAGAATCAATGATGAGGATATGGAGGCTCCTTACAGTGATTTCGAAGTCGATGTTGCTAAAAAGTAAGTTATAAAGAATCATAAAATGCTGAGAGCTTCACAATTCTATCTTGAGAACGTATATATATGAAGTTAGAAAGAATCTGGACATGATTAAGTGGTTTTTTTATTGTGCATTTCTGAAAGATATCCATTATCCAACTCTAAGATATTAGCAAAAAAACTTCAAGAACAGTGCTAAAATATGACTTCATATTTAGTTTTGCAAATCAAAAGGCATTATTTAGTTTTGTAACTCAGAAAGGCATTGCATTTTATTCAGCTATATAATACAATCCACACAGCCTGCAACAGAACTCAAACCAACTCAAGCAAAGCAACTCCTTACAGGGGTTGACATCCCTCTGCAGTTAAACCCGAAACATCGAGCCAGACTTCATTCAAACGCCCCGACAAGCGACGTGAAGAATTATACTGAGCAATGGTGTATTCTGAAATAGCTGCACTCTCAGGTAGATACTTGCTCAAGCTGCTCTTTAGAGCATCAATTTCTTTGTTGATATTATCATCTTTAGCAAATCCAGGAAACCTCCTGACTGCCAAGCAATTGCTTCTCCACTTCTCAAACTGAACATTCAGTTCAGAATCAGCCAGGGGCGGGGTTTCGGCATTCACAATTGCCAGATAATACCTAATCAAACGCTCGGGTTCGCGTGTCGATGCCATAATGGTGGTTGTGACAGGAGAAGTAATAAGAAAGTGAGAAGAATTGCTGTTAGCACCATGAATGTATTGATACAACCTGAAGCAAGCAATACAAAAGAGAAGATCATAAGGAAAAATCCCACCACATTTTCTTGGGAACCAAACAGAAAATAAGAACTAACCTGTGGAAGCCTTGTTGGGTGGACTTTTCAAAGGAGGCTGTTCCTTGAACAAGAGCAGACATCCATGAAATTTGTTTGTACTGTCTGATTTCAAAATCTGATTCTACATGAATCACTTTATAACGTGGAGATTCAATCACTCTGCCTGAGCTGCAACAGAAGAAGCAAATTATTATTAGTGCAAAATTGATCAACAAATTACCCTTCATCCTTGAGTTTTCTTCTTTTTTTTTTCTTCAATGACACTGCAAATTAGCTTTTGATTCGAGTAAGATTTATAATTATCCACTTGTTATTTCAATTTAGGATCTTAATTATTTTAGTTTTGAATCGTACTAAAATGTTATTGTCATCTTAATCTATTTATGATTTGTTAGTTGGTTCATATTTGTAGCGAATCAATGTCTGGGATTGAAATAAAAATTGGACAGCTGTATTAAAGGAGCACTAAGAAAGAGATTCCTGTTATCAAAAAACCATAGTAAGTTGGAAGTTGGGCAGCCACAAGAGATTGTCACCCAATTCAAAATAGCAAAAAAATAGATACGAAATGGATCACTTGTTCTCTTTCAAATCATTTAAATGGTTTGCTGTCCACTGTATTCAATTTGAAAACTTAATGCTTTTCCATCTCATCGTCCTATATTCTCTTCTCAAATAAGCATTTTACCTACCCACATTCAAATATTTCATCAATAGGACCAAAAGTTCGACGAAAATTATGTCCTCGATGGAGATGTTGTCAACAACTACAAAAATATCTAATACTATCGTAGTATCATATGAATAAACAAAAAAATAAATGAGTCAAACTATTTATCAATAAAAAAAAAATTTACTATCTATCAGCGACAAATTGCGATAGACTTCTATTGATTGAGCGATAAACTGGATAAAATTCTATCACAGTCTATCCCTTATAGATAATGCAATTTTTCTATATTTGTAAATAGTTTGATATTTTTTGTATTTATAATAATTTTCTTAAAAAATACTCCAACTCAGAGTGAGTATATATATAAGCAAAAAAAAAAAATGTTGTTTCTTTTTAATCTTTTATGACATTCACATGCTATGAGAATAGAAAAGTATTTAAATGGTATCCCAACTTCAACACAACATATGTTCACAACTAAAAAGTTAAAAAGAAAAAAAAAGATAGAAAAACGTTGGATGGTACAAAGACAAATCTATGAAGGGAAGTTTCAATCCATGGAAAATAAATATTGAAACAGTCGTAGATATAGCAGTTAAGTCCAAAATATTAAATTTTCAGATATAGCAAAATTTAGATCCAATTCTCAGAGTTTATCAACAATAGAGTCTATCTGTGATAGAAGTCTCTCAGCGATAGAGGCTATCATTGATAGATTTTTTTTTATCGATAACAATAGACTTTTATCACTGATAGGTTCATATCAGTGATAGACTTTTATCACCAATAGAAGTATATTATTGATAGACTGGTATCAACGATAGAGTCTATCACTGATACTTTATCTTAAGTAGACTTTATCAGTGACATGAGGTAGTACTGATAGACTCTATCATTGATATAATCTTTTAGTCCTTAAGTTTTGAGTTTGGTTTCAGTTTGGTCCTTAGGGTTCAAGGTTGAAACCAAACTTAAAACTTAAGGACTAAAAGATTCATATGAGCGATAGACTTCTGTCACCAGTAATAAAATCTATCAGTGATAGACTTCTATCATTAATAACAAAATTTATCATCAATAAAAGTATATTATTAATAGATACTCAATGATAGAGTCTATCACTGATACTCTATCATGGTAGACTTTATCAGTAATATCATGAGATAATCATTGATAGACCCTGATTAGAGTCTATGAGTTATAGACTTATATTATTTGAAATCTATCTACGATAGCCGACGGAAGATTTCATATATTATATAGAAATCTATCACTTATATAGAAGGCTACTTATGAACTTTTATTACGTACTTTTAAGCTTCAATCATAGATAGTTTAGCTATAGTTTAGTTGTTTCTAGTTCTTATGGTTGCTTTAAAAAAAAAGATTGCCTCAAATTACTTTGAACAATTTGTTGAGTTATCAATGAAGGAGAGAGAAAATAAAATTGGAGGAAGAAAGTGAGAAAATGGAGAAAGAAAAAGAAAAATATTTGTTTGAAATCTATCATGATAGAAGAAATAGAATATAGGTTAGTTGTGCATTATGATTGAAATCTAATCATAAAAATAATCTATCATTGATAGATTTAAGTTGTGAATTAAAAGTATGTTAATGATACAAGAACATAGTTCAACTGGCATAAGACATAGAATTTTGATTAAAAAAAAATAAAAACTTCGAATCCCATAATTATTATGATAAAAAGAAATAATCATAAACACCAACAAAATAATAAGAGAGAGGAGAAAGGAACTTGTAAAGAAGAGAAATGTCAATGAAAACTAGATATAACTAAATAAAGAGAATATTGAAGGAAATTTGGCATATAATGAAAATGAAAGAAAAAATAACAAGATTGAGAAGAAATATTCAAATGTTAATAAAAAATGACAAACAAGGATGAACAAAAAAAACATAAGAGAATAGAATCTCCCAACAACATACATTATTCAAATCAGAAAGGAAAAAAATGTATAATAGGAATAAAAATAAAATAAAATAAGGAGATTTGAAAAAATTGCTACATTTGTAAATCTGTAAAAATGTTGCTATATAATGTACTTTTAATTATCAACTCTACAAGTGCTGCCTATAGGTAATTGGGCCTGACCCAGTACAGGACTTACGGTCACTCTCTCTAAAAGAGATTGGGCTTGCGAAATGCTCTTTCGGCCCAATAAAGATACCCACTCGAATGACAATCGAAGTTTGTAGTCCATAATGACTCCACATGAACTCAAATTACCCATTAGTGAATTTTGTGGTTTGGTTTGGAATTTCGACAATTTTACATCAAACCATGACAAACGGAATCAATATCAATCTTTTAATACGTTTTTTTAAACATTTCATAAGTTGAATACTATAAATGAACCTATAGATATATGAAAATTATATATATATATAATAAAACTACCTCGAACAATTTTTTTTTTTTTAGATTGGAGGTTCAAATATTCATATCCCTATATTTATTATACTTAAAAACGACTTGGTTTATGTATAAATTCAATGAAAAATTAAAGAGGAAACTTTAAAATCTAACTCTTTATTATAATTTTTGTAACGTATATGACGAACTTCTTTCCTTCTTCACTTGACTCTTGATAGCATCACAATACAATTGTTACTGCAGTTGAGTTGACTGATTGTTTTTCAGGAAAAATGTCGTGCAACTTGTTTCACGGTTTGTCAAGAGCATTATTGTCGTCTGAGCAGTTTCTGTCTGAAAATATTTTTTCCTTATTTGGTTTTTGATTCGCAGGTGCTACTTTTCATTCATATTTCTCGATCAAGATTTCCTCCTTTTATGAAGTTATCCTACATAGTTGCTCATATATATTTGGGTGTTTGCTTTTGTTTAGGGTTAGCCCATTTATTATATGAAAAAGTGCATGTGTGAGAACATTGTAGAACTCTTTTTGAAGTTGGTGCCAAACATCTTGAAGACTTGACTAAAGAGTTGTTTTCAAACAGTTTTACTTTAGTATGTAAGTACGAAACCGATTCGTACTTAGAGGAATCCAAGTTTGTTTATCTTGAGAGAATCTCAAATTTAAGGGAGCCTAAGTAAGTCTGTTAGAAGGTTGTTCAAATAAGACATGAAAAGAACATTAGAGTAATAAGAGAAAAGATCTCAAACTTAAAGAGAGTCCAAGTTAAATGCTAAGGAGTAAACTGTATGAGAGTCACTGTAAAAGATATCTAACAAATAAGTAATTCATTGTTAAACATAAAGTTTCTTTTTACCAGACACACTGCCCTCAAACGTAAAGTTTCTTTTTACCAGACACACTGCCTCCAAATGTAAGTGATATTGCATCGAACTAGATCACCAATCTATGTATCTTATGTTATTCTGTATTAGATTCATCTACTTTTCAGTAATCAAGAGAATATAAACGTGAGCTAAACAAAGCATATGAATATGATGATGAAGGAGGATCCGTTGTTGTGTCGTTGTCCCCATTGCAAGCAATTGCAAGAAGCTGCAATCAAACTGTACATTACTCTCCCAGCATCATCATCATCATATGCAAACGACGACGTTTTAACTTTAAAGGAATATGGCCCATTTAGAGGACACTCTTTTTAAATATGCTAAAGATCAGTAGGTACAATACAATATATTATTTAACAAAATAATAATATTAAAAAATTAAAAAAAAAAGTTGAATTTTTCAATCTAACCCTTTTAAAATCATGAATTTAGGCTGCAAATGACCACTACAATTAATGGCCATTTCCCCATATAAACCCCCCTTTTTTTCCCTTTAAAAGCTGACTCTGGCCATTGGACAAAATCATTGCCTAAAACATGATTGTTTCATACTTTTTTATAATTTAGTTTTTTTTCCTTTCCTTTCTCTTGTTCTGTCAATTCGAATATTTTATAGTAAAAAAATGTTAGAGACCCACAAAGAAAATTTCTCGACAAATCGAAGGATCATCTGTCATAAGTATGTACTAAAGACTAAGAAGTCATTATGTCAAAATGAACTTAGTTCAATTTATCAATAGTTTGAATCTCTCCACCGGTGTATATAAAAAAAAGAGATCATTTTATTATTCGAAGATTTTTCTTCTTGGAATTTCTCGTTTCAATTTATTTTGGTCCCCTCTTCTTTTTAAGTTGATTTGTGTGGATTTCACTTTATTGTTTATTTTCAGACTAAAAGAATTTTATTTTCTTTTATTTGGTTGGGGGACTTTAAAATATGTGTATGACTGAAAATGCCCAAACATTACCTTTTTAAAGCGGGATCAGATAATTATGCAAAAAAGTGTATGAAAGAAAAGAACTACTTTTTAAGCGTTTTAAAGGAAAGCTCATTTTAAAAGCAGTTGTAGCTGACTAAAAAACTAAGCCTCCCCTTCTTCTTCCCTTTCATATTTCATATGTTGAGGTCAAAGGAATTAAAGATTTTGCTTTTGCAATCATGTTTGTCACTCCAAAGAGAATTAAAGATTGATATTCTAAAGTCCCCAACCAAATTAGTTGAATCCCATTATTTCACATTCCAAAGCACCCGTTCCTCTTGAGTTCTTCTACAAAACCATGTGACCCAAAAACTAATTTGTTGAATTGACTCAAATCTATTATTTGACGCTCTGAATGACTAAACACAAAGGATTTCAGGACGACGTACCCTAGTAGGGTCTCGGGAGTAACGTCCCTAGAACCTAAATTGTATTCATATTATGTATTATTTACAATTTTGGACCTAGAAATTAGACAAGTGTCATAATAAACTCTCTAACTTGATTGGCGCTTTTGCCAGTTGTACTATTTGATATTCCTCTGTAATAATAAAACTACTCTCTCTTTACTTGTAAATATAACTAACACACTGTTAGTGAACCACGTAAATTTATGTGTCGATTTTTGCAGTTTACACTTTTCTCGCTTTCTTTAGTTGTCCATTTCGATTATGTAAAAGGCTCATCTAAATTTAGACCTTTTTTTTTTTTTTTTTCATTTTCATTTTGTGGGTTTTTTAGTTTAACCCATTATTACAATGGGTCTATGTCCATTCTATTTTTTGAACACTTTTGATTAAGAGTTTTCTTTTTTTTGGTCAAATGTCTCAATATTAGGCTTTGGTCAAATTTTGCCCTGTTTTCTTTTACTTTTTATTGGACAAGGTGGACTTAAATTTGGGATTTGCATAATACACTGGTAGAATAACAAAAGGGTTTTTTTTTTTTTTTTTAATATTATTATTATCTCTCTCTCCCAAGTGCTTCAACCCTTTGAATTGGGGAGACAATATGATTACATCTATGTAATGGAATGTTTCTTCTTAAACACAAAGTAGAAAAAGTAAATTATTAAGGGCCTGGAGGATGTGCTTGTTTTAATTCTTGGGTTCTTTCAAAAAAAAAAAAACAAAAACAAAAACAAATTAATCATTTTGTTTGAGCTTCTGAATTGAAACTATCATTTGTTTGTTTCTAATATAAGTGAATGGATAAAAATCCAATGATACTCAGAAGTTTGAACACAACACCCAACAAGATAGAAACCAATATTAATCGTAGAGGAAATGATATTACACGAATTTAAACACAGGATCTCTTACCTTGATACCATATTAAATTACTAATTGACCCAAAACTTTAAGCTGATAGGTTATGGTGAATTTAAGGTTAAAATACAATTTAAAGTTAAAATAAAATTGAAGTCTGTTCAATTTTAGTCCATAAACTTTCAATAAATTTTAAATTTAGTCTCTATTAGTTTTTTGTTTATTATATTTCTAAACTTTTTGTTATCATATATATATATATTTTTTCATGAAAATTATTATTATTATTTAATCAATTTTAGTAAAAATTAATTTTGGGAGACTAAATTTAAGATTGATTGAAAGTACATGGACTAAAATTGAACAATTAAAAGTATATAAACTAAAATTAGATAAATTTCAAAGTATAGAGACGAAAGTAGTATTTTAACGTAAATTTAATTATATCACACTTTAACCCCTTACTTTGGTAGGGAGAGGTTTGATTTTGAGAAGTGAGATCCTCATAATTATAAAAAGCACACTGATCAAATCAAAGGCAATGGGAAAAAAAGGGGATCGACGATCAGAGAATCAAATTCCCAAAAAATATAAAGAAAAAGATGATTGATAGGAAGACTGAAACATATAAAATCTGAAGAACACAGCATGAAAAATTATTATTTGGCTTTGAGATCAATTAATACAATTTCATCAAATTGTCCTGCATGCGCATATAATATTATATATATATATATATATATATATATATATATATCCATGCACATTTCCAATTAAGTTTAATTATAAAATTCATCTGTTCAATTGCTTGGTAATAATTAATCTTCTGCTTCTTAAACTGGCTTTTACTTCACATAACAATCATCAGTAAAACTCTTAAATATTAATTAATTAGAGTGTAATTTATAATTAGGGAGACAATCTCATGGCATTCTTCTCCAAATTTCATGTCTTTGTTTTGCTTTGGTCTCTAAAACAACAAATTTCGAGATGTTCAAACTACATTTTAAATGTTTCTCTAATCATAGAACGTCGTAGTTTTTCAGTTCCCAATCAAATGTGAATAACGAAGTTTTTTGGTATTGCAATCTTACAACAAGCTCTCTATTTATTGAGAGCCTTTTGGGTACAACAACATAAAAAGTAAAAACAATGTGGACTTTAATCTGTTTATAGTAAAATAGGTTTTAGGGTTTAGTACGGTGATATCAACATGGTATCAAAGAGCAAGAAGTTTTGTGTTTGAACTCATGTAATATCATTTATTCCTAGTTTAATATTGATTTATTAATTTTCGGGTCATCTACAAATTTTTAAACTCATAAGCTAGGTTAGAAATATCAATGTCGATGAAAATTTCAAGAAAAAATATAGAAAATTATGGAAATTGTTATAAATAATTAATGAAACTTTGAATATGGCTTAATTAGACTATAACTGACCATTTTTAATCATAATTTCTATAAAGTAAGACAATATTTAGATGTCTATTGTAAATGTTTGTGTAAATGTGATGTAAAATTTTTAAAAAGAAATGGAAAAATAATTACATAATAATAAAAATTTTAGAAATATTTTAAGGTGAAATGATGTGAAAATTTAACAAAAAAAAGTTTGATTGAGATTAAAAATAAATATAGGTTATTTTTTGTGGTTTTTTCAAATTCAATTTCTTTATAAATGAAAGATTTTGGCAAAAAATAAAGCTAAAAATTAGAAAAAGTAGCACATAAAAAAGGCTTAATCCTTTGTTGAAAATGACATTGGCTAGATAAGAGAATGACCATGAATATATAAGGGAAGCATCGTACTATCTCTAATGGTACAAGACCTTTTAGGTGAATGAAAAAATAAAGATATGAGAGTTTATGCTCATTTTAAAAAATATCATATTATTGTGAAGATATGATCTGTCATCTCAACATTATAGGTGAGAAGGAAGAGGAAGAAGGGGCAATTAATCTATGGTAAAAGTAATATTAAAAAGTTAATATTTAACCGTTTCTCGTTCAATTTACCTTTTCCTAAGATTCTAAATTTGAAAATTAAGATCTATAATGTAAAAAAAAAAAAAAAAAAAAAAAAAAAAACTACTTTGTATGAAAAAATTGAACTTTCTCCTAGGCTCTTAGCCCACATTATAAATTTAGAAAAAGGACTTTTTTGGCATAATTGTGGTCTAAGTTTGAATGTGGTCATGCCTAAAAAGAAATGGAAAATTAAAGGAAGTGGGGATACGTACAAATTGAGGGTTTAAAAGAAAAGTAAATTAAAGTTACTAACTTACATTTTTCTAACAAAAGCAATTACACAAGTAAATATTTAGAGGAAATTGTCATGAGAGTGAAAACGAAAGTAGATTGAAAATGACAAAACAAATAAAGGAAATGAAGTGTACTTAAATAAATAAATTATAAATTTAGTCCCTATATTTTAAAGTTTATGTTTATTTGGTCCACCAAACTTTTAACATTACAATTTTAGCTTTTAAAATTTGATAGTTTTTTTTAAATCCACATAAGGTTGAATTACAAATTGGATCCCCTAATTAAAAGAAAGTTAGAGTTTAGCTTTTATAGTTTTAAAAGTTAGAATTTAGTTTTTATGATTGGTTAAAATCTCATAAAATATTTTTATTATTTGATAAATTCATCATAAATTAATTATTATCATAAAAACTATTTAAGAGAATTTTATCAAATCATAGGAACTAACTTTTAATTATAAACTATAGTTGTTAAATTCTAACTTGCTCCAAATAATAAGAATTTGATTTGTAATTTAACTTCACACAAAATTTAAATTCATATCCACTATCAATTAACTTCATAAAATTTTAAATTTATCAAAGATTAATAGATATTTTGAAAAGAAAGATTTAATAGATACAAATATCGAAGTTTAGAAACTATTTCGTAATTTAAATCTTAATTATTTAAAAAAGGAAAAAAAAAAAAAAAAAAAAAGTGGAGTGCCATAATTGGCCGCAGAACCCTAGGAGGGCCAACCTCAAGGTATATCTATCCATCCCTAGCCAGCTTGCTGCCATCCATTTTATAAATATTAATCAATTGAATTAAATTAAATTAAATTAGTTTATTTATCATCCTTCATTAGCCTCATCATTACCTAAATTAAGCTCATCTTTCTGGCCTGGCTTCAACAAAAATTCCACAAAAGTTTCAAAACAGAAATCCACATTGGGCCATTTTTTTTTCTCCTCCTGAATAAGGCTCCATTATTATATAATTAAAAGGAAAAATTACTATAAACAGAAAAAAAATATCGAAATCTATCACAGTCTTGCTAATAGATAGTAACATCTTTCTGTAAATAATTTAACTCATTTTTTTATATTTGAAAACAGTCTAGTTAAAAATATAAACACATGAATTTTATTTTTTAAAAATTTTAAATGTATAAATATTTTCTAAATTTGGTTGGTGCATCATATCTAAGTGAGTCAACATTTTCTATATATTAAAACCTAGGACAATATTTACTTATCATCTAAAGTTTTAACTAGCCTTTAACGATTAATATGCATCACACTTAATTTATTTTTTCAATTTAAATTTATGAATATGTTCAAAATTTCGTTAGGTATCATAACTTTATAGAAAATTTTCACATATAGAAAAAATGTCAAACTATCTATAGAAAATAGCAAAAAAAAAAAAAAAAAAACATTAATAGACATTGATAAACTTCTATCAGTATTTATCAGTGATAGACTTTTATTATTTATAACCCTAACAGAATTCTATCATCGTCTATCACAACTATCTACAAATTTTGTTATTTTGTGTAAATAGTTTCCCTTATTTTTCTATTTTTAAAAATTCTCTTAAAAATTACAATAAGCAGAAAAAATATCAAACTATTTACAAATATAGAAAAAAATTTATTGTCTATCAGCGATAGACTGCAGTAGAATTCTATCGTTCTATCATTAAAATACAGTAAAATTTTTCTATATTTAAAAATAACCTTTTTTAAGTTGGTTGGGTATGGTTGATGATTTTATATTGAAGTGATAGAAGATCTCATAACTTTTATAAGATACCAAAATATACATTTTAGTAAATATTTTTAAATTTTAGGGACAAAAATATATATTTAAAAAATTTAGAGTCTAAAGATATCTATTCCCCAAAGTTGAAATATTAAAAAGATAATTTTATTTTTTATTTATTTATTTTCTTTTTTTATCAAAAAGACAATAAAATAAAAATAGGTAGCAAAAAAGACGAGCTCTTTTGATTTCCTATGTTGGATTTCATCTTAAATTATGTTTACGTGCGTGTACAAGTTTTGTGGTAGATTACGAAAGTGACCCTGCTTTACTTTTAATGTCCAACACAGTTGGGGAAGTTGGCTGTCCATTTTATTTACATTACCCCCTCGTGTCTTTGTCTATAATATTTATTATATTGTTGAATTTTAAATTTTAAATTATCTCCCTCTCTCTCTCTCCCTACCATAAATTTTAATTATAATAATACCTAATAATATCTACAAAACTGAAATTTCTTTAATTCTTCCAGCTATGGTTTTTTTTTTTTCATCTCATTAATGATATATATTACATCTCAACCAATTTTAAATAAATTGAAGTGATTTCAATAATGATATTTTCATGGATTTAATTGAATTTAATTATATCAACAAAGGCTAGATTTGAAAAATGCTCTTCCTTTTCTGGACCCCACATGAAATTTTATTCAATGCTTTTGTTCCATTCTTCGAGAATTCAAGAACCAAACTTATAAATTAGCTTCATATTCGATGCTTTCGTTGAGCTCATTGACTTTTATGTCTATTTATTATAGTCATTATACTTAAAAGATAAGTTTTCTTTTTAATTCTTAAAGTTGTATTTACTTGTTTTATATTAGCTTCTAATATAATTAAAAAAAAAATTAATTTGTTTTAATTAATTATTGTCTATAAACTCATCATATTGATTGTATTAGTATAGTATAATAATTGGTATGTTGATTTTGAGTAAGAATGATTTTTTTTTTATATTCGTGAGTGTTCGAGTTAGTTTAAGCGCATCTCCGTAGGATGGTTTAGTGAGATTGAATATTTGACTATATAAACGTTAAATTGATAAAATTAATGATAAAACTTAGGATTAAATACTACTTTGGTCCCTGTAGTTTTGATTTTTTTTCATTTTGGTTTCTATATTTTTAAAATATTTTTTTGGTCCCTATACTTTCAAATTTTGTTCATTTTGGTCCATGTACTTTCATAATGTTCATTTTGGTCATTGTATTTTTAAAAAGTGACCATTTTGGTCCCTTCACTTTCATTTTACTTCACTTTTAAGGCATCAAAATGGTCACTTTTTGAAAGATCAACAACTAAAATGAACCAAAATTGAAAGTATAGGGGCCATAATGAACATTTTAAAAGTATATGGACCAAAATGAACTACACCCAAAAGTAAAGGGACCAAAGTAGTATTTAACCATAAAACTTAATAGATTCGAAGTTAATATTTACAAAAATGGTTGTTAGAATAAAAAAAAATTAACCAACAAAATTAAAAATTTAAAAAAAAAAAAAAAACTAAGTAGGCCTAATCTAAAAAGTTTAGGACCACACACATAATTTAATTAATCAATTATCCACTATTTTACATATATGGCCAAATTAAATAAATCTCATCCAATTTGAATTAAAAGAACATGAAAAAAATTCATTCACTAATTTTTTTTATATTTGTGAGTGTCCGGGTCAACTTACACGCACTTCGATTAATTTCACAGACTACCCGTTCGACCCTATAAAAGGTAGAGTGTCAATTTACCTGTAAAATAGTTTTTTCACTAATTTTGATGCGTCATTTAAATAATTAATTAATGTGAATAAGGGCATTTTTATTAATGCCTTCGATATTTATGATCTGATCAAATAAATTTTCATACTTTATTAATGGAACAGTTGATTAATTAGACGCCAGAAATACGTAATAGAATTAGAAATATGATTAATACTTAAGAATTGATAGTTATTTTTATAAGATATGAATTAATAAATGAGAATGGAATTAATATTATTTTGAAAAATCGAAATTAAAAAAATATAATGATCCCCAAAACGAAAACGTAGCGAATACGCATGAGCCTGCATGGGCACGCTGCTCAAACGGCCTAACGCGCGTGTTCCCATTTTAGAAAATTGGACCCTCTCGCAAAACGACGCCGTTTATCGCCCATTCCGTGAAATTTAATTAAAGCATCAAATTTTCAGCAGTTTCTACCACTTCCATACTCTACATTACAACTCCCTAATTAATAGTTTCATTAATCCATTCGCAAGGGAGAAAACTAATTAATATATATATATATATTTATTTATTTATTTTTCATTCTTCTAATTTCTATTTGACATCAGATTTCAAAACATTACATATTTAGTTCTTAAATATTGAGTTTGATTGCAATATAGTATTGCAGTTCACAATGTTATGATTTTACCCTTGAGATTTGAGTCGTATTTCAATTTCGTTCTTAGATTTCAAGATTTACACTTCTAGTCTTAGTTTTTCATTAAATAATCAATTTTAATTTTTGGCGATAATATTTATTAATTAATTAAAATAATTATGAAGTTAAATTTTAAAATTAATTTTAATAGTAATAAAAAGTAGTGAAATTTAATTAATAAAAGGGAGAATTTTTAAAAATAGAAAAATAAGGAAAACTATTTACACAAAATAGTAAAATTTGTAGATAGTTGTGATAGACACTTATAAAAGTCTAACGAGGTCTATCAATAATAGAAATGATAGAAGTCTATCTGTGATAGATGCTCATATAATGTCTACCAATATTTTTTTTTGTTATTTTCTGTAAATAATTTGACATTTTTTTTATTTGTGAAAATTGTTCTAATAGTAGTTATCTTAATTCTTTTAAATTAATTAATAGACATTAATATAAAAAATTAAAATGGAATATTTAGTAAAAAGATTGAAGTTAAAAATGTAAACCTTGAAACTGAGAAATCAAATTTTTTTAAAAAAATTAAAATGATAAAGATAACAATGTAATATTTTAAAATCTATGGATTGATTTAAAATCAAACTCAAAATTTGAATGAGGCAAAAAGTGTATTTTTCAAAAAAGAAAAAAAAAAAAAAGAATTCCCTTTGATTTGCGAAACAAAATTGCTAAAATAATGGGGAAAATGTTTTTTTTAAATTTATTTTTTGAAACAGCTGACATAAGGAACATCTAGGGAAGTGAGAAAGAGGAGCCAACTTTAGAGACTCAGAAGGAATTAAAGATTTTAATTCCATTTCCTATCTATTCCCTTCTCAAACTTCCCATATATATGTGTGTGTGTGTGAAGAACAATAAAGTTCCCTTAAAAATAATTTTGACACAAAAAGCTAAAGTTTTCAGTCTTTGTATAGCAGACTGGAAACACACAATTCCTTTTCTCTATTTCTTTTTTATAATTTAATTTCGAAATTAGAGGAATTGAGCATGATTTCATCACTACCAAGTTTATATATATAATAGCAAACTCACATGGGCAAAACTTTAAGAAAATCCCAACTCCCATAAGTGTCTCTCCTTTTTATTTTTCCCCCTCTTCTTTTGGTTTATTTTATTCAGCCCCGTGCCTTGGAAGCTCAAGCACTTGTAATAGAAACACTTTCAAATAAGGGGGGGCTTTGGAAATGGTGAGACAGTGAATTTCAGATCTTATTTTTTTTTCTTCGAGAAATTTAGAATGGTCAATTTCTTGTTGGGTTATTTGTCAAGATGCTTCTCAAGATGTTTCCTGAGGCAAAAGCTAAGAATTTGATGGCGGGTACAAGATAAGGCCAATGCACACAAGACCAAATTTACAGTTACAAATTACAACAAAGACAAAACAACCAAGTTTTCTCAGAACATGGATTCTTCTTTTCATCTTGTTCCTCTTCTTGTTTTTTCCCTTCTTGTCGTTTCATCCTTTTGTCCTGTCCACTCCCTCGACAAAAAAATTAACCAAACGACCACGTTTAGGCCTCAGAATCATTCCAAGAAGTTGAAGCTAATTAGAGCTTATCTCAAGAAAATCAACAAGCCCCCCATCAAGACCATTCAGGCATTTTTTTTTAATATCTCTTCTGTTTTTCTCTGTTTTCCTCTGTTTTCAAGATTGATTATGAATGGGATTTTTTTTTTTTTACAGAGTCCAGATGGTGATCTTATAGATTGTGTAATATCTCATCAACAGCCAGCTTTTGATCATCCATTATTGAAAGGACAGAAGCCACTGGTAAGCAAACGAATCCAAGGATAAAATTTGATTTATTTGGGTTTTTTTTTTTTTTTTTAATGAAATGGATTTTAGGATCTGCCGGAGAGACCATATGAACGGAGTTCTTCCGGCGGGGAAGGATCGGAAACGTTTCAATTATGGAGCATGTCCGGCGAATTTTGTCCGGAGGGAAGTGTTCCGATCAGAAGAACGACGGAAAATGATATGGTGAGAGCAAGCTCTGTTCAAAGATTTGGAAGGAAAGCAAGAAGACGAATTAGAAGAGATTCATCCAGCAGTGGGCACGAGGTGAGGGCAGAAATTAAAAAAAAATTAATGAGGATTTTAATTTGAAATTAGTGTTAATTAGGGGGTGCGGGTGATTTTGGTTATGGTGACAGCATGCAGTAGGATTTGTAAGTGGAGAAGAGTACTACGGAGCAAAAGCAAGCATAAATGTATGGGCGCCGCGGGTGACGAATCAGTATGAGTTCAGTCTGTCACAGATGTGGGTCATTTCTGGTTCTTTTGGAGATGATCTAAACACCATTGAAGCTGGCTGGCAGGCAAGTTTCCAAAATATTTTCTTTTTCTTTTTTGATTTTGATAATAATTAATATGTTAAAATTACTTTTATGGTCCCTAAATTTCGAGCCTAATTCCCATTTGATCTTTTAAGTTTCAAAATATTACATTTTTAGTCCGTAATTTTTTAGTTTGGTTTTAATTCCATCCATATATTTCAAAATATTACGATTTTACTCTTGAAATCTGAGTTTTGTTTCAAATTGGTCTCTAAGTATAAAAATTTACCATTTTAAACTCCAATTTTTATTAAACTCACCTTTTGTCGTTATTGTTAATATTTATTAATTAATTTAAAAGAAATATAATGAATTAATTAAGTTTACTATTTTTCATCTAATTAAAATTAGAATTATTTTCAAATATAGAAAAATGAGTCAAACTATTTATAAATATAGATAGACAGTGTTAATTTCTCTTAAAATTAAATATAAAATTTTATTTTTTAATTATTTTAAATTAATTAATAGACATTAACATCAATAACTGAAGGTAAATATTTAATAAAATATTAAGATTAATAGTATAATTTTTGAAAGTTAGAGATCAAATTGAAATAAAATTCAAATTTCAATTTTAACATTTTAAAATTTAGAAAAAAATGAAAATGAAACTCAAAGTGTCAAGCGTTAATATTTGGGGAAAAAATGTATATTTTTTTTTTCAAATTAATAAGAATAATAGGTTTGTTTGGGAATTGAATTATATGGTTGGGTTGGGGGAAAGGAATGGAAGGATTGTTGTATTGAGGACAACTGGGAATTCATTATTATTGGTATCATTATCAAACTCATTATTGTCTCACAAATAAATTCCCAATGTGAAAGCTACCACAGACTGACACTCATAAACTTAATACCCCCAGAGAATTTCCCACAAACATTAAATTACTTTTTTTTTTTTTTGGAAGCAACATTTAATTACTTGCTGCCTACATTTTTCTTCTTTTGTATTTAAAGCTTACATAATTCAACCACTACTCTATCTATCTATCTATCTCTCTCCTTTTAATTAATATTGTGATATTTAAAAGATAAATTCGTATCTATTTAGTTTATAAATTTGAAAAGTATCTAATAAAATTTTAAATTTTTAATTTTATGTCCAATAAATTATTGAATTTTGAAAATTGTCTAATATAGCCTTAGGCTTTTAGTTTTTTTTGTTATATAAAATTCTGAAATTTTAAATTTGTGCTTAATAGGTGTTCGTCTTATTCTATATTTTTCTAAATCTACTACATTTAAAATTAAGATTTTAAGGTTGCATCTACTTAGACATAAAATTTAAATTTATATCAAATGGATTAATTAATTTTTTAAAAAAATTTAAATAAATGAAAGACTTGTTGGACACTAAAGTAAAAGTGAAAAGATAGTTTGAAAAATGGAGAGACCTTATAATTTAGGAAAATTTTTAAAAATAAAAAAATAAAGGAAATTATTTACACAAAATAGCAAAATTTTTAGATAGTTGTGCTATACGCTGATAGAAATCTATCATAATCTATTAGTGATAAAAATGATAGAAGTCTATCACTGATAGATGCTGATAGAAGTTTATTAATGTCTATCAGTATTTTTTTTGCTACTTTTGTAAATAATTTAATATTTTTTCTATTTGTGAAAATTTTCCTATAATTTAACCTATTTTAAAACAACTCCCATTTATTAATTATACAAAAGAATATATTCTCCTTTAAATTAAAATTATTTGACTTCGTACATCATTTTATTTACTGTGCTTTTTTTAATTCTGAAATTTTAAATTTGTGCCAAACAAATGTTTCTCTTATTCTATATTTTTTAAAAATTTATGAATCTACCACATCTAAAATTAAAATTCTAAGGTTGCATTTATTTAGACATAAAATTTAAATTTATTGATTAATTTTTTTTAATTTTAAATAAATAAAAGACTTGTTGGACAAAAAAAAATATTTAAAAATTTATTAGACACTTTGAAAAATGGAGAAACTAAGCTTATAATTTAACCTATTTTAAAACAACTCACATTTATTAATTATACAAAAAGAATATATTCTCCCTTAAATTAAAATTATTTGACTTCGTACTTCATTTTATTTAGTGTGCTTTTTATTTTATTTTGAAGTTTTGTTTTTATTGAATAGAATATATTAGAAAATTGCTTGTTTATTAGTTATAATTTAAAGTAGCCAATTGTCTCAAAAAAAAAAAAAAATAATTAGTAGCCAATCAAATTGGTTGACTTATGCTAGTGGGATTATTAATAATTATCATTAATTAGTAGTCAATTTTTTTTCCCTTTGCTGCATTTTGCTAAATGCTAACAACCAGATTACATTTTTAAAATAGTAATTTTATTGTTCTGTTTTTCTTTAGTAATTAATGATCAGAACAACTTCAATGAATTCAATTCTAAGGATTGAATTGGATTGAATTACTTTCATTTAACAAAGCAGAAGCATAAAATTATGGGATTGGATTAAGTCCATAATGTAATTAATTAGAACTTAATAATATTTAACAACCAAATAAAAAAAATGCAAAACTTAAAAGCTTCCTACATTTTAAGAGAGTGTTCATTTGTAATCACTCCTACACTAAAATTTATGAGCTCCATTAGGTAACCCATTAACAAGTTTAAGTTTGTGAACAGGTTAGCCCAGAGCTGTATGGAGACAATTACCCAAGATTTTTCACTTATTGGACTGTAAGTATTTATCACAATGGCAATTACCTTAGTTGATTAATTCTATTTGAATAATCATTTGTTTTTAGTTTTATTTTTCCTTTTTTTACAAAAAATAAATAAAAAAAAAAAAATTTAAGCTTATATAATCAAGTCAAGCTTGAAAAACTAAAACTTTTTTCTTTTCTAAAATTTGACATAAAACTTAATTAGGGTAAAATTTTGGGAAATTATTGTTAAAAAAAATAACTAGTATTTACAAATATATAAAAATTTCACTATCTATCAGCAATAAAATTTTAGGTAAAAATTTTTTTGGGAGAAAACAAACATACATTTTAAAAATATAATACAAAACACAAAGACGCCTTTAGTAACAATTTTGTTTTCATTTGGTAACCAAATGATATTTTTTTGTTCGTTTTTTAAAATTCAGCTTATTTATTCTCAATTTATTACAATAAGTTTTGTCTATTTTAAGTAAAAAGTTGAATTCTAGACCAAATTTCAAAACACAATAACAAATTTTTAAAAACTATTTTTTAAATTTTCACAATTTTAGCTTTGATTTTTTTAAAATATTGATAAAAAGTAGATAACAAAATAAAAAATTTAGAGATGAAAGAGGTGTTTATATACTTTAATTTTTAATTGTTAAAAATAAAAAATTAAATAATTACCAATGGAAACTCAAATACTTATGAAACAGAGTGTAAATTGTTGTTAAACAGACATTTGAAATTGGAATGGTAATAAAATAACTAATGAATGAATTTGAATTAACAGTCAGACGCATATCAAGCAACTGGCTGCTACAATTTACTATGCTCCGGCTTCGTTCAAACCAACAGCAGAATCGCCATTGGAGCTGCAATTTCTCCAACATCTTCCTACAATGGTGGCCAATTCGACATTAGTCTACTTGTTTGGAAGGTAACCCCCCTCTATTTTACCTTCAATTTTAAAAAAATAATCTCTGATTTTGATAATGAAATTTGTTAAGTACGGTTTTCAAATATAGCAAAATGAACTACTTATTTATAAATATGTCAAAATATCACTGTCCATTGATATGACATTTTTTTATATTTAAAAATATTTTTAACAGTTTTGTAATTTAAATAATTATCTATTTTTTAGAGATGTTTTCAATTTTGGAAAAATGAGCCAAACTATTTAATCAGCAATAATAACTGCAATAAAATGTTGAAATTTTTCTAAATTTGTAAATAGTTTGATATTTTTTATGTTTATAATAATTCTCTCATTTTTGTAACCCATCTCTATTTTCTCATAAGATTAAAAACTAATCTATGATTTATAATTTTGAAAGCCGATTTTTTTTAAATTTTATTTTTCATAATTATAATAAGTAACACTCTTAAATTAATAATTAAATGTGTAATAACATTTTGAAAGAATTGTAAATAAAACAAAATCTTATTATATCTACAAATTCTACCATATTAGATTACTATCGTCTAAAAAGATTTTAGTCTATTAATGATTCAAGTGTTGGATCTAAATTTTATTATGTCTCACTATTATTTTGCATTATATTAATATTTTGAGTTTAATTCTTATATTTTCAACTGCGGCTTTTATTTTTAGGATCCGAAGCATGGAAATTGGTGGTTGGAATTCGGGTCGGGTGTATTAGTCGGGTACTGGCCGGCATTTTTATTCACTCACCTCCGAAGCCACGCAACGATGATCCAATTCGGCGGCGAAGTGGTGAATTCAAAGGCGTCGGGGTTTCACACGGCGACGCAAATGGGGAGCGGCCATTTCGCCGGCGAAGGATTTGGAAAAGCTTCGTATTTTCGGAACTTGCAAGTGGTGGATTGGGACAACAGCTTAATTCCACTCTCGAATTTGAAGGTTTTGGCTGATCATCCAAATTGCTATAATATTCAAGGTGGGATTAATAGAGTTTGGGGAAATTATTTTTATTATGGTGGCCCTGGAAGAAATGTGAGGTGTCCCTAAAATTGTGGATTTTCCTTTACCTTGTAATTTCCTTTGTGGGGTGATTTTTTTTTTTTTTTTTCTTTTTTTATGAGGAAAGTGTGAAATATTCATGTATTTGTTTTCTATTTTACTTCATTTTTTTGGTCCCTTCGAATTAAAATTCACTAAAATGTGAGAATAGGAAGGGACTATTGTAAATTTTGACGAAAGAAATAGTGAATTATACTAAGATTGTGGGATTAATTTATCTTGACAGATGGGGTGAATTTCTTTGAAAATATTGCAATTTGTTTATATATTATATAATTTAATTTAATTGGAAACTTCAATTCTGCTTGACCCAATGGTGTGAATAAGCCGTTTAGATTCATGCACATCTTCAAACTTTCTAAAACAATGCTTTGATGCTTGATTCCGTATAACTGGACAAACAACCTTTAATAAAATATCCTATTTTTTTTATACGGATTTTCAAATTTATGTGAGTTGAGTGATGCTTATGTTGATAACATTGGTCATTTTTTAAAAATCTTAATATTGGGGTAATAAAACCCTAAGACATTAAGCCAAGTATGCAATATAACATTTTAAAATTCTAAAACCTAAAAATTTAAACCGAGTTATTTCAAGCACGTAGCTAGAAAAATGAGTTAAAATCACTAAAAGTTACTATGGATGAAGAAAAAAATTTAATATGAATTCATTTTTTGAAAAAAATTGTGTACTTATGCATTTTGCATTTTGTAGAATTTCAGAAGATGGTCGTATGAGTAATTTCCGAATCCGACCATACTGCTACAGAGAAGAAATCAAACTCAAAACTTATCGACTAAATTGTCAAAACTACAATGGCAACGACATCGTAGATAATGCTAAGGCAGCCATTTACTACTCTACTTACTCAAACAAAAGTATATTGTATCCTGGAGCTTGGCAACTACCAACCAAAATGATGCAAATGGGAAAGGAGTTCAATACAATTGCACATGAACTTCACTTTCAGCAAGGAACCAATAAGAGGTGGCGCTGTTGTGAGTATTTCACAAGGACAGAAGGAAAAGTGACTTTATTTAAAATTAAAGAACCACTGAAAAAATCATTTCCTTCTGAGCTTGGAATTCCAAATGATAAAAATGTGTGATACAACAAAAGCTCATTCAATAGATATTTCGTTAAGTAGCTTCTTGCAAGCCTCACTGACCTCCACATTCTCCATTTTCAACCGTCGATTCATCGTAGAACTTTTCCTTCCCGCTGCAGAATATGTTCTAATCAATGATTCAAAAACCTCAGAGTCTAAAGAGTCAACAGTTTTCTTCACAATTTCAAGAAAACCTTCTGCTCCATCAACATCTTTTTCTTGCTCAAAGTGGCTCATGAATGATTTAATAATCTCAGGAGAAGGAAGCCATTTCCCACCATCTCCTTTACCTTTAGATACTGCTTTAGCAACACATTCAGCTGCCTGTTTAAAGTCTCCATTTTTTAGATAATAATCCAGGAAAATTTCCCAAGTTTTTGCATTAGGCTTAGCTCCTCTTTTTTTGGCTCGTTCCTTCAGCTCCATAGCCTTTTCTAGCAGACCCTCCTTGGTATAAGCTCCAATAAGAGCATTTGCAATCCTAATATCATAAGTCGAGCACCCGGATTCCCATTCCTTGAAACATTTCTCTGCGCCAGGTAAATCTTTCAATTTCGTCAGAGTCTGGATCATATTGAGATAGCTTATATTTGCAGTTTTTGGAAAGGCCAACCTTAATGAGCGCCAAACTCTATAAACTTCAGGCAGGTTACCAATTTGTCCATACAACGTAATCAGGAACTGGAAAGCAGAGAGATCTCGGCAAGCATTTTTCTTCTCCAAGTCCTTCAGTGCCTTGGCTGCCTTCTCGAACAAGTTTGCATCAACATAAATTGAGGCTAAATTGCTATATGTTGTCCAATCTCCCACAACTCCACCATCCCTTTTCATCTCATCAATAACCCTTTCCACACCAGAAATATCATTTAAAGCAGCAAGTGCCCTCATCCACACATTGTAGGTATAGGAATCCAACGTTACGTTGGCAGCCTTCATTTCCTGTATGATTGCACGAACTTTTTCTGGCTGCCCAGTCTTCGTGTATAGTGTCATAAGGCTATTATATGGCATAGAGGTCAGCGGTAGGTTGAGTTCCTTCATCTTTTCGAAGAGAGCTTCAGCCTTTTCAGTCGATAATTCCTTGCAGTAACAGTTGAGAAGAGAGCCATAGCAAAGATGATTCTTTGATGATTCAGGAAGACTAACAAAGTAACTCTCGGCAGCAGCAACACCTCGAGCTTTGGCTACTAAATCAAGATGTATTGCTTGATCACTTACTGTCTTGTTCATGCCCCTTTTGGCCATAGTTGCTGAAAGCTATACCACAGTTTCTTTATCAGAACAATCGTTTTACACAAGCAATATAAGAAATAACGACAAACCATTTGCATAGTTTCAATCAAGGCCTCCAGTTCCCCTCCTCCAAATAGAAACGATAATAAAAAAAAAAGAACAAATGGAAGAAAATAAATGTTTACATCGGAAATGTATAATCAGTCATTTTAACACTGCACAAAGGAAAGGCATAAAATGTAATGATGAAGTTCCTAGTGTTCATAATTATATTATAATCCTAAATAATGGAACCACTTCCGACATTATACTACTATTCTGTCTACTGTTTCTGTTCCATTCAACCATAGAATACTTCTCTGCGAATATGTTAGTGTTCATCCCAATGCTAAGAACTTACGCTCCATTTGGTAATCATATACTTTCACCAAGAAGAACGAGAGAATCGTAACTAGACCAAAAGGCAGAAGGTGCCTAACAAGATTCAAGATCATAGCAGTCAAGAAAATTGATCAAAACAAGCGAAGAGGCAAAGTTGAGAGATCAAAATTGATTTGGAAATTATTATCGGGCTCTCAATTTTTCTATGGTTGAAATTATCGAACAAGAAGGATTTAGACTCGTGAAACATTACCTAAAAACTGAACTACCGTCAAATCTATTTTTGCACAGCTAAGACAACTAGAACAGATAGCCATAACAACAACAATGATTAAAATACTTCGGCATTCATCATCAATACCACAGAATTCCAAGGGTTTGGTTAGACGAACCTTGAGAGCAGGATTGTACAGCTTCCTATCGCGAAGCTTTTTGAGTGTATCTCCAACCTCCCATTTGAAAACTCGCTTATGACTCTTGATGAAACCATTCAACTGTTGCCGAATGCCCTTCTCTGAGCCACCATCTTTAAAGAGCTTCACGTACAGAGCTTCCTCCAGATACTTCTTCGTCGACCTCTTCGCCACATTCTTGGTGCGACTGAACTGCCGTAACGCCATTCTCCGGCACTTCTCACTGGCAGAGCAGAAATGGCTTCACTACAGATCCAGAGTCTCATCACAACCCTAACCTTCCGAACAGCGAGGGGGAGGGGGAGACAAGTGGGCTCCTAATTTGGGCCGGATGGTTTGGGCCTAAATCATAAGGACTGAAATGAACCCACATCTAAAAAGCCCATTGGGCTACACCTTTTGGACCTGTGTCTCTTTGTATAGCAAAAAACAGAATTTGATCTCAATATTAGAAAAACTATTTTTTTAAAAAAAGAATATAGTATTGGATAATCATTAAAAAGCCATTATATTAATAAATAAATAATTTTTCAGTGAAGATGACTTTTTATTACCAATAAAAATCAATTTTTTTTCCTTTTCAAAAAAAGAAAAAACAAATTATCAATTTTATTTCGAATTAATAGAAAAAAAAGGGTAAATATTCCATGTCGTATTTACTTCTTTTCCTGAACGTAAATGGGGTCTTAAGAAAAGAAAGACTTTCGTATTAGCAAATCGAACACTTAAATTCTGGAAAAGGAAAAAAGAACCAGAAATATAGGTCGGGTCATTCAAATCACGCCCCTTTTTTTTGGCAGTTCATGGGATGCCTTTCAAATTATACTAATAAAATAAAATAAATAATAAATTAATAAGACAAGGAATATATAACTTTTGTGACAAATTTTGAAAACTGAAGGAAGAATATATTATGGTGCCCACTGGAAATTTTTAATAGAGTAAAAGGACATATTCATGAGAAAATTTGAAACTTGAAAGAGAGGAGTTTGGAATATTTTTTAGAAGAAAAATATTTATTTTCAAAGTATTTGTAAATAAAATTATGATAAATTACAATTTTAGTCTCTAAACTTTTAAGTTCGTGTCTATTTAATCTCTATACTTTTAAAATTGTATATTTGATTCCTAAGCTCTTATAAGTATCTAATAAGTCATTAAACTTTTAATTTTACGTTCCATAAACTTTCAATTATGCGCCTAAATTTCTAATATATTTGAAAACCTTCTTTCTAGTAAAATAAATATTGTAAAATTTTTTAAATTAATTGTTTTGATATAAAATTAAATATTTGGGACAGTTGCAAATATAACAGTCATATTCAAAGTATTAACACATATAGCAACATTTTTTAAAAAATTGCAAATGTAGCAAAGTCTATCAGTGATGGTGGTCCATCATTGATAGATTTTGCTATATTTGCAATGTTTTTTAAAATATTGCTATACACTTAGTTATTATCCCTAAAATTGTTACACATTACGATTACTCTAAATTTTTTGTATAATATAATCCTAAAACTTCATTTTGTAGTTTCTAAATTCGTGAATTTTAAAAATATCAACTACGCCAAAACTTATCAAACACAAAAAGTCAAAATTTAAAAATCTATCATATAAGGACAAATTAAATATAAAATTAAAAGTTTATAGAAGTTTAAACATTTTTTAAACACAATTTAAGTTATATTCAAATTCACTCAGTAAGAAACAATAAATTCAGTAGACTAATGATTTGTACATAACCTAAATACTTTGGGAGCCAAATTGCTTGCAGTAGGATATTAATTAGTTGAACAGTATATGGAGAATCACAGCCACCATTAGAGTTCGTTGGTTCTGTTGTTTGTTAGCTTACCTTCCATCACTGCTCCCAAAATTCTAAAGTCAAACTAAGCTTAATATGCTAAACTAAGGCCTTTAATTTAATATTAAAATGAACATAGTTTCTAACTCTAATATTCAAATATATTATGCTTGATCTTAGAACTTTTCTCTATTCTCAAATTTCTCCTATTAAATTTTGGTTAAATTATAAATTTAGATCTTATAATTTGAGTTCATTTCGAGACATGTTTTTAATATTATTTGGCGATGAGAGTTTTGAGAAAAACGAGTCTAGTTTCTTATTGGTTTATAAATAATTTATAAAAATTAATGAGAGTTGTAAAGATTGATTAAATTAAAATTAGTATCAGCCAGGTTTAAAATCATAGAAATGAAATCTAAGTTGAGAACATTTTTTAAAAATTACAAGTATAATCCTAAACTTTGAGTTTCGTATCTATTTGGTTCTTGAACTTTTAAGAATGTCAAATTAATTCTAATTTTTTTAAATTTATGTGAATTTTAGAAAGTATTAACAAGTCTTTATATTTTCAATTTTATGTCCACTAAGTCTAATAGATCTTTGGCCTGTTGAGTATTTTTTAAAACTCATGTATATATACTAGACACAAAATTAAAATTTTAAGGTCGATATGATATAAAATTCAAATTTATACCTAAAGAGGTGTTTGACCCAAGGATTTGGAAGAGTATAAGTTGTGAACTCCACTCTTTGTTTGGTCCAAGAAATTTGTAGGTCCCACTGTTAAAAAAAACATCAATTTTATACTTTATTAACTTTGTTCATAACTCTATTCTAAAACAACAAAAACCAAAAACTCTCCTTCATAACTGATATATTAATCTCATTTCATAACTTCATAGAGTTCATAACTTCACTCCTTGCCTAAACACCCCCTAAAATATCACTTAATTTTTTTATAAAAAAAATCCGAATATGTATACCTAAAAGATTAGGTACTTGTAGGACTTATTAGACATAAAATTAAAAATTTAGGAATTTATTAGATAATTTAAAAATTTTAGGAACCAGATCTAACACAAATCTCTTATTGTTCGAAGAAAATTAGAATTTAGTCATTCTGGTTTCTAATTAGAGTTTTGTCTAGAAACTATTTATGAGAATTTTATCAAACAACTAAATTAGGGTTTAGTCTGCATTTTATTGTTAAAATGCAGTGTTGAAAAAATCAATTTTGGATCTTAATTGTTATGTCGTGGAAACCACTGTCTTGAAAGTAAAATTGGCGCGACCTTAGTGCTAAATCACCATAAACTGGTTGCTCCCCAAGGTTAACACAACACTCTTGCCAGACATGCACTTGTCAAAAAATGATTGGAATCGAGTGGAAACTTTCCTCATAATTAAATAATTAAAATAGAGAGAAATAAGTCAAAACTCAAATTTCATTTCAATGACTAAACAAACACTACCATTTTTTTTCTTTTTATAAGAACCCAACAAAAACGTTTTTCTAAATTAAATATAGAAAACATTTCAGATCTAAATTAAATACAAAAACGTTTCATATCTAAATGAAATACAGAAAATCGTTTTTAAATTTAAATTAAATATAAAAATATATTTAAAAATCTTTAGCTAATTTTATGATAAATAATTCCAACAAATAATTAATTAACCAAGTCATTCGGAACATTTAGGATTTTTAAAACTATAAAAATTATTCTAACTTTTTCCTTTAAACTACTGGAAGCAAATTTATAATTTAATCCTTTCCAATCACAAACCATATATGAAATTCGCAATTGAGAATTTTCTAGGGGTTTCTCCCACAAATTGGAGTGGGTCCCTAAAACCAAAATTGTGGGAGTAGAAATCAAAGAGACGTGGCGGTAATCCCATTGAATGGTATCGTGTAGCTTTTTGGCCTTTTAATTTAGCCCCCACCGACCTTTTTTTTTTTTCTTTTTTGGCCTCTGGCATTGTGTTTTATTTTAGTTTAGCTAATTTCCACAACCACAATACTCCTCTTATTTATTTAATTTCCCCATTTTTAATAACACACAAAACCCTCCACCAACTGAAAAAAAGTAAAAGAAAAGGAAGAAAAAAAAAATTAATCCATCATGCAACCCATGCAATGCAACACACAACGCACGTGCCGGTAGCACGTGCTCCGACCCATCAAACGTCTGACTTCCTTCTCTTCATCTATATTACTGTTACTACTTCGCCTAATTCTAAAAAACCACCGTCTGTGGCGGAGAAAATCGACTTATAAAATGATCGGTTCATGGATTGCTGTAATTTTTCTCTTTTGGGAACTGCTTTTGAGTTCTGTGGTTCATTTGGTTTATGGTTTGTATATTTTTACCTCCGCCGTAGCTGGTGATGTTTCAGAGTCTCTCAATTTCAGCTTTCGAAAGATTAAATTGGTCAATTTTGAGCCCAAAACGGCGGCGCCGCCGGTAAAATCGTCATCGGCCAATTCCGACCAGCATCTTCCTCCAATTGTTTTGGTCCATGGAATTTTTGGTTTTGGAAAAGGGGTCTGTAATTTATGGCCATCACTTTTAATTTCTGTTCTGATTTTTTTTGTTTTTTGTTTTTTCTAATTTAATTTGATTTCAGAGATTGGGAAGGCTATCGTATTTTGCTGGGGCTGAGAACAAAGACGAGAGAATTCTTGTGCCTGATTTAGGGTCCTTAACCAGCATTTATGACAGGTTGAAAAGGAAAAAAAAAATCGATGTTCTTTAATTTTATTTTATTTTTAATTTATGGAAATTGAATTGCGATTTGGTTGCAGGGCTCGTGAATTGTTCTATTATTTGAAAGGTGGGAAAGTCGATTACGGTGAAGAGCACAGCAGAGTTTTTGGTCACTCGCAATTCGGCCGCCTCTATGAACAAGGTCATTAGAGTTTTTTTTTTTTTTACTCTCAAATTCTCAATAGTAAATATTGACGGCTATCAAACTTACATTACAGAAATTAGATCCCAAAATGGTAAAAAATTCATCCGTCAAATTTATACCATTGCTATAATTTTTACAACTAATTTTAACATTTGAATATGTTTGAGAATTCAATTTTTACAATAAAAAATTTAAAGTTATAATTACAACTATCACCATGTTAAATATTGGATTGGTTTTTGCCATTTATTTTTTTTCTACTAAAATAAAAAATTCATTTTTAACACTAAATTGGAAAAATGGATCTGCAAGTGTAAGAATGTTAGAAAACTCACTAGCTTTATTGTCGGGTAAAATTAAATTTCAATGGACAGGAATGCATAAAATTATTGTTGAATATTTTCTCCAAATATTATATATATATTTTGTTGAATAACTCTATCAAATACTATTTTGTGTTTCCCCTACTTTCATTTTTGTGTATTTTTTTTAATTTGAAAATGTTTATCCAATTTTTATTCTTTTACAAGTGATCATTTTGATTCATATTTACAAAATTCTAACATAAATTTTATACACAATGTCTAATACAAATTTATAACTGCATTTTAAAAAAACATAGTTATAAAAAGTATATGTGAACATTTTAAAATTACAATATTAAAAAAAAATATATAAGAATCAAAATAAATTGAAACGGACACATATTTAAACTTAATAATTCAAATGAAAGTTTATCCAAAGGTCAAAGTTTGCCATAGGAAGAAATTAAAAATTTAGGTTAATAACGGATAGACCTAGCAAAATGTCTCTTAAGAAAAAACATTTTTTTAAAAAAAAACAAAATTAGAAAATAAAAACAAGAACAGTAAAAAAACAAGAAAAATAAAAAATAGAAGCAAGAAATAAAAAACGAAAACGCTATCAAAGTAGCTCTTATTCTTCTTTAAGAAATTTTCTCAGTTAGAAAAATGTCAAACTATTTACAGAAAATAACAAAAAAAAAAACACACAGTAATAGACATTAATAAACTTCTATCAACATTAATCAGTTATAGACTTCTATCATTTCTATCACTAATAAACTCTGATAGACTTCTATAGTGTCTATCACAATTATCTAAAAATTTTATTATTTTGTGTAAATAATTTCTCTTATTTTTCTATTTTTAAAAATTTTCCTGTTTTTCTTCTTATTATTATTTTTTCTTTTGTAAGATTTGCTTAAAAAAAAGTTGTGTTGATTGAAAAATGCAGGGCAGTACCCTGAATGGGACGAGGATCATCCTATTCACATCGTGGGGCATTCAGCCGGAGCTCAGGTTGCTCGTCTACTCCAACAAATGCTCGCCGACAAGGTCACTGAAAAACACCACATTTTAAATTGTCCTGTCGATATTTTTCAACACATTTTCTTATATTGTCAATGTTTTTTTGTTCTGTCTCTTCAATTTGGCTGCAGGCATTCAATGGCCACGACAACACTTCGGAGAATTGGGTTTTAAGTATTACGGCCATATCAGGGGCTTTCAATGGAACCACAAGAACTTATTTGGATGGAATGCAGTAAGTTCCTCTCCAAAATTTTACACTTTCTTATATAAAAAAAAAAAAAATTACCCTTCAACTTGACTAATTCTGAAAAAAAATATCTTTTCAAAAAACTACACTATTACCATTAACCTTTTTCATACAAGTTTCAAAACGAAATTACGACATTGATTATGTAACAATGACCTAGAATGAAAATTTGAATCGCCACCCATTTTAGATTACCACCACGCAATTCCAAGTTCCAACTTTCGTTTGAAATTTGAAAAGAATTCCATTTCAATAATAGTTTTGAAACTTTTGAAAAAAGAGAATATTTTTATAATAGGGTAGTTTTTTTTTTTTTTTTTTTTTTTAATTAACTCTTTTGTTAACTATATGGATTAATGAGAATGTACGAAGTCTTGAATTCGACTGGTTATTTTTTCTGGTTGATAGTCCATGTGTTAAGCCACTTGAAATTAAATATCGGTTTTAGAGCTTATTTGAAATGGCTTTGAAGTGTTTTTAAACCTTTAGAAAGTTATTTCAAACAAACATTAATTCTTCATTTAGTAAATATTTAGTTTTGTTTTCTAAAATTAAGTCTAGAAACACCACTTCCATCTATTAATTTTTATGTTTTGTTATTAGTGTTTTCAAAATCAAAGACAAAATTTCTAAAAAAACGTAGTTTTCAAAAACTTGTTTTTGTTTTTTAAAATTGGCTATGAATTCAAATGTTTAGGAAATACGATAACCAAGAGTAAGAAATTGCGTTTCTTTCTCAAGCACAATTTTCAAAAACCAAAAACCAAATAGTTTCCAAACGGGTCTAAGTTATTAACTTAAACTTCCTTTATCATTTCAGACCAGAAGACGGAGAAACCATGAAACCTATAAGTCTGCTACAGCTTTGCCGAGTTGGGGTTATAGCTTATGACTGGTTGGACATTGGCTGGTTGAAAAAATATTACAACTTTGGATTTGATCACTTCAACATGTCATGGAAGAAAATGGGAGTTTTGGGTTTGTTAAAATGTTTATTGGGAAATACAGGTCCATTTGCTTCTGGAGATTGGATTCTTCCTGATCTTACAATTCAAGGATCAATTCGATTGAACAGCCGTTTACAAACCTTTAAAAGCACTTATTATTTCAGCTATGTTACAAAGCCTCCAAGAAAGTTTTTTGGTCTCACTGTTCCTTACAACATCATTGGAATCCACCCTCTGCTTTCTATCAGAGCATTGCAAATGAGCAGGTGGCGATTTCCTTTGGAGCTCTCGCCGCCGCATAAAGGCTACCGGTGAGTATTGCTCAATGTGGGTTTTGTAAGTGCTTTTAAGAGAAAAAAGAAAAACAATCTTTTATATTTTCTCTTCGATTAATATTGATTTCTATTTGTAGTTTTTGAATCAATCGGTGATTTAACAATATGTTGGTGTTTGTGGATATGCAGGGATGAGGTTTGGCAAGAGAATGATGGGGCATTAAACACAATATCCATGACTCACCCACGTTTCCCAATTGAACATCCAAGTCATTTTGTTCATAATGAATCTGAATCTCAGTCTTGGGAATCTGGTATCTGGTTAGTTTAGTCTTTATAAGCATTTTCTCTTTCATGATTTTTTTTTTTTTGACTAATTTATATATATATATATATATATAACATTACCTCTAAACTTTCATAAACGTTTCAAAATAAAAATGTTTTAAATTTTTGGATAAAAGTTGAGATCTTGAAATAGTGTTGCAGTAACTTAAATCGATAGGGTGATGCAAGTTTCCACCGGTCCAAAACTCTAAAGATTTTCTAATTTTGAAATATATTTGCAACTTTTATTTTTGAAGCAAATGGTAAAATTCAAAGGCATTTTTCATAATTTTACCATGATTTTTCTATGGAAATTGGGAATTTGCTTTCTAAGGGAGTTTGGGCATGCATTGAACGGATTCTGTGTAATTGTGTTGAAAATGTTTTATTTTTTTCAAGCATAAGTTAGAATGTAGGCTTAAAAGAGAGTTTCAATTAATGAGAAAAACATCTAATCTAACTAATGCTGGTTTTGAAACTGCATATTAATTCCATTTATAGAATCCTTGATTATGTTTTTCAATATTGGGAAATTTTGGTTTTAGGTACTACAAGATTGTGGAGGCAGATCACATATCATTCATTATTAATCGAGATCGAGCAGGAGTTCAATTCGATCTGATATACGACGGGATTTTTGAGCGTTGTAGAAAACATGTATTTAGAAGGAAACAACAACTGATCCTGCCAAACCAAAACACTGAAGTGCGACCATGAAAGAAAATCAAGAAACTTTTACTTCCTTACATTTATGTTCTTAAGCCTCCTCTTTACTTTTTCTATGATATTCTTTCTTGGTTCATTTGTGTTCATAAAAAATTCAAGAGTGAGCATTTGGAAAATGGCAATGGTTATATAACAAATTAAACAGATAAAAATGGTGCTAGTTGAAAGCAATATATGAGCAAAATAGAATTCAACCCGACCACCTAGTATAGTAAGAAAGAAAAAAAGAAAAAAAAAAGGAAGAAACCCTTCTCAGTTACTATGGACTTACAAAAGCTGCAATATGCTTCACAAACAAAAGAAGAGTAGAAAACAGATTTTTTTTTTTTTTTTTTTCCTTTTCCCCACCAAATCCTCTACAACAACAAATCTTAACTCATCCTGTGATTATTAACTGAATAATTCACGACATATGAACTCTGCAGAAATGTCTATAAATCAAAGTAAGTAATTTTCATATGAGCCTTAGTTCATACTCTCCAGCCATTGTGATGTATCTCACCCACGGAAGAGCCTGGTACCCACTTTTCTCAATAATCTTCAGGTAACGAACCTACGAAATCATAGTATTCCACATTAACATCTAAAATATCATATCTGCACTCCTAGTTTCATACTGATACAGAGGAACATCATATCTTCCGAAGTTTATACTTATGCAAATACAAAATGGTCATATAATTCACCCTGTTATCCTTATTCTCCACCAATACGATGTAACAAACAAAAAGAACAGATTTTTGCTTTTATATTTGAGCCTGAAACTAATGTAAGTCTACCAGATCTAACTGTGTTCACATATCCGATATCACAAATAACAGAATAAATCCAAGATGAGGTCGGTTTACTACAAGAAAAATACTCCAACTTTTCATAAGACACTAAATGGTAAACAGGAATAACCAGAGCAAGCATATGGAAGTGTACCTGGATTCCAGAAACAGTGAAGTATGGTATCTCGAACTTTACACGAATTGGCGCTTTTCTCTCTGGAGTTGCTTCTTCAGATGTAATTGAAGGAAGTCGAAACTCTGCCCTTAACATATACTCCTGAATTTTCCAGATTAAGATCAAGAAAATTAGCTTCCTGAATCATCCGCTATTCATGCATAAGGTAAGGTATCATTGACAGAAGCAAATAAAATTTAAAATACCTTGCCACCTGGAAACGATCTTATTTTCCAGCATAATGCATCATTTTCTGGTGCATAAGAAGCAGACCCCATTGAGGTCCGAACATTCGGGTTGGTAGCATCTGCTGGCACAGGCAGCTCAATCTCAACATTGGTTGCGGTGCTGCATGATGAACCTTTTATTAGTAAAACGAAACTAGGAAGATAAGATTTTTACTGACCCCCCTCAAAAAAAATAAAAAGACATTTTATAATACCTTCGCTCCTTGAACTGGCTCCTTGCTTTCACCATAATCTCAATACGACTTTTTGAATGCCTTTCAACTTGAGCTTCTAACCAAATAAGAGGTTTAACCTGTCAACAAAAAGGATGAAGCACATCAAATAACGAGATAGAAGGAAGTAATGAATAAACCAACGGTGATTTAGAAAATAGCATCTACGTGGATATATTTAACCTGAGTGCTTAGTCTATAAGTCATGAGATCAAAAGATCCATCTGGAGGTATGAAGGATATGGTCCGATCATTTTCAAAGCGGGCCAAGCGTACGCACCTAAAGCCCCACAAAAAAAAAAAAGCATATGTATACTTAGATAACATAGAAACTGGCATAATGCTTATGAAGTCTCCATTATTGTATTAGCTTAGGTGCCCAACACAATACAAAGATATTACTAGTACAGGAAAATAAATGCACCATATGGTTTGATACATACTGGTGAAATTTGATATCTTCCAAATCAATAGCTTTCCCTTTTGTGGTTCGGCCTTGTGCTTCCAATAATACTCTATCATTGAGCCCAAGCTTACACTCAGGCATACCACTACAACAACAGATAAAAACAAACCTTAATTTCTGCTTGTCGACTAGCAAAGATACAAATGGAATGAGAAGGATATTATAAAAAATCATTGACAGGAGACTGGGAAGCAAGGAAATGAAAGTTTCAACAATACCACATTGCCAAGTTACGAATAAGTACGAATTCATATAATAATAAAGCAATGAAATACGAAAACAGAAAGCAAAGAAATGAAGATTTCAACAATACCATATTAGACATATTAACATGTTTCAAAAGGTAACACGTCTTCTAAGCTTGCTAGAATCATTAAATAGATCATACTTTCTGAATGGTTTAGTTTACGGTTTAGAGTTTGCTAAAACAATTTAAAATCGTTTCTTATGTGAAAGTAAACGAGAGAGCAAACCAATAATAGGATGTATGCATGACTAAAAAACTTTTCTTGATTACCAGGAAAAGTACTTTTGAGGATATTATTGTGCAATATGCAAGTGAAGAAAGTACAAGCTTTTTCCGTGTCAAGACATAAATTTCTCAAAGCATTGTGAGCAAACCTTAAGTAAGTTCTCATCTTCAATGCGCCCACAACATCTGACCTAATTATTTGCCCGTTGCTGTTGACAAGTATATTAACACTCTCCACCACATCCAAAAAGACCTGGAGAAATAAGAACAGGACATTACCTACTAAGGTTTAAAAATTACAAATGAACAAATCCACCTGATTCTTTCAAGGAACACATACCTCATTCTTCTTGTAATTTATCCCTTCACTCCGCCAAGAAACTGCATTTGTTACTGCCATGGGTGGCCTCTGAGCGACCTCCATTCTATAAGCATCAGTCTTTATAAACTCACTAAGAATTTTGGCCTCGGTGTATTGAGGATACCCAAAGTCCATGATTAAGCATCATTACAAGATTATATTCAACCACACTGACATAAATCACAATACATGATATGGTGAACAATTTAAGAAACTTATAAGGATTTGATCTGTGAAAGGCATATCTTACCACCACAACAAAGTTGTCTCTAAGCGATTCTTCTTCCAACTCTTCAAAATAATGCTTGAAGACCTGTAGCATAATGACTCACGTCAATCATTTATTACTTTTCTTTCTCATCACGAAATATATTTGCTCGGAAGTCCCAAAATCTACCTAAATTTTATAAGGAAAACAAAATAGAAAATTCATTACCATTTACCACCGAAATCAATGCAGAAAAGTAAACTAATGGGAAAAAGAATTATTCTCCTATTGTTGATAGAAAGAAGATACTAAGTAGCCTCAAATATTAAGAAATCTAATCCGAAATTTTACTGAACCATGTAACTTCAGGAACTAAGATAATGTGTACACTGTCATTAATCCAAATTAAACATGTTTTAAATACCAAAATGCTTTGTTGGAAAACGCTATGATCATATATACAACTTACATCAACTACTCGATGCAAAAAGGAAAGAAGACTTGCAGCATTGCAATTCTGCCTCGCAGCAACCATCAGGTACACATTATTGTGCTGAATGAACATGTAGCTTATGCCATTATCGTAAACTACTGGATCTTGCGATTGCGGATCACCCTGACATCAAAAGATTTTGAAGAATCTGTCAGGTAGAGATTCAAATCATTTTATTTAGCCATTTCTTTATTTGAATCTGCTTCCTAATGACATAAAAGAACAAATCCGAAACGAGGACCTCCCGAATAAGAGTACGATTCTATCAGGGATTGATTAAATAAAACAAAGATCCAGAACCTCCTTCTCGATGAGCTTGGTGAAGAAGCGCTCGGCCTGAACTGCTGAGACATCGCCACGATAGTCGCGCCAAATGAGAACACGCCCTTTGATGTCTAATAGGAACAGCGCGGAGGCCGCCCCCGCCATTGAATCAAATCAGAAAGCGGTCTGTAAATCACTAGTAGAAACAATTCTTCCTCCGGCTAGCTAGGTTGTTAACGAAATCAAGGAGAACATAAGAAATTGAAGGAGATCTCGCGATGTTCAGCAGAAGAATCAACTGGGTAGAAGGGTAGATCTAGTTGAATCAATTCGACACATCGTCGAGCCAGAAACTTGTGTCCTCTGGATGCCGACGCTCAAACCATTACTAGAGGACGATCTGCGGCAAGCTGTTCCAATGGCCGAGTTATTTTAGTTAGCAATTGGGAGTTTTCCCTTTCATTTCCCTTTTCTGATAAATAAATTCATATTCAGCGTAAGGATGTGAAAATGCTTTGAAATTTATTATTGAATTACTTGAGTTTACAATTTTTTTTTTTTAAAACATTTACTTTTTAATTTTGAGAAACTTTTAAAAATAGAAAAATAAAGAAAATTATTTAGACAAAATAGCAAAATTTTTAGATAGTTGTGATAGACGCTGATAGAAGTCTTAGAAATGATAGAAGTCTATCATACTAATAGAAGTCTATTAATGTCTATCAGTGTTTTTTATTTTTTATTTTTGTAATTTTTCTGTAAATAGTTTGACATTTTTTTTATTTGTAAAAATTTTTCTTTAAATTTGTTTTAAAAAGTTTGTATCTAATAAATTGAATTTAAATTTTGGTATCTAATAAACTCGGAAATGTTAAATACTTGGGTCTATTATACAATAAATAAAAAAGTACTTTTATTAGATCATTCTACTTTCATTTTGGTATCTAATAAATTGTGATTTTAAAACCCCTTCAACATAAATTTTATGGTAGCAATGATCTATTAAAAATTAACTTAAAAGTTTAAAATTTTATTATAAACTTTATAAAAGTTTAAAGGTTTATTAGATACAAAATTTAGAGTCTACATACTTATTAAAAATATCTTAAAATTTAGGAACCTATTTAACACAAAGCTGAAAATATTTAAACTTGTAATTTAACCTTTAAATTTTATAGAAAACTTTTCCAGTAATAGATGAGTAAAATAATCTTTTACTTCATATAATAATATTTTGACTCTTTTTTTTTTTGATATTTATGAATAATATAATTATATTTTAGTTTGTTACATTTTTTTTAAGTACAATAAGAATAGAGAATTCGAAATACGTGCCTCTTCATCACTAATACATAGTATATGTGAGTTGAGTTACTCGCTTTAACTTAATTTCTTATCCTTTAATTGTTGAAGTAAAAAAACTATATATTTTATCAATTTCTTCATGTCATCAACGAACCATGTGTATGGATGTTATTAACAATGAAATAAAAAGATTTTCCAATTTTTAACACAAAAAAATAAGAAATAAATATGCCCTTTTTAATAATAAAAAACAATATAGTTAACTTACAAATTTAGGTCTTGAATTTTTCTTGATGTCAATTTGTTCATTGAACTTAAAAGTATTTAATAAGTCCTAAAATTTTCAATTTAGTTTGAAACTTTTAAAACGAATTGATTTATTAGACGTAAAATTGAATTTTGTGTCTAGTAATATCATAAACTTCTTCTCATTTTTTTAATTTTGTGTTTAATAGGTCTAAGAATTTTAAAAAATAAATGTCACACATATCAATAATCTATTAAAAACAAAATTGAAAATTCATAAATTTAATTTGACAAAAAAATTAAGGAGAACTTTTAAAAATAGAAAAATAAGGGAAACTATTTACACAAAATAGTAAAATTTTTAGATAGTTGTGATAGACACTGATAAAAGTCTATCAGGGTCTATCAGTGATAGAAATGATAGAAGTCTATCACTGATAGATGCCGATAGAAATCTATAAATGTCTATTAGTGTTTTTTTTTTTTTTTTTTTGCTATTTTCTATAAATAGTTTGACATTTTTTCTATCTGTAAAATTTTTTTAAGAATTAAATGTTTAAAAATTATTGGGCTCTTTCCAAATATAGAAAAATAAGCTAAACTATTTACAAGTATAGAAAATTTTTCCAGTCTATTAGTGATAAACCGCCATAGAATTTTATCGTTTTCTATTAGACAGTGAAATTTTTCTATATTTGTAAATAGTTTGATATTTTTTTTTGTTTAGAATAATTTCCTAAAATGATTAGACATTTTTCAAAATTAAGAAATGAAATAGATTAAACTAAATTTACAGTTTAACCCACTTTTAAATTTTAGAGACATAATAAGAAATAAGGGTAAAGTTTAGACATGAAAACTATATTTTAAGTTTTTAACCATCAAATTATTATTGTCACAAAACAAATTGCCAATTTACCTCAATGCCAAATTGCCAATTTACTTTATTTTCTTAAATCCACACGTGCTTCTTCACTTGACGCAGTAAGTAAATTAGCAAAGATGAATTCAATGAATTTAATTACAATCAACCTTCCTTCGTCTCACAAAACATTACAAAAGAAGAAGGTAAAAAAAAAAAAGGATAAAAGAAGAAGAGAAAGGGTATATATGGAATTTGAGTTTGAACTGTTGATCATCTTCCGGTGAAGAGGCCACTGAAAACCTGGCTGCTACCGCCGAGTGACGCCTCCCACTCGACGGCGGACGTCATAAGCTGCGACAGCAAAGCAACAATTTCACGCATCTCCGGCCTCCCCACCGGATTTTCGTTCAAACACCACGCCGCTATCTCCCCCATCTGCACCCACCCCATTCATTTCACGTTTTACAACACAATATATTTTATATTTAAATTACAAATTTAGTCTCAAAATTTTAATATTTATATTTATTTAATTTTTAAATTTTAAAGTATTTAATATATCTTTAAACTTTAATAAAATAGTAGTGATGTGATTCAGACATGGACTTCTTGGTCACTAACATGCACACTATTACGTTTCCTCCTATAAATCTTTGATAAATTTGAAAATTAATTAATATAATCTTAAATTTTCAATTTTGTTTCTAATAAATATATCTTAAATTGCTTCTATAATTTATAAAATTTTATTTGGTCATGTAAATCAGTCAAAATTATTTTGTAATCTATGAGTGTTCGAGCTAGTTTAAGCACATTTCGATTAATCTCACGAGACAACTCGCCTGACTCTAAAATATTTGGGTATCAAAAAAATTCGTAAGATATTAAATCATAGGTAAGTGACCATCGTGGATTGAATTGACTTGACAATTTGTAAAGTTCAAGTTTTTAACAAAACTCTATAAAATCTAATTTGAAATATCATCGAGTTTTGTGAAATTCGTAATTTAACTAAATATCTACATCTATGCAAAACTTTTTTTTCAATTTTTTGGATATTAAATTTTTTTTAGTTTAACAACTATGGGATGAAAAATCGAATCTCTAATATCTAAGGAGGGAACACGTCAATTATCTTTGATAAAGATAATAAACATATATGTCATATGGTTTTTTTTTTTTTTTTTTTTAAATAAAGATAGTAAAGGTGAATCTAAGTAATACTTAGGAACCGTAGAAGTTTTTTTAATCAATTATGGTTTCTTTCTTTGGAAATGGTACTTGATCAAATGTGACTTTAAATTTTTGGTTAAAAAATCCTTTTGAGTTTAGAGTCTAGATTCCATTTAGTCGTTACACATTTAGTTCTTTTAAGTTTTGAATTTGGTTTTAATATAGTTTCTATGTTTCAAAATGTTACAATTGTACTCTTAAAATTTTAGTTTAGTTTCAATTTAATTTCTATATTTAAACTCAAATCTCAATTGTAAAATGGTAATATTTTGAAATTTATAGACTAAATTGAAACCAAACTCAAAACTTAAATAATAAAGTGTAACATTTTAAAACTTAGAGACCAATGAAAACTAACTCAAAATATAAAGACCGGCAATATATTTTTTCCTAAATTATTTTATTCAAAACATTCTTATTAAAAGATAATAATAAATACTTTCTTACCCTATTTGAAAAGTATTTATATACTTTTTTATGAAATCAATTAATAGACTTCATTTATATGTGAAATTATCCCAAATGGACCAAACTCACTAAAAAATGAAATTATGGAAGCAAATTTACCTTGTAAACATCTTCCATAGGGTAGCTTCCATGCAAATTTTCATCCACGACGGCTTCCAGAGCAGCCTCAGAGTTTTCCCCTTGGAATATTGAATAAATCTAAACAACAAAGCAATCCACCAAAAATTTTAAATACTGCATATTATATATTTTATGTAACGAAAATACAAAATAAATAATTAAAATTTTTAAAAATAAATATAGTTAAATTGATAATTTACAAGCGTGATTAGTGATTTGGTTCTCTTTGGCTCTTGGTTTTCTCGAACCAGAGCTTTTCTTCCTGTAATTAGCTCTGCCAAAACCACTCCAAATGCAAATACGTCCGTTTTGGGTGTCACTTGTAGCTCTTTTACAGATCTTTTACGAAAGAAAATAATTAGTAAGACTTCAATTTTTTTTTTAAAAAAAATGAATTATTTGGAATTTATTTCTCTTCTTACTCTGGAGGAAGGTAGCCCGGTGTTCCAACCAGTCGGGTCGCTACGAGTTCATCGTCGTTTGTCCGTCCGACTAACTTTACCAGCCCAAAATCTGCAACCTGCAAAATTCATAAAACAACACCTTAGAGTTAGATTAGATATTGGGATGAACGAGATAAATCAAGAGTATGTTTGAATTAACTTTTTAAGTGTTCCTTAAAAATATTTTTTTAAACACTTAGAAAGTTAAATATAACAAACTATAAATATGATTTATCATAGCTAGTATAGATGAAATTTGTCAATTTAAATTTAAAGTCTCAAGATATAATAACTTTTTTTTTTCTTCACATTGGGTGACTAAACATAAATCATTCAATGCTCAAGTATATATGAAGACAAACTTTGTTAAGTTATGATAAATTGAATCTTATTAATTCTATCTATATCATAAAATAGTTTAAGAGCAATGGTTAGATGCAGTGTAGGTTGCACCTTATTTCATAACTTTTCTTTCTTTTACACACACAAAAAAATATTTTTTAGTTGCACATGGCAAATTTTTTATTGGACAATTGTACTAAAGATATGTACAACTCAGACAATACTTAAGTTTTTATCATAGTTTAATAGATAAAAAATTTACCTTCGCTTCAAGACTTTCACCAAGAAGTATATTACTTGTCTTGATATCACGATGAACATATCGTGTTTTAGTGTGGTCGTGAATGTACTCGATACCCTTTGCTGTGTCTAGAGCTATCTGCGTTCTTGTCGTCCATGATAAAGATTGGTAACCTAATGAAATCGATGTTAATTTTTCATAAGGTATCATCTTAATGATGTAGGCAAAACAATATGTTACATTTTTAATTGAATTAATTAATTTATTCAAGTTATATCCATCTTCTCATATAATTTAATTCAAGCCAAAAGAATAACATTGACCAATAATTTTCTTGAGTACCTCTTTTCAATGGATCATGTAGATGATCACTAAGCGATCCATTTTGAACATATTCATAAACCAAATACAAATGGTCATCTCCACTAGCATACCCTAGAAGCTCCACCTGGAAAACCAAATTACTTTTACACATTCATATATACTAAACATCAATTGCTTATTTCCTTTGTAAAAAAAAAAAAAAATCAAATTCAAATTCAAAAATTTAAGCTATAGATAAATGTAAATTTAATATTATATCAATATTTTGTAAAATTATTTATATTAAAAGATCAAATTAACATAAATAAAAATTTCACATATAGAAAAAATGTTAAATTATTTACAGAAAATAGCAAAAGAAAATACTGATAGACTTCTATCAGCATCTATCAGTAACAGACTTCTATCATTTATATCACAACTATCTAAAAAATTTGTTGTTTTGTGTAAATAGTTTATATTATTTATCTATTTTTAAAAATTCCCCTTAGCATAATTATACATGATAAACACACAATATATCATGTATGAAAACTCCATCATCTAACAAACATTTTTTAAGATTGATTTAAGTTGTTTATGGAGTACCTTAGTTTAAACAGTTTTTTCTTTTTAAATAATACTTTAAAAAGCAAGTGTTTTTTTAGTGTACTATATTCAAATGTATTTAAATGTGCGATTCTATTTGATTATATGTTGTGTTTATATCTAAAATTACTAATGGGTGTTTGAATTGACTTAAGGAGTTAGAGATGGAGTGAAGTTGACTCCTGTGAGCAAGAAGTTCGTGGGTTCCATGGTTAAATAACATCAATTTCATATCTTATTAACTCCTAACATTATGGGTTCTATGACTAAACCATTGTCCAAACTACACTATTTCACTCTTTGCTTCGAATGCCCCTTAAAGAAACTATTCTAAAAGCACATTAAATTATTGATTTTTTTAGATGTTTATAAAAAAGAGGCTTGGTTAATCTTAAAAAGGAACTTATAGGAAAATTGATTTTGTTTAATTTTTTCTTTCAAAAGCTATTATTCTAAACACTATTAAATCGCCAAAGCGAGCATAGATAAACACATCTTGTTCAAATTCTCTACTCCCTATTGTACTAACAAAAGAAGAAAAAAACACTATTAAATCCAACGACACAATCTAAAAAATATTAAAACAATAAGGAAAATTTTCACAGATAGAAAAAATGTCAAACTATTTACAGAAAATAGCAAAACAAAAAACTGATAGATATTGATAAATTTCTATCAGCTTCTACCAGTGATAGACTTCTATCATTTCTATCACTAATAGACTCTGATAAACTTCTATCAACGTCTATCACAACTATCTAAAAAAAATTGTTATTTTGTGTAAATAGTTTGTTTAGTTTTCTATTTTTAAAAATTTTCCAAACAATAAATAGTCTAAGGGATTAATATCCGTAACTTACAACATTAATATGATGGATCCTGCACAGGACTTTTAATTCTGCGAAGAACTCTTTGGATTTATTAGATTTCATTTTCTTAATTGCAACCTCCTGCAAATTAAACAAGCAATTATAAATAAACTCTCTTTTTATGTTCTATATATTGTAGAAAACAAAATTAAAAATAAAAAAAAATAAATAAAACACAAAAAATAAAAACCTGTTCATTTAATACTCCATGGTAAACAGTTCCATATCCGCCCTCTCCAATCTTGCGAGATTGATCGAAGTTAGCCGTAGCCTCTTCGATCTCCTCAATGGTAAAAATTAATGTTTTTTCTGATTCAAATCCTGAAACTTCTGTAAATAATATTTTTACGGTAAGTAATTAAGTAATTAGTCTCCTATTTACTCACTTTTTTCTTTGGGTTAAAAACATTTTTTTCTCCCCAAACTTTAAAAAAAAGTAACAATTTACCTTGATTTAGTCTATTTATTTTTAAAATTATAACAATTTAAACTTTAGTAATTAATAATTTAATCTCAAAAAAATTTATACATGTAGATCAATAAACTAATCGTAGATGAATTTTTTTATAAACTATAAATAAAAATTATTACGTAATAAAAATAAAGTACAAAGACTAAAGTATAGGAAAGTAACAATTTATCATGATTTAGTCACATGATTCCAAATTTGTGACAATTTAGTCATTCGATTTTAATAAGTAACAATTTTAGTCTCTGTATTTTATAATTTAGAACGATTTAGTCTTATCGTGAAATCTTTTGTAAAACTTAATAAAAAAAAATTATACATGTAGATCAATAAACTGATCAAAGATCAAATTTTTTTATAAACTATAAATAAAAGGTTATTACGTAATAAAAATAAAATACAAGAACTAAAATATAGAGACTACATTGTTACTTATTAAAATTTAGAGACTAAATAGTTCTAAATTTTAAAGTACAGTGCTAAATCATCACTAATTATAGTTTAAGAACTAAATTGTTACTTTCATGTAAGTTTAAGAATTAAAAGTTTTTTTATTATTTAAAATTTCCTCACCTTTTCTAAATGATGATTTCTGAGCTTCTGATTTGGTCTTCGACAGCGGATATTGGAGGTTGGAGGATCCGAAAATGCTAAAACTCTTAGAGGGAGGTTTTGAATTTTGGAAGTGGTTGTTGTTATGGTGTGACTTCTTTAATTTTCTCCTTACGAAGATGATAGCCAATGAGCCCAATGAAAGTATTGTTAAAGTTGATAGTATTGCTACTACTATTGTCAATACATGTTTCTTTGTCGACCCTAATTCCACATAATAAACACACCATATTAGCATCATCAGTATTAGACCAAATTTCAAATATAAAAATTACTTTTTTTTAATGGGACAGTTGCAAATATAGCAATTAGACCTAAAATATTTACAAATATAGCACAATGCAAAAGAATTTGCAAATATCAAAATTTAGAATATGCTTGTAGGAGTCTATCAGTGATAAATCATATTGCTTGTAGGAGTTTATTACAGATAGATTTTGCTATATTTGCAATTTTTTAAAATGTTATTACACTTAATTATCATCCCTATAAGTGTTACCCAACGTAATCATCCTTTTTTATTTTCAAAATTTGGGCTAGTTTTTTAAAAGCAAATAAATTTAGAGGCAAAATAGGTGTTTATAAGCTTAATTTTCAAAAATTAAAAATAAAATAGTTACCTATTGAGGCCTTAGTAATTCAAAATCAATTTTGATTATATGAAAATTGCATTTAAAAGTATAAAATTAAATGTTAAATTAATTCAAAGTGCTTAAAAATGTATTTCAGAGTAATTTTCAATATACCAAAAGTGACTTTAAAATCATTGATGAGTTTATAATTTAGGGAAACTTTCATAGATAGAAAAAATGTCAAACTATTTACAGAAAATAGAAAAAAAAACAATAATAGACATTGATAGACTTCTATCAGCGTCTATCACAACTATATAAAATTTTGCTATTTTGTGTAAATAGTTTATCTTATTTTTCTATTTTTAAAAACTTTCCTATAATTTAAGTAATTATGAAAGGAACTCATAGACTCCCTCCTCTTTACCACACAAAAATAAAATTAAGGAAAAATTATTTAAAAAATATATTATACCCAAGTTTTTTCTTGAGAAAAAATTATAAACTATTTACGAAAAATAGCAAAAAAAACATTGATAGATTTATTAGCCTTTATAAGGGATAAACTTCTATTATTTCTATCATTAATAAATCCTGATAGACTTCTATCAATGTCTATACCAATTATCTAAAAATTTTGTTATTTTGTGTGAATAGTTTATATTATTTTTCAATTTTTAAACTCTCCAAGAAAATTACCGTTGGTACTTTGAAACGCGTTCTTGTACATCGGCACAAACAAAACCCAACCAGGAACAATCAACCCAGGGTCTTGAATCAAATGCGCATTCAAATTATGAATTTCACTCGCATCAGCCCATAACAAACTCGCGATTTGGGATAACGTATCATGCAACTGAACCGTGTAGGTCACCACAATTTTAGACTCGTCTTCTATGCATCCACACAACAACTTCACCCCAAATTCGTCACCAGCAAAAAGCAACGGATCGCCGAATATCCAAACTTGTCCGCTGTAATTTCGATTCGACACGTCGCTCAAGGAGTCTCCAACTCCCACTCTGAACGACGTGTCGTGAAAATACGCCGTTCCGGACACGCCGTCGGCCGATTCGCACGAACACGGCACCGTAATTAGGTAATCTTCAACTCCCTTGCGCGGAACCGGTTGAATCTGCCACGGATTGACGGAGTACGCGGCGGCGATTTCGCTCTCGGCCTGCAAGCCCCTGTTGACGTGATATAACGAGGCGTCGCATTTCTTTATTCTTGAACATGCCATCGGAAACATAGATTGATTAGAGTCGGCGGCGGAGATTGGTGAAGAATAAATGAAAATCAGTAGAAAGATGGAGGATGAAACGACGACGTTTGAAGCCATGGAAGTGCTTTTAGGAGTTCTTCTTCGTTTCGCTGTGAGGAAGAAAGAAAACAGAGGAGGTAAAATTGATGCTCCCTGTGTGCTATGTGTTTGTTATTTAGCATTTTTAATAAATATCTTTTTTTTAAAATATATATATATATATTTTGACGTATTTCTATATGCCAACAAACAGCTAGAGCCATCGATTCTAACGGCTGAGTTGAACTTTGAAGTAATTAATTATATAGATAAATATTTCATCAATTTTATTGTTAATTTTTTTAAAATGCTCCAGTGGAAGGAGCTTTGGTTGACAGCTGACCACTTTTACTAAAATGAAAAACGTAATTAATGGCTGTCAATCGTGTTCGCGAAATTTGGAGTTAGATTTTTTAAAAATTCTTTAATTTTTTTTTTTTTTTTTTGGTGAGAAATGGAGTTAGATATCTTTTATGTTGAATTGACGTATAAGATGGGTTAATATATATTTAGCAGTGATTTTAAAATTGTTAAAATTATTTTTGTCATGTTTAAAATTACTAAAACACACTTTCAATCACTCAAAATTATTTAATATTTATTTTTACATTTTTAAACGTAATTTTCACAAATTAAAATGAGCTTTTTTTAAATATAGAAAAATGAGACAAACTATTTACAAATATAGAAATTTTTTACCGTCTATCACTGATAGATCGCGATAGAATTCTATCGCTTTCTATCGCTCAGGTGATAGAATTTATTTGCTTGAGCGATAGAAAGCGATAGAATTCTATCGTGGTCTATCACTAATAGACAGTGAAATTTTTCTATATTTGTAAATAGTTTGATATTTTTTCTGTTTATAATAATTTCCCAATTAAAATTGGTTTTAATTGTTTAAGAGCTTATTTATAGTGCTTTTAAAAATGACAGAAACAATTTTAACCATTTCAAAATCACTCTCAAACATGTCTTTTGTGACTAAGAAGTCTATGGTTTGAATTCTCCCACCACGGTTGTACTAAAAAAAGTTCAATTTTGGATTGCAGAAAATAAGATCATGTTTGGTAGTCATTTGATTTTTAGAAATGGCATTTGTAATTTGCTTACAACTTTCTTTCTATAGTTTCATCTTTCTTAACTTAACATTTGAATTCTTAGACAAATTTTAAAAGGAAAAACAAGTTTTTAAAAATTATGACCTCATTTGATAACTATTTGATTTTTGAAATTTTATAAGTTTATAAATACTACTTCCATTTATCGATTTCTTTGTTTTGTTATCTACTTTTTTATGAGTGTTTTAAAAAATGAAACCAACTTTTAAAAACTAAAAAAAAAAAGATAGTTTGTAAGAGCTTGATTTTTTCTTAAGTATTTGGTTAAGAATTCAAGTGTTTGGTTTGAAAAAATAAAAACTATGGTAAAGTTGTAAAAAAACAAAGTTAATTGAAATAAAAAAAAAATGAAAATGGCTATCAAACAATTCCTATTTTTATTAGTTTTAAAATTTTGGTTTGATCTTTTAAAACACTTCTAAAAATAGGTATTAAAACAAATATGAAATCAATAAGTAGAAGTAGGTGTTTATAAGCTTAATTTTCAAAAACTAATAAGTAATGCCTAAATGATAAAAATCTAAATGTCTAGTTTTATCATTGGTGAAAGTTAGGTTTCTTGTGGTTTAAGTTTTATGTTACTCGCGTAGGTCAACGTATACACAGTCAATGATAAGAATACTAATAATACACAATGATAAAGCCAAAGTGAGCATAGCTTAGTGATAAATTGAGATGTACTACATTAATAGTTCAAATCTCTTTACTATATTTGTTGTACTAAAAAATGCACAAATATAGAAAGGATTGAACTTGTTTACAAGTTTATGAAGTCAGTGCAAATTGTTAAATTATCAATAAAATATTAAATTTACTGTAATTCATTAGCATAAATTTTGAATCAAATTAGGACTTAGAGCAAAGAGTTGCTTTTATGTTTGAATCCAATGTCATTTTATCTCCAACTAATATTGATACTGTTAATTGAATTGTATATTTTTTAGTTTAGTAATATAAAATTGGGAGATTTAAATCTTAAATGCATATTTTATGTCAATTAAATTATATTCGTATATTCGTATTTGAGTGTGACAACTTTTTAAGCAAATTTCAAAACATAAAATATTGATAAAATATCAATTTAGCATAAAATAAGGAGAGAGAAGACAGGAGATAATACGAAGCCAAAGAAGAAGCCATCTGCAAAGTGCTTTGGTGTTTTGTGCTTGTTCCTTTTGTCCGGCTGATGCGATGAGATAAATAAATAATAATCATAATGATAATAATAAGCTCCACGTGGCAAACTCTCGCTCTTCATTTTCTTGCTGTTTGATTCAAAGACCACGGTCTGCCACTAGGAAACTATCCACCAAGATCGATACATTATGAGAAAATCATAATTTATTGGAATTGTATTGATTATATGTATTGTAAACTAAATTACGACGAATGTTTGTCGAATGTAAATATAACTCAACGATAATTAGCCTGTATTGTATTTTAAATTTAACAAATATTTAATTATATTAACAAATTCGTTAGACATAAAATTAAAATTTTCCTCTCCCATATGATTGTTGAAAGCTCAAAGGTGATGTCTCGTGAAGTAAAGAAAAAACGTTTAGAGGGTTGGGTGGGTAATTTGTGATTCTCTAAGATATGCTATATGGTTAGCATATCAAAGCATTGGAAGGTGAGGCCATCAAAATGGGGTTTTTGTCTCTTATTCAGTTGATATGACATTCGAGTCAACCTCTTTATTGTTGAATTCGATTCGGTCGATATTATTCGAGCACTAACAAATAATGTTTTTGTTCACTCACTTGCTCGAGTTGTTCAAGAAGTGCATGATATTTGTTGGGATCATTTTGTTTTCTTGATTAGGATACGTCCTTTGTTCATCATGATGACTTTGTTTGTAGTTAGCTGTTGGTTTAATGATTTTTTTTAAAAAACAAATAATTTTGTATCTAATAATATATTAAAATTTTAGTTTTATGTCTAATATGCTCGAAAATTTTAAAAAATGTAAAACTTGTCAAAGACGACCTATTAGATATAAAATTGAAAACTCATAAACTTATTCAACATAAAATCAAAAGTTTAGATCATGTTTGGTAACCATTTCGTTTGTTGTTTTTAGTTTTTGAAAATAATTAAGCTTATTTTCTTTCAATTTCTTACCATAGTTTGTATCAATCTTAAGTAGAAGAGTTGCATTCTTATCTAAATTCCAAATATATGTTTTTAAAAACTATTTTTTCAATTTTCAAATTTTGACTTATTTTTTAAAACATGGGTAAAAAGTAGATATCAAAGAGTAGGAGATTTTGAAGATAAACATAGGCTTAACTTTCAAAAACCAAAAACAAAAAACGAAATGGTTACTAAAGGGGGCCTTAGAAATTGATTAAACATTTTTTAAGTTTAGTAATCTACTATACATTTTTAGAGTCCGAAAACCTATTTGACACAAAGTTGAAAATCTAGTCCTCGTTTGGTATCATTTGAGCTCTATTTGATAATCACCATTTGATATTTGGTTTTTGGTTTTTGAAAGTTTGTTTTTAGTTTTTAGTTTTTAAAAAACAAGAACCATATGTATCGTTACTGTTTTTAAAATCTAAAACCAAGTTTGATAATCATTTTTTGTTTCTGTTTTTTAGAAACAGAAAATAAAAATATATTTGATAATTATATTTTTGTTTTCTTTCTTAAAAAACCAAAATAAGTTTTGATGGCTTTTTTAGTTTTATATTTATTTTTTAAAATAATAAAATCAAACTATATTTTAAATATTTTTCATCTAATATAATAAGGGTAATTGTTTTTAATGATAAAATTGCTGAAAATATTTTCAAATATAGCAAAATGTCACTGTCTATTAGTGATGACACATCAACGTCTATCACTGTTTATCACTGATTGTCGGTGACATTTTGCTATATTTATAAATAAGTTGACTGATTTTATTATATTTAAAAACAATTCATGTACTAATTATAAAATTATATCTTACTTTTTTTAAAATTTTATATTGATAAAATAATATTAATATTTTAAATGTATTGATAATCACAAATGAAATGAAGAAAACTTATAAAAATAAATAAATTAAAAAGTCGAAATTTTTTTTAAAAAAAAATCATTTCTATAAAAGCAAATTATAGGTGAATAAAGAAATAATTAAAACAATTAATTCGAATCCAACGTATTTATGTTCTTTCTTTAACTTTGAATTATAATATTGTTTATAAAACTTTAAAATGTTCTTGTTAAAATAAGAAACAAGAGTTGATGTGAAACTAAAATGGGAAAAAAATCAACACTATTTACCATTGAATTTCATATAAAAATTGGAAATTATTATAAAATGGAAACGAAAAAAAGAACAACGAAAATGGATGTGGAATTGAAGTGTCATAGAATATATTTTGGAACAATTGCAAAAGTGTTAAATTGATTTGTTAAAATTAGGCCTACATTTTATGATTTTGCAAAAAAGGCAAAAATTTTCAGCCTAGCCTAATTAAAATGCCTGGATGACCAAAATGCCCCTCACAGTTACAAATGTGTGATTGTATCTGATTGCTCACTAATTACTATCTGATTACCCTATAATTGCCAATGATACCAATTCCTATTTGATTGTTGTCTTATTATTGTTTGATTGCTATTAATTGTTAATGATACTTATTGTTGTTTGATTGTTATTTGATATTGATTGTAATATGATTGTCAATGATACCATTGTTATCTGATTGTTCTCTAATTACTATATGATATTGATTGTCAATGATATCGATTGTTGTCTGATTATTATCTGATACTAATTGCCAATGATACCAACGATTGTCTGATTGTTGTTTGATTAATATCTAAAATGGGTTGTCAATGATACTGGTTTTTATCTGATTACTATCTAATTATGATTGTCAATGATATGTGATTGCTATCTGATTTTCATTTGATATTGATTGTTATATGATTGTTATCTGATATACTAATTGTCAATGATTACCTGACTGTTGTCAACAATAACCTGCTAAAACAAGACACTATAGATTGTACTTACATAAAAATAAATGATTAACAAATATATCTTTGATGTACACAATATGTTTATTCAAATAGATACAAATTATTTATATGTTTTTTTATTATGACCAATACGCTTACAATGGCTACAGTTTGCGTGCTTTGTCAATTCACCAATTTGAAGGAATCCTTTGCTTTTTAGGTCTTTTTACTTGACGAGGGTTGTTCACCTCTAAAATACAAGTAGTAAAAAATCAAACATCAATCACATGAAAATTAAATATAAATAACAAAGTACTTAATATTTAATAAAAAAATCATATGAGAATCAGATAGCAGTGAGATATCAATCAAATAGAAATCACAAAGTACTTGATATCTATGAAAATTACATGGTAATCAATAACAATCAAATATCAATCAGATGACAATCACATGTTAATCAAATAGAAATCACGAAGTACTTAATATCTAATGAAGATCGCATGACAATCAAATATCAATGATATAGCAATCACATGGCAATCAAATAGATATTAGACAGAAATTAGATATCAATTATATAACCATATTTGATTCTCTATGCTTAAATAATTCACCCGCACTTCTAATCTTCAATTTAATTTCCACATCTTGTATAACATATCTAACTAGCATTTTGCAAGCTACAATAAATTTTTGTGGGCTATCCTTAATGATCAATGGTCTTAAGCTTGATACCATAGCTTGGTGAATGAAATTAATTGCTAACTATCTTTTCTAAAGAATGTTCAAGTAAAATATTGGGGGAAGAAAAATACAAGAAGAATAATGTAAATGGAAAGAAACACATTCATACAGCAAACCAAATATTCATATGGGAGCCCAAAGGAGTCATGTTTACATCATATCTAACAATTTTGACTCTCCAAAGTACTAACAATAACACATGAATTTCCCTATTACCCACGTTGCAACTCCCCTCCTTTCAATTCCTCAATATAGCCTCAAATAAAAAGTCCATAAAATCAAATTACAATAAACATAAAAACCAAAGAATACAAATTATCTCGAATACAAACCAACAATCTACACCCATGATTAACATTCTCATTCTGAAAACCTAACATTCATTCCTAAAAAAACTCTAGTAATGGAAAAATCGGAGAAGATCTTGACGAAATCGAAATTAGTAAAATTGTGAGTGCAATCGTGAATGAGAAAAGGTGAGGACGAAATTCAAGCAAAAAAATCAAATACAAACTATGGCTTCAAGAAGAGAAATCCTCAAGGAATGAGATTTTGAAACCATGTGTTCAACTAATGAAATCAAAACAAAATTTCAAATATATATATATATATATATATGCACAATCGTATGCATTAAAAGAAATTTTGTATTTCAAATCTTGGAGAAATCGTGAATATTGGAGATGGAAGAATCTTAGGTTGTTGTAGAAATGTGGAGAATAATGAGGAAGAAAACGTGCGTAAAGGAAGGAGAATATCAAATTTACTAATTTTCTATCTTTTAAAAGATGAGGGTAGTTTTAAAATATTATTTTCACATAAAAAATCAAATAATGTGATTTTTTAACCATCTATATTATTTTCAATATATTTTGTCATATTTGTAATATTTTAAAAGTTGATAACATAGATACTAATATATAAGCAAAAATTGATACTCAATGCAATTACCCATATATTTTCATATAAAAATCGTTATGATAAAAAGGAAAAGAAATAAAAGAAAACCCATCAATTAGTAGGCTTCAAGTATGTGGGAGAAAGACAAACATCCAATCCGTCGTAGAAAGCGTGCGTGCACATTTTTTAAAACGATTTTTTTTAATTCCTTAACTATTTTAAAAACGTTTTTAAAATTGAAGAAGCAAATAAGTTTAGTGGATATCAAACATATCTATTTTTTAAAAATAAAAAATAAAAAACCAAATGATCATCAAATGGTTCCTAGAATTTTTGAGAAATTTTTAAAGATAAAAAAATGTCAAACAATATTTACAGAAAATAATAAATATGATAGACTTCTAAATAGTTTTCCTTATTTTTTTATTTTTAAAAATTTTCCTAAACTTTTTATTTTTTATTTTTGAAAATTAAAACTATAAACACTTATTCCTTTTTCAAATTTTATTATTTTATTATTTACTTCCTATCCATATTTTAAAAAGTCGAGATAAATTTTGAAAATTAAAAAAAAATCAAATAATCCACGTAGTTTGAGAAATGATTATTTGTATTCAATTGGCATTCAGCCCACGGGATGACCCGCCATGAAACGAAGAGCAAAACTGAAGGAAGAAACCAATCATGGCGCGCTCGAATGACGTGTCTGCGGTGGCATTATAACGAATTTACCTTGTATTACCAAACTCCAAACAACAAACACAAGAATATTATTGGACAAAATACAGCTCCAAAAACTTCCCACTGTTCGGCAAGAAAAAAAAAAACAAACAAAATTAACAGAGCAAAATCTACCTCTTCTTATAATTTATAGGGACATGTTCCGGCTATCGGAGCAATAACCAAGCGTGAGAAAAGGCGGTGAACTGTGCCGGAAAACCATCAAAATTCTGACCAATGGAGGCTGACCGAGTAACGTTCGTCGCCTTCTTCATCGCTTGTTCCTTAATCTTCTCAACTTGTTCCTCGGCGGGTGAGAACGAGGGGCGCCATTTGCACGCCCGATTCTATCGTTATAGTTGCCCTCAGGCTGAGAGAATCGTCGACGAAGTTTCTAGAGCTGCCTTTGGTCAAGATCCAACTCTTGCTGCTGCCCTCATTCGCCTTTTTTTCCATGATTGTTTTGTTAATGTAAGTCTTCGATCTCGTCGTATGTGTGTCTAATTCAATTTTAATTTTGTATCTAATAGGTAACTTATACTTCATAAAATTATCGAATCAATTATGTATATAAAAAATTGAATTCTATAATTATATCATCGAGAATTAGGCACAAAATTAAAAGTTTCGAAGTTTATTAAAAAGTTGATAAATTACACATTTAGTTAATTCTATAGTCACTAGACTTGGTTGATATCTACTTTTTAAATTTCATTTAATTTGTATTAATTTGTAAACATTTTTGTATACATAAAAGATTATTTCAAACCCAATTTAAAATTTCAAGTGCTCATTAGAAATCAATTTAGATTCTTAGGACAACTAAGTCACTTTTAAACATGAAATACAAATAAAAATTATAAATAAATAAAAATCTCACAGAACCAAAAGTGTTGGTTATTTGAAAATTCATAAACCAAATAAAAACCAAAAGTATACAAACTTGAGAAAGTTCATTTACATTACTTTTACCAAAACATTGGGTGAATTCAGTTTAATCTTTTGAAAACCAAAGTTTAAAAAAAATTCGGAACTTACAAATAAAAGATGAAATTTAAACTCTTCTTTAAAAAGAATAAAAATAAAAAGGTTAAAATACAATTTCTGTACCTATAATTTAATCTTTGTTATAATTCTTATACTTTCAATTTTAGTCGCATACTTTTAGTAACTCTTAAATTTAGTCTAATTTTTATCGAATTTGATTAAATAATAATAAGAGGATATAATTTAAGACTATTTAAAAAGTAGGAACATTTTCAAAGATAAAAAAGATGTGAAACTAGATATCGATAGACAGTATCTATAAGTGATAATTCCTATTATTTATAGACCTTCATAGACTTCTATCCGCATATATCACAATTATCTAAAATTTTTTGTTATTTTGTGTAAATAGTTTCCCTCATTTTTTATTTTTAAAAATTCCCGTTAAAAGTACCCGAACTAAAATTGAATAATTAAAAATAACTAAAATTAAACCATAGATACCAAAATAATATTAACCAAATAAAAATAAAAACCCTTTTTACATGAGAAAATTGCTTGAGATTGACGTTGAAGAGATTTAAATCCTAACAGGGTTGCGACGCTTCAATTCTACTGGATTCAACAATTTCAGGGGAGCCAGTAGAAAAGACATCACCGGCAAACGGCAAAACTCTAAGAGGTTTTGAATTGATCGACGAAATCAAAGCCAGAATCGAAAACGAGTGCCCCGGAATTGTTTCTTGCGCAGATATATTAGCATTCGCAACTAGAGATGCTACCGTCTTCTCCGGTATACCGTACTACATAATCCCAGGCGGCCGCCGCGACGGTCTCTCATCCCGCGCCGCCGACGTATTCGGTAACCTCCCGCTTCCAAGTATGTCCGTCGAACCGATGGTTGAAATATTCACAAAAAAAGGCATGACGGCGGACGAAATGGTGGTTTTAATCGGAGCGCATTCGATCGGAAGAGCACAATGCAGTTTCTTCGAAGACAGAATTTACAATTACAGCGGAACCGAATCTCCAGATCCTACCATGGATGAAGCCTACGGTTATTACTTATCGGCGATGTGTCCGCCGCCGAATTCCGATACGGCGGAATTGGGGGGAGAGAGAAGAGAAACATTAGTGAATTTCGATCCGTCGTCGCCTTTCAGACTGGATAGTGCGTTCTATTTGAGGCTGTTGGAAGGAAGAACGTTGCTCCGATCGGATCAAGATATGGCGGATGATCCGATGACGGCGGAGGTTGTTAGAAGAATGGCGTATGAACCGAGAACGTGGAAGAAGAGTTTTGCGAGGGCTATGGTGCGGCTTAGTAGGGTGGATGTGATCACGGGAAATGCAGGGGAGATTAGGAACAACTGTCGGGCTGTTAATTAAAAATATTGTTTTTCTTAATGATTATTTTTATTTTTATTGTTTTTGTTCAATTATACAAAATAATTCTATGTTTCATTCAGATTTTTTTTTTATAAAAAAAAAGTGATGTTATTTTAATAAATAATGACAAAAATAGAGTAACGATAAAAGTATTTTAAAAAATAAGTGAAGAAATCGTGGACTGAGTCCTCGATTTTGCTCACATGTCTCGGTTAATCCTATTATAATTGCACTCATTTTACTCACATGTCACGATTTTGCTGACACTTGGATGGGTAAATAGTAGATCTGATCAATCGCCGACCCATCCACAATTTTGTTTAACAATATTTTCAACTCAACTCTATTTTTGTCATTATTTCTAGAAAAAAATCATTCATTTAATTACTTCTTATATTTTGAAAATTATTTTAAATTAATTAATAAATATTAACACCAAACACCTAAATAATTTTAGTAAAAAATTGATGTTAAAATAGTAAATCTTGAAATTTAAGAAACAATTTGAAACAAAACTTAAACCTAAAGAGTAAAATTGTAACATTTTAAAAAGAATAAATTGAAATCAAATTCATAATTTAAAGATTAAATGGGTAACATTTAAAGATAACATTTAAATTCAAAATTTACGAACCAAAAAGAGAAATTACTATAAACAAAAAATATATCAAACTATTTATAAATATAGAAAAAATATAGCTCGATAGAATTTTATGACGGTTTATTGGTGATAGATAGTGAAATTTTTCTATAAATAGTTTGGCTCATTTTTTTATATTTGAAAATAATCCAACTAAAAATGTATTTTTCCTTTATTATTATTATTATATTATGCATATACACTTTATTTTTTTTGGTTGAGACAGTCTCTTTTCTTTAATTCCCACATGATTCTTCCCTCATTTTTCCCTCTTTTGAAAATCCACCCTTTCTATTTTTTCCTCTCCACCAACGCATAATTAACTTTTAGAACTTTTGCAATCATGATAATAACTAGAAAATACAATTTATTTTTCTCCCATAAGGTGTGGATTATTATAATCTATAGAAAATAATAATTGTGTTCAGAGTGTAAATTATTTTAATATGTGTATTATAATAATACACTATTTTAATCTAAAAAATAGTAAATACCGTAAAAATGAATATATAAGAAATAGTGAATGTAATTTTATTCTCATTACAAATTATTCGTTAACACTAAATGCACTATTAAAATTGAAATGTTGCTATGAAATATAATAGAATGGATTATTGGTTTCTTGTTTTAATTAAAAAGTACATATTTTTTTGGAAAATTACTATAAACAGAAAAAATATCAAACTATTTACAAATATATAAAAATTTCACTATCTATCCGTGATAGATTGCGATAGAATTCTATCGCTTTTTATCGCTCAAGCGAATAAATTTTATCACTTGAGCAATAGAAAACGATAGAATTCTATCGCGATCTATCACTGATAGACTGCAAAATTTTTCTATATTTATAAATAGTTTGACTCATTTTTCTATATTTGAAAATAGTTTTTTTTTTAAGAATAGTTAAAAAGTATATTAGAATGTTATTTATAGTGCATTTTAATTAGTTAAAAATTTGAAGAAAAAAATATTCAAACCATAGCAATTATAACCAACTTGATTCCTCATGAATAATTAGGACTTCAATTCAAACAATAGTCTAATCTAATTGAAAAATACTTACGTGACATTCAATTTATTTCTTTAGTTTATTAAAGATTTAAGACTCTATTAGTTAGTACGAGAATTCATTGGACTAATAAGGCAGTCTAAATTTAATGTTAAAACTTATGAATATAAATCAATTTTCCGTACTAAAGCTTTCTTCTACAACAAAGTTACATCACTTTATTGTATTAAAGTTTTATTCTACCGGCCAACTAGATTAAAATATACCTAGTTGTAGATGTGACCAAAAAAGTAAAATTTTTTTTTTAAATTATAGATAGATGCTATCTAGAGCATAAGTTTAATCTATTAAGCCTTATATTTTCTTATCATTTAAAAAAAGACCCATATATTTTTTAAAAAAATACGTCAAATGTTCGAAGCTCTCATACCACAAATTGAACTGAAATAAAAAAAAAAATGTATAACTAAGTAGACGTTGAAAGAAAAATAAACTAGTTAGTCTTCTCTATTGTTATTATTATTTTTTAAACACATGAATGTACATCCTCTCATTTTGGTATAATATTAAAATATGTGGGCCCATGATGCATTGACATTTAAAATCGGGATATTGGTATTGGACTTATCAATCAATTCGTAACCTTTCAAACACAACCAATATCTATTCAAACTTCCTTTACTTGTACGAATTTACATCATGGAATATGCCGATTATGTTATTGATGAAGTACTACTCAGAGGGACCTAGTTAAATCGAAAGAAGCATCAGGTATTATTGATGGTCAATCCATTAGATGATTGAGTACTCGACTAACCTTAAGAACTTTTTATATCGAAGTTTATATAAAAAAGAATAAAAATAAAAAAATCAATTTATACTTCTAGACTTTGGATCTTTGCATCAATTAAATTCCAAACTAAAAAAATTATATTAATTTAAACTATGAACTTTTGTTAAGGTTAATGATTTAAAGCTATTTTTCAATCAACTCAAAACTACTTTAAGTAAAATTATTGTTCTCCCCAATTTAAACCTAACTTTTTAAAGTCTAAACCATCATTTTACATTTCTTCTAATATTATGTCAATCTTTTTACTTAAAAGAAGTTTTATTTCGGTGTGAAAGTTATGTATTAATCATTTTTAAAAACAAAATTCTATAGGAAAGTTGAATGTTAGATGTTGTTTTAGGTCTGAATTGATTTATTTATAAAAATTTAGAATTTTAATTAATACAATAATCAGTGAGACTTCAAGTAATACAATTTCAAAATATAAGAGTATAAATCGATTTTTTTTTCTAAAAATATTTCATTAACCTTAAACTCTAAACCAACCAAGTCATCCGTGGTCATTATTATTAAGTACATATGTATATATACTTAAATCACTAAAATGTTTGAATAAAATAAAAAATATATTATCAACCTCAAAATCAAACATTCGACTTTCCATATTATAAAATAATAATAATAGTAAAAATAATAGGTACTTATCTTAAATGGTAAAACTTATAGAAATATTTTGAAATATAGCAAAATGTTACTGTCTAAATAAAACGATAGACACAAATAAACATCACGAATAGATAGTAATATTTTGTTATATTTATTAATATTTTGACCAATTTTGTTATATTAAAAAAGAAAAGAAAAGCGTCAAATGAAATCAACCGTTGCAATGTTAACGAAATGTTCCCTTTGAGCTCGCCTCGGATACAGTTCATTATTTCATATTATAAATTGACAACATGTCAATCCTTCCAAAAAAGACAGATATAAATTTCCGGTAAGCGGTGTTCTCTTTTCTTTTTTTTTCCGCCATTTCCAGACGAAGTTTGCAGCGAGTGGGAAGAACACAGAGATCGACATGAAAGCTCTTTTCCATCTTGAGTCTTCTTTTCTTCCTGTGTATCAGACTCGCTGCCAGAAACACAGAGATCTTCTCCGTTTGCAGGTTCAAACTCCTTTAATATTTCCTGTTAAAGATCGAGGACGTTGGATTAGAGGGAAGCGGATATGTTTGACCGCGAAAGCTGAACTAGATTGGGCCACGATGGATCAATTAGGACTTTCGGAATCGGATATTCAGAGTCCGGCAATTTCCACTTCGTATCGCAGTTTGAATTTACCGAAGCCAAACCAGACGGTGCTGGAAGCTCAGGCTAGGGTTTGCACAGGACCTACTCAGACCAGGCCGCTTGGTGAAGAACAAGCGTTTAAGGTGTTGGATACAATTTTAAGATCGGGTACTCTTTTTTTTTTTTTTTTTTTTTTTTTTTTTTTTTTTTTTTTTTTTTTTTTTTTTTTTTTTTTTTTTTTTTTTTTTTTTTTTAGGAAATATCAGGTACTGTATTTACTAGTTACGTTTTTATTCGTCGTTTTCGTATATTACCGGGCGAATTTGGTGCTGGAGGGGAATCCGATTGTTGATATTTCAGGAGTAGACGAGAGGTAGAACTCTTGAAAACATGTTCTCCCGTAGGAGACTAAAAATCTGCTGAACTTGATGTTCCTTCGGTTCAATGTTTCTATGTTTTACGAAAGAAAAAATTGTTGATATTTCAGGAGTAGACGAGAGGTAGAACTCTTGAAAACATGTCTCCCCCGTAGAGACTAAAAATCTGCTGAACTTGATGTTCCTTCGGTTCAATGTTTCTATGTTTTACGAAAGAAAAAAATGTCGGGCGTCCTCTCTCCAATCTTATTCATAGCTAAATTTGGTCATAATTGTCGCGGTTTAGATAACAATAAGAACTCGGTATGATAGTTAAATAGAACTTCTATAAAATTTCAAGTCGAACCAGTTCAGCACTAAAAACCTGAAGACATTTTCTTCCATACGAGGCCAAATTTCTGGAGAACTTGATCTTCCTTAAGTTAAATGATGCTGTGTTTGACAAGAAAAATATTTATGTATCATCGATCTAGTGTTGTTGTTAGCTAAATTTTAGTCATGGTTTAAATAAACAATAAATCGTTAAGATAGTTTGAAAAGAACTTGAAATTTTATTCAAACCAGTTCCGTGAAATTTGTTTAACTGATGCTGCTTGATATCACATTTATGTAATGATTCTATTTGGCCTGAAGTGGAGTTGTTTGTTACCTTATCAATGTCAATGTTTCAGCTAAAGGAGAGATTAAAGATGAAGAGGAGGTATCACGATCACAGCTTGGGGCATTCTTTTCTGCAATGACTATACGTGCTAATGTCTTTCCTGAGGCAACTCAATGGAGTGAAGGGGAAAAGAAGGCAATGACAACATTTTGGCCACTCCTAGTTCGAGTTCTACCTCCTGATGTAATCTTCCTTGCTGATCCTGAGGGTTCTATTATGGGAGGGAGTTCGATTGGGCCTCAATTTGTTGGGAAGGGTTCCTGTGAAATGAGGTTGGTTGGTGCCCTCAGAGAAATTTTAGCAGGAGGGCATCTTGGGTATGAGGAGGTCCAAGGGGTGATGAGAGATGTGCTTCCACTTAAAACAGAAAGCCAGATGTCGTCAGGAGTGAGCCATGCACTGCTTTCAGCCTTTTTAATTGGTCAACGTATGAACAGGGAAACTGATCGAGAGCTTAAAGCACATTGCCTTGCATTTGATGATGAATCAGGTGAGTTTTTTTTTTTTACACTGATTAGTATATTTCTGTGGTACAACAAAATCAAACCATGACTCGTGATTAAGTATTGAATAATGAATATTGAAAATAGGTCCTACTCCAGTTGCTGATGTTAGATCATTGACTCATTATGGGGAACCTTATGATGGAAATACACGTTATTTCAGGAGCACACTGTTTGTTGCTGCGGTTAGATCCTGTTATGGGGAATCTTGCTTGCTCCATGGTGTGGATTGGATGCCTCCAAAGGTCAAATCAGGCTTCCTTTTTATTTTATTTTATTTTTATTTTATTTTAGCAAACAGGTTGCTAATTATTCCCTGCAGATAAGCTTCAATATCAACTGACAAAAGCATCCTTTTATCCTACTTATTGTATCCCTTCATTCCGAAATCTTAACTTTTACTTGATAGAATGTTTTATATATATATATATGTTTAAACATGATTTGGTGCTCTATGAACGGGATGTACCTTTTTTAACTTTGTTTGTTCAATTCTTCCATTGGTCATCTTCTATAGGGTGGTATTACTGAAGAGCAGATGCTGAAATTTATGGGCGCAAATACGAAGTTAATCCCCTCGCATGCAAAAAGACTTCTTGAGGTTCACTATTTTCTGTTTGATTCTAATATGTACATTAACTATGATCCTGTGTAGTTCTCATTTATGCACATATTGTCATGTTCCGTTTTAATCTTTTTACTGTCACTATATATTTCAGGACGAGGAGGTTGGTTTTGCCTATGTAAGTCAGCGTGAAGCTCGCCCATCTTTGTATGAATTCTAGTCAGTTTGTTAATTGTGTCATTTTGTATATTTTGTTGTTAGAACTAGAACCTGCCTTTTCTTCTTTTTAATGTCTGGATTTATCAGAATTTTAATAACAATATACTGGTAGTTCTTTCTAATTGTCATCCCTAATTGATTCAACCCAGTTCTGGTATTATTAACCTGTTGCTTATTTTATGAACGAGTATTCTTTTTGTAATTTCTGTAGATATTCAATAGTTGGGCTGAGGGAGCACATAAAGAAACGGCCACCATTGGCAACGACTGAAAAGGTTCAGCAATTTGTGAAGGTAAGAAATCCATTTTTGACATGATATTTATCTCCAAGTTTTGCCTAACTAATCTTTTAGGCACTTCTCGTTAACCATTTTGTTTTTGAAAATAACTTATTCTACCTATAGTTTTCTTTCCCTTTTACCTACTTTTCAAGCATGTTTTAAAAAATCAAGCAAAATTTTAAAAACTACAAAATGTAGTATTTGAAAACTTAATTTTGTTTTTAAAGTTGGTTTTGAATTCAAATGCATTTTTAAGAAACTAGAAAAACTTACCAACAAGTGAGAAGAAAACAAACATAAATTTAAAAAACAGAAGACAAAACAAAATGGTTATCTGTTGGCGCCATAGCGTTGTTTTTTCTATTTTTTTTTTGAAAAAGAAGATATTTTAGCAAGTTGTACACTTCACACATGAACTTTCTGTTTGATATTATCTTATGAAAAATGATTATTAGAATATCAACAACAATAATATGATATTAAATATAGATTCATTAGCTTGTTGGTAAATTCGCTTAATAGCCAACAATAGAACCCTAGGTTTCTCATGATGCTTATTTGACATTTACAACCCATTTGATAACCATTTGGTTTCTGAAAATTATGTTTGTTTTTTTACCATTTTTTTACCATAATTTTGTCATTTCTAACTAAACACTTGAATATTTAACTAGATTTTAAAAACAGAAACAAGTTCTAGAACTGCTTTTTTTAGTTTTCAAAACTTGTTTTGGTTTTCAAAAATACTCCTAAAAAGTAGATAACAAAACAAAGAAATCAATAAGTTGAGAGTAGTGTTTATAAGTTTAATTTTCAATAACTGAAAACTAAAAACCAAATGGTTATCAAACAAGACCTACATGATTCTTCAACTTAGGGATCTTAAAAAATGACTATTTCATTATCTGTGATTATAAAGCTAAGTTTGGATCCTAGTAGTTGATATTACAAGGTGCTTAAAGGGAGATCTTAAATTCTATTCCTGATATCCTTTGATAAAGAAATGGTATACACAATTGGTCCGTGCAGTGCATCTTCTTCCCAATAAATATGTAGTCAGTAGAATTTGCTACATTTATTATCTGGATAAGTAATGTGTAGAGAATAATGCTTAATGCAGGCTAGAGGGAAGGAAGCTATTGTCACTGGATTCTATCATCACGGTTATGAAGAACCACTTCTAATGCTGATGAGGAGAAGGGGTGTTCATTCCGGCTTAGTGGTGAAGGTTAGTATTTAATTTATTAAATTATCTTTTGAAATGATTATCAGTCGATGCTTTTAAGCTCTCACCAGTATGCATGGAAATAAAACGTTGATTATGTGTTTTTAAGCTCTCGCCATGATTATATTATGTTTAGAGACCTCTAAACACCTGTCTGACCTGGTCATTTTTGTCAATTTCTCAAGAAAATAGAGATAGACTAAGTCCTATATTGATCATTCCTAAAGTATTGGAATGACATCAGTAAGGGGAACTAAATCAAGATTGACTTAATTTTGTTTGTTTCTAGTGAAGTATATCCTGGTTTTATGTTAAGTTTACATATTTTATTTGAAGAGGTATTTATATATATATATATATATATATATTGAAGAAAAAACATGTTTCGATGTGTCCATGTCTTATGAAAAAGTTAACGTGTCGTCGTGGACGTGCCTTTTGGTCATAGGTTAATAATTTTTAATAATTTCCAAGTGGAGTCTACTAATTTGAGTGGCCTCTGGAACTTGCCTTCTTTACAATTGAGAGGGTTTTAGGATTCAATTTGTGCTACTTGTGCAATGTCTTAAATATTTATCACTCTTGCCCTAGGGTGAGGAAGGAGCCCTGTCAATGACGACAAGGTTGCGGTCAGCCGATGCTTCAAAAGGACTTCCCGTGAACTACTGTTCTGGTTTTCGATCACTGAGCACGCAATCAGCATTTGGAGTTGATGGTTTTAACATTAACCCTTTTGTTTTTTTTTTTTTTTTTTGGCTAACTAATTCTGAATATCAAGATGAAGATCAATTTAAACCATTTTGGCGCACATGGATTAACCCTTTTGTTTTTTTTGTTTTTTTTTTTTTGGCTAACTAATTCTGAATATCAAGATGAAGATCAATTTAAACCATTTTGGCATGAAATGAATGCAAGTAAAGAATGAAATAATTGTGTCGCAGGAGTATCACGTCACAGTTTCAGTCTGGAGGTCAATGCCGCAGACTATGGATTTCAACCCACTGATACTCCAAGAACTGACAGATCGGTACTTTCCTATTCTCCCTTTTTCTATTTTTATTATTATCATATTTCCAAGTTTAGTCATGAAGTATGAAGCTTGTATTTAGTTTTTAAACTTTTAAAAGTGTCTAATAGGTTCTTAAACTTTTAATTTTTTAAATTCATGAATTTTCAATTTTTGTGTTTAATAAATCATAAGACAAATTTCGAAAATTTTTAAAATTAATTATCAATTAGATATAAATTTAAATTTTGCGTTTAATGGAACTTCAAACTTTCAATTTTATTTCGAGTAGATATGGGAATATTAAATTAAAAAAAAAAAAAAAAATCTAGGACTAGATTTGTAATTTGGGAAGTTCTAAGGCCAAATAGACCTCAAGAATTAATTTTTGAATTCAACTTATAAATTATAGTATGATGGAAATCTGAAGAATTCTGACCAAGAGATGTCACGTTTGTAGCCTTTCCTCAATTTTGTTCTTAAAGCAAAAGAAAATCGAAAAGACATATTCCACATGTTTTTCTTTCTTAGTTTTGGGTAGCACTTTTAAAGATAATAATAAAGTGTATAGCAACATTTTAAAAGAATTATAAATATAGCAAAATTTATTAGTGATATAGTCTATCAAAATATAGCAAAATTTATTAGTGATATAGTCTATCGATTATAGATTCCTACTAGCGATATGGTCTATAACTGATTTTAAATTTTGCTATATTTACAAATTTTTTGGCATTGTGTTATATTTGCTAATATATTTACAAATTCTTTTGCATTGTGTTATATTTGCTAATATTTTGAGGCTGATTGATATATTTACGACTACTTCTCATTGATTTGGAATTTGTGTTATGTTCAGGTATCAAAGAACATAGAGTTGGGGTTAGCAGCTCTTAATGGTGAAAAAGGGGCAGCGTACGATAGAATTGTTTTGAATGCTGGAATGGTGGATCACTTGTTGGGATGCAATGGCGCAGAAGATGTATCCGTAGCCTTGGATAGGGCCAGAGAAGCCATCGACAGTGGCAATGCTCTTAAACGCCTCTTAAACTATATCAAGATTTCTAACAAGTTTAAGTAGACATTCTCTACACTACTTTTTTTTTTCCTTCTTCTTTTTAACTTAAACAGATTCCTTCATTTTGGTTCAATTTTTATACTTTGCAAAGGGAGAATGGGCCAGTGGTTTCCAGGATGCTGAGAGGGACAATTGGACCACCGGCTTTGCCCATTTTATACGTCAGATTTATAGGTGTTTTGTTGAGAAAAATTCTAGTACTACAAAGTGTACCTTACTCCGACTTTCTACTATTTTTAAACACATGTTGGCTTCTTATAAAAAAAGAAAAATAATAAAATTTGATAATGGTGCTTAATTCTCCTCGATTGCTGATTGTAAATCAAGTCTATAAATACCAGTTCTACTTCTAAAATTACTTTAATTTGGCTAAGTCAACTCTCATACTTGAAAAAAAAAAAAGAGAGGAAATGACCTTAATTAAATTTCTTCTTTTACATGAATCCCATTCAACTTAACTTTTTCTATCTAAAACTGTTATTATGCAACTTATTTACCTAAAAATTTTGTTCCCCATTTTCTTATTTCGGACTTTCATTTTAAATTTGAACACTTAGTTAAATTTCAAAAACAAAAATAAGAAACTATGAGTGAAAATATCTTTTATAAGCTAAATCTTAAAATCAAAATGAGATTTTAAACACTACTTCACCTCAAAATTTCTTATTCTGTTAACAACTATTTTCAAAATTCAAGTCAAATCTTGAAAAGTGGAAGAAAAAAAAGTTCGCAAGAACTTGAAAACTTGTAAACTAAATGCAAAATTATTTTCAAGTAGGACCTAATAATTATTATAGTGAATCCGATTTTTTAAAAATAGGTTTCTCTTTTAAAACGATTATGACATAAATACTAAATAATAATAATAATAACAATAAAATAAAAACGTTAAAGAGTCGAGTCGTAATCAATCTTTCCATATAATAGATATATATATACTGACCGCGCATTTGATGAGCCTTGATATGCAGAGATGTTTCATTTATGAATGTGTCGCACTGCTCCGTGTCTATAAAAGACAACAGCAACCCACTTTTGTTGGTGGATCGGTGCATCCTCATTCGTGCATCTCAACTCAAAAATCAAATCCATACAAAATTTATACGAATAGTAAAAAGGAAAATAGTGATCAAACATAATATACGTCATACATAAAATTACTTGAAAGGAAAAGGCAAGACTGAAGCAGAGCTCACATGTTGATCTCGCTATCGAAAAATGCTTCAAACAAATCCAAGCTTTTACTATATACGAAGCGCTGCAGCTATAGAACCGGCAAGGCTGAGAACTTCAAAAGGAGCTTTATTCGCTACTTCTTTAACAGTCAATGGGCACGAATCAGTAATCCAGAAATAGGTAAGCCCGTTCTCAGGATGCCCTGTAAATGAGACCAGCTTAAGGGGTGATAACAACTGAACATATATGTAGCATTTAATTAATTATTATTGGTTTAAATACTACTTTGATCTCCATACTTTCGATTTTGGTTTATTTTAATTTTTATAGTTTTAAAATGTTCTTTGATCCCTATACTTTCATTTGATTTGAGATTTGAGAGACCAAAATGGTCACTTTTAAGAGTACAAAGACCTAAATGAGTATTTTGAAAATACATGGACCAAAATAAACTAAAGAAAACAGATACAAAATGAATTAGAACCTTAAGATTCGTTTGGTAACCATTTGATTTTCGAAAATTATGCTAAAATTTCTTGCAAAATTTAATTAATTATCGATTTATATACACTTGGTTTAAATACAATTTTGGTTCATTTTAGTATTTATACTTTCAAAATAACATTTTGATCCCATTCTTTCATTTGAGAGACCAAAATATCAAAATATTAAAATATATGGACTTGACCAAACCAAAAGTTAAAAAAAATATAGACCAAAAGGAACTAAAACCTTAATTGTTCCATTTTCTATACCATGACTAATCAATGCAAACAACAGGCTTGGGATTGGGAAAACTAATAATAGAGCAATGCAATACCTCCATTATCATGTTCAAAGCGTTGCCACGATTTATTTGGAAAAATCCCATGTGTCACATAAGCACTGATTTTTGCTGCTCCGTGTGCAGCCAGCACTTTCTATAATGAGAAGAGTGTTAGTGCACTTTCCATAATGTTATCAATTAGAGATTCCAACGCAAGAAACTTAGTTACCTGGCACTCTATTAGAGTTCCACCAGATTGAACCAAGTCATCAACAATCACAACATGCCGTCCTTTTGGTTCTCCCTCCTTTAGCCGCACAATTCTTTGGTCTCCTTCCCGAACTTTGGCACATACGATCTAAAATATCAACAAGACAATTGTATAATTAACAGAACTTGAAACAAGGTCAAGTATAGCAGGATATATCGAGTGTTATCCCATTATCTACCGGGGGGAAAAAAACCTTCATATTAAACCCAAAGAAAATGAGTTGAAAAATATCTCACTATAGAAAGATTTTAGAAACTTGGGAAGGTAGTTTATAATTCATAGCACAAGCTTTCTCAATAAAATCCCCCAAATAATCGCATTGCAATGATATATTTTCTTTTCTTTTCTCCATCTCTCTTTTTTCTGCCTTTCACAATATAAGTCTAAATCATCCCCTTGAGTCTAACGAACTAGTTAAGGCATATTATACTCTGAAATATTTACTTCAGCAGTTTGTGGACAAATCAGAGCCTCTAACGAGAAACCTCCTGAAGATTATATGGAAAGACAAGATGCCATAGAAAACAAAGTCCTCATGGACATTACTCGTTGGAGTTCATCCATGGGAGGTTATTAAAAAATATCAGAAAAATGATGTCAAATCCTAATTAGTCCCAGCCTTGTTTCATGCAAATTCAGTTCTTACTGCTTGAATGTCTGTTCAGGGAGTCCATAGTGAGCTTGGATATCTGGCTGCCCTAGCCAATATCCTACAGATTATGTGTGGAAATAGATTGAGAGAACATGCAAAAAAAATTGCATGGGTGAATGAAGTTGGTGCAATCGTGTGGGAGCCGTGGCTGGAGCAAAGTAATGGAAATTCTGTGGGAAAAGGAAGGTAAGGGAGAAATTATGGGCGTTGACAAAAATTCATTGCTACAAAATGGTATTCTCTCAAGCCAAACCTTTTTGTTAACTCACCAAGAGTAATTAGTAACTTTGGAGTAGTTTTTTGAGAGCTTATAAGATAGGGATATACTTTGTTTCCCCTATTGTATTTATCATCAAATCAATGAAAAATTTCTCTTTTTATAAAACAAATGTTAAATAGATAACTGAACTAAATTCAGGTTGACATATTAAAAAAGGTCCTTATTCAAATAAAAACGAGATTTGACATAGTCCTCCAAACTTTAGCTCTAGATCTTGCAAATATGACTCTAATAATGTTTATACTTCATACAATGTATCTATAGATTAAAGAAATCGTGCAAAACCCATGATCTGATACTCATAAAAAAAAATTAAAAAAAATTGCTTAGTATTCATGCGTATGAATCTAAAAATCATACTTGCAAACGAATGACTAGAAAAAAACTACTTGCATTTTCATTCAAATATCTTCTCTTTTAAGTTCTTTTTTGAAAAGAAATATCTACTCACTCATTTTCCTTCAAATATCTACTCTCACTCATTATCTTCAGTTCGTTAGTTTCAACTCTGCTGCTAGCAAAATCTATATCAGAATCTTGTGGAACTTAGTATTTTGTAATTTTACTGTACCAGTCGTGAAAAACCATAAGCATATAGGAGCTACTTCTATATACATTAAATCCATTACGTGATTATCTAATGGCAGTTCTGTTTTTCTAGACAAGGTCTCCTTTATTTCACCCTGAGAAAAGATTTCTACATTGTATTTCTCGTGTTTCCTCTCTTACATTCTTGACTCCATAACTTGCTTATGTGGAGAATCGGATACTAACAAAATTGATTGCTAACCAGTTGAAAAGTTAAAAGTTTTACCCCCAAAAATAAGTCTTAAAAACTAAAACCAACTTATTCAGCTCTCTGAGTAGTGTAATGCCTGTTACACTTGATCTCCTTGTTTACGGATATCCATTATGGGCCTCACACAGTCAATCATATTCTCTTCACGACGAGGATGAGTTAGATTCATTATTATCCCAAGAAACAACAGATACAATATAATCTATTTACCATTCCTTCATTTTTTTTTCTCAATGAAACTCATAATAATATGAACATATATATAATCAATTTACCGTTGGAAAATGCTGCAGCTGTTTATGAAACCTTTTCCATGCTCCATCATCAGGAAAAGCAATTGCTATCTGGAAAGCAGAAATTTCTGTCACTTCAATGAAAGAGATACTATAGAGTAAAATCTATTCAACAATTCTACTTCAAAAGTCCAGATCAATCTTATCTCATAATGAAGTTTTGAGGCAAATATTCAAAAATCATGGACGATTTTAAATAAACTTCTCATATGAAAACATCCACAAGTATATCAGCGCAAGTTATAAATGAACATGTAGGAAGAACGGAGAAACAATAGTAAATAGAAGACAAGAGCTTACATTGTCAGAATCTGGCAACTGCTGCAGTCTATTTTTTAGCAAAGGAATTCCACTTTCAAAGCAAGGTAAAATATTGTCCCCAAAGTAAAACCTCTCCTAATGAAAGAGAGCAAGAAGTACTTAATAAGACAGCCACCGAAGAGGAAGAAACGCTCAAAAAGGTGATGAAAGATTCTTATAGGCAAGTTATCTTCTAAAAAGGGAAGTTCTGCTCATTTTATATCTATAGATAGTAGCTTATGAACCTGCAAGGCATGAATGTCAAAAGTCACAAGGCTCGTCGGTCCTCCTCTTGAAATTGGTATGTTCGATAAGATCCGAGCAAGAGTAAAAGCTGTTGCAACATCTCCTTCATCCTCCATACGCTCAAAAGTTCCAGTTGGAAAGAAGGGAAGAACAAGCGAAAATGAAGAGATGAACAATTTCGGCAGTGCATAAATAACGGAGAGTTGCTCAAAGATTACAGCCGGTGAACTGAAGGATGCCAGAAAAGCCACATGCTGTCCACGAATTCCTTGAGCATTAGGTATAAATATGTTCGGAAATCCATCTTCAAACTTCCTAACATAAGAACGTTGCAAGCATTAATGCAAAGGCCTTCTGATTTTGAAGAAATTTTAACTAGAACGAGTACAAGTAGAAATTAGAAACTAATGAGAGCTTGTGTTTATCATGCTTTATTCAATGACGAGAGGCACGTAAATAAATTTTCCATCAGCAGAATACGCAATGTTGTTTTGAAGTGAAAATGCTTAAAATTAAAAAACAAATGAGAGCTTCCAAAATCTAACAACTAGACATTGTGATCAGGAGCATAATTAACTTCACTGCGCTGCGCAGCAATACAATCTTAACTGTTGCATCTGCGGGGAAATTTTAAGATCTGAAATGGAAATCAACAATTAAAATCACATTTGATCTTCTGGAACGTCACATCGATAAGTCGTAGTCGTAATTAAAAGTACCGCAACGAATAAAACACTATTCGAATGAAGCCTCTCCTATATATTTCCTCCAATATGGCTAAAATAATCCAACTAACCTCCATGAGATACTACGTAGCTCAATTCCATCAGACTCGGCGGCGATTTTCTCCGCGAGAATCTTCGTCTCCGCACAGAAAAAGAGGCAGATCTTCTTGGCGTCGCTTTTAGAAGTGAATTCCAATGCGGCCGCGGCGGCGGCCGAAGCAGCAGCCATCGGTACGGAGGTCGAAGTAGAAGCAGAGTTTTGAATTGAGCAAAAAGAATCAGTACCAGGAACGCTTTCGATAGTCCACTGATAAGAATTCTCGAAATTCTTGATCTCGCACGCAATGCGGTTCTTGATCTTCGAATCTCCGATGGCATATGTTCTAGAAAATGGCACCGACGATGAATTTCGGGAGGATTTGACGACTGTGTTAGGGTTTTTGAACGAAAAGCGAAGGGGGCGATTTGCCGCCATCTGGCGGATGTGACTCTCCTGGCGCCGTTTTTTGCTGCACTTGGGATGCCTTTTAAACCGTATAAAGTTTGTTCCGGTTGCCGGTTGCCAGGAGGAGCATGCAGTCAAAAATACCCCTGGGCCTCTAAAATCGCGCGTTTTTCTGGTGGGTAAAAATGTAAATATGGCTAACGATGACGTTTCCCACCTTCGGATGTGGAACTTCCAAAGCCGCCTATATTTTTGCCATTCTGTGACATCTGACTCGTTTCCCCCACCCCATTCAAAAATTAGAAAATTGTTTTAATCACGACAGAAATGGAAAAGGCCGGTGGATTTGTTAATAATAAATTATTTGTTAAATTATACGCAACGGCCAACACCACCTAACCTTCGAATAAATGTCATTTGTATTCTTAAATTTTGAATATTGCATTTTAACCCTTTTAACCTTCAAATATTATTTTAAAACAACTACATTTTGCAGAAAAAGAAAAAAAAAGACTTAATATATTGATTACATTGAAGTGATACTTGATGTATACATTTTAAAGTATATGTGATTTCATTTATAATATTCATAAAAACTGACGTAGTTAATGTATGAAATTTGTTTTTGTGAATTATGTGGTAAAATATATCAACAATATATTTTGGGTTGAAATTGATAATGAGAACAATTACAGTGTTTTATTTAGTTGAAATAAGTAGAAAATTATGTCAGTAATGTTCTTTAATTTGTACATATCAACTGTAACATCAATTTTTATTATTTATTTTAATAAAAATAACTCTCTTTAAGGCAACTTTTAAAATTTCAAATTTCTAAGGATAAGATGAAATTTTTCAAAGTTTATTGTATAATTGAAATCTACCAAAATTTAAAGGGTAGTTTAGACCATTGAACTTCAAATATTATATTAAAAAAAATATAAAAGTACCTTTTAGTTTTCAAATGTAAAGGAAAATGTGTATTTGTTGACTGAATTTGAAAATGTAATTTTCAGTCCGACATAAACGATTCTTTGAAAATATATTTATATTATTTTAAATAATGATATGATATTTTAAATTAAAAAAAATTAAAAATTAGGACTTGATAGGCATAATTTTGAAAACATAGGGTTTTAAAGAAAATAAAGTTATATTTTATATTTTGCTTAGTAACCGAGATTTATAGAAATTACTATAAACAGAAAAAATATCAAATTATTTATAATATATAGAAAAATTTCGCGGTGATTCGCGCTCTATCACTATTAGACAGTAAAAACTTTTTATATTTATAAATAGTTTGACTCATTTTTCTATTCTTGAAAATAATCCTTATAATTATTCACTAAAAATTAAGTTGAATATAAAATATTACTAATTAATTTATGAACTTGTTAAATTTTTTTTTTTTGTATAATAATTATTTTGTAATACCATATAATATATAATATATTATAACACATATTTTAATTTTACAAAAAAAATAGTTAAGTTTATAAAAACTGTATTTGTTATTCTTTTTTTATCTTTTCTAATGTAATTTTACCTTTTAAAATTTTGAATTCAAAATCTAGATACATATAAAATATAAAAAATTGTTTTTAAAATTTCCACAAACAGAATTCAGACGACAAACAAAATTTAACAAGTGAAAATCAATATTAATTGAATAGGAAATAACATTGCACGAATTTGAACACAAACTTTTCTGAACTACTTATATTGATATCATATTAAATTGCCAATTAACTCCAAAAGAGCCAAAGGACTAAGGGGTTGTGGGTTCATTCTATTGTGGCCATCTACCTAGATTCAATATCCTACAAGTAAGTTGGCAACCTGCTTGTTGTAGAGTCGGGTGGATTGTCCGTGAGATTAATCGAGTTGCGCGTAAGCGGGCCCAAACACTCATCGATATCAAAAAAAAAAAAAAAAAAAAAAAAAAAAAAACTTACCCTGAAAAATTGAATCTCAAAATTTGAGATTAAATAACTTAAATTATGCCATTGGAACTATGATCATGGCAAGTCTGCCTTGAGATTAAAGACATTTTCATTTTTCTCTTTTAAAAAAAAACACCCGCCACTACTTGCCGATTTGATTGTCGAAATATGTGCATTGAGCCAAAGGAACAGAACCGCCAAAATTCTGGAGTCTATCGAAACTGAACTTTCTGCTTGAAGCTGCGCCACACTTTAGTTGCTTCAACGTTATCTCTTCAAATTTTCGATATGGAGAAAAATCCACATTCCAAATTTCAGTGGCTCTGGTGCATCGCCACGTTCCTCTATATCCTTCTAAAACTGAGCCCCTGCTCTCAATTCGAAACGATTCCCCCTCTCTTCTAAAACGTTCAATTCTAATCACATTACTCATCAGCATTTGCTCTGTTTACTCTTGAGTGCGATTTCGATCAGGTAAATTATCTTCTTTACATGTTTGTGATTAACCGCTAATTTTTGTGTTTAGTGTTAATTTGTTAATTGTATGTTGAACTGGAGGCAAATTCAAAATCTTACTATTTTGTTTTGTCTGTTCGTTGATTTCTTCCTCGTTTATGTCAATGTCCAGTTCTTTATCTATAAAACTTCAGAAATCAAAAGAGCTCTAAGTTTTTTGGTCTGTTATTTTGCATGGATTAGATTGCTCCGAGGCGATTGTTCTCTTAGTTCATCTTGCAATATTGGAAGAAGGGATGCTAGTTGCTTGGAATGTTATGGGTTCGTTAATGGGAGTTTATTGCTGTTCTCTTTGGATTCATTTTCATAAATAACATAGAACTTTTCATGTATGTTGGATTAGTTGAGGGTCATTAGAAGTTGATCTCTTACTCTTACTCTGATACCATGTCGAGCGACCACTAAATTCAAATGTCTAAGCTAAAGCTTAAATCGATAGGTTGGCATATATTTTAGGTCATGTTTGATAAGGTCTTGGTATTTTGCTTTCGATTGTTTGCTCCCAAACTTTTTCTAATATTTTCGTCTTACTTAAAAACACGCTTGAATTCTAAGCCAAATTATGAGAAAGAAGGGTTAAAAACTTAGGGCAGGTTTCGTTGGCAATCCATATTCTATTTTATGTTTTTAGATTCACATGAGTTCAACATATATGTGTTTGGGAGACGACCTAAATTCTATTTATAAAAACTGTTTCCAAATTTTGTGATTCAAACCGTATAAATATTGATAATTAATATTTTTATATTTTCATTGTATCCAAAATTTGAATTTTAAAATTTAAAATACAAAATTATATTAAATAAAGATAAAAATATTTAGAAATATAATATGTCATGTTATAAACTCAATTCAATTTTTTATAATTAAAATGTGTATTACCTAATTATTATAAATTAGGTTAAATTTCAAATTTGGTCTTTATAGTTTGGATAAAGTTACAAGTTAGTTCATATAGTTTTAAAATTTAGACATTAGTTCCTATGGTTTGATACAACTTCATAGATTGTCCCTATATTTTGATAAAGGCTTCATAAATCCCTGAGTATAGGAGTTAAATTCTAATTATAAACCCTAATATCTAAATTTTAACTATAGGTACAAAAATTTCAATTTATCTCATAAATTATATAATATTACAAAATAATAATTATACAATTTTTTTTAACATAAAATCATATTCATAAATAAATTAATAACAGTTTATTGTCAATTGATATTTAGTGGGTAACATCTTATTTGCAATTGTTTAAATTATAATTTAATTTCTAAATTCTGCTATCAAACACATATCTGAAACATCTGTTTTCATTTAATCCCTTGTTTTCAAATTCTCTACCAAACAACCTTAATTTTAAAAAACAGAAAACCAAAAGGAAAAAAATTATTAAACGTGCCTGAATTTTTGTGTGTGTATATTCTGGATAATTTTCATGTACTCTATCAGTGATAAAGACTTGACAAGCAGCAATTTCAGATCAATATTTTCTCACCCTAAAGAGCTTTTAAAGATCTCTATCATTTGGGAATTTATCGTACCTTCTTTCTCTTGTAAAATTCAGGTTCAGAGTAGATTTTGTCTCATTGGTAAATTCCAGCTTTTTTTGCCTGTATTGGAGTAATAGCTACAAGAGGTTATATTAATCATCATGTCACAAAAGGCACTAGACTACGAGTCAATTAATGAAAATGTGAAGAAGGCTCAGTATGCTGTTAGAGGAGAACTGTATCTGCGAGCCTCTGAGCTTCAGAAAGAAGGGAAAAAGGTATAAAGTCTTCATCTATTTCATGTTTCTTTCAATCATATAGTTCCTTCTCTGCTGTTAAGAAAATTTCCTTTGATTATTTAAGGAGTTTGATCAATACTTTACCTAAGGTATTCATCTCCTCAATAATATGATATTGTCCACTTTGAGCGTAAGCTCTAGTAGCTTTGCTTTTAGCTTCATCGAAAAGGTTCACCCCAATTGGGATATTGTCTCCTACTTATATACTTATGATCTTCCTGTTATCTAGCTAATGTGGGACTTTGGTCGTAGTTGCACACCAAACACTCCTGTTATTTCCTGTTCCAGTCTCGTTCAGAGTAACTTTTCTAGCCTGAACCACTTGTAATGCTCATAATTTCAAATATTTCTGCAGATTATTTTCACAAATGTTGGGAATCCTCATGCTCTTGGACAGAAGCCATTGACTTTTCCACGTCAGGTCTGTTACTACAACCACTTTCATTTGTTTCAGTTTGATCTTTTCTTATCGATTAAATTACAAGTTTAGTTCATCAATTTTCAAATTTATATTTAATGGGTCCGTGAACTTTAAAGTATATGGTAGATTTTTAATAACCTTTTGAACTTTTAATTTTGTATCCAATAGGTCTCTGAACTTTTATAGTTTTTTTCGGTCCATGGTCACCATAAATACACCTAACTCTTACTTCTACAGGTGGTTGCTCTTTGCCAAGCTCCCTTTCTGTTGGAAGATCCTAATGTAGGATTAATATTTCCTGCTGATGCTATTGCAAGAGCTAAACATTACCTCTCATTGATTCCAGGAGGCCTAGGTGATTTCTTTATTTGATTTTACAAGTTAGAGTGATTTTGGATTAATCGTTGAATGATCTTCATTATTTATTTTGTTAAAAATTTCTGAACTTGACAATATCAGTTTCTCAATTTCCTTTTACTTACTACATGGAGGAACTTGGAAGTACTTCTGGTTGAGAAAGTTCTGAAATTGGTTTCATGGAAGTTAAGATCTTCTAGAAGCTACATACAATTGTTTGGCATTTAATCCTTCCAAAATACTTCTAGGTGCTTACAGCGATTCCCGAGGAATTCCTGCAATTCGGAAGGAAGTAGCAGACTTTATAGGAAGGCGAGATGGCTATCCAAGGTAACAATGATGATATCTACTTGAATCTCACTAATTATTGTGTGCGTGAGTTTGGACTTGTTTGGACAGACTTTCCAAGTGCTCGAAAATACTTTTTTTCAAAAGCTGTTTTCAATAAAGCAATTAGATAGTTATTTCAAACAGATCTTTAGCTTCATGACCCTGAAATGCTTATTTTTTTTATTGCTCTCATCTCATGACAGTGATCCAGAACTCATATACCTCACTGATGGCGCTAGTAAAGGTGTAATGCAGATATTGAACACTATTATCCGTGGTGAAGGGGATGGGGTAATGAAAATTTGATTGCTTTCTCTTGAAAAATATGTTACTTGAATGGCTTTTCTCCTTTCTCTTCATACTCTCTCTGCATTACTAAGTTTAAATTAATGCTTTATCAGATTTTGGTCCCGGTTCCGCAATACCCTCTTTACTCGGCTACTATTGCGCTGTTTGGGGGCTCTCTTGTTCCATACTACCTAGAAGAAACTGCAAATTGGGGTCTTGACATTAATGATCTTCGCCAGTCAGTTGCTCAGGCTCGCTCCAAAGGAATTAATGTTAGTGCATTTCCCATATTTGTTGGTGAAAGTGAAATCCTGTAGGCCGATGTCATATCGATAACTCGTGTCTTATTCGTTGGTTTCTGGTTAGGTAAGAGCAATGGTGATTATAAATCCTGGAAACCCCACTGGCCAATGCCTTAGTGAAGCAAATCTGAGAGAGATTCTGAACTTCTGTTTCCAAGAAAATTTGGTCTTACTTGGAGATGAGGTGTATCAGCAAAATGTATACCAGGACGAACGCCCCTTCATTAGTTCTAGAAAGGTAAAACGGTCATGTTTGAGTCTCAACATTTTCATTTCGGTTCGGTTATCAACTTGTTGATATGATCCGTTGCATCTCTCAGGTATTACTAGATATGGGCCCACCTATTAGCAACGAACTGCAGCTTATTTCTTTTCACACCGTGTCGAAAGGATATTGGGGAGAATGTGGACAGCGTGGTGGATACTTTGAGATGACCAACATTCCTCCAAGGGTTTGATTACTTTATAAGATTACTGCTCAATTCTGTAAGTTTCCGTTCATCATTTTTATAATACTTACATTAGATCTGATCGTCGATGCTGCAGACGGTCGATGAAATATATAAGGTTGCTTCTATATCACTCAGCCCAAACGTTCCTGCTCAGATATTTGTGAGTCAACTCAATGTGTTATATGTTTGTTATTAACCTTTAGATCTGGCACACCTGATTTTTTTCATGTAGAAAGTTGCTTTATTTATTTGCAGATGGGGTTGATGGTCAACCCACCCAAGCCTGGTGATATTTCATATGATCAGTATATTAGCGAAAGGTATGGCTAGCATCACATAAGTTTTTCTTTTATCCCTCCTCTTTAATGGCTGTCTGGTTTCTTTAGGAATTCCTTTCATTATTTGGGTCCCACTTCATAACTATTTATCTGGTTTTTGAAAATTAAGTTTATCAACATTACTCCCACCTACAAGGAGCTTTTGGGCCCCCAACTTTCCTTGGGTGGGCAGGCGGACCTATTATAACTCACTCAATGTTTGGGTCTTCCATTATAATAGTTGGGAAAACTATTTGAAAATTTTCATTGTCTACACTGTTTACTACTTTGTAACCATCCCCTCTTCTCATTTATAATCCATACTAAAATAGTCTACACCTCAAATACGAGTGGCCTAAATAGCCCTTAAGTTTTTTATGTTTTGTCATTCACTTTCTACCAATGTTCTCCAAAACCCAAGTAAAGTTTTGAAAAGAAAAAAAAGTAGTTTTAAAAAACTTATTTTCATTGTTTCGAATTTAATGAAGGATTCAAACATTTCTATATTTGAGAGGAAACATACATAAATTTTACAAACAACCAAAAACAAAATTGTTATCAAACGTGACCTTAGTTATTCCATAGTCGGTTTTACTAAGTCGTATACATCAACAAATTTGAATTTAGGGAATTGCTAACATTTCAAATAAATAAACTGTATCTTATCGTTTTTGGGATTGTAGCAAGGGGATCCTTGAATCACTGAGGAGAAGGGCAAGAATAATGACTGATGGATTTAACAGCTGTAAAAATGTAGTCTGCAATTTCACAGAAGGTAAAATGTTTTTTGTTAGAACATTTCATATCTCTTGTTTTTTTTTTTCTCTTCACTTCAAAAATTTGATTGCTATGAGATATTAGATTAAAAAAAACTAGAGAATTTCTTAACAGGTGCCATGTATTCGTTCCCACAAATACGCCTCCCGCCGAGAGCAATCGAGGCTGCAAAACAATTAGGAAAAGTGCCTGATGTTTTATACTGCCTCAAGCTCTTAGAAGCCACTGGAATCTCCACTGTTCCAGGTTCAGGATTTGGGCAGAAAGAAGGGTAATATTATTAGTATTTTTAGAATCTCTACTAAATTTCTCCATCAACAAGCATTTGTTCTGTAAAATAATCGACTTCATTGTCTTCACAACTATCTCGCTACTTAAGAACCGAACACGATCCTCTCGTATCTCAGCTACATACTAATCTCTATTAATTCATTTTAGTTTGGACATGATCTTGCATAACTTAACAGTCAATTGGCATTTGCTGATTTTTTTTTTTCTTCTTATAGGGTGTTCCATTTGAGGACAACCATCTTACCAGCTGAGGAAGACATGCCTGAAATCATGGAAAGTTTCAAGAAGTTCAATGATGCATTCATGGAGGAATATGAAGGCAATGGCGGTTATTCAAGAACGTGATCGGGGCAGCTTCCATGGATCGTGGATCGATTCGAATTCGCTATATACTCTTTGGTTACTGTAAAGCTTTTGCAAGCATACATATTCTAACCTTATTGTGAGAACTTGATTATTCTATTGGATTGGATGTCATCTTTTACTCTTGAATTTTGATATTGGATTGCACTTTGTAAGTAAGTGATGTCGAGGAAGTTAGGCCAAAGACTTTAGGAGTGATTTTAAAATCGTGTTGTTATTTTTAAAATAATTCTAAAATACGTTTTAATCACTTAAAATTAATATTTAATATTAAGGTTCCATTGGTTAATCATTTTGTTTTTTGTTTTTGATTTTTGAAAATTACACTTATTTCCTTCCATTTTCTTACAATGGTTTGCATTTTTTTTAAGTACAAAGTTGAATTTTTAGCTATTTTTTTTTAAATACAAGTTTTTGCAATTACTTTATTTTAGTTGTCAAAATTTAACTTGGTTTAAGCAAGACATTTAGAGGTGAAAGATGTGTGTGTAGGTTAATTTTTAAAAACTAAAAATAAAAAATTAAATGGTTATCAAATGGAGCTTAAACTTTATACTTTTAAATATAATTTTTAAATAATCAAAATTTAGTTTTGCAGGAATAAAAACATATTTCATAAAAGGGCGAAAGTGATTTTAGAATCACTCTCAAATATGCTTTTAGTTCTAAATATTTTTTTTGAGTATTTAATGGTTAGTCTCTTCCTAATTAGTATAATGTATACAATTATAAAAATACTTTCACTAGTTCTCTACCTTACTTCCACCATGGTTGTTGTTAGTCACCTCTAGCGACCATCACCAGCACCCTACTTCGACGACTAACTCCCGCAGCGACTATCTCTATCGACCAATTTTATTGATTATCTCCAACGATTAACTCCTAAAAACTAACTTTAATGATCAATTAGATTGATCAAATGCTAAAAAAAAATCGGTCAATAAAAGTGTTTTTAAATTATTAGTTCATAGTATTTAATAGTTATCTTGTAATTTGATATGAATAGAAATACTTTTAGTATATAATAAACCAAACAAATTTGTATATAAAAAAACTTTTGAGAAAATTTAACCAATTGCGTGAGTTTTAAATAGTTTTTATCAAAAGTGTTTAAATAAAAAATGACTTTTTTTAAAAAAAATATTTCCAAGTGAATCCAAATCCTCCCTAAATTCTATATTAGAATGGTTGATTCAATTAATAACTCTAATTAATTAAAATTTCATTTAAATTTTGTTCTTACAATGTTATATATATTGAGCTCGGACATTTCATTGTTCATTTTGAATTTCCCTTTTTCTAACTAACTGATTGTGCAAGTAATTTTCATGATTTTTGGTGTTTTGTTTATGAAATTTTGTAATACTTCATTTTGGCTCATGAGCAGCGTTCTAATTGAGTATGGATTAGATATTTAAGGGTCACTGTCTATTATTTGGATTTTAATTGATGAAGTCAAAATAGACAAATTGAGTTAACTTCCCTGGCTAAAAAAAGGCTAAATTATTAATAATATCTTAGAAAATTTTCATTTGTTTTTAAAATATATACACACCTTCAAAAATGGTAATATTACCTTAATATTAAATGTTTCAAAACTACCTTTTTAAATAAAAAATTTTTTAGAATGATAAACGAAAAGTCAAGTTATTTGAATATCATTCTTTGGTGGAAAAGATGATTGAAATAGTGGGCAACTTCTCCATCTCCACTCTACCCCGCGAACATCTAGTTTCTTAACTTCCTCATGAGTACTACTAAAATTTTTTATGAATCCTTTGAACTCCCTCATAGGTCCGGATCAATCCACTCAAATTGGTCTCTTAAAACTACGAGTAACCATTAGTTGGACGTGAGTCTTATTAATCTTCGTTTGTCATCTTTTATCTCTAGATCTCCTATCTTTTTAAATTCTCAATCTTCATCCATCTTGACAAATCTATCATCATTACCCATCGATTGTGAAATGTAATCTCATGTTATTTAATATTATTATGCTCTCATATCCTTCTAAAACTGATCCTCTGATCCCAATTTTTTCGTTGCCACAAAACTCCCCCTTCCTCCATATCCTTCTACAACTGAGCCCCTGCTCCCAATTCGAATAATCGCTGTACTCGCTCACGACTTTCCCTCTCTTCTGCAGCACTTGGCTTGAAGAAACAAAAGCCGTAGTTCTTGGCCCAATCTGATTACTCATCAGCATTTGCTCTGTTTACTTTTAAGTGCGATTTGGGAGTGTTTCGCTTCATTAAGTAAATTATCTTCTTTGCATGTTTGTGATTAACTGTTAATTTTTGTGTTCAGTGTTAATTTGTTAATTATATATTGAGCTGTAGGCAAATTCAAAGCCATACTATTTTGTTTTTGTCTGTTCGTAGATTTTCTTCCTCGTTTATGTCAATGCCCAGTTCTTCATTTGCAAGACTTCTCATGTACTCTATCGGTGATAATGACTTGATAACCTGTAATTTTAGATCAACATTTTCTTACCCTTAAGAGGTTTTAAAGATCTCTATCATTTGATTTCTTATTATCGTACATGTCTTTCTCTTGTAAAATGCAGGTTCAGGGTAGATTTTGTTTTGTGGGTAAATTCCAGCTCTTTTTTGCCTGTATTGGAGTAATAGCTACAACTACAAGAGGTTAAATAAATCATCATGTCACAAAAGGCACTAGACTACGAGTCAATTAATGAAAATGTGAAGAAGGCTCAGTATGCTGTGAGAGGAGAACTATATCTGCGAGCTTCTGAGCTTCAGAAAGAAGGGAAAAAGGTATAAAGTTTTCATCTAATCATATTTCTGTCAATCATATAGTTCCAACTCTGATGTTAAGAAAATTTTCTTTGATTGTTTAAGGAGTTTGGTTAATTGGTTATGTTTTAACTTTGATCAATACTTTATTCCTGAGTTATTGGAATAAACTTGGCATTCACCATGTTAAATCAAGGCTTAAACTGATGGGTGAAGATAAATTTAATATCATCTAACACCCCAATCAAGGCTTAAACTGATGGGTGAAGATAAATTTAATATCATCTAACACCCCCCTCACTTGTGGGCTTGAAATATGTAGAAGACCCAACAAGTGGAAATTAATATTAATTGGGGAGGAAATAACACTACAAGGCCTCCCTCACTTGTGGGCTTGAAATATGTAGAAGACCCAACAAGTGGAAATTAATATTAATTGGGGAGGAAATAACACTACAAGGGTTTGAACACAAGACTTATGAACCACTTGCCATGTTAAATCACCGATTGACCTAATAGGTTTAAGCTGATGGGTAAAGGTAAATTTAATATTATATCTTCTAACACATCTCCATAATGGTAGGATATTATCCACTTTGAGCATAAGTTCTCATGGCTGCTTTTAACTTCATCCAAAAGGCCTTACATCAATGGAGATATCATCTCCTACTTATATACTTATGATCTTCCCGTTATCTAGCCAATTTGGGAGTTTGGTTGCACACCCAATACCCCTTTTATTTCCTATTTCAGTCTCGTTCAGAGTAACTTTTCTAGCCTGAACACTTGTACCACTCACAATTTCAAATATCTCTGCAGGTTATTTTCACAAATGTTGGAAATCCTCATGCTCTTGGACAGAAGCCATTGACTTTTCCACGTCAGGTCTGTTTCCACAGCCACTTTCATTGTTGTAGTTTGATTTTTTTTTTTTTTTTTTGGGGGGGTTAAATTACAAGTTTAATCATCAACTTTCAAATTTGTATCTAATGGGTTCATGAACTTTAAAGTGTCTAGTAGGTCTCTAAACTTTTAATTTTGTGTAACTTTTAAAATTGTTTGATAAGCTTTTGAACCTTTAATTTTGTATCCAATGAGTCTTTGAATGTCTAGGGGCCAAATACACACAAATCTGACGTTGAAGGACTTATTGGATACTTTTTAAAGTTTATGGACTAAATAGACACAAACTTAAAAGGCCAGGTACGAAACTTGTAATTTAACTTTTTTTTTTTCATTTCTTTTGGCACATGAGTTCTCCTAACTCTTACTTCTACAGGTGGTTGCTCTTTGCCAAGCTCCCTTTCTATTGGAAGATCCTAATGTAGGATTAATATTTCCTGCTGATGCTATTGCAAGAGCTAAACATTACCTCTCATTGATTCCAGGAGGCCTAGGTGATTTCTTTATTTGATTTACAAGTTAAGAGTGATTCTGGATTAATTGTTGAACGATGTTGCTGGCAAGGGGTGTCACAAAATCACGAAAGCAAGGACAGCTAGGACAGCTTTAGTTTCAAATTTTGTTTTCTGCAGTAACACTTTTGGTACATTCAAATTTCTTATGACCACAAAAATCTTGCATTTTTTTTTTGTTTTGTTTTGTTTTTTTTTTTTTTTTTTTTTGAGGAAACAAAAATCTTGCATATAAACATTGGGTTTCAGGACCATATTAATCCTTTTCTTAGTCTACATTATATGTTTTGTTAAAACATTCTAAACTTGACGACATCAATATCTCAATTTCCTTTTATTTACTACATGGAACTTGGAAGTACAACTGGTTGAGAAAGTTCTAAAATTGGTTTCATGGAACTTTAAGATCTTCAAGAAGCTGCATACAATTGATTGGCATTTAACCCTTCCAAAATACTTCTAGGTGCCTACAGCGATGCCCGAGGAATTCATGCAATTAGGAAGGAAGTAGCAGAATTTATAGGAAGGCGAGATGGCCATCCGAGGTAATAATGATGATATCTACTTGAATCTCAATAATTATCACGTGTGTGTCAGGACCTATTTGAGAAGACTTTTCAAGCACTTAAAAACACTTTTTTTTCACTTAAAAAGATTTCTTTAAAACAGTTAGAAAATTAAACAAACCATTAGGGGCCGTTTGGTCCAATAACTTTTTTTACATCAACTTCTTTATACTATTAAACTTGCACATTTATCGAGTAACTCCATCTTTACATTTTTTTTATACTTTTCATATTGACCAATGAATTCCATCTTCTCCTCTATCTCCACTTTTCACATTTACTAAATAACTTCATTTTACTTTCTTAATCTACTTTTCACAATTATAGAAGAACTTCATCTTATAACTCCACTCAGTGGGCCAAATGCTCCCTCAGATTCATAACTTTTAAAATGCTTATTATTCATTGCTCTCATGATAGTGATCCAGAACTCATATACCTCACCGGTGGCGCTAGTATAGGTGTAATGCAGATATTGAACACTATTATTCGTGGTGAAGGGGATGGGGTATTATTTCTTAACTGATCATGAGAATTTGATTGCTTTCTCTTGCAAAATGTTACTTAAATAGCGTTTCTCCATTCTCTTCATACTATGTTTTCATTGTTAAGTTTAAATTGATGCTTTATCAGATTTTGGTCCCAGTTCCGCAATACCCTCTTTACTCGGCTACTATTGCGTTGTTTGGGGGCTCTCTTGTTCCGTACTACCTAGAAGAGACTGCAAATTGGGGTCTTGACATTAATGACCTTCACCAGTCAATTGCTCAGGCTCGCTCCAAAGGAATTAATGTTAGTGCATTTTCTGTGTTTGTTGGTGAAAGCGAAATCCTGTATGCAGCTTTTCCATACAAAACACAAAACTAAGAATAGAAGTTTTTGGTTTTCAAATTTAGGAACTCAGGTATCTTAGATGATCTTGCACCCATAGCTCATTAAACATTTATATATTTGAGTGTGTTTATATCTTCAGGCTGATGTCATTCCGATAACTCGTGTCTTATCCGTTGGTTTCTGGTTAGGTTAGAGCAATGGTGATTATAAATCCCGGCAACCCCACTGGCCAGTGCCTTAGCGAAGCAAATCTGAGAGAGATTTTGAACTTCTGTTTCCAAGAAAATTTGGCCTTACTTGGAGATGAGGTGTATCAGCAAAATGTATACCAGGACGAACGCCCCTTCATTAGTTCTAGAAAGGTAAAATGGTCACATTTGAGTCTCAACATTTTCTTTTTGGTTCGGTTTTCAACTTGTTGATATCATCTATTGTATCTCTCAGGTATTACTAGATATGGGCCCACCTATTAGCAACGAACTGCAGCTTTTTTCTTTCCACACCGTGTCGAAAGGATATTTGGGAGAATGTGGACAGCGTGGGGGATACTTTGAGATGACCAACATTCCACTAAGGGTTTGATTACTTTATAAGATTACTATAGGTTCCCTTTCAGCATTTTTATAATACTCATGTAAAATTTGCTCGTCCGATGCTGCAGACAGTCGATGACATATACAAGATTGTTTCTATATCACTCAGTCCAAACGTTTCTGCTCAGATATTTGTGAGTTCAACTCAATGTGTTATAAGTTTGTTATTAACCTTTAGATCTGGCTCACCTAAATTTTCTCACGTAGAAAATTGCTTTATTTATCTGCAGATGGGGTTGATGGTCAACCCACCCAAGCCTGGTGATATTTCATACGATCAGTATATTAGAGAAAGGTATCTCTATAGCATAATTTTTTTTTTATCTCTCCTGTCATCTTGATGGCTGTTTGGTTTCTTTAGGAATCCCTAGTTCCGCTTAATAATTATTTGCATTTCATTTTTTAGTTTTTGGTTTTTGAAAATTAAAACTATTTCCTCTCAATTTTTTACAATGATTTGCATCTTGAGTTGAATTCTTAGCCAAATTTCAAAAATAAAAATAAGCTTTTAAAACTACTTTTTTTTAGTTTCCAAATTTGACTTAATTTTTTAAAACATTGGTAAAAAGTAGATAAAAAAGCAAGAAATTTAGAGGTGAAATGAGGGTTTATAAGCTACATTTAAAAAAATATGAAACCAAAAGCTAAATAGTTATCAAACAAGGCATTGGTTTTTGAAACTTAAGTTAATAAATATTACTTCCACCAATAAATTAATTAGTTTTGTTATTCACTTTCTACTAATATTTTCAAAGACCAATTCAAGTTTTGAAAACTAAGGAAAATATTTTAAAAACTTGTTTTTTGGTTAGAATTTAACTAAGAATTCAAATATTTATGGAAAAAATATGAAAACTATAATAAGAAAAAGTACTCGAGGGAAAAGCATGAAAAATAAAAAACTTAATTGTTATCAAACGGAGCTTTAGTTATTTCAAAGACGGTTTTACTAGTCGTACACATCAACAAATTTAAATTTTGGGAATCAATAACTTTTCAAGTAAATAAACAATATCTTTTATCGTTTTTGGGATTTTAGCAAGGGGATCCTTGAATCACTGAGGAGAAGAGCAAGAATAATGACCGACGGATTTAACAGCTGTAAAAATGTAGTCTGCAATTTCACTGAAGGTAAATTGTTTTTTGTTAGGACATTGCATCTCTCTCTCTCCTCAGTTCCAAAATTAGATTGCTATGAGACATTAGATTAAAAAAACTAGAGAATTTCTTAACAGGTGCCATGTATTCGTTCCCACAAATACGCCTCCCGCCGAGAGCAATCGAGGCTGCAAAACAATTAGGAAAAGTGCCTGATGTTTTTTACTGTCTCAAGCTCTTAGAAGCTACTGGAATCTCCACTGTTCTAGGCTCAGGATTTGGGCAGAAAGAAGGGTAATATTATCAGTACTTTTAGAATCTTTACTAATGTCTCCCTTTACAAGCATTCATTCTCCTGTAAAATTAATCGACTTCATCATCTTCCCAACTATCTCGCTACTTTAAGAACCAGAACACGATCCTCTCGTATCTCAGCTACATACTAATCTCTATTAATTCATTTTAGTTTGGACATGATCTTGCATAACTTAACAGTCAATTGGCATTTGCTGATTTTTTTCTTCTTCTTATAGGGTGTTCCATTTGAGGACAACCATCTTACCAGCTGAGGAAGACATGCCTGAAATCATGGAAAGTTTCAAGAAGTTCAATGATGCATTCATGGAGGAATATGAAGGCAATGGCGGTTATTCAAGAACGTGATCGGGGCAGCTTCCATGGATCGATTCAAACTCACTACATACTCTTCAGTTACTGTAAAGCTTTTGCAAGCATACATATTCTAACCTTATTATGATAACTTAATTATTCTATTGGATTGGATATCATCTTTTACCCTTTTCTTTTGAATTTTGATATTGGATTGCACTTTGTAAGTGATGATGAGGAAATTAGCTGAAGGACTTTGTTGAAATCTGAAAGGTGAGGAATATGGAATACTGGATAAGGGGGGAAAAGCAGCTTTTGGTAAACTCCTTTGCCGAGCACTGGGAAGAAACCTACAAATTGCAAGATTCCTTCGGCTTATGTTTTGGAATAAGAATAACTCACCTTGAAAATTGGAGCTCTCTTTAGTTTGAATTTTTCTTTTTTTTTTTTTTTTTCTTCCTTTTTTAAAAAGTTCAATTTATATAATTATCTTTAAAAATTATTTTGTGCAAATTTCACAACTTTCCATCCTACCATTTTCTCAAGCGGGAAAAAGTTAATTTTATCATTTTAAACTCATAACTTTGTTTAGTTTAGTTGTCAAAATGAACATAGTTTAGTGGTAATTAATATGTTGATTTAAATCTTTATTTTCTATGAAAAAAAAAAAACTTAGTGTAATTAAATTTTGGAAATACTAATTTGGTCTCCGTATTTTTTGTTTTGGTTCATTTTGGTTCCTATACTTTCAAAATGTTCATTTTGGGCTCTATACTTTCAACTTTGGTTCATTTTAGTCTCTGTACTTTCATAATGTTCATTTTGGTCGATGTATTTTTAAGAAGTGACCATTTTGGTCTATTCATTTTCATTTTTACTTCATTTTCAAGGCTGAAATGGTCACTTTTTGAAAATTCAAGGACCAAAATGAACCAAAGTTGAAAGTTCAAGTATCAAAATAAACATTTTGAAAATACATGGACCAAAATGAATCCAGCCGAAAAGTATAGGAACTAAAATAATATTTAAACCTTAAATTTTAATACTTGAATGGACGATTCAATTAATAATTCTAATTAGTTAAATTATGTTCTTACAATTGTGTTTGTTTATATTTAATTTGTTGAGTTCGGACATTTCATTGCGAAGTTTGAATTTCTTTTTTGCATCCAATTGACTGTAACTACTTGAGTATTTTCATGATTGTGGTGTTTTGTTAATGAAATTTTGTATGCTTTATTTTGGCTCGTGGGGAGAACTTTCTAAATTAGTATGGATGAGGTATTTATATATTCTTTGGATTTTAACATATGAAATTAAAATAGATCGAGTTAACTTCCATGGCTAAAAAAAAAGCTAAATTGTAAAGAACACTTTGGAATTGATATTCTTTTTAAAAGTTGCAATATTATCCTTTTCATAAATATTCAAAACTATTCTTAGAGTAGAAAAATGGTTAAAATGTTAGACAAAAAAGTCTATATGTCTGAATGTCATTCTTTCAAGTTTAATTCAGGCAAACGTTTTAGTCATTGTGACGTCATTCTATGTCATCACACCATGTCAATAGAAAAAATTCAAAACTTTCGTAAGTGAATCAATTTAGATTCTCAATTAAGATTTCTTTTGAAAACTGTTCATGCATCAATTCTATGTCCATTTTGTTAATTCAACATTTGAAGAAGTCTACACACATTTAAAAATTGAATGCATTAATTTTCAAATATAATCCTTAACAGAGGTTCTAAATTGATCTATTCATAACAATTTAGAAGTTTAATTGAAAAAATTCAATGTCTCGCCTGCTATTTTTCAAATTAAACTAAATGAGAATGTAAATTGATACACTCATAAATGTCTGAGTTTAAACTTTATGTGAAATTTGTATATATTATTGAATAATTAGCTTCAACAAAATACAATAAAATAAAGAATAAATAGACTCCAACAAAAGAAAAATAGCAAAAAAGAAAAATACAAGAAAAGAAAGGAGAACTTTTAAAAATAGAAAAATAAGGAAAACTATTTACACAAAATAGCAAAATATTTAGATAGTTGTTGATAGATGTTGATAGAAGTCTATCAGGATCTATCAGTGATAGAAATTATAGAATTTTGTCATTGATAGATGCTGATAGAAGTTTATCCATGTCTATCAGTATTTTTTTTACTATTTTATGTAAATAGTTTGATATTTTTTTTATTTGTAAAAATTTTCCGAATTTTTTTTTAATTAAATCATAATTTTTTTAAAACTTCAAATTAATACACACCAGAGTTAGAAGTGTAAATTGAAAATTTCATTCATTAATGTATTTGTTGTGGTTACAAAGCAGGTCAGCGTCGGGCGACTATACTTAATTTAAGTGCCAAAATAAGTCAACTTCGTCTGCCCGGGGTCAGCTTCCCTTCATTTTATGTTCATTGAGTTTCCTCTCTCTCTCCTTCTCTGGACAGGGAATCTCCATTTCTCGATGTCTCTATTCCTTCCCTTTGCCCCCAAAATTATAGCTGCAACAAACGCAAAACAACTTAAAAGTTTAATTACTATTTTGGTTGGTACTTTAAATTTTAGTTCATTTTAGTCTATGTATTTTTAAAATATATATTCGGGTCCATTTTGGTACTTGTAATTTCAAAATGATCCTTAAACTTTCAACTTTGACTCATATTGTTCTTTGAACTTTCAAAAAGTGATCATTTTGATGTCTAAAAAATGAAGTAAAAATGAAAGTAAAGATACCAAATGGTCACTTTTTAAAAGTACGATGACCAAAATGAATATTATAAAAGTACAGAGACCAAAATGAACTAAAGTTGAAAGTATAAGGACCAAATGAATATTTTAAAAGTATAGAGATCAAAATGAACTAAAACCAAAAGTACAAGGACCAAATGAAAATTTAAACCTAAATTAAATTAGAAAGTCACTTTCTATATTCTGCTTTGCAAATCCTCAGCACCAACTTTGATCACTTTCCACATCCTCTTTCATTTCATTTTATTCCTCTGCTTTTTACCTCTCTTTATTCCCTTATTCCCTCCTTCTATATTACTTCCCTTCATCTTTCTCTCCTTTTCCCACCACCCTTAAAATTAAATGGGATTTTCAGAGAATTTGCAAGATGATGATATGGGCTTCGAATTCGACCACAAAAAATGGGTCATCACTGGAATTCAATTACGACCTCCTCTAATGCCCATTAACACTACAAACCCCATTCACAAAGAACACGATCATCACTCCGACACTGAAGACCAACCCCCGACGCCGACCGGAGACGACTGTCGGATTCGGTCCGGTTCAAAATGCCCACCCGCCCCGAAGAAGCCTAAATCTTCACTGAAATTCAACCACGGCAATGTGAGGCAGTTCTTCAAGCCTCCGGATTTAGAGGTTGTTTTTAGTCGACATGTCGAGAGGGCTAATTGATCAACAGCTCCAGATCAACCTCTTGCCTTCCTAACTTTAGCAATTATTTCTCTAATTTTAGCTCTTTTGTTTTCTTAGTTGGTGCATTGTATAGTGATTGTAAAACGTAGGCAGTCAAAGCTGATGGTTTCTGCCATTCAGGTGGACAGGTAGAACCAAAATTTTACCCTTCTAATTTTTAATTTTTTTTAATAGGTTGACCTTCTATATTTTTTGCTATCAACTTCTTAAAGTTTGTTCATTTACAGTCTCTAAATCTTTGAAAATTTTCATTTTCCATTTTTATTGTCTCCTAAACTATTAAAAATGTTGTTCTAGTTTATAAAAACTTTAAGGAATAATTATTGTGATCTTACTTTCATTTTGTTTTTACAAAATAAGCATAGTTAAACTAACATATAGTTGTACTATTAAACTTGAAGTTGAAGTTTCATTACTCTCGTCCACATATTATCATTAAAAAAAAAATTAATGAGGTATTAACGCGTATGTCTAGTTTTGACAAGTTTGTTATTTTAAACTATATAGGTCAAAGATGAGTTTTTGACAAGTGAATATTAAATAAATAAATCTAAAATAAAGGGTAATTAATAATGAGTAGAAATTTTAGAAATAATAACCAAGTATATAAGAACATTTTAAAAAAATTGCAAATATAGCAAAATCTATCATTGATAGACTTCTATAGACTCTTATGGTCTATCAGTGATAAACCACCTAGACCATAAAAATCTATCAACGATAGAAGTCTGTCACGGATAGACTTTGCTATGTTTGCAATTTTTTAAAAATGTTGTTATATATGCTAATACTTTGAATCTGATTGCTATATTTGCAACTGTCCCTAATGTTGGCATTCTGATCTTGTTCATGTTGGGTTTTGGGCATTGCCTTAGGCCATCCTCGCCAATAACCATAACTAAAATAGTGTTTTTTTTAAAAAAAAAAAAAATATATTAAAACTAAAATAGATATTTAGAAAGTTTTAAAACAAAAATAGAACAAACATGCAATTTTAGGGTCCAAAATAAGCTTGCTTTTTTTTTTTTTTTTTTACTTTTACTTTTCTCTTCTTTCGTAGTAAAAATTTTCTTTACGGAGTCGTGCGCCTCATTTTTTCGGTAAAGTGGCTTCGTGGTTGATTTGTCAATGGAATTTGCTAGAATTAACTAGAAGCATTCCCAATGCTAAATATAGATAAACGTTATTTTCTTTCCCTATTCGTCGCATTTTCTTTAAAATCTGAAATTTAGATGGTTCATATTTAAAGTATTTTGATGGTTTCACACTAAGCTTTATGTGAATTGTAAAATGGTTGTGTGAAAGCCAGAGGAGGTGAGAATTCATGAATAAAAAGATCGTACATTCATCTCGTAATTTTGAAGTTCTCAATGTCAATGCCAATCCTTAGAAAACTCAAGAAATATTTTCATTTTCTTTTGGTTAAATTCTATTTTGGTGTCTATATATATTTTTTAAATTTTGATTCAGTAGGTCTCTCTACTTGTTACATCAACTTTAAAATGATATCTCTTTTAGTCTCTATATTTTTAAAAATGTTTAGGTTAAATTATTAATTTAGTCTATTAACTTTGAAGTTTGTGTCTATTTAGTCATAAATTTTCAAAATTACAAATTCAATATTCTATGAGTTTATGATTGTTTTTCTTAAAAATTCACAGATTTATTAGACACACCAATATTGAAAGTTTAAGAGCCTATTTGGTAGAGAATACAGATTTTGTTTTATGTTTTCATATTCACTAAGCTTAACAAATATGTGTTTCAACCCGAATTCTGTTTTGAACATTGTTTTCATATTCTGTGATCAAAACAGTACAAAATATGAAAACAACATTTTTATGTTTTCATTGTGACAAAAACTTGAATTTTAAATTTCAAAATACAGAATTATATTAAATAAATATAAAAACATTTAGAAATACAATATGTCAGGTTATAAACTCAATTCATTTTTTTAAAAAAAATGAAATATGTAATATGTTAATGTATTATAAATTATATAATATTATAAAATAATAATTATATAATTTTTTTAACATAAATCATATTTATAAATAAAATAATAATAATTTATTGTCAACTAAATATTAGTGAGTAACTACAACTAGTTTTATTATTTATAAATATATAGTATAAACACATTTTAAACAATTATTTAAATTAGAATCAAATTTCTGAATCTGCTACCAAACACATATTTGAAAACATGAAGTATAACTCTGTTTTTTTATTAGATCTCTTGTTTTCAAATTCTCTACCAAACAGATTCTTACAGTTCTATTACACAAAATTCAAAATTATAGCTAATAGATCAATTACCTATTAGACACAAAATTAAAAGCTTACAAACCTATTAGACACTTTTGAAAGTTAAGAGAAAATACAAATTTCAAAGTTTGGAGACTAAACTTATAATTTAACAAAATATTTATTTTCTATGTATAAGAAAATAAACATTTAAATCTCATTTCTTATAACAATTTGAAATTTTCTTATAATTGTCATAAATTTGTATTAAAGAGTATTCATCATATTTGTTGATATCGAAATTTGATATCAATTTTGAATTTGTAATAACAGAAGGAACAAGCAATTGTCCTCCAATACAAGAAAATCTAGCACTAGTATGGTGCTTAGCCACCAAAACACTCCAACGACTAAGTCAATGATAATTTAGAGAGCTAATAGAATGGAAAACTCAGAATGTTTTCAACATACCTAAAATGTCTCGAGCCCTCTTGATTATATAAAGAAATGGTTCCATAACAATCACGTGGCTAATTAATCTTTTGAATAATTAAATTAACCATTACTAATTAAACATAATCGTTACGAATCAACAATTCAAGTACACGAGTTATATTTAAAACCATTAAGCATAACCTGTCCATCATAGCCGTTGTCACAGGGTTCCGCCCCCTTAAGGTCAGTCTTCACAAGGTACACGATCGACCATTTCATGCTTTCTTTAAATTTCCAGGGGCGACCCTATAGGTCAACCTTCATGGTACTTGTTGATTTTTTTATTCATTTTATGAGTTGATCTCTCTTTAGCTCTTGTGGTGGACCCTATGGGTCGACCTCTATACTTAATCAAATAACTCACTTTTCTTGAAACAACTCATTGGATTATCCTCTTGAGACTAGATATTTAACCATGTTATCTCATAACATAGGTTATAATTGAGTAAAAAAATGCTAGATTCAGCATTATGGTCACAAAACAATATTAATTATTAACCTAATCAATGTAAGGCAATATTTGTCAATCAAATACACTAAATTAAAGTATAAATATACGAAATTCGGTGAAAATATATGTCATTGACCAAAATGTTAGACTTTCAAATCTCTCCACCCCAATTATTGAACTAAAAAAGAACTCTCTCTCTCTGCAAAAGCATGAAGAAAACTAACCATCCAGTGGTATAAATTATGTTTTTTGTTTTTTTGTTATTATTATTTTTTTCTTACAAAGGTGGTATAAAATGTAGATTTAATTTTTAAAAAACAAATATTTATATGGCAATGCCAATTTTTTTACATCAATTACCAACATTTTTTTAGGGACAGTTGCAAATATAACATTCAAAATATTAGCATATACAACAACATTTTAAAAAAATTACAAATATAGCAAAGTCTAGTGATAGACTTCTATTGCTGATAAGACTATGAGCGATCGACTTTTATGGTCTAGGTGGTGATAAAACATAAGAGTCTATCATCAATAAAAGTTTATCATGGATAGATTTTGTTATATTTACAATTTTTTTTTAAAATATTGTTATTCTTCCTAAAATTACTACTCATTACAATTACCAACATTTTTTTTTAGTTCAATCTTACATTGATAATAAGCGAACAAGGGAATGATTTCTCATATCTAAAATATCACTTTTGCAAGAAATTTCAACCCTTTTTTTTTTTCCTTTTTCCATTTTAAAGGACATCACATCTCATGTCTTTATAATGATGTAGTCCACAGCATAACTAAAAAGACTCTTAATGAGGATATTTAAGTACCTCTTGACCTCACCATAAGGGCGGATCTTATTTTGTCAGGTTTAATCACATTTAATTTTTGTCTAAGAGAAAAAAACATCAGCCACTTCTTATTGATTTCATTGTCCAAAGTGGGAAAATCGTATGGATGGCCTCTCTTGAGTCGAATGAAAAATGATCCAGAGAAATGGCTTTTTGCTGATGTCAGCCACACATGAAAATACCGATTTGTCCCCCGATTGGCTCTATGACGCTCGCCACCACAAAATCTCGCTCATTCTTCTCGCTTCTCGTTTCTTTATTCTCGCTTCTCCCTCTCGATCTTCATCAACACAAAATCATACATTTTTCCCTTTATTTTCCCGCTCTCGCTTCGTGAATCTCACTCTCGCTTCTTGCTTCGTGAATCTCGCCCTCGCTCTTGTTCGCTTCGTGAATCTCGCTCTCGCTCTTGTATCCGCTTCGTCAATCTCCCGCACAGTAGGAGAAGATCAAGAGAAGGAGGAGGAAGATCAGGAGAAGAAGAAGGAGAATATCTCGCTAAAAATCAAAGATTTAAAAAAAATTGCAAAACGAGAAGAAGAGAGAGAAGATCATCGAAGATTTAAAAATGAAAAGAAAAACATAGAAGTTAGAGAAAAATGTGGAGAAGATCCCAAGAAAGATTTAAAAAAAAAGAAAACAAAATCTGAGACTATTGAAAAAAAAAAAAGAAGGGAAATTTTGGTAATTTTACTTAAGCAAAAGACTAAAAAAACATTTATTTTTAAAACCTAGGTCAAATTTCATTTGACCCTCTTATTTTAGGTTTTCTATACAATTATTTCGTCCAAAGTCTGACCATTGAGCCAAAGAAACAGAGCCACCAAATTTCTGCAGTCTATCAAAACTAAAATTTCTGTATGAAGCTACGCCACACTTTCGTTGCATGAACTTTATCTCTTAAATTTTTTCAATATGGAAAAAAATCCATACTCAAATTTCAGTGGCTCTGATGCATCGTTACGTTCAATTTTATTGCCACATAATGCCCTCTTCCCAATATCCAACTTTCACTCAGACCCGGGTCCCAATTCTGTGTCAGTCGAATATCGCTGCATTACCTTGCGAGTTTCCCTCTCTTCTGCAGCGATTCGCTCGAACACAGGTCAGTTTGACTTCCCTACGCCATACCGTATTGAACCCACCTCTGATTTTTCTATTCATAATTTCCAATTTAGTTGTTCGCTTAATCTGATTAGTCATCGAGTTCTTTGAATCAGCATTGGTCTTCACTGCGATTTGGTAGTGTTTCTCTTCTGTAAATGATTATATTTGCATTTTTTGATTAGCTGTTGAATGAATCCGTGATGTTGTAGTTTAACTCTCGTGGGTTTTGATCATTAGTCAATAACCTCTCCTTTTGTTTGTTCTATTTTGATTTTTCTTAATCTGCGGTTTGCTGGAGTAGTTTAGTTGTGTTAACTCTGGTGGGTTTTGATCATTAATGAAAATCATGCTGTTCTGTGTTATCTGTTTGTGGATTTCTTCCTCGTTTGTATCGATGCCCTGTTCTTCATCTGCAAGATTTCAGAAATCAAAAGAGCTATGAGGTTTTTGGTTTGTTCTAGTTTTTTACATAAATCAGACTGCTATGAGCCGATTGAGTCCATTTATATTTTTTCTATCATCAACCGCCCACATTTTTACTCTTTGCTTATCTTCCGATATTGGAAGAATGGATGTCTTTTGAGTCTTCGGCTGTGCACTTCTTTTCCAGTCGTCGTTCTTGGTAAAAGATTAGTAGCTTCAAGTTTTATGGGGTCTGTCAACGGAAGTTTACTGCTATTTCTGCGGATTCATTTACGTAAATCATAAAACTATGAGTAATCCCCTTGATGCATTTGATTAGATATTAATTTGACTCACGAAACTCAACATGTGAACTAATATATTAAGTCGAGAAAGAAATGCCGTTATAGAAGTTGACCTGTTAGTCTGATACTATGTTAAGTTATGACTAAATTCAAATGCTTAAGCTAAAATTTAAGTTAGGGTATATATATATATATATATATATATATATATATATATATATATATATATATATATATTATTTTATTTTGTATATTCTCAATACTTTGTGTGATAAAGACATGAAAAGCTGTAATTTCAGGTCAACGTCTCTCTCTTGTAAATTTCAGGTTCAGGGCAGATTTTTCTTTGGTTGGTAAATCCTTGCTTTGTTTGCCTGTATTGGAGTAATAGCTTAAATAAGTCAAGTACATCATCATGTCACGCAAGGCATTAGACTACGAGTCAATTAATGAAAACGTGAAAAAAGCTCAGTATGCTGTCAGAGGAGAACTATATCTGCGAGCTTCTGAGCTTCAGAAGGAAGGGAAAAAGGTATAAAGTTTTCGTCTAATTATATTTCTGTCAATCATATAGTTCCTCCTCTGCTCTTAAGAAAATTTCTTTGATTGTTTGAGGAGTTTGGTAAATTGGTTATGTTTTACTTTGATCAATACTTTGTCCTACTGTGATTTATTGCTTAGTTCTTGAAAGAAACTTGGCATTTTCTATGAGTCGAATTACTTACCCCTTGGTCTAGTGAACTAATGATAATTTGATTCTTTGTCGACGCGACCCAATTTAAAGTGAGTAAACAGAAATCCATGTAAAATCTTCGTTTTTTTCCTCTTTCTCTATCCCTTCTTGAAGTTTGGGGAATTTTGATCTTTGATTTAGTTAATCTTCTTGTTACCATTGCATCATTGAGTTGAGACCTGTTGATACACTTGGAAGTTAGTCACCTGTTTCGGTTTTGTTTAATGCAACTTTTCTGCTTGTTCGATTTGATACTGTAGCCTATACACTTGTATCTCAAATATTTCTGCAGATTATTTTCACAAATGTTGGGAATCCTCATGCTCTTGGACAGAAGCCATTGACTTTTCCACGTCAGGTTTGTTACTACAGCCACTTTCATTTTTGTTGCCGTCCGATCTCTTTATTTCTTTTGGGACTGAAGTCAACTCCTGTCCCTATGTCTGCATAAAAACTACCTCCCGTTATTCGACAGGTTGTCGCTCTTTGCCAAGCTCCCTTTCTGTTAGAGGATCCTAATGTGGGATTAATATTTCCTGCTGATGCTATTGCAAGAGCCAAACATTACCTCTCATTGATTCCAGGAGGCCTAGGTAATTTCTTAATTCTCTTTCACAAGTTAGAATGATTTAGGATTTAATCTTTGAAGGATACATCAAGGATACAGCTTTAGTTTCAAATTTTCTTTTCTATACTATTTTCATCTCTGGCACTTTCAAGTTCCTTATAATCACATTTCTCTTGTAAATAAACATCAGGTTTTAGGACCACATTTGTCCATTTCTTATGTCTACATTATTTATTTTGTTTAAATTTTCTTACTCAATTTCTTTTTATCTACTACTTGGAACCTGGAAGTGTAAGTGACTTAGAAAGCTCTAAAAGTGGTCTAAAAGAAGTTCAGATCTTCAAGGAGATGCATTCAATTGATTGGTTTTAATCCTTCCAAAATACTTCTAGGTGCTTACAGTGATTCCCGAGGAATTCCTGCAATTAGGAAGGAAGTAGCTGACTTTATAGGAAGGCGAGATGGCTATCCAAGGTGATAATGATGTTATCCCTATGAATCTCAATGAACTTATGTGCATCACAAATATATGTGTGAGATAAGTTGATGACATTGAAATGCTTATGGTTCACTGCTCACATGGCAGCGATCCAGAACTCATATACCTCACTGATGGTGCTAGTAAAGGTGTAATGCAGATATTGAATACAATTATCCGCGGTGCAGGGGATGGGGTATTATTTCTTTATTGATCATGAGCATGTGATTGCTTTTTAAATTTTATTGCAGAAAATTATACTTGAATGAATACTTGAATGTTAAGTTTAAAATTGGTGTCTTATCAGATTCTGGTCCCGGTTCCACAATACCCTCTTTACTCGGCCGCAATTGCACTGTTTGGGGGTTCCCTTGTTCCGTACTACCTAGAAGAGACTGCAAATTGGGGTCTAGATGTTAATGACCTTCGCCAATCCGTTGCTCAGGCTCGCTCCAAAGGAATTACTGTTAGTGCATTTTCCATATTTATTGATGAAAGCGAAATCTTGTGTGCAGTGTTTTCATATGAAATATGAAATTAAGAATTCAAGTGTTCGGTTTTCGAATTTTAAAACCAAGGCATCTTGGTCGATCTTCCATCCGTAGCTCAGTAAATATTTATATGACAAGTATTCATGTTTCCCAAGTTCACTTTTTTTAATGTGTTTAATAGCCCGTTTGGAATGATTTTCTAAGTGTTTATAAACACTTTTTTTACACTTATTTAAACACTTAGGAAGTCGATCCAAACATACCATAAGTCTTTAGGCCAAAGTCATACCAATAACTCATGTATTATATGTTGGTCTCTTGTTAGGTAAGAGCTATGGTGATCATAAATCCTGGGAACCCCACTGGTCAATGCCTTAGTGAAGCAAATCTGAGAGAGATACTAAACTTCTGTTTCCTAGAAAACTTGGTTTTGCTTGGAGATGAGGTTTATCAGCAAAATGTGTACCAAGATGAACGCCCCTTCATTAGTTCTAGAAAGGTAAATGGCTATATCTGAGTCCCAACTTTCTTTTTGCTTTTCAAATCCATAATCTGATCTGTTGCATCTCTCAGGTATTACTGGATATGGGCCCACCTATTAGCAAGGAACTGCAGCTTATTTCTTTCCACACCGTGTCGAAAGGATATTGGGGAGAGTGTGGACAGCGAGGTGGATACTTTGAGATGAGCAACATTCCTCCAAGGGTTTGATTACATCATAAGATTACTGTTCAATTCTATAAGTTTCCTTTTAGCATTTTTATAATACTTACATTAGATCTGATCGTCGATGCTGCAGACGGTCGATGAAATATATAAGGTTGCTTCTATATCACTCAGCCCAAACGTTCCTGCTCAGATATTTGTGAGTCAACTCAATGTGTTATATGTTTGGTTCTCAACCCTAAGCTCTCTCACGCCTGAATTTTCTCATGTAGAAAGTTGCATTGTTTATTTGCAGATGGGGTTGATGGTCAACCCACCTAAGCCTGGTGATATTTCATATGATCAGTTTATTAGGGAAAGGTATGGCTAGCTTAACAGAATACTTTCCCTCACCTCTTTAATGGCATATACGTTGAGCAAGATCACATTTTACAGTAGTACAGTTCCATTAATACTCGCTAGTCGTTTTGAATCCCAACATCATTGAATTGTTCTGAAGGCGGTGTTACTAGTCATATACGTCAACAAATTTGGATTTTGGTAATCACTAACTTCTCAAGTAAATAAACAGTATTTTGTCATTTGTGGGATTGTAGCAAGGGGATCCTTGAATCACTGAGGAGAAGAGCAAGATTAATGACTGATGGATTCAATAGCTGTAGAAATGTGATCTGCAATTTCACAGAAGGTAAGTTTTTTGTTATGACATTTCATCTTCTCTTTTTTCCCCTCTCGAATTTGATGTCTATGATATTAAATTAAAAAACGAGAGGATTTGTTATCAGGTGCCATGTATTCTTTCCCACAAATTCGCCTCCCGCCGAAAGCAATTGAGGCTGCTAAAAAGTTAGGAAAAGTGCCTGATGTTTTCTACTGTCTCAAGCTCTTGGAAGCCACTGGAATCTCCACTGTTCCAGGTTCAGGTTTTGGGCAGAAAGAAGGGTAATATTATAAGTAGTTTTAGAATCTCTACTGATTTCTCTTTTTGCAAGCATTCTTTCTCTCGTAAAGTTAGTGTCTGTTTGAATTGACTTTCTAAGTGTTTATAAACACTTTTTTTTCACTTAGAAACACTTATTTAAACCCTTAGAAAGTCAATCCAAACACGCCCTTAATCAGACTTCATCATCTTCCCAACTGTTGTTACTTTTAGAACTTGAACACGGTCCTCTCGTATCGTGGCAATGTACTTATTTCTATTAGTGTATTTTGATTTGAACATGATGTCGCATAACTTAACGGTCAATTGGCATTGGCTGGTCTTTTCTTACAGGGTGTTCCATTTGAGGACAACCATTTTACCTGCTGAGGAAGACATGCCTGAAATCATGGCAAGTTTCAAGAAGTTCAACGATTCATTCATGGAGGAATATGAAGACCATAGGGGTTATTCAAGAATGTGATGAGGCAGCTTCCATGTGTCGATTCGAATTCACGATATACTCTTCTATTACTGTAAAGCTTTGGCAAGCATACATATCTAACGTTATTATAAGAACTTTCTTATTGTATTGGATTGGATGTCATCTTTTACTCTCTCTTTATATTGGATTGCACTTTGTAAGTGATGATCAGGGATAAGGAAGGAATATCAGCACTGGGAAGAAACCTACAAATTGCTATATTCCTTTGGCATACTTTTTGGAATAGGAATAACTCACCTTGAAAATTAGAAAAATTAGAGCTGTTTAGTTTAAAATTTTCTTTTTCTGTTTTTTTTTAATTTATTTATTTTCTTTATAATCATCAAACACGATCACTCCAGCCAGCGTATGATTCTTCGCTGGAAGCCATCCTCAGGTGAATCATATGAAATTTAGTTCTGACGCTTTGAAATTCAAGAGATGAGAGGATGCTTGCGGCAGAATTGTGCAGAACTTTTATTGGAACGGCGGAGTTAGTAGAAACTTGCAATTTTTTACGGACGACCTAAATTCTTGTTGAAAAAAATGAAATTTAAACTCCTTCGAAACAAGGTTTTCTAACTTTTCTCCAATGTCATCAAACTACTTTTTTTTTTTTTTTTCTTGATCTTATCTTTGCACTTTTAGGGCTCATTTACCTACCTATAAACATATTTAGGAGATGTTTGAGAGACTGAAATATAATCAAGATTACTGGTAGAGGAGTATTGGAATGCGTGAGGTACCAATGACGGAATAGAAATGGAATCGTGAAACATGAAAACGGAACGGTGGAAAAGAGAGTTTGGTTAAAAAATATAGGAACGAAATGAGTTTAATATTATAAATTGGGCCCAAAATACTCCATCCAAATATGAGTTTTGGATTACATTACAATCCAAACATATTCTATTACGGGCTCCCAAATAGCTCTTTTAAAGAATGAAAATCTACAATTGTGACACTCTATCTCATTAGGACTCACGCTATTTACCAAAACGCTAAACTTTGTAATCTCTTCCCAAAATAGGATTATTTCACCCCTTTCTCTCTCCTAATTATTACTTTTTTCATCCTTTCTTTCTTAGCTTTTCCATCCTCTTGCTCTTGTCTTTTCCCTCTTTTTCTCCCTCTAACACTAGCTTTTCCATCTCCATTTTGCTTTTGCTTTTATGGAATTGATTTTTTTTTTCTTTTTCTTTTTTCGAAAGCGTAAGTTTTTTAAACTTCTCACTGCAGAGCAAGATTATTATTGTTTTTTAAGCACTTTAAGTAGGATTGTTTTTAAATATAGCAAAATGAGTCAACTTGTTTACAAATATAGCAAAATGTCACTGTTTATCAGTGAATAGACTACTATCATCTATCACTATCTATCATTGATAGACAGTGACATTTTGCTATATTTAAAAATATTTTTAGCAGTTTTGTCCTTTAAAACAATCATCTTCTTATATAATTAAAGATTTTGTTCAAGATTATTTTAAAAAAATAAATCTACGACCAACTTAAAATGTGAATTAGATTAATTTTTTTAAAAAATAATTACTATTTCTTTTATTAAAACCCTAGATTTCTTTATATATGTATTTTTTTTCAAATATAATAGTTTAATTAGTAATTAAAATAAAAAAACGAATAAAGTATAAAAAAAATAAAGAAGGCATCATAATTCTTCTAGCATAAAATTAATTAGAAATATAAATGAGCACTTTGGTGATTCATTCAAATTTCATTCTTGAAAGTAAACACTATCAATGAATTTTTAATTACAATTCAACTCATTCCCACTACAAGTTAATGAACACCATCAATCAGTTTCTAATTACGATTCAACTCATTTCCATTACACGTTAATGAACACCATCAAATGTTATTTGATTTCATTCCAACTTATTTTTTCAATCTAATTACGATTGTCTCCTAAATTCCAAAGAGGTAGGTAAACGCACCATTAGTTCGTTTAGTCTCTAGAGAAAACTATGTACGTTGCCCATCGAGAGAAAAAAAGAAAATTAAATATTAAAAAAATTGAAAAGAAATATAAAACTTTATTTTTTTTAAAAAAAAATCAGTCAAATAACATGGCCCAATTTTTTTAGGGTTATTAGAATGCACTATCATAGCGATTAACTTTGGTTGCTACCCACTAAGGACAAAAGTCGATTCCCCTAATCCCCTTCCTCTCCAATATTTTAATAGTTTATAACTTCAAATAAGAAGTCCACTCCATTTATATAAACAAAAACAACACATTGATTGTACTGAAAAAAAATAAAACACCGAAAAATATCAAATTTCAAGTGATCAATATTATAATAAAATATGACTTCTAAACAATTGTCCCGTTGATTATTGCTATATATAATTGTTTTCAAGTATAGTATAATTCTCAACGCGTAACTGTCATTATTATGAGGTTAATGCGTTTCCACTATATTTAGAACCCAAAAAAAAAAAAAAAAAAAAAGGAGAAAAACTATTCAATTGACAATGATATATTATATCTTGACCTAAAAGATAAAAATATTGAAGTTAAATAAATTAGGTCCGAAGCCAAGTTGAGTTGTGCTCAACTGTCATAACGTATATACTCTCAATTAAAGATGATTATTGATCAACTAACGTTGGTTGTAGGCTCAAATGGACGCAATAGTAGTCAATTTTGGGAGGATTTAAGACATTGATCGATGACCACATGAGTCTTCAGTTGCATTCAATCGATTTTTGGAAGAAACTTCGAACTTATTTGGATTGACTAGAGAGAAAAATGTTTTTCAAAAAATTCATTTTTATTTAAACTCTTTTAAAAAAAAAAAATTGTTTAAAATACACCTCAAAAGCTATTTTGAGTGGTTGCCAAACACTCCAAATTTTTTCAAAATGACTTATTTTTTAAATTAAACACTTAAAAATATATTTCAAATATAACTTTCATCGAAGCCGTTGATAAGAAGAAAAACTAGTTTGTGGCAAAGAGAGTGAGAGCTTTGATTAAAGAAAAAATGCCCCTTAACTATGCAATTTGTGTTAAAAATACCCATGAACTTTCAAAAGTTTCAAAAATACCCTTAAACTTTAAAAAAGAGTTAAAAAATACTCATGTTGTTAGTTTTGGATGGAAACGGTAAGTTTTGTTTAAAAAATACTTCTGAACTTTTCAAAAGTTTCAAAAATACTCTTAACTAAAAAAAAGTTAAAAAATACATTCACCATAAGTTTATGAACAGAAATCGTCAATACCTCGTCGCAAAAATAACTTTAAATTTTTTTAAAAAAAATTAAAATTGCTCTTAATATTAATATGATGATTAATTTGTTTGAAGTTTACAGTTCGAAAAGAATTAACTTTAAGACAAATTATAAAAATATCCTCATTTTTTTCGTATAGATACCCTCATTTTCCTCTTAATTTTCCAATTCTTAGCTTACACCAATTTTCTCATCAACCAAATTTTTAGGTTAAAATCTAAAATCTCACAAAATTCTAAAATCAAAATCTCTCTTTAAGCATACCAAAATGATTAATAATCAAATAAAAAAAATGTATTCAGTTATTAATACACACTCAACTACTAATGATAAATAGTCAAAATTTTCCTCAGTTCGGTTGGTTTGGTCAAATTTTTCATTTGAATTGATGGTCTTTACATTTGATCGACCTTCGACCAAGAGGTCAAGTGGTTCAAATCTTTCACCTTCATTTTTGAAATAAAAAGGTTTAGGTAAGAAAATTTCATCATGTTATTAATAGTGTTTGTAAATAGATTAATTCAATTGATAAATAATCGTTATCTTTTGAATTAGTACTCATATTTTTCGAATGGCTAATATGTTATATTTGTTATGATAACATTCACTATTATGTTATGATATAAATTATAACTCACATGATTTAATTTATATATACCAACAAACAACATACTATAACACCAATTTAAATTTGAGAGCACACTTCAATGGATAAGACACCAATTAGTATTCTAAAGATCGATATATAGCTATATCTTTCACCAATACAATAAATAATGATGATGAAACATTAATTAGTTGAGTACTTTCAACTTTGTGTTTATATATGTGCAAGAATTTTAAGATTCTCATAGGTTCTAGTTCTGTGCAAACTATTGATAAAAATGTATGAAAAGAAAAAAGAAAAAAAAAACTTTATTTCACATTTTTGTATTTTACACTATACCAAGTATGCCCCTAGCTAGTTTTCCCACATTATAAAAAAAATAAAATTTAAACGATTTTTTTAAAAAAAAATTTAGTAAAATTTGAAAACTAAAAAATATTATTTAAAACTTGTTTTTAAATTTTAGTTTAGGATTTAAAATGTTTCCTCAAGATGATAGGTAAGATGATACGTATTGTAAAGAAATTATTGAACAAATTAGGTAAACTTTAAATCAAGTTAGGTTGAAAAGCTAGAGAGTCCCTTCCAGGACAAGTAAATACAAATTATCATTTAGTAATTTTGATCTTCAAAATTGTATTATCGAAACAACAATACCTTACAGATTAGTAAAATTTCAATGGTCTTATGATTTTCACTTTTCAGAGACTTCTTTTTGCGGGATGGTGATCTTTTCCCAACTTAGGCTACATTTTACCAATTCGTAATGAAAATTGTTATAATCATAATATGATTCTATTGATAGATCAATCGTAATGGCCCATAATCGCAAACGGTATTGAATTGCTTTTGATCACGTTTACTTAAAATTATTAATCTCTGTCACTTTTTTTTTGGTATTGTAATTGTTATCCTTACTGTTTGATCTTAAACGGTAACAATAACAATGACAGTAATAGTAAAATATGGCAGATTCTACTTCTTATATTGTAATAGTAAACGAACAGTAACGATAACGATAAGGATAACGTAATTTCGAAACGCAAACAAATTTATCACCCTCCGCTCATCAATTAATTTGCATTTTTTTTATTATAAATGGGGAGTGGGCCCCACATGTGAGAACAAGTATGAAATACAGAATAAACAATAATAAACGTAATTTATTACTTTTCCCCTAACATAAACATGACCTTAATTTTAAAATTGTTTATCGATTAAGTTTTTAGTTTGAGCAATATCTAACTATTGAATTCGTATATACTAACCAACATTTCATTTTATGGTTTAAAATGTGGAGACTTTTAAATATCTTTTTTTACCAAAAAAAAAAAAATCTCTAGTATACATAGTTTGAGTTTAACCCATAAAAAAGAGGGATGTTTAGAATTTGAGTCATAGTTTAGAACAACCCATAAGAAGGAAAAGAGAGAATGTGTGCATTACTAATTTAGTTTATTTGTTATGATTAGCTAAGAAAGTTTTCGTAATCGCAAATGAGATTATTTTGTCGGTCGTTTTTGGTATTTAGAGATCTATTGTTTTGTTGAGTTTTGATGGAAAAATCCGATTTGGAGTTTTTGTAGGATTTTATACTTTTAACTTGGAGCTTTTGATTTAGTTTGGTTGCGGAGAAAATTGGTGTAGGAATTAGAGAAAGAAAAAACAGACGAGAATATCTACATGAAAAAAAAGTGAAGGTATATTTATATGATCTGTTGTTTTCAAATTGGTTCTTTCTGGCCAACTCAAAATAACTTCAAAAAAATTGTTACTAACGGTAATTAAGAGCATTTTTAAATATTTTTTTTTAAGTTAAGGGCATTTATTGCAACTTTTGAAATTTTATGAGAATTTTTTTAATGAGGTATTAAAAGTTCCCTCCAAAACTAAGGATAAAAGTTTTTTTTTTTTTTGAAAGTTTAAGAGTTCTATTGAAACTTTTGAAAGCTTAGGAATATTTTTTTTAACTAAAGTATTAAAGGTTTTCATTCCAAACTAACGACAATGATTTTTATCCAAAAGTTTACTATTGAAAGCATAGATAAATGGTCTTCATCCATATACTAATGGTAAGAGTTTTTCTTAAACTTTTATTTTTATGTTTTGAAAAGTTTAAAGTACTAATGCAACTTTTAAAAGTTAAGAAATATTTCTGAAACAGAGTATTTTTACAGTTCCTGAACATATACTAACAATAAGGGTATTTTTTTAAAAAAATTAAGTTGAAGGATATAATTGAAACGTTCGAGTTCAGATTGAAACAAAGTAGTGATGGTTCTATCCAAAACTAACATTTTTTTAAAAAAAAAAAACTTTTTTACAAATGCAAGAGTCTATTGTAACTTTTTTTTTTTTTTTTGTTCTGAAATCTAGTTATTATTGAAATTTTTGAAACTTCAATGCAAGAGTCTATTGTAACTTCTTTTTTTTTTTTTCTGAAATCTAGTTATTATTAGAACTTTTGAAAGTTCAAGATATACTTGAAACAAAATGTTAGAGGAAATTAGGTTGCACCAAAATGTTAGAGAAAATTAGGTTAAGGTGCCCTTTGTAGTGTAGTATTTCGCGTGTAGTAGATATTCTATAATCCATCTCATCCAAGATACAACAACTCAAGTGAAACATTGTTTTTTTTAAAAAAAAAAAATACATTTCTAGTCCCTGAATTTTTAAGGACCAAAAGGGTTTTTTTTTTTTTTTTTTTTAAGAAAATATAGTATATTCCATACTACGCTTTGCCTATTTCTTAGGTGCAGGCACAAACACCATGCCAGGGGTCTAACACCAAGCTATAAATTGGTTTTTCTTTTTTTCATTCCTCTCGTTTTGAAGAGAACAAATGTATAAATTTTTTTTATTAATAATAAATTTAACGATCCTCGTCTTTGGAAGAGACAAGAATCCTTAATAAGTTCCCGTCTCTCGAAGAGATCAAAATCCTTAAAAAATTTATTAAAATTATAATATTTTCATAATAAATTTCAAATCAACTATATTTTCATAATAAATTTAAAGAAAAATTATTATAAACAGAAAAAATATCAAACTATTTACAAATATAAAAAAAATTGTATTTATCAGCGATAGACTGCGATAGAATTCTATTAATTGAGCGATAGACAGCGATAAATAGAATTCTATCGTGGCCTATCGTTGATAGAAAGTACAATTTTTATATATTTATAAATAGTTTGACTCATTTTTCTATATTTGAAAATAGTCATTTAAAAAATAATAATTTTAATAAAAAAAAATCCCAAAGTAATTGGTATAATTTATCTTTTTTTTAAAATAAAACTAGCGTGATATGCGTGCAAGGCATGTGATTAACGCTTTGGTTTTTCTTTTCTAGAAATTTCTCAACTATAATTGTTAATTGGAGTCACGGCCAGATTCGGGATCCCTAGGAATCTTTCCCATTGCATTCCTTTTTTTCCCCTTTCCTTTTCTTTTTAATTTCCAAAAGATTGCATTTCATTTTTCTACTAAACATTAATTATTATGTTTTAAATTAATATTAAGAGTTGGTCAAATATGTTTTTTTTTTTTGTAATAATAGTTTGGTATAATCTTTCCTTATTTTTCTTTTATGGATCTTTTGTAAATCTATGTAATCACTCACAAAAATACAATGGATTCTATCTCTTTTACTTGAGTTTCATCTACTACAACAAAACAGACAATATACTAAGGAAAGGAAAAAAAAACTTACATTCACTACAATCCCTAATTTTCTTACGATTTAAACTACACCTAATATAATATAATTTTAAATTAGTTAAAAGTATTAAACAATGTTATTACTATTTAGTACTTCATATGTAACTATTTAATTTGATCTTCATATAAAAACTTGATTAAGAAAAACACAAACATTTAATTAATTTTTAACAATCATGCATATCGAAACAAAGATATTAAGTGTCTATTTGGTTGGTGATTCGAATTCTGTTGTATGTTCTCAATTTTTCAACAAATACATATTTGGCAGGTAATATAGATTATGTTTTTTAAAACTATTTTTCGATCTTGTCATTCAAATCGTGCAAATTTTAAAAACAACATAATCTCAATTTATATTTTGAAACTTAAAGTATGTATTGTGTAATATATTATAAATTATATAATATTACAAAATAATAATTACAAAAAACTTGTTCATAAATTAATTAATAATAGTGTATAGTCAATCTAATATAGTAGGTTACTACAACAAGTTTTATGGTTTATAAATATAGTACCTAATAGATTTAAAACCATTGTTTAGATTATAATCCAATTTTTGAATATGTTACCAAACACATATTTGAAAACATGGAATCAATTGTTTTCATTAATGAATAATTTGTTTTCAAATTTTTGTTTTTAAATTGTCTACCAAATAGACCCTTATTATCCCATAAAACCTATAGGAAGTGTTTAGGGTATTGACTTAAGTTGAGTTGAGTTGAGTTTTTAACTCAACTTAATGTTTGGCCCACAACTTAACAAGTCGGTGTTAAATAACTTAACTTCACCAACTTCATTAGTGTTCACTCTATTGAAGTTTGCATGTTAATCGAGAAACTCCATCTCTCGCTCTCCCTTCCTCCCTCGAATGTTTTCAATGGCTCCACCCACTGACCACCATCGACGACAAATTCTGGTGACAATCATCATCGGCCACATGCTCTGACAACCATCTCTCGTGGCCAACTCTGGTGACTACTTCTGACTTCCAACTCTGGAAACAAATACTATTGATGACATGCTTTGACAACCACCTCCTGCGACCAAACTCCAACGACGACCACCTCTGACAATCATCTCCAGCGACCACCTTCGACATCCAACCCCATGCTACTACCACCTCAGTTGACCAACTTCAACGATCACTTCTAGTGACCAACTCCGACCACTGACTCCGTCGATCATCTCCAACAACTAACTCTAACGACCAACTCAACCGATCATATACTCAAGAAAATAAAAAATAAAAAGAACTTGGTCGGTGAAGGTGTTTTTAAATACAAATTGAAATTATTAGTTCATAATGTTTAATAGTTGTCTTATATAATAGTTTATACCCTTATGGTTTCCTTTTGGTTTCACCCAAAAGGCCTCATACGATAGGCGATAGTTGTTCTCCCTTATATGCTCATTATTATCACTTTATCTAGCTAATGTGAGGCTTTGATTGCATTTTTGACACCAAGATACATACATAATAAACTCTAACCTATAATTTGACATAAGATGCCATAAAAAGCTCTAAACCCCCTGATGGCCTACTTTTTTATGCATGTTACACTCGTACATTCCATTAATTTGAAACTATATTATTATAACTTTATTATTTGTATAAAACAAGAGTATTTGTTTACTTTAAGTACAATGATTACATGTAAAAAAATTGTAAAATATATGTGAATGTTTTAAGTTGACATCTCGATTGAGTGTTAAAATTTTGAAGAAAAAATATGTGCAATTGAAGAGCTAAACAAAAATTTCATAATTTAATAACTCATCTTTGTACCTCAATATTAACTCCAAACTTCATATCTCAACTCAATGTGCTGAAGTGCCCATATATTTAATATTTATATCTCTAAATCAATGTATGCAATTTCAAAGGAATTTGGAGTGCGTAAGACCACATATAATAAATTAGTAAATATATTCGCGTAAAACCATACCTACCAAATTCTATGTGTAATTTCTAAGTTTAGTTTGTAATAAAAATAACCTAAATCGACAAATGACATTCAATCTTCTATTAAATTATTTAGTGTTGACTAATTATTAGAGATTAAAAGAGAATTATTAAGAACAAGGACACGATTAGTAGCCTGACAAGTAACTGACGACTGCCATCAGGGGAAGGTAGACAAAACAAAGATAGCATTTAATTCACACAGCCGTGTCATCAGTGCTCACACCAAGGCAGCCCATTTTTTGTCCTTACAATAATATCGCAGCGCTATACGAAGCGTAGGCCGCGCGCCAACACACAACTCATCTACCACCTCCCACCACCCACCATCATACAGCTGTTCTTTCTTTTTCTTGTTTTTTATTATTTTAATTTATTAAAACTGAAAATTATATATATATATATATATATATATATATATTTTGTCGTTAGATTTTGAGTTTAATCTTCATTTGGCTCCTAAATTTTAGAGTGTTAAGTTTTTTATTTTTAACTTTGATTTTGATTTCAATTTAGTTTTTAGATTTTAAAATATTGTAATTTTACCATTTTAGTTTAAGTTTCTTTTCAATTTGGTTCTCTAAATTTCAAGATTTACACTTTTAACCTCAAATTTTCATTAAGGCCACGTTTACCAATCCGTAATAAAATTTTGTGTAATCGTAATAAGATTTCATTGATAGATCAATCGTAATGGGCCAAGATCGCAAACATAATTGGATTGTTTTTTATCATATTTACTTAGAATTATGAATTTATTGCATTTACTGTTCTGTTACTGTCATTGTTACCATTTGACCATAAATAGTAACGACAAAGGTAACTGTAACAGTATAGTAACGATAATAAGAACGTAGTTTCAAAATGCAAATAGATTGATCACACTCCGCTCATCAATCCGTTTGTGTTTTTTTTATTACAGATTGGACAGTGGGCCCCACATGTTAGTAAAGTACGGAACACAGGGTAAACAACAACAAATGTAATCTATTGGGCCCTACTTTTTAGATTACTATTCATTTATTACTTTTTCCTTGATGTAAACATGACCTAAATATTCACTTTCAATCTTTAGTGATAATGTCTATTAATTAATTTAAAATAATTATGAGGAGAAATTCTAAAAGTTAATTTTAATAGTTATAAAAAATAGTGAAACTTAATTAATTATAATTCTTTTAAATCAATTAATAGACACATTAAAAAATGAAAGTGAATATTTAGTGAAAATCGAGTTAAAAATGAAAATCTTGAAACCTGGGGACCAAATTGAAATAAAACTTAAATATCCATGGTAAAATTGTAACATTTTAAAACCTAGAGACTAAATTGAAACCAAACTCAAAACTTAAGGATTAAAAATCTAACATGTTAAAACTCATGGGCTAGATTAAACCCAAAACCAAAACCTATGGACAAAAAGGTATTGTTCTCCTTATTAATAATAATAAAAGGATAACTATTATAACTTTTTTAGTTTAACAACGAGTGAAATGTGAGAATTCAAACATCTGATCTCTTGGTCAAAGATATATGTCTTAATCAATTGAATTATACTTTTAAATTATTTTTTTCACACTAATTTTGAGATTAAATTATACATAATACTCTTGAATTTGTTCAAGTAGGTTTTCAAAGATATATGTCTTAACCAATTAAGCTATATTCAAGTTTATTAGGATATTGTGATTTGTTTCTAAAAAAAAAAAAAAAAGTTATTGTGATTTGTGCCTACATTAACTATTAGATTAGATGACTAAAAAATACTCTTGAATTCGTTGGGGTTGGTTTCAATTATGATCCTAATTTTTTAAAGGTTTCATTTTAATATTTAAAATTTGAAATCGGCTTAAAAGACATCACAGAGAAATTCTTTTGGCTTTAATGTGGATGATTGATGATGTCATTAAAAACCATATTTGACATATAATTCATATAAATTAATGCGACAGCTGAATGTACAAAAATTTATTGTGTGGTTAAAGAATGTTATTAACGATATCTTTTAAGTTATTGAGTAGGAGGATTGAACCTATATCAGTTTTGAGAATGATAATTAATGTTAGTTGAGAGTTGCCCAAGGCAAGGCTCAAGCTTATGGGAGGGTCCAAACCCAAAAGCGGCCTGAAGCCTACATGGAGGTCCCCAAGTCCCAAAAGGAAAAGCTAACCATCGAGTTGTGGGTCGACTAGTCGAGCTCGATCTGTTTCACCAAAGGGAAAATGACCGAGCTAAGCTCGACACTAACACGCTGCAACCTCAAGAAGTCATACCAAATTTTGACACTGCTAATATTGCACATATCCCAAGCGAGCATTAGAGAGAGTGGGCCTTATAAAAAGTCTCATACCATCAACCTCAAATAGTAAGCAATTCTCTCTTTACTTAGCCGAACTAAACACTTCGTGTACTAACTTAAACATCAAAGTGCATTCGGTTCGACACCACACTGATGTAAGAGCCATAGGAGCAAAAAGGACCAAAGGACGGGACGAGATTAATAATGCCAATAAAATTAACCTTATTCACCAAACTATTTGTGGATTGTCACTATGTAAAAGTTATTCTACATAGATTTTAATTCTAGATTATATCACATACATACACCTCCTATTTTTACATCTCAGCAGCTACATTTCAATTTTAATAGACAAACTCTCCGAGGGTAGTTGGAGCTGAGAGAGAGAGAAAAAAAAAAACTCTTCAAAAAGATATTTTTATAACAATTTAAAATTACAAAAAATTAGAAACTTTTGTGAGACAGAAATTGAAGGCTACTTCGGTATTTTTGCATAAATAAATTTAATTATTATTATTATAAAAACCCGTGGGTTAGAAACTCCGTTAGTTTTGTTACAGAGACTTTGAAAGGTCGTCCGCCAAGCAGAGAGAGACGCTGCAAAGCCAATCTCTTTGTTCGATGGCGGAGCTTTCTCAGCCACTTCTCTCACCGAGAGAGGAAAATAAACGGATCCACTCGCCGGAATCCGGCCAAAAAGAAACAAAGGCTGTATTTGCTCCCGACGCCGATGACATCCCTCCGATCAACAACGCACGTGATTTCTACAGAGAGTTCTGTGTTGAATTAAAGAAGCTGTGGTATCTTGCAGCTCCGGCGGTTTTCACCTCCGTTTGCCAGTATTCTTTCGGCGCCATCACTCAACTCTTTGCTGGTCAAGTCAGTACAATCGCCCTCGCCGCCGTCTCTATCGAGAACTCCGTTATTGCCGGCTTTTCCTTCGGCGTTATGGCACGTACCCCTTTCCTATTTCTGCAATTCATTGCAAAATTAAAATTTTCATTAATAATCTTTTCTAATCTAACTCTTTATTTATTTATTTATTTATATCTAGCTTCTTTTTAGGGAAAAATTATTGGACACGAATTCAAAAAATTTGTCTGATCTTATTTTTAATATTAAAGAAGAGAAGAGAGATTTTGTTTTATATTTTTTTTTATATTGACTTTTAAACTTTTAGTGTGGTCCGTTTTCTGTCCACCTTCTCGTTTGATATCATATTTGTTGGTATTTCTATTTCAAAATCAATATAGCACATTGAAGTCCTTTAATTTTTACAGTGCAACATTCTTCTTCAATGGTACCTCTTTAAATTCACCAAAATTTTTAGATTAAATCTTTTTTTTTATTATTATTATTAAATACCCATTTGAGTTTGATGAGTTCTGTGACAATATTAGATAGTATGAGGTTCTATCTCAAAACTAATTAGCTCTAGAATAATGGAACCCTATATTAGATAGTGTGGCATGTTGAAGATCCCACATTTAAAATATCAAGGAACCTTACTATGTTTGTAAAGATATATGATTTATTTCTCTCATTGTTAATTGATTTTGAGAATGTTACGTATTCCATACTATGTAATATCACTCTCTCATTGTCAATTAATTTAAAGATAAAAACTCATATTTATCTTTCTTCAATTTCTCATTCCTACTAATGCTTTAAATAACTGATAAAGAAGAAGAAGAAAAAAAAAAAAAAAAAAAAAAAAAAAAAAAAAAAAAAAAACTCTGTCCCATTGTACAAAACTCATATTTATCTAAGATGTTATAATAGCTCATAAAGTCCAAATACATATTTTGTTTATCTATTAGTTTTCAGATCCCATTTGGTATCTTCTTTTTTATTTATTTATTCTTTTCTTCTTTTCACAAAATATAATTTATTATCCATTGGTTTTAAATTGAAATTTCAATAGATAATATCAAAATTTATAAATTCCAAATGAATAGTTTAGGATTTTATGGAAACTTATATTTATCTAATAGTTTTCAGATTCCATTTGGTATTTATTTTTATTTTTTTTGTCTATATTGGTAATGATCTTACTATCTTGTTCTTGTCTATTTCGGTACTTATTTTCTCAATATCTAAAAGTATCTACTTCGATCTTCTGAAAAAACAGACAAAAGTTAGAAAGCATCAGAACTCAAATGAAATTAGGACAAAAAAGTTACAAAGTTTCCTAACTTTTTCTTTGCTTCACCTCCGTCCACTTCAATCTAAAAAAAGTAGGAGCATCCAGATTAGATGTATTCCACCAAATTGTCCAATTAAATTTACCGCGTGATAAATTCTTTTTACATTATTTTTTAAATATTGCATCCCAGTATTACTTCAAAATAATAATAATAAAAATAAAAAAAGTGTTGAACTAAAAATTAATTGAAAAATGACGAAGTGTAGCTGGGAATGGGGAGTGCACTGGAGACGCTGTGCGGGCAGGCGTACGGGGCCGGGCAGCTGGATATGATGGGAGTGTACATGCAAAGATCGTGGGTGATTCTCCTTACATCGGCCGTGATTCTAACTCCCATTTACATATTTGCGGCGCCGGTTTTGAATCTAATCGGGCAAACGGAGGAGATATCGGAGGCGGCCGGAGTTTTGTCGATATGGATGATTCCTCAGCTTTATGCCTACGCCATGAACTTTCCGATCGCCAAATTCCTGCAGGCGCAGAGCAAGATGATGGCCATGTCCGTCATATCCGCCGTGGCTTTGGTACGCTTAATTAAATTTAATTCAATAATCTTCTTTACAAATGTATTACAGTAAATTTATTTTGATTTCATTTTAACTTACCTTTGAATCCAAAAATTTAACCGAATGAATTAGGAGCGCAAGGCGGCTTACCGCTCTTTTGAATTGAATGTACAAGTAATTATAAAAGTATTACTAAAAAATATATATGTTTTTAAATACTTAAAAATCAATCTAAAACAGGTTATAGCTATTTATGCCGTTTTGTTAATTAATTGTTTTTTAGTTTTTAATTTTTGAAAATTAAGTAGTTTATAAACTTTTTTTTGTTGTTGTGTTATGTAATATCTATCAATATTTTTAAAAATATAGTCAATTTTTAAAAAGTTAAAAAAGATTTAAACTTATTTTTATTTTTTAAGAATTTGACTAAAAATTCAATTATTCTATTTAAGAATGAAAAGAAAACTATGGTAAAATATTGGGAGGAAATAGACTTAATTTTTAAAAATTTAAAACTAAATAATTATTCAACTAAATCTTAATTTTTTAAAATTAAGCTTTTTACATATAAGTTTCTGTTTGTTTTGTAATTTAATTTCTAATAATATTTTCAAAATTCATTCAAATTTTAAAAACTAAAAACATAGTCTTTAGAAAAAGGTTAATTAAAACTTGGTTGACGATTCAAGTGTGAATTTAGAAAAGATGAACACTTGTAAAATATACAAAGGAATTATAGTTTTCTTATTTGACTTTTTTTTAATATTTTTTTAATTTGACTTAGAATTTAAATACTATTTATGTGAAAAGATGGTGCACTTATTTTTATAAATAAGAAATTTTAAAGGAAATTTTCACAAATAGAAAAAATGTCAAACTATTTACAGAAAATAGCAAAAAAAATACTAATAGACATTGATAGACTTATATCAGCATCTATAAGTGATAGATTTCTATCATTTCTATCACTGATAGACCCTAATAGACTTCTATCAGCGTCTATCACAACTATCTAAAAATTTTGTTATTTTGTGTAAATAGTTTTTCTCATTTTTCTATTTTTAAAAACTCCCCAAATTTTAATATAATACATTATTTTATGAAAAAAAAATTGAGTGCAGTCCGGCTACACCCATCTATGGTGCAGCCTTTTGCTACACCCAAGTATTTTTTTCAAAAAAAAAAAAAAAAGTTAATTTTGATGTGAGTATGAAAATGGAGAGTATAGAACTACACCTAAATATTGTTCTTATTTTATTGATATTTTGAACACTGAAACAGGTATTACACACATTCTTTACTTGGCTGCTGATGTTGAAACTGGGTTGGGGTTTGGCGGGTGGTGCGATAGTTTTGAACGCTTCGTGGTGGTTGATTGTGGTGGCTCAAATTGTTTATATAATAAGTGGGAGCTGTGGGCGAGCCTGGTCTGGTTTTTCGTGGAGAGCGTTTCAGAATCTTTGGGGTTTCGTCAAACTCTCTCTCGCATCCGCGATCATGCTCTGGTTAGTTTCATTTAATTTCTTTTTTCTCTATAGATTAAATAAGATTATTAATTATTTTTGCCTTTTAATTTTTTTAAATTTTTTTTACCATTTATATGAAGTAATATGAAGTTTGAATTTGATCTTTGTTAATTAAACCTCACATCTTACCTCTGATTAAATTATATTGATTAGGTGTTGTCTTTTTTTTGAGAAAAAAAATATAGATAATTAAAAGATTTGGCAAATCCCACAAGTAACGCCATTGGGTTTTAAAAATAATTTTAAGAGCCTTTCTATAGAATGTGAAGTTTAATAAAATACTAAAATTATGGAGTAGGTAATTCAATTTAAATAGAAAAATATTAATTTATATCCCTTTGTATCACTTTAAACTTTGAACTAAATAATTATGCATCAATTTACCATATCAATTTATACCCTCCCCATTATGTTATGTTTGGAAGATATCTCGTGTGAAATTTATAATTGAATTAACTAAACTTCTAAACTTTCATAAACGAATCAATTTAGTCTCTTAGTCAGAATTTCTTTTGAGAATCATTCATAGATTTACTCTAATAGTCTATTTTGTAAGATTTACATTTGAAGAAGTCTATGCATCTTTCAGTCTTAATTCATTCATGATTTTAAAAAATAATCGTAATGAATAGATTGACTTATGAAATTTTATGAGTTTAATTGACTCAAATTATAAGTTTCACATGATATTAGTGTGGAACGAAATTTGAAAGAGGGCGTAAATTGATACACTCACAAGACTTCGAGATTTAAAATTGATACAATTATCAGTTTAAAATTTTAATTGATACAACTTCCAAATTTTAGGAGTTTAAATTTGCTTAATTTTTTATTATACCTTCTACGTGCATTAATTGTTTCAATTTTAATTACTATAGAAGAGTGTGATTTGCAAATTAAATATTTACAGCATGAACATGATTTAATGTTTTGCATGTGTTGAATTTATTATATCATACATGTTTGGTGCGTTAATTAGTTAAATATTAATGACTATAGAAACCTAATATAAAGTAGACGGTTGACGGAAAATTTTATATTATTGTCGTAATACTGTATTTTCTTTGTTTATACTATATATAAATAAATATTCATAAATGTTAATAAATCCCACATGAATATCAATGAATCCTACCTTATTTTTGTTAGAAATTTTCCTGACAGTTGATAATCTCACATTAAAAAATAAACATATTTTACGATCTTTATCACATACTTGGATTATTCATCATTGCCAATTGATTTTGATTTGGAACTCATGTTTATCTAATAGTATATTAGAGTTCACAAATTGTTAAAAAAATTGGAATCCAACTTAAGTATAGTGAACCCAAAGAGACACAATCTTGATAAAGCATGTCGAGAATCTCATATCAAAAAGATGAAGAGTATTTAGTTTTGAAGTGGTACAGTACACATGTTTATCTAATACGGTATCATGACCTATAAATTATGATACCCAAATGAGTATCGATCCAAAATAAATTTCATACAAAAAAAATACTATTTATGGAAAATTTTACATTGAAAAGATAATGAGATCTTACAATCTTATATTAAGAAATAAAAAATGAAATATATTGTTTAGATTTTGAATTGAAACTTCATATTGCTTACTGAATATAGACAAACTATAATTTTTATATAATTTTCACATAACTCAACTGTTTAAAAGATTAGAGGAATATTAATGTAAGTAAAATTATTGTGCAGTTTGGAGATATGGTATTTTATGGCTCTGATATTGTTTGCGGGATATCTGAAGAACGCAGAAGTTTCCATTGATGCTCTGTCCATATGGTACGTATTATTGGCTAACTATTGCTTTATAAGGGACTATTTAATTAATCAATATTATCGCATGAGAAAGGTAAAAGAACTTATATCTAGGGGGTTTTTAAAAATAGAAAAATAAGGGAAAATATTTACACAAAATAGCAAAATTTTTAGATAGTTGTGATAGACCCTGATAGACTTCTATCAGGGTCTATCAGTAATAAAAATGATAGAAGTCTATCACTGATAGATGCTGATAGAAATCTATCAATGTCTATCAGTGTTTTTTTTGCTATTTTCTGTAAATAGTTTGAAATTTTTTCTATATGCGAGAATTTTCCTTATATCTATCACTGACCACTTTTTTGTCTTTATATCGAAAACTTTATATAAGGGCGATAGATTACCTGCTGCATTTAATTTCATACTCTTTTTTTTTAATATACTAAAAAAATAATCATTTTAAAAAAATATCACATCACAATTTTTTATTGAATAGCTGTCTGAGTTACACGAAGATAAATGCAGATGAAATAACACCTAATTAAATATTTTTCATAAGATAATAAGATAAAAAGACTCCTCCACATGTCTCAAATAGTCAGAGGGTGCATAGGCTATTGAATTTTTACTGAAGTGTCTATATTTCAATCGATATTTTAATGAGAATCAAATATTTAACTTCTAAAGAGAAAAGGTATATCAACTATATAAAAAAAGTGTCTATATTTCAATCGATATTTTAATGAGAATCAAATATTTAACTTCTAAAGAGAAAAGCTATATCAACTATATAAAAAAAAAAATGTCAAGACACAAATTGATATAAGATTATTATTGGTAGATACAAATCCACAAAAGCCTCCAAATCATTTTAAACACACATAATTAAGGAAAAATACCACCTTTTTTCTTAAATTTTGAATCTAATTTCTATTTGAACCTTAAGTTTTGAAGATTACATTTTAATCCCTAAGTTTTGAGTTTCATTATCATCTTAGTTCTTAGGTTTCAAAATATTATATTTTTACCCTTAAATTTTGAGGTTTTTTTCCATTAGGTTTCCATTTGGTCTTATAAGTTTCAAGATTTACATTTTTTAACTTTATTTTTCATTAAATACACACTTTAGCTCTTTAGGATTAATGTCTATTAATTAATTTAAGAGAATTAAAAGAATTATAATTAATTAGTTTTCACTAATTTTTCATCAATATTAAAATTAATTATAAAATTTTAATTCATAATTAATTTAAATTAAAGTAAATGTTAAAAGCTAAAATTTTAATTCATAATTAATTTAAATTAAAGTAAATGTTAAAAGCTAAGGTAAGCTTTAGCAAAAACTCAAGAATAAAAATATAAAATATTGAAAATTAAGGACTAAATGAATACTAAATTTAAAATCCAAATGTAAAAATGTAACATTTTAAAATTTAGGGAGCAAATAGAAATTAACTCAAAATTAAAGGTAAGAATGTAACCGATATTAAATAAAAGGGAAATTTTCACAAATAAAAAAAATATCAAATTATTTACAGAACATAGCAAAAAAAAATACAGATAGACATTGATAGACTTTCATCAGAATCTATCAATAATAGGCTTCTATAATTTTTTTCATTGATAGATCATGATAGACTTCTATTAGCGTCTATTAAAACTATTTAAAAATTTTACTATTTATGTTTTTCTATTTTTAAAAATATTCAAATAAAAACTAGATTTTAGTATTTAAAAAAAAAAAAAAAAAAAAAAAAAAAAAAAAAAAAAGCCAAAAAAATGGTACTTTTTCCCATAATTTTCAGAAGAAGGATATCTAGATAAGTTACATTTACTCTAAAAAATTATTGTTGAAAATAATTAATTGACTTGACGGAAAATAAATTCAGTGGGGGTTGAAATTAAAGTGGAAAAATGACAGGTCATCCAGTGTCACGGGGCTAAATCTTGAACACAAATTTTTTCTACCTTGTGAGACCCAACTACATTCAATAATTTTCCGCTTCCTTGGCTTTATTGTTTTTGGCCGTTCATCAAAAGCAATTGCTGAGTTGAAAAAGAAAAAACAAAAACAAAAAACAAAAATAATAATAACAAAAAAAGAGACAAAAATCATTTATAAGTGAACAAATTATTTCTTTTTTTCTCTCTTTTATGAAAAATCAAAGTTGGCTGGCTACCATAGATGCTATAGTGATTATTTGTTTTGTTGGTTTAAATTTAAGACTTCTAAACAAAATTCTGAATGTTTTTTTTAAAGCTGAATTAGGTTAAAATGATTCGGTTTAGTTGAACCAAATTTTTAGACCTCTACGTGTTTTATTGAAATTCTACATTAAAAAGAATTAAGGGACCTCACAATAACTACTCTCAATTAATTTTGAGATGAAATTTAATCTTATCTAATAATTCTTAAAAAAGAGTGAAAAATATAAAAAATAATATACCACAATTTTATGTTCTATCTAAATTTGAAAGACTAAAAGTATATAATACTTTAACCAAAAATAAAATTCAAAAATCCAATATTAGTAATATTATCTTGAGATTTTTGCATAAGTTCATTATTCATCCAAAAATCCAAAATTCAACTGTATTTTTGTTGGGTAGAAAAAGTTTGTGTTTGAAAATAATTTTGAAATGGTTAAAATTACTTTGGTCATATTTTACCTTACTTGAAAAATGTTTTTAATTATTCAAAATCAATTTTAATAATACGAAAATGTAATTAAAAATGTAAAATTAAACAGTAAATTGAATTTGAGTGATGAAAAGTATGTTTTGAAATGATTTTTAACATGACAAAATTGATTTTAACTATTTTAAAATTACTCTCCCATTTTAGCTGTTAAATTAATTTTATGTTTTTAATATGGTGCAGCACGAACATCAATGGGTGGACGGTGATGGTCGCTTTTGGAATAAATGCAGCCATAAGGTACAAATGAAAGAAATCAAAATTCACATTATTATTCTTCAATAACGTATAGTAAGAGCATGTTTAGTAATGTTTTTTAAATGGTAAAGATTAATGTTTGAAATCACAAACGTGTTTTTAATTATTTAAAATTAATTTTATTTTTACAAAAATCATGTTTAAAAAGGTAAAATTAAATATTAAATTAATTTTGAATTATTTCTAACATATTTGAGAATAGTGGTTGATCTAGAATTTTTTCTAGAATTTTATCCAAATCCACTTAATTTAAAGTTTCACAAAAGTATTAAAATGAGTAAAAAAAATTAATTACAAATATAGTTCATGAACTTTTAATTTGTGTCTTATAGATCATTGAACTTTAAAAATGTCTAATAGGCCTTTAAACTTTTAATTTCATATCTAATATGTTCTTGATATATACAATTTTTTTTTAAAAAAAAAATTAATTGATCTATTAGATGTAATATTGAATTGATCTATTAGATATTGAATTTAAACTTTTAATCCAGTGTTTAGTAGATCTATAATTTTTTTAAAAAAAATATTTCGAATAGCTTATGATTTATTACTCTATTAAATACAAAATTGAAATTTTAGAAATTTATTGGACACATAATTAAAAATTTAAGACAATAAAAAGTTTAAGTTTACACTTTTTAAAATTAGTGGACTAAATAAATACAAGTTTTAAAATTCAAAGATTAAACTTGTAATTTAATTTTTTAAAAAAAAAATTTTTGCTCAATATACACTTTAAATTACTGAACCATTAAATGATCACTCATATAATTTTTTTTTTTTTAATTTACTACACGTGTTATGATGTTCAATATAATAGTAGAACAAATAGAGAAAATAATTTAAAAGAATTGCATGCAAAAGTTTTAAACTTGAGGGGCTAAAACATCTCACCACTATGCCAAATAACCATTTTAATAATTATAATTTTATTTAATATTAATATAAAAAAGATTAAAGTTGGAGGGAAATCACATCTCCATATATATATATATACACATATATATATATATATACACACACGTGTGTGTCCTAGATCAAAATATTAGTGTGTGTTTATGAATGATTTTAAAATTGTTAAAATCACTTTTATTATATTCAAAATCACTTCAAAACATACTTTTAATGACTTAAAAGCACCTTAATTTTTATTTTACATTTGTAAACATAATTTTCATGCTATTAAAATTGATTTCTAATTATTAAAAGTATTTACGGAGTGACTAAACATATATCATTAATCACTCTTATTAGTTGCATTAATGATTTTAAGTGTTAAAAATATGTGTAGCGTTCGAGTGTCGAATGAATTGGGCGCAGCTCATCCAAGAACAGCAAGATTCTCATTGGTAGTGGCAGTAATATCATCGTTTGTTCTGGGTCTCATTCTGGCTTCTATTCTCATTATCACAAAGAATGAGTATCCTTATTTATTTTCGAGCGATTCAGCTGTGAGACGACTTGTTGTCCAACTAACTCCTTTGCTTGGTTTTTGCATTCTCGTCAACAATGTGCAACCCGTTCTATCCGGTTTCGTTTCTCATTTTTCTCATTAACTTTATTCCACTCTGTTTGGAACGACTTTCTAAATACTTAAAAATATATTTTTTTAATAAAAAAGTACATTTCTAAACAATTAGAAAGTCATTTCAAAAAGCAAATGGGTCTTTGTTATTCATTTGAATTAGTATTGCAGGAGTGGCTGTTGGAGCTGGATGGCAAGCTGTTGTGGCTTACGTGAATGTTGGTTGTTACTATTTGTTTGGGGTTCCTTTGGGCCTACTTATGGGTTTCGTGCTTCACTGGGGTGTTTCGGTAAGTACCTTTAGTTTATCAAAATATTATTCAATGAATCTTGTCACGATTAATAATCATTAAATGAATTTATAGGCTTCCTAATAATTATGATATATAAATTTGAGGTATTTTTATAGATTATCTCTTCTATATTTAACTGTGCAAAACTGTCAACCACACATGGTGGTGGACTCCTCGAATAATTTCTTAAGTAATTACAATAGGTAGCACTTTTAGAGCTAATTATGATTAAGTGTATAGCAATACTTTTAAGGAATTGCAAATATAACAAAATCTACTGGGATAAACTTTATCATTGATAAGCTCCTATTAATGATTGACTTTATCTCTGAAACTCATATTAGCGATATAATCCATCACTGATAGACTCCATGAGTTGGATCTATATTTAACTGTCCAAAACTGTCAACCACACATGGTGTTGGACTCCTCGAATAATTTCTCAGTTAATTGCAATGAGTAGTACTTTTAAAGCTAATAATTAAGTGTATAGTAATATTTTTAAGAAATTATATATATAGCAAAATCTATGAGTGGTAAACTCATATCGATGATAGACTCAATCGCTAAAACTCCTATATATAATCCATCACTGATAGACTCCGAGAGCTTGATCTAAATTTTGCTTTATCTGTACATTTTTTTGCATTGTGTCATATCTACTAATATTTCGGATCTGATTACTATATTTGCAACCCCTAATCTCTCCAATTAACTTTCATTTTTTTTATTTTTGAAACGAGACAAAAATACTTCATTGGTTCTCTCAAAAATGAAAAACAAAAATTGTTTGGTAAAAATCTTCTATATTTGCAGGGAATATGGTCTGGGATGATTGTGGGAACCATAATTCAGACTTGCATTTTGACATGGATGGTTTACAGAACCAACTGGAATGAAGAGGTGAGTTTGTGTATTTACTTATGGAGTTTTGGTTTAGAACAATAAATAAACCAAAATTGGAAATGATGAAAATTGCAGGCATCTGTTGCTGAGGATAGAATAAGGAAATGGGGAGGACCTTCTGTTTCCTCATAGAACAAGTTCTAAAAGCATGGAGGGAAGCCAAAAATGAACCAAAATTTAATTAACAAATATTGGCATTGTGTTTATTGATGTGATGATGAGGTTTAAATTAATTCAGTCTTATTTGATAATGATTTCGTTTTTTTATTTTTCTTTTTAAAAATTAATGCTGGTTTACTTAATTTTAGTTGATTTTTACTTTTTTTTTTTCAAGAAATGTTACTACTGTTAAAAAAAAACGAGAAACATAGGCGTAATTTTTAAAAATCAAATAGTTATCAAAGATTCAAACTATGATTTCTTTCTTTTTTTTTTTTTTTTTTTTTCCTTTTTGTTTTAATGTAAACTCTAAGTCGACGGCCATTGGAGACAAATTCAGTTCAAAATTTTTTTTACCACATTTTAATTATGAGTTTTTTTTTTCCCTTCAATAATTGGGTCTCAGAATCCACTATTTCATTTAGTATGCTCAGTCCTCTCATCACCCAATCCAAACCACGGTAGAAAATTATGATCGAAATTTCGAATTTTGAAATTTCGAGGGTCTCGAAATTTTAATTGGGAGAAGTTTCGTTTTTCTCCCAATTTCGAGAATATTTTGATTCCTTCTATTTCGACGAAATTTATAAATTTCGAAAAAATTTTGACATTTCGAGAAAGTTTCAATTTTTTTTCTCATTAACTATGTTAGCTCAATTCAAAAATTTCAATTTTATGATCTTGATTACAAACAATTTTATAGTTTCATACGCCAATATCATTTTCGACAAAAGATTAAGCATTTTTTATGTGCTACATTTTTAAATTTCCAATTTTTCTCAATTTTTAGCTTTATTTTTTACCTAAAATTTTTCTTTATAAAGAAATTAAATTTGAAAAAATCACAAAAAAAAAAATTTATATTTATTTTTAAGTTCAATCAAACTTTTTCATTAAAGTTTCACATCATTTCACCTTAAAATTGAATTGATATGAGTTTTTTCTTTTACCATTCAAAACTTTCATAATTTTCACATCATTTTACCTCAAAATATTCATAAACATTTTATTATTTTGTAATTATTTTTTATTTCTTTTTTAAATTCCTGCTTTCGTATCAATAGTTATTCAGACATTTACAATAGACATCTAAATCTTGTCTTACTTTATAGAAATTGGGATTAAAAATGGTCAATTATAATCTAATATAGCCATAATCAAAATTTCATTAATTAATTATAACAATTTCTATAAATTTTAATCAATTTCCATAATTTTTTTTAAAAAATTTGATCGATAATCGATATTTTTATAAAATCGAGATTTCAATATCTCAAATCTTGATCTAAATCCATTGGGCAAAGGTTCATTAGAAAAATGAGGTAAATTTAAAAAAATTAAAAAATAAAAACTGGTAAATTTGAAACTATTTAGGGAAATAGGACTTTTTTTTTGTCCTCGTATCTAAGAAAACGCAGTCGCCTCAAAAGTGGTGCCACAATTTAATAACTGACGGCAATTTGATGGCTTTAAAACGGTGATGGGTTTTTCACACGCCACTCCAATTGCTCCTTTTTTTATATATATAATTTTACAAAACCATTAATTTAATTTTTTTAATGAATATAATATCACTTTTTTTTTTTTGTTATATGTTAAAAAATATTTTTGGTCCCTAAACTTTCATGAAAATAACAATTTAGTTCCTAAACTTTGTTTTGTAACAATCTAGTCTTTGTACTCTTACTTTTGTAACAATTTAGTCCATAAACTTTGATATGTAACAATTTGTTCATTGAACTTTCAAATTTGTAACAATTTAGTATTAACGTAAAAAAAATTCATCAAAATTATATGCCAATTTTTATTAATTTATGATTTGGACTTTGTATTATATAAAAATATTGATTTTCTAATTTGTTTATCGGTTTATTTATGCAAAAAAATTCATTAAATCTTAACACTAATTTCTACTATAGGGACTAAATCGTTACAAATTTTAAAATATAAAGACTAAATTGTTACATAGTAAAGTTTAAGGACTAAATTGTTACAAAAATGAAAGTCTAAGGACTAAATCGTTACAAATCAAATATCAGAGACTAAATTGTTACTTTTATGAAAGTTTAGAGATTAAAAGTGTTTTTTAACCTATCTTATATCATATTGCAGCAGGCTTCTTTCAACATTTTTTTTTTTTTGCAAAATTAACTTAAATTTAAAAAATAATACGTATTTTAACATTTTATTTTTTAAAAAATGAACTATTATATAAAAAAAATCATATTTTTTTATTTTAGGTAAACTTACAAATTTGTGAAGAAAAAAAGCTAGAATTTAGTTCCTATAATTTTAAAAGTCATAATTTAATTCTTATGATTGGATAAACTTCATCAATATTTTCTATGGTTTGATAAAATCATCATAATTTAACCTTTATTCATGATGATTTTTATCAAACCATAAAAGACTAAATTCTAATTATAGGACTAAATTTTAACTATTGCAATTTAACTTTTATTTTGCTTTTATCATATTGCAATTTTGTTATCATTATCCTTAATAAATTTTCATTTAAACATGAAGAATAATAGATCTATCTCGTTTCTCACTAATTCTTCTTATTTTAAAATTTGGCTTCATTATTCTATTTATTATATTTTCGTTCTAAACATGAAATAAAGTGTTTAGTTCATAATTACTTGTTTTATCAATGAGATCAACCTCGTATTTGATTAAAATTAGACTACAAAACGACCATAGTGAACTCTTAATTAAGTGTCCAATAGCTCTTTCATTGTTCTTAACCTCTCTCATTGCTATGACTAATCAACAATCAAGGATTCTGTTCAATGGTATGTGGGATGAAAAGAACAACTATCATGATTTTCGGACTATTGAAATTTTTGTCGTTGCAAACATATCTTTTAATTATTTTGTCGATTTGATTCAATCTAAGTTTTTTACTACTTTTGGATTATAGTTTTCTCGTTTAACCATGTACCATGATGGTTGCAACAATTTTAATGTTATTAAGACCGTAGAGGACAAAGATGTATTTAATTTCATTGTAAATGCTTTGAATAGATCCTTTAATTGCATTGTAATTAATCCGACAGCTCCACTAATTACATTATAATTAATTCATCAAATTCACAACTAGGGCTCTATCGATTTTCATTCAGATAGTGAATTAACTTCCTCTTTCCATGCGAATATGTTGACATAAATCTTAAATCTTAATTTGAAAATTCTTCAAATTTGTATTTAAAGAATCCTCAATCTTCAAATGTTGATTTGAATTTTTAAGTCTCATATTATATTACTTTTTCTAAATTTGACTTTCAAATTTAGGTTAAGAGTTAAAGTGTGTGTTTATGTGAGTTGGAAAAAGAAAAGAAAAAAGAAACGTAAGTTATTTTAGCCTAAAAATGTTGCATCGATGTAACCAACCCACTTAAAAGATAGATTGTTAATTTTAGTTGGTTTAATTAAAGTGTAATTAATAATTTTTCTTAGGTTTAAACATCTCATTTGCACGATTTGAGTACTTTGGACTTTTACAATTTCAAATTTATTATTATTTTAATTCATTCTGCCATTTATATATAAAAAAAAAAAATTGATTTGCTATTTTTCCAAATGAAAAAGTTAAAATTTATTATTCTTCTTGTTAGTCCTTTTTTAAACTTTAGTCACAAAAGTTTACTAAAAATTCAAACATTCATAACAAAAGTGAAAGATTTAGCAAAAAAAAAAAAAGAGAGAGAAAATAAACAAAAATAAATTTCATGTGCATGCAATACACATCCATTCACTCAAAGAAAAATAGTAAGACGTTTGTTCTAGTAATTTCTGCATGGCATTCATGAATCTGCAAACGTCCCGTCTGATCCATACATGAATCTGCCCCTAATGGTTCTCAAGTCATAGCAGCTTCTTTATCATCTTTAAGAACCTCACATATTTGATTAGTAGTTTACCCATCGACATATTCCGTAATTACACTTCACATAGTGAAACAATCCATCCGAAATTATACCAAACACCCCTTTTTCTAGAATAATTAATGCAATTCTACAAACCTATAGTAACCCAAGTTGTTAAACTATTTGCCATAATAAATGTCAGATATTCGAATCAACACACATTAATGAACAAAAGAAAATTGTAATTCCATCCACACCCAACACTCAAGTAGAAACTTTCATATACTTGTTAATCGTCAACCAAATTAGACATTAACCACTAAATAGAGAATATATATGTGTGTATATGTATACCAAGCATTTGAGGCTAAAACATGTTATTGTATGTCAATTGATGAATGCCTATTTGACCTCTCTCTTCACCTTCCCTGTTTCAAATCTCAAGAATGTGCATTATAAAGTAATAACCTTTCAAGTATAAGTGGGAATGAACCATCTTTTCCGGGTTGTCTACCATTATCTATCACTATCACAAGAATTCCACTTGCCAAATCGAGAGGAGAGTTATGGCCAGCAAGAAGAACATCAACTTATGAAAATTCACATTATATGGTGAAACTACTTCCAAACAAATTAATAATGTCCCAATTTGGTTACCAATATCATACATCAGTTCCTCCCCCATGTAGGAGATGAGTTCAGATGAATATCATTTTTTGAAAAAATCCAAGAACACTGTCTCGAATCACTTGACCAGACAATTAAGTAGAATCCATCAAATCAATGTTCACGGAAATATGTCATCGTAGCAATCAAAATATGATAGATCAGTGGTTATAAGCATTCTTATTGCATTATGCTTAATAGTTCAATCAACCATATATTCCTCTTGAATAGTCTATGGATCAAACACTAATTGCGTAAGAAAAAAAACTTGAACATGCCCATCAGATAATAGTATATGAACCCATAAAAGCTTAAATTATATAAAAGAAAGATCTCCAATAAGTTCAAACAGACAAAAATGAAAATTCGTCAAGAACAAAAATCCATATAACAAAGAGAAACTCAAACCTAAGCTGTAAGAACCACCGCGCCGCCAGCCTCCTTAATCTTCTTCTCGGCGATCTTGGACACAAGCTTGGCCTTCACCACAATAGGCTGATTCTCCGGCAAGACACCCTTGCCCAAAACCTTGAAATAACCGAACTGCGTGACATCAACCAATGGAACGTTGTCTTTGGAGGCCTTATCCTTAACTTCTTGAGGGATCAAGGACCAGATCTTGTCAACGTTGACAATCGGGCAATAGAACTTGTTGCGAAGCTTGTGGAAGTAACGCATACCGACTTTGCCGAAATAACCAGGGTGATACTTATCGAAGAGAATCCGGTGGTGGTGCATACCTCCAGCGTTTCCCCGACCACCAGGATGCTTTCGGTGTTTGCCGATTCTACCGTGGCCGGCGCTCACGTGTCCTCTCTTCTTCCTGTTCTTCTTGAAACGAGTCGTCATGGCGGATCTCTCCCTCTCTCACACACACTCTCTAGGGTTTCGGCCGCTCGGAGGAGATGGAATGACAGTAGGGTTTGAGGGATTATATGAGTTGGGAGAAAAGTGTGTTGTTGTGTTATGGACTTGAGCCTCGAGATACTGAGAGGAAGGGATGGGCTTCATGACGGCTTCTATTGGGTTGGGCCCAATATGTTTTGGAAATGCCCAATTATTCGATCCGGCCCAAACATGCGTCTGTCTGTGTTCTTTTTTTCTTTTTTTAGAAAATTGATTTCTTTTAAAAAAATAATATATAGGATGTGGTAATCAAACCAACTTCAAGGTTGATAGTATAAACATCAATTGAATTATACTCATTTTAGCTTAAAAGGTTGAATTTGAAGCTTCACTTTCTAAAATATTTTCAAAAATTGATCTCTATGAAATTAAAACTAAATATTGTTTTAGTTATATATATGGGGTTCAATGTCAAACAAGTAACAATTGAAGACTTGGAAATCTAAATATCGACTCTTATGGTCGTAATTAAGTGTCATATCACGTAGGTCGTAATTAAGTGTCATATCACGTATAAAGTATGTACGCGTCTGACTCTTATCTACTTACCTGATATTTACACAAATATAGTGAACAAAATTACAATTCACAATTCGTATGATAATGGTTGATTTACATAGTTTATCTTGATATTGATGGACTATACTTCCAACGGTAGATTTTTCTCCTTATTTTTTATTTTTAAAATTTAATCTGAAACCTTGCTTTGTAAAATATTTTTAAATATAGATCATTACAATATTAAAACTAAATGTAGTTTTGTTGATATAACTTTGGTTTCTATAAATTATACTTACTTTCCTTTTGGCTACTTTCAAATGTCCAATTTTATCCATGCATTTTTAAAAGACTCAAAGTTATAAGTTTATAATTTATCGAAAGTATCATGACTAAAATTAAAAATTTGAAAGGATAAAAACTAAAATTTCAAAATATAGTTCTACAAGAACCAAAATAATATTTTAATCTACAATTTTGAAAACATATTTTTTTTAAAAAAAAAAAATTAAAGCCAGACAATTGAAGAGTTGGGAATCTAGCATCGATTGTTATGATGGTAATTAAATGTCATTATCATATAAAGCATGCATGTGTCTTATCTACTCACCTAGCTTGCATTGACATAAATAAAGTTCTATAATGGCAATCAATATAATTTTATCTTGATTTTGATGAACTATAATTCTACCCATATTTTTTTCAGTTCAACAGACATAGAAGGATGGACATTTTGGAAGATAATTGACTCATGTTCATATGGACATAATGCTAACCGTAGTTGCTATAATCACAATATCATACTAATTGCTAGTTTATGCAAGTTAAACTTTGTGCTATATTAACCATTTTTTTTTCAAATTCGCTATCATGTATTAGATTTGTTGTTACATAAAGTTTGATTCCGTTTGCTGTAGAGGCAACTATGACTATAAGATGAGTTGGCGATGGATGCTTTTCTATCTCAACCATTAGAGTTGATCATCAAAATGAATATTGCAATGGACAATACTTCACCACATCCTCATTTTTCTCACAACCTAAATGCTCATAATTGTTTAAACTTTGGTTCATACCAAAGAATAAAGATGATAATTCAGTAACAAAACTCAAGGCCTTATTTAATATTTAAGAGAAACCAAACCAAGAAACGTCGATCCTCATATATAAGACAAGAATAAGGGTTGGAAGATAAAAAAGAAAGTAGTTTTTTATTAGCACTAAACAAATTCATTTATAATATATAAAGACCTTATATCATATGATGATATCGTAAAAATATAGCAAAACCCACCGGCACACTCGAATGAATAATACATCGGGCTTTAGCAATAATATTTACATTTAAAAGAGTGTCACTTTTGAAGTAAAAGGGCAGTACCAACCAAGCCAAGCCACAAGGTCAGCCCAAGCCAGAAGGCTTGGCTTTTCCCCAAGCCAATCGGAGGTCGCCAAACAAGAAAGTCCCCCAAATAGTCCTTAGACGACGGCAGCTGATTCGTGGTCGACCAGCTTCCTTTCTGGTCTTTGTCTTTGTTCTTGTCGCTCCACGTTGCTGCGTAGCTGCATCAATTACGACTCTTGTTAGAAACCACGTGAAGCCATGGTTTTGAATAGTGACATTAAAAAGTTGTGCATTTTCAACATTTTCTTATTCAGAAAGCAAATTCAATACGCAAATTTTGTTTCATGTGAAGTTGTGAACAAAGACTAGACTCAGGGTTAACATATTACGTATAGAACAGGATTTTCTTGAAATGGTTAAAACAAGAATAGATATAGAAAAGAAAAGGCCAAACCCATTTTTTAATTAGTTGCTTTGGTCCTTATACAAGTTATTGACACTCAAAATCTTTGTTGTATTTGCATTTGAGAATATAAATGGTCAGATAATTGAAGCATTGAAGCATAAGGGGTCTATTCGGTTCACTTGATCGTCCATGTTATATATGTTGTCAGTTTCATGGAATTTGTAATGAAACATTTTAGACCTAACCATTTTGTTTTTTATTTTTAGTTTTTGAAAATTAAACCTATAATCATCACTTTCATACACTGATTTGTATTTTATTGTTGACATTTTAGGAGTATTTTCAAAATCCAAGTCAAAATTTGAAAACTAAAAAAAAATTAGTTTTTAAAAACTTGTTTTTGTTTTTTTGTTTGTTTTTGGCTAAGAATTCATATATTTACATTGAATATATGATCAAGAAATTGTGTAAAACAAGCTCAATTTAAAAAAAAAAACTAAAAACCTGAACGGAGTTTTAGTTACACAATGTTAAGTTTATATAAGTATGAATTGTGTAAAGTTTATACAAGTATGAAGACTAAAATATTATAAGAGTTTCCTTGATGTCTCCCCAATCCGGGCCTCGGGGTGGGTGCAAACCAACCCCCCAAATAAGGTTTGATGTCAGTAATGAAATTTGTCAAACAAGAATGTTAGAAAATGATGAGGAAATCCATAGTGAAATTGCAGGCAGACGTATCTTGGCAGCCCAAATGCTCAATTAAAGCTCTAGGATATGTGATGATAACATTATGCATAAAGGTAAATTCAAAGTCGTGCTAATGCTGAAATTATAGAAGAATGAGGCTCCAAGATACTGAAAATTAGGCCAAGCAGTGATCAGAAAAAAAATTAATTGAATACAAAAGAGAAATCAGTTGATTACCTGTCGTAACTAGAACCAATTAGAGGTATTGTAACCATTTCCTCCTGAGATATCTTGATTTTTGGTGCTTGCAAAATATAGCGAAGACCCGCCGCCTGCCGCCTGATGCTGACACTGGGATGCGTCTTCTCTAATTGCTGGTACAAAGCAATGCAATCTCCATGGCGGTTATTTGCCTCATAAGCCATAGCAAGCCATATTTGGATCTGAAAACCAGAAGGAAAATTTGCGTTTCAGCCAACAATGATGCAACTGTAAACTGTAAGGATCATAGCTCGAAAGGAAAATGTTGATTGAAACTCCATTGGAGCAGTAAACTGACCTCACCACCGAATAAAGTAGGCCTGGGAATGATTGTAAGTGCACCTTCTAAAAACTCAATGGCTCGACTGTACATGCCCCTGCCGTATGCCTTCTGACCCAATTCAAACATCAACTGAGCCGTCGCTCTTCGTTCCGCCTGTTCTTTAGCTACCTACTTAGCCGCAAACAGAAAACAGAAGTATATCTAATCGCAATCAATTTACGCATCTCCCAAAAACACGAAAGTTTATCAAGCAAACAATATTGATTTTCAGGATGAAGGCCAGAGAGAAGTTGTATATGATTGGACAAAGAATGCAATGAGATGGAAAAATAGAGAAGTAACGTCTTAATGATTGTTAACAATCGACTAAAACTGCAAACGAATTAACCAGATAACTAACCTTTTCAAGCTCCTTTCTCACTCTCATCCTCTTTTCTTCCTCGGTTTCGTCTATGCCCTCGCTCCCTTCTTCGTCTATTTTACTCTGTAATTCTTCCGCTTTCTTCTCCAATTCCCTCCTCTCCTCTATCTCCTTCACTCTCTTCCGCATTTCTTTCTCCCAATCGAACTTCTCCTCTTCGTCCAACCCATTACTGTCCCAATTTTCTTCTTCATCGCTCTCGAACTCGACGCCACCGTTCTTCTTCGAATTCGATTTTCCACGAGCCACGATTCTTTGGCTCCTAGGCTCACCATCTGGTTCGAAGCTTTTGCCGACAACCGCAGCATAATAAGCGTTAAGGTCCCTCTTGTGTAAGCTCAAAACAACGTCAAGAGCCAATGGACGAGCCTTTCGATCTGCCAATACAATCCGAGGCGACGTTACGTCCAGCATCAAAGCCCAATTTCCAAGAACCACAGCCATAGTCGAAGAAGAAGCTCGCTGTGAGGAGGAGGAACAATTACAACTGAGATATCGGCTTCCTACAGTCGATTCAGGGCAAGATATTTTTCCATTGTTGACAGGTCCCAAAAGACTTAAATACCATCCACAAGTCCGCCACGATTCCGAAGGCCAACCATGGATATTTGCATTTTATGAGGGTACTTTAGTCTTTTCGTACTGAATTTGGCGCCACGTGGAAGTCCCGACTATCGCAGCAATACAAGATGGAGAAAGATTGATGATTGTAGACGACACGTCGTCTCGAATTATGAATATCGCTTTTTTTTTTTTTTTTTTTTTTTTCCCCTTCTTTTTAAATGTAAAATAAAATTTCATTGCTCGACCAGAATTCTACTGGCTCGGCGAGGAGTGAGCTTTTTGGTCTTTCTGCTATAACAGTCAGCGGTTTTTTCTTGTCCTTCATAAATCTTCAGATAACAATTCTGAGCTCCTAATTGATTGAATCCAAAGCCATTGATTTTCATTCATGTCTTCGTTCATTTGCAATATACAAGTTCCTCGTCCCAATCTTTTGCTTTCTCGCCAGCTTCATGTCGATAAAATTCGCTCTCGAGGACTTCCTTTCACCAACGATAAGGTTCTGCGGTGGAATCATTTCTCAATCAATTGTCGATTCCTCTTACCTCCTCCGAAGTCAGCCATTAACGGATATGGAATCTCGGTCCCGAGTTCTTCGGAAGAGCGAGAAGAAGGCCATGGCGAAGCTGAGTTTGATATTGTAGATAAGCTTTGGGGATTGCTTGGCAATCTACGTTCGATTTTGCCTGGTGGGAGCTGGTGGAGCTTATCCGATGAAGCTGAAGTCAGAATTTCGGTTGAGCCAGTGACTGTGACGCGGGCTCTTGGCAGGATGTGGGACCTGGTTGCTAGAGACCGTTGGATCATCTACTCCGCATTTTCTGTTTTGGTTATTGCGGCGGTCTCTCTCTCTCTCTCTCCCTCTCTCCCGCTCTAGTTTAACTTTGTATGTCGTGTTTCGTAGCATTAGTTCAGAATTCTTGTTTCAGCATCTGATTATGAGTTTTGAAATGGGTTAAACTGATGATAAATTACTTCGTAGTCGAAATGTTTAAGAGCTTATAGTTATATAGGTGGAATGGAAGGTACTCTAATGGAATTTTAGGGAATCGACGTAATTTAGTCTCTAGCTGCTTTTGTAAAGTTTTCTTACTCTCGAACATTTATCTTTCAGCTTTCAGAGATATCCATACCGCACTTCTTAACAGCAACGATATTTTCTGCTGAGAGCGGCAAAATCTCAGTATTTCGCAGGAATGTGCAACTCTTGATGATCTTGTGTGTCACTTCAGGAATATGCAGGTCAAAATCTTGTATGGCCAAAGATCCCTTCTCTAGCTTTAAAGCTAACTCTTTGCCAATAATTTTGAAACTAAACTTCCCAAATGTGTAATTTTATTCACATTGTTGGCTATTGGCAAATTAAAATTTTATTTTAAGCTTCAATTTTTCCTCCATTTGTTGCAAAATGACAATGTTTAGGGAATACTGCAACAAAAATGCTCGTGCATTGACCTGATTATTTGTTCTTTTGAATTTCAGTGGTGTTCGAGGTTACTGTTTTGGAGTTGCCAACATGATCCTGGTGAGTTTCATCTCATAATTTTTCAGGCAAAGGGCTATGTTTAAACTTGTTTTAAACCTGTATGTGTCTCTCAACATAGAACGTTGCTTAATGGATGATGGTTTGGAGCATAACAATAGAGTATTAGAGGGGTGGAGAGGGACCCTTTTGATGCTTGGTCCCTGGTTAGATTCCATGTTTCCCTATGAGCTTTGATTTCCTAGACCTTTTGTAGCTATTTGATAGGCACTATCTTATATAGTTAAGCCCCTTTCTTTAGTTTGGACATTTTTTTTGTGGGCTTGTATTTTTGTATGCCCTTGTATTCTTTTATTTTTTTTCTTGATGAAAGTGGTTGTTTTCAGAAAAAAAATGAGGGTTTCACTTCCATTTTATACGTTATCCAGATATCCTGTTATACCTTCTAAAGATTTCTTCCATAGGTTGACATGCTATAAAACAGACCTCATGATATTTGAATTACTTATTTATTTGCTTTTGAACCAAAGTGAACAATCGGATGCTAGGCGGGTAAAAAGTTATTATTTTTCTATACCTCCTGTTGAATAAGATATGGTGTGACTTTCACAATGACGGAATGTCTCTCATAAACTGCAGGTCAAAAGAACAAGAGAGACACTTTATTCTGCTCTTCTTCTACAGGTTTTGAATAATTGAGAAATCAACTCCTATAACTTTCTTTTCCAACTGGTGGAATTGATCAAGTTGCTTCAAATCTCTCTCTCTCTTTCTCTCTCTCAATATAATTTATTTGGGGATTCTTTTGCTTGTAGGATATATCATTTTTTGACAATGAAACTGTTGGTGATCTTACAAGTAGGCTTGGTGCCGATTGCCAGCAAGTGTCGAGAGTCATTGGAAATGATCTTAATTTGATATTACGCAACATTCTTCAGGTATTCTTTGGTGTACCAATAACTGATGCCTTGCAAGGTTATCAATTCTTAATCTGATACTTTTCTCTTTTTCCTAGGGGGGTGGTGCTTTGATCTATTTGCTTCTTTTGTCAAAGCCTCTTGGTTTATGCACGCTGATCATATGCTCCACTTTAGGAGCAATTATGCTAGTGTATGGCCGGTAAGAATGGTGTCCAGACACCCTAATAATTTTTCCTTCCTAGTCAAAACATTCTTTTTGTTCAAAATTGTAAGCATCCCACAATATGTTAACTACGTAAATTAAGTTTTCTTATGTTTTTTATTTTTTATTTTTTTAAGAGTAAATTAAGTTTACTCAAAGTTTGAATATTGTCAGGCAATATCATTCAATTCGGAGTCTGGCTTGCTTCGTGATCTTATTTCTACATCTCTTTTTTAGCTTAGAGAACCCTATCAATTAATCAGAGTAATAGGCAGACTGGTGAAATAACCAAAAAAGTACCGTTTTACTGCAATAGACACTTTTTATGTTGGAGATATTATAGATTGACATGCATGTTTGTTAACCTTCTTGTCTTCGTTCGGTCATGATTGTGTGTGTGAGTGATTTTGTTAGCAATTTGTTATAAGTAACATCCCGATGCATGCCCGTCATCATAGATATCAGAAGAAGGCAGCAAAGATTGTCCAAGATGTCACTGCTTCTTCCAATGACGTACGGTAAATTTTTTTTGATACATATTTGATGATGTTTTGTTCCGAATTTTGAAAGAGAAATTCTAATTTTCACAATAGGTTGCACAAGAAACATTGTCTTTGATCAGAACAGTTCGTGTTTATGGGACTGAGAAGGAGGAACTTGGAAGGTAGACCAGTGTTACAAGCCCTGTCTAATTTTCATTTATCAACGTCTCAGTAAATATAGGTTCTTTTTAAATATGTATTAATCATAATAAATCAAATAGTGTTTAGTTTTTCAAACTGATAAATGCCCATTTCTTAATGTCTAGGTATGAGATGTGGTTGGAAAGATTAGCTGATGTGAGCTTAAGACAGAGTGCAGGATATGGCCTTTGGAACTTTAGCTTCAATTTTCTTTACCATACGACTCAGGTTCTGCTGCTTTGTTGTTTTTACTTTGTACAATTGCAAAATGTATATTCCCTTTTCTCTTTCCTTTAATTTCCAACTTTGTTATAACTATAAGTCTTTTCAGTTAGCTACATTGTAATTCGTTCATGTTTAATCTCTTTTCTAATAAACATTGGACTACGTAATAATTTGTATATATAGTTATGTATATTTTTCAGTCAGCAATATGTTGTACGTAGGTTGAGTTAGTTTTTTGGTGAAAGAGACATTCATTAATAATAAGAGGGGCTTCATTAACTTTTGGTAAAAGAACCCCAGATAATACAAGAGCTACAGTAGGGATAGCCAATTAGGGATTAAAAATGATAAACTGTAATGAGTGAAAGGGTGCTTCGTTTTACACCAAGAAAAAGCAGTAGATAAAACGAGTTCCATAAAGCGAGGAAAAGAGGAAAAAGAATCATTAAAGAGTCTTCTTCTCCTTTCACCCTATAAACTCCAAAGGAAATCACGAATAATGGCCAACCAAAATGTTAGTTATTACGTGGAGAGGGAAGTATAGTTTGCAGAGGATGGTAGTTATGAGTAGTGTGAGTTGGGAGATATGTGGAACTATAGAGAAGTATTGGATGAAGGTTCCATATAACTTGGAATTGGGAAATTAAGAGAGAGCCCACGTTTTTCCAGTTTGTCGCCCCCCTCCCACCACAATTGTAATATAAATATCAATTTGGTTCCCATAAAATTGTTATTAGAGCAATTGTTCTCGGCACAGATTTGGTATAAAGTTGGAAATGTGTCGTTTGTTGGTGGAAATGAAGAGTGTTTTGGTAGCAGAGGAAGCATTCGAGGTGAAGTACGGGTATGTCTCCATGAGTTGGCGTTGTCAAATTGAAGCCAAACGTTGAAATCCCCAAGTTGGAAGGGCTGGGTTGAAAATCTCCAAACCCATATGAATGTACAAAAAGGTACGAATTGTGCTGAATGGTGGCTGGTTATTAGTGATGGTTCAATAACCACTGGTGGAAAGGAATGGGAAAGTGTCTGGTTGATGGTTCTCTATATGACTCAGGCTTGATGAATTTCTGCAAGGCAGTTCCGACTGGACTCATGTGGCTTTGCGATTTTGGAGCGGTTTGTGTGAAATCTGATGCTAATAAGGCTGTCTTGTGTAATTGTCAAGCCATAAGAACTGCACACTCTAGTCTCAAATGATTTGGGTGAAATGTTTCCCTTGAGTTTGTTGGAGGAAAGGTATGGTTTGTTAGGGTAAGGAGGTTAGGAGATTTGGGAGGTAGGGAAGGATTTGGTAAATATACCAAATATATGGAACTTGGAGAGTAGGGGAGGGCTCTTGCCTCTTGGATTTCTTTTTCATTTTGCTTTCTTTCTTATTTCAATATGGTTAACATTTTGGTTATGTTCTTATCAGAATCTTTTATTATAAACTAGCCCCCATTAAAATGAAGATAAACATGGTGTTAAAATGACAAGACAACATACTAACAAGAATTACAGCGACTAAGTAATTAACTCCCATTATCAGACTAATATGGTTCCATCTCAAAACCAATAGGCAATCAGAGATTTAACCCATATATCTTAATAAAGATTGTGAGGTCTTCCTATCTTTCCAACGTAGGATCCTAAACATGCCCCCTCAAAATGGTGTTTCTTTAGGTTCACCATTCTTGGGTCGGATTTCTATATTTTATATTTTATATACAATTTTTTAATCCTCATTGGACTTTATGGGTTTTGATACCATATTAGATAAATATGGGGTTCATCCCGAAACTAATTAGCAATAAGAGAAGTAACACATGTATCTTATCATAATTATAATGATTGTGAGGTCTCTCTATCTTTTCAATGTGGCATTCTTAACACCAGTGCTATGATTTTTTTCAAGACCAATGCAGTGATTGAAGGATATCTGTATTCCCAAACTATACCTTTCAATGCATCCAACCTTTCTTAAAAATAATACGAAGTGAGAAAGAGAGAAAAAAAACATATTTGAACTATTAATAGCACTTATACTGAACTTGAAATCTAGATATAATGTTTTTGCTAATTAATACTTCGTAGGATATAGTGTAAAAACTCCCCCTCCCCCTCCCCCTCCCCCTCCTGTTGCTTTCTTACTATTATTATTATTTGTTTGCTGCTCTTTTTTTTTTTTTTTTTTTTTTTTTACATTGCATATTTTCTGTTTCTAGGTCATTGCTGTGCTATTAGGAGGAACATTTATTCTATCTGGTCGTATAACAGCTGAACAACTTACAAAGTTTATATTGTATAGCGAATGGTTAATTTATTCAACATGGTGGGTGGGGGACAATTTATCCTCCTTGATGCAGTCTGTTGGGGCAAGTGAAAAGGTCTTTCAGTTGATGGATCTCTTGCCTAGCGACCAATTTGTATCACAAGGCAAGCTACTTACTGAACTTTGATGGAAATGTTAACTAGATGTGGGAAAAGTTCTCACTAGACCATTTGATCATTTTTTTTTGCCAGAAAAATTCATGTGGAAAGTCTCAAATATGCATACTGGTTAAACTACACTTCTAGTTCCTGTATTTTGATTCTCGTAACAATTTTGTTGTTTGCTCTCTCTCTGTCTCTCTCTTACAGTTATTTTAGTCTCTGCACTCTGAAAATGTGATGGTCAAGTCAATGACATTAAATGGTGTGGAGTAATATAAGATCTGCAGTCTGAATCGATAACTCCGATATGTAAAAGGAAATACACATACCAAAATTTTTTTAATTATTATTATTATTTTTTTTTTAAAAAAAAAGAAACCCTAGGTTATTATTCATCAGTAATAGTCTCATAATAATTGAAGGTTAGCTGGGTTTAGAAAATCACTTTTTAATGGCAAGAACTTAGATGCTGTATTTCTAAAGTATGGGGAACCAAATCATTACAAAAAATATTACAATGGCAGTATAGGACAGGCACTACAAATGTGTTTTGACCAGATCTTTTTCTTTTTTGAAGTCTTAGTTTTGGACTTTAAGTTAGTTCAAGATGGGAAACCCCTCAAGCATTCTTGATTGACCGAGGCACCATAATATTCTTTCCCACACCAATGTTCAAACTATTGTTCTGCATCAAATTATTTTCATTTGTTTGTGCAAAATATTTCATGATGCAGATGCTTCTTCAGACTTGTGAAACTAGTTTTACGAAAATATTATTTTATTGCTGTGGCAATGCAAGTTCACCATTTAGGAATGTGGTCTTTACATCCATTTGATGTACTAAAAGACTGTTAAGGGCTGCAAGTGAAATCAGCACTTCAAAGTGTGGAGTAATTTATTACCTTGAACTAGTTATCTTCATTGCGTCATATGGTGTAGAAGGTTTTTTGAGCCATTCATTTATCATATAGTGTAGAAGCAAGAAAATGAAAGCATATTGAACTTGGTTACTTGAAATCTAATGTTCAATTTGTATTGACACTAACAGGAGCAAAGTTGCAGAAACTGTCAGGACGCATTGAGTTTTTGGATGTTTCTTTCCGTTATCCTTCAAGGCCAACGGTAAATTTCTTTTTAGTCGTAATATTTATCGGCCATTTCTTTCAACCCTCTGATTTTTTGTAGTAGTCTACAGTGATCTACAACAGAAGATGCAATGTTTTTGTGCATTTTCGGAATTCTTAAAATTAGGATGGCTTGGTATTATATTTCTTATTTCTTATGTATCATGATACACCTTACATTGACCGAAAATTCTGGTCATCACTTTTATTCCTCTTGTGAAAGAATAGTATCACCATGTACATTTCTCAGCCTTTTGGCTAAGATCAAATATAATGTGTCTTCATCAGTAATTTACTAATTTAAGGGTAATATCAACAATAATTCATAGTGTCATCTAGTTGCTCATGAGGATTCTTTTGTTAAGAGTGCTTGACCCTTATAAGTGTTCTTGTGGCTAATGTTATAATGCTTAAAGCTATAAGGTTCAATGTTACCTTAATATAAATTATTCCTGGACTTGGTTGTGTTTTCCGGTTTACCAAGATGACATTTCTAGCAGTATAATAAGCATGCCAATATAGGTGTAGTCTATACTGGAAGATATTACTTGATTAAGTTGGCCTATGAGCCCTGTTATAATTTATATCAGCTACTTTACTTTCTTTTCTCCTTTCCCCAACTGACTTATTGTGTGTTACTCTGCATTCCAACATTGATCTGCATGCTTAAAACTTTCTGCTAGGTAAAATTCAGATGATAAGCTTCCACATATCGTGATGATTTCTTATTAATTTATTTTGCTGAAGCTGGCTGTATCACATTATTAATTTTATCATCATCATCATCATCATTCGAACTTTGGATGCTTTTCTTGCCTACTCTCGAGACGATTGTTGATACAAACACTTCAATAGGTCTCTGTACTGCAACATGTAAGCCTCTCAGTGCATCCCAATGAAGTCGTAGCAATAGTAAGTATTTTCCCTCTCTTTTATTGACTGGTAATGGGCTCTGCGTTAACCAATAACTTAATGCTATTTGTTACCTCTTTTTAAGGTTGGTCTTAGTGGCAGTGGCAAAAGCACATTGGTAAATCTTTTACTCCGACTTTATGAGCCAACAAATGGGCAGGTAACGTGTTTAGCTTTTACACCCCCTTTTAGTGATAGAAATGCTACTATAATTTCTTTTTTCTTGCAGCCATTTGTGTTGGTTTAGGATAAAAGATTTTAGTTAACGTATCAAAGAAAAAAGTTGTTATCCAATGGCGAAGAGATATATCACCCACAAGAGTAATTGCTATTAGTTGTCTGAATGAGGATTAGCATAGGGTTCCATGATCCTCCTGCTTCCCTCTCCTTATTTGTCATACAACTAGATTGGAATCCACAAAACTTATCTATGAATGTGAAAATAGCGTAAATAATCTTTTGCATGCCCTTATGACTTTTCTCATTTTGGGTAATTTTTCCTATTTGCAGATTTTAATTGACGGTTACCCCCTTAAAGAGTTGGACATTGTATGGTGGAGAGAAAGAATCGGATATGTAGGGCAGGTCCGTTAATTACTTCCAACTTAATTTGAAGTTCGGTGTTGTGTAATATTTCCCCTATGACGTGATAGTTTTGAACAGGAACCTAAACTTTTCCGCATGGATGTCAGTTCAAACATTAAGTATGGATGTAGCAGAGACGTAGGACAGGAGGATGTTGAATGGGCAGCCAAGCAGGCTTATGCTCATGACTTCATACTGTCGCTACCCAATGGTTATCAAACGCTTGTTGATGATGATTTGCTTAGTGGGGGACAAAAACAGAGGATAGCCATCGCACGAGCTATTCTTAGGGATCCGACTCTTTTGATTCTTGACGAGGCCACTAGCGCACTAGATGCAGAGAGTGAACCCAATGTTAAGGTAACTACTTACACGAAGCTCTTGATGCCCTATCCTAGAGAAGGCGGGAAAAAGGAAACAAAGATAAAACACGTGCTGTGTGAGAGAGGAAAGAAATAGACTTAAAGGACTTAGGCTTCGTATGATAACCATTTGATTTTTAGTTTTAGGTTTTGAAAATTAAGCTTATAAACACTACATACCTAAATTTCTATGTTTTGTCATCCACTTTCTACTATTGCTTTAGTTTTCAAAAAGTTGTTTTTGTTTTTAGAATTTGACTAAGAATTCAAATGTATCTTCAGCAAAGGTGAAAACCATAATTGAAAAATAGGAGGAAACAAAGCATATAGGTTAGAGCGTTGGCTATATAACCGCATACTCATGGAATTCAGACAATTTTGTATTACAAGCACACGAAAAAAAATATGAAGGATTGTGCAACCAACACGTAAAACAAAGATGATAATGTGTGCATGCAGGATTATATAACAGGATTCTATTGCTTCGTAAAAAACAGACCTCTACCCCGTTTGAAGACATCCTATTCATTGTATTATTTCCCTTTAGTCTGTTAGTTATTCTCTTTTTCTTTCCTCTGGCTACATGTGCCTTTCTTCCTTCTGTTGCTTGCTTAATTCAATGCTACTGTCACCTGGTAGCTATATGGAGTTTATTACCTTTCCCACCTCTCGAGAATGTTCTTTGCAAATTTTCTCTCTTCTCTTGTAACTCATAGACACGTGCATATGGGAAAAGAGAAACATGAGGGATTGCTTACATATGTTGCTTGTGGCATTATTCAGGGTGTTCTTCGTGCTGTGAGAAATGACTTGAAGATGAAGAGAACTGTCTTAATTATTGCACACAGGTAAGCTCTCTACTATGTCCTCCATTGCATATGCTTTTTGTGGGGGGAGGGAGTTAAATCACCAATTGACCCAGATAGATTAGTGGAAAATTTAGTTATATCAATACTTCAACACTCTCCTTCACTTATGCGTTTGAAAATTTTTTGAAGGCCCAACAAGTGGGATACAATATTAGTTAGAGAGGAAATGACTTTGATTTGAACACAGGACTGCTTGCTTGTTAAATCATTGATTGACTCAAAAGTTTAAGTTGATAGGTCATAGTAAATTTAATTATATCAATACTCCAGGAGATAGTTTGAACTTTTACTACTTTTACAGGCTTTCAACTATTCAAGCTGCTGACCGGATAGTGGTTATGGATGGCGGTCAGATAGTTGAGGTTGTTCTACTCTCTATTTTGTTAAAATTTTTTACAACATTCATCCAACTTTTTGGACATTTTAGTATGTTTATTTTGCACCCCTTCATTTAATCCATTTGGTTTTTGAAAATTAAACGTATAAACACTACTCCCAACTATGAGTTTGTTAATTGTTATCTACTACTTTCAAAATTCAAAGCCAAGTTTTGAAAACGAAAAAAATAGTAATAATAAAAATTTAAAAACTTTGTTTTTGTTTTTGGAATTTGGCTTAACTCATCATGGTCCGACATTTCTCTTTTATTTGAATCTGCCTGTTGCTCAAACACATTTGACATTGAACTTAAAATCTTTAAGCTAGGGACGAAATTGTCTTATTGATTATCATATAACAGATGGGCACTCACAAGGAGCTTCTCTTAAAGGATGGCTTGTATGCAAGATTGACTAGAAAACAAGCTGATGCAGTTGCATGAGGCTGCCTATTAATTTCCAATTTAGCTATTTTCAGTGTGCATGGGTGAAGCAAATTTTCAACCGCTGACCCACTCAACATTCTTAGACACAAGATTTGGAAAAGGGAAAGAAGCGTAATATACCTATCACAGATTCACAATAGCAATTATATCAATTTAAAAGCCCATGAAACACTCAATTTGTATGAAATATTCAATGTTTTAAGGCAGAATCTTAATATTTGTATGCTTGTATCATTTTTTTTGTACAGTGTTTTAATGCTTTTTGCTGTCCATTAATGCTGATAAATGCTATAACTTCTTACTTAAATGCTTATTTAGCCTTTTTTTTCGTTATTAAACTTTTTAAAAAATAATAATACGACAGTCAAGATGGCTAGTTTTTCTTTAACTATGCAGGTAAAAGATGGAATGGGTTCGATTTCCCCACACACAATCATTAGAAAAAGAAAAAAACCAAAAAAGACTGTTGTTGACTATTGTGGTAATTGATTCTATCCAAACAATTATCTCAATTTGAGAATGGTTTAATATTTAAGGCATTAATAACTTTTTTTATAGTTTTAAACTTAAACCAAGTCGATGAGTTGCCAACTTATGAACTTAATTAGTTTTTTTTTTTTAAAAAAATAATTAATTAGTTAATACCTATTTTTTCGTCTAAAAAATAAATCTAAAGCTTTGAATTCTACTATTGTTCTTTTTTTTTAGGCTATGGTTCCCTAAACCCTAAAAAAATTAGCCTAAATAGTTTAAGTTATATAAAGTTTGTACTATCTTCGAGGTCATAATTTTTTTTAAAGTAAAACAAGGGTGACGAGATTCGAACAATAAATTTTTTGGTCACTAATATATTCGTATGTTATTTGACTTGTTTGGCTCAAGGTTAGAGATTTGAGAAAGATCACGTTCCTCATTACAAGTTTGTACACATGCTTCTAGAGCTATTTGGTTAGCTACGACATTAGGTGCATTACCTCAAGGGTGTCCCAAAGTTCCTTCGTCGAATTGTAGTACAAAATCATCTCCAAAAACTCAGTTAGAGCAAACATATACTATACGTGAATACCACCGAATGCCATTGGCAGAACACCTGGAAAAAGACCCAAGGACCCAATCTTGAGTGAAATTAAGTATTGTTTAAAGAAAAAAAAACAGTTGCAAATGTAGTAATCAAATTCAAAGTATTAACATATATAATAACATTTTTAAAAAATACAAATATAGCAAAATCTAGACTTCTATCGTTGATAGACTTTTATGGTCTAAGTGGTCTATTACTATAAAATTTGTTATATCTGTAATTTTTTATAATCTTATTATACACTTGGTTATCATCCGTCAATTATTACTCGTTACAATTAAAAAAAAAAAAAAAAAAAAAAATAGATACAAGGAAAAACGGTCGTGAATTAATGTGGGCTTTTGAAGGTTAGGCCCAGTTTGTAGAGGGAAGAAAGTCGAAGTCGTTGTTTGTCCTTTTAGCCCCCACTACCGACGGCAGGGAATCCATTCTAACGGCGACGTAACGGTGACGACCCGTTGCAATTCACACTGGACTTCTCGGGCTGTCTCTTCCCTCTCCTCAGAAAATTCCCCTTTCCTCGCAGGGCGTAGTAATGATGTTGGAACTTCAAGCTTGAACCCTCAGCCCTCCTCCCTATTCCAAGAACAACCCGCCAATTATCCACACCCATGGATTCTTATCATCAGACTCACCATTTCCCCAGGCCTCCTCCACCTCCTCCGCCGCCACCCTCCTCCTCCTCCGCCGCCGATCCCTACCACCACCAACCTTCCTCGAGGCCTCCAGTTCCTCCCCAGGGTCCATGGTTCCCCAACTATGTATCAGCATCTCCCTCCTCATTCTCAGGTTCCACAGCCTTATTCGCAGGTGATTTAAGCGAATTTTCGTTAGTTAACTGTTTGCTAACTCTGAAATTTCTAACTTCCCTGACTGCTTTCTTGACCTGTGGGTATTTAATGGCGTAAGTTGGTGGAGGATATGAGTGATTGTTTTGATGACTCTTGAAGTGGGGGTGAATTCATTTTGCTTTCTTTATCTGTCTTCTAACATTTTCTTGACTTGTGAGGCGCATCAATGTACTTTCTGTAGGTTATATTTGACCATATAAGTCATTTCTTTACAATCTATTGATTATTGTAGGAATGGAACAATCCGAATTGGGCTCCGCACCAAGGCTGGGAATATCGAGGTTTGTTACTTAATATCTTGATATATTTTTCCTGTTAGATTCTACCTGTACTATCTTCAGTTTGCAAGAATTTACCTGTCATCTAATGAAGTATAGATGCTATGCTGGATGTTCTTTTCAATTTGCAATGCTTATAATAATGAATTGCTTATTTTGAATGATCTTGGTTTATCTGTATGGCATGAAGGATAGTCAAGGCTCGTAACTTATACTATCTGCATCATTACGAGAAACAGTTTCTCCACTTTCACATTGTAGTTGTGTTATTGTGTTGTTGAGTCTCATTCGTTTGTGGTTTTTCTTTTATTATTATTGTTATGTTTCAAATTTTAGGATTTCATTTTGTTCCTTTGAAATCGTAGTGTTCCTTCAGTTTACTGGCTTTTGTGCACTTTCTTTTAAAATTTTTATTAACAGCCCAAAGCAATGAAGAAGATTGGGCCGCCAGAGCTAGGGCATGGGCAGATGCGAAGACTGCAATGGAGAGTCAGCAATCTCATTTTGCTGCACCTACAGGAAGACTTGAAGAGCAGAACTATTATCATGATCAGTATTCACAGCCAATTAATTCAAATCATCCAGATATGTCTCATCAACCTCATCCGCCTACAATCTATGACCAGTTTCCAGCTTCAGCCACGTCTGTTGCCCGGCCACCAGCAGCTCATCACTTGGAGTCCTCACCTGTTACTGTTAGCAGCGAACATTCTTCTTATCCTTCAGATGGGCGTCCAACCTATGCTGTTGGTGATGTTAGTTATGGAGGCAACATGAACTCTGCTTTACATCATCAAGGAAAGTTATCTTCTAGTCCATCGATACATCAGCAGGAGGTACCTTCTAGTAATTATTCTGTTACAGGTAATGATTCACTTGTGTATGAGTGTAGTTATTCAAGAGTGTAGTTATTCCTGAAGAATCCTGCTTTCAAACCCATTTAGTAATGAAACAGAAATTCTGTTTGCATCAGTATCATTAATATTGTGCTTCGCCCCCCACCAACTCTCTTTCCTTCTAGGGAAAAGAAAAAACTCTTTGCTAGGTGGCTATTCTTGCAGAATGGGTTTTTTTTGGGTGCTTTTAATAGTAATAGTTTGTTATCATTGATTCTCTGCGGACATCTACCATTATGAATTGTATTACTTTTATTATTGTATGTTTTGTGTTAATGTTATTATCTTTGTTGTTATACCAATAATTGCATACTGGCTTGTCAACGTAATCTTTTGCATAATTGGTTGGGTGAGGAACTCTTTGGGCAATGGGCGCTTATGGGAAGCTGAATTGTTGTTGTCATGTTCCGCTGCATTGCTCCAAGGCAGCCTTTCTGATAGTTCAATCTGTTTTTTTCTAGTAATGGAAGTTATCATCTCTACAGGCTAACGAGATTCTACTTGGGAAAATAGGATGAATTAACACCCCCTCCCCACCCACCCCACATACGCTCACGAAAAGGGAAAAAATGGTAGAACAATCATCTTTGTTCATACTTCATTCTAGTTTAATCAGTGTCCAGTCTAGATTCTAAGACTTAGAACAACTGGTCTTTGAATGAAGCACTGAGGCGTAGTTTTTTCTGATAAGTGTTTGACAAATAGTCTTGGGTGAAAATTGTGTTTCATATTCAGCTTTCTACTACCATCAAGAATGTGATTGACTTCTTCAGAATCATAATCGAGTTAAGTTGTCAATTATACACTTACACTAACTTTTGAATCTCCTGGGCAAAAACTTATTTGAAGCAGAGATTTGTTCCCACGTTTTAAATCCTAGGAGTCATACTATTCATTTTCATGTAGACTTACCTCTCTTTATTTCTTGGTGCAACTGTTGTTTCCTCTCAGTTGTTTAATTTCATCTCAAACACCTAATGGCAGGTAAAGAAGATACTGTAGATCAAAATGTACAGTCTTTCAAATCACTACCTCTGCAAAACTCATCAGTTCATGATGGACAGCAGCATTTCCAACCACCTAATGCTCTGCCTTATGCATATGGCAGTGAGCCAGGGCCAGTTGGTCCTGTTACCAATCTTCCAGATCAGCCTTTAGAATTTGCTCCTAGGTTCAGTCATGACCATGGTCTTAGAGCGCATGCTGGCTTTGCTCGCAATGATTCAGGTGGATCCACTAGAGGCATTGATTCTGGTGTCCCTATGCCTTCCTTAAATTCATGGTCTTCTATTGCTCCTGGCATGGTTTATCCACCAATTCCTCCTACTTTGGTTTCAGGAACACAGGTCTTGGATTTGTTTTATGATTTTTTTTTTGTTTTAAGTCATCAAGATAAATTCCTGAAAATTGTTATAAATATGCAGCTTGATCCTTCAGTAACCGTTCCTTCTTCTGTTCCTGGACACACACCGCCCCCCTTTGGAAGGTTTGCTGGTTCTGGCATCACCCCTGCAATTCCTTCTGCCGCCACTCCATTTCCTGGAGCTACACTTCCTCCCACAGTCTTATCTGGTGATGCATATGGCATGTCAAATATGTCTGAACGTCCAAAAAAGGTAAACAGCCACATGACCTGATATTGGAAATATGATAAACTGCTTGCTAACTGATCCTGTAAATTTAGGCTTCCGTGCCAAATTGGCTTAGAGAGGAAATCAAGAAAGCAGTGATCACAAGTTCTTCTGCTGACCATCCTAAGGAGGATGCTGAACTCATGGAGGATCAAGGAGTTGACAAGTCTTTTGCAAAGGGTGATCAAAATGATAGTAAAAGTATCGATTCATCTAGGTCAACTGAAGAAGATGATGATGAGGTTCTATATATTATTTTTGTTTATGGAACGTTATTAATGCTCTACGATGCACTATTTTGTGGCTTCGAATGAGCACTTTATTTTATCCAGATTAGATTTCCTCTATATTTTCTTTTGATTGTGGAGTTCACCTTCTGTGCTATGCAGGATTTTGTGGAAGGAGCAAGAACTGCAGCAATAAATCAAGAAATCAAGCGTGTGCTGACTGAAGTACTTTTGAAGGTTTTGTTGCTAAATCTGACCTACATGTTTTTGAAACGTCAATAACCATTCTCAAATTTTCTTTTCCACACATATTACCATTTCATGTAATCACAGAGTTCGAATTATTATTTTGCTTCCTCATTCTGGTTGTAGAAGAGACTTTGCGACATAAAACTCCCTTCTGGAAACCAATTATTTCTTTGGAATTTGGTTTCGGGCTGTGACATTTGCAATGGGGATTGGAGTATCCACATGTGTCCCATCTCTATCTAGATGTTCTCTTTGTTGTACGGATTTAGAAGTCATGTTTCTATTTTGTGGATTTGCAAGGAAGCTAAAATTACTTTCTGGAGCTGATGTACGTTGAATTTTTCATTTGGTTGTCATCCCATAGCTAACTTGGTTTTTTTTTTTTTTTTTTTGTGGTGGGTTTGGTGGGGGCGGCGGAGAGATGGGAGGACTTTTTGATCCCGTGCAGTGGCTGCTGTTTGCTAGGTCATAAGTTTGGTTGGGATTGGGAAGGAACAAAATAAGTTTGGATTCTGCTTGTGCTAGATTAAAAAATGTCTTATTATTGTTGGTTTAAGCATAGGAAATTTAGACCTTTGGCATCTCTTTTGCTTAAGTCGTGACTTGTTTCATATTACTATTTGATGAGAGGAGGATTCTGTGTCTGCCGTACCTTTGCTTAATTAAATGCTCTTACCAAATGTGTGTGAATATATGTTCGTGTTGAAACTTATTCTGCTGCTTAGTTGACTTGAGAAATTGCTATAAAACATTTCTTGGACGTAGTATTTATATGTATGCATGTTTGTATGATTTCTACACAGGTTACTGATGAACTGTTTGATGAGATTGCTACAAAGTTTCTGGATGAAGATGATGTTGCTGTAGAAGGTGACTATCTACGCTCCCCCCAAGAGAAATTGCTATAAAACATTTCTTGGACGTAGTATTTATATGTATGCATGTTTGTATGATTTCTACACAGGTTACTGATGAACTGTTTGATGAGATTGCTACGAAAGTTCTGGATGAAGATGATGTTGCTGTAGAAGGTGACTATCTACGCTCCCCCCAACAAAAAAAAGCAAGTAACTTCAAAGTTCTGCTTTTCTTCTATATCTCTCTCACAACGCCTTTTTCTTCTTTTTCCATTCAGCCAAGCCAAATCAGAATGTCTCTTCATCTACCTTGCCGGTCTCAACTCCCAGAGCTTCTGCCAAGATTTTGATTCCAGTCAAAGTTCAGGAACGTGATAATGATGATACTAGTGAAAAGTCAAATTCCAGCTCACCTGGAGATGTACTTGGCCTTGGAAATTATGCTTCTGATGATGACAAAAATGATGATAGAGATGGTGAAAGTCAGAGTTCAAATGTGCAAGGTTCCAATATAAAGGTCAATATGGAGCCATCAAGTCCAAAAAGAAATTTAAGAGATATGCAGGATGCAGTTAGGAATGCTAGCACTCAAGGAAATGTTATAGAGCACAGTGGAAATCATGCAATGAGTGACATCAATGATGGTTCGACCAGTTCAGGCAATGAAACGAGTAAAAGGACAGGTTCAAATAAGTTGAATGGTAATTGGGTGGATGAAGAAATGGGTCAAGAACATTCATTGAAGCCAAGCTCTAAAGGTAAAGATAATGGAAAAAAACTTGGTGATGGAACTGCCTCTGGGACAAAGGATATTATAGGCATGGTATCTGAACAGCATGGGAAGAATGTGAATGGTAGAAAGGGATCTAAAGATTCTCCAGATGGGGAAACTAAAATAAAACCTCATAAAAGTGGTAAGCAGGAGAGTATGAGGGGTTCTTCATTGAAAGACAGTGTTAAGGAAGAAGGGGAGGTAAAAACTAGGACAAATGAAAAGGCAGGCGAGATTCGTTGGAAGCAAGATCACAGGCACCTGAGGAAGGAAGAGATAGATGATCAGAATGTCCAAAAGGAAAATTTGAAGGACCAAGGTATTAAGTCTGGCGAGAAAGGTAAGGATTTTGACTCTAGAGACAGGTCTACGCATCACAATTCAAAGGAGGAAAGGAGAGAAGACAAGCTTCTCAGGGCTAGCACTAAAGATGGCGCTGACAGAAAAAGGGAGTATACAAAGGATGAGGAAGGCAGAACGAGACAGAAAATCTCAAGTGACTCAAGTAGGCACAAGAGCAGTATGACAAATCCCCTTCTCCAATCAGGTCTAAGAGAAGGTATTGGAATCCTAAATCTCTAATACTCTTTTGCATCTTTAACATTCCAGGGAGGTTTGACTGTGTTATTTTCTTTTTTTTCTATTGTTGGAGTACAAAAATGAATATTAATTCCATATGCTTGGTTATTTGGTCATTATGGGTCAAAAGTGAAGATGTTAACGGCCCTATAAGCAGTTAATTGAATTCATCTCTTGGAAATTGGGAGATGTGGGCATCATCACTGCCCTGTTTTCATGTTTATCATTGACTGCAGGAGTTGAAAGGAATACTGTGAATATTACTCGGTTTCTTTTCTTGTGGATTATACAATCCATACTCTTCTCTTCACATAAAGATTGAGGTTATCTTTTGTGGTGTATGCTAACAAATAGTTTCTTGTTAAGTTTTACACTGCACAAGGCTGAGCATCTCTCTTCTAAGCTTTTGCATGTTTACCTCACCAAATCAGTATAATGGATGCTTTCATTTCTAGACAAGTATCGAGGTCCCCACATAGCAAGCACTCTCAGCGCAGGCATTCTCCCTTCTCTTCTCTTGAAACCACCAGGTATGCCGCAATGTCTCATAGATTAAGTTTGTGTATGTGATCTAAAGGACATATGCACACTCATCCTCATAACAGTAAGCTGCTCCAATGGATGCTTCAGATTCTTTGTTACTACTTCTTTATGTCTAACTATACATGTCATTCAGGGCAAGGAGGTCAAGATCTAGGTCTCCTGCAAGACGACGCAGATGACTGTCAAATGATTAAGAGAATCCTAACTAATTATATTGGTTTGGAGACTCAGAATCTTGATTTCAGTACCTGAATCCGAGCCGCTCGGAAAAGATTCATAAGCTGCAGATTCTATTGGAATTCGAAGAGGTCGCAAAGCAACGAAAGTCTGTTTCAATGGCTTCACTAGGTGGTTGTGATACTCTTGAGGGCCATGCACATGAGGGATCGATGGAGTCCGTTTGAATTGGCGATACTACATACAGGTCTAGGAGCTGCTGCTTTAAATATAGAGATATTGGTTACTTATAGCTACGTTTCCTTCCGTGTATGACAATCGTGGATTTGAAGGGAAAACCTCAGAAGGTGTTTTGATTTCTTAATGGTTCGACCTGAGTTAGCAATGGGGTGCAAAAAATGTATGATGGGAAAAGAAATTTAACTCAAGGTTTGAATTTTTTGTGTATGTATTCGAGTTCTTAAATCTTAATAGCCCCCACCGGCTTCCTGTCTTTTTACCTCTTCTGAGTTGCTTTACCCAAAATGTTTATAAGAAGGCGCTATGTATTGGTTGAAAACGATTGGCGTCGCTCACCTATGCCAAAACGAAACTTTCTATGGGCATTGGATGGACTTCAATGGATATGGTGTGCTGCTTCTCGTCTCTCTGGTGTCTAATTTCCAGTGGCATTAGCATTTAGTAAAGTTTTAAATTATGAACTTTGTTGGTCTGAATTGTTTTTTGTTTAAAAATATATATATACTCAAAACGACAAGGTCAAAGAAATGAACTCTTTAACAGTGACTTTTGTTATTCTGATACATCAAATTTTAAAGATTGTTCAAACAATCTAAACATTTTTTTTAGTGCATACTCGACCTTAACATGATAAAGGCGGTCTGAATTGTACAGTAATTTTTTTTTTTTTAAGAATATAATATCATAAATGTGGGTTGGTTATAATTATAATTTCATTAACTAATTATAATAATTTTCATCCATTTCCACCAATTTTCATATAAAGTTTTTCAAAATTTCAATCGATATCGATATTTTCGTAAAGTTTGGACCTCGATATTTCTATTGATATCGATATTTCGAACCTTGATTGGGATTAAGAAGGTAAGGAGTATATATTGAGCATTCAAGTATTGAATGTAATTATGTTATTTAGGTAAAAATCTAAAAAACATAAACAAATTTGTTGCTTTTTTTAGTACAATAAAATAATAGTCCTCTCGAATCATTAACATAAATTTGTTGTTTCTTTAGCTACTCTTTCAATTTTTATGATCAATTTTTCTTTGGTTGCAAATAATTGTTGAAATTAGTGTAAGGATAAGACTTTTTTTTTTTTTTTTAACTAGGTAATTGTAACAACAAATATCTATTGCCAAAGTGAGTTTAATTGGCATGACCTTCGTAGGTCAGAGACAGTGGCGGATTAAGAAAAACAATAGTATTATTACTATTAACTAGCCAAATGGTAAATCTGTCTTCTAACCCCTCTCTAACCCATGCTCAAGCCTCCGCACTTTACATTTATTTTCTCAGATTTTTCTTCCTTAATAGCCCTTCGATTTTCAAAAAAAAAATAATAATAATTACACACTAATCCCCACCAAATACAACTGGAAATTAAGAAGGAAGTCATCTACATCACTATTCAACTTCATTTTTAAATTTCTTTTTGTTTATTTTTATAAAGCTAACTTCTATAAATCTTTTGTTTTTTTTAACTTCTTCAACTTTTCCTAATTTGTGAGGTAAATTTTGTAATTTTTTTTCTTCTTTTTAAGTTTCTTCTTTTATTTATTTGCATTTGGTTTTCATATTTTAAATCATTCTTATTTTTTTTGTTTTAGTTTCTTTATTTTATATTCATTTTATTAATTTTTTAAAAAATTTATGGATCTTTAAGTAAACATCTTAAACTCTATTTGTTGGGTTGTTTAAGTTATAATATTATTATTATTATGATGTTGTCAATTTATTCTTGATTTATTGTCGTTACAATATTATTGCATATTTAATTTGAAATCTAAATGGAGTAATTGTGATGTACACAAGTCATTAAATTTACAAATTTTTAGAACTACTCACTTATAAATTATTTTTACTAAATTATAAAGTACTTGTCAACAAAATTTCTAAATCTGCCAATGATCGGAGGTTATACTAAAAAAAAGGTCTATCGAAGAAATTAGTTGAAAGATAATTATTACGATTTACGACTTTAACTTGAATTGTGTAGTAGATTAATAATTGAGAAAAAAAAAGTTTGAATCTTATTTTGGTCCCTGAACTTTGAATAATATTTTATTTTAGTCCCTAAACTTTTAAAAAATGTTCGTTTAAGTCCAACTTTTAAAAAATGCTTATTTTGGTCCATGCTATATTAAGATTTTGTTAACTCTTAAACAAAATGACGAGGTGACTTATATTTTTGGATGTCTAGGCTACCAAATAAGTTAGCTACGCTAATATTTAGAGTTTCAAATTTGAACAAGGTGGCAAATTGGAAGAATTTAAAAGATATTTTTAGTTCAAAATTTTGGTCATTCAATATTTTGGTGTGTTGGTTATTAGCATTTTACTTTATTTTCATGCTACTCAATACATCTAAAGTCTAGTCATCCAAAAATATAAGCTTAGTTGAAAAGTTAATATAATTTTAACGTAGGAATTAAAATAATTTAAAAGTTCAAGGATTAAAACAAATGTTTATAAAAGTCTAGGGACCAAAATAGAATAAGATTCAAAAGTGAATGAACTAAAATATGATTTAAACAAATAAAAAAAAATTATAAATGATTGAAGCTAGAATGATTCTCTCTCCTCTCTTTCTGTATTTACATTAAATGGCTCATAGCTTCATTAATTGCAGGACTCAAAACGCAGAATCCTGAAAATGGTTCTATCGAATTTCGATATCATATTCATATTCATAGGAAAAAACGAAGCCTTCTCAGTGGACATTAAAGGACATTAAAGTATTATTGCTTTCAAATAACGACAGCCCTCACATGGCCGGTGCGGTGGCGTGCTCGTTGCTGACGCCGCCGCAAATGGAACTGGTGCGTTTGTTACTTTTGCACTCCATTTCTTTCAGTTAAAGTTTCACAACAGAATAAGCAAAATCTTTAACCTCTCTGTATCCATGGCTGACCTTCAGAGACGAACATAGCAGCACATCATGAAGGTCCTTAGCCTTTCCGATTCGATTTTTTCTGTTTAATTTTGTTTTCTTTTTCTGTTGATGTTTCGTTTTTGTTTCTCGACAGGCAATTGAAGCGGGACTTTGCTCAATCTGGCTCTCCGGATTGCTATTGATTGCTCTCTCTTTATACGCTACTCAATGTTTGCCTTCATTCAAGAACCGTTTCGTCAAGACCAAGCTTCGTTCCAGAGCTTTCGGCGATTCACTCAACCCGTCAGTTTCAATTTTCTCTGCGCCTCGCCCTTTTACTGGTAACATTGGAATTCGACAGAACTTAGCTATTCGTTCATGGCTTGCTCTATCCCCTCAAATTACAGTCATTCTGTTTAGCCAAGACCCTTCCATTGTCTCGTCTGCAAGTTCTTTTAGTTCGCGGGTTTATATTGATAGCGACATTGATTTTACGTAAGTGAAATTTTTAAATTGAACGAAGTAGTAACTACGTGCTGGTTAATTCAGATGTATTTGGAAGATTGCTTGTGTTCATTATTTTTCTTCTTGTTTTATTTGTCCAGATTCCTGGACCCCCTTTCCATTCAATGATGGCAAGATCTCAGTCATTTGCATCAGACATCTTTGCCTTTGTTAATCCTGAAACTATTCTTCTTCCTGATTTTATTTCCACTTTGAATTACGCTTACAAACTTGACCGTGATTGGCTGCTGGTTGCTTCATCGCGAAACATTTCGTACATACCATTTTACTTCAATGAGTCCAAGAGTTATTTCTCAATGGAGGATACAAAATGGACAAGAATACAGAAGGTACTGAGTAGCATCTTTCTAGCGATCTTGTTAGATGATATAATATTAAATTTACCTTCACCTATACCTTAAGCTTTTTAGTCAATCGGTGCTTTAACAAATCTTTTGGGATTGAGACAATAGTGCATTAAAAGTTGATAGAATATGATGAGAAACCCCTTACACATTCTGGTTTTCTTATGGTTTCAGGAGTTGCTCAATGAACATTGGCAATGGAGTCACTGTGGAGGGAAAGAACTATTAGCATGGAACAGCAGGGATGGTCCGTTGCACGGTGGAGTTCTTCCACCCTTCTTATATGGAAGAGGGATCCATAACTATTGGGTCATCAATGAAGCTATGGCATCTGAATTCAGGTTGGTGTTTGATGCCAGTTGGACCATCAGTAGTTTCTATCTCCAAGATCCTGTGCAGCCATCCAATGGAAGAAATGGACATTCAAATTCTTCTGTTAATGGAACAAGGAGCTGGGAATATTTTGGAAACTACCTTCTTGGTTCACTATATGGATCTTCATTTCATCCCCAAGCTAAACATTCTAGTCTAATGACACTCCTCAAGTGTAATGGGCAATATATTCTGATCAACACAACTGAAAACACACCGAATCAACCGTTGGATTTTTTTGGGAGGAAGAAGAAACCTACAACTTGTCACCATGGTTTTCAATCACAAGAGAAACTACATGATTGCTCGGTGACAAATGGGATATCATCTTCGGCAACTTTAGAGCTTCCATTTTCCTTAGAGCTTCTCCTTCCCCTAATTGCAGACAAGAATAAGACAATTGTTCTCGCAATAGCGGGATATAGTTACAAGGACATGTTAATGAGTTGGGTTTGCAGATTGCGCCACCTACAGATTCCCAATTATTTAGTTTGTGCTCTTGACTCAGATACCTATCAATTCTCAGTCCTGCAGGTTCTTTTGCCTCTTTGTTCTTTGTGTTCTTTAGGCTTCTCTGTTATGGTTTTTGTTAGGTTTATTTCTACTTTTGGACATTCAACAGTTTAATGTTTATGCTAGGGCCTGCCTGTGTACAGAGATCCATTGCCTCCAACCAATATCAGTTTCAATGACTGTCACTTTGGAACAGAGTGCTTTCAGAGAGTGACAAAAGTGAAGTCCAGAATGGTTTTAAGGATATTAAAGCTGGGTTACAACGTACTTCTTAGCGACGTTGATGTATATTGGTTTATGAATCCTCTTCCCTTTCTTTACACTTTTGGTTCTGTGGTTCTTGCAGCACAATCTGATGAATACAAGAAGACAGGTTTTCATTCCTACCCCGGATGTTCTTTTCTGCTATTGAAGAACAAAGCAAATGAAAACTAGCATAATTTAGATATTTGTTCTAACTAAGTTATCCAATTATTTTCCTCACTTTCTGGTTTGATTTATATATGCAGGACCAATTAACTTACCTAGACGCTTAAACTCTGGTTTTTATTTTGCTCGTTCGGATGAGTCAACAATAGCTGCCATTGAGAAGGTGGTGAAACATGCCGCAACTTCAGGACAGTCAGAGCAGCCAAGCTTCTATGATACCCTTTGTGGGGAGGGAGGTATTAATCGTATGGGTAGTAAGAAATGCTTGGAACCTGAAACAAATTTAACTGTTCATTTTTTGGATAGAAATCTCTTCCCTAATGGTGCATACCAAGGACGTTGGAAAAAGAAAAATATCAAAACAGCCTGCAGGAAGAAGGGCTGTTTTGTTCTCCACAACAACTGGATTAGTGGAAGACTAAAGAAACTGGAACGTCAGATGTTTTCAGGCCTTTGGGAGTATGACATGAGCACAAGGATGTGCAAGCATAACTTGCAAGGTAAAATTTGGTGAATTCCTTCAGTATAGCGAAGGATCTGTAGAAACTACTTTCGGATCAGATGGCTTTTTGCCCTTGCGAGCTGCCAAGGCTAAATGTGTATGGTTGGATGATGAATTGAACGAGGACTGTATGAGGTGAAAATCTCACGTATGGTTCTGTCGAGTGGTAGTAAAGGTGACTTCTCAATCGACTTTTCCATTCACCCCAAAAAACTGAGGCCTTACGTAAAGTTGCTAGAGTACGCTTAACCTCAGAATTTGAAACATTGCTTATATATTTGGTATTGGCCATAATTTACAAGAACATTTTGTAGTCTTAGTAAGAGGGGGAAGGGTTAAGGATTTACCCAATGTGAGATATCACATTGTTCAAGGAACCCTAGATGCTGTCGGAGTAAAGGATCGTGAACAAGGCGGATTTTGAAAATTCAGAAGGATGAGCTCCCACATGCATGAATTTGGAAGAGAAATACTATTGGAAGGTAAACTTTTAGCTTTTGGCCAGATCATAGGTGCATGTAACATGTTCTTCAGATAAATTTTGAATAAGAGTTTTGTCAAATGCTCTTACTGTTTGACTGTAGGAAAGTACTATTAAGTGTGAGTATGGCTATTTGATATATTGAAAGAATGATTACACTGCCAGAATAACACAAAATTCATTTCTCTTAGTTCAATCTACAGAAGTACAGAAATCTTCTGCAAGGATCCAAATATCAAGAAGGAAAAAAAGGGCTGAAAACAAGCAACACACCAGTTACTCACTTGCTTGATGATTTATAAACAGCCATTCCCATTTTGGAAAAGGAAGAGGATATGTTGAATGAACCAAGTAAACAAATTGTTCCAAGAGGCATATATGAAATTGTTCATATACATGCCTCATAAAATATATGACATAAGCTTGGTCAAGATCCATGTATAGAGAACTGAAAGGAAAGCACCAACAGGAATTGTCACAGCCCAAGAAAGAACTATCTCTCTTACAGTTTCTGCTCTAACACTGTTAAGTCCCCTTGCAAAGCCTACACCCATGACTGCACCACCCAATGTATGGGTTGCTGAGATTGGCAAACCAAGTTTTGATGCAATTAGAACCACAGAAGCAGCAGCAAATTCTGCTGCAAAACCTCTTGTTGGTGTGAGTTCTGTAATCTTCTTCCCAATGGTTGCTATCACTCTCTAGCCCCATATCATCAACCCGGCTACGATGATTCTGTAATCTCTTCCCCAATGGTTGCTATCACTCTATAGCCCCATATCATCAACCCGGCTACGATTCCAAATCCTCCCCAAGCAAGAACATCAATTGGAATGACAATCTCCGCCCCACCGACGCGGCCATGAAGTATGGATAATGCAGCTGCCAATGGACCGATTGCATTGGATACGTCATTTCCACCATGGGCAAATGACATGAAGCAAGCAGAAAGGATCTGCATATATCCAAATACCCCATAAACTATCTCCAACTGAGTTCCCCTTTGACCTGCAATCTCATCAAGGAACCCAATGTTTTTACCCTCAATAGTACTTTCATCGGTCTTTTTTGACAACGACGAAGCAGCCTTGTTGAGTAGATGGCCAAGTTGTCCCTGAATTAATTTGTCAACGAGGAATGCACCTACTGTTCCACAGGCAACGGCCTGCGCTGCAGCCCATTTAATATTCTTACTTATTGGAAATGATAGTAATGATATTCCAGTTACGCCGAGGAATACGAGTATTGGTGCAGCTGCAGCAGCTGCCTGTCCTGGATTCTTTGCACTGTACACAAACGGAAAAGAACTTACAATTAATTGTGCATTTTAGGATTTGAGTTTTTAATAATGCTTGCAGTTTATCTAATGTAAAATCAAGGCAAGAAGCTTGCCTTACTCAAATGCCAGTGAGCAGGAACATACCCTTCGAATGCACTTGTAGACAAGGAATGAGACCAGAGCTCCAATTAATGGAGAAATCACCCATGAAGATGCAACTCTTGCCAATGAGCCCCAAAAGACAGCACCAGCTCCTCCATAGACAAGACCAAATCCGACCATTGATCCCACGATACAATGCGTTGTCGAGACGGGCCATCCATAATACGATGCAATCTTGGCAACAACATTGAAGATGAATGAGTCGAGTTAGAAAATTTTTAGAACAATAATTCTCTCCTTAAGATAAAGATCAAGGGTATTACTGAGGGAGCCTAAAACTCTCAAAAGAAACCGAGGGAGATCTTTTTATTCACAAGTGAATTTGATTCTCAAAGATATGTAAAATGCCAAATGCCTGTATTTTTATTCAAATAATTCAAGAACAATTGGCCAACAGTGTTGGAACGAAAAGAAATTATAAAGCTATAATATTATAATTTCCTACCTAAAGTACTTTGTAAAACACTCGTTAATTAATTTTGGTGAATTTGACATCACTTTTAGGGTCTGTTTGGATTGACTTTTTGAGTGTTTATAAATATTTTTTTTCACTTATAAACACTTATTTAAATCATTAGAAAGTCAGTCCAAATAGACACTTAGAATATTGAAGAGTAATATACGCAATTTTCAGATTATATGTTGCGTTTGGTTATATGTTCAAGAATGTTCCTAAAATTCTAAAAATACTTCATAATATTTTAATGTGTTTTTGACATCATGTAGTAAACTAATTTTTATGTTCAATCGTGCTTTTTAAAGAAACTAATTTTCAAAGTCAATTTCTAGAAAAATACTTTTTAAATTATTTTCGAATTTCCAAGATTAGTATAATCAAACATCATAAAATGTGGGATGTGCTAAAAATAATTTTCAATATTGCACTATCATGCAAAACTCACCTTTGGAACACAATGTTGGCTAACTTGAATGGAAACTACATTATTGGATTTTTTATTATAAAACTACTAAAGTGCTTATTTCAATCGTGGTGGTATTTGGTTATAATATTAAGAGCCTATTTGGATTGACTTTTTAAATATTTATAAATAATTTTTTTTTATATTTATAAACACTTATTTAAACACTTAGAAAGTCAATCTAAACTGATCCTAAAAAGAGACATAAAAAGTGTTCAGGACTAATTTAAAGTACTTTTTAAAAATTTTCATAATCAAAATGGTTTGAAAGACTCTCAAAACATATTTTTTTAAAAAATACTTGTAAGTCCTTTTAGTGAATACTTAACTAATTTTCTTCAAAGATGTTTATATAATAAGTACTAAAAATAGTATTTTGAAAAGCTATACCAAACCACATTACCATTAATTCAATTCTAAAACACTCAATTTACCATAAGAAATCCTTTATAAGGGCAAAACGAGCATAACTCAACTGACATATAGCATGTGTTAGCGACTCAAAGGTATATAGTTTGAATTCCTCATCCATACTATATTCAGAAGAGAAAAAAATCTTGGAAAATTTTCATTTTACACCCCTAGATTTTGGGAGTTTTATCAATTTAAACTCTGAACTTGTATCAATTAACACTCTTCTACTTAGTTTGAAAAATATCGTGTGAAGTATATAATTGTTTCAAATTAAACTTCTAAATTGTTGTAAATGAATCAATTTAGACTCTTTATTAAGATTACATTTGAAAATTGTCCATACATTTCATTCTTACACGTGTGTTGATGTCTTCAAATGGCGGACTAATAAAATGGACTATTAGAATTCATACATGAACAATTTTTAAAAGAAATCTCAATTTTTCAATTAATTTGTGCAAAAGTTTGGTTTAAATTCATATAACTCCAAAGTTTAGCTAATTTAGGCTATGGATAATCAGATTTCAGTCTCATCTCCTAACCCCCTTGATTACATTCAGAGGAGAAACAATTTTAGTACCTGCAACCAAGAACCAGCTGCAGCCAAAGAAGAAAGCAATCCAGCAAAATGCAGCATATCCTTTCCTTGAAACACACCCGCAACCAGAATCCCATTTTGCATTGTGCTAGTCACGTGAGTTCCCATAAGTAAAGCCCCTGAGAATTCCAAAACCGCCGCCAAGACCACCGCCTGCCGGAGCGTCAATGCACCGGAGCCAACGGAGGTCCCCATAGCATTAGCCACATCATTAGCTCCAATATTCCAAGCCATATAAAACCCAAACAACAGAGTCACATATGACAGAATCTTCGTCTTCAAACCCAATCCCAACCCTAAAGACTTCATAAAAAGTGGAAAACTAAGAGCTGAAAATGCTATACAAGTTATAATAGCAGTGGCAGTTCTTGAAGATATATGAAAAGCCTGAGCCATCCCTGGCAATTCTTCTTCCTCACTAACTTCTTTCTCTTGCTCATGATTTTGGCTAAATTGAATGATTTCTTGTTTTCCCTCTCCCCCTGCTTCAGCAAAAGACGATATCCCAGCAAAAGGGTGCTTGAATTTTGAGATAGAAGAGAATTGATGAGGCTTGTAAGATAGATAAGAATGTGTATTGAGAATTTGATTTTGGAGGAAGAATAAAGATGGACGATGTTTGGGAAAAAGAGAGTGGGGATTAAAGGGAGAAGAAGAAGAAGAAGAAGAAGAAGAAGAAGAAGAAGAAGAAGAAGCTTCAGATTTGGTAATGTTTCTGGAAGTTGAAAAGAGGCAATGAGCGAGAGACATGGTTGAAGAGGAGAATTTGATTGAGAAGTGCTTTTGGGGGAAGGAGATGCAATACAGAGACTTAAGGGAAGAATTATCCAGATGGAATCTTGGGAATGGATTTTAGTGGAGGAGAAAATAAAAGAAAAAAAAAATAGGGTCCCATTGTGAGTGAGAGCTTGATTTTGCATCTTTGATTTTCTTCAAGTTAAAACGACCTGTTTCTTGGGGTTGTTGAGTAAGGTTTGATGGGTTCTTTCCTTCCACCATTTGAAACGAGTGGTTCTTGTTCCTTTTGATTTTCTGCCATTTCTTACAACCCCATTTGTTTGTTTTCTGGAGTCCACATAGAGACACAGTCTAAGAGAAATTATTTGGTGAGGCCGCAGCTCCAACGAACATAGTAAACAGTTTTTCAATATTGAATGTAGAGAGAGAAATATTTTGAATATATATTTTGAGTGATTATCATAAGCATGCAAATCAAAGACATGTTTGGTTCGCAATCGTTTTATGTTTTCAAATTTATTTACTTCAACGAATATGTGTTTGGGAGGCGACTCGAATTCTGTTTAAAATTCTTTTTTGGATTTTATGATTCAAACCGTGTAAATTCTGAAAACAACATTTTTATGTTTTCATTGTATCTAAACTTTGAATTTTAGAATTTAAAATTAATTATATTAAATAAACACAAAAATATTTATAAATATAGTATGTCATGTTATAAGCTCAATTCAAATTTTTTTAATTGAAATATGTATTATGTAATTATTATAAATTAGGTTAAATTCTAGTGTTGGTTTCTATAGTTTGGATAAAGTTATAAATTAGTTCATATAGTTTTAAAATTTAGAATTTAGTTCATATGGTTTGATATAACTTTATATATTGTCCTATGGTTTGTTAAATCTTCTTAAATAATTCATATGAAATATTTATGAAGCTTTTATCAAACCCTAGCACTTAAATTTTAATTATAAACCCTAAGACCTAAATTTTAACTTTTCAAAAATTCCAACTTATCGCACAAATTAGATAATATTACAAAATATTAATAATACAATTTTTTAACATAAAACTATATTCATAAATAAAATAATAATAGTTTATTGTCAACTAATATTTAGTGGGTAACTACAACTAGTTTGCAATTGTTTGAATGAGAATTCAATTTCTGAATTCGACTACCAAACACATATCAAAAATACAATATCAAGTTAAAAAGAGAAATGAATATCACTAATCTCAAACAGGGGATTGGGGATTGAATTTTCTTTACGTTACTTGTAGGAAAATTATTATAAATAGAAAAAATATCAAACTATTTATAAATATAAAAAGTTCACTATATATCAACAATAGAAGTCTATCGCGGTTTATCGTTGATAGACAGTAAAATTTTTCTATACTTGTAAATACTTTGACTCATTTTTCTATATTTGAAAGCCGCCCTTATTTATATTTATGGATTGGATAAACCCAATATATACCAATAGTTAATATGTGGAGACATTTTTCTGGTGAGCAATAGTAGAGTATATTTGATGCAACGGAAAAGGTTTAGGCTAAGTTCTTAGCTAAATAAGGGAAGTCTATATCTAAAGTTGACAACCCTCTCAAGAACAAAGTTCTATATTAAAATCAAAATCAAAAGCTTCCTATTACAACTCTAAATTGATTATTTATAGCCCTACAAAAAAGAAGACAATTAATTAATTAATTCTAAAATACCAATTAAACACTAATTAATCTAAATTAACCATAAAACAAATATTAACTCAAATGTACTAATTGTCTTCTAAATCTCCTCATCAATATTTGTTTTAGTTCGTTTTGACTGTGAATATCACATATATACACCATGAGTATAAATACAAGGTATCTCACAAAATACATAGCAGGTCAGAATTTTAAAAGGAAAAGATACGTAGAAAACAGTGAGGCTTCTTTCTATTTTTTTAAAAAAATTATATCAATTTTTGGTTGAGTAAATACACGGATATACTAGCGATATCAATAAGAAGAAATTTCTTCCCTCCCCTCTATTAATATGTTGTTTGTCATTTTTACAAATTAATTTTTTATTATCCGTATTTTTTGTAGCTATAATATAAATACAATTTCTCGAGAGAAAAAAAAATGTAAAATCAATTAGGCGAGTTAAAGAACATGCGAAACACGTGTCATCTTCGTTCAAATGTAATAAGAAAAATCAACTGGGCTTTTGGGCTTTCAACTATTGAAGCCTAGATGTCTAGATTATTCGAAAGCCCAGCCCAACTTATAATGGGCTTATACTTTGAGACGGCCCATGGTCCGTGATTTCCTTGTGGCAATTCAGTGGTTAAGGCCTTGATCTTTCACGATTTTCTGGAAGACATAGAACGGCAGTTGGAATTTGACAACTCTTTTATTTTGATAAAAGCTCGGTATTCTGTAGGCAGCAGTGAAGAACAATATGGGTGATGGTAATTGTTTAAGGGTGAAACACGTGCGAAGCACATGGCATCTTTTCATTCAAATATAACAGAAAAAACGTACTGGGCTTTTGGACATTTTCCAAAATCAAACTTAAAAATCTGCTATCGATACCAATTTCTCAACAACAATATATCTGCGATGTGGTTCTTTCGAGCAAGAAAAACCACGTGTGCGAAAGTATCGTGATGTCCATTGCACCTTGAAACCGAAAAAATGACTTTTATTAAAAGCATTAAAAAATTTAAAACAGAAAAAAAAAAGAAAAAAGGAAAATCTTCACCTAAAGAAAAATCGTCAAACTACTTAAAAAAAATAGAAAAAAAATATTAATAGACATTGATAGACTTCTATCATTTCTATCACCGATAGACCCGGATAGATTTATATTAGCATCTATCACAACTATTTAAAAATTTTGTTATTTTGTGTAAATAATTTTTCTTACTTTTCTATTTTTAAAAATTCTTCAAAAAAAAAAAAAAAAGAAGACTATATCTAATTCGTCATTTCAGAACAGAAAAGAACAAAAAATAAATAAATAAAGGTCGAATCCAATTTTGTATAGATAAATGGCCGATGGCTAAATTTATAGAGATCTAATAAGACATGATATACTAAAATGTCATTTTTTCTTCAAAAGAAGTATAACTCAACTGACATAGAAAATGTATTATTAATAGAGGTTCAATCTCCCTTCTTGTATGGTATAAATAAGTAAAGAAAAAGTCATCCCTTTAAAATATAATAAACTGACACTAAAATCAAGGAATATTGGAGCCAAATCAATAAATATGTCAAAGTTATTTGAATTAAAAAAAACACATAAATAATAAAAGAAATTTAGAGGTGGAATGGATGTTAAGCTTAAATTTTTAAAAAATAAAAATAAAAAACCAAAGGGTTATCAAAAGAATCCATAACAAACTCTTTTTTCTTTTTTTAAGAATATGTATGAATTTTTAGAAAGAAAAATACTTGGGGTATATATCAGTGTACTATTTATATCTTTGTGCAATCCATGCAGTATTAACAGTTCATAAAATTTCCTATTTGGTAAGACAATTTAAAAACAAATAGGGTAAAATGCACTTTTGGTATCTGAAGTTTGGGACTGTTGTCTATTTAGTCCCTGAAGTTTAAAAACGAACACTTTAGTCTCTGAAGTTTGAAAAATACTTCTAAATGATCCCTGAGTTAAACACAAGAAATTCAATGAAAATAGAATTAGTATTTTATGTTTTCAAATCTTCACTCTCCCCCTCTAAAATTTTATTAGGTATTTTGCAATGGTAAAATGGACTTTTTGCATTTTTGTTAGGTATTCCTCATCATTTCCCTTATCCTATATCAAAAGAAATCCGAATAATGGCCGAATTTGAAGCCCAGCTCAATAAAGTCTTTATAGGCTTCTATCTCGTGACCGAAAATTTCAATTAGATTTAATTTATGTCAAGATTTAAATTTTGACCAAAAATCCGAAATATTTTTTTAATTAATTAAAGAAACAAAAAAGAGAGTTGTTATTACATAAGCATCATCAACTTTTAAAAGCAGAAAATAAAAATATATATCAATGTAATTTTTTTCCTCAAAAAAAAAAAAATCAACGCGTAACCAGCACCAATTTCCTATTTATTTCAGTGAAAAAAAAAAAAAAAAAAACCCTTTCGTATCTTTCAGCATCTTATTCAATGTTGGAAGAACAATTTTCATTCTTTAAAAAAATTGAGTATTTTTCAAAAAAAAAAAAAATTCATAGTCGGTTATGGTGGAGGCCCGCCTGGCCCGCCACTTTACCAACACCACATGAGCAGATGAGCTGGCATGTTATTCAGGTGGGTTCTGTTGAGATAACCAATAAGAAATTGCCACGTCAAACGACGTACGAAAATTCAAAACAAAGTCGGGCCTTCCCGTGGACTAGGACTTGGAGGCCATGTGTATTTGATTGAAATTGAAGAATCAAATTTAAGAGTTCGGTTCCTCAAAAAATAAAATAAAGGGTTCGGTCGCACTTTATTCATTATTAGACCATGAATTATTGCGAAGAATCATTCATGATTAATGAACTTGGTTATTGCATTAAGATTCGATTCCTTTTCACAATTATTTGTCTTTTGAAACACCTTTTCTGATGGTTTCAGTTCTTTTATTCCTAAAATAATAATAATAATAATAAATATGAATATTTTAAATTAAGTCGCTCATTTATTTCAAAGGTTTATATTATGTTTGGTATTTTCTAAAGATTTAAAATTGAATTATGTCTCTAATCTTTTAGGACATGTTTGGGAGTAACTTTTGTCCTGTTTTAAATTACTAATAAACACACTTTAATAACTCAAAATTAATTTATTTTCAATTTTATATATTTAAATGCAATTTTCAATTATCAAAATTAGTTTTGAAAGATTAAAAACATATTTTTCGATGATTTTAAAATGACATAAGTAATTTTAGCCATTTTAAAATCACTTATAAACATGTTCTTATATTTGTTTTAAGTTTAAGCTTTAGGTCGATGTTAGCTATTTTAGTTTATTTGTCTACGTTGTATTATACATTTGAAATGTTTATTTTAATTTTATTTTTTATATTATTTTAAAAGTACATTTTCATTTTAAAATTGTTGATGAAGATTTTAAGAATAATTTTTTATTTATTGTGATTCACTTTATTATTATGACAAGAAAAATAATGGAATAAACCAAGAATAAACTATCCTTATTAGGTGAAGGTTTGAAATTTAAAAAATTATGTATAAATCAAGAAAAATCTAAAAAAAAATTCTCCACTATCTCAGTTTTTTAATATAGAAAAAATAAAGATAATTTTATAACTGATCAATCAAACTATTTAAATTTTTTTACAATAATGACAATATTAGATATACATTTATATGATACTAATAAATCTGTGAATTTTAGATATAAATTTGAAATTTTAATCTTATAACTTACTAACAAATGTGTGAATTTTAGAAAATGAAGTAAGTTAGAGATGTTTAAATAAATAAAAAAAAAAAGAGATGCACTAAAAACAAAATTAAGAGTTTAGATCTATTAACTACTAAAATATGTGTTTAGAAAATTATGGATGCACCAAAAAAAAAAAATTATGATAGTTTGTGTTTTCAACTATTATAACTTATAATCAACTACTTTGTTATCTTGTTTACTATTTTTTATAGTATTTACGATTTCTTATTCATCTTTTTTTTTCTTTCTGTTACAATATTTATTTCATATTCATACTAAAATAGTTTGCATCACAAACATAGACTATTATAACTTACAAACTATTATAACCTACAGACTATGATAATCACTTACTATAATAATTAATTTAACGTTGAAAACATTTCCAAAAGATAAAAAGAGAGAGATTTTAATCCATTAGTTAAATTACTAGTTTAGGGCACGAATTTTAAAATTTGTGTCTATTTAGTTTTGAACTTTCAAAATTGTTTAACAAGTTTTTAGATTTTTAATTTTGTTTCTACAAGAAGTTTATGATAAATTTAATTTTTTTTAAAAAAAAAATTAATTTATTAGATATAAATTTAAATTTTATGTTTAATTGCACTCTAAATTTGTAATTTTATATTTAATAAATTTGTAAAGTTTAAAAGTAAAAAAATCAACAATAAAATATGTAATTTTAAAAGTTTAAATATCACATACACACAAAATCTATATAAAAAAATAGAGATTAAATATATAAAACTAAGTTATAAAAAATTCCCTTAAACTTTATACTTTGGATCAAAAATATTCTTAAACTTTCAAAAGTTTCAAAAATGCCTTAAAACTTTTAAAAGGAGTTCAACAATACCCTTACCAAAAAAGTTCCATAGCTTGATGGCTTAGAGAGTGGATTAAAATTTTGATCTAAACTCTCTTAGTCACAGGTTTGAAGCGTTTCGATTTTGGATAGAAACCATTGATTTTTTTTTGTTTCAAAAATATCCTAAACTTTCGAAAGTATAAAAGAAGTACCCTTAAAACTTAAAAAGAAAGTTAAAAAATATCATTATTGTTAGTGAATATGAACAAAAATCGTAAATACCTCGTTGTAAAAATAACTCTAAAATAATAAAAAAAAAATTACAAAGTGCTCCTATCGTTAGTATAGTGATCACTTTGTTTGAAGTTTTCATGAATACGGAAAAGAACCAATTTTAATACAAATTATATAGATTTCATCATTTTTTTCATATGGATACTCTCATTTTTCTCTTATTTGTCCAATTCTTACACCAATTTCCTCAACAACTAAAATAAAAACCAAAACTTTAAGTTAAAACATAAATTCATATAACACTTCAAAATCAGAATCTCCCTTTAAAACATACTAAAACGATAAATAACCAAATACTATATATATTAACATACATTCAACTATTAAAGTACAACCTTGTTAAAATATTTTAAGTCTAGAGATTTCTTGGTACTTTCATTATTCTTCTTCTTTTTGTTATAGATAATATATCTTACTTAAAGTGTATTTTTTTTTTAGATAAACAAAGGTCAAAATATTAACAAAAAAGAGAGTAAGAGGATATTGAAGAAGAGAGAGGAGAAAGAAGAGAGAAAATAGAAAAGTAAAAAGATTTTAACGGTTTTTATTTATATACTAACTGTAAGAATTTTTTTTATTTTTTTAAGTTTAGGATATTTTTTAAATCTTTGAAAGTTTATAAATATTTTTTACATAAAATACTAACTATTTTCATTCAAAATTAATAATAAGAATATTCTTTTTAACTTTTTTTAAGTAAAAAATATTTTCGATAAAGTACGAAATTTAAAGATGTTTGGTATTATATAGTCAAAATATAATTTAAGTAATAATTGAAACAAGTTTCGTTGAATCATTTACGTTTGGTATGCGCGCCAGGCAAGGAGTGGAAGGCATTGTTGTCCAAAGTGCAAATACAGAACCCAAAAAGGCCCATCTCACTCATCAATCAACACGAGTCATCTTATTGTTCACACAAACAAGAAATAATGAAGTGTCAGTGAAGTGAATGAATGTCATTCCTTTACCATACACATCATTCCCATGGGACCCATTTCTCACCACGCCAGCCATTTTAGAAATTCATACTCGAAATTTTCTAAATTCTGTTAAGTACTACGAGAGTATCATCTTTCTTGTAATCTACTATAAATTTTCGTAATTTAGATGAATATTGTTGTCCAAAATATAAGAACGGCGCGATCTTGGTGCTATATCACAAAAATCAGTTGCTCCTCAAAGTTCACACAACACTCGAATGTATCTGATGAAAAACGGTAACTCAGAAACGGAATAGTGAAAATCAAAGAGAGAGCTGAAAGAGAGAATGACGGCTAGGGTTAGGGTTTTCCTTTTGAAGAGAAATAAAATAAAACATTTTTTTATATCTCAAATGCGTGTAGTGAAAGAGTTATACTTCCACCACCACCACCACACTTTGAAAGTTTCTTTGCAAGCACTTGTATATATACCCACTTGTCACTCCTTAATCTTCCAATGTGGGATAACTTTTACCTTTTTTCTCGTAAAAATTATCTTTTTCTTTTTAGTCATTCCTAGCAATTTTTCCTTCATATTCTAGTGTAATTGTTGTCCATGAACCGCTGGTTTAGTAGGTAGTTGGTCAATTTAGTTGGTAATTCATACTATATTTTATATTTTTAGATTCATTAAGTTTAGCAGATATGTATTTGTTGTGAGATGTTGCAAGATAAAAACTAGTAGCTAAAAAACTAGCAAAAAAATGTTCATATCCACCCTAAATCAACTAAAAGAACTATAAAAATGAGTTCCAATTGAGTGTTTAAGTTTGAAAGTTGTTGCGAGATGTTGCGAGTTAAAAATAAGTAGCTAAAAAATTAGCAAAAGAATGTCCATACCCACCCTAAATCACCTAAAATAACTATAAAAATTAGTTTCAATTGAGTGTCTCAAGTTTGAAGTTGTTGTGAGATACTGCGAGATTTTGTGAGATAAAAAATAGTAGCTAAAAAACTAGCAAACAAATGTTCATATTCACTCTAAATCACCTAAAACAACTATAAAAGTGATTTCCAATTGAGTGTTTCAAGTTTGAACTTTGTTGCGAGATGTTGCGAGATATTGCGAGATGTTGCAAGATAACAGTAGCTAAAAAACTAGCAAAAAAAATGTTCATACTCACCCTAAATCACCTAAAAGAACTATAAAAATGAGTTCTAATTGAGTGTTTAAGTTTGAAGGTTGTTGCGAGATGTTGCGAGTTAAAAATAAGTAGCTAAAAGACTAGCAAAAGAATGTCCATACCCATCTTAAATCACCTAAAACAACTATAAAAATGAGTTTCAATTGAGTGTTTCAAGTTTGAACTTTGTTGTGAGATGTTGCAATATGTTGCGAGTTAAAAATAAGTAGCTAAAAACCTAGCAAAAGAATGTCCATACCCATCCTAAATCACCTAAAACAACTATAAAAGTGAGTTCCAATTGAGTGTTTCAAGTTTGAACTTTGTTGCGAGATGTTGCAAGATAAAAAACAGTAACACAAAAACTAACAAAAAAATGATCATACCCACCCTAAATCACCTAAAATAACTATAAAAATGAGTTCCAATTGAGTGTTTCAAGTTTGAAAGTTGTTGTGAAATGTTGCGATATATTGCGAGATGTTGCGAGTTAAAAATAAGTAGCTAAAAAACTAGCAAAAGAATGTTCATACCCATCCTAAATCACCTAAAAAAACTATAAAAATGAGTTCCAATTGAGTGTTTCAAGTTTGAACCTTGTGGCGAGATATTGCGAGATGTTGCAAGATAAAAAATAGTAACACAAAAACTAACAAAAAAAATGTTCATATCCACCCTAAATAACCTAAAATGACTATAAAAATGAATTCCAATTGAGTGTTTCAAGTTTGAAAGTTGTTGCGAGATGTTGCGATATATTGTGAGATATTGCGAGATGTTGCAAGATGTTGCAAGATAATAGCTAAAAAACTAGCAAATAAATGTCTTATACCCATCATAAATCACTTAAAGTATATATATAAATGAGTTTGGAAGGATTGTTTCAAGTTTAGAAGTTGTTGCGAGATGCTGCTAGATGTTGCGAGATAAAAAGTAGTAGCTAACAAACTACCTAAAATATGATCATACCCATTCTAAATCACCTAAAACACCTATAAAAATGAGTTCCAATTGAGTGTTTCAAGTTTAGAAGTTGAAAAGTTGTTGCGAGATATTGCGAGATGTTGCGAGATAAAAACAGTAGCTAAAAAATTATCTAAAACATGTCCAAACCCACCCTAAATCACCTAAAACACATAGAAAAATGATTTGGGGTTGAGTATTTCAAGTTTAAAAGTTGGAAAGTTGTTGCGAGATATTGCGAGACGTTGATAAAAAAAACTATCTAAAACATGTCTAAACCCACCATAAATCATCTAAAACACATAAAAATGACTTGGGGTTTGACATTTCAAGTTTGGAAGTTTGAAAGTTATTGCCAAATATTGAGAGTTGTTGCAAGATAAAAAGAAACACCTAAAAAATTATTTAAAACATGTCTAAATCTACCCAAAATTACCTAAAAATTCATACCAAAATCAGAAATATCAAAGATCTAAAAACTAAGATAATAATCAATTTATAGCGAATATCTCCAGGAAAAGAAAAAAAACAAAAAAGAACATCAACAAAAATTAATAAAGAATAAAGAATACTCTAAAAACTAGCAAATATCAGTAAATATTTTGAAGTAGAACTTTTCTTATTTAGTCTATTCAAACCAAATTTTTTTCACCACCACAAATCATTGGCCCAAATGAAATTTTGTCACCAACAAAAATCGGAAATCCAAAAGAAATTCTCACCAACAAAAATAAGAAAACAAAAATAAAATTTCTCACCTAGTAAGAAGGAAGTAAACAAATGGAAGTCACTATGCTGTTTGAAGTCACCTCGCTACACCTTTGGAAGTCGCTTTCCTTGTCGTTTGGAGTTGTCTGGTCGCACCGTCCAAATTGCATCACCCCACCGTCCAAATTGCATTTTCGCGTGCCGCTGTCATTCGAAGTCGCTTGCCTCGCTGTGCCGTCGAAGTCACCTGTGTCGTCGAAGTCGAAGTCGCCGTCGAAGGAAGGAATCGCGTCTCCAACTTTTCCTCTGTTGGTCGACTTAGCTTCCAACTTTTTTCCAACTTTTTTCCAACATTTTAGGGTTTTTTTTTAACTAAAGGGAAAATTGGACATTTCATATCCAATTTGTCCTAAAAGTCTACTTTTTTTTAAAGTTGTCCCAATTTTCTTTTTCCTCCCATTTTTTGTCCTACTTTTCTTAATTTCCCGAATAATTAGGTGTATTTCAAGTTTGTACTATTTTTGCATAACTCAATCTAATCACATCTAAAAGAAAAAAAAATTCAAAAATATATTTAAAAAAAATTGTATGTAACAAAGTATAGTTAGCAATTAAATGGATTGAAGAGATGCAGCAAGGGCGATATATACACCAAGTATTTTTCTTCTGCAATATGGAGTTTTGTCATGAGTATAAAGAATGACTGGATCTCTTACATTTTTATTTGGTATCTAACATATATTTGATACATGTGAATTTAAATTTAAAAAATAATTGTTAGATGACATAATATTAAATTTACTTTTACCTATTAATTTAAATTTTTTGGTCAATTAAAAATTTAAGATCGTATCAAAATATATTATCTGGGACATCGTGTGTTCAAACAATAGTGTTATAGTGGAATTGAAGCTAATATTTTGATCCATATTTTAGTAAAAGAAAGATATAATGTGTCTAAAGATATTAGGTTTGCATTACAAGATGTGCTTATTTTTTTTCTTAGAAAAATGGTTCATTTCCATTAAATTGAGGGATAAGTTTTTGTTTTTGTTTTTCATGGTTGTTAAATTTCACACAATAAGATATACTATGAATAAATTTTGAAATCAAGTGTATGGGAGACAACAATATCTTTCTGACGATCCAAATCTATGGCCAACTTCTAATAACTTAATATAAATCTAAGTTGCATTTTGGATAAAGTGTTTGATCTTTGTAATTAAAGTGTAGATTGTGGATACTTTTGAGAGAATTTTTAAAAATAGAAAAATAAGGAAAACTATTTACATAAAATAGAAAAAATTTTAGATAGTTGTGATAGATGCGGATAAAAGTCTATCACACATAAAAATAATAGAAGTCTATCAATATTCTTTTTTGTTATTTTCTATAAATAGTTTGAGATTTTTTTTATCTATAAAAATTTTCTATATTTTTTAGAATTTTCTTTTAGGGCGGTTAAAATCGTGAAAATTTCAAAATAGTGATAAAGAAAGAGAGAGGTTGGATTTTTTTTTTTTTTTTTTTGGGAAAAAGAGTGGTTGGAAATTGATATTTCTTGTTGATTTGAAATATTGACTATTAGGTTGATGATATAATAATGTCTTAACTAATTCAACGAATATTAAAGTTTCAACACTTAATTTCACCACTTCAATTTATGTGATGAACATAATAATTCTCATAAATTAATTACCTGTTTCTTTTTCAAGATAGGCAATTGAAGAAGAAGAGATATTCTAACTAGTGATGAGATAGTTACATTCATTAATATTTTAGGAATGGTGGGTAACTATTTAGTTTTTTTATTTTTTGTTTTTGAAAATTAAACCAATAAATACTATTTTCATATATTGATTTTTATATTTTGTTGTTTAGATTTAAAGAGTGCTTTCAAAATCTAAGCCAAATTTTAAAAACTAAAAAAAAGTAGTTTTAAAAATTTGCTTTTGATTTTGAAATTTAGCTAAGAATTTAAATGTTTACATAAAATAATTGAAAACTATGATTAAAAAAAGGTTAAATTATATATATAAAAAAATGTCCATGAACTTTGCATTTTGTGTAAAAAATACTCTCAAACTTTTAAAAGTTCTAAAAATGCTCATACACTTTAAAAAAGAATTTAAAAAAAATACTCTTGCAGTTAGTTTTTTATGAAAACCGTTAAAGTTTTGTTTAAAAAATATCCCTAAATTTTCAAAAGTTTCAAAAATACCCTTAAACTTAAAAAATAATTCAAAAATACCTTCATCGTTAATATACAATAAAAATCTTTAACATCTCGTTTGAAAAATAACTCTAAAATTTTTTTAAAAAAATTAAATGTTCCATCGTTAATATGGTGATAAATTCATTTGAAGTTTTCTTGAGTTTGAAAAAAACTAATTTAAGACAAATTATACAAATATCACCATGTTTTTTATATAGGTATTCTCATTTTTTTCTTATTTTTTCTAATTTTTATACCAAAATATTCAGCAACCAAAATAAAACTCAAAATTTTAAGTTAAAACAAAAATCTCACAAAATTTCAAAATCAAAATCAAAATCTCCTAAAACATACCAAAACAACAAATGGTGAAATAAAAAGATGTGTACACACTCAACTACTAACATACAATTTTGTTAAAACATTTTAGTTCTAAAATCATTTGGTGCTTCTATTATTTTCTTTTGTTTTATTATAGTCCATATAGCTTAACTGAAATGCACAATTTTATTTTATTTATTTATTATATATACAAATATCAAACATTTAATAAAAAGAGGAGTAGGACAATATTGAAGAAGAAAGAAGAGACAAAAAAATAGATAAGTAAGACGGTATTAGCGGTTTTTGTTCATATAATAGTAAGAGTTTTTAATTTTATTTTTTTTAATTTTTAGTTTATGAATATTTTTTAAATTTTTAAAAGTTTATTGGTATTTTTTACGTAAAATATTTATGATTTTCATTCAAAATTAATATTTAGTGTATTTTTGAACTCGTTTGAAGTTTAAGAATATTTTTAAAATTTTGAAAAGTTTTTAAGAATATTTTTTAAATACAAAATTTAATGACATTTTTGTATAATTTTACTAATTTGAATTAATACCAACATATATTGTCAACAAGTCAACAACACCACCATTCATAGTACCGGAAGTTTAGGTACATCTACCTCACGCTATATTTCTCCCAACAAGCAGCACATTACTCCACACAAATAATATGGGCGTCCAGATTCGGCAATGACACGTGTGATTCTTACGTTTTGGAAAACCACACCAAAACGACAAATCGACTGTCGCAAACGAACCCTAATCCCTCGACGTGGATGGATGGATGGTTGCATCCTCGACACCACCGCGTCAGCATTACTGTACATCGACTCCCCCTTGTGGCCCCAATGCCACGTGTTAAAGAGATCTTTAAAGCTCCCAAGTTTTTTACCACGCATCGCCATCCCTTTCCCCAATGCAAATGGTAAGCTTACTTTTTCCTTTTCTTTTGTTATTTTCTGGTCTATTCTATTTTCATTGTCTTTTTTTTTTCAGTCCTATTCAATTTTTATTCCTTTTATTTCTTAATTTTAAGTTCTTTTTTAACCTAGAGGTAGAAATCTTTAAATTCAATATTTATGATTTTAGATATTTGTTTAATAGTAAATTTAGAAATTAAATTTTAATTTATTATAAATGTAATATATAAATGTAGATATCCATAACCTATATAGGTTACAAAATATCATAAAACTCCCATTGAATTTGATATTGTAACATACCTCCCCATTGAATTCAATCTTGTAACATACACCATCTCATATCCTATAAATAGTGGTATATGTTACCTTTGTAATACACACCACAATTGAGTTCAATTGTCATTTCTACTTTCTTATTTCTCTCTACTTTACTACTTTTGTTCTTCCTCTGTTCATTGTATTGTTCTTATTTTATAACACGTTATCAACACGACTCTACCACTTTCATTTGCAAAAGGTAGGTTAATTTTGTTTTTGCTTTTGTTTTGTGTTATGAACGTTCTATGTATACAGTGTATATGTATCAAATACATCATATATACACTGTGTATGGTTTAAACGTTGACATGTTATTTTATGCAATATTGACATATTACTTTTACAAAGTTATTATTCGATTCATATAATATTATGATTAAATTTATCTTATTCTTTAGTTTATGTTTTATCTTATTAATCATGTATGAGAATAATATATTATGTATAATATGATTGTTCATTCCCTATAAGATCTTTTATCCTTTTATTTTTCCTAAACTTATACTTATTTGTGTCCTTCATAGCATTGATCTAAATGATTATACCATTTTTATCTAAACATATTGTTAATCATTTTATATAGATATATATGAGCATGTTGTAAAATTAATATATATATTGCAATTTGTTTATTTGAATTATCATTAACATGGGAATAAAATATGCATATCTAAATTCTCATTACTTGATAATTTAATTAAAAAGATTGATATATTGCTATGTATTATGATATGTATTATACCTTTAATTGATCATAGACATGTATATTTTAAATCACTATGTATTAATTTTGTTACATTTTGTATTATGTACAATATGGTTTACTATTATTATTATTATTTTATATATAAATATCATGTCTATAATACATATATATGTTGAGCATGTTATTTATATTGGTTAAATATATATATATATATACAACATGTAGTAATTATCTATATTGTTTAAAATGCATATTTGATATGTTTATTAAATTTCTAATATAAGTATATTTCTTTGCTATAGTTTTACCATGACAAGTCTTACCAAATTAGAGTTTTTAGCTCTTGATATCAATGGTAACAATTATTTATCATGGGTACTTGATGCTGAAATTCATTTGGATGCCATGAATCTTGGAGAAACAATTAAAGAAGGAAATACGACTTCTAATCAAGAAAAGGCAAAAGCCTTGATTTTCCTTCGACATCATCTTCATGAGGGGCTAAAGACTGAATATCTTACAGTAAAAGATCCCTATGTTCTATGGCAAAGTTTAAAGGAAATGTATGATCATAAAAAAACAGTAATTCTTCCTAAAGCTCGTTATGATTGGATGCACCTAAGGTTGCAAGATTTTAAATCAGTAAGTGATTATAATTCCGCACTATTTAAAATTAGTTCAAAATTGTTGTTATGCGGAGAAAAAATTACTGATGAAGATATGTTAGAGAAGACATTTTCTACATTTCATGTCTCGAATATGCTCCTGCAGCAGCAATATCGAGAAAGAGGTTTTAAAAAGTATTATGAACTTATATCATGTCTTCTTGTGGCTGAACAAAATAATGAGCTATTAATGAAAAACCATGAGTCTCGACCAACTGGAGCAACACCATTCCCTGAAGTGAATGCTATAATTTCAAATAATCATGGTCGAGGTCGAGGTCGTGGTCGTGGTCGTGGTCGAGGTCGTGACCGCGGTAGAGGAAGAAATAACTATTCTTTTCGTGGTAATAATTATTCAGATTTCAAGAAAATCACAAATACTGATGATCAAAGAAGAAAAACTCCACAAAATAAGAGCTTTAAAAGTGTTGAAAATCAATGCTTCCGATGTGGTATGAAGGGGCATTGGTCTCGTATCTGTCGTACGTCCAAACACTTAGTTGATCTCTATCAAGCCTCATTAAAGGAGAAAGGAAAAAATGTGGAAGCAAATTTTGCATATCAAGATGATGTATTTGACCCTTCCAACATGACGCATTTAGATGTTGCTAATTTTTTTGAGTCTCCTGAAGAGAAAATTGATGCTATTGAAGGAGTCACAAATACTTCCTTTGATTATGATAATGTCCAAAAGTAGTTTTGTTTTAGTTTTCTCTTTCTTTTATATTTGCAAGCTAATTTTTGAATATTTATAGTAGTTTTGTCTTTAATTTTTAGAATTATTGTAATCTTTTTTTTTTTATAATGAAGAATCATGGACATTTCTCATATTTTGGCTGACTCAAAGATGAATAATGAAGACTTATGCTTGGCAGATAGTGCAACTACGCATACAATACTTAAAAATAGAAAATACTTTTCTAAATTGACAATGCTTGAAGCAAATATCAATACAATATCAGGTTCTGCAAACTTGATTGAAGGTTTTGGAAAAGCAAACCTTATTTTACCTAGAGGAACAAAATTCACAATTAATAATGCTTTGTTCTCTAGTAAATCGAAAAGAAATCTATTGAGTTTCAAAGATATACGTCAAAATGGTTATCATGTTGAAACTAACAATAAAAATAATATAGAATATCTCTATATTACATCTATTGTTTCACATGGAAAACGTATATTGGAAACACTGCCTGCTTTTTCTTCTGGATTATATTATACACATATACGAGTAATTGAAACATACACAACAATGAACCTGAAGTTCATGAATCCAGATATATTCATCGTTTGGCATGATCGATTGGGTCATCCTGGATCAATAATGATGAGAAGAATTATCGAGAATTCTCATGGACATCCATTAAAGAACCAGAAGATTCTTCAATCTAATGAATTATCATGTGTTGCTTGCTCTCAAGGAAAATTAATAATTAGGCCATCACCAGCTAAAGTGGGAATTGAGTCACCTACATTTTTAGAACGAATTCATGGTGACATATGTGGACCTATTAATCCACCAAGTGGACCATTTAGATATTTCATGGTTTTAATTGACGCATCCAGTAGATGGTCACATGTGTGTTTATTATCAAGTCGAAACCTTGCATTTGCAAGATTACTTGCTCAAATAATCAAATTAAGGGCACAGTTCCCTGATTATACAATCAAAAGCATTCGACTTGATAATGCTGGTGAGTTTACATCCCAAGCATTTAATAATTATTGTATGTCAATTGGGATAAGTATTGAACATCCTGTAGCTCATGTTCATACACAAAATGGATTAGCAGAATCATTCATCAAACGTTTACAATTAATTGCTAGACCATTACTTATGAGAGCAAAACTTCCAATATCTGTATGGGGTCATGCTATTTTGCATGCAGCGTCACTTATACGCATAAGACCGACATCTTATCATAAGTACTCCCCAGTGCAATTAGCTTATGGTCAAGAGTCAAATATTTCCCATTTGCGAATTTTTGGTTGTGCAGTATATGTTCCAATTGCCCCACCACAACGTACTAAAATGGGACCTCAAAGGAGATTAGGAATATATGTCGGATTTGATTCCCCATCAATTATTAGATATCTTGAACCCCTGACGGGTGATGTATTTACTGCACGATTTGCTGATTGTCATTTTAATGAGACAACTTTTCCAACATTAGGGGGAGGAATTAAGAAGTTGGAAAATGAAATTGCCTGGAACGCATCGTTATTGTCTCATTTAGACCCTCGTACAAATCAATGCGAACTGGAAGTTCGAAAAATAATTCATTTACAAAACATAGCAAACAAAATGCCAGATGCTTTTACAAATGTTAAGAAAGTGACCAAGTCATATATTCCAGCTGTTAATGCTCCATCTAGAATTGAAATTCCAACTCAGCAACTTGTTACAACTAATGAGTCAACGGTACGCCAGAAGCGTGGTAGACCAGTAGGTTCAAAAGATAAAAATCCTCGAAAAAGAAAAGTAATCAATAGTCAAAATGACTCAATTGAAAATGAGAAGATTCAAAAAGAATCTCCAGACATGACTATTGATAAAAATGTCGAAGAGACTCAAGTATATGAAGATAACAGTGAGATCTCGATAAATTATGTAATGACAGGAAAAAGATGGAATAGAACTGATGTAGCCATAGACAACATTTTCGCTTATACTGTTGCTCATGATATTATACATGAAAATGAGGATTGTGAACCTAGATCTGTTGAAGAATGTCGCCATAGAAAGGATTGGCTTAAGTGGAAAGAAGCCATCCAAGCAGAATTAAACTCACTTTCAAAACGTGAAGTTTTTGGACCTGTAGTCCATACACCTGAAGGTGTAAAACCTGTGGGATACAAATGGGTATTTGTACGTAAAAGAAATGAAAATAATGAGGTCACGAGATACAAAGCACGATTGGTTGCACAAGGATTTTCTCAAAGACCAGACATTGATTATGAGGAAACATATTCACCTGTGGTGGACGCTATTACATTAAGATATTTAATTAGCCTGACTGTATATGAAAAGCTTAACATGCATCTTATGGATGTAGTCACAGCATATCTATATGGATCTCTGGAAAATGAAATCTATATGAAAATCCCTGAAGGATTTAAGATACCTGAATCATATAATTCAAAATCTAGAGAATTATATTCAATCAAATTACAGAGATCATTGTATGGATTAAAACAATCAGGACGGATGTGGTACAATCGTCTAAGTGAATATTTATTGAAAGAAGGTTATCAAAATAATCCAATTTGTCCATGTGTGTTTATTAAGAAATCACAATCAGGATTTGCTATTATAGCTGTATATGTTGATGATTTAAATATAATTGGAACTCCTGAAGAGCTTTCAAAGGCAATAAACTATCTCAAAAAAGAATTTGAGATGAAAGACCTTGGAAAAACAAAATTTTGCCTTGACTTGCAAATTGAACATTTAGCTGATGGAATTTTTATTCATCAAACGACATATACAAAAAAAAATTTAAAAAGGTTTTACATGGACAAAGCACACCCATTGAACATTCCAATGGTAGTTCGATCACTAGACGTGAAAAAGGATATCTTTCGACCTCGAGAAGATAATGAGGAACTACTTGGTCCTGAAGTACCATATCTTAGTGCAATAGGTGCACTAATGTATCTTGCTAACAACACAAGACCAGATATAGCATTCTCAGTGAATTTATTAGCAAGATACAGTTCTTCTCCAACAAAAAGACATTGGAACGGAGTTAAACATGTACTCCGTTATCTTCGAGGAACGGTTGATATGGGTTTGTTTTATTCAAACAAATCAAATTTTGATCTAGTTGGTTATGCAGATGTTGGATATTTATCTGATCCACACAAAGCTAGATCTCAAACAGGTTATCTGTTTACATGTGGAGGAACTGTTATATCTTGGCGGTCTGTAAAACAGACCATTACAGCCACTTCCTCAAATCATGCAGAAATTCTTGCAATTCATGAAGCTAGTAGAGAATGTGTATGGTTGAGGTCAATGACTCATCACATTCGAGGAACATGTGGCTTGTCTTCTGGAAAATTTTTACCAACAATATTATATGAAGACAATACAACATGTATAACCCAAATCAAAGGAGGGTATATAAAAGGAGATAGAACAAAACATATCTCACCAAAACTCTTCTACACGCATGACCTCGAAGAAAATGGCGACATTAATGTTCAACAAATTTCTTCAAAAGATAACTTGGCAGACTTATTTACAAAGGCATTACCCACATCGATATTCGAAAAGTTGGTGCACAACATTGGAATGCGACGACTAAGAGAACTCAAGTGATATATTCATGAGGGGGAGTAGAATTACTGTACTCTTTTTCCCTTGGCTATGCTTTTCCCCATAGGGTTTTTGTAGCAAGGTTTTTTTAATGAGGCAGGAAAGTATATAAAATAATGTACTCTTTTTCCTTCACTAGGATTTTTTTTCCCATTGGGTTTTTTCCTAGTAAGGTTTTAACGAGGCATTTATTTTATATAATATGGATATCTAAGGAGGAGTATTATAAATGTAATATATAAATGTAGATATCCATAACTTATATAGGTTACAAAATATCATAAAACTCCCATTGAATTTGATATTGTAACATACCTCCCCATTGAATTCAATCTTGTAACATACACCATCTCATATCCTATAAATAGTGGTATATGTTACCTTTGTAATACACACCACAATTGAGTTCAATTGTCATTTCTACTTTCTTATTTCTCTCTACTTTACTACTTTTGTTCTTCCTTTGTTCATTGTATTGTTCTTATTTTATAACATAATTTAAATAGATTTTAAATTATATTTATATATCATAAAATTAATTCAGTTATCGACTAAATATTGTTAACTTATTTATCAACATGCTTTATGTTAAATTTTTTTATACTTATTATTTTGTAATATTATATAATTTATAGTACATTACATAATAATTCATTTAAAAAAATAAATTGAGTTTATAACTTGACATATTATATTTTTTAAATATTTTTATCCTTATTTAATATAATTATACATTTTAAAATTCAAAATTTAGATATAATGAAAACATGAAAATATTTTTAGAATTTTCATGGTTTGAATCACAAAAATATAATCCAAGTTGTCCGTCAAACACATATTTGCTTAACTTAGTAGATCCAAAAACATAAAATAAAGGGTAATTGTAATGAGTAGCAATTTTAGGGATAATAACCAAGTGTATAGCAACATTTAAAAAAATTACAAATATACTAAAGTCTATCAATAATAGACCATAACAGTCTATCAACGATAGAAGTTATCACTAATAGACTTTGCTATATTTGCAATTTTTTTTAAAACGTTGCTATATATGTTAATACTTTGAGTTTGATTGCTATATTTGCAACTGTTCCTAAAATAAAATCCAGATTGTCAACCAAATAAGTTTAGTTTCTCTATGTACTTTAAATTTGTAAGTTAAATCTCTAAAGTTTAATGTACTTTAATTGCCATAGTTTATAATTTGTAACAATTTATTTTCTATTGTGAAAAGTATATTATTAAGATTTAATAAAAATTCTTATATATGCACATTGATAAATTGATTGGAGATCAATTTTATATATAAATTTTATAGACCAGATTGTTATCTAGGATATTAAATTGTTACAAACTAATATTCAATCACTAACTAGAGGACAAGGTAGTATGTTCTTGTTTTTTGTTCTCAAGTGTTCAAACTTTTTATTTCAAAAAGATAGTGTAGGCAAATTAACATGGTGCTAAATTCATTTTGACATATAATGTATATTTGGAAGTGGTTTTGAAATTATTAAAATTTATTTTGTAATATTTAAAATCACTTTAGAATACACTTTTAAATTACTCAAAAACAATTTGATGTTTAATTTTATACGTTTAAAATGCATTTTTGATACTATCAAAATTGATTTTGAATAACTAAAAGTGAGTTTAGTTCAACAGTAATTAATACGATCTTCCTCCCTAGAGGTTGAAAATCTGATCTCTATCTCTGTAGTTATTGTACTAAAAAAAATTAATTTTAAATGATTAAAAGTATTCTACTAATTTTAAAAATAATATATATAATTTTAACAATTTTGGAAGCCTTCAAATCCTCAAACATGCTAATAGCATGTTATTGTTATTTTAAAATATTATTCCCACTCGATGCCTTTCATGGAAGATAAAGTATTGATTTTTATTTTTTATTTTGCCCGAACAGATGGAAGATAAAGGTTAAAATTGGGGAAAATAAATAATTTGTCAATTTGTGAAATTCATATCCAACATGGCGTATGATCCTCTCCTCAAAAGGATAAGGTGATAATGCCAGATATGCTCAGCGTCCAGGTCCACTCTCTCAAAATTTAAATGATGAGAAAATAAATTAATCAACTTCTAATCACCTTTTATATGATAGGTTTTTTATTTCATTAAGTGATGAATTTTCTTTTTCTTTTTTTTTTTTGAAAAGATAATTAAGTGATAAGTATGACGCCATTCTAAAAAAAACGCTTAATTGTATCTATATTTTAAAATTAAATTGAATGTATATCCCTTCAAGATAATATATTGTTTTTTTCTGGAAAAATATACTGATTTTCAAGTATAATTTAAATTAATCTCTTGTGTTTATCTTCTTTAAATTAGAAAAGAAAATCCCATTTTGAGTATTTTATTTTTTCAATTAAGTATATTTACCTAAGATTAGAGTAGAAAAACATGAGTCATCTTGATTTTTTTTTTAAATGGTAAGTTAATAGTGTAGTTTTACTTCAAAATTAATTTCTTTAGACAAGAGACGATTTTGATTAAAATAAACGATGTCCACATAATTTTATAACGTCTAATTACCATGGCGGAGGGGCAAAAGAATTGTGATTTAAAAAAAAACTCTTATACTGATGAATTTTGTAACTAAATTAACCACTTCAATTTAATTTTAAAAAATTGTCCTTAGAATTTAAATAACATGCTTAACATGCTTCTCTTTACATTTTGAACATTATTTAATAAAATAAAAAGGTGTGTTTATAAAAAATTATTTTTATCCTTATAAATATTTATTTAAATACTTAGAAAGTCCATTTAAATAGGTGTTAAGTTGAATGAATTTGAAGACCGATTAATTATATTAAGATGAAAGAAAAGAAAAAGGAAAAATAATACAGAAAATGCAATTTTGCATTCGAAAAGTATCGAATCTAGGTTGTCTATAAAGTCACTAATCCTTTCTATACGGTGACATGGCATCATACTACCTCATCTAAATTTAAAAAGCCAAAGGGCCACATGCTTTTTTTTTTTTTTTTTTTTTTTTGGTTTGATGGATACATATATTGTCATTTGGTGTTTAAAATATGCACGAATTTTAAAATCAATAAACACGATTATTGAAATTGGTTAGAATTTATATAAATTAAATAAATAAGATTTTTAAAAATATATATGTTAAAATCACATATGGACTCAAAAATTTAAATAGGCGAGTGAATAGATTTTTATATTATATCAACACTCTAACAATATAGGATTAGGATTGAAATATGCCATCTAAGTTTATTTTTTATCTTTTAAATATACATACTTATGAGAAATTATTTCTTTTATCGTGCATATGCAAACTTTAATAATTATAAGTTTAGTTTATTTCTTTTAAAAAATAGTTATTATAAAATTTTAGTGCCAATATGAACATAATTCGACTGATATAAACACATACTATCAACTTTGAGATTTGAGGTTCAATCTCTCATCCCACATGTAGTAAAAAAGTTAGAAAATGATAAAGTCAAAATGAGTATAGTTCAACTGACATAAGATATATATCATTAACCTAGGGTCGAAGGTTTGAATCCCCCACCCAAAATTGTTGTAGGTTTAGCTAATATATTATAGAACATTTTCTACTTGTCTAACAGGTCTCTATACTCTTAAAAGTGTTTAAATGATTTTTAAACTTTCAATTTTGTGTTTAATAGATTCTTAAAATTTCAATTTTATGTTAGTAGGTTATTGATTTATCATAAATATATTAAATAAAAAATTGAATACAAATAACTTATAAGATATATTTTTAAAAAAATCAGTAACTTTTCGGAGATGTTAAAAATTTATAAATCTTAGTTTCGTTTGGGCTTTGATACCATATTAGATAACATGAGGTTTCATCTCAAAATCAATTGACAATATGAGAAATAACTCATTTATTTTATAAAGGCTTTAAGGTCCGTTGATTTTTCTAATGTGGATTCTCAATTATAAGTAATAAATAAAAAATTTTCATGCTATCGTAATATAAAAAAAAATTTCAAAGAGATTGTTGATTTTTGAAATTTTTTTAATACTATGGTTTTTTCATTTATTATATGTCAAGTCGATCGATTTTTAAGAATAAAATGAGACCTACCGAATATTAATATTAATATTAAATTTACCAATATTTACGAAAATAAATCTATACAGTGAATTAAAGGAAATGTCGTGCATTACTAAAAAATTTCCATTGGGTTGTCAAGCTGACGTGTCCTTAAGTGTCTTCAATTCAAAACAGCCGTATGAGATGTTGACAAGGACCCTGATTTTGAAGAATTTTGGTTCCAATTTCCCGTTCTTGTCCTCCAACTGTAAAGTAATCCCTTTTTCTTCTTCTTTTTATAACTTTTAACTTTATCGCTCATAGAAAGAAAAAATTCTTTGAAGAAATAGAGATGTCAATTATCAATCACTAGACTACAAAATTGTGTTGGCAGGGCAAGCGTCCTTAAATTTTTGGTGTTTGATTTTTTTATTTTATTGAGTTTCAACTATAAGAAAGGAAAAAAAATTTAAATAAAAAAATTAAAAAAAAATATTTACACAAAATAACAAAATTTTTAGATAGTTGTAATAAACGTTGATAGAAGTCTATTGGAGTCTATCAATGATAAAAATGTTAGAAGTCTATCACTGATAGATGCTGATAGAAGTCTTATCAATGCCTATCATTTTTTTTTTTGCTATTTTCTATAAATAGTTTGACATTTTTTCTATCTATAAAAATTTTCCTATAAGAAATTCCAATATTTTAGCAATTGGCCTCCGAGCAAAATTTATTGTCAATCTTATTCAATATTTGATCCCTATTTAATAACAATTTCATTTTTTATCTTATATTTTCTAAAAAAAAAAAATAATGATAATAACTTATGAAATGTTACAGTTTCATATGTTTAGTTTTTCACGTCAAAATTTATTTTGGGAACCTCAACCGTAGTGTAAAAAAAACAAAATATCATGATATGATATAATACAAAAAATAAAATCGGGGTTCATTTTTAAGTATCGTATAAAAACATTTATTTTATTATTATTTCAAAGCTCATGGTAAATTTAGTTCTAATGGTACTAAATCAAGATCCTTAATTTCTTTCATTTTGATGTTAATATTATTTAAGCAATGATCTTAAGAGTTGAAATTTGGTTAAATTACACGTTTATGATAAAATCAAGTAAATTCATATATTATTTTTAAAATTTTGTAATGTATTCCTAAAATGGTCCTTGCTTAACCTTGGCTCTAATATGAAAATGAGTCAACCGAGAATGTGCACCAACATAGTATATTGTACTCAACACATTTTGATGCTTAAGTCAATACTTAGACTAAGGTAATATTAAGTTGGACAAGAATGAAGTCACATGCTTATATATGAAGTACATTCCACTATTTAGAAATTTCTTAAAGTGACCACTTGATCATATCTTTAGTTTGTACCAACATTACAATGTGAATCTAGTTGGTGGCAGACACATGGTTTGACATGTTCAAACAATAAGTTGTGTGCAATATGGAAGATGGGGAGTTCAACTCGTTCGTCAGCTCTCCTTAGCCTATTTGAGTATAATTCTAGAGTACACGATCTACTAATTAAGAGGGAGGCACATGGAATGTCATATAATTTAAAAAGTTTTAAATAAGGTTTTAGAGCTTTCAATAATGTATCTAATAGCTACTTATGGTTAACTCTATCAATTTAATGTTAATGTTGACTATACCATTTGTTGAGGGTTGCCCAAGACAAGGCCCAAAGCATAAGCGGGCACAAGCTATAAGGTACTGGGACAAGGCATAAGGGAACGTGTGTTCCAAAAGGGAAAGGTGAGTGCCTCGAGGTTTGGGTCGACTAGCCGAGCTGGTAAATATGAGGGTGATGCCTGGATTGCACTTATCTTTATGCAGCCCAGACAACTGTCAATAAAAAATTGTCACATAAAAAATTGCCATGTGACAATTTTTTTAAAAAACAATGATGATGATGATGATTTTTTTTTGTATGTCAAGGAAAGGGGAACATGAGATTAGGTGCAACCTAGGCTGCACCTAATTATTGCTCGATAAATTATATACTAATCGGTAAATAATCGGGCAACTCTCGGTCTAGCACCCTGCAACCTCGAGCACTGGAAACAACTCTGACATCGTTGGCGTCAGACGTAACTAGAAGCGAGAGTCAGAGGAAGAGCCTATAAATAGCCCATTCGATGACCCCAAATGGGAAGAGAATATAATCTCTCAACGAGAGCTCTGACCTTGCTTTCGTGTGTTTAGCTGAATTATATACTCCTTGTACTAACTCAGCATCAGAGTGTGGTAGAAGCTTGACAACACATCCGTGTGAGAATCTCTTATGCAAATCAGCACAGAAAGCGAGCCAAACCAGGAGAAACGAGCCCATAAGAGGTCCACAACGACAACGAACATGAACGAGCTAGATCCAAGCGCCCACACTATCTAAAGATCTTACGTTAAATTTACTGGGAGAATGTTCAAATATTTAGCAGTGAAAATGTTAAATGAATAGACTTAAAGGTCACGTTCTGCGTGATACCACCCACACTACCTATTTTATACCAGCTATAGACGGTTGTCCCTCCTACATTCGTTCATAAGGGAGCGATAGTCATCTTGAATAGAAATCCTAATAATAAATAGAATTCTCATAAATATACCACTAAATCAAGCACGATAATTTTATATCCAGTCAAATTTTGGCTAATTGATCGAATGAGTAGTTTAATACACCCATGTAAAATTAAAAATTCAATCACCCATTAAAATTCTCAAGTATAGAGACACACCATCCACTATCTCCATGAACCAATTAAAAGCTTTGGAAAGCAATAAATGATACACCTCCCAAGTTATAATTTTTTGCATAAAAGTAACTTAAATTGGTGAGATGGAAAAAAAAGTGAAAAGGAGAGAGAAAGTGTCAATTTCTTATCCTGAAACACATCAAGAAGGTAGTAAGGCAGCAGGGACCCAGGCACAGCCCAGCGGGCAGCACCAATCAGCAAAATGGCAATGAATCCCATGCCTTCCTGGCCCCAATCGTGGGCTACCCCACGTTTCCTCCCATAATCCCCGTCGAGTGGATCATATTTGCACTTAAAAGAATATCCTTTTTCGCCATTTTCAAACCGAATTTTTACTTTTCGTTTCTTTTCTATTAAATATTAGATTACAAAGAAAAAGAACCCTTAAAATGCTACTTATATAGAATATGTTCTTGAATTTTACATTTTCGATTCTCTTGATAATACAAAGGTAGCATAATTTAATTGATTAAGATATCGAATAGTCATTCTATAAATGTTAGAAATTCAAAAAAGAAGATCAAAATATTTAATGAACATGTAATATTCAATTTGTTGATATTGTTATCCCGTGATTATTGATAAAAGAGAAGGATCATTTAGATTTTTTTTGTAAATATCAATTTCGTGTTTGGATTTTAAGGTTTTTTTTCAAAGTATTAAATTGCTAAAAAGAGAAGAGGACTTTATATTATGAGGTTAATACACAAACAAAATACAAAAATAAATAAATAATAATAGAACAACTACAAAAACCTATCAAAAACAAATAAGATAAAGCACACACAATTCAAGCAAAAAAATATTCTAAGGAGAAGAACCCTCTGAAATTTCCTCAATAGAGGATCCAAGCTACATGGAATAAAGAAAAAACATTAAATCCTAAGGGTGTTGTTGAATGAGAAATTTTGCACCAATCACAAATTGCCAAATTAATGACGAAATTAGAAACAATTAAATTTGGGACTAATTAAAAGTTACAGGTGTCCTAAATTGAAATTGAAGACGTAAATTAGCAAATTCCAATGGTGCTGCGTGTTTTTGTTTTCATCGTAGGATCAAATTAATTATATTTTATTCAATTAATTATTAACGTTTGAGCTAAACTTAAATCGAGTAAAAAAAATAGACTCAATTTGGCACAAGACCAACAAATGACAAATCCAATTAGTTGGGCTCAAGGGCCAAGAATTTATCCTCAGAGAGCCTAGAGAGAATTCTCCTCACAATAAAAAAACTCCCTTCTTAAAGCTGAATCACACTTGAAGACTGAAGTTCAACCTCAAGAACATCCACGCGTTTCGCTTCCATATGTGAAGCGTACGCGTATGGATTCAACTGAGAGAATCAGAGGATCAAGTACTACTAGAGATCGAACCACATCTGCATCAAGTCTACATAAACACAAGTTCAACTCCAAACGAAACACGTTTCTCCGGAAACCTCGTGCGAACAAATGTGTTTGAAATACATTTTCAAGTGTTTAATTTTAAAAATAAATCATTTTGAAAAAAAAATTGGAGTGCTTCACAACCACTCAAAATAGCTTTTGAAGTGTTATTTTAAATAGTTTTTGTCAAAAAAGTTTAAATAAAAATGAATTTTTTAGAAAATACTTTTTTCCCTAGTAAATCTAAACTTGACTGTCATAGTACAAAGAAGAAATATAGGAGAGAGAAGAATAAAAGAGAGTGAAAATGTGAATGGAAGGAAGTAGAGGTGTTCATTAAAAACATCCAAAACCAAACAAAACTAAAAATTCGATTTTGATTGAAGTTTCAGTTCGTTCCAATTTAAAATTATAAGGAAATCAAATTTTTTGTTTAGTTTGACTTTAAATTTAGATTTAAAAATCGAATTCAAAACCGCACTGAACAATTTAGAATAATTAAAACAAAAAACTACACCAAACCAAAAATTAAACCACTCCAAATATCTACGGTCCGATTTGGTTCGAATTGACTATGAAATCAAATTAAATGAACACTCATAGAAAGAGAGGAGAGAAAGTAGAAGGGGGAGAACAAGGGAGAGAAACAAACGGTTGTAAATGAAAAAATAGGTCAAATAGCATTTAGGCCCCATTTTAAAATTAATCAGTGAAATTCTCCTATAAATAAGTTTAGATTTGGTCTTTCATTTCATATCTTTTAGAACTCGAAAAAGTATTGATGACATGTCTTTCCAATAGAATGTTTAATTAAGTATATAAATGCTAGTGGGAGCTTGAAAGTAATTTGAAATCAAGTCAGATATGTCACTATTCTTGTAACTTTTGGTATTTTCGACAATGAAAGATTAAAAATGAAAATCACTATAAGTTTTACTTTTACCCTATTCATAGTATACAATGTGATAATGTTTATGTGATGTAGAAAAAAAAGATGAAGTAGCGTTTTTTTTTTTAAAATAAGTCATTTTAAAAAAAAAATTAAGTATTTGGCAACTATTTAAAACGATTTTTGAATTGTATTTTAACTAGATTTTATCAAAAGAATTTAAATAAAAATATTTTTTTAAAAAATATTTTTTTCTTTAGTCAATTCAAAGAGGTTCTAATTTTATATGAAAAAAATTCCTATTTAATTTAATTCTCAAGTGCTTACTCTATATTGACTTATATTCAATTCGTATTCAAGAATTATACTACTCGATTAGTATAGTGTAAAGGCAAAATGCATTTTTAGATTTTAATATTTGAGGTAAGTGTTTTATTTAATACATAGATTTTAAAAAGGTAATTTTAATCTTTTAGAAAATAGTTTTATTGAGCTAAGTTGACTATTAATTTATGGCATATTCAGAAGTGATTCTAAAAGAATTAAAATCATTTTTGTCAATTTTAAAATCACTTTGAAAATAATCTTTCAAAACCATTGTCAATAATATGAAAATTACATTTAAAAGTGTAAAATGAAACATTAAATTAATTTTGAGTAATTAAAGACATATTTTAGAGTAATTTTCAACATGACAAAATGATTTTAATAATTTTACATATCAATTTATTTTATTATTATTATTATTATTTGTTATGTAAGGTGGCTCTTTATTTTTATTTTTTAATTTCCTAGTTGATAAATCGGAGTTTTAACAAAAAAAAATTACTGAATGGAAAGACTATTAAATTATCGAATAAAATTTTTCAGCACATAATCGTTGAAATTGGATAACACGGTATGCCACGTAGCCCTACAGAGCAACTGGGCCAAATTGACATTTCAAGTCTAACTGTCTTCCGTCAACTTCAACAGAATAGCCGTTAACAAACGACGGTGACGTTTAACAATATTCTCGAGAGTCGGGAGAATGGAGAAAGTGAAGGAATATTTAACCCAAGATTATTGAAGACAATTAAGCTTTTTAAAAATAATTAAATAAATAGTTAAGTTAAAGTTTAAACTTAAAAAAATCTTCGAATTTTGCAATTTAATTAAAAAATACCTCTATTCTTTTAAAAATTGTTGTTATGCTTGTCCTTCCATACATACTTAAAAATTGCATCTTGACTTGAACTATTTCCTCTCAGTCCTTTATTAAATTTATGGTCGTTTCTTATCCTTAAGCCAACACATGATAGTGGAGACTTAAGAAAGGTAATCTAAGTGGTGTAATAAATAGTTTTTGTTCATAAACTAATAATAAATTATTGTTAAAACTTATTATAAATGTTAAAGATATTAATGCAACTTCTGAAAATTCATGAGTATATTTGAAACGTGGTGTTTTGGACAGTTTTGGACATGAGAGTAAAAACGTAAAAGAATGAAAATGACAACATAATAATGGGCCAAACGACAAAGCTCAAGGTAGGGCAAGGTAAGGTCAGGGGTGAGAAGTGGCACATGGGCCAAAGCCCATGCCACGAGGCTCGACCTCGGCCTATAAGGAGGTTGACCCAATGAAGAGATCCCAAATAGGGGCCACTCGATGGATCTACTCTAAAGAGGAGTTTTCGCCGAAGAGATAACTTGAAAACTTTAGGAAGAGAGAGTTAGATTAAGAAAACTCTATAAAAAGAAGAAGAATACACCAAACGTAGTAAGTTCACTCTCATACAAAATTTTCTAGATGTTAGATGGATTTTTTAAAATTTTAGTAGTATTTTAAAAATTATTAACAGCTTTAATCCAAAACCTAATTGTAACACTAATATGTTTGTTTGTTTTTATAAAGTTTGAAGACCATGTTCAAACTTTTAAAAATTCATGAATATTCTTTCTAAAATTTAGCCCATAGTTTTTTAGTTAATTACACTTTTACCACCACTAGGCGCGGGCAATTACTTCTATAAATAGTGGGCAAGGCGTACTAATACCAGGCTTGGAGAAGCAACTCAAAATCTTCTTCTTCGGTCTCTTTCTTCTCTACATTCCTAGTCTCTCATTTTCAATCTAAATTGGACCGATAACTTCGGCTTCAAATCCCAAAAGCAAAAAAGGAAAAATGGTCGGAGCCTCCCGCAGTTCCGGCGGTATAGCCGCCAGATCTGACAGAACTGCGACTATCAAGTTTCTCTGCAGTTATGGAGGCAAGATCCTTCCTCGTTATCCTGATGGAAAACTCCGTTATATTGGTGGTGAAACTCGTGTCCTCGCCGTCGATCGTTCCATTCCTTTCTCTGGTTAGTATCAATCTCTTTTCCTACTTTGTTTTTTCATTATCCTTGCACTAATTTCGCGAATGTTTCGATTGAATGATTGAGTAATTTAAGTCTTGATGTGAATTTTCTAGAGTGAGATTTATGATTGTGTCTGGTTACAGAACTGTTGTTGAAGCTGGAACAGTTGTGTAGAAAATGTGTGAATCTTCGTTGTCAATTGCCTTCTGAGGATCTGGATGCTTTGGTATCGATAACCTCCGATGAGGACCTAGCGAATCTCATCGAAGAATACGATCGAGCAGCCTCGCCACCGTCTTCTTTGAAGATCAGAGCGTTCCTTTCACCGCCTAAATCCGTGAAAAAATCTACTCTCTCTAGTTCGTCGGCCTCTTCATCATCATCGTCCTCAAAACCTTCGTCTCCGACAACTGCTATATCCTCTCCAAGGATCTCAACTCAGGTTCCTGACTATTGCGTCCATCAGATCCCAACGCCAGTGAGGTTTTCGTACCGCTGGAAGAAGTCTCAGTCGAAGATTCCTCACTGCTCATATCATCTTCAAGGGAACCATAGCCACATCTACCTCATCCACAATGGCAATCACTGGCAATAACACCAACTAGAATGAGGGAAATCAAAGCAAACATAAATATAAAGATATAACGAAATAGAAAAAGGAAATTCCAAGCACCAAAAAGGATGTATGATGTAAGGAGACTGTATATGTCGCTAAGGATTGGTTTTTGATCCATTAGCCATTAATGAAATTCGGTCCTATTTCGTTTTGCAGCCGTAGCTATTGTGATGGTGAGTTTCTTCGTCAAAAAATCAGAATTCATTCCCAACTTTGCATTACAGCTTCCATTTACCATTAGGTCCGTTCATCACACGTTTGTCCTCTCTGCCAGTAAGAGTCTAGCAAATTCCACGCACGGAGTATCCATAGTTTTAGGTCTGATTGCTGCTTGTGGACAATACGTATTTTTTACTCTGGCACAACTGGCTTCATTATCTGTTCTTCTTTGCTTCATTCTCTTTTGAAAACTCAGTTTTAACAAGTTTTACCGTTCGTTTTTCAAAATACTATGATTATGAATGTTGAATGGTGGATTACAGTCTCCATAGTCTTTGATAAAACGATGGATTATATAGCTTTTTATTGGATATCTATCTTACAAATCTGATTTTGCAGGATTTTAGAGACGATTATTGTATTGGATCAAACTAAAAGTTGAAGATGACAAGGAACTCCGGATGCGCTTCAGCAATTGGATGTAAGATCTCCGTCCTAGCTAATCTATCATTCAAATATGTTTGTGTGTGTGTTTCATAAGTCTTGGTTCCTTTTAGGGCTTCTAACAGAGTTCAACCCTATCGATTATTGATTCTATCAATCTTACTGATCATTGATCATTTACTGTAAGTCATATTTGTATGTGTTAGCAGATATAATATTAAATTTACTTTCATCCATTCATTTAACCCTTTGGATCAATCGGTGATTTAATATGGTATCAGAGTAGATGATATAGGAGCTCTTGTGTTCAAAACCCTGCCATTGTCATTCTTTCAACTTAACGTTTAGCTTAAACTTTTGAATCAATCGGTGATTTAAAAGTATGTGGACTTATTCGTTAGTGTTCGATTCCTTTTTTCGTTAGTGTTCGATTCCTTTTTGGCCCTCCAACATAGTTTGAACCCTTCAATTGTCGATTCTTTCAATCCTCTTACTCTTGAATTATATCAATACTTTATTGTTATATCTTTCTTTTTTTGTTTTCTTGATGAGAAGTTCACAAGTCCTATTCGCGGTTACCAAAGACCACATGAATTTTATATTTAAAAAGTGAAGTTCCGGGAAAATGAAGACATATTGCATTCAAAATATCCTTAACTTTATACATGTTAGGTACATGTGAAGAAAATCTTCTCTTGTCAGAACCAGAGATCTCTGAGGCCCGTTTGCTCTGTTTTGTATACCAAGAGTTTCTTTTTCACAATCACAGGTATTCCTTTCTTCTTTCCCTCTCATTTTTAATGAAGTAAAGACAAGATCATACTCTGGAAAATTTTGGGGAGGAATAACATTAAAAATTAAAGACCTCAAATAGGGAATTGTGGAGGAAGACAACAGTAATATGGTAGTATTAGGAGCAAGTTGCAGCCTTCTATGGCGTGGCCTTGACGATGAGGTTTGGTTTGTTTCTGTGTTTGGAGAGTGAATCCAATCCCTGAACTTGAAAATTTTGAGGAAAAGTCCAAGAGTGGACAGCAAGGACTATGGCTGAGAATGCATTGGGGACCATATTGATATCAGCTTTGACAAAAAAGGACAAAGGATGGGGCCCATCTATTCCATTAAGGATAAGACTTGTGGGTTACAACTACAATATCTAAATGGTCACCAACAGGTCACCAACAGGGAAACCCATAAAAACCAGACAAATGAAAGCCACTGGACTTGTATCATTTCATCATAAATTTGACCACAAGAAACAAAATCACAATCGTAAAGTAAAAGAAACAGTTAAGTAAATAATTTCTCTCCATATAACATGATATGATGAGGTCCAGTCCAACACTAGGGGGAAATTTATCCCATTTCTGTTTTTTTTTTTTTTTTTTTTTTGTTAGAGGTAGAGTAGCTACTTTCAAATATATTTTCAATGGTCTCTAATATTTTCATTCAAAAAATAGAAAAGTAAAAAACAAAGAATTTCTTTTTCTAAAAAGAGAAAGATGAAAGCAGGATTACATGTGTGTGGGCCATGTTTTCATGTCTTTTTTATGAAAATAAAAAAAATTAAAAAATTAAAAATAAAAGAAAAGTGGGAGATCATGTGCCCACACATATAAATATACATTTGGCTGTTTAATAACCATTTGGTTTTTTAAAAAATTTAAGTAAAAGGGTTGAATTATTTGTCAAACTTTAAAAACAAAATTAAATTTCTAAAAACTAGTATTTTTAGTTTTTAAAATTTGGCCATATAATAAATTAAGAAATTTAGAAATAACCAACGTTTATAGGTTTAATTTTTTAAAAACTGACCTCAAAAACCAAATTGACTTCAAAAATCAAATAGTTGCCGGATAGATTTTAAAAATACTATTTGTGCATTAAATTTTTAAAAGTGGTTTTCATTATTAAAAAAAATATTTGATTCTTTTTTCTTTTTTTCAGAATTTGCAAAATAAAAACTTTTGAAAACCATGGGATAGAAATCCAGGTGGAAATTTTTATAAACAAAAAACTTAATGGGACCGAAGCCATTATTTCTTCAATTTTTTGATTTTTTTTTCTCAGTACGAGAATATTTTCTACATATAACAATAAAATGAATGGTTTTCTTTTATAAACCAAAATGAAAAACGAAACCATGGATTTTGTTGTTAACTATATAATTTTAGTACAGAGTATTGTAACTTTAAGAGTTGTTTAGTTCAATTTTTTTTACCACTATAGGCAGTCTCTAATTTGTTATACTTTTATCTCTTAAAAATATTAATTGATAGGCATGCAAATACATAATTTAGGGGAAAAAAAAATTAAAAGGATGAGTGTTTAGTATTAAATGTATTTTTAGACTATAGAAACGAGGGTTTTGTATTAAATGGCTTCGTTTGTCGTATTCAAACATATAGTAATGCAATTTTTTTTAAATTTGTCCGTTACTGATTGTACTAATCTGACTATACAACGAATCTCTATATGAAAATAGCAAAAGGAAACATTATTCTCATCTTTATTGGTAAAATGATTTGCTTTATTTTAGATTATCTTTGAAATATATATTTTTTAGCTCCTTAATTTGTTTTATCTCGCGTGTTTTTCTATTTGATAAATAATTCAAGATAAGTTAAATGATGATCGTGTTAATCTAATTCTCGTCATCGATATATTTATTTTTTTATGAATTTATTATTTATTTTTTATTAGTCAATTTAATGTTGATGGGTGTGGTCCTAATTATATTATTTTGCTTAAGCGTCATTTCATCACATATTATATTGGTTTATTTGCTTTTTTTTAAAGTTCAGAATATAAGATGTTCATGCTATTACAGTTTTGACATTCTGTTAGAAAGATGTCTTTCATGCATGTATTTCCCCCCTCATTCACGATGAGGAAGTGAGAGAGTAGTTGGTTTGACAATTTCTTGGTTATTTCACCTCAAAAAAAAAAAAATGTTATTTCCTCATGCATTCAAGAGTAAATCACCCCTAGTCTAAATTGTTTTGTTTTACCTCATTTTAATTTTATCCTCCAGTAAAATTTATGAGCCTCCCATATGTTTATGTTCTTCACGTTTTCCCTAGAGAAAACAAAACTTGGAAATTAGTATAATTTAGGAAAGCCAAAAGTGACATTCTCTCGGACCACTATGAGCTTAATTAAGCTTTTAAAGATTTGACTCATTGGGTGGACCATAAAGTAGGAGTTAGATGAAATAATAAATCAACTTTGGATGAGATGATAAGGGTTGGAACTTCTGTCATGTTTCGTACACAATAGAAATGGCTTCCACCATTACCATAGATTTGGTGATGAAGTGACATTGTGTTAGTGGCATTACATCACCTAGTCGAAATATCTTTTATCTCTTCAAGTTCAAACTTTGAAGGCACAATTTTATGATCTGGACAAAGAATTAACCAGCTGGTGTTCATGTATCATTGTTTACTTAGCTAAATTTAGATTGTTTGTGACCTATCAAATTTCCAGCTATTGTCAGCCACAAGTTCAATTCTTAAAAGAGAATTACTTTTCAACTTTTATGAGGTACATTGGAACTTGGAAGTACCCAATACTTTTATCCAGCGAGTTTCCTTTTAGTTTTGGATAAGGATTAAACTCTTTACTGACCTAGGCTTGTTCAAATTAACCAAATTTTCTGATTGAGTACGCCAAGTTCACACTCCTTCATTTAAGTCAAAGATAATACTTATCGTCTAGACAATTGAGAATATAGGTGTACTATTAAATGCATATCCTTTGGTCGATCAAGATAATTTCTGTGAATATGACATTGAACCTATGAAAAATATTTGGATGCATGCATCTTGGGTTGCGCTCCACTCAGTTGTTCAACTGTAGTTTTATCATGTGAAAATCCCTTCTTTCTTCTTTTTCTTAAATAAGTATTTGAATTTTCTCTGCTGGACAGCAAAAAAATATGTGCAGCTCATGATGCATTTAAGTATTGCATATTATGAATGTACTCATACATAAATAATATGACTCTATTTTCACTTCATTGGAAAAAATGATGAAGCAGCACTTGTGGACTTTAGGGATCTTATCGAAAAACAAATGAACGTAGAAAAAAAGAGGGAAATCGGGATATAGTCGGCAAAATATTTTGTCGAATCGAAACAAGGAATCAACAAGTCATTCGATTTTGGGCAGCAACTCCCTAATCAAGAAAGAGTTGGGGGATAATATCAACCACTTGACGTCCATTCGCTCCATCCACTATGGTTACCTTGGACTGGACAAGTAGATTTGAATTAACCAAACAAGATAACCTTTAACAAAAGACTTTCAATGTATTACTGTCATCTACATGAGTGTTGTGTGGTCTAAAATTCTATTATGAAGAGTTTTCTCTTCTAACTAATTTAGAAATTATACTTTTACCATGATTTTTATCCAGATAATTAATTTTATTTATCAGATAAGGATATGCATAATATCAGTTTTAAACCCATTTAGAAACGTGATCATCCCCATTCTAGATAAAATTCCTATATATAACTAGTTGCCAGTTTGTCTAGTTTGAGTTCCTACAGGAGGAAAAAAGAAAAAGTTGTCATCTCGTCGATGGTTTTGTGAGTGTTTAGGTACCCGTGTTGACCATCTACTGAAGACTGATTTTCAGATTGAATAGTTCTGCATACAAATATTACATTCTAATACTGTTAAAGAGTATAAGTATTGCTTAGATAATTAAGATTTAAGGATTTCTTCACTCAATCAGCTGTCATCTTTTATTTGAACCAAGTCAATAGTTCGGACATTGCACTTAAAGATCATGTCTAGTAACTTAGCTGGATGAAACAACATTAGCTAAAAACTTTCTATTAATTTTATCTCCATTAGTTGTGTGATAAATAATTTATGAAGGAACATAGTTATGCATGTGATAATTTGATGGACACTAGGATTAATAATAGTATTCTTTGGGCCCTTTTGCGATTGTACACTTCTCTCATCCCAAGTCTATCCATTGGACTTGTGGCCCAGCAACGATTAGTATATCATTTTTTAAGTTTCAATACTAGTGTGTAAAAGAAGGTAGTTTTTGTCCTTTGAGAGAGAAGATGAAAAAACTCCAACAATCTTCAAGCCTTATATTCGGGACTTGTCAAGAAAATCAATCCAATTGCATCACGACCAACAGCAACAACATTATTTACAGGTAATGTTCATTTCTATATTTTTCAATTTTCAATATTCTTCTTTAACCGTGTAGGATGTTCGTAAACATTAATTGAGCATTGAATGTTCATTTTTTGTATTAGAAATATTGAATGTTTATTTTTAGTTCATCTATGTATCTTTTGTGTTTCGGTTTTTGAAATCTAACATTTTTTTTCACTCTAAAATTATACTATTGATAAAGAAACATTGAATGTTTAGTTCTAGTTCAAGGCTTAGAACATATGCCTTCGTCGTAGTTCCTAATGACTTGGTTTATTATTTGGACATGAAGTCTAACTGATCAACAGTAATGATTTAGTAGTTATTATCATCATATTTTCATACAATTTGATGAAATTGCATTGTTTTTACTCTCTTTTATCAATGATTTGATTTGATTGCTAGAATTCCTAAATATATTTCTCTGTATCATATTTCTTACTTATACCATTAAAAAAGAATTTAGTTCTCTATAATTTTTGTTTTTAGAGAATTTTTAAAAATAGAAAAGTAAATGAAACTATTTATACAAAATAATAAAATTTTTAGATAGTCATGATAGATGCTAACAGAAGTCTATTAGAGTCAGTGATAGAAATGCTAGAAGTCTATCACTAATAGATGTGATAAAAGTCTATCAATGTCTATCAGTATTTTTTTTTTTTTGCTATTTTCTATAAATAGTTTGACATTTTTTCTATCCGTAAAAATTTTCTTTTTCTTTACTTCCTAATATCTCATTTTTTTCTCAGCCCTTTCTCTACAAAACTTTCCCAATTTGTCTTTTGCTCACAATTTTGGCATTTCTTTTCCTAACTTATTTTTTCTCCCATCTCTAATAGCGTGCTTTGCTCTGTTTTAAAAAACAAAATGTAATACTAGTTATTTTAGTTTCTATTTAAAGAAAAGGTAGAAAATTAAGTCGATGTCATTTATAATTTAACCGATTATTGATAATTTGATGGTCAACAATAGTCACATATCGAGGAGTGTTCAACACGATGATCTGGTCCAGTATGCACTAATATGAAAAATATTAAGCTAAAAATTTGATAATATAAATAATTATTTAATAGTTAAATTACAAATTTGATACAAAGTTAAAGTTAAATTTCTATTATTTTATAAGGTAGAATTTAGTGATAAATCATCCTAAATCATCCTAAATAGTTCTTCTGATTTGATAAATTTTTTAAAAGATAAATAATTTCTATAACCATAGAGACGAAATTAAATTTATACCTTAAAAATGTGGCAATGGATATTTAATGGTACATTAGATTGCGAAGGGTGATTGTGGCTTGTCGACGACTTGGAAATATTCAATTGTTCTTATTTTACAAAGTCATCAATTGTGGCTCCCCTTGATGACAACGTAATGGTCGTATGCTTACACTTGCATCTTGATGTAAATTCGTTGAACAGGATTGCTTAGCCAATAAAACGATTAGTCAGACAACAATCTATAATTTTAAATTTCATTTTAATTCGTTTCAAACAATATGCCTTTTATAATTTCAAAAGTTCCATTTTAATTTAAACCTGTTGCATAAAGATACTTCAGTTATATCACAAAATTTTAATTAATCAAATAAATTCTAATTAGACTTGATATTAAGTTCGAATAAAAAACACTTATTTTAACACATCAACAACCATATAAACATTAAGCAGGCGTATGTCACGTTTCAATAGAAAATTCTCAACCTATATTAACAATTAGGATTAAAATAAATTTATAGAATTGAAGAAAAGTTATGTAAATTACCAAGAAGTAGACAGAATTATTTGAAAATTAAAGACGAACTGGCACATAAAAACGAAAATTCGAGATATGATTGCCGTCTAGTAAGTAATTCTAATTGCAATGGAAATGATCACACTAGGGCATTCCACATCTTTTTTGTATTCTAATGATTTTTCCTTTTTACTTTTTTTTTCTACGAGTAAAAGATATATGTTAGTTCTCAATATCTAGAGGATAAGATATTACATCCTTGGTTAGAAGATCAAATTTTCACTTCCTCTGATCTTGAAACTAAAAAATAAAAATAAAAATAATAAAAAGTCTTAAATTTGATTTTTATGTATTCATAACATTTTCTAATTCGGTCGCTCATTCATTATTAATGAATGTTAAAAACACTTAATATAAACTTATATAACATAATATCTATTATAATTGACAAAAATTTACGGAAGGGAAGTTAAGATTCATTCCTCTTTCATTTTATATAAGTTTTAGGACTGTTTTTAAATATAGAAAATGAGTCTAACTATTTATAAATATAGAAAAATTTACTTTACCAACTATAGATCACGATAAAATTCTATAAGTTAAAACCTTTCTATATTTGTTTTTTTTAATAATAATTTCTCTAAGTTTTATCATTAATTAATTTTAACCTTTTCCAGTAATGTGTGACTAAAAAATGTTTAGAAATACCGAACCTAAAACATAAACTTAGCCTTGGTTTTTCAAAAACTAATTGTCAACGGTCAATCTAATAGTTCCTACAGACTACAGTTTTCTTGTCCGACTGGCTGAATATGGCAGCCCCGCTTCGTTTTCCCACTCTGTTTAATAATATAATCATAAACGCTTCCCGTCTCTTACGCTCTCGCAGTTTATTTTCATAACAGAACTTCTTTTCTCCCAACTTCGAGAAAATGGAATCAGACGCGGCCATTGTCGAACGCTTTCCTATTCTGTACTATGTTCTATCCCAACTGGATCCTATTTCTGGTAAATCGAACCCCCAACTCCCTCCCGAAACTGAAGAATCGGTGCTGACCCAGTTGTCACATGTCAACAATCCTAGAGTCTTGGCCTCCATAAATCAGGCCATTCCCAAGAACCTCACCCACACTCTGTCAGCCCTCATTTCACTCGGTCCACGCCCCGATTCCCCCGCTATCGCCGCCGCTCGTGAGAGGATAATTGAAATCCAATTCAGACTTGACAAGAATCTTCAAGAAATCGAGGCTGAAGGCAATTCCGGTGGCATTGAGAGAGAGGAGAAGCTGAGAAAAGCGGCGGAAAAGGAAACGCAAATCTATAAGGCGGTGGCTCGGCTCGTGGAGATGCACGAAGCCTATGAGAAGCAGTTAAGTGCTGCGCAGGATCGTGTGGTTGAAGTTTATGAATCGGCCGTTGCAGAGTTGGATAAGGAGACCGGCTTGGAAGTGAACGAAGAAGTTATTAGGATTTTGAAAGAGGCTGAGAGTGGAGTGGTCGAGAAAGTCGACCTTTTTGGTCAACAGATCAGGTTTCTTCCGGAGGAGTTTGGGAAACTTCGACGCTTGATCGAGCTTAATCTATCGCATAATCAGCTGGAGGTAATTTTCATCTTCTACCTCCTCTGTTTTTTTTTACATGGATTCTCTGGATGGATGACCCAAAAATTGGAGAAAGATGAAATTTGTTCCACTTTATGAAATTGAGTTTTTTTTCTACTATGTCATATTCGTGTGAAATTACAAACAAAAATGAAATAAAACAAAAACGAAATAAATTTTGCGCACTTGGATTGGTCTCTTGCTCTCATTCTCCTCACTATCTGCCCTCACTATCTCGCTCTCTCTCTTGGTCTCTTCTCACAAACTCTTGGTCTCTTCTATCTCTCTTTGCTCTCTTGCTGACATTCCGATCAATATTCTGACGGCGACGCAAATGAAGGAAGGAAAATTGGGAAGAAGAAGAGTAAGAGGGAACAAGAAAATTAAGAGTAATTTTGAACTTTAGGTGATGATGATGTAAGCAAAAAGGTAAAATTCTTTAGTTTTAAAAAGTGGGATAAAAACCATTTTGGACTTTAGAATTGGATGACCCAAAATGAAATTTGCCCTCCTATTTATATTGAGAACTTTTTTACCCTTTACTGATGTTATATTCGGTGAAATTAACAAAACGGAACGTCGTGCATGGAACATCGTGCATGTAGATTGACTTCTTTCGCTGTTTTACTGTTTCACTGTCTCGCTTTCCTCACTCTCTCTCACACTGTCTCACTTTCCTCACTCTCTCTCACTCTCTTCTTTCTCTTTATCTCCTTTCTATCGCTCTTTGCTCTCTCTCTTGATCTCTTCTTTCTCGCTTTCCTCACTCTCTCTCTCTCTCTTCTTTCTCTTTATCTCCTTTCTATCGCTCTTTGCTCTCTCTCTTGATCTCTTCTTTCTCACTCTTGGCCTCCTCTCTCTCTCTCACCATTACATCTGATGTTCTGATCAAAGTTTTTATGGCCCACAATGACACCTTTGCAACATTCTAATGGCCAACGACAAATGAAAAAATGGAGAATGGAAAATGGTCGACACAACTAAAGGAAAATTGGAAGGAAGATGGAGAAAAAAAGGTTTTGATAATTTTGTAACTTTGGTTGATAATGATGTAAGCAAGCAAGAGGGTAAATTTTCTAAGTTTCAAAAAAGGGGCAAAAAGTATTTTGGGCTTCAGAATTGGGTCTATTATACAATCATCTCCATAATTTCCCTAAAAATTGACTGTTTTTTGTGTATGTGTGGAGAACAGGTTCTTCCTGATTCTATAGCTGGGCTTCCGAAACTCCAGCGCCTAGACATTTCTTCGAATCTTTTGGAGTCACTTCCTGATTCTATAGGCCTATTGGTTAATTTGAAAGTCGTCATTGTATCAGGAAACAAGCTGAACATGCTTCCCGAAACCATTACTGGTTGCAGGTAACTAAATCACTTGTCTTTAGCTTCTGTTTTCAACAGCACATGGAAAATAATGTTGATTGTGCGGTAAGTTTTGAAGATTTTGATTACTTGGCATCTTTTTTTTTTTTTACTGTAGTTCGTTGGTGGAGTTGGATGCAAGTTTCAACAATCTGCAAAGTTTACCAATAAATATTGGATATGGATTGGTTAATCTTGAAAGGCTATCAATACAGCTAAACAAGATATGTTACCTTCCTACATCGATATGTCAGCTTAGGTCTCTCAAATTTGATACATCAATCAAATTGTTGACAAAGGAGCCCACGCGGTGAAGGATTTCATGGACATGAGGTGGGCTGATTTAGTAGCGGAAAAACAGAAGACCATGCATGAGGCAAACATGCCTGAAAATCAGAGTGGATGGTTTACTTGGGGATCCTCCATGTTGACTAATGTAACTTCTGGGGTTGTACAAACTATTTCTGAATATACAGGAGGAAGAAACGAAAATTCCAAGGACCCATGGTTGTATCAACAGTTGTGAGTGGAGGATTGTATGGGCTTCTCATCAACCTGGGTTCTAAAGAAACTTTGTCTATATTGCATGTATAATATACATACACATATTTTGCTGCAAAGGCTAATGGACTAGAAACATGGTATAAACTTGAATTCTATTTCTTTTTTTTTTTTTAATATCTGTGAATGTTCGGGTCAACTTACGTACAACTCGACTAATCTCACGAGACAACCCGCCTACGCTACAACATTGTAGGAAATTAATTCCTACATAGGTGGTCACCATGGATTGAACCCATGACCTCTTAGCTATTTAAAACTTTGTCTCCTTTTTTACCCCTAGGTCATGATGGTTTAAGCTTGGCTTCTATTTCTAAATACTCAATCTGGAATCATCAACCATACATTGATACACTCAACGCAGAAATGTGTTAAAAAATGAAATAGAACAGTTTAAAAAGAGCACGTTCATGTACACTTTCTAAACTAAAACAATTACGTTTTTGTTTTTGTTCCTACAGAGTGAACTTGTTCTAGTGAAGATTGTTTATGTTTTGGTATTATTTTTTTCAATTACAAGCATTTTGAAAGCTTATACTTTGTTTAGAAATTGTCGTCAAAACTCTTTTTAAACAAAAATTCAATTAAAAAGGAGAAAAGCGCTGAACATCCACTTTTCATTTTTTGTTTCATTTATTGTATTTTGGACTTACATTTCAGTATGGATAACTTCCTTCTTTTAATCAAAATAATATATTTGCATATAGAAATTGTGACACGTACAATAACTAATTTTAATAAGCTATAGAATTATAGCTTTTAAAATAACCTAGGGGAATCACAAACAAAAAACTATTTCAGAAACATTATGCAAAACAAGCCACTGGCTTAATTTTAAAACAAAAACAGATTGAGAAGAGAACCGATGAAAACAGAAAGTAAACTCTACTGTTAAAGAGACTAAACGATTTGTTGTCTGTGATTCTTAAGAAATAATAATAAATTAGTTAAAATAAAATTCTTGTGAAGTTTCAAAGTCGTCCTATTTAAGCCTACGTACCTTTGTCCCAAGAGAGTGTAGGATCCCAGCCATAGAGATGAGAGGAAATTTTCTCTTGTGAGTGCTCTGACGGACAAGAAACGTTACATTAAAATATGGTTTTCGTGCTTGAAATTCTAATTCTTTCTAAAACATAATTTATGTTTTCTGTAAGCAGAAGTTAATTGAAAGTAAACTATATTATTAACCCAACGTACCTCTACCCTCCGTGAGCAGAATCTAAGCCTTCCACCGGCAAGGAATACCCTCTCGAGATAGGAGAGGATCTGCGCACGGACGGACAGGGACAATAAACGATAGATTAAAATATGATTTCGGAACTTGTAATTCTAGCTTTTCATCCTTGAAAAACTATAAATAAAAAATATTGTAATCCATCCATTTTTGTTCTTAAATAAAAACTAAATACAAATTAATGACAAAAATGATACGATTAATTTAACAGTTGTATAATTGTTCGATCAAATAAAAATATTGACATATGATATATCCCTTTGTATGAAACTTACAGAAAGGTAGGGTTAGGGTTTATTCCATTGCAAAACAGAATATAGAAAAGTTTGAGAATTAAAAGTTGTAGAGACCAGATCGTAGAGAAAAAATGGAGCGTGAAATATTGACATATGATATATCCCTTTGTATGAAACTTACAGAAAGGTAGGGTAAGGGTTTATTCAATTGCAAAACAGGATATAGAAAAGTTTGAGAATTAAAAGTTGTAGAGACCAGATCGTAGAGAAAAAATGGAGCGTGAAACCTACTTATATGAGTTGTATCTCTCGAATATACGACTCAATAAACTAAGGAATCAAGATAACTATTAAAAGTAGCTAGTAGATAATCGCCTGCCACATGAGAGGATGCCACAGGAATCTCAAGATCAGACAACTCACCAAAAACATTTTCATCAACGCAAGAGATGGAAAGAACTTGCAATTTTGTACAAAGTTTCAAACCAAATCTAAAGAAGTAGTAAGCCAAAAGTTCTCGGAGAAAATCAAGTCGCCACAGATGACACTTGCAAGCCAACGCTCGGTGAAAGAAATTAAAAATTGTAGATGGAAAACCTCAGAGTAAAAACAAAGCAATTGCTTAATTACATTAATGGAATGGAGATGAAAATCATGCAAATACAAATTTCTTGCAAATCAAAAATCAAAATGCATGCCGAAGCTCACAAGTAGTCACAGATTGTCATGTCACAAACTGCAAGCCAATCACAAGTAGTCACAGATTGTCATGTCACAAACTGCAAGCCAATGCTCGGTGGACAGGAAACCATATAGCAAAACCGAAAGAACTGCTCAATCACATTAAGGCAACCAATATCAAAATCAAGCAGAACTAAAATTTCTTGAAAATAAAAAATCAAAATGCTGCAAATGCTCAAATCTCATAGCAAATGTCAAGTGACAAAAGATTGTCACCATGACCAATTGCAAGCTAATTCTCAGTAAAGCAAAATATAAACTGAAGATGGCAACCTCGAAGCAAAACCACAAGAAATGTGTCTCAATCACAAAAATGCCGCAGAGATCAAAATCGTGCAACCTGAAATTTCTTGCAAATCACAAATCAAAATTCAAGCCGAAGCTAAAATCACAAAGCAAATCATAGATTGGAACAGATTGTCAACAATTGAAAACTATGATCGGTGAAGGAAACAAGAAATTGCAAACGCCAAAACTCATAGCAAAATCGCAGTAATTGCTCGATCACACAAATGCAAGAAAGATCAAAATCATTCATATAGCGAAAAATTATACAAGATCGTGCAATTCCTTGCTTTCGAGTAAACTCTCAAACTTACAAAAACATCAATCTTCAGTACAAAATGCAAAATCAAACCACTACGAGTATCAAATCCCGAAAATTACTAATCCAATCAACAATCGGCTGTAAAAACTCACATACATACACAATTCATAAAGCGAGAGAAATCAGCAAGAGAAAACAAAGTATCGCAACAACAATCTGAAATACCTGTCAAATAGCCGAAGAGAAATCAACTTTTCCGCGAGGACAGAGAAAGATCGAAATGCCCAAGCGAATGAACCAAGGGTCTCGCGCGGGAAAGCAACTAAACATCAATTAAACGCTTAATAGGGCTGCCCTTATACACAATTAACAAAATGACTAAACAGCCCTCCATAGGCCTCTCTTTCCCTCTATTCAAACCAAACAGCCCATTCATTTTTAATATGGGCTTCTCAGGGGCCCAACATAGCCTTCAATAAGCAAAACAGATTCGTATTGGTTGCTTCCCCTCGAATTACAATGTTTTCCAGGTCTGCCACAAACGTGATTAATCAATTAGGTTGGTTTTTCAGTCAACTCAATAATCTCGAGCATGGAAATGGCCAGGTGTCCAGGGTCAATCGAGGTACAATCTTGACTTGGGGAACTGAGGGTGTCCCAACTGAGCAAAACTCAGTCAGTGTCAGCCTCAGGCAAAATCAGGCCTATCGGTCTGGTCGACCTCGGCCATGAGGCCAAACCACTCAAGCCAGGTGTCCAAGGTCAATCAAGGTACGCTTGAGCCCAGTTGACTTTTCCAATTGAGCCTAAAACCAATTAGCCCAACTAAGCCTCGACCTCAAGCAAGATCAAGCCCATAGCGACTGAACTTAGAGGTGGAGAAAGAAACCCTGATAAGGAAATTCGAGAACAGAGCGGAGAAGGCCCGAGCCTTATAAATAAGAGGAGGGAGAGAACAAACGAGATAAGTAAAAACTTCCAACTAAGTATTGAATCAGCTTTGAACCTCCCTCTAACTTAGGCATCGGAGTGTGTGTGGCCTACACCACACCGGTGTGCAATTTTGTTTTTTAATTTGCAGGTTGACGCTTCCTCCAAAATACACATTTACCATTGATTCCACCCCAGGGTCGGTACAAATTACTCGACCCAAAATTAGTATCAACAAAATGTAATTTTTGTTTCAGCTTGTTTCAAATTTACAATAATTATAAACATTTTTTTGTTGTTTTCAAATATAGAAAAATAAGCTAAAATATTTAATAAATATAAAAGAATTTCATTGTTTATCAATGTTAGACCGCGATAGATTTCTATCACTAGGCGATAGACTGTAATAGACTTCTATCGCTCAGTGATGAATTTCTTCCGAAGAAATTAAACATGATTTCTGCTGGCCCTATAAGGGCTAAGAAATATTTTTGTTAGTTTCTTTTTATTGGACCAAATACCTATTTGGGCTTTATGGGCTCTCATACCATATTAGATAACATGGAATTTCATCTCAAAATCAATGGACAACGAAAGCTCATCTATCTTATAATGAGTGTGAGGTCCCTTAATTTTTCAATATAAGATTTTCAACAATATTTTCATAAAAAAATAATTAAAAATAATCTTTAATTTAATAAAGAATACTTCATTTCAAATATATTTTTTGTTGGAATGCCTTTAATCTGTTATCTGGTGCTTCGAACAACCAAGTACGAAAATCTCACTATATGAACTCTCTAACCTTAATTAGAGGCGTCGATTTAATTATTTATGGTTATTTACGATTATGACCCTAGAGTTTAGAGAAGTACACTATATAAACTCTCTAACCCTAGAAGTGCTGATTGATTCTGTAATTTGTGACATTCATTCTAATAAAATTGTTCTGCCCTGTGGACTGTTAGTGAACCACGTAAATCCATGTTGATTCTCCTCTATTTTACATTCTTTTTCTGTATATTTTATTTGTCAATTTCGTAACACTTTTTATAATACATAGTTAATGAAATTAAAAAAAAATACTCATAACAGAAAATGAAATGAAAATTTCAATAATTTTGAGAGAGAAAATGAGAGGGCTTGTAGTTGATATATAGGAGGAACTCTTTGTTGACCTTTCAAGAGACATTTTGTAATGTGAAGTGGTAGGATAATAGATATTGAGTGCCTCATTAGTTGATGAAACCATAACACTCTATGCTTTGTCAAAAAAATGGCATGATAGTCATTTACATTCAAGTGTCATAAAGGATATATGAAATCTTAACAACATCATGACATGCTCAATCATCTATTAACGTAGGTATGTTAGGCTCTTTAACCATTATAATTTGTAGCTCACTATATATATGTTGCTCCATTATCCATATTTAACTATTATTTATGGTACACTAACTTTCATTGTTTACACATCACACGTGAATTTGGTGGATCTCTCATAATTAATGTCGCTACACTTGCAACCATTTTTATGGTAAAAGACTATGATCCAACTAGTCGCTTCAATGATGTTTTAGATTGTGTACTTAAGCATCATGATGCAATCATATCACTTTTCTCTATTTATTTGATTTTATATTTTTAAAGATATCATTCTTTTGTAAAGTTTATATTCATTTATATTTTGAAACATGCATGCCACTTGTTGAGTACTATTTTGGTATATTATATATAAAAAAAAAGTTTGTTCAAACATAAGTTAAAAAAACCCTAAGGGCTACGAGCATAGGAAGTACCATGTAGTAATTACGAACACCAGAAGTTTCCCTTCATCAACCAAAGTATATAATTTTTTTTCTTCATCTTTTTGAGGCAAAGAAAAGTATAGATTTCAAAAAACTGATTTATCAATTTATCATTCATTGATTCTCAGTACACTAAGAAAAATCTCAATTTACTAATATACCCTTCCACTTTACCTATTAATATTCTATAAATTAATATAAAAGAGAGGTAACCTTCCTTAAAATATGAAGAAAAAAAATTGTTCAATAAAAATCTGCGTGCAACAATTTATTTTATTTTTTTTCTACTACGAAAAGAAAAGAGATATATTATATTACGTATAGATTGCGCTTTTGAAATATATACAAAAGGTAAAACTTTTTAATATATCCTTCAATTTTACCTATTGGTTTTATGGAAAGAGATAGAATCCTTGTTGAAATATATGAATAGTACAAAAAAAAACATTAATTTTTCCAATTGCTCATAAAATTATTAATTTTTCCAATCGCTCATAAAATTAGGCACTAGGCCTGTTTTACTTTTAAGAGAGATTTTCTTTGATATTATATAATAAGAAATTTGAACATTCTTTTATAAATAAAATGGTTATTGTAATTTTTTTTTTTTTTTTTATCAATGTTTCCAACAATACTTCCTTCGAATATAGACTTTGAGATTTTCGTCCCCTAGCGTAAATGTAAACCAACGAAAATTCGACAGAATGATGGACATATCATGATCCAACCAAATATTAAAACTTATCAGCAATAATCATCTAGGGTTCCTACTATACTTCAACGATTGGCAAAACCACAACAGAAAAAATTGAAAGATTACAAATATTTTAGCATCTAAAAAGGCTACAACAGTCCTGAGACCTACAAACACTGAGGAATCACGTACAAATATCAAAGTCAACTACGAGCTTAGCATCAGTCAGCTATAACTATATATTTTTTTTTAAAAAAAAAATAAATAATACGGACAAAAACACACAATCGCACTTAATAATGCACGTACGAACATTCTTGGGAAAATCTCAAAAAAGTTTCAATTATTATCCACGCTATTGCAACGCAAACATCCCAATGTTGAAATTCCCCATTCACAAAGCAGTTGATAATTAATTAGTTAAAACATTTGGTTACATAAAACTAATTGATTAAGAAAGAAATTAATCTAAGCATTTTGTATTTTAGCAGCATAAGCATTGAAAAACTCCGGACACTGAAGAAGATTCTCCATGATCAAATTCCCCGACTCCATTCCCATCTGCACGTTCATTGGCAAACCGTTAACAAACGACATTTCTTCAGCAGCATTACAATACGAATGGTTCAAGTTTCCGAACTGAACCGGTCCGCTTTGGTAATTGTAAGAAAGCCCGGTTTGTTGGTCATCTACGCAGCTTCGTTTAAACCCGTCAAAGGAGTGACCGAAATTTGTCTCTGAAGTCATAGACGACATTTCGTTTAAAGGCTGGGAATTTTGAGGCTTTGGGAAAAAACCGTGGATAATCTCTTCTAGAAGGCCAGAACCTGAAGGTTCTTTGGGGATGAACTCTGAGTCACGTAAAATATCATCGTTACTTTCATGTTTTTCTATGATGGGAAGAGAAGTAAAAGACGATTTTGGACAGTGAACTTGGTCGTCGACGAGGGGGAACTGAGGGGCAGATGAGACAAAGTTAGGGTTTGAAGAAACGTGAATTTCATGAGGAGGGAGAAGCATATTGAGGAAAGACGAGGGAGGGATCTTCTGAGACGCGGGTTCAGGGTAATCAAAAGTGTGAGCATTCGAAAACGATGACCAATTCGATGACGTGGCAAGATGACGAGTAATCTGGGACTGTTTGGCAAAGTTGAGAGGAGAAAGAAGTTGATCGGAGAGAGAATGAGGCGGGGAAGGAGTAGGAGGGTACAGGAAATTAGTGCGAGCCTTGAGTCCCCGCATGGCACGTGCAGCACAATCATAAGCACGTGCAGCTTCTTCAGCCGTATCGAACGTGCCGAGCCATCGCCGCTCCTTAGAGTTCGGGTCGCGAATCTCGGCAGCGTAACGACCCCATGGCCTGCGTCGGACTCCACGGTATCGCATCGCACCAGAGCTGGAACCGTCGCGTGTGATCCGACGGTCAGCATTTCCCGTGGAGGAATTAGCCGCCGCAGTAGATTTCTTTCTGTGGTTAGTGGGAGTGGAAACGGCGTCGTCGAAATGAGATGCCGTTATGGGCAATCCGTTGAGCCGCCTTAGTGCTTCTTCCATTACTAAAACACTGAAACAGAATATGGATAAGAGGAAAGAAAGAAAGAGAGATTCCTCGAGAGATAGACAACCGTGCAGTTATAAAGTTACAACTGAGTGGTTTTTATAGCAAAAAAGAAAGAGAAGAAAAAGAAAATGTAGAAAGTGATTGATTTATTTCATGCAGGCTGTGCCAAAAAGATCACAGAAGTAATTGTAAAATATTCTAACGACTAGGATGTTTTACTGGGCCAACTGGGCCAACCGGATTAAATGGTCCTGATTTAATCGTGGGTAAAAGAATACTATAGTTAGGCAATTAATTAAACGGAGATTAGCAAGTAATTGTGAATTGTGTATATAAATAGAGAGAATAATGGTTGGGAGTTGGCAATTTGACAGCTGGTGGAGAGAACAGACAGTGGGCACTGGGTGAAGACTGAATGTTAATTCAATATTTCCAAAGCTAGATTACGCTTATTACAAAGAAGGGATGGGGGAATTATGATGATTGACATAAATATGAGGAATTTAAATGAACAGAAAGGGGGGTGGGAAATTATGGTGTGGGTTTAGGTTTAGGTTTAGGTTTAGGGTTATGAGAATAGGGTGGGGAAGGGGAATGGAATTACAAGTCAAAACGTCGTCGTGTGACATGTGGAATAATGGGATTTAGAAATTGGGTTATTTAATTTAAAAATTAATTTATTTATTGGAAGTTGGAAATTACAGCCATTGTCATAAACTATCAGAATGATTACACTGGCGGCGCTCAGAAGTTGTTCCTCCTCCTTTGGCCTTTTCTCTGTATCCTCTCTATTTTTTGTGTGCCTTTTTTTATTTGCTTAATAAAAAAATCCCTAATCTTGGTATCTTTGTTCTTGCTAACCAGCTTTCTCAATCTCATTCTCAAATCTCAACCACTATTTTCTTCTCTTTTTTTTCGGGTTTTCTCATATTCAGAGACTCTTTGGATATATCTATCACACACAATTAATGAACCAAATTCTCCCTCCTTCTACCCTAATGAATATTATAAATTCTGTCATTTGTAATTTCAATATTGTAACATTGGAATTATGTTTATTTTCAATTCTTTAAAACTGCTGAGGTAGCATATGTTATAAAATAATTTGAATGAAGTAGCACTACCTTGACCATTAAGTTTAAAATGTATGGATGTGACTGAAGTTTACAAACTTTTCTGATTTTATTTCATAATCGTTTGATTTATTTTAGTATAACAATTATCGGAAAACGAACCTCTAATCTGTCCCTATCTATGACTTATTTGTTTTTCATCTTAACCATCCTATTATTTACTTTTTAAGAGTGGTTTTAAAAAAATAGCATAGTGATTGCTTACTTGTGATTTAATTTCTAACTAGTTTTCTAGATGCTAAAATGTTATAAGACTAGCTGGATTGTCCCGTGAAATTAGTAGAGGTGCACATAAGTTAGACTAGACACTCACGAATAAAAGAAAAAAGTGTTTTAAAAAATAAAAACAATTTTTGAAAATGAAAATTATTTTAAATGACAAAACTACTAAAAATATTTATAAATATAACAAAATTTCACTGTCTATCTGCGATAGACCACGATAGACTACTGTCTTTGTCGCGATAGGCTACAGATAGACACAGATAGTAGTCTATCATATTCTATAGTGGCTATGGCAATTAGACAGTGAAATTTTTAAATATTTTGGTTCATTTAAAACTTGGTGAAAACTTAAAACAAAAGGATTTTATTTTATATATATATATATATATATATATATATATATATTAACTTTCATGGATGCGCATTTTCGCAATGCACAGATGAATCTTACCCACTTTCTAACAACAAAAATTTTGTAACTTTTTGCTAAAGTAAAATTCTTGTTGTTTATTTTATTTATTTTAAACAAATTATAATGACTTACTACTCACTACGGTATGATTAAAGAAAAGCAACTCAAAAAGTGTTAAAAAAAGGGGGGGAAATCAATGAATAAAGCGAGAGTGTAATTTCACTTCGTGATGGTTCAAGATAAAAATTATAGAATAAAATCATCAACATAATTAAATATGTTTTAAAATATATTTTTAGAATTTAGAATTTAGCTAAAATTCTAACGCTTAGTTAAAAAGGATGAAAACTATGGTAAGACAGTCGTAAAAAATATAAGCTAAGACTTTTAAAAATAAAAAAACAAAACAAACAAGAACTAGTTATAGTGGTTTGATAATTCACCCACAAATTCTTTATTTTACTGCTAACTCCAATCAATTTTAACATGCTTATACTTTCAGTTGTGTTGAGCCATCTTGTGGCCCTCCTTTAAGTGTGTGTTCAATTTGATGAATTTTATCCAAGTCAGTAGCAGAAAAGATGGTTCAATTTGACTAACCTAAGATGAATGACCCTTCAGTATAATCTCACTCTTTCCTTTTTCTCACACGAACGGTCTTAAAGCATCAATTGTCTTAAAAATTTATGATGAAAGATGACAACAATTCTCCATCCGTCGATTGACCCAAAAATTTAAGTTGATAGGTAAAGATAAATTTAATATCAAATCTATCTAACCGTTTTTAATTTTGTTTCTCCCCCTTTTTAAAAATATTGATGTTAATATGTATATCGAAAATTCCATTATAATGATATAGTGATATTAACATATATTTATACAAATCAAATTATTTATAAAAATTATTTAAATTAATTAATCAAGTTCTTTTTAATCTATAAATGTTATAAATGTTATAATTTGTTTTTATATAAATTATTAGGGACTAATTGATGATATATGTTTTGCATATTATAAGTTTATTTTTTATAAAATATCAAAGATATTTAATAAATTCTAATATACATTTGTTGAAATGACTTGTTATAAAATTAGTAAAAAAATTCTAAATTTATTTTTATATTTAATTTAAATTTAAAAATAATTTTTTTGTATTTAATTTAGATACGAAACGTTTTCCTATTTAATATAGTTATGAAATTTTTTTTATATTTAATTTAGATTTGAAACGTTTTATATATTTAATTTAGAAAAAAGGTTTTTGTTGAATTTTTATAAAAAGAAAAAAATGGTTGTTTTAGTCCTAGAGGTTAAATTTGAATTTTGGCTTATTTCTCTATCTTAACGATTTAATTCTAAACAAAGTTTTCACTCAATTCTAATTCTTATTAGATGAGTGCACGTATGAGAAGGGTATTGTGTTAACTTTGGAGAGCAATTAGCTTCTGGCGATTTAGCACCAAGGTCGCACCGATTAGTTTCTACGACACAACAAGTAATTTATAATTATTTTTTTCTACACTCCATTTTTAACAAATATATTGATGAATTAACGGATATTTTAGTTATGGTTTACTTTCTTCTGCAGTATTGCATAAACATTTTTCAAACGTAAGCTGGCAACCTTTTTGTTCTACACGTTCAATTCCGATCAATTCTTAATTGAGTTAACGATGTGGCCCAACTTTTACGAGTGTATTAATATGTAACTTCATTTTTGCAATTAAAAGTTCTCAAGTACAAACAGCAATAAATAATCACTAATTCTTGGAAGAAGGGGAGTTTGTACAAAAAAGAAAATTCATCAAACTTTTATCTTACTTCAAATTGAAATTAAACTAGCCACATCTGCAAAAGTCGATTATTATTGACTCTGAACACTGACATTTAATTTTTACTAGCTTAACACTGTCACAATTGATGTTTAACTACTTTATTAATATTTAAACATTTTTTTTCAAAAGTCAAAATTATCAAATTTACTTCACCATTTCAATAGTTAAAAAAAAAAAAAAAAAAAAAAAAAAAAAAAAATCCCAAACCCGTCATTTTATAACTCTATATAGAAGTAACAAAAATATATGGAAGAAAATATCAATTTATACTCCTAAATTTTAGGAGTTATATTAATTTAAATTCTGAATTTATAATTATATTAATTTACACTATTCATTACGTCTTATTTGAAAAAATATCACATAAAACTTATAATTGTATTATTTAAACTTTTAAACTTTTATAAATGAATCAATTTAGACTCTTAGTAATCACTTTCTTTGAGAGTCGTTTATGCATTTACTCTAATTTTTTATTTTGTAAAACTATAGTATTAAATTTTCATCGATATGTAGATATTTTCACGTTTCCATGAGTTCGATATTAATATGAGAGGTGAATCAATATTTCTATTATATCGTAGAAAAATCCATGAAACAAAAAAATAAGCATCAAAACCATATTAATTTAAATATAATATAAATAATAGACATGTTTACTTATTTGAAAACAATAAAATGTTTATTTGCTAATATAAATTTATTTTTTTAATTTTGTTTTTATAATTTTTTCAGAAATATTCATTAAAATCGATATTTCCATCGAAATTTTTGTAAAATTAAGACTTCGATATTTCTATCAACTCGATATGTTAAACTTGTTTGAAAGAAGTTTACATACATTTGAGAATTAATACATTGATGATTTACAAAAGTAATAATAATGAATTGTTTAAATCAATTGACTTATGAAAATTTAAAAGTTTAATTAACTAAAATCTTAAGTTTCATCCTATATTTATCGAACAAAATATAAAATAAGGTGTAAATTGATCCACCCACGAAAGCTCAAAATTTAAAGGGTAATTATTTTAAATGACAAAACTGCTAGAATTATTTTTAAATATAGTAAAAATGTCATTGTATAGCACTAATAGATAATGATATACAATGATAAACTATCATCATCTATCACTATAGATGAATCACGAATAGAAAGTGAAATTTTGTAATATTTTGAAATAATTTAACTAATTTTGCTATATTCAAAAATAGCTCAAATTTAAAGGATCAGATCACAATTTTAATTGATTCAATTAGCACAAAATTTAAATTAATCCCCGCCGTCCGATCTTCTTCCAAACTTTACACGGCCACCTTCAACAATGTGCTTATGAGTAATAATGAAAATAATGACAAATAAAAAGATAGATATTGACGTTGGCGGTGGAAGTTTAATTCGTCAACAAAATAAGATAGAAAGTGGCGGAGGAGACGCCTATAAAGTATGAATATATATTTTTTTATAAAAAAAAAACCATAAGATTAAAAAAACATAATAATAAAGATGATGATGAAATGAAAGAAAAGAGCATCGGATTTGAACGACAAGAAAATATTTTGTCAGAGACAATGAAATCAGAGTGAGTTAATATATAAATCAGGCTTTTGTGTTTGTTGGGTACAACTTACAAGCAGATGAAAATCCCACGGTTATTTTTATGCTTACCTTTCTCTACTGATGGATGGTTCGAAGTCCATAATATAATCATAATCATTCCTACCTTTCTAATCTAATAATAACAACAAATTACAAAAAAAAAAAAAAAAAATATTTACAATGGAGTAATTTTTCAGGTATATTGAAGAGTGTGGGGATTATATTATGTAGTGATTTTAGTAAGGGTTGTTAAGATATTTAAGTTCGTTGGTGTGGAGGGGAAGGTTTTGGTGTGTTTTTAATTTGGGGATTTTGTATATAGAAATAATCGTACGAAGAGCATATCCTGATTCGTCACCGCTTTTGCAGGCGATGGAGATATTGCTTACTGGTTACTTCCCAAATAAGACAGGCCCACGATTTCCGCTCCTCCCTTTCTGTTCTTGCAGTTTGTTTCAATTTCCCGTCTTTCTTTTTTCTTATACCATCTTCTTTGTCAACTTATGAAACTTACAGGGGAAAGTATCTGCGACTGCATGGTTTTAATGCTCTTTTGTTTATTTTTTTTTATATTATTATTATTATTATTATCATTTTTTGCTTTTGGTTAATTCATTGGTTTCAGATTCAAAGTGGTTCGGAATTGGGAGTCGTCACTTGGTTAGGGTTTGCTTTGATTCGCAATTCCATAATAAAACTTTGAAAATGAGAGATTAAAAGAATATATATAGTTGTTTGTGTTGGGATAGAAACGAAATCGACAAGCAAAAAGTTTGAATAATAAAAGGCGATACAGAATTTACAAGGTTTACGAACAGTTTGTTAAGTATGTCTATAGACATAGAGAGACCGCAATTTTATTATTATAGGAGAAAATCGAATAAAATAGATACCAAGACGCCATTAGAATTAGAGGGCTTATATATAAGAAAAATACTTAGATGGTTCTTGGGCTGCAGTGCGGTCGAGGGAGCCGTCCTAAAAAATTGCCACATGTCAATTTTTGTGGTTTTTTAAAAAATTAAATTTTTTAAAAAATTTCTTTCTCGGTTAAAAAAAGAGAGGTTGCACCTAATCATTGTCTTGTATATAATATCATTTAAGTCCTAGGCACAAAATCGTAAATAACATATAATGCATATACAATTTAGGTATGGTCATTTGATGAGATCTCTTGCTTGGTCATTCGGAGTGCCATGTAACATTTCAAAGGCATTCCAATAGTTTGGTAGTAATTTTAAAGAAGGGTTGTTTTCAAATATAGGAAAATGAATCAAAACATTTACAAATACAGCAAAATTTTACTTTCTATCTGAGATAGATTGCGATGGACTACTATCGGTAGTCTATCACGACACAGATACTAGTTTATCGCAATCTATCGCATATAGATAGTGAAATTTTGCTATATTTATAAATATTTTCAACATTTTGTCATTTAAAATAATTTTTCCTCAGGAAATTGGATTCCAAAGATTCTAATTTAAATCATTGCTCGAGATGTGTTTGATAATATATTTATAAAAAAATTTGAGTGCATCTCGGACTACACTCATCTTTGCAATCCACCTAAGTTATTTGTCAAAATTTGCGACGTGTTAAACAAATTTTTTTAAATTATTATTTGTCTATATATTTATAAACCATGAAACTATCCACTAAATATTAGGTTGAATATACAAAATTATTAATTAATTTATGAATATGATTTAGGTTAAAATTTTGGTAAAATTATTATTTTGTAATACAATTGATGTTTTGATTTAACAAATATTAATTGAGTTTATAAAATGGAATATTATATTTATTGACATATTTTTTTTTTAATATAATTTTGCACTTGAAATTTTTTTATTTAAGATTTGGATATACACTTACAATTTTTTTTAAAAAAAATAGTTTTTGGAATTTGCAAATATTTGGATTACAATGGGTTGACCTTTTGTTCAGCTTTGATATAATATCACGATGGTCTTTCGCTTTTGCTTCTGTTCGAGGGCTATCGAGTTAACTTTTTTTTTAATTTACTTTTTTTTTTTTGTTTGAAAAATCGAGGGCTATCGAGTTTTAATGACGGCTCTATTATTTATTATTTATGATAAATGGTTCTAGTTGTCAGATATAATAAACCAATCTAAACCTGAAGTATAAATGTATAATTATTAATCTCAAAATAGGTTAAATTTTGAGAAAAGATTTTAAATGAGGAAATTGTTGAAAATTTTGATGGTCTATTTACAATAGACTGCAATATAATATTATTTGTATTGCGATAGACTACCGATAAATGTAGATAGTAGTCTATCACGATCTATCGCAGATAATGAAAATTAGAGTTATTTTTAAATATTGAAAATTAATTTAAAATATTTATAAATATAACAAATTTTTACTGTCTCTTATGGATAGCAAAAATTTTCTATATTGATAAATAGTTTGATATTTTTTCAGTTTATAATAATTTTTCTAAATTTTATTGTTGTCTATTTAAGATTTTGTAATCGGTTGTCCATTATTCAATTACAAAGTATGGTTTTTTTTTTTTTTTAATATAATATATGTGAGAGGGGGAAATGAATCTCTCACTCCATAGATTGCCAATGTGAGTCATTCTCGTTTGAGTAAGAATGAAATGAATTTAGTTAATTAGTTCGTTGGATCCCCGAAATCTACCACGACATTATATTAGTCTGATTTGATCCTAAATAAAAAATCACATTAAGTGTTATTTATAGAAAAAAAAATGCCTATATTACAAGTCTACACAGTTCTATGAAGTATAAAAATCATTGAAACGATTCAAATCAGGGACTTTGTTATTTGTTAGTTAAGATATCTTTTTATATTAAATAGAATAGTTTTGATTGCACTAATTGGCTGTGGTTGCCGTGGTATCTTTTCAAGAGTTTTTCACTTCGTTGTTTCGAGTCTGTTCGGATTGACTTTCTAAGTATTTAAATAAGTGTTTGGAAGTGAAAAAAATATTTATAAACACTTAAAAAATAAATTCAAACGCATCATTCAAGATTAATGTGTATAATTGCTCGTCTAAATTGTAAGTTGACTGATTCAAGTTAATGTCAAGAGGTTTAATTTGTTCGCTGGGTTAATTTGAGAGAATTCATGTTAAAACAACAATTGAGTAAGATTATGAATGGGTAATCTTGAAAGTTTCAATATGATCCCTGTGATTTTTAAAATTATAATTTGGTATCTACAAATTTTGATTATTAAATCTCACAAATAATTTTTAAAGAATTTTTTTCCCTATCCGAATATCAAGTTATTTTTTTTAAAAAATAAATCAAATTATATTTTCCTATTTATACTATGACCTAAACTGGTTTTAACAGTTAATTAAAATAGTCAACTAAATTCAAAATACAAGCTCATGATCATATAATAAAAAAAAATGTATTAAATATTTAATAGGTTACGTAACAAAATAGACAAGTTATAAGGTTTAATTAAGGGTATATTTTAATTGATTTTCTAAAGATTTATAATTATTATTTTTTTATGCTTATAAATATTTAAAAAATCAAACCAAACTAGTTCCGTACGATAAAAATAAATTTTTTTAATTTGACCAAGTAATTAGCATCGTCAAGTATACAAATGAGAGTATAATTTATTTTTCTTAAAGCAATCACACAGTTTTGTCTTTTGTATGGAGACATATATATATTATATATAACGGCAGAGAAAAACAAAAAGTTTTATTTCAATTATCATATTCATATCATTCTATTTCAATTATTATATTCACAGTCACATGAAAAATCCTAATTAAATATCATATTGAATCTTTTGATATGGTACAGATCCCTATGTGCTAAGGAGACATCAAAATTTATTTTTTCAAAACCATAGATATGGAATTATGTTTTCAAAATTTCACTGTCTATCGCAGTCTATCGCTGATATACAATAAAATTTGTTTATATTTATAAATAATTTAACTCATTTTTCTATATTTGAAAACAACCCAATTTGTGTAGTTGATAAATTGTGATTTGATAATTGATATACAAGTTTGTTTTGCATAATAAAAAAAAAAAACTAGATTTTTAAGACTCATTAATTTCCCTTCAGATAATTCATCTCATTCACAAAATTTCATAACTCATTTGAACAACAAAATAGACTTGTATGTAACCTCATATATAAAGAAGTCGTTCGTTATTGATTCAATCTGTATTCTCCAAAAATTTACATCTCCTTATAAAAAAAAAAACATTAAAAAAAAAGAGAGAGAATGCTAAATCCACCAAGCTTCAACTATCATTCCCAACATTTATTACAGTTCGAGCGCCTGAAATTATAATTCTTATTTCTGACTTTTCTTGTTCTATGCTCGCTCAAGATCTTTCCCTATGCAATTCGTTCGACAAACACAAAAGAAAATTTTCCTCTTCTTTATATCTATGTTAATTAGATTTGTCTTACCAAAGCTGAAGCTAATATTTGATATCTATTTAAAGTTATTAGCTTATAATTACACCATTTAATTATACATATTAATGTAACATACAAAGTTCCCTTTGCATATACCAAAAGAAGAAAAAAAAGGTTTAGAAGAAGGGAAAAAAGCAGCTTTTAGCATGGGAGGGAATTGAAAAGGCTACTGCAAAACTCACAGTTGTGAAGAGAAAGGGTAATGAATTTGTCCCCTTTTTTCTCAACCCCAACTAAATCCCTACTCTATTGCCCATATTTCACTTCCACTGAAACCCTTTTCTTCGTAGCCACAGCTTTTGTTCCCTACTTTTCTTTTCTTTTTTCCTTAATCCCATCCTTCTCTACATTAATTAATTATCATGCTAGCTGCTCCTGCTGCTCCTTCTTCTTCTTCTTCTTCGTACTCCCAATTTTAATCCAAATACCTGCCTTTGCCTGCAGCCTCCTCCTGCTGCCTGCTGTCCTTTTCTTTTGTGTATTAAAGTTGATGCCTCAGACCACTCACCCTTAACCCCTTTCTTAATGATATCAACCAAAATAGGAACTCCCTTTCTTTATCAATTTTGCTATTTCAAGAATTCTCATTACCATTTTCTTTTTGTTTAAATTACTATTTTAATCCTTCTCCTTTTATTCTTTCCTTTTTTGTAATGAGATTTCAATTAAGCCTATATTACCCAAAAAAAAAAAAAAAAAAACATACTTTGAAGTTTGTTATTTGTTATTTAAAAAATTTAACAATCGAGTTCAAAATATTAATAGACATAATATAATGCAAAAAAAAAATTGATGATATAGCAAAATTTAGATTCAGCTCTCGAAGTTTATCGGCTATAGACTATATTGCTTGTAGGAGTTTATTTGATATAGAGTTTATCGCGGATTGATTTTACTATATTTGTAATTTTTTTAAAAAATATTGCTGTAAACTTAGTTATTAATCCTATAAATTCTACATATTGCAATTGCCCTTTTAAAAATATATTTATTAATTATTTTAAAAGTTGAAATATTCTTATTCTTGATATTCCATTGACGTTTCAAAACTATTTTTGGAGTAGAAATCTATTAGAATGTTAAACGAAAATTGAAATCTAGAACGATGCAACAATGATCTAAAACGATATGGCATTGTTTCAATCTTAGTTTTATTTTAATTAGTCACTCCTACATCATTTATAATTCAAACTTTTCTTTATCGATTTCTACTCTAATAATAGTTTTAAAATATTTATTAAACATTAGACGTCAAAAGACAATATTGCAACTCTAGAAACAAACAACACAAGTTTCAAAGTTTAATTTCTTTTGTCTGTAACTTAGCTTCAATTAAATTTTTATTGTTTTACATTTAACCCAAATGAAAACTAAATTAAAGCTTTATTTATAATTTCTAAAAAATGTTTATGTGCACTTCAAGCTACGTCCATTTTTATACATAGTTCACCCAAGTTTTAAATCACAAACTATCACGTGATAAACTATTTTAAAAAAATATTTTTTTTTCTCTTTGGAATTGAAAGAGATGCGTAGATATCAAGAGATGGGAGTAGTAAACTGTATTTAGATTGTAATATAATATAATATTAAATTTACTTTCACTCATCCGTTTTAACTTTTGGTCTAATTCTTAATTTAGCATAATATCAAAACACGTAGTCTAGGAAGTCATGCGTTCAAATCTTTTCTCTCTAAATTAAAGTTAATTTTTACTTGTTAGATCTGCTTTTAGATCCTTCGATAATTTAACACAATTATTGTTCACACAAGAGACTAACTTGTAATTATGTAACCAAAGCATGAGTTGACATAAAATTTTTCTTTTGCTGTAAATGATGATCGTTTGAATCTCAAATTCTGAATCCCAACAATCTGTGAGAATACGTAGTTGAAAAGAATAAAGAATGAGAATTGGGGGAGAAGGACAAATATATATACATATATAATAATAATAATATTAATATTAATATATATATTATATGTACTGAGGAGGGTTGATTGGCATGTTTTAAAAGGCCAGGGGGGAGAGGTAGTTCATCCTTCTGGTTCTGCCACTTTAATACGTACCGTCGTTTTCGGGGAGATGCATTTGGGAGCCTGTCATTTTTGTCACTGCCTAGCGTATTGTATCCATTCTGCTTTGTTTTCAATTTTTATATATATATATTTTAATTTCCAAACCCATTAATTACGATAGCTTAATTAGCCTGCACCCCCCATCACCATAGGCCACTCATTCTCTGTTCGATTCTCTTTTTTGTTTGAATTTTTCATTTTTAATATTGTTTCGATTGCCAACAAAATATATATAATAATAATAAAATTTTGAAAGTAATCTTAATAATAATAATAATAAAATAAAAGTTAAATTACAAATTTGATCATTGTGATTTGATAATACGTTCATAAATGAGAGACTATTTATGAGAATTTTAGTAAATTATAGGAATTATTTATAGAGTTTTCTTAAATCATAGGAACTAAATTATAACTTTTAAAACTTTAAACTCTAACTTTTTTCAAAACATAGAAACCAAATTTTTAATTAAACTTGAAAACAAAATATTATTTTAGTCTCCATACTTTAAAATGTCCCATTATAGTCTATGTATTATTAATAAATCTTAAGTTTAGTTTTTCAAAATTACTTTTTATCGAAATTGGTTAAAATAACAACATTAATTTTCATGCCAAAAAATACAATGCGTGAATATGTTTTCATAATTTATAGTAAACATTTTAATAGACAATAAAACCTTTTTTAAAAATCAATAATAAACTAGCAATAAGGACTAAATTTAAGATTTATTGAAGGTACAATAACTAAAATTGAATATTAGAAAGTACAAGAGTACAAAATTTAAATAAACTTCAAAATATATGAACCAAAGTAGTATTTCAATCAAAATAATAATTATTATAAATTTAATCTCTTAAACTTTTACATTTTTTTTAATTTTCAAATTTTTCAAATTTTTGGATTCAATTGGAAAAATAATATTCAACTTTTATAAATAAATCAATTAACTTTTAAAAATGGTCAGAAAATTATTTTACACGTAATTCAAAGTTTAGTAAAGTTTTTTCAACTAAACTAAATTAGTAATTTCCATGAGAAAAGAATATTAAAGTGCGATATTAGATTAAATAAATTAAAATAAAAAGAGTTAATAATTGGGAGTTACGAATGTTAATGGGCTCAGAAAAGAGGAGGGGGAGCTGGTCGGGACAGTAATACAGTGTAATGTCGTGGAAGATAGAGGCCAAGCGTGCAAGAACAAACCTGCAGCTTCTTATTTCTCATCTGAAACTTATAAATTATTATTAATATTAATATTATTGAAATTGGGAAATAATAAATAAAAGAATAATAATTAATAATAAGGATAGAGGGTTTAATTTATGGGGTTTTGAAGTGTATGGAATGGAAGTAGTAGGAGGTATCTAGGGTTTTTGTGTGTGGTTTCATGGAAGTCGCAGTTCTTCTGTGGATGCGGTGCTTATTTCTCTTACAAACAACAGCATTGCTACTTCTGGAACTTCTAACTTCTAACTTTCTAGCTTTACACCTTAGCCGCTGCTTTTCTTAACTTCTCCTTTCAATTCTCCTTTTTCTCTTTTTGGAATAACAAATATATCCATTCATTTTTTAACTTTAAAAATTGTATCTCGATTAAATTATTGTATTAATTTAAACTTTAAATTTTCGTAACTTCGTCAGTTTATATCTTTCATTCAAATTTACACAGAATTTGAAGAGAACGTAAAACTTGATATATTTAGTACAAGTTTAAAGTTTAAATTTCGAAAGTATAAAGCTATAAATTGATATTATTTATTTATTTATTTATTATGTTAGTTCTAGGTGTTGTATTGTATGGTTTGGCTGAAATTAATCGAGATTGACAGAAAATTATTATTATAAGAAATGTTATGAGTAGATTTGGATTAGAGGGCATAATCAACTTTATGAGTTCGCATTCTATCCGATTAAGAAGATGACAAAATCTGAGTTAGAAAACTACACCCTAGGGCCCAATTAAACATGAAAAGAGAGAGTTTGGGTCATGATCCAAACTCACTTGCTTGGCCGAGGCCGACCATCTCCATTTGATGAATGAGGCTTGCTAAATGTATGTCTGACCCGTTTGGCTCGAGAATTAACCTAATGTGACTCAGGAACCCTGGTATGGATGTCTTATGTCAGAATTTCACTACAAATATATTATTATGATTTTAAAATGTAAAGTTCATTCTCATCCCTAAAAACTCTTGCTTTAACTTAAAGTTTTTTACTAACTTAGGCATCAGAGGCGTTGTGGCAAGTGTCACATGGGATGGTGCCCAAATTTTTCGTGTTTTACAGATCATGCATTCCCTAAATTACAGATTCACCATTGGTATCAACGGAAGGCCACACACATTTTCTTTTATTTTGATTTTGGCATCAACTACAAACATAAATTAAATATTCTTCTCCCATAATCTATCAACATCACTAAAAAAAATTATCAATCCTATACGAAAAGATAGAATAACAGGGAAATGTTATGGAACAATGAATACTATCATTTTTTTTTCCTATTTTTACCAACACTATCAGTTATTTGATCAAACACTTCTCTATTATTTACATTAATTAATCTACGTATTTAACATACATGTCTTATCCGACACTTGTAAAAGTTATGCTTTAAAGGATTTAAAACGAAAATGTATATAAAAAAGTCTAAATTTATTAACTCATACAAATTTAAGTTTGTAATTTATTAACACTTCTCTAAATTTACATTTTCTATGAACATTCAATTTTTTTAATAACAAATTACTATTGTTTTTTTTAACAAGATTCTAGAGGGAGAGATGGAATCCGTAGACGCACCGAAACATCTCAACTAGGTTGACACATTCTTAGCACCCTCATCACACCCCGAACCCAATAGAAAAAGCTTCGTTGCAAACAAAAAGATACACGAGAGTTCAAACAAAACAAGAGAGGCTAGAGAAAAGTCTTCCAATTAAGAGCAGTTATATCATAATTACAAAATAGATTTGATTTGGAACTCCAAGAGGCCGCCAAATAAACAATATCTTCCCACATTTAGATCGTCGAGGTCCCAACATTGTTGAAAATACGTTTATTCCTCTCAATCCATATGCACCAACACGTAGCACCAATCAGATTGCCCCTAATAATATTTTTTTTAGAACTTTGTGGAAGACTAATAAGATGTTGCAAATGATCATCTAAGTTAAGCTGAGGAAAGGGGTCATGGAATTGATATCGCCAAAAAATCTTGGAGAAAAAAACGCAACAAATAAGTTAGTACTCCTTGAGTTTAAGTTTACTATTAATTAATTGATTAAAACATTGTATTCTTAACTCAAAAGATTAGATTTTTTTTATGATTAAAAACATTCTTAGAACGATTTTGTAATCATTTCAAAGTCACTCTCCAAACATGACAACATTAGTTTTCTCGTTAAAAAGTTTATGATCTAGTATAATATGTTAACCAAAAGGATTGCACCTATGCAATAAATCAAAATTGGAATTACCATTAGTTACACAACCAACAATTATTTGATCTTGCTAATTAGCTCTACTCCTCCGAACCTTCTAGAAGCACAGACTCCGAGTCCTGGACATCTTCCTCAAAAACAACAGCTAGAATTTAAATTTCTATCATCACAAATTGTTAAACTAAAAAAAATAGAAAGAATGAAAAAATAGAAAGAATGAAAAAATGAAAGAAGAAAAAAAAGACCTTTACACCAAACTATTAAACCTTTCTTGAAATCAATTATCCAAGTAATCAGTATATATAATACAACAACATAATACATAAATATTATTCGATAACATGCTACTTCGATAATGTCTCTTTGAGTTAAACATTCACCATTTCAATGAAAAATTTACCTTATTAAAAATAAGAGGGACATAAATTTTTCCTTATTTAGAGGTATGATAATTAGGACCTCAAACTTCGAAAAAAATAAGTACATGCAACTATATATATTGCATTTGTATTAAGGTCCTAGAAAAAAAATTTCGTTTTTCTTTTAAAAGAATAATAATTAAATCCTTCATAAATTTAAACTTTCAAAGATAGCTAACCTGTATTATTTCTTTAAACTACAATTTTTTTTTGGGAAAATTACTATAAACAAAAAAAAAAATCAAACTATTTATAAATATAGAAATTTTTTACTGTCTATCATTGATAGACCGCGATAGAATTCTATCGCTCAAGCAAATGAATTCTATCGCTTGAGCGATAAAAAACGATAGAATTCTATCGGAGTCTATCACTGACAGACCATAAATTTTTTCTATATTGGTAAATAGTTTGGTTTATTTTTCTATATTTGAAAAATGCCTTTTTTTCTAACAAGTTATTTAAACTACAATTTAAATAGATACAATTATTAATATGAGCAAATCTCAAATTGCATAAGATGACCTGCATTTTTTATTATATGAGGTTAGAGCTTCCAACTCCACTCTTAAATTGTTGTACCAACAAAAGACACAATCGTAAAAGATAAACGTATGTTTTTTTTTTTTTTTTTTTTTTTTCCTTTACGTGGTTTTCATGTATTCTGTTTATATTTCTTAAATTAAACAATGACCATTTCTTGTTGACATTTTTAACTTGTATTTAATATAACTTTAAGGCCGTCTAAAAGTTTTTGGTTTGATATAGCATAAACGCATACATATAATTCCAAAAAGAAGAATAAAAAAAAGATATATGTGAACACATAGATTTCTAAATTCACAATGTAGAACAAGATTTAGTAACAGTGGCAAAATGTTAGAAAAATTTTACCCTCATATTTGTTAAGCTAAGAAGTGACTGTAAAATAATAAACTTACAGCATGCCAAATTTTTCTTTCATAAGAAAATTTGTGCTATATTTTATACACGAAAGACCAAAACCGACAAATTCCTTAAAAACTCCATTATGTCTCAGTTGACATTAATTTTGAAACTATTTAGAAGATTTAATATAAAATAAGATAATTATGCTAACTAATATATGATCAACCTTCTTCTTCTCAAATTAACGTGAAAATGTATTTGCACCTAATACTTGGAAAGTATACAAAATCTTAGGAACAGTTAGAATTTCAACTAAAATTTAAAGCTACATAAAAAGCATAGCGATTTAAATGTCATGATCTTAGGTAAAAGAAGGGACTTGAACTTCCACTTCAGAGGGGAAAAAAAAGAGAACAAACTATATATTTTTTGTTATTTTATTATAAACTTCAATGATTATTTAATTTTAACCTGATTTGATTAATGTAAAATCATTACATTTAATAAAAATAATTAGGTTTTAAAAATACAATTAAGGATTTAAAAGATAAACGTAATATAATTAACGAAATGAAAGATAAAAAAAGAAAAGAAAAACCCGTCAACTTACGTGGTGAGTAGACCTACGAAGATTAGTGATTGATTACGTTGAGCAATATCGGCCGTCGATTAAAAAAAAAAAAACCACCACCAAATTTGATTGACCATTTGAGTGGCTCGTAATTTTGAGAAGCGAAAAATGACAAAAAAAAAAAAAGAAAAAAAAAAGAGAAAGGGTTGGAAAAAAGAAGGGAGAGAAAGATTGGGTAGATACGCCGCCATATCAGGGGATATGCTTGTCCAGAAGTAGACGGTTCTGATCGTTTCAAGGAATGAAGAGACGCGTCCTTGGAAAATGGAAATACTTTTGAAGATACAGATAACAGCCATTTGTCAGTTGACACGTGGCGGTTAAAAGTGAAGGAAATCTGGCCCCTGACCGTGCATCATCGGGGACAAACTCTTCCATTTTACCCTCTTTTCCATGGTTGTGATTTGATATTGGGCCCTACGATAATTCTAATCTGACGGTTCCCATGGTCATTCTCTTGATTTGAAGTTTGACTATTTGTTAGATGATCTTTTCCTTCCATTATCTTTCGAGAAAAGGGCAGAAGCAGAACACATCCATTATTCTCGATCTTTTTTTTTCTTTTTTTTTTTGCCCCCTTTATTGGACAAAGTTGACTATTGACTATGGAGAGCCCTTCTTGGGCCTTTTTGAACATAGGTGTTTACGTGGGCCCAATAAAATGTATGAGTGTTCGTAATTTAGGTTGAGTTAAACCTAATAACTATTTAGAGTTAATTGAGTCGATTGAGTTGTAAATTTTTTTTAACTCAAATAATTCTTATTAAATAGGGTAGTTGTAATGGATAACACTTTTAGAATAAATATTTAATTGTATAACAATATTTTAAATAATTCTAAATATAGCAAAATTTATAAATGATATACTCTAATGTTGATAAACTCTTATTAGTGATAGACTTTTACTACTAATATGATTTATCATTGATAGACCTTTGGAGTTGGATCTATATTTTGTTATATTTGCAAAGTGTTTTTTGCATTGTGTTATATCTGCTAATCTTTGACCATAATCGTTATATTTGCAACTGTCCTTATCAAATATTGAACTTAACTTAACCCAACCAAAAAACATTTGAGTTGGGATGGTTCGGTTACTCAGATAATTTATTTAGATTCTTTTTTTTTTAAATAAGCAAAATGTGATACGTAAAAAATGTAATTTTATTATTTTCTTATATTAAATTATAATTAGAAAATTAATTTTAATTTATATAAAAAAATTTCTTTTTAAACTACTAAAAAAGTATTTTTAAGAATTGGAGAATAAATTATCAAAAAAATCATAAAATTAAAATAAATGTATGTATATATAATCTTATCGTAAGTACAAAAATATATATATTTTAAAATGAATAATAAGTTCGAGTTTGTTTTATTTATTTAGGTAAACTCATAAACTAACACAACCTATAAAATTTTTGTTTACTTGAACTCAACCGAATCAGTTCAACCGAATCCATGATGTGAGTTGGATAGATTGGACTTTTGGGGTCGTCAGGCATTTTTTAGAGGTGTACCATCTCTTCATTAATTGGACCGTGGTCCATAGCAGTGAGAGATTGGGCCTGTTTATGGGCTGAATCCGAAGTCTGGTTGGTGGGGATTCCATCGCTTTCGCGACCCTTGGAAAATGCACGTATTATTGTTCATCAAATTAAAAACCTGAATGCGAAAAATCTCAAAATGAGTATATCTCAATTCTCAACTAATAATATTAAACTCACTATTAGTGGCTTGATTTTGCCGCTTTTATTTTTTTTATTATTGAGTTAAGTTCATTATGGTGTATTATATTGTAATTTATAATCACAACAATAATAACATTCAAAACCCTAATTATAATTAAATGTATCATAATCCATCAACTTAACTACTTGCATTCAAGAAAATCTATCTTAATTTGGTGGCAAATACATTGACATTTTTGTTGTCCATAGTACGTCTAAATTGTTTGAACGGATGTCTTGGCTTAACAACTAAATAAATAAACATTGGCAATTTTAAATTTGTTGCCTTCTCGCTTTTTTTTCCCTTCTGTAATCAATGCAAAGTCTAAGTTGGAGCCATTATTAGGTAATGAAAGGGATAATTAATGGTTGGTCCCCATAAATTGAGACCAAGAGAGCGATATAGAAAAAGATTTATAAGATATTAAAATTTTCAAAAGTAATATTCGGATATATCAACCTTTCTACCCCAACATATATATATATATAATACAAGACCGTTTAAGTTAACAGAATTTGTTTTCTTTCATTTTGTTATTAATTTTTAACATCTTGGGCAAATGTTTATGTCCTATGCTAGTTGAGTTATTCTTGCTCTTAACCTTGGTTGTTGTTAGTTTGTTACTCATTGAATTTTTTTTAGAGAATTTTACAAAATAGTAAGGAAAACTGTTTACATCAAATAACAAAAATTTTAGATAGTTGCAATACATACTGATAGAAGTCTATTAGTGATAAAAATTATAGAAGTTTATCACCGATAAATGCTGACAGAAGTTTATCAATGTCTATAAGTATTTTTTTGCTATTTTCTGTAAATAGTCTGACATTTTTTCTATTTATAATTTTTTTTTAGAAAAAAAAATATGTGTATGAACTAAAAATTAAGAGGTTAATGATTTAAATATTTAACATTTTGATAAAAAAAACATATGTCTAAATCAATCGACAACACTAATAAATTTTGTTATTTATGGTTTGATTCATTCTAGTAAACTTAGTGGGGTATATTTATATAGTTATTGTCTCTTGCTTTGAAATTTCAATTTAGGTTAAAGTCTTCCTAGTGCTTTTCATTTTTGAGTAGTCAAAATCAGACAAACAAGAAATAGCTTATTCATAACTTAGGGCTATAGTCTACACCTTGCAATGAAAGCAAAATGCATCGTCCTCTTTAAACCTTTGCAATGTTTACTCCCAACAAAATTGTTTGACACACTTTTCAAGTAGCGTACTCCACAAGGTTCGGACTATATTTATTTTTAATTTAAACCCATTTCTCTTCCTCTAGACTAGAAAGAACCTTAATTTATCAAAAGAGTCCTTGAGATAAGAATTGAAGTGGTTTACGTTGAACCAAAGGTCTTGAAAACAAAATTCTATGCGACCTTGGTGCTAAATTGCTATTCCTCGGTTGCTCCCCAAAATTTACACATCTTTTCTTAGATATGCACTCATCCAAGAAGGATCAAAATCGAATGAAAAATTTGCTTAGAAATAGAGAGACGGTAGTAAAAAAGTAAAAAAAGTTAGTCTGTTTTACGTGTGAGCATAGTTACTCGAACTTGTCTATGAACAGCAGTGTTTGCGTGTGGGGAAAGATCTACTACCACTACACCCACATTTTGCAAGCTCACTAGGAAGCTTTAGTATATGTAACCTTCACCCAATCAAAATCTTTTTATGTGAGACAAGGAATTTTTTTCAAAAGCAATTTTTAATGAGCCAAAAGCCCAAGTCATTCTCAACCATTTAGTATATGACATGTTGTTTAGTCATAAAGTCTACCATATAAAGAGCAAATAAATCATGAAATTGATGTTTTTTAGTCGTAGGACTTACAATATATTTAAGAATTCTTTAAACCTAACAAGACTGAAGTTGACAACTCCTACTCTAATGGCAAAACATATCTTAAGTTTTTTTGGTCAATAATATTAAGTAAGGATAAAAGAAACGTTACACATAATAATTCGTTAAAGGAAAACGTTACTTAAAAAATTCAAAAATCGAGTCTTGATAATAGAAGTAAAAGCTTATTGTTTGAACTATTCCCACTAAAATCATTAAGAAAACAAGTATGAGATGGAAAGCTTGAAAACAGGATATGGTGTTTATATGCTGAAGAAAGACGAATCAAAGATGTCGTAAGGCAAATCTTATCAGAAAATACTTGACATTAAAAGTAGGACAAAAATTGAACCATTGAAGGAACAGAGGAAATGAATGAATCAGATAAAAAACCCTTTTGAGATAATATTGAATGAAAGGGAAAAGAAAATGGAATTAATTAATGATGCAAAAAAAGTAGACATTTGAAATGAATTGAGATTGGAGAATAAAGTTCTAAGGGCATTTGTGACCATAAATGACAACGTGGCTTTAAATCCAAGAGAGAGAAAAATAAATACATATAATAAAATTAAAAAATCATGCAGTTTTTTGAGAAATGAAATAAAGAGATGATCTAAGTTGAAGTTAAAAGGAAGATGCATGCCTGTAATGATACCGACAACGAATATTGCCACCCAAACCATAATGCCTATTAATCATCTGATGCTATGTCAGCATTTTTAATTCATATCCATATTTTCGTTTTTTTTTATTTGTTTATATATTTCTTAGATAATATAAAATTAAATTTACTTTCACTTATTAATCTAAATTTTTAAGTCAATCGATAATTTAATATGACATTAGAGCAAGTATTCGTAGAAGTCTTGTGACAAAAATATATCAATAAAATATCAAATAATAATAAATTTAAGGATAGTAAAATATTTATGTGTTAATTTAAATGTTTTATGCTTTTTTTTAAAAAAAGACAAAAACTCAATTTTTACCCTTGAACTTGTGTGGTATCAATTTAGACTTTAAACTTTTAATTTCATCAATTTTAACTCTTTACTTCAATAAATGTTGTAATTTTAACATTTAAATTTAAAAAGTATTCTAATTTAGTCATCTAATAAATTCTCACTCAAAGTATCGTTAAAAAAAAAAATTCTTATGCATTCAATGTATTAAAGAGCATAATATACGATATCAAAATTGATAATTTTGTTTAAAGAAAACAAACATTTTGTTAGAGATATTTTTTTTTTCAAATTTATAAATTTTAAAAATATTATTCAATAGTTAATTTGTGCGTCAGTGAAAATTATTTTTTTCCAAAACTTTATTTTATTGAAATTAATGAACTTAGAAAGAGTTTTATATTGTTATTATTAGGAAAATTATTTTAAATGGCAAAACTATTGAAAATATATATAAATATAGCAAAATTTTACTTTCCATCTGTGATAGATTGCGATATACCTAGATAGACATCTATCAGTGTCTATCGTTATCGCTAAAGTGATAGATGTCTATCTGGGTCTATCGTGGTCTATCACGAATAGAAAATAAAAGTTTTCTATATTTGTAAATATTTTAAACATTTTTGCTATATTTGAAAACATCCATTATTGTTATTGTTTTTTTTTTCTTTAAAAAAACAAATAGTGGATGAATTAAATGAAATGGAATTGAGGGTTAAACTTAAGGGTTAAACTTGCGACACTTTAAGTTTAAGGTCAAAATTGATGTTTTTTTTAAAGAAAATTAATCGATGTCATCATTCTAGGGATGTAAGTTTAAATCTTTGTGTTTGTAATATTATACAAATTATAGAAACGACAAAGTATTAGGTCAAATTTATGGCCAAACAAGCTAAATTCATTCCTAAGTTAAATAAGATTTTAAAAGCTTTCTATTACCGCTCTAAAGTGACTATCTATAATCTAACAAATAAATAAGACAATTAACTAATTAATTTTAAAACAGTAATTAAACACTAATTAACTTAAATAAATATTAACTAAAATATATTAATTATCTAATAATTGGGTGCTCAAAAACCGAAAGGCTGTGCTGGAGCAGCCTAGAGCTATAACTCTAAAATGAACCCTTTTTAGCTAAAAATGTCTCCACTAAGATGCGTCTTTTTCTGAAGTGCGACATTCACCAGAAAATGGCTGTTCATATTTCATAATTCATATTATCAGTTTGGCCAAATCCCACTTTTTCTTTTTTGGTTCGCATGGATTTCAACTTGCATACATACCCCCCTTTTCTTTCATTATTATTTTATTTGGCCCACATTTTCATTACAATTTATAAATTTCTTTTTTTTTGGTCTTCTTTTTAGATTGTTGTACAATATAATAGGACTTGTATCGAAATTTTAATTATAGATATTCATAACTTTTACGTATCCGAATGGTGAATTTAAAGTTATTTCATCAAATTATATATTACTAACAAGAATATGAGTAGAAATCAAAATGAACTCATAATTCGACATGTATTTATCCTTTGAAGTTGGAAGTTTAAATTTCAAAACCCTCATTTGTTATATTAAAAAAAAAAAAAGAATATGTAAAGATTTGTTTCATTAATATTTTGAAATGCAATGCAATTGTAGTAGAATGTCTTGTTAGTGTTAAAAAAACGTATTGAACCTAAAAGCTTGAGTTTAGTTAAATTTAAAAGTTTATCAAATTCTTTTGAAGTTGAAGAACTTACGTGACACAAACCTAAAAAGTTAAAAACTATTTTTTTTTTTTTTTTAGATTAAAGAATTAACTTTGACTTTTAATGTAGTGGTATTTTACAACTAATTACATTTTATTTTTTACTTTTAAAATTGTAAAATGGAAGGATTATTAAACTATATATCAACTTTAGAGATGATCATAAGTTTTCAAAAGCCCATATTGGTTCCCAATTTATCATTGTCATCATGGTTGATTTATGTTTGACTTTGGCATACATTTTAAATGTATTAGCCAAACTTTTCAAGAGAAGATTATAAGAGTTTCGTTTATCTCTTAATTAGTTAATCAAGAAAGCTTTATTCTTTTTTTAATATAGTTCAAATTTGAATTTCTAATCTTATTTATTCGAAAAAATATATATATAGTAACCAACTGAACTATAGCTTTTTACCAGAGAAAAAGTTGCATATTACGTACATTTATCACTCAACTTTTTCTTGAATAGATTTTTTTTTTTGTTTTTATTAATACATTACCAAACACCTTTTTTATTTTATATGATTACTCCCGATTGATTTTTCTTTCCCATTTTTATCTCTATACTTTGATTAAAATTTTGATTTTTTTTAAAAAAATACAATTTAATAATAATAAGAATTTCCATACAAGAAATATAAACACATGATATGAATATTTTTTTCCAAAATTTTTAGAGAAAAGACTTAAAAAAACTATTTTTTTTTCTTTGAGTAAATTTAAAAATAGACTAACAGTATGGAGCAATTAATTGTATGATTGATTGAAATTAAAGGTAAAAAATTTAGACATTTCAAAATATACACTAAAATGAAATAAAATCATAGTACAAAGACAAAAACAATATTTTTAATTTTTTTTAAAAATTAAATGGTCGTCACCTTTGCACATTGTATAAATAAATTTTGACCAGGAAATATCAGTATACTTTCTAAATATATATTTTTTAAAGAAAAAACTTTGGACGTCAAATTGATTTTTCCCCCCCCTTTCTTTTGCAGATATATTTTGCTCACTCACAAGGAGGATAAAATAAAACATCGGAGTAATGACAAGAAAAATCACATTTGGCAATTCTAGAGATATCCCTCTTGCCTCATTTCAGAATAATCTTTTTCTTTTTCTTTTTGGAGTTCAAACAGTTCAATTGAATAAATTATAAATAAGTTCTTCATCTGTTTATAATTGAAATTTACAAGATTGAAAATAAACTGATTGAGTTCTAAAAGTTCATTTAAAGATATTTCCAGTAAAGCTCTTGAAAGAAATTTCAATTAAAATATATTTTTTTCCAAATATAAGCATGAGAGATTCGAATCACATACCTTTTGGTCGCTAACACATACCATATGCCAATATAACCATGCTTGCTTTGGCAAAACAAAATATTTTTAAAGGCGAATTGCAAAAGTCTCTCTGAAATATAGTGGTAGTTGCAATTACACTCTCAAATTTCTTCAGGTGTTAAAATTGGACCCCTAAATGATAAAAATTGAACTCTTCAGACTTATAAAATTGTTACAATTTCTACCATTGTGTAAGTTTGAGAGTCCAATTTTAACACTTGGTTTTTGCAATTGGCCCTATTTTTAATAATTAATTTATCATTTTTATTAAATGTACTCATATAATTGAATCAATCCAATGGAATCTTTATCTCTAGTACTAACAAATAAAGAACAGACAAATTAATTTTTCCCACAAATCACAAGAAATCCAACGCATCACTTAATACCAGATCCAAGACCGACCATGATCTTCAAGCCAATTTCGTTTGGCTCATCTTTTGGAGGCATCTTGAAGAAAGAAATCTTTTCAATTTACTCAACTCAATGAAGGGAGTTTCAAATCAACCAACTAATTCAAATTTGATTTATCTATTTTTGGAATATTATTAAAAACAAAAATGAAAGAGGAGGACAATGCTCCATTATTTTATGAGGTTCTACAAAATGTCAAAACAAGAAGCAAGTGCATCACTTGAAAGTGTTAAAAACTTAAAAAGAACTGAAAGGACAATTGATTCTTGTTTATATTCAAGAACAAGAACATTGGCTTTCACGTGGCCAAGTACCAGCAATAGATCCACATTCCTGAGAATTTTGAATTCTTATTATAATAGATTACACCAACAATGAACATTGAGATTCTTAAATCTTTCTTCTAAAAGGTTACAACTTACAAAGTAGGTGTCTAATATTAAAGCCAAAAGAAGAGAGAATATGCTACTCCTTTAATGGACATGTTCAACCCCAAAATCAACAAAATTCACTCAATTCTTTTCCATGATACTTCTGTTAGCAGACCATAACTTACTGAAGATCCGTTTCGGTCGAGAGGGGAGAGAACAGAGAGTCTTGAACTTAGAAGGCCTAGAAATTCCATTAGGGTGCATACTATTTTCGTTCAAATCGTCGTCTTCGGCCAGCTTCATCTGCAACGTAGAAATCTTCGATTTTGGTGATTTCAACCCTGAGATGCTCAGTTGGTCCTCTGCTTGAACACTTGTGGTAGTACTTAATGGCGGTGGTGGCTTTGATGGGTCGATATTATGGGCAGCTAGAAGCGCCTTGATATTGCTTGGCAGCTCGGCAACTTTGCTACCGGCCATTGTTGCCCTTGCTTGCTCAAAGAACAGAACTTGGACCACCACCCTTAAAGGGAGTAGCTCATTTTGTGCAGCGTGCATACAAGCCTCAACAGATAGTTTTTTGCAGTTGAGAACTCGACACAGTCGCTTCCTTTCGCTCTTTCCCATTTCTGGATGTGCCTGAATTTTCAGTTAAAATAACTCAACTGTGATTTGACCTCTTAGTGAATTGTTACAAGGAAAATAATTCTGAAATCTAGCATAGATTGGAAAAGTTATAGAAAACTGAGCTCTGGTTATTCAATGTAGATATATCTCCTGATAAAGCTGTTGGGTTTTTCTTCAAAGTTAAGATTCAAGAGCAAGCCATTCAGCTATCAAGCTCAATGATTCATATCATATATAGAGTAAGCATGAAGGGAAATGCTAAAGTATAATGGCTTCAAAATGTATGTTAGAGTCATAAATAACAGTGTTAAGAGATAGGCATCCGAAACTTGAACATTCTTAAACCCTGAACCAAGAATTTTCTAGTTAGTACTTAGAAGTTCGGATGCAAATGCAAAGATATTACAGTTAAATTTAGAATAATTAATCTCCACAAATTTTTCTTGTGGGTCAGCCTTATCCCAACTGCTAATAAATGGTGAGAATGACAAGATTTTAAGGTCAATAGAGTTGGTTATCTACTTGCACCAGCGCCCCCACATCCTAAAGAGTGATGTTGAAACCTTTTAGAAGTATTTGTTTGGAAATAATGTCAACGGTAGAAGTTATGGGAAGTAAGTGGATACAATCGTTGAGTTACCTTAAGGTAGATGTCAATAGCTTTGTACAGATCATCATGATCTAGCCTTGCAAACTCTGGCACCGACTCAGCAATCGACGTGAACTTAGATAAGGGCAAATTCACATCTCGAGCAACTTCTTGAAGATATCTGTCCACAAGCTTTGCAACCTTCAACTTTGAGCTATGTGAAGCTGAAGAAGACCTTCTACTTTCCTGTAACTCAAAATCAATATTTTCGGCCGAGCGAGACCTTCTCCTTTCATAACCTATCCTTGATCTTAGAGGGCTTGTTGGGGGACTCTGCCATTGTAACATGAAATGCTCAATTATGGTCATTACTATATCTACATCATACACCATCTGATTTGTGTATGACAGAGAGGGTATTAATAAATCTGTGGCTGTCGCTTCCTCTAATTGGCCTCCCACCCTTCTGGCCAGCTCTATTTTTGAAGAGGGCGAGGCGTTAAGAATGTTGGCTGCTTTTAGAAGTTTGAGAAGGAAACTGCAGGAAACAGCACCTTTCTCGGCTGGGAGTAAGCTTATTAATGATTCTAACAGCAGTCTGTGCTTTGCAGACAACTCGTTTGCCTTGTCTGAATCAGAGTCAGAAGCTGACTGCTTACCAACAGATTCATTCCTTGATATATTTGGGAGCCATCTTGAAGCATAAAGTTTAAGTGCGTCTCCAATTAAATTGGAGGGCATTTTCCCACCTGATTTAATAGCTATCATGGTTCTCCAGTAGAGGTCTATGTTCAGTTCTGCAACATCTTCAGCCCACCAACCCCTGGTTGCCTGTTTGTGTCTTTGGCTATCCGCACCGTTGCACGAGATATCATCATTAAGCCTTCGGGAATGACTATGCGAAAGATTCACTTTTGATGGATGAATAAGTACTTTCGATGCAATCACTTCTATGCATTTGCTTGTGATTCCAAGTTCCTCTGACCATGAAGGAAACGCTTTAGTGCTTTGTAATGTCACAATGGTATCTCTCCAGCCATAAAGAATACAGGAACTGAAGAAAACTTCAAGCTTGTAAATTAAGTTCCCCTTCTCAACATCCTCTGTCATCTGAAGGTACTCGGCAGCACATCGAGCCGATACAATGTTGTTGGCGCTGAGAGTAATTGTTATGCCATAACAGAACTTCGCACATAATTCAAATGCATCGAGCCCACCTGGAAAATCAGGAAGCTGGACTATTTGATGCTGTGGGGAATCAGGGGACTCGGCGCATAGTCTCTGCAGACGCAAGCACTTGGACAGAAGAGGAAACTGTGTGCCATGAAACATAAGAATCAGCTCAAATGAATCCCACTAACACACATTCACACGGTATAATTCTTACAAAAAAGTGCTGGAATTTACCTTGTGAAGCAGATATCTACTTCCTTTCACCTGAATTATGAGATCACTAGAGACTTCAGAGGAGACTGACCTGAATTGAGAACAAAAATATAAAATTCCCTTCAGATCGTCCCAAATCAGTGAAAATTTCAAGGGATTAATTCCAACAATAAGATTGAAAAAGGATGTTACCTTACAGCCTCCGCAGAATAGAAAGTGTCTGGTCGAGATCCAAGTTTCATAAACTTCATGTTGAATGTTTCTTCTTCTCCTATTTTCTTCTAAGATTCGGTATTCATCAGATACTCTTGATGTGTATGCATCAAAGGAATTATTCTGCTTCTGGACAATGAAAGGCCACCCTTTAAGTTCACCAACAGCCACATAAGGGGTCCTCAGCAGACAAATTTCTCCAGACAGGAACCATAAAGACCACCAATATCTCGTACTTCACTTTCCCAACTAAGCCAAACTAATGGAGACTTATCTTCCAACTCCCAAATCTGAGAAATTTCAACCTTCAGAGTACAAAAAACACAGACAGACTCTCCTTGAACAAGGGATTGGCTCCAAGAAGAAAGGAAAACCGAGAGGCTTTTGTTGATGTGGGTGTGATATAATATGTGTTTTTATATACAGAATTTATGGCAGCAGCAATAGTCAAAGTGACAGAAACCCAGAAGATCAAACATTACATGGCCTTGTCCTTTCAGTCAAATTCTCTACCCCATGTGATTTGGACAGGAAAACAACGAATCGAAGTCACTGCAATCCCAACAAAATACAAATACAGCACACCCACCCTTATCAATCAAAAGCCAAAAATGAGCACAGAAAACTTACCTACATCAAACTCACTCATTTAGTATACAGTACAAAATAACTACTCAAACTGGAAAAAGGGAGAGAAAACATAGATAAAATGCTAAAGAAATGGACATTTGAGACAAACAAAACAACCCTGAGGCTTGAGATTTTGAACCCTTTTTTTAACGCTCTCCAGGTATGCAATCGGCCAACCAATCATCAGGGAAAAGTCTGGAAAATACACACACACACAGCCACACTATAAACAGGGGAATTTTTGTTAATTTTTTCTAAGTTACTTGAAGAAGAAAATGGTTTTACTTTTTAAGGGTCCCATGGGGGCATCGCTCTGCCAGCGTGCACTTCACAAGGAGAAGCCCACGTGCTTATCCAGCGCCCACCGGCGGGCCCTCGCTCTCATCATTGCCACAGCAATTTTTTTTACGGTGGGCTCTCTCACAAAGATTATTTTAGTCAAACACTAATTTATACGCAACATCGTACCCCTCCCCCTCAGTCCTCTCCATTATTAAATTTCAAAAGGCGAATATTAGAGCAAAATTAAAAGGAGAAAAAAGTTTCCATTTTTTTTTATAAAAAAATTAAATTAAATTTTCCAATCTATGCCTCAAACTTTGATTTCAAGTATCTAGAAATATTATTAAAAGAAGAAAAAAAGATAGTAAAGGGTGTCCAAAAGCAGGAATTAAGATATGTTCATATCCCTATCAAATCCTCAACAAAACACTCCATTTCACTATGCTGATCATGGCCCCCTCGAATTTAACACTGCCCTCGTGTTTCGCCATAACAACAGAAGGACCCTTCGCATTGATGATCTGTTTTTATTCTATTTCCCACTGTAAAAGAACATATTTGGATGGCAAAATCCTTCAAACATTCTTAACAAACAGACAAAAAGAAAGAGAAAATGTCATGAGCAGTAATAATAATATTGTAAAACAAACCGTAGAGTAAAAGAAGGCATTTTTACATAAAATACACGACAGAGAACAAGGGAGAATAATGTTGGTGTGACTTTGAAAGAGGGGAAAGGAAGAGCTATTTTTTGCCCCCCCTTTTTTAATAAATTGATTGAAAATGGAAGAAATGATGTGAGGATGAGGTAAGTGAAAGCTTGTTTTGGTCGTAAAGTTTGATTAATGAATGCTTAAAAATTGCATTTATTAGGCGGTTGGAAGTCATCTTCAACATTGTTTCTGCATCGGATTCTCGTGGGTTGCTGATATATATGCTTTTATATTTATGGCCTTTTGATGCCCTTTGTCAACTACAACTGATGAGATTGAGAGGCTAATGTAGGTCCTACATAACCGATTCCTAGCCTTTGATCAAGTCATTTCTAGCCGCATGATAAGATTCCATCACACCACTTTTACTTGTGTGGTTGAAAATGTAATACTCAACACAAATATATTGAATTGGATAAGGAAATCTAACAAATAAAAAGAAGCTGATGAGTCAGAATATAATCACCTCATGAAATCTAGGCACATAAATTCTGACAGATGTTGAACTTAGGCACAAAAATCGGTCGGCTGAGTCAGTTAGCAGCTTCTTAAATTGCCTGCATCAATAACTCAGCCATATAAGTTTCCTTGAAGTAATTAAATCGAATTGCACTTGTGGGTATTACAGAAAAAGAATGCTAATTATGCTAAACAAGAAAGTCAATCTTAAACCCACCAACTTAAACCAAACATAGAACTAATTTTCAATCATCAATTGGCAATGGATTTAACAATTAGTTGATGGGTATATTTGGGGGAAACAAACAAAAATCTAGAGAAAAAGTGGCAAAGCAACAAAGAAGCAAAGAAGAATGCGATATATGGGTGAAAAAAAAGGAAGAAACGTCCAAGCAGTGTCAACCAGAATGTTGCAGCCCATTGAGGCATTTTCACAAACAGGTAGGCTGCGAGTTTTGTGAAATGGCACGATCAGTGTCTTCCAGATACCAAAACGTAGCCTTGTGTTGGCACAATCAAAAAAAGGGTTAAAGGAGTTGAAGCTGAAGGCAAAGTCAGTGGCAGTTTCGAAATTACTGTACAAAACGGAGGGTAAGGATGGAAAACGGGACTGTGTTGGGATACAGGTAAAGAAGATAGAGAGGTGTGTGGACACATTCCGTTGTCGCAAGTGAAAAATTAAAAAAGAGGGAAAGGATTTTCCATTAGCCACAATTTTTTTTCCCTTTAATTTATTTAATTTTTGTTTGCGTTAATTGGGTTTGGCTTTGTCGCCCAAACGGGGCGCCACTCGACATAGTGGGACCCTCCTTTCCCTCCGTAGGCTTTTCTGGTGGGATCCACTTCCTTCTAATTCAACCTCTTTGGATCGTTACATTTTTTTTATAAAAAAGAAAAAATTAATTCCCTTTTTCTCTTCAGACTGCACGAGCGTTGAGTCACATTCCAATTAGAAAGGCGTTTTGGCAAATACTAGAACCTTTTCTCCCATAATATCCAACTAATTGGTTAAGTTATAATATAGTTTGAAGGACACATGTTTGAATCTACACTATTAGACTACAAATATTGTTGATGTTGAAAAATCAACCAACTAATGAATTTGCATTTTTAGAAACAATCACATAAGTATTCTATAAAATAAAGAATTAAACATCGGTATAGTGTCAAGTCATCGACACTTTGATACTCAATTCAGTAATAGAATATTGATAGTAGAGAGTAGTATGAAGTATTTTCATCATACTTTTAATGAATGACCTTTTTTGTTTATATAGACTTAGTGTTAGTCCCTTGGACTTTAACCCATGACACTTAGTATTGTGTATAGGTAGGCTAGGTATTTAAATTTGGGTTGAATTAGGTTAAATATTTTCGAACTTTGCTTTTTATTGCAAAAATATCAATATGCTCTCAAAAGTTACAATATTATTATTTACAATATATAAATGTATCAAAATGACTATTAAAAAAGAATTCTGTTAAAATTTCGACCAAGTTGGGACTTAAAATGAGTGTTGATCCAAATTTTCGTTTTTGGTAACTCGACACGGTTTTGTATCCAAATTTTCGTTAAAAATGATAAAAAGATTTTTACTCACAGTTTGAAATGCTCATATAAAGAGTCAATAGTAATATTGTAAATTTTAGAAAAATATAAGAGTGTTTTTAAGATAAAGGGTGAAATTTAAGAATATTTTTTATAATTTAAAAAATTTTAATTTTCTTCCCACAAAATGTTTGAAAGATATTGATTCAAAGTAGAGAGAGATACAAATTTAAATTAGATTAATATATTGGATTATTGTTAAAGTAAGGGAGAAATAAATTGTGTAACTTGGATTCTCCATTCCTCAAACAAATAGAGATGAAAAAAAAAGAACAAATATCCCTTTTGTGAGTGTATCATCTAAATTTCATTAAACTAATATGGTGTCAAATTAAACTTATAATTTGAGTCAAGTAAATTTTTAAATTTGTGTAAGTCAATTAATTTAGACTATTCATTATAATTATCTTTTAAAAATCATCATTACATTAATTCTCAAACGTGTGCAGATTTTTTCAAATGTCAGTTCTACAAAATGAATGATTAGAGTAAAATGCATGAATGGTTCTCAAAAAAAAATTTCGACTAAGTGCTTAAATTAATTTATTTATGAAAGTTTAGAGTTTTAATTGATATACCATCATAATTTCCATAAGTTTCATAAGAGATAATTTTTCTAAACGAAACGTAATGAAGAGTATAAATTGATACACTTACAAAAGTTTAGAACTTAAATTAATCTATAATTATTAATTCATGGTTTAAATTAATAATCCAACTTTATTATGTAAAAAAAAGACAAAAATAACTTGAAAATTGTTATATGAATTAATATGGAAAAATAATTTAAATGAATGGGAAACAGATAATCCAAAGTCTGGCCCTGTCCGGCCACAGTTATCACCAACATCAACCACTGAGTTTGTTGCCCCAAATAATGACTTACATGAAAAATCTCCCTCTCTATGCATGTGTAAGAATAAAATTCAAAAAGGACTTCAAATACAAAACTAATAAACATATTGTAGTTTTATACATGTCCTTTTGAGCAACACAGCTCATTCATAAATATACCTCTCTATCTTCCATGGTATAATTCCCATTTATCATTTGTCACACCCTTGTTTCATAGTTGTCTGTTGTTGGTCCCAACAAAAATAAAAAGGAAAAATACCCAAGGAATATTTTATCTATCTTATAAAGGGTGTGAGGTCCTTTAATTTTTTAAATGTGGAATTTTCAATAACTTTTAGGTTTAATTTTTATTTAGTCCGTTTGATTTCAAAATGTTACCCATAATTTACTTTTTTAATTTGAGTTTGGTTTCAATTTAGTTGTAGGTTACAAAATGTTATAGTTTTACCATTATGATTTGAGTTTTGTTTCAATTTGGTTCATAGATTTCAAAATTTATACTTTTAACCTCGAATTTTCATTAAATATATGCTCACTTTTAGTCATTAGCATTAATGTTTATTAATTAAGTTAAAATAATTATGAAGTGAATTTAAATTTTAAAATTTTAATAGTGAAAATTAATTAATTATAATTCTTTTAATTCTTCTAAATTAATTAATGGACATTAACACGAAAGACAAAATGTGAGTATTTAGTAAAAAATCGAGGTTAAAAGGGTAAACGTTGAAACCCAGGGACCAATTGAAACAAAATTCAAATCTCAAGGATAAAATTGTGACATTTTGAAACTTAAGGACTAAATTGAAACCGAACTCAACCATTGAGGACTAAATATGTAACATTTTGAAACCTATGAACCAAATAAAAACTAAATCCAAAATCTAGGGACCAGAAAGGTATTTTTTCCAAAAAAAAAATTAATTCTATAAAAATACAACAACATTTGGGTGGGATGCACAAATCTAGTATGGATAGTTTGAAACAAGATTAGGCTACTTATTTAATTAACAAAGTGATAGCACAAGGGTAGCGTCGACCACCCATGCCTTTGCGCTTGATGCTTGAAATGGTTGTTCTAAGAACTAGGGTGAGGAATAGATTAACGTATTTAGAGAGTAGAGTTGAACCAAATTAGGGTTAATCAGAGCCTAACGACGGTAGAACATGTACCAAGTCACATCGGATCTATAGTATTAGAGCAAATGGTCTAGGAAGGTCGTGTGTTCAAGCTCCTGCAATGTTATTTTCTCCCAAATTAATATTGATTTTCACTTGTTGGGTCTTCTTCATATTTCAAACCCACAAGTGAATGGGGTATTAGATGATATAATATTAAATTTGTCTTCACCCATTAACTTAACCTTTTGGGTCAATCAACGATTTAACAGTCTCGATCTGGGCCCAACGAAAGCCCTTAGGTTGTCGCCAAACTTACAAGTTGGCGGGTTACGTGGTCCCGACATGTCATGGGCTTAATTTCACCCCTAACAACATTATTTGGAAATATTATAGGCAAAGACAAAGAGAAAAGCAATAGGAGAATGAGAGGGCAAAGTTAAAAAGGAAAGTGAATAAAGGAGGAGCTTTGGAAATGGGTGAATGAAGAGAGGATTTAGTTATAAAGAGTTGCCGTCAAAGAGTGGGAGGTCGAAGGGACCTCAAACCCAATGCAGTTGGAAGTTGGCTCGAGCTGAGAATATTATTATTGCACTAAGTCATTTTCATATTTGCTTTATAAGTTTTTGTATTGAACAAAATTACTTTATTTCTCTCTCACAACTTTGGGGTTTATTAGATATACGTGGGGTCATTGTGTTTCATAAAGGGTGAAAGCCTATATGGCTGCAACTTAGAATAGAATCCATAGCTTTAAACTTCTCCCTACAGCTGTAAATGTGTGGATATAATACATATATATCTTCATCCAAAATTCTCATCCCATATTCTATATTTTTAGTCTCTACGTCGTTTGCAAGTGGGAAGAAAAAAGCGAATAAATAAAGTAAGAGGACATGCAATTGTAATTAATAATAATATAATTGAGAAAAAAAAGCACGTTTGATAATTGGTTATTTCGTTTTCTAAAGTTGTTGATGCCAAAATTTAGACCGAAAAAACACACTTGACTTTCACATGACAACAACTATAAATTTGTAATTTGAGAAAAGAACATGATCATCAAAATAAAAAAGATCTTTGCTTGCCACACAGACTTCAATGCCTAAGTTAGAAAGTTGAGTATAAGAATAGACTTATTACTCCCGATGTATTTATAAGTATAGCTGACTTAGGTCCTTCCCAATAGAGTTAATTTAGTTTGTTCATCCACTTCTCAAGTCGGGGCATGCGAGAGGCATGCCTGTTTGGTTATTTGCTAGAGTCAGTCTAGACCAAGGTTGAGGCTAAGCACCTTCTCCTGCCCATTTTAGTCTTAGGATGATACTTTGGGCCAAGATATAGCCAACCCCCTTCCCTATGATCACTTAATTCTTAAGGTGTCATTTTCGGCTTAAATTTTGTTATTTTCTTGATTTTGTCGTTTCGATTATGCTCTTCGATCCAAAATCACCCATAATAAAAATTAGGCTCATAAACACTATTTTCATCTATAAGTTTATTTGTTTTAATATCCAATTTCTATCCATATTTTCAAAAGCCAATTTGAGTTTTTAAAACTATATATATGTATATAGATTCTAACTAAAAATTCAAATATTTCTCAAAGATAAATAAAAATTATAGTAATAAAATTGGGATGAAACAAATATAAATTTAATATGGAATACTAAAAATGAATTTGTTATCATACCCGGCTTAGTTAAGATTTTGAAGTTTCCTACCTAATTTCTTTTCTTCTAAAAATTTCAAGAAAAAAACTGTATATAATTTTCCCGCTCTATTTGCTTTTTCTTTTCAATTATTATATACTAATACATATCTCATTGTAAGTTTGTGTAGTTTATATTTAAGTTTATATCCAAGATGTTAATGTGTAGTATGAGAAATATATATGTATTTTACAGCCCAACAAATTAAATTTATGGAGTTATAGATTAACAAATATATAATTTATTCTTTTTTAGTTGAACAATATATAGGATAAGAGATTCAAATTTCTAACTTTTTTATATCGGTTGAATTTAAACCAAACTTAAGATAAAAGTAAAAAAAAAAACTTATGTATTAAAATATTAAATATAACTCTTCTTAATTCCATTTCATATTAATTTAATTAATCCATAATTAAGTCAAACACCCTTTCTAAAAGTTTGGATTCAAATAGAAAATATCTTAAATTAATTACAATTTTTTCTTCCCACCTCTCTCTCTCTCTCTATATATATAGTAAATTTCTACTTTTTTTTTCTTTTAATGATATACATTCAAAGGACAACAGTCTTTTTAAAATTGAATTTGTTTATATCATTTCTTCATCAATTAGCTTTACTGGCTTTTTCCTCCCTCAATGGGGACCCTATTTTTATAATAATTACAGTACTCCAATTTAGCAATAATATTGCACAGTGAAGTTATAAGAAAAGGTTGAAGTTGAAGGGAGCTTATCTCGTGGGCTTGCTTCCTCTATTAATACTTTCTGTCGAATGATTGCTTGTAGGTCAATGAATCATAACTCATTATTATACTCTTCTCTCTACTTCTACTCCCATTTTTAATCATCCCTTTTTTTTTATTTTTTTTTCTCAAACAGGGGTTTTAAATATTTTTTTTAATTTGTTCATCATTTCTTCTCTAGCTACCCCACAAAATTAGTTTAATTGTTGTAATTATCTTTATCTATCCGTTTAACTTTTTGAGTGATTTAACATAGAATCGAAGCAGATGGTCGATGAGGTATTGTGTTCAAACTCATGCAATAGATGATATAATGTTAAAAGGGTAATTAGAATGGATCGCACTTTCAAAGCTAATAATTTAATTGTATAGCAACATTTTTAAAGAATTGTACCTATAGCGAAATCTATCGGTGATATATTTTTATTAGTGATATACTTTATCATTGATAGACCTTATTAACGAGATAGTCTATCGCTAATAGATTCTGAGAGCTGAATCTAAATTTTACTATATTTGCAAATTCTATTGCATTGTGTTATATCTGTTAATAGAATGAGCCGGATTGCTATATTTGCAACTATCCCAATATTAAATCTATCTTTACGCATCTACATAAACTTTTTGATCAATCAGTAATTTAACATATAATTATAATAGTGTTTATTATTAATTTTGTCAATTGAACATCCTTTTAAGATTCAATGTTTTGTTTTCATTAATGTTTTTCAACAACAAATGTCTTGAAGAGTTGTCTTTTCTTTTCTTTTTTTTTTTTAAAAAAAAACTCTTCAAACTTCAAAAGGTTAAAAAGAAACTTTCTAAGAAATAATTGAAACCACCCTCATAGTCATAATTTAAGAACAACTTTTTTTATAATTTAACTTATATTGTTCTCCAATTTACTTTTTGCAATGAAATGAACATAACTATAAAATTCTTTAGCAAAGCATGCTACAGTGTCGTCGAAAGTGGAGTTTTAAATGACATATATGCTTATGTAACACAACTATACTTGCAACGATATTACCTGATTAAGAAGATGCGAATTATCAACGTTCTGAGTTACACAATTTAAAATGTAATTTCTTATAGTGAACAATTCATTACAACTTTATACTTTTCGGCTTCAAATTCTATGAAGTAAATATTCTATTAGATTCATTGTTAATTTAATATAGAAAGTCTTAAACGAAAGTCTCTATATCCAAGAAAAAAAGATATATATGGTATGATGCAAATATATCATATGATTAGAATTACCATAATGATTGTATTAGTCAAATTAATAAATGTTATAATTGATAATGAGAATGATGATATGAATATATCTTTTTCCAAGGAGGGTTTCTTTTCGGCTGTGTGGGAATTATGAGTCCATAAAAAGATTGGGATTTGGGATTCGGACGAAATCAGAAGAGAGAGCGTTTTGGCAGCTTTTTTTATTTTATTTCTTTCTTTCTTAATCATATCATAAAATCATGAGTCCAATAAGTAGTTTCCTTTCCTTACAACTCTATCCTTCCATCAAAATCTCAAAGTAATAATAATAATAATAATAATAATAATAATAATAATGCTAGTTTATTAATCACATATTAAATAAAATAATGTTCCTTTTTTTCTCTTAATGTTCTTATTGTATATAAAAAGTTCCAAGTAATTATAGCTAATTATAGTATTGGGAGATGTGAAATATAATCTTTGTTTATTAAGAGCAAAGCAAATCTTGTAAGACCGCGTTTGGATGGTGGGATTTAATTAATAATGTTACAAATGCTTTTTTTAAAAAAAAAAATAATAAAAGAATTCGATTTTTTTTAAAGGAAATTCTATGCATATAAATCCTCACTGCCAACTTGGCAATAGGAGAAAATTAGACGAAGTATATTAATAATCTCGAATAGATCATTACAAAAAAAAACTATCGAAATAGCGATTAGTGGTTTAATATTTTGATCATAAGATTAATGTGCTTTTAATCCAATAATTACAGAAATAAGATCGAACCATTCACCATAATCTCAAAAACTCACCTTGACTACCAAACCTACATCTAATAGAGTAGGACGTTAAACCGCCAAATTTTTAACCCCATTAAGGTTAGTTTGATTTTGATATAACCTTTTTTTTTTCCCTTTCTTTTGAGTAGATTTTCATGTAACTCTTAAAATAAGAGTAATTAGAGGTAAATTAATCTATAGTAAATTTCGGATGTAGGAGAAATTGTAAAGAATATGTTAAACAAGGCAGCAAATTTTTCTGAGAGTGGATCTCAAAAGTTCTTGATTAATCAAATTTTACGGATGAAAAATTTATTTTATTTTGGGATATTTTTGAAATGGTTAAATCACTTTTGTCCATTTTAAATTGATTCTCATACATGTTTTTAGTGAATGTTTAGATTTTGAAATTGTTACAATCACTTTTATCATGTTTAAAATTACTCTAAACTATGTCTTTAATCACTCAAAAATAATTTTTTTCAAATGCAATTTTCATATCATCAAAATTAGTTTTAAATGATTAAAAGCATGTTTCGTAGAAATTTTGAAAATAAAAAAAAAATGATTTAAACCATTTCATGATCGATCCCGAACATGCCTTTAATTATTAAAAAATCAATTTAATGGCATGAAAGATATAATTAAAAATGTAAAACCAAATATTAAGGCCTTGTTTAATGATCATTTTATTTTTGTTTTCTGCTTTGGAAAATGATACTTGTTTTAAACACACACACATAGCAAGTTTCTCAGCTTCTTTGATAAAAACACACTTAGTCATAAAAAACTATATATATTTTTTAATTTTTAATGTTTAAAAAGTAATTTATAAAGCAAGAAAATTATAGGCAAATTATAATTTTAATTTTCAAGAATAAAATAGTTATTGAGTGAAATATAAATGGAAAATTACTAAAACAGAAAAAATATCAAACTATTTACAAATATAGAAAAATTTCACTGTGTATCAACGATAGACCGTGATAGAATTCTATCGCTTTCTATCGCTCAAACAAATAAATTCTATCGCTTGAGCGATAGAAAGCGATATAGAATTCTATCGCGGTTTATCACTAATAGACTGTAAATAATTTTGTTCATTTTTTTATATTTGAAAAGAGTCCAATATAAATGGTTGATTTTGAATCACTCCAAAATATGACTTTAATATTACTCTATAATCAAGTTTCATGACAGACAATTACAAACCGTTTGTTTTTAGTACTTTTTCTTGTGTAATTAAAACTCTCAATAATCCTTCATAAGCCGTACGTAGCTAGTAGCTCCTACAAACCATCAACTTGAACCCTTTTATTATGACACATTTTCTTCTGCTAGACCCATCTCTTAGAAAATTATTAATATTAGAATGTCAAAAAGGGTGAGTTTTGAAATGATGATATGAGAAGACAACAAATGGTGGGTGGTTTGGAAAATGTTGAAAATGGGAAATTAAATTAAAGGAAGTTTAGGATAAGTAATTAATTAAATTATGAGTAATGAGTGATGAAAGGGTTTTTTTTTTCTTTATATGATGGTGAATTGATTTATTGAATAAACTAATTTCCCAATGCAAGATCCCAAACTCAAAAAAAAAAAAAAAATGGTTGAAATGTAGGGGGATAAATTTAACTTGTTTGTGTCAGTTAACCGTAATTTTATTATTCTTCTTCTATACATCTCCAATAAATAAATAAAAAAAAAAAAGTTATATTATGACGGTTTGGTTGAATATTTTTTACTAACCTCTCTTTTAAAGATTTGTCATGTTGTGTATGGAAAATAAGATGAGTGTGACACGACAACGATCTAACTTTCACTTTTTACCAAAGAATTTAAAGATAATTTTTTTTTTTCACTGGAATTTTACTATAGTGTAAGTTTTAAAAGGGTGATTTCTGTGTTTCCTTTTACTTTTTTTTTAATGTTAATCATTAGGTTTGATCCAATCATTATAGGCCTAAGCTTTTTCTCATGGTCATTGTTTCACAAGAAGATATGTTTTAAAATTATGTGTTGATCTTGTCTTCAAGAGAAGATAGACCCCCAACTTTCACACTCATTTTTTTACAGTGTCAAGTGAGCTTGAGATGAAGTCATCAAATGTCCATGGAATCTATGTTGATATTTTTTAAATAAAGAAAATCTTTTTAGAACTGATTTATATTGTAAAAGAAGTTCATTTTTTTATCTTTGTTTTATAGTTGCTTTTAAAGTCCGAATGAGCATAGTTTAACGACATAAAAATTTAAATCATTAGCTTTGAAGTTAAAAGTTCGATTTTTACACCTCACATATTGTCAAAATCTATAAATTCGGGACCTATGACTTTTTTTTAGATGAACTTGCTTGTAAGAGAGAATCTAGTACCTCTGTTTTTTTTTTCTTTTTTCTTTTTTTTTTTGGGGGAGGGGGGATTATTTCTAGATATGTTATCAAATTAATTGGATAAAATTAAGGGCAATTATTTTAAATGGCAAAACTGTTGTAAATATTTTTAAATATAGCAAAATGTCACGATAGACAGTGATAGACACTAATAGACTACTATCATGGTGATTATGATAGTAGTCTCTGTTAGTGTGTATCTCTGTCTATCCGTAATAGACAGTAACATTTTACTCTATTTGTAAATGTTTTGGTTCATTTTGTTATATTTGAAAACAACCCAAATCAATTAAATTTTAGCAATATTTAATTTTTTTTACTCCACATAATAGGCTATATATGAGGTCTCTAGTGGAATTGTTAATTAAGAGCATGTTGGAAAATATCAAATTTACCTTAATCTATTGACAAAGTTCTGTTTTGATCTATTTCACACACACACACTATATATATATATATATATATATATATATATATATATATATATATATAGGGGCGTAGAATAAATCAAATCTATGCTTTTGAGGTCAATTATATTAAGTGTTTGTGACAATTAAACTATACCCATATTAACTAACACGAGACTAATTAAGCGATATCATATTAATGAGAATATCATATTGATCCAACTTTTTCTATATCACAAATTGAATACTCTTTGCATTTTTTTTCTTATTTTCCCTCTTTATGGACGTGAACGTGAAAATTATATAATTTTTACAAAGACTGAGACAAAGAAAAAGTTAAATGCACTAACATTGATGTCAAAATTATTCAATTCTCTTTCAAGAGACATTACTGAGAGACATTATTTCATGAGACCGACATAATTTTTTACGAAAAAAATTTGAGTACAATTTTGGTTGCACTTAGCTATTGTGACAACACGCCCAATCAACACATGTTACATGATAAATCTTTTTTTAAAAAAATTCCTGCCATGTATGAAAAAAGATGTTACACGTAATCATTACTTTTTTTTTCTTATAGTTGAATCTTAGATGTATGAGAGAGAAGTATTTTAGATTTATTCGGAATAATTAATGCATATTTTTAAACCAACATTCAATAGTTATCATAAGACGATGACATTGTGGCAAATGTAATGAGTAATTTATCCTCTCGAAAGAAGAAAAAAAATCGAATTAAACAAAAAAAGTGAAACCAACCCAAAGATTGGCATTTTCTTTGTTTAATAGTTCAAATTAATCGGCTTTAAAGGGAGGGAAAAAGTTGAGATGGTGAAGATGAAGATAATCCCCACAAAAAGCAACTCCCTTTCTCTGTTCATTGGCTCATCTATCTAAGAAAATCTTGCAACATCAAGGATGATCAGATCAATACTTGTCTTTCAACCCTTATCTTTTTTTTGGTTGGCCTACTTTTGAAATTTAAATTGTAACATTTCAATCATATGTTAATTATGTTATTATTATTATTCTTTTAACAATATAAAACAATAATTTACTAACAAGATGTGTCATCCTCTTATTGGACACTCTTTATAGATTAATTGAATTTAACGTGATATTGTCACTTTAAATTTATAATATTATCAATATTACAACAATTTACGCATCTTCTAGCTAGGGTTTAATTTTTAGTCCATACACTAAATAAGCACTAAAACAAATTTATCTACAATTTTTTAAAAAGACGAAATAAAAGAAAATTGTTGTGAAATGAACGAAGATAGTGTACATAGAATTAATCTCAAATATGTAAACTTATGAACGTTGGTTACAAAGAATTAACTAACAAGAACATATAGCTCAATGATTAAGGTTCTTAACTCGATCAATTGAAGTCGTAGTTTTCAAATCTCCTCTTATTGTATTAAAGATAAAAAAAATAAATTAGTTAATCTTGGATTGCAATTCCATGTGGCAGGAGAATAAAGATTATATATATGTTAGTTAAAAGGCAATTTGGTCCCTAGGTTTAGATGTCCAATTCCTTAGGCTTTTTTGTAAAGGATCACAATTGGGTATTTTGAACTTTGATGGAAATTATGGCAATGGGTTTGCATATTGGCCTATAATAATATTCAATAAAAAGTAGATAGCCTCAAAATAAAAAAAAATAAATGGAGGGCAATTATAGAGGTCCCATACCTAACACTGCCCAACACACTGATATACGCATATACACACAAAAATAAAGGCCTTTTGGTCAACTTTTTTACAGTAATAAAAGAAAATAAACGATATATAAAGTATTAGGAGTTATTTTAGATAAAAGAATAAATCTAATAAATAGAAAAAGAAAAAGAAAAAGGAACTGGACCGAGATCAAGATAAGATCATGATGGGCCGAGGAGCTTAATCACCACACGGGACATGAGCCGGGCCTCTAGGCCAACCCACCCCTGAACTCATCCTCATCCTCCAAGGCTAATCTTGGCGGAGGAGGCCAATCATCATATAGAGTGTGTCAGCAAGTCTCCAATTCAATATAAACGAATACAAATTGTCTTATTAGATTACGAGATAATGAGATTCCAAAAGGGAACACAAGAGAATACTTAGGTCAACCTCCACTATATAAATACACATCGTTATATATATATTTCCATATGAGGTAATTTGAATCATACTCTCAAACTCTCTAGCTTCCACACTCTTTCATTCTCTGACTTAAGCATCAGAATGTGTGTGACTAGTATGTAGGTTTTCTCTTTTGCAAGTCACATTCTTCCCCCTTTCAAACAAGATTAGATATGTTTCCTCTGTTCTAATTATGGTATCAACATAAAACTAAAACATTTTCAACATTATTCTCCCTATTCATTGGATCTTTTAAGGGAAAGGTCTTTTCGTTATTGTTGGAGGAAAAAAAAACTCTCCAAGAGTTCACTGAAAACTAATCTTACGAAAATAAACAATATTTGGCTAATTCTTTTAGGTCACGTAACTCGATTGACTTATTTTAAACAATATATTTATTAATTTTGCATGACTATTGCAATTCGTCGTCCATGTCTAAAAAATTCAAATCTAAGACTCATTTTATACTTTATGATTACTTTTACAAATGAGAACCCATCAACCAAATACAAGCAAATCTCATTCATACAACCCAAATATATTATACAAAGGTTAAAAGAGTGTTGTTCCCAATTCATACTCTATAAATTCAAATTTGTTAAAGCCATAAATCAAGCTCCATATCCCTTCAAAATTGTGGTTTGTGGATAATGTAGTGGGTGTAGTTTATTGTTTTGTTGTGAGACCATAACACAACAAAGGGGTCCCAAAAGAAAAGGGAAAAAAAATGGAGAGAGAGAAAAAGAGGAAGGAAAATGTTTTGTGAGGATCATATTAAAAGTTATTTAGGGGTACACTAAAATGAAGATGGTTTTTAATGCATAGAAAAATATGAGACAAAGGGAACCCCATATCTTTTGTATTGTATGAGTTTGATAAGTGGGGGTGTGAAATGACAAAATTAAGTTTAAAAGACAAAGTATATCCTTTTAAGTTGCATTCCCATTTGGTAATGCATATTGTGCCTGCGGACACATGGCGTCCCAACATGTGAAAATTGTCTATTAAAATCGTCAATATTATGGCTTTCTTTTCTATCAGCTGAAATCATAATCCCTTCCTAACAGCCAATTGGCCAGTTGGTAAGGGAACATTGAACCATCTACCTCACCCTTAACACCCTTCCCCCACTCCGCACGTGCGATTCCAATATATTGCTTTTCTCTATTTCTCACTTCTCCACTTTACTTTACTTTTCTTTTCTTTTCTTTTTTTTAATTAAGTCGAATCATTTAGCTAGCAATTTTATATCGTTGAATGTATGAAATGTGTGTGGTTGATATTAAAATGTCTAGAAAAGAAAGTGTAATATGCACATTCAAATTAAAAAATGTGAAAACTTTGAAATTTTGAGAGTGGGAATTAACTTACTTTTTCTAAGATTATTATGATGTATTCATAGAAAAAGTCTAACCTACGACTTTGTGATCGATGTTTCAAAATATGATTAGGCTGATTTTTGAGTCAAATGCGGAATCGGGCTCGTTCATTAGAATCGAACTTTAACATTTGCTCAGGTAAAGTAGGTAAGCTTGAGCTTTTGGCTCAATTGATCTTGGGTGTGATCTTTAGCCTATGGTTTGCCTTTTTTTTTTTTTTTTTTCTGATTGCTTGCTCTTAGGAAAAAATCGCTTTTAAAGCATATGGTATAAAATAGTCTTGGCAAGAGAGACTAACTACCCAAGAGCAACCACATAGTTTAGTTCTTATATATATATATATACTTTTGAAAGTGTTTAATAAATTTCATAAATTTTCAATTCTATGTTTAATAGATTTCTTTAACTTAAACATGTCTAATAGATTCCACAATTCTCAATATTTTGTGTCTAGTAAGTCTCTCACATATTCAAAACATTTAAAATTAACCGATTTAATAGACGTAAAAAAAAATTTATTCAATAGGGATCCTAAATTTTAAATTTTGTGTTTAATATCTCCATGAATTTAGAAAGAAAAAATAAAAAAGAGGCGTTCAATAGGTCAAAAACTTATTAAATATTTTTCAAAGTTTAATGATTTATTAGATACAAAATTGAAAGTTTAGATCATGTTTGTTAACCATTTGTTTTTTAAAAAATTAGGCGTATTTTCTTTCAATTTCTTACCATAGTTTTTATTTTTTTTTTAAGCAAAAGAGTTAAATTAGCAACAAAATTTCAAAAACAAAAACTACTTTTTTTTCATTTTAAAAAATTATAATTACCTTTTTAAAACATTAGTAGAAAGTAACGAGAAATAAACTTAGCTTGGTTTTAGTTTTGAAAATTTAGTTTGATTTTTTTAGTTGATTTAAACTTCAATAATTTTGGGAGAGGCTCTGCCCTTTGTTCACTCAAAAAACAGTAACTGAATATCCTAAAGGAAAAAAGGTTAAATTATAAAAAGTTCTTGAATTTTGACATTTGTTTCAAAAAATATCTTTATATTTTTAAAAGTGACAATATTATTTTTAAAATTTTATAAATATTTCAAAAATACTTTTAGAGTAGAAATTATTTAAAATTTAGATAGAAATTAAGATATGAAATGATGTTGTAGATATCATAGAATGAAAATTTAAATCACTACATTATTTTAGGTCATTGCCACATAGTTCTAAAGCCTAATTTTTGTTTGAAATTCTAAAGAATTTATATTTAAAGGTAGTTATTTTGAAACGTTTATGAAAGTTGAGGGGTAATATTATAATTTTTAAAAATATAGATGTATTTTTTAAACAAAGAGAAAAATTCAAAGATATTTATTATAATTTAGCTCAAAAAAAAAAAAACAATGGAACGTAATGGAGCTTTGGGTCAGGGTTATTCGTCTTGGGCCTTGAATTCAAAACCACGACCTGAAATTGATTCAATTGGGCCAAACCCAATTGGTTTCAGCAAATCTGGGCCTAATGGGCTTCTTTGCTGCGATGGTTCCATAGCGGGAGAGTCTTTATAAATGACACATATAAAGAAAGTATAAACATCGATGGTGCCGCCCATTCTCTTTGATCAGAATTATTATAGAATAATGTTAAATCAATGAAGTTTGCCAACTAAATTATCACTAACTAAGATTAGTTTGTTTACCTAATGTTAGAAGTTATACCAAATATAGAATTGTTGCAATATGTTTCAAGTAATTTCTCAGCTCATTCATAATGGTTGAATTATTTGCTAAATTATAAAAAGACCCTTTAAAACTTTACATCTTGCATCAAAATACCGCTGAACTTAAAAAAAAAAAAAAAAGTTAAAAAAAAATGTTCTTACCATTAGTTTTAGATGGAAACCGTTAAAATTTTGTTTAAAAAATATCAATAAATTTTCAAAAGTTTCAAAAACACCCTTAAACTTTTAAGGATGTCTTGAAACTTTAAGTTTAAGGATAATTTTGAAACTTTTGAAAGCTCAGAAGTATTTTTTACGCAAAACATTAACGGTTTTCATCCAAACTAACAGTGAGGGTATTGTTTTTAACTCATTTTAAAATTTAAGGGTATTTTTTAAACTTTTAAAAGTTCAAAAATATTTTTGACACAAAATACCAAGTTTAGGAGTAGTTTATATAATTTAGCCTCAATTATTTTATTCTATTTGTATATTTAGTCATCGCAATTTTTCTTTCAGTTGTTTCCTATCTTTCTTAATGAGGATATTTCGTGTTTTTTAATGTATAAATTTTTCCTCGTTTGGACAAATTTTGAAGATAAATATGAAAATAGCACAATTGAAATTTGATAAATTTGAATTTAGAGGATTGAATAAGGATTCTTTTCTTTTAAGTACAGAATACAGAGTAATGATAATTATCCACTCTTTTTTATTTAGCTATTTATTAATTTATTTATTTATACTGATTTTCTCATTTAAATACAATATTATGCTAACAACCCACTTTAAAGTTTAAACATAGTTTTCAAACGCTAAGTATTCAATTAACGCACATGTGTGAAACCATGACCACATAGCAACGTACCGACTCCTGAGTCCAAAGACAAATCAAAGAAGGTAAATTTAAATTATATTATAATTTCAAAATTCGCTAGAAATTTCAAGTATGATAATGATTTTTATTTTTATTTTTAAAAAATATTTATTTACTTATGATTACTTGGCACGGTTTAAAGTATATATTTAATTTAAGATACATGTTAATTACAAATTTACAACGTGAAAATTTATTAAGTAAGTCAGATGTATTTAGTTTGATGTTAACAACATTAACTAAATAGTAGTATTATTCAAGATCATGCAATATAGTCAAATTTTTTTAAAATTTACAAAATTAATTAAATACAATCTTTCAAATTGAAAGAATTATTTTTAGGTAGATGAAGTGAATGTAAAAGTAAAGCTTTACTCTACAAAAATATTTGTGTCTCATTATTTACAGGATTTGGATTTGAATTTGTAATGTGTAATTTTGAACGTGAAAAATAAGTCTACAAAGAAAATAGTACCAAAAGATAAAATCAAGACACGATAGATGTAATACTATCTAAACTCGGAAGGACCAAAAATTGGGTCTTAAAAACTCAAATAGGGACCCAACTAAACTAATGAAAGGAGACAATTGAGTTTTACTGTCACATTTTCTTTAAATTATAAATTTACTATGAGTAAGAAGTGATATTTTCTTAACCACATTTTATCATGAACAAAATTCATTCTTCTAGAACTTTTTTTTCCCACCTATTCTAAATTAGGTCGATAGTTTTCATGAAAAAAGAAGAAAAATTGGGTAATAAATAATTTTAAAAAATTAAGCAGAAGGGAAAATGCAAGTCCAGTTGTAAAACACATAAGAAAAGGTTTGGTGTGAATGAGTTTCTCCGTCAGAAAGCAACGGCTAGGAGAGGAGATAGGAATGAAAACAAGAGAAAAAAAACGAGCAAATATTAATTTATACACTTAAACTTTAGATATTTGATTTATACATTTTTTATAAAAAAATCGGTTCGACCAATATTATTTTAAACTAATAATTTCAGTAAATAAAATTTCTAAATTTATATCATTCATTACGATTACCTTTGAAATTCATTCATACATTGATTCTCAAATATGTGTAGATTTCTTCAAATATCAATTTTACAGAATAAAAGATTAGAGTAAATACATCGACAATTTTTAAAGAAAAGTCTATCTAAGAGTCTACATTGATTCATTTATGAAAGTTTAAGGGTTTAATTGAAACAAATTTAAATTTTACACCAGATTTTTCCAAACATAATAGAAATCGTAAATTGATACACTTATAAAAAATCATAGTTTAAAGGAAAATTTTAAAAAATTAAAAAAATAATTTGATAGAAGTCTATCACTGATATATGCTGATAGAAGTTTATCAATGTCTATAAGTGTTTTTTTTTTTTTTTTTTGCTATTTTCTGTAAATAATTTGATATTTTTTCTGTCGATAAAAATTTTCCTAGTTTAAATTGATACAAGTATCATTTCAGAGTTTAAATTGATATTTTTAAAAAAAAGAAAGAAAAAAAAAACATTTAGCAGATATTTCCTCTATTTATATATTTAATTAATTTGTGCAGATTTAGCAGCTGTTTCGCGGAAAATGAAGTTTTTGTAATTACCTACCATAGATTTAATCATAGGATTAAAAGTCCAGTAGGGGAACGACAAGTCGTAAAGTGTTGGTCTTCCGAAACCGTCACATCGTTTTCGTGGACGTTTCATTATATAGAATAATAATTAATAATAACAAAATATTCCTAATGGGCACCCAATATGGCAATTGGCATTTGGAAAATGAGTGTATTTTTTTGGGAGTCCAAAATGCAATTGATTGCGGAGGTGAAATTTCTGAACACTGTTTTAGACTTTTTCTAATCATCCAATTAGAAAGTTTTAGAGTGAAAAAATGGTTCTAATTTTCAGCCTCCACAATGCAACGCAACGACCAAGTCTTTGCGCTTCCCTTTTTGGCCACGTGTGAGACTGAGACGTTTAAATTTCTTTTCGCAGCCGGAGAGTTCTTAAACCCTAAAACACATATACACAACGGTTTTGTCACTGGATGGACCCCAGGCTAAATATTAAGATAATTTCTGAGTTTTATATATTAAAACATACTATTTTTTTTCCTAGATTTTGGGTCTATTTTTTATTTAGTCCCTAAATTTTATAATTTTACACTTTTAATTCTTAAGTTTTGAATTTGATTTCAATTTAGTTCCTAGATTTTAAAATGTTTCACTTTTTTTCTCCTTTAAGATTTGAGTTTTTACTTTATGTCCATTTTTGTTTTCCGCTAAATATCTACTTTCAAATTTGGTGTTATTATCTATTAGTTTGATTAAAATAAGTAATTATAAAGTGTATTTTTAAAATTAATTTTAATAGTTATGAAAAAAAATAATGAAATTTAATTATTTTTAATTTTTTTAATTAATTAATAGGCATTAACATTAAGGACTTAAAATGTTGAACGAAAAGTCAATGTGTTTAAATGTTGTTCTTTCAAATTTAATCCAGGCTTCTATAACCTGGCCAAAAAAGAATTATAAACATCTTAAGGCCTGGAATGTAATCCAAGATTACAGATAAGGACAACGAACCTCCACAATGCACAATGGTATGATATTATCCACTTTGAGTATAAACTCTCATGACTTTGCTTTTGGTACCATCCAAAACGTCTCATACCAATGGAGATAATTGTCCACACTTATATACCCATGATCATTCTTTTTCCTAACCAATGTGGGATTTTGTTCGCACTCCTAACAAAGAGTGAGTTGAAAACGGTGAGAATGAAATGTAAATAGAGATTAAAAATCAGGCTCACAACTCCCAATCCAAACGTTGGCTTGGAATTACAATTCATTACAAATTCATTACATATTTCATCCTCCCAAACAGACCTTAGTGTGTTAATTTATAGGAACATAAACGAAAACCGACCCTTAGTGTGTAATCTTTGATGTTTGGGTTCTAAGTCTAACAAAAATAAATATAAGTACCAAAGAAGGAGAAAAAAAAATTAACGTACGTAATATGCCAATAGTTTTGTGCAAATGTCAACAGGGACTTGACTTTATAAAGGCAGAATTAAATATAACTTTTTTTGGTAGACTTCTCATAACCATGGTATATATATACAACTTTTTTTAATTGTTGTATACAATATTAAATTATTAATTTTTGAAATGATCTAAACTATGCACTAATAATCACATTTACTTCTAAAAATACAAGAGAATAAGCAAATTGAGTACATTAGTGGTAAAAAAAAACAAACAATTATATAACTTAAAGAGTTAAGTTAGTATGCATTAAATTCGATCGCTCTACCGTCATTTAAATATCAACGTTGAAGGTTAATAACCTCGACCACTTATCTTGTAGTTATTTTAAAACCAACCCAATTAAAAATTAAAACAGGTCATTTCATACTTAATTTCTCTCTTTTTATCGGTACGTAATCTAATCATTTTGTCTTAACAATTTCAAAGGCAAGTGAATCATTGAATGATGATGAGATTCTTCAAGATCGACACATTCTTAAATGTTATATATATATAAAGTTTATTTATAATTGAGGAAAAAGGGGATCAAACCTTCAATCTCTAAAAAGAATTGTCATGTTAATTACTGTTAAGTTAAGCTTACTTTAACCATTCAAATTTTTGTGTTTGAATTTGCGAAGAATTATTTGTCTGAGTTTCTATCTTCTCAGGAAGAAAAAAAAAAGAGAAAAAATATATTAATTTCCATTCATAAACTCGTCTCAATTTTTAGATTTTAAATAAAATAAAATATTATTGACATTAATTGGAATTAGATGCTGAAAGATTTGTGCTTTCCAACTTTTCAATGAAAATCGTAGAATTTAGTGGGATTGGATACATCAACCACCATGATGTTGAATTACTTATCAATTCGTTGTATTATCCTCTCAGAAAAATAAAATTTTAATATTAAAATACAATATAACCATATAACTCAATTAATTATATATATATATATATATATATATTATATAAGGAAATTGAAAATTCAAATTTTTACTTACTCATAGGACGCAGACAAAAAAGGAAGTCCATAGATAAGCTTTTCCACCAGACGTCAATAATTAATTAATGATTGTGATAAGTAGGTAGCACCCCCGAACATCATGGATAATGATTAATTATTAGATTAAAATTAATAATGATTCATTAAAAAAAGAATTTATTAGATTAAAATTAATAATGATTAATTAAAAATAGCAGTTGAAAAGGCTTATATAATTCAAATCTAACTCAACGCTCACATGCATATAGACTTAATTAATCATTTTTAGGAATTAAGATGATAATATCAATATCCATTATTACTTCGAAAAATTAGGAACCACCAACAGCTAGGTTATCAGTATTGTAACAAGTTGACGTTGACCGAATAAAACGGTTTTTTAATAAATAAATAAATATTATATGTTTTAAATATAGTTATTTGGGAAATATGCCGAACTTGTCAACTTATTAGGAAAAGAAATAAAGTATTTTTCCAAAACAAAAAGATAATGTTCAAAAAAAAAAAAGGAAAAACAAAAGGATAATTTCATATAACTCCCAAAAGTATATTCTTTACTTTAACCATTATTGGTTTACACTTTACAATAAGATTCTATATGTTTTTTTGGGGGAAATAACGGGTTAATAAATAAATAGTGTGAATTCTTAAATAAAAAAAAAAAAAGGCGTGAATTTGAAACTATTTTGGTTTTTTTCACAAAATTTTTAAAATAATATTTAGGGAAGAAAACAAATTTTCTCTTCAAACTTGATAGAGTTAATCAATTTTTAAAATAAAATTTCACTCTTATCCAATTAAATCAAAGACTTGTATAAGCTAACTCTTATTTCATCTATTAACTGAAATTTTCTAAAAAAAACATGGTAAATATTTTACATGACTGACTTATTTGATATAGTTAATATACAAGATTCACTATTTATTAAATCTTTCCAAATTTACAATTTTCAACAAAAATCAATAATTTTCAACAAAAATCAACCTATTTACCCATCCATTTTGTATCGTATATGTATTCTAATTCATTAAATACATGTGAGATTATATAATTTTTTAATGATTCTTCAAGCGAACAATCTATTAGAAAATAAAATTTACAATAATATTTTCTTTTAATTCAACAACATGTGACATTAGAAGATTTAAACCTCTAACATTTTAATCAAAGATATGTGCCTATACTATATGAGTTATGCTCATGATGTTAAATTGCAATAATAATTAGAACATTAAAATATAATTGTGTAGAATTAAAAATTTGTGATAATTTTTTTTATAATATTCGAAAATAAAATTTGATGCATGTTGTAAGTAAAAAAATTATATGGTTAGTCAAACCGAGTATAACTTAAATGGCATGCGAGTGTTTTTGATAACTACGCAATTTATGGTTCGAATTCCATTACACAATTATACTAAAAAAAAATTACTCGGTTTTCCCTAATATTTATCTCTAAAAAAAATCTATCCCATGAACGTTGAATGATATAAGCCACGTGCACAATTTGCAGCCGTTGATTTGCCGACGTCGGTTTGAAGTCGTCGTATGGCTGCCGTTTCGGGAGGACGGACTGGCACTCGTTTCGTGGAAGTCCACGCGCATTGATTTTTCCTTTTTGGGTGAAAATTAAAAGTTGTGGAATTTATAAAGTTTTGAATTTAATATTTGCGATTTTTTAAAAAAAGTTTTAAAAGCTATTTTGATTTTTTTTTTCTTCTTCATTTTAGTCTTTATACTTTACACTTTAGTTAATTTTAGTTCTTAAACTTTCAAAAAAAATACCATTTTAATCATTTAATAATAAAATAAAAATGAAAATGAAGTACCTAAAATGATTATCTTTTCAAACTACAAAAACCAAAGTGAACAAAAGTTGAAAGTACAGTAACAAAAATGGATATTTTAAAAGTATATAAATCAAAATGAACTAAAGTTGAAAGTATAGTGACCAAAATAAGTAGTATTTAAGAGTCTATTTGGTAGAGATTCTAAAAAAAATTTGAAAACAAAGGATTCAATAAAGATAGTGTCGTATTTCATGTTTTTAAGTATGTGTTTGGTAGCAAATTCAATTCTAATTTAAACAATTGTATTAATGCGTTTGATACTATATTTATAAACCATAAAATTAGTTGTACTTACACACTAAAAATTATGTTGACTATAAATGACGATTAATTAATTTATGAACATGTATTATGCTAAAATTCTTTGTATAACTATTATTTTGTAATATTATATAGTTTATAATACATTACATAGTACATATTTAAATCACATCATCCAAAAAAAACAAATTTTAGAAATAGAATTCAGATGGTCTATCAAACACATATTTATTAAATTCAATAATTTTAAAATCATAAAATAATATTTAAATTTTCAACCAAACAAGCTCGAAACATTTTTTTTAACTAAGAAAAAATGTTTTAACTAAGAAAAAATGTAAGTTTGGATTTAGATGTTAAACTAAAATATCCTCTTTGGGGGTTAAAACCTTGACTTGGGCAGGTCTTTGCGTGGACTTGGGAGCAATTAGACCTCTTCTTTTGAATTTTCGTACACAACTTGCACTTTCATTTTCATTTCATCCTCATTCCCATCCTTGTCCCTCTACTACTTTTCAAACTATTTCCATATTTATATTATATTTTTATAACGTTAACGTCATTATTTTGTTCTTTTTCCTACAAACTTACCAAGCTTTTTCCTTCTAAAAATTAAATACTTCATTATTTAATTGATTGACTTCAAATAATGACTTTCGAATTAAGAGACAAAACAATATTCTTTTTTAACCAATAATTCGAGAGGTTAGAAAAAAATTATTCAAATTCAATTACTCAACGAAAATTGAACATTCAATCTTAAAGAAGATAATAAGTGTCTTATCTTGATAGTTTTTCTCCTTTTTTTTTACATATCAAGTTCATAATTAACTCCAATAATTAACTTTTCAAAGCGTGTTTTATTTGTCAAAATTAAAGCATATTCGTTTAGTGGGTTGAGCGTAATGTACTTTTAAATTTTTTCAAGTGTTCAAAATCAATTTGAGATTGTATAGCTCCACTTAACTTGAAGTGACTAAATTTCAATTACTACTTAAGTAATTGAGAGATTTTAAGACTCTTCTTGTATTTATGATTATAATGTTTACTACTATTTTTTCTATTACCTTCTTTAATTGATAAATTAAATCAATTATTATCAATATCGATTTGTTTAATAAAAAAATATGAAGTGTGGAAATGTGAACCTTAAATTTTTTTTTTTTTAAAAAAGAGTATAATACGTCAATTACTATATATATATATTCTTTATGAGACAACAACTAACAAACAAATAACTACCTACACCCTCACCTAGTCATTATGGATGAGGGGAAGGTTATTATTTGGAAAAATATCTTTTCAGATTAAAGAAGAACCTCGAAAGAATGCTAAAGCATAGACAGATTTGTTCTCCCCTCTAAGAAATGTGACAAAAAAAAACCCAATATTGGTAGAGTTTCCAAGAAAAAGAATATCCTCAATGAGGATGCCAATCTCCATAAACGATGTCTCCTTTCAATTGGTCAAATTAAACACGTCCAGTGCATTCGACTCTGCCTTCAAGTGGCAGGTTAGATCCAACCCATTTTTGCTAAACAACTAGCAAACCCTCCAACATCGCTTCAACTTCCAATATATAGACGTTCTAATTCTTTCTAATAAGTTTACAACCATTTAGAAACGCTCGATCTTTATGATCCAGAATAATTCACTCCATTCCTCTGGAGCTTTGATCATTTGCCAAAGTCGCATCCATGTTCAGTTTCCAACAATATAATTTCAATTGGGGATAAACGTAATCACTACTAGCTTATCAATATTAAAAAGAAAATATAAACTTTAAGAAAATGATTGATATAATGCCATTTACCCCCAAGAAAAAAAAAATGAAGAAAGACGACAATTTACTTATAACAAAGAAAGACTTCTTTCTTTTCCATATTTTTATGAATAAAGAAATACTTAGTCATTGTAAGAGAGAGGAAACTGAGAGTACGAATGGGGTCAGAAACTGCAAAACAAAATGCGGAAACAGAGATAGATCGTTTTAATGAATGGTATATTATGGTAAGATGCCATGCCAATAAAAAAGGTTTTAAAATTATTGAAAAATAAAATGGCCAAAAATAAAATTAAAAAAACAGTAATAAATAAATAAAAATTTTAACTTGAGGAAAGTAGCGTCGAGCGAACGCGTGTGGGATCGTACAGAACCGGTGTCATTTGAAGTAAAGTCAATCGCAGTCGTGCCTCCCCTAGGCCTTGCATGAACTCTAAAAAGTGCCTGTGCTTTAAGGAATTGTGAAAAAAAATTAATTTAATTTGTAATGCTTTATTTTCAAATTTATATTTAAGAATAAATTATTTTTAAATATAAAAAAATAGCCAAAATATTTATAAATATCGAAATTTTTTACTGTTTATCAGCAATAAACTACGATAGACAATTCCTAATAGACAGCGGAATTTTTTCATATTTATAAATAGTTGAATATTTTTCCTGTTTATAATAAATTTTGATACTTTAGTGTACCGAGATCACATTCTAATAATAATAATAATAATAATAATAATAAAATCTATTGAGAATATTAATAAATGAACAAGAATTAATACTTTTTAGCAATTATATATTTAGGGACCTCCTAACATTTTTTTTATGAAGTATACGATCAAGGAAAAACATGCTAGCCAAAAAAAATAAAAAAAAATACTCATCTAGTAGAGTACTTTACTATCAATCTTGATACAAAGGTTTGATTGTCCATTCTACATATTATAAAAAAACATGCTAAAAGAATATGTGTTGATTATATATGGGAAATGTTTTCACTCTCGCTACCCTTTGAGACAAGTAAAGTGATGTGACAGGATCGCAAGAGATTCGAGAGAATGCTAGGGATGTTATGTGCTCAATTTGGATTCCAAATCTTATGTTGGGCCATTTTACATATAATTGAATTGAAAAGTATCGTAGAATTTTGAAGTTAAAATTACAAGTTTAGTCCTTAACCTTGTAGGATTGTGTTTAAAGTGTCTAAACTTCGAAAAGGGTTTGAGTAGATCATTAAATTTTCAAATCTCCACCTAATAAGTCCTTAAACTTAAATTTAAAAGATATATGATAGGTTATTGAACTTTAAAATTAGTGTCTCTTTGACCTATACAAACATCATGTTTATCTAAAAAATACATTATATCTTTTATATAGGAAAATTGTTGTGTATAGAAAAAAAAATAAAAGTAATTACACATATAGAAAAAAGTGCACCCCATGCTTTTGTATTTCCCACTTTTTTTTTCTACATGTAATTACTTTTATTTATTTATTTTTTCTATTTGTGAAAAGATCCCTTTTATATATGTGTTTAGTAGTTAATTTTGAAATTGTGTTGTAAAGTATATTTATAAACTATTATTAATTAATTTATGAACATTGTTGAGAGTAGTCCCAGACAAGGTCCAAAGCTCGGAGACGAGCTCAAGTCCAAGAGAAACTAGGAGGCAACATGTGGAAACGCCCGTCCCAAAAGGAAAAAGTTAAAGCCTCGAGTTCCGGGTCGCCCAACCGAGCCGGTGAATATATACCAATTAAGAAATAATCGAGCGGTTCGACGCCCTATAGCCTCGAGCTTTGTAAACTATCTTGACATCGCTAGAGTTACATGTAACATATGCGGCTGTTAGAAGAAGAGCATTATAAATATCCTCATTCAATGACCTATAGGGAAAAGTAACTAATCTCTAAAGGAGAACCCTAACTGAACTATGCAATTTTTGTACTAATTTAGGGATCGGAGTGTGGTTGGCTTAACACCACACTAGGGTGAGGGACGTTCATGCACGTCAGTTTGGAAAGCGAGACCAGACCAAGAAAAACGGGCCAGAGACCAAATCCACATGGAGTCCACGATGATGCGTTCATGCACGTCAGTTTGGAAAGCGAGACCAGACCAAGAAAAACGGGCCAGAGACCAAATCCACATGGAGTCCACGATGACGACCAATGCATGAGAGATCAACGCACCAACAAACATGTTTATGTTAATAATTTTGTGTAAAATATTATTTTACTGACATATAGCTTATAATATATTTATATTACATAAAAAATACTGTATATTATATTTATCAAAATTTTATATCATTGAGAATTTTAAATTTTCAAATTTAAACTATTGATAAGATAAAAAAAATATTTGTTTTTAATTAATGAATCAAAAAACATAAAATAAGTTCATATTCTCTACTAAACATCAAACATACCCTTATTTTTTTTTTATGAAAAAAGTACATATAAATTAGGTTAAACATAATCAAACCAATAGAATTGAAAGTGTAAATTGAGATTAAAAAAATGGAAAAAAATCGTAAATTAAATTAACATATTTGAGTTCCATATGAAAAAGTAAAAACTTCAAAAAAAAAAAAAAAAAAAAATATATATATATATATATATATATATATATATAAGGCCATCAGTAGAAAAGAATGTAAAAGAAAAATGCTAATAAAATATAGAAAAATTCTATAAACATATGAACTATCAAACTATTTACAAATATAGAAAATTTTCACAATAGCAGTCTATCGCTACTAAACAGTAAAATTTTTCTATATTTATAAATAATTTAGCTCATTTTTCTATATTTAAGAACAACCCTAAAATGCATTTGTAAATATTTTACCATACACAATAAAATTTTTCATTTTTTGAAACAATACCATACATAATAGATATGTAAATAATAAGTGAAAGGGTGCATATATATTTTCTCAAACAAAAGGGGTGCATATATATATATATATATATATATATATATATATATATATATATATATATATGATAATTTTCATAAATTTAAATTTAAATGGTAAATTTAATCCCTACCGTTTAGAAGAATTAAAATTTAGTCTGTATGGTAGGGTCTATTTATAATAATTTTATCAAACAAGACTATTTATGAGATTTCATCAAATTAGATAGACTAAATTCAAAATTTTAAAATTAGCAGAAAGTCTTAAATATGTAGGAGGCGGTCGAATCGCGTCTTATATCTTATATCTTCTTATATCTTCGTGATTTTCGATCTGAAAAATGTCCCTTTAGCCCACTCTCTTTTTACATAGCCAACTCATTGGTGTACTCTTCCTCGACGCTGACTCGATAGAGTCAAGCCCTTTGTCTAAAAAAGAATGGTCTCGATCTTCTTCTTTCTTAGCATTATTGGAGATTTTCAAAATTATCCAAAACGATAGAGAATGACATTTTTGCAAAATACATAATATAAAAAGAATACGAATTGGGCTTTAAGTTTGTATAAATTATACACCAAATTCTAATTTTTTTTTTTTTGTTAAATTGACGAAATTCATAATTTAAACCTTATTTTTTGACAAATAATTAATACGAACCTTATTTTTTGACAAATAATTAATACGAAGGAATTTGTTTTTTTTTTAAAATAAAAGAATTCGTAAATTTGTTTGGGCCTAAAAGAAAAGCCCATGAAAGCGAAGCGAGTAAGGACAAGAAAGAGAAAGAGGGCGGACGGAGGAGGCGGAGGAAGCAAAGTCCGGCATCCGCCGTCAGGAATTGGTAAAATCCGCAATAGAAGAATTAATCAAAACCCCCCCAACCTATATTCAAATGCAATTCCAAATTAGATCAACAAATTAGGAACAACCAAAAACAAAAACCACGACACGGTCACGACTCAGTTGGGATTGGATTGGGTCGGCTTGAGCGAGTCAAAATGGAGCGCGTGGGCCCACCATCCCAAACAATCAGTATTAATACCCACGTTATCTAACTGGAATTAGAGAGAAGAAAGAAAAAAAAAAAAAAAACCCACAAAAACCCATCAAACAAACATACACAAGAGAATTCCATACTTTACAATAACATTATTTTTCTTTCTTTTTCTTTTAGATTTATAAACGACGACGGCGACAAAGAGAAACGGCTCTCTTTGCCTTTTGTTCTTGCTTTGCTTTGCTTTGTTTTGCTTTGATTCATCTCTGTATTGTAATTGTATGGAGTGACAGCAATCATTGTCGAAGACAGATAGATAGGCATCCGCCACACAGGCTTTGTTCTTGGCCCTCGAATTCTTAGCCCTCGATCTTGGCCCGTTTATTTTACTCTCTCTCTCTCTCTCTCTCTCTCCCACAATTATTCCCATTTTTTTCTCGATTAATTTCGGTAATTCTTAGGGATCTCTATCTGCATATTTAGAGCGAAGAAGAAGGGCTAAGAGGAAAGGAAAACGGCTAAATACTTTCCGTTTCTTCGCTTCGGATTGAATCTGCTGATTTTCCGCGCCTTTCTCTGATTCTGGTTTAACTGAACCCCGGCCGCCGCTTCCTCATTTCTGCTCAGTCGATCTCTAACTTTTCATTTGACTGCTTCTTCAATCCACCACAACCCAATTTCATTTCCCACGAAAGGAGAAGACCCAGTTTTTTGTTTTTTTGTTTTTTTGTTTTTGTATTTCTTTCGCATCCAGAAATGTGGTGGATGATGGGCGAAGGTGGAGGCCATTACTGTTCCAAGAAATCCGATGATATCTGTGGCGAAGTTTGTGATCAGGTACTTACTATTTTTGCCCTTTGATCTGTTTTTTTGTTTATTTGTTCTTCTTTTTCTTTTCGGATGGGTTTCTGTTTCCGTCGTTGAGGAATTTTGTTTATGATTTCTGGCTTATTTTTGTTCTGTTATTGGAATGATCGAGGGATTTAAGCTTTTAACCAATCGTTTGCTCTGACTGTTTCTTCGGTGCTTGATTGAGTCGTTTGATGTTAGGGCTTTGTTATTATTTGTTTATTTTATGGTTTTTGGGGGAAATTGTCTTAACAAACATGAAGGCCATAGCTCTGCAACTTACTGTTTCTTTTCTGTTGTGTTGGGTGTGTTTTATTTCGCCTGGAGATCTGATTTTGGGAACTTTGAATGTCCTATCTAATGGGGCATTCCTACACCACATTTAACATAAACTTCTCGAGAAGAAAATCTGCCCTTTGCCGAAATGTATTTGTTGATGTAATATTTGAAATTTTCTCTTTACTACCATAACTTTGATCATCAAACATGGAGGCTGCCCTTTAGGTGATACATTTGAGATTGTTTCTCATCATGAAACTTTTGGGTACTTGTGATTTTCAGAAATATTCTCTTTTTCATGGAGAATGCTACTTAATTTTTTATACACTTTGAGAATCTTATTGGAGTTTATATGTATTAAAGTACATAATATTCATTTTTGGTTTAATTGCTTGGTTATTGATATGAAGGGAGATTTTGAAGTTATCCTTATCGTTATCCCAAGTTTCGTGGACTTTTTTGTTTCTTTTTCTTATATTGCTGATGTTTAAGATATTGACCAGGCTTCTTTTCTGTATGCAGGAATCCAATCGAGTATTAGGCATGTCTAGACTTCGCTGCATTTTTCGTGGATATGATGTGAAAACGTTCCTTATTCTTTTTGCACTGGTGCCGACGTGCATCTTGATCATTTACCTGCATGGACAAAAGATCTCGTACTTCTTACGGCCATTATGGGAATCCCCACCAAAAGAATTCAATATGATTACTCACTACTATGATGAGAATGTATCTATGGAGAACCAATGCAAACTCCATGGTTGGAAAGTCCGTGAATTCCCAAGGCGTGTTTATGATGCTGTGCTGTTCAGTAATGAGATTGAGATGCTCACCTTGCGATGGAAAGAACTCTACCCTTACATTACACAGTTTGTTCTTCTTGAGGCTAATTCAACATTTACTGGGAAGCCAAAGCCATTATACTTTGCCCGCAACAGAGACCAATTCAAATTTGTGGAGCCAAGATTTACCTATGGCACTGTTGGAGGGAGATTTAAGAAAGGTGAAAATCCGTTTGTTGAAGAGGCATTTCAGCGGGTAGCACTCGATCAGCTTCTCAGAATTGCTGGTATCACTGATGATGACTTGTTGATAATGTCTGATGTCGACGAAATTCCAAGCAGGCACACAATTAATCTCTTGAGATGGTGTGATGACATACCAGAAATTCTTCATTTACAACTTAAGAACTATTTGTACTCTTTCGAGTTCCATCTTGATGACAATAGCTGGAGGGCTTCAGTTCATAGATACAAATCTGGTAAGACAAGGTACGTTCATTATCGCCAGTCGGATGACCTGTTGGCAGATTCAGGGTGGCACTGTAGCTTCTGCTTCCGTCGTATCAGTGACTTCATCTTTAAGATGAAAGCATACAGCCATAATGACAGAGTTAGGTTCTCTAGTTATCTGAATCCCAAAAGAATTCAGAAGATTATCTGCAAGGGTTCTGACCTATTTGACATGCTTCCTGAGGAATACACTTTCAAAGAAATTATTGGGAAAATGGGACCAGTTCCTCATTCCTTCTCAGCAGTTCACTTGCCATCGTATCTTCTGGAAAATGCAGAAAATTACAAATTCCTTTTGCCTGGGAATTGCGTACGAGAGAGTGGCTGATCTCTAACTTCAATGTCTACCTCCCTGTGAAGGTTAGTTGCACTGTAGCTTGTCTGACACCTCGTGGACGTTCCATCCCGATAGTTGTTGACCGATACATGGCCAACCGTGGCGACCCTTTGCCTCCAGATAAGCTAATGTTAATTCTTTTGGAAGTTGTAACTGCTTGGACAGTTGAACTAATTCCATGGGTGGAAGTTATGTGTAGATATCATCTGTTTTCTTTGAGTTGGTTTGGTTCAAGGAGTTTATCTATTCATTGGGTGGGTGAGCTTGCTGTCACAGGAGCAGCAGCATATTAGACAAACCCCCCTTGCATTGCCATTGTATTTGAGGCTCTTGTGCTTTCTTCCCGTTACTGGGAAATTTTGTATACACGACTATTATTTATATCATGTATTCATATCTGCTATTGACCTGATTTCTAGTTCTCGTTCTGATACATTCCTCGTTTTCGTCTCTGTGACTTTGAGTATGTTTGAAATGACTTTTCAAGTGTTTAAAAAGTATTCTTTTAAAGGTAAGAAAAAAAATGTTTTTAAACATCTAAAAGTCATTCTGAACAAACTCTTATTTTTTCTGCTTTTGGTCTTTCGGGTTGCTTACTGTTGAAGAGTTTACATATAGAAAGATTCCTATCATAGAAGAATTTTATTAAAATCAGAGTGCTGTTTATTAGGCAACATGATGAGTAGGTTTCAATCAATGCAGAAAGATTATGTTATTGTCTTTCTGACTTTGAGTATGTTTGGAATGACCTTTCAAATGTTTAAAAAGTGTTCTCTAAAAAAAAAAATGTTTTTAAAAATTCAAGTGTCATTTTGAACAGGTGTAGTGGCATAGACGAAGAGTTTACATATGCAAAGAATCCTATTGTAGAAGCATTTTTTTTTTTAAATCTGAGTGATATTTATTAGGCAGCATGATGGGTAGGTTTTCATGAATGCAGAAAGTTTTTTTTCTTTCTTTTTTTTTTTTTTTATGATGTCGACATTTACTGTCATAGTTGTAAAGGAAGTGACCAAATTTACTCTGACCCAGTTGAGACAAATCTGGTCAGATTTTTTTAGTATGTTGGAAACCTTGTAAGGTTTGTTTCTTTGGTACATGGGCTGTAAATACGAGAGAAGTGTCTTGTTCTTCAAGTTGATTCTCTCATAAAAAGGCTTTTAACTTTATTCTGCCTTTTCAAAGTCATGGATATTCCAGAACTGAATAACTTTTACACAAGCTTTTTAAGTGATGTCTCTTTCATTTCCCAACTAAAATCAAAAACCTCAGTGACCCCTTCTCTCAAAAGAAGGTATTGGATTCAAATCTCATCCTTATGGAATAAAATTGTTCTTTATATTGCACTTTGAGGCATTTCAAATACACATTCACATAAAAGAAACCATCATATTTGTTTCTCTTGCAGATTAGAAATGTCTTTTAGAAATTCTCATCTCAAGTTCAACGTCGATCGTGGTACTCATTCCTCAGTCGACTATGGTGGTTACATTTCTGACTCTGTGCTCGTGACTCGAAAGCACCACAAAAACCAAAGACCTCACGTAACATTCAGCGACAACAACAACGACATACCTGATGTTCACGAGACTTCTAGACACCGCCGTGTTCATTTCTATACCGATGACATCAACGATGAGGCTGAGGAGTTCATTAGGTTGAAGCACAACCAGATGTCTATTGACCTCTAACTGAAAGAAACTGCTATCTACTGATACTGTATATCATTTATCATCTCAAACGGTGAAGTTAGTCCTTAATTATGGCCCAATAATGTTCTGATGCTCCAGAGCTCCTTGCAATTGTTAAAATGTTTGTAGTTCCTATGTGAACATTTCAAAGTTCCAGTAATAATACAGACTGTTTATGTTAGTTTTTTTTGTGTGACACTGAAAACTAGGAGAATTATATACAGAATTCTCAGTTTCTGTGAATTTCATATATCTTTATGTTATTATTTCTTTCTAATTTGCCAAAGGTTTCAGGTCTGTCTGATTGGGTCATGAAATGACAGGTTCTCTGGATCATAGACAGACAATCACTCATATCAAGATGTTATTTAACTTGAGATCTTTCATTTAATTTTCACAGCCTGAAATGAGTGGCCGAATATTTCAGGGCCCCAAAAATTTTGGATCTTTGCCATAAGGTTAAGAAATGAAGTATGACAGTGAAATTAAATTGCCTCCATATTTGGTTATATCAAATCAAATAAATATAAGAAAGACACATCTGGTTCATTGCAGATCCTTCTTCAAGGTTCAATATAACAAGTACAGACAAGTTTCAAATCTTTGTGATAGAAAGTAACAAACATTTGACACAAATTCTCTTCTTATTGTGCCCCATAGCTGAACTTCTGGTCATCAATTTGGCCAGCACACAGCATTTCTTGTGTCATGAATGAGTTCTGAACCAGATTTTTCACTGAAGAAAAAAAGGTCCCACTTTGGAATTGCCTGTAATGTGACTGCTCAACAGCTCCAAGCCATTTAAAGCTTCTTCCTTTTACTGTTCCCAGTTCTGTTCTTCTTCTTTTTCTTCTTCTTTCATGTTACTGCCCAACTGCTCTAAGAATTTTAAAGCTGCTTGCTTTTACTAATTAACTCAGTTTTGTGCTTCTTCTTCCACTACTTTTCCTATTCCTAGTCTCTCTCAACTCCAATGAGTTTAATGACTGATAGGAACAGAGAAACCCTTCAAAATCTTTTTGAATTCTAAATCGGTCTTTTTGGGCACTTTTAGTTTGCCTAGGAGCTCTTAATAGAACAGAAAACGATTTATTTGAAAAAACAGAAAAAAGAAACAATTCCACTATCCCTCATCTTTCATTATACACTACAAATACATAAAGGAAAAGTGATGATATTACAAAACTTCATCCCCTTTCGAGAGAGAGACAGAGATAGAAAAGAAATGTCAAAAAAAGAAAAAAGAAAAAAGAAAAAAGAAAAAACCCCCTAGAATTGTTGAAATGAAAGCAGAAGTTTCCTTCAAAAAGCTGGACTGCAATTTAGCAGTGGAAGTTAAAATATTATTCAATGGAGCGACAGAGAGGGCAAGTAAAGTGCTTATTATCAAACCACTTAGAAAGACAAGCTTTATGAAAAAAGTGCTTGCAAGACAACTCACTAACTTCTTCATCAGCTTCAAACCTACACAGACAAACACAACACTCTGCCATAACACACCTCGAAGCAGAGTCATTCTCTGTTCCACCATTAAAGCTTTGCCCCAAAGATTTGAACTGAGTAATTGAGATTCTTCTTTCTCTTCCATTTTCCCAATCGTATTCTTCCTCAGAACTCGAAGAATTCCCACTCGCACTCATCATTTGTATCACAGATCTCACCAAATTCTTCAAGAACGCCATTGACATTACAGTGTTCATCACTAAAACTGGTAACAGCAACACTCCTTCAGCTGAAGGGGGAAAATTTGAGAGACCCATCTTCAAGAAAACCTCAAAATTTGAACTTTTTTGTTTCCCTGCTAAAATGAAATCTAATCCGTTTCAGGGTTTTGGTTGGAGTTGCAGAAGAAAACGAAGAGAAAAAGAAGAAAATAGGTTTTAAGGCTTAAAAGAAAAGCCCAAAATGTAAATGTATCTATCCAAATGGTTGGGCTAGAAGAGAATATGCCATTTTATACATTGACTGAGGTTTTCTAACCACCAATCGTTAACCATGGTTTGTTGGTTAACCATGGGTTTGAGGTAACAGGGGAAACTGCAGGTGATACGTGTGTTGTTTTGATTGAATTTCATAGTAAAAAAAACATTGGGAAAAATAAAGTGAACATCTGTACTGCCACGTTTCAGAAGGAAATTGCAATGACCAATTTGGAAGTGACATGTGGTGGAGATGATGACGTTTTTCAGCTTTCAATGGAACTTTCCTGATTTCAGTAGTTGCATGAATCTATGAGTTGCTGACTCTTTGCAGCTTTAAGGAGTTAGATTTGTTTATGTTAATTATTGATTGATTTTTTTAATATGTTAACTATTGATTGATTTTTTTTTTTCTGTTCAATCTTTTTATTTATTATTTATTATTTATTTTTTATGACTTATGATTCATGACTAGTGAAGAAATGAAATACATAAATGGTTGAATGATGATGTGTTCTGTATCTAACCTTATAAATTGAAATAACAATGTTTTTTTTTGTTTGTTTGAAAATATTTTGATCCATTTTCTAAATAAAATCTTTAGTAACATTGTATTATTCTAAACTTTACTTGGTGCATCAATTTTTACCTCTAACTTATTAAATTAAAATTAAACTCTAAACTTTGATCAATCATTACTTTTGTTCTTTGTTCAAACTTTGCTAAATTCAAGCACTAATTCTAAGAAAATGCAATAATCTTCAAGAACTCACTATTTTAAGAAGAATCAAGTTTGACAAATGCACAAGACTAACTATTGAGAAAATCTCCTCAAACTTACGAAAATTTAGCTCTACTATTGTCAATTTACTTTAAGGGAAATTTTTCTATATAGAAAAACTGTCAAATTATTTATAGAAAATAGTAAAAAAAAAAAAAATACTAATAGACATTGATAGACTTCAATCAGCATCTATCAGTGATAGACTTCTATAATTTCTATCACTGATAGATCATGATATACTTCTATCAACATCTATAACAACTATCTAAAAATTTTGTTATTTTGTATAAATATTTTTCCTTATTTTTTTATTTTTAAAAATTCTCCTTACTTTAAAGGGTTTATTAATTAGACATGCGATGTTTTTTAAGTCTTTTCAAACAAAAGTGGGTAAAGTTTAGGAGTGCAACAAAAAATCGAAAACTCGAAAATCCAAACTAATACAAACCGATCCAATAGTTTGCTTTGGATTTTTAATATAAAATTGGATATATTGATTTATATTTGGAGAAAACTGGTTTGCTTTGGGTTTTTAGTATAAAATTGGACATATTGATTTATATTAATGGTTAACCAAACCAATGATATATATATAAATATATATATATATATACCGTTGAAAATAAACTCTTTATTATTATGGAACGTGTATTTGATGTTGAGATAAAAGATCAATTATTATGGAACATGTATGTTTTTTTATTTAAAAAAGTGGCAAGAAAAAAACAAAAATGTCAAATTTCAATTTATGAAACAAGAAATAGATCTAATTTTAATTTAAAATTAGCAAAAATGACCAATTCAAAATAAAGTGAAAATTAAAAAAATTAAAAAAAAAAATGGAAGAATAAGAGAAAATGCTAAAAACCAAGAACCAAATTGATACTAAGCCGATTTAAATAAAACTAATCTATTGGTTTTGTTTTTTTATTAGACAAAACTTATTACCCCTAATAAAAATTATAACAAATTTTCAAGTTTAAGATGAAAGAATCTAACAACTATGAAGTTTAGGACAAAAAGTAATTCTTTTCCTTTTTCTTTTTAGTAAATAGAATGTTTTTCATCATTGTCTTTGCCCAATAATAAAGTAAAATAATTTTATGAACCTATATGTAAGTATAGGACATGTTGTCTTTATCCTGTAAGTACTAATTTCATGAACCTATATGTAAGTATAGGACATGTTGTATTTATCCTATAAATACTTATCCCCTTAATTGTCATTCTGGCAATGGACAAAAGAGCAACAGCTGTGTGATCGTCTTGTAGCATACTCTTGAATATGAATATATACCATTACAAGCAAGCTTCTTTCTGTTTATGGATCTTCCATCTTTGACAACTGCCCTTTCTTTGTTCCAAATTGCATATATACCAATTTTCATCTTTAAGAATGTCTCGAGTTGACTCGTTTTTCCAGCCTAAAAGTGATTCAAAATCGCAAAACGTTTGAGCTAAAAGTTCATTCGTGAAAATGAAATAAATTCTAAACGTAATTATTATTATAATGTTTAACGAATTTACACAACTCAGTGAGAAATGGTAAGGGAATTAAGGCTAATAATGGATGGATGTATATAGAATCTGTGATTTGGGTCCTACTGTTTGGCTGAATTTGAAGAATCAATTCCCAATGACTTGAAATACGCTTTCTCCGCATTTGCTAACCGACTTTGAAACATTGTCCACTCCTTCCGACATCTTTCTCTCACCTGATAACCAATATTCAAAATAAGCAATCAATTTTCACATTCAAATTAAGGAAATTTGTCTTCAACTTTTATTTGTTTGTGAATTCTACAACATCTATATATCTCTTATCAAAGAACTTTGGAAGTGTGAAAGAATGATGAGAGAAAAGAGAGAAGAAAGAGAGAAAGAGTACCCCTTGCCATGGCGCTTTCCCATTTTCAGTTTCTCCCTGCAAGATTAAAACAAGAACTGGATTAGTATTTGAACTTCTGTTTTGCAGGAAAGCGGTTGAAGGAAAAGTTTCAGTTTACCTGGCTCCCGAGCGAGGGAAGACCTTGATGAACGATCCATTGGGCGTCTACGACTCCAATCTTTTCATGTGCAGGCTGATTAGAAGATTTTGTGTGTTAGAAAAAGTCCATGGCAAATTAGCAACAATGGTGAAGTTAAATTTCACTACTGACCTCTACACATTTTCTAACGGCAAAATCAAGACCCCAACCATGGATTAAATCGTTCTGCAAATCCATGTAACAGGAATTAGAAAGACCATTTGGAATGGTGAAGTTAAATTTCAACAGGAATGAAGTCAGTTCTTACTTGAATCATATACCAGACACAACGCCAAGCTTCTCGTGAGAAAACTGGAGCCATGATCTCTACAAAACTGAAGAAGGAAACAAAGACAGACATTAATACTCTAGCAGCTGAAGAAAAAAACAGATGTGGTAGCATTCACATTCTTCTTTTGGGGGTATCTTACGCGGCACAGGGAGGCAAATTCGGCTCAGTGCACCATCCTGGCCTTTCCACCGTATCTCTGCACAAAATTTCCCAAAAGAAATAATGTTATATTTCCAGGTTTAGTTGAAAGATTTTCACAGTGCAGATATTTAAGGAAGTGAACATAGTTGTTCCATGAATCTTACTTATGAACTTCAAGACCATCCCTTTTCTTTGTCATCTGCCATGTTAACCCTCTGGTAGGTTCCAAACCAGGCTGTGAAATTTCCAAGCCATGCTTTCTCACCAACTTTATATATCTGGATTGAAAGAGGATAACTAAGAATGTTAAACATTTGAAAAAAGCAATGTGTCCTTTAAGCTAATCTGCAAATAACTCACTCTTCAGCATCGAAGTTCTCAACACCCAGGTCTTCATCCCACATAAAGATGTAGTCATAAGGTGCCACAATGTCAGGGTGCAAAAATCGCTTGGCATACCACCTTCAAAGGATGTTTCAAAAATTTCATCTAATATGCAGCAAAATTTTCTCGACATTTACTGTAACAGAACAATATTTACCATTTACTCTGCTTTCGAGCACTCACGTGAATTGCTCGTTTCGACCATTCAAATTCATCCCATTCTGTCGTTCGGCCATCATAATGAAACAGAAGAATTGTGAAGTTCTCTGAAAACTGTAGAAATCATATTCAGTCTTGTATGATCACAAAGAGAAGGGTATTAGTATATATAGAGTTAGAGGATGAAAGGGACCTTTTTTACTGCTTTATCAATGTTCTCTCTCTGATTATAACCGACAGTAAAGGTTACAAGGTAATTTGGTTTCGTAGTTAAGTCCTGCAAACATTTATCTGATTAAGTACAAGGCAACTATAACAAACCTGATGCATGTCAAGTATGGTATTTCAGGATGTCTTATAACGGAAGTGTGTCTAAAACATACTACTGCTTGTAAAGTCATGTATTTAACAGAAGACATTCTCAAAATTATGTTGTGCAAAATCAAAACACACCTCATTGGGATTACCCCACAATCTGTGCAGATATAAGTCTGACTCAGCTGCAACAATTCCTGGGGCTAGTCTTTCTGCTCCCCTAGGATTTGATGGAACCCAAATCTGCATCACATCATATTTAGAGGAAAGTAGGATGCACGAGTCTGAGGCAAATAAACTAAGCAAAACAATCAAGCACCTGCCTTGATCATAACAGTTTTTCTAGTTACCGAAGACAAATACAAGCAATAGCCATATAGCTATGCAATTTTCTTTTTTCTTTTTTCTTTAAAGAAGCTTGTCTAGATCAAGAACTTGAAGTAACATATTCATAGAATGTCAATATTCTCATGCTCCCACTATGCAAAAGAATTTTAAATAAAGGAGCCCAAACTCCAAAGTTGTGATATTATCATATAGTTTACGAATGAAATGTCTCTTTATATGGAAGGGAAAGATTTCAAAAGGTAAGTCTAGCCATAGCTATTTAGTTCAGTAAGTATCCCTGCATAACTTTAGTCATCACTCCCTTCAATGTTTCACTAGAACCTTGAAAACCTTAAGCCAATAAACTAGTAACCAGATGAAGGAAAAAGACGTGTAGAAGTACAATTTCGAACATGATGAGATAGCCAAAGGCAGACAATGAGAAAAGGGTTTTGCTACTGTGATGTTAGTAGGCCCCAAGGGCAAGGGAGTGTTTCTATGGCCTAGCTTCTTTAAAGGAAATGGTCAGCCTTTATCCTAACTTCTAGCTAATTCACCCTCTAAAGCATTACCATGTTCATGTTGTAGGATTGCAGCCAGCCTGTTAAATCCAAACATTATTTCTCAAAGCACCAGCGGACAAATATTGCAACTTTTTATGAAATTTTGGATCTAACACCAAACATATAATTAAGAAACCATAAAATTTAGGACATCAACAGCCAAAAAATTATAATTCATCAAAACTTTCAAGTACATATTGGGAAACGATACCTCTGAGGTACCATTCAGATTTTGAGAATTATTCGAGTCTCCACTACCATTCCTTGTATAAGATGAGCCTGATTTTAGGTCAGTATTATACATCTGGTCAATTTTCGGGATAAGGCCAGAGGGGATACCTAGCTGCCAATATCATTAAACAAAGAACACATATGTGATTTAGTTTATACCCAAGAATCTTTATCAAATAGTTATGCAAAGGGAAAAGAAATTTAATGAGCATTAAGACTTCAACACCAACCTTTGTTAGTGATAATGTTGGGAAAGATATTCCTATCAAAAAGCCCAAAAATACTCCCACAAAAGTTATTATAATAAGCCTCATGCTGTCGTTTGGCTTTCTATTCACAGAACTGCAACAAAGAAAGTGCATGTTTGCAGAAAACAAGTCAGTACACAAGAAACAAAAAGTATATATATATATAAACGGTTGGTTTTTTCCAAAATAAATTATGACATGCTGAACCTGCGATAAAGGATTCCCATGCTATCTACAATCCTCCAAGTTGTAAAGATGATCTCAGTCACAGATGTACAAAGTGAGAATGGTCTGCATGATAGAGAAAAATAGACTTACGGTTGGATATAAGATAAAATTAAGACATTTTATGAAAGAGGATGGGAAATTTAAACCATATGAATAGAGATGTATCTAAATACACTGCAATAGAAATCCAAAATTGAACATCATACAGACATGAAAGCCAAATCTATAGCTGCAGTGCATAGTCACAAGTTGTACTGAAAGTAAACAAACTACGTTTCAGATCAAAAGAACTCATGGCTGCAGTGCTAAAACTCACACAACAAAAGCTGAAACTGCTCTGTAAATCAGACTCTGTTATAAAATTTCACAAGTACTTTATAAAGCAAGGATCTTCCCCCTCCATTTAACGATTTCATTCTCTTTTTCCTACTCTTTGATGTTCAACGCATGCAAGTAGACGTTAAACAAAGAAACGTCTGCAACCATGTGCTCTTTCATTGTCTAACTTATACTAGAAACTCGATTAAGCAAGCACGCATGTGCTCCCTTGAGTAAATCAATAGAAAAGGAGAAGCAAGCACCCAAAATGCGGCTTTCCTGATTTACACAATTACGCTCAATGTTCACAACTTGACAAAAAAAACGATCTCAAGTCTTGGGGCACATTTCTCAATTAATTTGGTAAAAAGAAGAATTAGAAGGACAACGAAAGAAAGAAAGAAATTAACCTTGCGTCCAAATTAAGATACAGAGAGAAACGATTTAAAACCAAAAACCCGAACATAAAGTTAGCTCAAAACTGCAGAACCAATTCTTTGACATTCATAAATATACAGAAGTCTCCGCAATTGAGAACCAATAAACTCCAGTGAAATATTACCACAAAATACGGCCGGTACAGGAGCTAATCTAGCAATAATTAGCTACAGCTAACTACTCTATACAATTAAGTGAGTCAACGATTAAACAATAAAAACAAAACTCGCTGAATTTCATACCTTAAAGTTGAAGTAACTTGAAGATTTAAAAATGAAGAATCAACTTGAACAGCAATCAGTCGCAGGTGCTTAGAACATTGATTACTAGAAAACGTTCACCAGTCTACGTTTTCTATTTTCCATAGGAAGCAATTAGAAAAAGGAAAGTCAAGAAGCATAAAGAATAAATTGAGAATACAGGATTGAACAGAGACGAATTCAGTTAGAACTTACCAGATATAAAGAATCAAATATGACAAGATCTGTTCCGCGACCTCTGAATCACGAGGAAAACCAGTTCCAAAAGTGAAAAGAAATCCTTCTTCTGAGATCGCCTGGCCTTACGGTGTGAAAAAAAGTTGGAGATTAACAAAAGCAACAGAGAAAAATTTCAGTAGAGGAGGAAGACGAAGGAATCGGCCTCAACAAATTGGATTGGAAGTTTTCATATTTATTTTCATGTTAAACCTTGAGGGCGTTTCTAATTAAGGTTCTGCTGTTACTGTAGCGGCACAGAAACGGGGTTTTTGGTTCTTTTTTTTTCTTTTTTTTTAGTTCATTTAATTAATCATATATTTAATGATTTATGTCCTATTTTTGGGGGAAAGAAATTTAGTTAAATTAAAGATATCGATTTTTAATTTTATTTTTAATGTTTTAGAGGGGTACTATTGACATCTGGCTAAAAGAAGGCCCACTAAAAAAAATAACTTTTATTCTTATTGAAGCATATAATATAATGAAAAAAGAAAAAGGAGCGCCCGACTATCGATTAAAAAGCGAGTCGTCACGATTTTCACTCCTTGGACGGTTTTGTGAATTTGATTGTATTTGAAAATTAAAAAAAAAATGTTAATAAATTATTAAATATATGGATATTTGACTAATATTTTCTCATAATAAATTTTTTTTTTTTTTTTTTGGGTACAAGACAAATGCAGTTATACATATATACTATATATTATAGTAAATTAAAAGGGGTAAGTGGAAAGTTTCCTCTTTCCCTTAAATCTTGTTATAACGTCTATTTTGTATCCACAATCACATTTATCGTATTTTGTACATATCTAATTTTACATTCTTTTCTTCTTATTATTAGATCTTCTAAACAAAAGTTTATTTTTTCTTCATATCTTTTCATATTTTTTTCGAATTCATTTTATTTTCATATTTTTTCTTTATGGAACTTTTTAAATTTTTTCTCTACGTTCAATATTTATAATTTAAAATTAATAAAAATTATATTCATTCGATTATTTTGTATTTCAAAAATTATGTTACAAATATTTTCAATTACATTCAACACATCTCATATTCATTATAAATTAAATAAACCAAATAAACTTATTATCTTTTTTATAGTGGTTAAACTTCATGTGAAATATTTTCTATTTAAATCTATATTATTGGGATTAATGGGAAATTTTTTATATTTTTTTTAAAGATAATTGAATTTGTTTACACTTATTAGTTTTTTTCTGAAGGAGATTTAAAAATTTTTTTTTCAATTTTTCAACAACCCCTAAACTAAGGATTTGATTCTCTATTGTCTCCTAGGTTGTACTCTGAGTTTTCATCTTCGAGTATCTTTCTTTTTTTTTAATTTTGTTAACAACACCTGTCCCACTCTTTTGTGCTTTTAGTTTTTACTATTTTTTATGTTTATAAAATAAAATATGAAATTAGGTTATCAAATTTGTTCAAATAAAAACAAAGAAAAATTATTATTAAATAATTATTATAAAATAAATAATAATAATAGTTTAAATTAAAGTTTTAAAGCAGACTGCTAATTAAATCTATCCAAATCAAAATAAAAATAACATTTTTAAAATACTAGATAACTAATACGGTTTTTAAAAAAAACATAATATTTTGATTTAAATTTAAAATTGAAATAGAGTCAATAATTAGATTATCCAAATTCAATTCAATATATATATATATATATATATATATTACTTATTAAATAATTAATTCAAAAAAATTTAAACTAGGTTTAAATTGAATAAGTAATAAAATAAAAGTTTGAAATTAAAAAGGTAAATGATGCTTATCAAAAATAAAAAATTAATAATTTGTAGGTTTAGGGTTTTCCCTTTTTTCGTGTTCTATTATATTATTTTAATAATATAATATATTTTAGCTATTAATGGTTAATTTACAATGTTAACTAATTAATTCTTAACTTATAAACTAAAATTTAATCCAAAATTAATCTCCTCCATTAATTTAATTTAACTTCTCTTATATATAATTATATTTTGAAATTTTTATAATTAGGTTACATTTTAAACTTTACCTAATATAAACTAATTTAATTAAAAGTATATTCACTTAAAAAGTTATGATCTAAAATTTTTTAACAATGTTTATTCTACATATCTTCAAACTAGTATATATATTTTGAAACTGAAATCACATTATTATTTCATAAACTAGATTCACTTTTTCTTCAATACTTTTTAACCATATTATTTCATAAATAAATAGTGAATAGTTTCTTAGTTATGGTTGTGTCAATTTTGTTTATAGACTATGAACTTGGTTTTATCTTTGTTGTGTTGTGCCTTTCTCTTAATTTGTGATATCTCTTTTTCTATTTTTTAATATTAGTGGGGAAAAAAATACTAAATAAATTAATACAGGTGGCATTAAATTTTCTAATCTTTAGTCAATTGATTGCTTATGATCAAAACAATCCAAATCTCAATGAACATTTCTATGAAGAATGTGAATGTGAATGTGAATAGCTTATTTTAGGTTGAGGCAGGAGCTATTCCACTTTCTACACTCAAATTCTATCCTTTAATCTTTTACTTTCTTTAATTTCAAACCCCTTTAGTTAATGTTAATTAACTTGATTGTTGGAGTGGTTTTCGCAAAACGTTACATTGACATCAAATTCAATTTTTTTTTTTTTAAATGGAACATTTCAAATATGTTTGATAATCTTTTGTTTTTTTTAAAATTGTATTTTTTTTCTCATAATTTCTTTATAGTTGCTTTCATCTCTAGTACGAAAATATTTGAATTTATAGCTAAATTTCAATAAATAAATACTATTCTATCCTAGGTCACATTTTAGAATGAATTTAACATAATTTTTTGTATTTGCTAACTAGCAATTGAGTTTTTAGCCAAATTAAAAAATGATAATAATAATAACAATTATTTATAAATTACATTTTTTTTTTAGTTTTTAAAATTTGACTTAGTAGATAAGAAGATCCATGGATGGAAGTTTCATTTATAAGCTTAATTTTTAAAAAGAAAAAACAAAAATTCAAGACTATTTGATAACCATTTGATTTTTGAAAATTATGTTTGTTTTCTCACAAATTATTATCATAATTGTTATCTTTTCAAAATACACTATTAAATTTTTAGCTAAATTTTAAAAATAAATACAAATTTTTTAAAACGACAATTTTTTGTTTTCAAAATTTAACTTGAATATTGAAAACATTCTTAAAATGTAGATAATAGAACAAAGAAATCAATAAGTACGAATATTGTTTATAGATTTAATTTTGAAAACAACAAATATAAAATAAAATGGTTCTCAAACATGATGTTAATTTTCAAAATTTTGCGTGGATTTAAAAAACCTCCCTAAAAAATAAATAATGAAATTCGTATTTGTAAGTTTAATTTTAAAAATGATGAAGCCATAGGTTTGATTACAACAGCTGGCGAAGATTTGTATGAATTATTGAAAGCAATAAAAGAAATAGAAGGAAAATGAAGAAATAGTTTGAAGAAGAATTTTGTAATCCAATGGGTTGCTATCACATTCCACATGCCATAACGGAGCACGAAGTCGGGCATTACGCACAATGAGGCCGATTCGCCGTTCTGCCAAGTGCCTACGACACACAAACTTCATTAATAAATATTAATAATAATTATTATTATATAAAATTTTCACAATAAAAAAATGTCAAACTATTTACAGGAAATAAAAAAAAAAATTGAATGGACATTGATAGACTTCTATTAGCAGCATCTATCTTTTATCATTTCTATTACTAATAGACTTCTATTAGCGTCTATCACAACTATTTAAAAATTTTGCTATTTTGAATAAATAGTTTTCATTATTTTTCTATTTTTAAAAACTTTTCTTATTATTATAATAATAATAAAGAAAATGAAAAAAAGAAAGAAATCAAATGAAGGGTGGGGTGGGTTTCCACTTTCATGTAATAATAGTGACATCTTGATTTAAAAGAACTGGTCAATGATATTATATTTATAAAAATATTTAAAATATATAAAAAAAACTGGTCAATAAGTCTCATTGATTGCACCCAGAAGTGGACATCCTAAAGTTGAATATTACAGCAAAGAATAAAGAAATTATAAACGGAAAAAGAACTGAATCCTTAAATGAAGTTGACTCGAGAAGATAGGAAAAAAAAAAGGATAATTATGAAAATGAACTTGAACTTTAAAAGGAGGTGAAAGTGAAACTAATTATCTATTCAAAACTAAACAAAAAAGTTTCCAATTTAATCTATTATCCCATAGAATATCCTAATATTGCCATAAAATAATAACTCCAAGTTTCTAACTAGATGAATCTTGACGGAAAAACTCTTAAATTTACGCTAGAATGCTTAAATATTTTTACTGGACGCCAGATAATTCCACCAAAAATGGCTAGATTTATGCTCAAATCTTTTAGGTTAAAATATCATTTTATCCCTTTGTTCTATTTTAATCTATATATTAGGTCTTGTAGTTTCAATAAATTTTTAAATCAATCCATACTGCGAGTTTATGGTTAGATTTTAAATGTTAAGTTATAAGTTTAGTCCTTGAACATTTATGTTTATATCTCATTAACACTTGAACTTACAAAAGTGTCTAATAAGTCTTTTGAACTTTAAAAAAGTCATGCAGATAAATAGATATCTAATATATTTTAAAATTTTAAAAATTAATTGATCTATTAGATATATAATTTTTAACAAATGAAATCTTAAACTTCCAAATTTGTGCCCATGAGATCCTTGAATTTTAATTTTAAGAATATCAAATAGGACAAAAATTTATTAGACACAAAATTAAAAATTCATAATTCTATTGACGAAATCAAAAGTTTAAGAACATACTTGATACTTTTTAAAATTAAGTGACCTATTGAACACAAAATTGAATGTTTAAAACTTAAATACATTTTTGAAAATTCAAGAAACCAAGTAGACACAAACCTCAAAATTAAGAGACTAAATCTATAATATTTTTTTAAAAAATTAACATTGTACCTTAGTTTGAATGGAACTTATTATTATTATTTTACCAGTTATGATATAATTAATTTCAAACTAATAATGAGTATTATTCTTTTTTTTTTAGTACAACAACTAGGGGGGAGAATTGAAACTCCAACCTCGAAGGACGAAACGCATGCCAATACTACCGAGCCAAACTCACTTTAGCTCAATGAAAGTACAACAAACTGAACAAGTTTCAAAGTACAAGAGACCTTATTTTAACCAACTTTTAAAAGTAACAACATGAACACGACTACTAAAGAGTATTCTTTTTTTCTACACACTCTTAAGGGCTATTTGAGAGGCTGGAATGTAATCAAGATTACTGAAAATCAGAGGAGTGTTAGAATGCACGAGATATCTAAGGTGAAACGGAAATAAGATCGTGAAACGTGAAAACGGTGAGAAACAATGTTTGGTTAAAAACTCTTGGAACGAAATAAGTTTAATATTACAAATCGGACCCAAAACGCTCAATCCAAACATGAGTTTAGGATTACATTACAATCAAAACTCATTCCATTACGGGTCTCCAAACAGCCCCTTAATTTCATTCTAATATGTTGCTTTCAATAACACACCTAAGATATCCTTCTCAACGCCAAACTGAGCTTAGCTCAACAGACATAAATTTAGTTCGAATCCCCCACCCTTATCGTCTACTTTAAAATAATAATAACAACAACAATAACTCCAAACAAGCCCGGGAGGTACTGAAAAGCCTAACTTGTTAGGTAAAGTTGACTACCGAAATCAGGTATTAGGTTTTCTAATAGACGCTCTAGTTACTTCCACACGCATACCCAGTATAGAGTCAACCTAACATCCACTATTTTATTAGACTTTTGATTAAATTTTAGTCCGTGAATGGTTATCAATTCCATAATAGGCTCGTCACTTTACATACTATTTTGAATTACTGATATTCATTTAAAAAGTGAATTCGACCAACACAAGATTCAATGAAAATTATTGTTCTGAAGTTCAATATTGAAGTTACAACTTTGAAGCTGATTCATGACTCCCATGCAAAACACTTCTCTATGCACACACGCATATCTACCAATGGGATAGAAATCAGGCAAGCTACAAGAAGTTCTGGTTGCTAGTTATATTATACTATACTATACACACAAGCTTTTTAATAGGATGCCTTGCAGTACTGAGTTCACTATCTATACAAAAACTCACATATCTCAAATCTCATAGACTAGTTGCCACTTCAGTATATATCCTTCATCAGTTTCAGATACGTATCTACAACGGGCAGTTTATCTATCTAATCACTATGCACCCTGAGTTGGAATGTCGAGGTTGTGCAGAGTTATACCTGGAGGGGAAGGGAGCCAGAGCTCCAAGCGAGTTCCCCCAGATCCGAGTGCTGCATCTGCGCACCTGGGTGATATGACACGCACCACACACCCATAACTCTCAAGTATTTCGCAAGCAACAGTCAGCCCTGCTACAAAGTTCCAGGTCATGTTGTCTTCCACCCTTTCCTTCGACAAGAGATCTGCTCCAAATGGTGTGAGTGAATGCATCTGCGTCTGAAGGCAATTGCACCAACAAACATTGAGTCTTGGTAAAGATCTTGATAAAGGGATGCATGATTTAAGTAAAACTGTGTGACCACTAACCATATAGTGCATATCAGGGCCATCGTCATCTATAACTATAAGCGCACCACCTGCTGGTGCTGTGGTAGATATAATTTCTACCTTTCCTCCAACACGCGTACGTAATAGTGCGCCTTCAATTACATTGCTCAAAGCCTGACGCAGTGAAGATTCTTCCACAGCAACTTGCATAGAACAAGCCTGTTCACTTAGTTCTACTATACGTTGCTGTTTACGTGCTAGAGGTTTCACTGCCTCGACCAAATCAATCAGAACATCAGAAACGTTGCATGACCTTCCTGACATCACATTTAAAAATCATGAGATCAGTAAACTTGATATTATAACTTCAAAATGACAGGAAACTGATTTCATTTGACAAATATCATCTCCTAGTGATACACGCACAACAAAAAAATAATAATATAATAATAATAACAAACACTAGTGATGAGCAAGCATCGTTTAAGATTTTAAAAAGAAAAACATGGGATCCGTTACCTTATTTCTTGTTGTTGAACAGGAGCAAGTACTGCAGGTGGCATGGGCATCTCTACGTCCTTAACTGTATTGTTAGAAAAAACTAACCCCCCTTGCATCCTAGCATTGGAAGCATCTGTTGGAAGGTTATCCAGCTGATTTCTCGCTGATTCAGACAAAGGGTTTGAAGGCCTGTACATTTTCTTTAGTGTTTCTTCGTTATAGTGTACTATATTTGCCTAGAAACAACAACACAAGAAAATGTTAGCCTTGTAGTTACATTTCATCAAGAATAACATGGACTAGCCTTTCACCGAGATAATCTCTTGTAACTTTAGACTGCAACTTTTAGATAGTATTTATCTTTCTGATAAAATGATTAGAACTGTAATGCAATGGGCATATCAGACCAAATTGTAGGAATAAACAAAATCTTGAGAGAGTATCATGAAATAATATAGCAACTTAAAAAACAATAGTAATAAATTGAAAAGCACAAGGTAATTATAGCAACAAATAGCAAGAAAAAGATCAAGTGCCTTAGTCAAATAAACAGCATCCTGTAGTTGTTGGAGAGTATCTCTCATATAATCCCCTTGCAACAGCATGTCTTCTAAAATCTCATATGCAATCTGCAAAACCGTGTCATCAAAACATAAAACATATAAACAGAGACAGAAATGACCTGGGATCTAATTGAAATAAAACTCTCACCTCGCTTTTCTTCATGTGAACAGATAACATCTTACTTAAACTTTGGATGCTAGAAAGAGAACCACGAATCTGTGAGAGAATAAATGTGAGGGAAACATTAACCTGCAATTTTTTTTCTTTTTCTTTTTCTTTTTATAAGCAATAACATGCTACTAGGGTATGAGAGAACAAAATGAAGTAACAAATAGCACGCCTTACTTGGTCAACCAGATTGCTCATCCTCAAATTATTCTGCCATGATGATTGCTGGAGCAACATTGCTTTCTGCAAAAGAAAAAATGTTGTCTTAAATTAAGTGACAAAATAGAAGTGGAAGCTAAGAAGAAAAACATTTTTTTTTTGGACAGAAATGACTTTCATTGATAAAAAATGAAAGAATACACATGCATACAAAAAAACTCAGCCCACAAAAAGACACCCCCTACATAACTCATAGAATAGTTACAAAAGATCTTTGAAACCGAAGCTCACAAAAGAAACATGAAAGTGGACAAGGGACCAAACTTCACTAGGGTCCTTATCCACCCCTCTAAAAATCCCACTATTCCACTTACCCCACAAAACCCACAAGATCGCACACACCCCAGCTAACCATGAAAAGCAACCCTTCTCCCCACGTGGCGAACTGAGGAGGAACTCCTCGATCATAGCACTAACATTGAAATCAGGATTACAAGAGTAATAAAGTTTACCATCAATGGAAATCTACTGAATAAAAAAGATCCAACCAACCTGATCCATAACATATGCCATAGCAAGAGAACGGGAAATATGGAAGGCATTTGCTTGCCGATCTGCATTAAATTTGTACGTTCTCAATGATCCATTCATAGTATTTTGGATTCCCTGTGTACTTGTTCCTGAGCCAGCTACAAGAGCACCAGCTTCGTGCAGAGATGAGTATGGCCACAGATCGCGATCGGCACTCTGCATATCCATGCATTTTTCCATTTCCAGGTTTGGAAGCTCGGCAACCAAGAACCCCACAACAAAAGGGTGTTTCACCATTGGAAAGACTATAGCCTTGTGCTCTGAGATAACTTCAACCTACAGTATAAACAGTCTTTTTTAAACTTCAATGATTAACCATCTATACCAAAAGCGTATAAGTCAGTAACACTAAAAACCATACTTGTTGACTGGAAAAAGCGGCTTCTGCAGCACGTAAACCAGTTGGAACGCTAAAATTTCCAACCAATATCACAACGTCAGTAACATTAACCCCTGGGAAGGATGCAACACGACGCAGCTCAAGACGGTCCATCACATAGCTACCAGCAGGTCTTACATAAACCTACAGAGAGAAACATTTAAATTCCTTTCCTATAAGCTAACAGACACATAACAACCCTAATTTTCCAACCGGAAGTAAATGCACAACAGGTTTAGGCAAAAGAAGGAGCACAATCATTGTCTAAAATTCAAACAAATTAAACCAAATAAAGGTTGAAGGAAAATACAAACCGAGAGGAGGGCATCAGGATCAACGATCCGGCGAAACAAATCCAACTGCTCGATGCAAAGCCTCTGAAAGTCAGGGCTCGGCAGCACCAACCCAGTATTCTGGCTGTTCTCGATCCTATGCACAAACTCCACAGGAGAAGTGGAAGCTTTGAGAATGGCGGAGGCGACAGCAGATGCTGAAGGTACCATAGACCCATCGTCGTCATTGTCGCGTACAGTATGAGTAACGTGGCGGAGGAGAGTGGGGTTGAGGCTAGGGTTTGGGATGGAGGATGTGTCAGTAAGGGAGGAGGAAGTGCAATTGAAGGTGAGCGGTTTGAGGCGAATGAAAGAATGGAGTTTTAGGGCATTGAAGGAGAAGAAGGGGAAGAAGGGGGAGGAAGAATTGGAGTAATGGAGAGGATTTTGGAGAGAAGGTGAAGAGAGTAACATTGGAATTTGCAGACGATGCGATACTCAGAGAGGAAGAGACGGAAGTTCGTCGGGGAGTGGATGATAACCAACGGATTTTGCCCGGTAGATCAGATGGAGCGCAATGCGGACAGGTATTAAATCTTTTTTTTTTTTTTAAATACATTTTTTATAACAATTTTTAAATACACCTTCCAAAATAGTTTGAATAGATAGTTTGATGTGAAATTATTTTAAATGACAAAATTGTTGAAAATATTTATAAATTGTCACGGTCTATCTATGATAATAGACACTAATAGATATTTATCTGTATCTATAAGTGATAGATGATAATAGTTTATTAGTGTATAGATAGTGACATTTTATTATATTTATAAATATTTTAATTTATTTTATTATATTTGAAAACAATCCTAGTTTTAAATGATATTATACCTATAGTATGATTTATGGAAAATTTATTTATTTATTTATTTTTACAAAGACAATCACAACAACAAACTAAATGACAAGAGAAAGAAAGAAAGAAAAATAAATAAATAACGAGTGGGGGTAGGGAGAATGCAGAAGAGAAGACATATGCTCGTCCAAAATCTTTTTTGTGAGAGAATGCACTAAAAAAGTTGTACCGCCAAAAGGTGTAAGTAAATGAGAAGTTACCAAAATCGTATCCCCTTAGCAAAGTGACCAAAAAGATCGGTGATCATTTTATTTCGAAAATTAACCACCTCCAAACAGTTAAATTCCATAATGATTTTTCTCAATGATATTTTTTTTTCTTCTTTAAACATAGAAAAATTATATTTGTTTTTTAAATATTGAATTTAAGTCTATTGTATAAGCCAAAGTGTTGAATATTTTTTTTTCTTTATTTAACCATAGAAAAATTGTATTTACTTTTTAATATTGAATTTAAGTCGATTGTATTATTAGGGTTTTTTTTTTTTGTTAATATTGTTTTTTTTAATACTTATTAGAAATGTATGATTATGTTGAAACTTATTATTTTATTATTTCAATAGTGTAGTTTAGAGATGAGGATGCATCTTTACATTCATATGATTAAATTTATTTTTTAGAAAAATAAAACGGGAGCATCTTAGTCTCTAAGGGATGAGGAGCAAGATAATACAAAAATTGGTATAGCAAAAACAAGATGTTGGTTACCAAGATTCCTCCAAGACCCTCGGTCCTCTGAGGTCTCTGTCTGCCTTGGTTGCGGTTGAAGCTTGGTTGGTTAGATTCTTGGTTACTAATCTTTCATCAATGGAGGAGGAAGATTTAGTGAACGATTGGAAGAAGCTTTCCCTCTCTAAAGAAGAAAGTGGAACAAAAATTGGGATGGACCCAAATTTAGATGCTCAAATACAAGGTCACTTAGATCATTGTATTGTTGGCAAACTTTTTTCCTCTCGTCTCATCAATCCCGGAATTATAAAGAACGCGTTTAACAATACTTGGAGAACGAATCTTGGTTTTAATGTGGATAGTTTAGGGAAGAATTTGTTTCTTATCAAATTCGACTCTTGCAAAAACAGAGAGATGATCTTGAATTTAGGTCCATGGCTTTTTGACAAATCTTTGCTGGCTCTAGAAATCCCGAAGGCCAATATTAAATTATCTCAATTGATCTTTGAAAAGGTTGCCTTCTGGATTCGATTAGTTGATATACCTCTTGGGTTTTCAAAACAAATTCATGGCCAAAAAGATAGGCAACATTATAGGAACTTTTATTGAAGTGGATTGCGATCAAGATGAATTTTATTGGGGAGAGTCTCTTAGAATTAAAGTTCTCATTGATATAACCAAACCTTTAAGACGTGGAATTCTGATAGATCCAGGCGAAGGTCAGGAAAGTATTTGGATTCACGTTAGATATGAGAGACTCCCTGATTTTTGTTACGGATGTGGACGGATTGGTCATATAGTTAAAGATGGCAAAATTCTGGATTTCGAGAAGGAGGATGGAGTTGATAATTTTCAATATGGGAGTTGGCTAAAATTCCAAGGCATTCAACTAAGAAGAAGAAGGAAGACTTCGCCCCCAGACAAGAAAGAGAAGACACTTCAGTTAGGTGCTCCCAATCTCAGTCTGATAAGGGCAGAGGAAGGGGAGAAAATTCTTCCATACCCAAATCTTCTCCTTTTGTTGTTCAAGAACCCAGGAAAGAAGATTCTGGGAATCCTAGTCTTTCTAAACAAGGATTCTTGTTTGATTTAAATTTAAGCACACATGATCTTGATTTAACATCTACTCTTTTGGAAAAAGAAGTTTTAAGAGAAAACCCAACTCAAGACTAGATTAGTGAGGATACCACTGTTGCTGTCTCGGTTGATCCCTCCCTCATGTCAGATACTAATGGATCAGGAACTTCAGATAGAAAAAAAATTCAAGAATTGGAAGAGAAGTGCTAGATCTGTAAGTCTCCATTTGGCCCAGCCAGATCTCTCAATGGGAATTTTTAAAAGGAAAATTGATGGGTCAGAGGAATAGACATTGAAGAAAAAAGTTAGAAGAAATACATCATCACCTATTACTTTACAAGACTCAAATTTTACATCGGCAAAGTTTGCTAAGCAACTCTGCCGTCAGCCATGGAAATCTTATGTTGGAATGCTCGAGGATTGGGGAATTCGAGAGCATTCCGAGCCCTGTCTGGTCTGATTAGGGCTAGAAATCCCCTGATTCTTTTTCTTTTGGAAACAAAAGGTGGTGAAGAAGTAACTAATAGGGTCAAGAAGAGATGGAACTTTTATGGTTGTTTGACAGTCCGAAGCATTGGCTCAAAGGGAGGTTTATGTCTTCTTTGGAAAGATTCAGTCGACCTGGAAATTATTTCATATTCTCAAAACCACATTGATTCTGAAATTAATTGGGACGGGAAAGTTTGGAAATTCACAGGTCTTTATGGTTTTCCTGAAAATTATAAAAAACACTTGACTTGGAATCTTCCATGCAATCTCCATAGAAACATTAATATTCCATGGCTAATTGGTGGAGATGTAAATGAAATTTTATGGGATAATGAAAAGCTCGGAGGTCTTCCCAAGGACAGAGCCTGTTTGGAGCTTTTTAGGGAAGCCATGGACGATTGAAACTTAATTGACATTGATTTCAAAGGTCCCAAGTTTACCTGGTGTAACAGATGGCAAGATAATTGTGTATGGGAGAGACTTGACAGGTTTTTATGCAATGAGTACTTTGAAGATTTAGGTAAGGAGTTTTATGTTCAGCATCTTGATTAGTCAAGCTCAGATCACAGACCTATTGGATTTAACTTCTTGAACAACCGTATCAGTAGAAGACACAAAGAGAAGACTTTCAAGTTTGAGGAAAGTTGGACTTTACACCCTGAATGTAAAGAAATTGTCCAAAATAATGGAGATTGGCTGGCAAAGAATGACTTTTTTTGTCCTTTGAATCAAAATCTTCAATCTTGCTCAAAGGCACTAAACTCTTGGGGCAGAAAGGTTACAATGGGTCTAAAGAACAAAATTTCAAAATGCAAATCAGCCCTTAGAGAAGCTTATGATAATCCTTCAAATACTGATGTTGATACAATTCATGAGTTGGAATTTGATCTTGACAAGCTGCTGGAGGAAGAAGAAGTGTACTGGAAACAAAGGTCTCGTGAGGACTGGCTAAGATGGGGAGACCAAAACTCCAAATGGTTTCACAAAAAAGCATCTATTAGAAGAGCAAAAAATGAAATAAAAGGCATTGTTGATAGTAGTGGAATGTAGACAGTTGATCCTTCAAAAGTTGAAGAAACTTTCTTAAAATACTTTGACAATCTTTTTTCAACCAATGCCCTGAGCAAGGATATTATAAACTCAGTAGTCAGTCTGGTCAAACCAAAAATCAATAAAAGACAAAATGAATTATTATTAGCACCCTTCACAAAGCAGGAGATTGAAGTTGTAGTTTCTCAGATGTTCTCTTCCAAAGCTCCGAGCCTGATGGTTTCCCAGCCTTATTCTACCAGCGTTTCTGCGATACTGTGGGACCAAACACGATCAGGAATTGTCTTGATATTCTTAACAGAAAGAAGAGTATCAAAGAGTGGAACAACATAAATATTGTTCTTATACCTAAAGTCAAGGATCTTAAGACAGTGGGAGATTTTAGACCAATCAGTCTTTGCAACGTTAAGTATAAGATTGTTACAAAAACCTTGGCTAACAGACTCAAAGGTATCCTTAATACAACAATCTCTCAAACTCAATCGGCTTTCATCCCTGGAAGAGCTATAACTGACAACATTATTGTAGGCCATGAGTGTTTACATCTCATCAAGAATAGGAAGTGTGGGTATGATGGTTTAACAACGATAAAACTGGATATTAGTAAAGCGTATGATCGAGTAAAATGGTCTTTTCTGGAAGCTATCATGATTAGGCTCGGGTTTGACATTCGTTGGGTTGAATTAACCTTGGATTGTATCACTATAGTAAAATTTTTCATTCTTATTAATGGGGAGGCAAGAGGATCTATTGTTCCTAAGAGAGGTCTTAGGCAAGGAGATCCTTTGTCCCCTTATCTCTTTCTCTTAATAACTGAAGGTCTTTCTTCTATTGTGCAGGAAGCGATATTAAATGGATCAATCAATGAAATTTCATTCCCCCAAACCAAGCTCACGGTGTCGCATTTACTTTTTGCGGATGACAGCCTATTTTTTTGTAAGGCTGATGAAAGAAATTGTTTAAATCTCAAGAGTCTGCTGAAGTTGTATGAAGAAGCTTCAGGTGAAAGCATTAACTACAAAAAATCAGCAATGATTTTCTCTCCTAATGTGACTTCTGATCGTGGTGTGTTTTTTAGTAAGATTTTGGGTGTGAATAAGGTGGATAACTTAGGCTTTTACTTGGGCCTTCCCTCAACATTCTCCCGCAACAAATCAAATGACTTCCAATATATTGTAGACAAAGTTTGGAAGGTGGTGCAAGGTTGGAAGAAATCTTTCTTCTCTATAGCAGGGAAAGAAATTTTAATCAAGAGTGTTGGTCAGGCCCTTCCTACACTATGAGTTTGTTTCAACTTCCTAGTAAGTTTTGTGATGAGATTACCAGGAGTTTTGCAAGCTTTTGGTGGGGATCTACTTCAGACAAAAGGAGAATACATTGGAAAAAATGGGAAACTCTCCTTAATTTCAGAGATCTTGGTGGTTTTAATCAAGCCTTGGTAGCTAAGCAGGTGTGGCGATTACAAAATAATCCAAATTCTCTTGCTGCATTGGTCCTAAAATCTATTTACTTCCAGAACTCGACACTTTTGTCTGCAAGCCAAGGTCCTAATCCGTCTTTTCTTTGGAAGAGTCTTCTGTGGGGAAGAGATCTTCTCCTTCTTGGGCTCAGGTACCGCATTGGTAATGGTAGACTTGTTAACCTTTTTTCTGACCCCTGGATCGGAAGACCTTCAACCTTTAAACTATCGAGTCCTAATCCAAACTCCAATAGTCTGCTTGTCTCTGATTTTATTTCTCCTGAAGGTAGGAGGTTTGTGAGCAGCCTGGAATCTCTTTTACAGAAAGAAGATGTGGAACAAATCAGAAGAATCTTGATTAACATTCAATCTTCAAGACAAATTAATTTGGCATTTTGATAAAAAAAAAAAGGGATGTTACTATGTGCGCAGTGGTTATAATCTCTTCTTAAACTCCAAAATTAGGGAGGCTTCTTCTAGTAATAATACTATGAAAAATGTGTGGAAAAGGCTTTGGAATCTCTCTGTGCCGAGAAAGATTAAGTTTTTTTGCTGGCGAGCCATCCTGGATATTATTCCAACGAATCTTAATCTTCGTACAAGAGGGGTTTCGGTGACTCCTGATTGTCCAATTCTCCAGAGGAATTTTAATGGTAGCTTCCAAGAGAGATGGTCTGAGTTAAATTCTTGTTGTTCTAATGAAGAGTTGAACATTTTTGCTATTGGCTACTGGGCTATTTGGAATGATAGGAACTCTGCTCGATTAATGAAACTGATTGCAAATCATGTGTAAAAAGTTTTGGGATTCTCAAATATTATGATGAATTCGTTAAATCTCAAGCTCGGAATCCATCCTCAAATATTCATTTGAAGCCCAAGAAGGTGGATCCCCCCAGAAGCTAGCAAAAGCCTCCGGATGGTTCTGTTACACTTAATGTCGATGCGGCCTGGAAGTCGGATCCCCCTTCTACTGGTTTGGGGGCTATTATCAGGAACTCATCTGGTGAAGTTATTGCTATGGCAGCCCGCTCGTTAAATCTGGATTATACATCCCCTCTAGCTGAAATACTAGCAATCAAAGAGGGTCTTAAGCTTGCTGCTTCATGTCACGGCTAGTTTTTGATTGTTGAATCGGATAGCCAGCAGGCGATTAACCTAATCAATGGCACTTCTGAAAGCTTGTCCATCACTGAGTATTGGAGTGAAGAAATCGCAAATTCCTTCCTATCTATTTCTTTCGTTTTTTTGTAATAGGGAGTGTAATGGAGTAACAGATAAGGTAGCAAAAATTGCCAGATTTTGTGGTATTAATGCTGACTGGATTTTCATGTATCCAGATTGGATTGTAAACCAACTTAAATTCGATGATTGTCCTCTTATGGCCCCACTGGCACTTTAATAAAGAATCTCTTTTATCTCAAAAAAAAAAAAATTCTTTCAAAAATTAGGAGTGTGATGCATCTTGTCCCTTCCCAAAAAAAAAAAAACGAAGATGAATAAAATTACAATATTTAACTAAGAAAAGTCCTATTAATGGCTTTATGCAAAGATATGAAACTCAATAACAAAAATTTGTAATAAAACAATTATAACATTTTGGTCCCAACTCTTTTGTTCACTTGTAATGGCACCACTTGTATTTTGAAGCATAAATACAAAATATATGATTAAAAACCTTAGCAAATTTATATTCTCTTGAAAATACGAAGAATCTAATTTTCTTTCTACTAAGGTGAATATAATTTAGGATCAATTGCAAATATAGTAATCGGATTCAAAATATTATCATATATATAATAACATTTTAAAAAAATTGCAAATATAGTAAAGTCTATCAGTGATAGACTTCTATCGTCGATAGGCTTTTATGGTCTTAAGTAGTCTATCACTGATAAGAGTCTATCAGTGATAGAAGTCTATAACTAATAGACTTTGCTATATTTGCAATTTTTTTAAAATATTGCTATGCACTTAGTTATTATTCCTAAAATTGCTATTAATTATAATTACCCTATAATTTAATAGTCTAAAATACATCAATGAGAAAGGGTTGGACTTAACCTTGTGCATTACCATAGTAAACAAAAGAAAATAACAAAATTCATCAAATGGAAAGATTGGCCACAGAGAATTCAAGGTAATGAACACCAAAATTAAAAATTAAGATAAAGCTCTGTGGCAAGCCATCTTCAAAGGGATAGGTGGATCTGAATAAGAACCATCTTTAATCTGATTAAAGATCCATTTATTAGCTGCCTGAGTGTAATGAACACCATCCCAATTCACATAAACCTCTGGATTTTTGCAAGATTTTCCAATCAAAACATCCTTTCCATTGATTCGTTTCTTTCCTCCACATCCAAGCTTTACATTGAAGTTGTACTTTCCACCATGTCCACAACAAGTTCTCAATGGAAACTTAAACCCTATATTATCATTTTTCAAATTATATGTTTAGTCATCAACATTTAAGGTTTTTGTCTAAAAAGTTTCTTTAATTTTAATTTTGTATTTAAATGATCTTTGAATTTTAAAATTGCATAATAAAAGCTTTCAATTTTATGTTTAGAAAGTTTCAGTCAATGGTAAGGTGACTCTAGAAAGTTTAGAGACCTATTAGATGGATTTAGAAACCAAATAGACATAAACTTAAAGAAAATTTACCTTTTTAGCCCTGAATTTCGAAAAATAGATGCGTATGGTTCTTAAAATTTTAAAATATACATGTTCAATTTTTAAGTTTCTAAGAATAAATGTGTTTAGTCTCTAAGTTTTCAAAATATACCTTTTAGTCTCTACGTTTTTTAATAATAGGTTTTAAAGGTTCCTAAAGTAATTTTTTTAATGTTTTTAAATAGTTATATGACAATTTAAAAAGATGACTGTCTTAAATGTTTCTAAGAGTGAAAGTTGTTCCACGAACCAACACAGGCTCCAGGCTAAGAACACTTAACTTTTGAGTTCTTATAATTGAGTCATCGAAAAGGAAGGTGCACCTTATTGGTATAGGTAATCAATTTTAATTATTTTAACCATTTCTTAATCATATTTTCATGTTCTCAATATCTCTCTCATTCAGATGTGATCTGGATTCAATAATGTCCCCCTCTAAACTTAGGGCATTACATTTTAAAAATTATTATATAATTTATAATGTGATATAATTATTTAAAAAAAATTTAAAAAAATAGAACATTCTAAACTTATTCTTAAGAATGTGAATGCTAAAAAGGTATATTTTAAAAATTTAGAGACCAAATGCACCTATTTTTTAAAACCTGAGTTATATAAAAGTACATTTTAAAAATTCAACGACCAAACACATGTCCTTGTTGACTAAAACAGTAATTTTCCTTGAACTTAACTTTAACCTAGTTAGTAAGGAGATGTTTGGGAGCAATTCTAAAGTAATTAGCGCAAATTACAAAAACCAACTCTGAAATATGGTGGTAATTGTAATTATACCCCAAACATTTAATTGTAAAAAAAATTGGGCTCCTAAACTTCTACAAGTGTTAAAATTGGAATAATTGTAAAAATTAGACCCACAAATGATAAAAGTTGAACTCTCAAATTTATACAAATGTTACAATACAATTATGTAAGTTTGAAGGTCCAATTTGACCTAATTTTAACATTTATATAATTTTGAGGACTCATTTTTTAAAATTGAAAGTTTAAGGGTATAATTACAACTACCACAATACTTTAGAAATAATTTTGCAATTTATCTAAATAATTAAAATCATTTTTGTTATTTTTAAAACTAGAATAAAAATGCTTTTAATATTTCAAACTATTTTTAATGGAATGAAAATTAAATTTGAAAATTAAAAAAAATGATTTTAACCATTTTAATTGCTCTCAAATATGCACTAAATTAGGGTAATTAGAAGGAGTTACCGTATTTCTTGTGTTGGGCAACGAGAGCATATTTGAGAGAGTAAATATCAACGTAGGTAATGGCAGCGTCGGGCAAAGCTTTGCGAAGCTCAAGGACTGCTTGCTTAAGGCCACGGTTGAAAGATTGGGCCAACTCATTGAAAGGAGCGGCGCAACCATATTGGTCGTAGTCTGAGGCTGGAACGGGCTTTCGGTCCAATACATATGGAAGGCAGCCCACTGGGCCCGTGTTATGGATCCAGAAGAATCTTCCCCCTTGACTGTGCACCCACTACATTAAGGTACGCCCCTCCACACAGGATAAAAATTGTAAGATGCACGTTTACAAGATTAGAAAAAGGAGAAATTGGGCCTTAAAAAAAAAAAAAAAGGAGAAATTAGGGTTTAACTTTTTTCTTTTTGGTTAAATGGAACTAGTTTATGTCTAATATACCCTAAACTCAAGTTTTAACGTTAGAAAGTTAGTTTTGGGACCAAAAATTGAAAAAATCAAAATTTTGGAAATAAAATTAAAAGTTATAAAGACGTTTAAACACAAAATTAAGAAGTGAATTATCTATTTAAATGTAAAAATGAAAAATTCACAGACTAAAATTATGATATATTATTATTATTATTATTATTATTATTATTATTATTATTATTATTATTATTGTTAAAAAATATTGTTGGTCTCTTTAACTTTTATGAAAGTAATAATTTAGTCTTTTATTTTTAAAATCGTAACAATTTAGTCTATAAACTTTAATAAGTAACGATTCAGTATTTATATTTCACAATTTGTAACGCTTTAATTCTTATCGTAAAAAAATTCATCAAATGTCAATTGTTATTATGTAGACTCCATTTGGTAACCATCTTGTTTTTTATTTTTTGTTTTTGAAAATTAAGCTTATTTTCTCACATTTTCTTATCATGGATTGCATCTTTCTTGAATACAAGAGTTGAATTATTAGTCAAATTCCAAAAACAAATACAAGTTTTCAAAAACTACTCTTTTTAGTTTTAAAATGTTGGCTTGGTTTTAAAAAACATGACAAAAAGTAGATAAAAAAAATATATTTAGGGGCGAGATAGGGTTTGTAGGGTTAATTTTCAAAAACTAAAAATCAAATGGTTATCAAATGATCCCGTAACAGCTTAGTTTTATAGTTTAATAAATAAATTTGATTCTTCATCAATTTACACATGAAAAAATTTTCATTAAATTATACTAATATTTTTTAACATAGTGACACACTGTTACCAATTATAAAATACAATAACTATTTAAATTGTTCAACATTTTTAAAGTATAAAGACTAAATCATTACTAATAAAAAAAAATAACATACACTAACCTTGATAATATCGGAGAATTGGTGGAGTACTTCAGGAATATAGAGTTTAACTTGGTCGACAGTCATGTTGGCAAAGTAACCACTAGTCAAATCGTTCTGCCCAATATCAAATGTGTAAAGGGCCCGACTGAAACTCTCTTCCTTCGGCAATAATTGCTTGAAAATACCACCGACTGAAAGCGAGAGTTAACATAAATGAAAAGAGTGAAGAAATTTCAATTTCATTTAACATTAAAAAGAAGAAAAAAAAGCGAGTTACGTCGATTACGAAGGGTTTGAGATCTACGACAGAAGTCATAGAATTCGTTGTATTGAACATTGAGGGAAATAGGGCTGAATCCACTCTGCTGTAGAGTTGTATTTTGAGGTCTAATAGTTGAACCAGCAGTCGCAAAATTAGCTCCGTGACTGAAATTCGCTCCCAAAGCATCGAGATATGCGCTTAAATAAGGCAATCCAAGGCTTTTGGCTGAAATTACACCAATTCAACCACAAATCAAAGATGGAAATGAAATGTGTCATGAAATCGACATAGAAATTAGCTATATCCATGACAGACGATACCTAACACAATTAGAGAAATGTGGAAGGAAGGAAGAGGGGAAATCAATACCTATGAAATCGACGATAAGACGGCCATCGGAGTAGCGGCCGGCAGGGCCAGGGAAATAGGACCTACCGTTGGGAGGTGGCGCTTGGCCAAAGACAGCGGATAGGCCGCCGGTGTCGGAGTTGGAGTCGCCGAAGTTGAAAACAGCCGGAAAATTACAGGGGTGTATGGCTAGGACAGAGCATGGAATCAGTGAGAGTGCGAAGAAAGTGGTGAAAGCAATGATTAAGGAATGGCACTCCATGAGAGCGAGAGTTGGTGTAAAGTGGAGGTGAAGGATGGTCCATATTTATATATGAAATGTGGGGTGGGAGTAGTTAAGATCCAGTTTGTGGGATTTTGGGCTGATTTTGGTTGGATAAGGTTAAAGTGGCTTGGGCTAATGATAAAGGAGGGTAAAATAAGAAGACGACAGCCATATTTGGAAGACAGGGAAGATTATGGACAGTTTTTTATTTTTTTTTTTAATTTTTTTTTAAGCCTAGTTTGTTGTTTGTTCTTCATTAGGCAAACGAGGTAATTGAAGATAAATGTCACATTTCAAATATGTACCTAATTTGTTATTATTGACCCAAAAGTTTAAGTTTAGAAGAAGGTAAATTTAATATTATATCATCTTATACTAATAAAATATACATCACCTTATATAAAATTTTAATTCCAACCGAGTGTAAAGAGGCAACTGAAAATTTTGGAAACTCATTGGTAAGCTTGGGGAAGGAAGGAGGGGAAGGTTTGACGTGGACATTTTCTTTTTTTTTCTTTTTAATAGATTGCATTGGTAGTACTTTTAGCGATAATAATTAAGTATATAACAATATAATTAAAAATTACAAATATAATAAAATCTATTTGTGATACTCTATCACTAATAGACTTTTACCAATGATATGATCCATTACCGATAGATAATTTTTCTATATTTATAAATAGTTTTATATTTTTTCTATTTATAATAATTTTTCTTTCCTTTTTTTGCCATTTTCCCACCATTTTTATTTTGTCTTCATATCATTCCATATTTTTGTGCACCTCTTACTTTTTTCTTTCTTTTTATGGAGCCTCTTAGTTTGTTTCTTCTTTTCTTTTTTCATTAATAAATGATTGGTTAAGTGAAATTAAAAATTATACAAATCTTTAAACAAATATACAAATCCCTTCATGAATAACCACATTTCTTACTTTTTTTTTTTTTTCTTTTTCTTTTTTCATCCTTTCACTTTTTTTTAGATAACATATTTTCACATTTTTAGAAAAAATGTGTTTAATGTTTTATTTCATTTTACTCGATAACATTTAAAACTAAAAATGAAAATATCTTACTCATATGTTTAATAGAAATTATATATATTTATATTTTAAATAATTTCTTTAGTAATAATAAGTGTGAGGATGAGGATGAGGATAGAACCTTCGACAACAACCGAATACCAATATATTTTAAGTAAATTATAAACTAAACTAAAGGTAAACATTTGGTGATTCCAATTCAAAATTATGAACTAAATAAGAATCTTGGAATCTATGAAAGGAAAGGACCAAAAAAATCTTAGTTGTCCGATCCATTCCGATTCATATGTATCTATATATATTTCCAGACTTCATCAATCCATTTCGCCAAGTTTGTGAATGGTTTGAATCTATGTATATTGAAAGGTTTATCAGACTTTATGAAAGAATAAGGAAAACAAGCTTTGAATCTTTCCAAGTTTATGAGTTCATTCATTTCCTTGTAAGAACAATGAGAATGAAGAACTCCTAAGGCGATTCTCCATTTAATTCTGAAACTAAATCACTAGTTCTTTTCTGCATACTAATCAACACATTTTGCCAAGTATTAACTCTGGATCTCACCTTCATTTGAAATCCCAAATTCACAGCCTCCAAATCCTCAATCTCCACCGCCAAAACCTCCGCAGCCTCCGCCCCATCCAACAACCATATCAAGCAAGAACAGAATCCCTTCGTAATCTCTGAATCACTGTCCGCTTTGAATCTCATCCTTCCATCATCATCCATTTTCACTTCCAACCATACCTCAGTCGTACATCCCGCCACTCTGTTTCCATCCACCCGAGCCGAATCATCCATTGGAGCAAGAAGCATAGCGTAATGCAATAGCCTCTTCACTCGATCAATCGGCTCTTTCAGGGACTTGAATTCATCAACCAGCCGTTTAAGCTTCTCCGCAACGAGTACAGGATTCATTGCCCTAAGTTTTTGAATTCGCCAAATTGATTCAGATTCGTAATCTCGAATGCATCTCAGAGACTTGAACGGGAAAATTAATTCCCTATTCCTAATCACGCATTTCGATTGATATGCAATAGTAGGAGGAGGATTATAGCGATTTGAGGATTTCGTGAAGCAGTTACAGTATGGAGAAGCATTTTGGATGGATGTGAAACTCATGTTTGTTTGGTTAAAGCAGAAACCAACACAGAAAAATTTGAAAAACAGGAAAAGGAAAGATTTCGTTAGAAGAAAGAATCAATAGAACGAACAGTTAATTAGAGATCATCAATGTAGAGCCAAATTTGCATCTACGCGAATTCGAGCGCCTTCGGGTGCTTGGCGGGACTTTATATTTGGCCATCGCTAGCTTCAATTCAAATGCCGCCTGGAATCATCCACCGTAAGCAATCGAATTACAAGTCATTGTAGAAAAATACATCCTTTAGGCATTGACTCGTATCTATTTGATTTTTTATTTTAAACTTTTTGAAATTAAGTTTATAAATACTCATTTCACTTTTAATTCTTTTTATTTACTCATTTACTATTATTTTAAAAAATGAACTCAAGTTTTAAAAATTAGAAAAAAAAAAGTTTTTAAAACTTTTAATTTTTTAAATTTAACTCAGAATTCAACTATTTTAGTTAAAAGATGCAATAAAATAAAGGGAAATTAATATAAACAAGAAAAAAAAATTAAACTATTTATAAATTTAATTTTCAAAAACTAAATAATCAGCCAAATTTTTCTATATTGGTAAATAGTTGACTCATTTTTTTATATTTGAAAATAGCCCTAAAATAAATTTAATTTTCACAAAACCAAATGATAATTAGGTCTTAATAATACTTTTTAGTATCTTTGTAAATAAGTTTATCTTTGTTTTAGTACATGTTAAACTCAATTACTGCTTATCTAAGTCATTGTTAATACCATAAAAGCCTGGGTAGTACATGTTAAACTCAATTACTGCTTATCTAAGTCATTGTTAATACCATAAAAGCCTGGGTACCTTCCTTCAAAAAAAAAAAAAAAAGCCTGGGTATCTCAGTTGACTTGTCTACTGCTTTTGTTAATCTGAATCAAATCAAGTCATTATTAATACATAAGTACCTCAGTAGACTTTTTCTTTTCTTTTTTTTCAAAAGGCTTCTCTTTTGTTATTCTCTCGTACTTATCCAATCTTGAATGTGAAAATAACGATAAATAGAGCATAAATTACGGAACATGGAATATTCAGGATTTTTGCATTACTAGATATAAGGATTGACCATCTATAATTAAGAAAATTATATGAACTGTTACAGGTTTAGTTACATATTTTGTCCTTGCTTTTTGAGCAATATGTTTGTTTAGTCTATCATTTGGCTTGCCCCTAAATTTGAATTATGTTTTACATGTGGTGAATTCTATCTGCCTTTCGTTACTAGGAATTCGAAGGGCCCACTCGTAGAAATGCCAATTCAAGATTGACGATTTTAAAAAATATAGTAGGTAGGGATATTGGTGTTCACATTAAAAGGTATAGGGACCAAGAATGCAAAGTAAACACCAATACCCTTACCTACTATAGACATTTTTATTCTTGGAATTTGGATGAAATATCTTTAAAATTTTGAATTTTCAAACTCGTGAAAAACTCGAGTAACTTAAAGTAAGAGGATAAAATGGTTAACCATGATCGTACCCATTTTCTAACCAAAATTCAAACACATGCTCCAGTTTGGTGTGTATCTTTTTCTTTAGTTGAATAATTGTGATGTAGAGAATCAAATAATCAAACTTTAGAATAGTAATTAATGTCTTGTACATTGAACCATACTTGTCAAATTAGCATAAAACGAAGGGAAAAAAACCGTTAGCAAGGTCCAACTTTGATATCACAACCGAGAAGGCATACAGAACATTAGTCAAATTCTATAATTGAAAAACATCTTCGTGATAGACAAATTTGAAATTGCTATTCTATAAGATGTGAGCAATGACGTTAATCAACATATTTACTAAAAACAAAGTCAAAACAAACTACAAAAAGAAGGGAGAAAGAAAAAAAGAAAAAAGTTAAATGGTACATGGGCTCGGGGCAGTTCATATAATTCATCCCAGGAGTTGCTTATACGTACCAGACCTTCAACATTTCATCGCGTACAACTAGTCCCGGAACACCTGCAAAATCATCTACTCCTTACAGGACAAAACTGCTCAAACAAGTTCTCTCGTTAAGGATACAAAAACGGATCCACAAAAGATTGGTATCACCTTTCTCCGGCAGTTTATGAGGCCACCATTCCTCCAACCTCCATTTCATAATAGCCACACCATGTTCAATCTTCTGGGGAAGGAACTTTCCACTTGCAAAAGAAATAAATGGTATTGACGAAGGAGATTCTCCAAAACAATCGGTTCAAATCCCATATTATATGTGGTTCTAATTAAGCTTTGCACATGCACGGGGTGAGGGGATTCTCCCAAAGGTCATAGTTGGGGAAGGTCTCTTCCGGTAATCCGGTTCGGGTTTGGTGGGTGACAACGACATCTTCTACGAAAGGCGCCCACCCCATGTATGGGTCTCCAAAAGATTTTGACATTAGCCCTTTATCTGGTTTTATGGATTTAAGACGGTGACCTAAATATCTGCGTGCCCCAATAATCAACTTTGCGAAGTTACCTCCATGAGTCATCACAAACACGTCAGATTTCAAGCATACTAAGAAATCCAATGCTGCTAAACTCGTAACATGTTTCCTGAAGCTATCCAACTCCTCCTTGGTAGCTAACTCTTCCTTCGTCACCTGTTAATGCTCACGATGAAAATATCAAAATATGGCTAGAACAGGGAATTGTGTAGTTTGATTATTAAAGGAAAAGAACATGAAAGGAGTTGGGGTGCCCAGCAAGTTAAAATGTTGGTGTTGATGGAAAAATGTCGATTTTGCGGAAATCTTTGAGGTCAAATCTTTAGAGAATCACAGAAGTAACAGAGATCAACGTCAAATCTTTTAATTTTAAAAAATATATCGATCATACGATGAAAGTTTTTACTCGGTGGATTTTCCAAGTTCATCAAATTGTCACATAAGTTCTCTATTTTTATATCATTCATCTTATACTTGGTATAGATTCTCCGGCCAGGTCATTCATCTCTACTGACATTTAAATGTTTTAAGCAGTGTTGAAACTTGAATAGTTTTGCAAGTCCTCGAACATGTCTCAATTGGAATGTGAAGTGGTAAAGAGGCCAAAGATAATTTACCAGATTCGGGAACATGTTCCTTAGTGGTGCCATCCTATTCTGTCCGCCATACACCTGACCGGATGCAACATAAATTTGAGTTTCCTTTGGATAGCCCATTGCTCTAAGAATTACGGCTACTTCTCCAGGCTCAAGAGGGCACCGCCCTTCCTTTCTTTTCTGCAGGGCCAGTTGCCATAGGTGGGAACCATTCTGCAGACCAAAATTTCCAAATAAAGGACGGACATTAAATGAGTGACTTTTGTTTATTCATATTTAGTCCCAATTTGATACATATAGGGCAAAACAAATTACTTTCTAGGTCACCTTATATCTACGTGGCCATTCTTTTTTTCTGTATTCTGCCATTTTGACTTTCTCCTCTCTTGTCCCCACAAAATCACAAAATGAAAGTCCAACCATTCCTTTCTCAAACCTCAGATGAAGAGCCCTGTCGACAGATTGCATTAGACCCAAGAGTCCAATGCATAATTATAGTGCCAACATTCAAGACATGACCATACTTACATATATGGATTTGAACTGTTTGTGCGACTTCTCATCCTTGAAGCTAATACATCAGCCATGTGCTCTATGTCAGGAAGAAATTTAAGAGCGTGATAGTTTACTCTGCACCTTAGCCTGTTGATTTCTGAAGGAACATTGTCGTACCTGATACCAGAATGCCAGGAATGTTAATTTGATTGAAATTGCATGCATGAAAAGTGAGTATACAGATACACAGCTAAATTCATTAAAAAAAAATTTACCCAAGCCGATCAACAAAAGGTTTTAGTGCCATTATCTTCTTCTCTTTGATTCGAGGAAGTACATTGTCAATGTAAAATTGTGCTGGTGCATACTTTGGGATGTTCTTGACCGTACGTCTGCAATAAACTTCATCCAAGAATCAATGACAATTACAAGCTACTTCCTTCAAAGAAGGAACCAAAATAAAATATTTTAGCAACTTCTTCCTCCACACTGTACATTAGCCAGATTCTTGAGAAGAAAAAAAATTGAGCCCTCTAAGAAACGAAATTTGAGAGTGGGAATGGAAGGGAATAGTATAGAGAAGCTAAAGCAGCAGGAAGCATCTCCATGTTATATTAGAATTTTACTGTCAGTTGTTTATTCTTCAATAAACAAAAGCTCAGTAAAATAAACAGTTGACTGATTTTTAAACAATATTTTCTTGGAAGGAAAGAAATTAAAATAAAAAATAAAAAAAATCTATACTCCTCCCATATTCTGTGTGCAGCTAACAACAATAAGAAGAAAAATCAAACTAAATAAAAACCAAATATCAACAAACCTTATACTGGTAAATAGCTCTGATTTGTCTGTAAACCAATCAGGAATATCCCGAACAACTCGCACATCATTCTTCAAATAATTAATGAAATGATCAACGTCAAAAATGTCCTCAAATTTCCTGCATTGTTTTCATAGTATTGTGAAGAAACACCAAAAACAAATTCTTCAAACACATGTACGTACTAAGGTTTTAATTGGTTTATCTATTTGGACTTGAGGGGCTGGACTATGGAAAACACAGATGAATCACTAGTCGAGACTAATTCAGACAATTAACCACAACACCAGAGGCTTTTTTCAAGGGAAAATATATATTTATTATACCAAATTAAAGTAGGGTGGCTCAGCCATGGTAGGCAATTCAAAATGACCATATAAGTACCTCCATGCGAATAATTCGAAGTGCCAACATGACTTGGCCAGGTGTACAAGAGGTATAAAGATATTTCAACCATTGATATAGAAAATATAGTTCGTTAAGAGAGCCCGTATTAAAATAAAAATGTAACATAATGGCAGTAAAAGTAAATGTCCTACGGAGTTTTCTAGACTTCAGTAATATTTTTCCATCCTAAACTTTTCTGATTACAAACATTATAGCCTTACAGGACTAGTTGAGAAGTATTGGTGCAAACATCCACACTACTAAAATAGTCATTTTCAGTCGGGCAAATAAAGCTTGATAAAGGGAGACAACACAATGAAAAACTTAAAAAATTTCAAGCAGCAGACCAAAGATACATCGCTTAGGGTGATTGCAATGAGTGGATATGTTGACAGAATATTTACCACATTGAGCAAAGAGTTTCATTTGTTCATTATTTCCAAACAATTATAACAATGACCGTCGGTTCTACATTTAACAATTATCATTAAACATTAAGAGTCAAACAACATAGAATAAAACAACAATCTTACAAACGTTAGAAAAAAATAGCACAAGTATCTCTATTTCACATGCAGACACTGCGGATGTATATGGTAGATAAAACTTCTGCCTACATATCTTACGTTTGGTCCTTCCAGATCTGATCTTGCTTTAAAACAGGCAAAATAAGTGTTGCATTTAGTATTTTAGCCACAGCAACCGCATTGCAAATCTGGAAACAAGAAAAGGAAGAAGTTAAATTGAAAAGAGAGCAAGGAAAAAGTGTCTTTATCAATCACATTGAAGTTTGGCAGGAAGATATCACACAGCAATTCTCTGCTGATTGAGACCGCCTTCAGCATGGATGAATATATAGCCATTTGTTTCATTTTCAGGAGGAAGATCTGTCAAAAGCAAAAGAACATTCTAAATTTGACGTTTACAAGAAGAAAAGGAGAGCTAAAGTAGAAAGAATAAAGTCTCTACATATTCCGATATTAAACCAAGGTTACCTGAGATTTCAGAATCACGAAGCTCAGCACAAGGCTTCCAAGATATTGTTGCTGAGTAAGGATTCTCCCAGAGTGAAGGACGTTCCTTAACCTAAAGCAGAGAACACATTTCTTTAGAAAAATATGAAGAATGAGGAAAAGAAGATATCTCCCGAGAACTTACCGGCGGACAATGAAGAGTAATGCCCTCTTTTTCACACAAGTACGGGGAATTCTACAATGAAGAAATCAATCTGTCCATCAGAAACTACTTGAACAGTTCAGAGAAGGGAAAATAAAACTAAATTATTTGCACATTCCTATTGAACTTCTTAAATCTAACACCGGAACATCTGCAACAATTTACACATTCTTATCGAGCTTCTTAAATCTAGCACCAGGAAATTTGTTGGACCATAGCTCATTCTGTGCATTGTGATGAATAGAAATGCAGTGGATTCCCCCAACAAAATCAATAGGAAAAGAAAAAAAAAAAAAAAAAAGAGGCGTTCATTCCTTCCACATTATCAATCACGGAATTGTTACTACGAATCAGATAGCAATACATAAATCCTCACGAATGGCATAAAATTAGATGAAAATCCAGCTAGAAATGCAAATCAAAGAGCTAATGGAGAACTTACCAAACGTCTAACAATGGAGAAAACAGCGATCAAGCCAGCGGCAACTACTAGAAAGACAAAGAAGAGTGAGATCTTGGAGTTATAAGGAGAAACCCTAGAATCATCGCCAAAGTAAGGACACAATGATTGAAAACTGAGCCTAGAGTAGGGGCGATCACGGATCGAATGACGATCACGATCGTCATGGTCTTCAGACTGGCGGTCTGGGACTAAAGGGGACGAGTCTTCGTCCCGCTTCATTGGCGAAGAAGTGGCTCTGTTCCCAAGCGAGCTCGAGTGCCTGAGCTCAACCATGGCTCGCTTCGGACAGTAAGCCAGAATTTTTCAGTCAGTTCCTTTTATCTTGTGGAACTTCACTTCGGTATCGTTTCTTCTCTCTGTTTTCTGCAGGAAGATTTCCAAGGTCCATGTGAGATCGTGGATATCAGTCGGATCGAGACCAGCGTACTCTTAAAAGGATAGATGTGAAATTACCTTTTTGGTTTCGGGGTATTATTGTCATTTCTGAAATTTTGGAGTACGGCTTATTGTGTAAGGCCATCATGGGTCCGGTTGGCTTTGTAATCACAGGGCCCTCATGATCTCTTGGGATCTATAATTAGTGTACTTAAGTACACAAAATAGGCATCAATATTTCTCCATGCTTCTCATCTTTTAGGACTAGATTATAAAGGCTAGTCCAATTTTTTCATTTGTTTAAAAAATATTTAGGCAAATATCAATTTATATCCTTAAATTTTGGAAATTATATCAATTTAAACCCCAAACTATTAATTATATCAATTTAAACCCTAAACTTTCATAAGTTTATCAATTTATTTAGATACACTTATAAAAGTTGAGGGTTTAAATTGATATACTTGTGAAAGTTTAAATTGATATACTTATAAAAGTTCAAGGTTTTAATTGATACAATTATTAGTTTGAGGTTTAAATTGATACAATTCTCAAAGTTTAGAGGTTAAATTGATACAATTATTAGTTTAGGGTTTAAATTGATACAATTCCCAAAGTTTGTGGGTATAAATTGATATTTTCTCAAAATATTTTTATTTATTTCAAAGTTGTAATATTAGCCTTGATTTTTTAAGCGGATCAAAATTACTTTAGAATTTGAGTGAATATCTTTTAAAATGTCATAAAAAGATTAGGACTTAAAACAATGTGGTTGTGACTTAAAACGAAAATTTAATTCACATTTTTGTTACATGTCCGGTGTGCCTACCTCATAATTATAAGTCTCAACTTACTCCAATGATCGTTTGAATTGTTCATGAAAGGTCAACAATAAAATTACAATATTTTTTACAATGAAATTTATTGGTGACATTGTAACTTTGGAAAGAATTAAATTGTTTTTTTAAAAACAAATGGTAAAGTTAAGTGGTGATTTTTATTTTACTTTTTTGTCCTTCAAATTTTATTTTGAATGTATACATTTTTTAAAATGAAGTTATTCAATAAAAATAATCGTCAGATATTGCTAATCAAAAGTATGTATTTCGTTAAATTATTGTTTTATTAATGTACTATTAATATATGGACATATATACTATTTATACACGTTACTATAAAAAAAAAAATGTTGGTTGTAGAGTCACACTATTGACGAACAACTTTTCTCAATAAAACAGATGTATCATGAGTGGAGTTTTGAAATTTCAGTAATGTCAATTATTGTTCAAGTTTACTAGTTCGTAAACAAACCGTGAAATATGTTTTAAATCTTCAAAACTAATTTTGATTATTGAAAATTGTATTTAAAGGTGTAAAATAAAAAATTAAATTAATTTTGAGGGATTAAAGTGTGTTTTTTTAGTGGTTTTAAAAATGACAAAAGTGATTTTAACGATTTCACTTTCAAACATGCCCTTAGATGTTGTGTATAAGTATGTATGATCACATGTTCAAATAAGTTCAATTGACCTTTTTTTTAATTAACAATATTGTTTTTTTTCCACATAAATACTTAATATGTTTCTAACCTTTAAAAGTGTTCAATAAATACTTTGACTATTCACTTTATATCTTTTTTTATGTGGCACAAACTATTCACTTTGTATTTGATAAGTTTCTAAATTTTGAACTTTGTGTCTGTAACGGCCCGACTTTTAGAAGTCGTTACCTCATATGCATACACACACCTCACAAATGACACTCCTCATACATTTGACTAAAAACCAAGATATTTATAACATAAATAATTGAATTTGAATTACCCAAAATTCTTTACAAGAAAAGAAGATAAATAAATAAAATTAAACTTTGAACGGGGTACCCCTAACCAAATCAAGGATTTATTGAGTCAAAATAATTAATCAATGAAATAAATTATGGAACAAAAAAATTGAATGACTCATCTACGACCAAACGAGAAAAACATGAGCATTTGGAGCGCGGAAGCTTCAACTAGTCCCGGTCACAGATTCTTCTTGTCACCCTCCAGTCTCTGCCTTTACCTGAAATCAATGGAAGAGATGAGTATAAAACTCAGTAAGTAATCCCATTGCTGGAATTTCTGGGAACATGGACAAGCTGTCCCATCACCATGCCTAGCGACCTGAGGGCACGCCGTCAATGCTCAAGTGTGAGCCTGATGACTCAGGCCAACGAACATGGTGGACCCGTCGGTCCACGCATGTCTAGTGGCCTGATGGCACACCAGATTTAATCATACATACATAATTAAGCACAACAATCGGCCACGCATTTACATGTATACAGGGGGCATGCTAAAAATCATGGCAAAATAAAACAGTGCTCTGAGACCTGGCCTGAATCACTTACCTGAAAGCAGTAAGTGTAAGTACCCACGCAAAATTCCAAGTTTTAAGAATAAATCAACAGTAGCCACCACCTTCAAGTCTTCTTCCTAAGCGAATGACTTGCACTCAAAAACCAAACTTGAAGAATAATCGTCAGGAACCCAAAAGAAACCACATCCTACCCAATGGCGTGACTGTCCAAGCGACTCTGGCACTGGCAACAGCGCGAACGGCCAGATCCAAACGGCAGCGAAGACAACGCACGGCGACGGCTGGACGGGCGGGCGGCTGGCGAAACGGCGCGGCGGCGGCGCGATCTGCAGTGACTGGTGCGCGGCGGCTGATGAAAAATGGCGGCGACGACGGTGATCCACGAGTGGCGGCGTTCACGCGAAGCAGAGAAGAACGAGAAAGGGGGAGGGCTGCGTGCTCGGTGAAGAAGAAGAGAAAGAAAGATTTCTTTTTTTTTTAGACATTGCAGGCAAATCGAGACTCCCATAAATATATTATTATATATTATAATATAAATAATTTCATATATTATTATATATTATAATATAAATATATATAGAGAAATTACTATAAACAGAAAAAATATCAAACTATTTACAAATATAGAAAAATTTTACTGTCTATCAATGATACACCGCAATATAATTCTATCGCGATCTATCAGTGATAGAGTGTAAAATTTTCTATATTCGTAAATAGTTTGGCTCATTTTTCTATATTTGAAAAGAGCTCATATATATTATAACATATAAATTATAATAATATATTTAAATAATAACAATGAATAATATTATATACATATTTTATTATTATTCCCTTTTTCTTCTCCAAATCTAAATTCCAATACAAATTTGAATTCCACATTTAAATGTTGGATCCACGAAATAACAACACAATTTCACACAAATCCAACCATTAATTTATTAACCCTTGAAATTAAATTGTGGGACGTTACAGTGTCTATCTCTAAACTTAATTCTTTTATAAAATAAATCAATTGATAATTGATTTATTATATATAAAATTAAATTTTATGTCTAATATAATCCTAAAATTTCAATTTTATGTGTTAGTAGATACTTGAATTTAAAAAGGTATGTTGAGTAGGTTAATGATATATTAAATACACGTTGAAATAAATTAGAAATCTACCAGACACAACATTAAAAGTTTAAGGACCTATAGACACCTTTTTAAAGCTTTTATGAACTTAATGGACATACAAATGAAAATTTAAAAATCTATTAGGCACCTTTTAAATTTGTGAAGCTTATTTGATGTGAATTTGATAAGTCACTTTTAAAAGTTCACAGACCAATAGACATAAATCTTAAAATTTATGGCATGTTTGATAGTATCTTTGTGTTTCTGTTACTTGTTTTTATTTTTCATTTTCAATAAGTTGTCTTATTTGATAACCGTTCATGCCACAAACGGGTTAGTAACAACACACTCTGTTTCATTTATGTTCTATACATTACCGTTTCGCAAAATGGGTTAGTAACAATATTTGTTGTGTCTGTATTGACATGTAAATTCTTGTACTTTCGTGGTCATGGGCTGGGAGTCGGGACACTTATTGTAAAATAATAATTAGCATTATATTGATGATTTTTAATTACGTGACCCATGGACAGGGATAGTTCAATACCATAACTCCACTTCTCCAACTCAAATAAGGATAGTTCAATACCCCAACTCCACTTCCCCAACTCAAACTTGGACCAAACAAAGAGTTGTGTTTGGAATACATTTTCAAGTGTTTAATTTTTTAAAAAATAAGTCATTTTGAAAAAACTTGAAGTGTTTGACAACCACTCAAATAGCTTTTCAATGTATTTTAATAAGTTTTTATCAAAAGTATATAAATAAAAATGAGTTAAAAAAAAACATTTTTTTTCTCAACTCAAACTGGTCCAAAGTCTAATGATATCAAAACCTACCCAAAAGTACAATTTGACCAAACAATAATAATAATAAAAGAAAAATAGCATACCAACATCACCTATCTTTGTGCATCCCACTAAATTGCCCAATCACAATGTGCCATATATAAATTTTTTTTACTTCTGCTTTGAAACATTTTAATATATTTTTTTTATGTATGTGGTGAAAGTGGAGTGCATAGAGATGGGGTGCATCCTGCTCATAATAAAATGGGTAATACTTGAGTGCATCCTATTAGGAGCAATACTTGGGTGCATTTCACTCACATAACAAAATAATTAAAACATTTTTAAAAATAAATAACAATAGTTTGCCACATGTCAAATTATGAGAGGACAATTTTGTAGGATGCACAAAGATGAGGATGCACCTAAGTATTTTTTTAATAAAATTGCACCATTCCATAACCTAATGATTTTTTTTTCGATAATCTGATTTGCTTTATTAAATGAACATTTTCCAATATATATATAGGGAAATTTTCAAAGATAGAAAAATTATCAAACTATTTGCAGAAAATAGAAAAAAAATATTGATGAAAATTGATAGAGCATCAATTAGTGATAGACTTCTATCATTTCTGTTGATGCCAAAAAATGGATCAACCGTGAATTTGTTTTCTTCGAGAGAGATTCATTAGAGTGCTTGCAAGACAGAAGCAAATGAGTACGGGTGTGGCGTCTAGCCACACACACTCCGACGCTCAAGTCAGTCTTGTGTTTTTTAGTAACTAGATAGTAAGGAAATAATAGGGTATTTTTAGCACAATTTTGAGTGTACCTTTGACCAATGGTGTCAGTCTTATTTATAGGTAGAAAAATGTAACTGACGTCGAGAGTCATAGCGCCCTTCTTCAATCCACGTAACAGATGAGTTAATTGATTCAGCAGTTACATCATTATTGGCGCATTACTTAAAGGCTCGCCCGTTATGAATATGGACGGTTTCAGCTCCCAACTGCCTCTTCTAAGCTTTCTGTTTAGCTTAAGCTCCTCTTGGCTTGAGCTCGCCTCTCCTAAGCTTTGTAGGCTTAGGCTCACTTGAGCTCTCTTAGCTTACCTCACGGGTCCCACTAAGCTTGAGCTCTCTCGGGGCTCTCTCGCAGGTTTTATTCTAAGTTAGAGCTCGACTCTTCTAAGCTTGCTTGTAGGCTTAGGCTCACTGAGCTCTCTTAGCTTACTTCGCAGGTCCCACTAAGCTTAAGCTCTATCGGGGCTCTCTCGCGGGTACTCTTCTAAGCTAGAGCTTGACTCTTCAAGCTTGTAAGCTTAGACTCGCCTGAGCTCTCTTAGGGCACTTCATGGAGGGTCTTCAGCTCACCTCCACGTAGGCTCTTCAACTCACCTCCACCTTGACTCTTCTAAGCTTGCTTGTAGGCTTAGGCTCACCTGAGCTCTCTTAGCTTACCTCACAGGTCCCACTGAGCTTGAGCTCTCTTGCGGGTACTCTTATAAGCTAGAGCTCGACTCTTCTAAGCTAGTAAGCTTAGGCTCACCTGAGCTCTCTTAGGACAATTCATGGAGGCTCTTTAGCTCACCTTCACCTAAGCTCTTTAGTTCACCTCCACCTAGGCTCGAGCCTAGGTGTTCTTTCATAAATTGTGGCTAATTTTGTCCATAACAATTTCTTATTGATAAACTCTAATAGGCTTCTATCAGCGGTTATTACAACTAAAATTTTGTTATTTTATATAAATAGTTTTTCTTATTTTTCTATTTTTAAAAATTCTCCCTATATACACACACACATATATATATATTTTTGCTAAATAGTAAATAGTATCGATTCGATAATTTCCGAAATAGCACCCTAAAGGCACACGCACCAATGGATGAAGCTCGAAACAGGCCAATTTCCGCGAAACTCAATTTGCTGTAAGTGCGATTAACCCTAGAAATGAACTCGTTGGCGCGGAACGTATCATGCTTCATCAGGTCTTCGATTCACACCACTGACTCGTTACATTGCCAGCAGCAGCAATGGAGGGGGATCCGAGTGAAGGTATTGAACGGGAATCTAGAGCGGGCACTGGCAATTTTGCAAAGGAAGATGCAATCGAGCGGAATCGAGCGGCTGATTAAGCGCGAACAGACACATCACATCAAGAATTCCGAAAAACGAGTTTTGGCACGAAAGAATTTGGAGCGCAAAGTTCGATCGAAGGAACTTGCTCGCACGCTCAAATCCATCCTTATAAAGAAAGTCAGGTATTTGTAAATCTTCGGGACTCACTTCTGACCTAAATCTTTTCTTTCAATGATGCAAGCTTTTGAATTGATTCTGCATACTGATTGATCATACCGTTCTCTGGCTTTATTTATAAGTTGCTTGCTTATTTTTAGCGATTAGGGTTTTGTTAGTACTTGAAGTGTGTAAAGAATGTTGGTCTTGTAATCTTACTTGGAACGATCAAATGCAACAAGTTTCTGCGCGTAGAGTTGTAAGAAAATTAGACTTCCTGCCCAAAGCACCAGCAAGTCTATTGTCAATAGAAGATTTATGTTTCAGAGCAGAGTCAAAATGATGAAGGAAAGATCCATAGAATCCCCTATTAAAATTCTCTGCGCAAATTGTTGAGTCGGTAATGTTGGTGATCTGTAAAGAGAACAAGTTATCTGTTCTTGCTGTATTAACTACATCATCCAAAGCCGTTATCCAGTGAATCCTTGGTGGTGATCAGTTAAAAAAACATAGAAAATGTATACAATTATGATAAAGCTTCAAAGGTTTTAATTTGGCATTTTTAGCTTAAAACGAACCTGGGATTTCTAGACTCTTCTAACGTAGTAGCTTCTTTCTGAAGTTAAGGGGAGAAATTGTTTTGGACTGAATTTGAACAGATAATCTTTCATTATTTCCATAGGAGGAAAAAATGACTGATTAAATTGAATTCCAGAGAATGAGGCTTATTTTGAGTTTAGCTTATTACCTCTCAATTTCTTAACATGGTTTTTATTTTTTTTTTATTTTTTATTTTTATTTATTTATTTATTTATTTTTTTTATGTCAAAGAGTTGAATTCTTAGCAAAATTCCAAATTCCAAATTCCAAAAACTACATTTTTAGTTTTCAAAATTTAGCTTGATTTTTGAAAACATTGCACTAATTGGTTACCCAATGGGGGTGTGAGCAATTTGCACTTGGTTTTTCCCTCTGATTTTTCTTGGCAACTTTCTTCTAACTCCAACTTTATCATTTGATTGGTTGCAGGGGTCTGTAGGCATATGACATTTTGGTAGGCGAAAAGAAGAGGAGACTGCAGTATAATTTCACAGGCATCTTGCTCCTTCGACATGAAATCAAAAGTTCCTTAGCTCTTTCTCTGGATCTCTTCTTAACTCTTGTTCACTCTTAAAAATGCAACTGTAGTTTCTTTATACAGCAGGAAGGCTTGAACAAGCTGTTTATCTACACGCTTTTTATCATTCTGTTTTCTCTTATTTGAGCAATTTTGGTGCCCGCTATGGATCCCACTCAAATTGCTTTGTCTTCCTCTTTGATTATTTTCTATAGACCTTCATATTTTGAAATATATTAAAAATGGCAACCCTGCAAGCTCTGAACTTCTCCCTGATCTTGCCAAAATCTTTCAATGATGGATCACATAACATAAAGGAGGTAGTGTAAGCCCTTTATGACAAATTTTATTGTTATAACTTTGGTCATGTTAATATGACATGGTGTTGACAACTAATCTTAAACCCCTAAAGTATTCAATCAAAATTGGCCTTTTTTTCCTTTATTTTTTTTTTCGGAAAGTAATTTAGGCTGCACTTACTTTTGTGCATTCCACCTATGTATCAAATCACAAGCTACCATATAGAAAATTGTTATTTTTTAATTTTTTTTTTCTTCTTTTTGTGATTGAAGTGGATGAATGAAGGTAGGTATAGCCTAGGTTGCACTCAACTACGACCCTATTTTCCACTTTCTCTTTCTGACTATGAACATAACTATTGTCATCGTATGCATTACAAACTTTTTTGTTTTTGTACTCCTAATTGGTGCTCTTGCCTATTTTGATTATGAGATATCTCATTTTGACTAATTGACAATAATGTTCAAATTGTATTAATTTTGTTGAATAAAATATATCATTTACTATTCTAAATATCAATGGTTTGTTCTTCATTTTGTAATTGTAAAACACACTCTCTCTTGTTATATAAAGTCATTTTACTCTAGGGTGAAAATGAATACCAAAAATGTAAACACGTTCTAATGTAGATGAGTAAACAAGAGTAAAATCTCAAAATTAATAAAGAGAGCAAAAAAGGCTGCGTGGATTAATTGAAAGTTTATATGTATTCAAAAAGGGAAAAGAAAATCAATGTTTGTAAGTGCTACATCGATTAAGTTACAAATTTAGTTCATATACTTCTAATATTTAATAAGTATTAGGAGATATTCAATATTTATTTAACACAAAATTGATATATTAGACTTTATTTGATAAGAATTTTGTTTTTAGTTTTTTGCTTTTAAAATTTATGCATGTTTTTTCTTTTCAATTTTATATTTATGATTTTCACCTTTGTTAAAAGAAAATTTAAATTTCTAGTAAAATTTTAAAAATAATATTTTTTTTTTTAGTTTTCAAAAAGCATGGCTTAGATTTTAAATAACATTAATAGAAGATGATAACAAAAACATAAAAATGTATGTTTGAAAATAATGCTACAAACTAAATTGAATAAAACAAAAAAACAGTATAGTTATCAAAGCCTATTCATTAGATTTTGAGACATATTAGACATTAACCCAGAAGATTTTTCTCAAAAAAAAAAAATCCCAGAAGATTAGAGATTTATTTTAAGTAAACCTATATTTTATTTTCTTCTCCGAGACTATTTTATGAAAATCATACTTTAAAGAAAGTATTTACTAACTATAAAATTCATCTTAATTTCAAATTAATGAAATCATTATTAATTATCCAATAATTTGCCTTACAAGTTACAAGTTACAATTTACAAAACCGAACAAACCCAACCCAACCTAACAGCGGCTGAACCTTTTTCGACTGCCGTGGCCGTGTGACGACTGACGATGGACTGACATCGCAAAGGGGTTTAACAAGTTCGAAACTCTTCACCCCATTGTTCCGATTTTCAGTTCTACGTTCTTCGCCGCCATTTTCCCTCCTCTCTGCTGCATGATGGAGGCTGTGAGACTGCGAGTTCTGTTCAAAGACAAGGACCTACTCACCGAGTCGCTCACAGGGTTGAGCCGGAGCTGGATTGTCCTAAAACCTCATCTCCGAACTATTTCCGACCTATCCTCCTACATCCTTTCTGTTTTCCGTCTTCAAGATGCTTGCCCCAACGGTCTCATCCTTTCTGTAAGATCTCTCTCTTTGATCAGTTTACTTTACTGAACGATTGTCTGCGGATGAAGGTCGTGGAAGTATTTGCGATTGAATATGCTCAACTGGTCTAATAGAATTATCTTATTACTGTTGACAGTTTCAATCGCTTGTAGAAACGAAAAATTTCGCAGGGGAACGAATTTGTATTCCCCCTCTTTTCTCTTGCTTTACTTTTCATTGTTGTCACTCTTCGTAATGGCGGCACATTGCCTAACTTTGTTTTGGTGGTAGATGGATGGCTTTGTGTTACCACCATTTGAGTCGGTGTGTATCTTGAAGGATAAGGACATTGTCAGGTTGGTTTGTCAGTGACATTTGTTCGTGTATATTCTGCTGTTTTCATTTACTCTTTTGCTGGAAATTAAAACTTTCTTTGTTAACCAGAGTGAAGAAGAAAAAAAGTAAGGCAATCAGTCTCAATGATGGTAACAGATTGATCGAAACTGAGGAATTCAGGGAAAGGAAACCTGTTGACAAAGGAGTGAAGCTTCTGGCTGACAAGGAGTTTGAAAATGAATCTAATGGCTATGAGAGTGAATCAGAGGAAGATGAACCTAATGCTACTTTGCCAGTGAAAGCTGCGCCAATAGAAAAAAGAGTGTCCAAGAAAAGAAAAGCTTCAAAGATAATTCGCAACTCGAAGTATGTATAGTGCCTGTATTAACTCTGATATTCTGTATAGTGCCTGTATTAACTCTGATATCCTGTATTAACTCTGATATTCTGATGCCTGTTGAGACTTAAAATTTGTTTGTCTTCTTTAAACAACACTCAGAGAAAACATGATTATCTAGTATACTTTTCTGGCATAGAAGATGGGTATTTGGTCAGCTTGATCCTCCAACTAAAATTGGCTGCGGAGTTGTCTTTATGCTTTCTAGCATTACTTCCTTGTTTTGAGTTTTGACGTTCTTTATACTTCTCGTGTTCCATCTTCTTTAAAATTTACATAACTGAAGTGGTACATTTTGTTTTCTAATTCCTTTTCTTCTTTCGTGCTTATAAAATGGTATATAAACTCTGGTTTAACTCCAATTTCTCCTTAACGCTTATAATTTTTGCAATCAGTTTACTTGTTCTGGTCCTTATTTCAAATTTAAAAATTACAGGAGGAAGAAAAATAAATCTTCCCTTACTGAAGAATTTCCAACTATCGTAGCAGATGTTCAGCATGCCAATGAAAAACATGAAGAAAGAAATCATCTGAAGTCCGACCACCCACAAAAGGTTCTAGTAAGCAAAAATGATTCATCCAGCAGTTCTAGTAAATGTGAATCAGATACATCCAGCAGCATTGAAAATGATGGAAGAAGCAACAATATTGTTAAGTCAACTGCTATTGCAGAGAGGTGGTTCCTGCAGCTTTATGAAATTTGTTTATCTGGTTTTTTTGGTAGTGAATCTGCAAAATCGATATATTTATCATCTTCTACTGCTTCATCCTACTTCCTTCTTTAGATTTATCTTTGCTTATCTCATAACATCTCATTAGTATTTTGATATGGGAATGGTCTGTTAATAGGGCATGGATTTTGTTCTTTATAAAATTATAATTATTGTTGACAATTTGTCAAACTTGGCTATGTTCCTTGACCACGTAGCCTCATGAAAATGATAAATATTGTTAGAGATATCACCATATTGGTTCTATTTTTGTTTTTAATCATATATATTTTTTATTGGTGCACCGCTTTATTTTTCATCTGCCTGCTTGGTTAGAAAGATATCTTACAAATCATAGTTGTTCAGGGCTGATCAGCTTGGAGCTGGCGGGAAACATGTTGAGTTGTCTGACACAGCTGGTGAAAGTAAAAAGGTTTCTATTTATTGAAATTTATTATTGTTACTACCATCATTATATGGCTATTAAAAATTGTGGTTATTTGTTAGCAGTTTTTACATTTTTAATTCTGATGTTGATTACACTTACAGAATGTAGTTTGTTCCGTATGCAATGATTGTTTGTAATTTGGATTAATAATGTAACACCTCAGGCACAAGATTCGGACCAGGATCGGGGCCATCCATTGCCCAATCCGGATTCCGAATTCTTGTCCGAATCCTGGGCCTGGGGCGTTACAAATAATACGTCAGTATTGCATATGTAATTATGATAAATTTACTGCTAAAAGATATATCAGAGCCGATTCATTTTGATTTGACAAAAGATTAGTGTTTTTGTTTTTCTGTTGTTGCTGCTGCTGCTATCAAGGTATGGCTCTAGGCGAGTGAAGAGAATGAAATAGAATTTCAATTTCAACTTTGTTGTTCCTTCTTGTTTGATTTTGGCAACAGAGAAAGGGATGAAATACTTTGTAACTAGATCCAAGGATTTTCAACCCTTTCAGAAAATTACTATTATCAATTGTTCTATTTTGGTGGTTGAGTTGTCATTCATCTAATTTCTCGTCCTTGTGATCTTTTCTTTTCTTGTCAGGGTCCTAGTAGAAGTACTCGCCGTAAGAAGGCAAAAAGGCGTTGGTTGAGGGAAAGAGCTCAAAATGAAGAGGTATATTGATGCTCCTAATGGCAGTTTTTCATTGCAAATATGTGTATTTTGCCCTGAGGGTATACATTCCTTCTTTGTTGAAAACATCTATCATGTATCTATTCTTTATTTTTATCATTTTGAATGTGTAAAGCCGACACTCTTCTTGGTCTGATCATACGTATATTTCATGTTTATGTCATTCTGAGAGTTGACAAATATGCTCATGTAGAATTAGAATAGCATTGGCAAATATGCTCATAACTCTCTTGAGATGTGGACGCCTGATACCTATATTTTTGCAGCAACAGCAGAAGGTATTTGAAACAAGTTTAGATCAAGGACCTAGTCAAAATGATGATGTTGATATGGATGATGACACTGTTCCCGTGGTAGTTAAGCCAGGACACATTCGCTTTGAGCCAGTTGGAAAAGGTCTGGTGATTTCTTTCTATTTTAGACTCAGTATGCTTTTGCATTGGTATTTTGTAAGGTCCGGGGGGGGGGGGGGGGGGGGTATCTTGTGTATGCTTTCTTCTTATATTTGTTTGATTTTACAACATGGATCACACAATTATGAGTTCCATGATCGCCCTTATATTTCATTACAGTTGTTTCGGATCAGGCTGAGCAGCAGAAGCAAAACCATTTCCCTAAGGTACCCATGATGTTCCAATATGGCAATATCTTATTCTGCCTCTTGGAGTTCACTGTAGCCAATTATTACTGTTTTGTTATGCTTTAGGAAACATTGCATTGGAATGGCATCACCAACAAGAAGAAGGGTCAAAAATGGGGCAAAGAGAAAACCCCATCTTGGAAGAGGAACAATTCCAACAATTGTACAGGCGAACCTCTTCAGTTACCTTCTGAAGAAACTGAGCAACCTAAAATTCCGGTTCCTGTAGTTGGTCCAATAAATTTTGATGAAATTCGACCGTGCACTGGCTTGCCTCAGGTTTGGCTTGCACAGTTAGCCTCATCTGCTTTCTTAAATGTTTAGTTGGGCATGCATGTTTTGCAAAGTGGAACGATCAAGCCATGTTAGCAGTTCTCATTAAATTACATTTTTTCTTATCATTTCTCAAGTCCCAAATTTTTCTTTAGGGCCAATTTCACGAGTCTCAAAGTCAAAATTTATATAGTTATGTAGGCAGCTACTTTTCATAGTTACAAAAAGAGGAAAAACTGAATGATTATCAAACTTTTTACCGATAAGAAATGTCAAACAATGGACCGTTTAGAATTTTATTATATATGTTATGTTTTATTGCAAAAATGTATCTATTTAACTAATATAATTTGTTACTTCTCTATCAAAATAATTATATGCTGCCATTTTATCTATATGATTATGAAACATTATTTCTTGAATAAGCACAATCTGATTCTTTATTGAAGAGGATCTTGACGAAAGGACTGGCAACCCGTCAGTTGGCTATCAAATCAATTAATAATTGAAAACTAAATTTATATAATAAACAATATAACAGGTGTTATTCATGGAACTATGGTATTATTCTAAACTTTATTATATATAATTTCTGTTTTATTTATTGCAGGAAGGTGATTTAATTGCATATCGTTTGATTGAGTTATCATCAACCTGGACACCTGAGATTTCCTCCTTCCGAGTAAAGTTCTTCTACAATGTGATTCTCTGTCTGACTCTTTGTTACCACAGCCCATGTGTTATTCTAGTAATTTTCCTATTTCAGGCTGGAAAAGTATCATGGTACGACGCTGAATCCAATCGGATTATGCTAACACCGGTTCCAGAATATCCACTACCTGTCAAAAAGGAGATTGACGAGGATTCTGAATTACAATTGGATACAACCCCGTATGGGGAAGATGGCTCTTTAAAGGTATTAGTGACAAGCATAATCTTTGGTTTGCCATTATCCAAATAATTTTTTCCCTTCCATTCGTCAGATGGTCGTATATATAATATATACATGCTTAATCTGCTACTTATCCTTGTTTGCAATGAACTGATAAATGGAGATCTTCAACAGATAGATTTTGCCTCTCTTGTTGATCTTCGGCTTATCAGGCAAGGAAACTTGGATTCTTCAAGAACTGCAGTTAACCAGGAAATCACTTCTACTAAACAAACTGCAGAAAGTTCCAAGCTCGTCCATATCAATGGAGATTCCAACGATGCTAGACCAGGTATCAATTATTGTTTGTAGCCATACTAGGAATAGTTTACTATGGAGCTGGTTATGTTTAATCGGCTATTTTATGATTGGTCTTCAGGTAATGGAAAAGTAAGCGCGTGGGATGAAATCAGTGAAGCTCTGAATGCAAAGAAAGCGGAACTTTCTAAGAATGATGGTTGGAATCAAGAAGAAAGTTCAGGAAGGAGGCTATGGTCCTATAGAGCACTCAGAGGCAGCGCCCTTGGTCCAACAATGGCTCTCTTAAGAGCTCAGAATGAACTTTAAGATAAATCTCCTGGGTCCAAACAACGTCCATGTACATTTGCTGCTCAGAAGACACGCTCTTGTGAAGGTTGTATTTGTTGGAGTCTGCAGGTGCTAGTTTTCTGTGATGGTGCTGCCTGTAAACGTAAAGTTCAGACTGATTTGCGAACTGTGGAAGTGGCATTTTGTGGTTGGAAATGGGTGACAAATTCGATGGGTAGAATTATATGCCAGACCAACTAGAGGTCCTGCACAGCCAAATCTTATTTAAGCTGTTGACGATGGAGCTTCGAAGCATGTTATCTGTAGTTTTGACAAAATGGAAAGCAGCTCTCTCAAATTAAATATACATGGGAACATCGGTAGCTTGAATATTTATATCTTGTGAAACTATATAAATAGTCTAATTATGAATTTATCTTATGCAGTGTGAGCATCTGAAGATTCACTTCAATAACAAAGGAGACTAAATCGCAAATCTAATTGACATAAGATTTTCATTTAAGATCTGAATTTTTAATCCCACATCTACGTTTCTTCAAAAGCAGGTGAACTCATTGATTACTGGGTAAGTTCAGACTATTGATGGCGTCTTTGTCTATACATGATCTTTGGAGGATTGGATTCTCTACGTATATATATACATCTCACAAGCAGATCACATCAGTTCTGCCCTGGATGCCAGTTTTACCTTTCGGAAGGCCCACCGCCACAGTCCATCATGTCTTCACAGACCACAAATCAACATCTTCCTTTTTTTGAGGTAATGAACGGCTTAGAAGTGCAAGGAACTCCTCGGGCTCCTCCCCTTCTCTTATTATCTGTACACACACCATTTTCCACAAAATTAGCTGAGTTGATTGCATATTTTCAAAATAACATCCACAACAAAACTGTAAAAACATAGCATTTAGAAGGTAAAAGGACGATTAATCTATTAAGCCTATGTCGAAGGATATGGCTAATAGTATGGAAATCCTATTAACTGAACGAGTCAAATTCATCCCATTATTTAGCTAGTAGGTCTTGAAATCTACTTCAACTAGGTCCTATTTTCTTGACAAGAGGTTTTAGCTGTCACCCTACACATTACTGACTCTTTTGAAACATCCAAGCAGATGGTCTAGATTTACTAAAAAATAAAACTCAGAAAGGAGTTTCGTTAGAAAGGTCTATCTAGCCTCTAAACTTTCATAAACATCTAATAAATCTTTAAACTTTCAACTGTGCCTAACTGGTCCTCAATAAATTTAAAATTTTTAAAAATTAATTGATGTCCTGAATAAAAATTTGAATTTTGTGTTGTATCTTGTAAAATTGACTAAATAGACTAAATATAGTATTAACCTAAGGAAATACCCATTGCTTATAGGAAAACACTTCCCCGCTCAGCAGAAATAGCATAAAAGATTGTCTTCCATTAACTACTTGGTCTAGCATGTTAAATGTCATACACGTTACTTCCTCTATAAAAAGAAGAAGAAAAAAAAAACTTCTGAAATAATTGTTTACGTACCTGTATTCGGGTATCTCTAGGAATTCCCTTGTTATTAATGAATATATGTCCGATCATCTCCCAGTGGAGACAACCACTGTAGTCACTCATCAGTTGACTGGTATCATTTTCATGCAAAACTTCACGCCCCAACCAGATAAATAGTTTGTTGCCGCCGTTTGAATCCAAATTTAGATCTGGATCGAACAACATATACACTGATCTAGAATTGAGACTTCTAAGTTGATTGATCGTCGCTTTACTCATTGAAGGCCACTGGTAAAAGACCAGAGTTTTTCCTTCCTCAAATTTACAATCTAATTCAGTGCAAGCCCCAAATCTATCAATATCCAAATTCATATCTTTACTACTGTTTTTATCTTTGGATTGTCTGCACCCAGATGTCTCCAACAGATCATCGTCTAAGTCGGGCAAAGAAAATGACGATGATCGAACTATTTTCCTCTGAACCTTGCAGGCTTCTTCAATGGAGGGCAGCAACATCCTAGGTGGAGGATGACTCCCTCGACGCTCTGCAATTGAAGGGCAGGCTCCTCTTGATGTCAAATTGGTGTTTTCCACCTTTAATGCAGGATGATAAGAGGAAAAAGACTCTACAAAGATAGGATGAGTTTCTTTGTGGTGTAAACAAAAATTATCTATGATGGAAGAGTTTTGAACAGCCGGATGCAATGAGTCCATGTCAGATGGTGAAGGTTGTCGAGAAGACATATATGATAAGTCAGACCAATTAGACGATGATGGCGAAAAGGTAAAAGAACTAGAATTATCAGATGTAGAAGGAGAGAGTGAAGGGGATTTGGTGCCAACCTTTGGACTAGTACCTCCTTGAAAACAGGAAAATGAATCTGGTGACCCCAGAGGATGAACTGGTAACGACAAAGGATCGTCTAGGATTGAGCTTTCCTCGTTAGAATTTTCTAATCCCTGATCGAGGCTACTATTTGGAAAACAGTCAAAAGATTCAGGTGAACCACACAAATAGGTTGTGGGTGAAAGTGGTGGAGATGCAAGATCAATTGAAGAAACAGGTATTTCTTCTGCATCTTCATCAATATTTGCAGTCATATCCATATCATCAAATGGTGATCTAGTATCACAATCCAATTCTGATAAAGATGTGACAATATCTTTTGCAGTTTCATTTTCAAACTTCCTTTTGGTCGAGTCCCACCCAATTTCTCTAGTGGGAAGATAATTCTCCGATTCCGTATTGAATCGATCGAACGGTGGAACAACCCCACCTGAAATTGCCCTATGAAAAATTTCAAAATCTGGATTATACTTCTCAACTTTCCGTTCACCCACCTTCACACTTGTTATTTTCGAGATGTGGTCTTCTGTGGTAGACAAAATATCAAGCTTTTGAACTTTCCCTTCTTCTGAACTATCAGCCAAGTTTTGGCCACTCATTAGAGCATCCCAGAATTCCAATGGTTCTTCGCCTTCTTTGATGCTAAGGATGGGGCCTTTTGCTTTTTCATATCGGATGAACTGTGATGCTGCTGCCTTAGCCGTATTCAACAGTACAGAGTCACACTTCTCCCCCTTCCAGACATAGATAGCTGAAGGAATGTGCACAACGAATGCCCCACGAGAATCAAGTCCTTGAACACTTGGAGTGTTCAACAACTTAGGTACAAGATGAAGCGGATCATACGACGAATGTGGAGCCATCCTATACATCCTCGAAATCGAATTCGGGCTAGCAGGCACTGCATGTACTCGCTTCTGGCACTGCAATAATTGACAAGCAAAACCCAAGTTAGGATTAGCCACTCCTCGAGCAGCCTTTACATTTTGAAAAGCATCGTGAAAGCTCTGTCCTTCCTTCCACATGAGGTATGCAATCACAAGAGAGGTCGACCGAGACACCCCTTGGCAACAATGCACGAAAACCCGACCGCCTTGTTCACGAACATCTTCAAAGTAATCAAACACATTGTAGAGAATACTAGTAATATCCTCAGAAGGACTATCTTGCAACCAAAGAGTTTTGTACACAAATTCACCCTTGAAGTACTCAGGACAGACAAAGCCAACACAATTCAGCACATTAGTGATTCCATTCTGCCTCAGAACTTGTCGATTCTTAGCCACAGAATCACTCCCTAAATACACATGATCAAGAATTTTCGAGCATTCCTTATCAAAGAACGCAAGTTTATCCTTCTTAAACTGAAATTCCCTCACAGGTTGTTCATATTCAGAACTCTGAGCCGACTTATTAACAAGCTCCCTCGGAGTTTCTGGGTTTGGCCAAACGCCAAGATCATCAGAACCCGCTCTTGGCCACTCCTCAACATTCCGACGGCTAATTGAAAGCGGCTGCAGAGGCGGCAGACATGATCGAGCTTTATTACTGTTAGGCACTAAACTTCGACTATGATGGGGCTTTGACGGCGACCGGTCAGTCCAAGACGCCGACCGAAAAAATGCCTTCCGAGTACAACCCGCGAGCCCACCCCCTCTCTTTTCTTCATCCATCTCAAAAGTCTATAACAGCTCTTTGACTCGTGTCCATTTGAAGCTTATTCCTAGAAAAATCAGCGCGAACCAGAAAAATTAGGAACAGAACAAATATAGCTGGTATTGAAATTCTGCCTCTTTCACTTTTTTTTTCCTCACCTAAAACCCTTGACCATCTCCTTCCCCAACAAACACCACCCCCAGAATAATCTCCCTCTTGTTTCTCTCTAGAATTGTTGAATTCGCTGTTCAAATAGTCAAGTGAGGAGAAGGAAAATCAGGATTATGACCCAGTAATCAAATTCCACGTCGAGCACAAAGAGTTTCTTTCAATCCCATTTGTTTTTTTTTAAAAAAAAAAAACAGAGAGCTGAATAGTCGAATGGAACAGGAAAAGAAAATTAAAAGAAGAAGAAGAAGAAGAAGAAGAAGAAGAGAAGTTGCTATGAATTAAAAGAATAGATAGAGAACTGTTGAAACTGGATATAACTTACTTGAAGAATCGAAACCCCGGAATTTGCATAGAAAGGGGGTTTGAAAAGATCAGTAGTAGAGTTTTGGAGCTTTGAAAAGAGGAAGCCAAACCAGAGAGGAAAATAAAAATAAAAATAAAAAGCTTTTGGGTCTTAGACGCACAAATTGGACCAAGCCAATGGCATGGAATTGCTTTGCTTTGTAGAGAGAGAGAGTCAAAGAGCCACGTCGTTGTGGGATGGTCATACAATGCATGCATGTCAAGTCTTGTGATGCCATTTATTATTACTTTTTTTTTTTTTAAAAAATAAAATAAAATGGAAGAGAGGAGAATGAATAAATAATAATGGAGTATTAATTAAGAAATCCTTGGTGAGAGCGATGCTATGTTTACCCGACTCTTCACGGTTTTCCTTTTGACCGTCGTACACGTGGCGGACTTTGGTTGGTGGTCAAGAAGGACTACCAACCTCTACTTCTGGTTGTTTTGACTGATTGAACATGGTTGGTAATTTTTATCTCTACTTTTATTATGTTTGTACAATTTTCCCGTGAATTAAAATATTGATTTTATTTTTAAAGGAAAATATTAAAAATTGATGGGAGAGAGGTAACTTAACAGCTACAAGTAAATTTAAAGCAATTTTTGTTTTCATTTATGAACTTAGGGGTGGGTAGATTATGAGTTATTTATAGCAACTAATTTTTGTCAATTGGACTACCTTTAGGGTACGGTAATTAGACCTACTCTTACTCATTATGACATAAGAGGCACGTTAGAAGTTTACACTAGTTATTATGGAGTAATTTTAATTTATACCTTTGCCACATATATATATATATATATATATTCAAATTTTAAAAATAGGGAAGCTTTTTGGACTATAAATTTTGAATTTAATTTCTATTTGGTTTCTAGATTTTAAAATGTTGCACTTTTACCCTCAAAGTTTTTAATTCAATTTTAATTTTATCTTTATGTTTCAAAATGTCACGGTTTTACCCTTTAATTTTAACTTCTGTTTTTACATTTGATTTATAAGTTTCAAAATTTATACTTTCAACTTCGATTTTTTTTACTAAATACTCACTTTCACTAATTGAAATTAATTAAAAATTTACTATAATTAAATTAGTTTTTATTAATTTTTCATCACTATTGAAATTAATTAAAAAATTTCACATCATGACTATTTGAAATTAGTTAACTGAAAGTTCATACAAAAAACTTAAGTGAGCATTAGTGAAAATTCAAGAGTAAAAGTGTAAAATATTGAAACTTAGGGACTAAGTGAAAACTAAATTCAAAACAAGATAAAAATATAACATTTAAAAACTTAGGAACCAAATGATAATTAATCTCAAAACTCATAAATAATTGTGTAACATTTTCAAATTTAGAGACCAAATAGGAACTAAATTTAAGGACCAAAAAGATATTTTGCTCACATAATAATAATAATAATAATAATTATTATTATAATTATAACAAAAACGTAAAATACAAAATGAGTTGTAACACTTCACAAGTTCACATGTCATGTTCAAAAAGTACACAATATTTTATTTTGTAAAAAATATGAAATTCGATTTCATATTTACGAACCCATTGTTTTTATCTAATTACTTTCAGATATATTTTTCTATACGTAAATTGAAAAAAAAAAAAATTAAATTGAATCGAAGAAATAAAATAAAATAATAGGAATAATTTGAATAATGAGTCTCATAGACCATAGTCATGGACTCCTTATAATAATAGATAGAAATTAGAAATATAGATGTTGGAAAGCTTAATAAATAATATGATATTAGGAGCATTTATTTTCTACGGTTGTTTTTTGACCATCCAAAATAATAATAATAATAATAATAATAATAATAACTAATAAATAAATAAATAAGAACTTAGATTTTTCCATGCATACTTTTCCTTGGAAGAAAGCTACTTCTTTGAATGGCATTTGTTTTTGGAATTGAAGTACCCAAAAACAATAATAAGTTTCACACAGTGTAGGCCATACCATTGGATTTCCTTTTTGTCTCTTTTGTGTTTGGTCATTTTTTTAATGTCACAAATGAACAGATCGATAGTAACAATATCATAATTATTTTTTAAACAGCGTTCATAAAATTTTTACAAATATTTAAACTTTAATAGTCACATTAAATGGAATGACTAGTTAATTGAATTAAGGACCGAAAATAGATGCTGAACACAACTTTACACTAAACAAAAAGTTGAAAAGGTTATACCTAGAGATATTCAGTTTTTTTTGTTTGATTTAGGACTCTTTCTGACATAATTTAATTTCTTCTATATTTTAGTTTGAGAAATTATTATAAATAGAAAAAATATCAAACTATTTATAAATATAGAAAATTTCACTGTTTATCAGTAATAGACCGTAATAGACTTCTATTAATAGGTGAAAGACTGAGGGATAGGAGTCTATCGCAATCTATTGCCCAGTTCTATAACTAATATTAATGGGTGAAATTTTTCTATATTTATAAATATTTTGACTTATTTTCTATATTTAAAAACAACTCTTTTAGTTTTGTAACAATTTTATTCTTGAAATTTAATATGTATCAATTTAATCTTTGTAACAAATTAATCTCTATCATTAAAAATCTTATAAAGAATGTAATGAGTTAGCTTTTGTAATTTATAAGCACATTTGTCTTTGTTAATTTATCGATTTACATAAGCAAGATATCTCATTAAATTTTAGCAATAGTTTCACAATAAAAACTAAATTTTGCAATTTTTAAAGGACACAGAGACTAAATCGTTACTTATTAAAGTTAAAAATTAAAGAAAAACATTTAGGTACATGTGGACAACACTTGTCTTCGTGCATCCTAATTCTCACCCAATTATCCAATCATAATTTGTCATGTAGCAAATTTTTCTTAATTCTTTTTAAAAATATTTTAATTCTTTTTTTGGTGTGAGTGATGAGATGAATGCGTATTACCCAAAATTAAATTATTGTTTTTGTAAAAGTTCAAGGACCAAAAATATATATTTTTTTTTCTTTTCATAATCATATTATTTAATAAACAAAAAATGAGTTTAAAAGAATATAAAATAAAAAAAAAAAAATCCAACATGAGTATAATTCAATCGACATATAATAATTTTGGACATCCATATATTGTTAACTAAAATAATGATAATTTAATAACAAAATAAGAAAGGAAGATATGTTCCCTTTATAATAAAATTTATTACCCTTCTTTTTAAAGGTTGATGTGAAATGTTGAATGAAAATTATGACAAGTAATTGTAGGTCTTCTAATAGGGTATGAAGAAGATGCCAAATATCAAATGTAAAAACAAGGAAATTTGGTTTGACTAAATCTCCCATCTTAAGATTAAAGATATAATTGAAATCCATTTATCTAACTTCATTATTTTGCCATTTTTGGAAAACCCTTATAATAATAGATACCCAAATAGATTAAATGCATATAAATTAAGACATTGTTTGATGGTTTAGAGTTGGAGCCATCTTCATACATTCAAGGAACTTTGACTATGTTCTTAAGAAATCTAATTTAAATTGTTCTCAAAAAAAAAAAAAAAAAAAATCTATTTAAATATTCTCAGAAACATAAGAGAAAAGAAATATATTTAAATATTCTTTTGATCCAAAAATTTTCATAAGGGCAAATTACAAAACCCACTCCTGAGACCTCGAACTTATATGAGTGCTAAAATTTAACCCTTAAATTTAGGGTATGTTTGAAAGTGATTTTAAGATCGTTAAAAATCACTTTTGTTATTTTTAAAATTACTCAAAAACACAATTTAATCAATCAAAATTAATTTAATTTTCAATTTTACGCTTTTAAATACAATTTTCAATCATCAAAATTAATTTTTTGAAGAAATTAAAAACATATTTCATGGGTGATTTTGAAAATGATAAAAGTGATTTTAGCCATTTTAAAATCACTTTCAAACATGCCTTTATTATAGTTGTAGAAATTGGACCTTCAACTTCAAATGATGAAAATTGAACACTTACAATTATATAAGTTTTAGGATCCAATTTTAACATTTGAATAGGTCCGATGGTTCAATTTTTACCATTAAAAGTTTGAAAGTATAATTGTAACTACTACTATATTTTAGGAGTGATTTTTGTAATTTTCTCTTTTCATAATTATTTTTTTTTTATCTCTAAACTTTTAGTTTTGTTGTTTTCTTTTTTAACTGCCTAATAAAAATCTGAATGGTTCATAACAAAAAGGTAAAAAAAAAAAAAAAGAAATTAATCAGTATCACATATGCATGGTAAAAGATATTAAATTTAGGGAAGGAAAAAAAATAGAGAATAAAGAAAATGACTTTGTTTCTATTAAACAATCCTAAAAGACCTATTTAGGATGATAAAAAATAAACCAAATAACACAATTCAAATACTAACCAAATGAACTTACATTAAACAAACATAATTTAAATTGTAAAATAAATTAACAATCCCTATTAACCCACGAAATAATAAAATAGGCTGTCTTCAAATATAGAAAAATGAGCCAAACTATTTACAAAGATAGAATTTGATTGTGGTAGAATTTTTTTATATTTATAAATAGTTTGATAATTTTTTTATTTATAATAATTTTCCTAAAAATTACTACCTTTATTTATCGAACTAGGCTCGAATGTGACATACTTGAGAAGGGAGTTGGAAGGATGCATAAGATGCATTTAATGGGAAAGAGATGGGCCCTGAAATGGGCGGTTTGCGGAGACATTGGGCCATGTGGGGGAAGACATACGGCCCAATAGACAAAGCAGAGCAATAACAAGTGGGAAATATGGCGGCAATTTGAATGGTACAGTAGCCATTGTTCAAATGTAAAGGGACAAAGGAGACCCACTGCTCCACACAATAGTGCTGTGCAAATTTGACTCTAAGCCCTTCTTCCTTCCTTCTCATTCAACTTTCCCTATCTTTGGTCCATCCACTTCCATCTAGTTCTTTGGCTAATGTTTTAGAAAAAAAAGTCAATAAAATTTAGTATGCAATAATGATAGATGTGGATTGTGCTTTAAGATATTAAAACATTTTTTTTTTCTAAGTTAGAGATTCAAATTTTTCATGCCTATATTTGTTTGTACGAAAAAATATTGTATTTTTTTTTTAGCATAGTTTATTGGCTGGTCATGATAATCTAATTTTTAAAGAAAATATTTACCAATTTTTATTTACTAATAAATGTACAAAAAAAAGTTTATTTTAACTAAATTTACATACGATAAAGTTTACAAAACACTAATAACAATAAAGAGTTATCTTATAATCATTTTTGACATATGTGAGATCAATCTCCAAATGAAGTATAAATGGTGTGTAAGTAGAACGTACAAAAGAAGGAAAAAAATTACCATTGAACACCAACGGAGATTATAAATGATAATTTAATAAAAATTCTATAGTTGAAACATATTGTGATATTGAGTTAACCTTAATATATTCCATATTCGTTTCTTTTAACTTTGGTTCATTTTGATTCTCATACTTTCAAAATGTCAATTTTTGTGTATGTAATTTTAAAAAGGGACAATTTTTATATTTATATTTTGTTTGTAAGAGACGAAATGATTTCTTAAGCATATAGAAATAAAAATAAACATTTTAAAGAATAACGACAATGAATAATACTTTTAGAGCTGATAATTATGTATATGACAACATTTGTAAAGAATTACAAATATTACAAAATCTATTAGTGCTGATAGGAGTCTATCACTAATAGACTCTGAGAACTGAATTTAAATTTTGCTATATCTATAAATTATTTTGCTATATTTGCAAGTGCCCAGAGTTAATCAACACTATAATTAGACTCCATTACAATGCACCAAAATGTCTAGCCCAAAATTTGGAGCTCATTAATGACTACAGACCACCTAAATGTATTGGGCCGAAAAGTTGGATCTATATAATCCACCAAAATCCCTTGAGGCCCGAAATAAAGGCCCATTCTTTGTGAATGTCACGCTTAGGCAATTCCTTAAGCTCCCCCTCTCCGCCATCGCCAGGTTCCTTCCATCATTCTGCAACTCAGCGTTCACTTCTCTTTCACTGAGCAGTCAAACAGTTTGGAGCTTCTGCAAATTCGGCTCCAATGGATTCTTGGGAATGCTTCAGCATTGTTTCGCTTTAGCATTCCGACTTCTGGACATGCATTCTCTCTGATATGTATCGCAGACTTGGCGCTAACCGCCTCGTCTTTCGAGCTAGTATCACCAAGTGCGTCAAGGTTGGTCTAATTGATGAAGCCATACGAATATTCGATGAAATGACTCATTCCAATTGCCCTGTAACTAGCAGAGACTACAATCGCTTCATTGGTGTTTTGATTAGCCGCTCACGTTTCGATTTGGCCGAAAGCTATTACTCGAGAATGATACCACAAGGTTTTTCTCTTACTCCATTTACTTACTCCAGATTCATTTCTGCTTTATGTGAAATTAAGAATTTCGGGCTCATAGGAAGGCTCTTGGAAGATATGTATAAACTTGGCTATCTTCCTGACATTTGGGCATTTAATATATATTTGAATCTCTTATTCCGCGAGAACTTTTTAGAATTGGCTCTAGAATTTTTTGACGAAATGGTTGCGAAAGGAAGGGAACCTGATGTTGTAACATACACTATAATAGTTGATAGATTGTGCAAAGCCAAACAATATGACAAAGCTGTTGAGTTTTGGCGTTGTATGGTTAATAAGGGGCTTACTCCGGATATGAAAGCCTGTACAGCCCTCGTTGTTGGGCTCTGCGATGGTGGAAAGGTTGATTTAGCCTATGAGCTTACGGTTGGTGAAATGAAGGGTCAGATGAAGTTCAACAACTTGATTTTTAATTCTTTGATGAGCGGGTTTTGTAAAGTTGGCCGGATCTCCAAGGCATTGGCCATCAAATCATTTATGAGTAAAACTGGTTGCGAGCCAGATTTGGTTACTTATAATATTTTGCTGAATTTCTTTTGCGATGGGCTGATGTTAGAGGTGGCAGGAAAGTCTATGAAAAAGATGGAGAGGATAGGAATGGAGCCTGATGTGTATAGTTACAATCAACTTCTTAAAGGTCTTTGCAAAGCTAATAGGCTGGATAAGGCATATAAATTGATGAATAAAATGTGGGAAAAAGGGTTGTGTGATACCGTTTCATACAATACTGTGATAGGTGCATTATGCAAAGCATTGGCAACTAGAAAGGCATACAAGCTGTTTGAGGAAATGGGCCAGAAAGGTGTCGCTCCAGATGTGGGAACATTTGCTACTCTTATAAAAGCATTTCTTAGAGAAGGCAGCTCCCATATAGCGAAGAGACTTCTTCAAAAAATGTCAGAGACAGTTCTGTTACCTGATCACATATTTTATACAACGGTAGTTGATTACCTTTGTAAGACAGGGAGAATTGAGATGGCCCAAGGTGTCTTTCGTGACATGATAGAGATAGGAATCTCCCCTGATGTGGTTTCATATAACGCGCTTATAAATGGGCTTTGCAAGGCCTTCAAAGTTAGTGAGGCCATGTTACTGTATGAGGAAATGCAAATTAGAGGATGCTATCCTGACGAGGTAACTTTCAAACTGATAATTGGAGGACTTTTACGAGAAAAGAAACTTTCTTTAGCTTGTCAGGTCTGGGATCAGATGATGGAGAAGGGCTATACACTTGACAGATATCTATCTGAGACTCTCATTAATGCCATTCAGTCAAGGGATGCTGGTTAACTATGGAACTAGTTTGTACTCTATCCTTCCTTCCTATTTTCCTTGTCTTAGTTGTCATGTCTTAAAAGTAGCTCCCCATTTTAAATATTGTGTTGCTTGATTCTACGTGTACATTGACTTGATAAAAACTTGAGCTGACAAGTTTTGTACGGTTTAAGAAGTTTGGATCATCATCATCAAATATATGGAGCTATGGTCATCTTTCTTTGTCTAAATTTTGTTTCATTAACTTCTTATTGCATAATAGGTACCTAGTGGCTTGTTGAGACATTGGTGTGGGGGTGCACAATTGACTTGATCTTCTTATCAAAAGAAAAAAAAAAAACGGTACTAGACCTTCACACTTATAATGTTGTAGTTGATAGAGACGTTAATACTTGAAGGATGTTCCCATGGGAAAAGATTTTGCTAGAGCCATGGGCTTTTTCTTGAACTCCTTTATCCTCCGTGTTAAGTCTCTTTGTATGTAATTCTAGTTAGCTAAGAGTATCATTACCCTTTTCCCCAGACTCGTCATATTTCAATGTTCTTTGATTACAGAAAAGTACCTTAGCTATAACCAGGTCAAAAAAAGTACTTTGTCTTTGCATGACATGGTAACTATAATTTTGCTAGTTAGTTGGTGGTATTTAGAATAAAGAGGGATGTTCAGTGAACTTGTCAAAACCTGAGCGTTTCATGTTTTCTCTCTACATCAAATTATTATCAAGAGTCAAGTGGGCCATCATCACAAGTCACAACCCATTCTTGCTAGCCTTTGTTCACATTCCTATATTTCTTAATGCCACTGAAAAGAACTTCTGGGTAGAAGAATGATGCAAGATTTAACTTGGTTAAGCAATTATTTGCGCAGGAATCAAATGGGCCTCTTAAAGATATAAATCATATTTTGATGCGACTGTTCATCTGTGGTATCAATGGGAGATCCTTTGGCAATTGCAAGGTTAGCCACTTCATTTTTCTCCATATGCACTTGAGTCTATTTAACTGTATGTTTTTAGTAGTTGTAAAATCGCTGGGGTATTTTTCTGCTATTAAGATTTATATTTCACGTTCATTGAAGAACCGCTAATATGGAATCTAAAGTTTATATGTAATCAGAACAGATTCGATCTTCCTTTCTTGGAGACTTGGACCAGCTCTTTGACTTCTGGTGCTCCATTCCATGCTTGCATGCATATACATACGTCTAATTCGTTGGAGTTTCCTTAGAGGGGTTGGGCTATAATTGTACCACAGACATGGAGGTGCATAGTTTGATTGCATTGCACCTGTCTCGCAGAAATTTCCTGCTGATGACAGTGTCCAATTTCCTTCTACCATCCACCCCATCTTGGGGCTCGTGATCATTGCAGAAGTCAGGTATTTTCGTTGTTGTTCATTAGAGTGAAGCTTGTTGACAGAGCATTATCAACTATGAAATGTATGTGTGATTTTCTCGTATATGCCTATTATCCTATACCTATTATTTTAGAGGCCCGATTTGGTAACCACTTGGGTTTTTATTTTTTAAAGTTAAACTTATAAACACCAATTCCATCTATTGGTTTCTGTGTATTATTTACATTTTAGGAATGTTTTCAAAATCAAAGCCAAATTTTAATATCTAAAAAGACTAGTTTTTAAGAATTTATTTTTGTTTTTAGAATTTGAATTCATATGTTTACTTATGGTACCAAATGGGACCTTAGTTAGGTAACGAAAGGAGCATTCTATTTGTACGAGGTTGCATGACATGATGGTGTTGTATAATTTTTCCCTGGGTTATTCTTCTCTGTTACATTCACTTTCTTTCACAAAAAGCAGAAATTATACTTGTAATATATTAACTCTTATTTATTTTTTCCTCAAGTAGGTTGGGGAAGCCTTGCCTGGCATTGGAACCACGGGGATCGGGGATTGAGGACTGTATTTCATCATTACATTGATGATAGAATTTATGAACAACGGCAATGCAGTTGTGAATTGAGATCAAAGTTGAGGCCCTTTATTGCTCTAAACCCGTTAAATCTGGGTTACTCATTGGTTACCCTTTTTCTATTCCATCCTGTTCAAGGGAACTTTTGTTGAGGTATATTTCTGGTTGAAATTTTGCGCGAAAAAAATCTATATATTTGTATTTGTATATGTAATAGTTGTTCATAAAGTATCTAGGTATTATGTAATTGCAATGAAAATCCATGAATTGAATTCATTAAAATTCCTCATCAAGTTCCATTGGTATAATTCTATACAGAGTGGGCAAGCCATAGAAAATATAGAAATCCAATTGAGACAGTTGGATTCAATATGAAAGATACTTTGCCTTCTGCTTCAATTTGCTCAAAAAAAAAAAAAAAACTTCTATATTAGGTTGGTGATTACTTTAAAAGACGAAATTTAATCTTAGTAAAAGTATTAGGTTAAAGGTACTTGACATAACCTTCCATCCTAGAGGTTAGAAATTCGATCTTCTATCCTCACCGTTGTACTAAAAAAAAGGAAAAAAAAGTATTAGTATTAGATTTTTCTAAAAGCACTACATGTAATTTGCCTAATAATTGAAAACATTACCATTTATCGATTCAAAATAGATGCTAATTTGAGTATAACTCAATTAATTTAGGCATATACTCAGATTCTTGATGATTGGAACTAGTCGTTCTTCCTCTTCTTAGATTTGATCCTAGAAAATTTAAGCATATGTACTAGACGAGCTAGGGTATAAGCGTAAAGGCATTGGGGCCTAAGATGAGTTGCCTCTCATGCTTGGCTTGTGTTTGATACTTTGCCTTTCCACAAAATATTCTTGAAGTTTTATTCAAGTCATTCTCTTTACCAAAGCAAACTTCTTATGGGCTTAACATCAAATTTCCACTCATCTCCATTCTGCCCCCTTTCATTTCTGCTGCACACTTACTTCTTCTTCCCAATATGAATCGTCCTGAAACCAACCCTCATTTCCGGCGGCCATTGCAGCCTGACCGCCGCCCTCAGCAACCCCCATTACAGCCTCAAGACCCTTCTGATCAGCCACAGCCTGATCCAGACCCATATTCCGAGCCAACCACCCCATGGCCAGCAGCAGAGCAACAACCTACCACTAGTAAGGCACCACGCTTGAAGAAAAATCGCCAAAATCCATATCCACCGCCGCCATCCGACCACCGTGAATCACCGCAGCGCCAACCTCAAGACTCATCTGGAAAAGCACCACGTTTGAAGAAGAAGCAGCAGCATCAAGTTCCATATGCAGAGCCAGGCTTAAAATCACCTGACCAAAATGTGCAGCAATCACGTCCTAGAGTGCAAATTCAAGACCCATCTGATTCTCGAGAGCCTTATCCCCATCGACGGAATAATGTTGACGATAACAACAGAAGAAATCATCAAAACAACATCCTGCTTATGCCTCTACCCCGTCAAACCAATCCATTAATGTGGTTTGGGGCAGTCTTTTGTGCAATCTTTTGGGTACTTGTAATTGTTGGAGGATTAGTAGTCCTGATTGTATACCTCATTTTTCGCCCAAAAAGCCCCTGGTTCGATGTAGCCACTGCCAATCTAAACGCAGCTTATCTCGACATGGGGTATCTGCTAAATGCAGATGTGAATATGCTAGCAAATTTCACAAATCCAAACAAGAAAGTTAGTGTGGATTTCAGCTCAATGATCCTGTATCTTTACTCTGGGAACACACTTATTGCTACCCAATTCATAGCACCTTTCTCAGCATCCAAAGAAGAATCAAAGTTGATTAATATTCATATGGTAACCAGTCAAGTCAGGCTACCAATTTTGGAAAGGCAAAGGCTGCAGAAGCAATTGGAGACGAATGGGATGAAGCTTGAGGTAAAAGGGATTTTCAGGGCCAGGTCTAATTTTGGTACTCTGCTGCGATACTCTTATTGGTTACGTAGTTATTGCAGTTTGATTGTTGGTGGCCCTCCAAGTGGGGTTCTAATGAAAAGTAATTGTAGAACAAAACATTGATACCTCATCTTCTAAACGCAGTGTAATGCTTTTGCGTCTGATTATCTGGTGGAATTTGGTTGTTGATTTCTTTTTTCCTTTGAAGGATTTGCATAAGTTTTCTAGCTTCTTGGGGGAACAAATAAAATAGCATTAAAATAGCTGAATTCTGACTAAACTATTCTGTATTCGATCTCCAAGGGGTAATATGTAACAAAGACTTGGCATTCTGAGATTTTTTTGACAGTGCCTTCAATAAAAATAAGGCACATCAACAACATGCTTCATTTCAATCAAGTCTTCACAACCTATTACAAGCAAGGAAGAAAACATCAGATTCAGACAAAATTCAAATAACTAATTATTGAAATTTTTGTTTTCAGAAAATAGAGACGTAATTGAAACTTTATAACGTTTAAAACCTTAATAAATTCCTAGATTTTCTTTTACTATAAAAGAGACTAAATTTGTAATTTATATTATTTCAATTTTTACAGTAATAAAAGTTTATTCATGAGTCAGGTAAGGTCAATAGGCAATTGGAATGAGTTTAAGAGGTGATTTCTTTGCCACGGTTAGACCAACATCCTCTTCCATGTCCACATCTTCTTCTTTAATCCCATTCGGTAACTGCCAGTTAAATTGTAGCAATAGATTAGCCAAAGCCAACTCCATCGTAACAATCCCCATGTTCATACCAGGACATATTCTTCGACCAGCTCCAAATGGTAATAACTCAAAATTCTGCCCTTTGTAATCAATATTGCTTCCCATAAATCTCTCAGGTAGGAATTCTTCTGGATGAGTCCAGTAATTTGGATCTCGCCCAATCGCCCATACATTGACATGAAGATGAGTTTTGGGATCAATGTCGTAACTATCGAGCTTAAATTGAGACATGGTTTCTCTTGGGAGTAGAAGTGGGGCAGGCGGGTGTAACCTTAGAACTTCTTTCACCACCACTTTTAGATATTGAAGTTTTTCAAGGTCGTTCTCCTTCACTAGATCTTCTTTTATGCAGCTTCTGATCTCATCTTGTAGCTTCTTCATTACCCGTGGATTCTTAACTAGCTCTGCCATTACCCAAATAATGGTGCCTGCTCCCGGGTTCACTCCAGCTATAAATATATCCTAATCAAAGCACAAATACCCAAAGGCAAAAAAAAAAAAAAGAAAGCTTAGCTTCACAAGAGGTTGGAGAATTGAAAGAGGTGATGTCTAATAACCATTTCATTTTATAATACTTAGTTATTGGTTTTTCATTTCTGAAGTCGTCCATAACCTAATCAATTTTTAGTTTTTAGAGTTTGGAAAACGTTTCGAAATAATAAGCAATTTTTTTTTTTTCTTAAGAAAAGTCATTTTCATAAAGTAGATTTATGTTTTTCAAAAGCGTTTTCCTCTCAACACCATCTCTTTTTTTAGTTCATATTTTCTTGCCAACTCTTTTTTGAACTTACCTTTCTCTTTACAACATTTCTCTTTCTTTTAACTTGTTCTAAAATTTATAACTCTAACTTTTCACCATCGAAAATTTATCAGTGTCTTCAACTTTTCTTTGCTACACCAACATTAGCATTACCTACATCTAACTTATCTTTCTTTTCCTTACTTTAATTTATTTAAAATTGATTTTTTTTTTCTCTACCTTTGATCTTTATAAAACTCTTTCTTTCTCTTTCCTCAACTTATCTTCCTCTCTCTAACATATATTCCTCTAACATGTCTCTCTCTAGAAACTTTCTTTTTCTCTCTAAAGTTTGTCTCTAAAACATCTCTCCCTAATTTCCTTTTTCTAAAATTTCTACCTCTAACTTACCTCGTCTAACATATTTCGTCGAATGTCTAATTTTTTTTTCCTTTTTACAAAATTCTCTCTCTAATATCTTCTTTATCTGATGCATCTCCTTTTCTAATCTTTTCCTGTCTATCTTTTCTCTCTCTAACTTCCTTTTCTTTCTCTCAACATATCTATTGCTATCCATCCATAACTTTTATTACCCTTGGGCCTCTCTAATATATCTCTCTAAATTTTCTCTTTTTTCACTATTATTTAAATAGAAAATAAAAAATAGTTACAAATATGCTTTTGTATTCTTCTTTTTTTTTTTTTTAAAAAAAATATATATATAAAAAAAAACAATTATCAACATGTATGGCTTAAAACAAAACCAAAAACGAAAAACAGAAAACAGAAAATTAAAAAATAAAAAAGCTAAGATGAGCTTTTGAGCTAAGTATGTATGCCTCATTCAACTAATCTTACTTGCAGTGATAATAATAAAAAAAAAATTGAGCATACCATGATAATTGCCTTGATGCAATCTTTAGTTAGTTGTAAGGCACCATCAAGTTCAGAGTGATCTCTCTCCATTTCCAACAAAACATCAACAATATTTTCTTCATTCTGAGAAGTCCCTTCGACTATTTGTTGGAAAAAAGCATCCAGCTCAGCAAAGCTCTTCTCCAGCCTCCCATTAACGCCACTGAGTCGATCAATAATCCAACCCACACTAGGAAAGAAGTCAGTCATGGAGAAACTTCCTAATGCTGCTATTGCTCTACGGATAACCTGCTGAAAATTTCCATTATCTAGTTCACCCCCTCTAAACCTCTTCCCAAAAGCTATGCGTGTTATTATATTTGCAGTGAGAGTATATGATTCCTCACTCAGATCAACTGGAATTGCAAGGGATGAAGATTGAGCGATTGACTTTAACAGTAGTGCGACTTCTTCTTCTCTGATAAACTGAAATGACTGCACTCGCCGAGCGTTGAAGAGCTCAAGAACACAAATCTTACGAACTTCTCTCCAATGATCACTATATGGAGATAAACCTATGTCTAAGAAGTTGTATGAAAATCTTGCACTAGCGGTTAAGAGAGGTCGACTGCAACAGGCAAGATCATGCACTTGTAACACCTCTCTGGCAGCAGCCGCAGAGGAGATTACGAGGGTTGGAACAGAACCGAGTTTTAGGAGCATGATGGGGCCATATTTTCTTGAAAGTTTCCACAATGAGCGATGGGGGAGGGAGCCAATAAGGTGCAAGTGACCCAAAAGAGGAAGCTTTGGAGGGCCTGGAGGAAGTTTCTTGTTGTGTGTCTTTGTTTGAAGCAGCAGTAGGAAAGACAAGACCAACAGCAAGAACACCGAAACCACCAGATGGAAAGGCTATGCATCATCTGATCAAGGTTAAACATTTTGGTTTTGCTGGTATTGAATTTTAATGATTTGGCTGATGATCAAGGCTGCAACTTCCGAGGTCTATACAGAGAGACAGCACCTACATTTGTCCGCAAATAAAATTGCTAAATCAGCAGAAAATTTCTTGGGACAAAATTCACAAAAGAAGCATTTTCAGCAACAGGAATTGGAGAAAGTTTGGTCAAGCTCATACTTGCAAATCTTGCAAACCACGTTGATTGGAAATTCAAGAAACAAAATATTTATGTAAAAGAGGAAGTCAGTCTACGATTCCCAAAAACTTCAAATACAATCCGTGATCAAAAAGTTACAGGAATCCTTTTTGTTTTTGGAATCGGAATCAAGAACATAATCATTGGATCAAAAAGGAAGAATGTAAGAGAGTGAAGTCAAGGAGATAATACTCTCCAAGCCTAAACTACCTAACAGGTGGTTGTAAAGGAAACATACCATTAAGATAAACAAAATAAATAAATAATAGGGAAAGTTATAGAGGGCACTCCCAAAAGTGGCAGTATGTTTAACAGTCTCTCAAAAATGCAGTGAACTCCATAAACTATTGCCTTTGAAAATTCAGATACATTCTGCATCCATAAAAGCTAAAGAAAAGCTTTAGTTGTGTTCCTACCAAATGATTATGTTTCTAGCTTTACAATGAAACCACCAGCCACAGAACCTCAAGGAGTGGACACCAGGATGAGAGGCCAAACTTCCCGAAAAAGGGGAGATCAAGAATTATAATTAGCAAATGGATAGTGACAATGGAAGAAAAGCTCATACACCAGAGCAAAATTTGGGAGATTCTTCTCTTCAGCTTGTCGTTAGTATTAGATTCTTATAAGGTAGAGACCAAAACGGCCACATGAAAGCTTGAAGTTCGTGTCTAATTTAGAAAGCCACAGGAACTGGAGACGGATTAAATTGGAGATTGTATATGTCTGCAGAAATTAGGGAAGAGCAACAGAACATGATTTGCGAACTCTAATTTGTTATATAAAAGGCGAGAACTTTTGTTCAATCATATAAACAGAATACATCAGAGTTTTCAAGATTGTAAACTCTTCAAAGTCTACAAACTTCAAAATTGTAATGAAATCGTATTATTATTCACCGACGAAACCCTCGATTACTATAGAGAATATAGAGGAGATTTTACGAACCTCACAACTTTCCTCGAGTCTCTCCGTCGATATGTGAGGAACAAGGCGATCAATGTCAATATGTACCTTCCCATCAAGCAGTAGGTGAAGATCAAAGCCAAAATTTCCAGCCATCTCTACTGATTTTGCTGAATTGAACCAGTTCTCAGTGGCAACTGAGGTAACAGGGAAACACCAAAATTAAATATAAAAATGGAAAAGATATTCCGTTGCCGGGAATCGAACCCGGGTCTCCTGGGTGAAAGCCAGATATCCTAACCGCTGGACGACAACGGATTATTGAGAGTGAAAGGTATATTTAAATTAATTAAACATACTGTTCTATGGCTGAATTATTCAAAATTTAATTAAATTTGTGGATTTTTTTTTCAAATATAGAAAATTTTTACAATATAGATCGTGATACACCACGATAGAATTATATTGTTCAATCGATAGATAGTAAAATTTTTATATATTTATAAATAGTTTGATATTTTTCTATTTATAATAATTTTTCTTTTTCCAAATATAACAAAATGAGTTAAAATATTTACAAATATAACAAAATATCATTATCTATTAGTGATAGACGTCTACCACTGATAGACAATAACATTTTACTATATTTGTAAATATTTCTAATAATTTTCTTATTTATAACAATTACTCTAAATTTATTTTGGTAGCGGTTTGTTTTTCAAGATTTACTAGAAAGATTTATGGTTTAAATTTGATAAGTCTGAAATTTTAAGTAATACCATCTCCAAAATTTAGGATATATATAAATGACTTTTAATTTTTAATCTATCTTTGTCAATTTAAAATTTCTATTAGTGCGATTTGAATAATAATTCGTCTTGGAAGATAGTGATGTGATGTGACAAAATGAGAAATAAGTCCAATAAAATCATTATCTTTCTCCAATAGCCACAAGCTGCATGGGCTAACTTATCGAGAGCCAAGGTGTGTAATTGCATCAAATGTCAAAATCTAAGAACATATTTATTTATTTGTATTTCCCCCTCTTTTTGTATTCTTTTATCTTATTATAATTTGTCCGGAAATTAGTAATTGTCAGCATAATCTACAAGTCATCAATATTCATACTATATTAATTTAGGGTGGCTCCTCAATTAAATGCATAATTACGATTAGACAAACAAATTTGATTCTAACACAAAAGATGTGACATGTGATTGAGTAAATTACGTATGGAAGGAGAAGTGAACTAGATAATTTAGTTTAATATGTGTTCATTATACACTCTCCATTTGAATTTTTTTGGTAGGCTCTTACTTTATTCAATTAGGCTGAATTCCTTTTTATTAACTTTAGTTACAACATATTAATGCATAAATTTATTCATCATTAGTATATTCAACATGTCAAACAAACATTTAAGTAATAGTATTATTATGATAAGAGTAATTTTTCATCCACTTGGTAACATAAATGTACCAAAAACTGTGAGTTAAACTCTTGAAAAGTTGAGTGGAACAAGTTTAAGAGGTGATTTCTTAGTAACAACTAGACCAGCATCCTCTTCCATGTTCACATCTTCTTCTTTCATTCCATTTGGCAATTTCCAATCAAAACGAAGCAATAGATTAGCTAACGTGAGCTCCACCACAATGATTGCCATGTTCATCCCTGGACAACTTCTCCGACCAGCTCCGAACGGTAATAACTCAAAATTTTGTCCTTTGTAATCTATATTGCTTCCCATAAATCTCTCAGGTAAGAATTCTTCTGGGTTAATCCAGTAAGTTGGGTCTCGCCCAATTGCCCAAGCATTAACATAGAGATGAGTTTTGGGGTCAATATCGTAACCATCGAGCTTGAAATGGGACATGGTTTCTCTAGGAAGGAGAAGCGGGACCGGCACATGTAATCTTAGAACTTCTTTCACCACCATTTTAAGGTATTCAAGCTTTTCGAGTTCACTCTCTTTCACTTGATCTTCTTTTATGCAGTTTCTAATCTCATCTTGTACCTTTTTCATCACCCTTGGATTCTTAGCTAGTTCTGCCATTGCCCAAACAATGACACATGCTCCTGTGTCCACTCCGGCTATAAATATATCCTAAAATACATTATTAGTGTTGAAAATCCCATGTTAAAAAGATGAAACAGAATATAACAAGATTGAGTTTGAATGCACTTTTTCTTAAACTGTAGTTAGACAAACAAGTAGACTTAAAAAAGACGTGCAATCGGATGCACCCAAATATTTTTTTTTCTTTTAAATTACCAAGTAGATGTTGATGAGTAGTTGAGCTTACCATGATAAGTGCCTTGATGCAATCTCTAGTGAGTTTTAGAGCATGAAATTCAGTTTGTTCTCTCTCAATCTTCAACAAAACATCAATAACATTTCCTTCATTTTGCGAAGTTGTTCCAAAGTTATTGATTCGATCATCAATTACATGTTGAAAAAAACTATCCAACTCAGCAAAGCTCTTTTCAAATCTTCTACGAACACCAATAACCCAATCAATAATCCAACCAATATTAGGAAAGAAATCAGTGGCAGAGAAACTCCCCAACACCGCTATTGCTCTACGAACCACTAAATGAAAATCCTCATTATCTAATTCACCACCTCGAAAGCTCTTCCCAAAAGCAATTCGTGTTATTATATTTGCAGTGAGAGAATAAGATTTCTGACTCAAATCAACAGGAGTTGCAGTAGATGCAAAATGAGAGATGGAATTTAACAACAAACCCACCTCTTGTTCTCTTATCCCTTGAAATGATTGCACTCGTTTAGCATTGAAGAGCTCAAGAACACAAATTTTTCGAACTTCCCTCCAATGAGCACCATATGGAGAGAAGCTTATGTCGAGATAGTTGTATGACAATCGTCGGGTACCGGATAAAGGCGGTCGACTACATGAAGCAAGATCGTGAAGTTTGAATAATTGTGTTGCAGCAGAACCAGAGGAGATTATGATAGTTGGAACAGAGCCGAGTTTAAGGAGCATTACAGAGCCATATTTTTTTGAAAGGTTATGAAAAGAGCGATGGGGAAGAGAGCCAATAATGAAGTGGAAATGACCCAAGAAAGGAAGCTTTGGAGGGCTTGGAGGAGGAATGACAATCTTGATATTGTTCTTTTTTGTGTGGCTTTGTTTTAAGAAACAGTAATGATAAGAGCAAGATTAGAAATGGAATCCATATGAGAAATATGGTATTATGCATCATCATCTGAACAAGGCTAAGCGTTTTCGACTATTTTTTGGCTTGTAGAATTGTTGTATTTATAGAAAGAATTAAAGACAAAAAATGCCAGAAACTGCATCTCAGCCGCATAAAGTAAGTGGCGAACATGGTTTCTCTTTTATCTTCTTAAAATAATAGAAAGGAAAAATCAAATTTGAAAATTGGGTCGAGTTTGACTTAATGATATTGACTTGCGTTTTATTCCTAGAGGTTGGAGGTTTAATCTTCCCTCCTATAGTTGTTGTATTAATTTTTTTTTTTTTACCAAAGTTGGATTAATTTGAAGACCAATTTTTAATTTCATCAAATTGGGCGTTAAACTTAATTAAATGTTATAATTTCTAGGGCTCTTTTCAAATATAGAAAAATGAGCAAAACTATTTACAAATATAGAAAAATCTTACCGTTTATCACTTATAGATCGCGATAGAATTCTATCGCTTTCTATCGCTCGGACGATAGAATTTATTTGCTTGAGTGATAGAAAGTGATAGAATTCTATCGCAGTCTATCACTCATAGATAGTGAAATTTTTCTATATTTGTAAATAGTTTGATATTTTTTCTGTTTATAGTAATTTCTCCTAATTTTTACTCTTGATTTAATTTCTACTAATAAAAACAAAACTCAAAACTCAAGAGTGAGAATGTATCATTTTAAAACTTAAGAGGTTAAAAGTGTAATATTTTGAATATGATTATATGATTATTTAAAAGATCATTCAATTTTTATTTCTTTAATTTTTTAAAAATAATTATATGATATTTAAAATTAGAAAAAAATAGTTTTAGAGAGAAAATGATTTTTCTAATTTAAAATGTCATATAATTATTTAAATTAATAATAAAAAATTATTTGAGGGACCTCTTAAACCTATTTTTAAAAACTCAAGGGCTAAAAATGTACATTTTAAAAACATAGAGATCAAATGAACATATTCTTATAAACTTGGGGACTAAAAAAGTATATTTTTAAAACTCAGGGACCAAACGCACATATTATTCAAAACTTGGGGATTAAAAAGGTAATTTTTCCTAAATAAAATAGAATATTAAATAGACTGAGGATGACCGACTAAAATTTAAAATTTATTTTACTATATCATATTTGTAGATTTCTTTTTAAATATTACATACTTCACAAATTTAGTAAAATAAAAATACAATAAGATTCAAAATATATTGAAATTTCGGAAAACTATATGGAAATATTTCATTACATACAAAATAATTTTAAATTGTTTATTATAAAATGAAGTGGATAAAAAAATCATAGCATTAAACTTACGTTATATTACATAACATAATAAGGATATAAAAATTATAACATTAAAAATAAACACAATATAATGGAAAGCATGCAATACATAACGAAAGTAGGAGGATCGTATCACTATTTGGTATGATTTTAATTCTTGATTGTCTTATTCCCACTAATCTTTCTTTCTTCTTCTTGATCTTTCTTTCTTCTTCTTGATCTTTCTTAGTGTTTATTTTTTTGTTTTTGTTTTTTGCAACCACATTTATTTTTATTTAAAATATTAATATTAAATTTAGAATTAATGTTTTTTTATGTTGTGAACTTAATTGTTTTAATGTAATTTTTTTTCTTTTTTCTTTTTCTTTTTGTTTTTTCAACTTAAATTTTGAATTGAGGGTATATCTAATATTAATTAAAAACTAAATTAAATTAAATCTTATTTAATTCAATAAATAATTAGTTAAATTTAAATATCTCATATTTAAATTAACTTATATTTAAATCATATTTTTAACTTCATTTAAACCTTTCTTTCCATTGAATGACCTAGACTTTGAAAAAATAAAATAAAAACTCATAATTTATCCTACAAATATCGCCACCAAATCACTTCTTCCACGCAACTCTCAAATCTCAAGTTCTCTAATACTCCTCTCATTTTCTCTCCCACTCTATCTACTTGTAATGTTTTCTTTTATTCTTTCTTTTTCATTATATTGTGTTTATGTTTAATGTTATAATTTTATATTCTTATTATGTTATGGATGATAATTAAAAAAATAATAATTATATTTTCCTTAGAAATAAAGAAAATGAATTTGTAAAAATAAAAAAAATCACAACAATTATACTTATTCCAATTTTTAGTGAATACAAAAAAAAAAAAAACTATCTTATTTTTTTAAATAGTTTAAAAGCCATCATTTTTCACCAATTTTTTTTTTTTTTTCAAAACCACCTTCATTTTCTAACTAATCCAGTAAAATGGTATTATGCATCATCATCTGAACAAGGCTAAACGTTTTTGACAATTTTTGGTTTATGAAATTGTTGAATTTATTAAAGAATAAGGAAAAAAATGCCAGAAAGTGCATTTCAGCTTAACAAAGTAAGTGGCGTAACATGGTTTCTCTCTTATCTTCTTAAAATAATAGAAAATAAAAATTAATTTGGACTTTAAACTCATCAAAGTTGGGCCAAAATGAGCTTGACTCAATGGTATTGACATGCACTCCGTTCTTAGAGGTTGAAGATTCAATCCCTTTTATAGTTGTTGTATTAAAAAAAAATGCCAAAGTTGGATTAATTTGAACGATAAATAACTTAAATAAATGTTACAATTTATACTCTTTGCTTCAATTTCTATTAACATAAACAAAACTCAAAATTTAAGGATGAAAACGTATCATTTTGAAATTTAAGAGTAAAATAGAAATCAAACTCAAATCTCGAGAGGTTAAAAGTATAATATTTTGAAACATAGAAACCAAATAAAAACTAAATCTAAACTAATAATGTGAATTCGTTTTAACGAACAGTAGAGAAGATAAGAGAAAGATTAAAGATGGAATCCATACGGAGTAAAATGGTATTATGCATCATCATCATCTGAACAAGGCTAAAAACGTTTTTTTTTTATAAAATTTTCCGTATTTGATCAATTTTAGTGATTTGATTTATGAAGTTGTTGGATTTATAGAAAGAATAAAGACAAAAATACTAGACGTATTTTCAGCAGCAAAAATGGGCCTACATGTTTCTAATTCTCTCTTATCTTCTTAAAAAAAAAAAAAAAAGAAAAAAAAAAGAAAAATTGAAGACCTTAAACTTGTCGAGTTTTATTAATTTGGTCAAATTTGACATTAGAGAGATCAATTTTGGCTAATAGAAATAAAACTTAAAATGAAGAATAAAAATATATTATTTTGAAACCTAGTTAGGGATAAAATATAAATCAAACTCAAATCTCGAGAGGTTAGAAGTGCTATATTTTGAAACCTACAAATTAGGGTTAGCAACGGGGTGGGACCGAGGGCATTCCCAATCTCCGTCCCCGCGGGAGAAATTAATCCCCATCCCCGCCCCTATACCGGCAAATTGAAGTCGGATACGGGGACGAAGATTCTCTGTCAGGGAATTGGGTCTCCACGGAGACCCGTCTCCAAAATATTGAAAAACACCACTTTGAACAAAAAAATTATTTAAAAAAAAATGTTATACTTACCCTTATTAATCTCACATCTATAATATATTAAAAAGTCACGATTTGGAAAAAACTTTCTTAGACAAATTTATCCTTCTACATTTCAATTAATTACATTCATACCTTTTTTTTTAATTTGAAATAAATGACTAGTTTACAATTAAATACATTAAAATTATAATTTATTACTTATTATTATAAAATGATTAAAAAAAAACTTCTTCAACCCTTTAACAAAAACGTAACATTCTAACTTGAAATAAATGAATAGTTTAAAATTAAATACATTAAATTTTTAACTTATAACTTATTATTGTAAAATGATTTTTAAATTCTTCAATAACATAAAATGTGAATAAATGGGAGTAATAATTGATATTTTATTAAATTTACCGTCATGGATTAGAATCTAATTAGACCCAATAAATATATATATATATATTTTTTTGATATCCGTGAGTGTCTGAACCAGTTTACGCAAAATTGAAGACGAAGAAGAAGATTTGCATGCCCTTTATATGTCATTCATAAAAACTATTGTTTGTTAATTTCCACTTTGTATGTCCACGTGCAATGCAACAACATGAAATTAGTTTTTGTGTGTTGTATGGTTCCTAATTTTTTTTTTTTTTTTTGATAATTCAATGGTTCAAAATACTTTTTGTCCATTCAAGGTACATAATTTCACTATCTTAAACTTTAATTTATCAAAAAAATAAAATAAAATAAAAATGAGGTGCATTATTTTAATTTAATTATTTAGGTTATTTTCAAGATGAAAAAAATATTGATTAAAAGTTTGAAACTTTAATTTACAGGTAAAAGATAAATTTTTTAAGATGAAAATTTAATTTACAAAATATGCTATATATTTTTAAAAATGTTAAAAATTAACCTAATAAAAAATATATAAAAAAAGAAAATCAAACACATAGTTGTGGATCCTAATTTTTTGTTATTAATAAATGAAATAAAAAATCACATAAATATAAATTAAAATAAAAAATTTGATTAACTTTCAATATGTATTAATGAAGGTTATTTATAAACGGTCTTAAATCTCTTTTTTTAAAGTAATTTTAGAAAAGTTGTTTGATATTCATAAATAAATATTCTAATAATTATCTTTTAAAAGTATTATTGCATTAATTAATTAAAGCAATAAGTTATTTTTTAAAAGAAAAAAAGTTATATTTGAAAATAATTAAAATTTTTATTTATGTGTATTAATATTAGTAATTTAAAGGTGTATGAGTAGAAAAATATACACACAAACATTTTTTTTAATAAAGAAATAAAATCATTAACTAACTAAACAAATAACTAACGAACATAATTGAAATATTGAATTGAAATTGATTATTATTAAACCATTTATTTTTTCTAAATTAACTATTATATGAAACTATTTAATATTGTTTTTTGCTCCATTCTTTTCAAAGTCCAATTAATGTGTCAAAAAGTTGAAAATCTTATTCACAAGAATTCTTGGAATCCCTTAGAATTTTTTTTATTGGAACTAAACTTATTATAAAATCAATTTATCACTTTCTCAACCCTTATATAATAAATTTAATTTCAAAATAAATAATTAAATTAGTTACATCATATTTATATTCCAGAAACAGATAAACTTTAGAATACGAATACGTCAGAATATTTTTTTTTTGTCGTAATCATTTAAAAAGTTAAATGTATATAGTTCTTAATTACTATATAAAACTTTAAATTTAATTAGTTCCTTATATATATGTTTTCATATTTATCAATTTTGACAACTTCTATTGCATTGATGAATGTTAAGACTATCTAATGATAAATTTGTTGGGTTTATATACTTAGTGAGTTGGTAGAGATTTAGGGAGAAAATTAAATGTCATTCAAGATACAAACAAAGATAAAGTTTCTATTAATTTCTCGAAAATTTGGATCATACTCATTCAAAAGTATAATTATATTACATAAATTTATTAGCATCTCAACTTTAATATCTCTCAACAATGGGGGACTAAACTTAAAAATGCTTGAACATGCATATAACGAGATTAAGAGTACTAAATGTATGTAATTTTATTAATATAAAAATACACGTAGTAGTACACTAGTATTTGTTAAATATAAGAACAATATTTTCTTAATTAAAAAAAAATTAATAAGTTAGAGTTTGTATTAAAAAAATCAAAAAGAAGAAAAAATTGTAATGCATTACAGAGTTACCGTAAGCAAAAAAAAGTTTTTTAAAAAATGAAAAATTAATATAGAATTTAAAAGAATGATTTTTTTTTTCTTCTAAAATTCTTAAAACTTTATATAAATAAAATATATTTAATATATTTATATATTTAAAAAATATATTAAAAAACTAAATGGGGCGAGATCGGGGTCGGGATGGGGAGGGGATACTCTCCCCATCCCTGACTGAGGATCCTACTTTAATCTCCGATTTGATCCGTATCCCTAGTCAAATTAGGGATGTATATTTTTTTTTTTGCTAACCCTACAAATCAAATGAGAACTAAAACTAAATCCTAAAAACTAAAAATATATTTTTTTTCCTAAAATAATATTTAGTTTATATATATGATATATTAATTTTAGGTTATAATAATATAAACATTTTAGAAATCTAAATTACAATATAATTAAAAGGGGTGGTCAATTTGAGCAACTTTTATTCCATTGAATAGCAATTAATTAACTATAAGCTAGTTTACGCAAGGGACTTTTTTTTTGGCAACAATAATACCAACATCCTCTTCCATGTCTACAACTTTTTTTTCATTCCATCTAGCAATTTCCAATCATAACATAGTAACAAATTAGTCAATGTCAACTCTATTGTAAAAATTCTCATATTCATCCTATGACAAATTCTTCGACCAGCTCCAAAAGGTATTAACTCAAAAGTTTGTCCTTTATAATCAATATTGTTTCCCATAAACCATTTTGAAAAGAACTCTCCAACACTCTAGGTCTCGCCCAATGGCTCATACACTGAGTGAAAGTGAGCTTAGAGATCAACATCATAACCATTGACCCTAAAATGAGACATGGTTTCTCTTGGAAGGTAAAAGTGGGACTGGTGCATGCAACTTTACAACCTCTTTCACTACCATTTTCAGATTGGAAGATTTTTAAGGTTTTCACTCGATCTTCTTTTATGTAACTTTTGATATGGTCTTGTAGCTTCTTCATTACATTTGAGTTTCTAATCAACTCTGTCATTACCCAAATAATGGTATTTACTATTGTTTCCACTTTTGCTAGCATCCTAAAAGGCACACACATCCTTAAGATGAAAGATTTATTTTATTTTATTTAAAACCAGGACTAAAAACAACTTTAGCTTTATACAAAGTTGGAAAACTAAAACAAAATTCGGTTGGATAATAATTTGATTTTTAGTTTTTTAATTTGGCTAAGAATTCAAATGTTTTGACTGATGAAATCACTCTATAGATTTTATGAGGATAAAATATAGTTAATTTTCAAGAATAAAATGATTATCAAACAGAACGAACTTATGAATTTATGGGTTTAGGAGTGCGGTTTGCCAAAAGATGTTTAGCTAATTACCATGATTAGTGCATTAATGCAATCTTGAGTAAGGATAAGTGCATCAAATCCAGAACCGTCTCTCTCTCTCCATTCTCAACATAACATCAACAATTTAAGAAGTGGGAGGTTTTTCCCAACACTCTTATCTCCGGAAATGACTGTACTCGTTTAGTATTGAAGAGCTCAAGAATGCAAAATTTTCGAACTTCCCTCCAATGATGACCATATGGAGAGAAGCTTATGTCGAGATAGTTGTATGACAATCTTCGAGTACCGGATAAAGGAGATCAGCTACAAAAAGCAAGATCGTGAAGTTTGAATAATTGTGTTGCAGCAGAGGCAGAGGAGATTATGATAGTTGGAACAGAGCCGAGTTTAAAGAGGATTACAGGATCATATTTTTTTTTGAAAGGTTATGAAAATTAAAGAGCGGTGGGGAAGAGAGCCAATGAGGTGCAAATGACCCAAGAAAGGAAGCTTTGGAGGGCTTGGAGGAGGAAACACAATCTTGATCTTGTTCTTTTTGTGGGGCTTTGTTTTAAAAAGTGATAGTTCAGATGTAGCAATCAGATTCAAAGTATTAGCATATATAACAATATTTTAAAAAAATTTGTAAATATAGTAAAGTCTCATCCAAAGACTTTTATAGTCTAGATGGTTTGTCTATTATTAATAGACTTGCTTTATTTGTAATTTTTATAAAATGTTACTATACACTTAGTTATTATTCTCAAATAAGAGCAAGATTAGAGATGGAATCCATCCGAGTAAAATGGTATTAAGAATCATCATCTGAACAAGGCTAAGTTTTTTTTTTGGATCAATTTTAGTGATTTGGTTTATGAAGTTGTATTTATAGAAGGAAGACAAAAAAATCTGGGCAGGTAAGCATTTTCAGGTTTCTCTTTCTATCTTCTTAAAAAAAATGGAAGAAGTTAAAGTTGTCAAATTATATTAATTCGAAAGATAAACTTTTAAATAAATGTTATAATTTTTATTTTTGATTTAATTTATGCTAATAAAAGTCAAATTTAAAATTCAAGAGTGAAAATATATCATTTTAAACTTTTAGAGAAAAAAAATCGAACTCAAATCTTCATAGGTTAAAAGTAAGATATTTTAGGGTATTTAAGTTATTATATAAACATTTTAGAAATCTAAATTACAATATAATTAAAATTAGGGTCGGTCCATTTGAGCAACCTTCATTCCATTGGATATAGCAATAAATTAACTATAAGCTAGTTTAAGTAACGGATGGGAACAAGTTTAAATCTTCTTGCCAACAGTAATACCAAAATCCTCTTCCATGTCTACATCTTCTTCTTTCATTCCATTAGGTAATTTCCAATCAAAACACAGTAATAGATTAGCCCGTGTCAACTCCATTGTGAAGATTCCCATATTCATCTCAGGACAAATTCTTCGGCAGCTCCAAATGGTAATAACTCAAAGTTTTGTCCCTTATAATCAATATTACTTCCCATAAACCTCTCTGGAAAGAACTCTTCAGGGTTAGTCCAAGAATCTGGGTCTCGCCCAATGACCCATACATTAACGTGAAGATGAGCCTTGGGATCAATATCGTAACCATTGAGCTTAAAATAAGACATGATTTCTCTTGGAATTAGAAGTGGGACTGGTGGATGCAACCTCAAAACCTCTTTCACTACCATTTTTAGATATGGAAGCTTTTCAAGGTCGACCTCTTTCACTCGATCTTCCTTTATGCAACTTCTGATTTGGTCTTGTAGCTTCTTCATTATCCTTGGATTTCTAACCAGCTCTGTCATTGCCCAAACAATAGTATTTGCTCCTGTTTCCACTCCTGCTAGAAAAATATCCTAAAAAGAACACACATCCTTAAGAAGAAAGAAAATAAAAAATCACGATTTAAAAAACTTTAGCTTTTATGCAAAGTAAGAAAATTAAAATTGAATCCCCTTTTGAAAACCATTTGAGCCCCCTTTGGTAACAATTTCGTTTTTGGTTTTTAGTTTTTGAAAATTAAGCCTATTTTCTCTCAATTTCTCACCATGATTTACATATTTCTTAAGTGCAATAGTTGAATTCTTAGCCAAATTTTAAAAATAAAACAAGTTTTTAAACACTACTCTTTTTAGTTTTCAAATTTTAGCTTAGTTTTTGAAAATATTTGTATAAAGTAGGTAAAACAAAGCAAGACATTTAAGGATAGAATGAGTGTTTATAGACTTGATTTTCAAAAACTAAAAACGAAAAACCAAATGGTTACGAAACAGAGCCTTAGTTTTTTAGTTTTCGGTTTTTGAAACTATTAAGCCTACAAACACCTCTTCTACTTTTAAATTTCTTGCTTAGTTATATACTTTTTACCAATATTTTCAAAAATCAAATCAAGTTTTGCAAAGCTAAAAAATAAAAAAGAAAAAGAAGTTTTTCCAAACTCGTTTTTGTATAAAAATTGTGAGAGAAAAAAAAAAATCTAATTAATTTTCAAGAATCAAAATGAGTTTACGGGTTTTGGGAGTGCCATTGGCCAAAAAATGTTTAGCTAATTAATTACCATGATTAGTGCTTTAATGCAATCTTGTGTAAGGATCAGTGAATCAAATTCAGAGCTGTCTCTCTCCATTCTCAACAAAACATCAACAACGTTTTCTTCACTGCGACAAGTCGGCTTGAAGTTGCTGCGATCATCGACTACTTGTTGAAAAAACGCATCCAACTCAGCAAAGCTCTTCTCCAACCTCCCATGAACACCACTGAGTCGATCAATAATCCAACCGAAACTCGGAAAGAAATCGGTGGATGAGAAGCTTCCAATGGCAGCTATTGCTCTACGTATTACCTGTTGAAATTTTTTATTATCTAATTCCCCACCTCTGAAGCTCTTACCAAAAGCAATTCGTGTTGTTATATTTGCAGTAAGAGAATAGGTTATCTCACTCAGATTAATTGGATTTGAAGAATTTGAGGATTGATAGATTGTGTTTATAAACAAATCCACCTCCTCTTCTCTAATATGCTGAAATGATTGAACCCGTTTAGTGCTGAACAGCTCAAGTATAAAAATCTTTCAAAGCTCCCTCCAACGTTCACCATATGGTGATAAATTCACGTCTAAAAAGTTGTATGAAAATCTTCCACTAGCCGTTAAGCGAGGGCGGCTGCAAGAAGCAAGATCGTGGTGTTTGAACAACTCTCTTGCGACGGCTGCTGAAGATATGATGACGGTCGGAACAGAGCCGAGTTTGAGAAGCATGATGGGGCCGTGGGTTCTTGAAAGTTTCCATAAAGAGCGATGTGGGTGAGAGCCAATGAGGTGTAAATGACCCAAAAATGGGAGCTTTGCAGGGCCTGGAGGAGGAACAATGATAACCTTCTTCTTCTTGTTGTTGTTGTGAAGAAGCTTTTTTGCTTTGAGAAGCAGAGGAATTAACAGAAAAAGCAGAGGAACCCAAATGAAATAATGCATTTCCAAGGTTTACTCTCAAAGAGACGAGACAATAATGTGGAATGAAGTTGGGCAAAGTATATAGAGTTCCTTCTATCATGAACTTTTGTCAGTATTTTTAAAAGTTAAATGAATGAGATATTAATTGGAAGTTCTTTTCTTTTTTTAATTCAACGCATACATGTAAATGTAAAAGTCGTCGTAATTCAGCAATAATTGATATGAGGCTTAAATCCTCTATTTCGTTGGTTGTACTATATATACATACATATATTAAACACATCATTGAATTCAAGCCTACTCAATAAATCACATGTCAAAACAATAATGATAATAAATATTTAAGAAAAAGAATAGTTTACCATGAGAAAAAAATATCATTGAATAGGATGGACCCATGCCTTTCTCCTCCAATATATATATATATATAAAATAATTAGGTACTAGGTAGTTAATTACCCAATTAAATTTTGCCATGGGGATTTTTTTTTTTTTTTTTAAGAAAATACTTGAATTATTATTACTTTTTACTATGTAACAAAAAGGATCATTGCCTAGTAAAAAATTGAAGAAAAAGAATAGGCTAAATTATAAAAAATTCCAAAGAACTATGCACTTTGTGTTAAAAATACTCATGAACTTTTAAAAGTTTCAAAAATATCCTTAAACTTCCAAAAAGAGTTCAAAAATACCATTGCCCTTAGTTTTGGATGAAAACCGTTAAAGTTATGTTTCAAAAATATCCCTGAACTTTTCAAAAGTTTCAAAAGTTTCAAAAATATAAAAAGTTAAAAAATACCTTCACCGTAAGTATATGAATACAAACCGTTAATACCTCGTTGCAAAAATAACTTTAAAATTTTAAAAAAATTGCTTCTAACATTAATATGACGATCAATTTGTTTGAAGTTTTCTTAAGTTCGAAAAGAATGAACTTTAAAACAAATTATAAAGATATCATCATTTTTTTCATATAGATAGTCTCATTTTCCTCTTAATTTTTCAATTCTCAGCTTACACCAATTTTCTCACCAACCAAAATTTGATGTTAAAACATAAAATCCCATAAAATTTCACAAAATTTGATGTTAAAACATAAACCTACAAAAAAAAAATGTAGGTGCCCAATTAAATCAAAATTAAGTTTTTTTTTTTTTTTGGTTGTACAGATGTGTCTTTTATTATTCATGACCCTAAAAAATGTATGAAATCTAACCTTCTGCTTACATAAAATACACTGCTGCATTTTACAACATTTCACGTTAGGGATGACCATGTCATAGTAACCCAACATGATGACCATCTGTATCACTTTCTATTGTATTTTTCCATTTTTCTCACAATTGATTTTTCTTTTTAAGAAAAATAACAATTGCAATAAAAATGGTCATGTTAGGGCTAGTAATCCCTAACGCGATACGTTATAAAATAGATTTTAGGGACGGGTCATTCCTTCTAGAAAGGCCATTGGTAAAAAAAAAAAAAAAACTCTTAGAAATTTGAAAATTTTAGAAGAGGTAGGCTCAAATAAATCAAAATAAAATTGAATTTCTCTTACTTAAAATTTTCAACCAAAGATCCCATAAATACAATTCAATTTTGATTTAAAACATAAAATCCCATAAATTTCACAAAAACTGAAAATACCTCATTTTATAACGCTGCAGGGTCTAAGGTAGAACAATTGTCTAATAGGACTAAATTGGTTAATCACATAGGAAAAAAAGGGTAACCAATTAGAATTACACACCTCAGACCTACCTAACTTTGTGTTCTGTTTTGGTAAGTTTGAAAATTTTCTACGTTGAATTATTGTAATCTTTTAGAAAACCAGTGGCTTTTTTTTTTTTTTTTTTTTTTTTTTTTTTTTTTTTTCAGAAAGTAATAATAATAATAACAATGAATGAATAAATAAATAAATAAATAAAATCCGTGGCTGTGTTTGTTCTTTCAAGATTTCATAGAGATGAGACTTTCACCTGAACGACAAGAGAAGAGGATAAAAGCGACACTTTCACATGGGTGGTTGTATTTTCATTCCTTCTAACTTTCTATTTTTAGAATAAAATAATATCGAGGAACATTGATATTTTCACGTTTCTATTGGTTCGATATCGATATAAAGGATAAATCGATATTTCTATTATATAGTAAAAAAATTTACGAAACACAAAAAATAAGTATCAAAATACCACTAATATAAATATAATTTATATAATATACATGTTTACTTATTTGAAAATAATAAAATGTATATTTACTAATTTATATTTATTTTTCAAATTTTTATTTTTATAATTTTTCTAGAAATATCTATTAAAATCGATATTTCTATTGAAATTTGTGTGAAATTAAGACTTTGATATTTTTATCGATATAGATATTTTAAACTTTATATGAACCTAATTATTTTTGTTTAGAATTTCAACAAGAATTCAAATGGTTTAGTTAGGAGAGATGAAAACCATAACAAAGAAATTGTAAGAAAATAACTACAAATTTAAAAAACCGAACGTGGTCTTGACTAAGAATCAAAGTTTTTTTTTTTAATTTTTAAATTTTGACTAAGAATCCAAATATTTTTTAAGAAAGTAAAAATTATGGTATAGAAATTGCGAAGAAACCAGCCTAAATTTTTTAAAATAAAAGTCTATGAAAAATCACAAGTTACCTAAAAACATTTTATCTTATTATTCTTCTTTGACCAACATTCACACGCAAGCAAACAAGAAAATAAAAGAAAAAGATGAAAAAGAAAGGACAGTAGAGTTACAATGGTTCAGCTTTTCAGCCAAACTAATTGATGCCTTTTTTATTTGAGAAATATTAATGTGGTAATCTTCGAGTTTTTAAAATATTATTTTTTAGTCCTCTCATCTTTTAATAGATGTGTTTGGTCACGGAATTTATAAAATATACTTTTTAAATCCTTAAATTTTTAAGATTAAGTTTAAAAGGTCTTTGAAATTTTTTTTATTATTTTAAATAATTATCTAACGTTTTAAATTAGAAAAATAATTTTATAGAGAAGAGATATTTTTTTAAAAATATAAAATGACATATAATTCTTCAAAATAAAAAACATTACTTTAGGAATTTTTTTTAAAACAAGATATTAGAGGTGGGATCAGAAGGTGTATTGAGACATCTTAATTAGGTTAATATACCTCTTTAGTACTTTTATCATATCCCGAAACAATGATATTCAAAAGGTGAAAAATGTACGTGAGAGCTAGAGGGAAACTCAATACAAAAGGAATGACAAAATAAAGAAAACAAAGCTAGAGAAAAGCCATCCAATTCAACGCAACGGTAGAAGCATCATAATTACAAAATAAGGATCATTTAGAACTCCATAAGGCAGCCAACGTAATGATACTTTAGGGGTTTTTTGGATCTATTATTAAAAACTCGGAAACTAAAAAAGTACATTATAAAAATTCAGGGATCAAATACACATATTATTAAAAATTTGAAGACTAAAAGAATATATTTGAAAACTCATGGACCAATTGTACAAATTCTTCAAACTCGAAGACTAAAAAGATAAAACGTTCTTTTATTTATTATGTTTTTTTTTTTTTAAATCACACTCAAAAGAACTATATTAAATACACTTTAAATTAGCAACTTTTTCTAAACAAAAGTTTATTTTATTTAGAAAGCGGTTTTTAAATATTATTCCAAACACAATAAAAAACTTTAAAAAAAAATTAGTTGAACTGTAATTAAAGCTATTTTCAGCCCCTAAAAGCGCAATCATTTTTCTTTTATAAAATTATATAAACACATGGTCCTATATGGTTAATTAATATTTTAGCTTAATTTAACGATAATTTACCTATAATATCTCTTTTAGTTGGTTCAAATCTCCACACTGATGTACTAAAAAATAGTGCCAACTTTATTCTGTTTGTATATTAAATTTGCTAACAATATCAGATGGAAATTGTGACAATTTTATAGTCTGTTTATATATAAAGTTGCCAAAAATAGCACTGGAGATGACAATAATATTCACAAATACAGATAAAAATGGCAATGAGGTGCTTATTCTACTTAAGTTTATATATATTAAAGTTAAGTCTAAATTATACAAAATATTCCTAAACTCTGTAGTTTGTTAAATTTAAAAAAAAATTATGGTTAGTTTTGGATAGAAACTGTTAATATTTTGTGTAAAAAATATCTTTGAATTTTCAAAAATTTCGAAAATTTCAAAAATACCGTTAGACTTTAAAATAAGTTCAAAAATATCATTATAGTGAGTATATGAATAGAAACTGTTAATAGTCTCATATTTTTATATTTTTCCTCTTTTTTAGGAAATCACATTAGACAAATAATTTTTTAAAAGTATTTGACACACATTATTCAACTTTTGGGAACATGTTTTTAGTGCAATCTTAAAAATAAATAATACTTATATGCATCATAGGTTGCGTATATTTTTTATACTGCCCACTCTAATTATATAGAAAAAAGGAAAAAAGTTGACTATGAAGAAAAAAATATGAGAAAGAAAAATACATTTGAAGAAAAAATATATATCAAAAGTTAACGTGTTCTTTACTAAATAAGTTTGTACAATTTTTAACGTTGAATTACTGTGAAAGAAAATTTTCTTTACCTTTTTAAAGAAAAAATATATATCAAAAGTTAACGTGTTGTTAAATTTTCAACATTGAATTACTATTTAAGAAAAGTATATGTGAAAGAATATTTTCTTTACCTCTCGAGATAAACATTTGAAAATAGATATCAAATTAAGTTAACGTGTTCTGTTTTTCTATGTTTGTAAAATTTTCAACGATTTTTTTAGGCAAAATAAAATTTTAGACGTTGAATTACAGTAACCTTTTAGAAAATCAGTGGCTTCTTTAAAATTAGGAAAAAAAAAAAAATCAGTGGCTGTGATTGCTGCTGCCTATTAAATTTCAGCGGTATTGAATTTTAGTTTTTGAAAATTAAATTTATAATTTTTTTTAATTTTTTAATTTTTTTATTATATTATCTACAATCTACCCATATTTTTAAAAATTAAGTCAAGTTTTTGAAAACTAGAAAATGACAGCTTTTAAAAACTTTTTTTTTTTCTTTTCATTTTTAGATTTGACTAAGAATATATCAAAATGTCTCTCAAAGAAAAATGAAAACTATATAGTATGGCAATTGATAAGAGACAATCATAAATTTAAAATATATAAAATTGATAACGACATGGTTATCTAACAAAGTCATATTTGTTGGTTTCGTCACAAATGTTTTAAGTTTTTGTAACTTCTTAGAAAACAAAAACAAAATCAAGTTTTTAAAAATTACTTTTTAGACCCTATTTGGTAACTCTTTGGTTTTTGAAATTTGTGTTTGTTTTCTCTTAACTTCTTACTCATAATTTTCATATTTCTTATGTAAATGTTTGAATTCTTAGCCAATTTCCAAAAATAAAAACAATTCTTTTAGACTTTAAAATTTGGTTTTTATTTTAATAACACTCATAAAATGTAGACAACAAAATATGAAAACCAATAAATATAGAAGTAATGTTTATAGACTTAATTTTAAAAAATAAAAATTCAAAAATTAAAGCTCGGTTTGGTAACTATTTGGTTTTTGAAAATTAAGCCTATAAATATCCCTACCACCTCAATTTTTTTTTCTTTGATATCTACTTTTTACCCATGGTTTTAAAAACTAAGTCAATTTTTGAAAACTAAAAAAAGTAGTTTTTATTTTTTGAATTTGGCTCAGAGTTCAACTCTACTACTTAAGATGATCAACAAACTATGGTAAGAAAATGAGATAAAATAGGCTTAATTTTCAAAACCAAAAACAAAAAACAAAAAACGAAATGGTTACCCAATAGAGCTTAAATGATTATCAAACAAGGTCTTAGTTTTCAATTTTTTAATTGTTTTTTTAAAAATATTTTTAACAAGTAAGTAATAAAACATGAAAACTAAAACAAAATGTCTATTAAATGTAGCCTCAAAATTAGGGATAAATCACAACACTTGAGTTACTCAAATTTAACAAAAATTTTATTTTGAAAAGAATAAAAAAAAATCCTTGGTGTTTGATAGATTAGAGTTAAAGATATTAATTTGTAACAATTTTTTTAGTATCATTCTATCTTTAATTGGAACTGACGTGCATAACTCATAAATTATTGAGGGTGTGTTTGATATCTTATCTTATCACATATTTTAAAGATTTTCAATCAATTACTTCAAGATATTTCCTCTCAAGTGTGGTTTTTCAAAAAGAATTTTTAAATTAATGCAAAATTGTAATATTTTTTTCTTGACTTTATAGTCCCCTAATTTTTAAAAATAGACATGTTTGGTCACCCAATTTTTAAAATGTACTTTTTTAGTCGTTGAATTTTTAAGAGTAAGTTTAAAAGGTTCTTGAAATCTATTTTTTTTATTATTTTAAATAATTATGTGATATTTTAAATTAGAAAAATAATCTTAAAAAATAATATTAGAGAGAAGAGATAAGTTTTTTTCTTTAATTTAAAATATCATATAATTATTCAAAATATAAAAGATATACTTTAGGGTCCTCTTTAAATCTATTATTACGAACTCGACTAAAAATACATATTTTAAGAATTTAAAGACCAAATGTACCTATTCTTAAAAAAATTGATGACTAAATAAGTATATTTTAAAAATTCAGGGACCAAATGTACATATTCTTCAAAATACGAAGACTTTTTTTCTTTTATTTATTATTTTTTTTTAAATCACTACATACACGAACATTGGTAATTTTTCTAAAAACAATTGATTTTATTTAGAAAGTGGTTTTTTAATTAGAAAAATACTATTCCAAACACACTAAAAAAAGATTTAAAAATAAATTTCTTCCAAATTTTCATCCATGCATTCTTCAATTATTTTTTTAAAAAAATTCAAATGGAATGTTTGTGAAAATAATTATTTTTTAAAAAAAAAAAATCATTTTATGACAGGCGTATATGCTTCAATTATTCTTTTAAGTACAACTTCTTCGTTTGATATTCAATTTGAATGATTCAAAGTGTGTTGGAATCATCTCTTCAAACTCTATGCTATAAACACTTTAAAATATAACAATTATTTTAATTCACAATTAGCTATAGTGAAAACTATTTAAAACTCTATTTAACTACAATCAGCACTACTGAAAAATCTTCATTAACTACAATGAACCGCATAAACACATAATGTACTTTTTTTTCTTTCATTATGGAATACATATGCATAATTTATATTTGGTTTTTGTATGTTCAAGTATATAGAAATACATTCACTTAATTTAGAATGGTTTTTGTATTTTTACTTAAATATAAAATAATAGAGAACCAGTAAATTGCAAAATAATGTTTTTTTTTTTAAATCAAAGTTTAAAAATGTAATTACAGAAAAAAAATTCAACTTTTACATTTTTAGCTATTGTGTAATTATAGAAAATAAAATATTAGAAAATGTAAAGTATAAAAAATGTAATTAAAAAAACTGAGAAACTCTCAACTTTGATTTTTTTTTTTTTAATTTATAGTTTTAGTATAGCTATAAAAAAAACGAAGCATAAAAAATATAATTGAACTCCCTCCTTTCTTAAATTAAAGTATACAAAAATGTAATTAAAAAAAATTAAAAAAGTTTCAACTTGAATTTTTTTAGGCTTTAGTATCGTTATAAAAAATGAAATTAAAGTATAAAAAAAGAAATTATAACAAAAATTGAAAAAGTATCAACTTTGATTTTTTTTTTTTTTGTAGTTTTAATTTTTTCTTTTTTTTTTAAGATAAAAAAATTTCATTGATGAATGAAATAAAGGGATAATCCTAACACCAATAAGTGATTACAATAAGAGCCTTTCAATTAAAGATTTTTTTTTTTGTTTTTTTAGCTTTAGTATAGTTATAAAAAAACGAAGTATAAAAAAATATAATCAAATTCTTTTCTTAAATTTAAGTATAAAAAATATAATTACAACAAAAATTGAAAACGTTTTAAATTAACTTTGGTTTTTTCCTTTTTTTTTTTTTTTTTTTTATAGTTTTAGTATAATTATAAATAATGAAACATAAAAAAAATATAATAAACTTCGTTTATTAAATTAAAGTATAAAAAATATAGTTACACAAAAAATTGAAAAGATAGTATATAATAATTTGCACTCCAAACACACACTAATTTGCACTCCAAATACAGACTATTATAATTAAATTAAAATAGTTTGTATCTCAAATACAAACTATTATAACCAAGACCATATTACTCTGCACTCCAAATATAAATTATTTTGAAAAGTAAATACTATTCATGACATAGACATAGATATTTATATCTTTTCAAAATTCATCTCAAAAGCTTATGAAATAAAGAAAGCGTTGTCGACATCCACTAGCTAGCTTCAAGGATTGTCCCCTTTCTAGTGAAAACAACAGTGCCACTTCCAAAAGTCTTCAAGGATTTTGACAGTAAAATGATCATATTTAAGAGTGAAAGAGACTATAAGAAATGTATGTGAAATTGTGAATTATTGAGGGCAGTCCAATAATCATAAAGAAGCCAACAAATATGACACTGTCTAACGATATGTTTGGAATACATTTTTAAATATTTAATTTTAAAATAAGTTATTTTGGAAAAAATTGGAGTGTTTAGCAACCATTCAAAATAGCTTTTGAAATTTATTTTAAACCGTTTTTGTCGAAAGAATTCAAATAAAAATGAGTTTTTTGAAAAACACTTTTTAGATTATATTTCATAATTAAGGTTGAATATATAAAGGAGCATTCATAGCGACGTTGACTCTTAATCCTTTAATGCTGGTTGTGAAGTAGAATTTACTAAGTATTGGATACAGTTTATCCACCGATAAAAAATGTGAAAAGTTGGATTTTAAACCATCGTGAGATGAGTTAGTTTTACCATAATGTATTTTATGAATGAAAGGCCTCGACCTGTGTTCTTAAAGACTAAGGTCGAAAAAGTGAACTTCAACCTCGACTCTAGAATTAGAAATTTGATTGAAAAATATTGGACAACTTTAACCTTTGTTCTAAGATTGAGTTCAATTTAATCAAAATAAAGAAATATAAGAAAAAAATGATACCGTACCTTCAAGAAAGAGCAATACTTGGATGCTTTATGTATCGCACTCTGGACCCTAATCATGTCCAGTGCAGATCAAAAACTTCAAGTTCATATAAAACCCTAAATTCTCACCCTCTTTAGATCTGCCCCTGCTTTTCACATTTCAATCTATATTGATTGGACCTAATAACCATTAGAAGAAAAAAAAAAAAAAAAAAGTACCCAAAATTTGATTGCCCCTGTTTATCATTAAGGCACGTAACTGATAGGAAATTGTTTCACAAAACTCCAACACAAAATTTAAATCATATTTATTTAATTGTCAACTCATGTATGTTGAAAATTTATGCAAGATATAAATAAATGTGAAATAAAGTAAATTATATCTCAAACTCTTACTTCATATGTTAGAGTCAAATAAGTAATTGATCATATAATAACAAATAGTAAAGTGGAGAGAAAAAGAGAACGCTACTGAAAAATACATTAATTCGCCCAAACCCGAAACTATGTTAGTCTTCTGCAACTTGCAGGTTCTACTATGATGGAGATTACAAAGACACTCAAACTCCCGCTACAAATCTCTCCCTAAATAATTCAACTCGAACTATTTAATTTCCAATGATACAACTCGATATCTTGAAATAAAGAATAAAGAGAAACCCTCGGGTTTTCACCGCCACTTCTTTTTTTGGTTTGATAAATCCACCTCCATTAATAACCAATCAAAAACTAACTTTTACTCGCTTCCAATTCTACCAAGAAATTGGACGAGATAGAAAAAAATGAGGTTTCATTTGGATATTTAGTAAAAACTAGAAATAATAAGATTTATGTCAAAATGTGTGCAAGGCACCTGAGTTATTTTTTTATAATACTTGTTTTGCCCTTAGTTGATTCGTATGTCTGAATCATTAAATACAATGTATGTGGAGAACTTGATTAAGAACCAAGATATAAATACAATGTAATTTAGCAACTTGAGTGATAGCCAAATTAATCAGATTACAATCTAATAAAATTTATTTTAAAACTAATATGAGCGTCATTCCGTGAATTTCGCCCTCTCTGAATTTGAATCAATTTTTAATATTCAAACTAAATTTTGATGACTATTTTACCAAATGATTCAAAATAAACAAATTCCTTCCTTATTTTGATAACTATTTTAGTAAATGATTTTATACATCATTTTTCGTGGTTTCTAAAAAAAAATATATTGTTTCTGTTATAAACAATAGATTGTCAATAGTTTAAATTTGTTATTTTTCTTGATTTTTTTCCACCATTATACATTCAAATCTATCTTTTATATTTTTAAAAACTATAAATATACAGTTTAATTGCATTTTGTGTGTTAGAAATATTATATCAACTGTTATCATATTTAAATCTGTCTCTGGCCCTTTTTGAAAATTTTTTCTGCATTATTAACATATACAGTGTAATTGTGTTTGATTTATGATTTTTTTTACCTAATTCCTAATTTTTCTCCTTAATTCCTGATTTTTCTCTCTATTTAAATTTGAATTTATCTTTTGTTTTTTTTCCCGAATTTTATATCTTTTTAATTTTGAAATCTAATAAATTAAATTTACAATAGATTAAACTAAATATTTTTAATTTTTAAATTTTTAAGTTTTCAATTATTTTATTAAAAAAGAATGGTTAGGTTAAGGGAATATTCATTTATTATATACGGTTTGTTAGTTAAAATTTAATTAAATTAAAAAAAAACAAAAGTAAACCTAGTTACTACCAGTGTCGCCCTCCCCCCTTTCTCCCACCCTTCCCCTCAATTCAACAGTCTTCTCCTCATTCACGTGAAGACAATCTTCTACTACACTGATGACGCTGCAAACCCCCCCTTCAACCTTCTTCCACATGGACGATGCTGTACAGATGATACGCACGCTGTGGATCTTCCTCTCTTCTCTCTCTAGCTCACTCATCATCTCCTTATCATTTTGTCTCTCTCTCCTCAGATCTCTTTTCTGAAAAGTTTCACCTATAAACAAAGTTGTCGACTGCAAGTTTTTCCACTGTGTGGTTGTCGGAGGAATCGACCAGCAGTGTTTAGGTGAGTATGGGGTTGTTTTGTGGTTTTTGTTAAACTTTTAGTTTCTGTGACTGTGATATGGGTTGACTTCGATTAAATCACCGATTTGATTTGAAGTTTGGTGGGGCTTTTAGAATACTTTTCAATACAATGTATTTGCTGTTTTTGGATTTGCTGTAGTTTATGACTTTGAGTTTTATCAATTTGAATGTATATGAATAGTTTAGGTATTTGCTCATTTGTATTTTTTATTTAAAATAATCATTTTGCTATTTTTACAATTTTAAATTTTTTTTGCTATTTTTCTAAATGAAACTTTAAATTTTGTTATTTATCTGATCAGCCCAAAAACATATTTATGGGTTAAGCAAATGAATTGGGTTAAAATTTTGGGCTCCAAATTTTGTCTCCACAAATGACAAAACCCAACAATGTACCCAAAGGAAAACTATTGTACATAGAAACCCTTTTCTTTTCTTATATGTTAAAAGAGGGGGGGGGGGGGGGGGGTCGTCTAAACCCATTTTTTAAAAACTTATATTACACAGTCTCAGATACACAAAAGCAAATGTAACTTCTATATATGATAGTTGGTTTTTTTTTTTTAATGTATTACATATTTATCAAAAAAAAAAAAAACTAATTACATAAATATTTTAGCATTCTAAATTACAATAATATAAACTGAAGAGGCAAGGCCTATTAGAGCAAGCTTTGTTTTCCATGACATAAGGATGAACTATTAATGGGAGTTTATGTAAGAAATTGGTAGAAGTTGAAGAGGTGATTTCTTAATAACTGTGATACCAAAATCCTCTTCCATGTTTACATCTTCTTCTTTCATTCCATTTGGCAATTTCCAATCAAAGCACAACAACATATTAGCCAATGCCAACTCTACCGTTGTAATCCCCATATTCATAGCTGGACAAATTCTTCGACCAGCTCCAAATGGTATTAACCCAAAATTTTGTCCTTTATAATCAATATTTCCATCCATAAATCTCTCTGGAAGAAATTCTTCTGGGTTTGTCCAAGATTCTGGGTCTCGTCCAATTGCCCATACATTCACATGAAGATGGGTTTTGGGATCAATATCATAACCATTGAGCTTAAAATGAGACGTGATTTCTCTTGGTAGGAGAAGTGGGAGGGGCGCATGAAGCCTTAAAATCTCTTTCACCACCATTTTTAGATATTGAAGCTTTCCAAGGTCGCTTTCTTTCACTTGATCTTCTTTTATGCAACTTCTGATCTCATCTTGTAGCTTCTTCATCACTTTTGAATTCTTAATAAGCTCTGCCATTGCCCAAATGATCACGTTTGCCCCTGTTTCCACTCCAGCTAGAAATATATCCTTAAAGTAAGCACACATGCACCCCAAAAGAAGAGGAACAAGAAAATTAAAACTTAGGGTCTGTTTGGTAGGGAATTTGAAAATAAGAGATTCAATAAACAATTGTTATAAATATGTTTACTAATATATTTATAAATCATAAAACTAATTATTGTTACCCACTAAATAGTACGTTGACTATAAACTATTATTAAGTAATTTATAAGTATGTTTTATTTAAATTTTTTTTATAATTTTTACTTTATAATATTATATAATTTATAGTACAATACATAATATATATTTTAATTAATAAAAATGAATTGAGTTTATAACATGACATACTATAATTAATGTGTCATTTGATATGTTCTTCTTTCTTCATTTTATTTTAGATTTTTCAGAAACAAAAAATATATTTAAATCTCGTTTGATAATTATTTGATTATTTGTTTTCAATCTTTGGGTTTTGAAAATTAAGTAGTTTTTCACCCATGAAATTCTTGGGTTTCTAATTTTATTTATTTCTTAAAAAAAAGTAGTTTCTAAAAAACATGGAAACAATATTCTAAAGAAAATTTATTAGCACAAACTTTTTAAATTAATTTAAAAAAACAAAATAATTATCAAACAAAAGATTGACTTAAATCGCCGATTGACCCAAAAACTTAAGTTAATAAGTGAAGGCAAATTTAATCTTATATCATCTAATACTTTGGCACATACTCTTGGGAACTACTCTTGTTTCCCAATTCTCATTGAACAAAAAAAGTTTCCAAAAATTATGTATAAATTTTCAAAATTTGAAAGAAACATTAGTTATATATGACATAAATTTTGGATTGTTTTCAAAAATAGAAAAATATTAAACTATTTACAAATATAGAACATTTTTTATGTTTATCAGTGATAGACCGCGATAGACTGCGATTAGAAGTCTATCACGGTCTATCGCTGATAAATAATGAAATTTTTATATAGTTGTGAATAGTTTGATATTATTTCAATTTATAATAATTTTCTTAATTTTTTTTTAATATTAACACAAAAGTAAGGGATTTAATTTAGACTTTTCTGCACCCACCAAATTATCTAATAATCACAATTTGACATATGACAAAAAAATTTTATTTGTCATATAGCAAATTATGATTGAACAATTTAGTAAGATGCACTAAAATAGGTGATCCCAGGATCCACTTAAATATTTTTACCCTCGGACAAATATTACACATGTTTGCATAATAAAGTTAATTTTAGATAATAATAATGGTAAATTATTATAAATAGAAAAAAAAATATTAAACTATTTATAAATATATAAATTATTCACTGTCTATAAGTGATAGACCATGATAGACTTCTATCATGCGGTTATCGTTGATAGATAATAAAAATTTTCTATATTTGAAAACAACTCTAATAATAATAATTAATTACCATGAGAAGTGCCTTGATGCAATTTGGAGTGAATATGAGTGAGTTATCTCTCTCCATTCTCAGCAAAACATCAATAATATTTTCCTCCTTTTGAGAAGCCGTCCAAAAGTCAATACGATCCTTGACCATATGTTCTAAAAAAACATCCAACTCCGCAAAGCTTTTCTCCAGCCGCCCATGAACACCGGTGAGCCGATCAATAATCCACCCGAAAGTAGGAAAGAAATCAGTTACCGAGAAGCTTCCCAATGTCGCACTTGCTCTTTGGATAAACCCTTCAAAATTACCATCATCTAATTCACTCCCTCTAAAGCTTTTCCCAAATGCAATTCGGGTCAAGATATTAGCTGTGAGAGAATAAGATTTTGCCTTCAAATCAATTAGAGTTGAAGAAGCTGAGTATTGAGAGATGGAATTCAATAGTAAATTCATTTCCTCTTCTCTAATAGGCTGAAAAGATTGCACACGTTTGGGACTAAAGAGTTCGAGAATACAAATCTTTCGAAGCTCCCTCCAGCGATCACCGTATGAAGAAAAAATCAAGTCTAAGAAGTTGTATGAATATCTTGCGGGGGCGGCTAAGCGAGGGCGGTGGCAAGAAGAAAGATCGTGGAGTTTGAACAACTCTCGTGCGACGGCTGCTGAAGAGATGACGACCGTCGGGACCGTGCCGAATTTGAGGAGCATGATGGGGCCGTGTGTTTTTGAAAGGTTCCATAAAGAGCGATGTGGGTGAGAGCCAAGGAGGTGTAAATGACCCAACAAAGGAAGCTTTGGAGGGCTTGGAGGAGGAACAATTTTAAGCTTATTTTTCTTGTGTTTTTCAACATTCTTCTTGTTCTTGTTTGTTTTAAGAAGCAATAGAGAAGTACACAAGAAAAAGAGTAGAGAAAGGACCCAGATTGAAAGGCTATGCATTGTATGAATCAACTCTAAGAATTTGAGAGAGAGGAAGAGGAAAAAGAAAACAAAGGCACAAAGTAATGAAAAGTTGGCAGGGTCCTTATATAGCTAGGAAATATTAGTTCCGATACATCTCAGGCTACACTCATTTTTGTATATCTCTTCAAATTATCCAATTATAATTCGTCGCGTAACATCTTTTTTAAATATTTTAATTCTTTTTTTTTCGTGTGATGAGAATGAGATTTCATGTATTTGCTTTCGCTACATATATTTGACATTATTATTCATTAGCGATAAATTCTAGTATTTTTTTTTCTCAGCGTTATCCAATGTGATTTACCAAATAATGTCTTATAATACAGAGTTTTAAATAATTTATAAAAAGATGAAGTTTTTAGTGTAGCAATTTGTTGAAGAATGTGACCGAAATTAAATCCTACATTCGGTTAGATATAAAAGAATGATCACGATAAGATCATGAACCTCTATTTATCTCTACAATGGTATAATATTGTCCACTTTGGCATAAATCCTCATGATTTACTTTTGGTATACTCGAAAGACCTCATATGAAAATAGAGATAATTGTCCTCACTTATATACTGATAATCACTTTCTTCTCTTAATAGATTAAGAGTAGTAAATACAACTATCTCTGTTGGTATAAGATCTTTTGGAAGAAAAAAAAACTATGAACATTGATATATCTAAAATAAATAATATCGAGCTACTTTAGAGGTAATTGGAATGTCCTTGTCTTAACACAGTCTTAATACCTATATCCAAAAGTTAATAACGTGTGTACAGCTTTCAATACGTCCATTGATATGTCAACATGGAATTAACGCAATCTTTGAAATATATGTTTTAGAAAATTAGTGGCTGTCTTTTCTCTCCCTTTCACATAACTTATTAATAACAAAGATGAACCAAAATGACATAAATTACCATATAAAAATTAGGTGATAATAAACCAAACTGTGAGAATAATAGATACATAAAAATACATATATTGGTTACTCAGTTCGGTGTAATGACACTTAAGTCTAAGGGTAGAGTACCCGAATGAAAAGAACTTCACTAAAATAGAGTTAAACAATTACAATATTAGACAACCTCTACAATGATTATCAAACAACTTACTCCTAGTGAAGAGCTTAGGCTTCCCCTAAATATGAGAATCTCTCTTAATTACACTATCACTCTTTTCATCTCTTGTTTGAAACACACTTCAAAACAAACTAAAGCGCTTAGGCTCCCCTAAATATGAGAATTTCTTTCAATGCTTGAAATTAAACTCCTCTAAGTATAAAGTAGATACATGAAAAAACAATTAAGAGAACATTGATAACTAAACGTTGCAGCCTCACAAAGAAGTTCACACACCCTCTTCCTAGGTTGACGAAACGCGTGTAATCCTCCTAGAAAAATGATCCTAGATTACATATATATATATATATATATATATATATATAAATGACAAAATAAATCATTTCTGTAAGGGTAGAGTATATATACTTAGGAGATATTGCAAGACTTTGTAAGAAGAAAAAAAAAAAAAAAAAAAAAAACTAACACAACCGCAGTAATACAATCATTCCTCAAGAACTATAAGATAATTTTCTTTTTCAAAAAAAAAAATCTCTTATACTTAAAACATAAATAAATCACATTTTTTATCATACTCCTTTTAAATTCTTGCACTTTCGGAGGTTAACTTGATAAGATTATTTATTTTTCCGTTCAATATATATATTTTTAAATCTGTACATGTTACAAAATTAATATATTCATCTGGTATGATGATGATTTGAGCTTGGTGAGATGTGAATTAGTCAAATATCCTATTTCCTACCTAAATTAGGCCTTAGCGCGAGGAACGACGTTGCATGGCTAGCCGAAGTTAACTTTTGACCTTATGAGAATGAATGTAAGTCAAAATTACGAGCTAAGTTAACTTTCGTTGTTGTAATTATTTAAAAAAAAAAGTTATCTTTTTAGTCTTTAAATTTTAAAATTCTACATTTTTAATTATGAGTTTTTTTAAGAAGAGCTACATTTAGTTAATGAGTTTTCAAAATATACTTTTCTATATATTTCGTGAGATTTTAAGAAAATATGTTTAAAAGGTCATTGGAGTAATTTTTTTTATAATTTTAAATAATTATATAATATTTAAAGGGTTGTTTTTAAATATAAAAAAAAAGAGTAAAACTATTATTACAAATATAGAAAAATTTTACTGTCTATCAGATATAAATCGTGATAGAATTCTATCGCTTGAGCGATAGACAACGATAGAAGTCTATTGCTCAAACGATAGAATTACGAAAAAGTTACGAAATAAAATAGCGTTCCAACGAAACTAACTACTTTATTGACATTTAAAACAAATATCTAGAGAGTAATAATATACAATAGCTCAACGCAATTATGATAAAATACCACAACGAGATAATTTGAGGGTACTATTACTTGTCCCTTCGTGAGTTCATCTCTGCTGTGAATAACGGTTTACATAACTTTTTTTCAAAATTAAAAAAGTTTAAGAAATTATTTTAAATCATGCCATTTTAGTTGATTGTAAACGTTTTTTATCTTAAGATGGAAAGATCTGTGAAATAAAGGTAATTAAAATGGTGGGGTTTTGTTTTTTTGAGTAGATTAAAATTTTGTGTGTAGACATATAGTTAGAAAAGAAAGAAATGATTTTTTTTTTATTAATATTGACTTATTAATAAAAAATTAAAATATAAAAATCAAAATATGCAATTTAGCGAGTAATTGTTTTAAATGAAAAAACTGTTGGAAATATTTTTAAATTTAGTGATAGACAAGACAATCCGTGTCTATTAGTGATAGATGGTAATAGTTTATTAGTATTTATTACTAATAGATGATGTCATTTTACTATATTTATAAATAAGTTGGTTCATTTTGCTATATTTAAAAACCTTATTTAGTGTCAAATTCAATGTAATCATGGAAGGGTGGAGAAGGTCGTTACATAAAACATGTCGATTTCGTAAACCGGCCTATAATGATTTTTTAAATATATAAAAAAAATTGTTTATAAAGAAAAAAGCTAAAATATATGTGGTCTAAATTTCTCAATTATGACTTTTATTTTATTATATTTTTCTTTTGAAAAAGTATCTAGTGCGTGCTCTTATCAAATTATTGGTTTGAAAAATAAATAAAAAAACGCATATATTTCATTACAGCCTGGGGCCTTGACATTATTGGAAAGATAATAATTTTATTCAAGGTCACCCTTTTGTTTTTTTCTTTCAAGTGGGATGCCATTAAAGGTGTTACTTCAACAATATATAAATGTGATAGTGTTACTTCTCCAAAATCTCATTAAAACGTCAGCAATATTATCACTTTCCTATTTTGATTTTGATTCTTATATCTTATTTTAAGTTGCTTATTCTCTAAATTTTATGCATTGAAATTTCTTTATTTTCAATTTTTTTTTCTTGATTTTTCAAATTTCTCAAGACAAAGCATTTGATTGATAGAAATAATTTCAAGACAAAGCATTTGATTGATAGAAATAATTTGTTTTAAATGATTTAAATAATTTGATGTCAATTGAATAATTTTCTTTTTCATTTTTAAGAACGAACATATTAAGGTCTGTTTGATAACGTTTCAGTTTTCTGTTTCTTGTTTCTCATTCTCTGTTTCTTGTTTCCCCTTTCTTCTTTTTTTAGAACAAGAAACAGGAACATGTTTGATGACTATTCCTATTTCCTGTTTCTTGAAAAAGTAGAAACAGAAACTTGTTTGATAACTATTTCTTATTTCTTGTTTTTTTTAACTATAAATATAAAAAAAGAAGATATGTCGTACATTAAACATAGAAAAAGATATTATCAAAAGTTTGTGTCATATAATATAAGTAAGTCTCGATGACAACTAAATATAATAACAAAGTTGTATCTTATCCTTCATATATGTTGCCTAAATTTGATAGACGTTGTCATCTCAATTTTTGAGTCATTTGTCTTAAGTGATGTCGAGTCAAATCTAACTTAATTATATTATTATGTAAATTTCGTGATTGTAAAAGTAAAGCTAAATGAATGTCTTAGTCAGCAAAATTTATATAATGTAAAATTCTATTCGATTTCATATATACTAAAAATATTAGAATTAAAATAATATATAAACATGCATATTGCAAATTTTAATACTCAAAAGTTGAAATGTAAAAAAAATTTAATATACAAATTGAAAATTAAAATAATATATAAATCTAATTATTGGAGAATTTTAAAATTTAAAATAAAAATAAAAATAAATATATCAAAATTATTTTTGTAAATAACAAAATTAATAAATAAAATATAAAATATGGAGATAAATATAAAACAAAAGAAAAATCAAAGTGCCCATCTTTGGAGTTGAAATTTGAAATGTAAAAAATTTAATAAACATATTGAAATTTAAAATAATATATAAATATAAATATTGGAGAATTAATTTTGTAAATAAAAAAATTAATAAAGAAAATATAAAAGGAAAAAAATCAAATAAAAATGTCCATTTTGGGAGTTGAACACAAAACAAAGAAGTGTGGAAAGGTATAATGAGTATGCATAACTACCAATAAGCTAATGATAAGTTTTATTATATAAAAGAAACAATATGGTATAAAATAGAAATAAAACATCTCAACTTTGGCCCCATTTTAAGAAACGTTTCTCAAATTATGGAAAACAATAAATGAGAACGGTTATCAAACAAGTCAGTTTCTCAAAAAATAAGAAACAGAAACAGGAAACAGAAATATCATCAAACGGGCAAATAACCACGTTTTTCTCAAAAAAAAAAAAAAAAAAAATTCTTGATTTTTCAAATTTGTCAAGACAAAGCATTTGATTGATAGAAATAATTTGTTTTGAATGATTTAAATAATTTGATGTCAATCGAACAATTTTCTTTTTCATTTTTAAGAACTAGCATATTACTTTTTTTTTTTTTCTTTTTTTCAGAAAAAGGAACTTGGAATCTTTTATGTTCAAGCTTATGATGGTCCAACTTTGTAAGTATTTATCGCGATAAATATGGGCATTATCGCATGTAATCATGCTTAAAATCTATGTTATAATTATCGGATTAAATGCTCTACTTTAAAAAAAAATTGATAAAAAACAACCCTCTTGAAATTATTATTTGCAAAAATAGGGTCATATATTTTGTCTATATTAAGTTCAATCTTTTGTAATTTTCGACGATAGAGGATTTTTTTTTTTTTTTTAGTTAATTTTTTAAAAATCACGTCTCTGCAAAAGACATAACAATTTCCCTAATTAAAAATATATATATATATATATATATATATATATTTTTTTTTTTTCTCTTTTTCTAATTTTTAAAGGTCTACCAATTAAACCAATTAAAATGGATGTTTTCTTTCTATATTTTAATTGTTTTTAAATGTAACATTTTTCATATGTTTACTTTTTTTCTATTTTCTTTTTTTTTATTCTAAATAATTAAGTTAAATTACCATTTTAGTTCTTATACTATAAAACTGGTTAATATTTATAAATATAGTAAAATTTCACTGTTTATCCACGATAGACTACAATAGACCGTGATAGACTACTATATATGTCTCTATGTAGTCAATCGCGATACAGATAATAGTCTATCGCGATATAGATAATAGTTTATCGCAGTCTGTTACTGAAATTTTGCTATATTTGTAAATATTTTTAACATTTTATCATCTAAAATAATTTCTCTTAATTTATTTTTAGTTTGTTTTATTCTATTTTATTTCAAATATATAAAGCCCGTTTGGTAGTCATTTATTGCTTTTTTTTTTTTTTTTTTCAAAAAGTGTCATTACTGTGAATAAAACGCATATATTTCATTACACCCTGAGCCCTTAACATTATTGGAAAGATAATAATTTTATTCAAGGTCACCCTTTTGTTTTTTCTTTCAAATGGGATGCCATCTTCGAGATCATTCCACCATAGAATTTAAAGAATTAGGGTTTGAATTAAATTACAAAAATGAGTGATTGAGAGGAGAGTGCGCAACTTATTATTATTATTATTATTATTATTATTACTACTATTACGGTTATTATTATTATTATTATTATTATTATTATTATTATTATTATTATTATTATATGTGAGTTAGAGAAATCAAACCTCTAAGTTCAAAATTAATAATACACTATGTCAGGTTAACTACGCTCATTTTGACGAGAGGATAAAATGCACATTAATATTATTATATGTGAGTTAGGGAAATCGAACCTCCAAGTTCAAAAGTAATAATACATTATGTCAGGTTAGCTACCTACATTTCGACGAGAGAATAAAATGCACGTCACCATGTAATACCAATAATTAATTACTTTTGCAAATCTGGTAGGTTTGGGAAATAAAAATTTTTAATTTCTGTTTCTTTTATTTAAAAGAAGTATGTGATCAATTTTTTTTTTTTTTTAAAAAAGTCTTGTTTCCCTACCAAGAGAAGTCTATCATGACCAATTTTCTTTATTATGTTTTTGGCAAGTTTCAACCAATATTTGTAGTAGATTTGTTGTTATTTTAAAAATAAATAAATTAGAAAACAAATTTTCGTTGGCATTTCTTGTAAGGATTGAATTTTTCTTTTTAATAAAAAAAGTCTTACATTTAATTTTCCTTAAAATTAAAAATCGGGAAAATTTTAGTAAATTTCAATTCTTACAAGAAATTAAACTAATTAACTTAAACTTACAGGAAAAAAAAGTTAGATTTCGGTAAAAAAAAAAATTACCAGAATAAAAAACTAGAATTGATAAAAAAAAAAAAAAAAAAAAACGACTGAAAAGTAATATCGGTAAGAAGCTTACTGGAAAATATCCAGTAAACTTACTAGGGAAATTCCTATTAGCTTGATTAAGTTAAAAAATGGGTTGGCAACTAAGTTTTCTTTCAACTTTCCTTATAAAAAAATGTGACTCTCGTAAAGTCAAAGTCAACTTTACGAGAAGGTTGACTTTATGAAAAGATTGACTTCTCGTAAAGTTGGCAACCTTCTCGTAAAGTTGGTTGACTTTACGATAAAGTCAACTTCTCGTAAAGTTAACCCTTTTATAAGCTAACTTTACGATAAAGTCAAACTTCCTGTAAAGTTGACTTTTTTTTTTTTTTTTTTTTTTTTTAAAATTTCAAAAATCTATTTTCTTTAAACTTAAACTTAAGTTAACAAAACAAATTTCTTTGGTAAGTTTACTTGATATTTTCGAATAAGCTTCTTACCAAGATATTAGTTTAGAAATTTTTCAGTAGTTTTTTTTTTTTTTTTTTTTTTTTTTTTTTTTTTTTTTTTATCAATTCAAGTGTTTTATTCTTTAATTAGGTTAATTTATTTTTTTACCTAATTCAAACTTTTTTTTTTTACTATATGTTTAAGTTAGTTTAGTTTCTTGTAATAATTGAAATTTATTAAATTTTTTCCCATTTTCAATTTTAAGGAAAATTAAACATAAGACTTTTTTTTTTTTTTAGAAAAGTTTCAATCCTTACAAGTAATGCTAATGAATTTTTTTTTCAAATTTTTTTAATAACAACAAATCTACCACAAATATTGGTTGAAACTTGCCAAAAACGTGATAACAACAAAATGAAAAAATTAAGTTTAATGTTGAAATTGAATTGGGTTTGAAAAGTTGTATTAGAAAAAGTTAAAATTGTAGACACTTGAATGAAGGGACAAAATGGTATTTTCACCATGTGGGACCCTCCACTTAAAATCTCAAAAGTAAAAAAGAAGTTATTGAAAGGTGAAAACTTTTTTAGGTTAAAAATAGCAATTCTCCGGAGGACTTCTATCATATTGTTATTTTTCAAAGTTTTATTAAAATATATATTCCAGACGTTACCCATTTTGTCCCTAAGATATAATTTAGTTTGCGTTTTGGATCTCTAAAATTTCATACTCTACAATTTTACATTGAAAATTTGTATTTAATAAATAACACGCGTATAATGATGAGGAATCAAGTTTTATTAAATTGTATTAAACTAATACAAATACAGTACCTTAGGCATGTTGAGAATCACACATTGGAAAAATCAATGGACCTCACTCTTAATAAGATAGATAGATGAGCTACTCATTTTTGTGCCAATTGGTTTTGATATGAAACCTCATATTATCTGATATGATATCAGATCCCATAAAGCCCAACCAGAAATTTAGTCCAATAAAAAGAAATTGTGATACGACCAAGAATAGTAAACTCAAAAAGAGGCACCATCTTGAGAGGGTATGTTGAAAATTCCACATTGAAAATTTTAAGGGACCTCACACGCTGGATTACTCTTCTTATTGTCAATTGATTTTAAGATAAAACCACATATTATCTAATAAAACATAAATAAATAATACTTGAATACAAGTGGGAATAACTGAAAACCCACTAAATGAAACTAATACAATATGAAACAAATAATGTTGCAACAGACTAATTCTAAAATAACAAACTTCTAAACAATTTATGAGTAATGATTAGGTGTACTAATCCTATCTCCTGGTAACCCATCATTAATCACTAGTAATAAAATATTAACTTAATTTCTTTTAAAAAAATAATAACATTATCAGTTTCTTTGTTAGTTGTTTCATTAATAACTAATAGAATAATGTTGACATTCTCTCCTCCCTCTTTCTCTTCCCTCTTCAAGTTCTCTCTCTTTCTTCCTTTTTCATTTAGAGAAAGAGGAGGGAAGAGAAAGAGAGATCAGAGAGAAAAAAGAAATTAATTAATTAATGTCTTTTAATTAAATAATTAAAAAAATTAGAAAAAAAATATATTTTGTTAGTAAAAATAGATATTGTGTCAACTTTCCTTTATTGATTAATTTGTTGAGTTTGAAAAGTTAGCTGTTTTGACTCCAACTTAGAATAATAATGAGAAGGTAAAACTATATATTTACAACTCAGTGGTTATAATAACCAACTCTCCATCTCTCTAATATTTTCAATAACTCTACATACCGATGACCAACTTCGACAATCCCTTCCTCAAACTTATATATTGTAATTGTTAAAATTGGATCTCAAAACTATTGTATGAACGGTAAGAAATAACATATCAAACATGTAGGAAAGAGATTATTTTTCAGTTTTTTATCTAGTTCTATGGAAGAAGAAAATAAATTTCGATACAAACAAAAATTTTAATAATAAAACAACCCATTTTATCAACTAAAATTCAATAAATTTGAAAGCTTTTTGGGGTACAATTTTAATAACTGTATGAGTTTGAGTGTCTGATAATTTGTTATCTCTTGATTACAAAATATGACATGTAAGATTTAAGGTTCAAATTAGGAAATAAGTTTGGTTAATTTATGTAGTTGACAAAATATAATATTCAAGGTATCATTACTTGTATAATTAAAATATATATATACTAGAAAAAAACCTAAACCTGAACTAAAATAACTTGCAATCCAAACACAAACTATTATATCTCAGACTATCCTAACTCAAAATAAGATGGTATACACTTCAAGCTCAGAATATTAAAACTAGCATACTATAATAACTAATTCAACGCTTAAAAGAGTGCTTTAGAAACTAAATATATAACCCAAACCAAAGGCCAAAAATGCAATTTTTGCAAATATATATTTTCTTCAAAAGAATTTCCACGTCTACTTGGAACAAACCCATCATTTCCTCCCACCCTTCGTTTTCTACTCTCCTCTTTCATTCTCTAACTTTCCTCTACTTTCCTTGCCTTCTATGATTAATTACCAATTTACCCATGAGATGGAAATTGATGCTTTCTGATCTGCTACGTTGAGAGTTATTAGTTTTGTGAACACAGAATATCAGAACAAATTTTGCAAAAAAAAAAAAAAAAAAAAAAAAAAAAAAAACTGGGTTTTGGGGAAAAACATCCTTTCGATAATCAATCAAGAAGAAAGGAATGCTGAGGCTGAGTTTTAATTTTTTTTTTCAAAAAACAAAATCAACTCTGTTGAAAACAAGAATATCAATTGGATATAACACAATATAGAAATATATAGATGAATGTAGTTGTTTATAAGTGTCATATTGATTAGATAAGGAGATGATCATAAGTATATAAATATACATAAAGACAACTATTTTTATTTGCATGATGTTTATTGTTGAGATATGTAGATGGTTGTTGGTATTACATGATGATGTGCATTTTATCTAGAGATGTATATTTATCCCACGGGACCTACCCCACCCTAAAAAAGACGGAAAATAATTCCCGATTGAACGGAGAATGGAGGAAGTAGCGGGGAGAAAATTTTTACTGTTGACTAAACGGGGACGGAGACGGGGATTACATTCCTCATCCCCATCCCCATCCCGATTTCATGCCTGCCTTCATGGAAGAAAATATATACATATATATTATTTTTTTATATATGTAGATTTTGTTATAATGAAATATATATATATATATATATATATATATATATATATATATAAAACTAAAACTCACATTCGGTGAGTTAGGGGTATACACATAGTGTATTTATTTTAATTAGTGTTTTAATTAATTTATTTTAGGGGTTTTTTTTTCATAAATAATAAAACTATTTACAAATATAACAAAATGACAAAAAGTTTCCTCATCCCAATGTGTTCTTTTTGCTATATTTGTAAATAGATTCATTATTTTATCATTTAAAACAATTTCTCTTTATTTTAAATGCTTCAACAATTAATTTTTTTCTTTCTAATTTTCATCTCCATGTTTTTATACTTCAAAATATATATATATATATAAAATATTTAAGACCTTATTATTTTTAAAACCATAAATTTGGTAACATTTAACTTGAAGATTTAAACTTGTCATATTTAATTTTAATTTTAAAAAATATGGAATTAAATATTTTAATTATATATTTGCATATAAAATATTATTATTTTATTAAAAAAATTTAGTATTTATTTTTCATAAAAAATATATTAAAAAAGATCTATTTAATGCATAAAATTTTATAAGGTTAAGAATAAAATTACAAGTTTACAAATGAATAAATTTAAAAACACAAACGGAGAATTTTTTCCCGTGGGAAATTTCGCGGGATGGGAAAGGCTTTCCCGTCCCCGCCCATCCCGTGGGCATCTCTAATTTTATCCTCTAATCAAAACGAGCGTAGCTAACTTGACATAGTATATTATTAATTTTGAACTCAGAAGTTCGATTTGTCTAAACCCACATATAATAATAATAATAATAATAATAATAATAATAATAATAATAATAATAATAATAAGTTGCGCACTCTCCTCTTAATCACTCGTTTTTGTAATTTAATTCAAACCCTAATTCTTTAAATTCTATGGTGGAATGATCTCGAAGATGGCATCCCATTTGAAAGAAAAAAACAAAAGGGTGACCTTGAATAAAATTATTATCTTTCCAATAATGTTAATGGCCCAAGGTGTAATGAAATATATGCGTTTTATTTATTTTTCAAACCAATAATTGAAAAGAGCACGGTAATGACACTTTTTGAAAAGGGAAAAAAAAAAAAAACAGTAATTTTGTTTAAAAGAAAAAAAAAACAGAAATAAATGAGAAATTTAGACCAAATATATTATAGGTTTTTTTCTCTATAAATTTTTTTTTTTTTTTTTTTTTTTAAAAATCATTATGGGTTTACGAAGTCGACCATGAAATCATGTTTTGCAAGAACCTTCTCCACCCTTTAATGGTCGATTTTTTTAAAATTACATCGAATTTGAAATTGAATTAATTTTTTAAATATAGCAAAATGAACTAATTTATTTATAAATAGAGAAAAATGTCAATATATATTAGTGATAGACACTAATAGATGATTGATATCTATTAGTGAAAGATACTGGTCTATCATTATTTACAAATATAACAAAATGTCACTATAGACACTGATATCACTAATAGGCAATAACATTTAACTATATTTGAAAATATTTTCAGTAGTTTTATTATTTAAAACAATTATCTGCTAAATTACATATTTAAACTTTTATATTTTAATTTTAAATTAATAAGTCAATATTAATAAACATATATTAATAAAAAAAATCATTTCTTTTATTTTTTCCAACTATGTTTAAACGCAAAATTTTAATGTACTCAAAAAACAAAAACACACAATTTTGATTACCTTCATATTTCACATATCTTTTCATTCTAAGATAAAAAAAAAATTTACAGTCAACTTTTGAATTTCAAATGACATGATTTAAAATAATTTCTTAAACTTTCTTAATTTCGAACAAAAAGTTATGTGAATCGTTATTCACAACAAAGATGAATTTACGTAAGAGCAAGAGATATGTATCCCTCAAATTATCTCGTTTTGTATTTTTACCATAAATTGCGTGAGCTATTTTATAATATTACTATTCAAATTTGTTTTAAATGTCAATAAAGTAGTTAGTTTCATTGGGAGTGCCATTGTTTTTTAGAGGTCCAAGATTCGAAATTGGTGTAAGTCAGCTAGAAACGTAATGCTAGAAACTACACGTTTTTTTCTTTTTTAAAAAATCCTTCAAACTTGACATAATTAAAGTTTAGTTTGAGATTACTGTAACTTTTAAAATAATTGACGACAATTTTATACTTTCTAAAAAATCAACTATGAAAGAAAGTTAAATAGTATTTGATAAATTTTAATTTTAAATTAGAAAAACTAGTTACGTTACAATATTAGATAAATTAATACTGAATTGATATAATTTAAACTAAAATAAATTTATTGTTTTAATTATTTTGATAATTAATTTTATATATTTTTTTAAAAATTTATATGATTTGAATTTAATTTTTTAAAATCTAAATTATTTGATAAAAATTTAAGCTAAATAAGATTGAATCAATTAAAATTTAAAAATTTATGAGGAAAATACATTAACATGAAAGGATATTATAATAATATATTTATTTAAATATTTAAGAAAATAATAGATTTGAGTGTTCCAATACAATAGTTCTATTCTCCTTCTCCGTAAGCGCCAATTTCCTCCACTTGTTGTCAAGATTCTCCATGTTGACTGCACTGAAACCTAGACAACCACTCTCATGTAGGTCGCTTTACATAAATTAATTCTTCAATGTAAACCTTCTAAAAATAGCGTATCACTAAAAAAGATATGAAAAAAATTTATAGAAAAAAACAAAAAAGAAAAAAGAGAAGAGAAGAAAAGAAAAATATTATCGAAAGATTGAGACTTTTCGTTCTCTGTTTTCTGTTTTATCATTTTCTATTTTTTATTTATTGAAAATAAAAAATAGAAATATGTTTGATAACTATTCTCGTTTCTTATTTTTTGAAAAAAAAAAAAAAAATAAAAATTTGTTTGATAACTATTGATACAACATGTTTGAAAATTTTTACTCGATTTCAGATATATTAAATATATTATAATCAAACTAATATATAAACATGCATATCACAAAATTTAATACTCAAAAGTTAGAAATATAAAAAAATTAATAAACATGTTGAAAATTAAAATAATATATGAATCTAAATATTGGAGAATTTTAAAATTCAAAATTAAAATAAAATATAAATATAAAAAAAATATTTTTGTAAATAGCAAAATTAATAAATACAATAAATATAAGAAAAAAATGAAAATAAATATAAGAAAAAAATGAATAGAAGTGTCCATCTTAAGAGTTGAAAACACAATCAAAAGGTGTTAAGGTAGTATAGGCATGCATGACTACTAATAGGCAAATGAAGAGTTTTGTTAAATAAATTAAGAAAGAGTATTGTATAAAATAGAAACTAAATAGGGAGAAACTACTTTTCGTAGTTTTTCAAATTTGGCCTCATTTTCAGAAACGTTTCTCAAATTTTAAAAACAAGAAACGAAAATGGTTATAAATAAGTCAGTTTCTTGAAAAATGAAAAATAGAAACAGAAAATAAGAAACGACAATGTTATCAAACGGACCCTACTTTAATTATTTCTAGAATCAATTTTAAAATTGATCAAGATTTTTATGAAATATTTATTGAAAGTTTGTGTAAAAATTATTATTATTATTATTATTATTATTATTATATGAAATGGTCATAAAAAAATAAGGACAATATTTTAGCCTTGACTAGTTACAAAAATACTGTGTTTAAAAATCAATCTCTCAACTTTCATAAAACACAATTTAGTCATTCTATTAAAAATTTATTTATTGCTTTTGTCAAGCACTCATTTTCACTCTCGCTCCCTCTTTTCATTTTTTTTTTTTTAGTAAAATCCCTCTTTTCATTTTATGTCAGGTATATTCCACCCAAATTATATATATATATATATATATATATATATATATATATATATATATATATATTTCAAATTTTCCTTTATTTTGTATATTTCTTGTTAGGAGTAATTTTGAACCCAAAAAGTCATAAATGAGATTTGAAAAGTTGGCAATTGGAATAGAAAAATGATAAGACTTGAGCACAAGCCACACCCCTAGGCCAAAATGGATTTAAGAAAGAGAAGGGTTAAGACTCAAACCCACACGTTCACCCAAGGCAAAGCCTCGCATTTATGGTCGAGGGCAACCTAGCTTTGGCCGACGCCAAACCTATCTTTTTCACCAAATTGGACAGGTCAAATTCATGTTTTGGCTAAAGATGAGTACAACCTTAGATTCACCTATATATATATCAGTGCTCGATCTATTAATTTCGAGTTACTCCCAAAACATCTTAACCTCATCCGTAATACTCTAAAAAAAAGTCTTATATCATTATCAATGTCTTTCTTATACAGGCCAGAATCCTCATAAATAACATTCACAACATAGAATTTTAAAAGCAACAAACAACATTCAATATGGAAATTTTAACAAATATATAGCAAATTAAAATTGAACACGTTTAATGGTTCAATAAATTATCCCTATAACAAATATCCAAGAGCTAAGTCTATATAAATCATTACAACAACTTTTATTCCCATAGAACATAAATATATACCTCTCTCTCACACAAGAAGCTTTTATAACAAAAAAAAAAAAAAATGGTTAGCCTTGATGAGATTATGCATAGCATAGTTATCGTATGGCTTCCTCTAACAATGGTGCTGTTATCTTCTCTACTATTTCTTAAAACAAAGATGAAATTTGGAAGTCACAATAACAAGAAGGTTATTGTTTCTCCTCCAACCCCACCAAAGCTTCCTTTTTTAGGTCATTTACACCTCATTACCTCTCTCTCCCATCGCTCTTTTTCTAACCTTTCAAAAAAATATGGCCCCATCATCCTCCTCAAACTCGGCTCCATCCCGACTGTCGTAATCTCCTCTGCCACCGCCGCAAAAGAGGTGTTAAAAGTACACGACCTCGCTTCGTGCAGCCGACCTCAATCCACCACAGGTGCAAGATTTTCATACAACTATCTAGACATTGGGTTAGCGCCGTATGGAGATCATTGGAGAGAAGTTCGAAAGATTTGTGTGCTTGAGATGTTGAGTGCTAGAAGAGTGCAATCATTTCAAATGATAAGAGAAGAAGAGATTGGTGTGTTGTTAAATACCATTTCTCAATCTTCATCTTCTAACACTCCAATTAATCTTAGTGAGAAATTGTACTCTCTCACTGCAAATATAACAGCACGGATTGCTTTTGGGAAGTGCTTTAGAGGAAGTGAGTTAGATAATGAGAATTTTCAAATGATTATTCGAAGAGCAATGGCAATAATAGGAAGCTTTTCAGCGAATGACTTCTTTCCTAGAGTGGGTTGGATTATTGATTGGATTAGTGGTGTTCATACAAGATTGGAGAAGAGTTTTGCTGAGTTGGATGCTTTTTTTCAACATGTAGTGGATGATCGTATCAAGTTTAGGGAGATTTCTTCTCATAATGATTCTGATGATCAAGAAAACATTGTTGATGTTTTGTTGAAAATGGAGAAAGATGGCTCTGAATTTGATGTAGTGAAACTCCCTAGAGATTGCATCAAAGCACTTATCATGGTAAGCTTTCAACTTAATTGAACAAATAATATCTTCTTTAAGTTTATATCACATGATATTATCCAACTCAAAAAACCTTCATTTACTTTGTAATATATACAATGAAGATATATATATGGATTAGGGAAAATATATTTTTGGTCCCTAAATCTTGAGTCTAGTTTTCATTTGGTTTCTAAGTTTAAAAATGATACACTTTGGGGTTCTTAAATTTTGAATTTGATTTCAATTTAGTTCTTAAGTTTTAAAATGTTATAATTTTACCTTTAAGATTTTAGATTTACTTTAATTTTGGTTCCCATGTTTCAAGATTTTACACTTTTAACCTCGCTAATTTTTTTACCGAATACTCCCTTTCGTTTTTAGTATTAATGTCTATTAATTTATTTAAAAGAACTAAAAATTATAATTAATAAAATTTCACTATTTTTTTTATCACTATTAAAATTAAATTTAAAATTTCACTTCATAATTGTTTTAAATAAATTAATAGACATTAACACTAATGACAATTGAAAGTGAGTATCTAGTAAAAATCAAAGTTTAAAAGTGTAAATTTTGAAACATGGGAACCAAATTAACACGAAACTCAAATCGGAAGGGTAAAATAACATTTAGAAACCTAAGGATTAAATTGAAACCAAACTCAAAACTTAAAAACTAAAAGTGTAACATTTTGAAACCTAAGGTCTAAATATAAACTATACCCAAAACCTAGAAGTTCTTTTTCCCTATTTTATTGTTATATATTTTTCTCCACTTGTATTTGTACAATTTTTTTTTTTTTAAATTTGTCTTTTATTCTTCTTTTGTGTGTGCGTGATTTTACGATATATTTCTAGCTGGGGTGGAAACAGGAGCAAACACACTTGTTTGGGCAATGACAGAGTTGGTAAAAAATCCAAAGGTGATGAAAAAGCTACAAGGTGAGATTAGAAGTTGCGTAAAAGAAAATGAAGCAGTAAAAGAGAGTGATCTCGAAAAGCTTAAATATCTAAAAGCAGTAGTGAAAGAAGTTCTAAGGTTGCATGCACCCGTCCCACTTCTCCTTCCAAGAGAAGCCATGTCCCATTTTAAGTTAAATGGTTATGATATTCATCCAAAAACTCGTGTTTATGTCAACGTGTGGGCAATCGGACGAGACCCAAAATTATGGACTAATCCAGAAGCGTTCTTGCCAGAGAGATTTATAGGAAGTAATATTGATTACAAAGGGCAGAATTTTGAGTTATTACCGTTTGGATCTGGTCGAAGAATTTGTCCTGGAATGAACATGGCAACTATTATAGTGGAGCTAGCACTAACTAATATATTGTTGTGTTTTGATTGGAAATTACCAAATGAAATGAAAGAAGAAGATGTGGATATGGAAGAGGAATTTGGTATTGCAGTTGCCAAGAAATCACCTCTTCAACTTGTTCCAGTCCATTACTTCAACTCCAAAGAATAGTCTTAATTCCTATCTTTTGGAAAAATTATACATATACTCAAATTGGCCAAGCTGTCAATTTATATTGTAATTTTAGATTCTGAATCTATATACAGTAAGTTAAAATCATATATGTAACTATCTATCGGTTATTGTTTAAGAAGTCAATGGTTTGATCATCACTCATAATTCTTTAAAGGAAAAAAAAATCATATATATAAAGATAAAAATCAAATTTTCTTTTGTGTTGATGTATTAGTTATAATAACAATTATGGTATTTGATTTCCGTCTACATTTCTATATTTCCATAGATATTTTCATATTTTTACGAGTTCACATTGCCATTTTCATTATGTCGTAAAAAATCTATAAAATATAACAAAATAAGCAACAAAGTGTCATAAATGTAAATATCATATAAATAATAAATGTGTTAACTTTTTAAAAATCTATAGGGAGTGTTTTGAGGGCTGAGTATTATATTCTATCGGTTATAATAGTTTGTTTTTGTGATGTAGACTATTCTAATCTGGGTAGAAAATGGTAAGAATGGGTAGAAAATAGTTAAACACTATAACAAATAGTATACAAAATAAGAATTTGAAATAGCAATAATATTGTAATTAATTATAGGTTATAATATATAAAAAGACGAACTATTATACATTTTAATAGTTAAACAAGAGTGGGCTAACTCGACGTTGAGACCCAAACACTACCTGAAAGGCTTTCTTTAGTAATTTAAATATTATTTTTTGTTTTTATCATTTGTATATTTGATCATATTTTCATGGATGGTATGAAACAGGGACAAGTTTGAGAGGCACCTTCTTGTAAATGGTGAAGCTAAACCCAGAGGTCTCTTCCATGTCCAAATCCTCCTCCTTCATCCCTTCCGGCAACTTTCAATCAAAATGGTACAAAAGATTCGCCAAAGCAAACTCCACAATTTTGATTCCCATATTCAACGCCGGACAAATCCTCCGGCCAGCCCCAAACGGCAGCAACTCAAAATGCTGTCCTCTGTAATCAACACAGCTCTCTGCAAATCTCTCTGGTATGAACTCTTCTGGGTCTTTCCAGCATTTGGGGTCTCGTCCAATTGCCCAAGCATTGACTTGAACCACTGTTTTTGGGTAAAAATCGAAGCCTTCCATTTCGAAATGGGATATGATTTCTCTTGGAAGAAGAAGGGGTGCTGGGGGATGCAATCTTAGAGTTTCTTTCACTATCATTTAAAGAAAAAACAAGTCACAATTCACCAATTTCAAGAACCAATTTATTTTTCTTCTATTCCAAAGCTCCAAACTTTTTTCTAAACAAAATATTTCAGACCTTAATAGTCAGTCAATATGTTAAAATAACCAAAAGTTAAAACAAGCTAGTCTTTTTTTCTTTTTTTCTTTTTTTTCACAACCAAGAGAAGTTATTTCATCTTTTTGTTTTTCCACGTGGCTTGTCCTAAGTCATATATTTTCTTTTCTTTTTGGCCAAACATTTTTCCCTTTTTTATCATGTCTTTTTTTTATATATATATATAAATATGTGGTTAATCGGACTAGACTCAAAATTATGGATAAATCCAGAAGAGTTCTTGCTAGAGAGATTTATAAGAAGTAATATTGATTACAAAGGATAGAATTTTGAGTTATTACCATTTAGACCTGGTGAGAGAATTTGTTTTGAGATGAATATGGCAACTATTATGATAGAACTAACCTTGGCTAATATGTTGTGTTTTGATTTGGAATTGCTTGAAAATATGAAAAGCTAATATGGGGAGTAGAAGAGGATGCTAGTTTTGTAGTTACCAAAAAATCACCTATTCAAATTGTTCCAATATGTTATTTCAACTCTATTTAATAATTTATCCTTATCTGATGGAAAAATTAAAGGCTAGCCTATTCAAATTGGCCATACTGTCCATTTCTATGGTTAAAGGCTAGCCTATTCAAATTGCAAAATTATAAATAAATAAAAAATGAGAGGTTGCATATTCCATAAATAAATATTCAAGTCTATTTTAAATTTAAAATAAAAATTAATAATTTATTCGAAAATCAATTCTAACATAATTCAAAGGCTAGTCTAAATGCAATCTAATTTCAACCGGTGGAGCATCCATAGATTGGGCTATAGGCCTATGTTTAAGAGATCCGTGTTTGAGGTATGTAGAAGTTGGACTTGGATCAAACTTGGATTTTTGATTCTTTGAACTAGGCCAGCTTGGTCTGACCCATGAGGCTGATCTATAATAAGTATGTTAACTAATTTAAAAGTAAAAATATTTAACTTATATATATTTCTTAAAAAACACTTACAATAGAAATGGACAGCTTGGCCAATTTGAATAGGCTAGCCTAGCCTTTAACTTTTTGCATCAGAGCTAGCCTAGCCTTTAACTTTTTGCATCAGATAAGGATAATGTTAGCTCCATCATAATGGTTGCCATATTCATCTCCGGACAAATTCTCCGACCAGATCCAAATGACAATAACTCAAAATTATGTCTTTTGTAATCAATACCACTTCCTATAAATCTCTCCGGCAAGAACTCTTCTGGATTTGTCCATAATTTTGGGTCTCGTCCGATTGCCCACACATTTATATAAACAAGAGTTTTTGGATCAATATCATAACCATTCAACTTAAAATGGGACATTGTTTCTCTTGGAAGCAGAAGTGGAGCAAGTGCATGCAACCTTAGAACTTCTTTCATCACTACTTTTAGATATTTAAGCTTTTCGAGATCGCTCTCTTTCACCCGATCTTCTTTTATGCAACTTCTAATTTCATCTTGCAGCTTCTTCATCACCTTTGGATTCTTTACCAATTCTGTCAACGCCCAAACAAGGGTGTTTGCTCCTGTTTCTACTCCAGCTAATAGTATATCCTGGAAACACACACCCTTCCAAAAATTAAGAACTCAAAAGAAAATAAGAAGAAAGAAAAAAACTCACAAAGGTTAGCAATCTATAACTTATTGAGAATACAAGAAAAATCTTAATATCTTCGAGATCCTAAATTAGAAAACTAGAGGAATTCAAAACTTGCATTATTATATATATGACACGAGTTACTCTTTCATATTTAATTAATCTTGAAATAAAAATTTCATATTTATTTAAATATGGTATCAAAACTCATAAAGTTTAAAAGATATATGGAAAAATATAAAGGAAAATTTTCACAGGTAGAAAAAAATATCAAAGTATTTACAGAAAATAGCAAAAAAAACCACTGATAAACATTGATAAACTTCTATCAGTGATAGACTTCTATCATTTCTATCACTGATAGACCTTGATAAACTTTTTTCAGCATCTATCACACAACTATCTAAAAATTTTGCTATTTTGTGTAAATAATTTTCCTTATTTTTCTATTTTTAAAAATTATCCAAATATAAATGATTGGTCTTCCACTTGTGAAAACCTTGTGAAGGGGTTTGAAAGGGAGATGTGTTATATTGAGTTGAAACTTTACCATGAGAAGTGCCTTAATGCAATCTGCATCAAATTTAGGGACATCCTCCCTTGCTTTTTTCAACAAAACATCAACAATATTGTCTTCATCATCACACCCAGAAAATTTCCTAAATTTGATGTGATAATCCAAAACATGTTGAAAATAACCATCCAATTCAGTAAAACTCTTCTCCATCCTTGTATGAAAACCACTAAGCCAATCAATAATCCAACCCACTCTAGGAAAGAAATCAGTAGCTGAAAAGCTTTTCAATACTACTACTGCTCTACGTATAACATTTTCAATATTATCATTATCTATCTCACCCCCTCTAAACTTCTTCCCAAACGCAATCCGTGTTGTCATATTTATAGTGAAAGAATAAAATTTCTCACTTAAATTAATTGAAGTGGCAGAAGATGAAGATTGAGAGATGGAATTTAAAAACACATCAATCTCTTCTTGTCTTATCATTTGAAATGATTGCACTCGTCTAGCATTAAACAACCCAACCACACAAATCTTTCGAACTTCTCTCCAATGATCACCATATTGTCCTAACACAATGTCTAAATACTTGTATGAAAATCTTCCACCCGCGGTTAAACGAGGGCGGCTGCAACAAGAGAGGTCGTTAACTTTTAGAATCTCTTTGCGCGGCGGAGGAGGAGGAGATTACGAGGGTCGGGACTGAGCCGAGTTTGAGGAGCATGACGGGGCCGTATTTTTTTGAAAGGTTAGAAAAAGAGCAATGGAGGAGGGAGGTAATGAGGTGTAAATGACCCAAGAAAGGAAGCTTTGGAGGGCTTGGAGGAGGAACATTAACCTTGTTGTTATTGTATTTTCCAACTTTCTTCTTAGTTTTAAGAAGAAGAAGAGAAGATAACAGAAAAATAAAAGGAAAGCAGAAGAATAAAATGCCGCTGAATAATCTGATTAAGGCTAAGTATTATTTGATTTTCAACTAGATTTTGGTTGATGAAGGCTTCTTGTGAGATGGAGTATTAGGGTTGGAAAAAGTTATTTATATAGACTTCTTGGACATTAGCTAGGGATTTTTTTTTTGTGCTTGTGTTATGGGTAAAAAAATATAACTAAGTATTTAGGTTTAAGAGGATGACTTGATAAATCATTCCGAGAGAAGTGAATTATTTAATTAAGTATAAGGGCTGACCTATAAGCTCAACCATTAGAGTTCAAAATATCAACCCACATTATGAGATCAACAAAAACCATGATCATCGATCCATGAAAGTGAAAGAATGTGTTTTAGAGGTCTATTTATAGGGCTAGCTATAGACCTCATGAAGACTGGCCCATTTGGGCACCCATAATGGGCAAATTGTGTCCAAGTCTGCATCTATTAGGCCAATTACATGTGCTTGGATTTGACAATGAGATTATTCATAAAGGCTAGATTAAATTAACCTGGTAAAATTAATTATCTGAGAGATAAATTAACTAAATAAATTAACTAAATGACAGTTATAGAACCATTTTCTATACTAGTTTGGAACTATGTGCATTGCACCAGTTTCATAAAGTTTAAAATGTAATTTTATTACAAAATTGAAATACAACTTTACTATATGTTTGGAACTATGTGCATTGCACCAGTTTCATAAAGTTTAAAATGTAATTTTATTACAAAATTGAAATACAACTTTACTATATATGATTTAGTGTATGTTTGTAAGTGATTTTAAAATTGTTAAAAACATCTTTATCATGTTGAAAATCATTCCAAAACATGTTTATAATCACTCAAAATTAATTTAATATTTAATTTTACACTTTTAAACGCAAATTGCATATCATTAAAAAATTGATTTTGCATATTAAAAATATTTTTAGAGTGATTTTGAAAATGAAAAAAGTGATTTTAATCATTTTAGAATTACTCCCAAAAACACGCCTTGAGTTTATAACTATTGCAGGAATTGATATTACATTTGTCATTGTCAATTGAAGTTGGATTTTTTTTCCAAGAAAAAATAATCTTAGTTTTTCAATTTGCTCCATGTAGTATAATATCACAAAAAAAAAAAAAAAAAAAAATCAGAAAATACATAAACTTGTATACCGGAGAGAATTTGAGCCCAACGAATTCACGTTGTCTCTTTAAGACAATTTTTATTACTCTAATGTATATAAGTTTCATGAGTAATGTTGTCCCAAGATTTATAGAACAGATTACATATCTATGGAAGCAGCAACTCGTTGTCCACAAGATCCAACGAACTATATTTTGTGGAAATAAACCGAACTTCAACGACTTTATAAAAAGGGAGAAAGCTTCCATAGGAAAAAAATGCTTATGAAAAAGTTCTAAAATGCAATTTGAAGAAGGGACATATTTATAAACTAGTTCGTGGCTATTTGAATAGTCGTATATCTTCTTCAATTTGGTTAATTATGAAAAGACATATTCATTCATAAAACAATGCAACCCTACAGGAATGATCACATACCTTTTATTCCAACACTCCATGTTATCATTTTTCAAAAGCATTTTGCAAAGAGTCATTTATGTAGTTGTACAAAATGGAGTAGTTGAACTTTTATAATGCCACAACTTCACATTTTGATTTCTATTAGATATCTTTAAATTTTATAAATGAATGCTACAAAATGTATGGATATTCATTTCATTTATCAAGAATAATTGGTATATCTAAATTTTCATTATTCTTTTTTTAGCACGACATTTATATTTTAATCAATTCAATATAATTTTTAATCAATTGTTAATTTAAGTATAATTATAAGTCTCAATAGATTATGAAATTAATTTTAATTATTTTCAAGATGTGGAAAAAGAATCATATTTTTAAGTAGTGGTAGAAAATATTTGACGAGTTCTATCACCTTTTGAAATTTCAAATAAAACTCCAAAAGCTGGTTACCTCTCCATATATGATAATAAAATGAGTTTAAATTTTTTCACATTTCAGCAAAAACTTTTTATATTCTATCTGTTACATTCTTATCTATAATAGTTATGAGTGCTTATAAAAAATAAAAATAAAAACACAGTTATGAGTGTATTTGAATCTTATTTTTTAAGGAAATTATTGTGTATAGAAAAAAAAACAAAAATAATTACACATATAGAAAAAAGTGCACCCCATGCTTTTATATTTCTCACATTTTTTTTCCTATATGTGTAATTAGTTTTATTTTTTTTCTATTTGTGAAAAGACCCCTATTTTTTATGATATAAAAGAAACTAAAAAATTTATAAGAGAGAATATCTATGGAATTAACTTTAAACATATTTTCGCGTAACTTTAATTTGCAATATATCATCTTTAAACTTCATTATTATTATATTATTATATTTTTGCATATCTTCATGACTTTTTCTAAATTACAAAGGATCAATGTTACAATACAACAAAAGGAAAGGGAGGATAGTAAAGAAGAGAAGCAAATCTCAACATAAAGAGAAAACTCAACCAAAGCGAGCATATACCTAAATTGACATACAAATTTATTAAGTGAACACAAGTGATCTATGGTTCGAATTGGTCTACTCTTATTGTACTAAGAGAGAGAGAGAAAACTCAAAAATTTGTAAAGAAAATGTTCGAGAGAGCTTTATATATAGTTGTAAGAGATAGAATTTACGAAAATTTGCAATTCACTAAATTAACATAATTAAAGATAAATTCATAAATATTAGGAAAATTTTCACAGATAGAAAAAATGTCAAACTATTTACATAAAATAACAAAAAAAAAAATACTGATAGACATTGATAGACTTTTATCAGCATATAGTAATAGACTTCTATCATTTCGATCACTGATAGACTCTGATAAACTTCTATCATCGTCTACCATAACTATCTAAAAGTTTTGTTATTTTGTGTAAATAGTTTCTCTTATTTTTCTATTTTTAAAAATTCTCCTAAATTTTAGAAATTAAATTATAGAAGTAAAGAGATATTACTTTAATTTTCATATAATTCTCTTGTCAAAAAAAAAAACTTTCATATAATTCTAACCTCTTCAACTCTAAAATAACCTCTTTATTTTTTATTTATTATTTGAGATGAATGTGAAAAGAGGTTAAACAATTAATACATTTGTAATAATATATTAGGATAATGGGGTCTTTTCACAAATAGAAAAAAAAACAAAAGTAATTATACATATAGAAAAAAAAGTGGGAAATACAAAAGTATGAGGTGTACTTTTTTCTATATGTGTAATTACTTTGTTTTTTTTTCATACACAACAATTTTCCTAGGATAAGTGTTTTGGAATTATTTTCAAACATAGCAAAATATCTCTGTCTATATAGACTCTGATATTCTGCTATATTAAAATTTGGTTCATTTTATTATATTTAAAAACAACCTAATATAAAAAAAATAAATTTAAAAATAAAAACTAATTAGTAACTACCGATGTGTAGATTGTTTTTAATAATCTATTTTTTTTTTTTAATTTACAATTTAATAAGGACATTTATGCACGTTTTTTTTAAAGCTAGGAATAATATTGTAAGAAACAATTTCATAGTCTAGCGTTTTAAAATGATAATTTTATAATTATTATTAGTCACCTACTTTCCTAAATCACTTTTTAAGATAGTAAGATTAGATAATCGAGAAGGCTCGAAAACATTTGAGGTAAGGTAGAAATACTCAAAATTCTATCATCTCTAATTAGCTCTTAAGATTATTACTAATTTGATTGTCGAAGCGTCAGTTGATAAGTACAACATCTATTGATACCAAATTTTGGATGGAGGAAAATTTGGTCTTCATATGACAACAACTGTACATTTGTAATTTAGGAAAAAGGGAACAAGCAAAATAAAGAAAAATGGCTTCATTGTCAAAGTCAGATATGAGAAACAATAGAATAGAAAAGAAGTTAGAAGTTTAAGTTACCTCATATATAAAGCCATAATAGTGTATTTGTAGGGAAAGTTGACTTAGGTTGTTTCTTAGGGTTTCAGAGTCGCCTTAGAATAATTAGATAACTCATCGTGAAAAGGGACATGCCCACTTTCGAGTTCCGAGGCCGAACGTCTCCCCCTATGCCCATTCTGGTCCTAGAGCGATGCTTTGAGCCAGAGCATATGTAGGATATGCCTATTAGTTATTTTGCTAAGGTCGGCCTCGACATTGGACTTGGTCGAGGTCAAGGTCAAGAATGCTAACTTGTGATTTGACCAAAACTAACCCTCTTCCCTTTATTCATTTTGAGCTTAGGGTGTTATTTTTTGCTCAAACCTTTTTTTTTTTTCTCGATCTTATTGCTTCTATTCTTATTTTTATATCGATTATATCCTTTGGTACAAAATCACCCATATCAACATCAATGGTAAATTTTCTTATCTTATAAGTTGATTGTTGGATTCCTCCAGTTATTACAAATTTACAGTTGCACAAAATTTCAGTATCAACAACATGCATTCGATACCTTGTCAAATTATCAATTTCCATCTTTTGTCTATTTTAAGTTTCTTGATTACAACAAATGAGGATATGAGTCAATTATTTCTCATTTGATATTTTTTATTTTTTTAAAAAAACGACGGTGATTATTAATAATTTTGTTTCCATCTTCGACGAAAAGCCCAGTAAATTTATCCATTTTCTTAATGTAAAGAAAACGTTTTAAATATATGTCTTGATTAAATTATGAGTTACTTTAATGATTCTGCTTTCAGCAATTGCAACTCAAATATCAGCAATTGCATACTCAAATAGGATTCTTCCATAGAAAATTGATTTCACCCTTGCATATCATAATAATATTTTGAATATGAGATAGCCCATTTCAACCCTTTGACCAACAAAAATAAAATAAAATAAAAAATAAAAAAACGATCCAGAGCGACCCACGTCCTTTTTTAAAAGTCTTACAGTTGCCACATAAATATAATCATATTAATAGAGTGAGTGGTCATTTAATTAAAAAAATGTATTGATCTAAATTTAGATTTAAGTTTGGGAGTTATTTGTGTGTAGAAAAGGTATTATTACCTACGACACTTGTGAAAATATTTACCAAAATTTTTCAAATTAATTGAATTTTGTTAATTAAAAAATATTTTCTTAAATTTGAATTTAAATTTTATCTTTTTAGTTTTAGTTTTTTTTTATTAATAAGGAAGTTATAACAGACATTGACAAACAACTAGAAAAATGAGAGAATAAATAAAAGGAAAATATATGAAAAATAAAAAATAAGGCAGACAAAATACGAGTAAGATCCACTTTTAAATATTTTAACTTTTGGTTATTTTAACGTATTGACGATTAAGTTTTGAAATATTTTGTTGGAGAAGAAAGCTTGGAGCTTTGAAATAGAAGAAAAATAAATTGATCTTGAAATTGGTGAAGTATGACTTAGTTTTTTTCTAAAAAAAAAATTGGGGATGGTCTTTTAAAAAAATGGAAATAAGAGTTTGCATCAAGGTTCGAAATATCGATGTTAATGGAAATATTGAGGTCCCGATTTTATGGAAATATCAATGACAATAGAAATTTCGAGAAAAGTTATGGAAATTTATAGAATTATATATAATTAATGAAACTTTAATTGTGGCTTAATTAGACTATAATTGACCATTTTTAATCACAATTTCTATAAAGTAAGATAATATTTAGATGTCTATCGTAAATGTCTAAGTAACTGTTAGATACAAGAGCAGAAATTTAAAAAATAAATGAAAAAATAATTACAAAATAATAAAAAGTTTATGAATATTTTGAGATAAAATGATGTGAAAATTATGAAAGTTTTAGATGGTAAAAGAAAAAACTCACATCAATTTAATTTTAAGGTGAAATGATGTGAAAATTTAATGAAAAAAGTTTGATTGAGCTTAAAAATAAATATAGATTTTTTTTTGTGGTTTTTTCAAATTCAATTTCTTTATAAATGAGAGTTTTGCGTTGAAAATAAATCTAAAAGTTAAAAAAAAAAGTAGCACATAAAAAATGTTTAATCCTTTATCGAAAATGACATTGGCGTGTGAAACTATAGAATTGTGTGTAATCAAGACCATAAAATTCAAATTTTCTCAAAATTTTCTCTTAATCACAAAATGGGGAATTGAAATATTCTCGAAATATTCTTGAAATCTCGAAATTTCGTTGAAATAAAATTACCCCAATCAAAATTTGGAGACCCTCAAAATGATAGTTTGCATATGTTGACAAAAAAAAAAAGATATGAAAAAGAAGTAAAAATGTTTGGCCAAAAAGAAAAGAAAATATATGGCTTAAGACAAGCCACGTGGAAAACCAAAAAGATGAAATAACTTTTCTTGGTTCTGAAAAAAAGAAAGAAAGATAGACTAGCTTGTTTTAACTTTTGGTTATTTTAACATTTTGTTGGAGAAGAAAGTTTGTAGCTTTGGAATAAAAGAAAAATAAATTGGTGAATTGTGACTTGTGACTTGTTTTTTCTTTTTTTTTTTTTTTAAAAAAATGTTGGGCCCATGTATTAAAAAGAAAAGAAAATGTAGTATGGCTTAGGAGAAGCCTCGTGGAAAAACAAAAAGATGAAACTTTATCCTTGGTTGTAGTAAAATGAAAGAAATACTTGTTTTAATTTTGGTTATTTTAACCAAAAATATTTTGTTGGAGAATAATTTGGTTCTTGAAATCGATGAAGTATGACTTTTTTTTAAAATTTTTTTTTTAAAATCGCAATGGTTTTATTAAAAAAAAAATGGAAGTAGGAGTTTGCATATGTTGACAAAATAAAAAAAAAAAAAAAAAAAAAAAAAAAAAAAAAAATTGGCCACCCATGTTTTAAATAGAAAAGAAACTGTATGGCTTAGGACAAGTCACGTGGAAAAACAAAAAGATGAAACTTCCCTTGGCTGTGGAAAAAAAAAAAAAAAAAGAGAAACAAGAAGAATATTGGCTAGAAAAAGAAAAAAAAAAAAAAAAGAAAAAAAAAAATGACGGAAGACAAGGGAAAGGGAGGTGCTCGAAATTTGTGAGAGGTAGCTATAAAACCATGGGTAATTATAAGAACTCACCGACAAGGTCGTGCTTAATGCCATAATTAGTTCGTACAAGTTCATAGCTAAAGGATTCAAGTCGGGTAAGTGGTTTTTATTTAAAGATTGATGGATTCAAGAATTATGTAAGTTTTGGACACTTTGATGTGGGTTTTGTTTTTTTGTTGCTCAAAGTTTTATGGATTTTTTTGTTGGTTGTGCTCTTGCATAAAGATTGTTTGGGGAAAAAAATTGAAAAAATGATAAACAAGAGAAGAAGATTAAGAAAAGTTAAGTTTGTGACCCAAATCGTGTAGTACATTGTTCTTTTAAGCTTCATAATATGAAGGAAGTTTCATTTGGGGAAACTAAGAGCATATATGTCTTGTGGGTTTTTATTTCATCTTTCAATAACTTGTATGAAATTGTATAAAGATATGTTCTTTGTTGAAGTTAATGTGAGAAGAATTATAAAGAATGAAATTGTTGAAATGGAAGAAGGAAAAAACAAGAATGATCAACAAAATTTGGTGGACATAGAGAAAAGAAGAAGATATGTTCACTCACTCACGATTACCCTACGCCGCCTAGTTAGACTAGGAAGTGACATGCTGACAATAGATTCTAACTAAACTATAGAATGATCGTCAAATTCTAAAAACGTTATTTTTTTAAATAGGGGTAGCAAAAGCTTTTATTTATAAAAATGATTATAAATAACTTCATTAAATCAAAGTCCATAAAAATTTTGATAGAATTTTCTAGAAAATTGGATAAAACACACGTGCAAAGAAACCCTATAAACACCCCCAAAATTTTGTTTAATCAAACCACGTGTGTGCCTCACCACACACTCTTCGATAGAATCCACATATCACAACACTCCAACCACATCATGAAAACTTAGTAAAAAAAAACATGCAAGTTATCATATACAAACAAACCATTCAAAACTAAGGCTAGCCACTCTAATTACAAGTCAAAATAATAAGAACAATATATATATGTACAACAATGTGAGATCTAAATAAAACTGGTGGCAAATCTCGACTCCCGTAGGCCTGTTTGAAAGGTCAAAGGCTACTTGGTGAAAAATTTAAGAAAAAATATGAGCTAAAAAGTTCAATAAGGAGTGAGAGTTCATAAGAAAATAAGTTTAAAAGAAAATTTTCACATTCTCAATAGAAATTTGGAATTCTATAAAAACAATTCAAAACTCAAGATAATCAAAACATATAGAAATTTTGTAAAAGTAGCTCTTTAAGACGTAAACATAAGCCGATAAAAACCAATACCAAATCTGCACATAAATCTCTAGTCATACTATGCATTAAATAATCTCAAGATACACAACAAAGCAATCTCTAGTCATACCATAACCAAGTAATCATCAGGAACATAACAAAGTAAATTTCTAGTCATATGTGTATGTAGAGTACGATGTAATGCCTATATGTGTGCCAAGGTAGGTCTTGAACACTTATCTCTCTCTTGTATATTACAAAAACATATTAACGTGTGTAAGAATCTACTGGTTTCTCCCTTTTTAAAAGAAAAAACAAAGTAAAAAGTAAAATAATAACAATAATATAAAAATGGAAAATTTTCACAGATAGAAAAAATGTCAAAATATTTACAGAAAATAGCAAAAAAAATACTGATAGACATTGATAGACTTCTATCAGCATCTATCAGTGATAGACTTCTATTATTTCTATCACTGATAGACCTTGATAGACTTCTATCGGCGCCTATCACAACTATCTAAAAATTTTGCTATTTTGTGTAAATAATTTCCCTTATTTTTCTATTTTTAAAACTTCCCCTATAAAAATTTAATGGAAATTACTATAAATAGAAAAAAAAATATCAAACTATTTATAAATATTGAAAAATTTTGCTATCTATCAGCGATAGACCGCAATAAAATTCTATCACCTGTGACAAGCGATAGAATTTTATCGTGGTCTATCGCTAGTAACAGTAAAAAAAATTTATATTTGTAAATAGTTTGACTCATTTTTCTATATTTGAAAACAACTCTAAATTTAAACGAAAATCATTGTAAAAAAAATTCTCCAAAATTTGTTAACTCATTTGAAAAAGATAAAACATGCAAGTTATTGTATACAAATAAACCATTTGAAACTAAGGCTAGCCACTCTAATAACAGGCCAAAATAATAATAGCAAAATATATAAACAATAATGTGAGATTTAAATAAAATTGGTGGCAAATCTCAACTCCGGTAAGCCTGTTTGGAAGGTCAAAGGGCTACCTGGTGAAAAATTTAAAAAAAGTTATGAGCTAAAATGTCCACTAAGTAGTGAGAGTTTATAAGAAAACAAGTTTAAAAGAAAATTTTCACATTCAAAATAGAAATTTGGAATTCTATAAAAATAATGGAAATCCTCTCAAACAATTCAAAACTCAAGATAATCAAAACATATAAAAATTTCATAAAAATAGCTCTTGAAAACGTAAACATAAATTGATAAAAATCAATACTAAATTTGTACTTAAATCTTTAGTCATATTGATACAGGGAAATTTCAATATGCACAACAAAGCAATAATCTCTAGTCATACTATGCATCAAGTAGTCTCAAGATACACAATAGATCAATCTCTAGTTATATTATAAATCCAGTAATCTTAAACATAGCAGAGTAAATCTCTAGTCATACATATACGTAAAGCATGACTCAATTTCTATGTGTGTGTCAAAGTAGGTCTCAAACACCTATCTTTTTTTAATGCTGCAAAGACACATTTATAAATGTAAAAATCTACTTATTTCTCCCTCGATGAAAGGAAAAAATGTAATAAGTAAAATAATAATAATAATAATAATAATAATAATAATAATAATAATAATAATAATAATTGGATGGTTGGTTAGGGTTTCAAAGGGAAAATGAGAAAAGTAATTAAAAAAAAAAAAAAAAGAACCTGCCAAAACTTTGAAGTGGAAAGTTGGTAGATGGACATGTGGTCAAGGGTTAAGTTCACTTTTAATGTATTTTTTTTTTTTTAAAAAAAAAAGATTAAAAAGAATATGGTGGAGAAAAGGGGGTAGGTTTCATATCATAACCTTGAGAAGAGGAAGCAAAATCTTGGGATGAGAATCAAAAGTAAAGGAGACAAGAGTTGAAAAAAGGGATATTTTAGAGAAATTATATAGGTGAAGATTAGGTTTCTGTTTGAATTGACTAGAGAATTTTAATTTTTAATTCATTTTTATTTAAATTTTTTGAATAAAAATTATTTAAAATATATTTCAAAAACTATTTTGAGTGATTGTCAAATACTCTAATTTTTTTCAAAATGACTAATTTTTTAAATTAAAAACTTGAAAATGTATTCCAAACACACTCTACATCTTTGGTAAGTTTTCTGATGAAATAATGGGAAGTAATTGTTATTTAGATAGGGATGGAGGTAATTTGGTTAATTGTAAATTTAAAATTCGTAAAAGGGTTCTTTATTTTCATGACTTAATTAGAAGAGAAATAAAGAATTAGCCACTTCAATAACTTGCAATACTATATATACGAAAAGAAAGTACATTTAAGTGGTGAAAAGCTTAAGTAAGTAAAATAAAATGAAATGAAAAGAAAAGGAGAAGTTAAAGAGATAATAATGAGAGATAGAAGGTAGAAGATGAAGAAGTAAGAGAAAAAGGAACAAAGGAAAATGATAAATAAAGAAGGGTGTAGCCATCTTCATGTACTTCCTTCGTTAAAAAAAATGGTCAAATTTTAACTTCTCTAAAAAAAAAAAAGTCAAAATTTCTTGTCAAATGATCGTTTTAATTAAGCGATTAGTAGGCTACACAAAAATAAGTGTAGCCAAGTCAACACTCAAATATTTTTAATTAAAAAGAATGATACGAAGGTCAAAGGGTGTTTAATGAATGAAAATGATGTTCATGCTTAGATGAAAAGGTTTACGGAGAGAGAAGATAAAATTATTTTCTTTTTTAATGGAGAATGAAGGACAAATGGTACAATGGTTTGATTAAAATTTAAGTTTATGTTTACTTCCTATTTAGAAAGAGTTCATAATTTGTGGTATGCGTTGGGTTATATTGGCAAAATATTATAAGTATAGGTGTCCTACATCGGGAAGATTAAAAAAAGTGATAAGCTCTAAGTACTATAAAAGAACTTGATGCCTTTAGATTCAAATTATTTCAGTTAGAAACATTTTAAGCTAGCTTAAGTGTGCTAAATCTAGTTAAATTCGTTTTTTATATTTTCTAGTTTGATAGTAAGATTAAAGGGTGTAAGTAATATAAAGGCTTTGAGATAGTGCTCTTGTAATTAAGATCGGAAGAGAATTATTCTATGTGACTATAATAATCTTTTACATAGTAGAATTTTTTCTGGTCTATGGTTTGTTCTTCCGTCTAGTTTTTTTCCACGTTAATTTTAATTTCTCTTTTATTTTTTTTTGTTTATTGAAGTTGGATGCTTTTTCCAACCGTATGATTGTTGGAATTTTAGGTTAGACTGTAATTGAAGTAAACTTATGATACGAAGTGTAATCATTAGTAAATCTGTTATTTTACAAAATATTTCATTATTCAACTAAATATTATGAAATTTCTCGCCATCTATGATTATGTATGATTTATAAAGAAAAAAAATGTTACGTGATTTCTAGAAAATGTTTATGAATTTTCAATAATTTCATGTTTTTAATTGAATTAAAATTATTAAAATTACTTTTGTCATTTTTAAAATCACTCAAAAATACACTTTAATCGCTCAAAATTAATTTAATTTTCAATTTTACACTTTTAAATGCAATTTTCAATCATCAAAATTAATTTTGAAGGATTAAAAACAAATTTCACGGTAATTTTAAAAATGACAAAAGTGATTTTAGCTATTTTAAAATCACTCCCAAACATGCCCAAATCTTGTACCAATTGTGATTTCCTAACATGCCTCGTATATGTGTTTTCATAGTGTAAATGTAGCTCTATGTGACAATGGATATGATTACACTACTATGTGTTTTAAGATTAATCTACACCAGTATGATTAAAGTTGGGTACATATTTGGTGACAATTTTCACATGTTTATGTTTACGATATCAAGAGTCAATTTTACTAATTTTCTAATGTTTTACTTATCTTGGAAGTTAAATTGATTTTTTATCTATAGTATGGTATTGAGTTTTAAACTATTATTATTAATTTTTTATTTTTTTGTATGAAGGAAGTTTTCTTAAAGTTTATTTTATTATTTTACTCACCACTCATTAGGCTTTGAGCTCATGTTTTATCCTCATTTTCCTTTAGATGCTCTTGAGTTTCAATTAGAGTTAGTTGTCCAATATCTGCCACCAGTCACCCTACGTATTGCATATCACCTTTTGTATGGTACATTTAGCTTGACATTTAAGTGTACGTTAAGGATATATTTAATGTCATACTGTAAGTGCAATGCCCATGGATGTATAAAGAAAGTTTAACTTGAAGTTAGGAAAAACTTTGACAGTAGATTACATTGCACACTTTTAGGGTCTATTGTCGTCATAGTTCGTCCCAAGTTTAGTAGGGTAATCTGGAATGTGGGGTGTGACAACGTAGCATACGGATAATTAATCATCATGAATACAAAGATCTAGTGGTTTGAAAACCACTTCTTCTACCATTAAAACTCTTAATTCTCAACCGTTTTAGATCACACTTCTTTCGAAACAATATTTTATATAAAGCTCAACAACTTCTCAAACTTGTAAACTATCATTTCCATTTCTCAAGACAACGTAAAGCATTTCTAATTTCTCAATAATAAGAGAATATCAACGGCATTTATAAAACAATTCCAACTAAAATCATAATATTTCTAGAATTTCATTATTTGAAATTTCATGGTATTAAATTACAAATTATCAATTTAAAAAACATAAATTATTCTCTTCATAAATCAAAAAATTCATTATCGTACAAAATAATCATCTATTTCTCAAGTCATCGTAATTCTCAACAATTAAATCATTTGCATTAACAGAAATTGTAATTTATTTCAAAACTCGAAATTCATCAATTTCTAACAAAGTAAAGGTACTTTGTAAAACAACCACTCACCGTATTTTTGATCGAAAATTTTGGATCGTAAACTATTCCGATCTACAATTGACCTAAAATAATTATTTTGTCGAAGTATTAGTAACACTTTAATAATCCAAAATAGAATTCAACACTAATTAACCCAACACGTTTAACTTCTCCAAAACTCATAAGTTAACAAGCATTTTCATGAGTTTAAATTTAATCAACCAAATAATCAAAGGTTCTCGTTCATAAAAAAAATCCTCCCATGCATACTCTTGTTTTTCGTCTTCTCCAAAAAAAGAAAAATCAAATAGTTTTACACTAAGCTTTCTTCTTTGCTCCTTCCTTTTCATATTAAGCTTTTGAGTATTTCTATTTCCTTTCTTTCTTTTGCTTGAGCATGCTCCAAAATAAGCCTATCTACTTTAAATCCCATAAATTTCTTGAGAACTCTATCAAGTAACCCATAAGAAATATTTAACCAAGATAGTTAGAAACTTACACACAACACCACCAACTTCCATTTTTCCAAGCCTTTACTCGAAACAAAAAGCTAACAAAATTGAATCCTTGGGTAGAAGTTTAAAAGCATGTTTGGGAAGTGATTTTAAAACTTTTGTTCATTTTTAAAATCACTCAAAAACACATTTTAATCACTCAAAATTAATTTAATTTTCAATTTTATACTTTTAAATGCAATTTTCAATCATCAAAATTAGTTTTGAAGGATTAGAAACATATTTCACGATGATCTTAAAAATGACAAAAGTGATTTTAGCCATTTTAAAATCATTTAAATGCTCTAATTTAATTTATTCAAACTACTTACACATCATCCAAAACTTTTAATACCTAAAGTACTTCTAGAAACATTTTTGATCAATCCACCTTACTAAAATGTGTTCGAAAGCGTTTGAACTCGCAGATCTGAAGTCGCTAAGTCGTGAGTGTTTAGATTAGAGGTCGATGGAAGCGTGGGTCGTCCGTGGCTTAGGTGTTGCTATCGACGGCAAGTTTTTGGTCGGAGAAGGAGGATTGTGCGACGGAGAGAGGGTGTCGGTTGAAACGAGGAAGAGAAAGAGACGAAGAGAGAGTGACTTTTTTTGAACGTGGGTTATGCTTTGATATTCTTTTACTAAATATCATTGTGTGTGTGGTTTGAAACATGTGTGTTGTGGCTTCTTAGAAGCCACACATTTCTTTTTTTCTTTTGATAATTTGTTTCTTTTTTATTATAATCGTTTTTTCATTTATAAATATATATAATTCTTTTTAAGAAAACGTACGTCACCTTTTTGATTTCTTAATTTCTTTTAGTTCCATTTATTTCAAGTTTTCTCTTCCATCAAAATACATTATTCTCCAATGCTAGGAGATTGAAAAGAGAGAGGAGACATGAAAAACTAGGACGGAGAGGCAAATTATGGAAATTTCATTAAAAGGAATCGTTTGGAAATTAGGGAAGAAATACTTTTATATATATTATATATATATATATATATATATATATATATATATATTTTGTAATGTATGTGTGTGTATATGTTTTTTTTTTTTTTTTTTGGCAAATATATTGGATTGCTAAAAGCACGAAAGGGGCCTCAAAGCCTGAGGTCAAGACATAAACAAAACACCGCAAAAATAAGAAAACGAACAATGACAAAGACCAACCAAACATAAAAATCAAGCACATACAACTCAAAGAAAAATGTTCTAAGAGCCATTTTGGGTCCCCCAAGAAAAGCCCCAAGTCACTTAGAACAACAAATAAAAACCTCAAATCAAATAGCCAAACTAATCACTTTGGGAGGTCGCCAGATAGCATTATGGACAAGCATATTCACTTGTGCCAAACACGATAAATAATAGCACATCAAGCAGTTCTCCACACCTTACGCCCAAGCTAATTATTACTTGCACTAAAGTGACAAATCCAATTTAGCTTTGTAGTGCAATGTGAGATCCTATGGGAACACATTTCCCACAAAAGCATGTCCCCTCAAATAGTCTTACGAAAAGAATATTAAAAAAAATAAATGATCCCTAGACTCAACTCCACCAATACATAGAAACATAGTCACACTTAGGATACCAGCGAACATCATTTACTACATGATCTTATGTTTGTAATTGATTCCAAACAACAAGCCAAGAGATGAATGAATGCCTGAAAATATTACCTCCCAATCAAAGGAAGCTAACCTCAAGACATACTCCACAAGCTGCCTAGGACATAAGCACTCCTAAGCGCACTAGCGACCGAAAACACACCAGATCGACAAGGAAGCTAGGTTACATTATCCTCTCGACCAACGTCATCCACTATCAAATGAACTTACGAGAAGAAATCAACCAACTCTCTAGAATTAGAAGGCTAATCCCAAGTCTCATCATAGCGCAGAAAATCACCCACATTTGCATGAAGCGAACTATTTGCATCCAAAATAACCGCAATTATATTAAATTGTTATAGGATAGAGCCCTTTCTAGTCAAGAGTGGAACCAAGTTGAACAACATCGCCCATCACTAATAGAATATTGAACCAATGACATCAAACTATCCTGAACGTGAAGGATGGCCCATCAGCACCAAGAAAGAATACCTCCTAAATATATTTTAAATTTATGCTATGGTTATTGAAATTTCAAAGTTAGATAAAAGTTGGAATAACTTATAATCCAAAAGCATGAACAACAAAAATGTGGAGTGATATTTTACTGAATATTCTTATTATCCATATAGTATTATGACATCTCAAGAGACTTATAATTATGTATGATTTTAGATAATGTTATCAACTTTTTTGAAATTGATATAAACTTTCAAAAAATTTATGATTTATGAGATTATTTGAGAGAAATGTTTTAGCCCCCATATCTTATAAAAAATTTCTCCTTTGCTATGATCCGAATTTCTTCTACTTGGACCAGAGACATGGATCTAATTGGCCTAGGACTTCCTTTGATTTTAGTTATGAGGATCTAATTTGTCCATAATTTTTTTTCATTTTGATAATGGGAATCTAATTCCCCCACATTTTCTCCTGATTTTGGTCATAGGGATCTAATTCGCTCATGGCGAACTTCTTCCTTAACAAGATCATGAGAACAACGTCATTGTAGCCTTGATTTTCTTAGTTTTGTAAAGATAGATCACTCTCGTCTCCACATAAGTCGTCAACTGTTGATGTCAAATTTTGAATAAAGAAAATCGCATTTGGCCTTCATGTGACATTAACAATAAATTTGTAATTTGAGGAAGAGATGATCTGACCTAGGGTTTAACTTAACTCCTCCTAGGATTAGGATATTAAATTTTCTATATTTTATCTTATCTTTATCTTGATTTTTGAGCTTTATTTGGTTAGGTCAAAATTAACCCATTAACAACGATATTTCGAAAATGCCATCGGGAGAAGATATATAATTGCCCATATACAATGTAACTAAATTCTCATCTCTTTTATCTGATCTCTATAAAATTTCACATCTGTTTTTTTTTTCTTCATATCTACTTTTTCTAAAATCTCATTTATTTCAAATTTAGGCAAATCTATTATCCAAACACAATTTTATTGATTTTAAAGAGATTTAATCGATTAACTATTTTATTTAAGAAAATTTTTCACAAATAGAAAAAATATAAAATTATTTACAAAAAATAAAAAAAAATACTGATAGACATTGATAGACTTCTATCAACATCTGTCTACGATAGAATTCTATCATTTCTATCAATGATAGACCCTGATAGACTTCTATAAGTTTTAATCACAACTATCTAAAAATGTTGCTATTTTGTGTAAATAGTTTCCCCTATTTTTTTTTATTTTTAAAAACTCCTCTTTTATTTATTTATTTATTTATTTTTTTTACATAAAACCGATGTATGGGCATTGACTTATAACAATAGGCACTGCTGCAATTTTGTGAAAATTTAAGATTGAGCTCGGAAAGGAGAGAAGCTTTGGGAGAAAAATACAGAGATCAATAGAAGTAATTTATTAGAGCACGAAATCTGAAGGTGCTTTTAGATTGATTTTCTAATTGTTTAAATAAGTGTTTATAAATGAAAAAAAAAATATTTATAAATATTTATAAAGTCAATCCAAATAGGTCGATTGGTTGTGCATGTGATCGAGAAGTCTATTTATACACCCATACACCACTTATACTCTCATTGCATCATTTAATTTCTCTTGACTTTATTCCAAAACACCAAATTTATACAACAACCAATTTATCATCTCATTCATGCTCAAGGACGATATCATTTTATTTAAAATTTTCAATGAATTGCAAATAAAGGTATTTGTTATCGAATTGCAAGTTTAAAAAAATATTAATAATAAATAAATTGATTAGATTGTTTGCTGGTTTTTCGTTAACACTCTTTTTTTTCTGCTCTTTTATTTTGTATTTTAGGTGAGTTCCAATATATGGTATTGGTTGCAAATACAAGAAATTTTCATTTTTTGAATTGCAAATTTTTCTAAAAATTATTAAAATAGGACTGTTTTTTAATATAAAAAAAATGAGCAAAACTATTTATAAATATAGAAAATTTTTATTCTCCATCACTCAAGCGTTATAATTCTATTGCTGATAGACAGTAAAAAATTTCTGTATTTGCTTTTCTGTTTATAATACTTTTTCATTAAAAAATAAGTATCTGCTTAATTTTTCACTTTTTTACACCACCTCTTTCTCCTCCTGTCTATACATATTGAAATTGGTTGACTGATTTCTCAATACATAATATTAATGGTACTAAAATCTCAGTTTACTGATGAGTTAGTTTTAAAATGGAAATGTTTCCTTTACAGGGTTAATGACTAGGTCTGTATATTCTTTTTTCACATTTTTTCAATTAAAAAAATAATTTTTTGTTTGTTTCTTCCTAATTTCTACACAACGTAAATGGTAGAAAGTCTCCTCAAATGAAATATAATTTGAAGTTCTAAAACTATTATGTGCCTTTTATTTATTTAGTTTAATGCTAATGAAATCCTGGTTATCTTTTCTTAAACTTAGATGAATCATTTTTGTTACACATTGCAATAGGTATATTTTTAAGGATAATAATTAAGTGTATAAAAATATTTTAAAAAAATTACAAATATAGTAAAGTCTATTAGTCATAGACTATATCGATGATAGACTTCTATTACTAATATGATCTATCACAGATAGACTTACATAATTGGATCGAAATGTTGTTATATTTACAATATATTTTATATTGTGTTATATTTGTTAATATTTTGAATCTAATTGTTATATATGCAACTGTTCCTTAAATTTAATAAAATTAGATTTTATATTTTTTGAATTACACAGCAAATATTGTCTAACGTGGATATTTTGGTCCATTGACAACTCTCAAATAATGATTCGAAAAATTATTTTTCCATTTATCCAGTTAATTTTTTTTTTTGTCATATTGATTTTGCTATTTCTGTCTGCAGGCAAAACAACATTTTTGGTCTCACATGCTTAATTTAAGGTGTATATAGATCTCTAAATTTTCAAACTTAACCATCAATTTTAAAGTTGTTTTCAAATATAGCTAAATTAGTCAACTTATTTACAATTATTGTAAAATGTCACTGTTTAGCAGTGATAAATAGTGATAGATATCTATATGTATCTATTACTGATAGACAAGGACATTTTTACTATATTTAAAAATATTTTTAATAATTTTGTCATTTAAAATAATTACCCCCAATTTTATTCTTAAAGTCTATATTTAATAACATTATTAGTTTCCCATTAGGTTTAACGTTAATTATTATCAGAAAAGCTAGCATGACACTTTCTTTTGTCTTCTGCCTTTCTCAATTTTATTGATGATGGCCTAATAAAAGAAAAGTGGGTTTCTTTTTTAGTGCACGTTTGAGATTTATTTTTAAATCATAAAAAATTATTTTTATATAAAAATTATTCTAAAACCTACTTTTAATTACTCGAAATTAATTTAATATTAAATTTTATATTTCTAAATGCAATTTCCGTATCATCAAATTAGTTTTGAAAGATTAAAAATATGTTTCATAGCAATTTTAAAAATGACAAAAGTGATTTTAACTATTTTAGAATTACTCTCTAACATACCTTTGTATCACTATAAAGATGGCCCAATCAGCTACAACAATTCAAATCATCAACATGTTTGTTAGCTCATTTGAAGAAAGAAAAATACTTGGGTGTTGAGTGGACTGTACCTATCTCTTTCCGTGACCTACCAGTTGCCCAATTAAAAATTGACAGGGGCAAGAATTTTATTATTTTTTTTAAAAAAAATAATTTGTTATTTTTCTTGTTATGTAATAAAAGACGGGGTTGTTTTGGCACTCGGGAAGCATATAACAAGCATGAAGAGCATTAAGTACAAATTACAAATTTAAGCTCTTCTCGCTTGCTCTGACCCTTTATTAAACACTAATTTAAGTATCAGAGGTCTTGTGGCAGGTACTACACCAGTGTTTTCTTCTTCTTTATCTTGCAGGTCGTCTTTCTTTCTCAAATTATAAATTTACTATAGAAAATACGTGAAAGTAAGGTGAGTTCCCTTATTTAAATTTTACTATCAAAAATCCTAATTACAAGTTAGTATGTAATAATAAGTTTTTATTTTTATATACAACTTAAAATAATCTATAAAATGATTAAATTTCCCATTAGAAATAAACAAATCTAAAGCTTAAACAAAAACAAAATATTTTAGTCAATAATAATTAATACGACTCTTATCATAAAATGGAAAGTTCACTTATCCTGTTGTATTAAAAATAAATAAATAAATAAATTTGTCGTTTTAAAGTTCTACAAAGTTGGTCATATACTTAGAACTTGGAAGAAAGTTTGCGTGGGGAATCGGAAGTGATGAACTTTGGGTATTATTATATTATAAGATGGATGTTTCGTAAATTAGAGTATTAAAATACGGCAAAAAAACGCTGCTACTTATCCCAACGAAACTTCCAGATTCAGCGGTGCGTCGCAATCTGCATATTGGCCTTCTGTGCAGTCCATGTACCATTTTTGCATTTTCCATAAAAAAAATGATAAATATAATTATTATAAATAAAAAAGTATCAAATTATTTATAAATATAGAAAATTTTCATTACTATCGCAATAGACTTCTATCACTTAGTAATACAAATTTTATCGTGATGTATCGCCTAGCGATAGTAAGTGATAGAAGTCTATCGTAATATATCGCTTAATAATAAAAGTCTATCGCTGATAAACGGTAAAATTTTTTTATATTTATAAATAATTCAGCTAATTTTTCTATATTTAAAAACTGTCTTTATCATGAATATGAATTGACCTTTTATTCTTTTTTACTTCGTTCAATTACAAACTAACCACAGTGAAAGTTGTCATTAGGATTTGGGAATACCCAAACGATCTAATCACAACCAATATTGTTGGATATTTATAATGTAATGACACAGAGTAGTATTTTTTTTTTAATCATATTGAAATATAAAAAAATAAATTTAATTATATAGATTAAATTTCTGATTAAAAATTTTAAATTAGATTGAAATCATCAAATTAAATGAGGTTTCAGGTACAAATTTAACATACATGAAAGTTAAATTGATAGTTTCTTCATTTTGAATTATTTATATTTGATATTGGTTAATTAAGTAACAATTCAATTGAGTAAAATTTGACAAATATTTTAATTTTGTACTTATTTGATTTGATTTACTTTTATTTTGGAGAGTTACTAAATTGTTAGCTTATAAATTATCAACTTGTTTCTAAATTTGGAGTATCTCGTTCTAATTTGAAAAGTTTATTTTTTTTTTTCTTTTGGTTCATCTTGAGTTGAGTTTAGAACAAGTATCCAAGAGTTCTGTCAGATTCGAGGTTGTAGTTCTATGAAAATTAGTTGTTGTATCATGTTCAGACAATCATTGTAGTCTGCTTGCAACGCGTGCAGAATGTACTGTCTCAGGACATCACTTATAAAGATATTTTTAAAATGTCTTTTTGTTGTGTAAAGGAAAGTAAAGTATATATTAGGTACATCCTACGGTTGTACTTAACCATTACTCTATATTTTATTAGTAAAATAAAATCTAGAGATTCAAACTACCAACTCGATGGTCACTAACATACATAAATGTCGGCTGAGTTGTGTGTTTTTTTAGTAGGTTTAAATATATTTAGTATTATATAATTTGAAGTAGTTTGATGAATCTCCTAATAATATGATAGCTGGCTTGTTGATAATTCACCAAGTTGAACCCTTTAGAATAGGGAACTTCAAAGAAGAAAAAAAATCTATGGGCATAAATCAAATCACGTCCTTAATTTGTGTGGTGAGAATGTTGTAGCTTGTTGTTTTCACAAGGTCTCTCATTTTATGATTTTTCAAGTTTTGAATGAATTGTGACATTATCCTCTCAATTTTGTGAAAAGACACTTCCTTATAATATCCAACCTTTACATGGATCTTTATAATCTTTTCATTGCATATATTTATTTGATAACTATTTGTTTTTCAAAATACCTAAAAAAAAAAGTAAGTAATATAATACACATAATTAGAATTAGTATTTGTAAGTTTAATTTTCAAATACTAAATAACTATTGCACTTTTCAGAAAAAAATAAATATATATCATACGAGATCTAAGTGATAGTAAAAATCCTCCATTAATTACTGTTAAAATTTTGATATATGGAAGTGAAGAATGCAAAATTTGAAAAAGGCAGAGAGGTTTACTTTTTTTTTTTCAGTAAAAATCCTCATTAATTACTGTTAAAATTTGATATAGGAAGTGAAGAATGCAAAATTTGAAAAAGAAGAGAGTTTCTTTTTTTTTTTCCTTCTTTTTTTTTTTTTTAATTTCTTGAAAGCAAAATAAGTATCAAATTTTGTTTATTGCTGGTCAATAGGAAGGGTACTAATTACTACAAAGATGGGAGGGAGAAATTTTTTGAAAAATTGACAAAAATAACTTCTTTATACATTATTTTTAAAAAATACTCTTTTTTAATAATAAGTTTTTTTGGACCCCTTGATGATGAAGATGATGTAAATAGGATAAAACTTTATATGTAAAATTACTTTTTTACCCTCCCACTACAACTTTGATGATGAAGATGATGTAAATAGGATAAACCTTTATATGTAAAATTACTTTTTTACCCTCCCACTACAACTTCATTATACATAGTTCAACAACCAAATTAATTATTTTACCAAAAAAATTAATTATTTTCTTAATAAATTAATTATTTTACTCACAAAATTAATTGTTTTCCTAACAAATTAATTAGTTTACCCACGAAATTTAGAAATTAGTTTACCCACAAAATTTAAAAATTAATTTTTCTACCCCATCCAAACTTATTACATCCTACAACCCCTTTTAACTACACAACCACCGCACACAACCAATCTCTCTCACACAACCTTTCTCTCAAAATTATACTCTCCTCTCCTCTCAAAATTCTCACAACTCTCTACAACTCATATCTCTCTTCACACAACTCCCAAAGGTAGATATGTATTTCCTTCATTCAACATTTTTTTGATTTTGAAAAAGGTAACAGGTTTTAGTACGATAATTTATTTTAATTCGACCACTAGTTTTCATTTTAGACCAGTTATGTATTGCTAGTTTAAATCTTTACGGGCAATTACCTTTTTAATTTTTTTTGTTTTCGATTAATCTCGTTCGGTGAGAGAGATGTTATAATAATTCAAAAAAAAAAAAAAAAAATACAAACACATAAACTAGGTAAAATTTGTGAAGGCCCGACCAGGCTTCATACACTAGGACCGGGCTTCGGCCGGCTATGATGATTTGTGGATATAATTTGGCCACGTATGTTCACCAGGTGCACCCCGAACCGGGTTCTCACTTGGTAATGACTTTTTTTTCTTTAATTTTTAATATAATTTATCCACCCTTTAATTTATATATATTTTTAATATAATTCTACTTAATTATCTACAAACTAAATTAGTTTATTTTTAATTTAAAATATAAAATAATTTTTCAAATGTAAAATAGTTATTTACTTTTATATCCTTTCCTACTTATTGCACCCAACCAACCAACATTTAATTCATCTATCAATTCCAACAAATAAAATGAAACAAACTTTTTAGCTACCATCAAACATCTATTAATTATTTTAGCAAAATTTTACCAATACACATCCACAACACACATAATTCTCTCAACTCACATAATTGTCTCCTAATTCTCTACAACTCAAATCTCTTCACAAGATTAGTCAAAGTTTAGATTCGTGAAGGTATATGTAATTCATTCATTTAACATGTTATTTATTGATAATCCTCTTTTAATGTTAGATTAATTTAACCTGTAATTACTACTTCAAATCCTCACTCACGGTTGACTAGCTTTGATTTCGATGTTTTCGTGTAACTTTTTTGGTGAGATACATGCATGTTATAATACACACAAACATTAGCTATACTAATATAATATTTCCACAATGAGTAGTTTTAAAAAAAAAACAGAGAATGGAGGGAATTTTTTTGTGGAGCCTGGTCGGGCTTCATAAAATATGATCGGGCCCCACCGGGTTGTTGAAATTGATATTATTGGGCCACGTATGATGTTGGCCCGGCCAGGGCTCCACTGAGGTTGGGGTAGGTACATGTACAAATCGAGAGAGTGAATATGTCCATGGATTTTAAACATGCAACCCTCATTTAAACCGTAGAAGAATCCATGATTTTTAAACATGCATTAGAAAATCATCAAACAAAAAAACCAGCGAAAAATGACCCGCGAAAAATGAGAAGAATCGGAATGTACCTTGTGTAAAATCGAAAAACAATGGAACTTTGAAGAAATCGATTGAAAAATCGATTGAAAAATCGGTAACAACAATGAATAATCGTAAAAAACAGAGGAAATCGTGAGATGGATTTGAAAGTTTGATGAAAACGGTAAGGAAGGAGAAGGGGAAGAGGTGGGAAAGTTTGAGAGTAAAGAAGAGGGAGAAGAAAGGGGGGGATTGTTTGAAATGTTGAGGGTAAAATAGAAATTTCACTGTTGTAGGTAAAATGGTAATTTGACTGTGTTTGGATAAAATGGTAATTTCACTTTTTAGAAAAAGTGAAAATGGTTTAAAATAACACATTTATGTTGAGGGGTTATTATAAAAAAAAAAAACTTGGGGGTCAAAAATGTAAATAACCCCAAAAAAAATTTTTCCCAAAAGAAACATTATAATTACTTATAATTCATAAAATAGAATAAAAGTAACACATAGGTGCACTCATCTTCCTACAACCTCCTCCAATCATAAAAAAAAAAAAACATATTAAAAAAAGTTGTCACGTGACAAACTGTGTGGTTGGAGTATTAGGCGGACTGCACAAAAAATAGATAGAACTTGAAGATACAGTCAAATATTTTTCATAAGGGCAATCCATGCTCCCTTGCCTTTACATAATAAAAATAAAATAAAATAAATTCATTTAAAAAAAATAAACACATGACAATCTTTCATTGGGTGTTGGGTTGCACAAAAAATGTGTGCAACTTTTTTTCTTATCATAAAATAATATATCATCAATTGACATATCTTAAACCAAAACAATATGCATTTAAAACTTTCTAAAAAAAAAAAAAATCTTTTTTTACCCTCTTTTCCACTCCTAAAAACAAATTCAATGATGGCTAGTAGGAAAAGGTGTGTGAATAATACTTGGAGTGAGGATATACTTGAGGATTGCACAAAAATAGATAAAGTTTGGGAGCCGTGACTAAATATTTTTGGAAGAATGATAAAGTACACAGTCTAGACTGCATCTATTCTCATGCTCCACATTTCTTTTACTCACAAAAAAAATCTTTTTTCTCCATATTTTTGTATGTGTATTTAATCCAAAAAGAGAGTCCATTTTCTCATTAATTTATCACCTTTTGAATTTGTGCAAGTCTTGGGAATGTCTCTTCTTCTCCTCATTCTCCTATTCTCTCTACTTGTATTGATCCTAAAATGGAAGAAAAATGTAAAGAAAAAAAAGGGAAATTTTCCCCCAAGTCCACCAAAGCTTCCGATCATAGGAAACTTACACCAACTTGGGAAGCTCCCACACAAATCTCTATGGCGTCTCTCTCAGCTTTATGGCCCCATCATTAGCCTCAACCTCGGCGGCATTCAAACCACCGTCATCTCCTCCGCCTATGCCGCCCGTCGTCTCTTAAAAACACACGATCTTCAATCCTGCAGTCGACCACAAATCGAAAGTGCCAGAAAACTCACTCACAATTTCCTCGACATTGCGTTTTCCCCTTACGGTGATTACTGGCGAGAGATGAGGGAAATTTGTGTTGTTGAGCTTTTTAGTCTCAAGAGACTGAAATCTTACGAACCCATTAGAGATCAAGAAATGAGTTGGCTTATTGAATCAATTTCTGAAGTGGCTTCTTGTGGGGGCCCTGTTGATCTTACTCAGAAAACAGTGGCTCTGACTGCTGCTATTATTTTTAGAATTGCTTTTGGGAAGAAGGTGTTTGAAAAAGGGGATGGATTTCATGAGCTTGTGAATGAAGCTGAGGCTTTGTTGGGAACTTATAGTGCTTCTGAATTGTTTCCTTATTATGTTCCTAATTTTGTGGGGAAGCTAATTGATTGTGTTACTGGATATCAAACAAGGCTTCATAAGGTTTTTAATGAATTGAATGGTTTGTTTCAAGAAGTGATTGATGAACATCTTTGTCCTGAGAGGGATAAACCAGAGGAAGATGATATTATTGATGTGCTTTTGGGAATTAGCAAAAATCAAGCTCTATCAGCTGCTTCTAATGTTTCCATTACCCATGAGAATATCAAAGGCGTTCTTTTGGTAACCAAACTTTTTTCATTATCTATCTTTAATGTCCCTTGTTATTGGTTGAAATACAAGTTTAGTTTCTTAAAATGCTGAACTGTTTTTTAAATTTTAGAGTAGTTAATTTAGCTGCTAGTGGAGCTACGAACTTTCTATCACTTTGACAAGTTAATTTTTTTTTTAATACTTAGATGCATTCTAGTTTGCACCCAATCTTTTGTTCTGTTGTTGACGTAGGCTTAAAAAAATGGATGTTGTCTAATTATTCAATAAAAATTTGTTAGGTGGCAATATTTTTTTTAAAAAAAATTAAATTATTATAAGAGTTGTTTTCAAATATAGAAAAATGAGTTAAACTATTTACCAATATATAAACATTTCACTTTCTATCAACGATAGACCATGATAGAATTCTATCGCTTGAGCGATAAACTTCATTTACAAATATAAAAAAAAATTAACTATTTATTAGTGATAGACTGCGATAGAATTCTATCGCTTGTCTATCGCTCAAGCGATAGAATTCAATCACGGTCTATCGTGGATAAACATTAAAAAAAATTTATATTAGTAAATAGTTTAATATTTTTTTTGAAAAATTTTCACAAATAAAAAAAATGTCAAACTATTAACATAAAATAGCAAAAAAAATACTGATAGACATTGATAGACTTCTATCAGCATCTATTAGTGATAGACTTCGATAGATCCTGATAGACTTCTATCAGCGTCTATAAAAACTATTTAAAAATTTTGCTATTTTGTGTAAATAGTTTTCCTTGTTTTTCTATTTTTAAAACTTTTTTTTTTTTTTTTTGTATATAGTAATTTTTTTTCTTATTATTATTTTACTATGTCGAAAAGAAAAAAAAAATTTGTTCCACCTAATCGTATACCTTTGTTTTTACTAGTATGTGTGTTCTTCTTGCCTTGTGTTTCTCTATTATCTCACAGCCAATTTTCTAACAAACCGTATTGATAAATGTGAATGAACAGAAAGAAGTTACATCGGAAACAGAGGAAAAGTAACAGAGAAAGACACAGAGGAGCTTCCATATCTGAAAATGATAGTGAAAGAAACTCTGAGATTGCATCCTCCAGCACCCCTTCTTCTTCCAAGAGAAATCATATCCCATTTCGAAATGGAAGGCTTCGATTTTTACCCAAAAACAGTGGTCCAAGTCAATGCTTGGGCAATTGGACGAGACCCCAAATGCTGGAAAGACCCAGAAGAGTTGCAGAGAGCTGTGTTGATTACAGAGGACAGCATTTTGAGTTGCTGCCGTTTGGGGCTGGCCGGAGGATTTGTCCGGCGTTGAATATGGGAATCAAAATTGTGGAGTTTGCTTTGGCGAATCTTTTGTACCATTTTGATTGGAAGTTGCCGGAAGGGATGAAGGAGGAGGATTTGGACATGGAAGAAACCTCTGGGTTTAGCCTCACCATTTACAAGAAGGTGCCTCTCAAACTTGTTCCTGTTTCATACCATCCATGAAAATATGATCAAATGTACAATTTATAAAATAAACCTTTCAGGTGGTTTTTGGGCCCAACTTCCAGTTAGCTCAGCCTCTAAGTATAATAGTTGGTATTTTCATATATTATAACCTACAATTAACTACAATATTATTATTTCAAATTCCTATTTGATTTACTATTTGTTATAGTGTTTAACTATTTCCTACTCATTCTTAACATTTTCTACCCAAATTATAATAGTCTGCATCATAAAAACAAACTATTATAACCCACATAATATAATAACAAATTCAACGCCCCAAAACACCCCTATAGGATTTTAAAACAAGTTAACACGTTTATTATTTATATCATATTTATATTTATGGCACTTTGTTGCTTATTTTGTTATATATTTTGTAGATTTTTTTACGACATAATGAAAATATCAATGTGAACTAATAAACATATGAAAATATCCATGGAAATATAGAGATATAGACGAAAATTTAATACCATGATTGTTATTATAACTAATACATCATCAACACAAAGGAAAATTTGATTTTTTATCTTTATATATGATTTTTTTCCTTTAAGGAAATATGAGTGGTGATGAAATCATTGACTTCTTAAACGATAACCGATAGATAGTTACATATATGATTTTAATTTATTGTATATAGATTCAGAATCTAAAATTACAATATAAATTGACAGCTTGGCCAATTTGAGTATATGTCTAATTTTTCCAAAAGATAGAATTTAAGACTATTCTTTGGAGTTGAAGTAATGGACTGGAACAAGTTGAAGAGGTGATTTCTTGGCAATTGCAATACCACTTTCCTCTTCTATATCCACATCTTCTTCTTTCATTCCATTTAGTAATTTCCAATCAAAACACAACAATATATTAGCCAGTGCTAGCTCCACGGTAATGGTTGCCATGTTCATCCCAGGACAAATTCTTCGACCAGATCCAAATGGTAATAACTCAAAATTCTGCCCTTTGTAATCAATATTACTTCCCATAAATCTCTCTGGCAAGAATGCTTCTGGATTAGCCCATAATTCTGGGTCTCGTCCGATTGCCCACACGTTGATATGAACACGAGTTTTTGGATAAATATCATAACCATTTAGCTTAAAATGGAACATGGTTTCTCTTGGAATGAGGAGTGGGACGGGTGCATGCAACCTAAGAACTTCTTTCACTACTGCTTTTAGATATTCAAGCTTTTCGAAATCACTCTCCTTTACTACTTCATTTTCTTTTACACAATTTCTGATCTCACCTTGTAGCTTTTTCATCACCTTTGGATTTTTTACCAACTCTGTCATTGCCCAAACAAGTGTGTTTGCTCCTGTTTCCACTCCAGCTAGAAATATATCCTAAAATCACACACACACGAGAAGAATAAGAGACAATTTTTTTAAGTTTTGGATAAAATAGGGAAAAATAACTTCTAGGTTTTGGATATAGTTTATATTTAAATCTTAGGTTTCAAAATGTTACACTTTTAGTTTTTAAGTTTTAAGTTTGGTTTCAATTTAGTCCTTAGGTTTCCAAATATTATTTTACCCTTCATATTTGAGTTTCTGTTAATTTGGTTCTTATATTTCAAAATTTACACTTTTAACTTCGATTTTTATTAGAAACTCACTTTCATGTGATATAAACTTAAGAATATGTTATATGTTCTATTAAGTTGAAAGCTTACCATGATAAGTGCTTTGATGCAATCTCTAGTGAGTTTCACTACATCAAATTCAGAGCCATCTTTCTCCATTTTCAACAAAACATCAACAATGTTTTCTTGATCATCATCATCATTATGAGAAGAAATCTCCCTAAACTTGATACGATCATCCACTACATGTTGAAGAAAAGCATCCAACTCAGCAAAACTCTTCTCCAATCTTGTATGAACACCACTAAACCGATCAATAATCCAACCCACTCTAGGAAAGAAGTCAGTCGCTGAAAAGCTTCCCATTACTGCCATTACTCTTCGAATAACCATTTGAAAATTCTCATTATCTAAAGCACTTCCTCTAAAGCACTTCCCAAAAGCAATCCGTGTTGTTATATTTGCAGTGAGAGAGTACAATTTCTCACTAAGATTAATTGGAGTGTTAGAAGATGAAGATTGAGAAATGGTATTTAACAACACACCAATCTCTTCTTCTCGTATCATTTGAAATGATTGCACTCTTCTAGCACTGAGCAGCTCAAGCACACAAATCTTTCGAACTTCCCTCCAATGATCACCATACGGCGCTAACCCAATGTCTAAATAGTTATATGAAAATCTTGCACCCGCAGCGGATTGAGGTCGGCTGCAAGAAGCGAGGTCGTGAACTTTCAAGACCTCTTTTGCGGCCGCGGCGGAGGATATTACGACGGTCGAGACGGAGCCGAGTTTGAGGAAGATGATGGGACCATATTTTTTTGAAAGGTTAGAAAAAGAGCGATGGGCGAGAGAGGTAATGAGGTGTAAATGACCTAAAAAAGGAAGCTTTGGTGGGGTTGGAGGAGAAACAATAACCTTCTTGTTATTGTGACTTCCAAATTTCATCTTTGTTTTAAGAAATAGTAGAGAAGATAACAGCACCATTGTTAGAGGAAGCCATATGATAACAATGCTATGCATAATCTCATCAAGGCTAACCATTTTATTTTTTTTTTTGGTTATGAAAGCTTCTTGTGAGAGAGAGGTATATATTTATGTCCAATGGGAATAAAGTTGCAAAGATTTATAGACTTATCTCTTGGATATTTGTTAGAGATGATTTTGAAACATTACACGTGTTCAATTTTAATTTTCTATATATTTGTTGAAATTTCCATGTTGAATGTTGTTTTTTCCCCTTAAAATTCTATGTTTGAATGGTATTCATGAGAGTTCCGGCCGGTATAAGAAAGAAGACATTGATAATGATACAAGACTTTTTTTGAAAGTATTACAGATGAGGTAAGGATGTTTTGAGGGTAACTCCAAATTAATAGAGCAATAATATATTGGTGAATCTAAGGTTATACTCATCTTTGTGCAGCTCACACTTTGAGAGTGGATCAAAATCTATTTCATTAATTGCTTTTTTTTTGTCATAATGATGTATTTATATGGAGGATTTGACCTAGCTAGGACATTCAAACAGTGGCTTCAAGGTTGAATCACAATATATAACTCTCAGATCTCTTGTGTCGGAATACGAATTAATTTGGTATTATAGTAACTTTCAGATCCTTTAAGCCAAAATATAATATGGCATGCCCAATTTGGTGAAAAGATAGGTTTGGACTCGACCATAAATGCTAGGCTTTGCCTCGGGCAAGCGCGTGAGTTTGAGTCTTAACCCTTCTCTTTCTTAAATCCATTTTAGTCTAGGGGTGTAGCTTGGGCTCGAGTCTTATCATTTTTCTATTTCAATTGCCTTTAAACTTTTCAAATCTCATTTATGACTTTTTGGGTTCAAAATTATTCATAACAAGAAATATACAAAACAAAGGAAAAATTGAAATATATATATAATTTGGGTTGAATATACCTAGAGGGATTTTACTAAAAAAAAAAATGAAAAGAGGGAGCGAGAGTGAAAAGAAGTGCTTGACAGAAGAAATAAATAAATTTTTAATAAAATGACCAAATTGTTACCCATTTGAACAAATCTTTACTTTTAGAAGTTTAGATCATAATTATTATCTTTTATGAAAGTTAGAGAGATTGATTTGTAAACATAATATTTTTGTTATTATTGAATGCTAAAATATTATATTTTTTATGACCATTTCATATATATATATATGAAAAATTTTAGAAAAAAATGTCAAACTATTTACAGAAAAATAGCAAAATAAATATTGATAGACACTGATAGACTTCTATCATTTCTATCACTGATAGCGTTTATCACAACTATTTAAAACATTTGTTATTTTGTGTAAATAGTTTTATTTATTTTTCTATTTTTAAATTTTTTTCCTATATATAATAAATATTTTTGCACAAAATTTTAATAAATATTTCATAAAAATCTTGATCAATTTTAAAATTTTAAAATTGATTCTAGAAATTATTAAGGTAGAAACCTGGTTTTAATGGCACAAGAAAAGTCTCAAATCTTTCGATAATATTTTTCTTCTTTCTTTTTTTTTTTTTTTTTTTTTTTTTTTTTCTAGAGATATTTTTCCATATCTTTTGAAGTGACACGCTATTTTTAGAAGATTTACATTGGACAATTAATTTATATTATATAAAGCGACCTACCTGAGAGTGGATGTCTAGGTTTCAGTGCAGTCAACATGGAAGATCTTGAGACTTTTCTTTGGCGGAAATTGGCGCTTACGAGGAGAATAGAACTTTTGTATTGGAAGACTCAAATCTACTATTCAATGGAAGCAATAAAATTCTTTTTAGTTGGAGTGCTAAGTTGAGGTATGATGTGAAATTTGTATGTATGTATTTTAGATGTTTGAGGTGATGAGTTTATATGTTTAGAATATTTAGTGTATTTTTTTTATATAAATAATCTATTTTTGTGATGATTATTTTTGTTTGGAAATATTTTATATATATATATATATATACACTACAGATTTGAGATTTAGTCATGGCAAAAGACCATAAAGAAAATCTTAATTTAGAAATTTTAAATTTAATATTAATTTGAAATTACATTTCTGGATGGTTTTAGAACGTCAAGATATGTTTATATCTAATTTGACATGCATGTCTATCAAAAAAAATATCTTTCTTGACATAAAAATACGTAAGTTCCATCAAAATGGTGAGAGATATATCAACTTCTTCTTTATTATAATTCTTTCCTGTTATATATATATATATACTTTTTCATTTTATTCGGCCATAGATTCTTCTTTATTATCAACAACAATTTGACAGGTATATCATCAATTTCTTCTTTTTATATTTATATATTTTTTTTCTATTGGTGTCTAGATTGTCATAAATCTTATAGCAAATGTTGTTTCGCTATTTCTCCTCTCTCTTTCCACCTAACTTTGCTATTTTTGTATCTCTCTCAATTCCACATTTCTCTCTTCCACTCTTCCACAACATCCACAAATTTTAATCTCACATATCACTACAATAAATTAGGCCTTTGATGTCGGTTGAAATAAATAAGCACGGATGTACAAGGTCAGTTTTAAAAAAAATATATATGGATCTTTAATGTCGGTTTTAAACTGACATTAAAGATCCAATTTAATGAGGCTACAATGTCGGTTTTAAACCGACATTAAAGATCCTTCCTAAATTTTTTAATTTTCAACCCACTTTCTTTTTGTAAACCCACTCGTTTCTCTCTCAACCTCCACCCATCTTCTCTTTTCTCTCTCAACCTTCACCTATCTTTTCATTTCTCTCTCAACCTTCACCTTCTCCTATCTTTTCCTTTCTTTCTCAACTTTCACCATCTTCTCCTTTCCCTCTCAACCTTCACCATCTTCTCCTTTCTCTCTCAACCTTCACCATTTTCTCCTTTCTCTCTCAACCATACGTCAACGCTGAAGGTTCGTCAGATCTGATTGTCGGTCGTCATCCAGATCTGATCGTTGGACGTCGCAGCCCGTTCGCTCGTTCACATGTCGTTCAGATCTGAGAGCTTCCTTCACGTGTTGTCTAGATCTGAGAGCTTCGTTCACCCCTATCAAGCTCGTCTAGATCTGAGTTCGTTCCGTTCAAATATGTGTTTGCTCCATCTAGATCTGAGTTTCGGTGTGATGTGTAGGTTCTTTCCGTAGCTGACAACAACATTTTTCCCCTGTTCGGTGAGTTTCAACACTTACCCATTGTATTTCGATGTTAGATTTGAGTTACCTATTGCTGAATAGCTCCAAATATGTAGGATTGGGTAAATTTGAACACCAACCAACAAGGTTTGGAGTCGTTTTGAGTAAGAATCAGTGGGTAAATCACTCTAAGTTCTATTTCGAACTAGTTTAAGGTTTTTTAATTTGGTCTCTAATGTTTGGAAGCTATTATTTGTAGACTTGGAGTAGTTTTGGAGCTATTCGGACACTTTTCATGAAGGATCCAAGTCTATTTTTGTGAGTTTTAAACTTTATAACTTCGTTTGGACCCTTTCGAATTAGATTTATGTGCTGTAAATTAGTTTCTACCTTATGGGTACTCTTTATTTGAAGTTTAGACTTGATTCGAGGTGCTTAATTGAGATTTAAGGTTCATTTAGGTAAGATTACTCATTCCGTATAATTATTGAGTCTCTGAATAAGATTTCGAATTAAGCTGATTTAACATTTGAAACCGTATTTTACTATTTCAGGAGCCTCTCAATTAGTTTCGAAGAGTTTTAAAACACTTAGGTAATAGAATTCTTCTTAAAACTCTAACTTATTGTAATGATCTATATTATAGTTTTTTTTTAGTTCATAAATTTCATTACCTTGTTGAGTTTGTTTCTTTTTATAAGTTTTATTCAATGCAAATATTTTTGAAATTTTGCATCAAACTGTGTTGTTGGATATGATAGTTTTACTTTTGTGGTTGCAAATGTTTTAAGAAGACCAACTATAGTGGCCAATACAAAAGTAAGTCTCCCCATTCTCATTCTCTAAATTTACTTCTATTATGTATGTCTTCAAATTTTTTTTTATAAATGAATTGCTATGACTATCCTGCAGTTATGGTAGTCATAGATTTGTTATTGATAAGTTTAGTTGCTTGAGTTGTTAAATTGTTCATGACTTCTATTGATAAGATTAATTACTTGGTAGCCATTGGTTTTGTTGAAAATGAGAGTTGTTGTTATGTTAATATTTTTGTTAGTGAGTTTTGTTAGAGTTGGTAGTCATGTTGTTTTTTGGTTTGTAATTAGTGTGCTAGAAGACTAATTTAATGAAAGAATTGAAAATAGTGTTGGTGATAAGTTGTCTTTAATTTTAATATTGGAACATGTGATTTATAAATAGTTTTGTTGTTGATAAGTTCATAACTTCATGTTTTTAGTTTTGTCTTTGGTTTTGACATCAAGTTCCTATTTTCATGCTTGGGTTTTTAAATAGTTCATGGCTTCTATTGATAAGATTAGTTGTTTGGTAGTCATTGGTTTGTTGAAAATGAGAGTTGTTGTCATGTTAATATTTTTGTTAGTGAGTTTTGTTGGAGTTGTAGTCATGTTGTTTTTGGGTTTGTAATTAGTGTGCTAGAAGACTAATTTAATAAAAGAATTGAAAATAATGTTGGTGATAAGTTGTCTTTAATTTTAATATTGGAACATGTGACTTATAAATAGTTTTGATGTTGATAAGTAATTCATAGCTTCATGTTTTTAGTTTTATCTTTGGTTTTAATATGAAATTCCTATTTTCATGCTTGAGTTGTTAAATTGTTAAATTGTTCATGGTTACTATAGCCGAATTTTGTACTAGTGTCTTTTCTCTTAGATTTGACAAGCTTATTTGTTTGGGTTCATAAAATTTGTTTATGATTTTTATTAAATTATTTGTATTTATAACTTTATAAATTTTCCTAAAAGAAATGAAGAAGAAATTTTAAAATATCTCAGTTAGTGAAAACATCATGTTAAATAATCTATTGAACTTTTGTAGTGTTGTTTAGTTTTAACCGTTGTTTTTTATATATGCTAAGAAAAGACATGTTTTTTTGTAGGAAAACCTCCAGATTGGCAGGATTTTGGTTGTATGACGAGATTCAGTTGCACGATTATTTTATCTTTTGTTGATTTTTTTGTTGGATGTATCTATATGACCCACCAAAATAGACAACCAACTCTCTAGATTTTTAGCCTTTAGAAGTTTATGTATAATATAATATATTGCTCAATATAACTTGTTGATAGGTTAGTTAAACAATTTGTCACTTTCTTTGTTATGAATAGTTAATTTTTGTGTTTGTTTAAACTTGAGTTGTATATATAAAAGCAATTAAGATTTTATTTTGTGTATCTATAGGTAAAAAAGAAATATTATTGTTCCTATAAAAAAAGAAAAATATTACTGATTTGCATGTGCGTATATATATATATATATATATATATATGTATAACATAACGATGACGAACATTTAATATCGAACAATTACTGATCAAAAGCATGTGAAAAACTGACATTGAAGATGATGTTCAATGTCGGTCGAAAACTGACATTAAAGGTGGTATTCTATGTCGGTTGAAAACCGACATTGAAGATAATTGGCATTGAAATTTTGGTCATCTATAATGTCAGTTAAAAACCGACATTAAAGACAACCGACATCGAAGACCTTTTATTACACGATCTTCGATGTCGGTTGTCAACTAACATTGTACCCCTATAATGTCTGTTTTAAACCGACATTAAAGCTCAATTTTGTACTAGCGTATTGACTTTTCACTATCACTAAATGTAACCAAATAAACTCTTAATTAATATCAAACAAATTTGAATATAAAAAGTTTCTTAATTTATTTCAATAATCTAATTCTAAAATTTATTTCTTTATCTCCTAATTTGTAACTTATTATGGAATGTCAAAAGTTTTAGAATTTTAAGAGTTTTTATAACGATCTCCCCTCCTAACATTATAATAAAAAAAAAAAGTTCTCCTCTCAATTGTTTCTATAAAAATAAAAGATTTGTATTTGCTAATGTACTGTCATTTATGCTCATTTCTTAAAAAGTTTATAGATTTAGTGTGTCAATGCTCACTAACATAGCATTCTTTATTTTTTTTTCTAAATACAAGATCGAACTTTATATCGTCATTTATTATTGTAATGAGGAAGTAGTTTTTGTCACATTGAAAAAAACAGACACATTAAGTATAAAAAAAAATTTATATTGCGTAAATATAACAAATCTAATCTTTTATGTTAAAATAAAGTGAAAATATTATAAATTTAATAAAATAAAATGGAAATAAAAACTAGTAAAAAGGAAAGAATCAAAAAAAAAAAAAAAAAAAAGGTTCGAGTAGTGTATACTCCATTCTAACTGATAAAATATAAATTCTAATTCTAATTCTAAATTCCAAATAATAAATCTATTTAGACTATCTAAATCTAAATATAAATCTTTAAAAAGAAAAAGAAATGTGTGAGTAATACTTACTTGTAGCTTACTTATTTCCCGCTATTCCAAGAATAGATTTGAGTTGTTCACACATCATGTACTTGTATGTTTGATGTGGAATTTTCATAGTTGTTTTTATTGCTAATAATTATTGTCTATTATAATTGTAATAATTACAACCATTATATGCATATTTGTAACCGTCAGATTAATTTTAATGGTTTAATTTAGTTTAGGTAAAATGTTACTATTTTTAGTTAAAAATATTTATAAATATAGTAAAATTTTACTATCTGCGATAGACTACTATCTGTGTCGCGGTCAGATAATAGTCTGTCGCAAATAGACATTAAAATTTTACCATATTTGTAAATATTTTAATTTATTTTCCTATAATTGAAAACCGTCCATATTTTTATATTGTATTGTAATTAACAATAATTATAAAATAATTTGTAACTGAACTCATCAAAATTGACGAAAGACTATTGTAACCGACATTAGTTACTAAAATTAAATTAAAATAAAAAACAATGGGAAATTACTATAAATATAAAAAATATCAAACTATTTACAAATATAGAAAAATTTCACTGTCGATCAGTGGTAGACCGTGATAGAATTCTATCGTTTTCTATCGCTCAAGCAAAGAAATTCTATCGCTTGAGCAATAGAAAACGATAGAATTCTATCGCGGTCTATCACTGATAAATTGTAAAAATTTTATATATTTATAAATAGTTTTGCTCATTTTTCTATATTTGAAAAGAGACCAAAAACAATTTATATGTTTATATTTAATGCAAAGCTCCCGGGGTATGATACGGCAGTTTTAAATAAAAAGACATATTTATAATTAACTAAAGATAGATTATATAGTTGATTACATATAAGATTTTAATTAACTTATTATATGAAGATTTCAGAATCTAAAATTACATACATAAATTGACAGCTGGGCCAATTTGAGTAGGTCTTTAATTTTTCCAATAGATAGGAAAACTAAAGCTATTCTTTGGAGTTGAAGTAATGGACTGGAACAAGTTGAAGAGGTGATTTCTTGGCAACTGCAAGACCAGTTTCCTCTTCCATATCCACATCCTCTTCTTTCATTCCATTCGGTAATTTCCAATCAAAACACAACAATATATTAGCCAGTGCTAACTCCACGGTAATGGTTGCCATATTCATCCCAGGACAAATTCTTCGACCAGATCCAAATGGCAATAACTCAAAATTTTGCCCTTTGTAATCAATACTACTTCCTATAAATCTTTCAGGCAAAAACTCTTCTGGAATAGTCCATAATTCTGGGTCTCGTCCGATCGCCCACACATTGACATGAACATGAGTTCTTGGATGAATATCATAACCATTTAGCTTAAAATGGGACATGGTTTCTCTTGGAAGGAGAAGTGGGGCGGGTGTATGCAACCTTAGAACTTCTTTTACCACTGCTTTTAGATATTCAAGCTTTTCAAGGTCACTCTCTTTTACTACATTTTTTCTTACACAACTTCGGATCTCACCTTGTAGATTTTTCATCACCTTTGGATTCTTGATCAGCTCTGTCATTGCCCAGACAAGTGTGTTTGCTCCTGTTTCCACTCCAGCTAGAAATATATCCTAATTAAAACCATACACCCACAAAAGAATAATAAGACAAATAGTTTATAAAAAAAAAAAAAAAAGAATCACAGTACTTGGTGCAGTCTAGGCTGCACCCATCTTCATGTATCCTTTTGATCATAAAGAAGAAGAAAAAATATCTTTTAAAAAAATATACAAGTTTGTCAGATGGCAACTTGTGATTTGTTGTTTGGGTGAGTTCATTGTACAAAGATATATAGGTGTAACTCGTGATGCACCCAAGTTTTTCTTAAAAGGGTTCACCTTATATCATATGCAACTCCTCTTTTGTAACATAGTAAAAAGATCAAATAATTCATTATATATATAGAGTTGTTTTCAAATATAGAAAAATGAGTCAAACTATTTATAAATATAAAAAAAAAAATTGTCTACCAGCGATATGAACGATAAAATTTTTTTATATTTATAAATAGTTTGATATTTTTTATGTTTATGTAATTTCCCATATATATATTTGTCATGATAAATTTTAGTATATGAAAGACTTTGAGTAAAACAAAAAAACAAAACCATATAGAGTTCGAGACTTAAAAAAGTTGGATAATATCATGTGATATAAACTTAAGAAGATATTTGTCCTATTAATTAAATTTAAAAGCTTACCATAACAAGTGCTTTGATGCAATCTCTAGTGAGTTTTACTGCATCAAATTCAGAGCTATCCTTCTCCATTTTCAACAAAACATCAACAATGTTTTCTTGATCATCAGAATCATTATGAGAAGAAATCTCCCTAAACTTGATACGATCATCCACTACATGTTGAAAAAAAACATCCAACTCAGCAAAACTCTTCTCCAATCTTGTATGAACGCCACTAAACCGATCAATAATCCAACCCACTCTAGGAAAGAAGTCAGTCGCTGAAAAGCTTCCCAATGCTGCAACTGCTCTTCGAATAACCTTTTGAAATTTCTCATTATCTAACTCACTTCCTCTAAAGCACTTCCCAAAAGCAATTCGGGTTATCATATTTGCAGTGAGAGAATAAAATTTCTCACTCAAATCAATTGGAGTGGCAGAAGATGAAGATTGAGAAATGGTATTTAACAACACACCAATCTCTTCTTCTCTTATCATTTGAAATGATTGCACCCTTCTAGCACTGAACAGCTCAAGCACACTAATCTTTCGAACTTGCCTCCAATGATCACCATATGGTGCTAACCCAATGTCTAAATAGTTGTATGAAAATCTTGCACTAGCTGCGGATTGAGGTCGGCTGCAAGAAGCGAGGTCGTGAACTTTCAAGACCTCTTTTGCGGCCGTGGCGGAGGAGATTACGACGGTCGGGACGGAGCCGAGTTTGAGGAAGATGATGGGGCCATATTTTTTTGAAAGGTTAGAAAAAGAGCGATGGGGGAGGGAGGTAATGAGGTGTAAATGACCTAAAAAAGGAAGCTTTGGTGGAGTTGGAGGAGAAACAATAGCCTTCTTGTTATTGTGACTTCCAAATTTCATCTTTGTTTTAAGAAATAGTAGAGAAGATAACAGCACCATTGTTAGAGGAAGCCACATGATAACAATGCTATGCATAATCTCATCAAGGCTAACCATTTTTCTTTTCTTTTTTTTTTTTTTTTTTTTTTGTTATGAAAGCTTCTTGTGTGAGAGAGAGGTATATATTTATGTTCTATGGGAATAAAAGTTGCAAAGATTTATATAGACTTAGCTCTTGAATATTTGTTATGGGGATAATTATATGAACCGTTAAACGTGTTCAATTTTGCTATATTTGTTGAATGTTTTTCAAATTCTATATATGTTAAGAGTTTTTGTTCATAAGACTTCCATGTGTACTAGAAGAGAGATATTATTGGTAATGATGCAAGACTTCTTTGAGAGTATTACAGATAAGGTAAGAATGTTTGGAGGGCAATACCAAATAAAACAATATTTGGGCTCCACATATTCATTCGGTGAAAAAGATAGGCTCACCTAGAGTCAACTTCAACTTTAGCCCCACTCAAGCGAGTAGATTTGAGTCTAATTACAGTAACCTTAATTACATTTTAGCCTTTCAAATAGTATTTTAATTTTTCTCATATTCATTTTGATCGACTTAAAATCACTATTATGAACAAATTTTAATTGAATAGTTAAATTTTCCACTAAATTTTTTAATATCATTACATCCACATGGATAATTTAAATTTAAAAAGAAATTAATAAAAAAATTATAGTAAAAAAAATAATTATTAATCAAATAATTCATAAATATTAAATATAATATAAATTTAAAGGTTAAATTCAAACCTATTTAATATCTTAACTATTACACAATAAAATTTGAATTCCCGCCCCGACATGGGGAAAATGAACACCATCGCTAGGTGAAATAAGCATGATATGACGTGAAAAGAGAGAGCGCGAGAGTAAAAAGAAGCGAATGAGGAAAGAAAAAAAAATTACTTTTTAATTGAAGGATTACTTGTTACCAACTTTCGAACAAATCCGTACTTTTTTTTTATATTCTTGAGTGTCCGAGCCAGCTTACGCGCACCTCAACTAATTTTACGGGACAATCCACCCAACCCTACAACAGACCGGCTGTCGACTTACCCGTAGGATATTAAATCTTAGGTAGCTTCGGCCAAGCGTGTAAATTTGAATCGTACTTTTCAAAATTTCGGTTAAATTTGTCAAAAATTCAGGGATTGATTTTTAATCTTCAATCTTTGGATATTTTTTTTTTAGAAGATTGAATCTTTGGATATTATCCCAGGCTAAAATTACCCTTATTTTAATGACAATTTCATTTCATTCTTTCAAAAAATCAGATTTTTTTAACTACTTTTCTTAAATGATATTTAAATGTGGGAAAATTTTAGGCATAGAAAAAATGTTAAATTATTTACAGAAAGTAGTAAAAAAAATAGTGATAGACATTGATAGATTTCTATCAACATCTATCCTTCTATAATTTTTATTACTGATAGATTATGATAAATTTCTATCAACGTATGTCTATCGTGTGTAAATATTTTCCCTTATTTTTCTATTTTTAAAAATTTCCTTTAAACAATCAGATTTTTATTTAATAATAGATTTTGTCCACACTTTCAATAAATATTTCATAATTAAAATCTCGATCAATTTTAAAATTTTAGAAGTGATTCTAGAAATGATTTTAAGATAGAAACAAGGTTTTTAATTTCACGAGAAAAGAATATTTATCTTTTTTTGAACGCCACACTATTTTTGGAAGATTTACATTGAATAATTGATCTATGTAAAGACCTACTTTCTCAATTTCATAAGCAACACTAAAAACACAATGGGTTCTTTCAAAATAATAATAATAATAATAATAACACGTTGGGTTCCTATTTTTTATTAAAAAAAATCGACTTTTAGTTTTTTTTTTCTTTTTTCTTTTTTCTTTTTAGACAAAATGACTTTTAGTAGTAATTACTGTTGCTACTCCAATATAAATTTTGTCATGTGTATACCTTTTTCTTATACTTAAAACGATGAAATAATAAAGTCAACTAATTTTAAAATTTTAAAAAATTATTAAGAAATAAATGTAATTTAAAAAAAAAAAAAAAAAAAAAAAAAAAAAAAAAACCAGCCGGAAACAGCTCAAAAATTTTGTCTAGACAATTTTCTCCTTTTTTTTTAATAATTGTAAGAGAAAATATCAATTTATACTCGGTTAAACTATTAATTCTATTAATAGCCAAAATGAGTATAAGGCATAGTTATTGTATTAGCAATTTCGAAGTGAGAATTTTGATTCCTCAACCCCATATATTGTCAAAAAAAAATTGTATCAATAGTTTGAGTAAGTGTTTCAATTTACACTCTCCATTACAATTCGTTTAAAAAACTTCATATGTGAGATTTATTATTGTATGAAACAACTAAATTTTTTTAAGTGAATCAATTTAAACTCGGTTAGAATTTTCTCTGAGAGTTATTCATAAATTAACTTTAATTGTCCATTTTGTAAAACTGACATTTAAAGAAGATTTACACACATGTGACAATCGATGCATAGATGATTTACATAAATGTAATCATAAATAATGGTCTAAATTGATTCGCCTATAAAAATTTAAAAGTTTAATGGATACAAATTATAAGTTTCATATCAAAATTATCTAACGAAATTTAGAAGATAGTATAAATCGATATGCTTATAGAATTTTTAAGTTTAAATTAAAATAATTAATATTTCAAAATTTTAATTAATACCGTCTTCTAAATTTATGAATATAAATTAAATATTTTTTTCAAATAATAATAATAAAAAAGTCTATTTTCAATCACATAATGGATAAAATTTACCTTCATTCTAGCCTAAGCAGCAATACTTTTCTGCTGCCCAAACACTTGTTGGTTTTTTAATTTAATTTTTTTTAAAAAAAAGTTAGTGTTTGGATTATCCCAATATTAGCTGTCATTGTTTCTTTTTCTTAATAAATAGGAGTGGAGATTCAACCACACATTTTTTGTTTTTTTTTTTTTTTTTTCTATTTTCAATCTATGGAGAACCTATAATGTTACAAATTCAATCATGCTTACTTTTACCGAGAAAAGGCTTACATTGAATCAAAAATTTGTGTCATAATAATGAATATGTTTTTTAGGGGAAAAAAAATGATCAACCATAAATAGAGATTCTTCTGAGTACCTGCAAGACAACAGTAAATGAATACCGGTGTGGTGTCTAGGACACACACTCTGACGTTCAAATCGGTCTTGTATTTCTGAATAACTAGACAGTAGAGAAATACTAAATATTTTCAGCGTATTTAGGCGTACCTTCGACCAATAGTCTCGATCCTTTTTATAGAGTAGTAGAATTTAAACTGATGTCGAGGGTGATAAAGCCCTTGTTTAATCCTTGAAATTGCCGAGTTAATTATTTGAGTGGTTATGCATCACTTAAATTCGCAACGTCTTATTAAATGTTTGTTCATTATGAATATGGACGGCTTCAGCTACAGTCGCTCAACCGAGCTCGACTCTCCTAAAATATTTTCTAGGCCTAGGCTCCTCTAAGCTCTCCTGAGCTGAACTCTTCTAGGCTTTAGTTCGACTCTTCTAAGCCTTCTTCTAAGCTTAGGCTCCTCTAAGCTCTTCTGAGCTGATCTCTTCTAGGATTGAACTCGAGTTTCCTAAGTCTTCTTCTAGACTTAAGCTCCTTTAAGCTCAACCCATACTCTCCTAAGCTCTCTTTTAGGCTTAGGCTTATCTGAGCTACACTAAGTTTACCTCACGGGTCTCACTAAACTCTCTCTAAGCTTTGTTAGGCTCTCCTATGGGTCTCTCTTGAGACCTCTCCTAGGCTACTCTCAACAATACCTCATGGATCCCATTAAGTTATCTTTAAACTCGCTTAGGTTCTCCCATGGGTCATTGGTTAAATTTTGCCCCTAACAACTATAATACCATAGATGTCCATGACACATAATTGTACAGTTCTCGTGGCGAATCTAAATTCAAAATTATATATATTTGATTTTTCTTAATTTCTTTAAAATTGAGTTTGAGCAATATTAACTAGATACTTGTATAAACATAAAACTTTTCATCAATATATAAGTTTTGTCACATCAGCAAATGAATGTCATATGTCGACCGCAGGTATAAAAATTATAAAACAAGAAATAAGTAGGAATAGGAGTATTGCGGTAAAAACGTGAATGAAATAGATTTTAAAAAATTATTAATACTTCATTTTGATAAGAGAAATTTTTTCTTAATTTTATTTAATTGTTGTATTTAATTAATACCTCAATTTCAATTTATATTATAAAAACTTCCTTCCAAAATGCTAAAAATTTATTTTTAAAAGGTTGTTGGAGAATAAATTAACCAAAATATTCATAAAATAAAATAAAATTAAAAATATGTAAAATTAAGCGTATCAAGAGTAAAAACAATATACTTTTTAAAATTAATAATAAGTTCGAGTTGGTTTGAGATATTATAGACGAACCTATGAACCAACACAACCAATAAATTTTTAATTTATTTGAATTCAATTCAACCCAAATGTGTTGATAACCCAACCCAAACTGACAGTTCAAATTGAGTTAGGTTGATTGAGTTTTTTGAATCATCAAATTTTTTTCAACATTCCTAATCAAGATCGGGATGATCTCCACTGAGATGCAATAATATTTCTTAAAAAGATTTTTAAGAAAAAAAATCAACGAATACTATGAATGTGTTTATTTTTATTATATTCTTTCCTCGCTTCTTTGAGGAATCAGCATCCAAATGGAATTCTTCTCCACAGTTTGTTTAAAATTTTGTTAGCAATAATTATCATTTGCTACATGACCCAAAAAAAAGTATCACTTGCCAATCTATATTTTTGGCTATCGGAGCCACCATTATCATAATCAGATTGTTGGCTTATTATGTGTTAGCAATAATTGTGTTATAAATAATTAAGCTAAGAAAGCGAGAGGGTTGAATATAAACTAAAAGGTGTCTTTTATTTCTATAAGATAATGGTGAACTCAAAATTTAGATAATCTATATTTAGATTGTAGAAAAAGAAATATATATATATATATATATATATATATATATATATATATATATAATTGCTTTTATAAGCCTAAATTTATACGACAGGAGTTGATAAAGTTCATAAAATGATTAAACTTATAATTTAAATAAATAAATCTAAAAATTGAACATAAAGTCTGACATTTTCAGCTTCGTCATAAACTTAGAAGTCGGAAGAAAGTTTGCGTGGGGAATTGATGAATTTTCGGTGTCTTAAGATAAGATGTTTTGTAAGTTAGCGTATTAAAATTACGGCTACTCCCTGTATCCATTGAACATTGATTTAGCGGTGCGTCGCCATCTGGAATTTTTCGGTATTATGAAGACTGTTTTCTTATTTACTGGACAAAAAAACGGTTTGAAAATCTAGGTCAAACTTTAGGAAAAAAGAATTTGTTGTAAAGGAAAACTATTATAAATAAATAAAAATAAAAAAAAAAAAAAAAAAAAACTATTTACAGAAAAATTTCAGACAGATTCCGTAATAGAATTTGATCGCTATCTATCGCTCACGTTATAATTCTATCGTAGCCTATGGCCGATAGATAATAAAATTTTTCTATATTTATAAATAGTTTGGCTCAATTTTTTATATTAGAAAATAACTCATTTCTAATTTTGTTAGGAATATTAAATCGTTAATGAAGAATTTACTAAGAAATAACACAATTTCAAAAATTGAAAACTATATTGATAACTATTTGGAATCCATTTTCTACTTTCTACCAATATATTTTAAAAATAAATTAAAATTTTGAAACTAAAAAAAGTAGTTTTTTTTTCTTTTGAAATTTAACTAAGAATTCAACTCTTTTACCGAATAAAAATGTAAACCATTTGTAAAAAATGGAGAGAAAATAAGTGCATATTTGAAAGTAATTTTGAAATGGTTAAAATTAAATCACTTTGAAACACGACTTTAATCACTTAAAATTAATTTAATGTTTAATTTTTAAACTTTTAAATGCAATTTTCATATTGTCAAAAATCATTTTAAATTATTAAAAGCATGTTTAAGAATGATTTTGAAAAAGATAAAAGTGATTTTAACTATTTAAGAATCACTCCTAAATATGCACAAATTAAGTTTAATTCACAAAAACTAAAAACTAAATATTTACTAAATAAAGCTTTAGTTTTCGTTTTTTAGTTTTTTTAAAAATGAACCTTATAAACACTACTCTTACCTATAATTTTTAGTGTTTTGTTATCCATTTTCTACTAATGTTTTCAAAAGCAAGCGAAGTTTTGAAATAAAAATATATAATTTTTAAAAACTTATTTATACTTTTAAAATTACTAAAAATTCTAGTATTTTTTTAGTAAATGTGAAACCATAACTGAGAAATTGAAAAGAAAAAAAATATGCATAACTTTAAAAAAAATGGTTATCAAATAGACTCGAAACCAAATATGCATAACTTTAAAAAGGAAAAAAATGAAATGGTTATCCAATAGACTCGAAACCTTTGGATAATTATTGATTTTTGGTTTTAGAAAATTAATAACTTATAAATACTGCTTGTAGTTTCTCTAAATCTCAACATGTATTGAGTCATCATCCCATAATTATATTGAATACCTATAACATGATATGAGCAGTGAATTAATTTCCCTCATTAAATCATATCCAATTAAACCAAATACTTAGGTCACACCAAATTAAGTTGATCAACGAAAAATACTATTTGGAATATAAAAATATATTTTAATATAACTAACTAAATGTCCATTAACTAAAAGTGCCCCTATAGCTCAGTGGTAGAGCGTCAGTCTTGTAAACTGAAGGTCTGTAGTTCGATCCTGCATGGGGGCATTTTTTATTTATTTTTATTCTTCCCAACCAGAATCAATTAAACCATTTTAAAATTTATTTTAAACTGCTTGATTTTTAAATTTAAAACTTTAATTTATTGTCAAGTAATCAAATAAAATGAAATATCAACAAATTCACACAAAACATAACCCTTTAAAATCATCAAACAACTATTAAGGTGTATTTGAAAGACATTTTAAAAAATAAGTCATTTTGAAAAAAATTGAAATGTTTGGCAACCACTCAAAATAGATTTTGAAGTGTATTTTAAACCGTTTTTATCAAAAGAATTTAAATAAAAATGAAATTTTTGAAAAACATTTTTTTTTTCAAATCAATCCAAATGGGTCTTTAATTTCTACTCTAAATCTAAACCTAAACTACAATTACCACCAAAATTAGAATTGTAAACATGAGCATTGTTGATAGCTAGATCAACCTCGTAGAAAGTTTATATTATCAAACTTGACATCAAAAGGTTCAATTCTCTTTCACTCCAATAATAATAATAACTCTTAAAACAAAAATGTCCCATAAAAAAAATTATTGAACAGCCTCGTATCTAAATACTATAAGCTAGTAGAGATTAGATCTGTAAATTTGAATACATTCTCGTATCAATAGGTATCAACTCTTTTAATTCGTTTTAAGAACATGGCTTTCTTTAAATTAAGTTTCTGGATCAAATTAATTAAAGTCATTATTTTTTAAAATTGATTCAGGTCGGTTTTAAAGACTTTTAAATCAGAGCCAAGCTAAATTTTAGATTGTTATTAAGGTAAGTGGCTATGCAATCAAATTGTCTTATTGTTTGGCTGAAAAATTGTATAATGTTTTGAGATTAATTACCTGTTTTGATATTGATATGAATCATATGATTGTCAAGAATAATGTTTTCCTGGCCTCATATGTTGAAATAATGAATTTAGTATAAATATTTGGGCTAGTTGCATAAATAGTTTACAAGCCCAAAATAATAGAATATGTAGTACAAGAATAAAATAATTGCATATATAGAAAAAAAATGATAAAAGACCAAATAATCCACCCCCAACCATCATTTCACGCGCTTCTTCCCGATTTTCTCAAATTAAAAGCTATCACTGATCTATCAGTGATAGCTTTCAATTTGAGAAATGTGTTACCATCTGTTGCTATCAATAGTTGCTATAAGTGATAGATTTCAATTTGAGGGATGTGTTATCAGTTGTTATGACTGATAGCTGCTATTAGTGATAGCTTTCAATTTACCATTTTTTTTCTTCCAAAGAAGCCATCTCACGAGTCTGTACTCCTTGTAGTCTCCTAGCGCCAACGGAATTTTGGCAACTGGGTTGTCGCTATTCGCCATTGCAACATTTGGGTCAGTCTCGTTCACAAGCGCTGGTGGGATTCCGTCAACTTGGTCGCTTCCGTTCGCCATTTCAGCATCTAGGTCGATTTCATTCAGGCAACACGGTCAAGAACGACGATCTGGTTGAGGTAGGATCCAGTGGTGGCTCAGGGAAAGCCAAGGAGAAAGTGGAGAAGCATAGAGAGGGTACGAGGCGACGATGGTGTGTGGCAGTGGTGGAGGAGAGGGAGAAGAGTTGGTGGCGGCGGAATTAGACATGCAAGGGAGAAAGAAAAGGAAAAAAAGAAGAAGGAAGAAAGAAGAAAAGAAGAAAAGAAGGAAGAAAGAGCACGAGGGCAAACTTGGAAATATATGAAACTTTTTAAACGAACCGGTGAGCATGTGTCATATATGCAATTAATTTTAAAAAGTACTATATTAATGGAGAATTTTTAAAAATAGAAAAATAAGAGAAGCTATTTACACAAAATAACAAAATTTTTAGATAGTTATGATAGACGTTGGTAGAAGTCTATTAGAGTCTATCAGTGATAGAAATGATAAAAGTCTATTACTGATAGATGCTGATAGAAGTCTATCAATGTCTATCAGTACTTTTTTTTTGCTATTTTCTGTAAATAGTTTGACATTTTTTTTATTTGTGAAAATTTTCTTATATTAATAGATATTTTGACTAATTAGGTTGTTTGTTATAATTTCTCATATATTTAACAAAGCTATTGAAATATAAACTCGATTTTGGGTTAGAAGAAATTGAGCCTAATCCAACAAAAATTCAATTTCTAGAAATATCAAGTATTAAGATATCCTAGAGATATAAGTTAGAGTAGATTATAGAATTTTTTAGAATATATGAGAAAATGTGTAATTATAAAGAATAGTAGTCAACTAGTATAAATAGGAAATGTCTTAGAATATGTATCAAGCCAAAAATTAGAAGTGATGAATAACATCGGTAACTTCTTTCTCAAAATTCTCTTTTAAATTACCTCCCAACTATGTTATACATTGTGTATATATAGTAAGATTGTTGCAATTATGTAACTAAAAGTATTCTTTCCTAAAATAATAATAATAATAATAATAAATTTAAAAAGTCCCTCCTCCCAATGATCTCTTGCCTGTCTCTGGTGAAAAGCAAGGGGGAGGTAATTGAACACCAAAAGCAGAGCCCATAACATTATGGCATGTTGAATTTGGTGAGTGATTGTTGAAGGTAAGATTAATGTCTTGCAACACTATGCTTTGGCATGGATTTTGTAGGCTACAATTAAATATTACTGCCTCTTTGCTATTTGAAGTTCCTCTTATGTCTTCATATCTAACATCTTCAATTTGCACTCTTGACATACTCTGTAATTAACTAAACACATTTTTTTTGCTTTAGAACAATAATAATACCATATTTCTCTAATTAAAATACAATAAATTCATTTATGTAAATTATACCAGTTGATGTTGATGATTGCTAGAGCAATGAGGGCAATAGTTTTGATCGATGATGATAGGATTTTCGACATTCTCCATTTGAAGATGGATGAATGAAACTTTGGTAACTATACTTGGATTTGGGGTGGACCATGATTTGATCCTCACACCATTTTTGGTATTTTTGAATATGGAGTGTCTTACGGTGATTTTGGTCACATTTAATTCTTTCGGATCTTGGCCAAGGCTTCCGATGCTGATTCCGTGGCCTGGACCACATTGAACATTGGTTATATTGATGTTTTGGCTTCCATGACCCATGGAGATGCAATCGTCTCCTGTGCTCATCACTGAGTTGAAGATGTTGATGTTAGTTGATTTGGAGATGTGGATTCCATCCGTGTTGGAACTGTTTTTTGGAGCTATGAGTGTGACATTATCAAACGTCATGTTTTCGCTTTCGTGCACTGCAAAATGGAAGAATTTACTGTCCACAGACTTGATGTTCCTTATCGTCGCATTGTTGATTGCAGTAAATTTTAATGTCTGCATGAAATCAAAAAACGTAATCGAATTTAAATCTCTAATCTAAACTAGTTGAGTTATCCTCAATTTGTGAACTAAAAGAAATGAAAATAAACTTACGATTGGACGGTCGTGACCTCTATAACCCCAAGCGGAAGAGCCTTGGCCGTCGAACCCCCCTTGACCGTCGACGATCAAATTGTTGACCTGATGGAGGGCGAGCCAGTATTCACCCTTGATGAAAAGTTTATCGTGAGGAGCCAAGACATTGCCGTCGATCTGTAGTTTAATTGAGCCATGGCAAGGACCTTCAAGTTTCATTGGGAAAACCAAGAAGGTGCCTTGTGGTATTAAAACCACTGCAGAACCATCATATCCACAACCTTTTTCCCATGCCATACTCAGAGCCTACAAAATCAAATTCAAAACCATGTCTCATCATTTCCATATTTTACTTTTAAATTAATTCAAAAGTGCAAGTTATTCCTAAGTCTCATGCTCCTCTTTTTCTACATACACACAAATAATTTTCTATATATCGTATGATTGCACAATAGATGGGTGAAACAAAAAAAATTTCCTTAATTCAATAACCTATGATCAACAATTAAATTTCAAAACTGCCCCACAATTTTTAAAAACTATACGTATTATCAAAAAAAAAGCCTTAGAAAATGTATCCATACAATGTCTACAAATATGAAATAATAATTATATAATATTTTTTAATTCAGTTTTTTTAAATATATTTTTGTCTCTATCTCTATCTGAGTGCACTTGCTAATCCCTCTTTATCCTTTAATTTTTTTTTTCAAAAATAAAAATATGATTTTGTCTTTATTTATATAATTTTTTTGAAAAAATAATCACATATATATATTATCTTGAGTTTCATTATTTTTCATTTATATTTATGTTGAAAAATTAATCATGCTTTTCATGAAACAAACTAATATCAACAGTATGCAAGATACATAAATATTAGGGAAAATAGCTATTAAATTAATTTATTAAGTATTTGTAGGATATATACCCAAAAATAAAAAAGAATAAAAAGGACAAAAATGTTTCACCTGGCTGTTATTAGTTTTTCCATCTGATTTACCACCAAAATTCATAATGTCAAACACTTGATCATTTTGGGCATGAGATTTGGAGATGCAAAGTAATAACAAAGTGGACAGTAGGTAAATTGCTGATGAGCTCAAACCCATTTCTATTTTCTACTTCAAATTGATAAAAAGAATATTGGGAAGCAATAATCAAAATATCAATATTTTTAAACAACGAGAGAAAATGAAAATGAGATAGTAAAATTCAAAGGATATATAAATTTCTAAGTGAAGTAGACTAGAAATAGTAATAAAAAATATGTGATACAAAGTATAATTCCATGGAAGTTCACTCTTATATAAGTACAAAAATGAACCTAATTAATATCTTTAATTTATTATTTAAAACAAAATTAACATTGAAATAAAGTTAAAAGGTTAGATTCAACATCAACTTAAGAAAAATTAAATTTAACAATAAAGTAAAAAACTTACAAAACATTTAATTAAAAAAATATTATGACTTTTCTGTTTTTATTTTTCTTTTAGTGCTTTTGCAATAGTATTTTAGCAAATTCTATGAATGCCACTCTCTCTCTCTCTCTCTCTCAGGATTATGCAAAATGAACGTAAATTAACTTCACCATTTAATTGTTTCTAATTTAAATAATAATAATAATAATAATAATAATAATAATAATAAGCTTCACCATCTAATTAACATTCTCACAAACTCCCCCGAAAAGTTGGGGGTGGAAAACGAAAAAAAAAAAAAAAAAAAAAAAAAAAAAAAAAAGTAATATAATAATAAAACGTTACATACATATAAGTTGGAAGGGGATAAAAATTTTGAAGAAAAAATAAGGTTGGAGGGTTGAGAGTTAAACATATTTTAATTATAGTTCCGTTATACATGAATTGGCATTCAAATCCGTTTATGTATTTTTTTTTTTTCAAAAAAGAAAAATTCGTTTATGTATTTAGGGTATATTTGAGAAATGACTCTAAAATAGTTAAAATCACATTTATCGTTTTTAAAAGTATTTTTAAACACATGCTTTTAATCATTTAAAACCATTTTTTATGATATGAAAATTACATTTAAAAATGTAAAATTAAATATTAAGTTAATTTTGAGTGATTAAAGTTGTTTTTAAGAGTAATTTTGAAGATGACAAATTTTAACAATTTTTAAATCATTCTTAAACATGTACTTAATTATTTAGATGAAAAGATATGTTTAAATGGGAGTTTAAGTACTACATTCATGAATGAGAATTATGTATGTTCATAAAGTTAAGGTTATGAAATTAAGTATATGTTTCATGTATTTAGGATGAGAAGTATAGATTTATAATTTAAGTACTACATTATAGGATGAGAATTATAGTTTATGAAATTAAGAGCAGTGAAAGAGAAAATTTAAGGAAAATTAGTGGGAACAGAAAAAATATCAAACTATTTACAAATATAAAATAAATTAATTTACTGTTTATTAGCGATACACCGCGATAGAATTTTATTTACAAATATAGAAAAATAGACCGCGATAGAATCTATCGCTTGACAGATAGACTTCTATCGTTGTCAATCGTTTAAGCGATAAAATTCTATCACGGTCTATCGCTCATAGACAGTAAAATTTTTATATATTTGTAAATAGTTTAGCTCAATTGAAATAATATTTGTACATTTCAATTTTATATAACAATGATTTTTTCATATTTTAATCCTAATAATCTAAAGAAATTTATATATAAAGATTAAAGGGGAGAAACTTAATTATTTTTTTTATCTTTTTATTTAATGGTTATATTGATATTTGAGGTAATTTAAATTATAGAGATTAAATCATTTGTAATCACCTAGATTTACCCTCAAATTTATGATCATCACGTTAGAATATTGTTTTTTTTTCATTATTTATTTTTTTTTATCATTTTTAGATTTGATTTGTATACAACATCATCACGTTTGATTCTTTTTTTTTAAAAAAAAAAAAATCACATTAACTAATCAAAAAAAATTTCAAAACAATATAATTATTGTTTTTTTCCTTTTATTCTTAGATTTGAATTTTAATCATCACGTTAAATAGAAGAGGATCATCACATTAAAAAAAAATTTTAAAAAATTCAACATCACATAAAAAACAATCTATCTATATCTATGGGAAAATTTTCACAAATAAAAAAAAATGTGAAACTATTTACAAAAAATAACAAAAAAAAAAACATTGATAGACTTCTATCAGCATCTATCAATAATAGACTTCTATCATTTCTATCACTGATAGACACTGATACATTTCTATCGGCGTCTACCACAACTATTTAAAAATTTTGTTATTTTGTGTAAATAGTTTCTCTTATTTTTCTATTTTTAAAAATCCCTCAAATCTAAATATATTATTTAAGAGGGATATTAGATAATTTAATATATAGACTCACACTCATACAATTGTTACAATCACTATAATTCTATAAGTTTGAGGGTCCAATTTTAACATTTATATAAGTTTGATGACTCAGTTTTTACAATTGAAAGTTTAAGGTTATAATTGCAACTACCACCATATATACTTTAAGGGTGGTTTTTTCAATTTGTCTTTTTTTAGTACAATAAACAATAGATGTAGAGAGATTCTAACTACAGACATCGTAGTCATTAACACATATCTTATACAAGTTGTGTTAAACTTATTTTGGCACGATATTAAAGTTATGGATCTAGAATTGTCTATGAAAACACTATAAATAGGATGTCTTTGTAATGTTTTACAACTTTTGAAAAAATGGAATTTTGAACCTTTCTATTCAAACTCCAAGCCTCATACTAATGGAGAAAATTGTTCTCACTTAAATTTTTAAAAATGTTTAACAATAAAAATTTATCTTCATAAATAAAGTGGACCTCGTACTAATATTAGTGAACCCTACAATATTTTAAAAAAAACATGCTGACGTGAGAGATTTATTGAGGTAGTACCACAGTTTAAAATTTCCATCGAAATTTCAGTAGGGGATTTTCCCCCAATTTCTCGAAATATCTCGAAATTTCAAAATTTCCATCGAAATTTTGAGTTTTTTTTTTTTTTTTTAACAATTAGCTATGCTAGTTCAATGGTATTTTTTTTTTCTCTTTTGCCATCAAGAAACAACATATTTTCATTCAAATTTTTTCCATTGAATTTTCACATCATTTCACCTCAAACTTGAATTTTCACATAATATTCTTCTCATTTTCTCACAAACTCTATCTACTTCTAGAGTTTTATTTTTCTTCTTTCTTTTCCATTATGTTGTGTTATGTTTAATGTTATGCTTTTTACATCCTTTTATTTTAATGTAATGATTTTTCTATCCTTATTGTGTTATGTTATTTTAGTTTAATGCTATGATTTTTTATTTTTGTATTCATTTCATTTTATAATAAACAATTTACAATTATTTTATATGAAATATTTCATATTCTTTAATTTTATAATTATTTTTTCATTTCTTTTTTAAATTCATGCTCTCCCATTGACATTTATGCAAAAATTTTACAATATACATCTAAATATTGTCTTATTTTATAGAAATAATGATTAAAAATGGTCAATTATAGTCTAACTCAGTTATCATCATAGTTTCATTAACTAATTATAACAATTTCTATCAATTTCCATCAATTTCTATAAAGTTTCTCCAAATTTCCATCGATATTTTTATAAAATCGGGACCTCGATATTTCCATCGACATCGATATTTCAAACATTGGGTAGTACAAGAATTTTTTCGTCTCTTAATCTATTTGACATCTAAAATAGGATAGAAAAAAAAGAGGAAGTTCATAAATTTGGTCGGCAAGAATATTCAATTTCAGTCAACATCAACCATATAACAAGGTTTCATATTGGTTTATAATGATTTAAGAACTTCATCTAGTTTTCTTACGCATGATATTGCGTGTGAAAACCATAAATCGCTTATGCAATAGTGCTGTCATAGTTGGGTTTAAACTTTTGACTCCACCTATTCCTTGGCCCATACTTCTTTCCATACAACATTTCCTTCTATAATTTATACATTTGGAAGCTTACCCAAGTTATTAAACCATACAATATACAATAATTGCTGTGCAAAATCCTTTTTTTACCCAGATTCAAGCCTAGAAGGAGACCACGAAGCTTCTCAACTTTCAACGATAGTGGTAATTGAACAGGTCAACCATGTTAGTTTCTTGGTCTTTGTTTATTAATTTTTTCCCCCAAGATTTGCTTCATCTTTGTAGCAATTTCAGAAAGAGATATAAAATCCCCAAATATTTGCATTACAATCTCTGGATGGCTCTGTTTTTCGAGATTATTTGCAGGTAAATTGAAGACCCAAGAGTTGTTTTTGGACCCTATTTATATTCAGAGGATCGTTTATTCTTTCTCTGTGGTTTTGCAGGTGAATAGTTGACTTTGTGTGTGCTTCATTTTGCTTAATACTGAAGGAATTTTGCAGAGTTTTTGAGTTATGGGAGGTAGGAATTCTAAGGAAGGAGGTCAAAGAGAGTTTGATTCGTATGGGTCTGGTAATTCTTCAACATGGAATCAATTCAATTATCCTCCACCATCACCACATGTTCAACAATATCCATATCCAGAACCCTCTGATTATGAGTCACAAACGCCCCAACCACAACCACAGAGGAGGCTGGACAGAAAATATTCAAAAATAGCAGACAATTACCGATCCTTGGATGAGGTTTTAAAATCTTTGTCCTGTCTATGTCAATATTGTTTGATTTCATGTTTCACTTCACACAGGAGAACTAGATTGTTAACTTTCAGTTTATGTGGGAAAGATAGCATTTTGATGCTTCAATTTTGAACCTCCCCATATGAACTTTGTCTGCATAAACTTGTAAATAGGTGCAAGGATTGGTGTTTAAGTTATAAATCCATGGTATGAAATAGTTTTATGATTGAGTTGAATATAGAAATTGCAGACTCTTTGAGGACAAGATAACCAATGGAATCAGTCATTTTACCATGAGAAATTTATCTACTGTTGATAATACAAAGACCTTAGTGGCTTTTCATTTTTGGAATTGTTAATAATGGGGTTTTACAACAGGTGACTGCTGCTCTTGCTCAAGCCGGACTTGAGTCATCTAATCTCATTGTGGGAATTGATTTCACAAAGAGCAATGAGTGGACAGGTCAGTTCTCATCTCATAGTTTCTAATTCTAACACATTGAATTACTAATCTTTTAGCATGTTGAAACCGTCTTCGACGTAGGTTCAAGGTCGTTTAATCGACGTAGTTTACACCACATTGGGAATGGGCAGAATCCATATGAACAAGCTATATCTATAATAGGACAGACATTATCAGCTTTCGACGAAGATAACTTGATTCCCTGTTATGGATTTGGAGATGGTAATTGCATTTATTCAAACCGTTATCTCGATTCTTGCTATAATCTTTTGTTGACAGGGGAATTATTGACAGTTGAAGTGTGTTTTTTTGCAGCATCAACCCATGATCAAGATGTTTTTAGCTTCTACGAGGATGAGAGGATATGTAATGGATTTGAGGAAGTTTTGCATCGTTACAGAGAAATTGTTCCCAACTTAAGACTTGCAGGTAAATGTTTTCTTGTTTCAATCCATTTGAACTGTGACCATATGGCTTACTTTAACCCTTGTTTTCTCCCTTCTTGTAGGGCCTACATCTTTTGCACCTATAATTGAGATGGCCATGACAATAGTTGAGGAAACTGGTGGTCAGTACCATGTTTTGCTGATAATCGCCGATGGGCAGGTCAGTCTGATTTCGTTGTTCAACATCCATCTTTAATGATCTAACAATACAGATATCTATAAGAAAACTTGGATGTTGCATCTGTATTATCATTTAGTTTGCCTTAATAGTATTCATGTCTAAAAGAAATCACCCTAAAATCAGGTCACAAGAAGCGTTGACACGCATAATGGTCAACTGAGTTTACAAGAACAAAAGACGATCGATGCGATTGTAAGGGCGAGGTAAATATCAAGCAACTTCATCTTTGATTATCAGATTCCTTTTTCTTAAAGCCACAAGTATACTTGCAGCGAGTACCCCTTGTCGATAATCTTAGTTGGCGTTGGAGATGGACCTTGGGATATGATGAAGGAATTCGATGATAACATCCCAGCTCGAGCTTTCGATAATTTTCAGGTTTTCCAACAGCTAGTTCGATGCATTCTTTGGTTCTTTTTTTCTCCCCTTCACCACTTGAAACATATGCTGACTATTGAAAATTTGTTTGTGTATCCCTATCTAGTTCGTCAATTTTACCGAGGTGATGTCAAAAAATGTAAACAATGTCAGAAGGCAGACAGAGTTTTCTCTTGCTGCATTGATGGAAATACCTTCTCAATATCAGGCAACTCTAGAGCTTGGCCTATTGGGGTATGCATTCACTCTTTGTATTTGAGATTCAACGGTTTTTTTTTTTTTTTTTTGTCAATTTAGGAATGCTATTTCTTTACTGTTAATGAAGCAGAAGACAAAGAGGGATTTCACCAGAAAGAGTACCTCTTCCTCCTCCTCTGTACAGTGCAACAGCTTCGAGTGGCTACTCAAGAACCCCGCGCTCCAACAGTTTTCAGACCAGAACACCTTCATTTGGTAGATACAACCAAGGGGTTGGCACAACTCCATCCTCAAGTTCTCCTTATGATAACCAGGTTTCTAATCTCTTTGTTGCTAGCAATTAACCTATTATTATTTGAATCTCTTCTAGTCAGGACTAATTTTTTATGATTGTGAAAATGGCTTGGCTTTGCAGCTTTGTCCCATTTGTCTCACTAATCCAAAGGATATGGCTTTTGGTTGCGGGCATCTGGTAAGATCCAAATCCTGTGCTTATCCTGGTAAATGAAATGAAACTCATTCTCCATTGTAAACTATTCACAAATTCTTCTCCTCCTATTGCACAGACATGTTGCGACTGCGGAGAAAATCTCGAGTTGTGCCCCATATGCCGAAGGTTTATTCAGACTAGAATCAGGCTTTATTAAGTCTTGCGAGGCAATACAAATGGGTCATTTATCCTATTCTTTGGTTCCTTGAAACTTGCATTGAAGGTCAAGGTTTCTAACACAATTTGAGGGTATAGATTATTATATATCGTCTTGATTGTGTTCTGAACCTACCCAGTTTAAACACAGTTTCAATGAACATCAGTATTGTTCTACTGTGAGTTTGTACATATGAGGGCTGCTTTTCTTCGTCTGCTTCATCACAGATCAAACACAATTAGAAGCTTCATAGATGGAGATCGTGTTAATCTTATCATTAAGCTTATTTCTTTCTTAGAATTCTTTATTGCGTGTGTACATATTGGTTTTTAGATTGTTGCATATATCTTTCACACCGGTTTATCATCAACAAAGAAAAGTTTTTCATTCAATAAACTTCATTGTCATCAAATAGAGTTACAAGTTTATACACAATATCTGGAGTACACCTCTGCAATATTGCTGAAATTTTCCTTTGTATTGAAGAATGATACAAATGATACAGCAAGGCTAAATAGGCAATGTTACATTTCCTCTGCTAAACGAATGACAAAAATGTACAGGAGGGAGGGTATCAATAAAAATATGAATTACTTGAATGGCCGTATGAATCTTGCTTGTAATCTGGCTCTGGAAACGCATCCCAGGACGCCAAGGAACCCCCCACCAAGACCCTTCCTTCTGGTTCTTGAAGAAATTTCCGATCTTCCAAATAGGATTCAATGTCCAGTATTATCCGATTCAAATTTGTGTTCTCTTTTCCTCTTAGTGCACTCAAGAAGTTGTCAGAGATGATGTTCAGAAGCTTCCTGAACTGGGATTTATATTTTCTAAACAGTGCAAAGCCTGCTACCTATATGATACAAATGTGGTCAAACCATGATTTTTTTCAGCTTAATTCTCAGTAATTAAACTTCTATTCAACTTACATTTAAGAATGCATTGAGCGAGGCTGCAGTATATATATTAGGGGGAACTGCATTTAGAAATCTTGCCAGCCATGCCCAACCTTCCTCAAGACCATGTAAGTTGCGAACACCAGGAACTTCTGTCTGCCAAATCCATTTTTATAAGTTGCTTTTATAGAAAGATTACTAATATCATAATTGTTGAACATGGGTATAACTAGATAATGAAAGTAGCTCAATTATATACATCTCTAAAATAATAAGCAACAAGATGAAATATTTCAAGGTACTTCCCGAGCTATTAGAAGGGACAAACCTGAATCAATGCCCCATATAGTTTCACGTATGCTTCTATCCGCATCAAATAATCCTCAGCACTCTCCAATTTTCCATTGACCTCTCGAAATCCAATAGTTTTGTAATATGACTCTTTGGATTCAAATGCAGCCTATGGCAATATATGTGAAAATTATACAATATGCAAGTGAGTAATCACATAAATAAAAAAATAAACATAATAAATTTACAGCATAAGCGCACTAGACTATTTGTATTGATCCAAATGTTGTTTAAATTTTGAAATGAGCAAATTTCTATGAATAGGTGGAATTTGTCCATCTCGAAACCTAAACAAGTTATGGAGGATTAATCTGCTTGGATGTCGGAATAAGGTTCAAAGAAACAAATTTTTCCTCATTAACTTGCAACAACATTATATATTTTTCTTCTTACCATGTTTTAGACACATGAAGCACAAATTGTTCCAAACTTAATTTTACATGTATTGGACAGTAGCAAATTCCGATACAACACTTCATGCTGTAGGAGACTGATCACTAAAGCCTGGAAACTAGTAAAGCACGAAAATTTGCTAAAAGAATCTTTTTCTAGATTAAATTAAAAGAAATGCATTCACAAGCAAGATACTGATTCTTCTATGAAATTTTCGGTGTTAAGATATTAAAATGCAATCACGCAAGGCCCAAAATATTTGGCAAGAGAAAATATCATAGTCAATCAAGACTCCATTCATTAAGAACACAGCAAACTGCCATCAAAGAGAAGGCAGAACGATGAAGCTGTAGGGTAACTACCATATCAACAATGGTTAGAGATTAAGACGATCTAAGTAGTCGGAAAGAACTAACCGCTGAGTATTGTATGTGCTTCGGAACTGTGTAGATGCAAGCTTGATGGAACTCTGCAAGAACAAGTACCATAGCACTTGGGACCTGGTTAACACAATTCGCCAGCCTTAGCATACAATAGTTACTGTATAAAAAAGTATTAGAAAATACAAAATTATGAAAAACACACACACACACACAATGAAAACAATGCCTTGTTACACCTATCACTTACTAGTAGGCAACAAATTCAATAAATATAATCAATTCTGAGGTCCAACCAAGAAAATAAACCTATTTTTTTTTAGAAATAAGCATTCAACTATACAGGACTATTCTACCGTTAATTATGAAAATATTTTAAGTTATACTATAATATCAATTGATATCGAACCTTTGGGTGAGCTTAAATACCAAAAACCCTTTATGTCTCGGGGTCCGAGCCTTAGACGGGCATAGGTGCCCCAAATATAGGGGAGCAGAGCTTTTATTCCCAGTTATCAACAAAAGAAAGAAAAGAAAAAAAAAATTAAATCCACAGTGGACTTTGAATACGATTATCCAATTCCAACAGAAGATTAAAAGAGATGGGGCAGTCGTCTGATATGGCTTAAGATCATACTGATGCCACTAGAGCCACCCACAGAAGAAAGAGATCTCCACTTCAACATTTTGGAGTGGTTCACGGGGGAGGAGAAAAAGTAGACGAAGGAGCTCCAAGACAACATGAAGACGCCAAACACAAGAGCTTCAATTTAGGGGTGGTGTTTTTATGGTGTGTTTAGGGTTTAGTTTAATTGTGTTTCGTTCCTTTATGTTATCAACCACAAAAGACTATTTAAAGACCTTTTTTGTAAATTTCAAGAAATTAGACACTTTGATGAAAATTAAAAATGGGGAAAGTTTCTCTCTTTGCTCTAAAAGGAGAGCATGTTGAATCCTAGCTTCGGTTGCATATTCCTTAGAAACATTTCAAGTTTGATTGGTCATCAAACTTGTGAAGAGTTATAACAATTTTGACTTTGGCCCCATCCAAATGCTTAACCATCAATATTGGTTCTTTGCTTCTTCCCCTTTGAGTGATTTCTTGTGTGTGTACTAAGTGGCGATGTGTGTGTTTAGGAGATGCGCTCTTACCAATGTTGCCTAAGCCACTTGTGATAGGTTTGGGGACGTAATTTGGAGTCAGAACTTACTTGGCCCTTGATTTTTACATCACACGCATGACATTATATGCAGGGGTTTTAATAGTAAAATATGGTTTAAGACATTCAGGAAAAAGGAACAAAAAAAAATATATAGGTACAAGAACAATAACATGGCCAGTGCAGTACCTGTGAGGTAACAAGAACAATAACATGACTGAGTGCAAATGCATCATGTGGACTTTCACATTGAGAAACGATCTGAAATATCAAAAGGAAGTTAGAAGCTTCGAGGCACTTGGCCAATTACATGAAGAAAATTTTCAAGAACAAGATCCAACTCTTGTTCAAAACAACAAAAAAAAAAAAAAAAAAAAGGAGAGAGAGAGAGAACAAGATCCAACTGCATGATAGCTAAAAGTAATACAAGAACGGATATCTGAAAATAAAGTTAGCTATTGAGTAATGAGAGAGACGACAGCTATTGTGTAATGAGAGAGACGACCAAAGATGCTTAGTAATTCCATGCATGTCTTATAGTTATCATCAATTGAAAAGAAAAGCAACAGTGGTCTAGTTAGGTACTACACATAGCATGCCTATTTGAGTATTAAATTCGACATGCATAACCACATTTAAATTAAAACATAACTAAAGAAACCACTTGTTTTCCACTCTTTTATACAACTGTCAAACACAAGGCCCTTCCATAAGTGGTATGACTATGACCTACATAAATATGATACTTTAAACAGATTCTACAAGGAGGTATAAATGAAAACTTTCTTACTACCAGATCCAAGTAGGTTCTAATCACCGTGTACATTTTTTTTTTTTTTGGGTTATAAATCCCCATGTAAATTTATAACAGGGCTTGCCCCTGGACCATCAACATTTGTGCTTCCAGAACCTTTTTTATAAGAATCTGTACTTCAAGAACTCTTAAACTATTCTTTAATTTTTTTTTTCTCAATGAAGGTTATTGATTCCATAAAAGAAAATTTAAAAAAAAAAAAAAAGAAAAAAAAAGGAACTCTTAACATATTATTACTTAGAATTGTTGATGCAAGAAGCCACTACATCTGGGCACAACGCTTATTCTACATGTAATCAACTACTTAACTACCATAATGAGTAACATAAAAGCAAGATGCATGATCAACTAGTTTTTTTTTAAGGAAAATCAACTAGTTAATGAGATGGTATTACCTTCTTTGCAAATGCTGCAATGCTAATCGTTTGCGGACAAAGAGGAGCCATGAAAATCTTGAGAATTTCACTAGTTTTTGTTCTGAATCAGATAGCGCATAAAACAAACAATCAATATGCTTTAGAGAATACAAATACAAAAAATGTTGCCTATTTATAAAGCACCAGTGACAAAAAAAATGTAACCTTAAATATATTTCAAATATATTGCTTAATGCTACAATCACAAAGTTGTTCCACTAAGAGAAACTAAAGCTTCATGTAATATTTCCATGATTGCTGGCTCTAGGATCAAAGTATAGTTCAAACTTCAAAGTTCAGACCCAAGAGTCAATACAATTGTACAAATAAGCTCTAATCTAATAGATTCAACTTTAAATTTTAGAAACATATTTCATTAAAATACTAGCATAGACAGAAACCTTTCACAAAATAGTCATGGTCAAACTAAACACTGTAGATAGCAATAACATCAATGCAGCCTGTGACAGGAACATGACCAAATAAATGCTAACAAAGAAGCCTGCCAGTTGCAAAAAGAAATGCACATGAAAAACAAAAGTGCTCTATCAAAACAGTTTCAATTGAAAAGTAGCCATACAAAAACCAAAGAACTCTTTTTCAGATGTAGAATCTAAGAACTCTATTTTTTTATAAAATAAAATCTAAGAATGCTCATACCTGACATTCTCTTTTGTCCCCCCTATTTGTTTGATTAGCCTAGCAATATGCCTTTCATAGGTGCTAAAATCCTGTTAAGACGAAAAGACAGGCATTTATAGTATTACAATGAGATCAATATCCAAATACTCAAAGATATCATGTCACAAATCTTAGAGAGAAGATAATCGATCCTTAGAAATTTAAGTCATAGAACGAAACCTTTCCACATTTGATTAATAAAAGTGACATAATTCTAAGATGGGGTTTAAAAAAAGAAAGGCTGAGAGATACATTCATTCACATGGTAACCAATGTTTATTATCATATGCTAACCTAAGCAGTATGTTGCATTCCACGTAAAAATGAAATATCCATGCCTAGCAATATCTGTTGCATATAGAACCGATAAAATAATAAGCTTTCAAACTATTTGTTGATGCCATACCTTATTTGAACTCAATCTCAATGCTTGGTTTCCCTCCTCTACCTCCCTAAGTTTTTGTAGTCTCTCCGGCTCTAAAGTCAAAGCACTTTTTGAGGCTCTAACCATGCTATCTGCCATGAGATTGCCCCAAAAAATTCCATATTAGATGAAACCCTGATATCAAGTAAGTTGGCAGACCACACACAAAAAATCATATGGATATCTATCTTCTGGATAAAGAGAAATGAACATGAAAACATCCAGATAGAATGGAAAAAGAAATATAAAGAGTCATAATTTTAAGTATATCATTTTTTTACAAAAACAGAAAAGCCATCGTCACATTCATACTGAAAATCACCTGGTGATCTTGACACATGTGTTCTATCCAGAGCAGTTTCTTTAGGTTGGCCGACTGAGTTTACTGGTTTGGTAGTTAGCACCCCAACCATAGTTTCTTGCACTTGTACGGCATCAACTTTTTTTAAGTTTTCAGCGGCTTCCCTTTCAGTTGCTTCTTTCATTACTCTCCTCTCTGCTTCTATGGCAGCTTTCATTGCCTCCTCAGCTTTGGCTTTTGCCTGCACAAGTGTTTTTAGATGTGTGAGATGCAGTAAAGTGCAACAATCCTTCGAGGCTTCAGAGCAAGGTGAAAAAACAACATCAAAGACCTGTTTTTTGTCAAGTACCTAGAAAAATGTGAATACAACTTTTATATATGAATATAAATAATATTATTCTTTTTCTGGATAAGAAACAATTTCATTGATTGAATGAAATAATCCAAAGAGGTACAAAAGGGGAAATTTAAACTAAAACTGTTAAAGGGATATGAATCTTTACACAGGAAAAAAAAAAAAAAAAAAAAAAAAAAAAAAAGAAGAAGAAGAAGAAGATTGGTAGATCTAAGATTTCCTTAGAGGATCTATCTTTGCCTTTGAACAGCCGAGCATTCCTTTCATCCCATAACTTCCACAAAATGGCAATGACCATATTTGTCCATAGACCCTTGGTATTTTTGAAAGGGCATACATTCAGCATCATTTTTAACCAATCCATTGATCTCCACGGAGGTGCTATAGACCAACCAAAGCCGGAAAGTAATTCACCCCATATATTAGCAGCTAACAGGCAGTGGATGAAAATGTGACTTTGAGATTCATGATCATTCTGATAAAGGCAGCAGCAAGAGGGAGAGAGGCTTATCCATGGACGTCTCTTTTGTAGCCAATCCATGATGTTGAGACAAGAATGGCTAATTTCCCAAATGAGAACTCTTACTCTCTTTGGGCAATGTACTCTCAACAATATAAATAAGATTATGAGAATAAGATTATGAAAAGTTCAAGAAATAAGAGGTTTGATTATAAATAAGTGGTCTTTGGCACCTCGCTTTAAAGGTGGGTTGTCCCAAAAAGCTTAACTGCCCATGCTATTCAAAACACTTATATAGTTAGGTCCTGTAATTTCTTGTGTTTTTTACCATTGGAAGATGGAATTAACTCCCTGATAATATTATCTAATCTAAAAAGTAAAAAAAAAAAGGTGGATTATTGATCAATGATCCTCATATTGAATCAAAGGAAGGTTGATAGAGTTAGAATGTCAATAGAATTGATTGCAAGCTAACTACCCAAGAAACAATTGCTTTAATTTTACATCGAAGCCATCTGTACCAGTAAAATGACCAACGCACTTATAAAAATAAAAATAAAAAAGGAAACAAATAAAAATAAACAAACAAACAAGAAAAAACATTCATCAGTTTCAAATAGCTGGCAACAAACCTCGGCTTCTGCTTTAACCTTTTCTTGACGCTTTTTATCTTCTAGAATGGCCTTCTCCTTTCTTTTGGCTTCCTCAAAAGCTGCATCACTTCTTATTTTTCTTTCTTCTCTTTGTGATATTTGTTCGTGATGATGTTGAACAGTTGTCAAGTACTTATCAAGGCCTTCAGCACTAAAAGTAGAGGTAAAGGATAAGCACCAAGTAAAATTACATTGTTAGTGGGGGCTTCTACACAGTCATTCATAAGTGGCTAGGTATAGAACATTTTTAAGAAAATTATAAATTGTACAAAATGATTTGAAAAATCTAGTTGGTTAGGTTCAAGCATGGAGAAAAAAGTTGCAATTCAAGGTTGGAATGGTTGAATACAATTCAGCTACTTGGGGGGAGGAGGAGGAGGAGGGGGGGGGGGGGGGGGGGGGGGTGTTCACTGTTAGAAAGAGGAGAAACACAAGAAATACATTAGTGGAATTCAATGCATAAACTTTTATTCTACAATTATAAAAGTGCCTTCAGCTTCTTCTTGGTGAACATAAGTGAACATAACTATACCAATAGAGAATATATGGCATACTAATCTTTTCTTAATAAAAGAAGTTTGTGAAAGATTAAATAAAGGTATGTCACAGAAAATGATTTCCTAAATTTTAATTAAGAAAGATGACCAAACAAAACTAATAGAAAAGCATACATCTCACGTTGATATTGAGTATCAAGTCTCCGGTCAGCTTCTCGTCTTGCCTCATAGTATTTCTCAATTTGAGAGATTGCAGCACTTGACTTTTCATTTAAAGTAGTAAGGTCAGTCTCCAACCTTCCGAGTTGGTTCCTGATTTGCTCCTGTTTATAAACCAATTTAGAAAAACATCAGCAAAATGGAAGATTTGATAAATTTACATCTACTTCATCACTCAATGGTTGAAATTAAAAGTTCTTCATAATTTCAAATATCTCATAAGTTTTAAGTCTCAGACTAAACGAGAATACAGCAATGACAACATCCAAATTAAAACCATATAACTCATGAGTTTTTGTATCAAAAAAACACCAGTTTAACTAATTTCACATACATCTCATCCACAGTATCTTAAATGGTGCAATACAGCATCTAGAACTCCAAGAATTATCAAAGAAAGATCATTATTCAAAATCAAAGTAATTCTTTTACAAAAGCTTCTCTTCCAAAGTATTAGCTAGTATCTACTAAACCAAGCAACAACTAAAGCAAAATAACAAACTAATTGAAAAAGTTATGATTAGTGATATGAGGGACGGACATGAAATGTCATGAGAAATTATATATGTGTTGCATTCATATTTAGATGCTAAAATAAGTGTAGACCTCAATAAAAGAAACAAATATAAATTATATACTCCCTAAAATACCTTTATATTAAGCATATGATCATGTGTTAGCTGAGCTAAAGAACTTTCCACTAAATCCACGTCCTCCTGCAGATAAGCTTGTGCTTCAAGAGTTGATTCATCATCAGAATCTTCACTATCACTAGAGAAGGCAAGAAAAATCTTAAAATTTCATGGCAGAAAACCAAATATGTAATAGTTTAATCATAATATAATAGCATAATAATTTTGCACATCACATGACGAAGAAAAGTTTAAAACATGAACAAATATTCATTTTAAGTTTCACATAGAAAATATAGGGAAGATTACGCACAAATATTCATTAAAAAAAAAATTAAACTTTTAAAAGAAGAAACAAAGACAATCGGAAACGGCAGAAGAATAAAATACCTAAGAAAAATTCCATCACAATTGAAGCGCTTGGCATTTGAACTTGGGTCACGAACCACTTCATCACTAAATATTTCATTTAGTTCATCCTCATACACGCCCATTACAAAAGGCTTGGAGCTTCTCTTCATAGTCTTTATGACAGGGAAGTCTCTATTAAGTTATAAACCAAAAATTCTTTAACAAAGAAACAAGAAGCATGCACAAATTCATTATGTTTATTTCAGATATAAAAATCTATGATACCGTGAACATGTTTTCTTGAAAGGCATCGTGGACATCTTTAGCTTCTCCTCCAAGGAATGAAGTTCCATTCGCAAATCATCAAAGCTAAAATCAGGATCTGGGTCAACTGTAACTTGGCCTACCTTAGAAGGACACCGAAGGGTCAACTTCACAGGACTCCTGAAAAATGGAACACAAACAAAAGAATAACTCAAGTGACAATTAGGCTCCTGGAATGTCGCTCAACATGAAAAAATGACTATGCTAAACTATGTTTGTCAGACATGTTAGTTTGAAGTCATCTATAACAAGCATGTACGCGAAGATGCTAAGTCTACACCACGACAAATTGCCCAAAGAGTAACTTCAAGATTTTTGCCCAAATCATAGAATCGACTTGAAATAAAATATGATTATGATATCAAAAATTGAATGTGAAAGAATAAAGAACTTACATAGCTTCAATAAGCAAACTTTGAATGGCTTCAATTACTGGAGGAGAAACTACTAATGTAACAGCTCGTATTTTCCAATACGGTTATTAAAACAATAATGTGGAAACATTACAATTATAAACTTTTACAACTTACACAATCAGGGGAAGCAAATTATTACAAACAATTTCTATGTCAAACTATCAAATCCTAAGATAACCATCCATTGATGTCCTATGCCAGAACGCCAAACTTCACTGCACTGTGAACTATAACCTGATCTGTCATCTGAAAACAAATATGAGTACAAAAATACTTAATAAGCAACTCTCATATCAAGCTTTGAAATTCATTATCAAACTTTCGTAAATAAAAATACAGATCATTGCAAAACTTTCGATCAAAACCTTGCAACAAATGGTACTTACAAAATCAAAATCTTTCAAGCAATTAAGCTTTCAAAACTAAACGTTTCAAGCTAAAACTTACAAAAAGTCTTTCAAGTTTCAACAAAACCAAAACATTTGAATAAACTTTCAACACCTTAAATAAACATAACTTTCATACTTTCTATAACACTAATCTTTCAATACTTTCAAATACAAAGCTTCAATCGGTCAATACTTTCAATCTATCAGAACTTTCAATCATTCAATACTTTCATACAATCAAGCTATCAGTCATTCAGTACTTTCAAATACAGAGTAGGAAAAATGCATAGTTGAAGTAGCCCAGCATATGTGGTTAAATGTCAAGTCATATGAGTGTAGCACACAAAGGAATGTTAAAACACTATAAAGTGTCTTCTCACAAATAAGTTTCAATCATTTCATTTCCCGTCAATTCCATATTTGGAAACATCCACATGAGTTTACAATTCCAAAACAAAACTTGGCATATCTGGATAGCCCCTAACGAATTGTTCAGAAACATTTGAAACAAAACATATAGTTTCAAATAGCAATTTCAAAAAAATAATTCATCAAATCAAACCATTCAAACGTTTCAATAATTTTACCAAGGTAATAAAACTAAAGTAGAAACGGTTTCAATTCAAAATCAATTGAAACACGTGCAACTATCATTCAAAACAGTTACATACTTCCATTTGACGAAACCAACTAAAAATATAAAATATACTTACCGTTGATCCCCAAATCACATAAAAAATGTTTTCTAATAGGAAAACATTTAACGCATCCAAAACAATCTCAATCAGTTTCAAATAGTACAAAACATATTTTGAAACATTCATCAAAATAGTCATATTTATATTTTGAGAGGGATGTTGAAACTACTTACCTCGACAACCTACACTTCTCAATTTGAAAATCCACTTTCTTGAGCAAACATCACCTTCTTAGAAAGCCTAAATAGTAAACACATGTTTAGGTCTTAAAACCCAGTTCGAAAGCCATAGTCGACACTACCTCAAAATCCAACATAAACCAACCATTGACCGAACTGAATTAGTCCAAAACTACAAACAACAAGCTTTCACATTACAAACTGATCTAACACACTTTAATCGAGTTCGAAACAATTCAAGACATGCTAATACTGATATAACCTTAATTGAATACTTCAAACTTTACCGAAACACAACCATATAGGCATTCCAAGGGTTTAGAATATAATTCGAACACTTAATCCAATTCGAAAAGGAAATTAAAGCAACAATTCTTACTGAATCTTACCAAAAAGGCTCTTAACCATGCTGGCTGGTGTTTGAAAGCATCCGAACTTGCAAATTTAACCTTTAACGTTATGGGTAGATTGACTTGAGGCCAATCGGAGTGTGGGTCAATGTCGAAGCTCGTCGAAAAGAAGAGAAACAATATTGCGAAGGCCTCAGCGAAGCCAATCGAAGTCGTGCCCACGATGCAAGTCAGATATGTGGGTCAAAAACTCGCTAACAAGTAACTGAATCACCGGAGAAGGAGAAACGCATCTCAAATGCAGGGTTTTGTTGTGTGGGTATCAACGCGTGAAACGCGCGGTCTGTGGTCCAAAGACAAACAGTGAGTGAATGCCAACATTCCTGAATCTCGCCGGAGAAGAAGACTGAGAAGACGGGGGTGGGGTGGTCGGCGGCTGCAAGGGGAAGAGGAAGAAGATGGAACCGGTTTCTTCTTTTTTTTTTTTCTCTTCTTAAAAAACTCGGGTGTGCATCACACTTACCACACCATACACCAATCTTTATGAACTGAAATAAACTCTTCTTTTTAAGTACTACACAATTTACCAATTCAAAAGTTCGATTTTCCTTATAATTTACTATTTACTGCACAATAACCTAAAATTAAAATTATGTAACTTTATTGTTGTAAATGTCAAAATTCTAATTTTCTCTAAAGTGTTTCTAATCATTCCTAAGTAAGTTGGTGTATAATCATATTATATCATACTTTCGAAATTGGAACATTAAGGTAAGGAAAATATGGACATGAGAAAAAAATTAAATAAATAACATGAATTGTAGGACGTGATTATCAATAATATTAATACATGCTGAAATCATATATAATTTCTTTAAAATTGATAGCACTTGTGCATCAAACATAGTAATATACTAGTATTTTGTAAATAAGACTAAAAAATTAATTCCATATAATAATAAAAAATAAAAAAAATAAAAAAAAAAAGCTTAAATTTACTTTAAAACATCTTTAGCTTTTTGTGGATGTCTCTTGCAGGGGAAGGGTTGATGTGTTGTGGTTATGGTATTGTGATTCTGAATGAGTATGCTATGGTCTTAGTTGTGTCTTATAGCTTTTATAACTCTTATGTCCCTCCGCACACCGGCAGTTGTTGAAGGCTTGCGTTCTGCTCTTCTGTCTGGCTGGAAAATTGTTGTTTGATAACTCATTTTGTTTCTTGTTTCAAAATTTACGAAATATTTCTAAAAGTAAGGTTAAATTTCAGAAACTATAACAAGTTATTTCTTCTTTTTTCTTTTCTTTTTTCTTTTATTATATAAGTTCCTATTTATCACCAAGTATAGCAAATGATATGCACTTGCTCTTATACCATCTTAAATCACCGATTCACCTAAAAGCTTAAGTTGATGGTGAACTCAAATTTAATATCATATCATCTAACAAAATTTTTATTTTCTTTTGATTTCGAAGTTGATAGTACAAATACTATATCAGTTGAGTTATGCTCATTATGAACATTTGAATTAACTCATAAATTTATTGTTGAATCAACTTGTAACTTTAAAAATGTGATTGAAGTAAGTTATCTTAGTGTGTGTTTTGAATATACTTTCAAGTGTTTAATTTAAAAAATAAGTCATTTTTTAAAAAATTTAGAGTGTTTGGTAATCACTCAAAATAGCTTTTGAAGTGTATTTTAAACCATTTTTATTAAAAGAGTTTAAATAAAAATGAATGTTTTAAAAAATATTTTTTTCGTAAGTCAATCCAAAATGTAGACTAAGTTTGAAAGTTGTTTTGGTTGTTTTGTTCTTTTTTAGAGTAGTTTTAGTGACATTCGAGCTATAGGACTAAAAATTTAGAAATAATAATGACAACGACCACAAAAAAACACTTAGATAAATTCATATGAAAGTCATGAATTCTCATAACAAATCGGTCCAATTTATTAATTCCGATCAATTTCAAGTCCAATTTATGCATTTTAGACACATTTCGACTAGATTCTAACTAGAATTTATGAATTTCACCAAAATTCAACACAACGACTAAATGTTACCATTTGTAAAGTATAGGAACCAAATTATTATTTTGAAAGTTTAGAGACTAAATTGCTAATTTTATAAAAGTTTAACAACTAATTGTGATTTTTAACCTAATTTTTTAAAAATAATTCTTATGAAATATATTTCTCTCTCTAGAATTCACCCTCTTCCAATAACTACCTAGCATATGAAATAGTAATTATTCTTTCTCGAAGTTTTATTATTATTATTTTTTAATTAAGGGTTGAACAAATGTTTCTCTACTTGTTGCTTTATGGAATTACTATTGTACGTCTTTGTTCTTCCCTAGTACCCTTTAGGTTATTCCTTTCTTCTAGTAGTACTTTTTTAAATATATATTTTTTTTCCTTTTTTACATAATTTACTTTCTTTCAAGAATCACCCAATATTGACATATGAGGTAATTAATAATCTTATTGTACCACTCCTATATAATATAATATAAACTTTATATCAAATCTTTACCATCAATACTCAATAAGATCAATACAGTCGTTTATAATTTATATCTGCACCTAAATATTTGTGTTCAAAAGATTTTCAACCACATGCATGCAACTAATTTTATATCCATCGTGAAATAACTTAATTAAAAGTACATCATATATAAAGTTTTAGGCACTATCTCTTTCTTTCTTTATTTTTTATTTTAACGTCATATATTTAGAGTGTGTTTGGAATACATTTCCAAGTGTTTAATTTAAAAAATAAATTATTTTAGAAAAAATTGGAGTGTTTGACAATCACTCAAAATAGATTTTGAAGTGTATTTTAAACGATTTTTTATCAAAATAGTTTAAATAAAAATAAGTTTTTTGAGAAACATTTTTTCCTCAAGTTAATCTAAATGGGGCCTCTTATTATTTGAACTCATTAAAAATTAGATACATTCGTATATCTAAATTTCACTATAGAAATGGACTTCTAACCACGTGTGATGTATGTACTTTTTAATTAGTAATCCTAAAACGAGGATTTCATGTTAATAAACTGAGACTTTCATTACTAACTATCAAGATTAAATAATATATTTTACTTCCAACGGAGAGAAGGCCATTTTTAATATATTAGTCAATTGAACAAACCAAAGCAAATCATTTAACGTTTTAATTCATAATAAATTGAACAACTTACTCTTAATTGAAGTGATGAATCATATTTAGGTCCTCCATAAAACCACATCCAAAGATTACTTTACTCCTTTGTTAACATAATGATGTTTTGATTTCATCAAAACCCAAATCCAAATATCCAACCAACTCCCATGGAAAGAAAAACTCAAATTTCAAGGAATTTTTTTTAGTATATTACCTACTACTTTCATTCATTATCTAACACGGATAAATAATTTATTAATTTAATATTTATTTATTTTATAGAATCCACATAATTCTTAAATGCTACATGCAAAGATAGATCTATGAAGGGGTCAAGGAGCACGTGCCCCTTCAACTAGTGACGTTTTACATATAAATTTTCATTAAATATTAAAAATTTATATTTATACTTAATATATGTTTTCGTTCAAACATATACTAATAACTAGGATTTGGCCTATTGGAGTGAAAAGACAATGAAGCTCTCTTAAGTTTAAAATTTTGTAATTAATAGATAAATTAATTTTTTTTAAAATATAAATTGTCCAACCGTATCGGTTAAACACAAAGTTCAATTTTTTTTTTAGACAAGCACAAAGTTCAATTTAATGTCTTGTATAACTTTTAATTTTAAACATTTTTAAATGTATAAGAGACATATTAGATACATATTGATATATTAGGAACTCTTTTTAATACAATATTTTAGAAATCTATTAAACAAAAATCGAGAATTTATAAATATATTAAATATTTTTCAAAATTTAGAATGATATATATAAATATAAATCTAGAAGTTTATGGGCTAAACTTATAACTTTATATACATTTGTGTTCTGATTCACTGGGGCTATATGTGTGATAAGCAAGGAATAAAATTATCCACTCTATCATATTACTAAAATTTCTAGGCAACTACCAATCAAAAACATCCCTTTGCCTTTCAAGCTTCATGTTGCTAATTCCCAGCAAGAAAAGCAAAGCAATAATCAGATGTAAACAAAGAGTGACTTGAAAGACTTCTGTAATTTATTGTATTGGCTTGGAAGTCCAATAATGGTCAATAAAAGGGGTTTCCCCAATTTTCCTATTATAAAATAATCCCACCCCAGTAGTTGAATTAAAGATGAAGGAAACAACTAGATCGATGAAGGGGTTGATTTTGTTGTACTCTGTCGCCGCCCTGTGGCTTCAGACGGCCGTGGGGCTGCCGTTACACACCGATTCACGGTGGATCGTTGACGAAGAAGGGCAAAGAGTAAAACTAAGATGCGTAAATTGGGTGTCGCATTTAGAGGCGGTGGTGGCGGAGGGGCTTTCAAAGCAGCCCATCGACGAGATTTCAAACAAAATCGAGTCATTAGGATTCAACTGCGTGAGACTCACTTGGCCACTGTTTTTAGCAACAAACGAGTCTTTGAATTCCCTCACCGTCCGACAGTCTTTCCAGCGGCTGGGCCTAGCCGAAGCCATCGCCGGAATCCAAGCCAACAACCCCTTCATCATCGATCTCCCTCTCATAAAAGCATTTGAGGTAAAATCATGAAATGGGTTTGTTGGTAAATGTTTGGTGAATTGTGGGTTTGATTTTGAATTTGATTTTTTCGACAGACGGTGGTGGGGAAGTTGGGGGAGGGGAAATTAATGGTGATATTGGATAATCACATAAGCAAGCCAGGGTGGTGCTGCAGTAACTTCGACGGAAATGGGTTTTTCGGGGATCAGTATTTCAATCCGGAGTTATGGATTAAAGGCCTCACTCGAATGGCCGCCATGTTTAACGGCGTGGCCCATGTTGTTGGGATGAGCCTTAGGAATGAGCTTCGTGGCCCAAAACAGAATGTCAACGACTGGTACAGGTAAATCACACTTCAATTTCTTTCTTCAACTCCATATGTATTAGTTCTGATTTGTGAATATAACGACTCTTTACCTCTAAGGCTAAATTACAAGTTTATAGGTCCTTAATCAGTAATTTTACAATTCTGTATCTAATAAGCTGAAATTTTTAATAATTAATGGTAGATTAAATTATAAATTTGGTCCCTATAATTTAGAAAAAGAATTTAGTTTCTATGGTTTGATAAAACCTTCATAAATAGTCTTTATGGTAAGGACTATTTTTTAAGGTTTTATCAAATCATAGAGACTAAATTCTAACTTTTTAAAACTACAGGGATTGAACTCCAACTTTCATCAAATTATAGGGATCAAATTTGTAATTTAACGTTAATGGTTCTATTAAATGTAAATTTTAATTTTATGTTCAATGAAACTCTGAATTTTCAACTTTGTATTTAATAGGTCTGGAAATTTCAAAAAATTCGAAAGTTCATAGACTAAATGGACACAAATTTGAAAGTTTAAGAACTAAATTTGTAATTTAACATAATTATAAATAAAAAAAAAAATCATTAATTATAGTGGTTAATTAAGTTAATGTCATTATGTTCAACAAATATAGAATTAAAAGAAAAATAACTTTGTCTATCCATGCCTATTTAAGTATGTAAATGCACTAAGTATAAGTGTCTATCTATGTTTAAATGGCCAAAATCATTTGATTATAGACATGTTTGTGATTTACTTGTTATCATACATATTATACTCTTATGGACATAAGAATATGCTAATGATTGTATAAATATATTCTACTAGTGTGTTTGGGACAATTCAATGTAATTTAATTTAATTTTTTTTATATAAATAAAACCCACTTTTCTATAAGCATCTTTAGAAAAATTACTACTTTGGATTGTGTTTTGGAATAACTTTAAGAGTGATCATTTTTAATCGGTAAAATATACTTCTTGTTCATAAGATTTGAACCTAATTTTTATTTAGATTTTGGATTTTCAAAAAATAACACTTTTTATCATTGATATTTGAATTTAGTTTCTATTTGGTTATTGAGGTTGTTTAAGAAGTGATATGTTTAGTCTTTTAAATTTGAATTTAATTTGTAATTAGTTTCTAAACTTTAAATGTAGTTTCTAAATGGCTCAGAAGTAGAGTTGACTATTAGTTGACGTAATGGAACGATGATATGGAAATTAAAATATGCTTATAAGAAATTCTTTTATTCTTTTATTTTTTTATACTAAAAACCCAATTAGAAACTTAATGATAGTTGAGAGATAAAGTTTAAGGTCCAAAATTGATTTTCTACTCGCTTGTTCTTCGATTTACAAATCATATAAACTCAAAATTCCTTCTTATTTCATATGAATGTTATGAATATCATCAATATTGCACAAGGTACATGCAAAGAGGAGCAGAGGCAGTTCATTCAGCAAACCCAGACATTCTCATAATCCTCTCAGGACTTAGCTTCGACAAGGACTTATCTTTTCTCAAAAACCAACCCATAAACCTAACATTCACAGCCAAAGTAGTGTACGAGGTTCATTGGTATGGATTTTCAGACGGATCTTCATGGGAATCAAGCAACTCAAACCAAGTATGTGGAAGAGTAGTTAACAACTTAATGAAAATGTCTGGATTTATATTAGAACAAGGATTTCCTCTGTTTATAAGTGAATTTGGAGTTGACCAAAGAGGCACTAATGTAAATGACAACAGATATTTAAGCTGCTTCTTGGCTGTAGCAGCTGAATTTGACCTTGATTGGGCTCTTTGGACACTTGTTGGAAGCTACTATTTAAGAGAAGGGGTTGTTGGTTTGAATGAATTCTATGGAATTCTTGATTGGAATTGGTGTAGTCTTAGAAATTCTACTTTCCTTCAAAGGATTTCTGCTCTTCAATCTCCATTTCAAGGCCCAGGACTAGAACAAATAAGGCAATATAATGTAATTTTCCACCCATTAACTGGCTTATGTGTAGTGAGAAAATCATTATTAGATCCATTGAGATTAGGCCCATGTATTGATTCAGATCCTTGGTATTATACTCCACAGAAGTTTTTGACTCTCAAAGGAACTTATTTTTGTATACAAGCAGAAGAAATGGGGAAGCAAGCAAAATTGGGGATAATATGTACTGTCTCTAATGCTAAATGGGATATGATTTCTGATTCAAAAATGCATCTTTCTTCAAAAGCTAGTAATGGGTCCATGGTTTGCTTGGATGTGGATTTAAGTACGAATGAAATTGTGACCAATTCTTGTAAGTGCTTGAGTCGGGACTCAACGTGCGACCCCAGTAGCCAATGGTTCAAGCTTGTTAATAGCACGAGAAGTTTGGGCGGGGCGAGGTCGATGGTTAGTATGGTTGGTTCGTCTTTGGCCAATGTTGTGCCCAAGTTTGTGGAGTTGGGTTATGGCAGTATGTAAAGAAAAATAGTAGAATTGGAAAAAAAAAAAAAAAATAGAAAAATGATTGCCCCCATGCAGGATCGAACTACAGACCTTCAGTTTACAAGACTGACGCTCTACCACTGAGCTATAGGGGCAATTGATGTTAATTAAGATTTAGTTTCTATAATGTTTATAAATTCTTCAAACTCTTAATAGCTATTTATTTAAAGGAAAATAATTCACTGCTTCTTCGTATCCATGTCATAGGGTAATAATAATTCAATATTGTTGTGGGAACACAAATTTGAATTCAAAACTTATTATTTTTGTTCAATAGGGGAGAGGGAGGATTGAACACATTTTGATCGATAGTATAGACTTTATGCTATTTGAACTATGTTCATTTTGAAAAGATTTAGAGTATGTTTGGGAATGTTTTTAGAAAGAGTCATTTTAACAAAACTGATTTAGAAACAAGTGGTTTGTTAAAAGTGATTTTCATACGATCATTTCAATGTTTGGTTCTATTTTTTTAAAATGATTTTGTAAAATCAAAACTAAAAGTGATTTTGTCAAAATGAGTTTATCTCGATGGTAATTCACATGACTTTTCACCCTCGAAGTCAAAAGTTGAATCTCCACCCTCGCAATTGTGGTTTTAAAAAAAAATTAAAAGTGATTATTTGGGACTTAAAGAGCATGTTTGAGATTTACTTTTTAGAATAAGTGTTTTGAGCTAAATAATTTAATTATAATTAGTTTTTGTAAAAGTGTGATAAATTATCATATTAATATTTAGTTCCATACTTTACCATTTATTTAAATTTAACTAAAAGTATTTTTAAATATTTAATATTCATTTTCAAAGGTAGTTTTAGAATCACCAAATTACTTAAAAAAAACCATTACATTTGAGATAGAAAAAATTATATAAAGAGAAATAAAAGTTTAAGAGAAAATATAGGGAGCTAGAGAAAATTTTCAAACAGAAAAGAAAGGTTAGAGATAGAGAAAAAAATTTAGAGAGAAAATTAATAGTGAGGTAAAAATCATGATAGATAAAAGATAAAAATTAACCGTCCTTAATTTTTATAGATAGAAAAAATATCAAACTATTTATAAAAAAATAGTAAAAAAAATATTGATAGACATTGATAGACTTCTATCTGCATCTATCAGTGATAGACTTCTATTGTTTTTATCACTAATAGACCTTGATAGACTTCGATCCGCGCCTATCACAACTATCTAAAAATTTTGCTATTTTGTGTAAATAATTTTCCTTATCTTTTATTTTTAAAAATTTTCCAAAAATTAACGAAAAAATAGAGTGAAATAAAAGGAAAATTTTTTAATGTGAAATAATAATTTTTTTTTTTAAAAAAAACCATTCGTAAGTCATAATCACCTAACAAAAATTAATTGGAATCATCTCCCAAGTAATTGATAGGGAATCACTTTAATATGAAATTTGGATGTTTCCAAAAATCACTTTTTCATAGTTGCCAAATATCACCATTTTAAAAAAAAAAATCAATTTTAAACATGTGAACATTCTAAAATCAAGCCCAAATGTCTCCTTAAATGTTTTCAATAAATCACTAGAATTATGATTAGTTGATTTAATACTTTCAATAAATTGTTGAATTTAACAAATTCAAAGTCATTGGTGGGAATGAGTTAAATAGTAAAGTGGGTACACTAGTTTTTGAAAAAGAATGCCAAAGACAAAAATATAGAAAATTCAAATTGGAAAAAAAAAGAGGAAAATTCCATAGTTGTATAATTAGGAAACATAATCACAATGATTTGGACTTTAATCAAAAGGAAGAAGAAGATTAAAGGGCACTACACAATTAGTCATACAATCTAAACAACAAAACCCAACCCACACATATATATATATATATTCCAATGTATATATATAAAATTTTCACAAATAAATGTTGAAAAATTTTCATAGATAGAAAAAATGTCAAACTATTTACAGAAAATAGCAAAACAAATACTGATAGACATTGATAGACTTCTATCAGCATCTATCAGTGATAGACTTCTATCATTTCTATCACTAATAGACCATGATAGACTTCTATCAGCGTCTATCACAACTATCTAAAAATTTTACTATTTTGTGTAAATATTTTTTTTTAATTTTTAAAAATGTCCCAAAAATGTCAAACTATTTATAGAAAATAGCAATAAAAAAAAGTATATTTCTATCACGGATAGATTCTGATAGATTTCTATCTGCGTCTATCACAACTATCTAAAAATTTTGCTATTTTGTGTAAATAATTTTTCTTATTTTTCTATTTTTTTAAAATTTGACTGTATATATATGCAGTGATTTTCCAATTTTGAAGGCAAAATTTCCCAAATTGGAAGGAGAATGAAAATTCAACAATTGCAACAAATGAGCCAAGCTAATCTGAATGCATTGATCCAAAGAAAAAGAGACAAAACAAAACACAAATGAATTATAAAGTCAAAATTAGGTTACTTTGAAAACCCCACCACTTACTTATATATATCATAAATATTCCTTTCACTGCCAACTTGTTTTTCTTTTCCCAAAAAAAAAAAAAAAAAAAAAAAAAAAAAAAAAAAAAAAAAAAAATTTCCACTCTCTTGTTTTTCTCCGTCCGAAGTTTTATCATTTCAAAAACAGCCTTTTATTATTATTATTATTATTATTATTATTATTATTATTATTATTATTCAAATTTATCAACACTTTTTTATCCAATTTTTTTTTTCCTTTTTTGTGCTTTCATAAACTTTCCTACCACTAAGCAGGGATAATTATTATGAACCATACCTTATACCATTATCATTCGTGGTCCCTAATGTTACTTTTTACAAGATATAATTTTTAGTTCTTTATCTAGTAGGCTAGTGGAGTGTGAATAGTATAGTAGATATCACACCAAATAATGTTTCACTCTTGAATAAGAAATCTTCATTTCAAGTGGGAGTTGTGTGGGATGAATATAAAGTTACTTGTAAATTTGTCTCCTTCAATTGATTTTGATTCTTTAAGATTAAGGATGTGGTTTGAAATTTGTAGACGGACCCTCATTTGAAAAAAAAGTTCAAAGTTTTGAGTCTATATTAGCTTTTCTCGTCTACCTCCGCCTTTGTCAAGTGGTGTATGTGCTTCCAAATAATTCGAGCTTGAAGCTCTTGGTTTGCCAACAAGCCATCAATAACCATTCTATTATGACTACTATATGTTAGGATAGAAACAATCCACAAGCAAATAATTAAACAAAAAATTCGACATATAAATTTACGTGAGTTCTTTGACAATGTGTTGACATGTTTGTTAGAATGTCTTGAATATGTTATCTGACATTTCGAACGAACAAGTATGGGGTGAACCTAAGTTGTATTCGTATTTTTGTTATTTACACTATTTACGATTATAACCCTAGGGTTTTGAAGAGTGCGTTATATAAACTCTTTAATTTTACTAGAGCCTTTGACTCTATAATATGATGTTTTGTCTTAATAATAAATTGCTATCTTCCTCTACCCATAGACGTAACTAATATAATGTTAGTGAACTACGTAAATCTCTGTGTCAGTTCTCTACTATTTACGTTTTCTGTTTATCTTTGGTTGTCAATTTCTTAACAACATATATGAACAAGAAGTCTATTTGTAACTATTTTATTATCTTGAAAAGGAACAAATACATACAAATAAGTATGGAAGGTTTATATATTGCACAATGCACCCTTCTAATTAAATCCTAAACAAAATAAGTTTAAAATAAAGTTCAAGATGAAAATTGAAATAATAATAATAATCTTTATATAACTTAAGTTTCGAGTCATTAACATTATTGATCATCCACATAAACAACACAATAGGTAAATAGATTAAAATTATGTTGTTAAAATAATTCATCACTTCGTATATTCACAATAAAACATGTTATATATATCTTTTTCAAAGAAAAAGTTTTTAATGTATGCATCTAAACAAGGATTAAAATATTGATGTCGATATTGATATCGACATTTCAATTTTACAGATATATCGATAGATATTTATGTAAATCACGAATTTTATAAAATTTATTTAGATTAATAATTAAGTTGTTTTTATTTCAAAACTAAGTTATAGATATTATTATTGGTATTCTCGTTCATATTAGACTAGATAGGTGACATTTTTATGTGCTACAAGCATTAATAAAAGATGTTGAAGATATCCATGTATATTTAATATCGATATCAAACCATTCGATTAACGAATATATCGACATATCCACATATATTTTCATTCTTGCATCTAACATATTTTTAGAAGGTTTAAAAAAGTTAGAGCATGTTTGATAGAAAATATGAAAACAAGAGATTCAATTGAAACGATGTGTATTTTTAGATATGTGTTTGGTAGATTCACAAATTAGATTTTAATTTAAATAATTATTTCAAATGTGTTTGGATACCATATTTATAAACCATAAAATTACTAGTTGTACTTATCAATTAAATATTAGTTTGACTATACATTATTATTAATTAACTTATGAACATGTTTTAGGTTAAAAAAATTGTGTATTTATTCTTTTGTAATAGTAAATAATTTATAAAACATTAAACAATACATATTTAAATTTTAAAAAATAAATTGTGTTTGATTATAACATGACATACTGTATTTCTAAATTTTATTTTATTTAATATAATTCTACATTTTAAAATTTAAATTTCAAAATTTAGATACACTAAAAATATAAAACATTGTTTTGTGTATTTATTATTTTTTAATACAATATAACTTATAAAACATTAAACAATCCATATTTAATTTTTTTAAAAAAAAATTGTATTGGATTATAATATGACATAATATATTTCCAAACGTTTATTTCATTTAATATAATTCTACATTTAAAATTTAAATTTCAAATTTTAGATACACTAAAATATAGAATGTTATCTTCATAATTTGATCACATCATTCGAAAATAGTTTTAAGAAATAAAATTTAAATTGAGTATTGTGTTAAATTTATTAAATCTAAATACATGAAATAGAGTCTGAAATTAAAAATCAAAACAGGCTTTAAATTTTTCTAAAAAGAAATTAAAAAAAAAAGGTCTTAATAAGCATTAACGTTAAAAATACGTGTAGTGTGGTCTTCCTCTATAGTTTTGAATGAAGAAAATAAAAATATGAAAGTGATGAGAAATTTCAATGTGTTTGAGAGCAAGTGGGCAAGTTGGGCCAGGTACCACCACTACTAACCTTTCTTTTTTTAAAAAAAAAAAATTATTTATTTTTTTTTCTTTTTTTGCCTATTATTTTAGTCGGTGGGATGTTCCTCCCATCCAAAGTTTTCCTAATCAGCAACAGACAATAAAATTGATTTTCAATTTATTTAATTAATATTACGAAACTTCTAGGGGGAATGTTCATGTTCTTAATCTCATTCAAATCTAATCACTAACTAATTTTTTTTTTTGACCTAATTGGATCATTTTTCCTTCTTTAATTAGTCAACAACATTTGTTTACTCCAACTTGTTTCTGTTAGTGTTCTTATAGTCAACTCTCTCTTAACCTCAAATTATTAAATTAATTCTATTGCTTCTTCTTATTATGCATGAACATTACCAAAAATTTTAAAATTAAAAAAAAAAAGTATAAATATTTGCAAATGGACTTAAATCTAATCTATTGATTTTATATATTTTAATTATATTCTACCATTTTACAAATAAATAAAGCTTCTCAATTATATTAATTATCTACTCACCTTAAATTAGGAACCACATGCAAGTTTGATCTAGTAAAATAGAGCTCATCAATCAATGAAAGACAAGATAAATTTTGTGGTTTGTTTTTAGCTTCTTAAAAATTATAATTGTTTTCTTACAATATTTTAGGTATGGTTTTCTCATTTCCTATATAAATATTTGAATTCTTAATCAATTTTCAAATACAAAAACAAAATTTTAAAAACTACTTCTTTAAGTTTTTGAAAATTGGCTTTGATTTTTTAAAATACTCATAAAATATAAACAATGCAAAATATTGAAATCATAGATGAAAGTAATGTATATACACTTAATTTTCAAAAACAAGAAAACTAAATAGTTGCCAAATGGGACCTTAGTAATTGATTTGAATATACTCGAAATCAAGTTAATGTGAAGTACTTATCTCACATATTTACATAATAAGCTTGTGTTTGGAGTGTAGAGTTGTAAGACGATTGAGTTCTTCGATAATTGTGAAAAGTAGATTAAGAGGAAATGATGAAGTTACTCGATAAATATAAAAAGTAGAGATAGATGGAAATATGTAGTTCCTAGATAAATGTGAAAAGTAGAAAAAATAGAAAGATAGAGTTACTCGATAAATATGCAAATTTCATTAATATAATGTGTCTATTATTGAAATTGAGTTGTTTACACCAATTTAAGAAGTTGGTAGGTCAAACGACAAGTAATACATTACTATACAATATAATATGGTAAATTTGATTTTAATATATATATATATATATATATATATATATATATATATATATATATATGTTGAAATCAATTACTAATTTCTTAAGTTGGTAGACAAGGTGACACATGCAAGTTTCATGCAAGCATGTGGCCCAAGATTGATAATTAAAGAACCAAAGAGCTTGAAGCTCCTCGGTGATATCTGTTAATTAAACAGAAATCAATGAAAAATAATTAATAATTATTTGGAGGCTTCCCACTTTTCCTTGCTAATTAACAATTAGTTAAGTAATAAAGTTGATCAATCAATGAAAGATGCTTGAAAGTCTTAGCAAAATATTTAAGTACATGGATATAATAAATGGCGAAGGCTAGAGTACCAAAAATCCACTTTCTCCGAGAGAGATTGGTTATTAATTAATATTAAATTATTAGTGAAATATATAGTTTGAAGTTTTTAGGGAAGCTCAATCAACGGAAAAGTTGACACTAATTAATTAATTAAATTAGCAGCTCCCCTCTTCTCTTCATCACAATTAAGATAACATTTAAACTAAAATAATTGTAACAATATTTAATCATAAAGTGCTCTGTGTGGGTTGGTGGATTGAGTTGGCCACAACTTTTCTTCTAAGATGCAGTGCATGATTCATTTACGTTAATGTGTGTGTGCATATATATATATATATATATATATATATATATATATATATATATATATTATAGTAGATGTTTGAATATTGATATTGTTATGGATAGATTTGGATTAGAAGGCATAATCGACTTTAAGCGAATCTCCATGTTATTTGGCTAAGAAAAGAATGAAGCTCGAGCCGAAAACCACACCCTAAGACCCAATTAGACATGTAGAAAAATGAGTGTTTGATCTGAGAGCTCAAATAGACATGCTCAGCCTTGATCAAGGCGCAGGCCAAGTTCCCCTTTCCAATGAATGGAGCATATGCATCCGACTCATTTGGGCTTGGGGAAGACAAGACTTTCGGCCAAATACCCAAACTGACTTGCTCAGTCTCAGCCGAGTCTCATCATTTAATTAATGACACATGCTAAATGCATGGGACAATCCATTGGCTTGAGAAGGATCCTACTCTGACTCAAAAACTCGAATTTGGCCACCTTAGCTTAGGATTTTCCTAATATATCATTATGACTTTAAAAGAAGTTAAGTTCATTCTCATCCCTAAAACTCTTGCTACAACCAAAAGTCTTTACCGACTTAGACATTGAAGGCGTTATGGTAAATACCACACTAGTGCCCACAAATATAATATTACTTTACCATAATCTATTAATTTAAGCTTTGAAATTGAATGGTGATTAATATGGTATTAGAGAGTAGGAAGTCTTGAGTTCGTAATTATGTAAAGTTATTTTCTTTTCAATTAACATTGAATTTCACTTATTAAAATTTTGTAATTTAAGTGCATTATATATATATATAAATTGGAGGTGTCTGTGTAGCTATGAATATGCAAAATATCTAAGGCAGTGGATGAGCTTTGTGAGCCATTTTTTCACAGCCCTCGAGAAAATTCATGAATTAATTGTTAGTGAATATATGGTGTGTTGCATTGCAACCATAATTATTGTGTTGGTTCAATCTTACCCGTACAAAGAGTTTTGTACTGCCTCACAAGTTGTGATGCAAGTTGAATAATAATGGCATGGCCATTGGGCAAGGCCTTTCATTTATCTATGGACATGGAAGAGTATATAAATGATTATTATCAGAGGAATTTTTAAATATAGAAAAACAACAAAAAAAAAAATTATTTATACAAAATAGTAAAAATTTTAGATAATTGTAATAGACGTTGATAGAAATTTATCAACGTCTATCAGTGATAGAAATGATAGAAGTTTATCACTGATAGATGCTGATAAAAGTCTATTAATATTTATCGGTATTTTTTTTACTATTTTGTGAAAAATTCCTTCATTATTATTATTAAAATTTGAAAATTGGAAAGCAAGAAGAAGGAGATTATTATGGGAGTGGTGGCAAGCCAGCTAGAAGGCAATTGGCCGGAGGGTACTTGTTGCTTTCTATGTACACATATATGTCCTTTGTTTCCACAAATTTTAATACATAAATATCAAATAATCATTATTTTTCAGTACACAATTTTGACGTTTCTTTTGTCTTTTCTCTATCCCCATATGGGGTCTTCATCACTCTTAGCTTTTTTTTTTTTTTCAGTTTTAAAACCAAAAAGTCTTTCACCATCCATTTCATTTATTTATTATCTTTGCTTCTACATCTCTCTTTGTTTATATATATATATACACACCAACTTGCTTGTTTATAAATATACATATATATAATGAAGTATATATCTATTAGATATCTTTTACCGTGACTTACTTACAATCTATTTCTTAGCAATTAACGTATATACTCTTCCTAAACTTGAGATTTGCTCTCTTATTACTATAGCATTCTCTCCGAGTATTGTTTGAAACACACCTCAAACAAACTTACTTAAGCTCCCACTAAGCATGAGATCCCTTCAATACAACCAAACTTAGACTCCTTCAAGTATAAGTCTGTTTGAAACTTCTGTAAGAAGTATATACAACTCGATCAACCTCTACACAGTCAAAACTCAAAGATGGTCGACAATATCCTCATAGCTTTTACAGTATATTCTTTTTAAATAATACTCTTGCAACAAGTTCACACACTCGTACAACAAAGAGACTAATGATGAAAGTAAACACACCCAAATATATATGAGCTACTACGAGGATAACTTTCGAAAAGAAGAAAATCTTCATTGAGAAATATATGAAAAGTTGCGTCTGCAAACCCAAAACAAATAAGGAAATATATTTTTCAAGACATGAAATGCTCCGACTAAAACAATGTGCTTAACATCTCACAGAACAAACAACTCGACCGCAGTAATAATCATATAATAATCTTACATCAGATAAAAATGAGTGATTTAAGAGTAAGGATAACATATCAACAAGAACATAATACAGAGTATTGAGGTGAGAAAAATGTGAGATTAACAATTTATGGAGAAGTAATGGAAAACAACCGTAGGAAATTCGTGTCATACACAATTTTCACCAAATGTAATATAATGTTTACCTCACCCTAAATATGATGGATATTATTTCTAATTGTATTATTTATAATGTATGTTAACATTATTTGTATACTAATTACAACTAAATCATTATTAAACCTACAAGTTTGACCAGGTCAGTAAACATTTGAGTCAATTCAATTATTTTGATATCGGTTATATATTATTTAACCAAAAAAAGGTTCTTTCTCTTGTTTATTTTTAGAGCTACATTTCATGTAAAGTTAGTCTTATTCACTAATATTTAATTGACATTGTGGATTGATATGGTTAGTTTAAATATTCATTCTTTTTACTAGTAAGTAAAAAAGAAATGAGAGATCAGTTGATGAAGAACCCAAAGTAAACACGTGAGATTTAAATATTGGCAATTAAAATAATAGATTTAAATATTATTTTAGTCTCTAAACTTTACATCTTGTTCTATTTTAGACCTTAAACTTTCATAAATATTTGTTTTAGTTCCTAAATTTTTAAAAAGTGTTTATCTTAGTCTCTACTATTAAAATTATGTTAACTTTTCAACATAAATGTGAGGGAGCTTGTATTTTTAGATGACTAGACTCTAAATGTATTGAGAAAGATAAAGATGAAGTAAAATGCCAACAACCAACACACCAAAATATTGAACTAAAAATGTCTTTTAAATTTCCCACTTTGCCACCTTGTTCAAACTTGAAACTCTAAATTTTTTAGATAGCTAACTTATTTGGTAGCTTAGTCGTCCAAAAATACAAGTCACCTCCTCATTTTGTTAAAGAGTTAACAAAATTTAAGCATTTTTCAAAAGTTCAAGGACTAAAACAAATATTTTGAAAAGTTTAGGGACCAAAATAAAACAATATTCAAAGTTCAGGGACTAAAACGGACATTTTTAAAAATTTAGGGACCAAAATAGAATATTATTCAAAGTTCAGAGTACAAAATAAGATTTAAATCAAAATAATGCTATTGATAACCCTTTCATTTTTAGGTTTTTAGTTTTTTAAAATTAAACATATTTCATTTTCATTTCTTACGATAATTTGCATATTATATTTAATAGTTGAATTATAAGCTAAATTTTAAAAACAAAAACAAGTTTTTAATAACTATTTTTTTTTTTTTTTTATATTTCAAAATTTGGCTTTTGGTGTTTTCAAAATAATGGTAAAAATTAGATGAAATAGCAAGAAATTTAGAGGTAGAAAAAATGTTTATAGATTTAATTTTCAAACATTAAAAATAAAAAAATAAAAAAAATTATCAAATAATGCCTACAAGTTTCGAATTTAGCCGTTGATAACTAGAAAAAGTAGAAATTAAGAATCAAATCCTTATTAATTACCTGTCAAATAAAAAGTTACACTCACCAGAATAACCACCTTCATAATATATACTAAAGAAAAAAAATTAAAAGAAAATAATAAATTCAAATTCCCATTACCAAACCTGCAAAAATTCACGCTTGGAAAAATTTGAAAACAATAAAATAAAATAAAAAATTTGTACAAAATTTGTTCCTAAAGTGCAAAGTAATTATTCCAATCCATTAGCTGCAATTCATAATATTCGAATTCGGCAATGGACTGTTAAGATTCGAAAAAGAGAGTTTCCAAGCTTTGAGCTCTCCATCAAGACTCCCACTGCATACCGATACGACGCCGTTTGACAATCCCTCCGGCTCCGATACGACCACCAGCGATTTCACCGGTTTTTTATGACCTTCCAGAACTGACAAACAATTATAACTCCCATCTCCTCCACGTCGCCACACCCTCACCGTCCGATCTGCGGACCCACTCAACAACAAATCAGAGACGTAGATCAAACACAGAATGGCATTTCTGTGACCCCTCAATGCGCCGATCACCGCCATGTAATTCGCACTGTCTTCTCTTTCCCAAACCAGAACAGACCGATCACACGCACCGGAGAAAAGCAACGAACCGTCGTCGTTTAACGCCAATGCATTCACCGCCGATTTGTGCTTCTCTAAAGTCGCTACCAGTACATGCCGTTTCTCCGCCTCCGGTTTCTCCCACACTCGGATTTTCCGATCGGCTGAACCGGTGTACACAGTCCCACCGGCGGAAACAGCCACCGCGTTGACGGCGTCTTCGTGCGCTGCTTTCACTGACTCGACGCAGCGGTGGTCGGAGCCTCGCCAGATTTTCAAACTCCGATCCCAAGAAACAGAATAAATGGAATCGTTGTTAACGGCGAGTCCGGTTACGGCGTCGGCGTGTTGAATCCAGAGGACCTTCTTGTGACGACGGACGTTGACGTAATTCTTCGGGAGTATAAATCGGCGAAGGCGGTCGTTGACTGTAGGGAGAGTGTTGACCAATTTGAATTGATTGTTATTCTTCTCAGGTAAATTCCAGACGCGGATTTTTCCGTCTTGGTGAGAAGTGAGGATTTCGCGGCGGAGAAAGGCGATTCCCTTAACGGAACCGGAGGAGGAATCTCGAGCGTTGAATGCGGTGATGTGGGAGAAAGTGATTCGATCGTAGACGTTGATTTCGTGAGCGGTGGCGACGTAGAGGTAAGCACCGTGGACGGCGAGATGCGAGATTGGGAGCTTGAAAGAGGCGACGTTGATTTGAGAAAGAGTGACGGTGAAGGAATCGGTGGCGGTGGGGAGTTTTTGAAGAGATGGAATGGAGGGTAGAGATAGAAGGGAGAGATTGCTTTGGAGACTGGAACAGCTAGTGTCGGAACTAGGTGTCGACGACGATGAAGAATTGGCCGACGTGTCGGAAAGGCTACTTGCATCGGAAATTAAGTAGGAGGAGGATTGAGGCGGTTTAATATTATTGGGTTCGGTGGCGGAATCGGCGGCGGCGGTGGAGCATAGCCATGATCGGACCCTCATGCCGGCGAGAAGAGTGAAAAACAGAGGAAAAAGGGGAAGATGAAGAAATGGTGATGAAATCAAGTCTGGGAAAGGTATATATAGAGGAAGAAGAAAGGAGCAGAGGACGGCCATTTAGAAATTGCCACGTGGAGATAAGAGATTGTCTTCACGATACGGCGCGTCCGAGGTAAGAAAGAATTAAGGCTATTCACCAGAGGGTCAATTTTGGAATAAGAAAAGGGTGTAATTTCCAATTTTTTGGGTCAACATAAATAGTAACTTTATTCTACGCCCACCAAAATAATAATACTAATACGGCTAATAATAACAAATTAATTTTGTTTGTACGTATGAGTTTAATTGCTAGCCTAAATTTTGAAAACAATAAAATATGCTATTTATAACCATTAGAATGCACTAAAGAGTGTTTGTCTTTTAGGATTGTAGATAACTGAAATTTTAGATGCTCGAAAATATAGATATATGAAATTATAGACGTCCGACATCTTTAGATTACCATGTTTTTTCGTTCAGACATTCTAGGATGCTCGCAAAACAAACAACCCCTAATAACATATTAGTTATTCATATGTCCTTCCAAGAGGAATAATGCAAGTGTAAGGAAGGATCATAGTGTATGAAAATACTAATGTATTTGATTAGTTGAATACGAGTGCGAGAAAGGGAGGAAGAACTCTAGCATGTGAGAGCACTAATTTTGAGCTCATCCAAAATTTTAATCTTGAAATTGGAGGAGACCTTCACGATTTTAATGAACCATCATAAATTGTATGTGAAAGGAGAAATATGAATAATCAACACACTCTTAGTGCATGCTGACAATAGCAATGATCATACTTCATTGTTTTCAAAATCTACGAGGAACGCTATTAAAAATCAAAATTAAGGTCATCCGCACATATAAAATCCAATAATTTAAAACAAAATCTTATATTATGTATCCTACAAATTTAGTATGATTTATTTAATCTTTTAAACTGCATTAAATTTTTTATATAATGATTTAGACTAATAAATAATAACTTGACACATGCCATGTTAAAAAAAAATAGTTAAAATAAGAGAATAAGTTAACTAAATAAAACGAAATGAATAACTATAAATAAGGAAAATTTTCATATATAAAAAAAATGTCAAACTATTTATAGAAAATAATAAAAAAATATTAAATTAATAAGCATCTATTAGTGATAAACTTCTATAATTTCTATTACTGGTATATCATGATAGATTTCTATCAACGTCTATCACAACTATTTAAAGAATTTGCTATTTTATGTAAATAGTTTTCTTTATTTTTTTATTTTTAAAAATTCTCCTACAAATAAATCATATTAATCTTTAAAAAATAAAATTAAAACGATAAGTAAGAATATTTGTAAAAAAAAAAAATAAGCATAAGTTAAAAGAAAAATGAATGAGTGGAATTTAGGGTAAAAGTGAAGAAGGAGAAGAGAAAGGAGAAATTGGAGGACAACTTGAAAGGCAACGAAGACAGGAAGGTGATAGTTAAGCAGCTAAGGCAAGTGGCAGTTGAAAGGAAACGCGGCCGTAGGAATGTTTCTTTTCTTTGAAGTTTCTTCCTATAATCTGTTCTTGTTTTGTTGGATGGGTGGGGTCCACTTTTCTGTGGGCCCTAACTTTTTTTTTTTTTAATTTTATTTTGTGTTTAATAAGTTATTAAACTTTCAATTTTATGTTCAATTAGCCCTGGATCTATTTCACATTTAAAAAAAAAAATTAACAAAAAAATAATCGAGATTGAGTCCAAAACTTAAGAAGAAATTTTAAATAGAATCCAACGAAGAAGAAACATTTAAAAGTTTAAACCTATTTAGTAACCATTTTGTTTTTACTTTTATGTTTTTGAAATTTATGTTGGTTTTCTCCCAATTTTTTTGTCATGGTTTTTCATTTTTCTTTAAGAAACATTTGAATTTTTAGTCAAAATCTAACAACAAAAACAAGTTTTCAAAAACGATTTTTTAGTTTTTAAAACTTGTGCTTGATTTTTTAAAATATTGATCGAAAATAGATAACATAAATCAAAGAGATGTTTTCAAACATAGAAAAATGAGTCAAACTATTTACAAATAGAGAAAAATTTCAGTGTCTATCAACGATAGAAATCTATCACAGTCTAGATGATCAAATTTTTTTATATTTATAAATAGTTTGATATTTTTCATTTTATAATAATTTTTTAAAATTAAAAACAAAATAAAATGATTAGGATATCAGAAATTAAATTTGTAACTTTTTAAAATTTTTAATATTATCTATTTATCATGATGATGGGTGACATTCACTTTCTTGATCCTAGCCAATGAGTTTCTTTTCTTTTTTATTTTAACCTTTTGTCCCTTCTTGGATTACTGTTTTTAGCTGACTTATCCATTTTATATATATAAAAAAAAATAAAAAATAAAAAAACCAAAGAACAATATTAAAAAAACTGCAACTTGTCCAATGTAAAAGTTATTTTGCTTTTGCTTTTGCTTTTGCTTTCTAAGAAGAAGAAGAAGGAAAAAAAAAAAAAAAAAGTTATTTTAGTTTATTCCACCAATTTATTTTTATATAACAACGTAGGATTGTTAGCTTTCTTATATCCGTATTTAGTGTTGGAATGATTCAAAAATATCTTAACATATAATCATACACTTTTTAAATTTTGTGTTGATTAGATAAAACCAAAGTTAAAAAGTCTTTTCTTTTCATTCTAATTTATACTAATTTCTTCCAAGGGATTCCCTTTGTTAGGATTAAAGGATGCATATATTTGTTGTTTGATAATGAAAGCTACAGAATTTGCATATTTTTAATGTGTAAAATTAAGTGAGTAAATTATTAAATTAAAACATCTTCCACTAAGCATTACAATATATAATTTCAACCACTTGTTTTTTTCCTCAAGTTGGGAATTAAAAAACATGATGAATGTAAGCAAAATTGTTCTTCAATCTTTGATTTGTCAATGCCCTTTTTTATAATCTAATATAGATATAGGATTTTGGAATTTCCCACCTAGACATCATAATCATATTTGGATTCTAGATCATAACTATATTAAATTATGTTATAATCTCTTTCAATTTCTCATAATTAATCTCGCTTTATTATTTCCATGCATATCTAGTTGGAAGATGTAATTATTTATTGCATTCGGGACCTTTTCTCAAGGATATTTTTAGATTAATTTTTCTCGGAAATTGTACATAAAAAAGAAAAAAAAAAAAAAAAAAGAGGGAATTTTTAAAAATAGAAAAATAAAGCAAACTTTTTATATAAAATAGCAAAATTTTTAGATAGTTGTGATAGACGCTAATATAAGTCTATCAGTAATAGAAATTATAGAAGTCTATCAATGTCTATTAATATTTATTTTGCTATTTTCTGTAAATAGTTTGTCATTTGAAAAATTCTAAAAAAAAAAAACTCATTTCTCCCTAAATTTTAAGTTTAATTTTTATTTAATCGCTAAGTTTCAAAATGTAATATTTTTAGTGCTTAAGTTTTGAATTTGATTTCAATTTAATGTCGAGATTTTAAAACGTTACAATTTTACTTTTGAAGTTTGAATTTTATTTCAATTCAATTCCAGAATTTCAAAATTCACATTTTAATCTCAATTTTTCACTAAATACTCACTTTCAATATTTAGTATTAATATAAATTAATTAACTTAAAGGAATTATAACTAATTAACTTTTACTATTTTTTCCATCCCGATTAAAATTAATTTTTAAAGTTCACTTCATAATTATTTTAAATTAATTAATAAACATTAAAGTCAAAATTGAAAGTAAGTATTTAATAGAAAATCAAGGTTAAAAACTTAAAAATAAGACCAAATTGAAACAAAACTCAAAACTTAAAAACTAAAAGTATAACCTTTTAAAATATTTAGATTAAATATAAACTAGACCCAAAATTTAAGAACCAAAAAGATATTTTTCCTAAAACATATAATAATAATAATAATAATAATAATAATAATAATAATAATAATAAGCAAGTTTTGCCAAGTTTATCAAATGGACAGTCATTTTCTGTTGAGATAAACCCTATGAGCAAAGGGCCAACATGATTGTGATTTAATACATTAAAACATACAATTCAAACCAAAGTTTGGCAATTTAATACAAGAGGGCCCTCGCTGTAGCATAGAGAGAGGACCATTAAACAATCATATAAAAGCACAAGGAGACAAAATATATATATATATATATATTTAATTTTAAAACTCTTTTAATATGTAGATTCATAGATTATTTTAGTTTTGAATTTTAAACTTTTCATGTATTTATGTATTATTTTAAATTTGAATTTATACTTTTGGATTATGTATATTTATATATCATTTTAGTTTTAACTTTTTTTAAATTTCAATATGTATATTTATATATTATTTTAATTTTGAATTTTGAATTTTAATTTTTAGTACACTTACACTAATTAGAATTTCGCAATATACAAATTTAGTTTTTTTTTTTTTAAGAAATAAATTTTGTTCCGTTAGACATGCATTTAGCTTCACTATAATATTTAACAACCACAAAATTTACAAAAACAATATAACAAGTTGGATCTAAGTCCACATTATTTAAAATCAATGACTCGAATAACAATTAACATTGTAGATAAAATTTGGACAACATTTGAAGGATAGAAATAATTGTATTATTGTTTTTAATATTGTACTGAGACTTATTTGTACTAGATAATGTAAACATTTGATAATTGCTTATTATATATTTTACTGCATGTTATATAATATATAACTAATTTATATTTAAACTACCGGAAAAACTAAAATAGTAAGGAAAAAAATACAACAAATGAGAAATGGAAAATACTTATCAAACACGTTTTTTTTCTTTTTTTCATTAAACAAGAAACAGAATTGGTTACCAAACATATTTCTGTATCTAGTTCTTAAAAAATAAGAAACAGGAAACAAAAACAAAAAAAAACAAGAAACAGGAAACAAAAATAAAAAAAACAAGAAACATGAAACAAGAACAGTTATCAAACGGTGATTTAGATGTCTACTTTACGAGAATCTTAGATGCTCGTGAAACAAACGACTTGAGGATACATTTGAGATGACTTTCAAAGAAGATTTTAAATACTCGAAAATCATTGTAAACATCCACCGATCGTTAGGTGAGCTAAACAATTCTGTTCATATATGTTTGGGCAAAACACTGTTAAATATGCTGCAGATAATAATAGTGGGGAACAATGTTTTATGGGTGTGTTTTGTTTTGTATATTCACTTCAAACAATATGTAGATTCCTCTGAAACTCAAACCTCATATGAAAGAACATGAAGTTTCAGTACTATACCTTTTGTTTTTACCTTCTAAATAAAGATCCCTTTTTAGACAATTAAACAAGCCACTATTTTATCATCCTACATTATGTCAAATTAATCATCCACATGATTTGGTTCTTAATACAAGTTAATCTCTCTCCAAAAAAACCAAAAAAAAAAAAAAAAAATGCAGTGTCGGCTGTTACATTGAAGAAGAAAAAGGTGGTTTTTTTAAAAGACAAAACGTGATTGAGAAGTGATGAAGAAGATAATGAAATAATGCATAGCTATTTGTTGTCTATATTTCTATCACATGCACAAAGGGTCTCATGGTGGGCTCCCTCCATCAACATCTTATGGTTGGGATTTATGAAAACTTTATCTCAGACCCATCTACTTACATTTAGTATCATAGACTTTGATTAATGGAGATGATTGACAACAACCGCTAACGTGATCAAATTCACTTACGTCTATGTTTGGAACGGCCTTCTAAGTACTTAAATTAAAACACCTTTCGCAATACTCTGAAAGAAGTCAAGTCATTCTAAACAGGATTTGTATACATAATCTACTGGTGCTTAGACTGTTTACTGAGTAAAAATGACAGAAATGAAACTCTTACTGTAGAGAAAGTGTGTTGGAATGTCTTAAATCTGTTATCTTGTACTCCGAACGACGAAGAGGCGCCGTCTGTAATCTAATATTTTCTCTCTAATAATAAACTGCTCTCTCCCTCTACCTGTAGATTTTCTGTGTCGATTCTCTACCGTTTACGTTTTCTGTTTTCTTTATTTGTCGATTCCGTAATAGAGTGATTGACTTTTTAGCTGGTTAATTAGAGAGTAGTATGCTCCATTTTGTCCATGTCCAAGTAGAGCCAAGTGTGATCCTTGTTCAATAATCTTACCTTGTTTTATTACAGCTATTGAATCTGCTTTTTGTATAGTAGACAATCGATGAGCGACGACGAGGCTTGTTCTACCAACCATCATCTTTTCCAATGCTTCTTGGACTAAAGTCTCTGACAAACTATCTAAAGCACTGGTTGCCTCATCTAGTAGAAGGATTTTTGGATTCTTTAATATGGCTCTTGCTAAAGCTATTCTCTGCTTCTGACCTCCTGATAACTGAACTCCTCTTTCTCCACATTGAGTCTCATAACCATCCTTCATAGAACTGCAATAATAGGAAATGAAAGAAAAATGATTTGGTGAAAAGAAGGCTGTGTAAAATGAGATCATGGTGATTAATTAAGTTAACCTGTTACCTAATGAACTCATGAGCATTGGCAAGTTTTGCAGCCTTCCTAGTTTCGTTTTCGGAACCTTCGTCTTGCCCGAATAGAATGTTCTTGCGTATCGTTCCTGCGAAAAGTGCAGGTTCTTGACTCACTAGAGCAATGTGTGACCTCAAACTTCTCAGATTATAGCTATTGATGTCTATTCCGTCAATGAGGACTACTCCTTTTTGAGGATCGTAAAATCTTTCGATCAGTCCGATAACGGTAGATTTACCCGAACCACTCTGCCCAACCAATGCAACTGTTGTTCCAGCTTCAATCTTCAGATTCAGTCCATTGAAGATCAATTGGTCAGGCCTAGCCGGGTAAGCAAAAAACACATCCTTCAATTCTACTTCTCCACAAATTATCTCTTTAACTTTTACCCCTTCAAGTTTTTGAGGGTCTATTTCAGTTTCTCTATCTAGGATTGCAAAGATTGATCCTATGGCATTTGCACCTTTTGCTATATCTGATGACATGCTTCCTACATCTGCAATGTTCTTTCCAGTACTCATCAAGATGAAAAATACTTGGAAAAGCTGTTTTGATGTTACTAATCCTTGATTTATTAGTCTCCCTCCATACCACAATGTCAAAGCTGTTGTTGCTGTAGTCAGAAATAAGGAGCTGAATAAACCAAAACCTGAAATCCATGATTGTTTTACATTCTCCTGCTTGGGAGAATCCATTGAAGCTTCAAACAGACTTAAAATCCTATCTTGAGAAGACAATGCAGCAATAGTTCTGTGGTTGGTAATGGCTTCACTAGCTAGTTGACTACCTTCACCTTGTGCTTTCCTAGCCTTCTCAGATATGCTTCTCATCAGAACCTTTCTTGAATAGAAGCTTCCAATGACAAGTGGTTGCATAGCAATTGCTACAATGGCTACTCTCCATGTCACAACTAAACCAAGCACAAATGCAAATGTAGCAGTCACAAATACCTGAACCAATAGTGATGTTCTTTCTGCTACAAGAGATCTAACTAAGTTTCCTTCAACAGCTAGTCGTGCACATATCGCGGCACTCGTATTCTCTTCTTGATCAAACCATCCAATCTCAAAGGTCATGATTTTCTCAAGCATTTTTTCTCTCACCCTCTTGGTTAAATTTTCTCCCATGATTGCAAAGCTGTAATGTTGGACTAGATTGGATATGCAACTAAGAACTGTTATGCCTAAAAATATGAAGCAATAGAATCTAATGTTTGATTTAATAGCATCACTGTCCTTTAGGAAGTAAACTGAGGCGATTGTTCCTAAGCAATAGGAATATATTGGCTGAGTAATTCCAGTGCCTATAGCACCCATACAACCAAGAAATGCTGGTTTCCACTCAGGTGCATTCAATCGCCAGAGACGCCATTGTGAAGGAGACTGAGAAGAACTTGAGGTATTCTTCAAGCCTTCACAATAACTGTAATCACTAGAGTCGACGTCGACCGAGTATGGACATGACATGCTGATGGAATATACCGGGCTGCTTCGACGAACTGATATATGGTTTATTGGTGTCAAGGGAGTTTTGGCTCCTACTATTTGTTGGAGATTTGTTTCTCTAGTAGAATGATACAAAGAACTAGAAGCTTCATTTTCCATGCAAGACTCTTGCATTTGTACCATTTTGCTGTAAATTCCTTCATTATTTCTTTGAAGTAACTCCTTGTGAGAACCAGACTCTACTACTCTACCTGACTGAAGAACAAGAATCTGATCAGCCTTTCGGATAGTCGAGAGACGGTGCGCAATGACAATGGTAGTCCTTCCATGTGAAGCTTGGTCCAGGGCATCTTGTACAATTCTTTCAGACTCTGCATCCAAAGCACTAGTTGCTTCATCCAATAGAAGAATTTTGGGATCTCTGATTAGAGCCCTTGCTATGGCAATTCTTTGCTTTTGCCCTCCAGACAATTGGACACCAAATTGCCCCACCTGCATTGCTAAATTTGTCTACTCAAAATTATGACAAGAAGCCATGAGACCAAGTAAAAGAAGAAAAAAAACAAGTCTTACTTGAGTCTCATATCCATCAGGTAATGTTGCAATGAAATCATGAGCATTTGCAGCCTTAGCTGCTCTCTTAACAAGTTGCATTGAAGCTCCTTCCTTACCAAACATAATATTTTCCTTTATGGAGGTTGCAAATAGAATTGGCTCTTGATTGACTAAACCCATTTGGGATCTCAGCCATTTAAGTTGAAGCTTCTTTATCTTATGACCATCAAGAAGAATGTCTCCTTTGATAGGGTCATAGAATCTCTCCAATAAATGAATCACAGTGGACTTGCCTGAGCCACTACCTCCAACAAGGCCTACTGTATCCCCAGCCTTTACTTTGAGATTGAGTCCTTGAAGAATGGGGGTTGTAGGTCTGGAAGGATAGGAAAATTCAACATCTCTAAATTCAATCTTTCCTCTTAAACAGTCCAAAGATTTTCCTCTACCATCTTCAGCATCTATGGCGGGAATGCAGTCAGTCGTCTCGAAAATGCGAGATGCAGCAATTGTTGACTCAGAGATAAAAGAGAGATTTGGGAGTGCATTCATAGCACACCTGAACAAGAAGCAAAAAGACATCATTTTGTTCAAACTCTGATGAAATTTTGGTAGGTACCAAAAGGAAAGAAAAAAATAAGTCGATTTACTCACAGTCCACCAAAAATGATACATATTCCAGATATCAAAATGGCTCCACCTGTTTCTCCTCTTTCTGTGACAAGAACACTGCCTACCCATGCCTGAAATGCCCAAGCAGCATATATCATTGCCATACTGCCCATCATAAATCCTCTCCCAAGGCCTTGTTTAATGCCAAAGTTCATACTTTTTTGGAGTGCATTACTGAACTTCTCTAAAGTTTGGAGCTCTCCTACGTATGAATACACAGTGCGGATCGAAGAGACCGCTTGTTCGGCAATGCTACCAGCAACCACATAAGACTCTTTGGCCTTGACACCTAAGTCCTTGTAAACCTTCCCAAATCCAACCCCTGGAATAATAAACATGAAAGAGAATGGAAGGGCAGCCAAAGCAAGCTGCCATGAGAGCAGAAATGCAACAGGAATGCAGAAGATAAAGCCTGAGACGTGAGCCAGAAAGTTTGGTATCTAACACAAAATGAAAATCTAGATTAGATTGATGCAGAAGGTATAGAAAGAAGAATGAAAAGGTTTGATTAAGGAGCTAATTGAGAACCTTCTCAGCTATGGTATCTTGGATAGTGTGGCAATCAGAAGTGATGGAGGAAACAATAAGAAATGTAGAAGAAGCAGCTTGATTATTGTCGAAAAAACTAGCTTCTTGTCTAAGAACTGATTTTAGGTACTCCATTCTCATCCGGGATGTCTGTCTTTCTGCTGTCCTGGTCCAGCACATTCCCTCTAAGAGTCATAAACATAGAGGTTTCAGTGTTGCCTTGAAAAAAGCAGTTAAAAACAAGACTCCAACAGCCTCTATTTGACCAAATTTAGATGCAATGGTCAATTATTACACAAAGTTATCAAAGCAAAACAGATTGAAGGTGCTTATGACTTTAAAATCACATTTAAAGGAGTTACAACAAACATGGCCTACTCTTAGTGTTGAAATACCTTGAATCTATTATTTGGCGCTCCGAAATATATTTGCATTGTATGTTATTTACAATTATGAGCCTAGTATCTAGAGAAGTGCCACATATAAACCCTCTTAACTCTATTGGCACATATCTGAAATTCCTCTCTATTAATAAAATTGCTCTCTCTCTGCCCGTGGACGTAGCGAATCACATAAATCTCTGTGTTGATCTTTATTATTTACGCTTTCTTGCTATTACATAACACTTAGTTTTGCATAAGCCATGGATCAACATCTTAACATCATAATGGAGAATTTTCTAGTACTAAAATTGCATCTACTCCTTCCATTCACAATTTGATATGTGATTAGACTCATGTTAATCGTAAAAATCGTTGTTATGGCAAACAATGAACAAAAATAGATAGTACTAGAAATTTTACCAAAGAAAGCACAGAGTCCAACACCAATAGCAATATAAAGCAGCTTGAGTGTATACTGCAAGGAAACAGATAACATAATACATTAAAACCAGTAAACTGCAATAGAAGAAACTATTATAAAAGCAAGTATAGAAGTAAGAAATTACCTTGTCCACAACATGATTGGAAAAAGAGTTGGAATCAGAGACAGAATAGTGATTGATCATAGCACTGAGAACAAGCATAGCGAGTGGTGTTGTAACCCCATCTCCAATACTCCCTAAAGAACCCATTAAAATCAGCAACTTATCCACCCAATCAGCATATCTGAAAAGCCCACTTTTCTTCTTCCCCATAATAACTTAACCAAGAAAAACACAAAGCCCCAAATCCCAATTCAGCTCCAGAGTTTTCTTCAAGAAGCATTGAATTTAACAATGGGAGAACTGGTAGGAGGCGGCATTTTGTCTTGAATCAAAACTAATGGCATTCCACATGGCACAAAATTAAATCGCCAACTAATTGGCTTGTTCATTAGGATTTTAGTTGGAAGAGTGAGATGAAATAGAATCAATGGGTTCAATTCTCCAGCAGCATAAAGCGCCAAGTTTAGTTTTTTTTCACTTGCCCAACTGCCTGCATTTATAAATTAGGCAAATTTTGTCTTGCTTGCTCTTACGAAAACCACAAATAAAGAGTAGAGAATCCACACATATTTATGTGGTTTTACTAACCGTGTGTTAACTAAAGTAGAGGAAGAATAATTTATTAGAGAGAACGTTACAAAATACGTTATAGTGGTGCTTTGAGGGTTAGAGAGTTTATATAGTCTATTTTTCTAAACCTTAAAGCCATAATCGTAAATAAACCATAGATAATTAAATATGTCAAATCACTAGGTTACACCGTCCCTGGACCTTGTCTCGCTAACCGGGTCAGCAACTTCATACTTGATCGTTCGAAGCGTCAGATAACAAATTCAAGGCATTCCAACACTTGCAAAATGACTTTTTGTATAGCGTTGGAAAGCATTGAATTTGTTATCTAGCACTCCAAACAACCAAGCACGAGTTGGTATTTTGTGTTGCTTGCAAAATGACATTTTGGATTTATGTTATTTATGATTTTTGTCCAGTATGCTATATATAAACTCTCTAACCTAGAGAAACCTCTATAGTCAGAAATTTGATATCTCTCTAATAATAAAATTGCTCTCTTTCTCTACTCGTGGATGTAACTAATACACACTATTAGTGAACCTCATAAAGTTTCTATATCGATTTTTCTATTATTTACTATTTTTATTTTCTTTGTTTGTCGATTTCATAACATAACATGTAGCATAGAAACAAGAGATTTATCTTTTCAATACCATTTGATGCTTTTACCTTATCTCGAAATTCTACTAATTGGGCTTGACCCTAGGCCCAATCTTGACATAAATTTCTTGAAATTGTCGATCTTTTGTAGTATGATTTTGTTTAAATGCAACAAATACAAAATCTTTGTGTTAATTTTGATGATAAAATAACAAATAATGGGTTAAAAAGAAAGAGAAATATGTGGGAAAATGTTAAAAAGAGAATAAACCAAAGCTAGTGGAGGGATTAAAGAAAAGAGAGTTTGGCAAGCGTGCGGTCTTGGCTCTCTCAAAAAACACACACATATCTCCATGCTTTGTCTTCTCACTAAAAATAATCTCTCATTAATCAAATATTTATTTGCCAAATTCTTATAAATAAATAAATAAATAAAAGTGAGTGTCATTAATTACATCGTTTCTTTCAGACAACAAGTAAAAATGATAGGGAGAATACTATATGAAAAATAATAATCTTGAAAAGAAGCTAAAGTTGTTGCTTTGTTTTTCTTAAAAAAAACGTGACAAAAGTGAAATAGTTAAACAAGTTTGTCCACAAAAATTAATTACAACATTTGTTTTTGTCAATTGTGGGAAAACCCAAAAATAAATAAAAGAAATGGTAGAGAAAGAAATGAACCCAAAATTTGTCTTGCTTGTAGGATTTAAGAGAGAAAAAAAAACCTTAATATGATATGAATATGAATAAAAGGGGTTGTGTCATGTGTGTCAGCAATGACACCAACAAAACAATGCAATATTAGATTGATACTCACACAATCCATATCCATATATATATTAGGGATGACGTGGCCAGCAGCAACTGGTCCACGTGTCTAAACCCTAGAGCATTGACTGGCAAGACACAGATAGAAAAAGTCTGACATGGAGCAGCAAAATGTAAATGAGGCTCAAGGGGTAGATATGCCATAACAAGTAACAACAAATAACCAACGTCAAATTACAACTTTCCCCCAAACTTTAAACTTTGCACCTTTAGCGAGAAAATTCATTTTTTTTGTTCTTACGTGTTTCGAAAAACTTCATCTTACAACTCTGTAATGCAAATACAAACTTTTTAATTTTAATATATTAATTCTAGATTTCATAACTCAACTTAACGTCTCAAAATATTCCCTTTTAACTTTCAATTTTAGGTTAAAAAATTTCTTAGGACATGTTTGGTTGGTCATCTGAATTCTGTTTTTGAAAAATGTTTTCGAATTTTGTGATTCAAACAATGTAAATACTGAAAACAACATTTCTATATTTTTAATGAATTCAAATTTTGAATTTTGAATTTTAAAATGAATAATTATATTAAATAAAAATAAAGAAATTTGGAAATACAACATGTTATGTTATAAACTTAATTCATTTTTTTTAAAAAAATTAAAATACGTATTATATAATATATTATAAATTATATAATTTTAAAAAATAATTATTATACAATTTTTTTTAACACAAAACCTAATGGAAAATTTTCACAGATAGATAAAATGTCAAACTATTTAAAAAAAAAAACACTGATAGACATTGATAAACTTTTTATCGGCATCTATTAGTGACTTCTATCATTTCTATCATTGATAGACCCTAATAGACTTCTATCAGCATTTATCACAACTATCTAAGAATTTTGCAATTTTGTGCAAATAATTTCCTTTATTTTTTTATTTTTAAAAATTTCCTAAACCTAATAATAATTTATAGTCAACCTAATATTTAGTGGATAATTACCCTTAATTTTATGGTTTATAAATATAGTATCATGCACATTTAAAATAATTTCTTAAATTAAAATCAAATTTCTCAATATGCTGCTAAACACATATTTTTAAAAACATGAAATACTGATTTGTTTTATTAATTTCTTTCTTCTCTAATTTTTGTTCTCACATTTCCTACCAAATATACCCTTGATTTTTAATTTTGTCTTTAGTAAGTCAAATATTTTTAGAGTTTGAAAATTTATTAAAAAAGAAGTTAAAAAGTTCAAATTCTATTCGATATAAAATATAAATTTATTTCTAAATTCAAAGATTAGATTGACACGAACTTAAAAATTTAACCTAACCATATCATGAAAACGAAGGAATTTTGATTTTGGGGTTCAGTAAAGTATGGGAATGGAATCCAATAACAACAAAGATGAAATGTTTACAAACAAACACAATCCAACAATTTTATATTTTAATTACACATTAAATATTAATATCATAATACTGTTTCTTTCTTCCCACTCGTACGGACTTCCTCACTATTCTCCTTCTGCCCTCATTATCATCTGCTAAAGCAATTGCATGGACTTCAAAATATCCTATCCCTTTATCAAAATATCTGCTCTTTTTTTCTTTAAAAATATTATATTTCTGCATGGTTTTAAGATTAATATTTATCTACACATAAAATAAACTAACCATTTACTCTTCCTTTTCTTTTCTTTTTCTTTTTTTTTTTCATTTTTCATTTACTTGCCTTCAAGTACAAGGAATAGTTCGTGTTAATATCTAAAGTTTGTAATTATTTTGTTTGTAACTTTGTATCAATTTCTTTGTTTGTATTTTTTCATATATTAATAACAATTTTAAAATTTCAACTAAATTTGAAAGACATTCTTTTTTTGGGAAATTACTATAAATAAAAAAATATCCAACTATGTACAAATATAGAAAATTTTTACTGTTTATCAGTGATAGACCGCGATAGAATTTTTTTATCGTTTTCTATCGCTCAAGCAAATAAATTCTATCGCTTGAGCGAAAGAAAACGATAGAATTTTATTGTGATCTGTCACTGATAGACTAAATTTTTTTTCTATATTTATAAATAGTTTGACTCGTTTTTCTATAATTGAAAATAACTTTTCTACTACTACTATTTTTAGAAACTACTCTACTCCTTATTTAAAAATTAGCTAAAGACAAATATCATCAATAAAATGAAGGAAAATCATTATAAAATTTCAAACTATTTACGAATATAGAAAAATCGCACTGCTTATCAGCGATAGACCGTAATAGAATTTTATCACTTGAGTAGACTTCTGTTGCTATCTATCGCAATCGACCGCTTATAAACAGTAAAAATTTTCTATATTTATAAATAGTTTGACTCATTTTTTATATTTAAAAACTGCCCATAAATAAATTTAATTAAAAGAATTTAAAAAAACAGTAAATAATTGATACCACTAAGACCAAATTAAAAATAAATAATATAAAATATTGGTATTAGGGTTTTGTGCAAAGACATCAAAATTTAAGTTTGTACGATGTGTGAGAGTAAAAATTTGAACTTAATTTCATGGCAGTAGTTAATATTATGCTTATAGAAAATAGTTTAAAATCATAGTGGTTGTTTATCTAAAAATTAAAAATCTATATTTTTTTTTAATATAATTTGAGGTAAGAAGATTTAAACCACATAATTCACAATCGTATACGAGTTGAGCTATGTTCGCTTTAACAAATATTAAACTTCTTGAGCCACTTAAAATACACCAACTTCTACAAATCATAAATGCAAGATCTTCTAACCTCTTAGAACTCATTTTTCCTACACAACCATTGAACAATTTAAAGCTATCAACTCTAACCAACCTAAACATAATGTGTATAGGTTAGAGGTTAAGATACCAATGTTTTCTATTATATAAAATCAAAAGTTTTGTTTAACATGACAATAACAATAATTAATAATAAACAAATAAAGCCTACCATGGCCTCAAGTTGGGTTTTAAGGCGAAATATGATTATAAAATGATTAAAATCACTTTTATCATTTTTTAAACATGCTTTTAATCATTCAAAACCAATTTTGATGATATGAAAATTGCATTTAAAAGTGTAAAATTAAACATTAAATTGATCTTACGTGATTAAAAGCGAGTTTCAAGTGATTTTAAATATGACAAAAGTGATTGGATAGACCGGGGGATTCGACCTTTATCCATTGGTTCCTCTTTGTGTTAATGTGTGTGCAGAGATATAATAGTGTAGTCATAAGGGCATAACATCCTCTGAATCAAACATCATCATCATCATCATATTATAATGAAGGAAATTACCCTAAAAATAAACAGTAAGGAAGCAACAAAGAGGATGCCTCTTTTGGGACATTTGCTACAATAATAATGTAACAGCATCTGAGCATGGAGTAAGAAATTAATACACCCCATATGTGAGAGAGAAAGAGAAAGAGAAAGAGCTGGTTTCTAACCTGGGGATAACACCCACCAAATTAAAAAGCCTCGACCTTCACCAAGCTGACTGCTGCTGCTAAGTGGAAGCCATTGGTGCAGCACTCAGAGACTTAAGAATTAGCCTACCATGTCTTTTTCTTTCTATCCACATTTTCCAGCCATTTTTAGCAAACTTTATACTCATCACCGTCGTATTCTTCATCAACACCACCGCCACTTTGGCTACTGCAACCAATGCTGCCACTGCTACTGCTGCTGCTGTTTCCATTCATGCCTTCCTCCTGTTGGTCAACCAGTGATCTTGTTACAACATCATCTTCACCGTCCATCTCATCAGCATTGCCAGAAGATGGAGTAGTTGAGAGGCCAATGGAGATGGGCTGTCTCTGGCCGCCAATCGGCAGTGGCTCCGTCAGTCCCCTCCCGTCCCGAGGCGGGGAAAACACCACTGGCAGGTAGTGGTCCATCTCGCATGGGAACTTTGAGTTCTTAAAGTGCTCCTTCAGTGATTCCAGTCCCTTTAATTAAACAAAAAAAACCAAAAAAAAAACCAAAAGACCCCATTAAATAAAACAAAACAAGAATCCATGATCTTCAATGATGATCAATCAAGAATCAGACAGGAGAAAGTCAAGCACCTGTACTCTAGCATAGGTGACTTCACAGATTTTTCTGGAGTTAAAAACCTCCCAAGGTTGAAGATGAAACGCCTTGTACAACCTCCATGTCGCCTCCGGTGAGGTCATGTTTACAAACCCATATCCAACATTGCACTTGTTGCTGAAAATTACAATGAACACTCTCATAAGCATCATCATTTTCAAAACATTTCTGAGAAAATTCAAACCAAGAATCAGGTAGATATACAAAATAACTCACTTGAAATCAATGGGGAGATATACAAAATCGTAGGAGGAAAGTGGCTGGTTATGGCCATCGCCCATCTGCTCGTTGCAGTGAATGCAATGATTGTCCAACATGTTCAACAACAATTTCTGACTGCATCCAAGTCAGACAACTATACGAATAAAAAATAATAATAATAAAAGATCCCCATGTTTACAGAAACCAAAAACAACTCATAATTTGTTTGATCAAAATGTATTAGTTTAGTTGAATGAAACTTGAAACGAATTTTGTTTTTTTTTCAAACCTGTACTTGTTGGGGATGTTCTTGATCATCACAGTGGTTCTCGAATCTCTGCAATCAGAATCGTTATCGTCTATCAGGAATCGAGTATCGAACTTCCTGGACTGTCTACATTTCCTTAGCTTATTCCTACTGGGCTGCAGTTGTTGTTGGTCAGCAGCTACATCGGGACTACTGTGGCTTGTCTTGGAATTCTTTCTCAAAACCCCACATGATTCTCTCTCTTCAATTTCATTGCACACACCGCCGCCTTCCAAATCGAGAGAAGCCATTTTTCCATTCACATCGTCGGACTCCAAGCTCTTCCTGGGGTTTCTCGGGCTTCGACTTCCCTTACTCGGATTCAATTTCCTAGAGGAACTATGGGGTTTCGAATAATACCAGCGGTGCGGAACATTTGAACCTGCCCCACCAGAGAAATTTCTCGGCGGCGACGGTGGAGGCCGTGGCGGTGGGCATTTCAGACTTCTAGAATATATATTATTCGAGCCGCAGATGGCCGGAGCAGACAAGTTGGCATTGAAGAATTTGTTGCCATGACCACCTGGCCGACTGAACTCAATCACAACCGATTTTCCATTGATTTCCTTTCCGTTCATCTCCTTAAGAGCCTTTCCGGCGTCCCTGATGTCGAAAAATTCAACGAACCTTTGCTGCTTCTTCAACGGCGTCTCTCTCAACTCCTTCACAGGACCTTCAAACCCAACACAGAAAATTAAGAAGAGTCCATGTTTATAAAGATTTTGTAATAACCAGACAAAGAGAATAAACAGAAAGTAAGCAAAGGAGACCCATCAAAGATTACGTTAAACCCCACATATTCTAGTCCAGTCCCCACAAATTTAAACCAGAAAGCAAAAAAACCCACAAAAAACAAAATCAAAATCAAAACCCAGAAAGGAGTTGAATAGAGTATACCAAAAGCCTCGAAGATTTCTCTGAGACAAGAAGTGGAAACGGTGGAATCCAAATTGAAGACGACTATGGTCCCCTGATTCTTGCCAGCCGGAACGATGAACTGGGCCCAGACAGCATGGCCGGCGACGAGGCCAGGCGCCGGAGAAGGGCGAGGGAGAGAGGAATTTGAAAACAAGAAACCGTTATTATTGTTGTTGTTGAAGTAGTTACGAAGACGGCATTGATGGTGCATGTGTTGATCTCGAATCTCTCGCACAGCTCTCTCGGCGTGGCGAATATCATAGAAATGAACAATTACAATCCCTTCTTTAACCCTCTCCATTTGCACTCCTCGAACCTCCCCAAACGCTTCCAATTCCCTTCTCACCATCGTCTCGCTTACGTCGCAAGGAACCGAACTCACCACCAGCGATCGAGTCGCAACCGACGACACCGGCGACCGTATCGGAACGTACGCTGGCTCCGCCGCTGGAAACGGCGCGTAAGCTACACCGCCCTCACAGTACGGCAGAAAAGGAACGTCGCCAATTGGTGGGTACGGAAAGAAAACACGGTGAGGCTGCGGCATGAAGAGAGTGGTGGAATACCTCGGCCGGAACTCTTGGGCTCTTGGGTCTAAACTCCCCGCCAGAAAACGGCCATAGACGCCGGTTTCCGCCATGCGCGGTGGGAAAAAAAAAATCAAGTGGGTCGGGCGGAAACAGAGAGAATGACTGTTTTCAGTGCCTGTGTGTCTTACTCAAGTATGGGACATGGCGGAATAAGAACAGATAAGGCGTCGTCGTCGTCGCCACCGTCGTCTATGTTTCTCTGGGTTTTGCGTCTGCAAGGAATGGAACAAAAACAGAAACAAAAGAAAACGGAATGGATTTCTGTCTACGGTATCTGAGAGTGAAAAAGTTGAGTGGAAAAAAGCAGAGGAAAGAAGGAAAGGGTTTGGTTGAATTTGCTTTTCTGTAGTAAAATCCACCTTTTGGGGCCAAGGTCCATGAAAATGTCCTTTGCTCTCTGGAAAGACGAACACAAAATGACGGGAATACCCCTGGAGGTGCTTTCTGATGAAACATCAACCGTACACGTGGAGGAGATAGGGGAAGAAGGGGAAAATCTCGCACACGAGGACAAATAATAATTAAAATTGCGTCGGGTGCCCAATAGTGCCTTTTTCAGGTTGTTGTTTTTGACTACTCGTACTTCTTGACCCCTTTTTTTCTTTTTATTTATTTTTTCTTGTCACAATCTAAATATTTCTTGTTTGATTCAATTATTGAGATTTTCTTTTTCAAATTCGTGACACATAGTAATGTTTTGACGACTCTCTTATTAGTTATCATATGTTTTCTTTCTTATTATTTTTCTTTTTAATATATATTTGCATGCTCCTGAAATTAATACACTGGTCCCATGCAAAGGCACCTAATAATTATGATTGGTGTTCAAACAATTCTCTATCGTTATAGGTCCAATGTAACCTTAATCTCTTGCCCGTTTCTCTTGGCATGGTCTTGTTTTTCGAGTTAACATGTGTGAAAGATTGTGTAGTGTCGAACTTACTACACTTTGATGTCTAAGTTAATACATGGAGTGAATAGTTCAACGGTACTAATGAGGAAGCTATTTATAGCTCAACTTTGGATTATTTATAATACATTTTCTCTGACAAACATCTGTGATTACTTGTAGGGTATAGGGGGTATAGAGTTATTTTTCGATTGGTAAATGTTTATCAGCTTAGTTGGTTGACCCAAATTCTAAAACTTTGACTTTTTTTTTTTGGGACATGCACTCCGACCCGATCTTATATATATGCCTCTTATGAATTTCTTTTGAACTCAAAACACTTAAAATAATGAAAGTTGGTCCATTACTAATAATGTTACAATTCTCTTTTAACAAATAATAATATACACAATTATCATTGAAATTTAATCGAGATTTTACAGTCTTATCCACAATAAATAAATAAATAAAAAGTTTTGGAGTGGTGTAAAATAATTTGGATAAAAGTAGAAACAATAAAATGATGTATATTATTGAAAGAATATGGTAGGAATTGTGGAGGTATGAATATAGAAGGCTCCATGCATTTAATACAATCAACTAAGAGATTGGAAAAACAATAAAAGCTTACAAGAGAGACAGAGATTAATGTGGAATTGGAAGTGGAAGTGAGTTTGACAAAAGACAAAAGCTGAGCTGGCAAACTCTAAGAGTTGGGTAAGTAAGTAAACCCTGCGGTCAGGTGAGGCCTGACCAAAATTCAAATCCCTTTCTTTTCTATCTTCTTCACTAATTAATCTAACTTTTATTATATATATATAACAAATTTTTAAAAACCACTAAAAAAATAATAGTTTTTAAAATTTAGAAAAGTGAAGATGACAGATGAAAGAAGATAGTGTAAATGGTTAATGGGGCTCTATTACCCACAAAATATGGTATTAATATAGAAAATGGACCGACAACCTCGCAAGCCACTCCCAAAATGCACTATCCTTAAAACTCGAAATCTTGCTCTCTCTCTCAAGTCTCAAGTTTTCAATTCTTTTTTACAATATATAAAGTGGAACATCAAAGCTTAGACGTCCAACGTAATAATATAAGTTCATAATAATTAAGCTATGTTTATGTTTCGCATTCTCATCGAATTTATTTATCCCAATATACATCAATAAATTTGATGTAAGTCAATATGCAAACGATAGAATGGAGAAGAAATCGGAAGTTTTAATTACCTTATATAGAGCTATAATGGTGTATTTATAGGAAAAGTTGACCTAGATTGTTTCTTAAGATTTCAAAGTCTCCTTATGATAATTAGATAACCCACTCATCCGAGGGGCATGCCCAATTTCACGTTTGGTTAGGGTTGGCCGAGGTCGAGCGTCTCCCTCTAGGCCCATTTTGGTCTTTGGGTGATGCTTTGGCTAGGCATATGGAGGATATGCGCATTAGCTATTTTGCTAAAGTTGGTCTTAATCTTGGCCTCGGCTAGCCCAAAGTCGAGACCGAACATGCTAACTTGAGCATTGACCAGAACTAACTCTCTTCCCTTTACTCATTTGGGCATAGGAAAATTATAACAAACAGTCCAATTAATTAAAACACCTAATAATATAGCACCTTATAAAATTAATTGTACATATGAAACATAATCACCGGTGAGATGTTAATTTTTTTAATAAATTCCAAGTTTGCCCTTCTTTTCTGGATTCGAGGCGTGCTCTTTCTTCCTTTTTTTTTCTTCTTTCTTCTTTCTTCTTTCTTCTTTCTTTCTTTTTTTTTCTTCCTTTTCTTTCTCCCTTGCATGTCCGATTCCAACTTCTCCCTCTCCTCCATAGCCGCCACACATCGTCGCCACGTACCACCCTCTCTATGCTTCTCCTTAAGCATATCTAACTTACTTAATTAATATAGTAATAAAAGATTGAGTGTGATATTTTACGCTGGGGACAACGGAAGACAAGAGACGAGAGTTGTCGACCTTCAAATGGAAGAGACGAAAGAGAGGGAGTTGTCGGAAGTGAGGTGGAGTTGCGGGCCTTCAGATGGAAGAGACGACATAGTGTGAGCACGGGCGGAGGGTGGCGGTGAATGGCATGCGCATGACAGAGAATATGGGTTTTAGGGTTCAGATGAGAGAGACTCAGATAGCAAGGATTGCAAGAGGAGGGAAAGAGACAACTATCACTAATAGCAGCTATCATTGTTAGCAACTGATAGCATATTTCTCAAATTGAAAGTTATCACTAATAGCAGCCATCAGTTATTCACTGATAGCAACTGAAATCACATCAAATTGAAAGTTATCACTAATAGCAGCTATCAGTGATAGCTAACACATTTCTCAAATTGAAAGTTATCACCGATAGTAGCTATCCGTGATAGCAACTGAAATAACATTTCTCAAATTAAAAGCTACCACTGATAGCAACTATAGCGATAGCAACTGATAACACATTTCTCAAATTGAAAGCTATTACTGATAGCAAATTAAAGCTACCGCTGATGGCAACTATCAGCGATAACAACTGATAGTACGTTTCTCAATTTGAAAGTTACCACTGATAGTAGCTATCAGTGATAGCTTTCAGTTTGAGAAAATCGGGAAGAAGCAAGCGAAATGGTAGCTGGACTTGGGTGTTTTAGTCTTTTATCAATTTTTGTCCCATATTTGCAATTACTTTTCCCTTGTTCTATAAATTCTAATATTTATGGGTTGATGACTATATATGCAAGCACCCCTTTAGGCATAGGGTGCTATTTTTGGCCCAAACCTCGCTATTTTCTGACTTCATTGCTTCTATTCTCATTTTATGTCGATTATATCATTTGGTCCAAAATCACTCATATATAATTTTTCAAGAAATACCTTTTCCCTAGTCAACCTAAACAAGTCCTAAATTACACTCGGATTGACAAGAGAAAGTAATGGTAGGTTTGGAAAGAGGAGATTGGTTTCGATTAAGAGGAGATTCAAAAGAAGACAAATGGATGGGTGAGTAAAGTATTAAGAAATGCTTTTATGTATAGTAGTAGTAAGAGTAGTATAGTATAGTATAGTAGCTTAAGTAGGGTTCTGTTCCCCATTTGCTCCACATGATTTATAGGCCACCATCCCCACTCGCTTTCTGTCTCTCCAAAGTCCAATCCTTTTCTTCTTGGTTTACAAAAAGTAACTGAAAGTGATGTCCTCTTCTCTTTTAACTCTCTCTCCTCTCCTTCTCCTTCTCCTTTCCCACCGATTTTAAGAATCTTAAGAGCCTTTTGGATTAAGCGTTTTAAACTCGATTTATAATATTAAATTCATTCATTTTTAACCATTTTTAACCAAACCTTCTGCTTTCACTTTTCACGATCTCATTTCCGTTCTACACTCGATACCTCACATATTCCAACACTCCTCCTATTCTCCCATCCTTACCATTTAAACTTCAAACTTCAACCACAAAACATCATTTTTTTTAATTACCAACTACTCCTCAAAACTATTTCCACTATATGACCCTACTACTATTCTAAAATTATCAATTTCTTTTTTCTTTTTTTTTTTTTTCTTTTCAGACATCTTTATAACTTGGTTAACTGTGGGAGGCATTTTTGTGTTCATAAGGACATCCCTACATTGATAAGAATTTTCAAGACATAGTCCACTCTTTGACCCCATCATCCCTACCCTAAACCCTTACAATAAAGCAACTCTAAAAGAATATAGTCCAAACATGCGTTTTACTTCCTAGTATTTTTATCCTCCTTTCAAAAGTTTTACTTTTCTACTTTATTATTTTCTTTATTTTAAATGACATAATACTCTGTGAGTTTATAGATGCCACCTAAGCAAGATTTTTTTTTTTAAATTTTCCCTCGAATCTCTAAGAAGTAGGCAAAAAGTATTATCTTCCTCTTAGATGGCTTAGTACGTGCTTGAGAGTGATTTCGAAATGGTTAAAATCATTTTTGTCGTATTAAAAATAACTCTAAAACACATTTAATATTCAAAATCAATTCAATGTTTGATTTTACACTTTTAAACGCATTTTTCATATTATTAAAATGAGTAATTTTGAAAATGATTTTAACTCTTTTAGAATCACTCCAAATTCATGTCATTAATGCCTCCTCCAAAATTTAACCAACTCATCAAGCATGAAGCCATATAAGTTTTTCATCAGAGACATTTAACCGCAATTGAATAATAATAATAAAATAAAAAAGGAAAAAATCAATTTAGAATTGTATTAATTTGAATCCTGAACTAATAATTGTATCGATTAAAACCTTAAACTTAGCTAAGTGTATTAATTTACCCTCTTCATTATGTTCTATTTGGATAAGCATTGTGTGAGACTTATAATTTTATCAATTAAACTTCTAAGCTTTCATAAGCAAATTAATTTAAACTCTTAATTAAGATTTCCTTTGACAATTGTCCATGCATCAATTCTAATCATTAATTCTATTAATTCAACATTTATAAAAGTCTATAGACGTGTGCATGGACAATTTTCAAATATAATCTTAATAAAAGGTCTAAATTTATTCACTTACAACAAATTAGATGTTTAATTGAAATAATTTACCTTTTGCACGATATTTTTCAAACTAATTTTGAATGAGAGTGTTAATCGATATACTTGCAAAAGTCCAAAATTTAAATTGATACAATTATTAGTTCATGGTTTAAATTGATATAACCCTCAAAGTTTAGGAGTGTAAATTAAAATTTTTCCTAAAAAAACATAAAATAAAAAGCAAGAATAATCGAAAAATATTAAAAGGTATGAAAGTAGATGGCAACTTTTAATACCATAGAGATTAAGAGTCTTCAAAAGAAAAAAAAAAAAAAAAAAAAAGAAATAAGAAAAAAAAAGGTTATATATATATATACCTGAAAATGTAGGACAAGACCATAAGGGATTAAAACACATTTTTTGACGAAATATATATACATAACATACCCACGCATACTACTTTTATCATTTTATTAACCGTTGGAAGCTTACTCGGCCCCATTTTCTTCCACCTGGTAATAGCGCACTCGGTGCCATACGATAGATTACAGTGATTAAGGATGCATTTCAGAGTAATTTTAAAATGACTAAAATTACTTTTGTCATTTTCAAAATCACCGTGAAATATGTTTTTAATAATTCAAAACTAATTTTGATGATTGAAAATTGTATTTAAAAATATAAAATTGAAAATTAAATTAATTTTGAGTAATTAAAGTGTGTTTTTGAGTTATTTTAAAAATGACAAAAGTGATTTTAACAATTTTAAAATCACTCACAAACATGTACTAAGGGAAAGATTTTTTTTTTTTTTAAACAATATGTTGAGTAAGAAAATTGAAACACTATGTCAGTTGAGCTATAATCATTTTGGCAAAATTGATTTGTTATTATACAATGATTAATCAGGGAACACATTTTTCAGATCATTAAAGTAAGATTTATACCTTTGAGCTAGTCCAAACATGCCGAGGGTACCACCAGTATGAAGCAATACCACCAGATCTGCATTAGCTTTGGCTCCCTTCTGAGAAAGAAAAGTAGCCATTTCCCAAGCAGCTAGAGTGTAAATAGGATCAACAAGAATACCGGTTTTCTGAGCAATTTGTCTGCACGTCTCCACTTCCCCATCCACCACATTCCCAAATCTACAAGATATTCCTAATTATTATATATTCAAATACAAACCTAAAGTTCAAAAACATTAAAATATATGATTCAAAACTAGTTTTTGCAGGTCTATTTACTCACCCACGCCAGATAGTACTACTAGTACCACCAATAAATGCAAGTCTGACGAAAATAATTTACCGTAAGAAAGGTCAAAATTAGAACGAACTACTCACTTTCTTGGACGGAAGCGTTCTACCCAATTTACAATTCCCCCATTTACTTCTTCATCCTTGCATAGGTCAACAGGAACGCCAAAATGCTTCCTGAATTCAGAAATTAAACGCTTCTCTTGCCGTTTATACCCATCAATTCTATCAGCCAGCATCACTGCAGTTACCTCCCAGGGGAGCCTAGCATGAATGACAAAGAAAGAGTGTAACATTAGAAACTTATGCAATTCTCAAATGGATTTTATCAGACGGATTTGAGTATACACCCTAAACATAGAGCTCCAAGACCCAAACCAATAGCAGTTGTCCCAGTGCCGGCGTCTACAACAAATTTAACAGCTCTCTGTTTCCCAAGTAAATGATCCTGGGAAAGGTACTTCACCAGTCGAATTAAACCTATGAATCAGCGAGTGAACATTTAGCAATGAAACAATGCCTGAAAAGATATACGAACAAATAAAAACAACTCGGTATTTAGTTGTGCAGTCATAATGAGAAGCATATTTGTTTCTTTAGCAAAGAAATATTAATGCATGCTAATGATGAAGTAAAAATAACCTGCAAGAAGTTTTAAGTATGTTAGATTTATGATTTAAAGAACTTTCCAAATATAAGATCTTCTTTGGATTCTATTTTAGCCCCATAAATTTCAGATGGTAAATCTCTGGCAAAAGTTATTAGCTGGGCAGTGACTGTGACAGAAGAGAATAGAGTTGAAAGCTCAATTCAATCTTCCCACCAACGTTCACATTTATGCGAGAGACTATTTACTCAAGCCACTCTTGATATACCAAGCCATATATTTTTGCATCAAATTAGTGTCAAACTGGAAAGAAAATTTTCATGCACGATTTTGTTTTATTCATATAATGATTGCAATTCAAGGTCTACCAACAAGCAGGGCAATAGTATCAATATATAACTGCACCATGTAAATACAAAATCCTGGAAAATGACGACTGAAACAAAAAATTGCTCTCCCATCTTGTCTACAAAGCTGCCACAAAATGTGGATTCAAAATTCCTGTCCACACCAATGTTACGGAAAATCATTTCAGGACCAAAAAAAATTATTTTTTCCTTTTCTGATGGATAGACATTTCAGAACCAATAGTAAAAAAATGTAATACAAGCCCTCATGCTGAGAATCAAATTTAAATATGTAATACAGTCCCCCATGCTAAGTTGATGGAAGGGGTACACATATTAAAACCATACACACTTCAGAAAGAATGGTTTTCAGTTACCTAGCAAGGCGATAGCATCTCCAGCTCCTTCGTTGATAACGATAACCCTTCTTCCATGCTTTCTAGCCATTCTATGAAAATCATAATCAATATGCACAGAATTTGTAGTAGAACATGGTTGCTTCCCGAGAGAAGTTGGGAAAATATCATCTAACCATAAGATATTGCCACTACTGCCTGCCACCAAATCAGCTTGAGTCTTGAGCATTTTTTCCCTATTGGCATAAATAGATCTTGGAACATATGTAACGTTTCCATATATTGTTGACATTAAGTTGTATCCTGTTAAAAATTCAGGTTGCTCCCCTCGTAGAAGTAAATGTGACCTCAAACCTCTTTCTGCACATAAAACAGCTGAAAGTAGAAAATCAGTATGCAGAAACAAATTTCGACCAGGCTCATTTACATTTGCCTGGGGAGGGGAGAAAGGAAGACATAGAAGACTAGAGAAAAATGATAGATGTTAGTATGCATATCTTGTTATATATTCTACACTTTTTAGACACATTATGTGCTAGTCTGAAGTAGTTTGGAGCAAATTATAGCTCATAGATTTATTTTGCTGGGAGAAGAAGAGGAAAGAAGAATAAATAAAGCATTTAAAAAAAAATGCAACCACTGTGGCACAAGTGCAACTGAATCAAATGTACCCAAATCCTTGAGAACACCATCCCTTTTCTTGCCACTACTAAAAGTTTATGCCATATACTTATGGCCTGTGCGAAGAATAAAGAAACGAAGAGAAGTTTTTTCAGACAGGAAAACTCCTACCAGTAGCAGCTGCATGTGCACTTTGACAACCCCCACATGTAACCTATAAAATGGTTCAAATTCAGAGCATTGTTCCTGATCCTAGGTAAATAAGTGGCATGATTCGAAGCTGGCATAGTTATGAATAAACTAAACTAAATAAAGAATTTTTGTTCCATCAACTCCGTGGAATGTCCAGTGGCAAAACTTAAACCTGGCCTCACCAAACTAAATACACATATTAAGCCAATAACAGATATGTAAAAAATAAGAGGGATGGACAATCTAGATGCAGAAAGAAGATGGTAAACAGGTTTCCTAATGCACCTTATCTAACTTTGAAACTTCGTAATCAATTTCCTGAATATTTCCAACTTTACATAATGTTTAATTAACTTATCCATTAACATTTTGTCTGTGAAATGTCAGCATATTGCATACACAAATAAATCTAAGAAAAAATGTAGACGAATAACATACGCCAAATGCTTCCTCTAAACAAAAATTTAAAAGTAAGTGTGATGTTGATGCCAAACATCAGCAGTCATCCGCTCAAAATATTAAGCTTATGGAAGTCATATTTTCATAACCTTGATATAGACAGATGGAACTTCTCCTCTCCAATCTATATAATTCCAACTTTGTCTCTTAACCATGAAGATAATTAACATGCATCTCAAATTTAATCACAGAATCGCATTGTGATACAATCATGTCACAAACAAAAAAATAAAAGGAAAGATAGCAGAGAAATTATAATAGACATAAGATTATTCTTTTTCATTCAGTTCAACCTGGTATGGATTATGGACTAACTAACTAGCAAAAATCTAAACCTTAGAAAACCACTGCTCATAAAATCCATGGTAATAGGAATTAGGAACTCACTTGATTAGTAACAAACTAAACCAAAATGTGAATACAGTTAAAATAAGAATATAAATTCTAACCTAATGGAACATCTAAACACCTTATCATTCAACACAAAAGACAATTAATAAATAAAATAAAACATGATCAAAACACATCCACCACATGCATTCTTTTCTATAACATTCCACCATTTCTCCTTGACAGAACACCAAGGAACCAATAAGAAAGACATTAATGTATGGAAACTTGTAGAGAACTGACATTCACAACAGCCATTTGAACAACCAAACTTTTACAGCAATAAACTTCCTTCACGATACACCAAAGAGATATAATCTTACCACATCAGTCACTGAATTATCTTTAATAAGAGGTAGAACCCCATCCAATTTTCTTGCCTTGTTACCATTTATCAGCGGATGTAATAAATCATCCCTAACTACATAGAATGATTGCTCTGAATAATCTGCCGCCGATACATCATTAGATGTACAAATATCAGTATCTACTCCCAAGTAGAGATGACCGGCTGGAACATCATGGAGATTTGTATCTGCAGTTGAGAACATAACTTTGTTTATTTTGGTATCGGGGTTATCCAACGCCCATCTTCTGGCCAGTAATCTTGTCACAAATTCTTCACCACCGAATTGGACACCCTACCAACCGACAATAATCCATCACTATTTACACTCCAAACAAACAGAAAATGAAAAAGAGAAAATTTAGTTTCGCCTAAGAGAAAGACACGAGCAAACAACCATTAGTTATAAGCTTTTCCGAACTGGGAATTGTAGTGAATGTGATCATGAATCCCGAATCTCAATCTACAATTATGGAAATGCTAGAAAATTGAATGAGTAGGAAAAGTGAACCTGCGAGCTATCGGTAAACTTGCGGGAAGAAAATTCGTTTTGAAGCGCTGCAACAGCGGTTTTACAATGAAGCAGACGAAGTTTCGTAGCACTGAAAAAGTATCCAGAAGCTCCCATTTCCGACTGAAGCACCGTCCTCCGTGACCGGAGAAGGCGAGAAACATCGGCGGGGCAATTGGGTACGGTCGTGAAGGTATTAACGGAGCTGGCGGCCGCCATTTTGGGGATGGCTTGCCTCATATTTTCCCGCTATCACCATTCACCTGCGCCGTGTTGGTGAACACTGCAACCGATATAATTGACCAAACCAAATCGAATCCAACAGAAAATTTACCGGTTTGGTTCGGGTTAAAACAATTAATAAAAAATGATTATTAATTAAAAAAAATTATTTCTGGTCCAGTTTGATTTTGTATTTGTATTTTTTAAAAAATGCAGTTTGATTTGGTTTGATAATCAAACCAAACCGAACCGTAAACAACTTTCGGTATTAATAATAATCTCTAATGTTTACTTCCCCATTTTTCTAACTTTTGAATTTCTCATATGCATTGGGATGTCTATTTTTTTTTTTTTAAACTAAGAATATCCAGTATTTTTAATATTGGAATTTTTAAAAGTTTTTATAATAAACTTTTCAAACTATTTAGAGAAATAATGTTGCACGTTGAAAATGCAATTTTCTTAACAAAAAAAATAACAATAAAGGGTAACATGTTCTCTCTATTTTGTTCTTTCTTCCCTTTTTAATGGATTCTCATGAAGAACTATAGGAATCTTTTTTAAAAAATAATATTATTTTAATATTTATTGACAAAAATAAGGTCAAGTTGAAGGAAAAAAAGTAACAAAAGTAGGATGGTGAAATCATGAATTGAGTCCACAAGTACATAAAATCGTGGACCGTTCCACGATTAATAGCAAAATGTGTATCGGGTTCACAATTTTGCCATCGCATCGCTGCTGACCTGCAACCTGTCTGTCATTCAACATTGACTATAGAGACTCGTGTGGACGAGGGCTACGATTACCCTACTCGTAGATTGGGTCCACAATTTCGTGGTCCCCAAAATCTCCCCTTCCCCTCTCAGCTACTCACTCATCTGCCTACTTCCCCTAATTTCTTTTGCTTGCACTCTCCAGCTCGTCACTATCCGCCGACTGTAAGTAACCTCTTCTTCTTTTTTTCTTTTATTTTTTTTTTCAATGTATGATATTGTGGCTGATATCCATAAATTTAGTGTTTTTTTTTAATGTGTTGATGAATAGATTTGTAGACCTAGAGTATTTATTTGGTTTGTTTTGTTTAAAATTTGGACTGATATTGCTTTTTGGACCGTTGAGTTTGGACTTGAACTTTGGACTGATGAGTTTGGACTTAAAGATTGGGTTTTTTTTTTTTTTTTTTTTTTTGTAGATTTGGACTGCTCTTGGGTTGTTAAGTAAATTAGTAGTTTCAACTAATCTTGGATTTGGACTGATCTTAGGTTTGTTGGTTTGGACTTGAAATTTGGACTAATATTTTCTTAACTTCAATAGGTGTAAACGAATTGGTTACATATGGTGTTGTGTCGTGATGATTGAGTCATTCTTGAACTTGGAAATGGTAGGACAGTGATATTGAGACAGAAATTGATGAATTATTTGGAGAAAAGTCAAATGCAGAAAATGAAAATGAGTTGGTACCTTCAGAGAAATTCACACAAATAAATTAGGAAATTAGTAATTCAATTTGTGAAGATGTTTGGCCTCGGCCTCAAACATGAAACCGGACACACCCCTCATCCCAGTAAGTTATCTTATTATCATGAGGCGACTCTGAGACTCTAGAGAATGACCTAGGTCAACTTCTCTATAAATACATTGTTATAACTTCATATGAAGTAACTTGAGTCCAACTCTCAAACTCTAACTTCCACACTCTTTCACTGATTCAAGCATCGAAGTGCATGTGGCACCACACTGATGTGTAGGTTTTCTCTTTTACAAGTCACGTTATTCTTCCTTTCAAACAAATTTGCTGTTAGTGTCACGTGAAGGTCGACTCTTTTCTATTATTCTGATATTAGATGTTCCAAATTTCACTTCTACTTCATTTTTTATACATCTTTTAAAAAACTATCAATAGTCTAATGGCTATGACACTTATTAGGAGGGGTTTTATGCAATAATAGAGCCCCAAATGTGCTTTAATTAGCCTAATTGCCTTATTTAGTTTTATATGATGTTCGAGTGAAATAAACATTCAAAGATCTAATCATAAATTCCAAGCTTCTGTTGGTTTTTTTTTTTTCTTCACATCACCTTTAAATTTCTGTTGAAATATTTTTAGCAAAAATTAAAATAAAAAATCAAATAGTTATGGGTAAGAAAGCTATTTTCAAAAACTAAAACAAAAAATCAAATAGTTATCAAACCAAACTTAAAATAACCACGTTTAATTTAGAAGCTAAAACCATCTCCCCTTCCCACCTTTTGATTGAACCAAATAGTATTTATTTTTTTTTTATTGAAATAAAAATCCTCACGAATCAACCTTCAGTATCACAGTATTTAATAATCTAAAACAAATTTTCAACCAAAAAAGAAAATCAAATACAATATTACTAAAGTCTTAAAAGCATGTGATGTCTTACTGACATACAAGATGCTTCAACTTTAACAAGATTTAATGATGACGTTAGAAATACAAGACAAAATATTCCTTTTAAAAAATTATATTTTTAGAGTGGGACAGAACGCCAAACCACATGTTGTACTGAGGTTCTACAGAAGAAGCAATTATGGTAATCGATGGGTAGATTAAGGCAGAGATTTTAAAACTGCAAACACAAGGTTTTCTGTGAATGGAATATGACCAAATATTTGCAGCCCAAAAGCCCAATGGATTTAGAGTTTTTTTTTCCTTTTTCCCAAACACCCAACCAAGTACAGCATTGAATATTTGACTTTCTATTACTACTGCTAACACTACAATTTGAGAGGGAGCTAATAATACCTACAGCAAAAATTCCCACTTAGATCATGGGAACAAAAGAAGAAAACAGAGAGGAAGGGTGGAAGTAAACTAAAAACAATGCAGGATGGAGCAAGCTGGGACTTTACTCTTCTCCTGAACATGGGACCATATCAGTTGGTTGGCCAAATATATCAGGAATTCCCTCCCAAGTCTTTTTGTCTCTAGCTTCCCAATAACCACCCAAATAACGGTAACAACCGTCTTCATCCTTCTGAAACCATCTAGGTTGCCATCCTCTCTCCTGCAACTTCCGAGCCTGCATCGCATTAATAAACATAACTTCGGTGCTATCGTATCGTAAACCTTCTTGGCAAAATGCATGTGAAAGCATGTAATCTGGGAATCTAGAAGATGATGGTTTCACTACGCCTAACCATATGAGTATCCTAACTTTTGAGTGATAGACATTTAGATACAATCCATCTTATGAGATGTTTGGTTGAAGAACATTCAAGAAAGGGCCTGTTTGAAATGATTTTTTTTGTGCTAATTTGGTCCAAATATCAAAATTCTATGGCTCTAACTTATTATCTAGTCAGTAGATTCGAACAGAAATATATTGAATGAATAGTATGTATTAAATTACCTGTCTCTGCAACTGTTCAAGTCTTAACTTCTCTGCGTTTGCCAACTCATATTCTCCATTTTCCAAATGTCTTTGATCTGGCCTAAGCCTTGAGTCAGTTGGAGGCAGTATTTCCATCAAACCCGGTGTGAGTTCATTCAAGGATATTGCAAATGGAGAGAGATTGTATCTTGTCTTAGCTACAGATCTGTTTCTTTCCCAGAGCAACACAGCTTCTGTCATTGGATCATATCCCTTGGGCTTTGTGGTTGGGTCTCCTAACACGTAGTACATTGCCTCATCCCACTTTCCCACCAACAGTGCCACCTTTTCTCCAGTTCTATTGTCTTGCACAAATCCATGGACCTGAAGAGAAGTTCTCTTAATGGATTGTTCTGATGTTTGTATTCTTATAGTTCTGCACAAGGATGATAAATAGATAGTTTCTTGACCACAAAACTTACCTGATGTGGATTCCGATCTATGATAGATTGTTCCTTGAACTTGAGCTTGCAGGAGTACTTGTCACTGCCTTTTATTCGCATAGTGCCATAGTGATCACAATAAATTTTTCCCAGTATGATATTGTAAATGGAAGTAGTGACCTTGCTCCACTGTAACGTCTCCCCATCCTCAAACTGTAAAGTAAGGACACCCACGGGATCAAGCTGAATGGATCTCCCCCAAAACTTACCTTTAAGATTGGAGTCTGCCCAAAACTTCCAGCCTCTTCCCTCACAATGGCAAGCAACAATCATTGGATGGTGACTTACCTGAGGGCAAGGTTGTAATGGTCAGATACAAAACCAAGGGGTGTGCCAACACTCCCCACCCCACCCAAAAAAAAAATGCTGTAAAAAATGTGGTAGTATCTCCAAACGAAAGACATGCACCTAGCTAAAAAGGAAAACATTATTTTATACATCACAATATTTAGTTTTCAGGTATGCAAGAGAATCATTACCTTTTCCGAGAAAAAACGAAGTCCTTTGTCTGGATAATCAGCTTCGTAGGTTTCTCCAAGTAGAGGGTTAAATGGTTTACATTGTCGACCTTCTGTTGAAGCATAGCCAGACACGGCGAAAGCAGCAATCTTTAGAATTCTCATCAAGTCATTCCCCTGCAAACCATGATCCATTATACTGATTAATTAAAGATGACAATATCCAATTCAACACTATGATAGGTATTGGATTTACAATATGGACTAATAAGATGAATACATGACGTGTAAGATGAATACATGACGTGTGGAATATCCCCAGATACATGACGTGTAAGATGAATACATGACGTGTGGAATATCCCCAGATACAGCTTTGCTCCTCACCGAGTTAACCACTTAAAAAGAGGGCTAAATTCTCTCCAAAAGTACATTTACTTCTTCCTTCTCATCTCACCTTACTTAAAAGGCATATTCTCTCTCTTCTAACTAACATCTGCACCCTGATTATCACGAATTATCCCTCTTAACATAAGACTTGTAGGTCAAACACACTAAAAACCAAGTCAGCAACGAAAAACATCATTGCCAAGGCTGCATGATCAATACACATTCATATTATGGTTGTGGAAATCAAAATTTTGACGCCATTTCAATTTAACAAAGTTCTCCATAGAGTACAATGCAATTTTTTGTATGCTCTTCACAAAAACTGCGTGTTTCAAATTATTTAAACTTTTGTAGAGTTTCACATTTCTCGCTTAATTCAAATTTTTCTTTTCAACAACAACCGTTCTCTCATTATTCAAAATAATAGAGAAACTAGAACAAAAACCTCTTAAAAAGCGAAGGAAAAAGTTCTATCATTAACAAAAACAGGAAGAGTAATTACAAATTGATCATAAAGAGAACACTACTTACTCCCAAGAGGTTTCGCCTGCGCAAGACCCATATCTTGTTGAGCCTCTCTTTCTCGATTCTTCTTCTTTCAGCTAAGTTGCTATCTTTAGCTTTCTATCTCTCTCTCTCTCCACCCACATCCAAATCGCTATAAGTCCCACTTTCTATTTCTCACAATCTGTATTTCATTATTTGTTGTCTCTCTTGTTCCTTGTTGCTTACTGTTTCAATCTTGCATTGTCTCTCTCGTTCAGGTCTTCCTATATTTTCCGCCCTCTATCTCTCTCTCCTTTATTACCCTGCTTGCTATTTTTTCTCTTGCTTTAGACCTTATTCTCCTTACCACTCTCCATCTTTGCCTCCACTCTCTGTCGGTGGATCCTCTCTCCTTATCCAATGTTCTTTTACATAGAAACATTTACCTTTCCATTAAGATTAAATAAACGTGACAAGAAGAAGCTTGGTCCTTTTAGCCAAATGAGATCGCAAAAAAGCTGATATTCCCTATTTATCACTCATTTCTTTTTGAAATTCATATTCATGCCATTTTAGTTTAAATCAGGCGTCTCACTCCTAACTAAGGCTCACCTTTTTCTTATCATGCGTTTGCATTCAACAATACAAAGCATAAAGTAAACAAACAAATATACTGGTGACATGTAAAAAATATATATATATGCTGTAACTAACGGCAACTGCACTATAAAACTGCTTTCCAGGAAATTGAAGAATAATAAGTGACTTACCTGCTTGCCCCATTCGAACGCTTGGTCGACCAAGTAAGAATATTCCAAATCCTCAAAACACTTTTGCAATGAAGACAGTGGCTCGTTAAAATAAACAGGTAGACATACTCCAGATAAGTCCTTTCCAATATTATCTTTGATAATTGACCATAAGCCAACAGGCTTCTCTTTCTCCTTTGGATCTGGAAGGCTTTCTCTTCTTTTGACATATGGATATTTCACCATCCTTATCTGATTTTCGACTTCATGCAGATGGTCAGAGAAGTAAGAACCACTGTCATATGCACAGGCAATTCCTGAGGATTCCCTACTGCGATAGGAAGCACTTCTCAAAGCTTCTGCAGACAAAAAATCATTGGTATCAAAATACATTCCATCATCTTCATCTGTTTCAACATCACCTCCATCTTGACTCTCATTTTCTCCATCAAAATCAGATGCACTTCCCTCCGACATAACAGAGTAGAAATCTGAAACAAGGGAGGAAAATTAGCAAAATATCAGACCATAAGACAAACCATTTTGACAACTTTGGACCTCGAGTACTTAATTCTACAATGGGAAACTCATAGCATGTAACACATCTAAAGAAGAGATTTGGAAAATATGAAGAACAAAATCAAGCAATTTAAATTGCTAAGAAAAATTTCCAATTACGAACTCATCACCCTTGTTCGTTTGCTAGTTTCAATCTAAAAAGAAGCACTTTAAATATTTGCACTTCACTTCATCATATTTAGACTTCATGGTTTATGAATGTAGTTGTTGTTTCTGCATTTAGGAATATTAGCCTATCAAAAAGGTACAGAGTAACTAACCACTGAATCTTCTATTCCCTTGTCCACAGCAAGACTCCCGTTCCTTCGTTTCATCCACAACAGTAGTTTCCAGTTCTATTTTCTCTGTCTGTAGAACAATTTTAGCACATTATTTTTCTGAAATAAGTGAACTTCTCAAATTCCAATTGTTAGACATACTTCCAAAACTATGTGAGGTGTGAAACGAGCATGTGTGTGAGTGGAAATAAAGAAGTAGATGACTAGATGCAACAAATTTGGGAGAATGAAAGATGCAAACCATAGACACAAAGTGTCAAACAATTCAATGGATATGTATTACATTGTGAATTAGCAAGGACCGAGTACATTTTCATGGGCTTCGCAAGTGTGGAAATTATGAGTAATCTTTACTCCATGTAATTAGGCATAGACAAAGATCAATACTTGTTTCTTTTACTTGCAAATATTCTGCAAAAATTAAAGGCACTTGACCAGTTCACCCTAGTTTAACATCACTACCACATAACTAGCTAGAATATAAACAAGTTTTAACAGCCCAACATATCAACCTTAACCAAAATCTTGGACTGTTGTTCTTCAATGCCAAGTCAATGTATCAAGTAAGAGAGTTATAGATGAATCGGGATGGAGGAGATACCTCCAATCGCCTCAATGTATCTAACAAAGCAACATGTTTATATTGTAGAGCTTTCAACTGGTTTTGCATCTCAGAGAGTTCAGAGAGCATAATTGATTCGCAGTCATTGATGATTGTCTCATCAATCCCTTCTTGTGACAGTCGTGAACGAAGCTTCTCTGTCGAGACAACAACCTCCTGGGATGGAAGAAAATCATTGCTGCATAACACTCTGGGAAAAAGATCTTTGGCAGACAACAAAGCATCAATCCAAGCAGCTCTGTTTTCTTTCGTTATGCATCTCAAGTGAAGAGTTTTTGTTCCAGTGAAGATGGAAAGCCTTTTATCATCTGATTTACTAGCACGAACTGAAGAAACCTGCAAAATAGGATATGTTAAGAGTAGCAAATCGCTAGAGGAAGTTGAGGGAGAGGGAAAAATAATGAACTAAAGCCAGAGTTCATACAGGGAACTCTATATTTTCTTCCCAAATGAACACTGGATCAAAATGAGACGATTAACCCTCAACAGGAGACACTATATAGTTATTAAAGCTTTCCCAGAAGGGGAGCCGAGTAAAGTCACAAACTACTGTAAGAGTTCATTTTCTCGTTCCTTGAGGTCGAATAAAATCTGGGTACAGCTTGAACTTCTCCTTTATGAACAAGAGGGGGGGATTTTTCAGACACGTTTTCTAAGTAGTGCGAAAAACTAGCGTTTCGAGCCTGCTGCCCCACAAGATTGAAACATGTAGACCAAGCTCGTATATGTTATAATAATTCGCCAATTGAAACGCGTAGATTGACACATGCATTTTCTTGGTTACGATGCAACATCAAACCGAACATGACACCACCGCCATGGATGTCCAATCAAGCAGAAGAACCACAAAGAAGAAGACTAAAAGTGATTCATCCAGAGCCGAAGAAGAAAATATGTATTCTATTCTATTCCTACACACAAGATACACCCACAAAGTGAATTACAATTTCCAAAACGAAAACAGTACAGAACCCACCTTCAAATGAACTTCCCCGAAAGGTTTGCATTGCTTCTTCAACAATCCGAGTCGAGTAGTTCCCCAATTAGCCTTCCTCATATACCTCAAAGAATCCTCTCCGATCACCCTAACATCTTTCTCTCTAGCAGGACTCATCAAAATCTTATCAGGACCATGAATCTTGTAGTACGAAAGAACCCCATCTTCCAACACGAACCACCTCGACCTCCAACCTCTCCCATAGTTCACCCACTTGTACAAAATCCCAGCAACGGTACCACTGACCCCACCATTGGCAACAAGTCCCTTAGTATCCCGAGGTTCAGTAACCGAGTCTTCCCCTTCATGGTTAACAGAGACAGAAAGCTTGTCCGATTCAGTCCCAACCGAGGAAACCTGAGCGGAAAAAGTGGGTTTAGAGCCATAGCTCAAAGTCTTAATAGGAGCATCAAGCCCTAAGTGACAGTGAGTTGGGGATTTCGCAACAACCGGATTAGCCCGGTCCCGATCAATAGAAACCGGCGCAATGCAGCAGAGAGGATTCATCTCAAGAAAAGAGAGAAAACCCAATACAAAACATGGATCAGGAAGACATAAGAAGCAAAGAACCAAAAGAAACACTCTGGGGATGATCCCAGATATGGAAAAAACGAATGTAGGACCCGATCGGAGGAGGAAGGTCCTGAAGAAAGGAGAGGATTCAAAAATGACATACAGAAGAAGAGAAGTGGAGTAGAGATCTAGTGAAGAGAAGGAAGAAAGAGTAATGGAGGGGAGAAGAAAAGAAGGGTGGGTCTTAAAACGAAAAGAGAAGGCGAGAGCAGAAGCAGAAGCAGAACCATTAAATACGCAGTGGGGAAGGACGTAAATTCAGGGAATTGCAGCGTGGGGTGTAAGCGCAGCGCATGTTAAGCAAAATCAAAAGGGAATATAGATGAAATGGGATTAAATTAAATGGTGGGATTAGAGTTTAAGATTTGAGATAGTGAAAAAAAAAGGAATATGGGAAGAAGAATGAAGATGAAGAAGAAGAAGAAGAAGAAGAAGAAGAAGAAGAAGAAGAAAAGAGAGTGTGAGTGGAGACAGCTAACGTGCGCATAGTGGTCAAGTAGTGATTGGGTTTAGAGGCGGGTGGGGAAGGGAGTGTCCGTTGGGTGAGGAGAATCACTTTTTTATGTTTTTTGGAATTGTAGCCCTTCTTTCTTTTCTCTTCTTCTTCTCATTTTCGTCTTTTTTTTTTTTTTTTTTTTAATTATTATGATATTTTACACAAACGCCTCTTGTATGTTATTTCTGTTACTCATACTTTTGAGGGCTCCACCCATCATTGGAATCCTATGGATTACAATCTCTTTCCCTTCTTTAAACCACCTCGACAAGGTGGATCGAAAGAAAAAAGAGAAACGATGTAAACTATGTAAGATGTTACTGTTTTAATCTCGTTTTAGTATATATACTTTTAAAATGATTTTTAAATAATAACTATCTTGGTCTTTAACTTTTTTTTTTTTTTTTGTCGTCTTCTTTTTTTAGCAAATGAATCTATTGTGCTTCTTTATTTGTCAATGTGGGTTTTTACTTGCACCACATGTATAGGTTGGCTATGAACACGAGTATTGAATAATGGGATGTTGACTTAGAATACATATTTTGGTGACTTAAGAGTCAAAGTCAATCCAAGCATGAGTTAGTGGGTAAAATACCTCCTGTCTTAAATGTTAATGATTTAATACCTAGCAACTGTCGAACAAAGAAGGAAAAATGGTTCAAGAAACATAACATAACCAATATAAAAGTCGAGGAACTTTAGCGATGATTAGATCAAAATTTAGAGCGTAAGATTTTACTCTTCCTCCTCATTCTCCTTTCTCTTTGAAATTTGCAATATTGTATTTTCAAAATAAAAACTAATAACAACGAAAAATATTTGATTGGAGACTATGTATCAAAAATCTAATAAATTGGTGTACATGTGATGATGAAATTAAAAAATGTGTCAAAATTTATGTGGGGAGTTATTATAGAAAGGTGGGAAATCTTGATCGTATGGAAGTTGATGTAGTAATATAAATATATAATAAAGTGCAAAGACCACGAGACTATGGAGTTAATTCTATAAATAATTGAGTAGCATTTGTCCTTCAACTATGGTGTTGTCCCATTAATTTTGACATAACTTTGTTGATGATATTGGAAATACCATGTTTTGATTCCTTGCTTAAATTTTTGTACAATATTTTTTGGTAAATTACCAATCACGTTTAGAATATAGCAAATGCAATCAAATAGAAAATTCTCATTGTTCTAAACTTCACAAAAATAAAAATAATAAAAATAAATTAATTTTTGTTTAGATAATGACCTGTTGAACTATGTTTAAATTGGCATATAGAAATTTCATTCTACTACGTAATTATGTTCTCAAGCGGATGCTTGACATGTACCCCTCTTCCGGGTCCATCACAATGGAAACGAAAAACAATATTTGCGAAAAATATAATGTACCCCTCTTCCGGGTCAATTGTAAATACATGAATATAATGTACCAAAAAATCAGCGGTTCCTAACGGAATATATATGAGAAATTACTATAAACAGAAAAAATATCAAATTATTTACAAATACATAAATTTTTTACTGTGTGTCATGAATAGTCCGTGATAGAATTATATTGAAATTTTTTCTATATTTGTAAATAGTTTGGCTCATTTTTCTATATTCGAGAACAACCCAATCTATATTTATGTGGATGATTTATATGCTTTTAAATAATAAAATGGCATGCAAGATCAATTGGTTGTACTTAATTTGTTAGTTTTTTTTTTTGTTTTTTTGTAGTATAACGATTGTGCGATAGGATCAAACTTTCAACCTTTAGGGAAGGAGGTCATATCAATTACCATTGAGTTAAGCTTCGACAATTTGTTAGCTTTTTTTCCCCTCTAAATTAATGTTTTTTAAATGTTTAAACAACATGGTGCTAACCCAACACATGATTATTTTTTTCTTTTTTAATTTGTATATTTAAACAATATTTATTAATAAATAAATTATTAAAGGGATAAAAGTTTTAAATATATGAGCTTTTTCCAAATATAGAATAACGAGTCAAACTATTTACAAATATTAAAAAAATAATGTCCATCAGTGATATACCGCGATAACATTATATTGCTTGAGTGATAGATAGTGATAGAAGTCTACCGTTCAAGCGATAGAATTCTATTGCGGTCACAGTGAAATTTTTATATATTTGTAAATAGTTTGATATTTTTTCTGTTCATAATAATTTCCATTTTGTTATTGATTAAAAAAAATCAAACCAACTCATTCGAGTTGTTTTCAAAATAATTAATTTTTTACAATAAAGATGAGTATTGGATGTTTTTTTTCCATTTTGAACTACAATATTTAGAATAGGTTGTGTTTTCCTTTTGTGATAAATAAGAATCTCCTTCTCCAAGTGAAGGATAGATACTTTTTTATTTCGTTGAATTATTGAAACAAGACAAATATTTTAGTACATTCGTAAATTCATTTAATTGTTCAATCATAATTTGTCACGTGACAATTTTTTTAAAATATATATATTTAGAAATCTAGACTATATAAAGTAACAAATTATAGTAAAAAAATGTGGTAGCTCTTTAAAAAAGAAAAAAACGTATTGTGGTATGAATACCCACTTTCATTAGTTAAGAACAATGTAAAGTCGAACAATATTAAATATAACTTATTAAAAATATTGTTTATTGTTAACATAGAAAATGAGTATTAGCCTATATAATTTAGGGAAGTACTATAAAATTTGTGCTAACAATTTTTAAATTATTTATATTTTCGATGGTTTTTATCTTGGAAACATAACATTTATCCAAAGGAAATTACGTCAATTTTAGTCCAAGGACGACCATTGATGTTGATGTCTGATTGCTGAACGAAATTCATTATAAGTTTCTGTAGCACATTTTAATTTATATTATTTCCAAACAAGATTTATTAAAAAAACAAATTAAAACATATGTTCATTTAAAAACCTATGGACCCATTAAAATAATATGGCTAAATTATACCAACTACCCCTAAATTTTATACATTCTATTATAAATATCACCGAACTTTTAAAAGTTTAAAAAATGCTCTTAAACTTCTAAAAAGTGTTTAAAAATACTATTGTCATTAGTTTTGGATTGGATGGAAGTTATTAATGTTTTGTGTTAAAAATAATTATGAATTTTCAAAAGTTTCAAAAATACACTTATACTTAAAAAAAAGTTAAAAAAATATCCTTGGGGTCAGTATATGAACATGAACAGTTAATACACCCTTACTTTTGTATTTTCTCTCCACTCTTCTTCAATACGCTCTTACTTTTTTTAGTGATTGTTTGCCATTTGTTTGTCTATAAATAAATAAATAAAGCTATCAATTTCAGTTAGGGTGTATAAACTATACAGAGCAGAAAACGAATAATAGATGCACCAAGGGATCTTATGGACTTAAAAATGTTTTAACAAGGTTGTACGCGTTAATATTTTAAATACATAGCTATTATATATATATATATATATATATATATATTTGGTTATTTATCGTTTTGGTATCTTTTAAGGGGATATATTTTATTTTGAAAATCTTTTAGATATAATTTTGTAAAGGTTTTAGTTTTTATTTTGGTTACTGAGAAAATTGGAGTGAGAATGGGATAAATAGGAGAACGTGAGAGTATCGGTATAAAAAATGAGAATATTTATATAATTTGTTTTAAAATTGGTTATTTTTTAACTCAATAAAACTTCAAACAAATTCATCACTGCACTAATAGTAGAATATCTAAACAACAAGCATAACTCGACTTTTAGCAACCAAGAAAGATCCATGGTTTGAATACCCTACACCCTCATCGTACTAAAAAATGATAGGATCATTTTATTTTAAAAATTATAGATTTTTTTTTTTTGTAACAAGCTATTAGCCGTTTCTATTCCTATACTAACAGTAGTGGTATTTTTTAACTACTTTTTAATTTTAAGGATATTTTTTATATCTTTGAAAGTTCGGTGGTATTTTTTAAACAAAATACTAATGGTTTCAATCTAAAACTAACTATTTCTGAACTCTTTTAAAAAGTTTAATGGTATTTATTTTTTAAACATTTGAAGGTTCCGTAATATTTTTGACACAAAGTACAAAGTTCAATGATATTTTTTTTATAATTTACCTAATAATAAAACTCACTCGTAAATTTGTTTAACACTTGTATTTTAATATTTAGCCACTTTTTTTAGCTCATCATCTGTTTATTTTTTTAATTGAGGGACAATTTAACAATTTAACAATTTGTAAGAAACAATTTAAAGGATGAATACCAATGGATGAAAGGGTTGTTTTCAAATATAGAAAAACGAGTCAAACTATTTACAAGTATAGAAAAATTTCACTGTCTATCAGCTATAGATCGCGATAGAATTCAATCGCTTTCTATCGCTGATAGACAGTTAAAATTTTATATATTTGTAAATAGTTTGATATTTTTTTCCTATTTACAGTAATTTCTCTTGATTTTTTAAAAACTATTTATTTAAGTTATGACTTCCTCGCTATTAAATACTAATTAGCTCGACTCCAAGAGAATAATAATTATTAGCTTGGTCCAAACACGAAACCATTGCTTCAAGCTTTAATTTGAAAAACACATCCACACTAGGCAAACAAAGCATTGGCCCTACTCATTTAATCACTATATTAAAGGGAAAAAAACCCAACAATCAACATACATTATTCTAAGTCTAATTAACATAATTACGTAATAGTTTTTTTCTAGAGTTTAAAACTCTCATCTCAACAATTGTTGTACTACAAAAATTACATAATAACATTATATATATACAATAACTCAATTACCTTAATAAATTATACTGTTAAAACCAGCGCAACTGTAAACATAAATATAACTATATTTTTTTTCTCTCGAGTAAAACTCTCTCCCATCCCACATTTACTGTATTAAAAAAATAACAAATGATTTAGTTGAATTAACTTAATTTAAAATAAACTAAGGTTAAAATTAATTCACTGGTGGTCACTTGAAGAATGCCTATGTTGAGATTATTTCATTAACATGTCAATTTATCTAAAATTATGGACCACGTACTTTTTGTTAGGATTTCAACTTTCAATAATAAACAAAAGACTATAATACTTTGTATTAAAAGGCGTGGCAAAATCAGTAAGACACCATAAAAAATCAAACAGTTTTATTATCCTCAATAAACCACAAACTTTAATCGATTTAACTATGCTTTAGTTAATTAAAAACATTCAATTATGTTTTGATTGAGTATTTTTTCAATCCATGTTTCGAATATACTTGTTGAATCTAATTGCTTAGAGGTAATCAATCTTCTGAATGATATTGCTATCGATATTTTATAAGTCTCTTTCTTTATTTCGGAAGCTAAGGATTGGAGCGATGAGTTAGGAGATGTCGCTTTTTCCCATATCTTTACTGAAATCATAATGCTCTTACACATCATACTGCGCGCAAAGCTATGGTAGATCAAGAATCTTCAACCTTACATTCTCCTTATTTGATTGGTTTATAGTGCTTATGCCTAGTGATATTATTTGGTAATTGTTTAGATTTTTGCACTTTTGTTTAACATTCAATTATTCACTCATGCATATCCTAACTCATATAGCTTCTATTTTAATCAACCATATAAATTAATAAAATAGTAATTATTAAACTTTAATTACAAAATTGATTACAATTAGCATGCTTGATCAATTCGTCCATTGATTTATTCTTGCAAATTATAAAATATCCGTAAAATAAAAATCAAACAAAGTACCAAAGAAATGAATCATTCAAAATAAATGGCATATGTGAGAGTGAAAAGTACTTCATCATTTCCGATTTTACATAAAGCATACGAATGTTAGCGACAATTGGGAAATTTGACGGTTCCCACACGCAACGAAGCAATTAAAAAAGAAAAAGGGAGTTTTTTTATTTTTTTTTATTTTTTATTTTTGTTTTATTGTTGATATTTAAATTTCGAATTTGATTTCACTTAATTCTTAAATTTTAAAATTCCAGTCACTTTTATTTCAATTTAATAGTTTACTTTCAAAATGTTACAATTTTATTTTTGATGTTTGAATTTTGTTTTATTTTATTATTTAGATTTCATGATTTACATTTTAACATCGATTTTTTACTAAATACTAGCTTTTAGTCTTTAATATCAATATCTATTAATTAATTTTAAATTATTAAAAAATCACAATTAATTAAATTTTGCTATTTTTTGTCACTATTAAAATTAATTTAATAAAAAAATTCACTTCATACATACTTTAAAGTAATTAATAGATATTAATGCAAAAAACTGAAAATTAGTATCTAGTAAAAGAATGAAAATTAAAAGTATAAATGTTGAAATTTAGGGACCAAATTTAAACAAAAGTCAAGTAAGTAAAATGGTAATATTTTGAAACTTATGGATTAAATTTAAATTAAACTCAAAACTTTTGGACTATAAGTAAAAAATTTCCAACAAAAACTGTTACAAATGGCTAAATTATAACAAATATCCTTGATGGCTTAAAAAATACTTCAAAACATTCAAAAATGTAATATTACTCCGGGATTAAGTTGAAATCAAAATCAAAGTCAAAACTTTTGGACCATAGTTAAATTTTTTCCAACAAAAAGTGAGATTACAAATAGCTAAATTATAATAAATATTATTGATGGCTTCAAAAATACTTCAAAACATTAAAAAATACAATATTACCTTCGACTTTTATAAATGTTTCAAAACTACTATTGAAATATATATTACTTACAATTTGAAATAGAAATCCATAATTAGAATTATGTGACGATGACCTAAAACATTGTGGTAATTTAAATTTTTTTTTTTTAGGATACTGTTACACCCTTTCATATATCAATTTTCGTCCAAAATTTTACCCTAAAGGTATTTTAAAAATATTTGTGAAAGTTAAAAGGGATTATTGGTACTTTTGAGAATATGGGCACATGTTTTTTAACCAATGACAAAATTCAAGAATATTTTTTTAATAATTTAATACTGAAAAATTTACCAAACATTAAAAAAAAAAAAAAAAAAAAAAACACGATGGGAATCCTATTGTGTACTGAAGGAGGGAGATTGGGCCGGTGGATCTCGGAGTATTGACTTTGGGTGGGCCCAGGAAGTAGAAGAATGAGATCGGACGGCCATGGAGGGTCCATGTGGGGTGAAAATCCAAGGGTGGAAAATGAAGGGATGGCATATATACTTGCCTTTCTGACAAAATCGTCTGCTCCAAAAAAGCAAAAGCCCCAACCCGAAACCCACAGAGAGGTCGGCCAAGTGATTGAGTTTTGTTTGATTGCGAAGAAAAGCATCGCAAATTCCTACACACAGATGATCATCAATGAAGTTTGTTCCAGTTTCTCCATTCCCTAATTCCCCATAAACAGATTACGAATGAAAATGGCTGTTGCTTTTATCCATTACAAGCTATCAAGTTGTTCGTTGAGTCGCTCCTTTCGCTTGCGATCCAAGTCTGCAACTGCTCCTTCAACCTCAACCTCCTTCTCTTCTTCTTCTTCTCTTCTTCCAACGCGCTTATCCGAGCGCCTTTGATGACCATGATCCTCTGTCTTCGACCTTATTCCGGATCTCAGTTGCAGGTCCACTCCCATAACCACAATCTCGATATCACCCTCAACAACAACGACCATCGTCATATTCTCCCTTTTCCCGCATGGACCCCGCTGCTTCTCGCCCCGCTGTAGTAATCGACAATGGAACCGGGTACCCTTTACCATTCTATCTATGAGTCCGCCTATTACTTCTTCCACGGAAAGCCCAATTTGAATTTCGATTCTCAATTTCATTTTTGTCGGTGTTTGTTGACTACCGCCTCTATGGTTAATGCTTGCTTTCTCCGACTTTTTTTGTTTTTGTTTTTGTTTTTGTTGCAGATATACTAAAATGGGGTTCGCCGGCAATGTAGAGCCATGTTTTATTGTTCCTAGTGTAGTTGCAGTTAACGAATCGTTCTTAAACCAATCGAAAAACTCGTCAAAAGCAAATTGGCTTGCGCAGCATAATGCTGGTGTAATGGCAGATCTTGATTTCTTCATTGGAGATGAGGCGCTTGCGAAGTCGAGATCTAGTAGTACTTATAATCTTAGCTATCCAATTCGAAATGGTCAGGTTTACAATTGGGACGCCATGGAGCGGTTCTGGCAGCAGTGTATATTCAATTATTTGCGGTGTGATCCGGAGGATCATTATTTTCTTTTGACCGAGAGCCCCCTTACGGCACCGGAGAGTCGAGAGTATACGGGTGAAATAATGTTCGAGACATTCAATGTTCCGGGGCTTTATATTGCTGTCAATTCCGTGCTTGCTCTTGCTGCTGGTTATACTACATCTAAGGTTGGTCTGTTATTTGAAGCCATTTCTAAATCTGTATGGACGCAATTTCATAGCACTGGAAAATATAGTTCTTCGTTTACGAGGATTAAAACCACAAATTATGGAACTCAAGTTTAGGAAAAAGAAGAAGATAAAGTCCAGAAAGCAGTTGCTACCCTTTTGAGGCTTTCCTCGCGAGATTTTAGATTCCATCAAACATTTGGATGATTATAATGGCAATTGACTATTTATTCATTCATGTTCAACAGTTTATTGATTTAGCAAAACCCTGCTGTACCTAAAATAAAAGCTAGCATCCATTTATCTTCTTTCAGCATGGACTTGAGGATGTTTGGGAGTGATTCTAAAAAGGTTAAAATCACTTTTGTTACTTTGAAACATAATCTTAATCATTCAAAACCAATTTTGATGATATGAAAATTGCATTTGAATATTAAAGTAATTTTGAGTGATTAAAAAAGTCTTTTGGAGTGATTTTGAACATTACAAAAGTGATTTTAACAATTTCAAAATCACTCCCAAACATGCACGTCTTGCTTTTGCCCTTGTCAACATGGTGCACACACAGGCATACTTTTACTACCATTCCCAAATCACTCAACATGTGTTTGAAGATCCATTGTTTCAATGTATTTATTTCTGTTGTCATGTCTTTAAAGAAATCAGTTTGATTGTGTCATCATTTTACTCATCTCGAATATTATTTAATGTGTCTGTCTATTTCTTGATAATGGATTTATGTATTACGTTAATCTTTTGGTCATGAATTGACAAGTAGCTTGTCTTAGTGTGAGATGACAGGGGTTGTAGTGGACGTTGGAGATGGGGCTACTCATATTGTGCCTGTTGCAGATGGCTACGTTATTGGAAGCAGCATTAAGTCAGTTCCCATTGCTGGCAAAGACGTGACTCTCTTTGTCCAACAGCTCATGAAAGTAGGTTGTCTCTCTCTAGTCCTCTTATTCTTCCTCTTCTGGTTGAAGAATTATATTTTGGTTGTTTGGAGGGTATAATGCAATGCTTTAGGTCAAATCCTGTCCATGTCAATTGTTTACACCTAATCTATTTGTCATTGTGATCAGCTGTTCATTACTGGAAAATTTTATGGATATGAAAATATTTGGAGAATTATCTCTCCTTAAGCTTTTCATCATTTGATCCTTAAATTTGTCTCTGTTGACTAGTTATCCTGTATTATTTTTGTGTGATTCTTTTTTTGTTCGACATCCATGTTATTGGAGATTCTGATGGATTTCTTTGGGGAGTGGTATTGATGTTCCAATATCAATGGTTGCCAAGTTTCCTTGGTTAGTTAATTCTTCCGTACTAAGAAACTCCATCAAGTGGCCCTGTCTCTGGATCTAGTGAAGTAGTGACCTATATAGATAAAACTCTGGGTAAAAAATGGGATAATAGGCATTGTTCTGTGATATTCTGCTTCATTTTTTTAATATATGTTGTGCAATATTGTTTTTGAAGTTGCTAACATGAACATAGCATTCCTCTAAGAGGTTGTAGGTTCAAATTTCTAACACATCATGTGTTGTAATATTTTCAAAAGAACATTGTTCTTGAAGTACAGTTTTTGTGTAATTTAAGTTTCATATCTTTGTTCTGGATATGTTGATATCAGAAGTTACTAAAATTGAGGATACAAAGAATGTTCCCCTCTCAACCCCCATTCATGCTAATTTATAAAATGAGCCGTTGCCTATTGATGAGCTCACAAACTCTTGCAATTTACCATTGTTTCATTTAGGAAAGAGGAGAAAATGTACCACCCGAGGACTCTTTTGAAGTGGCCCGAAAAGTGAAGGAAATGTATTGCTATACCTGTTCTGACATTGTCAAGGTTGGGACTTTACTATACTTGTTTGATAAGTCTTGGTTGGTAGATAGAGATCAAAACAGCACATTTTCAAGATTTATTTCAATCACAACTTGGTTGAAAGTAGATAACATATTTCTCAACCTATTCTATATTTCTGTTATAGTTTTGGTTATCTTGTCATTGATTCTCTGCACAGATGATTTGATGATGTAGTTTGTGTATTGTTGATTTCAGGAGTTCAATAAGCATGATAAGGAGCCAGGAAAGTATCTAAAGCACTGGAAGGGTATTAAACCCAAGACTGGCGCACCATATTCCTGTGATATTGGCTATGAACGATTTCTTGGTCCGGAGGTTTGGTTTTATCTGAATTACATGCTTGAATTAGGCTGTGATGATTAGAGAATTATTGTAATTCTGTTGTTCACTTTGCAATTGTAATAATTGTCACTGTAGTGCTGAACTTTTTTGGCGATATTGATGATGTGCAGGTGTTCTTCAATCCCGAAATTTATAGCAGTGAGTTTACCACCCCTTTGCCTGCTGTAATAGACAGGTGTATCCAGTCTGCTCCAATTGATACTCGAAGAGCGTTGTACAAGGTGAAGTATTCTTGAAAAAGTTTTCAAGCCTGATTATGATGAAACAATCAATCTGAAGATGATAGTTATTTCAACTTAGGAAATGTATTGAATTTCTCTTACCTTGTTTGTGTGCATTTTACATTTTTCTCGGGTTCCACATGTGGTTATTTTTTTGAACATATATTGAACCTTCCTTTTCGCCCTGTTTTCTGCCATTTTTTAATTATCAGATTAACTTCATACAGTTTTCCATTTTCTTTCCTTTTTTTTTTTTCCTTGTGTGTGTGTAGACATATATAATGTCCGTTCTATTGCAGTATTTATTCTTCTTCTTTACAAAAGCCGCCTACCCTTATTGAATATATTTGTTGCTTACCTTAGAATATAGTACTATCTGGAGGTTCAACAATGTTCAAGGACTTCCATAGGAGGTTACAAAGAGACTTGAAGAAGCTCGTGGATGCCCGGATCCTTGCTTCTGAAGCTAGATTAGGAGGAGAAATAAAAGTGAGAACTGTTGTATGACCTTTTTGTTCCCCTCTTTTTTAAAAATGAAACTGGTTATTGTATATATATATATATTTTTTCACTGCAGGACAAATTACTTTCCAATTAAATTAATTCATAATTTTCTTTCCTTTTTCAGTCGCATCCAGTGGAAGTCAATGTTGTTAGCCATCCCATCCAGAGATTTGCCGTCTGGTTTGGAGGCTCTGTTCTTGCATCAACTCCCGAGTTTTTTGCGGTATGCATGCTAAATCTTTTTTCATATGCTAATTTACAATCCTTTTCGGGAAGGATATCAACCATGGTACCTGTTAGGTGTTTTTCTTGTATGGTGGGTTGGGGAAGAGGGTACGTTCAAGCATTTTTAAAAGAGGGCTAACGTTTTGCACATCCCTTACTGTCACTGTCCATTTGAGCTGTCTGTTGAATATGGTTGTTCTTTGACATGAGAGCTCCCCAAGTATAATTTTTCATTTTCAATGTGCTTGGAGAGCCTAATTGATAATTCAGATACTATTTGGTACCTGCATAATGACTCCTATGAACAAGCTGCCAAATGCAGCCCAACAGATCGCGCCCTAGAATAGCTCAGTTCACCTAATAAAAAAACTTGTTTTGTTTTCTTTTGACGCAGGCTTGTCATACAAAAGCAGAATATGAAGAGTACGGTGCAAGCATATGCCGCACAAATCCTGTTTTCAAGGGAATGTACTGATGCAAAGATCCTTGAGCTTTGGCCTTTGGGGTGGTATAGTCCCCGACTTATGTTGGATCAGATGCTTTGCCGTTTCCCCTTGAACGTGCACCTCGATTCGGTTCGGTTTGGTTCAGTTTCATGCTTTGCAGCCTTTCATAGGTGTACATGGGTGGTGTAAAATATGATCAATTTCTGTATAATTTGTACGAAATGTGGTTCATTACTTCAATTCTTTCATTGGGGGCCAGGTTTTTCTAAAAGTAGCAATTGGTCCAAATTTAGCTTTCTCATGTAGATGGGCGTTGAGGAATCCTATAGAATCAGCATTTCAGTGAATTTTAGATGAGCTGAATTGCATGTTTTTTTGGCGTTCAGCTTAGGTGAAAGTTTCAAAAAGAAGTTTATTTTCTTGTCTGTTATCATATGATCATCGATTACATTTGAAATGCTTAATAACCCGCATTGGTTCAAACTAAACACGGTGTATTCTTAAACTCTTGTTTGGTAATCATTTGATTTGGTTTTTGAAGATCAAGTTTTTAAGAACTATTTTTTTTTAGTTTTCAAAAATTGGTTTGGTTTTGTAAACATCGGTAGAAAGTAAAAATGAGTGTTTATAAACTTCATTTTTAAAAATAAAAAATCAAATGATTATCGAATAGAGTTTAAATAATTTGTTTTAGTAGTTGTACATAAAATATTCTTTTATTTTTTATTTTGATTTTTTTTTTGTGGCAAATTTATTATTTAAGTTCTTATTAGTTATTGAGTAAAAATTTTAATTGGTTTGGAAATTCACCGTCTGACGGATGACCTACCACTGGCACTAATGATATTTTACATTGATGCCAAAGTAAAGGAGGAAAAAGTACTCTTCAAAAGATAATTTACCATAATTTTAAAATTTTTAATTTTTTTTAATAATGAATAACATAATACTACATTGGGGAATTTTTAAAAATAGAAAAATAAATGAAACTATTTACACAAAATAGCAAAATTTTTAGATAGTTGTAATAAATTGATAGATTCTATCATGTCTATAGGATGTTATTTACTGTAAATAGTTTGACATTTTTTTTTCTATTTGTGAAAATTTTTCTACACATGCATAGGAGTATTGATTTTAATTTTCAAATCTATAGGGTAGGTATGCAATGTTTTCTTATTTCTCTTATGGGTGGTTAATTTGGGTGTTTACTTGAATATTTTAATTCATTTGGTAGCAATTAAACTAATGGAGCAAAATGGAGCTTTTGAAGGAATTATAGAGAAAAATAGAACAATCAAATTGTTTTCGTATAATTAGTATAAGAAAATTATTATAAATAGAAAAAAATATTAAAGTATTTACAAATATTGAAAAGTTTAACCATTTATGAGCGATAAACTTCTATCACTTGAGCGATAGAAATCTATCGCAGTCTATTGTTGATATAGTTTTAGTTTAGCTCAATTTTCTATATTTGAAAATAATGCTTAGTATAATGTAGCATTAATACATCCGTTGTGAACTCTTTTTCTTGATATTATAGTGATATTCTAGTTTTTCAAACTATTTATATTAAATATTATTGTTTTAAATAATTGGGTGTTCTCTTCTCTTTTAAGATACCATCTTTGGAGTTCAACGATATGAATTTTTTTACTAATACTTGATAAATAATTTTATATATTTTTAAAAACCCGTTTTAGAAAAACAAAATTAATCATATTATACTTTCGGGGAGTGTCATTCACATATACACACTATTTTTTATTTTTTTTTTGTGTTTATTATTTTTGCTTGTTTTCAAACAAATACAACTATTTTCTTTGAAAAAAAGGAGTAGTCAAGTTCTTAGTGACTTGGTATTAAGGATATTGACAATAGTCAGAAGAGCAATGATTAGGTGCAGCCTAAGTTGCACCTAATCTCATGCTCCTATTTTTGTACCCACATAAAAAAACCATCTTTTAAAAAAAAGACTGCAACATGACAATTTTCTATTGAATAACTGACAGGTTGTTCAGTCCAGCACCTAAGTATTTCTCTTCTCACAATTTACTTCCACAACTCGTGATTTGATGAAACTTTATTACTTAAGCGCCTAACATGTCATCACAAAAACTACAACCTAAAACCACTAATGAAAGACAAATACTTTACGAGTTAGCTGTCTATAACAATAAGAAGATGTTATTCCACTTCAGATATTCCTTGAATCTCCCCTCCCAAACAAACCGAGCTCCCTAGCTAAAAATTTATGCACGATTCTTGTTCAGGGTCCATTTTCTACAAGCTTGCAGAGGCAGCAGTTACAACTGACCGTTAGAAAGGGCATCATAAGTTCTAAGATTCATAAATGATTTCGTAGTTTGAATGATTTTTTTTTTAAGATTTTGAGTGAATTATTTGTAAATATTCATTAAATTGATTTTCCCCCCACAAATATTTGCGAGTTCCCTCTCGTCTTTTTGAAAAAAGAAAGTGAAGTTGAGGCGCGTAAAAGCAAAGCCGTGCAATTGAATTGAACCATTGAGATCTGAAACAAAGAAGATTTCTCAGAACTAAATGGATTCCGATCCATACACATGGCGCTGCGGAGCCTTTCTTCAACAATCATTCGCAATGTTCAGGTTCAATCGATTTTACTTTCTGATTGGTAATTGTATTTTAGATTGTTTTCATTTTATTTGTTCTGTTCTGATGTTGCCATGCGATTTCTTGAAAGTTCTCCATGAATTTCCCTTTCATTTTCGTTTTGTTTCTCTTGTTTTTGAGACCTTAGTCCTCTGTCGAATCAGATTCGAGTTGCTTGTCAGTATCTTCATATATCATGGAATCCAACTCCTTCATAAACTCCATCTGAAGCTTTCATAAAATGTTAAGACTTAAAGTGGACTATAGTCTATAAACGGCTTAAAACCTACAAAAGAACAAGCTGCCCCATCCATTTCCCATTCCAAATATCAACAACAACCATAAAACCATTCTTCACTTTTTTTCCTTTTTTTGGGTTCTTTTTTCTATTTACAAATTAATAATTTCATTCGCCAAATCAAGGGATTAAAATGCAATGCCATAACCATTAGCATACTTTGGACATCAATGGAGTTGTGTTTGCTGAGAGAAAGTTACTGACTTCTTTCTTTTTGGTTAATTTAGATCAATGTCAACCCGCTCTGGGTTTCCCCTTTCGGTTTGATTTGCCAGAAGTTCGACCCCAAGCTGCCCTTTGTCTCCAGCACCAAATGCATACAACTTCCCTGACTCGGTCAGTGCAAAGGTGTGTGCATTCCAGTAAATTGAATTAGTGAGGCTAATCTGAACTACCCGCTCGCTAATTTGCTTCAGAGACCTGACTAGTTCTGGGCTTAAAACGTGCGGTTGCCGATTCCCCTGTACAATATCCATAAAAAATCGATTACTTGTTAGAGTTTAGCAGATCATGTAGCTGATTACACAAGACTACCTGTGGATCTGCTAAGAAAAGCAAATATAAATCCTGTTGAAAGAACCAACAGTTGTCTAGCTGAAATGCTAGTTGTGATAATCAGGCACATGATGCACGAAAAGTGTCTAAATGAAAGAAGCAAGACATAGGAAACATTTGAGATGCAAACCGTTTTGAGTTGATTGAAAGAATTTGGTATAAGTAAAGAAGAAAGTATAAGCATGGAGAAAGCAAAACCTGTTCCTCGGGCACGGCGATATTATGCCCGAGACTAGCGGATTCTCCACAACCGAAAGAATACACGTCGCCATCATCAGATACTACGAATGTTGTATAATCTCCTGTAGCAACATGAACTGCTTTAACATTGCTTAATGCTTCCACCACCTTAGGGGAAGATTCACATTCCTCATTTCCATGACCCAGGCACCCATATCGGCCCCAACCCCATGTACAAACTCGACCGTCGCGACCTACAACAGCTGCGTGCCAAGCACCAGCAGCGACTACGACTGGCTGGAGATTCAGAAGCTGAAATTGTTCAATAAGTCGTGGCTGTTTCTCATCAGTCCTTGAACCATGACCGAGCTTCCCGCCCAGTCCACACCCAACTGAGTATACTGACCTGATGTTTTGGAAACATAAGATTGTGAATGGATTAACAGTTATTCATCTGTTGGTAACAAAATGAAATTTAAAATACCATTTCATTCAATCTGTGCTAAGAGGTAAAGACAAAGAAATGTTAAAAACAGTAATGCTGCTTGAGGAAAATGAAGATGGAGCTCACATGCCACTAGGATGACAAGCTAGAGCAAGAAGGTAGCAATATCCAGCAGCAATTTGAACAACTGGAATGTTTTCTAATGCCCCCATCAGGGGTCGTGGTTCCAAGTCATTCGGTTCGGTATGATGACCGAGCCTACTGTCAGCCCCCCAAGAAAATGTGTACACCCTACCTTCTCTTGATAAAACAGCAGTAAAGAAATTTCCAATTGCAGCTTGCACCACAAATATATCCTTCAGGGATTCGACCACCTTTGGTGTAGTAATAACTTGAGCTCCTTGAGCTCCATACTCAGCTTCACCAAATGAATCCTTGCCAAATGCATAAACATGCCCAGCGTCGCTGATTAACATTGTCCTCCCGCCCCCTGCTGCTGCCTGAATTATTCGAATTCCTTGCAGGGATCTGCAACATCACGGAGTCCATTAATTTTTATACTACTTCTCTTGGTATCAGGTGAAAGAATCGTTGAAATTTTTGCAACCTGATAAGGCGAGGCCGTGATTCCTCTTCAGTGGTACCATGTCCAAGCTGTCCAGAGCTGTTGGATCCAAAGGAGTAAACAGCTCCTTTTGACGTGACTGCGATGCTGTGACCAGGTCCTGCTATTGCCATGGATTTTTCCCTTCTGCAACATGTTTCTCCAGCCACTAAAAACCTCAATACCAGTTTCCAGGAACCACCACATCTTTGCTTCAATGCTTGATGCTGTTCTGCTGTCATAGGTTTGAATATGGCCCTCTTTTGGCACATATCTAATGCAGCAAGCTCCGATATCGACAATTCATAGTCAGGAGCAAAGTTTGCAGGCTGTCTAAAGAATGAACATGTTGCCTGCAACACACACAACCAAAATCAATCAGCAGCATTATCAATCCTAGAGTTAACAACAATGCTGGAAAAGCATAACAAAGGAAACGAAAGATCTTGCCTCTAACTTTGCAAGGTCTTGAGGATCCAAGTTACATGCCGTCAGGACATGAAGAACAATGGAGGGATTGGCAGCTAAGGGGAATTCACCCGGGTCGGATTCCCCAAGACAATGTCGTTTCGATTGTGGAAATGTCGATGTTGCATTGGTGACAATAGCAGAAACTGATTGATCAGGAATGCTATGGAACTGTATAGCCGCCGTTTCGCTTGTCGTGGCATCCATGGGCACTGCCAGAGGCTTTGCAGTGCCCAAACTTAGTAGAAGATGAGTCTAGATCGCTGAGATTGCAAGAACATGAACAAAGAAATCACTACATTATTCTTTCCAGGTGATCCATTGTAAATCTAAAAGATGGGAGATATCATTATCTACCTAGATAAACCGGATTGTTCAACAAACTTCCACTCTTGAATCTACACAAGAAACAAAGCACCCCTGTATAAATTCCTCATAAGACAAAGGAGAAAACAAACGAAAAGGCAAAAAAGGCCAATGGATTTATGGATGCTTTGAAGTGTAAAGCTTTTTTGTTTTAAGAGCCAACGACGTGAAAGAGATTAAAGATTAGATCAGCTAACCACAAACAACCCAACGTGTAAAAACAAAGCCCAAAGAAGCCACTGGATCACTACAACTTGAGCTTAAGAAAAGCAAAAACAAAGTAAAAGAGTAGCAGCAGAAAGGATGGCAGGAAACTCTGAAACAAAAACGATGAAGGAAATGGAAATCAAAAGAAGAAGAAGGAAGATGATGATGAAAAATTGGGTCAGAGCAGAAGGCAAAGAATACCAATCTTCCATGAATGGATATTCCAACACCAAAAGAAACCCAAAAAGGAAAGAATTACCATAAGAGAAGGATAAACATCTATTCACGCAAACTCATTATAAGGAGCAAAAGTCAGAGACACTAACCAAAAATGATTAACAATTACTGAAAATCAACTTCCATCCTTAATGACCCAGAACGGGGTTTACAATTATAACCATCCCCACCGATGATCAGTCATAATTCTTATCAGAAAACACAAAATTTCCTCAGACCCAGATCACAAAATTTCCAGAAACAAAAATTATTTCCCCCCAAATTTCACAAAAAAGAATCAACAATTGTTATAACTATACACGACGATCATCGCAGATCGATCAGTAATTATTCAGAAAGGAAATTACATGGAAACGAGAATTCATCAAAACCCAACTTCATCCGCTAAGAATTTTCCCAAAAGAGATAAAAATTTAGATCAAAAAATGGATGATGATGATGAAGAAGTGGGTTTTCCGATCAGATGCTACTTCTTCTGCCACATGAACAGGATGAAGAAGAAGAATTATAGGATGATTCAAGAATTTCTCTTCTCTCCCAAAGAAAACGAAAGGGAATTTCTTTTTATCTGGAGGAGTGAGAATGAATAATTCCTGCTTTTTTATTATCCTATGAGAGGTGTCTTCCTCCTTCCAAATCTCTACGTTTTTAAAGAGATGAGGTGTCTCTTTGATGGTGAATTTGCAAAGAGAATGAACTAATGCCTCTGTTACCTATTATTTATAGTGTTCATCTTTTTTACACGTTTCCCTTTTTTCTTTTACTGTGCCAAATTATCTTTTTAACTCTTTTTTAACCACGGTTCAATCAATAATGCCAATCTCACATACCCCAAACACCCATAAATTTAGGATTCTTAATTGAAAATGACCACTTTCCCCCTCTGCCACTAAATTGTAAATTTTCACCGTGTACTGTGTGAGTTATTATTAAAAATGTCAATTTATACCTCTAAATTTTGAGAGTTGTATTACTCAAACCCTAAATTTTTGTAATTAATTTACACTCTTCATTCTGTTTTGTTTAAAAAAATTATGTAAAACTTATAATTGCATTAATTAAATCTCTAAACTTTTATAAATGAATCAATTTAAATTTTTAGACAAAATTTCTTTTGAAAATAGTCTTGCATATACTCCAATCGTCTATTTTGTAAGACTAACATTTGAAGAAGTCTACGCGTGTTTGAGAACTAATACATTCATATTATAAGTTTTACAATTGGTAGTACGAAATTTAAAGAAGAGTGTAAATTAATAGTAAGTATTAATGTTTGCCCTTATTCTTATTGAGGTAATTATATGGGGAACCGACAATTATTATTAAAATTATTTAGAAATATAATTTACATTAAGCTTTATCATTACTTCAACATAGGAAGAAATGTCACATCCTCACCATGCCCATACTCCAATAATTTCAAATTTCGAAACACATTCTCTTATCTCTTTTATTTATTATTCTATATAAGATGGAATAGAAAAGAAAGTTACAAACTGTGTCAAAATATTCAAAGGAGTAGTTGAAGGTCAAACAGAGCTTTCTTGAGTCCCACACGTTTCAGTTCATTTCAAGAATGGAACTTTAAGCAACAAAGCTAAATGAGATCCAATGGGTAATCTTAAAAATTGTTTAAAGAAAAAAAGGTAAAGAAAAGCTTAAGAGAGAAATAAAGAAAGAAAGAAGGAAACAGCGTGGATGAGGTGATGATTATAGCCATGCAGTGCAAAGAGGTGAGCTTAGCAAGACCCGTCTGTCATTGATGGTGGAATTATGAACAGAAAGTTATTGAAATTGATTTACAGACAGCCGATTTCAAAAGCTAAAGGACAAATCCAAATGAAATTTGTACGTGAAAATAGCTGGATTGGATTAAAGTTCATTGGGTTTCCTTTGGAGAAAGAAGATTCAAAAGCACCAGTGGCAAGAAACAGAGTAGAACAGGGGTGCAGTTTTAATTCCATTGCTTCATTCTTCAATTCTTCATTTCATTAGCCTCTTGAATCGGTTTGAGAGTAAAGTTTTGGATGTAAATCTTGTGTTTTAGGAGGAAATGGATGTAACGCCTGAGTTTAGGAGGGTTATATGTGTTAAGAAATCAATAAATAAAGATGAATAGAAAACGTTAAGTAATAGAGATTTGACACACAAATTTGCATGATTTACTAACAGGGAGTTAGCTACGTAGATGGACAATAATTTATTATTAGAAAGAATGATTCAGAATGCAAAGTCAAAGGTGCCTCTAGGGTTAGAGAGTTTATATAGCACAGTTCTCTAAACTTTAGAGTTAAAAACATACATAAATATGACAAATACGAATACAACTTAGAGACTCGTACTTGATCGTTTGAAATGCTAGATATCATATTCAAGGCATTCAAACAACATAAATGAACCGAGATCACATCTGAATGAGAAGGATCTTGAAGATATAAAAGTACATTTAAGAAATACTTAAAAGGATTGAAAGTTACTACCTATACTAACAAGGTACACTTTCCTTTGTGGCTCAATTATAGGAGCCTTAAAGTTAAGCATACTTAATTTGAGCAATTCTATGTAAGTAGAATTTTCATAAGAAACATGTGAGTGAGAACAAAAGAGGTTGAAAGGACCCAACGTTGGTATGTGGGATAGTAGTATTCACTCTTGAAAGCAAGTTAAGACAAGTAGATAGCACGGTCAAGTTGCAAGGGTATAGGAGACCATCAAATGCCGAATCTAGATTCCGAGATGCCATGAAAACTAGAAATGATGTTGTGTGAGGAGAGATTGGAGACAAACTGGAGGAAGGGTTGATAAAAGAAGAAGTGATATGAGAAAGGGAATAATGGGGTTTTGGAGAACATTAATGAATGGTGATGTTGAATCATGATTGGCTCATGGTGTAATAAGTGCGCCATGGACTAAGGAAACAAACATATGCTCTGTTAATCTTTTGAAGAAGAAAAATCTAAGACTGTTTTTTTCCCCCTCAAGTAATGATCATTTATAGGTCTGAAGTTGAAAATGGTGTTTTTAGGTGACATTAAAAGAAGCAAATTTGAAGCATTTTAGTTTCCCCTCATCAAACCCACTCATTGCCATGCGATACACATTTTTGCTTTTGTGAATAGAAACAAAAGAAATTTCAGAAACTGTTAGTTTGGTAAATTGGTTTAGCAGTTTTTCGAAGCTTTAAGATTCAGATGATCAATTGATCTCTTGAATGTTTTCTATCTCCAAAATTGCTAGGGGAAAAAAAAACACTTTGAATCTTTTCATTTTATGTACCTTGAGGATTTATAGTTGATTTCGATTTATATTTTGGGTTTTTAAGAAGGAAAATTTTTCAAAATAGAAAAACAAGGAAACTATTTACACAAAATAGCAAAACTTTTAGATAGTTGTTATAGACGCAGATAGAAATCTATCGAAGTCTATTACTGATAGATGCTGATAGAAGTCTATCAATGTCGATCAATGTTTTTTTTTTTTCCTATTTTCTGTAGTGAAAATTTTCTTTTTAAAAATGTGATTATTTTATCACATTTTCTCATTTTTATTAAATAAACATTCAAATTCTTTCTTAATTCCTAAAAAACGAAGACAATTTTTTATAAACCATTTTTTTAGTTTTTAAAACTTGACTTTCTTCGTTTCGAATACTCTTCAAAAGTAGACAACAAAATAAAAAAATCAATAATTAAAAAACATATTTATAAGTTTACTTTTTGTTAAATTGTAAATTTGGTCTATATATGATTAGCAGAAAGTTAAAATTTAGTTCCTATAATTTTAAAAGTTAGAATTTAGTTCCTATGATTTAACATAACTATTTATGAAGTTTTATCACATCATAGGAATTAAATTCTAATTATAAATTATAGGAACTATATTTGTAATTTACCTTCACTTTTCAAAATTCAAGAATAAAAAATAAAATAGTTATAACTTAGGCTAAAATAATACATCTACCACAAAAAAGTACTAAAACAAGATAATAACCTTTGATAAAAAAAAAGAAAAAAAAAAAGAAAAAAAAAGAAAAAAAAAAAAGAAGATAATAACCGAATATATGCTTTTAACTAGTTTATCCTCATGCAATAGTTTTCTAGTGAGTAAATGTGAGGAAAAAAAAAGAAAATATTAATAATTTAAAAAATATAAATCAAAATAGTTATATTATCTATATAGACCATGCTATAATTTGAAAATTGACATGTAAAATTATTTTTTAAAAAAGAACATTTTAGTATAATGATAAAAAAGAAAAAGTAAGATTCACTTTATAAAACAGCCTATTAATGAAGAGAACATTTGAATTATAGACTTTGAAAGAATTAAAAGAGAAAAACATCTCACTTATATAACTTTTAATTAAAAGCATTATTAGAAAATAATAGTTAAAATAAACTTAGTTCAATTAACATAAATATGTGCTACTGCTAACATAAATAATGATAATAAAAAAAATATGAATAAAAGGGAAAATAATTACGACTATATTTCCATATGTATAAATATTTGCAAATACCCTTTTTAACTTTATTATGTTTACAAAGCATAATAATCTTTCCATAGAAACTGTAATTAACAATATGTTTCGTTCCCCTGTAAATAAATCCTTTTTCTATTCTCAATTAAAAATCTACATTAATTTAGTACTGGTGAAAAAATATGCTAGAAAAGGAAAATAATTTCCAATTATGTGCCCTAAATTTACCGTGTAATTCTCGAAAACCCAAATTTAAACTTCTTCATTTTCAGAAACGAGATTAATTTTGAGTATTATGGAAGTTTAATTATCTTGGAATAATTATACAATTCACCCAAAAGGTAAAATGACCTATTTTTTGGAAGAAAAAAAAATGTCAAATGACCTTTTGTTGATGTCATGATTGAGTGAAGTTGCAGTTTTATCCTTGATTTCTTTCTTCCTCATTCCTCTTCTTTTCTGGTACGACCACAACTTCTTCGGCGAACCAACTTCAGCGAAACTTTTTCTTTTTTCTCTTTCCTATTTTTTCTTCTTCTTTTTCGACGGACCAACTTTGACAAAAACTTTGTTTTTCTTTCTTTCTCCCTCTTTTTCTTCTCTGACGCGACCAACTTCGGTAAAAAACCATGTACCAACTCCGAATGTGAGAAAGGAGAGTGATCTGTGAGTGAGAAAAAGAAGAGCGAGAGTGATTTTTGAGTGAGGAAAGGAAGAGAGAGAGAGCAAAAGAGAGGAGAGTAATTTATGAGTGAGGAAAGAGAGAGAGATGAGCTTTTTCGCTTGCGCGATTTTAGTAATTTCACCCGTATGTGACGTCAGCAGAATGTCATACATTTTTTTTTCAAAAAACGGGTCATTTGCCATTTTGGACCCAAATTTTGGATCATTCGTACAAAATTTTCAATTATCTTTCCTTTATTTGGTTAATTAGTCCATTAAAAATTCATAAGTTATCTTTGAAATTAAAAGTTCATTGCTTGGAGAAGTTTAATGTCAAATGTTAGAATAACCACATTCGTAACTATTTGGTGTAATTTGGTTACTCCCAGCTTTTCTTCAACGATCTTATATGGAGATATTGCTTGCTGTATTTTAGTACTATCAATATCTTGAGTGCCAATGGTATCCATCTGACATTCAGATATCGATATAATTAAATTTATCGTAACTTATCAACTTAAAAAATACAACATGCTCGTGTTAGAGGAAGATTTTAGGGCAATAGTTAGGATAAAAATCCTTAATGTCTTTAGCGAAAAACAAAGGCATGTTGTTTTCATTTGGTGTAGTTAACATTGTTGTGACCGATCTGTTGGTGCTTGTTCTAGCAATCAGGTCGAAGTAATCTGCAATTCTTGCATTCTCCCCATCAAATTTCTACATACATATTTATATATAAGTAGAGAATTAGTTTGTAATATAAATTTAAAATTGAATTAAATGAAGTATACCTGAAGTTCAGATTCAAGAAAGGTGAATAAAGTGGTCGAAATGAGGTCTTGGATTCCGCCATTGTCGATGCTCAAAATAGTAATGAGCTTTACAGAAGAAGATGAAGTTGTTGTGTTTATAAACTTGATTTAAATTTGGATAATTAGTGTAGTTTCAAATTTGAGAGTGGATTTTGTGTAAACCACACTATCAAATATCAGCCATGGATTTTCTTTTGCCAAACGATTTCGAATATGAAATGTTTTTTTTTTTTTTATTTTTCTAATTTAAGCCCAAGAAACTAATTTATTGTTGTGTGTAAAGGAAATGGGAGCATGAGATTAGGCAGCGCCTAATAATTGCTCTTTCAAATAGAGAAATATTAGGTGCCGCCTGTGTTCAATAAAAAAGTGTCATGTAGCAATTTTTTTTTTAAAAAAAATTTTTTTTGGTGTGTAATGGAAAGGGGAGCAACTAACGGGTGTCAGGTGACTTTGACCTCATTGGCGCTTGGATGTCGTTCGCTTTGGGTTACATCACAAGTGTCGGGTGGCTTTGACCTTCGACCTACTTTCCTTTTGATCGGGTCTCGATCTTGTCCTAGCTGCCTTGCGTAAGAAATCCTCGTATTGGTGTGGTGCCTAGCCTATTGCACTCTTGATGTTTAAGTTGGTATTTGAAGTGGCTAATTCGGCTAAGCACGAAAAGAAATAAGGTCGAATCTCTCCTTTGAAAATTACTTACCCTCCTTTTTAGAGGTGGTCGAATAAGACTATTTATAAGCCAATCCTGTGATATATGCCCACGATTGTGTGTGATGGTAGGGGTGTCAGGGATGTTTTTGGCACTCAAGGTTGCAGGGTACTAGTCCGATATCGACTTAATTATTTTCTAATTGATATATATTTACCGACTCGATGGTCGACCCAAACTCCAAGGCACTACCATTTTTCTTTTGGGACATATGCTCCTCTATGCTCTTTTTTGGTACCCTTTGGATTTGGACCTACTCGTGGGCTTTGGGCCTTGCCATGGACACAAACATAAACTTTAGAAAAAAGTGAACTAATAAAGAAAATTAAGACACCAAAATAATTACTTTTTAAAAATATAGATACTAAAATAAAAGTATATGAGCAGAATTGAAAATTGAAAATATATTGACCACAATACAGCCTCAAGATCGAGGATGAAATCCTAATTAATTATTTTTTTTTTTTGAAGTCAACTGCTAATTAATGGAGTATATATATCTAACTATTATTCATGGTAATAGATAGTTAATTCACTTGTTAAGTTCCAATTAACCTAAAGCCCACTTTTCTTTTTCTCTTACATTTTCCATTGAAGGGCTAATTATTCAAACACATTAGTATAAATCAAGATTAAGCTAAAATTTACACCAAATTCTAGTAATTGAAAATTAGAAGAAGAAGAAGAAGAAGAAGAAGAAGAAGAAGAAGAAGATATTATGGATGAGAAAAGAATGGTGAGGGCAACAAATTTTGAGGCTCAAAATTTCCCAATCCCACCCTTTTGGATAAGAATACAATCCCCTCTCTCAATTTTCATTGGCTCTCATTTTCCCCAAATCCTCACTCAAATTTCCCAAAAAACCTCATTCAAACAAAACCCCCCTTTCTTCCATCTCAACCTTAATCCAGTACACACCAAATCTTCAGTTTTCCTTCAATGGCGGCAACAATGGCAACCATGGCCAAATGCTTCACCCCCAACAAAACCCCACTCCTCCCTTCAAAGCCCACTAGACCCATCTCCCTTCCCAACCTCCCAATCCCAACCAAATCTTCCCTCGCCGGTACCGCCATCGCCGGAGCTATCTTCTCAACACTCAGCTCCGGAGACGCCGCCTTCGCTGCCCAACAAATTGCCGATCTAGCGGAGGGCGACAACCGGGGACTGGCTCTTTTGCTGCCGCTCATCCCCGCGGTGGCTTGGGTTCTGTTCAACATTCTTCAGCCGGCGCTGAATCAGATTAATCGGATGCGTACGGAGAAGGCGGTGATTGTAGGGTTAGGTCTTGGTGGGCTGGTGGCGTCGGGACTGGTGGGGACGCCGGAGGCAATGGCGGCGGAGGCTTCGAGTGATGGACGGGGACAGTTGCTGTTGATTGTGGTGGCGCCGGCGATTGCGTGGGTTCTGTACAATATTCTACAGCCGGCGTTGAACCAGCTGAATCGGATGAGATCGGAGTGAAATGGTGGTGGTGATCCTCAATTACTTGTAATTTTAAGTGCAAATCTCTCTTCTGCTTTATAAATGAAGCGTTGAGTTTTTTTTTTTTTTTTTTTTTTAGTGTTTATAATTAAAACCTCAACTTCCTATATACTTTCATTGTTTTTTTTAAAAAAATAATTCCTTAGCTTATTCAAATCAATAACTTTTCTCCTCTTTCTCCCCTAAATAAAGATGGATTCAAACCAATAGTGAGTTAGAAAGGGCAAAAAAATTTTAAATACTACTTTGTTGTAGTTTTGGTTCATTTTTGTATTTTGTATTTAAGAATTATAAAAATTGTGCATATTAATGATTTTAAATTGATTTGCATACTATAAATTTAAGGTTTATTTGATAAAACTCTCAAAATTATGTATAAATTGACCATTTTCTAAAATAAATAAATAAGCTACAAATAGATTGTTGTCTTAACAATTAGTTTTAAAATATCATATTGAAGTAAAAAAAATAAAGCTCTTTCAATAGAGCTCCATAAGCACTTTAGAATGATTTAGAAAAAAATTATTTTTAAAACAATCGTTTTCATTTAAACATTTTCTTATAAATACTCTTTAAAAATAAAAATACACATATTTCTTTTCAAACATGTTTCTAGATAAAATTTGTTTAGTTTGTTATAGAATAAAAGTATTTTGATTAATATCAAATTACTATAAAAGAATTTTTCAACAGGAATAGTTGTCAGAGGTTGGCCAACAGCGTCACCAAAAATGGTAGCAAAAGGTTGGCATGCGACAGTTGAAACAATTAAAATTTTTAAAATACCTTATTTTTATTAATCACTTGAAAATTCATTTCAAATTTACACACACTCTTCATTTGAGAGGTTGAAGTTGAAATCTTTATATATAATTATTTTACTTAAAATAATAATAAACCAAATGAAGGTAGTTGGAAAGAAATTTACGTATTTAACCTTGACCGTAAGAGGGAACCGTCAAATAATTGGGCCGTGATTCCCGTTCTTACAGTGGAGCCTTGTCTGTGATTCAGCTCGGCCCAATTCTCGCCAACATACCCGTGAATAATTTCTACTTGAAAATAACTTTATTTATTTATTTTATAATTTTCAATTAAAAAATGTAATATATTTTTTTTTACTACAAAAAAAAAATGTAATATATTACTCAAATTAATTATATTAATTACATTTTGGAGCGTCAAATAACCCAACATTGGAAAGGTGGGTAGTGATTCAAACAAAAGGGTTTAACTTTCTCACCAAAAAAAAAAAAAAGATTAAAGGGTTTAACATCTCAATTAATCAAATTAATTATACTAAAGTTGTTAAATGGGGAATAAAACAGATTTGGAGTATGTGTTTGAAAAAAGCAAGACCAAGATGCTTGTTTGGCACCAAATGAATGTTTATAGATACTTAAACCATACTTTAGCTAAACTAATTAAAAAAAAAAGCCAAAAGTCACGCCACATTCTAATCCTAATTAATAGTTAATGTATAATCTACTTTTTGTTTAAAGTTTACTTCTTATTATTTTTTATATCATGGACATCGTTTTCTAGCCCCACTTTCTCAGGAAACAAACACTCCCTAATTAACTGGATTGTATAGTGTTGTATTGTAATAAAAAAAATATTCAATTAAATTAATAAATCAATAATAATACAATTAGATGGAGGTGGCAGTTGGTGGGTTATTTTCCATTTTCCTATTCCATTATGATTGATGTTCAGCTTAAATAAGATTTAATGTATGCATATACTATGCTTTTATTATTTATGAATATACTTCTTTTATGAACTAAAAAAATGTTACAACTTTTACTTTATTTACTTAATTTTTAATGCCTCCATCATAATACTCCTTTCCAATAGGAAGTATATGTGAAGCGTAATTAAAATTCAACAAAATTAGGATTTTAAAGTAAAAGGAATTAAAAAAAAAATAGAATAATAGATTAAAGAGAATTAAATAAACGAAATTGCAAACTTGGACTAAAAAAAATAGTTAAAATTTGAAAATTCAAAATTAATTGAAAAGTATATTATTGTTATTTTTTAGTACAAATAGGGTAGTGAAATTCAAACCACAAATTTTTTGATCACTAACACACTTGTGTATTAGTTGAATCATGCCCACGTTGGTAATTGTAAAGCATATTATGACATTGAATTCTATTTATTTTTAATTCATCATATTAAGTATTAATATTCATAAATATTTTATAGTATATGAAATAAGAGATCCAACTTTAAACTTTCTATGAGGAGAAATCGAACTTTAAACTTCTGAATCAATAATAAAAAGGTAAGTCAGTCTAATAAGTGAAACATGATCCAAACCCCAAATGAATTTTTAATAAAAATTTGTCAATTATTGACATTATTATGAGTGAAGTAATCATAATCGATTATCATTTTTTTTTTTTTTTTTGGCAAACGATGATCTTATTTCTCAACAACCGCATCCCATTCATCATAATTAAAGAGGAGAGGTGTGATATAAAAGCAAGCCATGTGAAGACATTAGTTGTCCAAATTCCCCATGCAATTTGTCAACAAAATGACCAAAATACCCACATGCAACATTGAACTTTCCCATTTTGCCAGCTAACCCACCCCAACCCTTTTTCCCTTACACTTCATTAAACCCCTAATAAAAAAAAAAATAAATAAATAAAGCTTAATATAATTTTGTATAAAAACAGGTCAACTTGCTGCAAGCATCTGTTTTGCTTTGTGCAGGTCTTCAGGGAAGGGGAAGAAGAACAGAGAGAAAGAGAAAGAGATTTTCCCCCTTTTTCTTTAGAGTAAGAGATAAGAGATAAGAGATTTCTTGAATTGCAGCTTTGTTCTACAGAAATGAAAGGTATTCAAACAAAACCTCTTGTTATATCCAAATACTTTGTATTATCTCTCTTTTTCTCTCTTCCTTTCCTCCTCCTCCTCTCTCTCCGCCCTTACTACCACCGATTCTCCACGGCGGCCACCAACATTCCGCCGTCCGACAAATCCAACTCCGAATCTACCGGTTTAAGGATCCGACCCGGTTACACTTCCTACGAACGCTACATCAAGAAGCAACTCAACAAAACCCTAGACCCGAAGCTCCGAAAGATATGGACTACCAGAGATTGGGATCGGAAAATCCAAGTATTCTCCAGATTCTTCGACGGTTTGAAAGGGGAAGGGCTTCTTTCGAAGGAATCGAAAGCCCTATGCATCGGCGCTCGGGTCGGGCAAGAAGTGGAGGCGTTGAGGAAGATCGGAGTTTCCGATTCGATCGGAATGGACCTGGTTCCTTACCCGCCGCTTGTGGTTGAAGGCGATTTTCATAATCAGCCGTTTGGGAACAACAGTTTCGATTTCGAATTCTCCAATGTCTTCGATCACGCGCTCTACCCGGAGCGATTCGTGGCGGAGATCGAACGGACGTTGAAGCCCGGCGGGATTTGCGTCTTACACGTGGCGTTATCGCGACAGACAGATAAGTACTCCGCCAATGATCTTTACAGTGTAAAGCCGTTGGAGGCTCTGTTTCGGACATCGACGGTGGTCCGCGTTGGGAAGATCGACGGCTTTGGATTGGACACGGAGATTGTCTTCCGGAAAACGACGAACACGATCCAACGGTCTTGATTCCTTTATTTTTATTATTTTTTGTATTTACTGAAAAAAGGAGTTTTGAATATATATATATATTTTTTATATAATTAAATTGAATTTAAGAATGAAGTCAAAATGTATAATGAAAAGAAAGAAAAAGAAAGAAAAGGGGAATACAGCTGGATTGAAAGAAACTGGTTAGAGGCTTCCAATGGGCACATTATTGATTGGTTGATTTAGAATTATTTTTTATTTTTTAGTTATTTCTGATTGGACCTCGTTCGGATGACGTGGCGTGGTCCCACTGCTGGTAATGGACTTATTCCCTTTCCAACACATTCCTCTTATTTCTTTCTTTCGTGTCTATCTGTCTTTATTTTTGTGTGTTTTATTTCCGTTTCTGGACATGGTTTTCAATTGCATTTAATTGGTTTTTTTTTTTTTTTTTTTTTTGCAAAATAATAGGTGTACTTCTTTTCTTTATTAATGATGTCAAGATTAATGCCTTCTTACTTGTATTGACCACAATATTAAGGAGTTCTGTATTTTCGGACAATTAACTTGAAGACCAAACAAAGAAAAAAATAAAAAATAAAAACAGAAACAAAGACAAAGACAAAAGAAGAAAGGAGAAAATAGAAAAAGGGATAAATTTTGATTCATCTTAAATTTCAAATAGGATAAATTAATTAAACCCTATTTGATAATAATTTTCGACTCGTTTCATAATCATTTTGTTTTTTTTTTAATTTTTAATCAAATTCTAAAAATAAAAAATACATTTTTTAGTTTTTAAATTTTGGCTTGGTTTTTGAAAACATGAGTAAAAAATAGATAATAAAACAAGAAATTTAGAGGTGGTAGAAATTTTTGTAGATTTAATTTTCAAAAACTAAAGACCAAAGCAAAATAGTTATCAAACAGGGCATTGGTTTTTGGATTTTAGTTTTTGAAAATTAGGCTTGTTTTCTCACAATTTCTTACTCATAGTTTTCATATTTCCTATCTAGAGATTTGAATTCTTTATCTAATTTTAAAAAATAAAACAAGTTTTTTTGAAAACTCCTTTCTTTTTTCTTTTTTCTTTTTCTTTTTTCTTTTTCTTCTTCTATTTTTTTTCTTTCAAATTTAGGTTTGATTTTAAAAACATTTCTAAAATATAAATAAAGCATAATTTTATGATTGATTTTGAACCAAAAGTATAAATCCAATTAATAAAGGCAAAAGAAAACAGGATCAAAACCAATATAGGGTCATGATGGGCCAAGAAAAGGGAGTTCGACCTTTGGGCCCAACTTTTCGTTGGCCTTTGCCACCAATGCCGAGGAAACTCACTTGACCAAAGCCCTTGGCCGAACTTTTCTGTGGCCTCGTCCTTGGAGGCCAAGGTAGAGAGCCCAATTTTTGCATAGGCACACCCCCCGAGTCTAAGAATCCCACGTAAGATTCAATTATGTTACTAGATAACTAGATTCTGAAAGGAAACAGGAGAAGACTTAGGTCAACCTCCTATATAAATACATCATTATAACTCCATAGGAAGGTATATTGAATCCTACTCTCAAACCCCCTAGCTTCCACATTTTTTCACTCTCTAACTTAAGCATTGGAGTGTGTGTGGCAAGCACCACATTGGTGTGTAATTGTTTTTTCTAGGTCACATTATTCTCCCCTTTAAACAAATTCACTACTGGTGTCACATGAAAGTCAGGTACGTGTTCCCTATCTGAATCTGTAATCAACAAGAAACTAATCGGTGGAAGTAATTTTTATAGGCTTAATTTTCAAAAACAAAAAATCAAATGGTTACCAAATTAATAGGGTTGTTTTCAATTATAGAAAAATGGGCCAAATTATTTACAAATATAGAAATTTTTTATTGTCTATCAGCGATAGACCACAATAAAATTTTATCGTTGATAGACAGTGAAATTTTTCTATATTTGTAAATAGTTTGATATTTTTTCTGTTTATAGTAATTTTCTAAATTAATATTATACTTATATTAAAAATATGTTTTTTAATAAACCAAAAAAAAAAAAATACCATATCAGTTTTCTATGACCAAATAGACCAATTTCCTCAGATCTCAAGAGTTAATATGTTGAATTTGAAAAGATCAAAGGTATAAATGTTAACAACTTAAATCTCATGTACCAAAAACATATATTTTTCATTTATTTTTTCATTCAAAATACTTCAAAACTTAAGTGCATATATATTTTTTTTAACGCCAAAATGACTCGTTAAACTCACATATATTGATTATTTACAACCATCACAATTCATATAACATCATTCAATGCATCCGTTATGTTCTAAAGATTTTAAACCACGTACATCGCACATGTCGTTTAACTAGTATAATTAAATTATATCAATTTAGTATTAATATTCTAAACACGGTAATTAATTTTTTTTTTTTATTTTAGAATCAAATTTTACCAAACACTATTTTACTTTCTTTCTCAAACTAATTTTTTAAAAGTCTAATTACGGACCACTATTTTAAAAATTACAACAATCTAAAATGAAAATGAGTTAATTTCTATTAAGATTTTTCTAACAAATGTGTAAAACTGAAATAATAATTGTTGCTTTCAGTGGCACAAATTCGTCGACCAATGGAAAATAATAAATCTCCGATCATGAGATGTCTGTATATAGCAATATATCATGGAAAATCAGAGATGGAGTCGAATGGGATGGACCACTCTAAATAATAACTCTAATAATTAATTAGATCGATAGTATGTTAAAAATAAATTAAAACAATAAAAGTATTTTTAAATAAAAATTTGAAATTACTAAATTAGAGTGTTTAATAGTTTGTGTTTTATAGTAATTTGACATTAATAAAAATATTTTGATCATTTAGCAAACCAAACAAATTTTTATATAAGAACACTTATGAGAAAATATAACTAAATAGATGAGTATTTCTTTTTTTTAAAAAAATTAAACAGTTTTTATAAAGTGTTTATATGAAAATGACTTTTCGAAAAATATTTTTTAGTCAATACAAATAGGCCGCTACTCATTTGTTGCAATTGTTAAATTATACCATGTCCTTCCAAAATGGAAAATTTAGGGTGTGTGTTTGGAATGTATTTTCAAGTGTTTAATTTAAAAAATAAGTCATTTAAAAAAAATTAGAGTATTTGACTACTATTTAAAATAGATTTTGAAGTGCATTTTAAGTAATTTTTATCAAAAGAGTTTAAATAAAAATATTATTTTTGAAAAATACTTTTTTCTCAAGTTAATCCAAACAGACTATTAATTTTTAAAAGAAAATCGTATATATATACACATTGTGAAATACGTAAATAGGTTGGATTTTATTTTTCAACATTTCTTTTGACTAATGGCCTTTGATCTTCCTTTTCAAACCCAAATGATCGTGGTATTAATTATCTCTGGGTTAAAAAATCATGCTGAAGGGGGATTTATTATTATTATTATTATTTATTATTTATTATTTTCTGCAAGGGGAATTTTTAATTATCTTTTAAAAAAATGAGTTTTCTTCCTTGGACATAGTGCATGAAAGAGAAAAGGATGGTTTCATCGGAGAGAGAAAACTTTATTGTCTTCCCTCTTCCTAGACCAATAACATTATTATTTAATATTTTAAATAATTAATATATTATTATTAAATTAATGAAGTAATAATATTTGAGTATCAGCTTTAATTTTTTTCCATATATTTTTTAGTTTTAATTACTCTTTTAAATTTTAAAATAATTTGTTCCAAACATATCAATGGGTTAATTAATAATATATTATATTACTGATAAAAATAAAAATAAAAATAAAAATAAAAATAAATTATTTTAAATTTTTATATTAATTATTTGGCACTTTTCAAATATAGAAAAATGATTCCAACTATTTATAGATATAAAATTATTTTACCGTCTATCAATGATAGACCATAATAGAATTAAAATTTTTCTATATTTGTAAATAGTTTGATATTTTTTTGTTTATAGTAATTTCCCTTAATTATCTAGTTTTAATTTTTATCTACAAAATTAATGAACAAACGCGCATATTTAACTCTCATATATTAATTATATCTGCATATTTAATTACAAACATTAAGTATCCTGTACATCTAAAATACATACATTTATTATTTTAGATATTTAAATTTCAAATATTTAAATCATATATATGCAATATCCAAACTTATGAAATAATATCCAAGATCCAAACAAGTCCTAAGTAGAGATTCAAATGCAGAAGGTACCTACACCTATTGCATAGTAAAAATGCTCGTATTTTGTTGTTTTTTTAATTAAAAAGAATTTGATTTATTCTAAAAAAATCCTAAATTATATAGGAGATTATTGGATAATTTAATTATTTTATTCATTTTATTTTAATTGATTATAAAGTTATTGAAGCACTTATAAAGGAGAATAATTTACTGACTATAATTATAAAAAAAAAAGGTGATATTTTACTTTCCTTCCCTTTACTAGCCAGGATGTTCGGTTGAGTTGAAGCACTTCTTAAACCTGGTCCAATTATTTAGGTGATAAGTTTACCTTAAAACAACCTCTTATTAACTAATGAAACCAAGAAATAACATTTGAGTTGAGTTGGTTCAGATTACTCGATCATTATTTACATTTTTGTTTTAAAAATAAGTAAAATGTTAATATGTAATATAATTTATTTAATTATTTTTACATGTTGAATTAATGTTAACAATTCAATTTTAATATTATGAAATTTTACATTACATAATGTTAAATAATTATTTTTAATAGTTGTTGGAGAATAAACAATCTAAAAACTTATGAAATTAAATATAATTAAAATAAATATACGTATATATAATTGTATTGAGAATAAAAAAATCTGACTTTTTAAAATTAACAATAAATTTGGGTTATTTGACGTGAACCCATGAACCAACTCAAATGAGATGATGACCAAACTAAAATTGTACGGGTGAGTTGAGTTGATAGAGTTTTTTGAATTATCAAATTTTTTGAACACGTCCCTAGTCTAGGCCCTTGAAATAGAGATGGAATGGCATAAATCGGGGTGATTTTGGAAAAAAATTAGTGAAAATGAATGGTTTTAAAATTATTGAGGAAAATATTATATATTTTGTTTTTGCGAGTCTTCTTGAAAATGGAATGCACCATTTCTTTTTATGAAATGAGACCCACGAATTGAAGGGGACGACAATCTCTGTGATTTCTTATATTTTTTATTTTTACAAATCTATTTTTTTAAATTTTTTTAAGGACATATAACATCACTTTTTTTTTTTTAAAAAAAATTATTATCTTATTATATCATACATTTTCTTTTTGTTTTTTTAGCAATATTAAATTTAATTAATAAAATATTACATATTTAAACATTTTATTTGTAAAATAATAAACTATTATATATAAATAAACATAATATCACTATTTTTATTTTACATCATATAAATACCAAAAGGGTATTTTTCCATTTCACATCATTTAAAATAATAATAATAATAAAAAAAAAAAAAAGAAATCACAACAATTGTCGTCCCTTTCACTATATGGGTCCCATTTCATAAAGAAAAAAAGATGCATTTCAATTTGTAAGAAACTTTTCTCTAAAAGATAAAAAAAAAAAAAAAAAAACTACCTTATTTTCTTAAATAATTTTAAAACTACCGTTTTCATTAATTCTTTTTTCAAAACCACCTTGATTTTCTAATTAACTTGGTTCCTTTGGAGGAAAATCCAATTTCTAAGACCACACCAATTCCAATCAAGCGAAACTCTTCTCTCTAAAATTATTTTTAAAAATATTTTCTAATTTCAAATATCATATAATTATTTAAAATAATTAAAAAATTACTTGAAGAATTTTTAAACATATTCTTAAAGACTTGAGGACTTAAAATTTACATATTGAAAATTCAATGACCAAATACACCTATTCGTAAAAACTTAACTACTAAAGAAGTATTTTTTTAAAACTCGAAGACAAACACATATATTATTCAAAACTTAAGGACTACAAAATAATTATCTTTTTTTAAAAATAGAGATCAAATAAAAACTAAACCCAAAATGTAGGGACCAAAAACGTATTTCAGCTTTACTTTTATATATAAAAGTAAAGGAGTAGAGAATTAAAAGATATGGAAAATCCTTTCTACATTATATATTTCATAAATATCATATAGTTTGAATTACTTTTAGCTTTAATTTTTGGACAAATTTATTTTTTTCACCATTTTTTTTCTTCAAAATTTTCGAAAGAATTAATTATTTACTTATTAACATCACTTTTTATTTATTTTTATATTTTTGTTATTTATTAATTTTGATTCATATTTCATTGAATGCTCATCATATTTCATATTCATGTTTCATTCAATCTAGAGATTTTCTTTATTTTCATCTATATACCTAAACATATATCACATCCTCATTGAGATCTCAAGTATATGTCGAAAATACAAATAATATATTGAAAAATGTAAACATACATTAGATACATTGTTTGATATATATGACAATATATTGTATCAATTTTCTTGTTTATGAACTTATCAAATATATCTTAGTTTATTTTTAGAAAATTCAAATAATCAAATCTACCTTGTTTTCTCCTTCAAAGCTTGTTGTGATGAAATCTTACTTTCATCTATGAGGGGAACAATTTTCAAACTTTTTTTATTTGTGTAAGTTTTGAAATAAAGTCCATTTAAGTAAATTCATAGCTGCGACTTTCTTTAATGGTGCCTTTTAGTATTAATATTAGCTGATTAAACTATTTAGATAAAAAATAGAAAAAATTTATACAATTCTATAATTTCAAGAGAGCGTTTGGATCGAGGGAATTGAGATGAGAATAAGGGTGGGAATGGGCGAGGGATACACATCCCTTTGTTTGGTACAAGTTTTGAAGCTTTAGGCATGAGAATAAACTATTTCCATGCATTTTTTATATCTATGAATGTTACCCATCTAAAAGTGTGTGTTTTCTTTATGCCGGGTCTTTCTTCTCTTTTAATACATGAATATATTATTTTATTTTACATATTATTAAAATTAATGAATATATAAATATTAAATTTATAATTTAGTAATCATAATATTTGAATTTAACTCCCCAATTACATGAATTAATCAATCAATCAATTATATATATATATAACACTTATTTTTCAAAAAAATCGTAAAGAACTGATGCATTAATAAATTATATATATAGCTCATTAATTATATTAAAATTTTATGAGATTATTTTGTAGTAATTATAATTATTTTATCATTAATTAATTATAATTTATTAATTTTTAATCACAGAATGTTATATTTATTTTTTCAAACTAATTTTGATTGTTTTATTAATTAATACATCATGATTATATAAATTCATCAAATTGATACATCAAATTATGTAATCAAGTAGCTTTAATTATAAATTATTCATTTTACAAACTTATAATTAATATTATTATTTGATTGTTAAATAATTAATTTTGCTCAAAACTTTGAATTGAATTTATTATTTATCAATTAATCTATTAAAATTTTATAGATGTGTACTTGATTAATTTTATAAATTAAATACAAAAACATCAAATTCTGATAACATTCTTTTTTTACAACCAAACGCAGTCATTCTTCATTACCAGTAATCTTATTTCTAAGCTTTTTTATTCTAAGACATCCGTACTAATTCTTGATCATTTATAAAACCTTAAACCAATTCGCTTACAATAATAGACCATTCGAAACCCAGACTAATATTTCTCTCTTTTCTTGGGCGTAAAGTAACCATATACTATTAACTTCTTATAGGGACTTTTTTGAGCGAATATATTTCTATGGAAAGATAGAACATCTTGTCAAAGTGTTTGCTAATTCTTTTTCGGCTATCTTACGGGTCTTCAAAGATCCTTTCATGTATTATGTTAGATATCAAAGAAAAACCAGAAGGAAAATCCATTCTGGTTTCAAAAGATACGCCACTTCTGATTAATCAAAATTTTCTATCGCTATATTCTATTAATTGTTATATTCATTATTATGTTCTATAGTCTCCTTCCAACGAGTTTCAGCTTCGTCGAGATCCACACGAAGAGGCCCAACGACGGCGAACAGCGGCCGGAAACCAAAGAAGACACGCAACCCCCCTTGGCGAGTTTCGACCTAACCACGAACACCGACCTTACTACTCCAACCTCGACGGCGTGACCCACCCACGAACACCGCGACGGCTTCTTCGTCTAACGGTGTTGCAAGAGCTTCTGTTGGCAATTTCTCCGTTTCAGCAAGGTTTGCCACTTTACCCACACTCATCCGACCTTAGTTTTGTATTACCGACTCCCTAATGGTTTCGAATATGTAGGATTAACACGTTCCAGCAAGGTCATTGAAGCCTTTCAAAGTTTGCTTATGGAAACTATGTAAGTTCTACATTACTTCACTTCACATTCAATTTTTGATATCGTAATTGTACCTTTTTCAAGTTGATTCTATGGTTGGGGCAAAATTTTCGAAGTTATTATTTGGGCATTTTGTTGCGTTGTAGACATAGCATTTTTGTGTACATGCCTCTTATAGTGATTTTCAAACTAATGTACTCTTGAATGATATAATATTAAATTTACACTCACCCATTAACTTAAGCTTTTGGGTCAATTGGTGAGGAGAAGTTCCCGTGTTCAAGCCCCTACAATGTTATTTTCTCCCCAATTAATATTGATTTTCACTTGTTGGGTCTTTTACATATTTCAAGCTCCTTCATATTGCTCAAAAGTGAAAGTAGTGTTAGATGATATAATATTAAATTTACCTTAGTCAATCGATAATTTAACACATACGTCTAATAAAACATAGTTTAGCTTAGTCATTTTGACACTTAAGTTATTCTTTTGTTCGTGTTTAATTTTCAGGAGGCCTGTTAAGTTGATCCTTCGAGGTCCTTCTAGGATACGTCAAGTTACAATTGACCCACAACCGGATTTCAGTTTTGACGATTTACAAGTGGAACTTCATTCCTTGGAGGAGAAGCTAAGGACGTCCTCAATGCCTTTCGAAAAAACATATTCACGGTATCATAGTTATATATATGTGTGTGTATATATGTATATATATTTGAAATAAAAAACATAACGAATTTGTGCATGCTTCTTGTTTTCTTTTTTAAATAATTTTTTTATTTATATGTTAATAGAGACTTTCCTGTCATAAGAACTATGAAGAGAAGCTCCAAGCCTTTTGTAATGGGCGTGTATGAAGATGAACTACAAGGAATATTTAATGATGGTGAAGTGGTTCGTCACCAAAGTTCAAATGCTATGCACTTAAATTGTGATGGAATTTTTCTCAGGTACTTTATTTCTTTATTTCTTCTTTTAAAGTTTCATTTGTTTTTATTTAATGAATATTTGTGCGTAATCTTCCCTGCATATGTTTTTCTATGTGGAATTTAAAATGAAAATATGCTTTGTCTAATTTATTTAACTTTTGAGGACTTGTTCATGTTTTTTAACTTTTCTTCATCATGTGGTGTGCAAAATTTTTATACATTACTATATTTTGATTTAAACTGTTTCATATTTGGCTTTCTTCCATGAAGTTTTAAGATTTTTCTTGTCTTCTCTACCCTCCAGTGATCGTGAAGATTCCAACCATGAATCAACTCTTCAAGTACTAGTCGATCTGAAGGAGGACGTGGATTTAGTTGAAAGTTCTTTAGCTCTTCAAACATATGATCGTTTCCTTAATATGAAGGTATTTAGAGGAGTATGTAATGTATATTTATTTCTTTTATTGACGTCTACACATTTTTTAGCATCTCTAAATATGAATGTAACATACATTTCGTTTCTCATGATATTTTTTGTCCATCCCTCATGTTACTTATCAACATTTTTTCAATTAGTTTGTTATTTTGCTTTAGTTTTTACTTGTTTTAGTAGACAAGACTTTTGGGAGAGAAGCTATTGTAAAGGAATCACTTTGATATTGAATAATGATCTTTCTTTGACAATTCTTTGAGTTTTAGATGCTATATTGCATCATTTAAGATACTGTGGATTCGATGTACGTGAAATTAGTTAAATTGGTGTTTTTTGGGTACGAAAACTCATTAGTTATATGATTTTAATTTGGATATTGCCATAGTTGTATTCTTGTTTAGTCTGGTGTCTCTGACATATAACTTAGGAAACAGTAACTATGTAAATGGATATCTAGCTAATCTTCCATTTTGCTGATGCTTGTTTATATACAGGAGGAAATCAGGAACCAACTCGGAAGGTTGGAGACCGATCTTACTACTTTAAATGAAAATTCGAGGGCTGCAATCTCTCGAATTGAGAAATACTATGAGGCAAGACGAGAAGCTGACCGGAGATTTGATGCTGCCATAGAAGCTGAGAGGATAGGAATGAAAAAAGCAGCTGAAAACCTAAAAAAGATTGATGTTGTAAAAGCACAAGAAACTATTGTTGGGGCGCAAACTACCAAACCGGTAAACTCAGTTGGCCAACCTAAAGGAAATGCTTAGGATGGAACAAACGTGTCAAGCTCACCAGGTAATTTTTAGCATGAATGTGACAAAGGCTTTTCTGTTTTTATAAAAAATTGATATACTTAAAAAAATTGTCGACTCTTTATATTTCTTTTTCCATTTTATCTGGATGTTTTCATCTTCATTTCTCTTTATCCAAAAGATAGATACTCATGTGACTTTTTGTGTTTGGTTTACCAACTTACTTGATATCATGGCTTCTTCTAATATGGAACTTTTTGGGCCAATCTCATGGCAGGTAGCATGGTTCGAGCCTCAAAAAGTGCTTTGAATTCAGAGCAGGAGAGGCTACAAAAACTTAGGGAGGTAAAGGAGGGAAACCAAGCATTGAGATTGAGTTCAAATAAGGTTTGACATTAACAAATAGTTTGAAAGCTTATTATTTTGTCGGTTCTATATACAACAGATATTGCCAGGCATGGATATTTCGTTCATGTGATTGAATGTATCTCTCAGCCTTTCTTTTTCTAAACCCCATCTTAGAATTATTTCACTTCTATTAATTAAATGTAGAAAAGTTTTGTTCTGTGACTTATAAGTACCTATCTTTTCCTCTTATCAGGATTTTAGCATCCATGAAAAGCATATTGCTAGGACAATTAAACAAATAGGGGGAACAAAAGAGAATGTCAGGTATGAGAGTTCTTAGATTTTACATCTAGAAAAGAGTTCTTTGGTTTTTGTATGGCTATTCTATTTTGCAATTGAGACTATTTTGATAGAGCACTTCTGTCGTTTTTCATGTGAACTTCCTTTTGCAACTGGCAAGCTACCTTGTTAGCATTTATTTAGTTACAAATACCCGGTTCTGTCACCTGTACTTTTGGTTTGTTACAAGTACAGTGTGTAGTTTGACCTTGACTATTTTATGAAGGATTTTCTCTGTATGCCAGTATTTTAACAAAAATTGTTTCTATTTTTTTTCCAAAATTTAAAATAGGCAACTTTAAATTGTTTGTAGAATTCAAAGTTGAAGTTAATAGATTGGAACTTATTTGTACAACTGTGTTGCCTCTTTAACTACTTCTCTTGTGGGTCTGGATTTTGTACTATACTTAGATGAGGCTTTAGTTTCTCTTAGTGGAACAACTTTGTAATTGTAGGCATTAATGATGCACACAAGTATGAATAATACCTCAAACTCTTATTAATAAAGCTTGCTATTACAAATGGCTGCTTTATTTATAGGTAAGGTAGTAAGTTGAGTTGGTCTAAACACAAGGTAACCGGCTGAAAGGGTGACTGGTCAGTAAAGGCTCCTTAACCAGAATGATACAAAAATTGACCAATAACTTAAAAAAAAAAAAGCTATAAAAGTAAGACTAATAAAGACAAGAAATTACAAGAACAATAAGATATTCATACATCAATTAAGTAATATATTTAAAATAGATTTAAGGTTACATTTTTTTTTGTTACTCCTGTTTCTATTTTAGTTTTATAAAATCGACAACATTTTTTAGGAAAGCATATTGATTGTTTGTTATGCACTATCTGGTTCAGAAAAAAAACCAGTGAACTTCTCAAGAGTTTCATGGATCCTCGTTGTCCACAAACTATTAGCACTGCAGCATTTGCAGAGAAGGTAATACCAACTCATTAACTAGTTGATCATGCTTCTTGCTTTTATGTTACTCATTATGGTAGTTAAGTAGTTGATGACATGTAGAATAAGTGCCATGCCCAGATGTAGTGGCTTCTTGCATTCAACCTTGAAGTTATGGATTCAAAGGCTTAGAATTTTCATATATCTGTTCTTGTATTACCTTAGCTATCATGTAATTGGATCTTGTTCTCGAAACTTTTCTTCATGTAGTTGGCCCAGTGCCTCGAAGCTTCTAACTTCCTTTTGATATTTCAGGTCGTTCTCCTTTCTCAAATTGAATATACAAATGTACCCTTTGCATTCAGCCATATTATTGTTCTTGTTACCTCACAGGTACTGCACTCATGTTATAATGTTCTTGTACATATTTTTTTTTTTTTCCTTTTTCCTGAATGTCTCATTCCATACTGTAATATCAAAACCCCTGCATATAATGTTATGGATGTCATGTGAAATCAAGGGCACCAAATAAGTTCTGACTCCAAATGACGTCCTCAAATAAGTGGCTTAGGCAACCTTTGTAAGAACAAGCATCTCCTAAACACACACATCACCACTTAGCACGCACACAAGAAATCACTCAAAGGAGAAGAAGAAAAGAACTAATATTGATGGTTAAGCATTTGGATGGGGCCAAAGTCAAAATTTTCAAAACTCTTCACTAGTTTGATGAGCAATCAAACTTGAAATGTTTCTAAGGAATATGCCATCGAAGCTTCGATTCAACATGCTCTCCTTTTAGAGCAAAGAGAAACTCTCCCTATTTGTAGTTCATCAAAATATATAATTTCTTCAAATTTACAATGAAATCTTTGAATAGTCTCTTGTTGATGATAACCTAAAGGGATGAAAAGCAATTAAACTAACTTAAATGGTTTTCGGTATTTAAACCCACCCAAAGGTTCGATATCGATTGATATTATTGTATAACATAAAATATTATCATAATAACCGAGGAATAGTCATGTATAGTTATGCTTATTTGTTGCCTACTATTAAGTGTATAGGTGTAACAAGGCTTTTTTTACATTGTGTGTGTGTTTTTTTCTTCATAATTATGTATTTTCTAATACTTTTTGAATACAATGACTGTTGTATGCTAATGCAAGCAAATTGTTTTAATCAGGTCCCAAGTGCTATGGTTCTTTTTCTTGCAGAGCTCCATAGAGCTTGCATTTACACGGTTCCGAAGCACATAGAATATTCAGAGGTTAGTATACTTTCCAATTAGAATATTCAGAGGTTAGTATACTTTCCAACAACTTAGATTGTCTTTTATCTCAAACCATTTTTGATATGGTAATACCCTACAGTTTCATTGTTCTGTCGTCTTCTCTTTGATGGCAGTTGAAAACAGTCTTGATTGACTGATATTTTCTCTTGCCAAATATTTTGGACCTTGTGTGATTGCATCTTAATCTGTTAACTACCAAAAATTTTATAGCAGAATCAATATCTTGCTTGTGAATGAATTTCTTTTAATTTAATCTAGAAAAGGATGTCTTTTAGCAAACTTTCGTACTTTACTAGTTTCCAGGCTTCAAAGTCATGAGTCTCCTGCTGCATGAAGGGGGCTGTACTAGAATTTGCTACTGTCTAATACATGTAAAATTAAGTTTGGAACAATTTTTGTGCTTCATGTGTCTAAAACATGGTAAGAAGAAAAATATATAATTTTATGGGCTGTTTTCAAATATAGAAAAATGAGCCAAACTATTTACAAATTTTTCCTCAATATTTGCTTGAGCGATAGAAAGCGATAGAATTCTATCGCAGTCTATCACTGATAGACGGTAAAATTTTTCTATATTTGTAAATAGTTTGATATTTTTTCTGTTTATAGTAATTTCCCTAATTTTTTTATTGCAAATTAATGAGGAAAAATTTGTTTCTTTGAACCTTGTTCTAATGTCCAAGCAGATTAATACAAATGGTCTAATTCTCTTATGCTGTATATTTATTATGTTAATTTTTAACATATTGCCATAGGCTGCATTTGAATCCAAAGATTCATATTACAAGACTATTGGATTTCGAGAGGACAACGGAAAAATGGAGTGTGTTGAAAATTATTTGATGCGGCTAGAAGCATACATGAAACTATATGGGGCATTGATTCAGGTTTGTCCTTTCTAATAGCTCGGAAAGTACCTTGAAATATTTCATCTTGCTGCTTATTATTTTAGAGATTTATATAATTGAGCTACTTTCATTATCTAGTTACTCCCATGTTCAACAGTAATGACATTAGTAATCTTTCTATAAAAGCAACTTATAAAAATGGATCATTTGCAGACTGAAGTTCCTGGTGTCCGTAACTTACATGGTCTTGAGGAAGGTTGGGCATGGCTGACAAGATTTCTAAATGCAGTTCCTCCCAATATATATACTGCAACCGCGCTCCATGCATTCTTACAAGTAAGTTGAATAGAAGTTTAATGGGATTTTTTATAGGGATGACCTATTTCTAGAGGCTTAAAGGAGATTTGACCCAACTTTTGAAAATTCAAGTTTTTGGGCCTTCTGCTTAAGTCATCACTGGATGAAATTACTAAAACAACCAAAATGCATGCATGAGGAGCGAAGATCTTGCTCTCCTTCTCAATTCTTTCTCCCCCATCTCTTTCTCAATTCGCTTCTTCTATGATCGGATTAGTAATTTTACCCAATGACGACCTAAGCAAAAGGTAAGAAAACATAGACTTTTAAAAGTTGGGTCAGATCTCATCTGGGTCTAAAAAAACACTGATTTCCAAGTTTAATCATTGAGAAGTAAGCTGAAAAAACTAAGGTTTGAACCCATTTTGTATCATCATATTAGGTAGCAGGCTTTGCACTGTTTAGTAAATACAAATCCCAGTTCAGGAAGCTTTTGAACATCATCTCTGACAACTTCTTGAGTGTGCTAAGAGGAAAAGAGAACATAGAGTTGAATGGGATCATTGTGAAAATTGAATTCTATTTGGAAAACCAGAAATTCCTTCAAGAACCAGAAGGAAGAATCTTGCAGTAAGGTTGCATTTTTGGAGCCACATAATTTTATTGATTCCTTCTCTCCTGATACATTTTTGTAATTAGTTTAGCAGAGGAAATGTAACACTGCCTATTTAGCCTTTTTGTATATCATTTTATAACTTAGTGATTCATCAATACAAAAGAAAATTTCAGCTGCTATTGTGTATAAACTTGTAATAATGACAATGATGGATTTTATTGAAGGAAAAACTTTTATTTTGTTGATGATAAACAGGTTTGAAAGATTTATGGAACAACCTAAAAACCAATATGTACACACGTAAAAAAAGAAATCTAAAAAAGAAATTAGCTAAATGATAAGATTAAAATGATCTCTATGTTTGAAGCTTCTGCAAATCTCAAAATTATATAATTAAAGAGACAAGTCTATCGAAAAATTTCATGTTACTCTCCAAAGTATGGAATTTGAGTTGGGCCCCGAGGCCTTTTTTGTGGTTTTGCTTGGTTTAGTTCATAGTATTAAATTTATCGATATGTGGAAATTTCCATCGGTATTTTCATATTTTCATGAGTTCGATATCGATATTTCTATTATATCGTAGAAAAATTCACGAAACATAAAAAATAAGCATCAAAATGTCACTAATATAAATATAATATAAATAGTAGACTTGTTTATTTATTTGAAAATAATAAAATGTTTATTTACTTATTTGAATTTAATTTTTGATTTTTTTTGTTTTTATAATAATTTTTCTAGAAATATCCATTGAAATCGATATTTACATTGAAATTTTGATAAAATTAAGATCTTGATATTTTCATCAACATCGATATTTTAAACTTTGGTTTAGTTCAATTTTTTTTGGGTTTCTAATAAAAATCAAAATAAAAAATTTAGAACATAGATGTCCAAAGTAATACAACTAACCAAATCAAACCATTTGATTTGATTCGATTTATCAATTTTTACAATGTTTTATTCCCAATATTTAAAGTTTGAAAATTTATTAGACATTTTTAAAATTTTAGATATGATTTCTAATTTTCTTTTTGTCATGTTTAAATATATGAGACATAAATCTATACATTTACGAAATAATGTGTGTAATTTAACATTTATTTTTTCAAAATTTACGGAATAGTTGATAAATAATAGATTAAAATATTGAGTAAATCAATTATAATCATTACAATTATTAATTAATTTGCAAAAGTTAGTTTAGCTCAATTATAAGTAGCATGCACTTCTTTCCTTTAAAGTTAAAAATTCGATCCTCCATTTTGGCGACAGTTGTACTAAAAAATAGTCGTTAATTAATTTACTTAATAAAAATTAGAAAAAATATCAATATATACCCTTAAATTTTTTAGGGTTGTTTCAATTAAAACTATGAACTAATAATATAATAAATTTAAACCTTGATTTTCTCGCAAATGTATCAATTTATACCTTCAATTATGTTTGATTGGATAAACATCATCCAAAACTAATAATTTTATCAAATAAGTCCTTAAAGTTATTTAGACTCTTAATAAAATTTCATTTGAAAGTTGTTCATGAATAAATTTTAATTAAAACAATTATAAGTATCACATAATACTTTTTAAACAAAATTTGGAGAAGTATGTAAAATGATACACTTACTAAAGCGGTATGGTTATTGGTTGAATATTAAGTTGATATTTTTTTAGAAAAATATTAATAAATTTACAAGTTGAATGTTTTTTTAATAACACAAATGGATTGATTTGAATAATAATAATAATAAATTTAGAATTAGATGTATGATGAATGTCAACTTTGCTGTCGATCATAATGGACTTTAACAAAGTCAAGAGATGCATTTTCCTTTTCCTTCTTAGTTGGGATATTAATCTTAAGCTTAGCCACCATCCTCTTGGACATGAGAAATGATTATTCTATCAATTTCTTATAATTTATAATATGTATTCGAAAATCTACATGCACCTCTAAATATTTGCAGGAAATTACCAATCACATTGTTATATACTCGAATAATTTCTTGTTAGAAAGTCGAGATAATTTGAAAATTCTCTGATTATTATTATTTTTGCAACAACATGTAAAATACACATATTAGAATTAAAATTGAGAGAAACTTAATTTATTAGATTATTTATGATTAATGATTTTTAGTTTTATATAAATTTTTTTAATAGATTTTATTAATTTATAAACATTAAAATTAAGAAAAAAAAATACACTTTTGATTCCTAAAATTTGGATTTTGATGTCTATTTCAACTTAAGGTTTTAGAACTAGCAATGGAAATAACAAATACTTTAGATATCGACTAGCAACGAGTAGTGGCAACGTGTGGTAGTTGGAAAAGAAAAATAGGAGGAAAGAAAAGAGAAAAAAATGAAGTCTCTCTATATATAACTTCTATTTTTTTTTCATCATCAAAGTCCTTAACATGTTTAACGCTATGTCAACATTTTATTAGGTTGACTAATGGTCAAATGATCTTAAGAACTATGCAGACTTAGTTTACACGATATTTTTTAGATTAAAGTATTCCTTTCAGAACTTTAAAGGTCAAAATTGTATTTTGACATTAAAATTATTATTGAAAAAACACAAACAATAATAATAATAATAATAATAATAATAAAAGATCTAAAAATTTGGGGATGGGATGAGACAATGGACGTGGGCAAGAAAATAGATTTCCTATCATTTCCTCGAAGTTATTTAAATTGAAATTTGAAAATCCTTCGTTTAATTAGGAGGGACCAGTAATATAAAAGTCGTCATAATTTCGAGACACTAATATTTTACTAATATCTTAATTAGATATATATGTTCAAATTAGCATATATCAATTAACTTGAATTGTTGTTACAATCATTACTATGGAATATATGATGTATCTTCTAATTTGAAAGGAATTTTAGTTATGAACATTTTTGGCAAAAATATTTAAATTTTATTTATTATTTTTATTTAGTTCCAGCATGTTAGAATTCAAATTCAAAATTTGAATTTGAATTTGTATTTTCATTTTACCTCTTCCTAATTGAGTTTCTTTAATTTCAATTGAGATAGATTGTGGTTTAATTGAATTTAACATTCATTATTCTATTGTTTCTCTTAAATTGTTTTAACTTTTTATTCATCATTATATTTAAAAAATATTTTAAATATTCATTTAATTAAGTTTAGAAAACTTAATTAAACATTTTAGCACCTGTCAGAGAAATTTATTTTAAACTTGTTGATCATCAATACCAAATTCTTTTTATAGTATCCTACTCTTGAGGGAAGTTAAATCTGTCTAATTTCCATGGGAAAATGAGATGTCTTAAGCCACTACATGATGGAGAAGTAATTGGCTGAACTACTATCATTAATATTATGAAAAATCATACTATTAATATTATTAAAATATATATATATATATATATATTGTTTTTTTACTTTTTTGGAAATTCACATAGTTTTTCTATACTTCACTATCTTGAAGATCTTCCTTTGGTGTTTTTCACTTTTTTGCTATTATTATTATTGCATAGTGTTGTCCAATAATATTTTCTTTTTATTTCTTTGAATATTATGTCGCTAACTTTGAGCATATTTCGTGGGTGGATATATTTTCTTTTGAGTTTATTATTTTTCTTTGCTTATATGATGTTACACAGGAGAGTTGGTGTAATAGCTAGGTCATGTTTTTTTGAATAGGCAGTTGTTCATAGTGAAGTGGGTGTGTAAGAATGCGGACAAAATGAAGAAAAAGTTTGTACCAGTTGTGATGTACACGGATGAAGAAATCAGTGTAAAAGTATGCTACTAGTGCATTCTGAACTACTACTGCAAACTCGACAGACATTGCTGTGAGTTACTGGTTGAGGGTGAACTCAACTAGTAGGTGAAGAGAAGGTGAAGAGAAGGTGAAGTCGTTGCAAAAGTGCATCAATTTCAGGGGGAGCCTGAGATTGTAGACTCATCAACAATAATATCAAAGGGGAGTCTAACTTGCTCACTAGAATTCAGTTCTATGGAAACTGAATTATAAAGTTAGTGTACTTTGTAAAACCAAGATTTATTCTAGTGGATTTCTTTTCACCTAGGCGCTAAGTTTCCCAAACGTAGGTGATGATTCACCGAACTGGGTTAACATATTTGTGTAATTGTTTCTATTGTTTGTCTTCTTGTCAGTTGACAGCTAGTCTGTCTAGTGATCTCAGTAGGTAGATTCAATATTTCAGCTATAATTATTATATTAACATCACTATTGTTAATAGTTTATTACAATTATGTTGGATTTGTAAATATCCATTTTGAAACCACATTTTTTTTTTTGGGAGGGGGGGTTACATATAGGAAAATAAATTACATAGTAGTAGCCACCATTTAAGACACAATTGAAAATTTTCTCTTTGATTTTCTTTGTCAATGAGGCAAAATTATTGATATTCCCATTTAATGCTTTGGTGTAGTTTCTGTTCACATTTAATGCTTTTCAACATAAGAGTTTCCCAATCCCATTGTCTACCATAATTTCAGTTTAATGTCTACAATTTTAAAAGTTTGATTATCATACCTACCTTTTAATTAGAATTTAATAAATTTGTCTCTATCTCTAGTGAAAAATAATTGAATTTCAACATGGTAAATTATTGGTAGCTGTACCTGTAAAAAAAGATTAATTGTAAAATTTTAAGAATATTGTTGGTTGCACTATAAAACAAGATCAGCATTTAAGTTTTGCTTTTCCACCGAATAATATTTTATGAAATTAACCAAAATTTAAAATAAAATATTATGTAATGATATGTAACTTTTATCTCAAATTTTTGGCACTCAATACAAATAAGGAACTTTTGTAAGGTTTAACCAAAGTTTATATGAATAGTAAAACTCCAAAAGTATAGAAATAAAATTAAAATCAACGGTTAGTATATGGAGAGTTAGTATATATTTGAACTTTAAACATCAACTTTTTGAGTGAATTATTTCAATTTTCTTTATATCTCGAATATTCATATTAATATTATATATGTGTTGACTAAGAAATTATGGCCAATCACAAATTGTCATGTCATTAATTTAAATTAATGATTGATAAATTTGAGACCAATTACAAATTTACACGTGTCCTCAAATTAAATTAAAAAACATAAAAGTTGGCAAATCAAATAATGCCACTTGTCCAAGCATTGATCCGAGTAACGTCAGCTCGTCCAATCAAATTATGCCACAATTGGGCCCGAAGGTATGTCATCTTAGGTTTATTAAAATAAATTGGGTGAAACTTAAATAAAAATCTATTAAAAAAAGGATTAATTTAATACCAACAAAAAAAAAATTGGGCCCGAAGTCAACCAAACTCAAACTCATATAGGCCCTCCCAGAAGTCTATAAATGGAGAGGTCACCCATCATTTGAGAAGATTCAAAGACTAGAAGACTTATTCAAAAAAATTGAGCATCTCTTCTTCACCAAATTGATCGTCTCTTCGCCATTTACAAATTGAAGATTGATCTCTCTTGATTTGAGAACAAGCTTGGCAGCCCCCAGATCAAAGTTAACGTTCAAGAGAAAACGATGATTATATATTAAAGACTATAACACTTATACTTCAAATCAACAAAATAAAGTTCATTCCACGAATTAAATTTCCTTTGTCGAAATCTCGTGTGAACAATATGTTATGAAATCGAAAATTAAATAAAGTGAGAAAATGTAAACAATAAAGATTGACACAAAGATTTACATGGTTTGTTAACTACGTCCACAGATAGAGGGAGAGATCTGTTTATTATTAGAGAAAAATATCATATAGTATCGATTAAAGCGCCTTTAGAATTAGAGTATTTTTATATAGCACACCCTTCTAAACCCAAGGACCATTGTCCCAGACCTATTAGGGCACATCGTTCGAGACAACAGATAACAGATCCAAGATATTCTAACATATACATTTTGCACATTTTTAATGCAAGAATAAAGTGAACTTTCATAAACAATAACTCTTCTTCGCTAATATAAATGAGTTGTCATGGTCATTGTCTTTATTTTTTTTTTTTTTAAAGAATATTACAATTTTAAAAAAGGTTGGATTATATTTTTGGATCCTCCTTCATAATATTAAGTGAATAGAGATTCAAACCTACAATTTAAAAAGAAATAGAGATGCATAAAACACCTAGTCGAATTATATTCAGCTTGATAAATTATTTCTTTGTCGACATCCTATCAAAGAAATTGAAACTCAAAAATCAAATTAAATAGTTTTTTCACATATTAGCCAATTAAAATTAAGAGGCCAAAGTCTATATATATATATATATATATATATATTTTTTTTTTTTTTTTTGAGTTTAACAATTGCAAGAGTGGGAGATCGAACTTTTAACTTTTAAATTGTTGATTGATGTCTTTATTTATTGAGTCATGCCTGAATTGAGACAAAATTCAATACTTTAGCAAAAGAGAAGATTTAAGTAATTGTTTGGCAACAATAAAATTAACAAGACCATATTATATCACCTTATTGAACAACTCATCACATTTATCAGTATGATAATGCATTTACTATTTCACCGTATCATGTAGTTGTAAATTGTAATACAACAGTAACCTTCACAGAATCGTTTTTTCTCCAAGTCCAAAGTCCCTTCATTCTTGTTTGCAACCTTCAATCCCTTTCATGGCGTCGGATCCCTTCCTCCTCTGCAAGCCAATGGACAGCCGCCAGGCGTCAAGCACCGCCTCCGGGAGAAGGCAAGCGAAGCACCATTGGAGCGAGTGAGCCCAGTAAGGGGTGCACCGTGGCTCGTATCCAATTCTGCGAATTGCAGCTCTCACATAGTCATCAGCCGATGGAATGAACAGCGACGCTCTGCTCACCGACGCCACTCTCGATGCCATTTCAGTTGCCACATATAATGGCACCTGGATTATTTATATCACACAAAAATTTTAGCTCTGAGCCTGAGTTTTGTAAAAAACAAAGGAAGTTGTTCGGAAAAATTTCTAATACTACGGTAGCAAGGGCAATTTTCCTACTATCTCTCTTCATTGATTACCACAAAAGTAGCATTTAAGAATTATGTAGAGTCTAAGAAATAAATGAATAATAACTTAATAAATTATTTGATGATGTGTTAAACAGTGAATGCGAGTAGTAGGTAAATTTTTTTGAGTTGTTTTACTAACCTGACACTGCACATCAATTCCCCTATCTTTGTATTCCACGTGTAGAGATCTTGAGAGTTGGTCCACATACCTGAAAAAAGAAAAATAAAAAAGAACAACCACATTTGGTCATCAACATTCAACAAGATCAAATGGAGGGTTTCTTTTCAGCTTTTCGATTATCCCATAAAATCAGAAAAGTGAAGGTTTTAACTTAGATGTGGAAGTTGGGAATCGGTGTGTGGATAGAACAGTGAGTTGGGTTTCATTAAATAAATATCTACGGCTGCAGAAGCGAACGAAGGTGATTTTACAGACAACTTTGTCAACAGCACTTCTTTAAACATAAACGAGTCCCACTGCCAAAACCTTTTCAACTGTACCTGTACCTTTTTTTAAACTCAATATGCAGAGAAAAAGCCAATAGTTTCTCAAAAATTAATTAGGAACTTTGGAAGAGGACATAGCAGTTGCTGAGGCATGGGGAGGTGAGGAAGCCACATCTCAGTAAACAGTTCTTCTCTCAGGAAGAGAGAGAAAGAGATGTACTTTTTCCCTCAAATTTTCTTTATTTCCTTTTCCACTTTCTTCCCTCCATGATTATGAAGTACCTGATAACTTACAGTAAAAGAAGAACAAAAACAAGAAAATAAATTAAGAAAGTTGGGAACTTGATTACATACGCTTTTGTAGCAGCATAGACTGCATAGAGAGGATGAGAAGGAACAATAACAGCAGCTCCAGAGCCAATATTCACTATAGCTCCTTTGTTCTTCTTAATCATCTTTGGCAAAACAGCTTTGGTAACCCAAGTAGTGCCCTTCACATTCACTTTAAAAACATTCATCCAAACTTTCTTATCCACTTCATGGAAAAAGCTGGCGTTTGGATATGTAATCCCCACGTTGTTTATCAGAATCCCCACGTCCAAATCTTCAATCACCTCCTCAATCTCTGCAATACCAGCACTAATATCATCTTCAGTGAAGTCCAATTCAATGATCTTTATCTTTGTATCAGGAAACTGAGATTGGATATCCTTAGAAACTGCCTTAAGCTTGGTGGAGCTTCTGCTCACCAGTATAAGGTTGAGGCCGGCTCTGGCCAGCTGATAGGCAAATGACTTTCCAATGCCATCAGTGGCGCCGGTGATTACTCCCCAAGAGCCATAGCATCTCAGATCCTTGGAGGGTCTGAGAAAGGCTCGGAAAACCCATTGGACGACAGTGGTGGAGTGCCGGAGAATGGTGAAGAAACCAAGCAAAGAGAGGACGAGAAGCCAAATAGGCTGAGTGGAGAGTAATAGAAAGAATGTCTCCTTCATTGTGTGCATGATTTGTTTTCTTCTCCTCCTTTTATCTTCCTTCCCTTCGCCTCATTTTCATGGTTATAACTGATTACTTAATGAGAGGGAGAAAGAGAGAGAGAGAATTAGGGTAGAGAGTAGAGAGAGAGAGTAGGGAAAGGAAACTTAGCTTGGTTACCTACTTCATGTGAATGGTCATTTTCTTTTATTCGCTATCAAAAGTTTATACGTATCTCTTCAACCAAAAACAAGAAAAAGCTTTCATTTGTATGGGTGCTAAAGAAATGAAGTGGGACTTCCAAATGTTAAAAGAACAAAGAAATATTTTTATTATGTTTGTGAGTATGCCTCCGAAGATTAAAAAAAACTCTGAAGATGAAGGTGGCCACCAACCATACAACATTAATGGTGAAATCAGGGATGAAATTATAACTGTACTATTGGAGTAATTTTTGTGGAGATGAAGCTTTTATCAATTTTGTATTTCAAGCAATATTAAGATGCATCAAATGTACAAAATTATGGAGATAATGGCAACAATATTTCGTAATTGCAGTAAGAAAAAAAAGTTCAAGATAACTTTAAGAAATTTATGAACTGTCTTAAATTTTGTACCTAAAAGTTGGAGGGTTCTTGAAAAACTAAGTGGGTCTAGTTCGTGATTTCAGCCTGTCCACCTGTCCAATTTCAGTGCTTTATTTCATCAAAAGTTACCATCTTTCCTGCAAGATGAAAGCGCCGATGACATTACTCCTTATGGGCAGGACCACTAGATTATCGAACCCAAGATGATAAATTCTGCATCCTCAGGTGACATTAATTGCTCAATTACCATTTACATCTTGGAGGTCATAACTCATAAAGAAGACAAACTTTTTGTTTTATTTCATTAAAAGATGAGAACGATCACATGATTTATCTGCCCCTTCGCTGCGCTATCAACTCTGAGCTTGCCTTCTTGTTGACGTAGAGAGATTTATGAAAAACACTTTTTGTTCTCCCAACTTCTTACCATTTCTTTTTCTTTGGACCCATCTGAGTGAGTAAGGAAATAATTTCCGCTACGAATCAATTAATAAACTTGAGATGTAAAGGCAGCTACAACAAGGGATGTGTAGAATTCAAATCTTAGGAACTTTAGTGATCTGAGTCGTGAGTACTATCATGGCCAGAGCCCTTTGGAAATTGTTCTTGGTGGAAAGGGTCATCAGCGCCTTGCACAGAACTCAATCTAGGAGAGAGGTTCCAACTCGCTATCTGTTCAAGGTCTCGCCCATTTGATCTCATACTTGTTTCTTCTTTTAACTTCAGAAAGAACATTGATGACCAGAAATCTTTTGCCAAATTCTTCAAGGAAAATGACAGGAAAAAAATACAGAGATGTGATGAAATTGAAATGAGGGGAAAATGAAAGTGAGAAGTCCAATAGAAATATTTACCATCTTTATCAACTGTATCAGCTCATTTAGTGCGTTATTGAAGAGATTGGGATCAGCCAGATCAGAAGTCGTCAAAATCTCTTGACGGCATCGGTGAGAAATGTTCACCTCCATTGTGGCACCTGTTGGATGAATGAAATATGCCGCTTTGAATAAAACAGAGCTCACTAAGTTCATACGTGAAAAAGCATAAACAAAATCGAGTTAAATCCTGCCAAGTTGAGCACATTAAAAAGAAGTTTAATCCCAGAACATGGAAATTAAGAGTTGTGTTATTTTCTTTTTGCACCCTGTTTTCATTATTTGGTCCTTGAAACCGGTGCTAAGCTAAGGCCAGTACAACAGGAGGGAAAGTTATTGGTCGCTTATATCTTTCATACAAGGTTTGATAATTAATAACCAACTTATACATGGTAACTGTTAAGACTTAATCACCAGTTACCTTCATGTTTATTGATCGTTCGTTCCCCCACACAAAAGAGGACAAAAGCAAGCAATCACGAGTTTAGGTTTTATATAAAATATGATAATGACCAAATATGAAAGAATACAACGGCGATTTTTTTTTTTTCTTGAAAAAAGGGTCAAAGGAGTTTGAATCATTTGAAAATAAATAACAACAAAGTCACAGTACAGTGACATTATGTGAGTTGGTAGGAAGCTAACGCTATTGGTAAGCATGTACTCTATAGACTAACTGCTTTTCACATTATAACTGAAATCATAATGACCAAAACATAACAGAATTATATTGACCAAAGAAAGAGTCATCTTTAGTGGTTCAAAAAGAAGTAACATCTTTTATGTGTTCCAATCAAAATAAAAACTTTTACTCTACTCACAAGCATACATTAGAATGAAACTTAAGGTTGAAAAAGAGCAGTACTGGTTAAGTTTCAAGGATAGATTGAAGTGCACGAACCTGGTGTTATGTAGTTGTCAATTATATGTCTTGCCATATAGATTCTTCTCACAGGGTCGTCCAAAGGCAGTTTTCCTAGCTCATGCACTTCATCATAAAAGTGCACGTTCTCCCCAGCTAAGCAACTGCAATTGAGAAGGAAAAAAAAGTATAGTAATATGGTAAAATCTGAAGCAATTAAACCCTCAAAGTTGTTCAGAAAGTCTAAAGAAAACCGGCGTTGGAGAGTTTTACATGGGAAGAAGTTGCAAGGAAGAAGATAACCGAACAAAGCCAACATATGTTGAATAGCCCAAAGCACATAAAAATAGAAGTAAAAAAAGTGAACACAAGCTTGACACAAACTCCTACCAATGATCTCTCCCTCTATCACCACCTCTTCCCTATACTCATATATAAACCTTGGATACTAACAAATCTCCCTAACAAAGTCAAAGCCAACAAACTACTCAATCATAGCATGCATTCAAACAAATTAATTACTGATACCATTTTCTAGTTGAATCTTCAACTTTGTTCTCTCTCTCTCTCTCTCTCTTACAGATAAATACAGGAGGAGTATAATTAATACCTGTCAGCAAAAGCCATGAAAGACCGACGAAATCTTTTGTTCAGAAGTAATTTCTCCAGTGGTTCATTAGGATCTATGGTTGTTTCTGGTTCCCTTTGTAGTAACAATCCACTATCTGGTATGCCCAGAGCATGACCCATTGAGTCATATTCAAGTGCTTCCCTTTTCCTCAAACTGATTTGAGAAAGCAGTGGTTGTGAGCTTGAGATAGAGAAGAAGGTCAGCACAAGAATACTTGCCTGTGAAATATGCCTGGGAAATGTTAGGTAAATTGGCATAAGTCCTAAAAATGACTCAGATTACAAATGAACTATTGATACCGTCAAATATTTCAAAACAAGGTGCCAGAACATATATTCATATTTGCTGGCTAGCCCACTGGGAGAACAAAAAAAGAGTAAAGCAGCACGGATGCCATACCGTGACTAATAGCAGAAATCTAGAGGCAACCTGGAGTCCTAAGATCTCTTCATGAATTTCATTAGTAATATAGGCAGAAACCCAAACTCCTGGAAGAACAAAGAACAAGTGAAAAATTAACCCCAAATTTTGAGTCCTACAGTATCTAACGCATATATTTACTTCAGACAAGAGAGCTTACCAGTTAATGAAATGGACAGTAAATTTTTCTTTCCATAAATTAGTTTTTGATAATAAAAGATGATCATCAACGAAATAGATTACAAGGTAACTATGAACAGAATGCCACTTCAAAAGTTCAAAGAGGTGACAAAACTCTTTTTAAAGTGCAACATGCAGTAAATCAAAATCATCCTCGGGATCTAGGTCTTATGTGCAACCTTTTGTTTATTTTTATTTCGTTAAAAAAAAGATGTTCTTTTTTAAGGTGTACGATTAAACATGTAAATAATTTTTTTATATATGAAAAAAAAAGTATTAGGATGATAAGATAATGATATTTTTAGGGGAAAAAAGGCTTTTGAAAGATTGCTTTAAAAATGAGGATTTTTGGAGGAAATTTTAGTGATTTCAAATCAATATGTTCAAATTAAAACAGCAAATAATCATGTTACCTTAACCAAAAACCTTAGTTTCCAGCCTATCTTAGCATAAACTGAAGATAATGAAAATTATTGAATTGCCAAAACCATAAAGTCCCCATAAAAAATCCTCACAAATTACTTTGACCCATTTTAACTGGCACCTACTAAGTTTTTGTTTTCCAGCCTCGCTGATTTGGCATACAAACAATAAAATTTTATGTGCATCATATTCTATGCTCATCAAAGAAAACCATCAGAGGCCTTACATACCAATTGAAGATGCTGAGACTATTATTCCCTTCCACAGATCTCTAAGTTCATCGAATCTGAACTCTATATGACGAACAGCCCATGTAAGTACAATCAAAGTAGCAACATATAGGATATGAAGAGACATGATTGGAATAATCCACCGAGGCCCCATGTGGCACCTGTAATTTAGAGGCTTCTTGACATTGATAACTGCAGAAAAAAATGAAAAAATCTTGTTTCTGAAACTTTCTCATCAGAAGTCACAAAAAAAAAATATCTTGAACTGGTAATACCTCATGTATAAAACATATTGAGGAAGATAAGTATTGTCATCAAGTAAGTGAATGAAGTTGATATTTCGTGCACAGTGGTTTTAAAGTAATTAAGTTCATTACTTCAGTGTTCAATATATATATATATATATATAATTCAAGGATTCTCACATGTAGCACCGGAAATCCATGGCAATAGAATTAGTGGAAGGAAGATGTATGTTTTCATGGGTGGTAGACGCCGCCTGAAAATCAAAAATCAAATCCGAAAGAACATTAGGAAGGAAGGAGTATAGCAGAATGTCTGAACTTTCTAGTCCTTTATTCCATAAACTAAGTTTACTTACCCTACAAAAATGTAATATAGTTGGAAGGTTTGTGTTATCCGACTGCTCAGCACCAAACCAAATCCAAGGGGACCTTCAACCCACACTAGAGCAAGAAATGGAAAATAAAATTTGGGAAGAAAGTAACAACAAATATTTAAGAACTCTATTTGATAGGAAGTTTCTAAATTCTAGTGATGACAAAGGGATTGAAACCTGCCCAAATATAGCAAGACCGCCACCTTTGCCTCTTGAATTTGAGGAAACTAACAGATATCTGAAGAGAGAAACAGAAAGATGGCATAAATTACACCTCAAATTGAAAAAATGGAAAAAAGAGTAGAGAGTAATGCAAATAGTTCCATAGCCTTTGAGGAAACTAACAGATATCTGAAGAGAGAAACAGAAATGGCAAAATCACCTGAAAGAAAAATGGAAAAAAGAGTAGAGAATAATGCAAATAGTTCCATAGCCTACCACCATTGACAGCAGAAGATTGAGGCTAGCAAAAACTTGAATTACTGGAATCCAAAAGCGGCTGCCTTTGGGAAGAGGAATTTTGTAAATCACATATGGTAATATGGACCGAAATATCAGCCTGAAAGCAAGAAAGTGGTATAATGTTATGCCCGATTCAAACGGATAAATGAGCAATAAATCAACAGTACAAAGAAAAGCACGTTCCACGTAAACGAACTAAAACTCAATTCATCCAAGAAATGATATAAGTTGGACCGAGAGAGATATAATCAACTCAGCTCCGAATTAAAACGATCAAATACTAAAAGAAACAACTCGAACAGGCCGGAATTCACTAGAAAGCTCTCCAATAGACCCAGAACTTATGGAAAGGAGAACACAGCTCAGCTACCATGGTCGCAATGGAACGAACACTCCCAACTCCGTTGAAGAACAGAGTGTAATAGGAACAAAAAGAAGAACACATATACACATAACAGACTGAGCGAAATGAGCCAAATTGTTGAATCGTTTCAAGTTAAAGGAGAACAACCACAAATCAAATTGTTGAATCGTTTCAAGTTAAAGGAGAACAACCACCAAATTTACGCATTAGGTTAGAGAATCAACAAGCAAATCACTTCATAACTGGCAGAAGCAAGAATAAAGAATTGATCAAAGAGCAGAAGAAAGAAACTCACAAAGTCATACAAAATGCAGCAAAAGCTATCACGATGTAATCGCTGGGGCAACCTCCGTCGACGGCACAGCGCGCCATTTTGCTTCTCCTTTTGCATACGTTCAGATAAATAGCTTTCTTCTTTTGATGCAACGAATCAATAACTTGAAGAAATCATTCTGGTTCGTGAGAAATTCTTCACATAATCAGTTGATTTTTCACTCAATCAATCCTTCTCTTTCCAATAATCGAATGATGATTATTCTTGTTAGGGTCGTCTTCGTTTTCACTTTTCAGAGTTCACTGCCACGTTAGTATCGAAGTTTGACTGAAAGCTAATATTGTCCGAATATTCAAACTCATTTTATTGACTAAATTGCCGATGGTGTGCTGACGAGTCTTACTCTAAACGACATGTCGTCAAGCATTTATTGTAAGTGTAACTCAAAGATTCTCCCTTTTTTTCTTTTTCATTTAACTTGTATCATCACATTTGTTAAGAAAAAGTATAAAATTAAGGTACATGAATTTAATATCTTTTGTAACTTCATCTATAATGTTTATAGAATCTTAAATATTGATATTAAATAATGAAATTACACTATAAAATTTGGGTCTCGCATATGGATAACCTAAAATTAGAGGAAAAAATAAAATGGGTCTTTCCTTTCAAAATTGAGGGTTTTTGACCTAAAGTTAGAGTTCACTCCTCTCTCTCACTCACTCTCGGTCTTGCTTTCTCTCCTCACTACATCTGACATTTCAAGAAACGTTTCGATGACCAACAACGACACCTCTACAACGTTCTGATGGTCAATGACAAATGGAGAGTGACCGGCGTGATGGTGGAAGGAAAATAGAGAAGAAAAAGAGGAGGAGCAGAAAATTAAGGGTAATTTTGTAACTTTAGTTGATGATGATGTAAGCAAAAGGACAAAATTCTTAAGTTTCAAAAAGTGGGACAAAAATTATTTAGAGCGTTAGAATTGAGTCTATCATATAATTATCTCATAAAGTTTTGAAGTGCCTTATGATATTACTTTAAATAGATGAGATGTGAAGTGTTTAATCTAAATACTTAACTAAAATTTAAAAGATAGGCTAGATGATCAAATAAGACAACGTCAAAAGAAACAACCATGCATTACTATTAACAAAACAAAACAGGCCCAAGAAGGAGGCAACCCAATAACAACTCAAACTTTTTCTATCTATAAACAATGTTTTTAATACAGGAGGAAGCAACCCAAGAAGCCTAATGTAATGAACAGAAAGAAGAAAACTCCATCAGAAGTTTCCCAAAACTTTATACAGACACAATAAATTGAATCTACAGCATCCATCAATCTCTGCACTAAAAAATCCACCACAAACAGAAGAATTTTGTTCTTTTAGAGTCACAAAAAGCCTACCAAAAGCAGCAATTCCATCCTTTCTGCAACAAAGAAAACCAGATGGTTAGGAAGAAAAATGTATGTTGTAAAAGTGATGTTGGGTTTTGACAAGATATTAGAAGTGTAGTCATCCCACATCTAAAAGGTTCAAGAAAGTGACAGGCTCCAAGCACTACAAAAAGAGCTTATGTCTTTGGTTTCCAATCATCCCAATTTAAAGCACTTTAAACTTAATATATTGGCTCAATTGTGTGAGCAGTATAATGTCTTGAGAAACTGCTTTTGTAATAGTAATAATTTTTAAAATTTTTCTGGTCTATAGTTTTTTCTTCGGTTTGGAGTTTTTCCACGTTAGTACTTGGAAAACTTACTTTCTTTTAATTTCTCTATTATTTTTTTTACTTATTCCTAGGTTTTTCCCAACCAGCCAAATATAACATAAGGAACAAAACAAACCTGCTTTCTTGGATACTTGTGCTCGTGATTCTTCTTAGCAGCTTCATATTTTTTATTTTGATATTGGTTTTGGTTTTGCTGAGGTATGACATTATTTGGAGTTCCAGTTCCTCCTCCATTCTTCTTATTATCTCGTGCCCTGTCGAAAATCACTGTAAATCCTTCAGCTGCAGCAGGATTTTTTTCATCCCACTCACCAAATTTGGGCAAAAATGGACCCTTCTGAGCCTGCAAAAAGAACAAATCAGAAATGGAAAACAATAAAGAAAACAAGGCAAACAAGCAATTAGAAGCATGACACAAAAAAATGGGCAAAGTGGAATCTTACTGATGTCATATTTGAAGCCTGAGAATGTTGCAGTTTTGAGGAAATGGATAATTGAAGAGAATTTGAGCTGTGGTTGAAGAGAGAAAGAGGAAGGTTTGGGGTTTCTTATAGAAGATTTGGTTAAATTGGCTTACGAAGTCCAATTTGTTAAACGCGTAAGAGAGTTTTACCGTAGTGATGAAAAGGAGGAAAATTCAAGAGCTCAAAATTGGCGGCTCAATAACGATGGCCAAATGTGAATTCAATTTATTAATCCAAAATATTAGAACAACTATACTTTTAAACAATCATATGGTTTGCTTTTTATTCTAATAATAATGTAAAACTTTAATGCTTATCTACCATAATTCACTAAACAGTTTAAAATTTAATTTGAATCTGTATTTCGGCCAGATACAATAATCATAAATACGTAACTACAAATAGATTGTATTTTTCTTTAATAACTAGGTCAAAAAAAAAAAAAAAATCATTTTCAACGAATTGACAGAATTGGAAAAGGTAAACCGAAAAAACTTGTAAATGTTCATTTTATATCGCCTTGACCAAATATATGGCCGTGTTTTTGCCTTAAATTGATGCATTTTCCACCGTTACCAAAGTTGAAGAAAACTGATTTTTTTTTTTTATAAAGAAAACATTTATTTTGTTTTAAAATTTGTGTTTAAAATGACTAGTAAAAGCTAATATTATTGTGTATGTTAAAGTCACCACAAAAATACTTGGAGGAAACAATAATTGTCTTTTAAGAAAATGTAATTCAAACATTTTTCAATTTTTATCCTAGGGCAAATTGCAAATCATCCCCTCTCGAATTCAATTTTTATCCTTGAGGGACCCTACTATATTCAAATAAAAGTTCAATTTTAACACTGATATAAATTTGAGGGTTCAAGTTTTACAATTGAAAGTTTGAGGCTTGCAACTACTATCATACTACAAAGAATGTTTTTGCAATTTGTAGAAAAAGTTGAAGAATAATTGTCTTTAAAAAAAATGTAATTCAAACCTATTTTTGTTCTTAAAAAAAAGGGAAAATGTTTCCAAAAGAAAGTTCTCAAACAACAAGTTGTCTTTTTCTAAATAGACAACTTGTTGTCTATTTAGAAAGTTATATCGACTTTTAAACAGTCAGCTACCAAGAATAAGTTGGAGTCTTGATAGCGTTAGAAAGTTAGATAATTGACCATGTAAACTGAAGAAAATGGTCAATGAAAGTGTAAATCGAAGTACCAAAATGAAAAGGAAAGTATCAAGGCCTATATTCTATTATTCATCTATAACTTGATCTATCATCTAACAAGTACAAAAAAATAAATGAGTTCTCTGAACTCCTAAAAGTTGAGTCCCGAGAATCAAATATAGGCGTGACAACAGGCATAATCTAATGCAGTCAATAAATGAACCAAGAAAAAAATTGAGAAAAGGATGGTTGCAATATACATGATACAAATTACCGACACATGAAGAAAATCCCTTAGGTGGTGGATGGTCTTCTATTTGGTCACAAAATGGTTCCCAATAACCATATGTGTAATAAGAACCAGTAGGTTATGAGGCTGAGCCTTGCGCCTGGACGACTCATTAAAATTCGCCCGCCAGAAACCCTGAAAAGGGAATGTTAGGTATCGAGATAATTAGTATAGCGTTAGTAAAAGGGTATAAGGGCAATTAAATAGAAAGTTAGTTACTAAATGTTGTTATAAATAGAGGGAGGGTGAGTGAGTGAAGGGGGGAATTTGGTGAAGTGGTTTAGAGCTTGAGTGTGCTCACTCACGTGGGAAGTTCCAAGTTCCTTAATACTTGGGTTACCTTGTATTTCTTCATAGATATATTTAATATATTCAGATCTCGTTCTTGTTAGAGAGTGTCCTAACAAATTAGCATCAGGAATACTCGTGTCTTATCGAAAGGGTGAAATTTGAGTATACTTCGTCATTTGTCAGTTTAATAAAAATGGTAGCTAAGTATAAGCAAATAGAGTTGCGAATGCCTTCCAATCATTTTTCCTATATGGTGGGGAGGAAATCCTTGTGTTTCAATAAATATAATCATGTTAGACCATAGTCTACTAACCATACAATGATAATTCAGACAAGAGTTCAGGTGAAGCGTGTGTTTTAATAAAAAATATAGTACTGCCTCGAGGAATTTAGCACTTACCAAATTCCATCAATTCGATCTGCAATATGTTTTCCATGTCTTGGGATGAGACCCGATGTATTGAGTGATTTGAACACATGACCTGAAAAAAGACATGTAAATTCTCCATGTTTTGAAAATGATCAAACAAATAGGCAAAACTTATAACAAACCTTTGTCTTCATCACTTTCCATGCTCTTTTCTATTAAACGATCAGATTCTGTTTCTACGTCAATTGCAAGATGGTCAGTTGAACCTTTTCGCAAAGTTCGTGCATGGGCAGCTGAGGCTGATGGAACAGGTGGCATTGCACTTTTCCCAGCTGGTCCCTGCAAAATGCCACAAACAGTAAAAGATGTGATCCACGGAATTTCATGCCAAGAGATTTATATGAAATGCACATCTAAAAAGTTAGAAAAACAGCATCCTACTCTTGTACTCATGGATAATACAGTAACTACCCATCTCGACCGACCCAAGCAAACAACTTATATTCCATATCTTAAAAACCTCAATAAGTTTCTTTATTATTATTATTATTGTTGTTGTTATCTCTTTTGTTGTTTCTCACAAGTAAATTCAATCTCCCTAGTATATGGATATGTACCGCATCTTCTATCTCTGATATCTCTGATCCAGAAGGAAAGGAAGGTGCTTCAAAGATGCTCCTTTCTTTGATGATCTCTGGTTGAGATGTCCGCCCTTGAAGTGACTCTTCAAGTAGCTTATTCTTGGTCGTTAGTTCATCCACGACTTTTTGGCTCCCTATTAACTTCTTACTCAGTTCCTCAAATTTGGTTTTTGAATTTTCAGATTCTGAAAGCATATCCAGAATCTGCTTTCCTAAAGTTGTTACTAGTCCTTTCAAGCCATCTGACTTCGAATCTCCACTGTAGTTACTATCCAACAAACTAATCATTTGTACCAAAGAAAAAGAAACCTCCGAGAGATCTTTATTCATCTTCTCTGAATCAAGCTGATTCCTCGATGCTCTATCAACCTCCTCTTTCAGCTGTTCAAATGCAAGCATTTGTGTAGTCATTGTAGACTGCAGCTTTTGCTTGTCATGAGATAATAAGTTGAGCTGATTCTGTAACTCAGAAACATAATCAGCTAGGTAAAAGAGCTTCTTTACATCAGGTGAATCATATTTTTCCAGATCTAGGGGTTCTGATTCTGGCAAAGGGATCTCAACCCTTCTAACTTTCTCAAAGAGGGCTTTCATTTGCATTGTTGACAAAACGCAGTTTTCTGCCTCTGAGAAAAATATAAATAAGTCATCAGAAGATTTTTAAAAGATCGTGGAAAACTTCTACAAATACTTGAAGAAAGAAGAAGATTGATTTACCTTGTTCTTTCACCGGCATACTATTATACAATGATGAAACTTCAGCTTCCCTTTCTTTTAACTTTTCTTCATTTGCTTGACAAGCCTCCAGTTGACGCCTAAGTTCACCACAGGAACTCTGTAATAGTTGTAAATCAGTCTCCAACTTAACTACCATATTTTGGTTCAAGTCCTTTTCCTCTCTAATTTTTTCAGTAGTTGCCTCAGTTATTTCCAATATATGCTTCATATCTTGAATTCTACCAGCTGCAACCTTGCTGGTGCTCTCAAACTGTTCAAACATAGATCGAACTTTTCTACTAGCAGATAATAATTGTTCTGCAGCGGCAGCTGATTTGCTACTAGATGATTTTGACTCTGCAGCTAAAGTTCCACTAGTCTCACTACTTTCCATGGGTATGGTATCCTTCAAGTTGTCAAGTTCGGGAATAGAGTGGAGTAGAAGTAGATCGTTGGTCATTTCAAACTGAAGTTCTTTTGTTGTGTCAACACAAGCAGACAGTAGAAGTGAAACATCATCTTCCAGCATCACTCTGGCAATTTCTTGTTCCTGTTTATGCATTTCGAGATTCTTCACCATCTCTTTCAAGGACTCGACGTGTCCACACACAAGAACTATTTCCTCCCTTGTTGCTTCCACATTTTTTAACAGATCAGCAATAAACCCGTCCATTGAAGAGGAGAAACCTTCAAAATAATCGGTGAGCTTTTTGTTCTTTAACCAGATTCCTTCCATAATCTCTCTAAAAGACGATGAAATATTACCGACATCATCTTCAACAACCACCTTACAACTTTCACTTTCAACAGAAAAATCAAGGAGCTTTCCATGAGAGTGGGTTTCCATAACATTCAGATCCTGAATTAAATCAATAAATAAATAAATCCATATAAAAAATTTGACAAAAGCTAATTATATATACTTCACATATTTCTACAATGCGAGAGCAGACATGTCAATGGCCCCAGGGGGAGAGGAGAATACTAGACTTTGTTTGCCATTGTTAATATATTCAAGAAAGCATCAAATGGCTGCATCCAGAAAAGAAAATGCAGAATCCAAATAAAATAATAATAATAATAATAAGAAGAAGAAGAAGAAGAAGAAGATTCTTTTCCAATAAGAAAACTGCATTTGTAAAAAAGAATAAGAATACAATAGAAAGCAGGCCACAAAAAGAATTCAGCCCGAACCAAACAAATGAGCTACCAAAATATACACACATTAAAGACAGAGACCAGCATAAACAGATTGGGACGCCGAAGAAACTTTGTGTGCACTTGTTGAAAGTAATAGAAGATTGTATTTTACCAATCTTGATATCCAACAAAGCATAGAAAATTACCTTAACAGCATGGTGATTATGAGAATCTATTATGCCGCTGTTAACAAGACAATCCCTGGTGTTCTTCAAAATGATATCCATCTCTCTTAGACTGACAAGCTTCTTCTCAAAGCATCCTGTCACCACAGTCAACAATGTCTCGTCTGCAATAAACTTATGAAGATCATCGAGGTAGCCTGCAAACTCTACAGATCTGCTCTGTAAGCTGCCATTTGTCCCGGCCAACTCTTCCAGGCATGCATTTAATTTGGAATTTAGAGCAAATATCTCATTTTCAGAAATTTTCCTCTCTCCTTCAATTATAGAAATTTTACTTTCTGCCTTGAATAATAAATCTTCCAAGGATTTTCTTGTTTCCACTGCCTCAACAACTTTGCTCGCTTGAGAGCTGACTTCCTCTTGCAATATCTTTCGCTCAGTCTCTAGCTTCTCTATAGCACTTCGTGCTTCAGCATTCTGTTCCGTCAGCAAAGCAACATTGGTCTCAAGCTCAGTCAACGTCTTTTCTAATGTGTTTACAGTTCCTTGGGTCTCTGCCAATTTATCTGTCTGAACAGCCACTTGCTCCTTGACTTTCTTAGACTCTATCTCTGCGGTGACCTTACAGACTTCAGCTTCTTCTTTCTCTTTGACAAGCACAGATATTTTATTTTCTGCCACTAATAATGACTCTTGAAGTAGGCTCATGGATAAAGAAGCCTCCGCAGACAAGCTGGACTGGGAATAGGCTTCATCTAATGCTTTCTGTAATTCTTTTTCAATGCGTGTCTTACTAGATTCTAGTTCCCTTTTCTCCTTAGAAAGTTGAACAATGTGGTTCTCAGCAGAATGAATAATGCCTCTTCCAATGATTTCATAGCAGCTAAAGCATCTACTAATTTACTTTCCATAGTACTTGATTCCTCTTTAACATTCTCCAATTCTTGTTCAGTACGTATCTTAGCGTCATGAGATTCCCCAATGTATTCTGCAATCCACTTCAACTTAGCTATAGGCTCTTCAAAAACAATATTAATGGGAAGAACAATTCCATCAATTGATTCAATTACTTTCTGCAACATATTATTGCTCTCCAACAAGAACTGCTCATATTGATTGCATTTGTCCTTCAAGATACCAAGTTCAGACTCCAACTCCGGAATGCGTTGTGTATCAGTAGACAACAAATTGATTTGGTTTCTGCAATCAGCAACTGTTGATTCTAGACTACCTAATTGTTGTTTCAACTTCTCTATTTCTATGTTCTTATCATCCAAGAGACTCTTCATATTTTCCCTGTCCTGAACCAGTCCTTTGCCTTTCTTAACTGCCAAGGACAACTTTTCCCTTAGCATGGCATATTTCTCCTCTGATCTCTGAAGATCCCTCTGCAAAGAGTCATTTTCCTCTTTCATTTCTCTATGTTCTTCAGATATTGATCTTAACCTAGTTGAGCAATTACTCAAATTAGAAGACTCCTCTTCCAGAATTATATCATAGAGCATCAACTCCTGATGACTGACGTACAAGAGAGCATGAACCTTTTCAAAAGATTCCACATATTCACCAGAGATTTCAGCAGAAACACAAGCCTGTTCTTTTATCCTTTGAAAGCATCTGTAAACAAGCAAGTTCAAATCCAACGAAGTTTCACCCATCCCTCCATCATCTGTTGTTACGCCAGATTCTTCTTGTAACATTTTTATGACTTGAGCTTTCTCCAACGAAGTCTGGTGCTCTTTTATCCTGACTTCTTCGTATTTGTTTAACAAATCATCCAACTGCTCCTGGAGATGGTCCTTTTCCTGTAATTTGATTAAAAGTAATGCACTTATGCGGTCAATCTCTCCCTGTGCTGCTTCTTTTGTTTTAGCAAGTTCATCTTGCAAGATCATTATTTCATCTTTAGCCTGAAAAAATGATTCCTTAAGCCAACTGACAGAAGATTTCAGGTCATAAAGTGCAATCAAATCTGGCCAATCAGATAAGTTTAAAGTATCTTTTAATTTATAAAACTCCAATAAAATAGCCTCCAGAACTTTCTTCTCATCCACAAGCCACTTGAGTCTTTCCATACTGTCCATTGATTTAAGTTCCCTAGGAACTTCAAGCTGAGATATAATATCCTCAAAACTTTCGAGGACCATATTCCTTTGCAACAGATTTTCCTGAAGTGATGCAACTAAAGTTTCATTTTTAGCCAAGTCAACCTTAATTAGTTCGGCAGCCTCCAAAGCAATTGATTTCTCTTGTAGTTCGACAGAATATTTTTCAAGTTCGTGACCTTTTTCAGCTAGAGATTGCTTTAATGCATCACGTTGCTGTACTAATGCCTTGCCTTTTGTCACAGCCATTGTTAACTTTTCTTTGGTATTAGCACTCCTTATCCTTTCCTGCTCCAGTTCACTCTTTGCCTTTTCAAGTTCTCCATTAACAGTCTCAGCTGTCAACCTGCACTTGTCTAGCTCATCTGCCAATCTTCTATTTTCATCTTCCAGATGATTATGCCCCAGACAAACCTTTTTGGAGTGATGAATATCCAGAAGGATTGTGTTATAATTATCAATTAACAAAGAAGTACTTCTTTCGACATGAAGTGTTTTTTCTGATATAGAATCGTCAAGAAGATGTTGCTGATTCAATACTGAATTGAGAGAAGCTAACACTCTGTCTAATGTAGCTTCCATATCCCTCTCCTTTTCTGATGAAACTTTCATAGAATCTTCAATTGAATTTGCATAAGAACGAACAACTTCATCAGACACCGAAAATTCAACAACCTTTGCATTCAGATATTCAATCTCTTGAGCCTTCATTAAAAGGTTATTACGGAGTTCTCCTATAGTAGCTTCGTACTGCAACCGTTCATCTAAAGTCCTATTAACCAATTGTGAGCATTCATTTACCCGATCTTTCGATGTGGTATTAGTACCCATAGTGTTTTCTTCCACGTGCTCGATTCCATTCAACTGACTGCCAGTAATGTTGAGCAACGACGGTTGATTAGTAGCAGTCTTGAGTTGGCGACAAATGATAAGAAGTTCTTGCACAAAAGCCTCTCTTTCTTCCTGCAAATCAAACACCCAACCAAAAAAATGCAATTTAATGCCATTTCAAAAGCATGCAACCACAACTGGGAGGAGGTAGTGATGAACCTCAAAGTCGTGTATGACATTTTCTTTCTCAAAAATGGTCTTATTCAGAGTGGCCCTCGTATTTTCCACCTCAGGCATCAGAGAAACCTTTTCTACCTCATACTGTAATTCCTGTTGCACATCAGAAGGTGTTTCCTCCGTCAAACTACCTTCAGTTTCAGCAGCTGCTACTACTTCTCTGCTATCAAAATTGCCAACTAATTCGTCCGGGCAGTCCACAAACATATCTTCTTTTCCAGCATCTTCGACTACTACAGTACCATCAGGGCCATCTTGTCCTGAGTTCTCTGCACCTTCGGTAGGAGGACCCACTGGCGACAACGTTGATTCCTAAACCCCATGTAAAAAATAATTTTATCTTCAAAGCATTTAACTATCATTTTCTTCTCTAATTTACAAGAAAAATTCATATTAAGAAAATTCTGCAGCTTCTGCATGTAAATAAATTCTACACTACACTAACCTGGTTGGGTTCAGAAGGGGAAAATCCAGTGGACAATTCAGAGGACTGCAAAGCGGAGTCATTCTCCGAAACAGTGTCCGCGGCAATCTCAGAGGATGACTCCCAAACATTAACATTGACCGCAATTTCCATCCCTTCAGCTCCATCTTCAGCTCCACTTCCTGAACTCTGCAGCGCCTGCTCTGGATCATGATTCTCAGACATGTCGATATCTCATAACCCAACCGCCCTAACTGACCGCAATTTCCATCCCTTCAGCTCCATCTTCAGCTCCACTTCCTGAACTCTGCAGCGCCTGCTCTGGATCATGATTCTCAGACATGTCGATATCTCATAACCCAACCGCCCTAACCTCTCAACGAGAACTAGATCTCAAACAGAACAAAACTAATATTGGCAAATCAAGAAGCTCAATAATGAAACCTAAATTGAATCAAATAACCATTAAACCCTTGAAAACTACGATTCAACCCCCCTCAATTCGTTGAATTACAAATTCAAAAAACAATAAATAAATCCAAATGGCGCGTAAAAGAAATGGAAACCAAGAAAATCAGTATCGCGATTCCATACACAGGTGGATGCTATTCACTACTGTAATTTAGTTTGAAGAAGCCGATCGGTTAAAGAAGTAGAACGTCTCTTCGAATCCTAACCTTTCATTTTTATTTCTTTACAGTCACAATAAAATTATGGCCTATGGGTTGTAATTATTTAATAATAATTTAAAATTAAAATGTTGGCGGAATTCTTTAGGTGAACAAAAGAGAGTATTTTTACTAATCCATTTATTTTTATAATTTTCAAGCTCTAATCAAATTTTTTAAAAACATTTTGGGTGGGAGACTCCAATTTTTTATTTTGAGGTCGAATTTAATATAGTTGAGATATGGACGTGTTGGCAGCTAATTAGATGTTATAAATACTTTTCATTATTAAAAAATTATTAAAAACTTTGTAAACTATATAGTTAGAATAAATTTGCCTTAATTACTTGCTTTAAGTAAAATTTGGCAATTTTTATAAATAACTTGAGATGATATAATTTGGCAATTTTTATAAATAACTTGAGATGATATTATTTGTAAAATTGAGACAGTTGTTTTATTGATCATTTTTCGTCTGACATTATAAAAGCATGACATGTTAACTTTGGTCAAACAACACGTATTGGGAAGATTTGTTTTCTATATTTATTTTTTTTAAAAAAAAAGTTATATTTCTCTAAATAAAGAAATATTAAATAGAAATACTACACTATCTATAATTTGGCTCATTTTTTATATTTGAAAACAACTCTATATTTCTAATATGTTTAGAATTTATTGCACTTAACATCTAAAATTTACCATATATTTATTGCACTCTTTCGAGAAATATTGATTGTAATGGTATTTTTAATACGACCGATCTCATCTCAAAGTTTTAGAGAACTTTACTATGTTTTTTTCACTTAAGGCCGAAGAATACCTCAAACTAATTAATACTTAATAAGAGACTACCATAAAGTTTTAAGTCATTTTTTCAAGTCCTTGCTTTCTTCACTTCTTCTAAATTTCTAATACCATCAAACTAACCCAAAGTGGTTAGGTTCTAAAATATTATTCAATCAATTAAATTAATATATTAATTCAAATTTTGATTAATGTGTATAACCAACAGAAATGTAGTAAATACAGAATGACATCAATCTGAGTATAGAACTAAAAAAATGGTAGTAACACAAATACTTTAGGTATTTGGTTGGAGATTAGATTTTGTTAAATGAGAATGGACATAGCTTCATAGGCATCAAACATTTATGATAACCAAAACCATGCAATGAAGTTGCACCTAATTTTCATACTCTTTTTTAACCCACAAGAAAAAAAAAAAATTAAAAAATCATTTTTTAGAAAAAACAAACAAAATCTGCTGTGTGGCAGTTTTTTACTGGACAACTCCCTCACAGACATAGGTGCAACACAGAGAGCACCTAAGCATTTTTTTTATTAGAACACTTAGAATATGTGTGCGTCCTTATCAAATTCTTCGTTGAAGTCACATATACTTTCTAACTCTTATAAAAGAGACAAAATACTCATCTCACAAAATGGTTTCACTAAACAAACAAGGGCAAATCTATTTTAGACAGCTTTTAATCTAAGAAAGCAAGGATAAGATTTGATTGAATCAAGCAAATGAGTATAGTTCAATTGGCGTAATAGGTTTGATTCTCCCACCCCATATATTGTTAAAAGAAGAAGAATTAGAAGTCCTTGAAGTCTTATTTAAACATCTCTTTCTATGCTCGTTAGATGAATAACCACTTATAACGGCTTGACAGAGTTGAAATTCAAAGTCAATAAGTCAATATGAGGATGTATGTACGACGTATGTGCAGCTCTCAGAATTGAAAATATTACAAGCAATCATTTTTCAATGTGTAGTCTATCATCATGAAAAACTCAAATGTGTACTAGGAAAAAAAGGCTATTCAAACTCCTGCAATCCAAGTCAATCTGTTAACCATTCCTCTTCCTTGTTTTAGACCTTAGATTTCAGAATCTCAATCACACTAAGATGACGCTTTTGGCAGAGAAATATCTCCACGGTTTTCTGTTTAGTCTGTTTCCTGCAATGGGCATTGCTTTCAAAGTGGATTTTCAATCATTTTCAATTCCTTAAGACAGCAGATTACTTTCTTTCAAATTATTGTACTTCCGCCAACCATGATTATTGATCATAGGCTAGTTTGTTGATAATATAATTAGAACCCCACAAGAAAAAACAGAACAACTTATGTCCTATGATTGATAACGCAAGATAAGCTCAGAGAGTTGAAATTCTAGAGAAGACCCCACAAATTACACAGTGAATTCTAGATTATCGAAGATCAGAACAGAACCATTCCATCCATGCCAACTAAACATAAGATATAATCCATCAGAAGAGACCAAATTCATCTTTATCAACAAGTAGTGCACTAGAAAAGGCACTTTCAAGTTTATAAGATACACGAGCCGAGATGCGGAGACGATTAGCATCTTACATTGATTCATTATTAGTTCTAACTAAGCATGTCATGTGATCAATTATTCTATATGAAGCAGAGAGGATATTTTCTGACCTTTACATTTCGCGTTGGGATTTTCCCTCTATACAGTTTACTCTGAAGTCTGAACTAAATTAGATACTCGGAATATACTACGAAAAGGGCATCTGGATAGTCTTTTGGAAGGCTGTTTATATAGCGATGAAAGCGCAACATGTCCTCCTTGGAAACAGTTTCGGCATCAACCACATCATCGCTACAGGTGAGCACCCATAAGTCCTCTGAGTTGACTCTCTTTAAGCTGCCACGACAAAATGGACAGGACGCTGACCTTGTATTCCTGTAATGTAGGAAGAAAGAGCACTTGAGCACAGAGGCCACTTCAAAGTACTTCATAGACAATGAAGATGCTTAATAAGACTTGTTTTTACCAATTTCGGTAGCATTTGATGCACATTGAATGACAGCAATTCGGCAAAACCATCTTTGTACAGGGCTCCAAGCAAATACCACACTCATCTTCTCGCTTCATATCGATGTTCATAAGTCTACCATCTTTATCACCTCTCTTCTTGCTAGACATCTCAATCCAGTGATGCCCTTCCTTGCAATCGTCCAACTTATCCAAGCTACCGTGGATTCGCTGAAGCGAAGGCAATATTATAGCTGGAATTCAAAACAAACAAGATCAGAATACAAGAGATACTTAAAAAGAAAAGAACACCAGCTAACAAACTTAACAAGTTAGTACCATAGAAGTCCCTAATAGTTGCCTTCCTTCCATGCCTGGATATATGTCGTTTTTGTTTTCCCTCTGGATATACCTGAATTGATAAAAAAAAAAAAAAAAAAAAAAAAAAAAAAAAAAAAAAAAAAAAATCAACCATAAGATACCATATCATACTGATACCGATGCAGTCGAAAGAAATTTCATATAATCATCAATAGTCTACAACTACAAAAGCCAACAGACCTTGTACACAAGTATGTGGAAGAGGTTTAAATATCTTGGAAGTAAGCAAGTGCAAGAACAATCCATCCATTGTAGCAAAAACAGAACAATGGGAGCCAAGTGATTATAAACCAACTTCATTTGAAGATAAGCACCCCCTTTTGCCATGGGGATTGCAGCCGCCCTAAAAGACCAAAAATCAAACCAAAAACAATCAGACGTCTAAAAAGGGCATCATCAAAATTCAAAACCCCAACAGACAACAGTTTATACGTATTGTACCCCCTTTCAAAACGCAGTTTCTTTCTATTTTGGGAAAAACCAAACTACTCTTATAATCACTTCCAGGTAGAAACAAAACTAAAGATGTCGATCATCACGATTGTAAAGGGGAAATTAAGAAAAGTACTTAATACAATTAAAAGGGGTAAAAGAAGAGGAAAACTCACAGAGAATTTGCATACTGAATATCCGCCTCCAAGACTTCCAGGGAATCCTGATGAGAGAATTTTTCGAGCTGATAATACATAATCTGAAAGATTCCCTTCCCTCTTCTGCAAGAAACCGATGAAAACAAGAGAGAAAAAGGAGAAAACCAGAGCGTGAAGCTCGTTTTCTTAGTGGGCTATGGCGAAAGAAGAAACCCTGGCTTAAAAACCTATGACCCAAAATCCCAAAACAAAGAAGAGAGTGAAGATGGAGAAGGTAAGCCCCAAACCTACTTTCGAAATAAAAAGAAGCCTTTTCTTCTCTAGCTTTTAAAGCGCTTTGTCCTTTAGTCAATGGAGGGTAGCAGTGAAATGACCTTTACTCAGCCTCTGTGGTCAGGAAAAGCTTTCATATAAGAAGAACAAGTTTCAGCTCAGATATGATGATGATGATGATGATGATGATGATGATGATGATGATGAAGATGAATGGTAGAGTCCATTATGGGTTTGGTTGGGGGATGGCTTCAATTTCTTTTTCTTTTTTTTTTTTCTTTTTTCTTTTTGATAAAGCTTGAATTTTCATTCTTATCCATCCAATATATATTCCTTTATTGCTTGTGAAGCTGGTTGCCTAGCCTTTCATTCATTTTTTTTTTAAATAAAGAAGAATAATTTTTTTCCTAACTCATATTATATATTTTTCCGCCTTCCATTATTGAAAAGTAGAATTATTATTTAAATTAATTTTTTTTAATCAAAATGAACTTTGCCCACTTAATTAATTTAAAATTTAAGATTAGTTAGGCTAATTGATGAATGATGAAGCTGCCCTAAGGCTATAAGTTCATGGCCTAATTTTGGTTAATCTACCAAATCAAAAGGATGGGTTTGGCACAAAATATTATTAACTTTAATCAATTTTATAAAGGTTAGAAATTAAATTTCATCTACTAATCATTCAATCAATTCACAAAATTGTTTCTAACTTTTCAGATGCTTTGATCATAAGGAAGAAGATTTAAAAAAATGTTTTCCATTTATATGAAAAATGATTTTTTTAATTATTACATCTATGGTAACAAGTATGCTTGTGTTTCTAGAGAAGTGATTTTAAAAATAAATATGTTGAAAAAAAAAAAATCAAACACTAATTTTCTTTATCTTTAATTTTCTCATTTAAAATTCAACACGTAGGGTTAAAAGTCAAACGTCTAGTATTTTGTAGATGATATATATCTCAACTAATTAAGGTATACTTAAATTGACGGTCCAACTAGATTTGTTATCGAAATTTAATTTGATGCAATAACACCTCTATAAATATGTCAAAATTTACTCTTTTTTATGTTTAAGAGCCAATAGAGGAATTAGTATCTAAGTTTTTTAAAATAGAACCAACATTAATAAAATAAATATTATCACTATATATATTGTTAGTTTTTGTAAGTCAATAATAATTAATTAATTTAACTCTCTAACCAATCATAATTACTTAAAAAAAAATCATATTCGATATTATTTGTATATTGTTAATTTGATGAGACTAAATATCTCTATCATTATATATATTTTGACAATATAGAAAGAGAGAGTCGAGCTCTTAACTTCGAAGTATACAAATAAGTCTATAAAACGGCATACTCTCAATATTAGTTTGAATTATTTTTTATTAAAAAAAAAAAAAAAACTCTATTCCCATTTTGCTTTGATTTTTTATTTTCTTTTTTTAATTAATTAAAATAAAGCGTGATTATCCTAATGGTTCACATGTGCAGTTCTACAATTTAAACCAATAGATATGATGAATCCTTAATAATGTTTTTAAGTATAAAATAATTTTTTTTTAATTTCCTTTATGCAACATAATTAATTAAGTAGATTTCATAATCTTCTCGTTTTTCTATGTCTACATAGTCAAATTTATCAGATTAATATTTAATAATTGGTCACTTTATTTCTCTTTTTACAAACATTTTCCCATTACCCTTAAGACTAACACATGGCCAAAAGCACTGCTTTCTGCTTTTATATCAATGACATATCTTTACCTAATCCTACTTTTCATTTTAATAACATTTAATTTGCAATAATACGTAGGTTAAAATATTACTATGGTCTCTGTATTTTAAGTTTTGTTTCACTTTGATTAATAGACTTTTTACTGTTTAATTTTAGTGGATGTACTTTCAATAAATTTTAAAATTGGTCTATGTAGTCGATTCTTATTTAGCAGAGAATTCAGATTCTGTTTTATGTTTTCAAATTCACTAAATATGTATTGATTTTGTGATCCAAACAGTTTTGAAATGCTCAAAACAACATTTTTTTTTTGTTTTCTTTCCAAATTTTGAATTTTAAATTTTATATGAAATGAAAATAAAAACATTTAAAAATATAATAGGTTATGTTATAAACATTTAGTCTCTAGGAACATCCTTTACAAATTGTGAAAAATGTATTTATATAGTGTTTTTTTTTTAATGAAATTATAGTTTTTTTTAATGAAAATTATTATTACTTAACCGGTTTTTATTTTAAAAAGTTAACATTGAGTGATTAAATTTAAGATTTGTTTAAATTACAATGACTAATTTTAAGATTTCTTGCAAATCTATGGACTAAATTTAGATAATTAAAAGTGACCAAAACAGTATTTTGATATAATATTACTCAACACTCTCACTATATACTCGGGGCCTTTTTTTAGAGTAATTCCAAAATGATTAAAATCACTTTTTATCATTTTTAAAATTACTAGAAAATAAGATTTTAATAGTTCAAAACCAATATTGATACTATGAAAATTGCATTTAAAAATGTAAAAATAAATATACAACGAATAATTTCATTGTCGTCCACAAATTTTTTTCTTTTATAAAAAAATTATAACAATAAATTACCATTGTGTCGCCAAAACAAGCATAACATACAAATGTGTTAACAACCCAAAGGCATGTGGTCCGTACTAAAAAAATATAAAAATAATTGTGATTGTGTCACTTTTATGATCATTAACATCTTTATAATAGTGATTGATTTAAAACTTACATGTAAAGCAATGGCAATCTTTAGGGGATCTTTGGAGAGGGAGGGGCAAAATAAATAAATAAATAAAACAAATTCACTAGATTTTAAAATCAAGTTGTAATATTATTTTTATAAGTCTTAATCCTATGAGAAATTTACTGGGGCTGAATTTGCTCCACAAGATTATATTGCTATTCTGTTTTTAAAAAAATTATATTCCTATTAATAAAAAGTATGGGATAAAAAAATTGCTTAAGTAGGCCAAATAGATGCTTCAGCAGTAGCAGCACTTGATTAAAACAATATAGGCATTGATAACAGATCAGTCACTTCCCCTATGAACAATTTAAATTATGTTATATATTCGTTATAACCAAAGTTTTTTTTTAGGCAAATTACAAAAAACTACCTCTAAAGTATAGTGGTAATTGCAATTACACCATCAAACTTTCAATTGTAAAAATTGGCTCCCGAACTTACAAGAATTGTAGAAATTGGACCCACAAATGATCAAACTTATATAAATGTTACCATTCATACAATTATATAAGTTTTCCAATTTTGACTGAATTTTAACACTTATATAAGTTTGAGAGCTCAATTTTTAAAATTGAAAGTTCAAATGTATAATTGCAACTACCACCTTACTTTAGGGGTGATTTTTGCAATTTCTTTCATTTTTTTTATATCTGTGAGTGTCCAAACCAACTTAATCGCACCTAGACTAATCCCACGGAACATCCCGCCTGACCCCACAATATTTGAGTATCAAGAGAACTCGTACAATATTAAACCCTAGATATTAAACCCTAGAACTATCACGAAAGTTGGTTTCATCAGTTCAAAAAAAAACCATATTAAAAATTATACTAATTCAAGAAATAGCTATCATTCACAAACCAATGCATATCTATAATATGGCATAGAAAAATATAAAGTATTCTATGACTTGAGTTGCTCACAATTGGTCATTGTGTTTCCTGTGCAGTTTTGAACAAGTAAACAATTAGAGAAGGGTGAAAGGTAAAGATGTGTTGTCAGTGTTCCTACTCTTGTGTTACTATCAAACAATATTTCAGTCACGGTATCGGTATCTTATCGTTTTATCGTACATTACCTGAAAGTCATGTCGGAGTTGTTGGAGCCTTATCTTGCAGAGGGAAGGAGAGAACCATCAGGGCTCTCGATTTCAAGAAAGGTCGTCAGCAAAGTTTTTCGAGATGATTGTGCTTTTAAACTGCCTGAAGATAGCTTCTGGTTTCCTTCACTACCTTGTTCAATCTTGATTGCATCTTGTATGGCCAAGATGACTTCTTGCATCCTTGGCCTGGAAACTCCATGCTGCTGCACACATTGTATGGCAACTTCAGCGATTCTCCACACCGATTCTATTTTGACTTTTCCTTCTAAAAATGGATCTACGATGCTCGTCACGTCCCCTTTATGGACCAGGGACCTCGCCTGTAAAAAAAATCGATCGTGTAAAGACTCGAGAACTGTGATAATGCATCAAAAGTGAAGATCTTACATACCCAGTGAACAATGTTCAATTCATTGCCATAGTCTTCTGGTGAGACAGGTTTCTTCCCAGAGATCAGTTCGAGAAGCACGACCCCAAAACTATAGACGTCGCTCTTTTCGGTAAGTTGTTGACAAGCATAGTACCTGTTATTTTCATATGTTCATGGTCATGCTTATGAGCAGATGTAGGGGGAAGGGGTAAAATGTGTCGTGAAAAAACAATAAAATTTGGCATACTCAGGATCCAAATAGCCTACGGTTCCTCGAGCAACGCTTGATACATGGGTCAAATCTTCCTCGGCTTGCCTCGAGAGTCCAAAGTCGGAAACTTTTGCCCTCATATTGATGTCGAGGAGTATGTTGCTAGTTTTTACATCTCGATGAATGATACTCGGGCTGCATCCCGTGTGCAAATACTCGAGCCCTGAAAAATTATCAATTCATTTCCTTAAAAAAAAGCTTAAAGATGGGAGTCTTGAAATTCAGAGAAAAAAGAACATAGTTTTTCACTAGGATGAACCTTTAGCTGCATCTTCTGCAATGTGCAGGCGAGCCAGCCAGTCCAAGTGCTTTTGAGTTGTAGAACCTGCCAATAAATGATTAATGGAGAAAGACTGGAAAACTGAACTTTTCTTAAGCCTGGACAGAAGAACAAACCATATAAGTGATCTCGCAACGTTCCATTATGCATGTATTCATAAACCAGTATCCGTTGATGTTCTTCTTCGCAGTACCCGATCAAAGGGACCAAATTCCGGTGATGAATTCTCGATAAGAGGGCAACCTGTTGATATTTACACGATCGGTAAAATCGAGTATAATTTCACATGTAAACTGTGTTCATTCTCCGTCATAGGCTTTTTTAAAGGTCGACAACCTACCTCAGTCATAAATTGTTGATTCCCATGCGTAGATGACTCAGCCATGATCTTAACTGCTACTTCTTTGCCGTCAATCATCTTCCCATAAAAGACTGATCCAAAGCTGCCTTTACCAATTTTCTTAGAGAAGTTATTTGTCGCTTCTTCCAGCTCGGAAAGAGATAAATAGTAGGCCATGCCATCGTCCCCCTTGCCAATCGAGTAGCCAGAAGAGCGCTTTGTGCTGATTTGCAGAGAACCACCTAAGGTCCACAAGACATGAAATAGTTTGGAAAAAAAAAAAAGTGGGGATATAAGAGAAATATTAAGCAAGTTTGTCGTGTGGGAACCTTTTTTCTGGTAAGGCGTCGTTCTTCTTCGAAGCTTGCGGAGTAACAGCAAACTTCCTAAAAGTAGAATAACTAGAAGCACAAGCACTCCCAATGAAACTCCTGCTATAAGCTGAGAATGCATCTTGTATCGCTCACTTTTGTGCAGCCCCACGTTACCGTCGTACCTGCAAGATAAGAACACAAAGATGTAAAACAAACACATGGGACCCCTCTTCATGTCCTTCTTATTAAGACTGCTCCTCTTCGAGCGGATACATGCTAAACAAAGACATGGGATCCCTCTTCATGTCCCACGCCTGTCATTCTTATTAAGACTGCTCCTCTATGAGTGGATACATGTCAAATAGCAACTTTCAAACACGTGAATTATTTTATCATGTCTTACAATGTACAATCTACATAGACTTCATGATTTCTACCAAGAAAAACACGCATCGAGCCATGACTCCCTCGAGATGAGTCCTGACTCGTAAGATCGAAACTCGCTCACAATGTTTGTAACTCAATTTATGATACAGATGACTTTCATTTCATTTTGATGGTTTGTCCCTAGAGAAAGAAAACCACATTATCTCAAAGGCAGTTTCAGCCTTATGGTGGAGTATCAGTAGGAGTACTTACTTAAAGATGAGTTTCTTTGCCAATAATTCTGAAGGTATTTCACCCGAAAACGTATTGTTTTGAATATATCTGCCACATATGATTCACGAGTTGATCAATATAACAAGCAAGCTTTCTGTAAATGTTATGAGAGAAACAATAACCAAAATTTTCTATTCGACTTATTTGACATAAAATGCTCAGAGTTAGAGACTGGTACATACAGTTCCTGTAAGTTGGGCAAACTACCCAGGTAAGAAGGCAACGTCCCTGTCAATTTGTTATTCTCTAGATGTCTGCACATTCGAAGATCACAATGTTAAATCGTGATGAAATATACTCTCCTGTTTCAAGAATGGAAAATTGTACATAACCTCAAGAGCTTACAAAATCTTCAAGTTTATTAGATTACTCATGTCAGGCAGTGGCCCTGCAAGGGAATTTCCATCCAACCACCTGAAGAAAAGGAGGATATGGCAATGAATTGCAATAGGGATAGATTACGAAACAGAGCTTTGCTTAAAGCAAGTTGGACTTACAATTCTATTAACCCATCCATAGTATTGATCTCTGGTGGAATTTCTCCTTTGACATTCTTTCTGGAAAGCTCTCTGCATAAGAGGTGAAAGGATAGATATTCAATGCTTAATTTCCTTGAATGCAGATTCAACTTCTTAAATTTTCAATTAATTGATACCAAAAGGCTTAAATCAAGCAGAAGATTTCTCAAATAGCACCTCTGATTCTACATGCCAGAAATGCATGGTTTGGAGTTCTAGAAAGGCTTAAAATAGAGCCATTGAAGAGTGGAAGAAAGTTACATTTTAGTTATTCTCGGCGGTTGCGTGGCAGAACAAGTCACCCATTCCCAGCTTGTTGGAACACAAGGATCGCCTTCATTTGACCAAACATTCTCTGCCGACACGTTACGGAGGACATTCACAACAGACTCTACAAATTGGGACAGAAAACATTAATCAATCCACTTCAGTAGAGAAGATTTATTATCTGTCGCAGACAAAAAGTTTGAGGATATCACTAATCTTCATAACAAGATATGGTGATGAAGAACCTACCATCTCGCCCATCAGTCTTGGCAGCAATCTCAACATATCTGCTAATTTCCAATGCATTCAAAAGTGGTCCACGAGTCGAATCTCGAGTCTTGACGAACGAGAACGAAAGCACAAAACTCAGAGTCACGTTCATATAACTCGGTTCATAAAGAGTATAGGTACCATTAGCATTCTCTGCAATATTCACCACTGCGTTACTCGAATCCGGAATGTTAGGTTCCTCCAATTTGAACTTCCGAGTCTCATTCCAACCCAAATCTTCAATCTCAGCAAAATATGCATAAGCCCTTGCATTGGCAGGAAAATCATCCAAATTCAACCTGTAGCTGAGCACTCCTTTTGTGCCAAGAACTGCAGTCTGCATCACTTTAACCGGTGGATATTCTCTTGTCATTACATTAATATTGTTCAAAGTGCTGATTCTTTCTGTCCCTGGAGCCACCCCCACAAGATAATTCTGCCTCTTCTCAAGGTCTGAATCCCAAATTCTGTCATATGGATCATCTGGGTACCTAAAAAAAACAGATTTAAGCACAAAATAAGTAGTTTCCTCAGCACTCAAATGAACAGCTGAAGCCATTAACATTGAATCCTTTAAACCCTTACCTTATCACATCCTTGGTTAGAGCACCAAAATTCACTCTAGCAGCAACCTCCAAGAAGAAATTATCTTCAAAATCTGTTGCATACATTGAAAGATTAAAAGGGCGAAGCTCAAGAGTGGATATGAATGGAGAACCAGTAGTTGCACAGCATATGCAAACATCAAATGAATTTGAAGGTGCTCTGATGATCATCTCCTTCACATAAACTCTCGAAGCATCGAAAATGGTTACAGTTGACCACTTAGTTGCATCCAAGTAGAGCTGAAATTTAGGGTAAGTTTCTTCATTCTTCAAACTCCCATATTGAAAAGTTGCTCGAACCAAATACCTTCTTCTTTCCTCTGTTTTCAAAGTGTAACAGTACTTCTTATCATCGATTGGAAAGTCCCGCCGTGTTTGGTACTGCATCAAGTTTCCATTTGGGTTTTCCACCGGCGATGACCCACCGGCGTTCATAATCCCGGCATCGGAAATCCATGCTAGCCCTGTAACTGGGTCGGTGAAATTCTTTGTCCCTCCACAATCTATACTGATGAACTCTGTTTTTTTTTTTTTTTTTTTGCAGAAATCAGTGTCGTGGGTTTCATCTCAAACAAAATGGGTATGCATTTCAAAGCATCAAACAGAGAGAGAAGAAAGAACATACCTTTAACCTGACAATGGACAGAAGAAACGACGAGAAGAAGAATCAAAACCCAAAAAAGAGGAAACCCCATTTGAAGAACAAAGAGAATGAAAAAACCCAATGATTTTTATCAGTGATTAAGCATAACAGTGATCGCTATAACAACAGTAAGCTGAGTTTCACTTTCAAAGTCACATGGGTTTGTGCTTCTTTGTCCATTGGCGTTGATTTTGGGTTTTGCAATCGTCTTTTTCCAAGCCAAACCCATTCACGGGCAAGCTTTTTTCTTTTCTTTTTCCCTTCCCTCTTTTTATTTTTGGGAAGAAGTGCAATACAAACAAGCTCTGGCTAAATGGTTTATGGGAAAAGAAACAAAGATGAAATTGTTTGTTTTCATTTGAAATAGACAGGGAGCATTCAAATCCTTAAGCCATTGTTAAAGAATAAGGAAAAAGCATAAACTTTTTGAAAGAAAAAGATAAAGGGGAAGTGACAAATTGACAATAATGTTGATGGTGCACACTACTAGATTGACAAGATTTGATCAAGATAGGCATAGAGCCATGCAGAAAATTAAATTAAAAAATAAAATATATATATATATATATATATAAGATAAAGTGATGAAAGGGTTTCAATATATTCTGTGGCTTTAATCAACTTTTGCTTTTAGTTAAAATTAAAATTACAAAATATCTGCTTTTTCTCCACTTGGGACAGCTTGTCTTCAACTTTTAAATCTTTGAAAAAAAATGCATAACATAACACGGATTCATGCTGGGTCGGGTCCCTCTCAGTGACGAAATCTACTTCCATATTCAACTTTGAAATGGTCAAGGAATCAAGCTCCAAAAATTTCTAGTAAGTAAAAAAAAAAAAAAATTAAAAAATGCAATTTTTATATCATTTAATGACGGTCAAAATGTTATGTATTGAAATTGCTCTCTCTACTTGCAGTTACAGCTTGCCCAGAATGAAGGACAGTAGAGAAATCGCAACTGAATTAATTCTTCTGTTGAACTGTTTGAATCAACTTAAACTGTTAATAGAATCTTATCTATTTAAATCCTAAACGAAAAATCTGAGTGGAGAATCTAAAATAAAATCTTCACAAAAATAATGAAATACGTGAATGGTATGTAATCATAGATATTTAATTGAGAAAAAAAAAAATCCATTTTTATTCCTAAATTTGTGGAGTATCTAGTTTTACATTTTACTTTTAGTTAGAGGTGACAGTTTCTCTCGTTGTTAGCTTTGAGATCAACTAAGAATCAAACCGATCGATTTTATAAAGAACACAATAAAAAACAAAACTAATAAATGATTTTTATTTGATTCTGTTTATTATTGGTTTGGCTTTTTGTTTTTAACATTTTCTTTTTTCTTGTAAATTTTAATTTTTAATTTCAATGGGTCCTTTTGGCTAATTTTAAATTAAAATTGGGTCCATTTTTTTATGAATTAAAATTGGACATTTTTTATTTTTATTATGGGCACTTTCTAAATAAATAAAAAAAAGCATACAAACGCATCTAACGTAATTTATTTTTAAGGGTATATATATTATCGATTTGGTTTGGTTTTTCCAATCAAAATTCGATCCGAATACTTGTTGATTTTCTTCAAATACAAATCAATATATCCAATTTAATATTAAAAAACTAAACTAGTGGATCGATTTGATTTTTTGGTTTTTCGATTTTTTTGTTGCATTCCTACTTTTAATTACCTTCTAATAAGTGTATGTTTAAAAGTGATTATAAAATTGTTAAAATCACTTTTGTCATATTCCTAATCACGCTAAAGCATGCAACTCAAAATTAATTTAATATTTAATTTTACACTTTTAAATACAAATTTTATATCATTAAAATTTATTTTGAATAATTAAAAACATACTTTGAACTTATTTTGAAAATGACAAAAATAATTTTTAATCCTTTTAAAATCATCCCACGTTTTAAATATCATTAAAAAAAAAAAAAGGATTTCACTTGATGTGTTCGATAAATTATTTTGAAAATGACCTCTCAAAGTTTAAGATTGAATTGATATTTTTCCCAATTTATTTTGATGCAATGCTTTATTTTATTAAAATTAATAAATTTATGAATACTTTTACATTTTTTTAATTAAAATTTGTAGACATGTTATTAATGTTTAAAGTCTAATTCGATGAAATTGAAAGTTTCTCATCTAAATTAATAAATAATTTACAAGTAATTCTCAAATCGAAATCTTTCTAAACATAATGGGTCCTGGTCCAAAGTAAAGTTGAAAGCCTCGAAATAAAATGGAAACAGGCTGACGAAGGACGATGGCCCAATTGTTAAAATCCTTGCTTTTCCTCGCATTTTTCTTTCCAAATTTCTGATTTTTTTAAAATAATGTTATTTTAATAAATATAATAAAAATAAGATAAAAACATATTTTAAAAAATAGATGAGAAAATCGTGGAAAGAGTCCACAATTTCATTAAATTAGCCCATATTGCACGTAAATCGTGGATTGGATCCACGATTTTGTTCACATGTCTCGGTCAACCCGGCCACAATTGCACTCATCTTGCTAACCCACTTGGACCTCTTGACACTTGACTAAGTAAATTGTGGACCCGGTTCACGATTTTGAGGATAGGTAGAAATCGTGGATCCCATCCACGATCTTGCTACTTTACTTTTGTCAATATTTTCAACTCAATCCTATTTTTGTCATTATTTATTCAAAAAAAAAAAAAAAAATCCCAAATTTCTATATGAAAACGAACGAACATGAAGGAATTCAGTCAGAGAGAAACAAAAATGCTGATTTTAGAGTTCGTTAAAAGACAGACGATGGACGTTGCTAGTCAAGAACCACCGCCCACTTTCCGATGAAATGAAGTGGCGAGATGAGATCAAACTTAGGTAAGAAGAATCACCACTATGTTTGCAAATCCCTAACCCCTTTCTTTTTTGTTTTAGCAATCAATAGCTTAATGAATTAGTTATCAAATCATCAAATGTTAATCTTCATTATGAACATGCTTAGTTATTGGGTTTTGGGTTTTCTAGCAAAGGAAGGAAAGTCTGACTTGGAAACAATGCAATCCCCAATTGCAGTTGAGAAAGTTAAGAAACAAAAGGTAAGGTAAAGACTTAAGAGAAGCTATCCCTTTCTTGTCTTAAAGTTTCAAAGGTTTGAAGTTTGAAATCAAAGCAAGGTTACCCATCTCCCTCTTTCTCTCATTTTCTTTTCTTTTTGACTATCCCTTATAATTCTCAGATGACAAGACAAAGCCTTTCTACATTTCATTCTTTTTTTGTCTTTCTTTATCATTTCTTCTCTTGTTCTGTCAAATTCAAAGGAAAAAGAATGTGGCCAGAACAACCCAAAAGGAATTCATTTAAAGAATCTCTTAAAGCTGTTGAAGCTGATATAAGACATGCAAATACATTGTAAGTATTACATAAGCTTTAATCCAAGAAATGCAAATACCTGGCCATCTAAGGAGGAAACTTTTGGGGTTCTTCTATTCTCAACATCTAACTCTTCCGAGTGATTTATTTCAATGCTCCTTCAATTTTTGTGTAGCGGGTAGTCCACTGGTAATCTTCATTTGTTGGCAATATTTCCATTCTTTTTCCTAGACTTCTTCATAAGTTTCATCTTTTGGAATCCATAAGCTTTACCACAAACCCTCTTTGTGTTCTAGAATCCAAAAGACTGCCATGGTTCTGAACTTCTGATATACAAATTACAAGCCTTGTTGTTACATTAGTTGAATTACTTGTTGAGTATTGACATTGAAATCTGGGGTTTCTCATGGGGTTTGGTTTTGCATTTGTAGGGCAGCTATGCTCCCGAGAGATTACGGTGGGTTTTGCATTCAAATGAGATTGCATTACAGCCCATTTGCTCCATTTCTTCTTCATTGGATTGAATGGATGGATTTCAGTTGCACAGATCCTCTTCCAAGTTTCTTGGGCCTTTTCCACATACTCTTGTACAAGGTGTTTCCCTCAATTCTTGAGGCATTATTGACAACTTGAATTCCATTTTCCTGAACCCTGCGGAGAGTTTTCTTTCTCCCGCGACTGCTTCCAGCTATTTAAAGAAATCTAAAGTCCCCATCAATGTTTACTCAAGTATGCAGGTGTACGTCGATGGAAAACCGTTGGTGTCGCCAAGAGAAAGAAAAGCCACCCTCAAGGAGTTCTATGGTCCGTACTTCTCTCCTAACTTTTGCTTTTCTAGAGACAAACAAATTAGTTTCAAATCATTTACTGTGAAAACCATGGCAGCTGTAATATACCCTTCACTTAGGCAACTTCAAAGTGGGCGTGTTGAGTCAAAAGAAGAGACTTCATCTAGGAAGATAACAGAAGATGAAAAACAACTATCTAATGAAGATCTTCAGAGGGATGAAGAGTGTGGGATATGCATGGAGAACTGCAGAGATGTTGTCTTGCCAAATTGTGGTCATTCGATGTGCCTTAGCTGCTTCCAGGACTGGTAATCTCAATAGCCAGCCATTTTACACCAAATTTTCTTCCTTCTTAACTTCAAAGTTTATGTTGTACATATTTCTTATTATCAGTTAACAACAAGAATTCCCCCTCTGGTAATCTTGTCTTCAGGAGTGCGAGATCACGTTCCTGTCCCTTCTGTCGCATCAGTCTGAACAGGTTGAGCACCAGGGATCTGTGGGTTCTTACAAGCGACACTGAAATCATCGACTCAGAAACTCTTGCCAAGGAAAATCTATTACATTTCTACCTTTATACCGAAAACCTCCCATTGTTTCAACCAGACATGAATATTTTTATTCCAGATTACATGTTGTGATCCATCAGAAGAAAGAAGCATGATCCAATACATTGGTAAGACTTGTATATAACTTTAATTGAGGAAGCCCCTACCGCTCTAGGCAACATGGGAGGAAATTTCTGGCAATATACAAATTGATCGGTAGGAGATGTCGAAACAATGGCTTCTCGAGTTCAAGACAGTCATTTAGATCATATCCAAACTCTGCTGTACGCTTGATTCTCTGCTAATATCATCTGTACAAATTCACGAGATTAGAGAGAGAGAGCATTTCTCAGTACGATTCCTGCGGCTAATCCAATGGTTTCCTTTTCTCCTTTCCCAGTGTTGTCTTTTCAATAAATTGCATTCAGTGACTTAGAATCTTAGATACAAATTCAACGTCTGAACATGTTCTGTGGTCCTTATACCATATGAATTACTGACAGAGCATTGTCATTTCAACAACGTAATCAACTTCAATTTTTTCAGTAAATAACTAAACACAATACAGATGGGGCCATATCAATGAAAGCAGTTTAAGAAAAAGGTTGAGTATAATGGGATAATTGATATCACACGACAATGAGACATCCTTGTGAGAGCATGTTGTCCAGATGCACTCTGATTCTATTTTGGGATTGGATATTTTGTTGTTTCAAGCATAAAATTAACAGATTAGTTCAGTGAAGAAAAAACTAACTTCCTGTTCCTGAAAGTTATCTGTCCAAACAACACGCTTGGGTCTAATTAAATTGCTATAAAATGGTGAAAGTTTACTGTGTTTAGGACATCTATTGAGGGTTTTGTTCATGCAGAAGTATTGGCTCTACTTCTTAAACTTGGCTACAGCCTACACATAGAGATAAGAGAATCATCTGAAAACAACTAACACAGCTTTCATATTGAGCTTGATCCTCTGAAAGCAAGAACACCACTTCTGAAGTATAAGTTTCAGCTACTGATATTCAATTCAGCAATAACAGAAGAAACCACCTGCTTTCTCAACCATATTAAAATCAGTTTTCTGCCTTTCTTTTGGATCTTCAACATTTTGATGAACCAATTCTCTAAAAAATTAAAGCGGTTGCGGTTTTGCAGGTAACTAAAGGTATCATTCCATCAATAATACCAAATGTTTACATCGAAGCTTTGTTGAATAGATTACAAAAGCCAGGATGAAATTGCAAGAACTTCATCTTCATTACTGTTTACATCAGGTACTTTGAAACTGAAAGCAGCAAAAAATAACTACATCTACTCTTGAAGACTACTCCCAACTCTTCACTGAACATTGATATCCACAATTTTACTTCTAACACTAGCCTTTGGTATTGTTATGTACAAGACCCCATCTTTAACCTCTGCCTTAATATTCTCAAATTGAACATTCTCAGGCAAAGCAATTCTGCTGCTATATCTTCCATAGCTTTTAGCAGACCAATCTCCTCCTTCTTCTTCTTCTACCTTCTCATTTTCTGAACTAGGCTTCTTCACTTTCTCAGCCTTCACAACCAGCATTTTCTCCTCCACCCACACCTTCACATCGTCCTTAGTCATTCCTGGCATGTCGAACCTCATCTTATACTCATTTTCCCCTTCCTTAATCTCCCATGGAGTTCTTCCCCTGCTGTACCCAGCTCCATCGCTCGTAAATGGAGGTGATGGCCATGCCCCCGAGTAAGCAAAAGGATCATCCATTATCCTCTCCATTGTCTCCATCATTTGCTGTACCGTTCTCGCCGTCGGAAATCGATCCCAAAGCCCTAGAAGAAACAAACACGAACAATTAACAAAATTCAACGAAAAGAAAAAAGAGGGGAAAACATTAAAAAACTAGCAGCAAGGTTGGATTAATTACCAACAGGAGCAACAGGAGCTACTCGTTTCTTTGGTGGCTTAGTTGTTTGGTGTTCCTTTCCGTTAGTTCTCCGTAAGTGATCGAGATTATCTTTGACATTCCCTGCCATGGCTTTAATGCTACTTCTACGAGCAAACCCTGTAAGCTTCTTCGGATCATTAGAGGCTTTGCTTGGCGTGAAGGAGACGAATCGAGTCAGATTTAATACAGCTTGAGCCATTTAAACGAAATCTCGTGGATTCTTTATGAATTTGTACTCTGTAAAGACAAGTGTGACGTTCGAATTGAGTTGAAGCGAGTAGTAGGAATGGAGATTCTGTAAGAAATGTTTTGATGAAGAGAAATTCGCCATTGTCGGAGTTATAAAAGGAGGGAGAAAGAGTCTCTGGAGATGGAAAGAACTGGAATCTCCCTTTGTTCTAGATTTCTCCAGAAATCTGAGCGGTGGGAGAGAAAGCCATCTAATGGAATTATCCTGAATTTCGAAATTGATTTATTGATCCATCATCATACATCAATCATAAAAAAAAAAAAAAAAAAAAAAAAAAGAAAAAAAAAAAGAAAAAAAGCCAATCAAACTCCAATTATGGGCCAGCCCATATAGAGCCTATTTGAGAGGCTATAATGTAATTAGGAATATATGAAATGTTAAAATCGTGGTTGGAATAGGTTCCTAGAGTGTAAAAATAGTAATGAAGTAGGTTGGGTTGAAAACCATGGGAAGAAAATGTAATAAGAATTACAAAACAGGCTAAAAGCTCTTAATAAAAAAAGTGGGTTTGGTAGGAGTGTTACAAAAAAACGGAAAAATCAAACTGATCCACGAGTTTGGTTTGATTTTTTAGTATAAAATAGGACATATTGGTTTTTATTTAGAGAAAACCAAAAAATATTGGTTTGGATCGAATTTTGATTGAAAAAACCAATCAAAACCGAACCAAACCGAAGGTATGTATTCTTAAAAATAAACTCTAACAATATTCAAATATCTTTTAGTGTTTTAATTATTATGGTGCACATATATTTATTTTTTAGAAAAAAGATCTATTATTTTGAAGTGTGTTATGATATTTATTTAGAAAGTACCAAGAAAATAAATAAAAATGTCCAATTTGAATCTATGAAAAAAGAAAATGTCAAAATCGATAATAAATCGAACCAAATAAAAACCAATCCATTGGTTTTGTTCTATATTGGACATCAGTTTGGATCTATTTTTTATAAAATCAATTGGTTTAGTTTGGTTCTTGGTTGACCTCAAAATTGATAAAACCGGACCGACTATCACCTGGAAGGCTTTGAATTATAACCCATTATAAACTCATTACAATATTATATCCCAACCTCTCAAACACGCATACATTTTTGTCCGTGAGTTTTCAAGAATAAGTTTATTTGGGCTTAAGTTTCAAATTGATAATTTTAGTTCCTTGGTTTTTAAAAATAGGTTTAATAGTTCCCTCAACTAATAAATTTTTATTAAATTTAAATATAATATGACTAGATGGTGACGAGATGAGTTTTTTTTTTAAAAAAAAAATATTAATCTCTCTCCTGTCCCCTATTTCTCTCCTCTTTCTCTCTGTGTTTACAGTTTGGATTTTGAGTGTTTAAGATTTATTTTAATCTCTATGGGTCCCTCAACTAAACCCCATAGCCAACACATTACCGTCCCATTTGCCGAACCCAAGCTTGAGATAAACATAAAAAAATAATGGATGAATATGAATATGATGTGCAGTAAAATTTTGAAATTGTGGGTTTGTGAAATTTGATGTGTATTATTTATTATGGCAAATATCAATTTATACCCTTAGAGATGGTATAATTTAAATTCAAATTATTAATTATATTAATTAAAATTTTAAACTTTCATAAATGTGTCAATTTAAATCTCAAACTTCCATAAATGTATCAATTTAAATCCTAAACTTTTATAAGTGTATCAAATTAAACCTAGTGAATTTTTAATTTGATACATATATACTTATAAAAGTTTACAGTTTAAATTGAGACACTTATCAAAGGTTTGATGTTTAAATTGATACAATTATTATTATTATTATTTTTTTGTCTAAATTGATACAACCCAAAATTCAAGGTTTAAATTAATACAATTAATTATTTGGAGTTTAAATTGATAACACTCCAAAGTTTAGGGATATAAATTGATATATTTATTATTATTATTATTATTATTATTATAGAATCAAAATTAGGCCCACTTAATTTTTAACTTGGAAGTTTCACTGATTTAAGCTCTAACAATGTCATAAATCTGATCAATTTTTCGCTGTTCTTTCTGTTATGGAAATTTGGGGTCAAAACTAATGAGAGTTGTACGTATTTAAATGAACTAATAATGGTAAAAATTTAAATCCCAAAATTTTCTCCTTTAAGCTTAATTCACAAAAGATCGTGCCAACATTATAATTGTTTTGATTAAACTTCTAAATTATTACTAATTGAATTAATTTAGATAATTTATTAAGACTACGTTTGAAAATCGTTCATGCATTCAATTCTTACACGTGTGTAAACTTTTTCAAATGATATATTAATAAAAATGAATGATTAAAATTGATGCATGAACAATTTTCTAAGAAAAATCTTACTTGAGAGTCTAAATCGATTCTCTTATGAAAGTTTAGGGGTTTGACCGGTTGTATCATACACTTCTTGCATTGTTTTTCCACGCTTCATACTCCCCTATTTCTTCTTAAGGTAAGGTAAAGGGACAGGCATGGTGGAGTAGGAGCATTCTGTCGAAAATCTTTTTGGTTTGCCCAATCAGTCTTATGTCCTCTGAGTCGCACGGTGTTTTAGCCGAAAGAACTTCTTGTGCAATTCATGTCTTTATGTTTTTATGACCATAAATTGTTTTTTGATTTCCATTTCAAATTGTTCCTTTTTCTCAATATGAGGTGATCGTAACACAGTATAGTTGACTCGTGATTCAGACAATCCAATCTTTCGTGTGTAAGGCAGAAGCCCCCAAAAATGGATGTAATGGAGATGGTGTAAATTGATATTGATACACTTATCAAAATTTAGGATTTAAAGTGATACAATTATTAGTTTATAATTTAAATTGATATAACCTCAAAGTTTTAGTGTGTAAAATGATATTTTTTCAAAAAAAAAAAAATATATGCAATTTTGAAATTACTTTTACACCATTAAAATTACTTTGATATGTTTGAGAGTGATTTTGAAATTGTTAAAATCATTTATAACTGTCCCCATCTTTTTAGTTTTCATATTTTATTTTTCTTAAACAATTATTTGTACTGAATTGTCCGACTTTCAAATTAATGCAATTAAATTTGTTGTTCTTTCTATTATTCTTTGATTGTTTTCAAATATAAAAAAATGTGTCAAACTATTTACAAATATAGAAAATTTTTATTGCCTATCAGCGATAAATCACGATAGAATTCTATCGCTTGAGGGATATACAACGATAGACAACGATAAAATTCTATTGTAGGCTATCATCGTTGATAGACGGTGAAATTTTTCTATATTTGTAAATAGTTTGATATTTTTTCTATTTATAGTAATTTCCCATTATTCTTCGAGAAATTTTCACAAATAAAAAAAATGTCAAACTATTTACATAAAATAGCAAAAAAAATACCGATAGACATTGATAGACTTTTATCAGCATCTATCAGTGATAAACTTCTATCATTTCTATCACTGATAGATCCTGATAGACTTCTATCAGTGTCTATCACAACTATTTAAAAATTTTGCTATTTTTTGTAAATAGTTTACCTTATTTTTCTATTTTGAAAACTTCCCCTTGTTCTTCCCATTTTTGCAAATTTAGAAACTTTTTTTCTCACACAAAATCTACTAAAAAGATTAACGCCATATCGGCTAGGAGTGATAGTCGGTTCGATTTTTACGGTTTTGGGGTCAACCAAGAACCAAACTAAACCAATGGGTTTTATAAAGAAGAGATCCAATAATAATAATAAAAAAAACCAATGGATTGATTTCTATTTGGATCGATTTGCTATTGGTTTTGTTCTCGGTTTTTGACATTTTTTCTTCCAATATTTTATTTTTTTTCACTTTTTTTTAATGGCTCGTTTTTATTAGGTCTATTATTTTTTTTATAAGTTGAAATTGGACATTTTTGTTTTTATTTCTTGGCACTTTTCTAAATAACAAACATATATGCTAAAAAATAATTGATCTCTTTTTTCTAAACAACAAATAGCATGTATCTGATAATTAAAATACTAGAAGATATTTAATGTTAGAATGTATTTTTAAGGGTATATATACCTCCGATTCGGTTTGGTTTTGATTGGTTTTTCGAATAAAAAACCGATTCAAACCAATATTTTTTTGTTTTCTCTAAATACAAACCAACATGTCCAGTTTTATACTAAAAAACCAAACCAAACCAGTGGATCGATTTGGTTTGCTTTTTCAGGTTTTCAATTTTTTTGTTGCACTCCTAATACCGGCTACAACATCAAGACCTCCCTGAACCACAAGCTACAAGGGTTGTCCACAAAGCCATATTATCACATCTACTTCTATTAGCTAGAACATCATAGATATATTTACACTCTCCCTAGGAACAAGACTAAAATTAACCCTATAAAACTCCGAACAAAATGACATGATATATTTTATCTCTATGCCATGTATAAAAAAAAAAACAATTAAAATCTAGTAATAGCACAAACATTTTGAGAACTTTAACTGGATTATAAATAGAAACTAAAATAAGATTGTTAAAACCAGCTTATATTGAATCAAATTACAAATACCATAAAAAGGAGGGAAAAAAAACTCCTTGGTAGAGGTTGATTTTGAAATCAAAATAAAAAAAATCAAATACTTTTTTCAACTGTTTTTAAATATTAAAAAAATGAATCAAATTATTTATAAATATAAAAAAATTTTACTGTCTATCGCTCGAACAAGGGAAGTCTATCATAGTATTGATGGATAGTTAAATTTTTTTATATTTATAAATATTTTGATGTTTTTTTAATTTTTAATGGTATGTAGAGATGGAAATTAGAAATTAATTAATAGCACAAATCATGCCAGTTGGACAAATAAACTAATACTATAGATACCAACAAGCAAATAAATAACATTAATAATTTTTAATTTATGGCGCGAAGTATGTTGGGAAAGAAAAGGACATATTTTATAATTTAGGTCAAATGAATTATCTGCCATTAAAAAAGAAAAATAATAAATATAATAGGGATTTTGAATTGGAAATGTCTTCCACTACCACAAAATGTATGCATTAATTATGAGAAAATTTGCAGCCAGTTTAATTAATGTGGCCTATTTTTATATTATTTAATTACAGCTAATAATAATTCAAAATATTGATTTCCTCGTAAAAAAGAAATTAAAGCATTGACAATTTTGCTAATTGAAATGTCAACTCATAGAGACCCCACTTTTGTTTTTCCTTTTTTGGAATAAAAGAAAAACAAACGTGGAGAAGGATTATAAATAGAAAATGAAATTTGATGATGTATCTCCATGTCTTAAATGTTAAAGAAGCATATGAGTTGAATCTTTGACTTTAAAGATATAAGATATATGTTTATGTTAATTTTTTTAGTACGTATATTTATGTCAATTAAGTTATATTCATTTTAGTTGATATATACCTATCATATTATGAAGATATTGTGAAACAATTCTCATGTATTTATGTGATTATAAGATGATTTAATATAACTGTTGTACACAACACACAACTTACTTGATAAATATGTACCAAATTGTTTGAAAAATAATTAGAAGTAAATGTGTGGAAGAAGTGAAGAACAACAAACGGAAACGATATCATCTAATATATATATATATATATATATATATTATTGTTATGGGTAAATTTAGACTACTTAATAGAACCTATAAGAGAGCATAGGAGAGCTTAGTGGGACCCATGGAGAGAGCCTAATGGCTCAAAAGAGCTTAATGGAACCCATAGAAAAACTTAGAGTGAGCTTAGAGGACTCATGAGACAAAACCTAGGAAAGCTTAGTGGGACCCATAAGATAAACTTTGAAAGAACTGAGGGAATCCATAAGGAGAGCCTAGTGAGGCTCATATGACCCGTAGGAAGAGCCCAGTGAAGCTCAAATGATCTAGAGGTAGAGCCTAGTAAAGCTTGAAGGACTCATAAGGAGAATTAGTAAAGCTTGAAGGACTCACGAGGAGAACCTAAAAGAGCTTAGAGGGGACTCATGAGGAGAGCTTAGAAGACCCGTATTGGAGAGCTTAGAGGAAGCTTAGAGGAGCCTATGAGTCACATGAGGGACCTTGGAGGACTCATGAAAGACGTCTACAGGACCTTATAGTGGTAAAGTATGAAACCGTCCAGATTCATAACGAACATGCCATAAAAGAAACATTGAAAATTTGAATGGATGCATTCAATTACTGTAAATGGTGTAACCAACCAGCAACTTAACTCAATGATTTTAGAAATTTATGTGGGGCAATCATGAGCCCAAGTGACTAATACGCTTTACTATTCTATATAAGTGACCAAAGTCATTGGTCGAAGGCATGCCTAAACACCTTACTATTTTTTACTGTCAAGTTACTTACAAAACTCAAGACTAACTTAAGTGTAGGAGTGTGTGGCTTGACACCACACTGATACTTAATCTCTTTTGTCTTGCAGTCACTTGAACAATTTTTCTCCGTATAATAAAATTACGGTTGATCAATTTTTTTGGTATCGACAATTATCATTATTGTTGCACAACTTAATTGGTTAAGACATATGCTATCAGTAACTAAAATTTTGAAGGATTGAATTCCCAACTCTATGTGGTCTTGTAACAAATGAGTTATGTTGATGGCAAAATCTAACTAAGAGAACTCACCAGACCTTCATGTGCCACCGATGATAAATTTATGATTTGGGGAGGAGGTCGCCTGCAAAATAGTCAAAATAACACATCAGTGTGATGCTTGCCGTAGACACTTTAATACTTAAGTTAGATCTCAACACAAAGGTCAGAGCAAACAATTAAAGGAAGAAGATTAACTTACTTCATGTTGGATTATTGTGCTCTATTTATAATGGAGTTAAGCTAGAGGTCTTCCTCATCCTTTTAGGCTTAAGATCTTATCTCCTTTATCCTTTTGGAAATAAGATGTTTTAGAGCTGGATCAGGTCACAATGGAGGTTCCAGAAAAGGACCTATCGTAATAGGCCTCACGTGCAGGCTATGTCGGCCTCGACCTTGGCCTCCGAAGTTGAGGTGGGCCAGTTGGGCCTTATGACCCAATTTATCTTCCCACGCTTCAAAGGAACTTACTTGGGCTCGTTTTTTGTCAATCTCGAGTCCGTTTAAGATTAGATATACATGTTCAATCAACCTTGCTTCTACAAGACATCATTATTTTTTTCATAATTATTTTCATATAAAAATATCTTAATTAAAAAAAAATAATCCGCAACGAAATTGTAAATAATTATGATAACATTTTCTTAATCCAACAATATAAAGATGTAATATCTGAAATTTCGATCTCTCAATCAAATAGTATATCGATCATATTATATACTTACAAAGTCTCCTACCATAAATAATTAATTATATGCGATTTCTCACTACAAGTTGGAAGATTTCTTTTTGTTAATACTCTTCTTATCAAAGATATGGTGTGAAGATTGCAATAAAAAAATTCATTAATTCCAACCATATATCAATTGGAAATGTTCAAGCAAAAACAAGTCCTTTGTCTTTTATTTATAAATATACAAATTTGTTATGTTTTCTTTTCTATACATTTTATTTTAATATAGTGAAGTGATCCGTAAAAATTAATTAATTAATTAAACTCGAAACGTACAAGTTATTAAACATTGACTTTCTCAATAGAAATTTCTTGTTAATAGCAACATAAATCATTTAAAAAAGTAATTAGTTGGCAATGGCTTAAAAACCCAAAATATTATTTCCTTAATTTTTTATACTTGTATATTTCTTACTTGTCTCTTTTATATAGATAGCGACAATAATATTATTATTATTTCTAAGTATAATTGTTAAGAGGTAATTTGTCAGATTGCTCGATTTGATGATGGTAACCCGTTTGGTAATTAATTAGGTTTTTTTTCTTCTCAAAAATTAGTTTATTTGGTAATAAATTTGTTTTTGTTTTTAAAATTTAATCGTTTTTTTTAATTTATGAAGAGAATTTGAAAAAAAAAAAAGATTTTAAAAATTGTTTTGCATTTGTTCCTGCTTGTCAATATAATTGTTTTCCTTATAAACTAACAACTTTTTTTTCTTATGAACTAACGATGTTATTTTAATTTAAAAACTGAGGAATTTTTAAAAATATAAAAATAAGGAAACTATTTACATAAAATAGCAAAATTTTTAGATAGTTGTGATAGACGTTGATAGAAGCCTATCAGTGATAGAAATGATAAAAGTCTATTACTTATAAATGCTGATAGAAGTCTATCAATGTCTATTAGTGTTTTTTCTTTTTCTTTTTTTTTCTATTTTCTGTAAAGAGTTTGACATTTTTTTTTTATTTGTGAAAATTTCCTTTAAATTTTTTTATTTTTTTAATTGCATATTATTTTAAAATATATATTTAACTAACTTTTTAAAAAAATACTTATTTTCTTAATAAATTACATGTAATTAATATTTTATGTTGTATTTAAATATAAGAAAAGTATTATAAACATAAAAAATATCAAACTATTTACAGATATAAAAAAATTTCAGTGATAGAATTCTATCGCTTGAGCAACATAAAGCAATAGACTTCTATCGCTCAAGCAATAGAATTCTATAGCAATCTATCGCTGATAAACAGTAAAAAAAATTTATATTTGTAAATAGTTGGACTTATTTTTCTATATTTGAAAATAACCCTTAAATATAACTAGTTTAATTATAAATTTTGAAATTCGATTTATTTTGTTACAAACTAAAGTTAAAGTTTGAGGACTAAATTTTTAACTCAATTAAAAAAATACGATGGAAATGATTCTTTGATTAATGTATTCAATAGATTATTAGTTTATAATTACATATAATTTTAATTATTTTTTCTTGCAAATTTTAGGGTTTTTATAAAATATTATGAACACGTGGGTTGTTAATATGAATAGAGATATTATGGACTTTGTTTTTTCAGACATATTTCTTTTATTCTTTTTTTTCGTTAGTTGATTAGAGAAAAATATATGTGCAACATTTATCTCATAGCCAACTTGAGCAGATTTTGGCTCGTACATATATTTGATAAAATAATATTATAAAAATACTTTGTCATTAATTTCATAGAAAACAAAAATTAAAAACCATGATCAAATAATTATTTTTTAGAAAAACCGAAAATCAGAAAGAAGGTATCAAACAAGTTACAATAAAAATAGAAAACAAAAATCAGTTACTAAACATATCTGGTTTTTATTTTTTATAAACAAAAAATCAAAAACAAAATATTGAAACGGTTACCAAACGAGCCCTTAATTATTCAAAGTGGTTTGAGCTACCATTGAGGAGATTCATATTGGTTCTTGATCTCCTTAAGATTTGTTTGTTTGAGTTATGTTTTTGAGAGTTCGTTTGCAACAATTTTTAACTTGTGTGGTTGTATTTTGTTTGTGTCTTTACCTCATTCTATGAGGTCACTTTATCTTTGTGAAATTCAATATATTGACACAACAAAATTACAAATATGGCAATCGGACCTAAAGAATTAACAGATATATCACAACGCAAAAAGAATTTGTAGATATAACAAAATTTAGATCCAAATCTCGGAATCCGACTATAAATAATGTTGATAGGAGTTTTTCAGTAATATAGTCTATCACTGATAGATTTTGTTATATTTGCAATTCTTTAAAAATGTTGTTATAAACTTAATTCTTAACTATAAAAGTGCTACTCAACCTTGGACTCTTAGAATGTTGTTGTCCAAACATCACAATTGATATATTATTAAAGACATCAAATATCGTAAAAGAGAATATATATATATATATACAAACACATAACAATAACCGTAATGTTTTCATGTTTTGAACATTAAAAATACAGTCCAAATAAGAAAAAGATAAATTATTATAAATGAAAAATATATCAAACTACTTATAAATAGTTTGAGCGATAAAAGTCTATCGTAATCCGTGACTAATAGACAATGAAATTTTTATATATTTATAAATATTTTAACTATTTTTTTATATTTAAAAAAATCTCTAAGAAACTTATATATGAAAAGGGGTGAGAAAATAAATGATTTTAGTTTATTTAAACCTGGAGCAACTTTTTGGAAGGTAAAGTGTCAAAGTGTGCATGGAATTTAATTAGAAAAAAAAAAAAAAAAAAAAAACTCATAATTTATCGTTGTACATGTACAAAGTTGAATGCGTTAAATTTAATCTCAAGTTGTGGTTTTTTATTAATTTAATATTTGAGCCATAATTATAGTTTTTTAAACCAACACAAAAATTTATTTAAATGTCTACTTTCTGAAATCCAAATAAAAATGTTAAAAATACAGCTATTGAAAAAAATGATATTCAAATCAAAGTGTGTATTGCTCAACGATAATTAGTATGCATTTTCTCATTTGAAATTGAAAATTTAATTTCTCATTCCTTAAATTATTGTAATAAAAAAAAAACTATATTCAAATCAAGCTATAAAAACACCTTGATTCCAACACATATAAAATGAAGAAATAAAAGAAATAATGATATCTAAACACAATTAACTTCAACTTAATTAAAAATCCATCAACATCAGCATAGGACATGTATTTTCAACAAATAGCTAAAGGTTAGAAGGAAAGAAACAAAACCAAATTAAAAACCAAACCATCCAAAATAAAGTACAATGACAAATATATCAATTAAGTCCAAAGTATTAGCAAATATAGTACAATACAAAATAATTTGCAGATATAACAAAATTTAGATCTAACTCTCAGAGTTTATAAATAATAGACTATCGCTTGTAAGAGTCTATTAGTGGTGGAGTTTATCATTGATGAGAGTCTATCACTAATAAATTTTGCAATATTTACAATTCTTGGTATACACTTAATTAATTTTAAAAGTGCTACTTATTGCAACTACCCAAAAAATAATAGTATTCTACATAAATTTATTTTAAAAAAAACACACGCGCCAATAAGTAAAAATAGAATTTAATATAATTAAAATTTAAAAAAAATTAATGCAATAGGCATAGTAAGATTTGAATCACAAATCTCGTGGTCAATAACATATTCATATGCTAGTTGAGTTATGCTCGCTTTGAGATAATTAAATTAAATTAATAAGGGAGCGGGACAAAATTGAATTTTGCGTTAATTTCAATTTTAAATTATACTTTGGTGGCAATCATTGTTAGAAGGAGTAGGTGAGGGGGAAAGGAAAACGCAATTAACATATATATATATATATATATATATATATATATATATATATATATATATATATACCGATTCAATAAACAATTAATTAAATAAAATACCACGTAAATGACAATGCGAAGTTGGGATTATTCCAACCGTGATATTTATGTAATTTTTTAAATAAATTTTATTAATTCATAGATGTAATTTAATTTTATGGGCAAAATACACTTTCTAAAAAATATATATTTTGACATTTTCAATATCTTAAATTAGTAAAATTGGTAATTTTTATATAATTTTAAAATTTTAATTTGAAGGATGCATCAATTTTCAAAAGACGGTTCAATTGCTCTAAGCTAAATTTCCTTAATTTTTTAGTTTCTAAATAAATAAGGTTCCTCAATTCAATTAGAAAAAGTGAGCCATTAGTTTAGGTATAAGATACTATTATATTACCCACAAATTGACGCTCGAATTTCAACTAAGGAAAAATATTGCATATAACAACAATTGTTATATTGCTTTTATTAAAATTAAAAAACATGTATTATTAAATTAATCACAATTAACCCAGTATCATATTAGTCTCGTTTGTCTAACTTTAATGAATGTACTTTCAATAAATATTAAATTTTGACATTTAAAGTTAAATTTTATAAAAAAAATGATTAACTAATAATAATGCTTTTCATGCAATAAAAGACACGCTGTGAATATATTTTTGAAGTTTATAAAAGAAGTGTTAGTATATACAAATTTTTTTTAAGAATGTCAACAAACTAACAATAAAAATTACATTTAAGATTTATTGAAAGTATATAAACTAAAAATACAGTAACTAAATAATATTTTCACCACCAAAATAATCATAGCTCAGTTGACATAGTGCTAGTACTATCAACTTTAAAATCAAATGTTGGACTCTCCCACCCTATATGTTAAAAAAAGAAGAAGATATTTTTCACTATTTTTTAAGGGTAATTGCAATTGGTAGCACTTTTAAAAGTATATAACAACACTTTAAAATAATTGTAAATATAACAAATTCTATCACTGATAGACTCTATCGACCAATTATATTGCTAATAGACTCCTATTAGAGATATAATCATCATTAATGGGATGTGAGAGTTGAATCTAAATTTTGTTGTATTTGCAAATTTTTTTGTATTGTGTTATATCTTAGATTTGATTGCTATATTTGCTACTATCTATTTTTTTAATTCATTAAAATATTGCTTTTAGACCCAAAACATAAATTATTATAAAAAGAAGTTTCCAATTTAAAAACGAATATATTAGCTTTCTCAAAAAAAAAAAAAAAACGAATATTTTAGCTTTTAAAACTCAAGAAAACACATTAAAATATAAACCAAAACGCAAGAGTTTTTCTTTTTTCAAGTTCAAATCATGTTACATATAACTTATTTTACTAATTGAAATTTTAACCCTAAACCAGCCAAAATTAATTTTAACCAATATTTTTGTTTATATTTTTATGATGACGTGTTATCTTCTCCATTTGAATTTGACTCAGTTTCATGCACTCATTGTCCATAAATTGAGCTCCAAAAGAGAGCTTCACTTTCCACCCCTTCCCCTGTGTGAAGAAGCCTGTGTTTATCTTCTTCACATTACACTTTCACTTTCAAATTTCAATCAATCATGGCCGTCGAAATCGAAATCGTTTCCAAAGAAACAATCAAACCCTCTTCCCCAACGCCGGAGCACCTCCGCCGTTACAGTTTATCCTTCCTCGACCAAGTCACCGTCGATGCCTACAACCCAATGGTCTATTTCTACAACGCCGGCTCCGCCACCCCCGCCGAAATCGCCGACCTCCTGAAAAAATCCCTTTCCGACGTCTTGACCCATTACTACCCTCTCGCCGGCAGAGTCAACTACGACGAGTTTTTCATCGACTGCAACGACGACGGCGTCCCCTTCATCGAAACCAGAGTCAACTGCCGACTCTCTGATGTAACGACCACGCCGTTTCCTTCTGAATTAAACAAATATCTTCCGTTTGAATTGGACGAGCTTGACGAGATTTCGATGGGAGTTCAGTTGAATGTGTTCGAATGCGGCGGCGTTGCTGTCGGGATCTGTGTTTCTCATAAGATTAGCGATGCTCTGTCTTTTTTCATTGTGGTTAATGGGTGGGCAGCGTATTGCCGGGGGGAGAAGGAGGCGGTGCGGGCTCATTTGTCGTCGGCGGAGCTGTTTCCGCCGATGAAGACGGGGCTTTACGACACAAGGACAAGTATTGTCAGACAAAGAGTGGCGAGACGGTATCAGATTGATGCTGCGAATGTTGAAAGTATTAGAGCTAAATATGCAGAGTGCCCTGCCATGGAAAACCAGAGGCGGCCTTCGAGAGTTGAGGCCTTGTCTGCCTTCATCTATAGTCGTTTTATTGCTGCCATTAAAGCCGTAAGTTCCTGAACTTGCTAAATAAATACAAACTCACTCAAAGTTACAATAACACACTTTTTTTTAAAAAAAAAAATATATATTTTAAATAGCTAAAATTAAGTTTGTAAAGTTCAAAATATGTTTTTAATCACCCATCAATTTTAATGGTATAAAAATCATACTTAAAAGTTTAAATCCAAACCCCTTATCTAAGGTTCAAATATTCATGTTTGATTACTAAATAATAAATAGTAAATTTGTTTAATAATATTAAAATATAGGATAATTGTTTTAAATTATAAAATTGTTGGAAATTTTTTGGTCGGTCATGGATGACAATGATTGTTTATTTGTAAAATTTTTTGACTCATTTTGTTATATTTGAAAACATCCATAAAATATATGTTTGAGTTAAAAAATATGTTTGATCTTGTCCATGTACTTTACATTTGTGACGATTTAACCCTTATGGCAAAAAATATTATTAATGAAATTTTTTATCCTTGTAGATAGATAAACTGATCAAAAATAAAATTTATTTATAAATTATGAAGACTAAATTATTCCCCAATAAAAGTGGCAATTAATTTTGATGAGATTTTTTATGATAGAGATTAAATCAATAAAAAATTTAAAGTATCAAGACTAAATGATTACTTGTTAAAGGTTGACTAAATAATTACAAATTTGAAACTACATGAACTAAATTATTATCCACTAAAGTTTAAAAACTAAGTCCCTTCCATATTTTGTTTTTGATTTTGGTTTTTGAAAATTCTATTATCTATGATAGGTTTCCATGGAGAATGGAAGCTCAGAATCGGAGAAGAAGATATTCCTAGTATGCCACGCTGTAAACATACGCTCAGACTAGACCCCCGGTCCCCGATTACGCATTTGGAATTATTACAGATCCACATTTGCAGTTCCCTCAGAGAGATTCTCAATGACACTACTGTTATGGTCTTGTGAAGCAAGCGAGGGAAGAAATTGGGAAATCAACGAAGACTATCTCAAAAGGCTTCAAGAAAGGCTCCAAATTCCTCGACTACATGAAGAAAGCGGCCGCCCAATTCTCCACCGGAGAACTCATCTCTTGCTCTTTCCCAGCCTTTGTCGGATGCCCATTACGACGTCGATTTCGGGTGGGGCAAACCCGATTGGATCAGCTCCCCGGCCTTGATCTTCAAGAATCTCTTTGTCTTCATTGACAAGAAAGATGGCGATGGAGTTGATGTTTATGTTCATCTCAAAGAAGAGCACATGAATAAGTTTGAAGCAGATGAAGAGTTCCTCATGTATGCCAAGTTGCCTACCATTTAATAATTTCAATGTTGATTATTTTTTTAGTACAATCAAATTAAAATTGGGGTGGTATGTAGATTTGAATCTCTGACTTTAATGTAATGTGAACGAGTACATGTTACATTATCTGTTCTAAATTAATTTTTGATTTCGTTTATCTATTGAAACATAATAAAGAAACCAACAAAAGTATTGTCGGTTTGTGAATTTATAGTTAGTGGTAGAAAAATATACCACAACAAAAAGTTAGTAATAACTGCAATGTAAGGTAAGTTCTTTTTTCTCTCCGTAAATGAATCCATTTGTTATTAAAATATTGTTTTAGTATGAGATACTTTCAATGTAATGGGACATAGAATCCCCTTAAGTATGAAATAAACTTTTTTTCACTCTCAACTTGACATACAACCAATGATTACATTCTAATCGGCAACATCCTCAACAGCAAGGTACATCAAGATTACAAACAGTACATTCATGTATTTTACTTTGAAAAACTCCCAAACTCTCAAATCCTTAACACCTACACTTTTTGAATAAAGAGACTTAACCCTAAAAAAAATAAGAACCACAATATATATATGATTCAACCTCGAGAAGGTCTTCAAGAAAAGAGAAAATATTCTCGGTAAGAAAAAGAAAGAAAACTAGCAAATCTACGCAAATACATATTAATAGATAAGGAAAAAAAAATATTCTACTAGATCGTCTGTCCATCACGGAACATTATGCTTGACATCATATACGATATGTTGTAAAACTTACAGGTTGTTCCAGTTTTGCCAATAATAAGATCAGTCAATCATATTGTAGTAATACTTCTATATTATAGTTTATGGTTATGTATTACCTTTTGCAAGTGTTTATAAAACCAAATCAAATTTTGAAAACTTACAAAAAAAAAAAAAAAAATAAAAAAATAAAAAAAATAATAATAATAGTGTTAGGAAATTTTTTTTGTTTTTTTTTAATTTAGCTAATAAATTCACATGTTTTATTTATAAAAGATAAAAACCATTTTAAAGATTTGGTGTTAAAACAAACACAAATTTAAAAAGCTATTACCAAACAAGCTTTTAATTAACGATGTACATTAGGTGGCAATGGGGATGGGATAAGGATAACATGTATTTAAATATGTCCATAAAATAATAATTAAATAACAAATCAACATTTTGTTAATAAATTTTGTTCCATACAATAACTTGGCTAGTTGAGAATTTTTAATATATTTTTTTAAAAAAAAAATATTAAGCATTAAAAACAAAGCAAAATTAAGAATTTAAGTAAATTAACGTGACCATTTTGTACGTATGTATACAGCTAGCGTTGGATGAAGTCAAAGTCAATGATGATCCAAGTTTATTTTAGCGTTGACGTTCTATTTTTATTTCATTTCACTCCATATAACTTGGCACGTAAAATCGTTTAGTTTAATTTTTTTAAAAAAAGAATTAAAATATAGTGATGTCCAGTCTGTTATATATAAAATATTATATAATTTCTTTTAATTATCATGAATTTTTATAAGTTAGAGGACATCTTGAAAAAATTGGATGTATATAATAAACATTTGACATTAAAGTATGTATGATATAATTGAAATAAAAATTTTAAACTAAAATTGATTAAAACTAGGCGACATTAGATAGATCAAAATTTAAAAGATGTGATAAATTTTTTAAAAATATGAAATCTTTGATTGAAAAAAACATATATCAAGCCTAACAAATTAAGGGTCAGTTTAGATAAGCCTTCTAAGTATTTATAAGTGTAAAAAAAAAAAGTGTTCATAAACATTTAGAAAGTGAATTCAAACGAGCTCTAAATGGTTAGCATAAAGTTGACAAGCCAGAGTGAGCTTGATTCAATGGTAATGATATGGTCTTTCTCCCTCCCCGCAATTAACATAGTGTTTGTACTATCAATCTCGAAGTTAGAGATTCAATCCCTCACCCCACATGTTGTAAAAAAAATTAAAAAGGAAATGTAAACTAACAACAATTTTTTTAGCAGACTTGTTGGGAAAAACTTCCAACTGCTATTGTAGAAATAAGCTCATCATTTTCTTGAACTTTTCCGATGTGAGACAACTGAACTTCTAAATTCTAATATTTTGTCAAAACACAATAGGTATGATATTGTATACTTTGGGGATAAACTCTTATGACTTTGCTTTTGGTTTTATCCTAAAATGTCTCATCATTACCATTGTGGATATATTTGGAGGGTCGTTACCCTTAACAAGTAGTCATAGGAAGTTAGATGGGTTAAATTTAACTAATATTTTAATTAATTTTAAAAACATCGTGTGAGACTTATAATTTTATCAATTACTTAAACTTCTAAACTTTCATAAGTGTATCAATTTAGACTCTCGATTATGATTTTCTTTGAAAATTCTCTATGCATGAACTCCAATTGCTTTGCAATATATTTTTCAAAATAAGTTTGAAGGAGAGTGTTAATCAGTACACCTACGAAAATTTGGGGTTTAAATTAACATAATTATTAGCTTAAGACTTAACTTGATACAACCCCAAAATTTAAGGGTGTAAATTGAAAACTTCCCTATTTTTTTATACGTATAATTGTACTTGTAAATTTCTTACATGTATATTTTATATTAATAGCTACAATAACATTATTATTTTTTCTAATCATAATAACCCATAAGTGATTTGTCAAATTGTTCGGTTGGATGTGTTTTTATGTTGTTATGAGTGACTTGAGCTTCCGTTGAGGAGATTCGTGTCGGGTATTCTCCTTCCGACTTATTTTATTGAATTATATTTTGGGAGGTTGTTTGCACTATTTATCTTGATTTTTAACTCGTGTAGTTATGTTTTGCTATTGTGAGTTTCCTTTTTTCTTAATTCAATTTCATTACAAAATAAATAAATAAATAAATGTTTGTTAGAAACACGTAATCTAATTTCTTTCAACATGCAACTCTTAAAACATCATGGTCAAAACGCTAAAATTGATATCTATTATGAGAGACATCAAATATCGTAAAAGATTATATATATATATAGACACGCAAACACAAACACATAACCATAACCCTAATGTTTTGTGAAAGAAGGCATAGAATTTAATTTTGAAAAAAAGCATAAATTTAATCTTAATTTTAAAAAAAATTAAAATTTGAGCTAAAATTGTAGTTTTTTAAACAAACACATACATTTATTCAAATGTTCACTTTCTAAAATTCAAAAACAAAATGCCAAAAGTATAAACCTTAAAAAAAATGATATTAATATCTACTCTATCCTTTAAAGTTAGAAATTTGATCTCTCCAATAATTATACGACTAAAAGAAAAATGATATTTGACACATGGCTATAAAAAACCTCAATTCCAATCCACATGAAAGGATGAAATTGACCTCAAATTCAAGGCCAAAATGCATTACACAAGTCTACAACAGGAAAATTTCCTATACTATGGGAGTATGGAACAGGAAGATTTTCCATACTCCCTCCATTTATTGTGTGTCACGTCAACCTGCTTTTAAGGAAAAGGTTAGGACCCACTGACATTAACGTGGGTTCTACTAGTATTTATAGAGATAGAGTTATAGTGTGAACACATAAAGTATGGTACTCATGTAGTACTAGAAAAATTTTGGTCTACAAATGACTTCAACGTAATTAAAAATCAAACTCTCCGCTCTAATAATAATAATAATAATACTAATAAACTCATCAATCATCTTGTGAAAAAAAAAATCATCAACAACTAAAAATGGAATTAAATATAATTAAATAAAATTGATAAGTGAGGGGGACAAAATTGAATTTTGCGGCGTTAATTGCAATTTTAAATTATACTTTGGTGGCAATCATAGTTACAACTTACTAGGAGTAGGTGAGTGGGAAAGGAAAACCCAATGCACATATCTATATTAACCGATTCAAAAAATAAATAAAAGGCAATCATAGTTACAACTTACTAGGAGTAGGTGAGTGGGAAAGGAAAACCCAATGCACATATCTATATTAACCGATTCAAAAAATAAATAAAAATAAGAACAAAATTGTCATTATATTATTATGATGACGTGTTATGTTTTCCATTTGACTTTGACTAAGTTTCATGTACTTGTTGTCCATAAATTGGGATGCAAAACAGAGCTTCATTTTCCACCCCTTCCCCTGCGTTTATCTTCTTCACATTATTCTTTCTCTTTCAAATTTCAATCAATCATGGCCGTCCAAATCGAAATCCTTTCCAAAGAAACAATCAAACCCTCTTCCCCAACGCCCGAGCACCTCCGCCGTTACAGTTTAGCCTTCCTCGACCAAGTCACCGTCGATGTCTACAACCCAATGGTCTATTTCTACCCCGCCGGCTCCACCACCCCTGCCGAAATCGCCGACCACCTGAAAAAATCACTCTCCGACGTCTTGACTCATTACTACCCTCTCGCCGGAAGAGTCAACTACGGTGAGTTTTTCATTGACTGCAACGACGACGGTGTCCCCTTCATCGAAACCAGAGTCAACTGCCGACTCTCCGATGTAATGAACACGCCGTTTCCTTCTGAATTAAACAAATATCTTCCGTTTGAATTGGACGAGCTTGACGAGATTTCAAGGGTGTTCAGTTGAATGTGTTCGAATGCGGCGGCGTTGCTGTCGGGATTTGTGGTTCTCATAAGATTAGCGATGCTCTGTCTTTTTTCATTGTGGTTAATGGGTGGGCGGCGTATTGCCGGGGGGATAAGAAGGCGCTGCGGGCTCCTTTGTCGTCGGCGGAGCTGTTTCCGCCGACGTTTTCATTGTGGTTAATGGGTGGGCGGCGTATTGCCGGGGGGATAAGAAGGCGCTGCGGGCTCATTTGTCGTCGGCGGAGCTGTTTCCGCCGACGAAGACGGGGCTTTACAACACGAGGACGAGTATTTTCAGACAGAGAGTGGCGAGACGGTATCAGATTAATGCTGCGGATGTTGAAAGTATTAGAGCTAAATATGCAGAGTGCCCTGCCATGGAAAACCAGAGGCGGCCTACGAGAGTTGAGGCTTTGTCTACCTTCATCTATAGTCGTTTTATTGCCGCCATTAAAGCCGTAAGTCCCTAAACTTTCTAAACTAATATGAGCTCACTCAACCAGAACGATACTTTTTTTTTTTTTTTTTTTTCTTTTTTAACCGTTAAAATTAAAGAGAAATATCAATATATATCATAAACTTTAAGGTTTAAAAGTCTCAGATTTTAGGATATAAATGGATATTTGTCCTAAAATTAATTTTGTAAAGTTGAAAATAGCAAAATATACATAAGAAAATGAATTAAAATATTTTAAAAAAATAAGTAAATATAACTTACCGTGATAAATTGACAAACATAGGTACAACTTATAATGTTACAGACCTATTTGGTTGACAATCTGAATTCTATTTTATCTTTTCAAATTCACTAGAATTCAGTAAATATGTGTTTGACAAACATTTCAAATTATATTTCTAAAAATTATTCAAGATTCACTTATTCAAACAATGCAAATCTTGAAAAAAAATATTTTTATATTTTTATTATATCTATATTTTGAATTTTAAAATTTAAAATTTAAAATACATAATTATATTAATATAGAAAAAAAAATATATAGTAGGTCAGATTATAACTCAATTCATTTTTTAAAAGAAAAAAAATATTAGGTAATGTATTATAAATTGTATAATATTATAAAATAATAATTATACAAAATTTAATATAGTATCAAACTCATTTTAATCAATTGTTTAAATTAGAATCTATTTTACGAGTCTACTATCAAACACATATTTGAAAAAATAAAAATGCATATCTATTTTCATTGAATCCTATGTTTTCAAATTCCTTACCAACTAACCTATTTTCAAATTCAAAATATGTTTTTAATCATCCATCAATATTACTGGTATAAAAGGCATGCTTAGTGTGTATATATATAATATATATAATATATAATATATATATATATATATATATATATATATTTCATAATTTTTATTTTAATATATTAAAAAATATGTTTGAGAAAAACTTTATATAATTAATCATTTAAAAAGAATGTCTTGAATCTTTGACAAATAAGAGAAATAAATAAATATAAGAACTGTACATGTCGAAAGAAAGAAGAAATAGATATGTGTATATTTCAAAATAATTAAATAAAAGAAAGATAGAGAGTATATGAAAATAACCATTAATCAATTTTAGTTGGTTGCAAGTTTATTAATTATAGTATTAAAAAAAATTATTAAGTATACTTTTAATTTAGTAACAATTTAGTTATTCAACTTTAGTAATTAATAATTTTGATTCTATCCATTACTAATTAAGTCGTGAGTAATAAAAGTAGACACTTGATTTTAATGAGTTTTTTCATAATATGGACTAAATTATTAAAAACTTCAAAATATAGAGACTAAATTGTTACTTATTAAAATTCATGAACTAAATTATTACAAATTAAAACTACATGCATTAAATCATTACCAATTAATATTCAAATACTAAATCATATTTTGTAATCATTTCGTTTCTGGTTTTTGTTTATGAAAATTTGTAATAACCTTTCTTAAGTATAAGAGTCAAATTCTAAAACAAAAAACAAGTTTTTAAAAAGTATTTTTTTTAGTTTTCAAATTTTGGGTTGATTTTTAAAATATAGTAAAATAGATTACAAAATACGAAATTTCAAGGTGGAATGAATGTTTATAGGCTTAAATTTTAAGAAATAAAAACTAAATGTTTTACCAAACGAGACCTAAATTATTATTTTTAATAAGGATAAAATTAAAATTGATTAATTGTATGTTATATATTGATAGGTTTCTAGTCGCGGGTTGGAGAATGGAAGCTCAGAATCGGAGAAGAAGAGATTCCTAGTATGTCACTCTGTAAACATACGCTCAAGACTGGACCCGCCGGTCCCCGTCGGATGCCCATTTATGATGCCGATTTCGGGTGGGGCAAACCCGATTGGATCGGCTCTCCGGCCTTGATCTTCAAGAACCTCTTTGTCATAATTGATAAGAAAGATGGCGATGGAGTTGATGTTTATGTTCATCTCAAAGAGGAGCATATGAACAAGTTTGAAGCTGATGAAGACTTCCTCAAGTATGCCAAGTTGCCTTCTAATTAATAATTGTTGTTCATTTAGTACACTAAAATTTGGGTGGTGATGTGAGTTTGAATCTCTGACTTTAATGTAAATGAGTAGATGTCACATTATCTGCTCCTAAGTATTTTTTTTTATTTCGTTTGTCTATTGAAACAAATTAAAGAAATTATTAAAAATATCGTTTGTTTGTGTATTTGTTAATAGTAAAAGAATATACCACGTCAAAAGGTTAGTAATAATTGTTAGGTGAGGTAAGTTTTTTTTTTTTTTCTTCTATGTATTGATTTGATTTGTCACTAAATTACTATTTTGTAAACACATGTGTGTGGTACAGAAGGTGGCCACGTCACATGGGAAGAAAAGACTTTGTTTTGCTTCGTTTGATTATGATTTTATTTCGTGTTTTTTTTTAAGTCTTCTATTCTTAATTTCTTTAGGATTGTTTTTAAATATAGAAAAATGAGCCATATAGAAAATTTTTACTATCAGCGATAGATCACAATAGAATTTTATTTCTTGAACGATAGACAGATCACTAATGGTAGATCTATCCTAGTCTATCACTAAAAGACATAAAATTTTTCTATATTTATAAATAGTTTGATATTTTTTCTCTTAATAATAATTTTCTATTTCTTTATTATGGTTTTTACTTTTATTAAAAAAAAAAACACTTGAATTTTTTATTAAATTATAAAAACAAAACTAAATTTCTTAATTAATTTTTTTTTTTTTTTAACTTCGTCTAGTTTTGAAAAATAAATAGAAAATAATAACCAAATATAAAAACTTTTAAGTGTAAACAGTTTAATTTTAAAAAAACCAAATCATCATTAAACAAACACTCAAATGGATTGAATTTTTGAGTGATATTTGAGTCGATATAATCATGTTAATAGAATAATAATTAATTAACACTTCAACCTTTTGTTAATAAATTTTGTTCTATGGAATGACTTGGGCTAGTTGGAAATTTTTAATGTATTTAAAAAAAACAAAGCAAAATTAAGAATTAAGTAATTTAAACTTTAAAGTGACCATTTTGTAGGTATGTATACAGCTATCGTTGGATCAAGTCAAGTCAACGATGATATAAGTTTATTTTAGCGTTGACGTTCTATTTTTATTTATTTTCATTTACTTTCTGAATCAGTATATAACTGCACTCCATTTAGTTTGATATTAAAGATGTATATATATATTTAGAACAGATATTAAAGATAAAAACTATCAAAATATGGAACGTCAAATATCATGTTCGTTTTAATTATAACAATTTGAAAGGCGTGTATTAAGTTGTTTTACTTTAAAATTGATGTGTAATATTTTTTAAAATTGTGTTTATTTTCTCACAATTTTTTCAGTGAATATATTTGAGTTCTTAACTAATTTCCAAAACTAAAAACAAGTTTTTCAAAGTTGTAATTTAATATCATTCACATCAGATAATAACTTTGATCATTGTATGTATGTGTTTACGAACCAGAAGTTTGTAATTCGAATTTTTCCACTCATCTTTGCTGCATAATATAAAAGGAGCAAAGTGGGGAGAATCTTTACATTTCCACTTTGCCACTCGTTTTTAATCATATGACTATTATACCTTTGACTTTAATGATCAGTTGTTAAATCTACTTAAACTTACTATCAAAACCTTCCAGAAAATAACATCTTTTCAACAAACACGTATGTTCCTTAAAACACAATTTTTCACGAAATTAGAGATTTTTGGAGAGTTCATCTCTTATCCAAACACATAGGTAATCATTATTGTTGGTTTTGTTTTTATTTTTTTTTCTTTTCAAACACAAATTTATTGATGAGGGAGAATGTAACTAATGATATTTCAAAATAAAAATCGAAAATTCGAAAATAATATATATATATTTTTTATTTTAAAATTAAAAATGTCTAAAATGTTCCTAAAATCTAGTTATAAAAGATTACTAAAAAAGATATATAATTTTTTTTAAAAAATTACTAAAATACATTATAATTCCGTAAATCTTCCTAAAATTGATATATTTTAGTAGTGAACCAGGATCTCGTTGCGGGCTACAGATCGGCCCAAAGGTAATTTTGGGCTTCAAAGATGGGCCTGGAGATTGAGAGTTTGAGCCTCTTCTTGTCGAGAAGCCCATTACGATTGCAGGTACCAACGCGACAGATCGGCAGGAAAAACCTCAGCTATCCGTCTGTTTGGCGAGGGAGAAAAATCAGAGATTTCGCTTTACGGAGAAGAAAATGGCTCCGAAATCCAAAGACAAGCCAAAGGCATCTCCGTCTTCTCAGCCGCCTCCACCCATCGAAGATCAATTCACTTCTCTAAACAGACACATCCAGCGATCTGAATTCTCACAAGCCGTCAAAGTTGCAGATCAAAGTCAGTTTTCTTTCCTCGAACATTTTATTCCATTTCTCTTTACTTCCCAAACCTCTCTCGTTTTTCCTTCATGTAACTCACATCTGTTGAATTATCTCACAGTTTTGTCGATTGCTCCCGGCGACGAAGACGCCCTTCGATGCAAAATCGTAGCCTTGATCAAGGATGATAGAATTGATAATGCTCTTTCAGCAATTCAATCTTCTCAGACAACTGACTTCAGCTTCTTCAAGGTAGAAGGGATTTTACGAATTACCTTGGCTGTTTTAAAATGGATGAATCGAGCATTTTAGGGGGAAATTATTCGTTAGATTATATTTTTGAGGCACTTTGATCTCATAGCCCATTTTTAGTTACTTCATAGAATTATTTGATGCAGCTGAAAACAATAGTCAAAAGAAAATGAAACTAACACAATGGTAGAAGGATACATAAATTTTGCTTTCATTTCGTTCTGTTTTCGATTTTGTGGAGCTTAACAGTTTACAAATCTTGATGTTGTTGGGAGTGTTGAGCCTTCATACTCAATTAACTTGAATGAGATTACGGTTAAGGTTAGCAAGTGAAGATATAGCTTGAGTACCTAAGATTAACATCTTCCTCCAACGTTGTCTTCTTGTTTACTTTAGATAGGCTTTTTAATCTGGATTGATTGGCTTGCAGTTCTTGAAGTTCAGTAAAGAATAATAATATGTAAGCATAAAACTGATTAGATTTTGCAGGATCCTTCTACTAGACTACATTGCAGTTGTTGGTTTGATGTAAATTTCAAACGAACTCACTAGTTAATGGAGGTGTGAAACTAATGTGTTTTGTTAAATCTGTTTCTGTTCTTATTTATATCTTTGCACTGGTTTCTTTTCCTTGCCAACATTAAGGAGTTTCCACTATCAAATTCTAAAAAACCCTTAATTACCCTTTAAGACCGAACAACATTGGTTGATTCTTTTTATCTTCTTTCTCTAGATTCATGCAGTCATGTAATTGTGCCCCCACACAACCAACTAACTCATTTTGTGCTGTTTACATTTCTTTTTAAAAAATAGGCATACTGCCTATACAGGCAAAATAAGTTAGATGAAGCTTTGGGTTCCTTGAGAGACCAAGAGAGAAACTCAATGACGATGCTATTGGAATCCCAGATCTTATATCGTTTAGGAAAAATGGATGCTTGCGTGGACACTTATCAGAAGCTCGCAAAATCAAAGATTGATTCTTTAGAAATAAATTATGTTGCAGCTTTAACTGCAGCTGGGCGAGCCTTTGAAGTGCAAGGAGCCATGGAGGCTCTTAGAGTGAAAGCTACCAGTAGCTTTGAGTTGGCATACAATACTGCATGTTCCTTAGTTGACGTGAACAAGTATACAGATGCAGAACAACTGTTACTGTCAGCTCGAAGGTAATATGTTTATGTACATAAGTTCATAAAAATAGTTAGTTTCTAGCTTTTGGTGCTCAATGGTAGCATGACAGACAAGTGACTAAGTATTTGAGTATCAATTTACATACGTATTTAGCACTGTTACTGTTACTCGTTGTTAGAAATGTTTTAAGTGGTTGTACTATATCTTTGTTTTACTTGAAGTTCTCCATTTATTCTTAAAATTAGTTTTCCTTTAAACTAACGTTTCTGGTTCTACTTTGCATGCTCTTGTCAGAATTGGTCAAGAAACACTCATGGAAGAGAATTTGCCTGATGAAGATATTGAGATTGAGCTATCCCCAATAGCTGTCCAACTGGCATACTTGCAGCAGGTAACTTCATTGACAAAATGAATGTTTTTACTTTTCCTTGATCACTTGAGGTATTCAATCATGTAATCCCAATTTATCTATTAATCAGCTTCTTGGTCACACATCAGAAGCCTCTGAAGCTTACAAAGACATCATTAATCGAGATTTGGCAGATGAATCTTCGCTTGCAGTGGCAGTGAACAATCTTATTGCATTGAAAGGTCCAAAAGATATTTCCGATGGCCTTAGAAAACTGGATAAGCTAAAAGAGAAAGATGCACCAAACTTCCGACTTGCTCGTGGACTTGAACCAAAGATTTCCCAAAAACAAAGGGAAACAATATATGCAAACCGTTTCCTTCTCCTTCTCCATGCTAATAAGATGGATCAGGTCATTTTATATCCTACATTTTCTTTTGAACTTTATAACTTTCTGCAACTCTATGTATGCATAAAATTTTTAAATGAAATAATGATTGGTGGGAATAGAAATCTCCTTGTAGCAACATATTGATTATTTAATTATTTTGTGGCCTGCATCTGCTTGAAAGACCTCTTTTTCATGTTCCAGGCTCGAGAAATGGTTGCAACTCTGGCAGATATGTTTCCAAACAGTGTGACCCCTGTACTGCTTCAAGCGGCTGTATTAGTAAGAGAGAATAAAGCTGGGAAAGCTGAAGAAATTTTGGGTCAGTTTGCTGAAAATTTCCCAGATAAGTCCAAGTTGGTTCTCCTAGCAAGGGCGCAGGTTGCTGCGGCTGCAGGCCATCCTCATATTGCATTCGAGTCCCTTTCTAAGATACATGATATTCAGCACATGCCTGCCACCATTGCTACACTTGTGTCTCTCAAAGAACGTGCTGGAGATGTTGATGGAGCTATTGCCGTGCTCGACTCTGCAGTCAAATGGTGGTCAAATGCCATGACTGAAGACAACAAGCTTGATGTTGTATTGCAGGAAGCAGCTTCCTTCAAGCTGAAGCATGGCCGTGAAGAAGATGCTGCCAAATTATATGAAGAGCTCGTTAAAAGTCATGGAAGTATAGAAGCATTGGCTGGATTGGTCAAGACAGTTGCTCGTGTGGATATTAAGAAGGCAGAAACATATGAGAAGCAGTTGAAGCCATTACCAGGCTTGAAGGAGGTTGATGTGGAGAATCTGGAGAGGACTTCCGGAGCAAAACATGTTGAGAATGCTGCTGATCTTGGAGCATCTGATGCCTACATGGTGGATAAAAACAAGACCAAATCAAAGAAAAAGAGAAAGAGAAAGCCAAGATATCCTAAAGGATTTGATCCTGCAAATCCAGGTCCTCCCCCTGATCCAGAAAGGTGGCTTCCCAGGAGAGAGAGATCAAGCTATAGACCCAAGCGAAAAGATAAGAGAGCTGCCCAGGTGAGAGGTTCCCAAGGAGCAGTGGTTAGAGAAAAACATGAAACTGGTGTCTCTGGAGGCAGTTCCAGCAATGCAAATTCAAAATCTAACCAGGCAACGAGTTCGAAAGGCAACCAAAACACAGGCTCTGAGCAATCCAAGCCTTCATCGAAGTCTTCGAAAAAGAAGTCTAGGAATTAAACTAAGAAATCCTGGTTCAAATTTTGGGATTCTTTTTTCTTGGAGAATCTGGTATTTGATCAATTTTATGTTATATGTTTTAGTGAGCATTCTAAATGTTATGTCACCACATCAGCATGTTCTTTGAATTTAGATCTAACTATTTTAACAGTGCAATTCAACATGTTTATGAGACCACTTCAATTTTGTAGCGTTTGAGTTTAATCTTATCCTCAGGGTGTTGCTTGAATTGTGAGACAAGATTTCCATAGAAGTTTCAGCTTGAATTACTTGAAGGAAACTTCGTAGCTTGCATGTGGAGGAGATGCTTCTTCGTGCAATGCAAGAAAGAAAAGATCTGACTTGTCTCCCAAGTTGCGACTAAGAAAGCTTTGAAATAATTATATATTAATTGATAATTACATTATGTTTTATGGTTGTTTTATCAAATCCTTGAGAAAGTTCTGTCCATTCAAAGCCTTTTTAATATTTTAGGGGTATTTGATGTGCAGAGTTGGTTATTATAGTCTATAGGTTATAATAGTCTATGTTTGAGATGTCTACTATTCAAAGAGAGATTTCAAATAGTATTATTGTAGTTAATTGTAGGTTTAAATCTTATTTTGGTCCTTGAACTTTGAATAATGTTATATTTTGATCCCTAAAGTTTTAAAAATGTCCATCTTAGTCTCTCAACTTTGAATATTGTTTTATTTTGGTCCTTAAATTTTTAAAAATGTTTATTTTAGTCCCTGAACTTTGAAAAAGTGTTTATTTTAGTCTCTGTTATATTAAGATTTTGTCAACTTTTTAACAAAATGCTTAGGTGACTTATATTTTTGAATGACTAAGCTACCAAATAAATTTACTACGCTAAAAATCTAGAGATTCAATTTTTGATAAGGTGGCAAAGTGGAAAAATTTAAAAGACATTTTTAGTTCAAAATTTTGGTCGGGCTGTTGGTTGTTGGCATTTTACTTCACCTTCATTTTGCTCAATACATATAGAGCTTAGTCATCCAAAAATACAAGCTCCCTCACATATATATTGAAGAGTTAACATAATTTTAATAGTAGAGACTAAAATAAACACTTTTTAAAAGTTTAGAGACTAAAACAAATGTTTTTTAAAATGTAGGGACCAAGATAGAACAAGATTCAAAATTCATGGACCAAAATAGGATTTAAACTTTAATTGTAAGTTATAAATAGTTGTAAACACCTCTATTATATTTGGAGCCCGGAACATAGAGTGGACTATTATAGCCTACGCCATCAAACAACCCCTTAGATTTGAGGGTATCTCTATTTTCTTGTATATAATTAATATTTTATTACTTTAATTAAAGAAGGAAACTTGAGATTTGACTAAATCATAAAAAAAAAGGACCATTTTGTATTGAAAATGATTGGAGAAAATTGAAGACAGATGAGAAAATGGGACCCTTTACCTACCTGTTGGATTTGCTATGGAAACAATTGAGCAAATACCATTGAAACTATGCCAATCTTATCCTCCAAGTTATCCCAACAGAATCTCTTCTAACTTATGTCTAATATTTATTAAAATAACCAACTTTTCTTACCCAACCAAATTTAGTTTCTCTTAGTTTACTTGAATTTTTTGGGTTGAATTTTTCCAATTGTTTGCTATTTTACACAACTACCCTTTTCATCCATATTTTTCATGCATGCTTTGCTAGAATATGATAATACAAATAACTTCCCATATATATATATATATATAACACAAAAAATGCCCCTTACATTTATATGTAAGGAATCTTGTAAACTTATCGCATAGTTAACTTCTAAATAAATAAAGTAGTGCTAGGTAAAAGAAATAAATAAAAATTAGAAAACTCATAATTCACACGAACTCAATTATCAACCTTTGATTTGTTTAATAAATTCCAACATGAACATAGCTCGCTATGTCATGTCAGTTAAATATAAGTAACTAGAATATAGAAAAGCGCGAGAAAAAGAATGCGTGCCAATTACAGTAAAACTAAACATTTTGACACTATTTTACTAACAAAGATATATTTTTAAAGTTTAAATTTTAGATTGTATTGTAATTTTTTTTTTTGTTAAAATACTATTTTGGTCCCTAAATTTTGAAATTTGTTCAATTTTAGTTTATTTACTTTCAAGAAATCTTAAACTTAGTTTCTATTGCTTGTTTGTTATTACTTTTCTTTTTGTTATTTTTTAGTATTTTCACGGTAAACATTGAAAACATACACATTATATTTCTCCTTATTTAGCCAATTTTGAGGGATAATATCTAAGATTTATTAAAAAATTAGTATTTAAAATTAAATATTGAAAAGTACATTAACCAAAATAATATAAATGGCTATTTTAAGAAAAAAAAATTAATTTATTTCCCAATTTAGGCGCGTGGGAGTCGAGAGATAAACTAGGGATAAGGGCGTGGTTACATGGCAGTTGGAATTTGAAACTGAACCTAAATAAGAGGAGACTGGCCCACAAATTCCTCCAAAGCAAAAACAGCCGTCAGATGAAAATCCAACGGTGGAAAAGAAGCAAAGTAGAGATGGCGGATATAGAGGAGGAGGCGCCAATTAGGGCTCCGTCTCCCGCCACAATTAGGTTGCCCTGAAACAGAATCCTCTCTTAGGTAACCGACACGTGTCCTTCTCACCGCTTTTTTCTTATTTTCCAACTTTTTTTCCCTTTTTCTTCTCCTTCTCCGTTTTACAATCCCCCTCTCTCTAAAAAGGTCGAATCTGCATCTTCTCCAACTCTCTCTCTCTCTGGTTGAATTCTCCCATTCGTTGAAAGAGCTTGCGGCAGCTTAATCCATTTGCAGTATTCCAATTCAGTAAGCTACGTTTGTGGGGCATTCGATTCCGCCAGATTTTGCCTTTCTTCATTGCATTTCTTAGGGTTTCCTCTTTCTCTCTCTCTCTGCTACTCTCATATCTTCTTTCATTTGTTCTTCCTCTTCTGGTTTCTTTTGTTTCTGCGCCTTTTGATTTCCATTCTGTTCTCATCTTCTTCCTTCGTTTTGTTGATCTGAACCAAAAAAAAAAAAAAAAAAAAAAAAAAATTAAAAAAATTAAAAAAATTTAAAAGATAAATTATCCTAGTGTGTGATTGTTCTTCTTTCTGGGTATATTTGGTGTGGGTGCTTCCTTATTAGTTCCCCTTTTGTTCGTTCATCTGTGCTTCGATATGGGTTTACCTTATCATCGAGAGATAACTCCGTGAAATTTTGGTGTGCTGTGTTTTTGTTTGCTATCCGAAATTGAGAGTTTTTTTTCTCTTCTTTTAGGTGGGATCTGTCCTACTAGTTCTTTTCTTTTCTTTTTTGTTTTCTCTCCCTTTTTTCTTTTGTACTTTTCCTCCTATTGTTTCATTTACCTTCTTTTTCTTGGCACTGGAAGACAATAGGAAAATATTGGGTTAGGGTGTATCTGTAATGGCCTTGAATTTTTCGCATCGACCGATTTTTCCCCCACATCTTACGGAGGAGAATTTGGTTTCTTCGATGAGTATTTCCAGTGGTTTTGCTGTCGATGGTGTTTCCGAGAGGAATTCTGATGTTTATGGGACGTCCTGGCTGATTAATCGGGAGCTCGTGGATTGCCTTAATTTTTTAGAGGATACCTGCGAAGTGGGTAGGTCGCGAGATTGTGTCCCTGGGGATGTTTTGGATCTCTTGCCTTCAGATCCATTTGGTATGGATATGAGTACCACTTTTACAGCGATCACAGGCTGGCTTGATGATCTGAATGTAGACTATGGTCGATATGGGAGAGCCCCGAATTACGAGCTTTTTGCTGAATTTAACTACATTTGTAACAGTGCCTTTAGGTTCCAGGCGTTTTCCCTTGGAAACGAAGGAATTCTTCATAGTACTGGTGAGCTGGGGGGATTCGGTGCGTGGTCAGATGAGAGAAAAGCAGATGGTGTGTCCTGCCATTCTGATCCTGAATCACCATATCTTGTCGATACAATTCAGACTCTTGGTATTGAACCTGAAGTTTCTGGAGATGGATTCTGTTCGTGGTCTGATGGGATAAAAGCAGGTGGTTTATCCTGCCATTCTGATCCTGAAGCACCATATCTTGTGGATACATTTCAGAATCTTGGTATTGAACCTGAAATTTCTGGAGATGGATTCTGTTCGTGGTCTGATGGGATAAAAGCAGGTGGTTTATCCTGCCATTCTGATCCTGAATTACCCTATCTTGTCGATACAATTCAGACTCTTGGTATTGAACCTGAAGTTTCTGGAGATGGATTTAGTTCGTGGTCTGATGGGATAAAAGCTGGTTTATCCTGCCATTCTGATCCTGAATCACCATATCTTTTGGATGCTTTTCGGAATCTTGGTATTGAACCTGAAATTTCTGGAGATGGATTCAGTTCGTGGTCTGATGGGATAAAAGCTGGTGGTTTATCCTGCCATTCTGATCCCGAATCACCATATCTTGTGGATACATTTCAGACTCTTGGTATTGAACCTGAAATTTCTGGAGATGGATTCAGTTCGTGGTCTGATGGGATAAAAGCAGGTGGGTTATCCTGCCATTCTGATCCCAAATCACCATATCTTGTGGATACATTTCAGACTCTTGGTATTGAACCTGAAATTTCTGGAGATGGATTCAGTTCGTGGTCTGGTGGGATAAAAGTAGGTGGTTTATCCTGCCATACTGATCCTCAATCATCATATGTTGTGGATACAATTCAGACTTTTGGTATTGAACCTGAAATTTCTGGAGGGGGATTCAATGCGTGGTCTGATATACTGATCCTCGATCATCATATGTGTTGGATACAATTCAGACTTTTGGTATTGAACCTGAAATTTCTGGAGGGGGATTCAATGCGTGGTCTGATGGAAGAAAAGCAGGTGCTGTATCCTTCCATACTGATCCTCGATCATCATATGTTGTGGATACAATTCAGACTCTTGTTATCGAACCTGCAATTTCAGGAGGGGAATTCGGTGTGTGGTCTGATGCGATAGAAGTAGGTGGTTTATCCTGCCTTGCTGAGCCTGAAGCACCACCATATGTTGTGGATACAATTAAGACTCTCGGTATTGAACCTGAAATTTCTGGAGGGAGATTCAGTGTGTGGTCTGATGGGAGAAAAACAGGTCCCTTTTCTTGCCATACTGAACCTCAATCATCATATGTTGTGGATACAATTAAGACTCTTTGTAATGAATCTGAAATTTCTGGAGGGGTATTCGTTGAATGGTCTGATGGGAGACAATCAGGTGCTGTATCCTGTTTTACTGATCCTGAATCACCACCATATTTTGTCGATACATGCCAGACTCTTGGTACTGAATCTGAAACTTCTGGGGTGCAACCTGTAGTTCTTCATGAGGGAGACTGTGTCTCTTTTGATGCACGTGGACCTCCTCATGCAGCTTTAAATTTTGTGCTTGGTTATCTTGGCACGCGGGAACTTCTTGTTGTTGAATCAGTTTGCAAGTCCCTGCAGTCAACTGCGGAAGGGGACCCTTTCTTTTGGAGAAACATTAACATATGTGGAAAGCTGGATGTGAAAATTACAGACGATGTTCTCCTAAATTTGACTAGCAAGGCTCAAGGTGGTCTGGAAAGTCTGAGCCTTGTAAACTGCGTAATGATAAGTGATGATGGTCTCAAGGAGGTGCTTCTCAATAATCCTAAGGTCACAAAGGTAGGGTAGTTTTGCACCGTTACTGTACAAAAGCTTCCTTTTCATTTTTTCTAAAAAAAAATATCAATTTTAAATAGTCGTTAGATTCTAATAAATTTTACTTCTTTTCTGTAGTTGTGTGTTCCAGGATGTACAAGACTCACCATTGGAGGCATTGTTGATAATTTGAAGGCCTTCAAGTCGAGAGGTGGACCGGGAATAAAACATTTAAGTATAGCTGGAATGTATGGAGTAACAGAAGTGCATTTTAAGGAGTTGGAGAAGCTGTTAGTAGGTATTGAGAACTTTACTCACCTAAATGCTCGCGAACCTCGATTTTATCGAGGAGGTGAACCTCGTTTTCCATCAAGCAATGGTGGGCGTGCCATTGACATAGAAAGATGCCCAAAATGTATGAATATGAGGATCGTTTATGACTGCCCGGTGGTTGGCTGCAAAGGAATAAAAGAAGGTGACACCAACCCTGATGCCAACACGCCGAGATGCAGGGCATGCACCCTTTGTATAGCTCGGTGCAATTGGTGTGGACGCTGCATCGATGAGACAGTACATGAGGAGACATTTTGTCTGGACTTGCGTTGCATTGATTGTGGGAAGGAGATATCGAAATGTGAATAAGAGAGGGAGGAGGGCGAACTGGGTTCTACCATCCTTACTCAACAGACTTGCAGCCTTCTTGCTTCTTGGTTAAATATTATATGTGCATATAAGTCAATTTTCAGATTGGTTCTCGCGAGAAACCCAGAACAGCCAATGATCGTAGGATTGACTGGCATTGGCAATCCAAATGTTGGATTTTTTTAGACTTTTGAATGAAGCCAAAGAAAAAAGAAAAAGAAAATTGATGTCTTTGTTGCTGGCCATGGTTGTGGAAATTACTTTCGATCGTTGAATTGGCGTCTCGCATTTAATCATCTTGTGTTGCTGGCTCTCCGTTTATCTTCATCTAGCTACTGGAAACTTGCATGGTGCAGACTATTCACACAAAGAATGTTCAACCCTTGATAAAGTCCAGAGAGAATAGTGTCTTTTTCTGTAGGATTTGGTCGTCTTTATTCATTACGTCCTTCTGTTTCTGGTCATTGTGATGGTTTTTCAGTATGTCAAGTATTATTATAGTATTTGATATTTGCGTCAGACAGTTCATGTTATGCGCTGCACCGTGCATCTGTTTGCTTTGTTCTTCCCTCTTTAATTTTCTAGCAACTTCTTGTTCTTGGTGTTGGAACTTAGACGTCGTGTTTTTACTTTTAATATGTTGTGGGGATCCTTATGTCATGTTCTTGGGATGTTTCAATAATGAAATAAATGAAGTCGAAAATTCCTATAAAGTTCAATTACTTGAATTTCCATTGGAATTCATCTTTACTGTCTGATTTTTCAATTTACAGCACTTGAGTATTATAGTAGTAGTAGATTTTTTCTTAAGACATTTATTTTACTTTATTTTTTATCTAGTTTTTTGAGTTCACGTTGCAGTGTGATTTGAACCATCTTCGTTGAGGATAAATGATAACAATTCGAGCTCGGCTTGTTTTACTTTATTTTTTGTTTTCTGAGGCAACGTTTAAGCTTTGATTGGAACCTCTTAATTAACAATATAATAATAACAAGTTGAGTTGCCTATCTTACTATATTTCACAGAGTGCTCTGACTTAATGAAGTTAGTTTTTTTTTTTTTTTTTTCGTTTTTTAACAATAATGTTAGAAATTTAATTTATATGCACTATGAAATTTGAATCAGAATTTGGTGTCACTCTGTCATTAAATATGCTTATCTTTCCAAAAGCATGCCAAAATAAACAAATTAAGATACAAAATGTTTGTTAATAAAGACATCCATTATCTTTTTTGTTTAGAGAAACAGAACTTCATTGTCTTTGGGATGAAATCTAAGAAACTTCCTTTTGTGATATATTTCTGAAGTGATACAATATAGTTTGTGAATCATCTATTATCGTTTTGTTTAGAGAAACAGAACTATCTAAAACTTCATTGTTATTTTTTTGGATGATATCTAAGAAATTTCTTTTTTTGGACATATTTCAGATGTATGATATAAAAATAGTTTGTGAACAAGACATCTATTATCTTTCAAAAACCTGAAGCTTTTTGTCCTCGACCCCTACAATTTGTTTGGAAGAAGAAGAAAAGAACAGAAGAAGCATAATCTTGTAATGTAATAATATATTAGAATTCATTGGATGCTGAGTTTTGGGAAAACCAGAATTTTTATGCTCTCATTTTCTGGCTTCTTTCATTCAGAGCTCAACAAAAAGGGAAGAAAGTACAAATAAAAATGGGAAAACACAGTGATTCATTTCACTTCGATTGGGATTTTATGGGCCTGTTTTTCAAGATTTGTTAGATTTCTTTCGCAATTCTTTCATCCATTTGAAGCCCAAGATTGTCTTCCTAAATTTGCTCTTGTCTGAGGACCCGTCCTTGTTCTTCTTCTTCTCATTTTCCGATGAAGATGGTGGTGGAGGGTCAGGGTTGTTATCCCATTGATCTGCCCAAGACAGACCACCATCTAAACCCATTCTTCTTTTTCCTTTTTCTTTTTTCTCAACAACTTCTCTTGGCTTCATCAAAATTTTCGATTTTTCAAGATAAATTTACTTGGAAGTTTCTAATTATGGATGGTTGTTATATTTAGAGAACAAAAATCTTTGGTTTGAACGAAGAATTTGGCTAAACTGAGTGGATCAAGACTTGGTCCACTCTTGTTCTTAAAAGACACAACAACCTTATCCGTAGAAATATGTTTTCTTTAAAAAGAAACAATCCTCAACCATTTCATTCAGGTAGAATTAGAAATATGTTTTCTTTAAAAAGAAACAATCCTCAACCATTTCATTCAGGTAGAATTCTAATCGAATCCACAACAACATTGTTCCCTAAGTTATAGTACAATAAAAATTGTGAATAAATGATTCACAATGCCACCTTGAAAGCGAGATTGGGTTGGAGGATTCTGAAACCGACAACAGATTGAAGAAAAGGGAGTTTGTTTTGTTTTTTACTCGTCATCGCAATCATCATTCTTGTAAGAAACAAGAGTGTCCACTTTGTGAATCTGCAATGACACCACCATTCAAAAGTTAATTTACTTGCTGCGAATCGAGATTAGTGGAAACAAATAAGTTCGATATTCCTGCACGAAAGTCCCATTCCCTCACCTTTGTGTCAAAAGAATGCAGCTTCACCATTTGTGGATTAGCAATCAGTTTGGGATCACTCTCCATCCAAGTAAATGGAACTGCAAGATCCTTATCAGTATATGCTAACACATCAAATACACCTGAGACAACAAAAACATCAGAGTAACACTTGATTGAGCATGATGGATCGTATCGTCTAAAAGAAAAAGAGCTCAAACATCTAGATTATCATCTAAGACCGTAGCAAATCATTAGAAACTAATGATTTTCTTTTTAGAATATAAAAGAAGGGTATTGATTTGAACTTAATTCCCATAAGAAAGATACGCCTATGCCTAGCCATTCAAGCAATGTTCAAATCAGCTATTAAAGGAAATGATTTCATGCTGGAACTTATATGGCATCCAACTGATTCATAACTCAGCCTAAAAACATAAGCCTTCACACGTCAAACCAATCCCCAAAATAACAAAGGATCAGGCAGGCAAGTGATGATTGAAGCAAAACTTACAGGGTTGTGCATAATGAATTTCATAATGGAAACTAGACATCTCATGGACTCAGAACCCGGCTAAAACAATATCGCATTATGTTTACACCAATCACTAAAATATAAGATTTTGCCAACACTTACAGGGTTCATCTAGGCAGGGCAAGTAGGTGATGCTTGAAGCAATCTGTCTCATAATTGCTTGGATCTCCCTCATTATTTCTTTATCACTCTTTTCCCTCGACACACTGCAACAATGTCATCTAATCAACACAAAATCCAGAAAATTTAGGAAAGGGGAAGAGAAATCTTTCGTTGAATTTGTTATACCCTTGCTCGACCACCTCTCCGTCAGTTTCGATTCTGAAATTCCACCTCTCAAGGACCTCATTGTTGGATTTGCTCATTATAACTAGCACAACCCTTTGTAACTTCCCAGCTTCCAGCCATTCTAAAACCAATTTCACGATTCCAAAACTTCTCAATAAATATAATTCTCAGGAAAGTATAAATCACACTACAATCTGGACTACAGCAAGAGAAAAAAGAAAAATACAATACTGAACTGTTGGAAATTACAAATCTTTCATTTAGAGAAAGGGAACTAACCAGAAAGCTGAGCAGTTAGATTAGAAATGAAGGTCTTAACACCTTCATCTTGAGTAAGCAACATAGGAAGTCCATATTTCTTAACCCTAACAAAACTTTCTTCCGGATAAAGCCCACGATTGTAAAGGATGCTACACAGTTACAATCAACATCGCTTGTAAGTGACAAAATGCAAATTTACACGATCCCATAACAAAAATAAGAACAGAGAAAGCATATCCAGTATTCATACCTATTTGCAGCATACCCTAAATGAGAAATTTCAAGAAAACGAAAAAGAACAAATCAGCCAAGGTTATTCATCGATAATCAACCGAATTAAAAGGGTTTCGGAAGGCAATGAAGCATAAAATACCGAAGAACTCGCTGACAATCGCTGCAGAACCGCGAAGAGTGATGATATCTTTGGTTGCTGTTTTGGAAGCCATACCAAATCTTCAACCTGAAAAAAATCCCCAAAATTTCTTGGACTGGGCGGATTTAGGGTTTCTAATCGATACAGGGGAAAGCAAATTTGAAAGAGAAGTCGGACTGAATGAATCAATTAATCAAATGGGCGAAGAGAAAAACGAGTGGATCTGAGAAAATTTGAGAACTTGGAAATGCAGGACGCGACTAAAAGTAAAAGATGAAGGGTTCGTCTCCTAGAGAAACTTGAGTGGAAAGGCAACGGCTATTTCCCTATTTGGATTCAACCAAAAACCAACGGTAACATTTTTAAAATTTGTGCCGTTATCTATCGTTAGAGCCTTAACGGTAGGAAGTTGGGCCGGGAGCCGGCTCCCTATATTCCCAAATTGCCCTCATTCTCAAAGTTTTTATTTATTTATTATTTTTTTAATCCCTCATTCTTAAAAGATATATATGACATCACTATCAAATTACACCTCTAAATTTTGAGAGTTGCAACAATTTAAAGAGAAAAATTTCTAACCTACCTAGTATGGAAAAAATTTCAAACTACCTCCATTTATTGTGTGCTACGTCAACACGCTTTTAAAAATAAGATGAAATCTACGACATCATTGTGTGGTCCACAAATATTTATGCAAACAAATTTATAGTGTGAACGCAAGAAGTATAATACTACGGGAGTACTAAAAATTTTCTCCAATTTAAACTCTAAATTAATGATTGTAACAATTTAAATACTGAACTAATGATGTAGCAATTTAAATCATGAACTTTCGTAAGTGTATTAATTTATACTTTTGTTTGAATAAACATCGTGTAGATTAATAATTCATTAAACACATATAATAGTGTTTTTGGAGAAAAGTCAATTTATATCCATTTTCGAAGTTTGAAGACTCATCAACCAAAATTCTTAGAATAAATTTTAAATGAAAATATAGTAGAAGATAAATATACAACACTTATCTAAGTTTAGTGTAAAGATTGTAATAATTTTCTAAATCTAAGGTGTAATTTGATAAAATGGAAAATTTAAGATTAAAGTTAGGAAAATGAGTATAGAAGTTGGAGATTTTTATATATCTTCTTAACACATTTTAAACAAAGATGTTGAGATGGTCGAGTTGGTCTAAGGCGCTAGATTAAGGTTCTGGTTCGAGGTTCTAATCCCAATCTTTTTATAAAGATTTTACATGGTTCCTTTTAGTCAAATTAGTTGATGACTTAATGAAAATTTAATAAATAAGCATCTTCTTTCTATTAGTTTTTATATTTTTGTTGTCCACGTTACACTCATTTTTGTGCATCTCATCAGGTTATCCTATCATAATTTGTCATGCAATAATTTTTTCTTACCTCTTTCTTTAAATATTTTAATTAAATTTTTTGTATGAATGATAAGAATATAATTTGTCATGCAATAATTTTTTCTTACCTCTTTCTTTAAATATTTTAATTAAAATTTTTGTATGAATGATAAGAATATGATGCATAGATATTGGTGCATCTAACTTAAGTATTGTTCTTCTTAAAATTTATGTTAAAATTTTTAAAACTACAAAAATAAAAGTAACTTTTTTTAAAATTTTTTGAAATTTGACTAGAAATTCAAACAGTATAAGAAAGATGAAAATGAAGATTAAGGGTGCATTTGGTTTAACTTTAAAGTGTGTAATTTTGAAAATAAATCATTTTGGAAAAAATCAAAGTATTTGACAACCACTCAAAATTGCTTTTGAAACATTTTCAAAGTTTATTTTAAATAGTTTTTAGGACTGTTTTCAAATATAGAAAAATTTTACTATCTATCAACGATACACCACGATAGAATTGTATCACTTGAGCGATAAATCGAAATAGAATTTTATCGCTTAAGCCATAAATCGAGATAGAATTTTATCGCGGTCTATCTTTTGACAGACATTAAAAATTTTTTATATTTGTAAATAGTTTGATATTTATTCTGTTTATAATAATTTTTTTAATTTTTAAAAATACTTTTTCTTCCGTCAATCTAAACTTATCTTAAGAAATTGTGATGAATCGGATACAATTTTTTTTAAAAAAATAAAAACCAAATAATTTTCGAATGAGAAAAATGTAAAATGACATTCATCTCAATAAAAATAAATTAAAAGGCAAATTGGTAAGAGAAAAGAAACATAGAAATGCAAAATTCGAGAATTTATGGACAAAGGCCTTTCTTATACCTCAAGAAATTGTTTCCTTTCAGTAATGCACTTCATGTTTTTATATTATTTTAATGTTTGTTCTTTTTCATTTTTTATCAATTCTTTAAAAGTGATTATTTTAGTCTTTTATTTTTATTTTTTAATCAAAATTTTAGCTTGATACTTTATCCATTAAATATAAAATTTTGTAAATAGAATCAAAATGATCTCTTTCTAAAATTTCAATAACAAAAAAAAAAAAAAAATTTGAAAATATAGAAACTAAAGTGAACATTTTGAAAATATAGACTAAAATGAATAAAAATAGGAAGTACTTGGATCAAAGTAGTACTTAAGCCCCTTAAGTTTTTAATTTATCAGTGTATTTAGTGTTTTAGAGGAGACGATTGTTTATATATATTGTTAAGTTCACTAAAATTTATAGTTAGAATGATGATTCACAATTTAGGTCTCATTTGGTGACCATTTGATTTTTGAAAATGAAATATGATCGATTTTATTTGCTAGCGTGAAGAAAAAGAAAGAAAAGCGCTTTCGGCCCAAGAATGTCCTCACACAAAGAGTTTGCCCCCCGGTAAGTTTGTCATATATCAAGGTGGAAGATGGAAATGGGGCGGTTGGCTGCGGAGCCTAATGCAAGCCTTTCCCAAGCAGAATTTATATTTCAGTATAACAAGTCTATAAACATACATTTCTATCTCTAAATTTCTTGCTTTGTTGTCAACTTTTTACCAATGTTTTCACAAATCAAGCCAGAATTTGACAACTAAAAAAAGTAGTTTTTGGAATTTGGAATTTGACTAATAATTTAACTCTTTTATTTAGGAAGAATGTAAAACATGGTAAGAAATCGAGAGAAAATAGAATTTATTTTAAAAATCAAAGAAAAAAAAACAAATAATTACACAACAGAGCATTAATAATTCATCTTTATCTCAAAAGACAATTGCTCATTAGCCTCGTAATAGTGTTTTTGTTGGGCTAAAATTTAACCAATTTCTTTGATTCCTAAAATTTTCGTAATTTAGAAAAACATATTTGTTTATCCAAAAAATTATTTAAGTTGAATAGGTTTAACCATCCTAAAAGATAGCCAAATCCTTGTAGCTCGGTGTTCTTCGATATATTTTCATCCAATTTACAACCAAAAATTAAAAAAAAATAGGATACAAACTCTAAATAATGAGATAAAACTAAGGGTAGGTTTGAATTGACTTTTTAGTTATTAAAAATATTTTAATTCAAATATACCTTTAAATTATTTATAAGAGGTTAGAGGAATGATTAGGTGCAACTTTATTGTTTTTTTTTTTTCTATTCACAAAAAAAATTATTTTCTTAAAAAAAAGTATGTAACATAACACAATTTCATTAGATGTTGGTCGGACTTGAAGTGCACTTAAATTTATTTCTTTATTACCCTAACAAAAGTGGTATGGTTGGTGGGTAAAATTTAAAAAATAGATGAATCAAAAGAGGTAAATTTTTGGAATTTGGGAGAAAAATTTGGAAACTTAGCCGATCGAGAAGTGTCTTTGACCCTTTGCAAAAAGAAGAAGAAGAAAAAAGACCATTTTTTTTTACCTTGGAAAAAACACAAACTTCCAAATAATTTTGAAAAATGCACAATGGACCTTCATTATTTCATCTATTCTAATCACAGTATTAAATTTCCATCGATATGTTTTATTTCTATCAATATTTCTACGTCTCCATGGGTTCGATATCGATATGAGGAGTGAATCGATATTTACATTATATCATAGAAAAATCCACAAAACATAAAGAAAATAAGCATCAGAATGCCACTAATATAAATATAATATAAATAATAGACATGTTTGCTTATTTGAAAATAATAAAATGTTTATTTACTTATTTAAATTTATTTTTAAAATTTGTTGTTCTTATAATTTTTCCAAAAATATCCTCGAAATCGATATTTTCATCGAAATTTTCGTAAATACATTTCAAATTATATCTTAAAAAAAACATTTCAAATTATATGTAACATTTAACAAAGTTCACTTCACTAAGTAAATGTAGCACCACAAATTAGTGGGCTCAAAACTTAGCTTCCATCATAAGAAAATGAAGTTTTAAATTAGATTTAACAATTATCAACTCACATTCTAACAATCTCTTCCAATAACTTCTCATTGTATAATAAAAAATACTTATTATCTTGAAAAATTTTCATAGATAGAAAAAATGTCTAACTATTTACAGAAAATAGTAAAAAAAAACACTGATAGACATTAATAGACTTCTATCAGCATCTATCAGTGATAGACTTCTACCATTTTTATCAGCATCTATTAGTGATAGACTTCTACCATTTTTATCACTGATAGACCTTGATAGACTACTATAAGTATCTATCACAACTATCTAAAAATTTTGTAAATAGTTTCTCTTGTTTTTCTATTTTAAAAATTTCCCTATTAACTTTTTCTAAAAGAAAGTGCGGTCTACTTTTACTTATAATTTCCTTTTTCACACAACAAAGTAAATCCACATTTTCCCATGTCCATGTATTAATGGGAGAGGTATGGAATGCTTGCATAGTCCATACTAGCATAGGTTGGTAAATTAATTTTCTCTCCCACCCTAATTTTCAATTATAAATATAAATATTTATAAGTAGAAGTAGTGTTTATAAATTTAATTTTAAAAAATCAAACTAAAATTGAAAAGCTAAAAAAAATAAAATTTTAAAAAGCTTGTTTTTATGTTTAGAATTTGACTAAAAGTTCAAATGTTTCTTTAAGAAATGTGAAAACCATTAATGAAAAAATGGGAGGAAAGATGCATAAATTTTAAAAAGAAAAACTAAAAACAAAATGTCACCAAAAGAGACCTAAATTAATGACGAAATTTGACCTTTTTGTAGTCCCATTGAACATCATTGGAGTATTTGGAGTTTTAACGAGTAGTTGGTAGTTGAGTATTAGTTATAACCATTTATGTATGGAAAATTGACAGAACTAGTCCTCAAATGTTTCCATCTTTCACAACTAGCATCCTTTTAGAAAATTCGTTGAAATAGTTTTTCTCGGTTGAGATTGACTACCCATATGTGAATAAAAAATTAACTTTTTCATCTCATTGATTGTTTTGGACTTTTTTGGGTGAAATCTCACGTAAGATGAACACCGAGATTCTACTAATTTTTTTCCAAAATATTATGTAATCGTTTCAAATCTTATACCAAATCTTACATCTTTTCTACAAACCTCGATGATCGATCTCAACTGAGATGGACCGAAGAAAACTATTTTAACAGTTTTTTTTTAAAAAGGTTGCTAGTTGTAAAAGATGAAAACATTTTATGGTTACTTCTGACAATTTCTCTTTTATATATAGTGGTTAGAAAAATTATTCAATTGGGTTGCTTGTTAATAATGGTTATTTATAGATTTAAAAATTTACACATCCCCTAAAAACCATTTGATACAAATTCAAAAGTCTATAAATACAATTGGTTGTAGCATTTGATAAATAAACAAATGAGAACAACTCTTTCTTGAAAATCTCTCTTCTTTTCTCTTCCTCCATACTTCTCTTTTTCTCTACATGTCTGTTGATTCTAATTATTATCTGTTGGGGTTTCTTTCTATTATTTTCAATTTTCATTCTTAAAATTTTGCTGTTTTTCCATTGAGTCTCTCAAACCATGAAGAACACTTAGTGGAGTTAAGCCATTGAAAGAAATTAAGTTCAAATCCCATGCTGATGAACAATAATCTTCCTATTCACTTGGATATGGAAACTGTTGTTTTCAAAGAACCAGGTTGATGATGGAATCTCCCATTGTTTCTGAAGTTCTTGTCTACATTGTTTTATTGTTCTTGATGTTGCAGTTGCTGGAATTATTTTTTAATGACAGCAATTTTTGCAGCACCCATTTCATTTTTTGATGTGAAACCATCAAGCCAAATCCTTACCAAGGTTAATACTATCTTATTTTGTGTTCAAAATCATCTCATTTATCAAACATTTGCATTGTCTCAATAATTCTAATTTTAACTCATTCAGCTGTTGAGTATCATCATCCTAATATCCAAGGTTGCATCGCAAATTTTTCCGCTCTTCCTCGCTGTCTTTGCTATCTCTATATGGTATCAGGCAAGAACATAAATCTCTGTTTTATTTTAAAGTATGCTTCTTGTTAGTGCATTAACAATATAAAGCTATTATTCTTAGAGTTTTCTTAAATGTGATGTACTTTGAAATCTATGCTGACTATTTTATTCTCAAGTCCTACAAACTATTGTTATCTATACCAAATCATATAAACTGATAAACAATAATATACAAGAACTAGTGCCTGAGTTTTTAAAATAATTGCCTCCCAAGATAGAACAGATTACCTTTCTTCTGGAGGTAGCACCCCATCCACAAGATCAACGAACTTGACATTATGGAGATACCAAACTTTTACAATTTTGAAATGGAGAGAATTTTTAAAGAAGAAATTTGTTGATGGAAAAATGTTATGTGAAAACAAATTGAAGTAAGGTCATATACTTATAGACTAATTCGTGGCCATTCGAATAGTCGTGTCCTTTCTTCAATTTGGTTAATAATGAAATAATGCAATCATTCATGAAGGAACACAACTTATGGATTTTAAAAATATGCAACTCTACATAAAGAGTCACCTACCATTTATTCCAACAACTTTATCATATACTTCCATTTTTTTTCTTGAATCTATAATATACTGCTGTGGAAGAGATAAAAGGAGAACAAATGTGATTTCCAATAGCTAGTGATTCAAGGACTGTATTCCTTAAAATCATCAACTTTAAGACCTGAAAGTGTTTTCTTTTGTGCAGGGATATTACATTAGCACAACTTCTTAAATCGCCAACTGACCTAAAAGCTTTACTTGATAGGTGAACGCAAATTTAATGTAATATCTAACATATCTAAAGAATTGGCAAGAATGGTGGGAATTCGAAAAGCTCCAATTCTTCATCATTTTTCAGAAACAGTCGTAGGTGCAACCATTATCGGTTGCTTCAATCAGGAGGATCGTTTCTTGACGAAAACACTGAACTTGATTGATGATTATTCTCGTGTGGTTTTTCACAACTCAACTTCAATGGAATGGTTATGTCTACGAATCAATTTTCTTTTCGACATTGTTTTCTTCCTAGCACTCATCATCTTAGTGGCCCTTCCAAGATCTGCAATAAATCCAAGTATGCTCCCTAAACTTTTTTTTTATTTACAAGGATGTTATTGTCATTTAAAACTTCCATTTGATCAATTGTTCAATTCATTGTAACATTTTTCTAATTCCATCAGCATCATCACCTAAGTAACTGGTTTATGTCACTACAGGCTTAACAGGATTAGCTGCCACATATGCTTTGGACATGAATGTTGTTCAGGCTTGGGTGATATGGAAGTTATGCAATGTTGAAAATAAAATGATATCTACATGAGAGAACCCTCCAATTCACTAACATTGTCTCTGAGGCACCATCGATGATCCAAGGCTATAGACCTATGCCAGAATGGCCAGAGGAGGAAAGAATAGAACTTGAAAACCTTCATGTCGAATACAGTCCCAATCTTCCAATGATTCTCAAGGGGATCACTTGTACCTTCCCAAAAAGGAAGAAAATTTTCATTGTGGGTAGGACAGGAAGTGGAAAGTCTACCTTAATCCAAGCACTTTTTAGGGTGGTAGAGCCTTCTGCAGTAAGGATTCTCATTGATGGTGTTGACATTTGGAAGATGGGTCGACATGAAATAATAAGAGTATTTATGACAGAAATAATAAGAGTTTTATGCCACAAAGCAGTTTATATTATTTGAATCTTTCCAATCTTGTTTGTAATTGAAAGCTCAAATGAAAATGTCTATCAAATTATATACTTACCGTACCCCAATAAAAATGGATTGGTTATTGGGTAAAAGTAAAACTTTAAAGATGTTGTGGTAAAAAAAAAATGTAACAATTTGAGAGAACAGGCATCAGCAATGTGCAGTATTTGTCATGTAAAATAAAAATAGGAAATATGGCAGTTGGTATGGCACTGAGTTTTTTACTCTTTGTTTTATCTCAGAAATGTACAAACCACAAAATTGTTCAGAAACAAAGTGTAATGGAAAAATCCCCCTTTATTATACAAACCATAAAAATTGTTCAGAAATAATTTCTAGATATTTTTCTTTAGTTTAAAATTATAGTATGAGTTTGGTATAAGATCCACCTGCTTCCATTTTAATGGGGTATTTTATTTCTCCCTTCTTCCAAACAGCCATTATCATCTTCTTCTGAACTCCATGGATTTCATTACTGTTTTGAACAAAGCACATATTTTGGTTTCTCAAATCACTGGCTGCTTCTTTACTGTTTTCTATGGTTTTGGTTTTCTTCAATTGAAATCCATGGAGTTTCTTCATTTTCTTCCAAAACCCACCATTAATTCAAGATTTTGCTTTCTTATCTCTATCTTTAATGAACGAATCTCTTCCATTGCTCCAAAAAGAGAATCAACAGAGAAATCTATGGTCTCCCTAATAGGTACCTTCTTGTTCTTTACTTTATTAGAGCTTATATTGATGTATTTGACATGGTCTTTCACTGTGGTTTATCTTCTTTCAATGGCTTAACTCCACTTAGTGATCTTCTCTGTGCTACAATTTGCCTTGCCAAGCTCATCATCTGAATTTTATATTAGTTCTATTACAATACTTTCAATATATGACCATTGTTTTTCATCATAAGCAAGCACAAGCATATTTGAATGTAATACAAGATGGCACAAGATTTAGTTTGAGACACTTCATTGAAAAAATAAAAACATGAAATAATGTTGTTTTAGAACAAATATGTATTCTAGTACACAATCACACTCAAATACATTAGTATCACTACAGATTGCCCTTGTCATTTTGAACCAAAGTATTAATTTTTTGGTTGGAGGGTGTGATTTATTTTGAATGAAGAACAAAAGAGCAATCTAAGTGATGCAAATATGTTTACTTAATCCCTATATTGGGAACATCTTTTTCCAAGACAACCTTTTGGCCTTTTTCTTCTTATTCTTTCTTAACCTAAGGGTGTTTGGAGACTTGAGTTGAGTTCTAAAATCTAGAGTTAACATGTTGGAGTTAGGAAATTTGTGTTTGGAGTACAAAGTTGTGAAGATGGAGTTTCTCAATAAATGTGCAAAATAGAGAAAGAGAGGAAGATGAAGTTCCTCGATAAATATGCCAACTTAAGTAGTGAACACTATTGAAGTTGGTGGAGTTGAGTTCTTTAACTCCGACTTATGAAGTCGGTACGCCAAACACCCCTTGTGTTTTCTTTCCTAAAAAAATAGTGCTCTCATATACGAAATAAAGAAGAGTAATACATGAGTGCAACCATCTATCTATATGTATCCCTTCAATTAGAAAGAGAACAACCTTTTTTTTTTTTAAAATGATCATATTATTCAATCAAAAAAAATTTATCTTCACTTATAAGCTTAAGGTTTTGAGTAAGCGGTGATTTGTCTTGCATTCAAACTCCTGCAATATTATTTCGTCTCCATTTAATATTGATTTCCACTTATTGGATTTTTTACATATTTCAAGCCAACGAGCTTAAACTTTTGAGTCAAACAGTAATTTATACATTTATAAAGGGCCTTTTGTTATATCTTTTTATGCCAAATTTTGTTATTAGAGATCATTAGCAGCAATAATTACTGGATGGCTTGGGCAAAAGAAGAAGAAGGGGAAAGGCAGCAGATGATTCTTGAGTCTTGAAACACCAGGTTGATTTGGAATTTCCCAGTTCTTTTCCTATTTTATTTTATTTTCTACTCTTAAATAGCTTTTAATTTTGGCTTGTGAAAAATGGATATTATCTCAATTAATTGGGAAAAGATTTTGAAAACCAAGTTGGTGGAAGAATTGGAAACATTTTAAGCTCATATTACTATAAATTGTTGACTAGAACTTTAGAATAGGATTGAAAATATTGTTTAAAAACAACTTTTAATGTCCAAGAAACTCATTTTAGACTCCAAAATAAAAATAAATAAATAAATTTTCAATTGAATTGGACAACTATTTGATTTTTCGTTTTTTGATTTTTTAATTCGGTTTATAAACACTACTTCCACCTAGTTTTTGATTTTTTGGTTTAGAGTAGGTTTGATAATCTTATTTAAAACTTTTTTTTTTTTTTTTTTTAAGAATTTGACTATGAATTGAAATTCTCCCTTTGAAAGGGTAAAAACTATTAGGAAGACTATTAGAAAACAAACACAATTGTCAAAAACTAAATGATTATCTTTTTTTATTATTTGACAAATTTGTAGTCGAGAGATTGAATTTCTAATCTCGAGGTTGATAACTACAAGTTAATAATCCACTTATGAAATTTACTATTAAAGCTCTTAAATATTCTAAATTCTAAAATGCACAAGTTACCATTTGAACTATAATGATATATATTTTTTTTATAATATTGTGAGGTGAGGGATCAAACCTCTAACTTTGAGGTTGAAAGTACAATTATTATGTCAGTTGATCTATGCTCATTTTGGCAGCTATAATGATATTGTTATAATAAAACTCTCAAATTTATTGAGTTTCTACCCTTTAACCCAACTTTGTAACTCTCTAAATTAGAAAACTACAAAATTAACCATTAGAAGAATCTAGTTTTTTAGATCAATGTTATGTGGATATCTCAATTTAAAAAAAAAATGAGGCAAAGAATTTAAGGTTAATAATAACAATGAAGAGTTGATTGCAAAAACACTTATATTTCAAAGATATTTTGTTCAATTTATAATGTTTAAATGTTTTATGACAACAATTTAGTAATTTTAAGAGGTTTGTTGTTTAAATTGAAAATTTGAGAGTAAAATTGTATTAATTCAGTGATTTTTTTTTTTACAATCATTTTTTTTTTACTGTTTGTGGAAGAATATTTACTATTAAAAAAATTCCTTCTAAAAGAGTGAGGTGAGACTTGATTTAATAACCCTTTATTAACGTTGATGTGATTAATTAGAGTTAAGTCAACACCCAGAAAAATATTAATGGGGGTTTAATTTTTTTAACAAATGATATAAAGTATAAACATAGTATTAAATTTTCATCGATATGTCGAAATTTCCATCGATATTTTCATGTTTCCATAGGTTCGATATCGATATGAAGGTGAATCGATATTTTCATTATATCATAGAAAAATCTACGAAACACGAAAAATACTCATCAAAATGCCACTTATATAAATACAATATAAATAATAGATTTGTTTACTTATTTGAGACTAATAAAATGTTTATTTTTTAATTTAAATTTAAATTTTGAATTTTTGTTTTTATAATTTTTTCAGAAATATCTATCGCGAAATCGATATTTTATCGATATTTCCATCGAAATTTCGATAAAATTAAAACTTTGATATTTCTATCAACATCGATATTAATCTTGAGTATAAATGAATCTTTCTTCTAAGTTCCTTACCGATCACAAAACCCTTCGAAAATTGAAGAAGTAAGTACCCTTTCAGAACATCCTCAGTTAACAATTTATAATTAACTAATTAAACCTAAATTAAACATAAAACGTGGCAAAATTAGAATTAAAAAAACTTAATTTATGAAAAGAGAAATCAAATGTCAAATAATTCATAACGCCCAAATCAATCATTCCAATTTCGCAAATTAATTATTTAATTGACTTTGCCATATTCTAATTTTCAATTAACACATTATTGTTAAAAGTCTATATTAGTAAATTCTCAACTTTCTTTTTTCTTTCGTACCATCCAAACACAAAATTTTAAATACATTCATTTCAAATCTTTTACGTTTCAAACAAAGTAATTAATTTAAATTCATTTTTCGAATTTCAAATTACAATATTTAAAATCATTTATTCAACTTTTTTTCGATTTAATTGAATAATTAGTATTTTATAAATAGAGAAGAAAAGAAAGTTTAGCTGAAAATAAACTAAAACAGGCACGCATCCACTCTATCAAAACTACAATATTTTTAAAGTCAAAGAGAGCATAACTTAACTGCATGTATTAGCGACCATGAAGTCGGTAGTTTAAATCCCCCAACTTCTATTGTACTAAAAAAAAATAGTAAATTCACAACTAATATATTATAATATTTTAAAAAATACAATGTTCAAAAAAAACTTTGAGTTCGAACTATTGAGTCCTACCTAAATTTGCATATTTTTAAAAAAGTGGAAAAAAAATCGAATTTATACCATTAAACTTAGGAGATGTATCAATTAAAACTATGAACTAATAATTGTTATCAATTTAAACATGAATTTTCGTAAGTGTTTCAATTTACAAGCATAATCGTTTTAATTAAACTTAGTGAAACAATTTAGAGCTTTTATTAATGTTACTTTTAACAATTGTCCCTGCATTAAATATTATGTGTAAAAACTCGTCAAATGTCAAATTAACAAAATAGATAATTTTTTTTTAAAAAAAAAAACCTAACTGATAATCTAAATTGATTATCTTATAAAATTTTATGAATTTATAATTAATAAAATTATAAGTTTTACATAAAGTCTATTCAAACGAAATTTATTAGAGATTATAAATTGATATACTTACAAAAGCTAAGATTTAAATTGATGTAACTTCTAAAGTTTATAGGTATGGATTGATTTTTTTTAAAGTTAAATAAAAGAATATTTTGAAATAATTTCGAAAGATAATAATGTTGAATGAGAAAGGAAATTTTGGCAAAATGCTTTCTGCATTATTTGGAACATAAACCGAGAGTCTCTTTCCCACGAAGGTTACCAAAAAGCCTGTTTGGGAATATGTATTAATTGATTATTTAATTCTTTAGTATCCACGTCACACTCAATTTTGCCAGAATTATTGTAGTATTACAGGAGTATCATATTTTTCTTATTTACAATATAAATTTACCTTCATAAATATTTATAGACCCCATATTAATGTCAATAGACTCTACCTCATTGAGTGGCACACAACAAATGGTGGAAGTATTGCATTATAAGGAATTTTTCTCAAACCTGCCAAACTGGCACATGCATGTTTTTAGATAAGTTTTAATTATACTCTAAAATTTTAAAAGTTAATCCAAAAGTTTAAGGACCCGTGGATTAACTTAATTTAAACACTTTTGATAAGAACAGTTTAAAATAAAGATATTGATTTTAAGTTGTTGTCAAATACTTGTATTTCTTTTAAAATGACTTGTTTTTTAAATTTAGCACTTGAAAAGGTATTTAAAACACACCCTAAGTTGATGGATGATGATAAATTTAATAGGAACAGTTGCAAATATTATATCAACACTTTAATACTGCTCTTCATTTGTGGACTTGAAAATTTAATTGAGAAGAAAATAACTTTGCAATGGTTCGAATATAAGACATCTTGCTTTGATACCATGTTAAACCGTGAATTCACTTAATTTTTTTTAGTACAATAAAGTGGAGAATTTGAATCTATCTCAATTAAGTGAAGTTCATTATAACGACTCGAAAATTTAAGTTGATAAGTGATGGTAAATTTAATATTGTATCAATACTTTAAAAAAAATATACCTCAAAATTTTGAGATATTTTTTATAATTATTTAACCAACCAATTAATTGAACAAGGATTTTGATCACGTGCACAATTTCGAAACATCTTCGACCTCAGTCAACGCAGCTTCCATAATTCTTCATTTTTGTTGACCACTTGCGGTGGAAATTTTTGCAGCGGCCGACAACGGCGGCGGCAGACGGTGGAATTTTCGTTGTGGCGGAAGCGTCATAATCACATGGTTGTTGCTGTGTAAAGTAAATAAACGCATTTTTAAAAAATCCCAATAACTTTATCCTGTTTCAATAATGTCTGCCACGTAGTTCATTGGATCCTTCCCTTATTTCACATTTCAACTTTTGAACAAACATAATCTTACAAATATTTTATAATATATTCTTCAACTTTTAAATTATATGTCTAACTAATTATAGTATTTGAGCTTTTTTTTTTTTTATTGAAGTAAAGATTAAATAGACAAATTTTTGTGGACCTATATTAAAAAAACCTTCAATGTAAATTATATAAGCTTATAAAACTGTCATTTCTTACGTAATTCTTCGTAGAAAAAACTTGGATGCTCCCTTAAATACATATATCTTAGTGCATCCCAAATATTGTTCAATGAAATATTGTCATGTGACATTTTTGTTTTTTTAAAAGATAATTTTTTTAATTCTACATTTGTGTGGTTAATAAGTGAGGAGTATAAGGGTTAGATTCAACTTAGGCTGCATCTAATTATTACCCTTCTTCATATACATTTTGAAGAGAATATTACAAAAAACCACCGCTATAAAGTATGAGGTTATAATTACAAACAAAAATTTTTGAATCCTCATTTTGATTTATCAATTTTCTAAACGTATGAAATTGTTGATATTAAATTATGTTCTTGAAATTTTAAATTATACAAACCAAATTATACGAGTGTTACGAAACAATCCAACTCAAATCTTTACGTCAAATTTTTAATGGTTAATATTGTTACAATTTTGAAATAATTAAAAAGGAGGTCGATACAGTAGTAGCTTACCACAATCTTTTAATGGTTTGTACTATAGTTTTAAAATTTTATAGAGTAAAAAGAGGATGCTAAATTGTAACAACTTTAATTTGAGAGTTTTAGATATTATTGTAATTATCATTATAGTTTATAAGTAATTTATATTAGATTATGTGGCTTATGTATATATTTCCTCCTTTATTTTTTCAGACTCATCATTTTACTGAGTCAATTAAGTAAAAAGTATACAAGGATAAAATCGTATAGAATGATCCTCTCTACTTGTAGTTTTTCTCTCTATAAAAAAAAATATATAATCAAGTTCTAAAGAAAGGCCAAGAGAGAGAAACACAATCTCATATCATATCAAAATATCATAGATCAAGATAGGTTACTTTAAATTCGTGTTGTAATGAAAATCATCTAGTTCAAATATCTTGATTTTTATTGTTTTATACCGTATTAGAATTTTATTGTATTAATTATGCCAACTAAAACTTAGGAGAATTTTTAAAAATAGAAAAATAAAGGAAACTATTTACATAAAATATAAAATAGTAAAATTTTTAGATAGTTGTGATAGACGCTGATAGAAGTCTATCAGGGACTATTAATGATAGAAATGATAGAAGTCTATCACTGATAGATGCTGATAGAAGTCTATCAATATCTATCCGTGTTTTTTTGCTATTTTGTGTAAATATTTTTTTCTATCCGTAAAAAATTTTCTTAAAACTTATGATTTATTTATTTTACAATATTTAATAACTTAATTGTAAAATTTTGTAAATTCAAAAGATAGTGGATGAAATTCAAAGTTTAAATGTGTGTGACTAAAGCCAATCTTTATAGTTTAGGTGTGGATAAAATTTGACTAACTTTAGAAGAAGAAAAAAACTTTAAAAAAACAAAGCATTATGGAACAGTATGACACGTGGAATAAGATGGGTGGTGTGAGTGTGAAACAGCTGGGTGACATGGCTGTATTGTCACAGTGAAGTGGTTGGAAGTTGCCTATGGGTTTCTTGAGATAGGTTGGCCACGTCATCAAAGGTGGACTTTATTTATTTATTATTATTTTTCCCTTAAAAAAAGCGAAAAAGAAAATAAAAAGGAGAAAAAAACAAAAGTGGAAAAGATTCGAAATGGCTTTTTAAGGATAATGGGGAATGAAGATTCTAGGAGAATGGCATTATACATTGTCACTATCATTTTCATAAACCAAAACCAAAAAAACCAAACAAAAGAATATTGTTAAAAGAAATTAAAACAAAAATCTTAAAGAATGAGACTTTTCCAAAGGAAAATCGTTACGCCCATGCTCAGCCCAGCCCTGCCTTGTGGCTTGTGGGGCTACTGTTGCTGCTGCCTTACCTTTCACCTCCTTTCCCTTTCATTCTTCTCTTAAATCCTTACCGTCATCTTATATAACGTCTGCAAAATGTCGACATTATTACCAAAACCGGACTTTCCTGTCATCTTTCAAAATTATATCTATTATTTATCTATGCATTTAAATTATATTTGGTAATAATTACAAATATAGCAATCAGATTCAAAATATTAACATAAATAGCAATATTTTAAAAAATTGTAAATATAGCAAAATCTATCCGTGATAGACTTTTATGGTCTAAGTGGTCTATAACTAATAGACCATAAGAGTCTATCACTATTACTTATAGACTTTACTATATTTATAATTTTTTTAAAATGTTATTATACACTTAGTTATTATCCTTAAAAATTGTTATTCATTATAATTACTCTTATATTTATCAAATTTAGTATCTCTATTTTCATATTAATTTATCAAATTTAGTATCTCTATTTTCATATTAGTTTGTGCTAACTTCTTGAACTTTAAATTTTGTGTCAATAATTCATTCAAGTATTTAAGTATTGATATATATATTTTTTTTAAATAAAAAGTATATTTAAGTATTGATTCATTTAGGAATTATTAGTTAAATTATATATTTGTGAGCTAAATAGCTAATCACTAAGAATCATATACTAAAATATATATTCGTCATTTATATATAGGTTTTTTAACACCCATTTTGCGAACTTATGTTACGTGTTTAGTTAACTAAATTTAAATTTAATTTTTAATTTTTTCTAAAGTTCAAAAACATTTTCTTAAAAGATCTTCGATGAGTTAATATAATAGAAGATAGCGTTGATTCATAATCTAGAGATTCCAATCAAATATTTCTTTCATGTTTTTTAGATTACGTTTCAACTTTTAATACTCATCTATTCCACATAATTGTTTATTGATTAATTGTAATGATAAAAATCCTTAGTTAAATTATATATTGGTGAGCTAATCAATAAGAATATTATGCTGAAATATATATTCATTATTTCTATGTAATTTTTTTAACACCCACTTGGCTAACTTATGTAACGTGTTTGGCTATCTAAATTTGAATTTAATTTTTAATTTTTTTTAAAGTTCAAAAATATTTTCTTAAAAGATCTTCAGTGAATTGATATATAATAGAAGATAACATCGATTCATAATCTAGAGATCCGCATCTTATTATTACTTTCATTTTCTAGATTACATTTCAACTTTTAATACTAATCTATTTTACATAATTGTTTTCAATTTTCTACCATAGGCTTTTTGTAATTATATATATATATATATATATATATATATATATAACCCTTATGAGATGCGAGGATATTAAGATTGTTTCAAGTTTCTCGAATGATTGGAAAAAATCGAATTGTCTGACATTTTTCTTGGATTTATGTAAATTATTCAACTTATTTGATATTGGGACAATTCACGATGTTTATTCTTAAATTAATTTTGTATTCTTTAGCAATTTCCAAACCAGAAATTTGGAACAGTTCTTTTTTTTCTTTTTTTTTTCTTTGGCTTTCTATGAGAAAATAATAATTTTATCAATATTAAATTAAGTCAAGGTCAATCTGGGGTGGGAAATTTATTCATCATACCCTCATTTCCAAAATTGTTTGTTTGTGTGTATTTTAGTGAGATTTCTTTTAATATTAAAAATATAATTAAACTTTACCCTTTTTTTTACACGTGGGGTGGGAGAATCAAACACACGATTTCCTGCTCTGATACCATCTTAAATCGTCTATTAATCCAAAAGCTTAAGCTCACGGATAAATACAAATTTAATATTATATCATCTAACAAACCTCTAACTTCGAGGTAATTGTACAAGTATTATGTCAATTGAGTTATGCTCATTTGACACTCTATCCAATCGTAATACGATTGAATCAAAAAAAGTTGTAATTCAAATTATTGAATTGGATAGAAAATATGAACATTGACTTATTGAAGTCAATCTCAACAAACAAGGATCATTGTCTAAGCTACATTCAATTTTCTACTTTCCCTATCCTTTGAAAAGTTATTAAAATCAAATTATTGCATTTAGAGAAATAAATGAAAGTGTAGATTTTAAAAAGTTGTGAAGTTTTAAGAGTTGTTAACTTCTAAGACTCACGGTATAAGGAGTTAATAAGACATACAATTAATATTTTTTAATTGTGAGACTCACAAACTCGTCGGGTCAAACAATGAGTTAAGTTTACAACTCTACTCTTCCAATTCTTTAGTTCAAACGCTTCTAAGTATTATTTTGACATCTTTATTTGAACATTTACAATTATTTTCCAAAATGATGTGACTTGTTTAAGTAGTTAAATAACCAAAATCATATAAAATAATTCATTAATGAATTTGAATAAAGTCAGTTAATCAATGTGACATCTAAATGAAGGAGTTAAACTTGATTTTCTCTTATAAGAGAGAGACTTGCCGTCTATTTTGATAGACTATTCAAAATATATAAATATATAAATCAATAAATCATTCTTTTACTAGAATTTTCAAATTTTAAATCATTTATCACAAATAGATAATATAAATATATATATATATATATATATATATATATATATATATATATATATATATATATATATATATATATATAACCACCATTTGATAACATTTTCATAAGTATGTATTTTAAATAAAAAATATAAAACATCAATTAGATTTTATTCATAAACACACTAAGAATTGTCCTGGTTTAATTTTGTGGATAAAAACTATAATAGTTATTTATAAAAATTTTAAAATACTTTGATTATTTAAAAAAGTATGACATGTATAAGAAAGGATAAAAGTTACTCTATTAACTGAGTGTTGATCCACATCAATCAATTTTATCCCATTTCATATGTAAATTAACTTTAGAGTTGTTTTCAAATATAGAAAAATGAGTCAAACTATTTACAAATATAGAAAAATTTTGCAGTCTATCACTGATAGACCGTAAAAATTTTATATATTTGTAAATACTTTGATATTTTTCTGTTCATAGTAATTTCCTTTAATTTTACAATATTCACATGCATATGATTTTGAATTACTTTATTTGCTATACTATATATAATTATTTTATTTTATTTTATTAAAAAAAAAAAAAGTCGTCCATGAAGGATGTTGGATTTATTAGAATTAGTGCACGTGTTAAAAATAAAATAATGCTTTTCCAAAAGTTCTCTCATTTTAATAAAATTTAAGGAAAAGGAAATGTTCAAGTTAAGTTCAATCAAATAGCCTTTTTTTTCCTTTTTTTTTAATTTAAAAAAAAAAAACAAAAAAACAAAAACAAAAACAAAACTTGCCTCCTCGGCGTAGAGAGGGAGTTTATGTTTATACAATATAAACACTTTCTATATCTAATAAACTAAATAACTTCCATGTGCAATATATTTTAATACTTCATTTTATATGAACTTTTATCTTTTATTTTAAAATCTACTTTTGTAATTTGAGTAAAACAAAGAGAAAATTTTCAAAGATAGAAAAAATATCAAACTATTTACCTAAAATGGCAAAAAAATATTGATAGACATTGATAGACTTCTATCATCTATCATAACTATCTAAAATTTTTGTTATTTTGTGTAAATAATTCCTCTTATTTTTTTATTTTTAAAAATTTTCCTAAAACAAATTACATCTATTTTTTTAAGACGTATTTTTCGTTATATATTTTTTTAAATAAAAATTTTAAAATGATAAACACATATATAATTGAAACCTACCTAACTTAATTAAAGTTCACGAACATAATTGAAACCTACTAGTTAAATCATACATACTATTATTTTCTCATTTTTATTCAAATAGAAAAAAAAGTAAATAGAAAGATTAAAGAGACATTATTGAAATCTATTTAAGAATAACTTAAAAATAGAAAAAAAAAATTACTCTTTAAAATTTCAAGGTTATTTTATTTTAGCATTTAATTTTTATAATATTTATTTTAGTCTTTGAATTTTTAAAAGAATGACATCTTTATCTTTATCGTTACTGTTACTATTACTTTTCGTTAAACAACAATAAATACATTTTTTTTAAAGTTTAAATAAATAAAAAATTGTTTTAAAAAGTTTACAAACTAAAATCAAATAAATTCAAAATTTTAAGGACTAAAATAAAATAAATCTAACAATTAGATAAATTTAAATAAGTATAAGAGAAATTATTATAAACAAAAATAATATCAAACTATTTACAAGTATAGAAATTTTTTACTGTCCATCAGCGATAGACCGTGATAGAATTTTATCGTTGTCTATTATTCAAATGATAGAATTTCATCGTGGCCTGTCACTAGTAAACATTAAATATTTTATATATTTGTAAATAATTTGACGCATTTTTCTATAGTTGAAAACAACCCTAAATATAAAACTTAAAAATATACAAGTGTAGAACTAAAGGATATGTTTGATTCTTTAATTTTATTTTATTTTTAGAAAAAATACCAAATAATACAAGTTGTTGGGTCAGGTAAAAGATAATGTAGTAGAAGCCAAAGAGGATAAGCTTTTAGTCTTAAAAAATAAATAAATAAAATAAAAGAGAAAAGTTGGCACAATGTGTTTGAATTCTTTGTTTTGTTTGTTTTCTTCTTAGCTCTAATTACATATGAAAAGTTGAGATTCAAACTCTAACTTTTTAATCAGTTAAATTGTTAAAAAATCATTTTTATGTTTTCAATTAAATCCAATTTTATATTTAAAAAATTTGACTATATATATATATAGTACCGAACACATTTTTAACAACTTACGAGATCTGGTTTCTAATTATGCCACAAAACATATATATTATAAAACACTAAAAACGTAAAAATACAACTCTAATTTTTATTGACAGTTGTATTTTAAATTTAAAGTTTCATCATAATTTTAGTGTATACAGTAGTTATTATGTGCTAAAGTGAGCTTAATTCAACAGTAATTAGTATGTACTTTCTCTTTGGAAGTCAGAGTTCGATCTTTTTCATCGAGTAATTGTATTAAAAAAAAGAAAAAGAAAAGAAATAACAACCATTATGCACTTCCATTTGACAGCCTGTTTTTCAATTATCCATCAACCCACTTTTTTCCCCATTAAATTATGCTTTATATTTTGTGCAATGAATTTCAAATTACATCAAACAACAAACAACCCACCTGCCTATTATGGATTATACTTAGTATCCCTTGCAAAACCTTATAATCTAAACAATTCTCTTATAAAAAGAATATTATTACACCGTACATTGATATTAGTGATATTGATGGTATGACTTAAGTAGATGTCAATGATATATATGTAGATATTGATGGTATGACTTAAGTAGATGTCAATGATATATGTGTAGATATTGATGGTATGACTTAGATAGATGTCAATGATATATGTGTATCAGTGATATCATTTATCAATGAATGATATCGGTGATAGAACTTTGGTAGATATCAGTGATATCGATGATATAAGTGAGGTAAATATCAATGTTATTCATAGATATCGATGATATTCATGTATCGGTTGTAATATCAGTGGTAGAACTTAGTTAGATATCAATGATATCATTAATAGAAGTTAGGTAGATATCAATAATATCAATGATATCTGTGTATCAATGATATCGGTGATAAACTTAGTTAGATATTGGTGATATTAATAATATCTATAAAAGGAGTATATGAATGATAGACTTCTATCATTGATACTATCTATGAAAGAAGTCTATCACTGATAGTAGATATCACTGATAAACTTCAAAAATCGACCTCCAACGTGTTTTCATGTTTTCAATTAGCTTTTTGGACATTTTTTAAGGGATAAAAGTAAATTTTGCTACATTTACAATTAGTTTTAAGTTTTGCTATATTTGCAATATTTTAGCCTTATTTTGTTATTTATGCGAGGAGCCATTGTTTAAATGGATAAGTGCATATTTCATCTTTTTGATAGAGTACTCTTTAATGGTTTATTCCTCTTTTATTTAAGGGGAAAAAGACAATTTTAGGTCCTAAAATTATCAAGTGGTACCAATTTTAGTTCTAAATTTCTAATTTTCATTAAATTGCATCGAAGGTTTAGATAAATGTTGCAATCTTAATCCTAAATCTTAAAAAGTATTTCAATTTTAACCTCGAATAAATTCTTGCTCTAGATATTATTAAAAAAAATTATGATGCGATCAATAGATTATAAAACATATCAATATGAAATTGATAAAGTTTTAGAGAAAAACAACAATAAAGCAAAATTCTTAAAATTTACGAATATCAAAAAGGTAATCAATAGTTAATTCATATATATTGGTCAAAGATAACTAATTTTTACGACAAAACTTTATTTTATTGAAAATAAATAGTTTACAAAGATTTTTACACTATTTTTTTTGTTAAAATTAATTTGTAAATCAAGTAAAATTAAATTTAAGGTTAAAATTGAAATACTTACTTAAGTTTAACATTGATTTGAAACTAAGCTAATTGATGTAATTTAACAAGTTTTAGTAAAAATGTATTTCTTTTTCTCAAAAAGAAAATATTTTTAACTGATGGAAGGGGCACGTGAGGCTCACGCTTACAGCACACGCCAGCAGGTCCTGGGGCACGCACCGGGGCCGGGTTCGCGTCTCGGAGCCACTCGTCAGCCACACGACTTGGCGTTACGTCATTAAATCAGGCATACAATCCACGTGTCACCATCTCACTGGAGCACGGGACGCAATAACACTAACGTGACCGGGACCAAATAACTCCTTTTACGAATAAAGCTCTCATGCCTGAACTCCAAAAAGAAGGGGTTAAAAAAAAAAGTTTTTTCTTTTTATTTATTTATTTATCTTTTACTTTTGTGTTTAGTTCAATAAATTAACTTTAATTTTGAAATTTGAATCTTATAAGTTTGACACATTTGAGTAAATTATGAAACATGGCCCTTCTATTTATGAAGTTTTTGTCATTTTTTAATTAATAGTAGTGATTAGCATAGAGTATTCTTTCGAATATTAAACAAAATTTATTAGGTTCGTTTGATAACTATTTAATTTTTAATTTTAATTTTAAAAATTATGTTTTTTCAGCTCAGTTTCTTATAATAATTTTTATCTTTCTTAATCAAAATAGTTAAATTTTTAGCAAAAATTCAAAAACAAAAACAAGTTTTGAAAAATTACGACCCTCATTTGATAACAATTTGATTTTTTTTTTAAAAACCTAGTTCTTCTCAATTTTTTACAATAATTTTTATCTTTCAATAAAATAGTTGAATTATTAACCAAATTTCAAAAACAAATTTTTAAAAACTTTTTTTTTTTTTCAAATTTTGGCTTGATTTTTGAAAACATTGATAAAAAAACATATAACAAAATAAAAAAAATAAATGTAGAAATGATGTTTATAGGCTTAATTATAGAAAACTAAAAATAAAAAACCGAACCAGGCTTGCTTTTTGAAAATATGTAAGATAACAAAACAAATAAATTTAGAGGTAGAAAAGTGTTTATAGGTTAAATTTTTTAAAGCCAAAAACACAAAACAAAATAGTTACCAAACGAGACCTTAACGAATATATATATATATATGGAAAATTTTTACAAATAGAAAAAATGTCAAACTATTTACATAAAATAGCAAAAAAAACACTGATAGACATTGATAGATTTCTATCAGTGATAAAATTCTATAATTTCTATCACTGATAGACTCTGATAGACTTCTATCAGCATCTATCACAACTATATAAATATTTTGCTATTTTATGTAAATAGTTTTCCTTATTTTTCTATTTTTAAAAGTTTCCCTATATGTATATATATATATATATTTTGAAAAAAAAAAGTTGCATTGCCTATGTTTTACTTAGTTGGCTTGAGTATTTTCATGGTTTACTTTTGTGTGGTCCATTATTACTGACAATTTATTTGGTTAGTTTTACCTTTTGTTTTTATCTTTGACTAGCTTTCTAATTTAGTTTTTTGGAACCATTATATGATTTCTAGATACTTTACCTTTTTTTAATTGATAAAGTATTTGGGTTCAATTTTTATTTTGACAATAAGTATTTATGTTTTAAATTAAAATTATCTTAACATATGACTAAATTCCAGAATTTCTTATACTAAGTGAGAAGATATTGATACAGACAGTAGAATTATATATAAAATTACGACACTTAAAAAAATGTTGGAAATTTTCCTAATCATTATTATTCTGCATGTACTATACACTTTACATGGATGTATATTTAATCAGTATTCATATAATTAAATTTTTTATATCATAATCCAGCTTAAATTCCTTAAATTTTTAAATTTAATAATAATTCAACCATTAATATTGTACTAAAAAAGAATATCACATATAGTACGACATATAAGAATAATGACACTTTTAAAAAAAAATAGGTATATTAAAACTTTATTCTGATCCTCCTACCATGAATTTCACATTCTCGCATGATAATAATTATTTGGTTGAAGTATGAATTGGCAGACTCTTTTTTAGAATAGATATTAATTTGTAGTATTTTTTTTTTTTAATATGTAGTATTATTCAAATTAATCTGACAAGAAAAAGTAATGAGTATAAAATGGAGTCATGATGAGGACATGATTGGAATTACAAGTTCATGTTAAATATTTGTGCAATGGAGAATGAGAAGAACTGTTTAGGATGGGAAATGGGATATTATTATTTTAGCGATTTAATTAGACTGAAAATGATGGAGTTGGGGAAGACAAAGATTAGTCTGAAAAGTGACAGAATTCGCTATTTTTAAATGCGATTCCATCTATAAAGAACATGCTCATTGGCCACTGGGATAAATCCACCAGGTTTTGGTTTTTCATCCAATTTGATTTCAGTTTTTCGCCATTTTTGTTAACACCCACGTGCTTCCATTTTCACGGGCTGCTTCTTCTTCTTCTTAATCTCCATGGATTTGGATTTCTCTTCCTCCCCTGTTTCTATTTGAACCCACATTTCGTTTTCTCAAATTACTCTGTCTGCTGCTTCTTACTCAGATTCCCATATCCATTCTTATTCGTCTTCTTCTCAATGCGTGGTTAAGTTTCAATCGGTGTATTTTCCAGCTTTAAACGTAGTTTTTTCATGGATATTCCTTCTGTAATCGTAAATGCTTTGTTTATTTTTGCATTCTCGATGTGGGTTTTGCTTCACTCGTGTAAACGAGAGGTAGAGAGTGAATCTCTTCAGTCGAGAAACAGAGTGTTTCGTGAGTTTAAATGGGTAATCAACATTACTATATTTTGTAATGCTGTTATTCCATTTTGGTATTCGGGGTTTGTTGTCTTTGAGTACTGGAATCGTAGAATCGTTTGTTGGGAATCAGCCATTTCTGCTTTAACTTGGATATTGGCTGCTGCGATTGCTTTTTATTGGAGAAATGGAATGTATTATCAAGGCAAAAGATGGCCGTTGATTCTAATTGTTTGGTGGGTTTTCTCTTGTTTTTATGGGTTATGTTCTTCGATTATTTATCTGCTGACTCACTTGAAATCTATGGAGTTTCCTCATTTTCTTCCAAACGCTACTATTGTAGATTTCGCTTCTTTCACTTTGTCTTTGGTTATCTGTTGGACTGCACTGACTGTTAACTATTCCAAGAAACATAATGATCTTGAGAAGTCATTGCTTCAAAAAGACAATGATTGTTCTTCTGAAAATGATGGTGGTTTCATCAATCCTGGATTGTGGAGTCGAATTACATTCCAATGGCTGAATCCTCTCTTCAAAAGGGGGAGGAATCAGAAACTTGAATTAGCTCATGTTCCTTGTGTACCTCAATCTGAAACAGCTGAATATGCTTCTTCACTGCTAGAAGAATCACTTCAGAGAAAGAAAGTTGAATCTTCTTCCTTGCCCAAAGCTATAGTTTTAGCCACATGGAAAACCCTGGTCTTAACTGCAATTTTTGCAGGTAACTTTTCTTCTTTACACTACTTGAATTCTTCTATATGAACTGTAAATCTTTGTCTTCTCTAATTTCTTTGTTCATAACTTCTATTAGGATTCAACACATTGGCATCCTTTATGGGGCCTCTCCTAATCACCAACTTTGTGAATTATCTGTTGGGAAAAAGTGATGGCTCAAGCAACCGTGATGGGTTGATTCTTGCCTTCTTCTTCTTCTTTGCTAAAACATTGGAGTCTCTTACTCAAAGACAATGGTATTTCGGCACTCACCGTGTCGGTATACAGGTAAGGGCAGCTCTTACAGTGATGATCTACAAGAAATCTATATCTATTAATGCTGCTGGTCCAAGTAATGGTAAAATCATAAATCTAATAAATGTGGATGTTGAAAGAATTGGAGACTTCTCCTGGTATATTCACAAGATTTGGTTGCTTCCTGTTCAAATAGCTCTAGCCCTTATCATCCTTTACAGGAATCTTGGAGCTGCTCCTTCCATTACTGCTCTTTTAGCCACAATATTTATAATGGTGAGCAACACACCTTTGGCCAATGTTCAAGAAAGTCTACACTCAAAGATAATGGATGCAAAAGATTCTAGAATCAAATTGACATCAGAGACTCTAAAGAACATGAGAGTGTTGAAACTGCATTCTTGGGAACAGACATTTTTGAAGAAGGTCTTGAAACTTAGAGAAGTTGAAAGAAGTTGGTTGAAGAGATACCTCTATACCTGCTCAGTTATAGCATTTCTCTTTTGGGTTTCACCAACTTTAGTTTCAGTAGTTACTTTTGGCGCCTGTGTTATGATGAAAATCCCTCTAACAGCAGGCACAGTTCTATCAGCCATTGCTACTTTTCGTATCCTACAAGAACCAATTTATAACCTACCAGAGCTAATTTCCATGATTGCTCAAACAAAAGTTTCCCTTGACCGTATACAAGAGTTCATTCGAGAAGAAGATCAAAGGAAGCAGATTTATTATCCTCCTTCCAATGCATCAGGCGTCGCGATTGAAATGGAGGTGGGGGAGTATTCATGGGAAGCCAGTGATCTAAATTTTAAGAAACCAACTATAAAAGTTGCAGAGAAGATGCAAATACCAAAGGGTTACAAGGTTGCAGTTTGTGGATCAGTTGGTTCAGGAAAGTCAAGCCTACTTTGTAGTATACTTGGCGAGATCCCACAGGTTTCAGGAACACAAATGAAAGTACATGGAACTAAAGCTTATGTTCCCCAAAGTGCTTGGATTCAGTCAGGTACTGTAAGGGAGAATGTGCTGTTTGGGAAAGAGATTGACCAACATTTTTATGAGGATGTGTTAGAAGCCTGTGCTTTGAATCAGGATATCAAGTTGTGGCTGGATGGAGATTGTACTTTGTTGGGAGAGAGGGGGTTGAACTTAAGTGGAGGGCAAAAGCAGAGGATTCAATTGGCAAGGGCAGTCTATAGTGATGCAGATGTTTACTTCCTGGATGATCCTTTTAGTGCTGTGGATGCATGTACTGGAACACATTTGTTCAAGGTAAGCATCATTTTTCTGTTGTTCTTGTTGCCTCTTTCTTTTTATGTTCTTTTGCTTCTTCAATAAAATAAAAGGATGACTAAAAAGCACAGATACGGATAGGAGATATAAATACGACACGACATAACATGATTTTTTTAAAATCTAGGATATGACATGGCAAAAACGCATTTAATAAAATATAGATTTTTATACTAGAAGAAAATTGAAAGTAAATGAGTTGATACATTTATATGCTTAAAAAATTTGTTTGATATATTTCACACTCAAAATTTATTATTATTATCATATTATGTGTCTTTTTAGTCTACTCAACAAGTGTTCAATGCATGTCTAATACATTTGTTGCACTAATAAGTATCCGATGGTATTCATGCTCTTTGTAAAGGATTCTTATACTGAACTTTAATGATATGCAGAGATGTCTTTTGCAACTTATGTCTGGTAAAACTGTGGTATATGCTACTCATCACTTGGAATTCATAGAAGCTGCAGACCTTGTACTGGTAAGTACCTGAATTTTTCATTGTTTTCCATGGAGTATCACAAAGCATTGACCCCTGTTTCCTTATTTGCATTTGAACGTTTTTGCTTCCAGGTGATGAAAAATGGTCATATAGTTCAATCAGGAAAGTATGCAGAATTAATGTCAGACTCAAACGGTGAACTTGCTAGGCACATTGCAGCTCATAGAAGATCACTGAATGGAGTTAAGCCATTCAAAGAAGATAAACCCCATCAAAAAAGACCATGTAAGACACATCAGATAGAAGCTCTGGATGAAAATTCTTCACTATCCCTTGGAAATGGTGGCCACTCTGTGAGAACTCAAGAAGAGGAAACTCAAACTGGTCGTGTAAAGTGGAGTGTCTACTCAACCTTCGTCACATCTGCTTATAAAGGAGCCCTTGTTCCTGTAATCCTTCTATGTCAAGTTTTGTTTCAAATCCTTCAGATGGGCAGTAATTACTGGATTTCTTGGGCAACAGAAGAAGAAGGCAAGGTCAGCAGAGAGCAGTTGTTAGGGATCTTCGTTTTGATGTCCGGTGGGAGCTCCATCTTTATATTAGGCCGGGCCGTTTTGATGGCAACCATTGCTATTGAGACTGCACAACGAATGTTTCTTGGAATGGTGACATCAATATTTGCAGCACCTATTTCATTTTTTGATGCCAAACCTTCAAGCCAAATCCTTAACAGGGTTATTACCTTTTCAATGTGTTTGTTATCTTCTCATTTATTAAAATTTTGCATTGTGTCAATAATTTTAACCCATTTTTCATCTTCTCTATGATGCAGTCTTCTACTGATCAAAGCACCTTGGATACAGACATCCCTTATAGATTAGGAGGATTGGCTTTTGCACTCATTCAGCTGTTGAGTATCATCATCCTGATGTCCAAGGTTGCATGGCAAGTTTTCCCCCTCTTCCTTGTCGTCCTTGCTATCTCTATATGGTATCAGGCAAGAACATACATCCCACTTTTTTGTTTGTAATATGTTTTTCATTATTGCTCTAAAAGTATGAAGTTACCCTTCCTTGAATTTTATTATTCGGCAGCATCACAATGTAACGTGCTTTGATCCAGTCTTGTTAGATGATATAATATTAAATTTACCTTCTCCAATTAATATTGATTTCCACCTATTGGATCTTCTACGTATTTCAAGCCCACAAATGAAGAGTGTTAGATGATATAATATTAAATTTATTTTCACCTTTTCAGCTTAAGCTTTTGGGTCAATCGGTGATTTAACCGTTTTCAATTTCTTTTACAGGGATATTACATCAGTACTGCTAGAGAACTAGCTAGAATGGTTGGGATTCGGAAGGCTCCAATTCTTCATCACTTTTCTGAAACGGTCGTAGGTGCAACAATTATCCGTTGTTTCAATCAAGAGGATCGTTTCTTGACAAAAATACTGAAGTTGGTTGACGATAATTCTCGTGTGGTTTTTCATAACTCAACTTCAATGGAATGGTTGTGCCTGCGAATCAATTTTCTTTTCGACGTTGTCTTCTTTCTTGCTCTTATCATCTTAGTGACCCTTCCTAGAACAGCAATTGATCCAAGTAAGCTTTTCCAAACTTTAGTTATCTTCATCAATGCCACTGTCATCCAAAACTTTCATTTTGATCAACTATTTCATCGTGACATTCGAATATTTCCAACCCCATATCACCTAAGCAACTGGTTTATTTTACTATAGGCTTAGCAGGATTAGCAGCCACCTATGGTTTGAACATGAATGTGCTTCAGGCTTGGGTAATATGGAATTTATGCAATGTTGAGAACAAAATGATATCTGTTGAGAGAATTCTTCAGTTTACTAACATCGCTTCTGAGGCGCCACCGGTTATCGAAGATTGTAGGCCAATGCCAGAATGGCCAAAGGAGGGAAAGGTAGAACTTGAGAACCTTCATGTCCAATACCGTCCTAATCTTCCAGTGGTTCTCAAAGGGATCACTTGTACCTTCCCAAAAACGAAGAAAATTGGAGTTGTTGGCAGGACAGGAAGTGGAAAATCCACCTTAATCCAAGCACTTTTTAGAGTGGTAGAGCCTTCTGCAGGAAGGATTCTCATTGATGGAGTTGACATTTGCAAAATTGGTCTACATGATCTGAGGTCCAAGTTGGGTATTATTCCACAAGACCCAACGTTGTTCCAAGGAACCATGAGAACTAACCTAGATCCTTTGCAACAACATACTGATCAAGAAATATGGGAGGTGAGATTTCAAGTGCTTTTTCTAGTGGAGAATGAAAAGTTAACATGATCTTGAAACTAACTTGATATTTCAGGTCCTTCACAAGTGTCGTTTTGCCGAGATCATCCGAACGGACCACGCAGTTCTTGAAGCACCAGGTAAGATGGGATCTCCTATTGTTTCTGAAGTGTTCTTTTCCAGTTTAGTTTATTTTATACTGAAAAGTATTGTTATGTACTTGGCCTATATATGCTGCAGTTGCTGAAGATGGAGAGAATTGGAGTGTGGGACAGCGGCAACTTGTTTGTCTGGCCAGGGTGCTCCTCCAAAAACGTAGGATTCTTGTGTTGGATGAGGCAACAGCTTCCATTGATACTGCAACAGAAAATATAATTCAGGAAACAATAAGAGAGGAGACTAATGGTTGTACTGTCATTACCGTGGCTCATCGAATACCGACAATTATCGATAACGATTTGGTTTTGGTTCTTGATGAAGGCAAGCCAACTTCTTATTTAGCTTTAAAAAGAATTCTTCTGAAAAATGGTTCTCTTCTAGTTAACCCTCTGCATAGAGTTGGCTAACTTCAATGGTAATATAGTTCTAATGCATCATTTCATTTTTATAGGCAAGGTGATCGAGTATGATTCACCATCTCGATTACTCGAGAACCGTTCTTCTATGTTTTCAAAGTTGGTGGCGGAATTCTTAAGTAGATCATCCAATAGTCACTCACAATCCATAGGGACTTTTGCCGAAACCGACGCGAACCGAATATGAACATTCATGACTTTGATCAAATGTAAAGATTGGAGGTAAACATTTGTTTGCTAATACTATGAGGTAGCAAGATATAAACTGTTGATTGACTTGCACACCAACTGCAAGGCTGAAGATCCTGTAAAGTAAGAAACTTGATACTCATCCTCTGAAGTAATAGCAGATCCAAGCAAATACCATTGACAAGCTTTCTAACAATAGCTGATGAGATAGATACAGAGCATTACTAGTTGTTTAGGTGTTAACCATAGTCTTGTTATTATTATTATTATTATTATTATTTTTCTTAATGTAATTGAAAGTATGTTCCATTTCACTATTAATGTATTAGTGAACTCCTGCCTGCATAATAAAAGTTTTATGCCACAGAGCAGTTAATGATATTACTTGATCTCTCCAAATTCCAATCTTCTTGGTCAAGCCATGGCAAGGTGTGGAACATTATTGTTGGTTTCTTGAACAAACAGATTAACATATACCTATTGAAAATTAGGCTGTTGGCCATAAATTTGATTTACTGTCTAAATCAATCAAATATATATCCTTTTAATATTTCAATTGTGTTTGCAAGAGATGATTGGTGGGAGGGGGAGGTTGGTCTTTGCTAGATGGTGCTTTCTTTAATAGAATTATGAATATGTGCATTTTCATAACTATCCTAAACTATGAGATAAAATAATATATCACGAGTAAAAGATAATACTATCGTGGTACATCTTTATTATAAGGGAAATTTTTAAAAATAAAAAAATAAGGAAAATTATTTACATAAAATAGCAAATTTTTGGATAGTTGTAATAGAAGTTGATAAAAGTCTATCAAGGTTTATCAATGATAGAAATGATAGAAGTCTATCAATGTCTTTTTTTTTTTTTTTTGCTATTTTCTTTAAATAGTTTGATATTTTTTCTATCGGTGAAAATTTTCCATATCTTTATTATTATTTTTAAAACTTCATCGTATAAATAATGTCATTTTATTTAGAAAAATTACTATAAACAGAAAAAATATCAAATTATTTATAAATACAGAAAATTTTTACTGTCTATCAGCGATAGACCACGATAAGTAATAAATAATTTGGCTCATTTTTCTATATTTGAAAACATTCTTTTTATTTATTGAGAAGGCTTAATAAGAGTACATACTATCGTAGTATTACCATCTTTATTATTATTTTTAGAACTTCACTGTATAAATAGTATCATTTTATTTATTGAGAATAAATGACACTTTTGTTTATCGAAATTAAACATTATTTTCAAACTTTTCAATAGATATTGGGATTGAAACATTTTATCAAACAAACCGAAGAAATTGAAATAGAAGCAACTTGCGCAAAGAAAAATAAGTAATAAATAAAAAGAAATTGCAATTTACTCCCTTAAACTTTGTTGGTTATATCAAGTTAAACCCTAAACTAATAATTATATCAATTTAAATTTTAAATTTTTGTAAGTGTATCAATTAGCATTTTCTTTTGGACTTAATTTTAAAAATATCATGCAAAACATATAATTGTTTCCATCAAATTTCCAAATTGTTATATTGTATCAATTTATACAATTTATTAAGATTAGATTTGAAAATTGTCCATGCACTCAATTTTAGTATGTCAGATTAATAAAATAGATGATTAGAATTTATCATTAATAATTTTCAAATTAAATTTTAATTAAGAGTCTTAAATTGATTTGCTTATAAAAGTTAGGAGTTTAATTAATAAAATTATAAATCTCTCACGATGTTTATCAAATAGAACGGTGTAAATTATAAGTCTCAAATGATTATTGAATGATATATATATTTTTTAGTCAAAATATAATATAAACTAATTAGCTACGGTCGTAAATGTTTAAGTAACGTTGATGTTATGCTTACTACGGGAAGTGACTTCCTTATGGAATTTGTTGAGCTTGATGAGGCCATTGCATGTTTGAAGGAATTTCACAGATTTTATAATCATTTGAAACATCTTGATTAGAAAAGCTAGATATGCGAACGAGATTTAGGTTTTCACGAGATCTCCATCAATGTGGTTCTATCCAAGGTTTCCTTTTGGTAAGTCGCAAAAGTAACTCTGGCACTCATGATTTAGCTACTCATACTTAAAGATTTGGATAATTGATTATCTCGCTGGAAGATCATCCTCCGTAAGTGAATTCTACTCTTCTTTCTAACTTTTTTTCTTCTTACATTTTCTCTTGTTTTATGTTGTACTGAAAAAAAAATGTTAAGTGAAATAGAAAAATAAAAATGTAATTATATTTGTTGTTTAGTTATATTCATACTTTATATGTCAAACGACATGAAGATTTAAAATAAGAACTGATAGATGCTTCAGATTATTATTGGGAAATTTATACGGATAATCCAAAATTTGAGTCGAAAATGGTAAATGACCCATTTTTTTAAAGAATGACAAATGATCTTTTGCTGATGTCACATTCGGGTGAAAATTACCAAAATAAACTCGCACACGTGGAAAACAATCTCCTCTTGCTCTCTTGTCCTCGCTCTTTCTTCCTTTTCTCACTTATAATCACTCTCATCTCTCTCTCGCTCTCACTCTCTCTTCCTTTCCTCACTCACAAAATTACTCTTCTCTCTCTTACTTGCTCTTCCTCTTGCTCACTGGAGTTGGTCGCGTTAGAGATGTTCGTGTGAACTTATCATGTCAGAGAAGAAGCCGAAAAAGATGCACAGAGGAAGAAAAAAAAGAGAGGGAGAAAGACGAGGTAGAGAAGAAGAGAAAAAAGAAAAAAATATATATATCAAAAAAGGAATAACAATATCATAATTTTACATGATCATGACATCAGCAAAGAATCATTTGACATTTTTTTCAAAAGTTTAGTCATTTACATTTTGACCTTTAAAATCGGAGTTTTGTGCCATTATTCATTATTCCAATGGTTCATCCTCGTCGGAGTCGGAGCACAAAATTCGGAAACCTGCTCTCCTCCCTTACCGTCGCCGACAACTCGGTTCGAAGACTCGAAGTTTTTTCTCTCGATTGGAAAAACCCTAGTTTCTGAATTCGGTATTTTGAAATTCATTCTATAAAAAGAATCGAAACTCTTATTTCAAGAATTCATTTTCTTTCCAACTGATCGGCGAAAAGCTTGCACTTCTGCTCACTGGTACTCTTGTTTTCTTTCTCTGTGAACTCGTATTCGCTCTTTTACCTTTTCGATTTGACGAATAGTTGCAGAAGAAGAAGAAGGAAGATAGATAACTGCATTACATTCCTTGAAAGTTCACTACGACTTCCACAGGTGCGCGGATTTTGTTCTATCAATTGTGGCTATTGATAATTTTTCAACCCTAGGGCTTTTCTCTATTCAATCAGCCAAGAAGAAGCTAAACGTTTCCATTGTCAAGTTTTCTGTGTTATATTAGTTGCCCAAAAAATCTATTTTCGCTTTTCTTCAGCTAGTGTGCTTCATGACCTTGCGTATTCAGAAGAGTCTTAAGAGCATTTGCGGTGTTCTTGATCGTTGTAAATCGTTTGTCTATTTTCATGTATCCTCTCAAAGCTATTCCCATGCCCTCTCCTCTGAAAAAATTTCGTCTTCGCTGGAACCTACTATCTTTGTAGGAGCTAGAGATTTGCAGCAAAGAATACCATCTGAATTTCAGACAAAACTTTCTGATATTGACTTGATCATTGCTAAAGTTCAGGTGGGTAGCAGCGAGGATGAGGTTTTTCAGTCTCTCTTGCACGATTCAGTGTGTAACACCATACAGTTCTCCCATGAACTTGTTTACAAGTTGCTCCAACGATTCAAAGATGATTGGAGATCTGCTTTGGGTGTTTTTAGATGGGCAGAGTCACTCTCTGGATTCAAGCATACACCAGATTTATATGACATTATAATAGATACACTGGGAAAAACAAAGCAAATGGTTAGGATGAAAAGTATGCTAGAAGAAATGAAAGAAGCTCGCCTTGTGACACTTGATACTGTAGCTAAGGCTATGCGAAGGTTTGCTGGTGCTGGACAATGGGAAAACGCTGTTAGGATATTTGATGATTTGGAAACTTTTGGGTTGAAGAAGAACACTGAATCTATGAATGTGTTGCTTGATACTCTGTGCAAAGAGAAGAAGGTCGAGCAAGCTCGACAGATATATTTGGAACTCAAATCACATATTCCCCCAAATGCAAACACGTTTAACATGTTCATTCATGGTTGGTGTAAAGTTGATAGGGTTGATGAGGCACATTGGACGTTACAAGAGATGAAAGGCCATGGTTATCCTCCTTGTGTTATTAGTTATTCGACGATTATTCTATTTTATTGTCGTCATTACGACTTTAGTAAGGTTTATGAGTTGCTTGATGAAATGGATGCTCAAGGATGCCCAGCAAATGTCATCACTTACACCACTATCATGTGCTCACTAACAAAGTCGGAGGAATTCAAGGAAGCCTTGCAAATTGCCGAGAGAATGAAATCTGCTGGATGCGAACCTGATATACTTTTCTATAATTGTTTGATCCATACATTAGGGAGAGCGGGTAAAGTATGGGAAGTTATTCATGTATTCGAAGTAGAAATGCCAAGCAAGAGTGTTTTACCAAATACATCAACCTACAATTCTATGATTTCCATGTACTGTCATCGTGCACAAGAACAAAAGGCTATGAAACTGCTCGAGGAGATGGAGAAATCAGGGCTTTGTAAACCAGATGTCCAGACATATTACCCATTGCTTAAATCCTGTTTTAGAACTGGAAAGACAGACTATGTTCTGAGCAAGTTATTGGATGAGATGATAAATAAACATCATCTGAGTCTTGATATATCAACCTATTCCCTTTTAATTCATGGTCTTTGTAGAGCAAATAAGTGTGAGTGGGCTTACCAGTTATTTGAGAAGATGATTAGTCAAGATATAAAGCCAAGATACCTCACATGTCAACTGCTTTTGGATGAAGTTAAGCGGAAGAATATGGATGAAGTTGCTGATAGGATTGAAGTTATCATGAAGAACTTGTGAGCTAGAGTAACAAACTGTATGGTGTGGAAAAAGGCATGTCTACAATTCTGGATTTACGTGCACGATCGACATAGCAGACGAAGTCGATTGTACGTGATGTGGTTGAGTGTAAGTCTTAATTTTAAATTTTAATTTGGTTTCTTGAGATGCCTCCATTTTTCTCACTTTCTTCGAATCTGGAATCACATGGGTTATAGATCGTTGGATGATTGAATCTGGGTTACCAAAATAATTGACAAATGAAGCATGGAATTAGGATACCAATTGTTAGATAAGGAGGCTGCTTAGTTTTCAGGTCTTTTCTCTTGTAAAGTACTTGAACTGGTCTATGCTCTGTAGTAACTGACATTTTCAGGAGTGAAAATGGTAGAATTCCTCACCTTTGATGTCAAATAAACGGTGTGCAGCAAGGTGAATTTTGAAGTTACATATTGAGTCCGTTTGGATTGACTTTCAAAGTGTTTATAAACACTATTTTTGCACTAAACACTTAGAAAATCAATCCAAACTCATCCATCATCTCAGCAGTGCAACATCATTTGAAATTCCCATTGAGCAAGTCTCTTCCTTCTGAGATTTCCTTTTTTTAGTGAAGATAAATTGCTAGTTGGGTCTATGGCCTGATATTTGCAATTTAATATTCTAAAAATATGTTAAATAAGTAAAATAAATACAACTATTCTTAAAGATCTAAAAGAAATGAAGGTTAGCCAAAACGAGTATAGCTTAACTGACATCCGAGTGTGTTAGTGGCTACGAGGTTTGTGATTCGAATTCTCTTACTCTCTATTGTACTTAATTCTAAGCTTCCTATATCCATCCTTTATATAAGATAACAATTTGGAGAAGATAATAGATATTAATTGCTAATAACTCTAAAATGACTTGTCTAAGGTTGTCCTTGATGTTTCATATCTGACAACAGTGAATCATATTACATAATTATGTGAAGAAACTGTGAGCAATGTGACACCTTAAGGTGTGTGTTCAATTACATATGCCTTGTGTGGTTCATGCAAGGAATATGATAATTCAATAAAAGCGTAACGAGAAATGAATCACAAAAATATTTTGAGAAAAATATCAATTTATACTCTTAAACTTTAAGAATTGTATTAATTCAAACTTTGAACTATTAATTGTATCGGTTTAAAACCCTAAATTTTTATAAGTGTCTCAAGTTTCACACGATATTAGTCAAATGAAATTTGGAGGAAGGTGTAGATTGATAGAAAGTTAATGGTTTTCAAATTGATACAATTATTAGTTTAAAATTTTAATTGATACAACTTTCAAAGTTTAGGGATAAAATTGATATTTGCCCGAATATTTTAAATTTACGAATAATTTCCATTTGCACATTGCACAAACTACCGTCATAGTGATAATCCATCCAGATAAGTCACCATGTCTATTTCAAAGGCGGATGGTATGGTCTCCACCTTACAAGGTCAAAATGGTCATTATAATTAATGTAAATCTTCATCTTTGTTTTACACCACAATGTAACATGTTACACATAATGTTGTAATGGTGAAGTATTTTTGTTGTATTTTAATTTGTACCCTTATCTATTTAAATTCACATACAAAGGGAACTTTCAATGTGATTGTTACAACTTCAAGCAATAATTAGTAGAAGATAAATAAAGTATAAGGAGAATTTTTAAAAATAGAAAAATAAAGAAAACTATATACACAAAATAGCAAATTTTTTAGATAGTTGTGATAAACACTGATAGAAGTCTATCAGGATCTATCAGTAATAGAAATGATAGAAGTCTATCACTGATAGATGCTGATAGAAGTCTATCAAAGTCTATCAGTGTTTTTTTTTTTGCTATTTTCTGTAATTAGTTTGATATTTTTTCTATCTATGAAAATTTTTCTAAAGTAAATGAATTCTTAATCTTGTTTGAATGACAAAGAAAAGAATTCATTCTAGGAATAAAAGAGTTAGGCTTCTAAACCTATCATGTGACTATTATATTTTTCCAACCTAACCCATGATTCTAAAACATAACATGCCAAAGCTTTTTTTGGTCTATGTAATGTTTTTCCCTTGTTTGGAAACCAAGGTTTGTGTAATGTTTTTTCTTTTGGGGCAAATTACGACACTACCTCTAAAATATGTTGGTAATTATAATTATACCCTCAAACTTTTAATGGTAAAAATTGAGCTCTCAAACATAAACAAGTGTTAAAATTAGACCTTCAAACTTATAGAGATTGTAACAATTGTATAAACTCGAGAGTTTAATTTTTGTCAGTTGAGGGTCAAATTTCTACAATTATTATAAGTTGAGGGGTTCAATTTTAACACTTGTATAAGTTTGAGGGTGTAATTGTAACTATTACTATACTTCATAGGTGATTTTTACAATTTACCTTTTTTTTTCTTCTTCTCAACATTGACCATAGCTTTAAGACAACTTACAATTGGAATATAATTCATCCAATAACCATCACAACAAAACTCTTATTCCCATACTAAAATGAGCATAATTTAACTGACATGAACTTGTAATATCAATTTCAAAGTCGCACGTTCAATTCTCCATATTAAATAACGCAATTATTAGGTGTAGTCTTGGCTACATCTATCTCCCTACGACCCATTCATTTATCTTTTTTGCCACACGACAGTTTTTAATTAAACAATTAATAGACTACACGAAGATAGGTGTAGACCATGCAACATCCAAATATTTTCCTATTAAATATAAATAAATAAATAATGCTTACTCCCACAAACATGGAGAGGGGAGGGGTAATTGAGTATTTTTGGTAAACTAAACCAAAAAAATGAATTAATGAAATTACCCTAAAGGATAGTAAAGGGGACTGAATAGAGACCAAGTCTTGAGCGGCAAAGAGGGAGAAAAAGGTAAAAAAAATGTGGTGAAAGACATGGATGTGCTGACAAAGACCACCTCAGAAATCGGATACTCCTAGATTAAAAAAAAAAATAACATAAAAGAAATGGTAACAAAATAAAAAACGACAGACAATAAAGCCCATAAATGGGATGTAGACCAGACAATTAAACAACTCTCTAATTATAGATTGTGTGTCAAGATCCTTTAAATATGGAACTTTGAAGTAAGGAAGACGAATAAGCTCATCGTTTTGTTGTCTCACCATACGACCATTTGTTTACATTGATTTGTGTTGAGTCGTCCCATCAAACAAAATTTCCTTTTAAACTATAAATTGTTGTTCTTCTTACTTAGGTTGTTGGGTTTTTTTTTTTTTTTTTTTTTTTTTTTTTTGTGTAAAATAAGGAAAATTTGGAAGAAATGGGAGAGAATGATGCAGCTGTGAATCAGAAAGCCATTGATGATTGGCTTCCGATTACTTCTTCTAGGAATGCTAAATGGTGGTATGCTGCTTTTCATAATGTTACTGCCATGGTCGGTGCCGGCGTTCTCAGCCTTCCTTACGCCATGTCCGAGCTTGGATGGTACTTTTTCTTCTTCTTCGATTTCTCTAATCTAACCTTTCACTATTCATAAACTTTTCGAATTTACTTATAAAGTAGAATTCAGTTCAAATTTTAAAGGGAAGTTGAAATTTGAAATGGTGTGATGGTGAACGATAATGGGTTGAAATCTAAATTTTTGTTCTAAGAAACAATCTCACCGCTTTAGGTCTCAATTAATTTCGATTTAAAATTCTGATGGAATTCTTCTCATTCGATGTAGTTTTGAAATGTTTATGAAAGGTGAATATGATATTGCAAGAATAAGGGTATTTTCTAAAGAAAAAAACTTGGGTGCTACCCATGTGCTGCACTCAGTGGTGGATCCAGAGTTTCAAGTACACAAATGTATATATAAACTTAAAAATTTAGCCCATAAATTTCTAGATTTTTGTTTATATATATTCCTAAACTTAAAAAAAATGTTTAATAGATCCGTGAATTCTCGATTTTTGTGTTTAATTGATTACTAAAATATCAATTATGCATTCAATAGGTCTCTTATATATTTGAAAATATTAAAAATTAAAACGTTATATTGACATTAAATTTAAATTTTTGTTTAATAAGTATTGTTAGACGTCTTTTTAAAATTAATTTATCTATTAAGTATAAAATTTAAAACTTAAAGTTTAGTTTGACACAAACTATTTATTTTCTCTTATGAAATCTATTAAATATAAAATTGAAATTTATAGATTTATTAGACATTTTAAGAAACTAGAGTCAAAATTGAAGTAATATTAATTACAAAATTATTATCAATTTTATAAAATTATTCTCCTAAATTAAGCAAAAATTATTCAATCAATTTTTATAAAATAATTTTATAAAGATTAAAAAATATTTATATATTTAAATATATGTATATGCGAGAAAATTAAAATAGAATTAAGATTTTAAAATAGGTTTAAATTAAAATATTATATATATATATATATATATATATATATTAAAAAAATAGAATAACATGTAAATATATTTCGTATATATATTATATAGAGATAGAAATATTAGAAATATTTAATATGTTCAAAATTAAAATGAAAAATGGATATCCTGCCACACCACTAAAGCATGACCTTACACATTCAACAAATTCTATATTAAATATAACTACGAAATTTTAATATTTAATGAAAATCAATATACAAATATGTAAAACGTCATAATTTGAGGGGCACGTACTCTCTGGCCCCTTCATAGATTCGCCCCAGACTGCACTTATTTTTGTGCGACTGCCCAATAAAAACATGTCATCTGTTATTTTTTTTTTAAAAAAAATGAATGGTTTTTTAAATGTTTTTTTTACTATGTGTGGCAAATGAGGGATGTGTGGTGTTGCACTTAATCATTACACTTTTTTAATCAAAAGACAAAACCGGAAGATAATTTCTTTTAATGTAATCTATACCATGAACTTTTCTTTATGTGGTTGGAGTGGGCTGCAAAAAGATGAGTCTAATATATCTATCATTAGTTTTTTTTATTACTAGTGGTAATTTAACTTGATATCAAAGAAATTATATTGATTTCCACCTATTGAGTGTTTAATTATTGATATAATTAAATTTATGGTAACTAACAGGGGACCTGGTTCGGTGATAATGATTCTATCATGGATCATTACATTGTACACGCTATGGCAAATGGTGGAGATGCATGAGATGGTACCTGGAAAGAGGTTCGACAGGTACCACGAGTTAGGGCAGCACGCCTTCGGCGAGAAGCTCGGCCTTTGGATCGTGGTTCCTCAACAACTAACCGTGGAAGTTGGTGTCAATATTGTGTACATGGTCACCGGTGGCAAGTCGTTAAAGAAGTTCCATGAGACTATCTGCCCCAGTTGTTCTCATATCAAAACCTCTTATTTCATCGTCATTTTCGCCTCCATCCACTTCGTCCTCTCTCACCTCCCCAACTTCAACTCTATCTCTGGCGTCTCTCTCGCGGCCGCGGTCATGTCTCTTAGCTACTCTACCATTGCTTGGGTTGCTTCCTTGGAGAAAGGGGTGCAGCCAAATGTGGACTATAGCTATAGGGCAACTAGCAAATCAGATGGAGTTTTTCACTTCTTGAGTGGATTGGGGGAAGTGGCTTTTGCTTTTGCTGGTCATAATGTTGTTTTAGAGATCCAAGCTACCATTCCTTCCACCCCTGAAAAGCCTTCCAAAGGCCCTATGTGGAGAGGTGTCATTTTGGCTTACTTGGTTGTGGCTCTCTGTTACTTTCCTGTCGCCATGGTTGGCTATTGGGTCTTCGGTAACTCGGTTGAAGACAACATCCTAATTTCCCTCGAGAAACCTGCATGGCTCATTGCCACTGCCAACATGTTCGTCGTCATCCACGTTATTGGCAGCTACCAGGTATTTTTTTTAAAAAAATTATTCAATGAGACTGTCACAACATAACTATCTTTTAACAACACCATAGAAGAGCCTCTCCTATATCTAATCATCATTGAATTAAGTTTTAGAATAAATTGCAAAAAGTACTCATAGAAATTGTAACAATTGCAATTATATCTTCAAATTTTCAATTGTAAAAAGTGAGCCCTCAAATTTACAAGTGTTAAAATTGAACCCTGCGTAGAAATTGTAACAGTTGTTTAAATTTGATGGGCATTTTTTTTCTTGAATGCTAATTCTTTTCTATGTGTAAGCAGATCTATGCCATGCCTGTGTTTGACATGATCGAGACCTTGTTGGTGAAAAGGTTAAAATTTACACCTTGCTTCCGACTTCGATTCATCACTCGAACTCTATATGTTGGTGAGTTGAAACGATTATTGAGATGCAACCATGTTAATTAAATGATGTTTTCTCCTCTTTATTTTGTATGGTGGTGTAATTCATTTTGTATTGCAGCCTTTACAATGCTTGTGGGAATAGCTGTGCCGTTCTTTGGTGGCCTTCTTGGGTTCTTTGGAGGCCTTGCTTTTGCTCCCACTACTTACTTCGTAAGTAATTATTAGGGTAATATAGTAACATTTTAAAAAATTATAAATATTCCAAAGTCTATTAGTGATAGACTTCTATCGCTGATAGACTCTTATGATGTATCAATGATAGACCACGTAGATCATAAAAGTCTATCAACGATAGAAGTCTATCACGGATAGATTTTGCTATATTTGCAATTTTTTAAAAATGTTGCTATATGTGCTAATACTTTGAATCTGATTGCTATATTTGCAACCGTCCCTTATTATTATTGCTTCAATAAATCCACACTCAAAATTAAAACCTTAAACTAATTAATTATTAAATTTTGAACTCTTTAATTTGCAGCTCCCTTGCACTATGTGGTTGGCCATTTACAAGCCCAAAAGATTCAGCTTATCTTGGATCACAAATTGGGTATTAATTTAATTTATGTTATATTGCAAATTTCGTCCTCATAATTTGATAAAATCTTACTCTAAATTCTTCGATTCAAATTAATACAAAATTCTAGACTTTTTATTATTCTTTTAAACATTTTTGTTTTCTAATTTGAAGTGATTTGGTAATTTGTTTCAGATATGCATTGTGTTTGGGGTTCTGTTGATGGTTCTATCGCCAATCGGAGGGCTGAGAACGCTCATCCTTTCAGCCAAGAATTACGAATTCTTCTCGTAAAATCAAATTACAAGAAGTTGCAATAATATTTTATCAAATTCCAAAAAATTTTATACCACAGAAATTATCAGAATTAATTCCGTAGCCAAATTAAATAATGAACTATTATTTTTTTTTGGCCAAACCATTCTGTTTCTAATTAATTTGATTAACTTTTTTAATAAAGTGCCAGGAAACATAAGGAGGCTATAATAATTTCAGGAGAAAAAAAAAAAAAGGAAAAAAATAGTTGTATTTTTTACCTGCACTTATTGAAAGCTTTTTATTTCAGTAGGTTGGAAAATACAAATAATAGCAGCCAATAGGGTTGTGTTATGTTAGTTATTTGGCATTCAATTGTAACAAATTTGTATGCAATTTAATTCCTATTCATTAATAATTAGTTTTCTTTAATAAAGTGATTTTACTTTAGTTTCTAAATATTTGTCTCTTCAAATGTTTCTACATTTCATTTTGCCAGTTAAGAATTAATGAAATAGAGAAAATGAAGTCATTTGTTTTAGAGGAAAAAAAAATCAATTTATACCTCAAAATTTTGAGGTTGTATTAATTAAAATATTGAATTAATAATTGTGTATATCGGTTTAAACTTAAACATAGATGGTAAGTATATCAATTTATATTGTCTTTCAACTTTGATTTAAAATAAAGAATATTTGTGCAATAATAGAGATTTTTTTTAATTTGTTAATTTAGCAAAAAAAAAATTTTAATTTGCAAATATAACAAAAAAAAATATTAAATTTGATTTTTGTTTTTTATTATTCCAAATTACTCAATCAGTGATATATTTGATATACTCTATTCACAAAATAAAATAGATTAATTCTAATATACTTTATACGCATTGACACAATTAATGAAATTAAGATATACTATTAATGTCAATTAAAAAATATAATCCACTAATGCTAAAACCTAAATCAAACCATTTCAATCAACTATTCGGATAAAAATAACTCAAAAAAACCATAAATGATGTATATATATCGAAAATTACTATAAACTGAAAAAATATCAAACTATTTACAAATATACAAAAATTTCACTATTTATCAGCGATAGACTATGATAGAATTCTATAGCGATTTATTGCTATAGACAATAAAGTTTTTCTATATTTATAAATAATTTGACTCATTTTTCTATAGTTGAAAACAGTCATATATATATATATATATATATATTATATATATATTATATATATATATATTTATTTATTGGCATTTATAAATGATATTCTATTTGGTATAAGAAAAAATCTTTTGTAAAAAAATTAAGAGAAAATATTTGAGATAATGTTTTGAAAATAATTTGAAGACATAAGAGTTCAAGAAAATATTTCGGAAATAATTTTTGCAAAAATATATAGAGAGAGATTTATAAAATATTTTGAAATGAGTTTTTGAAAGTTATCTTTAAAGAGGAGAAGTAAAAAAAAAAAACAATAGACGAATTGAAAAGGTGAGTTTTTGAAGAAAAAAAAATTGGAAAAACAATTTGGAAAGTGTTTAAAAAAGAGAAATAAACGAAGAAGAGTTTTTGAAAAACAAAATGGGAAAAGTTTTTTAAACTTCTATGAGATAAATAAGAAATAGTTTTTATAAAGGTTTAAATACTACTTTGGTCTCTTTAATTTTAGCTTTGGTTCATTTTGGTCCTGTACATTTGAAATGTTCATTCTAATATTTATACTTTCAACTTTGGTTCATTTTGGTCTATGTACTTTTAAAATAATCATTTTGGTCTTTGAACTTTAGTTTATTTTAGTCCTTAAACTTTCAAAAAGTGACAATTTTGAAACCTTAAAAATGAAGTAAAAATGAAATGGAGGGACCAAATTAGTCACTTTTTTAAACTACAAGGGTCAAAATGAACATTACGAAAGTATAAGGACCAAAATGAATATTTTAAAAGTATAAGAATCAAAATGAACTAAAACCAAAAGTACACATACCAAAGTAGTATTTAAACCTTTTACGAACAAAATTTAGAGAGAACATTTTTCAAAGTGGGTTTTCAGAAAAGGAAAAAAGGTTTAAAAACTTTGATAAAATATTTTGAAAAGTATTTTAAAAAAAAAAAAGTTTTGAAAGAGTTTTTGCAGAAAAAAATTGAAAAAGTATTTTAGAAAAAGTTTTTGCAAATAGAAAATTAAAAAAAAATTAGAAAGAGTTTTTGAAAAGTTTAGAATATAGGTGTTGAGATAGAGTTTTTGAAAAGAAAATTGAAGAGATATTTTGAAAAACGTTTTTGAATTGAAAAAAAATTTGGATATGAATTCAAGGAAAGAATAAAAAAATAAGAACATATTGGATATATAATAGAAGTTAAAAGGAGAGAAAAGTAAAGAATATATTTTGGGATGAGTTTATACCAAAGAAAATAATATATCCGTTGAAAAAAAAATACCACAACAGAAGAGAAACCATGAGAAAATTTGAAGCATCTCTAGTGCAATTGAAATAATAATAAAAACACAAAATAAAGCTTAAAAAGAATGTCCCATAATAATGACATCACAATATAGAGTTAGGGTGAAAAAATTAATTCAATACATCATAGGGCAAAAAAAAAAATCTACATTTGGCTCCAATAGGAGTGTAACAAAAAAGTATTAGTTTGGATCGGATTTTGATTAAAAACCAATCAAAATCGAACCAAATTGAGGGTATTATATACCCTTATAAATAAACTTTAAAATAAGGTATCTTTTAGTGTTTTAATTATTATGGTGCATATATTTATTATTTAGAAAAAAAACCAATGATTGTGGAGTGTGTATATTTTTAATTTAGAAAGTGCCAAAAAAATGTCTAATTTCAATTTATAAAAAAAAGAAATGGACCCCAAAAAGGATCCATTCAAAACAAAATTGGAAATAAAAATTAAAATTTGGAAGAAAAAAAGAAAATGTCAAAAATCAAGAAATAAATCGATAATAAACTGAACCAAATAAAATTCATTCTGTTGGTTTTGTTGTTTATTGGATGTCGGTTCAGATCTCTTCTTTATAAAACCGATTCGTTTGATTTAATTCTTGGTTGACTCCAAAACCCACAAAACCGAACCAACTATTACTCTTACCAAAATATAAGAATCTATTTAAAAAGTGACCAAATAATAATGTTGGAATTGCTATTATACTAACCACACAGACCACGAAATGACTAAGGCCATGTTTATTGCTCTGTAATCAAAATTGTTGAAACCGTAATAGTTTTTTTATTATTATTATTCATAATTCACAAAATATTGCTAACTATTTTTCTATGAACGTATTTAAAAAAGTCCCACTTTTCATATTCTGATTGATTGATAACGTTTAGAAAGTAAACTGGTCTAATTGTTATTATATTGGTTGGAATTTTTAAAATCAAACAACACCCTAAACAATTCAAACCACCTAGAGTTATCCTTATCCCTAAGCCATCTATTGCTTCTAAAATTAATATAAGTTAAAAATTACTTTTAATCCCTAAACTTCTATAGAAGTAATAGTTTATTCCTTGAACTTTGGTTTGTAATGATTTAGTCTATATACTTCCAATTTTATAACAATTTAATCTATGTACTTTGCTATGTAATAATTTAGTTTTTATACTTTAAATTTTGTAACGATTTATTTTCTATGGTAGAAAATAGTGTTAAAATTTAATGAAATTTCTTGCATAAATAAATTGATAAACTAATTAGATACTTAATATTTTTATAAAATACAAAGTTTACATCATAAAATAATAAAAACTGACATATAATTTTGTTGAAACTTTTTTTTATTAGGGATTAAATTGTTACAATATTAAAAGTACAATAACTAGATTGTTACATATTATAATTTAGGGACTAAATTGTTACATAATTAGAAGTACAATAACTAAATCGTTACAAACCTAAGTTCAAGGACTAAATTGTTACTTTATTGAAAGTTTAGAAATCAAATAGATTTTTGTACAGATGACCCATTTTCAACCCCTAAATGATTAATGACCCACCCTTAAAAATAAATGAAATCTAACCTTCTACTTATAATTTACTCCGTTGTGATACTCTATAAAACGCGATAGTGCACTTTGACGTAAGCAGAATGTTAAGTTTCATTTATTTTTGGGGGCTAATTATTTATCATTTAGGAGTTGAGATTAGATCATTCATACAAAAATCTTTGAGATTTGGTGAAAAAAATTAATTTGATACATCATAATGCAAATAGAGACTTGCCAAATATATATATATATACACATTTGGCCCAGATATAAGATTCTACTTTAAAAATGACCAAATAATCATGTTGGAATTGTTATTAACAGAACAAGAACAAGAAAGAACTAATTGTTGTTATGATTGGACTTTTTAAAATCAAACAATACCATAAGCATATTCAAATTTCAAACTACTTTATTGCTATCCTTATCCCCAGGCTCCAGGTCACCTATATGCATATTTACATGGGCTATAGCTCCGCCAAATCTTTAAAAAAAAAGAAAAAAAAAAATCTGCATGTAACTCTTATACTCTCTACTTATTAAGCACACAAAAATAGAATTAAAAAAAATATTTTAAAAAAGAATAAAATGACACATGAGAGTATTTTTACTTAGAATGAACCAAGATAAGTGCATTCAAGAAAGTACTCAAATTTGTTTTTTTAAGATAACGTGTGCACAAAGATGCATAGTAGATTACAGGTTTATTTCAATTCACACGGCTTTTCCATGCTTTTTATGTCGAAACCAAAGAACCCAATGATTCCCAACCCACAACATACTAACAAAAATGGCCATTCCAATTACACCCATCCAAGAAATCCAAGCCCACTTAGGAATCAAATTCCCACCCACACTACTAACATAAAATTTTCCCATCTTATGCAAGAAAACCGGCGCTAACCCCACTCTTAAAATGCTGTAAAACGTAAAGAAATACGGAGACACAAAGTCCTGAAACTTAGCCGCGGCTGGCACATCAGCCCTTCTATAACCCGCAAGGGTCCAAACATTTTGGCACCCACTGCTCAATTCCGCAACCACCAAAAGCCCTAGAATTGGCACAGCGCCACGATGAACCAAGTAATTACATGTTACGAACACATAAAGTACTGCCAAATGATGGCATATGAAGACGAAATTATGTGGAGAAAACAATATACAATGAAGAAGATCCAACAAGAAATAAGCTATGCTGTATTCGAGAACTAGGGCTTGGAATTTGGTATTGGCAGCGCCGAAATCGGTCGTATTTGGGGCTTGAAGAATTGCAATTATAGCCATTATGACGACGGGACTGCCATGGGCGAGTGATATGAAGCAACTTGAAGCTTCTAGCCTGTGCTTCGGCCCCCAATTTCGAAGCAGAACCAAGTAAGCGAATACATATACAAATAGAAACATGAAGAAGAAGAAGAAGAAGAAAAGCAATTGAAACTCCATTAATGAGATATTGGAATTGGATCTTCTAATAGTTAGGTCTATGGAATTTCTTCGGATTAAAGTAATCTTTCTATTGGGTTTTGTATGTGGTTGGGGTTGGCAGGGGAGTGGTTTTATTTAGGTGCAAATTTAATTTGTTCTTATTACGAAGTTATGTTTGGATTAGGGTTTATATTATTATAAAGTCCTTTGGGGATTAGGATTAGGGTTTTTTTTTTTTTTTTTTTTTTTTTTTTTTTTTTTTAAGTATCGTGCACGGTTTTAATTATCTTGATTGTGTAAATGTGTTTGATTTGAATTTTTGAAAGTGTGTTTGATTGGTGGAGATTAGATAAGGAATAGATGTCTTTGGTGAGAAAATGTTCAACTCAATCTTTGGATGCCTAATATAATATGAAACTGAATAAGTATTTTCCTTTTTTATTATTGTATTTTGACTTTTTTTAAAAAAAATTATTTAATAGATATTAAAAAAAAAAACCTTTTTTTTGTCACAAGTTTCAACATGTTACACATTTAGGGGTTGTTTGGGGAGACTTGAATGTAAAATAAGGATTATTGGCAATCAGAAGATTGTTGGAACAAATTATGAAGCGTGAAAACAGTGAGGAGGAGAGTTGAATTAAAAATTGTGAGAATAGAATGAGTTTAGTATTATAAATTGAGCCCAAAAGCTCAATCCAAATATGAATTTTGGATTACATTGCATAAGTCTATTTTATTACGGGCCCTTAAACAGTCCCTAAGTATTTAAATTTTAAGTTTGGTTTTAATTTAGTTCTTATGTTTCAAAATGTTTCAGTTTTATGAGTTTTATTTCAATTTGATCTCTTGATTTCAAGAGTTATACTTTTAACCTAAGTTTTGAGTACTTTTCATCAATATTAAAATTAATTTTAAAATTTTACTTCATAATTATTTTAAATTAACATTAGCAGGACTAAAAAATGAGTATTTAATGAATGTCGAATTTAAAAATGTAAATCCTTAAGTTTATGGATCAAATTGAAACAAAGCTCAAATCTCAAATCTCAAATCTCAAAAATTGATTGAAGTTTACATAAAACATTACCGTCTTTAAAATGATAGTGATAAATTAGATTAGGGGTGACGAGAGTGGATAGAAAAAAACGTTAAAGTACCATTTAGTCTCTATATTTTCAATTATCTAATTTTCTTGTTTCCTACATTCAATAAATCTTAAAACTACTTCTTCAAAATTAATTTTTAGCAAAATTAATTAAATAATAATAATAATAATAATTTTCATGCATGAAAATAAAATATGTAAATATGTTATAAAAATTTATAGTATGTTATAAATAAAAAAATTAATAATAAACTACCATCAAAAACTAAATTTAAAATCTATTGAAAATATAAGAAATAAAATTCGACAATTGAGGAACAAATTTCCTAAATGAGAAAAAAAAAATCGTCAATTTTTTTGAACCGAAGAAGAACCATGAAAAGGCAGCCCGGCCCAATGGGAACCCATAACATTTGGCGGGAAAACTAAAACGGGCAGAATAGAAAAACCTTCTTCTGTTCTTCTTCAGCTGCTTCTCTGAGCTCTCCCTCCAACTTTCCGACGCCACTACACAACAATGAATTCCGATTCAGACTCAGATTCAGATGCATCTCACGTCTCCGCCACTCCTCCCAGAGCTTCAAACCCGCCGTCTTCTTCATTTACTCCCTTCACTTCACCCTCAAAACCTAATCGTAACTTCACCAAAGCCTCCTCTTCTTCACTCCCGCGTACGCCCAGTTCGAAACCCCTAAAACCCTCCTCCAGAGTTGCTAAGCCGCCCCCATCACCTGATGCGAAGCCTTCTGACAAAGAATCGTCTCCCGATTGGACTCCCCTTCCGACTCTGCCGTTCCAAATCCGACGGGCGTCTGATCAGAGTCGCGCAATTTCGTCATCCGAATCATTGGAGATGCTTCCAGCTGGGTTCTTCTCAAAATCGTCTTCCTTCATGAAATTCCGTCGATCCAGTCTTAATTTTGAGACCTTCGAGGATAATCGGACTTTGTCGGAGCCGATTCAGCTGAACAATGCTGAAACTGAGATCGCTGGTTGTTCAACGGCTGATTGGGGGATAAAAGATGAATTTATTAGTCCCGGGAATCCGGTGAAATCCGTTAGGAAACATCCTAACTTGATTGGAGCCCACGTTTCTGTTCCGCCAATCAAAGTGCGCAAATGTGGAGGTGAAGGCAACTTTGTGAAACTTAACATGAATGGTAGGAAGCGGAAATTTATTAAGAAATTCAGCAAGAGAAAGTATGGCGAGCGGAGTAGTTACCGGCCCTATCGAAGAACTAAGACAAACTTAAGAACTGAAGATTGCGACGAGGCGGCTAGTTTCTGCGATGAGGATGGTTTGGTTACAGAAACAACGCAACATCCTCAGAAGCAGGGCAATGGAGGTGTAAAATTTGATCCCATTACCATTGAAGAGACTATATCCAATGTGCGAAATGATCCATCTGATGATAACTTGGTGCAGTTGTTGAAGTTAGCTTATGGATACGATTCTTTCCAAGATGGGCAGTTAGAAGCAATCAAAATGGTGCTGGCCGGGAAATCAACGATGGTCGTTTTGCCCACCGGTGCTGGTAAATCAATTTGTTATCAAATACCGGCAATGATTCTACCTGGGATAACAGTTGTTGTTAGTCCTTTGGTGGCATTAATGATAGATCAGATAAAACAATTGCCACCTGTAATTCAGGGTGGCTTCTTATGCAGCAGTCAGGTAGTCGTTGCTCTATTTCTCTATCAAGCGCTTTTAAACATTATTTGCACTTATATCATCACAAAGTGTTGAAAAGCAAGCAACTTTACTTGATCATTTTTTCTGTATTTTTAGAGACCTGAAGAAGTAGCTGAAACAGTGAGGCTGCTTATCCAAGGGACGATGAAGGTACATGAATGGAAATACTCCTATCCTCTGCTCTCTCTGTTGCAGAGCCTTATCGTATTTTTTTTTTCTTTGCAACTCTTTTAGATGAATCCAGTTAATCATTATCTTGCATTTAAATGTTACAAGTATTGGTCGGATGAGAACAACTGCAACATGATAATTTATAGTCGCATGACATCAGTCATCACATGGTCAAGTTCGTATATATATTTTCAGGTGCTCTTTGTTTCACCTGAAAGGTTTCAGAACACAGATTTTCTGTCAATATTTTCTAGCAGCTTAGTGGTATCGCTTCTTGTGGTGGATGAAGCTCACTGCATATCTGAATGGCAAGTTGATTCCCCATTTCACGTTTGAACTGAGACAAGCATCATTTTCTTTATGAGGCCTCTGGCTTTCAGCATATGCAATGGCACGAATGAACTAATGTAATTCAATTTGATATTACTAGGTCTCACAACTTTCGACCTTCATATATGAGGCTTAGAGCATCTCTACTTCGAGCTGAACTCAATGTTAACTGCATTCTTGCAATGACTGCAACGGCAACTACTTCAACTATGCAAGCAATTATGACTGCATTAGAAATTCCTTCAGACAATCTCATTTTAAGAACTACAGTAAGGACAAATCTACAATTGTCAGTATCAATGAGTACAAACAGGCAAGTATAAAATTATAAGAGTTGATTTGTCTCCTTCACAACCCTTTTTCTCTTTATTGTGTGGATCCTTTTAATGAACTCTTTCAACTTTTCAATTTGATTTGGTGAATATGCTGAAAATTAAGAGTGAAAGATCTACTGAAGCTAATCAAGTCTTCTCCCATAACTGAAGTTCAGAGCATTATTGTCTACTGCAAGTTTCAGGTTTGTTTGTGTACTCAGTGTTACAAATGCTGAAATTTCTTTGTCAATAATATATTAATACGAGTACATAGAAGTTTGAAATTTTGAATGCAACATAAGCTCACCCTCTAGGTATGCATCTGTCTTTTGAGTGAGTGTGGAATGAAACGATCAAATTAACATTCTTGTGGCCTTTCCCGTTTATTTCAGTTCCTGAATGGACCAACTCTTTGAACTGTTTCATTGTGTGGTAGTGTCGAAAGTCCTCTTCCTACATAATTAAGTGTTTTTTAAGAGGAAAATATAGTTTGACCATCATTTTGCACAGTTACCCAATAGTGTTCTTCAATTGTGATTAATTGGCTAGATAGATTTTGAACTTTTAGCTAGCCATGATTGCTTCTTTGCTTTGATGTTGCAGGCAGAAACTGATTCGGTAAGCAGATACTTGTATGATAATGGCATCTCTGCAAAGGTCACTTCTGCAACTTAGCTAATTATGAATAACAACTATTACCTTTTTGGGGTATTTTGAAAAGTAAATCTGACTTGCTGTTTGCTATTGCCAATTAGAGTTATCACAGTGGTCTTCTTGCTAAAGATCGCAAACGCATACAAGAGAATTTTTGTTCAAACAAGCTTAGAGTGGTGAGATATGCCATATTCTTCCATTATTTATGTGTGACTGTATGTGGCTAAGAGGTCAGTGGTTCAATCCATGGTGACCACCTACCTAGGAATTAATTTGTTATGAGTTTCCTTGATACCCAAATGTTGTAGGGTCAGACGGTTGTCCCGTGAGATTAGTCGAGGTGCGCATAAGCTGGCTGGACACTCACAGATATATAAATGTTATGGATAATTTATTTTCTCTCTCAATACTTTGACTAACACTTTTTCTTAAGGTTGTTGCAACTGTGGCTTTTGGCATGGGACTTGACAAGAGGGACGTTGGCGCTGTAAGAATTTAGAGAGCATTTTCGAGTTGTTTTATTCCTTGTTATAACTGCATACGACGTGAAGATATTCCTGATATATTGAATTGGTTGACTAGCAATGAAATAGTTGTATGAACTTCTTTCTGTATTCTGTCCGCTAATCTCTCTAAAGATGCTTCATGTCAGTAAATGTCAAAAATTAAAAAATAAAACCATGAGCTTGGTTTTTTTTATGTTGGTACCAAAAAGGAGTGAGTAGTCTGATTTTGGAGTCATCTGTATACATCAATTCCACAACTTTGTTCATGCAATATAATAAATAATTAGCTGTTGAAGATTATAATAACTTGAAATAACGTAGATGGACCCATTGTACTCATGAGATAAATTTTCCAGGCATCAAATTTAGCTTTTATTGGTTTTAGAATATTTGCACTAACAACCTTACTTGAATAAGATCTGTTCTATAGGTTGTATAACTGTATCTTTGAGTTCAAAGAATATTTGCACTATATGAATATTCATACTTGAAAAGTAAGAAAGTATAAGTTAAATGTTTCAGGTAATCCACTACAGCATGCCGGAAAGCTTGGAGGAGTATGTTCAAGTAGGTAGTTTCTTCCAAGTAATTGTTCATTTTCCAATATGACATGTATGTTATGAACCTTCTATATAGATTAATAGTACACTTTTTGCAGGAGATAGGGCGTGCTGGCCGGGATGGTAGATTATCCTACTGTCATCTATTTCTTGACAATGATACATATTTCAAGCTTCGAAGTCTTATGTACAGGTCATGTGGTATAAATTTTTTCATTTTGTTAGTTATACAAGGACCATATGATTTTGGAACTGATTTGAAATATTGCATGAACAGTGATGGAGTCGATGAATACAATATAAGCAAATTCCTCAGTGAAGTGTTCTCTGATAACAACAGTTCATGTGGAAAAGTGTGTTCAATAGTCAAAGAACCGGCATCTCGTAAATTTGATATGAAAGATGAGGTCGCTTCCTTCCACTGTTTTGCAACTTTCTAATGTTTTTACTTTAGCACATTGAGGTGACAAACCTAACTATTATCGTCGCTATGGGGTCTAGTCACAATTTTAAATGAATATGCATTGGCTGCATGTGTTAATAAATGAAAGTTTAGGAAGGTCTAGCATCATTGAACTCTTTTGTAAGCGAGCAACTCCAATAATCTCCAAGGAAGGATTGACATCCTAAGACCTTTAGGCTGTGTTCTCCTCCTTTGATTAATATATTTTGTCTTGTTTCTCATTGAAAAGAAAAAATGATGTAACAGCACTAGTTATAATTTGGAGAAATATGATACCGCTGAGGGAGAGATAGAGAACACACACACATCAAGAAAGGGAGAAGCACACCCATTCTTTTGCGTGAAGGATTCAAATTCTCCAATCAATTTTGGGAACCAAAGCAAGTTGGAGGTTGCCGGAAAGCAACTATGTTCTAGAAGTAGATTCTTATGTGTAATTCAAGTCGAAGTTTTAGACATATAAACCTTTTAGAAGTCAGAAGCCATCTCAACTTAAATCACTCCGCTGTTCTCCCATTACCATGTATTACCTTTTTTCTAACTGTATTTACTTCTTGAAGTTCATAACTCCCAAGACACGGTTCTTAGTAAATGAAAATGGAAATACTAGATAGTTTGTTTAAATTAAGGCCTCCTTATGCAACTTTTTCATCCCTACATAACCTTCCAGGCTTCCACATGTTCATGGCTTTAGAAATCTATTGAGTAATATGGTAATGGTGTAAATATAGAAGCCAAGGAGATCCTTTTTCTGCTAGAAGTTTTTGACTGAAAATGGTACCTCGCCAAATTTATCCGAAATTATTTCTCTCGGCAAAGTTGCTTTCTCACTTGGTTTTATCTCTGGCAGGTGATGATTACTATTCTAACATACTTGGAGCTGGGAGAAATGCAATATTTGCGCTTACTTCCTCAGTTAAATGTGACGTGCACTTTGAATTTTCACGAGGTTGGCCTTCAATGATTTCTTTTATCTTTCTCACTTTCTGACTATAAAGCTCAATTGATATTTTTATGGCATCGTGACAATGGACTATAATAGTTCTTACAGCTTTTAACTAAATTAATGGTGCACTCCAGACATGTGTTCAATATTTTATGTAATCAGCATAATTGATCCATATACTTGTACCATGCATTTGAAAAATGTATTGTCCATGATATGTTGCGGTCAATATTTGGAAAAAGGGTTAGGACAGGTTCATTTCTCGGTGCTTAATGATTTTGCGTATTCTGTGTTTGGTGCAGACTTCACCAGCGATGCTTGCTGACAAAGATATCATTGTTGCAGAAATTTTGAAGAAGTGAGTACCTAGTTTTGATCATGACCAATCTAATATCATGCACCTTTGGGAGAAAAAAGAAATCTCTTTTCTGGATCAGGCTATTAAATTTGGGAAATTTAGGTCTGAAACCAAGCAAGGGCAGCATGTTTTTGACATGCTCACGGTGGTCAACGGTATTGGGATTTCAGCTACCAGTCTCTCAAATCATTTGCAAAATCTCAAGGTTCGGATGGTTGTAAATGGAAAGCTTGTCATTTCTTTTAATTTATTTTCTTTTCATTTTTACAAAATTTGGCCAGTGCACTTGAGTTGTTGTATCTTTAAACAGTTATTGCTCGAGTATTCCAATATAACCTTGCATTATAAAATTAAATCACTTGAACTACTCAATGTACCGGTGTTCATCAATTTTGAACAATACATAAATATTCATTTTGAAGTATTGAAATAGCGGGAGAGGAACCCTAGTGTGGTTTGTTCTCTTGTTCACTTTCATGTTTTATGTGGGCTTTGATCTCAAAGATCTTTTGTAACTATTCTATAGGCATTATTTTGCATAGTTGGAGTTCCTTTATTTGGAGGAATTTCCCTTTTGGAGGGCTTGGTTTTTTGTGTGTCCACATATTCTTTCATTTCTTCTCAATGAAAGTTGTTTCTATTAAAAAAAAAAAGTATTGAAGATGAGTGAATGCATAATAAATAGGCCTGGTTTATTGTTTTCTTTTTTTCAATTTTATTAATGTAGTTGCATGATTATAATTTGGAAAGGTGTTGGACTAATAATTGTTCATTGATATTCAATGGACGCAATATGCAGCGTTGGTTTCAATTATCCTTTTACTGTGGGGATATGTCATGTGGTTTAAAACGTTATTGAGAAGTTATATCATGGGTTATAGTTTTTTGCTTTGTCCACTTCTTTTATGTGATAATAAGTTTCTTTCTTGTACTCTTTTAGTTGAAGGGAGAAGTAACATACGAGATGAAGGATCTGGCCTACTGTTATACAATTTTGAAAAACCCTGAAGATTTTTGTTCTCTGTCAGCACATCTTAGGAAATGGTTGACCGAGATTCAGACTAGTAAGGTGGTTGATTCTGACTTTTTTATGAATTCATTAATCTATTCGTGTGTGACTATTCTGGAGATCAGAAATATGGCATCTGAAATCATGTTGTTCGTGTTTCCATAGTCAGTATAGGAAGCACAAAGCCTGTACATAATACCATAATAGATGGTCGTGATACCACCTCAAAAACTTGTAACTGTGGAGCCTTACTTTTTTCATTTATACTTCTCATCCAAAAAAGGTTCAACTTTCAAGTCACTTGCACCTATTTGTTATTCAAGTAACACATACACTACAACTGTATAAAGCTTACGCAACAAAGTTTATATTAAAAGTCCAAAATGTTAGACGCATTTCATTACATCTGTTGATTTGTATTTCTTCACTCAACGCACCAAATTTTTTGTTAAGATGTATTGTCGTTACTTTCCATTCTCAACACCTTAGGGCCAAAATACTGCTGTTCAGGCTATGTAATTTACATGCAACCAAGCCTATCTACTCTTTGTGATTGACATTCTGGGTGGATGTTATATGCTTTCTTAAAATCAAGCCAGCATGGCGGCATGTGTCACAGGTCAACTTTGTTTTCAGGTTAGGAAACTGGACGCCATGTTTGATGCAGTGACTTCTGCTGTGAATTTGTGTGGAAAGAAGACTCAGGTCTGCTGTAACGACGAGCAGACGCCATGCTTAGAAGGAAAGATTTGGTCTTATTTCCAGGAGGACGATACTTATGATACTCCAAATAAAATGAACCAGAGCAGGTATGTACAAGCACTGTTTCTGATATACTATTAGAAGAAATAAAAAGAGATTTGAATTTGTAGCCCCCTCCCTGTAAATAGTTAAACAAAATTTGGCCAGTGCATTATTTATGCAATGGTACTAACAACATAATTATTTAGTTAAAAGTTATATCATGTTTTTTTTATTTAAATATTAATTTTTGTTCTTGTCCATTTCCTGTTTTTATGTGAGGTATGCAATCATGCTTACATTAATATTATTCATGTGCAGCCCATTCCTCCGAGCAGATATAAAAGTAAGTGCAATGCAGATTCTTAACCAGTTTATTTTAAACAGGTTAATGCTTGGTTTTTGGGAAAGCTCTTACATTTTGCTGTAACAGGTCTTTCTGCAGAGCAACTCACAGGCTAAATTCACTCCTAGAGCCATTGCAAGGATTATGCATGGCATTGCAAGCCCAGCTTATCCTTCCACAATTTGGTCAAGAACTCATTTCTGGTACTCTAATTTCTCTAAGATTTAATCGAATTCTTTTACATTATTTCATTTTCTTCAGAATAAAACACAACACCAGTCATCATTAGCAAATATTTAACTGATAAACCACTGATCCCGTTTACTGTGTCAAATTTGGATTTGTATAAACTCGTAGAAAGAAAGAAAGAAAGAAAGTCTGTCACTCTAATTAAACATTGAAAAAAAAATGTTGCTAGAAAGATAAGCAACCAATCTGACTATAAGCATTTGGGATGGCAGGGGTAGGTATACACATGTCAGCTTCCAGGCAGTAATGGAAGCAGCGACGATTGAGCTCGTGAATATTGTCGGGAAGGACGCTGCATCCTAGCTATTTATGAACAGATGGACCTTTTTCAAAACTGTTCTTGAGCATCTAGATCCAAAGGGTATGCAGTTGCTGATTCAAAATTTGGTCATCGGTCTACCATTGCCATAATTGACCTGCAACTTGTGGTTAACAAACGTAGAAAACAGATGGTCCATTTTGTTCTCCACTGAGCCTAATTTGTTGTAAATACAAACGATGACTTTTAGAAGGAAGAACAACGCAGTCAATGAGTTACTGGTCAGAGAATTTCATATATATTTCTCAATCAATCATTTGTTGTGATCTCTGTTCTGTCACTTAAGAATTAATTGGTCTTTGCAGGAGAACATACTCATATACAAGAACAAGAGAATAAGAGATGGAGCATCGTAAATAGAAATCCTTACATGGTGAAGGTCTATTTTTTTCTTTTCTAAATATGAATTTTAAGAATTGAATTCTTGCAAAATTTAAAGTTTATCCACATCTCTATTGTATATTGAGGCCTGAGGGTATGAAACACTCGAGAATATAATAAAATAAAATAAATGTTTCGTTGACTCCTAAGGTTTGTTCTTGAATGATAAGGGAATTCATTTTTTTAGTTTTATTTTATTTTATTATTTTACTTTATGGAGTAGGGAATTCAAACCTTTTATCTTTTGATTGAACGTACATGATGCTTTTTTGGTCGAGAGTACATACTTTATGTTAGTTTAGCTATGCTCAAATTGGCGTATTCTAAAAGGGGGGGTTTGTGGTGCTGAGTTAGTTATTATAGTCCATGAGTTAAAATAGCCAGTAGATTATAATAGTTAGTGTTTGGAGTGTAGACTATTTTAGTCTGGGTTAATAGTTTGTGTTTGGCGTACAAACTATTTGTTATAATAGTTAGTGTTTTGAGTGTAGACCATTTTAGTTTGTTGTAATAGTTTGTGTTTGGGGTGTAAACTATTTTTGTTTAGGTAGGAAATAATCAACACTATAGCTAAGAAGAAAAGAGAGGATGGGTGAGAAATATTAAATATTGTAGCAAATAGTAAATACCTTAGCAAAGAGGGTATTTAAATAGTATTTATTATACTTAATTGTAGTTGTACACACAACTATTATATTTGGTGGTTCAAACATGGAGTGGACTATAATAACCCACTCTACCAACTTCTAGTCGATACCCCAAACGGCTCTTTAGTTTTTTTTTTTAGGAAAAAATCAAAAGTCAAACAACTACACAAAGATGTCACGAGATACCAACAAAGAAAATCACTCAGGATAAGGAGAGACAAGAATAAAGACCTCCCGATCCTCCATAGTTTTTTGCGTAAGACAGTGCACCAGCACATTCTGACTACGACGAACATGGGAAAATGAAACAACTCCCAAATCCCCACCTCTATCTAAAGCCTTTTTAACCAAAAAAAAGAGACTTCAGAATAGTCGATAGTAGCATCATTCAGCAGGTTGATGACCTCCAAGCAATCGGACTCCACCAAAATATTCGAAACACTAATAGGCAACAGAGTCTCAAGCCCAACGCAAATGGTCATAGCTCCAAAGACCTTCACCATCTGGCATCTAGGAACAAACTTCAAGCCAGCTAAGCGCACATGACCCAAATGATCACGAAGCACCCAACCCAACCCTCCAGAATTGGTATTAGCATTCCAAGCCGTGTCAGCATTCAACTTTCAAAAGGATGGATCAGGGGTTGCCAACCAATCTCAGCTGGAATATGTGTAGGAAGGGCCAGCCCCTTTCCTTTACAATCAAACTGCTCGCCAGAAAAACTATAGTCTGAGAGAGAATTTGGATGATTAATGAGTTTTCAATATTCTTTGAAATTATGTATATTGTTTGACCCTTTGATATATATGTATATATTTTTAGAATATTACATATCATAGACCGAGAGAATTTGGATTTACAAAAAAGGTAAATATATCTTAATGGTATTTACCTTTTCCAGTCCCTAGATTGTCAAGTGTTGCAATTTTGTATTAAATTTTGAGTTTGGTTTTTATTTAATCGTAAATAGTTGTCATTATTAAAAAAAATTGACATTGTTAAGTTTCTTTTTTCTTTTTTCTTTAGAATTTTATTCTTTAAAAAATTAAGGTTTATCATGTCTCTTGTATACTGAGGCCCAAGGGTATGAAACATTTGAGAATATACAATAAAAATGTTTCATTGACTCTGAAGGTTTGTTCCTAAACAATAGGAGAATTCTTTTTTTAGTATCTAATAATGTTATTATTAGATTTATATACTTACACTTACGTAGATAATTCATTTTGGTCGTACTTCAAAATTGTTCATTTTGGTCCTGTATTTTTAAAGAGTGTTCAATTGGGTCATTGGCGTTAGTACGCCGTTAAAAAACTGACATTTTTTATAAGTTCCACGTAGTTTTAGGGCCATGTGGTTATTTTAAGTTCCAAATAAGACAAGTCGGATCCCAATTTTAAGTTCCAAATTGGATGGGTAATAAGTTCTCGATCTTCTTTTAAGATTAAGTATATTATTTGACCTTTTAATATAAATATTTTTGTAGAATATACATAACATAGGAGAGAATTTGAATTTATAAAAAGTAAATATATGTTAATGGAAAAAGTATTCATTTTTGGAATCTAATTTTGAATCTAGTTTCTATTTGGTACTTAGATTTTTAAATTATTACATTTTTACTCCTAAATTTTGCATTTAATTTCATTTCGTCCCTAGGTTTCAATATTTTACATCTTTACCCCTAAATTTTCACTAATGCTCACTTTGATCTTTGGTATTAACTTTTAATTAGTTAATTTAAAATCATTATGAAGTAATTTTTTTTACAATAATTTCAATAGTGATGGATAATTAATGAAAACTAATTATATTTATTTTTTAAATTAAATTAATAGACATTAACTTTAAATTATTTAGTAAAAAATAATATTAAAAGTTTCAATCTCGAAATATAGGGATCAAATGAAAACAAAACTTAAGACTCAAATATAAAAATGTAACATTTTGATATCCAGAAACTAAAGAGAAATTATACTAAAAATTTATGGATAAAAATGTAATATTTTGAAATTTAGAGACTAAATAAAAACTAAATCCAAAACTTAAGAACCAAACCATATTACATTTATTTTCTTTATTTAATTGTTACAACTATCCAGATCAAATAACATTAAAAGCTATTGTCTTAAAGTGAACTTAACTTAGCCGTTTGTGGTACTAAAAAAGAAATCAGAATCTTTTAAATTATTTTTCTATATATTAAATAAAGCTATAATTTTGGTTTATTGAATTTATTTATTTATTTTTATTTTTTTTTTAAAAAAAAAAAGCATATTCGAGGAAACGGCATATTCATATGGAGAGATATTGGGTAACCAATTGGGAATGGTAAAGACTAAAGAGAGAAGAAAGAGAGGAAAACCGTTGGTTGAATAATAAGAACATAGAACAAGAAGAAGAAGATGTCGCCAAATCGAAGCTGCCCCATCTCCTCTTTTTGCCTCCTTTCTTCAACTAACCATTTCTCTGCATAACAACAAAAACCCTAATCACCATTCTCTTCCTTCCTCCTTTCCCTTTCCCCAATTTTCTCTTCAAAATTGCGATCCAGTCGAGTAATGGATGATGTGACGGCTTCATCAGGATCGTTGATCAATGGGCCTCCTTCCCACACCCCCTCTTCCTTTTCTTCCACCATTTTTACTAATTACCCTCTCATTTCTGCTCTCCTTGCCTTCGCTATTGCCCAGTCCATCAAATTCTTCACCTCCTGGTATGAACTCCGATCCAATCCAACTCCACTGGTTTGGCTCTTTTTGTTGCGTTTAGGCACGTTAATGCAAACCCCATTCGACGTTAAGCAATTCTCCTTTTAGTTTTCGTGAATCTTGCTTTCTCTTTTGTTCAATCTTGAGAATATGGATTATTTGTTTGTTTCAGGGCTGTTCTGTATTTTTTGTTTTAGGTTTTCTTTTAATTTATAATACCCATCTACTTATGAGTCATTTATTTACTGTTTCTGCATCTACTATAAGAAAATCGGTCAGTACCCATGTGATCTGTTCTCCCTCCAACGCCCTAATTAGAAAATTGTTTTGTTTACAGCTTTATCAATAAGCACTTTAATAAGGCTTTTGTGTTTCTTTTTTTCTTTTTTTTTTTTTTTGGGGGGGGGGGGGGGAGTGTAGAACAAACCAATGGATTGTGTTTTTACGACTTGTGACATTTCAGGTATAAGGAAAGACGATGGGATTTTAAGAAACTAGTTGGATCTGGTGGAATGCCTTCATCTCATTCTTCAACTGTTTCTGCTCTTGCTATAGCCATTGGGCTCCAAGAAGGCTTTGAAGCATCAGTCTTTGCTGTTGCATTGATCTTAGCATGTGTTGTATGGTCTCCATATCCATTTTATGGCTACCGTTATGATTTAAGTTGTAAATTTCCTGGAATGATTCTATGAAGTTGAACACAAAATTTTTTGGTGACAGGTAATGTACGATGCAACTGGTGTGAGATTACAAGCTGGACGCCAAGCAGAGGTTATATGCTTCTTTGTTCCATACCCCCCTCCAAGAAAAAAACAAAAAACAAAAATAAAAAACCCTCTTCCTCCTTTTCCTTTTCTACTCCTTAATTGCTTTTATTTGGACATTGTTGTTATATCTCAAAGCTTAACTTTTTCTTTCATTGTTTAATATACTCTGACTAGTTCGATTTTTTAGGTTTTGAATCAAATTGTTTATGAGCTTCCTGCTGAACATCCTTTGGCTGAGAGCAGACCATTGCGAGAACTTCTTGGGCACACCCCTCCCCAGGTTTCCATTAAGATGACATTCTACAGTAATTGGTTCTTGTCTATGAAATTGACATGTTAATTTAATATCTTATCGAATAGGACCTATAGGTTATGAACGTATGATTAAATCTCGGCCTCTACACAGTTCATTAAATTGACTCGTATTTGTTTCCTTGGGTCTTTCCTCTAGTAAGAATCAACTTTGAGATAAAATGGGAGATTGTTATTTTACTGCAAATTCAGGCTTCCATGGACCATGACCTTCATATGCATGTTGAAGATCAATAAATCAACTTTGAGATAAAATGGGAGATTGTTATTTTTACTATCACGTTTGGTATAATGTGGAACTGGAGATGATGTATACAAATGGATTGCCCTTTGAATAGCTGGTTTCATGAATGCTTAGTATTTAGCAATGTCTTGGCCCTTTCTGGTTTTTGGTTGGGAAGGTTTCAAAGAGCACCTAAGACACTTAAAGATGTGCATTTGTATCTTTTTTTATGTTATCTACAATAGAAGCCAGGATTCCAAAAGTTTTCTCACTTGAATCACCTTGGAAGTATAGTTTGAGAATAGCTTATTCAGGATTCACTTTGGTTGAAAAAAGATTTGAGACAATTCTGTCTAACGTGAGGCTACATGCTATTTGATTACAGGTTATAGCTGGAGGATTGCTTGGTATTGTTACCTCTTCTCTTGGCCATTTGATGATCATAATGACAAGGTCTTGAACACTGTGCTGAAGTAGATCAAGCAGTTAATGCAGTTGTTAGCCCTGATCTTGTCATTGATGAAGGCTATTTGGTGAAAATTTCAGTATCAAATTATTCTTGTGAATATGGTCTGCACATAACCTTTGATCAATGAGATATTTCAGAATCATTGTTTGATTGATTGCTGTATTTAGTGCAATAGGACCATCAAGCTGCAGCTACACTTGCAGTAAATCAGAAAACAAATATATAGCTTTAGCACCTACGTTTTAGATAGATCTAATGGCACTTGCTACAAGTCCATTTTGATTCATGTAGTTCCTATTTCGTGGTTACTATTCTTAACTAATTCTGGAGATAAAAGGGAGAAGGCTATTTTCTACAGGAATGGGGAAGAAAAATTCATTTCTGTGACTGTCATTTACCCCCTTCTCAATCCCATTCTCAGTTCCCACAAGGCCACAATAAACATATAGGTTTCTATTGTATTACTTTTATTGATAAGAAAGTACATTATTTTTCATTAGCTAATTATCTTGGTTAATGATCGTATCTTATTACACTTCATTGGGATTTCAACCTTTTATGTGTATAGTACATGAATTTTCAGAAATGATACATTTTACATTGTGTCGTAGGTAATGTTATTGAAAGTTTTATGAAAAATTTTCATAGTGTTTGCAAAAAAACGTTATGGTTCATCTTTCATAGCATTTTTTATAGCAAAAAAAAAAAAAGCTCAAATGGATTTTATAGCATTTTTGTACACGTTATAATATATCATATTATTGAAAATCCAGGACTTTTAATAGTGTTTTTCTAGTGTTATTAAAAGTGCTATAAAATTTTACTTTCAATTGCATTGTTTTAAACTATTCAGAGACTATTTGAGAGGCTGGAATATAATCAAAATTACTAGGAATCAGAGAAGTATTAAAATGCGTGAGTTATCAAGCGCAGAACAAAAATGGGATCATGAAACGATGGAAAAGAGAGGGTTTGGTTAAAAACGGTTGGAACGAAATGAGTTTAATATTACAAATCAGGCTCAAAATGTTCAATCCAAACATAGGTTTTGGATTACATTACAATCCAAACTTATTCTAATACAGGCTTCCAAACACTCCCTCATAGTGTTAGCAAAAAATGTTATGCTTTATATTCCATAATTTTGTATACCTCTATAAAAAATGGTATAAAAACTTTTTCACGCCATTTTAATATTTAATAGCATCGAGAAAAATGCAATAAAATTGTACTTAAAAAAATTATGTAGCTCTTTGCTTGTAGTATATATAAATCTATTGAAGTCGCATGCCCATAATTTCATTTAAATGTACACAAAAATCTTTAAATTTCTAAAAGACCAAATAATTAATCCCACAAGTTAATTTAACCACGTGCACACACATACACAAAAGTTAATTTGATTATATGTTGAAAAGGGTGTGAGACTAATTACATCCTTCCATTTGCATAATACAACAACCAATAAATCAAATTAATATTCTAATTCATATAAAATAATTCAACCAATTTTTAAATTAAATTGCTTACATGTTTTGATTTTATCAGCAGACCAAGCAGTTGTAGTACCTAATGCATCATCAATGACAACTATGTCAGATGTAAGCCTCCATAAAAATGAATCGGGTTTTCTTACCATATCAACTCAAACACGTACTACACTTTAACGAAGAAATATCAAACAATTTTTTTTCGTTGATAGGACACGACAGTTTGAATGTAAGTGACTTCTGAATACAATAGGTACAATTAATGACGGGATGTGCTTGTTTCCATTTCGCATATGCATACAATTTAATATATATATATATTATATAGATAGATAGAATAAAATATGTCCATACATACATGATTCCATCTAAAAAACTCCAAAAGTTATATGGAAATTTGAAATGCTAGCGAAAGTACCTACACAAAAAACCCTAACCTAGACCAATATACATGCATAATAAACTCTTATCAAAGAACATGGGCTTCCATCTCACAACTAATTGGCAATGAGAGGAGTAGCTCATCTATCTTATTAAGAGTATGAGGTTCCTTAATTTTTCCAATGTGGGATCCTCAACAACCTTAACCTAGAATTTGATATAAAATGTCATAAAAATTCCCAAATCCTTGATGACCTACATTTTTTTTGTGTGCATATTATACTCATGCATCATTAATGTGAACGTATATTGTAATTTTGTCACATCCCTCTTCCCTTTCATCTCCCTTACTTCAATCTATGACCTAACAATTCTCTATTTTCCCTTTATTTTCTCTAAAATTGTCCGCTATATATATAACAAAAAGAAAAAGAATAATGAAGCTACCGAGAGATCTTAGGATTTCAACAAAGTTGTATGCTAATAGTTGAGTGTATATAAATAGCCAAATATGTCCTTTTTGTACTTGGCTGCTCATCGTTTTGGTGAGCTTTAAGAGGATATTTTGATTTTGGGATTTTGTGATATTTTGTAGGATTTTATGCTTTAACTTGAAGTTTTGGTTTTATATTTGGCCGTTGAGAAAATTGGTGTAAGAAATAGAGAAATATAAGAAAAATGAGAGTATCTATATGAAAAAAAAAACAGAAAAATATCTATATAATTTGTCTTAGAATTGGTTCTTTTCCACCCAAGATAATTTTAAATAAATCAATCACTAGACTAAAAGATCATTTGGATTGACTTTTTAAGTGTTGATAAACATTTTTTTTTTGTACTTATAATACTTATTTAAACACTCAGAAAGTCATTCCAAACGAGTTTCAAGGATATGGACATTTTTAAACTTATTTTTTTAAAATTTTAAGAATATTAATACAACTTTTAAAAATTTTAAGAATATTTTTAAAATGAGATATTTTTAAACTCTTTATAGTTTAAAGACATTATTGAATTTTGGTAAGTTGAAATGTACTTTTGACATAAAATTTAAGGGTATTTTGTTTTAATTAAACCTAAATAAAACCGCCAAATTCACTGAACCAGACCGTCCATGTGGTACGTGGTATTTGTGTACTCGGAATCACAACTTCCCTTATTCTCTTCATCTGACTCCGTGGTCGTTTCGTCTTCGATTGACTAGGGTTCTCTCTACGCGTCTATCTAGGACTCCGCTCGCTTGCAGGACATCTCTTCGATTCATACCGCTCTTCATCCAATACTACTTTTCAGTTTTCAGATTACAGGTCGAGGCTCGGATTCAAATTATTCAATACCTCCTAGGTCAATTTTTAGTTCGCGCAATCGATTTGAAGGGTATATTTCTCAACCTCGAATCGCTCTTCGACTTTTCGTTTATACTACGAGATTCGTTGAAATTTTGACGAGTCTTTTGTGGGGTTCTACTTCGTTTTTTGTTCACGTCGCGATTCCAGTCGCGATCTGAAATTTTTTGGATTTAGGGTTTCGACTCAGTATTTTTTTGGCCGATTTCCGGATATTCTTATTGTAAAAATTGGGGATTTAGGGTTTTCTTTGGGAACTATTGGGTAGGGTTTGGTATTTGAATGGCAGCGGGGAGAATGGGGGGTTATCGCGACTATGATATGAAGGACCGCGATTCCAGTTTTGATGCTTCGGCAGTAACTGCGAAAGAAGGATATGAACGGGGGCGGAGCGGTAATCGTGAAAGCAATAAGAGTCGAGGTCCGGATGCTAGAGACAGAATTAGGGTCCGGCAAAAGGATATCAAAGAGAGGGAAGCGCGTAATGGTAGCCTACGATCTTCTAGTAGAAGTGATTCTGGAAGCAGTGGTGGTATTGCTTCTCAGGGATTGAAGCAAAAGGTTTTGCTTGTCAGGACAATGGATAGGGAGCCGGGGGAGCTATCCAGTGAGAGTGGATCTGATGATGCCACTGAGTCCGGATTACGATTTAAAAATAGTGAGTCGGCAAAGGTGGTGGAGAATGGCATTCGTTCTCCACCAGAGAAGAAGAGGAAGTTCTCACCAATAGTTTGGGACAGAGACGATAAGGAAGAGACTACTTCCACAAGAAATAAGGTCGCCAAGGCTGAGACAGCTTCATCTGTGCCGTCACCAAAGGAGCAGAAGCAATCTCCTAATGCAACGTTGGATACTCTTGATGCCATGCCTGCGGCAGCTGGTAGGAGTAAGGATCCTGAGAACTTGCAACCTTCCTCTCTTGTTGAACCTTCTATTGGGGGCCTTGGATCAGATGAATTCTCCGCAAGTGGTTCACCAATGATGCCATCTTCTGCTTCGCTTAGGAAACCATGGCAGAATGATCTTGAAGTAGAAAATTTTGGGGACGATGATTATGCTCCCACAAGAAACATTTCATCCTCTAGATGGGCTGCTGGTAATAACACTCCTGGTGATGAAGGTGAAATTTTAGATGAGGAAATGCCTAAAAGGCGGAAGACAACACCAATTTCTGAGTCCTTGGAGGGCATCAAAGTACAAAGAAAATCATTAACTCCAGAGATTGGGGAGATAATGAGACAAGGCTCTGAAGCAGGGACAAGATCATCTGAATCGACAGAACGTGGTGATCGGTCTCGATCATCTAGTGCGAATCATTACCTTGGTAATGATTATGAGAAGGATGAAGGCATGGATCTTGGTGATGAAATTCGTAGAATGGATACTAGCAGTAGCCGGTTGGATACTGATTCTGAGGATGAGACAGAATCTCCCGAGGAAGCAGAGCTTAGTGGCCCTCCTCCCCAACGGAGTGTAAATATGCTTCAGGGCTGTAGAAGTGTTGATGAATTTGAAAGATTGAACAAGATTGATGAAGGAACTTACGGTGTTGTATATAGAGCCAGAGACAAGAAGTCGGGGGAAATTGTTGCCTTGAAGAAGGTAAAAATGGAAAAGGAAAGAGAAGGTTTTCCCATGACTTCTTTGAGAGAAATAAACATTCTTCTGTCTTTTCATCACCCTTCAATTGTTGATGTAAAAGAAGTGGTGGTGGGCAGTAGTCTTGATAGCATTTTTATGGTAATGGAGTACATGGAGCATGATCTAAAAGCACTCATGGAGACAATGAAGCAGCCATTTAGTCAAAGTGAAGTCAAATGTCTGATGCTTCAGTTACTGGAGGGTGTTAAATACCTTCACGATAATTGGGTGCTCCATAGGGATTTAAAAACATCAAATTTACTTATGAATAACCAGGGAGAGTTAAAGATCTGTGATTTTGGATTAGCTCGGCAATATGGGAGCCCCTTGAAAACGTATACGCATATGGTTGTTACTCTTTGGTACAGGTTAGTTGCATTTCTTGCATTCATGGATATCCAATCTCCTATTCTCTTTTATAGTTGGTGGCATTAATTTACCCAAGTATGTTTTGGAGATGCATGCCATGATCCTCGGCGAAAATTTGCTGTTGGGTAAACAATAAAATGTTTTATGTTTTTGTTTCTAAACTTTGTTCATGCAAATTGTCAGGGCACCTGAACTTCTATTGGGAACAAGACAGTATTCGACAGCAATTGACATGTGGTCCTTGGGTTGTATAATGGCTGAACTATTGTCAAAGCAACCACTGTTTAATGGAAAAACTGAAGTTGATCAACTTGACAAGGTAAAAATAAATATTATTTTTTTGGCGAATGCACATTTGAGTTATTTGCAATATAATTCTTGCATGCTTATGCCCTTATCTTAAACCTTGCAGATATTCCGAACCCTAGGCACACCCAATGAAACAATTTGGCCTGGGTTTTCCAAGCTTCCAGGAGTAAGGGTCAACTTTGTTAAGCACCAGTAAGTATTGTTGATGTTACTAAATCTGTTTTTATCTATCACATTTTTCTTATTTTTTTCCCACTGTTTTCCCAGGCTTCCAGCTATGGGTGATTCTGGTCTGGCTATCTGGCCTCATTTGGTGACCTTCCAGTTACTTTTCTTTCATAGCACGTTTTAACCACAGACATGTTCCTTTCAGGTACAACTTGTTGCGTAAGAAATTCCCAGCAACGTCATTTACCGGTTCGCCAGTTCTTTCTGATTCGGGATTTGATTTGTTGAACAAACTTCTAACATACGATCCTGAGAAGGTAATTGTCTGATCAGCTCTGCTTGACTTTCTCATCTACTTCTGTCACTTACTAAGATTTGTTGTCTTAATGCAGAGAATTACAGCTGAGGCCGCTCTTAATCATGAATGGTTCTCAGAAGTTCCTCTTCCAAAGTCGAAAGAATTCATGCCTACTTTTCCTGCTCAACATGCTCAGGACAGGTATGACAACTGTTAACTTGAGAGTTTGTGGTTTAACTCCTATGCAAACTTAATCTAAACAATAGTCATGGTATTTTATGACACCTGTGTAGGCGCTTACGGAGAGTAATGAAGAGTCCAGACCCCTTAGAAGAGCAACGCAGAAAGGAGTTGCAGCAAGGGGAATTGGGAACATCTGGCTTGTTTGGCTAAGAAAACAGATCTGGTAATTTGGCTGAGGCTGCCTGAAGTTATTTTTCTAATAACTCTGACTATTGGACCCAATTGAGGTGAGGGAAGAAGGCTGTGAATCTTGTTTGACAGATGATTGCTAGTGCCATTTTAGCTGGGCATTCACGGTTATTTGGTTCAAGATATGTATTTTTTTTTTCTTTTTGATTCTGTCAAGAAGGTCTATTGCAGCTTGACGTCAATTCTTCTCCTCTGGTCATCGTATAGAAAATGCTTCACTGACACGGCTTGCATGGCAAGGTGTGGAACATTGTTGTTTTCTTGAAAAATCAGATTCAGCAGAAACTAATTGTGTAACATATATTCCTATTGAAAATTAGGCTGTTGGCCATAATTTTTATTTATAATATTAGATTACCATGGATTTACTGCCTACATAGTTCCAATATATCTTCTTTTAATATTTGAATTGTGTTTGCAAGAGATGGTTGGTGGGAAGGGGAGGGCGGTCTTTGCTTCTCGTTGGTGAAGAATTTGACAGTTACGTTAGTTTTCCAAAGGTAATTAATTAATTGCAAAAGCCTTTCAGGATCAGGTTTATGTTTTGAAGCTTTCTCTATCAGTATCTTGTCGTGTGCATGTTTTTGGAAAATTCATCTCCAAGTGTTGGTCATTTTAATTACAGTGCTTAGCCTAAACAATTGGGGATCCCACCGAGTAGGCCTTTCTTTGTAAGCTTGGTTTAAACTCTTCTCTCCCCTTTATTTTCATCTTGTCCAAAGTTCTATTAGATGGAAGATCATTTTCCTTGGAGGTTGATTTTCTTGCAAAACTTTTATCTGGGTTCTATAGCTAGACTGTTGATAGTTCTATAAGAAATTGCTTAATGTTGGCAACTTTTTATTTTGGGGATTTTCTGTTAATATAATTAGTGCTTGGTTATTGGTGATTTAAGTGACTTTTTTCCTTTGGGTATGTTTAAGTTCCAACCACTGCTGGTGCCGATGGATGCAAATTTCAATGCTAAAAATTTAAGCCATTGAAGATCATGTATCTATCAGTGGCACCAAGCTTCCCATCATGTTCCTGCCACCAAATTGTTGACCTAAAGCTACCAGACGTTGTCACTGAAATTCTTAACAATTAGCTTTTTGAAAAATAAAAATGGGTCTTCTTGATAAACAGAAAGAACTTTTATGCAGCCAAAAGCCTGTATGCTGTATGAGGTATTTCATATGTAATCTCACTATTAGTCGAGAAATAGGTTTTTTTTTTTTTTTTTTTGGGTTCTGCCTCTTGATGTAATTATTTGGTTGTTGTTGGTGCACATGGGTACAACGATTGACTTTGGCTGTTGAATTAATTAGTATGCATTGCTTTAGTTTGCTGTTCAGAGTATCATCACTCTTCAAAGGAATGTGTAAAAAGGATTGACTTTTGTCACTTATTATTCTCTTTTAATCAGTGTAGAAGATTCAATCTTTTGTCAGTCCCCGTGATTTTTCTGCAAATGTCACTGCAGTATCAAAGCTAGCAGGTTGAGGAGCTTACCTGCATTGCTCTGGAAGTTATTAACTTAGTTGTTGATTCGCACACTTGAGGTACTATATGCAAACTTTGTTTTTGTTTGCATTTCTTTGAAGTTCCTAAATATTTGCTCAACAGCTTTCTTCTTTGAAGTGCTGTTAGGGATAAGGTTATTTGCTCAACAGAAAAGTATGGTTAACCAGAGTTTAAGCTGACTGTTCTGTTTAAGTGTACTATCAAGCTTGGCGGAGATTGAGTGAGATTCTTCTAACCCTTAGCTGTTTGCGTTAACCATACTATGCACTTGTCTCTTTCTTTGAAAATGTATTTTGTGTTCTTTCAAACTGAAGATTGATGGATTTCTTACAAGCCTGTTAACTTAAGTCTTCTAACTTAACATGGTATCCATCAGTATTGATATTTGCCATGGTTGTCTGCCTTAACTACGTTGGTTTTATCAACAGCTTTAGTGTGCAGTATTCAAATGTTGTTTTTGCATAAATTTGAGAACAAAAGTTAAAATCATTATACTGTGTTGGACGTCATGGATTGAAAATTGGATTTAGACTTGCCCGAACCATCGTTTTGGCTTTACAGACCTGTCTCTGGTGTCGGGCAAGAAAGAAATAAACTTATTGTCTGGTGATGTAATGTGGTTGGAGAATACAAAATTGTTTGGTATGGTAAGTTGATCATTGATCTGATGCTATAGATTAAGGCACTAGTAATGGCTTATAGCTTTTTTATTTTAGTAAAAATCTTGCCTATATCCAATTTTTTGTGTTGAAGTGTTGTCTTATTTGTTGAAGCGTTGTCTTTGTTTCTTTTATCCAATCTGACGAGTTATTCTTGCTGCAAGTTCTCTATTCGTTATTCATTCTCACTTCTAAGTTCTAACGCACTTTCTTTCGCCGTAAAGTCCAACACGAAGGCGCTGTTTGGTCTTGATATTGGTGAATAATCTGTAGAACCAATCTCAAAACCATATGTCCGGCTTAAAAAATGCACTCCCATTCACAATGGAAGAGGTTTTCCGAACGCTGGATTATGGTATCTTATATGATTCGCATTATTTTATATCTATATTAGTTCAGTAAATTTGATGTACTGGTTCATGAAAGAGACATTAATTGGAAATGCAAATGCTTTCTTCTTTTAGCAAAATATAATTGGTTGTCTCAATGAGCCACTGCCTTATTTCCCGAATGTTTTAACGCATCTAACGTTCTGCAAATGTAGACTAGTTCACAATTTACCCTTGGTTGTTTTACGGTTGAAGTTTTTTAAACTTTAGAATGATACTTCCTAAATTGTGGATATCAAAATGATAATTTTAAAAGATCAAAATGTGTAGTTTCTCAAGAATTGAGTCCATGGTATTATTGCATATATACGGCATTGTGGTGTTAAGTTTAGTATGGTTTAATGTTGATGTTTGTAGGAATAGACCGTCCATTGTATTTTTCTTCTTTTTTAATCGCGAATAAATGGAACTCAGACCATTATTTTCAAAATGATGGGAATTCAACTACTTTGTCAAATAACCCCAACAGAGGTTGAAATGCACAAAACATTTGAAGTCACTTCTTGCAAAGAAAAAATTGATATTTAGAATATATGTTATGCGTTACTTTCATTTCTCAAATATTTTAAAAACGTTCACAAGAATAAGAACATTTAAGATAAAATCTAAAATGAAATTTCGAAGTCAAATGAAAAAGAACGCTTAAAAGAATATCAAATTTAATTTTTACTTATTAGTCTTAAATTTAAAAGAAAAAAAAAACCTATTCAAACTTTCGGTTACAGTAATTCATGTCATGGGTGGACAGCCCAAAAAAATGAAGGGAAGACGAAGCAAAAGGAAAAGAAAAAAATCTCAGTTGAATCTTTTTTTAACATACTTTTTGTTTAGAACAGAAATGATTTGAACTTCTAACCTTTTTATATTGAACCAATCTTCAATCTTTTTATGAAGGATGCAACATCGGAATCGAACTATATCTGAGATGACAATGTAACTTTTAAACCAAAACCCAGAGCATCAATCTGTATAATCTTATTACTAATTTATGCCATACCTCCCGTTGAAAAAAAAAGACCCAATTCTTCTAGTCCTTTTCTTTTAGAAGTACAACCTTTAGACTCTTGAATCTGAGTCGCAATAGTCAGTATTCTTGTACGATCTCATTGCATTAAAATTGGTTTTGATATCAATAATTTTGGGTGCATTTTATGCATGCACTAGATCAACGTATGTTTACCTTAGGCTCTGGTTATGTTCTCCATTCGTCTACATGGCTTGGCTTTGTAACGAAATGGCTTCTGTTGATAAGAGACTCCTCGTCTTACCAATTCACCTTCCACCTGAAAATTTCAAAACGAAATAACAAAATTTATCTTAGGCAAAGGGGAGCTATTAGTCAAAAAGGGTTTGATGAGGTGTAAATCCTCTTATTATTGACTGTTATTCTCAATCTACATATTTAGAATGGAAGAGATATCTCTTTGAATTCTAAGCACCAGAAAAGAAGCATCTATTTGGCTAAAGCAAAACCCAGATCATAAGTCTGTATAATCATGTTAGATAGATATGCTGTTGGGGATTCCACGACCAGTTACCCCTGGACCGGATGTGGGGAGAAGTAGCTCATATGGAGGAACACCTGCACCACTTCTATTTTTAAGACGGTCATCCTTGTTTCTACTGTTTATAATCTCTTCTATCTCCTCTAATCTTGATGAAAACTTGTTAAACAACTCCAACACCTTCCTATCGTTGATCCAGTGGCGGTGTAATTGGTTCACTTGGCCTAAGTACTCTTCATCCGGTGAGTGAGTTGACAATGTGTCCTGAACTGCCATTACTTTTGTTGCTTGAAGTTGAGTTGGCAAAGAAGATAAGAAAGTGCGTTGAGGGTTGGCAATAAAATTCTCATAATCATGATCACTCTCCCGTGGTATGAGCTTTCGCATTAGCGTTGGACGATTCGGCACATAACTTCCGAAAGGGTACTGTCCAAAGTTTATTGCAGCATGTTGTCCAGATGCCACCCAAATCATTGTTGTGAGTATGCCAGATAGGTCCTCTTTAGTATTGAGTGTAGGCCACCAAGGTTCGTTTCGCTTTTCATGATGACCTTTGTTCTTAATCTCACTCCACCAAGCTTGAAGTTCAACGTCGTTTTTGATGGAATTTGGCTCTGAGTAGAATTGTTCAACATAAGATTCTACCCATTCTTTTATGGCTGACCATATAAGGAGACCATCTGCTGCATATGGGTAGTCTTCAATCACAAGTCTCACACCATTTGGCATTGCAGGATCCTCCACTGCCATACCCCTAAAAGTTTTTAAGGTCAGCTTAAATTATTCAGTGGCTTACAAGAAACCATATGGAAATAACCAAGAGATACATGAAAGTAACAAAATCTAGTCTAGAGTTTTGTTGGGACTTGGGATTGTGTGTGCAGAGGACAAATGTCATGCTCATAAATGTGAAGATTAACGTCTGTGTATAACGTTTACCTTCGAATAAGATCTGCCGGTAATGCTTCCATGTCAAATCGCCACATGCTTTTGTATGCTGCAGAGCTCAACTCCATGGAATACTTCCCCCCAAGGAAACTAGCCTCAATAATTCCCCCACCATTTATAAGATTTTGACGAGCCAGTGCGTTGATTTCCAGTGTGTAGCGCATATGAGGATGAAGCAGCTTGTAAATAGGGTGCATAAAACTGAGTTGCCTATGAGTTGCAATTATATAAGGTTCCATGCTTGCGTGAGTCCTTAACCTGGACGATGCAGATCACAAACTCATTAAAATACTACATACTTTTCCTGCAATGTCACTGGTGAAGTTCGTAATCAGGACAAGTTGTAATATAAAGTTCATACGTAGCTAATGAAAAACGAATGCATCTTTCTTATACCAATGATTTACAAGTTGATGGATTCCAGCGTCAACAGAGCACACATGAGCTTTTGCTAGCTTCCAAATCCAGTGGGTTGTAGCATCATGGCCATGAGTATACACATGTTTGTTGGTTTTTGAAGGTGGTGTTGGAGGCAGTGAAAGCTCAATAGCTAGAGGCCTCAAGCTACCAGTCTGAGAATAGAAGAACACTGTTCTAGAGGCATAGACTTTTCTCCCTGGCAATGCGTTGATCTTCTTGATAAATGGCAAAAGTATGTCATGGTAATCAAGTATAAACAATCTCTTTTCTTCTATGGCCTGTATTAAAGGATAGAGTAAAGTTAGAATTAAAATTATATAAGGAAAGATGTTTATTAGATGCGAAATGCAGATGCTAATACCTGTTCTATACTCATGCCGTTGTAAAGCTCCTTCTCTATCAATTCTTTTGTAATGGCTGATTCTGGAGGCCCATAAACATTAGGGTCAAGTTTGCTGCGAATTGGAAATTCCTAAGATGCACACCTCAAAATCAATAACAACTTACAAGGTCGTTTTTCTACCCAAAATCAATATACAACAGAAAGCTTGAAAATGTCATTCATACCCTCAAACACTCGATATTTACTGGGTTGACACCAGCCAGAGTCTGTCGTGCAAATTCGTGGTCCCTCAGCCAAGAAAATCTATCACCTGCAAGTTGAAAGCCACAATAAAACTTGAGATGTGCTTTTGCATCTCTAGATAATAAACCGAAAGAAGTTGAAAAATCTAATTGGACAGCTTCAGTAATTTCACGATTGTCGACAAAACATATATGGGAAAACCGAGTGTACTTTTTATCACAGCTGGGATCTCATACTTCAACAATGTCTGACCAGCGTTAACAACTTGCTTCATAATATTGCCAAGAAAGAACTTTTGAGGGATCTCTTGGTGGTTTTCATCGTTCAAGACAACACCATCAATATACAGCTTATCAATTTCTGAAAAACACTTGAAGGATATGTCGGATTTTGACAGTGTAGCTGCAATAGAAGGTACAAGATTGTGGACCAGAGCCTTCAACCTCCCGGCTGAGAATGTATTTTGCTTTATCTCCTCAAAAGTTTCATCCCGAGGAACATAAACTGGATGTGGCTTTTCAATTCTACTCTCAGTAAGCGGATCTATTCACATTGCAATTTAAGAAAATACAAAAAGAAATTGCATTTCGCAGTTAGAAAGAGAAGATTCTAAACCTCAACAGATTTGTACTGCATCTCCATAATCCCAAAAACATCCAATCATACATACCTGAGACAGTGGGAGGCCGACCAGTTCTACAACGTCGAGGATAAGGCCTATCTTCAACACCCAGTACAGGCCTAGCAAGATCTTTACTCTTATCAGGATTACCCAAATCGTTGTAAACATCATAGTCATAAATTCTATCGTACGGCTTCCTTTCACCTTTTCCATTGCCCCGAATGCTTGACAAGTCTTTACTGCGAAGATCTACAAGCCCCGGCGGCGTTTGTGATGGCAAGTAAGCCTGTCAAATAGCAGAATGATTCAATTTGCGGCTCTTGAAAAACGAAGTTCAAATTAAACAAAACGAAAAGTAGAAAGGAACTAATTGATAATCGAAATAAAAACTTGGGTTATACGTGATTTTTGAAGATAATTCTACTATCTGAATTATCCTTTCTTGAATGAATCCAGGTGTTCGCTGGAAAGAAAATGGGGCCGTCATCAAAACCATGAACGATAACTTCCAAGAGATAGAACTCTTTTCCATGAAGATTGGTGATAAGAACAGCCCCAGGACTGCCAAAGTCACGCGGTACAGTGAAATTAGCAGCGTATTCCAAAGCATGAACACCGTTGTGAGGTTTCGGCAACCATCCTCTCACACAAGATTCTATACTTCTTCCCGAATTGATTTCTGCAAGAGAGAAAAACAATCAGAAAAGGGAAAGTTTTGAGGAAACTGGGTCGATCAAGTTCATTGTATGATAATCCAAATCAAAGAAAAATATTACGGAAAGAATGATCAGAAGTAGTTCAAATAAGCTCCTTCAGGACACAAAAATGGCGCCATAAATCGAAAACAGTTTAAATAGTTTTCATCTCTTTTTCTTGCTCCTACTTTTGCTTTATTGTTAAAAAGTTAATTTTCTTTTCATCTGTTTTCCTTTGCTCCTACATTAGCTTGACATAAAGTTTTCAAAAAAAGGTTAAAAGTTAACTTTGGCCCTTTTCCTCAACTTTTTTTTTTTTTTCCGTATAGTATTTAATCAAAATATTATAATTTTATGTATATGACTTTAAAAAATAAAGTAAATACGTTAAATGGTAAATGGGTTCCTAAAATGTAGTCGTATGATTTTTAAAGGATATAATTTTTTTCTTTTGATATCCGTGAGTGTCCGAGCCAGTTTACGCGCACCTCGACTAATCTCACAGGACCCACCTAATCCTACAACATTTGGGTGTCAAAGAAACCCATAGGATATTAAAACCTAGGCAAGTGGCCACATAGATTGAACGCATGACCCTTTAGCCCTTTGGCCATCTATCTATGTTCCCACTACCACTAGGAGAACCCATGATGGTTAATAAAAGATAGAATTTAGTCGATGCTTTGATAATATCCTCATGAATAGTTCCTACTTTAAAGACTATTTACGAAACTTTTATTAAAATATAGGGACTAAATTATAATTTCTCTAAATTATAGGGACCAAATTTGTAATTTGACCTTATATATATATATATATATATCAGAAAACAAATTATGCAACTTAAGAAATTAAAGACAAAAAAAAAACAGAAAACAAAAATTCCAAATAACAAAGAATTTTTTTTCACGTATTATGTAAACCGAGCATATAGCTCAATTGCTCGATCAAGAGAGTTTGAGGCGAAGTTTGAATCTCCATTGGAGGATATATTTTTCTTACACAATATTATGGATCGAAATATTAATGAAATTATAAGTATACATATAATATAAGCTGTGATCTTGAAATAAAGCACACATTTATGAACATTGTTAGCCATAACAGATTCACTTATATATATATATTTTTAAAAAAAGAAATCCTAATAGCCAGAGAAAATTAACGAGCACAAACCAGGATCAATTTCTTCACTAATAAGACAAATCGATATCCCATGGCCAATCCCATTGATAAAATACTCCCACTGATCCTCGATCTTCTCTGTTAACTTCTCCTTCATCTTCTTCCTGATCTTTATCGTCGCCCTAACATCGATTCCTCCAGAAGAAGAAGAAGAAATCGTAGACTCATTCCCGCCTCTTTTTTTCGTTGGAGAAGCAGCAGTCTCCACAGTCTTCTTCTGGCTGCTTATCACCGTCCGAGTCGATCCATTCCCGCCGACCAAAGATCCACATCGCGAAACCCTAGCTTTCCGGACTCGGAACCTGCTCCCGGAACCGGAGATCGCGAAAAACAGCCTACCGGATGACTCAAAGTGTTTCTGTAAGTTCAAATGATTGGTCGGCGAGACTGTAAACATTTTAACTGTATGCAGAGATTCAGCGACGGAATCACGGCGGAGAAGGCGACGGCGTGATCTCGACTGGCGAGGAAGATGGAGAAGAGAAATGGGAGTGGTGAGATCAGTGCAAAACTGAAGAGAAATGTATTGTCGTTGACGCCTAGTTTGTAATGCGGGCCTTCTGCAGTACCTGTCAGTGTCACCAGAAATAGCGCGTAAAGTCACGGTCGAATAATTAGGAAAATAAACCAATAAAACGCTGTTATTTGTAGGGCGTGTTGCTCACGATGGAGAGGTGAAAGTAAAGTTATTTTTATCCTTCAATTTTATAAACAACAATTGTATTGAGCGTGCCCACATAGCGTGCGAAGGAACAACTAGAATCGAGTGGGTTTGTGTAGAAATGTCAATTGTGCTCTCCAAATTCTGTTACGTTTTATGAATTTTGAATTCTCAGTTTTTTCTTTTTTTTTTTTCCCTTCTTTTCCTTTTTTGAAAAGGAAAAATTTTCAACCCAATAATGTTTGTTAAATAATCAATCTAATTCAATCATAAAATATTTGAGTTGAATTGGTTTGAGTTACACGAATCATTTATTTAAACTTTTGTTCTAAAAATAAGTAAAATGTTACTATAAAATTTTTATTTAATTATCTTCATATATTGAATTAAGATTAACAACTCAATTTCAATTTTCTTTTCAAAGTGTTAAAAAATTATTTTAAGGAGTAGAATAAATTATCCAAAAGAATTATGAAATTAAATAAAATTAAAATAAATATATGTATATACAATTGTATCATAAGTAAAAACATGGTTGTTTTCAAATATAGTAAAATGAGCTAACTTATTAAAAGATGTAGCAAAATGTTACATCTATCAGTGATTGACTGTCTATAGCTAATAGATAGTTATATTTTGCTATATTTCAAAATATTTGCAGCAATTTTGCCATTTAAAAAAATTACCCTAAAAAGCATACTTTTTTTTAATTAATAATAAGTTCAGGTTATTTTATGTGAGACCATGAACCAGCCCAACTCATAAATTTTTCATTTATTTTAACCCAATCTAACTCAACTCGTATTGATTGGGTTAGGTTGATCGAATTTTTCGGGTCATTGAATTTTTTGAATACCCCTAAGAACCATTAAATGTTAAATTACTAAGTTTAGTTCATAAATTTTTTTCTAAAAGTACATAAACTTTAAGAAGGTCCATAAATTTTAAAATGTGTATATTACATCACTTAACTTTCAATTTTGTGTTTATAGGATCTTAAGCTTTGAAAATGTCTTACAAACTTTGAATTTCTAATTTTGTGTCTAACAAGTCACTTGGTGAGGAGAATTATAAAATAATTAGTATATTTTAGTTAATATTTAGAATAGTTGTTAATTTAGATTAATTAATATTTTATTACTATCTTATAATTAATTAGTTAATTGTCTTATTTTCTTGTAAGGCTATAAATAGTCTCTTTTAGGTTGTAATAATAGGAAGATTTTGAATATTAATTTTATATTAAACTTGTGTCTTTGGAGAGTGTTCTCTCATGTTTATTATGGACTTGGCCTGATTCTTTTATTCTATGAATTTGACCTAATATTTTTACCCTGCTGCATTACCCAATCCATGTCATATTTGAATCTTATTAAAGTTAATTGTATTAGATATAAAATTGACGTTTATGTTTAATAACACTATAGACCTTTAATTTAGAGTCTAGTAAAGTTGTGAATTTTAACAAACATCCAATAAGAGATACACCATTGAAAGTTTAAAGACTTGTTAAATTTTAAAGTTCTAAGACCAAATAGACAGAAACTGTAATAAGTTATCCAATATTACTCTCAATTATTATTTTTTTTTTTTCTGAAGATACTGTAACTTGATATGTGCAAGTGTACATGCCAAGTTATAGTAGTGGTCAATAGGCTGAATATCATCCTCAAGAGATCAAATTTACAAATTAATTTAGCTATTTTATTATTATGTCGACTTTATTTAAGGATTCAAAACAAGATAAGTTGTGTTAGTAAACTAATAAAAACTAAAGTAGAGCAAAGATCAAATTTTAAGAGTAAAAATATTACATGGTGTTGATTTCATTGTTCAATTCTCATTATATCATGCATATGTTCTATGTACTATTGTGTCATTAATATGTTTAAATCTAGAAACTATATTTGGGATTATTATCTTTAAAACTAATATTTTTCTGATGCAAACCTAATTGATTCCTAATCTCTTGAAACTAACTTAAGAAACATGACATTAAGCAAAGTCATAAACAATTTTCATCATTAACCTAATTATTTTTACGAGAGATTAACAGTTATAGGTCCAGTTAAGCATTTAATCTATCAATCAAATATTTAACTTAGTATGTTTGATGATCAATCAATATGGAAATATAATAACATTGAAAAACAATCAAATCCATAATATTCATAAAAAAAACTAAAAATTATCTTAAATTCATGAACAAGTCTATCAGCACCCTAGAACTAATGAAGTCTAGCCACTCATTGCTGTAAAAAACATACTTGCATACAGTTTAACAACCATACAAAAAAGAAGAAACGAAAAGAACGAGGGAAAACATAAAAGAGTGCCCTGTCGTTGAAGATCGTTAGCTACACCATGATTCCTCAGGATGAACAAACGACCTTGAAGCACACTCCTCACTTTATGATCTCTTATCTGTAGCCAATTAGGCAGTGACAAATTGTAGCGTCATGGTGCTATCCAAAAGTGAGCTCTCAAGTTTCGACGCTGCAGTGTGGTACGAGCAGTGTTGTCTAGGTCCTCCAGGTTTGATGAAATTATTTTTTGCCACATATCAATTATTTCAATTATGTTGGTTTTTTTTTTGTTTTTTTTTTATTTTTTTAAATGATGCTTTTATTTGGTTGAAGGGGGCATTTCGTTTTTCTAGATTCGAGCGTCTTTTATCTGAATGAATTTGATTAAGTTAGAGTATTTTCGTGTTAAATTGGCCATGATTTGGATGTTTAAATGGCTTAATTTTATCCAATTTATCAGTTGGTACACTAACAATTCTCAAATCTAGTTCTAAGAGGTATAAAACTACAACATTTGTTTAAGACCATATACCCTGAATTAAGAGTTCAAAAATTTGAAAGTTTTAATCCTTTGCCTCAAAATGTTGCATTGAACTGAAAAAAACTTGAACCTTCTATTAAATTTTGTTTTAAAACAACTAAGGCATAAATCTCACATGTGTATAAGATTTATTAAAATGCATGAATTAATGTAATATAATAAAAAAATATTGAAATCAAAATGAGTCATAGCATTTTTTTTAATTAATATGAGTTGTTTTCATCCTTTTCCCCTATTTTTCTCGAAGAATTGTATGATAATTTTTACTACCATACTAGAATTTTGAATAGTTTTATCAAGTTATTTTTAAATATAACAAAATAACAATAGTTATTAAATCACCGACAAAATAGTCTAAACTTATTAATGATAATTTCGGATTTAAATTGATAGAACTCAACTCTTCAATCATTTCGCCCCAATAGCATATGGCCGTACGGGTACAGAGCCTGAGCCTATTCTCATAATCTCATCAGCCTAAGAGCAATAATCGATCTAATAATTAATAAAGAAATAAATGTTGAATACTACGACACAAAATTCATAGAAGTCTTCAGCTGCATCACATCTACCCTAAAATTAGGGTGCAGTCTCATTGTACATCATGTCCTGCATTAAAACCATCAAACTTTGACCATAATGTGAAAGCAGCTACTTTCTATAGTGGAATAGATATTCACAAACTAAGGAGAAATTTGGCCTGTAAGCTCGAATTAAGCAGAGTCTAGTGTTAAAAAGTTTGGATTTGTATAAGAAAACAAAATCATATATTAAAGAATCAACTTCTTCACCTTAGATTACACAAACTTTGAACTCATGAGCCAAACGCATATTAGTGTATCAGTTTATATTCAGTTTATATTCTGTTAGATTGTTATAAATCAGTTAATTATTCTCTCTTTCTCATTTGTAATCTTGGTGTTATTATAAATACACCAGACTTATTCTTTAATATCAAGAGAGAGATTTATTTACTCTGATATTCTTTAACGCCTACTAAATATTAATCTCTTTCTCAAATACAAGATAGTTTTATTCTTATCAAGAAAATGGAGCCTGGGGCTTATTTTGGTAGGTATGAAGTAAAATCAAACCTGATCATGCATTGTAGATGAAACTGTATCAAACAACGGTAAGGAAGTCTCGGCATTCCCAACCATCGAACTCGTCCAATGCTTCCAACCAACCTGCTTTCAAATGTAATGTTATCTAAAAACAGGAGAATAGAGGTAAGGAACTGAAACCAATGGCATTCCTCCTTGTCACTTATTCTGAAAGTATCACCAACTTGAAAATTAGAAGTAAAGTAGGAAAGTCAGGACAATGGAGAGTGAAGGCGAGTCTAGAAAAGGAAGTATTTTTGAGAAAGTGGAACAGAAGTGGCGGGCTGGCAGGTAAGAACTTCGCCGTCGGCTTTCACTGTGTATGTTTCGGGATCTACTTCAATAAGTGGAAGGGCATCATTCCACTTCATGTCAAGTTTAGTGAGCTTCCTAATGTTGCCTACAGCTTCAACTCTCTTTTCGAGTCCATACATGGTTTTAACTCCAGCGTTAACAGCTGCCTGTGTGAGACAGAGTAACAGTTCAGATTAGAATAAATTCGCTACTAAAAAGCAGGAGAAAGAGAGAGAGTGAGAAATGCCTTGCTGACAAAGGCAATTGAGTTGGCACTTCCAGCCTTTCCAAAAGATCCAAACATTGGCCTCATCAGTACCTGAAAAAAGCAATAAAACCATCAATTATAGAAAACACCAAAGGCTAAACGGCTCCAAGCATATGTGAGAAATCTCGCCATAAACGAACAGAATTTATTATGTCATTAATCTCACTTTTTCCGGAGTGCCTATAGGTGAATTTGACAAGAGATTGCAAAAGACAATTTTATAAAATTTTCTGGTTGTCGACTTAAAAATTTTCTTCAACTAATTGAATATCATTCTTGTGGACTTTCAAAAAGACTAGAAATTGAGATGGAACTCGCAAGGATTTGGTTACTGAAAATTACTTCAAAATTCAACCCAAAAGCTGAATTCCCTTACTATCATGTTTTCATTCTGTCACACATTTGAATCGTTGTCTCAACTCTCAAGTAATCCAATTGAAATTACCGGTTCAGGAGTCGGTATGCTTGCATTTGGATCACCCATGTTTGCCCATGCAATTATACCACCTTTAACCACCATTTCTGGTTTGGCCCCAAAAAAGGCTGGCTTCCAGAGAACAAGATCAGCCAACTTCCCAACCTGTGGTACTGACAGGATAAATAAGGTCATTCCAAAAATCTAACTATTATCAAAACTTGATGAATGGTGAAAGCCTGACAATAACAAAGAATTAGTGGGCTAATAAATCTAAATTAGTATTCTTTTAAAATGCAAAAGGTTTAAGAGCAACAGTCCTTCAGGGAAAAAATTGTGAGTCTCAGTGAGGTAAAGCATCCAACACAGAGAAAAACAATAACATTATGAACCACGAAATAAAGAACATAATAGAGACACGTAGAATTTGTTGGCCGGCCTGAGGTCACCTCACATGTACCTTAGTGATTTTTTCAAACTGAGGATGATACAAAATGAATTAGGAATAAAATTGCCGATAAACATGTTATAAATATGTTGGAAGCATTTTGTATGTTAAAATCAAACTAGCTAAACTATGCTAATTTTCAGCACAAAATTAATTTCTCATCCGCAGGTGTCGTTGATAATAATGGTAATGTAGCTCATCATGTAAACTCTAAGAACTAAAAGAGTAAAAGATATAATACCTCTACCGAACCAACATACTGAGAAAACCCATTTGCTATAGCTGGATTTATGGTATACTTTGATATGTATCGCTTGATCCGCAAGTTGTCATTGCCTAATGGAGGTGGTCTTGCCAACTTCATTTTGTGTGCAGTTTGCCATGTTCTTGAAATAACCTGCGCACACCATGCATAAAATGAATTAAATTGTGGATTAGAACATTTTATTCTGCATTTAGGAATTATGATACAAATAATTAAACTAAAAAACTCATAATTAGTGAATCATTTGCAATCCTTGAGATTAATTCTCTCCTATAGAGCTAACAGCCATTACCATGAGTTGACAATATGATTACCATGTCTATGAGGACTTCTCTGTGCTAACATGATATTCTACTTAGTTTCAAATTTCATATTTTTTATTTAGGATTAATAAATACTCAGCTGCTCAACAGTAAAAATCCAGTAACCAAACTCCCCTGTCCTAACAAAAATAAATCATCATTGATGAGATTTGGGAAACAGACGACAATGACATTAAAATGGAGACTAGAGTACCCTACCTTCTAATGCACTTTAAGGTATAATATGGAGAAAAGAAAAGGAAAGAACCTCTCCTATGCGACCCATAGCCTGTGAATCAGAAGATATAATACTGATTGCCCCCATATCATGCAAAATATCTTCTGCAGCAATTGTCTCCTTCCTTATCCTTGATTCGGCAAAAGCTACATCTTCTTTAATATTGCGATCGAGATGATGGCACACCATCTGTAAGAGATAAAACCCAAATTCAATCTTTTCTCTACCATTTTTTCTTTTACAGTTCTTCATTGCACAGATAATTCAGCAAGTAGAAACTGCGCTGGGAAATTCAGATAAGAAAGAGTGTTTCCCACAGAAACTAATTTCATTCATTTTTTATACCAACATGTCAAGATGTTCATCTACAGTGTTGATCGTGAATGGTCGTGTAGGATTAGTTGATGAAGGCAGCACATTTTTCACACCACACACTCGAATGATATCTGGAGCATGACCACCTCCAGCTCCTTCACTGTCCAAACAATGCAAAGACAAAATGTAATAGTTTCTAACCAAAAAAAAATTACGGACTTATAAATAATTGTCTAGTCCATCATTAAAGTCAAAGGGACTTCCAGGAAAGATAGCTTAACAAAAGTCCCAAAAAGAAAGAACCCTTTTCACGACATATACATGTCAATAGTAAGACCAGGATGGACCTTTTACCTGTGGTATGTGTGTATAGTTCTTCCCTTAAAAGCTGCAATTGTATGTTCCACAAATCCAGATTCATTCAGAGTGTCGGTGTGAATATTCACCTAATAAAATAAAAAAGACAACAAGGCAACTTCAATAACCATGATTTAAACCTCTTCAAACTCAGGGAAAGAAATTTTGGAAGACCGTGCCTGAATGTCATATTTTTCTGCCACAGTTAAACAATTGTCAATTGCAGCAGGAGTAGTTCCCCAATCTTCATGTAGCTTTAGCCCCATTGCTCCAGCGCGTACTATTTCATTTAGCTCATCTGGCTTCGAACTGTTCCCCTGAAACATACAAAAAGGTAGTGCATTAAACTTAGAAGTGAAATGAGCAAGCAGCTAGCTGCTCCAAGTTGTCATAACAGAGTGGAAGAAAAAAATTTGAAATAGTAATTTTAATCCTTTACAATTTTATATGGACAATGGGAAGAACCATCCTGAATGGGCATGCGGAGAAAACAAAATTTGACATACCAAAAAAATAAGTGTTGGGCATGCAATCAAAGTCCCACATCGGTTAAATAAGGGGATGATCATGGGTTTATAAGAGAGGACAACTATCCCAAATGGTATGAGACCTTTTGGGGGAAACCAAAAGCAAAGCCATGAGAGTTATGCCCAAAGTGGACAATACCATACCATAGTGGAGATATTTGGAGGTTCATCGTCCCTAACACTAAGAATACGTACTTTTCCGGTAAAGCCAAAATTCAAGGGGAGGTCATCAGTTGATTGCAGCATCATCCTCATCTGCACTGGGGATGGCGTGCAAGTAGTAGCACAAGTTCCTGCGGCAGGCCCGGTTCCACCTCCCACCAGCGTCGTGATGCCTATTTAAATGTAGAGTTCATGTACAAAAAACTAAAGAATAAATAAATAAAAGCAATTAAAAAAAAACTTGCATAAAATATCAAAACGCTTCCATCTTCTATGTTGTTTCCAACAAATTATAAAAGTGCAGAAAGCCAATGAGGCCACAACCTCAATTGATGAGGCTGTCACCAATTGACATCTATAAAGTCCCTTTTATCCATGATCAGAAAGCGCACCGCTTGATATTGCTTCATATGCCAGTTGAGGGCATATGAAATGTACATGACAATCTATAGCCCCTGCAGTAACCAGTAATCCTTCTCCAGCAATAACCTCAGTATTAGCCTGATCACATTGAAAGAGAGAAGTCAGCATATAAATATACCTTCAAAATCATACTGAACTGAGACAAATTTTACCCCAATAATCAGATCAGGACAAACACCATCCATGACATCAGGATTGCCAGCTTTTCCAAGGGTCATAATGAAGCCATCTTTGATACCAATATCTGTCTTGAAAATTCCGCAGTAATCAATGATGACTGCATTGGTTATTACAGTATCAAGGGATAAAGTTGGTGGATGCCCGCAGGATTGGCCCATTCCCTCTCTAATAACCTTTCCACCTCCAAATACACACTCATCTCCATAAACAGAGAAATCATGTTCAATTTCTGCATATAAATCTGTATCACCAAGTCGAACTTTGTCGCCAGTGGTAGGACCATACCGGTTGGCATAATCCTCGCGAGAAAGTCTAGTGGTGAATTCATCATCTATTCCAGCTACACCTTCTCTGCAAAATGACTTCTAAGATAAGATTTCCTGGATTTACACTGAACTAATCATAAAGGGAAAATGCAAATGACCAAACAAGTTAAAAACAATACAATCAACAATCTTGAATATTAGATGGTCTAGACCTAGCGCTGTTTTCTTCCACATGTCCAAATCCTCTTGCATGCACAGCTTCCATCACATCTTTCAATTTAGAACTATCAACTGGCCCATCGACAATGCCATTCCCCCCTCTGATAACTTGGTTACCACCAATAGCTACAAGCGTGACAGATTTTGGATCCCCTGGCTACTAGGGGAAAAAAAACAAATCAGCAAAGTGCCTGGAGAAGAATATGAGGTTAGATTAAAGAGTTAAACATCCATCAACACGTGTACCAAAGGAATGGGTTTCCATCACATAATAATATCTTGGACAAAGAAAGAGGCGGATTAATTACACTTAAAACTACGTCATCAGATTATAATGAATCAATGTAGAGATAAATAAGTTCATGGCCACATTAGTTACACCATTCGGGAAGCAAGAAATTGGAACATCTATGGAAATAAGAGAACCAGAGAAAAATACGTTAACTCAAATAATCTATAACTAAAAGCCCCCAACAAGATTAAAATTCCCAACCTCAAACCGTGTAGCTGATCCTGCTGAAATGTTGAGGCGCATGCCATAAGCTTTTGATCGATCAAAAACCAAGGAAGGATTCACCTCAATAAAGTGATAGTGGCTACCAACCTAAGACAATATTGCTTTAGCATGTTAGGAAACTGGTGTTTTATAAAAAAAAACAGGTTTCTGTATAGAACTCATATCTGGAAACAATTGAAACACATGTAAAGCTATTTAAAACTCAATGATATCTTCAACTCAATACTAAACAAACAACCCAAGAGAGAAAAAATTTGTTTGAGGCAATATTTTCTCCAAGATATCAAAAGGTGCACGTAGTGTAGCATTTTAACCTGGAACCACACATATGTTGATCATCAAACCCAAAGCCCCGCTATAGAGCATGATGCTAACATATAAGTTAACCTAGATTGGACTACATTGACAAAAGGGCATGACAGATGCCTGAATTAGTCTGTCTCACTACTAAACTAGCAGCTGATTATTGCCATGGAATGTGGTATAAGTTAGCGTTGACTAGTTTGCATTGAAAAAATAAGAGCACGGGAAACACCTGAATTGGTCTGTCTCCCTTATTGTCTACACTGAGTCTTACAGCTCTCCGTCCAACATTAATGGAAATCTTATCATCTGGACAGATAATCTCACCAGGCACCACGCTATTTTCCATCAAAGGGAACTTTTCTGGTGAAGGAACTGCAAAACAATTCTTTTGCAATTAAACCAACTATACTATACGGAGAGAAAGATCACTTTTCCATAAAGAAAATCACCTAAAACGTTAAGCATACTGAAAATGCAAGGACTGCTCTCCAAAATTTTACAAGCAAGCAGCTTTAGATTATACTTACAATAAACAACACTCAAATTAGTAAAACACTATAGAACACTACAAGTTTACAAAGAGCATTTGAACCTTCAGATGACATGTGAGAAGCAAAAATCAAGGGTATAGTTAAAATGTCATACCATGATTCAATTTTTGGTAAGAATTTCCACTAATATTGTTTGTTTATAAAAGCTGATAAAACTGAACGGAGAAAACAATTTTGGTGTAAGGGGGTAGGAAACAAGGCTGGTACGTGTCAATAATAATAAGAACCCCAAGTTTATTTGAATAATTCAACAAGAAGGAAATTAAATATACTGGGTTATATAAGAAAAAGAACATTAAAATGGCCATAAAAACTAAATTGTTAAATTACATATTTAGTGCCTACACTTTCATAACGAACTTTCAACTTTCAATTTTTAGTCTAATGAGTCTTTGAAGTTTAAAAGTGTTCAATAGATATCTGAACTTTTGTGGTTGATGTGGGGTGAGAGGAACAATAGGGTTTCTAGAGGTGTGGAGAGAGACCCTAATGAGATTTGGTCCCTTGTGCGTTATCATGTTTCTTCATGGGCTTTGAATTTGAAGGCCTTTTATAACTATTCTATAGGTGTATTTCGCATCATTGAAGTCCCTTTTTATAGAGGGTTCTCCTCTTTTTTTGGCAGGCTAGTTTTTGTTTGCTCATGTGTTCTTTCATTTTTTTTTTCTCAATGAAAGTGGTTTTTCTCATAAAAATAAATTAATAAATAAAATAGATATCTAAACTTTCAATTTTATGTCTAATAAGTAATTGGACTTTCAATATGTATCCAACAAACCCTTGATCTGTCATTTTTTAAAGTCACGAACCTATGAGATACAAAACTGAGTTGTGTCTCTAATAGAACTCCGACCTTTCAATTTTGTGTCTAATACATTGAAATTTTTTTTAAAACATGTCAGTTTGGGACTTGCTAGACAAAAATGAAAGCTCACATGTGCTTTTTTTCTTTTTCATTTTTTATTAATAAGAAACAAAGAGCCAACCAAAAGAAAGCAAACCTCAAAAGGCCTTTGGGATGAGGGACCCCTAAGCATAGAACAGGGGATCAAAAAAGGGAGGGCCTCCAATCTAAATAAATGAGAGAATATTGTGCATTGCAGATGAACTGGGTAAAGCACTCCAAGAAGAGGTTGGGTACTGTACATTTTCACAGGAAAAAAAATAAAAAAAATTAAAGTAGAGGCCTTATTTAAGAACCATCTTCTATTTCCTTTCTTCCAGAGAGCCCAAAGGAAAGCTCTACTTGCATTACTACGCAAGACTTTTGCCTTCTTTTTGAACTACCAACCGGACAGCCATTCAAAAAACATCTTCCACTCTCTTCAGAAGGCACCAAACCAAATTAAAACAGTTGACAAGATGTACATCCAACCTTTATGACGAAACTCACAATGGAGGAAAAGCTGATTGTTGGACTCTTCGCTTAACAAAGAAGAAAAAGTGACCCACTCACATATCTATTACATATTTTAAAATTTCAGATACCTATTAAACACAATCTTGAAAGTCAATAACTAAACTCGTAATATAACCAAAAAAACAATTCCTTTTTAGCAGGGAATTAAGAGCAAAGGTTTGTAGCAAGAAACCAGAAGTCATGAGGATTTTTATTGGAGTCTTGTGGAACCCAGAAAATAGAATAATAAATATATCCAACAGAATGTAACTCAAAAACTTTGCGAAAGTGAGATCCACCTGGAAGAAAAGAACCGTGCAATGCTAGCTCTAGGTTCCCATTTTCTTCTTCGAAGGGATTATGAACTGTGACTAACTTAGTCCCATCAGGAAAAGTTCCTTCAACCTACAATATCAAGATCTGGCATTATGCACAGTGTTTAAAGATTCTCGGAGTATTTTTGCAGATAATTTGGAATCTGAATTTATGGAAGACTTCAAAACAATACTTGGCAGTACAATACCTGCACAGAATCCACAAGATGTGGAACAGCCGGAAGAACTTGTCTCCTGTCATGAAGAAAGTTATTAAAATTTCTGTAGTTTTTATTAATAAGCAGGTTAATATAAAAGTAGTACAATATTCAACAGTATCATAGCAAAATAAAGTAAAAGAATTTCGTCAAACCTTCCTAAGAGTTTTGGTCCCAGTTCCATCAATTGTGCCACGCTCTTATCACCATCGCGCGAAAACTCCAGAATCTATGGAGAAAAAGAATATAATAATCTCATTAGAATCAACCTGAACCCATATACTTACTAAAAGGAAAAGGAACAGAAGCAAAAAGTCTACGAATACTTCTGCAAACCTTTGTTTTTTGTTATTTTTTTATATAAGAAACATTTATTGATTAATGAAATATGGGAAACCCCAAAAGCTAGAAGAGAAGGCAATTACAAGAAGCATTTCCAATTGGAGACTAAACCGAAATGAAATGATTGGATTTGAAAACCACGTCATAACAGGACTGTTACAAACTTACAAGGTTGAAGGATGGGCAATTTCAGTAAGCTAAAAAAGGACTTTTACTGTTAGGTGTTAAATCCATTCTTATATCTGGAGTCTAGACAGCGGTCAAGAAGAAACAAAATACAGAGTTCAACATGACTGCAAAAACTGATTACCAACCAACCTGAGTGGCAATAAGTGCTACAGCTTCAGTGTAATTCAGCCTCAAACCACGAGCAAGACGCTTCTGTGCTAGAAATCCCGCATTATGCAGACCTAGTTTGTCCACCTCCTTTGGAGTCAGCTTCATTCTTTCCGTCACTCCCGCACCTCAAATTCCAAATCAGAACAGAATAAAAGTTCATCAGCGAAAACCTCAATGATCAAAATCAATCCCGATGAAGTCGAATACATCTCATTACGATTTACGACCCTATATTAATACCTTAAAGCATGAAATCTTAACTATAATCGATGTTTGCTCAATAGATTAGTTTCATTTCAATTCATAAGAGCTTATCATAATTGTAAACTTACAATGACGAAGAACGTCGTTCGGTCCTTGTCTTTCAGAAGCAAAGCTCCTCGGAATTGAAAGAAAATGATGTTTGTGATTGTGAAGCGCGAGCTCGTTGACTCGTACAAGTGGAGCGAGAGAACTACAGAAACTATTATACTAAAACAATTTGATACATTGGCTCTGGAATCTATCCGCCTTTATATTATCAATAATTGTCAGATCAATTGTCACCACCACCAAAAGTGAGAGGATTATTAATTGTTTAATGAAATAAAATAAGAAGATTCTTATATTGAAAAGTTCAGATTCTCATTTTCCAAAGAAAAAAAAAATGTTGATTTGATTCATAAAAAGGCTACCCCGTGAACCTGGAAATATGTGCCAGCGTGTGCATTTTAATTCCAAATTCTTGTGATAAAAAAAAATGGGATGAATTGTAAAAACGAATCATGAAGTATGATAGTAGTTACAATTATACTATTAAATTTTTAATTATAAATTTAGCCATCAAAATTATATGAGTGTTTAAATTAGACTCTCAAAATTAAATTAGGGTAGAAATTGAACCCTCAAATATTTAATAACAAAATTGAACTCTCAAGCTTATAGAAAACAATTGATTAACCTAAATATAAAAGATGAAATGGAGCACAATCGAGAGTTTAAAAAAATTCGAGGGTTCAATTTTTATTAAATAAATATTGGATAAATTGCACAAACCACTTCTAAAATATGGAGTTTATTACAATTACACCTTCAATTTTTAATTTGACCAATCACCCCACTGAATTTTATACCCCTAAATTTTTAATTCGATCAATTAGCCCCTTATTATCAAACTCCTATATTAGTATTGATATCGATATATTTGTATAATCAAATTTTATCGGAGGTTAATTTAATAAAAAAAAGGTTAAGACATGCATTTACCCTCCGATATATTTATATATATATATATATATATAACAAAGGTAAATGCAAAAGATTAACAAACTACAGGAGCTAATTAATCAAATTAAGGACATGTTTGTTTTACAAAATTTGTCATGAAATTTATGACAAACATTTAATACATTTATTTGTTTCACGTGATTTCATTTTTTAAAATCAATAATATTATTATCTATGTAACTTTAAAACATGATGAGTTTTTCTCTTTTAATGCCCTTGACCCATTTGATATCAATTGATCGTTACTATTAAGTTTAATTAATTATTAAAAATAAATATAGTAGTCTTAATAAATTTCAACTAATACATTTACTATTAATATTTTATTTTATCTTAATTATTTGAAATAATTTTATAATTAATTATTAATAGTCCAATTAATTTATATTTATTTAAGGGCTCCTTGCAGATATAGTAAAATGAGGCTAAAATATTACAAAAATAGAACAACTTAAAAATAGTTACAAATATAGCAAAATTTACTTTCATCCTGTAGTAAATGTCCAAAAAGCCAATTGAACGCAAAAAAAAAACATGGGAGGCACAAAATTTCTGATTTTAGTGATGATAGACTTCTATCACGGTCTATCATTGATAGATTTCTACCATTGTCTTTCTCTTCTCATACTCAAAGAATAGTCGCTCAATTCCTCTCTATCAGTTGCTCGTTTCTTCTTTGCAACATTTAAAGAAATCAAACTTGTTCGAAAACTTTACCCTCTAAGGACAAGGTGCATTTTTCTTTTTCTTTTTTTAAATCAAAATCAATCATAGTTTCTTTCTTGTTGAATTAGTTTAGTAATATTTTTTTTTGTGAATAGATGGGTAGCAAAAAGAAAAAAGTTTGATAAAAGAGAAACCTCTCCAAATAGAAGAAATGATAAAAGGAGAAACCTCTCCAGAAAAAGAAGAAAATTAAGGTATGATATAATTAATTTGTATTTGAATTAGTCACGATTCTTGTTAATGTATGAAAAGATCTAGGTCGTGCTTACTATCCTAAAATATAGCAATGCAATCAAATTCATAGAAGGATGGCTCATCTAATTACTTTTGTGATTGTTTACTCATCTTGTAAACGTAAAGTATTAGTGGGGCCCACATTTTAACCTTACCCCATTTTTACAATTTGATTGCTTCCACTTGAGGTGTCAATCTGATTACCATGAACGAACTACATGGGACTCACCTAGATTTTGACTTACTTTGTCATTGCCTTCCTTTAGTATGTACACCTCGGTTTGAGCAAAAACACATTACCCTTTCCTCTAAACACTAAAAAAATCTAGAAATATCAAACTTGATACACATTTTTCTCTCCATTCTAGAACTTTTCTTGAATCTTCATTTTTTTTCTTTGCCTTTTTTTACTTTCGCTCATGCTTGATCTCGCTCTTGCCCTTTCACTAACCCTTGCTATGTGGCCAAAATCAAACACACTATGTACTTCTCCCTCTGGTATAAGATTACAAGGCGAGATTATTATTGTTTTTTTGGGCTTTCAAACTCGAATTTCAGAACTTTTTTTTTTAATTTTATTTGGTTTTTCGTATAATTTTTTCTACAAATGATGTATAAAGAATTTGACAAAAATGGGGTTGTACAGAAAAGGTCACATTCCTTGTTCTTCTGCAAATGGCGTTGCCTATTGCCTACCACTACAATCTCGTGCCAGCCTCGCACAGATGATGATCCAAAGTGGCTCTTACTCAACGACAACGTCATAATTTAGGGACTCTTTGATCTCTTTACTGGTAAGTGTCTTGGATGGATCCCATATATTATTGTTTGAATATTAAATATCTCAAATTTAAATGTTATGAATAATTTGTATTCGTTTTTGGATATGATACATCATGGACAACACTTCTTTTAGTATGATTCCTAGCATCCATGGTGTTAGTAAGCCACCATTCTTATCCCAAACCTTGGGTTCTGGATTTTCTTCCTTCTAAGTGTTCCTCCAAAATTAGATTATTAGAAGTGCAGATTGTTCTCAAGCTAGAAAAGATTTAAGGAAATACTGAGCTCCAAGCATTATAAAATGAGTCTATGTTTTTTGTTTTAAATCGTCTCCGTTAGAAACATTTAAGCTTAATTGTGTTAACTCTAGTTAAATTTCTTTTTTGTAGCTAGAAACACTTTATGCTTGAATGTGCTAACTCTAATTAAATTCCTTCTCTGTATTCTCTAGTTTGAGAGTGGAGAAAAATGATGTGAGTTGTACAAATGTTTTGAGAGTGTTTTCTTTGTAGTTGAGACCTAAGAGAGATTTATGTGTGATTGTAGTAATTTTTTATATAGTGAAAATTTTCTTGTCCAAAATTTTTTCTCCAGCTTAAATTTTTTTTCAAGTTTTATTGTTTTCTTTTAATTTTTTTGTTATTTTTCTACTTATTCCTACGATAATAGTGAAAGGTTTTTTTTTCCAACAAAATGTATTTCAAAAGAAAATGTATAGGGACTAGAGTAGTATTTAAACCTTTTTTTTATTATGTAACAAAAAAAGTTGCATGGCATAGGTTGCACCTAATCATTGCTTATAATTTAATACCTTAATAACATACTCGTGCATTAAAGACAAAATTATTTGGTTAAGCCGCCACCATGTGATGGACAATTTTCCATTATTGAATGTAGAAAAATAAATATATATAACTTAAATTTATATATTGATGTCGAAAATATGCACACCATTATTACGAGATAGTCACATTGAAATAACTTTATTGAATGACTTATTTTCAAGCCATTGATATGAACTCGAAAATATGAAAAGCTTTAGTATTACATAAAATTATTTTATACTACTTTGCCATTAATATTTAAGAATGATGTGAGGTATAGAATAAAAAGTTTTTTTACACATATAACCTAAATAAATAGGTCCAATTATACAATTACTTAAACTTTCCTATTTTTTCATGAATAACTTATTATTTTATACAAAAGTTTGGTCCAATTTACTTTTCAACCCTCTTTATCGTGTAGTTTTTTAAATAATAATAATAATAATAATACCAAAAGACGCATGTAAAGGAAGTTTCTCCATATCACAAGCAGTTATGAACTTCCCAAAATTGTTTTTTTTTTTTTCAAAACCTTCACTAGTAAAGAAAGTTTTTTAAAAAATCATTCTCTCCCATAAACAAAAGCAAGAATTGATAAGAAGTTTCCAACGAGAAAACAAAGTATATACATCGCATATACCAAAAAATTAATATATGTTGAATATACTAGTAATATACCGAAAATGTAAGTATACATCACACAATATCATTGTTTATTTTTTTTGCGTGTTTATAAATATACTGAAGAATGTAGATATACATTGCAAATATTGTTTGGTATGATATATTGTATAAATTATCTTATTCATGCACTTATTAAGTATACCTTGGTTTACTTCTAAAAAATTCCAATATATATCGAACAATATATGCAATATATATTTATATCTTTTAATATATTTGTAAAATAATTAAAAAAATAAACTACGATATATGTGATGCTTGTTTACATTTTTTTATTTTATTTTATTTTTTTTTTATTTTATTTTTTTTATTTTTGTATATTGCCAATATATTTGATATTTTTTAATATATTACTAATATATTCTATAGTAATAAAGGCATTGGAATGAATAAACCAAAATGTAAAAGAAGAAGAAATTACCACCTGGAAGAACTATATTCGAAAGCTGAAAATGAAAATGAGAGGAGTTACGATAAGAATAAAAATAAAAAAAGATAATTTTCTTCTTAATTCTTGGAAAGTATATCAAATCAAATGAAAGAAAAAAAAGGAGAAATTTTCACATTTTTTTATCAAACTATTTACAAAAAAATAGCAAAAAAATACTGATGGACATTGATAAACTTCTATCAGCATCAATCAGTGATAGACTTCTATCAACATCAATCAGTGATAGATTTCTATCATTTTTATCACTGATAGACCCTGATACTTCTATCAGCGTCTATCACAACTATTTAAAAATTGTGTTATTTTGTGTAAATAATTTTTTTAAATTTTAAAAATTTTCCAAAAAAATCAATAATATTAAATGATTTAATGAAAATTAGTATATATACACTAAAATGATTAATGAGAGAAAAGGGATCAAAAGGTTAAAAAATGAAAATATGTATCTGAAATCTATATATGAAATTTTATCTAAATCTTTTGATCATTTATGAAATATTAGTAGTGGATTAGGCTAATAGATAAAAATTTCTAAAATAAATTAATACATTATTTAATAGTGTGTCAAATTAAGAAGTAAGAATTTTATGGAAAATATGTGCCCAAGTAAAATAACGAAGACAAGAGGCCTGTAATTATCTACCATCTTTCTATTACATTATTTTTGTTTAATTATCTTTTTATTCATCATTTTGTAGAATTAAATGATCAATTAATTTCTTAAAAAAATATATACATGTAACTTCGGGTAACTAAAATATATTTTATTTTGTTGTCTCGTGTGTTATTTTGTTATTTTGTTGGAGGTGGCACGGGGATCATGTGCACCGTACACGTGCGACTACTGACCCATTGCATGCAAACTAAGAAATGGTTACGTGGAACAAAGATGCCTTTTGGTAGGATTCACAATTCGCGTTGAAATTTATAATAGGTTAAAAAATAGATTTAGTCCCTACGGAGTGTAACAATTTAGTCCCTGAACTTTAGTTTGTACCGATTTAGTCTCTGTATTTTTAATTTTATAACAATTTAGTTCTCAAATTTTAGTATGTATCAATTTAATTCTTGTACTTTTAAATTTGTAACAATTTAGTCTCTAACATAAAAATAATTATCAAAATTAGATGTTATTTTTTTTATTTTATGATGTAGACCTTATATTTTATAAAAATATTTAGTCCCTAATTAGTTTATCGGTTTATTTATACAAGAAATCTCATTAAATCTTAACGCTATTTTCTACATTAAAGACTAAATTGTTATAAATTTTAAAGTAAAAGGACTAAATTGTTACATAATAAAGTTTAGGGACTAAATTGTTACAAAATTAAAAGTTCAGAGACTAAATCTTTACAAACTAAAGTTCAGGGACTAAATTGTTCCTTTTATAAAAGTTTAAAGTATTTTTAACCATTATAATACAACAATAATAATATACGAATAGTTGAATTATAAATTTAGTCTCCATCATTTAAAAAAATAAAAATAAAATTTAATCTATAATTTATAATTAAAATCAATTTTTATAATTTGATAAAATTTATTAATAATTTCTATAGAATAGAGTCTATTTATACAAATTTTATTAAATTATAGAGACTATTTTATCAAATTATAAAGACTATGAAGTTTTATTAAATTATGAAAATTAAAGTTAATTTTTTTTTCAAATTAAATGGAGCAAAAATTGTAATTTAACTACATATATAAAACTGTGAAGCATTTATTCTATGGCCTCTATTGCATGTGTTGGCTTCAATGGAAATCACCTACGGTGCTATACTATACATCAAAACAATCCAGCCGTTTCACTGAAATCTACGATCTTCTCGTGCATGTAGTTCAAATTCTCATGGGAAAAATACTTTTTTGGTCTTGACAAAATGGTCTTAATAAATTTTGTGGTCTCTCTTTCAAAATTGTATACTTTTAGTCTTTAATTTTTTTAGTTTAATTTTAATTTAATCTTTAAAAAGGCATTTGAGGTTCTAGCTTGGTTATTATTATATGTATTATAATATAATTTGTGTTTGTGGTGCAAACTATTTTAGAATTCGTTTGGATTGACTTTAGAAAAAAGTGTTTTTAAAAAAATTCATTTTTATTTAAACTCTTTTGATAAAAAATTGTTTAAAATACACTTCAAAAGCTATTTTGAGTTGTTGCGAAACACTCTAATTTTTTCTAAAATGACTTATTTTTTAAATTAAACACTTAAAAATATATTCCAAACACACCCTTAGTTTGGGTAATAATAATATGTGTTTGAGTGTAGACTATTTTAGTTTAGGTAGAAAATAGTAAACATTGTAACAAAGAAGAATAAAGAGGATGAGTAGGAAATAATGAACACTATAACAAATAGTAATCACTATAACAAGGAGAGAGTTTGAGTTGAAATAGTATTGAAATAGTAATCACTGTAACAAAGAGAGAGTGAAAATAATAATGTTGTAGTTAATTGTATGTTATAATAGTTGGAAATATTGACTATTATAATTAGAGCCTCAAACATGACTTGAAGTTGGGGTCCAAACACCCTCTAAGTTTCAAAACGCTACAATTTTATTATGAAGTTTGAATTTTGTTTCAATTTGATCTTTCGATTTCAAAGTTTATATTTTTAACCCCAACTTTTCATTAAAAGGTTGTCTTGGGTGCAGACTATTTTAGTATGGAACATAAATGAGGAGAGATGATGGTTAAAAAAATAGTAAACACTATAAACAATAAGAATTTTCATATAGTTTCTATGTAGCTTAAAGGCATGGTATTAAATTTCCATCGATATGTCGATATTTCCATCGATATTTCCATGTTTCCATGGGTTCGATATCGATATGAGGGGTGAATCGATATTTCCATTATATCGTAGAAAAATTCACGAAATACAAAAAAATAAGCATCAAAATGCCACTAATATAAATAATAGACATGGTTTCTTATTTGAAAATAATAAAATGTTTATTTACTCATTTAAATTTATTTTTTTAAATTTTTTTGTTTTTGTAATTTTTCCAGAAATATCCATCGAAATCGATATTTTATCGATATTTCCATCGAAATTTCCATAAAATTAAGACCTCCATATTTCCATTGACATCGATATTTTAAACCTTGAACGTAAGTTATAATAATTGGAAACTTTAACTATTATAATGGGAGGATCAAACATTGAGTAGACTATAATTATTCACCCTAGCCAAAGCAAGTTGGAAGCCCAAACGCCCCCTAAATACTCACTTTCAATCTTTAGTATTAATATCTATTAATTAATTTAATAGAATTATAATTAATTAAGTTTCATTATTTTTTATCACTATTAAAATTAATTCTAAAATTTAACTTCATAATTATTTTAAATTAATTAAGAGGCATCAACACCAAAATCGAAAGAGAGTATTCAAACAAAAATAGATATTAAAAGTACAAATCTTGAAACCTAGAAATCAAAATTGAAACAAAATTCAAAATTTAAGAATTAAAAGTCTAATATTATAAAAATTAGAGATTAAATTGAAGTCATACTCAAAATTTAAGGACTAGAAGTGTAAGATTTTGAAACTTAAAGACCAAATAGAAATAAACCCAAGACTTTAGGACAAAAAAGATATTTTTTTGCTCCATTTTATTTGTCTTCAAAATCTATTTATTTTCTCAAAAAAGCAATCTATTTAAGAATTGTTTTCAAATATAGAAAAATGAACCAAGTTATTTACAAATATAAAAAAATTTCACTGTTATTAACGATAGACTACAATAAAATTTTATCGTTCAAGCGACAGAAGTCTATTGTAGATAAATAGTGCAATTTTTCTATATTTGTAAATAGTTTGATATTTTTTTTGTTTATAGTAATTTCCCTTCATTTTTAATCAAATTTTCTTTTAGATCAAAGTCATTTCTTTAATAAAAAATGTATTTTAGTCTCCAAAACTTAATAAATAAGAACATTGTGATCAATATTGGGAGAAAAATTAACTTTGATCTTAAACTTCAATTAATTTTGATCCTAAACTTCTCAATTTCATCACATTAGAAATTTATCCTAAATTCAATTTCCACTAACCCACCTAGTGTTTTTAACAAAAAGAAAAGTGTGAAGATATACACTCATTAATTTCAAAAGAAATAAAATTTGCACAAAAAAAATTTTGATTGATAATTAAACGTTGAATCACTTGACCAAAATTGATAAATTAAAAAAAAAAATAAGTTTTAATGTTATTTTTCTCTAAAATTTTATCAAAAACATATTGATATCATATAATGATATTTAGATCAAAAACTTTTAAAATGAGTGCAATTCAATGAAATTAAAAGTTGTTAAAATTGATACTGCTTGTCTAGAGTTAAAATTAACTTTTTACCAAGCATTTTCTCTTAAAGTATCATAGATTCAAATATCTTCCTCCAAATTTGAGACTAGAATTTTGGAACTCATGAAATTTAACTTGATTTCTCAAAATAAAATTTTCTATAAAACTCTTTCAAAAAAAAAGAATTCTATAAAACTTTGCTAGCATCATCGAACTTTCCCTTTGCTTTCTCGTTTTATTTTTTCCAACCCCTTTCTTCTCCGTCAATGAGGACAGCATATCTATCCCGCCGATCCAAAATCCACGCAGTTCATCGCTTCATTTTCAACCAAACCAAAATGACTAAAAACAAGTGTTTGTAATGATTTTGTTACTGCGAGAAAACAAAACAAAACAAAATTTGTTGAAGAAGACGCTGATAATTGAGTTTTAACAAAGGGTTAGAAACATTTATTTTGAGAAAACATATCAAATTATATTTCAACCCAAATATTCAAGTCAGTTTGTCCGATAGAAAAATAGTATCACCATAGTACCAACTACTCTCATTCATTATTTACTATGTTATCGAATGATTTATTAACTTATTATTCATTTATTTTATGTACTCCACGTAAATTTATGAACGAAGGTAGTATGAAAATTTCCTATACGACCGTAGTACTGCAAATTTCCACATTATCCAACCCCATACAAAAGGACTAAAAACAAGTGTTTGTAAGATTTCTAATATATAATTTTTCAAAGATATGTATCAAAACAAAATTTAGAAAAATAATCCATGTCATTTCGAACTGTATCTATCTTTGTGCAATCCACCAAAATATTCAAATACAAGTTTTCATATGGCTTTTTCTAAAAAAATATCTTTTAATTTTTTTTTTCTCTTTCTCTGTTATTGAGGCTGCGATCGTTTAAACACAGGTCAAATTAAAAGTTCAATGAGTACGATGTCAAACCATCAACTTTTGAGATGATAATTAATGTCTTATCTATTATCTACTGATCATAACTTGAATTGACTTATCAAATTCATAGTCATTATTAAAAGTAGGTTTTTCTTAAGAAAAATTATTTTAAATGACAAAATGCTGAAAATATTTACAAATATAGCAAAATTTCATTTTCTATTTGCCATAGATCGTAATAGACTGCGATAGAGTACTATTTGTGTCGCGATAGACTACAAATAGACATAGATAGTAGTCTATCCCGATCTATCACAAATAGACAGTGAAATTTTATTATATTTGAAAATATTTTGGTTAATTTTCCTATATTTAAAAACAACTCAGATGGAAAAAAACTGTTTCCTAATCATAACTCAAATTGACTTATCAAATTCATAGTTATATTATTAAAAGAAATAGGTTTTCCTTAGAGGGTTAAAAACTATTTTTAAAATAGTTACCATTCACATCTCTCACAATTTTTCTAACACAAGCAAATACTAATAGATAGGGAAGGAAGGGACGTTACTTCTTTAATTGTGTGGAGCCTTCAATGAATCGTAATGTCCGTAGCTGTGAAAAAGGACGCGGATAGGATTTTCTTTGCCGTACTCCTGCCCATACTCAGCTATGACCTTGAGATTTCCCGAGTTCTTGTCCCACATATAGACTGAGATTGGCATCCTTAAAAAAGACAAAAACTGGTCAACCTAATAAATCAATCAGAAGAATGCAGCATGGTTCAGCATACCACAATATATCATATCCTAAAACAAAGGATTAAAATATTGATGCCCTCCCAATTTCAATTTTATGGATACATCGATAAAATATCAATATTGACAAATATTTATAAAAGTCACAAAATTTAATTAGATTAATGATTAAGTTATTTTTCTTCTCAAACTAAGTCATGGATATTGTTACTAGTATTCCTATTAGTATCGGACTAAATAGATGATATTTTTTTTTATATTTTACGAGCATTTATAAAATATGTTGGAGATATCAAAAGATATTTAATATCGATGTCAAACCCTTCGATTCACAGATGATCGAAATGTCTATGGATATTTTCATCCTTGACTCGAATTACAAAACAAAACATTCTCTGTTTGGATTTATGAGGTATGTATGTAATCGACTTGGAATTATAAGAGGTTACATAAACTTAATTTGGGTAAGTGTAAGCCACACGTGCAAACATGGATATAGCTCAACAAAGATAGTATATAGTATAATAACATGTCTTATAATCCTGAGTTTATATAACCAACAAGATTAACAAACCAATAGTCTAAGATAGGTAAACCTGCCTATCACATCAACTTCAAATGATGACACAAATCTAACTCGTGGGCAGAAAACTCTAGGGACAATCCATGGATGATGGAACTATATCAAGGTTCAGAAAGTTCAAGCAGTATAGGAACTTCTATTTAGGAACTTTAGCGATTGAATAAGGAAAGAGAAGATGACATGTTCTTAACAGTTTTCAATTCACCTTAAAATGCATATGAAGCCCAACTTTATGAATGTTAGATGTTTGCTTCAAATAATTGAAATCAAATGCATGTCGTGACAAATTGAAGATGTATCAATGAGAGAAAACTGCATCAAGGAGAATGGTTGAACAGAGAGATTACTGTAGAACATGTGAAGACATAAGTAACTCAGGTTCTCCTCCCCATGCATGTGGTTGGCGCATGCGTCTAACATACTGACCGAAGTCACCTTCAATAAACCTGCCCACCAGTGCACACTTGTATTTCTCTGTTGTCTAGTACAATTTAATTTAAATGCAAGAATAAAAGAAATTCGGCAGAGCAGCAGCTCATATAATGAGATTAGAGAACAGAGGTATAAAAGCACACAGCCTCCACAATAATGAGAGAATGGAAAATGAAATAAACAGACAGCAGATCTCGTCTAGATTGTTACTTGCTTATAGGTAAAATGACGTAAATATATAGAACTGATAACTGATAACATAATGGTACCATAATAACATAAATAGCAACTTTTAAAACATATAGCACCTGATACTTATTGTATGATGTATGAAATTCAATAAACTAGTGAATAACCATTCAGAAACTACTAAATCATTCTACTTTTTTTCAGGTTAATATATCATTTTAGCCTCTGTACTTTGAAGTTTCTTCAATTTTAGTCCCTCTACTTTCAATAAATCTTAAACTTAGTCCCTACCGCTTGTTTATGGTTTATTTTTTTCCAAAAACTTTTTGTTATTTATTAACATTTTCACTCTAAATTTTTAAAACATATTCACATATTATGTTACTTAGCAATGAAAATTATTATTATTATTTAGCCAATTTTGATAGAAATTAACTAAGGAGAAAAACATTTGAAAGTACCAAAACTAAAATTGAACAAACACCGGGACCAAAATGGTATTTTAACCTTATTTTTATATAACTACTATATATGGAATGATCCAATTTTTCAATACTTACTGAATTGTGATGTATAAAAAGCTGTGCATAATATAAACCAAAATCCTCAAGAAAATTTACCGTTCAGTGTCCAAACGCCTCTTCATCAACTCATTCGCAACCTGTTCAAACCATTCAACAAATATTGGCCAGATTGGTGAGGGAAGGGCAGTAATAGAAGTGACAAGTAAAGTTAATCAGAAACTTAGAGGATTGTATTATTTGTATAGCAGTAATTTATTTTTTGTTTCAAAAAAGAAAAAAACCCTTAGAAATGAATTTAGGATCACACGTTTTCCCTGAGCTCGTCTGCAAGCTCTTTTTGAACAACTTCACTTGGAGCCGGCTTCCCCGATCTGAGACAAGCACCATGAACCACTGATCGAAACAAACATCTTCCATCACCAGCAATTCCTGTCGCCAACAAAAGACCATCTTACAATAAAGGCCATTGCAAATTCGATTCATATTTGCAACTTTTTTTTTTTCATTTTCAGAAGGGGGAATAAGCGATGTGCAACTTCTAACAAAACACAATAAATTCAGACATCCATAAAGACGTAAGATCTGTTGCTATTCAACTACAAACCAAATCATAAAAGCGCAACAAAACATCGTGAAGCAGTAAAAACAGAGATATCTGATAGTTACGCACGGCCTCACTTCAATCAATCATTTTCACAACCTCATACATACGAAAAGAAAATTCTAAATCCTAAAGATCAATGAAATAAACATACGGATAATTTGAAATTGACCGTTCGAATTTTCCGGCGTTCGCATCACCGAAATCTAGGTTAGCAAGTAACACAACACCATACGTAACCAAGCTTAAATTCAGTGGCTCTAATATAAAAAAATTCAAAATTCGACGAGAAAAATGGAAGATCACCTGCAGAATGTTGGAACGATAAAAGAGTATGCCCTAACGTTGCTATCACGGAGAATCGAATCCGGTGCCTTCTCGGACTCCGGTAGCTGTTAGGGATGATTCCGATGGCTCAGTTTCGAACGAACTTATCGCTTTCACTTTACATCTCCCTCCATTCTATTCTGCTTGAAAGATTCCCGCGTGCAGGACGCGTGGATCGCTCTGGAGACATTAGAATGTTGACGAACCGCACTCTGTTTCGGTATGGGCCTTTTCAGCCCACTCAAACGGCCCAAATATATAATCCGCCCATTTCTCTTGCCCAATCCCTTGTATGGGAATTTGGGAGGGGCATTTGTCGATTATCATGATTTTTGTCTATGTTAATTTACAAATTTAGTTTATAAGGCTGCATTTGCTAATTATTTTATTTTTACTTTTTGGTATTGAAAAATTAAGCTTTTTTTTTCTTCTATGATTTGCACATTTACTAAGTATAATAGTTCAATATTTAACCAAATTTTAAATTCTAAAGACAAATTTTTTAATAACAATCTTTTTAATTTTCAAATTTTGGCTTGATTTTTGAAAATATGGATAAAAATTAGAGAAATTACTATAAACCGAAAAAAATATGAAATTTTTTACAAATATAGAAAAATTTTATAGATCACGAAAAAATGTTATCGTTGTCTATCACGGTCTATCGCTGATAGACAGTAAAATTTTTATATATTTGTAAATAGTTTGGTTCATTTTTCTATATTTAAAAACAACCTTAAAAATTATATAACAAAGTAAGAAATTTAGAGGTGAAAGTAGTATTTATAGACAATTTTAAAAAAATAAAATACAAAAAAACCACATGCTTACGAAAACGGAGACTTTAATTTTGAGGTTTTTGTCTATTCAATCTTTGACCTCTAAAATTATAAATTTAATCTCCTAATTTTAGTATTTAAACTTAGATTTTTGTTTATTTTATAAACATAGTTGAAAAAACATATGAAAACAATTGCCCATTTAGCTAAAACGAAATTATATCAAATGAAATATGACCATTACAAAATCGTATTACAAGAGGTACAAGGATCACACAACAAGAGGTGCATGATCACATAGCTTGGATTTGGTTACACAATAGGGTATCTGTTGTTGTGTGATGCGGTGGTTCATATTAAACAATTTTGTTTGGATCATATCTCCCTTAACACACTTTATTTTAGCTAAATAACCATTGATTTTCATACAATTTTTCGTGTTGTATCCATACATGTTTATACACTAAGCAAAATGTTAAATAATTTTCAATTTTAAATCACCTCACAAAGTTTCAAATTTATTAGCTAATAAAAAAACATACAAAATAGTCCTGCGGACACTTGTAGGAGAAGTCTCGTCTTCTTACAATTACAACCTTCACCTCGCCAATTGACCGTATTAATTGTCAAACTAGCCCTTTGTCAAGGCCCGACGCTTCTCAGAGAAGTCTAATAACATTCTACCAAAACGTCATCGTTTCATTACTTCAAACCAAACCAATCAAACCCCGACTTCCTTCCCCAAGCTGCAGCTTCCACCGCAAGCAAATCCCTTCTGGCCTTCTCCTTTACCTTATAAAACCCAAACCCAAACCCAAACCCAAATTCCCCACCAAAATCCAAAAACCCCACAAAAAAAACAAAAAAAAAAAATGTCGTTTCTAACGAACATGCCATCGACAACCTCTGTTTTCTCAGCTTACACTTCCTTCGCCGCTTCATCAATGGTGGCTCGAACAATGATCTCCGAAACCCACTCAATCATCTCCCAAATCATTCCCCAAAAACTCCGCGACCAAATCTCCTCCAAATTCAACTCCATTTTTGGTTCCATTTCCTCTCAATTCGTTCTCATTATCGAAGAAAACAACGGAATCGCCATTAACGAGCTTTACAGAGCATCCGAAACTTACCTCTCTACAAAAATCTCCCCATCCCTAAAGCATCTCAAGGCTTCCAAGGTTCCTGGAGAGAGCAATTTAACGTTCAAAATCAACAAAGGCGATGTACTAATCGACGTATTCGAAGGAATCGAAATCGCCTGGGAATTGATTTCCACAGAAAAACAGAGCACTTATTTCGACTTCGAAATCGCTACTCAAACAACCGAAACAACCGAGAAACGGCATTACCAAATCAGCTTCAGCAAGAAACACCAAGATTTGGTAATGAAGATTTACCTTCCGTTCATTCTGGACAGAGCAAAAGCCATAGAGGAAGAAAACAGAGTGGTGAAGCTTTATGCGTTAATGGGGGGATATGCGAATGGGGATTCGATTGTTCTGCAGAACAGTTGTAGTTTTGGGAATTTGGCTATGGATGGGAAGAAGAAGAGGGAATTGATGGATGATTTGGATAGATTTGTGAGAAGAAAGGATTTTTATAGGAGGATTGGGAAGGCTTGGAAAAGAGGGTATCTTCTTTATGGGCCACCGGGAACAGGGAAATCAAGCTTGGTGGCGGCCATGGCGGATTATCTGAAGTTTAATATTTATGATTTGGAGCTTACCAGTGTTCAGACAAACTCGGCGCTTAGGACGATGCTGTTGTGCACTGCTGATAGGTCCATTATTGTGATTGAGGATATCGATTGCAGCGCTGAGCTTCAGGACCGTAAAAATGGCGGACGTGACGGCGGTGACAGCCAGGTGAGCTAATTTGTTTCACGCCCAAATTCGGAACAACAAAATTTACTTGTTTATGATAATAAAATTAAGTTAAATGATAAATCATACATTTCTAAATTTTCTTATCCACCTTCTAAAATCATTCGTCAAAATTTAAAAACCAAGACTAATTTTGGTGTGTTTGGTGATCATTTCGATTTCTTCTGGTAATTATTTTGTTTTCGGTATTTTAGTTTTTGAAAATTAAGTCTATTTCTTTTTAATTTATTACAATAATTTGTATATTTCTTAAATATAAAATCGAATATTTAGCCAAATTTTAAAAATAAAACACAAGTTTTTAAAAACTATTTATTTTACTTTTCAAAATTTGGCTTAGTTTTTTAAAACAATGGCAAAAAAATAGACAACAAATCAAGAAATTTAAAAATGTGAAGAGTGTTTATAAGTTTAATATCCAAAAATAGAAAACCAAAAATCAAATGGTTACCAAACAGGGCCTTCGTTTTTTGTTGTTTGTTTTTTAAAATTAAGCTTATTTTCTCTCTTTTTAAAATTAAGCTTATTTCCTCTCAATTTCTGAACATACATCTTTCTTGAGTACACGAGCTGGATTCTTAACCAAATTTTAAAAACAATTTAGAAAAGAAAAAGTTAAGTGGAAAAAGTAGATAAAAAGTAGTAAATTTAGATGTGGAAGAAGTGTTAAAAGCCTTGGTTTAAAAAATTAAAAACAAAAAATCATATGATAACTGAAGAAGACCTTAGTTTTTTATTCTTATAATTTAAATCTATAAATATCATTTCTATCTATTGGTTTATATGAATTGTTGTCTAAATTTTATGAATGTTTTTAAAAATCAAAGTCAAATTTTGAAAGAAAAAAAAATTCAAAAGGTAATTTTTGTTTTTGAAAAATTGGCAAGAATCACTTTTTACACTTACTTAAACGGTTAAAGTACTGCTTGGATTGACTAAGAAAAAATATTTTTTTAAAAAAAATTATTTAAAATCTTTTGATAAAAACAGTATTTTGTTATATTTGCAATTTTTGTAAAATGTTGCTAAATATGCTAATACTTTGAATCTAATTGCTATATTTGTAATCATCCCTTCAAAAAATGACAAAAATAGGGTAGTGGCAATTGTTTTTATAAAAATAATGTAGTTTAAAAAAAATTCCTCAAATAGAATTGAATTAGAAATTATTGACAAAAATATGGTTAGAAAATCGTGTACCTGTCCACAATTTGCCCACTCCCAATGTATCAATACTTTCTCCTCGGCCCTATTTTTGTCATTAATTATTAAAATAACATTATTTTAAAAAAAATTCACAAAATTGTCATGAAGCAATGAGATTTTTTAACTTAATTAAAATTTGTGTTTCTGTTGGGTTAAATGCAGTTGACTTTGTCTGGAGTGTTAAACGTCATAGATGGGCTATGGTCAAATTGTGGAGATGCAAGAATAATAGTTTTCACAACAAACCATAAGGAAAAATTGGATCCTGCATTGTTAAGACCAGGGCGTATGGATATGCACGTGCACATGACATATCTGACTCCTTCCGGATTTGAAATTCTAGCCTCTAACTATTTGCAAATCAATCACCATCAACGTTTCAAAGAAATTAAAGACCTTATCATGGAGGTGGAGGTCACACCTGCAGAAATTGCAGAGGAGCTCATGAAAAGTGACGATGCTGATGTGGCACTTGAATCTGTCGTTGAATTCATCAACGGGAAGAAAAGGATGAAGATGGAGAAAGAGTGTAATTCTGAAGTGATCGAAAAGGTTGATTGTCAGAGACCCCAAGACAATGAAAAAGAAGATCATTTAAAGGAGAAAAAGAGAAGTAAAAGAAGACGAAACAGATGGAGTCGACCATGAATTATGAATGAATGTTCGTATTACTATTAGTCAATAAGGATAGTTCAAGCTTTATAATTGTTGAACTACGTTCATGTTAGCATAAATACTATTGTGTTAAATTATTCAAAATGTGTGTATTGTAGTACGGTGTATAAGCACTAGCAGTCTAGCACAAGATCTTAATAAGATATAATGATTTGAAAGAGTTACCAAAAAAAAAAAAAAAACCTCACTTTGAATATATAAGACTTTAATTTGGTCTCTATGATATCAAACATTTCAATTTGGTTGTAATACTTTTATTTAGACGTCTACTCTCTATCATATATAGAAATAGAAGTGTTATGCAAACAAACAAAAAAAAAAAATCCAACATCTAATAATATATGATGCAATGGAGTTTAAAATTACACCAAAGTCGTGACCAAATAAGGAAAATCTATCTATTAAAAGTGACTATTTATAACCAAGTAAGACAAGTACCTAATTAAAAATAATACATACTCCTTTGTAGCCTTTGCTCCTTTTGTTTCAATCTATGGACCCAATGTAGAGTATTAGTTAGAAAATTGTGCTCGATAAACATTTGACATTTTGTTTTTTAAAATGTAGCTGATAACCACTTCTTCCAGGGGTTTTTTTTATCAACTTTAAAAAACTACCACGAGGAGAGTCTAGTGGAACTCAAAGAACTCATGGAGAGAGCTTAATGAAACTCAGATGACCCATGAGGAGAGTCAATAGTGAGTTTAGAGAATCAAAGAGAGGGTGGAGCTTAGAGGACCCACTAAGAGAGTTTAGAGTGAGTTCAAAGAACCAAAGAGAGGGTAGAGCTCAGAGAACCCATGAAGAAAGCTTAGGGTGAGCTCAAAAAATTAATGAGGGAGCCTAATTGAGCTCAAAGGACCCATGGGAGAGCCTAGAGTGAGCTCAGAGGACTCATAGAAGCCTATGAGTCACATGAGGGACTTTGGAAGACCTCTCCAGGACCTTAGAGAACTCATGGGAGACCTTAGAGTGATTAAATTTGAAACGCTGGATGAACCATAAAAAAAACATTGAGAATCTGAGTGGGTGGTGCACTTGAGCATTGGTTATAGTGATGGTGTAACTGCATAGCAGGTATAAACTTAGTGATTCCAAACATATAAGAGGGGAAGTTATGAATCCGAACGTTATTTATGTATTACTATTCTATATAAACGACCAAAGCCATTGGTCTCAAATACGCCTAAAACCCTATACTATTTTCTGCTCTCAACTTACTCACAAACTCAAGACTGACTTGACCGTCGTAGTGTATTTAACTTATTTATAGAGTACCATTTAGCTTCAAAACCTAATTTGATTTGATTTTGAATCAAATCATATCATCCATTGAAAGAAAAGAAAAATTATATGAATTCCACTTCTAATCAAAATACAAATTTTTTAAAACTCAATGAAGTATGCTATTTTCTTGATGTAATTAACTGAAAATTTAAAAGGTATTTTGGTTCAAAAAATCATTTTTTAGATTTTTTTTCCCTTATTAACATAGTATAGATATGGGTTTTTTTTTTTTTTTTTTTCTATTTGTAAATTGAATATTTTATTCTTTAGATAATAAAATGGTGTTAATTAATTAGTTTACTTTAAATAATAAATTAATACCACTTAAGTCAATTAAATTTAAATAATTTTTTTAACAAAAAAATAGCTATTTTAACCAACACAAATCATATTAAAATCTGCTATAACATGCAACCGAAGTGGTAAGTTAACTAAAAAATCGAATCTGTTCTACATAAACATGTTCTACTCAAACAATAGAGAAAATGGAGGAGAAATCATTAATTACAGAAACCTGTACATTTCTAGTCCTATTAGAAAAGAAAAACTGGCCAATAAACCAAACTAAGAGTGGTTTACACTTGATAGGGATATGAAACGAGTGGGACAAAAAAGAAATATACATATATATGATACAGCAGAATTTACAAGGACGATGGGCTTAACATTGGTATAGTGAAAATCGTTTGCTCCTTGCAAAAAAGCTTAGCGCTTTCCCCATCTTTTTCTTTGACACTGATTTGCAAAGTGGCTTAGAATCTGGAGCAGCCATGGCTGTGTCGCTATTTCCATCTCGCTGCTGAATGATATCAGTATCCTTTTGCCTCTGCTCCCTAAACAACATCAGAAGTTTTTGAGCTTTTACCTTCCCTCTTGAAGTTCCATTTACCGTAATCGCAACCAATCCCGGAATCACTCCTTCCTGTAAGACCATTTGACTGCATTTTTCACTCCCTCTACACAAAATCAACAAACACGATACAGCTTGCTCCCGCTCGGCACGTTCGCCAGCATCCACGATTGCTGCCAACCCACTGATAAGCTCAGGAGCTGAAGCTATTTCTTCTATCCCTAACTGGCTCGAAGCTAAGTTCATTAAGATGGCCAAGGAAGTCTCTGTCCACATGCTGTCGCTGGGAGCTGTGAGAAAGGATTGAAGTCCACCGACAATACCAGCGTTAAAAAGGACAGGAATGACAGAGGGCGTGGTTGAAAGGTTATAAAGGGTATGAAGTGCATCGAGCTTGGTTTGGGATTCACCATTACAAGTAAGCAGCTGGATCAGGAAAGGAACGGCTGTACTCGAACTAATTATAGGTTTGGCATCTTCTAGGCAAGAAAGATTCAAATATAGAGCTGTTGCAGGTCCATGTAAATTGGATTTCAAAATCATGTTCTCCAACAACGAGATTACACCTGCCGCTATCATCATTTCCCTGTTTCTGAAGAAATTCACAAATCATAACTATGTCATTGGGCAGTTTAAGCCATCAATTCTCAAGAGAGGGGGAGGGAGAGGGCCAGGGGTTCAACCAGCATCCAATCATCCAATAGACTCTACCAATTTTATATCCCAAGTGACTAGATTTGGAGGGAAAAAAAACTATTACCAGACTCCATCATTAGAAACGAGAAATATGAGATGATAATAATTGATATGCTTGATGCAAGTCACAAGCAATTAAATGACATGTAATTCCACCATGATTTCCTTGGCACCAACATGAAATATGCAGACAATTATTCATATAAGATGCTAGATTGCCCACTATTCAGTCTACCTTATAGCCGAAATGTACTTTCATTTTCAAACGTAGGCTTAGATAAACAGTACAGACCTGTTGTTGTTGACAGAAAGATTGAAGAGAGCCATGGCTCCAGTTTCCTGAGCATCAGCATCTTCTTCAATAAGAGCTAAAGTTAGGAATTCCATAAGTGCTTCAGCAAAGCCATTGGCTCCCATCAAAATGCGAGCTTCATCATCATCCTTCAATGAAAGTCTTATCTGCTCCACAACCTTACATTTTTTTCTCAAGTCTCCCTCTTCAGTCAATACTGCCATAAAATTTACACAACTCTCCAGTGTAATAAAATCAGATGACTCCTCCATGTATGTATTATCATCTGCTTCATTTTCTTCAGCAACCTTAATTGTTCCACTTTCCTCCAAAGGAACTACCTTAACTTCCTTCAATGTGTGAGAGCCAACATTGTCTACAGATCTTGATTTCCCGGACTCAGAATCAGACAATGCAAGCCTCCAATAATTCAGATCAAGTGACTTTGGTGGACCATCCAGGATAGGAACTCCGTTATGTTCACACCAATTAGCAATGAGACCCTTGACAGAGTAATTAGGCGTCAAAGACAGGTGGGAGAGCCTCTGTTGAGTCTTCGGGCAGGTCATATGACCATCACTGAACCACTTCTCTATACAGATCCTTTCATATGTTTGCCCAGAATCAATTATGACAGGGTCGTACATAAGCTGCAATGATATTGGACACCTTAATTCCTCAGGTGGAAGAGGCATCTGTCCTGATATCCTATAATTCGGCTTGAAATTAAAAGAACTAAGCTTCGAAAGCTGGTGTTCAAAGACTTTACCATTCGCTGCAAGTCCATTGTCCTCAAGAGAACACCGAACAGTAGGAGAACAAGGAGTTGACCCACCCTGTGAATCGGTGTCATCTGTCAACTCACTTCTAAATAACTTAGAATACTTCCTCATCAGATGCAAAAGGTAAGCTACAATTGATTCCTTTCGCTTGTCTTCTTCTAAGCGAGCGCGTTCTACAATTCTCTTAAGAGCTCTCCTCTCTGTGAGGGCTGCTTTGGAGGAAGTAATTCCAAGTTTCGTGGCAGCCTGATGAAAATGCTCCAGCTCATTGTGGCCATTGGAATCATCAAATTTTCTTTCTTGCAAGAGTAATGCAATGATATCATCACCAACTTGTTTCTCAAGTGGATCAAGTAAGAAAACAGTGTCCTTGAGTTCGTTCACTATCTGCTGAATCTGAAAAAAGTATCATTTGCATAAGCCATTGATGATACCGTACATTTGAACTCAAACAAAACGAAACACTAGATACACATTATGAACATACTAAAATCCATCTCTAAGCCTATGAAGCTTTGTTAGCATATTCCAAATGAAAGTGATTGATTCATTACGTGATCTAACAAGTGAAGAATGAATAACTAATCGACATTAAGTTGCTTTCAAAATCAAAATCATGAACTTTCACTATGCTGCTTCAAAAACTCTGCCCAATGAAAATGGATATGAACAGCATTCTAATCATCATGTCAGGAGACATGTCCAGTTAAAAGCATGACAAGAGAAAGGAAAAGAAGAAATAAAACAGAGCAATTTTCACCTGAAATCGAATTGATTGTGAGACAATATCTTCTACACATATAAGACTAACTTCAAGAGAAAGGAAAAGAAGAAATAAAACAGAGCAATTTTCACCTGAAATCCAATTGATTGTGAGACAATATCTTCTACGCATATAAGACTAACTTCAAGAGAACATCTTGCTTTTTCAAATTTGGCTAGAACAGCATCTCCAGTTATAGCCTGTCATACAAAGGAAAACACATAAGCATGGCATTCATAGTGACTTTTAGAAGAAGAAAAAGGAAGTAGAGCATAATAGTCTTATACATTGGTTGGGTATTCCTCGTGATTAAATCTAAAGTTGTATAATAGAATTGTTGGAATAATGAATCAATGATAAGTGTTATGTCATACCAAGTAGAGTTTACTGGATTCTGAGCAATGCCGGAGAGTATTCTTGGTCTTCTCAAGAGCTACATGTAATGAACATAAAGCCTGGATACCAGTTTTGCTCCTGGGTCGTGCGGCTTCCAAGGAAGGGAAAATTGACATAACTTGGCCATAAATTGCAGTGAGTTTCTTGTACATTTCTCCATGCAACTGCAAAATGTGAGGAAAATAAATAATTCATACCAAAGAAAGATAATATGCATCCAGTAAAAACAGATATCTCTATACTAAAGTAGTTTGACTGCTTGTAGACTCCTTTAAATGGTGGTAACATTCACCATAAACGTATTACAACTTAAGAATTCAATTTATTAGCTACTAACATTTGCAAGGAAACTTGACTCCACACATATCCCAAAACCCCTAGTCACAGACAAGCATACCAACAAAGAGACTTCCACCAGAATCCAACACTGTAAATTGATATTATTGCTTTTCCTTTACATCAATTTTAGAAAGAAGCGCGGATTACTTCAGAAATTTGAGTAAGCAAAAAGTGCTTCATTAGTAAGTTGAAAACTCTTCTGTATCAAATGAAAATAGTAGATGCGGCTACAAGCCTGCAGTTCATAACTTCTGTGAGTTGAACAAAGAAACAAGTGATTGGAGGTCTTCTTGGAACTAATATGCAGAACAAATAGATTGTTTTCTTTCTTTTCTTGTTTATTTATTTTCTTAAATAATAAACCTGGTAATATATAGATGTACCAAAAGAAAACAGGCTAAGGGCAGGGGAAGAAGGAACCCCCTCTTCCCTCCCAGGAAGCTAATTACAATGTCATCAATATTCATTCGCAACCATATGAGAAGAAACAGAAAATACATTTCAGCTCGTACCTTGGCATCACCGGCAGCAAAAAATATTTCTTCAACCTCGGGAACATCCATAATTTTATGTTCATCAAGGAAATCTATGTCATCTGAGTTGCCAAAAAAGAGCAGTTGAAACTTCAATTAACAAGTAATAGCAACTTCCTATTCAAAAAGAAAATTGCTAAATTTACAATACAAATATTCTAAAATTAAAATATGCCCTTAAATGTCCATTAAAGAGTTTTTCGAGGAAAACAAATTAAATCTAGAAATTTCCAATTTCAAACTTCAGTCGTTGAATATACTCATTATTCCTCAACCAAAACCAAGTAATCATATTACTCCCACTTAGATATTGACCGTCTATTTGTATTCCCACGTAAATTCCAAGCATCCGAATCGCTTCCAATTTCGTCCCGTCTCCCTTCATTGGAAATAATTTCTTAATCGATTTGAAAACGACACCCTAACCAGAGATTTCAAGCGGAAATAAACCGAACCCCCACCCCCGCCGTTGCAGCAACTGAGACCTTCCATTTCCATAAAGATTCGAGAAACAAACAATCAGTAGCAATGATGAGAGATTTGGGATTGAAGATTACCAGAAGAGAAGAAGGGCAGGCGGAATCGACCAAGGAGGCTTCATAAAAGAGCAATAGAGGAAGTGGGAAGAATCGAATAGAAGCTTAAGCGCTACTGAATCATCTGTAGACTTTCATCTCATTGCAGTTGATGCATCAAATCGGAGAGTGAAATTCTTGAAAGAGAGAGTTATTCGAAAGCGCAATATCAACTCAAAATTTTCTTTCTTTGTCAGATTTGAGAGGAGAGAGCCGGGCGTGAGTGGCAAGTGACTATTATGGTTTTTAATTTTTAAATTCCAGTTTGTTTATGAGCAGGATTTAATAAATAAGGGTTTTTTATTTTCTTTCCACTTTTACCCTTTCGGATGTGGCTGCCTGTGTCTGTTGGTGCGGGGGATGATTCGGTAATATTTTTTAAAAAATCGCGTCGATCGGGTCTCGGATCTGTGAGATTTAAAAATAAATCTAGAGCAGAAAAAAGAGTTTTTTTTCCCCTAAAATTTGTATAAATATAGTTGGTAAATAAATTATTCGTTTAGTTTTATGTGCCACTGCAAGTTTTTTTTGGGTTACTATCTTATCTTGGTCTTAGTACTTTAAGGATTGTTTTATTTAATCCATCCACATTTAAATGTTGAATTTTAATCTTTTAAGGGATTATTTGGTTGAATTTAGATTTTATTTTATGTTTTTAAATTCATTGAATTCAATAAATAAATATTTTATGAAAATAAAGGTTTTCTACCACACAACCGATATTCTTTAGCAAGATTTTATAACATATTACAAAACATTGAAATAAAAGACAGAGAGCTAAGTAAGAGAGAATACCAAGATTGGTAACCTAGTTTGGTGCAACACCATCTACGTCTAGGAACAGTGTGTCTAAAAAAGATAACTTCACTAATAAAATGTTAAGTGATTATAATGTTATACTTATCGGTAATGACACGACAAATACAGTGATACCCGTACAGCTTAACTCCTTAAATATCACTCAAGCTCCTCCTAAGTGCGAGACCCCTCTTGATGATCTAGGCTCCCATAAGATTGAGAATCCCTTCTCAAGTTGATAACGAATTAATCAATATGATTCGCAGTAAGTCTCTGGATCAATGACAGCATGGTCTTCTTCAATGAAAACGGATAACACACTTGAGAACAATCTCTCAAAAACAACAGCTCAAATAATTCTCATAAAACGACGAGCCTTATATCACCAATCGCGATTCCTTAAATATGCATAGAGGAAAAACTAAGAGAGCAACCCTAGTTCCAAAAACAGACTCGTTCAGGAAAGGCAATAAATCTGCAGCGATAGAATTTTTCAAATAAGGAAAATATATTTTGCAGAATCAACATTTCCAGAGACAATCATAAGATCGATACATCAGTTGCAAAGACAACCTGAATAACATCCACCACTCTTAAACAAATATTGCCAACACAACATCTCTAACATTTAGCAAACAACCTTAATTCTATTTTCGAAAACTGTTTTCAGATTATGGGTTCCAAACAGTGAAAATAACATTTTTATGTTTTCTTTATATTCAGATTTTGAATTTTGAATTTTAAAGTACATAATTATATTAAACAAAGATAAAAACATTTAAAAATACAATACGTCATGTCATAACCTCAATTCAAATTTTTAAAGTTAAAATATGTATATTGTAATGTACTATAAATTATATAATGTTACAACATAATAATTATATAAATTTTTGTAACATAAAACATGTTTATAAGTAAATTAATAACAGTTTATCGTCAATTAATATTTAGTGGTATAATCTATAAATATGATATCAAACACGTTTTAAATGATGGTTTAAATTAGAATCCAATTTATGAACTATCAAACATGTATCTAAAACCATAAAATACCATTTTTTTCATTAAATTTCTTATTTTCAAATTTCCTATCAAATAAGTCATAATACTTTCAATAAATCTTAAATTTAGTTTCTCAAAGTCAATTTTATTGTAAGTAGCTAAAGAATTACAATAATTTTCATACAAAAATATATAATATGTGAATATATTTTCAAAATTTATAGTAAAAATGTTAATAGGTAACAAAAATATGTTGAAAAAATAAACATTATACAAGCATGATAGACTAAATCTAAGATTTACTAAAAGTACGGAGACTAAAATTGAATATTTAAATGTATACTTTAAAGTACAATAAAAAAAAAAAAAAGTAGAATAACCAAAATAATATTTTAAACTTTTTTTAATAGATTTTATAATTATGGAGTTGAATAAACAAAAAGTCATATCTTAATTATTCAACTACATTTAATTATAAACCTACAACAAAATTTGATAATCAATAATGGTTAAGAATATATTTAATAGAGTCTAATTTACTAACCTAACATAAACGTTGAGGTATATCTTAGACTAGAGTTCTCATTCTTCCTTCCATGTTGTTAAACAATATAAAATAATATAAATTAAAAATAAAAAAAATCTAGCGATTTTTTTTTAACTGATCAGTTCTGTTTTTTAAGATATTAAGTTACCTTTTTGGTATAAAGATAGGATAATTTTTAAAAATAGAAAAATAAGAAAAATTATTTACACATAATAGCAAAATGTTTAAATAGTTGTGATAGACGATCATAGAAGTCTATCAGAGTCCATCAGTGATAGAAATAATAGAAGTTTATTACTGATAGATGTTGATAGAAAGTCTATCGGTGTTTCTTTTTTATTATTTTCTGTAAATATCTTGACATTTTTTTATTGGTGAAAAATTCTTATAAAAAAATGAGGTATTGTGGTCCAAAAAAAAACAAAAATATTGCGTTTAAATCATGCAAGGCCATTTTATACAGGAATAGTAATAGCAAGCCTTGATGAATTTGTTTTTTTTTTTTATTTTATAGGATTAATTTTTAATTAAGGTTTAAAATTACTTTTGGACCCTAACCTTTCATGAAAGTAATAATTTAATTCCTAAACTTTGATTTGTAATAATTTAGTCCATATACTTTCATTTTTGTAATAGTTTAGTCCCTGAACTTTACTATGTAGCAATTTAATTTCTGTACTTTAAAATTTTTAACGATTTAGTCCCTATTGTAGAAATTAAGTTAATATTTAATGAGATTTCTTGCATAAATAAACCAATAACCTAATTAGAGACTCAATATTTTTATAAAATACAAAGTCTACATCATAAAATAATAAAAATTGACATATAATTTTGATGAATTTTTTGATGTTAGGGACTAAATTGTCACAAATTTGAAAGTACAATGACTAAATTGTTACATATTAAAGTTCAGAGACTAAATTGTTACAAAATAGAAAGTACAAAGACTAAATTGTTACTTTCATGAAAGTTTAGGATCTAAATGTGTTTTTTAACCTTTAATTAAATATTCTATTAAAAATCAGGGTGTATTAATGGTTATTTATTTTCTTTATTCTCTTTTTTTTTTCTTTTCTTTAGAAAGGGTGTATCTAAAAGTATTTTTCATTGATATTTCTTTTTATAAATGTTGATTTGATTTTGATTAAATTTTTTATTTTATATCATTTCAAACTATCATTTTAGGATTGTCTCAACATTTTTCAATGAAATCACACCAAAGTTTTATAGTGAACAGTCAGAAGTGTGCATTATTTTCATTAAAAATTGAAAATAGTCAAATAAAAAATAATAATTTTCACATGGATCGTTGGACGAATTTGTGCTAAAATTTAAAAAGTTGAACTCAAAATGCACTATTTAGTTCAAACTTTTATTTTACTATTTTTTTTTCCATTAGGATAAAGAGATCAAACATTCAATCCAATTATCATTGAGTGAAGCTCACTGTAGCTATATAATTTAAATTATTAATACATTATATATATATTTAAACCAAAAATACAACCATTTGAACATCACCATCATGTATTATAGATTACTGATCGGATAAAAAAAAATTCTATAACTGTGCTTTTAACTTTAGAAAGGGAAAAAAAAAGCCTTGGTTATTGTGTATGCGTTAAAATAATTTCAAATGTATTCTTATTTTTTAAAATTTTATTCCAAACAATTTACATTATAATGATTTGTTTAAAAAAAGTGAAAAGATTTGAAACACTAATTCTATCCCATTTGAGTATAACTTAATCAATTAAAGCTTATATTACCACTAATAGATCAATCATTTGAATCTACCATCGAAAATAAAAAATATATATCTTAAAAAAAAGGTGTAAGGTTGTATTTTGAACAATAATATATTACCTGTTAATTTTATTGGATATTTTAAGATTTTATTTATTTATATTTTATCTTAATTTATAACATTTTTATCTTGATCATTTCACTTACCTACAACATAGGAGAAAGTGATTTATGATAAAAGGAAGTGCTTCCTAATTAAAGGCAAACACTAGTGACATTTGTATGTGCTAAGGACCAAAAATTCGTTGGTCCAAATCTCCCATCTTCATTTGTACTAAAAAAAAAAAGACAAACACAAATATTTCATAAAAAGAGAGTCTTTTTCAGTTGTTTTACGTTACTTTCTCCTTTATATTTTTCTCAAAATCAGAAGTCTTCATTTGTTTTTTTAATTTTAATTTAAGCATACAAGCAATTAAAAATTTATAAGATATCTTTATTAGTGTGTCTCCATCCATAATTTAGAGGATGTTTTAATATCTTATTTTATACGTTTTTTTAACAAAGGTATTGAATTAGTTTAACTTTTTAAACAGCCATAGTCCGAAGATCACCCAGTACTTTTCCTTTGTAATATAAACTTCATACTATAATATTTAATTATTTATATTTTCATGGTTGCTGGAACTCAAATGTTAAAAATGTTTTGATATTTTCATTTTGAAATATTATTTTTTGGGCAAACAAAACAAAGTGAAATTACTATGAATAAAAAAAATTAAATTATTTATAAATATAGAAAAAATTTTATTGTCTATCAACGATAGAGCGCAATAGAATTTTTATCGCTTAAGCGATAGACTATCTCTCAAGCAATAGACTATCACTCCAGCAATAGAATTTTATCCAGGTCTATCGCTGATAGACACTAAATTTTTTCTATATTTGTAAATAGTTTAGCTCATTTTTTTATATTTGAAAAAGAAAAAAAAATCTTAAAACTTATTTTGTTATTTTTGTTTTGTGAAAAGTAACTTATTTTAATTTCGATCCTTCATTGTACAAGGATGGTTTTGATAAATAAATCCAAAATGACAACTTTTTTTCCTTAAAAAAACAAAACAAAAAACAAAACCTTAAAACATTCATAATGTATTGGATTCTTCTGTCATTTTAAGATTTGAACTATAAAACGAACATTTGAGAAGAGAAAAGGAAATTCAAGAAATTAAAAATAAAAAAAAATTGTTTTTAAAATTTAATAATGAATTCCTCGGCCGACAGTGGCCGACTTTGGCATGTCGGCCACCAGATCCGTTAATAGCGTGGTCAAGTTGAAAAAGGAAAAATAGTATCACTACAAACGTTACTCGCCCCGAAGTCGAAGAATTTAAATTTTTGAAACCACAAAATAATAATTTATTTAAATAGACTTAAAATGTCCCGTCATTTTATATTAATTTCCAAGCTGGAATCCTTTTCCCATCTGTGTACACGTTGTCAACGAGTAATTCTCGGAGAGATCTTAGTTACCACGTGGCTTTACACGTCCGATCATTTTATTATTATTATTATTTTTTATTACCCCATTACGAGTTGAATTTCTGGACTTCTGTGCCTGTTGAATTATTGAATTCTCTCATTAACTCTCGCCTGATTTTCTGAAGAAAATATCCCTTATTACTTCCTATTAAGGACACGTGTCGTTTGCACGGAGAATGAAAAAAGAAAACCACACACGTGATTTGGAAATGACGTGGCGCGAGGTGTGCTTCCTAGTTCTTATTTATAGATTAAAAAAAAGTTCCACACATGGTCCTCTTGATTTTATAAATGTAAATATTTAGGCATGTTACCAAACATTTTTGTTGTTTGTTATTGGTTTTTAAAAATTAAGTTTATTTACTTTCAATTTTTTATAAAGATCTGTATATTTGTTAAGTGTAAAAGTTCGATTTCAAATTCAAAAAACAATAACAAGTTTTTTTATTGTATTTTTTTGTGTTTCAAAATTTGATTTGAATTTTTTAAAAAATTGATAAAAAGTAGATAACAAAACAATAAATTTAGAGGTGAAAGAAACATTTATAAGTTTAATTTTAAAAAACTAAAAATAAAAATCAAATAGTTATCAAATGGTGTTTTAGGGCATGTTTGGTAGAGAATCTTGTTATGGGAAAAATTAGCCAACACTTATAGAAGAGCCTCCATACGCCCAGGTGGAGGTGGGCTAAAGAGCCTCTATGAGCCTGCCTTCATGAGCCTAGGTGGAGGTGAGCTGAAGAACCTCCCTGAGCCTAGGAGGAGTTGAGCTGAAGAGCCTAGGTGGAGTTGAGCTGAAGAGCCTAGGTGGAGTTGAGCTGAAGAGCTTAGGTGGAGTTGAGCTGAAGAGCCTCCATGAAATGCCCCATGAGAGCTCAGGTGAGCCTAAACTTACAAACTTAGGAGAGACGAGCTCTAGCTTAGAAGAGTACCTGCGCGAGAGCCCCGAGAGAGTTCAAGCTAAGTGGGACCCGTGATAAGCTAAGAGAGCTCAGGTGAGACTAAGCCTACAAACAAACTTAGAAGAGTCGAGTTCCAGCTTAGAAGAGAACCCGCGAAAGTGCCCCGAGAGAGCTCAAGAATGATTATTCATTATTATTCAATAAATGTTATTGATTATTTTATCTTGTTTTAATAACCCTAAAATCCAATAAACTAACATCCTAGGCTGTTTTATGAGTCTTGAATAATATGTAGAGACATATAGAAATCAACGTTCAAGTTACAGCCTAAAGGGTCTATAGTATAAGGATATGGTTGGGTACCTTATCCTGGTAACACTATGGATACGGCCCACTTTGTATATGATACAAACGCAATGATCCAACGCGTTCGTGTAGGAGACATGCGAGTGGGGGTATCCTATGCAATGAGTTCGCATAAGATTGGACCACGAAATAGTAACTACTAGATGTAACTCCGTTGATTGGTTAGGTTTCTATTTCAATAGGTTGACCTAGGCAACTTAGTCTTAATCTTGAGTATATTATGAACTCCTTTCACGAGGATTGTCCTTTGATTTGTATGGGTGAGAGTGGCCCGTTTGCCGACTCGATATGCCTACCATTTTGGGGACAAGACTAAGTAGAGAGCTGGGAACATAATTATACAAGATGGATTTCACTCCTTCCCTACTTTAGGGTAAGTAGATAAGTGTTCCCTTAAGTGGTGTCTCCGGGACTGAACAAAAGGCCCTACCCTCTCACTGGCCCGAGAGGGTTTCTGTTTGATGGTTGGACCATAAACAAGTTGTTCATTAGAGGAGCACTGTACTTAAGGATTAGAAGTAACCCAAGGGTATAACGGTAATTTGACCCACTGGTGTTACGAACACTTGTGAAGACTAACTTGCTGTTATTGGTCTATATCCGTGGACACAGAAATGATGGTTGGACCATAAACAAGTTGTTCATTAGAGGAGCACTGGTACTTAAGGATTTAGAAGTAACCCAAGGGTATAACGGTAATTTGACCCAGCTGGTGTTACGAACACTTGTGAAGGACTAACTTGCTGTTATTGGTCTATATCCGTGGACACAGAAATATATCTACAGTGAGAAGAGTGCAGTTGTGGGTCTTTAGTGGAGTGTATCCACAGTAACGAATATTGATTAATGTGGTTAATGAGTTTAGCCCGTAATCTCATATCGTTGGAGCTTCTGATCTGTAGGTCCATTAGGTCCCCTTCCTAGCTCGTAAAGAATATTGAGGAAATTTATCTTGGATGAATTTGAAAAATTCAAATTTACTAACGGAAAAGTATAATGTATAATGATACATTATAATATAAAGTTTATTTTACAAATTAAACTTTATAATATAAATATAATTTTGGATATGATTCAAAGTTAATTTGTAAGAGAATTAAATATTTGAAATTGTTCAAATATTATTTTAATATGAATTAGATTATATTAAAACTATAGGTTAAAATTAATGCACATTAGATGTACATTAAAACTATAGGTTATGAGAGAAATGTATTTGAATTTGATTCAAATGCAAGTTAAATTAAATATTTGATATTTAATTTGATAATTAATTAATTGGAGAATTAATTAGTTATTTAATTTAATCTAATTTAATTAAATTTGATTTAATTAATTAATTGAATTAAAACTATAGGTTAGGTGAGAGATGTTCATTTAAATATGATTTAAATGAATTGGTAATTAAATTAGATTTAATTAATTTAATTATTAATTATTTTATTATTAATTATTAATTTAATTAATTAATATAATTAATATTAAATAAGAGTCAATATTGCTATAACTCCCACGTAGGGGAGTTACTTAATACGTGGGATAACACCCACGTTTCCAATTTTCTCTCGCTTCCTTATATAGCATCTAACAGAAAAGAATCAGATGGTTCATTCTCTCAACAAAAAAAAGAAAAATTCTCTGCGTTTTTTTCTCTTGCCAAAAGGTTCCCACAAACCTTTCCTCAAGATTCAGAGAAAAGGAAGGTCTCCAAGTGGTGGTGACACGTAAGTTTTTTTTTCTTTTTTTTTTTTTGTATTCTATATGCTTAACCTAGATATTTTAAGTTTTTTTTGCCAATGTAAAAGTATTTCAAAATTTTTAAAATTAATTTTGAGATAGGGTTCTGATACGTTTTCGCTGCGCTTGGGTTTTAATCCCAGCAGACGTAACCGCTCAATCAATTAACTCAGCTATTACGTGGATTGAAGAAGGGTGTTATAACTCTCGACGTCAGTTACATTTTTCTACCTATAAATAAGACCGAGACCATTGGTCGAAGGTACGCTGAAAATTGGTCGAAGGTACACTGAAAATTGTGCTAAAAATACCCTATTATTTCCTTACTGTCTAGTTACTCAAAAACACGAGACTGACTTGAGCGTTGGAGTGTGTGTAGCTACACCACACCTGTACTCATTTGCTTCTGTTTTGTAGGCACTCGGACAGATCTCTCCCTAAGAAAACAAATTCACGATTGATCAATTTTTTGGCATCAACAAATCTAAAAACAGAAATTGAAAAACAAAGTTGTATTTTATATTTTTATATATGTGTTTGGTAGCAAAGTAAAAATTGAATTATAATTTAAACAATTGTTTAAAATGTGGTTGATATGATATTTATAAATTATAGAATTAGTTGTAGTTACACACTAAATATTAGTTGACAATAAACGGTTATAAATTTGTTTATGAACATGTTTTATGTTAAAAAAAGTGTATAATTATTATTTTGTAAACTTTTATAATATATAATTTATAATACATATTTTAATTTTAAAAAAATAAATTGAGGTTATAATATGACATACTGTATTTCTAAATATTTTTATCTTTATTAAATATAATTATGCATTTTAAAATTCAAAATTTGAAATCTAGAGGGGTCTTTTCACAAATAGAAAAAAAAAACGAATTACACATATAGAAAAGAAAAAAAAAAGTAGAAAATATAAAATCATGGAGTGCACTTTTTTTTATATGTGTAATTAGTTTTGTTTTTTTTTCTATACACAATAATTTTCCAAATGATTACCAAACAAGACCCCAGTTAAAACAATTCAACTATCAATAACTAGTAATATGCTAATCCAAGTGTAGATGAGACTGCTAAATCTATTAGTAATCAAAGTTACATCAACATAAACATAAACATGCTTCAACTAGATAAAATATAGGTCATTTGATCTAGAGACCATAAGTTTGTATTCTCCCACCTCCACTTTGTTGGGAAATAAAAAATCACAAACTATAAGATTTGTGATCTCAGTCACTTGTTTTAATTGCAAATTTGAATAATAATTATTGATATATATTGATTATTAAAATTTATTTGATATTTTGACCAACTAAAATTTATTTGTGGAAAAAGTATTATAAATAGAAAAATATCAAATTATTTATAAATGTAGAAAAATTTCAGACTGCCATAGACCTTCTATCACGATTTATCGTTAATAGGGAGTGAAATTTTTCTATATTTGTAAATAGTTTGATTCATTTTTTTATATTTAAAAATAACCCCTTTTTGTGTGTGCATCGGTACAATTTGAAGGTTAAATTTCGTAGAATTAACTTGTTATAATGTGTATATATTTGATAACGGAGACAAAATTATACGGTGCATAAAACAAGTTATGAAGTATAATTTGTTTGTACAACGTGTGATATTTTTGGTTTAAATTCAGGGATACAAAAATGCACGACATGTTGAGAGACACATTATAATATAATTAATTAAATAAATCTAAGAAATCTATCCACATCATTCAATCTATTCTAAATTCTAATCAATAATCGTCTTTTTTTCTATTTTAAAATTTTTTTTTTTAAAAAAAAAAACTGTCATTTTCCGAGTTCGACCAAACATCATGTCTGTGTTAACGTATCTAATACTGGTTTAATTTGCTAGAAATTTCTCCTTTTGAAATCACGCACCCAATCATGCGTAAAAAATAACAAAGTTATTTATTTATAACCTTTTTTTAGTTCATAGCAGTTATAATTTTAAGGTTAAAAAAGTCCCTAAATTTTTAAATTTGTAACAATTTAGTCTGTAAAGGTTATTATATAACAATTTAGTCATTATATTTTAAAATTTTAACATTTAGGTAAGAATATTTGTGGGTTGGGTTGGGATGAAATACTTTTTAGACTCAACTAAATTTGTAAATAATATAAAGCTGAGGGGGGACTCGAGCTCCTTTGGGTCTCTACTAAATTCGTCCCTGGTGAGGTTTCTTAATTTTTCAATGTGTGGGACGATTCTCAACACTAATGTGTTGTTTATTTGTTATGTGACAGGAATGATCGCGGCGTCATGTAGACCACTTTGCGTGGTTTCGGGAACTTGGTTCTGCTAATAAAGCCGAAATATTTTTCTGATACTATGGCGTATTTGGGAGATTTGTAATCGACAAGTTTTTACTAGAGAGATCCATTACCTTTGTTAAAAGAATCAATACATCAAGTCCAAAGATGGTCTCCTCCACCATTGGATTGTTGGTGTCGGTCTCATGTGATGCGGCTTGATGAGGGAAATCATATGTGTGGTATTGGTTGAGTTGTGTGGGATCATCTAGAAAACTTGGTGCAGGTTGCAAAATAGTGGAAGCTAAGGGAATTACGATGTGCTATCATTGGAAATAACTTCAATTCTAGAAGAAATTTGAATGGTGTCAACAATTCGTTTATTAAATCGCGAAATCAAGAATCTTACTTCCATCAAGTCCTTAGATAACTGATGAGCGAAGTTCTTTGCTTAGCTCCTCTTGTGAATATTCAAAATGTTTCAGCATAAAAATAAATTATATAATCGAGATGTTAATGGAATTACAAGATGGATGAGATTGATGTCTACATCTTAGGTGTGGAAATTAAAAATTTTAAAGTAGTTGCTAATACTTTTTGAGTAAGATAAAAGAGTTGTCATCGTTATATTTGTGCTTACCCTTCATTTAATTTAATTGTAGACCATTTTTGCCCTTTTTTTTTTCTTTTAATTGTGTAAAGTTTGAGCCGTTTTCGTGTGGATGGTTTTAGAACAATTAACAAGATTATCTTCTCTTTTTTAATTTATTATTATTTGAATCTTTTTCTCTTCTGTAGTCATCAATTGGTATGATTTGATGACGTAAGATTGATGGTTTTTTTTTTTTTTTTTTTTATAAATTTAAGTATTTTGAAGTTCATGTGAATAGAACAAAATTCGAACCTAAAATCCTTCTAATCGATAATATATATTTTAATTAATTAAGTTATATTTAAGTTGTTAAATATTTTGATTATTTTTATAATAGATGATACATTTTGTTATTAAAATTTTCATCTTAATAAATTCTATGGGTTAGTGTGACTTTTAAAAAAAAATTAATTCAACTACACATAACATTGAGAATTCAAACTTGACTTTTTGATCGATAATAACATATCTTATTCAATTAAATCATGCTGAAGTTAGCACACTTTAAAATAATATTTAACTCTATGGTAGAATACATTTTATAACTAAACTGATATTTTTAAATGATATAGTTGTTTTAATTAAAGAAAAAAAAATACATCCATACTACTTTGTTTTCAACTAATTCTTGATAATTAGAAAAAGATAACAAATCTAAATAATATATATTTTTTAAATTTTAAATTTTAAATCCATCATTAAGAGACAAAATATTGAACATTTCACTAGCTTGCTCGCTATTGGCTACCTTTACAATATATTTTTTGGTTTTACGTCCCCTAGATTGAGTTGAATAACAAAACAAGTACAACTATTAGTATAATATAATAGTAAAAATCTATTTTTTTTTACCATTAATATATTTACTTGCGGTAATTGTGACCTAATTTTCAAAGGAGAAACTTTAACTTGCATATTTAACTCCTCTGCAACTCTTTATACTGTGATGTGACTTTATCACAAGTCTTTTACATTTCTTTATTAAACTAGATTTTTAAGATTTTAGATAATATCTTTTTTTCAAGCAAAATATTCCTATAATCTATGACTATTTTTAGAAAAATTATTATAAATAAAAAAAATATCAAACTATTTATAAATATAAAAAAAAAAATTATCTAGATGGTAAAATTTTTCTATATTTGTAAATAGTTTAACTCATTTTTTTATATTTAAAAACACCTTCTATTTTTAAATATAAAAAAAATATCAAACTATTTACAAATTCTATCGCGGATGGAAAGTGAAATTTTTCTATATTTATAAATAATTTGATATATTTTCTGTTTATAATAATTTTCTAATAATCAAATACTTTACTTTTAAATCTAAAACTTCTGCCACTATATGAATTAAGATTGTTTATGTGAGTATAGACGAAGTTTAAGTAGAATTAATTACTTCAAAAAACACCACACCAAAACTAATTACAAAAATCCGTTATAAATGCCATCAAATGACTTGAAAAAAGAAAAAACCAAATATTATGTAAATTTACAAAAATCCATTATAAATGCCATCAAATGACTTGAAAAAAAGAAAAAAACCAAATATAAATTTTGCAACTAACATGAAATGACACAAATAAATTGTTGTTTAAATCAAATCCTACGACTTGAAAAATAAGGATTGTGACGTTATATTTAAATTTAATGAGGGATATTGAATATCGACTAGAATCGACCAGATTCACACGTGAATTCTAATACCCAATAAATGATTTTGACTCTAAAATAGTTGAAAGGGTCAATCGGAATGGGAGCAATCAAATGACCTTTTCTAAATAAGTGTTATATATATATGTATGTGTGTGTAATATTATGGTAGTTAGTTAGGTGAAGTGATTTATCATTTGGAGTGGTCCATTCCAACCCCATGCTTTTTGACCACAAAGCACTTAAAAAATTGCTTCTACGCCAAGTGGCACCAGCGCTAGTGCTCCATAAACCCTTATCTCTATGCAAACCACTTGCCTCCACAGTGAACTCCCTTTCTATTATTCATATTCTTATTCTTATTCTTTTGTGTTTTGTAATATTCAATGATTCCACTATATGATATGAATCAATAGTGATCTACAATTTTCCCAAAACATAAATATATTTTATATACACATTTGATAAAGTCTCCATAGTATATAAACATGAGTGTTATGAAATGGACAATCAAAAAAAGTCAAAAAACGTAAGCAGAAATCGACACAGAAATTTACGTGGTTCTTCACTAATAATATATTGGCTACGTCCATAGACAAAGAGAGAGATTAATTTTATTAGAGAAAAATATCAGATAACATGAACTGCATGCAAAGACGCCAATAAGGTTTGAAGGTTTTTATATGATACTTCTCTAAACTCTAGATCAAAAGGCATAAATTATGCATAAACGAATACAAATTTAAAGTATTTGAAGTGTCAGATAACATATTCGTAAATAATTTAAAGAGATCCCATGCTTGGTCATTCGAAGCGCTAGATAACAGATTCAATACATTCCAACAATAGTTATTTCTAATCAAACCAATTTGTAAAAATATTAAATATTATACCAATATAGGTTGTTTGAGATAAAATAGAGATATCTTAACTATTAGATTGAGCGACGTTGAAGTATATTGATATAATTAAATTTATCTTAACTCATTAGTTTAAATTTTTAAAAGAACATGGTATACGAGCACGAAGTACTACATTCAAACAACTCCTTTTTTTTAGCGGAACAATTTTGGAAAATTTTTAAAAATAGAAAAATAAAGAAGATTATTTACACAAAATAGCAAAATTTTTAGATAGTTGTGATAGAAATTATAGAAATCTATCAGTGAGAGATACTGATAGAAGTCTATCAATGTATATCAGTATTTATTTTTTTTTTTTGCCATTTTCTGTAAATAGTTTGACATTTTTTCTATATGTGAAAATTTTCAACAATTTTGGAGATGAAAGATCGAACCTTTGACTTCAAAGGAGAGAGTGCATGTCAATTATTGCTAAGCTAAGCCTAATTTGTTAATATTCGAATTGCACATAAGTAATTGATGTATTAAAGTGGTGGTATAATTAAATTTATCATAGCTCAATCAACATAAATCTTTAGTTGACTGGTTATTCACCTAAAAATATCTTGTTTGAGTGAGAAAAAACCACATATTAATTATTTAAAAATGGGTACAATAATTTAGACTTTTATCCTATAACAAAATCACTAATGTTCATATGTTAACAATGCTCAACTTGACATAAGTATCAAAATGGAGGATAATATTTATATAGCATACATGAATTTTATTGAATTTTTGAAACTTTTGTGATTTTTATGGAAATATTTATATTGCATGCATTGGAAATGATAAAAGATAAACAAAGAATAAGCTGAATTTGGGTTAGAACTTTTGATTCTCAACTTGATCTTTTTAATTATTTAGTTGAAACAAGTTGGGGAGTGAAAAAAGTTGTAAATTATAAAGATGAATTAAGTTGCACCAATGACTTTATGGCAATGGATTTGGATCGATTTTCTTTGGTTTTAAATTAATTTTATGAGTAGTGCGGCTCCAATGTTTTCATCAATTTACGTTCCAATTTCTTACTAAAATTATGGAAGTTGACGAAGCAACGATTTTCTTTTTATTATTTAAATAATTAGATCGAGAATGGTAGAATAAAGATTGAATTTCTAACTTTAAAAAAAAAAAATATATGTCAATTATTACTCAGCTAAACTCATTTGATCAAATAAAAAGAAAAAAAAAATTTGTTCGCATCAAATTAACTAATCAATTTTGTTTTTATTCCAATGGTAAAATAAAAAAAAAAAGCATATAATCAAATTTTAATCGATATCAATAATATTTTTATTAGTTCTTATTTTTTATTTACTAAAAAATGATACCTTAAAAAAAATTAGTGACTTATTCAATAAGTTATAAAACGACGTTGATTTTGACTTAAAAAAAATGTAATTGACGTAGTGTAGTAGGGTGGTTTAAAAAAAAATTAGGTATAATTTGTACTTTAAAATAGTTATATGTATTATCCAAAAGGGTTTAGATAGAGAAACTTTTGATTTTTCTTTTTTTCTTTTTAGTTCATAGTTATAATGATATATTAGGTAATTTAAGTAATAAATATTAAATAATTTATTTATTTCAAAATAATATCATCATTGTATTTTTTTTTTAACCACCTTTTGTTTTTAAAAGCATCGCTAAAATATTGATTTGTATTCATATTTATTTTAAAATAATTACATTATCACATTATACAAAAGAAAATATGTTGTAGTTTTGATTTTTTGTTCGAGATTTCATTTAAGATCAAATTGAATTAAAATTTGGATCTAAATTTTTCTATAAATTGACTAAATTATACTCCCAGTTTTCTAAATTATCTTTCTACAGCTTCAGGCCTTTTCTCCAATTTTTCTTCTGAAGGTATTGGTGATAAATGCGTGTGTATAAAAGTATGGTGCCAGGAGTATATAAGGAGATATATACATGATATATATTATACTTGCTTACATTTTGATTAAAACATAAAATTTACATCATTTTTATATGAAAATATTGAATGATGAAATTATTTAAAAAGTTTGATAGAAAAATCAAATCAATTCAAATAAATAAACAAAATGGCAAATATCAATTTATACCCTTAAATTTTAGGGTTGTATCAATTTAAACCCCAAATTAATAATTGTATCAATTTAAATAAATGTATCAATTTAAACTTTGAACTTTCATAAGTATATCAATTTAAACCTTGAGCTTTCACAAGCGTATCCAAATAAAACATAATAGAATGTTTAAATTGATAACACTTATATAAATTCGAGGTTTAAATTGATACACTCATGAAAGTTCATGGTTTAAATTGATACAATTATTAGTATGGAATTTAAATTGATATCAACTTCTAAAATTTTAGAATATAAATTGATATTTATCCTAAACAAAATGGATGAAGAAGACAAACATACTCATTTCTTAGTAATACAACCGTGTGAAAATAAACCTTTAGAAATTCTAATAAATAAAACACTATAATAATATAATATGATTTAGGGAAGAAAAAAAAAAGAGGAATGAATACACATTATTTCTAAAGATAAGCATATAAATAGGGGTGGTAAGAAAATATTGGCTAAATTTAAAAATTAAAAATTGTAAATATTTGGACATTATGATCTAAATTATTCCTATTCAACATAATTCTGCCTTTTAAAACATGCAAATAACGAAGAATTTACAAATTTGAGCCCAATGAGTTTGGGCTAAAAACTGATAATAGCCATTTCACTCGGCTTGGAGCTTGGGCCTAGATTGAAGTTGATATACTAAAAGATCGGGCATGAGTAATTGATAAACATTTGTTTCTTATCAAATATAAATTGTTAATTATTTGAATATACATAGCGGTTGATCAGGGGTTAATTATTTTGTAGCAAAATAAAAAATAAAAAAAAATCATTTTGAAAAAAGACAAAAAGAATTTAAAATTATAAAAATAGCAAAGTAATTTTTAGAGTTATTAATTACGAATTAACAATTGACCAAAATACCCAATAATTAAAAAAAAGAAAAAAAATTCAAATCATAACTACCAAGATTTCACTACCCGTTAAAAACGGAATATTTTCAAATCTTACGAGAATAATAACTAATTCAAAAAATCTAAATTTTAAATCATAGCAGTCAAGGTTTTATTAACTATTAAAAAAAATAAATTTTTTCAAGTCTAAAACTTGAATTACTTCTCCAAGAAAAACCTACAAAACATCAATACAAAAAACATCAGTAGAAACAAACACTAGTCATTAAATATCCTCATCATTTCTCAACTAAAACTATGTAATACACGTCTAACATCAATCAATATGTCATTAGTGATCTAGTACTTTATTTTTGAAGTAGTGTATGTGTGTTCATTTTATAGGGACGATATTTTAAGAGTATCAAAAGTATATCAGATTTAAGAAATGAGGACATCAATTGATAAATATATGAAGTAAACACATGAGTGTATCAAGAATCTATTTAACAACAATAAACATTTTAAGTGTATGAACAGTATATCTAACAATAATGAGTGTGCAATCAATGACTTGTTTTTGAAGTAATGAGTGTACCAAACATCAATTACTAAATAGACGAAGTAAGACATGAGTATATTGGCAATCCATCTAATAACAATCAACATTTTAAGTGTATCATAATATATAAAACAACAATTAAAATACAATATGATTATTGAGGATGAAGAAGGTCAGCAACAAGACTGGTCAAATGCTGAATCAGTGCCACTGAGCATCTCCCAGTCATCACAGACCTCTTCTAGAAGATTTTTCCGTTACAACAAATTTTCTTTCTGCTACATGTAGCCCTAAAATGGATTTGTTTATTCTACTATTTATTGCTTTCAATTATTCTTTGGTAACTGCATATAAGCCTGTGGCCTATTCCTCAAGGATTGTACTGAGAAGAAGAAAGAAATATACAATCCTTTACGGAAGAAGAAAGAAATATACAATCCTTTACGGAAGAATTAGTCTCTGCTTTATCCTTTCTCTTTATCTTTCAATTCTGGTATCAGAGCTTTGGTATGGCTCAAACCGAGGCGTCCTCTCCATCCACCACCGTGCCTCTCGTCGTCTCTCCCATAAATTTGACCAGACCACCACTAAATCAACTTCTAAACCAGGTAACGTCCATTGAAACGAATAGATCAAATTGTCTTCCGTGGCAAAACCTCGTTTGGCCCATTCTCAAGAGCTACAAGCAAGAAGGTTATTTGACTGGAGAAAAACCGTGTCCAGAAAACGTGGGCAGCGATGGAAGCTCTAGTGCTGGACAGAGTGCTGCTACACCAGTCGGAACAGGGCAGCAACCAAATCCAGCCTATGAAGCTTGGATAGCGGTAGACCAGCTACTATTGGGGTGAATTTACAACTCCATGCCCTAATTTTTAAAAAAATAACGCGGGTGTCGTGTCGTATCCTTTTTAGTACGTCCTTCATTTTGTATGTAATAGAAACTTGTAACCAACATTATTGGCACAAAAATCTTACTCCCGAAAAAGGAGAGAAATCCATTCTAATTGCACAGCAAGCTATGCTTCATTCCTTTAGGTACAATTGGTAATTTCTTGATTATGCCAAACTTTAGAATTAAGCAGGGACATTTTTTGGGATTTAGTTATACTATTTATTCTCCTAACTCATATTTGCACCAATTAGACTTCCTTTTTGCAGTCGGTTGGTGTGTGGGGATGCCTCATATCCCCTTTTGATAATGAAAATTAAGACTATGTCAAACTTTAATTTGGATTTGAGGCATTCTGATTTCCAACGTATCTGCATTTATCGGTACAATTTGTCAGTTGAAGAAGTTGCTGAATTGGCTAGAAGAACAATTTATCATGCAACATTCCAAGACGGGGCGAGTGGTATCTCTTGATTGCTCCTCTCATTTTCATATTGATATGCATATTCCGTATTGATTTTTCGTTTACAATCGTATATTTATTTGAAACTGGTCTTTTGTTCAGTTTATTATGTTGGACCAAATGGATGGAAGAAACTATCTGGTGATGATGTTGGAGAACTTCACTACAAATATTATCTGGTTGTATCTGATACAGATGAACAGGAAATGGTTGAAGTCGTTGGGTAGATCTTTTTAACAAATGAATCCCAGGTTTCAATGTTCTCTCCAAGCAAATTCCTTGATGTATTTTGTTAACTAGTCAGCACGTTTTGTTTTAAGGAAATTTTCATAGATTAAAAAAATATCAAACTATTTACAGAAAATAGCAACAAAAAGAACTTCTATCAGCATCTATCACAATTATCTAAAATTTTGCTATTTTGTGTAAATAGTTTTCTTTATTTTTCTATTTTTAAAAATTCCTCTTTTTTTTTTTTTATTGGAAATCTATGTATTATATTGATATGTAATTGATTTTAGGTAACTTTTTGCAGAAATCAGATTCTATAAGAATTGGAATTATTATAGCTAGCTGACTTTCCCTATTGGATTGCTTCTGGGGATGGCACATTTTCCTTTTCAAGAAATTAATTTACATCCATTTCATTTATCAACTGGTTAATATTTGAATTTAATTTCATACATTATTATCTTCATTTTTTTTAAAGAATTATCTTAATAAATACTAATTAACTAACTAGTAAAATGAATGTCTTCTAAAGATTAAACAATTCTTGTTACCCAATTGACCAATTATTAAACCACAATGTGAATCCTGCCTAACAAATATATAAACATATCTATATGGTCCCATTATAAAGACAGACAAAATTTCAACTTAAAGTCGCCTATGCAACAAATGATTTTATCGAATTTTTCTTGAACTATAATTTCAGTTTTACTAAGAAAAAAGTCCAACCTGACACACCAATAGAAACTAGGATATTTTTATTTTTATAATAAAAAAATACCATATTAAAAAATAAAATTAAAAATTAAAAAAACTTGTCCCTGAGTCAATGTTACTCCATGTTGGCTGGTATTATGTTGATTCCATCCCCCTAATCATTCTGGCATATGCATAACTTAGGAAAATTATGAGCAGAGAGAGAAATTCCTAATCATTTTCTTTTTCTTTGGATCTCCTTATATATGAAAATGCCATAATCATCTAGGTTACTATTGAAAATTTATCAATAATTTAAATTTTGCTAATTTAGCAGTTCATTTTTTATATATATAATGAAAAAACATAATTACACAGCTTGAAAATTTGAATCTAACAGTTTAATTAGAAAATGGACATTAATAAATAAATAAATAAATAAAAATTGCTGCTTTGAGCTCTTTTCTTTGGGGACTGGTGACCCCACTGTGCATTGCAGATTGGGAATTTTAGCTTATTTGGTTAAGTGAAGGAAATAGAGTTGTATAGTAGTATATCACATCATTCATTGAGATTTAATTTGATCCCTTGGGCCCGAAGCTATTTATGCTTATTTGACAGCTGTCTGCACTTTACTCTTAGGACAAATCATTTTATCGTACCGTTGAGGTCTTGAGACTTATGAAATAAAGATTTTTTTTTTTTTTTAAAGACTTGGGATATGTTTGGAAGTGATTTTAAAATTGTTAAAATCATTTTTGTCATATTCAAAATAACTCAAAAATACACTTTTAATCACTCGAAATTAATTAATATTTAATTTTACGCCTTTAAATATAATTATTATATCATCAAAATTGATTTTGAATGATTAAAAACATATTTTATAGTGATTTTAACTATTTTAGAATCATTCTCAAACCGTTATTTTTACGTTAGTGAATTACTTTTTTAAAAAAAATAGATTTTTATCTCTAAAATTTTTACTATGAATTAATTTTGACGAAATCGATAAAACGTGGTTGTTTTATATTTTTAGAATGGATACAAACTTCATTTGTTATTTTTGAAGAAAGATTATTATTGGAAAACAAATGATGAAGAGAAAAAACAAACACACAAGCAAGTCGGGATTATTTTAGAAGATATATTTGAGCAGATTGGTTCTTTGAAAATGATTTACTCGTCTAGCTTCTTAAATAAGTGGCCAATATATGTGTGTTGAGGGTTGCTAAGCCAAAGGATACCCTACATAGCAGTCTACGCATCTTAAAAGGGAAAGTCAAACTCTCAATTTTGGATTGACCAGCCGAGCTCGTGAAATTTCACTAAAGGAAAAATGGTCGAGCTGAGCTTATTCTGGCACTTTACAACCTTGAGAGTCACACTTGTTTTGACGTCGTCGATATTGTACATATCTTTAAGCAGAGTCAGAATGAGCCTTATAAATAGCCAACTTCAATGATCATCTAAGAGGTTAAGAAATTTTCTTTGTGCTTAATCGAGCTAAATATTTTATGTACTAACTTAAGTATCGAAGTATACTCAATTCGGCACCATATAGATGCAAGTACTTTTGTGTAGATCAGTTCTAGCGACGTGTCCGAACCAGAAGTGTGGGTTGAAAGAATAACTTGTGTGAATAATTGTTTAAAGAGAGTCTTCAATAAGTGGTATTGTTTTTAAATTATCTGTTATGGATAAAGGAAATTATGAATCTTTATATGATTTGGGGAATACCCCAATAGATTGATGAAAAAGAATATATAGATGTTTTAATATAAAATCACATGCATGTTGGGTAGCCTCTTACATAGGACAGAAGAAAGACATGGATAATAATTAAATGGATTGTAGATCCAACCTTCCAACTACTCCAACAATAATCATTAAAAATTAGATTAAAGCAATACACAAGACAAGAATAAAGCTTCTAATTCTACCTTCAGTATTATTTTACCTAAATATGTCTTATGACTTTATTTGTTGGATTATCATGTATTAAACTAAATTATTATTAATGAATATGGCTAAATATTGAAGTTGCAAAAAAAAAAAAAAAATATGTAGGTTGTTTTTAAATAGAGAAAAATGAGTCAAACTATTTATAAATATAGAAAAATTTTACTATTTATAAATAGTTTGATATTTTTTCTATTTATAGTAAAATTTTCACAAATATAAAAAATGGCAGACTATTTACAGAAAATAGCAAAAAAAAACACTGATAGACATTGATAGACTTCTATCAGCATCTCTCAACAATAGACTTCTATCATTTCTATCACTGATAGACTTCTATCAGCGTCTACCACAATTATCTAAAAATTTTGCTATTTTGTGTAAATAGTTTTCCTTATTTTTCTATTTTTAAAAATCTCCATATATATATATATATATATATATATATATATATATATTTTGTTCCTTTGTTGTAAAACTGTAATAATATGTTACTGCTGGCAACAACAATTTGGTATGTTTGTTATAGAAATCATCATTAATTAAATTATATGAATGATTAATTAATAGGTGAGTGTTGGAGACAATTAAAGTTGTGTAGCTGATGGAATGTTATTTTGACATATTTCAAATAATACAAGTGAAAGAGTAATTTTAACTATTTTAAAAATTAAAAATAATTTAATATTTAATTATTTATAATGATTAAAAATATGTTTAGGAGTGATTTCATACATGACAAAAATAACTTTAACCCGTTTTAAAATCACTCTCAAACATCAATTTCATGTTTGGTTTTGTACTTTTGAATGCATTTTCATTTCATCAAAGTTAATTTGAACAATTAAGAACATGTTTCGATGTGATTTTAAACATGACAAATATGATTATAACAATTTCGAAATCAGTCTCAAAACATGTCTATGTTGAGTCATATTTAAATTTTAAATTCTCAATATTCAATTAACGGTTGTTTTCAAATATAAAAAATGGGCCAAACTATTTACAAATATATAAAAAATTTACTGTCTATCAATTTTATCCTTGAGCCATAGATAGCGATATAATTCTATTACGGTCTATCGGTGATAGACAGTAATTTTTTTTTATATTTGTAAATAGTTTGATATTTTTTTTGTTTATAGTAATTTCCCGAGCTATTTTTAAATATAAAAAAATGAGCCAAACTATTAACAAATATAGAACAATTTTACTTTCTATCACCGATAGACCGCGATAGAATTTTATCGCGGCCACGATGGAATTTTATCACTTGAACGATAGATAGCGATATAATTTTATCGCAGTCTATCGCTGATAAACAATAAATTTTTTTTTTATATTTATAAATAATTTGATATTTTTTTATTTATGACAATTTCTCTAATTAATATTTAAGTTTGTTAATGATATAAAAGAGTTAGATTATTAGAATAACCTAAAAATATATTTGGAAGTGTAGGTGTAGAGAGGCTATAAAAGTAAAGCATATATTTCTTTGTTATTTAGCTTCTAAGCATGATTTCATGATTGTGAATAAGATATAATCATCCTCTACATCTTCCCACTCAACTATGTCATAATGCATTTAATGTTAGTGCTTCTTTTGCCTACTGACTCTCAAATAAATTTTCTTTTCTTTGTTTTTCTTTTCTTTTTTTTCAGAAAAAAATACTAATAATAATATAAATAAATAAATAAAATAGCCCACACGAGAAGCTGCAATTAAAGGTGTGAAATGGGGGAGTGATTGTGGAACGCCAGATATTTATTGGTGTTAGTTGTAGAATAATGATTGCTTTTAATAGATGGTTGATTCTCATGTTGACTCTTTTTTTTACTGTGGTCACTCACGTACCTGATTATTTTTCTCTACTTTCCAATTTGATTTTTTTTTTTTTTTTTTAATTTTCAGACAACCGACTACTTTTTTATTAGTATATACTTCGAACTATAGACACCTTAGTTGTTAACATATTTATATGTCGGTTGATTTATGCTCGTTTTTTACAATTAACTACTACTTAATTCGAAACCAGACAAAATTTTATATCATATCGTGCAAATTTCTAATTTGATCCTAGTATGAATTGCATCTTATGATTTTAGCAATTAATTGTACTATTACTTTTTTTAATCATCATAGTATTAAATGAATTAAGAAATTTGATAGAACAAAAGTTGTATAGAGTAAATACTCTTTTTAGATAAATAATATTTATATTAGCTACTCAGCAGACAATATAGATTAACCTGAGATAGTTAAATTTTTTAGTTTGAGAACATTTATATTGACAAGTTGATGAGGAGAACCCTGAGATAGTTAATATCATATTAGTTTAGGGGTTAATTTAAATTACTTAATATTTAATTAGTATTTTTATTATTATTTTACTCCATTGTAAGGCTATAAATAGTCAGTTTAGAATTGTTATGTGAGGTTTTTAAAATATTTAAATAAAGAACGTTAGGTTTTTGGAGAGCTCTCTCTTAATTTAAGGATGAATTTCTCACAAGTGGAAAATACAATGTCAAATATTTTTAAATTTTTTACTCAATAAACAATCAAATTAATAATAATTATCTAAGTTATTGAATTTCCTTTTTTACCGTATTGAAATTTTAAATTTTTTAAAAAAAGACCATAGTGAAAAGGATGAAACATTTTCCAACAAAATTTTAACCAAAAAGGGTATCTAATTTTCCGTTAATTAATGGTTGTTAGTGTTTATTAAGACACCAAACATCCGCATTATGCCCAAAGATAATGATAAAAAGCCCGACATAAAAAAATGCATCACTCTCTCCTTTGCTTTTCTTCTACTTCCGTTAATCCTTTTTGTTCAAAAAGATTGTCCCTTTCATTTATAATAATCATTTTAGGTCAAATTGCAATAAATCCATATCATTCGAGTTAGAATTGCTTACAAATTTGATCATCAAATTAAGGATTTGTTTTAACGGAATATAAGTATTTAAAAATGTTTTTGTTGTAACTAAAAATATTATTTAAATATTTAAAAATCAATTCAGTACAAATATAAATCTTTAATTTTAAGAGTTTTAATTGATTTAGACTCTTTAAAAAACTTTAGACTACATTTTTTAACAAAATTTCAAATGACAATAGATTTAATGTGCGTCTGGGATTGCTTTTGAAGGAGATAGAAGTGGTTATAGACAAACCTTAACGATTTTTTGTGTTTTAATCTAAAAGCAAGTAGAGTTTTTAATTAATATTTAGTTTCCAATTTTATACTTAATCATATAATTATCTATAACAAATAAATTTTATCATTCTAAACAATTATTTAAAAATTTAAATTGTAAAAAAAAAAATTGAGTATAAATCTATTTTAGTTATTATATCATGTTTTTGTATTTATTTACCAAACACTATAATCTACCTTTTCGAGTTTAAGCTTAAATTTACCAAACACTATTTTGCTTCTTTTCACCATTGATTTTTCTAAAACCTCAGCTGCTAACAATTATTTTAAAAGCTACAACAATCTCAATCGAAGCCTTAGTTGGTAAAAATTATAATATCGACTAAAATTATAAGATCGGATGAAAACTAATATTTTTTAAAAAAAAGAGAAATAAAACAAAAAAAATAAGGAAAGTCTTCACACAAAGCAAAGAATACATGGTACGAGAAACCTATATAAAAAAAAAAAAAAAAAAAAAAAAAAAAAAAAAAAACTCTTGAGCTTTTCCACGACGGGAGGAGGAGCTACAGGAAAAATAGCGAGGAAGTGAAGTCTCCGCCAACACGAGAGCAAGAGCAATATTATTGTAAATCTTTTTACTAAAAGAAAACCTCAAAACATTCAACTCCAGAAGGAGGAGAAATTTTATCCTTTTTATCAATTCTATATTTAAAATAAATAATCTTACTAAGTTTAAGAGTAAAAAGTTTTTTATTTTTTATTTTTATTTTTAATGAGTAATTTGTAATTTCATGGTTAGTTTATCCTGTTGTTTATTTGTAGATGGCGGGAGGGCAGATCACAGCCATCAAAATCTCTTTTCATCCAAAGTCTCCCTCTCTCTCTTTTAATAGACTTCCCTAGCCAACCACCTCTCTTCTTCCTTAACAACATTTCTCTCTGTTTTTTTTTTTTTTTTTTTCCTCTTCTCTTCTTCACTCTACTCAACCTCCACTCTCACCTCCGATCTTCCCCATATTCTCATTCTCATTTCGGTTCCTCTTTTACTCCATTTTCCCCTTTCTTTCTGATTGCTGCTTCCCTTTTCCGGTCGCCGGTCGCCGCCTCTTTCTAGAGGGGAAAAGACGGTGGTGGTGATGATGATGAAGAATCTGTTGTTTCTGGTCTTGATTTTTCAGTTTCAGGTCGCGTTTAGGGTTTTAGCCCTCTCGCCGGACGGTCTCTCGCTTCTCTCTCTCAAGTCGGCGATTGACCAGTCGCCGGATTCCTCTGTTTTCTCTGATTGGAACGAGGATGACTCCACGCCTTGCCGATGGTCTGGCATTTCTTGCATGAATGTTTCTGGTGACTCGCGAGTCGTTGGAATTGCTCTCTCTGGTAAGAATCTCCATGGCTACATTCCTTCTGAACTCGGCTCGCTTGTTTATCTCCGGCGATTGAACCTCCATAACAACAATCTCTACGGCTCGATACCTGAACAGTTGTTTAATGCTACCTCATTGCATAGCCTATTTCTCTACAGTAATAATTTCTCCGGTCCTTTTCCCCCTTCGATCTGCAACATTCCGAGGCTTCAAAACCTCGATCTCTCCAACAATTCTCTCGCCGGACCACTCCCCGACGAATTGAAGAATTGTAAGCAATTGCAGCGATTAATACTCGCTAGAAATCAATTCGACGGAGAAATACCGTCTGGTGTTTGGTCCGGGATGGATAATTTACTTCAACTCGATCTCTCATCCAACGATTTCAGCGGATCGATTCCAGAGGATCTAGGGCAACTGAAGACTCTTTCCGGTACGCTCAACCTCTCCTTCAATCATTTATCAGGTAAAATCCCGAAAACTCTCGGAGATTTGCCGGTGACGGTGAGTTTCGACCTCCGAAGCAACAATTTAAGCGGAAGCATACCTCAGACAGGTTCTTTTGCGAATCAAGGACCGACTGCTTTTCTCAATAATCCCGAGTTATGCGGATTTCCTCTTCAAAAATCTTGTGAGAATTCAGAACGTGGTTCACCAGGAAATCCGGATTCTAAGCCATCTTACATTTCCCCTAGAAAAGGATTGAGCGCCGGATTAATCATTCTCATTTCTGCTGCCGACGCCGCCGGAGTAGCGTTTATCGGCCTGGTAATAGTATACGTATATTGGCGACGGAAGGACAATTCGAATGGCTGTAGCTGTACGGCCAAAAGAAAATTCGGCGGGAATCAGAAAGATCATCTCTGCAATTTTCCTTGTATGAATGGACATGATAAGAACGAGGAATCGGAAATGGAGGAACCGGAGAACAGTGACAGAAGCAGAGAGGAAGGAGGACTTGTGGCCGTAGACAAAGGCTTTACGTTCGAGCTCGACGAGCTGCTGAGAGCTTCGGCGTATGTGCTGGGAAAGAGTGGACTGGGAATTGTGTACAAAGTGGTCCTCGGAAATGGGATTCCGGTGGCTGTACGGCGGTTGGGCGAAGGCGGAGAACAGAGGTATAAGGAGTTCGCGGCGGAGGTACAGGCCATTGGAAGGGTAAAGCATCCTAATATTGTGAAACTGAGAGCTTATTATTGGGCGCCGGACGAGAAGCTTCTGATCAGTGATTTTATCTCCAATGGGAACTTGGCCTCTGCACTTCGCGGTGAGTTCAATATTTCCTTTGCACTTCATTATTCGATTGCTCTGTTTTTTTTTCTTTTTATCTGAATCTGCTGGTCGGACGGCGACTCAAAACTCTCTCAATTCCTACTTTTTCCAGTCGTCGATCTTGGTTTTCTCCTTTAGGATCAGTTTTATTTTCACTATCTTCATGATTCCGTAGCCAGAAATTAGCTCTATACGACACAAATAAAATTAGGTAAAACAGTTGCAAATATAAGTAAGTCCAAAATATAAGAGCTAAAGTAAACTTAACTTTAATGATAATTGGCATTTGAAAGTTAGGACTCCCCACCTCCATGATTGTACTAACCCCCCCCCCCCCCCCCCCCACACACACACACAGATAAATCAAAATTTAGATCCGAAATTTATCATGGAATGATTTTGCAATATTTTTAATTATTTAAAAATATGTTATACACTGAATTAATTAGCGTCTACCTATTGTAATTACCCAGTAACTTTTTGGTCCATAGATTCTGAGTCTAATTCTCGATTCTTAGATTTCAAAATGATTATTCTTAAGTTTTGAATTTTGTTTCAATTTAATTCATAAGTTTCAAAATGTTATTGTTGAGAATTGAGTTTTGTTTCAATTTTAGTTTTTAAATTTCAAAATTTACACTTTTAATATCAATTTTTTAGTAATTACTTGCTTTCCAATTTTAGTGTTAATGCCTATTAATTAATTTAAAATTCTACTTTATAATTATTTTGAGAGAAATTACTATAAACAGAAAAAATATCAAACTATTACGACTATAAAAAAATTTCAATTAGTTATAGACCCTGCGATAGAATTTTATCGCTGTCTATCTCTCAAGAGATAAAATTCTTTTGTAGTCTATTTACAGAGTAAAAATTTTCTATATTTGTAAATAGTTTGACTTGTTTTTCTATATTTGAAAATAACCCTTATTTTAAATTATTTAATAAACATTAACATCAAAAATTGAAAATGAATATTTAATGAAAAATCAAAGTTAAAAATGTAAATCTTGAATTCCAACAAAATTCGAATCTCAAAGTTAAAATTGTGACACTTTGAAACTTATATAATAAATTGAAACCCAACTCAACTTAAAAATAGCGTTTTGAAATGGGCAATAATTAGGTGTCTAATTTTATGCTCTTTTTTTACCCACTAAAAATACAATAAGTTTTGTAAAATAAAAATTACCCCATAACACATCATTATTGAATGTTTTTTTAGTAGATGGGTGGAGCTATACTTATTTTTTTCTTGTAAAAATTTATTGACGAAATAGAAACTAAACAAAAAAAATAATAAATAAGAAAATTATTAAAAAATTTAAAAATATCAAACTATTTATAAGTATAGGAAATTTTTATTATTTATCTGCGATAGAACATGATAGACTTCTATTTTTTGAGTTAGAACTTTATTGCGGTCAATCGCTCAAGCGATAGAATTTTATCGTAGTTCGTTAATAGATAATAATATTTTTTTATTTATAAATAATTTCTTATTTTTTTTTAAAGAAAAAGCCAAAAAAAATCGAACGACTTTTTTCCAAAAAGAAGAAAAGAATACTAGTAATAGTCATTCCATTAGTCAGCTAAGTTTCCTACCCGTGATAGCTTTTCGACACGTGGATTCCACGCGGCATACTATTTGATGAATTTGGACCGTTCATCGATGATATGTTCGACGGCGTAGACACAATTAATGCGAAGTTGTTTTGGACTTTTTATCTGGTTGGAGTGTGGGAGAAAATTCCTGTATTGGATATTTGTTTCTTTCTTTTTTTTTTTTTTTTTTTATATATATATAGTTTTGGCTTTTGGGTGGGTACTTGACTTGGAAGGGGTTTTGTTGGGCATAATGGTTGGCTGTCTAATGTGATTGCCAAGCGTGAGATCCAACGATGGATGTCCCCACGTTCTGTGCCCATTGCACTTTCCACGCTGCCTGCCCTGAATTGCAGGCGCTGCTTCGCTCCTTACGCATCCCAATGTTTTCAGTCTAGAAAACCAAACAGTCAAACCTTTTGCCTCGTAATTAAATAATTAACTACACACCAGCTTTTAATATGGGTATTAAAGGCAATAAACTATGTTAGTAAAAAGGAAAGAAATAAAAAAAAACTCAAACGAACTTAGAATGAGTAAGGGAGTGTGTGGGGAGGAGTTGAAAAGTAGGAGTTGTGAAATTCACTCTTTATTTAGCTCAAAGAGTCGGTGAATTCCATTATTAGAAAACATTAATTTTATACTTTATTGACTCCTTATACTATGGGCATTAAAAGTTTATAATTTCTTGAGCTCCATGACTATGTAATTCATAACTTCACTTCTTACTCCAAGTGTCCTCTAAGAAATTATCATTTGCAACTTTGATGAGGTTTTATCTATGAATGCAACAAGAAAAACGGAAAAAAAAAAAACTAAACCGCGGTTTGATTTATTTTTTTTTAGTATAAAATCAAACCTCTTGATTTGTATTTGGAGAAAACAAAAAAATTATTGGTTCAGATTGGTTTTCTATTGAAAAAACCTATCCAAACTAAACCAAACTGAGAGTATATATAATTATTAGTGTACATGTATGTTTATTGTATAGAAAAATGTAAAAGGAAATGTTTAGTTTCAATCTATCAAGAAAAGAAATAGATTCGATTCTAACTTGCAAATAACAAAAAGAATAAATTTAAAAAACAAAAATAGAAATAAAAAAAATGGGAACAAAAAAAATAAAAGGCCAAAAAAAAAAAACAAAAACCAAATTGATAATAAATCAAACCGAATAAAAATCAACACATCGGTTAGTCCTAAAATTGATAAAACCAAACTTACATTCACGCTTAATTTATATGAATTTAATGAAAATGGCAAACAATAGATGAAACCACTAATACATATATCTTCTTAGTTGAAGTACAAGTGGAAAATAGTCGATTGATTTGGGTTGAATTGAAAATGATATTTCTAAGTAGGTTAATTTATAAGTTTAGTCTCTAGCTTAGGTGGGTGTAAATGCCGGGCTTTTTAACTTATTTTTAAGAGCTCTATAAATTTTAAAAGGTGGGTGATAAAATTCTAAACTTTTAATTATATAATTAATCTTCTAGTTTTCTTTCATTTTTTTTCTTTGTTTTAGCAAAATTAATATTTTCTAGTTCTTTCTTTAAAATAGAGTGAAATTTTTAAAAATAGAAAAATAAAAAAAACTATTTATATGTGCGAGAGTTTCCCAAAAATATACTGTAATTCTAATTGGGTTTGTCAATAAAACATAAAACAGGGAAGAACGGGCAGCCTTCTTCAATCCTTTCATGGTCAACAAGATTACGAGTAGCCAAGGGAACCGCCAGGGGATTGGCCTATTTACACGAATGCAGCCCAAGAAAATTCGTCCATGGCGACATCAAGCCCTCCAACATTCTCCTCGACAACGATTTCCAGCCTCACATCTCCGACTTCGGCCTCAACCGCTTGATCAGCATCACCGGCAACAACCCCTCCTCCTCCGGCGGCCTCATCGGCGGCGCCTTCTCCTACCTCAAGTCCGTCCAAACCGACCGCACCAATAACTACTGCGCCCCGGAGGCCCGAGCCCCCGGCGGCCGCCCCACCCAAAAATGGGATGTCTATTCCTTCGGCGTCATGGTCCTCGAATTGCTCACCGGAAAGTCGCCGGAGCTTTCTCCGAACACGTCTACTTCTTTGGAGATTCCAGATTTGGTGAGATGGGTCAGGAAAGGGTTTGAAGAAGCAAAGCCATTGTCGGATTTGGTTGACCCTGCTCTGTTACAAGAAGTACATGCTAAGAAAGAAGTACTCGCCGTATTCCACGTGGCGCTCGCTTGTACAGAGAGCGACCCGGAAATTCGGCCCAGAATGAAGACGGTGTCGGAGAGTTTCGACAGGATTGGATCGTGAGAAATGATTGTGATTTATGGAACGTGGCCGCCATTGTTTGTACCACTCAAGCTGCTGCTATAATTGCAAGTATGAACTTGCAGGAGCCAATCATTTTTTTTTTCTGTAGGAGAGAGTTTGCGAAGAAGACAAGAGAGATTAGGTTGGGCCCAAAATTGTCCATGGAGATGGTTTCTTTTTTTTTTTTTTTTTTTTGATTTTGTAATTGTTTTTCTTATTCTATTCTATCTTTATGGTATAATTTGTTTTTTATTTACATTTTGCAGTGACGAATGAGGAAAGTAGGTATAAAAATGTTCTGCAATTTGAAAAATTTCAGTCATTCCTTTATAAGATATGGAAATAAATCAATAATAATGACGACACAGGCATCTTCTTTGTGTCTTTTTGCATTTTGGTTCCAAATTTTGATCCGAGCTTGATTTTGATTGTTGAGATGAAGTCAGTTCTCTAAAATGTTTTTTTTTTTATTTTTTTTATTTTTTTATTTTTAACTTTCTCTAAAATGATTCAAAAAGTGAAATTGGAGTATTTGATTCTTTAGAGGAGTTTGGTGAACTCAATGAGTTAATAACTCTGAAGCGTTCCGTAATTTTAAGAAATCTTCCTAATTCACATGCTTCCTTATTTAAAAATAAAAAAAATAAAAAAATTCAACTTTATTATAAAAAATTGTCGCATGACACATTATTATTGAACGTTGTTTGGACTGCAAAAAAAAAAAATGGATGCAACTCACCTCCAAATTTTTTATTTTAAGAGATACAAATTAAGAAAAGATTAACCATTAAACGTTTAAAAATCTTTTTCTTATAAAAGTTAATTTCCTCTAAGTCAATAGTAGAATAGTAAAATTTTAAGTATATCAATTTGACTATAATGTATCAAGATATCCTACACATTTGATATTACTGATTCATTTTTATCATTCAACTAATAAATAAAGAAGTTTATCAGAAATTAGCTATTAGATGTGGGTATATAGGAAATGCTTCAACATTATTCTTTCATTTTTTAAAAAGTAAATCAAGAATATATTAAAAATTGTAGAGTACAATAGTTGTCTATTAGACATCAATCAATTAAGTATATAAATCAACAAGCTATCACAGTACATCAATCAACAAATATGCTAAAATTTTCAATACATCAACATCAAACAACCAAAATATTAAGTATTTCAATAAGCTACCCATAATATTAGATTTTCGTCGACATGTCGATATTTCCATATTTCTATAGATTCAATATCAACATGAAGAGTGAATCAAAATTTCCATTATATCGTAGAAAAATCATCATAAAAATAATCAACATGTCACTAATGTAAATATAATATAAATAAGGGAAATTTTTACAAATAAAAAGAATGTCAAACTATTTACATAAAATAGCAAAAAAAATACTAATAGACATTGATAGATTTCTATCAGCATCTATTAGTGATAGACTTCTATCATTTCTATTGCTGATAGATCCTGATAGACTTCTATCAGCGTCTATCACAACTATTTAAAAATTTTGCTATTTTGTGTAAATAGTTTACCTTATTTTTCTGTTTTTAAAACTTCCTCTATAAATAATAGACATGTTAACTTTTTAAAAAAAATCATAAAATGTTTATTTGCTAATTTAATTTTTTTGTTTTTATAGCTTTTCCAAAAATATCTATCGAAATCGATATTTTATCAAAATTTCTGTAAAATTAAGACCTCGATATTTCCTTCAACGTCGACATTTTAAACCTTGAAGCTACCAGATATTAATCGACGTTTATTTTTAAAAAATTTTAAACTTTGAAGTATATCAATTAGCTATCAAACATCAATCAACATTTCTTTTTTAAAAAAAGCTTAAATTTAGTATATCGGTTATAATTGATGTACCAAATTTAAAGTAGATAAAATATATAAATTGATATATCATATACCAAAAATTCAACATAACTAAAAAATCTCAAATAACCATAGTATTTTATTTCACCGCAATGATTAGGGAATCGCGCAATTTAACCTTGCATGGTTTTTTTTTGGGACTTTTCAAATTTACTAATTGGGTTGGCTAGGATTCTTTGCCATTTTTATGAGATTTATTTGCTAATAGTGTAATCCGCCTATTAATAAACTCATATCATAGAGAAATAATATTAACAACTAAGGTAAACATAACTCAGTTGACATAAAGACATGTTAGTTGAAAATAATTCATATGTTCTAATTAAATATTTCGTGATACGATAAAAAGCGAATTATAATATTGATAATTCGTACAAACATATCCATCGATTAAAGTATCGAGTAACTTTCATAAAAGTAAGATGTTTAAAATCTCATCCACCTATGTTTGAACCATATGAAAAAAAACACAAAACGCTGCAATATAAAAACAAAAATTTAAGCTGTAGTGTCGCTAGCAAGGAATTAGATGACAAAACTTTTGCTGTGAAGTAAAATCTTTCATCAATCTGTGAAAAATATTATGATCATTGAAGCTCATGTTCGGTAAATAGAAGCCCTTAAATGGAAAAGCCTTTGATAACAACTATCCTACTAATAATAACATTAAAATAATTGATTTAACGGCCCAAGCCAAATAACAAACAACGGTATATATAAGGCGAAGCCTCCATTTGATTTTTTTTTCTTAAATTATTTTTGTTAAATGAAAATTAAGGTGATAAACGCTACACCCGCTTATAGAATTTTTTAAGAAAATTTACTATATAAAAAAAAATCAAACTATTTACAAATATAGAAAAATTATACCGTAAAATTTTTCTATATTTAAAAATAGTTTGTCTCATTTTTTTATATTTAAAAACAACTTTTTTTTTTTAATTTATATAATTATTAACCACATCTTTGCTAATATGAGATAGTTTAACTAATATACGAATTTGAGGTTATGATTTTCCATCCAACATGTTGCCAAAGAAAAAAAAATATTTTCAAAATCTATGCGTTTAAAAGACTAATAATGTTTGAAAACTTGTGTGTTATTTTTATAATTTAGCTAAAAAGTCAATTCATACGTATACTAAAATTAAATATTATTGAAATAAAATTGTGAGAAAATAAGCATAATTTTCAAAAACTAAATATCAAGACCTCGTTTGGTAACCATTTAGTTTTTTAAAATTAAACATATTTCTTCTCAATTTCTTACCATAATTTGCACATTTCTTAAGTAAAATAGTTCAATTTTGAGCGAAACTCCAAATTCCAAAAACATATTTTTAAAAATTACATTTTTTTAGTTTTAAAAATTCTTGAAAATATTGGTAAAAAATAAATAACAAAGTAATAAATTTAGAAGTGAAATTTGTGTTTACGGGCATAATTTTCAAAAATTGAAAACAAAAAAACTAAATGATTACTATACGGAATGCAAATAAATGGGTGAAAGACTTTCACAAGTTACCATTTTTACTTTTTGTTAAATTACAAGTTTAATCATAGAAGTTTAAAATTTGTATCTATTTAGTCTCTTAATATTTGAATGTTTTAAAATTTATCGATTTATTTGACATAAAATTGAAAATTTAGAGTTACAAAAAGGAAAATTATTATAAATAGAAAAATATAAAACTATTTATAAATATAGAAAAAATTCACTATCTATAATCGATAGAAATTTATAGCAGTCTATTATTGATAGGAAGTGACATTCTTCTATATTTGTAAATAGTTTAACTTATTTTTTTATATTTAAAAATAACATTTACAAAAATTCAAATCTATATCTATGAAATAAAATTTAAAATTTTATATTTATCAAACATGTATTTAACACAAAATTAAAATTTTAATAACTTATTAAATATAAAATTAAGATCTCTTAGTAATCATCTAGTTTATAGTTTTTAATTTTTATAAATTAAGTTTATAAACACTCAAATTTAACATTTACCATTTGAATATCTTCCAAACATATAAAATGACAAAGATTGCACCATATTTCTGATGAGCAATCAGAGATTTGGCGCGGAGCAAATTGGCAATTGCTGCTTGAGATTGACGATACAAAACCGATCAAAAGAAAGCTCTCTCTCAGTACGATTGGTTCCTCTCATTCCTCTGCTTTTCTTCTTCCCTCCATTTTTATCTTCTGATTTTAGCTAGATAAGCTCACATGCTATGCTTCTAACAGTATTCATATCTGCATTCTTTTGATTCTTTCCAATATTCTCCGTTGTGAATTTACCGTCGGACTCTAGGAGTTGCATAATTCGACGTCTTAAATTCTAGGGTTTTGATTTAACTTTCGGATTCAAGTAATGCAAATAAATGCTGATCGGAATCCGAATTGGAACTTTATGCTTTAGCATTTTGTTTCTATATTGTAAGTTTGTAACCGAATTATCTGGGAAGGAAGGAGAATTTCTTCTGAAATGGGGAAACCTAACCTACAAATTGGATTGCCCTTGATGCTTCAAGCTGTTAGTTTCCGCCCCACCTGTCCCCAGCCTGAATTTAATTTAGAAATGGAACTGTACTGTTTTGATTTTCCCTTTCTCTTATGCTAGTTTTCGTGGATGCATTTTGTTCTCTTCATATTTTGATATGATTTTGTTCACTTTATTTGGATTCTGCACAGGAAGGTTTGTACCAATGGAGCTCTTATCCTTGTTTATATGTCCAAGATCTTCTACCTTTTTAATCACTGAACAAACATATAGTCTTTTATTTCAGCTGGAAATGGTATAGTTCCCATCTGTTCAGTTGAATTTCATTCTGCATAGCAGTTATTCACAATTAAAATGATTGCCTTGTTTGATACTGGCTGCGGAAAATTTCTGGTACTATGGAGCGTGGATACTTCTTTCATTCATTTCAAGTCTGCATTTCCATGTTTGCACACTAGATTAAAGAATGATTTATAAAAGCAAAAACATAATGTGAACAAAGGGAGGAGGTACTCCCGTTTTCATAGCATTCTTCCCATGCTAGCTGTGTTTGTTGATGGCTTGCGGGCCTTGGGTTTTTTCCCTTGACAGGAGGGCTTCGTGTAGCTGATTCAAGCTCTTGTTGCTCAGGTGCTTGTGCTCGCATACGAGAGTCTAGTATCCCGGAATTCGGCAGTACTACATTTTTAGAGGACCACCATGATGATGCCTCATCGAAAATGACATGTGGATACAAATTTTGTAGCCAGATCAATGCACCTCAACCTCTGCTTATCATAGAAAAAGAGTTTGTTTTCTGTCAAAAAAGCATACTTAACATAGCCTATAGCGTAAAAGCATTCAATCCACTTCTAAACTAAATTAAGGGTAAGGGCTCGTACTCTCTCTTATGTACATACGGTATCCCTTCCGGCTATGGAAAAGAAAATTTTACTAGCGAAGTGAATCATTGAAGAAGCTTTGAGTTAAAGAGAGAAGATTTTAGCCGGCTCTTTTCAATTTCCAGTCATTTTTCTTTTCTTACAGTTAAAATGTTGGGAATATATGTACATACCCTTGTGAAAATGCCATTTCCGGACATTCTTGAATAGAGAATTCAAGATATCATACCTGTTCCTATTCCTCAATCTGGTTTATCAATCAGGGTGGAAGCTAAACGTATAATGATTAAGCTATTAACTTTTATCGATGGTCTCATTACACCATTCTATACTTGAGCTCATTGAATTGCATCAATGTAAGTAATCGTGAGAACACATTGTTTTTTTTTTTTCTTCCTTATGTAAACTTTGAAATGGATCAAACTATTAAATCCTTCGTCTGTTCTAAACTCATGTGAGTAATGTGACTTTTACTTGAAACTGTAACTATCTCTCTGGCTTTTGTTGACAAAGTATGGTAGCTTTTAGCCTTCTGATAAGGCTAGAGTAATAGACTGGATCTCATGCAAATGAAACTATGAAAGCTGTAAATGAGATTTTTTGTATGTTTCTTTTATCCATGTACTTCTAATTGTCGACTGTGTGATCGTGGCAACCATGCTAATAACTGTGTTCAAAGCTTTCTAGGGTCCCTTTGTTCTTGACTCTTCTTGGGAGAGCCTCTGGCTTTGCTTTCTCCTTAATGACAAAATTTTGCCCGCAGAAGGGCTGCACTCATGGCAGTTGGCACGTACCTGTCAAGCTCATTTTTGCTAGGCTTTTAGCCTTTTACTTTATCTAAATTCTTTTGTTCACTGGAAGATAGAGAATCCGAAGCCAGTTGTATTTGATAAATATCTAATAATAAATTGTTTCCATCTCTTTCCATGATCCTTTTACATTTATAATTAACTGTTTACTTCAATAATATATCATGATGTTGACTTTTATTGTTTTAGGGAAGGCGATCCTTTCATTATGATCTAATTGCTTCTGTTTTCTTTTCTGTTCTCGGTGATGACAGTCGCTTTTAACCTTGAATTGTCCTCATGTCTGCAGCCTGTAGGTTCCTTGCTTTTTCTGGAAGGATTCTTATCTTAGTTATTGCCTTTCTCAATTGACACAATTCTGAAACAGTCCAAGTGATTCGTCTGCTAGCTTATCACATTTTCTTCTATGTTTGTAATGTGCAGGTTAATTATTGGTGGAAAGAGAGACTTTATTCGAATGAAGATTAGTGGGAAAAAAATGAGAGTTCTAGTATTGAAGAGTTTGATATCCGTCTGTGTTCAATTGGCGATTTAAGATGGTATCAGAGCAGGTGGTCCAGGATGTTCTGTGTTCAAGTCCCTGCGTTGTCGTTTCCTCCCCAATTAATATCTATTTCCACTTGTTTGGCTCTTCTTCATATTTCAAGCCCACAAGTGAGGGGGAGTATTAAGATATGATATTAAATTTTTCCTTCACCTATCAGTTTAAGCGTTTGGGTCAATTGGCGATTTAAGAGAATCGAACAGGAACCCCCCAATAGGAAGGAAGTGTGGTATTCAATTCCTGATTTTTCAAAAATTGATAAAGGATGCTTAAAAAAAGAACTCAATGGTTGCCAAACCCGAATCGGATGATATCTCCTAAATCTCCAGTGAAAAAAGTCTGCCTTCTCTGAAGTTGGATCTTAGGATAGAAAAAGAGAGTCCGCTATCCCGGAACTGGTTGCCACCTTTTTCGGTCTGAGGTAACGCCCATACAAAACTACAGAGTAACTGTAGGCAAACTCATATGTTGTATTCAAGTTTTACCTTATGGAGTACACATTTTATGGGAAGCCATTACTAATTCATTTGATGGTCAAAGTTCATTTAACTTCAAGAATTATGCCCACATGTTCTTGAATTATTTCTGATCGACGGCTATTTTGCTTTCCTTCTTATCTCTTCCAGCATTCATTACAATCTGACTCGCCGTACTATGGCCGTTGGAACAGGTGAATTATTGAGCCCTTTGTAGTTTTGGGATATCTTACAAGTTACAATGGGAAAAGGGAATGTTGATTGTTTTATTTTTATTATTTTGGTTGAAAATTTCTGTGCATTCATTATGGAGGTTTGTTTTAAATGTGGTGGTTCCTTTGAGGTCCTCGAAGTGATATGTATGATGTAGTTCTTTGATACTTATATAGAGTTGGTTAAATATTCAATAGTTGCTTTTTTTTGCTGTTGATTTATATATATAAATTGAGCCTTAAAAGAGAGAAAGTGACCGAGTGAGGAAGACAGGTAAATTACATTCCTATCATATATTGATGTTAGGTGCGAATACAATCTCACATTAACTAAGGAAGTCTCACATTAACTAAGGAAAGAGAGAGATCAGTTTCATACTAGTGAAGACAATTATCTGTATGATATGAGAAATTTTTTTTTGTTGTTCTATAAATAAAGTTATGAGAATATTATATTATTATGAAGATATCGGGAGAGTTTGTTATATATATAGATGTGTTATTTTTAGAGATGTCCAAGGGGTGAGGGCGGGGATGGGGATGGTTTCCCGTGCCTGTTCCCCATTTCATTTCCCTTCCCCACCAAATTCTACACGGGGTTTGGGGTAGGGATTCCTCGTGGGAAATTTTTTCTATTTGATTTTTTTTTTAAAAAAAAATAAAATAAATTAACATAAATCACTATTATGAAAAAGTTTAAATTAAATTGTTAACTTTTATATAATTAGTTATACATGGACAATTAGAATTTAAAGATAAATTATTCAAAATTTTCAAGTTGATGGAAATAATTATCTATCAAAATATTCATATATATAATCTAAATTTATTAAAATTCAAACATATCATTTTTTTACACTAATTCAAACATATTCGTTATTTTAACCATTAAACAATATATCTTGAAAAATAAATATAATATTTATAAAATAAAAATAAATAACATAACGTTAAATTACTATTATAAATATAAGAAAAAAAACTTAACGGGGACGGGGTGGAGAATGCATTTACCGTCTCTCTCTCCCATTTAGCTTTCGGTAAATTTTCTTTTCCCTAAACAGAAAATTCTCGCTCCGGTGGACATCTCTAATTATTTCATTGGGCAGTGTTTATACCTTAATTTATTTTGATTATGGTAGTATTGGATTTTTTATTTTTAATTTAATTTAATTTTTAACTTTTTGGAAAGAATTTGATATATACATACAGTCAGTTGGTTTGTCCCTATTGGTAGTGAAGTTGTTTGACTGGTCAATAGCGTGTGTGAGACGGAATCTCCATACTTTAAAATGCGAGTTTGCATTGCACTTGCACTTCGAAGTCGTGAAATTTAAGGGACGCAAATGCAATTAATGAGGCTTTAAGAAGAATGTTTAAATCATTTTTTTTTCTTCTTACTTTTTGGCTTGTCTAGTGGATTTCTATGGCTTTCTTTTTGTAGGACCATGACCTAATTATCACTTATGTTAAATCATGAGTAGATTAAATAGTTAAAATTATCCCACTTAGGCCACGTTTATTCCACTGAAAACGTAATTCATAGAAATTAATAAGGACAAAAAGAAAATTCTATTTTCAGAAATTATTTTTGAACTCTCTAACTTTTTTACTAATCTTTTTAAAACACACTTCGAATAATTGTTTTAAATGACAAAACAACTAAAAATATTTTTAAATATAGTAAAATATTATTGTTTATCACTCGTAGACATTGATAGACTGGTCTATCAATGTCTATCACTCTATATTAATAACATTTTGTTATGTTTGTAAATATTTTGACTCATTTTAATATATTTGAAAACAACTATTTACACTACAAGAAAAAAGGTTTCTGCCGACGTCAAAACGGCGTCGGTATAGGACCTATCTGCCGACCCCATAGAGGGATATCCTGACGCCACAGTTATGAGGCGTCGGGCTAGAGTACCTATCCCGACGCCTGAACGTAGGCGTCGGGATAGAGTAGGGCTATGCCGACGCATTTGTATGTTGGGGTCGGCATAGCGTCCCTATCCCGACGCCATACTACTGGCGTCGGGATAAGGGGTCTTTCCCGACGCGTTTTAGTGGCGTCGGGAAAGACCCGATTAAAAGCCCTAAAATTTTCTGCATCTTCATTTTTCTACTCCGTCCCTCACACAGCAGCCACGCCGCTCTCAGACCCGATTTTCCATTCTACCGCCGGTCACTCTCCTCCATCCTCTCTTTCTTTCACCGTCAATTAGTCTCTTCCATCCCTCTCTTTCTTTCGCCGTCGGTTTCATCCTCCTCTTTCTTTCGCCGTTTCTTTTCCCGTTGTTCGCGCCTTCCTCTTCGTCACTCGCCTTCTCTTCGACGCTGCTCACTTCTCTTCGCCGCCGCTCGCCTCCTCACGCCGGTAAGATCGATAATTTTCCTCTTAACATTAATTGATGTTTTTTACTTGAAATTTCTTAAACTATCTTATGTCAAATTTCTAATTAAATGATGAGATTAGGTTTAGTTAGTTCAAATTTAGCTTTTTGATTAATTTTTGCTTGAAATATTTTGAAACCATGAATGTAAAACTTGTAAAAAAATAAGAGAAAACCTTATCTCCTCCTTTACTTAGTTTGAATTTTAGCTTGAGATAAATGATGTGGATCACATTTTGTATTATTGAGATTAGCATTATGAACTATGTTAATTACAATTATTATAAAAAGAAAAATAAAAGAGAATCAAATTAGAATCACATTCTCATGGTTTAAACTTAAGTCGAGGATTAATGAGGCAAACTTAGGTTCTAACTTTACGATGTTTATTTGTTTTAAATTAACAATGATTGATCTAAAAGAGGGGAATGAGCTTATTTGGTTTAAATTTACAATCTTTGATCTAAAAAAGGGGAGTGATTTATTTGCTTCTGTGTGTATGATATTTGGATTTTATTCGCTTGTTTTAAAATAATTTGATTGTAATGGTTTAGTTTGTTTTGAGTTTAATGTGTTCAAACAAATTACATAGCTCTTTAGTTTAGAATTTGAGTTTGTTTGTTTAAGTTTGTTTGTTTTTAATTTAGCATTTGAGTTTGTTTGCTTTAGTTTATTTGTATTAAATTTTAATTAAGATTTAACTTTAATTATTGGATTGAGATCAAACTTGGGTTGTTCGAAGCTCCAAATTTAGGTTTTTAAAGAATTTTATAAACAAAAAAGGGGAATGAGTTCATGTTAAAATATAAGTTAAATATCCCAATTGATCATAAGTTAAGTCTAACTTTTTGTACACTTTTTATAGGCTTTAAAATTTTGTGAATCAAGAGGTGATTGAAAAGTATATCATTAAGGATGAATAGAGTTTATAATTGAGTAGATAATTGTTGTGTTGATATTATTGTTTTGAATGTTGAATTGAGAATTGTGAGTGTTGAATGTTTGTGTTGTTTTTGTTGTTTTGAATATGTGTACAGAAATGTTAGCTAATGGTTTTTGTGATGTTGTTATTGTTTTGAATGTGAGTTAAAGGTTTTGAGTTAATGATTTTTGTGTTGTTTTTGTTGTTTTGAATGAATGAATGTGTTTAGATAATATATATATATATATATATATATATATATATATATATATATATATATATATATACACATACATGTTTGAGTTGAAAGATTTAATTTTAGGTGTTTTGATTATAATTTAAACTTTGTTTGTATTTTTTTTACAGGATCAATGTTATGTTCGTGACTAATTCGCAGCCGAACAAGACTCTATTTTTAAACTTAGTGTGTGTTTTTTTATCAAGACTCATGTGTTTTGTTTTTTTAGTTGATATATGTGTATTTTGTTTTTGGAACAATATAATTTGTAAGAATATTGATAACTATCTAAATGAAATTTGGTTGCTTTTTCATTTTCAATATTTTGATTTATACAAATTATTTATTTATTTATTTATCATAATATTCAACTACAATTGAAAGCCAAGAGAAATAAACTATTGTAAAAATGAATTAATTTTTTTTTAAAAAAATAAAGTCAATGTCGACGCTTCACAGGCGTCAGCAAAAACAACCTATCCCGACGCCATATGCAAAAGCGTGAGCAAAATTTTAATACATATAAAACAACATATCCCGACGCCATACATGTATGGCGTCGGGATAGCTCACTGCCGACGCCTAATTTTTGCGTTGGCGTAGATGGTTTTGCCGACACATCATGTTTGGCGTCGGCAAAACCAGCCCCCACCCTCATTTAACTGGCGTCGGTTTAGCCTGTCTATGCCGACGCTAGCAAAAATACCATCGGGATAAAGTATCCCGACGGAGCTATTCCGACGATTTTTGCCGATGCTTAAAATGCGTCAGCAAGAAGTTTTTCGACGCTTAGGAGGACCATCCCAACGCTTTTTAGCATCGGCAAAGGGTCTTTTTTTTGTAGTGTTATAATTTAGCAGTTTAATACTGTCCTATGAAAAGCTCCCAACGAATACCTGCCGAATTCAAATAGCTTTAACCACGAGCAACTTTTAAAAACAAGGAATCGCCGACGTATCATTTTCTTGGTGAAACTATTTAGAATGGTCGTTGTTGTCTAGCTGCCATTCCAATTTCCTTATTGTTAAACATATGGGTTTAAAGCTTTTTTCTTTTTAAAAAAATGGGTTTAAAGAAAATACAAACATTATCTTTTTTTTTCTTTTAGAGTGCAAATAAAGTCTCACATTGGTTGGAAAAATAAGTGATCATAGATATAGTGAGGATAATTATATGCAAATATTGGTATGAGATCTTCTGGGTAGTTTCCAAAAGTGAATTTATGTTCAAAGTGAACAATATTATACCATTGTGGAGATAGACAGATGTTTTGTTGTCTTTATCATCTTTTATATATTCAATGGCCATCTCTATCGTGACTCACAGTTTGTTGTGTTTTCGGGTGAGAAATATTAGATCGCAATAAAGATAGTCATCGTGTTAGGTCTACACATGGTCATCTATAATGCGATACATTATAAAATGCATATAGTTTGTTGTGTTTTTTTCCATTTTTTTCTTAGTTTGTTGTGCCTGAGTGAAAAAAAAAAGTAGAGATCACAATAGATAATGCGTTAGGGCTACGATAGAAATGGTATCCTTAACGTAATATGTTATAAAAATGCGGTAGTGCACTCTTACGAGCAAAATGTTAAATTACATACATCTGTTGGGGGCAGGTCGTCAATCATAAAGGCGCTTGTGAAATGGTCATAGAAAAAAAAAACTCATCCTTTTTTATGTCTTATCTAGATTTGTGGTCCAATCACATAGTGTCACGTGTCAAACTTGATATTTTCTTTCTTTTTATTTTTTTTTATCCACTGTGATAGGATTATGTTACAAAAAAGAAATGGTTGTAGTTCAACTCATAGCTAGCATTTTTCTCTCTATATGTATATATTAGCTCAGCACATAGTATTTGTGATAGGAATACTTTAACTTATAATTCCTCATCGAATATTATTGAGAATTATGTATTAGAAAAATGAAATCTCTCGATATTTATAAGATAGATAGACTATTTATTTTATTATCAATTAGATTTTTAAATAAATTAATATTATCTAATAAATACACATGACTTAACTTCTCACTTGTTCGCCCACTATAATTTATTACATAAACCAAAGTTGAATCCACTGCGCTGTCAACAACTAGAGTGTAGGAAAAGCAACAGTAATTTATGTGGTAAAAGGCTACAGAGTGGGTAAGAAAATATTTGATTGGATGAAGCAATGATTCTATGTCTTGGATTCGGAGCAAAGTCGTGTACCAAATAGTTTAAAATAGATTTAAATATAACTTTTCCTATATTTTCAACTTTAGTTACATTGATTTTAGATCTTGTAATTTCTAACTTTAATTTAATTTAGTTCTTATATTTTTAAAACGTCCATTTTGATCCATATACTTCTAAAAAATAATTATTTTAATCTATTCATTTTTATTTGTATTTCAATTTTAAGAGACCAAAATAATCACTTTTTAGAAACACAGAACTAAAATGAACCAAAATTTTTTACGGTACATTGAAAAGCCACAATGTCAAAAGACCTACATGAATAGGTCCGTAGACAAAAGCAAGAGTAAACCATTTCGTAAAAAAGAGAATAAAGGATCAAAGACTCTTCGGGTTAGTTTGAGATTGTTATAACTTTTAAAATAATTGCTGACAGCTTTGCTTTTTGAAAAATCAGCTATAAAAGGAAGTAAAATAATGTTTGGTAAATTTTAAATTATAAAAATTAGTTACGATATTAGATAAATTAATACTACAAACATTGACCGCTAATTTATAATTTATTATAATATATATTTTTAAAAATTTTATATGATTTGAATTTAATTTTGTTTAATCTAATTTATTTGATAATAGTTTAAGAAAAAAATTGTTATAAAAATTTGAAAATTTATGTAGAAAATATATTAATATGAAAGGATATTATTATAATATATTTATTTAAATAGTTAAGAAAATAATAGATTTTTAGAAAAGCTAAATCTAAAAATTACTATCATCAACTTTTAGACGTTAGCAAGAATTTAAAAAGTGATTCTCAAAGATTAATTAATAATTTGATTTTACCTAACAAGAATGTTCGTTAAGATTTTCCCAAAATTCATTTCTACTAAGCCTTAAGCCTCCAAAGCCTTGCGCGCAACAATGATCGCCATTAAATTTTGGCTAAGACGAACATGAGAAAAGGAGACAACCCTCAAACCACAAGTCAAATCCTGATCCTCCTTAATGAAGAATTAGACTTCAGAAATGTCGGAAAATTTAAAATAATAATAATAATAATAATAAGGAAAACTATTTACAAAAAATAACAAAATTTTTAGATAGTTGTAATAGACTAATCTATCCGGGTCTAACAACGATAAAAGTCTATCACTAATAGATGTTGATAGAAGTCCGTCTATCAGTATTTTTTTTGTTATTTTTTATAAATAGTTTTACATTTTTTTTATTTATGAAATTTTTTCCAATATTTAAAAGTATATGATCCAAAATAAACATTTGAAAAGTAAAAGAGACCAGAGCAGTATCGAAACTTATAAAATAAAAATCTAGAAAGAACAGAAGGAGGCTCTCCCATTGCCACTAAAGCATAATTTTGTGTTAACAAGCAAAAGCATAAATATACATAAAGCAAGGACCCACTCGCTGTTAAATGCCATTACTTCACTTTCAAGACCAAACAACCTCCTCCCAACAGGACCCAGATCGCCAGATTTTTGTTTTGTTTGCCCAAAAACAACTTCTTTCCTTTTCCTCTCTTCCCAATTGAAATGTAAAGCAAACCCTTTGAACAAAATTATTTTCGTCTTCCTCTTTCTATGGCCGACGGTAGATGATCTCTGATAGCGGTTTGTTTCGGACGACATGGGAAATTGTGTTCTTGTTCGTCGAGACCAAGAATCTGATTCTAAATTCAAGCGGTCGGTCGGTTCTGGAACGGTCGTCAATGTTAACATTCCAAGTCCAACTGACCCGAATAAACCCGACGTTTGGGAAAAGGAGATCATCGGGAAGCTTTGTTCTAGCCCTCTCTCTTCGCAAGTGCCCAGTTCTCCACAATTCAGTTTGATTCCTGTCCCCTTCTTTCTTTAATCCTCTTTTGATTTTGTTTTTTCACATTTTGATGTTTAAGTTTTGGAATTACTTGTGTCTGTGTGTCTGTTGCTCTGTTGTTTGATCAGGATTCTACATTTAGAAAGATTTATGGTTTATGTTTCTCCATTCAACTAGTTTAGAGAATATTAATTTAGTAGACCGTCTCAATTCTATTTTTAAAAACTATTTTCGGATTCTGTGATTTAGATCGTGCAAATTCTAAAAATAACATTTTTATATTTTGAGTGTAGTGAGATTTTGGGTTTAAAATTTTAAAATTTTGAATTATATTAAAAGGAATAAGAATATTAAGAAATATATTATTTCATTTTATAAATTCAAATTTTTTTTTGTTAAATTAAATTATGTAGATTAAAAAACACTTTTAGTCCTTGAACTTTCATGAAAGTAACAATTTAGTTCCTGAATTTTGATTTGTAACGATTTAGTCCATATACTTTCCATTTTGTAACAATTTAGTCCCTGAACTTTAGTATGTAATAATTTAATCCTTGTACTTTCAAATTTGTGACAATTTAGTCCCTGACGTAAAAAAATTCATCAAAATTATATGACAGTTTTTATTATTTTATGATGTAGACTTTGTATTATATAAAAATATTGAGTCTCTAATTAGGTTATCAGTTTATTTATGCAAGAAATCTCATTAAATCTTAACCCTAATTTATACAATATGGACTGAATCGTTACAAATTTTGAAGTACATGGATTAAATTGTTACATAGTAAAGTTTAGGGACTAAACTGTTACAAAAATGAAAGTACAGGGACTGAATCGTTACAAACCAAAATTCAGAGACTAAATTGTTACTTTCATGAAAGTTTAGGGACCAAAAGTGTTTTTTAACCAATTATGTATTATATAATATATTATAAATTATATGCTATTAGAAAATAATTATACAAAATTTTAACCTAAAACAAGTTTCATAAATTAATTAATAATAATTTTTATTTAAACTAATATTTAGCGAGTAACTCTCTCTAGTTTTATGGATTATAAATATATTATCAAATACATTTTGAAAAATTGTTTACATTGAAGTTCAATTTCTAGATATGCTACCAAACATATATCTAAAAACATGCAATAGAATTTTATTTTCATTGAATCCCTTGTTTTTAAATTTCTATTTTTAGATTGTCACGAAACAAGTCCTTTAGGAGTGGTATGAATTTAAACTTTTAGTTTTTGTAAGTATATCAATGTACACCTTCCGTTTTGGAAAAGATTTGTGTGAAACTTATAATTGTATCAATTAAGTCCTTAAACTTTTATAAATAAATCAATTTAGACTTTTAGATTAAAATTCCTTTAAGACTTGTTCATGCATTTACTCTAATCGACATTTGAAGAAAGTTGTACACACGTTTGAGAATTAATACATAGATGATTTTCAAAAATAATAATAATGAATGGTCTAAATTGGTTGGTTTATGAAAATTTAGGAGTTTAATTGATTTAAATTATAAATTTTATACAATATTGACATAATAAAATCTAGAGAATGAAGTAAATTGATACATTCATAAAAGTTTATGATTTACATTGATACAATTATTAGTTCAGGGTTTTAGTTGATATAACCCCCAAAGTTTAGGAGTATAAATTTTAATCTTTATAAGATATATACATGTTGCTCTTATCGGTATCCGTTGATTTTTAAATGAAATACTATGTGTTATTTAATATGAATATTATGCTTATGTTTGTTGATAGGGCATGTTGAGAAATTACATTGAAAATATGAAAGATCGTGCCATCTCTATCAAATACAAGTGTTACTTTTTAGTGTCACATGGCTTTAAGATGAAACCTCATTTTATTATCTAATAAAGATGGTTATATCGTTGTCGTGTAATTTTGGCCGTCTTTTCGTTAAAATGGTTAAAATTATTTTGATGTTTATTATTATTCTCAAACATTTTGCTATTGATCTCAGTCCTTCCAAGCATTCACAAACATTTATTCACAAGTGTTTTACCATTTGACAGTTTAGCTGTTCTGTTAATGCAGGTAAAGGCGATGAGATGTTTTTCGATTCACAGGCTTGGTTGGATTCTGATAACGATGATTTCTTCAGCGTCAATGGAGGTTAGAATTATAAAAGATTCACAATTTTTACTTTTCAACTTGAAAATCAACAAATAGCAATTTTAGAGATAATAACCAAATGTATAGCAACATTTTTTTAAAATTGCAAATATAGCAAAGTCTATCAATGATAGACTTTGTTATATTTGCAATTTTTTTAAAATATTATTATATATGTTAATATTTTGAATCTGATTGCTATATTTGCAACTATCTTATAAAATGTTAACGTAATTGAATTTTAAGCTTGGATTAGTTCAATCATCTTTTTCTCAATTATCTTGTGTGAATTATAAAAAACATAAGCATGAAAATTATGAGATTCAGGTAAAAGGCCATATTAGAGCTGGCTATTGGTTGAAATTTGAGAATCTGTAAGGAAATTTATTAATTAAATGATTGGTTTCATTAGACTTGATTTTGTGCTATGTACTTCATTTTCGATGAAGTCAATTGAATTTGAGATATTATTTTGAGGTGCTTATTGTTGAAATCTATGAAATTTGAGAGTTGTCTAAAAAAACTAAAAATTTGAGAGTTTTTTTTTTCCTTTTAATTCACAAATCGAAATTGATATTTAAGACTTTGTTTGATAATTTTTTTTAAAAAAAATTAAAACATCATTTCCATCCCTTTAGGTTTTTATATGTTCGTAGTTTACATTTTAATAGTGTTTTCAAAATCAAACACAAATTTTAAAAATTAAGGTGTTGTTTGGTAACCATTTGATTTTTTATTTTTTGTTTTTGAAAATTAAGTTTATAAACACCCGTTTCACTTCTAAATTTATTGCTTTGTTATGTACTTTTTTTCCTATGTTTTAAACTTGGCCAAAATTTGAAAACTAAAAAAAATAATTTTTATTTTAAAATTTAGCTAAGAATTCAACTCTTATACGGTTATACTTAAGAAATATGCATGTCATGGTAAGAAATGGGGAGAAAATAGACTTAATTTTTTAAAACAAAAAACAAAATAGTCATAGAACGGAGTCTAAAAAAATAGTTTAAAAAATAAACTTCTTTTTATTTTTAGAATTTATGTAAGAATTCCTATGTTTACATTAAAAATATGAAAACCATGAAAAACGTTGTGTAAAACAAGCACAAATTTTAAAAACAAAATGCAGTAACCAAATAGGAGCTAAGCTTTTTCATATTTCACGTCATCCCCATTAACTTTGGGCTCCTAAAGTTTCGAGTACCTTGCCTTATATACGTGCAGATAATACACCGTCATGCGGCAGCACTCCGATATGGCACCCCAACGCCGTCGAACCATTGCCAGCTGAACCCGCACCGCCCAAAGAAACAAAGAAAATGCTATTTGAGTTGTTTCAAGAGAGCTTCAATAGCGATCATGGCAGATCAATTGCAAATACAACAAGTAATTGTCACAATATCGAGGTCGTAATTATGGAGGCTAATAATAAGAAGCCAATTTCGAGATCGGTGAAAGGAAAATCGGCGCAGTCGACACCGTGGTGCATTCCAGTTCCTAAATTGGCACGGAGCCTCAGCCTTGGCGACAAAAAGAAGAGGTTGTTGAGCCCTTGCCACGACGGTGGACGAGTACACCATTGAGCCCATTGTTTCCATGTGTGAATCTTGGTATGTAAAGTTCTAAACTGTGAATGCTTTTGAACTTCAAAATCAACATAAATAATATTTTTCTCTTTTATTGGTCTTTTTTGTTTTTGTGTTCTTTAATTGGATACAATTCATTTGAAAGAAAATTCTTTATTCTTAACGAGGATACTATAGTTTGAAAACTTTTCTAGTACTATGGAAGCACCATATTCTTTGTGTTCACACTATAAATCTGTCTCTAAAATTATCATTAAAATACAAGCTAAGCATGCTGCGTTAAATCTAGGATTTTTTTTTTTTTTTTTTTCAGTTAATCTCAAATTCTCAACCACACACCATACAAAGTTCAAAAATATTAAGAACAAAAAAAATTGTCACAAGTGGAATTGTACTTCGACAACTAAGAGTAGTGAAGAAAAAAAAATAAGTGTAGTCAATATGCAACCAATTATTTTTTTTTAGAAAATATTGGTTAGTAAGAATTCCAACGCAAATGTGACTTGTAGCTCATGAAAAAAATACTAGGAGTCAATGAAAGTAATAGGTGATCAATTTATAAGTTGTATCATATTTGACACCGTTATATATACATAGTCTCAAATTTAAGAAATAACGAACTTATACAATTTTTTAGGTAAAAAATTGTGATTATCACTTTGACCATCATTGTTTGTACTAACAAGAGATGGAAAATCAACTATTAAATTACTAACTAATTATTTAAATTTTATTGTAAATATAATTCAACTAGTCAATTGATGTCAAAGTGCATATAGTTGATCCGTGTGCATATTTCTTCCATTGTTGCTCTATTCGCACGTCACTAGTGGTTCAATTGTTTTTCTTTTTCTTCTTAGTTCATGACTTTTCAATCGGTAATTCAACAAACTCTATCTCCGCTTTTCTTTTTCCTCCTCTTATTTCACTCTCTACTTTAACCTCACATACCATCACACTACTTTTGGTTTTCACTTCAATCCTCCATCAATTGGTTGCTTACCTTCAAAATAGGCCTGAATTAATTTTTGTTGTTTTTTTCCTCAATCTTGCCAAATCTGACCTATTTTGAGCAAATTTTGTTGGGATCAAAACAAGATTTCAAATCCATTCCAGACCACTTAAAATTGATTTCAAGCCTGTTCTAGTTAAGGTTCCAAACACAGGGTTGTTTTCGATGAGCAAGGATTAAGTCGCACCTAATCTCGTGAAGATTTCAAATTCAATCCAAACCACTAAAAATTGATTTGTATGTTTTAATTAAGGTTCCAAACACAGAGTTATTTTTCGATGAGCAACGATTAAACTGCACTTAAACTTATGAAGATTTTAAATCATTTTAGATTTCAAATTCATTCCAAACTACTAAAAATTGATTGCAAGTCTATTTTAAATTAAGGTTCGATTATTGTTTGATTAACAATGATTGGGCGGCACCCAATCTCACCTCCTACCTAAGTTTTTCTTTTTTCCAATGGAGTATTTAGCGCGAAAATAAACTATTTATATCATTTTCACCCACGCGCTCATCAAGTCAATGTGTCGCCGGACGATAAGCTAGAATTAGGAATCTCGTAGTCAAATACAACGCTTTTCTCTATCACACCAGTGCTCTTTTCTTCTTACGACCGGTAAGCTCCTCTTGCTCCTTCCGTTTGTACTGCCTAGTGGCGTTGATTGGAATATGACTGGACATAGTCGACGGAATCCTCGAAACCGAATTAAATCAGCCTCCGCCGTCGACGGCGACGACGTTGACGGCGCCGTCCGTCAAGCTCCGGATATCTACAGACGCCACAGAGATAGAAATACATTACGTCCTTCGATTCGCCTCTTCAATGTTAATCTCAAGGTCATGGTAGGTTTTTGCTTCGTCGCATTCTTCGTCATCTTTTATCTGATCAGAAGCCTGATCGTAGTCGGAGATCATCGGACTCCTAGGGTTATTACGCCATTTCCTGCTCCAAAAGTTATCGACCTTCCTCAGGTTGAGAGTTTATTTAACTATTTGTTAATTTTTCTCCTCCATCATTTCTTTTTCGCTATATATTTTATAGTTTTAACTCTTGCGCCGATTACATTCGCTGGTTTTGGAGACAGTTTCAAGGTGAACATAAAGAGAGCTTGTATTGGGGAACTTATCGACCTCATCTCTATCTTGGAATACGAGCTAGGTACTTCATTGAGTTGAAAATAAAATTTGGTCGTATATTTGTACGATCTATGATATTTTTCAACAATTGAATTTACTTATGTTTTTGAAGTTCTGCTTAATTATTCAATGAGTGAGTAGGAAACACTTTGTTATACGACCACATTTTCTTATGGTCCATTTAGAAAACGTGTATTACCTAGAATACAAAATCTCTACTGTTAACCTCAAGCATGCTTGGTGGCTGGAGTGGCTCGATTCTTTGAGTGTTGTGTTCTGGAATTGATTTATGCTCCAAGTCAATGTAAATAGTTGTTTATATTTCTTTCTATGATTCAAACCTCGCAAGGTAGTTGCGATCTTTCTATGGTGAGTTTTCAATACTGATTTTAGTACTTTCTGAGCATTCAGATTTTTCCGACATTTAACTTTGGTCACTGTAATGATAGTCTTGTTGACTTCAGCCAATTCTTCTACATCTGTCTATTTTCAGTTAAAGGTACAGAGGACCAAATGTACACAGATTTTGTTCTTCCGGCACTCTATCAAATGCTTTATATGAATAGCTAGTTCTTTAGCTAATGGATAGTTCTCTTATCTCACAGGACTCCACGTTCATTGCTTGCTGGCTTGATGTGGATAGGTGTTCAGAATGGAAGATATGTCATGAGGCATGTGTGCCAAGGTTCTGATGAACTAAGTACATATGGCTGGACTCATCATAATGCACGTGATTTTGGACATCAAGTTCTTGTTGACCAGGACATGACTTTGGCAACAAGTTTTCTGAAAACAAAGGAGAGCGGTAGTGGCTATGGTGGAGATTGGACTGTTCGCATTGAAGTGAATAGCAAGAAGTAAGTGGCTTTAATACAAGAATATTTTAAGAATTGTTTCCATTAATGTGGCTTTAATATTGGAGGGCTGTCCAGGAATACTATCTTGATAGAAAGTAGGCGTGGTATTACTGGACTGGATTCTGACAGTGAGTTGGAAATTATTTTGTGGCACACCAGTCATTGGTAGTCCGATTAAAGATCTAGCTTTGCATGTAAAGTTCTTCTTGATGAGCTTTTGTTGACTTCTTATTTCTCCTTTGACCGAGGATTCATAATTCACTATATTCATATGCTTTTTACATATTGGTAAATGATTGGACTATGATGTGAACATATACTGTGACTCTAAAAATCTTTATCCGGTGTTGGAGAATGTCTGGCGTAGAATTTTCCTTGTTGATCCGTTTTCAGAAGACAATTAGGAATCCAGAAGGCGTTAAGGGAAAAGAGATGTATACTCTATATTTGAAATTCATTCCCGTAAAATAAGCATAAATGATTTGAGGTACTGTACGATAAAAGTGAGATTTTCTCCCCTGAAAAATTTACTCATGTTGAAGTGTATATATCTGTATAATCTTGCATTGTTGACTATATGTTTAAGTCATTTAACACATTCTTTTGATGTGTAATCTGTCTTCTTATCGAGCCACTTGTACTGGAAGGTTTTCTGCGGGTTTCAGAATTTGAGTATTAGTTTAATGAGTCATGAACTATGCACATATTTTTTCAATTTAGCTTGTTACTTACATGAGACCTAAGCTGAAGGCCTGAAATAGTTTTTTCCCCTTTTGAGAATATGGTTGATTTTATAAGGATAAACACGTTCTTATTTCTTGCTGGATTTGTAGATCTGAGGAGGCCGAGGAATTGCTGAAAACTGGACATCTTTTTTTCTACTTGGCAGATGAAGATGGAAATGCTTTAAGTTTAAGTAGAGATGCCATGGACATTCATGAGACTTCACTCCTAGCTTCAGGTTCACGAAGAGATATAGGAAATTGGCAGTTACATTTAGAATCTAGGGTAAATTCCTGAAATCAATAGTGTGACGCCTCTCAATTTTTCTCTGAAATGTCTTCTCTAAAAAAAATAGTTTTGTCAGTTTCTCTCTTTGGATTCTTCTTAAATGAGGAATTATTGTTTCTTCATTATTGACGTTTAAGAAATTTTCTATGTTAGATTTATATGAATTCTTATGGGCTAGTGTTGCCATTTACTACTTCCAATGCATTTGCAAGTAGTAATTTCATCCCATCTGATCCTATATCTGTTGATTCTCTTGAGCGTCATATCGTTTTAATCACCCTCCTGATTTTCTGCACTTCCTATTCTTTTAACGGGACCACAGGAGGACATATCTGCATGATCATTTGTTCCACTGTATTCTCCTCCTCCAACCCCTCACATTTCAATAAAATATTTTAATTGAATATTTGCTACCCTATCCTTTCTCCTAAGATTTCTCTTTTTCATAATAGCTTGTTGAAATTAAACTCTTGAATTATTGAATTACCCCCTGAAAATCTTAGAATTTGGGTAGTTATTGTAATAGGAATTTCCTGTGACATAATCTGCTTTCTTTCTCAGCCTACTTGTAATTTTTTTTACTTAATCATTCTGGTAAATCTGGTAACATCATTTTTTTTTCTTTTATACGGTTGCCCCTGCAGGATGATGTGAAAGTCCATTTTAGTGGCTTTAAGACCGAGCATTTTCACAATTTATCTGAACTTGTCCAGGAAAATATTGGTGCACAAGTAGGTCGACCTTACTTTTTAGTACTATTTTAAAATGCATTTGCATGCCTTGTGATGTCTGATTTTTCCCCCTGAATAATCTTTTGGGCTTTACATATCTGTGTCTCTGATAGACACTGAACCAACATGTCTTTGCATTAACTTCTTGATCAGGCAAGAAAATTTGGTCGACTGCAGCTCTCTGACACTTCTGACGCCTCTTCAAATATTTTAGTTTTCCAGGTATGGTTTCATGCAAACGAAGGTTTCCATATCATGGAGAAAGTGTGAATATTTAAACCATATGAGTGGCGCCATTTTCTTGTTTTTTTTTTTTTTTTTCCTGTGTGATTTATTTATTTTTATTTCACAGATCTCAGGAAGAATTCCATTTAGAACAGATTTGGCTTTCATTTCTGGAACTGGTTTCCCAAGTTCTAGAGAAGAGGACCGTGTCAACAGCCTTACAGGTGTTTTAATGTGAATCCTATTTTGGATCCACAAGATCCAGTTAGTAGTTGGCTTGGCATGGCCTAAATTTAGAGTTTTGAAAAGAAATAAATCTTTTTGGTACACTCCTACCACCAAAACTAGAATTTTGATCTGCCATAAGCTTTTGTGTGCTTGTGTGTTTACAAGAAACAACTATACAGTATAAAAAAGTTATGAAACTAGAAGCCACACTATCGAATCCTTTGCCTCCAAAGAAGAGCAGAAAAAAGCTATTGAATTGATTTGAAGCTTTCGTGTACCTATAAAAAAAGACTTTCCATTTTATGTATGTGATGGAGGGTCTAAATTGTGTTTCTGCTTTTGTATGTTTATATTGTCTTGGCATGTCAATTATGCACGAAGAGGGTTTATTATTTTTATTGGCTTCCATTTTTCACATATTGTTTTTGTTCCCTCTTCAATTAGGTTCATCATTAACTGATCGATTAAAGGAGAAAGAATTAGAATTTGATACCAGATTTGAGGAGTGCTTTGGTTTGGCGAACAAGGTATTTATAGTTTGGAGATCTATCTCTTCATCATCTTATCTTCTATATTTTACCAAAAAATAAAAAATAAAAAAAAATGAAGATACATGCTGGAACTGGATAAAGATGAATATGCATAGCTTATTTAATTTACCAGTGTGAACTTTTGTAAAGTAGGATTTGATTGAATTGAGTACCGAGAACTGTTAGATATAGCATAGCGCATCGTCGGATGCTTAGAACCCCTGACTCAAAATACCATTTAAAAGAAGCAAAGAAAAGAAAAATAATGGTGAGCAAAGATGCCTTGTTTAGAAATTAGAAAAATTGTATATTACTGTACCTTTAATCGTTTCAATGCTCTTGATATTCCTTTTAAGCAAGAAACAATGCCAATACTTTCGAACATTATGAATGATGTGATAAAAGGTTGTACACACAATCACATTTATCTGTATGTAAATTTGTGTATCATTAAGCAAATTCTATTCTCAAAAGTTGCAACATTTCCCAACAAGTTGAAATTCAGTAACCCAAAAGATATATGACAAGTTCATCAAATAATAATCTCTCATCTTGAACGTAATTTTCTGCATCTTCTCATATCACCCAGTATGGTTTTATGTAAACCAATCTCTTTAGTTCTTTATTGTAAATGCATGTTGCTTTGTGAAAAATGTATGATACATTCCCTCTAAAAAATTATCATAAGAATAGCTGACCCTCTACTCATGTATCTGAATTGTGTTAGATATACTTCTGACATATACACACGCTTATATCAAAGCATCAAAATTCAGATGCTTATAAGACAAAATACATATTTGGTAATCATTTCATTAGATTGTGTTCGTCTAAAAATTGGCAAAAGCAAAAACAGATTTCCAACTTCTAAGTGATATTTTCTTCTTTGATTTTAGATTATATTCTGTTGAAGTCCTTAATCGTGTAATTATTTGTTGATGGGTCTAATTTTGCAATTATTATCAGTTTGATTTAGAATCCGCAACTGTTGGTAAGGCTGCTGTTTCAAACTTATTAGGTGGCATCGGTTATTTCTATGGCCAGTCAAAAATTGCACTCCCAGGTGCTTCCCACGTAAGTAGTTGGTGCCTATTCTCATTCCTTGTTGGCATGTCTTGAAGACTTTTGTAAACGTGATATGATTGTTACAAAAGCCCCGGTCACCATTATAGATGTTCTGTTTTTTTCTTTTCCCTTTTTTATTAGCCTACTAATTCTTCAATTATATTATCATTAAATAATCTCCATCTAATGATATATGTCTCATCGCAGGAGCAAATTTTACCTGCTTTAAAAGATGCTTCATCACTATCCGTATTTACTTCTAGAATTCTTATGAATCTCCTTAAATATTGAATTTAAGGATTGGATTTTAGTGATCAGGAAGTGCTACACATGGATACTGGATGATACAAAAGAACAGATGATGTTTGTTCAGATGCTTGAAAAGGAGAGCTCATATAGAATTGAAGGATTGGATTTTAGTGCACAGGAAGTGCTAGATAGATACTGGATGATACAAAAGAAGAAGATGATGCTTGTTCAGATGCTTGACACTTTTACAAGATGTGTGTGCTCAAATTAGGAAATTGAACATTCTTTAAAAAGATAACAAAAACAAATGAAAACAGGGGTGAGGTTTCCTCACAAGAAATGCAAAACTACACAGAGTATGGGTTGGCCTGGTGGTTCATAAGGGCATGATAAATTGTAAAAGGAGAGAATGAGATCAAGCCATGATGAACAATCTACCCAGGAAGGATTTAATATCCTACAAGTTACCTTGACAACCAAATGTTGTAAGGTCATGTGGTCCGTGAAAATAATAGATGTGTCATAAGCTGCTTGGTAGATAAATAATTAATAAATGTCCCCGTAGTTATTGAATATAATTCAATAATTATTGAAAATATGAAAACTGAGTATAATTGAGTATAATTGAGTACTTAGTTAAAACTATCAAGTGATTATTAGAATTAGTACTTTGGCCATTACTACAATTAGTCATTAGACTCATAACCTCAGCTGATCCTATAAAGAGAAAGCCTCTCGGAGAAAGTTTTTGTCGTCGTTAAAGTCGAGAGAGAAGTCTCTAAAGCCGCTATGGTCTGGGCTCTCACTCTTGTCGTCCGTCCTGGGGACTCTATTATGCTGCTCGCCCTATTAGCTAGCCGGCAGCAACCGTGGAAATTCATTAATTTCAGCCTGTCTCGGGTTCTCTATTGTATGGCGAATAACTAAATTTTTTCATTAAAAATTTCCATTTTTACAAGATATAAAAATTTTCATTTTCTTATTGGCCCGAGAAGTAAATGTAATTTACAGATTTAACATATTTGCTCCAAGATTATTAATCTTGTATTTTGTAATTTTTGGTTTTTGGTTTTTTTATTTTTTCAGTCTTCGTGTATAATTCTGTTCCTTCTGGATTGAACCTGTGATTATTTCGTTGTATCAGCATGTTACTAATTTGGCAACTGAGGAAATATAGCACTACATTTATTGCAGCCCGGAAGTCGCAATGGTTTCCTTTTTTATTGGCCTGCTGAGCTTTACACTGCTGTTCCATGCCGCCCTGTCTTCCCTAGGGGATTTTTGTGGGATGAAGGCTTTCATCAGCTGCTGATCTGGTAAGTGCTTATTGTTTCTAGACGTGCTATTCTTTTTTACATTTTCAACTGCAGCAGATAGGTTATTTGTCTTTAGGATAAGAAAGATTCACATTTCACATGTTATGGAAACTTTACTGAGCAGAGCTTTCATTGTTGACCCCGTACCTACACTTCCTATCCAATGTTGAACAGGCGATGGGATTTTCATATTAGCTTAGATATTCTTGGCCACTGGTTGGATCTAATGAATATCGATGGATGGATTCCACGTGAACAAATATTAGGGGCCGAAGCTCTCAGGTGATAGCATGTTCAAATATGTGATTTTAAATTACCGTTAACCTCTACTGAAGTATCTTCCGCTTTCTTTTCTAATTTCAATGCAGCAAGGTCCCGGAAGAATTTATTCCTCAGTATCCAAGCAATGCTAACCCGCCAGCATTATTTCTAGTCTTGCGTGGTAATTATATCTCAATTCCCTGTCATAGTACTCTGTGTATGGTTCTTTCCTCTCCCTCCTCCACTTACACTTGAGTGCATTTACAAGCTCTACATTTCCCGCCAGCATTATTTGGTTACACACTCCCATTTACAATTAGTGCATTCAGAAATCTGAGCATGCATGGGTGCTGTGATTGTTAAGCAAGCTCTACATTTTCTGCTTTTGTATGAATGTCACCAGTGAATATGAACTCACAGTACACTGGTAATAGTAGATTATTGTGGTCCGTTACATAAATTATCAAATAATTTGGTTGAAGCTCTAGTTGCGATATTGGTGATTAAATTTGTTTCTTCTTGTAGAATTAGTTCATGGCCTAAAGAAAAATGCATTTACGGAGACAGAAAGCTCGGAGATATCTTCATTCTTAGAACGGGCTTTTGTCCGCTTGGAAGCTTGGTTCCAGTGGTTCAATACTACACAGCCAGGTGTCTGCATCCTGTGTTTTATTATTTTTTTGGACATTCAATGGTTCTTTCACCATGCTTGAGAAAATATTAGTTAGTAAGCCATTTGGAATTTCACATTTTCTCCCCTTGATTGACGGAATATCATTTTGAGGAACACAGGGAAAGAGGCAAGCAGCTATTACTGGCATGGAAGAGACAGCTCTACAATTCGTGAACTTAACCCTAAGGTTTTTTTCATTCTGAGCTCTCTCTCTCTGCCTTACTCTGTTGGTGACTGAGAAAGCAGTGCCCCCTTTGTATATATTTATGTTAACCAATAAAAATATCATTTTATTAACTTTTCCATCATCAATGATTGATCTTTAGAAAGGCTATACATCATTTTTTTTTTTTTAGTATCCGTGAGTGTCTGGACTAGCTTACACACACTTCGATTAATCTCATGGGACAACCTGCGTAACCCTACAACATTTGCGTGTCAAGCAAACTAGTAAGTCGCCACCATGGATTGAATTCATCCCTCTTAGCCCTTTATCAAACTCAATGCTCTTTATTTACCACTAGACTAATTCATGATGGTTAGAAAAGCTATACATCATAAGGGTGGTTATTTGGAAGATTTGGAATAAAAGGAACTCTTAGAATTTTTTAAGCAAGGGAAGATCTTGACAAGAAGTCCTTGAGGCCTCTCTTTTTGTGGCTCTTTATTTGGTGTAAAAGTATCACTCCTTTTAACAACTACTTTCATATTGAAGAAGTTGTTTGTGACCTCTTTTGTATCATTTCATTTAAACAATAAAATTGTTTCTTATAAAAAAAAATTATTGTAACTTTAGAAATTGACTGTAGTGATTTGGATTCGCTTGTCAGTATGAAGGATCCTTGTTTGAAAACGACTTTTCTTTCTACATGGTAATGGATCTTGTGGTTGTCATAATTGAAGTTTCACCATAGGTACGAGGAAGGATTCAGAAGTTCATTTTTGGTTCTAATACAAAAGTATAGTAAATAAAGTGAGCTAAGGTAGATTAGTTATGCACGTTAGCTAAGTTTGTTGGGCATGTCTTAAAAGATTATGGGAATTTCACTTAATCTTTGTCAGTGTTACGAAAGCATATTTCTCTAGGCTAGTGTTTTTTAAAGCTTCAGTTGCAATAGTCTTCTGGGGCTTAAGCACAAGGTGCAAAAAAAAGCTTGTGAGGCACACTATATGAAAGTACTACATAAAGAAGAGAAAGTATAGTTGAATTGGAAATATGAAAAAAGACCTTTGAACACAAGAAACTTTGCATTTAGGCTTAGTAAATTTGATTTCTTTTAGTTAATAAAGAAAGAAGAAAAACCCCTAATTACTACTATTTTCTAAAAAAATAATGAAAAAGTCCCAAGACCTAGGACTTTGAGTCCTGGGGCTTCACAAAAGGCATGCACCTTATTTTGTGAGCCTTTTCAAGGCGAGACGTTAGACCTACACCTTGAGTAGGCACACGTTCGGGAGGGCTTTTTAAAACACTGCACTAGGCAACATCAAACTAATGGCTTTGAAACTTCTCTTATATGCCTTATCAGCAATATGTTAGACTTGACCAACTAAGGTTTACATGACCTTAAATTGTTCACACTTGTAGACACTGATGTCTGGGTTGGATGATTATCCTCGTGCTTCGCACCCCACAAATGATGAGCGTCATGTGGACCTCCGATGCTGGATGCTTCTTGCTGCAGATTGCATGCATTCTATTTCGGAGCTAACCGTGAAGGGAAAGGGAGTTGAAACGGTAAATTGTTACGTGAGATCAACTTAGAATCTCATAGATTTTCTTTTCTTTTTTTTTCTTTTTTTTTTCTTTTTTTTTTTTTTTTTTAGTTTCCCCTCAAATTTTTGAAGAATTCATATCATGCAGGTTTATAGTTCAGCAGCAAAAATTCTGTCGGATTTTGAACTTCTGAACCAGGTTGGTTTTCACTTTCATCATCTCTGCTGGAAATTTATTTTATAATGTATGGAGGCGATTATTTATGCACGTGGTCTGTTTTGTAGAACATTTGAAATAGAATAGCTAATAAGCTCTAGACCTCTAATCTGACTAAGATTGATGTCTGACCAGATGCACTTTGATGATGCCTATGGAACTTACTTAGATTTTGGAAATCACACTGAAAAGGTATGGTCTCTGTATAATCATTGTCTTTACAATTCGACTTTCATTTAGGGTGTGTTTTGGAATACATTTTCAAGTGTTTAATTTAAAAAGCAAGTCATTTTGAAAAAATTTGGAGTGTTTGACAACCACTCAAAATAGCTTTGGAAGTGTATTTTAAACAGTTTTTATTAAAAGAGTTCAAATAAAAATGAGTTTTTTGAAAAATACTTTTTTCTCAAGATAATCCAAATGGGCCTTAGTTATCTCCTAGAAATCATCTCTTAATGTGTGGGTGGGGCATGCAAACTGTTATTCTCCGAATGGCTGTACTTCTTTCTACTTTTATGTATGTAAAATGGAACAGTCCCTTGATTTCTCATTCGCTCTTTTGCACTTTCCTGTTTTTTCTTGATGGTTCCCACATATGAATTTGGCTTTCGATGAGTTTATAAAGTTGTTTCCTTTATTAATAGATCTGCCATTATTTGAGAAATTACAAAATAGACAGTATCCCAAAGGCGCTTTAAAACTCCATCAAGTAAATAACTCGCACTGAAATGTGTATATTTCAATTGCACTGATGGAAATTTCTACCTTAAAAAATTTTGGGGTGCTACTGTGTTTTTAGAGTCCATTCTTATGTTTCTTAATGCAAGGATTGATTTCATGTAGGTACGTTTAAGTTGGAAAGAGGTGATGGGAGAGCAGGGATACACAACTCGACAACTTATCCGGGAAGTGTCGGAAACGCCAAGGCTAAGAATGGTTCCTCATATCGGTTATGTCAGTCTTTTTCCACTCATGGGGAGGATCATTCCACCTGTAAGTGCTGGCAACATGAAACCATTCGTGTGCTTATTTTCCTGTCGTGAAGAGGTTTGAATTTTTTCTTTCCATCTCTCCAACAGGAATCTTGGATTCTTGGAAAACAGCTTGATCTTATTTCAAATCGAAGCATATTCTGGACAGATTATGGGCTTCGTTCCCTATCTAAAACAAGGTACCTGTACAGTATCATAACTTCTGTTAGTTAATCTATGTCCTTCGACAAACCCAAACCGTGCAGTGTATTATTATGTGAATTAATTCGGTCTTCGAAATTTCATGTTGTAGCTCATTATACATGAAGTACAATACGGAGCATGATGCACCTTATTGGAGAGGTACAATTTGGATGAACATGAATTACTTGATTCTTTCAGCACTCAACCACTATGCCACAGGTATTTTTTTCGCCATCCATCACGAATCTCATGTGAGCCTCTTTGTTTTTGGTTAATTTACCTTAATGTGACCTGAATTACAGAGCATGGACCGTATAGAGAAAGAGCCAAAGATATTCGTGATGAGTTGAGAAACAATATAATTAGGTAATTATGAGTCCGCTCAACAATGTTTTTCCCGCTTCTTTTTACATACTGTTTTCGGAAGATTATGCTTTTTCACTATCATTTTCTTTTATTCATAATTTATGTAAGTTTTCAATACGTTAACAAATAAAAAATAGAATTTGTGAACTTAGTTTTCTAAGCACAATAAAAAAAAAAATTAAATGATTATCAAATGCATGTTTAAAAGTGATTTTGAAATTAGTAAAATTACTTTGGTCACGTTTAAAATCACTCTGAAACATATTTTTTGGGTTAAAAATCATTTTTAGTCCCTCAACTTTCATAAAAATAACAATTTAATCTTTGAATTTTGGTTTGTAATGATTTGGTCCCTGAACTTTTAATTTTGTAACAATTTAGTCCTTGTACTTTCAAATTTGTAACAATTTAATCCCTATCGTAGAAATTAGTGTTAAGATTTAATGAAATTTTTTGCATAAATAAACTGATAAAATAATAAAAATTGACGATAAAAAAAATTTACGTTGGGGACTAATTGTTACAAATTTGAAAGTAGAACTCGATTATTACATAGTAAAGTTCAGTGACTAAATTGTTACCTTTATTTTAGGGGCTAAAAGTGTTTTTAACCTACTTTTTTTCTTTGCTTAAGATCAATTTAATGTTTAAATGCATTTTTCGAGTAATTTTGAAAATGACAAAATTCCAAACTTACCAAGAATTTTTTACATTTTTCCGTTCAAGCCGCTGCATTTATTTTGTTTCTTGCATATAGAAAGCTTAGTCTTGTTCATTATTGGCGCAGAAATGTAGTTGGCAATTATCACAAGACTGGATACATTTGGGAACAGTATAATCAAAAGACGGGTAAAGGAAAAGGCGCACACCCGTTTACTGGTTGGACATCTCTGGTGCTATTAATCATGGCAGAAGCTTATACAGAAAGTTAGGATGAGCTTTTTTGGGTATCCGTATCCCAACCCTTCTCTGATAATGTTCATATATATTATTGTTTAACCCCCTCTCCCTTGCTTTCATTATCTGTGGTGGATCATCATACCGAACACAGAACTTGGAGCATATTAACTCAACTGGGTGCAGGAAACATTTTTGATAAATAGTGGAGAAGAGAGTGCTTTCATTGAAATAATGGTCGGTACGTTAGTAATACATACTAACTTTATTTATCATGGATTTATTCCAATCATAATCAATTGACCATATTATAAATTTAGTATGCATGGAGTCTAAGGTTATATTTGATAATTATTTAATTTTTTATTTTTGAAAATTGAACTCGTAAATATTAGTACAAGTGTTTTTAATAGAAAAATTGTTATAAACAGAAAAAATATCAACCTATTTATAAATATAAAATTTTTTTAATGTCTATCCACAATAGACTATGTTAGAATTCTATCGCTGAAGTGATAGACTTCTACCGTTGTCTATCGCTAAAGTAATTGAATTGTATTGCGGTTAATAATAAAAATTCTCTATATTTGCAAATAATTTAGCTTATTTTTCTGTTAGAATTAAGTAATTTTAAAAAAAATGTGTTCTTGTTAATATAATTTAGATAAAAGTTCAATAGATTACTTAGTAACGATGCAAATCAAGATCATCATGATATTGAAATTTTATAAAAGAAATCATGCCTACAACATGTATAATTTTCAAAAATCAAATAGTTTTTAAATTGGACTAGTATGTTGAAATTTTTTTAAAAAAATTGTGATTCAAGTTTAAAATCTAACACCAGTTTACGATTGCATTTTGAATCTATTAAACATCTCTGATTGTCTAGTTATCAAAATTAATAAGTTAAAATACCATTTTAGTTTTTATACTTTAAAGTTTTCCTTGTACTTTCAATTATTCTACTTAAAAATTACAGATCTACCAAACAAAATGGATGGTTCATTTGACAAAATTCATATTTTTATTTGTTTAATCAATTATCAATTAATTGTTAAAAATTATCAAATATCAAATTCATATTGAACATAAAATTGAAAGAAATATCAATTTTTAATAAGAAAAAAGGTAACGCAAATTAAATTCATTTTAACGGAAAGAAAGCTAAAATTTTATAGCTTAAAGCTCAAATGGATGAAAAAAATATGAAAATTATACAAACAAGGAAAATTATTTACACAAAATAACAAAATTTTTAGATAGTTGTGATAGACGCTGATAAAAGTCTATCAGCGTCTATCAATAATAGAAATGATATAAGTCTATCGCGGATAAATGTTGATAGAAGTCTATCGGTAAATAGTTTGACATTTTTCTATCTGTAAAATTTTTCCTAAATTATAAGCAAGCGAAAATTGAAGAAAGAAAATTTAAAACTAGCTAGACAACTTATTTTCCAAATTATTAAAATTTGGAATATTTTTAAAGTACGAGGAAATTTATAAACAAGAAATACAAGTTTTGACAAACAATTTCATCTTTCCAAAAACAATTTATCTTACTTGCTCTTCAACCTCCCAAATTTCTCTCTAAAATGTCCATTACTTTAGTCTTCCTTCTTATTCTACGTATAACTTTTCACTCTAGCACCTATCCTCACCCTAATCTCTCTTAATATTTCATTAGGTAATCTCTATAATTCTTCATAAATTATTAAACATATTTCACTTTTTGTCTATAACTAAAAACTAAAACTAAAACCAAACCGTTAAGAAAGGATAATAAGAATCCAAAATATATTTATATTATTAAACGAGGTCTACTATTCCTAAAACCAAAAAGAATTCAATATATATTTTGGAAAAAAAGTCATTTACAATTTGGAGAGAGAGAGATCAAACAACCATCGAAAATGAAAGAATAACACAATGGTCAATAAATGCAAAATCAGACTCTTATTTTTAAAAGTCTAGAGATGAAAACCAGAAACACATTACCAAAATAAATAATCATTATTATATGAGCTCTAATTAATAAATTTTAAAAGTTGTGATTAACTAATATTCTAGCCTCAAAACCACTAAACACCTATTGCTAATTGTATCAAAGCTGAAATAACCTATGCTTATCCGATATTTCAACAATACTGCCTCAAGGGTACGAATTCAAATTCTCACATAAAAATTTTGATGTCTACTTCAAGGTTCTTCCGTGGGTATTCGTGATCATTGTCCTTGCTCTAGATTTTTCCCAGAACCAACTATATACTATAGATTTATAACTCACAAACTAAAATAATCAACTCAGTACCTCCAACAGCCCCTTTATGTGTGGAAATATCTCATCTCCTCCTCTTTTTGTTTTTCCTCTCATGTTAATGAAAGTTATTTATATACACACACATATATATATATAAAAGCATACCTAACAACTATATACTATACGCAACCCATTTTCCTCTTTGCATAAGCTTTTATAATAAGATGCCTAACATCCCCAAATGCTAATATTTTAAAGTGGGAGAGCCACCTCACTCACCTGGCCTTGCTGATGATGCTGAGTACGTTAAGAGACCAACATAGCAACTGTTCATGCTGCTTTATGAGTTATGAGCCATTACAGTTCTCAGCCTTTTAACACTGCATCAAATCAAAATTGCATAGGTATTAAGCAGTTAAAGTTGAACCTACCTTAACCAAGTACTGACCAACGTCTCTCAAATGAGACGTCGGCTAGCACCTTGAGCAGTACATAAAAGTTCTGAAAACGAATTTTAATTTATCCATTTGGAAAAATCAAGCCAAGTATATCTAATAATAAAACAGAACAATGGCTAGAAATGTGAACTCAATTTCTTTTAACTCGCATCATCTGTCATCTCTTTGTCTTCAGCCATTATGATTTCCATGTCTCTAACATCCCGCTTTAAAACATTTCCAAGTCTAGCAATGGCCTCGGTCTGTTGCTGCAAAACCTGGCACACAACATGTAAATGTAGACGAAGTTGGTTATTATATTTGACAATAACATAACTGCATTTACCAAAATTCTCACTCATATAATCCTTAAGCCACGTCATTTTCTTTTTGAAAGACTGTTAACAGAATTTTGGTAAACCTCATACTGTTTATTTCCAGCAAAACTACGAGTGAAAAAGCAGATCCAAATAGAAATATGTTCCCACCTCCTGCATATCAGCAAGACTCTGTTCGTGTATTTTTGCTGATCCTTGAAGATAGATGGAGTTACCAGCACCGGAGCCATTTGCTTGACCACGAGTAATTGTAAGTAAATTTTGTACCCTCCTTGAAAGATCTGCCCCAGATCCTTTCAACTGAAAAGTGTCCAAGAATATCATTACGATGCAACTTTTAGGGACAAGTAACATATTTTCCCCTAGTTAAAAGTTCAATTATAGTTCATGCTCCCCCATCGATCATAATGCGCACATGGCCTTTAAACATTTCAGTAGAACATTTCAAATTTCATTACAGACAAAATGACAATATCATTTTTAAAAAAAAAAAAACATTCATTACAACATTGAAGTTTCTCTCTTTGCAAAATGATAATTGAAAACCTTGTATCTATCAAGTTATTTTTATTTTGAAATAATTTATATGTTCAATAATTAAGAGTAAAATTTAGTTGAACTTGATGGAAAGGTCCTAGAGACTCCCTAGAGCAAGGTTTTTCAATATCTCTTTTTCCATTTAAAGTAAAAGTGGTGAATGATACCTACCTGCCTCGTTATCAAAGCTAACTTCTCTGCCAATTCAGCCTCTCCTTTCATTACAGGCACTCGACAACCCTTACTTTCCAGTGCCTCCACAATTCTCATAACCTTTAATTGAAGAAAATGTCAAATTAAAATAGAAGCAGTTTGGCATCAGTAGCAATATGAACTTTTATCTTTTGGGGGTGAGGAGGCGGGAGGGAAGGAAAACTTGAAGAACCCATATGTTTTTTCTCTTTCATATTAACCCACCGATTAGGAAAAATAAAACATACTCTCAACAGACGCCTTTGAAGACCTTGCTCCTTCTGTTTCAATCTTTGAACCCAAGGTAGAGTATCAGCTAGAAAATGCCTCTGAAGCTGCATCATGCATCGAGATCAACTGATCAAGCATCAATTAGAAATAGGAAATTTAAAATATATCATTAAGGAAGCATAGGATTACCATTTTGACATTGCTTTGAGTCATCCGAAGTCTCTCAGAATCAGAGAGAATGACTTCATCTTGAATCTGCATTAACCCCACTGGAGCGTCAGTGCAACAAACCAGCAAACACAAGGACGTGTGAAAAGGAAGATCACTTATAATGGGCAGAAAAGTATGCACAAAAAATAGTTTAAAAAATGAGCTAATGTCATTAAAATTCAAGATACTTTTGGATGTTAAAATTATTTTTATAAACAATAACTGAAACAAAACACATTCTTTATGTGAACTTTCAAGAACATTTACATTCACAAGGAATGTTGGAAGCAAATGCAAAAGCTACTAAGGCTCAGCAGATTATAACTTTCAGCATATGCAATATTGATGATACATCATGGATATTCTCAATTTCTATACTCTCGCAACTTGAACATAAAGATGATCATATTTATCCAAGAACGTATTAATAATCTTAAATGGAAACATAAAACTAGTCACTAGGCTATTGCATTTGTTTCACCAACATTGGTAGATGAAATAAAACATAAATGCCATCCTATCAAATATAACTTGTGTTTTCCTACTTCACAGTTTTGAATGGCAATAATATATGGACCAGCGGGGCTGGCATATCCTGCATTATCATTATTTGGAAGGGAAAAAAAAGACTTCCCAACAACATGCATTAGCATTTGTCACAATAAATAACATCTCAAAGGGCCACATACAGTACAGGCACAGAGGAGGCAATGTCCTCGAGACATTTGAAATTTAACAATGTACCTGAGGGAAAAAATTATATATACAAACATTCATGAAAATCTTGGTTACTGTTTGAATGTTATTTTACCAATGATGCTTACTCCCTAATGTATAGTTTTCATAAATTTAGTTTTTTTTTCACCATCAAAATTGAAATTACATTTTCATTATTTTAAAAATTAAAATAGAAAACAATAATAATAGAAGAAGAATTTTTTTTATTCAAATAAACAATAAAATTTAAGCCTAGTTTTAACCAGATAGTCCTGACATAATTGCTTTTATTTTACTTAATAGTTATTAATTATGTTATAAATCATCAAAAAAAAAAAGTGAAGCTATAATTGTAAAACTTGAATATTTATTTCAAATGCATTGGTTTCAATATCAAACGTTACAATATTGTGTAGACAAGACATGTACTTCTTCACTTAATATTCTATTTCTAGATAATTGAAATCAATATAAAACAGGTAATACAATAATTCAGTTTGATATAAAATTAACTCTTAGATTTTTGAGACAGACAGACATAACATATAATTCTATATTCATCAGTGCCATTTCTCTAATGTAACTTTGGATCACCCACTCATATCGATATATCCAAAAGCTCAAAGTATCAAATTAGATCCGTGATGTTAAATAGCAGCTCAAAGTTAATTAATATACAGTTAAGTTTTCTAAAGAACACACCTGCAAATCCACCAACGCTGGTGGAGATAATTGACAAATTTTAAAGCTATAACAAAAGATGTGCAAAAAAATCATACAGCATAATCAAATACGCAAAAATATGGATGACACACAACCTTGAAGCGCGGACACATTTTGCAGTAAATTGAAATACCTTCAAGCGCTGAGATAAATCCTTAAAACCTTGAACAAGCTGCGGCCACAATCGCTCTCTATCAGCACTTTCCATGCCTTCAAGCTTTGCCATTGCCTCAGCCCACATTATCTGGCAACGCAAACTATTATCCGTACTTAGTGTAGAATCCGACGAAAAGAAATACACACAAAGAGATGAGAATTCTTCAGACGTAAAAAAGCGATATATTGAACTTACATCCGATACACCAGCAGGCTTCGCCCTATATTGAGGATCAGTTACACTGAACAACAAATGCTGCAAAATAAACACGAGCATTAACTTCGGAGCAACTGGATAAGAAAGCTTATCGTATCTTCCCTCACGATTATCAACAACTATCAAGTGTTATTGAGGGTAAAAACACAAGGCATTCCGATTTCCAGTCAAGATTGGGGAAACGAACCTTGAAAGCATACTTAGGGTTTCCTGTGTCATCCTTGTAAGCTTCAACAATTGCCTGATATACTCAATGAAAACAAAATAAATAGGCGCGGATATAAAAAGAGAAAGGCGAAATTACTATTTCTTGCCAATTACTTTCAGAAGCATACTTGAATATCTCGATCTGCCAGGGAGAAAGGAAGCGGTGCCACCGGGGCCATCTGAGTGGTCAGTTGAGCATTTGGAAATGGAGTGGACTGAGGCGCTGCAAACGGAGTCTGGAAACCGAATCCTGTGGCAGCTGGTTGCGGAAACAGCGGCGATTGCTGCAACTGCTGCTGCTGTTGTGAAGGCTGAGAAGAGAATGGAGTGGAGAAGAGAGACGAGCCGAAGCCGGTGGCAAAAGACGACGTAGATGGAGTTCCGAAGGCAGGAGTTGATGAAAGGTTTCCAAATGCAGGAGACGCCGATGGAGTTCCGAAGGCGGGAGTGGAGGCCGGCGTGCCAAATGCCGGAGTTGATTGCGGAGTGCCAAAGGCCGGAGTTGATTGTGGAGTGCCGAAGGCGGAGGAGGACGGTTGAGCTCCGAACATTGTATTTGCACCGGAGGATCGAAGGGAAGCCCTAACGACTCAAACCGAAATCGCCATTAGAGACTCGAAACTTCTACTCGACGAAATGGTGCTTCTCTCAGATTTTCAGAGCCGTGGTTTAGTGAGGACGGAACAAGGAAGTCTAGGGCATTGTATCCTTTTGCCGCGAATTATTTGGGAATTGTTTTAAAGCTTAATACGGATGAAAAACCCGACCCGTCTCATTTTCTATTTATGTATTGGAATGCCTGAGATACGAGGTTATAACAGAAATAGAATAGTAAAACGTGAAAACGATGGAAATGAAGATTTGGTTAAAAACTGTCCGAACGGAATGAGTTTAATATTACAAATTGAACTCAAAACACTCAATCCAAACATAAGTTTTGGGTTACATTACAATCAAAACTCATTCCATGCACCCAAACAACTTCTTATAATTTTCTAAAAAATAAAAAAGAAACAACACACCCCTCAAATAGTATAAACAAATAAAGGGTGTTTGGCGTCAAAATGAGCTTTGTTTAATTACACTTAAGTTGGTATTAAATAACAACTCCACCAACTGCAATAATGTTCTATATTTACACTATTAAAATTTGCAAGTTTATCAAAAAATTTCATCTTCTCCTCTCTTTTTTGTACATTTGTCGATGAACTTTATCTTCATAGCTTTGCATTCAAACACTAACTTCATAACTTCAGACTTCACAAGTCAACTTAACGCCTCAAACATCCCCTAAGTTGTCTGTAAAAGTGAAATTTGTTTCAAGAAAAAAAACATAATTTAACTAAATCTTTATTCTAAAAACACATAAAATTAGTTTTCAAAAGACTTCCAAACAAGTCTTAAGAACGGTTAATACCAGTATTCAAACTCTAAAATTTAAATTTAGATTATATATAAAAATAATTTGATAGATAGTTATTTCCTATAACTTTGAGTAATTTGTCTTTAAATTCAAATCGTCCACATATAATTAATCATATAAAAAAAATTAGTGAAAAATTTAGGAAAATTACTATAAACAGAAAAAATATCAAACTATTTACAAATATAGACAAATTTCATTGTCTATCAATAATAGACCGCGATAGAATTCTTATCGTTTTCTATCGCTCAAGCAAATTAATTATATCGCTTGAGGGACAGAAAGCGATAGAATTTTGTCGCGGTCTATCACCGATAGACTGTGAAATTTTTCTATACTTGTAAATAGTTTGGCTCATTTTTTTATATTTGAAAAGAGCCCAAAAATTTAACTATTTAATAAAACCTTTTCATATTGGGAAATTTTTAAAAATAGAAAAATAACAAAATTTTTAGATAGTTGTGATAAACACTGATAGAAGTCTATTAGGATCTATCAGTGATAGAATTGATAGACTTCTATCAGCATCGGATAGAAGTCTATCAATGTCTATCAGTGTTTCTTTTGATATTTTCTGTAAATAGTTTGACATTTTTTCTACTCGTGAAAAATTTTTTTTATATTAGGTATTTAAGTTAATTAATTCTTAAAAAAAAAAAAAAAAAAAAAAAAGTACAAAGTTTCCGTAGAGAATCCCCACCCCCAATCCCATCGAGACTAAAAGAAAAATTTCACGGGAGAATTTTAAAAACAAAAAGAAAACAAAACAAGGACAAATTTTTTGCGGAGAATCATCACCCCAATCTTCCCCAAATTAAATGCAAACTTTAATGGGGATACAAATGAAATGGGGAGCCAAAAAGATATCCCTAGCCTGTGGACATCTCTAAGGTTGGGAACTTCAAACATGTTGATGCGAAATAAATATTATTATTGAATATATTTAAATTGTTATTTAATAAAAAATACTTTGGTGCATCTTGGGGTACACCCATTTTCGTGAAGTTCACTCAACTATCTAATCACAAGTTCGTCATGTACTAAGTATTACTCTTATTTAATTGAAAAAGATAACCACTAACTGTTCATAAAAATATAAGGTAACCATCATTAATCATATACTGGTGAGCGTGATGCACATAGATAGTAGAGTGAAAAAAATATTTAGTATTATGATAGCACATACTTCTTGCCTTCGTCATTTGAAACATCATTAAATTACATGTTAATTAATTCACATGTCTCACACGATTCTTGACTATGTCTTTTATAGCATTATAAAAGGTGTGGAGAGGAAGGAGACTGAATACTTTGTTTATTCTTGGTTTATATACTATTTTTGTCCCATATTTTTTATTTTGGTTCATTTTAGTTCATCTACTCTCAAAATATTCATTTTGTTCCTTATACATTTTAAAAATTACAATTTTAGTCATTTCATTTTTAAGAGATAGAAATGAATATTTTTTGAAAATTCAAAGACCAAAATGAACAAAAGTTGAGAATACAAGGACCAAATTGAATAAAGTAGAAGGACCAAAATGAACAAAAGTTGAAAGTAGAGGGATCAAATAAACATCACGAAAGTAAAGAGATTAAAATAAACCAAATGAAAAAATATAAAGACCAAAGTAATATTTAAACTTTTATTCTTCGCATATGATTTTTTTTTTTTAATTTTAAATTTAGAAGGCAAAAAGTAAACAGTTGGAATATATATATTATCTCTGCATCTGCCCTCCTCTCTCCTCTCGGTCTAAAACTATCCACTATGCAATATGTGTTAGTAACAAGGAGTCCATGGTTCAAATCCCCCACTCTTATTATATTATTTCTAAAAAATTATTTCTAAAAAATGAATAAATAAAAACTAGTACCTACTTCATATATCTAAATCCAACTACACAAAAACAGTCGGTGAAATTGGTTTGAACATTCTTAAATGAACCCAAAGCCTCTGTCAACTTCATTGCAGAATAAAAATAATCACTATTGTTCTTCTGTTTTGGAGTTTTTGGCACAAGACTCTAATTTCACCCTGTGACAAATTAAGCAAATGCACCTTATACAAAACACAACAGCTTTCATACTGAAGCCTGAAGAAACATATAAAAAGCTACAAATTCCAGTCAACTCAAATCGATGAATTCTACTCACAGATATCGTAATCGTTTTTTGTTGGCATATGGAGCAAACATTCACTAACAAAAAAATTCCAAACAGAACATATCCTTCTCATTCTCATTTATTTATCATAATAAAACTAGCAAATGTCACAAGAAAAAATAAAAGAGGAAGAAATAAGCTGATAAACTTTGCAAGAAGAAAGAATAGCATTCTAAATTATAAAGGAGAAATTTTCATAAAAAAAGTACATATAACAACACAAAGGAGAATGAATCCCACCATTTGTAATGAGAAACTAATAGAAAGGTAAGGATCTATTCTCTAATTTCCTTTTTTATTTTTTTCATGACATGGTTTTAGCTGAATACTATTAGTTTATGCTATAGAATCAATATAAATGTTTCCTTTTATCCGACATTGAAAACAAAGGGAAAAAAACTATACAAAACCTCTATCCCAGAATAAGAAACATGATCTAAACCAGTAAGAACATGGAACACCAAAAGATTTCCGACTGATATAGAATTTTTAATGAATGTTCAGTACTCGATTAAATAATAGCATTGGAAACATCCATCGTCTTAACATGACGAGACAATATCTGCTTAATCTGGAGTCACGACCAAATAATAATTTCAGAAATTCCTTAGAAATACATCTATCTTAACAAGGCTGAGTGCACTACATCAGAAACCCCTCCCTCATAATCATAGCCAAAAGGTCTGAAGGGGGTAACACTATCCATCTTATAATATCTGAAGGCTAGTAAAGCCACTAACTATTTACACTATGTTGGATAACAATTTCGTTTTTGATTTTTTGTTATTGAAATTTATGTTTGTTTCCTTCCAATTTTTCAATTATAATTTTCACGTTTATCCAAGAAACATTTGAATTGCTAATCAAATTCTGAAAACCAAAACAAGTATTTGAAAACTACCTTTTTTTTTAGTTTCCAAAACTTGGCTTGGTTTTTAAAAGCAACAGCAGAGAGTGGATAACAAAGCATAGAAACTATGGGGTAAAAATAGTGTTTATAATCTTAATTTTCAAAAGTCAAATGGTTATCAAACAAGACTTTAATGTTCTAGTTATGTAGTTCAAGTAAGATGAACACATGATCTCCTGATTGAATCCAAAGACTTTCAGCCCTGATTCCCCTTGGAGTAGTTAATCAGCAAATAAACCCAAAGAATAACTCAAAATTCACACAAATCATATTGCAGAATGCCTTCAAAAACTCAAGCAGATAAAAGAGTGCAAGAATGCCAATTTCACAATAGTGCAGACTAACTTCAGAGCCAAGCTCTAGTCCACCATTTATCATATGTGAATATTGTACATACAAGCAAAACGTCATAGAAATAGCATATAATGTACCGATAATGTAAATTGCTAACTCAAAATCCACACAAATCATATTGCAGAATGCCTTCAAAAACTCAAGCAGATAAAAGAATGCAAGAATGCCAATTTCACAATAGTGCAGACTAACTTCAGAGCCAAGCTCTAGTCCACCATTTATCATATGTGAATATTGTACATACAAGCAAAACGTCATAGAAATAGCATATAATGTACCGATAATGTAAATTGCAATGATATCATATGGGTTTCCTTGACACCCAAATATTGTAGGGTCAAGTGGGTTGTCCCGTGAGATTAGAGCTGGCCTGGACACTCACAGATATTTTTAAAAAAAAATTGTAAATTGCAATGCCTTCCTGAATATTATGATGTGCGGATGACAATCTGTGAAGGCAATATTCATCCTCTGTATGAATTAATTCAGTTTAGTTTCAAAGCTCTTCACATGTATATTATAATAACCAGGGAACAGCAGCAAGCAAACAATAACTTATAATTACGACAATATAAACATGTTCGATTATGATCTAATCTATTTTAACCATAGAACAGAAAAAACACAATGGTTCTCTTTCCATAACAACCAAAGTAAAGCAATAGGCAAGGGCATTAAAGAGATCTGTCTTTCTCTAAACCTTCAAAATTATAATCCATATAACGAGTGTATGTATCATCATTTTGGGGACATTAGAAATTCAATGGTTCAAACTGTATGTTAATACAAGAACAACGTCAATTAAACTGACCTACTTCTTGGCAGGTTTCTTCTTCAAAACCACAGGCTCCTGCGGTTGCGGCTTAGGGTATTTTTCAGCCACACTAGGATCCAACCACTTGAGCGGGTGGCGATTGAAGAAAGGCCAATTCGGAACAGTGATTAATGTGGTGAGAAACACACCGCCAGCGTAAACCAAGATCATCAGCCGAAACGATCCCATAACATAGCCAGTCAAAAAGGCCACCACGGCAAATGCAACCAACATAATCTGCATCAACTGCTCCGCTAGCTTTTGCCCTTGCCAGTCCATCTAAAACATGGAAAACAAGAAGATAATCGTCAGATCCAACCCGGAAGGAGGCGTAGAACGCCAATGAAGAAAGATTAGTCATAACTCCATAGGAAGATTTAACTATAACGAAAATCCCTAGCTACCTGGAGAAATGAAAATCCTAGGCGCTACGAAGAAAGATTTAGAAATATACAAATGAAGCTAGAAGGAATTTGAAAACTGAGATAGGGAGAGTAATAACCTGTCGGCGAATTTGGAGACGACGATGTTAAGTCCAAAGGGGAATGATCAGCTGGAGGAAACGATGATATGTCAATTGATTTCTGGAATCAGACGAATAGTGCAGAGCGGTATGTATTTACCGGTCCTGATTCGGAAGAATTCACACGTAAAATCTCAGCCGTCCGATGACTTCCCACAGCTACACGACCGAACCCATTTGGATTGAGTTGATAATTATTGTTGGTTATTAAATTATTCGTCGAGTTAAATCATCAGTATTTAGGGTGTATTATTGAGTTAGGTTGAGATGAAATATTTGTATTTGCAGTGAATTGAGTCAGAAAGTTTATGTTTGGAATGCAAGTGAATTGGATATCTGATACAGTTTTTTTCAACGACATTAATTTGTTTGTTTTTTTTAATTTCCAACTATACACATATTTTCCTTAAAATTTTAATAATGAAAGATGCAGAAATTATTATAAATAAAAATATTAAAATATTTACAAACATAGAAAAATTTCACTATTTATCATAAGTTTATCGCTGATATATATATCGTGCAAATTCAATCTTTTCAAACATTTTTTATGGTTAAGTCTAGTTTGCCACTTACAAATGAAATAATAATGTCCACAAAAATATCGATGTATATGTAAGAAAAAGGCAAACAAGAAAAATAACAAGCTATAGTTAGATTAGAATGTAGCTAAATGCAAATAAAATTAAAATTAAACATTTTACAACATACCTTCAAAGAACCAGAATGAATTAGATCAAAACACCAAGACTAAATAGAGGTAGAGCACAAATGTGATATAAAGAAAGATGTATGAAACCACATCAAAATAGGATTGTCATTAAGGGTTCGTTAGAGATAGCATTCACCGAAGTTGGTCGCCTGAGGTGAATGTTATTGTTGGCTGTCAAAGGTGGTTGTCATCGGAGTTGATCATCGAAGTTGGTCTTCATCGGAATTGTCGTCAGAGGTAGTCGCCAAAGCCCAGAGTTTGTTGTCGGAATATGTCGCACGAAGTTGCATGTGCAGAGGTGGTCATCGGATGTGGTTGACGGAGCCTGGAGTTAGTTGAGCAAAGGTGGTCGTTGGAGTATATGGTTCGGAGTTAGAAATATCCACGAGGTGGGGCGGGGACGAGGAAGCCTTCCCCATCCCCATTTCTACCCCATATTTCAATCCCTATCCCCGCGAAATTCGCGGGAAATTTGCAAGAATTGGGTTCCCTATAGAGAAAAATCATCGTTAGTTTTTTTCTTAATTTATTTGTTTTTAACAATTTTTTTTAATTTTTTTTATTATCTAACAATATAAAATTTTTAGAATTTTCTATATTAAATCTGTCCGATACATTTTTATTTTAATAAAACACTATAAAATTTCTTACAAAAAATAACAATATATTACGTGCAAAGATATAATTAAAATATTTTATCTCCTTATTTCTAAAAGTTAAAATATTAATCTTTAACTCAAATATTATAATATATATGTCTTAAAAGTAAGAAAGATTCAACATCTCCATTTTAGAAATACATTAAAGTATGAAAAATTTATGATGAGAATTAGGAAAAGACTAATTGATAAAAACTATAACTTTTTAAAAGTGTGTATATGTGTGTGTGCTGGGGCGGTGACGGGGAACCGTTTGGCCCACGAAGAGAAAATTCTCCCTAATCGGTGATTCTCTGCTTCAAGCAGGCAGGTCCGGAAAAATAACAACTCAACTCTACCCACATTTAAAGTTAGTGAGTCAAATATTGAGTTAGTAAAATCTTTTACACCCAAAATATAAATTGGACTGGAATGTGGATTACAAAATATACACATTCCTTCGAAATATGCGATTACATCTTTTTTTAATCTATAATTATCTCTAATTAGAGTAAAATGTTGGTCGAAAAATGAGACTGGTCATAATGAAAATTGGGACCAAACTGGTCAAACCCAAATGTTCGAAGGGTTTGACGTATGCATACCATACGAATGTAGAAGTTCGTTGTCATAGCTTAGATTGGTTGGGGAAGAAATTAAGAAGAAATTAAATTAATTAATTTTTTTGTTGCCTTCTAGAAAAAAAACATTTAAAATGTCATACTTTACTTTCAGTTCTGAAGAAAATTTAAAACCAATCATAGACAATAAAATTTCAGTCATTGAATAAATAATCTATTTTTATTAAATTGTTTCTTTTACCTAAGTCAATCATTTCTATGTCCCGGCATTAACCTTTCAGTGTGAAATGACAAGCAATTGAAAATGTTCATTTACTGTTTCTGTATATATAATCAATCACATTATTTATGAGAACAAGTTCTTGAATATAGAATTTCAAAATTTCAGCCAATGAAACATCCATCCATGGAAGTTGGATTCATTTTATAACAGTAAATTGCCAATCGACCTAAAAAACCCAAACCGAACCAAACTAAATTTACTAATGACAATAAAATCTTCAAAAGCTATTGCCGGTTTGAACAACCACAAATACCGAAGGTAAATGAGAGCAAACACAGGGAGAGTGAAAGGATGTCTCCATATATAGAACTCTTCATTTAAAAGGAATGAAAATCCAAAATTTGGAAAAGAATTCCTAACAAATAGAACATGATCGATGATTTCATAAGCTACAAAGTTGGGGGCAATGGATACGGAACAATTCATTCTATAATGGTCAATCAAAGCAACGAACCTCTGTTTTCTTAAAGGGGGAAAAAAAAACTTAATGCAGCAATAATATTGATCAAGATGAAGCACCACTGCGGAGAGCTTGAGATTTCTTGGCTTTACTCGTTGCCGCCAACTGGGTCTCAGGCTGCCACCAGAAAAATAAGAATTCAAGAAGATGCCCTTAAACGATACACACAACATAGTTCCCGTTAAATTCTAGAGTCCAGAATTTACCTCTTTCTTGACAGGTTCTTCCTTTTCTGACAAAATAAGCTCGATGTGGCATGGAGATGACATATAGGCTGCAAAACAAAATATCAAATTCCTTAAGATGTGTAATGATCTAACCTGAAACGGTAAGATTTATATTTGAGAACTTAGGAATCATACGGTTAATTCTTCCATGAGCACGGTATGTACGACGCCTTTGCTTTTGAGCTTGGTTCACTTGAATGTGGGATACGATGAGAGAATCAACGTCTAGTCCTTTCACCTGAATGAAGACATGCCGTTGTCAGAATCAAGGAGATATTAAAAAGCAGAACCATAAAGCAACTAGGATGGGCGGTAATACATACTTCAGCGTTACTCTCAGCATTCTTAAGAAGATCTAGAATAAATTTGGCAGATTTAACAGGCCAGCGTCCTTGTCCATTTGAATGCCTATTTTTTGCCTGGGCAGTTCGACCAACACCTCCACAGAAACGTCGGAATGGAATAGCCTGCTTGTGGGCGAGAACATCCTCCAAGTATCTTTTTGCCTTGGCCAAGGGCAACTTTCTGAGGGCATGAGCAGTCTCTCGTGTATTCTATAAACATAAAAACCATAGGGGATACAGTAAATAACGTTGCACAGGAATGAAAAGGAGACATTCATTTAAGTTCACAAAATCTGTAAAAAAGAAATGCATGAATTCACGAGGACAACAGGAATAAATACGATCGAGCCCTTTGACAGAGCCACAACTTAAAAACTATATTTCAAATAACTTTGTAAAGCAATTCATATGCCAGAGACTATGAATCTTTTAAAATAAAATAATTTGAAAATCTAAAATGGGGATGTTGACATTTAAACTCTGATCCACTTATGTTACATTAAGCTATATTGTTTTCATGTAACATCATTTACTGAACCTTTAGCAACTAGCTTTACACAGGTTCACCCAATAACAATGCATTCAGTTTCCCTGAATTTAACGAGGACACCATGCACAAAAGGTAACAACGCCCTGCTTTTTTAATCAGGTAATATATAAACACGACCATTCATATAATTCCAAGTAAATGAAACAACAATAACATCTAAACACTTCCAAATGAAACATAGTCGAGAATAAAAATGTAATGCTCCATCTACAAAAGTCACTCTTGATTCTTTTATGTATATTATATAACCTTTTGCAACATCATGCTATATTACAAATGTAGCATCATTTACTGAACCGTAAGCAACGATATCAACAGAGGTTCACCCAATAACAATGCACTTAGTTCCCCTGAAGCTTACAAGAGCCCTATCACAAGAGGTAACAAAGCCCTGCTTTTTTCATCACATAACAGAAAAATCATACTCTAATGCAGTAAATGTATAACAGTTTCCACGTATTATGTATAATAGAGAATTAGTTGCTAACAAATTGTTATTCTAAAAATACATCATTAATAACATTGACCCTGTTTTCTTTAGTTAAACAAAACAAAGACCATCAGCAATGAAATAGCCCTCTAAGAACCATTTATCTTTCTTTATACGAACTTATATCAAAGTATAGGAAAAATGCTATAGAGAATATGTAGCATCAGTTCTACAGAGGTTCACCCAATAACAATACAATCAGTTTCCCTAACGTTTAGGAGAGCACTATTCACAAAATAGGCAACAGCGCCCTGCTTTTTTCATCACATTGATAACAAGACATCTCAGATAGTCACCACATTCATGATATCAAAATACATGAGTGCAAATTAATATATCTTGCATTCGCAAACAAGAAATTATCGACCAAGTATATATTTTGATACAAAACTACAAAGATTATGTAGCATCATTTACTGAACCTTCAGCTATTATCTAAACATAGGTTCACCCAATAATGATGCAATCAGTTTCCCTGAAGTTTAGGAGAGCACTATTCACAAAATAGGCAACAGAGCCTGCTTTTTTCATCAGGTTGATAACAGAACATCTCAGATAGTCACCACATTCATGATATAAAATTACATGAGTGAAGATTAATATATCTTGCATACGCAAACAAAACATTATCAACCAAGTATATATTTTGACACAAAACTACAAAGATTATGTAGCATCATTTACTGAACCTTCAGCTATTATCTATACAGAGGTTCACCCAATAATGATACAATCAGTTTCCCTGAAGTTTACGAGAGCACTGTTCACAAAATAGGCAACAGAGCCCTGCTTTTTTCATCAGGTTGATAACAAAAAATCTCAGAGAATCACCACATTCATGACATCAAATTACATTAATGAAAATTAATATATCTTGCATATGCAATCAAAAAATTATCAACCAAGTATGTATTATGACACAAAACTACAAAGAATATGTAGCATCATTTACTGAACCTTCAGCTATTATCTATACAGAGGTTCACCCAATAATGATACAATCAGTTTCCCTGAAGTTTACGAGAGCACTATTCACAAAATAGACAACAGAGCCCTGCTTTTTTCATCAGGTTGATAACAAGACATCTCAGATAATCACCACATTCATGATATCAAATTACATTGGTGCAAATTAATATATCTTGCATATGCAATCAAAAAATTATCAACCAAGTATTATTATGACACAAAACTACAAAGATTATGTAGCATCATTTACTGAACCTTCAGCTATTATATATACAGAGGTTCACCCAATAATGATACATTCGGTTTTCCTGAAGTTTACGAGAGCACTATTCACAAAATAGGCAACAGAGCCCTGCTTTTTTCATCAGGTTGATAACAAGACATCTCAGATAATCACCACATTCATGATATCAAATTACATCAGTACAAGTTAATATATCTTGCATACGCAATCAAAAAATTATCAACCTAGTATATATTATGACACAACTACAAAGATTATGTAGCATCATTTACTGAACCTTCAGCTATTATCTATACAGAGGTTCACCCAATAATGATACATTCAGTTTTCCTGAAGTTTACGAAAGCACTATTCACAAAATAGGCAACAGAGCCCTGCTTTTGTCATCAGGTTGTTCACAGGCAGTCTTGGATGTTCAGCACATTCACAACATCTAGTTCCATTATATCAGTGCACAATTAAAAATATTGCCTTTGCCATTATTACTCAGAATCCACAAATTAGCAACCACAACAATTTTACAAATGATTCATCTCAATGAGGCAAATTTCAAAACAATGCGCCAGGCCTCTGAGAGTGAAAGACTTCACTGAAGTATGCATTAAAAGAGCAACGTATTGAAAACCTATAAACTTTGCAACGAACTGACCGGTTTTGAACAAATTCAACGAGAAAAACCATGAAGGGAGAGAACATATATAGCTGCTAAGCTACCTTGAAATGGACTCTGAGGTCGGAGCCTCGCGCTTTGCAGGCTGAGCAGAAATAAAAAAAACAACTATTAGATTACGCACTTCTAACATTATTTCAACACTTCAGAAATAGTGAAAATCATAAGAACTGCATAGCGAAAAATCAATATGATACAAACAAGAATACAATAGGAGAAGAGTAAACTCACACTTGGTGGGGTTATCTGGCTCCCTTGAGTACTTAACCTGTTAAAAAGAACATGAATAAAAACCTGAATTCAGATACTTGCTAAGATCGAAACATCGCAAGCATTACAAATGCAATGAGAAGTGAAAACGAGGATCGAAAAGCTAGAAGATGCACTGTCCCATGGCGGCTGATGCTAATTCTCTGCCAAACTCGAGTCCCTCCTGCGAGAAGAGTAGTAGGGCAGAAGAGTTTCAGTTTTTATGGTAAAATAAACCCTAATCGTGAAGCAATGGACTTCTTATTGGGCCGGGTTTATAAAGCCCACTATCAAGAGTTACTTAAATTAAAGAGGTTTTTACATAAATAATCGGCTTATATTTCAAACGGTGTCTTGTCTAGTGTTTCAACTTTTATATTTATTTTTCCTATTTACTAAGTTCCTTAGCGATGGAAAGAGAAAGTGTATTTATGATTGAGAAAAATTGTATTTAATAGTTTTTCTTTCACATTTTTATTTGGAGGGATAAAATATATTTTTCATTCTCAATTGGAGAGATAATGCATTTAATACATATATATATATATATATATTGAACAAAATAGTAAAGTACGCATAAATACACGACGGCGACAACGATTGTTGACAGACGTGAGATCTAGGTGCAGCAGCTGGATCTTGAGAAAAAAAACTCACCATTGATCGATGACTGAGTAAACCAGAGACAACAGCCACTGGTGCAGACGGAGACGCGCAGCCACTGGTGTAGATGGGAACGACGGCCACGAGAGCAAAAACGACGGCCACTGATGCATACGAAAATGTCTGAAACTTGAACGGCGGGAACAACAAATGACGTGTTGAACGATGGGTACGACGTCATCGACGATGGCATGGTGGATGAGGGATGGAGGTGGCAGCCAGAAAAATGAGAGAGAGATTGAAGAAGATGGAATGACTAGAGTTTTGTAGTTAAATTGTAAATAGTGAAAATAAGGAGGCTAATATGTTTTTTTTTTTGTAAAAAAAATGAAATATTCAAGACATTAACAAAATGTGAACCTATTTTTAATACTTTTTATATTGAAAGCCCTAAATTAAATTATTAGCTCAAAATAAATTAAATTGTACTTTTGAAATATAGTTGCATCTATGTATTTTACAAGAAATATAGTTGCATTTACGATATTAAATAAACAAGTTAAACTTTCGTCCACATATCGATATTTTCATCAATATTTTTACGTTTTTATGACATCGATATGAGGAGTAAATTTATCTTTTACTATATCATAGAAAAATACATGAAACATAAAAAAACAAAAAACAGCATGTCACTAATGTAAATATAATATAAATAATATTAATATGTTAAAATAATTATATCATTATTATTTTGTAATATTATATAATTTATAATACATAATAAAATAATAATAGTATAATAAATTTAACATAAATCATATTTATGAATAAAACTTATAATAATTTATTTTCAACCGTGATTAATTACAACTAGTTTTATGGTTCATATATATATAATAATATGAAATATATTATTTTCAAATTTTTGTTTTTAAATACACTATTAAATCTTTAATTTCCTAAATTTCCTAAAGAGTAGTCTTTTTCATTTGGGCCATCGAAGGGGACCATTCTTACAAAATTTCCGTAAATGCTCACATTTATTGCAAGAATCAATGCTGTTAGTGCAGCCGTGCAGGTCATGGCGGACGATCACCACGAGAAGAACATCCTCCAGAGCACCGCTCTTCTCACGAGAAGAACATCCTCCAGAGCACCGCTCTTCTCCAGGTTCGTTCATACTGTTCTAATCTCAACCTTGTTCTTGGCTTCGCTCCAATTCTAAATACTAATTTATCCCTGCGCTATGGCTTACTTGCCTCAATTCCTCACAATTTTGCTAGAGATTAGAGATTAATTAAACCTATATGCTTGAAATTAATCAAACACTGTTCGGAAAAATGATTGAAATTAAAAATACATGTAATTGATTGCAGTATATATTGGAAGCTATAATCCTATCGAGAGAGCATCAACAGTTGAAAGAACTCAGAGAAAACACATTCGCGAAGTTTGACAAACACCGGTTAGTTTCACACTCTTCTTCAGCATTTAGAGTTCTTTGATTCGATTCGGTTCGATTCTAGAATGATCATTTTAAATCGATTCAGTCAATTTCGTAGGAGAGTGGTCGATAATTTAGAATGAATTTAGTTAGAATGAATTTGGGGGTTGAGTTGCAGGACAATGCTTTTGAAATTGACGAACGCAAAGAAAACGATAGAGATCGGTGTATTCACTGGCTATTCGCTCCTCACCACGGCGCTTGCACTGCCTGCCGATGGCCAGGTTAGCGAGGGCTTAGTTTCCCCTAAATCTTCATCGCTATCATCAGCTTCAGCTAATTTCTCATTCAGTTACATACTCTCCACCAAAATTGTCGTTGCCCCTGCCTCCATCCACAGCAGGCATCGCCATTATTGACTATTGTAACCCCAATTTGGAACGAAGGTGTTCTCGTTTCTTAGTTTGACAGTTCTGAAACGGAGGAGTCCAATTCGTTCAAGGGAGATCTAGAGGAAGGAGAGAAGAAGAAGAACGGGCCTGTTACATATTATATTAAATTTACTTTCACTTATTAGCTTAAACTTTTGGGTCAATCAAAAATTTAACATGGTATCAAAGCGAGTGATCTATGTCCATGTTATTTCCTCTCCAATAAATATCCATTTTCACTTGCTTGGCTCTTCTAAGGGAAGTGTTAGATAGATCAGAGTTCCAATAGGTGGCGATGGCTTGAGTGTGGAGGAGGCGAAAATGACAACGACGACAGTTGGATGGAGAGAGCAAGATAAAGAGGAAGAGCATTAGGTAGTGTACCTAATAAATAAATAATTAAATACCATTTTCTAAAAAAAAAAATTATTTCACAATAATTTTTTATTGAACAATTGTTTAGGGTGCACAAAAATATAGATACAACCAATCAAACACCTAAGTATTTTTCTAAGAGGAACAAGATAATTTATTGAAAGATCTAAATCACAAGACCAAAATGATTTTTGTTGTATATTTTAATTTTTGACACTTTGCTTACATAATCATCAAACAATTTTACAAAATTACCTTTAATTTTTCTATGTTCCTTCTTCATTTACCTTGCGTTTTCTTCATCCTCTTCTCTCCCACTTTTCATCTGGTCTTTTGATTTTCTTCTCCGATGAGACCACGTGACAAACTTCGACGAGGCGACCAACAACGGCGAGTCTAGTCATTTATTCTCTAGCGAGACAACGCTTTTCTTCTCCGACCGACTTCTTCTTCTTCTTTCCCTTTTTTCTGTTATGTTGCATAGCGAGATGGAGAGCTAGAGAACGAGACCATATATCGAAATCATAAGAGAAAAGAGAGAAAGGAGAGCAATATGTGAAAGAGGAAAGTGAGCGAGGGAGCATGCAAGAAAGCTCATTTCGAATGTGCATGGTTTGTTTTCGTAAATTTATCCATCCGACGAACCCTAAGAGGAACATTCAAATAAGTATATGTACTTTAATTTTTGTATGGCAATAAGTTTTTAAACTTTCAAAATTGTTTATAATAGGTCTCTAAGTATTCTAATTTTTAAAAAATTAACGGCTCATCTATTAGACAAATTTTAAATTTGTAGTTAATTAGATCCTAAATATCAATTTTTTATTCAATAATTACGTGAAATTTTAACCCAATTCAAATGGGTTAAAAGACATTAAATATAGAATTAAAATTTACGGGAATTTAACACACAAATATCGAAATTTTAAAAACTTATTAAACACATTTTAAAGCTCAGTCATCTATTGGAGACAAAATAAAAAAATTCAAGAACTTATTAGACATTTTTCAAAATTCAAGAATCACATAGACAAAAACTTCATATGAGCATATGTCGGCCTACTATGAAGTTCTGGATTCGCCACTATTTATAAGTTTATTTATAAGTGTATTGCTTTTTTTTATATAGTAGCAACTAATAATAGGAGTAGAGGAATTCGAACTATAGATCTCTTGGTCATAAATAAATATGCATGCTAGTTAGACTATGCTCGTTTTGACATAATTGAATCAATTAATGATTAGACATGTTTCTGTCGTTTTGACATAATTGAATCAATTAATGATTAGACATGTTTCTGAAAGTTTATTATTAGATATTTAATTTAAATTTAAATGATTATGTTTTCATTTGGATGATAGATAACAGCCATTGATGTTGATAGAGAATCATTCGAGTTTGGTTTGCCATTTATTGAAAAGGAGTTGATCATAAGATCAATTTTGTGGAATCCCAAGCATCGGTCGTCCTGAATGACCTCCTCAGTCATGTAAGTGATTGCTTGGATATAATTTTAGTATTTTTTTTTTTTAATTATCCAAAATTATGTAACAAATTATGATTACTTCTTTTATTTATTTCTTTTTATCTATTAGTATATGTATATGTAATTATTTTTAATCTATTAATACATGGTATACATTTAGTTCTCTGGTTAAGAAATGTTATTATTTTCTGTCCAATAGATCTATATAAATTTTTTTATATTACTCCCCCCACACCATCCATTTGTAGAAATGAGTATTAGTGTATTTGAAATAATTTTTAGAGGAAATGTTTTCTTTTTCTTATACAAAATTATTTTTTCTATAAAAGAAACTAATGAACTAAAGTGAACCCAATATAACTTTTTCAATGATTTTGTGATAAATAATCATTTTTTTAATCTTATTAAATTAAAAACACTTAAAAATTTTGGATTAATTTTACTTTAGTTTTGAAATAGCTTCTGAAATATCTAAAAATGACTTCTAAATATGTAGTTAAAAAATATATTTATAATTAATTTACCTTGTTTTGAGCGCGTAACAAAAATAGTTTGTTATTTAAAAATATTTAAAAACTTGTTATAGAAAAGTTAAGATATAAAAATAATTATATAAAAAGTTCTTAAAACAAAAGAAGTACACTAACTTCTTTATAGATTGAAAGTTCAAAATTTTTACCGGAGTATAATATTCTTTAGAGAGGGAAAATCAATTTTTTTTCTTTTTATTAAATAAAAAAAAATCAATTTATCTTTAGGACATCTACGATGAAATAGAAAGATTTTTATATATTTACACTTAGATTTAAGTAAATTTAGCCTATCCAATTTTTTGTGTTTATGATTATCTACTATGAAATAGAAAACCATTTAGATAGAACTTGTGTTTATGATTATTTTTGCTTTTTGGCATATTAAAAAATTAAAGTACATCATTTCCTTATGGAGTAATATGAATAATTTTTTTGTTCATATAAATAAAATAAAGTATATATTTTTTTAACAGGGAAAAGAAGGGGAGTACGACTTTGCATTTGTGGCTGCAAACAAAGCAGAGTAGAACTCGAACACAAGAACTCATAGTTATTTTAAAGAACATATTTTCTTAAGTTGACATCTTTGTCCTCTTTTCCTTTAAGAATAAGCTATCAAGTTGCTATAAAAAGAAACCTGCCAAGTTGATTCAATAATAATCCCTAGCTAGGTTTGGGGAATTCAAATTTTATTTTCTTTGTTGTTCATTTTTTTTAAAGGCATTTACGATTGTGTCTATTAAGTTATGTCCAAATTTAATCTTTATGAAGAGTAATGTTTGAGTGCATCTTGAGTTGTAAGTCTTTTTTCAGCCTACTCTAACCACACAATAAAAAAAATTGTAATTAGATAACTGAATAGTTGCCAAAAGATAAGTTCATCACAAACAATCTTTTTGTTTGCTATAATATTAAAATCTCTCTATATATATAAATATATATCATTTTTAAAGTAAAGTTTTAAAGTAAAGTTTTTTTAAGTAAAGTTTTTGTCTTTAAAGGTCTCCTATCCGATGGGACATAAAAAACTTAAAACCATAACTGGAACTTTAAAGTAAGTAATGTTTGAATAAACTAATAAAAGTGTTAAAAGACTTGAAATAACTTTAACATTCAGACTTATAATCAAAATCAAAATCAATATTATACAGACTTATTGTTAATTAAGAAAACTCTAACGCCTTGATTAATAACTATTTGATTTTAAGTTTCATTTTAAAAAATCAAATGGTTACCGAATCAGTCTTCAATTAATATTATTATTATTTTAAAACCAAAATCTTGCTCCAACTTTTCAAAAAGGGAGATTTTGCCCCCATTTTCTTTTTGGTAGTTGCAATGATAGAAAAAATACAATATAAAAATTGTAAATTTAGCGATTGTTTTATGAAATTTATTAATATTGGATAAAAATATTAGATTTAATTTTCGAATTTTATTATTTAATCTTTTATCTTTTTTTTTTGCAACATGTATATCAATAATATATCTATATACTTTATATTTGGTATATCATTCAACTGATATACTTACTATTTAGTAGAACGATTAGTTATACAATTGATGTACCAAATTTATTAGTCAATAACGACTCTGGCACTTGTTACTATTGGTAGACTTAATTTGAATCCTTATTCATTTGAGTATTAGTTTTCTAGTACATCATCATCAACTTACAATAGTTATTCAATATGTCCTATTGGTAACTATTCTAAATTTATGTTGATAAACTACTGATACACCAATGTTACACGGATATCAACTAATAATATCTTATTAAAAAATGTATTTTAAGAAAGTACTGATGTACTACTTAAATGAGTTTTGAATTGATACACTAGCGATATACTTGAAATATATAATATATACATATATGTATACATATACATATATGTATACATATATATATATATATATATATATAATATATATAATATATGTATATGTATATATATATGTATATATATATATATTACAAAGACGAAATGAATTTTTAATGACTACTAATATATACTATTGATATACCACCGTTAAATTTTAAATGAATTTCGAATCAGTGTCGATAAACTACTGATACACCAATGTAATATAATTAGTATTGCATTTTGAATTAATGATATTATACATCGATACACTAATGATATACTTGAAATGCATTTTGAATTAGTACTGATATTAAATTAAAATACCAAATGTTATATTGTAATTATATCATTTTGATATACTTCATATTTGGTATATCAACAATATCATTGATATGATTTCTATTCTCTATAATTCTCTTTTATAAATTAACCGATATACGAAATAAGAAAGGTATTATAAAAATTGATATACCAAATTAAATGTAACTTACCTACCATTAAAAAAAACTTCCACCATAACCCAATTAAAATCATGGGTATATCAGTTGGATAAATTATATATTTATACTCGTGGTTATTAATACATTCATGTGCTAATTGAGCTATGCTCAGTTTGATATACCAAAAATAGAATATATTAGTTGATTGATATATCAAATATACATGTAATAATTCAGAGTAAATTTGGAATGTTTTTTTTTTACAAATACTTTGTTATTATTATTATTTGCCACTCACGAACATTTTCCTTTCTTCCTTTTTTACTTTTTTACCATTACAAATTTGGTTATTTTTCACACTTTTTCCATCCAAATTATCTTGCTTTGGGACATTAATTAGCAAAAGTCATTTAGGCACTACCATGGTGGAAAATTTCAGTCTGACTTATCGAAATTTCGACATGTCGACCTACTCGATTTCTCCCTCTTTCATCGACAATCTTGAAATTTAAAAGTGTCAAATCGAGAAATTTCAAAGTATCGAACAAAATTTCAATAAATGCACACCATACCCTTTAAGAATATTGGGACACGTTCTATTGGCACAAGTCTGTGGGAGTTGCACAAAATTTCATCCTTTAATTTGGAATAATAAATAAATGGATGTGATTTATAATGTCTTTTGACTTTCTTTAAAGGTTAAATTGATGCTATATTCAAAATTAAAGCAGATGAGATGAATAAATCAATTTTTCATATATTTTTAATAAACAAAGGTTTGTCATGAAGTCAACTTCGAGAGTTTTCCTTCTTCAAGCAGGATGCACCCTATTTTCGTGTTTTAGAAAATACTTTTTAAATGAAATGCGTACTGATTAAGCTAAAACGTCATACAAAGCTCCATCCACTAATGTTTATCCAATGCCATCTTCCCCTAATTAAGTCTCAGACAATATTTAGATGCTTTTCTAGATGTAATCATATTTTTATTAGATTGTTTGCGGGTCGATTTGGATTAGATTGGAACACTTTTTAGACTTAAACTAATTGTTTAGTTGTATTTTTTTCAAACCTAAATAACTTTTATTAAATAATGAATCAAACCCAACTAACCGGTTAGTTTGGGTTACTCGAATCATTTATTTACATTTATATTCTAAAAAAAGTAAAATATTAATATGTAAAAATTTTATGTAATTATTTCATTGATTGAATCAAATTAACAACTCAAGCTCAATTTATAATATGAAAATTTTCTTTCGAAAGTGCAAAAAAATTATTTTTAGAAGTTGTTGAATAAATAAATTATCAAAAAAATTCATGAAATTAATTAAAATTAAAATCTATATAGAGAAATTTTCACCAATAGAAAAAATGTCAAACTATTTACATAAATAACAAAAAAAAAAAAAAAAAAACACTAATATCAACATCTATAGTGATAACCTTCTATCATACTTCTATTAGCATCTATCACAACTATTTAAAATTTTGTTATTTTAGGTAAATAATTTCATTTATTTTTCTATTTTTAAAAATTTCCTATTTATATAGGTATATAATTGTGTTTTAGATAAATTTTTTTTAAATTAATAATAAATTATAGTTGGTTTAGGTTATTTTAAGTGAATCTATAAATAAACTCAACTCATACTAATTTTAAATCTAATACCCAACGGAATTGGGTTGAGTTGGTCAAATTTGTTGAACACCTCTAATTTTCATTACTCATACAAAAAAAATATTTTTATAAAGGAACATGTGAATAAATTTTTAAAAATAAGGAAAATTATTTACACAAAATAACAAAATTTTTAGATAGTTATATGATAGATGCTGATTGAAGTTTATTAAAATTTATCAGTTATAGAAACGAAGTTTATCACTAATAGATGCAGATAAAAATCTATATATGTATATTAGTATTTTTTTTTAATTTTCTCAAAATAATTTGATATTTTTTCGTTAAAATTTCCCAAAATATGAAGAATTTGTCTTATTGCAAATTGAATAGAACGCACTACTTATTTTTGAAGTCCCTGCTATATAATATTTAACGCACAGTTTGCCTGAAATGCTCACGCTTTATTCCAAGCACCTTCGTTACAGTTCAACTAATGGCGGACGATTCCCACAAGAAGAACATACTCCAGAGCACCGCTCTTCTCCAGGTTCGCTCCCATTTTAATCTGAACTTTGTTCTTGTTTTCACTCCGATTCTTGAACTAATTAATTTATCCCTGCGCTGCTCCTTGCGTTAATTACTTCCGATTACGCTACAGATTAATTAGTTAACCTGATCCTTGAAATCTGATTACCTCGATTTACTCTGCGATTACGCCGCGGATTAATTAACTCAACAATCGTTGAAATTAATCAAGCGCTGTTTGTAAAAATGGCTGACGTTAATTTCGAAGTTGAAACACATGTATTTGATTACAGTATATACTGGAAGCCAATGCCTATCCGAGAGAGCATGAACAGTTGAAGGAACTCAGGGAATCAACCTTCGAGAAATTTGACAAGAACATGTGAGTTTCCGATTCTTCAATCGGTTTGGTTCAATTTTTGAATGACCGATCGATTTGGATGAATTTAGAATGATCGTTTCGGATGGATTTAGTGTGATAATCGTATAAGAGAGTGGTTAATAATTTCGATTAGTAATTTTGGGGATATTGAGTTGCAGGAGTTTGATGAATGTACCGGCGGATGAAGGATTGTTTCTATCAATGCTTTTGAAATTGATGAACGCAAAGAAAACGATAGAGGTCGGCGTATTCACCGGCTATTCGCTCCTCACCACGGCGCTTGCACTGCCCGCGGATGGCCAGGTAGCTATGGCTTAATTTGTTTCGGTTAAATTTATCTTTCATCTATAAGCTTAAACTTTTGAATCAATTGGTGATTTAGAATGATATCAGAATAGTTTGCTTTAGAATGCTTCCTAGGTTCAAGTCTCAGCATTATTGTTTCCTCCCAATTAATCAATTTTCACTTGACTCTTTTCATATTTTAAACTCGCAAGTGGGGAGGAGTATTACATATTATATTAAATTTATCTTTACTTATAAACTCAAACTTTTGGGTCAACATGTGATTTAAGACCCTTAATTTTCATAACCATCATTAGCTTGGCGCTTAATTTCATTTGATTACCTACTGTTAGGCAAATATATTTCTTATTAATTTTAAAAAATATATATTATCTTTTATCATTGAGTCAAACAAAAAGATTTCCTATTGTACTTTTATAGTAGGTAATACATTTATTTCGTCGATTAACTCAAAAATTTAACTTGATAGGTGAATATAAATTTAATATAATATCTAATACTCTCTCTCACTTACGGGCACTTGCTCTATACTATGTTAAATTGCCGATTGACCCGATAGCTTTGGTTGATAGTTGAAAGCAAATTTAATATAATATCTAACCATTTATACTTTATCATTTTTTCATATAATTATTTTCAATCATTTGTTCACGCCTTCAAATAATTAAGTTTGAACTTTTAACTTAAAATTTCAATCATATGATAAATTACTGAATTCTAAAATTGTTTTATGTACTTAGATCTTAATTATTAACATCTCGTTGGTTAAACATTGGGTTTTTTATTTTTAAAAATAGAAAAAACTTAGTTTTAATTGACTACAACTAAAATTGACACATAGATTTTTTAAATTATTAAAAAAATATTATTTGGTGTGCTTAGAAAAGGAGCATGGAATTTAGGTGAAGTCTAGGTTTGCACAAAGTATTGCTCTTAAAAATTAAGCCTATAAAACCTACTTCCATCCATTGGTTGCAATGCTTTATTATATATATTTTTAAAATGTTTTCAAAATCAAAAAAAAATTTTAAAAACTAAAAAAAATAGTTTTTATTTTTTTAAAATTAGCTAAGAATTCAAATGTTTTACAAAGGAAGTGTGAAAACTATGAGTTAGAATTTAGAAAACTATAAAACCTACTTCCATCCATTGGTTTCAATGCTTTATTATATATATTTTTAAATTGTTTTCAAAATCAAAAACAAATTTTAAAAACTAAAAAAAATAGTTTTTATTTTTTTAAAATTAGCTAAGAATTCAAATGTTTTACAAAGGAAGTGTGAAAACTATGAGTTAGAATTTAGAAAACAAGCACAAATTTTAAAAACCAAAGACTAAAATCCGGTTCCATAACCATTTTGTTTTTAGTTTTTGAAAATTAAGTACATTTTCTCTCCGTTTCTTACCCTAATTTGCATCTTTCTTAAATACTTGAATTTTTAGCAAAATTTAAAAAACGAAAACAATTTTGTAACAACTACTTTTTTTTTTTTTAGTTTTCAAATGAATAAAAAAAAGAAATTTAGAGGTAGAATTAATATTTATATGCTTAAAAGTCAAATAGTTATTAAACGAGATATTAATGATTATCAAACAGATCTCAAAATAAAATCATCCGTTCATAAGTTTGTTAGAGGGGTTTTCCATCAATAACGGATTAGATAAACAATTTTTAAAAAGTAAGGGATCTTTTAATGTAGGAATAATTAGAAGGCGGAGTGCATTAACTATACATGATTTCGAAATATTTATTATCAATTTTATTATTTAAATTTATATTGTTATTGTTTTAATTTGTTTGTTTATTTATATGGAATGTGTAGATAACAGCAATTGATGTGAATAGACGATCGTTCGAATTTGGTTTGCCATTTATAAAAAAGGCGGGAGTTGATCATAAGATCAATTTTGTGGAATCCCAAGCATTGGTTGCTCTGAATGACCTCCTCAATGATGTAAGTTATTGATTAAAAGTTAAATTCTAAACATGCTTTTCTATTTTTTAGAATACAAATTTAGAAAATATTTAGGTGATGTTAGGCTATTTTTGTTTACTGTTATTTAGTTTTATTTCAGTATTTTCTTTATTTTTGTAATCAAATTAGTTAGTAATGGATTCTTATAACAAAACAAATTTAAAGCAACGACTTTAGTTTTAAAGATACCATATATGGTAGTGGGTTGTTTTAGATTAGTAGTTAAATTGGGAAAAGTAGAAAGAACTGAGGAGATTTTTTTAGGTTGAATTTATTGTTTGGAGGTTGAGATCCTTGAAAATTAGGAAGGGAGGTTTTTCTATTATCTCTTTTATTTTTTAATTTTTAAATTGTGTCAGGCATAGTAATTTTTCTGTCTTTTATGCTCAATCGTGCCATCATAATTTGTAACGTGATAAACTTTTCTTTTAAAAAAAAATATTTAAGAAAATTTCACCCCTTATATCACCTTTACAAAATAATAATAATAATAATAAATAAATAAATAAAAAGATCCATTTTTGTGTGTTTATTATTACTTTTCTTGAGGCATATGTACTACAAATGAGTTAAAAAAAATTTGAGTTATATAAGATACGGCTAACTTGAGCAATGATGGTGAAAGGGAAATTAAAACAAAATTCATATTTAGTATATTCAAAGTACATTAACAACTTTTAAAGGAAAAAATCTTGCTTAAGTTGTAGGTAATTTTTTCTACTAAAGTAAATAAATGAACGCAACGTATAATATGTCTAATAATCAATTGTCTAAAAATCAATAGAGAATAGTTTGATGAAAATTTTACTTCTTAGAGAAAAAAATGATATTATTGTTTCTTTGAAACAGGGTAAAGAAGAAGAGTTTGATTTTGCATTTGTTGATGCCAAAAAATCGGAGTACATTAAATATCACGAGTTGCTTCTAAAACTGGTGAAGGTAGGTGGAGTAATTGCCTATGATAACACTCTATGGTTTGGATCAGTGGCGCTAAGCGATGACGCCGTCCATGAAGATTTGAAGGAGAACAGAAGTCATATACAACAACTCAATGCTTTTCTAGTAAATGACATGCGGGTGGAGATAGCTCTCCTATCTGTTGGAGATGGTGTCACTCTTTGCAGGCGTATCAAATAATTTGGTTGTTTTAAATATCATGTCAAGACTTCAACACAGGTAAATTTTATGAGAAAAATTATGGTGTGTATTGTTTTAAATTGATTTTGAGCACAAAATAGATTTAAATAATGAAATTGTTGCAATATTAAGGCTTCAAACATGGGTAAAATTGGAAGATATTACATAAATTTTAACTGCTGCATTTTTAATGTTATTCTTATGCTTCAAAACTCTGTCAAATAAGTTTCAAAGATTTAGGCCTGTTTGGTAGAGATTTAGATTATGTTTTCAGATTTGTTGAGTTCAGTAAATATATGTTTGGCAGACAACACAATATATGTTCAGTAAATATGAATTCTGTTTTCATTATATCCATATTTTGAATTTTGAACTTCCAAGGAGAAAGGTCAGCTCAATTACCATTGAGCTAAGCTCACTTTGACACATTTGAGATGTGTAATATATGTACACAATCTAGAAGTTGTCACACTTTTTGGCGTCAGGAAAAAAGAATGCAAAATTCTAGTAGTCTGTAATCTTATGCTCAAATTGACAAAAAATATTTCTATTTCATTAAATGATTTTAGGCATCGAAATAGAAAATTACTTATATTATGTTATTAATAGTTACCTATCATCGATTGACTTAGTGGTAAATAAAAGAATATGACTTTGATAAAGAGTTAAGAGGTCATAAGTTTAATCTACGTAAAATGTGGCTGATCGAAAGATTTTAATTATTGAAACTTAACATTATTGTAATTATGACCATTAATTTTAAAAAGGGAGATGTGAATAACTAGACTCGTGATAAATATTGTCAAATTTTTAATATTTTATTTATATCAAACTATAAAGTAAACAATAATTTATGATATTCAATTCATCTTCAAAGTTCAATCCAAATGAAACTGACTCTTGCAGGCGCATTTAAACTATTCGTAGTTTTTCAAATTTGTAGCCAATATAATTTGACCACCTGTCTCATAATTTCATTGATTATGCAGATAAAATCCAAAGCATATCACTCATTGGTTCTTATTTTATTTCATTGTCATTGTCGACGGGAAATAATTTATACTTCACGATTATTATAATTCATTAGTAGTTAAAGTCTTTTCAATGAACTTCGAAAAAAAAATAATAATAGATAATAGATAAACATATATACAACATTGAACTTGATTTTGGAAAAGATTTTATAGAGTTGATTATTATAGTCAGTGATTATTATAACCTAATTATTATAATTAGTGGGTTATAATAATCTGTGTATTTAGGTCACAAATTTGAAGTTGGTGGGGTAGCTATTATAGTCCACTCCAAGTTTAGGGCACCAATTACTACTTCAAATCTCTATTTCTATAGATTTTACTATTTGTTACATTGTTTAATATTTTCTACTAAGACTAAAATAGTCTGCATCTCAAACACGTACTATTATATCCCAGACACATGATATTCCAAACTAAAATATTTTGGACCTCGAACACATACGGTTATAACCTACAAACTATTATAATTCATAAACTATAATACCCAACTCAACATCTCAAACGTCCCTAGGTACAAGGAAATATAGTAAAAGCCCCTAGGTTAGTAGAAAATAATAAAGCTGGTAAACATTTACTTCTTCAAAAGAAATATGATATTATTATTATATTTGAAATAGGCAAAGAAGGAGAGTTTGATTTTGCATTTATTGATGCCAAAAAAATAAGGTACATTAAATATCACAAGTTGCTTTTAAAACTAGTGAAGGTAGGTGGAGTGATTGCCCATGATAATACTCTATGGTTTGGATCGGTGGCGTTAAGTGATGACGTTGTCCATGAAGATTTAAAGGAGAACAAAAATCATATACAACGACTCAATACTTTTCTAGCAATTGACATGTGGGTGGAGATAGCTCTTCTTTCTATTAGAAATGGTATCACTCTTGGCAGACATATCAAATAATTTGATTGTTTTAAAGAGCATGTTAAAGCTTCAACCAAATAAAATTTTATGAGAAAAGTTATGGTGTGTATTGTCTTAAATTGATTTTGCACAAGATTGATTTAAACAATTAAATTGTTGCAATATTAAGGCTTCAAACATGGGTAAATTTAGGAGATATTATATAATTTTCCATGTTAAATTGCATTTGCTTGATATTGATGTAGTAACAACTCATACATATTAAGGACATACATTTTGAAAGGAAAATGATTATCCCTTGCAAGTCTGCAACCAAACCAAATAAAAATGTGCATACATGTATGTTATGCTCCAAAATTTAATAAAGTATACCTTAAGGCGGAGAAAGGTTGAGATCTCAAAATATATTCGTTAGTTTAGATTGTATCATCAACACATTTGAGATGAGTAATAGATGTAACAATCTAGAAATTGTCACACTTTTTTGATGTTTGGAGAAAGCTCATTGGAAAAATGCAAAATTCTTCTAGTATGTGATCTTGTCAGTTGAGTTATGTTCAAATTTACAAAAGATATTTCTATTTCATTATATGATTGGAGGTATCGAAATATAAAATTATTAATAATATGTTATTGATAGTTAACTATCATGAGTTGATTTACTAGTAAATAGGAAGATATGACTTTGATGAAGGGCTGAGAGATTATGAGTTCAATTTATGGTGACCACTTACTTAAGATTTAATAACCTACAAGTTAGCTTGAACTATGTAATTGTAAACATGTAGATTAAAAAAAATAGTTATAGATGATAGTAGTCTTTTTAGTATCTATCATACAATTTTGCTCTATTTGTAAATATTTTTGTTCATTTTACTATATTTGAAAACAATTACTTTATTTATATCAAAATATATATTCCATTCATCTTCAAAGTTCAATTCAAATGAAACTAGCTCTTGCAGGCACATTTAAATTATTATTTTTTTTTTAATTTGAAGCCAACATGGTTTGACCATCAGGTGGCCTGTCTCATAATTTCATTGATTAGACAAAATCCAACGCATTAAGAACAAATTAAATTTTCTCCAAAAAGATAAAAATAAAATAAATAAAAAATCATAGCGGCGACGAGCATGTGAACGGAGGGCAAGGCCACGCCGGTGCCACGTGGCGTGAGTGACTTTCTTAAGTTACTACCGTCGCTATGTGTTTTGTGTTTTCTTATTCCTCCGTTTTTCATGTCACCTTGGATGCTTCCGGTCGGGCCATTTTTCGGACAGATTCCCTCGTGAATTTAAAAATAATTAACCCAATAATTCAACATCTTTTCCAATCAATAATCATCCATTTTAATCTCACAGATAACCTTTTAAACGCAACCCACCTTTTAAATTTATGTACAAATCTAAACCTATATATATATATATATATATATATATATATTTCAAGATGTGAAGTAGAGATTTGATATGTTTTTATTATTTTAACTAGATGAGTTATATGTTGAAAATGACTTAGGCTTTTAGTCCAAAGCAAAAAGATTTTAAAAAAAGTTGTTGTCTTACATCGAAAGATTTTGATTAGCTTCGGTATTTATTTATCAAGACTTCCATATAAGCTTCCAAAATGTGGTTATAGTGGTAATAGAATCTCTTCTCCACAAGTGTACTATCTTTTCTGACCCGTACTTGTTTGTTAAAGGTGTTTGTGTTATTGTTGGAGAATATTATATTTAGCTAGATTTAGACGTATTTTATGCCTGTGTCAAATTCTATAACGTACTTTGTTTCATTCATGTATGAAAAATAATAATAATAATAATTAATCGGTGTATTTGTATTTGATTATATGGAAATTATTTTAAAGTTGTTTTCAAATATAAAAAAATGAGTCAAATTATTTACAAATATAGAAAAATTTATCGTCAATAGACTACGATAGACTTCTATCGCTCGCAGTCTATCATTGATAGATAGTGAAATGTTTCTATATTTGTAAATAGTTTGATATTTTTTTTATAATAATATTCTAATTATTTTATGTGGTTGAAAAAATGTGTGGTTTTATACTGTTAGATATGTATATAATAGAATTATGCAAGATTTGTTAAGAGTGGACAACCGCACAATTAATGGTTTAATATAATTCTCCAACGGTTAAGATTTGTTATAAACATATTATGGATTAATCTAAAAGAAAAAACTTTACTTTTAGGAAATATGAAAGAAAATAGAATTTCCCCCTTAATAATTACCTCGAGAAATCTTTGATTAAAAATTTTGAAATTCAATATAATTCAAGGCAGATTTGAATTGGCTAGAGAAAAAATATATATTAATTAAAATATAAAGTTATTTTGTTGAATAGTTGTCAAACACTCCAATTTTTTTAAAAATGACTTATTTTTAAAATTAAATCTTTTTCCAAACACGGTAGAATGGAATCTGATCGATTTTATGAATTAATTTCATGGTCCAAAATTTATTTTGAAAAAAAAAAGTCATGGTCCAAAATGGAAAATAAATTTCTCACCTTTACCTTATCAGTTATCATCCCGCCTCCATCCGTATTTCTATTTTAGTCTCTATTATTGTTTGATTAAATTACCATTTTAGTTTATAAAATTTAATTCTATTTTAATCTTTTCAAATGGCATATTCAAACAACTAGTCTATGTGCCTCTTGAAATTAAACAAAACAATAGTTTAATTATATGTTGACTTTATACAACAAACTTATTATTTTTACGAAAGTATTTAATTGGAAACTTTTAAATTATGCAACTATCATGGATTGACATAATGGTAGTGAAAACATAAAAAAAAAAAAAAGCCAAGGGGTTAATATCCTACAGATTTTCTGGACACCCAAATGTTGTAGGATCGGATTGTCATGTGAGATTAGTCGAAGTACGCATAAGCTGACCCAGACACTCATGGATATAAAAAAAAATTAATTAATTAGTATTTTAAAATAAATTATATCCTCAATTACATTAATTTAGTATATTTTTATCAATCAAAATAAATTAAATAAGTATATGGTTATTTTATTACAATCAATTATTTAATTTTAGTTAAACAGAGTTTATTATTACTAATTATAAATTTTATTTGCATAAATTAATTTTAATTAAATATCATAAAGGAATATATTTTAATAAACAACATATAAAAATTAGTGTTGGAAAAAGACAACAAAATATGATAGGTTAATAATGAAAGTTAATAAGAAATATTAAAAAATATTTAAAAAAATTATGATATGTTAAAAATGAATACCAAATTAAAATTAATTCCAATAAATAATTGTTTGATTATAAAAATAATAATTACTCAATTATAATTATTAAAAAATTATATTTTGTAATAACTTAATTTAACTAATAATAATTTACTCATTAATTATATTTAGGGAAATTTTTAAAAATAGAAAAATAAGGACAACCATTTACACAAAATAACAAAATTTTTAGATAGTTGTAATAGACGCGGATAGAAATCTATCAAGGTCTATCAGTGATAGAAATGATAAAAGTTTATTAATAGATGCTAATAGAAGTCTATCAACGTCTATCAGTGTTTTTTTGGTTACTTTCTATAAATAATTTGACCTTTTTTATCTGTGAAAATTTTCCTTACATTTAAAATATTTTTAGCTAATTAATTAATAATTTATGTAAATAAGTAATTGCATTCATCTAATAATTTTTTATTAAATAAATTAAGTAAATATTTTAATAGATTATTAATGATTTATTAAAAAAATATTAATTTTGTTAAGGGAAATTACTTTAAACAAAAAAAATATCAAACTATTTACAAATATAGAAAAATTTCACTGTCAATCCGCAATAGACCGCGATAGAAAGCGAGACTTCTATCGTAGTCTATCACTGATAGACAGTAAAATTTTTTTATATTTATAAATAGTTTGACTATCTGAAAACAAATTTTTTGTTAAATTAATTAATTAATTTACAAAAAAAGAAAATTACATTTTTGGAAGGGTATAGAAAATCTTTCTACAAGAGAAAAGGTAAATTGTTGAAAATTGTATAACAAACATGAGTTTTGTATGCATGTGTCAATTTTTATAAAAACCTCCAACCAAATGACGTGTGTAGCATTTTGAAACCGAAATACCAAATGAAAATTATCCCTAAAAACATAGGAGAAAAAATATATTTTATCTAAATTTTATTGAAAATACAAAATTTTTAAGGCTCTTTTCAAATATAGAAAAATGAGCAAAACTATTTACAAATATAGAAAAAATTTATTGTCTATCACTAATAGATCGCGATAGAATTCGATTTCTATCGCTTAGGCGATAGAATTTATTTATTTGAGCGATAGAAAGCGACGCAGTTTATCATCGAGTAAAAAATTTTTATATTTGTAAATAGTTTGATATTTTTTTTTGTTTACATAATTTCCCATTAATATTTGAAAGCTAAAATGGTATTTAAATTCCTATTGGTTTTCATAATCTCATTTCAGTTGCAGTCAGTGAGATGATATAAGCGCCGGAGAATTGGGCGGTGAGATTATTGGGCGGTGAGATGAGTTTAGTCAACACTCACACAAGCTCTGCGCCAATTCCTTCCCTCTCTCCTTCTTCATCCTCCATTTCCCGCTGCGCTCTCACTCACACTTCTTCCTCTGGTAATCCTCTCTCAATGCTTCTTCTCCTTTTGTTCTTCTTCTCGCTGTTTCTTTCCCTTTATTACTGTCTCATCGTTAACCCTTACTCTATTCAGTTTCTGCTTGATTAGAATCAAAACATTTGCTCTCGTTTCTCAATTCGCCTAATCAACTCATGATCCGCTTTACTGAACGAATTTGTGTACTTCATTCTTCGAGTCTTTCAGGTATACCGTAGTTTTGTCGCTAATTTGGAACTTAATTAGAGAAATCACAGCCGTACTACATTTCTTTGAAGAACAAAAGAATGCAGGACTCGGTTTTGATAATGAATAGGTGTGATGAAATGGGGTATTTAAGGCTCCATTTCATAACCATTTGGTTTTTAAGAATTAAATTTATGAACTCTACTTCTTACACCTAATTTCTTTGTTTTAATGTCTACTTTTCAAAATTCAAGCCAGGTTATGAGAACTAAAAAATGTTTTTGGAATTTAGAATTTGGTTATGAATTTAAATCTTTACTTAAGAAAGACGAAAACATGATTAAGGAATGGTGAGAAAAGAAGCTAAACCAAATTGTCATTATGGATCTGAGTTACTACTCAGTGGCACTTCATAATCCTTTGGAAAGAGAGCCATCGGGTGAAGGTTTATTGCCTATTTAGGTAGAATCAACATGTCTATTTAGCGATTGCTACTTTGGATCCTTTTGAACCATGCTTACATGTATGCCATTCTATATATTCCCATCTTATTCTTAATGTATGTGTTAAAAAATCGTCAATTAAAGATAAACAGAAGAAACGTAAATGATAGAGAATCGACACAGCGATTTACATGGTTCACTAATAGGGTGTTAGCTATCTCTACGGGCAGATGACAGTTTATTTTTAGAAAGAAAATATCATATTACATATTCAAAATGCGCTAGTAGAATTAGAGAGATTATATAGTGTACTCCTCTAAATCCTAGAGCTAAATTTGTAAATAACTGAAAATAACATAAATACAAATACAACTAAGACAGTATTAAAATTAGCCTTCTTAACTGCAAGTTTTAGTCAGATGCACGCAAAACTCTCTTTAAGACTGGATGTTATTATAAATATTTTCCAGCCCCCACCAATTGGCTTTTCTTTAAAGAGGGGAATGAGAAAGATGGAAAAATAAGGTAGAATAGGGAAAGGCCGGATACTGTTTTTCCATGTTACTGATAAATAGGAAAAGTCATCCTCCACGAGCATAATAAAATCATCAGGAGTGGTTTCTACTCAAGCTGCTGTTATGATTTTTCTCAAGTGTGATTCACAAGTCAAGTTATTTTAGTTTTATTTCATTCGGGATTAAAGGGCAGCAATACATGTATTCAAACTGCATAAAGGAAATGGCTGATTTAGTGGCAATAGTTTCAAGTCTAAGCTTAAATTTGAACCTCAACGATTTAATGTGCAGATTACGTGACGTGTGGAACACCAACTTGGATTGGGAAGGGAATCACTTGCATTTGCTTCAAGCGGAAGGGAACTCTTGAACGAATTTGTATCAACCTGACTCCTGTACAGGCAAGTGAACTCTTAAACTGTAAGGAGGGGAAGTAGTAGAGATCCTTGGGTGTAATTATTGATGAATTTATATTGATCCTTGGCATTCTGTTTCTCTCTTTGTTCTTTGCTGGCTTTTACTTGCAAGCAATGTTTTAAAAGCTGCCTTTTCTCTTGAAGATGCAAGGCGTAACCCTCAAATTGAATTAAAAACATTTTACAAACTCTCAACTGGTATAACCAAGTATTGATGAGTATGATAATCATATAAAAGTGTAAAAAGAAATACCCCTGCAATTTTTACTAAATAAAAAATTCTTAAAGGACATCCTTAACATCACTACTATTATCATTAATAGGATTAATTTATATTTAAAATTTTTGTCTTTAATGTTCTTAAACTCACAACACAATAATAAAAATAGTAATAGTTCAAATTGTCACAACTCAAAATTTTATATTTCGTAAAAATGTGACAAATCAAAATTATTTTTCTAACTATTAGGTGAAGAGATCTTAAGCCTCGGTGTCTTTTCACAAAAGGCATAAATCTCGTGGTTAAAAGTTAGAGCCTTGCCTCAAGGCATAAGGTTCAATAGCTTTTTAAATCATAAGTTGCAAGTAAGGTACTCCATGCTTGCTGGCTCAATCATGCTGCTTACAAGTTCGATTTTTCATGCTGTTGATGTCACGGACTCACAAGTGTCATTGCCTTGTTTGAAAACGAAACACTTTGTAAACATTTGATTTCAGATTTTTACTGGAAATAAACAAATTAATTATGATATGGGGCTGAGCTAACGGAAGTCACAACAGTCACACACGTTCCTTAAAAATAAGACGTTTGCTCCTGATTGAAAATTTTCAAATAGTTTTGATGACGATTCTTGCCAACTATGTATGTACTGTGAGTTCTTTAACTTGATGAAATTGCTGATTGCGTCAGAATAACATTTACATCCGTGATCTCAGGCAGATAGGTTAAGAAGATTAAAGCACCGCATGAAGGTCTACTTTGATGGTTCAAGAATTGACCACCAGGTTTGCTTATGGGTGCAAAAATAAGCGGCTTTTACACATTTCAGTTTATCTTATTTAGTCTCCAATTGGAAATGTTTCTTGTAATTCGCCTTCTAGCGTTGGGGTTTCTCCAATTTCATTAATCTATTGTGAAATTTTCACCAAGGACAGGAGGCTTTAAGAGCTCTGTGGTATGCAGCTTATCCTGGTCAAGAGCTTCAGGCGTTGGTATCAGATCAATGGAAAGAAATGGGATGGCAGGGAAGAGACCCTTCAACTGATTTTAGGTTGTTATTTTGCTATATGAGTTGAGGGCTGCTTGTTTATCTCTTGTGTATTACCTTTTGGCAAGTTATCTCCTTTTCATTGCTCTGAAAAGCTTTTACCTAATCCAGAGGAGCTGGGTTTATCTCTTTGGAGAATTTGTTGTTCTTTGCAAAGACATTCTCAGTAAGATCCTAAACTTCATTTGACTCGTAAAATTCTTTAGGCCCCTAAGTGTAACATGTCATCATGCTTTCACTAATTCTACTTGTCCTTTTATCGTTTCAGACATCTTTCCAACTTCTGTTGAGAAAACAAGGAGGAAAGCCAGCTGCTTGGGAATATCCCTTTGCTGTTGCTGGTGTAAATATCACATTTATGATCATGCAAATGCTTGATCTAGATGCTTGTGAGTAGCAAATCCATTTATGCGTCCTGGTCTACATACAAAGATACCATATAGGCTGCAATACTCCAGTATACTATTAGAGCTTCATTTTTTATGGTGACTTTTAAATTCTTGGAAAGAGAACTAATGCAGCTCACCTTTTCAAATGCAGCAAAACCAAGGACTTTTATCAGATCAGTTTTCCTGCAAATGTTGTCAGGTAGATCTCTAAACTAAGAAACGGACACTTTAGTTTAGCTAGCGTGTCCGTGTTCAGTATAGGACACTTGAACACTCACACTTGTTGGACACGTATTGGATACTTGTTAGTACAACAAATGTGTTAGACATGCATAGAACACTTGTTAAGTAGACTAAAAAGACACATATATGACGATAATAATAAATTTTAGTGTGAAATACATCAAACTATTTTCTTAAGCATATAAATGCATCAATTCATTTACTTTGAATTTTCTTTAAACCATCATGGGTTGACCTAGCGGTAAAAAAGGAGACATAGTCTCAATAAATGATTGAGAGGTCATGGATTCAATTCATGGCGACCGCCTACCTAGGAATTAATTTCCTATGAGTTTCCTTGACACCCAAATGTTGTAAGGTCAGGCGGGTTGTCCCGTGAGATTAGTCGAGGTGTGCATAAGCTAGCCTGGACACTCACGGATATAGAAAAAATATGTATATTTTAGTAAACGTGTCGGTATCTGTGTCGGTGTCTTAGATTCTTAAAAAATGATGTGTCACAAGGTTTGTGTTGTGTCTTATCTGTATCCTTGCTTCTTAGTCTCTAAACATAATCCTGCAACGTGTCAAGTTTGAAGTTGCTTATCAATACAAGAGATATAATTGCCCTTGGAATATATGGTATTTTCTGATAACAGAGAATGAGTGGGCATTTGACTTGCTTTACTGCGTCGCCTTCGTTGTAATGGACAAACAATGGCTGGAGAGAAATGCTACCTACATGGAGTTCAATGTAAGAATAAATTACAGACTCAGCTTATCCACTTCAAGAGTTAATTCTTTTAAAAATAGAAAAAAATTTGGGAAATTTTTAAAAATAAAAAAAATAAAGGAAACTATTTACACAAAATAACAAAATTTTTAGATAGACGCTGATAGAAGTCTATTAGGGTCTATCAGTGATAGAAATGATAGAAGTCTATCACTGATAGATGCTGATAGAACTCTATCCATGTCTATCAGTGTTTTTTTTGTTATTTTTTTTTTATTTTCTATAAATAGTTTGACATTTTTCTATTTGTGAAAATTTTCCAAAAAATTTCACTCTGCGAATTCTAACTCGTATTTACTCTTCCATGTTCATGTGAGATCTACTCATTTAATAAATATAGCATGGAAAATCAATAAAAATGAATAATCGAATTATCCATTTGTGGTAGGATGTGTTGAAGTCCACCAGAGCTCAGTTGGAGAAAGAACTTCTAATGGAGGATGTACTACGGATTGAAGACATGCCTTCTTACAACCTTCTTTTAACATTAGATTACAGGTAGAATAATCTGTCACACCACTCTCAAGGACAGGGTTAAAGTTAAAAATAATATATACAAATATATCAATTATTACTCTTTTTTATATATATATATTTTTTATTTTGATGATATTAGCTTTAAGGGAAAAAAAAAAAAAAAACCCTAGAACCCTAAGAAGTATTAGTGCCTAATTTACTTGATGTTCTTTGTATTGTTACAAATTTTAGCATAGGTAGATGTAAGATGATGTTATTTTAGCACAAGAATTGACCGAGGTTTAACTATTGTTGAGATCTTTTTTTTTAGTACGAGTCTACAACAATTGCGAGAATGGGAGATCGAATCTCTGACCTCTAAAGGGAGGAAGGTCATGGTAATGGACCGTTGAGCTAAGCTCACTTGGATGAGAAAAAAATTAATTCAAATATAAAGGTTTTTTTTTTATTTATTATTGTTTTTTTTTTATGATTAACTATTGATATTTTACCAACATGAAAACAGCCTATTGGTTTGAATATTCTTACTTTGTTTAAGGGGTAGGAGGTTGAAACTCCTATCAAATTTTGGTCTCAATCTTCCCCACTCTTATAATTAAGGGATGAAAATGTTTCTCTCAATTTTACAAGGGATGGAGGCAGGGGATGAATCTTTCTCCAATCATTGTTTCAATAGTCAAGTTTCATTTTAGTGTCTGTTGTTTCTAAATGTTCAAAAAAATGTTTCCACTAGTCTATTCCTTCTAAATGTTTAAAAAAAGTGTTTCTAAGGAAAAGAAATAATAAAATAAAATTTTAAAAACTTAAAAAGTTAGTATCAAACTCAAATGTCTAAAGTTTTCTATTTTTATTTGTATAAGCTATTATTTTACACAAAAGTCTGTTCCGATTTACTTTTTCGATATCTTTATCATTCAATTTTTTTTAAAAATTTATAATAATATTAATATCAAAAGATGTATGTAAGGAAAGTTTCTTGCGGTTATAAACTTTCCTTACGTGTCTCTTTTAGTATATTTGATATATACAACACAATAAATTTGATATTTATTTGAATTTTATAGAAATAAACCAGACTATATTTCATAAATGCGTGAACAATACAATTTGTACAATATATGTAGTGTATATTTATACTTTTTAGTATATTCGATATATACTCGAGATTTTAATGGAGAGGGGATCAATTTTCGGTTTGGAATATGAAAGAAAATAAACAAAATTTCATAAAATGAATGAGACATTAATTTAAAATATCGTGCATTAAATGAATATCAACAAAAATTAATAAATAACACAAATAAAGTCAAAATTGAAAAATAATGTTGATAAGGAAACAATTAAGTATTTAAAAAAAATAAATAATAAATAATGGTGAAAATGTTAAATTTATCCAAATTTAAAGCGAAATGCTCATAACAAAATAATTTAAAATCTAAGACACTTATGAAATAAATGGTGTAAAAAGAATTTTTCTTGTAAAAATTTAAAACTCATGAATTTACTAGACATAAAATTATAAGTTAAATGTTTCAGCCTATTAGTTATTTTAATTTTTTTTAATATATTTGAAGATCTATTACAAACAAAATTGTGAGTTTATAAACTTATTAAACAATTAAAGAACTATTTTTGAGACAAACTTAATTTTTCATAAAGTTAACCTAAAAATTAAATTTCTTCACATTTACCTAAAAAGAAAAAGAAACATAATAGCATATAATCATTTGATTTTTTGTTTTTGGTTTTTAGTTTTGAAAATTTAAGTGCGTAAATACCATTTCAACCTCCTAAATTTAGATACTTTCTGCCCATGTTTTAAAAAAACCAAACTAAGAACTAAAAAATAAATTGTTGTAAATGGCAAAATCGCTGAAAATATTTTCAAATATAGTAAAATAGTGACACTTTGCTATATTTGTAAATAAGGTTGCTCGTTTTGCTATTTTTGAAAACAGCAAAAATAAAAAATAAAAAATTTATTTATTTTATTATTATTATTATTATTATTATTTATAAATGTAGGTAAGAATTCAATTTTTTTCCTTTTTAGCTGTGAAGAGATTTTCGTACCAATGACACGCCCCCACAAGCTTATGATTCGTAACTTTTTGCTTAGTTAGAGGGCACTTTCAGCCTCGATATTGATATCGTGACAGGGATGGAAGTCCCAACCCGACTACTTTTTATAAACCCAAACCCGATCCAAACTTTTTATAAACTCAAACCGATCCGAACATAATAACGCGATGAAGATTTAGACTTTTCGTGCGATCCAATTGGATCGCGGTAGGGTTTCGACTCCCACTCATCCCCATAATTTTTGCAAATCCTTGACCCGATCTAAAAAAAAACGTGATTATTTGTTTAAAAATGTTATGCAGTATGAAATAAAATTGGATCGCAATAGGATTGCCAAGCACATACCGATTTAGCCATAACCCGATTTACAAATGAAAATAACAATTGAACGTAAGCATAATCCTGAATGAATAATTTGTGTTCACTACATCTATCTCCCATGGTCACTATTTATGCTATTTGATAATAGTTGGGTGCACGTTTTTGCTATTGTGCCTCGAATTTCTACACCTATTGCATCTTTGTGTTGGACCGTGTTCTCCTCTGGATGGAATCATGTTGACACATGGCCTACAAGTGATGGAAATCCCTCTAACAATGAATGCATGGCTTATGACGATGAATGCGTGGCTGGGACTTCAATTGTATTATTATGTGCGGATCGATTAAGCCCTAACCTAAATTTTGGAATAAAAATATTCTTAAATCCCAATTGCAATATCAATATCGGAGTTGAAAGTATCCTCTCAAGTAAACAAAAAAAGTTACTAATCATCAGTTTGTGGGGCGGGTTACTAAGCACTAAGGCGCGTACAAAAATCTCCTGTTTCATAATTGTGAGGAACCATCGGCAAAGCCGCTTGGCGATTGCACCGAACAGTCTTCTCTCATTGGTTCCGTTATCGTTACTCTGTATGCTGATTCTTGTCCATGGAAGAATTTCAGACGAAATGCAAGAAGTTTCAAGTATTAGATATGGAGTTCTTTTTAGTTCCGTTTCACAACACATTGATCGGCGCCCGCTGTTCGGAACTCTATATCTGACATGTACTCTCTCAACGCCTATGTTCTTATTCCTTGCTTGGTTCATATGTGTTACAAATTGACTATAATTTTTAGCTTAGAACACAACAGCAATGTTAATTCATTTTTCTGGTGCCTTTCAATCGTTATCACACTTCTTGGTCATATTCTTTCCACCGTTTTGAAATGTTGCGGAACGTTTTCCTGATAATCGGTTCTGTGAATCAGAGGCGTGTAGCTTTTGCTAGGGAAGGATTGGTTGGTTGATCACGTGGTTTTGGATTTTTGGCTGATACAGGAGTGATTGGTGCAGTACAGGTGCGTTGGGATCCTATAATAATGCTTATAAGTTTTCTCTCCTTATTTAATACAAAAGTTTTGGGTCCTGTAATTATTTTATTCGTGCATTTTCGTTGCTCTGCATCTATCTGGACTCGTTTGTGTGATTTCTTCTTTTGTAAGTTGTTAACCAATGATTCTTTTTGTGCTCATGCTGTCATTAGAAATACCAATGGTCTATCGTGGAATGCAATTGGAGATCCGCATAGCATATTCTCTCCATCTTTCATTTTAATATATTTTCATTTTTATCATCTGAGCTTCTGCTTTATGATTTACATATTGTTGATTGAAATGGACATATCATTAACCTCTCCCCTTCAAAAAAGAAAAAGCAAAAAGAAGGAAAGAAAAGAAAGATATGGACAAGGAGAAGTCTCTCTCTCTCTCTCTCTCTCTCTCTCTGTATAGTTGTGGTATTTGCATTACATCCTCACGACCTAAAGTTCCCATTCCAGATGTTGAAGTTTAAGACAATGAGCTGAAGATGACCTAACTGATTGATAAAGTTTACAATATTTTTAAAAAGCGAAATTTCCAAATTACAAAAGTAAAAAGTAAAATAATGATTAAAATTCTTCCAAAAGAAGAACTTGTTATGGGATATTTTTTAAAAAATTATGAAGGTTATATTTTAAAGTACTACCTTAAGAACATACCAAAAACATTAGAATCCTGCTTGCTAACACAAGTATCTATCCTGTCACTGAATGGACAAATAAGTAAATGAATTTACTGGCCCCTCGGTTGAGATCAATGATCTTCTTAATTGTTGGGAATGTGTCCAAAATCCTAAATCGACTAGATAAGGGGAAGATCATGAATATATAAGTGAAAGATTACTATCTCTATTAGTATAAAGTCTGTTGGGTGGTTTCAAAAGCAAAACCACGAGAGTTTATGCCCAAAGTGGACAATATCATGCCATCGTGGAGATATGCAAAGGGTCATTGTGATACTTTGTTTGAGGTGAGAGTTATAAGTTCTACATGTGCTACATAAGGGAAAGATCATGGAGTATGAGATCTTTTGGGTGGTTTCAAAAGCAAAGCTATGAGAGCTTATGTTCAAAGTGGACAATATTATACCATTGTGGAGCTATGTGGAGGGCATCGTCTTTAATATTTAGTATTTACAAATGATGAGCAAACATTAATATATTTGATTATAATATGGCTGATGGGCGTCACTAGTAATCCAGACATCAGCTTGAATTGGAGAGCTTTTATTTTTCCAGATTGATTAGCTTGTTTCTAGATGCGGCAAATTCTGTTTTTATGTGTGATTATATCATTACGGGCTAGGTTTTGTTCTTTTCTTATGTTTTTGTTTAAGTGTTGTACCCTTGGTATCTATTGTTCATTGGGCTAAGTTTTGGCCTCAGTTTGTAGTGGAGTTAGTTAATGCTTTGTTTGGATATGATGAGAGTGCTAAGGGGGTGTCAACCTAGTTGAGATGCCTGGGTGCACCTGCTGATCCTTAGGTTCTTTTTCTATTGTATCCTTTTGTACTTGAGATTTTGTCTCATTTCATTATCTTAATGAAGAGGATGTTTCTTGTTTTAAAAAAAAAATCTGTAGCTTGTGTTCTAAAGGAAACTTCTATGTATAGCTAAAATTGTTAATAATGGATCCAGGGAACATTTGATTGCCAAGAGTTGCAGTTGGTAATGTCCGCACATAGATATGTTGTCAAAAGAAGTTGTTTTTATTTGAATGATAACATAAATTTAAACATATAGTAGTTTTAATTACATATGGAACAAGAATATGGAATGAAAGTAGCTATTTGGGAAAATATCTAGAAAATAATTTTAAAAAAGAACTAGTATCTGTAAATGTTATTTAAATAACAAGATAATGTTAAGGCACGTATATGCTATGAACGTGATTAAATTTCATTTTCATACTTCATTGGTTGATTCACTCATTGTTTGCTTGAGAGTATAGAACCACTCATTGTTAAGAATAGGTTAGAGACGTATATTTCTAGCGGTCTCACATTACTTCTTCTCATAAAGACTGACGCTGATAGTGAAATAAAATTTTGAATGGCATGCAGTTTTAAGTGCTTTTGTTTCTGTGTACAAAGTAGAGCTTCTTGGTTCTCTTCACCCCTCCCCACGTTTTTCTTCTTGAATAATCCTGATGCTAGAAGCTGTACTTGATACTTGATAGGATGCACAACTTTTTATTATATATTTCTTGTGAAAGTATGCTTTTACTTCCTGCCCTGCTAGTGATTGAAACTGTGATAGTTGGTTCTAGTTTTATCGTGAAGAAGATTTTGCCTTATCCAGCAAGATTAGATTTGATTTCTATATCTGTTGAATTGATTCTGTGTGAACTTCATTTTAAGAACTTTAAATTAAATTTTGGCAATGGGTTGTTGTAAAGATGTAAGCTATTCGTTTTCTCCAATGTCTAAACTAAGCTAGAATATTCTGAAAACATATGTTGAAACGTTTATGATATGCAAACATGGTGTTTGTTACATATTCCTGAATGTCATTAGTTATATATAAAATTCCTTGTGTATAATTAACTGGACGATTATTCTTATTCCTAAGATTGCTTCTAATTACTTTATTTATACGATATCAGAATAAAACATTTCCACATGCTTCAGAATTCAGGCCTTTTGGACGTATCTGGATACTTGAAATCTAATAAAGGAAAAGTGGTGTAGAGAAGCTTTTTGGCTATTAAGCAGTGGCCATTAAGCTTATTTTATTGTGATACTCTTGCACTACATATTTTTCCTTCACAATGAAATATAAGTTCCGGATTAAGCAATCTTTTTAGTTTATTAAATACTTTATTTGGGGGGTCCCATACATATGGGCTAGCACTTTGCTGTTCTTATCTTCAGACAGCAACATTTACATCTTGTGACGACTATTTCTTACTGTATTTTGCATTAGATGAAGGTAGATGATCTCATCACTCGTCCAATTATTCCTTTCTTAGCTAGCCTTTCCCTTCTGTGTGGATCATTCACGGCCTGGTCGTAGCTATAAGCTAAACAGTTCGGATTGCTATTTTCATTGTACTTTTCTTGTTTAAAATAAGGCGGATGAACGACTAAATTGGTTTGTTTGCCACGTTAAAGTTTTAATTATAGATCTGGTTTGGTTGTTAAATCACCAATTGACCCAAAAATTTAAGATGGTGGGTGAAAGTAAAGTTAATATTATATCATCTAACACTTCTCTTCACTTGACCAAACAAGTGAAAATCAATATTAACTCTGGAGGAAATAACATAGTATACTATACTCCAGCAGTTTGAAGCATAGTGAAAATCAATATTAACTCTGGAGAAAATAACATAGTATACTATACTCCAGCAGTTTGAAGCATAGTATACTACACTCAAGGTTCGAGACTTGAAGTAGGTGGTTTGTTTCATTCTTTTGATTTTAACCATCATGAGTTGGCCTAGTGGTAAATAGGGGACATGACCTTGACAGGCTAGGAGGTCATGGGTTCAATTCAAGGTGGCCACCTACCTAGGATTTAATATTCTACGTTTCCTTGACACCCAAATATTGTAGGGTCAGGCGAGTTGTCTCATGAGAGTAGTCGAAATGCGCGTGAGCTAGCCTAGACACTCACGAATATAAAAAAAATTGGGGACGAAATAACATTGTAGGACTTTGAACACAGATCCTCCTGGACCACTTGCTCGGATACCATTGATTAACCCAAAAGCTTAAGTTGATGGGTGAAAGTAAATTTAATATTATATCATCTAACAGAGGATACCTTGTTATTAGTATTAGTGGTGCGGATCAAGCAAATCTACCTTGGTACTAGTGGAAAGAGGTCTCATGGGAAGAAAGTAACAGGTAACAGCCAGGGGGGTGGTCCAGCGACTTGGGTTAGTGGATATAAGAAAGATTAGGATAGGAATATTATTCTAATTTAAAAGTTAGCCAGCATTCAGAATTATGCCGGCTTTATTTTTCTGTTGCAGGAGGGAAAGTCTTCAAGAAGAGTCTACTAAAGAATTTGTTTTGTAGAACAAAGACAATTTGCTTTAGCACTTGTGTTCTAAACAAATCATTTCTTTGATTCCTGCAAGTCGAGTTCTAATTGGTGGTCTTTGTCCCAAATTTTTAATCACCAGCCTGGGAAAAACCACAGGTCATTTAGCACGCCAGCGAATATGGGAGTAAGTGGGGGGGTTTTATATTCCCTGCTTTGAGCAAAGTAGAATCGTCATCCTCCCAAATTGAAAGATCTCTTTTTATTATTGAACCCAAGTAGAGGAAGCCACGCGTCTTGTTTGGCACATCCAAGTTTGTACATATTGGGGCTCTTTTGTTTCTTCCAATATGATATGCAGTGTGGATTTATAGGCCCCAATAATGGGGGATGCTTTGTGGATGGACTGCGGAGGATTAAAATATATTGGGTGCTCCTGTCGGCGACACTCTTCTTTTTGCTGAATTATCTAATTACTCATTACTCATTAGTGGGGTGGGGGTAAAAAGGAAGCACTGCCACAGGGCATTCGTACGGGATGATGTATTACGTGTGGGCCGGGCTGTCATCAAATGGTGACATAATCATTTAGATTTGACGGTTATTAGTGAATTTGTCTTTGTAAAATACTGACTTCGTATTGGTAACTTCTCTTATGGTTTTCTTTTCTCACTAGTATTGAATCGTGCAGTAATGGATGTCATAGTTATTTCAGCAAATGGGTCGCTGTTATATATGTCTTCTTCCCCCCTTTTTCTTTTCTTTTCATTATTTTTGTTTTTATAATAATAATAATAATAATTGTTATTATTATTGGTTTGTGGAATGCAGCTTTGTGAATCTAATTTGGTCAGCGTCGGATCTATGAACCCCAAGCCCCTCCCCGTTGCCCATTTCAGGTGAAAGTGGAAAGTTGATTTTGGCATGTTGGACATTTCGATCGATTATTGGTCATATTCTCTCATTTTCATGTCAATATCTTCCTACTAATGTCGAATCCTTTCTTTTTCAATAGATAAAAAAAATGATTAGAGCAGCCGCCAGCCTTTTATGTCAGGCAACTATACACCAATTCATGCGCACAAAGGTATGAAACCTAGGCATTTCTATATATATATATAATTTAATTTAATATATTAGGATATACAAAGTAATCACATGGTTCATTTATGAGAAGAAATGTACTAAGGGGGCGTTTAGCCATCAACTTACCTTGGGTGGAGTGTGCTATTATAGCTCACTCAATATTTGAGTTTTTTATTATAATAGTTGAAGTTTCCAATTATTATAACTCACACTTAGCTACAGTAAAACTATTTAAAAACTCTTATTGTCTACCGTGTTTACTATTTTGTAACCATCATCTCTCTTCATTTGGAATCAAGACTAAAATAGTCTGCACCTAAACACAAACTATTATAACTCAAACTAAAATAGTTTGTATCCCAAACACATACTATTATTATCCATAGACTATTATAACTTAGGGGGTATTTGAACCCCCAATTTCAAGTTGGTGGAGTAGCTCACTTCACGTTTGGGCTCTAATTATAATAGTTGGTGTTTCCAACTATTATATAACTACAATATTACTATTTCATATCCCTTTTTGTTACAGTGTTTACTATTTGTTCTCTCTTTCCCTTTTTGTTATAGTGTTTATTATTTCCTACCTGGACTAAAACAGTTTGCACCCCAAACAGATTAGTATGACCCAGACTAAAATAGTTTGCACCCCAAACATAAACTATTTATAATCTACAAACTATTACAACCCACAAACTATAATAATCACTGACTATAATAAGCAACTCAACACCCCAAACACCTCTTCACAGACTATAATAACCATTGACTATAATAATCAATTCTCCAAACGCCTCTAAAAGGTTCTCCACCATTGATGATGATTAGTATTAATATTTTTTGTAATGAAAAAATAATCACAACAAACCAATTTTGGGCATTAAAATTGTTTGGGTGAGGGAGCTTGATTGTGTTAGGTACTTAAGCACCTTGGAGAACCACACCCCAAAAGTTAGCTATTGAGGTGGGAGAACCAAGCCACTTAAGTACCACATTGGTCATCCCATTCTAACCAATGTGGGACAAAGGTAGCCCATACTACCTTGGTTCCTAACAATACCCCATCCCCGGAAAGCCGACGTCCCGACGGCTACTCTGGCAGTACTTCACTTGGCCATACCCGGTCAGAACCCTCCGCCGGTTCCACTCCGGAACGTCAACAACCGGCTCTGATACCATTGTTAGGTACTTAAGCACCTTGGAGAACCACACCCCAAAAGCTAGCTATTGAGGTGGGAGAGCCAAGCCACTTAAGTACCACATTGGTCATCTCATTCTAACCAATGTGGGACAAAGGTAGCCCATACTACCTTGGTTCCTAACAGATTGTTTTTTCTTTTCCTTTTCAGACTGATACATTACCATCAATGGCTAAAAGCGGCCTTGAGGATTTTCCTCTTCAAGAGGCGAGGCGTAAACCTCAAGGCGGTATGAGGCGTCAGTGAATTAAAAATATTTTACAAAACCTAAATTGGTATGACCAAGTACAGCTAAATGTGATAGTCATATAAAAGTGTAAAAAGAATCTTTACCCCCACAATTTTCACTTAATAAAAAATTCTAAAAGGACATCTTCATCATCACTACTATTACTACTATTATCATTAATAGGATTGATTTATACTACAAATGTTTGCCTTCAGCGTTCTTAAGGTCACAACAGTAAAAATAGTCCTAGTTCAAATTCTCACAACTTAAACCTTAATATTTTTGAAAAATTAGGCAAATCACTATAATTTTTCTAATCACTAAGCAAGGCATAGAGGTTTTAAGCTTCAGTGCGTTTTTGCAAAGGCGTAAGCTTCTTTTGTGAGAGGTGTAAGCCTCTTATAGTTCAACAAAGGCGTAAGTCTCAAAGCTAAAACTTAGAGCCTTGCCTCGAGGCGTAAGCCTCAATAGCTTTTTTAAACATTGATTACCATTGCTAGGTAAAGGATTGAACCTTCAAGGTATAGGAATATTATTAGTGTCTATGTCTTTAATCATTAAGTCAGGCTTAAGTTAGGACATTGATTTTTCTCCAACGGATGGGCTTTTTTTTCCAGCTAACGTTGGAAAGACTTCTGGGTTTACAAAATAAACTGACTAAAAATAAAATGGAGGGAGGAAATAATTAATATTTGCGGATGTTTTAAAATTCAACAGGAAAAAGGGGGGGGGACAAGGGAAAAAGGGCCCATTCTGATGTATAGCTTTACAGCCTGTCCTTTCACTTTGTTTTTAACTTGTGAATAATTTTCATGTTTATCCCAAACAAATATCATAATGACCTGTTTCCTATTCATTATCGTAGAAATTGTATTACATATTTGGCTGAATTACAAGATTTTCAAATTTGTGTTCATTTAATATCGAAACTTAGAAAGTGTCTAAGACAAATAAGTCATTGAATTATGAAGTTTATATTTCGCTGGTCTTTGCACTTTAAAAAGTGTCTAGTAAGTCCTCAAACTTTTTTTTTTTTTTTTTCTAGTTCTTAATTTTAATTTTGTGTCTAACATGTAATTGACTTATTTAATATTTTTTAAAGTTTATAGATTTGCTAATATTAAATTGAAAGTTTAGGGGCCTATAGAACATAAAATTTAACTTCGTAACTAATATATTAGTTAATTTTTAAAAATTTTGAGCATATAAAGACTTGTTTGACACAAAATTGAAAGTTTAGAGATTAGTTTGATATTTTAAAAGTGATTTTTTAGACACAAAATTGATAATTATAAACCTTTTAGCTACAATTTGAAAATTTAGACACTAAACTTATTATTATTACTATTTTATCATATTGCGTATCATAAAAAATATCCCATTTGGTTAAAATTATTTCAAACTATTATTTCTATTGAGGAAGGACTATTTATAAAGAATTAAAGTATCAAGACATCCTAATCAATGAAAGCATCATGGGTTGGCCTAGTGGTAAAAAAGGTGACAAAGTCTCAATAAATGACTAAGAGGTCATGGGTTCAATCTATGGTGGCCACCTACCTAAGAGTTAATTTACTATGAGTTTCCTTGACACCCAAATGTTGTAGGGTCAGGCAGGTTGTCCCGTGAGGTTAGTCGAGGTGGCGCATAAAACTGACTTGAACACTCACGGATATCAAAAGAAAAAAAAAACAAAGACATCCTAACCAATGAAACTACAATTTGACCTCTTTTCATGAAAACAGGAAAACAAGTAGGACGGCTTGGGAAAGGGCTGGGTAGATATGGTCCTGAAAAAAGTACATGCATGCATTTTTGATGCACTAATTTTTTCATTTGAAATCAATAGTCATAATTTGTTGCGTGTTGCGTAGTAAATTTTTTTATTGTTATTATTTTCTGCTGTGTGGTTTGTTGGGTGGCTATGAAAAAAAATTGGGTGCATCCTGTTCAGTATGGTGCCTATATTCATTATGGAGGCTTCACAACAAAACAAATTTTTACCTGTGGGTCTATAGAGATTCTTGGGCATATAATTCATGGACCTGTCACAATGACAAGATTTATTTTCAAAAGAAACCATACAAATATTAAAGAAAAAAGCAATGTCTGAAGATGCTTGTGCTGAAAAAGAAGAAATAGTGATGTCACATGGGCAACTCTCTAGTTTTTTTAATTTTAAAGCCTCTCTTTTGTTTGTTTTTGTTTTTGTTTTTTTTCTTCATTTCAGCTTTGAATTATTTTAACATAAAATTCCGATGCAACATTAGGTAAATTCTGGTGTTTCCAAAAACTGGCATGCTACGAACTGTTTTCCCTTGGCCTTGGCTGTATTAAATGGTGGTATGTCTCCACTAACTTAGTTGCTTTTCCACAATATGAGCTCTGCTTTTTTTTATTTATTTTTTTCTTTTTTGCTTTTCTATATAATAAAAAAGCTCCATGTTTTTAAGTTTTGTTCCATATCCACACAATGTCATTTTCTATTTCAATTTAGTTTAGTGCTGATTATAAACCTTTTCTCAATAATGTAAGTAAACTTTAACACGAACCAATTGAATTGTTGATGGTGATTTCAGCCCTTTGTAATATAATGATTTGTGGGAAGTAATTGCAACCATTTTGAGGGAATTCGTATACTTTTTTTTTTTTTTTTTTAGTACTGGGAATTCTTATACTTTGAGGGTTTATTTGTAGCAATTTTGTTATTTAAGGGCAATTTATTCACTAAATTGAACATAGTCTTTCCATTGTAATTAGCATATACCTTCATGAGGTCAAAAGTTTAAATCTTAATTCATACGTTGTAGGTGTGTTCAAATGATCCAACAACCTAAACAACCCGTACTACCCAACTCAAATTGAAAGGGTTGGGTTGAATTAGTTTTGTCATCGGGTTGGGTTTATTTAAATTTTTTTTTTTATTATTTCGGATTGGGTTGGGTCTCTGGTTGAATAATTTTTTTTTCTCGAATTGACCCGACCCAACCCAACCGGAATTGTATGTGTATATATATTATAAATTTTAATTTCTAGGGTTTCACTTTAAGTTGAATTTTTAATGGTTTTCTTTTAGGATTGTTACCGTATTTGTTTGTTTAAAGTTTATAATAGAAATCATGGATATTTGATATTTAACATTTTAATTTTATGAAATTTTTATTATTAGTCATGAGTTGTAGATATATTTAAATATTTTAAATTAATAAGAAAAATATAATAATCTGACAACCCAATCCACGGATTGGGTTAGAGACCCTATTCGGGTCCTTCGAGTAGCCAATTCGGCCAATTCGAATTTTTAAGTTAGTCCAAAGAAATCTTCCAACCCAACCAACCTAATCCGTGTTCACCACTACCCATTTGTACTAAAAAAAAGGGTCATTAATACATTTCTAAAACTGCCGCTAATAGAGTATCACAACGTAGTTGCAATTGTGTAATATAGGATTGAGGGGATTGGTTTCGACTATTGGCTTTTAAGAAAAAAAATATCAATGCCTTAACTAATTGGGTTTAACTTTTTTCTTTAGTTTTAGAACATTGTATCACTTTTGATTTTTAATTTTTTAATTTTTTAATTTTTAATTTTTTTTATTTTAAGGAATAGAAAATTCGTGTCACATATCTCTTTGTTACCAACACATCTATATGTCAGTATAGCTATGTTTGCTTTGACTTCTTAGAGAAAAAGAAAGGGTCTTAAATTCATATTCGTAGTATACTTGCACTTTAAAAGCATAAACAAAATAGGAGCAACATGAAAGCGAAATCTAAGGCCAAAAGCTTAACTAGAGTTAGGAAAATAGTAACCGCAGCCTTAACCAGAATCAGTCCCACGTACTATATAAACCACTCTCCACTTGATTTCCCATGCACTCCAATACCTTTTCTCCTATCCACAACTTCAAAAAAGAAAAAAGAAATGAAGCTCCTTATTCTGGCCACCCTCACCATCTCACTCCTTTTCCCTTTCAGCCTTCTCAATTTCCTCATCTTTTGCTCTCTCCTCGCCCTCTCTCTCAACTTCTGGCTCATCCCCGGTGGATTTGCGTGGCGTAACCACCACCGCTCCTCTGTCAACCTCCCTGGTCCCTCCGGTTGGCCACTTCTTGGCACACTCCCCCTAATGGGACCGCTTGCTCACCAGAATCTCGCTACCATTGCTCAATCCTTCAAAGCCACACGCCTTATGTCCTTTAGCTTGGGTGCCACTCGAGCCATCATAAGCAGTCACCCTGACACGGCCAAGCAGATTCTCTGCGGGTCGGCTTTCTCCGACCGACCAATCAAGCAATCGGCTCGGCTCATGATGTTCGAGAGAGCCATTGGCTTTGCTCCAAATGGGGACTATTGGCGCAATCTTCGACGAATTGCCGCAAACCACATGTTCTCCCCACGGAGAATCTCCGACCTGGAGGGGCTCCGTATGGAGGTGGCGGATGAAATGGTGGTGGAGGTGTCGGGAAATATGGTGGCAGAGGGGGTGGTGAGGCTGAGAGATGTGCTGCAGAAGCATTCTTTGAAGAACATAATAGAGAGTGTGTTTGGGAGTGGTTTGGGGATGGGGAGGAATGAAGAGCTGAGTGATATGGTGAGAGAAGGGTATGAATTGATAGCGATTTTCAATTGGGAAGATTATTTGCCGGTCAGCTTTTTGGATTTTGGTGGAGTGAAACGAAGGTGCAATGAATTGGCGGGCAGGGTTAATGTGGTAATTGGCCAGATTGTTGAAGAGAGAAAAAGAGAAAATAATGAGTTTAATAATGATTTTCTTACTACTTTGCTAACTTTGCCAAAGGAGGATCAGTTGAGTGATTCAGATATGGTGGCTGTTTTATGGGTAATATATTTCTCACTCTCTATCTCTCTACTATATATTCATTATGTTGAAAAAAAGGTGATCAACTTAGTTGGGTTTATTTTTTAAACTCTGTTTTTTAAAAAAAAAAAAAGAAAAAAGAAAAAAGAAAAGAAAATAAGTGGAGAATATATGTTTAGCTACTAGCCATTCAATAATTATCATTGCAAATAATTTCTAATTAGTCTTTTCTTGTTGAGTTTAGATGTCTTAAACAAGTTCCTTCAGTGACAAAGTGATGTGTTTTAGATAATCCTTTTCAGAAGAGGATGCTTCCATTATCACAAAGCTTCATTAGTTTTCAAGTCAATTTTTACCTTGATCACAAATGCTATTTTTAACATTCATTGTGTTTTAAGCTAGAAATAATTTTTTTATCAAATAACAAAATATTTGGTGTTTACATGTTAGTTGTTACAGTCATTTTTTTTTCAAAAAAAAAAAAAAAAAAAAAAAAAAACTGATTTTGAGGATTTTACTTATGAAACTACTTAAAATAACTACTATTTCGATAGTTATCATGCACATATATATTTATAATAACAGAAGAAAATAAATAACGAAAGACACAAGTAACTATCCATGTTTTGGAATATTTATATATATGGCCATGCATGAAAATTAACAATATTCCTCTAAAAAATATATATATTTGTTACTTTATTTATATATATATATATGGTGCGCTGAGGGTTAAATCAGCAATCTTATTTGTTGCCATCTAATATGACCCACAGCCCATACTTTTTTTTTAAAAAAAAAATTATTATTTATGTTTGACTATTATTCCATTTCTTTTTTCAATAAAGTTCTATAAGCTTTACAAGATTCGGATATAATCATCATAATATGTATCCATCTCTCAAAAAAATGATTGCTATTGACCACATAATAACGCACATTGCCCACTGACTAGAAATGGACATAAATTATATTATATTTGATACATATGATAAGATTTACTACATTTAAATCTATGCAAATTTGTAGTGAAAAATAACAATTATTGAAAAGTATAACGACACCATGTATATAATATAAAGTATATTAATGATATATCATTTTTTTTATTATTGGGAAAAGAAAGAACTCTTATTTATTTAAGTGAAAATATCATGCAGGAAATGATCTTTCGTGGAACCGACACGATAGCAATACTTCTAGAATGGATAATGGCCAGGATAATATTACACCCAGATATCCAAGCCAAAGCTCAAAAGGAGATTGACACGTGCGTTGGGTGTAATAGGCACGTGCGCGATTCCGACATTCCGAACCTTCCTTACGTCCAAGCAATAGTGAAAGAAGTGCTTCGTCTACACCCACCAGGGCCATTACTGTCGTGGGCCCGTTTAGCAATCCACGATGTCCACGTGGACAAGATCTTAATCCCAGCTGGCACAACGGCAATGGTGAACATGTGGGCCATAGCCCACGACCCTTCGATATGGAAAGACCCAGGGACATTTAAGCCGGAACGGTTCATTGAAAACGACATGTCGATTATGGGGTCGGACTTGAGATTGGCACCGTTCGGAGCTGGTCGAAGGGCGTGCCCAGGAAGGGCCTTGGGTTTAGCCACTGTGCACCTATGGCTAGCCACTTTTCTGCAACGGTTCAGATGGGTTCCATGTTCCTCCACTAAGTCGGTTAATTTGTCGGAGTGTTTGAAGCTATCCCTTGAAATGAAGAAGCCTCTGAATTGTCGTGTGGTTAGTCGGTGAAAAAAAAAGAGTGAAATGGGTTCTAAGTTGAGTAAAAATGAGGGAATTTACCGTGATGGAAACCTCATGGGAAAGTAGATTAATTATCGTGTAAATTAGTTAATAATTGTCTGTTTATAGTAATTATTAAGAAAGAAAGGGGGAGTATGGGAGGGCGGATGTGAAGTTGTGATCAAAAGTGATAATTAAGTGTTTGTTGAATTACGAAATAGTGTTATTTTCTTTTCCCAAAAAGAATATTAATCCCATAATGGTTGTGTTGATTTGATTGTGTAGTATATTAAAAGTAAAGCTGTGGTTCAAAGAATTATAAGCACTCTCCTTTGTTTTCTTTCATGTTTTTTACTGAAGTAATTGACAAGGCACTTTTGTTGATTTGATATAAGTGGTAATAATAATCCACTTTTTGTTTTGTTGTCGACTCACTAAATCTTTGGAGAACGCTTTTTGCTATTGCAATTATTGAAATTTTGTATCAATTTTCAAAACTTTATTTTAATACTTAATCCCTCAAATTCATCAGAATCATTATGACAAAAAATGGCAAAAAGAAAGCATTTCACTCCCCCCTACTATATCTTGCAATAAATAAAACACCAAACAAAAAATGATACTGCCTTTGAAGATTATATATATGTATATTTATTGATGGTTTATACTTCACCTTGCCGTTGTTGAAAAAAAAAAAAAAAACTATATGAGTAATAAAAACAATTCAAGATTTAGACTTAAAATGAGTATCCATTAAAGTAATATCAATTAAACAAAGTGACTCTTTGAAGAGAAGCTTAGTGATTTTTTGGGGGTGATTGATAGACGTGTGAACAAAATTTCATATTGGTTAGAAGAAGAATTTGAAAATTCTACTATTATATATCCTAACAATTTTATACGCATGCTAATCTAGTTCAAATTTGTTTAATCATACATAATTGATAAATCAATTTATTATCTATCTTTATGAACACACAATTTCTATTCACTATATTTAAGTAAAATATAGAGAAATTACTATAAATAGGAAAAATATTAAACTATTTACAAATATAGAAAAATTCCATTGTCAACGTTCTATCGCGGATAGACAGTGAAATTTTTCTATATTCATAAATAGAAAACAAGCTTAAAATATACTACAGTAAGTTTTATCTATTTATATCGATATAGTTTCTAACTTTCTCATGCTCTCATATATGACAACGACATGTCATTGAACATATCACTCATCTCGAATGCTTCTTTTTTAGAGTGTCATTTCCATCAACAATTTTTTTCTCTATTAAACTTGTTTAATTTTGTTTGAGAGGTACATGTTCTTCTGCCACTGGAGGATGTTATTATATTAATCTATTACTAAAGTTAGATGTTATTATATTAATCTATTATTAAAGTAACTTTAGTAACACAATCAAATTAGTGACAATTGAGTGAAGTTTTTGTAATAAAATTTTAGGGATTTGAGTGGATAAACATGAAGGGGGAAATATGGGATTTTGCACTTCTAAAAATCATTCTCCTTTATGGGAAAGGGCAAAAAATAAAAAAAATAAAAAAAAATAGTAAAGAAAGGGGAAATAAAATGGTAAGCCCAAAAGTTTAGGCTTTTATTGAATGGAAATTAGGATGAGAAGGAAAATCTAATGGATTTCTTTGGTTACAGCATAAAAGGCAAATCCCTTTATTAAGCAATTAAGAAAGTCATATGGTCATGGTCAAGTCATAAGTCCATATATCTTCCCTTTCATTGAACTGGGTCCCACCATTTCTTTCTTTCTAAATTTTTCTGCTGTCCATTTTTTATTGGCACTCTCTCTTCACACTTTATTTAATATTTTTTTTTGAAAAATTTTAAAAATAAAAAAATAAAAAAATAAAAAAAGTTATTTACACAAAATAGTAAATTTTTTAAATAGTTGTGATAAATTCTAATAGAATATAGTGATAGTATTTTTTTTAATATTTTTTTTATAAATAATTTGACATCTGTGAATTTTTTTTTTCTTACATGCCTTTGCCAGTTGCCATGCAATCGCTCTCCACCTTTGGGAATTTCCTTTTGCTTCTCTTTTTGTTTATAATATTAGGCTCACTAAGAATGATAAAAATATCTAAACTACTACGGTATTGTGCTTCTTAAATATGCTCACTTTATATAAAGTAAATTTCTTTTGATTTGAATCTTCTTTTTTTATGAAAATAAAAATCTTGAACAACCTCATCGACAAACATTCTTGAGGTGGCGTAGTAAAATTTCTATGCGATTACAATTTCATCGAGAAAATTCTAACTGCCAGAATTCTATCGCAATAAATAGTTTATACTTTTTCGAAAGAGAAAATCAAAAGATTCAAAACATAAAATTATCTAAACTACTACGGTATTATGCTTCTAAAACTATTTATGAATATAGAAAATGTTCACTGTTTATCAGCGATAAACTGCAATCGAATGACTCATTTTTCTTTATTCCCTAAAAAATGATATTTTTTTTTCAATATATATATATATATATATGATAATTTTAAGCTTTGTTTGATAACACCATTATGTCATGTTTAATAACCATTTCACTTTGTGTGTTTTTTTGTTTTTAAATTTTGTGTTTGTTTTCTTGCAAATTCTTTTACCATAGTTTTCATATTATTCCTAACTAAATACTTGAATATTTTGTTAAATTTCAAAAATAAAAACAAATTTTTACTAATCATTTTTTTTAGTTTTCAAATTTTGACTTGATTTCTTAAAACTCCTTAATAATAGATAACAAATCCAAAAAAAATTAGAGGTTAAAATAGTTTTTTAAACTTAATTTTCAAAAACAAAAAAACAAGACTATGTTTGTAAGCTTATAAACGTTAGTTCTACATCTACCCATAAGTTTCTATGTTTTGTTATCTATTTTCTACTAATGTTCTTTTTGTTTTTAAAAATAAAAACAATCCATGTTTTGAAATATATATATATATATATATATATATATATATAGACTTCATATATCTTTAAGAGTTGTGAAAATCAAACTAAAAATTTGAGAGGAACCAAACATAAAATTTCAAATACAATTATCATAAGTTAATTATGTTTTTATAAATAAATAAATAAATAACATGCTTATAAATACTTAGAAAATTAATCCAAATATCACTTTTGGAACACAACTATTTAAAATTCGTTATTTTTGTGCTTATTTCTTTTTAACGTGTTAAAATGGCCTCTTCAATTAACGGACGTCAGTATAATGGGCTTTGTCTTCTTTGTAATAGAACAATCCAAGTGTTAATAGGCCTAGCCCAAGCTTCAGAAAGAGTTCTTTGTGTTTCATGGACCAGTCCAAGTGTTAATGGGCCTAGCCCAAGCTTCAGAAAGAGTTCTTTGTGCTTATAAACACTGGACCTTTGCAACGGGCGTTTTCCTCTTTGTATTCAATATAGAGGAGTCCAAAGCATAAATGGACCTGGCCCATATCAGAATGATTGGTTCTTAGGACAAATGGCCAAAACGTAATGGACTAGTTAAAAGATGACCAACAAAATTTCAACTGGTAAAAATGGCCAAAACACTAGATCGGTAAATTAAAGTATTAAAGAAAAGGATAAGTATACCTCTAGTAAATCCATACATTTTTAAAGTTTCATTTGTTAAAATATCAAATTATTTTTGAAATTGTTAAAATAACAAACATAATTAAATAATTAAAAATAATAATTAGAACTTTACAAAATTGCCCCCAATTAACCAATATGAGTGACGTTTTCAATTAGAAAATTTGAAAGTTTGCAAAACATTCTAAAAACCACAAATACACTCTAATACATTAAATCTCACACTCACACTACTTAATACTTTTTTATAATTAAAATTTAAGAGATGGATTTCAAATAAAAACAAAATAGGGTTTTACCCTTTTCAAACTTCAGTAGCAGCCGTCACAAACCACAGCAGTAGCCGTGGCCCTCCAATCTCAAACAGCAGTCGACGCCTCTCACGGCCGTTTGCCTTGGAGTTCAAGCCGCCGATCTGTTCACGCTCTCACGCTCGAGTCTGAAGCAGTCGATCTCGAGTTCGAGCCGCCGATCTGTTCATGCTCGAGTCTAAAGCAGCCGGTCCGTTCACGCTCGACTTCCAGGCGTCGAGTTCTAGCCACTGAGTTACAGCCGCCGATTCATTCAAATCCATCGCTGCCCATCCGTTCACTCTCACGGCCTTCACGCCATTCTGAACCAGCCGTCGTTTTGCCATAGCGCCCAGTCACCGTTACGATCCAAATTCGAGCCGCCCAGTACCCGTTCACGACCGGTCGCCATACCGAACAGCCGCCGTCCACGAACAGTTGTCGTCGCTGCTCTATCGCGTTCCATATGCCCGTTGCCCACATTCTTCGCTCACGTTGCGAAGTGTCGTTGACATTAAAGGTAAGAACATTCTTCACATAATAGTTGAGTTAAACTTTTTAAATAATAAATTTAAAATAAATTAATGCATTTTAAAATAGTAAAGTATAATTTTTTTTTGTAATCTTTACGTAAACCATTTAAATCTTTGTTTTACACCTATCTACCCTAATTTTTAGGATTGAAAACCAGAAACACAATTTTATTCATTTTACAACGTTATCTAAATAATAAGTTTAAAAGTCATCAACCATTTATATGCATGGGAAAACTTGATGTTTTTTTATGTTTTGGAAACAATGGATGTTTATACTTGATAGGATCGTTGTTATTCTAATATACATTATGTTTATCTTTACATATTTGTCTATTAGATATTATGTTCTCATACATACATAGCTATTTACAAAAAGGCAACCTTCATTGAAATCACATTTACTTTAATGAAATCTATTTATTGAAATCACATTTACTCTAATGAAATCTATTCATTAAATCACATTTATTGTAATGAAATCTATAGAGTTTGCATTAAATAATATGTCCATATGTCCATATAACAAGTTGATCAGGCCATAAAACACACAAATGTATATGAATATTTAACAAATGGGGTATTAAACCGTTTATGATTTATGATGTTCTAATGTTAATAATTTCACATATTCAATATCACCAAATACAGTATAAGTTTACAGATTTACAAAAGGGCAACATTCATTAAACTCATATTTTCTTTAATCAAAGCCAGAGTTTGCACATCACATAATATTTTCCTACCACAAGTTCATCAGAGCATAAAGGCTTTATGGGTATGAAAATTAGTATGAAAATTAGACGTATCTATTTATAAATTACAGAAAAGGTAATTTATTCGCTATAGAATCATAGCAAAAACAAAAAAATAGAAACAATTTGTAAATAAAAATCTTCATAAACAAATTAAATATTAGTATTTGGCACCATTAGTGATATAAGTGGTTTAATCAAATAAAATATAATAAATTGAATGGTTTAAATAAAATAAAGATTGATTAAATAATTCAAATTCAAAATGGTTAAATAAAAATAATTTAATATGCAATTAACACTTCAAATTTAAAATGGTTATTAAGATTAGTTAAAATAACAAATTGGTTAAATCAAATCAAATATAATAAATTGAATGGTTTAATCGAAATAAAGATTGATTAAATGTCATCTTTTTGTAAAGGGGTTAAATAAAAACAAATCTAAAATGTAATTAATAATTCAAATTCAAAATGTTAAATAAAAACAAATTTAATATGCAACTAACAATTCAACCTTAAAATGGTTATCAAGATTTGTTAAAATAGCAAATTGGTTAAATCAAATCAAAATAAAGATTGATTAAATGTCTAACCTTTTTGAATAGTTTGAAATAAAAACAAATCTAATATGCAACTAATAATTTAAAGTCAAAATGGTTAAATAAAAACAAATTTAATATGCAATTAAAAATTCAAATTCAAAATGGTTAAATAAAAACAAATCTAATATGCAACTAACCATTCAAATTCAAAATGGGAGAAAAATATGACAACTTTATCTCCTAGATCGGTTAGGTTGAACTCGTGTAAGAGATGATTCTAATTACACTGTATTTATTATGAAGATTGATGCACGATCTCATATTCGACGATGTCAAGTACACTGTATTTCTATTCCAATTGATACACCGTTTTACACCCACACGGTAATTTAAGAAAAAATCTGGCATGCACGTGGCATGCTTTTGCCAAAAATCTTATTAATTTTAGATTTCTCCAAAAATTAAGATGACCCCCCTAAAATTTGTCATTCCGTCCAATAACTCTTTCCTCCTTGTATTCAATAGAGGAGTCCAAAGCATAAATGGACCTGGCCCATATTGGTTCTTAGGACAAATGGCCAAAATGGAATGGACTAGTTAAAAGATGACCAACAAAATTTCATTGTAAAAATGGCCAAAACACTAGATAGGTAAATTAAAGTATTAAAGAAAAGGATAAGTATACCTCTAGTAAATCCATACATTTTTTTTGTGTATTTAAAAACAAAATCTACTGAATTAAATATAATTCTATTATCTAACTACTAAATTTTAAAAACACACTAGAAAATCTTCCTAAAATCTACGTTGATCATGAAAAATAATAATAATAAAAATCTCTTCGTTTAACAAAAATATATATTCAGATCTAAAGTGTTAAAAGATCCAACATTCAAATGCAAATACAGAAAGAGGAACAAGCCACCTGCACTTACAAATCCTAATGCAATAATTATAACATGTACACCAATATAACAATCAAATCACAACTTAAAATCAAATCCCATAGCAACATTTAATACCTGCAACACATGCCCACATGCTAAAAAATACCTCAATTCCCTAAGTTTTGAATAACTTTTAAAATATTGGAATAAATACGTTGTACTAAAATGAGTTAAAAGCTTCATCAAATTAAGCCCTACAAATACCTTACACTAAAAAAAACAACCAGATTTTTATGAGAGTTTTTCACAAAAATATATTGTATTAAAACCAGTTAATTAACTCTTCGTCAAACTTAGCAATACCTTATACTAAAAAGAACTCCTACTAAATACCTTGTAACAATTAAAATCATTGTCATACTGAGTCATACAAAATATCTTGTACTAAAAACTAATTAAAGTATTTGTCAATTTGAGCCACATAAATATATATCTCATATAAATTTTTAGTAATGTTAAACTTATGCAAATATGATATACTAAAAAAAATCTAAAATCTTCATCACACTAAACTATATAAATAGTACTAAAAACAACTTGAAACTGTCATAATAAAGTTTAAAGTTGCCTTTTAAGAATAATGTGCAAGGAAAGATTTTGGCAGATGCATAGAATTTAGAAACTTACTTGCAAAGATGTATTTGGATTATGTGGTGTCGTCCTTATAATTGGAATCAACGACGAATATAGGAGATGATTAATAATCTATGAAAATCTCAATGCGTGATTGGTAAAACGGACCTCGTAGTTACTAATACATAATACATTCGGATGCTAGTTGAGCTAAACTCTTGTTAGCGTCACTGAAAAAATTATATATTTGATATTTTTAATTTTAAATTTTTTTTTTTTTTTTTTTTTGAAAAAATTACCTCAATTTGTGGGGAGAATTTCTTAATTTGTGGGAAAGATATACACCATCCAAATCCAGCGTGGGGTAAAATAGAGAAGTTAAAGGGAGGCCATAAATCAAAGAATTAAAAAAATTGGCTTATCCAATTGGAGTCTGCTTATGGCCATTATGTACAATTTCTCTAGGCTATTCATGTCAATAGCCCATATATATTTTTAGTCTAACAATAGGGCTAAGTTTATGGCCAGTAAACTCGTATGTGAGAAAATTTAAAAGGTAATTATAATAGTTACAACTTTTAAGATTAATAATTAAGAGTGACAAATCTATCCGCGATAGATTCTAGCAAAATCTACCCGTAATAGATTCTATCATTGATAGATTCCTCATCATTGATAGATGCGAGAGTTGGATCTAAGTTTTACAATATCTTAATTTTTTTTTTTTTTTTTGCATTGTGTTATATCTGCTAATACTTTTGGTCTGATTGCTATATTTGCAACTGTCCCAAAATTAAAACGTGAAAAATATTTTTTTGTCCACTAAATTCCACCGCACGTAAAGGTGAGGAACTTAAACTTCTAATTATTTTATTTTCAAAGGTGTATGCTTTAAACACTAGCTTACGATGACCTTAAAACTCTCTACATGTTACGAGTCTATGTATTTATTGAAAATACGACCAAAGTCCCACATTAGTTAGATTTTTTTTTTTTTTTGATATTTGTGAGTGTCTAAAGGGATGATTATGAGCATATAAGTGAAGACAACTATCTTCATTGGTATGAGATTTTTTTGGGATGAAACAAAAAATAAAATCATGACGATTTAGACTGAAAGTGAACAATATCATACCATTGTGAATATATTTGAACGATGATTGATTGTACTTATCAAGTATTTTGGATGATTTTTCAATAATGTTCTAAGATTCTTACTAATGCTCTATTTGTGATTTCTAATATTTTTTACATTAATTTTGAAACTCAAAACTCAAACTAATGGAAGAATTGTCAAATATAAAAACATTGAATTAGGTGGATAAATAGAAAATGGCACAAATGACAAATTGAAGCCACCAACAAATAAGAAAGGATGGAGAATTTTCTATTAAATACAAATTAGAACGGTAAAAACAAAAATTTTATATTCAACTCCACTTGTTTAGAATATTATAATTCCAACAAATAAACAAATACAACGCTATAATTTTTTACCATGGCCAAAATTTTGTCTTTTTTTTTGTAAGGTAAGAATTTTTAGTATAATTATCCAACGTAAGACAAGTTAAGAGGAAGATGACTCCCTCCATTGTCGAGTTCATCTTTATAATTATCTGGATTTTTTTAATTTTTAAAAATTAAATTTATAAATATTCATTCCATTTCTAAATTTTTTTGTTTTATTATCTATTTTTTACTAATGTTTTTAAAAATTAAACTAAAATTTGAAAACTAAAAAAACAGTTTTTAAAAACTTATTTTTCTTTATGAAAATAGACTAAGAATTCAATTCTTTTACTTATGAAAAATAAAAATTATAGCCAAATGAATTATAATTAAATTCAAAATTTTCGAAAATTTAATATATAGTTTAAACCTAATTCATGCTTCTTAGTTCTTATTTTATTTCACAAATATGAAGAAACAATTGTCTTAAAAAGAATTAGAAAACTCATGTTAGTTTTTAATCTTTTATAAAGTGCGTATAGCCTATTTATATATATATATATATATTTTTTTTTTTTTCTGATAGCGAAATGGAACTTTTTTTTTTTACCTCTTTTCCCTTTTCCCTATTAAACTACTTTTTTTAGTATTGAAATTATCAAAAAAAGAAATTATGGAAAAAATATTTTGTAGTCCTTAAATTTTAATTCTGGATTTGGTTTTGATTTAGTCTTTAAGTTTCATAATGTTACAATTTTACCTTTGAAACTTGAATTTTGTTTCAATTTGGTTTTCTATTTGTAAAAATTTATACTTTTAATCTCGATATGTCATCATATACATTACTACTAAGTACTTAAAATTAAAGTATATGCCAAGATAATTCAAATATTTGCTATAAAAAATAATTTAAATATCAATAACAAACAAAAATATGTCGAGGAAGGGCTATCTGAACACATGGTTGCACATCATACTCTGTACCATTTGGGGCGTTTGGCTCACCAACTTCATAAATTTATATTAAATATCAATTTCAATAGTAAACACTATTAAAGTTTGCACATGTTTGCTGAACTTCATCTTACAATTACTCTACACCCCAAACACAGACTTCTTAACTCCAACGTATTAACTCTAGACTTCATAACTCGACTCAATACTCGAAAAGCCTCAATGTTTTAGGGTTTAGGGTTTAGGCTTTTTAGAGATTTTAGGATTTAGGGTTTGACGAAAGTTTTTTTATGGAAAAAATAATATCTTTTTGGTCCTTAGATTATGGGTCTAGTGTCTGTTTGGTGTTTCAAAATGTTATACTTTTAGTCCTTAAGTTTTGACTTTTGGTTACAATTTAATCTTTAGGTTTTAAAATGTTACAAATTTCACCATTGAGATTTTTTTTTTTTACAATACCATTGAGATTTAAGTTTTGTTTCAATTTGGTCCCTAGGTATTAAGATCTATACTTTTAATTTCGATTTTTTCAATAAATACTCAGTTTTCATCTTTAGTGGTAATACTTACTTTCGTCTTTAGTAGTAATGTCTATTAGTTAATTAAAATTAATTAAGTTATCACTATTAAAACTAAATTTAAAATTTCACTTCATATATAATTATTTTAAATTAATTAATAAACATTAATGCCAAAAATTGAAAGTGAGTATTTAATAAAAAAAAAATTGAAGTTAAAAGTGTAAATCTTAAAATATATAAACCAAATTGAAACAAAATACAAATCTCAAGTCAAAGGTAAAATTGTAGAATTATAAAACATAGAGACATAATTGAAACCAAACTCAAAACTGGTAGACTAAAAATGTAACATTTTAAAGCATAGAGACCAAATAGAAATTAGACGTGAAACCTAAGGCCCAAAAAGATATTTTTCCATAAAAAATAACAATTTCAATACTTCGAAAAAGTAGTTTAAACGGATAAAAAAATAGTAAAAAAAAAATCTTAACGGAAACCATAGAAGAAATTTTAAAAGAAAGGGTAATGGAAGTTCCATTCCGCTCAGAATTAAAATATCAATGTCGATATTGATATCGACATCTCAATTTTACAAATATATCGACGGATATATCGACAAAATATCGATATCGACAGATATCTCTGTAAATGACGAATTTTATAAAATTTATTTAGATTAATAATTAAGTTGTTCTTACTCTTAAACTAAGTTATGGATATTGTTATTAATATTATTGTTCATATTAGATTAAATATGTGACATTTTTATGTGTTACAAGCATTAATAATAGATGTTGGAAATATCCATAGATATTTAATATCGATATTGAATTCTTTAATTTATGGATATATAGACGAATATATCGACATATCTACATATATTTTCATCCTTGCCGCTTGAGGGAAAAAAAACGCACCACAAAAAACTCTTTTCCTTAACTACCTATTTTTTTTTTTTTTTCAGAACTACCTATTTGTTCCAGTTTGTTTTTAAAAGTGCATTTTTTATTCCATTAATTCAGGGATAGAAATTTAAACGTGTAAGCGTTTGGTGAATGTTATAATGCTTTTATCGGTTGCCCAATACTCATGTGTTGGCCTATACTACACCTATATTTGTCTATTTTATAATAAATATTGTTTAATATTATTGGTCATAAACTTAGTATCCCCTAATTTTATAAACTTTATTAAATAACTTAGGATACTGTTGTTCAAAACAATAATAATAAGTTTTGGAGTACGCAGGTCATTTATCGCCACGTGTCCTTCTAGAAACATCTAAGGCACACTAGAATATGGAATCACAGCAAAATTACCTCTTCCCATCCCTTATGCTTGGGCCACTCTATCGATTGCAATTCCTTCACCCAAGAAATAAGATTCTCATAAAACTATGTAATCACGGGGCCCACCTTTGGCCTATTCTCACCTCAACCGTTGGATCAAAATCCAACGAACGGAACAGAACGGCTGCAAATTAGCTGAACGACTTTATATATTAACTACAAAGCCGTTTTGTTCTTCGATATCTTTTAGAGCGGAAAAGGAAACTACTAGAGCAGCAAATTACCGGAGACAAACATCACTGTAAGATTGTTGAATCTCTATTCAAATTTTTTGTTCTTAATTGTGGTACTAATCGATCGGAATTAACAGATGGAGAGCGAAAGCCAGAATTTGGAGCTGAAGCATCTAGGTTTTGTTAGGATCGCTGTGCTTCAGACGATTGTTTGTGTTACGAATCTGTATGATTACGCGAAGCAGAACTCTGGACCTCTGAGATCTGCGGTTGAAAGTGTGGAGAGCGCTGTTAACACCGTTGTAACTCCTGCTTATGAGAAGCTTCGAATCGCGCCTGATGATGTTTTTGTTTTTCTTGACGAGAAGGTATATATTCTTTATTTTCTCTAATCGTTTGGACTTACTTTATATATTTAGATGACTTGCTTGGATCGATTTAGTACATTAGTTTTTAGTTTGTTTTCATGATTCAATCGATTGTACCTGCAAATATCGATCTGGATTGTGTTTGATTAGATGGAGATGTTTTGAATTCCAGATTTTTATTCACCAATAAATCGAACACTGTGTGGTGAGATTTATCGAGAAATTGTTCTCTCTTGAAATGAAAGTTATTATAATCAATTGTCTCCAACTGGCCGACTGAAGTACAATTCATAGATGTTCCTACCTGGTAGAAATTTGAGTTTCAAGGATCATTTCAGGAAAAAGATGCGTTCAAATCTATTTCAGATTGGCGTAGAATGAATATGACTTTACGGGAGACCTATCGGAGTATGCGTCTTTTTCTTTTCCTTGCCTGATGCTGCTTGTCTCTTCCAAGTTATAGAGGATGATATGCCTGAGTTCCTTCGTAGTTCATTCAAAGGACTATAAGAGTCTACAGTACAAATTATGTGTTCTCTGGGACAACAATTTCTGGCTGAAATGAACATTTTTAATTCTGGTATGGAATGAATTTGTTGCAGGTTGACAAAGCTACACATGAGTTTGATAAGCGTGCTCCTCCTCTAGCAAAACAAGCCGTTCAAATTACGCAGAATTTCATCCAAAAAGCTGCTAGAACTGGACAAGACCTTGTTAATGAGTTTCAAACTAGCGGACCACGCGCAGCGTTTCGCTATGCAGCGAACGAGTACCAGCAGTTGGTTCTAGATCAAGCAGTGAAGATTTGGGCAGGGCTGAACCGGCTTCCATCGTTCCACAAGTTTGCAGACATGGCGGTGCCAACTGCAGCTCAGTGGTCGGAGAGCTACAACTGCAAGGTGAAAGAAATGAGGCAGAAGGGTTACCATGTCTTTGACTATTGTCCTGAAGTTCCTGTGGGTAAGATAGCGAAGGCATTTAAGCAGGGGGAGGCAAAGGAGAAGGAAGAAACACCTCCAACTACTCCTGAACAAGCTCCATCCAAGCACGAACCAGGTTCAGATTCTGATTCGGATACGGATTCGGTTGTGGTTCCTAATTAGAAAATGGGTTAGTTTTCATTAACTAATCGTGTGGTTTGCAAGATTGTATGATTCATGATGTTCGAGCACAACAATGTTGATGAACAGCAGCTATGGGAATTCCAAGAAGTTTGAAGCCTTAGAAGGCTGTAAAAATGTGTGAATGGCACTTGATGTTGTTATGGAAAGTAGGGTAATGTCTGTATATTAAAGTGAATGAGTAACTGAAGTTTTAGATGTTATGCTCGCCTTTTAGGTTCTATGTTTCAGGAGGAAGATAATAAAATCAGTATTGTCCAATAACATGATTTGGAATGGTTCTGAAATGATCAAAAATTATTTTTGTTATTTTTAAAATTATTCGAAAAATACTTTTAGTTGTTCAGAATCTATTATATTAATGTGAACAATGCTTTTAAAATTAATTGATATGCTTAAAGGCTTTCAATCAATGCAAAGAGTTTTAGTGAACTTAGGAATGAACAATAGCTTTAGTCTCCTACCAACAAAAAGGAAAACTAAGGGTCCATAGGACGGATCAAAATTTTGGGGAAAAAATGACAAAAAAAAACTCAGTGCACGTAAAATGGGTTTTTTCACTCCGTCGTTTTTCTCTTTGGCGCTAGATCTCGCTTTTCGACTCTAAGGAGGAGGTGGAGTGGGCTTTTTTTTTTGCTCTCTCGCTCCCTTTCTCTCACAAGATAAGAGGAATAGAAAAAAGATAGGTTAAAAATCACTTCTAATCTCTAAACTTTGGTTTGTAACGATTTACTCCCGGAACTTTCAATTTTGTAACCATTTAGTCCCTAAACTTTACTATGTAATAATTTAGTCCTTGTACTTTAAAATTTGTAACAATTTTTTAGTCAAATAGTGTTAAGATTTAATGAGATTTCTTGTATAAATGAACCGATAAATTAATTAGGAGACTTAATATTTTTTGTAAAATAAAAGGTCTACATCATAAAATAAAAAAAAAATTAACATCTAATTTTGATGTTTGAGGACTACATTGTTACAAAATTGAAAGTACAGAGACTAAATCGTTACAAACTAAAGTTCAAGAACTAAATTGTTACTTTTATGAAAGTTTAGGAACCAAAGTATTTTTTAACCAAATAAATAAATAAAGGTAATTTTGTAAAATTTCTTAATAAAGATGTAAATAAGATGTCAAAAATCTCAAAGTTTTAAAAAGTTGAGCCAAATCAATTTGGGCCTTGAGATTGGGTCTTTTAATCAATTATCTCAAATTATAATTTGGTTCTTCTTAGGGATTTGTGCATAAAAGACTTTAAAATAAGACCTGTATTACGTTAATGTCTTCAACATTTTATTTTATTTTTTAACAAAAAAAAAGGCCTATTAGAATTTCTTTTTCATTAATGTTAGTGTCTATTTACAATTTAGCCCTTTTTAATCCTTTTACCAATTAAAAAATAAATTACAAAAATCAACTAGAGCTCTTTTATGCATAGCTAGGGCTTTGGGCACTTCTTTCAATCTCTTCAATTTCTCTCTCAAAATCCTAGGTTATTCCATCTTTTTCAATCTCTCTCTCATCTTTCTGGCGGTGCGGACAACGGACAATGGCGACGTGACGGATGACAACGCAGACGATCGACACCGGACGATGGCACGACCAGATCCTCCTCCCTCTCTTTCTCTTCTTCTTGGCGTGCAAGTTGCAGGCAGCCGGTGTTGGGAGATGGACGTCCGACGATGGTGTGAACAAATATGGTGTCGGGCGAACAAATCCTCCCCCCTCTCTTTTTCTTCTTCCCGACGGTACAAGTTGCAGAAGGTTGGCAATGAGAGATGGACTCTGGACAACGACACGAACAAATCTGGCGCCAGGCGAATAAATCCGTTTATTTGTTTTATACTATTATATATATTTTATTTATTTTATATAAATGAGGACAAGTGTATGTGTGTGTCGGATTTGTTTTATACTATTATATATATTTTATTTATTTTATATAAATGAGGACAAGAGTGTGTGTGTGGTATATATTTTTATTTATTTCCGACTACTTTGAATTTATGAAATATATTGTGAAATATAAATAGAGTTTATAATATATACTATGATTTATATTAAACATTGAGTCAATCTATGATTTATATAAAGGAATTTGATTAAACAATATATACTCAAACTTTATATTTTGTACTATCGAAACTTTCAAATAGTACAACCATCTATTTGAATGCATTTGCAGCGAAACCATTTGTATTTGAGTACATATCAAATATTTTACTAGTATATTTCATATATTGGTTAGCACATTTGCAAAAATCTAATACAATGTTCAAAGGTACATATAAAAATAATATGAACAACGAGGAAGATGCCCCAAAAACCAAAAAGTAGCCGTAAAATGAGAAAATATATCATATTAAATGTATTTTCTCTCCCCAATTAAAAATGGGAAAAAATTATATTAAATAATTTTTTCTCTCCATCTAAAAATAGTAAAAAATCATATTAAATACATTTTTCTTTCTACATAATAAATGCATTTCTCACTCAAAGCTTCGTAAATAGGAAAAATAAATAGAAAAATGGTAAATTGTCCAAAATTAACACTAAAAGTCTTCTTTAAAAAAATTCAAATTTAAAGACATTTATGAAATTGTTCACACGAGATTTCTGGAGAAATGTATTTCGTGGAGTTGAACTTGTGTTTATGTAAATTTGATGCGGATGTGGTTCGATCTCTAGTGCTCGATCCTCTGATTCTCTCTCAATTGAACGGGTACGCTATGGAAGCAAAACGTGCACGTGAAGTTGGAAACGAAACGCGTGGATGCACGTGAAGTTGAAGTCTAGGAGAAATGTATGTGTTGTATGTGTTCTAAGGAACTTTAGTTTTCAATGAGAATTCTCTCTAGGCTCTCTGAAGTTAAGGAGTGTTCTGATTGCAGGGAGAATTCTCTCTAAGCTATATGAGTAAATTTTTTTAACCTTTCAAACCAAGAGAAATCTCTATTTATAGAATTATTAAGTGGGCTTGATAGGCTGGGCTTGGTCAAATTAAGTCTATTTGATCCAACCAGACGAAAACCATCGGGATTTGTCAATTTACGTGTTCGATTTCAATTTGGAACACGTGTCAAAAAAATTTGTCCCAAATTCAATTATTTATAATTTCACTATTAATTTGAGAAATGACATGACAATTTATGATTGGTTCAAAATTTCTCATTTAACAAATATATGGCTATGATTATTTAGGTAAAAAAAAAACTCTTCTTAATTAAGATTGTTTACACAACTGTCTGATCTGTTTTCAAAATATGACTATGATTTCAATAAACGATAGTGTCTTAAAACAAAGCATGGGAAGGGAAGGTACACATCTCTAAGGACACCACTGTCCAACGAACCCCAAGTGTTGGTTAGCGGGATTTTTTCTTTTTTAGTATGGTTCACTTTTTTCAAAGAAATATTTAAATTCTCAATCAAATTCCAAAAACCAAATTTAAAAAAAAAAAAAAAAAAAAAAAAAAAAAAAAAAAAAAAAAATCTGTTATTGTTTTTTAAATTTGACGAAGAAATCAAATTTTCCTTAACAAAGATGAAACTACACCAAAAAAAAAAAAAAAAAAAAAGATTTGAAATTTTCAAAAATCAAATGCGAATCACACGGGACAAAAATTCCCAGCTTGTACTACTTTAATTGCTTCCTCAAAAGTTATCAGGAGTTAATCAGCAAGTGTAGATTAAGATTAAGATATGGAACGCCGTCCAGAACCCTCCAGAGCCGTGATAACATTTGTTTTTAATATAAACTACAAGAAGAAATTTCAGGTGATATATGCATAAATATTAATGCAAAATTGATGGAATCGGTTCGTCAGAAAAACAATGTTGTGCTCAAATTCCTCAAATTGAAATACATGTTATGAGCTAAAAGGCACGTTTATTCCAGCCCCAAAATCTCCGTTTGACAATACAAAACCCACAAAGTGCTCCCCAACAGCACAAGAAGTTAAACAGCAATAAACAAACGTTCAAACATTTACTTGAGAGCTTCCCAGTTTCCACCAACGAATTCTGAGCTCTTGCAAATATTCTGCATATTATTCAAAAACAACATCAGGGGAATCTATTCAGACAGAGGTATCTCTCTTCAAAACCTAAATAATCCCTTTTCCTACATACACGATATGAGAAATTATAACAACTATGACTAAAAAAGTTAGCTCATCAAACAAAAGAGATTCTTGTATGGATGATCCGATCCTAGAAGTGTTAATGTAGAATAACTCGATCCTAAAAACTAATGAAAACTAAACTTTCGCTTACATCACATAGCACTTTACCATTTGGAACTCTTAGTCAGATGTTCATTCAAAAATCCCCCCGTCTTCCAATCAGGGTCGCAGGTACCCAACCACCGCGAAATGTAAAGGACTCCAAGTCGCAATGTTAAAGCCAATTGCAATTTCTAAAATATTAATGATTTACAAAGCCTCTGTTGGTTTAAATTGGCATCACAACCAGCTTAAATTAAATAAAATTCTGAAAGCCTCTCATCTTTTTTGCAATGGTTGGGCGCCCGCGAATGGATAATAGGGGATTTCTAAAACAATAGTGATGCGATGGGTGATCCGCCGCAATCACGATAAGAAGTTTCACAAGGTAGAGTGCTTTGTGACGTAGGGAGAATGTTAGTTTTCGTTAATTTTGAGGATTGGTCATTCCGCATTAACACCTCTAAGAGGGTCAACCGTGCAAAAATCTCTCAACAAAAGGTTTCAACTTCCAATCAGTTTAATAACGAAATCAAGTTGGATACGAAAAAGCATAGAAACAGAACCTTCACATATCACTTGGAGTTATTGTTGATGTCCTGAAGCATATCATCATAAGGATCCCTCCTACCAGGTGCCTGGCTAATTTGTGCGTCCCAATTCAGCTGAGAATTATGGCGTTCAAACGTCCAAAATCCGTAAGGACGGAGAGGATAACTCCACATCTCCTTCGTCTTTTGGCACCGATCCTTGACCGCGTAAACGTGCTCTCTGAATTTGCGATCCCTCTCTTTAGGATCCTCCATAAGTCTTAATACCAAATTCTCAGCAAACTCCATGACGAACTTCATTTCTAATATATTCCTGAGAAATTAACGAATCGAAAGAAGAAGAAAAAAAAAACTCCGAATAAACGAATCATCGAACATGAAATTCACTTAAAATCGTGGTTTCCGCTCAAGAAAACCTAGGAAAATAGTTCAATCATGACACTAGATTCAGGTGAGTCTGAAACATAGTTTATCAGCCACAATCAGGATCTATCTAAATCTTCATTCTCCTTCGCAAATTTTTGGTTAGAAATAACCTAAGAAACAAACCGGATCGATAAATTCTCAAGAGAAAGCCCTAAGTTTAACGAAACACGAAAATTGCAAAAATATGAAGAAAAATTCTGAATTCAATCGGCAAGAAACAATTTATGCTGCGATATGAAACCAACATCAATCGAAAGCTTACCTCGAAAATCGATTGCAGGAATTGCGATTTCTTCCTCAGTAAACTGCAGTTCACCAGCGCGAGACTTGAACTCGAAGAATTAGCAAAATCCATAAAATTCCCATTATTTGCCCCTACGGGAGAGATAACAAGGCCCAATTTCAATGCATCTTAGGCCCAAAGGCCCAATTACTCTCGAACTCCAACTAGCTTGGGCCTGCAATGCATTCGTTTCGAACCAGCGGATGGCCCATTTAATTAATTAACTGGATTTTTCAGTGCTTCACCTAAGTTCCATGCTCCTCTTCTATATGATTTTTTAACAGTTTTAAAAAAAATAATAAATTGCTACGTGTCAGTTTCTAATTGAAGTTGCACCCAATTTTTTTCTTCTCCAATAATGTCCTCGCCTCTTAACGCATGTAATTGAACAATGCAATTACTAAAAATATTGAAGTGTTAATATAGTTCCTATCATAAAAAATATCATCAAAATTAAGTGTCAATTTTAATTGTGTAATAATTTATTATTTATAGTTTGTAAAAAATTGAATCTTGAATTAGTGTATTGATCTCCATGTATAAATTCTTAAATTCTACAATTTTAATTTTATTATAGAGACTAAATATACAAATTATGAAGTGCAAGGTCTATATTGTAACTTATTAAAATTTAGAGACTAAATTGTTACAAACTTAAAAGTATAGGGACTAGATTGCTACAAACCAAATCTCGAGAATTAAACTGTCATTTGCATAAAAGTTAAAGGACCAAAAAAACATTTGTTAACCTTGAATAAATAACAAAATACCAGTGTTATGTATATTTTTTTTCCTTCTTAGTTAATAAAATTGGACTTAAGTTTTTAAGTTATAGAGATCATAAATATATACCACTCGAACATAAAACTCAATAGATAAAACACATATTGTCTTTTTAAAAGTTGGTGTTCAATTCCCTATCTTGCAATTACCGAAGTCAAGAAGGGAAAAAAAATATCAACCTCGTAAATAAAAATTTATGCATAATTTGATAGACCTAATAGGATGGGGATTTCACAAACTTTTTTAAAATAATATAACATACGAGCATAAGCCAATGTGATATATTCTTGAAAGTTTAGTACAAATACCACTATTAAATTGTATGCTCTTAAAAAAAATTAAAGAGGTCAGAGAGGTTTGAATCTTTCACTTTCACATCTATTGTTATGCTTCAAAAATGAAGATAGTGTTAGTTATTACTCATATTAACTATCAACGGAAAGGATACAGATGAATAGTAAGGATAATTTTTTCTTCACAATTAGTGCGTCTAAAAGAATATTACGTAAATCCTTTATAAAAAAGAAAAGGAATATTAAGTAAATGATTACATTTTTGTAAAAGGAAATTGCAATTTATGTTTTGAAGGAAAAAAAAAGGTGGGAACATAATGCATTAGCTAAACTAAAGGTGAAGTCTACAAAGAATGGCCCAGCGAATAAAAGCAAAGCAATTAGCAAATGAGTGGATATGAATTTAATTAAAAGATTTGGTTTCAAATTTTCTTCATAAATTTATTTATAGGTCATGGATTCCACTGCCCTTTTCAAACTGTACCTACTCTATTGGTAATTACCTTTTAATTACTCCTTTTATACCTATAATTTCTTCCTCATTAAATATATTAAATTATTTATAATTAACATTATAATTTGTACTGTTGCCTTGTGAATGTAAAGAAACCCTTTTTGAAGATCAATAACGAAATCCCAAACAACCTTTGTCTACCACTTGAAAATGTTGGTCTCTCCAAACAAAACAAAAAAAAATATATTTTTATAATTCAATCGCCTTATTGCTCTAACTTTTTGACTATTAAAAAGTAAATCAAAACAATTTATTAAAAAAAATTTTTTAGTCCTTATACTTTTGGTGTTGATTTATTTTAGTTTTTATACTTTCAACTTTAATTTATTTTGATTCCTATACTTTAAAAATATTCATAACTTTAATTCATTTTGATCCTTATATTTAAAAAAAAATATATTTTGGTCATTTATTTAAATTTTTAAAGGATAAAAATAATCACTTTTTTAAAGTTTAAAGACTAAAATGAACCAAAGTTATGAATATTTTTAAAGTTCAAAAATCAAAATGAACCAAATTTGAAAGTACAAAGACCAAAATGAACCAAAGTTAAAAGCATATGGACCAAAGTGAACATTTTGAAAATAGTGAGATCAAAATAAACAAAAAGTAAAAGTAAAAGAACCAAAATAGTATTTAAACCAAATAATTATATAATTAATGAGATGTGTGAGAATTTTTGCAATTTGTTATTACCTAATATTCATATTCACTTTGCACAATTCCAGTGAATTCTATTCCTTTTTATGACACACCCTTGATTCTTGCGATGTGGTTGTTATTTTTTGGGAGATTTTGAAATTGGTGAGAGACGCTGCCGTTTTCAATGAATTATTGTTCCATAAAACCCTCTAAATTTGTATATTTACATTATTATTCTTTGAGTTTATTTATTTATTTATTTTTTTTTTGTTTAAAAAAAAAGTATATGTGCAGTTTCTTTCAAATTTTATGCCAAATCTATTCCAAGGTATTAATGGGGATGCGGCCTTTTTCTGGTGGTCTTTCCTTTGACGTTGAAACATTTCAAATTTTCGTGCCTTATTGCAGTACACGATTTTAGCCTTTGCTAATTCCAAATAAAACGGTGGCGTTTCATTTGGTTTATAAATGATGCTTTGCTCCCTCTCCTTCGGCTGGAATTAACGGGATAATTGTCAAAAATATCCCTGCAAATTTTTCAAACAAATAACACTTTGCTCGACCAATTATTTTAATGACAAAATAAAAATTTGCCTTTTTTTAATGACACATTTAAGCTGTCAATTATTTAGTCTAGAAACTGTGATTTCATTTAGAAATAGAAGATTTGGAATACATTAAATACATAATATTTAGAAAAGATTACTTAAGATTTAAGGTATGTTTGGAATACGTTTTTAAATTTTAATTTAAAAAATAAGTTATTTTGTAAAAAAAAATAAAGTATATAGCAAGCACTCAAAATAATACACATTTTTCTCTAGTCAATTCAAATGGATCCTTAGAGAATAAAAGATTAGGTAAGATTTAGAGAATATTATATAAAAAATAATGGTTAGTCGTCATCTTAGTTCTAGCTAAGCATCGAGAAAGTACAAAAAAAAAAAATGGTTGCTTTAGAGGTGAGGTTAAATTTTTGTTTTCATCTCGCAACATGACAAAAGTGATGTTAAAAGTGATTCTATAAAACAAATGTTGTTACAATTAGTAGTGCACGTGAAAATTTTCACATTTAATAGCACATTTCTAGCTGATTATTTTAGTGACTTTGTCAATATAGAAACCAAAACTAAAACTTTTCGTTAAACTCTTGAGGACTAAAAATTGATGATTTGGATTAAGAACAGCGAAATTTGTAAGAAATTTACATATATATGAGAAAGATTACGTAACATTTCTAAAAAGATGGACAAAAAAAAAAATACAACTTGTGAAAGAGTGAAAAACATTTAGTATTATTTCTATATTAGACGCTTCAAATTGTGCAATGTAGTAATTTTAATTTATTTATTTTAATCTCATCAAAGGCAAACTAGAAAAGGCAGAAAATAAAAAGGAAATCAAATGTAAAAAATGGAATTGTTAATTTATAATTTTAATTACCGAAATAAGAGGGACTGGTGGTAAAATACTGATTGCTCTATAGTACAAAAATTAGGCCACCAGTCCACAAAAAAAAAAAAAAAAAAAAAAAAAAAGGCACCGCCACCCTGTACACAAAATGGACATTAAAAGCCCCGCCGCGCCGATTCGATGGCCATGGTTAAAAGATAATTAAATATCTTAAAAGAGAAAAATGGCCTTTTTTTTTTTTCTTTTTCCTTTCAATTTTCCTTTTTATTCTCTCCCTTTACTTTTACGTCTCTTCGACTAAAATTACGAGAAGCCGCCGACGTTTAGTAACGGCAGTCTTCATCGTCATCTCTCGTTTTAAATTTTTTTTTTTTACTTTTTTTTTTTTTTAACTTTCGTCCATGATATCATCGGCCACATCGGCCCCACCGTCACCGTTATCATCAAGCCAACGTTCCACCTGAGCACAATCCGTCTTGTGGCGGAGTTTCCAATCCAGCGCCTGACACGCACGTGAGCAGTAGTTAACGGCACCACAAACTGAACACCGACGGAACTCATGCCGTCTCGTCTCCGGCCGTCCACACCCCACGTGCGAACAGAGCCTCAAACCATGCCCAGGCGACCCCCCACGTGCCTCGAACCAATCCGCCAAAAACTGACTCGCCGGATGAGCCTCCGGTGCCGGAATATTGCAACCGAAATCGCTTAACAACGGACATCCCGAGCCCGTGACGTGCCGGTGGTGAGAAGGATGAGGGTTCCACGTGAGGCACGAGCGCGATGCGACAACGGAAGAAGCCGCTTCCGACGACAGCACGGCGGCGAGTTCACGAGCGTTGGCCTGAACAAGAAACCGACGACCCTCCGTTATGTTTTGGCGAACGCCGTAACCGTCTTGAAGGCAATGACCAAGTTCTCTTAGGGCGTCGATGTGGCCAAGAAACGCCGCACGAGCACAAAGCGCAACTCCGGCACGAAGGTCCTTATCGTTCTTGGATCCGCCGCTGCCGTTGAACTGAATGACGGCGAGTGAATAAAGTGCCGGCGCGTGAGAACAAATCGCCGCCTTCGCCATCAACGAAGCTCCGCTACCCCGATTTTGCAAACAGTAGAAACGAATCTGAATAAAAAAATCAATGCCCCAATCGGTAATTAGTTATTAAAATCAAAAACAGAAAAGGAATGTTCATACCTTTCAAAATGGGATTAGAATAAAAAAAAAATCAGCAGCAATTAAAAAAAATATAAATAGTCAAAACTTACCATGCCAAGTGTATAACAAGCCTCGACATTTCCGGCATCGGAACACTGTTTCAGAAACCGGTGAGCCGATTCCGTCCAGTTCCGTGCCCTAATTGCGAAAGTCTTCTGAGAAGCTCTTGATAATACCATCGGATTAAGTCCTAAACTGTTTAACCTTTTGCATCTGCAACCCACAAAAACAAATTTAAAATCCAACCCATTACTCAAAAAAAAAAAAACGCAAATTAAAAATGAAAAAGAAATTACGTTAGCAAGATATTGATGAAATCGGAGGGGGAAGAAGCGGCAGAGCTGAGATTAGAGAGAATAGAAATGACGATGTCGTCCGGCAAGGAATCGAACAAATCGTCGGTGGGTATTTTGATGTCGGAAGAGAGCTTGTTCCTTTTCCGGCAAAAGGGGCGGTCGGCGGCCGCATGGTGTGTTCTTTTCCGATGACGGTTGTCGGAAGAGAAGGTGTTTGGTTGAAGTTGAGGGTAAGATAAGCCTGTTCGAGTTCTCATGGATGATAATGATTCTTCTTCTTCTTTCTGCCCCTTTCTTTGTGGCTGTTCCCTCTTATTAAATCCACCACTCTCTCTTTGTTTTCTTCCCTCTCCTTTGGGTAAAACACAAAAAGCAAATGCCAATCTTTATATAGTTAGACCAAACTATAACACTCCCATCCCCACCCCTTTCAAATATAACTTACCCCTAACCATCCTAAAATGTAATACCCAGCTGTCACTAACATGGAAATTTCATGCCTCTTTATTTCTTATATTTTGCTCCACTTTTTCATAGCTAAATTCCACGAATTACTCTCGAAGTAAAATCGTAATTGCAATTATACCATCAAATTTATATAATACTGCAAATTTAGAGTTTTGTAAGGATATAATTATAATTATCGTTAGGGGTGTTTTTACAGTTTGCTATTTTTTTAATTTCATCACGTTTGGAAAAAAAAAAGTGAATGTGTAATTAGAATGAGTCAAATCTACTAGTAATAGTCTTTATATTTTGAGGGGTTTTTTAATTTTTTTTTTCAGATTTTCACACTCCGTTTTTTTCCGACGTGTACCTGAGTCAACAAAAAGTCCAATTGAGTCTTTAATTTGGTAAGTTTGTTCTTTTTATTTATACTAATTATATATATTAAAATGACTAATTCAACAAAAAAAATAAATTGCTTCTAGATTGAAAAAAAATGGCGCTATTTTTAAGAAAAATGAGGTGTTTTGAGATGAAAATTTCTCAAACGGTTATAGTAAACAAAACATCCTGAAAATTGTTTTTCCATTTTGCATCGATTTGTGGAATTTAAATACTTTGTTAACCATCGTTTTTCAACTATTTAGAAAATTTTGTTGTGAGAAAATTAGTTTTGAAATTGAAAAATTAAATTCCAAAATTGGGAAGCAAAGAAGATCGACGACGCTTCTCACTCTCTATACTGTCTCACTGACATGTATACGTAACTTTGTGCGGTGAGGTCACCGTAATTTTAGAAAAACAAAAAAAAAATTGTAATAAATAAAAGATTAAAAAATAAGTAATAAAATCCGGGGAAATGACGTGGATCTGTTGAAGTGATATTGACCACTCATGTAACACCAAGTGGAGCCCACCTGTCCCCTTCGTGGCTGCTTCTCGAAGTAGAGAAGAGAAGCATTTTTTTTTTTTTTTTTTTTTTCAGTTTTGAAGACTGCTGGAAATGGGTATTAATCGGGAGGGTCCCACGTGGGAAGCGGCCGTGTTGGAGTTGCCTACCACTTAACGCCGCAGATGGCTCCCGAAATCAACGTACCTGATTTTCCAGATCTTGTGAGATCGTAACCTTTTTTGATTAATTTGTAAAAGATTATGTAATTTGATTTTTAATTACTGAAAATTACTCACTAACCCGGTCTCTAAATAACCCATTATGTAACGCGAATTGGCTACTTTGATTGGACGTGAAACGCTGCGCTTTGGTAGGATATTTACGGCAACAAGCTTATCTTATCTTTTTGTTCTAAAATAATTTTAATTTATTCTTTAATTTCAAAATCTTACATTATTAAGTTTTTAGTTTTTATTTCAAATCAGTACTTATATTTTAAAATATTACAATTTTATTTTTTGAATTCTAAATTTTGTTTCGATTTCTTTTTAAAGTTTTAAGATTTATACTTTTAATCTCAATTTTTTTTTTTGTTAAATACTCACTTTTTGTTTATAGTTTAATGTCTATTAGTTAATTTAAAATAATTATAATTGAGTAAGTTTCACTATTTTTCATCATCATTAAAATTAAATTTAAAATTTCACTTAAAATTTATTTTAAATTAATTACTAAACATTAACGTCGGTGACTAAAAGTAAATATTTAATGAAAAATCAAAATTAAAATAGTAAATCTTAAACTTGCCTATTAAATTGAAACAAAATATAAATTTTAAATATAAAATTGTAAACTAAATTAAAATCAAACTCAAAATATAAAGAATTAAATCCAAAATTTAGGGAGTTTTTTCCACTTTCTAATAGTGAATTTAGAATTACAAAAAAACATGTAAAAGGGGATACATCGAACGGGTCAAAGACGTACCAAAGCGACGTCGTAATTTTCTTTTTGAAAAAAAGTATTTAATTAAATCAAGTCGCTTTCCTTTCCGTCTAAAATGAGATTTTGCAGATATTGTGCTTTTAGTGTTTGGGGTATTCGAGGAGATGGCTTATGGTGTTTGTTCAATGATTTGAATCTGTATTATCCTCTTGCCTGATTGGACTGAATTTGTCCATTAGCCATTGTTTAAAAACCAAGGGACTTTACTTAATAACATCCTTTTGTTTTAATCAGTTGATTTAGATTGGATTGAGTTAAAACATTTTTACACTCGATTCAATTATTCAAATGATAAGTTTTTTTAACATAAATAATTTGTATTAAATAATGTAATTCAAATTGAGTTAAACGGATTAAAGTTATTCAGGTCATTAGTAGAATACTGATATTTAAAAAAAATATATAATTATTTTCATATATTAATTTAAAATTAACAATTCAATTTCAATTTATATTATGAAAATTTTCTATTTTGAAGTTAAAAAATTATTTTAAATAGTTTTTTAAGAGTAAATTATTCAAAAAAATAAAAAAATTAAATAAAGTTTAAAGGAAATTATTATAAACAGAAAAAATATTGAACTATTTACAAGTATAGAAAAAGTTTACTGTCTATCAATGATAGACCGCGATAAACTTTTATTACTTGAGCGATAGAATTCTATCACGGTCTATTGTTGTTAGATAAGGAAATTTTTTTATATTTATAAATAGTTTGGTTAATATAAATATATGTATATATAGTTTTATCATAAGTAAAAAAGAATATATTTTTTAGAATTAATATTACGTTTGTGAATTATTTGATGTAAACTTATGAACCAATCTAATTCATAAAATTTTTATTTACTTGAATTCAACTCAATATAAATAATTTGGCAACTCAATCCAAATTTCGAGTTTTTTTCAACACCTCCTCTATATATTTAATTAATGGTTGAATTATGGTTTCAAAATTATGTTTTAAATGAGTTTAATTAGTGGTTGGAAAAACATGTTTAACGTTTAGATATAGTTGGAAAATGGGGGAAGTTGAGTATTTTTGAGTTGCAAGTTGATTGAGGGGAACGCTTGGATGAGGAGATATTTGAAGGGATTGAATTGGATTAGGGCTTTATCGAACTGACACGTGGACAGATAGTAGCGTCAGACTGTACATCAGAAGCTAATCCCTTGAACTAAGATAACGCCACGTCATTCTCCATCTCAAAGCAAACCTCCACACACACCTTATACCTTCTCCTCCTCGCTCATAAAGACAACAACCATAAAATTATTTTTGTTTTAATTATTTATCAAATATCAATAATAATAATAGTAATAATAATAATAATATATTCTTTTTTTTTCTTTCTTTTCCTTTTGCTTTTCTGTCGGACAAAGTCTTGCCAGTTTTCCCTTTTTTCCTTCGTCTACTTCCGTGTACGTATTTATCCATCCGTCGTACTGTCGCTTGTATCTCAAACACACCTCATAAATTCCTTTGGATTTCTCTCTTCTTTTTTTTATTCTTTTTTCTTTTTATTACGAAAAAAATATATTAAGGAGTTAAGAATTACGTAGGGTTGGAGATCAGGTGGGATATTGAATTCATATCATTGCAATGAAACGGTTATGTGTACGTATGAACAAACAATATATGAGTTATTAATTATTGAAAAAATTGTAAAAATTAGTTGTAATTACACCTCCAAACTTTTAAATTAAGTTTTAAAGGTTTAATTCTAACCTTTACTAAAATTTAAGGACCTAATTTGGGTAATAGAAAGAAGTATCACTTTACTTTAGAAGTGATTTTTGTGATTTGGAAATAATTATTTTTATGAAAAGGGTTGGGAGGGGAATTGGAAAAAAAAAAGGATTGAATTTTACTCCATATTAAATAGCAAGGCTAAGCAAAGGCAAGTACTTGGACACGTAAAAGGCAAAAAGCAAAAGACTGGAGGCCCCGCTCCGGCCAGCCCGTCACGTGATAACTTTGTCCCGCAAATTTGTATGGTAAAGTAAGCAACAAGACTCACTCACACGCTAACTACTGTACCACTGAAGTGGGGGATCCAAATCCAATTCCAAATCCACATTTTGAGTGAATTTCAAGTGTTTTAATTCAATTCTACACTTGCATATACCCGCCTGTAATGACCTGATAATCTAACCCAAACGGTAAGGATTAAGTTGAGTTAGTTTTGTTCTTCAATTGAGTTGGATTAATTTTTTTCTAGTTTTGTCGGGTTGTGTTGAATTTCTAGTTAAATACATTTTACATTTGACCCAATCCAACCCGAATTACATATATATTAATAAAATAAATGTGTATTATAAATTTTAATTTTTAGAGTTTAAGTTTGCAATTGATATCATAGATATTTTGTATTTAATATTTATATTTTATGAGATTTTAGTTATCAATCATGTGTCGTAAATAAATTTAAGTATTTTAAATTAATAAATCCAACTCGAATTTTTTTCTAATCCAACTCAATCCAACTCGAATTTTTGGGTTAGTCTAAAAAAAACTCTTCTAACTCAACCAATATACACCTCTATTCTCCGAACGAGAGGAATCCCTGTAGGCTGTACGACATGTCGTAATTGCATATTCTTTGTTATTTACGTTTAACATTTTGGGCGTTTTGTTTCCAACTGGGATTTATTTGTTTGGTAATGATGATTGAGAAAATAAGATGATGGGCTATCATGCAATCCACATGCATGGGGAGCCTCAGATCGCCGTTGAATCTTTTGACTCTTTTTTTTTTATTTATTTATTTTTAATTATTATTATTTTGTGGGGGACAGTTTTTATTTTTGTTGAAAGGGGGCAGTTACGTGGGGTCCAGTTTTGTTAGGCGGGTAACGGACAGCTCAGCTCACTTGTTCCCTATTTATCTGATCTATGATGTTTACACGTGGCAACATCTTATCCACGCCCGTTTCATGGGTGGCGCAATATTCTGTGGCCACGCGATCAAAATCAACGGTGGTGATTTTTGAAGTGTCACTTGTTTTCCATACCATGGACCTCCACTTTATTTTTTTCTAGTCTAGGTTTGCCGGGATTTTTGGGAAATTTATTGTTTGAAATATAAAGCATTTTATTTTTTTTTTAAAAAAAATAATAATTTGGGAAATTTAAACTTTTAGGGAAAAAAGGAATATATGGTAGATTTCTAGTTGATAAGAATCGTCTCGTGACAGGTAGGTTTTGGGTTCCACTTTGAACGTGTTTCTTCCCTTCTAGACAAAAATTGAATAAAAGTTAGAAAGAGACTGCTTAGGCTGATTTTTCCCATCTTCTTTGCACATATACAATTTTCATTTTTAAAAGGTGAGTTGAATTTTATGCCTATTTCTTTTAAAAGTAAAGTTCCCTTTCATAATTTTGGAATTGATTTTGTGTAAGATTACCTTATTGGATATATTATAAACTTAAATATAGTTTGAGTATTGCTCTAAGTAAGCTCTAAACCCACCAGTAACTAGACCTATGCTCGAGATATATCGGTGGGGTACGGTCTGCACATTTTTAAATAGAAAGTCAAAGTTGCGAGTCACTGGTTAGTCAAGTCGAGCTCATTCCCTATCACCAAAGAAGTAATATACGAGGCAAGCTCAGTGACTGAAAATCTGTCACCCTTGTAGACTACACCAACGTTGCCATACACAAGGATTAAAATATCTGTGGATATGTCGATATATCAGTCAATATACCTGTAAATTGAAAGGTTCGATATCGATATTAAATATCCATAGATATCTCTAACATCTTTTATTAATGCTTGTAACACATAAAAATGTCATCTATTTAGTCCCATATGAAAAAGATCAATACTGATAACAATATTCATAACTTAGTTTGAGAGTAAAAACAACTTCATTATTAATCTAAATAAGTTTTATAAAATTCGTGATTTACAAAAATATCTGTCGGAGTCGATATTTTGTCGATATATCTGTGAAATTGAAATGTCGATATCAATATCGACATCGATATTTTAATCCCTAGTCATATATGTTTGTAGTACATGTCAAATGAAGGATTCTATAAATGATCCCTTTACACCACTTTAGAGGTAAATAATATTTGAAAGTTTAGCTAAACTTTTTACGTTTCTTACTCGAGAAAATTTGATATTAAACTATGTTGTAACTTTTCCATTGAATTGCTTGAATTAAAAAAAGAGTGTATATTTAATTTCACCATAACTCTCTAGATAGATTCATTTTTCCAAATTTTAATAACATTTTAGTAGTAAAAAGAATTGTATTTTCTATGTTGTCAAAGATTAATATAGTGTTAGTGTTAATATTAATATGGCAGGCAATAATAATAATTTAAATAAATGAATAAATACCATTTTGGTCTCTATATTTTAAAATTTGTTTAATTTTAAGGTCAGTTTGACTTAAAAAAAATAAATATTTTTCAAAAATTCACTTTCATTTAAACACTATTGATAAGAACTCTTTAATAAAGACATTAATGTCTTTCAAAATTCATTTTGAGTTGTTGTCAAACACTTGTATTTCTTCAAAATGACTTATCTTTTAAATTAAAAACTGAAAAATGTATTCTAAACACACACTTTGTCTCTTTACTTCCAATAAATCTTAAATTTAGTATTCAATGCTAGTTTATTATTGGTTATTTTAAAAAAAAATTGTTATCTTTTTGCATTCTTATTATAAATTTTGAAAACGTATTCACATATTGTATTTCTTTGCATTAAATTTAGGAACAGTTGCAAATATAACAATCAGATTCAATGTATTAGCATATATAACAACATTTAAAAAAATTACAAATACAGCAAAGACTATCAATGATAGACTTTTATAGTATAGGTAGTTTATCACTGATAGACCATAAGAGTCTATCAGCGATAGAAGTCTATCACTGATAGATTTTGCTATATTTGCAATTTTTTAAAAATATTACTATACACTCGGTTATTATTTAGAAAAATTACTATTCATTATAATTACCCTTAAATTTATTATTAAAAGTATATGAACTAAAATCAAACAAACTTTAAAATATAATAATGAAAATGGCATTTTAACAATAATTATAAATGAATGGAATAAAGGACACTTAATTTATAAACTACATGTGGAAGACTCATTCTGGTTTCCTTTTGAAGGATGTCAAATTAAGTGCAAAGCAAGAGAGAAGAAATGGCAGATAGTGGTTGTGAAAAATTTAATTTGTGCATCGAAATCAAACACAAGAAAAAGAAAAGAGGAAGCAAACGAATGGAGTACCTTAAAAGGTTCACTCTCTGCAAATAATAATAATAATTATTATTATTATAAATAATAATCCTCACAGATGAAAAACAAAAACTTAGATTTTTCTTTTTCTTTTTCTTCTCACATTCTTCATTCCTATTTTATTGGGATTCAAAAAATAAAATAAATAATTCCAACTAAAAAAAAAAACGAAAAGATCCATTTGGGTGTAATTATGATTATTAATTATTAATTTTAAAACCACATTTTAATTAGAGAATTTGATGGAGCAACGGCGTTGGAGGATGTTGCTTAACGTATTAGCCAACAACTTGTTAAGCCTTTGGTTTAGAGCGCCGCCCAATGTCCGAAATCTAATCACGAGCCGCACGTGATCCCCATCGGCTATCCCACGCTCATCTCTGCTTCAATCCAACCACTATATAAATATACGTACTTCCTTGTTTAACTTGTGTCTAAATTAATTGTTTTTATTATTTAATAAATCTGGCTTTAATCAAATAACTAACATGGGTTTAACGTAACAAGCAATGGTTCTTATTGATAAACTGTAAGTCGTGTCCGTGAGTGATGATGAATCAAGCATGCAACTAACGAGAACTTTGATCAAGATATCAAATCCTTCCTCAAAAGTATGAATCTAATTTTTAAGGATTCGATTCTTTTTGTTTTTAGTTTTTAAAAATTAGATCTCTTTTTAAGTACAACGGTTGAATTCTTAGCCAAATTTAAAAAACAATAACTACTTTTTAAAATTTTTATTTTATTTTTTTTTTTTTTAATTTGACTTTGTTTTTAAAAACATGGATAAAAAATAGAAAATAAAATAAGAAATAATTAAGAGGTGATAGGGGTGTTTATAGGTTTAACTTTCAAAAATAAAAAACCAAGTGGTTACCAAACGAGACCTTAGTTTTTTAAAATTAAATATATTTCTTCTCAATTTCTTCCTATAATTTTCATCTTTCTTAAATAAAAGAGTTGGTTTTTTAATTTTTTTAGGATGACGCAATGAGTAATTCCAAGGGAAGTGAGTTATTTGGCTAAGTATGGAGACCGATCCATAGAGTCAACCACAAAGACCAAAGAGATCAACACTGCAAGTTAAATTAAAAGATTAATAAACATCATGGAGGTCTCTACATATAGGGTTGATTGACGATGGGCAAATTATGCCCAAGTGTTTGTCTATTAGGCCAATTACATGTGTTTGCATCCATTAATGATATTATTTGTAACATCTAAATTAAGTTAAAAATAGTCATATTACTTAATAGAGATTAATTAGTTAGGTGACCGTTACAAAATCAAATTTCTATATAATCAAAAGGGATTGAGATATTTGAGGTATGTTGAAAAACATCATGAATTCTCTGTTCTCTGACTCTCTCTCTATACGATTTCTAGCTTAAATCATCGAAGTATTGGTGGCCAAACATCATAGTGATGCAAGATTCTCTATTATGTAGGGCGTTGAGTTATGCTCATGTTGTGGAATGTTGATCTTGGTATGTATAACTTAATAGACGGGCAAAATCTGTCTTCTTTTTAGGCAAGTGAAAAATTTAGAAGTTGAATAAAAAAGGATAAATAATGGAAACAAAGTCCATAATCAATGGACAATTTTATCACATTTAAATTATAAGTTGGGTATATAAACCCTCAATTTTGTGTAAGATAAGTTCTTAAATGATAAATTTTTTTAATATGTTATTGATCTTTTAATTTTGTGTATAATAAGTTTCTAAATTTTAAAATGACGTCTAATAAATTCTTAAACTTGTGAATTTGTCTTTAAACTTTTAATTTTAGATCGAATAAGTTATTGATCTATTTAACAATTCCTTTTAATTAAAAACATGAAATTGAAACTCTAATGATCTATTATATACCAAATTTAATATTATGTTTAACAGTTTCGATAGTTCTAAAAATTATTGAATAAACACAAAAATTCGATGAGATAGAAATTTGAAAGTTTGTGATTATGGAGTTATTAATATGAAAGTAACATTATAGAGTCATTATCAAAATCTTGAATGATATGTGACTATTTGTGTAGAGTTACATTGTTTCATGAATAAATGTGTCTTTTCAAAATTTAGGGACATGACTATTCGAATAGACACGAATTAGTCTATAGATATGTCTCATCTTCAAATCGGTTTTTTTCCTTTTAATAAACATTTTTCTCCCATGAAACTTTCTCCCTTTTTCATAAAGTCTTTGTAGTTCAGTTTATTTACACAAAGTACAGTTCGTTAGATTGTGTGAACGAGGTGTTGTTTTCATAGGAAAAATAATATGTTATATCCTAAGAGACAATTACTAATGAAACTCAGATACTAGAGTGAGTAAAATTATTTTAAGAAGACAATGTGAATTTGTTAGATTCATACTCTCTTCTGTATACAAGGTTATTTTTTTTTTTTTTTTTTGGGTGATATTATTCCTATAACAATTTATTGATGTATTATTATTGATAAATGGAAGTTGACTGACGATACTTGCAATGTCAACTTATATTACTTAGTCCAGAAATTAAAATTTATAGGAAATATAATTTAAAAAAAATTATAGGAAATATTTGTTATTTTATTTGCATGCAAGCGAGTACAGGAGGGTGAGGGAGAGAGTTAATGGTGGGGCCCGGGGGAAGACGTTGATATAACAACCATGACTTGATTGCACGTGACCTGCGAACTGAGTTTTTGACTGCTATGTTTGACCGGGAGGGTATTGGTCACGTGATCTTGACCAACGAGTGAAATTTTGAAAATAGACACGCCACCTCTCTCTCTCACACGCTTACGAACCAAAAGCACCAAATTATTTTTATCTTTTGAAAAAAATGGTTTAGTCTTCATTTTGTCGTATTTCAAAGGTTACATTTTTAGTCTACAAATTTTAAATTTATTTGATTTTATTTCGTAGTTATCAAAATATTACAAATTTACATTTCATCGTTGAGTTTTGTTTCAATTTGAATATTAAATTTTAAAATTTACACTTTTATATATCTTGAATTTATATTAACTGATTTTTTCTATTAATGTCTATTAATTAATTTAAAATTACACTTCATAATTATTTTAATAATGATGAAAGAATACTAAAACTTATTTAATTATAATTTTTTAAACTTAATTAACAAACATCAAGATAAATACTGAAAATGAGTATTTAATAAAAAATCGATATTAAAATGTAATGTTGATGAACATAATTTAAACAAAACTCAAAATTTAACAATAAAAAAATTTTAACATTTTGAAACTTAGAGAGTAAATTGTAATTTTTTTTCTTTTTCTTTAATAAATTCATATGTTTCAAAATTATAGAATATAAGACCACGTTTACCAATTTGTAATGAAAAACGAGTGTAATCGTAATGTGATTCCATTGATAGACTAATCGTAATGAGTCAGAATCGCAAACTTAATTGGATTGCTTTTTATCACGATTACTTAAAATTATGAATATGTCATATTTATTATTACCGTTACCGTTTGACCATAAACAGTAACAAAGAAAGTAATAGTAAATGTGATAGATTCATACTTCTCATTAGGGGTGGGCATTCAAACTGCAAAAACCGAACCATTTTTCAAAATCGAACCAAACCGAATCGAAAACTCAACGAAACCAAAAAATGCGGTTCGATCCAATTTGAAGAAATCTTGAAACCGGATTATTCGGCCGGGTTTGGTTTCAATTTCGAAAACCAAATTTGAAACCAAACCGAACAGTTTTGAACTAATATGTGTGTGTATCTATATATATATATATATATTAGAAAAGAGCAAAATTGAATCTAAAACTGAACTGTTTTAAATTTAAAGAGAAAAATCAAATTTGAAATGAACAGAACCGGACCGCATAAAATTTTAAATTTTTCGGTTCGGTTCAATTTGACCACTAATCTGACAATAATAGCAATTACGTAATTTCGAAACGTAGATGGATCGATCACCCTCAACTTATCCATCAGCTTGTGGGCAGTAAGCCTACGTGTCATAACAAGTACAAAACACATGGTAAACAACAACAAATGTAATTCATTAATTGGAACCCACCTTTTATATTAACAGGTATTCATTTATAACGTTTCCTTTAGATTAATCATGAGCTAAATCCAATGTATTTGTTTCTCTACATTTAAATAAAAACATCTATATTGTAACGACCTCGCCAAATAATTAAAGAGAGAGAAAACAAAAAGGTTAAAATGACATAAAAATCCTTGAGTTAAGAGGTATGTGAAAAAAGAGGTGAGATTGTGGTGGGAATCACCGGTTGGGCGTGCAAGCAAAGGGGGAAAAACTGAAGGGTTGCTTTGATGCTTCCCAGTTCATAGACAACAACGAGTTCCGGCTTTACGTGCATGGTAAGTGAACCCATTCCAAACTCCATTATTCCCCTTTCTACCCTCACCCAATTATCTTCACCCACCTGTCTCCTTTTTAAACCAATGCAACACTTACATCCAATCATATCGCGACACCTAGGATGCCCCTTGCAAAAACTTTTATTATATTATAGAAGAATGGAGAAATTTAGTGGAGAAAAAAAAACAAAAAAACAAAAGATGGGTCTAAAGTGGAGATAAGGTTATGAGGATGTGGAGTGGGTAGATTACAAAATACATTCATTTTCTTACCACAACTTTAATTTAATTTTCTCAACTATACCTATATTGTATATAAAAATATTTATATGCATCTCGAGTTGCACCTATTTTTGTACAAGTCATCTCAGTATTTAATCATCAAATTGTCACGTGATAAACTTGTATTTTTTAAAAAAGAATATTATTTTACATCTGTGATTAAAAGGGATGTAGATGCATCCAAATATTATTAAAACATGGAGAAGTTTACTTATTTTATTACTAATTAATTTTGATCTTATATAGTAAATTAGAGCCTATAAAACTCAAACCATTCTTCAGTCTAAAAAAAATAGTAAACTTAAAGGGTTAACCGTTAAATCACCGAATGAATAAAAAACTTAATCTGATTGGTGAAGGTAAATTTAATATTATATCAACATTTTCACACTTCCTTCCTTTACTTGCGTTTTTGAAATTTTGTGGAAAACCCAATAATTTGAAATCAATATCAAATGGGAGAGAAAAACAACACATGACCTTCTGTTAGAATACATGTTAAATCATCGTTTAACCCAAAAACTTTAATTAATAGATAAAGATAGTAGAAGCTACTTGAATTACACTTGGTTATTTCGGAGGCTGAAATATAATCAGGATTATTGAAAATCAGAAGATTGTTGAAATGCGTGATATATCGAGTGCAGAACATAAATGAGACTATGAAACGTGAAAACGGTGGAAAAGATGGTCAGATTGAAAACTGTGGGAACGAAACGAGTTTAGTATTACAAATCAGACTCAAAATATTCCATCCTAACATGAATTTTTTTTATTACATTTCAATCTAAACTCATCCCATTTAAACAAAACAAACAGACATGTAGCCTTTATTTATATAGTAGCGTAAAAAATAGGGAGTAGATGAATGAAATAATAATAAAAGGAAAAGTAGAAAAGAAAATATTTAAAAGGAAGGAAAGAAGAAGGAAGCAATTAAAGATGGTGAAATGAAGGAATTGGGATTAGTGAGAATTTAGCGTAAGGAAGGGCATAAACATAAATATAAATGGGAATAAGAAGATGGGGTGGGGAGTATAAGTTTAGTTGCTTAACGCATTTGGCAGCTTGGGAATTGCAATTTGGTATTTGAGGCAGCCAATAAGGGCATTTGCCTCGTAAATTGTGCACAAAAAATCAAAATATAATACCCCCCATCCATCACTCTTTTCTGGCCCCCTATTGCACGTTTGAGTAATTTTCAAGCCATAATTTTAACCTTCTTCTTTCTATTCTTTTCTGAAATTTGGGCCCTATAAATTTAAATTTAGGAAATTTATCAAAATAAATAAGTAAGAGAAACTATTTATATAAAATAGCAAAAAAAAAAAAATTAGATAGTTTTGATAGACGCTAATAGAAGTCTATTAGGGTCTATCAGTGATATAAATGATAGAAGTCTATCACTAATAGATGCTGATAGAAGTCTATCAATGTTTATCAGCTTTTTTTTCTGTAAATAGTTTTACATTTTTTCTATTTATGAAAATTTCCCTTTAAATTTTGAATTTTTATAAGTATATCAATATATATCCTGAACTTTCATAAATATATCCAAATAAAATATAATCGAGGATTTGAATTGATACACTTGTGAAAGTTCAGATTTTAAGTTGATACAGATGTTAGTTTGAGGTTTAAATTGATACAACCTCCAAAGTTTAGAGGGTATAAATTGATATTTGCCCTTATTTCTTTTACTTAATTATTAGGAGCAGTTGCAAATATAGCAATCAAGTATAAAATATTAGTAGATATAGCATAATGCAAAAGATTTTAGAAATATAACAACATTTAGATTCAGATCTTAGAGTCTATCAGTGATAAACTATATCACTAATAGGAATCTATCAACGATAAAGTTTATCACCGATAGATTTTGCTATAGTTGCAATTCTTTAAAAATGTTGCTATACACTTAATTATTAGTTCTAAAAGTTCTACCCATTGCAAGTACTTTAATTTATTAATGAGTAAAGATTAGGTACATCCTAGACTATATCTAATTCCATGCTTTCCTCTCCTTTACACAAAATAAATAAATAAATAAAAATTAGGACAAAACCATTTTTTTAACAACTATTTGAGCTGCACAAAAATAACGGCAACACTAGACAACACCTAAGTTTTTCTTATTATTAATTTTCTCTCTCACGCATAGCTCTCGATACTTTCCACGTAGTTTTTTGCTTTTATTTTTAATTTTTTTATCTACAAAAATCTAAACCTTCATTATTTTATTCATTATTTAACTTAGTACATAGGTCAGGTTGGGTCAAAAGTCAAGGAGACAACCTAGAAAAGTTATATAAAGATTTTTTTTTTTTTTTTTTTTTTGGAGTTATGGGTTATTTGTTATGCTAAATTTACGGGGGGTTTATTGAGTTGTAATTGTCATATCATACTAAAGTAGAAATGTTTTGAAGGAGAAATTGCATCACTTCAGCCTAAAGAATGCAGTTAATTGGAGCAAACATACGTAAATAACAAGAAACCTTCATGTTTTTAAATCAATTTAGCTTCTATTATATTAGGACTAGACACCTCTACCTTTTAAACTCTAATTCAATTCAATTTTGTCTTTTCCATCTCTATAGTTAGAGACATTTTAAAAAAAAAAAAAGTTTAATTTGTGTATAGTTGAGAGTTAGCGACTTAATTTGTTGTGTCGCGTGACAATGTGACCAAATTATTTCATTCTAATATAGCTCTAAATTTGCACTCGAATGTCCCCTTTCTATATAAATTTCTTTGAGCAAGACTGCACTTATCTCCATCTCCATGTATTCCCTTAAATCACGTGACAACTTATGATTAGACACTTGGGTGGACTGCACAAAGATGAGTGCACCCCGGGATGCATCCGAGTATTCTTCGAATTGTTCCATAGAGTATTGTTTTCCTGTTTATTTATGTGATTAGATTCTAACCACTTAATTAACTTTCAAATGATATTATATATAAAGAGTTCTTAGAGATATGATGTTGGTTGAAACTAGGAGAAAAATTAACAGGTACGATTAGGGACAATATCTCTATTAATATTTTAGATATAATCAAAGGCAAAGTAAAACAAATTTAGGTGGATAAATATAATACTATTATAAAAATAAGAAGTTATTATAACAAGAACAACTAATATTAGATATTTATTTAAATAATTTAAGCTTATCTTGGTTTTAAAGAGTATTAATTTAATATCTACTTTAGTTGTTGTTAACTCGTCATGCTACTTAAACTAAAAAAACTTAAGTTCGTAAATTATAATAAATTTGATCTTATACCAATAACCTAATTGACAACAGTGCATGCACAAAACAATGACAATTTATACATTGAATGTATAGATACATATAAACCAGTAACTTCTTTTGCCAAATAAAATAATAATAATAATAATTGCAAAGGGTGACATTTTTAAGGATAATAACTAGGTGTATAACAATATTTTAGAGTAATTATAATAACATTTTAGAATAATTATATATATAGCAAAATCTATCAGTGATAAACTCTATTGCTGATAGACTTCTATTAGCCATTTGTTCTATTAGTGATAGACTCCTCTTAACGATATGGTCTATCACATATAGACTTTGAGAATTGAATCTAAATTTTGTTATATTTGTAAATTAATTTGCATTGTGTTATATCTGCAAATATTTTGAGTCTGATTGCTATATTTGCGACAATCCTTTGTCAAAATTTAATTCTTTTGAATTTCAAACATACTATGACATCAAGTGTTTTAAACAGACACAAAAAGATAAGTCATGTGATGCCATGTTTTAGACCAACATGTATTCAAAATTCCCTATCATATTGTAATTTGGATTATTTGGACTCAAATATTTATGTGTCACAATTACATACTAATATCAAACCATCCCTAAAATCCTACCTACTTATAGTCTGATGCATATCATTGCAAATATATAAAAAATGTTTACGTTATAGTTATTTTGCCAAAGTGATTGAACATATAACTTTGTGATAATTGATAGAAATCCAATTGATCTCTAGCAATCCAATTTTTAGTAATTTTTACTTATGATATGTTCAAAGTGATTGAACATATCATAAGTATTTGATCTTTAGCAATCTAATCTTCGTACAAAGGATTCGGAATAGAAATCGATTGCATTGTATTTGAAGAAGAGGATTGATCAGTAGTTGCAAGAGATGAAATCAATTTCACAGGAGCCAAATTCGTACCATCAACGAATTCGTATAACATGTGTGCTCACAAAATTGAAGAAAACTGAAATTTTCATGGAACATAATTCGTCGAATCAAGTCGGATTGATAGGAAGTTGCAGATGTTAGTGAGTAAAAAGATTGGTGAATGAAGATCCTTCGTTGAAGACTAAAATTGGAAAAGAATAAACGAAAGTCTGAGATTTTCAAATACTATATAATCTTTCACTGAACTGTGAAAGTATTTCTCATTTCATCTCATAAATTAATATTACAAAGATGAAGATATTTATAGAAACCCACATAAGAAACAGAATGATAACAAAATTAGTTATTCACTATACCATATTAATAGCATGTATTCTATCTCTTAAAGATAGAGATTTAATTCTCCGACTCTAATTCGTTATTAAAAGTTCTAATGATTTTTTTTAATTTTTTGAATTGGTTAAATATAAATGATAAAAGAAAAGAAAAAGAAAAAAAAATGAGTAGTGATGATCCAAAGCTATATGATGGAGATTACATTATTTGTATACCAATAATGCAAAGTTTTGATAAAAAAAAAAAAAAAAAAAATTCTTCCAACTTACTCATACAACTTTCGAACTTGGTTTTCATTAATAATTGGGAAGAGATTTCTAAAATTGTCCCACATTATTTGGAACGGAACCAACAACATAAATAAATAAAAATAAATAACACAGGAAAAATCTAGCGGTTGTGGCATGTGGAAACATTATGAGTGTGTTTTGCTGTGTATTGTGGACTAAATCAAATTCTGTTCAAAGCAAAACGCACCGTTTCTTCTATGTTGTGGGAGTCCAATCCAATTCCAACCTGACAATTAAAAAAAATTTAAAAAATTAAAAAATTAAATCCGACAATATAATATCTACTTTTTATCAGTACTTGCCCCAAAGTCCAACCATGTAATCATTATCTTTATTTTCCCCAAATTTTCCAAAAAGGAGAAAAATCAAAATAAAAATTTAAAAAATCGAAAATCAAAACGCTACCGTATCGTTGGTAATTGATGGGAATTCAGTGAATGATGCCAGACACTGGTTTTCCTTCGCTTGTTGACTCCGCAACTACTCAAAAATATGAAATAAAAAATTACAACGCTATAATTTCTAGCAATTGCCTTTTTTTCGCACTAAAAATTTATCTCATAAATATTAGTGGCCAAAGGAAAATTTACCAAAGTTTTAATAACTCGAGTCTTCCTCAACTTTAATATATTTTTATATTGGTAAGAAACAAAATTATTTTAGTTATCAAAATAAATATAAAAAATATAGTGGTAGGATGTTTTTTTTTTTACTATTATATTGACTATGACAACATATCTAAATGTGGAGTAAATTAAGAAGACAGTTGTATGAATTACCATTTAATAGTACAGTAAATTAAAATATATTGAACCAAAAATTATTTTAAATATTAGATATGAATTGAAATTTTAGAGACTTATTTTTTAAAGTTCAATGATCTATAAGATACAAAATTGAAAGTTCATAAACTAAAAAGAAATTTTCGCAGATAGAAAAAAAATGTAAACTATTTAGAGAAAATAGCAAAAAAAAAAAAAAAAAAAATACTGATAGACATTGATAGACTTCATCATTTCTATTACTGATAGACCTTGATAGACTTCTATCAACATCTGTCATAACTATCTAACATTTTTGTTATTTTGGGTAAATAATTTCTCTTATTTTTCTATTTTTAAAAATTTCTCTAAACTAAATTTCTAATTTAAATATTTAGACTCATTTTAATAATTTTACGAAGTTGTAAACTAAACTTCTTGAACAATAACTATAGATCCACTACTGTTAGTAAAATCAACACTATTATTGATAGACGTAGATTATATACTCTTTTTAAAAGCATTCTGTATAACAAACAATAAATCCTCAATAGATAATATTTCTATTATTAGCGGCTATTTTCTACTGAGGCAACAAATTAATTTATGACTAATGATATATATATATATATAAAATTAGTAATGAATTACATATATAGATTTACAAAACATCTTTATCCCACCATTGAAAAAGCTAATCTGAAAACCCAACCTTCCTTCACATTTACAAACAAAACATCCAAACAATTTCATAGGCGTAAATCCTATGAAGTGTTTACATTACATCTAACATAACTTATTAAAAACAGAATGATTTTTTTTCCGACATGTCACAAACATACAAGAAAGCATCATTGAAAATTCGTACATTTTTGGTAGATAAAACTGTACAAAAATTCCCATTCTCAAAAGAAAAGAGAGGGAAGAAATTAAAGAAAATGTCTGAATTTATATAAAAAGAAGAAAAAAAAAAAAGAATAATTATGAATTTAAAGAAGAAAGAAATTATATATAGAGAGAAATTGTTTTCATAGTAATTATTATTGAGGGAACAAAGTAGCACATGCATGCCTTTGCCTGAATTGCATGAAAAGAAGAGGAAGGAAGAAGGTTTTTTTTTTTTCTTTTCTGAATGCATATTTTTGAAGCAAAAGAAAAAGAAAATAATAATAAAAGGACATAAAAATGATTATGTCCTTTATAAGAAATTACAACAATTTGGTTTGGAGAAAGTAATTAAGGAGAATTTGGTTCCTTAAAAAGGACATAATTTGAGTCTTGTGATGTACCTAACTTCACATGTTTGTTTGGTCGGTGGTTTCTTGTAATTTTGGCTTCAATTACCCCCAAAATCTAATAATGCAATGCAATTGAATTTAAGTAAAAGATTTGGTGCTGATTAAGCCTTAAGATAGTTTTAGTTCATGTGGGTGTTATCATTTTGCCTTCCATTCTGAGATTACCATAGAACCATTATTTATTTCTCACATCCTACTCTGCTTCATTATGATTTTCAATTCTTAATGGGCTGGGCTGGAATAATAACAGGGCTACCCAAATGGGCCTCCTAAAGCCCATTCTTTTTTGGGCTTACAACTTTAAATGGGCCTTGACCAGAAAGTCTTGGGAGATTTTCACAAGTACCTAAAGCAAACGTTGCAACCGCTTTACCTCATATCTATTTATTTATTATTTGGGTAATTAAAGCACTTTTAGAGTTTAGCAACATGTTTTTTAAAATATATCAAAATCTATCGTTGATAGACTTTTTTAACAATATAGATTTTGTTTAGAATTGTCGTAGATTAAAAAAAAAACCGATGACAACTGTGTTTTTAAAAATTCAAACTTACATATGAAGTAGATTTGTGTTTGGTAAATTTTAAATTTAAAACTAAAAAAATAGATAATAATGTTTTATAAATTTAAACTAAATTTCATGTGACTTAAGTATAAAGATTAAATTAACTTATAAGTTGTTATTTAATATATAAATTTCATAAGTTCATTATTTATAATTTTATCAGTTAAAGTTACAAATTATATATTTATATTTCTTTAAATTATATGATAAAGTATAGAAAAAAACATTGTTATATAAAATTGAAATGAAGAAATATGATTTCAATTTAAGTATTTTAATATACACTCATTTAAAAAGAAAATTACATGATGTAAATTATAGGATATTTTATTTAATATAAATTATTTTACAAGTTTAGAAAAGCAATTGTTATAAAAATATTGAATCATTCAAAATATTATTGATATAGGATGAAATAGATATGAAAGAAAAAAAAAGATATAGAAAAGGATGAGATTTTAATTTAAAATAGTTAGTCAGAGAGTGACAGATTTTTAGGAAAGCTAAAAACGGGTATGTAGGTGATTTTGAAGGTAAAAAGAAATGGAAAAGTGATTATTAAAAAAATTAAAGAATAATATGTTTAACCAAACATCTAAAAATAGTTAAGATTCTTCTAGAATTACTTTTAACCCTTCAAAAGCAATTCCAAACGGAGACATAGTCTATCATTGATATACTTTGAGAGAGAGATTTAAATTCAGCAATATATCTACAAATTCTTTTGCATTATGTCATTTTATTTGTTGATACTTTAGGTCTAATTATTATATTTGCAACAGTCCATTATTATTGTTTCTTTTTAGTACAATAATACGAAGAAAGATTCAAATTATAGGTTAACGGACCTATAGGTCACTAATATATTGTGCATGTCAATTGAACTTATATTAGAAAAACAAAGGAAAATTGGAATAAATAGGTAAATATAAGGGTGTCATTAATAATAATAGATAGTTGAAAAGTTTGCATAGATTTAATAACCATTTGCATAAATAGTGTGGTGGCCTCCTCCAGTAAAATTTAATAGTTTTTGGAGTATATATACGTTAAAGAGCAATGATTATTTGCAACCTAGACTGCATCTAAACTTCATGCTCCCTTTTTCTATAAAAAAAATAAAAGAATAAAAAAAATCATTTTTTTAAAAAAAAATTTAAAAATGTCATGTGGTAGTATTTTATTAACTAACTGTCTGGGTTGTACAAAAATAAATGCAATCCAAACAACACCTAAATTTTCTCTATGTCAAAATGTAGTAACTAGAACAGTAAATTTCAAATTACAAAAGTTAGCACTACCTGATAAACTTAAGTGGAAAAATTTGTAATTTGTATAAGTTATTGGAACTTATTTTATATAATAATAATAATAATAATAATAATAATAATAATAATAAGAGAAATTACTATAAACAAAAAAAAAATATGAAACTATTTATAAATATAGAAAAATTTCATTGTCTATCCGCCATAGAATTCTATCCCGTTCTATCCCTGATAGACAATAAATTTTTTCTATATCTATAAATAGTTTGACTCATTTTTTTTTATATTTGAAAACAACTCTAATAATAATAACAACTTTTTAGATTTTAAGGGTAGCATATAAAAAACATGACAAAAAAGTAGGTACCACATGATCTACTCCAAATTGTTTTGGAACTCAACAAACAAGAATAAAACTATGAACAAAATTTGTGTTGTGGGTAAAAAATATGTCTAAGTATTTAATTATAAAGAAAAGACCTAATAGATTATTTGAAGAGAAGTATTTTATTTGGCCAAGTATGGTGGCCAACCTTCAAGATTAAACATAAGAGTCCAAGAGATCAACTCACGTTATAAGATCAACAAAAACTATGAAGATCGACTCTTAAGATCAGCCATGGGAGTTAAGAAGACCATATAGACCAACTTCATAGACCTCATGAAGGTTGACCCATAGGGTCAAGGGCGGATCTATGAAGGGGCCAAAGGGGGCACGTGCCCCCTCAACGGGTGACGTTATATATATATATATTGATTTTCATTAAATATAAAACTTTCTTATAAATAATATACAAGTTTGTTAAATAAATACCAATAATTAGAAAGTGACTCAGTGGTGTTGATGGTCATTGAATTTTCTCTCTTGATGTGTGTGTTTAGGGACCAAGTCCCATGAAGTGCAAATTTATTTTAATTTAAAGCATTTCATATTTCTAATTTTTCTATATATATATATATATTTTAAAAAGAATTATTCACCAAAGATATTTACATTTAATTTTATTTTTTTTGGTACACTTAAAAAAGTTCAAAAAAAACTTAATTCCATTTTAATTTTCTCTCATATACATATATAAATATACAAATATTTTACAAATATTTATAACAATATTTTATAATTAGTATTACCTAATCTAGATATCAAACATTAGTGCATTTAAAATTACATTTATATGAAAGTTTTCTCCATTGTGCAGGATGATTGTTCGATTTCTCCTAAATATTAAAAATTCACAATTGACACCAAATTTCGATATCAATAATTTGAAACTCTTTGTAAGAATGTTGATCGGAACAATTTATCTTTTGCACGATATATAGTTTTTAACCTTTAACTTTTTTAATTTTTAATTTAGTCTTCTTTGAAAATTCTCAAATTTAATTTTAGTTTATAAGTTTTTTTAAGTAAATCATTTTAAACAAAATAATTTGTAAAAATTTGATAATTATATCTTTCAAATATTGTTTAAATTAGTGTACTTAAATATGTAGAATGCCTCCATAACATGGCCATTTTGATATAAATGAATTTTTAATTTTGTTAATTAATGGGTCAAATCTTGTTGATTAGATTCCATGTGTACTATAACTTATGAGTTATATGTTCATGTGTCTGACTATGTCAATAAAAACTAAATTTGAGTTTTTTGTTTTTTTCTTTTAATGGACAATTTGAGTTAAAGTTGAGGATGAATTTATTTATTTTTTCCATATCGAAGTTTCTAATAAACTTATTTTAAAACTACTCCATTTATATAAACTTTATCATAGATATTCTTCTTTCAACTACGTAAGCATAGTTAAAAGTTTTATAGTTAGCACATAAAGTATTGACTAAAAAGACGGATAGAGATATAAATCCTTCATCGTCATTTGTTGTTGAACTTAAAAAAAAAAAAAAAGATGTGGGAGAACGTTGCTATTGTGAGAGGTTTTTATTATCATATTTAAGTTAAAATACTATTGGGTTTCGTTCCATTTTAGTTCTTAGACTTTTAAATATCCAATTTTTAGTACCTAATATTTTCAATACATCTTAAAATGAGTCATTGCATTTAGTTTTGGTGATTTTTTCAGCAGAAAAAATTACCAATTAGCATTTCCTTCATAAACTGTAAAAGTATAATCACATATTGAGTCTTTAATTTCTTGCCTAAAACGTATTACTATTATTATTTAACCAATTCAATAAAAAAAAATAACTTTTAATAACTAAATTTAAAATTTATTCTAAGTAACGTTGACAAAGATAAATTTTTCATGTAACAACTTATGATTGAATACTTAAGTAACCTGCATAAAGATAGGTGTACTTCGTTTATTATTTTCCTTTTCTTTTGAGTTGAGGCGTGGGGAAGAGAATGAATTACATAATCTCCATATGGGAATTTTCCTAATACTATGGAAGTATCATATTCCCTTTATTGGCACTATAAACTTGTCTCTATAAATTTTAGTGGATCCGGCATTAATATTAATGTGCACATAATAAATGGAAAAAGTATGAAAAATTGTAGTATAGGAAATTTTTCCATCCCCGTACTACCCCCCGATCATTGAAGCAGCCATAGAGAGAGTGCCAAGTGGCTTGAAATCTGAATCTAGATACTGGTTGGACCCGATATTTGAGGATATGATTGACACAAGCTTGAAAGGAGAGCCACAGGTTGAGATTATTCCAGGTAAGCATAATGACGTGGCAGATATCAGATTCTCTAATCCACGTGGCAGTGAATCAGCCAATTACATATTCCCTGTCCTATCCATTTAGATAAGGCGATGCATACATTAACAAAGTGTGAGATTCAATTCCAAACAATCCACACGACCATCTCCGTCACTCCAATTCCCCAATTTTTAGAAAAATTAAAATGGCTTCTGCTTGTGCTTCTTCCGCCATTGCGGCTGTGTCAATCTCTTCATCCAGGCAAATTTTATTTTTCTCTTAATTCATTTCTTTTATTTAATTTAATTTCCCATTCAATCCAATTAAACTAATTAATTCTTTGTTTTTTTTGCAGTTCCCAGAAAAATGGGTGCCCTAAGGCTTCTAATTTCCTTACCGGCAAGAAGCTGAGGCTGAGAAACTTAACTGCAGCCGCTGCCGTTGCTCCTCGATCAGCTCCGGTATGCGCCGCAGCTGACCCCAACAGACCGCTCTGGTTCCCTGGCAGCACCCCTCCTCCATGGCTCGACGGCAGCCTTCCCGGCGACTTTGGCTTTGACCCTCTTGGTCTCGGTCAGTATTAAACTATTACTCAACACAGAGATTATAATCCTTTAATTTATTTATGTGCTTAGAGTGATTAATTAGAGATTAATATTGAAATAAATATATTTGATCTTTTAGTTACTTTTTTCTTTTTTACTTCTTTCCACTAGGTTGAAAATTAGTAAAATACATTTTAGTCCTTTTAAGTCTCATTAATTCTTCTTAGTTACGTACTTCTTCTATACTATTTTAATAAATCTAAATAGTTTTGAAATTAATTTTTATTCGAATGAGTTAAATAATAATAATAATAAAATACTTAAGTATTGATTGAGTTATCTCTATTTTTATACGTAACATTTAATTTTCTCTAATTAAAATTTTGTGCGTGGCCATGTTATGTTTTCTGTTTTTTTTAAAAAATTAAATTTTTTAGTATATAATAAAATAGGCTACATGTAATAGGTACCATCTAAATTACACTTAATCATTTTTCTAATAATAATAATATTACTAGTTATGTTAGAACATGAAAAACATTAACTATAACAAATGGTGGAAACTAATTTAAAAATTAGTTAAAAATATATGAACTATATTTAGATATTTAAAAGTATACCCAATAGGATTAAATGCTGTTAAAGAACTAAAATAATATTTTAACCATAGATTTTAAGTGCAATGTTGGTGAGTAATTTTAAAATTATTAAAATCACTTTTATTATATTTAAAATTAATTCTAAAAAATTCAAATGATCATAACAGTGTTTTTTTTTTTTAACGAGGAGATAATAACAAATCGTTATTGTGTGTAGCGTCTGATCCGGAGAGTCTGAGATGGAACCAGCAGGCGGAGCTGGTTCATTGCCGATGGGCAATGTTGGGGGCGGCCGGAATTTTCATCCCGGAATTCTTGACAAAGATCGGAATATTGAACACTCCGTCGTGGTACACCGCCGGTGAATTGGAATACTTCACCGACACAACCACTCTGTTCATCGTGGAACTCATTTTCATTGGTTGGGCTGAGGGTAGACGGTGGGCCGACATCCTCAAACCCGGTTGCGTCAACACCGACCCGATTTTCCCTAACAACAAGCTGACCGGAACCGACGTCGGGTACCCGGGCGGGCTTTGGTTCGACCCACTCGGGTGGGGCAGCGGGTCACCCGAAAAGATAAAGGAATTGAGAACGAAAGAGATAAAGAACGGGCGATTGGCTATGTTGGCGGTGATGGGAGCTTGGTTCCAACACATTTACACCGGCACCGGTCCCATTGACAACCTTTTCGCTCACCTTGCCGATCCCGGCCACGCCACTGTTTTCGCCGTGAGTTTTTAAATTTTTTTGGAATTTTTCAAAATAATTTTTTCCCCCCAAAAAAAAAGAAAATTACATTTTTGTCCATAAGTTTTGAATATAATTTTTATTTGGTTTATAGATTTTAAAGTATTACACATTTCATTGATTTTAATTTAGTACTTAAGTTGAAATTTGTTTTAATTTAATTTTTAAGTTTCAAAATTTACACTTCTAGCTTTAATTATAATTCTTTTAAATTAATCAATAGACATTATACACTAAAAACAAAAAGTGAATATTTAGTAAAAAACCAATGTTAAAAGTGTAAATCTTGAAACTTATGGACCAAATTAAAACAAAACTTAAACTTTAAGAGTAAAATTGTAACGATATTTTGAAATTTAAGAACTAAATTGAAATCAAATTCTAAACTTAAGGACTAAGAAGTATAACATTTTGAAATTTAAGAACCAAATAAAATTAAACTGAAAACTTAGGATAAAAAAGTATTTTTCCTAAATAATCGCTAGCACATATTTTATGTCAGTTGAACTACGATAATTTTTTTTTTTTTGTAATATTTTAAAATGTTTTAAACAATTAAAAATAATTTCAAACAATTTTTTGTAACATATGGTTGATTTTTGTTTGTGACAGGCTTTCACACCCAAGTGAAGAAATTTGAGGAGCATATAGGAGATGTAGCGCTGTGTTTGTGACTAAGGAAAAATTTCTGTATTAAAATCACAACTTTGTTCAAATCTCTGTGTTTATGTTGTCTGTGTATGATGGACATCATTATTATCAATTTAATGTACAAAATGAGATCACCAAATTAAGGAAGTTTAGTCCCACTTTGACTTCTATGAACTAATTTTAAGAATATTTCGTTTTAAATTATTCTAATATATAATCGAATGTAGTACTATATATAAATTATACGTAGAAGGTAAAGTTGTGATCTTTAATAGGTTGTGTCTATTTCAGATGTTCTTTTAATCTTTTATCTCATAGTAACAGATATCGAGTCTTAGTATGTTTAGTTGAGAAAAATCAATTTTGAATGCCAAATTACTAGTTATACATTACATTTTAGACCAGCGTAGTATACAAATTCAACTTTGATCGTTGTCCTTATGTTCTCTAGCTTTAAATAATTCAATGTAAACAACTTTGGTAATATTGTTTTAATGTTGATCGTCATGGTGCTTAATTATGTTTTTGGTTCAAATAATATAATATAATGTAGTTGTTTTTACTGCATGTGTGACCAAAACTCTTCCTTGCGATGAATATTACAATTTTGTCGTAATTTTGCAATGTTTTGGCTTTCATTGCTATATTTTTGTTGCTAGAAGATTTTGATTGCATGTATCAATGATAAGCCTCGGAGAAATACTACCCAACATGAAAATAATTAACATTTGATTGAGATTACAAGAAAATTGGAATTTTATAACACTTAAAACGGTTGACACTATTTTTTATGACACTTTTTAAACTATAATAATTAATTTTTTAATGATATTAGATTACTGCCAATAACAAACAATTACTCACGATTATAAATTATTTGTCAAGTGAAGGAATAAGATGACACTAAATAATCTTCGTAATAAATATCGCTCCACCAGTTTTTGTTAACCAACAACTTACAAGTGAGTATATTTAACCCTTTCTCTATGTCACTTACTTTAGATTAATATATATTTTAGTATTTTCACCAAATTTAGGTCTATTATATCTTCAACTATAAATGTTGTCAAAGAAAAAATGTTGCAGTAAAAGACAACACTAACTATTCTAGAACGTTCTTGAAGTATCTACATTATAACATTAATATGTAAATTAGACTTCTCTAGAATTATATTGAAGACGCATGTAGATATGTAAGAAGAAAGATCTAGAAATATCTTAGTTTTTATTTATGATCCAAGAAACTCAAGAATTCCTTTAGATCGGGATATTGCCATAGAAATATCTAGAATAGTTTAGATTCAAAAGAAATCTAGGAAAATTCTCTAGCTTAAGTTCAAGTATGTCACGCCTATAAATAGGAGTTGTATCCTCATTTGTAGTAAGAAAAGCAAAGAACAGAATAAAGAAAAGCAAGAGAGTTCGAAAGAAACTTAGAGTGAAAAGTGAGTGAGTGAGTGTGTCGAGAGTGAACAAAAGTGTTCATTTTTTCACATTCTTAATAAAAATTTCTTTCTTCTAAGAGATCATTTCTCTTTCTTTTGTGCTAAATTCTTCAACAAAAAAATTGGCTACTCTTTATCTGTCTCTATTTCATTTGTATGAATATATTTTAACATCATATATGTTGATCAGTTGTAGTTGTAGATCTCAAATATAACTAATTATTAAATTATTTTTTTTTTTGTTGACATTCTCCAACCAAAATTTTGAGCAATAGGATTCCACCCATCTCTCTGTATTCCCTTCGATCACAAACAGAATATATATATATATGTGTGTGAGACTATGAGTTGTTTTCAAATATAGTAAAATGTCACAATGGATAATGATAGACACTAATAGACATTTATATTTTGCTATATTTAAAAAATTTATTGTAGTTTTGCTATTTAAAACCATTATTTAACGTATATATATTCGCAATATGAGGCGATTCAACCTTGATAATATAACTAACTTTTTTTTTCAGATTTAAAATAAAGATATCTGTGAACAAACCAAAATAATTTAAAATAAAAATAAAACCAAACAGAGTCAATCATATAATATCACAGAAAGTGATGACATATAAAAAATAGTAATAAAAAAAAGATGTAATGGGAAATTTGCATATACACAAAAACAAGACATTTTCTCCAAATTTTATATCTGCAACTTGTTCATCACTCTCTTCTTTCCTCCAATTCTTTTTTTCATTATTATTATTATTATTATTTTATTTTATTTATAGGAAAAATCTCAGCATAATCTCTTCTCCACAAGCCAGACAGAACAGACACTCAAGAGATTCATTGAATTCAATAATTAAAAATTTAATTCAATTCATATCACCAAAGATTACACTGAAGAGGTTAATTTAATCCGATTTATATATGAACTTGCAATTAAAATCATAATCAACAAATCAAATGAAGTAAAATAAATAAACTCAGATTCAGAGAAAAGGAGAATAAAGAAAGAATTATAAAAATTAGTATAAAGAGAAGTATCGATTTCTATACGAATCTGAATTGAGTGAAATGCCTCACTCGCTCCTTGTAAATCTCAAGAACTCCCAATTACAGAGATTTTTTTTTTTTTTGTGCCCTAATAATTAATGGTGGAGATAAGGAAATATTATAGTGAGAGGGTGAATCAGGAGGAAGAGGAGGGATAATTGGATCGGCGGACGGAGATTTGGGCGGGGATAGGGCGGCCGGTGCCGGAACCGCCACAGCTGCTGCAGAACATGCGGCCAGAGCCGGAGCAGGTACGGCAGCCGATGTCGCCGTCGGACCAGCGGGAGCAGAGGCAGGGGACGCGGCCGGTGCCGTTGCAGGAGGGGCAGCGGGGGAAGGAGCCGGCCATGGGCTTGTGGTCCATGACGGATTTGACGAGGACGGCGCCGGCGAGGACGCTGAGGCCGGTGGCGAGTTGGGTGAGGACGATGGGAACCATGATTGAGGGATTGCAGAGAGAGGGAAATGAGAGATGGGAGAAGAAGGATGAAGTGGGAAGTGGAAGGGAGATTTTTTTTTTTTTGGGGAGAGATTTTAATTTAATTTTAAGAAAAAATAAAATAAAAAAAAAAAAGAAAAAGAAAAAAAGAAAAAAAGAAAAAGAAGAAAGTGGTGAGAAGGAGGAACACGTAGACGAAGGGGCAGTTGGTGGCTTTGAGAGGAAGACGAAATTGGAGTTTAGTGAAGGTGGTTTTTGCGTGGGTGCCTTCCCCTTTTGCTTTGTGGATGTGGATTTAGGGTTAAAAAAATAAAACTATTTCGTTTTTTTTAAAAAAAAAAATTAACATATTTTTTTTCAAAATTTTAAATGATTTATATTTTAAGTATCATAGTATAATTTTTAGTAAAATTTTAAAAACAAAAACAAAATTTAAAAAGGGTAGTTTTCAAATATAGAAAAATAAGTGAAACTATTTACAGATATTTAAAAATTTTACTGTCTATAAGCGATAGAGCGATAGATAGCAATAGAAGTCTACCACTCAAGCGATATAATTCAACCGTAAAAATTTTCTATATTTGTAAATAGTTTGATATTTTTTTATTAGTTTTTCAAGTTTTGGCTTAGTTTTTTAAAATATTGGTAAAAAAAATAGATAAAAAAAACAAGAAATTTAGAGGTGGAAGAGTGTTTATAGGTTTAATTTTCAAAAACTAAAACTAAAAACCGAATGATTACCAAACAGAGTCTTAGTCTTCAAGTTTTCATATTACATTTAAATTTGTAACTTGTCTGGTGGGTGTTTTCCAAAGAGTTGGGAGAGTAGAAGTTAAGGGAGTGCAACTCCACTTTATGTTTGGTAATAAGTTTGGTTCAAAAACTTCAATTTTATGTCTTATCAACTCTTTATATTGTGGACTTATAAGTTCACGACTTCACTCTATGCTCCAAACGTCTCTTTCACCTATACCCTGAATTTTTTTTAATCAAAATTAACATGCAATGGCTTTGTTTTTGTAGTTTATAAACTCATTTGGTTCTTAATCAGTTTATCGACATCTATGTAGATAAGACATTTTATTAGATTTTAATAATATTTTCATGATAGAGTTTGAATTGTCACAAATTTTTAAGTGGGTTAAAAATCACTTTTGGTCCATCAACTTTCATGAAAGTACTAATTTAATCCTTCAACTTCAGTTTGTAACAATTTAGTCTTTGAGGTTTTAAACTTGTAACAAATTTGTCCTTAGACTTTAATAAATTAAATTATGTCCTTGTACTTTGCAACTTGTGACGATTTAGTCTCTATCATAAAAAATATTATTAAGATTTAATGAATTTTCTTTCACTTGTAGATTGATATATTGATTAAATATCAAGTTTATTTTTTTCAAAGGCATTGAATTGCTAAAAACAGAGATGGACCTCACAACCTGAAGGCAAGGCACAAACAAAGACCACAAAAACAAGGCAACAAACAAAGACAAAAACCAAACACAAGAGAAAAAAAAAACCCCACAACTCAAGGGAAGAGGACCCCAAGGAGAAGAGCTCCTCTTAGGTTCTTACAATAGAAGTTCCAAGCCACTTAGAATAACAAATAAAAATCTTAGATTGAATAGCCAGACTCAGCACTTGGGGAGGACGTAAGGTAGCACTATGGACACACATATTTCACTTGCGCTAAAAATTATAAATACTAGCACACCAAGCAACTCCCCAAACTTTACTCCTCAACCGATTACCTGATTACCTGCACTAAAGTGACAAATCCAATTAAGCCATGTATCCCAATGTGAGATCCTCTGGGAGCATTGACCCCATAAAAACATGCATGTCTCCCTAAATAGCCTCATTAAAAGGACAGTAAAAAAAAAAAACAAATGATCCCTAGACTCAACTGCACTAATACATGGAACATGACCACGAGGGATATCAGAACACCATTGGCGAATACGATCCCAAATACGTAACCAATTACGAATAACAAGCCATGGAATAAATGAATGACAGGGAATATTACTTTCAAACCAAAGGAGGCTAGCACAGGATGTATAGGGCATAAGGATTCTCAAGCATTAGGGACTAAAAACACTTCAAACCGATAAGGGAACCAGGTTATGCTATCCCCACAACCAACCTTTGCCACAATCATATGAACCCGCAAGGAGAGATCCACCACCAGTCCCAAATCTCATTAGGGCAAGCGCAAGAAATCGCCCACCTTCACATGAAGGGAATTACTATCTGCAACCAAAATAACCATAATACTAAACGGTTAGAAGATAGTGCCCCTTTTTAGCCAAGGGTCAAAGGGAAATCATCCACCTTCGCATGGAGGGAAACTATCGAAATAATAGTTGATAGATTATAAAGACAAAGTCATTACATAAACAAATTTGAAAATTAAGTTTGATGAGATTTTTCACGATATGGACTAACTTATTACAAATTTAAAAGTATAGAGACTAAATTATTACATGTTAGAGTTCAAGAATTAAATTATTATGAACTTAAAAATACATGGACTAAATTATTACAATCTAAGTTCAAGAACTATATCGTTACTTAGACCAAAAGTGATTTTCAACCTAAAGTATTTAAAACTATATTGTTGCAAACTAAAATTCAATGATAAAGTGTCGTTTGATGATGATTTGATTTTTAGTTTTTGAATATTTTCCAAACTAAAATTCAATGGATATTTTACAATCACTGGGAAGGGGTGTTTTAAAACAATAAATCAAGTATAAAATATTCTAAAGTTTAACGTCCAAAGTTGAGATGGCCGAGTTGGTCTAAGGCGCCAGATTAAGGTTCTGGTCTGAAAGGGCGTGGGTTCAAATCCCACTCTCAACATTATTTTACATATTTTTCTCTTCTTTAGCCATAGAAAAGATATCAAATTTCTCTAATTTTTGTAATCATAGGTTGAGATGGCCGAGTTGGTCAAAGGAAGATTTTGTAAAAACTCTAATCGGTTTCAATTTTGAGAAATTATCTTTGGTAGTTTCTCAAATATGGCTCAATTCTTTTTTTAAAAAAAAACGTTTTTTAAATTTTAGAAACAAGAAACGAGAGCGATTAACAAACAAATCTATTTTTTAAAAAATAAGAAACATAAACAAGAAAATAAGAAACATGAACATTATCAAACAGGCTATAAGAGAATTCATGACATGAAGCAATTTTACAATTTGAAGTATATGAGTTTGAAAATCACTTACCTGAAAAATTTCTTTGATAAGCATTCTTTACATTATGAAGAATTCGTCATTGAATCATCCTCTTTCCCTTTGTGATTGAGAAGAATGGAGAAGTTATAAATACGTTGCATTGTCTTGTAACAATCACGAAAGTCGCAAAATGTAATAGATTCATTAATAAGAAATGACTAACCAATAAATCAAAGAAATATAGGAGGGTATAATAGTCATTTGCTTTAAAATGGAGGGCAAATTGAGAAAATAAAAATTCTCTCTATTTTTCCCTTTTAGTATAGTATAAATAGATTCGATTTTCGATTAAGTTGAAAGTCAACTCTCAACAGTTTAATGTAAATTTTTGTGAAATGAATAGTTTACCTAAATTAATTCAATTGAGATTACTACGTATGTTCAAAAGGAATTTCTCAAAAGAAGGGTAAAAAATTAAATAAAGATGTTGATTAAATGGAATCCAAAAAGAAGGTTAAGCACCATTAGCTTGGAAGAATCATTGAGCTTTCTTTTATTTTCTTTATTGAGATTCTGTCGATAAAAGTGAGTAGGTGACAAGCCAAAACTAACTCAAAAGTGGTTTTGCTCCATTCCATGACCGAAAATTCAACTAGTAAAGAGCAATAACCCGTTCGGTAATCATTTAAGGATCGTTTGATATCTATTTAGTTTTTAAAAATTAAACCTACAAATACTTTTCTCACTCTTAAATATCTTGCTTTCTTATTTATTTTTTATCCATGTTTTAGAAAACCAAGCCAAAATTTGAAAAAAAAAAAAAAAAAAAATTTAAAAACTTGTCTTTGTTTTAGAATTTGACTAAAAATTCAACTTTAGTACTAAAAAAAATGTAAATTATGGTAAGAAAATGTGAGGAAATAGACTTAATTTTCAAAAATTAAAAACCGAAAACAAAATGGTTATCAAACGAGACCTTAGTTTTTAAAAATCAATCTTATAAATATCTCTTCTACCTCTAAATTTCTTACTTACTTTCTATCAATGTTTTTAAAAATCATGTCAGATTTTGAAAACTAATAAAAAAAGAATTTAAAAACTTGTTTTGTTTTAATTCAACACTTTTACTTAAAGAAATATGAAAACCACGAGAGAAAATATACTTTAATTTTTAGAAACTAAAGTGTGAGAGAATACAACTGTCGTTTTTAATTAAAATCATACGATCTCTGATTCTTTTCATAAATAAACTAACTTGTATACTCTTGATCAAAAGAGGTTCAAACGAAAAGAACTTGCACACCATAATCCTTTTGCCTGTCCCGCGGTATCCCCACCCAATGCCAACCAAAAACATTGCTTGAATCAGTGCTTCATAGATCTTCTGTCTGTAATCGGATCGCCATCGATCTCTTTTCTCGTCTGTCTATGAATTTACAGAGCCGCTCCCTTCCCCATCATCCCGGCAAAAGTTTCTAGCAATCCAAAGACCATCTTGAAGCTTGAAAGATAACAACAGGTCCAATCAATCAGAAAACCTGCCTAATGTTGATGTTTATTCTTGAAGTTCTTATGTATTCCAGAAAGTGCATATCATTTTGATTTGAGAACTGTGTTTCAAGAAAAGATATTTCTTCACTTTCTTCATGGATGAAGATCCGTGGTACACCTACAAGACACCCACAGCATGTGTTGGGGAGTTAACAATCTTTCTACGAATGAATCACTCGGCATTATTTGGATTCAGATATCCAAGGTGATAACAAAACAAAAGGACAATGCAAGTGCAGGTATCTGATATAGAAATACATTTTGATATGATGTAAGAGTGAACATTAAGGCGACATTACCATGGAAACATTCCCTTGCTTCTCCAGCCATTAGCACAACATCTCCGCTTCGAAGAAACATGGCTACGGGTGGATCCTGTCTCGACTTACCACCCAAAAGAAAAATAGCTTTGCAACCCAAACTGGACAAAGTGGAGGCGAGCAGATATAATAGATAACAGAATCAGTATCAGCCCATGTACTTTTAAATATCAGAAAGAAATGCAATTGCAAGAGGATAAGTTAGCAGGATACCTCATGCTAACAATTGGCTTGCTCCAGTCCACTTCCATGTCATCTAGGTGACCACCAAGCGTGTCACCTGGAAATATCGATAACGTGTCAGCGTCATGGCTATTAACTAACAAGGATTTCATCTTAAAATCAATTGGCGAGAGCCGAGAGGAGTAGCTATCTAATAAACATTGTGAGTCCTAATGTTTCCAATGTAGAATCCTCGACAATGGCAAAATTTTGTTAACTCTCTCTAGTTACCTGAAGCAAAATAATTAACTATTGCAGCTTCAGGCTTGAATTCTTCCCCAGTTGGCATTGCAGCTGCCGCCATTCTTTTGGCGAGTTGACAAAGGGCAGAGGGTATCTTATTATGGGGCAGAGATATGTCATAGCTTCGCTACGCCATAACAAGGTGAATAATTCAGAAAATAACATATCAAAACATAGCAACAGAGACAATACTATGATGGTTTTAGCGTTTTGGAATAGTCTCATAAAATACAACTTTCAAATAGGAACCATTCAAAACATTCAAAACAGAGTTTAAATTGGTATAATACGAGCAAACTATGGAGTTTTATAGTTGAACTCACCTTGGACCAATCAAATTGTAGGCCGAGTGTACTCCAACGCAACTTTCGAAGTAATACTGAAGCAGGAATTGATTTGCAGGCCGACCCTCTTCTGGATGAAACAGTATGCTCCTCCACAAACTTCCAGTTATGAGTACTTCCATTGCTAACAGAAGGTTCAACATCAGAATCAACGTTGAAATCAGAGATTTCATCATCTTCAACTAAAACTTTCTTTCCCTTTGCTGCAATGAACAAGTCTTTAATTGGTCCATAAATAGCATTGTGGTTGGTTCTGTTAGGAGGCTGCGGGAAATTCGTTAAACTCTCCCTGATCCATTGGCATTGCTCTTGTAAGCTCAACGCTCCAGGAATAAAATAAAACCCTACATGTTAAACACATAAAGAACAGCTGAATTGGGAACTTTTTCTTTGAAACAGAGCCGAAAATGGAGAATCGGCAATACCAGGACGATTCTCCAAGCAGAAGACTGGCCCATCGAGATCGCACTTAGTCGCGTACACGCCCAGCGGAAGTGCACCATCTTGTTTGTAACATTCGAGGATGCACTTGAAATCGATAACCTCAGACAAATCGACTTGTTTCGGTAGTTTTTTCCTGACAGAAATCGCAAAAAAGAGAGTTTGAAACATCGTCTCTTGCAAGGAATTCAATGGCAATAGAATGACATAGAACCTGAAAGAGCAATTGTGAAGGAATACTTTTTCGAAGATTTGTAGGTGTCGTCGTAGTACAATTTGTATTTCTTTTCTGCTCTTCTGAAAGCGGTGCGCTCGGAATCGTCGATACCTTGGTCGGATCCGTACATTTTATCCACCAGGATCCGCTGTCGCCGGTGAGATGATCGATCGGCGTAAGATTGAGCTTCTGAATTCTGGCGACGGACGGTAGAGGAATAATCAAGCTTAGGGTTTTGACTGGTCAGGCACGTTTTTTTTTTCTACGAGACAATTTATTTTTATCTAATTTCTATTTGTTTCAAAAAATTCAAAATATTACCCATCCTTAAATTTTAAATTTAGTTTCAATTTAATCTCTAAATTTAAAAACGTTACAAGGTTACTTTTGAGATTTGTGTTTTATTTTAATTTGATCTCAATATCAATATTTATATTTTTTATATTGATTTTTCACTAAATATTATCTTTCAATAATTGGTGTTGGTATCTATTATTTAATATGAAATAATTATGGAGTGAAATTTTAAATTTAATAGTAGAAAAAAATAGTAAAACTTAATCGAGCATAATTTGTTAATTTTTTAACACTAATTAATAAGATAAACAAAAGTTAAAATGTGTAAATTATGTTGATGATGATTTGGTTTTTTATTGTCTTTTTTTTCTTAGTCCATTTTTGTTAATTTTAGTCCAATATTTGTAGGAATTGTAAAATAAAACAAAGAAAATTATATTTATTTAAATGAATAGATTGAGTTTTGACTTCCATTTTGGAAAGGAAACAAAAATTGCTTTTTATTGCAAATTATGGATAAAATGAAACAAGGACATAAATTGCTGAGTGAAATAAATTAGCACATATCATATACTAATTTTTTATGGATCATCTCAATTATGAAATCTCTTAAAACTTGACAGATGTTTAAATTTCTTATCGATTTTGTCTTGCTAATCTTAGGAGTTGTTGACTATCGAAGAGCCTAAGGTCTACACAATGGTTCGATAATGAGTGAAAGTCACCGTTTCAACTCTCCAAAAGTCAAATTATTGACCCATTTCCAAAGCACGAGAAACACAACGAAGTATACTAGCACAACTTCTCAATCAAGTGACTACAAATTTTTACCTATGAAAACTAGGTATGAAATTACTTTTGGATACTAAGTTTTTTTTTTTTTTTTTTTGCAAACACTTAAAAAATAATAGTATTTGGCTAATTGTTGATCCCATTTTATCAACCTCGAGGTGAAATGTTCAATTTCTTATTTTTTTTTATTATTATTAATCATCACACATTTTTTAATCCTTATTTTTTGAAAATACGATGATATGCACATAACCATATTTGACTAATAAGTTTGAAATCTATATTATAATCATAATAAATAAAAAAATGGTTGTTTTCAAATATAGAAAAATAAGTCAAATTTCGCGATAAACTTCTATCGCTCAAACTATTTATAAATTTAGAAAAATTTTACTGTCAATGGACCGCGATAGACTTTTATGGATGCGGTCTATCACTCTACATTTTCCGAACATTATTAGTAATAAATAAATAAAACTCCTCAATTCTAATTCTCCCCCACACCATATATCATAAAAAAAAAATTATATACGATAATTTATGAACCAACAAAAAAGTAAATAATTTTACCGCCATTTTGTTCTCCCAAACAACCACAAATATAAGTCCAATCGTTACCAAATTGGCTCTCACTTGTGATTAGGGCGGTGGAAAGAACAAATATCTCTCTACTTCTGATTTCGCATACTGCAAGCAATTCCCAGAAACTCAATTCAAGCTAGAGAACCAGAAATGGCCGCAACCAGGACTGTGATGCGTTCTGCATCCATATTCTTAACGGAGCCATCGCGACCCCTTCACTTCACTCCTCCTTCTTCCTCCTTCTCTCTCGGAACCAGGCGATCCTTCACCCACAGATTGTATTGCAATGTCAGGAGAATTAGCGCTCGAGGTTTTCACTTTTCCAAACGAACTGTTCTGAATTGCTCCCACGATGAAACCCAATCGACGTCTTCCTCTAATCAGGACGGTCAGGACCCTCCTCAGGAGGCTGTTTTGAAGGCAATTTCAGGTTTCTACCTGACCTTTATGCTATCAAGGCTTCTGAATTGTAAGCCGTAAATCAATTAATTTCTGTATAATTCCTCGTGTGAGCTTGTGCCTGTTCATGTTTCTATTTCACGACGAGTTCTTAATCTACGCGATATAATTGATAATCAGTTCGTTTGGTTGCTCGATACAGAGGTATCTAAGACAGAAGGGAGGGTTGGGCATACCACGAATATGGTACTTGGAGGAACAGTGACTGGTGATTCTACCAACGAGTGGCTCGCTTTGGATCAAAAGGTACGGAATAGTTGCTCTATAACCTATTTTATGTATGGAATGGCTGCTTCATATCTTTCAATGTTTTGGTGTTTAGGTCTTTTAATATTGGTTTTTTAAGTGGTTGATTCTCTCTATCTTTGCAGCACTTAGAACTAAGTAGAAGAGATAGGGAGGATTTATCTGTAAAAATCACATTATCTTGCTAATAGATATATCATATTACCATCACCTTTAATTTTGCATGATTATTGGACAGGTGAACTCGTACCCGGGTGTTAGAGGCTTTACAGCAATTGGAACTGGGGGAGATGATTTTGTGCAGTCTATGGTTGTTGCTGTGGAGTCTGTCCTCCAACAACCAATTCCTGAGGTGATTGTTTTCAGTTTCCACAGAGTCTATCTTTCACTTCATTCCGCAGATGTCTCGTTATTCGTGGTGCCTTATACGTGGAATTTCTAAGAAATTGAAATTCATGCTTGCAGTTAGTGATGAAATTAGGCCAGATAATAGTATTTCCTGTGTTGTTTTAGTGGGAAACGTAGTCTTTCTGACTAATATTAGTTAGAAAATATTATGTCGAATGACTTGATAGTAAAAATTGGAAGAAGTAGCCTAAATCCAGTTGCAATTTTTAATGTATTATCGCTGTCATTGTTAAATTTTTAATAGTTATTTAAAATTTTTTTAAATATATATTAGCAAATTGGTGGTATGGTATAGCTGCATGTTTAAATCCGTATATGCATTTGGAGAATGTAGTATATTATAATTGTTTGTGCATCTGGGTATCAAAATAAATAGATCTTATCAATTAAAAAAAAATTTAGGTTCAAAATAGGTCGAGATTGTCTTATAACAATTTCCGTTAAAGTTGAACTCCAGCAAGTGTCCAAACATAAAAATTCTAGAAGTGTACTTTGAACTCTTTTTAATTTCAACTTTCATGGACCGTCATTTTCTTCATCCCTTGCACATGATAGCTAACAAAAGATATTGTGAAAGTTTTTGTGTATGTGGATCATGATGGTCACTGCATTAAACTCTTAATTTCCTAAACGACAAGGTGGATGGTCATTATTTGAGCTTCAAAAAAATCACAAAGTTCTTAGTTCTCAGATCTTAATATGTCATATAGTATAGAGGAACAGTTGGTCTTTCTCGTGAAGAACATGGGCGTACAAAAGCAATTCCTAGAGAGTTATAGGATGGATCTGTAGAGTCTGAAGGAAGATATATTTTGGAGGAACATATGCTAAAGTGACTTGAGGATCAAAATTCTACCATTTTCCATCTTTTGGTTGATGGATGAAAGAAAAGTATACTCATTTCCAGATGCTCTCTTTTGAAGTGAGTTTGATTAGTGGCTTAAAGGTGATAAGTGAGTTCGTCAAGTTTTTGTCAAAAGCCTTTTAAGTTTTATGTATTAATTTCTCCCCTGGAGGTATTTGTTTGGATTTGATTAAGGGAGATGTCAAAGTGGAGTTGGAAATTCCTTCCCAGGAAGGAAGAGTATTGAATGAAGAATTTGGAACATCATCAAGGTTGATGCAATGAAGGCGTTACAGTGAATGCTCGTGTAAATGCAACCTACATCTGTGGATTCTTATAGAAATCTAACCCTGTTTACAATTTCTTATTTCTTGACCTACTAGCTTCTCTATCCCTCAGTTTCTCTTCTACCTTCTTTTAGGAAACAATCTTATGGGTCTATAAAATTACAAGAAATAGAGGAAAGCCAAGCCCCATGCAAGGGAACAGAAAAAGCTCTGTGAAAGGAGTATTGATACTACAATGGTTGTAAGGGGTAACAAGTTTACGCTAAGAAAGCTCATCTTCGGTTTATAAGAGTTTTGTTTGGCTCCTGGCTCTTGAAAGAAACAGTAGGATCTTCAGAATTCAACAACAACAAAAATTCCTTTAGGAGCTTTATGGACCATTATATTTTGTGGCTCCTTTTTTAGTGTAAATTGTATGCTCCTTCAACATAAACGGTCTTACTTCTTTTTCTGACAATTTGAAGGCATGGAGCCTGGCTTTCCTCCCCATTCATCTTATCCATGAAACCATTACTTACACACACAGAAATGATGTTTACACCAAGGAAGGGCTACAAGAAAGAGGGAATCGAACTAGTGCATGAGATTTTTTCTTCTTTGTTGATGAAAACCCAACTGTTCCTTTCAAGCCAGAGATTCAGGGATTACTTGCTGATATTGTAGATAGGAAAATTTTTGTATTTGTGGTAAGAGCCATGTCCCTATTGAAGTAACACATAATTCCAAAACTTTCAGCATAGGAGGTTGTAGGCAATTATTGAATGGACCAAAAAGAAGGGCCTAGAAAAAAGACTTGTTATTGAGAAGGCGTATGTCAAGGTGTTGTATGGTGGCTTGGGCAAAAAAATGGAGATCTTGGATTTTTTGGGTGCTAGTAACTACTGCCAATTTCTCCGCCGGGCTTAATAGAAGATTGGATTTTTGGGTGCCTGTCTACCTTACCTTATCTTTTCGGGGTTTTTTTTTTCTTTTTGGGTGCCTAGTGGTCGATTATTTTAGTTGGATTCTTTGTAAAAGGTATTGAAGTTAGTGTTCTTGATGGCTCTGTGGTTAGGAGATCTTATTAGATTTTTCTCTACGATAGATTATTTAAAATCTCCAATTTATTCAAGGCTATCAAATTCTTTCAACATCCATTCGGGCTTGCAAGCAATTTAGTGAGATGGGTCGTCATAGGAATGAACTGCTCACCTTTGGAGTTCAGTACACTGGGTCTAAAGTGCGCACATACCAGTTATACCTTGGATAGAGAAATTGTAGGTTCTTCAATAAGCCAGAAGAATTATGTTCTTTGATTGAAAGAGCTTGAACTGGTGACTCATTTAGCACTTTATACTATTCTCTTAATTAAATCTAGATCATGGGATATGGTGGCCTCATTTCGTATCATATGCTGCACAAAATTCATTGATTCTCAAACCCTACTTTCTACGCAACTTCATCATTGTAGCTTTAGTTTAAACAATTCATAACTGTTGTATTCGTTATTTTAAGCTTCTCAACCACACTACGCAAGTCTCAAGTACTAAGTGAATTTAAGGCCCAACAAATTGCCATTTATTTCAAATTTTCAATTTTCAAAGATTCATGAGAGACCTGATACCTTTGTGTGAGCTTCTCCAATCCCCTTATAAAACCATTTCTAAGTGTGGGAATGACATTCTGGCGATTGAAATTTAAGTTCCTTAGGAAGAAGCCTGCCTAACCAATTTAGAGGTGCAGCAGTGGGTTTCTCTTGTGTAGTTGGATGGTCTTTCAACTACTCTTTGGATTGTGAATTGGAAAAGGGAGAATTCGAAGATGTTTCTATCTAAATCTCTGTCTCATGATATTGTTCCAATGGAGGAAGCTGTTCGTTGTGAGATTTTAACTGGTATTTGGAAATTGACTTATCCAAGAAAGTCAAAACTTTTTTTTTGTAGACTATTCTTTTGTGGGATAAATGCACATGATAAAATCCATGTATGGATCCGTTTAATTTTAGCAGCCTCATGGTGGTGTGCTTCATGTAGAAAAGATAATGAAATTGTTGATTACCTTTCCATATGGTGCCTTCTATTGGAAATAATTTCGCAATAAATTTTGGAGAGTGTTTGATGTGTGTGTGGCAGGCTTCTTCTCTATGATTGCGTGCCAATCCTTTCAAAGATAAGTTTGAAGGGTTGCTGCGTAATATTTTTAGAGATTTCTATTGGAAGATTTCGGCAAAGAGGATAGGAGAATCTTTCTGAGTGTTGATAGAAGTAAATTGTAATTAAAGAGTTTTAGGATGCTTTGCTTTTTGTTTCTTCTTCTGCAAGCTCTTTACTCTCCTTTTTCATAACTACTCTTTTTCTACACTTTGTACAATTTTCAAGACCTTTTTCTTTTCGCTTCTTTTCTTTATTTTCATTTTTGAGGGCTTTCCGTATTTCATTTAATTATAGGACAAAATGACAAGATATCAGGAATGAGGGAAAATATGTAAAAGCTAATCCAGGTAACAAGTGTGAGAGAGAGAGAGAGAGACCCACTACTAAACCGATTATGTTTTTGGTGATTTTAACGTAATCTTGGCGATCACACCATTATGGTTTTCGATTGAAGAATTGTGCTGGTAGGATAGAAACACTGCGTCTGTATATGTCAAACAGATCATCAGTAAAAAAGAGAGGAAAGATATGAAAGACATTAAACGTTTAGTTGGTCTTTGTTGAGCAAACACAATTTTTCTAGCGAGAGAACTGTCACGGTGTTACTGTTAAAAATAAAATCAGACAATTAAAGTATGTGCTTGATGTAGTAAAACAACAAATTGCCGACGGCAAAAGTCCAAATTTCCATTAGGGGAATGAGGTAGATCCTTGCGAATATTGATGGTTAATGCGTTAAGAAAGTGGACCTACTCCATTTTGTCCTTGATAACAATGAAGTTCTCTTTAGTCCCCACCATCTTTAGCGTTCAGGTTAATTCTTACTCATTTAGGTTTAGTTTAACTAATTTGGTTGTACCTTTAGTTTATTTTGTTATTGTTTGTACTTTGTTTTCAGTAATTTCTATACATTGCTTATAAATAGGCATCAATATTCAATTCTTCATGAAATGATATACAGAGCATTTTCCATCTCTGATGTATTAATAGTCTGTAAGATCTGCGATAAAGCTAGCTATTAAGTCGTTGTGAAAGTGTTTGGCATGAATTATCAATAGAGAAATGGACGGGATCTGGCTCGATAGGATGATAATTTCCAGATTTGTTCCTTCATTTGATTGGTGTGCTAAAAAATAAATCTCCGTGTTACAGGGCAAAGTGAGGCATAAATTTTCAGCAAAAGGGAAGTACATTTCGGTAAACATAGGACCAGTTCAAGTAATTTCCAGTGAGCAGGTCCCTCTCTTTCTCTTCTATTAATTTGTTCATTAATGATGCCTTACAATTTGTTAGCGTAGTATGTCCTTCACCCGCCAACAAACATGTTTGGTCATGATGCTTCTTGATTTGGTCGACCCCATCCCCAATATAAATAAACAATAGGTTCATGTATATAGTTTTTGTATCTAACATTTGCCAACCTAATCAAATCTCATCCCTGATGTCCGAATCCCTAACTCTAAAAAAAAAGGTAAAAAAGAATAATGCTTTTGTTACTACAACTTTTAATCTTGTCCTGAAGATTCAAATTGTATTTGAATGACTTGGATTTTAGCAAGGAATGGATTCAACTGTTGTCTGTTGCTATTAAAGTCTATGTCAGGAACTCACGAAAAATGGTATGATTTATTTTATTGCCAATTAGATTACAATACAAACATTTTTATACATCAACATACATGGAAATTGAGAAATTAATAGGTGGTCAATTGCTAAAGAAGAATAAAAGGAGATACAAGATTAAAGAAAAGTCTATTAAAAGAATTGCAGATCACATCATCGCCATCACTTTTTCACTTAAAGGTTTTTGTGACATTCAATGGAACTTGAATAAATGAACTTTTGATGAATTAAAATAATTAAAGAACTTTCGTGAAATAATCTTAACTTAAATATTATCATCTGCTACATTGAACAGAATAAATTATTTTTGGCCAATTATTTTGAAATTCATGACATTTCATGTGGATGGAGAACGATCTAAGGTGAATCTTTTTGGTGGACGAGCTTCTGATGTGCAATGTTTTGTGGTTTCCCCTTCCAGGTTCAAGCCGTTTATAATGCAATGAAGAGAGATGACCGTATGAAATACTTTCTATAATTCTCTTTTTTTGAATTAGGGTTTACTTCTACGAGTCCTTGTAATTTAATCACTCTTATCGTTCTAGATATCTTGATTATTCCACTTAAAAAGTTCTCTAATTTTACATAATCTTTTCTTCAGCCCTCTGACTTCATCTTTTGCATTATAATTTCCAAACCTAACCACCTTTATTTATTTTAGGTTAAATTGCAAATTTGGTCCCAGGGTTCGGAGAAAGTTAAGATTTCATCCCTATAGTTTACAATTAAAATTTAGTGGGACTAGTGGATACTATTTATGAAGTTTTATCAAACCATAGAGACTAAATCCTAATTTTTTCGGAACAAATTTGTAATTGAACCTTAATTTTAAAATTAAATCCTCCTCAGTGGCTGCCCACTTTGCCTTGTTTTCTAGCCTGCTGTTGATGAGCCTTTTATTTTAAATTTTGGATAAAGCATTTGGTTACCACAGCGCAAGACAAATGCACCATCTTGTCTTTTATATATAGATCCTTTTGCTTTCCTTGTCTCCTCGTCCAATTTGAACGTTTGATGAAAATTATAAACTAACTTGATGCAAATTTCAAATCCATTGAACTTTATGCATTATGTTGCCACAATTATCTATTATTATCTTGCTTCCACTTTATTGTGCAGTTAGTTGTATGATCAATAATGGCTTGAATTTTCTCTTGCCATAAAGAGAATGTTGATAATGACTATTCTTATACAACTCTTTTTCCCTAGAGCATTCAATTCTTCTTCAGTTGATGATGGAGATTTGAGTTCAGGTGGATATTTAAAGTAATTGTATTTTCCCCTTAATTTGAATTAATCAGGTGATAAGCTAGAGAAAATCAACCACCACTATTAAAGATGGTAAGAAATGCAATTAATTATCATTTTAAAGATTGATGCTTCTTAATAATAAGTTTACCTCTTATGATTTGAAGCTGAAAATGGGAATTTAACTTTAAATATCATTCATTATACAAACGTGGTAAGAAAATGGGGGCGACAAGAAGAAAAAAGAGAATACAGAAAGAGGGGAAAAGAGAGCAAAAAGTCAATTAAGAGAGATTGAAATCTTTTACTTTTTTTCCTTCGTCCGAAAACACAGCCGAAGTTGACGGCCAAATTGTCCGTCCGCCCCATGAGATCAGACTCCGGCGAGTTTTATTGATATCCAAAGAAAATATTTCCTTCAACTCACTCGCCGCCGATCACTTGACCGATGACTATCTTTGAACAAAAATAATTTCAGAAAATGCAAATCTCCGGCGAACAAACCCATCTGATCTAACAAAATCGATCTGAAGTTCGATCGGCTTCGCTCATATTGGCGGCCGGAGGAATCTTGAAATGCCATAACCTTCCGACTCCATTAACATAATACTTGTTCTTGCATAAAAACTCCTGCGCAAATGTTCTCTCCACTTTCCGATCAACATCGTGCAAAAACACATCTGTAACGCCGGATCCTTTCCTATTCCTCGCCATCACGGCGGCGGAGAATATCGCCGCCATCCGGCCAGGAGCCTCCGCAAAATACCCCCTTGGAGCGTCGATCATTATCAGGTCCCACTCCTTCTCGTAAATCTCTTCTGGAAGATTATGAAGCGCTAACTTACACTTTTCATTTCCCTTAAGAAATGCCTTCGTCGGCGAACAGTACGGCTCCGATTTGTAGGTTGAGAGCAACCGATCTGCCTCCTGAAGCTGCGTCCGGTATTGAACGTGATAAGCTCGAAGCATCGGAGCGTCTTTGAGAACCGTCTGAACCCATTTCGGATCCTCTTCAAGAAAAATCGTGGTTCCGAGAGGATTGAGCGACGCCCACATCAACGAATCGTGGCCGAGCCCGAAGACCAGAAAATTACAGGGACATCGGACCTTCAATACGTCGAATGAGATATGGATCTCGTCCAGTGATTGCTGCGGAACTGTTTTCGAAGTCGCGTAATGGATTATTGACTGAAGCTGGATTTCCGCCGGTGAATATCCGGTGATTGTTGGTGCTCCGGTGCCGGAGATGGAGCAGAATATGTTACTGTCCACAAATCCTATGTATCCGGATATCAACAGTGAACCGGCGATTAAGCCGGCAACGGCCAATCCAAGAATCCATGGCTTGACGGATAATCGATTCTTCATTAGGAGAAAGAAAAAAAAAATTCAAGTCTTCAAAATGAAGAAATCAATGGCGCTTCTTCTGTAGTCGTTGAAGGCCTTTCTTTAGGGCGTTGGGTTCGTTTAAAGGTTTATGGAGACGAGTTCCGATTGGACGGAACTTGAAAAGACATAAATACCCTCACCCTGAAGACTTTCTTGGCCTTCATCAAATGGTCGTTGACCGGTTCTTTGGTAAAAATGGTTCTGGATTCAACGTTTTGCTGACTCACGTGATGATTGGATGTTCTTCCCCGTTGTGGGGTCCATTCTAAATTCTACGTCCACTTACCATCCGCCACGTGTATCAACTTGGTCCTTGTTTCTACCGAAGCCATCCCACAAGTCCAATTTTACATTTTCTATAAATTAATATGGATTAATACCAACTAGTCTCTGTTTTTTCTATTTAATAAATCCAATGGACTTTTATTTCAAATTAATTATTTCGAATAGGATTTTTATTTAAAATTCCTAACCAATAAAGTCAAAAGTAACCTCTAATCCACCTACACCCTTAAACAACCGCCACCTCAACCTAGCTACTTCATAGGGGATGTTTTGAAATAACGAGTTGCATAATTTCAACCATGAAAAAAGAAAAATAAATAAATAATTGCTCATCAATATCGATAAGGAAATAAATGGTAATGACAAAAGCTAGAGCTAAAAAGTCTTCTGGAACGTTAAGGGCGTGTTTAGGAGTGATTTTAAAATGTCTAAAATTACGTTTGTCATTCTCAAAATCAAATATGTTATTAATCCTTCTAAACTAATTTTAATGATTGAAAATTGCATTTAAAAGTGTAAAATTGAAAATTAAATTAATTTTGAGTGATTCATATGTGTTTTTGAGTGATTTTAAAAATGATTAAAGTGATTTTTAACGATTTTAAAATTACTCCCAAACATGCCCTAAATTTTTACTTCCAAGCTATGGTGAAGAGTTACCTTTCAAGCTTGATCAAGGCTATTGAAGAGTCCTAATGAATCTAAAATTCAGATTCATCCACATCTTTAATGCCCTATGTATCTATTTATGTTATGTACGTACATCAGGAGTTGGAAATGAATTTAAACAATATAGGTGAAATGTTCTGTCATTTCATTTAGTTTAAATAGTGATGTATTTTTCACATTGGAGATAGAAAGGAATTGGAATTTGAATGAATTTATCGTAGAGTTTAATCTCTCGAGCTGTTATGCTTTCTTTATATTCTTGTGTTTAGATTGCATGTTTTAGAACTTTCAATCTAGTTTGATTGATTAAATCGTGAAGAATTTGAAATCTTGAAGATAAGAACAAGTTCTCATGTTTTTCTTAATTTTCGATCAATATTTTCAAGTCAAATCTATTTAACTTTCTTGGGGTTGATTATCAATTCATTATTGGAGGTTATTCTTATTATTGTTGTGGGGGTTCACCTTGAATAATGGGAGTTCTCAAACATAATTGAGGTAGTTCTTTTTATCAAATACCCTTGCAAAACTTCGAACATGCTAACTTGAACGTAGATCAATTAGTAAAAGACACATCTTTAATATGTAGTCCTCTTCGAGAGCAAATTTATCATAGGCCTAGGGGGACTCGAATCTTCACGACTTCAATGCATTTTTATATTAGTATAAAACAAAGCTATTTTAGTTATCAAAATGGCTATCTAATCTTTATGCATGTAATTTTTCTAAATTATTTTATTTTTTGTTTTATTATATTGACCGTGACAACACATTTAAATGTACAGTAAATTTAAAAAATATATATGAATTACTATTAAATGATGCAACAAATTAAAATATATTAAAACAAAAAATTATTTTTTAGGATTAAATTACAAGTTCAGTCTTTAAATTTTAAAACTTGTATTTATTTTGTTCATGAACTTTATAACGTGTAACCTTAAACTTCAAATTTGTGTGTATCGCATCTTAAGATTTCAATTTCATGTGATAAATTTTTTAATCTTGAATTTTGTATTTAAAGAGTAAATGATTATTAACTATTCGATATTTTTGAAATTTCATGTATCTACTAAACACAATATTGCTAGTTTAAATTTCATCTTATATCTAATAAATTAATTATTTTTTTTAGAAAAAAAATCTTAGATGTGAAATCAAGTTTAGAGACTTATTATACATTTTTAAAGTTCAATAATCTATAAGACACAAAATTAAAAATTCACAAACTAATTTGTAATTAAAATTGATTTTCACTCATTTTAATATTTTTGTGAAGCCTTAAACTAAATTTTTCGAACAAAAATTCTGAATCCGCCACTATTTCTTTTCAAGCTATGCTTAATTTTCTTGACAATTAGGGTTTTGACCAACATCTTCAGATATTTATATCTCAAGTGCCTGTTTGAAGGAGAGCTACATGAATTTTCTTAATATTTCTTCTTACCCAATGGAGATGTCTCAACTCTTCAACTTTCATCCTTTCATAGCTCTTTAATTAATATCAAAAGGAAAAACAAAACGTATTACAAGTAGTCTAGTGTCGTGGACTACATAGGTATTCCTAACAATTCTTAACATATAACAATCTAGCAATTTGTGAGTCATCCACATCAAACTTTTGATGCATAGTTTGATGTGTCGTGAAGGGTTAATAGTGAAAAAATAAGGGAAATTTTCACAAAAATAAAAAATGACAAACTATTTATAGAAAATAGCAAAAAAAGAAAACACTGGTAGACATTAATAGACTTCTAGCTATCATCATCTATCAGTGATAGACTTCTATTATTTTTATCAGTGATAGACCCTGATAGACTTCTATCAACGTCTATCACAACTATCTAAAAATTTTGCTATTTTATATAAATAGTTTCACTTATTTTTCTATTTTTAAAAATTTTCCAAAAAATAATGTATTTTTAAAAACAAATGATAAGTTTAGGGTAGTTATGAAAAAATAATAATTTTAATAATGTAAAAAAAAAAAAAATGTGAAATTTAGAGTAGTGGGGTGAAGTATTGACGATTTGGGGTAGTGAACTTATGTATCATGTTCACGAGTTTACCCCTTATCCACGTTGGGGTTGGCTGGTTGATCGCTTGGAACTCGTGTAGATGATATAATATTAAATTTACCATCAACTTAAGCTTTTAAGTCAATCGATGTTTAACGTGGTATCCGAGTAAGTGGTTTAGGAGGTCTTGTGTCAAGTGAGAGAGAGTATTAGATGATATAATATTAAACTTACTTCACCTGTTAGCTAATACTTTTGGGTCAATCGATAATTTAAACTATGTGCACGAGTTTTTTTTTTTTAATACATTTCTTAATTTGCGTTTTTGTTAATCTTTTAAAATAATAAAATAATATTGACAAAGCCCATTAAAAAACAGTATGTCTTTTCGTTAATGCTTAAATTAGATCAAACAATATGAAAAACGCTTAACAAAATATTGTTTTAACTAAAATTACATACAAAGTCGAAATTATAATAACATTTCAATTTTTTTAAAAGAAAAATCTATGTGTCACATGATGATCGTCTTCTCTCACGCCGTTCACAACAAGATATAGGTACAACAAACAATAATTGATCATGTGCATAATATTCCTTTTGAGATGACCATAACTTAATGCGATGTCTATTTAAACTCTTAATAAATATCCCGAAGAAACTGAAATTGAATCATTAACTATATGAGGTTTTTGATCTATGTGTACTGGAATATCTCTGCCTTGTTGCCATTGGCACTTACAAATTCGTATGCTAATTGTTTTTCTTGAAGCACAATAATGTGCCTCTTTTCATGAATTTTTTAGCTAATTAACTAAGAGATGAAACATTCACGGAAAATATCTTCATCTGGTTAGATAAAGGACATGTTTGGGAGTGATTTTAAAATCGTTAAAATCAATTTTGGCATTTTTAAAATCACTTAAAAACACACTTTAATCACTCAAAATTAATTTAATTTTCAATTTTATACTTTTAAATGCAATTTTCAATCATCAAAATTAGTATTTAAGGATTAAAAACATTTTTTACAGTGATTTTGAAAACGACGAAGTGATTTTAGCCATTTTAAAATTACTCCCAAACATGCCTGTAAATTCAAATTTCAAATCAATTTTAAGAGAATAAAAGTATTTTATATTTCATGTTAGTTGTTTTCTTAATATTTTATATTATATTTAATATAAATTTTATATAGCATCAGGTTAGAGTATTGCGACATCGTACAAGAAATATAAATCGAAGTAATTTATCAATAGAGATGCACCTATCATTATACATCTCACTGTCATCACACACATAAAAAATTGAATTAAAATATTTTCAAAAAGCAGTAAGAAGAATTTATTTCCTTGTGACTAATTATGATTAAAGAATTTAGTGAGATGCACAAAGATAAATACGGTCTGGAATGTATTTAAATATTTTCGTACTGGGTATAGGTTGCATTTTTAAATAAAATATATGTATATAGTAAAGAAATTGAAAATGAGCTTGATAGGTCTACACTAAAAATAAATAAATAAAAAAATATGGATAGTTTTTTAAGGTTTTCTTCACAATGTTACAACAATTCAATTATGGTAGTTAAAAATAAACTACAAAAAATGCTTTTATTGTTTTGTTGTCTCATTGATATTTCCAATTTTCCATAATACATAATAATGAAAATAGGTCATAACCAAATAGTTGTGTACTACATTCAACTTCAATATTATTAATTATTTTTTTATAATATGTTATTATATATTTAATGAAATTTACATTTATGTGAAATCTATAATGTTTTTAAGAAAATTTTTACCGATTGAAAAAATGTCAAACAATTTACAAAAAATAGTAAAAAAAAATACTATTAAACATTGATGGACTTCTATCAGCCTTTATCAGTGATAGAGACTCTGATAGACTTCTATCATCGTCTATCACAACTATCTAAAAATTTTGCTATTTTGTATAAATAATTTTCCTTATTTTTCTATTTTAAAAAATCTCCAATGTTTTTATTCATTAATCATCATAAACTATGATAAGTTGTTTTCAAAATCGATAAATTAATAGTAATAAGGTGGATTCAAAATTCTCATACTATTTTAATTCATTTATTATTTTTTCTCATGTTGTTTCAATTGTGAACATTAAAATAATAAAAAAATTGATTTTTTTTCCACAACTTTTATATAATATATATGTGTGTGGTTATTACATTACAAGATCTCCTTTAATTATTTATCAATATTTATGAGTAATTACTTTTAATCAATATATTATAATTATGTCAGACTTAGGATTAAAATATCGATATTCATATAAATATTAAATGGGTCTTTTCATAAATAGAAAAAAAAATAAAAATAATTACACATATAGAAAAAAAAAAAGTAGAAAATACAAAAGCATGCAGTGCACTTTTTTTTATATGTATAATTATTTTGTTTTTTTTTTCTATATACAACAATTTTCTTATTAAATAGTATAATTTTTTTTCTAATTTATTATTGTTTTGTCGAACAACATGGGAGTTCGTAGGATTTTAATATTCATTATGAAGCAAGGATATTTAAAAAAATTATATTAAAAAATCCAGCGCTTGATATTTTCAAGACGTGCGAGTAGTTTTAAATTTTAATTGAAGTTGCCCGGTAGGCTTGAGTCAGAGCCAATTAGGGTGGAGAATCTTTTTTTTTTTTTTTAATATAAATTTATTTATTTATGAGTGAAATTGTGAGGGAATACGACGGATTTCTACGTGTCTGTTGGTTGGTGGAGGAGACACGTGGATACGGTACGTGCATTCCTCTCTTCTTTGCTATGCTTAATTTTTGAAGCTCATCCCCATCAGGCCCAACTCATTTTGGGCTTAAACCTGTTTGTTTAGGGCTTACCTCATGTATGGCCCTTAATATTTGGTATATATTTCATAAATCTCAAAAACTTTAAAAAAAAATATGCACAAACGGACTAGCTTTATTTACAAAAGTTTAGGCTCAATTACTAATAAGCCCTCTTGTCTATTATATATATATATATATTTTGTTATACTACACTTCAAAATCTATTTTATTTTTTTAAATAACTTATTTTTTAAATTAAACACTTGAAAATGTATTACAAACACATCCTAAGTGTTAGAGATCAACATAAATTTACATATACTCAAGTTCAACTCACAAACTACGAACTAGAGAAAAAAATAGATAAATTAAAATAAAGCAATAAAACTGGAAGTACAATAATTAACGTGGAAAAATTCCAAACTTGAGAAAAAAATCACGGACAAAAAAAATCCACTATGTGAAAATTTGTTACAATCGCACAGAATAATTCTCTCCTGACCTTAATTACAATAGCACTATCTCAAAGTTTTTGACTACTCGTACCTTTTTCTCAATCTTAATCTAGAGAATATATACGAAATTTAATTAAAGTTAGCACACTAAACTTAAAGTGTTTCTAATTGAGATATTTGAAAAACAAAGCATAAACTCTTTTTATAGTACTTAGAGCCCATAATTTTTCTAAATTTTTTTTATGTGAGACAATTGCACTTCTAATATTTTGGCACATTTTTTTTTCGTGAATTGTGGTTTGATAATAAAGAAAAAAGTTGTAGTTTTAAATAATATATTAAATTAAAGGAGGGTATTGGCCATGATTAATGATTCCAAACTACTATTATCATCTATGACATCATGTATTTGTAGGGGATTTATGTTTTAAATGCTACGTCCAATCTGAAAGGTTGAAACTCTTCACTTTCTCTATCTAACTAATATTTATTAATTATCGTACTTTCTTTTTAATAATTTTCAAAGTCTTTTATTTCAAATACATACAATTATTTAAATTATTTATGGTCGAATGTACTTTTAGATGATAAGGTTTAAAGTTAATGTATATTTAATTTACGATGTTTTAAAATAAATACATTAATTTTTAAAACTCGAAAAATTATTTTAAATGGTCGATAAAGCTACTTGGAGCTTTAGTTGACTCACGGTAAAATGATATGGCCGTTAAATAAGGAGTAAGCTAGCTGATTTGGCAAATAATTTTATTACTTTAATATTTTTTTTAAATGACGTGGTATCCTCTTCCTTCCATCTTCTCCATCACCTTCTTCAATCCTTCTCCCAGGAAACTTCCGCCACCATCTCTACGTTTTTCCAGTTCCCGTCTTCACCACACGTCTCGTTTTTGCCATTGTTGACCAGTGAAGAATAAGGACCATGTCATCTCTTCTGCCGCCTGAGTGAAGAACAAAGGAGAAACTTCACCAATCAAACTAAATTGGCTAACAAAAAGTTAGAAGTTTGAATGATGAAAGCGAAAGAGAGAACAATCTAAATGTACAAAATCGGATAATAATTAAAAATATAGAAATTAAAATAAACATTTTGAAACTTCGGATACCAAAATAAATCAAAATTAAATTAAAAATACATGGACAGTGAAATAAATAAAAATAATAAATAGGTGATTCAAGGTTTTGGAACCTTAGTCATGTTTAACGGCTACATTAATAAATGCTTGGATGAGAACGAAGAATAGTGTACAAATCGCAATAAATACAATTCACAAAATAAGTAATTCCGAACACTTGGACGTTGGTTCGCCAACCATTCCCTTTACTTTAAAACTTTGAAACCTCCAGCTGCACAGACTGCCACAGTCCGATAAGAAAGAAATAAACTGATGATCGATCTCAGCCGTTGATACATACCGGTCCCACACATTTTGAACAAAATAATTGCTAAACTATAATAAAATACTTTGTTTAAAAGATATTCATATATTTTAAGAAAAATTTTAAACTACTTACGGAAAAAAAATAGCAAAAAAAACACTGATATATATTGATAGACTTCTATGAGTGATAGACACTGATAGATTTCTATTATCCTCTATCACAACTATTTAAAAATTTTACTATTTTGAATAAATAGTTTACCTTATTTTTTTATTTTTAAAAATTCACCTATAGTTTAAAATATTGCAATATCATCCTTAAACTTCCATAGATATTTCAAAGTTACTGTTAAAATAAAAGTCTTAATATTTTAAACAAAAAATTGAGATATAGAATTATGTGGCGATGACAAAAATGGTAGTTTAAAATTTCATTTTATGTCACTGTCACACCATTTTATATATCGATTTTCATCGAAAGTGTTAAAAGATTTATACTTTAAGAGTATTTTTGAAACAATTATGGAAATTTAAGTGTAAAATTGCTACTTCTACAAGTAGAAAGCATTTTAAAACAAATGGCAAAAAAAAGAAAAACATGAGTGTGCATCCATCTTTATACATCTCACTCTCATCACACACAACAAAAAAGAAAAAAAAATATTTTTTCAAAAAAGTAAAGTAAATTTGTCACGTGACAAATTATGATTGGATAATTTGATGGGATACACAAAGTAGGGAAAAAATTCTTATACTACGGTAGTATGGAAAATTTTTCATACTACCGTAGTATTGAAAATATACTACTTCAATTTATTGTGTGTCACGTCAATATGTTTTTAAAAATAAGGTGAGATTCATTGACATTAATGTGGGGTTCACAACTCTTTATAAAGGCAAATTCATAGTGTAAACGCAAGGAGCATGGTCCAATAGGAGTACTAGAAATTTTGTCCATTGGCATTGGTGTGGGGACCATCAACATTTATGAAGACATACAAAAGGATTATAGTACTCTATAAGTAGTATAAATTTTCCCCAACTCAGGATGCAAGTAATTATTATTTTTTTGTCAAATTACAAAAACCACCCTTAAAATCTGGTGTAATTGATTACACCTTTAAACTTTCAATTATAAAAATTAATACCTTAAACTTATATAAGTGTAAAAATGTAACACACTCAAACTTATAAAATTATAGAAATTGTAATATAAGCTTGAAAGTTCAATTTTTATCATTTAGAGATTTAATTTCTATCACTATTGTAAATTTGAGGGTCAAATTTTAAAACTTGTAAACGTTTGAGAGCTCAAATTTTTTTAATTAAAAATTTTGGGCAAATATCAATTTATACCCCGAAACTTTGGAGGTTGTATCAATTTAAATCCTAAACTATTAATAGTATCAAATTAAACCCTGAACTTTGAGGATTGTATCAATTTAGACTCCAAACTAATAATTGTATCAATTTAAACTTTGAATTCTCATAAGTGTCACAATTTAAACCCTAAATTTCTATAAGTGTATCTAAATAAAACATAATAGATGGTTTAAATTGACACACTTATAAAAGTTTAGGATTTAAATTAATATATTTATGAAAGTTCGAGGTTTAAATTGTTACAATTATTAGTTTGGAGTTTAAATTGACACACTTACCAAAGTTTAGAGTTCAAATTCATACTTTTAATAATTTGGAGTTTAAATTGATACAACCCTAAAGTTAAGGGGTATAAATTAATATTCACTTAGAATTACCACCTTACTATCCAGGGTGGTTTTTACCCCTTTTTTTTTTTTTTTTTTTTTTTTTTTTAATTTAACTGAGAATATAAATGAGCTGGTAAGTCAGCTGCATGCAAAATGAGAGGGACACGTGTAAAGAAGTCAAGCCACGCGGTTGTGGGTACAGTTGAGCCGCATTAATTTCGGTCACAGTGGAGACGGACCAGGAATTGAAGTCCAGCCCAACTACCCCGATGTGGTTCCATAAATTAATTGGCCAACGAGCCGAGTTTGAATTATATATAGATGTAGAACCGCACGGAAGCAGAAGCTGAAGCAGGTGGTTCATTATTAGCAAGATAAGAGAAATTAAAGATGAAAGGTGGAAGAAATGTTGGGGGGGTTTTGTTGGTGGTGGTTATGGTTTGTTTATTAGGAAGGGGAGAAGAAGAGAATTTGAAAGAAGAGTGCAGCAATGATTTTGAGAAGGTGGTGAGTTGCTTCGAGTACGCGACGGGGAAGGCGGCGGGGCCGAGTAAGGAGTGCTGTGACTCAATAGAGGTTATAAAAGAAAGTAAACCAAAGTGTTTGTGTTTCTTCATACAACAGACTCATAATGGAAATCAGCAGATCAAGAATTTGGGTATTCAAGAGATTAAGCTTCTTCAGCTCCCTTCTGTTTGTCACTTGAAAAACTCCAGCGTCAGCTATTGCCCTAGTAAACTTCTTATACCCCTCTTTTTCTCTCTCTCTCTCTCATCTTTGATTATAATACTTTTCACCATCTCCAAAAACCCTATTTTTCTATTTTTTTTTTATTTTAAACATATTTTTCTATAAAACCCTACTCCAAAAATAGAGTTTAAATTTATCTTGTATATGTAGTTTTTCTTTATTTTTCCTTTCCTTCCTTTATAAGTTAAGTGGTAAGGAAAATAGTGGGAAAAATTTTTCATGCGTCAAACTTTTTATTTTTAAAAAATAATTTTTTAAAAAAAAGAAAGGAGAGAGCATGAATTTCATTAAAACATTAAATAAATATTTTATGAGTGATTTTAAAAGGGTTACAACACATTTTTCATTTTTAAAATGACTCAAAAATATATTTTAATCACCCAAAATTAAGCAACATTTTTTAAAATAGAAAATTAGGGAAACTATTTATATAAAATAGCAAAATTTTTAGATAATTGTGATAGAAATGATAGAAGTCCATTACTAATAGATAGATGCTGATAGAAGTCTGTCAATGTCTATCAGTGTTTTTTTACATTTTTTTTAAATAGTGGGACATTTTTCTATATTTAAATTTTTTTAAAAAAATTAATTTAATTTTCAATTTTACACTTTTAAATACAATTTTTAATTATTCAAATTAGTTTTGAAGGATTAAAAATATATTTCACGATAATTAAAAAAAAGTAATTTTAGTCATTTTAAAATCACTCTCACGTCTACCTTAATTAGTTCATGCTTCTCTTATTCTATACCTATGAAAAAATAATTTTTTAAAGAAAAATATTTGAGTGCATCTCGAGGAGCACCATGTATCTTACCAAATTATCCTATCATAGTGTGACACGTGATAAACTATATTTATTTTTTTTTGAAATATTTTAATTTTTTTTATCTCTCTTTTCTCAATTACATCTAACTTTTTCTTTATCAAATCATTGCTCCTCTAATAAATACTTGTTATTTTTTAAAATTACTAGAATTTGAATTTATTTTTTATAAAAAGAAATACCTATCTTTTGGGTGTTGTACTTTAAAGTTGGTTCAATTTTAATTATTTGTTCTATTTAATTCGATATTAATTACAAGTCCTAAATTTAATTTAATAATAATTTTTAAAAAAAATGAGCTAAAATGTTTAAAAAAATTTCATGGTTGGTAATCGAGTGAAATTTTTTTATATTTATAAATAGTTTGATATTTTTTTATTTATAATAATTTTTCTAATGGTTCGTGCTTGAATATGTTTTCAAATTTTATACTAAATTTGGAGTAAAAATGCTTACCACAATTGTTTGTTTTTTTGTTTTTAAACAAAATCAACAATGGAACAATTTAATGATTAAAAATATATAACTTTGAAGGAGGGGACTAAGACAGTGTTTAAATCTTTTTTATTTTTTTATTTGTGTAAAAACCATATTTAATTGTTGTTTTCAATTATTTGTTTAACAAACTTTAAAGTAAAATAAATTTAATTGTCTAAAATAGTTTAAAAGGATAATTAATTATTATTATTATTTTGGTCAGAGCTTCTGGGGTTACCAGCAAATTCAACCGACGCTGCTATTTTTAGCAATAATACGACAACAGCGTCCTCAACGACGACGAGGACAAGTCCCGACGGCAGTGCCGGAACAAAGACAGTAGCCAACTCTCCGGCCCGTCTGATGGCGGTGGCGATGGCGGTCATCTTTTTCACAGCATTCCTTCCGCCGATCACGCGTGAGGGATAAAAGTAAAACTATATTGTTCTCTTCCAATCTGTAGTTTTTTTTTTTTTTTTTTTTTTTTTTTTTTTTTTTTTTTTTTTTAATTTGATTTGGGATAAACTGGAAGTTGGACTCTTCTTTTTTTACTTCCTTTCTGTTTGTTTTGTTGATATTTTAGGACAAAATATTTTAGGTTTCTAAGACTATTGCATTTAGTTTTATGGCCTTTGTGTTGTATTTCATTTCTAATTTTCTGAAAAATGGAGACGAGAAAGCTCTTACTAAAGAATACAATGATCTTTCTGTGCCAACCAACCACCATTTTTGTTATAAATGGTTACGTCACCATAAATAAGATAACCATTTCATGTTAGTTTCATTAATTGTGAATTGACCAAAATTAAGTATGATATGATCTTCAAAGTTTGGGGTAACATTCCAATATTTTTTTAACTTAGGGATGATTTTGAAAAGATAATTTTAATATGTGTGTATATTGTACACGTATGTTTATTGTCCTAATTTCTGTATTTGGGATGGATATACTTGATTAATAGCTATAATGTGTGTTGAGTGTATGTTAAAATTGGGAAAATTTCTAGTATTATGAAATTTTTCATACTACCGCATTTAAGAATTATATAGAGTTCATGAATTAAATGAATAATTAATTAATTGATCATATATTGATGTGTCAAATAATGATTGGAAGTAGTATGTACTACAATAATACTTAATTTTTTTCAAGAAAAATAGAAAAATATATTTTTGGGGAAAGTGCAAAGTTAGTCTCTAAAGTTTCATCCATGAAGTTAGAGATTAAGGGTGTGTTTGAGAGTGATGGTTGGAGTGGTGATTTTAGTGATAGAGATTTTGGAACAATTTGATTTTATAAAATTGATTTTTAAACAATCAAACCGTTCCAAACTTTTAAAGTGATTTTCAAATATATAAAAGTGGTTTTGAATTAGTAATTTTTAAAATTACCAAATTACTAAAAAGTATTTTATATTTAGATTTTTGTTTTAAAAAATAATTATAAAAATATCTAATTTTATTAATTTTTTTTATTTATTTTAATGTTAAATTATTGTATGCATAATTAATATGTGAGGTAAGAAAAATACACATAATAAAAACAGAAGAAAATTCAAAACATATATTTCATCCAATCTAGAAATTTTTGTATCATTACAAAATACTTAAACTAGATATTATCTATTGAAATACAAATTGTATAACAAAAACATTAACGAGATATAAGAAGTCTTGCAATTTTCTCCAGCTCCATCAGAAAAGTAGAGAGACTAAAAAAAATCAATAAAGATCGAAGACAATGATTGAAATATCCCAAAAAAATTGTTCATATAGAGAAGAAAAGCCACAAAAGGAACAGAGTAAATAGTAACAAAAAACTAAGAAATGATACAGTGAAAAAGCAACAAAAACTGCTAAAAATTGAAGCTCATCCATGTTAAAAGAAAATTACAAAAAACAAAAACTTACTGAAATCAGCACGATAATTAATGGAACCAAGCGACGGACACGAGAGAGAGGATGTATCAATAAACTGATACCTACAAAATCAATTTTTAGTGATTTCAAATTTTTGAAAAATCAATTTTATGTGAGTGCCAAACATCAACTTTTTATAAAAAAAATGATTTTGACAAGGGAAAAAGTGATTTTGGCCATGCCAAAATCATTCCCAAACACACCCGAAGTTAGGTTTGAAAAGTGCTTCTAAATAGTTCCTACCTCCCTAAATTTTAGATGAAGTCACAATTTCATTTTATCCATTTTATATTATTTTTGGATAATATTTGGGGAAAAATGTAGTACTATAAATTTTCTCATACTTGGTGTACTAATTTATATGCATCCATTATTATCACTTACGTCAAAAAAGAATTAAAATATTTTAAAAAAAAATGAATAAGAAATTTTTTCTAAGGAAAATTTTTCATACCATCTTTATTTATTATTTATCATGTTAACATACTTTTAAGAATAAGGTGGGACTTATTGACATCAATGTGGGGGCAACAATTATTTATGAAGCTAGAAATTTTCCAATTTCAAAGAAATGATGTCGGACAGGCTTAAGACTCGAAAACCAAGGTTGTTTTGCTTGGCATAGGCTTCACTCTAGCCGTTATAGAACCTGAATCAATTTTTGCTTCCATTTAACGAACTCTAACACTACAAGAAAACTCACTTTTAGTGACAATTTTTTAGTGACACAACAAAAATATGTCGCTAAATGTTAATTTATAGTGACATGCTAGAAAACACGTCGCAAAAAATAACTATTAGCAACGCACGCCAAACCAACGTCGCTAAAAGTTTTTGCAACATGTTAACCTATGTCACAAAAGGTAAATATTTTTTAGCAACATATGACTGCATCACTAAAACAATTTTTTTTAAAAAAAAAAGAATGAAATCTAGAAAAAAAAAATACAAAACATGATTTTCATTTTTCTCCCTCTATTTTTGCCTTCTCTCCCTCTATTGAAAAGAAAAAGGAAAAAAAAGAAGGGAAAATAGAAAAAACCCTAATCCCTAAACCCCTTTCTTTTCTTTTCATTTCTCCCCATTTCTTTCTATTTCTTCTATCCCTGGCATCCATTTTCCCTCCTATCTCCCTCATATTTGGGAAATTAAGAAAAATAGGACAAAAAATAGAGGAAAGAAGAAAATTGGGACAACTTTTTAAAAAATAGACTTTTAAGACAAATTGGATATGAAATGTCCAATTTGCCCTTTAGTTAAAAAAAGCACTAAAATGTTGGGAAAAAGTTGAAAGTCGACCAACAGAGGAAAAGTTGGAGACGCGATTCCTTCCTTCGACGGCGACTTCGACTTCGACTTCGACGACCACTTCGATGGACACTTCGACGGCACAAGTGACTTTTTTTTATTTTGCAACATCTTGCAATATCTCGCAACAACTTTTCAACTTGTAAACTTGAAATGCTCAACCCCAAATCATTTTTATATGTGTTTTAGGTGATTTAGGGTGGGTTTGGACATGTTTTAGATAATCTTTTAGCCACTGTTTTTTTTTTATCTCGCAACATCTCGTAATATCTCGCAACAACTTTCCAACATTCAAACTTGAAACGCGCAAAACCAAATCATTTTTATATGTGTTGTAGGTGATTTAGGGTGGGTTTTGTTATGTTTTAGATAGTTTTTTAGCTACTGTTTTTTATCTCGCAACATCTCGCAACAACTTTCCAACTTCCAAACTTAAAAACGCCCCAATTCAAATTATTTTTATATGTGTTTTAGGTGATTTAGGTAGGTTTGGACATAATTTAGATAGTTTTTTAGCTACTGTTTTTTTTTATCTCGCAATATCTCACAATATCTCGCAACAACTTTTCAACTTTCAAATTTGAAACGCTCAAACCCAAATCATATTTATTCATGATTTAAGTAATTTAGGGTGGTTTTACACATGTTTTAGTAAGATTGCTGAAATTTTTGTTTTAATTTTTTTGCAGGAATTAAAGACTTTTCGATAATTTAAGATAGTTGTGTAGATGTTGCGACCTATGTAGGCAAACAAAGGTTTTTTTTTTTTGGTTGAATACTTTAGTTATTTTCATTATTGTTGGAGATGTATGAAACACAACTAATATTTGTCCTTTTGTATCTTATCTCGCAACATCTCTCAAATTTGAAATGCTCAATTCGAACTCATTTTTATAGGTATTTTAGGTGATTTATGGTGAGTATGAACCTTTGTTTGCTAGTTTTTTAGCTACTGTTTTGTATCTCGCAGTATCTCGCAACATCTAAAAAACTATCTAAAACATAACAAAACCCACCCTAAATCACCTACAACACATAAAAATGATTTGGTTTTGCGCGTTTCAAGTTTGAAAGTTGGAAAGTTGTTGCGAGATATTGCGAGATAAAAAACAGTAGCTAAAAGATTATCTAAAACATGTCCAAACCCACCCTAAATCACCTAAAACACATATAAAAATGATTTGGGGTTGAGCATTTTAAGTTTAGTAGTTGGAAAGTTGTTGCGAGATATTGCGAGATGTTGCGAGATAAAAAACAGTAGCTAAAAAATTATCTAAAACATGTCCAAACCCACCCTAAATCACCTAAAACACATATAAAAATGATTTGGGGTTGAGCATTTCAAGTTTACAAGTTAAAAAGTTGTTGCGAGATATTGCGAGATGTTGCAAGATAAAAAACAGTAGCTAAAAAATTATCTAAAACATGTCCAAACCCACCCTAAATCACCTAAAACACATATAAAAATGATTTGGGGTTGAGCATTTCAAGTTTACAAGTTAAAAAGTTGTTGCGAGATATTGCCAGATGTTGCGAGATAAAAAAAAAGTCACCTGTGCCGTCGAAGTGTCCGTTGAAGTGGTCGTCGAAGTCGAAGGAAGGAATCGTGTCTCCAACTTTTCCTCTGTTGGTCGACTTCCAACTTTTTTCCAACATTTTAGGGCTTTTTTTAACTAAAGGGCAAATTGGATATTTCATATCCAATTTGTCCTAAAAGTCTATTTTTTAAAAAGTTGTCCCAATTTTCTTTTTCCCTCTATTTTTTGTCCTATTTTTCCTAATTTTCCAATATTTTAGGGCATTTTTTAACTAAAGGGCAAATTGGCATATCCAATTTGTCCTAAAAGTATATTTTTTTAAAAGTTGTCCCAATTTTCTTTTTCCCTCTATTTTTTGTCCTATTTTTCCTAATTTCCCCTCATATTTTCCCTCCCCATTTCCCTTAATCTATTTTCTCCCTCCCTATCTATTGGAAAACAACTCAAACCCCCTCCTTAAAGCAACAACTTCCTTCCATCTCGTTCTCCAGCGAACACAGACCACTTGCGATGAACCTACAACGAGCTGCGACAACGGGGTACAGATTTGGCAACCAATCTTTGTGCGACCTAGTTTTCAATGCTTGGTTAATAAGTTTCCATCTCTTCTCTCTCAAAACTCTAATTTTCTGTCATTTTCTTGGAAAAAATCTTGTTTGTTTCCTAAAGTTTCTTCTTATTCCTTTCGTGGGTTGTTTTATTTTTTTTTTGCAGATGGGCCTTTATATACAGCTCACACTGTGGTGATATTTCAATACAAACTCTTATATGATTTTTAAAGTTTGAAACTTTTTTGTTCTGTTAATGAAATTCATTGGTGGTTGTTGTTCTTGGTATACCTGGTAATGTGTGGAAGGATTATGAAGCTAGAAAGTTTCAATAAAATTAATATCTTTGTGGGTTTGCGATGCTGAGCATTAACTATCTATTTGGTTGTCTACTTTTCTTCTTTTGATCCAGTTGTGTTGATCGTAAGAGTAGTGGGTCTTGGTAGAATGCGAAGGGAATATCTACAAACAGACTATGCAATTAATGTGGTATATAACACATTTTGTTTTTACTTATTACATGTCTTATTGTGGTTGAAGCTTGTTAACTATTCATTGCAGTATGTACTATATACAAAATAATCGGCATTCTTTAATTGGGTACTTGTCACGTAGGAAAATTCTATGGGCCTCTTGTTAATGTTGATGGAGAAGTCGTTGGTGTAAACATTATGAAAGTTGATAAGTTTTTACTTGTGAAGACAATTTCTCATGTTTAAGTTGAAAATTTACTTTTTAATTGTTCCTCTTTCCTACAATTCAGTATATATATAATGTGCAAGTAAACTTAAGATTCAGTATATACATTTGCTTCTAAATCTAAGGAAAAGAAAGATCAGGTTCTTATGGGTTGGGTTTTAATTTCTATAAGTTTTTGTTTTCTCTGTGTTTGGGTTGGGTTTTAATTTCTTTATATAAATTGAGTTGATTGTGCTTTTTTGTTTATAAACTCATTGGAAAACAACATAATTCTAGTTTGATATGTTGAGCAGAGATTGCACATTTGCAAAGTATTGTTGCATCGCACAAACTACCATTGAAGAAATTTAAAGAAGGATGGCAAGTCAAGAAGTTATATCTAACGTGGAAAGAAGTTCAAAACAATCTAATGACAATCAATAGGTAATTTTTACAACTCAAATAGGTGTTTGAAACTCTAGTTTGATATAAAGTGTTGGATTAGATTAGTATATGCAAACTTAGTATAAGTGAATTGTTATGACTATCTTGCAATTATGGTAGTCATAGATTAGTTTTGCCTTATTTTGGTGTTTGTTATAGAATATGGTTGTGCTTTTGACCCCCTCCCCCCGCCTCTCTTCTCCTCATTGTATTTAGGATACTTGTTTGTCGATCCCTTTAGTATGAAATTAAGAGGTCGTTGCTCAAGGTTTTACTTTGTTTGAATTAATCTGATGCTTTTTGTTCAAAAGTTTTGTTTTGTTTCATTTGAGGTCATTGCTATGTTGATGAGTTTTCTTGAATTTCAAATGTCAAGCATGGTTTTAGTGTTTGCTCTCCAATATGGTTGTGCTTTTGCCCCCCTCCCCTCCTCATGGTTTTGGTGTTTGTTCTGCTTGAAACTCTAGTTTGATATAAAGTGTTAAATTAGATTAGTATATGCAAACTTAATATAAGGAATTGCTATGACTATCCTGCAGTTATGGTAGTCATAGATTAGTTTTGCTATGTTATTGTTGAAGGTTTTTATTGATGAGTTAATTTGATGTTATTGCTATGACTATCCTGCAGTTATGAAACTAAGAGGTCTTTGCTCAAGGTTTTGCTTTGGTTTAGTTAATTTGATGTTTTTTTTGTTAATGAGTTTTGTTTTGTTTCATTTGAGGTCATTGCTATGTTCATGAGTTTTCTTGAATTTCAAATTATGTTTAGCATGGTTTTGGTGTTTGTTCTCTAATATGGTTGTGCTTTTGATCCCCCCACCCCCTCCTGCTCATTGTATTTAATTAGGATACTTGTTGAAGTTCCCTTTAGTAAGAAACTAAGAAGTCTTTGCTCAAGGTTTTGCTTTGTTTCAGTTAATTTGATGTTTTTTGTTGATGAGTTTTGTTTTGTTTCATTTGAGGTCATTACTATGTTGATGAGTTTTCTTGAAATTCAAATGTCGAGCATGGTTTTAGTATTTGTTCTCCAATATGGTTGTGCTTTTGTCTCCCCCCCCCCCCCCCCATGGTTTTGGTGTTTGGTCTAAAATATGGTGTTTGTTCTAGTATACAGGCGTTCAATTATTTATCCTAATGTGCTTATATATTTCACTTCTTTATTTGTCAGATATGATGTCTCGATGGTCTTCAATACAAGATTTAAAGTTGAATTTGGATGGAAATGAAAAGAGTTTTGGTAGGTATTTTATATTTTTGTTTCAAAATGAAGTTTCATACTTCAAAGATATGTAGGAATATTTGTTATGCAAACTAGTGATACCTAGTGTTGGTACTAAGTTTCATACTTCAAAGATATGTAGGAAAGAGCATGATTTTCGTTTTAGCTACGCAGATACAGTGGCACTCCTAGTGACGCGGGTCTCTGCGTTGCTAATACTTTTAGTGGCGCTTTTTTACTTTTAGCAACGGTTTTATGTGCCACTGAAAGTGGTTTTTTTTTTGTAGTGTAAAGGGATGAAAGGAAAGTGCGAAAGAGAGGAAGGAAATGAAAAAACTCACTTCATCAATAAAAATAATAAAAATTAGTAAAATATGTCACTCTTTTTTAAAGTTTACCAACTCAACATGTCGCATCATTCTTTTATTAGTCAACTGACGATCAAATTAATTTAATGGACAACAACCTCAAACTTTGATGACCAAAATACATTTTATTCTATATACTAAACAAATATAAAATATATAGTTTTAGTAAGAAAATATTACCACATCAGCTTTTATTATTTATAGTAACAGATAATTGTCAATAAAGATTAAATAAACTCTAAACATTACGAATTAAAATGTCGTATTTGAAAATTAATGGACAAAACAATCTACCAAATCTAAACTTTAGGGACAAAATTTGTAATTTTTTTTATTATTTCAAATTGTTAAATATTTTATAAGATTATATATTATATTTAACTATTTATCATAAATATGATTTTAATTGGAATTTTTAAAAGAGAGTAATTATATGCATTCTAGAAATTGTGTCCAAACTTCGACTGAAACTTTCATGTAACATTATTGAAATTAAAGGTTTAAAAATTCATCCCATATTTTTTCTCTATAAAAAAACATTGGGAAGGGAAGACAAGGATAATTTATGAAAAATAATTATCACTTTAAATATAAAAAAAATAGTAACTATCATTTTCAAGCCCCCTTTATGCCTTTCATAAATATATGCCAATGGATATGTCTTACCCTACATGGGGTAGATGAGGTAGTCAATTAGTCTCTTTAATTACATGTCATTTTTGCAATAATAACAATTTATATATAATAATCGAATTGCGTTTAATTTGACAATAAATAATTGAATGAAATCATGATAAGAAGAGAAAATTTCACAAGACTATATTCTACGAAATAAATATCCACTTGCATCACAGATAGAAAAAATGTCAAACTATTTAAAAAAAAAGAACTGATAGATATTGATACAATACTTCCAACATATATCAGTGATAGACTTATATCATTTATTTATTGATAGACCTTGATAGACTTATAACTATCTAAAAATTTTGATACTTCGTGCAAATAATTTTTTTAATTTTTCTATTTAAAAAAATTTCCCTTTTTATTATTCAATATTAATAAATGATCAGCATCACTCAAAGTTTTAAAAATTAATATATTGGTAGACGACTAAGTATTATTATTATTTTTTCAATTATAACAAATGTGAATGTAACCATTTGAACATTCAATCTTTATTTTAGTAGTCCACCATTAAATATTTTTTAATTAGTTAACTAACAACAATAATAATAATAATAAAAAAAACTATGTTCATAGTCGCATTGGCCGGAATTTGAAACAATGATATTATATGAAGTAAGCTTTAGAATGACATTCACGCTAAAATGTTTCTCCAAATTTGTAATTAATTAAAAAATACAGAAAACAGAAATGATACCCTATAGCGTGTTTTGTAGCAGAATTTTTCTAGTACTACGAGAATACTATACTCTCCTTAGTTTGTCGTAGTTTACACTATAAATTTACTATTCTAAATATTTATAAGCTCCACATTAATGTCAGTAAATCTCATCCTATTTTTTAAAAGTAATACTTAGATACACTAAGTCTCATGCTCCTCACTTTTTAGCTATAAAAAACTATTTATTTATCTTTTAAAAAAATATTGACACATGTCATCATTTAATTGGGTGTAGTAGGGTGCACAAGAGATAGTGCAACTCATGGTGCGTCTAAGTTTTTTTCTTTTTTTCTATTTTTTAAAGAACGTTATTTTCCTTTTTGTATGCACTTTCTCTGGTGTGAGTCCTTTCAGTCTGTATTTTCAAACAAGAGTCACCGGAGAAAAAAAAAAGTTAAAAAAATACTTTTGGTCCCTAAACTTTCATGAAAGTAACAATTTAGTCCCTAAACTTTGATTTGTAACGATTTAGTCTCTGTACTTTCATTTTTGTAACAGTTTAGTCCCTGAACTGTACTATATGTAACAATTTAATCCATGTAATTTAAAATTGTTAACGATTTAGTACTTATTGTAGAAATTAGGGTTTAGATTTAATGAGATTTCTTACATAAATAAACAGATAACCTAATTAGAGACTCAATATTTTTATAAAATACAAAGTCTACATCATAAAATAATAAAAATTGACAAATAATTTTGATGAATTTTTTTACGTTATGGACTAAATTGTTACAAATTTGAAAGTACAACGACTAAATTGTTACCTACTAAAGTTCGAGACCAAAAGTAATTTTTAACCCCAGAAAAATTCATAAGTCTATGTTGTTTGCCATACTTCAAGCATTTTGATTTTTAAAAAAAAAAATTAAGAAAACCCTAATATTTTTTCTATTATGAACTTATGGAAAAATCATCGTTTAGCTAATTAGTTGGAGAATATGAAAAATATACTAAAATATAATTCATCCTTTTACAAATTTGTCATAATTAAAAAAAAAAAAAATCATGGACACAAGGTTTAAAATATCATGGAAATATTGAGGTCTCGATTTTATGAAAATATCAATATCGATTGAAATTTTGAAATTTTTTATGGAAATTGTTATAATTAGTTAATGAAACTTTGATTACGACTTAATTAGACTGTAATTGACCATTCTTAATCATCATTTCTATAAAGCAACGTAACATTTAGATGCATATTGTAAATGTTTGTATAGGTTTTGTGAGAGAATAAATTTAAAAAAAAATAATTACAAAATAATATAAAATTTATGAATATTTTGAGGTGAAATTATGTGAAAATGAAAGTTTTGAATGAAAAAAAAGTACTCACGTCAATTCAATTTTGAGGTGAAATGATATAAAAATTTAATGGAAAAAGTTTGAATGATGTTAAAAATTAATATAGATTCTTTTTTGGGACTTTTTAAATTCAATTTCTTTAGAAATTAAAGTTTTAGATTGAAAATAAAATTAAAAATTAAGAAAAATTAAAAATTAGAAAATGTGTAGAACTTTGAAAAAACTTCATCATTCGTTGGAAACGATATTGACATGTAAAACTATACATTATGGACCATAAAACTGAAAAACTTAAATCGAGCTAATGTAGTTAGTTCTAAAAAAAATCAAATTCTTTTCTAAACTTAGAGATTTATCGAAATTTCTTTTACCAAAGTTCGAGATGATCGAAATTTCAAGATTTCGATTGAAATTTTCCACCGTAAATAGTATTTTAAAAAACTACCATGGATAAATTATATTTTTTTCTTTTACAAATTTGTCATAATTATAGAAAACCACCAAATAATAATTTGAAAGATGACTTAGCTTTCAAATTACTTAACCATAGATAAAGTTGAAATTTTTGTAAGATTTTTTACATTTTTTATAATATAGACTTTGAATTAATACATTCTTGTAGTTATATATATCCCCAATCTCACTGACAATTTATATGACCGATCGAGGGGTAAATAAATATTTGGAAAAATTTGTCTTATAGATGAATTCCATGAAGTAAATAAATGCATAAATACAACATGTTACATTCTAAATAACATGGAGCATATATGTAAATTTATAATAATATTCAATAAAAGTTGGATTACAATGAAATATACCGACGACTTATAGGACTCATAGTTACGGTGGTATATACAGAAAAGATTTTTAGTAATGATTGCATGCAAGAATTAAAATTAACTTACCTCAATGGCTTCATATAGTGCACTCCTCCATTTGAAATTCAAAACTCACCTTACCCTCCCATCTCAAACCTTAAAAGAGAAACTTATCAAACCTTTTAATTTACTTCCATGACCACATTGCAATTAAAATGTAGAACTTTTACTGAAGTTTGCTAACAATGTTGCACATAAGAGATGATGAAAGATGCACAACACCATGCCTGAAAATCTGCATAAGTTATGTTTGCTTGGATCTAGTAGAAGACACAATTGAGGTAGAACCATAGTAAAAAATTTTCATCGAAATCTTGTTGGGGGAAAATTTCGTTTTTCCCCCAATTTCGACGAAATTTTGAGAAAATTTTAAGAAATTTTGAGAATATTCCGATTCCCTCAATTTCAATGAAATTTCGAGATTTTGAGAAAATTTTAATTTTTTTTACTGAACTAACTATGTTAGCTCAATTAAAAAATTTCACTTTTATGGTCCTGATCATACACAATTCTATAGTTTTACACGCTAATGTAATTTTTAACAAATGATTAAACCTTTTTTATGTGCTACCTTTTCTAATTTCTAACTTTTCTCAATTTTTAACTTTATTTTTGGCCCAAAACTTTCATTTATAAAGAATTTGAATTTGAAAAAAACCACAAAATGTAACCTACATTTATTTTTAACCTCAATTATACTTTTTTATTATTAAATTTTCACATCATTTCACCTAAAAAATATTTCTAAACTTTTTATTATTTTGTAATTATTTTTTATTTTTTTTAAAATTTTGCTCTCGCATCAACATTTACGCAGACATTTACAATAAACATTTAAATATTGTCTTACTTTCTAGAAATTGTGATTGTAAATGATTAGTTATGGTCTAATTAAGCCACAATCAAAGTTTCATTAATTAATTATAATAATTTTTAGTAATTTTTATAATTTTTTTCAAAATTTCTATTGATATCGATATTTCTATAAAATTAGGACCTCGATATTTTCATCGGGTTCGATATTTCGAAACTTTAGGAGGTGTTTATTATAATTTCCCAACAAATGAAGGAGTAATGAATTGGGCCTGACAAAGGCCCACTTATCCTGCACCATATAAGATACGATCGAATTCTGGTAGCCCACTTGCGCTCATTCACGCAACAAAACGGCGTTCGTACTCCCTTTTTACGCGACGAACATCGCCGTTTCCGACTGAAAAAAAGATCCACGCAGCTATTCCGAGTCCAAGAACAAGATCTCTCCGTCATCGTCTTCCTGACAGGTCGCAACATGTCTCAGGTCCGTTCACTCACTTAATTGCTTCGTTAATTGTTTATTGCTTTGTTTTCTGTAAGATTTCGAGGTCTTGCTTCCTTAAACCCTAGAAAATCCTTGTTAATTATTTGTTATCGTTGAATGGAAGCATAATTGCACCCCTGTTATTCCTCAAGGTATTGAATTAGAATGATATTGGCCAATTCTTCATAGTCTGGATGATACTTAGACTCTGTTCGATCTACTTCCGAATCTCTCTGTTTTTGCTCTCTCTCTCCGTACGATTTATACGTTTCGCACTCAGGCAGAAATTGCGAGATACTTCCGGAGAATTTTGAGTTGGAGTTCTCCTGGTTTTGAATTAATGGATCCATTTGTTGTGAAAAACAATTATTTAATCTTCTCTTCTTTTATTTTCTGTGTCTTGTACAGGTTGATAGCAGGAATTCCTCTGCAGCCAAACGTGCTAGAACTGATGGTATGTATAGGTGCCACCGTTTCCTTTATAATTCAGTTATAGCTTCATATTTAATCAAGCATTCTTTCACATATACGTTGCATTAATTATTAATGATCATTAGCTTTTTCGAGTGAATGCACCGATAAACAAGTTAACTCTATTGATATTTGAGTCTCGAGAGATTTCCAGTACTGGATATTGTTTGCCGTTAGTTAGACGCTTGTTTTTCTCCTTACTTTCTCTCTATCTGTCTCTGTCTCTATGTATGTTTCTTTATTTGTTTATTTGTTTGTAGGTAGCCGAAGGGAAGATGATTGGACTTGTCCTAGTTGTGGAAACGTCAATTTTTCATTTAGAACAACTTGCAATATGCGCAATTGCACTCAGCCACGTCCTGCTGATCATAATTCTGTAAGACATGAATGATGCCCCTAAGGAGACTTGAATTATTGCGTTTATTGATTTACAGAACCTAATTATGTTCTCCAGGTGTTAATAATCTATAGATGAGACTTTAGTATGTTTCCCCTCTCTGATCATCTTAGTGCAGTGTTTTATATTTATATTAACTGCATATGGCAGAGGATGCGTTAACTTTGTTACGCACGATCTGTAACTAAAAGGTGCACACAAGTTTTTCCTTTTAGTCGTCTTTTTTTTTTGGATAAGACTTTTAGTCTTCTTTTGAGAAGGAACATTTTATTTCAAGTGTTCTTGTCATCTCACATTTTTCATGTTTGGCAGCTTATTCTGGAGTTCGATTGTTTGTGTTTTTGCATTTTTAGGTGGTAATCATGTTTTGCATTCTTGATATTTTTGTAATTACGGTAAAGGATGTGCATTTTCTCACGTCACAACTGATTATTAACTACTTGAGCTTCATAAAATTTGAGTATATTGAATTTTGTAGGTTTAGGTTCTTCTTGGTGTACTCTCTCCAAGAACTCTAGTAATTATGATTTTGGGTTCACTGTTGCTAGTTACTTGTAACATTCCTTGGCCAGTTTCTCTACACCTCTTATGTGTTTCTTTCATTAAAGAAAAGTTGGTTTTTAACCTTCCACATCACCACCAAGTGCAAAAGTTGAACTCCATATTTTCTTGATAAAAATATAACCTTACTTGAGCTTTCTCTCTCTCTAGAAATCTGCTGCCAAGCCCATTCAAGCTCCTCAGGGATACTCGTATTCTGCCCCTTACATGGGGTCAGGTGCACCCTCTTCAATGTATCCTGGTGTACCACCATATGGTTCCTCCATATTCAACGGTTCATCTATACCTCCCTATGATGTGCCATTTTCTGGGGGATCAGCATATCATTACAACTACGGCAGCCGGTTTTCTGCAGGCAGCCCCTACAGACCCTTGCACTTATCTGGGCCTGCACCTTATTCAAGTGGATCTATGATGGGAAATAGTATGTTCCATTTCTTTTATGCTCACATTTCTATGTGTGTTTTTTTTAAATAAGAAACTGAATTTTTATTGGGAAACATGAAAGGATATACAAGGGCATACAAAAAGATTCTCCCACATAAGTGGAGCCCAAACCTACAAATATGGTCTCCAATCCTAAAGAAAAATACCTATTAGATATCATATGCTCACATTTGTTCGTGATTCTTATTTATTGCATTGTATTGTCCTGTCTATCAAAATTCTAACTTGAAATTCATTTTTCCTGTGTTCCACAAGTATTATATGGGAAGTGGATGCTGTGCCGATCAATCTTTTATTTATCTACTTATTTTGTTTCCTTCTTGTTTTCATAGGTGCAGTGTATGGTATGCCACCCATTATGGATCGCTATGGCATGGCTTTGCCAATGGGCCCTGGCGCCATGGTAGGTCTTTTGGTAGTCAATTTTTACCTGCTGGCTCAGCAGTTTTTTCTGGAGTTTTTAGTTTGGTGTACTTTTAGCTCTAATATTCCCTTCAAATGATGATATTCAACATCTATAGACAGATTGACGATGATAAGTTTCTATAAAAATATTGTGGACTGAATCATTAAATCTTTTGGTTTCCGAAGATAAGAAGTTTAAAAAAGAAGCGCATCATATCACGTTACAAATTCACATTAGTTTTGAAAATATGTTCTAATAATACACTAACTAATGTATTACAAAGAATTGTTATGCTTTTTTTAAAGAAAATAATTTCAATGCTTGAATGTTGAAGGAAAATATCTTTTCCATTGGAATGGATGTTAAAGCTGGATATTAACAAAACGTTTTTGTGGATAAAAGCTTACCCCTACAGTTTTTTTTATTGCGGGTGTCAACTATGTAGTAGGTTTTCAATGAATCTACCTGAAGGCAATTTGTATTGCCTTTCTTTATGTAGTGGTGTTCATGATTGCGTTCCACATTTCTGTCCTGTCTATCTCACCGTTTATGTAAGATTTATGAGCAATTATATTTTCCAGGGTCCAAGGCCAGGTTTTTTTCCAGATGATATGTCGCAGAAGAAGAGTGCAGGTTGTTATTCTTTACTTGCTTGTTATCTGCTATCTTTGACCAATGATGGCGGAAAATTTTTATCATCTAATTTCTTACTTATGCTCACCCAGACACTACTCGCGACAATGATTGGGCATGCCCAAAATGTGGAAATATCAACTTCTCATTTAGAACCGTTTGTAACATGAGGAAGTGCAATACACCAAAGCCCGGGTCACAGGTCTGTCAAGCTATTTTCTTAGGAGCGTATGATTTTTCTTTATGCTTGGCATATTTCTGTCATGCATAACTCATACAAAAATTTGAGTTCACTTAACTTTATTTGCAAGTCTAACCTTTTCATTTTATTTTGTTCATGTATTTCTGAAATGCAGGGTTCCAAAAATGACAAAAGTTCTAGTAAGTTGAACATATTGGCCTGTTCCATCAGAAACCATTTCCTTCCCGTATTTCTTGAAACTTCATGATTTGTTGATTTCTAATGTACTTGTTGATGCCTCCAGAACAAAAGACGCCAGAGGGTAGCTGGAAATGTGAGAAATGTAACAACATAAATTATCCATTCCGAACCAAGTGCAATAGACAAAATTGTGGAGCAGACAAGCCAGCAGATTCAGAGAAATCCCCCTCACCAGCACAGGATGAAAATGATCAGGTCTGTTGTGTGAGTTTCTGTATCTCTGTGTGTTGTTTGCAATTGCTTGTGCTTTTGTTCAGATATGTATGCATTATGAAGTGGATTCCATACAATTTAACTAACAAGATAATTTATGAACCACATGAAAAGGGGAATCCTTTCGGTATATTTTCGGTGGTAGTGGTGCTTTCGTTGTGTATTCCCGTTTCTTTTTTCTTAATTTTGTTTTCCCATTCATGCATTAATTTGTCATTGTGTACTGTTCCAGTGAGTTCTAGAACATGTTTGAGGGTTGAGAAGGTCCAGAGTTATCTTCCAGCGTTGCTCAATTTGGGTGTCTGAAAGTCAGTCTTGTCGTCCTCATGTTGCAGCAATTGTCAAGTCAGTCTGCCTCTCTTGATCCGTGTCAAGTTGTATTAACTCAATTTTAGTGCTGGTCTTTTCACTCATTTAATGCACTATATCATATGATCTGGCAAAAGATTTAATGGTTGGTTTCTGATATTAGGGACATTTTACCTTTGAAATCCACTTATTTAGTCTAGTGGGCCTGTTAATTTATGCACTAAAATATGTTGCGAGTAGACTAGACTATACCCTTTTGGGTTGCGGTTTGATCTCTCTTCATTGTCTGTTGGGTTTGTACTTGTGCCGAACTGATATTTTTCTAGGACAGGGTCCCAAAGTTCAGAGGATGCATTGGATTAGATAGGATTTACTTTTGCTTTTGGGTTGGCTTGTTAACTTATGACCCTTATTTGGTGGGGGTCACGTCATCATTATGGTCAATAAATTATGTTAGCATGGTTGCTACCTGCATGCATGGTCGTCAAAAGTAATGGTTGCCATCCCAAATGGAGTTTGAAATTGAGGCGATGACTTAGGTTATATTTACTAGATTGAATGTATGTTAGTTTCGGGCTCGCCAGGGGCCATTTTCATCTCCATTATTCTTATCTTATTGTTATTTGTCTTTCCATGTTCATGCACTCTCTTGAGATGTTCGTGTAGTCATAACAGGAATATTTCATTACTCACTATTTGAAGTAGGTCTCCTTGTACACTTTGTTTGAAATTTAGCAATAGAGTAATTTTACTTCTCTTTTTCTTTGGGTTTGGGAGGTGGGCAAGGGAAAATGTATCGACAGAGTAATTTCCTATGAGTTTGGCGATGTATTTAAATCGACACGAAAAAGGTGATGTTTTTGGTCTCGTGGCATATTTTGAAAGCAAGATGACATAATTTACCATTTTCTGTCATTTGGCTTGGCTGAATAACTTTTTATTTTATCAGTCATTAACTTCAGAACAACTATAGTTGAAACTTTTTTGGATAAGAATTATGGTTTGAAAATTATTTTTCTAGCATTTTTTTTGAGACCTAGTTATTTTTTAGAAATAGATAATTGCTACAGTTAACCCGGTTGTTGTGAGATTACATTACGTATGGGTAACATAGAATAAAGTAGGTGTACTGGTAAGGTACTTCAATTTTCTTTTGTCGTTTCACTTTCTACTTTTACTTTTTCTTGGGGGGTAAATAACTTGTCTGGTGTAGCTTTATTGTCCTTATTTAAAGTTCTTCGTGTCATGTTCATTTCATTAACATTTTTTAAGGTTAAAAGTACTTTTGTTTTTGGGTGAAAAAATGTACAAGGTTTTATCTAGGGATCTATGATTTTGTTGACAATTTAATAAATATTACATCATTAAAGGCATTCATACATTTTGTAAAGTTGTGCACAAACATCTTTTGAACATTTTGTTGATTTAAATATGTTTCTGAAAGTAAATTTAAAATTAGTGTAATCTTGAATTGATTGAAAGATTACAGTATTTTCCAACCATTTTGTTAAATAGTTTTTTACAACAAAATCTCTCTACTCTTCAGAAAATAATGGTGGAAAACAAATTTAAGAATAAATAATCCTTTTATGTTGATGAAGGACGATATATATTAGATTAAAGCTATTTTAAAGGTCAAAATTTAAGCATTATTTTCTCATGCCCATTGAATCACGGTATCTGGAAAAAAAAAGCCGCCTTCATTCACGAAACACAAAAGTCTCATCAGTGGCCATCATCCTTGGATTATGGGTCGGGGCCAACAGTGGCTCTTGTCGAAGCTGCACAAGTCAGCATCATCGGTAGTTGAGTTTAGGCCTTTGCCTTTTTCCTTTGTTTGTATTAATTCTTTTTTGAAACTTTTCCTTGCTTGTATTATGTTATTAGTTTGGTGTGTTTTTTGATTTTTAGTAACTAAAATTTTACAGTAAACTGTACCATCACCCTTTTCCTTTTTCATAGTAGAAACTAGAAAGTACAATTACTTATAGGCACGAGTTACAATTGTGAAGGTTTTTAAGGTTGTTCATGGAAAAGGAATATTTTTTAGTGAAAAATTCGTAGAGCTCATCGTTTACTCTGTTTAACTCCTCTCTAAATTCTTTTTCTGACATTCAAATTATTTAATATTTTTTTCATAGTAGAAAGAACGATCACTTGAGATCTTTGTTTTATAGCCTGAGTTTATCTTACCCAAAAATGGAAATTCGTGCTATTATCAAATAATTGGGCCCTATTTGATAATCATGGATAAATGAGTTTTCTACCCATATAGTCTAAATAAATAGATTTAATTGCATCGTTGTCTAAACTTTTATATTTTTTACATAAATAGTTAAATTGATTATTATTTTACACAAATGTCTTGACTTAATTTACCTTCTCAACCCTCTTTGCATTTTCAACCATATGAAGTTTTTTGTTTTGAGCTTTCCAAAACAGTTTTTCTATCAAAATCTACAAGTAAAGAAGTTTCTCTAAAAATTGTTACCCTCATAAATAAGGAATAATTGGTAAGAAGCTTTGGAGAAGAAAATAAGGTATATTTGTAATTCAACATTGTATAACAAGGCAATTTTTACTTTTTTTGTTTACTAATTTTTTGTTTACAACTTTTTATTTACCCTCATAAATAAGGAATAATTGGTAAGAAGCTTTGGAGAAGAAAATAAGGTATATTTGTAATTCAACATTGTATAACAAGGCAATTTTACTTTTTTGTTTACTAATTTTTTGTTTACAACTTTTTATTTACCCTCATAAATAAGGAATAATTGGTAAGAAGCTTTGGAGAAGAAAATAAGGTATATTTGTAATTCAACATTGTATAACAAGGCAATTTTTACTTTTTTTGTTTACAACTTTTTTTAAGTATAATTTTAAATTTAATTAATCAATGATTTAATGTATATAAATTAATTTTTGCATAAATATATTTTTGACAATCAATTTTGAAATTTTAAGACACAATATAAAAATATATTTAGAATACTACTAATGTAATTATAATTAATAATACTACTAGTTCAACAACAATAAACCTAAAAATTCCAATCACAACTATAAACATAAAGTCCAATCTTAAAATTATACAACCACACATAAAACTTACAAAGTCCAAACGACCACATTCAATGTTTTAAGTTTCATAAATTAGAACCAAACTTTTTCAAGCCACCTTCTCCTTGTTCTTGGCCTCTAAACCTGCTTTGAAGTCTATAAAAAAATGATAAACGTGTTAACATAATAATTATATAAATAATATTTGAAGTCTAAAAAGAATGTTTGAAAGATACAAACCTTCTTTAACAATTACAATATCCTCCAAGTATCTTTGAAGATCAATGCTAATTACTTTTAAACGTAACCAATTTTGTGCACATACAAGTGCCTCAACTGTTGTTAGAGCTAGCGATCCCACTCGTACTGAATGCAGACTCGGAAGCAACTGTGGATACTAGAATTGCTAAAAGATCTCGTGCAATTTTGCTAAGAATCTTATATTTAGAAGAATTTCCTTTCCACCAATCTAAGATATCAAAGTTCTCCTCATGTTTGATACAAGGCTCCAATAAGTAAATATCAACTTATGTATCCATATTTTGGATATCATCTTCATCCATTTCTTCAAAATTAAAACGAAAAACCTCTGAAGCAGCACTAGTAGTAGTAGATATAGTCATAAAGCTACTATCACCATTAGTATAACCTGAACCTGAAGATTGACTCATACTTGCGCAATTCTTGGACATATGAGATGATGAACTTGAATATGAAGTTGGACCACGATTAACAACTGACAAACTATATTTATTGAACAATTTTCTCAAAACATCCTCTACCTTATTTCTTACTTCTTTTGTTCCATCCATATCAAATAGCTGATTCAAACAATACATAAGAGATTTCATCTTGTAACGAGGGTCCAAAACGAAAGCAACATACAAGAGGAAGTTAGTTTTCTCGCTTTTCCCCCAATACTTATCATACTTCTCTTGTATCTTCATTGCCATTTCACGCAATAGCAAATTTTCAGGACCAGTGATACTTGCATATTTTCTTATGCAATTTTGAATGATACTAATCTCATGGAAGACCATATTGGAAGTAACGTAAAGAGACCATGAAAGCCTAATAGTTACTTCATAAAATACAGACAAGAATTTGGTAAATGTACTAGCAATTTTCCAATCTTGGGTGGTTGGTTTACTCTCCTCATTCATATAGACTGTGTCGTAGTCTTCTAACCTTTCAAATGCCTTTTCAAACTTTACAACTGCATCAAGCATTAAGTATGTAGAATTCCATCTAGTTTGAACATCAAGACACAACATACTCTTAGTAGATATGTTCTCCTCTTCAATACACTTCTTAAATTTAGCAAGTGTAGCAGAAGAAGACCTAACAAACCTCACGACATTTCGTATTCGAATCAATGAATCATTCACATCTTTCAAGCCATCACAAACAATTAAATTCAATATATGTGCACAACATCTGACCTGCAAGAACTCACCATTCAATACCAACCCATGTTTAAAACGCTTCTTTAGGTAAGCAATGACCGTATTTGACAAAGCATTATCAATCGTTAATGTCAAAACCTTTCAATACCTCACTGTTTTAAACATTTCTCAACCTCTTTTCCTATTGTCTCCCCTCTATGGTTCTCAATCTGAGAGAAACTAATAATTCTCTTATGTAGCTTCCAATTTCTATAAATAAAGTGTGCAGTCAAAATTATGTAATTAATATTTTGAATCGATGTCCAAGTATCATTCGTAAGTGAGACTCTTTATCTTTCATCCACAGAAATATCTCTCAACTGTTTTTTCAAGTTAGCATATATTACCAAAATTTCTAGCAATTGTAGTTCGAGAAGGAATAACAAATTTTGGTTATACTAACATCAATGTCCCTTCTACAAACCTCCTAAATCCCTCATTCTCCACAAAATTAAATGACAACTCATTAATTATGATAATTTCACCAATTAGTCTTCGAGCATTCTCAATAGTAAATATCTTATAGTTAAGAGATGTTGTATTACCACCCCACCACTCTCTTTATTCTTAAACACCAACTTAGTTTGAGTTATATTTAACTTGCTGTTTTTCATTTGATAAGAATTTTTTTTTTTTATAGTAATGTTCAAGATGCATTCTCATAGTTGAATTTTCATTTCTTCTTGGATGACACGCATACATCATATCACAATAATTACATTTAGCATGTGGATCATCATCACTATATTCAGAGCATCTAGTAAAGTGATCCTATACCATAGACGTATTTTTCATATTTTTTCGAGCTTGTGGTTGGGGTGTTGGACTTGTTGATGCTGATGGTGGAGGCATCTAAACAATATCATCATTTTCGTTCACACTAGAACATTTGTTGCTCATACTCTTGCTATTACTATTGGACAAGCTCTTGCTCGTGGTCATGGTGTTGTGCTACTACCTACAAAATATATAAAACATAAGTCTAATTTCAATGAAACTTTATCTTCAAAACTTTCAATGAAAATTAAAAATGAAAGGTTTTGATACCTTGCCGACGATATTTGATCTTAGAAGTGAGAGATTGAGAGAGATCAGAGACAGATCTAATGAAGTGAGTGAGAGATTGACAGAGATTAGGGCCAGATCTAGCAAAGTGAGAGAGAGATCGGACCGAACGGACGGACGACAAAGTGAGAGAGAGACTGATCGCATCACACGCTCATACGCTCATCAGAGACGGACGATCAGACCAGACGCTCACGGTCACGCACGTTGCACTTTGATCGTCGAACGTTGCTGTTGCCTGTTGCTGGCTGGTTGTGGTCGCCGTCGCCCCGTCGCCCGTTGGTCACGCACGCAAGTTGGTCGAGGGAGGGGCTACCGTTGGGACTAGCGTTGGCCGATTGGGAGGAGAGGCTGAGAGTGAGAGAGAGTGGGAGGTGACTGCCTACTGGTGAGCCTAAAACTTAAAGTTAAAACCCTAAAAGTAAAACTTAAAAATATAAAATGAAAATGAAAATTAATAAATATATATAATATAAATAATAAATATATTATTTTTTTAAAAAATATGCGGTTCGGTTCAGTTTTCATGTAGTTTGAGTTTTGAAACCGAATCGAACCGCATAAAATTAGTTTAAGATTACACTAAACCGAATCGAACCGCACAATTCAGTTTCGATTTGGTTTGGTTTATGCGATTTGAATGACCACCTCTAGGCATCGTGGTGATGGTGGTCTAGCTGAGTATCTGGTTGATGGTCGTCCAGCTAAGTGTTGTGGTGATGGTGGTGGTGGGACGAATTTTACGTATAGAGGAGCAATGAGAAGAAAAAATATCAGATTTTGGAGTAATAGTGAAAAAGGAAAAATCACATATTGATTAAGGTTTTGAATATTAATGAACGTCTCAGATTTAACCACACAATTAGACAAATAAACAGCAGAGCGTATCAACGTATCAATTGATTCAATATTGTTACAATTGTTATTCACACATTATAATATTAAACATTATTGGCATAGTGATTTTGAGGAGCGATAAACAAATAATATTGCCCCTAGCATGAAGCTTTGCATCTGCTACTGACTATATTTAACCTTCCGACCTCAAAATACATATACTAAGTACTAACTAATATAACTTAAAATATCCTCAATAAAGAGAAATGAGTTAGAGAAAAAAAAAAAAGTAAAAAGAGGAGAGGTTAGTGTAGTAACCTATACGGATGAAAAGGGCCACCAAAAGCCACATTAACATAAATATAAAACCGTGATTATAATAGTTAAGCACGAAGTACCATAAAATTGATGTAGTGATCTACCACATGGAATAAGCTGCACAAATATTAAGGGCGCATTTTGATAGCCCATTAGATCAAATCCTAAGAGTTGCATTGAATATATGTGGCAATCAACTGATCAATTAAGGTTCATATAAAATAGACCATCAAGATAAAATTGGTTGGGAAATAAGGTGAAAGGGATGGAGAGGAAGGTAAGGCAAGGGATTGAGCGGGAGAAGACTTTGAAGATAAGAAGGTGGGAATGAGAAAGAAGATGGAGATGGAGATAGTGGGGAAAGAGATGTGGGGTAATGGTGATGGCAAAATAAACCAAAGAAAAATAAAAATAAAAATAAAAGCAATAATTTCATGTTGGAAATCTAGATTGAAAACTAAAATAAAAACTTTAATATATATAATGAGAGAGGAGAGAGTTTGGTAGAATATACTGTTAGGTTTCCACTTGCACTCAGTAAAACCCAACTAGCAATAATCGAATTCAAAGAAGCAACAGAGCTCCTTGAAGATATTTATTTATTAACACTCTCAAGAGAACAAGAGAAATATCCAAGATAACAGTAAACGAAATAAAGAACAAGATAATGAAATGAACTCCAAGAATGGATAAGCTACTGCCCAGCACATTCGAGAGAGCTGAAATTCTCCCCTGATCCCCCAATTAGGGTTTGCACACTGATTCTTTTCTCCCTCCTCTCTGCTCAGCTGTCTCTCCTTTTAACTCACTCTTTGTGGTCCCTCCTACGTCCTTTTCCCACTCAACAATTCCTTCCCTTCCTCTTTTCTCCTTAGGTATATTACCTTTTCTAACCTTCTTCCTATAGGTGTGAATTATTGGGGGTCTAACAATATCCTCTTCTCGAAATGCACCTTGTCCTCAACGTGGATGTGTGAAAATTGTTGCTTCATTTGAGGAACAGACTCCCAAGTGGCTTCTTCTTCAGGCATATTTCTCCATTTCACCAACCATTCATTGACGGCTAATTCCCTATTCCAACGAATTCCTAATATGTCCTCCGGTGTGACCTGCAATTCGAATTCTTCTGTAAGGACTGGTGGATGGTGCTGGACTTGAATGTTCTGTCCCAATTTCTTTTTCAGTTGAGAAACGTGAAATACGTTGTTGGTAGTTTTCTTCTCCCCATAAGATAATATCGCTGGTGGCGGTCTGCCAAACAATATTTGATAAGGTGTATTCTTGACAGAGGCATGGAATGTAGTGTTATACCATAGTTCAGCCCATGGAATCCACTTACTCCATTTGAGAGGTTGTTCATTGCAAAAACATCTGAGATACGTTTCCACACAACAGTTTACTCGCTCTGTATGTCCGTCTGTCTGAGGGTGGAATGTTGTACTATGCTTGAGTTTCGTGCCCCAAGCTGCGAACAGCTCTCTCTAGAAATGACTCAAGAATATCTTATCCTTATCCGATATAATGGATTTGGGAATCTCATGGTGCCGTATGACTTCTTGAATAAATAGCTCGGCTACTTGCTTTGCCGAGTATGGGTATGATAGCAGGATAAAGTGCGCGTACTTACTTAGTCGATCTACCACCACCATAATCACATTATATCCTGCTGATTTTGGAAGTCCCTCAATGAAATCCGTCGTTAAGTCTTCCCAAACTTAAATGGGGGATCTAGCGGCTGAAGTAATCCAACAGGTTGTAGAGACTCCATTTTGTTCCTTTGACACGTTTCGCAGCTCTCCACATATCTTTTCATCCCTTGCCAAAATATCTCTCCCGTCATTCTTTTGTAGGTCCTCAAATATCCGGAATGTCCCCAAAGTATTGAATCATGATATGTATGCAAAATTGCGGGAATAAGGGAGGAAGTTTTGGACAACACTAACCTTCCCTTGTAAAGTAACTTCCCTTGTTGCAATTGATACTTTGGTTTTCCTTCAGGGTCCTCCTTTAGCAGCTTGACAATCTCTTGGAGTCCTGCGTCCTTCTCAACCTCTTTTAAAACTGTGTTGATATCGATGATTGGAGAGGACGTCATGTTGTAATTTTCAGTCACAATTGTCACTCGAGACAATGCATCAACAACCTTGTTGTTCAACCCTGGTTGATACACGATTTCAAAGTCATATCCCAGGAGTTTAGTTGGCCATCTTTGAAATTGGGGTTGAACTTCCCCTTGCTCAATTAAGAACTTTAATGCCTTTTGATCCGACATGACCATGAATTTGTTCCCTAGGAGGTAGTGTCTCCATTTTTGTACTGCTAGAACTACAGCCATCAGTTCACGTTCATAAATGGATTTAGCTTGAGCTCGAGAGCACAAAGCTTGACTAAAATACGCAATTGGCCTTCCCCTTTGAGATAACACTGCTCCTAAAGCGAACCCTGAAGCATCTGTTTCAATTATGAATGATAATGAAAATTCAGGTAGTGCAAGAACTGGGACCGATACCATGGCTTCCTTCAATCTCCCAAACACCTCTTCTGCTTCACAGTTCCATTCAAACATGTTTTTGTGGAGAAGCTTTGTCAACGGGGCTGCGATAAGTCCATACCCTTGGATGAACCTTCTCTAGTAACCTGTTAGACTGAGGAATCCCCGGAGTTCAGTCAGTGACTGTGGTCGTGGCCAATTCTTCATGGCTTGTATCTTCTCGTCATCGGCTTCTACCCCTGGTTTGAAATCCAGTGTCCTAGGTATGGTATCCGATACTAACAAAATATACATTTCTTCTGATTTGCTAATAATCTATTCTCTCGAAGGATGCTGAAGACTACAACTAAATGTCTTTCATGGGTTAATATATCCAGGCTGTAGACCAATATGTCGTAGAAGAACACCAGTATAAATCTTCTAAGAAATGGTTTAAAAATCTTATTCATAAGAGATTGGAATGTGGCAGGCGCGTTGGACAGCCCGAAGGGCATAACCAAGAACTCGTAGTGCCCTTCGTGAGTTCTAAAAGTGGTCTTCTCGATATCCTTCTCATCCATTCTTATTTGGTGATAGCCCAATCACAAATTCAACTTCGAAAATACACCGCGGATTCATGTAATTCATCCAAAAGTTCCTCGATAACGGGAATAGGAAATTTTTCAGCAATTGTCACCTGGTTCAGCTTACGATAGTCAACGCAAAATCTCTACCCACCATCCTTCTTCTTCACTAGCTGGACTTGAGTATGGGCTTCTGCTGGGGCGAATTATCCCTGCTTGTATCATTTCTCCCACTAACCTCTCAATCTTTCCCTTCTGTACATAGCCATATTTATACGGCCTCACGTTGACTGGCGTTTGCCCTGCCACTGTTTTGATTTGATGATTGATTTCTCTTTTAGGGGGTAACTCATTTGGTGTGTCAAAAACATCCTTGTTCTGTGTTAATAGAGTTTGAATCATCACCGGCAGCTTCTCTTCTCCCTCGTGCCTCTCCTTTTTCTCTTCGTTTCCCAGTTCCATATGTTGAAATTCTACTAAAAATACTGGGTCATCAGCCTCCCATATCTTACTGATTGTTTTAAGGGAAACTTCTTCCTTGATTAACACCAGATCTCCTTTCAGCACTACCTGGTTGCTTCCTACTGCGAAAGACATCGTCAAAGATGGCCAATGTACCCCCATGAAGCCTGTCGTGCATAGCCAATGCATTCCCATAATAACGTCCATTTTTCCCAAATCTATCGAAAGTAAATCCGTGTTTACCACCAACTCCGGTAACTGAATCAAAACGATTTGACACACCCCTGTTCCATGTAACTCCTTTCCATTACCGATTACCACTCCATTTTGGGATGTCTTCGTCACTGGTAATTGCAGTTCCTCAGCGAGTTGCTTATGGATGAAATTATGGGTAGCCCCGCTATCAATCAAGATGATAACGTCTCTATCCGTTATTGTGCCCTTCAATTTCATCGTTCCCCTTTTTGAAAATCCCAGAAGGGACCTTAACGAAACCTCAACATTTTCTTCGAGGTCGATTTTTTTCAATTCGACCTTCTCTTCTTCTACCTTCAACTCTTCTTCCTCCTTCGCTTCAATCGCATTCGCGATGAATAGGTTCAGCTCCCGATTCTCTCGCACTTTACAATGATGGCCTTGATGGAATTTTTCATTACAACGGAAACAGAGGCCCTTCTCCAATTTCTCTCTGTATTCGCTATCCGATAACCTCTTCGTCGGAGGTTCCTTCCGAAAAAAATTGCCTCGCGTGGGAATGGCTACTTGCTTCATCATCGGATTCTCAGAGGTTTTGGTGGTTTTGGCCGAGTAATTCCCTCCTCCTTTCGGACTCGCTTGGGCTTCTGTCTTCAGGGCGCCACTCATTCCCAAATCACTTAGAGCTAACTTTAGGGCTAGATTATGATCATTCACGCTTTGTGCCTCCTTCATACACCCTTCCAGGCCCACTGGATGTCTACTCCGAACTTCCGCTTGGACCGCAGGCTCTAGCCCATTCAGGAAGGCATCCACTAACACACTCTCTGGCATCTCCGGCAGCGGCACCGAGTAGGTTAAGAACTTCTTCACATAGTCTGCATATGTGCCGTCTTGTTTTATTTTGATCAATCGAGAACGCAGTCCTCCGTCAGCCGTTGATCGAAAGTGTTCATACATTCTTTTCTTCAGTTCTTCCCAAGTGGTAATCGCCGATCGGTTATGGCTCCAACGGAACCAATTCATCTCGTCGGATGTGAAGCTTACTACTGCTACTCTCACTTTTTCCGAATCGTTCAACTCGTGTATCTCAAAAAAATGCTCTGCGCGATATATTTATGATTCAGATCTTCTTCGACGAATACGGGCATCTCCAGCTTCTTATACTTGCTTCTGTCCGACCCTCTTGTCCCCTTGGTGCGTCCCGAGTCTGCTTCTTCTATCATCTTCCCTTTTCCTTTCAAATGTGACCCTTCCGAAATAGACGATTCTTCCACTCGCTTACTCGTGTTGTTTTCTCTGACCTCCTCAGTTAATTTCTCAATATTTTTACAGAGGCTAGCAATCATGTCTTTCAATCCCGAAAATTCTTTCTCGTTGGCTTCCAACTTTTCCTCCAATTGTTTCTGCGCCATCTTTCTTGTTCGCCCTAGGATTAACGGCTCTGATACCAATTTGTTAGGTTTCCACCGGTAAAACCCAACAAGCAATAATCAAATTCAAAGAAGCAACAAAACTCCTTGAAGATATTTATTTATTAACACTCTCAAGAGAACAAGAGAAATATCCAAGATAACAGTAAACGAAATAAAGAACAAGATAATGAAATGAACTCCAAGAATGGATAAGCTACTGGCCAGCACATTCGAGAGAGCAGGAATTCTCTGCTGATGGAATTCTCTACTGATTCCCCAATTAGGGCCTGCACACTGATTCTTTTCCCTCTCTCTTTTTAACTAACTCTTTATGATCCCTCCTACATCTTTTTCCACTCAACAATTCCTTCCCTTCCTCTTTTCTCCTCAAGTATATTACCTTTTCTACCCTTCCTCCGGTAGGTGTGAATTATCGGGGGTCTGACATATAGCTGGCTGAGCGACGTGATATGAAGATGGAAAAACAAAGAAATTAAAAATAAAAGGATAATGGTGATGGGAAAATGAAGAGAAAAATAAAAATAAAAATAAAAATAAAAATAAAATCAATAATTTCATGTTTGAAATCTAGATTGAAAATAAAAACAAACATTTGAAATAAACATAAGACGGAGGAGAGAGTTTGGGTAAAATATACGTGGCTGAGCGACGTGGTATGAAGATGAAAAAAAAGAGAAAATAATGTTACTAAAAAGATGAGAAATGCAGATTTCATATTTAAATGTAAACAATAAAGACACAACAAAACAAAGCAAATAAAAAATCGAATGGTGAAATTAAAACAGAAGGTAATGGTGATGGCAAAATGAACTAAAGAAAAAAAAAAATAAAAACAATAGCAATAATTTTATGTTTGAAATCTAGATTGAAAACAAAAACAAACGCTTAACTATATATAAGAGGGAGAGGGAAGAGAGAGTTTGGTTAGAATATACCCGCTGAGCATCTGGTTGAGCGATGTGGCATGAAGATGAAAAAACAAAGAAATGAAGAAATAAAAAATGAGAAAATAATGTTAATAAAAAAACGTGAAATGCAAATTCCATATTTAAATGTAAACAATAAAAATACAACCAAACAAAGCAAATCAAAAATCGAATTGTGAAATTAAAATAGAAGAAGAGAGTAGTGTGTACAGAGTGACGGGAGGGAGGGGAAAGAGAATGTACGTGACGAGGGAGCATAGTAGAGATAAATTGACAGGTTGGTGTCAGCGTTGCAAAGGGAAAAATGATTTAGGGCTCGGGAAGAGAAATTGACATATATATATAAATAAATAAGTAAAGTGTATTAAACAGTTCAACAGACCTAGTCTAATATTTCTATTGTGCAAATGAAAAATAGTTATGATGTTATGTCATATATAAAGTATATCAAACATAGTTGTTAATATACAATTGAGGTTAAAATTGAAATAATAATAATAATAATAATAAAAAAAAAAAAACAAAAATTTAGAAAACCATTACTAGATTCGTAAATATAACATATATAATAAATGCAGGATAAGAAAATTAAAAAAAGGGAGTTAACCTGAATTACCTCAACAAAATACAAAACAGAGAAAAGCTATCAGAGACTATGTACAAGGCTTAATCGTCACTATAGTGATAGGTATTCAAGAAATACAGTATCACAAGTGAGGGGCTATATGTTAGGGGAAGGGGAAGGGGAAGGAGATGAAGATGGAAGATGGAAAAACAAAGAAAATAAGAAATTTGAAAAAATTTAGAAAAACGAATTGCATACTTAGATGTAAACAACAAAGCACAACAAAACGGAGCAAATCCAAAATAAGGAAAGAGTCGTGGATATATATAGAAATAGGGAAGGAGTGGAGGGAAAATAGGATGTACTTGAGTGAAGAAGCGACGAACGACGAGCAACAGTAGTGAGCGAACAATGAGCACAACAGAGACATGTTGACAGGTTGGCGTTAGCATTAGCGTTACAAAGGGAAAAATAATGTAGGGTTTCAGGTTCGGAAGAGAAATTGACATATATATAAACAAATAAATAAAGGGTAATATTGAATAGTTCGACTTAATCTAAAAAAGTTTTCACTTTTCAAAACTAACTCTTTTTTCTAACCTCTTTTTTACTTTTTGAGATTTTAAGTGGAGGGTCCCACATGGTGAAAATACCATTTTGTCCTTCATTCAAGTGTACCATCTTAACTTTTTCTAATACAACTTTTCAAATCCAAATTCAATTTTCAACATTAAACTTAATTTTTTTCATTTGGTTGTTATCATGTTTTTGCCAAGTTTCAACTAATATTTGCAATAGATTTGTTGTTATTTTTAAAAGAAAACAAAATTTCGTTGGCATTTCTTGTAAGGATTGAATTTTTTTAATAAACAAAGTCTTACATTTAATTTTCCTTAAAATTGAAAACAGGAAAATTTGAGTAAATTTCAATTCTTACATGAAATTAAACTAATTAACTTAAACTTATAGCGAAAAAAGTTAGATTTGGGTAAAAAAAATAAATTAACCAAGAATAAAAAACTTTAATTGATAAAAAAAAAGGAAAAAAACTACTTAAAATTTAATTGGTAAGAATCTTACCGGAAAATATCCAGTAAACTTATTAGGAAAATTCCAATTAGCTTGAGTTTAAGTTTAAAAATTTAGATTGACAACTAAGATTTCTTTTAACTTTCCTTAAAAAAAAAGTTGACTTCTCATACAGTCAAAGTTAAAGTCAACTTTACGAGAAAGTTGACTTCTCGTAAAGTTGACAACCTTCTCGTAAAGTTGGTTAACTTTACGAGAAAGTTGACTTTCTCGTAAAGTTAACCCTTTTATAAGCTAACTTTACGAGAAAGTCAAACTTCCCGTAAAGTTGAGTTTTTTTTTTTAAAAAAGAAAGTTTCAAAAATCTAATTTCTTTAAACTTAAACTTAAGTTAACAAAAAAAATTTCTTGGTAAGTTTCCAATAAGCTTCTTACCATTTTTCAATAAGCTAATTTCTTACCATTTTATTTTCCAATAAGCTTCTTACCAAGATATTAGTTTAGAAATTTTTCAGTAGCTTTTTTTTCTTCTTCTTTTTTTTTTTTTGTCAATTCGAGTGTTTTATTCTTTAACTTAGGTTAATTTATTTTTTTACCTAATTCTAACTTTTTTTTTTACTGTATGTTTAAGTTAGTTTAGTTAATTTTTTCTCATTTTCAATTTTAAGGAAAATTAAACGTAAGACTTTTTTTTTTTTAGAAAATTTCCAATCCTTACAAGTAATGTCAACGAAATTTTTTTTTTAAATAACAACAAATCTTCCACAAATATTGGTTGAAACTTGTCAAAAACATGATAACAACAAAATGAAAAAATTAAGTTTAATGTTGAAAATTGAAATTGGGTTTGAAAAGTTGTATTAGAAAAAGTTAATATTATAGACATTTGAATGAAGGGACAAAATGATATTTCACCATGTGGGACCCTCCACTTAAAATCTCAAAAAGTAAAAAAGAGGTTAGAAAAAGTAGTTTTTAAAAAACAGGTTAGTTTTAAAAGATGAAAACTTTTTTAGGTTAAAAATAGCAATTTCCCATCTAATGACAACTCCTATAGTTGTGATAAAAATGACTCGTGTATGGTGTAAATTAAGTCCAAAAGATGTTATGTATTACACAAGTCAGATCACAAATTACATCAATCCAAGCGCAAATCGATGCAATAACAAGTAGCATTAGGAATCTTCCAAAGTCAATTCCTTAGGGACATTATGTTTTTATAACTACTGCTATATGTTTCTATTAGTATTGTGTAGAGGGGTAACCTATCAAATTTTCTGTAATGTTGTTTGATACTAAAATAGAACTGTGTTATATGTAACATGCAATTGGGCGTGATAGATGATGTTGTAACTTCACGGAGATGGAGGAGCAGACTTGACTATGTGACTCCCTTTGCATTCACAATCTAAAGCATTAATCAAGATGCTCTTAAATCATATTATGCTCATCTATGCTAACTCAAAGCATTTATTCCCATTCTCTCTATTGCTTCTGAATGATTATATTGGTCTAATATAATCTAGTGATTTATACTTAGTTACCTTAAGTAATTCTATACACTTACTATGTCCAAAGGTTCATGTGCTGCTATTTAAATTTGATTGGTCAGATGGAGATAAACAGTTGCAATAAAGACATTTAAGGCAAAAAGATGCAAAATAAGTTTAAGAATACATTCTATTAATATTGATTAAAGGGATTCAAGTCAAATCTTACACTAGAAAATTTAGGCAGACATAGTCATGATAGAACAAACTCAAAGATAAATGATTAAGCAAGAAGAAAGATTAGAGGGAACTAATGCTGCAGGAATTTCTTCTTTAATTCTGTAGCTCTAAAATCTTCAAGTGGAATTTTTTCTTCCCAAGGAGTCTCTAACCTTCAATGAAAGAATTTTCTCTCTTTTAGATGTTCTTCTTTTCAAACTCACTAACCCCTTTCACAAAAACAACTCTATCTCTTCTTGTAGGCAAACAAAAATATCTTTTTGGGACCACTCACATGTCTGGCCACAAACTATCAAAAAGCTATACCAAACAATAAGAACAAGCGGCGTGATACACTGCTTCCTCATAGTATAGCTCTTCAGGCGCACACACAGTTTTTTCAAGCAGTCCCCACTTTCCCACGAAGATACACACATCCCACCATGCCCTACACTGTTTTCCCACGATGTAACAGTGGTTCGGTTTTCTTGCTAAGTTGCGAATTTCACTTTGTGACAATGATATTTTTGTTGCTATCAAGTTAGTTTTTAAAAGACCCTTTTTTTAGTTTTCAGTTCGAAGTAAATAACAAAACAAAAGCTTATAGATGGAAGATTAATTTTTAAAATAATAATAATAAAAAAAAAAAAAAAAAAGAATATAAAATTACTATGCAAAAACAGGGCATTATAGTTCAGTTTTTGAAATAAAAACAAATGGTATTATAAATTGAGGTCTTTGCTTCTTACGGAATCTACGGAAAATAGAAAGGGAATAAATTTGCAATAAGCTAATGAAAAAGAAGCGTCTAACCTTAATAATAAAAAAATAAAAAAGGTAAAGAAGCAACTCGATGGGTCTAAACTTAATATACAATGGCGAATCCAATCCAAAGGCCACATTACAAATTTACAACATATCTTAATTTAATCATATTTAGGAATGATTAATAATTTATAAATCCCTACCAAATAATCTAACATAATTCAAATCAATTCTGGTAAAAGAAAAAAAAAAAAAAAACAAAATGTATTTACGAAGTTCTAATTTTTTTTATTTTATTTTATTTGATGAACACTCTCAAATTTCTAAGCCTTAGCGTTCATTTACTTTTGTCATCACCCCGATGCTATCCTTGCTACCAAGTATCAACACACAGAGAGTTCGAACAAATTAATTATTTACAAAATATACAATCAAAGGAAAGCAATAATTGATAAGATAAAAAGTTAAATTACTAGTTTAGTCTGTGTATTTGATTTCTAAACTTTTTATTTTGTATTTAATAGGCTAAAGAAAAAAAAAATATGAAAAATTATAGAAAAATTTTCACAAATAGAAAAAACGTGAAACTATTTACAGAAAATAGCAACAAAAAAAAAATACAGATGTGCATTGATAGACTTTTATCAGCATCTATTAGTGATAGACTTCTATAATTTCTATCACATAGATCCTGATAGACTTTTATCACAACTATTTAAAAATTTTGCTATTTTGTGTAAATAGTTTTCTTTATTTTTCTATTTTTAAAAATTCCCTTTAATTATCTTTATTATCATGTAAGTTACAAATAAAAACACTTTTAATGTAATTATGAGTTAGAAAATACTTTTATTGTTTCTATAAAAACTATGAAAAAAACTATTAATGTTCATGTATGATGTTTCATTTACATCATTTTGAGAGTCAGTATAACCATGTTTAATTAATTTGAACAAAACTAACTTGATTTCTTTAGTATATATGCTAGGTAAATTACAACCGTGAATAAAAAATGTAAATATTTGAAATCAAATCTCTTTTAAATATCAGTTCAGTTTAAATCAAAGGCATACTTATAGTTTTTTAAATTTGATTGATTGAAATTCTTAAAACAATTTCTAGAAAGAAAAAAAAAGAAAAAAAAAAAAAAAGAAGAAAACAAACTGAAAAATACTAAGCACACACTTATCTACTGAAAAATAGAAATTAAAATAAAATCATTATGCTCATTTGCATCTTTTAGAAACTAGACTTTTGTTCATCAAAGCCTCTGGTATTAGTTCCCTATTATTAAAGATCAACTTGGAAATCTTGTAATTCTTGAAAAAGGAAAGAAACAAGTTAAGTTTCATGCTAATTGAAGATACAATCAAAATATAGACATTACAGTTGACTCAAAGATCTCTCAGGCAATTAAAATTTAGAAGACAGGCTAATACTGTATTTTAATCAGACAGATCTAAGGGCGGATTCAGCTCGAATCTTTTCGATCATCTTCTCTTTGATCAACCTTCTCATAACTTTCCCAGAAGGCGACTTCGGGATAGTGTCCACAAAATGAACGAGCCTAACTTTCTTGTAATGTGCGACGTTTGAGGCAACGTGTTTGATTATTTCCTCTTCAGTTTCTTTTGAATTTGGAGCCATCACGACGCTTGCTGCTGGGATCTCACCGGCTTCTTCGTCTGGCAGACTGAAACGCCGATGCAAGCATAGCATTGTTTTAATCTGATTTATCTTTGAATTGAAACAACATGAAGCAAAATGAATGTGAGGCGAAGAATCTTACGGCACGACAGCTGCGTCTTCAATGGAGGGATGAGTAAGGAGGATTGCCTCTAACTCAGCTGGAGCAACCTGCAAAGAAATCAAAGACAGCCACCACCTTATTTCATATTCATATGTACAAAAAAAGTTTGATATGCAAACTTCCATTTTTCACATCTTCAGCTTCCTTTTTATCGATCAATGGATCAACTTGAAATAAGTTATGTTATGTCTTTACTTGAAAGCCTTTGTATTTGATCAATTCCTTGATACGATCCACAATAAACACGTCGCCATCGTCATCAATGTATCCAATGTCCCCAGTGTGCATCCAGCCTTTGTTATCGATCGTCCTTGAAGTCTCTTCTTCATTTTTGTAGTAGCCTGAAACAAGAAGGAAAGATTCAGCTGGTTTTTAATTAGAGATCTCATAAAGACTTTCTGCATCGAACTATGTTCCGTACCCTGCATCACACACTGGCTTCTTACACAGATTTCACCCGGAGTGTTCTTCGGCAGAGACCTTCCACTGTCTGGGTCGATGAATTTGACTTCTAGATTAGGAAGAATGCGGCCAACTGTTTTTTTCTTTGCAGTGAGATTCTCTTTGCCTATACTTCCATAGTTGAGAGTGATGCAGCTGTGCTCGGTTAGTCCATATGCCTGTCCGTGATCAACGACAATTAGTTAGCATATTATACAAATTAGGATCCCATGGACCGCAATGTCGCGGTGGAGCTCGATTCACTTCTGATGTGCCGAAAACAGGAAGTTGGGTTACATGTTATAGCTAAAAAATTTGAAGGAATGAACGAGAGTGGAGATTGTCACAATCTATCTACTACACTCAACAGTAATAACTAAATTACCTCTTGAACATCCACGCCCGGGAACTTTCTTTCGAAAGCAGTTTGAAGCTCGGGTGCGAGCGGAGCAGCTGCAGTCATGATAGCCTGAAGTTTGAGACCGCTAAGATCAAATTCTTCCACAATAGGATTCTTAACCAAAGCCAGGATGATAGGAGGAACAATTGGAGCAAATGTGACTTCCTGTGTTATGAGAGCATTAATGAAGGTCCTGAGATCAAATCTTCCCATCACCACAACTTTTCCCTTGTTTCTAAGTGTGGCACAACATATTCCAGTGATCCCATAAATATGGAAGAACGGAATGAGACCTAACGTCGTGACCTTGCCCACCATTTCTTGCGGGACACCAGAGAGAGTCGAACACAAATTAGCTACTAGATTTCGGTGAGTTAGCATAACACCTTTGGAAACCCCAGTGGTTCCTGATGAGAAAGGAAGGGCACATAAATCAGTCTGCTTAATATCTTCTTTAACAAAATTGTTGCCTGCACGGTCTGCAGCTTCAAGCAGTTTGTGCCAATTCATGGAACCTTCAATTAGTTCATCCCCCAATAAGATCACTGGCAGCTTTAATTCCTTCACCTGTTCTCAACAACATAGATAGTAAGTGCGACGAATTGTATTCGAAAGAAATACGATGAATATCAACAACAGTTTCTATCTTACCTTTTCAAAGTTTGCACTGTTTGTGACGACGAGTTTGGCGTCTGCAACCTCCACTTGCTTTTTGATTTCTGATATGTGAGCTGCTGGATTCACACCAGAAAACACACCTCCAGCAGCCATTATCCCTAAAGCAACAATGGCATATTCTGCAACATTGGGTAGAACAACAATAACTACCTGCCCCTTCTTCAACCTCAGAGAGCACAAGGCCTTAGCAAATCTATTTGTGTCTCTCACGACTTCGCGGTAAGTGTATGCCTTTCCGCTCACGGCTTCCACAAACGCCACATTTTCAGCATATGATTCAGCATTCTGAAGTACAAACTCCGGCAGTGTGATATCACCAGGCACTTGGACCTCAGGAAGTTGGCTGCGGAAAATGTGTTCCTCATCTTCTACCAAATCTTGAATGCAAGTAGCCATGGCGAAGTTGTTGTTTTCTGTAGGTGTCGACAAGGGTCGTATTCGCTCTTCTTAAAGGAAGAGTTGAGAAAGCTTGTATCATGCTTTGTGAATGAGAAATTTGTAGAGTTAGTGAGGGTGAGATTGGCATGAGCCTTTTTTTTGGTGGCGTGTTGTTGATTCATGCCATTCATTCAGGCAGGCCTATAAGCTCTCTTTCTAAACAACGGTGGAACATGTTTTTTTTTTCTTTCTAAACAGAAGCTAGCTTGCTCTAAAATTAATTGAACCAAATAAATTTTCATTGGACCATAATTCCATTAATTATAACATGTTTTTATCTATGTTATTTCTCATTTACCGATTATATTTGGAAGCAACATCCATCTTAAAACAGTACAGTCAAGAAAATGTCCTCACTCACATGCTTCAAGCTAAGTACGCTTGGCTTTGGAGTTCCTATCATTGAACTACCGAGAAGAAAAATATACTCTTTTTGTATAGGTAGTAGCTATCAATTTTTTTAAGTCTTTTTCAACCATACATCCATGATTCTATATCCCTCTCCCTCAGATGTGATATCGGTTTATTCATGTACTCGGGCATTACACTGCGACTCTTGTTTTCCTAGGAAACTTCCACGGATACCTCTCAGTTCTTTACTTTCCTTTTCTTTCCCTATCCACAGAGAGAGATCCTTCATTCATGGAAGTTTGACGTAATATTTTAACAATATGTCAAACTGTCATTTAACGTAAAAGGAAAATCATTAGAGATTGACTTTCTTTCTTGAAAAAGAATTTTGAATTTAAATTTAAATTTCCACTCTTACCGAATGCATCCATCTTCTTCACAATTCCGGCGAAAGTTGATGGTAACTTACGCTGGTCAAAGCTTCGTTCTTCTGCTCTACATTCTTCGTACGGCTTTAACCTGAAAAAGTCATCTTTCTTTACAGGTGAAAACGGAATAACCCATCTTTCTTTAATAATATTTATTAATAATGCACAGATCATTAAGGCAGAAGCAAAGAACGGTGGTTTATTTATCCTCGAGAGTCAACGGTTCTGCAACTTCCAGATTTTGTTCTGTTCTCGCGACGTGTTTCCATGGCGGAGATGCTGAGTTTCTTCAACCTCCACCGTGCGGCGGATTCTGAAAATGGGAATGTCTTAGTCTTTACATCAGAGGACTTGAAATCATTTACCAACAATTTCAACAGCAACAATCTGATCGGAATCACTCAGTCCGGCAGATTTTACAGAGGGCAGCTCCGACCACCGTGGTCGGCTGCAACTACAACAGAAACTCGAAACGTGACAGTGAAAATATGGGATCAAAAGCCAGAATTCAACAAAGCAACAGCCAACCAATGCTTGGTTCAAGTGAGTCGTCAAATTTGAAGTTCATAATTACCTCCATTTGCAAAGCTTCAAATTCACTGTCTTTTCAGGAAGAAGTGAAGTTGTCAACACACCAATCTCTAAAAAACCATCCCAGTTTGGCAAAACTGATTGGTTATTGCTGTGAAGATGGAGTCAAGGGCTTCGTTTATGATCTCAATCCATTGGGTTCTTTGCAAAATCTTATGGCAAGAGGTAATTTTTACACGTTGATTGCCATAAAACCAATGTCTTTGATGTAATTCTGAGATATAAATATTATTTTTGTAGACGATCTTATTAATTGGCTCCAAAGAGTTGATGTAATTCTCGAACTTGCTCGGCTGTTGGACTTCATTCACAGTCAAGAAAAGCAAAGTCTTGCCTTCCATTTTAAAGCATCAAATATACTGCTTGATTGGGTCAGAAAGAATAGTTGCCTTCTTATCTTTGAACTATGAAGAGTTCAAAGCTATTGCTATCTCATGAATCTTCAAGATTGCTATTCTGTTTATTTCAACAGGAATGCAAGCCAAAGCTATGCGGTTTCAAGCTGATTAGTGACGATGGGACCGACGCTGACCTCGATAAACTTTACAAGTTTGCACAAATTCCTTCTTGCTATTTTCATCCATCTATAGGAGGTACTGAATTTGGTGTGAATATAAAAGTCAATAGGCTCATTGAATAGGCTCAAAACTTCGAAACATAATGTAAAAATTGGAAATTTACACTTTTTGTCCTTGAGGTTTAAAGTTTTGTTGCTTGAGATTTGATGAATGAAGCATTACAGGTGAGAGTCAAGGGGAAATGAGCTCTGATGTATACTCCTTGGGGGAAATTCTGCTGGGACTTATAGCCAAAAGAGATGTTGAACCTCAGAATCTGGAAAAACAAAATCATCATCAGGTTGTAAACACTTCAGTGAGCATTTGGGCAAAGAATGAATACAGACCAAATGCCTCACTTGTCCATGAAACCTTGCAAAAAGACTGGGGTTACAGCGCGGAAGAGGGGATCGAACTCACTGAGCTGGCAATGCACAGTATAGAATTCTTTCCACGAAACCGTCCGAGCATAAAGCAAATACTTCAGCGTCTCGAAGGGTTGCAAGTTACTCGACGTCTTTCTGATGTCAGACCCAGAAAAAAGGAAAGAAAACTCCCTAACAGTGCCATGGGAATGTGAAATCATTATCTTAATCAGTTAGCAGTTAGCACTCACTAGTTCTCAGCTCTCTCTTAACAATCACGAGAGCTGCTAAATACAGATCCCTCATGATTCATGACCAATATTGTAGTTGTACCTGTTCAACATAGTTTGAGTATAAGAAATTGAAAATCAATTGCAGTTTCTGTCTTTGATCTTGTGCTAAAGACACAGCTTTCCACACTAGCTGAACTACCAACAAACTCAATTTTTGCTGGAATTTGTTTCGTTTTCATCAGATGCACATCCCTTCTCACCTTTCTGCCTAAACTTCAAATACAAATGACAATATCTATATTCGAGCATTATCAGATAAATTACCATCTCAAAAGCCGATGGTTCGATCTCAAGTCACAATTGTTGAATAAAAAAACGATAATATATATTCATTAAAACACGCAACAGATAAGGCATAACTTCAGAAGTCAAAGCAGTGTATCTATAAAGCTTCTATGTTAGGTTTGCTGAGTCTATCAATGGAGCTCAAGATTATTGATGGTTTTATCGTATTGTGCAGAAGATCTCACACCAACTCCCAGAGAGTTATGAGTTGCAGTGCTAGCTCTAGAACTTGAAGCACCCTTCCATGGCACTGATACATTCCTTTTGAGGATTGGTTCAAGTTCAGATTCTTTGTTCATTTCCTTCGTTTTCTAGTTAAGATGGATAAGGAGTTGTATATATGGGCCTATTTTAAAAGCATATTGAGAGAGAAAATTAGACCAAAATAACTTTTCAAAGACAGTCATCAGAAATTATGTTAAAATTTCCTATTGTAGCTAAGCTTCTAATCTTCGTTTTTGCAGACAAAACTATATGGTCTAAAGAACACCAAAATAGAATATTTCTACTCTTCTTCTAACCAGGACTACTCATTTTTAATAATTTTAAAAAAAGAACATACATCAGATCAGGCAATCTATTCCTAAACGACAGTGACAAGCCAAAGTTACAATACAAAATGGCGAGCCAATAATCCAACAGAAAGGCCACATTAGAAGCTTATAACATATTTTATTTCAATTGAATCATATTTACCAATGAGTGATTAATACGTTATAAATGAGAAGACTATAGCGCCCACCGAATAATCTAACATACCCAGAATCAATTCTTGCCAATTCTAAGCCTTAACCTCCACTTGTTTTTGTCCACGTTCATGAAGCAACAGCCCGAGCCCATCCTTGGTATCAACATTTAGAGAGTTCATAGACTGCTTCATATAAGGATTTGATGTCAATATACGCGGCGGAGAGTTCCCAATGAACTCCAAAACTTCAGGAAAGCCATCAGCGCAGCCCTTCGACATGCCAACATCAATTCGAATTGCTTGGTTATTACAGACGCCATTAATCCCGGCCATCTGAATTGTGTGACCCATTATCATCCTCTTTGCTCCCGGAATCGTATCCAGAACATGCTTTAGCAAAGAACAATCGCAATTTGTCGCAGATTCCTCGGAAAATTTCCTCAGCCAAACAACGGCGTTGCTACGACGACAATAGTCCGGTGCGAATTTGCCTGACAACCCTTTAATCCAATCTCTCACCTCTTCGTTAATCCGTTGCAACCCATATGACACATGTCCCGGCAAAAGGCCGCCGTGAACGAACACCGATTCTCCGACAACGAGTACGGTCGTGTTCTGCGACAGGAACCGACCTGAAATCGGACCATTGGGATGGAGAGCGGCGATTCTAGCACGAAATCCAGGATGAAACTCATCCTTAACACCACGGAAAGCCGTAGGAATTCCTTCAAATGGATCTTTGGGCGTTTCTAAACCAACGCAAAGAGTCTTCATCTTGTTCCCAATGGAGAACCAGTCACCCCAAGCCCTAAATTCTTCCAAGCCTTCCTTGGTCACGTACCTAAAATCACCTTCGACATTCATGATTTCGTGATTTCCATTCATGGTGATGATCATCCCGCCATCCTTCGCTGCTTCTCGCTTAAGCTTCTCGAGGAAATACATAATCTTAAGCTCATCGCCGCCCCGGTCAAGCACATCACCGATCTGGACCACGGTGGCGGACCCTCCAATCCATCTTCCAGAGCCATCGATCAATCCAGCAAGTCTCAGCGCTTCCTTCGACTTCGAAAGATCACCATGGAGGTCTCCAACAGCAATTAGCCGGTCCGGAGAAGGCAACCACGTATGTAGCTGCGATGACGGTGGGTTCGCCGGCGCGTCTTGTGAAGCGGGATCAGGGCTCGCCGGCGGCAAGAAGAGCCCACCACTGACGGAGAAGTCGACGAAGGAGTCAACGAAAGAGGAAACAAGATTCGGAACGTCTCTACAAATCGGATCTTCAAAATAGTCCATTGGGATTGGCTGCTTCTCAGAAGGGATCGTTCATCGTTGGTATTTAGCGCGAAAGAGATATCGAAAATATATGGGCTGGGCTCAAATGGGCCGGGCCCAAAGTATAAAATCCCATGTTTAACGAGAACTCAAAGCAAAAACCCTAAACCCTTTGCTTCACCCTGCGATTTCAGCGGATTTTCTCTGTTTCGGGGAATTTGGAAGGAAGAAGATGAATCACATAGCAGCAATGGAAGAGCAAGTAGTTTCTGAGAGAATGAGGCAAAAGCTTAACGAAGTGAACATGGCTGCGCAATCTCATCTTGGTCCTATTCAAGACCATGTCAATTTTTCCCTTCAGGTTTTCCTTTCTCTCCAATCGAACTTCTGTTTCTCTCTTTGGGATCTCCATTTTCAATCGTTTGTGGTTTCCTTTTGCTTGATATATAGATTTTAAATTAATTTTCATTATTCTTGAGTGCAGCAAGCATATTTCAAATGTGCATATGAGTGTTTCGACAGAAGAAGAAAACAGGAAGAGATTAGTAACTGCGTTGAGAACTGTAGTGTTCCAGTTGTTAAAGCCCAGCAACATGTTGAGAATGAAATGGCTAAGTTTCAAGTACGTGTTATTATCAATCTCCTTCCTTTTTATTTCATGCCTGTTTCCTCCTCCATGTTCTCCCTCGGTACACCATCTAACCGTTTAGTTCTTAAATCGTTAGTCCTTATAAAAATTCACACTTAATTTTGATCAAAATTTTTATAATAGGGACTAAATCAAATTGTAAAGTATAGTTACTAAATTGTTACAAATTTCATAGTATAAGCTTTGTTGCATTGCTGTACGATACACAAGTTGAATCGATTCAAGTTGAAACGAATGGTAGACGATTCAGCTTGCGATTTTGAATCGGAAATAATTAGTAAAAACTTTTTTTTTTTAAAAAAAAAGGCCTGAATTCTTCAATTCTAGCTCAAACTAGCTTTGATTTGGTTTTGAAATTGGATTTGCTGCCACATTACTTTGAAGGTTCATAGTTTTGGCCTTTAGAGGATAACCTAGTCCATGATTATCTTTCAAGGCTTTCATGGAAAAGTTCATCCACAACATTACCTCATCCTGCCGACACATATAATTATCTGCAGAGATGAGCTATATATTTCAGCATTACTCAGTAATGATCTAAAGCTTGAATTCACATCGTATAATTAATTTACACGATATGAGAATTGCATTATGGTGATGACTTGAAGTGTTGGTTTAGAATAACTTTCTAGCTCTTTATGGATACTCTTTTGATTTTAAAACACTCTGATACGACCATACTTGAACAGGATCTGTTCTATAGGAGGTTGTACATATGTGTCCTTGAGTTCTCAGATTTTAAAACACTCTGATTAAATTACAAGTTTGGTCCCTATAGTTTGGAGAACGTTAGATTTGGTTTCTATGGATTTAAAAGTTTGAATTTTAGTCTCTTCTAGTTTGATAACATCTCATAAATAGTCCATATGATTTGATAGAACCTTTATAAATAGTCTTTGTAGTAGTGATTATTTTTGAGAATTTTATTAAACCATAGTGACTAAATTCTAATTATAAACCATGGAGACTAAATAAACCATAGTGATTATTTATAAATAGTCTTTGTGGTAGTGATTATTTCTGAGAATTTTATTAAACCATAGTGACTAAATTCTAATTATAAACTATGGAGACTAAATTCTAACATTCTCCAAACCATATGGACCAATTTTGCAATTTAACCTAACATTTTATCTAAAGCATTTTTTTAAAAAATAGAAACAACCAATTTCAATGAAAAAGAGCCAAGCATACAAAGAATCCAATTTTCAACTAAGTAAGATGTTACCCAAAGGAAAATTACAAAAAAATCTTTGAGACTGTAGCCCAAAGTAAAACATGGAACCTCACCGGGACCAAATATCACTAGAGTCCCTCTCCATCTCTAAACACTCTATTGGATATTGTTTCTCTCCGTCCAAAGATCCCACAACAAAGCTCACACTTTGATAAACCATAAAAGACAACATTTCTTTTTTAAAGGAAGATGGAGGAGGAACTCTTCTATCGTCTAAGACTACTTACAACATTTGAAAGGATTCATTCTCATGGTCTTGTTGTTATGTGAATGCAGGAAAGATTGAACAGATCACTAATGGTGTGCCAGGACAAGTTCGAAGCAGCCAGGCTTCAGCAGAAAACTGGGAGTGTATATGATTTGGAGTCGTGTGTGGATGCATCAATACAAGAAAGCTTGAATACATTGCCACATTTAGCTAATAAATTAAAAGCTTCCTTCAATATCAGCAATTAAGTGAAGTAGAGATCTGGGCTTTATTTTGCTCCTTTCAAGAGGCAGTGGCGTATAAAATCATTGCTTCTTTTGCTACTAACTCATTTTCCAATTTTCGTTTATTTGTAATTTTAATTCTTTGGCTTCTGTTAATTTTTGTATTTAACAGGGAATATGGGTTCTTGCTGAAGTTCATCCCTGAAACTTGAATTGCATAATATTCTGACACATTTCTTGTATGATAGGATACGAGAATGACTTGTGACATAATACACTTGTTTAGATGTGCTTGTGTTTTTATTAAATTATGAGCGACTCCAAATATCATGATTGTAAGGGAACAAATTTCTAGTGCTAGGGTAGTAGTATCAAACTTCTATATATTATTTGCCTTAAAATAAAGGAGAATTTTTTAAAATAGAAAAATAAGGAAAATTATTTACATAAAATAGTAAATTTTTTAGATAGATGTTGATTGAAAGTTATAAAAGTTTGTTACGGATAAATGATGATAGAAGTCTATCAATGTCTATTAGTGTTTTTTTTTTTTTTTTTTTTTTTTTTTTTGCTATTTTCTGTAAATAGTTTGACATTTTTGTGAAAAAAATTTTAAAATTAAATAATAGTGTAGGTTTAGAATATAAAATATGAAAATTTTTAAAATCATTAAGTTGTCAAAAGGTCTTTACATTTTCAGACATGAAGTTTTAAAAATGGATTTAAAAGGTCTTTCACATGAATAACTATTATTATTTGAAGTAATTAAATGACATTTCAAATTAGAAAATTAATTTTTTAAAATTATATCTTCTATCTAAAGTTATTTAAAAAAGTTTTAATTTTGAAATATCATAATTATTTTTAAAAAATTAAAAAAGAATAGTTCAATAACAATTTAAACCTAGCAATACTTTAATTATTGAATTATGTAGGTCATCTATCATTACAAAAAAAAAAAAAGACACAAAACAAATGGAGTCCTATCACATCACATCGATCAATTATAAACATAATATTATTGATAAGCAAAACAAATAAAAAAAATTAATAAAATAGATCATATAATATTTATCTTGACAAGAAATTTATCTACCTGATAAGAGCTACAGCTCAATTGCTAGAGTACCTCAATTACCAATGTTTACCAATGTTTTTAGAAGTACATCTTGTAACAAAAAAAAAAATTGATCTTATTGAGAAATCGATCTCTTACTCTATTACTTTTAGAGAACAAAACAAGTCCCGATTCAACAAGAACTTTTATGAAAGTCTTTCATTTGCTTCTCTTTGATGGAAGTTTTATTTTTTCATAATGTATCCTAATTTTTTTACCTAATTCATTATCTAGCGATCGATTTAAAAATTCAAGGACTAAAAATAAATATATTTCAAAAAATAAAAAACGAAATAAAGGTAACTATTCTTAAAAACTCTTCTTCATAATTCATTTCTGTTCATGTATTGAAATAAACTAGAAGTAATAGAATTGTGAAAGTAGTAGATACAAAGCACATAATATTTGAACTCGCCAAAATGAAAAACCTAGCCTGACCAACCCACCCAAACATAACATTTCTTCTGAGAGTTCATGGAAAACATATTATTGTCAATCAAGGCAGAGGAATTCATTATTTTCACAGAGCTATAAGGCAGTAAAAAAGAGTCAAACTCAGTGGTCTTTCAATGGCTTCCTCATTGTTGTGGTTTCAAAGACTATCCATGAAAAAACAAAGCTCATTGTTCTAATCCTTGTTGCTTTTCTGCGCTTCAAATTGGTCAATGGCTACTTGCAGTTCATCTGAACCTCCAACAGCTCTCATCGTGTAGAAATATACCCCGAACACGAAGGCAGTTAAACCTCCAGCAACAACAATATTCTTTGTCTTGGGTCCAAGGCCCTTAAATCCCAAAAGTCCAGCCATTTAGCAGGCGAAGACACTGCAGTTTTGGAGCTTTTAACGCTGCAAGACTGTCAATATTAAATCAATTAGATTACTATCCAATGGCAATATAATGTTTTTCACACAAGGAACAAATCTTGCAAAGATCAATAATGGATTGATAAAACTGTAAATCAAGGGCTATAGCTTGTTAGGAGAAGCTAATCTAGAAAATTCGCTCCAATTAATCAAGTTAAACAAAAGGAGAGAAACAAGCGAACTATGAAAATACGTTAGGAGATGTCTCCAAGAACGCCACTAAGATATAAATGACTTTAGATGCTTTTGTTTAGAGTACCTGTTCACCTGGTTCCGTTTAATTGTAGGAGAAACAGTTAGCTAGTAATATTTCAGTAAGTTCTAATTTGTTAGACCATTAAACGATACTTGGGTCTATTGTGTAAAGCCCACGCTATGAATTACAAGTATACAAAAATATATCTGCTTTCTTAGGATGGTAGAAGATGATTAAATGCTCGGCTAAGCAAGGGTACGAGGGAAGGAAAGCGTAGCCATGGGTACCTGTACCTCAAGAAATAGAATGGTTATAAATCGTCGGGAAGCATGAAACCTTGGCAGACTAAGTGAATTCCAATTCGAACGGTATATCTACGGTTATTAACAATTTCTTGAGAAATTTGGTGCGCAAAGCATTGCCAACCAAGTTCCTCATCTGAGGTATAAAGGGATAATTAAAATCAAGAAATATCCAGATGGAGCAGAAACTCATTAAAAGGTCAAGTTAATGGATAAGAGATTTTTAATCATTGGATGTTGATCATTGTCAAACCTTTGGTATCTTAGTCCAAGCTAAAAACATTATGATGGTTCTTATTGTTACTCTTGCCAACTGGTTGGACACTACAAAAGTTGGATACTGCTGAGTCCACATGAACCAGGCTCCCAGTTTGGGTTCGACTAATGATCAAACTCATATGGCATGTATTTTTCTTCTTGCTATGGGTCTCTTAGAGTTCTAGGGCACCAATATACAACCCAACCCAACCCACCCATTGAATAGGTCCTTTTCAAGTAAGGTGGTTCTTACAAAGGGTTGCTAGAATCCAAATGTTACTCACGGTTATACAGGATATTAGGTTCACAGATTGGAATTGTTGCTTCATTCGCCATTTTCCTCCTCTTTCAATGACTACCTCATTGTTGTGGTCTCAAGAATATCCATGAAAAAAAGGATTCATTGTTCTAATCCTAGTTGCTTTTCTGCGCTTCAAATTGGTCCACGGCTACTTGCAGTTCATCTGAACCTCCAACAGCTAAACCTATATCCCAAAACTACAGCCACTTAGTTGCTTTTCGTGTAGAAATATACCCCGAACACGAAGGCAGTTAAACCTCAAGAAACAACAATATTCTTTGTCTTGGGTCCAAGGCCCCTATATCTCAAAACTCCAGCCACTTAGCAGCCAAAGACACTGCTGTTTTCGAGCTTTTAACGCTGCAAACTTGTCAATATTGAATCAATTAGACTACTATCCAATGCCAATATAATGGCTTTCACGCAAGGTGTTAATCAAATTCTATGAAGCACAGACACGATACGGCGATTCGTCAATTTCTAAAAAATTAAGATATGGATACGCCATTTTTTTAATCTATTATCTTTATATATAAAAATTTAACATAAAAAAGATACTACAACATAAAATACCAAACTGATTTATGAATTTTGGTCACATATTCAGCTTTGAAACAGAGAGCTTTCAGCTTTGAAACTGACCAGCGACGGCGGCGGCAAGGCGTGGCGAGGATGGTCGACAGAGAACTGAGGCACGGCGGTGAGGGATGCGAGCTGAGGCGGTTGTTGAAGAAATGGTTGCGCGGCGGTGAGGGATGCGAGCCGTGACTCGTTGAAGACGAAGGGAAGACGAACTGAAATTTTTAGGGTTGCAGGCGAAGACTAAGAGAAGAAATAGTTATTTTCTTTTTGGGCCGATCTAATTATAATAATTTGGAAAATTACTATAAACAGGAAAAATATCAAACTATTTATAAATATAGAAAATTTTCATTGTCTATCAGTGATAGATCGCGAATAAAATTTTCATTGTCTATCAGTGATAGATCGCGATAGAATAGAATTCTATAGATTTCTATCGCTCAAGCAAATAAATTCTATCGCATAAGCGATAAAAAGTGATAGATTGTAAAAAAAATTTATATTTGTAAATAGTTTGGCTCATTTTTCTATATTTGAAAAGAGTCCCTAATAATTTTATGAAATGAATTTTTACCTAAATAGATCATATATTTAAAAAATATGTTATTTTTGGACAGTTTACTTTTTTTTTATTTATATCTGATTTTTATATATATTTCCTTTCATTATTCAATTGGGAGGGAAAATGCATTTATTATAAAAAAAAATTTACATTTTTCAATTTAAAGAGAAAATGCATTTAATGAAATTTTATTTTCTATTTACTTTGGTTTTCATGTATCAACTTATCGATTTTTTTATGGATTCATGGTTATTTTAAATATACTTAGAACATTTTTCAAGTATTTAAAAATATTCTAATTAATATATGAAATATACTACAGTTTATAAATTAGAGATTGACTCAATATTTGGCATAAATCATAATATAAACCAATATATGAAAAATTATAAATAGTGTGAAAATAGGGAGACAATGGGTTTTTTTTTAAAAAAATGAAATGTTTAAGACATAATATGAGCCTATTTTTAAGATTTTTTTTTTAAAAAAAAATCTCTTTATGAAATTAAGGGTAAGTGGGTTGTGGACTTAAAATTTAACCCAAATATTAATTTTTCTTTTATTGTCATGTCCCCTTTACATATCTCGCACATGCTTGTCCAAAATTTAAAAAGAAAATCCAATTACTCTATTTAATATTTGACACGTATATGCAACGTATCAATATCAGTTACGTATTTGATACTGATTCTCTATACTTTGAAGTATATGTACTTTATAAATCAAATTAATTTTTAATTTTAATTTATGTTATTAGCTTTTATTGTGGAAACCTTCTTTTGAAAGAGAAGGGAATTTTGGTTTTAGATAACTTTTTCACCTAGAACTCTTTCTCAATGAAGATCTCGAGAGAGATTGAGCGTTGGGAGGGAGTATGCTTGCAATAACCAAAACCTCTTTAAAATAAAACCTCTCACTTCCTTAAATTGAAATAGTTTAAATTAAATTAAATTAATTATTAATTAAATGAAATAAAATTTATTTAGCTAAATCAAACAATTAGTTAATCAAATTAATTAATTGACTTTTCAAATTAAAGATCTCATATTTAATCAAGTATACATTTAAATCTATTCAAATGCACAATTTTCTCATAATCTATAGTTTTAATATGAATCTTATTAATATTAAATTATGAATCTTTTTCGTATTAATTTAATATTTGAATATAATTCAAATATTAAATTAATACGAAAGAGATGTTAAATCTCATTTTATTATATAGTTTGATTTTGAATCTTATTCAAAATGGACTTTATATTATAATGTATCTAAATACATTATATTAATTGTATCATATACAATTAACGTTATTCCTTTAATTTATTTGAACAATTTAAATTCTTTCCAAACTATTAGTCTTTGTTTATCCGTTGTAAGCTAGCATGGGGACTTTAATGGTAGATTAGAAGCTCCAATGATTCAAGATTAATTAATTAAATTAACCAACATTTATCAGTTATGGATCGCTCCATTAAATACCCATTGTTGCATCTTTTTTTAATTTTAAGAAACCTATTCAAACAGATAAAATTATTCATTCATCTATCTGTACATATACTTGAGGGAGGATTCATAAATCATAAATAAAGAGGTCCATAGACATCCATATATAAATATACTAACTCATCACAACTTACATCTGGGTGTGCTATCAATTTTTAAAATATAATTTTTTTTTATAAAAGTTTGATATGTGATTCCAAGATGTATTGATATTATTAATATTAGAAAAATTTTTACATAAAAAAATATCAAATTATTTACAGAAAATAGCAAAAAAAAAAAAAAAAAAATAGTGATAGACTTTGATAGATTTCTATCGATATCTATAGCGATAGACTTCTATCATTTCTATTAATGATAGACTTTGATAGACTTCTATCGATATTTATCACAACTATCTAAAAATTTTACTATTTTGTGTAAATATTTTTTTTTATTTTTCTATTTTTAAAAATTTTCCTTGATATTATTGATATTTAATAATTAAAATGGTTTAAATTTAATAAATGAATTAGCACTTGAATTATTTTATTCTGTTGTTACTCACAATTGCATCGAACTTAAATAAATATACTTTAATTTATTAATCACAATTATTTAGTTGAATATTATTCTCAACCTCATTATATTTTTTTTATTTTTCACGTATAATGATCTGTCATTTATTTTAATTTACAATTTAATCTGAAGATTGAAGATACTTGAATTTAGATTTAGATTTAAAACTATAAATAAATTATTTAAATTTTTAAAAAATTACTATAAACAATCAAAAAAAAAATATTAAACTATTTACAAATATATAAAAATTTTAGTATCTATCGGCCATAGATTGAGATATAATTTCTATATTTATAAATAGTTTGTTACATTTTTCTATATTTGAAAATAACTCATTTTATTAATAAAATTAATTAATATATCTTAATAACTATTTCGAAAAGGAGAAATCAAAAGTTTATCCGTTTAAATTATTTATATGGGGTAGAAAATAATGGATCGCATATGGGAGAAGAAATTATTTTGGCAATTTTATAGTAATTTCTATAAGAAACATGTTGTAATTAACTTTTCAATGATTTAATATTATATACATCCCTTAAAAAAAAAAAAAAATTAAGTCCCATGTGATATGAATGAAAATATTTGTCACGAGCTAGATCGCCTATCTTATTAAATTATATATATAATTCACGCGACCTCCAATAATAATATTCATATCTAACTTCCACGCTTCATCGTTTGTTACTTTATTAGACTTAAGACCCCAATTATTGAAATTATATTGACTTCTAATTTTCCACTTTTCAGACCTTTTTCCTTTTCTTAATTTCTCCACCTTGCCAAATATCTTTCTATTTTTTTTTTGCACATTTTTAATATATATATTTCTTTATGGGCCCTTATTTTAAGGTTTATTAATTAGCCATTGCTAGTGTTATATATATATATATATATATATATATATATATATTGTGTTAAGTGCGAATTTGAATACATAACTTTTTAGAAGAAAAAATGATGGAGTGACTAAGTTATGCTCGTGTTGGTAAATATATGCTAATGAATATTATTGTCACAAGTGAGCTTGATATCATTTATTAATGATCATCTTCTATCCCTAATTGTAAGAGTCACAAGTCACATAGCTGGATGAAAAAGTAAAATAGATAATAGAAGATGTGATATGACCAATATATGTAAAAAAAAAAAAAAGTAACGGATTAGATGCACCATTTATGCATCTCACTTTCATTGCACATAAAAAAAATATTTCAAAAAAGAAGTAAGAAGAATTTGTGATATAACAAATTATGATTGGACAATTTAGTGGGATACACAAAAATAAGTGTTACTCGAGATGTACATAAATATTTTTTAGGGCAAAATACATTTTTAGTCCCTAAAGTTTAGTGTTGATATCTATTTGGTCCTTGAGGTTTCAAAAGTGACACTTTAGTCCCCGAGGTTTGGTAAATAGTTCTAAATGGTCCATTTGTTAAATTTGACTGTTAGTTGACTAACGGAAAAATGACATGAAAAATTGAATGATATTTTTTTATTAAATGAAACTTAATTGGATTTATTTATTTATTAGTAATTTGATATTTTTGCGTTCTCTCCTCCACCCTCCTCATGAGCCTTCTCCTACAAAAGAAAAAAAAAACAGTCTGCCGTTGTTGAGAAAATTAATAAACAATGGCATCAATGGTTTAATTTTGAGAAGAAAAAAAAAACAGAGTTGGCAAATAATTTTAAATTTTAATTTTGAAGGAAAAAATTATTGAAAAAATTAATAAACAACCCTAAATCAATATATTTTCTACGCTTTCTTTTGCTGTTCTTCTTCCAGTGTGTCCACATTTTTCTTGGATATTTTCAGACCAATACCAATCGCAATCTACCATTCTTGCTATCTGACAGTCGTCGTCAACTTCTGCGAGGCCACACTTTCTTCATCCCAAATAAAATCTACCCATCTCTTGGCTTAAATCTAAACATATATATAGATTTTCTTCTACAATCCCACAATTCTTACCAATCTTTCATCCAATTAAAAAAAAATTGCAAGCTCCCCTCTCCAAATTTCTCAGAGGGATGGATTGCCGAAGATCATAAGACTTTAAACTTGATGGATATGGGACTAATCCCCCAATAAATTCGAGTTATAACAGAGGTCAAACCCACTGAGACATGGACAAAAAGAAATCTTTTCTTGCCTTCAGTTAAAAGGGTACTAATGGAGGTGAGCATTCCCATATCTACACCATTGGATTAATAGGATAATTAAAAGTCTTAGCTCCTACATAAAGAACTTTATCCAAGCTTCATCGATTGTACATGTACATCAACTAATGATAGTAAAAAGCCTTCTGCAGCACAATAGATTATTCATCTTAAAAATCCTTCTGAATCAGTGTAAAAAATGCTAATTATTACAATAAAAAGATGAAAAATACTGGGGAAGAAGACATTGCTTGTTTGTAGATGAAAAAAAAAAGCCAACGCTTAAGAAGGTAGAGTTTATTTGGGCTGAAGAAATCGAAGAAAGTGAGGCTTGGTGGAGGTCGATGGTGATATCTGTTCATTGTGGCAGGCGAACGCCGATGGTGCTTGGCAGAAAAACTGATTAGAAAAGATGAATGGTATATTGCAATTGGTATTGGCTAAAAAACTCGCATAGAAACTAAACTGATTTTGCTGTCTTTTTATTTATTTTTTTAATATGTTAAAAGTTTCCAATTATTTGCCAACTAGACTAATGGTTTTGCCAACTAATTAAATCCAGTAACTTGTCATCCCATCCACGTCAACATTTAACGGTCCAGTCAGTATTCCATTAGTTTAAAGTTAAGTTAGGGATCACTTAGAATTATTTTGCTAACGTGAGGGACTAAAGTGTACCTTTTAAAACCTCAGGAACCAAATAGACATCAGCTCCAAACCTGGGGGACCAAAAGTGCATTTTGCCCTATTTTTTATGTATAGATGTTTATTTTTTATTTTTTATTTTTTTAATTTCTTTGGTTGGGCCAAACAAAATATAAGAGGCATTGGAAAAAACCTCACTTCGACGGTAGGAATAAGCAGAAAAATAACAGAGAAATTAAAAGAAAACAATATTAATTCTCTCTCCCGATCTCAATTACAAGAGCACTCTCTCAAAACTTTTATACTACTCACACCCTTTCCCACTCTCAAATTAGAGAATACATAAAGAAATTTAACGAAGTTAGCACACTAAGCTTAAAGTGTTTCTAATTGTGACAACTTGAAATTAGAGGTATAGACTCCTTTTATAAGTTTAGAGTCTATCTCTATTATTCAATTTAACCGATGTGAGACAACTGCACTTCTAATATTTTGTCAAAAACCCAACCAGAAAAAGAGATGTAAACTAAAAATTTGAAAACAATACTACACAAGGCCACATGAGAGCAGAGAGAATGATTATTTTAGTGCACACAATCATATAGACACACACTCCCCTCCAAATAAGGTAGAATCAATCAAATAGAGGTTAAATTAGAAAAAATTACACTTCAATTTTCTCTTTTACTTCTTTTAAAAGTATATTTATACTTTTGAAAGTTGTATTATTATCCTTCAACTTTTTATAAACATTTTAAAATTATCTTTATAGTAATAATCTTTTAAAATTTTTTGATAGAAATTGAAACATGGGTCGTTGGTGTAACCATAATTTAGAATTAAAATTTTAACCATAATTTAGAATTAAAATTTGAATAATCACAACTGAGGTTGTTTGTTACTACCAAAACGTTTTAGATCGTAATTTTCATTTGAAATAATAAAGTAAAACATTTATAAAAATTGAAAAGTAACAATATTGCAACTTTAAAAAGTATACCAACAGTTTTGAAAGAAAGTACAAAGGTATATTTTAGAAAATGATAGAAAAGGAGTTTGGGAGTGCATGGAGAGGTAGTTTAGCTATAACTTGGAGTTTCTGGGTATACTATAGTTAGGCCCCCTGAAGAAAAACTGGCCAGTTGGTAAACGTTGAGGCGGCAACAAGGCGAGTCTAGCTCCGATGAGTGCGGCGGCATCGGCGGTGTGTGTCCCTTTCCCGCGTGTCATTGACGTCTGTGTGAAGCCAGGGCAAAAACTGTTCACACTCACACTCCCAAACTCGCCGTATCGCTTCGCCAAAACTCTCGTGTAAGCATTCAACGCCAGCTTCGACACGGCATAGTCCGTCCACAGCGCCGGCCAACCTGCCTTCTTCCATGTCCCTCTCTTCACGTCCTCCAAAAATGCTTTCACTACGCCTTCAATGTCTTCCTCCCCCACATCTTCACTCTCCAGAATCTCTTTCACTTTCATATTCCTTATTTTCTGCATTTTTTGTTACATAAATCAATATCTACATTATAATCATCTCAATGTAAAATAAAATAACAGACGTGAGTTGTTTTGAATTTACATCCACAGTTCCCAGCCTTGAGGTGATATTCAAAATTCGGCTTCTAGAAGCAGAAGAGCAAAAGTAAGGCAATAGAGCTTCGGTTAGTAATTTCGCGCCGTAAAAGTTTGTTTTCATTACTGTTTCTGCGTTTTCCACCGAGTTCTCGTATATGTCGTTGAATGATACCGCTGCATTGTTAACCTGCATAAGTAAATCAAAAACCAAATTTCACTTACGTAATATAACTGTACAAAGTGCTTCCTTAACTGTACTCATCTTTTGCAGTTTATTTTAACTACTAGTATAAATAATTTCAAAAAATTTTAAAAAAATAATATTTTGGTACATTCTAAGCTGCACCTAAGTTCATACCCGAGTTAAGTGGAATATTATATTATTGTAGTATGTGTTTAAAGTATTGTCCTCGTGAAGGGGGACCGCGTGGAGCTAAATTGCTAATAGTCAAAGTGCATGACTTTTTTTTTGTCGTTATGAAGACTGGACTGTGCCAACTTCAAGTGGAAATACAGGAAAAAAACAGACTCATAAAACGACCAAATTGATTGGGAACATCCAACCACTTTGTTACTAAGATAGTTTTTTTTTTCTTTCACAATATGTCATCTTTGTTGACTTTCTTTTCTTTCGCAATATAATCTGCCTACCTATTAGGAACCGTTTGAGGACTCGTATGGTAATAAGTTTGAATTCTAACGTAATCCAAAATTCATGTTTGGATTGAGTATTTTGGACTCAATTTGTAATATTAAACTCATTCTGTTATGACAGTTTTTAACCAAATTTTCTTTTCTACCGTCTTCACGTTTCAGACATTCCAACACTCCTATGATTCTCAATAATCCTAATTATATTCCAACCTCTCAAATAACCCTTTAAGTATTACCACAAGCATCCAATGACATTGAATTGAAATTAAATGGAAAATTCTCCTTAGCTTACTAATACAGTTGAAATAATTACACAAAGCTATATTGAAGTCCCACACATGACAACATAAATTTTCCTTTTTTGTTTTTTTTTTTATTCTAAAACGTTGAGATCGTTTCGTTTCCCAATAATTATTTGAATTTGTTTTACTACTTTTTCAAATCTTGGTAGAACTAAACTTTTAATATATATATCTGGCATAACATGTGCTGTCTCCCATAATAAATTACTAAGTTTAATCATTTTAGAGTTAGGTGGCTTACAAGTCTTACAATTTTGAGCGGTGTTTAAATCTATGTTGGCTTATAAGTCTTACAAATTTTCTTGACACCAAAATATTTTAGGGTCAGACGGGTTGTCCTGTAAGATTAGTCGAGGTGTGCATAAACTGACTCGAACACTCACACACACATATATATAAAACTTTGAGTATGTTTAAAAGTTATTAAAGTCTCGTTTGATAATCATTTTAGTTTTTTAAAACAAAGCCAATACGTTAAATACTATTTTTACAAATATATTTATTTGTTTTGTTATTAACTTTCCAATATTTTAAAAAACTAAGTCGAGTCTTAAGGTAAGAAAAGTAATTTTCAAAAAACTTGTTTTTTTTTTTTTTAAATCTGACAAAAAAATTTTAATGTAATAAATCTCATAGCTTCCAATTTTATGTGTAACAAATCCTTAATCAATTAAACATTTAAAAAAAAAAATCCACAAACTTATTACACATAAAATTGTCCAAAAGATCTATGAGTTTTAAAATTTGTAAAATAATCCCGAGACTTATAAGATGCTAAAATGAAAGGTTGGAAACATTTAGACATAATTTTGAAAATTTATGGCTAAACTTGTAAATTAATTTGTTTTGAGTATATATTTCAAATAAAGAATATGAGGACTGGATCTATCAACCCAATGGAAAACTTAAAAATATCTCAAGCATTGAGGTAGGTAATTTGGGTTGAAAAAACAGTTCAAACCCTATTTTATATCTATCCTATGACATTTATTTCATTTTGACTTTAATTAAAAAACTATTTTGAATTTTATCTTTCTTTATATGGATCTTATATCACACAGTCCATTAATGTCACATACCTCACTCCACAAAGTCTATATATATATAAATATATATATATACACACGCATAAATGTGGAGTAGAGATCGAACTTCAAAATTCGAGATTATTAATATAAATTTATGTCAGATGAATTGAACTCATTGGACATATAAAATCAAAATAAAATCGAGGGAGTGGGAAAAAAAAATAAAAAATATTTTTTTTTAATGGTGCACAAGGAATAAATAGATAATTAAAAATAGAATGGGTATAAGAATTAAAAAGAGCTTAATAATTATATTTACTAAACAACGAACTTAATAATTAAATACCATTGTTCAGATTATGGTATTAAATTTTCGTTGACATCTTAATATTTCTATATTTTCATAGTTCAATATAGACATGAAGGGTATATCGATATTTAATTATATAGTAAAAAATTTTACAAAACATAATAAATAATAAAATGTCACTAATATAAATATAATAATAAATTTAAGGTTAAATTACCATTCTAGACTTTATACTTTGAAGTTTTCAATTATAGTTCATATGCTTTTAATTGTCCATAGTTCATGTACTTTTAATAAATCTTAATTTTGGTCCCTCAAAATTAATTTTTACCGAAATTGGTTAAATAATAATAATAATTTTTATGCAAAGAAATAATACGTGAATATGTTTTAAAAGTTTAGAATAAAAATGCTAATAGATGATAAATTTTTTTTTAAAAAAAAACAATAGACTAAATTTAAGATTTATTGAAACTCTACAAACTAAAATTAAATAAATTTTAGGAGAATTTTTAAAAATAGAAAAATAAGAGAAACTATTTACACAAAATATCAAAATTTTTAGATAGTTGTGATAGACGAGTCCATCCGTTATAAAAATGATAAAAGTCTATCATTGATAGATGCTGATAGAAGTCTATCAATGTCTATCAGTATTTTTTTTTATTATTTTTTGTAAATAGTTTGACATTTTTTTTATATGTAAAAATTTTCCTAAATTTTAAAGTATGAGAATCAAAATGATATTTTAATTTAAATTTAATCAGTTTAATTTATTTAAAAATCATAAAATGTTGTTTATTAATTAAAATATATGGATAACATTTTACCATATTTGGACACTCACAATGAGACAACAGATAGGCTGCAGCATCGGTGCTGAAGTGTTTATAAGGCATGACGTGACGTGACAGAAGAATTCTAAGTTCATGTAAGTTGAGGGATGAAATTGTAAATTCAGAAGAAAAAAAAAAGAAAAAAAAAGTAGTTGTGTTCTGTAAGAAACAGAAAGCGTGAGGGTTGAGTGAAAATGAATGGTGCACACTGCACAGCAGAAAGAAAGGGAAAATGAATCTACGCAGATTAATTAACAAATTAAATAAAATAAATAAATACTCACAAGAATGTCGAGCGCTTGAAAATTTGTAGCGAACCAGGCGGCGAAGGAGTTAATGGAGACGGGATCGGAAACATCGAGACGGTGGAAGAGAACATGGAGTCCTTCATTTCGTAGCGTTTCAACGGCCTTCAATCCTCTAGCTTCATCTCTAGCGGTTAATATCACAGTGAGTTCCGATTGCGCTAATTTTCTAACTAGGGCAAATCCGATGCCCTTATTTGCTCCGGTGACGATCGCCACCGTGTTCTTGGACCACCATCTGGCGCGAGGAAGAAATTAAATTAGTGAATAATGAAAAAGAAGACTGAGAGAGGAGGAAGAATCTGAGATCGGCGATAATGGAGGTTAATTAATGAAATTGATTTACCTGTCGGAGAAGGTGTGAGAAGAGAGGTCGAATTCCTTGGAATCCATGGAAGAAGAGGAAGAAGGAATGTGAGAAAAGGCATAGAGATTGAGGAAGTGAAGAAAGGGGGAATTTAAATAGAGATGGGAAACGAGGAGAGGCCAAGTGGGAAACTGAAGAAGATTATTAGATAAATTATGAGGAAAAAAAAAAAGAAAAAAGGAACGTGGGAGCTGAGAGAAAGGTGGGCCCACCCTTCCCTCCATTACTAAACACCTTCGAGAGAGAGACAATTTTGTACGGTTGAATTAAGAAATTTTTAAAAATAGAAAAATAAGTAAAAATATTTATACAAAATAATAAAATATTTAGATAGTTATTATGATAAATGTTGATAAAAATCTACGTTTATATAGAAATAATAAAAATTTATTATTGATAGATGCTGATAGAAATCTATCAATATTTTTTTCATATTTTTTGTAAATAGTTTGACATTTTTTCTATTTAGAAAAAATTTCCTTAAATTAATTATTTTACACTTTTTTTTAGATTTTTTAAATATAGAAAAATGATCCAAACTATTTACAAATATAGAAATATTTTAAAATTCTATCATTTGAGTGATAGAAATCTATCGCTGATAAATAGTAAATTTTTTTTATATTTGTAAATAGTTTGATATTTTTTCTATTTATAATAATTTTTTTCACCTAAATTATTTCATTAAATTTTTTTTTGGAGTTAAACGTGTATGTTTAAGGTTGAAGCTATGGGTGTTCGAAAAACTCAAATCAATTAGCTTAATGCGTACCATTTGAATTGGATTAGGTTGGATTGAGTTTAAATAAATAAAAATTCTATCGATTGAGTTGGTTTTTGGATAGATCTAAAATAATTCCAACCACGAATTTATTATTTATTTTAAAAAATAACATTTTCTTTTTTTAAAAAAAAAATCACAATACAATTGAATATATAGATATTTATTTTAATTTCATCTAATTCCAATGAGTATTTTGAATTATTTATTTTCCCATAGCTCTTTAAAATTATTTTTTCAAGACTTTGAAAAGTAAAATGTTAATTCTAATCCAACTCAAGAAGACCCTAGTTAAGTCTTTCGTTTATATCGAATAATTTCTTTTTTTGTATATTTAATTTTTTTCTTAGATTAAATAATTATTAGACACTATTAGATCTAATAATACAGTTTAAGAATTAAAAAGACATTAAAATGGTAGATTATGTTTAATAACTATTCAATTTTTTAATTTTTAAAAGTTGTGTTTGTTTCCTTACAATTTATTTACTATGGTTTTCATTTTTTTTTTTCTTAACTAGACATTTGTATTCTTAGTCAAATTCTTTAAAAAAAATTAAAATACTTTTAAAAAGATTCAAAACTCGTCTTAGCAAAATTAAGAAATCCATAGGTAAAATGGTTATTTCCAAATATAGCAATATGAGCCAAAATATTTATAAATATAACAAAATATTACTATTTATTAGTGATAGACAGTGACAGATGATAGTAGTCTATCAGTGTCTGTCGTTGTCTATCACTGATACGGTAAATTTTGCTATATTTGAAAACATTTCTAGTAATTTTTTCATTTAAAACAATTACGCTTAATTTTAAAAAACGAAAAATAAATAACTAAGGTTCCGTTTAATAATCATTTGATTTTTTAAAAATGTGGTTTTTTTCTTATAATTTATTTTTTTTCCTAGTTTTATATTTCTAAACTAAACATTTAAATTCTTAACCAAATTCTAACAATTTTTTAAAAAAAAAGAATTAAATTTCAAAACTTAATGTGGTTTTTAAAACACATTTAAAATATAAATAACAAAACATATAAATTAATAAATGAAATTAGTGGTTATAAGTTTAGGTTTAGATCTCAAAATTATTTCATTTTTAAACAAATCAAATGGTAAATTGTCAAAATGAACTTAACTCAATTGATATGAATATGTGCTGAGAATCAAGATGTCAAACCCTCCATCAAATATATGGTAAATTTAGAAAGTGATATAATTAATTGAAAATTACCTTTTTTTTAAAAAAAAAAAATTGTAAATGGAAGAGTTTGGAGGACCTATTTGATATATATATATATGGGAAATTACTATAAATAGAAAAAATATCAAACTATTTACAAATATAGAAAAATTTCAATGTTTATCAGTGATAGACCGCGATAGAATTCTATCGTTTTCTATTGCTCAAGCAAATAAATTTTATCGCCTAAGCGATGGAAAGCGATAGATTCTATCACGATCTATCAGTGATAGACTGCAAAAAATTTTCTATATTTGTAAATAGTTTAACTAATTTTTCTATATTTGAAAAGAGCCCTTGTGTTATCTTTGTTTTCGGAACTTTTGTATGGGAATTTTTTTTTTTTGTGATCCATTTTTTTGGAATATTTTTAAAGGCAAGTCAAACTTTAAAAAATTGAAAAAGTAGTCCTTAATTGTTAATTGTTTATGACTTTATTTTCTCTTTTTAGTTTTCAAAAGTATGCTTAATTGGCACTATCATTTCTTTATTGTAACTTACTTTTCAAAGTATTTAAAAAATACTAAAAATATATTTTCCGAAAATCAGTTTTGAAATTTGTCCAAAACTATAAATAACTCAACAATATTTTCTCTTTCTAGTTTTAAGTGTTTATTGAACCTAAGAACTCAAAAATTTTCATAAATAGAAAAAATGTCAAACTATTTACAACAAAAATATAAAAAAAAATATATATATTAATAGACTTCTATCAGCATCTATGAGCGATAAACTTCTATCATTTCTATCCCCAACGTCTATCACAACTATCTAAAAATTTTGTTATTTTCTATAAATAGTTTCCCTTATTTTTCTATTTTTAAAATGTTTTCAATAAAATTTGGTAAATAAAAAAATATATAAAAAAATAGAAGGTAAATTTTTTTTTTATTATTTTAAAAAAAGAAGCAAATGAAATCCTGGCTTCTCTAGATATTATATAAATTAAAATCCCCAAAAAGAAATAATATATAAAATAAAATGTAGAAGGTAAATGTGGAGGGATAATTGGGGAGGGAAACTTCCTCCGCCATTCACGACGGTGGGAAGGCAAATTTCAATAGGCCAAAACGTATCGCCGATTTCAAGTCAACAGGACTCATACGTTGACTTTATAAATCATATATATATATATATATGGAAAAAAAATTATATTATCGTTTTAAGTCTAATGTCTATTCGATTATAGGTTTCAAAATATTACTTATTTAGTCCTTAAATTTTGAGGTTGGTGTCAATTTAGTCGATAGGTTTCAAAATATTATAATTTTATTCTTAAGATTTGAGTTTTTGTATTAATTTGGTATTTATGTTTCAAGATTTACACTTTTAACCTCGATTTTTCACTAAATACTCATTTCTTGTATTTGGTATTAATGTCTATTAATTATTTAAAATAATTATAATGAATTAAGTTTCACTATTTTTCATATCTATGAAAATTAAATATAAAATTTCACTCCATAATTATTTTAAATTAATTAATAGACATCATATTTAATGAAAAATCTATTGGAATAAATGGTATGTAACTCTTCATGAAGAGTTGCATCTTTTCAATTCCATAAGTTTGTTCAATGAATGCACCGTTTCGTAAATAACCAAATTGAAGAAAGGACACGACTATTCAAATGACCACAAATTAATCTATAAATAAGTGTCATTTGTTCAATTTGATTTCTTAATGTTTTTATCAACATTTTTCTTCCTTAAAAAATTCTCTCCATTTCAAAATTTGTTGAAGTTCGCTATATCCACAAAATTTAGTTCATTGATCTTGTGGACGTGGTGCTACTTCTATAGGAAAGATAATCGGTTCTATCATGTGAGACAATTACTCTCTAAACTCAGACACCAGAGTGAATACATTTATTTTAAGGACACAACGTGATTTCGTTGGGTTAATATGGGTAATACTTGAGTGTATTTCGGGTAACATCCATCTTGATGCATCTCACTCTCATCACTCACATAAAAGAATTATTAAAATATTTAAAAAAGAAACAAGAAGAATTTGCCACATGTCAAATTATGATAAGACAATTTAGTGGAATGCACAAAGATAGGTACTATCAAGATGCACCTAAGTATTTTTTTTATTTAATATTGTGCAAAGATCAATTTGAAAAGGCGCGTGTTCGATTTTTTTAATCCACGTATGACTAAGCCTTTAAGATTAGGTTTGGGTCAACCTAAACTGAAAGCTTGTGTTTATTGTCTTTTTGCTTACTTTAAAATTAGAAGGTTGTTATTAAATAATATGAGTTTTGTCACAAAAATTAATTAATTTTTTGATTTGATGTCTTTTTTGGGTTGGGATTAGATTCCAATATTCTGTTTAGAATTTAGGGCTCGAATACATATGAGGGTTCAATATCTCAAAACGACAATTAGAAGAGTAACCGTCTATCTTATAAACATGAAAGATTTAGGAAATTAACTAATGTTTCACAAAGTTTTAAAATGTAGTAATATTTCATAACTAGATTTTAACAACATTTTGGGACATTTTTAACCTTGAATGGGTTCTCTCTCATCTTTTAATTTTGTAATATTTTAAATTAAAAGTTATATCATTTCCAGATTTACTATTAATTATTTAAGGATTGTTTTTTTTAAATATCATTAATTACATTATCTCTCATCAATAAAATTTTAAAATATTTAGTTCTTTTCAGATAAACATTATTTTCGAATTTTGATTTTGTTTTTGTTAATTATTGATTTGGACTTATATTCATTTAATGCAGAATAGTCAAATTAATGTTTCCTTCATTTTATGAAATTTCATTTATTTACTTCCATGTTCCTTACAGAAAACTGATTACCCTTTCGTTGAGATTTTAAGTATATGTTGAATATACTGATAATATATTGAAAAATATAAATATACATTGCATATATCATGATTTATTTTTGGTGTGTTTACAAATATATTAAAAAAAATGCAAATATACATAAGATATTTTTCGGTATATAATACGATATATTATAAAAATTGTCTTATTCATGCACCTATCAAATGTACTGTGATCTTTTTCTAGAAAATTTAAAAATATAGTGTTGTATATATCAAATGTACCTTGTTTTCTCATTCAAAATTTCTTGGCCATTTTTGCTTTCATTTATGAGGGCAACAATTTTCGAGTTTTTGGAGTAATTTTCTTTGTGTAAGTTTTGGAAGAAAAAAAAATTACCGTCAAACTTTTGAGTAAAATAATAGCCTATGAAAGTTTAGACAATTGAGGTCTTTCAAATTTTTCAATGTGAAATCTTCAACGAGTGGACCCAGAGTGTAGTGGCTTTTGGTCATGCCTATAAAGCTTGGCCTTACATTATTAAAAGAAAAAAAAAAAAAAGGTGTTTTGCAACTTTGCTTAGTTAAATACGTGTTTAAACTTTGTTATAATTGGCCTTTGCCATCAATTGTAGTGTAGCTTCCATGTGCTTTACATTTGAGCCTAAAAAAAAGGCTAGGATTAGGCAAGTGATAGCTATATGTACTTTTCCACTCCCAACTAATTCACTTGTATAAAATTAAAGAAAAAAAAAAAAAGAAAAAAAGAACTATTTTGTTCCCTAAGTTTTGGTGTAATTTTTATTTGGTATCTAGGTTTTCAAATGTTACACATTTGGTCCTTAAGTTTTGAATTTTGTTTTAATTTGGTCCCTAAGTTTCAAGATTTTATATTTGTAACCTCAAATTTTCATTAAATACAATCAATTTTTATTACTTAATTAAAAATAATTATGAAGTAAACTTTTGAATTTAATTTTAAAAGTGATAAAAAAAATATGATTAATACTAAAGACGGAAAATAAGTATTTAGTGGATAATCGAGATTAAAAGTGTAAATCTTGAATCATATGGACTAAATTGAAGTAAAACTCAAATGTCAAAGGTAAAATTGTAAGATTTTGAAACCTAGGGACTAAATAGAAACTAGACCCAAAACTTAAGGATAAAAAATGTATTTTACCCTAAAATTAATTACTTCCCTTCCCTCCCTTGCATCTCTTCAATCTTCACCACTTTTAGTGTAATATTCTTTTTAATATGACTATGCTAACAGTGCCCACCCCACTAATTATAGAACTTAAATATGTCTTGTTTGTTACTCATTTTTAAATGAATGTTCAATTCACGTGAAAAATTATGAAGGTAAGCCATTGTTTTAAAATTATGTCTCTTGGACTAGATGCCTTTTCTTATCCTGACCTCTCGGATTAGAATTCACAAACATACATTTATATTTTGTTGGCGTGAAAAACTCGCACGTATACGTCGTCGTTGTGGAACTTTCGTGGGCTTGACCATCAGCCTGCTTCTCCTGGTTTGATCTCGATTTTCGAGTTGACCTACGTGAAAGTTCCTCGCATTAGTGGTGTGCCGATTGAGCCAACCACATTTCAATGCTTAAGTTAATAGAAGAAGTCTATAGCTCAGCTGAGCACACAAAAGTAAGGTCAAGGCTCTCCTGAGGAGATTACTTACTCTCCCCCCTTTGGAATCGTCGAATGAGACTATTTATAATGTCATACCTCTGACATTCGCTTGTGGTTACATTTAACTTCGATAATGTCAGGGTAGTTTGTTGCACTCGAAGACTGCAAGGAGCCAGACCGAACACGATTCGATTATTTCTCGATTGCTATATATTCATCGGCTCGGTTAGTCAACCCAGAACCCGAAGCTCTGAATTTTTTCTTTTGGACTGCACGTTTCTCTCTACCTCCCAATTTCTTTTAGCTTTAAGCATGTCCGTAGATTTTTGGGTCTAGCTTGAGACAACCCTCAACATACCTCATTTTTTTATAAAGACCAAAGACTTCCTTACCCCACTAACCAACCAGATTTCCCTACTAAGTGGTATACCAACCAACAACATGCCAACATTCTCTTACTAAAACTTTTTATAAAGAGAAGATTGAACCAAGAATCTGAATTTAGTACCACCCTACAACAAACTCCTACTCATCTGACCAATGAGACTACTCCTTGGTGGCTCTCTTAGTGGAATACCCAAACTTCGCTTTATGCTTAAGATAATAGTTCTTTGGAAATACATAAAAGTTCCCTAAGAAAAGAATTGACACAACTCACTGAGTTTGGTCAAATGACAGTACCATGCAATTATATATACGAGCAATATTTAGATGCACTAGTTACCTTTGTACATCTCACCTTACTCATTCACAACAAAAGAATTCAAAATATTTTTAAAATGATGTAAGAAAGTTTTCTACGTGACAAACTATGATCGAACAATTAGGTGCAACGCACAAAGATAGGTGTAGCCTATAATGCATATAAAATTTCTTTTATGCATATAATATAACTCCCAGCCTATCCCAATGAGATAATATAAAAAACAATTGTTGAGCTACAAGAAGAGGAGAATAAATATAGGAGCAAATATTAAGTTACACCACTAAATTTTGGGACTCATATTAATTAAATCTCTAAATCATAAACTTTCTTAAGTGTATCAATTTACACTCTCTTCAAAATTTCGTTCAACCAATATCATGAGAAACTTATAATTGGAGTCAATTAAACACCTAAATTTTTATAAGTCAATTAATTTTAAATACTTCATTACAATTACCTTTGAAATTATACGTTTATTAGTTCTCAAATGTGTGTAGACCTTTTTAAATGTCAATTTTACAAAACAGAGACAATTAGAATAAATGTATAAAAGATTTTCAAAAAATTTTTTGGTCTAAGAGTCTAATTGATTAATTTATGAAAGTTTAAAGTTTAATTGATATAGTTATAAATTTCACCTGGATTGATTTGAGAAAAAAAAATATTTTTAAAAAAATATATTTTTATTTAAACTCTTTTGATTGTTTAAAATACGCTTTAAAATCTATTTTGAGTAGATAGCAAACACTCCAATTTTTTTCAAAATGATTTATTTTTAAATTAAACACTTGAAAATGTATTCCAAATACACGCATAATGAAGAGAATAAATTGATACACTTACAAAAGTTCAAAATTTAAATAAAATCAATCGATAGTATTAAATTTCCATCGATATGTCAAAATTTCCATCGATATTTTCATGTTTCCATAGGTACGATAGCGATATGAGAAGTGAATCGATATTTCTATTATATCGTAAAAAAATTCACAAAACATAAAAATGTCACAAATATAAATATAATATAAATAATAGACATGTTCACTCATTTGAAAGTAATAAAATATTTACTTATTAATTTAAATTTATTTCTAATTTTGATTGTTTTTATAATTTTTTCAGAAATATCCATCAAAATAAAGATTTCCATCAAAATTTCTGTAAAATTCAAACCTCCATATTTCCATCGATATGGATACTTTAAACCTTGGTTATAACTACAAACGATTCCATGAAAACAGTTCACAACATAAACACCAAAACTATGCCAATGACCATTAAAACAGTAACAATTATAAATAAACAAAGGCAACCAACAATAACCCATCACACTTTATTCCTTCGAGCATAAGCGTGTGGATTGGAGGCCTAATAAAATGTACTTCATGGCTCATGGCTCATGGCTCATGTTGCATGTTTTCACATTCTTCTCGGATTGACTTGAAAAGGTCTGAGGATAGGTATCGCTCGCCAAAGCTGGCGAATATAACCTAAAAAAAGTTACATTCGAAGTGATTAGATTCAAGAGAATTAATTCAACTCATGATTAATCTCTGAATATAGATATTATGTAACAAAAAATACTAAGGTACTTTCTGAGTTACACATATCTCTGAACAGCTCATATAAAAAATACCACACGGCAGTTTTTTTTTTTTTTTTTAAAAGAAACTAGTTTTCCTATTTTTTTTGTCCATTCGTAACGGATCATGAGAGGGAAAATATCCATTTAAGTTTATATATATATTCTTAACAAAAAGGGTGCATACCGCAATAAGCTTCCCAGCATTCTCAGGTTTTTTTGCCAGTTTCAATGCAGCAGCTGCTGTTGCTCCAGAAGAAAGGCCCACCTAATATCAAAGCCAATGGAAATAATATTAATGGGGGAAAACAACGTTGCAGGGGTTGAACCGAAAACATACTGAACCAACCTAATCTGATACCATCTTAAATCGTCGATTGACCCAAAAGCTTAAGCTGATAGGTGAAGGCAAATTTAATCTTATATCATCTAACAGGAAATATTCGTACACTTTAGTAGATATCAAACGGACCTAAAAAAGCAACCCCACTTTTTATACTTGGGTTTAGCTGAAAAAGCACTTCTTTTTCTGTTTTGCCATATCGTTTCAGATTGAAAAAGATTACTGAGAACACTAACCAGTAAGCCTTCCTGCATGGCCAATTGTTTTGCAGTCTCAATAGCTTCTTCATCGGATATCTGCATCAGTCACTATTGGTCAGAATTTTAAATGGAAACCTAAATAAGACTTAAGAGTATATGAAAAATGCTTGATTGAGCGCATGATTGGGGAAAAAAAGGTAGGAACCGGACCTCGATGACTTCATCAACTACACTTTCGTCCAAATTATTGGGTATAAAACCAGCTCCAATTCCTTGAATTTTATGAGGTCCTGTGTTTCCATAATAATATAATGGACACCGCTATTTAGAGTTATTAAAAAAATAAATAAAATGCATAGCTTAAAATAATCAGTAGAAGTTAAATGGTTTACTTACCAGGCTTTCCTCCATTAATTACGTTACTTGCAGTAGGTTCAATACCAATAACCTGTAGAATGGAACCGAAGAAAAGCTGTTAAACTTCAATAACTAGAAATATATATATATATATATAGACACACTTTATAAGAAACAAATTTCATTGGATGTATGAAATTTATGAAAGAATGGCTAATGCTCAAATTAGCTCAAATTAAAGAAGGTATAAAAGATTTCTCCTATGGGTCAAAAGAGAGGTGAGAGGATAAGATCCATAAAAAGTAGTGATTTACATGAAGTCATGGCAAGGAAAAGGATATCAAACTAACGATCAAAAGAGTCTTCCTTATCTTGAATAAAATTTTTGTTGCATTCCTTCCAAATTATCCACAAAAAAGCCTGAACGAAATTCATCCAAAGGATTCTTTTCCCTTTTCAGTGTAAGGATGGCCATTAAGAAGACCGTTGATGTCAATAGGAGGAAATTAGGTGCCACTTTGATACATCAATCAGTTCTTTCTAAAAGCTTATGTCACAATAACAGTTGATAAATAAGTGACTTTAGTCTCTTGTGCGCCTTTACAGATAATACAACATTGTGGAGAAAGAGACAAGTAAGGGACATGATCTTGCATTTTGTCTTGGGTGTTGATAGCATTGTGGCTTAGCTCCCAAAGGAAGAATTTGACTTTCTTTTTGTAAATTTCAGTCCAAATGGCTTCTTGTAAAGTGGAAATAGTTGTTGTCCTGTTGTTATCAAGGTCATCCAAAGAGATGTTGTAAAACAGCCATTTCTATTCAGCCTCCAACCCATTGATCTTTGTGTTGCGTCAAGTGAGTACTGTTAACAAGGGCCATAATATTAGCCAATCATCTACTCTTACGATCATCACATAACTCCTGGATGGTGTAATTTTTATTTTTATTCGTTTGTTTGCATAGAGAGGGAGCAAATCCCAGGGTAAAGAGCAACTCAAGAATCGTTCTTTCAATTATCAGACATGCCAAAATGAGGTATTTAAACTATTTCGCACCTTTATGATCCCGATCCTTCAAAAGATTAGGGAGTGTAAAAGGATTGTTCTCGAAGGTCCTCTTCGTGTGTTTATGGGTGAATTTTGATCAAGCAGAATAAAGCTAAAAATCAAGATAAAGGTAATATAAGATTTAATCTAGCTTATTTGGGATTACGAAAAAACCATATCCTAATCCTAGGAGGGTTAAATCTCCTAGGATTAAGATAAACTCTATCTCATTCTCCCTATAAATAGGCCATCATGGCTCCATCAAAAGTAACTAAAAACTTACTACTTAGGCATCATAGCCTTTTTTCTTTGTTTTGCAGGTCCTCTCTTTCCCAAATTACAAATTTACCGTTGTTGTCACATGGAGTTCAGGTGCGTTTTTCCTTGGCCAAAATTTGGCATCAACACTTTGCATTAATCACATTGCGCTAAAGAGCATCCTCAGTAGTATCTCCAAATCCACTTGGCCAATAAAGCTTGATTTCTTCAGCCAACCTTTGAAGACCAAGGCAGCCATTGTCAAGGGATAAAGTCACTTTTTCCCACTTAACAGGATGGGCACCACCTGTTAATATTCAATCCGAAAGCCCTCTCAAAAAGATCAACAAAGCTCAAAAGGTTCTCAATGGCTGAATTTTCCAATGTTGTGAAGAGGATAGTATCATCGGCAAATAGGAGGGTTTATTCGTAGAGACTCTTTGCAAATCTCAATGACGTTTATGAAGTTGGTGGTACAAGGATTGGTCATCATTCTACTAAAACAATCCATAACAATGAAAAAGAGGAAAAGGAAAAGGGGAGAGGGGATCACCTTGTCAAAAGCCTCTAGTGGCTCTCTCTTAGATGGCCATTGACAATAATAGAGAAGTTTGTGGATGACATGCATCCTCTAATCCATCTTCTCCATTTTGAACCAAAGCCTTTAGCAATGAGAATTTGGTCTACGAAGTCCCAACCAACTCTATCAAACACTTTCTCAATATTGATCAAGCTCTTTATCCTTTGCTTGGGATATTCCTCCACAACCTCATTGGTAATTAATGATGCATCAAGAATTTGTCTATCTTCAAGATTAATATTTTGTGAAGGTGTAAGGAGGACCCTTTTTAGCCTCTCCAAGAGAACTATAGCGATGATCTTATAGAGGCATGAGATGAGACTAATGGGGCGGAAATCTCCCACAACCCCAACACCTACCTTTTCCTAAGTAAGGCAAATTTAGGTTTCATTAAGGCTAGTGATGATGATTCCGTTCTTAAAAAAATCTTGGAACACTCTCATAATAATGTCTTTAAAGATGTTCCAATATTCTTTATAGAACCCAACATTGTAACCATCAGGGCCGGGGGATTTGTTATTTCGAACGTTTTTTAGAGTCATCAATATCTCAGATTCTGAAAAAGTTCCTTTCAAGGTCTATGGATTCCTGTTGTGTAATAGGGATTTCGTGTGACAATATCTCATATAGAATGTTCTCTATTTTGCGTTCAGTAGTCTATGAAAAAGGTTTGTATTCATATCGCCCTCCGAAAGATGTTTACTTTTACGTTTTTGCCTCCACTAAAGTTCTTTGGTAGTCACCTTAGGATTTGTTCTTTGATATTATGCCTCTATTCATTGTGATGAGGTTGAAAGGCCCCTGTTTCTTCCAAGGCGTCCAGGTTTTTGCAAGATCAAACATTATGTGGTTTTTTAGGGCATTTGTAAGAGTACTAACCGGGATAGTGTAATATTAATAATCAAAATCAGGGTACAAGCATTTCCATCAATTCGAGAGGGTGGCTTTCTCTCCATATTTTTTTTTAACAAAAACAAAACTTTTCGTGAGGTAAATGAAAGTTGGATTATGACTGTTCACTAGATGTCTTGCATGCTCAATACCAACCCTCTTATGGTACTCACCATCCACCTGAGTTCTGTTAAACCTAATAGTCAGTTCATATCTTCACAAACACAACATATTCACTTGGCCTTCACAACTCATCAAGAACTACAAACAACTCATCTCTACAAGCATCTCTCAGTGTTTTAACCCTCAATCTAGCTATTTATGTACATGTCAACCAAAATTAAAATACATAATAAAACCTAATATGTTCTGCTAGTTGAATGTCTTAGTGCTGTGGCAGATCTAGGTTGGCTCACCGTTTGCAAAGTGGCTTTTTGCTCAGCTTTATCTTCTTGCATCAAATGAGGGCACTCCCTCTTGAAATGACCTGTCTGCCCACAATTGTAGCAAACATTAACCCCACTATAACACTGCCCCCAATGATATTTACCATAGTTAGCACATAAAGGCTTCCTGGCAGAGCTAGCAGTGGATTCTCCAAGTTGTCCAGCACGAAAGCTTCCTACATACTCTTCAGAATAACTTGATCTTCGTTGTCCCTGTCTCTGCCTACTACCTCCTGAACCTGCCCTAGAAGCAGACTGTCCACTGAAGCGAGGTTTAAAATTACCCTTGCTAGACACTCCTGGCACAAAACTTCTACTATCACCCCTATTTAAACGGTCTTGGGGTCCACCTAATGACTGGGTAGCACGTCCACTTCTGAACGTCTCCTTCTCCTGCTTTTCCTCAGCCAGACTCTTTTCCACTCTCATTGCGGTCTCTACTAGCTTTGAGAAATTTGTCCAGTCAGCACTGACAGTCACAGGAGTACGAATCTCCCTCCTTAACCCCTCTTCAAATCTCTTGCAACAATCAGACTCATCTGCAATTATAGTGAGAACATACTTGGATAATTCATTATACTTCTTTTCATACTCAGCAACCGTCACTGAACCTTGAACAAGTCTTAAGAACTCGTTCCTTTTTGCATCACGGTAAGATTTAGGGAAATACTTATCTTGAAATGCCTGTCGAAACTCTTCCCAATTCATTGCATCTGCGTTTCCCCTTCGATTTTCCAACAACCTCCACCAATCCTCTACCCCTTTCTGGAGCAAGAATGTGGCTAACTCAACCTTCCGGTCCTCAGGTCATTGCATAACCCTGAAACATTTCTCAATCAAATTAAGCTAGGCCTCAGCATCTGCGGGATCTGTCGTACCCTCGAAATCAGTAGCTCCTAAGGCTTTCAATCTTTCACTGTCATATTTCTTCTCTAGGTCTGTTGTTACTGATCCCACACTAGTAGCTAACCTTTGAGCTATCCTAGTAAAAATTTGTTCTTCCATATCTACCCCTGCCTGAGGGTGACTAGATTCACTCTCAGATGCTTCTTCTCGACCCCCAATAACTTCGTGAGTTTCGGACCTTGTCAGCCTATCTCGTCTGTCATTGCGAGGCACGGTTGGTTCCTATAGTATATCATAACATTAATATATATAGCCAGGGGCATGTAACACTTCCTCTCCATGGCGGAACAGGAACAATTGTGAAGTCTTTATTCTGTAAATTCCAAGTTGCTGCTTCAACCAGAAGATGGATCAAGTCCAACCAGTGGACTTCCAAGGCATTCTGTTTGCAACTAAGTCAAAGACAGAGAAACTTCACAATTAACTAGCTAGTGCTAAGTCCAAGTTGAATGATCTTGAATATCCATTTGGTCAACTCAGGTCGTTGAATCTCGTTAGCCTGACTTGGACTTCAACTTCATAAGTGCTGAGTATTGAGAAATTTGCAATACCTCTAGTATTGCAACCTTTCTAGCATTGATAAGTAAAAATGAAAGAGAAAACAAAAGAAATAAATAAGAAGATGAGCCTTTAAAAGAAAACCCTGACCCCTATTAGAGTAGTTTAGAAGAGGTTATAGCTAACTACTTATTTCTTGTATATTCCCTTTTTTACCCCTGTACTATCTTGGCTATATAATGCCATTTTTTGCAGTTAATAAAGTTATGCGAAAGACTATTTTATACTCTCAGAGCTTTAATATGGTATCAGTCGCTAGATTCCGTTTCCTCTTCTGAGAGCTTCGTCTTGCGTCTTCTTCTTCTTTCTCCATGGATACTTCCTCCTCTGAGAATCCTTGCGCCTCTCCGACTACTCAAACTACCAACCCTTTCGTTCTTGAACAGTACACCAATCCTTTCTTTCTCCATCATTTTGATAGCACCAATATTGTGCTTGTATCAAATCTCTTGACAGAGACAAATTACACATCGTGGAGTCAAGCTATGATCATTGGTCTCACTGTAAAGAACAAATTAGGGTTTGTTGATGGTTCAATTACACGGCCAACTGGAGAGCTGTTGAAATCTTGGATCATCCGTAATGGAGTAGTCACGGCGTGGATTCTCAATTCGCTGTCCAAGGAGATATCTGCAAGTATCAACTTCTCTGATTCGACAAGAGAAATCTGGCTTGATCTTCAAGAACACTACCAACGCAAGAATCGCCCACGCATTTTTCAGCTTTGCAGAGAGTTATCGAATCTTTCTCAAGATCAGTCTGATTCTGTTACGCGAAACTAAAAGCCTTATGGAACGAGCTCGTCTCCTACCGCCCGAAATGTTCTTGTGGAAAGTGTACCTGTGGAGGAGTAAAAGATCTTGCTACTTACTTCCAAACAGAGTATGTCATGGCCTTTGTCATGGGTCTCAATGACTCGTTTGCTCAAGTTCGCACTCAGCTTCTCTTAATGGAGCCAGAGCCATCGATCAATCGAGTCTTCTCTGTTGTTCAAGAAGTTGAACAGCGTGCTGTTCCGAACCTGTCTTCTCCAACACTTTCTTCTGCTACTGCCTTGATGGTTAAAAATTCTTCTGGACCTCGTGACTCGAATTCGGCTCCTCGATCTCAAGGTGCTTCATCTAAAAAGAAAGATCGTCCGGTTTGCACCCACTGCAATATTCAAGGGCATACCGTCGATAAATGCTACAAGGTCCACTGATATCCCCCTGGACATCGTTTTCATCAGAAGACTCCTGCCAAGCCTGATTCACCAATTGATTCCCTAGCGTCTCTTTCTACTGAACAATGTCATGGGTTGTTAAGCCTGTTACAATCTCATTTAGCCAAGGCTAAACTTGATTCTGAGACAGCCTCAGGTGCCTCTCATGTTGCAGGTATTTTTCCAACCTTTGCTACATCCACTTTTGATCCTACTGCTTGGATTTTAGACTCAGGGGTGTCTGCACATGTGTGTTTTTCCAAGGATTCTTTTATATCTCTTACTTCAGTCACTGATGCCTCTGTTTCTTTTCCGAATCAGTCAAAGATTTCTGTTCAATATATTGGCAATGTTCAGCTTACATCCGATATTGTTCTTCAAAATGTCCTGTTTGTCTCTGAATTCAGATTCAATTTGATATCAGTCAGTGCACTTACTTCACAGTTGCCTGTTGTTGTCAACTTTGTTGGAAACTCTTGCATAATTCAGGACAGGTCCTCTTTGAAGACGATTGGCAAAGCTAATGCTTGGCAAGGACTCTATCTTTTTCAAGATTCTCAGCATGTTTTGATCCCTCAAACGGCTATTGTTTGTCATTCTTCAGTTAAGTTTTCTTTTGCAACTTGGCATGATCGTATGGGTCATCCGTCTAGCAAACATTTAATCCATTTGAAAGATTTGTTATCTTTTGATTCTGCAAATAAATGCCACTCTGTTGATTCTTGTCTGATATGTCCTTTGGCAAAACAAAAACGTTTATCGTTTCATTGTAATCCTCACTTGTTTAAAAGAATGTTTGATTTGATACATTGTGACATCTGGGGCCCATATCCCTCCCCTACTCATGCTGGATACAAGTACTTTCTGACCATTGTTGACGACTTCTCGAGGTTTACTTGGACTTTTCTGATGTGTAATAAATCTGATGCTTTGACAATTGTTCCTCAATTTTTTGCCTTAGTTGAGAATCAATACAACACTTCTATTAAGTGCTTTCGGTCAGATAATGCTCCAAAATTGTCTTTCACGAATTTTTTCTCAACCAAAGGAGTTGTTCATCAATTTTCTTGTGTTGAACGTCCCCAGCAAAACTCTGTTGTTGAAAGAAAGCACCAACACCTCTTGAATGTAGCCCGTGCCCTCATGTTTCAGTCCCGAGTTCCTTTATCCTTTTGGGGGGAATGTTTATTAACAGCCACTTTCTTAATCAATCGGACTCCATCTCTTGTTCTGAATTGGGATACTCCTTACCATAAACTAAATGGTGATCATGCTGATTACTCCATGATTCGTGTGTTTGGTTGCCTGTGCTTTGCCTCCACACTACCTTCACATCGATCAAAGTTTCATTCTCGGGCCATTCCTTCAGTTTTTGTTGGCTATCCACCTAGTGTAAAAGGATATCGTCTGTATGATTTCGAAGGCCAGAGATTCTTTTCGTCTAGAGATGTTTTTCATGAGTCTCTTTTCCCTTTTCACAACATCACTCAACAAAGTGCAGTAGTAGATTTGTTTCCTGACTTGGTCTTGCCAATTTCATTCAATTTTTCAAGTGGTGCTCCCGTGCCTATGCCTTCTGCTAACTCTTCTTCCACAGAACAGGGTGTACTCTCGAGTAGTGCATCAGATGGCTTAACCCTACCACGAGATAGAGCATCTGATGGAAATGCCCCGTCTGGTTCTGATATTGAAGTTCCTACTGAAATTGCTTGTGAAAACTTGGAAACTCAGCTCCCTACCGTTGAACCAGCACACAACACAGTTGATGAAGTTGTTCCTGCCATTTCCCAAAGGCGCTCTTCAAGGACTACAAAACCTCCTTCTTATTTGAAAGATTTCCATTGTAGTCTTTTACACTCTCAGCCTCTTCCAGTGACTCCCTCCAAGTTCCCTCTGCATCATTACTTGAACTATGACAGGCTTGCCCCCACCTATAAAAATTTTGTGTTCTCTGTCTCCTCAGTTGTTGAACCTGATTTTTATCATCAAGCCATCCCACATCAACATTGGCGTGATGCTATGCATGCTGAGTTACAGGCCTTGGAAGATAACAAGACATGGTCCATTGTCCCTTTGCCCATTGGCAAACATTCTATCGAATGTAAATGGGTCTATAAGGTGAAACTTAAAGCTGATGGGTCCATTGAGCGCTATAAAGCCCGTTTGGTTGCCAAAGGGTACACTCAACAAGAGGGTTTAGATTATGTTGAGACATTCTCTCCTGTAGCAAAGCTTGTTACCGTCAAAGTTTTGCTCACTATAGCTGTTTCTCAAAATTGGTCTCTTACCCAACTAGATGTGAACGCCTTTTTACATGGGGATCTTGTGGAAGAAGTCTACATGGATCTTCCATTAGGCTATAAGCACAATGTCAAGTCTCAGGGGGAGCACCTAGTTTGCAAGCTTCACAAGTCATTATATGGTCTTAAGCAAGCTTCAAGGCAGTGGTTCGACAAGTTTTCTCATGTCATCCTGTCTCTTGGCTTTAAGCAATCAAAGAGTGATTACTCTTTATTCATATGTGGCAAAGGGCCTTCTTTCGTTGCATTGTTAGTGTATGTGGATGATATAATCATCACAGGAGCTTTTACTTCTGAGATTGATACTCTCAAGCAACATTTAAATGATGTTTTTAAACTCAAAGACTTGGGTTCTCTGAAATATTTCTTGGGATTAGAACTTGCTCGCTCCTCCAAAGGAATTTTTCTATCCCAATGAAATTATACCTTGCAATTGCTAGAAGACACTGGCTTTCTTGCTGCCAAGCCTTCTGCTGTTCCCATAGATCCAAACATCAAGCTAAAGTCTGATGAAGGCACCTTATTAGTTGATCCGTCTGAATATCGTTGATTAATTGACAGACTCCTATAATTAACAATTTCGAGACCGAATATCACCTTTGCTGTCCACAAGCTCAATCAATTTGTCGCTCAACCAAGAAATTCACATCTTCATGCAGTTCTACCTTGTTAAAATACCTTAAATCTTGTCCAGGACAAGGAATCTTTCTAGCAGCATCATCCTCCTTTCAAATAAAGGCTTTCTCGGATGCTGACTGGGGCTCGTGTTTGGATTCACGAAAATCTACAACTGGTTTTTGTGTTTTTTTGGGAGATTCTTTGATTTCTTGGAAGACAAAGAAGCAAACAACAGTTTCCCGCTCCTCTGCTGAAGCAGAGTATCAAGCTCTAGCTGCCACAACCAGTGAGATAATTTGGCTTCAGTAGCTACTTTCTGATCTTTAGATTCTCGTTGATCGTCCATCTGTTGTGTACTGTGATAATGATGCGGCAATCCACATTGCTTCCAATCCCATGTTTCATGAACGAACAAAGCACATTGAGCTCGATTGTCACTTTGTTCGGGATCATGTTCTTAAAGGGACCATAAAGCTCTTGCCCGTTCGTTCAAATATGCAACTTGCAGACCCTTTTACTAAAGCATTGCCTTGTTCGGTATTATTATCATTGTCATCCAAGATGAGTGTCATTAACATTTTAAGTCCATCTTGAGGGAGAGTATTAGAGTAGTTTAGAAGAGGTTATAGCTAACTACTTATTTCTTGTATATTCCCTTTTTTACCCCTGTACTATCTTGGCTATATAATGCCATTTTCTGCAGTTAATAAACTTACTCTCAGAGCTTTAATAACCCCCATCCTTCATTCTCGTCGTTACTTGTTAGACACCTAGGCTAATTAATGCTCTATCTTACGCCAATGAAGCACAGACACGAATACAAATATGTGATACTGAAACTATAGGATATGACGACATTAAGATATGGATAAGTCTAAGATACGTCATGTTTTAATATATTTTCTTTATATATATAAATTTAACCTACTGAATGTAATCCACAAAGTATAAAATACCAAATTAATAACATAAAGATAATTTAATCCTCCAAATACATATTACAAGTAGACTAGAAACTAGAAAAAAAAGCGTTCAAATCTTAAATCTCCTAACTACCGTTAAAGTTAAAGGAGATTTCAAAAGAGAGTGAAAAAAAAAAAAAAAAAAAAAAAAACAGAGAGCTTTCAGCTTTGAAACTGACCGGCGATGGCAAGGCGCGGCGGCGAGGGAAGGGAAGACAAACTGAAATTTTTAGGGTTGCAGGTTGCTCAGTCGAAGAAATGGGACGAAGATGAGGCGATTCGTTGAGAGAAGACAAGAGATCGAGGGAATGATTTTAGGGTTTGTTTTATTTTTGTAATTTTTCTTTTAGTTATTTTCATTTCGGCTAATGATAATCTAATTATAATAATTTTATAAAATTAGGGGTAAGTGGGTTGTGGCCTTAAAATTTGACCCAAATATTCCAAAAAAATAATAATAATAATTGTCGTGTCCCTTCCCTTATTTGGAAGGGGATACACTTGTCCGAAATTAAAAAAAAAAAAAAAAAAAAAAAAAAAAAAAAAAAAAAAAAAAAAAAAAAATTGTATACTCCATTTCACACGTATTTTCCACGTATCTAGATGTATCAATATTAGATATGTGTTTATATCGATTCTATGCACACTTTAAAGTATATGTACTTCATAACTTACATTTTACCGTTTAACAAACTCAAATTTAAATACAATGCTACTTAGAAGTAGCTAGATGCTTAAAAAATAATGTTACCTTAATATTTGGATTTTTCTCTTTCAGAAACCGGCCAACACCAGAAATTGTACCACCTGTTCCAATTCCTGCAATTAAAATATCCAACTTGCCTTTAGTATCTTCCCAAATCTCTGGACCAGTTGTCTCATAATGTACCTGAAAATTCAAATTCGTTTTTCATCAAAGCTTTTCTTTGCAAAAGTAAGAACTCATATCATTCGTGACAAAAGATTCTAGACAAAATTAAAATTTTAAGTATGCCATAAAATCACAACCATGCTTGTTTATAGATGTTCAAAGTTATTGAACTGTTCTTTATTTTACTCATATCATCCGTGACAATAAAATCTAGGCCTTAATATTAAATTTTTAAGTATGCTATGAAATTAAAGCCATGATTGTTTATAAATATTGAAAGCTATTGTACTCGTGTTTTCCCTGGTAGTAGTAGTATTATATCTCACCTTCATAAACAACATCTTCCACATCTCTAATTGTATTTGCTACATCAAAATACTGGAACCTTCCAAGAACCTTTATTTTTTAAAAACTATAATTATTAAAACTTCGGTAACAATAACTTGGATGAGTCTTTTCTTAGTTGTGTAATCCTCACGCAAAAAATATAATTTCAAAATACGATTTTGCATGCATACTTAGAAATAAAAAAACACAAGGTGCAAAAATAAGTTTTGTAATGCTATGCATTTATGGGTAAAAAAAAAAAACAAATTATTTTTTCACTCTCAAAATTTACAAATCTTCCTCCTATATTTTCCTTTATGGAAATCTTTAATTAATATATATTCAAAAACCTTAGCTCTAGAGTTCAACAATTATTTGTACATTTGCAAGTGTGTGACCATATATATTTATTATATGCAACACAAATATTTTACATGTATGTGATTATTTTGATAAATGTTCAAACATGTAGCCATTAACTAGGCTAGCTTAACAAGTGTCCGACAATTATTGGTGAATCAAACTGATAGACATGTTACCCTAAACTTGAGTGGAAGTAGAAAATTACGGTCACATTACAACCAATATATATATTTATGGTCCACATTTATCGAATGGAGTATAAACGAAATAAAATAGCAAACTCGATTTAATTTTACTTGGTCTTAAATTTAAATAAGCAGATGATGGAGGTCTATTCATGTAGGATTTTTAAAGTTCATACCTTGGGATTAGCAGGATTGTCATATTGATGAAGCATATAAGCATTAGGTGTCTTTTTTAAGATCTCTTCAGCTTTCTCAACTGCTCCCTTTATGCCTTTTTCTGGGTTTGTTAATACAAGTTCGGCTCCAAATGCTTTTATAACAACTCTCCTCTCCAGACTCATCGAAGCTGGCATTGTAATTATTAGTTTGTATCCCTTTGAAGCAGCCATAAATGCAAGACCAACTCCTGTGTTTCCACCTGTAGGTTCAACCAAAGTACTCTGAAAATACATAAAGAGTGTTATGTTATATATTGTGTATTATGGTCAGGCTTTCTTGATAATACAAGTATATGTAAATGCTTCAATGAAAATCTTTACATTCCCACTTTGCCCCTTATTATGACTATTATACCCTTGACTTTAATGGTTAGTTGTTAACAAACCTATTTAAACGTACAATCAAAACTTTCACACCTTTCCAACAAAGCATCCTTTCACACCTATTATTGTGTCTGTATTTAATTAATGTGAAGAGAAGATTATAGATTTTTTGGACATTCGATCTCTTCTCTAAAACAAAGGTAATCATATCATTGAACAAAGGTAATCATCATTGATACGTGTTAGTGTGTGTGTTTTACTTTTTGTTTTGTTTTGTTTGTGTTTGTGTGTGTGTTTTTAGATCTTCCCCTCTAATTGTGCTTTCAGCAATAACATCTCCACAGAAACATTATAAAAAAAAATTTTAAAAAAATACTATAAGTGTTTATGCTTTTTTAGGGGCTTTATTCTCATCCAAAACAAAGATAACTACTATTGACTTGTGTGTGTGTTTTTTCTTTCTTTTTTTTTTTTTTTTTCCAATTCTTCCTTCTCCAAAACAAAGGCAAGCCTCATTGACTGACACGTGTTTGGGTGTTTTTTTGCCTTTTGTTTTCTTTTTTCAAATCTTCCCTTCTAACTGCACTTTTACCGGTAATATCTCCAGAAAAGCATTGCTTGTTTAGGGGCTTTATTTTTTATACGTTTATGTTTATGGCATTCTCTTTTCTCCAATATAAAGATAACTAACATTGATGTGTGGGTTTTTTGCTTTTTGTTTTTTTGTTTTTTTTGTTATTCCTTCTACAATCTTTGAATAATACTGTAGTGCTTTTGTATGGACTTTATTTTGATTGATATGTTTATGTTTATTACTAATATGGAATATTGAAAATAGAATGGAGAGAAAATAGGAAAGAATGGAGAGGGAAGAGAGAGATATAGAAGGGGATTTGAGAAAATGAGGAAAGAATGATATATGGAAGGATGAGTTAGCAAATGGGGAGATATTCTGTTTTAATTTTATTAATTTTAATAGCAAACCATATACCATTTGCTTGAATTAATTCGATTATTATATTCATTCTCTTCGCATTTTTAAGGTGAATTTTTTTTCTTCTCCTCTTCCTCCAATAAAAAAAATATATAGTTATTTGGTTGTATACATTAATTAGAGTTTTTTTTTTCTAAATCAATGAAAAGATAATGTTAAAAGAGATATAAGAAAGAAAAAGTTGATTGGGGTGAATGAGAAAAATGTGAGAATATTAGGGAATTAATAGATATAGAGAAGTTGGGAATATAATCTCCCTAACCAAAAACTCAGTTTAAGAAAATAAAAATACAAATAAGGATAACATTGTTTAAAACAACAAAAAAAAAAATTACAATATAAATTATAAAAATAGGATTTCATTTAATTTGAGAAGAAAACACGTTTAACGTATTTCTTTGTTAAATAATTTATAAATTAAAAATATATTTTACAATTTTAAATAAGAAAAAATGTCAAACTATTTACAGAAAATAGCAAAAAAAAAATATTGATAGACTTCTATCAGTTTCTATTAGTGATAGACTTCTATCATTTCTATCACTACTGATAGACTTTTATCCGCGTCTATCACAACTATTTAAAAATTTTTGCTATTTTGTGTAAATAGTTTCCTTTGTTTTTCTATTTTTAAAATATCTCCTTTTAAATATGATGCATAATGTATCTTTTTATGAAAACAATGTTTAAATAATATCTATTTATGACATAAATAAATTTTAAACCAAAGCTAAAAACTTTTTAGTTACTTGAATTAAAACCTACAAGATTTTAGGGATACGTTTTTTATTTAAACATAACTTTCAAAGACTCAAACAGAGTTTTGGAGGAAAATCATTTCATATATGAGAGTGATTGTTTCAGTAAATATATGGGAAGACATTAAAATAGAAAATTATATATATGACGATAATATGAAAATATTAAAAAAAAAACTATATAATTCTTATTACATGTTAAAATTTCATATATTTTAAATTTTTTAATTAAAACTATGAGATTTCACGTGTTTTTAAACTTGTTATAATAATAGTAATAATCACCTTTAAATAGTAGTTAATTCATGTGAAAATTGGGTATAGATCATTAAAGTCCTAATATAGTCAAAATAATTTATTACATGTGTTTAAAAGTCATTTTTAGTGATTTAAAGATGTTTTGAAGTGAATTAGGTTGTTTTTAGTGAATTTATTATGTTTCATCGGTCCGAACCACACAATTACACCACACCGATAGTCGATAAGGAACTTAATTTCTACATCAATAACTTTAAACATAACATATAAAAAATCAAATGCAGATGATATGAGTACCGATGAACGAATGGAATACTAAATAAAATAGTGTGAGCAGATTAATGACAACTTCGTACTACTTGAAGAGTAACGACAACAAACATGCAAGTTCCACTTTCAAACAACGGAATATATACGTTCCTCGAAGCCCTAATTGTATGTGTTATAATAGAAGACAATTGTTGGTTGAAACGAAGGAAAAATCGAAGTAAAAGGCATAATATGTTACACTTACTTGAGGGTAACCGAACAAATGATTGATGAACACTGAAAAATGGAAATCGGAAACTGAATGGTGAGGAAGTAAAGAAGAGTGGGTTAGAACAGTCGACCAATGGTTTCAAATGAGGATGAATGGCGGTGTTCGATGTTGTCAATTAGAAATGGCGTGATGAGGGTAGTTTTGTCATTTTTGTTCTACCTTTGAGTTAATGATTGGAAATAAACAACCTCAATCAAAATTAGGTCAGTAAACACCAACAATCACAATCAAACTAGTTTACAATTGAGGCCCATTTCGATTGATGTACAATTGGAATCAACCCAAATTACACCATTTTTCATTACCCCATGTAAACGCGTGGCCTAAGTTCTAATTAGCTATAGAAATATAGGACTAATTACTTAGGCTTCTAAAGACGCACTTGAAAACAAGGCTGAATAGAAGTTGTTCTCGATTCATAGAAAATCGGTCTGCATATTTTTAGTTAATGTTTTGGTGTTAAATGTGGTCTGAAAACACGTTAAAACTACATATGCCTGGGAAGAAAGGGATACAATGTATAATTTATGCAATAATACATTATATTATCCAAATCACCATAATGTAATGAAATGTAGTTTTCAAGAAGCAAGAAAATTATGTCTCATATAATATTACCTTTCCTGGTGTTATAAGCCCTTTCTTCTCAGCATCAGAAATCATACTATATCCAATCCTGAAGACATTTTGATCAGAACAAACAGTGAGAAAATGCATTCATTCTCTGTAGTTAATCTGTTCTAAGGTCCGTTTGAATTGACTAGAGAAAAAAAAATGTTTTTCAAAAAAGTTATTATTACTGTTTAAAATACACTTTGAAAGTGTTTAAAAGTTAAATCAAAGACACCCGTAATTAATTAATCATCCTCTCAATAGTTGGCGTAAGGATATTTGAATTGGTATAATTAACCCGAATGAACAGAAAAATACAATACAGACATACAATAGTTGAATATTTTGTTACCTGTCCTTGACACTACAACATGGTTGCATCATTTCAAGCTTAGCAGCAATGCTTGCCACACACCCTTTGATGACATGGTTAAGATAGACCATGGGAGTCCTACCAACCAACTGCATCTCAAAGAAATGAATTATTAATGCAAAGAAACATATGATGAAGTTCAATCTAATCTATTCAAACAAAATATGAGACAACAGATTGAGTAGATGAACTTTTATTTACTATCTTAAATCCTTAACCACAATTGTTCCTAGACAATCCTAAGATGAATTATTTTGTTTATCATATTTAGGATGCGTTTGGAATGCATTCTCAAGTGATTAAATTAAAAAATTAAGTCAAGTATTTGACAATCTCTCAAAATGGATTTTGGAAAATGAGTTTATAAAATAAGTTATTTTAGGATAAACACTTGAAACCAACTTTTAGAAAAATGAATTTTGAGTGTTAATCTTCAGACATCACCTCTACCAACCGCCACCCGCCACCCTTCGGCAACCATTTTCTGGCAACCACCACCGGACAACCGAACAACCACCATCTCCGGCAATCGTTGCCGGCCACCTCCGACCACCATCTCGACGATCGTCGGCCAACTTCGACTTCACAATTTGAAATTAATAAAAACACCTTTGTTGGTATATAACAAACCAAATGAACTTTTAATATAATCACTTTTGAATTAGAGTTGCCAAACACGTGTTTTTATTTTAAAGAGTTTTTATTATTACAAGTGTTTAAATGAAAGTGTTAACAATGGACTTAACAACAAAATCCATATAAAATTCAAAGAGTTGATCTGTACTTTTAATTAGAAAAAAGAAAATGATAGAATTATAGGTATGATATAAAAAGCAGTGTAATAGAGGATGTTTAAGGTCCATTGACAATCATGTTCTTCACCTGAGTTACATCTGCAACAATGTTAAGGTCTTCAATCTCAGTCTGTGGCTTAACTGATACTGCCTTGCAAGCAACAGAGACAGAAGAAGAAGAAGAAGAAGAAGAAGAAGAAGAAGAAGAAGAAGAGAATGTCCCATTCAAATTGCAAATTGCTCTTCTTGAATTCGAATTGGCCGAAGAATTCAAGAACAAAACACCTGATTTGAAGCAGAGAGGGGAAATCAGGGAATTCATGATAGAAGAAATGCCTTCAGGCTTACACTCAAGACAGATTTTTTTTCGTTATTTCCTTGCATCACATTTTATATTGTCTAGGGGTTCACAAAACCCAATCAACCTAACTGAACGCGTATGGTTTGGGTTGAGTTGGGTTGGATTCAAATAAATGAAAAATGTAAAGAGTTAGGTTGGTTCATGGGTTCACGTAAACCAACTCGAACTTATTATTAATTTAATTTTAACAAAATGAAAAAATATCAAACTATTTACAGATATAGAAAAATTTCATTGTCTATCAGCGATAGACCGCGATAGAATTCTGTCGCTGTTTGTCGCTCAAGTGATAGAATTCTATCGCGACTTATTACTGATAGACAATAAAATTTTCAACCCTTAATTTTAACATGTATATTATTTTAGAGTTATTTTCAAATATTGAAAAATGAGTCAAACTATTTACAAATATAGAAAATTTTTACAGTATATCAGTGATAAACCGCGATAGAATTCTATCGCTTTCTATAGCTCAAGCAATAGAATTTATTTGCTTGAGCGATCAAAAGCGATAGAATTATATCGCGATCTATCACTAATGACAATGAAATTTTTCTATATTTGTAAATAATTTGATATTTTTTTTGTTTATAGTAATTCCACTTTTTTTTTACTTATGATAAAATTATAGATACATATATTTATTTAGTTTCATTTAATTTCATTTTTTTATAATTTTTTCTCCAACAACTTCTAATTAAAAATAATTTTTTAGTACTTTAGAAACAATATTTTCATAATATAAATTGAAATTTTGTTGTTAATTCTAATTCATTATATGAAAATAATTAAATAAAATTTTTACATATTAATATTTTACTTCTTTTTAGAACAAAAATCTAAATAAATGACTCGAGTAATCCGAACCAAACCAACCCAAATATTTCATGGTTAGATTAGGTTGGGTACTTCATTTTTTATTAAGGGTTATTTAGGTTGAAGAAATTTACAATTCGAACAATTGGGTTGAATCTAAAAAGTTCTTCAACCCAACTCAATTCAACACACAAACACTTATAACTTCACGTTCTATCGTTGTAAAAGTACATTTACGTGGCACACAATAAGTGGAAATAGTATGAATAATTTTTCATATTACTGTGGTATAAGAAATTTTTCCACATTCCTTTGGAGAATTTTTTATTTTCCCACGTTCCTTTGGAGAATTTTTTATTTTTTTTTCCGTATGTGGAGTGGGGACCCACCATTTACTTTTAAAGTCTATAGGGTAAGATTTAGAGTGGGGGAAGTGGATGAAAATAGGAGTTTTGATTTTCCAGAAATATTGATTTGACGGATATTTTTGGAAAAAAAAAATTCAAGAATTTATTCTCGAAAAAGGAAAGAAATATGATTTAAGAATAAATAAAAGATAGAGGGCAAATATCAATTTATATCTCTAAACTTTGGGGTTATATCAATTTAAATTCTAAACTAATAATTGTATCAATTTAAATTGATACACTTATAAAAGTTCAAGATTTAAATTGATACAATTATTAGTTTGGGGTTTAAATTGACATATTTATAAAAGTTCAGAATTTAAATTGATATAATTAATAATTTAAAGTTTAAATTGATACAACCTCAAAGTTTAGGAGTATAAATTGATATTTGTTTAAAGAAGGTGCAAAAGAAGGGCAAAATGTAAGAACAAAAAAAAACATACTTTTTAAGATACTCCAATTTCAAATGTGTTTTTGTCAAAATTTTGATTCACACATTCGTCTTCCTTTAATTAACAGCTCATGACAAAACTTAGTCATAGATTCGCTTTTTCTTAACTTAAAATGTAAAGGTGTGATTTTTAGTCCAAATGACATTTGAGATATTTTTAAATATAAAAAAAATGAGTCAAATTATTTACAAATATAGAAAATTTTCAATGTCTATCAGCGATAGACCGTGATAGAATTCTATCGCTATAGATAGTAAAAATTTTCTATATTTGTAAATAGTTTGATATTTTTTCTGTTTATAGTAATTTTTCATGAGTTGACCTCAATCAAAACTTTCATTTTTAAATAAATTGAATTTGAAAAAACCACGAAAAATAAATTGACGTGAGTTCTTTTTCTTTTATTATCCAAAACTTTCATAATTTTCACATCATTCCAGCTCAAAATATTTCTAAACTTTATATTATTTTGTAATTTTTTTTCCATTTTTTTTCTAAATCTTTACTCTCACATTAACATTTAAACAAACATTTACAATAGACATCTAAATATTGTCTTACTTTATAGATATTGAGTTTATAATAAATCAAAAATTTGTCATGTGACATAATGTAGTTTGACAATTGGTTGAATTACACAAATATGAGTGCAATCCTGATTGCACCAAAGTATTAGTCCATTTATTTTTGGACAAAAACCACTCCGAAAGTAGGGTGATAGTTGCAATTACACCCTCAAACTTTCAATTATAAAAATTGGACCCTCAAACTTCTACAAGTGTTAAAATTGGACCCTTAATATTTGACAATCACGGCATTTACATAATAATATATTTGAGATGAATGTGAGTCGATAGCATTGAAGACAAATGATTTCAGTGAGAAGTAATATTGCAAATCAAATATGAGCAGCATATGAAGGATATAAACAATTGTATTATTTTTGTTAAATTTGCATCGGGACTTATTTGTATTCGATAATGTAAATATTTTATAATATTTTTTTATATTTTAATGCATGTTATATATTTTTTATTTTACATAATTAAAAAATACAAGAAACGAGAAATAATAAATAATTATCAAACAACTCTCTGTTTCTGTTTTCTTTTTTTTTTTTTCAAGAAACAAGAAACAAAAATAGTTACCAAACATATTTTTAGTTTTTAGTTTTTAAAAAACAAGAAACAAAAAATGAAAATTGGAAACGTTAGAGCCCGTTTGATAATGTTCCTGTTCCCTATTTCTCGTTCCCTGTTTCTTCATTTTTTAGAATAAGAAACAGGAACATGTTTGATAACTATTTCTGTTTCCTGTTTCTTAAAAAAAGAAACAAAAACAGAAACAGAAACTTGTTTGATAACTATTTCTTGTTTCTTTTTTTTTTCTTTTTTTTTTGTAACTATACAATATAAAAAAAAGATATGTCATACATTAAACATCGAAAAAGATATTATCAAAAGTTTGTGTCATCTAATACAAGTCTTGATGACAACTAAATATAATAACAAAGTTGTATACTATCCTTCATATATGTTGTCCAAATTTGATAGGCGTTGCCATCTCTAATTCGAGTCATTTGTCTTAAGTCATGTCAAGTCAAATCTAACTTAATTATATTATTATGTAAATTTTGTGATTGTAAAATATTAAAATAAAGCTAAATGAATGTCTTAGTCAGCAAAATTATATAATGTAAAATTTTATTCGATTTTATATATACTAAAATTATTAGAATTAAAATAATATATAAACATGCATATTGCAAATTTTAATACTCAAAAGTTGAAATATAAAAATAAATTAATATACAAATTAAAAATTAAAATAATATATAAATATAATTATTGGAGAATTTTAAAATTCAAAATTAAAATAAAATATAAATATAGCAAAATTATTTTTGTAAATAACAAAATTAATAAATAAAATATAAAAGATGAAGATAAATATAAAATAAAAACAACATTAATGTGCCCATCTTTGGAGTTGAAATTTGAAATGTAAAAAAATTAATAAACATAATGAAGATTAAAATAATATATAAATATAAATATTGGAGAATTTTAAAATTCAAAATTAAAATAAAATATAAATATGGTAGAATTAGTTTGGAGAATTACTCTAAATAGAAAAAATATCAAACTATTTACAAATATATGATAGAATTAAAATCAACCAAGAGGTAAAAATATATAAATAGACATGCATGACTACCAACAAACCAAGGATGACTTTTAGTAAATAAAAGAAACAATATGATATAAAATAGAAACGAAACAAGGAGAAACTAGTAGTTTCTCAAATTTGGTCTCATTTTAAGAAACGTTTCTCAAATTCTTGAAACAAAAAATGAGAATAGTTTCTTAAAAAATGAGAAACAGAAAACAGGAATATTATCAAACATGTCCTTATAAACAAACCATATACGTATCTTTCAACTCCCAACTAATTCTTTTGTATAAAATCAGTTACTTCCCTCCCTATATCTTCTTCAGTCGTATTACAATTTTTCATACGACTATGCTACAGTGCCCAGCCCACTCATATGATTTTTAGGTTCAATTTAATGGACAGGGACCAATTTTAAGTTTTATCAAAATACATGGACCAAAATGATATTTTAATCTTAATATAATTTATACCATATTTGTATGTTATTTTCTCGATAAAATAATATATATTAATTTAAGATATTTTTTATAAAATTAATATTAACTTAAATTTAAATTTGAATATCTTGCTAAAAAAAATAAAAAAAACTATGATATAACCATAAAGTAGTGATATATATGGTTGACAATATTTATTCTAATTATATAATGCAAATAAAATAAAAGTGATATAAATAAAAGGGAAAAAAAAAGAAGGGTAAAAAAGTAAAATGGGGATGTCCACAACATGGCAATCCAAAAAATTCATGTATCAAGAAGGCATCCAAACTCTCAAGATGCCCTTTGTAGGGGCATCCTATGCCCGAGAATCTTCAGATGCTAGAACATCTTGCAATGCCACAAAACAAGTGTGACAATCTAGATGCCCACTCCATGAGAGTCTAGGATGCCTGCGAAACAAACGACTCCTAAAAACTCATCTCTTGGACTACATGTCTTTTCTTATCGTGATCTCTTTTGGATTAAAATTCACAAACATATATTTAATTTATACATTTATACCTCGCTTTTCGAATTGATCTGTGTGAAAGTTTCTTCCACTAGTGTGGTGTTTAGCCTACTACATTCTAATGCCTAAGTTAGTTAAGGGAGTGTATAATAAGCACACTTATAAGGTTATAACTCTTCTTGGAAGATTAGGGCCTTATTTGGTAGAGAATCTGAAAACAAGATATTCAATGAAAACAAAATTATATTTATGTTTTTAGACATGTGTTTTTGTAGCAAATTTAGGAATTTGATTCTAATTTAAACAACTGTTTAAAAGGTGTTTAATACTATATTTATAAATTTTAAAATTAGTTATAGTTACCCACTAAATATTGGTTGCAATAAACTATTATTATTTTATTTATGAACATGTTTTATGTTAAAAAAAATGGGTACAGATTATTATTTTTTAATATTATATAATTTATAATACATTACATAATACATATTTTGATTTTTTAAAAAATGAATTGAATTTATAACAAGATATACTGTATTTCTAATTGTTTTTATCTTTATTTGATATAATTCTGTATTTTAAAATTTAAAATTCAAAAATTGGATACAACAAAACTTAAAAATGTTGTTTTCAGAATTCGTACTATTTAGATCACAAAATTCAAAAATAGTTTTCAGAAACAGAAGTCAGGTTGTCTGCTAAACTTAGTGAATCTAAAAAACATAAAATAGAATTTAGTTTGTCAACCAAACAGCCTCTTATTTACTCTTCTTCTTCGAGGTCGTCGAATGAGACTATTTATAATGTCTTCCCTCTGACATACGCTTATGATTACATGTAACTCCAACAATGCCAGGATAGTTTGATGCGTTCGTAGCTACAGAGCGTCGGACCGAGCACAGGTCGGTTATTGCTCGATTGGTATATATTCACCAGCGCGCCTAGTAAGTTCAAAACTCGAAGTTTTGACTTTTTTCTTTCAGGTCGCGTGCGTGTCCCTCCACCTCCCAGTTTCTCTTAGGTTTGGACCCGTCCATAGGCTTTCGGACAACCCTCAACATACCTCATTTCGTTACAGAGACCAAGACTTCTTTACCCCACTAACCAACCAGATTTCCCTACTTAGTGGTATACCAACCAACAACATGCCAACATTCTCTTACTAAAACTTTTTATAAGAGAAGATTGAACAAACAACCTGAATTTAGTACCATCCTACAACAAACCCCTACTCATCTGACCAATGAGACTACTCCTTGGTGGCTCTCTTAGTGGATCATACCCATTTTTTGGAAATACATAAAAGTTCCCCCAAAGAAAAGAAAGTCAAATGACAGTGATATGCAATTATACATATGATTAATACTTAAATACATCCTACCCTAACTTAATTAAGTAATTAGGTAAGATGTACAAAGATTAGATGTAACCTAGAATACACCTAAATATTTCTTTTAAGAATATTATATCAACTCTTAGCCTACCCAGCTGAGATAATGTAAAGGACAGTTGTTGTGCTACGCAGAGAGGAGAATAAATAAAAGACCAACTATCAATTTATAGTACTTCTGAATTTTAGGAGTTGTATCAATTAAAACTCTAAACTAATGATTGTATCAATGGAATTTTCTGAAGTGTATCAATTTACATTTTGTGCAACCAATATCATGTGAAATTTATAATTTAAGTCAATTAAATTCCTAAATTTTTATAAGCCAATCAATTTAAACACTTCTTACGATTACATTTGAAAATCATACATGTATTAATTCTCAAATATGTGGACTTATTAAAATGTCAATTTTATAAAATGGACGATTAGAGTAAATGCATGAGCAATTTTCAAATAAAATTTTGTCTAATAATCTAAATTGATTCATTTATAAATTTTAAGAGTTTAATTGATGTCATTATAAGTTTCACACAATGGTTTTCCACACGGAAATTAATACACTTACAAAAATTCAGAATTTAAATTGATATAATTATTAGTTAAGAGTTTAAATTAATACAACTTTTATCATTTAGGGGTATAAATTGATATTTTTCCTAAATATAAATACCATCCTCGTCTAATTTATTTATCAGCAAGTTTTAACTACAAATTATCCATTTTTCCACAATGGTGAAGCAAAAAAATAGTCAGGTTTTCACCTTTCATAATAAAGCTCAGACTCCAAGTAAAGAATAATTGGCGTTGACCAAACCGAAAAAGAGAAAAAGAAACCTAGAAGATGGAGTTTGCATCCAATTTATGCACTGGGGTGGAAGGTAAAAATGAAAAACAAAAAAACCGCTCAGACCGACCAAAATCGATATCCGATCGGTTTGTAACCGATTCAGGTTGGCGGTTTCAAGTTCTGTATAGGAAATACCGGTGAAATTCAGCCAGTTTTGGGTTTTGCATGAACCAAACCAAATAAATCCGAAACCGGCTAATATTTTCAAATGTGATGTGTAGCCCAACTAGTCGTCCCCTGTCTTACTTAAACGGGGGGTTGCATGTTTGAGGTTGGTATTATGCATTTTTTTCCCTTGGCAATACTTACCTTCAAGTTGGTTGACCTTCATCCAGCGGCCTAACGACTCCAGACCCACATTCCATCACAACTCATTGAGTCAACCAAGTCAAACTATGTTGCGATTCTCAATGACCGGTGAACTACCGACAAATATCAGTTCGAGCAATTCGGTTTTGGTTCCTAATATTTGTGTGATATTCTAATCGGTCGAATCGAACCAATTACACCCCTAATGTGTTATCTAAAAAAAAAAAAAAAAAAAGACAAATGCCAAAATGAATTTAACTCAAAGTTAATTGGCACAATCTTTCACCCTAGAAGTTGGAGGTTCGATCCCCCTCCACGACTGCGTTTGTATTAAAAAATTATAATAATAAAGATGACCACTAAACCTTATTGTCACTAAATTCCTCACAAGAAATTTGTAAGGGTTCACAACTTACAAAAATCTGAACTCAAGAAACAAAGGAAGATCAAAAGTTGCATAGACAGACTGCAATCAATTTGAGAGGACTGTTCTCTCCAACAAGAATAACACAGTATTCAAAGTTGCACCAAAATAAAGCCTACCTTTTAAAACAACAGTTCACAACATAAAACACCATATAACAATATGCCCATGACCATAAAAACAGTAATAATTCAACAATAACCCATCACTTGGCCCAGCTTCGTCTCCCATCCCACTTCTATTCCTTCGAGCATAGGTGTGTGGATTGGAGGTCTAATAAAATGTACTTCATGGCTCATGTTGCATGTTTTCACATTCTTCTCGGATTGAATGGAAAAGGACCGAGGAAAGGTATCGTTCGCCAAAGCTGGCGAATATAACCTGGTTATATTGGGAGGAATTAGATGTCAGAGAATTGATTCGACTTGTGATTAGTCTCTGAATCAGAAGATAAAATAACAAGAGGATTTTAGTAGGCAATAGAGACATTATATTAATTGAAAGGAGACTTCCTATTCATATGCCTGTAACAGCTAATATTAGCCATAGACATGTTTTAAGATACTAGTTTATTCCTCAGGTCATATTTCCAAAGGCCGCGTCCTACAATCAATGTCTTTACTAAAGAAAAAATCATCTGCAGGTCAAATCCCATTGCTCAAAGACTCTTTGGTAAAAGATTGCTAAGACTGAAGTTTACTAGCCATGAAGTCAAAAAAGAAAGATCCTATATCTTTCTTAATTTAACTTCAAAAAAAAGGATAGAAAATGCGTGATATTTTCTCTTATCCAACCAACTTCAACATTAAGCATCCTGCTCATTTTCCCTCCATATAGATATTTCGTAACTGAGCATGAGAAGGGGAAAAATACATTTAAGTTTATATATATATAATATATATTAACAAAAAGGGTGCATACCGCAATAAGCTTTCCAGCATTCTCAGGTCTTTTTGCCACTTTCAATGCAGCAGCTGCTGTTGCTCCAGAAGAAATGCCCACCTAATATCAAGTCAATGAGATAATGTCAGGAAATATACGTACACTTCAGAAGATATTGAACGGGCCTAAAAAAGCAACCCCACTTTTTGTACTTGAGTTAGCTGAAAAAGCACTTCTTTTCTGTTTTGACATATCGTTTCAGATTGAAAACTTTTTGATCGGGTTCTAGATTGAAATTTCACACTGGTCAAAAAGATTAGTAAGTACACTAACCAGTAAGCCTTCCTGCATTGCCAATTGTTTTGCCGTCTCAATAGCTTCCTCGTCGGATATCTGCATCAGTCACTATTGGTCAGAATTTTAAATGGAAACCTAAATAAAACTTAAGAGTATATGAAAAACGCTTGATTGAGCACATGATTGGGGAAAAGAAGGTAGGAAACGGACCTCGATGACTTCATCAACTATACTTTCGTCCAAATTATTGGGTATAAAACCAGCTCCAATTCCTTGAATTTTATGAGGTCCTGTGTTTCCATAATAATATAATGGACACCGCTATCTAGTGTTGTAAAAAATAAATAAAATGCATAAATAATAATCAGTAGAAGTTAAATGGTTTACTTACCAGGCTTTCCTCCATTAATCACGTTACTTGCAGTAGGTTCAATACCAATAACCTGTAGAATGGAACCGAAGAAAAGCTGTTAAACTTCAATAACTAGAAGAAGAAAATATATATATATAAGAAACAAACTTTCTTGGATCTACGAAATTTACGGATGTATGAAATTTATGAAAGAATAGCTAATGCCCAAACTAAAGAAGTTATAAAAGATTTCTCCTATTGGTCAAAAGAGAGGATAGAGGATAAGATCTACAAAAAGTAGTGATTTACACGAAGTCATAGCAAGGAAAAGGATATATCTTCAAAGCCTGAATGAGATTCATCCAAAGGTCTTTCCCCTTCAGTGTAAGGGTGTAATTAAGAAGACCGTTGATGTCAATAGGGAGAATTAGGTGCCACTTTGATGCATCGATCAGTTCTTTCCAAAAGCTTATGGCATAATGTCAATTGATAAATAAGTAAGGGACACGATCTTGCATTCTGTCTTGGGTATTGATAGCATTGTGGCTTAGCTCCCAAAGGAAGAATTTGACTTTCTTTGTGTAAAAATCAGTCCAAATGGCTTCTTGTAAAGTGGAAATAGTTGCTGTCCTGTTGTTATCAAGGTCATCCAAAGAGATTTTGTTGTAAAACAGCCATTTCTATTCAGCCTCCAACCCATTGATCTTCGTGTCGCGGCCATAATATTAGCTGATCATCTATTACGATCATCACATAACTTTTGGATGGTTTTTTTTTTTTTTGCATAGAGAGGGAGTAAATCCCGAGGTAATGAGCAGCTCAGGAATCGTTCTTTCAATTATCAGACATGCCAAAATAAGGTATTTAAACCATTTCTCACCTTTATGATCTCGGTCCTTGAGAAGATCAGGGTGTGTAAAATGATTGTTCTCCAAGGTCCTCTCATGTGTTCAGGGAAGGTTGTGTTAGGCCATGGTCTTATAGAAGAATTTCCATACATTGCATTAATCAGCCATGGTCTAAAGAGCCTCCTCTTCGTGGCAGTATCTCCAAATCCACTTGGCCAATAAAGCTTGATTTTTTCAGCCAAACTTTGAAGACCAGGGCCGCCATTGTTGATGGATCAAGTGACTTTTTCCCACTTAACAGGATGGGCACCACCTTGGGGAGAGTTCCCCTTCCAGAGAAACCCTCGGTAAAAATTTTCAATCTTTATGTGGGGAGATTTGCAAGAGTTTGTGGATAATAGAGAAGTTTGTGGATGCAATGCATCCTCTAATCCATCTTCTTCATTTTGAACCAAAGCCTTTTGAAAGTGAGAATTTGGTCTACAAAGTCTCAATCAACTCTATCTAACGCTTTCTCAATATCTAGCTTGATCACAATGCCCTTTATCCTTTTTCTGGGACATTCCTCCACAACCTCGTTGGCAATTAATAATGATCAAGAATTTGTCTATCTTCAAGATTGATATTTTGTGAGGGTGTAAGGAGGACCTTTTTTAGCCTCTCCAAGAGAACTTTAGCGATATCTTATAGGGGCATGAGATGAGACTAATGGAGTGAAAATCTCCCACAAACCTAGCATCTACCTTTTTTGAGCAAGGCAAATGTAGGTTTTATTAAGGCTAGCAATGATGATTCCGTTTTAAAAAAAAATCTTGGAACACTCTCATAATAATGTCTTTAAGGATGTTCCAATATTCTTTATAGATCCCAACATTGTAACCGTCAGGGTCGGGGGATTTGTTAATCCGAAGGCTTTTTAGAGTCATCAGTATCTCAAATTCTAAAAAAGTCCCTCTCAAAGTCTATGGATTCCTGTTGTGTAATAGGGATTACGTGTGACAATATCTTGAATAGAATTCTCTCTTTTTTGCGTTCATTAGTCTATGGAAAAAGTTTGTATTCATATCACCCTATACACTCGGCAAAACCACATAAATACAAAAGATAAACATAATAAAATAAACATACTACAATGCATTTCCACTTTTGCACCTTCTAACACAAGTCTGTACTATTGGGGGTTTCCTAATGCATCAAACAATATTAAGGCATCCAAAGGTGAAGTTATTCCAATCTTGAATGATAACCCTTGAGACCCTTCAATTTCTGTATAAAAGCATCCCCAGGCCAACCATGAAGGAGATTTTCTTTCCACCATTTTTGAAGCAATGGTTGGAAGGAATGGTATTCCATCCACATGTTCTCAAAATGAAAGAGAAAACCACCCCGATTTATAGAGCCAAGCTGTAGCTTAATGGGGAAGTGATCCGAAGTAGGCCTAGCCACCTATGAGCAACCATCTCTTTAAATTTATCCACAATAGCCTCTGTGATGAGAATTTGTCGATAAGGGTTAATATTGGGTTGTCCCCAAGCCTTGACCAAGTGATAAACCATTATGAAGGAGAATCTCAATGAGGCTGGAACTATCAATGAAAGAGTTGAAGTTGCGCATAGTCTTAGCAAGTCCTTCCCCATTAGATTTTTCATGCATCCATCTAGTAATATTAAAATCACGACCAAGGATCCAATTGTCCAAGCAAAGACCCGAGAGATCCTCAAGCTCAACCCATAGGACAGGTCTGTCTCTATATTAAATTAGGCCATAAGCACCTCTTATCCAAAAGCTCAACCCTGGAGATAGAGAGTGTATAGACCTTGAGTGATATATGATACCATGAATGATGGCTTGTTCCACATAATGAGAATTCCTCCTGATGATCTATTAGCGTCTAGTGAACTCCAACCAATGTAGCAGGAGCACCATAAGATTTGAATGAAGAGAAATCTAAACCTTCTATTTTAGTCTCCTATAAAACGACTATAGTGGAGTTGTGCTTGATGATCTTCTTCTTGGTAAGAGCTCTTTTATCACAATCTCCCAAGCCTCTAACATTCCAAGAGAGAATTATTCTCCAAGTAATATCTTACTTAGTTGGAAATTCTATCTCTACTGGGGTTTGTTCCAGTGGACTTGGTTTTTTTTGTATGCACTTGTATTCTTTCATTCTTTCATTCTTTTCAAAATAAAAGCAGTTGTTTCTATGAAAAAATGTTCTATTGTCCTTATCGTTCAACAAACTCAAATTTAAATGAAATAAATACAATGCTACTTAAAAGTAGCTAAATGCCTAAAAAAAAAGTTACCTTAATATTTGGGTTTTTCTCTTTTAGAAACCGGCCAACACCAGAAATTGTGCCACCTGTTCCAATTCCTGCAACTAAAATATCCAACTTGCCATTAGTGTCTTCCCATATCTCTGGACCGGTTGTCTCATAGTGTACCTGAAAATTCAAGTTATCATGTTACAAAAGAATCCATACCTTAAAATTAAAATTTAATTATGCCATGAAATCATAGCCATGCTTGTTTATAGATGTTTAAAGCTATTGAACTGTCTATTGTACTCATGTTTTCTCTGGTAGTAGTAGTATCATGTCTGACCTTCACAAACAACATCTTCCATATCTCTAATTATATTTGCTACTTCAAAATACAAAATGTTCCAAGGTTGAAAACTTAGGCGATGATAACTTGGAGGGTCTTTTCTTAGTTGTGTAATCCTAACGCAAAATAATTGTCTTTAATGGGATAGCTTCACTTGCCACTTCAATTGGGCTGTATAACTTTCTGTACCATCCACTCAGGAGATATAATTTCGAAATATGATTTTGAATACTTGGAAATAAAAGAACAGAAAGTGACAAATTAAGTTTTGTAATGCTATGAATTTATGAGTAAAAAAAAACTATTATGATTTTTTCACTCTCAAAATTTACAAATTTTCCTCCTATATTTTCCTTTATGTCCATATTTAATTAATATATATTCAAACACCTTAGCTCTAGAGTTCAACAATTATTTGTACATTTGCAAGCGTGTGACCATATATTTATTATGCAACACAAATATTTTACATGTATGTGATTATTTTGACAAATGTTCAACATGTAGCCATTAGGCTTAACAAGTGTCCGACAATTGTTGGTGAATCAAACTGTCCAATGTGTGTCATACATAGACATGTTACTCAAACTTAAGTATCCATGCTTCACAGTAAGCATGGAAGAAGATAATTACGGCTCCATTACAACCAATATATTTTTTGGTCCACATTGATCCAATGGAGTACAGACCAAATAAATAGCAAACTTGATTTAATTTTACTTGGTCTAATTTTACTTGGTCTTAAATTTAAATAACCATGTGATCATTCATACCTTAGGGTTAGCAGGATTGTCAAATTGATGAAGCATATAAGCATTAGGTGTCTTTTTTAAGATCTCTTCAGCTTTCTCAACTGCTCCCTTCATGCCTTTTGCTGGATTCGTTAATACAACTTCGGCTCCAAATGCTTTTAAAAGAACTCTCCTCTCCAGACTCATCGAAGCTGGCATTGCCAATATTAGTTTGTATCCCTTTGAAGCAGCAATAAATGCAAGACCAATTCCCGTGTTTCCACTGGTAGGTTCAACCAAAGTACTCTGAAAATACATAAGAGTATTGTGTTATTGAGTATTCTGGGCCAGACCGGAAGATCTCTGCACTTACATCAACTAGAAATTGGAAATATTTATCTATATGCTTCCAAGTTCTAAAACAAAATAGTGCACAGAAGATATACAACTAGGAGATGCCATCGGCGATTTGGTATGCTCCAAGTATGTAAACGTTTCAATTCAATAATAATAAAAATAACAATAATCGCTACCATGATGGGAGGTAGGCTTTATTCAAAAAAATGATGGGAGGTAGGCAAATATATAAAGAAGATGCCATAACTCATCAGCAGTTTGATATGTTACTGTGCAAGTTCTGTTTTTGACAGGAGTTTCTAAAATGAGAAGTGCCGTTCTTATTTTTAAATAACCATGAGAAGATCCATATTCTTAAGCATACATGACACTCAGAAAGGACATTAAAACAATTCAACCCCCATGCTAAGACAAGCTGCTGAAGGATATTGTAGTCATATTTTCAGTTACTGTGCTGGTGTTAAAATGGTATCAAAACACGTTAAAAACTAAAAATGCATGGGAAGAAAGGGATACAATGTATAATTTATTCAATAATACATTATTATGCAAATCGCCAATGAAATGAAACGTAGTTTTCAAGAAGCAAGAAAACTACGTCTCATATAATATTACCTTTCCTGGTGTAATAAGCCCTTTCTGCTCAGCATCAGTAATCATACTATATCCGATCCTGAAGACATTTTAGGTACAAATGGTGAGAAGATGCACCCATTCTCTGATAAGTATAGATAGTATGACTCGCATGATCATATTAGCTAGCTTCATGAGTTAATCTATTCACTAAGATATGTAATCATCCACTCAGTAGTTGGCCTAAGGATATTCGAACTGGTATAACAAGGATAAACGGACAAATACAGTATGCCGTACAATAGTTGACCACTTGACTTCCTCCTGCTATATTTTCTCACCTGTCCTTGACACTACAACATGGTTCCATCATTTCAAGCTTAGCAGCAATGTTTGCCACACACCCCTTGACGATATTGTTCAGGTAGACCATGGGAGTCTTACCTACCAGCTGCAGCTCAGGGAAATGAATTATTAAGCAAAGAAACATAGGGTGAAGTTCAATCTATTCAAACAATATGAGGAGAACAGATTGACCAGATGACTTTTATTTACTATCTTAAATCCTGAAACACAGTTGTTCCTAGACAATCCTAACAAGATTATTTGGTTGCTGAAGTCTGACTGCTTCATGATCCCCAAAAATAGGGGGGAACACCGACCCAGTTGGTTTATCACTTAGTATATCTGAAAAGACAGTGTTAACAATTTGACTACAACAGAATCCATATAATTCAAAGAGTTCATTTCTACTTTAATTAGAAAAAAGAAATGATAAAATTATAGGTAAGATACCGAAAACCACCGTAATGGAGGATGTTATCGCTACAATCTAAAACGGTATCCACAACTACTACGCTATATTAGTTCACCGGATAGCTAAAATACAATCAGTTTTCAATATGTTCTACGAATTAGCATGAACTGGTGGAGGCATAGCTTAATAACATAATCATGGAATTTAATTTAAGCAAGCAATAAAGAAACGGTAAAAGAAGGGGGCGGGGGTCCATTGACAATCATTTTCACCTCAGTTACATCTGCAGCGATGTTAAGGTCTTCAATCTCAGTCTGTGGCTTAACTGACACCGCCTTGCAAGTAACAGATAGAGAAGAGGAAGAGAGTGTTCCATTCAAATTGCTCTTCTTCGAGTTATGAGACGAAACGCGTACCAGAGAATTGGGCGAAGAATTGAAGACGAAGACTCCTGATTTGGAGCCGGAGGAGCTGAGAGGGGAAATCAGGGAATTGATGATAGAAGAAGAAGCCATTGGACGGAAGAAGGATCTACTCAGGCTTTATTCCCTCTCTATCCACCAAGAAGAAATGCCCCTTCAAGCTCACTGTGAGACGGATATTTAGTTATTTCCTTTCATGAGATTTTATAGTGTGTAAGGCTGTGAGGTTCTGTCATTTCGCTTCGTTTTCGACAGTACTAACGTTCATTGGAGATTTTTTTTCCTTTTTTGTATGGCATATATGAGTGGGGTCATCAATGGACCCTACGCTCAAAAATTGACTCAAGCCGTTCGGACTCGATTCAAGTTCGGCTTAAATTCAACGTTTGACGGATCGAGTCTATTTATTCTTTCGATTGAATATGTATCACCATTTTGATAATTGAATTGATATGCTTAAACTATAATTAGATCATCTTCTCAGTCCAACCTAATTAATTTAATATGTATGTATAGTTTTCCATATATTAAAAAGATAAATCTTTTTTTTATAAATTAATATATTTAGATGTATAGTAGTTTTTAGTTAGTATAAATTCTTTTAAAGGGTTAAAAGCTAATTAAACTTTTTAAGACAATTAAATACTAAAGAAAACTTTATAATATCAATAGTTTTATAAGAAAAAATAATAAAATAAATATAATAATATTTTATTAGGAAAATCTAAAACATACCTATATTTTTAAATAATTAAATAATTAATATTCAATTGGTTAATTCAATAAATTGGTTCAATCCCAACCCAAGTTCGGTCCAAACTTTGATCTAAAGAGGCAAACCCAAGGGGTGGGTTATGGGCTTGGTTATTGAAGGTTAGATCGGCTGGATCCAAACCCAAACAATGTTTTAGCCCCTTGGACTTGGGCCTTCACTTTTCGGGTGAAGGTAAGAGTAGAGATGGAACATCTAATCTCAAAGTCCAAAATTTTTACAAAAAGTCCTAAATTATAAATTTTTAAAAAAAATTATTATACTTTGTGTCAACAATACTCCTAAACTTTCAAAAGTTTAAAAAATATACTTAGCGTGTTAGATATGCTGAGTTGGTTATTATATATGTGGATTATAATAGTCTGTATTTAAGGTGTAAACTATTTTAATTTGGATAGAAAATAGTAAACTTTATAACAAAGGTGGAAAGAGAGGATGTGTAGGAAATAGTAAACATTATAACAAATAAGGATTTGAAATGATAATACTATAATTAATTATTGGCTAGAATAACTTAAAACACCCACGATTATAATTGGAACCCTAAACATGGGTGAATTATAATAACTCACTCCACCCACTTGAAGTTGAGAGCTCAAACACATCCTTAAGCTTTAAAAAAGAGAAAAAGAAAATACCCTTACTATTAGTTTTGGATGTAAACGTTAGCGTTTTGTTTGAAAAATATCAATGAATTTTAAAAAGTTTCAAAAATACCCTTAAACTTTAATATATATATATATATATATATATATATCATTATTGTTATTATATGAACAGAAACCGTTAATACATCGTTGCAAAACTATCTCTAGACTTTCAAAAGTTGCTTAGTATCCTTACCTTAAAAACAAATGTTAAAAATGCTCTTACCATTTATCTACATCCTATATCTCCCTCTTTCATTTCTTCTCTCACTCCTACTTCAATCTATGACCTAACACTTCTATATTTTCTTTATTTTTTCACTCCTCTTACTATCCTTCTTGTTAATTGTTTGTTTGACCTTTGTATATCTTATAAATAAATAAAAACCCTTTAGTTAAGGTATATAGATTATAGCAATATGAAAGAGAATAATGGAAGCACCAATGGGACTTTAGGATTTAATTGTTTTAACAAAGTTGTATGTTAGTAGTTAAGTGTGTGTTAATAGTCAAACAATTCATTTTGTATTTCACTATTTATCATTTTGGTAAGTTTTAAGAGGAGATATTGATTTTGAAATTTTGTGAAATTTTGTGGGATTTTATGCTTTAACTTGAAAGTTTGCTTTACATTTTCTTGTGAGAAAATTGGTGTAAGAATTGGACAAATGGGAGAAAAATGAGAGCATCTATATGAAAAAAAAAAAAAAAAAAAAAAAAAAAAAAAAGATATCTATATATATAATTTGTTTTAAACTTTTTTTTCTTTTTTTGTAAGGTTAGAAGTATTAATGCCACCTTTGAAAATTCAATGATATTTTTAAACAAGTATTAACCATTTTTGCTCATATTTTAATAGGAAGGCTATTTTTTATTTTTATTTTTTTTTTTAAGTTTAAAAGTTTTTTTAAAACTTTTGAAAGCTCACGGGTATTTTTTAAACAAAACACTAGAAGTTTCCATCCAAAACTAACCGTAAGAGTATTTTTATTTATTTTTTTAAAAGTTTAAGAGCATTTTTTAAACTTTTGAAAATCCAAGGGAATTTTAGACACAAATTACAAAGTTTAAAGATAATTTATATAATTTAACATTTACAAAATTATCGATAAATATCAAAATAAATATTCAATACTTTTTTAAACAAATTAAAATATTTATTATTTATATTAATAGCTAATATTTTATAAACCATTTTAACGTCGTATTAAAACCATAAAAATATGAAAATTTAATATCATATAAGCAATAATTTGGTCTCCTGCGGCCCTTTCCAATGACATAGACTTTTGGTTATTTCCTTTTCGAGATTTTTATTTTGTGGATGGCCGTGAGTGGTTGGGTGAGGTTTTGTCAATTCGCTTCCTTCTAAATTTGTTATGTGAGCAATAATTTGGTTTCCTATGACCCTCACTAATGACTTAGCGTGTAAATTATATATAGGGAAATTTTTACCAACAAAAGAAAATGTCAAACTATTTATAAAGAATAAAAAAATAAAATACTAATAGACATTGATAGACTTCTATCAGCATCTATCAGTGATAGACTTCTATCATTTCTATCATTGATAGACTCTAATAGACTTCTATTAATGTCTATCACAACTATCTAAAAATTTTGCTATTTTGTGTAAATATTTTTCCATATTTTTCTATTTTTTAAAATTCCCCTATATATATAGATAATTAAAAAAAATGGATAAATTGCAAAAACAACCTCTAATGTATGGTGGTAATTATAATTATACACTCAAACTTCTACAAATGTTAAAATTAGATCTTATATGATAAAAATTGAATTGTCAAACTTATATAATTGTTATAATTTTTGCAGTTATGTAAGTTTTGAGAGTTTAATTTTAATACTTATATAAGTTCGAGGGCTCAATTTTTACAATTGAAAATTTAAGAGCATAATTGAAACTACTATCATACTTTAAAGATGTTTTTTGCAATTTTATCTTAAAAATCAAAGGGAAAATTACCTTTTTAATCCCCAAATTTTGAACAATATGTGTGTTTGGTCCTTAAGTTTTAAAAATATACATTTTTAGACAAACGTTTATAAGAATAGGTTCATTTGGTCTCTGTGTTTTCAAATTGTAACTTTTTAGTCCCTAAGTTTTTTAAAAATAGGTTTAAGAGATCCCTCAAATAAATGTTTTATTGTTTTAAATAATTATATGACATTTTAAATTAGAAGAATAATTTTTAAAAAAACATCTCCTCCCTAAAGCTATTCTTTTCTAATTTTAAATATAGGGGCCTGTTCAAAAATAGGAAAAAACCAAAACTAATTACACATATAGAAAAAAACGGTGGGAAATAGAAAAGCATGGACTGGACTTTTTTCTATATGTGTAATTAGTTTTGTTTTTTTTCTATACACAATAATTTTCCTTAAATTAACTTATATCATACAATTATTTTTTAAAAAATAAAAAAAAATACTTGAAGGACTTTTAAACCTATTTCTAAAAACTCAGAGATTGAAAATGTATATTTTGAAAACTCGAGATCAAATAAACATATTCTTATAAACTTGGGAACTAAAAAGAGTACATTTTTAAAATTCAAGAACCAAGCACGCATATTATTCAAAATTTGAGAAATAAAAAGGTAATTTTCTCAAAATCAAAAGTTTATCATGTGACAAAATGTGGTTGGGCAAGTGAATGAGTTACGCAAACATGGATGAGATGCACCAAAATATTTTTTTTATTTTCTTTTTTCTTTTTAGACCTATTTTGTTCTTGTGATAACGTGTGTAAATAATAAATTTTCTTAAATTAAAAACAATTAAACATATTTTCTTTTTTATTTAATGGAGATACCACAATGTCAACAATAATCATTAATTATAAATTTGAGGGACTTTTACCATTTTTATATATTTAATATTGCAAAACTATCGACCATATTGTGATGTCTCTTCAATAATTGTTCATTGTTTTTTTTTTAAGTAAAATAGGGAGTGGTGCAATGATCTCTAGGAGTGGTGGCATAATAGGAAGTAATTTATTCTCAAAAAGAAAGAAAGTTTATTCAAGAATAAATGAAAGGTAGATTTTTGGAAAATTTTTAAAAATAGAAAAATAAAGGAATTTATTTACACAGTAGCAAAATTTTTAGATAGTTGTGATAGACGCTGATAGTATCAGGGTCTATCAGTGATAGACTTCTATCACTGATAGATATCAAAAAAAGAAAAAAAAAATGTTTGTCAGTGTATTAATGTCTATTAGTAATTTTTTTTTTTTACTATTTTCTATAAATAGTTTGACATTTTTTCTATACGTAAAAATTTTTCTAGATTTTTCAGAAAAAGAAAATTGTAAGAAAAAGCATAATTTTTAATATTCGATCATTTCAAATGTCATTGTCAAAATTTTGATTCACACATCCATTCTTCCATTAATTGAGGGTTCATGACAAAATTTAGTGGTACATTCACTCTCAATTAACTTTAAATGGAATTTAAGTGGATAGCTAAAATTGGAGTATTCAAAATTAATAAAGATAAATAAAAATAGAAATGTTTGTTTTTTAGTCAGAAATTATTACACCATCTTTGTCAATTTTGCAATTACACCATATTTGTCGATTTGCCCCTTCAATAATTTTTAAAATGGAATATATCCTTTTCGGATTTTATATCTTTTATTTTTTTACAAGACAGTTTTTAAATATAAAAAAATGGGCAAAACTATTTACAGATATAAAAAAAAATTATTGGTTATTAGTAATAGACCGCGATAAAATTTTATCGCTCGCGTTCTATCGCAGTGAAATTTTTCTATATTTGTGAATAGTTTGATATTTTTTTTTCTCTTTATAGTAATTTCCCTCGATTCTATGGCATTCTTAATATTTAAATTTTTTAGTTTTTTTCATCTTTTTATTCTCTTTCTTAATTAATTTGGATTATTTTGTCATTTATTCATTAGGTTTAACCATTATTGGTAGTTTTCATAACTAATTTTTAGCCAAACTATGATGGACTTAAAATTACACTATATTTGTTGATTAACCCTAGTGGAGTAGTTTGACTATTCTTAGATTAATTATAGTGTTTTGCTCATTTTACCTTTGCTACACTGAAATACAAGTTAGTTTGGATAACTGATGATAGTTTGAATTTGAAAATTTATTCGATTTCCTCTTTTTTTTTTTTTTTTCTTCATGTATATAATGATATTAGAATTAATCTAAAGTAATCTTAGAAATAGTTTGGATTTGAAAATTTGTTCGGTTATCTTCTGGTTAATATATATATATATATATATATATATATATATATATATATATATATATATATATATTCAAATTTTGAATTAATTAATTTAAAAGTGATCTTCACATCATTTATACTATAGTATAAATTGTTCAAACCATTGATTTTTCCTGCTTTAGTATTCAAATCCTAAGATTTTAGGAGCGCTGTGGATTATTTGTCTTGTGATACTATTTGAATCAATGGTTTGACTTATTAGATTTTGTAAAGTTTGGAGAATCAATTTTTAAGTCTCGCGCCTAGGATTTGGAATCCGGATAGCCTTGACATTATCCTGTGTCCCCTACGACCTGGCAAGGTCATCCTTGACTGTTTTGAATGACTCTAACAGTAAAAGTTGTCCTCACAAACTAACAGGTCCTTTCAAGATGTTTTGTCTTCGTTAACATGCAAGCACGCTTAACTGTGAAGTTCTTATGATTGAGTCACCGTAAAGGAAAGTGCACCTTGTATATGTAGGTAGTAACTTCCAGTTCTTTTAAACCTTTCTTAATCATGCTTTCATGTCCTCGAGATCCCTCCAATTCAGATGTGATCTGGGTTCATTCATATTCCCTCCTAAATTCAGAGCGTTACATAAACGGGGACCATCAAATAAACATTTAGAAGCTTCAAGCCAACTCTTCGTTGATGCGCGAGGATGGAGAATTGTTGATGGCAGGGACGAAGAACTTTTAGTTGATGTGGAGAGGTTGAGCATTACCAAGAAAGTGATTGGGCATTATATACAATATTTTTGTATTTCTATATTTATCAATAGTTTCACTTTTTTTTTTGGAAAAAAACAATAATTTAACATTTTTTTAATATATACATTATACGATACTTTTGCATTATACATAGCGTATTTGTGTTTTTTTAATTTATTAACCATTTCACTTTTTTTTAACATATACATACTTGCATTATATATATAGTGTATTTGCTTTTTATATTTATAAACATTTTCACTGTTTTTTAACATATACATCGTACAAAGATGAAGCTTAAAATTCTTTTTTTATGTCACTTTTTGCTTTTCTCATCATATAATTCATTTAAATGCAAAGTATTTATTTATAAAAGTTAAAAATAAAAATAAAAATAAAAAATCCTAAATTTTGGTTGGGACAAAAGGCAAACGTACTTGAGCTTACTTGAGAATCTGTACCATAAGAAGAGAGAAGAATATGCGGAAAATGGTGGGGGAATGTTTGCAGTCGCCGGCGGCCATTGTAGATGGTGGAGAAATGGGTAGGGGGAAGAGAATTTATATATATATATATATATATATATATATATATATATATATATATATATATAAAAATTAAGGCTAAATTAAACATAATCCCCTGTATTTTACGTAAAAATACTTTTAAAAGTCAAAATTCAAAAATATTGTTATCGTTAGTGTATTGTTTCGAAAATACCTACAAAACTTTCAAAAGTTTAAAAAATGCTCTTAAACTTTGAAAAAATTAAAAAATATAATTACTGTTAGTATATGAACACAAATCGTTAATAATCGCTTCAAAAATATCATTGAACTTTCAAAAAGTGTATTAATACTCTTAACCTTACAAAAAAAAAGTTTAGAAATGCTCATACCATTAGTATAGTAATCAATTTGTTTGAAGTTTTAGAACCTATTTTAAATCATATTATATAGATATCCTCTTTTTTTCGTATAGATATTCTCATTTTTTTTCTCCTATTTGTCCAATTTTGACACCAGTTTTTTTGCAACAAAATATAAACAAAAACTTCAAGTTAAAGCATAAAATACCACAAAATCTCACGAAATTCTAAAATCAAAATCCCTTTTTTAAAACTTTTCAAAATGATAAACAACCAAATAAAAGAAAATGTATTTTGCTATTAATACACACTCAAGACTCAACTATTAGTGTACAACCTTGTTAAAACATTTAAGTTATAACTCATAAGGACCCCTTTAGTGCTTTTATTATTCTATTTCCTTTTGTTATAATCTATATACCTTAATTGAAGGGAACATTTTTTTTTATGAGATAAACAAAGGTCAAATAGTTGACAAGAAGGTGAGTAAACTTATTTGACTTTAATATTCTTTAATTTATACATAAAAACTGGAATTATAAAGGTATATATTTATTTATATGTTTGGTATGCATATCTATGATGCTACCTTACGTCTTTATGAAAATGATTAATCCGACTGTTCGATTTGTAATTTTTATTTATTGTTCTAAGTTCTAAGTGACTTGTGAGTTCTCTTACGAGACTCAAAGTGGCTCTTCTCTTTAGAAATTTTTTTTCTTGAGTTGTGTGTGTTTTGTTTTTTGTGTTTTGTTTGCTTTCGTCTTTGTTCGTTTTCTAGTTTTTTATGCTGTTTTGCTTGTGTCTTAATTTCGGGTTTTGAAATTCCTCTCTTTTTTTTTACAATCTAATACCTTTGAAAAGAAAAAGTATAAAGTATAAATTTCATGTATATCTCAAAGAAAAAGTAATAAAAAAAATCGTAATCCTCTTCTTCATTTCAAAGGTAGAGGAAATAAATACAAATTTTAGGACAAATATCAATTTATACCCTTGAACTTTGGGGGTTGTATCAATTTAAACCCTAAACTAATAATTGTATCAATTTAAATCCTTAACTGTGGGAGTTGTATCAATTTATTAAACTCTAAACGAATAAGTGTATCAATTTAAACTCTAAACTTTTATAAATGTATCAATTTAAACCCTTCATTATGTTTTATTTGAATAAACATAAAGTAAAACTTGTAATTTTATGAATTAAACCTCTAAACTTACATATACGAATTAATTTAGACTCTCAATTGAACTTTGTTTGAAAATTGTCCCTTCAAATTATAATCGTCAATTTTGTTAAATCGACATTTGTAGTAATCTACACGTGTATAAGAATTTATGTATTGACTATTTTTAAATATAATTCTAATAAAGGCTCTAAATCGATTCAATTATAACAATTTATAAGTTTAATTAAAAAATTAAATATTTTGCATAATGTTTTTTTAACTACATATGAAGGAAATGTGTAAATTGATACACTTATGAAAATCTATGGTTTAAATTGATTTACTTATGAAAGTTTAAGATCTAAATTGATACAATTATTAGTTTGGGTATAAATTGATACAAACCCTAAAGTTTAAAGTTTAAATTGATACCATTATTAATTTAGGGTTTAAATCGATATAATTCCAAAATTGCAGAAAATAAATAGATATTTGCTCTAAATTGAGAGTAACTAATTTCTTCAAAAATTGAGCAAGATTACAAGACTTGACATAAATATATGATGACCACTTAATTTAGCAAAGAAAGATTCTTTTTTCTTTTTGTTTTTTTATCAGGAAAATCCTTTTAAATATCCAAAATAATAAATCAATTTTTGAGAAATAGACAACAAAAATTGAAAATATAGCTAAACATGACACGTGCGTGCACAAAAATTACACCGACATTTAATATATGACCTCATAGAGTCACAATTACACTTATTTTTATATGCGTCCACATTTAAACATTTAGACTTTTCTCTTATTTTTCAGATGATGTATTTCAAATTTCTTTTAGTTTGAATCTCGTTTGAGTTTGTTGTTTTTATTAAAATTACATATGAAATCTCATATAAATACCTATTGATTAATTTTCGAATTAAAGATTGGTTAGCGATACTCATCTTCTATCTCCTTCCTAATAATCGAAAAAAAAATCATTTAATTTCATATCATTTGTCATGGCCAAATTCAAACACAAACACTTACTCAAATTTCTGTAATGTGATATGATGTTCTTGAAGATCGAAAAGCAAAATAGAAGAAATTAGCAAACTAACGTTAATCCTTGCAAAGTCTAAGATATAAGAAAAAAGAGGAGAAAATCGGTTCATAAAGAGACAATCAAACAGTGATAACAAGTGTATCTCTTGAAGATAACAATTACGAAGATGGTTGTAAAGAAGTTAAATTTGTAATTTTTTTTAAGTAGTTGATTAAGGTCCGGTTTGGATTGACTAAAGAAAAAAGTGTTTTTCAAAAAAACTCATTTTTATTTAAAATTTTTTTTGACAAAAACGATTTAAAAAACACTTCAAAAGTTATTTTGAGTGGTTGAAAATGACTTATTTTTTAAATTAAACCATTAAAAATATATTCCAAACATACTCTAAATTTTACCAGTAAGATTATTTGTTGTCTAAACATCATCACTTTAGGTTAGTTTGAATTCAAATATTATTTGATATTATTATCGTTTTGATATAATCTTTATTTATTAAAAATACTATATTCCAAATTAGGGTAGTTTAATATGTAAGAATATTTGTAGATTCTGTCAAATTTTAGAAATGGAAAAGTTTTAAAAAGAAATTTTTTGTTTAAACCTTTTTCAAACCGCTCAATTAAATAGAGTGGTTTAGCCTCAAAAACTATTTACGGTATGAAAAAAAAATATAATTGATTTAAAATTAAATAAAAGATAGAAAAATTACTCTAAATAAAAAAAATATCAAACTATTTACAAATATAGAAAAATTTTACTCTCACTAATAGAACGCGATAGAATTCTCGCTTTGTATTGTTCAAGCAAATAAATTTTATCGCTTGAGCGATAGAAAGTGATAGAATTTTATTGCGGTCTATCACTACTAGACTATAAAAAAAATTTATATTTATAAATAATTTGGCTCATTTTTTTATATTTAAAAACAATCCTAAAAGATGTTAAAAAGTTAGGGAAAAAAACATAAATTTGATTGAAAATAATTATGTTTCCAAAACTTTGATTTGTCCTCACAATTTTGCTTTTTTAAAGTGTGGAATTTTTCAATTTGTCTTTGTCAAAATCTGATCCACACATCTGCCATTTTTCAATTTGTCTTTGTCAAAATCTGATCCACACATCTGCCATCCATTAATTTAATTAGTGGTTTACACAAGATTTAGCTTTGTTTCCTTTCAATGAACATTATATCTATAGTATATATATTTTTAGTCTATTATATCCTTTTATTTTTAAAATATGTGACAATATTACCCTTCAATCTTTCCTCTTTTTTCGATATTGCCCCTTCATCTTTCATATTCCTCTTTTAATATACCATTCCATCGATCCAATATTTAGGACATGTTTGGAAGTAGTTTAAAAATCGTTAAAATTATTTTTGTCATTTTTAAAATCACTCGAAAACACACTTTAATCACTCAAAATCAATTTAATTTTCAATTTTACACTTTTAAATGGAATTTTCAATCATCAAAATTAGTTTTGAAGGATTAAAAACATATTTGACGGTGATTTTAAAAATGACAAAAGTGATTTTAGTTATTTTAAAATCACTCTCAGACAGGCACTTAATTTCTATTAATTTTCATAATTCTCAAATGCAATATATGTTAGTGATCGAGAGGTCTGTAGTTCGAATTTGTAGTAAAAAAAAACTTTAAAATGGAATCGGAGGTTAGAATTCTATTATGGTATGTGGTTCAGTATGGATATGAATTTATGAACATGGTCTCGAAAGAAGTTATACAAATGCTACTTTTTTTTAGTACAATAGCGATAGGAGATTTGGACTACAGTTCTCGTGATCATAACGTTCTCGTATGCCAGTTGAAGCATGTTTGTTTTAGCTACAAATGCAATTTTTAGCTATTCCCTCTCGAAAATTACTATATTAGTTTTTCTTTTCTTATTTGTGGATCTTATCATTTCTATTGAATATAGATTTCATATGTGGACAAATCTCATCAATGTGCAAGAATTTATGGTGTTGATATAATTAAGTATTAAAACGATTAATTAATTTAAGCTTATGAGTTAATTAGTAATTTAGCATTTAAATTTGTGAAAAGCTTTGAAATTAAAAGCTATTGGGAAATGACGATTTTCACACCACCTGTACGGAAAATGTGATTTGCCTAACCAAATTTCCTATATTTTAATCTAATTATTCTTTTAAGCGACACAGTAATTTAACTTTCTTAGGACAATTTTAATTTAATTCTCAACCGTTTGTTTAGAATCACTCCTAAAAAAGTTTGTTTTAAATATTAAAGTACTTTGTTCAAATTCTTGGATTATCTTCTTTTATTATTATAATTTTTTGCAACTTTATGTATTATATTAGTTTTTGTACTATATCATTTTATCAAATTTTTAAAATTTTATATAAGGATCAATTTTTAACTTTATTGTATCATTTTAAATAAGAATATTCATTTTAGACATTAACAACAAAACTTTACGAAGAAAAATATACACAATAAAATAAATATCTTACGAATTTTTTTGACACTTAAATATTGTAGGATCATGCAGGTTGTATCGTGAGATTAGTTTAGATGTGCATAAACTGATCTGGATACTCGCGAATATAAAGAAAAAATGATGATAAATTTACTTCTGGCACATATGCTTGAAAACCTTTTAATTTTGTTTTTCCTTTGCAAAAATAAAAATCCATGTTATAAAAATTTAATTCTAATTTTATAAATAATAAGAAAGGTTAATAATAGAACCTTTTGTAATTGTTGTGCATAGAAGAAGAAGAGGAGTTTGGCATAAAATTATTTTTTAAAATATATATGGAAAATTTGCATAGATAGAAAAAATATCAAATTATTTACAGAAAATAGCAAAAAAATACTGCTAGACATTAATAGACTTCTATCAGCATTTATCAGTGATAGACTTCTATCATTTCTATCACTGATAGACCCTGATAGTATCAGCGTCTATCACAACTATCTAAAAATGTTGTTATTTTGTGTAAATAGTTTCTCTCATTTTTCTATTTTTAAAAATTCTATATATATATATATATCCAAAATTAAATCACGCCCACCAAAGGGCAAAAACATGCATTTTATAATTTAGCTACATGATAATGATATTTTGGTGACTCTTACTTTTCCTTAATCTTGACTGGATATTTTTAGAGTTATTTTTATATTTATATAAATATTAAATTACAAATTTAATCTATAAATTTTTAAAATTGTATCTAATACATCTTTAAATTTTTTATTTTATATTTAATAAATTATAAATGTCTAACATATCCATTAACTTTCAATTTTATATATATATATATATATATAGTAAAAGACCTAATTTATATAAACTTGAAACCATAAATTATCAAACAAAAGATAAAAAATTTAAGACTTATTATACATATTTTAAAGTTCAAGAACATATATAAATACAAATTTAAAAGTACATGGACTAAACTTCTAATCTTACATGAAATTGTATTCTCCATCCTAGTATGAAGTTGTAGATCCGCTAATGAATGGAATCGAAGACAAAGAAAACCAACCGAAAGTGGCGTTGAATGGATGGTTGTTAAGTATTTAATAATTCATAAGAGACAAATTTTTTATTTAGGTCTAAAATTTCTAAATTATTTTACACAAATGTCTTTTAGCCTTAAAAAATTAATTTACAAATTTGGTTTCTATAATTTAGAGAAATTTAGAATTTAATCCCTATAATTTATAAAATTTGAATTTTGATAAATTGTTAATAGAAAATACAACTAATGGCATGTTGATATGATAGCCAAGAGCCAATTTTGTACAACCACAAGTTTGTGCAACAAAGTCTATATTAAACTTATCCTAAATGAACCTCAAATTTCATGTCGCGACCTATGTAGACAATCAATTTATACCACTCAATTTGTCAAATTTCAAGTTTCTTTTGATCTGACACAACTCTCCTTCAAACTTTTATTGATTTAATCTGACTAGTCCTAATTCGAACTGTTATTTTTTCTGTTCTACGTGACTTTTGCACATTAAGATTGACAAGTAAACTTTCTGTTTGTTAACCAAATGTTTAACAGAAGCATTAAATTGTTATCATTTTAATCGTATGAGGACTAAATTGTTACATTAAAAATTCATGGAAGAGCATCAAAGTAAACCAAAATTTTTAATTAAAAGAAAACTATTTTTTTATTATTGTTGTTGTTTTTATTGTGATAATTTGAATATCTTACAGTGATAAGTTGTTATTGTTGTTGTTTTTAATGCGGTAGTGTTATAATTTAATGTTGAATATAATTAATGAAAGGTTGTGAGAGGTTGGACGGGCCCTAACGAAACCGCGTTAGGTAAACCCTAGCAATTCTATTTGTCATAGGCTAGAAGACTCATCATCGGTCTTGTAGGTTTTTTCTAAGATTCTCGTTGAAGTTGGTAAAAACTATATCAAATGCATCTATATCAAAATGAGGATGATGATCTAAAGCAAAACTATAAAGCCTTCAAGAATCAATATTTGGAAGACTAAGGACTTGTTTGGATTGAGTAGAGAAAAAATATATTTTTTAAAATTCATTTATATTTAAACTCTTTTGATAAAATTTAGTTAAAATACACTTCAAAAGCTATTTTAAATGCTTGTCAAACACTCCAATTTTTTTCAAAATGAATTTTTAAAATCAAACACTTAAAAAGTTAATCCAATCAGACCCTAAGTTGTTTCTTCTTTTAAATCATATTATCTCAGAATTATAGAAAGTATATTGGTTTAATGTGTGAAGGTAATTAACAAATGTAGTTAAAAAAGGGAAAATTACAAGTTTTAAGTCCCTTTTGATTTTTGGGTTTATTTGATTTTGAACTTTCAAATGTGTCTAATAATCTATAAATTTTAAAAAATGTCTAATAGTGTCGAAAATATCCTTATCTTCCAATTTTGTATCCAATAGGTCCGACATATTTTTAAAAAAAATTCACTTAATTTTTAAAAAAATTATTATAAATAGAAAAAATATCATATTATTTACAAATATAAACAAATTTCACTATCCATTAGCGGTCTATCGCTCAAGTGATAGTCTATCGCCGATAGTGAAATTTTTCTCTACTTATAAATATTTTGACTCATTTTAGAAAAAGAAAACAAACCCTATTTGATCTGTAATGTACCAATTATCAATTAATTTTTTTAATTAAAAATATTAAACACATATTAAGTACAAAATTGAAAGTTTAAAAACCTATTAAACACAAAATTAAAAGTTCAGGTTCCTATAAGACACCTTAAAAGTTTAGAGATCAAATAGACACAAACCTAAAAAATTCACGAACTCAATGGTTAAAATAACCAACTCCCTCCCTCCAATGTTTACAATGACTCCACCCGAAGAAGCTCAACTCCAACAATCACTCAATCAACTCCAACAAAGACAATCTTTGACGCCCAATTTCGACAACCAACTCCGATGGCCACCTCAAGTGACCACCTATAGTTGGCCACCTCAAGTGACCACCTATGCAACAAATTCCGATGACCAGTTCATAGTGTTTAATATTCTTTATAATAATGTGACATTAATAAAACACACGCACGTATATAGCTAACTAAACAAATACGTGAGTAAAAACATTTTTTTCCCTAATCAATCTAAACATGTTCTAATATATAACTTGATCATGGGTCTCATCAAAATTTAAAGTAAGAAAGTTGTGTATATATGAAAAGAAAAAAGTTATCAATAAAATTGAACTAGAGAATAAGATAAGAAATCTTCCCAGAATCTTTTACAACGATTTATACAATTCAATTCATATAATAACTTATTTTAGTATTGCAAACTTCTCGAAAAATAATTTACACTCCAAATACAGATTTTCTGAACCATACTAAAATAATATACACCCGAAACACGAACCATTCAACTCAACTATTATCACCCCACAGATTATAACGACTACAAACTATTATAACCAATTCACAGCTGTAGAATAGAAAATAGTGACTACAAAAAAAAAATCACATGGAAACATTAAATTGCAAGTTTATATCATGAAGACGTCTACTTTACTACAGTACCCAGAAATGTCACCTTGTCCAAAAACGACCATCATTTTTTGTGGGTAACTTACATTCGGAAAATAGAAGCAATTAAGTAATTGACAAGACACTTACAGTACAAATTGACGATTTTGAATGTAGATTAAATCTCCCCAAGATATATCTGTTTATCACTACTGCAAGATGCAACAATAGGCTCACTGGGATGGAAGACACACTCGTTGACAGATCCAGTATGGCCAGGAAGCTTATACAGTATTCGTCGAGACGTTGTATCCCATATGTAAACCATCCGATCTGAACTACCCGCAGTGACCTTGCTACCATCCGCAGACCAACTACATTTCAATAGATTCTTTTCAAAGTTATGTTGGTGTCCTTCGAATATCTTCACACATCGGTTTTGAGGCGCATATGGTCGCATATCCCATATGCAGAGCTTGCAGTCCATTCCATTAGTGAGGAGATAAGAACCATCAGGACTCAACTGCATACCAGTTATCATATCTTGATGACCTTGAAGTGTCATCATAACTTCACCTTTGCGCAAATCCCAAACCTTAACATCGTTGTCAATTCCACCAGTGAAGATCTTATCTGATGCATCTGAGAAACTTACTGCTGTAATCTGATATTTATCTGGGAATGTTTGAATGGCACCCCTTTGACGCATATCCCAAAGTTTTGCAGTTCCATCGTCCGATCCACTGACAATTAGTGGTGGCCCTTTTCTTGTGGGACAACATGAATTGACAAAGGAGGAGTGCTCTGCCATCTTCTTAATTTGTTTTCCAGTCTCGACATCCCATGCTCTCAACGTTTTATCGGGGCTGGCACTAACAATCTGAGATCCATCAATAGTCCAATGAAGATCTAGAACTGCATTCTTATGCCCTCACAAAACCATAAAGTTCTTGCAATCCCCATGTACGTTCCATAGAAAAATTTCCTTGTCATGAGACCCAGATGCAATCACGTTTCCATCTGGATTAAACTTTACTGTATATATGGCACTTTGATGGCCCGACAACAACATGATCGGTGATTGCAGACTCGACATTCGTTGTTTCCCATTCGGCCCAGGTCCTTGAGGAGCATTATATGGAACAGTTGACCATTCCATTGGCCGAGGACCAACTGTAGCCAAAGCATTTTCTCCTTCTGAAGGGACTTGCATATTGAATTATGCTTAATATTTGACACCACCTCTAAATGGAAAAAAAAATTAATCAAGGTATGCAAGCAAATAGAACAAGATACAAAGAGAGCACACACGACAGAACTCCAACTCGAGAATTATGATTCAAACAAAGGAAATGACTTGATAATCCTATTTTCAGTATTTCTGTGCAATTATTCTATAAAAATTACATCACTCAAAAACAGATTTACCCTTTTTTTATTCTGAAACAAAATTACCTTTTAAAAGAAATGCTGATATGCATATGAATAAGCACTTCACATAAAACCTCTCATTATAATCACCACTTCAAAAACATTCAGCCACATAATCTCAGTGAACATCAGCAGATACACTACGCCCTTCCCTATTCCCAAATCCCAACCCAGCTGCCTTCCAACAATTAAAAAGGAACCAAAAAATAAAACAATAGGAAATATTCTAAAAGTAATCCGACCAACTACTTAAAATACAAAAGAGAAGCAGCAACCTATGTCTAGTTTTCTAGCTCGATCTCGACATCCAATGTTAGTTTCTTTGTTTCTTGTTTCCGCATTTTAGAAAGGGAAGCATTTAGCAACTCTTCTGGTTTTTTATTTCTCATTTTTTTAATAAACCTTTCCACTGAAAATTTTGAAATCAAGTTCTTCTTTCATTTTTTTTTTTTTTTTTTTTTGAAATTTTAGAGAACAAAGGTACAGAAATGATTACCAAACATATTACACATTTCTATTTATTTTTCAATAGAAAAAGAAAAACCAAAAAACAAGAGAAATTTACCAACTAAGAAGCATAGAGATACGAAGAAGATGATTCCAGAGGGGCGTCAGGCGTGAAGTGAACGAAGAGGCGAAACTGATGGGAACGAAGGAGGCCCGGAGTGGCGTTGGTGGCACGCCGGAGTAACGGCCGGTCGTCAGAGAAAAGAAGATCAGAGGGAGAGGAACGACCGAAAAAGACGATTCCAGTGGGGGGTCAGGCCTGAAGTGAACGATGAAGACTAGGGTTTGGTTTTTTTATTTTTTATTTTATTTTTATTTGTTCTTGTTTCGTTTAAATTTGGGCTGGGGCGCGTGGGCTTTCTAATAGGCTTCTTAAAGGGCTTCTGAATGGGCTTGAATTCCAGCTTGGATTTTGTACAAACTCAGTGATTGGATAAATATTTGGGTTTTCAACATAAAAGGTATCAAGATGAGGCAGGTATTAAGATGAGGCCTATTGTCTAAAACATCCTATTTTTTACTTAAAAAAAAAAAAAAAAAACTTCTTGTTTCATATTTTCATTAATATCGATGTTTATTTCTAATTTAATCCTCACCTACATTTTATATAAATAAATAAACCTAGGTTCCTGTGTATCTCTCCTCCATGCATGGCCTAGAAATTCATGTATCATCAATCTCTTCAATCTCTCACAACTCTAGACATTACATCTTCTTCAATCTCTCTCTCAAAACATTCTCTCTCAAGACTCTCTCTCATCTTTTCGGTCACCGCCTCCCTCCGTCGAACCACCCAACCACCATTGACGACGTCGTTCCCATCGTTCAACATGTCGTCCGTCGTTCCCGTCGTTCAAGTTTTGGCTGCCCGTCGTGGTTTTTGTTTAAGTTTTGGCCGTTGTTCCTAAGTTTAAGTTTCGACCGATGGTGAGTTTTTTTTTCTCGATTTTTTTCGGCCAAACTTCTCCGATCTTACCCCAACTCGCGTGCCGCCAAGATCTCGCACGTGTCACCAATCGCCACCGTTGTCGTAGATTTATATGTACTTTTATGTTTTTTTCATATATAATATATATATTTGTTCTTGATATATTTGGTGATTTTTCGATATAAACTGTGATATATGTCTTCAAATTTTTATTTATACTTTCTGTTTTATGATATATACACTAGTATATGTTAAATATTAAGTTCATTTGAGATTTATATACCATGATAGATAACTTTGTTTATTTGAAAATCATTAGGAAGCTTTGGTTAAATTTACTTAAATGGAATTTAGTCAATTTTACTAGTATTTATTTGAAAATCATTAGGAAGCTTTGGTTAAATTTACTTAAATGGAATTTAGTCAATTTTACTAGTATATTTCATATATTGGTTAGAATATTTGCCAGTATATAATCATTTTCGATATATAGAGCGATTTTTCAATATATACTGTGATATATATCTTCAATTTTTTATTCAGACTTTCTGTTTTATATATAACTAATAAACATTATAGTTCATAAGTTATTTGAGATTTATAAACCATGCTAGATAGAATCTAAACTATAGTATATATGAGATAATAACACAAAATACAAATAAACTCAAAATAAAAAAGGAACAATAGACAAACTCGATTAAGACAAACCATCATATAAAAATTACATTAGAGTGACATATATATTAGACATTCGGTGAATATATTACAAGCACACATAAGCATTCCCCAATTAGAAGTGCATACATATCAGAACACCTCAGATATATACCAAAAAAACAATGAAATATTACATGAAAACAAATAAAACTCAAAACAAATTGTGGGATATATCATATAATATAAAAAAGCAAACGTTAAATAATAACAAACAATACCAAAGAAATGATTGATACATGAAAAAGAAAATAAAAAAATATTAAAAAGATTTTCTCTTTAATTGAAAATGAGAAGAAAATCATATTAAAATGTATTTTCTCTCTCCATCATAAACTCACTATATCTCTCCATCATGAAGGAAACTTTGAAAATAGGAAAAATACATATAAAATACTCGAAAAGGAAAATAAAAAAATATTAAATACATTTTCTCTCTCCAATTAGAATGAAAAAAAATATATTAAAAAGATTTTCTCTCCAATTGAAAATGAGAAGAAAATCATATTAAATGCATTTTCTCTCCCCATCATAAATTCACTTTCTCTCTCCATCATTAAGCAAACTTTGAAAATAGGAAAAATACATATAAATTCAAACATAAAAAAATAAAAAGGGTAAATTTGTCCAAAAATAACACTATAAGCCTTTCTTTTAAATTTAAAGATATTTTTGAAATATAAGACTAAAAAATAATCATTTATGTAAAAATATCTAAATATTTTAGAAAGAAAACAAAGGTGGATGACAAAAAAATCTATTTGTAAACCGTTATTTTTCAAAAATACTGTAAGACACTGTTATTTTTTTAAACACAACTAGGTTTTACTCTATTTGAAAATATTTTTAAAATTTTTGTCATTTAAAATAATTATCTATAATTTTATTGGTCATGCGTAAACAAAATTTTTAATTAAAAAAATATACGTATCCACGAACATATATATACAATGACTATTAAACATTCCAAATTATTTCTTATACTGAATATATCAAGTACCAAAAAGACCGAGAACTCCTAGTTTAGTTGAATTCAATAATACTTGAAAATAATTATCACTAGTTTTACATAAAATGAGGCATCCATCAAGACAGGCCAACTGCAATAATTTACTCTTTTTTTTTAAAAAAAAAAATGCAATAATTTATTGTTCTAACAAACAAACTGCAATAATTTATTGATTCGGACTATGTTATATATATATATAATTGAGGAAGACTTTGTTATAAATTTATAAATTTAATTATTGACGATATTAATTATTCATAAGTTACAACAAAATAGCAGAATTTAAAATCATATCAGCATAAGCCAAAGTATATACCTTCGACATGATTGGTTGGAGTTTTCACTCACTTTTAATAAGAACCTATTTGTTGTTGAGTTTAGTTTCTGTATATAAATTCAAATGTTACCATTTTAATCCTTAGGTCTCGAGTTTAATTTTAATTTAATTTATAAATTTTAAATTGTTACAATTTTAGTTTTGTTTTAAGTTGGTCAGTAAATTTCAAGATTTACATATTTGAATTCGATTTTTCACTACATACTCATTTAAGTTTTTAAGTTTTTAGTGTTAATGTCTATTAATTAATTTAAAATAATTGGGAAGTGAAATTTTAAATTTAATTTTAATAGCAATAAAAAAATATTGCATCTTAATTAATTATAAATATTAAAATAAAACAAAGCTCAAATCTCAGGGAAAATGTAACATTTTGAAATATAAGAGTGTATAAATTGAAATCAAATTCAAAACTTAAATAGTAAAAACACAACCTTTGAAAATTTAAATAGAAGATAGAGCAAAAAAAATATTTTTCGTAAAATATATACACTTAGGCCATCTTTACATGGGGTGATGGAAAATGGTGTAATTTGGATTGATTCCAATTGGACCATCACTCGAAAAGTTCAATTGTAAATCTGTTTGATTGTGATTGTTGGTGTTTACTGACTTAATTTTTCAAAAACAATATGATTGTAATTGAGATGTTTAGTTAATCATAATTAAAATGTGGAACGAAAATGACAAAACTACCCTCATCGCACAAATTTTGAATGACAACATCGAACACTCCATTTGAAACGATCGGTCGACCGTTTTAACCCACTCTTCTTTACTTCCTCACCATTCGACTTCCGATTTCCCTCATCGCACAATTTTTGAATGACAACATCGAACACTCCATTTGAAACGATCGGTCGACCGTTTTAACCCACTCTTCTTTACTTCCTCACCATTCGACTTCCGATTTCCATTTTTCAGTGTTCATCGATCACCACCACTTCCGATTTTCGATTTCTATTTTTCCGTGTTCATCGATCACAAATAAACGGGATTTTAAAATTGTTAAACTGGTCGAAATCGCTACCGCTACTCCAAACTACCGGTAGATCGGTAAGAAAGGGGCCGGCCGAAACCACTACCGATACTTCCATATGTAAAACGGTATCACCGTATTTCAAAAAGTAAATAACGAAAATTGAGACACAAATATTCTTATTAAATATGAGTCTTATAGAATCTTTTCAAGTTCAATTAGATTAGTATCTTATTACAGATAATATAGTGGGCTCTACTTTTAATTACGATTAATGGACAGTGTAAACATCGGCTAAAGGAATTGTGTTTGATTCATAGTCAGTGCCTAAACGGGGCCTTAAACTGGTTTAATATATATATAAACATTTAAAAAGACCCGTACACAAGACCAACTACGAAAAGGAAACTCTCACTTTTATTTCTAAAATACCCTGATCATTTTGGGTAATTACCGCGATGTCCCTTGACTCTGAATCATCTCCTTCCTCGAGCAGGGACTGGTTCTTCCCTCCACAATCCTTCGTGCACTCTTACCCCGCCAAATCTCAGAACTACATCCGTCGATTTTCTGAAACTTCTCGGATATCGCGGCGTTATACCGATTATCAGCGCTATCGGAAGACTTCGTCGTCTATTTCCGATTCGCATTCGTGTTCAACAATCGGTAATGATGTCAAGTTTGCTCGTACTCGACGGAGGTTTGATTTTGATCACCGCAGCGACCTGTCGCTTAAACGTTCCGAAGTGGAATTTTCTTCAAAACGGAAGTTGGAGCTGCCGGACGTCTCGAGCTCGGCGAAGAAAGTGTCTGATACCTCTCGTTTGTCTAGGCCGATTGACAGTACGCTGAAAGTTCGATGGCATTTCTTGGCTATTGCAGTGTCGGTTTGTTCTCTCTCTCCCTCTTTCTCAACGTGTCTTGAGTTGGTAACGATTTGAAGTTGACATGATTGTATTTGTGTAGATTTTTGTTGTGATTTTTGCAACAATGGTGCATGAAAACTTATCTCTACAGGAGCAAGTCAACGACTTAGAGGTACTGAATTTTCCAATTATGATTTCGGTGGACGTTTGATTCTCATGCCATTACCTCTTTTTACCGTTATTTTTTATGAATTCAACGAGCTTTCCCACAGCATGTGCTGCTTACTCCCTCAATATAAGTTGTTTTCCACCTGCAGACCCGGATTTCTAAGCTTAATATCAAATTACGAGCTTGCAATTTGTTTGACTCTGGAAGTGAAGATGATGTACGTTCAGCAGACGAACTTGCTGATGTTGTTACAGATAAAAGATTAAAAGCTTTAGCCTTAATCGCATCTCTTACACTGTTGTTGGCCCCTATCATTATTCTCAAGTACATTGACTATATCTCTAAATCAAGATCATTGGACCATAATTTGGAAGAAGTTTCACTCAATAAGCAGCTTGCGTATAAGGTGGACGTCTTTTTCTCTATTCACCCATATGCTAAGCCACTGGCATTGTTGATAGCAACTCTACTACTGATTATGCTGGGAGGTTTAGCACTATTTGGAGTGACAGATGATAGCTTAGTCGATTGTCTTTGGTTATCTTGGACATATGTGGCTGATGCTGGAACCCACGCCAACTCTGAAGGTATTGGTCCAAGGCTAGTTTCAGTTTCCGTTAGCTTCGGTGGGATGTTAATATTTGCTATGATGCTTGGCCTTGTATCCGATTCAATATCTGAAAAGTTTGACTCACTTAGAAAAGGAAGAAGTGAGGTCGTTGAACAAAATCACACTTTGATCCTTGGATGGAGCGACAAACTGGTAAAGTTCTAATTTCTGTTCATCTTATGTTGATATTTCGTTTACTAAAAGTTGTGGAAATAATCTGCATGGTTTTTGATTTTTATAATAATTACCTGATGCAGAATCGGGTCCTTAAATTAGTTATAGCACATTGTAATTGATCTTCTTCTCCTTCTTTTTCTGTGTGCAATGCTATTACGTGGATCTAGGGGTCACTTCTGAATCAGATTTCTATAGCCAATGAGAGCTTGGGAGGAGGAACTGTTGTGGTGATGGCTGAACGTGACAAAGAAGAAATGGAACTTGACATTGCTAAAATGGAGTTTGATTTTAAGGGAACCTCTGTTATATGCAGAAGTGGAAGCCCATTAATTCTGGCAGACTTGAAAAAGGTACGTCTATGTAATGCACCAACTTTGTGGTGCTGATATTGTCTTTCATCTGTCAAGATGTTTTCACCCTCGGAGATAACATCAAACTAGTTGTAGCCCCTCTACTTGCTCAACTAAACTGGAATCTATGAACTATACCGAGGCCAATGAAACAACTTCTGTCCTGAATTTATGTATTTTGATTGTGTTTCTACTCGTGACTAATTGCTAGTTTAGATTTCTCAAATGTTGTGAGATTTGTGAATGGTTAAAAATACAGCAGCATAAAGGAGCCTCTTTAGGCTGTTAATCAAGCACATCTTTTCATTGTGATAGCCAGTGCTGCAAGAAGGGTTCTCTTAACAAGTGCTGCACTAACTTTCTGTTGTTTCACCCTTTTGTTAGACCCATACAATGTCTTTCTGGTCCATGAATACCATAAACTTTCAATTGCGCATATCATTATTTTCATTAGAAGTCTTGCTGACATCATATATACAGGTCTCTGTGTCAAAGGCCCGTGCAATTATTGTCATTGCTGAGGATGGAAATGCTGATCAAGTAAGTGGATTGGTATCATTTAGTTATGATGCTTGATTTTTATTTGATATATGTAATTTGCAGAGTGATGCCCGTGCATTGAGAACTGTTTTAAGCCTAACTGGTGTTAAAGAAGGGCTGGGAGGGCACATAGTGGTGGAACTTAGTGATCTTGATAATGAGGTTCTTGTTAAACTTGTTGGTGGAGAGCTTGTTGAAACTGTTGTGGCTCATGATGTGAGTGGTCGCCTAATGATTCAATGTGCTCGCCAGCCAGGACTTGCTCAGGTTTTTATTGAGTTAAATGAGCTTGTTTTAATTTTTAAGATAAAATAAAATATTATCTCCATGCTTCTCAACGCTCATGTTCTGCCTTATTGTTTCATATAATAATTCCTTTTTACACCTTTTATGAGCAAATCATGTATTTCTTTTCGTACTGTTGTAGATTTGGGAAGACATCCTCGGTTTGGAAAACTGTGAATTCTACATCAAAAGATGGCCACAATTGGTTGAGATGCAATTTGAGGACGTATTGATCAGCTTTCCTGATGCAATTCCTTGTGGAATCAAGGTTGCATCACGAGGTGGGAAAATTGTACTGAATCCTGAAGACTCGTATGTCCTGCAAGAAGGTGATGAAGTTCTTGTTATAGCAGAGGATGATGATACTTACGCTCCGGCTGCTTTACCTACGGTGCTTTCATTTCCCTGTAGGAACTTTTTTATTTCCATACTAAGGGCATTCACGTTCTGTTATTTTATTGCTTCCCTTTCCTTTCCTGTAGTGGTATTTTATATTCCAATGTATCTTTAGGAATTTTACAGTCATGCCTTGGGGGGGAATTTGGTTGAGTAATTCAAAATCCAAAAGAAGGAATTAGATTGATAAAGATGCACTGCTGAGCTTAGCCTATGAGGAAATTTCTGAATTTATTTGTCAAATAAACTATGCTGACAAAGGGAAATCTTGAGAGAGAGAGAGAGAAGCATTGTTTGTTTGTGCACATTGGCAAGACCGCATGAAAGCCTCAGAAGATTCTACTTCGTGGATGGAGGAAAGAGAGACAAAGTTCTTATTTAGAGAGGGAGGGGTGGGAGCTCTGATAGCTTTCTTTGGATGATGCCTATAATGGATATAAGCGAGAAAAACACCCTACAATTAAAACTTACAATATTGCAATTAATTTGATCATTCAGGTAAGAGAAGCATCATTCATTCATATTGCAAGACCAACGAGAAAGCCACAGAAGATTCTACTTTGTGGATGGAGGAGAGACATTGACGATATGATTGTGGTGAGTACTTTGTATTAAAGCCCTAATTATTTCTTCTTGGCGTTGAATGCTGCAGGTCTGGAGGGGAAGTCTTCCCAAAAACTTTATTGTTCCAAAATCTGCTGAAAGAATCCTGTTGTGTGGTTGGCGGCGAGATATGGAGGATATGATTATGGTAATGTTATTAAGATCTGAGAACATGCTCCCAGTGCTTCTTGGGTGCAGGTCTTAGCGTTCACAGCATGATCATAGTCATTTTGCTGCATTAGTCACATTTTTCATTTTCAAATTTCAATTACTGAGCGTAGATTTCATATTTGTTCTTTCTTCTTTTACAAATTCATGCATGCTGCTTGATTTATGGGAGCAACCGCTCTATTGCCCTCATTGGTTTCTACGATTATAGGTATTGGATGCATTTTTAGCACCGGGTTCAGAGCTTTGGATGTTCAATGATGTTCCTGAGAATGAGAGGGAAAAGAAACTTGTTGATGGTGGTCTTGATATTAGCCGCTTGGAGAATATATCTTTGGTTGACCGTGAAGGAAATGCTGTAATTCGGCGTCATTTGGAAAGCCTTCCCTTGGAGTCATTTGACTCAGTGAGTAGCATGATTTTTTTCCTCACCCTGGAAGGAAGTATGAGTAGAAAACTACTTTGTTACTGTGACAAGTAAATTGTTCTCTTCTTTCTATTTTATACTGTTGTGACGTAATCACGATCTGTACAGATTTTGATTCTTGCTGATGAATCTGTAGAGGATTCTGCTATTCAAGCTGATTCAAGATCTCTAGCAACCTTGTTGTTAATACGGGATATTCAGGTACTTCTCTTGAGATTTGAGGTTCAAATATATTAGTTTCTTGTATGGCATTAACTGCTCTAGTTATGCCCATGGGAGTAAATTCTTCTGTCTTCATGGTTTCTTTTTCATTTCCTTTTGCTTTTTTTGGATTTTTTTGTGTCATTGAATCATATTATTTGATTGCTTCCCATCCATTCCACTTCTCGGGGTCATTTTGATTACAGTGCTGAAATAACACGTAATTTCTTTGTTGTTGGATGAGAAAATGCTTCATTTGAATTAATTAGCAAAAGACAGTAATTGATGAACTCTTTTGCCAAAAAATTCCATCCAGAAACATGAAAATAAAAGTGTTAAGACTTCATCTATACATACCCTTTTCAAGGGTTAGTTTCTTTCATATAAAGGTGCAAAAAACAGATTTTGTTGCATTGACATAAATCCTAGCGCTGCTCTTGAAAGGGATGCTTCGTGAAAATTTATAAGAGGGAACCTCGTGTTCAAAACACTATGAGTAGCCACCACCAATTATAGAGCGTGAAGTCTGAGGAATAATGGGTCTTGACTCTTCCATCATTCCTACAAAAGGCTACACCATGGAGCCATTGAGGAGATGAGAATATACCCTATCCAAAGTATGTTGGACATTGAACAAAGAAAAAGGTCCTCACTTTCTTGGTGCTACTTGATTTTCCACCCCATACAAGAAATGGAAGGGATGGCATCTGGCCCTTGGAGAAGTTGAGTTGACAGGGTGCCGGCACTTCGCATGTGAAATATACACTGTTCTGAAAGCCTCATACTCTAGAATCAATATCTACGGCTGTCCTCTTTATAATATATATGTATGAGTGTGTATATCTTCTGCTGTGATATGTCGAGGTTTTATCTTTCCATCTGGTCATTTGTTCAATCAGATTTGTGGTTTCTGCAGGCTAAGCGTATGCCGGTCAGAGATGCTAAGACCACAGCACCCGGGGGAAGTTTCTCGCAAGGCTCCTGGATTGGAGAAATGCAGCAGGCTTCTGATAAGTCGGTTATTATAAGTGAAATTCTGGATCCAAGAACTAAAAATCTTCTTTCAATGTCAAAGATCAGTGATTATGTCTTGTCCAATGAACTTGTCAGTATGGCCTTAGCCATGGTGGCTGAGGATCGACAGATAAATGATGTTTTGGAGGAGCTCTTTGCAGAAGAGGTACTTTTCCTTTTCAATCAGAAGCGAGATGACTACTTGTGTTACTTCCTACATTGAGAAAACTTTTCAATAACGCTTTTTTTCAACATCCCATTCCTTCACAGGCACTGAACATTCCCATCATATCCGTTCTAACAGGTAGTTTTAGTTTGTTTGTTTGTTCTTTTTTTTTTTTTTTTTTTTTTTGGGGAGTGCGTCTACTACTCTGGCATACCAATAACCTGCTGCTTTTCTGTTATTATCAGGGTAATGAATTGCATATAAGGCAAGCTGATCTATACCTTCGTGAGGGGGAGGAACTGAGTTTCTATGAAGTACTTTTACGAGCTCGGCAACGAAGAGAGATCGTGATTGGTTACCGTTCAGCAAATGCTGAAAGAGCTGTTATCAACCCTCCAGCCAAGAATGAGCGACGGAAGTGGTCTGTAGGGGACGTTTTTGTAGTGATAGCCGAAAAAGAATGACATCCATACTGACATTTTTACATAGTAGGTAATTATTCCTCATCATTTCAACGACATGATTTTCATGATAGAATTCAGAATTGAATTCCATCAATGCTCCAAAAAAACAAATTTATAATAACCCTAATCACATTGGGCCCCTGGAACTCATAAAATAGAGAACAATCAATAGAATGACCACATAGCCTTAATCACGTCTTAATTCACAAATAAATGTTGGAGTTGTTAATATAATATGCACTCTTTAGTTCAGGTGGACTAACATATATCCGAAGGAAGACATGCAAAAACATCAGAGAAATTATTCAGGTGGTGGTTGGTCAACAGGCTTCCCTTGCGCTCTTAGCTTGGCCGTAGCTTCTTTCAGCGCTTCCTTCCTCTTTTTACTAGCTAGCACTTTTGCCTGAACTCCACTCAGATTGGGATCCTTCTTCTCTTGCGGTGGAGGTGGTGGCGGCCTTCTGGCAGCCGCCTCTGCACTCTGGTCAACCACATTCACTCCCAGCAGCATTGCCCCTGTCAAGATCAAGGCAGCGTTTCTACTCTGGTCAACCACATTCACGCCCCAGCAATTGCCCCTGTCAAGATCAAGGCAGCGTTTCTGCAATTTTGAGCCACACCACATTTGTTAGATGTGGCTGATAATTTGAGAGGAATTTGAACACAAAAAACCCATATGGCCAATAGATATTACTCGCATTGGCCTTGTACCTGCGGGAGATGAGAGGGCTATGTTCTGGCATTCCGTTGCATACGTCGCTGCGAGCCTGCAGATTCGGAAGCCTTTGATAAGAACATCGTGTGTTTGCTGCTCTGGTAGAGCACAAGAGAGCGGCTGTGACATTGGCAGTCGATTACAAAGAGGATATCGCAAGGGGCTTCTGAAGAGTATGGTTATTGAAATCTATTGGTCAGTAATGGATAAGGCGCTGTAGTTGTGGACCCAATTCTCTCTTCCCATTTTAACGTGTAAAAATGAACCAAAATTATGATCCTAATAAATTTTCAGTCCCAGAAGTAACAAATAACAAATCATTTTCTTTAGTACAATTAAGGGTAAAAATTCAAACTATAAATCTCGTAGTAGTACACTCAAATGCTAGTTGAGCTAAGTTTTAATTGGCAACCTACCATTTTTAATATGCTTTGGTTATACAATTATACTACATTTTTCAAGTCAATTCATCCATTTATTAATATAAATATCGCATCACTCCAAATTTTATACTACGGAAACAGTAATCATTTAATTAAACTATTTTTCATTTCAAAAATAGTAACTCATTGATGAACCTGAAAAAAGTCCTTCAACAAAATAAACATTCGTCTAGATTTCCCTGATAGCATAAGTTTACTTCATATCCAAAAGGTAATAATATTAACTAATGTCACAATCTAATTTCGTAAAAGATTCGATAGTAAAATATAAATTGCCATGAATGCTATTTCAATAACGCACAAATATAGTTAAAGTCAAAACTTGTTTTGCATTAGAAGAGATTATGGCTGGTTCCAAAAAGTGATAAAGTCGAGATAGCAAAACCATCGTTATCTAAGTAACAGAACACTCCAAAGATATGAAAAAGTCTAGACCAACAAAGGAAACTTAAAAATAATCTATAAACAGAACTGCAATAAAATCCTTGGATGCGGACACCAACTCAAGTTGTTTCATAATTTTCATCTTGCACTCGTCATCCTCATCATCGTCGTCGGCGTCGGCTGCAGAGTTAAGTGCATTCAAGCGCTCGACCAATCGGGCTTTTCTTTCATCGTATGTCAGCTTCTTCAAGTTGTACCTATCATCATCAAACAAACACAAAAGGAAAAGTTATATAAGCAATGCCCAACAAAAAAAGAAAAGAGTCTCTAGAACAATTTTTCAATCAGTTGTCAAAAACTCGAGCTAGGCTTCTACCTCTTGTGTGCCTTGGGTTGTGGCTTGTCAGATTTCTTCACTAATGGGTTTGCACGAATGGCAGCATGAACTTTCTTGTATAGAACATCAATGTCATCAGCCTCAATGCCCTTCTTGATGTATGCGCTGAAGTGAGATTGATATTTCTCTGGCTCGTCTTCCATCAAGGTCTAAAAGTTAAGCAATCAGAAAAGCAAAATTTGTTGATCAACTTTTTTCTGAATGATGAAAAAAGAAACTCATGTAAATCAAACAAACAGACAAGGCTTACACGCATGTAGGCAGCAACATGTCCACCAAAAATGTACTTCCTTTGAACTTCAGCATCAAGCTGCTTATCCTTGGAATACCCAGCAAACCTCTTTTCACTGTGAGGAAGTTCCAATCCACCATCCAAAGCTCCCTGCGTTTTACAAAATTGAGATTCATTGCAATCCTTCACAAGCGCCACATTCAATGACAAAACCATCATCCATCTAAAGCAACAAGATGGGAAACCCAATTCTTTTATATTACCAATTCAAATTTCACCCAGACATAGAACTACAATCAGCTGAAAAATTACAGAACAGTGAAATGGTTCTAAAACCAGATGATGATAACGAACGCAATTAAATAACAAAGAGAACCAGTTCTCCTTGAAACAAAGGTCAAGATTGGATATGCAAAGAATTGTCCAACATCCTCAGAACATATTGATACCAACACAACATAAGCTAAATAAACAGATGATGATGATATTATCCAACTGATGACCTAGAAAATGATTACGCAGCCGAGTTACCTTCAGGGCACCAAAAACGCGATTTCCAGTTGTAGTTCTGATAAGACCACCATCGAGGAGAGCGCGGAATGGCCTTCTGGTGTCTGCTGGCTCAACTGAGAAATCTTCACCAGTAGCCTATGTATGTGGGATAATGATTTTCAGAAAATTATGAATATGATAGATATAGGGAGAGAGGAAACCATGAAGATTCAATATACCTCCACATTGCCCTCATATTCGTCATCCATCTCAAGCATTTTCAAGACCCTTCGAGCCAAGAGAAGTCCAGTGCAGTATGCTGAACAGTTATAAAAGAATTGTACATAATATTAGATGAGTTAGTAGGGATATTACAAATAAAGTACAGTAATGACACACACCTGCAGCATAGTTGGTGAGACCAACTTCAAGCCCATAACTGGGAAGCTCATGAGAATAAGCCGAAGCAAGGACCAAGTCACCAGCAATGCTAGCGGAAATAATTTGAGCTGTAATATCTTTGTTCGACTATTGAATGACGTCAAGGATATACATCCCATGATTCATTAAATTAGGTGTATAACTGGAATAATAAACATAAAAAGAACTCAACAGACAGGGGATATTGCATTTGCATTATCCAGGCTTCACACGAAATAAATTAGTAAATTTCTACAAAATATTCTCCAGGCTTCACACGAAATAAATTAGTAAATTTCTACAAAATATTCAGATTCATATCTTTCTAAGGATACAGTTCGGACAACAAAGCGATACTTGGGAGTATTGTATTTGTTCTTGTCTTGATTAATAAGACGGATTCTGGCCCGATAGTCAGTCTTACCCTCTGTAAATATAAAAAAAACGACTATCAAAAAGCTTGAAAGAAACCAAAAACATATGTTTTTGTATGGTGGAAAAATCACCTCTTCTTCTCTTAAACTTGACTTGATAACGCTTGAAGTAGGCCTTTGTTTTCTGAGCTTTGGCAAAAGCCTACAATAAACAGCTCGTCAACATTGAAACATAATAAATCAATGGCACCCAAAAACGAGAAAATAAAAAGGCGCTAGCTCTGCGAAGTCAATCAATACAATTTTGTGAAGCGGGATGATAAAAAATTAAACCTAAGAGACGAGTGACCAAAAAGGGGAGCCAGTAAGAAAGAACAGTCCTCAACCTCAGTATAGCTAAAAAGAAGTGAACCCTAAACTTGCGTAAAATGAAATCTACAAGTACAGAGAAAATCAAATAGGGAGAACCAGAAAAAAGCAAGAAGAAACTCTCTCACCATTGTAGATTTGAAGCCGCGAGCAGAATGGAGGTAAGCGAAAGAGAATGGCGGAAGACAAGAGAAGGGAATACTTTATATAAAAACAACCCTAGGAGGGTTTTCTTTTTCTTTGTTTACGGGCTGACGACCCATTTAGTTATTCAAAGTGGGCCGGGCCCATTTAGAGCACTTTTTTAGTTTTCATTTGGAAAAAAAAAATCAGAAAAATAGCAACTTTCGTGCATACATTCCTCAATATACCGAGAATACCCTCAAAATTAAGATCTTTGGGTTTTTTTTATTTTGCTTTAAAAATAATCTAAATATTTATGCTCATATATCTATATCTAAATTTATATTAAAAGAGGTAATGAAGGTAGAATTTTCCTTTTCCCTTTTTACCCTTGCAATTTTTTACAATTCCCATTTGGTTTCTATTATATCTCTTCAAATACAACCTTTCAAACAGACACCTCATCAATCGTTTCTTTCGTCGAAACATCTTTTTACAAAAAAAAATTCATCCCTTCTACAATAAATACTCTATTACTAGAGATCAAAATGGGACTGCAGCACATATGACTCTATAATTTATGTCACTGTTGATACGACCAAGTGACAATTCCAAAATGAAAAATTAAGGTTGAATTTCAAAACAATAATTTCATGTTCTTTTTTCCTCTCTTTTATTTTTGTTCGAATTACTTTTTTGGAGAAAATATAATGGTCAGCGCAATTTTTACTTTGGTTAATTGAACGATTTTTTGTGATTTACATTGTATAGGTGCATTGTGAGTGTTAGAGTAACGAACTAGTTGTTGTTTTTTTGTCTTTTAGATGCACGCTTTTTTGTTTTTTGTTTAGTAATTTTCATTTGATTATATTTTTTTTATGAATAATTTTCATTTTCATTTGATTCTTTGTTTAGACGAATAATCAATAATATTTGGATAGAATTTTCTGGCATTCCCAAGGCATTACGACAGTGAGGTATTTGCATTGATTTGTTAAGATTCAACTTTACTTTTTTTTTTTTTTTAATATAACCTATATATAAATGGGGCTATAAGGAGACAAATTTATATACCTATTTTGCCCTTTTACTTTTAGTAAATTACTATGTTACCCTTTGTCCGTAAAATGAGTCTTTTTTAGTGTAGGTGACCATTCAAGAGACAATATATGTGATATTTCTAATTTTTAATTCACAAAATATATTTATATATTTCAAAATTAAAGTTTTATGTAGAATAGGTGCAAATGGTGTTGGCGGGATGCAACTCTTCGAGTGTATGTGCTCGATGAGCACTGATTACTGCAAATGATGCCAGTGGGATGTGACTATTAAGAGAGTGGTGGTTACACAATCATATAGGTTATTCTTTTCATGTAGGTGTGAAATGCACATATAAAGGAAAAAATTAAAGTGTTTTGATTATGTTCTTAATTAAAAAAATATTTCATATAGCTAAAATTTAGAAGAAGAAAAAATAAAAATATTTTAAAGAGACAAGTCTAAAAGTAAATGAAGTAAATTTATATATAAAAAAGTTCGGAGACTCAAATTATATACATGTGAATAAATTAGTCAAGAATCTTGATCTTTTACTTCAAAATTAGAATAAAGATTTCAAAACAATTAAGAAAATTGAGATTACTAAATTTCAAAAGAAATTATTAGTTTTCAAATTAATTTTTTACATGTATTGTATTAGTTTTTAAAAATAATTAAAATATTGTCTTAATTTTTAAAATTATATTGTATTAAACTTTTTCACAAATTTTGGGATAAAACGAAACTTCAAATAATATTTAGTTACAACAAAATGATCTTTAAACAAAAACTAAACATTTTTTAGCTATGCTATAGAGGAAAATATTTGTCTTACTATTTAATTCTCGATCTTTCATAAAATCTTTTTTTATCATTCTTTTCAAATAGTTACTAACAGACAAACAAACAAAATGTTTGGCACTGTACAATATAGAATAACTTGTTTATGAAAAAAAGATAACATGGAAATGTGTAAATAAAAATTGTTACATTTTCTAACTCTTAATTGTTTGTGATAATTTTAAAAAATAACAATTTCTTTATTACATGCTAAAAAATTATTATGTTTTAAATTTTTTTAATAGAGATTACAAGATTTCATGTGCATATGCATGTGTTCTTCTACTAGTATATCTAAATTCCATTATCAATCTCTAATTTTAAAATATAATGATCAACGCCATGGAATAAGGTTTGATCCTATTCATGGGGATTCCGTAAGTATTCCATTCCAAAAAGAGAAAAGTTCAAAACATTTGGGATTTTTTTTTTTTTAGATTTGATGCAGTTACTAATTAATGATCTGACATGTACAAAATGAAAACTTCATTCTCGATTCTACAAGAATTTTGACGAAAGTCTTTCATTTGCTTCTCTTCGATGGAAGTTTGATTTTCTCAGAATGTGTCCCAATTTAGTCATAGTCCCAGCTCCTCGTTCGATTAACAACTACTTTTCTGAACACTGGTCGTAGCTTATTGAATCACCCAAGCTGGTTGAGTGATAGTGATCTTATATCTTACATACCACCCAACCTTTAAGACGTAGACCTAAAAGAAGTCTATCTCTTAAGGTAGAGTCTTTCCCTTTAGTAGCACGTGACAATAAGCTGGTGTATAAATAGTAGACCCAGAATTATGTTTCAACAAAATTTCCAACATTAATGTCAATGATATTAAGGGAGTTTCAACTTAAGATTAACATGTGGTCGAATGGGAGTGATGGACAAGGGTTTGAGTTAGGAAAAAAGAAAAAAGGTGGTTGGAGTTTACAAAATGTTTTTGTCATTGTTTATGCGACATTAGTTTATGCAGTGAGGATTTATTAAAATGTTTTAAATTTTAGACGAAGTTTAAAAGAGTACCTAGTTGCAAATACAAGATAGTTACATTCACTTGAATTTAACGAGAGGAAATTAAGAAAGCATGTATTAATAGAAAAATGGTAAATCTTCCCATCATTTTGAATATACCTAGGGGTTGTTTGGAGAGTTAGAATATACTCAGTATTACTGAAAAATCAGATGAATATTGGAAAACGTGAGTAATCGAAGACGAAACGAAAATGTGATTGTGAAGCATGAAAACGATGAGAGAGATGGTTGGATTGAAAACTGTCGGAACGAAATTGAGTTTTGTATTACAAATTGGACCCAAAACGCTCAATCCAAACATGGATTTTAGATTGCATTACATTACATTCTCATCTCATTATGGACCACTAAACATTGGGAGAATCGTACGTATGGCCTCTTTTGAGAGAGTTGAACGAAAAATGGTCCAGAGTTTAAAAACGCTCGAGAAATGGCTTTTTGCTGATGCCAACCACGCATGAAAATACCGATTTGTCCCCCGATTGACTCTATAACGCTCGCCACCACGAAATCTCTCTCATTCCTCTCGCTTCTCGCTCCTTGTTTCTTCATTCCCGCTTCTCCCTCTCGATCTTCATCAACACAAAATCAAATCTTTTTCCCTTTATTTTTCCTCTCGCCCTCGCTTCGTGAATCTCGCTCTCGCTCTTGTATCCGCTTCGTCGATCTCCCGCACGTGAGAAGATCAGGAGAAGAAGAAGGAGAATATCTCGCTGAGAATCAAAGATTTAAAAAAAAAAATTTGCAAAACGAGAAGAAGAAAGAGAAGATCGTCGAAGATTTAAGAAACGAAAAGAAAAAAACATAGAAGTTATAGACAAATGATAAGAAGATCCCACAAGAATGAGAAAGATTTAAAAAAAGAAAAAAAAAACTGAGACTCTTGAAAAAAATGAAGAATGGAGATTTTGGTAATTTCACTCAAGCAAAAGACCAAAAAACATTTATTTTTAAAACTTAAGTCAAATTTCATTTGACTCTCTTATTTTAGGCTTTCTATACAATTATTTCCTAAACATCCTCTTATTTTCACTCAGTATGATTCGATTGTGTTGTATTTTCTACTCCTACGTACAATTGTGTTTTTTTTTTTTTTCCTTCTTAATATAGGACATTTTTTCACATTTAACTCGTTAAAAAAAAAAAGTCCACTATTTGATGGCGTTCACGTTAAAGGACAATTAAAAATAAAATACACTCACTTTAAATGATAAGATTTTTTCAAAAACCAAATAATTTTATACAATTCACACTAAGTCTTTAAATAATTCTACTACATCGTATTCAAGTTAAGTATAACATAACTTTTTTTTTTTTTTTTTTTAAATATCGTCGCATTTACGTTAAATGATGCTATTGGTTTTTATTTAAATTTAAATTTTATTGACTAAATTATACTCGCAATTTCTAAGGTATCTCTCTTTTTTGTTGTATATATTTTATTTTATCTTTCATTATTTTTGTGCCTTCATGCCTTTCTTCCAAATTTTCTTCTAATCTATTTATTTATATATTTTTATTTTATTTACAACTTTTTTTTTTTCAATTTTTTAATGGACCAACTGTCACAATCGTACTTCGCTAAACGATTGTGTGGCACTTGTCATTGCTCAGGAACAAGTCAGCCAATTCAGATTCGAATCACCTATGGCACACCGAGTGCCTCTCGCAACGTCTATCCTCGTTTCTAGAGGGAAACGGGTTTAGAGAAAAAGGTTTTCGCAAACGATTTAGAAGAATGTTTGAGAAAAGAATGTGTCGTAAGGCTAGAAAGCAAATAAGGGACAACAACGGCTTTATAGCTTACAAGTCTCGGGTATGCGAGTTCACTAGTCCTCTATGTTTGCCTGTTTGTTTTCTTTGCTACTTTTCTTCTGTGAAATGAGGAGGAGGGTAGATTAAGGAAAATATTATTTATGTTTTGGAGGAGGGTAGATTAAAGAAAATATTATTTATGTTTTTTTTTTTTTACTTAGTTTTTTTTTTAAGCAGTGTGAGATAATTGAGATTTAGATTTAATTTTTTTAAATAAAAGAATAGTCTTCTTTTTTTAATGAAGGTGTAATTATAAATATATTAGAAATATGTTTTTATTTATAGTAAAATTGATTATTTACATACTCCATTTGTAACTGAGTATGCCATTAGCATGATTTTATCAATCGTTCGTGTTTATCATTTGTTTAAAGACATGTATCACCGACATACATAAAAATAGTATATATGTGATAGACATTTTTACGATTTAATACATTTTGATGAGTGTCTACAAATTCAAAATGATTAAACATTAATTCATTTAAATATGAAAATCATAATTTAACTTAAAAAAACATGTAAATTACAATTTATGGATATATATTAAAAATACAATTTTAACAACTACGGGATCAAATAATTAAGAAAAAAAATCATTGTAAAGGAGGAAAATCATGGTTTGTGTATTATATAACTACCATAAATTGTCGATGGAAATGAGTAAAAGAAAACTATTTTATAAAATATAATTGAATGATATTTAATTTTATTGTGTTTTTCTTTTTATATATTTGCTTGTAGAATTATTTTAACTATTTTTTCCCCATATAGCTTATTTATGGTGTTTTACGTGTAAGTTACTAAGTGCGAAGGAAACTAATTTATATATAAGTGAAAAGGTTTTGATTTAAAAATTTTATTTGTGAAATTTACGTGGAAACTTAGGATGACTTAACTACTAAAATTTTCTATCACTCTCGTGCACATTCATTGTTAGTTTAACATGCTAAGTTCGGTTTATAAATATATTTCTCAATCATAATTTAAAACCCTTAATCAACCAAATGATGATCAAATCAAGCACAATAAAAAATAAATGCATTTAATTCATCAAATTAACTACGAACAATCTACTAACAATGTTGAAAATCAATATAACCCTATAACTAATATCACTTAGCCACTCATGATATCTAAGATAAAATCCTCAAACATGTTGTACATAATAAAATAATAATAAATAAAAGGGAAAGAATAAGATAATAAAAAATTAGTCGTTAACCTCGTTTTGTTGCAGGCGCCGCATTAATGTCCTCTTCTCAATTAACTTCGATCAATCCCAAACGACTAAGCTCTAAAAAACTCTTTGAACAACAACCTCTCGACCTTTGTGGAATGTGTTTAAGCGATTCCCAATTGAACTCCCCTTCAAATGACGACAAAATGAGTATTAAATTGTAAAAAAAAATGTCGTAGCACGAATTATCTCCAACTACCAACTACAATAACCAAATTGATCGATCATATGCTTAAAAAAACTCAGCTAATGAAAATGTTTTTAAATTATTAGTTAATATTTAATAGTTGTCGTTTATATAGTAATTTGACATCAATATAATCACTTTTAGCATACAACAAATCAAACAAACTTGTATATAAAAACACTCTTATGAAAAGTGCTACTTTATTATATTTATTTAGAACCGTTTTCATAAAAAGTGTTTAAATGAAAAATGACTTTTGCAAAACATATTTTAAGACAATTGTTATTTCACCACCAAAGTTTTGGAGAAATTGTCAAAAATAGCGTTGAAGTTTTCATTTTACAAAACAAGCACTATTTTTGAAAAGTTTTTTCGATTGCACCGAGATTTGGGCTAAAGATTAAAAAATTTACGTAAAATTTTGATATAATATTTAGTAAAATTTTGATATAATATTTAGTAAAGATAAACGAATTTTGAGAACACTTGAAAATATATAAAATTTGAGAATATTACGTAATATTGGAAAAAATTACTAAAATCTCGGTGTAATATCTCCGACATATATACCGAGAAGACCCAAAATAATTCATAAGTAAAAAAAAGTTAATTTTTTTAACTAAATGTCAATGATAAATCTCGCCTGAGATAGTCAGATAAAAATTATTTAAAGAAGGAGGTTAATTTTGTTTGACGAAAATCATTGTGTAATTTCTCAAATTTTTGGGACAATTGTGATTATTATCCTAGAAGCCAAACCCTAGTTTTATTCGTTCACTTCGCGCGTGACTCCCCACTGGAATCATCTTCTTCGTTCGTCCTCTCCGTCGCATCTTATTTTCTCCGGCGACCTACCGGCTGGCACGGTCGCATTTGCTCCCGTAAGCTTCGCTTCTTCGTTCACTTCACGCCCGACGCCCCACTGGAATCATCTTCTTTGTATATCTGTGCTTCGTAGCTGGTAACTTTCGCTTGTTTTTTGGTCTTTCTTCTCTACTGAAAAATAAACAGAAATGTGTAATAACGACCTGTCTCCTTTCTTGTCCATTCTGATTACAGTCTTGCACCGATCATGGCACTTCATTCACTTCGTCTCCGCCGCACTTTGTCCGTTCTTTCCGCCTTCCACCGCTATACGGCAGTATCTGGTCAAACCAGCTACTCTGTTTTTTGTCCTTCCGCTCCGTCACTATCGAAGTCTCCCGCTATGATCTCACCACATATGCCACTGAGATCGTCGTCATTGGCTTTTTATTCCCGGTCATCATTTGGGAGCAATAACGAAGATGACAAGATAGGGCCCGATACAATACTATTCGAGGGCTGCGATTACAACCACTGGCTCATCACCATGGAATTTCCCAAGGACCCAAAACCCACTCCTGAGGAGATGGTTCGGACCTACGAAGAAACCTGTGCCAAAGGCCTAAATATTAGGTTTGATTTCTTTTCAACTTCTGAAAAAACTTTTGAGTTTTAGAACTTACTTTCTCTCTAGAACATGAGAGGTGCAACTTCGTTAGAACTGTCTCTTCAATTACTCGTGTTAGTTTTTGTATTTTTTCCTTCGAAAACCATTTGAATGTTAACTATTCTGATTTGCATTTTCTTTTCTTATTTCTTTATTCTGACTCTAGGTGTTACTATGCATACTTTGGGTTTTGTTTTCGAATCCTTCACCCACTACATGTTGATAGGAGATTTATATGGCATTCCCAATATTATTTTGGGATGACTAATTTTGTTCCTTCACAGTTTTCTGTCACAATACAAATGCTGCGGATATTAAACGACTCCAAACTATTTTAAATTGAATATTAACGAGTAAACCTGGATGATTTATCTGTAAGATGCTTCTTTCATCATCCTAAATCAGATAGCACCTGTTTTTTCTCCCTCATCTTTGGATTGGGGGTGAATAAATGCTTTCTGAAGCGAGAACTTGATATATTATTCATAAGAGTGGTGGAGGTTCCATTTCTCTTCCTATGCATTTTTGTTTTTGTTGGAGTATGCGGGTTTAGTTGATGGCATTATTATATTTCCCACTGCAGACTGGGGACTGGATCAGTAGGGACAATGTTAAGCTATTGTAGTTCATATATTTGTAAGGTTACGAGTTCCAAGTTTTAATGATACGTCAGGATATTTATTTTCTGGTTTTCTTAACTTTTAGATATTGTATGGCCATGTAACGGTTCTATAATAAGATTATCATGCATTAAACTGGCCTTTAACACCCATAGGTCTCAAGTTGGTGTATTTTCTGTCTAACTAACCATGGCATGCTTCAAGAGAATATTGCTTTTGTTGCTGTCTCATGATCCTTTTACAATATTTATTCTTTACTATGTTCACACCATTTTTCTTGCATTTAGATTGATTCAAGCTGCGGTAGCTCTAGTATTTTGAGAATATTAATTTGGAAAAAGTTGTGCTTTTGTTTAACATTCTTTCCCCAAACCATGAACAGTGTGGAAGAAGCAAAACAGAAAATGTATGCTTGTAGTACAACTACGTATCAGGGGTTTCAAGCTGTGATGACAGAAGAAGAATCAGAGAAATTTCGCGGTAGTTGTTAATGAAATCTAATTCCTCCTTTCAGATGCCATGTTCAATGCTGATTTTCCAATATTTCTTTTACTAGGTCTACCTGGTGTCGTGTTTATATTGCCTGATTCTTACATTGATCCTGTAAACAAGGAGTATGGAGGTATGCACATGTCCAAATTGACGAGGACTAAATTTGCTTTTATAGTTAACCAAGTGATATATCCTCCTGATGAAATTTCGCTCCGATACTAAATGTGTCATGACCTTTGAATTTACAACTTTATTTTGTAATAATCAGGAGACAAATATATGAATGGAACAATTATACCAAGACCACCACCCGTACAATATGGAAAGCAGGTGGGAAGATATCGTAGAAATCCTGATCAACCAAGACATGAGAGGGAACAGAGATCAGCGCCGAATTGGCAAGGTAATCCATCCTTCAATCAACAGGGGGGTTCTATGCAAGGAGATGGACGCCATTTTGGAGCTTCACAGAACTATTCGCCACAAGGGCCTGGAGAAAGGAGAGATCCTTCCCCTATGAACAGTAATGCTCCTGAAGGAAGACATCCCTATCAGGGAGGAAGAGGTCCAATGCCTCCTCATCAAGGAAACTTCAACCAAAGGGGGCAGGGAAGTTATAACCATGACGTGCAAGGAAATTATCAGCCCCAAGGACAGCAGAGAGATTATGTGCCTCCACCAGGCCAGGGTAATTCTGGTAGTGGTTTTAATCCTGCACAGGGTGGACCTTATGGGCAAGGCGGATATCCTGGTCATGGAACAGGAACGCCTTATGGTCAGGGACAGAGCCATGGATCTTATCCAAGCTCTACCGAAGGTCAAAGATTTTCACAAGGTGACCAAAGAAACATGCAAGGAGAACAACGAAACTACACTTCTGGTGGACAAACCTGGAACGACCAAGTAAGGCATTTTATTATTCTTCAAAAAAAAATTATATACATATATAGTAAACACTGGGGGGGGGGGGGGGGGGGGGGGGGCGTTGCTTTGGGTGGAGTGGGCTATAGCCTACCCAATGTTTGGGCCTCCCTTTATAGTTGTTGAATTTTTCAATTATTATAATCCACACTTAGCTACATAAAAACTGCTTGAAAACCTTCATTGCCTACCGTGTTTACTATTTTGTAACTGCCATCTCTCTTCATTTGTAATCCATACTAAAATATTTTGCTCTTCAGACGTAGACTATTATTACCTAAACTAAAATAATATGTATTCCAAACACAGACTATCATAACCTACAAACTGTAATAACACTTGACTATAATTATCAACTTAGCACCACCCCAAAGAGCTCTTAAATAGTTTGGCTCATTAATTTTTCTTATAATATTAGAATTGATTGTCAGTGTATAGTTTCACACACCTAATACGTACATGAATTTGTGCTTTATTGTTACCTTTTGATAATGAAAACTTTTGATTTCTGCAGGGGAGATTCTGAGGCAGTCGAATATTTAATGTGAAGAGATCTTTACAGAAGGTATGAGCCATTCCATATGTCTCGTGTTTCTTGTAGGAAAACAATTAGGGATAGTTTTTCTGAGTTTGTTCTTTTGAAGATTATGCACTTGTTGAACTGAATGCGAATTTAAGATATAACCGACGCAAGTAGCTTGTGCTTCTTCTCCCTCAAGGATGTCGTCTAGCAGAAACACTTTCTTTATTGCCATGGCAATGATAAATATTGCTTTATTTGAATGCAGTTAATTTTTAGGTTTAAATCTTATTTTGGTCCCTGAAATTTGAATAATATTCTATTTTGGTCCTTAAACTTTTAAAAATGTTCGGTTTAGTCCTTGAACTTTTGAAAAATGCTTATTGTGGTTTCTGCTATATTAAGATTTTGTTAACTCTTTAGCAAAATGACAAAGTGACTTGTATTTTTGGATGACTAGACTACCAAATAAGTTAGCTATGCTAAAATATTTAGAGTTTCAAGTTTGAACAAGGTGGCAAAGTAGGAGAATTTAAAAGATAAAAGACATTTTTAGTTCGAAATTCTGGTCGTTCAGTATTTTGGCGTGTTGGTTGTTGGCATTTTACTTCATCTCCATCTGGCTCAATACATCTAGAGCCTAGTCATCCAAAAATACAAGCTCCCTCACGTTTCTGTTGACAAGTTAACATAATTTTAATAGTAGGGACTAAAATAAATACTTTTTAAAAGTTTAGGGACTAAAACAAACGTTTTTGAAAGTTTAGGGATCAAAATGCAATTCGATTTAAAATTTAGGGACTAAAATAGGATTTAAACCTAATTTTTGTAATGCTTAAACTGATTAATTTCAAAATTATCTAATTATGTTAACGTACTTATTCTGACGTGGAATAATATTGACGAATCTGAATGCAAGTTTAGTTGTTTTGTTATTCTTTGTAGTCAAGTTGCACTGTTCAACTAATTTTTCCAGTTTCATCTTCGTATGTATTATTCTACGAGAACAGAGGTTGGGTGAGCCTGGGATGAGTTTTGAAACAAGTGCTTTTAAGTGGAATCGTCGGGTTTAAATTGCAAAGTTGGTCCTTATGGTTTGAGGAAAGTTACAATTTAGTCTTTATAATTTGATTAAATCTTAAAGATGCTCCCTATAGTTTAATAAAATCTTCCTAATGAGTCTTCTTTATGAAGATTTTATCAAATTATAAAGATTAAATTTTAACTTCTTTCAAATTATATAGATCAAATTTACAATCTAACCAATGGTCTTTATTTCAGTAGCACGTTTACAAGTCAGTGATTAAAATTATTAACTCTTATTTGCTCCCATATTTTCAATAATCACTCAACCTACTCAACTCCAACAACAACTATCGTCAACAACCATTGCCTCACTCCAACCATAATCATCATTGACAACATGTTCTAGCGGCCCAACCCCCAACAATTACCTTGTTAAAAATTAGTGTAAAGTTAATTTGCTAAGTCTTAAATTAGTTGTTTTTTGTTTTTCTAAAATTAAAGTTAATGACTTTTATTTTGGGTAGTGCTACATAAATAGAGGAGGCAACCTAATGGCTTAGTAGAATGGATGAAGGGGAATTTTGAGGTTTGTGGGAGAAGTTAACGTGGTAGTTAGTGCATTAGTGATTAGTTTTTATTTTAGCTATCAATACTTGTAATGTTTCCATTTCAATCAAAATAACACAATTTTGAAACACTTGATCCTCAGTGCAATCTATTTATTTCTCTTGTTTCCACCTTCGGTCTCTTCATTTTGTTGTTTTTGGTTACATACTTACGACGATCATCACTGGTAGCCACCTACGACATTCAATTTAGCGGCCATCTCTAATGAAGACTACCTCCGATAATCAACTATGACAACTACTTTAGGTGACTATCTCCAACGGCCATCTATGGTAACCAACTTTGTTGATTATCTCTAATAACTAACTTTGCAATTAACTCAATGACCAAGTCGACCGATTATATACTTGAAATATGAAAGTGTTTCTAAATACAATTTTAAAACTATTAGTTCATACTGTTTAATAGACTTCATTTATAATAATTTGAGATTAATAAAAACACTTTGAGTGTATGGCAAACCTAACAGACTTGTGTATAAATTACGTTTAAAAGTGTAAAATTAAACATTGAATTAATGTTGAGTGATTTAAAAGTGTGTTTCAAAATGATTTTATACACAACCAGAGTAATTTTAAATATTTCAAAATCATTTCTAAATATGCACTAAAATAACCACAAATTTTTATAATAAATTTAGTAGTTTGGTTATAACCATGGAAAGACAGTCAACTTTTTTTTATTAGGGTAATTGCAATATGTATCACTTTTGGAATGTAATAATTAAATGTATAAAAACATTTTTAAATAATTGTAAATATAACACAATCTATCTATGATAGACTCCTGTCAGTGTCATTGATAGATTGCAAGAGTTAAATCAAAATTTTGCTATATCTACAACTTTTTTTGCATTGTGCCATATTTTACTAATACTTTGGGCCTTATTGCTATTAAAGTTGGCAACAGGACCGAAAGCGGGGACAGAGATAAGGATTCTCGTCAGGTAATCGGGTCCCCCCATCTCCAATTTTTAAGCATAAATTGTTACAAACAATATATTTTTTTTTAAACAGTAAATTGCTTACAACACTTGAAAAAAAAATTAAAGAAAAAAAACAGAAAATTAAATAAAAAACAATACATGAAAATTAAAAAAAAAAAGAAAAAAGAAAAAATAGTGGGAAAAAAAGACAGTAGAATAAGATATTTTTTAAAAAAAGACAGTAGAATTAAAAATTTGAAGCACTGAATAGAAGATTGACATAAGTTTTTTTTTTTTTTTTAAATCATATGAATATTTATACTTAATAGATAATTTGTTAATATATATATATATATATAATATTATATATATTTAAAAACTAAACGGGGAGGGAACCTTACCCGCACGGATTTTTGCTAACCCTAATTGCTATATTTGTAATTAACAAATATGAACGTAATTAAGTATATTATGTTCCAATAATAGTCAACGAATGACCGCATAGCGCAGTGGATTAGCGCGTCTGACTTCGGATCAGAAGGTCGTGGGTTCGACTCCCACTGTGGTCGATTTTTTAATTTTTTGTATTTCATTTTTTCGTTTTTCGACTACTCGCGAGTGACGAGACGGCTTTCCCTTTCGCCCTCCGTCTAAAATTTCTTCACTCTTCTCTTCTCTTCTCTCCTCTCCTCTCCTCTCCTCTCCCGCTGAATTTCTCCCTTCTGTCTAAAACCCAACAAACAAATACACAGTTTTTTGAATTCTAGGGTTTAGCTCTCTTTCATCCTCCATATCCAGATACTGTAAGTTCTCTTTACTTCTTACTACTTTACTCTTTCCCCATTCTTCCAGCTTTTTCAGATCTGTTTTTGCTTCCATTTTGCTCTTTGGTTTCACTGATAGTTTCTTCTAATACTTATATTTATATATTTAGAATTGTAAGATCGAAGCATGAATCCGGTTACTCACAGCTAGCTCATATTGTTATTGTCCATATTTAATTCAGTCTTCCCTTTTGTTCTCGATATCTTGTAGCTGGAGAGATCTTGTGTGAGCATTTCCCGTTTGAGGAAAAATGGCTTCGGTTGGACAGCCGCCCTCTCTTAAAAAACGGGAGGCATCCTCGACGAGAGAGGAGGATCAGCTTATTATAACTCCTCTTGGGGCTGGTAATGAAGTGGGTCGTTCCTGTGTATATATGTCTTACAAAGGCAAAATTGTGTTGGTATGCTTTGAACTCATCATTATTTCCCATTTAGTATCTGGGTATTATATAACATATGCAACTGTAATTGTGTAAGTGGTAATTTTTCTTGGATGATAGTTTGATTGTGGAATTCACCCTGCTTACTCTGGCATGGCTGCTTTGCCATACTTTGATGAGATTGACCCCTCAACAATTGATGTCCTGCTCATTACCCAGTATGTATTTCTTTCGTTATTGTTTCTTTTTAAAATATTTAGAAGATGCAGCTCTTAACTCGAACATTTGCATTTTGATGCTTTTTTTTACTTCTGCAAAATTAGTGAATGACGGTGGATGGCTATGTGCAGTTGCATTTGAGAATGGGTATAGGGTCTTGCCCCAAAAGATAAAAGTTTTTCCTTCCTGATCATATTCTCTCTGAACACAACGTGTTCTACATTTTGTTAAAACTTGTGTCTCCTTGTTAAAATCAATGGCTTTTTTAGCATGGAAAATGCAAATATTCACGAGAATGGCAGTTTTCCACTGTATCTCTCTTTATCTGCTCCTGACATGAGATTCTAATTGTCTCAGCTTTCTTTATTTTCTGTCACTTTTTTCTTTTTGTGTTCTTTTAACTAAGATAATTTTATGCACACTTATTCGCAGCTTTCATTTGGATCATGCCGCATCACTCCCTTATTTCTTGGAGAAGGTACTTTCTAATTGAATTGCGATGTGATTTTTGTTTGAGTGCAGAAACTAATTTAGCATTAATATGATAGACTACATTCAAAGGACGAGTCTTTATGACTTATGCCACTAAAGCGATCTACAAGTTGTTGCTGTCAGATTTTGTGAAAGTGAGCAAAGTTTCTGTTGAAGACATGTTGTACGATGAGCAGGACATAAATCGTTCCATGGACAAAATTGAGGTAAATGATTTCTCATAATGGATGTCTCTTGAGTCTTGACTTGATGTGTCATCCATGGTGAAAATTATGGTTCAGATTTCTTCTTTATAAGAAGTTTTAGTGATTGAAAATTCATGCCTTATTATAATAATCTGCTCGACGTTTTATTTGGAAACAGTTTATGAAATTTATTTTTCTACCGCACTATCTATCATCTGTCGCTCTCTGCCCTTAGCGCCTTCTGCTGTATTTCTTTGTTAATCTTCTCCATTAAAATGTTTGAAATTCAGTTCTTAAAATTTTCAGAACCAAATATAATAGAACTACAAGTGGTCTTTTGTTGTATTCATGCATTTTTCTCTGATTTTTTGAAATTAGCTGTTTTATAAAGTATAATTTGATTTGAATGTTATACTTATAAAATTAACATGTATAAGAAAAAGAAACAAATAGAAACAGAACAATAGAAATACCCTTCCACGCAGTTGAAGTTATAAAAACAATTAAAATGCAAAATAGATCTTAAAACAATTTTTGGAAAAAGACAACCTATGCAGTCCTCAAGTTTACTAAATGATTCCCGAGAAGCTTCTTTCTTTCTTTTTGAAATGATCCCAAGAAGCTTCTTATTGAAGGATAAAATAAAATAAAAAAGATATCTGTATGATAATTTTGTAAATCCTCGAGATATTAATGATAATGAGCAATCTATACTGGAGTGCAGATTCATTATATTGATTTTATTGTTGTCAACTTGCGTAGGTTTCATCTCCATGTGTCCTGATTTGCAATGATGAAAATGGACATCAATTATTCTCTTATTTAATAATAGTGCACAGTAATTGCAGGTCATTGATTTCCATCAAACAGTAGAAGTAAATGGTATTCGGTTTTGGTGTTACACTGCTGGTCATGTGCTTGGTGCTGCCATGTTTATGGTAGATATTGCTGGTGTCCGAGTCCTCTACACTGGAGACTATTCACGTGAAGAAGATCGGCATCTTCGAGCTGCCGAGATGCCTCAGTTTTCTCCTGATGTTTGCATAATTGAATCTACATACGGTGTCCAGCTCCATCAACCTCGAAATATTCGAGAGAAGCGCTTCACTGATGTTGTTCATTCAACCATTTCTCAAGGTGGTCGTGTGCTGATTCCAGCTTTTGCCCTTGGACGTGCCCAGGAACTCCTCCTTATTCTTGATGAGTATTGGGCAAACCATCCCGAGCTCCATAATATTCCTATATACTATGCTTCTCCTCTGGCAAAAAGATGTTTGACTGTATATGAGACATACACGCTCTCCATGAATGATAGGATCCAAAATGCTAAATCAAATCCCTTTAGATTCAAGTACATATCCCCACTAAAAAGCATTGAAGTTTTTAAGGATGTTGGCCCATCAGTGGTGATGGCCAGCCCTGGTGGACTTCAAAGCGGTTTGTCGCGACAACTCTTTGACATGTGGTGTTCTGATAAGAAAAATTCATGTGTGCTTCCTGGTTATGTTGTTGAAGGGACACTGGCTAAGACCATAATCAATGAACCAAAGGAAGTCACCCTCATGAGTGGACTCATGGCTCCTCTCAACATGCAGGTTCATTACATTTCTTTCTCTGCCCATGCTGACTTTGCGCAGACCAGCGCATTCTTGGAAGAGCTCATGCCGCCCAACATAATTCTCGTCCATGGAGAAGCTAATGAGATGGGGAGGCTCAAACAGAAGCTTATGTCTCAGTTTGCTGATCGGAATACAAAGATTCTTACTCCAAAGAATTGTCAGTCTGTTGAAATGTATTTCAACTCTCAGAAGATGGCAAAAACTATTGGAAAATTGGCTGAGAAGACTCCAGAAGTCGGCGAAACTGTCAGCGGTTTACTGGTTAAGAAAGGATTTGCATATCAAATAATGGCACCAGAGGATCTACACATCTTCTCTCAGCTATCAACTGCAAACATCAACCAACGCATCACAATCCCATACTCCAACGCCTTTAATGTAATTGTACGTAGACTCAAACAGGTATACGAGAGTGTAGAATCTTTAACAGACGAAGAATCTAGTGTTCCAATGATTCGTGTGCACGATCGAGTGACAGTAAAGCATGAATCAGAGAGACACGTCTCACTTCACTGGACATCCGATCCATTAAGCGACATGGTGTCAGATTCTGTCGTAGCTCTCATTCTCAACATCAACCGCGAGGTTCCGAAAGTCATCGTGGAATCAGAGGCTGTAAAAACAGAAGAAGAGAACGAAAAGAAAGCAGAGAAGGTAATCCATGCCCTCCTTGTTTCACTCTTTGGCGATGTGAAGTTAGGAGAAAATGGGAAGCTGGTGATCAACGTTGATGGGAATATAGCAGAGCTTGATAAACAAAGTGGTGAAGTAGAAAGTGAAAATGAAGCTCTCAAAGAAAGAGTTAAGACAGCATTCCAACGAATTCAATGTGCTGTAAAACCAATTCCTCTTTCTGCATCTTAGCTTTAGCTTTTCTTCTTCTTGTTCTTCTTCTATATTTGGCATGTACAACTTAGAACTGATTTGTATTCTTTTCTCTAACTAGTTTCAAAAAATAGGAACATAAAACTGTATTTTACAAGCTTTTTTTAAAAAACTTTCATCATTATTGTATTGTTTTTGTTTGTCCACTTGGATTTTGGTCATTGTCTAAAGAAAGAGAGAGAAAAAGAGAGGTGTAAAAGTGATATGGGCATATCATATTTGAATGGTGTTGAGCAAATGACAGCAAAGACAGTAACTGAGAAACTGGAATTAATAAATTAAAGTTGGTTTAATGTTAGGCTTTGCCTTCATTTTTAATCAAACCCTTCATCTCTCTCCACGCACTTAACCTAATTCCATTCAACTGAGATTTGAGAGAGAATGTAAAACCATGCCTTTAAGGATTTAACTTTGCGTCAACTCTTTTCCCTTTCCCATTGCATTTTTGAAGATCTCGGTCTACGGATTAGCATTATTGGTATAAACTCTCTCCCTTTTTCTCTTGATTTTCTTCTTCTTTTTTTTTGAATTTTCAGGAGTTCTTGAATCATTTTGCCATTTCTGATTGTAATTTGTAAGAAAATTCTACGTTTTTTGCACAATCATTTATGGGCCGACTTGGGAATGGGCTACATTTTGCTTCGTTTTCATCATTTCTCTCTCCGGTATTCTAGTTTGTCCCTCTCTCTGTCTGATTACAGATGCAATGCGGGAGGAGAAATTCTAGCGTTGGTATTTTCCTTACTTGCGTTCTTAATTTCTTGAGAATTCACATAGTTTTCTTCTGTTTTCTGACTGCATGTTTGCATTCGAGGATCTCATCTCTCTCGTTTTTTCGGATTTCCATTTTCGCAATTAGCTTGAACTGTATATGTCGTAAAATGGTGCAGAGTCGTGTCGGAGAATTCTTTGTATTTGTCGATCATCAATTTCTCTGCGCACTGTATTTACGTCACTGGAAATTTGCATCTATGGGATATATATTGTTAGATCGGGTTAGAGATCTACCAAACACTGCAAATTTTTCTCATTAATTTTCGTGTTCGTTTTCGGAGGAAGATGCGGCATTTATCTCCTTCCACGCTGATTTTTCCTGCGAGGCTTTCTTTGAATTTTTTTTTCCTTCTTGCTTTCTTACAAGAGTGATGCTTGCTGTTCCTGCATGTGACTTCCAGGATTTCAAATTACTCCCTGCTTTGTCATCTATGCTTTGTGTCTTTATAATTGTCAATTCTGAGTTTGATGTTGACTTCTTTGATTTTGATAGACATTGATGCTTTATTTTTCTCAAAACTATAATAGATTCTGTACGCATAGCTATTTTTGAAAACAATGCACATGCTGCCAGGATTTCACAATAACCCTCCTTAAAATTACCCACATCAATTTATTTTGTTCAAACAGTAGTTGGTGCTGCAAGAATTTTACACCTGATACTGTTTTGGATTGAAGAAAGGTGTACTATTTTCATCAAAGGATTTGGTTTTTGTGGTGCTTTCTTCAGTTTTAAATCCTGAGTCTGGCTGATTTGATTAAGATGTGTGCAAAAATTAAATTGAACGAAAAGTGTTGAGGTTTTGCTTCTTTCTTCACTTTGTTTGTTTGTATGCTTTTTGGCAGAAATTTGTGCAGTCAATGCCATGGAGAATTCCAAGGTGTTGTCAAACATGAGAAATATGATTTACTCTGGAAAGCATGCTCTACTTCCTCCTAAGAGTCCATTTCCTAGTGGTTCCTCCTCATATGCTGATTATTTCCCTAATCCCATTATTGGGTCAAGAGCAGTGCAGAATCCCAGAGAGGGAAATGTGCATCATCATAGAACATCATCTGAAAGTCTTGTGATGGAGGAACAACCTTCTTGGCTTGATGATCTCCTCAATGAACCTGAAACACCTGTTCAAAGAGGTGGTCATCGACGTTCATCAAGTGATTCCTTTGCTTACTTAGATGCAGGAAATGTTTCAAATGAAAATTATACACAAGATGACTCCCAATGTAAAAATATGTATTTACCTTCCTGGGCATCTCAAGATTTTGATTCCCATCAAGCTCCATTTCATATGAAAGCAAGCTGGATCAAACAGAAGAACAGGACACGGGAATTGCCTCCAACTACATTGACAACTAACCCAGGTGCCCGTCCTTCTGCCCAAAGTAGCATTCTTCTTGAAAGCTCAAGGTCGTTGAGTACTACACCACAGGAAGCAAATGGGTTTTCATCAACAACTACTGAAAAGCAGGATTCAGCTGAAGCCGGTCTGCCTGATCGAAAGTTATCTGAGAGAATGGACAGTCCCCATATTAAGCCAGGTCCGGCCGATACAGATAATAAAAGAGCTAAACAGTAAGTTTTGTTTTGCTTATTATCTACATTATTGATACGCAAAAATGTCCTCTTTCCCTGCAGTCTTGAATACTATTTTGCAATCATGTCTCCCAGTTTGCTTCGAAACTATTTGTTTGTGCTGTACCTTCTTTAGCTAGCCTGTTGCTCAAGTTTTCCTTGAGGTTTACGGTTTGGCTTTTCACTGGAAGAACTTCAATGCTTTTCTTTGCTGAGGAAATATATATTGAAGAAGCCAGGATAGAATTGGAGGGGGTTTTTCCCCCAGAAAAGCGTTGGTCCGCAATTTATAAAATTTTCTTGTGGATACTTGAGAATGCCTGTTATTTCGTCCTACCTAGTGAATCCCTCTCCTTCCTCACTTCTAATACCTGGCCGTGTGTTCATACAGGAATTGGGAGAGAATTTCCAATATAAAACTTGCTGATATATGGATGCAGATTTTCGTTATATTATGAAGAGATATTCTATGCCTATGATTTAACCTGACTTGTTATGAATACAGGCAATTTGCTCAACGTTCACGTGTACGGAAACTCCAGTACATTGCAGAGCTGGAAAGGAACGTACAAGCCTTACAAGTAAATGGTTCTGAGGTTTCTGCCGAGCTTGAATTTCTCAGTCAGCAAAACTTAATTCTTGGCATGGAGAATAAAGCACTCAAGCAGCGACTAGAAAGTTTATCTCAGGAACAGCTCATAAAATACCGTGAGCTTCCATACTCTCAAACTTGAGTTTTGACAGTCCATTCTAATGGTTTCATTTTTTCAAAAACGTTGAATTACTTTTGAACGAAAATTCCCCTCCCTCAGTCACAGTTTCAAACTGAATTTTAAAAAGAGAAATTTAATAATTCCTATATTTGCTTTACTAAGAAGACTTGAATGTGAAATTATATTCAGTGGAACATGAAGTACTGGAGAGGGAGATTGGAAGACTAAGAATGTTGTACCAACAGCAGCAACAGCCACAGCCACAGCCACCACCTTCTAGCCTTAAACGCACCAAAAGCCGAGACCTTGAGACACAATTTGCTAAGCTCTCTTTGAGACAGAAGGATGCACGTTCAGGTTCTGAGTCCGTGGCCGGTCCAGTCCAAATCTAGATTAGTTGCGACAACGACGGACGAAGCAAAGCCATCTAAGGAATGCAATTTGTCGATTGCTTGTGCAGGATATAACCAGGGCTCATCAAATCAAAAGTAAGTCTGTATTACTCAGCATTTGTTTGTTGCTCTTGGTAGATGTGGAATGAAAATGTTCCAATGCGCCTGGCTGTCATTGCTGGAAAATGGCCTCTTTTCGGCCGGTGACCTGCCGGAGGTGAAATCTAATTTTCTACACATGGTCTTATATGGTTTATTATCAAGATGTATTGAAGTTCTTCTATAGTAGTTGTTTTTAAGTCCCCTATTACTCTTGGGGGGGCATTTTTTTTTTACTTCATCATATGCAAATAGATATCACTATTGTGTGGGAATGGATAGTACTAAAAATTACTATTGAACAATTTCAATGATCATACATGATAATATGATATCCTCTGCTTGTGGGCAGAAGAAGTCCAAGCTTCATTATTTATAGCCAATAAACAGAGATGTAATGGGACTAATCTTATCTACCAGCGGATTTTTTTATTTTTTTTTTTATTTTATAATATTGTTTTTTCTCTCTCTTAAAAAAAAGTTATAATAGATTTGAAACTTATTAGGTTTATTAGGTAAATATTGTTGTTTTGCAAATCCTGGCCTTTCATATTATAAAATATATAAAAAAAAATTTAAGGTTGTTTTTAAATATAAAAAAATAAGCAAAACTATTTAGAAATATTGAAATTTTACTGTTTATTAGCGATAGAAATGCGAGAATATATTAATATAACAGAAAACAAAAAATTGACCCCATTAATTCCTTAGCATTTTTCGGGGAACAAATTTAATGCATTCTCCAACTGATTTAATTATGTTATAAATATAGGACATGTTTGGGAGTGATTATAAGATGGTTAAAATTACATTTATCATTTTTAAAATTACTCATAAAATATTTTTAATCAAGTGCATTTAGAAATGTAAGTGTGTTTCAAAGTCATTTAATATTCAATAAAAGTGATTTTAAAATTACTCCCACCATGCACCCATTAAAATAAGTGAAAACAGGAGGTTCCACTATAAATTACGCCTTCAACCAATTTAATGCAGCTTCGTATTTGCATTTTCAAAATGCGAGGATGTGATGGTTTATAAAAAATTCAATCCTGTGAAGATTTGCAAAACAATCATATTTCCCTAACAAGTTTTAAATCCATTATATAATTATTTTAAGTTTTTTTTTCTTTAAAAGAAAAACAATACTAAAAAGAAAAAAAATCCAATCTACCACATACTGACCAAATTAAATCAATGTTAAATTATTAGATTTTGTGGGTGTTAATGAGTCGCTTCGCTATATTGTTTCCATATTGAGTCAAAAATTGTAAGTCAGCCATTTACCTTAAATAAAGATTAAGCCAAAGTCCAATAATTTCATTCTGATGAGACCCATTATATAGGTGTCAATTATCCTGTCATTTTCAATGGTTACCAATATAGCTGGATTGTGCACTATCAATATGGAAAGTGAAAGCAATGGTTGCTGGCCCTTATATAACTCCAAGCTATTCCCTAAAGGAAATGATATTTGTAATCATAAAACAAAAAAGATGGTACATATATAGTACATGCTCATATTTATCATCAATCTATAAATTATGCCACGAGAGAACATAAATTCACCAAAAGATTTTCATTAGAGAAATTGGAATCATTGGTTATAGAGCCTTCCGATCCAAATACCTATCAACACTCCCTGAAAAGGAAAAACAAGTAGTCTTTCATTAGAACAGGAGGAAACAGTGACTTAGGCCTTGTTTAGTAACCATTTCATCTATAATTTTTGTTTTTGAAAATTAAGCCTATAAACATTACTTTCACCTTCAAATTTCTTCATTTGTTATCTAGTTTTTACCGATGGTTTAAAAAAAACAATGCAAAATTTTGAAACCTAAAAAAGTATCTTTAAAAAATTTGTTTTTGGAATTTGGAATTTAGCTAAGAATTCAACCGCTGTATCTAAGAAAGATACAAATCATTGTAAGAAAAAACTAAAAACTAAAAACAAAATGATTACCAAACAAAGACCTTAATAATTATTTGATTCTATTTTTTTAGAATTTGACAATAAATTCAACCATTGTATCTAAGAATTTCATTAGTATAGAAACAACAAACATAGTAAAAAAAAAAAAAAAATTAAGAAAAAACAAACATAAATTTTAAAAATAGTTAAGAGCAGCATGCTCATGCCCGGGCTCTGAATTGGGGTCATCATAAAAGTTATGATGGAGTCCATTTTCTGTATCATTCACTACCAATCATTAAGCTTTGAAATTGTGGTCAAGCTTGATAAGCTTTACATGATTAAAAATCAGAAACTTGCATAGTCTTAGGATCCTATTGTTTTACTTACTCCCCCACCTGTCATCCATTAACTATGGTTGGATTCTATTGTTTTACTTACCCCCTACCTGTCATCCATTAACTATGGTTGGTTAAAAGCAACTACAAATTTAGAGCTACTTAGATATCTAAGGTTCGTTTAGTTTTTGAAAATTAATCCTATTTCTTTAAAAAAATTTACAATAGTTTTTACAGTTTTTAAGTAAAAGAGTTCACTTCTTAGCTAAATTCCAAAAATAAAAGCAAGATTTTAAGGCTTCGTTTCCATTTTGTTTTTGATTTTTGATTTTTGAAAATTAAGCTTATAAACACGGCTTTGATATCTATTTCTTACCCATGTTTTCAAAAACCAAATTAAAATTTGAAAACTAAAAAAAGTAGTTTTAAAAAAATTGTTTTTGTTTTTACAATTTGGCTAAGAATGCAACTCTTTTACTTAAGATTGATACAAACCATTGTAATAAAATGAAATGAAATAGACTTAATTTTCAAAAACAAAAAACGAAATGGTTACCAAACGGGACCTAGAAAATATGTTTTTTAGTTTTCAAAACTTATCTTAGTTTGTGTATGTATTAGTAGAAAGTAGATAACAAAACAAGAAATTTAGAGGTGGAAGAAGTATTTATAAGCTTAATTTTTAAAAACTAAAAATAAAAAACCAAATTGTTACTAAATAAGACCTAAAATTTGTCCCAAGAGCCTACTGACTAATCAATAAAAGAACGAACTAGACCTGTTACTCATGCATGCCGCCGTCTTTTGGGACCATCATCTTCAGAGTATAGCTCCCAATTGTTATGATCAAGAGGACTCAAGTCATCGAGTTCCGCAATGGCAAGCAAGTACTGAGTGAGCTTCATTAGCTCCTGGTCACTATCACGATTAGCATGAGCTTTCCTGAATGGCTTGATTACCAAGCCATTTTGTGGATTCATTACAAAATTTCTCCGAAGATCATCAAACATTATAGTATTTCTCGAATTATAAAACTGCAAATTTCCAATGAAAACAAAAAATTATTAACTACGTGAGGACAGCTCATTGCCAATTGGACTCATGAAAGAAAAACCACAGCATTTGAAAAGATGTTTTATTCTTATCAGAAAGATCTTTTTTCTTTTATGAATATGGTTGTTTTTGTAATACTTTGCAAGTACCAATTCAAAAGAAAAAGAACACGAATTCTATTTCCACAGAAACAACCAAATTCTAAAAGAAAGATTTGGACTTAAATTGAAATCATCGGCATACCTCTGGAAACTGTGCCCAAATCAAGCCTAGTGGCTTGCAATCAAAGGTCCCACGATAATCTGACTGAACTGTGATCATACCTAAATGGTCTAGAAGAGCAGTGATTTTGTAGTTTGGATTACTGAGAACGCCAAGCTGGCCCATCTTTAATTCAACCCACTTAAGGCTGCCAGAGAAAAGAACATCAGGTTCACATATCCGAAAATTTCCATAAAAATTGATAACATTTACTTCACTGACAGCAAGCCTTATTAAGGGTGAGATAGAACACAGGACTAGGAAACAAGAAGTAGAACAATTGTACAAATCTGCAGGGCCTTTACAATATTCTAAAATCTTTCAAGATTCTGCTAATCTTATCCCCACGCAATTCCTTACCAATACCCAACATCTGATTAACTTCTTTGCTCATTACCATGCATGTGCATTACTGATGGCATTAAAATTAAAGCCCAAAAGGTCCTAATCTCATAGTCACATAATTTACATCCCACCCCTTATCTTCCTTGCCCCATTCACTTCCTTCCGCCTAACACGAGTGAAGTGGACAGGCAGCTTTATATTCCTATCGAGGTGTGCCTATGACTCTATGTTGATTTACATTGTCGAGACAATTTTAAATCCATAATCTTTTGTTTGTAATTTTGTATTGAAAATTCATTTATTCATTCACGTTATTTCACCTTTTTCCATAGGTAGAAGAAGATGTTTGCAAATTGCAACTCTGTTAGGGTAGTGGATAGATACCGCTCTCATATAAAGGAGGAAAAATAAAGGAAATGGCGGCATAAAAATCAGCAGTTAACTTTGTTTATAACAATTGGAAATGGAAACTGACCTGGTTGCGGACCATATCATGATATCATATTCAGCATAAGCAGCTGTCAGAAATTCATGAAGATCTGCACTCCAAAAACTAAGAACTTCATATTTATTTATTTAACAAGAAAAGAAAAGGAAAAAACATTCACAGACAATAACGAATCAAAGTTAAAAAATAATTACAGATAGAACATACAAGGCCGCATGAGTTGAAGAGGATTTTCAGCAGGAGATCGATGATCAAAAAGTGTATAATCAATGTCCAGAACAAGCAATTTCTTTCCTTCACGGCATGGATTGCGAAGTTCTATCTACGATCCAACAAAAACCGGAGAAACATTTGTAGTAAATGGGTCAAGATGACTACAATAAGATTTTTCAGATGATAATAACTCAAAAATAAATCATTGTATGAGTAATAATCAATCAAAGGAAGTACAATGCACAAAGCTTTCATTCTATGCATCTAAATCCCGTCCCTACATTGATATATCATCAACGAAATTCTTTGGCATGCATAATTAAGCCCTTGTTTGGTAACCATTTCGTTTTTAGTTTTTGGTTTCTAAAAATTAAGCCTATTTCCTCTCATTTTCTTATATTAGTTTGCATCTTTAAGTATAAGAGTTGAATTCTTGGCCAAATTCCAAAAACAAAAATAAGTTTTTAAAAACTATTTTTTTTTTTAATTTTCAAAACTTGGCATCACTAGAGAAAACCAACTCAGTAACGAGACGAAGATGTAAAACCATGAAAATTTCAGCATTTAAACACACACTTCCTCTTGAAACCTCGAAATTCATCTTCAACAAGTCATATTTCGTTATACGCAAAGCCTAACTCAACTAACATAAAGCATGTACCCTCAACCAAGAGGTTGGAGATTCAAATTTCCCACTCCCAACTCACTTTTCAGGTATTTGAGCTTCCAGATTCATAAGTACAACTAAGGTCACTAAACATCATTCAAGGAGAGAAGAAACAACTCACCTTGTATTGACTAATACGCCTTCTCAGTTTCTGCTTATTGACATCCTTGTCCTTAATGTCAATGACTTCATCTTTCCCAAGTTCAAAATCGTCAATAATTTCAGGGGAATCCACTTGATCCACGATTATATCATCTTCAACAGTTCTGGTATCTCGATTTGTAACATTGAAATCACTCGGTAACTTTTTAATATAAGAATATGCAAATGCAATTAACAAACATGGGAACTGCAGAAAGAGATGAAATGCAGAACATCCAACTAAACGAAATCACTCGGTGGCTTTTAGAATAAGAATACGCAAATGCAACTAACAAACACGGAACTGTTTCTGATTCATAAACTAAAAACCGTCTTCAAGCTAGAACGGGAAGGGAGGATTCTTCTTCAAAATAAATTCAGTTAAAAAGTGCAGTTTAGCGTTCGGCAGCTAGAAGTTACACACAGATTTGAGCGTTTCCATATAGGTTTTAAAAGAAACACAGTCCAGCCTCGAATTGTTGATTTCTCGAATAAAGAAATCGAATTCATAACCTCTTTAAGCAAAAAAATACAAAACAATGAAAAAGCAGAAGTGAACTCCATTGAAGGATAGAGAATCGAACCCGATCATGGTCATCTTGAGAGATGATTTGAGGGGAAGCTGAGACAGCAAAAGCGAATCATCGGCTAGTTTGGATCCGACTTTGGGATAAAGAAGCTTTTGGCGCTTGGGCAAGACGTTAGTAAGCTCGCAGATTCGACGCTTGAGCTCAGCCACAGAGTCATCACCGCAGACTCGTACAGTATATTCCTTTCCGCTCCATTTCACCGTCAATGTTATCTCTTCCTCTGAAGGAGACGAGGTGGACGCTGAGGCAGCCATTGTCGAGTTCCCAACTCAGAAGAAGCTTTCTTTCTTTCTTGCTCTCTCAACCCAAACCCCAAAACCTTTCCACTGAACTGAATTTCCCGATCAAATGAAATTGAAACCAATTTGTAATTTGTAAACAATGTTTTCGTTGGGCCGTTGATAACAATATTGTAGAAGCAAAATTTTATTCCCCTTATAATCCTTAAATATCGCCTTCAAATCACATTTAAATTATCAAACCCAAAACCCCTGCCATTAAACTTAAAAGCCCTACCCAAATATATATATATATATATATATATATATATACATACGTACATACATACACACATCCATGCTTAAGTGGGTTGCCCTAGGCAAGGTCCAAAGCCCACCGGTGGGTCTAAGCCCAAGGAAATTGGGAAGCGACATGAGAAGTGCTTGTCCGGAAAAAAATTAGAGCTTTGGGTTTCAGACCGACTAATTGAGAATTAACTGAGTTAAACTCGATCTGCTACCCTACAACCTCGAGGGCCGTAATTTTCCTGACATCATCCATGTTACATGTAACTACATGGGAGTGTCAAACAAATAAGTAATCTCCAAAAGAGATTCCTAACCTACTATCCACTCCCTGTACTAACTTAGACATTGAAGTGTGTAGATCAACTTGAAGAATACAACCAGACCCGAGAAGTGGACCAACAAATAAGCCCACGAAGGACCAGAGATAACAAGAACACATGCTAGTTTCTCGTGCCAACAAGTATAATATATGCATTAAAGTATTTGTGCTCTTTTACAAGTTATCAATTCCATTCCACTCATGTCTATAGACTTTTGAAATGTTTGATTTTTACCCTAAAATTTCTAATTTTGTTTTTTAAAAACACTTTAAATTTGAATTTTCAAATTTTTTAAAATGTATATACAATTTACAAATAAAAAAAAAAAAGTGATATTATTTTGATGCACCAATGCTATATCATAAATTATGTCACATATATCTTCTTATTTTAACATATTAGTACCTATCATATCAATTTCAATCTTATTTTAACAAAGAATCTCTCCATGTCCATTTTTTGAGCAAATTTCAAATTTGAGATAAAAATAAAACTATTCAAAATGTGCTAGCATAATTGAAACTTTATCACGGATTAAAAGAATCTGCCCACAGATAGAAATCTCCTGCACGTATGATAGATTCTTAAGATTATGGATCGCTAATGGGTAAGAAGAGTTCAAAAAATAGGTAATTTTATGCTCGTGGAAGTGGAACATAGATATCCTTCACTCGACCAACACAAAGGCATTAAAAAAAATAATCATAATTTCCATCTGATATCCATTCAAAACTTTACCAGAGGATTGAAATGGAGAAGAAAAAAGACTACTAGTTTCAGATACATTGAAACTTTTTCAAAACGGGCAAAAGAAGTTACATACAAGCCGCCCATTTCTAAAGCCATTTCTATAGATTTAATCTTCATATTCTGTTTCCTCGTCATCTTCTTCGTTTTCAGCGTATCTCCAACCCTCCTCTACATTCTCACGGTCCTCCTCCTCCGTTTCTTCGCTATCTTCTTCCTCGTAGTTTTCTTCTTTAACCGGCCATGATTTTTTAACCGCACTCATTGGGGCAGGAGATGGAGTCGTCGTGCCTTTTCGCTGTGATATTTTTGAAGGCGGTAACTTCAAGTTAGGTTTAGGTTTGTTCTGTTTCTGGTTTTTTACATTTGCCCGTTTTCCACCATAGCCATCTTGATCACTGGCTTCTACCTCATTTTCCCCATTATGTGGAGCATTGCCATTGTCTTCTACCAGATGTCCAGGATGCTCTCTTCTCAAATGGAGTTTAAGCTTGTATTCATGGATGTAAGCCTTTTCACACCCTTCGTAGGGGCAAGCATATGGACGATCGGATGATGCAGAAGCATAAGCTCCTCCAGAAGGTTTAGAAACCTTAGTTTGCTTCTCAGAAGGTGGTGTATATTTGACCACTTCAGCTGTCACATTCTATAGAGATGACAATTAATTGAATGTTAAAATAAAAATCTAACTAGATTCACTGCTCAACTTAAAGATGACCTTGTCATAAACAAGAGTAAACCTCATATTAAATATTAGGGGGCATTTAGGCCAACAACTTGCCTTCGGTAAAGTGAACTATTATAACCCACTCAATGTTTGAGCCTCCCAATATAATAGTTGAAGTTCCCAATTATTATAACTGACGATAAACTACATTAAAACTATTTGAAACCCCCCATTGTCTACCGTGTTTACTATTTTGTAAGCATTCACTCTCCTCATTTGTAACTTAGACTAAAATAATCTACACCCACATCCTATTATAATAGTTGAAGTTCCCAATTATTATAACCGACACTAGGCTACAGTAAAACTATTTGAAAACCTTCATTGATATAAACCGCCCAAGGCATCAAATTATTATTCAATAAATTTGATGTAATTTAATAATTTCTAAATTTATCCTTGTTAATGACATTATAAGTAGGGTTATTTTAGACATTTTACTATGAATTATGATAAGTCATTAGGGTTTTATTGGGAGGCTATTTAAAGCCTTGCCTTTAGGTTGTTGAGGAACAGTTTTTGATGTTTTTAGAACTTTAGGGTTTTCTTGATGAGAATTCTCGGGTAGATGACAAAGTTTCATCCCGTCACTTTTGCAATTCTTGAATCAGGGTTGCATGCCAAGAACATTTAGGTAAGTCTGATCATCTTGCTTGTGGAGTGATCGAACTTGGAGTAAGGAACTAGTTCTTCTTATCTCTTGGTCTTCGATTAAAAGGTAATCTAATTCTAGTCTTTTCCTTTGGATTGACATCAATTGATTTGGGGGTCCTGGGATTTGTTGTTAGGGGTTTAACAATTGGATTCCTAATTTTCAAATTGCTAGGATTTTCATATCATTTGGTATCAGAGCATAGGCTCTAGATTGGGTATATGTTTATTTCAATTGCTTTTTTTTGTTGAGTCTATTTCTTGATTAGGGTTCTTATTGTGTTGTTTTGAAAAAAAGAAAAAAAATTGATGTTTGGAGGTCTGCGAATTCGAAATTGGAAAAAGAAAAGAAAAAAAATTAAGCAAGTACGTCAAGCAAACACGTCAATTTAAAAAAAAAAAATAAAAAAAAAATTGGCCGAGAGTTCTGTGATTCGGAATAAAAAAAAGAAATAAGGAGGCACGTCAAGCAAGCACGTCAATTTTTTTAAAAAAAAGTTTGCCGACGGATTGTGTGATTTGTAATTGAGAAAAAAAAAAGCAGGCAGGTCAAGTAGGTAGGTCAAACAGACAGCTTAATTTTCATGAGTTCTAAGCGGCTGAAATTTATAAGAAAAGTTGGTTGTTTCAAATCAAACTTTGAAATTTCTTATAATTTAAATTAGGGTTTTGGGTAAAAGTAGTGTTTCTAATTCCTAATTCTTGTTTTCTTTTTATCATTGATTTGTCTAGTTGTTTGTCATTTTATTGTTCTTGCATAACTCTTTGAATCTTGAATCTTATATTCTTGATTCTAAATATCTTGTTTTTCTTGATTTCTTGTCTAGTTTGTCGAATCTTGAATATTAGATTCTTGATTTTTAGTTTTCATTTCTTTTTTGTGTGAAATTCTACAGGTTTTTTGCTTGAGTTTGAATCTTTGCAATCAATTTTTGCTTGATTTTGTTTCTGGCTTGCTTCTCTAAACATGATTGCAAAATCTTGGTCATCACCCTATTGAGAGAGTTCATATTTGTGAGGGAGTGCTACATATTGAGCGTAAAGACGAGTGACTGTTCATCTTTTGAGTGAAATATGTGAAGGAGTGATTGTGAGGTCCAATTTTCTTTATTCTAACATCTTCTTGCAGCCATGCTCAAACAAAAAAGAGCGTCGATAAATGACCATTATGTTGACCGAAATAAGCTTCCATTATTCTTTGGAATTATTTCAGATCCAAAGGAATATATTCTTTGGGAGGAAGAAATTGATACCATATTTGATCACTACCATTATAGTGAAAAGGGAAAGGTAAAACTTATTACTTCTACATTTGAAGATTATGCCCTAACATGGTGGAATAATATGTTATCAAAAAGGAGGAGTAGAAATGAAAGAACGCCTTCATAGAAGGAGGTCAAGATTCTTATGAGGAAACATTTTGTTCCTAAGTCTTTCCACAAATTGGAAACTTTGAGACAAGAGACCAAAAGTGTGGAAAAATACTATGAAGAGATGCTTTGGTTACTTGAGAAGATTAACTTGTATGAAGATGAAGAAATTGTCATGGATCGATTCTACAAAAGACTTAATGAGGAGATCGTTGATAGGCTTGCTGATCGAGAAGAAATTCGACCTTGTGCAAATTTGGAAGAAATGGTGCATGTTGCCATCAAGATAGAAAGACAACTCCAAAGAAGATCATCAAGGTACACTAAATCTAAGTCTAGTTTCAATATCAACACATTAGTGAAAAAAAATAATGTACCTACCATATACGAGCATTTTGAACAGGTGGATAATAGTAAAGAAAAGCTTGCTTGTGTTGCACCTACACATGATAATGATGTTTCGCCTTGTAGATCATTAGATAGCAAGGAATTACATGGTTGTAATCTTACTACTATTGTTGAACCATTTATTTATGGAGAAGCAGGTGTTAGTAGTAGTGGGGTAGAGGAAGTAGATGGTAGTGAACTTGAAACTAGAATATTTTGTGCTAACATTACTAGTTCATTAGAGCCCAAAGTAACAATTGATCCTACTATTGTATCATTGCTTCCTCGAGAAGAAAAATTTGATGTGTGTGAGTTAGAAAACAAAAGGCATGAGACCGTAGCAAAAGCAATAGAAATATATGAAGAAGAAAAGTGTGCAAACATAGATGTGAGAGAAAAGCATGTGAAAAATACTCGGTCTAGAGATAAAAATGAGAGAAAAGCCAAAAATGCAAATTTGAAAATTTGTGAGATTACTTGGTTCTTGTTCACAAAACATAGCATTCAAGACTTTTTAAGCAAAAGAGTTTGTTTTCTAACAGGTGAGCTTCAACCAAGTTTGCCTAGTTTCTCTTTTGAGTTTTTGCAAAGCATTTACTTTGAAGCAAAGCTCAAAGAATGACCCTAGTTCTTTTGATTGTCACAAATTGAATGAAGATTGGAAGGACCGATATTCTTTCCAATATAGATGGAATCCAAGACAGTGCCAACCTTTGAGATCTCATGACTACAAGGTTGCTTTACAAGGGAGACTGTCCAAGAAAGGTGCTAGAAAATTGACATCATTTTCTTCCCATGACTTCAAAACTGCTTTACAAAACTTTGATTTGGATTCGAGGACGAATCTTTCAAAAGGAGGAGAGGATGATATGAACCGCCCAAGGCATCAAATTATTATTTAATAAATTTGATGTAATTTATTAATTTCCAAATTTAGTTAATGACATTTTAAGTAGGATTATTTTAGACATTTTACTATGAATTATGATAAGTCATTAGGGTTTTATTGGGAGGCTATTTAAAGCATTGCCTTTAGGTTGTTGAGGAACAGTTTTTTATGTTTTTAGAACTTTAGGGTTTTCTTGAATGAGAATTCTCGGGTAGATGACAGAATTTCATCCCGCCACTTTTGCAATTCTTGAATCAGGGTTGCACGCCAAGAACATTCAAGTAAGTCTGATCATCTTGCTTGTGGAGTGTTCGAACTTGGAGTAAGGAACTAGTTCTCTTTATCTCTTGGTCTTCGATCAAAAGGTAATCCAATTCTAGTCTTTTCCTTTGGATTGGCATCAATTGATTTGGGAGTTTGTGGATTTGTTGTTAGGGGTTCAACAATTGGGTTCCTGATTTTCAAATTGCTAGGGTTTTCATATCATTCATTGTCTACAGTGTCTACTATTTTGTAACCATCCACTCTCCTCATTTGTAACTTAGACAAAAATAGCGTACACCTCAAACACAGTCTATTATATAACCTAGACTAAAATAGTTTGCACCTCAAACACAAACTATTATAACTCACAGACTATAACAACCAACTCAACGCCTCAAATAACCTCTTAATATTTAATGAATCCAAGAATACCTTGTATACAATATCAGTATACAAGGTAATATTCTTAGGAGAGAGCACTAAGAAAAAAAATATAGGAATGAAACAGGCAGTACACGAGAGCTAAAGTAATGCACTAAACAGAAGTTGTTACCTTTTCATGGTGAGATGTAATGTGATTCTTCAGTTTGTACTCGTGGGCAAATCTCTTTCCACAATCAGCGTATGGACAGATATGATAGTTCTCTTGTGAATGCGTTTTCATATGGGATCTCAAGTTGAAATCCAGAGAAAATGCCTACAGAGAAACAACTAAAATGTGGATGTGGGGTTTGCACTTCACGAGAAAAGAAATAAGTATGCACACAAATTACAGAATCATCTTGCATGCTGAACCAATTAAATAAACAAAAGCACAAACTAGTAATCAAATAAATGCTGCATACAAGGAATGAATGTTCAGAAGGACTGGACATTCTACGATAAGTCCTAAGACTGACAACAAGAAACCTGATGTGATACAATTTCCAGTAAGCAACCAAGTCCGCAGCTGTTTCAGCACATTCACAACGCATTCCAGAGATTTATTGAAGAACATGTTTGACTTCACCGAATTCCAAACAATGTTATGGCAGTTGCACAATCCAAAGTGGAGAGGCGTTTCTAACCACAACCAACTTACTATACACTTTAAAATCCAACCCAAATGAAAATATATGAAGTTATTATCATGTGATTAATAATGAGACATATTTCTGATTTGCAAACAAAAAAGCATCAGATGTAGGTCAAGTTCTCGAGATTCAGTTTAGAAATGCATACAACTGTCCGTAATATAGCAAGATTTAAAATTAACAAACAGCTGCTGAAAGAGATAAAGATAAGCAACAAATTCATTGCTCTGCACCAATTGGAGAGCTTTCTCATAATCTCCTTGGTTTTTGTTGGATGTCTTATCATGCCCTCTTCGGTACATTTACTTTCATGGGGAACAGAACTTTTAATTGATTGCAGAACACAAATATAACAAAAGCAGGGAACAAAGACACCGGTCCAAGGAGATTGTAAGATACTACTCCAAGGGAGCTACAAATAGTTGAATAATTACACATTGTTTGTTTTAGGTGCACCAACTAATTTCCATCCAATCTCGAGATTTCTCCCCCAAAAAAAGAAATCCAGCTATTTCATTCCAACCAAAGATCCCATACTGAAGTTTCAATAGCATACAACCAAACAACAATCTTCTGTACCTTTACCCCACTGATTAATGGATGTTTCGTTTCTGTTCATTTATTAGTAAAGAAAAAAAGAAAAAAGCAACAATTCATTGCTCGACTCAAACGACAAACAACAATGGATCGATTAATCACCTTACCACAGCCTTCATGAGGACAAACAAAATCTCTTTCACCAGTATGAATAAGGAAGTGTCTTTTCAACTTCGAACTATCCAAAAATTTCTGCAAAAAAAAAAGATATATTTTTTCGTGTGAGCATACACGTTGATAGATAAGGAGAATAATTAAATAAGAATATGAGAACAAATTCATGTGAGAAACCTTTTTGATAAATAATAATATGACACCTTATCAATGGCAGGTGACAACTAGAAATAGTGTAACCCACTTCAAGTCGATATGAAGAGAGTTAACCAAATATGATCCCATTGATTATTCTCTAGCATACAAAGTTCTATCACGAAAAATCAGAAAAAAATAACATTCCTAAATACAGAAAGAGAAGGATGAGTGAAATTTTATATTCTTTTGATAAATAGCTAGTTACTCGTACTCCACAATAATAAAAGCCCATGTTGAATTGCATGTTGCGGCCATGGAATTTTACAGAAATGTCTTAGTTCAATTCTAACAAAGCTGAAAAGAGGCCACAGAACAGTACCTTTCCACAGCCCTCATAGTGACAAACATATTGCCTCTCCCCATGAATATGAGAATGCTTCCTCAAAGCACCTGCATCAATAAATGTTTTTCCACAGCCCTCATAGCTACAAAGGAAAAGCACTTCAGTGGTGGGTTCTGGTTCAGGTTCTGGTGCCTCTGATTGTTTTGCCTTCTCCTTTAATGCCTTTAATGTATCCTCTAAGCAAAAACGAAGAAAGGAGAAACAAAAAACTATGAGAAAGTATAAACAAATAAATAGAAAAGACCGAACCATGGACCTAATTGAAGTTTTCAGAATTTATTTTATTTACTCCACATATGGAATACAGATAATTGATAAAGGTAAGATATCCCTTGCAAACAACAAAAACACTCGATGGCTTTCTATTTGTTAAAGAAAGGTCTTATGGCTTTAGTATCTATTAGCAGACATTTAACATTCCAAAGCATAGATCTTTTTTAGAAAGACATCCACAAAACACAAAATTCCTTCCTCTGGACAATTGATGGTCTAATAATTCGACTTCGAGCATGGAGCTCCAAACGTTTTTTTGGTAATAGAAATATTTTATTGATAAATGAAATAATGGGAAAACCTCAACACCAATAGATGATTACAACAAAAACCTCCAATATGGAGCTCCAAAAGTTACAAAGCAGCACCAACATAAAACAAACATTAAAGCCTGTAACCACTATAGTGAACCCCTTAAGCTCACGTTCAAGGTTCTAGACAATATTAATTCAACGAAGGATAACATTCAACAGTATAGTAAGTAATGTTTTTTTTTTAAAAAAAAAAAAAAAGAAGTACCTGTAACCCATTTCAAAAGAAAGCACTTTCCTCCAGTTGCAACGACATCTTGGGGTACCCTAAAAAGTACCAAGTAGCATGATTAGTAGGGAACTTACAACCTAAACCCAAGGCATGGATACAATACGATATTAAAATTCTTTCATGTTTGACAGTATTTTCTTTACTCCAACAACAAAAAGAATACATATATATTCATTCAACAGGCATGATTGCAATTCTAAAACTTCCCCATTCGACTGTATTTCATTTGATTGTCTTTCTCATTCTTTGAATGCTATTATAAACGAAAGGAACCCAATTCAATCCCTTGATTTCAGCCTAGGCAGTGATAGAAACTGCAAGTATCTCTATACATCTCTCTTGTAAAGCCAAAATTAACAGTTGTTCTCCTATCGAAGATTGTTGTGTATATTAGATAGTTATAGTTCCTCAATTAAGCCCTAAGCAGAGAAACGTCGATTGTAACTTAAAAAATTAGAATTATCTGGCGGGAAAAGAGAAAGTGAAGAATGAGATTACCATTCTTTGATCCACTTGACAGGAGGAGACTTGTTCTTCACAATGGGTCGCCTGTCGAATAGATTGTGATTATAGTGAGTCTCCATGTCTCTTTCTCTGTCTCTCTCCCTTTTCTCCTCCAAGCAAATGAACAAAAACTCAATCCAATCGAGAAGAGCCTCGAAAGAAAAAGCTCAATCGATGAGAACGAGAAGCGCTATGGGGGAAAAAGTGGAGGGCGGTGGATGAACAGGCAAGGGGAGAGAGACAGAGCACGATAGAGACGGAAGCTTTCAGGTTCCGTGTTCATGTCTGTTTACAGGTTTAGTCTGCTGGGTATTGCTAAACCGGTCTTCTCCTGAATACAACCGTTTCATTATCCCCTCCTCGAACCGCTAGGTCGAATCTTTTCTCGCCCGGTTTTATTATAATAATTATTATTATGCAGAATACTATAAAAAAAATCAAATATAACAAAATCACTTAACTATATTTACAAATTCAGTAAAATATGAGTGATAAACAGTAATATTTTATTATATTTAAAAATATTTCTAGCAGTTTTGTCATTTAAAACAATTATCTAAAAATAATTATATTTTATACTTTGAAATCTTTGAAATTTAAAATTTATTTCTTATTTTTTAGAAAATTTGTTATTAATAAAAGATAAAAATAATCATCAATAAATTGACTTAATAGTAATTGAAACATAAGGCTAAAGGGTCATGGATCAATCCATAGTGGCCACTTACCTAAGATTTAATATTATACGATTTTTTTACACTCAAATATTTTAGAAGAGATTAGTCGATAATTAATAAAAGATAAAAATAAAATTGATGTGGCACATAATATCTAAAAATTAGAACGCATAATAATATCTTTCACATTAATTGACATGTGGCAATTAATAAGTACAAATGTATTGTGTAAATGTTTTAATGATATATTTGTCATAAAATAAACAATAGCAACGTTCTTGATTCTTTTATATAGTTTTAAATAATGTCACACATGCTTTTAATTTGTACTTCAACTATCATGTCAGTTTATATTATTTAATTTGAGATATCGTACTTAACTATAAAGTGACAACAACCATAAATTTGTAATCAAATTTAGGGCCTATTTTGATTGGCAATATGAATTTTTTTTCTAAATTGAGTTCCGTATAAAAATGTATTTGGCAGACAACTTGAATTTTATTTCTAAAAAATGTTTATGAATTATGTGATCCGATTATTGCAAATTATGAAGAAGAAAAAAATTTATGTTTTATTGCATTCATTTTCTAAACTTTAAATTTTAAAATGCATAATTGTATTAAACAAAGTTAAAAATATTTAGAAGTACAGGATGTCAATGTTATAACCTAATTTCATTTTATCAAAATAAAAATATGTATTATAAATTATATAATATCACAGAATAATAGTTATACAATTCCTTTAAGTAAAACATATTTATAAGTAAATTGATAATAGTCTATTGTCAACTAATATTTAGGGGTAACTAATCCTAACTTTATAATTATAAATATAGTATCAAACACATTTTAAACAATTGTTTAAATTAGAATTTAATTTATGAATTTGCTATGAAACACATATAAAAGAAAATATACAACCTTGTTTTCCTTGAATAGCTTATTTTGAAAATTATGTTTTTAGATTTCTTATCAAACAACCCTTAGTATCTTATCCTATGCTCATTTTGATCTCAGAGGGATGCTTCCCTTAGTATCTTATCCTATGCTCATTTTGATTCCAGAGGGATGCTTCCTCGGAGCATACTTGGGTCATGTCCTATTAGGTATTTTATTAGGTTTGACATCGGCCAAACATGTTCTCTTTTTTTTCTCTCTATCATTTTTTTTTTGTTTGATGTCGATTATATTCTTTAGTCTAAAATTACCTATAACACCCTATTCTATATTATATGCATTAAAAAAAAAAAAAGGAGAATGTTCGATATATTGTTGCTCAAGAATTAACAATAGTCGGTGTAGGTAAAATTAAAATTTAGTCTTCATTTTTTTTTTTTTTGAAAGAATCTTCACATGTTTGATTAATATCATATTTTGCATAATGAATTGAAAATGGAGATTTATTTTTTCCGTTTTTGTTTAAGAATATGACCGAATATAAGTTAAGATAAGTGAAAGTTATAATAAATCTAAATATATTTTAAAAAATAAATTTTAATATATAAAATATAATATATGAATAACTTATGCATATCTATTTGAGTTGGTCATATGATAAGCTCTCGACGAGTCCTCAAATGGGCTAGCTCGATTATAAAAATGTTGATCCACATTCAATCTAATAAATAAATGGGTCAAGCTGAGTTGGGCCGGTCAACATTGAATTTGGGGTGAGCTTGGATCGGCCTTTGGGTTTCGAGCCCATTAATGAAGTTGAGGCCCTTAACTGCCTTTTATATATATATATATATAACAAAAAAAAAATTGCTTAACATTGATTATTAGCAAAAATTATTTGAACATATAAATAAATTAATATTTTTTTTTAACAAATTTTTTATGTATAAATTAATAAAACATAAAAAACTAAAAATATTGCGGAAGAAATTAGATTGCATCAAAGGCTTTAAATTTATCTCCATATCAATTAATATCGTTGTTAGCGGATTGGGCCAGATCCAAGTCTGTCAATTGGGTTTGGGCTCAAAACATACATTCATTGGCTTGTTATCAAATTTCTAACTTAAACTTGTTAGACCAAATTGTTTTATTTAATAAAATTATGAAAGATTTTTAAAATTGTTGCTCTTGATTTTTATCTAATATCATAGCTTATTAGGCTATTCATAAAAAAAAAATAGTAAAGGTAAAACATTTTTATAATTCGACCTATTTAATTAGGCTATTAATGTAGAAAACCTAAAATAATTTACGTGCACCCTACTATAAGGTACAACATACTAGCACACTAGATCTAGCATGCAAAGTAATAGGTAAATGAGAATTGAAAGCTAAATTAATTTATGAGATCATAAAGTTTGCAGATATGAGTCAAACCAACTTAGCATAGAGTAATTAGAAATCAACTAGTTAAGTGAGTCTTGGAACATCTAGATGCATCATATTCCAAGCGAGAGAGACACGTAGAACATACCAATCTAAGTAGGTCAATAAGTGAGATATGAACCATAAGTCACTCAACTCTCAAGTACGGTCGGATTTTCTTAAAGAACAAAATTTTGCATGCTAACTCTATATAAAATGTTTCATTTCAATCTAAAATTTTAAATAGATAAAACAAATTATCTAAAAGAGAACTACAACTTTATAAGTATTTTAAATACTTTATGAATTACAACGATAATTGCCAACCTAAAATAAATGCGATGAAATCATATTAATTAATTAATCATAAGTATTAATTAAAATCCAATAAGTCAATGAAATCATATTAAAAGTCGTTTAGTACGTGAGACAACGTGACCAATAGTGTGTTTGTTGTTGTACTCCATAATGCGATACCCATAACATTTTTTAGGCAAGTTTTTATGAGGAATAATCGAGCTGAATTTTTCTAATACTACAAGAGTACCATACATTAGTGTTGAAATGCCTTAAATCTATTATCTGGCGCTCCGAATGACCAAATATAGAGTCTATGAGTGACACGCCCTAGTGGGGGTTCAGGGGGCAATGCCCCTGAAACCTTAGTTGTTTTTGTATTGGTGTCATTTACGTTATTTACGATTTTGGCCATAGGGTTTAGAGAAGTACATTATATAAACTCTCTAACCTTAGATGTGTCTCTTGATCTGTAATCTAAACTTTTATCTCTAACAAAATGGATCTCTCTTTCTGCCCGTGGACGTAGCTAACACACTATCAGTGAACTACGTAAATCTGTGTGTCAATTTTCTATTGCTTTTCATTTTTTTGTTCATATTTAATTGTCAATTTCTTAACAATTAGATTTGTCTTCATAAATATAGTGAATCCTATACCAATGTTAGTTGATCACTCTATTTTTAAAAGCATCCTAATGTGACATACAATAAAGGAATGAATTACGAAAAAGTTTCCGCACTTCAATAGAAGTGAAAATTTTCTCTTAGACCAATACCCAAGAAAAAGGAAGCCTTTATTTTTATTTTTATTTTTTTACATATGCTAACTATTTGTATTAAAAATAAATTAAAAAAAAAAAAAAAAGAGGGAGAGGAGGCGCAAATTAGAGAAAAACTACAAAATTTAAGTTTTTATATCTATATACTTTTTGAATTACAACAAATTAATTAGGGAGAGTCTAGCTCTACAAGACTTTGAAATCTGCGACAAGTTGATATTTTGTCCTTTAGTTTCAATGAAGTGTTATGCTTGATATATATATATATTCACATTTATTATTATTATTATTATTTTTATATTCACGAGTATCCGAATCAACTTATGCACACCTCGACTAATCTCATGACAAAACTCGCCTGATCCTACAACATTTGGATGTCAAGGAAATTCGTAGGACATTAAATCTTAGGTAAGTGGTCAACATGGATTGAATCAATGATCCCTTAACTCTTTGATTTTTTTGTTTTATGTTTTCCACTACCACTAAGCCAACTTTAAACTATAGTAAGACATCATAAACTATAGTGTTGTACTGTTGTTGCACTAATCTACACCTAAACAAGACACATTTAGATGCAACAATAATCAATCTTTAACAATAGTTACACTATCACAATCACTCACAACACCTGCAACTCATACTCACATTAGACATAAGTGCTTGTAATTAAGTTACGCTTAGAGCTTCAACTACCCTAAATCTATAGATTGAGATGTTTCCTTTCTTAAATATAGAATAGATTAATAAGCTTCGAAAACATATCTCTACTATATTAAAATTATGTCAAATTCAATATTTAAATTGTTTTAAGTATTCTAAGGTTTGTGGCAAACATCACCGCAATAATAATTAAGCACTTGAAGTGCATAATGGCAAAAAAAATTATAGTACTAAAGTAGTATTCTATTTATTATTTGCCATATTAACCCGCTTTCTAAAAACAACGTGAATAAGGTCTACTAGTATCAAAATAATATATTTATGAAGACATATAATTTTTAGTGGGAAGAAAAAGTAGGTATTGGAAAATTTTCTAATAATGGTATAGACATTTTATTATGATGAGAGTATTATTGGGTTTTGTGAGATGGTAGATATAAACTAGTGGTTAAAGATGATGCAAAGGGCTTTTTGAGCTCTTTTCAAATATAGAAAATGAGTTAAACTATTTATAAATATATAAAAATTCCACTGTCGATAGTAAAAAATTTATATATTAATAAATAATTTGATACTTCTCTATTTATAGTAATCTCTTTATTTAATTATATGAGCATTGCCTATTCTATTATTTACAACCACCATTTAAATTCAGACTTTATGTTTGAGTTGTGAGGTTTCATAGTGGAGTGTAGAGGGGGTTCGTAGGCCTACCTTCAACATCATATCAATAATGCTTGAAATCCCAACTGCCTCAAACAAAGAGTAATTTAATATTAAATGTCACACTAATTAATTCCAGCACAATAAAATAAACTGTCTAATTTTTATTTGGTCTCTAAATTTTAAAATATTATATTTTTAGTCATTAAGTTCTGAGTTTGATTATAATTTGATCTAGAGATGTTAACCTCTAAATTTGAGTTTTGTTTGAATTTAGTTTTCATATTTCAAGATTTACACTTTTAGTCTCATATTTTCTACTAAATTGTAGTTTTAGTCTTTGATGTTAAAGTCTGTTAATTAATTTAGAATAATTATAAAGTAAATTTTAAAATTAATTTTAATAGCCATAAGAAAACTTAATTCTTTTAATACATTTAAAATAATTAATATACATGAACAAGAAAGATAGGAAGTAAATATTTAGTAAAAAATACAAAATAACAATTTAAACCTTGAAATCTACCGAATAAATTAAAAAAAAACCTCAAATTTCAACAGTAAAATTGTAATCTTTTGAAATCTAGAGACTAAATTAAAACCAAACTCAAAATTTGACTAAAAATATAATATTTTTAAATTTAGTGATCAAATAGATATTAAACCCAAAATTAAATATATATATATATTATCTTGGATAATACTTTATGAGTGATCTATCAGCCTTTCTCATTACTCACAAAAAAAAAAAAATAAATAAATAAGAATGACAAATTATGATTGAATAATTTATTGGATGTACAAAAATAGTTGCAGTCGGGGATGCACCTAAATATTTTTTTTCTAATAAACGCAAAAACCAAAAAAAAAAAAAAACAAAACAGACGAAATCCATGAATTGGGCAAAGTCATGTGTAGGTTTACCTAATACTTCAGAGGCTTTGTGTTTTGTCGCCATTGAAATTGGACTGGCTCTTCTTCAACCTTTGTTTTTGTAACTAATTAATTCGGAAAAAATTTGGGTGCGGTTAGGATGCACACATCTTTTATATATTTCATATTACACCTAATGAAATATTGTCCCGTGACAATTTTATTTTTTTAATAAATATATTTTTTATTTTCTTTATTTGTATGATAAAAAAGAAGGGAGTATCGTGGTTAGGTTCATTGCTCATTGGACATTACACCTAACATTTGACTCAATCCCACTAATTTCTTCCCCTTCTTCTTTTTCCTTCTGATTATGAATCTAAAGAACTTAGTTGGTTGAAATTGAATAATGCAAAACCAACAACAACTACTCATTTCCATTTCCATGGCTTCCACAATCTCCGCCATGGATGGCCGTAGCCACTGCTCTACACAAACGCACCGCCCGGCCAATTCCGCCACTTTCCGCAGCCTTCCCTCCGCCCATTTCGGCAGCGCCGCCATTCTTCCGTCGTAAATTCCTTCGAAATTTTTCCCTTCGATCAATGGCCTCGCCCACTCCACAATCGAAGCCGGCGATTTTGAAATATCCATCGCTTTTCTGCCGCTAATCACTTCTAATACAACCACCCCGAAGCTGAACACGTCGCTTTTTGTGCTTAGTTTGCTTGCCGTCGTGTAACTTGGATCCAAGTACCCGATTGTTCCGGCGGGTTTACCGCCGCCGCTGTATAAATAAATTATAATAATTATTTAAATCATACATTTTGACAAGCAAATTGTCAAAGTATAAACAAGTTTTATCTTTTCGGCTGGTAGAGAATTCATTGAAATAGTTTTCCGATATTTTTGGGCTGGAAATCAAACACTGAGATTTAAATAAAAATTTAACTTTTTTTTCTCGTGCCTCTAAACTATCGATTTTTTTTTGTACTTTTTAAATAAAATTTCGGTCAATGTGGACCAAGATATCATATATCTTTCATCTTATTTAATCTTTTCCAAAATTTAACCAAAAATCATACTGTGATGAACGAGATTCATTTGGATAATTTGTCATTATGTGTACAATCTCGAGGTTCATCTTAGCCAATATTTCACCGAAAAAGTCCAAAAAATTGATAGTTTAAATGTAAAATGAAAAAGTTAAATTATTATTCAGGTGTTGGTGGTAGAATTCAGTTAAGAAGGATCAAGAAAGACTATTCTAATGAATCCTCTAAAGGTTGCTAGTTGTGAAAAATAAAAACTTTGGAAGTTTATTTCTAATAATTTCCTCTACAATTTAGACTCTCTATTAAAATTTCATTTTAAAACTATTAATACATCACTTTCATACATGTATATTATTTATTTAAATGTAAGTATTAACGTGAACTAAAAAGAAATACATTAATCAAATAGCTAGCTAGTGGTGATTCTTTATAATATTTGGATTTTCTTTTCTTCTCATCTTCTACTTATTTAAAAATAATTATCTACAGTGAATCTTACTACCTTGTGGGATTTTAGGAGGAAAATAATAAGTTTATTTGATGATTTTAAATTAAATAAAATAAAAACAATTTTATATATATATATAAATACCTATTTATAGTAAATAACTCAATCCTTAAAAACAAACAAAAACTAATATTTAAGAAGTCATATAGCACTATTTAGAGATGTCTCCTAAACACGATATTCATTTCTTTCCTTCTATATTTTTTCTAAATCAAAAGTATGCCAACTTGTGAGACATCTCCGAAGTGCTCTAAAACGTAAGGTATTAATTTTTATTCGTTTTTTTTAAGACTGAGTCATATGCATCCAAGTTATCGGTATTGGATCATCCACATAAAAATCTCATAAAAATATCTATAAAAATCATTAACCTAAAATTTAGGGTTTAAATCAATACCCGATTGTATCGGAGGTCGCGGACACCGCCAACCCGAAATCTGCGAGTTTGAGATCCCAATTAGAATCAAAGAGGATATTTTCAGCCTTGATGTCTCTGTGAATGACTAATGGATTGGCTTGGTGAAGAAAATGCACCGCACGTGCAATCTGCGTGATTATATGGAGGCGTTTGGGCCAAGTGATGGGTGCGGGTGCGGGTGCGAGAAGCAAATCATGAAGCGAGCCGTTGGGCATGAACTCCATAACCAGAAGCTTGTTTTTGGTGTTGGGTGAGTCCAGAGTGGTTCCAAGAAAGTTAACCACCAACGGGCTTTGGCGCAGAGACAATAGAACCCGGGCTTCGTTCTCTACTTTCAAATAATTGCTTTCTAATAATGGCTTCTTCACAGCAACGACTCGATTGTCTTCAAGTATTGCTTTGTAAACCCATCCATGAGATCCTTTCCCTATAATTCTTCCAGTTGAAAATCCATCAGTCGCGTATAAAAGTTTTTGGTATTCAAATAGCTCAATCATTTTCAAGTGTGTGAGAGAGCTTGAGATTTTGAAAGGAAATTATAAATGAATAGCTGCTACTGGCTGCTTGTTGTTGCAGCTTTTTGCTTTTTTGGGAGAGTGGAAAGTTATTGAAGAAAGGAAAAAAAGGAATCTAGGAAAAAGAAAATTAAACCACGCCCATTAGCTTTAGTTTCTTTACTTTATTGGGGTCTCCACTTCAAATTTTATTTTTTTAAAAAATCCCAATTCTCCGCTCTCTTTAATATTAATTTTATTAGAAAACCCCCACTCATGCTCCAGAAAAATTAAAAAGAAAGTAATAAAATTAAAAATACAAGAATGAATTAAGGTGAAAAACTTCCAACTTAGAGAAAAATCACCAACCAAAAAATTCCATTAGTGAAAAATTGTTACAATCAATCCCAATTACAAAAACACTCTTTCAAACTATTTATAAGTTTTTATACTACTCACACTCTTTTTCACTTTCTCCCACTCTCAAATCAGAGAATACATAAAAGTAAATTTAACTAGAGTTACTACACTAAGCTTAAAAGTGTTTCTAATTAAGACGACTTCAAACTAGAGGCATAGACTCCTTTTATAGGTTTTATAGAGTTCATCTCCATTTATCAATTTAACTGATGTAAGGCCATTGCACTTCTAATATTTAGTTAAAAACTCAACAAATTTAATATTAAGAAATTAGCAGAGCCAAATGGGAATTTTTTTTTTTCGAATATGGGAGTGCTTATCATTTGCTAATTTGCAATCGTTTGCTTCCATTTTGTAATTTAGATGGAGCGTTGAATTCGAATTAATATATATATAAACCAAGAGGTAGTTGTTGTATAATGACGTAGTGAATAAATGAGGTTTACTATTATTGTTTGAATAATTTAGGGTTTTCTAATTATTGGGGGTAGGATAATTGTAAGCTTTAGAATAATTCGTCTTTCTATTTTGTAGCTAAATAAATATAATTAATTATATAATTGTTTAAACTTTATTTTTTTTATATGAATTGCATTAGTTTGATTGTTTTTTAAAAATATATATAACAATAATAATAATACTAAAAATACATATAAGAGAAGCTTCTCAATATTATGGCCCGTTATGAACTTTCCAAAATGGTATTATTTTTTAAATTTAAGAAAAAATTTCAAAATTCTAAAAAGTGTCCCCAAAACAAGAATCAATGAAAAACTTAGTTTAGAAAGAGAAAACAGAGTATATTTGATATATATATTCGATATATATATTTGAATTTTCAAAAAATAAATCACATTATATTTGATAATTACATGAACAAAAAAAAATTGTACAATATATTTTCTTATATACTAAACAATATATATAATTTTCATTATATTTGTAAAAAAAAAAAAAAAAACATAATATTTGTAATGTATATTTTCATTTTCCAATATATACTCAAATGTCAATGCTATTGCGTCAAGAATCAAAATGGAATGGATAATATTTTTCCATATTTTTAGGAATAATACCAAAAAGAGGAAAACAAAATCAATACCACTAAATGCAAAAAAGGAAAACTTTTTATATTTAATTTCATTAAATAAAATAATCAAATTTTCTAAAATATATCTAATCTTCTAACTTCTAAAAATAAGTATGTATGTATGCATAATTGCATGAAGAAAAAAAAATTGTACAATATATATTTGTTTTGATGAGAGAATTGGTCAAACTGTCAGATATCAAAATTTTGAAGAGAAATGGGACGAAATAGCAAAAAAATGAGGTTTCGTTTAGATATTTAGCAAAAATTTGAAATAATAAGATTTATGGCAAAACGTGTGCAAGACACATGCGTTACTTTTTCATAATACATGTTTTGTCCTTAGTTGATTCGTATGTTCGGACCATTAAATATAGTGTATGTAGAGAACTTGATTAAGAACCAATATATAAATACAATGTAATTGAGAAACTTGATTGATAGTCAAATTAATCATATTACAATCTAATAAATTTTATTTTAAAACTGAATCTAAGCGTCATTCCGTGAATTTCACATTCTTTTTTAATTTGAATCAATTTTTAATATTAAACTAGATTTTGATAACTATTTTAGCAAATGATTGAAAATAAACAAATTTCTTCCTTATTTTGATAACTACTTAGTAAATGATTTTATACATTATTTTTCATGGTTTCTAATTAAAACAAAATATTATTTCTGTTATAAACAAAAGATTGTCAATAATTTAAATTTGAGATTTTTCCCACCATTATCTATTTGAATCTTTCCTACATACTTTTAAAAACTATACATATACAGTGTAATTGCATTTTGTGTTAGAAATATTGTATCAACTGTTATCATATTTAAAGCAGTCTCTTGCCCTTGTTTATAAATTTTTCTACACTATTTACCTATACAGTGTAATTGTGTTTGTAATTGTGTTTGATTTCTGATTTTTTTACCTAATTCCTAATTCTCCTCCTTAATTCCTGATTTTTTTTCTTTAATTCCTGATTTTTCTTCCTATCCAAAATTGAAATTATCTTTCGTTTTTTTTTTCCAGATTTTTCTCAGATTCCATATCTTTTAAATTTTGAAATCTAATAAATTAGATTTACAATATATTAAATTAAAATATTTTAATTTTTAAATTTTTAAGTTTCAAATTATTTCATAAAAAATAATGAATAAGATATTTGAATTTAGGTTAAGGGAATATTTATTTATTTATTATATAAAGTTTTTGAGTTAAAATTTAATTAAATTAAAAAAAAAAGTAAACCTAGTTTGCCGCCCTCCCCCTTCCCTCTTCCACCCACCCCTCTCCCCTCAACTCAACATTCTTCCCCTCATTCGAGTGAAGACAACCTTGTACTGCGTAAACCCCCTCAACTTTCTTTCGCAGGGACGACGTTGCACGGATGCTACCGCACGCCATGGATTTTCCTCTCTTTCTCTTTCTAGCTCATTTATCATCTCCTTATCATTTTGTCTCGCTCTCCTCAGATCTCTTTTCGGCGAAGTTTCACCCATCAACGAAGTCGCTGACCGCAAGCTTTGCCACTGTGTGGTCGTCGAATGAATCGACCAGTGTTTAGGTGAGTATGGAGTTGTTTCGTGGCTTTTGTTAAACTTTTGGTTTATGTGATAGGTGGGTTGACTTTGATTAAATCACCAATTTGATTTGGGGTTTGGTAGGACTTTTAGAATACTTTTCAATACAGTGTATTTGCTGTTTTTGGATTTGTTGTAGTTTATGACTTTGAGTTTTATCAATTGAGTATGTAGAGGTAGTTTAGGTATTTGCTCATTTTTATTTTTTATTTAAAATAATAGTTTTGTTATTTTTACAATTTTAAAAAGTTTTTGCTATTTTTCAAATAAAACTTTAGATTTTTCTATTTATTTGATCAGTCCAATTTTGAATTAGGCTAATAAACTAAAAATTTCTTTGGAAATTTTCGTAGTTTTAGGTGGGCTTGTTTGCAGGCTGAAGGGAGGGAAATGGGCCGAAGCCCACAACAAGAATTCATTGGGTTAAAGGGAGAGAAGGGATTTTACAAAGATGGGCCAAAAAGCCCAAACGAATGAGGGATAATTGGGCCTTGGAAGTAATGAGATCCATCATCATGCGCAATCAGAGGCGGGTGCTTCGGAGTATTCGTTTTGATTGGTTTGGGTTGGAGCGGAAAAGGAGAAGTGAAATGATGAAATCACGTGAGATACACGTGCGAAGGAATGCAATCATTTCATTTGTTAGAAACCGCACCGCACAATGACGTATCTCTATGTGTAATTATCATCTGTCACTTCCTCTCAGTCGGAGCCGGGACCTACCAATTTACATTAGTTTTTTTTTTTTTTTTTTTTTTGGAAAACAGACATCAAATAATTACGTAGAACCAAAAGATAAAATAAATTAAGAAAATCGTCCTACCTACACTGAAAAATAACTCTATTTGCTGCCCAGCGAATTATATCCCATTAACCACCGAATTTTGAGAGTGTCAAATATGTCTAAATTGATTCCCATATTACGTCCCTTCCACTATAGATTTCGTTGGAGTTAACACTTCTTCAAATAATTGAACCGCAGTCGTATTGTATACAAACTTAAATAATCTTATTTCATTTTTATATAAAATTACAATCTTATCCCTATATTTTACTTTCGGTAAAACATCATTTTAGTTCTTGTGAACTTGTATATTTTTAAATTATATACCTTTGCATGTCTAATTTTAGACTATATAATTTTAATAAATTTTAAATTCGGACATTGAAGTTAGTTTTTCTTTTTCAAACTAATACAATAATAATCTTATCCATTACAATTTATTTTCCTCTATTCTTTCTACTTATTTTTAAAAGAAATTATGTATGTTGGTGTTCAAATCTCATTTGCTTTGGGTTACGCTACGAGTGTCCGGTGGTCTTGACCTTTGGCTCACTTCCCTTTGATCTGGTCTCGATCTTGTCCAAACTGATTTATGTCAGAGATCTCCGCACTAGTGTCATGCTAAGCCTAGTGCGCTCTAATGCTTAAGTTAGTATTGGGAATGACTAACTCAGCTAAGAATGGAAAGAAAATAAGGTCGAATCTCTCCTTTTGAGATTCTTACCCTCCCTCTTTGGGGTGGTCAAATGAGGCTATTTACAAGTCAATCCTCTAACACATGTCCACGTTGCATGTGAGATAATAGAGGTGTCAGGGACGTTTCTGGCACTTGAGGTTGTAGAGTGTTAGTCCGGTCTCAATTTGGTTATTTTTTTTTGGTATATATTTATCGGCTCAACCAATTGGCTCAAACTCCGAGTTTTTTTGGACGCACACTCCCCTATGCTCTTTTTCGATACCCTTTAGACTTGGGCCAATCCATTAGCTTTGAGCTTTACGTTGAGCAACCTTCAACATTGTATAGGAAAATAATAAGTTTATTTAGATAATTTTCTCTCTAAATTACTAAGTTAATTTATGTATGAAAGTTAAAAGGTTCAAGTCAATACATCGTTTAGTTTGAAATTTAAATTCAAACTATTTAAAAAAGGTTTAGGAGTATAAATATTTTTTCCCTTTTGGTAATTTAAGTTTTTTCGAGAGAGAACAATTCACTCCAATCATTTTCTTTTAGTTCGGCTGCAATCCATATTAATGATTTAGGAACATGAACTTACTCAATGATTAAATAAACTCAAAATAATAAATAAATAAATAAATTTTCTAGGCTGTAAATGAGATTTTGACTTTTGACTTCGATCTTATCGGCATGGCATCTTTTGGTCCACTATGTTTCTTTTTACCCCACCTATTTCCCTATTATATATGTCCTTTTTTATATATATATATATATGGAAAATAACTATAAACAGAAAAAATATCAAACTATTTATAAATATAGAAATTTTTTCCGCCTATCAGTGAGAATTTTATTTGTTTGAGCGATAGAAAGCGATAGAATTCTATTGCAGTCTATCAGTGATAGACTGTAAAATATTTATATATTTGTAAATAGCTTGGCTCATTTTTCTATATTTGAAAGGAGTCATATATATATATATATATATACATTATAATCTTTATTTTATTTTTTCTACATTTTCATTTTTATATTTTTATCACTAGTTTATTATACGTAGTTGTTTTTATGGTAATTTTTTTGATACGTGTGAGAGTACGTAAATAAGTTACCAAATCATCGATACATTAACAAATTTAGTGAATTAATAATGTATTAATTAATGGTTAAAATGAGTATATATATATATATATATATAGCTCAACCGGAATAAAAATTTATATTATTTCAAACTTGAGATTAGAGATTAGATTATTCCACACATTGCTAAAAATTATTAAAAATGTATTAAAGTTAATGATTAATCATATTAATTACTTTTTATTATGTATGTAATCATTTTGTTGGACAACTATAGATTTGGGTTTTATTTCAACCCATTTTTACGAGTTTACCAAGCAACCTATTTTATATATTGTTTAGACCTAAATAAAAATTATTGTCTCTCGTCAAAGTGAACTTAGTTCATCGGTAATTGACATAAATTCTTTCTCTAAAGGTCGAAGGTTCGATCTTCATCCCCTAAGTTATTGTACTAAAAAAAATTATTACCTCTAGATGGTTATCTCAAACCCCATTCTAAATTACTAGTATGCAACCTCATATAAGAACATAAACTAGTGTCTATTTGACACAAAATGAAATTATTGCTCTTGTAAGAGCTTGTCGAGCTTTTCATTTAATCGTAAGAAAGAAAACATCTAATCTACGATGGACTGATATACATTTTATCAAGTCTCTTATCTCTCTTTGCCTTTTAAAGATAAACATCTATTGTCCTATCAATCACAAGAAATACTCATCATAAGTTGATCTAGTTACCAATACGTTACAAACATGTAAGGACAAATAAAATTTCAAATATATAGCCCTAATAGAAGGCAATTATGTGGGTAGATGCATAGTATTAAATTTTCATCGACGTGTCGATATTTCCATGTTTCCATGGGTTCAAAATCGACATGAAGGGTAAATCGAAATTTTCATTATATCGTAGAAAAATTCACGAAACATAAAAAATAATCAACAAAATATCACTAATGTAAATATAATATAAATAATAGACATGTTGACATGTTTAAAGATCATAAAATATTTATTTATGAATTTAAATTTATTATTTATTTTTTTTGTTTTTATAACTTTATTAGAAATTTTCATCGAAATCGACATTTTATTGATATTTTCATTGAAATTTTCGTAAAATTAGGACTTTGATATTTCCATTGACGTTGATATTTTAAATCTTGGGTAGATGTAATAAATGAAGGAGATTTTGAAGATCCCAAGGGAAAAAAAATACAAAATAAAAAATGAAGAATTTAGAAATGGTAAATGTAAAGAGTATACTTATGTAAGAAATGTCTTTAGAGCGAGACTACATAAAAACTTTGCATTGATTTATATGAATTTAATATATTATAATTATAAAGAGTGACGTCACATTGTTTCTAATATTAAAATTAGTAATGTAACGTTTGAAATATTAGCGCTCGCATGCGTTTGTCGTCATTGTACAGGTCGCTCATGGGCTTGACTTATGACTTGTGTTTCTACTGGTCTGGTCTAGCTTTCCAAGTAGACTTGCGTAAAAGTTCCTCGCACCAGTGTAATGTTAAGCCTACAATACTCCGATGCCTAAGTTAGTACAAGAAGTGTATAGTTCAAGTAAGCACACAAAAGCAAGGTCGTGACTCTCGATTGGAGATTATTAATTACTCTCTCCCTAAATTAGTCGAATGAGCCTATTCATGATGCCCTTCCTCTAACGGTCGCATGTGTGGTTACATGTGGCAATGTTAGTGCAGTTTATGGCACTCGAGGCTGTAGGATGTCAAACTGAGCGTAACTCAATTATTTCTCAATTGGTATATATTTACTCACTCGGTTGATCAGCCTAGAATCCAAGGTTTTGATTTTTTCTTTTCTGAACACCATTCTCCAATGCCACCTCTCAATTTTCTTTAGATTTGAACCTATTTGTGAACTTTTTTAATCTTACCTAGAATAACCCTCAACATAAACTATTTTGCAAAAGTTACAAGATTTAAAAGAAAAAAAAATGAAAAAGATATGATAATTTAGAGAAATTGAAAACAAAGGTAAAAAAAGATGTAAATGAGTAAAAAAAGGTAATAAATGAGAGAGGGGAGGTTGGAACATGGGAAAAGGGAAAGTGAAAGTGAAAGGAAAAGGATGGTGAAAAGAAGAAAGTGAGTGGGAACAGAAAGAAATGAGGATCAGTCACTGGTAATATCATTGATGGGATCTGTATTTTCAAGTATAATAATATTTAATATTTTAATATAATAATATAATAATAATATATAAATAGAATATATTAATTAATTACCTATCTCTACCCTTCTCTTGTACAACGGTGTGGGTGTGTGTGTGTTTTGTAATTTGACAACACTCAGTAGTCAGTCAGTACAGACAACAATTTATTACTCTTTACACCCACACTCTCTTACTCTGACTCACATCTTTTTATTTTATTTTATTTTATTTTATTTTTTTTCTTCTTTTTTGATTCCCCTAACCCTAGGATGCAAATTATGCAATGCTATCGGTATTAAATGTCAACGTCTCGAAATATCTATCGAAATTTCTACATTTTCATGAGTTTTGTGTTGACTTTAGGGATAATGGATATGATTTCTATTATATCATAGAAAAATTCATGAAACAGTATAAAAATTAAGCTGTAAAATATTACTGTTGTAAACCTAGTAAATAATAAAGATGTTTAAAAATAAAATATCTATTGATATTTTCATCGACATATCGATGTTTTAAACCTTGATGCTGAACTTGAAATTCTCTTTTATTTGACAACCTTTTATTTTCTTTTCTACCTCTTTTATATTCTTATGTTTTCTTCATTCAAATTTAACTCAATACACACAAACGTTTAAGCCCCATTTGATAATTATTTATGCCCGTTTTGTAACCATTTCGTTTTTTTTGTTTTTGTTTTTGAAAATTAAGCCTATAGATACTACTTCCACATTTAAATTTATTCATTTGTTATATACTTTTTACCAATAGTTTAAAAAACCAAGTCAAAATTTGAAAACTAAAAAAAAAGTAGTAGATTTTAAAAACTTGTTTTTGTTATTGGAATCTGACAAAGAATTCAACTATTTACCTAAGAGAGATGCAAATCAATGTAAGAAATGAGAAGGAAATAGACTTAATTTTCAAAAACAAAAACAAAAAACAAAATGATTATCAAACAGGTCTTAACTTTTTAATTTTTGAAAAAATTAGCTATGAATACCTCTTTCACTTATAAATTTCTTGCTTTATTATTTACTATCTACCAATACTTTCAAAAACCAACTCAACTTTTGAAAATTAAAATAAATTTTTATTTTAAAAATTTAGCTAGAAATTCAACTATCTACTTAAAAATAAAAAATATTGTAAGAAATTTTTTTTAAAAAACTTAATTTTCTACAATCAAAGGCACAAATGTATGATAAATGAACAGCAAGAAAAAGAGGGGGGAAACAGTAATTTTCAGTGTTTCAGCAAACCCTACGCTGCCGTACTCTAAAAAATTACCGCAAAGTTATTTCTTTCCACTTTTATCTATTTCCTTTTTTTTTATTAACCCTCCCACCAACTTTTCATCTAGGATTCGTTTTTCCTCCATCGCGCCGCTGTGTTATTATTTCAAATAAATTAAATGACATCTAATATATTTTATTAAATTCTTCACAAAACATTTATTAAATTCCGAAACTTTATCTTATACTTTCTGATTTCAAAATTGTTAAATTTTAATTCCCTTATTTTTGGGGAAGAGGAAAGAATATTTCCACGCATTTGTAATTAAAATAATAAGAAATTTAATTTAATTAAACACAATGCGAAGACTTTGATCAACCACTGTGACAGAGAATGTGGATAAGACCATGATTTTCATGTGATATTTATTTTTTTAATATGGTAAAAAGAAGTTGGGAAAATCGAGTTAAGTAGTATTAAGTGAGGGCATAATTATAATGTAAATGGAGTTATATTACATTTATTTAATATGATTTGTGATTAATTAATTTAAGAAGAAAAATGAAAGTCATAATGTGGAAAGCGCTCCCAAAAGCATTTTTTGGAAAGGATTGGGACGGCGTGGAAATATCAAAATGGAGTGCCCCGAGTGAGAAAGGAAAGAAAAAAGACGGAAAAAAAAAAGAAAATTTATATATAATGCGGAGTCCGGTTGGGATGAGCTGTCGGACTACTTCATTAGATGCTTTTTTTTTTTTTTTTTTTTTTTTTTTTTTTTTTTTAAAAAAAAAAATTTAATATTTTCTTTTCCGTTAATCTGATTGCTTTACCAGCCTGCGTTGGGCAGCTGGTTGCTACTCTGAAAGGTGGTGAAATGACCATAAAATCCCCTAAGCAAGAAAGGGATAAAATAAGAGAAGAAATGAGTTTTTTTTTTTTTTTTTTTTTTTTCAAATATCAATTTATACTCTTAAACTTTAAAATTATATCAATTTAAACCTTTAACTTTTATAAGTGTATTAATTTAAACCCTCCATTATGTTTTATTTAGACATACTTATAAAAGTTCGGAGTTTAAATTGATATACTTATAAAAGTTCGAGGTTTAAATTGATACAATTATTAGTTTAGAGTATAAATTGATACAACCCTAAAGTTTAAGTGGAGATCCAAACTAGATATATTAGAGTCGTTAACATGCATATTTATATGTGAATTCAAATATGAAGTTGAATTGAGAGTGAATAGTAGATGATGAATTGCAAGGGTAGAATAGGGAATTCAGGGGCTGGAAATAGGAAATAGGGAAAAATGGAATTAAAGGGAGAAAAAAAAGACAAAAAGTAATGAGAGAAAGAAGAAAAGGGAGGAAAGGGAGTGGGGTCCTTTTAATTAGTTTGGTTGGTTGTTAATTGTAATTGTTAATTGTTTTTGAAGAACAGAGCCAACCCCACTTGCTACTAGGAGTGGAAGAGATTGACTATTTTAATATAAAAAGAAAAATATTTAATTACATCTCAAACAATACTTATTTTAAATAAGTACGAGGGATGTATAAAGTGTTAGTTTTTTGGCAAAATATTTGAAATGTAGTTGTCTCAAATCGAAAAATGTGGATAAATTCAAAGCCTATAAAAAGAGCCTATCCCTTTATGTATTATCTAATTCGAGAGTAGAAAATGATGTGAGTAGTATACCATTTTTGAGAGAGTGTTCTTATAATTGAGATTTGAAGAGAAAAATATTCATAGTAAATTTTTTTCTGGTTCGTGATTTTTCTCTTGTGTTCTCAATTTTTATCATTTTCTTTTAATTTTTTTTATTTTTTTATTTTTTTATTCCTACAATAGTTGTAGTAGTAGAGCGAGATCAAAAGTTAAAAAGGGAGAAGAGTCAAAAGAAAAACCCAAAATCATAGAGTAGTGGTTTAATTAAACCCCGTTTGCTGCCAAGAATTTCAAAACAAACTGAGGTAGAAAAAGGAGATATAGAGAGGATTGAGAATTAGAATATAGAGAGAAAGATAGAGATAAGGAGAGATAGAGAAAGGGAATGATGGGAGAGCCATAGAGAGACCATTGAAGAAGAAGAAGAAGAAGAAGAAAATTATAAAAATAAAAAAAAAAAAAAAAAAAAAAAAAAAGAGAGAGAGAGAGAGAGGGAGAGAGACAGAGAAAGAAAGAGTCAAAGGGGTTTCCCCACCAAATGGAACTTACAGATATGCAGCAAAGCAAGCAGCAGCAGCAGCAACATCATCATCTCCATCATCAAAATCAAACCCAAAACCAAAAACATGGCTCTTCTCAATCACAATCTCCATCCCCATCTCCATCTCCATCTCCTCAGCAGCTTCATGGAGTCCCTTTCGATGCTAGATCACCAGCTTCTGCTGCAGGAGGAGCTCCACCTTTCATGGCTTCCATCTCTTCTCTTGTCTCTCTCCCTCCTCCTCCTTCTTCTTCCAATTCTTCTGCTTCTCTCCGTCCGCTCCGCCGCCGCCACTCCTCCTCATCTTGACGCTTCACTCGTCATCGCCACCAGATCCGACACCACCACTACCGATCCTTCTCCCCGATCTACCTCCAACAACAACGCTCTCAAGCGTTCTACCAAAGATCGTCACACCAAAGTCGACGGTCGTGGCCGTCGTATCCGTATGCCGGCCACTTGTGCCGCTAGGGTTTTCCAATTGACTCGTGAATTGGGACATAAGTCTGACGGCGAGACTATCGAGTGGCTTCTCCAGCAAGCCGAACCTGCAATCATCGCCGCCACTGGTACAGGTACAATCCCTGCGAATTTCTCCTCCTTGAACATCTCAATTCGTAGTAGTGGATCCACTCTCTCCGCTCCTCCCTCCAAATCCGCTCCTCATTCCTTTCATGGCGCTTTGGCTCTCGCTCACCATCCCCACGCTTACGAAGAAGGCTTCGCACATGCTGCTCTTTTAGGGTTTCACCACCAACAACAGCAGCAACAGCAACACCAACTCAATTTAATGACCGCCGATCAAATCGGCGACGCCCTACCCAGCGGTAGCGGCGGAGGAGACTCAACCGATAACTATATGAGAAAAAGATTCAGAGAAGACCTGTTTAAAGAAGATACACAATCTCCAGGGGAAAACAGTGGCGGCGCTGGATCTCCGAAAGCAATGAAGAGCGATCTGCAATTAGAGAAACAACAACCACCATCAGCGTCTTCATCGGGGCTACTACGGCCTGGGGCGGCGATGTGGGCGGTGGCGGCTCCAGGTCCGAGCAGTGGAGCGAGTAACACGTTTTGGATGTTGCCGGTGACAACAGGTTCCGGCGGGGGAAATGTGGGAAGTTCTTCGGGAGGCGGCGGCGGCGGTGGGGGATTGGAAGCTCATCAGATGTGGCCATTTTCGACAAGTGGAAACACATTGCAGGCACCGTTGCATTTGATGCCAAGATTCAACATCCCTGGAGGTGTGGAAATTCAAGCCGCCGCCGCTGGAGGAGGAAGAGGCGGGGGGCAATTGCAACTGGGTTCAATGTTGATGCAACAAGGCGGTGGTTTGGGAGTATCGGAATCGAATTTGGGAATGTTGGCTGCTCTTAATGCTGCTTATTCTAGAGGCGGTGGTTTCAATATTAATTCTGATAATCATCCATTGGAGCATCATCCTCACAATACTGATAGCGGAGATGAAGCTCCAAATACTTCACAATGACAAACCAAAGCCAAATCCCAGTTGAGTAAGTTAATTCTTTGTCTATAAAATCACACCTTTCAATTCCTCCTCCCATTCTTGAACGTGCATCGCTCAGCTGACATGAACTTAAAACAACAATCAAAAACTCAAAACTATAATTTATCATGTGGGGTAATTTCTTTTTTCTTTTTTTCATGTTTTTATCATTTATGAGTTTTTTTTTTTTTTTTTTTTTTTTTTTTTTTTTTTTTTTTTTTTTTTTTTTTTTGAAATATTGATGATGAAGATTATGAGGAGAGAGGTAGGGATAATTTTGTTTTGTTTGAGATGTATTTTGTTGGGAAATTAGGTACATGATTGAGAGTGAGACTGTATAGGAGGAGAGATCTCTATTCTATATATTATATGTTTTAATTAGAATATATTTACCTGTTTTTTTTTTCTATTTTTGTACTAGACATGAAATGAATTTGAAACACAAAAAAAAAAAAAAGGGAATTTCATTTGAGGGAGAAAAAAGAAAAAGAGAAATGTTCTTTGTGGCTAAGTTGTGTTGTTTTTCCTTCACTTTTTTGACCCTTCACTACATTAAAAAAAAAAAAAAAGAAAAAAAAGCATCTCCTTTTTCTATTCCTATCCCTCTATTAGAATTAGAACCAAAGTTTTTTTTTTTTTTTTTTATATTTTTATATTTTTTTTGTGGGTGATGTTATTATAGATTAGATTAGATTAAATGCAATAATGCAAAGTTTGAGCTAACAAAATAATAATAATAATAATAATAATAATTGAGAATTAGATGCAAACTTTGAAGTGACAAAATGTGAGAGTTAAGTTATGTGGAATCTCCATTAATGAAAATGGAATACACAGAAAGAAACCCACTGGTGCATGCTGGTTGTGACATACACACACATGATGCAAATATCCCAAATCAAAATATTAAATACAAATTGATTAAATTGTAATTTTCCAAAAGTTTTGGAGATCAGATTATCACAATTGTATGTCATAGAAAGTATATCAACAAAATAGCTAGGGTTTCTCATTTTCTCCTTCTGCAAAATTGGTTTTTTTTTTTTAATTATATTTGTGAGTGTCTTGACCAGCATACACGCGTCTCGACTAATCTCGCGGGAGAACCCGGTCGATCCTACAACATTTGGATGTCAAGGAAATCCGTAGGAAATTAAATCCTAAGTAGGTAGTCATTATAGATTGAAATCATGATCCCTTAGCCCTTTGATTTTTTTTTTTATATGTTTCCACTGGCACTAGGCCAACCCATAATGGTTAGTATGAAATTTCATTAAATTTGACCAACATAAGCATGTGTCAACTATCAAATTATTTATTACTTCTCAAGAGATTTGAGGCTCAAATCTCCATCACCACTTTTAGAAAACCTATTTTAACTTAGAAATACGTATGTCATAATATTCTAGCTAACATTTAAATATTTCAAACGATTATTTGTTCTCTTTCTCGTAGTTCAATCTAACGTTTGAGTTTAGGAGGAGTACATGAATGAACCAATATCACATCCGAATGAGAGAAAAACCTAATAATATGAAAGCATAGTTAAGAAAAGCTTAAAAGAATTGAAAATTATTATCTATACAAACAACAACAAGGTCCACATTTCTTTTCGGTGACTCAATCATAGAAACTTTAAAACTAAGTGTGCGAGTGAGAACAAAACATCTATAAAGAACTTAGTTTGTGGAGACGTCTTCACTTTGACAATTAATTATACTTTTATCCATTGAGTCATGCTCGAATCGTTCAGTTAAAATTTTATATTAAAATGTTGATAATAGCTAGTTGAATACCACGCACAACATCCCAATCACATTTTTAGTCAATTTTAGTTAAATGTTAAAATAAATATTCCATCACATCAAAAATTTATAAAACAAGACATTGAAATGTATAGAATTATCCTTAAAAAAATGTATAGAATTAAATGTAAGAGAAAAGAGGAGAGAGAGGGGGAAAAAGTCATTAATTGGGTTTGAATTTCTATAGTATATGATGAAAAAATCAAAATGGGCAATTTGTAATTTAATGGACTCATCATTTCCTGTTCAATTCAGTTGTCCCCACACCCACATTATTGCCTTCTATTAATCTCTTAACATATTCGTATATTTAAATTTTGTAAATACTCCCTCTCAATTCCTTTTTTTTTCTTTTAAAAAAATCTTTTATATTTCTTTTGAGAAGAATAATTGTCATTTTTCCTTTTGGAAACAAATGCGATGTTACATTCAGAGACCCCAAAGAAAGATCTCAAAGAATAATCTGCACATCTTCATTTAAAAAAAAAAAAAAAAAAAGATTTCCTAAAACCATTGTGAACTAAAATTTTAAATATATCAAATTCATAACATCTAATAAACGTGTGAAGTTCCGATGGGTTTGGATTAGGTGCTCCGAGACCATTTGGATTGCACTCGTCTAGCTGGATTTAAGTTTATCTAAAGATGTAACGAAATCAAGGTTCTTGAAGTGGTGACTATTTATGAAGACCTTCTTAATATTAACTCTCTCGATGTTTGATTCGTCATTGTAGAGTCAAATTGTCGGGAGGTTGCTAATTTGCTGAACATCTCTTTAAACCTTACTAAAGTCTCTTCTTTTATCCTTGTGTTTAATTGCGTGTTTGGATTGACTTTCTAAGTGTTTATAAGTTCAAAAAAAATGTTTATAAACACTTAAAAAGTTAATCCAAACAAGCCATAAGCCTCTCATACATGAATTGAATGATGTTTTCTTCAATCATGTGGGTTGTTTTAATAATGTTCCGGCCCATCTTTTGCTAATAAATAGTTGGAAGAGCAAATTTCTTCTCATCTCTATTCTCTTTTAACCTAAATAGTTCGAGTCACGTGTGTCTCTTGAAGTAATTTTTTTTTTTATCATTTAAAAGATCGCCTCGAAGAAACTGGTATATTTGAGAGTATGATACTTTAGTTTGAGGAGGTGCAGGACAGGAGACCGACCAATTTCTCATGGAAAAAGACCGATTTGACCCCTTTTACAAATCTTTAGATTTTTTCTTTTTTTCTTTTGTTTTTTTAGCTAAACAAATGTAAGTAGTAAGTAACCTATTATTAATCTATGCTCGAAATGTAAGGCTATCTTTTTTTAATAATAATAATAATTTTTTTATTTTTTTTTTTGAAAAAAAGGGGGAGAGTACGTTTATCTTTTTTTAATGCTCGAAATGGATCTGTGTACGTAGTAGGTAAGGCCAGGAGAGTACGTTTACATAACATCTGGAGCGGGTGGAAGAATTAAATATGGAGCTTACGTGGACCAATCACATTGTTGTTAGGTGTAGGTAGAAACAGTCCAGAGTGATTAAAAAAGAAGGTTAAGTTACCAACTTAGTCCCTATAATTTGAAAAAAAGTTAAAGATTAGTCCATGTGGTTTCAAATTAAAATTTAGTCTATATCGTTTGATAAAATCCTCATAAATAATCCCTAAAGTAGGAACTAAATTCTAACTTTTCCCAAACCTTATGAACTAAGTTCTAATTTTTTCGAAATTATAAGGACTAAATTTTAATTTTCTCCAAACTATAGGGATCAAATTCTAACTTTTAAAATCGTAAAGACTAAATTCTAATTTTTTTCAAACCATAAGATTTATAATTAATCCAAGAGGAAGGAAAACAAAACAAAACAGTGTTATCAAGTCCTTTAGTCAATAGAAGCCCTACTTCCCTCTTTGCAACCTCATCATTGAAATGAAAGCGCAAAGAAATTGCTTGATGAGTTACCGGACGTAGTGCACCGTAGATTAATCTCTTGTTTTTTTGGAGTTTGACTTTACTAAACTAAACTAATAAGGTCTCACTACTTCTTTTGTTTGGTAGGATGACGAAAGACTACTTTAATGAAACTCGAGAGGGTCACCTTTGGAAGCATGCTTCAACCCCATTTTCCAGTTTTTCACAGAGCTTTTCTGTAAACATAACTTATCTATCTGCAGATGTAAAAGATGTCAAGGATGGAAATCAGCTCAATACCTTATTCTTCTTTCTAATTATACCCCTGAATCAATTTACCTTCTTCTCACTACCAACTTAAGGACAATTGTATACTCAATCCATATCAAGTCAGACAGAACATTGCAGAAAGATTCTTACCAACTGACCACAAAGTATTCCATTATTAACTATATATAATTCACACACTGAAGTGAAACAAAGAGTTGGAACAATCTTTCTAGTAAAAATATTTACATAATTTAACTAGGTTAAAGCAACAGTATTATCACTCAGCATCACAGATTCTTATCTATCCGCCCAGTGAATTGCATGTACTGATCGTTTGTTACCTATTCGATATTTCACACAACAAACAATCTTCCGAACTGTGGCTACGAATCGGGCTATGGTTCGTCTTCACCTATGGTATTGTTTCTGTAGGGGATAAGTGAGAAATCACTCATAGCATCTGACTTGAGCTTGAGCCACTTAGATTCTGCTCCATTAGACAGATTAAGAATTGAGAGACAATGCATTATGCAGCGACAGCTTCATAACTAAGTGAACATACAGGAAATGCCCCGAATAGAGGGCAGTAGCTAGTGAATTTTGGCTTACTGTTCATAAAACGTATGTGTAATGGACCCAGATTCCGGGGCTCGTTATAGTTCCTTGTTTTGCTGCATCTTTTCTTGTGACTCACGAGGGAAGAGATTCAAGAGCTTCATCCTGCAAGGTCAATCAACATGGGGAAAAAACATTGGCAGGCTATACTTAGGTTACCTTACTTCAGGGACAGTTCTAATCTAATGAAGTTCAAAATATATCATAGTTGATGTTTTTCAAAGTTTTCATTCGGTGGTTCACTCCCTACAATTTGTTGTACTGCTAATAAATTTCTATTGAAGCCTTCTAGAAATACGCCTTTAGTCAACTTCTACTATATACAAATCACAAGAAATTATTATTTGATCAGAAATCCGAAGCTTATACAATTAACCTCAGCTAATCATTATATTTTGCAAATACAAGTTTAGGCTGAAGAAAGATGAACTTACGACAAGTATTTGCAATGACCTTGGAAGTCTCCCTAGTCCTGCACATTTCCAAGTTGTTCTCTGTGAATAAATATCCTGCTCGGCAACTGAGCCTGTGGCTGTCAGAACAAACTGACATGCATATGGGGTGAAAAGCAACAGAACCGTAAGAACAGATTTAAAAGGAAATGAGTTTGTGTGTGTGCGTGTGTGTGTGAAGAGAGGGCGAGAAGGAAAATGGTTCAATTTACCAGTGGAAATAAGATGGCCATTACTCCATAACTCACAAGTGGTGAGAAGAAAAATATAGCAAGAACGCAAGGACTACCTGGAGAGACCATTAAACTGGTATGCCTCAGACTTCTCAAAAGTATAACGTATTGTCTACAATTCACAACTATGGGACAATACCATGACAAGAAAAGATAAATGAGCTCAAATTTTAATTAATAATTAGAGATACGGGCCTAATGTCAAGCACAAAAGGACCTAAACTTTAAAATATGAAATAAAAATAAAATGTAATGAGAAAGAATTTAACACCATCAAATACTTCTCAATATTTGCTTACAAAGCCATTAGGGAGTGAGACAAGCCTAGAATAAAGAAACATTGAACTATACAGAAATGATGGTAACATATGGATAAAATCTCAGGTAAATAAAGAACTAGGAAACCACCCCTTGAGCCAGGCTTGATATCGAAACTCTTAATTTTTCTCTCACCCTCCCATCCGCCAATTTATAAAATTTTCTTTTTTAATTCAACAATGTGGAGGTGATGATTCCAACATTTGACCTTATGTATTAACAAACTAATAGTTGAGCTATGCTCATGTTGACTTTTTTGCTTTATAGTATTCCGATCATAATTAACAAACTTAATACTTCTCCTAACAAACTAACTAAACAGCCCTCTCAATGAAAAACAAACAAACTAGTCTTTATAAACAACCTTGGCATAATATGGAGCTGCATTGGACTAATTTAACAGCAGATTTTCCTCACTGATCTTCACAACCAAAACTAGCAAAATATAGCAACTAAAACTAAATAAATTGATCAAGTCATGGAGTCTTACCAAAACCAGAAAAGAAAGCCCAGTTAGACTCGAAAAAGTCCAACCTTCTATCAAGACTCACTTCTGAAAGGTTCCACTTGTACCTACAAGTTTAAAATTTAAATTGAATAGTTCATCAAGTGAATAGTCAATACACAACATAAGTTATAAAGGAAAGCATCACATACTCAAAACAATAGTAGGCATACATCCAAGAAAGAAGCAGAAAATTGAGTGCCTTTCCCACTAAAGGCAAGAAACCTGTAGCATAGACCTACATGTATCAGAAAACAAGACTATTTTTCAGAAATTGGATACAAGTAGAAGAAGGTGAATGTGTATATAACTGCAAATAAGCAAGTCAGCTTCTACAAATGCTTACAATAAAGGAAAGATAATCACATATAACCAAGTGAAGTAGAAAGAAAACAATATAAGAGCAACAGGGAAAAACAAAATTTCAAAGCTATTACCTCCAGGAAGAAGGAGTTGATCAGAAGTAAAGAATATAGCTGCTCTCCTATACCTATTACAACCCTGAGAAAAATTTTAGGTCAAACAAGTACTAAGCAGAAAAGTGCATCAAACAAGCAGTAAAGAACATTTCAGAAATCGAAAAGTGCATCAAACAAGCAGTAAAGAACATTTCAGAAATCACAAATGACCAAGTTAAAAACCTACCTCCCTGAGAAAAATTTTAGGCAAACAAGTACCAAGCAGAAAAGTGCATCAAACAAGCAGTAAAGAACATTTCAGAAATCACAAATGACCAAGTTAAAAACCTACCTCCCCAATCCAATTGATCTTCCAGTTTGAGCAGCATTGGAAGATCCATCGTTTTGTCTTGAAGGGTCCACTGTGGCTAGCTCAGATTGTCCCATTGCAGCAAAGCCATGTTTAGCAATATCATTGTACCTGGACCAGAATGAAACTTTTTAGGAACTTCGGAACAACAAATAGTTACTTTGAGAAAACTACCAATAGAACACTGTCCATCTGGATGTAATGTGTGTATCAGACATCCGTCAGAAATTTAAATGTAGAAGTTAACTGAATAATGTTATATCTAAACTTATCATGCAACTAAAAACTCAATCATGAAACCATGTGATTTGAAGAGTTCATAAATAATAAAAACATTTTAAACCAAAGTTGAGGCAGAATTGATCAAACAAATGTGAGAGTGTTAAAGAAAATAGAAGGGAAAGAAATACCAGATATTGCTCAGAATGAAGCTGAAATGTTACATTGGATAAAACCAGAACAACTGCAAGCAATATTTAAAAAATAATAAAATAAAATCGGTCAGTAAAAAATAATTGAGATGCACACAAAATAAATAAATAAATATGTTATCCAAGGTTCTTTAGTAAAACATGTTTCAGTCATTACATATAAACCGGTTAAGTACAATAATCATAGTTCGCAGTCATATTCAAACAGCAAAGAAATTGTCCTGTCAAACAGAAATATTATAATCCATAGGAATATTACTGAGCTTACAAAAAGAAAAGTTTATAAGTGTAATTTTACATGTGGTTCTTATTTTTCCAATTAATTTTGACAAATCCATTGTTGGAAAAATTAACGCCCTGTTTGGTAACCATTTGGTTTTTTAAAATTCCGTCTATTTCCTCTCAATTTCTTACAATGATTTTCATCTTTCTTGAGTAAAAAGGTTGAATTCTTGGCCAAATTCCAAAAACAACAACAAGTTTTTAAAGCTATTTTTTAGTTTTCAAAACTTGGCTTTGTTTTTAAAAACATTGGTGGAAAGTATATAACTAAGCACGAAATTTTGAAGTGGAAAGGTGTTTGTAGGCTTAATTTTTAAAAACTAAATAACAAAAACAAAAAGTCAAATAGTTATCAAACAAGGCTTATCTGTGATGCATGCCGGAAAAGCAACTTCTTAATTAGTTCCACAATTAAAAGCATGACATTAAATACGTACTTACATAAAAAAGTTGTATCAGTCCAAGACGTAAGAAGGAATAAAATTTTAAAGTACTAACAAATGCGCCCAACTTGTGAGAATTAATCACTGATTGCTGATCAGGTAATATCCATTGTAAGGTTGGGATGATAACTGAGTTTAGGATCAAAAGACTGCAAAAAGAAAAAGCAAGAAAGATGCTCTGAGAAAATTAAGGTCTCTTGAATATATTATTAAGTTAATATCAAAAAAAAAAAAAAAAAAAAAAAAAAACCGTAATCCACAAGACACAAGAATGTAGAGCCCAGAAAGAGAGAGGAAGGAAGAGAAACTTTAAGGAAAGAGTCTAGATCTATACGTAGGTTCCTGAGTCAGTTCGATTAGACCACTGCCCTAGAGACAAAACTTAACTTAGTTAAATTTACCTAATCTTAAGTTTTAAGCCAACAAATGCATAAATTGACAAAGATGCAAGCAAATTTCCATACCAATCAAACGAAGAGATATTGTGAGTTAATAAATTCCAAATTTGAATTTAAGTTCAAATTAGATAGCTTGGTTCTAATGTGGAGATAGAAAGAATGCAAATTGCTAACATAAACTAGGCCGTGCTGTTCGATTTGGATGCATTACAACAAGTTGAGATTGAGAAGAACAACCGAACCTCCCATTCACCTATCTCCACAATGGTATGATACTATCATTTTAGACATAGACTCTCATGACTTTGTTTTTAGAACCACCCAAAAAGCCTTATAGCAATAGAGATAATTGCCCTAACTTATATTGTTTTTAGAACCACCTAAAAGGCCACATACCAATAGGGATAATTACCCTAACTTATACACCCATGATCAATTCCTTTCCCGACCAATGTGAGGCTTTGTTTGCACTACTATGGGATAACACAACAGAAGAACCGAAAAAAATAATGCAGCGCAAAGAGAGATAGAAGGCGAAGTAGAATTACCTTCCTAAGAAGATCAAACCATTTAATAAAAAACACTGACCCGTCCGGATCAAAAGCTTTTTCGACCTGAAAATAGCCAAAACAAGAAAACAAATTTCATAGTAAAGAAATACATCCAAAACCAAACCATAATTAATAATTGTTCATAGATTCCAAGTCCAGTAATCTGAGTGATAGAAACTCAGAGAGTGAAGTTGAAGTAGAAGTGGAACCTGCGACAGAGGATGACAATACGGTGAAGACCACAAGCGTCAATAAAACCTTCAAGCCATAGTTGAGAAGCCCTTCTTAATTTTTGAGCTACAACCTTAATCAACGGCCCTGCTGCATCCATCGTTGAAATGCCACAATGTTTCCGCAGAAGACAGTTCGGTCGCAGCTCCCTCAAAGTCGAAGATGATTAACTATAGTTCGCTTCCCATCGAAGGCAGCTGGCCGAAACGACGACGTTTCATTTGGAATTGCACTCCACGCTTGCTTTACTTTGGTTTGGTGGGGTATTTTTGTAAATATAAAAAGTAATTTTCGCAAAAGATTTTAAAAGTGCGATGATTTCAATTTTCAAATATTTTCCTTATCCTTTGATCTCGAATAGATAAAAAATATATTTTTTCTTTTTCAAATATGTATTGGATCAAATCTATTGAGACATTTGTTCAAAACAATAAATAAATAAATATATATATACTATTTATCCACCCTTCATCTATTATTATGACTATAACTTAGGGGGATTTGAATTGACTTTATGCGTGTTTATAAATACATTTTTGTCTTTATAAACACTTATTTAAATATTTAAAAAGTAAATCCAAATAGGTCTTTGTATTTCAACTAATATAATATGAAGTTACAATTTACGGAAAAGATCCTGGTCTAGTTTTTATTTAGTTTCTAGGTTTCAAAATAACGTACTTATTTCTAAGTTTTAAGTTTGATTTGAATTTAGTTCCTAAATTTCAAAATATCACAATTTTAGCCTCTTAGGTTTTATATTTTATTTCAATTTGATTCACAAGTTTCAAGATTTATATTTCTAACCTCAATTTTTCAATAAATACTCACTTTCAATTTTGTGTTAATTTTTATTTCAAAGAGAGAGAAAAATTGGTGTTAATGTCTATTAATTAATTTATAATAATACTAAAGTAAAATTTTAAAATTAATCTTTAATAGCAATGGAAAAACTAGTGAAACTAAATTAATTATAATTTATTTGATTCTTTTAAATTAATTAATATACATTTAATGAAAAATCAAGGCTAAAAATGTAAGGACCCGTTTGGATTAACTTTCTAAGTGTTTATAAACACTTATTTAAACACTTAAAAAGTCAATCCAAACCAGCTATAAATCTTGAAATTTAAAGACCAAATTGTGACAAAATTCAATAAAATTGTAATATTTGGAAACTTATGAATTAATTTAAAATTAAACTCAAAACTTAAGGACTAAAGATGTTTTTTTTTTTTTTTTTTTTTTTTTTTTTTTTTTTTTTGAAATAAAGGACTAAAGATGTTATATTTTAAAATTAGGCATATTTTCCGTAATGATTTACTCTATCAACTTCAGCATAACTTAGTAAAGAAAACTGGGGTGGGACTGAGGAACTCAAACATTTTTAGATCCAAAAATATATGAGCTTTGGTATCTCTCAGATTAGTCTATTTGTAAATAATGGCTGTAAAATTACAATCCTGTTCATATACAGGGAGAGAGTTTGTATGCACAAAAAGAAAAATACTGGTACAATAGAAGGGGGGAAAGAAAACCAAACGAAAACATTCCCAACTTCTATAGCAGTTTTTCTTTAAAGAATATTATCGAATTGACAAGGCTAATGAGTATCATATTAATTCATGGCAACCTCATGGATTCTTGTCGTCTTAAAGGTATGCCTTCCAAACCATTATATTCATCCTCTTCCATGTGTTTGGGAAGTCGTATTGGCGATGATGTCGATAAACCTGTAGAGTTTGAAAACCGAACATCAGATTCGACAGTAAGATTAGGTACGTAAAAGCAATCGACATTCACAACCAGAACTCGGTGGATAAAATTTGTGTTTGACCAAGAATTGCACTGCCAGCCAATGTTTCAGTAGAATAATATTAAGAGCATACCATCAACCATGTCCTTTGTTTTATGAAGAAGAAATGTCCCAGAAAGAATAGTCACAAATCCACACAATTCTGTGATAACTTGTGATGGGCTCTGCCTATCCCAGTCCTGCAAAATGAATAGGCAATTTTTGTTTTGTTACGATCCGAGTATCAAACATCTTGCGATGAACAAATAGCAAAGAGGCTGCCAGCAGTTGTATGAGCCAAAAGACAGTCTGAAAGCACATAAATATGTTGTATGCTTCTTAATATGTTGTATTCTTCTAAGATTTGCATATATTTGAATTATGAACTCGTTATGGATCATAAATCAATCAACAATAAAGATTGTGATATTAAGAGTCTATTTGAAATGACTTTCTAGGAGTTTAAGTCCCGTTTGATAATCATTTAGTTTTTTGTTTTTACTTTTTGAAAATTAAGCCGCCGATAAATACCCTTCCAAGTTATGTTTTGAAAACTAAAAAAAATAATTTTTAAAACCTTATTTTCGTTTTTGGAATTTGGCTAAGAATTCAAGTCTTTAACTTAAGAAAGATGAAAACTACTTCACAAAATTGAAAGGAAATAGACTTGATTTTCAAAAACCACATTAAAAACACTTTTTTAAGCATTTAGAAAGTTGTTCCAAACAAGCCCTAAATAAATATTTTGGGCTTTTTTCACTCATTCTCATTGAGAAACGCATCATAACAAGTGAATTAATGACCAATTGATTGCTAAAAGACTGACGAATCACATTATAAATATACCTTAAACATGATAACACTTGCCAAAATGGTCAGCGATGTGAACATCACGTAGTATATGGGAGATACAACAGCAGTGTTAAAAGTATCAAGGGCCTGCAATGGGAAGGAGAAGAAAAGGTAAACAAATATCATAAGATTCTTGATAAACAATTATTTTTCGTGTTAAATTATTATATCGAAATAGGTACACTAGTTTTCAAGTTGAATGGACCAAAAGTTGCATGAAATAGTGGCAGTGTATTAATGGATTGTATCATTGTACTGTATTCATTAGTATATAACAGCAAGATTTGTTAGTGTTGAGTTCATATATACTCTGTAGGATCAAGAATGGAGGAGATGAAGAAAAATGGATCTCTCGAAGATGGTAGCAGTAAAGAGAAAAAGAAAATAGATAAAAAAAAACGCCTGGTTACCTTGTTCAGATAGTTCATCTGAGTAAGCAAAAATGTGGTTACAATTATAGCGAAAAGCCAAGTTTGCGGATAAACGAACTGATTTACCCCAGATAGTGTCAACTTCATGGCAATTCCAAGAGCTTTAACACCCATAACCTGCATGGCACATGAATTTTTCCTAAGCATTTACAAAGGATGTACAGGAAAGAAAACATAAAGCGCAGTTTATAACGAACAGAGCATACGTACCGATAAAGAACCTAAAAGGGAACAAACTCCAATATAAACCATTATGTGTGTCTGGCCATATTGAGGTATAAAGTGGAATATAAGTATAATAGCAGAGGTTATGACCAGAGTCGCATACAAAAGAAAAGCTGCCATGAAAAAAAGTTCACTGTTGTAAAATTCTTTTAACTCCATGAAGAAATATACTGAAATAACTGATTCCAGGCAGCACGCTTGGTACTCGTACCTGGCTCCATTGCCATTTGCCAAACTTCTGTCACGGATTCTATTTCACGTTCTTGAGGAGCATGAAGAACAATGGTTGTGGAGCCCACCACACATAGAATACAACCAAGAACTCCAAAAATATGTAGCTTCTCCCGTAAAATGATATGTGCAAGAACAGCACTGTAAGACGAGATCAAGAATTAGCATTGAATTCAACACATTTAAACTTTCGGATTGAGCAATCTTTGAGCCATGCCTGATTATTATGCTGAGAGCTCCAAGAGGAGTGACTAGTAAGGCTGGTGCAAATGCGTAGGCCACGAAATTAGCAATTTCTCCAACAATCACTGTTAAAATGATAGATCCATCAGATCTAACTCCAAATTCACTTTTCAACTAAAGCCACACAACTATTAAGAACTCGTTTGGTTGATAGTTAGTACATGAAAATAGCTTGCTTTTGAAACTTATAAACTGTGGTGTAAAATCCATAATGATCATATTAGTTAAAGAGACAAGACAACTGACATCAAAGAGATTGATCTACATTAGAATCCATGAGTTTCAAGAAGCAATGCTTCCACGGGTTTCAGAGCACAGATCAGTTTCTTCTGAAATGTTTTAGCCGAATGGAAATATCGATACTGTTGCAACTTGCAATCGGCATCTCAGACATCAATGACCAATCGCAAAGGGTGTTTGAAACTCACTTGTTATCATGCCCAACCACCACAACGGTTCGTATAAGTAAGTAAATCCGCCAGCTCCTGTAAGGAATCAATAAGAAAAACTATAACAAAACTAAAAGAAATCAAGCATATCCAAAAACTAAATGATTGATTACGGACCAAAATCACACAATACAACGAACTACAAGAGTGGAAGTTGTTAGTAGATTTAATGAAACCCCCTTAGATTTTGCTCGTTCCCACATAATTTAGAAGGAAACCGGTGTGACAGAGCTCAAACAGTTTCTCGCTTCGGGTACCACCTAATTGGATTTGGATCAAAATAGGCAAATCTCTAATAACTCGAGCCAGTGACTTAAACCCACATTGGAAATGAAATTAAATCGACACCCATATTTCCAAATCGGATTAAAAACAGTCTCAAACGAATTGGGAGAAGAAATTTTAAACTAAAACTCCCGGAACCGGAAAATAATAAACTCCAAAGCCACATTGCACATCAGCGTACCTGCTCTGATTCCTGAGGCACCGGCTTTCTTCAAGCCCTTCTTCTTGACAATGAAGCTCCCACCAATGAAGAAGCTTGAAGAAAGTGCAAGTACGAGGCCTTTGATATTGTCCGAGGACATCCCCTCGTGCCAACTGGGAGGTTCCGCCGCCATGGGGGGAAAGTAGCTACTTGAGGAAGAGATAAACCAATCAAAAAACTGCCTAGTTAGTTCATGCCAAGCAGCAAAGAGCAAACGAAGAAATGGGTGGAAATGGAAAGGGAAGATTTGAACATGAAGGGCGGTGAAAATTAGAAATGGGTTTTATGTCGGCGCTTATAAGGGAGAGGCCCCCCGGTGGGGAAGGGAAACTGGATACAGCTGGGACGCTGCTGCTTGGATTGGATCGGAATCGGAAGGCCGTCAGGAGAGAGAGAGAGAGAGAGAGATTTTCCCCAATTTTTTCTTTTTTTTATATATATTATTATTTTTCAAAAAAGTGTGGACTCAACTCAACTCGGACTTAGAACGGAACAGGTCGCCTCGCTATCCAATTTGGGTCTACAGACTCAACACATGTTCTTCCTCGCAAAATCCAAACTCAAATAATTTTAGTCAAAATATTATTTTAGTTTTACTTTATTCTTTGGAAAGTGTTTGTGCGCCAAGTTGCTATAATAATTTGTGTTCGAGATAAAAAGTACAGTAGTAAAAAATAGGATGAGCGGAAAATAATAAATACGGTATCAAATAATAAAGACAGAAATTATTATATATGAAAAAAATATTAAACTATTTAAAAATATAAAAAAATTTCATTGTCTATTACTCAGTGATAGAAATTTATCCAAATCTAATATTTGTAAATATTTTAACTCGTTTTTTCTATATTTGAAAATATCCCTAATAAATACTCTAGCAAATAGGATTTTAAAATAATATTTATTATAAATAGTTATAAACACAACTACTATATTTGAGGGAACCCTCTCCACAAACTTTAAGTTGGTGCACGAAACACTTACTTGGAGTTTGTTTAATTTTGGTTCTTATATTTTTAAATGTCTAATTTTAATCCTCATATTCTTAATAAATCTTAAACTTAGTCTTAAAAAGAACAACAATGAGACTAAGGGTATGTTTGGATTGACCTTTTAACTATTTATAAATACATTTTTTTTTTTTGTATTTATAAATATTTAAAAAGTCAATCCAAAGGAACCCTAAATTTAATCGAAAATATATGGACTAAAATTAGACAATTGAAATTACATCGACTAAAATTAAACCAACTTTAAAGTATAGGGACAAAAATAATTTTCAAACCTAATTTTTAACTTAAAAACCTTTGTATCTATCTAATTTAATTTTATTCCATTTTAATTTCGATACTTCTAATGAATTTTAGTTTATTTGTGTCTATCTAATTTAATTTTATTCCATTTTAATTTTGATACTTTTAATGAATTTTAATTCAATAAACGATAAATTTGGTTTTTGAAGTTGATTTTTAAGACTTCGTTGAAATATATTTTCAAAATTTATAAATAAAATTATAAGACATAGTTCTTTTATCAACCGAAAACCAGTAAATAACTAATAACCTAACAACAGTGAATAAATTTAATATTTTATTGAAAAGGTGTAAAGGCCAAAATGTTGAAACGATAACTAAAATAATAATTTAATCTCTTTTTTTCCTTCGAAATTCATAGATTTTAACACACTTTTTTTTTTTTTTTTTTTTTTTTTTTTTTTTTTTTTTTAGAAAGAGCCACACCAGCTTACCTTTCCGTATACCTCTGTTTTTTCTAATGCTTTTTAGTTTTTTTTTTTTAACATTATTTAGAATTATTATTATTAAAAAAAAAAAAAAAAAAAAAACATGTAACTTTTCTTTTCATACTCACTCGATAATGTTTGATTTTAGAACGAGGTTTGTGAATGTAGTATCTCTCCAACGAATGGCCTTTATAATGGAACAACGATGGTTTGTCCCTTAGCTTCTATTAAATTTGTGGCTGAAGAAACTTTCCATCTTTTTGAGGAAATGGATGAATGAATGAATCATGGAGTATATTATTTCAAAATTCAAATAGAGAAAGGAGTTTGTACTTCACGTGACAACAACGGTAAATTTATTTGATAGGAGAAAGATGTGACCTGCGAAAATAAGAAAGTCTCTATACAACGATATGGTGTTTACTTCTTCATGGTGCTATCTGAAAGTATTTATAAGGGTGGTTGACTTAAGTTGTCCGGATAGGATTTTAAAGTCGTTTTTTTATCATTCTTCAACTCATCAGGGCGAAGGACATACCCTGTCTGGCATCTGGCTAAAGTCGGCCTTGGCCTTGATCGAAGTTGATCATCTTCTTTGGCTTGAGCTAACCCTCTCCTCCATGCTCATTTTGGTCCTAGGGTAATGCTTTGAGCTAGGGGCATGCGACGTACCCTAATAGCTATTTCATTGGGTCAAGGCCAAGCCCATTGATTTGGACTTTGACTCGAGCCAACCCTCTCTCCTAGGCACATAAGTGATAACTTTTACTTGAACTAATTTGCTATTTTCTTAGCCGTGGTCCTTCAGTCTCATTCCCTATTTTATGTCGATTATACTATTTGGTCCAAAATCATCTATAACAAATAGCATCACAATGAATGTCAAAAGTAAGTGTAATTCAGACACATTTTAATTTGCACTAAAACATCAAGCTGTAACCATCATTTTAATATACTAGTATTTTTATCACGTGCAATGTACGTGTATATTTTTTATTAAAAAAATATATGTAATTTTTCTAATAATTTATATAAATAAATTTATTATTTATTTTGATTTAATAATATTATCAAGTTAGTAACATTTTGTATTTGATCCGTTTATTTTGTATGTAACTAATTTAATAATTATTTTTGAAATCTCAAAATTTTAATATATCATTATAATTATTATGAGAGTAAAATGTTAATTATCAAGTTTTATATATCTTAATTATTAGATGTTTTTATTTTAATCCATAAAAGCTTGATTATCAAATAAATTTTTTAACAAGATTTATTTTTAGAAAAACTACCTTCATCATTTAATACATAAACTTTTGTTCAATTTAAAAGGACGAGCATAACTAAATATCAATTTAATCTATAGACTTTATTTAGTCTTATACAACTAATAAAATTAGAATTGAATTATTCTAAAAAAATCAATACAATTTTTTTTTTCACAAATTTTAGAAGAAGTAATCATTTAGAATTTAATTGACCAAAATTATTTGTAGAATAATCATCTATATATATAACTGTGTCTTAAAGTATTTTAGAAAAAAATAATTGAACACAATCTTGAATGTTAATGTTAATTCTATATTAATGTTAATTAAATATAAAATCATAATTATTATAATTAATATCAAGAAATAAATATGTAATTTAATTTTTTGTTCATACCTTTTAATTCGAATTATTGTTAAAAAAATAGAGTTCTGTCATTAGGAAAAAAATTGTAACGTCCAAAATAAATTTAATATAATCTCGAGAAAATTTATAAATCAAAATAGATATAACGAATATTAATTTATCAAGTTCACATTTGATTAACGAATATTAATAAATCAAATATTTTTTTTCCCAAAAAACACTACACATTTTTAATAAAGAGCACAAAGCAGGACTCATATTGAACTTTGTGGTTTTATTTTCTATATCATTATTTATACCCATAAGGAAAGGACAATCTAATAATAAAAAAAATCGAATGGAATCGGTGAACCAAAGCAGACCGGACTGGTTCGATTCGGGCTTAAATCGACCGGATCGGTTCGATTCGAGCTGGAAGAAACCGCACACCTAAATTCCTTTGTCTACCAACTCATATTTATTTATATTTTATTAATAAAAACACGTGTGGGTCCCTATGTTTCTTTGTGTGGGCTTATGAATTAAATATATTATTAGGTATTTCAAATTTTAGGGTTTTACAGTAAACCCAAACTAGCAGCCGCCCGTCTCTTCCAAACTCCCTCCCTTTTCAACTCTCCTTTTCATTCTCTTTGGTTGAGTTTTTTCCTCTAAGATTTGATTGGTTGAAGATCATATGAAGGAAACTAAATTTTGTGTGAATTTCTTCTTCTCCTGCTCTATTTTTTATATAAATTTGTCGGGTATCTGCTTTTTCTCTTCTATTTTTCAAGTAATTTTGTGGGTTTTTTTTCTTCTCCTCTTCTCTTTTCTTCTGTGGATTTTCGTTTTTTTCTTTCTTATATTTGTAGATAGATTTGTTGGTTCTGTTCTTCTTAGATTTTGATGGGCTCTGTAATTTTCCCAAAAAGAAAAAAAAATGTTTAGGAGAATGAAGTTAAACAGCAGACGGATATGAAAGGAATGGGCGTAGAAAATCTGATCCGACCCGATTTGTCGGTTCTAACCCGACTATAATCGGGTCGGGTTATGCAGAAAACTAACCCAACCCGACATGTTTTCACCCTGCTAATAATGGTGTTTTCTCTTCTATAATAATATTTTCTATGTGACCAAATATGGTGATATCTCTAATATTGATATATTTTAGGTAAAAATATTTAGAGAGGAAAAATATCCAACACAATAAATCATTTTGAATTATGTTTTCGTTTATAAATAGGCCCTCACAAATGTATGAAAAACGCCTCGTGGATCCACAACTTAAAGTAAAATATCTTATTCCGAAAAAGTAAAATACCTTATTTCGAAAGGAGCCTATAAATTAAGTACAATTTAGTTGACAGGTTCAATGAATACAAGCTCTCATAGATTTTATTGGAGAACATTGTAATAGTTTTCAATATATCAATTAGTTTATAATGATAGGTGCACGAGTCTTTGATGGGAAAGAAAAGTAATTTGGAAAAAAAATGATTGTGACAAAAACCTAAAGTGCGTCAAACTTTTCATAGTAAGAACAATATAATCATCTAATTAATGTTTTGAACAATATAATCATCTAATTAATGTTTTGGTAACTTTCTATTTATGTTGGTTAAAATTACAGCTCATAATTATAAATATCAAGCTAACGTATTTTTTCCACTTTAACAAATACACCTATGCTCGTTTCAAAATGTGCAGAATTTGAGGTTTAACTTCATTACAAATTCAATCGTTAGTGACATAACTTCGAAAGATAGTTAATGTATTGAGTTGTAAGAACCTTACCTTTTAACATGTGAATATAAATGCCTGAAGATTATTTTAGAAAAATTTTCACAAATAAAAAACAAAATGTCAAACTATTTACATAAAATAACAAAAAAAATACTGATAGACATTGATAAACTTCTACCAGCATCTATCAGAGATAGACTTCTATCATTTATATCACTCATAGATCCTAATAGACTTCTATCAGCGTCTATCACAACTATTTAAAAATGTTGCTATTTTGTGTAAATAGTTTACCTTATTTTTTTATTTTTAAAACTTTCCCATTATTTTATAGATTGAAATTTGACATTTTTATATTTTTTTCTCAACGGTTTCTAAATAAATAACATACACATTACATAAATATTTTTTTATAAACAATAAATATATATGCACCATAATAATTAAAAAACTAAAATATAATTAATGTTAGAGTCTATTTTAAGGGTATATACATTCTCAGTTCGGTTTGGATCAGTTTTTCCAATCTAAATCCGAACCGAACTAATATTTTTTACTTTTCACAAAATAAAAACTAATATGTCGAATTTATGTTAAAAAACTAAACCAAACCAGTGAAATCGGTTTGGATTGGTTTGGTTTTTTTTTTTTTTTTTTTTGTTGCACTCCAACAGTACTTGATATGAAATCATAGGGTTTTATTCATCCAACAAAGCTCTGGAAATTCCAGTTGGATTTGGGAGAGATGTGGTTATTCACAGGAAATGTTCATCCATGTCTGAGTTCTCCCGTTCCTTTCATTTCCATAATCTCAAGTTCTTCGCATTCTCGTGTTTGTCCGAAGCCGATACTCATTTGCCGTGCGTTACAGTCTCAGGTTGAGACTCTTAATGGAACCACAGATGGGAGGTTCTCTGAGAGAGATGAGATTCGATTTGGGTTGCCTAGTAAAGGTCGCATGGCAGCAGATACTCTAGAACTTCTCAAGGTACATTATTCTGCATCCTTTTTGTTTTGTTTTTGCCTAATAAACAACTCTTCCAGTTGTTTGACACTTTTTTGGTGCGCTAGGATTGTCAATTGTCTGTAAAACAAGTCAATCCTCGGCAGTATGTTGCAAAGATTCCGCAGGTACTTGCTAGTCTTTCCCTGCATTTGATGAAGGAGCTTCGCCTTTAGCTATCAATCCCTGTGAAGAATTCTGCATATGTTCTTGTTTATGGGTTCATTTTGTTTTCTAACAGCTACCGGGATTGGAAGTCTGGTATCAAAGGCCTAAAGATATCGTTCGGAAATTGTTATCCGGAGATCTCGACCTCGGTATCGTCGGTCTCGATACAGTGAGCGAATATGGACAAGTGAGGGTCTCAGTATATAATGTTCTTAGTTTTTGTGGAATCTACTCCCCCCCCCCCCCCCCCCCCCCCCCCCCCCCCTTTTTTATTTTAAAAGAAGCCAAAATACGATTGCTCCCAATTTATTTTCTTCGCACAGGGTAGTGAAGATCTTATCATTGTTCACGAGGCCCTTGAATATGGGGATTGCCGATTGTCGCTTGCTGTAAGTTCCTCCTCCTTCACATCATCAATGTTGATTTGTTTTGTCATGAACTTGTCAATAGTTGTATTCTGACACTGTCCACTTATCTTCTCAAACTAGATACCCAAATACGGCATTTTCGAGAATATAAATTCAATCCAGGATCTAGCTCAGATGCCCCATTGGACCGAGGCGAAGCCTCTCCGAGTTGCTACTGGTTTTACTTATGTATGATGCTTTTCTTCATTATCCATCACATCACTGCTTCTTTTTCTCGAAAGTAAAAAAATTGTTTCAGTTTGAAGTTTGAAGTTTGAATGAAATACTAATTGGATACGTTCTCAATAATGTATTTTTTCACAGCTTGGCCCCAAATTTCTTAGAGAGAATGGGTTGGAACACGTGAGTTTTTCAACGGCTGATGGAGCATTAGAGGCTGCCCCTGCGGTAATAGTTCTTGCTGAAATGCAGAGTTTTTGTCTTGAGTTGGTTTCTGATTTCCACCTTATGCTTTGTATTCTACTAGTGTCTGATTTGATGCTATTGCCAGTGGGCAAACCTTGAAATTGTTCTATAGGTTTTAGTCAAGTTTTAGTAGTTCTTTTTTGGATGAATTAACCATTTACTTGGTTAAAGTGTTGATATAATTAAATTTAACACAACTATCAGCTTAAGCTTTTGGTTCAATTAGTAATTTAACATGATATTAGAACTGAAGGTCTTGTGTTCGATCCCCTATAATGTCATTTTCTCCCTAATTAATATTGATTTCTACTTGTTGGGTTTTCTGCAAATTTTCAAGGCCACAAGTGAGAGGAGTGTTAAAGTGTTGATATAATTAAATTTATCACAACACAACCCATCAGCTTAAGCTTTGGGTGGTTTAACATACTTAAATAATGTTATCATTGTAATCATTGACGCGAGCATGTCATCACTATAACCATTTACTTGAAGCATATTATCATTGTAGGCCACGTACATACATAGCTGGATTGAAAACTGACTGCAAAAAAGTGCTTTAAAAAAGCTAGTAAAGATAGCAACAATGCTTATAGAACAATGTTTCCCCTTTGAAATGCAGATGGGGATAGCTGATGCTATTTTGGACCTTGTAAGTAGTGGGACTACTCTGAGAGAAAACAACTTGAAAGAAATTGAAGGTGGGGTGGTTTTGGAAAGCCAGGTGAACTTCTAAATTGGTTTACATCTTTTAATCCAGTAAAACTGAGTTTCTTTGAGAAGCTTGCCATTTGATAATCGTTTTAGGTTTTCTCTATATCAGATGCTTTCTTACCACAAAGATAATGCTTTTTAGGCTGTTCTTCTTGCCAGCCGAAAGTCTTTGATTCAAAGGAAAGGTGCTTTAGACGCGACCCATGAGATTCTTGAAAGACTGGAGGCACATCTGATGGCTGTTGGTCAGTTCACGGTGAGTTGTTGCTGTGTGACTTGTAATCAAATATTATTTTTCCTTCTGTGCATGAAATTATCATGCTCTAACTGACAGGTGACTGCTAACATGAGAGGAAATAGTGCACAAGAAGTTGCAGAGCGTGTTTTAAGTCAAACATCATTGTCTGGGATGCAGGTGGAAGCAATTCTTTCATTACCCCCCCCCCCCCCCCCCCCCAAAAAAAAAAAAAAAAAAAAATAGCTTTAGAAAGTGAACATATATTCCTGCCACTTGTTTAATTTCTATCGTCTTTATACAGGGCCCTACTATAAGTCCAGTTTTCTGCAAACGTGATGGGAAGGTAGTAGCTGATTACTATGCCATTGTCATATGTGTCCCCAAAAAATCCCTCTACAAGTCGGTTCGGCAACTGAGAGCAGTAAGCCATTAGCTTTTTCCTTGAACAATAATTAGCCCCAAGTTATAAAAACAGTATTCTTAACTACATCTCTCTTTTAATGGCATCATGATACCATTTTATTTCTCATGTGGAACGATACGTTGCAGATTGGGGGAAGTGGGGTTCTAATATCTCCGCTGACGTACATTTTCGATGAAGAGACTCCGAGATGGAATCAACTTCTCAAAGAACTTGGGCAGTAAACAGTATTATCAGTCCTGTAATGCATGAGATAAGATGGGATATTGAGTGAGTTTGTAGAAGGCATCCTGTTTTGGTTTGTGTCATTTGTTTTCTCCTAGACGTTTTGCCCCCGTCCTTTGTCCTCATAAATGTATTGTAGCCTTCACTAAGGATCATGTTTTGTTTTTCTGTTTCCTTTTTCTCTTTTCGCAAGGTTGGGTGAGAGATTTTGTTCTTTTTCATGTGATATTTTCAATTTTCAGCGTCTTTGATATTGATCTTCATACTTAAATTTAAAGAGACCATTTGGTTGGCTATTACTCATGTTTTCATGTGGAGCTTATGGGGTGAACGAAATAAACATCTTTTTCATGATGTTTTTTCCTCTTTTCCTCGTTTATGGAACATGTTCTCTTTACTGCTTTTTCTTGGTGTAAAACTAAGCATCCTTTTAGTCATTTTAGTTTTTGTTTTTTAGTCAGTAATTGACTTTCATTTATGTAACCGTTCTATTCTTGGGGTTCTCCCCTGATTTATTAATAAATATTTCTTTTACTAAAAAAGGATCTTCATACTTAAATTTGATTCCTCACGAACTTACATGATTAAAGAATGTGTGCAATATGGAACTTGTCTTATAGGTGACATGTTCTCAACAATCGTGATATTTGCATCTTGTTCTGATGACTGAACTGCATATGTTTTCCATGGAATGGTTTAGTCAGATCTTACACAAAATACTATTATTAGACCTCTTGAAATACCAAGCGTCTGTTTGACATTTAATATTTTTGTTTGTTTTACAGAATTTCACTCTTTAAAACCTACTTGACATCATTTTTTCAAAAACACCTCTACACAGGTGAAATGCTTATACACGTGAATATTTGCCATGAGAATTTTTTTGTTCATTTTAACCATAAAAAGTGGAGCAGAACAGTTAGAATAATCAGCTTGTTAGAGATCAATTCATCTTTTGACACCTTATGATTGTCTTCAAGGGAAGAGGCCTTTGCTCCTCAGGAGGCAGAGTAATGTTAGAATTTAAATTAAGCGCAATGTTTCCCTTTTTTATGTTACCTTAAATTAAATATAAATAGAGTTGAAATAAGGTAGTCTTTGGAACTAAGAAACATTTATGTGCATGTAAATGGGATCTCCTGAGAGTGCAGTACTATTCGGAGTAATCGTAATGGACTGCAAATTTCACCCGAGACAGTCATTCAGCGAACAAGCTCTACTCTCACTGTCACTAAATAAGGACGGTTTTGAAGGCTGGAATGTAATCAGATTAATAGGACTCATAGGAATGTTGGAATGCATGAGGAATTGAGACGGAACGAAATTAAGATTGTGAAACATGAAAACGGTGGGAAAGATTGTGAAACATGAAAACGGTGGGAGAGAGGGTTGGGTTGGAAACTATCGGATCATAATGATTTTAATATTACAAATTGAGTCCGAAACGCTCAATCCAAAAGTCGATTTTGGATTACATTACAATATAAACTCATTTCATTACGATCCCCTAAACAATCTCTTAGTAGATTAAAAGAGACCTCTAAACGTGTATGAAAACGGGAAAATTGTTCAAAATAACCTTAAACCCTAAAACTTCTATGTAAATGAACTCATTTTGTAAACACATTTTTTTAAAAACCTTTTTGAGGAATGGATTTTTTTTTTACCATTACATTACCAAATTATTAAATATCATAAATTTGATCATATCTTCGTTGATATAAATTCGTTTTAGCTAAATAATCACCCTTTTTTTATACATTTTTGTGTTATTTACAACCATGCTTATAGACCGAGCAAAATGTTAAAGAATTTTAAATTTAAATGACCTTACAAAGTTTAAATATAGACCGTCCGAAGAAATGTCATTCAAAGAAACTGTTCGTCCGTCCATCCAAGTCCACCTGTGGTGCGAGAGAGAGTGCGATGGGAATGGAAGAGGGGGTTTCTAGGTTTAAATATAGACCATTCGAAGAAATGTCATTCGAGGTTTTTTATTTTATTTTTATTTTTAAGGCAATTTAGATATTTCACTTGTCCATTTGTCCTATAACTCTTTCTTTTCAAAAACTATCCCAGAACTTGACCTCCAAAATTTTATCCTATTTTTGGCAATTTTCCTTTGGCTTTCATGATATTAAAGTCCAAGAATTTTCAAGTTTTTGTTCACTTTAAAACATGGTTAGAAATAACACGAAAAAATATATAAAAATAAGTGATCAATTAGTTAAAGTAAAATTGTATCGATAGAAATGTGACCAAAACAAATTGCAAAGTTAGAGCACGCGATCGCACATTGAGAGGTACATGATCACATAGCCCAAGCTACACGGTCGCGCACCTTTAGTTGTGCAATCGTGTAGCTATCATTATACAATTTTGTTTTGATCCTATTTCTATCTATATAACTTCATTTTAACTAAATCACCATTCGTTTTTATACCATTTTTTATGATAATTTCACTCCTCATAAAGTAAAAACAAAGGACAGGACATCTATATAAAAGTTTTTAGTTTTTGTCCTCCTGAGCAATTTTCCATGGAAATGCTGTTTTCCTCAGATCAGATGGAGGACAGAGTCAAATTTTTGTCTGTTCTTCAGTCGAATCTTTTCATAATATTTAAGGATTATACCTAAACAGACGCTATTCCATTCATTACAATTCACATTTTTAAAGACATGAGATTTAAGATTTTTCCAAATTATTTGTGCCCTCTTGGAAAGCAAAGTGTACGGAATATTCTAAAAAACTGTTTATACCTTCTTGCATAAATACAGTGCCAGCAACAACCAAGATACTGCAACCATTATACACAAATTCTACTAGATTCTATTCTTATGACGAAATGAATAATGAAGAACTATACACAATCCCTCATTACAACTGGAGTTCATTATGACAAAAGTTGAACTGCTGCAATGGCTGGTATCTTCTCTCGCAATTTCTGTGTAACGGCCACACGAACTGTCATGACCCCCGCGGCTGGCCCTGTAATCCGAACTTTAACTATTGGCTCCTCAATACCGACAAGTTCAAGAGATCCTCCCGCTGCCCCAACAAGGTAAGGTCTTATCTCTTCAAGTACCTAAGAAAAGGGTCCAAAGAAAATTCAGCTTCTGAATTTGTAGTCTAGATCGACCTTATGAGTTATGCCATCACTGTAAAAGATAAAGGAATAATAACATTCAACCATAATTGTACAAACAAGAATGAGTCTTAATTTGTTTCCAATATTTCATGGAGTTGAAGGAGGCATTGAAATCTCCCTCAAGGTTGAATAGATAATAATAACAACCAATCCAAGTGACAAGGAATACCAGCCAACTTGGATGCAAGGATGAGATGGGATAGGAAATCTATCACCGGACAAGTCAATATGAAAAAAAAAAAAACGTGCATTTCTTACAGCCAGGGAAAGTTGATAACACATGGGGAATAATAAGTATTTCAAACATAACCTACCAGTACAGTGTAGTTATACAGTCCTTCATGACAAGAAAATTCAAATGTTTTAATGTTGCATTGATATCAGGTTCATTGCCAACAAATGCTGCAAGCCTAATCAAGCTGGTCGCAGTTTTGGACCAATACCAAGTAGAGTAGCATATGGATGAGAAAATCAGACACACAGACCATCAAAGCACTTAATTGCTATGAAGAAGGAAAGGAAGATGTAATCATGGCATCACAAATAATAGGTTCGCAAACAGCCAGAAGTGTTGTTTTATCAAAACTATTCAAGAGTAATAAAAAAAGTGAAAGATGCCCGATGAGGTATTGTCGAAGTTGAGTAAAAATAATGCTTGCTTATTCCGACCCTTAATTTCTCAATAACTATTTATATCAAAACTTTACAATTTTGAAGTGTATGATGGATTATAGATCGAATTATTTATGTTTTTGTCTTGATGGCTTTTGACTATGCTATGGTTGTGGATTTCCTTAGCTGATTATGGAGTGGTGTGTGATAACTGATAAGAAACACTTGATGGTGGAGCTGGAGTTTGCAAAAAATTATTTGGGAGTGTATTTTCTTTCTAGGTGTGAGTTATCCAATTTCTAGGAGAAATTTTGCCAAAACTAATAAGAAATTTTATAAAGAAAGTTTTTGCTAGCCACCTATCTTGAAAAATGTTTTTTAGAGCTTGACAGTTGTTCCATAGTTTAAAGGTAATTTGGGGCAGGGTGTGTCATCAAGTGTTGAGTAATACGAGATGCACCTATCTTTACGCCCTTCTTATCACTCACCAAAAAAGAATTAAAATATTTCAAAAGAAAAAAAGAAGAAGGATTTGCCACATGGAAAATTATGATCAGACAATTTGGTGAGATGTACAAAGATAGATACTGCCCGGGATGCACCTAAGTATTTTTCTTAAGTATTGTCGAAGTTGAGTAAAAATAATGCTTGCTTATCCCGACCCTTAATATCTATAACCATAATCAAAGAACCTGTGGAAGCTATACCACCAAGCCTCTTCCCTCCAAAAAAAGAGTCCAAGTACCTTGAAGGGGAGCAGCTCTCTTTCATTATAAGTTGTATCTCTAGATTAGAGATTACAGGTGGGTGAGTGTTTAAGGCAAAAATACGACATTTAAGTTACATCTAAATCATAGAATGAATACGACTGATAGAAAGAGAACATTCATGTACCTTCTCTATATTCTCCTCGTTGAGCTCCAATCCAGTTTCTTCATCTGCTATTGGTTCTACAGCAACAATCTCAGGGATCTTCTCCATCAAACGCCGTTCAATTCCCATCTTCATGGTCGTAACAGAACTCGGACATGAGCCGCAAGCTCCTTGTAGCTTCAACCGTACAACATTTCCGTCAATTTCATGTAATGCCACATTTCCACCATCTGCAATAAGATATGGTCGAACTTCGTCCAACACACTCTCAACATTTTCTGCAGTCAGTGGCAATTCCAGTGCCGAATTCGGAGTTGCAACAGCTCTTATAACTGCAAAACAGAAATTTTCGAATCAAACGACAAAGATTGGTAATCTAAAGGTTTGTGCATCCTCTTCGTTCTAACTTCGACTTCAACTAATCGCATATGAACCCTAATAGTAAACAAAATCAACAACCAGTAACTTGATGCGAATGGAATTCACTTCAATAGAAGGCATAAAAAGAATCAATCATACCTCGCGTGCGTGAGGTAGACGGCAATCGAATTCGAAGGGAACGACACGATCTCCGCCAAGGTGAAACATGGCGAAAGAAAAACCTCGAGATCTACAAAACAAACATGTTAATTTGATTAAAAGAAACAAAAAAGGATTGATTAAAAGATGGAAATGGAAGGGACCTTGAAGGTGCGAGAACAAGAAGGAGATTCAAGGGTTTGCGGGGCTCTGGTGTATGGGGAGGGATTCAACACCACGGCATGCATATTGAATTCAAGCGCTGTTCTTTGTCTGAATCAGGATGAGTTGGATCAGAATCGATGAACAGATTGAGAAAATTGAAGGCGTAATTGAGTTTCCCGATAAGAGTGTTCAAAGTGTTTGATGTTCTTCCTTCTTCTTCCTCACCGTTCCCCGTTTTTTTTCAATATTTTCTTCTTCTTCCTTCTAATTCCCTTCACTGGAATTAACAATATCCTGCCTCCCTCACCGCTCACCACTAAAACCTTTTAGGTTTAAATACCATATTTTCGTTTAATTTTATGTCCAATATTAATTTATTTATTTTCCATATTTAAAAAAACATATTCGCATATTATTATTTTGAAAATTATTATAAAAAAAATCAAACTATTTACAAATATAAAAAAATTTCACGGATTATAGCTATCACTTGAGTGAATCGATGTCTATTGCTCAAGTCATAGAATTTTATCGTGATGTATCACTCATAGATAATAAAATTTTACGAAATTACTAAAAATGTCAAACTATTACAAAAATAGAAAATTTTTACTATTCTATTGCGGTCTATTGCTGATAGACAGTGAAATTTTTATATTTTTGTAAATAGTTTGACTCATTTTTCTAAATTTGAAAATAACCCTTAAATTTTTCCGTATTAGTTAATAGTTTGGTTCATTTTTTTATATTTGAAAATAGCCTTTATATTTTCTTGTATACAAAATTATTATTGTTATTTAACTAATTTGGATAAAAATTAATTTTGAGAGACTAAATTTAAGATTATTGAAAGTATATGGTTTAAAATTGGACAATTAAAAGTAGAAGGACTAAAATTGAAGAAATTTCAAAGTGTATATATATAGCTATCAAAATGGTATTTTAACAAAAATATTATTATTGTAATTAGGAAAAAAAAATACTTTTTTGGTCCCTAGATTTATGATTTAATTTCTATTTAGTCCATATGTTCCAAAATGATATATTTTTAGCCATTAAGTCTAGAGTTTAGTTTCAATTTAGTCCCTAGGTTTCTAAATATCACAATTTCACCATTGAGATATGAATTTTGTTTCAATTTGGTCCTTTGGTTTCAAGCTTTGTACTTTTAACCTCAATTTTTCTCAAAATACTCACTTTCTGTCTTTAGTGGTAATGTCTATTAGTTATTTTAAAAGAATTATAATTAATTAAATTTCACTATTTTTCATCACTATTAAAATTAAATTCAAATTTTCACTTTATAATTATTAATTAATAGATATTAACGTGAAAAACTGGAAGTAAGTATTTAGTGAAAAAAAAAAAGAACATAGTAGTGTAAATCTTGAAAACCTAAGGACCAAATTGAAACAAAATTGAATTTTTAAAGGTGAAATTGCAACATTTTGAACCCTAAGGACTAAACTACAACTAAGTTCTAAACTTAAAGAATAAAATTGTAACATTTAGATACCTAGGGCCCGTTTGGTAACGTTTCTGTTCTCTGTTTCTTGTTTGATAATTGTTTCTTGTTTTTTTTTTAAAACAATATAATATAAAAAAAGAAGATATGTCATACACTAAACATAAAAAAAGATATTATCAAAAGTTTATGTCATCTTAAGAAGTAAGTCTCGATGACAACTAAATATAATAACAAAGTTGTATTCTATCCTTCATATATGTTGCCCAAATTTGATCGACGTTGTCATCTCAACTCGAGTCATTTGTCTTAAATGATGTTGAGTCAAATCCAACTTAGTTATATTATTATGTAATTGTCGTGGTTGTAAAATATTAAAATTAAGCTAAATGAATTAATGTCTTAGTCAGCAAAATTTATATATTATAAAATTATACTCAATTTCAGATATACTAAAAATATTAGAATTAAAATAATATATAAACATGCAAATTACAAAATTTAATACTCAAAAGTTGAAATATAAAAAAATTAATATATATATTAAAAATTAAAATAATATAAAAATCTAAATATTGGAGAATTTTAAAATTTAATATTAAAATAAAATATTAGCACAATAGAATTATTTTTGTAAATAGCAAAATTAATAAATAAAATATAAAAGATGGTAATAAATATAAAACAAAAAAAATAAATAAAAGTGCCCAATTTAGGAGTTGAATTTTAAAATATACAAATTAATATAAATATTAAAAATATAAATAATATATAAATATAAATAGATAATTATTTTTGTAAATAACAAAATTAGTGAAGAAAAATAAATAAAATACAAGATATGGAAATAAATATAAAAGTAAAAAAACCAAATAAAAGTGTCCAACTTGGGAGTTGAACACACAACCAAGAGGTGAAAGAATAATAAAGGTAAGCATGACAACCAATAGACCAAAGATAAATTTTGTTGAAAAAAGAAAACAGTATTATATTAAATAGAAACAAGGAGAAATTTTTTGTTCTCATTCTCAAAAACGTTTCTCAAATTCTAGAAACAAAAAACGGGAACGGTTATCAAACAAACCAATTTCTTAAAAAATGAGAAACAGGAAACGAAAAACGAAAATCGTTATCAAACGGACCCAAAGAGACTAAATAAAATTTAGACCCAACAAAAAGATGTTTTTACCTTATTATTATTATCTTTTAAAAGAATGCAAATCTAAGCTCAATGTTAACCAAATTTTGATGTCGTTATCTTTTTACCTTAAATTTTAGTTTTTCATAAAATTATTCATAAAGCCAAAGAAAAAGAATTTGCTCTGTTGGAGAGTAAAAGTAATTTAGGCCAAAATGAACATATTTTAATGGCCATCAAACATCATGCATTGAATTAAAAAAAAATATACATATATATAATTTAAATAATTTAAAAATTTATATTATAAATAACTTTACTTCTTGCATACCTTTTTCGATTTTTTTTAAAGCTCTATCTTGACATACACACAAAACAATTTTACTCACTTTTTTTAAAAAAATAACATACGTACAATTAACTTACCAATTGGTTTATAGTGCTCATCCTAACTCCAAATTCTATTCATTGATATTTTCAAATATAATTTCATTCCACCCTTCTTTTTTTGGTTTAAGAAGAAGAAACACATTCCATACTACAAAAAAAAAAAAAAAAAAAAAAAAGAGGGGAAAGAAAAAACAAGTGACATTATGGTAATGATTTTGAAAAATGGTTAAAATCACTTTTATTATTTTCAAAATCACTCTAAAAATGTTTTTAATCATTCAAAATTACTTTTAAAAGTATGAAAATTACGTTTAAAGTGTAAAATTAAACATTGAATTGATTTTTAGTGATTAAAGGTGTGTTCTATAATAATTTTGAACACGACAAAAGTGATTTTAACCATTTCAAAATCACTCTCAAACATAACTAAATTACAATCCACAACATAGACATACATTGGACATAGAAGCATGCAAGTGGGAAAAGGGAGAAGGCAAATAAAAGGATTTTAATTGAAGGAATTGAGAGATGAACGAAGAGCAAGCTCAGGAGACCCTTTTTTCTTGAATATGAACAACAAATCTCCCACCAGTGGAATGATTGGTTTCTTCTTTATCTTTTTCTTTTCCTTTTTACCTCCAAAATACCCTATCTTGTCTCCAAAGCTCAATATCTGAGCCAATGTGGGTGACTCTGTCTCCTCCATTCTCTTCATATTCAACTCTGACCTCTTCATTTCTTCTTCTATCCTTCCACTCTCACATCCCATTGCAATTCTTCTCGTCGCTGCAGCTTTAGCCCCCGCTGCTGCCGCCTCAGCCTCGGCCAACTTTGACATGTTCTTATGCAGCTCTGCATTCAGTGATGCCAATGCCACTTCTGTATCTTCTTCCCTCTCCTTCAGCAACCTCAACTCTTCCTTAGTCTCCTCCAACTCTGCTTCAAGTTTCTTCAGGGTATTCAAAACATGTTCTTTCTCTTCTTTTACTGTTGTTGTAGAGCTTGGCAATGACTCCCATGTGCCTATTTCAGGCAATGAGACGTGGGCACATGGTTTCGGCGATGATGAGTATGTGTCTCCGACTAGACGCCGCCCGCCAAACACGGCAACGGCTTCTTTGACGGAGCGGAAGGGGCGGGTGGTGTCGACGGTGGAGCCAGAACTTTGATTAGGCATTTCAGGGTCTTCCATGGTTGGAGAGTTAGTGAGTTTGGGATGTGTACGAGGGTGTGTGGGAAGATATGGTATATTTGACGATTGGTTTGGTGGGAGAATTGAGCTCTTTGCTTTAGCTTTAAAAGTAAAGGGAGAGAGAGAGGGATCGCTGTTGTTTCAAGGTTAAGACAAAAATGACCCTATAATATTGTGTGGGGAAGATGGTCGAAAATGACCACCCAACCAATAGAGAGGTGGAGCTTAAACATAATATAAAGGGTAAAATGCTTTTTGGTCCCTAAATTTTGTCTTAATTTCTATTTGGTCTCTAGGCTTCGAAATTTTATGCATTTGGTCCTTAAGTTTTGAATTTAGATTCAATTTAATTAAAATGTTACAATCTCACAATTGAAATTTGAGCTTTGTTTTTATTTGGTCCCTAAATTTCACGATTTTAACTTTTAACCTCAATTTTTCATCAAATTCTCATTTTCAATCATTGGCGTTAATGTCTATTAATTAATTTAAAATAATTATAAAGTGAAATTTTAATTTTAATAGTGATGGAAAAAATAATGAAACTTAATTAATGATAATTCTTTTAACTTTTTAAATTAATTAATAGACATTAAGAACTAAATTGAAACAAAGCTTATATTTCAGGGTAAAAGTGTAACATTTTGAAACTTAGGGAAACAAACGAAAACTAAACCCAAAACCTAGGGACCAAAAAGATACTTTTTCCTAATATTATAAATCTCTCAGAGTAACAAATTAATGACGCTCTACATGCATATAATATAACCAACATGCTCCAGTAATAGAAAGCTTAAAATGCTTACTTATCTCTCCTTAGCTGCAACGCTATCATGAAGAATTTTGCAATTTATAGTTCTTTCATTAAGCAACTGCTTTTGGGAACGTGGACCATGGCCTAAGTTGTAGCTGAATCTCCAAATATTTGATTTTCTGGTACAGCAGGTCGGATATCCACTGTAGCTTAAATGCTTACTCTTACTTGCCTTCCACATCACTTAATGCTCCAACTACAAATGTTGAGTGAATTGAAAACGCAACAGAGGTTAGTTTAAAACAATCTCATAGAGAGTTCACTTGGTGCAACACTAAAGCTCGTTAGAACGAAACTATAATGCAAAATGAATCATGCTTCTGTGAAAAGCCAATGGCAGAAACAACAGAATGGAGAGATAAGTAAACGGAAATATTCTTTAATTAAATGAAAAGTGACTAATGCTCAAAGTACATCACGATAACGACAAAACAATGTAAAGACTTTAGTAAGAGTAAAGTACCAAACAAGGAAACCAAGATATAAAAGACTTGCTAAAAAGGAAAATGGTAGCATCCCAGAATCAAAAGACAAGGTAAAACTTGATCAGACAACAGAATGAGAATGACGTAAACAGAGATCAATTTTATTCTTTTTAATAGCAGTACACAGTACATGAAAAGTTGGACAAACAATAAGTTACATAACTAGTTTCAGGTATTTTATTTCTTCCTAATAAACTACAGTAAATGTAATTCTATCCTTTTTTTCATTTTATTTCAATTGAATGGTAACTTTAATATTATTAATACTTGCTTACAACAAATTTTATCTTTTACGTGAACCTCCAGGAGCGGGATTTCGATATCTCTTCTTAAAGAGTAATGAGAGAGCTGGGCGCACCATTGGCCATGTTGTGACAATTGCAATGTAAGCGAGCAGCCAAAATGATTTACCACTATGGCGAGCAAGACAATCTGTGCATTTCCTTACAAGAGTTGTGGCCTGTGTTGGATTTGGATCCTTTTCTTCATAGTGCTCTGGTTGGTCATTCTTCCTAACATTGTCAGCCCCTACTTTGTCCAAAATGACTTCGTCATTCATACTAACATTGGCCGTTTCCTGGTTTGGCATGTCTTGCATAATATCGTCTGTTTGTTCGTCACCCACAGCAGTCACCATTCCATCTTCCAAAACGCTCACGTAAGGACCCTGATCGATGGAAAAGCTTGGAGTAGGAGCTGTTGTCTCTTGCATCTGCAAGAAAGTATACGCTGTATGAGGCTAGATTACATAGAAATAGAAGCCTTCTCACACATTAATTAGTAAAAAATTCCAGTGGCTTTTTTTAAAAAATAAATAATATAGATGGAGAGATGGGAGAGCCAGAAATTTTCAAATATGGAACGGATAGCAACCAAGAAAAGACTCCAACTTCTAAGGCATCAGGAAAATGTTCAAAGGTGATCTTTATTCTGGAAAGTATTGAGAGTGGATGAATCTAGCATTTCACTTGTTTGAGGTAAAAATTACATAAAAAAGATTGAGAATGGGAAATTCGGTCATGTTTGACCAAATATAACAGCCATTTGAAACAGGAATATCATTAAGAGAGAGATCTCAGATGACCTTGTTGAATTCTCTCATACTTGTAGTAATGCAATTGCAATGCAACCACCTAAGGATATTTCATTGATCGATCTAATAACACAGTGAAATCACTACCAAAGCCCCAACAATCATTACACAGACCAATGTGGGAAGATGGACCATAAGTACAGCTGATCCAACAGAAAAAATGGCTTTCGACGGAAAGTTTAAAGGGGTGTAAACACCACTAAGAACATTCAAAATATTGACCAATGGTTAAAATTCAAACCCATATGGCTGAGGGACCAGCAGCAGGACCATTCAAGCTTAAAAAAGACCAATCAATGTGCGTAGCCAAACAGACTTGATGGCGGAGCGATCAATAAAAGAGCTTTGGTTCTTGGAGGAAAACAATATCAAAGCTGATATCAAGGATAAAATTTTAACCAAACTTATCTTCTGCCTTCACCAGAGCTGCAAATGCTCCAACTTAAAATCTTCATGAACTGGAAGGTTGGCATATTGTTGAAATAAGGTTTTCAAACTCCCTGTTGTGCAGTTCAACATGCTTTTCTTGGACAGCAATTATTTGGGAATTGGAATTATACACAAGCCAAGCCACCTATACGCTTCACTTTTGTAGGAAACAGGAACCAGCAGAAAGAGTTTTAAAATCTAGCAGTGTGGATCGTATTAGTAAAGATATATAGGCAGAAAGAGGTAAGTTGTCAATGAGAAGTGAAAGCTACGGGAAATGGGAGGGCGGCTCCAAACCTCTCAAAAGTTTGAGAATCTATAACTATTCTTAATTGTAATAGAATACTAGTTAGAGTTATTCCTATCTATTCTTTTAGACAATCCGGTAGGTCAGCACATTGTTAAAAAGTTTAACAATAATGGTTGTCCAATGGTACGGCAGCTAGGTAGCTTGGATCTCATCAATTTCATCGATGGAGGTGTCTCAGGTGTTAGGAACAAAGTAGGGTAAAACATCATTCTTTTCCTCTGTCAGTCGGATAAAAAGTTGATCCTTCCATGAGGTAAAAGGCCCAGTGTCTTTTCCAATGCTGGGGCTCTCCTTATTAGATTAGATAATCCGATCATTCATGATTCGTAAATTCTCTTTCAATGTGCCTGAGCACTAAATGCTTTAAATTTTATTATGATCATGTTACTGCACCTGCTTTATTATGCCAATGTATGGGCTGGAATGCAGGATGCCAAGGAATTCATCGACAGCTCTCGCCCACCTACAACATATGATTTGACATGATGAATCACAATTAGATGACTTTAATTCCAAGTTTGCTAATGAAAGTTAACCTGCAAGATAAGATCTAGTGAGACTTCTAAGTAATCAGTAATTCACTCTCTTTTTCTTAATTTTATTTTATATTTTTATGCTCAAAGTACAAGTACCATGACCCACAACAACAGAACAAGACTTCCAAACCCACAAAAAGGACCGGTATCACCTTTTCTGAGAAGTAATACCAGATTTTTATCACGTTCAGAATTCTTGCTCTCTTCTATGACAATGGAAAAATGTCTCATAAACTAACCTGATTTTCTCTAACTACTACAATCATTATAATTTGGAGAATTGCACAAAAATCCATTTTTCCAAGTGCAACAAATGGGAGCACATGTATATTACCACAGGGTGTTGGCAGTTATCCCTTCATAGAAGGCTAGATGTCCTCCATGTGGTGTCGTAGCAAGAACGACATTCCTATTTGCCCTGTAAATAGTTAATCAACCAGCGTTAACCAAACTCCAATAGAGATAGGATTAGGCAAGTTATAGCACTGAATTGTACTGGACCTGCTATAAAGGTGAGGAAACAAGGAATTTAGAGGATTGGAAACTATTTCCTTTTTTTTTTCCAGAAGAAACATTCAGTAAAAATGTGTTTGAAAATTTATATATTAACAAGTAATGTGGTATTTTCTCGCAAAACATTTATTTTCTGAAAGAATGAAAATGGCATCCTTTTCAAAATCACGGATTTGTGAATAGTAATTCCAGAATTGTGAATACCTTATACTTGTAAGATAAATCACAATTTCTAAAAACAGCTCTGAAAACAAAGATAGGGAACTGTTTTCAAAATAGTTCCAAATACAAGTTATGTTGGAAAGTACTGTGCCTATTATGTCAGGATGTAGCAAAACAGCCATTATTGTTGAGTACAGTATGAAATTTTGGACTTTTAAGCAAAAACAAATCGAACCCTTTTCCTCATTACACCATCACATGTTGTAATATATTAATAGTCAGTTGAGTAGATAGCAGAAAATAAAGATAATGTTCATACGGGCTATTTTGCAAAGAATAGGTAGGGAAACTCATTCACATTTGAGCAAGGGGATATTTGAAAAATGTAAACGATCAACATCTAATATCAGATACTGGCAAAGAAAAGAAAAAGGAAAAAAAAAAAAAAAAAAAAAAAAAAAACCTTAGCAAAAAGTCGACAACAAGGTGAAATAGTATGGCATTAATGTCAAAAAAGTGTATACAAGCATGAACTAGGAATAAGTCCTACCTACACTCGTCCCATGGAATGGCTTCTTTTGTGCACAACGGATCATCCAAAGCACTGATACATAGAAGTGGCACTGCTACGTTTCCCACATAGGTAGAACTAGTGGCGTGCCTGTAATATGCATCCACGGTCTGGGAAAAGAAAACATGTATCAGCATTTACAAAGATATGGAAACATGAGGGCCTTTTGGGTTACATTTTACAAAAAGTAGAAAAATGAAAAAATAATAATAATTATAATAATAAATATATATATAGAATAATTTTTAAAAAATGATTTCATACTGTTCTTAATTTTAAGAACTGTATGAAAAGATACTTCTACTGCATATTTTTTCATTTATTTCTTCCATATATTAATTAAAAATATAAAACATGTGGATCGCATTATGCCTAAACAGTCGATGATTATATATGAACCGTTAGTTTGAAAAACACACATTATGCCTAAACAGTTGATGATTATATATGAACCATTAGTTTGAAAAACACACTGAATATATTACTATTTTCTATTTTTTATGCCTTGAAAGCTGTTTTTAAAAATTATCGATGGGCTTGTTCACTTTTTTTTACCCCCGAGAATTGTTTTAAATGAAATTTGGCAAAAAAAAATCAATTTATACACCTAAATTTTGAAGTGGTATCAATTAAAACCCCAAATTATTAATTGTATCCATTTAAATAGATCTTCCATGAGTGAATTATAATTATTTTCGCTTGATTCAATTTAAAATCAAGTCAGAATAAACTAATACAAATTATTTCTCTCCTAAAATCCTACCAAAGTAGTAAGAAAAGCTATCACGTAATAATTCCCTAGACAAGTGAAGAAAACTAGAGGAAGATGAGAAGATAAAAAGTCACTCATAGTAATAAAAATCTACTACTATCCAATTGATTCCAATATATCTCTATGATATTGAAGTCTTATACACGTGAAAATTATGCATTAATAGTTTTGATTTTTGGTCTAAATTGATTTTTTTTATCGAGTTTAACAATATTTGAGGTTGGATGATTCAAACCTTTGACCTCTTGATCGAGGGTGTATGACTAGTTGAGCTATTGCTCGAGTGGGTGGGTACAGATTGATTTTTCCATTTGAATTTATCCACTGAAAATAAGTATTTAGAGTGCATGTTTTACCTCAAAATTTCCAAGGACGCGTGTGGCGTAGTTGTCAAAATCACGAACTGAACGTGACTGCCATGGAACAAGAATATAAGATTGATACATACATACATACATACATACATACATATATATATATAATATGCATTATGGTTGGACACCCAAAAAAAAACAACAACAACTTCTGTGATACGATTGTAAAGGTTTGTCCTAATTTCCATTTATAACCATCAAAGAAGTGAGAAAGAATCCTGAAGTAGAATCTCAGAAGGCCTTGCAGGGCCTTAAAATACTACTCCGATCTGGGTGGGGTAAACAATGTAGACCTACAGCAGATATGAACTGCATGTATCAAGCTTTATTCTAATTTATTGTCCAATTTGTTATGAAATTAAATGTAACATATAGTCTTGTATTCCTCACGTAAGTACAGCTCAAGAAGTAGTTTTGATGTTACATTGAATATTTTAAATATCCAAATCAGAATAGATAGAAATCTTCATTATGCATAAATTCCAGACCAATTTGAAGTGATGAGGTTGATGTCTTGTGATGAGGTTATGTTGAGACATCAACGAGGGTGTCCAACAGAAGATAACCATACCAGAGCTCACAAAGTTTCAGATGCTTAGGTTAAAATATTTTCATGCTAAGTACTATGAAACAGAGTCAAGGACCTTCTTAATGGATTCCCACTCCGTAAGTCGAGACAAGTTGGATTCATGCCTGCAGGAAATATAATTTGGTCATCACGTAAGAAGCCCAAAGTTGGAAAGATGTTAATGTTATCTTATGTTTAATAGTTAAAGCAGTAAAGCACTCTAAGTTTTCATGTCAATGGGTACAAAAGAAAAAATCATATTAAGGTCATAAAAAAAATGTTTAGACGTACAATAATGCAAAACCTTGTAAACCATTAGCCAAAGCTTTATTATAAAAACTCTGAACAAGCCTGCGATTAATGAACCTGTCACATATCTACAAAAGGGAATGGAACGTGAATTGTGTTAGCGATTAAAAACAGAATAGAAGATTGGTTCTTATATTGACACAGACATTATGACAAGTTTTACACACATCAAATCTTGAGAGAAAGGAGTGAATTTCGCTTGTGTTGAGCAACAACACTCGTGGCTATAAAATAAATTTAACAATTTTAATATTACATCTGTCTCACATGTCAAGGAAAAGTAGAAAGTAAATGGATATCAGCCCATCAGGTTTCCAGACTAATGATCTCACTTTTACTACAAACCTGAGAACATCTTTCAGGGAAAAATTTTCTATACTACAAGAAACTCCCTCCATTTATTGTATGCTACGCCAGCATGTTTTTAAAACTAAAGTGAGGTCCACTTATATTAATACGGGGATCACTACTATTTATGAATAAATTGATGGTGTGAACAAAGGGAGTATGATACTCTAGAAGAGATGTGCGTCAATTAAGAAAAGAGGTGTGATTGGCATATCCATTAAAAGATCTTGAGATCAATTCAATAGCCTTTACACATACTATATGAACGAGCATCACACCAAGGGGAAGAGAACATTGAACTAATTTAAAGTTCCTATGGTATGAAAGTAAACCATTCAGGATAATAACGGCTTCCAGAAAATTAAGAGGAAAAAAATGAAAGCCCAAAAAATGGACTGGAAAAATAAATAAGATGGGTTTAATATACCACCAAAATAACTAGATTACCTTAAGAATATTGGGAAAATAAATTACCCTTACCGCATGCTGTAAGTTGGAAAATCATTACTCCATATAGAAATATAATGCATCAATTAGATCATAAAATGATTATTCAGAACACGATTGGCATACTGACCAAAAGATCCCAAGGTGAGCAAATAGCAGCAGCACCGGAAATAGGGACATTGGCACCATCCTCTCCTAGGTATTTTACCTGGAGGAAGCAAGACATGTTGGTAAAGAAAAACAGCAAAATTATGCATAAGACTAATTATATCAATTTCTTCAAGCTAATCAAGTGTGTGCATCGTCAATTAAGCAATCAATTCCCAGCTATATAGAATAAATATTTCAAGGATACTCAAACTGTGAGCAGCACCTTCAGGGCAAGTTCTCATTTCTTATTTCACATTTGTTGCATCTAGTTTTCTTTTTTTATTGAAAAATTGAAATATATGTGGTACCCATTTCCTATTCTCTAAGAATTTAATTAAGAAAATTAAAATTTTACATGAAAGTATTTCTTGAAAAATCTTATTAAAAAATCTCATGTTATATTTACTTTTAAATATCTATTATGTATTTTATAAGTCCAAAATGATAAAATAATGCTTTGTTTATATTTTAAAAGAACTTGAAAAATGAAAAGAACAAGAAAGTAGATTCTGTTATTTCCAAATTTATACATAATTTAGGAACATTTCTTAAAAATGAGAAACAAGAAATAGAAACAATTACCAAATGTTTCTGTTTCATAAACATTGAAAATGAGACATAGCAAACGAGAAATAGGAACGCCACCAAATAACTCCTTAATAACCAAGATTACAAAATAATCAAAGTTGATAAGACTAGAGGATAAACAATAAAGACTTCTACAGTCAATAAAATTTTTCCCAATTGATCCCATAACCATTTTCCACCTTAAACTAATATAACCTTCATAAGCTTAGCAATCCAGAAGAATTTAAGAGTAAATTTGAGCTATCCTACTTTTCTACATCCGCTGGCTGGTTTTGTGATAAAATCCAATTCAGTCAAGAAAATATGAATTTATAAAGTGTTTACAAAGGTAAATACTTATACCAGAACATTTGCGCCAATACTAGTTCCAACAACAAACAGAGGGGCTTCTGGATGCTGACTATGAATATGGCCAACCACTCTCCTTATATCCTCTGTCCATGCAGCATTATAGACACGTTCAGACTGACCAAAGACCAAGGAGAACCAAGATAAACCACATATATACAGAAAACCATCATAAAGATATATATATATATATAATCATCTGGAAAATCATATCATTGTACGGAAAATAGTGCATCCAGACAGTTGATTGTAACCTCACACAACCCATTCCCTGAAGATGTCCTTAGGTCAAAGGTACTATTGCAGTAATGTACATTTAGTCATACAATATGCAACTAAATTAAACAAATTGTACATTACAGCAAATGAATGAATTCCACGTAGATTCTCTTTAACAGCTTTGTTAGACACATTTGTTCGCTTGTGACTCACCTACTAGAAGTAATAACTCTGTTTTCACACCTCGTGACACAAGTCTACTCAAAACCCTCAATACCCACTTTAAATCCCTCAATAACTCCCTTTTCCACACCTAGAACTAATCCTTACCCACCTTCAATCCCTCAATAGCTCCCTTTTCCACACCTCGTGACACAAATCTACTCAAAACATCCACCTCCACTATACAGAGAAAGGGCAACTGAAGACCCCTAGAAGCAAAAATCTTCTCTCTAGGCTTGCCATTGATGAAGATCAGATGCAATTATAAATCCAAGATCTCCATTCAAACCTGAAGACTGAAGTCTTTCTTCCTTAAGACCTTATCCAAGAAATTCCACTCCACATGTACCGGATCAGTTAAAACTAAATGATAATAGGATATAATGTGCAAATTTGCAAACTACACAAGTATTCAAAATCATTTTTAAAACACAAATCACAGAGGTATAATTTGCAATTAACACAAATCACAGAGGTATAATTCGCAATTATCTCTTAAATAAGTATGGTAGCATGGCATAATGTCCAGCGTCTCCATTTTAAGGTTAAAGCCATGCCTACAGTGTAAACTTAATAGCAATCTTACAGTTAGTGATATGCCGCCAAGACCGCGATGATTGCTTACAACGACATTCCATCCACGTTTTGCAATCCTGAATGCCAAATGCTTAATGTACTGTAAAAAGAGTACACCTTCTTGAGCCCAACAAAACCACCATTAAAGAGTCTATATAAAAGCTCTGGCCAAATGCTAACGGTGAAAAGTTTTCATGATGTACACCCTGTTTTGCACTTATATCTGAATTCGTCATTTATTATCTCATTCCAAATTTGAGTTAGTATTGTTGACGTAAAAAGAAAAAAGCAAAGGGAATTGTTATGCATCATTATAATAGTTTCAATAATTCCTTTCATATTATCCTAAAACATAAAATTCTACATCAAGACATCTAATAATTAAAATAGATGACTTTGTTTCAATTTGGCATCCTATACTCACGTATCCATGTAATTTTATCTATTTAATGAAAGATTTTTTATGAAGAAGAATGTGTCTCTCGATCATTACTGTGTTCAAACATTTCAGGATTTTATTGAAACTCCCCTTCTATATACACCTACTAGCACTAGCCTTTGACATAATGATATATTTTCCTACCTCCTGGAATCTGGTATGTACATGACATTTCAAACGAAAAAACATGATAGTTTGATACCTTTTATATTTCGTATTGGAGTATCGTATTGGAGTATATGCTATCTGTCAAGACTATAATTGGCATGAACTGTAGAAAATAACCATCAATGGCAATAATCTTATGACATCTCAAATATAAGCCCTACCTTGTGCAAACATATACATCCGGGGGAAAAGAAGAAAAAGAAACGATTGGGAAATTCAGGAAATAAGATTATAAAATTAGCATACAAACTTGGAAAAATGAAATATAACTTACAGCTGCAGATGAGTCACTGGTTAATCCAGGAATTACTATAACAGTTGGTGTTTTCTCATAGTCAGGAGTGCTAACGTTCACGCCAAAGCCATCACATTTAACTGCACAAGAGGTTAAAATTAGGGAAATATCCAATAACGCATATCACTTGATTACTGAAAAATAGTGGACAGCTTTTAGCATCCAATATGTGAAGTTCAACATGGATTACATCGATTTTAACAAAGAAAATAACATATTTGGGAAAAGAGATCAGTGACTTCTTGATCCCACAGATAACTAATATTTAGTCCAGACTTTTGAAGTTTATGCCTTAGATTTAAGAAGCTCATGGACAAATATTAAGCCTTAAACTTCACTCCTTTTGAGATTTATACCTCTTCTAAAAAAGATTTGCATCTCCATGAGACCAACCACTCTCCTTACGATGGGAGGTTAGTCATCATGGAATTAATATAGTTCTTTGCTTACAAAGGAGAATGCCTCATCTCACCCTCACTCCATCGTTTTGTGTGATGTTTATTTCTCACTTATAGCATCCTTGTCGACTTTTTGTCCATCGTACCTTTGCTTCTCAATATTGAGAAAGAATGCTAGAAGCTTTGATTGGTCAATCTTTTTGCCAAACGACATATCTGGTATTCTAGCTTCAATCTTGGGTCATCCCTTCCATGATACGAAAAAGACTTTCTGATTGGCTATAAATCCAGTGTTCTTTTGGTATCTCTGGGGTGAAATGAATGTGCACAGGGACATTTTCGCTACTTATGTTAGCTTTCTGGATTTAATTTTCTTTCATACTTTGTATTGTTGTGGACATTTACATCCATTTAATGATTATGTTTATCTTCTTTGATTTCCAATTTGAGTTTTTTTTTACGTAATTCACCTTTTGGTGTTGGGAGCCCTTTAATCTCCTATTATTTCATTCATCAATGAAATATGTCTCTTAAAATTAAAAATAAAAAATAAAAAAATAATAATTAGAAGGGGAAAAAAAGTTGAGGTCTAGGAAAACTGGAATCAAAATGGTAAATAACATGGACCCTTCCAAATTAAGAAAATGGTTGGCATATCAAGATTGTCACGATAGGGAAATCTCTTTTAACACACTTTTGGGAATCTGTTCATGGACGAATACCAATACACAATGCATTACTGAGATCAGAGACAAAATAATCGAGAAAGTAAGAACGTTCTTAATGATGATGGAATAAATGAAACCTACCATCAGAACTCCTTAGCCAATCCAAAGCAATTGTTCCGCCATCAGGTACACGAAATAACTGTCTGGGGTAAAAGCATAGGTCTCATTGTATAAAAATGTAGAAAAAGAAAAATAATTTGCAGACGTAACGGTGGTTCCGATTATGCCATAATGAATAGTGTAAGAACAAGCCAAGATGATCCGATAAGACTGTTAATCGCTTATGACCAAGATTTAATATAGAGTATAGACAAAAAAAGAAAATTAATGCTAGTATTCAAAATAATTTAAAACCCCTCGCAGGAGAGCAATTTTTTTTCTTTTTCCCCGTGGAGAACTCTTTTCCATTTATATTCAATCTTCTGGAAAATCGCCACACATGTTACAAGGAAACAGAGTTCATCTCATTATCTTGATGTCATTCATAGTCACGTTTTAAGCAGTTCAACGTTAGATATCCCGCAAAGTGATTATGACATATATCTACAGTGTAATCCCTGAAAGCATCCTTGTGCCTTAATCGATATCTTCTCTGTTTCTTTTGGCTTTCTTTCATTCTTTTTTCACTTTTTTATTTCTGTTAAAGCCGAAAAACATCCAGAAACAAAATCATGAATGCGAACGGAGTGTAACAGCAGACCTTTTATAGGAGACAGAAGGAGACCTCCCAAAAATGCTGAGGAAAATAGTCTGCAGATGAGGACTGCAAAGCCATGGAGTTGAGGAGTACCTGCTCGAAAACAAATCAATGGCATTAAGTAAAGGAGTTAACAGCGAGGATCGAGACGTGGAACGGGGGAAGAGAAGGAAGGAAACAAGAAGAAACCTGCCATGAAGAATCCGACACTTGGAAACAACAGATTGATAGAAGTCAGGATCGGATGCAGTGATGGAAACGCGGTCGCCTCTGAATGCACGGATGAAGTCATGAAGAAAATGAATCTCGAAGAAATTGTAGAGGAAGACGAGGAAGATGATGAGGAAAGCAGAGAGAAAGTGAGAGAGAGGAATGAGAGAAATTGCAGTGAAGAGAAGTTGATAGGGAGAAACTGGATTGGAGGTGGCGAAGACGGAGCCGGAGCCGGAGGAATCCATGAGAAGTGGAGACCAGGAAATGGATTAGAGATATGGACACACGGGGGAAGCAAATCAATAAAGCGCAGATCTGTCCTTAAAAAGAGAGGGAGGCCCGAGGCGGACAAAAAAAAGGGGTAATTAGTAATTAATTCGTTGATTTGAAGTAGTCTCAATTTGAAGAAATGTAATTTACTTTTGGGAAAAATATATATATAATTTTAATATTCCACACGTTTTTTTCTTTTTTTTTTTTGGGGTTTTGAGCGGTTTCGTAGAATACATAAATTTAAAAATAAAAAATTAAATAAAATCAAAGTTGTATTTAATATTTTTAGATATATATTTGATAACAAAATTTAGAAATTATATTATAATTTAATCAAATACAAACTAACATAGTTATCCACTAAATATTAGTTGACAATAAACTACTATTAATTCATTAATGAATATGGTTTTATGTTTTAAAAAAATTATAATTATTATTTTGTAATACTATATAATTTATGTGGTAAATTGAAAATTTTGTTCCTATGATTTGGAATAAGTTAAAATTTAGGTCTTAGTATTTATAATTATAATTTAACTTCTATCGTTTAATAAAAGCTTTATAAATAATCTGTATGGCATAGATTATTTCAAAAGATTTAACGAATTGTAGAGACTATATATGAAGTTGTATTAAACCATAAGAATTAAATTCTAAATTTTAAAACCATATGAACTAACTTGTAACTTTATAAAAAAACGTAGGGGATAAATTTGGAATTTAACTTAATTTATAGTAATTACATAATACATATTTTAATTAAAAAATTAAATTGAGTCTGTAACCTAACATATTTATTTCTAAATGTTTTTATATTTATTTGATACAATTATGCATTTTAAATTTTAAAATTCAAATTTAGAAACCATGAAAATATAAAAATGTTGTTTTCAAAATTTACACAGTTTGAATCATAGAATTCGAAAACAATTTTTAGAAATATAATTGGGGTTGTCTGCCAAACACATATCCGTTGAATTTAGTAAAAAAAATCGGATTGCGAACCAAATAGACCATACATATTACGATCTGGTTTTGTAAGCATTTGGTTTTTAGTTTTTTGTTATTTAAATATGAGATTTATTTTCTCTCATTTTTTGAATGATGGTTAGCATCTTTATTAAGTACTAGAGTTCAATTCTTAGTCAAATTCCAAAAATAAAAACACTTTTTTTTAAGTTTTTTAAAATTTGAATTGGTTTTTGAAAATATTGGTAAAAAGCAGATAACAATGCAATAAATTTATAGGTGAAATAAGTGTTTACCGGATTGGTTTTAAAAATTAAAAACCAATAATCAAATGATTACCAAACATGGTCTGCACTTTTTTAGTTCTTAAATTTTTTAGTTTGATTTCAATTTAATCTCCTGAGTTTCAAAATATTGCATTTTTAATTATTAAGGGAGTGTTTGGAGCACGATTGTGAAGACTAAAGTTAAAATGCTGGAGTTAATAAATTTGTGTTTGGGTGTATAGTTCTAAGATGAGTTTTTCGATAAATGTGCAAACTTCAATAATAAATGCTATTGAAGTTGCGTTGAAGCTGGTGTGTAAAACACCCCCTAAGTTTTGATTTTTGTTTCTATTTGTTCCCTATGTTTCAAATTTTATACTTATTACCTTGATTTTTCACAAAATACTCACTTTTAATTTTGGTGTTAATGTCTATTAATTAATTTTAAATGATAACGAAGCTAACTTTTAAAATAAATTTTAATACAAATAGAAAATTAAACTAATTAATAGACATTGACACTCAACATGTAAAATGCGTACTTGGTGAAAGATAGAATTTAAGAGTGTAAATCTCGAAATCTATGGATCAAGCTGAAAAAAAATTCAAACCTACATGATGAAATTGTAACATTTTGAAACCTATTGTAAATTGGAAACACCTTTTTTTACATTCTATGATTATGTTCTTTTTGTATTCCCATTGACTGGGTATCTTCTCGTACCTATGAATATCTTTGAATATTTCATTCAATCAATGAAATTGTTTCTTATAATAATAATAAAAAAAAGCTATAGACTAAATTAAAACCAAACTCAAAATTTAAGGGTTGTTTTCAAATGCAACAAAATGAACTAAATTATTTACAAATATAACAAAATGTCACTGTTTATCAGTAATAAGCACTGATAGACACCGATAGACTATTATCATCTATCACCGATAAACACATATAAATGTCTATCAGTGTATTCGAAATCTAAGGACCAAAAGTATATTTTATCTTTAGTTTTTATTTTCTCAAACATGTACTCTCATGTTCCTTGTGGGTTATGGGTCTGATATTATTTTTTAGTATAACAATTGTAGGGATGGAGATTGAACTTCCAATTTATAGGAACAAAGGTTATGTCAATTACCACTAAGCTAACTCATTTTAGTCTGACATTTATTTATTTATTTTTGTTGTCAGTATAAAATATACCATTCAACTTTGTCACTTATTGAAAAAAAATATGTATCGAACAATCTTCATTTTAATCTCTTCACATTCTCTAAACTCCTTCAAATTAAAAATTTAAATGTTTAATCTCGATTAAAATATCTTCATGGCTAGTGAAACTGCATGAAGTACGAGAATTATATGATTTTAATTCATCTTAATGGTTTATTCATTCAATTGTTCACTATTTACTAATTTGTGTTACTCTCGTGTGGCTTATTGCCAATATGAAAAATATTTAAATTGAAAAGGAAAAAAGGGATAAAATGAAAAGATAAAACGAAAAGTAAAATTAAGTTATTAATACTAGGGAAAAAAATATTTAAATCTTATTTTGGTCCCTGAACTTTGAATGATATTTTATTTTGGTCCTTAAACTTTTAAAAATGTCCATTTTAGTCCCTGAATTTTGAATATTTTTTTATTTTGGTCCCTAAACTGTTCAAAATATTCGTTTTAGTCCTTAAACTTTTGAAAAATGCTTATTTTTTGTCCCTACTATATTAAGATTTTGTTAACTCTTTAACAAAATAGGGAAGTGACTTGTATTTTTTGACGACTAGGTTACCAAATAAGTCAGCCACGCTAAAAAATTTAGAGTTTCAAGTTTGAACACGTTGACAAAGTGAAAGAATTTAAAAGACATTTTTAGTTCAAAATTTTGGTCGTTCAATATTTTGGCGTGTTGGTTGTTGGCATTTTATTTCATATTCATCTTGCTCAATACATCTAGAGTCTATTCATCCAAAAATACAAGCTCTCTCACATTTTTGTTAAAAAATTAACATAATTTTAATAGTAGAGATTAAAATAAATACTTTTAAAAGTTTAGAAACTAAAACGAATGTATATGAAAGTTTAGGGATCAAAATATAAAAAATTTAAATTTCAGTGACTAAAATAAGATTTAAAAAAAATTATGTTTGATACTGTGTTTTGTCGCATGTGTCTTGTGCCACCATGAAAACTTTTAAAATTGGAAAAAAAAGAAACGAAGTAAAAAAACCAAAAGATATAAATATAAAATGAAAAAGGTAAAATTGAATTACTGATACTGAAAAAAAAATTCAAAAATTTATTTTCGTTTATTACATTTTGATTGGGTGAACATTGTTTCACTGTATATATGTTTTTTTAATCTAGAGTTTAATTAATGATTACTAATTTACACCCTTACGTTAAACTCTAAATTAATAACGGTATTAATTTAACGAATTTGTGAATAAACTCTAAATTAATAATTGTATTAATTTAACAAATTTCTGAAAAGAAAAAGATTATGCATCATTTTTTTTCATTATTACCTTTTTCATCATTAATTTAGGTTTACCTTTTTCGTCGTCGTGGTTGTTATTATTATTATTATTATTATTATTATTATTATTATTATTATTATTATTATTATTATTATGGGTAGTCGTTTTCTTTTGGGAAATTATGTTAAATTATATAGCCTCCAATTTACACCGTTCATTACGTTAAATTAATACAATTATTAATTTAGAGTTTAAATTATATAGCCTCCAATTTATCCCGTTCATTACGTTAAATTAATGTAATTATTAATTTATGATTTAAATTATATAGCCTCCAAAATTAATAATTGTATTAATTTAACGTAATGAATTATATTGCGATCAATTTCTTGAAATTTTTCTATATTTGTAAATAGTTTGATATTTTTTTTGTCAATAGTAATTTCCCAAAAGAAAAAGACTGCACATTGTTTTTATTTTAATTTTTAATTTTATTTTTTGTAACGTTGTAGTTTTTAAAACTTTTTAGAATTTATTTTTTAAAATACCAAACTATTTACAAATATAAAAAAAAAATTTATGGTTGAAATTTTTTTTATATTTGTAAATAGTTTAATATATATTTTTTTATTTATAATAAATTTTCATATAATATTGTAGTTTTTAGATTTTGTATATTAAGATATAAAAATACACTTTTAGTCCCTTTGAGTTAGGTGTCTATTTGGTTTTTAGGGTTTTAAAATTGGCACTTTTGGTCATCGAGGTTTGAAAAGTTGTTTTAAACGGTCATTAAGATTATTTTGACCGTTAGTTGATGATGTAGCAATTTCTATTAATTTTATATTAATTTAGATTAACGTGTCATTTTTTTTTTTTTTTTGCTTCAATTAAGCTTCAGTGCCTTCAACGATGTACTTTGGAATAATTGCATAAAAAACTATTTTAAAGTCCCAAATTTCAAATAACTTAAATTTTGAAAAAAATGCCAAAGAAACATTTGATGATGTCATGACCGTATAAAATTACAATATTGCTCTTATTGATATTTGTTTTTTTCCTTCTCTTAGCTAATTCACCCCTTTTTCTCTATTCTTTTTTTTCCCTCTTTTACTGCAGCTTCATTCCCCTTTTTCTCTTTTCTTTTCTTTTTTCTCTTCTTCTCAGTCATCTTCTTCTTCTCGAGAAATAGACAAAAATAGTCTCTTCATATATTATTTTTTGAAAAATAGCCTCTTTTTGAATAATTTTTTGGACCCCTTGATGATGAAGATGATGTAAGCATGATAAAACTTTATATGTAAAATTAACTTTTTGCCCTCCCACTACTTAATAACTTCATTATATGTAATTAACACCTCAATTAATTATTTTACCTACAAAATTAATTGTTTTCTTAATAAATTAATTATTTAACCCACAAAAGTAATTATTTCCTTAATTTACTTAATTATTTTACCCACAAAATTAATTGTTGTCCTAACAAATAAATTAGTTTTGTTGGGTTTTATGCACTAAAACTCGTAGATAGTAAATGTTGTATTTTGATCGTCATTAATAAATGTTATTGATTATTTTATCTTGTTTTAATAACCCTAAAATCCAATAAACTAACATCTTAGGCTGTTTTATGAGTCTTGAACAATATGTAGAGACATATAGAGATCAATGTTCAAGTTACAACCTAAAGGGTCTATAGTATAAGGATAGGGCTGGGTACCTTATCCTGGTAACACTATGGATACAACCCACTTTGTATTTGATACAAATGCAATGATCCAACGCGTTCGTGTAGGAGACATGCAAGTGAGGGTATCTTATGCAATGAGTTTGCATAAGACTGGACCACGAAATAGTAACCACTAGATATAACTTCGCTGACTGGTTAGGTTTCTATTTCAATAGGTTGACCTAGACAACTTAGTCTTAATCTTGAGTATATTATGAACTCCTGTTCACGAGGGATTGTCCTTTGATTTGTATGGGTGAGAGTGACCCGTTTGCCGACTCGATATGTCTACCATTTTGGGGACAAGATTGAGTGGGGAGCTGAGAACATAATTATACAAGATGGATTTCACTCCTTCCCGACTTTAGAGTAAGTAGATAAGTGTTTCCTTAAGTGGTGTCTCCGGGACTTGAACAAAGGGCCCTACCCTCTCACTGGCCCGAGAGGGGTTTCTGTTTGATGGTTGGACCATAAACAGGTTGTTCATTAGAGGAGCACTGGTACTTAAGGATTTAGAAGTAACCTAGGGGTATAACGGTAATTTGACCCAGTTGGTGTTACGAACACTTGTGAAGGACTAACTTACTGTTATTGGTCTATATCCGTAGACACAGAAATATATCTAAAGTGAGAAGAGTGCAGCTATGGGCCTTTAGTGGAGTGTACCCACAGTTAACGAATATTGATTAATGTGGTTAATGAGTTTAGCCCGTTAATCTTATATCGTTGGAGCTTCTGATTTGTAGGTCCATTAGGTCTCCTTCCTAGCTCGTAAAGAATATTGAGGAAATTTATTCTTGGATGAAATTTGAAAAGTTCAAATTTACTAAGGGAAAAGTATAATGTATAATGATACATTATAATATAAAGTTTATTTTATAAATTAAACTTTGGGAAATTGCTAAAAATAGGACTTTTTTAAGGGGAATAAAGATTTTTGGGATCACTTATAAAAAAGATGACTTTTGGGACAAATAAGATGTGAATTTGACCACATTACCCTTAGATGAAAAAAAAACCCATTTTATCTCTCATTTTCTCCAAATTAAGTTACTTTAGTCTTCTTCTCCCACCTTTTCTCTCATTTTTCTCCAACTTCTCTCTAACTTCTCTTTCCTCAAGCTCCCTTGCCGTGTCTTAGGATTTTTAGCCACTCTTGAACATTCTCTCAACTTCAATATATTTGTGGTAAGTTAACTTTATGATTTTTTTTAAAGATTTTTTGGTCCTCTACTCTTATTTTTATGTTGATGTTGGGTTGAATTATGTTAATTTTTTTTTCTCCTCTTGGGGCAACTTTCAATCTTGAAATGTATAGCCCCAAATCAATTTTATACTTGTTTTAAGTGATTTAGGGTAGTTTTACACATGTTTTCGCAAGTTTTTTAGTTACTTTTTTTTTTATCTTGCAACATCTTGCGTCTTCTAAACTTCAAATAATACCCAATCCCAAATCAATTATATACTTGTTTAGGTGATTTAGGGTGATTTTACACATGTTTTAGGTATTCTTTTAGCTTATATTTTTTTATCTCGCAAACATCTTGCAACTTCCAAACTATAAATGCCCAATTTCAAATCAATTATATACTTATTTTAGGTGATTTAGGATGATTTTACACATGTTTTAGGTAGTTTTTTTAGTTTCTATTTTTTATTTCGCAACATCTCGCATCTCCCAAACTTCAATTGTTCAATCCCAAATAAATTATATACCTATTTTAGCTGATTTAGGATGCTTACACGTGTTTTAAGTATTTTTTTAGCTACTATTTTTTATCTCGCAACTCCCAAACTTCAAGTGCCCAATTCCAATCAATTATATAGGGTGAATTACACATGTTTTAGGTAGTTTTTTTTTTAATAATTCTTTCTTTTTAATTCTTGAAGGAATTAAAGATTTTTCCATAATTTAAGGATGACCCATGTTCGGATTTTAGTTCGTTATGGTGGAGTATGGGATGATAGATGAAGAAAGGTTTCAATATTTGTTACAATTCAATCTCTGAGAGCAATCAAGTTCAGAACTTAAACATTCTAATTGCAATGGAGGGCGCAATAGATGCATTGAATGAGAATGAAGTTCAATGTACAAAATTAATGGAAAAAGTGTTGCTGAAAAATTTCTATGGTGGGCTGAACAATTTAGTTATTTTCATTGTTGTTGAACAACTTATTTATTTTCATTGTTGTTGCGAAATGTTGCGAGATAAAAATAGTAACTAATAAACTACCTTAAATATGACCATACCAACCCTAAATCACCTAAAACACCTATAAAGATGAGTTCCAATTGAGTGTTTCAACTTTGAAAATTGTTGTGAAATGTAGCGAGATAGTGCGAGATGTTGCGAGATAAAAAACAGTAACTAACAAACTACCTAAAATATGACCATACCAACTCTAAATCACCTAAAACACCTATAAAGATGAGTTCCAATTGAGTGTTTCAAGTTTGAAAGTTGTTGCGAGATGTTGTGAGATGTTGCAAGATAAAAAGCAGTAGCTAATAAACTATCTAAAATATGACCATACCAACCCTAAGTCACCTAAAAAATCTATAATATGAGTTCCAATTGAGTGTTTCAAGTTTGAAAGTTGTTGCGAGATGTTGTGAGATAAAAAACAGTAACTAATAAACTACCTAAAATATGACCATACCAACCCAAGATGTTGTGAGATGCTACGAGATAAAAAACAACAGCTAACAAACTACCAAAAAATGTTTATACCCACCCCAAATAACCTAAAACACACATAAAAAAGAGTTTCAATTGAGTGTTTCGAGTTTAAAAGTTGTTGCAAGATGTTGCGAGATATTGTGAGATGTTGCGAGATAAAAAGCAGTATTAATAAACTACCTAGAATATGACCATACCAACCCTAAATCACCTAAAACATATATAAAAATGAGTTCCAATTGAGTGTTTCATGTTTGAAAGTTGTTGCAAGATGTTGCGAGATGTTGTGAGATGCTACGAGATAAAAAACAACAAAACTACCAAAAAAATGTTTATACCCACTCTAAATAACCTAAAACACATATAAAAAAGATTTTCAATTGAGTGTTTCGAGTTTAAAAGTTGTTGCAAGATGTTGCGAGATATTGTGAGATGTTGCAAGATAAAAAACAGTTACTAAAAAACTAGCAAAAAAAAAGTTCATACCCACCCTAAATCACCTAAACACAAGTATACAATTGATTTGCGGATAGAAGGGTGTACTTTTCTTTTATCTCGCAACATCTTATAGCATCTCGCAATATCTCGCAACAATTCTCAAACTCGAACCACTCAATTGGAACTCATTTTTTATAGTTGTTTGAGGTGATTTAGGGTGGGTATGGACCTTTGTTTGCTAGGTTTTTAGCTATTGTTTGTTATCTCGCAATATCTCGCAATAACCTTCAAACTTGAAACACTCAATTAGAGCTCAAGTTTGAAAGTTGTTCCGAGATAAAAAAAAAATAGTAGCTAAAAACTAGCAAACAAATGTCCATGCCCACTTTAAATCACTTAATACACCTGTAAAAATGAGTTTTAATTGAGTGTTTCAGATTTGAAAATTGATACGAGATGTTGCTAGATAAAAAAAACGGTAGCTAAAAACTCGCTAAAACATGTTCCAACCAACACTGAATGACAACACTTAAACCTTCAACCACAATTTCTCCGATTTAGTCTCATGGGGGAAATAAGGAATATATTATTTCCAATAAATAAATGAAAAAACATTCAAACCCAGAATTGGAGGTGCAAAATCTTAATCACATTACTTCAACATCATAAAAGAGAAAATTGAAAAAATCAACATATATGCAAGTCTTCGTATGCTGATAATCAAAGATGGTCAAGCATGCTTCGTTGTGAGGTTGCAAATCACGTCTGAAGTTGCAGAGCTGTCCAACTTGTTGCTGCTGTCCATGTTGCCACCACCGTGAGAAAAGTAAGCGATAGCGAGAGAGAGTATGGAAAGGAAGAGCGTATCCAATATTCAAACGTTGTAAAGGTTCGGCACTCATCGTATCCATTCACGCGAAGCCAAGTAAGTAAATGTTGCCTCGACTTGATTTATTGTTATTAACGAGAAACGAGATGAAGAAATGACAATGAGAGGAAGAAACTCGAGAGAAGAAGTGACGATCTGTAGCGTTAGAAATTCATTTTAAACGGTCGATTTTAATTGTGAAAATGAGCGAGAGGAAGAAACGAGAGTTCGAGCTTAGAGCGAGATGAAGAAATGAGAAAGTATGGTATCGTGGTCAGTTTCGAGGACAGTTCAGTATTTTCACGCACGACTGACGCAAGCAAATGGCCAAATTTCGAGCGTTTTTAAATATTGGGCCAAAAATCATTTGGGCTCTCTAAAGAGGGCCATCCGTACAATTTTCTCAAGTGGAGAAAAATGACACATAAACCTAAATTAATATAAATAAAATTTGCTATATCACTTAAAATGTGTCACTTCAACCATGCTACATTATCTTTCTATTAGTCAACTGACGGTCAAATAACCTTAAAAACCATTTAAAACAAATTTTCAAACTTCAAGGACCACAAATGCCTATTTTAAAACTTCAGAGATGAAATAGACACCTAACTTAAATCTTAAAGATCAAAAGTGTATTTTTACTTTAGATATAATATTAACATAGTTAACCCAAGGCAGAGGAGAGAGGAAGGATTGGAAGTTGGAATGCATATTCCCAAATAAAGCTTACAGTTGCGTTTGTTATTCAATTTCAACCCATCATCCATCATCACTTTATGACCCCACCAAAAAAAAAAAAAAAAAGTGCAACAAAAAGAACTTACAATTAGAAAAATCAAACTTAACCAAATCGATAAAATTTGATATATTGGTTTGTATTCAGAGAAACCAAAAAATCATTGGTCCCGATCAAATTTTGATTAAAAAATTAACCAAAACCAAAACCAAATCAAACCAAAAATATATATACCTTTAAATAAATTCTAACTCTAAGCCCGTTTTAGTATTTTAATTAACATGGTGTGAATATTTGTTGTTTAGAAAAAAGACCTTGTTTATTTCTTGTTTAGAAAATGCCAAGGAAACAAAAATGTCCCAATTTAAATCAGACCCAAATTTAATTTAAAAAGAGTAAAAAGATCTAATTCAAAACAAAAGCAAAAATGAAAAACTAGAAGAACACAAAGAAAAGGCAAAAAATTAAGAACCAAACCGAAGAAAACAACTCATTGGGTTTTGTTCTTTATTGGCCATCAATTTAGTTTCTTCCTTTGTAAAATCAATTGGTTTGATTTGATTTTTAATTGACTCCAAAACTGACAAAACCAGAGCGGCTTTCACCTTAGACAAAACACTTCATTATTACCATGTAACAATGCTTATGATTCCTAATCCCCTCTCCCAAGGCAAAAGAGAGCTCCATCGATTTTACAATATCAGTCAAAATTACACAAGTGCTGCAGTCGCCTTCCATTGGTTAGCCATACACATTCTTTGTTGACTGACATCTAAAGTTTTTCTGTACATTGATCTAATTAATACACACACCATCCTCTGTGCTTCTCCACCCAACAAAAATTATCTTCAAAATCTCTTCCGCCAATAAAAAATTATGCCATCGACCTTGTGAATCATAGCTTCAGAAATCATCTGTGTCTCGATGAGTCATGAGATAATAACCCCGCCCTTTCCTATCGTCATGGATAGCACATCGAGGGATTTGCAAAATAATACAAACTTGTACCTGCCACTCTTTGTTGTTGTCTTGTGTCTCTCTCTACATTCCTCAACCTGACGATATCGCAACAAAAACGTCGTCGAGAGTCCATTTCCGCTGCTCAGATTTCTGTGGTGGATTGATTATCGCATGCTCGGAAGATGCAAGCTTATAGCCTATCACTATTTCTCGTCTCTGTCGCCCCCTAATCATTATGTCATAAAAACAGAGCTCTTCCTGGTCAACTAAATAAAATTCCGCCGGTCTAATACACATTTCATTGCCCTGCAATCACACGTACATCTTCATTCATAATCATAAAAAAAGAAAATCAATCTTTGAAATCTAGTAAGCCATTAAGAATATTTCATTGAAGTTTCAGTTGATGCTCAACATTGTAATCATTTCTGTTCTTTTCTTTAAGGTTTAAAATGTAAATTTAGTCCCTATAGTTTGGAGAAAGTTACAATATATTCTCTTATGGTTCATAATTAGAATTTAGTCCCTTTGGTTTGATAAAATCCTCAAACCATATGGACTATTTATGAGATTTATCAAAACATAGGAACTAAATTCTAACTTTCTCCAAACTATAAGGACTAAATTTGTAATTTACACTTTCTTTAAATAAGCACTTGCATTAGATTAGATGGAAAAAAAGTACCTCTTCTGCAAATAGTTCCTCAAGGACACGATTAATCTGCTGGTCTTCCGCCACCATAGCTAGTGCCATACTTACCAATTCATTGGACAACACATAATCACTGATTCTAGAAACTGATACCAGATTTCTGGTCCTTGAATCCAGGATTTCACTAATTATTATTGATCTGTCTGATGCTTGCTGCATTTCTCGAATCCATGAGTGATGAGAAAACCCAACAAGCCGCAAAGATGTCGAAGTTAACTTCATATCTTTGTTCGGAAGCCTCTTTGACTGCAATATGACAAGGTTGGTAGCCTTTTACCTTATATATCCCAGCATTCCAATATACATTTCCAATTTAACTTAATAGATACCAATTAATGTACCAAGATTAATTATTTCGATACTTCATAGTGTGCTTCAGGAAAAAAATCTAGGAACGGAGATGCTAGTCACCTGTATATCTCGAATAAGGAGAAGAGTGGCAAGAGAACGTGAATCCGAATGCACAACAGAGTCCTCTAAGGATTCATCTGCGAGAATTAGTATCTGTTTCTTATAGTGTTAGAATCATTAAAGTCAAAGAGTCTTCTAACTATGAAGTGGTCGTAATCGGATCAGAGATTTAAAGATAAAACTGTATATGAAAATGGCAACAGAACTTACAGAATCAAAAGTCTCTAGTGGAAGTGACTCTAAATGTCTTCTAATGACAGCATTTCCCTGGCGATGGACAAGTTTAATATTAACTAGACTAGAAATATCAAGTCCGCCATCAACAAGCTTTTTCTCTCTCTCTGTTTCAGGAACTTCATTAAACATCCACAACTCTGAACCAGGAGCGAGGATTGCCTCTAGAACCTGAGAGGGGAAAAACATATTTCATACTGAGACTTCAGCAAGTAATTCTTCTATCATAGGCTCACAGTTAAACACACCTATTCTTCAGGATACCAAATCAGAGATGGAATATTATAAGCAATATACCATAATCATATCATCTATATCCCGGCGCCAACCACAAAACAGTATCTTTTCAGGATATTTTGGAGGGTCGATAATCTTTTGGAAGAATCCCCTGCGTACCTGAGGAGTAAGTGCCAAAAATTTGAGCGTGAAACCTAAGATGACAACCATGTTGCAAATGATTCAACTAGTTAAGATGGAGGCATTAATTTATATTTCTATTATGTTCAATCTGGAGTAGTATCATGTCTTTTCTAATTCTAGAAAGCTCAGTAACAAGTTAACATATTCAAGTTAAAAGATTTATTTGTCTAACCTGAGGATAGATTGGCAACTAAGATATTTACTTCTTCTATGAGGTTGTATGTTTGAATTGCTACCCCACCCACATGTGATGTAATATTCTAAAATAATAAACCAAAAAAGTCATAAGATTTGTCATCACTCATAGTGAGTAATTACCAGACATGGACCTTGTCAACTGTGAGAATAAAAATATAAACTCCCAAAGACCACCCAATGTTTAAATTACAAGTAGTAGAGATTGTATATTTCCAACTTGCAATGAGAGAAATTCAGCCATTTGTTGTTGAATAATTATTATCATAATACCTAGAATAATAAAAGTAATGAACTAGTAATTATTGGAAGTCTAGTTGAAGAGGGATGGTGGTACTACTCTCCAAAAGGATTAGTAGCCATTCCCGTTAATGCTTCTATGAATTATGGAGGATTAATAACAGAATTGGGAAAGTCAAACCATCAATATAAGCTCTATAATTATCTACGCTGCATACTATTTCATTGACTATCAAAAGGGGGCTGTACAGCATTAATGACTTGAAGTTAGGATAACCTCAGGAATGGGACCGGGAGCATAGGTGTCATCATCCTCAGCTATAACAAGGACTTCATCTCCCTCCTTTAAAATGTAGTTATCATCTGGATTTAAGATTATCTTTCCACAATCTGCGGCAACCTTAATTCCACAAGGAATAGCATCGGGAAATGAAATCAGTACATCTCCAAATCGTTGCCCATCTAACTGAGGCCATCTTTGGATGTAGAACTCTGAATTCTCAAACCCCAAGATATCTTCCCATATCTGGCCAAGTAAAGAAGAAGAGAATATAAACACACCTATTAATTTAATTAAGGCCACTAGAATCTGAAAGGGCGTGAGTCAACATCAAAATAATTAAATATGAGCAGAGAGCGAGAGACAATGAAATAATAAAACCCAGGGTATAGTAAAATTAAGATGGCATGAGATTGGCTACTAGGGGTTTGTATTATTTGGAGTTTATTAGGGGAGTGGTGGTTATGAATATAAGTGAGTTTGGGGGTTGGAGAGAGGTAGGAAAATATTAGGTGAAGTAAGAGAGAGAGAGGGAGAGTCATCTCAGAAGGCTACCATCCTTTGTATTTCTTTCTGTCGACAGTGAACAGACCAGCCTTCATTTCCTCATTTTTCCACTTTAATTTGTAAGTATGATCTAACTAGTGGTGGGGTGGGGTGTTAGAGGATATAGATCAGCATTCAGCAGACAACTCAGATAAGGAAGGAACAACTTAAAACACGAGGGTACGCTACTTAGACAAGATCAAAGGCATGTAACCAGTAAATTATAACAATGTTCCAACATTTTTTAATGGTGGATTAAATAAGACACCAATGAATAGGACATATTCTAGAAAGTGCATCTTGTATAACCTGTGCAAGTCCCGGTTGCAGAGCACATTGTATCATTAAGCGCCCAATTACATCATGAGCAACAACTGTTTCAATAACTTCACCTCCGACAAGCTTTACGAGAGGTTCATTGTCAAGGTCGCTCATCTCTACAACTACATGGCCCCTCAAACCTTCCTTCACTCCAGTGAGGCTGAGCACAACCCTCAAAGCACGCGCATCACTCTGGAAAGAAGGATACCGGTGATTTATCTACTGATTTACAAACAAGCATCATAGTCATACAACATTAATAATACAAAACCTGATCTGCATTCTCATCGGTTGCCAATACAATGATAGCACGTGCCTTAGACACAGAGACCTGAGGAGTTATAATGAATACCATATGAATTCCTCTTAAGATGATCAAAAGAAATCTGAAGCCTACGAGCATAATTGAATTTACCTTCTTCAAGTCGGCAAGTATAAGAGGACTGCCACTCCTACAAATGACGGATGTCCCCATGAAATCAAATTCTAGCTTTGCTATATCCATCTCCATTTCCTCCTTGTCTCTTTCTGCAAGAACAACAACTACCCCTCCACCAATACTCTTATTTGCGATTGCTAATTGCTTCAAAAGTGAACCCTAAAACAAGATAACCGCTCCATGATTTATCTATCTGATGATCTAACACTCCAAATGAAAATAAAAAATCAATTGCTTGCAGCTAATTGTAAGAGAACACATGTATGGAATAGAGAACAAAAACCAAAATGAAGAATTTAATTATATCAATGTCTACTTGTGACACAGCTATTGACTCTCAGTACACAAGTAACATACCAATTTATCACTCCATCCAAGAATGAGAATGTGGTTTCTTTCAATGACTTCACTCTTTCCTTTCCGCAATGAGTCAACTTTCTCTGAAATAGCGTCAGAAACGAGCCCAAGCATCATTGCAAAAATCAGCATACCTCCTGCACTTATAGAGACAGAAACAATTCTGGGTCCAATGCCAACCCTGTCTGCATGATTTCCCGAGTCCGCCACAAATGTCCATGAAAGCCAGAGAGCTTCAACAAAGTTACCATCACTAACAGCATATAATGCTAATCCACCAAAACCTATAAGAAATACAGTGGCAAAAAGAAGTGCAAGCAGCTTTGCATAAGGATAGATGGAGAAAGACACATCGACCACATATGCAATTCTCTTGTTCAAAGGAACCTCATCCTTGCTATTTTGAGTTCTTTCTGAAAAGTTCTTAATCCGGGGAAGGTAATCAAGATACTTGTACAATATAAACGGCATAACAAGTGTGCACACTACAGTATACAGAGCTATAGATCGACTATCAGCATTAAAAAAATTAAATATTGAATTGTTATCTCCTGGTACTGAAATTCCCCACGTTGCATTGATAACGTTTTCATCACTACATAGTTGACGAAGGTGAGATTTCTCTTCCTGCAAGAATGTATACTGACTTAAAAAAACTGGATACATATATTGAAAGGGAAGATATACCATTAATCGAGTATGAAATATACCTCAAGTTTCGTAACTTTATTCTGCAGGTAAACTACATAGAATCCCATGAACATACAAGCAACAATGGGCTGTAAAAATAATTTTGACCGTGACATCAATAATTCTGAAAATAAACTGCTGATGCTACATGAAAATCAAAATCAATCATTACAGAGAAAACAAAAGGTAAATTTTCACAGGTGTTCTAGCTCTTATACCTATTTTAAAAAACGAAACTGATTTATCTGCTTCCATATCACATATAGATGAAAACAACAACAATAATAACTTCTGGATAGGATCTGATGTAATATAACAATGAGATTCACTCTTAAAAGTTAGGTACAAAGAGAATTATAGCTATTGAATCATAAGGTAGACGTATACTTAAACTGGGTCTGCTGTCCTTCCATTCTGATATCTTTCTTGCCTAAGGATGTCTACTTCACTGTGCAGAATTTCTTCCCTTTCTAAAACAATTTTGTTAGAGTATCTGCGTATAGCTTTTTTTTCCTGCAGTTTTCAAGTGCCCCAGCACTTGTGTATCTTTTCTTTTACCTTAAGACGACACTGTGCTTGATCAAGAGGGTGTACACATCCAAGGAAGTTTTGTTATTGGAGTAAACAATTTTTATACTTATATTACTTATAAGTGAAAATATATATCCATACATTCATTTGTACATACATAAATACTAAAATAAATACACACACTAGCCATAATCGCCAATATTTCCAATTATGTGTGTGTGTAATTCTTTCTCTGAGTCGATTACTCTTTAAATTTGTCGTGATTACTCAATAAACTATGCAGAATGTATTGAAAATTGAAGTAGGAGAAAACCGCCAGTGTCTTCCCTGTATCTTGTTGGTATGAAAAGCTAACGAAATTGTTAGACGCGGTAGTAATAATGATGTCAGCGAGATTTTTTTTTGGGAAGTGTGAAAATCAAGATTTAGACATGCAGTTCCGTTTTCTCCGGTTTCAAGAAAGCTGAACCGAAGTAAAAGCAAGCTAAAAAGAGTGAAAAATCAAAACACAAGAAGAACATAGAAACACTGACCAAATATTGCATTAACGAATGTGTAGGTTTCCAAGATCTCCTCGTACTAGACTGAGAAGCCGAATCAGGTTTGCCAATCACCTTGACCAGCTTCTCTTCCTTCTTCGATTCTTCCACCTTTGATGGAGGTGCTATCGGCAGCGACTGTTCCGCCGCCATACTCCGCGCCCTACTAGAACCGCGACGATTGGAGGAGGCAGTGGTGGAGAGGTCCTGATTCGCGTGCTTGGGAGCCTTGAGAGTGAGTCTGGGATTGGAAGCATACGGACCAAGGCAGGAGGGGAAAATATAATCCCTATTGAAGAACTGAGCGCCGTGAGGGGGAGAGGCGGCATCATTGTCGAGGGAGAGGCGAAGATCAGTGGGTTGACGGAAAGCAGAAGCAGGGAGAGGAGCAGTTGAAACACGGCGGACGGCGGGGAAGAGTGGACCGGGGAAGTGGGGAGGAGTATCGACGGCGATGGTTTTGGATCTTTTGAGGAGAGGTGGGGCATCGGGTTTGGTGGGGCTGGCATTGGAGTGGAGGTGGGGTGTAACAGTGGAATCATCATTGTCGTTGCTTGCCATTAACACAGAGTGAGAGGAAGATGGAGATTCAATTTGGGGCTAAAACAGTGGAATCCGGGTGTCCCGGCTTCCTTCCGCATTTCGAAGTTTGGTGTTGTTTTTTCTTTGGGGTCTATCAGGGCCGGACACGATGACCCAGATCTGGCGTGGAAGGCGTCATCAAAAGCCGGAGAGTTTGTAAGAAAGGTTCAGCGCACGTGCCATAGAAAAAGGTTGTTTGGCTGCGCAGGCTTTTTGATGGCTCAAAAAGTCAAGACTAGGGTCTACCTACACTACACAAGTTTATCCAAACCTGAACCGACCGACCGAAATTGATAGAATAGAAGTCGGTCAATTGGTGTAGGATGAGACTTTTTTAAAAAGCGGATAAGAAAATTCCTATACAAGAGGACTATGGAAAAATTTTCATGCTCCCTATTTCAACCATTGTGTATCAGGTTAAATATTTTTAAAATAGAGTGAGTTCCCTACAAAAAAAAAAAAGTGAAAATTGTCTCCAACTAATACGGGTCCTTTTAGCATGCTAAGTGTCACGGTCATGCTTGTCCAGGGCGTGTTGCCTATGGCCGCATTGCCGTTCCGAACCCTATGTCATTTCATAGTATGTATTTCATTATGTTGTTTACCGCTTTCCTTTATCGCTTTCCTTTACTTTTCATTTCTTGTGACGGCGTAGCACTTTGTACGTGCAACTATGCCACTCTTGTAAAAGCTTATAATGTACTATATGCGAGTGAGACTAATCATCATACTTGCATACCCGAGAGTTGTAAGCTATAAAGCCGTTGTTGTCCCTATTTTGCTTTCTAGCCTTACGACACAATCTTTTTCTCAAAATATTCTTTTAAACTGTTTGCGAAAGCCCTTTCCTCTAAACCCGTTTCCCTCTAGAAACGGGGATAGTCGTTGCGAGAGGCACCCGGTGTGCCGAAGGTGATTTGAATCAGAGTTGGCTGACTTGTCCCTGAGCGAGGGCAAGTGCCGCACAATCGTTTAGCAAAGTACGATTGTGACAGTTGGTATCAGAGCCCAGTTGGCTCCCAGAGTGAGAAATCAGCAATCATGTCGGCACCTAAACCGCTTAACAAGTCCCAAGCGGACAGATTGGTGGAGATGGAGGAGCAGATGCTCTATTTACAAGATGTTCCTGATAGCCTTCGTTTCCTGGAGATGCGGGTACAGGAAGTCGCAGAGAAAGCCGACATAATCGATGCGGTAGCTGGCCGCCTAGACGGAATGCCCGTCCAAGAACTGTTGCAAAGGGTCGAAACCCTGGAAGAAAAAGCTACCAGATCTAGTAGCTTCGAGCGAGGAGAAAGCTCGTCGGGCTCAATGGCCCGTGTGGAGGAGCGAGTCGAAGAATTGGACAGCTCCCAGAAAGCGATAATTCAGATGGTGACTGACTTATCGGAAGATTTCAGAACCGCCCTTGACGCTGTTAGGGCGGAGATCGCAGATGTGAATGCGAAAGTAAACCTCACCATGCGAGCGGTAGGAAACCAAACACCAGCTGGAAGTGTGGGGCCGTTCAACAGAGTGAAGGTACCTGAACCGAAGCCCTTCAGTGGGGCTCGGGAAGCAAAGGCTTTGGAGAATTTCCTATTTGACATGGAACAATACTTCAAAGCTACAAACACGACGATGGAAGAGTCGAAGATTACGCTGGCAACAATGCACCTTGCAGACGATGCCAAGTTATGGTGGAGGTCCCGTTACATGGACATCCAAGAGGGTCGATGTACGATCGACACCTGGGAAAAACTGAAGCAAGATTTACGCTCCCAGTTTTTCCCCGAGAACGTGGAAATAATGGCAAGACGAAAGCTACGTGAGTTAAAACACACGGGGACTGTCAGGGATTATGTGAAGCAATTTGCCGGACTAATGTTAGATATCCGGGATATGTCAGAGAAAGACAAAGTCTTTTGCTTTGTCGAAGGGTTAAAGACGTGGGCCAAGACGAAGTTGTATGAGCAAAGGGTCCAAACCCTTTCAGAAGCCTACGCTGCTGCAGAACGGTTGTTTGACCTTAACAACGATGCGCCCCAAGAGCAGAAACGAAACCAACCCTCCTCTAGTGGAGGTAATAAATCAAATAGACCTGGTTCCCCTAGAGGTGGGGGAGGAAACAGGACCGGAGGGGCGGATCGTAAACCCTACTATCAAAGGAGTGGATATTTCGGGAATGCACAAGGTCAGCCCCAGAACAATTATAGAAGAGGTCCCCCTACTTGCTTCTTGTGTAAAGGACCTCATACACTGGTCGAGTGCCCGAACAAGGCGGCCCTCAAGGCCCTCCAAGCTTCATTGGCAGAGGACTCGGCCCGTGAAAGAGAGACTGTGGAGCCGGGTGTGGCAGCCGGAGAAGAGGGGGAGAACCCTCGCATGGGGGCCCTCAAGTTCTTATCCGCCCTTCAAAAGAAGGCAGACGGGGGTAAAGACTCTGTGGAAAGGGGGCTCATGTATGTAGAAGCGTGGGTGAACCAAAAGTTGGCCAAGAACACGTTGGTTGATTCCGGTGCTACCCATAACTTCATGACGGAATCAGAGGCCCAACGACTCAACATACGTTGGGACAAAGACACAGGAAAAATGAAGGCCGTTAATTCTGCAGCCCTACCTATAATGGGAATCGCGAGACGAACGAACATAAAGTTGGGGTCGTGGAGTGGCCAGACCGATTTTGTGATCGTGAAGATGGATGATTTCGACGTGGTGTTGGGGATGGAGTTCCTCCTCGAACACAAGGTGATCCCCATGCCCCTGGCGAAGTGTCTGGCGATCACGGGGTCTAACCCCACTGTTGTCTCTGCCAGTATCAAACAACCGAATGGGTTGAAGATGATATCAGCCCTCCAGCTGAAGAGGGGACTGGCCCGTGATGAGCCCACGTTCATGGCCATCCCTATGATCGAGGACAAAAGTCCAAAAGAGACCATACCAGAGGAGATCCAAGGTGTGTTACGAGAATATGGTGATGTTATGCCTGACAGCTTGCCAAAGTCTCTACCTCCGCGAAGGGAGATAGACCACGAGATTGAGTTGTTGCCTGGGGCAAAACCCCCTGCAAAGAACGCCTATCGCATGGCCCCGCCAGAGCTGGCGGAGCTGCGAAAACAGTTAGACGAGTTGTTGAGTGCAGGGTTTATCAGACCTGCCAAAGCTCCTTATGGAGCCCCTGTGCTGTTCCAAAAGAAGAAGGATGGAAGCCTCCGTATGTGTATCGATTACCGGGCCTTGAATAAACTCACAGTTCGGAACAAATATCCGCTACCCATAATCACCGACTTGTTCGACCGCCTCCATGGGGCCAAATACTTTTCAAAACTTGATCTCCAATCAGGATACTATCAAGTTCGTATTGCAGAAGGAGATGAGCCGAAAACCACATGCGTCACTAGATATGGGGCTTTTGAGTTCATGGTCATGCCTTTTGGTCTCACCAATGCCCCTGCCACCTTCTGTACTTTGATGAACCAGGTGTTCCACGAATATCTGGATAGATTTGTGGTGGTTTACCTGGACGACATCGTGGTCTATAGCCAGACCATGGAGGAACACCGAGTACACCTGCAGCTGGTCTTCGAAAAGTTGAGGCAGAGTCAACTGTATGTGAAGAGGGAGAAATGCTCCTTCGCCCAACAACGCATCAATTTTCTCGGACATATGATCGAATGCGGTCGGATTGGGATGGAAGAAGGTAAGATTTCGGCCATCCGAGACTGGAAGGTCCCGACTTCTGTGACTGAATTACGGTCCTTCCTCGGGTTAGCAAATTACTACAGGCGATTCGTCGAAGGATTCTCGAGACGAGCGGAGCCCTTGACGGAACTGTTAAAGAAGGATGTGAAATGGAGTTGGACTCCGAGGTGCGAAGAAGCTTTCAATGAATTAAAGAAAGCTATGATAAAAAGCCCGGTCCTCGGGATAGCGGATGTGACAAAACCTTTTGAGGTGGAAACAGATGCGTCAGATTTTGCATTAGGGGGCGTCCTCCTCCAGGATGGCCACCCTATCGCCTACGAGAGCCGCAAGCTGAATGCGGCCGAAAGGAGGTATGCTGCCTCCGAGAAGGAGATGTTAGCCGTGGTCCATTGTCTAAGGGCCTGGAGACAGTACTTGTTGGGTGCAACGTTTGTTGTCAAGACCGACAACAGCTCGATCTGCCACTTCTTCACTCAACCTAAGTTATCATCGAAACAAGCTCGTTGGCAAGAATGCCTTGCCGAATTTGACTTCCAGTTCGAGCATAAATCAGGGCGAACCAATCAAGCCGCCGACGCCCTTAGCCGAAAGAGTGAACATGCGGCCCTGTGCATGTTAGCACACCTGAAAGCTAGTAGACTAAAAGGCTCAGTTCGTGAGTCCATCAGGGACCATTTGCAGAATGATCCGGGGGCCAAGCCATAATCCAGCTGGCCAAAGAAGGGAAGACAAGACAGTTCTGGGTAGAGGAAGGCCTCCTATTCACCAGGGGTAACCGTCTGTATGTACCCCGAGCAGGGGGCTTGAGGAAGCTGTTGTTAGAAGAGTGCCACAACACTCGGTGGGCAGGTCATGCGGGTTGGCAGAGAACCTATGCATTGTTGAAGCAAGGTTACTACTGGCCGAACCTCCGCGACGATGTTATGCAGTTTACCAAGACCTGCCTTATTTGTCAACAAGACAAGGTTGAACGAGCGAAGATAGCCGGGCTGTTAGAACCCCTGCCAATCCCAGTACGACCATGGGAGAGCGTCTCCCTCGATTTCATTACCCACTTGCCCAAGGTCGGGGATTTCGAAGCACTTCTCGTAGTGGTGGACAGATTCTCGAAATACGCGACATTTATCCCAACAATAAAGATGTGCTCAGCTGAAATGACGGCACAACTGTTCTTTAAGAATGTTGTCAAGTTCTGGGGTGTCCCAGCGAGTATCGTTAGTGACAGAGATGGCAGATTCACAGGAACCTTCTGGACAGAGTTATTCCAAATGCTTGGCTCGAATTTAAATATCTCGTCGAGCTATCACCCTCAAACTGATGGGCAGACAGAACGGTTCAACAGCATGCTCGAGGAATACTTACGTCATTTTATAGATGCCAGGCAAAAGAATTGGGTCGATATGCTTGATGTGGCACAGTTCAGCTTTAACTGTCAGAAGAGCTCGTCTACCGGAAAGACTCCTTTTGAGATAGTTAGTGGGAGACAACCACTCATGCCTCACATTGTGGACCATCCTTATGCAGGGAAGAGCCCTCAAGCGTTCAACTTCACGAAGGAGTGGAACCAAACTGCCGAGATGGCTCGGGCCTACTTGGAGAAGGCGTCTAGACGAATGAAGAAGTGGGCGGATCAGAAACGGCGACCCCTGGAGTTCCAAGCCGGAGATAAGGTGTTGATCAAACTGAGACCAGAACAGCTCCGATTTCGAAGTAAAAGAGATCAGCGTCTTGTGCAAAAATATGAAGGGCCTGTTGAAGTAATCAAGAAGGTCGGTAAAGTATCATATCGGGTTCAATTGCCGCCGTGGATGAAGATTCACCCCGTCATTCACGTAAGCAACTTGAAACCCCATTATCCCGATCCAGATGATGCCGCTCGTAATCAGTCGGTCAGACCTCCAGTTACAATGTCCAACCCTGAAGATAGAGAAGTAGAAGCAGTTTTGGCGGAACGTACTCGTCGAGTGGGCAGACCGAGAAGAGATGTTCAGGAGTTTCTCGTCAAGTGGAAGGGACTGCCAGATGCAGAGATCAGTTGGGAACGTGTTGAAGACTTGCAACAAGATGCTGCCAAGGTTGTCGAGTTCGAACAGCGACGGTTGACAGGGACGTCAACCATTTAAGTGGGGGAGGATGTCACGGTCATGCTTGTCCAGGGCGTGTTGCCTATGGCCGCATTGCCGTTCCGAACCCTATGTCATTTCATAGTATGTATTTCATTATGTTGTTTACCGCTTTCCTTTATCGCTTTCCTTTACTTTTCATTTCTTGTGACGGCGTAGCACTTTGTACGTGCAACCATGCCACTCTTGTAAAAGCTTATAATGTACTATATGCGAGTGAGACTAATCATCATACTTGCATACCCGAGAGTTGTAAGCTATAAAGCCGTTGTTGTCCCTATTTTGCTTTCTAGCCTTACGACACAATCTTTTTCTCAAAATATTCTTTTAAACTGTTTGCGAAAGCCCTTTCCTCTAAACCCGTTTCCCTCTAGAAACGGGGATAGTCGTTGCGAGAGGCACCCGGTGTGCCGAAGGTGATTTGAATCAGAGTTGGCTGACTTGTCCCTGAGCGAGGGCAAGTGCCGCACAATCGTTTAGCAAAGTACGATTGTGACACTAAGCACGCTTAACTGTAAAGTCTTTATGATTGAGCCATACAAAATGAAGGTACATCTTGTTAGTATAGGTAGTAACTTTAAGTTTTTTTAAGCATTTTTTAACCATGTTTTCATGTCCTTAGGTTCTCTCTCATTCAAATGTGATTTTGGTTCATACATGTCCCCCCTCTTAAACTCAGGTCGTTACATGTCCACCAGCTTTCGCTTGGTTCGTCTCCAACCCACATCTTACTGGGAGAAGTTTCGCTTTAATACCATCAGTAACACCCTAGGCCCATGATTCGAATCAAGATTCATAATTCTTTTAAAAATAAATATGTTAGTAAGTTGGTTTGTCCATAGAAAAATGAAAAACCTGATCGAGTGACACACATATAGATTATTAAGTTTGTTTTATTATATGCGTCTAGGCCCAACTTCCCAACTCCTTCAGCCTTTTGCAATTAAAAATGATGCAAACTCTTTTTGTCTCTCATCGCTTCGACTCCTTCTTTCTAGTCCTCACGACCTCCTGTTAGGCCTCCATCCATCTCTGACTTGCTCTCTCTCATTCTACGACTCTATTTGCAATCTCTCTAATATTTAATCTCAACAAAATAAAGGTAAAATCAACTGCATAACTAGCAGTCGGTCGACAGACTACCACACACCTCAAGGTAAAGTCGAGTTTCATAAAATAAAAGTCAATCGATAAGTTTCAATCGATTTTTTTCCAAAATCGATACAAACCGACTGATGTACACCTCAATTAAATGAGAGTTTTTTTTTTTATCACTCTATTTCATTGTTTATTTTGGGCTTGGGCTGGTTCGTATTTTGGTCTTTGTTAGGAAAGCCCAATGACATTGTAATCGATCGATTTCTCGTCTCCTCGCAGTCGCGGGCACGGTACGACGATTCAATCTCTCTTTTCGTTAGTTCGCTTGCCTGCTTTGTTGGTTCTTTTCGGTTCTTCCTGCTTTCCTGCTACCGCGATTCCGATTATTTTCCCGCAAAATTCTGTTATTACTCGCCCACTGTTACATCTTTCTCTTCTAATCGTCTTTACCTTCTTCAATTTCAACTTTCATTCTAGGGTTTTACTGTTTCTGGGTTGGCGGCAATTTGCTTTTCCTCCATTTTTGTTTCTTTTTTCCCAAGATCAAACGAAGAGCTTCGTATCTTTCCTTGATATCCTGCTCTAGTGGAACCTTCCCGTCATTGGTCATTGCCCTTTTGAAGATTTTGATTGAAAATAAAATTTGGGCTGAAGGATGAAGCGTAAACGAGGGAACAAGAAAAGCAAGCGTAAAGGGGGAACTGAAGTAGCTGGAAAAGAAGCGGCATCTTTAGTTACTGAGGACAATTCAGGTTTGGAGGAGTTCGATAATGACAATGATAAGTATGATTCTGCAGTGGAAGTCCGTACGCCTTCATCCACGGGAACTGACCATCTCAATGTTGCAACCCTCAATCCAGAGGGTTCGATGGACAAAGCTGCAGGGAAATCATCAGTTGGACGTGTTAAAGTGAAGCTCAGGACCTCAAAAATGACGGATGCTCAGCTTAATTCTTCCGATGCGCTCACTCAAAGTGACACTGATAAGAGCAGTCTTCAAATGGGCTTAGAAAAACAGAGTGTAATTTCTGAGAAAATGGAAGATTGTGCCAACTCATTGCCCGAAAAGGAAACTGGTGTTTCTGGGGCTGCCATTGCATCCAAGAAACCTGGGAGCATAAAGATCAAGTCTTCCAAGAGCTCCGGAGCAAGTAATAACCCGACAAGTACTTTAGTGAAGGCGCAGGCTGATACTCGGATGCCTCAACAGGATTCTCGACCTAATAAGAAAGAGTTAGATTCTGCTCTCACGGTAAGTCGTCTCTTCTTTTGCTTTCCCTTCTTCAATTAAGTGCATGTTTGGAAGTCATTTTGAAATATTGATATTCAAAATTACTATAAAACACATCTTTATTAATTCAAAATGGCTTTAGAGTTTTCATACGATCAAAATTGATTTTGAATTATTAAACCATGTTTTAAGGTACTTTTGAACATGAAAAAGTGATTTTGACTTTTACAAAATCACTCCCAAACATGCTATAAGAAACTCGATTTCAATGCCGAGAAAAGGCGGTACCAATGGGGTAGATTAGTTATCTACCTGAAGGGCCAAGGGAACATGCACAAATGGCTTCAAGAACTGTAAATGAAAGAAGAACAGTAGCCAGTAGGTACCAAAACTTGTGGAAGTGTAAATCTAGTAGAAGGCCGACCATTTGTTGTATTTCTGAATGAGTATTCAAGGTTTTTGCTTGACTTTTTAAGCCTGCTTAATCCATATGTTACAATGGTCTTTTCTCATATTCAGGTCATAAAGAAAGTCATGAAAATGGATGCAGCTGAACCGTTTAATGTTCCTGTGAATCCTGTTGCTTTGGGGATACCTGTAAGTATGAATTATTATGTTAAATGCTCATTGGGTCATTTTTTTATTACATGTAGTTATGTTACTGCTCCCATACTGCTTTACAGATATTTTTCTTACATTCTTTTCAGTCTTTACGTGGGTAGGCTAGTGGAATGTAGGTTATGGCTGTGTAATTATATTTATAAGCACTTCACGAAGGTTCTAGCTTGCTGATAGTTTTAATTTTCTGAATGATTCTCCTCCCCAAATTGCAATTATTAAATCAAATAGCTTGACTGCTCGTGGGATGCTTCAGAATTGATAAGTTCCCACTGCACACTTAACTGCAGTGGAAAAATAAAGCAGGGAAGATTAGGATAAGGAGCTTCACGTCTCTAGTTTTCCATGTTTCGCATCTGGACCCAACTTATAGAACTGGGATGGGCTAGCTGTTCCTCTGCTATGGTTGACATCATTCATAACTTGAAAGGCTGTTAATATTGCGTTTTTATTCATTTACGTTTGACTGGTTGCTTATACTTGTACTGGCACCATTTATTATATTGCAACTGTTGTTTCTCTTCTTTATATTTTTCCTTTTTTTAAATCTTTTTCCTATAGGATTATTTTGATGTGATAGATACACCGATGGATTTTGGGACAATATGCAGCAATCTTGAAAATGGTGTTAAATATATGAATTCAGAGGATGTTTTCAAGGATGTGCGATACATCTGGGAGAACTGCTACAAGTATAATAATAAAGGTGACTACATCTTGGATCTTATGAGGAGGGTGAAGAAAAACTTTTCAAAATATTGGAGTGCTGCTGGATTGTACAATGGGCAAACTACAGCAACCAATGGTGAGAGTTTGGTCAACATATTGGGATCATATAATTCATTGGTGTTGTATTAAAATTATTAGACTCCTTAGTTATCTCTTGCTGACTAGGTGGAAATGAATTGAATGAATTTTTTATTTCTTATATTTGGTGGTAAAATTGGTTATGCACATGTCCAAGTGGCAATTTTTCATTGGCGTAGATATGACTTCCTGCAGAGATATCTATCCATATAGAAGTTTTGGTTTATAAATTCGCATTGAAGATGTTTCCAGTTTCTGATCCCCCCCTTTTTTCCTTTTCTTAATGCATCGTTTTATTTATACAAGAAGCCTTATGTCTAAAATTTTATCCTATATGACAAATGTAGTCGAGGGATTCTTTGCTGCGTGGGATTTATTTATTTTTCTTCTTCCCCATCGCAGGTGTTGATATAAGCCAAGAGAATGGTGGGGCATCCAGTCAGGTGAAAGCTCTGAAAGGTCAGTCAAAACAGAAATCGAAGAAGCGACATGGGTATGATTCTGCAACCTGCATAAAGTTACATCAGATGCATTTTGCATTTATGGCTCTTGAGTTGCACGGTAGAACAAAAATTTAACCTTATGTTCATGGTTAGTTGATGAGGGAAGTGCTGGAGTTACTTTGTTGCAATGAAACAGTCTGGATATAGGACATTCTCAAAACGTGATACTAGAGGGAAATTGCCAGTACAGCTACAAAAAAACCAAATGAGTTTAGTTGAATGAAATTTTTTTAACTTGGCAGTAAATTCTCTGGCTAGCTAGTTGGAAGTTTACTTTTTAGACTTTACCCCCATATCTGTCGTGAAGTTACTAACATTGATGTTTGTATGGAATAAAGTCTCTTTATTTCTTATACGTTTCTTGAGCATAGAACTTCTGAAGTGATATGCTGATTGAAGTGTTTCTTTTTTGCAGAAGGCGCCATAAATCTGATTGTTTATGTGCAATATGTGTTTTAAAGCGCCGTAGGAAGGAGCGTGAAGAGACTGCTAGAATTGGTAAAGACCAAAATGGAGCTGGGAACAACGTAGCGCAGGAGTTCAAGTTTGAGGTGACTTCTGCGAATTTAATTCACTTTTCTTGATTTGGGGAAAATATTGATATTGAGATTAGATTATGACTCCTTCAGCCGCCAGAAATGATTTTTTTTCTTTTAAACTTATAAAAAACAATTTTATTGATGGAATGAAATATCCAAAGATGTCCAAGGTACAAAAGGGATCCAATCAAAGGATATACAAAAGTTGTTTCTAATTTGCAATAAGAAAAGAAAAACTATGAATATGTATAGCGGGTATATCTTTGCACCAAAAAAAGAGAATGATAGTATCTATAATGTCCTTTGTCAACTTGACGTTATCTTGGAAGATTTTAGCATTTCTTTCATCCTAGAAATGTTGATTGACGTCTCTTGCTTATTGATTACTTTCTGTCTATTTTCTGTCCATTTGTTTTCCTTTATTATAGGATATAAAAAGAATAATGCTCCATCTGTATTTTTTTTTTTCCTTTTTGTTAAGGAATCTTTGCGTGGGGAAAGTCCTGGCAGCGTGGATTCATCATCAAATGGTGATGATTCACTAGACAATGAACTTGGTGTTGAGGAAGAAACAGGAGACGAGGTGAAAATGGATGTTTCAAAGCAACAGATTAGCACCCCAGATGATAAGCAAGATGAAGGTGTGGAGGAAAAAGATGAAGAAACTGAAATGGGGAAGAGGACAGGCGCCGATTCTAAAGGAACCGAGCAGTCGGAAAGGTCAAGGGAGGATCACAATAGACCATTGAAATCAACAATGGAGGAATCAGGTGACTTGAAAATGGAGGATGTACAGCATGAGGGTGGACAACAAGATATTCATAACTTGGAACATAAGGTATTTTGCTTTCTTTTTGTTGAAATAATGACCATTAAACAAACCATCATTGAACTAGGAACGAAAAACTGGTTAAATTAATTTCAGAAATTGGTTAATCTTATTTAATTGATAGCAAACATAGCTTCCATTAAACAAGAACCAAAAGACGAAAAGAAAGAGGGGACCAAGGAAGTAGAGGAAAAACAGATTGAGCATGTTAATGGTGTTAGATGATATAATATTAAATTTAGTTTCGTCCATTAGCTTACGCTTCTAGGTCAATCGATGATTTAACATGGTATTAGAACAGGTGGTTCAAGAGGTCCCATGTTTAAATCCCTGCAATGTTATTTTCTCCCCAATTAATATTGACTACCACTTGTTGGATCTTCTACATATTTCAAGCCCAAAAGTGAGGGAGAGTGTTAGATGATATAATATTAAACTTTTGGATCAATCGATGATTTAACAAATGGTTTGATGACAGGAGGTAGAAGAAAAACGAAGGAAGAAACTAAAGGCATGGGAGGAGTCGAGCACTAAAAACCCGATGGTCTTAGAGTTGTGTGGAGTCGTTTTCCCTGTGAATTCAAGATCCGTGTGGAGAGGACCCCATTCATTGCTTCCACAGCACCGTGCTCCTCGAATTAGCTCTATTCACATGGCCATAGAAGAGTTCATGAAGTAGTAGCTAAATTATTGTATTACCTAAATACTGATAGGCTTTTTCGTGTTTCATGCATGTATCATAAAATTATATATGACTAGGTGTAGTTAGTTGTATTGTAATTGGCTCCATATTGAAAATCATTTTTCCGCCTTCGAATGGCCTTGGAAACGTTTACAAATTTGAGAATTTTTGCAGGAAATGAAAACAAATTCCTTGTTTCACTGTATTTAAAAATGCATTTGGTGTTCCAATTTAAGGACTTTAAATTTGAATAGAAATTTTGAAAATTGTGTTGGGCTGTGAATTTAAAAATGTGGAAAAAGATTAATATGTGTTTGGTAAAATCTATTTTTTAAGAATAAAAAAAGTTGAAATAATTAACAATGAAGTGTGATTTATTGGACGTCTTTTGGCTTTTTTTTTTTTAAAGGTTGTTTCTCAGGTTTTCTAAATTTTGAAAACAAAACTAAAAGAACAATGGAAACGGCATAATATTGTTTTCGAAAAAAATGTTTTTGAAAATAAGTGTACGGAACATATTTTCATTGTTATGTATCTTTTATTTTTTAAAATGGACAGATTTGAGTGATCATAAATAGGAGAGAATAAATCCGTACAAAGTGGAATGGGTTTCAACTTCAATTCAACCATTGATTTTGAATGTCAACAAAAGAAAAAAAATCCGGCAGGTCCCGACCTGATCGAAGAATCCCTTGTTTGACAGGAGATTTTAATTGGGAGGATATCCCCACCCCGCTTTATATATATATATATATTCTATGTTTACTGTTTTTATTTTCTTTTTAATTTTTGTATTTATTATTCTTTATTCTTTTTTGTATTTAACTCGAGGATTAGTCCCCACATGGACTCATTCCCCGATTGGGAAATCCCCATCCCCATCCCCATCCCCATCTCTATCTTCAATTGGTGGGGATGGGGTTAGGAATTCTCCCCGTCTCGCCCCGTTGCCAACCATATTCGCAATCAATTGAAATAAATAAAATTTGAACTGAACAACAATAAAAATATTCGTCAACATATCAATAAATCCATCGATACATCTATAAACTATAAACTAAAAGGGTTCGACAACAATATTAAAAATATCTATAAATATCTCTAACATCTTTTATAAATGGTTGTAAAACATTAAAAATAACTTAATTATTAATTTAAATAAATTTTATAAAATTCGTGACTTAAAAAAAAAAATATTCGTCATATACCCGTATTTTAATCCTCGGAAGTGAAGAAAGAAATGGAGGTTTCATTCAGTGGGGAGCTGGCGGTAGATCATATTTGACATGTCCGAGATAGAGTCCGCATGCAGGAGCCATTGGACTGGCTGAACTCACATTCTTCGCTTCCAAGATTTTTTCTACTGCAGCAAATAAGACACAGACCATATTATTGTTAGGCCACTGGCAAGTCCAGTCTACCTTGAAACAGCGATGATCTATTAATTCAAAGAAAAAAACTACAAATATTGCTGTTGTATATGTTGCTGCTCAGCCACCTACCATCTCCTACTGTTAGATCTCCGGTGCCGACCGCTTTAAGAACTCCAACCATCAGTCTCACCTGAGAAATATAGTCCATTCCAGAATAACTAATTAATCGATCTCATGAACAAGAAAAGAAGGGCATGTATGACAGTTAAAATCACTATGAAAAATGCTTTCAATGATTCCAAAGTAATTTTGATGATGTGAAAATTGTATTTAAACGCGTAAAATTAAATATTAAGGGCCCTCTTTTGGTAACCATAAGGATTTTTGTTTTTGATTTCTGAAAGTTAGGCATATATCCTTTCGGTTTCTTACAATAGTTGAAATATTTCTCAAGTAAAAAAGAGTTGAATTCTTTGCCAAATTCTGAAAGTTTTTACGTAATTTTTTTAGTTTTCAAAACTTGTTTTAGTTTTGTAAAATACTGATAAATAGTAGATAACAACGCAAAAAATTTAGGGGGTGAAAGGAATGCTTATAGACTTAATTTTCAAAAACTAAAAACTAAAAACAAAGTAGTCACCAAATGGAGCCTAGATTTATTTCAAGTGATTTAAGACGTGTTTTGGAGTGATTTTGAACAAACAAAAACGATTTGAACAATTTCAAAATCATTTCCAAATATGCACAAAGTCTTCTAGTGTAGGTGATTTTGAACCTGATGATAGAGAAAAGAGCGTGCTCGTGCTGTCACCACAAAACAACGATGTCTTCTCCTGATTCCAAATCCAACCTCACAAGTTTCTGAATGTGACACTTCATTCTCACCTTCTTCTTTGCCCTGCCTTTGATTTCGCTCCATTGATGTTGGAAAATAAGGCGTTGAAACCACCTCACAAACGTCTAGTTCATCTAGAGTTCTGATTGGTGAGTTTGCCTGCACTGCACAATGCACATCTAAACTAATTTACCTTATACCATACACCGTTTCATTCCCCGACCACGCCCCGGCTTTTGTTACAAACAAAATGTATAATAAGCTGGGAACATAAATAATTTTAGTATTAAGTGACCTGACAACCAGCTGCCCTGAAGGAGCTAAAATCATGATGCCCAACAAGCACCTTGCATGCCTCCTGATTTCAAACATTCCAATAACTTTTAGAACCCATGGAGATAGTTGTGCAATCTATAGAACAGATCTTATTCAAGTAAGGTCGCTACACATTCCAATAATGTTGCATCAATTCTGAAATGTAATTCAAAATCTATATGATCTCCAGCATTGCACTGTTATTTGTTCATACCTGCATTGCCCCAATATTTAGTGTCTCAGACACGTGCCATGCTCGATCCTTCTCGAAGCTTGACAGAGCTTCCGGCCAGAAAAACCGCGAAAAGTATCTGAAAATAATTCATGAAACACAAAACTTGTTTTTTATAAAGGTATGTACAATTAGTTCTACTATATAATATGCAACAACAGTATCAACTACTAAAGCATGGATGGATGATACACACGTACGCTCTTGAGCTTTATATCTAGCATGGAAATCATTGGGAACACTTCGAACATCAACTACAGTAAAGCAACTTCATGTTTCTGAAATCAAAATCAACAGAAATACCTTTCATTCATCATTTTCTTTGTTAAGCAATAAAAAAACAAAGGCTCAAGCTGGAAAAAGGAAGTTCTTCTCACGTGCTCTCTCATCTATAGCCTTTGAACAATAGTCAATAGTAATGGTAAAAAAGTGATTGGCCAGTGGAGAACCAAACCTGTAAGAAATGATTCACGGCCCTATGAACCACTCCCGGTTCATGAGGGGGTAACTGCATCATAGTCGGGAAAAATAAGTTAGCATACCTGCGGCAAAGTTGAGCACCATTTCTTCAAACTCATATGTTTTCATGTATAAGAAAGTTTAATCAACAATAAAGACAATTAGTGAACTAAAGGTTCAGGGAAAATTACTCATCTAGTTGAGCAAACATTAGAAGTGTACATATGAGAGGAAATACGGATGCTGATATTCTATTATAAAAGGACAAACCACTGCTCCAGGCTTTCTTTTGCTAATGCGCTCAACATCAACATGACAAACATTTGATAAGGCATGTACTCCAGCATCCTTGATTGAAAAAAGGAAGGAAAGTCACAACGTGAACAGGATGTCCCAATATAATTATGTTAGAAATTGCAGTTCAGCAGAAAATCTCAAAATAATTTACCCTGAAACTAATTCGCATATTTGCCATAAACTAAACGTAATTTATAAGAATATGATTGATCCATAAATTTCGAGTAGATAAAAATATTAATTTTCTTTTGCTAAAAATCAATGTAATCAACGATCCCCTTCCAATTTGCACACATCAGAAAAGACAAATATGGAGCAAGATGCATTGCACTCTGCAGCAAACAAGCCAGAAAAGCAACTTATCCTAAAATGTCTCAATGGATTTGTTTGAAAATCCGACTTAGAACATAAAGGCGAGTCCATTATTTCAAATGAACATAAGTTCAAGAATTTCAACATCGTTAAGCGAACAGTCAAATTATCAGTTCAATTGCATATCTTTCTCTGTGCATATCAAAGCTAGTGGGAGAAAGACTACCAGAGGACTTAAGAATCAATAAGATAAAAGTCGTGGAACCTTGTGAGAGAACTATCTTTAAACTACTTTTCAATTTAAATGAGGTTATATCTTCATCTGGTTTAATAATATCCTACGATTATAGTAAACATTCTAATAAGTAAGTACAGCAACAAGATTGCTTTGTATGACAAAAAGGATCAAATATCCTGAATAAGATAAACTTACAGTTCTGCTAGAACAAAACACTGAGACTGGTTGACCGATAAACTTCTGGAATGCTTCCTGACAAGTGTAAGGTAGACATTTTCAAAGAAACATACGTTAGAGTACCACCTAACAGGAATCAAGATCTAAAATATATTGAAATACAAAGTCTGAAGAACTACAAGATAAACCAAATATAAAGTACTTGGAACCACCCATCTTGAGTATGCTAACCCAAGCCTTGAATCACTCAACAACTGCATGTCTTCCTTCAATCCCCCACCCTCAAACTACCTAACTTATGCCCTTACTATACCACTTACTCCTACCCTTATGCACATGCTTTAAAGGAAGATGCATCATTGAAGAATGATTCTTACTTTTCAAAATCATTTAAACGACGACAAGGGCAGAAATAGAAATAGAACTTGAGCTGAAGTCCATGACAGTTGATACTATCATGACTTGCAAACGATACAAAAGTGTCAAACAGTAAAGATCCTTCATAAATGTTACTTAATGTGATATATCAGTCTAGATGTTTCATATTCATTACCAACGATTACTAAAAAAGAAAAAAGGACCATGTAACTTGTAAAAGTTCATCTTCCTTTTGGTCCCTCAAGGCACAAATTGTCAAAAACATTTAAACCAGCTAAACAGAACGCCAATACAAAAGAATTGTGTCCCGTTCCAAAGAGTTTCATTGGTTAAGAAGGAAAGGCAGTGTAAAAAAAAAAAAGGGAAAGTACCTCAAGCACGCCAACCACCGTACGGCAGGTCGGCTGCTTCTGAGACCCAGAAAAACGAGTTCCTATATACTCGACTGCGACGAGGTAGCGTTGAATTCCAGGGTTACGGTTCATGGGTTCTGCTTCCTCCTCGTCGCCGCGGAGAACTTCGTCTGTGGTCTTTCCAATTTCCAAGGGCCTTTGAGATGATGAATCGAAACTGAATTCTAGTCCATGCTTATGGTTTTCCGTCATTGATTTTCGCCACTCCTGCCAAGATTATGGGAATCGAACAGTGAATCCAAAGCTTAAGCAATGTAGCAAGTGTCCCCGTGTAAGTGTCCCCGTGTTAGTTTAAAGCATTGTAGAGTTGAAAGACGAGTGTTTGATTGAACTCTGCCATAAATTGAAGAAGTTACCTCGTCACTGCCCGAGGTAGACGATGGGAGTTTGCTTTGCTAGGTCGTACCATTGGCTTGTCGACCTGTCGAATGTGTTTTATTTTAGACAAACGACATGTCGTCCTTTTGTCAATATTCATATGCTTCTCGGCGAAACGCGTGGGCTTGGTCGATGTTTTTTTAAGCCCAAAAGCAGGCTTAGCCCAATAATCCCTACCGTCGTATCACAGAAACCCTAACTCGATTATTCCATGATAAATACAATAGAAAGCTGAAGCCCTAGACGGCACAGCTCTCCCTTCCCGTCCGCCATTTCACCAAGTTTTCCAGTGTCAGGTATAATAGCTTCGTTAAGAATGGGGCCTCTGGGTTCATCTTTACATTTCTCGATTAACTTCTCTTCTGCTGGCAGAATCTTTTATCTTCTTTTGCAGTGTTTTTAATTTGTCTGTCTCTTTGGATTAACCTTCAGACGAGCTCTGTGGAATCGGTCTATAACTTTGCCAATGTTACCGACGTAGTTTATTTATGTATTCGATTTGTCGTTAATATGGAATCTGAGGGATTTTTTTAGCACAACAAATACATCTGGATGATTGGAAGTTCATGTTTAGGCATTTATTTTGCTGTGATGTTGGATTTAATTTTCATTTTATATTTTCTATTGTTTAACAACGGCCGTTGTTCCATCATGTTTCTCCGGTTAATTCCATTTTTCTAAATGACAGTCAAAATGAATTCCCCATAAGAAATTATGAATAATCAGGGCTGGAGTCTAGAACAGGCTCTTTCACCAAAGCCTATTTATTGGTTTTTGGATTGAAAAACACAAAGCGCCTGAGTTTTGGCATTATCTAGAAATTAGGAAGAATCAGGGCTGGAGTCTAGAACAGGCTCTTTCACCAAAGCCTATTTATTGGTTTTTGGATTGAAACACAAAGGAGCCTGAGTTTTGGCATTATCTAGTGCCATAGGCCACTGTTTGGGGGGTCATTTTGGTGTCGGATGGATTTTGGAACCTGGAACTCGGAGAACCTTGAACGTGGTTTGTATATCTTTCCAAATTTCAGGCATGCTCATTTTGTTGAAGAGATAATAGTATCTTGGTTTGGCCACTTTCTATCATTCAATTGTCAGAAGACTTATTTGATTGATTTTATATGTGCGAATGTGAAGAAGCTTTTTCTTGCATCTCAATATGAAAACTATTTCTGTATTTTCTGACCTTCTGTTTTGACTCTAGTTAACGGAAAATGGGTTTATGCAAAACTATTCCTTTCTTTATTTTTACCTTCATGGTTTTCATTAGCATTTATATATGTTCTGTTTTCGGTTCTTGTGCATATCATTACCTATTACTTTCCTGTTATTATCTGATACTATCATTATGTTTTATCTCTATATGAGTGGAGAACCTTTTTCATGTTCGGTCTTTTTGGGATTCTTAGTGGATCAATTAAACATCATTAAAATTTGCTAGTTTCCAATTAATTGCTAGAGGGAGGCAACATGTCTCACCGCAAGTTTGAGCATCCAAGACATGGCTCTTTAGGGTTTCTTCCAAGGAAGAGAGCTTCTCGGCATAGAGGAAAAGGTATGAGCACTCTATCTGTATGCAGTTTGTATGATCCAAGCAGTTTACATGATTCCATCTGTATTTCTTTGTTCTTTTTTCTAATTTTAAGAAAAAGATCAAATTTGACCTCTCAACTTGCCAAGATTCGATTTGAACCGTGCAACATGTTTTTATGCATTTCTATTAAACTGCTGCCTAAACTATGGTGGCGATGTATTAATTGCTGCGAATTAATTGTTGCAGTTGTCTCCTCTGCTACTTTAAAAACAAATGTTACAATATAAGTGCTGCTATCAGTTATTGGAAATACATAGTTCGTAAGACCGCTGCTATCAGTGGGAAAGAAAAATAAAATTCCAGACAATTAGGTTATTATCCACCCAATCAATGTTTCTGTTAACATGGTTATAAAGTTATAGAACAGAGAATAAAAATAACTACTTGCATATCAATAATGACGTTGGCTATACCATCAATGTGATAAGGTGCTGGAAAGAATTGCAGGTAACAGAAAAGCGATTGTCAGCCCTACAACTCTTTTTTTAGTTTTAAAAATTTTTCTTCTCTTCTTTTTTTAGTTTTCAAAATCTCTGTATTTAATAGTTTATAGCTTCACATTTCAATCTTCTAAGATTAGAAGGGTAGATTATTTCATAGTTTTTATAGCTTTCAGTATCTCATAATTTTCAGCTTCACATTTCAACTTAGCATTTCTTATACATCAATTATTATCTGTATTTTAGCTTGAAGGTCATTTATTATACGTGGTTTATTTCCTCCTTTTTGATTATCATGATCCTTAAATTTGGTTTGTTCTTCTCTCTTATTACCGTTTACTTAAAAAAATTATTATTATCAACAATAAAAAGTACTACATGTTGATAAATTAAGGTTAAATTCTATTCAACTTTTCAATTAGTTATATTTATTTTATTCTGATCTCTACATTTTAAAATCCTAATAGTATGGTAAGGTCCTTAACTCACAAACATTCTTATCTGCATATAATAGTTTCAGTTTATCGTGATTGTATAAAGGCATTCCTATTGGTTTGTGTGGCATGTCGTAAGTCAGTATTGAGTCTTTTAATTTACGCTACTTCGATCATTCAAGTGCTTTATATGATCCTTGTTTTATCTTTCCATAGTTTAATTTCAATGGCTTGTTTAGTTAATATATTGAAGACCTTGCAAGTTTTCTCAAATTTTCTAGTATTTTTGGAAGCCAGTTACATAATTAATAATTAATCTCGTGTTGATTTGTGCTTTGCAGTGAAGGCATTTCCTAGGGATAATCCATCAAAGCCTTGTAGGTTAACTGCTTTCCTTGGATACAAAGCTGGGATGACCCATATTGTTAGAGAAGTTGAAAAGCCCGGATCAAGTGAGTCTGGTTCAAAGTCGTTTAAATCTTATTTGAGAAAATGATACACATGCATGTTGTAATATATCTGACTTGCACCTAGTAATGCCTATTTCTCTGTAAGCTACTATTGCGTCTTATTTCCATATTAGCAATTTTGTGTGGATCAATATTGGGCAGACTTTCAATTTTGTAACATTGTTTTGTTATTCATATATCATTTTTCTGATTCTTGTATTAGATTAAATGAGATTATCAACTTTTCCTTTTGCAACGTGAAGTGGAAACTTCTGGTAGACATGTCTGTATTATCTAGCTTTTATATGCAAGATAAGATGCATTGGATTATTAATTGAACTTAATGTCTGATAAGACTTTAAAATTAATTCTAGTGTTGTGATCCACTCAGAGCTACACAAGAAAGAAACATGTGAAGCTGTTACAATTATAGAAACACCTCCTATGGTTGTTGTTGGGGTTGTTGGCTATATCAAAATGGCACAAGGCTTGCGTTCACTCAAAACTGTGTGGGCCCAGCATTTGAGCGAGGAGGTAAAGAGGAGATTTTACAAGAACTGGTGCATGTCAAAGAAGAAGGCTTTCACTAAGTACTCGATGAAGTACGAGAGTGAAGATGGTAAGAAGGATATTCAGGCACAGTTGGACAAATTGAAGAAATACTGCTCTGTGATTCGTGTTCTGGCCCATTCACAGGTATTTCCTGCTTCCATCTTATTCTTTCTACATTATCACATGAACAACTTGAATATGGTACACTTATCCTCCCCTTCCAGTGAATGTTGATCAACCTGAATATTTCAACCGTTACAACTTTGTTACAGATAAGGAAGATGCAAGGACTAAAGCAAAAGAAAGCTCACTTAATGGAAATTCAGGTGAATGGTGGAGATGTTTGTAAGAAGGTCGATTATGCATACAGTTTATTTGAGAAACAGATCCCTGTCGATGCAATTTTCCAAAAGGATGAGATGATTGATATCATTGGGGTAACAAAGGGAAAAGGTTATGAAGGTGTGGTGACTCGTTGGGGTGTCACTCGCCTCCCCCGCAAGACCCATCGTGGCCTTCGGAAAGTAGCCTGTATCGGTGCTTGGCATCCAGCTAGAGTGTCATTCACTGTTGCTCGAGCAGGACAGAATGGTTATCATCATCGCACAGAGATGAATAAGAAAGTTTATAAGATTGGGAAGACCGGCCAAGATTCCCACTCTGCCATGACCGAATTTGATATGGTAGTCACTCAGAGTCAATCTTTACTTGTTGATTAGGTGATCTATTATTTTTTTCCCCTTGAATTCTTAATTCTAGATTTCCTGCTGCTGAAGTTTGTGGATATTTATATAGGACCGAGAAGGATATAACTCCAATTGGTGGATTCCCTCACTATGGTATTGTTAAAGAGGATTACTTGATGATTAAAGGCGGTTGCGTGGGTCCAAAAAAGCGTGTGGTCACATTGAGGCAATCTCTGATTAAGCAAACGTCTAGGGTTTCTATGGAGGAAATCAAACTGAAATTCATCGATACTTCGTCCAAGTTCGGCCATGGACGGTTTCAGACAACGGAGGAGAAGGCTAGGTTTTATGGACGACTCAAGTAGGTTTTATGGACCACTCTTTTCATCACTAGTTAGTCTTATTTATTTTCTAGATTATTGGGTTTCTTCATTTTTGAACGTTTTCAGAGTTGATTTTTTGTTTGAGGAATATTCTTCTCTTATGTGCGAACATTTGAATTTTGAATCTTTTAAAGAATATCCTATAGTTTGTTTGTTATCAACATCCTTTGCCATTGGCTGGTATGATAGTGTTGTGATGCTTACTCAATGGTTCTTGTATTGAATTCTTTCTATACCCATTTACCGGCAATCAATCTAGATAAGATCTTCATGTGCCACTGCAATGAACGTTTATGGTTTTTTTGTGCATCCATTGAAATAAAATAGAAAAATGTAACCTCTTCAACCATTCCAAATATTCAAAACGAGCTATTTTGATTTGTTGTTTAAAAGGAATGAACGTAGAAGTTTCCATTTTATGTAAATGTTGTTTGATGTCGCGAGACTCGGTCCATTCAAATCCAAATTGAATGAGAATGAGAACCTATGACTAAGGGGAGGTGCTTTCACATCTTCTCAACTCAAAATAACAAATGGTTAGAAAGTGGAAAGGTTCTTTATTATTTTTTATTTTTTAGGGTGTCCTTGGGAATAGATTTAGTGGAGATGGCGTGCAGATTGGCTACGAACCACGGTGTTGGAGTCCCCTAGCTTTCATCTCTCGGCCTAGCAGAGTGCTTTCACGGCTGGTGTTCTTTCCAATCTCTAATTATTTCACCTCTCCAATCCCCTCTGCCTACTCTAGCTTGGTAGTTTCCATTGCCTGTCCAAGGTGGAGCCCAATGGATTATCTATCGTTCCTAAGATAGAATGGAAATAGAGGTAGTTGATGAACTATGAAGATAGGTTTAGCTTGACACTGAGTTTTAGAAGGGTGATATCACCTTAAAAATGTGGGTTTTTTAAAGTGTTCCTTGTTGATGCGCCTAGTTAGGTAACCTATCTGACCAAGGAAGATGTTCAAAACTTAAAATATGTATAATTCTTAATTTATGTCCTCTTGCATCATCATCAATGAAAATTATAAAATTATCCTTAATTTTCTTTTGCTCTCTTCTTACCTCTTCCCCATTCTTCCCTTCCTCTTCCTTATTGATCTTCTCATCTCTCTCATCTTCGATTTCTTTTTCCTTCCTTCCCCTCGTCTTGTTTGTTTAAGCATCTTAGCCTTTTCACGTATTTTTTTTAGATTTCTTATGTTGCATAGGGTTTTCTTCTTCGTGGGGATTTTTTTTTATCTCTCTTACCTCTTCCCAACTTTCTTTCGCTCTTACTTAGATCATCATCAACGAAAATTATAAAATTACCCTTAATTTTCTTTTGTTCTCTTCTTACCTCCTCCCAATTTTTTTCCTCTTCCTCGTCGATCTTTTCATTTCCCTCATTTCCAATTTTTTTTCCTTCCTTTTTCCCTCATCTAGTCCGATTAAGCATCTCAACCATGTCTGTTCCATATATTTTTCTAAGATTTTCTCTGTTGCATAGAATCCTTAGTCTTCGTGGATTTTCTTTGTATCTCTCTCTATTGCACATGCAAGTTTTACTAATATGCTTGAGAGAAGAAAGTGAGAACGAGAGAGTGAGTTCAGCCTATGCAAGTAAAAGGTGAAAAAAAATCCCAATTCTTAAAAGTAGGACATCATTTTTTTTTTCCCATTTGGTGAAGAGATGTAGTTAAAAAGTGGAGTGAGAGAATGATTAGATAGACAAAAGAAGAAACACGTGTAGAATTGGAGAAGAGGTGAGTTTTGTGTGGGTTTATTTAAGAAAGGGGAGATATAATAAGCAAAGCAACAACAACAAGAAGTACGTTGGACGGCAAAACGCAAAGGGAGTTTTAATTTAAAAGAAGTTTGAAAAGGAGGAAGAAGAATCCGCGTATTTACTTATATTCCAATTTGGTCACGTTTCTTCACTGTTCTTTAATAATATTTAATATTATTTATTGATGATTTTCCAATTGGTCATTTCTTATGAATATGACCATTCACCTTTTCAAATCCCACTGTTGAATACACACAAACACTCCACTTCTTATTTTAATTGCATTTAAATCCCACAGCCAACACAACTATAATCCACCTCATTATAATAATTTTCTTTTTTTTTTTTTCGCTAGGAAAGTCTACGCTAACATTATCATCAAATTATTCTATATGATGATAAAAAGAATATAGATTTTTTAGTAGAGGGATGATGGATCAAACTTCTGAGCTTGAGAGAGGGAGACTATGCCAATTACTATTGAACTAAGTTCATTTTGGCGTTATTAAACTATTTTATGATTCGAGTTGTTATAATATATACAAGGTATGAATACATTTTTTTGTTACGGTTTAGTTTGTATTTGGTTCTTGGGTTTTAAACTGTTACAGTTTTAGTTCTTAAGTTTTGAGTTTGATTTCAACTTAGGGCTCGTTTCGGTTGACTTTTTAAGTGTAATATTATGAAAATTTAAGGACTAAATAGAAATTACACTCAAAATCACTTTTAGTCTCGAGACTTTCATAGAAGTAACAATTTAGTCCCTAAACTTTGGTTTATATCGATTTAATCTTTATACTTTCAATTTTGTAACAATTTAGTCATTGAACTTTACTTATGTAACAATTTAGTTTTTGTATTTTAAAATTTGTAACGATTTAGTCTCTATTGTAGAAATTAATGTTAACATTTGATGAGATTTCTTGCATAAATAAACTGATAAATTAATTAGAGACTTAATATTTTTATAAAATACAAAGTTTGCATCATAAAGTAATAAAATTTGACTTATAATTTTGATGATCTTTTTAACGTTAGGGACTAAATTATTATAAATTTGAAAGTACAAGAATTAAATTGTTTCATAATAAAGTTTATGGACTGAATTGTTACAAACCAAAGTTTAAATTTATTTTTAACCTATTTTTTTTTATAGGGAAAACTACATTTTCAGTCCCCAACTTTATAAGAATATGTCTATTTGGTCCCTGTATTTTTAAAATATACATTTTTAGTCCCTAAGTTTTTAAAAATAGGTTTAAAAGGTCCATCAAATGATGTTTTATTATTATTTTAAATAATTATAAAATATTTTAAATTAGAAGAATAATTTTTAAAACCCACCTTCTCTCTAAGAGTATCTTTTTCTAATTTTAAATATCATATAATTATTTTTAAAAAATTAAAGAAAAAAAATACTTAAAGGATCTTTTAAATCTATTTTTAAAAATTTGGAGATCGGAAAGTTACATTTTAAAAACTCAAGGACTAAATAAATCTATTCTTATAAAATTGGGGACTAAAAAGATAAATTTTTAAAACTTAGAGACCAAATCCACGTATTGTTTAAAACTTAGAGACTAAAAATGTAATTTTCTCTTTTTTATATTTAACGTACAAAGGAAGAAAAAGAAAAGCAAGACCGCAAAAAAATGAAAAGAAAACGACGTCGTGAAAAGGAAGAGGTGAGAAGGAGAAAAAGGATTACAGAAAATTTGATATAAGAAGACCAAGACCGTAGATGATGCCGCGTCGGCTCCGTCCAGTCCACGTGGCATTTCAAAATAAAATTAAGAAATAATCGATCATTATTCTCTATATTATCATTCTTTCATTTTCTGAGGTTCAGGCCTTCAAACAATAGCCCAAAATCCCTGCTTCCTGGGAAGAATTTCATATCATCAACAACAACAATCCAGAATTTCTCTTGGAATTTCTTCCCCATTTCGATTCTCAATCCCTCCACAGCTTCAGGTTCATTGTTTCCTTATGATTTCTCATCTCCCAATTTCCTTTACCCTTCTCTCTTCTTCTCTGTATCTAAATGATTACGCACTGTACTTCTCCGAGCTTTGATTTCTCCAATTCCTTTTCTCAACATTGCCCTTGTAATAACTTCACTTTTCCTTCTTACCCACCTCGCAATTTTTCCAGAAAAACAAGAAAACCCTTTTCCGTTGCTCTCAATTTCCGAAGAAAATGGTTCTTGGTTTGTTCCCTTTCTCCCGATGGCGTTACTCGCAACTTCAATTTAGAATTTGCAACTTCCGCGAGAAGGGGTGCTAGAAATTTTGTAGTTAAGCGTATTAGTAATGAATTGGAAGGGGAAGATTTCTCTCAGGAAGAGTCTTCTGTGCAAGTGGGGTCGAATTTTACTGGTTTTCAGGAGGATCCTATTGTTGATAAGTTAAGGACTCAACTGGGAGTTATACACCCTATCCCTTCGCCACCGATTAATCGAAACATTGTTGGACTTTTCGTTTTCTTTTTCTTTGTTGGAGTTGCTTTTGACAAGTTATGGACATTTAGGAAGAGAAGTAAATCCAGAAATGATGATGGGCGTCGTGGTACATGGCCTCAGGTGCCTACTAGTTTCTCTTCGTTTTTGGAGAAGGATTTACAAAGGAAGGAGTCGGTGGAGTGGGTGAATATGGTGTTGGGTAAATTATGGAAAGTTTATCGACCTGGTATTGAGGATTGGCTTGTTGGGTTGTTGCAACCTGTTATTGATAATTTGAAGAAACCTGATTATGTGGAGAGAGTGGAAATCAAGCAGTTTTCATTGGGGGAAGAACCATTGTCAGTTAGGAATGTTGAGAGGAGAACATCTCGTCGAGCCAACGATTTGCAGTAAGCTATTTTGAACTCATCTTTCAAACTTTATGTACTCTCTGGTATACCGATTGAACACCTTCCTGTAATGTTTACCGGATATAAAGTTCCATGAATTTATTCAGTCATTATTGTTTTCTACATTTGTTTCTTTTTTGAGTTCAACTAATATGTTGGAATGCCTTAAATCTCTGCTTGTATTTATGTTACTTACGATGTGGCTCTAGGATTTAGTGGTATGTGCTAAATATAAACTCTCTAACTCTATTATGATATTTATAATAAAACTGCTCTCTCCTAACCTAGCTAACACATGGTTAGTGAATTGTGTAAATTTCTGTGTTGATTTCTCTACCGTTTACCTTTTCTATTTTCCTTTGATGGTCAATTTCATAATATATAGCTCTACCGTTTAAGCTGGGTACCTTTCATTTCTTTTTTTCATTATTAGAATTACAGCATGACAATAGTCGTATCTTTGTTGAATGTTCTTCAGGTACCAAATTGGTCTGCGGTATACTGGCGGTGCTCGTATGTTATTAATGCTTTCACTAAAATTTGGCATCATCCCCATTGTTGTTCCAGTTGGTGTCCGAGATTTTGACATAGATGGTGAATTATGGGTCAAGTTGCGGCTTATTCCAACTGAACCTTGGGTAGGTGCTGTTTCATGGGCATTTGTTTCACTACCAAAGATCAAATTTGAGTTGTCACCGTTCCGCTTGTTCAATTTAATGGGTATGTTGTAGTTTCTTGCCTTTGATAACGAATTACATTCCATTGCTAGTCACTGCAAGGAAGTCATAGTGAGGTTTTACAGGCAAGCATGAAACTGGGTTTACTTTCAAGTTCTTCTTTAGTTTCTCTTTATGTTTTTAGTAGGCATGCTTGTGGAGGTTCCATTCGTTTCATGATGATAGTTTTATTTTCTTTAAATTTTGACCTTTGGATGCTGATGGACATTTCTCTCCGTCTTTCCATTGTTTGCTGCACGCTTGATACAACATCAGCCATTCCTGTTCTCTCCATGTAAGTTGATTAATCTTAATTGTTGAATAGTTGCTATATAAGTTGGTTAGCTCAAGGAAGAAATAGAGACGATCCTTCCCACATTAGCTTTGCTGACTGCTCTATGATAATATTTTATCTACATCACAATTCTTTTTTTTAAAAAAAGATTGATAATTTGATTCTATGCCAGAAAGTTGTGTAATGATATTCTACATCACATTTGTGCCATTGAATATCAGAGTCTGAATTAATTGGCAATAGTTCGTAGACTAGTAAATAAGATTGCTATTATCAAAACCTTTTCTTTTGACTTTTGATGATCTTATTAGCCTTTTAGGAAGTAATGCCCAAGTATACTTAAAAAGAATCAGGTTCTTTTCATCAGAATCAGTTTTCTAGGATCGTATTATGAAGTAATGCCCAAGTATACTTAAAAAGAATCAAGTTCTTTTGTCCAGAATCAGTTTTGTAAGTGTCATCATTTTGTGGTGGTAGTTCATGGCATAATTTGCTCATATAGCTGATTATTGTAATCGAGTTTTCTAGTCATTTTTAGGCTTAATTTTCTTTCATCTATTTGTCCTCTGACCTTTATGCATGTTATGCCTGCATAGGTTTTTGACGAAACTTCTCACTGAGGACTTACCTAAATTATTTGTACGTCCGAAGAAGATAGTTCTAGATTTTCAAAAAGGAAAAGCAGTTGGACCCGTTCCAGATGAGGTTAAATCAGGAGACATGCAGGAAGGAAATAACGATTTTGTTGGGGAACTCTCAGTAACCCTTGTAGATGCTCGGAAGCTTTCTTATTTGTTTTATGGTATGTTGTTTATCTATACCTGTCTAGTAGTTGTGGTGCTTATCAACATTGTTGTGATACTGCCACTTTACTTTCAGAAAGTTAGCATCTGATTAACTGTAGATCGTAACTATTTATTCCCATAAATTTATGATCCTGTACGTTATTCATCAATCCCTGTTCCTCTCAGGAAAAACAGACCCATACGTCATTTTAAACTTGGGCGATCAAATAATACGCAGCAAAAAGAACAGCCAAACCACTGTAATTGGTCCACCTGGTGAGCCAATCTGGAACCAGGTGAAGCTCATTTTTTATTTTTGTTTTACCGGAGAATATGTTCCATGAACAATATTAGTGAAAATGCTCTCTGGTTATTTTCGGGTTCATTTGAAGTATTCGATCTCTTTTATGTACTCATGTGTATTGGCATTGGGATTATTGGCAGGATTTTCATATGCTTGTCGCAAATCCTAGGAAACAGAAATTGTATATCCAAGTGAAAGACTCTCTTGGATTTGCAGATTTGACCATTGGTAATGCAGAGGTAACTTATCTTTTTCTTTACACTTACGATAGTTAGATTTTGAAATATCAAAATATCTATGGTATTGCCGATCGCTTTGAAGGGCACGTTAAAACTGGTGAAACCCTGTAACATTTCTCTATCCCTCAACCATTACTGCCCCATCATATCTTTATTTCTCTGATGTAACTGTGCAAACTTAATCGAGGACTAGGATAAGAGGTCATGGGTTCAATCCATGGTGGCCACCTACTTACGAATTAATTTCCTACGAGTTTTCTTGACACCCAAATGTTGTAGGGTCAGGCAGGTTGTCCCGTGGGATTAGTCGAGGTGCGCATAAGCTGGCTCGGACACTCATGGATATAAAAAAAAAAAACTTAATCGAGGACTAAAACTGTTGAACTACACACACACACATATATTTGGTCAATTCCAAAGTTGGTTTAGTCTTGTTTAAATTCCAAAACTTGGCTGGATAATCTTCTAATTTGAGTTTGCGACTTCTAGAATATGAGTTGGGGGTTGTGAATCATAAGCTCATTTGTCAGCCCAATGTTCTGACTAGATTTTGGTACTCAGCTCTTGGATAGAACTGCAACATAACCTTGAGCATCTTGTATTACCAGCATTATTGGTGCGAAGAAACGCTTTCGCTAGTGCAATCATGTGAAAGTCTTATAAAATAATGTATAAGTTAATAGAGAACATTGGTTTTGGGAATCTTGTTAAAGAGATCAATTTCTGAGCCCTGAGGTAGCATCAGCTCTGGCAACGATATAGGTGAAATTCCATATTTTCTGAAGAGAAAACTAACTGCCTGACCTCATTACTTCATCTTGAAGGTGACAGAAGTCGCATCTTGAAGCACAACTTCATTAACTTGCTAGTGATCAGATTAGATCATCGTTTTGTAGGAATATTTACTTCTTAGATAGAATATCATTCCGTGTCTCGTGCCAAAGGCGAAGTTGGTGTTTTGCATTTGGAGGAGGTATAACCAATCGAAATGATTAAACATTTGTTGAACAATAACACTGTATAGAATTGTAAATGGATGGATGGAAGTTTAATAAATTTTTGGCTGCTTTTTGTGTATTCTTACCTTGTTCGTACAAAACATTCAGGTTGACATTGGTTCTCTTCAAGATACCGTACCAACAGATAGAATTGTTGTTTTGGGGGGAGGTTGGGGACTCTTTAGAAACAGGTCTTCTGGAGAAGTACTAGTGAGATTGACATACAAAGCATATGTCGAGGACGAAGAAGACGACAAGGCTGCATCAGATGCCTTGGATATAGATATTTCAGATGACGAGTCATCTGATTCTGATGAACCAAATGGTGCTTATGAGGAGAGTGAAAGTGAAAACGATATAGCAAAAGCAACCGACAAGGAATCATTTATGGATGTTTTAGCGGCTTTGATAGTGAGTGAAGAATTTCAGGGGATAGTAGCATCCGATGCATTGAATACAAAGCTTCAAAATGATGCCACCATTTCTAATAGCTCAGGGACAACGAAATCGAGATCTCGTGATGCATCTACTGACAACAAACCCACGGTTTCTAGTAACGGAGCTGGAGGTCTAGCCGGTAATATTGCTGTCTAGTTATCAATCATGTTTATATTTTTCTTCTTGTGATATTTTGTTTGGATGGTGATGAAGTCTTCTAATACATGTTTTCGACAGAATCGGCATTGTTTTGGCTTGCTGTGATCACGAGTATCTCTGTGCTCATTGCTATCAACATTGGTGGTTCGAATTTCTTCAATCCGTGATTTTATGACGGACTCTCAGACTACCATACCCATCAGCTATTTTGTATGATAGAGCAAGCAACCCTTGGCTGGCTTGAGTTGAGTATATCACTCGCACATACACATTGAATTGAACAATGAGAATCAATCAACTTAACACTTGTTAGGTTTGTATACAAGTCGCTAATGGAGCAATATTCTGTTGGCGGCATACCAATTTTGACTTTGTATTATAACAACAAATTTCCACTCTTTCAATCATAGTATTAAATTTTCATATTTCTATTCAATATCGAGATGAATCCATTATATCATAGAAAAATTTACTAAATACAAAAAAAAAAAAAAAAAAAAACATCAAATTACTATTAATATAAATAATAGACATGTTTTACATATTTAAAAATAATAAATTATTTATTTACTAATTTAATTTAATTTTTAAATTTTTTTTGTTTTATAATTTTTTCAGAAATATATATCGATATTTACATCAAAATTTTTGTAAAATTAAAACTTAAATATTTTTATCGACTGATATTTTAAACCTTGCTTTCAATTTGGACCATGTAAACTTCATTTGGCACCCATCATCTGTCCCCTTGTTGAGACAAACTTTCCTATCTTTACACATTTCTGCAGATCAACTCATCCCTGTCGTCACCATTCCCCAAGCAACAAATTACAAGCTAAATTTAAGCAACAAACACTGAAAACTCTTTGCTTTTTGCGTGATTCTTCTTGGCCTCAAGGAAGAAAAGGATTGTGAGAAGGATACGTTTCCTTCTGCTTCTTATAAGCCCTGAAAAAAATTAGAACCCAATGTTCTTAAAAATTATGCCAAATTGATTTTTTTTTAAATAATGTTATTTTAATAAATAATAATAAAAATAAGGTAGAGGTAAAAGTATTCTAAAAAATAGGTGAGAAAATTGTAGACGAGTGCCATGATTTCATAAAATTAGCCCACATGACAAGTAAATCGTGGACCGGATCCACAATTTTGCTCATATATCTCCGACAACCTTGCCACAATTGCACTCATTTTGCTCACATGTCAGACACTTGGCTGAGTAAATCGTGGACTCCATCCACAGTTTTGCTAAATACTTTTGTTAATATTTTCAACCCAACCCTATTTTTGTCATTATTTATTAAAATAACATTATTTCTAGAAAAAGTTCTGCCAAATTTTGAAAAATAAAAATATAGGCCCCGTTTGATAACTATTTAGTTTTTTTGTTTTTTGTTTTTTAAAATTAAGCATATACACATTACTTTTGCATCCAAATTTCTTCCGTTGTTATCTACTTTTTACCCATGATTTAGAAAATGAAGCCAAATTTTGAAAACTAAAAAAAGTAACTTTTAAAATCTTGTTTTTGTTTATGAAATTAGGCTAAAAATTCAACTATTGTACATAAGAAAGATGCAAATCATTGTAAAGGAAATAGACTTAATTTTCAAAAACAAAAAACAAAATAGTTATCAAACAAGGCCATAATTTTTAAAAACTTATTTTTGTTTTTGAAATTTGGCTAAAAAAAATTGAAAAGAAATAGACTTAATTTTGAAAAACGAAAAACAAAAACGGAAATGGTTACCAAATGAATCATAGCAGGTTTATGCTTAAAACTGACCTGGAAACATTTAATCCTCCAAGTGAGACAGTCCCCAGAATCAGTAACAGAAAGGGAAGCTTGATTAAGGCATGGTTTCTTCTTCCTCCATGTGAAACAGGAACCCCTCTTCTGACAACCCGCTCATATGTAGCTGTCAAGAATTTCTCATCAAATCATATTTCTTTGAATGGGCTAACAACAAAACTATGAAGGATTTGTATACAAATTACCTGAATATGAATCTCCATTTCTGGCACCTGCAAAGATTAAGAAGCCGATTAGATTATAAGCAAACTTGGTATTAGCTTTTTGTGTTCTATGAGATTAATCTCTGTGTGCTTTGATCAGTTGTAGAGAATTACCAGATAGAAGGCACGAATAAGCTTCAGAAATCTACAGCAGATGCCATGAATATTCAGATCATAATATGTTAACCCCTTGGGGTTGCAAAAAGAAGACATTATAATAACTAACAAGCACATCCACGTATTTAGAATTTTATAAATGACAAGTTATCGTGTTTGAGATAAGCTGAAATGAGATTTGACCTATTTGCTAAATTTTAAAAATTTTGTCCTTTTACTAAATTAGAACATCGCACACGTAAATTAGGTCTCTCCCTTTTACTCTCAGTCTCCTCTCTCTCTTGCTGACAAACACATCTAATACTCACCCATACATCTGATGCTCTAATCACTCTCTTGCTTTCTGATAACCCCTCACATCTAACACCGACGCTCTCATTCTACTCTAGTGACCCCATGACACATCCGGCTCATTCCACTCTAGTGACCCCATGACACATCCGGCCACTCTAATCCTTTATTATTTGCAACACCTCTACACAGGAAAAAAAAATGGAGAGAGGAGAAAATCGGGAAGATGAAGAGGGCAAAAATAAAATTAAGAATATTTTGATAAGAGAATTTTTCATAATACCTCAATTTATTACTTGTCACAAAAGTAGCATTTAAGAATTATAGGTAAGGTTCACGAAATAAATAAAAAATAAATTAATAAATTAATAAACTATTTAATGAAGTGTCACATAATGAAGGACAATAATATGTACTATATAAAATAAATATATTCGTTTGAGAGGTATGCACATATCTCTATGTATCATTTTCATGTAACTTTAAACTATGATAGAATAAATTGGTGGAATGCAAAAAAATAAGTGTAACTACGAAATATTTTTGGCAACGTGTGATTGATCACGGTGCACGAAAATGCAGGTATTTTTCTTTTGATAATGTTAGCTGATGGCAAAATTCCCTAAGTTAAAAAAAAGTTGGGCAAAATCCATGGACAAAGCGGGATTGGCGTTTAACCAACGATCTAAGCCTGTGATATAAAGTAAAAACAATAGCAGCTTCATCGGAAAAATTCTCAAGTAGTATTGTTACCAGTTTGAATTTGGACTCCGCACGAGGCTTTTCATGAGCAGGGAACAAGTCAGGATGAGTATCCCATACCTTCTTCTTGTAAGCTTCTTTAACCTGCAATTGCCGATCGATGGAACATCATGAAAATCAAAATTCATACTAGCGTTTGAGATCAGAATCGAAGTAGATAGTAAATGCAGTAGCCGCACCTGGGAAGAAGACGGACGGGAACCAGGAGAGAACCCAAGCAAGATTCTGGCTTCATCGCCCTGCATTTCTCAATTTCTCCGTGGCCTCCCCTTCTCCCACGTCCAGCTTAGCCACCGGTCCCGCCTTAATAACACTAACGAACCAACTCGGTACACAGCCCAATGACAAGCCTTCGGTTGGGCCCAAAACCTCGGCCTTTTTTGGAGAATTGTCATATAAATTATTGAAAGAGAAAGTTGCAAATATAATAATGGGTCTTTTCATAAATAGAAAAAAATCAAAAGTAATTACACATATAAAAAAAATAGAAAATATAAAAGTATGGATACACTTTTTTCTATATGTATAATTATTTTTTTTTCTATACACAATAATTTTCCTATAATAATCAGATTTAAAATATTAGCATATATAACAACATTTTAAAAAAATTTATAAATATAGCAAAATTTATCATTGATAGACTTTTATGGTTTAGGTAGTCTATCAGAGATAGGAGTCTATCACTAATAGACTTTGCTATATTTGCAATTTTTTAAAAATGTTGTAATACACTTGCTTATTCTCTCTAAAATTGCTACTCATTATAATTACTCTAATTGTAAGTGCAACGCAAATATAGCAATTTGTGGAAAGTGAAAGAATTTGTAGATATAATAAAATTTAGATCCAGTTTTTCAAAATATATCAGTAATAAACTATATTACTAATAAAAGTCTATCAATAATAAAGTTCATATAAGCGATAGAGTTTAACAAATTTCCACCACTAGCATATATTTTTTTAACAAATTCATTATATTAGTTTTTCTCGGTTCTTTCTGGCAAGATCGATTCTAATATTCAAATAAAATTTAACTTCTTTTCATGGCACATTCAAACTATCCAACACAAAATTCGAGGTTGTAGGTAACATTTTGCAAATCTGACCTAATCTTTTTTAATCTTCTTCAAATTTCCTATTCATAATTCAACTTAGTACACCTACATTCCAATTCCACAAATTATGGGATTCTAAATTTTCAAAACCCCTATTTTTTTTTTTTATAGTTTCAACAACCTCAATGCAATCTTCAATTTTCCCAAATATTTGCAATTAATCGAGAGCAACTCAATAGCACCAATACACATGTAATATTGATGCAATTGGGTTATGAATTAGGAATGATGTAATTTCCCGAATAGGCGACTTGAGTAAGATACTTAAGATAAAATTTTTGCTCCAGGTACCCTTTTCAGGATTCGAGCTTGTTAGGGCATGAGACGAGCTTTGTTCGCAAAATACCAATTTTCCATGAGAGAACTTGAGGTTTCCATTCATATTGAGTCATTTCGATGACAAATAAATAGTTGCTTAAAATTTTCACTCTGGTCACCCCTTTTGAGACTTGAGCTCGACATGAAATTACAAAATCTCATTTCCACGTGGGAGACTTGAGGCGATAGTTTGGATTTGCGACGAACAAATTTTGGAGTCAATCTCAATTGGAATGGACCGAAAAAAAACTATTATAATGAATAAAAAAATAAAGTTAATTGTGAAAAAATATTATTATTATTATTATTTTTTTGGAGTTATTTCTTACCATTTCCCTAGGATTTCATTTTTTAACTTTACTCCTCTTCCACTGATTTCAGACAGCCGGATCGGAGCCGGAGAACCTCATCTTTCATCTCTTTGCTCAAGTTTACCCTTCCCTTCCGCCCTGTGCCTTAGCCTTGGAACTTCTAATCTACTTTTCTTTGTCGATTTTGTGATCAATTATTACTAGCCGTCACTACAGATTGGTTAGAGAAGAGGAAAATGAGAATTAATCGAGGAACTATGCGGCTTGTTGAACAAATCCGAACACTTGCCCTACACTGCCGCACGAATCCTGCTCGCATCAGTACAAACCCGTTCCTTCCACCACCAATCGAGCCTCTTGCTACTCCGTCTTTTCGTTTTTATTCTAAAGGTTCTTATCTTCTTGCCCTTTGAATTATGAAACTGTATATTATTGGCGATTACCATTTCATTGAAATCTTTGTTTCTATTTTTCGAAGCTTAGTCTACTATAATATGAAGATCTCTTCAAACTTGTTTAAAATAGGCGAAGTACAATCGCAGCAGCTATCAATGGAGCTTATCAAAATAATGGAACAAAGGTTGACGGCCATTGAGCTTAGGAGCACTTTTCTTCTAAACATAATTAACCGGGTACCACTTATTCTCAATTCTATATGCTCTCTCCTTGGTATACATCACACAGCTTCGAAATTTAGTTTTTAGTTAACATATTCAAAGCTGTACATCAAATCGAATGAGATAGAAGCCATAAATCTCACACATTTGGAAGATACATAGATTTACAACCAATTTTTTTCTTCTTGGCTTAAATATGATTGCTGGAGAAACCACCGTGGATTGACCTAGCGATAAATAAAAGGCAGGGTTAAGAGGGGACGAGTTTAATCTATGTTGGCCACCTACCTAAGGTTAGGATAAAATATCCTATGAGTTTTCTTGACACCTAAATGTTGTAGGGTGAGGTAGGGACAGTGAAAATGTGTGTAAGCGCTCGAAGACTCACGGATATAAAAAAAAAGAAAAAATCATTGCCGGAGAGAAACAACTCTTCTATCGCATTTGGTTTGGATTGACTCACCTTCAAAGAAGATAAAATTCTTTATTTGGGAGCTTGCTCACAATGTTGTTGTCAATACCCAAGACCTCTTACAGCACCATATGGCATATGCCATATTTATCAATCTTGCATCTATGCAAGAATGAAGCTGAATCTCAAGGTCACATTTTCCACGCTTTTGGAATGATATGCTCGGTAACGGAAAACAACAAACGAATAAAACGAAAAATAGAAACAAGAAAAAAATATTGTACGGAGATTAAGTGTTTCAATTGAGTTTTATATGGTCCTTGACGTGATAACATTACAAGTATTTATAGGCATATAAAAAACTAACCACCAATGCACTAAACATAAAACTCTCCCTTAATCATTCCCACTAAGCCATTAAGCCACTACCCTCCAATTTAGGAGGCACTACTCTAAAATAAACCCACTAACTTTAATTAAAGAAAAACTAATTTAAACTACTTTCAAATTAAGTTTGCACTAATTTTTTATTGGTCAGGGGTTTTACCACACCATCCCAAAGGTTTCCTCTCGTCCACTCTCCCAGGACATCCTTTCTAGAAAGAGAAGAAAATAATTTGGATAAACATAATTAGAGCTTTCTTTTGGGCAATTTGGATTAAAAGGAATCATTGTCTCTTCTCCAAGAAAGAACCACCTTATCGCTGGATTTTTTAGCACATAATTTTCTTAGCTATCTCTTAGTATAAATTGTCTCTGTCTTTTTAATTCTTATACTTTTGTCCCTCTTTGTTCAACAAATTGTTTCTTATCATGAAAGAAAAATAATTAAATAAATAAAATCTTAGTCTTCCCACCCCTCCTACTCTTCCTTTTTCTCCTCTACCCCTTTCTCTTCTGATTAAAGACCTTAAATAGTGATTTAATTTGCTTTGTTCATGGTGTTATTTGAAGATAGCCAGAAGCCCCACCAGCCGAGTACGCAAAGGCTAACAAGGAGCTTAAAAAACTCAGAGATACGATGGATCTAATAAATGAGTTGAGGTCTAAACAGAAGGTATGGAGTACAGTCAACACGTTAGATATTGTCTTTCTTTACGTTACGAACTGCTAGATGTTATCTTTGAAATGGTGAAACAGATGGCTGGATTACTTCCTTTAGGTGCAAAGATGATTTCTTTTCATGCTGTTCTTTCCCAATTATTTACTAATTCCCTATTTGTTTGGCTTGGTTGTTGTCCGAACTCCAAAATGTTGTAAATAAAATTTGTGTGAGTATTAATTACTTTAGCTAGCCCAATGGTAAATGTGTCTCCCAACTTTTCTTTGTGCTTTGTCTCGCAAGTAAAACTTGTGTGGGTGTTTGTGTCTTACAATGAGATTCTTGAAAGTGGACTGACTTGGAGGCATCCATCTTCCCTAATGAATTGTGTGTGGTGGTAATATTTACAGAAGGAAATCAGAAATTTTTTATGATTGTGTTCTTCCTGTAGGAAATTAATGGTTTGAGAACGTTAATGGAGGAATGCACAGAGGATAAAGATATGCTTAATATGGCTACCGAGGAATTGGATCAGGCAGTTCAAGCAGAGAAAAGATTACAGCAGTTCTTGCTCAAGTCATTACTTCCCAGAGATGATGCTGATGAGAGGGATTGCATCTTGGAGGTGAGAGCAGGTAGGTAATGGTGCATATTAGTGAACGTAGCCATTAATGGGAGTATTTTCTCCCAAAAGAAAAAAAAAAAAAGAGGGAGTATTTTCTTGTTGTGACCAGGCATTGTTTCTGTTATTTTCTCTGTTTCGGATGTCGACAGCTGTAGCTAATAGAAAATTTTACCAGGAACTGGTGGAGAAGAAGCTTCTCTGTTTGCCATGGATATATTCAAAATGTGAGTGCAGTAGCATAGCATGTTTATTATCACTGGTTATAATAATTCCACACGTTCTAGTTCTCAAGGGTTATTTCCTTTGGATCAAAATAGGTATGAGAGATACGCACAGAAGAAAGGCTGGAAATTTGAGGTGGTAGACATAACAGAATCGGATCTTAAAGGATATAAGGTGATTTCATTAGCAAATTTTAATTTCCTTTGAAGAACATATCTCGTATATTTATCGTCGTTCTTCACAGGAAGCCATTGCTGCAATATCAGGTGCTGGGGTGTATGGAAAACTTAAATTTGAGAGTGGAATTCACCGAGTGCAGGTTTTCTCGACATGCATATCATCAGCCTTTTAGCATTATTTACCAGAACCAACAATGGTAAATTGATAATTGAAACCATTCTTTTCCTTGGGCAGCGAGTTCCTGTGACAGAGAAGTCTGGACGTGTTCACACCAGTGCTGTTTCTGTAGCCACTCTCCCTCAAGCAGACGAGGTTCCAACCCAAGCCACTTTCTTCCTAGTAAATGAATATCCACAGTAATTCGTAACTAAAAGGAAAAGGATTGATTATTGTTGAGGGCATGTGCAGGTAGATGTAGAGTTGAAGAACGAGGACTTGAGAATAGATACGTACAGATCAGGCGGTTCAGGAGGTCAGCATGCAAATACCACAAATAGTGCTGTTAGAGTGACTCACGTTCCAACTGGGTTGTGTGTGTCCATACAAGATGAACGATCCCAACATATGGTAGGAACAATGATTTTTCTATTGCTTATTTGATTTTGTTGGGTAGTTCTGTTTGGTTTTAACTCGTTTGTGTTTCGTTTGGTTCGGGACAGAACAAAGCGAAGGCGCTTAAAGTTATATGTGCAAAGCTATACGAAATGGAACGGCGTAGAATTCAGAGCAGTCGGTCGAAGCTTCGATCAGAACAGGTAAGAAGAAGAGATTGTGTTGGAATTATAAGTAAATAAACATTGAATTGAATTGATTTTGAGTGATTATAAACATGACAAGAGTAATTTAAAATCACTCCTAAACATGAACTAATGGGAGTGAGTTTGGATGATAAAAAGCAGATTGGTAGTGGGGACAGATCGGAACGCATCCGCACATACAACTTTCCACAGGGGCGGGTAACAGACCATCGAGTAGGCATTACGGACCACGCAATTGAGGAGGTAATGCAGGGGGAGAATCTGGATATGTTCGTGGACGCTCTGTTATTGCAGCAGGAAATGGATGCAATTGCATCCTTCACTTCCTCTTCTTAGTAGTGGCAGTGAAGAGGAGGAGCAACATTGCATCAAATAGGATCTGCTCACTTTGCATTCGATTCAGGTACAATAAACAAAATGTCTTTCTTATAGAAGTACAATACAAGTAGAATGGGTTGGGGGTTACATACATTACAACTTTGAAGGGATTAAATTTCATTTATTTTACAATGATTAGTAGTATGCCGTAGTAGTAGTGGTGTTGATGCAGTTGTATGCACACATTGCCTTGCCATTACGGTAAGGGATGACCCAAATTTTGAGCAACTGAAATATGCCCTACCTTTTAAAATTACCAAATTCATGTTGGGATTGAATTCGTCGGAGAACTCGTCCTGATCCTGAAAAAGGCAGAACTTTGACAACATAAATCAATCTCCTGTTGGGATGAACTTTGTTGGAAGTAAAAAAAAAAAAAGAGTTAAAACTTTTCACAAAAGTAAAATTTAGTCTTTAAACTTTGGTTCGATTTAGTCCTTGTACTTACAATTTTGTAACAATTTAGTCAGATATTACGTGAGAGACTCAACTGTTACAAATTTGGAAGTTTAGGAACTAAATTGTTACCTATCAAATTTAAGAACTAAAAACTAAATTGTTACAAAATTGAGAGTCTAGAGATTAAGTCGTTACAAACCAAAACTTAGCTTAGGAACTAAAATTAGCTTAGGAACTAAAATAAGCTAAATTGTTAGCTTTATGAAAGTTTAAACTTAAAAAAAAAAGAACAAAAGGAAAGGTGAAGCAAAGAAAGATAGAAGGGATGGAGATGGAATAATGAGGGGCAGCCAGGGAAGAGGCAGTGCATGAGTAGAGGCACAACAGGAAAGGCTAAGGCTTGTTGATTTAAGTCTGTTGAGGACTCCATTCATGCTCTGTCTGTTCCCCGCTGCTTTTCTCTCCCAATCCCCAAAGGCCAAAACTGCCAAATTCAAGTACTTACCATTGTGTGCTGTGTGTTGAAGGATTCCGTGGGTATTAGTGAATCTCAGGCTTAAATAACAGCACCTCTGCACAGCCTTAGCCCCAGCCTGAGAGGAGATTTGTGTTATAGTACAATGTGCAAGTACAACGGTCCACACTACACATAGATGTACTACCAATTCAGTCTTTAACCTAGTTATTTGACTAACTCCAATTTCAATTTCAAGACTTGGTTGTACTGCATCTGTGGTACTTGTACTCTCTATGTGGTGGGTTTGCTAGTACTATCTCCCTACTCCTATGTTTTGTTTTTCCCTCGCCTGGTCAACATGAAACATCGTCACTCCATCTGCATGAAATTATCGTAATGATCTGCCAAATTAAAAGGTTAATTTGGTAAACCTTTTATATATATATATATATATATATACATACATCTTATTTAAGATTTGTTATATGGATGATCCAAAATTTGGGCCGAAAATGAAATATGTCCTACCTTTTAAAATTGAATTATTTTTTACTTTTTGTTTATATTTTATCGGTGTGAAATTATCAAAATGGAACTTCGTGTACATAAATTGGCCTCTTGCTCTTGGTCTCCTCTCTCTTGCTCTCATGCTCTCGCTCTACAACACAAACCCATCAAGATCAACAACTTGGTTGCACGACAAAGAGAGATTGAAAATCTACGAAGAAGATTTTTTGCAACGTAAACCCACGAAGAGAGGCAGCAAAGGACACTGAGATACTAAAATGGAGAAGACGACATGAGAGCAAGGAGAAGGTGGAGGATTTGGTTTGAAGAAAACGGAGGTGATGGAGATGAAAAGGTTTACTAGGGAGATGGCGCTCGGGAAAATTAAGAAGAGGAAGGAAGAAAAAAGAAAGAAAATCGAGAAGAGGAAAAAAGAAATTTAAGAGTAATTTTGTAGTTTAGGATTATGATGATGTAAGCAAGAGGGCAAATTTCTTAAGTTTAAAAAAGTGGGACAAAAACCATTTTAAACCTTTTTTAAAATTTTTTAAAAAAGTTTTTATACAATTATCTTGTCTTAACTTAGAATGGTCAAAGTTGTTAAATAATTAAAAGTACATCTTTCATAACATGATGTTTTAGTAATTGCTTAAAATGGACTTAAGAAAACATTAGGTCTTCATTTGGATACTAGGATGCTTTTGATAGGGGAAAAAACTCCATACATAGTGATAAATTAGATAAAATATAAAATTTAAAGACTAAAAGTATAACCTTTTGAGATTGAAGAACCAAATAGAAACTCTATCCAAATTTAAGAATAAAAAAGTAATGTTTGGTTTTGAGGAGAAAATTTCTAGTACCAAGTCATACTTATTTCTCCCATTCATAATTTTACACATCATCAAATAATATATTAATTTATTATTTATTTATTTTGTGAACCTCACATAAATTTTAAAGGACATTATATATATATGGTTATTAAAATTATAATAATTTGTAAGATATAATAGTCTGTATTTGAGTGTAAAATATTTTAATATGAGTAGTAAACATGGTAACAAAAAAGAAAAGAGAAGATGAATAAAAAATAGTAAACACGGATTTGAAATGGTAATACTTATAATTAATTTTACATACTTTCTCTCAAGTTTGAGAATGATTTTGACTGCCACAATCGAGAATTAGTATACTTTGGATTTCCACTTTTCACCAAGAATTCCAATCCACGTTCATTTTAGCGTGTGGTTTCCACTTCTCACCTACAACCCCATCTAAGAAAAAACAATAACAGAAAATTCCACTTCAAATTTTCGTGGATTACAGACCCTACGAATGTTTCCTTTATTGGTTGAATTCTTCTTGGATCAGTTCAACCTCAGTAGCAGTAGCTGCTAATCACAAAAATGGATTCTCTCCATTGAATCAGTGGAGAGAAACCCATCTTCTCACATTAGATGGAAGATACAGAGATTTGGGTCCAGGTCGGAAATTCCACAACATATTTTGTAAACAGAGGATTGGTAGTCTTGTGTGTAAATGCTTGGAAAATAGGTCCTTCTTGGGAAAATTTCACGTCCCTCTATCCATTGCTTGCCACAAAAGTAGTAGATACTACCGTAGTATAGAAAATTTTCCCGTCAAGGCGATACCCATGTGATGTGGCTTAATGGATAGGATAGAAACTGCTCCATTTGGACAGTGGATTCTGGTGGGGCTATCTGGGCAGCAAGTCAAAGACATTATTGGTATAATAATCATGTTCTAAGTGCTTGGTGCCCTTAGAACACAGATGTTCAAAAATGATCCACAGCACTGTAAGAAATGTAATTGAATGGAGTTTGAAAATTAGTAGTAGTGATAAGCCACCTAACGCAAAGTTAAAGATACATGCATTGTGGTGTAAGCAAATAGCAACCCCTCCAAAAGCCAGTTTAGTTTGCACTTTGCAGTACTTGAAAGCCACGGATGAGAATTGCTTCAAGTTAAAGGCCACACTTCTGTTCTTATATATATATATATATATAGTGCAAGAACAAGAGCAAGAAGCAGCTACCATTTTAGTTTGTTGATGTTGATGGATTGTAATTGCAGGATGAATGTAAGAAGGTGCAATCGCAGCCTGGTTAAGCCTTGTGAAGAAACTCCTTCAACCATTCTCCATTTATCTCCAATCGACAGCCTCCCTGTGTTGAGATGCAACGCTCGTACTCTCCATGTGTTCAGAGATTCCCCTTCTGAAGCTGCTCCTGCCGCCATTATTAGAGAAGCTTTGTCTAAGGCTTTGGTTCCTTACTACCCTCTTGCTGGACGGCTTAAACCACAGACTTACCCTCTTGAACTTGACTGCTCTAACCAAGATCAAGGAGTTTTGTTCGTGGAGGCTTCTTCCAATTCCACCCTTGCTTCCCTTAACTATTTGGATGATCTTACTTCCATCCCCTTTCATCTTCTTCTTCCTGAGGAACATGAATCTGAAGAAGCAGAAGCAGAAGCAGAACCGCTTGTGCAGATGCAAATCACGGAGTTTGCTTGTGGAGGGTTTGTTATGGGTTTGATTTTCTGCCATAGCATCTGTGACGGCCTTGGCGCCGCCCAGTTCTTGAATGCTGTGGGGGAATTTGCCAGAGGAATCGATTCAGCTCCCACCAGTACTCCGACATGGGATAGGGATTTCTTCCCTGATCCTCCTCAGAATGCCCTAATTAATCATCAAATTCCATTTCCTATCCCTCCCCCACCCGAATACAGCCTACAACACACCAACATCGACATTCCCATAGATCGAATCAATCGCTTAAAGAAGCAGTTTCAGGAATCAACAGGAATTACCTGCTCCGCCTTCGAAATTGTGGCGGCGTGTTTTTGGAGGAGTAGAACTCGGGCGGTATATAACAACGATCAAGAAATAAAGCTAGTTTTCTTCGCGAACTGCCGGAAAATGGTGGAGCCGCCGCTGCCAAAGGGGTTTTACGGGAACTGTTTCTTTCCGGTGAGAATAAGCTGTCGGAGTAAGGAAATTGGGGAGGCGTCCATTAACGAAGTGGTGAAGCTGATACAAGAAGCGAAGAGCAGAGTGGGAAGGGAATTCGGAGATTACATATCGCAGAAGCAGAAAGAATCGGACCCGTTTGCACCGCCGCTCGAGTACTCGACGCTGTTCATATCGGAGTGGGGAAGGCTAGGATTCAACCAGGTGGACTATGGGTGCGGGCCGCCGGTGCATGTGGTTCCGATCCAAGGCTCGCCGGTAATACCCGTCGGAATCGTGGGCTCTCTTCCTTTGCCTGGAAAGGGCATTCGTCTCATGACATGGTGCGTTCAGGAGCCCCATCGCCTCTCCTTTCTGCACCAAATCTCCAAACTCCTTCTCCATTGAACTCAATCCAAATAATTAAATTGCAAATTTAACCCCAAAAAAATTAGAATTTAGTCTTATAGTTTGATAAAATCTTCGTAAATGAGTTCCTATGATAAAAAACTATTTATGAGATTCTATCGAACCATGTGGAGCATTTATATGAAGTTTTATCAAACCATAAGGACTAAATTATCACTTTCTACAAACCATAGGACCAAATTTGCAATTTAACCTAACAAAAACTATCCACTATAATCATTCAAAACCTACTTATTTTCCCATTTCTTTGGTCTCCAAGCCCATTTCAAACCGCTAGCTTGCAAATAACCAAAAAGTTAAATTGCAAATTTAACTAATATGGTTTGGAGAAAATTAAAATTTAGTGTCAGTGGTTTATAATTAGAATTTAGTTCGTATGATTTGATAAAATCCTTGTAAGGAATCCCTGCGGTAGGAACTATTTATGAGGTTCGGTAGGAACTGTTTATGAGGTTTTATCAAACTACAAAGACTAAATTCTAACTTTTAAACTATATAGACTAAACGATAACTTTCTTCAAACCATAGGGTCAAATTTGTAATTTAACTTAATCAAAACTATTCCACTATAATAATTTAAAACCTACTTATCTTGCCCTTTCTTTGGTCTCGAAGCCCTATTTCAAACAATCCATTCCAGCTTCCAAATAAACCTACTCTATTTGTTTTTGTCAAAAGTTTAAAACTACTATGTTTTTATAAATTTGTCATCACCAAGGTTTAAAATATTAATGTCTTAATTTTACGAAAAATGTCAATGGAAATATCGATGTCGATGGATATTTCTAAAACAATTATTAAAGCAAAAAATTCAAAAAAAAATTGTTTAATTGAATAAATAAACATTTTTATGGTTTTTGAACAACATGTTTATTGTTTATGTTATACTTACATTAGTGTAATTTCATTGCTTAATTTTCATGTTTCGTGAATTTTTCTACGATATAATAGAAATGTCAATTCACTTCTTATGTCAATGTTAAATCCTTAGAAATGTGGAAATATAGATCGGTCGACATAAATTTAATATCATGATCATCCAACCAACAACTTTGTATTTTCATCTCCACCCGTAATAAGTTTAGGCTCCGTTTGGAATTGTTGTAGCTTTTAAAATAATTTCCGTCAGATTTGCTTTATGAAAAATCAACCGTGAAGGGAAGTAGAATAGTGTTTGGTAAATTTTAATTTTAAATTAGAAAAACTAATAACGGTGTTAGATAAATTAATATTAAATTGGTGTAATTTAATTATATGAACTAAAATATACTCATTATTTTAATTATTTTTACATTGATAATTATTTTATAATTTATTATAATATATTTTTTAAAATTTTATATGACTAATCTAAATTATTTAAGAAAATTTTAAGAAAAATAATTGTCACAAAAAACTTGAATCAATTAAAATTTTTAAATATATGTGAAAAATATATTATATGGAAGAATATTGTTATATATATATATATATATATATATATAGGTTAAATTTCAAATTTAGTCTCCATGGTTTGGAAAAAGTTAGAGTTTAGTCCCTATATTTTGATAAAATTCTCATAAATAGTCTTAAAGTAGGAACTAAATTTTAAACTATAGAGATTAAATTCTACTGTTAAAATAATATTTAATATTTAAATTATAATTTAGTCATAACGTTTATGCCTAAATTTTAATTACTAATTAAAGAAATTTTCTCACACTTTTAAATTCTAACCTCTCCTATTAACCATAACATTTATGCTAACATTAATTGCTAAAGGAATTAAAAAAAAAAAATCTACATGAATACAATAAAATAATGGGAATTCAATTTCATGGTTCTTTCTCTCACCGCCATGAAATAATTTTTAGCCAACCCGAAAACATTTCCATTTCTTTATTCGATTTGGGTTTTTTGTTAACCATTGTTACAATTTAGGTTTCTTAACCGATTTTGTTATTAAATTCGCCTTTACTTATACGTTTAAGCTTTTAGGTCAATTATGGTATCATAGTAGGTTCCTTCAGGATGTCTAGAAGCCTGTGCTACTAATTTAAGAGATCTTTTGTCTTTCTCCATCTTTCTTCTTCTTCCATCTCACTGCTATGAACTCCTTAATCACAACTAGATGCAAAGAGAGAGAGAGCGATCTAGACAAACCGAAGAATAATTTTTTTTCGATAGACGAACTGAAGGTGGCGAAGAAGAGTTCATTTGACATCGTGACTAAAGAATTGCCAAACATGGATGAAGATTACCTTTACATTACACACGTTGCCTATTCTCTTTTTTTTTTTTCTATTTAATCTGATGCATTTCTTTCCATTTTTCTCTATCCATTGGGACAATGTCTCATTTCTTTTGCTTTATGACAAAGGTGAGATGATGATGAATAGTCAATCCAATTTGTTCTGTGTAATGTCGATTTCTAAATCTCTATCTTTATATATATAGTTGTTTGGTTATTGTTGAAAGTCTAATGGCTAGAGGTAATTTGGAAAATATGGTGGATAATGAGTGGACAAATGATTGTTTGGAAGTGATATTCAACACAGGTGCAATTTCATCATCGAATAACACATTTTTTTTTGTTAAATATTACTTTTGGTCCCTAAACTTTCATGAAAGTAACAATTTAGTCCCTGAACTTTGGTTTGTAACGATTTAGTTCCTGTACTTTCATTTTTGTAACACTTTAGTCCCTAAACTTTACTATGTAACAATTTAATCTCTGTACTTAAATTTTTTTATCGATTTAGTTCCTATTGTAGAAATTAGGGTTAAGATTTAATGAGATTTCTTGCATAAATAAACTGATAACCTAATTAGAGAATCAATATTTTTATATAATATAAAGTTAACATCATAAAATAATAAAAATTGACATATAATTTTGATGAATTTTTTAACGTTAGGGACTAAATTGTCACAAATTTGAAAGTATAAGGACTAAATTGTTACATACTAAAGTTTATGGACTAAATTGTTACAAAATGGAAAGTATAGGAACTAAATCGTTACAAATCAAAGTTCAGGAACTAAATTGTTACTTTCATGAAAGTTTAAGAACTAAAAGTATTTTTTAACTTTTTTTTTTTAATGGAAACCCTACTTTATATAAGACGACTAGACACACATATTCTCTTTTATTTTGAAATAGATTTTGACAAATGTGATAGCAAGGGTAGTGGCAACGACATATTCAAGTTCATAACTGCAAAAAAGAGTAGCATAAAACTTTAATACATTATTGGGATGTTTGAGGAGTAGGAAACACTCATTTAATCTTGTGAATTTTGTATATTATATTAAATAATTGACTTGAATAGAATACAATGAATTATAAAATAAATAGACTTCAACAGACCCAACAAAAGAAAGAAAAATACTAACATGGAAAAATATGAAATTAGAAATAAATACTAATTAATTTTATCACTCTCCCTCAAACTCAAGGTGGTAAAGTGATGACTAACTTAAGTTTGTGGAGTGACGGACTAAAACAACGAATGACAGAAACTAAAGAGAATTTCCAAATCAAATCAACAATTTCCAAATCAAATCAACATATACAGGTTGGAAACAGAAACTACGAAAAACTTCTGAGCTGTAAACAGAGATCCTCATAGAAGATCTAAAACAGAATCCACAAAGATTTTATGGCCTAGAAACAGAGATCTACATAGAGATTGAACTCACGAACGACCGATTTGAAAAAGAAATAGGGACCTACGAACGAAGATCTGAAAATAGAACAGAGACTCACAAATGCAGATCTAAAAACAGAACATAATCAGTAACCGAGGCAGAGATGGATGAACCAGTTGAGAGCTTTGTAACGATGATGAGACTTGGTCAATAGAGGCAGAGATCGAAAAGTATAAAACCCTAGATTTGTAACTTTGATATCATGTAAATTTTGTATAATATATTGAATAATCGACTTGAATAAAATACAAAGAATTATTGAATAAATAGGCTTCAACAGATCCAACATTAAAAAAAAAAAAAAAAAACATGAAAGGATATAAAATTAGGAATAAACACTCATTAATTTTAATAGATCTCTCGAAATGCATTCGAGATCAATTCTTAAAATTAATTTACGAACCTCCATTTAGCTGAAAAATAATGAAAAATAATGATGGACCACTTTATATTTATTGTTAACTCTTAATTAATTATATATAACCTATTAAATTTGTTTTGAAATATTACTTTGATAAATGTAAAATTAAATACACTCATAATTATTTATAAATGAGATTAATTTAAAAGAGTAGAATATTATAGTCATAACCACTCATATATTCACTTATAAAAAGTGGATGAAATTTAAGAAGAGTTTGAAATACAAGTTTTTTTTTTTTCGGAATTGATCATAATATATTTCATCTATACTAAACAGTGTAATTATTTTAAATGGCAAAATCGCTGTAAATATTTTTAAATATAGCAAAATGTCATTATCGCTGTCTATTAGTATTTATCGTAACATTTTGCTATATTTGTAAATAAATTGATTCATTTTTTTATATTTGAAAACAACTTTAATAAAAATTTATTTTATACCAAATATAATAATAGAATTACAACCACGTGTCTTAATAACCCTGAAATCCAATCAACTAACATCCTAGACTGTCTTATGAATCTTGAATAGTATGTAGAGACATACAGGGATCGATGATCAAGATATAGCCTAAAAGGTCTATAGTATAGTGATAAGGCTAGGGTATCATATTCTGGTGACACTATGGATACAGTCCACTTTGTATTTGGTACAAACGCAATGATCCAACGAGGTCATGTAGGGGCATGCAAGTAGGGGTATCATGTGCAATGAGTTTGCATAAGACTGAATCATGAAATAGTAACCACTAGATGTATCTTCGTTGACTAGTTTGGTTTCTATTTCAATAGAATGACCTAGGCAACTTAGTCTTAATCTTGGGTATATTATGAACTCCTGTTCACAAGGAATTATTTTTTTATTTGTATGGGTGAGAGTGGCTGGTTTGCCGACTTAATATGTCTACCATTTTGGGGACAAGACCAAGTGGGGAGCTAGGAACATAATTATACAAGATGGATTTTACTCCTTCCCGACTTTAGGGTAAGTAGGTGAGTGTTCCTTTAAGTGGTGTATCCGGGACTTGAGCAAATGGCCCTACCTTCTCATTGATCCGAGAGGGGTTTCTGTTTAATAGTTTGACCATAAGCAGGTTGTTCATTAGAGGAGCACTGATACTTAAGGATTTAGAGGTAACATAGGGGTAAAACAATAATTTAACCTAGCTGGTATTATGAATACTTGTGAATGACTTTTTTATTATTCGTCTATATCAGTAGACACATAAATATATTTGCAGTGAAAAGAGTGCAACTGTGGGTCTTTAGTGGAGTGTACCCACAGTTAACGAATATTGATTAATGGAGTTAATGAGTGTAGTCAATTAATCTCATATCGTTGAAGCTTCTGATATGTAGGTCTATTAGGTCCTCTTCCTAGCTCGTAAAGAATATTGAGGTGATTATGTCTTGAATGGAATTTGAAATGTTCAAATTAATTTAGGAAATATTATAATGTATAAAAATTAATTTATGAGAGAATTAAATATTTAAAGGAGTTCAAATATTAATATAAATTGGATTCATATTAAAACTATATGTTAAAATTAATTTGTATTAGATGCACATTAAAATTAATTAATGAGAGAAATACAATTGAATATGATTCAAATGTAGGTTAAATTAAATATGTGATATTTAATTTTGATAATTAATTAATTGGAGAATTAATTAATTAACTTAATTAAATTTGATTTAATTGAATTAAAAACTATAAGTTTTATTAGAGATGTTCATTTAAATATGATTTAAATGAAATCAGTAATTAAATTAGTTTTAATTAATTTTTAATGCTTTAATTAATTAAATCAATTGTTTATTTTATTTTATTTATTAAATTAAATAATAATAACTTCCATATGTGGGAGTTATCAAATCGTGGAGTAACGCCCACGATTAAATCTCTCTCTCTCTAATGGCCTATGTCACGTTTAAATTACCTGCAAAAGAGAAGAACATAATGATTTTGGCATTTTGTGAAAAATCTTTCTGCAAAAATCACAAAATTCTTGTGATTTATTATCCCTCTTCAAGAAAGGTTCCCACAAACCTTCGTCTGAGAATTGAAAGGTAGCCTTGTGATTGTGTTGATTAATTTTGTAAACTCAATCCCAAGGTGTTTTGGCATTATCCCGAGTCGTCAACGAAAGTAAGTCATAATTTTTTTTTTCTTCAAATCATGTTTAGCCTCATTAATTTAATACAGTAGGTTGAATGTAGATTCAAGATTAGTTTTGTATTTTATTTTACAGTGTATTGGTATTTGGTTTTTCCAATTAAGTTTTGAGTTTTATCTGCTGATATATATGCTTCTGCTATGTTGGGACTCTCATCCCTTCACTTTCCAACCATGGTTATAAATTGAGAAAAATGTTAAGGAATCTTTATTTTTAGGAATATTTGCAAATATGGCAAAATGAGTCAACTTATTTATAAATATAGCAAAATGTCATTTAAATAGCCTATCAGTGATAGACAATAATATTTTGCTATATTAAAAAATATTTCTAGCAATTTTATCATTTAAATAGTCTCACAAAGTTTAAACTCCCTCCTTAATGTTTTGAATATATAAAAAGAAATACGTATGGGAGGAACTTATAAATTAAGGAAGAAGTGAGAAGTGATTTATTTAAAACTAAGGATAAGGTGAATATTTTACGACATCGAAAGGTAAAAGAAAAAGAAATATGTTGTTTTTTTAATAATAATAATATAAACAAACACGATAACAAGGTAATATTATTATATTCTATTTGTTTTATAAAAAAAATCACAAACAAAAAGACTATTTATCAAAGTATATTAAAATGAAAGAAAATATATTATTGAGATCCTTACACAAACCATTTCCCAAGGAGGTTAATCTTCATTGGAAGCAGATCATTAATTCTTAATAAATTAGTGAGTCAGTTTTGCCACATGTTCAAGATTTGAATGCACACGTCATTGCACATGCAAGAAGAATTCCTTTTCTTCTTAATTATGATGGGTCTTGGCATATTAAGAAAAAAATCCATCATTTAAGGTGCGTTTTACGTCCTAATTCATTTATTGAGTTAATAATAATTGTGTGTATTAGAGATACAAAATTAAGGAATTTTTTTTAAAAATAATGTTAATTTAAAAATATTTGATAAAAATAAAGTAGAAAGGAAGCTAAACTCAAAAATAGGGTGGTGGACATGTGTACTCAGTCCACAATTATAAAAAATGTGGACCGGGTACACGAGTAGGGTTTGGAACTCGTGGACCCGGTCTATGAGTTCCCCTCCACATCAGCTCTCTCCTTGCCACGCTTGCTCGCTGATCAGTCTTTCTGTCACGCCTGCAGATTCCTGCCGCGCCTACACCTGTTGTCGCTGACTGTTGACTGACTCGTGGATCGGGTCCACGAGTTTGTGGTCCCTATATTCCCTTCATTCCATCTTCCATCTTCACCACTGCCTTCTGTTGTCGCCGTCAACTTCTTGGTATTTTTTTTTTTAAAACATAAAACTTGTTTTGAAGCTTGTTTTGGTTAATATTCATTAGATGTAGAGTGTGAAGTTTGTTTGTTGATTAATATGGTTGCCATGTGGAAAACGTGTACCCGAACACGATTTTCCAACTACCCTATTTTTGTCAATACTTTCTCCTTCCACCCTGCAATTGTTTTCTTCCACCACTCTATTTTTCGGATTTCTTTCCTAAGTACCATATTTTTGTCAATGCTTTGTTGTACAACATGATTCTTGAACTTTGTCCAAAATTGAGTTAAGTTGATAATAATTATTTTATTTAAAGTGCAAAATTGAATTGGGTTGAATTATGAATATTCAGTATAAATTTGTGTAAAAAAAAAAACATGCATTTTTATGTAGTTTTTTTTTTCATCTTAACTTTTTATTCCATCATTCAACTACATACTTATCCTAAATTCTTAATACTCATTTTGAGATGTAAATTTAATAAATAAAATTATATTTTTATAATTTTCAATATGTTATATTGTACTTAATTAGACAAAATACTATTTTTATATAAAAAAAATATAGGAAAAATCCTATTATTTATATAATCAACAACCATACAATATACTTTAACGATCATGGAACATATGAGTTAAACATACACAAAATATAGGATTGTCATCGTCTATTTATATATTCACAATATATATATATATATGAGTCAATTTCATTAATACAAAAAAAATATTGTTGATTAAGATAGTCAAACTAGTCATTATATAGTTTCACAAGCCAATGTAATTTCCGACAAGGATGAAACTTTGTCGATGTACTACTTTTGTTAGTTTCCAATTTTTCTCAATTTTTAGTTTTATTATCAATTCAAAACTTCTATTCCAAAGAAATTGAATTTGAAAAAAAAACCACATAAAGAACCTATACTTATTTTTAAGGGAAATTGTTGTGTATAGAAAAAAGTGCAGCCCATGCTTTTGTATTTCCCACTTTTTTTCTATATGTGTAATTATTTTTGTTTTTTTTTCTATTTGTGAAAAGACTCCTATTTTTAACCTCATTCAAACTTTTTCAATCAAATTGTCACACCACTTCATCTCAAAATTGGATTGATGTTAGTTTTATTTCTTTTATCATAAAAAACTTTCATTGTCACATCATTTCACCTCAAAATATTCATAAACTTTATATTATTTTTCTATTATTTAAAATTTTTTGGTCTCACATCGACATTTATACAAACATTTACAATATACATCTAAAGGTCGTCTTACTTTATAGAAATGAGAATTAAAAATGGTCAATTATAGTCTAATTAAGTCATAATTAATCATTAATTAATTATAACAATTTTTATTAATTTTTATCAAGTTTCCGAAATTTTTATGGACGTTGATGTTTCTATAAAATCGAGACCTCGATATTTTTATCAACATCCATATCTATCATGATTGTATGATATTTTATTTAATCTAAGTTACTTGATAAAATTTTATAAAAAGCAATTGCCATACAATTAGTTAGAGATCGAATATGACAGATTTTTAAGGAATCTACCTTTGAAAGCTGAGAGAGGAGTGATTTTTAACCTCTAAATAAATTGAAAAGTGATTTTTAAAATATCATGAAATAATTTATTTTACTAAACAAGTAAATCAGTTAAGATTTTCCTGTGAATTACTCTTTGGCCCTCCCCAGAAGCACTTCCAAAACCCTACTGAAGGGAAAACATTGTTTCCATGTTTTGTTAAAATTGGTTTGGAGATTCATTTGCATTTAATTATTATTTTTTAAGAAACTTTTTTGCGTTATATATAAATATAGTTGTGTTTCGTTTTCTCCAAAAAAAAAAAATAAAAAAATTGCGTTACGATTGAAATAACTATTTGTTTCTGTGTTTCATTATTATTATTTAATTAAAACAATGTTTTTTTTAATTAAAAAATGTTATTTAAAGAGGAGCAACAACAATAAAATAATGCATGTAGTTTATAGTTTTTAGCCTAATTTATAGAAAACGCTCTTTAACTTTTAAAAGTAAACTTTTGAAAAAAAATTCACAAACATCTTTATTGTTAGTTTTTAGATGAAAGCAGTTAGTACTTTATTTAAAAAATGGCATTAAATTTTTAAAAGTTGGATTAATATTCTTAACCTATTTTTTTTTTTTTAAAAAATATCTTCATGGAATATAAGTAAGTTCGAAATATCGATGTCGATATAACTATCAAAGTCCCAATTTTATAGAAATTTCAATATCGATAGAAATTTTGGGAAGCTAATTTATAGAAATTGATAGAAATTATTATAATTAGTTAATGAAATTTTGATTGTGGATTAATTAGACTATAATTGATTTAATTTTCATTTCTATAAAGTAGGATAACATTTAGATGTATATTATAAATATCGATGTAAATGTCAATGTGAGAGCCTATATTTAAAAAAAATGAAAAAATAATTACAAAATAATTTAAAATTTAGGAATATTTTGAGGTGAAACTATGTGAAAATGAAAGTTTTGGATGGTACAAGGAAAAAAACTCATATCAATTCAATTTTGAGGTGAAATGGTGTGAAAATTTAATAGAAAAAGTTTGAATGAGATTAAAAATAAATATAGGTTCTTTTTTGTGGTTTTTTCAATTTCATTTTATTTAAAAATAAAAGTTTCGGATTGAAAATAAAGCTGAAAATTAAGAAAAATTAGAAATTAGAAAAGGTAGCACATAGAAAAAATTTCATCCTTCGTCAGAAATGACACTAGGTGTGAAATTATACAATTGTGTGTATAATCAAGACCTTACAACTGAAAATTTTGAACTGAGTTAACATAATTTAATTCTAAAAAAATCAAAATTTTCTTGAAATTTTCTCGAAATTTTTTAAATTTCATTGAAATAGGGGGAAAATAGAATAAAAATGTCTTGAAAATTTTCAAAATCTCGAAATTTCGTTGAAATTGGGAAAAAAAAATAAAATTTCCCCTATTGACATTTTGAGGCCATCAATGAAAATTTATCACCATGAGTATAAGGACCAAAACTGTTTATCTACACTTTGTCACCTCGCTCAACTATTTTATCTCTTTTTTGCTTTAATATATGGCCTAACGCTTTTCAATTTTTTTTTTTTTTTTTCACATCTCTTCTTCAATACCCTCTTACTCCCCTTCTTCCATTCCTCGATCTCTAAAACTACCATATCCAACTAAGGTATATAAGGTAGCTAGAAAAAATGAATAATTGAAGCACCAACGGACCTTAGGATTTAAATGTTTTAAAAAGGTTATACATTAGTGGTTGAGTGCATGTCATTACATCATCTGAGTTTAATACAAAAAAAAAAAAAATAGGAGATGTTAAAAAATTAGATCATAATTTTGAAGACAATTAGTGATAAGGAAAGACCTGTTTGGATTGACTTAGAAAAAGATATATTTTCAAAAATTCTTTTTCATTTAAATATTTCTGATAAAAACGGTTTAAAATAAAAACATTCTTGTTTTTGGCAACTTTTCCTCAAAAGTATTTTTTATATATAATTTTGTTTGGTTTTTTATACTAAAAGTATTTTTATTAATATCAAATTACTATAAATGACGACTATAAAATACTAGCTATGAACTAATAATTTAAAATAATGGTCACCAAAATTTGTTGTTTTGGACAGTCAGAGTTGGTCGATAGTGGTGGCCAAAGTTGACTGGAGGCGATGGTCGGAGTTGGTGCCGATGGTGGTTGCCAGAGTTGGCCAGAAATGGTTGTCGGAGGTGGTAGTCGGAGTTAGCCGTCAATGGTGGTTGCCAGAGTTTGTCAGAGGTGGTGATCGGAGGTGGCGACCGAAGTTGGCCATTGGAGGTGGTGGTTGGAGTTGGTGTTGGAAGTTGGCTGGCGGCAGTGGTCATGGTGGTGGTCGGCGACGGCAGTTGCCAAAGTTGGTTGGCTAAGGGTCGTGGTACTTGGTAGTCACGACAACATAGTGGGAGTGAGGTAGATGACTTTGGTGCATTTTGGTAATTTTAAAAATTATATATTATATAAATTAGATAGAAATTAACCATTAAACATTTAAAAGTCATTTTTCTAAAAGTTGATTTGAATTATTTATCCTAAATCAACTTATTTTACAAATTGATTTTTCTAAAAAAAAAATTTTCAAAAATAACTATTTTTTTTAAATTAACCACTTGAAAATATATTCCAAACACACCCAAAATTAATATAAACAAGCATTAAATAATGGTTACTTCCAAACTAAGTTATTGTACATGGTGAAGAGTTGCAACCTTTCAAACTTCTATGTGACCATCTTGAATGCTCTATGTATCTATTTATTTTATGTACTTGCATCTATTGAAGGTTCTTATATGAACTTCAAGAGTTAGGGCTAAATTTATGCTAACATTCAATAAATGCAAGTACATCAAAACATACATTCTAAACATAAGAATCATTCACCTATATATATAGGCAAAAAAAATCTTTCAATCAATTTTTGTAAAATAAATATTATAAAGAAAATCGATAGATCATCATCTCCATAAAAAAAATAGTAATAGCTAATATTTCATAGAGGACAATTTTGATGTAAGAAATTAATAGTTCAATTCATTTATGAATTCAAGTAAAACTCTCTTAAATGAAAGTTTTAGATCTGCCATTAATTTAAAGACTCTCCTCACCTACCGTTCGATGCAAAGCAAAGCAAAGCAACGCAAACAAATTAATTTTAAAAGCAAAATACTTGGGCTGAACATATCTTTGTGCAAGTCGCCTAAATATGTTCAATAATAAGCTGTTACGTGACAAACAATTTTTTATAAAAAAATATTTAAATTTTTTCTCTTTGTGATTGAAGAGGATGCATAGATATATGGATGTAACGTATTACTTATTTTAAGTTGCACTCAAGTATTGTTCACTTTAAATTCAAATTACAAGAAATAAATAAGAACTTAGTTCTCTTTCTCACGTCTTGTTTTACGTACTTCACTAGACTTATCTATATGTAATTCGTCGTATTTAGTGCTTCTTTAATTCACACCAAAACAACATAATAAATAATGTAGTTGTAGTCACACATATCAATCAACTAGATATTCATTTTTCCTCAATGTTTCTCTCTCTCTTAAGATGGAAAAGTTGACTAAATTTATAAATGAAAGTTGTGTTTGAGGTCATTCTACAAGTTCTAAGTACTCATTTCTCTATTCGCTTTTATATTTAATAAAAGAGAAAAAAAATTAGGTTGTTGGACCAAAAAAAATAGAAAAATAGAAAAAAAATTGGAATGAGCAATACATAAGTACAAATTACACTTATCTCCATTTATCTTCGTGCATCTCATTCATTAATAAAAAAAATAAAATAATATCTTTTAAAAAAGAAAGAAATATTTGTCACGTAACAACTAATACTTGAATAGTAAAAAAAAAAAATTGCTTTCAAATATAGAAAAATGTGTCAAACTATTTATAAATATAAAAAAATTTCACTGTCTATCAGCGATAGAATTCTATCGCTCAAGTAATAGAAGTCTATCACGCTTTATTACTAATAGATAATGAGAGTTGGATATTTTTTCTGTTATAGTAATTTCTTTGAAAAAATGATTCCCGAAAATAAAAATAGCCGAAATTTAAGGGTGATGTGGAGGCACGTGTTGTTGGAGGTGGTATTTTAGGAGATTGACACGTGGTTTGAGGCTTAGTTTATATAAAGCAAAACAAACAAAGCAGAATAGGGAGGGAAAAGGGATTGCTGATGCTAAGAGTCTGTAAAGAGAATAAGGAAGGAGTTTTGCTCTCAAGTTGGAGGGATCTGTAAGTATTGCCAAATTTGAATTTAAAAAAAAAATAAAATTGTGGAGGAATATATATATTCAAATTCTCTCTTTTGCCCTTAACCAAAAACATTTGACTTTATTTTTAGAAAAAAGAACAATAATTTAGAAAGGTAAAAAGACAAATGAGTCCTGAGGCCATGTTCATCTAGAAAAATTAAGTCAACTCTTCAAAATGAGAGAGGAAAATGAATATTTAGTTGATTGATACGAGCAAGCGACTAGGACTAGTTGATTTATTTTATTAATTGAGTGTGAATTAATGAAATTCAAGATACAAGAAATAGGACCAAGTCCTTTTTAATTTTTTTTTATTTAATTATTTGATTTTAAAATTGGTTTGTGTTGCATTTGTAGAGTGTAGGTGAGAAGAGACTTTGAAGGGCTTAAATTAGTTTATAAAAACAAAAAACAAACAAACAAATTAGGGAGAAAAAACAGAAGCAGAGTTTGGGTGAAGTTGGAGAGAGATCTATGGAGCTTAAACACCATGAACTACTCAAGATTTGGTAAGTATTTCTAAATTTCAATCTTAAATTTGTGATTAGTTCTTTGTTTTTTTTTTTTCTAGTTTTAAAAAATGGCATTAGTAGAACTGAATTATTATATTTATAAGGTTATCAAATGAGGTATCAAGGAATAATAGAAATATTTTGATTGGAGAAATTGTTTAAAGGAAAAAGAGAAGAATTGCCAGAGGGATTTGTTTGGTTTGGAAAAAAAAAAACTTACAAAGGGTTGGCTATGGAGGAAAATAAGACGTTACAGAGGAGAGAGGAAGTGAGATGGGAATTGAAGAGGAAGAAGAGGAAGAAGATGAAGAAGGGAGAGGAAAAAAAAGTAAGAAAAAAATGTAAAATAAAATAAAGGAAAAAGAGATGGTGAAAATAGTTTCAAACGAGGAAAGATAATATTTCCCTAATCTTTATTTTTATATATATATTAACCCTCGATTCCTTAAAAGAAAAAAAAAAAAAAAAAAAAAAGGCTCTCGAGTTCAATAAATTATTTTAAGTTTTGTGATCTGAAATCTAAAAGGTAATTTAATTTTTTTAAAAAATGGAAATGATTTGAAATAAATTTATTTAAAGTTTTGTGTTTGGATAGTAACGGTAAAAGAGACTAATATAGACTTTTTATTACGGTTGGTCAAATGAAAATTAGACTATAACAAGTAAATAAGTAATGTATTTTTAAATAAGGAAAATTTTTACATATAGAAAAAATGTCAAACTATTTATAGTAAAAAAAATAATAATGATAGACATTGATAGACTTCTATCATTTCTATCACCGATAGATTTTGATAGACTTCTATCAACAACGTCTATCACAACTATCTAAAAATTTTGCTATTTTATATAAATAGTTTTTCTTATTTTTCTATTTTTAAAAACTTACCTAACATAAATTATAAAAGCGAGAAAAGGAAAGAAAGGGACAAAATGCAAAATGCAAAAACGTACCAAATAAACAGGGGGCTTGCCACGTGGCAGAGTGCAGCTGACACCTGAGTTTTTCTCAACGTGAAGAGTGTTAATTTGGGAGCAAGGAAAGGTTTTATTTTTATTAGGAAGAAGAAAAATATTAAGAAACAAATTTTATTTTTACGTTGGTAATAAATGGACGAGAGAATAAAATGCAAATTCACAATTTCTCATATGGTTATATTACAATTTCAGGTTGGACAGAAGTAGGAGTAGCTTATGATTCGAAGCATAACGCCAATTTTTGTGAGTAGTCTATTTTACTAAATATTTTTCTTATTTGCTAGAATTTTGGAATGTCAAGAAATATATAATTTTGTTCGATTTAAGAAAAATTAGATTAATATTTCTCGAAATTGTTCAAGAAATTTTTAGGAACTTCATGCGTTTAGCTGAAATTATGGTTTTAAAATGTTTGAGATATTTTATGGTGATTTGAGAATTTAGCACTATTTCATATTTTTCTAGAAAAAAAAAAGGGAGAACAATTTCATGTTTATAAGAAAATTAGGAGGTCCTTAAAATGTTATTTTTGAAGAAAGTATGATTTTTAGAATGATGGGAGAATTATGATATTTACGTTGGAAGTTGTTTTCAAATCACTAGATCTATGTGTCTATAATAATTACTCGTATGCTACGTGAATTGGTGGACGTTGTATACTGGAGAGAGGTTTTTTGGGTCCACTTCGGTGCACACATATGCTTTAGGGGTAGCTTTATGTGTATGTCTCACTAGATTGTTCGGCTACACATCTTGAGATTACTCAACGTGTAGTTGACTAAATGTGTTATGTTATGTATCTTGTGATTACTTGATGCATGATATGGCTAGAGATTATCCTACTGTGTGTATGAAGATCGCTCTACACCAAGTATGACTAGAGAATAACGATATGGGTAAAAATTTGGTGACGGATTAAGAACTTAAATTGATCCATTTATGAAAGTTTTTACCTAGAGTTTTAAGAACTGTTCACATCATTACATTGCAACAAAACTTATGTTTATGACAATTAAAATCAAAATTTGATCAATTATACATTCTTACATCTAATAATGCTTTCTATTTGGTTGCTTTTGTGCATGTTTGGGAATGATTTTGAAATTGTTAAAATTATTTGTGTTCATGTTTAAAATTACTCTGAAACACACCTTTAATAACTCAAAATCAATTCAATGTTTAATTTTACACTTTTAATCACATTTTTCATACTATTGAAATTGATTTTGACGTATTAAAAGCATTTTGCAAGTGATTTTAACCATTTTAGAAATTATTCTGAAACATGTCTTTGATTGTTCAACTGTCATGTGTATCTGGAATTCTAATTACGGACATTTGTGTGTCTCGTAGGTATAAACTAAAGTAGTCCAAGGCCAGATGGAGAGATCAGATGAGGACGCAAGAAATGGCCTAGTTTGGAAGAGGAATATGGACGAGAATTTATCGTCGCCATCGGGATCGAGCAACCCGAGCTTGAATGGCAAGCAGAAGGGAGTGGGAGTGGAGGATAATAAGAAGAAAGAAGAAGAGGAGAAAGGCAAATTTGTTCCTTTTCTTAAGCTGTTTTCCTTTGCAGATAAATATGATTACATACTTATGTTAGTTGGAAGCATTGGAGGCATAGGGAATGGAGCAGGAATGCCTCTAATGACTGTGCTCTTTGGAGAATTGATCAATACCTTTGGAAGTAACCAGGGTACTCACAACATCGTTTCTGCAGTTTCCAAGGTTAAAAATAATTTCTAATCTTAATTATTGCCATTTTATTTTAGGAAAAATATCAATTTATACCGTTAAACTTTAGGGTTTGTATCAATTAAACCCCTAAACTTTCACAAATGAATCAATTTAGGCTCTTAGTTAGAATTTTCTTTGAGAATCGTCTATGTATTTAGTCTAATCATCCGTTTTTGTAAAACCGACATTTGACAAAGTCTACACACGTTCGAGTATCAATGCATGGATGATTTTCAAAGGTAACCGTAATGAAAAGTCTAAATTGATTGACTTATGAAAATTTAGGAGTTTAGTTGACTCAAATCATAAGTTTTACAAGATAATGGTCGAACAAAATTTAGAGGGTGTACATTGATATACTTACAAAAGTTTAGGGGTTTAAATTGATACAATTATTAGTTCAAGGTTTTAATTGATACACAATCTCCAAAGTTTAGGGGTATAAATTGATATTTTACCTTGATTTTATAAAAAATCATCGTGGTTGCCTTCTCATCTCCATATTCATGTAGGTGTGCTTAAAATTTGTGTACTTGGCCATTGGGACTGCAGTAGCAGCATTTCTTCGTAAGTAGATACCAAAATCAATCAAAGTCTAATATACATGTATAAATATATGTTTGGGAGTGATTTTCAAATAGATAAAATCACCTTTGTTATGTTCAAAAATCACTTTGAAACACGATTTTAATCACTCAAAATTAATTTAATATTTAATTTTACATTTTTACATGTAATGTTCATATCGTCAAAATTGATTTTGGATGATTAAAAACATGTTTAAAAGTAATTTTAACTATTTTAGAATCACTCCCCAACGTACGTTAAACATAAAATCAAATGTGTCTAATTAAATAATGTATGTGCAGAGGTGTCATGCTGGATAGTGACAGGGGAAAGACAAGCTGCAAGGATTAGAGGGTTGTATTTGAAAACTATATTGAGACAAGATGTTGCTTTCTTTGACAAAGAAACAAATACTGGCGAAGTTGTCGGTAGAATGTCTGGTGATACCGTCCTAATTCAAGACGCTATGGGTGAGAAGGTATGATTATAATGTTAGATGATATATTATGAAATTTATCTTCACCGATTAACTTAAACTTTTGGATCAATTGGTGATTTAACATGACATCAGAGCTCTTATTTAAGAGATCCTGGGTTTGAGCTTTTGGATCAATCGGTTATTTAATACATAACTCACCTTTCCAAGTTGAATTTAATACAAATGAGACTCTTTAACACATGAAAAAGAAACTAACATTATTGATCTTCTTCTTATATAGGTTGGGAAAACTGTCCAACTAACGACAACCTTCATTGGAGGCTTCACAATAGCTTTCATTAGAGGTTGGCTATTGGCATTGGTAATGTTATCCGCTATCCCACTTCTTGTGTTAGCTGGAGCAACGATTGCTCGATTCATGTCTCAAATGGCTGCTCGAGGGCAAAGTGCTTATGCGAATGCAGCAAATGTCGTTGAGCAGACTATTGGCTCGATCAGAACGGTATATATAATTAAACTCTCTATTATTTGGAAAGATGAATGTGCGATAGTTTTAACTTGAAATTTAAGTGTTGGAATACCTTGAATCTACTATCTAGCGCTTCAAACAATCAAGCACGGAAATAAAAAAAATCAAGGTCTAGGGGCGACGCACCCTAGTGGGGGGCTTAGGGACGTTGCCCCCAGAACCTAATTCCTATTCGTATTGGGTTTCTAATTTTATTGGTTCTCTAGATCTGTAATTTGATATATTTTTTTCTTTCCAATAATAAATTGCTCTCTCTCTGTCCGTGGATGTAGCTAACACATTGTTTGTGAACCACGTAAATCTCTATGTCGATTCTCTATTGTTTACGTTTTCTGTTTATCTTTAATTGTTGATTTCATACCATTAAGATTGTTGTATGTTTAGGTTGCATCATTTACTGGTGAGAAGAAAGCGATAAGCAGTTACGAGAAGTTCTTGGTACATGCTTATAAATCTGGTGTGAAGGAAGGCTTGGGCGGTGGAATAGGAATTGGTATGGTAATGATGATTGTATTTTGTTCTTACTCTTTAGCTGTTTGGTTTGGTGGAAAGATGATACTAGAGAAAGGATATAATGGCGGTCAAGTGATAAACGTCATTATAGCTGTTTTGGCAGGCTCAATGTAAGTGCATAACAATAATCTTTGGATATCCACAAATCCATGGCATTTTGTGCAACATTCATATACAAATTATTTTCAGGTCATTGGGACAAATATCGCCGTGCTTGAGCGCATTTGCTGCAGGTCGAGCCGCTGCCTATAAGATGTTCGAGACGATTGAAAGGAAGCCAAATATTGATGTTTATGATCCAAAGGGTAAAACATTAGATGATATTAAAGGAGACATAGATTTAAAGGATGTGTATTTCAGTTATCCAACAAGGCCAGATGAAGCCATTTTCAATGGCTTCTCTCTTCACATTCCTAGTGGCACTACTGCAGCATTAGTTGGGGAAAGTGGGAGTGGCAAGTCAACTGTAATCAGTTTGATAGAGAGATTTTACGATCCGCAATCCGGTGAGGTTCTGATCGATGGCATTAACCTAAAAGAGTTTCAACTTAGATGGATTCGAGCGAAAATCGGTCTTGTTAGCCAAGAACCAATACTGTTCAGTGCCTCCATTAAAGATAATATTGCATACGGCAAGGACGATGCAACCAATGAGGAAATTAAGGGTGCATGTGAACTAGCAAATGCTGCTAAATTTATTGATAAACTGCCTCAGGTTCAACAATTTCATTACAAATATAGAAAAATCTATCAGTGGTAGACTCTATCGTTGATATACTCCTATTAGCGATATAGTCTATTACTGATAGATTCTGAGATACTTTAGGCCTAATTGCTGTATTTGCAATTGTGTCTTATCTTTTTGTACATTTGTATGCATCGAAAATATGAACGTATTCGATAATTTAATTTGATGGTTGTAGGGATTGGATACTATGGTGGGAGAGCATGGAACTCAACTATCTGGAGGGCAGAAGCAAAGGATTGCAATAGCAAGAGCAATTTTGAAAAACCCTAGAATTCTACTTCTTGATGAAGCCACAAGTGCACTTGATGCAGAATCTGAAAGGGTTGTGCAAGAGGCTTTAGATAGGATTATGGTGAATAGAACTACTGTGATTGTTGCCCATCGTTTGAGCACAGTTAGAAATGCTGATATGATTGCTGTGATTCACAGAGGAAAGATGGTTGAGAAAGGTATTGTATATGTTCTTCATTACATTAATTTTCACAACGGATGATACGAAATTTGGGAATTTAGTACGGATGACCCGTTTTGAGGGGCCCAAATGAAAAAAGGTTTAGGTTTTCAAATGTTAAGTTTTTTTTAAACCTTTTGCTTGCGTCATCACATGGTTAAATTACTGTAACAACCCTGAGATGCACGCATGGTGGCTTGACACTCGATACTCATTCTAGCTACTCGATTTTCACCCTAGCTCTTGTTTGTTTCTTTTAAGATTTTGTTGTGGATGTTTTTTCAAAATACAATCGACATAAATCTTTTTTTTTAAAAAAAAACATATGATATTTTTCACTCATTCAATTTTTTGACAACAAAATTTTAAGGAAAAAACGAGAACTAGAGTGAGTATCGAGTAGCTAGGCCACCACATGTCCTTCTAAAGGTTGTTACGGTAATTTGACCATGTGATGTGATGACGTAAGCAAAAGGTCAAAAAACTTAACTTTTCAAAATCTGAGCCTTTTTTTTCATTTGTATTCCTCCAAAAGGGACCATCCATACGAAAAACTCAAGAAATGTGTTAAATCACTGATTGACCCAAAAATTTAAGCGGATGAATGAAGGTAAATTTAATACTATATCATCTAACAAAATCTTTCGTCCCGAGCAGGTTCCCATTCGAAGCTCATCATGGATCCAAACGGTGCATACTCACAACTGATACGCCTACAAGAATCAAACAAAGACTCAACACACACTTCTGAAGATGCTAATCGAACCGAGTTTTCTTTAGAATCAATGAGACAATCAAGTCAAAAGGCGCCTTATTTAAGATCCATAAGTAGAGGATCATCAGTTGGTCGCAGCAGCCGCCGATCTTTGTCTATGTTCGGTTTAACAACTGGACTTGAATTACCAGACGCCGGCGACGTCGAGGACATAATTGAAGATCAATCCTTGAAAGCTCCTCCCATTTCTCTCCGCCGCCTTGCCGGACTTAATAAGCCAGAGATTCCTGTGCTTCTGATTGGAACAATTGGGGCAGTAGTGTGTGGGGCAATACTTCCCATTTTTGGATTACTAGTTTCTACTGTGATAAAAACATTTTACCTTCCTCCACACCAGCTAAGGAAAGATACCAAGTTTTGGGCTGTCATTTTCATAGTGCTTGGTGTGGCCTCACTGGTGGCACATCCATGGCGAGCTTACTTCTTTTCGGTAGGGGGATGTAAGTTAATCGAGCGCATCAGAGCGTTGTGTTTTGAGAAGGTGGTTCATATGGAGGTGAGTTGGTTTGATGAGGCTGAACATTCCAGTGGAGCCATTGGTGCAAGATTATCATCTGATGCAGCATCTGTAAGAGCCTTAGTTGGGGATTCACTCTCTCAGAATGTAGGCAATGTTGCAGCTGCAGTTGCTGGTTTAGTGATTGCTTTTGCTGCAAGCTGGGAATTGGCTCTCATTGTTCTTGCTCTCATTCCTCTCATTGCCATTAATTCACTTATACAAATTAAATTCATGAGAGGATTTAGTGGCGATGCTAAGGTGAGTCTTGAATCTCCTTATTTTGTATAATTGTTTGATAACATTCTTGTTTCCTGTTACATGTTTTTTTCTTCATCTTTTTAAGAAACTGACTTGTTTGATAACCGTTCCTATTTTAACGTTTATTTAAAAAGTAGTTTGTTCGGTTTCTGGATTTCTCTTTATATCTATAGGGTCATTTGTGGAAGCAAAGTTGTCTTTTTGCCTTGTTGATTGTAGAGAGTGTATGTTTTCAACCCATTTAAGAGGTCTTGTGTTCAACTCCTACTTGAAACAACAGTAATATTGTGTCAGTACTTATTTGTATTAGATAACATAAACGTTTTACCATCATGGGTTGGCCTAGTAGTAAATAGGGGGTATGACCTTGATAAAGACCTAAGAGGTCATGGGTTTAATCCATGGTAGCCACCTACCTAGAATCTAATATCCTATAAGTTTCCTCGACACCCAAATGTTATAAGGTCAGGTGGGGCGAGAAACAATTGCTTCTTTTTGTATAGAAACGTTATCAAACGGGACCTTAGTAACTTAGTTAGAGTCGTGTTTTTGCAATGCAGAGTATGTATGAAGACGCAAGCCAAGTTGCAAACGATGCAGTGGGAGGCATAAGAACAGTTGCTTCTTTTTGTGCAGAAGATAAAGTGATGGACATGTATAAAAGCAAATGTCAAGCCCCACTGAAAACAGGAATTAGACAAGGCCTCATCAGTGGAATTGGATTTGGAGTATCTTTCTTCTTATTGTTCAATGTATACGCCATTACATTCTACGTCGGAGCTCGTTTGGTCGACGGCGGTAGAACTACATTTGCTGAAGTTTTTCGAGTAAATTAATCAATCCCATTTGCTTGCTTGCTTGCTTTCTGTTTTTGCTTGTCATTTCTTCTTTTTAACAATATAAGGAATTTGTGGACAATGTAGGTGTTCTTTGCCTTGACAATGGCAGCTACTGGAATTTCTCATTCCAGCTCCATGACTCAAGACACTACCAAAGCTAAGCTTGCTGCTGCTTCTGTATTTGCAATAATAGATAGAGATTCAAAGATAGATCCTAGCGACGAATCCGGAACAGTATTGAGTGATGTAAAAGGAGAAATAGAGCTTAAACATATAAGCTTCAAGTATCCTTCGAGGCCAAATATACAAATATTCAGAGATCTTAGCCTGCATATTCGTCCTGGCAAGGTATTCAAAATCATATGTGCATTCAGTTCATGTTTGAAGAAGTTGATTATGGGAAAATGGTCATAAATAACCCTCAATTGTTTTCATTTTTCACAACTAGCACTATTTTGGAGAACTCGTTGAAATAATTTTTCTGGGTCCTTCATGGCCGAGATCTATCAATTTTTTTGGGTGGAATCCCGGCCAGATGAACACCAAGTTTGTACGTAATCTTTCCCAAATTTTATGTAATCTTTTGTGACAGTCAACGAAAGAAAATCAGATCTAGGAGTGATTGCAGTTTGGGAAAGATTACATACGATTTGGTCTTTGTCCTACAGAGATTCCATCGAGAAAACTAAAAAGATCAATGGTTTGGATGTGTGATGAAAAAAATCAATCCCTAAGAATCGAGAAAAACTATTTCAACAAATTCTCCAAAAGGGTACTAGTTTTGAAATATGAAAAACTTGTTAAGGTTACTTCCAGACAATTTTTCTTAATTATTACGATTAGAGAAAAACTTAAGTGCAGCCCAAACAGCTGTTCAATAGAAATTTTCACGTTACAAATATTTTTTTTTTAAAAAAAAAAAATTGTGTGTAGATGAAATGGAAGTATGGGATTAAGTGCAGCTTAGGCTGTATCTAATCACTGCTCTTATAATTATGATTATGATGTGATATTTGTTTCAGACAATAGCTCTAGTTGGAGAAAGTGGAAGTGGGAAATCCACAGTAATCGCGTTATTGCAGAGGTTTTACGATCCTGACTCGGGCACTATAACGATCGACGGCGTAGAAATCCAAACATTACAATTGAAATGGCTAAGGCAACAAATGGGGCTAGTGAGCCAAGAGCCAGTCCTTTTCAACGAAACTATACGAGCCAACATAGCGTATGGAAAAGGAAAGGACGGGCAGGCAAGCGAGGGGGAAATAATAGCAGCGGCAGAGTCGGCGAATGCACACCGTTTCATAAGCGGATTGCAACATGGTTACGACACGGTGGTCGGGGAGAGAGGAGTACAGTTATCAGGAGGCCAGAAGCAACGAGTAGCGATCGCTCGAGCCATCATAAAGAATCCAAAAATACTACTACTAGATGAAGCGACAAGTGCATTGGATGCAGAGTCAGAGAGAATAGTACAAGATGCATTAGACAAAGTGATGGTGAATAGAACAACAGTTGTGGTAGCTCATCGTCTATCAACAATTATGAATGCTGATTTGATCGCTGTTGTTAAGAATGGAATCATCGTTGAGAAAGGTAAGCATGAAAAGCTTATCACAATCAAAGATGGGTTTTATGCTTCTTTGATTCAAATCCACACTTCTGCTGCTGCTGCTTCCTAATTACCTATGAACTTACCTACATAAACTCTCTTCTAAATTTTTCTTTTTTTCTTCAAATTTTACAATCAAAATTGTATGTTTAAGTTTTACTTTTAAGTTGTTGAAACCTAAGTAAATGTGTTATATGATGCAATATAAACAATGATTTAAGTATACATGGTACTTAGCAAGCAAGTATGGCTATATATTTTGAAACCTATTTTTCTAGGTATATTTCGAAACGGTTAAAATATACTTCTGGTCCCTAAATTTTTATAAAAAGTAATAATTTAGTCTTTGAACTTTAGTAACGGTTTAATCTCTATACTCTTAAATTTGTAACAATTTAAGTCTCTAAATTTGAATAAGTAACAATTTAGTCCTTATTATGGAAAATCTCTTCAAAATTAAATTTCAATTTTATTATATGACTTAATCTTTATAGTTCGTTAAAAAAATTTGATTCTTGATCAGAAAATTGACCAAACCAAAGTCAATTGGCTTGTTTAAGGGACGAGGGGGTCAGTGTCAGTTTTCTAAAATTGAAAACCGACCACCTGTTGGTCAGAGGAAAAATAAATAAGAAAAATCGACCATTTTTTTTTTATTACTATTAGTTTTTAAAAAAATTATTAGAAATATGTGACTATTTATTAGTTTTAGAAATATGTGACTATTTTGAAACATTATTAAAATTTGATTCATTCTAAAAGGAGCAAGTTGTGCCTTTTTTTAAAACCTCGTCTCGTCTTTTCAAGGGATTTGGTTGATTAAAATAAATTTAAATTTAAAAAAGGGAGCATTTTTTAGAATGGGAGCATCTCGTCCCTGGATGAAAAAAAAAGTGACTAGATAAATGGCAAAATTCAAAGTTTATTTTGAATAAATAGCAAAAAATAATTTAATTATAAAAATGGCAACAAGAAATCTCTGCAAACCCTCGCGATCATTGCCCCCATTCTGGTAAGTGGCTGTAAATCATGGAAGAAATACACCCTCTCATATACACTCTTCTCTAACTTTCGTTCATCTATCTAAGGAAAATCGAAATTCATATTGTTGAAAGGGACCCCAAAATTGCTATTTAATTAAAAGTTGAAGCAGGATTCCAAGTAACCTATTTTGTGTAAGAAGAACTTTTATGATTTTTGTGCTCTTCATCATTCACTAGTAGCGAAATAAAAAACACCTTACAATTTTTCTGCAATCTCCTATATACATTGTTTCAAACCATAACAATTAATTGCTGAAAAGAAAAATTGGAAACAATGAATAGTTATGTAGAAAATATAGACTCTCTTAAGATATTGATAAAATGAAGAGTATATCCAGAATATTAAAATAATATAATATGATGATAAGATGATAATGAATAAAAGATAATTAAGAAAAATACAAAAAAAAATGATAAGTAAAACTCTAATCAGAATCACAAATTTTAATATGAATTTAAAATAATAAAAAATGAAAAGAAACCCATATAAAGAAATTATATAATACAAATAAACAAATTAATCTAATTCTTCCAATTCAACAAGTATTAATCAAATATGATATGAAACCGCCAATTCAATTTCAAATTGAGAAAAATGACACATTAGGTTGAAATCTCATAACGACGATTCCAATTACACTGTATTTCTATTGAGAATTGATAGACGATCTCTTAATCGACGATTCCATTTACACTATATTTCTATTGAGAATTGATACTCGGTATAACAATTACACAGTAATCTAAAAAGCTGTTATTCGACCATACCAAGGGCAATTTGGAGATTAATAAAGTAAATGTCGTGTGTGTGGCACGCTTTTGCCGAAATCTTATATTCTATTTTTGACAAAAATCAAGAGGACCCCTCCGATTTTGTTATTTCCTCTCATTTCTTAAAAAAAATCCTCAAATATAGAGACTATTAGAATTTAGGATAGGTTAAACGTAATCTATCATGGTAATCTAAAAAGTGGGTCCCAGTTGATTACATTTGTTGTTGTTTATGTTCCGTAATCGTAATGAATTGTGGGACTCGCCTCCAAATCTGTAATCAAAACGTGTAATCTAATTGAAGAATGGAAGGTGCTTAATTTGATTATGGTTAAAAATTACATACGACTCACTACCTTTACTGTTACTATTATCGTTGTCGTTACATATATTGTTACTTTAACAATGAATATATCATATTTATTGTTACCTTTATCGTTAAAGTCAAGTATTAACGATAATAGTAATAGTAAAATATGACAGATTCATAATTCTAACTAAATACGATCAAAAGCAATCTAATTACATTTGTGATTGAAAACCATCAACATTGATTTATCCATGGAACTTCATTACGATTACAAAATTTTTTTATCAAGATGATTTTAAAACGTTATTATTTAACAAATAATAACAGCAATAAAAAAAATAGGAAAAAAAAGGACACGGTCTAAGGCCTATAACTCGCATTCACAGTTATAAAAAAAAATTCCACACCCACCACCAATTACTAGAGTTTTTTTTTTTTTTTTTTGGACTGTTTTAATGCGTCCTCGTCTAAAAAAATCATATAAATTTATTCAACCTCGTTTTGTTAATAGACGAGTAATGGTAAAAAAGTATAATCCACATTTTCTTTCGAATAAAACTACAACATTTTAATAATAAATTTTAAAATAACTATATATTTTCAATAAGTTAAAACTAAGTGGTCCCTAAACTTTTATGAAAGTATGTAACAATTTAGCTCTTGTATTTTAAAATTTGTAACAATTTAGTCTTTAACATAAAGAATTATTAAAATTAGATGTCAATATTTATTTTTTTATGATATAAACCTTGTATTTTAAAAATATTGAGTCTTTAATTAGTTTATCGATTTATTTACGCAAAAAATCTATTAAATCTTAACACTATTTTTTACTATCATGACTGAATTGTTACAAATTTGAAAGTACAATGACTAAATTGTTATATAATAAAATTTTAAAGACTAAATTATTAAAATTAAAAGTTCATGAAGTAAACCGTTACAAACTAAAATTTACGTACTAAATTGTTATTTAAAAGTGATTTTTAATTATATTAATAAAATAAATCCAAAAACCGACGACTGAATATAAGATAAATATAAATTATTAGGAAAAAAATAAATTTGAAAGGACGTATCCCGCAAGTTGCAAATTAATAAGATGATTTGACTTGACAAAACTATAGGCGCGCGTTGGGAGAGGTAACCACTTTATGGTTTTAAAAATTAAAAATTAATTATGTAAAAAAAAAATTTAAAAGAAGAAAAAAAATCGTTTTCTTCCACATTTCCACTCCCTCCTCTCCCACACAACACGATTCTAATCCAATCCAAACAAAATAAAATTTTCTTATTTACTTTTCGCCCCTTATTATGTGGGGGCAAATTACAAAAATCAATTAAATAGGATAGTAGTTGTAATTATATCTTTTAAACTTTTAATTATAAATTTTGAGTCTTTAAATTTATACAATTGTTATAAATGGACTCTTAAACTTATACAATTGTGTATAAGTTTGAATGTTGGATTTTTATCGATAGGGGGTCCAATTTCTACAACTATTTTAAGTTTGAGGGTCTAATTTTAGTATGAGAGCCTACTTTTTAGAATTAAAAGTTTGAGGGTATAATTGTAACTACCACCATATTTTAGAAGTACTTTTTGCAACTTTGTCCTTTTATTTTTATTTCACTTTTGTTCTTCTCAATCTCTTTTTCCCTTTCTTATTATTATTATTATTATTATTTTTGTATTTTCTCTTCTTATTTTTTTCTCCATTGTTTATATTTTCTCTTTTATGTTTTCTATCTTTTCTTTTCTTTTGTATTAGTTCAAACTCACCGGTTGATGGTATGAACGATTAGCCAACTTCCTAAATGTGAAGATTGTATTTATTCTCCAAAGGATTGCAGAATAAATAAACACCAATTGACCCAACAAAGGAAAATAATTTTCTTTAACACCCTCTGTCAAACTCAAGGTGGTATACTTGGTGGTATATTTGAGTTTGTGAAGCGTTGAGAGAAACTGATGACGGAAACTGAAGAAAACTTTCGAACCAAATCACGACATATCTAGGTTGGAATCAGAGACCATGAAAGACTTCTAAGTCAGAAACAAAGATCCACAAAAGAACTTATGGGTTGAACACAAATACCCACAAAGCACTTTTGGACGGTGGCAAAAAAAAATAGAACACAGATCCACAAACACAAATCTAAAAGCATAATAGAGACAGTGACAGAGATGGATGAACATGTCGGGAGCTGTGTAACAGCAACAGAATTTCGTGGATCTACATCTATCGACCGACCGTCGCAGAGATCGAAAAGTGTAAAAACTTAGGACTTATGGTTCTATACCATGGGAATATTGTAAATATTATTGAATAATAACTTAATAATAAATAAACACCAATGGAATCAACAAAGGAAAATAATATAAAAGAAAAATACAAAATATATATAATTAAGCAATAATTTTTTAACACTAAAAATTATACAAACCTAACAGATTAATCAACTCGGTTTTAGCCCAAAACGAATAATCACCCCTAATTCTTATTAATTGAAAAGCTTGTTTTTAAAAACTTTTCATTTTCAAATGCATGGTTGTGATTTTCATTCAACAATCAGAAATATTATTAATATTTTTGTAATTTTGATTTGTTTGTTGTCATGAGACAGTTTAGGTCCAATTTGTTGAAGAGGAAACTAATTTATTGATAAAAAAAAATCCCTACAAATACAAGGTAATTTTGGTAATTAAAAAAGAGAAATTTTCACATATAAAAAAATTTCAAACTATTTACAAAAAATAACAAAAAAAAAAATTATTGATAGACTTCTATCAGCCTCTATATAGGCTTCTATCATTTCTATGATTAATAGTCCCTGATAGACTTCTATCCGCGTCTATCTCAACTATCTAAAAATTGTGTTATTTCGTGTAAATAGTTTCTTTAGTTTTCTATTTTTAAAAATTCCCAAAAAAAAAATGTAATTTTATTTTTATGTTTATTCTATTTTCGATTGATTTTGTTCGAGGAAAACAAATATCTTGGTAAATTTTGTTTTTCCAGGTAATTGTATTTTCATATTTGTTCAATTTCGTATATTTTACGTTTTACATTTTAAGAAATTTTGAAGTTATTTTATTTTATCTTTATGAGTCTTTGGCTGTTTTGATAAGATTCACTGAATGTTATTTAAATTATTATTCTTGTTGGATTTGCTTCTTTTGAAACTTTAGATTATTTTTGTCGCTTGTTACGTTAAAACGATGTTGATTTATCAATTTGCTATTTTTTAAAAAACAAAAAGACATTGGTCTATTTTTCATAATTTTGTTTTATATTTGGCAAATCATTTCCTTTAACCATGGTAAGATTAAAATTTTTTTCAACATGTCGATATTTTCAGTAACATTTTACATATGTTCATGGTTCAACATCAACATAAAAGATGAATCAACATTTTCATCGTATGGTAAAAAAATTGTAAATCATATAAAATAAAATGACACTAATATGAATATAATATAAATACGAGTAATATTTTGATGCAGTTCTGAACCTATTTTTAATTCAGTATCCCATCCAATCACATAAGGGAAAAAATCAACAATATTTTTTTAAAAAAATAAGTTTGGCATGTGGCAAATTGTGATTGTACTATTGAGTGAGAAAAAAAATAATCATTTTAATTAATTTGGGTACCTACCAAAAAGAATATATATATATATATATAATCACAAGCAAATCTATGAAGGGGTTAGGAGCACATGCCCTTAATATCGTGTCGTTTTACATATATATAAAATATATGTATTTCTTTTACAATATATATTAACACGTGCTGCTCCAAGATTTAAAAATGCAACTTGTTTGAGTGGTCTAATGGAGCTATTTGTTAGTCAGACGTCCAAAGTTTGAGTTGCGAGGATGCAGTTTTTTTTTTTTTAACCAATTTTTATTGTTTAACATTTGAAATATATAATTTTAATATGTAGAAAAATGGTTGTTTTCCAATATAGAAAAATGAATCAAACTATTTATAAATATAGAAATATTTTACTTTCTATTAGTGATAGATCACAATAAAATTCTATCGTAGTCTATCACTAATAGACAGTGAAATTTTTCTATATTTGTAAATAGTTTGATATTTTTTCTGTTTATAGTAATTTCTTTTAAAAAAACTTAATTTCATTTTTATTTTTCTCACATATGTGTACATGTTCATATACAAATATATTTTAAAATTTTAGACCCGTTTGGTAACTATTTAGTTATCCGTTTTTAGTTTTTGAAAAATAAGGCATATAAACACCATTTTCATACATAAATTTCTTGTATTGTTATTTACTTTACCATTATTTTAAAATTACATTCAAGTTAGTAAGTTTAATCCTGAATTTTTAACTATGACTAATAAATTTCTAAACTTTTAATTTTAACTTTAATAAGTTCCTTAAAATGTCTAATAGATATATAAACTTTTAATTTAGTATCTAAAAATCTCATAAAATATCAAAAACACTTAAAAATTAAGTGTTGTATTAGATAAAAAATTGTTTTTATTTATAATTTAACTTCAATTTTTTAATTTTGTAGCCAATAGTTACATTATTTTTTTTAAGAATGTGTATTATACTATATATTAGACACACAAATCAAAATATCGATAATCTAGTATGATACAAATTTGAAGTCAATGGGCTAAAATTTTAACCTTATGTAAAATTGTTCGTATGCTAATTAGCTATGTTCTCTTTGGTGGTATTATATGATTTGAATATTATGCCACTATATATATATATATAGTCAGATCATATATGTAAAAGAAAAGTCGGACTTCAGAGGTTCTTAACTTTAATTGATCTTCCAAGATTTTTTTTTTAAAAATTGTTTTTTTCCTCATTTTTTTTTTAAAAAAAGACAACATGTTTAAAAAAAATAATTGAAAAAACAAATTGGAAGTTGTTTTTGAAAAGGCGAGAATATTTAGAATCTATTTTATGGTTATAATAAATTTTAGAAAGGTAATCATTTTAAATGACAAAATTGTTGAAAGTATTTTTTTAATACAATAAAATGTCATTGTTTATCACTAAAATTTTGCTATATTAATAAATAAGTTTGTTCATTTTACTATATTTGAAAACCATACTTTTAAAAATATTATTAATTAAAGAAAACCTTAATGCTAAGAATATTTTATCAATAATTTTGGTAAAATTTAGAGATTTCCATTTCTTTCATTTAAAACATTGCCTTTAACTATGCGTCTTTCCTTTTCTCCTTTTTGAGTTCACATGACATTTTACTATATTTACAAATAAATTATTTTATTTTGCTATATTTAAAAGGGAAATTGTTGTGTATAGAAAAAAAACAAAACTAATTACACATATAGAAAAAAGTGCACTCCATGCTTTTCTATTTCCCACTTTTTTTTCTATATGTGTAATTAGTTTTGTTTTTTTCTATTTGTGAAAAAATCCCTATTTAAAATTAACTTTTTTAAAAATATTATTAATTAAAGAAAATCTGAATTCTATGAATATTTTATCAATCATTTTGGTAAAATTGAGAGATGGCCATATCTTTCATTTAAAACTTTTTCTTCAACTGAGAATTTTTCATACTTCCTTTATTTATCGTATGCAACTGAGAATATGATACTATCAAAATTCCCCTTCAATCATATATGCCTTTCTTTCTCCTTGGGCCCACCCATGACCAATTGATTCTCTACAACCACAAAATTGTTCCCTTGCCACTGTTTTCCACAAAGTCTTTTTAGACTTATTATTTTGATTTTTTTTTTTTTTTTAAATTTCACTATCAACCCCTTCATCAGCCTCCTTCCTCTAGTCTTTATCTGTATTCTTTAATGGAATTTAGAGTAGTTGCAGATGGTAGGTCCATGATTATTCTCACATGGGATTGAATCATGGACTTGTTCCAATTTCTTCTCCTCTTTCCCATGATTATCCTCTTCAGAACTAAACCCACCATTTTTTCTTTCATGGAATTCCTTAGAAGCTCCAAGTTCCATACCCATTTCTTTCACCTTCTCCTCCTCTTTCTCCTCTCGTTCTCTCTTCAAGTCTTTGCTCAGACATATAGTCCTCCGGACAAGTATTTTGTCAACTGTGGATCAGCCACCAACGTCGTCGTCGATGACACCGGCCGAATTTTCGTCGGCGACTTGAATGCTACTGATACTTTCAGGTTCACTTCACAGAATTCGCGGGAAGTCAACCGTTTGAATGAATCTGTTAGGATTTTTAATCAGCCGGCGTATTACGAATTTGACATCCAACAAGACGCTGTTCATATTGTACGACTTCATTTCTCCCCTTCTAATTTTCTTGCCGATTTATCTGCTGCTCTTTTTGATGTTTCGGCTATTGGGTATTTCCTTATTAAAGATGTCAACGCCACCAACACAATTGGTAACGATTCTGCTTCAATTAAGGAATTCTTCGTGAGATTAAATGTAACAAAATTTCGCATTAACTTTTTGCCCAAATCTTCGTCTGTTGCGTTTGTAAATGCCATTGAAGTTTTCCCCATCCCACCAAACTTCTTCAAGTCTGAAAGTCAGCAAATTATCTCAGATGGAAGAAAGGAAGGTGCGCTTAATGTAGTTTTACCTTTTCTGATTCTGCATACAATTTACAGAATTAATGTGGGAGGTCCTGAAATTTTTCCTAATGGGGACAAACTATGGAGGAAATGGGAACAGGACGATGCTTATCTGTTGAATCCGAGCTCTGCAAAGAACAGCAACCCCTATCCATCGAGACCAAATTACCTGAACGAAACAGACGATTATTTTGCGCCAGATTTGGTATATCGAACAGCCAAGGAGTTGAATATAAACTCCAGCGCCCCTCTCAATTTCTTCAATTTAACATGGTCTTTTCCTTTGAGAAAAAAGACTCTCCATCTTCTCCGAGTTCATTTCTATGATTTCATCGCTATAACATCTAATGATTTTCTTATCTTCAAGTTGTATATTGGCAATAACTTCAGTCAGGAGATTAACTCTCCTGTAGTTGGAAATGGAGCTACTTATCCACTTCATTATGATTTCCCTGTGGATTCAGGTGAAAATGGGTTAATTAATGTCAGTGTTAGTCCTCTAGGTCGAAATCAATCTGGACAACCCACTGCTTTTCTGAATGGGGTTGAGATTATGGAAGTCATGGATGAAGGAAGCAAAGATCCTTTGATCGGTGAGCCTCGGGGAGATAAAAAGAAGAACAAACATGTTGGTGTTTTGGTGGGGTTGTCTGTTGGTTGTTTATGTTTGATTTGCATTTTAGGATGTGGAATATGGTTTGGTTTGAAATGGAGGAAAAGAAGAATTGATGAAGCTTCACATACACATACACACACACAATGGACACCATTGTCTAGGTTTGGAGGTGGGAGCACTCATAGCAGGTTTACTGAGAGAACTACAAGCAGCTCCCCCATCCCAGACTTGAATCTTGGGTTGAAATTTTCACTTGCTGAAATCAAAACTGCCACAAACAATTTCAACAAGAAATTCCTTGTTGGTGAGGGTGGTTTTGGGAAAGTGTACAAAGGGGTGATGAGAAACGGCATGAAAGTAGCTGTGAAACGAAGCCAACCAGGAGCTGGACAAGGCATATCTGAATTTGAGAGGGAAATCACAATCTTGTCGAAAATTCGACATCGGCACCTCGTTTCGTTCATTGGGTATTGCGATGAGGGATTCGAGATGATTTTGGTTTATGAGTTTTTGGAGAAAGGAACTCTAAGGGAGCATCTTTACAACTCAAACGTGAGTCCTCTACCTTGGAAGAAAAGGCTTGAGATTTGCATTGGTGCAGCTAGAGGGCTGCATTATTTGCACAAAGGCTCAGCTGGGGGAATCATTCACCGTGATGTCAAATCCACCAATATCTTGCTTGATGAGAACCTTGTTGCAAAAGTCTCTGATTTTGGACTTTCAAGAGCAGGCCCTCTTGATGAAACACACGTCAGCACAGATATCAAAGGAACTTTCGGCTATCTCGATCCCGAGTATTTTCGAACTCAACAACTGACAGAGAAATCTGATGTCTACTCGTTCGGCGTACTCCTTCTAGAGGTTCTATGTGCAAGACCAGCTTTGAATCCAACACTACCAAGAGAGCAAATAAATCTAGCAGAATGGGGATTGAGGTGCAAGAAAATGGAGTTACTTGAAGAGATCATTGACCCCAAATTGGAAGGTCAAATTGATCCCAATTCCTTGAGAAAGTACAGTGATACAATAGAAAAATGCTTACAAGATGATGCTGCTAATAGACCAACAATGGCAGATGTGTTGTGGGATCTGGAGTATGCATTGCAGCTTCAACAAAGTACACATCCTAGAATGCCACATGAAGATAGTGAAACCAATCCCAACGATGCCTCTTCCACAGCCATCCGACGTTTTCCTTCTATTGGTTCTTCGATTCTAAGAGATGATCCTGATATGAGTCAAGATCTAGACACTCACTTAACTGCTACTGAAGTTTTCTCTCAAATCAAGGCAGATTATGGCAGATAGATTGCAATAGAGATTACTTATTTAAATTTATCCTTTGACACAAATGCTTGAAAATTTGTTGTAATATGTTTTAAATTAGTATGTTATATACGTAAGTTGTATAGATCGAGCATCCAACCTTTAAGGAAGAAGGACATGTTAATCACTGTTGAGCTAAGCTCACTTTGACAAGTTATATAGATTATGTTATGACTATTAAATTAGTCTGTTATATACGCACGTGTTAGAATACTAGTTGCTTAAAATGATTAAGTGTATATATTAACATCAAACATGTAACGCCCCAGGTGTAAAGTCCCGAGTTTAGGAAGTAGACATGAATGAACCGAGATCACATCCGAATGAGGGGGATCTTGAGGACATGAAAGTATGATTAAGAAAGACTTAAAAGAATTAAAAGTTACTACCTATATCAACAAGGTGCACCTATCGAATAAATTTCGAATTCTGGTATGAATCCTGGACCTAGGGCGTTACAAAACACTGTCTTATTTTTCAGTTCATGTATAAGCACACAATTCATGGCATATATTAGCACCTAAGAATAATTCATGCTTTAGTTCAACATAATAGCATCCAAGCACATCAAATTCAATTGAATTAGGACCCAACAACTAGCCAACTAGTAATTAGGGAGTAGAGAGTTCCTAACGATGAAGTATTATGTAAGCCAATATAAAATTGAATGTTACACAGTAGATTGCTTGAAGCATATAATTTCATCATAACAATTAACAAGAAATTAAACGTAAATATATATATTTTGTGTATGTTTAAAAGAAGCAATCTAATTTAATTCTTCAAACATTGGCTAACAATTGTAAAGTAATTCAAATAATAAGTCAAAAAACATAAAGATGGTTCAGAGTAAGATGTGAGTTGAAAAGTAGCTGAATCAAGTCTAGTTGAAGACTTCATTGATGAGAGAGAAAAAATTTAGATTACGCATGGACTTTTTTTAATATAGTTTTTATAATAATTGTTGACAACCGTGCTTTTATAAAAATGTAAAATAAAGTAAATTAGTGTTTGGTAAATAAGTACTGAAGTATTGTTTTAATATAATAACTAAACTAGAGCTATTTAACTTTTTTTTTAATTTTATAATTTATAATTATTTAGAATGTTATATTATGTTTGTACTAGATTAATTTTTAAATGTTGAGGGAAATAGCTTTTAAAAAAAAATCAATATGATATAATTTTTTTTAAAAATAGATGCATTCAAGTTATGGAAATTAGAAGACTGGGTGAGAAAGAGATAGATATATAAAATAAATCTTAATTTTAAAAGATAAAATTGAAAATAAAAAATTAATTAAAAACTGTATATGGTTTTAGGAGAATCTAAAAGTTGGTAGGATCCTTATTTTAAAATAGGTGTGAAATGAGCATGTTTTTAAAAGTGATTTTAACGGATTTAATCTCAATCTGTTTTACCAAACACAAAAAACAGTAAGATTTTTTTAAAATCACTTCTATCCTTTCCAATCTCAACTCTAAACACACTCGTAAATAAATAATTAAATACAAAACCTTTTCACCCACCCAAGCCAGAGCTCTCCCTCTTTCTTGAATTGTTTTTGTTTTTGTTTTTGTATATTTTTTTTTTTACTTGGTAGGGTGAAAAAACTTAGTTTACATATTTTGCTAGTAATTATCAAACTACATCATATTTATATCAATTTTGTTTAGGGGAGTTTTTAAAAATAGGAAAATGAGGAAAATTATTTACACAAAATAGCAAAATTTTTAGATAGTTGTGATTCTATCAGGGTCTATCAGTGATAGAAATAATAGAAGTCTATCGCTGATAGATGCTAATAGAAGTCTATCAATGTCTATCAGTGTTTTTTTTTCTATTTTCTGTAAATAGTTTGACATTTTTTCTATTTGTGAAAATTTCCCTTTTGTTTGGTGGACTAATTAATTTTACAAATATACAAAATAAAGGTTATAAAAGCAATGTATGTGTAGAATAATATATACTAATTATTTGGTCATAGGCAATTGAAAAAGGCAAACATGAGAAAATTGGGTAGTTTTTAGCTCAATCTAGAAGGAAAAAAGTGTGACTTTTCCCAATAAGTAATTATAAAAAAAATTATAAAAACTAACAAACCAACGTTTTATTGAAAAAAAAATAGAAACCCGTTTAAATGATTTTTTTTTGAAGTAGAGATAAATAAAATTAGAAATCACACGATCAAATACCAAAACATCAATCCCTCTAGAAACAACAAGAGGAAATACCTCTTTTCAAGACCTAGACAACCCAAAAGATTATGTCAAAGCTGCTAGATTATGGGCAGTTTTGTTCTCCTCTCTAGAGATTTTACAAAAAAAAAAAAAAGAAGAAATATGAACAAGATTGGCTATAGAAAGAGCCTTCTCCACAAAAGAATTTACCTTAGACAAATTAGACTCTAATTGATTCAGGAGTGATATAACTTCAAGCGAGTTAGAATCGACAACCACCTGAGGGTTTTCCCGTTACACACCTCTCAAATATATGATAAACCATTAACAATGACCTTGGCTTCTAAAACTTCCACTGGCCAGTTGGATGATACGAAGTTGCAACCCCCCCTCCAACGACCCGATTGCCTTTCTTATCACGAATAATCCAACCCGTACCACTGCGATGGGCAGACTCTGACCAGGTAGCGTTGACGTTGAGTTTCCTAAACCCTATGATCGGTGGCTTCCAATTGTTGTTGATTGATAGGCAGGGATTCAGAGTTCGCTTAGGAAGGAACCCAATCCTTTTATCCTCGTAAATCTCCAAATCTTTCTCAACTACTTTCATGATTGATTTGGGATCTACATGAGCATTATGGAAAGAGATAACATTTCAATAGCTCCAAAAGCTTCCCAACATGAACGAGTTTGCCAAAATCCTCTTTCCTATTAATTTTTCGCAAACAGCCCCAGTAATCAAGCAACGACCAACAACCCCTGCCCACAGCAAACACATCCACATTAGATGGAAAAAAATAAATTCTAAATGTTCTTTGTAATTTTGCACTCCCACATTAGATGACATATTGTTTTCAAATGAGTCCTTCAAAATGAGCACACCAAATTAGTAGAAATCCTTTTTTCATTAAATTATCAGCGATAGGAAGAATATCATGAATAATCTTTCAACCAACAATTTTGGTTTTGGAAGGCGCATTTGTTCCCCACAAAGCCACAGACCCTCCGACTCGCTCTCCTTGGATTGAAAATGAGAGCACTTTGAGAGTTGGGCATATTCATTTTGAGGAGGTAGGTGCTCTTAACAGAAAATTTTCTTTTACTATCAACTTCTTGAATTATCTCATCATCCAAACGTTAGCCATTCGAAGAAATTTTGAGAATGTCACCAATGTTGTGGGGAGTGAAAGCTTCAATACCAACTCTTTGTTCTAGATGCCTTCCGATAAAATAAAATCTGAGACCCTTTTGAGTTTGAACGAGTCATGAACATAACAAAGTTTGAAGTTCTCATAGTTGAGGATCCAAGGGTCTTCACCCATGTAAATTTGCTTGCCATAACCCACCTTCCACCTGAAGCCTTTTTCAAACAAACTTCTTCCCCAAATGATACTCCTCCACATAAAAGAGGGGTTAGAACCAAGATTGGCCATAGAAAAGTTTCATTGTGATAATATCTCCCTTTCAAGATTTTTGCTAATAGACTATTTGGATTTCGCACTAGGTTCCAACTATGTTTGACCAATAACGCTGGATTAAAAAGTTTAAAATTCGGGAAGCACGTGCTTCCTTCCTACTTTTGCTTACATAGCTTTTGCCAATTTTTCTAATGAGTTTTCTTTGTTCCTTCCATCGACCCCACCGAAAGCGCCCGCACATCATATCGAGCTCATGACACAAGCCATCCGGAAGCTTGAAACAACTCATAGTATAAATAGGGATAGCTTGAGCCACTTTTAAGTAATTTGTTAAAGACAATGAAAAAAAGAGTAAAAATTTGTCATTTAATCTATTCAACAATATAATAGATCCATTTTTTTTTTTTTATAAATAGTTTAATGGTATCTCTTGCTTTTGTCAATTATTTTTCCAACATTAATTTGGCATTTAATCTCTTAAACTTCGATTAAAATTATTTTCGAATTATGTGGTCAAAATCATGTAAATTCTAAAAACAACATTTTTATTTTTTAATGTATTCATATTTCTATCATTTTTGTCAAATTCATAAATTAATCAATAATAATTATAAAAAAAACTTAATACTAGTTTATATATTCATTGAATAATTATAATTAGTTTTATGGTTTAAAAACATAAATATTTGAAAATAAGAAATACAATTTTATTTTATTTAAGTAAATTATAATAAATGATAAAATTGTTAGAAATATAGTAAAATACAAAAAGAAATTTAATTAAGCTAGGCTTGATTTGGCGATTATTTATTAGTTGAACATATTAGGTATAATAATAATAAAAAAAAATCAACTATGAAAAAAAAAAAATTTTTGTTCATCCTCATGAGTCATGACAGGCATTGGCAAAATATGCTGAAATTTAATTACACAGAGGCGGAAGTTGAGTTTTCACCGTAGACGACGGTCGACGGACGTCGCGGCTGTCGAGGAATTCCAACTGCAACGGCGGTTGGCTCCATTGCCAGTCTGTGCTTAGTCAGACTCACTCTGTTTTCGCCGACGAACGCTTCTTCCTGGTACGTAGCAGCGTACAGTCATTCCAATTTCCAATTCAATTTAATCACTCTTTCTTCTACAAACAAACCCTAGATCTGTTTGTTCATATTCTTCTTCTCATTTCTGATTTCGTTGATGAACGATAAGCCGCTTCACCGTAACTTCAAATCTGCAGGTTAGGTTATACGAATTTGAACTGAATTTCGCTTCATCCGATCGATTGCCTGATTCCTTTAATCTGAGTCTTCGATTTCGTGCTTCTTCTTCGGGTTCTTTACAATGAATGCATGTGAATTCCACCATCCCCTGGAGTTTTTCTTTGCCTCTTCTTAGGAGTTTAGCCTTTCTCGACTAGTTTGTTATATGATATCATCCTCATTGTCCTCCGATCGTGTTCTCACTCGTCTATTCTCGTTGTTCTCGATTCCCAATGGCCTATACACCGCATTCTTCCCCTGGATTCGCTGCCACGCAACCCGACACCGCAGCACCAAGCTCTGAGACAAATCCGATGCCTCCGCCCTTAATCTCGACAGGACCATCCAGATTTCCTCCAAAATTCCAACAGGATCAGATGCCATCTCCTTCCACCAGAACGCCAGCTGCACCCTCTCCGGCGAATGGAATTAAAACTGGCAGTCCCATTCCTCATATGAGTACTCCACCCGGACCCCCTGTTTTTACTTCTCCCATCAGGCCTGCTGCTGTCCCCTTTCGTACTTCACCGGCATCTCCTCAGCCAATTATCTTCTCTTCTGCTTCGTCCTTACCAGCTTCTACACCTCCACATTTTTTGAATGCATCGGCTGGGTTGCAACGCCAGATATCTGATGTTTCAGAGGACTCAATGCCTGTAGGGGAATCGCCAAATGTTCTATTTTCTTCGCAAAAGGTATTACTTTCTCCTTTTTATCTGATTAGTTATAATGAATGTTGAAAGTCTGGCCTAACTGTTCACTCTCATTTGGACTGCTAATCTCAGTTGATTCACTGACTCCTTGTATATATATTTCTTAAACAAATGCTCTATCACGACCTCTTTTTTTTCTTAAATTAAGTTGGCATTAATTTTCTGGCAATCTACTTCTATCTCAACCTTGATACAGGTGCTGAAGATGAAGAAACAAGCTAATGTTCCTAGTTTGGGTTTTGGAGCACTGGTTTCGCCTGGGAGGGAGATATCATCAGGTCCTCAAATAATACAGCGTGAGCCCCATCGTTGCCCAAGCTGTGGAGCTTATTCGAATCTGTATTGCAAGATCTTAATTGGTTCAGGTCAGTGGCAGTGTGTAATTTGTCGGAAGTTGAATGGAAGTGAAGGTGAATACGTAGCACCAAGCAAAGAAGATCTTTGTCATTTTCCAGAACTGTCATCATCTATGGTTGATTATGTCAGAACTGGGAACCGGAGACCAGGATTTATTCCAGCTTCTGACTCAAGAACGTCTGCACCCATTGTTCTGGTTATTGATGAGTCTTTAGATGAGCCACATCTGCAGCATCTCCAGAGCTCCTTGCATGCGTTTGTAGATTCAGTTTCCCCCACAACAAGGATTGGAATTATACTGTATGGCCGCACTGTATCAGTATATGATTTTTCAGAAGAATCTGTTGCCTCTGCTGATGTGCTTCCTGGAGATAAATCACCAACTCCGGAGTCTTTAAAAGCATTAATTTATGGAACCGGGATATATTTATCACCAATGCATGCCTCACTCCCTGTAGCGCACACAATATTTTCATCACTGAGGCCTTATAAATCAAGCATTCCAGAAGCCTCTAGAGATAGATGCCTTGGTACTGCAGTTGAAGTTGCTCTTGCCATAATCCAAGGACCTTCAGCAGAAGTGTCTCGAGGAGTGGTTAGAAGGTTGGGGGCTAATAGTAGAATTATTGTTTGTGCTGGTGGACCGAATACATATGGCCCTGGGTCAGTTCCCCATTCTGTCAATCACCCAAATTACCTGCACATGGAAAAGTCTGCTCTAAATTGGATGGAGCATCTTGGGCGTGAGGCTCATCAACAGAATACAGTGGTTGACATCCTATGTGCTGGAACCTGCCCTGTAAGAGTTCCTATCTTGCAGCCTCTTGCCAAGGCTTCTGGTGGTGTTTTGGTTCTTCACGATGACTTTGGGGAGGCCTTTGGTGTAAACTTGCAGAGGGCATCTGCTAGGGCTGCAGGTTCTCATGGGTTATTAGAAGTACGCTGTTCTGATGACATTCTAATCACCCAAGTTGTTGGTCCGGGCGAAGAGGCACATATAGATACACATGAAACCTTCAAAAATGACACCTCTCTTTACATTCAAATGCTAAGTGTAGAAGAAGCCCAGAGCTTCTCACTCTCCATGGAGACTAAAAGAGACATAAAGAGTGATTTTGTATTTTTCCAGTTTGTTGTACAATATTCAAATGTTTATCAAGCTGATATATCTAGAGTAATTACTGTCAGATTACCTACTGTTGATAGCTTATCAGAATATCTTGAAAGTGTTCAAGATGAAATAGCAGCAGTCCTTATTGCCAAGAGGACGGCATTGCAAGCTAAAACCCAGTCTGATGCAATAGATATGCGGGCTACAATAGACGAAAGAGTAAAAGATATTGCTTTGAAATTTGGGACCCTGGCACCAAAGTTGAAGATTTATCGGTTTCCAAAGGAACTATCTTCAATGCCAGAGCTTCTGTTTCATTTGAGAAGAGGCCCTCTTCTTGGAAGCATTATCGGTCATGAAGATGAAAGGACCGTATTGAGAAACTTGTTTTTGAATGCATCTTTCGAACTTTCCCTCCGTATGGTAGCACCTCGTTGTTTAATGCACCGGGAGGGGGGTACGTTTGAAGAGCTTCCAGCATATGACCTAGCTATGCAGTCAGATGCTGCTGTTGTGCTTGACCATGGAACAGATGTCTTCATTTGGTTGGTATGTCACTGCTTACTCAGTTATTCTACTATCTTTTGGCAGATTTTTTTTTTTTTTTGGCATGCTTCATGTTCAGTTTGTACCCTCAGATATTACCGTGTCGTCTTTAACTTTTTTTCTGGGAATGCTTCCATTGGCATTTTTGTCTTCAAAATCAAGTGCTACGTGAAAAAAAAAATTCCTTTAATTGGAAAACCTATTCAGTGGAGTATGACTTGATTTTGTGTACCAGTTCTAATAAACAAAAGAATAGTTGGAAACGTTTAAAAGGAAAATTTTGCCACTTCGTTGTCTATTCCAGAGAAAATTTCAATATAAAAAACTAAAATGTAGCTGAACAGAGACGATGTTTTGCTATTTTGTCTTGTATATTTAGAAGTATATTTTATTTACTATTAATAATGATTAATTTTTGAAGTGTATTCCGACTCAAATTTATATTACTTTTTAATTAGTGAAGATGAAAAATAATTTAATGTTAATGAACATAAACAATACAAGATAGTTTCCAACAATAATGCTAGTTTTTTCATGAAAACAGTTTCTGGAAAGTACATTATATGAACTTTTGAATACCAGATGAACAGGCACATATAGAGAGGGCAGGAGTGTTCTCTCCTCCCTTGCTTTCTATGCTCCATTATTCCTATTCTTCTATAGCCATGGCCTTATAGTGTTCTAATTTTTCTTTGTCATTCAAATATTCATCTTCTAATTTGCTTTCCTTTTTGTCCTTTCTTTTGGCGGGACTTATTATTCATTTTTTTCTATTGGTGTACTTAGGGTGCTGAGCTTGCAGCTGACGAAGGAAAAAGTGCAGCTGCTTTAGCAGCTTGCAGAACATTAGCAGAAGAGCTTACTGAATCAAGGTTTCCGGCTCCCAGGATTCTTGCATTCAAGGTTTGTGTCGTTATATAGTATATGTTTTTCTTGGTTGTGGTTTTCTCTGCCTCAATGAAACAGTTTTGCTCTTTCCTTATTTGGTGGATTGTGTTTTTTTGTAAACCTGTTTGCTGTTCTCTTTTACTGGAGACCCTTTTTCTTTTTTCTTTTTGAAAAAAAAATCTTTTTGGTCCTAACTTTTAGGTCTAGTTTTCATTTGGTCTTTAGGTTTCAAAATGCTACCCTTTTAGTTCCTAAGTTTTAAGTTTGGTTTCAATTTAGTCTCTAGATTTCAAGATTTACACTTTTAACCTCGATTTTTTTTACTAATTACTTGTCATTTTTAGTGTTAATGTCTATTAATTAATTTAACAAAATTAATAGAATTGTAATAAATTAAGTTTCACTATTTTTCATCACTATTAAAATTAAATTTAAAATTTCACTTCATAATTATTTTTAATTAATTAATAGACATTAAATTCAAATATGAAAAGTGAGTATTTAGTGAAAAATCAAATTTAAAAGTGTAAACCTTGAAACCTAGGGACTAAATTGAAACAAAACTCAAATCTAAAGGGTAAAATTGTAATATTTTGAAATTTAGAGATTAAATTAAAACCAAACTTAAAACTTTAAGACTAAAAATGTAACATTTTGAAATCTAGGGATCAAATGGAAATTATACCCAAAACATAGAGTCCAAAAATGTAAATTTTTTTTTCCGCAACTTCTTCATCTGTCTTGATGAAAAGGTTACTGCCTCTCTCTCTCTTCGAAGGCTCTCTGCATTAACGACAAACCTATTTTAATTTGAAACAGGAAGGGAGCTCTCAGGCTCGGTATTTTGTTTCTCGGCTGATACCAGCACACAAGGACCCTCCTTACGAACAGGTGAGTAAGAAAGAAGAAAACCCATTCTTCATTTGTTCAATGAAAACGTCTTGTGTCCGTTTAAAAAAAAACCATACTTTACTTCATTGTGAAGGATGGTGCTTCATTGCTATTAAGACTTATTTGGCAACTATTTGATTTTTAGTTTTTAAAAATTAAGCCTATTTCCTCTTAATTTCCTACCATGTTTGTATAAAAGTTGAATTATTAACCAAATTCCAAAAACAAGTTTTAAAAACTACTTTTTTAGTTTTCAAAATTTAGCTTGATTTTTTAAAATATTGATAAAAAGTAGATAACAAAGCATGAACTTTAGAGGTGACAAGGGTGTTTGTAGACTTACTTTTCAAAAACAAAAAATCAAAGGGTTATCAAATAATGCTTAAATTACCGAGGAAGTTTCGTTTTTTTTTCTTCATTACACTAGCAAGAGAAACTGATGGGATCATTTGATATGCCGAGGCTAACAGATTATTAATTTGATTGCTGTAGGAGGCGAGATTTCCACAACTTAGAACATTGTCCACAGAACAGAGGACAAAGCTGAAAAGTAGTTTTCTTCATTTTGATGATCCCAGTTTCTGTGAATGGATGCGAAGCTTGAAGTTGATCCCACCAGAACCAAGTTAAAGTAGGATTTATTCTCTCTCTCTTCTTTCTTCTTTTTGTGGATCTCTCCTTCCAGTCTTTCCTCTCACTCTTTTCATACGGGAAAATTTTATACTGACTAAAGAAGTTCTTTCGCATTTGTATTCTTACGGATGGTTGCAATAAGCTTTGGAGGAACGAAAGATTATTCTATGCGATCTCGTGTGAGGCAGGTTCTTTAATTTTAGAAATGAAAACACCTTACTAGCAGCAGGGACATATCGTTGAAGTTCATGATCTCTTTTTTAACTTTAAACAAGGAGTGGAGGTTGGGATTTTACATTCTAACGTTTAGGGGAGGTTGCTAATATGTTTTAGCTTGTGTTAGAGTGTTGATATAATATTTAATTTACTTTCAGTAGTTTAAGTTTTTGAGTTTTTGAGTCAATTGGTGATCTAATATGGTATCAAAATAGGAGATCCTGAGGTCGAATTTCTGCAATGGTATTTATTCTCCAATTAATATTGATTTCACTTGTTGAACTTTCTATATATTTCAAATCCACAAGTGAAGGGGAGTGTTAGAATGTTGATATAATATTAAATTTACTTTCATCATTCAATCAGTGATTTAAGAGCTTGTTATAAGGATATATATATGCCTATGCCTTAAATTCGAGTAGTGGAATTAAATCATTATTGTGAAATTTGACTTAAATAGATATGGTTGCATTTTAAATGTTGTTTGGTGATGATATCGTTTTTAAGTATGTTGTAGCAACAAGCCAAATTTTAAGCTCCATTTGGCAATGATATCGTTTTTAAGTACGTTGTAGCAGCTGGGCTTTGGCTTGGAACGATAGTTTTACTTTTAGTAACATGTATGATGGAGCAAATTTATATACGCATTACAATCGTGCCTTTTTTAATATTAAAATTTAAATTAAACTGACAACAAGAGCTTAGCTCAACGAGCATCTGAGTGTATGTAACTACGAGATTTGTGGTTCGAATCTTCCCATCCCAATTGTTGTACTAAAAAAAATAATATTAAATTTAAACTCATAAATATTTATTAGGGGCCTTTTAAAATATAGCAAATGGGATCAAACTATTTACAAAGATAACACAACTTACCAAGTTAGTTACAACACAGGTACAACTCAGGTGAAATCCCCAAAAAGCCCAAGTGACATATGCTAAAAAGCCCCAAAAAATCGTGCAACCTGATTAATCACAATTGATCTAATTCATTTATTCACGCGTGCGAAACGAAATAATAAAAAATCGAGCGTGAACGCTTTATCTTCTTCCCCAATCAACTACGTTCTTCAGCTCATCTTCTTCTCCAACCAACCACGTTCTTCAGCTCTTTTGTTTGTGACAGCTTCTTCTTCTTCTTTCAATATTGTCTACATATAAATTCCTTTTTACCACTTCATCGATTCTTCTTGTTTCTTCCTCTCTGATAGTCTCTGAGAGATTACAGTTTATTAGTGATTGCATCAGTAAACGCATCAACTCTTCAAGGTTATTACTAATCCTTTTATTTTTATGGTGAAGAAGATCTTGTTTGTTCATAGTTATTAAACCTAAATTTTGTGAACAAATGGTAAGCAACAAGAAAATAACTATGATCAAAGGGGAATCATCAAGCAGAGAAAAATAAAATAAAATCTGAAAAGCCTAAGAATGAGAAAGTGAAAGCAAATGTATAATACAGAACTTGTGATAGACGGTGATAGTGTTCTATCACAGTCTATCACTGATAGACGGTGATAGACAACTACCATTGTCTATCAGTGATATACCGTGATACTAATCTATCACTTTCTATCTTTATAGATATGTTGCTTTTGTTTATAGTTTTCTTCTAATGTTTTCTTGCTCATAGATAGTTTCTGATATATAGTTGCTTATAGATGGTTGATAGAGAGTGATAATGTTCTATCAGCGATAGTGTATTGATAGTGTTTTTTAGAAATCATTGGTGTTAGATAAAGTTTTTGTTGATTGTTTTGTTGTTGATAGATCCTTGTTAGATAATGTTCTTGTTGCTTGTTGATATAGAGTGATAGTTTTGTTGCTCTGATAGATACTTGTTACTTAATGTTCTTGTTCTTGTTGCTAGTTGATAGAGAGAGATAGATCAGTTTTGCATGTGTTGTTCAGGATTGTACAATAAACAGTGATAGAATACTATAACTGTTTATCGGTGATAAACAATGATAGACAACTATCATTGCCTATCAATTGATAATGATTTTGTTGATAGTTTTGTTGCTAGTTTCTGGTAGTTTTGTTGCTTATAGATAGTTGTTGATACATAGAGTAGATAATGTTATTGAAAGTTTTGTTCCTAATCTATTGTTTTAATATATCCTTTTAAATCTTTTTAAACAGGTGGAACATGAAACAATAATGGAAGACCAAAACAAGAATTTGAGGTAACTGTGTACCTAACTTTAGATGTACTGCAAATCATAAAAAAGAAATTAGATAAAACAAATGTAAGTACTTTTAGAAATGGTCCTTTCAGCCACCTTTTCAATCTAAAAATTGCCAAAATACCCACACAGTTCCTAAACCAGAATACCCACATAGTTCCTAAACTATCTCCTAAGAAGGCAGTGTATTACAAAGAAGCCAAATGCCATGGCTTTTAACTTTAATGGTCATATAATTGAGTTTGGATTAAAAGGTCATGTGCTTCCTCCAATAGATTTAGAGGAAAAAGATAGAATCTCTGAACTTAGGGAAAAAGTCAACAAGGTTGATGATGCCATTAATAGGAAAGATATCAAAAGAAGCTTCAAACTGTTATACAATTCTAAAAATGATACAATGAAGGTTAAATTGGCAAACCTCTTCATCTTGGAGTGTTTTTTAATTCCTAAGCAAGCTCACAATGGTGTTAATTGGAAATATGTTGACATAATGGACAATGCAAAAGCCTTTAAAGAATAACCTTGGGGAGGATTGTCTTATCACCTCACTTATCAGTTTTTCAAAAATGCATCTTATAGTAACAAGGATTTTGTGTACATTTAAGGATTTCCAATAGGGCTTTGAGACAATTCCAAAATGGATTTGGAAGAAAAATAGGGAACTAAAGTCTAAGAATAATAGCATGGGAGTGCTTTGAGGCAAATGAATAGGAAATTCTTCATGAGAATGTATTTGAAACAAACGATGTAAGTACTTATTATAAGTTCTTATTTTCATTTTTCTTATTTGCACTTGTTTTCAAGGAAAAAAACATTGATAAACAAATTGATAAACAAATGATAGTCAACTATCTCTATCTATCACTTGTCTGATAGACAATCATTCTTGTCTATTGTTGTCTATCAGTGATAGACAAGGATAGAACACTATCACTGTCTATCACTGATAAACACAATCACAATGGTGTTAGTATTTTTCTCTAATAATTTAACATGTGTTTACTTGTAGTTTAGTGTACTTCCACTACTTCCAAAAGAACAAGAATCTCAATCCAATCACTTTCAAATATTTCATAAAATTGAAAAGAGATGGAGAAGGAAAGACAAAGAGAACAAGAAAAAGATAAAGGATTTGAAGAATTGATTGAAGAAGAAAAACAAAAGTTGTCTAGAAAAAAAATAATGGAAAAGATAGAAGAGCTGAGCAAAGGCCAATAGAGAGTAAAAGAAGAACAAAAAAATTTGAAACAAAGCCAACAAGAAATCATCAGACTGTTGAAAACAATTATGAAAGGACTAAATCATAGACTTCCATATCAAAATCTTCCACAACAAAAAGATCAAGATAATGAAGAGAGCATAGAAAAAACAAAGCTCCTTCTTGTAGCCTTCAATTCTAGAGGAAAATGATAATATTGATAGAATGGTTGATTACGCAGCCAAATATTTATATGGGGTAAGTATTTGCTATAAGTATTTTATTTTATTTAAATATAACAATACATTTGCTAACTAAAATGATTTTTTCTTGTAGATTGAAGTTGAAAATGAGATACCACACAAAGAAAGGAAAGGAAAGGGTTGTTATGAGTTTTTGTACTGATAGACAATGATAGAAGTATATCACCGTCTATCTATTGTTTCTCTTTATCAGTATCAACTAATAGACAATGTTTTTACTATTAGAGTCTATCAGTGGTATGCATAGATAGACATCTATCAGTGTTTGTCACTGATAGACACTGAATATAATCTATAGTTGTATCCTTGCAGTAGTTATAATTGTAGACCTTATTGTAGTCTATAGTTTTTGGTTGGGAAGCTCTCAGTGTATATATTGAACGAACATCTGTAAGTGTAATGAACTTCTATCAGATAAACATATATCAGTGTCTATCAGTGAATGACACTGATAGACTTCTATCATTGTATATCACTGATAGACAGTGATAGATGCCTGTCAGTGTCTATCACTGATATCTAATTTGTTCTTATTTGCTTTGTATGTGTTGAAAGAACATCTATTAGTGTCTATCACATGGTTTAATCAAAAGATGAATCTAAACAAAGACATTAAAGTATTTTATTAATTTAAAAAGACTGTTCCATTTGTTTACAACTCAAATAATATAATAAATCAAAAAATAACTTTCATAAACTATAATATCAATCCATTTGGCAATACAAGTAAAAAAAAATGTAACTTTTATCATTACATCATTCACTAATTGGAGCAAGTTTGCAAGTCCTAAAATTGTGACCTTTACGATTACAACGACTAAATTTTGATAAACTTTTAGTTTCAACTATAGATGGGATCCTTTGTTTTGTATGGTAATCGTGGATTCATAGATTAGCAATTTAGCATCTCACCAACGTTTACATTTTTCAATAATAAACATTAGATTTCGAGGATTAGATCCATCTCTGATTTCTTGGCTTAGGCGGCCATTTTCTTAATTCCATAGCCCGTAATTCTCATGCCCACTTTAAACATTGACTGGTGGTCTCATCGCCATTGCTTCGACACTCATTTTCTTCGACCGTCCAGCTGCATATCGAAGTGACATAATCCTTTTGGGCGTCGTTTAATTCCCAAAAGAACCAATCAAAATAAAAATTTATAATATTGAATCCTACTCCTATTACTACGATGGTGTAGTAATAGTAGTAAGTCTGGGTCGATCCGCAGGGAAGCGTTAGTATGAGTTTTTCATTAAGTTAATTAACCAGTTAGAGTGATAAATGGGGGGAGGGAGTTTGGTGTGGATAGTGTGATAAGTGTGCAAGGAAAATAAAAGCAATGAGTAAATGTAATCTAGGATTGGGTTTATCTAGTTTCGAGAGCACGGGGGATCTTATGTAATTTCAATCATCAACTTTCGTTAATTAAGCATGCATTCGATTTATTACGTGCACAATGACTTACTTAGCCTAACCTAACACAACGACACTACAGGCAACCGAAAAGCTCAATTAAACTAAGCATCCTAAATATTAATTAAAGCGACTATAATAATGCCCTAATTAAACTACATGCTCCTAAATCAATTGGGTCCAATAGCGTCCATAAAGAAATAAGAACAAGTGTACTAAGTTTTAGGATTCCATTGTATTGATTAACCAATAGGATAGTCCAATCAATTAATCAATTTTATCTTTGAACCTAGTTAATAGATGCATTATAGGATAGCCATTAAATACATGATTAACTAATTGTTACTTAGGTGATTGAGCTAGACATTCGAGTGCGAACGTGACGAAGTTACAAATAAAATAGCGGGGACAACACATGCTTAGGAGGGAATAGCCAACACACACATGCATTTAGAAATTGAAATAGATTCAAAGAAAGCATAAATCAATATGCAAAGTTCATTCAACAAGAAATCTCAAGAAAATACATAGGTTATTGCCCTTAAAAACTAGAAAAATTCTTACCTTAACATCTCATAAATAAGAAGAAGAGTAGGAGCTCCAATCCATGATTACAACTCAAAAGAAACTTAAATCTAACCTAAAAGTTATGGAAAAATAGAGAAGGAAGAAGAAATTTGCTCCACTCCTCAGCCTCGATGAGTTCCTCCATGCAAAAGCCCTAAAATGAAGAGATTATATATAGAAATCGGGGGAGCATTACTGTACTTTGCATAGAAATCGTAGCGTAGGCCTCCAGCGTTTCTGCGCTTGGAGTGTAGCTACACTCCAAGAAAGCGTCGCTGCACTCTTGCCAATTGTGCTCATGCCTTTGAGAGTAAAGTCAATTGTGCTCATGTCTTTGAGAGTAAAGCACAACGTAGTTGCCCTGGCCTAGAGGCATTTTGGTAAGTTTTACGTTCTTGAACTTCGAGTGCTCGATTTTACTTTCGGTAGCTCCAAATTAACCCCGAATGCTCTGTAACACTTTAAAATGCATGAAATGGCCGAATTCCTACCAAATAGAAATCTAATCATATAAAACATAAGAAGCAACCTAGATTAAAAATATAAACGTGTATCAATGAAAGTTATCTTTCTTCTCTACTGTCTCTCAAGCTTCCAATTGAATCTCTTTCAGTTTTCTTGTTTCTGAAGTTGCCATTTATGCGAGTTGCAGAATTGATACGAAGTGAATTGGACGGAGTGTTTAATCGATACGAAGCTTCCAATTTGCAAGATCCAGTGGCTTCTGGTCTTTTAGCAGTCACTATCGGAGCAGTTCGTGCCGCAGCTGGGACTGGGAGGACTCTGCGCAGTTCTCTCATTTGTGGTTATTGAGGTATGATTAAGGTTGCAGGACTTTGAACTTGAATTATTTATTTCCCGAATACCTGAAATCCAGGAACGCCAGTTTTACTTCAGATTAATACACGGGAAAAGTCAATCTTGAAACTATTACTTTTGACGTTCATTTGCAAAGTTATGATTCATGAATTCGATTACCAGTTGGCCATTGCTTTTACGCATTACAGTGTATTTATTCGTGGCTTTGCTACCAAAACAATTCTTAGCTCTCAGAGATGCAACGGATGCACATTGTCTGAAATTGAGGGATTTCACTATTAGAATCATCGAGCTTCACCATGGAAGAGTAAGCGTCTCTCGAATATTTATGAAAGCTAGTGAAATGGAATGCTTATAAGTTTAGCGTTACTAGTGTTTGCCTGTTTGGACTTCCATTTCTTTTGTTTTGGATGAGCGATGTAATCTACCTTCCATACAGGGAAAATGCCATTGAGCTTTTGCAACGCTACAGGAGGGACAGACAAACACTTCTTGATTTTGTACTGTCTGGTAGTTTGATAAAGAAAGTTGTAATGCCTCCTGGTGCGGTTACCCTCGACGATGTGGATCTAGACCAAATTAGTGTGGATTATGTTCTTAACTGTGCTAAAAAAGGTGATTTGACTTGTTCACTCTTATTGTTAAGTTTCATCTATTTAAAAAACATTCTTATGCTATCATCTGTCGAACAGGTGCAATGCTCGAACTATCTGAAGCCATTAGAGATTATCATGACCTTACGGGGTTTCCTCAGATGGTAAGTATGATTTACATGCAGCCCCCCACTCTCCTCTTAGTCTTGTTATCTTTCTTTCCTTCACACGCTGTAGGTTCTGTAGGTTTTGTGAATGTAATTTTTCTCCCTGCTGATCCATCCATCGTATTTGATCTTGATCTATTCGTGTTAATAAATCATTGCTAATCTTTAAGTTATGTTTAACATTCCAGAATAATTCAGGTTCTGGGGATGAATTTTTCTTGGTTACGGATTTAGATTCTTCAGGGTCACCTCCAAAAAGGGCACCACCACCTGCTCCTGCTTTCACACCTCCTCCTGTCTATACACCTCCAGCAGTAATTGCACCACCACCTATGCCCACACCTTCGCTAACTGAAACAAATGTATCAAGATCAGAGTCTTTTGAGTCCTCACAAGCTCGGGAATTGACCTTGGATGACATAGAAGATTTTGAGGATGATGAAGATATTGAGGTTAATAGTGCGAGGATGTCAAGAAGAAACCCAAATGATGCAGCTGATCTTGCTCTCAAATTGCCTTCTTTTTCAACAGGTAGTAATACATTTATTGGCTGATGGATTGTTCATCTGTGTTGAAATTGCTGGAGTCGTGTAGCTGTAAATCCAAAGAAAGCAGTGACCATGCCTAGCTGCTTATTCCGATGTTCCAAATCTTTCTTACTTTCTAGGGTATCTAATATAACTACACTGATTGCCTCCATCTGTTTTTAGGTTGCAAAGGATAGAAGTTTTGAGGTTATATGTTTCAAATTGTTTGACTATATTTCAACTGCATTTAATTTTCTGTCTAGAGAAAACATACTTGGCCGAGATAATTAATTTAAAGTAGAACACTGGAGAGTGCGTTTTAAACTTTTTTCTTTATTTGTTTTAGGAATCACAGATGACGACCTTCGAGAAACAGCATATGAGGTTCTTTTGGCTTGTGCTGGGGCCTCTGGGTATACCATCTCATCTTGTGTTTTTTTTGGACATATTTTGGGAATTATTCTTTAGGTTATTGGAGTTTGTTAGCACTTACTCTAGGTAACTAATGAAGCAACAAACCACTCGACTACTTAAAAACTTGTAAAATAATATGACAACTTCCGCAACTAATTTTCTGTAAAAAAAAAAAAAATTCAGCAACTAAAAACAGTAAAATTCCAGAAAAAAATAAGGCACAAAAGAAAATAGAATTCGACTTCTTGTGATGTAGAAAGATACAATTGAAAGTGTTTCTTTTAGCTCATCAAAAGACCAAGGTAATGCTATAGGTACTTGGAGGGCTCGAACTCGGATATTAGGTACTTTCAATGGGAATGACTACATAAAACTGATCTTTAAGATTATAAGGTATAAACTGTCATTAATCTTTTAGGCAGGACTTCATGATTGTTTCATGATGTTCAATATCCGAAAACAGTATCACTATCCTCCTTAATGTGATCTTGTCAATAGAATCTTCCCAATTTTCTGTTGCAGCAGCCATTGGCCTAGACAAAAACATTGGTCCGATACCATATGATGTGGCCTAGGATCCTCACCCCTCTTCCCATAGGCTATTTTCCTCTTTTTGTTAATATATCTTTGTTTCTTGTATATATATATTTTGAAATGGAAACAAGGCTTTTCATTGATGAAATGAAAAGAGAATAATGCTCGAAATATAATGAGACATAAAAGTTAGAAAATAAAGCAATTACAACTAAATAAAGCACATTGATGGCTTTGCCCAGAAAAAGAAAGCAATTACAAACAAAATAACTCAAAATGGGACAAAATGACTCGTTGAACGACACTCCAACCACCACTGCAACTGAAATTACAAGAAGAAGCACCAATTGATGAGGGCGGCTAATATGGAAATCTTCCAATGTAGAGAAAGCCAGCTGCAACTTCGGAAAAACCGATAATGCAACCAAACAACCATAAAAACCAATGTCTGAGGGAACAAACCAACTAGATCAAATGGAGAAACAAAACGCCTTTTTTTTTTTTTTTTTTTTGAAAAGGAAACGAGTCTTCATTAAGAAACGACCAATCCCAATATATGAATATTGCCAAGACCTCTAAGAGAGGACAACCAAAACCAGAAAAACCACCCTCCAAATTTGTAACTTGGTAACAAAGCTACCTTAAAATCTGAAAGTACCAAAGTCCTTCAAACAATCAACAATCAGCAATCTAAAGAAGAGACTATCTTTTTTTGATAAGAACAACTGCTTTCATTGAGAAAAAAATGAAAGAATACAGGGGCATACAAAAAGATCAAGCCCACCAAAACACCCCATCTAAAGCAAGGGGTTCCAATTAAGTAAAATGTTTCCTAGAGAATAGTTGCAAAACAACTTCGAAATCGAAGCTCAAAAGGACACATGAAATCTCACCAAACCCAAACCTTAGAAGGGTCTCTGTCCCTACCTCTAAACACTCTATCATTCCTCTCCCCCCAAATATCCCAAACAACTGCACACACCTCAGCAAGCCACAAAAAATGGCCTTTCTCTCTGAAAGGCGGATGGAGGAGGAACTCCTTGATCGTCGCACGAACGTCTCTCTGCCCAACAATGCTAACATCGAACTCCTACAATAAAGAAGAGATTATCTTGAAGAAACCTGTGCAAAGATCAACTCTATAGAGAATTCCTTGATAATCCTCTTCATAAACCCAAGATAATCAAAACGGCTAATCTAAAAAACAAGCCACCAAAATCTATAAAGGAGTGTCTCTAGAAGAAAATCTAAGCTGCTCACATAGAAGAACAAACCAAGACCTCAAGTAATCTGCAAGGTACAAAACAAACCAAGAATCTTCAAAAGACCAACTACTCGAGCAATGCTTATCTTAATCGAATTTTAAGCCACAAGCTTTAATAATGGAGGAAAGATGGGATGGAATTTCATAAGGAGATAAGGGAGAAAAATCTACTCTCTTCATCCCTTTGAAACAAACTTTCAAGTGCTTCCCCGAAATGCTCATCAGAAGCTAAAAGTTCATTTTCAGAGGCTTCAACAAAAGTGCCTAACTCTTCACTACTTGCGCTAACAACTGAGTCATCATCAGAATCATTATGAATTAAAAGACTTTTTGGAGAAGAGCAAATAGGAACACCCCTAATAAATTGGGTTTTTGACTCCGAAAGAGAGAATTTTGAAAACTTAAACTTCTGAGAGGGACGAATAGGCTTCAAAGAATCGTGAACCGATTTTGACAAAGCTAAAGCTAAGGCTGATACTTGAACGAGAGTGCACCCGGTTTCAATCAAATCAACATTATCTTCTAAACTCAATGTTCAACGAAGGGAAGCTCCTTTGCGAGAATAATGCAAAGGAAGAGCTGGTATAAGTCTTGTTGAAGCTGAAGAAGAATCAACATAATCCTTTGAGCCTTTATCCTTCTTAAAAATTGATTCCTTAGAAGTGACTGGAGGGGATGACTCTACGAAGTCTTTAACAATTCGTGGATAGTGAAGAGGAGAGGCTGAAGACTTGTGGACATAATGTTTGTTCTCAATTGAATCTAAAAAGATAAAGTGTCTTTTCAACTTTTTGGAAATCTGCATATAATTTTCCTTTTTTCCATGTGTAATACTTGGGAAAGGATTCCAATAAATTTCTTTTACAACTAATAGGAACTGATGAATTAGCAAAATTCTCTTTCAAACAAAACTGTTCACCTTCCATTGAGATCGAGACTTTCTTGGAAACTGTTGGAGAATTAATTTTACTTGGGGCGCGAGCAACCAAAGTCTTTGATGGAAAATTAGACTGAGAAAGAGAAACTTGGAGTTCATTAAATTGGCAGCCATTCAAGGAAAGAGGATCTTGTTTTTCATTTAATATGCCACCTTCCTTAGAAATTGGAGAGAGAAAGCCATTAAGTGAAGAAGCCAAAGGATCCAAACCATCTCCAGATGAAGGATGTCTGTTTCTTATATATAAAAAGAAAAATCTCTAGGATGCCTCCAAAATTTTTTATTCATTAAAGAAAAAAGAAAACGACTATAACAACAAAGCATAATGGTCACCTTTTCTTCGGCTGTGGTTATTCGCTGGCTTGTTGGAGGAAATTGCTATCTATATTTCATCTTCATTAGGTCTTCGATGCTTCTTTCAAAGATAATGTTCTTCAAATCTTATCTGGGCCTTCTTTCAAGCCTATTGCCCAAATTTTATGGTCTATTGCTGTCAAAGCTCTTCTTGCTGAAATATGGTTTGAAAGAAATCAAAGGGTATTCCATGATAAACCTCTTCAATGGTCGGATCGTTTTGAAGCTGCAAGAATCAATGCCTCATCTTGGTGCTCTCTTTCCAAGCTTTTTGTGAACTTTTCAATCCAAGATATTTGTTTGAACTGGGGAGCGTTTATTTTTTCTTGTTAATCTTCTATTTTAAGATGTTTATCTTTTGGCTTTTAGCTATTTCTACATGATATTTTGATTTTCAAGTATCCTTGTAATTGTGAGCATTAGTCTCTTTTCATTATATCAGTGAAAAGTTTTGTTTCCCTTAAAAAAAAACAACAAAGCATAATGGTGTTTTTTTTTTTTTTTTTTTTTTTTGAAAAGGAAACTGTCTCTTCATTGAAATAATGAAAGGAGACTAATGCTCAAGTTACAAAGAAGGATACAAGAGCATAAAAATTAAGGATTAGTGAGTGCACCTAGATATCTCAACTAGGTTAACACCCCTAGCACTCTCATCATCTCCGAATAAAAGGCAAAATATCCAAAGGCCACATGGTGGTTTTCAACCAACTAATTAGCTAACGAAGTTACTAAGAAACAATAAACCACTCAAGTAATTAGTAAACTGTAAGCTAGTACAAGATTAACTAATAATGCTAAAAAGTAAGGTAAAATACATGGTTAGCCTTTTAAGTCACTGCATCATTTTCTTGTTATATCAACCAGTTCTTGTTTTTGTCAGCATTTGGTGCTCATCTTCACATTAGATTTTGTTATTTCACAATATTTTAAATCTTTCTTCACTATTTAAATAGGGGTCTTATTGTACCATCAACGGAGAAGAAGAAAGACAAAAGGTCTAAGTTGATGAGGAAGCTTGGACGTAGTAGTAAAAGTGGAATTGTTGTTGAACCTCAACGTGCACCTGGGTTAGTTGGGTTGTTGGAGTCCATGCGAGTACAGATGGAGGTAGTTCTGTTATTCAATTTTTGTCTTTACTCGATTATAACTTTTAAACTTGATTTACTTGCATGGCAGATTCTAAAGTACTTTATATCATTTATGGATGTGTAGTATTCATCTAAGAAGCACAAACACTTTAGTTTGACTAGTATGTTCGTGTCCAACACGTGTCCGACACGTGTCAGCACTTGGACACTCCGACACTTGTTGGACACATATCAGACACTTGTTAGTGCAACAAATGTGTTAGACATGCATAGAACACTTGTTAAGTAGATTAAAAAGACACATATATGACAATAATAATAAATTTTGAGCGTGAAATACATCAAAATAAATTTTTAAGCATATAAATGCATCAACTCATTTACTTTGAATTTTCTTCTAGCATAAAATTGATGTATATTTTTCTGGAAGAAGGGAGGAGATTCTCGAACGAGGAAAAGGATCCAATGACTTTGAAAGAATTGAATGAGGAGTCGTATAAGGTGACAATACACGTATGGTTTTGTTGAGTTGCAGTAAGGGTGACTATCTGCCAACTTTTCCACTGTCACCCTAAAAAAATGAAACTTTGTAGATGAATTAGACAAGGAGATCCCATTTCTCCTTTTTTATTTCTCTTAGTAAGCAAGGTTTTAAGTGCCATTGTTGAATACTGAAAAAGGAGCTTATGAGGGTTTCAAAGTTGGGAAAGATAAGATTCATATTCCAATTCTCCAATTTGCAGATGATACTCTTATGTTTTGCAAATATGACGACAACATGCTTGCACTCCTTGCCAAGATGATTGAACTATTTGAATGGTGTTCAGGGCAAAAAGTCAACTGGGATAAATCAGCGTTATGCGGTCTAAATGTGGATGAAGAAATCACTTATTCAAAAGCAGCCCAATTGAATTGTAAAGTGGAAGTCTTGCCTTTCCTTTACGGCTTTACCTTGGCCTTCCATTGGGTGGATACCCAAACAAACTTTCTTTTTGGCAGCCAATTATTGATAAATTTCAGAAGAAACTTGATCGATGGAGAAGATTTAATCTCTCTTGTGGAGGCAGACTTACCTTATGCAAGGCCGTGCTGGAAAATTTGCCCATTTACTATATGTCTTTATTCCTAATGCCAGCTGCAGTTGAATCCACCATTGAAAGAATCATTAAATCTTTCCTTTGGGAAGGTAACAATGGTAAAAAAATTAATCATTTGATCAAATGGGAGTTGACTTCCAAATCACAAAAGGCTGGTGGTCTTGGTCTGGGTGGTTTGAAACATAGGTACAGGCTCTTCTTGCAAAATGGGGCTGGAGATTAATAAATGAACCTGATTCTCTATGGATCAAAGTAATTTACAGTATTCATGGAAGTGACCGTTTCTCATGTCACACAGCTGGAAAAAGAGGGATAAGTCTTAGAAATCCGTGGATAAGCATTTCAAGAATTTGGTTGCAAGTGGAGGGCTGTGCTGTTTTTAAACTTGGTACTGGCAACCGGATCTCTTTTTGGCATGACATTTGGTTAGCCAATTCGACTTTTAACTTGAGATTTCCTTGGCTATTTGGAGTTGCTCGCATGCCGAATGGTTCGGTTGCAGAACATTGGGATGAAGATTCTTTGGTGTGGGCTATCTTCTTTAGGAGATTACTCAAAGATGATGAAATTTTAGAATTCTAGCACAGCTGCTCCTTGAGTTAACAAGCATCTCTTCTGGGGTTTTACCTGATTTTAGAATCTGGAACTTGGAGGCTGCTGGTAAGTTCTCAGTTAAATCTCTTTTTAAAAAATTGTCAGCTGATGAAGATATGGCTAAAGAGGGGTTTAAAGCTTTATGGAAGTCGAATAGTCCAAAAAGAATTAATGTTCTTATTTGGATCATGCTCAATGGATCCCTAAATTGTTCTACCGTGCTGCAAAGAAAACTGCCATCACCTTATATTTCTCCATCTATATGCCCTTTATGTATGGCGGCGAGTGAAGACCGTCAGCACCTCTTCTTTGAATGCCATTATTCTTTTGATTGCTGGAAGAAGCTTTTGTCAATTTTTCATATTCAATGGGTATTTGGCAATTTTTTTTTTTGAAAAAGGAAACGAGTCTCCTCATTGAAATAATGAAATGAGACTAATGCTCAAGTTACAAGAGGGATACAAGAGCAATAAGAACAAGGGATCAACGAGTGCACCGGGACATCTCCAACTAATTGAGCGAAACAGAAATCCAATGCCAGAACAAGACAATCCAAACAGATCAAGTAATAATAAACAATACTCCCCAAATACAATGGGGCAAAATGCTTCGAAGCATAGTGAAAACAAAACAACCAAAGCAAACACTAGAAGTAAAAACTACAAACAAGTTGAAAGACCCAAAAAGCGAAAACAAAACAGCAAAACAAAAATCCAAAACTAAAGCTCCATGTGTATGAATGCCCTCCAATTAAGACAAATATTCTGAATCGAGAAGTCTTCAAAGGATTTGGAAAGAGCACACCATGAGGAAGCGTTAAGTCTTGCTAACTCAAAACGATCCAACCAAGAAGTTGCTTTATTGTTGAACACCCTTTGATTTCTTTCAAACCACAAATCCGTTATCAAAGCTTTGACAGCATTGATCCAAAGCAAACTCTGCAATACATTGTTCCAGCGTTGTCATTTTTGAAATTGCTTCCAAAAATCCAACTTAGATAAAAAAGGCTGAATAGACGTTGCCAACAATTTCCAGCGTAATGACAGTAAAAAAATAGGTGCTGTAACTCCTCAGAAGCTGACAAACAGAGGGGGAAAGCAGATGGAGACAAACTATAAGACTGTAGTTTCCTTTGCATAACCGATCCACAATTCAAAAGGCCAAAGATCATTATCCAAACTGTAATATTGACACGGCGTGGGCTCTTTGACTTCCAAAGGGCTTTCTCAACTTGCTTGTCAAGAGGGGAAGAAAAAGATAAATGATTCACAAGAGATTTTACCGAGAATGCCCCACTAGCTTTTAATGACCAAACTCTTTTATCCGGGCTATCTACTACACTGAAGTCTGATAATAATCCAAGAAGGCTTTGGAATTCACTGATTTCCTCCTCCTTTAAAAGTCTACGATAGCAAATTGCCCATGAAGAAGAAGTGTGGTCCCAGTGATCTGCTACCGATCCTTTAGGATTAAGAGTGATGCAAAAAATGCCAGGAAATCTCATACTCAAAGGCAGCTATCAATCCATGTATCAATCCAAAAGCCAACTCTATTTCCACTACCAACCTTGAAGGTGGCCAAAGCTTCAACTTTTAACCATGATCTTGAAATACTAATCCACAGACTACGTAAGCTTATGCCTGATTTTCCAGCTGTGTGCCAGTTGAACAAATCATTTCCATGGATACTCCTTACAACTTTGCACCACAAAGATCTTTCTTCCTTTGTATACCGCCAGCCCCACTTTGCTAACAAGGCTAAGTTTCTAGCCTTTAGATCTTCGAATCCAAGACCTCCATCCCTTTGAGAACGAGTAACCAACTCCCACTTAACCAAATGATTTAGTTTGCCACCTTTATGCCCTTCCCAGAAGAATTTCCTCAAGATACGCTCCATGATCGAGATTACCTTCTCAGGCATTAGGAAAGATGACATATAGTAAGTAGGGAGGTTGGAGAGGACCGATTTGCAGAGAGTTACCCTTCCCCCACGTGATAAATTATATCTTTTCTACTTTTCTAACTTGAGTTGGATTTTATCAATTACGGGCTGCCAGAAAGATGCCTTTTTAGGGTAACCACCCAAAGGTAAGCCAAGATACAAAAAAGGCAAATGAGTCACTTTGCAATTCAAGCTAGAAGCTACTGAAGAAACCTTATGATCATCCACGTTAACCCCACATAAGGCTGATTTCTCCCAGTTCACCTTTTGCCCGGGGCACCATTCAAACAACTCAATAGTCTTTCTCAAATTACCAATCATAACATCTTCAAATTTACAAAAAATCAAAGTATTGTCAGCAAATTGAAGAATAGAGACATGGATTTTATCCTTTCCCACCAAAAAACCTTCATATAGCCCATTCTCATGATGCTTCATCAATAAAGCACTTAAAACTTCACTAAATAGTAGGAAAAGGTAGGGTGAGAGAGGATCACCTTGACGAATGCCTCTAGTGGCTAATACTCTACCTCTCGGCCTTCCATTAATGAAGATGGAGAACTTTGGATTGGTAACCCAACCCATCAACCATGAGATCCAACAGGGAACAAACTTTTTTTCAATGAGGACTTTCTCAAGGAATGTCCAATCAACCCGATCAAAAGCCTTTTCCATATCTAATTTAATAATCCAACCTTGCTTTTTCATTGAGCGATAATCCTCAACCGCTTTGTTTGCAATTAGCATTGGATCAAGGATTTGCCAACCCTCGATGAAAGCACTTTGGTTAGATTCAATGATGCTGGGCATTACTTTCTTAAGCCTCTCCGCTAACAGTTTTGCTACTATTTTATAAACTAGTGTGGTGAGGCTAATGGGCCTAAACTCTTTAACTAAAACTGCATCTTCTTTTTTTGGGATCAAGCAAATGAAGTTTTCTTTTACACAAGCATTCAACTTACCGTTCTCATAAAATTCTGCAAATAGTTTCAAAAAAACTTCTTTGAATTGATCCCAACATTTCAGACTAAACTCCACAGTATAACCATCTGGACCCGGCACCTTATTTCTACCAAGAGCCTTAACCACATTTCTTATTTCAACCAATGTGAACCTAGAAACCAGCACTGAATTTTGAGCATGAGAAACCAAGGGCCACTGGAAATTACGGGGAATACACCCAGCACCGATGGATTTTGTAAATAGTGATAAATAAAAACTTAGAATGAGGCTTTCTATCTCTCGGAAGGAGGAAGTTGGATACCCCTGGTCGTTAATCAGCTCTGAAATCAAATTCTTCCTCTTTTTGCAGCTAGAAATCTGTGAAAGAAATTGGTGTTTTCATCCCCCAATTTAAGTCAATTAAGCTTGCTTTTTTGAATAAGGTTCCTTTCATCCAATCTGTAGATGGCAAGTAAATCTGCTTTTAATGATAATCTCAAATTCAAATCTATGATCAGAATCTGAATTCTCAGCTATGCTGTCCAGCTTGTCAATTTCCTCAATTATTACCTCTTCCTGTCTTTTAGTCTGTTCCTTAGCTTCCGCATACTATGCTTTCAACACTGGCTTTATTTTCCTCAACTTTGCTGAGATAACAAGCTGGCCCATCCTCTTGAGTAGATATTGGATAAGGATCTTTCTATAATTCGACAACAATCCTTATTTAGAAGCCAACTGTTGCAAAAACGAAATGGGGATGGACCCCACTCAAAGGAACCTGCTTCCAACAATAAAGGAAAGTGGTCCGTATGAATACGAATCTGCCTAGCCAATCTTGTATTTTCGAATGCTTCATCCCAATCATGTGATACAAAGAATCTATCAATAAGTGAACGAGAAATCACATTTCCTTCTCTAGACCATGTAAACCGACCATTAGAAAGAGGAATTTCCAATAAATGAGCCTCCTCTATGAATTTGTTGAACTTCCTCATACCCCTCGTTACTCTTCCCAAAGGAAATCGATCTTGAGCCCATCGGGTTCCATTGAAATCTCTAAGACACCAAGGACCAATACAATAGTCAGCAAGTGAGGATAGCTCCGGCCATAAAAGCTTCCTTTCTCTGTAGTCTGTTGGCCCCATAAACATTGGTAATCCAGCATTCCTTTTTACAAACGGTTTTACATTTAACTGAAAGGGAATATCCTCCTTTCAAAACTTCAACTATTGAAATTTTGCTTTCATCCCACATGGTGAGGATCCCTCCTGAATTCCCGCGGGCTTCAACATTAGTCCATCCTATTTCCTTTGAGCTCCACAAGGCTTTGATAACCCCCAAATCAAAATCCTCTCTCTTTGTTTCCTGAATGAGTACCAAGTATGGATTAATCTTCTTAATAAGCTTCTTAATCGCCAAGTGTTTGGATGGGTCTCCAAGCCCTCTTGTGTTCCATGAAATGATTTTCATAATGAAATACTGAAATCATCCTTTCTTCACCCCCTATTTTGCTTGAATCAAAGATCAACCAAGAGTGATGTTACAAGCATCAATAATTGGAATCAAGTTTTGAGGGATTACTTCCTTGTCAAGGGGAGGTAATGTTGACGCTTCTGTGGTAAGTACTTCAAGAGCAGTCTTATCTTGAAAAAGCTCGCGGAGGTCTTTACTGAAGTTATTCTCATTCTCTGCCTCTTCACAGATCTAGTCTGCCTCAGGACCATCAAAATCTTCATTGCTTGCACTTAGTATTGAAACTCCATCAGAGTCATGGGTATTTGGCAACTCCTTCAAAGATAATGTTCTTCAAGTACTATATGGAGCATCTTTGAAGCCTATATCTCAAGTAGTATAGGTGAATGCGGTCAAAACATTATTAAATATTAACTGAAATTTAGTTCGAAAGAAATCAAAGAGTTTTCATAAATAAGCATCTTCAATGGACAAAACGTTTTGAAGTAGCAAGACTAAAAGCTTCCTCTTGGTGTTCCTTATCTAATTTTTTTTTTTGTCAATTTTTCTATTCAAGATATTTGCCTGAATTGGGGAGCTTTTATATTTTCAGCTTAATTTCGTATTGTATTGTTATGTTGTACTACTTTAAGTATTTTACTTATATCTTGTATTTTAGAGCATTAGCCTCTTTTTATTACATCAATGAAAAGTTTTGTTTCTTTCCAGGAAAAAAAAAAAAAAACTCTATAGTCAAAGGATAACTAAAAGGAAACTAAAATAGAATTAATCAAGGATTAAACTAAGATTAATTTGAATTTACCAAGTTATCCCAAACTTCATTTGTAGTCAAAGCCATAATCATTTGAGTTACAAGCTTTGCCCTTTGCTGGTCGAATCTTCGGATGGAAAATATCTTTTGTCTCATGGATTTTTGTTCTTTTGTCACATAGACTTTGTATTTTCACGTGTTCTTATTTTGTTTTATTGTATTTAGAGCATTAGTCTCTTTTCATTTCTTCAATAAAAAGTCATGTATCCTTTCAAAAAAAAAAAAGAAGTTATCCCAATACATCATATTTTATCCCTAAAAAAAAAACTCGTCCTCGAGTTTTAAAACGAAAATGAAGGTAAAAGTAAAAAAGTAAGCCACTCAAACGGGAACATCTTGGAACATTTGACACCAATAACCCAAATTTTATGAGTCAAGCCAATGTATGGAATATTTGACCCTTGAAAAGGAAATTTTTTTTCCATCAATACTATCATTAATGAATCCAAGAACTAAGTTGTTAAAAAAACCCTACTCCTCAGAAAATGAAGAAAATCCCACTTTCCAATTCTGAAGTCAATTTGACTTAGGATGGGCCATATTTATTGTAGTTGGTTTGGGTATGGGCAGTATCAAGTCGTGATGAATAAGGCTTGGAAAAGAAAAAGGAAAATTTTGAAGAATAACAAGAAAAAACTCATTAGGAGGGAAGTGAGCACTCGTGCTATGTTGGATCACATGGATCGGGTCAAATGGGTTCTGGGTAGGATCGGGGAAAACCCCTTTACATGAGAATCTTCTGTTACCGTCACTCTCGTGTGTTTCTTTGGCAGATATGGGTTTTTTTTTTCCTTTCACACAACTCAATCGCAAACAACACATTTTCCTCAATTTTCAACGTTGATTTCTCTTCCAAATTGGGTCGTGCAAGCTCCGATTTGGAAATAGTTTCGTAGTCTTCATTCCAACAACGATTTCTTTAACGTTGCATGATGAATCAATCACAAACGATACATTTTTCTCAATTTTCTCCCTTAATTTTTCATTCAGATTTGGTCGCTCAAGCTTTGATTTCAAATGGTTTTACATACTTCATCTCCATAAAGAATTTCTTCTTTGTTTTTATATGCAGCAACATCAGTTTTGATTTGTTCGATCTCCTCTACGTCACTGATTTCACCTAGGTACCCCAAAATTTTCGATTCCAAACAAATTGTAATTAGATTTTCAAATTTCTTCAAATTAGGTTGCCCATGGGTATCGTTTTCTACCGCTTCTGCCATGCCTTCGTTTTCAACATCTTTATCTTCAATTCGTCGGTCGATTGTTCCACCTTATTTGGTTCAAGTTGTGCTATCTCTGCATTATTCACATTGATTTTTTCCTCTTTCAACGCAACTTCTTCCTTGATCTTGCTACCTTCCTTATTATTATCTTTTTTTTGAAAAGGAAACAAGTCTCTTTCATTGATATAATGAATTGCGACAAAAACTCAATATACAATGAAGGAAACAACAGCAAGATAACTTAAGAACTAGGGAGTGCACCCGGATATCTCAACTAGGTTGACATCTCCTTAACACTCTCATCATCTCCGTGCTAAGTACAAAAAGATTAAACAACCAATAAGAGTTCAAAGAAACAAAGGGAAAACCCGAATACAATGGGCCAAAATAAAAAAACTAAAACCATGAAGCTGAAAAAAGTACACAAATTCATTTGAAAGCTACCTTCCTTATTTGACTTGTCATCGACCGTTTTTTTAATTTTCTTCTACCCCGTTCATTACTTGCACAGTTTTCTTTGCTTATTTGTATTGTGGAGCTGATGAGTTCCGAATTGTGCTATTATTTTCATTTCAAGAAGACGACACTATCTTATTGCTTATTATTTCTACCATACTTCTAATTTTTTTTTTCAACACATTTGTTTCTCTGATTGGAGGAAAGCTTTATAGTTCATTTTTCCTGCTAAGTTTAAGTTCCAATATATTTGCAGATATCTGAGTCCATGGATGTAAGAACACGGAAAGGCCTCCTCAATGCCCTTTCAGGAAAAGTAGGAAAAAGAATGGACACCCTCTTAGTTCCTCTGGAATTGTTGTCTTGTATCTCAAAAACAGAATTTTCTGATAGAAAAGCATTTTTACGCTGGCAAAAAAGGCAGGTAAGTAATAAGTTTTTTTTCTCTCTTTACTTATTCTGTCTCTCTCTCTATAAATTTTATGATAAACCCTTGATTGGACTCGTCAAGTGCTCAATTTTCCTGCTGAGTATGATATTTTATATACGTACAGCTGAACATATTGGAGGAGGGGCTTATTAATCACCCTGTTGTGGGATTTGGAGAGTCAGGGCGCAAGGCAAGTGAGTTGAGAATTCTATTGTCAAAGATTGAGGAATCTGAGGTATGTTTGCTTTTCTTTAAGTTTTATTTTTATCCAATTTTACTCTCAATTTTTTTTTTATTGAAAAGGAAACGAGTCTGTTTCATTGATATAACGAATTGAGACAAATGCTCAAAGTAAATAGGAGGATACAATATCACATAAATAAGAGAACTTATTTACTCAATTATTATGTTAATTTTCTTGTATGAAGACCTTTTTTTTTTTTTTTTTTTTTTTTTTTTTTTTTTTTTTTTTCATGATCGAAAAACTGTTTCTCATTAAGTGGAATGAAAATGCAACCATGGAAGGATGCTCACCTCATAGGATTGGTATCTTTTATTTCTTGCCAAACAATCACATGGATGAATACAATGTTGGTGAATTTGTAGGAGATTTGGAAGGATAGGAATAAAAAAATATTTTTAAAATAACTATAGTGAGTTTTTTTTTGGAAAATGATATGAAACATTCAGTAAGAGGATGAGAAGAGACTATTGTTCCGAGATACACATGGATACAATGAGACGAAACGTTAATAAACCATAATAGGGGACTTAAAAACATAAGAAGTAAATTAAAGCAAAAACAGATCAGAAACTTAAGCAAATGAACTTAAAACAAAATCTCAACGATGAAATCTTAGAAAGGCTTGATAAAAGCCAGCCAGTTGCCATAGATCTCCTGGATAGTATGCCTTTCAAACTTTTTGGAAAGAAAACACCAAGAAGAAGATTTTAGCTGAACCGAATAAAAAATTGATGAATAATGTTGGGAAGATTGCTGAAAGATGCGATGATTCATTTCCATCCAAATCTTAGAAAGCAAAGCTTTGACCATATTAACCCATAGCAAATAAGCTTGAGAATTCCAATTGACACCACAGAGAAGTTTAAGAACATTATCCTACCATGAATTGGAGAAAACCCAATTAATGTTGAAGGCAGCAAAAAGCAGGGACCAACAATGCTGGGAAAATGCACATTCAAAAAGGATATGGCTAGTCGTTTTCCCTGCCTTGTAACACAAAGAACACACTGATGGAGTAAGCACCTGACCTGCACATTTTCTCTGTAAGACATTGGCTGCATTGAGGCTTCCATTAAGCATGATCCACACCGGAATATTTGTTTTCTTTAGACTCTTAGTCTTCCAAACTGCATTGAAGATGCTGCTGTCCATTTTAGAGAAGGAAACCAAGTGCTTTGTCAAGGAATTTTTTTTTTTTTTTTAAAAAGGAAACGAATCTCTTTATTAAGATAATGAAACGAGACAAAAGCTCGAAATACAAGGGACAGTATCTATGAGAAACACAAACCTAAGGATCAGTATTACTGATGCACTCGGTCATCTCAGCTAGGTTAATACCACTTAGCATCCTCATCATATCCTAATGAAAAAAAAACAAAAGTCAACTCAAGGCAAAACACGCCAAACAATCCAAAGCTACATCCAAAGTTCAAATACAGCACAAGGAATTAATACACAGCAAACTAAAAAGATACAAATATGAGCATCTTCATTGCTGTTTAGTGAAATAGTAGATAAGGACTGCATCAGAATTCCAAAATCTCCTCATCCTTAAAAAGCCTTCGGAAATTGACATCCCATGAAGTAGTAGAAGAGTCCCAATAATAACTAATCGATCCCTTTTTGTTGGAAGCAATAACAAATAACCGAGGGTGGATATCTTTCAAAATAGATCCATTGAGCCAAGGATCCTTCCAAAAGTTAATTCTCCTTCCATTTCCTACTTTGAAATGTGCTAAGCCTTCAATTACAGTCAGATAGAGTAGATGCAGGTTGAATGCATTTTTGTCTCTTCTCATTCGTATATCAGAAGGGTTGTTTGTTTGTCTGGGTTATTTATTTATTTATTATTATTTTTTTTATTTATAACATTAATCAATTATTTTTTCTTCTCCCTCTCTCTGTTATCCTCATTTTTGGAGAATCAGATTGGACGTTCTTTATCATTTTCTTCATCAATGAAATATTTCTTATACCAAAAAATCATTCTTATAATTTTCTTTTATGAAAATAGAAGTAAAGTTTTTTTGGAAAAAGAAGTTTTTGTGCCGCTCTTTTCTATATATATATATATACACATTTGTAGCTGACATTTTGGAATTTTCAGTCTCTCCCACCTTCCACAGGGGAACTTCAACGAATAGAATGCCTGAGATCGCTTCGAGAGATTGCCATTTCACTCGCTGAGAGGCCAGCTCGGGGTGACTTAACAGGTGAAGTTTGTCACTGGGCTGACGGTTATCATCTAAATGTCAGGCTCTACGAGAAACTTCTTGTTAGTGTCTTTGATATGTTAGATGAGGGAAAGTTGACTGAGGTTAGTTTGTTTTGCCTTCTCATACACCATTTGCTATACTCATATTGTATGACAAAGCAACGGCATCAGTAATCTTCAAATTTTAAAAGGCTTGTTTTTATTCGTCTTCCTTTGGTGGCTTCTCATTCCACTTTATCTAGTAGCTTATAGATGCTAAGCCCATTTGTATTCTTCCATTTCTCTGAGTCAGTAGTTCTAATGATTTCCTTTGCTGTAGCAAGCAAGTTAATTGGCCGAGGTAGGTAGCTCTATGTATCATCCTGACGGGCAGACATGTTAAAAAAACCATTCTAGATCTGAACCCTTTTTTTAACTAAGTGGTAGAGTCACACTCTTTAAACGCAATCCATGCCTTTCTGTTTTTATTACTAGAAATTGTTTCTTGATTTCCAGTTTGGGTTTTCATAGAAGAAAAAGGACAGAAGTAAAGAAATAAAGACTCTATCCTAATTTTTTGTTCTTGCTTAAGTCTACTTTTATAGTTTCTTCCACCCCGTCCTTTGAACAATTTTATATCTTTTTCATTGTTTTAGTGAGAAGTTCATATTAAAAAAGAAAACATGTTTTTGTGTATATAGGGAAATAATTTATCGATAAAAAAAAAAAAAAGAAAACATGTTCTCATTTACACTTATGGTTGAAAAGAAAATTAGATGCAGTACTGTGGCATTCTTCTTGATCTGCATGGTGTAACCCGTCTATATTTTCAGGAGGTAGAAGAAATCCTCGAACTCTTGAAGTCAACCTGGCGTGTTCTTGGAATCACAGAGACCATCCATTACACCTGCTTTACTTGGGTACTGTTTCGCCAGGTATGACAGACACTAAATTATCTTATGAAAAGTTTAAGCCATTAGTTTTAGGTTAATTCATCATTCCTTAATTTCAAATTTCCAGGCACATTTGTGTTTCTCAGATGGTCAAAATTAACAAACAAAATAGTTAAGGCCTGTTTGGTAACTATTTTGTTTTTGGTTTTTGAAAATTAAGCCTACAAACACCTCTTTGACTACTAAATCTCTTGCTTTGATATCTACTTTTTACCCATGTTTTCAAAAATCAAGTCAAAATTGAAAAACTAAAAAAAGTATGTTTTTAAAAACTTGTTTTTGTTTTTGGAATTTGGCTAAGAATACAACTCTTCTAGTTAAGATTGATACAAACCATGGTAAGAAAATGAAATGAAATAGACATAATTTTTAAAAACCGAAAACAAAAAACGAAATGGTTACCAAACGGGGCCTAAATAAATCACTTAACCAAGATAGAGATCGCCTGCACGTGAGGAATAAGAATGACACATTTTAGAAGAAACTATGTTGATGAACATGAAAGTATTCTATACATGATAGTTATAAGGATCTGATATCTTCTTTAACTAAAAAAGAACCAAACATTTCAAGAAAGAATCTTAGGTGCTGAACTAGAAAAGTTGGTGAAAAAATTAGTGAACTTGACATTCCCTTGTTTTCTAAAGTAGTGCTGCTGGTGGTGTTTTTTCCCTTTTTTGTTTCTTTGTTTGTTTTGTGTTATTTTGTTTTGTTTTGTGAGAAACACCAAAGGAAAGCATTCATATCACAGAAGCAGGGAAATAAGTGATCTTCCTCCCGAAACCTTAATGATGGGAAATACAAAAAGGGCTTGTCCAAGACTAATGAGAAAAACAGGGAAATCAGAGAAGTTCGCATGCAAAGCTGTCCAAGATGCAGTCGTGTACTGTACATACTAAAAAATGAACAAAATGTTTTCACTATGATTCTTTTTTTGAACAACACTGCACAAATCGAGAACCCTAGAATATCCAATCTTCACTATGATTCTTAAAAAGCACAGGGAAAAGAAATAAAATTTTTTATCCCTAGACTTGACAAGTTGTATCAATTTTCACCACAAACTTTCGGTTTCATCAAATTGGGTTCTAAATTAGACAAGTGTTGCAATTTTTATAATTTATTCAAATTTCGCTAATCCACTAATTTTAACCAAAAAAAAAAAAAAACTAATTAATTTAATGAAAATCAAATAAAATTAAATTTGATTAGGCACAAAGTGAACTATTAAATAACTTCATGGACACCTACAAATTTCAACAGAAAAAAAGCCCAGCTCTACTTCATTTTTGTGTGCATCCTATCAAGTTCATACCAAATATATGTTTTATTATTCATTAGTTGCAAGTGAGAATACTTTATTCAACGATTCTTTGAACAAAAACCTACCACAAGGTAAAAATTACAATACTTTTTAAAGCTTAAGGTAAAAATTGCAACACTCATCTAAGTTTAAGGTGCAATTTGATGAAATTGAAAATTTGATATGTTTCCAAAATCACATTTTCCCTCAATCCTATGTATAAAGTAGAGATCTAGACCAGCATTTATCCAAAGAATTTGTTTTTCCTCTAAACTACAAACATGACAGTCTCTCTCTCTCCTCTTCTTCTTCTTCTTGTTCTCCTTCTTCTTCTTTTTTAATTTTTTTTTTAATCAAAACCAAGAATTGTATTCAAGCCTTACAATATTTCATGAGTCAGAAAATTGATGTCTATGAGTGTAACAGACAAGTCCAAGTTTACAGTATAGAAATTCTTATTAAAAGAAAATACAGTACAGAAAAGTCCAACAAGCAGAAGCCAGATGATAACAAATAATGTATCGACTCCTCTTCTATTTTGCAGTTCAGACAGGTTTGAGAAGAGGGTGGAGAGAGCAAAAGGGTTTTGTTTTGTTATTTTTCTCTCTCTGCAGCTTGCCCAAAGTATTAACCTTAAAACATGGTTCACCATCATACATATTCACATAAAATACACCAAGAAAGAGATAAATAACTAGGAGATCTTTACCTGATCATTTGATGAAAAGGCAACGTGTGAAACAGAAAGCACTGTGAATAGAGCCTTGAATCGTATAAAAATTTAGAGAAGATTTATAAAAGGCTATGGGGGTTGGATTCAATAAAAAAATCTGCCATTAGATTACTGGTGTCATGAAACTTTTCAGGCTACTGGGGCATTTTTTGGTGGTCTTGTTAGCATCGTCGTTGATGCTCTTAACATGATCAATTGCTCGGTGGCTCGTATTCAAGTCCAATGTAATCTTTGTGGCTTGATGCCAACAACAATTGAAATTAAGAATGACTTCAGAGAAAATATCTTTTCTTCACTTTGGTGACATTGAAGTTCTGGACCCTCCAAATATAGTTCACGACGCTTTATTCGTGAGTGATTTTTCCAATTCTGTTGATCTTTTTCGTTTGAAGCAAGTTATGCAAGACGAAGGCATTGATCAAACCCTTCAAAATCCAAATGTCGACTTTTATGAATCAATTCAAAACTTTCCATCAATTCCAATGGATCCCTTTGAGTCATTAAAAACTTTGAACAAACCTTACAAGAATTGTTCGGCTGATGATGAAGTTGAGTTACCAGATTCATCTTTGCCTAAAGGTTGTGGTTTAATTGAGAAAGTTGGTGTTTTTTAGGAAGCTTTTATTAAGGAACCAAATGGTTTATTAAGTCCGCGAGTCTGCTTAAAGAGGATTTTGGTAAGTTGACTGGAAGGTTAATAAAACCATTTTCGTTCCATTTCACTCAAAAAAGACACTCCCTAGTAGTAGATTAACTTTTCTGAGTGTAATTCTGATAAGTTAGAGGAAGAATGCATTCGCCTTTTGGTGCCTTCATCCCAACAACATGGGTCTCATATAAGCAACAGTAGGCAGACACCAAGGGTTATCAGCTGAAAAATAGGAAGGTAATACTGCACACACTAATAGATGTTGAAAACAATGCTGTAACCAAGGTTTAAAATATCGATGTCGATGTAAATACTGAAGTCTTAATTTTACAGAAATTTCGATGGAAATATCGATAAAATATCGATTTCAATGGATATTTCTGGAAAAATTATAAAAACAAAAAATTATAAAAATTAAATTAAATTAGTAAATAAATAATTTGTTATTTTCAAATATGTAAACATGTCTATTATTTATATTATATTTATATTAGTGGCAATTTGATGCTTATTTTTTGTGTTTCGTGGATTTTTCTACGAGATAATGGAAATATTGATTTGCCCCTCATATCGATATCGAACCCATGAAAACATGGAAATATTGATGGAAATATCGACATATCGATGAAAATTTAATACTATGGCTGTAACACAGAGTAGGAGAACTCAGAGAAACAGAGAATAAAAGAACACAGATGCAACACAGAAATTGGTAACCAAATTCTGTGAAAACCATTTACGTCTGGGGGGCAGTGTGCTAAAGAAAGATAAATCCACTAATATAAAGTAAAATAATTACATAGTTGTACTTATCTGTTGAGACAGGCAAAAACATCTTAGTCTAGCTCTATACTTTGAAATAACACTTAGACTCCCCCTAAATGTGAAACTCCCTCTCAATATATTTTAGTCTCCTCCTAAGATCGAGTACATTAGTGAATGAACACTTAGGCTTCCTAAGCATGAGACTCCTTCTCACGAAGTTATATATCTTTCATTCTTCAAGTGAAAATCACTTCACTCTATGAACTTAGACTCCCCCTAAGTTAGAGAATCCCTTTCAGCTTCAATGAAAAAGTCTTGTTTCCGTTTAAAAAAAAAAAAAGCTTCAATGTGGATTTAATCAATATTCTCTAAATGAGAACATACAAGCAACGAACACACAACCTTCACCGAGAATGACATACAATAGCAAGTTTTCAAGTAGTTCACATACGACAACCAACAATAGTCTTTCTTATCAAAATCGCCAACCCTAACGAACAATATCATAACGCTTAAATATGCAACGAAACGTAAAAAGGAAACCTTAAAAGATATTCTGAACCCCGTCGAAAAGGAAACACAATCGTAGAGAATAAGCTGCCAAAATCTTCCTGATAAGGAAACAAAAAGATCTAGAAGTACAATATCTTGAAACAACAACCTGCCAGAAACTACATTTGTTAAGAGCTCTTTGTTTGGCCAAACGAGAACTTATGAACTTGTATATCATTGAAGAACAGAATTTAATACAAAAATGCAAGTCGTAGTGGTTAAAAGAAGGGGATGCCAACTTTGGTCTCTTTTCATCGTTACTTGGCAGCAAGGAAAAGGCTGGCCTTGCTTTCTGAGCTTCAATCGGTTTCTGGTGCCTCTTTATTAACTTATAATGACATTGAGATAGTGATTCTTGGGTTTTTCTCATCGTTGTATTCAAGAATTCTAGGAATCGTGCTTTTCCTTCTAATCTTCATTGGTCCTCAGTTTCTCACAGTGATAATAGATTGTTAATTGCATCTTTTTCGGACGAAGAAATTTGGCAAGCATTGAGCACTTTGGGTACAAACAAAGCCCAATTCTCTATCTTCATAAATGGTTGACCTAGAGGAAAATTAGTGGCTTCAAGAGGTAGTCGTTAAGTAAGGTGACTCTTTATTTGGATAAATGTTGTGAAAGCCTTGCTGTCAGGATTGTGGTTGGAAAGAAATCTGAGAATTTTTTGATGCAAGTAGAAAGAGGTTAAATTGGGTAATTGGATAAAAGTATAGGTTAATTCCTTTTTACCCCCCACTTGTATTCAAACTCTATAAATAGGAGTCTTCCCCCTCATGTTTGAATAACAATTGAATAATACTTCCACTTTCAAGATTTCTCTAAGACTCTAGTCTACATCAAATTGGTATCAGAACGCCTTCGTAGCCTGATGGTGATCAAGAACACCAAAAAGAATCCCGATTCTCCTACCTTAGATGCGGAAGCATCATCTTTCTCCCCTCAATCTGTCAACCGGCGATTAACTCTTGTAGAAACTTCTCGAGGAAAGTTAAACGTGAAATTGCTTGAAGTTCAAACCAATATGGCTGAAAATATGGCCACAAATTTGTGCATCCAGCAAGCTGTCGAAAATCTTACTCAAGAAATGAGAAAGATTCCAAATGTTGTAGCTCCAAATAATTCCATCCCTATCCAAAGAACAACACCACAACCTTTCGCGCATTCAAGAACAACACGACAATTCAATTTGTGGCCAACAATGTGGGAAATTTCATCAAGGATTTCACGGGCGTGATCAACAAAATCGTCAAGAAAATCATAGACAACCAATTCAACCGCCAAGAAGACTAGAAATTCATAACCAAGAAAATTCAAGAATGCAAGCAGTTGCAAGAAATCTACCTAGAAGATAAATTTCAGAATTTCAACCAACAATCAATTATCAAAATCATCTGGTGGGTATTCTTCCTCAACAACAAAGACCGATTCGACACAATATGATGGGATATGATTCGGACTCTTCGAGCGATGAAGGTTGTTCACAATTCCACCAAAATTATTTTCCAAGGTACCTTCCTAACCCTTTGTATCAAGAAAAACATCTTCAAGCCCAAGAACACAGAAATTATGGTCATAAATCATAATGACCTTGTTTTCTATCAAGAGGAGAATTATGGTCGACATTTTCAAGAAAGAGCAAGAAGTCCACCAAGACCCTTCATCCAAAGAAATCAATCGGGTATGAACAATTATAATCTAATTTTTGAACAACACCATCCTCCTCATAGACATTTTCTTCAAAATGTGGTTGGGTTTGATTTTGAAACATCAAAAGAAGAATAAGTTGGTTGGCAAGGTTTTCCTCAATTTTAATATGAAAATCATGAGCAACAACACCGATTCAAGAATGCCAAAAAATTGGTTCAAGAATCGTTTCAAGATCAAACGGGCATTCAACCAAATGTTCAAGAACATGTTGTTGTCCTTCAAAAACATCAAGGCAACCCACATCGAGTCCAAAATCGAGTGGCCATACTGCAAGAACATCAAGATAGGTGTAAAAATCTTAATATTTTAGGTTGTAATTTGACTATGCTCCCAATGGAACCAATTTTGACTGTTGTTGCCCGTTTATATGCGAGAGACCCTTTTTTAACACCAATTGAGAAGTTGCTGGTACGTTTAAGAGTTTTTCATTCGGTTATCCTTTTTGTATTCGGCAGGAATTCGGAAGGATTCTAATTGAGGATTTGGAAGCTATGAAAGTGCTTCTTTTGTCTAACTCTCACCTCACTTGGCTCGTGGAAAATATATATGATTCATTCAATAGCTCTGCTTCATGGTTCCTCTCGAGGGACAGGCGAGATAATTCGGGAGTTATCAAATTGTCCAAGCTTCAAACACCATCAGGATGGGTGTTAAGATGTGTAACTTGGCCTAAATCAGGTGGACGGTTTTTTATCCATATTCCTTCCGGTGAATCGGTTCAAGGATGGCGTTCTTTTGCCAAAATGATAATTGATTTTTCTAAGATTGCTGAAGATTTGAACAGAGACATACTTCTTAATAGGAAAACTTCTCTTCGAGAAAGTTTGTTTCAAGGGGCTAGTTATGTAGACATAGTGAAGCAAAAATTGCTTGTAAATTGTCATGTGGTCACAGAAAAGAAGCAGAATTTGGAGGCAAATATATCCTCTGTTCCAGCACACGTAAAGCAGAGCAAGGCGAATTTTTGGGTTCAAAAGAATTCTGAAGTTTTTAAAGAAAATTTTAGTAATTTATGGGTTGTTACTAAGCTGTTTGCATTTAATGAATGGACAGAAATTTCAGCTACGTTAAAAGAGTATTTTCATTCGGATATTATTATTAATCCCCTGTTTGCAGACAACACTTTAATTTTTCTGGATCAAGGAGAGTTGGAGACTTTGATTGAAGCCCATGGGAAATGGCAAGAGTGTGGCCCTTATTATTTAAAGTTTGAAAAGTGGAATAAACTTCTTCATAGTCGACCGATGAGTGTATTAGGATATGGGGGTTGGATCTCTATTAAGAATTTACCACTGGATTATTGGTGTAGAAAAACTTTTGAAGCAATAGGTGCTTATTTTGGTGGTTTGGAAGATATAGCTTTAGAAACATTGAATTTTCTCAATGTTTCAGAGGCAAAGATTCAGGTTAAAAACAACATTTGTGGTTTTCTACCTTCTACAATTGAAATCACAGATGATAAGAGGGGTCATATCTTCTTAAACTTTGGAGATATTGAACAGTTAGATCCTCCTTCGATAGCCAAAGGTTCATTGTTTTTTAAGGATTTCTCTAACCCAATAGACATTGTCCGTTTACACCAAGTTGCGCAAGATGAAGGGATTGGGTTGAACTCAATAAATCCGAAATGGAGATTTCTTCAAAGATTTATCTTCTCCGATAACTTCTCACGGAATCCTCATTTGATAAAGGATTCACTTAAAAATCTATCTTCACCGGACGATGACAAGAGAAAGGAACTTGGTTGTACTCCTTTGTCGGAGAAGAGAGCTGAGATTTCAGTTGAGCAAAGCAACCGGCTAGGTGTGAACAGGTTTTTGGATAGAATTAATGATGATATGGGCGGAAAACGGCTGTCGTCAGAAGCATTGGTCATTAAAGAGGCTGCAGTAAAGGCGCCAGAAAATTTTCAAATTTTGTCTCTAGGAATTCCTTTGACAACTGTTCCAATTGATGGCATTAAAGATGGTGGTTCAGCCACCTCAATTAAAGTTCCAGCCTCTTTGCAGCCTCCTTCATTTAATGAATTTCATCATTTACAAGAAAAGAAGTTTGGCCCATTTATTTTCCACACGTCTTCTTGTAGTAACCGAAATTCTCAACTACCTGGAAATTCAAAAGCCCTCGATTCTGCAATCAGCCATTCAAAAGTCCTTTGTCCTATGACAAACGATCCTGATTTTAATTCTTCTCCCTCTCTAGTTAATGGCACTTCATCAATTGTTTTGAAGAAAAGATCAAGACTTTTGAAACCTTTTCCTAAGCATTTTGCTCGAAGAAAATCAACACTCCTCAACGCTTGGTCGACCATTGTTAATTCTGATTTACTTGAAGATTGTTGTGTTAAGATTCAAGCTCCAGGATTACCTAACAAGTCAGCTAAATTATCCCCTCAGAAATGCTCTTTTACTCATTCGGATTTTCAAGTTCCAGGTTCAAATGTTCATTTTGTGAGAGGCATTTCAAGAAATTCTCCAAACAATTGTCGATCCAGTAAGTATGATTCAGATGGTGACTCGACAGTCAGCATTAGTAGCGAGGATTTGGAGAATTCTGATATGGAAGAAGATCAAGATGAGGAAGCTCCACAAAATGATTTTGGTTCAGATATTTGTCAGCTCTTTCATTCAGATGCTTCTCCGTTTTTTTGAAAAAGATGAGAATTTCTCACTCTCTCCTATCAACAAGAGTTTAATCCCACAGAATTTGCAACATTTAGTTGAAGATTGTGATATTATCTTTGGTTGATATATTAGTGGTGATATTGGGTACTTTCAATGGCTTCCTTTCGTGATTCATGGTCTTGTTAGCAATGAAATTCCTTTCATGGAACACAAGAGGTTTTGGGTGATCCAGTTTAAAAGAGTTTGGCTTTAATAAGTTGGAAAATTTCAATCCTCCTTCACTGAGACTCTTGATGGGTCTGCAATTATTAGAGCATTCAAGTATTCCCAGGTTACTTTGGACAAATGCCATTAAAACTTTGCTGATTGGAATATGGTTTGAGAGAAATCAAAGAGTTTTTCAAGACAAATGTACTCCTTGGCTGGGTAGATTCGTGATAGCTTGCCTCAAGGCCTTTTCTTGGTGCTCACTATACAGCTCTTTTGCAGACTTCTCCTTCCAAGATCTTTGCCTAAATTGGAGGACATTCATTTTCCAATCTTAATAGTTGCTGGTTTAGTAATAGTTTTATTTGCCAATTCTCTAATTTAAATTGTATTGACAACAAATTATTTTTTGCATTTTCCCTACTTATTTGCCCCACTGTATCTGGGGTAATTTTTGCGTTTGGCTTCATTTTGTTTCAGTTTGGTAGGTTGTTTCTATTGGCCCCTTTGTATTCGGGGTGTTATTTGGGACTTTGTTTTGGTTTTGGTTTTGCTTTCAATGGAATTGATGAGAGTGCTAAGGGGGTGTCAACCTAGTTGAGATGTCCGGGTACACTCATCGATCCTATTATTTTGTGATCTTGTATCCATGTTTGTTCTTTGAGCATTAGTCTCAATTCATTTTATCAATGAAAGAGACTCGTTTCCTTTTCAAAAAAAAAAACACCAATTGAGAAGAAGGATTCTACAGAAGCTGTAAAGTCCTAATTTTCACAAGATCATAGTGATCACTTTGCTATTATCCGAGCCTATAGGGGATGGAAAGAAGTTGAGAGGAACTTTAGAGGATATAACTTATGTTGGTAGAACATTCTTTCTGTACAATTGGTGAAGGCTATTGATTCACTATGGAAGGAATTTTTTTCTTTGCTTAAAGATGTTGGCTTGGTCAACGGGTACTTGAAAACCTACAACGCTTGGAGTCTTGATGAACTTGATATTTTTGTTCAAGATGTAGGAGGTTGGTTTGGCCATACTCTGTTGTACAAGTTTATATTTCTTAATTGTTTCATTTTTTTTTCTTCTTTTTAAAATTCGAGGACAAGTTTTATTTTTGGAGGGGTAGAATGATGTAAGTAGAAAGGGGTAAATTGAGTAATTGGATAAAAGTATAGGTTAATTCCCTTTTTACCCCCCACTTGTATTCAAACTCTATAAATAAGAGTCTTCTCCCTCATGTATGAATAACAATTAAATAATACTTCTACTTTCAAGATTTCTCCAAGACTCTAATCTACATCAATTTGTTGAGAAAAGTATTGTTCTAGCTCAGATGTCCTTGCCTTAGCTCGCCTCAATGCCTCTCTTTGGTGCTCTCTTACTACATCCTTTGCTGGCTACTCTTCTTAGGACATCAATCTCAACTGGCCAGCCTTTTTATTCCCTTATTAATTCGGCTTTTGTTCATTGTTAATGTGATTTTTAATTATGGAATTGCTCCAATTATGTTTTACTTGATGTTTTGTCTATTGTTTACTTTTCTCTCTCCACTGTGGAGTTCTGTATCCATTGAGCACTAGTCTCTCTTTTCATTTCATCAATGAAAAGTTGTTTGTTGTTAAAAAAAAAAGACATTCCATCCGACAACCACTGTAGAAGAAACACGACACAACTTAAACAAATATTGCCAACCACACAACTCTAACATCAGCCATTCAGTTCTCACTCTCCTTGGTTCGATTACTGTTCTACTTTTTCAATGAAACAACAATTAAACATTGATTTAGATTCAGATGAGGATTCGGTTTTCAGTGTTAGTAGTGAAGAACTTGAGTTAGTTCCTCCTGAAACAGAGGTTCTAGAGCTTTCTTCAGAGATATAGTTGAGGAGGCTTTTTAAAATTTATTTGTAGATGGAAAAAAGAAAAAGTCGAAGTATAACAGAATCAATGGTGGAAGCCCTCCTTATAACACCTTTGCAAATTCCATCTAAGTTTTTCTATTTGGTTGACATTTGTAGGCTTCAATTGATAAGTATCCCATCCAACTCTTCATCGGTCTCTGCTTGATCGTGCAAAGCTTCTCTAATTTGACTTGAAATATTCCCTTGGTTTTATTATGGTCTTGGGATTACTTTCATTTGTGTGGCAATATAGCATTTATTGCAAACAGAAAAGTTGTTAATTTGGTCTTGTTGCAAAGTCGCTGGCAGATCATATTTTCTCTTCGGGTTATGTGTTGTAGGCCTTGTTCTTGGTAATTTAGTTTGACAGGCCTTGTTGTTTGTTTTCTAGGAATTTTGCTCATGATCTCACGTGTTTTGCTTGTTTGAAGTTAGCTCGTCTCAAAACCTCGTCCTCTTGCACTTTTTTCCATTTTTGTCAGCTCCTTTTTTCATATTTTATGGAATATTTGGGTTGTTTACTTTCCTTTTATCGATGTTATCTAGGCATTCTTTTCTTTTCTTTCTTCCTTCGGGATTTATGTACTTTGTCCATTAGTCTCTTTTCATTTCATCAATGAAAAATCTTATTTCCTTTGGAGATAAGATATGGAGTGCTTATCTTAATATGGAGTACGTCGTGGGGCTTGGACTGAATCAAATCATGGAGATGAAATACATATAAAAGTTTATGAGAAACAAAGTTTTATCCGAGAGTATGGTTATTTAAACAATTGCATTAGTCAGTCTCCTTTGTTATTGAATCTACTAAGCACTAAATGTCTGACATTTAGTAAGCTCTATTGGCTAAATGACTTTGGCGTTTTTTCTTTGAGCCCGAATCCTTGTGGCAGAAGATTATTGTGAGCAAGCATGGCCCCCACCCCTCTGAATGGGTGGCAAAAAGGGGTTAAAGGCACGCACCGAAATCTTTGGATAAATATTTCTCTTTAGGTCTACTCTTTTTCCCATTTAGTTTTATGTGTTGTGGGTGACGGTAAGGAAATGCTTTTCTGGGAGGATCATTGGGTGGGAGATAAACTCCTCTCATCAGCGTTTCAGAGATTATACTATTTGTCCTCTTTGAAAAATCATTTCGTTTCAGATCTTTTGGTTTGGCCGGGGAATTCTGCTTCTTTCTCCTTTGTTTCCGTCAGGCATTGTCCAATAGGGAAACGACGGAGGTGATCTCTTTTCTTTCCTTGATTGACGGTTTTGACTTTAGATTGGGGAGAAGGGACGTTCGTGTCTGGAGGCCTAATCCGGTGGAGGGTTTTACTTACAAGTCCTATTTTAGGATTTTAGTTGATCCCTCTCCTGCTGACGGGTCGGTCTTTGATGTTGAGGATTAAGATTCCAAAGAAAGTTAGGTTCTTTGCCTGGCAGGTTCTGCTTGGCCTTGTGAATATGATGGACAAGGTTTTGAGGAAGATGCCTTCGTTAACAGGTCCTTTTTGCTGCATCCTTTGTCGGAAGGCAGAGTAAAACTTGGATCACCTTCTCTAGGAGTGCCAGTATGCGGGATCCGTTTGGATCTATTTCTTGCAGGAGTTCGGTTTGTCTCTTGCATGCCAGAGGAACGTTCATTTGATGATCGGGGAGTTCCTCCTCCATCCTCCTTTTAAAGAGAAAGGTCGCTTTCTTTGGTTGGCAGAGGTGTGTGCTATATTGTGGGATCTGTGGGGTGAGAGAAACAATAGAGTGTTTAGGGGTATGGAGAGGGACCCTAGTGAGGTTGGGTCTTGGGTGATGTTTCACGTTTCCCTATGACCTTCGATTTCCAAGGCTTTTTGTAATTATACTCTAGGCAACATCTTACCTAGTTGGAAACCCTTTCTTTAGAAGGGTCTTGTGTGGACTTGTTTTTTGTATGCCCGTGTATTCTTTCATTCTTTCTCAATGAAAGGAGTTGTTTCCAAAAAGAAAAAAGTCTGACATATTAAATTTATGGGTTACCTTGTTTCTGACATTGTGGATTAATTTTTTTCTGACTTTAATATTTTGATTTTCATCATTATTTCATCTTGTATTACAGTTTGTTATTACATCCGAGCAAGGCATGCTGCAACATGCAATCGAGCAGTTGAAGAAAATACCATTGAAGGAACAAAGGGGTCCACAGGAGAGGTTACACTTAAAAAGTTTGCATTCGGAACTGAAAGAGGAAGGGGGTTCTCGAGATTTTTCTTTTTTAAAATCCTTTATTGTTCCAATCCAGAGTTGGGCTGACAGGCTGCTAGAAGACTACCATCTGCACTTTTCTGAGGTTTGATAAACCATTTTCTGGCTGTAAAACCTGGACTGGGGCTGTGTGTTTTAACTTTGTTAAGTAGGAAAAATTTTCTTGCCCAAACCACGTAGGGGCTTTAGCATTGGTGCTTAACCAATGAAATTGTTATTTCTGTTTAAAGTAGACTTCAAAATTGCTCTATTTGTTCAACCATTGTAAGTATTATGCTTGAATTTGATTATTGGAATTTTAAATCTATTGTGATTGGTTTGCATTTCATTGGCTTATGTCAAAAACTAACCCAACTAACTCATCAAAGGGTTAGTTGCTATGGTCTTTTGCTGTCAAAGTCAAAGCCTTACTTGCTGAATTTTTGTTTGAGAAGAATCAAAAGAATTTTCATGATAAATCACTCCAGTGGATTGTTCATTTTGAAGCTGCAAGGACCAGCAATTCTTTTTGGTGTTCTTCTTCTAAGATTTATGTGAATTTTTCTTTTAAGTTATCTGTTTTATTTGGGGGCTTTTATTTCTCTAATTATTCATTGGTCTCGTTTAGGATACTCTCGAGATTGTACTGTTTAAGTTTTCTGTGTCTTCTTTTTATTTCCTTGTATTTTGAGCATTAGTCTCTTTTCATTTTATCAACGAAAAGTTGTGTTTCCTTTCAAAAAAACTAACTCATCCATCATTCTTTTTCTTCTTGTATGTTAAGTTTGGAATAACTTCTAGTTTAAGCACTTTTATTTTTATTTTTCAATACAACGTTTTTATATCTTACGTTTTCTAAAAGTACTTTAAATTATAAAAAATTTGGGTTGAACTGTATTTAAGTTTTAAACATTGTTTATTAGCTTTATTATGTTTGCTGGTTTTATTTTCCTGTGCTTTCTTGTACTGTTTTTATTTCTTTTTCACTTCTTTCGGAGTTTTTATCTTTGAAGATTAGTCTATTTTTATTTCCTTGAATAAAAACTTTTGTATCTTGTTAGAAAAAAGAAAAACAAAATCAACTGCTTGAAGATAGTGTTAAGCTTGGGACATATTTAGTTTTATAGTTACCGACTAACATAGAATTCACAACCTCTCCTTTTTTCTTATTAGTAAACAAGACCATAGCAATAATTTTTTCTTGGAGCGTGCACGTTTGGGGAGTTTTTTGATGTTGAGTAGTAATCTATCTTTCTTTCTCTCCTCTTCTCTTCTTTCTCCTTTGGCATGTCTGTTCTCTTTCCGTAGTGGGTTGGGGCCAGATTCTTTTTATGTATGCCTTAGTTTCTCTCTCCTTTTCCCTTATTCTTTTCAATATTTTTAGATATAAAGTTCTGTTGTGCAACATCTATAATTGGTGTCCAGTACTGTAATATTTCTTATGCACCTTGCAGGATCCAAGAAAGATGGGGAATATTGTCACTGTTGCAATGCTTGCCAGGAGGCTGCTTTTGGAAGAATCTGAAACCGTACGTCAATGTTTTTATTAGAAGGAAATGGACTCAAATGAGTTTGTCAGTGATGGTTTCTTCTCTCACACAGGCTAGAAAACTGTTGTATATTATTTTATTTAGGGACATCTGCTACAAGTAAGCTCTTGAACCTAGATGAATTGCTGTCTTTGAGATGATACTTCTATCCAACAGAAACTTCCCAAAAATGATGTTCACCCAGCACTCACGGCACTTACATTTTAAAGTTCTATCTTTAGATCTTGTAAGAATAAATTTGCCTTCACCCATTAGCTTAAGCTTTTGGGTCAATCGGCGATTTAACATGGTATCCGAGCAGGTGGTCCAGGGAGGTTCTATGTTCAAGCCTCTACAATGTTATTTCTTCCCCAATTAATATTCATTTTCACTTGTTGGGTCTTTGTTAGGCCACCGGTTTTGTATCAATATCAACGTAGGGGTAAAAAGGGGAATTTACTTGTTAGGGAGGAGACCACTGAAGGGAGGAATTAGTTGAGTGGGAAATATAAAGAGGGAAAGGTTAGGTAAGAAGGGGAAAATTTTTGTATCCATCTCGAGAGGGAGAGGGGTTAGGGCTAAAGTACCGATCTTTGTGATTGGTGAGATTGTGAAGTTCTTCTTGTGAATTCTGATTCAATCAACAATTCAATTTTCGATACCTTTCATATTGGTACCATAGCTTAAATTTGGGACGTCTTAGTAAAATGGCGCTAAAGTGATTGGAAGAGAAGATTGAGGCAACAGATCATGAGATTGCGGGAATTCGTGTGATATTCAGGAGTTGCTGCAGATGGAGGAAACCATGGCATCGTTAGCAAAGAGTATTGAACTCTTGAATGTCCAGGCCGATAAACAGCAGCGATCGAATGATGAGTTACGAAAGATAATGGCAACAGTGTTAACAAAAGTAACATAAACACGTTCTCGGTTAGCGTCATCCTCTGTGAGGGAAAAGGCAGACAGAGTCGATAAATTGGGGGAGGATACGAACAAACCGGTCGCAACACTGAATGAACTGTTACGAAGCAGAATTGGAGAGTATGGCCAAGAGCGAAATAAATTCAAGAAGGTTGAAATGCCGATTTTCAACGGAATTGATCCGGATGTGTGGTTGTTCAGAGCAAAACGTTATTTCCATATTCACAAACTTAATGAAACAGAGAAGATGATTGTCGCGATTATTAGCTTTGAATCTGTGGCGTTGGATTGGTATCGAGCAAAAGAAGAACGAGATTCGTTTCCAGACTGGAAGACGTTGAAGATGAGGTTACTTCAGCAATTTCGTTCGGCAAAACAAGGTACGATTTGCGGTCAGTTTCTAGCGATAAAGCAAGAAACACCGTAGAAGAATATATAAATCTGTTTGACAAATTGGTTGCGCCTTTATCACAATTATCTGAGGAAGTATTAGAAAATACTTTTATGAATGGGCTAGTACCTTGGGTTAAAGCTGAGGTGGAGTGTTGGGAGCCCCTTGGGCTGGCAAATATGATGAAGGTGGCCTAATTAGTAACAAATCGGGAGTCGATGAGGTTCGAAGTGTGTTCAGGCTCGATAAATAATAAAAAAAAAGCAAGGAAGTGTAAATAACCCTAAGACAGTTGAATTGAGAGTGACTAAAGATACAACAAAAGTTGTGAAACCCGTTCTGATGAGAACAATTACGCTTCGCGCAGTAGCGAATGCCGGAGCTAAACACGAAGGTCCGATGAGGCGTTTGTCTGACATAGAATTTCAAGCAAGGAAAGAAAAGGAATTATGCTTCCGTTGCGATGAGAAGTATGTTGTTGGCCATTGTTGCAAGGCGAAGGACCAGCGGGAACTTAGGGTTTTGATAGTACACGATAACGCTGAGGAGTTGGAGATATTTGAAGACGTTAATGATGACTGGGAACTAGTAGAATTACAGATGGCATCCGTAGAGAATACTGTGGAATTGTCGATCAATTCGGTGGTTGGTTTATCTAATCCAGGAACGATGAAGATTCGAGGCGAGGTTTCGAATCAGAAGGTTGTTGTATTGATAGATTGCGGGGCGACACACAACTTTATTTCCCAACGATTAGTAGAACAATTGCAATTGAAGACAGATGAGACCGTCAATTATGGAGTGATTATAGGTACGGGAAAGCCTGTAAAGGGCAAAGGAGTATGCAGATCAGTAGAGTTGAAGCTAGGAGAAATGGTTATTGTGGATGAATTCTTACCTCTGGAATTGGGGGGAGTTGACGTTATCTTGGGGGGGAGTTGACGTTATCTTGGGAATGCAATGGTTACACACTTTGGGGGTGACGGAGTTGATTGGCCAACCTTGACGATGAAAATTCGGCGAGGGGAGGAAATTATTACGATTAAGGGAGATCCGAGTTTGACCAAGGTCCAGATTAGTTAAAAAAAATGATGAAGACCTGGGAGGGCGGTGATCAAGGCTACTTGGTGGAATGTCGGGTGTTACAGGGGGTTGAATCTATTGAAGCATTTTATGGGGTCGATGAGAAATTTGATCCAATGGAAGCCTTGACGGATGTGCTGTTGAAGTTTGATGATGCTTTTGAGTGGCCGGAAGAGTTACCTCCTCACAGGGGAATTGACCATCATATTTTCTTGAAGCCAAGATTTGGACCTGTGAGTGTAAGGTCATATCGATATGGTCACAGTCAGAAAAATGAGATGGAAAACTTGGTAGCGGAAATGTTATCCTCTGGCATTATTCGTCCCAGTTCCAATCCTTATTCTAGTCCAGTTCTTTTGGTGAAGAAAAAGGACGGGGGATGTCGATTTTGTGTTGATTATAGAGCTTTTAATAATGTAACGATGCCAGATAAATTTCCAATTCCAGTGATAGAGGAATTGTTTGATGAATTGAATGGAGCAGCTTGGTTCTCTAAGCTTGACTTGCAGTATGGGTACCACCAGATACGCATGAATCCCGGGGATGTGGAGAAGACTGCTTTTCGAACGCACGAAGGGCATTATGAATTTTTGGTTATGCCATTTGGCTTAACCAATGCTCCTTCTACATTTCAAGCATTGATGAACCAAATCTTCAATTCTTACCTAAAGAAGTTTGTGCTGGTGTTCTTCGATGACATATTGGTGTATAGTAAAGGGTTGGAGGAACATATGGAGCATTTAGCTGTGGTGTTGTTTGTGTTGAGGGAGAATGAATTGTATGCAAATCGTCATAAGTGTTAGTTTGCTCGGGGCAGGTTGGAATATTTGGGCCATATCATTTCAGCACAAGGAGTTGAAGTAGATCTAGAGAAGGTGAGAGCGATGTTGGAATGGCCAGTGCCAACTTGTATATGAGAAGTAAGGGGATTCCTTGGTTTAACTGGTTATTATAGAAGATTTGTTAAGAATTATGGAAGTATGGCAGCACCGTTGACTCAGTTGTTGAAGAGAGGAGCTTATGAGTGGACAGAGGAAGCTCACATAGCCTTTGAACAACTCAAATCTGCAATGGTTACAGTACCAGTCTTGTCTATGCCAGATGTCAGCAAACCGTTTGAAATTGAGACAGATGCATTAGGCTATGGGTTGGGAGCTATCCTAGTGCAAGAAAGAAGACCCATTGCCTATTTTAGTCATACTTTGTCGACTCGAGACAGGAAAAAACCCATCTATGAGAGAGAATTGATGGTTGTGGTCATGACAGTTCAAAGGTGGAGACCTTACTTATTAGGTCAGAAATTTGTGGTGAAAACAGATCAGAGGGCATTGAAATTTTTACTTGAGTAGAGAGTAATTCAGCCTCAGCACCAAAAGTGGATATCTAAATTTCTTGGGGTATGATTTTGAAGTGGTCTATTATGCGGGTCGAGATAATAAGGTTGCTGATGCTTTATCAAGGATGCCACAAGGAATTGAACTGGGTCATATTTCAGCTCTAGCATTGTTAGATGTGCATGTGATTCAAGTTGAGGTGAAGGCAGATCCTAAATTGGCAAGAATCATTCAGTAGTTATTAGAAGATGCTGAAAGTGTACCTTATTATTCTCTCTAACAAGGAGTATTGAAATATAAAGGCAGGTTGGTTGTTTCAAAATCTTCATCTCTGTTGCCGTCTATTCTGCATACTTATCATGTTTCAGTATTTGGGGGACATTCTGGATTCTTGCGAACATATAAGCGATTGCTGGGAGAGTTTTATTGGGAAGGGATGAAGAGTGATGTATAGAAGTATGTTGAAGAGTGCTCTGTTTGCCAGAGGAATAAAACATTAGCTTTGTCACCAGCTGGGTTATTGTTGCCACTATAGATTCCATATTCGATTTGGGAGGACATTTCTATGGACTTCATTGAAGGGTTACCTCGATCGAATAGATATATATATATATACATTTTAAAAAAGAAACAAGTCTCTTCATTGATCTAATGAAATGAGACTAATGCTCAAATTACAAAAATGATACAAGAGCAAAAGAACAAACAAAATATGGATCAGTGAGTGCACTTGGACATTTCAACTAGGTTGACACTCCTTTAGCACTCTCATCATCTCCTAATAAAAATAAAATATCCAAATATCAAACTAGCAAATCCATCATAATAAGGAACACCCCGAATACAAAGGGGCAGCAAAAGGAATAAAAGAATCTAAAAAGTACAGCCATAAACAAAACTATGAATCTGGAAAAATGAATGCCTTCCAATTTAAGGAGACATCCTGAATGGAATAATCAGCAAAGGATCTTGAGAGGGTGCACCAAGAAGAAACGTTAAGTTGAGTTATCTCAAATCTCTCGATCGAATGGATATGATGTTATTTTTGTGGTTGTCGACAGGCTGAGTAAGTATAGCCATTTTTTGGCATTGAAACATCCATTTACAGCCAAGTCTGTAGCCAATGTGTTCATTAAGGAAGTAGTTCAACTTCACGTGTTTCCTAAGTTGATAGTTTCTGATCGTGACAGTCTTCTTAAGTAACTTTTGGCAAGAATTATTCCGGTTAGCTGGAACTCATTTGAATAGGAGCACAACTTATCACCCTTAGTTGGATGGCCAGACGGAGGTCGTAAATAAGTGTGTTGAGACTTATTTACGTTGTTTTTGTGGCGAGCGTCCTAAATTGTGGCAATCTTGGTTGCATTGGGCGGAGTATTGGTATAATACTACCTTCCAAGTTTCTATTGGTATTACACCATTTCAGACTGTGTACGGGCATTTACCGCTGGCCTTTATTGCTTACGGTGAAGATTCCACTTCCAATTCAACGTTAGACCAGCAACTTCGAGAAAGGGATGCTATGTTGGATGTGTTGAAGTATAATTTGAGGAATGCTCAAGAACGAATGAAGAAATTTGCTGATAAGAAGCGAAGAGAAGTGGAATATAATGTCGGAGATTTAGTCTATTTGAAGTTGAGGCCTTAGGGTCGAAGAGGAATGAGAAGCTGTCTCCTAAGTATTTTGGACCCTATCAGATAATAGCTCGGGTGGGTCCGTTGGCTTATCGTTTGCAGTTGCCTGAGGGAGCTACAATTGACCCTGTGTTTCATGTATCATAGCTTAAGAAGGATTTGGGACAACGTCGAGACGTGCAAACTGAAATGCGTCAATTTTCTGAATTATTGGAGTGGGTAACAGAACCTTTCGAAGTGTATGGGTACCGCAAGAACCCCGCAACTGGTGGGTGGGAAGTTTTGATTGCTTGGAAAGTGCTACCGGCGCATGAGGCTACTTGGGAAGTTATTGATGATTTTAGACGTCAATTTCCAGATTTCACCTTGAGGACAAGGTGGATTTGGAAGCGGGGAGTAATGTTAGGCCACCGGTTTTGTATCAATATCAACGTTGGGGTAAAAAGGGGAATTTACTTGTTAGGGAGGGGACCACTGAGGGGAGGAATTAGTTGAGCGGGAAATATAAAGAGGGAAAGGTTAGGTAAGAAGGGAGGGAATTTTTGTATCCATCTCGAGAGGGAGAGGGGTTGGGCTGAAGTACCGATCTCTGTGATCGGTGAGATTGTGAACTTGTTCTTGTGAATTCTGATTCAATAAACAATTCAATTTTCGATACCTTTCAGTCTTCTTCATATTTCAATCCCACAAGTGAGGGATTGTTAAATCTTATAAGATTAAATTTGCCTTCACCCATTAACTTAAGCTTTTGGGTCAATCGGCGATTTAACACTATCTTCTTCTTAACCGGCTTTAATCCTACAATTTCATTTTTACCCTTCTAAAATAACTATGCATGACTTGTAGTCTCACATGAAAAAAAGAAAGAGGTCCGGATGTTATTAATGCCTTCTCCAACAACATTCATCCACTGAATTTATTTTCCCATTTCTATTTCTTCTTCTCGTGCTTCAGATGTATGAAATGTTAAAATTTTATTTCTCATACACATTACAGGCAGCAGAATCAATGTCGAGAACAGATAAAGAGCAGATTGAATTCTATATATCATCATCTCTTAAGAATGCATTCTCCAGGGTAAGTGAAAACATTATTTGTGCTTTATTTTCTGGCTGATGCGTGATGGATGGACGTATGTTATGGAGATTGTGGTCTAATCTTGTTGAATCCTGGCTTGTGAACTAAGTTTTTTTTTTTTTTTTTTTTTGAAAACGCTAGAATGATATGAATTAACTTGTAGCTTTGCCCCTAGACTTCAATTTGGTGCGGAATAGGTTTTCATTTTGTCCTTTCTTACCAAATAAAGTTTGGACTCTGGGAAGGTAATTGAAAGGAACACACCAGCAAAATGTTCTAGAAGGGAAAAAACTGATTACAAATCAGGAATGCTATACTGAGCTATTTACGCTATGCCTAAGAAATAAGATCTACATAATCACCTGCCGCTGATAGGAAACTAACAAATTCATTATGCACAAATATGATTTATAAAAAAAGAGATGAGATATCCCTGAACAGCCAACTGTCAAATCATAATTACGATAGCCAACATGAAGAGAGCACTAGAAAGAAGTAGACAGCCTGGCCCGTTCCCAAAATCATCATGATGAAAAGAAACTGAATTTCATCAAGAGGAGAGATAAACAAATAGCCACTGGTACCTTTGGTGTGTGAGAGGAATGCACAAATCTCCAGGATACCTTCGCAACCTTTGATTGTTTTTTGGATTTGATTGTATTTTATGCCTTTATTGGTGTAAGCATAAACACCCTTTTAGAGATTATAGTCTTTCTTCTATGATTTTCAATTGGCGAGCTTTCTTGTAATTCACTTTTAAGTGTTGGGAGCCTCTTAAGTTCCCTTTATTTTATTCATCAATAAAATTTGTTACTCTTCCAAAAAGAAGAAAAAGATAAGGGAAAAATACCTTTTTAGTCCCTGAGTTTTAGGAAACAAGTACATTTGGTCCCTAAGATTTTAATTTAGTCAATTTAGTCCCTCAGTTTTAAAGAATAGGTTAAAAAAGTCCCTATTGTTATTTTCTATGTTAATTATATAATTTTATTGTTATTTTAAATATTGAAAATTATATTTTTAAATTAAGAAAGTAAAAAATAGTTTCACTCCTCTCTCTCTCTACTTTTCTTCCCTCCAACAACTTTCCCTCCTCATCTTCCTCTCTCGTTCTTCCATCCTAAATACATTCCTTTGTTCCATTAAATAGGTTCCACATCAATTCTCTAAATTTGATGCTACTTGTATCAATGTCTTCCGCTTAAGGATTTTAAGGGGCATAGCAAGTATGTCGAGGTAGGAGAGAAGAGAGAGGATTTATGTGTTTGTGAGAAATGGAGATGATGCGGTTGAGCTTCATACAGTGTGAATTTCCAAGTTGAAAAGAGAGAAATCACTATCTCCAAGACAATTTAGAATTAAACAATAGAGGTATTTGGCATATGGAATAAATTAAATACTGCGACCATCTTTTTTTTTTTTTAAGGGAAACAAAACTTTTCATTAATTAAATGAAAAGAAACTAAAGCTCAAAATACAATGAAACAAAAAGAAAAGATAGCAATTACAATCAGTACGGACAAATACAACCAAAAAGAGAAGACAAAGTTCTAATCAATCTCAAACTTAACGACCAAAAAATAACTAATCTTGAAAAGGCTCAAAGAAATCTTCCAAAGCAAAACTCCTCATAGTAAACAAGCACCACAAATGAACAAAACGACTGAGAGAAAACTTCAAAAGAACCCAACCAAACTGGAAATTCTTGGCCTTAAATGAGCTATCGAAAATCTACTTAGAGTGAAGAAAGGAGAAGCAACGCCCAAAACTGCAGCAACCACCCAAAGCCTCAATTAAATCTTAATTTGTGGTGTTTGAGATTTGATTTCTACCATATGAAAGTCACACTTCTCAATTAAGGAATGAAATTTAGAAGGGATTGAGGAGGGACTTAAGGGAACCTCTCTGGAGCTATTGAAAGTAAAGCCTTGTCCGAAACCTTACTATCAACAGTTGAGAAGAGATTATGAAAAGTTTTTGTGAGAGAATCTTCAACAAGAAGATCATCTAACTGAGTATCTGTTAATTGCTCATCAATCTCCTCACTGCTCATACTAATCTCAGAAGCAAGGTAGCACCATCTGAAGGTAATTAAGTTCTCTCCCTTCTCTCTCCTTTCTCTCTCCTCTCTCCTTCTCCCCCTCCCCCACCTTCTCAACTTTCTTCCCGTCGTCTTCATAACTCCGACGAATCTTCCGACCACTTCAAGTTCAAACTGGTCTTTTCCATCCCGTCAATCTCATTCCCCTGGTTACTCCCCTCTGCCCCATTTTGTTATCAATGATTTGGTCAGTGGCTTTGATGGAAGTGGAAAGCTGCAAAGTCCTAAATTCGTTCTATTGCATTTGGTTCGAGAATGGTTTCTTTCAAATTGAGGATGTGGAAGCTCAAAAGATTTTGACGTTAACGGAATCTCAGCTAGGAATGGCAGGGACGAACATGGAGGAACAAGCCTTTCAAAATTCAAAGCAGATTCAGGCTGGATATTGAGATGCGTTGTATGGCCGGCAATAGGTAGACGTTCATTCATCCACGTCCTTTCGGGAGAATCACAGCAGGGGTAACATTCTTTTAATAGAATGCTTAAAGGATTCCAGATGAAATGTGAGTACACGACATGGCTATTGAATCAATCTTCTCATTCAAATCCCCCAAACAATAACTACAAGACTGTGAACAACATTCAATTCAATCACAAAGATCAAGCTATGCTGAAATGGTGAAGTCAAAACGTCACTCTATTTCCTCTATTTGGAGTCGGGAAAACAGAGCAGTGGAGGGGATAAGAAGAAGGGATTGCTGAAATCCTCTATTTTGGTATCCGGAAAACAGAGCTCAAATCTATTATGGGTGCGCAAGAATACGGAAGTGTTTAAAGAAGATTTTAATAAATTGTGGATCATTTCTAGGTTGTTTCATGTTTGTATTCGACGACTGGAAAGAAAATACGAAAGTTTTGGAGGATTGGTTCCAAACTAAAATATTCATTAACCCATTGCTTACAGAGAATGCGTTGATCAAGTTGGACCAAGGTTCGATAGAGGATTTCATTGAAAAACCAGGAAAATGGAAGGAATTACAGTCGTTTCGTCTAAAGTTTGAAAAGTGGAACAAATTTAAACACAGTCGGCCAAAGCTAATGAAAGGATTTGGAGGATGGCTAAGGATTAAGAATCTACCTCTGGATTAATGGTGCAAAAAGACGTTTGAAGCGATAGGGGATCATTTCGGAGGGTTGGAAAATATTGCTACAGAAACGCTCAACCTACTTAATTGTTCCGAAGCTAAAATACAAGTTAAAAGGAATCTTTGTGGTTTTCTGTCTGCTACAATAGAAATAACTAATTTTAACAGAGGAAATATTTTTTTAAACTTTGGTGATATAGAGCTGCTTGAACCTCCATCAATCACTAGAGGTTGTTATTAGCTAAGGATTTCTCAAATCCAATCGATTTGCAAAGGCTAAATCAGGTCATGAATGATGAAGAAGTTGATGAGTTATTCAACTCGATTGGTTTGGATTATTTAAATTCAATTCAAAAAGATCCTTCATACTCAAGCTATGATAGATCCACTGACGCTGGAGAAGAAGTCCCCGCCTGCATCAGACGAGCAAATTAGCCAGACTATCCCAGAGGGTAGTGTGAACACTACCAAACAAGCCAAAGAGACACATTTAATGAGGAGAGAGAAGAACAATGGTGACAACTATAAGTTTTTAAAAATGGCAGCTCAATTGACTCCTATTAGCAATAGCAAAGAGAAAATGTTTTATTTTTTTTTATATGAAAATTTGCTTTCATTGAGAAAAAAATGAAAGAATACAAGGGCGTACAAAAAAAGCAACCCCCCTAAAGAAAGAGTTTCCAACTAAGCATACTGTTGCCTATAGATAAATTACAAAAAAGTTTTAGAATCGAAGTCCAAAGCAACACATGAAACCTCACTAAGGACCAAATCTCACTAGGGTCCTTTTCTAAACCTCTAAACACCCTAATGTTCCTCTCCCCCCAAACATCCCATAACACAGCACATACCCTTGCAAACCACAAGAACCGACCCTTCTCTCTGAAAGGCGGATGGAGGAGGAATTCGCCGATCGTCGCACAAATATGCCTCTGGCCAGCTATCTGGATATCAAACTCCTGCGAAAATCAATACCACACCGACCACATAAAGTGACAACCGCAAAGAATGTGATCCAGGTTTTCCTCAACCTTTCGACAAAAGATACAGCAGAAAGGACCCATTAACGAGGACGCCTTCTTAGCAAGCCTATCCAAAGTGTTAACACGGCCAAGCAAAACTTGCCAAGTAAAGAACTTAATTTTCTTTGGTATCTTAATCCTTCAGACCACATTAAAGATTGACTCACAAGCAGGAGAGGGATCCAACATCGACCTAAAGAAAGACTTACAGGAAAATCCCTTAAGAGGATTAGGCATCCAGACTCTAATATCCTTTCTCCCCCTCCTAAAATGGCACCCATTCAACACCAAAAGAATAGAGACAACCTTCGCCGTTTCCCTATCGGATAAATGACAATGGAAACCGAAAGAAAAAGAGACAGTGTTCCCCGACCACACCAAAAAGTCAGAAATTGGAGGATTTTTAAAGGAGGACATGTGATAAAGATGAGGGAACGCAGAACAAAGAGGACGATCCCCAACCCATTGATCTTCCCAAAAGTAAGTGTCCTAATCATCCCCCACTATACTTTGAACCAAAGTGGAAAATGAGGGGAGCTCTAACATGATATCTTTCCAAGGGCTCCGGTGTGTGCCTTTGACCCCCTTCGCCAACTAGACAAAGGGATGAGTACCATATTTACTACCAATGACTCTATGCCACAAGGATTTTGGCTCGAGGGCAAAATGCCACAACCACTTAGCCAACGAAGCTTTGTTCCAAAGTCTTAAATTCCCAATCTCCAACCCCCCTTGGTGCACAGGGTGCCCCACAACCTCCCAACTAACCAAATGAGATCCTTTGCCTCCATACACACCTTCTCATAGGAAGTCTCTCATCAACTTCTCAATACTTTTGCAGACCAAGCCAGGAGCCCTAAACAGGGAGAGATAATAGACAAGGATTCGATCTAATCAGTGTAAGTCTACCTGCCTTGGAGAAGTAACCTTTCTTCCAAGAGTCGAGCCTTTTCCGGATCTTCTTAGAAATGGGATCCCAAAAAGGCAAAGCTCTCAGATTCTCCCCCGCCCCCCAAGGGAGACCAAGGTAAAGAGAAGGAAAAGTCCCAACCTCGCAACCAACCTCTCTAGCCCACCTATCAAGCTTGCCCTGCTCGCAATTAATTCCCAGGATTTGCCATTTGCTCCTATTAATTTTAAGCCCCGACATGGCTTCAAAAAACCCAACCATGTGGTTAAGAATCAAGAAGAAGCTCTCATTACCCGAACAGAACAGTTTTGTGTCGTCAGCAAACTGAAGATGGGACAAAGCAACCTCCTCAGTGAGTGCGCAAGTTACGAAGAGGGATACAAAAGCATAAAAACCTATGGATCAGTGAGTGTACTTGAACATCTCAACTAGGTTCCACTATGGATCGGTTAACTTTAGTATTTTAATTAGCTTTCATTTGATGTATGGGTTTAGATGTTGGTAGACTTACGTCGTTGTATTTTGTGAGGCTTTCTTGGTTGTTTTGATAGTTTCTTGTTGTTTGTAGACTCTGACATTGGACATTTTGCTATTTGGTTTTGCTATTTGGATATGATGAGGGTGCTAAGGGGGTGTCAACCTAGTTGAGATGCTCGGGTGCACCTCCTGATCCTCTATTTTGTACTATCTTTTCATTGTATCAATGAAAAGTTTTGTTTCCGTTTCAAAAAACAAAAAAAAAACAAAAAAAACAAAAAAAAAACCTCATAAGCAAAATCTCAAAGTATGAAAATTATGCACAAAACAAAGAAAACCCCATCAACAGTTCTACTTCTCAATGTCAACAAGAGGAAAACAACCCATTAGGAAATGATGATAGAGTTGTAAATCTAAAGGGAAAGATGGAGCAACAAAACATTCTGGGTTAGCTAAAAATACTACAATGGAAATAAAAAGGACCCTTAAGATGGGTCGAGCAAACTTTTTTCACACAAAAAAGGAGGAAGATAAATGGAAGAGCAGGAGAGGAAGATTAACAGGGAAGGCTGGTACAAGGAGGAGAAGAGAGAGAAAGGTGCGAAAACTTTTTTTTACTTTTTTTTTTTAATTTAACAGATATCATTTTCACTATTTAAAATAATAATTATTATTATATATAATTAAGTAGAAAATAATAATGGGGACCTTTTAAACCCATTCTTCAAAAGTGAGGGAACAAATTGGCCAAATTGAAACTTTAGGGACCAATTGCACCTATTCCTAAAAATCAGGGACTAAAAAATCTTGTTTCCGTTTAAAAAAAAAAAGGTATTTTTCCCAAAAGATAAACAAATAGCCATTGAGATACTAAAAGGATTCCAGTCAGTCAACAGAATCAAGAGAGTATTTCACCCTTTTCCACCACCCACATATACTTTATCACATGAGTAGAAGTTCATACCTTCCCCCATCTCTTTTAGTAAAAGCTTATCAGGACGGCTGCAAGTTTTTGGTTAATAATTTGAGATTAACTACTCAACCATACTCTATTCCCTTCTAAAAAGTTGCAAACATTTGCAAACTTCATTTCCCTGCTTTGAATGTTATTTGTGTTACTACTAGTTGTTTTGTTCTGCAGGTTTTGCATTCTGTGGAGAAATCTGAAACAAATCATGAACATTCTCTAGCCTTGCTTGCTGAAGAAACAAAAAAACTTCTAAAGAGGGATTCATCTCTTTTCATACCAATCTTATCTCAAAGGGACGCTCAAGCAACCATCATTTCAGCATCACTTCTCCATAAACTTTATGGTTACAAACTGGTAAGATTGTAGCCATTGTTCGGAATGCAAGTTACTTTCATAATTTCTGTCTTTTTAATCCATAAAGCAGTGGGGCATTCTTCTGAAATCTAAAGTTCACTGGAAACCTTGTAGAAGCCCTTCCTTGATGGAGTTGAACATCTGACCGAGGATGTTGTCTCTGTGTTTCCGGCAGCCAATAGTCTTGAGGAGTATATATTGACCCTTATCACATCCGCATGTGAAGAGATGGGTGCTGAGATTCACATCAGAAAACTTGCTCTATACCAGGTTAGACATCATGTAGTTGCAATCTGCCTAACATTTTCCCTTGTGTTGTAAAGAAAATATCTTCCTTCCATTCCTTTGTAAGTGGGTAAAATTTCTTTCGAAATAATCAAAGGGAACAATTTCTGCCTCAGGAGAAAAGATTATAGATATAAGATGTGTTGAGGCAATGTTAATAATAAGACGTGGGTTCTTGGTTTATAAGCAGGGAAATTTAAATTTAGTACTTTATTTCTAAAAAGATCAAAAGGCTTGCTATTGAATCATGGTATGGTGTTGCCCATCAGTTAGATATCAATAGTTCTTATTACTTATTAGTTGGGGATTCAAGGGATCATTAACAGTGAACTGAACTCCTATATCAAAATTGGCAAGAAAAGATCTGCTCCCAATGTTTCACAGAGAAGACAAATTCCCAAGAGCTTTTATGTGATCTTATACAGTCCACGGCCCACGTTGGAGTGTTCTTCAACACAAATTGTTTTGTAACTCCACTACTTTCACTATTAATCTCAATTTAGGGTTTTTTTTTTTAAAAAAAAAAAAAGACCTGCTCCCGATGTTTTGTTGGTTTCTTTTGGATAATAGATGCATTACAGAGTATGATGCATTCAATTTGGGAGTTGCTATTTTTTTTATTTAAGATAAAGTGAAGTTTTCTCATGGTGAGTTTCAGTCCTTAAATATAATCATAATTATTGACGATTATGCTTATATATATTTATTCTTGTGAATATGTATATGTATGTATGTGTATATATGTATATATATATATAATGAAACAGAATACTTTCCTAAAGGAAATAAGGATACACAGCCAGGCAATGCAAAAATCAGCCCAAAACAAATACGGAAAAGGCTCCAACTATTCACAATAAGAAATATAAGACCATTAAAGAACTCCACCCTCTAAAAATCCTCTCGAGTCAACTTTTCTGAGGAGACAGCTCTATTAAATATAATTTTTATTTTTACAAACAAAAGGGATTTCCTCTACCACCAACAGACCTATCAAGCAACTACAAGATCCAATCATCAATCTTCTTTAGGAAGCAAAACTCAACCCCGAATTCTTTCAGAAACTCTGTAAATTAATAATATATATATATTATTTGTGTTACTTGGTATAATATATATATATATATATGTATGTATGTATGTATTTCGGTATGAAGTCTTAAAATTGCTATTGCCTCCCAGTACTTGGTTTCACCCATGAATATCATTCTTCTGTTCTCATCAACCTACATTAACTCTTTTAGATTGAATCTATATCTGGAACCCTGGTGCTGCGGTGGGTCAACTCGCAACTTGGACGGATCTTAGGATGGGTGGAAAGGGCTATTCAACAAGAGGCAAGTACATAACTTATTCTCTCAGTCAACTTCCTAAATCTGTGTTTTTTCCTTCTACCATTCATTCAGGACTTGGGAGTTGGAATAATATTGGTCATATAAATTTAAGAAAGAAGTGGGCAGTTGCATAAATATTCAAATATAGTTTTGTATTGTATCTGGAAAAGTATCAAATGAACTAAGATTAATATTTGAAGATTATTCCCTTGATCTCGATTACTTTTTTGGTCATGAGTTTTGACATAGAGGTTTTGTATAAGTGGCATACAGTCTCAGGCATGGAAGAAAAAAAAATCTTGAAAATGAAATTGGAAGTCTTATATTAAAATACTTTAAAGCATCTTGTTATTTATATTAATTCAAAGTTGAAACAATGTTGGATTTGTGATTTTGTTTATTGGAGAATTCTTCTCCTTTTATCCCTCATCTATTATCAGATGAATTTGTTTTTGAAAGGAGATCCTATGGAAAGAGAAATTACATAATTTTGTGAAGGAGAAAACAACGGCAGCCCATTATCCAAGATATCCATTGAGAATTAAAAGTTTCACACTAAGATCTTCTCCAAAAATACCCAATCAACTCGATCAAAAGCTTTCTCCAAGTCAAGTTTGAGGATCCACCCTTTCTTCTTTTTAGACCGGTAATCCTCCACTACTTCGTTAGCAATGAGGACCGGAACGAGTATTTGCCTACCACCAATATAAGGCACTTTGAGTTGGAGCAATAATGCTAGGCATTATTCTCTTTAACCTTTCGGCAAGCACCTTTGCCACAACCTTATAAACCAAGGTAGTCAAGCTGATAGGCCTAAAATCTTTGACCAGCACCGCATCCTCTTTCTTTTGAATCAAACATATGAATGTTTCTTTGATATAGGCGTTTAATCATCCATTCCCATAGAAGTCTTCAAAAAGACAGAAAATTCTCCCAAAAGAGCCCCCAAAACTTTTGAAAGAATTCCATTGTGAACCCATCAGGACCTGGAGCTTTATTCTTACCAAGTGCTTTTAGAGCTTGCCTAATCTCTTTTGAAAAGAACCGAGAAGACAACCAAGCATTTTGAGCAACTGAAACAAGAGGCCAATCAAAATTGAGAGGAAGAGAACGTATCCCTGCTGATTTCAAATATAAAGAAGAATTGAAGCCCAATATTAGACTTTCAAAATCTTTTTCGAATGCTCCTGCTTCTTCCTGATCTATCAACCTCAGAAGTATCAATATCTTCACTACTCACACTTACTGTCGAATCAATGTCCGAATCATGCTTCCGAGAAGAGCTTGGATGGTGACACGAGATGACTAACCTTTTAGCTATAATACTTGGTAGCTGGGCTCGAAAACTACAATCCTCTAATAAATCAAAGTTTACCATGGCATAGAAGGATCTGAGAAAAGAAGCTTTCTTCCTTGAGAAGTGCTTAGGAAATGGCTTCAGCAACTTCAAAAATTTCTTAGGAGTCGAGAGGTTCTAAGCGAAAACAGGGGAAGGGCTTGGCTATACAACATCTTTGGACAAATTAAATTTGGAGAGAGAATCCCCTGTTTTAGCACTTTCGCCGTTTTGGCTATACAAGTATGGGGAGAAATTATTAATGCTAGGGAATGCCAAAGGCTCATCCATAGCCATAGAGTTATTAGATTCCTTGGACTCTGAAATGTCAATCATAGGAATATTACCTGGGATGTTTACTTTTTTAATTTCCTTCGAGGGAATGTCAGGAGTCATCTTCTCTGTTACCGTATAGTTATAATCATTGATGCAGATTTAAACGGATTAAATCAATCGGATTAGTAAAACCCTTAATAAGTAACTCCCATGAGTAATTCTCAGAGGATCAACAGCCTCAATATCTCCAAAATTTAAAAAAATACTACCATATTTAACATCAGTAATTTCAGTGCTTGAAGGCATAAAACCATAAAGATTCCTCTTAACTTGAATTTTTGCTTCAAAATAGTTGATAAGATTGAGAGTTTCCATTGCAATATACTCCAGACCTCCAAAATAAGTGCCAATAGCTTCAAAGGTTTGTCTACTCCAATAGTCAGAGGATGATTTTTTATTGAAAGCCAACTGCCATAACCTTTCACCAATAATGGCCTGCTATGCCAAAATTTGTTCTACTTTTCAAACAACAAATGAAATGGGCCAATCTCCTGCCATTTGCCTGGAGCATCAATTAGCTCTTCCAGCCTTCCTTGATCAATCTTAATAAGTGCATTTTCCACAAAGAGGGGGTTAATAATTTACCTTTGATTGAAAGAAATCAGACAAAGTCGTTGCAATAGCCTTCCAGTCATTGAACTCGAACAATTTTGAAACAACTCATAAATTGCAATTTTGAAACAACTCATAAATTGCTGAAATCTTCCTAGAACAAGTTTGTATATCTTCTTACCTAGAACGACTGCACCCTTTGTTTTTTCTTATCTAAATCTTGCCTTTTTCCTTGTCTGGAACTAAGGCTCTGTTTTACCACTACTAAAACAGGGAACTGCGGGGGAACGTTTTCCTTTAAGATATCCACATAACTTCTTCTCTGGTCCTTAGATATTGAGGACTCCGAAGCGACCATACTTAATGAACCAACATTCGACTTAGAAGGTTAATGAACCAACAAACTTGTTGTGCAACTCCCAAATGAACGTGGATAAAGTAACGACCTCCTGAGGCAGGCCAAACGATGCACCTCAAAAACCACGCAGATGAGTCTCTGAACTTTGATAGTCTCGTTGCACCAGCTTTATCACGACTGTTTTTTAAGAAACAAACGATTATTGGGGCTTTGAAGCAGCTCGAAAATGGCGTCGATGAACCAACTCAGGTGAGAATGTGATAAAAGAACTTTTTTGACTTCCAAATCCTCCACATAGAACGAGCTTGAATCATACGAAATATAGAAGAACTACTAATTAACTTTGCAGCTCCCCACTCCCATGGTGAGAGTCAATCGAGCGAAAATCGAGACTCCAATAACAGGGCTATCAGACGGACGAGGAGATGGCCAGAGAACAATGTTGGGCGGAGAAGCTATGGAAGATAGAGGAAGAACGAGGTAGAACGGGGCATTTTTGTACGGATGGCCCCTTTTTAGGGGCCCAAATGAAAAATGGCCCAAGGTTCAAAAACGAATGAAAAATGGCATTTTGCTAACGTTAGTCACATGTGAAAGTACCTATTTGACCTCAAAACGTGCGTAAGAGCCTTCCTCTCACTCTAGCTTCTCGTTTCTCGCTCCTCGCTTTAGTTCCTCTTCAGACACAACTTCAATCTTTTCTTCGATTTTTTTTCCTTTGTTTGGATTCTCGCTCTAGCTTCTAGCTCCTCGCTCTAGTTCCTCATTAGACACAACTTCAATCTTTTCTTCGATTTTTTTCCTTTGTTTGGATTCTCACTCTGGCTTCTCGATTCTCGCTCCTTCCTCTAATTCCTCATAAGAAACAACTGCAATTTTTTTCTTCCTGAAAAAACTACAGAACGAAGAAGGGAGAGAAAAAAAAACTACAGAACGAAGAAGAAAAAAAATGGAAGATGAAGAAGACGACAGCGCATAACCAACAAGAAGCGGAAGAAGAAGAAGAAGCGAAAGGAGAAGAATGCAAAAGAGAAGACGAATGCAGAAAAAAAAAGTGCATATATTTTTTCAGATCGAGCAGCTACAAAACGAAGAAGAGGAAAAAGGAAGAAATGCATTTGGGGTTAAAATAGTAATTTCTCATGGTGCTAACATAAGAAAAGTGCCAAAATTCATTTGTTTTCAAATTTCGGGTTAATTTTCATTTGGGCCCCAATAAAGGGGCCCTCTGTGCAATTATTCCGAAGAACGGGGAAGGGGAGGAGGGAGGAGAGAGCAAACCTTTTGTCCCCTTTTTGTGTTAATTTCATATCATCAATAAAATTATTTCCTTAAAAAGAATTAGTTAAGGATTTCTTATTCATGTTCCCTATAGAAATTATTTATGACTTTGTTTAATCAGGGTGAAAATTATGGTTGAGTTGTGTTTCCCTTTGGATAGGTGGTTGGGTTTGTACTGTCCCATATAGGAAACATGGTTGCTTTGTTTGGAACTTATTTCTGTGTCATAGTGATCGGGTTTTCCCCATGTCTGATGTATGGTGTAGCTTGCTGTTATATCAGTCACTTTTCTGTAATATCTTTGGAGTACTCAATGTAATTCCAGTAGTTAGTTATGCCAGTTGGCCACAGTAAACCAATAAAAACAATGTTATCATGCCTATATTCACTTGGTTGTGAACAGTCAAAATAATGAATATATATATGACAAATTAGAGTTTTGGTTGAGTTTGGGAAAATCAGTATTATGTTACCATCCCTATGTTACCGTCCCTATGTTACCGTGTCTAAGCCTATAAATACCTGTAGTTCCAATTTCAAAACATTCAAAATAGTAATTATATAATTAAGAAATACTTTTTGTCACTAAAGTTTGGATCAAATTTCACTTTAGTCCTAGCTTTCAGAATGTTATATTTTTATCCTGAGGTTTTGAAAATTTGTTATATTGGACCTTGCCTTATCTGTTTATTAGCTACAGGAAAAAAAAAAGGTAAATGATCTTTTTAATACTTATATATTAAGCTAGCTGACGTGTCAACAATTTGTTACTTTTATTTTCAAGTTCTGGTACACACAGTAATTTTAGTAATAAAGTAAACTTAATTTATATAGTTTTCTTGTTTGTAACCCTATCTTTCAAAATATCGTATAATAAAAAGGAAAATTTTTAAAAATAGAAAAATAAGGAAAACTATTTATACAAAATAGCAAAATTTTTAGATAGTTGTGATAGACGCTGATAGAAGTCTATCAGAGTCTATTAGTGATAGAAATGATAGAAGTCTATCACTGATAAATGCCGATAGAAGCCTATCAATGTCTATTAGTGTTTTTTTTGCTATTTTTTGTAAATAGTTGACATTTTTTCTATCGGTGAAATTTCCCTAATAAAAAATGTTAAACTTCCCTTCTAAAAATGACACATAACTAAACATGCTGCTAGTCTATGACAAAAATATCTGCCAAATTTTTGGCTAACCTATGAAAATGAACCATCAAGGAGAAGAAATCCCATTCTCTAGACGAGAAAGAACAATATCGAGTTTTTTTTAGGTTGAAAGGCAAAAGTGCTGTTTATGGGACTTTTCTGGGCTCTTTGAAGAGATGAATAGGAAAAAGAAAAGGTGGGGGCAAACATTTATTTATTTGAAAGACACTGAGGGCCTAAAGTGGGATCTTTTTAAATTTTTATTTTTAGTAAATCATTAAATTAGGTTTAATGTTGAAGAACTAAATTTTCCATGTAAGGATATTTTGACATGTAAAACTAATTGCCACTTGAGTTTAAAACATTACAGGAAAACAAGGGTTAAAAAATCTAAAATGTCTCATGTCATTGTAAGGCCTCCGATACTTTACACATATAAAAGGAGGGTTGAAAGAGCAAAAATACACGGGAGGATGTTTAGATGGGAGACCACCAGAGTTTGTTATAAATTAAGCATGGGAGTCTGTGAAGAGGGGGATATTTTGAGTAAAGGCTGAAGGACCTTCTGGGGAGAGTGGTTTTCCATTTACTTTCTTTCCAAGTTATCGTACTTTGCTTGATTTATTGCTGTGTACTTGTTTCCCTCTTTGGTTATTATAATTGAGACTTATCAATATATCATCAGAGCTCTGTTGCTCTGTTTTCTTCTATACTTGTTGGGATTCATTGAGTGCAGGAAAGTAGATACCTAACCGTCATTTTCGTGGTTTCGATAAGTTTCTTTTATCTTCTTTTCCAACAGCTTGCTTTTTATTATTTATTATCTTTTTTCCTTCTATGCTACTATCCAACTCTTCAATGTCTTAATAGTAAGATGCATATTCTATCACCTGTTCCAACAGCGATGGAACCCAATATCACCTCAGCAGCGTCATGGAAGTTCAATTGTTGAAGTTTATAGGATTGTTGAGGAGGTATGGTTGTTACTCTTTTATGTTCTTTGTGACACTTTTTTCCAATTCTGATTGTTCGCTTGAATTTAATTTATTATATTAGTGATCACTATTACATTCTTGTGATTCTTCTGAGGGTGTGGACACTGGCCTACTTTTTGTGTTTTGGTAAAATCTGTGGGCATTTTATAAACGAAGGGACGAGATGAAATTGATGATTAAATTCATTTACATCAAGGGTGTGACTTTGTCTTAAAAGATGTATTATTGATATCAATTACTTTTATTGAGGGTCTTTTTTAAAAAAATAAATAAATAAAATTAATTAAGTAATTGTTTTTTTATTACACTTTTGTAGAATTATAGATAGCCCATTATACTTTAATCTAGTAAAAAGATATCTTCCCAACTCGTCTCTCCTTCCAAACGCGAACTGCAGCAATATGAGCGATGAAGCCAAAACCACCGACTAAAATGGCCGTGCCTTCGATAAATGACTTGCCGGACGTTCTTCTATCGAACATACTGGCGTTGGTCTCCGATACTCGGACGAGGAACTCTCTATCTCTTGTATGCCGGAAATTCTTGCCTTTAGAGAGGGCGACGCGCTTTTCACTCTCACTGAGGGGGAACGCCCGAGACCTTTACGGGATCCCGACGTGCTTTAGATCTGTAACCCACTTGGACCTCTCGCTTCTCTCGCCGTGGGGACACGAGTTCCTCTGCTCGTCGCCTGATCCCGATCTCCTCGCCCACCGCCTTCGCGGCCTCTTTCCATTAGTCACCTCTCTCACCGTTTATGTGCGATCCCCAACTACCCTTCAGATTCTCGCACGTCAATGGCCAGGATTACGCCACGTTAAGTTGGTTCGGTGGCATCAACGGCCTCAATCTGCTCCAGGGGAGGACCTGGCCCCCATTTTCGAACATTGTCGATCTCTATCCACACTGGACCTATCGGAATTCTACTACTGGATCGAGGACATTCCTCCGGTTCTTCTAGCTAATCCTCTGACAGCCCGATCAATTTCGAAGCTAAATTTGATGACGACGTCGTTCACTGATGGTTTCAAATCGACGGATATTCAAACCATTACCGAAGCTTGCCCCAACCTCAGCCAGCTTCTCATGGCGTGCACGTTTGATCCCAGGTATTTCGGGTTTGTAGGAGATGAAACTTTGTCTGCTTTAGCTACTAACTGTCCAAGACTTGGCCTTCTTCACCTCGCTGATACTTCGACATTGGCGAGTGGCCGTGGAGACCCTTCTGCCGATGGTTTCACCCCAGAAGACGCAAGGATTAGCACAGCTACTCTAATGGAGCTGTTCTCCGGATTGCCATTGCTTGAGGACTTGGTTCTGGATGTTGCTAAGAATGTCAGGGATAGTGGACCGGCGCTAGAGGTTCTTAACGCTAAGTGCCGAAGATTGAGGAGTCTTAAGCTTGGGCAGTTCCACGGAATCTGTATGGCTGTCGGCTCGCGGCTTGATGGGATTGCCCTTTGTCAAGGGCTTGAATCGCTTTCGATCAAGAACTGTGCGGATTTGACTGATATGGGTTTGATAGAAATTGGTAGGGGGTGTGCGAGGTTATCCAAATTTGAAGTGGAGGGATCCAAGAAAATTACAGTGAAGGGTTTGAGGACAATGGTGAGTTTACTCAAGAGGACTCTCGTGGACGTAAAAATTTCTTGCTGTAAGAATCTTCATACCAAAGCGTCTTTGCGAGCTCTAGAGCCAATTCAAGATCGGATTACTCGTCTTCATATCGATTGTGTGTGGGAAGGTGGAGAAGATTGCGAACTTGAAAACGATGCTGCAAGTAGTTGGAATTTCGACCTCGACGAAGTTGATGAAATTATCATGCCAAGCCATAAGGCTGATACTAGTTGTTCAATGGATGGTCTCTTTGAGGATGAAAACTATGGTGGATATACAAGAAAGAGGAAGAGATTTAGGTACTCCACCGATGCTGCCGACGCTGATTGTTCCTTGTCCATGCATTTCAATGGTAATGATTTGTGGGGCAAGAGATGGGATCGTTTGGAGTACCTGTCTCTTTGGATTGGTGTTGGTGATTTTCTGAGTCCATTGCAATCAGTTGGTCTAGATGATTGCCCAGTTTTGCAAGAGATTCAGATCAAAGTTGAGGGAGACTGTCGGGGACGGCACAAACCGATGGATACATTTGGGTTAAGCATCCTTGGACAATATCCTCAGTTAACAAAGATGAAGTTGGATTGCAGTGACACAATAGGCTATGCGCTGACCTGCCCATCCGGCCAGATGGATCTTACCTTGTGGGAGAGATTCTTTCTGAATGGAATAGGTAGCCTTGGACTTACTGAGCTTGATTATTGGCCACCACAGGATCGGAGTTTCAATCAGAGGAGCCTATCGCATCCAGCAGCAGGGTTGTTAGCAGAGTGTCTCACTCTGAGGAAGCTATTTATACACGGAACAGCTTATGAACACTTCATGAATTTTCTGCTTAACATTCCATATCTGCGAGACGTACAACTAAGGTTGGATTACTACCCAGCACCGGAGAATGATATGAGTACAGAGATGAGAGCTGGCTCTTGCAGTCGCTTTGAAGCTGCACTTAACAGCCGCCAAATCCCAGATTGAGATCAACGGTGGCCGGCGCTTGTTCTAGTTAGAAGGCAACTTGTGGCTAGTTCCTGTTTTAGGAATCAAGATGCATCACTTTTTTCTCATCACTGGTTACTTTGAGATTAGTTGTATCACTACACTTGTGATTTCCCTATCTTTCATGAAAGGAATCCATTCTAATAAAAGATTCACTTCTTGGAGGATTACTCTATGAGGCTACTTAGGCTACATCATAAGTTCTATTGTTATGGTATAAGGAGCTCAAAGCACTCTTGTGGAGCTTTCATCAAAATGTATTCTGTAGACAAACAAGATTTTTGGAAGGATAATTTCACTATGATTGATCTTTTGCGGTTTCTTGTTGCATTTTTTTTTTTCAGAAAAGGATACGAAACATTTTATTTAGAAAATTTTAAGAGACTAATACTTAAAAAGGATACATCCAATTTTTTTGTTACTTTTTTTTTTTTTTGAAGGAAACGAATCTCTTTTTTAAAATAATGAAGTGAGAATAAAGTTTTTTTTTTTGTTGCATTTTATCTGAAGCTTTTAGAAATTTTGTGCTTGTGTCTTGAATTGTTGTTGGGGTGGTCTTAAATGTGTTTGTACATGTGCGCATGTGGGTATGTCCCATCAAACTCGATTTTCTTATAAACATCAAACATGTTTGGCCATTTTGTGCAGACTGTGGATCAATTTTTTGCCCTCCAAGTCCCAATGAGGCTGACTGAACTTAATTGCTTGCTTCGTGGCATTGATAATGCATTTCAGGTGTATGCCAATCATGTCACCGAGAACTTAGGTGTGTGTTGCATTTACAGTTCTTATTTAATCAGTCACTCACATTTTTATTCCATTTTCTTCTTCAAAAAGAGACCTTTCTTTGAAAGTAAAAAGGGTGTACAAAATACACACACACAAAATTATACCCCTAGGGTTAAAAAAACAAACAATGGATTATTGAAAAGAGAAGGAAAAAAATATCAATTTATGTCCCTAGGGTTGTCTCAATTAATATCCCAAACTATTAATTGTGTCAATTTTGATCATAAACTTTTATAAATGAATTAATTTATCCTCTATTAGAATTTTGTTTTAAAAACTATAAATCATGTGGATAAGACTTCTTAAAGTGCAAAGATTAATTTAAATTAGAGAGAAGTGCAAGAATGAAAAATAATCAATTTATACCCCACGGTTATGTCAATTTAAACCCCAAACTAATAATTGTGTCAATTTTAATCCTAAACTTTCCTAAATGAACTAGTTTGGACCCTCTATCAGAATTTTGTTTTAAAAACTATCAATGCATAACTTTTATATGTGGATAAGACTTCTTAAAATGCAAGGATTAATGTAAATTAGAGAGGAGTGCAAGAATGAAAAATAGATAGTAGTGGTTTTTCATTAATTTAAGTGATTTTCATCTTTTCATCTTCCTCTATTTTTCTCTACTTATTTCAAAAGAATTATGTGATGATCTGTTTTTGCTACTTTGGTAGAATTTTGGGAGAAGAATAATTTTATTTGGGTTTTTTTTTTTTTTTTAATTTTATTTTTAATATCCAATTTAAATAGAATCAAGTGAAAATAGCTACAAGTCACTAACTAATAGTCTAAATTGATTAACCCAGGAAAGTTTAGAGTTTAATTTGAACAATTATTAGTTTAAAGTTTTAATTGATACAATCATCAAAGTTTAGAGGCGTAAATTGATTTTTCCCTAAAAAGAATAATTATGTGAATGCTTAAAACGAGAGATTGAAATGAGCCTCCCTAAAGACCTCAAAATCTCTACATATTCTCCTATCTCTTTCAAGCCAAAAATTCCATAAAATAGTGAAGAATACTGCTTACCCAAGGATCATGGCCTCATCCTCGTCGTCTGCATTGTCATGGTTGGCACTGTTACTGTTATTATTCATGATTTTGTTTCTCTCTTCCATTCTTTATTTTGTGCTAGTTTGCAATTTTTATTAGGAAGTCTCCAAATATCTCTCATGTGAATGGTTTTCCTTTTCCTATCACCCTACTCATTATATTATTATATCTGAGCACTGCACATCTTTCTCTTTTCGTGCTTTTTGCTTTAAAATTAGCTTAGAGTCTATCTAATTTGGTCATGCAGCAAGCAAGGAGGATCTCATTCCGCCACCTCCAATTCTCACACGATACAAGAAGGAAGCTGGAATAAAAGCTTTTGTGAAGAAGGAAAAATTTGACTCCAAGATGTCTGATGAAAGAAGATCTACTGAAATTAACGTGTTGACTACACCAACACTATGCGTTCAGTTGAATACATTATATGTGAGTTTCAGTTGTTATCTAATGTCAACCTTGCTTTTGGATAAAAAATATCTAGTTCATTTTCCTGTAGACTTGTTTCATTCATTCATTCATTCATTTCTTAGTCCTGAAGTTGTAATGATATTATTGTTTGTGGCCATTCACACAGTATGCAATTAGCCAGCTGAACAAATTGGAGGACAGTATCTGGGGTCGTTGGACAAGCAAAAAAAGGCGTACGGATATATACCTTTATTATTATTCCTTAAATATATATTTATCGCTCTTATATGTTTAAATCTGTTTTGCTAAATGTGTGATATTTTTTCCTTCAGGATGGTGGAAAAGCTAATAATAGAAAATGATTTAGTTATGGATGATGAATCCTTTCAACCAGTTAAAATTAACTGAACTTTTTTCCTTATGAAATGTATCAAAAATGTTTTAAATTGTAAGCCCAAAAGTGAGATTGAAAATTTGCATCTTTGTTTAATAAATTCTTGGGTATTTCCTACTGAGTAATTAAAACGAAGTTGAAATCGCAGACTTCCACGGTGCATGCCCATTTAGTAGTTTACAACCAAATTTTGTACAAAATTGAACCTAGACAATTGAACATATGTTTCTTTATTAAAAAAAAAAAACATATGGACAATGCAAAAACAATGAATGAGCGGATTCCAGATTCCATAATTCCTATATGTAAAATGCATCCTTTGAGAGGTAAAAATAAGGCCCTTTCCCCAATGAATTAACCCTCATGATGTTTATGAACTTTTGGAAATTTTTATGACCAAAAAAATAATAATAATAAATAAATAAATATGAGAAAATAAAAATAAAAAAATAATTGAAATCCCCATTTATAACCTCAGAATTCACTTGTTTGGTTCCCCATTTACTTCTGAAAATTGAACTGTACAGTTTGAATTTGGGGGAGTATATATGCATTCTAGCTTTACGGTATATTTCATCAATATCAGAGTCACTTATGAATCTCATGATGTCTATAAACTTTCGAATTTATCTTTTTCAGAACCGCATTGTACAATAATAAACCTGCTTTATCATCATAACAATTTGTGAATTTTGATTTTTCTTGTAGAAAAATCCATGGAAGAAGAGTCAAAAAGTGGCACCAAGAAAAAGGAATCCTTTGATGGAAGCCGAAAAGATATAAATATTGCTATTGACCGCATTTGTGAGTTTACTGGTAAGGTTTGAAGGATTTCATCTTTGTCAATTTGCATGAACAAATTTTTGGAAAACTCAAAGTCTACTATTTTCAGGAACAAAAATTGTCTTCTGGGATTTGAGGGAGCCATTCATTGACGGTCTTTATAAACCTAGTGTTTTTCATTCTAGGTTGGAAGCCCTAATTGAACCCCTTGACACGGTAGGAGTCTCCTTACTATCTTCATGTATAATGATAGTTTTGTCAACATAAGGTTAAATATTTGTCCATACAATCTTCAAGAATTCTTGAATTCTGTCACTAATGTATAGCTTACCTTGAACTCTGAAAAAGTTCATAGTTTCAATAAATTATGAGCTTTCACCCATTTGGATGTCCGTGTGACATTTTAGATAATGGATATGTGATTGGTACTCCAGATTCTTAGTTCTCACATTTGTGGTCATTGTGCAGGAACTAAGTAAACTCTGTGATATTATCGTTGAGCCACTTAGAGATCGCATTGTGACAAGCCTCCTTCAAGCATCACTGGTCAATCTCTTCTCCCTTGTACTATGGAAACATTTATTTTGATTTTGTTTTCCTGAAGGATAAATCAAAGACTCCAGCTATTTCTATTTTCCTGACTCTCTCTCGCCTTCGAGTCTTCGCCACTCTATTTAATTTGGTTACCATTTATTTTCTTGTTTTTAACTCTTTGGGTTTAAATTTTCAGGATGGCCTTCTTCGAGTGATACTAGATGGGGGGCCATCACGAGTGTTTAGTACCAGTGATTCAAAGCTATTAGAAGAAGATTTAGAGGTCTTAAAGGTACTTATAATTCTCAAGTCTTTTCAGGACTTGATAAAAGTTCACTTTGGGGATGTTGGAATTTTAAAATGTTTGAAATTCTAAAGGGTCAAGAATCCTCGTGAAGATGTTGAGTTTCCTTTGTTAGCTTGAACGTAATAGTTTTTATATTAAAGACTGATCTCTTATCAATTCCTAGGAATTTTTCATTTCTGGAGGAGATGGTCTTCCACGAGGGGTGGTTGAAAATCTGGTAGCACATGTACGGGATGTAATAAAGTTGCATGGTTATGAGGTTAGTTTTTTCTCTGTTCTGCATTTGTATTTAATGGTTCCAAGCAGTGTTTTAAATGCGCCTAGGAGGCACGGCATTCAAGCCTCGCCTTCAAAGGTGAAACCTGCACTCCATTTTTTTTTTTTTTTTGTTAAAGAAAAGTTCTAATTTTTAATGAAAGAAACGTTGAAGCAAGCTGTGAATGTTCTCTTCTTACCATCTCAAAAAGCTCTATTGTTTTGAACTTTTCATCATCAATGCATTCTTATTAGTTGTTATTAAATATTCGTCAATCTATTTGTCTTTATACATAATTTACATTTTTCTAGGGTGTCTTGTGCCTTAAAAAAAAAAGTGCACTTAAGTTTCGGAAGGTTAGCTGGTGAAATGTCTTTTTAAGTGCTTGAAAACATTATAACCCTATCTGTGTTATTTCTCCTTGATGCAATTGTTCTTAAAGCTTAAAAACATTTTTTTAAGTATTTAGAAAGTCATTCCAAACAGGTATACCCCTCCGTCTTTTCAAAGCTTTATAAAAAAACACTTGTTCCAAGAAAAAATGCTGTCTTAAAAAGCTGAAAAGGCTTCACACTTTTCAGTTTCATCATGAGTTGAAGCTCACTTTTTCTGATCATTTCCTCATTTATTGCCATGTTGATTCATGGAAGAACTTGATTGATAGCGGAAAAAAGGTCTGTAAATCATCTCAGTTTTAAATAAACCCACACGCTGTAGGACTTGTAAAAATATCCTTATAACTCTACCCTTTTTTTATAAGAAAAATATACCTATAATTCTCAAAGTTGTAATATTATTGACTTTTCATAAAGGATTCAAAACTAAGCAGCTTTTCAGATCTTTATATGAAATTCTCAAGAATTTTAACTTGAAAGATAGTTTTGAAACGTTTATGAATGGTCAAGAGTAATATTGCAACATATAAAAGTATAGACTTCTAAAAGTATAAGTGTACTTTTAAAACAAAGGAAAAAGTTCAGGGATATTTTTATTTATAAATTAGCTGATCTATATCAACTCGTATATAAATGTTTTCTTACCTATTAACAATGCTTTTAAATCTGAGCAAATTAAATGAAAAAAGTAGGGTTATTTTAGCTACTTCTTTCACCCTTCAACAGCAATTGTTTTGCAATGTTTCTCAAAGTGCATAAGCGCAATGAACCCTTCTTGTTTTGCAGACGAGAGAATTAATTGAAGATTTGAGAAGTGCTAGTGGAGGACACATGCAGAGTGGCAGATACAAAGCAGGAGCAGATTCAAAAACTTTGTTGAGAATACTGTGTCACAGGAGTGATTCTGAAGCCTCCCAATTTCTCAAGAAACAGTACAAAATTCCATCGTCCTCTGCTTAAATTATTATTACCTTGCCCTGTTTTAAATGATGTTTAGAATTTGCTTATTCACTCAGTTTTGTATGAATATTGTGTTTTTTCTTTTTAATTTATTTTTTCGATAATATTCATGTTGTAATAGTTGATATTTTTGCTTTTATTTATTTTGATCTATTTTGTTCCCGGAATTGTTTGATATTGCGAATAAGTTTTTTTTTATATTTTTTTAAATTTAAAATTATAATTATTTTTTTGAGTTTAGTTTCCATTTGCTTCTTGGATTTCAAAATGTTACACATTTAGTTATTAAGTTTTGAGTTTGATTTCAATTTAGTCCGTAAGTTTCAAAATGTTACAGAGTTTTGTTTCAATTAGTTCTCTAAGTTTCGAGATATTATACTTTTGACCTTGATTTTTGAGTTGTTTTTAAATATAGCAAAATGAGGTTAATTATTTACAAATATAGCTAAATTTTACTGTCTATCAGTTATAGATACTGATAGATGATAGTAGTATATCATTGTTTATCACAAATAAACAATGACATTTTGTTATATTTAGAAATAGAGAAAATTACTTTTTTAGTCCTCAAGTTTTTAATAATATATGTGTTTGCTTCTAACTTCAAGAGTGAGTAAATATCATTTACCGTTGATCAATACTCGTGTTGACTACTTTAACTAATGTGTTTCAAATTAATTTTTCTATCATTAATTTATCAACGTAGTGTTAATATTAAAATTGAGTTTAGCTTAGTTATAATTGACATGTATTCCTTACTTTAAAGTCATCGATTCAAATCTCTATTCCTACCATTTTTGTACTTTAAAAAGTTGTGATATGTGAAATTGAAATCTAGATGCGATGAAGGAATTATTTGAATCAATAATGAAACTGACTCTTGCAATCACACGTTTTGCTAATTAAAACGAAATAGTAGCAAGTTTTAATAGTAGAGAGAGACCTATGGGCAAAAAAAAACAAAAAAACAAAAACAAAAGTTTTCATTATTTTGAGTGGTTTTCTATTTTTCGTATATTTCTGTTTTCATTTTGATATATTGTGTAATTATATACCATTTTTATGGTCTTCACTTAAAACATTTGAACCTTCATGTAAAGAATAATTACACCTACTGATTTAAGAAAAATTATGTTTTTCTTTTTTACTTACAAATGTTTAGATCAATTCCAGAAGAATTATGTATTCTTTTTTACATGAGGTGAGAGTACAAATGTTTTTAGAAAAGACCATAAAAATAGTATATAATTACTCATTGTATTTCAATTTTTGGATGTCACTACTCTTTAGAGGGTGACATTAATTTATCAAAATATTTTTTAAACGATTAATTAAAATTGAATTTTGGATACAAAATAAAAAATTTAACCGCTGAAAAGTTACATTTTAAAGTTATGAAACTTATTAAATACAAAATTAAAAACTTAAATATCTATTAAAAACTTTATAATGTTTAGAGGTTTATTTGACAAAAAAAAAAAAAAAGTTTAGTAATTAGATTAAATTACAAGTTTAGTTCATAAACATTGAGAATTGTATCTATTTGGTTGATAAAATCTAAACTTAATTTTATTTCTAGAAAGGGTTTAACAAAAGAGAAAAAAATAGAAAAAATATTAATTTATACTCTTAAACTTTAGAAGTTGTGTCAATTTAAACTATGAACTAATAACTATATCAATTAAATCTCTAACTTTTGTAAGTGTATCAATTTCTTTTGAGAAAATTTCGTCTTATAATCGTTTATTTTGTAAAAAAAAAATTAATAAAAAATGTTCATGTATTTACTCCAACTTTCTGAAAATTTTTTATATTGGTAAATAGTTTAATTCATTTTCTATATTTAAAAAGAAATCTACAATGATTTTCAAAGTAACTCTAATGAAATATCGATTGGGTTTGCGAAAATTGTGAATTTTTCACTCGAAATTGAAATTACAGTAAAAGCCCAAATGCCAGAATAGGCAAAGTCATGGTTTCACTTCCACAAGCTTTGCGAAACCAAAACTGAGTACTTGAACTTCAGAGGAGCTTTGGGAGTGACAACTATGGCGGCGGTAGGAGGAACCGCCGGTGGAGGCGTTGAGTGGCATGTCAGGCCTCCTAACCCTAAAAACCCGATTGTTTTCTTCGACGTCACCATTGGCACTATCCCTGCCGGTCGTATCAAGATGGAGCTATTCGCCGATATTGCTCCAAAAACCGCCGAGAATTTTCGGTATTCTCACTGCTTTGCTTTGCTTCTTCTTCTTTTCGTTCTTTGAATTTTTTTACGATTGCTGCGAAGCGATGCGAATTGTTTACTATTCGAAAAGTTTTTTTTTTTCTTTGGGGGGAGGGGGGTTGAAGTTTTAGCTTTGTTATGGAATATTGAGTTTACGTTAGCTGGAAGTCGGAGCTATTGTCAAAGTCTTCAAATAATTTAATTTACTATGATCATCAACTGATTTAATATGGGATGGGATAAGAATAGGAGTTCTTAGTTCATCTTTGAACTCTTGTAGTGTCATTTTCTCAATTAATATTGATTTCTAGGGCTTCTAAAAATTTGTGTTAAAGTGTTGGAACTTAAATATACCATAATCTGTCAATTTAAACTTTTGGGTCAATCGGTGATTTAAATGTTCTTGTGATTCTCTATTAAATTCCACGCGCTGCTCCATTGAGGATTAGGATTTTTTTTTCTTAGTTAAAAGATGGCTGGAAGTATTATTTTTCTTGGTTGAATTGAATCCCTTTTTCCAATAAGATATGACGAACGGAATCACCTTAGGAAGAAAAATATAAGTAGCTTGAACTTCAAATCTCGTGGAGTGCAACTACCTTTTTCTCTTATCTCTGATTGAAATGTAATATTATTACATGGAGTCTGGAAACTATCATGGGTTGGCCTAGTGGTTAAAAGGGAGACAGTCTCAATAAATGGTTAAATGGTCATGGGTTCAATCAATGGTGGCCATCTACCTAGGAATTAATATTCTACGAGTTTTCTCTCTCTCTAACTATCATATCTCTTCTGCTAAATTTTCTCTGAGTTATTCACCTGTAACTATCTTATCTTTGATTGAAATTTAATATTATTACGTGGAGTCTGGAAACCATCATGGGTTGGCCTCGTGGTTAAAAGGGAGACAGTCTCAATAAATGGTTAAGAGGTCATGGGTTCAATCCATGGTGGCCACCTACCTAAGGATTAATATTCTTTATTTCGTTTATTCTTTATTTCGTTTATTAATAATATGAGCTCATATATTTGGGTAGTAAGAATCTGGATTTTGATTTCACCTACTTCCTTTAAAAACTAAATTTTTTGGCATTATTTTCCCCATCTCTTTCTGTCCCCTAATTCATTACTTTGTCTCTAACAGGCAGTTCTGCACTGGAGAATACAGGCAAGTAAAACTTTAACCAGAATTTAACAAGTATTTCTCTAGTTGACCTATGGTAGAATTTTTATGTAGCTTAAGTGTGAGAAAGTCATTAAATAAATAGATTGGTTTTTTAGTATAATCTTGATAGGAATAATCATCCTAGTGATGTGTAGAACTTCTATTGATCTTTTATTCTCATCTTCTAATGCTGGTAACTGTTTTATAACCATGTATATTTTCTCATTGTCAGCGTAGATTTTAAAATAGTTTAGTAGACTAGTGTCAACTCTCAACCACAGATTTCTGAAGAACATTACGACTTAAATTCTAGTTTCATTCTTAAATTCATAGAATTGAGCTTCTTTTTCCCATTAAAAATCAATCAAGCTGGTGACATGTAAATATTGTCAATATACAAAAGGTGCTTTGGGGTTTTTTTATCCCAAAGAAAAACTTTTCAACTGGTTAAACTTCAAAGTTAAAATAATCAAGAAACCTCAAGTACAAGGTATAGAGTTGAGAGCCGAAAGGGGCTTCGGGTTAGCTTTGAACCCCTTTGTCTACCCTCTAGGACTATTAAAATTACACTTTTTTTTCCCACAAACTTTTTTGAGTCTAATGTCTTTTATAATATATTAATTTATTATTGAAGCGAACGTTAGAAGGTGAAAGGTAGCCTTTAGCCTTAAGGCTTCTCCAATCCAAGTTTTTTTCATGTTTGGTAAACTTATTTCAACGTTTGGTCTCAATTGACAGGAAAGCTGGCTTGCCAGTTGGTTATAAGGGGTGCCAATTCCATAGAGTAATCAAGGATTTCATGATTCAAGCCGGTGACTTTGTGAAGGTAATAATCCAGTCTGTTGGCCTGTTTTTTTGGCACTTTAGGTGCTAATTAAATAGGCATTAATTATTATGTGCTGATGAGAACTCTAAGCAGCGTCTATATCCTCATATTTAGTATTCCATGTCCTCTTTCTGTAAACTGCGATGGGAACAGGAACATAGTCCTTAGAGATTCCCCGTCTTGAAAGGCAAAGTGATCAAATCAACCATTTGCAGTTATGCTTCTCCGGCCTTATTTTACATTGGTGGATGAAACTCTTCCGTTATTAATGATTATTGATACATTACAGCTTCATAATTAATGTTAACCTTCAGGCATAAGAGTTGTATTTGGCTTCCTTTGGTTTTTCTTAGATTCTTTTGGGACTACTGGATTATTTTGTTGTGCTCATTAGTTAGTCTTCAGGCATAAATTAAATTTCTGTTATTTCATTTAGGTTGAACTTTGAAGATTTTCTTTCAATGTTAACATAGTTGCTTCCCGTTTCCTTATGTCATTGTAACATATCAACTTAGTCATCTTCTTTTGTTCTAAGAAAATCCTTGACTTTTCACATTGCTTTGTTGCTTACTTCTCATACTGCCTATCCCCTTATCACATCTATAAGCATTTTATGGTTTCTTTGTTTTGCAGGGTGATGGCAGTGGATGTGTTTCTATTTATGGACATAAGTTTGAGGATGAAAATTTTGTTGCTAAACACACTGGACCTGGTTTATTGTCACTGGTATGCTTTCCTGTTGAAATGAGATTTAGTGCTTCATTTATGTCGGTGTAATTTTGCATATGTTGTTTAACTATATCCTCAGTAATATCTGTTCAATTTAATAAAAGCATGCACGGATGATAATATCTTCAGCTAATGTAGACCTTCTGCCATCATAATAACATTAAGTCTCTAGATAGAAAACTTTTGGCGAGATGGATGGTTTACTCTTCCTCCGTTTTTGCACTCATATATTGACTTAATACGGTGTTTCTTTACGTTGAGTTCTTTGGTGGAAAATTATAGTCTAACTAGTGGGAAAAGGTTTGATGCTATTAGATTAATCAACCACCGTGTTCATTTGTCACAATAATTTATCTGCAATTGCAGCTTTGCTTATATTATAAACTATTGTGTCGGGAATGTTTCATTCTCTAATTCTTATGTAGTGTGATCAACACAACTTTTACTTTTATGAACCACTTGCAATGTGTTATTGATGATTGCCTGCTTCTTCTTCAGGCAAATAGTGGGCCTGGCACAAATGGATGTCAGGTACTCCAATAACTTCCTCTCTCTCTCACATTGTTGTACCCTTCATGAGGACTTTATACATTAACATAACAATTCCACTATTCTTATTAATGTTAATTGGATGGTGTTCCGAGAGACCCCTCCTAGGTTGGCATGGAAATCTAATCTCTCCTTTGATATATCCCTTCCTTTGGAATAATGTTTATTTTCCCAAGAATTTGAACTTTTTTATTACAATATGTTCTCATGATTCTGACCTCTGTGTGTTGTTCAGAGTTATTTACATAAAAGATGAATCAAGCCTTCGCTCCCACATAATTTCTAAGTCTTTCTAATTTCCCTTTTTTATCAGTACCAAATAACAACCACATATGCTTTCTGGCCATTCTGATAAGAGGTCTAATATGGATTTAGAAGTTGGAACAATTATCTGTATTTCAATAATCACAGACGGTGAATAAACTATCTTTGATGTTATAACAATTGTAGTATGATGGGTGGTCTATGTGATTTGTTCTGGCGGGCTATTAACTCTTTTAAAGCTGCATTTACATCATTTGGAATGGTAATGTATTTTGTTCTTACATTGATAACTTTTTGCTACAGTTCTTCATTACTTGTGCCAAATGCGATTGGCTTGACAACAAGCACGTGGTCTTTGGGGTATGCTTCAAGTCCTCCAACTTTTTTGTAGTATATTTTAGTGGCAATATATTTGTCAATAAAAAACATAACACCGTCTGGTTTAAGAGAATCATAGCTTAAATCTTTCCTGGGTTGATCCCTTTGAACGATTCATTGGAGAAAAACATCTCATTAGTCATTATCGTGATTTTGAATTTAACGAGATGTGTCCCTAGAATGGAAGATTTCAAGCATTACCATAAATGCACTATAATATCCCCCTGCGTTGTAACGTACTATGGGAATTTTGTTTTGATTAGGTTTCATTCCCATTGACTGATGGCCAATTACTGTATGCTAATTTATGCTTGGAGGAGTCGAAATTGAGACTTGTGTATTGGTCTCACTTTGATACACCAAATTTCTGTTGATCCTTTTCTTGGAAATCTGTAAATCAAATGATTCCTTGGAATTTCAACTTAGGACGTTTCCATATACATCAAAAGTGAAGAAGCACTATGAACACTAGCCTAGTTTTATAAGTTGATTAATGATCAATGGAACATTACATGCATATTTTGTGCTGGCTTCCATTTTTATGTTTTGATATGCTTGTGTCCCCCATCTTCATTGTTGTTCCTGTCATTCCATTTTCTTTAAACGTATTTAGTCTATTAGATCTCCTGCTTCATTTTGTAGTCCAGGCAGGAATTCTTGAATTGGATTTTTCAATTTTTATTTTACATTCCCTAGGGCAGTAGTCTAAGATGAAATGTAGCTTAATCATCCTTTTATGATATTCTTGCAGAGGGTGCTGGGTGACGGCCTTTTGGTTGTCAGGAAGATTGAAAATGTAGCTACTGGCCCTAATAACCGACCAAAGTTGGCCTGTGTTATTGCTGAATGTGGTGAAATGTAAATTTGATGCTTGAGTTACAAACTTCTACCAAGGTTATCCAAAACATATTTCTCTGATTGTTTTAGAGTTTGCATTCACTATCAGAAAAATGGGTCGTGATTTTCAAGGATGTGAATCTGTTTAATACTTCTTTCTTGGCACAATAGTTAAGCAAACTTGGCAGTGTCATCTTTGCTTGGAGGACATGATTCTCAGATTCAAGACATTCAAACCCCATTTTGATGAGGAGGTTAGGAGCTATTATATTGGATTGAATACGTGTTTGGACAAACGGGCAACCTTGTGAGCTCTCTTTAGTTGTAAACACAGAAATGTTCTTCCATTTGAACTTCATTGTTTGACTCTGAACATGACATGATTGATAACCGTTCCATTCTTGTTATTGCATTGGTTAGAAGAATTAAGGGGGAAGAAACATACATATCATATCCTATCACTAAAGAAAATAACATGCTCAATTTCAAAGGGAAGGTTTCTTTTGAGATTTTATTGTAGAACTAGAAACAAGGTTTATTTGGATGAAGAGTAAAGGCTAATGACAATGATTTTTTTTTCGCTTCAAAATTTAAACTTGTGTGTTTATGTGTGTGGTTTTTAGTATACTTCATGCATAAACTAATCTTTTAAAAAAAAAATTAGATTTTTCTTTTAGAATAAATGTTGCTGTCCATATTAAAAAAAATTATAAATTGTGCATCTAGTATTTCATATTTTTTTTCAGTACAATAAAAGTGGGAGGATTTAAATTACAGATTTCTTGATCGCGAACACATGCCTATGCCTATGTATTAGTTGAGTAATGTTTGCTTTAGTTGTTTTAATTATCAATGATTTATTTATAGTTATTAAAATAATGTTAGTTTTGTTAATTTTTTAAAAATTTTATTTATAACATAATAAAATTGGACTTGTTAAAAGTAAAATTTAAATAATGAATATGGTTTTTTAAATATAAAAATTCAAAATATATCAAATGAATATCAATAAATCAATGATAATTTGTAAATAATATTTTTTGAGGTAAAATGCACTTTTGAGGCCTGAGTTTGAGATTATCATCTATTTGATTCCTGAAGTTTGAAAAGAAACACTTTAACCTTAAAAGGATTTTAAATGGTCCTTGATTTAACTTTAACCTAGCGAAATATTGACTGTATTGTTATTTGCTTATATGGATTATCTAACTTGCCATTTTGTTTTATTATGTGGCAAATAAGTTAAAATTTTATTTAAAAAGTTAACCCTTTTAAATAAAAATAAAATGATTTAAAACATTAATTAAAAATCTTCTCCTCCTCGAAAACAGCTTGATTGTTCCTTCCTTCTTCTATGTATCTTTGTGTCCAATTGATAGCACTCGTAGCCGGCTCACCACCAACCTCTTTGGGTGATGTGGGTTGTGGTTGACACTTGAACCACCACATACCAGCAACCAATTTTTCCATCTCCAAATATTTCGTCTAATCTCCCTCATAACACAAAGACAATACTTATCTTTCTTTATTGTTGGCAAAGCTTTCTCGATTCTCGCTCTAGCAATCCTTCTGTTTTGATCTTTCACAGTTTCTCTGATTTTCAATTACTTTAAGATTCCTATACGGAAAACAGCCATTGAAGGTGAGCTCTAAATTAGGCTAAAATCCTAAGAATTAGGAAGCCAAGATTGTCTCATTTGGTTGTTGATGGTGATAAAGTTGAGGAGATTGAGAAAATTAAGATTGAAATTCAAATACCCATCCACCAAATTTGATTCCTATTTTCCAAGAAAGTGATAGAATTGAAAGTTTCAAGCAAAACAACCAGTATGCAATGTGGTAAATTTTGAAATATGTAAAATCGGTGGCAGGATGTGGATGATATGAATCACCCAAGACATCAAATTATTATTTAATAATTTTGATGTAATTTAATTATTTTTCAAATTTATCCTTGTTAATGACATTTTAAGTATGGTTATTTTAGACATTTTACTATGAATTATGATAAGCTAAGTTTTATTGGGAGACTATTTAAAGTCTTGCCTTTAGGTTGTTTAGAACAGTTTTTTTTTATGTTTATAGAACTTTAGGGTTTTGTTGAATGAGAATTCTATGGTAGATGACAGAGTTTCATCCCGCCACTTTTGCAATTCTTGAATTAGGGTTGCATGCCAAGAACATTCAGGTAAGTTTGAGCATCTTATTTGTGGAGTGTTCGAACTTGGAGTAAGGAACTAGTTCTCCTTATCTCTTGGTCTTCGATCGAAAGGTAATCCAATTCTAGTCTTTTCCTTTGGATTGGCATCAATTGATTTGGGGGTTTTGGGATTTGTTGTTAGGGGTTCAACAATTGGGTTCCTAATTTTCAAATTATGAGGATTTTTATATCATTTGGTATCAGAGCATAGGCTCTAGATTGGGTATATGTTTATTTCAATTGCCTTTTTTTTTTTGTTGAGTCTATTTATTGATTAGGGTTCTTATTGTGATCTTGTTGTGAAAAAAAAATAAGCAAGCACGTCAATTTAAAAAAAATGGCGACGATTCTGTGATTCAAATTGAGAAAAAAAAGCAGGCACGTCAAGCAAGTACGTCAATCTTAAAAGAAAAAAACAAAGTAAGTTTGCCGTCTGCAATTCGTAATTGATAAAAAAAAAAAAAAAAAAAAGCAGGTAGCTCTATTTTCATGAGTTTTAAGCTGCTGAAATTTATAAGAAAAGTTAGTTGTTTCAAATTAAACTTTGAAATTTCTTTAAATTAGAGTTTGGGGTAAAAGTAGTATTTCTAATTCCTAATTCTTGTTTCCTTTTTATCATTAATTTGTATAGTTGTTTGTCATTTTCTTGTTCATCTTGCATAACTCTTTGAATCTTGAATCTTAAATTCTTGATTCTAAATATCTTGTTTTTCTTGATTTTCTTGTCTAGTTTGTCGAATCTTGAATATTAGATTCTTGATTTTTAGTTTTTTTTTTTTTTTTTTTGTGGAATTCTACTGGTTCTTTGCTTGAGTTTGACACTTTACAGTCATTTTTGCTTGGTTTGTTTTTGGCTTGCTCTTCTTATCTTAATTGCAATTTTGGCTCATTGCCTTTTTAGAGCATTCCCTTTTGTGAGAGAGTGCCTACATTAAAGGGTGTAAACACGAGTGAACATCACTATCGAGTGAAACATGAAGGGAGACTTGTGAGGTCCACTTTACTTTCATTTGTTTTTTTTTTTTGTTTTGCAGCAATGTCAGGCATTGGAGGTGCTCCACAGGGGCAGTTACAAGAAGGATTCAATGAGGGAGTCATGAAAAACTTGGAAACCTTAATCAATGCGAGATTGGATAGCATAGAACAAAGACTTCAAGTTAGGGAAAGACCTCAAGTAAGGAGGCGGGTTGTAGAGGTTCCTGAGGAGGAAGAAGACTCAGAGCAAGATGAATCTGATTCTGACCCTACTATAGATGGGCCTAGAAGAGGGGAGCGACAAGGCCAAAGGGGAGGAGGAGGTTTTCACAATAGAAGGCCGCAAGGTAGAAGAGAGAGTCACTATAGCAATCAAGGTTTTGGAAACATTAAAGTTAAATTTCCAAAATTTTATGGTATGTCCGACCCTTAGGACTACTTCCAATGGGAACATGAGGCGGAACATATTTTTCGTGGTAACGATCTCTCTGAAGAGAAAAAGGTAACTATCTCTATAATACATTTTAAGGGATATGCACAGACATGGTGGGATAAGGTGTGTTCTAAAAGGAGGCGGCGACAAGAGGGTCCCGTGGAAACATGGCGAATTGAGAGAGCTCATGAGGAGGAGATTTGTACCAAAACATTACTTGAGAGATTGTGCACAAAAACTTCAAGCTCTGTGCCAAGGAAGTAAAAGTGTGGATGATTCTTGCAAGGAGATGGAGATGTTGATGGAAAGATTGGAGATAGATGAGGATGAAGAGAACACTATGGCTAGATTTCTTCATGGTTTAAATATTGATGTGACTGAACGTGTCGAATTGCAAGTATACGATGATATGGAGGAATTAGTGCACCTTGCAGTGAAAGTTGAAAAGCAACTTCAAAGCGAAAATCAAGGTACACTTCTAAAAACTTTTCCAATTCAACGTTTGGGAAACATAGTGACAAACCTGCAGAATCTAAATTTAAAGCTAAGTTAGGAGGTGATAAACCTAAAGATAAGGGAGAGTCCTCATCGAAAGCAAAACCAAAGATGGAGGCAACCACAGGTAGAATATAGAGATCTTAAGTGTTGGAAATGTCCTAATAAGAGGACAATGATCATTAGAGAGGGAGAAATAGTCACTGATGTGAGTGAAGATGATGAAGAGATAGGAGAGTTAATGAGTGACCAAGAGGGAGGGGAAGAAGTTGAAGATACGTCACAATTATCCTTAGTCACTAGAAGGGCCTTAAGTACATACATAAAGGAGGATGATTTGGAGAATCAAAGAAAGAATCTTTTTCATACACGTTGCCTTGTACAAACTATACCATGTAGTGTAGTGATTGATAGTGGAAGCTGTACGAATGTCGTGGAGAATCAAGATGAAACCGACTGACATAATTTTCTTTCCATGACTTCAGAACTGCTTTACAAAGCTATGATTTGGATTCGAGGACGAATCCTTCAAAAGGAGGAGAGGATGATATAAACTGCCCAAGACATCAAATTATTATTTAATAATTTTGATGTAATTTAATTATTTTTCAAATTTATCCTTATTAATGACATTTTAAGTAGGGTTATTTTAGACATTTTACTATGAATTATGATAAGCTATTAGGGTTTTATTGGGAGGCTATTTAAAGTCTTGCCTTTAGATTGTTTAGAATAGTTTTTTAGATGTTTATAGAACTTTGGGGTTTTCTTGAATGAGAATTTTCTGGTAGATGACAGAGTTTCATCTCGCCACTTTTGCAATTCTTGAATTAGAGTTGCATGCCAAGAACATTGCTTGTGGAGTGTTCGAACTTGGAGTAAGGAACTAGTTCTACTTATCTCTTGGTCTTCGATCAAAAGGGAATCCAATTCTAGTCTTTTCTTTTGGATTGGCATCAATTGATTTGGGGGTTTTGGAATTTGTTGTTAGGGGTTCAACAATTGGGTTCCTAATTTTTAAATTATTAGGGTTTTCATATCAAGTTTTAAGAATTTATATAAATTGTATGGAGGAGCATGAGGAAGAATGAACTTTCAAAGGGAAAATCTAAGCCTATGTCTTAAAGGCCATGAGAGTAATAAGATATTTTGATATGGTGGTTTGCGACTAATTTCAAGAAGTGCAGTCGTATGCGACAAAAGTCGAGTCAACAGTGGAATGATTTGGTCATTTTATTGTAGAAAACTGAGATCCAAACACAAACACGAGTGCTTAAAATACAAGTATTTGAAATACAAGATAATTTGGAACCTATTGCAACTGTAGATTTTGATACATAAAAAATACAAGTGCTTGAAACGCAAGATTTGGAGGATGCTCAGATACGAAAAGTTTGATTGTTTTCTTAAGCTACTTTGACTAATTTGATTTTTTTTCTTAACCAATTTTATCTTCTCAATCTTTAAATATTTATGGACACTAGAAGTATCACAAATAGACACGGATAGAAGCCTATTAGTATCTATCTTAGATAAAAAAAAAAAAATCAACAAATTGTTTCATGGTAGGAAATTGAAGTTGAAGGTTTGAAATCTGTTATCGAAGATGATAATGAAGAAGATGAAAATGTTTGATGGTTTTCTTAAGCTACTTTGACTGGTTTGATTCTTTTCTCAACCAATTTTCTCTTCTAAGTCTTTAAATGTTTGTGAACACTAAAAGTATCATAGATCGACAATGATAAAAGCATATCACTGTCTATCAAGACATTGATAGAAGTTCATCGATATCTATCTTAAATAAAAAACAATAACAATCAACAAATTATTTCATTGTAGGAAATTGAAGTTCAAGGTCTGGAAACTGTTCTTGAAGATGATAATGAAGAAGAAGAAAATAGAAGAAGGAAAAATAAATCAAAATAATCAATGGAATCTGATCTATTTGATGAGGAAGAAAATGAAGGAAGAAAAACAAGATGGAAAAAATGAGAAACAGGTAAATATATTTAATGATAATTGTTCAACATGTATATTTAAATAATTAGATTATTGACTAATATTAGTGTATCATATCAGGTTCTATCAGCCTTCTTCTTCTAACTTGAAAATATTTTCTTGCAGTATGTTGAGAAAAAGATCAAGTTGAGGAAGACCAAGCTCAACTGGATGAAGAGAATGAAAGTAATAAAACAATAGATAAAAAAAAAAAAAAAAAAGCAAACAAGTGAGTAGAAGGTAAATAGCAAACTAAGATACTACTCTTTTCACATTCTATTATTATATCATTAACATTCTTTCTAACCATCATAGGTTGCTGAAGAGAAATGCAAGCGTAGAAAATTTAGACCAAAAGTGTTAGAAGATGATAACAACCTTATGAATGAGAGGCCGAATTGACAAAGAAAACCAACAACAAAGGCAACGAAGAAAGCCTCTCCAAAAAAAAATGTGGACTAATACACAACATCCCAAGTCTAGCTTCACTATGGATTGTTTACCATCATCCATTACTTTGTATTCATTATTGTTAATGGGATCAACCTAATAAAATAAAATGAAAAAAGTAATTAGTATTAACACATGTATCAACGATAGAAACTGATAGTAAACTATTAGTTTCTACCACTAATAGAAGTCTATAGTTTCTATCATTCTTTTATCAACAATGTGGACTAATCAAAATCATTGAGCGTGTTTCTTCTAAGGAGTTGACTAAAGTAGTGATAATCACATGGCAGATCTAGCAAGTTCAGAATAAGTTGTTGTTTTTGAATGTGCCTATCGATGTTGACCATATTAGCAATTCAATTGAAAAGCATTCCAAAGAGGATAGATAACTATGTATGAATACTAAAGAAAAATAAGTTGTGAGGACTTATGTAGTTTCCCACTCGATTTCTCGTGTTGGGCGGTATCTTCCTTTGAATATGTGGAAGTTTAATATTGATGTTGCTTAAAGCTCTCTTAGTGATGCCAAAGGACTGGGGTGAGTGCTTCGAGACCATTTAGGTTGTGTTCGTCTGATTGGTTTTATATTTGTTCCTAGATGCAATGCGATCAAGGTCTTGGAAGCGAGGACAATTTGTGATGGCCATCGTAGTGTTACTTCCCTCAATATTCATCATGTTGTGGTTAAATCCGACTGTCTGGTGGTGGATAATTTATTTAATGTAGTCTCGATGGATCTTACAGAAGTCTCATTCTTCATTAATGAGGCAGTGTTTGTTGCGCATTAGATATGGTCGATGTTTCCTTCTCATATGTGAGGTGTTGTCTGCACAATATATTGGCGCATTCCCTTGAGTCTAAGGCGTCGGAAGAGCAAACGTCTTATCTTCTTCAAATGGCTTACCATAAGTAGTTTATCTTGCTCGTGGCTTAAGATTTTAATAACTCTCACTCGATGTTTATTCAAACAAAAGGTAATAAGCAAAATAAATTCATACACTTACGAAAACTTAAAGTGTACATTGATTTATTTGTGTAGGAAAAATAATTTAGTGTGCTTTGAAAAAAGAAAAATAATTATTATCTATCAAAACAAGTATAACTCAACTAATATATCTTTGTAGTTCGAATATCCAAAAGGGTAAGAAAAGGAAAAAAAAAAAAACAAAATCAAAAAATATTCTGCAGTAGTGCCGTAGTGGTCTGTGGTAAAGCCACCTGTCCTTAATATTTGGTTGCCTTATCCATAGTCAATGCCAATGGACGCTGCGCTTCGGCTTAGCGTCTCCGACCAAATGCTTAGTTTCACTTCCACTCTCGTCGTTGAGTTTTCATCTTCATAACTTCTTTCCCCCTTGCTATCCTCTGCATTTCTGTTCATCCATATATCTATCTTCTCATTGTGTGATTCGGAAAATCAAGAAGAGAAGAAGAGAACAACCAGTATGACAACGCCGCTTTGTGATTCATCAATGGTGAAGCATTGCCACCCCTCCCTTTCATCTCAATCTTATAAGTTTCTCCTCTCTTTTGAGGCATTCTCTCTGAAATCCCATCTTCGTTCCGCATTTATCCACAAATCTGCCTTCCAATTCCGATCCAGAACTTCTAAATTGGTGTATTCGACAAAACGGAACTCGCTCCCTGTAGCTTCGCTCGGAGGTTTTTTAGGCGGGATTTTTAGAGGAACGGATACTGGGGAGTCCACTAGACAGCAATATGCTTCAACCGTTGCTGTTATCAATGGATTAGAAGCGCAAATTTCTGCATTATCGGACTCGCAACTAAGGGACAAGACGTTTACGCTGAAAGAGCGAGCGCAAACGGGCGAGTCATTGGATTCTCTTTTGCCGGTAACTGTTTTTATGTTTATTTTTTGCTAAATTTTTCTTAAGTTTCTGCTTCTTATTGTAATGGAATTCTTCTCTTTGATATCTTAACTTCTTCATGTTTGTAATACTACCTACTTCATAGTCGTTTCAGTAGCATGTTCATGCGGAAAATTCATTTTCGGTCATTCTTTGTTCTGAATGCTCTATTACGAAGTTCTAACCATGGAGTTTTTGCTGCAGGAAGCATTTGCTGTTGTGAGAGAGGCTTCGAAGAGGGTACTGGGGCTCCGGCCGTTTGATGTTCAACTTATAGGCAAATTATCTACGCTACATTTTCTCTGTTGCCTTTTCTTCTTATGAATAGTTCTGTCTGTCATCTGTTATGAATTAGCTTTATTTAGCAGTATATTGCTACTTTCTCCGCACATTCGTGATGTACAACGTTCCTTATCAGGAAAAAAAAATGGAAATGACAGAAATAGAAGTACAATGCCTAATGTTTGGATAGAAGACAAGATCATATTATTATTGGATAATGGAACACAAAAAGACGAATGGGAGATGAGGGCATCCATGAGGGTTACAAAAACCACCGGTTGACATCTATAAATAAATAATCATGCATCCAAGAAGTAAGAAGGAAAATGAACTCCTTGAAGCCTCGAATTTAATATACTAGTAATGGTTTTTGGTATATATGTCATGTAAGGAACTTGAAAGCTTTAGAATTTTACTAATTGTTTGATACTATCTTTTTCTATTTTTGAGGATGACACGTTGGAAGGTTAAAATCTCCAAGTAAAATTCTTACATTGTTGGTTGCTCATGTCAGGATTAACACCATTTATTTTGTCTAGATGATCTCATCTCTGGTCTTGGAGCTTCAGTAGTGTGTTCATCATAAACACACGGAAGAGGACTTAGATGATATGTTATGGAGATGTCAGTTTATTGCAATCGTTTAGGGAAGATTCTTATTTCTTGGACATGTTCAGAGTGAGGTTGGCTTTGAGTAGGCCCTGTAACGTGATATTGGAGGAGGTGCTCTTATATTCGCCGTTCTAGGATAAAAGAAAGGCTTTTCCTTAGTTGCTTCTTTTGGCTTTTATGTGTAATATAAAGCTATAGAGATTGAGAATCTTTAAGGGTGTAGGGGCGCCTAAGAAGTGGTGTAGAAGGGCATTTGTTCACATCAATTCTCCCTTTGGGTGTCTATGGCTGATCTTTTTTGTAATATCTTTTGATTTTATTCTAAAAAATTGGACCTCTTTTATAATTTTTTGCTGGCTTCCTCTATTTTGGGTTTTGTTTTTATCATACCCTGATATCATACTCCCATTCTTATGAAAGTATGGTTTTTCGTTATGAAATAGTATTGGAATGTCAGTTTTATTTTTCAATCAATATTTTGATAAAATAGTTGCCACTTTTTAACTTTGGAAATACTGTATACAAATAAAGGAAGTTTTGCTTGATCCATTCCTTCTTATGTATTTGAATTTTAACTGCATATGGAATTCTTGATACCAAAGCATTATTATGCACTTATTAAGGTACAACCTTTTGACTTTCTTAGTTCTTTTCTTGCAGGTGGCATGGTTCTTCATAAGGGAGAAATAGCAGAGATGAGAACTGGAGAAGGAAAGACCTTAGTTGCTATTTTACCAGCTTATTTGAATGCTTTAACTGGAAAAGGGGTTCATGTCGTTACTGTTAATGATTATCTGGCCAGGCGAGACTGTGAGTGGGTTGGTCAAGTCCCTCGTTTTCTTGGACTGAAGGTTGGCCTCATTCAACGTATGCCTCATTCCTTTTTGAATCTCCAAAAACCAAATTACATTTTTCACTAAATAGTTGGACGAACATTCTCACTTCTGATTGCTTAAGGTTGATTCCTATACAGGTTCTGTGTTTTTAAATTTGCAAGTACTGGTCTCTTGGCTATTTGTTTAATCATACCTGGAAGTTCAGAATCCATTTTTTGCATTACCATTCTTTACTCTACGTTAGACAACCCACCAGCTATGGCAATAACAAATATTTAAGACTTTGATAACAATCATTTTATGCATGTGAAGAGAAAAGGGTCATAAATGGCCTGTTTGGTAGGCAATCTGAAAATAGAAATTTGAAGGGATTCTAGAAACAGAGTTATATTTTATGTTTTCAGATATGTGTTTGGTAGGAAATTTAGAAATTGGATTGTAATTTAAACAATTGTTTTAAATTTGTCTGGTACTATATTTATAAACCAGAAAATTAGTTGTAGTTACCCACTAAATATTAAGTTGAATATAAACCATTAGTAATTAGTAATTCATTTCTGAACATGATTTATGTTAAATCTTTTTGTATAACTATTATTTTGTAATATTATATAATTTCTAATAAATTACATGATACATATTTTTATAAAAAAAATGAATCGAGTTTATAATATGAAATAGGAGAATTTTTAAAAATAGAAAAATAAGGAAAACTATTTACACAAAATAGCAAATTTTTTAGATAGTTGTGATAGACGCTGATTGAAGTCTATCAGGTTCTATCAGTGATAGAAATGATAGAAGTCTATCACTAATAGATGCTGATAGAAGTCTATCAATGTCTATCAATGTTTTTTTTGCTATTTTCTGTAAATAGTTTGACATTTTTTCTATCTGTGAAAATTTTACTATGAAATACTATAATTCTAAACGTTTTTATCTTTTTTTTTTCAATATAATTCTGCAAAGATACACTGAAAACATAAAAATGTTGTTTTCAGAATTTGCATGGTTTGGATCACGAAATCCAAAAAAAGTTTTCAAAAAAAAAAATCCATATTGGCTGCCAAACATATATTTGTTGAACTTAGTGAATCTAAAAACATAAAACATAATCCAAGTTGTGAATTGTCCTCTATAATCCATAAAAAAAGATTATGCTCTTGATATAAGTATATACTAAGTTAAGTATAAGTATTTGCTCAAATGAAATCGTTAAACTATATTATTCTTAAATCTCCATTGTACATTCAACATTGTTGTGAATTGCGCACTTGATACAGTTATATGAGACAAGCAGTCTATGCTAGTTTCTTAAGAACCGATGTTTTAATGTCTTTTTTTTTTCTCCATATTGAGGCTTGGAGCATTTCCCCTTATTTTCTCGACACTTTCAACTTTGACCTATTAAGCTTTGAAGATTATTCTTAATCTATTCATTTTCTGTAAATTGGATTATGAATTTGTATTATTACTGTCTGGTTCCATCTGCCACTACATATGTTTTAAAATTCTATCTATATTTGTTTGGACTCTCATTTCTTTGTACAGAGAATATGACAAGTGAAGAAAGAAGAGAGAATTACCTAAGTGATATTACCTATGTCACTAATAGCGAGCTTGGTTTTGATTACTTGAGGGACAATCTTGCCACGGAAAGTAATCCTTGACTTATTTGCTTGCTTTGAGTTACATTTTATTTGGTCTGTTCCGATCAAATCACCTAAATGCATCTGTGACATGTGCAGAGTGTCGAAGAGCTTGTCTTAAGAGATTTCAATTACTGTGTGATTGACGAGGTTGATTCTATCCTCATTGATGAAGCAAGAACCCCGCTCATTATATCTGGCCCTGCAGAAAAACCAAGTGATAGATATTATAAAGCTGCAAAGCTGGCTTCTGCTTTTGAACGTGATATACATTACACTGTAAGATTATCAATTGTTTTTTTATAATTTCATAAGATGCTAGGAAGAGTATGGCAGTTTAAATCTTTAGTCGCACAAGAACTGAATTTTGTTCCACAACTCTCCCCAATCCCCAGATTTCTTGAAAATTCTTGAAATGTTCCAACCAGCGGTGCCAAAGATCTGATTTTATTGTATAGGACCATATAACTTTAGCTGTGTGATCAAGAACAAGCCTACAAGAAAGCTGCTCAATGCATCGAGATGATCGTGACTGAGAAAACAAGAAAAATCAAAGTACTTTAGGACCTTGAACGAAAGGATGGCTACCATTTTCCATGTTACGTTTGCAAAGAAGTCACCAAGAAGGGGGATAGAGCTAGTCAAACTAAACTGCCCCGGTTTCAAAACTTCTTAAACAAGTCCAGCATTTCTTTGAGTAAAAATGTACAATGAAAGTGTCCAATTGAGTACATTTATTAACATGGAATTCTCCATTAATTCATATCCCTTGTTTTAGGCTGAAACTTTAGATGGAATCCTAACAAGCTATGGTAAATGTGCTACTTGAGAGAATTGACTATGAAATAGGAGGGTTAGGCGACTAACTTTAGACAAACAAACATTTTTTTTAAAAAATTTCTCCAGCCTTCTTTCAATTCTTTCTGTAACAGGGTTCCAAAATTTACCTTCTTTGTGTTGTCTGCTAATGGCAGTCCAAAGTAGTTTTTTAAAGTACAATCCTTACTACAATGTACACCCGCATGTATTGGCTTGATAGAAAAACCACCAGTTTATCCATGTTGAATCTAGGAATAGCAGATTGGCTTATATTTATCCTCAACCCCGGAGGTTCTGTTAAAGATCTTGATGAATATTAATAGACTATAGAACTTGTTTCTTTATAAATAATCATACTATGAATAGAATACTAACTTTTTAATTTTATTGTTCAATTTCTTCTCAATGAAATTTGGTTTTCTCATAAAAGAAAACTGAAGGAAAATCATACTAGATGATAATGTAACATTAATAGTCAATTATTCTCTGTGTTGCAAATTAACTAGCTAGTTCTTCTTTTTCATTCATTAGCTAGTATGCCTTTAAGTTTTTCTTGGATCTTGTTTTTGCTGGTACTGTGTCTATATGAGACCCTTCCCTATAGGGAGCTCAGAACTGAAATAGAAAAAAGGGGTAAGAAACTGAGTTTCTATATGAAAGAATATATAAAGGAAAAAAAATAAAAGCCTACTAAAGAGAAGTCCGAACCCTACCTAAAGAAACAGACTCCAATCCAAGAGGATCAAACGTAGCTCATAATTACAAAAGGTTGGATAATATACGTCCTTGGACACATTGAACCGAGCAACCTCCCAAACCTCGTCCCAAGATCTCTCGATCTCTCAAAAAGTTCAGCTATTTCTCTCAAGCCGAAGCTCCCTCATCGTAGTAAAGAAACATGAGTACCACAACTTTTCCTTTATCTTGAAACAGTGAATTGAAGAGCACCTCCTCAATCATGACACTTCACTATCTACCACGAGTCCAACATAAGCCGAACAAGCTCAAGCAATTGTTCCATAAGGAATGAGCACACGGGCACCCCCACAATCAAACACTAAAATTTAATTTCATTACTGAAGTGAAATTTGAGAATATCCTGTTGGATTGTGCGACATCTGGTTTGTCATTTCGTTTAGGTGACCTGTCTTTTATTGGTTGACATAGCTTTGAAGTCCTAACAAGTGAGTTGCTCTTTCTATGTTCGTTATTTGTCCCTTTTTTAAAAAAAGAATGTTCTAACGTAGTGTGTGGTTTAAATATTATGGTAAATGATCAGATTTGTGTACATGTGATTTTAAGAAGATGGCTTATTCCCTTGCAGTGTGAAGATTTGCTGGCTTTGTCAAGTGATAAAAAGTAGGGAAAAACAAGAATATAAAATTCTAATAGTTGTGCTGTAATTGTTGCAGGTGGATGAGAAACAGAAGACTGTGCTGCTGTCAGAACAAGGTTATGAGGATGCTGAGGAAATTCTGGATGTTAAAGACTTGTATGATCCTCGAGAACAATGGGCATCATACGTTCTTAATGCAATAAAAGCTAAAGAACTATTTCTAAGAGATGTCAATTACATAATTCGTGGTAAAGAGGTTCTAATTGTGGATGAGTTCACTGGTCGGGTGATGCAGGTAATTTTTCTGAATTCATCTGTATCCTCAGGAAGACATTATATTTGATTGTACCCATGCATGGTTTGTCTTTTCATTCTCTTTCTTTAAGAAGTAAAACATACACGTCAGAAAAATGATCTCATCTCATGAGTAGGTCATCTGTTTCAGTATTGTTTTATGGCATTTTCTTTTATGATCAGTTCTATTTTATAAAGGTTTCAGCTACCTATTTGTATGAAATTACTCGAGGAATGAAACAAGCTACAAATTGTTGATTGTAAGTTAGAGGACCATCCTACAGGGTTACGTATATTTCAACTAAATATTAGAATAGTGATCCTTGTTTACACGATGTCCATCCTTAATCCCGTAAAATAATTACTTACACTCACTTAAAGCGAACAACATAAGTTGAGTTATGATTTCGGATCAATATTTGCAAAACATATTTTGTAACCCTTTTTTTTTTTTGTAAACTTTTCAACTGACATGCCTTGGAAATAGGTAGGTCTATAATATGTCAAAGTGAACATGGCTCAACAGTGATATGACACATACTCCTTCTCTTGAGGTTAGAGGTTTAAATCTCTATACCCGTATACTCAAAAAGAAAAGGAAAAAATGGGTCAATTTTTGTAGTTTTTTTTAATTATTTGCGTTGTAAATTATTTTCGAAGTTAGGGTAGTTTTATAATGATTACATTTAGGAAATTATCTCCTTAATTTTTAACTTTTAGGCCTTTTAAGTTTGTTTTAGGATAGCATTTTTTTATTTTCCTTTTAGGATAGTGACTAATTAATTGTATTTATTCTGATGATTCTACTGCACTAATAACACAGAAAATTTAGAAATTTGCAATTTTTTTATGAGAAAAAAGGAAATATATTTATGCAATGATTAAAGAACAACCAAAGGGTACAGAGACGGTTTCCCCACATGGCCCTCTCTCCACATTGTTGCTTCATCTGCTATTCTGGACATGAAATGCCTACCCACGTATTCATCAACTGCCACTTTGTTGAGGGGTTTTGGAAGGAGATCTCCTCTTTTGGACGGTACACGGCCTTACCTATGGACATTATTAGTGCCCTCTCTTATACTCTCACTAGACATCCCTCTACCGAACAAAAGAAGATTATTTGGATGGATTTGATTCGTGCTTTTTTGTGGATTACATGGAAGGAGAGAAACAAGCGCCTTTTTCAATGATAGAGGAAGCTCCTTTGATTGTTATTTTGAACTCATTATCTTTCATACTATGAGTTGGTGCAAATGTACATCTTTCTTTAGTTCATACACCCTTTCTTCTCTTTTGACCAATTAGAGATCTCTCTTGTAACTCCTTTGGCTTTGGCTTTGGCTTGGGCTTCGGCCTCTTTTTGTAAATTTCATACATCAATGAAATTCTTTCTTATCAAATTAAAAAGAAAAAAAAAAAAAGAACAACCAAAGGGCAAAGGGTAGAGATAACTCCTCCCAAAGGATAGCTAAAGGAAGGCCTTCCAATCACAGAAGAAATTTGTGTGAGTTGTGCACCATCAAAAGGCACTATGTAGTATGTTGCACATACATACAAAAAGTATCAAAAGACAAAAACTTATCTTTGAAGGTTCATTGGGTTCTTTCTTATTTATGGTCTGACTTCTGAGAGTGGAGGGAAACCGGGAAGGGTTTTAATTTCATGAAGCCAGTCATTCACAGCCACAGGCCATTTTTCAGAGGGTACAAATGTTATGGCTATGCATTTTTGTGGGGCTATTTCGGTAGTCTCCATTTAGAAGCGTCCTTTCTAATATAGAGGAAGTTGATTTATTCTTGCATAATTCAATAGGATTTTTACTTTCTAAACTTCAAGGATAGACATATGATATATCTATGCTTTATGAGTCTTCCAGTTCTTGCTCGTGTAAATCGTTGTTTATTTTTTTGAAATAAGAAACAAGAAAAATTCATTGAAATAATGAAAGAGACTAATACTCCAAAGAACAAAAGATTCACCGGAGAAGAAAAAAAGAAGGAATACAAAGGGAATAAAAGACAATTCAAATAAAGATAAATCCTCCACAGAGAACAAAGAAAAAAATAATCCAAACAAAACACCAAAATAAAGGCCAAGAATGATGATGAGCTTTGAGCAAATGAGACCAAAGGAGAGGGGGAGCCAAGGGAAACTGAAGAACAATGATCTTGGAAAACAAAGATGCCCAACAGCGCCAAACACCAAACCACTTAAGTATAAGGCCCAAAAAACTTCCAAAAGAGGCTTGAACCGACAAACTTCAAGCATCAAATTGAATAGAAAAAGATTTTCACGACAACACTAAGATAACAACCCCAAAGCCTCTGAAGTGCCTAAAGGAACTACACATTGCAGGACAATCATTAAAGACAAATCCTGGTTTATTTGTTAGTTTCTTTTTCTGATCAGTCTTTTTGCCTTCCTTTTTTAAGGTTTAGAAGGCTGATATCTTGAAAGGGAAAAAAAAGGTTAAATTTTTCTAGTTTGTTGTACTTGGATGAATATCAGTGACTTTATCTGGAGGTCTTCCTTCTCTTGGGTAGGCTTGTGTTGTAACATGGAAGTCTCCCTTCTTGTCTCAAATTATTGGAGCTCCTCCTTATTTTGTTCTCCACCTTTCTGCCTTCTTTGTTTGGTTTTAACTTATATTTTTTGTATGGTCCTCTTTTGTACTGTACCTCCAGTCCTTTAATTGATATTCTACCAAATACTGTGAAGTGTAAATAATGTAATGTTAACATATATGTCAGCTGCTGCATTCAATCATTCATATTACGTCATACTTATTTATTCAGTACAATTTGTTGATGGAATTTTAATGGTTTATTAAACTGTCCAGGGGAGAAGATGGAGTGATGGACTTCATCAAGCAGTCGAAGCAAAAGAAGGTTTACCAATTCAAAATGAAACTGTTACACTAGCTTCAATAAGTTATCAAAACTTCTTCCTCCAGGTAGCTACCAGGACAATTTTTTCTTCTGTAAACTCAATAAGATTTTTCTCACTGTCCTTGATGCTTCTTCTTTACACTGTTTGCAGTTCCCAAAGCTTTGTGGAATGACTGGCACTGCAGCAACGGAAAGCACTGAATTTGAGAGTATATATAAGCTCAAAGTCACAATTGTACCTACAAACAAGCCTATGATTAGAAAGGTATTGATAAGCCTGCTATTCATAAATAGATAATTGTGAGACCTTTGATTGTCATGTGCTTTACATGTGTGCATATGCTTATATGCTTAAAGGCTGTGGTTTAACCTTAGTTTCTTTAGAAGTGTTAAGTTAAGGTTCGCCCAACTCTGTGGTCCTCACCATACAAATATACTCTGATAAATCTCAGTGAAGTCAATGCTCTAATCTTACTATATTTGTGCTATTTTTTTTGCATCAGGATGAGTCAGACGTAGTTTTCAGGGCAACAACTGGAAAGTGGCGAGCTGTTGTAGTGGAGATTTCTAGAATGTATAAGACTGGTCGCCCTGTCCTTGTTGGCACAACTAGTGTTGAGCAGAGTGATGCGCTCTCAGAACAGTTGCAAGAAGCTGGAATTCCACATGAGGTCAAGTCTTTTACTTTTCTTGGAAATTCACAACACTTAACAAATAGGCTATTATATGAAATGGAGCGAACGTTATATTAGAGGGTTTGAACATAAAACGTCCTACTATATTACCATTTTAAATTCTACTAAATTCAGAAACTTAAAGCTGCTAAGTTACTGTACTGCATATTTAATCTTTTAATTAATATTCTCAACATTGTGCTAAGAACTTGTAAATTTTGGTAGAATATGAAAGTTGAACAAAATTCTACCCAATCAATAAACTGGGTTCTAGGCCTGAATTGCAATGCCAAGAGTTCGTTGTTTTTCCTTCCAGAGCTACCATTTGGCTTTGGAAACACCTTGATTATTTTTCTAGGCCACTGTGACTGATGATATTTAGTGCTCTTCAATTTCCGAAGGTTCTCAATGCAAAACCAGAGAATGTTGAGAGGGAAGCTGAAATTGTTGCTCAGAGTGGTCGCCTAGGTGCAGTGACAATTGCTACCAACATGGCTGGTCGGGGTACCGATATAATTCTGGGTGGTAATGCTGAATTTATGGCAAGGCTGAAGTTACGTGAGCTGCTTATGCCAAGGTATCATCTTCATCTTGTTATGGGTTGATATTCCCCTTGTCAAACCTCTTTTGTCCGTGAAGTAATTGCACTGAAAGAAATCAGGAAGATATAATCAAACAAGAGAGGACATGAAATTCTCCCAAGAACCAAAAGGAACTGCAACTCTGCGAGACAAAGAGTAAGAAAAAGTCAGAGAGAGAGAGAGAGAGCATGAATGAAAAAGATCCCAGCATGGGTGATAGGAAAGTAACACCTGGAAAGTAACTCTAAGCCCTTTCCCTGCTTCTCAAACTATTTACTTGCGCTAAGAATGAAGGGGTATTAAATCAATGGTAGTTTGTTTTATCAAGCGTGTAGATTGCACTAAAAGGTCACTCTTTATTTTTGAATGTCAAATAATCTGCACATGTTCAGATTACACGTCCTTAGTTTATGGCTTATATTTTACAAGTGTGATGGGGCTGGGGACAATTAGACCTGTAGAATATTGGAATATTTTATTGCAGACTTGTCAAACTAACTAATGGAGTTTTTGTATCTGTGAAGAAGCCTCCTCCAAAGAAAACATGGAAGGTGCAGTAACGATTTTTACTCTTTGATTTGTATTTTTTTGTTAATATGGTTGCTTGGTTTGTATCTTTATGTTGTCTGGCATCCCAGTTGATCTATTTTATGATACATTAGGTGAACGAAAGTTTATTTCCATGTGATCTTTCAAGTGAGAATACCAAATTGGCTGAAGAAGCCGTACAGTTTGCTGTGAAGACTTGGGGTCAGAAATCACTAACTGAGCTTGAAGCAGAAGAGCGTCTATCTTATTCTTGTGAGAAAGTATATTCTTTGAAACCAGTATTCTTTTTAATTGACAGCTGAAGAATTCTTAGAATTTTATATACTTTTTTGGGCGATTAAGTGAAGCACTTGCTAATTGCTATAATTCCGTCACAACACAACTTTGGGTTCTCTTTCTTTGGTGTTGAACTTGTAGGGCCCTGCTCAAGATGATGTCATAGCTAAGTTGCGGAATGCTTTTTTGGAAATTGTCAAAGAATACAAGGTTTATACTGAGGAAGAAAGGAAGAAGGTCAGTTTTTTCCTCATCAAAGAGGGGGAAAATCTATTGCCTGTTTCTTGGTGTTGGTTGTATCTCTTATGTTCTCATCCTTGCAGGTCGTGTTAGCAGGTGGACTCCATGTTGTAGGGACAGAACGACATGAATCCCGGCGAATTGATAATCAGGTTGAATTTATGTATTGATGTTGCTGGGCTGTAATCCTATAATAAACAAAGTTTAGAAATTTATTTATTATCTTACTGTGATTTTTCCATTGTCATGATTACTTTATGCTTGTAAAAGCTTGTGTATTATTCCCATGGAACTTGAGATGAAATTATTGAAATTAACTTCTCAATATGTATCGTTGCAGCTGCGTGGTCGAAGTGGTCGACAAGGGGATCCTGGAAGCTCACGTTTCTTCTTAAGTCTTGAAGATAACATCTTTAGGATATTTGGTGGAGACCGAATTCAGGTTATAATTTATATTTAGCTTAGGTCTTAAACTTCAGATTCTGATGCGTGATTGTTGATATATTTTTTTATTTGCATTTATAGGGTTTAATGAGAGCTTTTAGAGTAGAAGACCTTCCTATTGAATCCCAGATGTTAACTAAAGCACTTGATGAAGCCCAAAGAAAAGTGGAGAACTACTTTTTTGATATCCGGAAGCAGTTGTTTGAGTATGATGAAGTCTTAAACAGCCAAAGAGATCGTATATACACCGAGAGAAGGCGTGCACTCGAATCAGACAATTTACAATCACTTATTGTTGAATATGCTGAGCTGACAATGGATGACATATTAGAAGTAAGTCATATGAACCTTCTTTCATATCACCGATGCCTCATTTAATTCAAATATATCAGATGCCTAAATGATTCTAAAAACTATAGGCAAATATTGGTTCTGATACTCCAACTGAAAGCTGGGACCTTGAGAAGCTCATAGCAAAAGTTCAACAGTAAGGGGCTGAATTCCTTTTCAGTTTTTATCATCAGCTAAGCTTTGTGGTTAGGTTGCTAGAAAGGCATGAAGCATAACAGTGATTTAAATCTTAAGAAGTTTAATTTGCCTGTGCATCAATTTGTTAAATCTACGGCATGAAATGCTGTAAGTATTCAAATGTATAAAAGAAGGGGTAAGAGAGGCCTTTTGCACAATGTGGGCTGTTGATGGGCCGGGCTGCTGGAGTTTGTTAGCAAGTTGTCAGGTTGGGTCCATCAGGAAGGCTTTTTGAGGATTTGTGCGTGCCAGAGAAAGGTAGGTTGTTTATAGCAATCAGGTTGCTGAAGGTGGAGAGTCCGGTTCTCTCGAAAAACCGGGTTATGTAATATTTCCTTTCATCCTGCATAATATCGTGGTTGATCCTGTTTCTTTTGTAATTGTTGCTGTTGAACTCTATTCTTGTTGGTTGAGATTAATAGAACAGTATATTTCCTTGGTTTAGAGTGGTTGTGTTGTTAGAATTCGTATTTTGCAGATGATACCTTACAAATACTTTCTGATAGATATTCACATAACCTGATCTTGGTTTCCTTGACTCACATTTCGCTTTGTTTAGGTATTGCTATCTGTTGGACGATTTGACCCCAGATTTATTAAAGACTAAATATCCAACATATGAGAGTTTGCAGACTTATCTTCGTCTGCGTGGTCGTGAAGCATACTTACAGAAAAGGGTTTGTACTTGGATAATATTTGGGTTTGTACTTGGATAATATATATGTGTGTATATATATATATATATATATATATATATTATATCTGTGTGTGTATCTCCATCTGATTCTTGCATGTGGTCCACCCCTGACTCGCCTACATTTACTTGTTTTAAAGTGCCTTATTTTCATTTTAAGCCAATGCCCTCCTTGATGGCGCTTATCTCTTCATTGTTCAAATTCTTTCTTTATCTTTACCTTCTTTACCATGACTTTATGAAATTAAAATCACTGTCTCTTGTTTTGAAGAACGAATCGAAAAGATAAAGTTATTTTAACATAACAGCTTAAATTTCTTGCAGTAGTAGTGCTTTATTATGGTATTAGCGTATTTAGAGTATTTTTTTTATGTCTGTTTTCTTCCTTGTTCAGCTTTTTTTTTTTGCTTTTTTCCCTCCTTTCTCCCTCGGGAGTTAGTATCCTGAACAATTATTCATTTCCATATTTCCAATGAAAAAGTTTTGTAGTTAAGAAAATATATGTAGGGTAAGAGATCTTAACTAATTATTTTCTCATTTTATATTAATAATTATGTTTTTGGTGCTAGTGAAGGAAAATTGTTAGATGATATGATATTAAATTTATCTTCACCCATCATCTTAACTTTTGGATCAATCAGTGATTTAAGAAAAAATAATTTGATTTCACACCGAGGATGCTAAAGCCTAAAGCATTATTTTAAAATATTAAATTTCTCATAGTCTAACAAATTAAAATTTCAAGTTTATTGATATTGTATTACTCTTTCTATTTCCAGGATATTGTAGAGAAGGAAGCGCCAGGACTAATGAAGGAAGCTGAGAGGTTCTTGATCTTGAGCAATATTGACCGATTATGGAAAGAACACTTGCAAGCACTTAAATTTGTGCAGCAAGCTGTAGGTTTACGTGGATATGCACAGCGCGATCCACTTATAGAGTACAAACTTGAAGGCTATAACCTCTTCTTGGATATGATGGCACAAATACGGAGAAATGTTATTTATTCTATATATCAGGTATATATCCTATTTTGGAAGGACTATATATATATATATATATATATATATTTTGCGAAAAATTGCAAAAACCACCACTGAAGTTTGGTGAATGGTGGTTATTGCAATTACACCCTCAAATTTTCAATTGTAAAAATTGTGTTCTTCTCAAACTTATACCATTGTTACAATTCTATAGTTATATAAGTTTGCAAGTCTAATTTTAACACTTGTATAAGCTTGAGGGCTCAATTTTTATCATTGAAAGTTTGAGGGTATAATTGCAATTATCGCCATGTTTTAGGGGTGGTTTTTGCAATTTGCTTTTTTTTTTTTTAGAGAAATTGAACCTCCCACTTTGAGGTTGATAACACGAACATTATGTCAATTGAGCAATACTCATTTTAGCGGCTATACACTCTTTGTTCCTCTCGCTTTTGTGCACTCCTATATTTTTATTACAAATTTTCTTTACTTGTCTTTTGCCAGTTCAAACCGGTGCTTGTAAAGAAGGATCAGGAGGCCGGAAAGAAGGAGAAATCGGAAGAAGTTGTAACCAATGGTAGAGGCACAAAAAATAATAATTCAGGTCCAGTTGCTGCTGAATCGTCTTCTTCAGCTACCAGTCCCAAAACAACTGCATAAATTCTGCAGTTTCCCCCCTTTTTGTGTCTAAGAACTTGTATCGGCATAAATTCTGAGTATAGGAGGATTCTTTTGAAGCCTTGCTTGCAGAAGAGCAATTAATTCAAGGTTTTGATGAAATGCTTTGGTAGAGACAAATCTTTAAATCCATCAAAACTAGTGTGTTGGGTCATGCAATGCAAAATCTGTTAGCGTACATGAAAGTGGGGGTTTGTAGATTTGAATTTTTGTTCAAGTCCATATGGTGAATCCAAGATATGTAAAGTATAATTTTGTAGAAATTTTAGTCTAAATAAGAAATGAAAAATACTTAGGTATACTTGAAGAAAAATACTTACTTTGCCATGTAGCAAATTATTGTTAAAATATTTTATTTTATTTATTATTATTTTTTGGTAATAAAAATGGGATGCATAAAGATAGGTGCATTTAGTAAACAATGTGTATAAAGAAAAATATTTAAGTGCTGGTTGAGCTATATTGCACCTCCAGTTGCCCAATTAAGATTTGCTATGTGGCAAGTAATTTGTTTTTTTTTTCCTTTTTTTTTTCTTAAAAAAGAAGTTGAATTGTTATTTTTTTGCTATGTAATAAATGAAGACTACATGAAGATAGACTGCACCTGATAATTGTTTGTGTTTAGATAAGTTGATTTCTTTGGGAATGGTATTATAGTAAAGAATAATAAATGAGGACTACATGAAGATAGACTGCACCCGATAATTGTTTGTGTTTAGATAAGTTGATTTCTTTGGGAATGGTATTATAGTAAAGAAGATTTCTTTGGGAAGAAGAATTCAAGAATAGTTACAACTTAATCCCCACACACAAACACAAGTGAAAGTATCAGTCAGTAATGAAAGAACACTATCTTGGGGAGGCCACACTCTCTTCCTTCTTAATGATGGAGCATAAAACCTGTCTTGAAATGTAGGTCTCAAGCTCCTTGGACACTTGTGTCAACTTCAAGTCAAAGTTGCTTCTGTATTTGTTGTGCTTTGGGGATATGGATGCTGCTGAAGCAGCCAAGGTCGGGGCCGAGTTCAGGGAGCCAGAGCAACGTTTCCTCGGGCTCGAAAAACTTCCCGGCGAACCAGCAGGCACCTTTCCCTTAGCATTACTCCCCCAACTCATCCTCCTTCCATCTATGTCATCACAATTACCAGTACTTGTAACAGTATCAGTCAATAAGCCAGATTTGGTCTCAAGTGGCAGAGGCTTCAGGTAGTTGTGTTTGGATTTCTCAAGTTTTTCCTTGGCTTTCTCAGCTGCTGCAAGAGCCTTGTCTCTGCTCAGAGTTACCAATTTCCATGGATTGATACTGATACGAAGGCCTTGTTTTCTGGTGGATGGAGTCTGGGGATTTGCATCTATTTTTATGGACAATTTTGTTGAGTCCTGAACATACAATCCAAGAGATTAAGACATGCCACTCATCGACTATCAAGACTGCAGTCTGTAGTACTACGTTAGTATGGAAAATTTATCCGTACTACCTTCAATCATTGGAAAATTGCCAAAAATAACTCTACAAATGTTTCATCTTTCATAACTAACGCCCTTTTAGAAAATTCGTTGAAATAGTTTTTCTCAGCCCTTCCAGGTGGAGATTGACACTGAGATTCGAATAAAAATTGAACTTCTTTTCTATTTGGATGTACGATAGAAAAGAAGTTCAATTTTTATTCAAATCTCAGTGTCAATCTCAGCAGGGAAGGATGAAGAAAAACTACTAAAACGAGTTGAAAAAAAACGGTGCTAGTTGCAAAAGATGAAAACTTTTGGAGGTTATTTCTGACAATTTCCCCTGTTTATTGCTTGCCACAAAAGTAGAATTTGGTCGATGAAATAAATGAAAAATAACTTAATATTTCATTTGATGACATATCAAATTATGAATAGAAGTAGTATGTACTACCATAGTATAAGAAATTTTTCCCGAGCTTAAGTACAATTACCTCTGTGACTCGTCCTCCTCCTTTGCACATGACAAAACGTGACACCAAGGTTGGCTTTTTCTCGGGCGAATCGAAATCGTCGTCTGAAGAGAAATCCGAGTAATCTTCATCGAATGACTCTTCAATAATAGATTGGCTCTCCTCTTTCATTGCCAGTATGTAATCATATGTTCTCATTCCCTGAAACCAGTGGTTAAATATATTGAAGAACAGACTGATCCTTGGAAGCCATAATCAATCAAGTGAGTGGAAAAAAGAAAATCATAAAAATGCACCTTTTGTATGAGAACTATGTGAAAGAAAAATAGTTGTCCAAGTGCTGCTGAACCATAAGCAGTCATCAATACAAGCAAGACCTGTCGTGCCATTTGAGGAATTCGATTAATTTTTGTCAAACCAATCTCGATCAACACAGATCAAATTTGTTTGGGAGTGATTCTAAAATTGTTAAAATCACTTATGTCATTTTTAAAAGGAAAATATTTAATTACACGGGCATCACCTATCTTCGTTCATCTCACCAAATTTTTCAATCAAAATTGTCACCTAACAAATTCTTCTTACTTTATATTGAAATATTCTAATCAATTTCTTATGTGTGTGATAAGAATAGAATTCATAGAGATAGATACATCTTTTGATGCACCCAAGCATTGCTTTTTTTAAAATCACTATCAAACATGCTTTTAATGATTCAAAATCAATTTTGATAATATAAAAATTGCATTTAGAAGCGTATAATTAAACATTAAATTAATTGTTAGTGGTTAAAAGCGTGTTTCGAAATGATTTTAAACATGACAAAAGTAACTTTAACAATCTCAAAATTACTCCCAAACATGCACTAACAATGTATAATTAAACATTAAATTGATTTTAATTGATTAAATGTGTATTTCGGAGTGATTTTAAACACGACAAAAATTATTTTAACCATTTCAAAATCGCTTCCAAACATGCACTTACGCTAATTGTAGCAAGTGCTTCTCTCGGAAAGTCCGCGTGGAGCCTTCTTCGCAGCTCCATTTCCATTCCCTTCTTATCTGCAAAGCACCTTATGAATATGACAATGGACATTCCTCCTTCGATCACTAGCTGTATCCACCCAATTTTTCTTTGTTAACCAGAAGTTCATAGAACCATAGCTGGACAATACTCAAAAGTAAATAAGGCAACTAACCATTAACAACACGGATATCATCAGAAGAAAGAATGTGGTATAGTTCTTTTTTCCAACACAGTTGTTTAGCCACTGGAACAAATAGAAACAACCAGGGAATCAAGAAAAAGCTGTGGTTGAAACATGAAAATGAATGTGATATGTGAGATATTTATATATTACCCTGCAATGGTGATCGAAACCTTCGACGCAACGGTTGCAGGTCCGGCAGTGCTTGCTGTGTCTCTGCACCTGCATTGCAAGGAGGGGTTTGATAAAAGTCATAGTCAGTGTTTTTTAAAGCTCAAGGTGGCAGTAAAGAGCTATAGTCTTTTAGAGTTTGTGCGCAAAGTGCAAAAAGAAAAAACACGTGCACTATATATAAAAGTACTACACAATGAAGAGCTCATAGTTAAAAGTGGAAATATGAAGAAAAAATATTCTTAAAGATAAGGAATTTTGCATTTAGACTTAGTAAATTTGATTTCTTTTAGTTAGTAAAGAAGGAAAAACTCTAATTATTACTCTTTTTTTTAGAAAAAAAAAATGTAAACGCCCGAAGGCCCATGACTTTAAGCCTTGGAGCTTCACAAAAGTTGTGCGCCTTATTTTGTGACCTTTGAGGCCAAACCTGTGCCTAGGCATGTGCACGGGAGGGTTTTTTAAAACAATGGTCAAAATCATGTGTTAACATGGACACTCTTCTCATTGTCAATTGATATTGAGATAAAACTGAATGTTATCTAATATGGTACTAGAGCCAATGAAATCCAGACGGGCATTAGATCCAAAAACAAAAATTAGACCCAATCAAATAATGGTGAACCAAAGAGGCATCATTCATCTTATGGGAAAACACGAGATCCTCCTCTTATTGCCCATTGATTTTTAGATGGAACTTCATGTTATCTAATACCGAACTTGGATTGGGTTGTGTGTGGGCAGTGATACTGATAACAATACTTATTCATCAGAGGAATCAAACATTTCACTAGATTACGTACCTCAAAATTACAGAGAGAGCAAAATGTAGTATCATCCTGGTTATGATCAGGAGTGATCACATCATCCTTCATTACAAGAGGAAAAGGAACCAAAGGCTCCATTTGAGGGCCACCCATCCATGGATCCAAATACTTCCTCCGAATCAATCTTTTCAGAATCTTTCTTTCTACATTCCTAAATCGCCTCAAAACGATTTGCCCCACCATCAACCCTAAATTTATTTTTGATTTTGATTTAATCTTTTTCCTTTTCCGGACGCTGGTTTTGTCAGTTGGATCAATAGCAGTGCACCTTATGAACAGAAATATAACTGATAGAACCTGAATAGAAAGACCAAAGGGAAAGCAGTAAAGATCCAACGAGCAATGAAAGAGAGTGTTATGAAATCAACAAAAATAAATAAAAAAAAATAAGCAGCAAAACATAAACAATAGAGAATCGAGAACAATTTTCTTATTAAAGAGTCAGATTACAGATCAAGAGGCGTGAGTTTATATAGCACAATCGTCTAAATCCTGGGACATGTTACCAGAAACTATTGAGACCTCGTACTTGGTCGTTGGAAGCGTAAGGTATCAGATTCAAGGCATTCCGACGTTACAACATAGAGAGAAATGAGAAGAAAAGAGATATGGAAGCTTAGATATTACCACAAAGGAAAAGAGAGTAGTGAGTGTAGTTTCGGCAATTCTGTTTCCAAGGAAAAGCCCCAAGAAAGTGTAGAAGGACACAACTAGAAAACTGAAAATTGCAATGCCCACAATCTGAAAGTAGAGCAAGGAAATTATAATTATTATTTTATTTTGTTGTGTAAATATGTTGAATTGAGAAAGAAAATGCAGTTGGTAAAATAGGGAAAGGGAAAATAAGAAATTAGGGTTAACCTGTAAAGGATGAAGAGGGCGTTGCCAGCCATGGCGTCTCATGATGTTTGTTTGAAGAATGGGAGAGAGAGGATGAAGAAGAAGAAGAAGAAGAAGAAGGTGGAGATGGCAAAAGGACGGGACAGAGTCGAGTTTACAGTACAGCCATTTCTTTTCGTCTTGGCCCCCCAACGGTCGAATGTCTCGTGTCCAAGTTTGAATTTGAACGGCGCTTTCTTTTTTTTAATAATAATAAAAAAAACAAACAAACAAACAAAACTAAAACTAACTAATAGTAATAATAAATACATAACATTTTGGACCAATCACAACATTTTTTAAAATTAATGATAAAATTACAAATTATTAAATTTAATGCTAATTACAAGTCGATATATTGAAGATAAGTTTTCTTTCTGTTTTTGCTAGTTTTTATATTATTTTAAGTTTGTAATCACTTTAGATGATGTCTAATCTCGGTTACATCGTCATGAAAGTTCGTTGGAGTTAGTTTTCTAGCTTAAGAGAAAGAAATCATATGTAAATTGATGAGAATTGAGCTTTAATGAAATATATTTGAATCCTTACATCTTTAATTTTTGTGTTTATTCCTTACCTTGTATCTGTGAATAGTTTAACAGTCATAAACGCATATCTAAAAATCATTGTATAATCTATAATTGTTATGTTTCAATTACCAAATAGAAAAAAATGACTCATATACGTATGTGTATTAACTATTTCAAGACTAGTATTTGCATGACTAATTTAGAATTAAGGAGAAATCGATTAATTATCGACTATCTAAATGATTAATCGTCACAGTAGAACTCTTAAACATAATGCAAATATTTTTAAGACTACATGGAATACTATCGTATTCAGTTGGACAACATTTACTTTAATTAAGACATTTAGTCTTAATTAATATTGATCTACCAGCACATTCAAGATCATTTACTCAATTCAATCTGCAATGAAATTAGCAAAGCTTATATTAGCTTACATTTTTTTTTTCCATAACAGAACCATTGGTTTTAATTTCATCTTGGTGCATGAGAAAATATAAAAGAAAAAAAAAAAAAAAAAAAGTATATTTAGTCTACTTGGTTAACTTTCAAAACATACTTCAGTTTTGAAGATTAAGACATACTTAAGTTTTGAGGTATGTCTATTTAGTTAACTTTCTAAGTATCTAAATTTTGATATTTTTTAAAATTCACAAATGTAATGAGGAGCAGTGTTATAATTCTTTTAATATTTAAAAAAAAAAAAAAAAAAAAAACAGAGAAAAAGAATGAGAGAGATATCAGTTATCAAAATAATCAAATCCTTACACAAATTCGAGATTCCAGCGAAACCCACAAAGCGGCAGCGGTCGACAGATCCACAACGACAATCGATAGCTGCTAGCACAACGGTTGGGAGGAGCCGACCAAACAGAGCCAAAGAGCTTTTCTTTGCCGTTCAGATTCCTATAGTACCTTGAATGACAAAGTATAAAAATAATGTTTGACATCCAAATTAAATATGAGATCAATATACAGATGGAAGAAAAATAATAATGAAAATGACCAAAATTGATGAAGAAAATAATCCGCTAAGGTAGGGTCAACCATGTTAGGGCTTCAAATGGTGGCTAACTAATTACTAATTATCAGTCATCTCAAGCATTGTGCAGGATGTTCGAATGACACCCGTGGGGGCAAGCCAAAACGAAGGGAGAATGTGCTTAAGAACCCTAAGTCGTTTATGAAAATGAAATATATGAAAGTAATTAGAAATCAGAAAAGGAATTTTGAGAACTAAGTTCGCCGCCTCTACCATGTAGAAAGGTTGTTTTTAGGAAAATGAATTCTACTTAGGAAGAAATGCTAATCAGAATAAATTCTAAAGTTTTAAAGCATGTTGAGAGGTCTAATCAAGGCGATGAATCTACGTTGAGCGCATGCTAAAGTTCTAAACATATGCTTGAGGACAAGCATTACTTTAAATTTGGGGATGTGATAACTTGTAGAAATAAAATTTATTCTATTCTTTTATTTAAGGCAATTAGTGAAATTCGCAAGGAAATGGTATTATTTTTTCATAAATTCTAGCAAATAAGCATGTTTTACGATCATGCGTTTACAAACGCTTAAAATCTGAAAATCATAAAAATTTTATGTTTCATCGTAGTAGTGAAAGAAGAAAAGAAGAATTACAAAGAAATGTTGCAGCCATGATCGCATGAATACGAAGAAGGCGCTCAACTTATTTACAAATCACGTCATGCGATGAGATAACAAACTGGCATACACAAGTGTATTTCTGTGGTTTTGATACCGTTATTTGTTCCAGCGTAGGAGGTTTTGATTTTTTAGCCTCCATGGAAGTCTCTATGCAGTCCTCCTCTCCACAGATGTGGCCAAAGTAGGCGGCCCTCTACAACCTGTGTACTGATTCTGACAATCTAAAGGTTGACTTCCCAGTCCTAAAGGTTGCCATAGTAGACTTCCCTCTGGATCCCGACAGCCTAATTGATGACTTTGGAGTTAGAAAAGTAGCCCCTGAAGTAGATGTTACACGTGATGCAGAACTGGCTTTCCAGGGTTATCTGGACAATGAGGGTTGTCTAGGCAATGAAGAAGAGACTCCCCAAGGTTGTCTTGATGAGGAAGAAGTAATTTTTCGACGTTCCCTAATACATTTTTTTGAGTGAGTCTTAGAAGTGACTTCACCGGCGGCAGTTTTAGGATTCAACGTCGGCGGCACCATTATTTTCGTTCAAAACAACCCCAGTCTTGAAACCCTAAAAATTAATAAGGAGCAGGGTTATAATTTTATCATGTAAAAAAAAATAGAGAGAAAGAAAGGGAGATAAAACTTACAAAAATAATCAAATCCTTACACAAATTCGAAATTCCAGCGAAACCCACAAAGCGGTAGCAGTCGGCAGATCCACGACGACAATCAATGGCTACTGGCACGATGGTTGGGAGGAGCTGACCGAACAAAGCCAAAGAAATTTGATGGAAGAAGAATAATAATGAAAATGACCAAAATTGATGAAGAAATAATCCATAAGGTAGGGTTAGTCATGCTAGGGCTTCAAATGGTGGCTAACTAATTACTAATAATCAGATAATTATCGCTAAAAAGATGGTTGCTCGTAGTTGGATGTCTACATGACACTAGTGGGGACAAGCCAAAAAGAAGGCAGGTAATCCAAGTAAGCGCAATTAAACTAAATAAAAATAAGAAAAGAATGAGAAAAGGAGAAGGCGGATAACCCAAGTAAGCAAACTAAATAAAAATAAGAAAAGAATGAGAAAAGGAGAATGTGCTTAAGAACCCTAAGTCGTTTATGAAAAAGAAATATACGAAAGTAATTAGAAATAAGAAAAGGAATTTTGAAAACTAAGCTTGCCGCCTCTACAGTATAGAAAAGTTGTTTTTAGGAAAAATAAATTCTGCTTAGGAAGAAATGCTAATCAAAATAAATTCTAAGGTTTTGAACCATGTTGAGAGGTCTAATCAAGGCGATGAATCTACGTTGAGCGCATGCTAAAGTTCTAAACATATGCTTGATCAGGACAAGCATTGCTTTGGGGATGTGATAACCTTTAAAAATAAAAGTTATTTTATCCTTTTATTTGAAGCAATTAGTGAAATTCGCAAGGAAATTATATTATCTAGCAAATAAGAAAGCTTTGCGATCATGCGTTTACAAATGTTTAAAATCTAGAAATCATGAAAATTTTATTTTTCATCGCAAGAGTAAAAAAAGAAAAGAAGAATTACAAAGAAATATTGCGCCATGATCGCATGAATACGAAGAAGGCGCCCAACTTATTTACAAATCACGTCATGCGATCATATACAAGTGTATTGACATCAACAAGTTCTGTGGTTTTTTATACTCAGAGTTATCTCCAGCCTCTGGTAGCCATAGGTTGAATGATGATGTCATCTACTTCTTGATATTTGTTCAGGCTGGAGCCATGGAGCCATAGGTTGAATGATGGTGTCATTTCACTGCTACTTCTTGTTATTTGTTCCGACGTAGGAGACTTTGATTTTTTAGCCTCCAATGGAAGGCTCTGTGGAGTCCTCCTCTCCACAGATGTGGCAGCCTCCAATGGAAGGAGATGTGGCCAAAGTAGGCTGTCCTCTATGCAACCTATTTTGTTGACTTACCAATTTTAAAGGTTGCCAGAAGTAGATCTGACGGCCTAATTGATGAAGTTTGGAGTTAGAAAAGTGGCCCCTGAAGTTTTCAGGGTTGTCTAGGCAATGAGGGATGTGTAGGTAATAAAGAAGAGACTCCCAAGGTTGTCTCGATGAGGAAGAAGTAACTTTCCAACATTGTTTGATATAATTTTGAGCGTGAGTCTCAGGAGTGACTTCCCAGCGGCGGTTTCGGCGGCACCATTATTCCGTTAAACACAATCCGGTCTTGAAACCCTAAAAATTCCAAACGAATGAGGAGTAGGGTTATAATTTTTTTTAATATTTAAAAAAAAACAGAGAAAAAAAAAAGAGAGGGAGATATCAGTTACCAAAATAATCAAATCCTTACACAAATCCGAGATTCCGGCGAAACCCACCAAGCGGCTGCGGTCAACAAATCCACAACGACAATCGATGGCTACTGGCACGGCGGTTGGGAGGAGCTGACCGAATAGAGCCAAAGAAATTTTAGCTTTTCTTTGTCGTTCAAATTCCTGTAGGCCGTAAATTACAAAGTATAAGAATAATATTTGACATCCAAATTAAATATGAGATCAATATACGTATAGAAGAAAAATAATAATGAAAATGACCAAATTTGATGAAGCTTCAGAAATAATCCAGAAGCTAAGATAGGGTCAGTCATGCTACATGGCTTCAAATGATGGCTAACTAATTACTAATTTTAGTTCAATTGAAACTAATACAATTACTAATTTTAACAAAAGCAATGTAAAAATAAAATTTCGTAAAAATATAAAAGATTGATTTTTCTAAAATCATTCCTCTTTGCATTTAGTTTGATACTTTTTATTTGGGTCGAATATTACACTAAAACAAATAAAATGAGTTTTACTATTTGGTCTGAATTCTAATTTATCTATTTCTCTGCTTTATTTGAGGCTTAACCATAGTATAAAATTTTGTTCGAATGACCGAAATATCGGCATGTCGAGGCGTTTGATATACTGGTTAGGTGGGAATTTCGATTTTCCCCCGACGAAATATAGTCGACATCCTAACATTTCGAAATATCGTTCGATATTTCGATAGATATCAAATCAATGACATCGAAAAACAAAACATTTCATACTGTTTGGGCAAAAGCCCATGTAAACAAGGCCCAAATTAATGTTTTTAGCCCATTATTGAGTAAAGCAGGTGGGAAAAGAGAACTTGAAATTTATAGGAAATAGTCTCCACTAGCCTGCTATTCTCCCGTGTTGGACAACTTTTTTAGATAAGTCTTCGAATCTTTTCTTAAAAAATAATCTTTTATTCTCTTTGATTTTAATAATATTTTATTTATATTCTTTTTTGAAGATTTTATTTATTTATTTATACATTTCACCTTAAATGAAATCAAAATTGAGAAGAAAAAAAATCAATTATTTTTCATACAAATGCCTCCACCAAATTACTTCTTCCACCCCATTCTCAAATCTCAAATTTTCTAATATTCCTCTTATTTTTTTTCAAGCCTATCTAACTCGTAGAGTTTTCTTTTTATTTTTTTTTTTCATTATGGTGTGTTACATTTAATGTTATTCTTTCTATATCTCTCTTATATTTAATGTTATGATTTATATATTCTAATTATGTTATGTAAGTTATGATTTTTGTATTCATCTCATTTTATAATAAACAATTTACAATTATTTTGTATATAAATATTTCATGTATTTTAATTTTGTAATTAATTACCAATATTTGATATTATTTTGTAACTATTTTTCCATTTTTTAAAATTTTTGCTCATTAACATTTACATAGATATTTAAAATATACATCTAAATGTTGTCTTACTTTATAGAAATGATGATTAAAAATAATTAATTATAATCTAATTAAGCCATAATCAAAGTTTCATTAACTAATTATAATAATTTCTATCAATTTCCATCAATTTCTATAAAAATTTCTAAAATTTCTATTGATATTTACATAAAACTAGTACCTCGATATTTCCATCGATATCGATATTTCGAACCTTGGGCTTTAACTACAAATTTTGTACCGGAATTACCTTTCGCCATTCAACTCAATAAAAAGATGTACAATGCCCAAATTTCCATTCCATCCTGGAAATAATAAATAAATACTCGAGTTCAGCAATCAAAAACACAAATTACAAATACTTGGATAAAAATTGTGGGTAAAACATTGGGTTTAAAATATATTTCCCTCTAGAGAAGTTCGCATCTGAAATTTTAGACCTTGCAAATAAACAATGTTTATTGGGGAGAGAGAGAGAGGCTGAACCTAGTAACATGATTCTTCATCATCTATACTGTAGAAGAGTCTCGTATCAGAACTTTAAAAAAATTCGAGTACTCGATGTTACTAGATCTCTAAAGTGACCAACGTACTGACTCTCATTTAGACTCAAGTTATCAAATATTAACATTGACTATTTTATTTAATTTCATCTATTTATATGTTCAATGTGAATGATTATCATCTGACGAAACAACCTACAATATATCTTTTTGAGAAAAATACACATTTCTAGAACTAATGCTTATATAACATATTTACCTCATAAATAACTTTGAAGCGGCAACTTATAATTCCATGCTAGTTTCTTTGAAAGCTGGAATCTTAACCATTTTTGTAGTTTGTACAGAAGAGGGCCGATTGTTTTCTGTCAAAGGAAGAAGCTCTCCCAAGTGTAAGCTCTTTATGACCCATTTTGTAGACTGTGAAAAGCCAGAGAGCATAAGAAAACGATTTATTTCTCTTAATTGTGGAGTGCTTTATCTTCTAATTATTCAACCATTACATGATTATGAAGAGCAAGCAAGTAGTTACCATCAAGGGTATCCCTTGTTCCAAGGCACATTGCTTCAAGTGACGGGACGCCTTGTGTTCGTCTTCAACTACGATGACTCCAACTAAAATCGTCTCCCTACTTAGACTCTTTACTAACCACTGTAGGGTCTTGAATACCTGTCCACCTCCATGCTGGGTGAACCAAAAAATAGGAAAATACTGAATGGGTCAGGTCTAAGTAGTAGAAACTACAAAACATTATCTGGAGCGGTTGTTTTAGTAATTAAATTACATTATATTGAGATTCAGTCCTTGTCGCTTTGATTTGTGAAAATGATATAGTACTAAAATATGAATGAAAATTAGTACTCAAGAAGAAAACAAAATTTGGAAACTCAAAACCAAATGCAGCATAAATATACATACATATATATATCAGAGACACAAGGCTTGAGGATGGACAAAATGGTGGAGATATTGAGGAACAGAAAAATTGTTGACATCTCTAGTTGAATCTTGTCCAATTAATACCATCCTTCTGAAATTTATTTTTGGTTTTTTTATTATGACTAATGAAGGGATTTTTTAAAGCTCTCCTCCCTACGAGCACGGCTTTTTGAATGACTCTTCCTCTTTTTATTCTTCCTTTTTCTTTTATAATTCAACAATTGTGAGAGTGGGAGATTGAATCATTGACCTTTGAGATAGTAATTGATGTCTTCATCACTGGTAAAGAAAAAAATTTTGAATCTCACTATAGGTGTCACAAGTAGTCCTTTTGAAGATATTATAACAGCAAATTTGAAGGTAGGATTAAAGCGTACCTCTATGATAATTTTTAAAAGAAGTTCCAAAAATGAAGGAAATTTCGTTACCTCGTGTCATTATTATGGATAAAGTCATGTATAACCAGTACAGTTGATGAACTAGGTTGAATAAATAGATAGCGAGAAAGATAAACGGACTTATCTTCAAGAATCGGTAAAAGGAGGTAAGTCTTACCTTTAATACGTTCGTCAATTTGGTGCAGAAACCTTGTTTCCCATGAAGCATGACTCCAACATTCTCAAATATATATCTTCGACTACTGTGTCTAACTGATTTTCCAATTTGAGTACAATCAGCTTGATTTGATATGACCATGTATCTAAACAGCAAAAACCAATAACAGCTATGAAAATAATAACAATTTATAATTGGATTAAAAATGTTTCAGAACTAGGAAACGGCATGGACGAAGCCATTTTCATTCTCTGAAAAACAGCCAGACTGAAAGGTTTGGTGGCAATAAACCCATGGAATGCTGATCCACCCATGGAAGTGTCGTGGCACCGTAAAGAAACTATAAAATTTCACCGACTTGTGTGTGTGATATTAATAGTACATTAGCTGCCTAGTTTAAATTTATGTTTAGTAATTTTGTGAACATTTACATGTATTTTTTTTTAAATATTTGTAATGGTATTTTCTTACAATAGAACTTGTATTTGATTCACTAGATAGTAGAAAATATAATACTCTTTTCTTCTCAAAAATCAGGTGAAACACAAGTGTAAGAATAACTTACTTCCACGGAGGTAACATGGAACCAGCAGCAATGGAATCTGTAAGCCAGCTGACATTGACTATAAGGGCATTCACCGCACACCCATACAAGAATTTTGTTGTTTGGAGCTAAAACAAACAAGTAAACTTAATCAAATCAATAAAGTTTATAAATTTAAAAGAATAACAATAATTTTAAAAAATCTCAGCGTCAAATGGTAATGGAATGTTCATGTTGGTTATTAAATAACATTAGAGCCTAATTGGATAATTATATATTGTCAAAAAATTGGATAATTATAATAAAATGAAATAAACAACATAATGAATGAAACTGCCTCAAGCGTCTGTTAAAAAGTCGATTTTTTGCTCATCTTACTGAAACCAAGTGCACAAATGTTCCGAGAGAAGTTTATAGAGCCTTAACAGAGAAACTGATTAGACAGCATGAAGACAGAAGTTGGAAAATCCAGACTTTTTTTATGGAAAGCTGTAAGGACCCTAGGTCCCACTCGCGATATTCAATAGATAATATAGATAAAAAGATACAGTTCACCGGCCAATCCGAGAGCGTCGGACCCCTCCTTGTCTCTGTCTTTACACAGTGACACTACACTTTTAAAATATAACCATGCCCCCCAGGGGACTAATCCAAACATATAAATACTACTACACCCAAACGGGCCCAGGGATTTAGGACTACAAACCCGAAACAGAAAACTATAACAAAAGCCCATTAATAACTGGGCCCACTACCATCCATTCTTTTTTTCCTCCTAATGTACGTGTTCACGATTGGGGGCCTAACAATACCCCCCTTGTGAAGCCACCTTGTCCTTAAGGTGGAAGTCGGAAACTGGAGCTGCATGCGGGGCACGGACTCCTACGTGGCATCACACTCTGGTTGCCCGAGCCAAACAATTAGGGCCTCCCATTCCGCTTCTACTTCGTTCCATCGAACTGCCAACACCTCCGCTGGGGTAGCCACCCATTCAAAATCATCAGAAATGCGCGGGGGGTTCCGCTGCACCAACACGTGGTCCCCAATGGCTCTCTTAAGTTGAGACACGTGGAACACTGGGTGAATTGCCGCTTCGGCAGGCAGGTCGAGCAAATACGCCACGGCGCCAATCCGTTGGAGGATTTTATAGGGACCAAAAAATTTGGGTGCGAGTTTTTCACAACGTTTGCGAGCCAACGAGAGCTGGCGGTATGGTCGAAGCTTGAGAAAAACATAATCGCCTTCTTCAAATTCCAACTCCCTTCTATGCAAATCAGCGAACTTCTTCATACGGTTTTGGGCGATTACCAAGTTTTCCTTCAAGGCCATGAGCACTCGGTCCCTTTCCATCAGCTGTTGCTCTAAGGTTCCATTGGCTATCTCATAATTCCTGAAACCCAATAAGGGGGGTGGGTCCCGCCCGAACACAATCTTAAAGGGGGTGGTTTGAATGGAAGCATGGAAGTTCGTGTTATACCAGAGTTCACCCCACGACAGCGCGTCTGACCAAGCCTTCGGTTTTTCCCCGCAGAAGCAACGTAAGTAAGTTTCGAGGCACTTGTTCACGATTTCTGTTTGGCCATCCGTTTGGGGGTGATAGGCAGTACTGCGTTTGAGCTGAGTACCCTGCAACCGAAATAGCTCGGTCCAAAAATGGCTGATGAAAATTTTATCCCGGTCCGACACGATCAACATCGGAAAACCATGGTGCCACACCACCTCCCTAATGAACGTTGTGGCGATGATCTAGGCTGAGTAGGGGTGAGTGACGGCGATAAAATGAGCGTACTTGCTCAACCGATCCACCACTACTAGGATGGCATTAAAACCCCATGAAGGAGGCAGTCCTTCCACAAAATCCATCGATATGTCCTCCCACACCCGTTCCGGAATAGGCAAGGGTTGCAGCAAACCCGCCGGTGACAGCGCTTGAGATTTGTTTGCCTGACAAATGGGGCATTCCGCCACATACTTTTGGACGTCCGCACGCATCCCTTCCCAAAACAGTTCACGGGTGATGCGCTTGTATGTTCGAAACGATCCGGAGTGGCCTCCAATAACCGAATCATGAAACATATGTAGAATAGTAGGTAGCAACGAAGACGTCTTAGGAATCACCAACTTGTTCTTATAAAACAAATTTCCATTCTGGAGCGAGTATCTGGGCACACTTCCCGCATCCTCCGATAACTGAAGAGCCAAGTCCGACAGTTTGGGGTCCGCGGCTACCTCTTGATGGATCAGGGCTACGTCAATTGGAGAGGGCACCGAAATAGCGTTGAGATGTACCACGGGTGGCATTCAGGAGAGTGCATTCGCCACTTTATTTTGCAATCCGGGTACGTACTGAATGTCAAAATCATAACCCAACAATTTGGTAAGCCAACGTTGGTGCTCGTTCGATGCCTCTCTTTGCTCCAGGAAAAACTTCAACGCTTGTTGGTCGATATGGACGGAGAAATGATGGCCCAACAGATAATGCCGCCATTTTTGCACCGCGAGGACCACCGCCATCAGCTCCCTCTCATACGTCGACTTGGTCCGGGCTCGCTCCGATAAAACCTGGCTGAAAAAAGCGATCGGCCGATGATTTTGGGATAGCACTGCCCCGACGCGTCGATTTGGATCACAAACGGTACGGAGAAATCCGACAGAGCCAACACCGGTAAGGTCACCATGGCTTGTTTTAGTTTTTCAAACGCACTCGCTGCATCCGGGTTCCAGTCGAAAGCATTCTTCTTGGTCAACGCGTGGAGCGGGGCAGCAATGTGACCATACCCTTCCACAAAACGCCGATAATACCCTGTCAGTCCCAAGAACCCCCTCAGCTCTTTCACCATCGAGGGTGTTGGCCATTCCATCATTGCGCGAATTTTCTCTCCATCCGCCTCCACCCCGCTGGACAAAACCCAGTGGCCTAGGTACTGAATCCGCTCTCGGCCAAATTGACATTTCTTAAAATTCGCGTATAGGCGATGTTTCCTCATAACACTCAACACCACCGCCAAATGAGCCCAATGTGTGCGCATATCGAGACTGTACACCAGAATATCATCAAAAAATACAAGTAGATATTTGCGAAGAAGGGGTCGAAAAACCTGATTCATAAGGGATTGAAACGTCACAGGCGCGTTGGTTAGACCGAACGGCATCACCAAAAACTCGTAGTGTCCTTCATGAGTGCGAAAGGCTGTCTTGGCCACATCGTCCTCACACACGCGAATCTGATGATATCCGGATTTCAGATCTAGTTTCGAAAAAACCTTGGCGTCGTGTAGTTCGTCAAGCAGCTCTTTGATCACCGGGATCGGAAATTTGTCAGGAAGTGTCGCCTTGTTCAACGCTCTGTAATCGACACAAAACCTCCAACTGCCATCTTTTTTTTCACTAAAATCACTGGGCTAGCATACAAACTCACGCTCGGTCGAACTATCCCCGCCCGTAGCATCTCATCAACGAGGCGTTCGATTTCTTCCTTCTGGGCATGGGGGTATTTGAATGGCCTTACATTTATCGGTTCATGGCCATCCTTCAGAAGGATGCGATGATCTACCACCCGCTTCGGCGGAAGCCCTTCGGGCATGTTAAACACGTCTTCATACTCAGTTAGCAGCCGATCCAATTCCGGTATGCCCGTATCTGTTACCAACTCCGAACTCTGCAATTCTAATTCTTTGAACTCAATCAGAAAACCTTGATCCTCCTCCTCCCATGTTTTTGCCAACATTTTCAAGGAGATCTCCATGCGCGCTAATGCGGGGTCCCCCCGTAAACTACCCGTGAAGTCCCTATGCTGAACGACATACTGAGGGCCTTCCAATCCACCGTCATGGCCCCTTGTTTCCTCAACCATTGCATCCCCAAAACCAGGTCCAAATTTCCCAACTCGATGGGGAGGAAATCTTCCTGAATCACCAACTCCGGGAGACTCACCCTGACCGCCTTGCAGATGCCCTTCCCCTTGACGGCTTCTCCGGATCCCATCACCACCCCATAGCTGGTTGTTTCGGTCAAGGGAAGCTTCAGTCGTTCCACCAGCTTTTGCGAAATAAAGTTGTGGGTTGCTCCGCAATCGACCATGATTACCACGTCCTGTTCTCCGACGAAGCCCTTGAACTTCATCGTACCCGGTGTCGTCAAACCGACCATCGAATTGAGTGACTGCTCCGCACAGGGCATTGTATCCCTTGCTCCGTCCGGCAAAAACTCCCTTTCCTCCTCGTTGGTCCACGCTTCTTCCTCCAGCTCGTCGGAACAAACCAGCAACCGTAGTTCTTTGTTCTTGCACCGATGCCCAAGGCTATATTTCTCGTCACACCGGTAGCAGAGACCTTTGTCTCTTCTAGTTTGCATCTCAGAGTCCGTCCACCGTCTGTAAGGACTTTCCTTGCGGTCTGATGGGAGCCTCTCGGGTAAAGTGATGGTACGCGTCAAAGGGCCATCAAATCCTGCCAGCTGGTTTGGCGTTGCTTCTTTGCTCATTTTTCCACTCAATCTTCCCGTCTGCCCGTGGGCCTCCCGCTTGGGCCTGTTGGGCCTCATCCTTACTATCTTCCACCAACTGGGCCACACACATCATTTCTTCTAACCCTTCAGGCCTGAAACAAGCCATTTCCGCCCGGATTAAGGGTTTTAGCCCATTCGCAAAAGTTGCCTCCAAGACCTCCTCGGACAGGTGCGGCAACGGCACCGAGAGCTCCTCGAACTTTTGCCGGTACTCCGACACCGACCCTTGCTGTCTTATTCGCAGAAACCTCTCACACAACGTTCCATCCTTCATCGGCCGAAAATGAAAAAACAATCTTTTCTTCAGGTCTTCCCACACCCAAAATTTCCTTCTGTTCTCTGCCCACCGGTACCAATGGAGCGCTTGACCCTCGAAGCTAACCACAGCCACCGTTAATCTCTCAGTGTCAGATAGATTATGGAGCTGAAAATACCTCTCGGCCCTAAAGAACCACCCGTCGGGGTCTTCCCTATTGAACACAGGCATTTCGACTTTTTTGAACTTAAACCTATCTCCATCTCCCTCCGCCATTTTCTTGCGAGAGGGTTCCGTCTCCTCCGTCTCTTTTCCTTTCTGAGAACTCCCCCTTCTTTTTCCCTGATTTTCCTTTTTCCAGCGACCCCCTCCCTCGAAACTGTCTCGTCTTGTTCTCTCTCCGGCTCCCCCATCAGTTCTTCCACGAGCAGTCTCAGAGTTTTTTGTACCTCCTTCATCTCCAAGGTCACGACCTCCACTTCCTTCTCAAGGGTGGGTAACCTCTGCAGCTCCTTCCTTATCTCGCCAGCGCCGGCTTCCACCGAAGCCAACCGCTCCTCAACCTGCTTTTGCGTCATCTTCGACCACCTTCCCAGGATGTTGGAATGCTCTGATACCACTTGTAAGGTCCCACTCGCGATATTCAATAGATAATATAGATAAAAAGATACAGTTCACCGGCCGATTCGAGAGCGCCGGACCCCTCTTGTCTCTGTCTTTACACAGTGACACTACACTTTCAAAATATAACCATGCCCCCCAGGGGACTAATCCAAACATACAAATACTACTATACCCAAACGGGCCCAGGGATTTAAGACTACAAACTCAGACCCAAAACAGAAAACTATAACAAAAGCCCATTAGTAACTGGGCCCACTACCATCCGTTCTTTTCTTCCTCCTAATGTACGTGTTCACGATTGGGGGCCTAACAAAAGCACGAACCAACAAAAGAAGGGCCAACAGAAACATCCCAGAAGGAACCATACAGGACCTCACTAACAGGCCAATAGAGTGGTTTCGGCAACGCCTTAGTTTTAGAATTTGATTGCGAACAGATTTTCCCTTGAAAAATTTTATTTGGCAATTAGGAACTCAGATAAGGTGAGATTGCAAAAAATATGTCTCTAGTCAGACCCGTGTGGCTTACACTTTATAAGAAAGCAAAGGAAAATCAAGGCTGCTTGTTCTTTCATTAACGATAGGGCTCCAAGTGTTGGAGATTTTTGCTAGAGAGTTTCCATTAATCTTGGATTTTTCATAGAGCAGCAAAGGAAAATCTAAGGCAGATGTAATGTGGCCATGAATTTAAGAAAGCAAAGTTACATCAAAAGAAAAAGAAAATTCAAAACCTTTTTTTTAAGGGAATCAGAATTTTTCATCAAAACTTTATCAAAGTAGATATATCAAAACCACATAATCACACGATTATAGGCAAGTAGGAGGGGAAAATACATCAACAGAACTTTTTTAAGTAAAGAATGACATTAGTTGCAGGGAACCAACCTTCCTTGAAGAGAGAATAACAGGAGGACCCTTACAGTTTGATTTTGACATCTTTTGCCCCCTTGAACTTGCACAAGGAATGTCGGGAAGAACTATGCCTCCGTTATTACATACCAATCCATCAATATCCTTTTCTTTACGACTAGAAAATCCTGTTACCAAGAACTGTATACCTTGAAATATTAATTTCTTCCTGCTCCTATAGTAGCGACTCATGATATGACCTTTATCATCACAATGATGAGATACTAAACATTGATTAGAAAACTTCCGCCTTTTACCAGTTCTGAGAGCAGAATCTGCATTCCAGCCAAAAGGGAAATTTATTATAGAAAAAAAAAAATACATAGTAAATCATGTAAATAACACCAACAATATTCCAACCCTTACAATTTTTTGGGCATTTTGCTTTTTGAAAGTCCAAGTTTTCTGGAGGCTGACCATTAGCTTCTAAGAAACGGACTCTCTTCTGTACCAACATACATGGCTCAAGGGGATTCTTACTTTCATATTGCATCTTCATGGCATTTTCAACCTTTTGGGGATCGGACACAATTTTAGTTTCTGAACTTAGATGAACTTCCTTAATAGAGGATTTCTTCATTATAGAATTTGATAGTTGCAGACTCTCATTTAAGATATCACGAGCTTTCCTTTTCTTCACTGAATGAACAAGGAACTCACTCCTATCACCTGCAACTTCATCACGTTTGCTTTTCAGTTCTGTTATTTCCTCGACCAAATTGTGGTCGGCGTCAGTTTGGCTGTCCTCCACAATATCCATATCTGCAGATTTTGTAGGCTGAGAGGGTAAAGCCTCCATAAAATTTCTTTTAGAAGAAATTATTGTACAATCCAAACAAGAATCTGATGGTAACACCCTCATATTGCCTTGTAGTTGATGTGCATGATCATTGTCCAGTCCCCCTTCCGCAGAAACATGAGTGGGCAAAATCGTGCTGTAATTTTTAAGTGAAGTTAGCTGCCTTCGAATTGGGGGCCTAGAACCTCCAACATCCACAAAGGTGCCTAAGCATTCTTTCATACAATCTTTTCCTTCATTCAGATTCTGTCCAGCACAATCAGTGTCCAACGAAATGCTGCACGGAACAAAAGAGCAAAGAGGATCGACCAAGGACAGGCTACATTTCACGACATCTTCAGTTACCAGCATACAATCGTCACCTTTTTTGTCTAAATGACCAAAATGTACACTTGACTGTGAAGCAACTTGGAACTTAGATTCGCATCTTTGCACACAAGAGTTCTCATCTGGAGCTATATCAGCGGATTCAGAAAGAAAGCTCGTCTCATTAACAAACATCGAAGGAATGGTTTTGCCATAAACATTTTGTCTCCATTGCTCAGAAACGTCTACTTCCTTACAGAATGGAAATGGAAGAGGAAAGACAAAATAAGAGTAACAATTAGCTGAGAAATTTTTATTTATTAAACTAACAAAAAGGAAATGAACGGGGAAGGAGACCAGAATAGTGACTGTTAAAATGAAATACTTGATTGTATGACTATGCATCAAAAGTGGAAATGAAACTTGGCCTAAATAAAGTAAAAGTGAAAAAGAACAAGTTTTTGGGGTAAAGGAGTTACATCAATGAGAAATGTAAATGCAACCCTCCCCAATGAGAAGGATTTATAGCAATAAAAGTACATAAATATTACTGACACCTTCATTATATCATTGGTGAGAAGATCAAGCTTTATGTCATAAATAAATAAGTATGTGGATAAAAAAGGTTCCAAATAGGCACCTTTGAGTAACCATTTTCACATATTGAACCAAGACCAAAATTTCTAAAATATAACCTAATAAACTCAATAAATCAATATATCATATGGTTATTATTATTTTGTCCAAAAAAACTGGCTGTGTTCTTCAATCACAATTGAATCTATTTTGCTAGAACACTTGGAAATAAATAATTAAAAAAAGCCACCAAACAAAGCTTCTTGATCTTGAACACTGAGTTATCTCCTCTGTTTAACACTATCAAACTCCAGATTTCAACATAATAGTCTAAACTCTAATGTATGAACCAGCATGGTAGGTTGTAAATAAGAGTGGAGCACACACCTTACCTGACCAACCACCCAACCAACGACTCTTAAATCTCTCGGGAGTTGAGAAAGAAACTTGATCATCATTTTCTGAAATTGGGAAGAAAACTATTTAATACTTAAGCCTGAACATTCTCATACATCAAAAATACAGATCAAAGTGACTCACTTGCTGACAACTTATTGCACTCATGTAGGCTGGGGTTTTCCTTGGCATCGATCGAACAAAAATTTGTATTAACTGTAGATGCAATTTTCTGCAGTCATGACATCATATTGCTGTTATTAACATCTTAAAAAGTATTTAATGCTATTTGTAATGCTAACGTTCAATATTTATTATATTTATCTGACAATTGGCAAATAGTGAAGAAAACTAACACACTTCTTTTTTAAGTGGATGGAGGAAGTGCAAGGTCTTTGCTATGTCTCATTCAAAATATTTTGGGAAGCAGCATTGGGAAAATATCAAGATGGAGATGTCTTGTGGACTTTTACCTGTTTCGCAACAAACTCGTCTGATTCATTCTGAGCTGGGTGTTGCGACATTGAGTCATATTTACAATATTTTGAACTAATTGAACCTAACACATCATCAGAAAGTTGATGTTGAATGTTACAACTCAGATCTTCCAAAGGCAAGCACACAGGTCTTGTCACAACAAGATTCTCTTCGAACTGTTTCAGGGTTAATCCATTCCCTAAAATGTCTGGTTGACGGGTCATATCGATAGAATTACATTGACTGCCATGTGTGAATTCACTTTTATTGACAGGCGTATCTTGAACATCAAAACATGTTGTTTCGCAACAATCGTTGTTCAAAATACTGCAAGGTAGTCCTACATCATCAAATGCATCTCTCATTATGAAGTCATCCAAATCTGAAAAAGAATCACTCGGGTCCACTTCCTCGTTTATGCTTTCATAGGCACTTTCCAGTGACTCAATGCGAGCTTTTTTGACCTGGATGGAAACTTCAAGGACAGCTTCAACTGATAATGTTTCTGAATCTAGCTCAGCCTTTAATAAGTCATGTATAACCAGTGCTTCAGATGCCACAACAGAGAGCTCAATTGCATCATTAACTTCAGCATTTTTAAGGCACCCAACATCCAATTTTTCTCCCTGTTGGTTTTCACGATCTTCGGTATTGGTCAAAGATTGACAGTCAACATTGTCCAACACGTCTTTGTTGCTAGAATGAGGTGACAAATCTCTGTCACCAGCATTGATCCCCTTTTGGGATGGAATATTTTCCCTGGGATCAAGTGACGCATCAAACATACTGATCGGCTGAACTTTATTATATTCAAGCAATTGGTGAGATCCATCCAAATGTTGAGTTGAAGTACATTCCGAGCCACCATATGATGAAAGATGCAAATGAAAATGAAGTGCCTGCTTTTGTTGTGAAAAAATCAATGAGAAAAACATGGCGCAATATTGCTGATGTATTTATTTAGAAAACGTAATACAGCTGCAGAAATGTCCATACCAGAAATCTATGGAGTCTTCAAAATAAGAATAACAATAGAAAACATATTAAAAGGAACATTATTTATTTTGGAGTTCTTTAGTTAATATTTAATTCAGAATCGTAAATATTATGGTAATTTCTATGGATGTAGGGAATGCCTTGCCTAATAACATATTGATGAATTTCTTTTTTTTTTTTTTTTTGGATAAGAAACATTTCATGTTGCCTAATAACATATTGATGAATTTCTTAAAGAGAAAATTAACATGTTGGTGAATTTTAATGCACGAGTAGATTACTAGTAAATAATTTGATTTGGAGTTTCAGCCCTTTCTTGATTCTTGGGATGGAGAGGAAATCTTATAGCCTATACTCAATTAAATTAAGTTCATTAATTTTTCTTCTTTTGCCAGTTTCCATCATCAGTCAAGATCCTTTGAAGAGTTTCTTTTTTCCTGTTGGTGTTGGGTTTACATGCCATCTCCCTTGATTTTCATTTTTCCAATTCATTTCCAAAATGAAACTGTTATTTCTCATGTCAAAAACAGGAGTCAGTTTAATTATTTATACCATGTCTGCACATTCCTAAGATTCTCATGCATAGTAGTTGATCTTCTCCCTAAATACATACATTCCTCAAAGTTAGTAATAAACAACACATCTAAAACTAATCCATTTTCCTTAAGTTTCAATCTAAGTGTCTAATTATTTTTTATTTATATCCACGGCATTCTGCCTGTCTGCTGGAGCTGTTAATTTGTGTCATAGAATGTTTGCTTTCTGTTAAATTTCACTTATTCAACCATCTAGCTTCAAAGAAGCCTAATTTTGAAATCCACATAAAAGAAACCCGAATCAGTAAAGTGGGCTACAAACTTACATTATTAGATGATGGAGCTACACTTTCGGGTATGTTGTCCTGTCCTGATAAAAATAAATGAAATCTGTTGCATCCACTGTCTTTTGGATAAAGATTTGCATCTTCCAGTTTATTGATGATTCCGTACCCAACTTCCTGCAATAAATATGAAGAGAGGCATCAAGACATTTAAGAACCATGTAATCTCTCCAGGAAGTGCAACTAGTAGCAGTGCTAACCCTGAAATGGTCTAACTTCATGCAATACTGAAATGGTCTAACTTCAGATACCTATTCTCTTTTAAACCGATACTGAATTCCCACGTTAACAATAGCAAATAACGTTCTTTACATGATATGCATTCAAAACCAAAAGAACTGCATTATCAATTTATAAAATAAGTTGCTGACAACACCAGCAGAAAACATAAACCACTGGAATGTACAGATCTATTGAATTGAACCATAGAGGTTGTGAGCACTTTTGCTATATTTTTTTGAGTTCAACAATGTGGGGGCAGGGATTTGAATATTTGACTTTTAGGACAGATTTACAGTGCCTTAACCAGTTGGTATTGGCTTATGAAACAAAACCAAAGGCATCTCTAGATTGTGTAAATATGTTTTCCAAATTCTATTCCTGTCCTGGGCACTAAGCCACTACTGGAGCTAATGTTTACTCATTCAATTGGAAAAGCAAAAAAGAAAATACTTAATCTTAAACAAGGATTGTGTATTATAGAAGACCATGGTAAATGTAAATACCAGAGATGGATGTCAACCTTGATTCCTGACTCGTAATTACAGTCTATTCCTTGCTCACTGGATGGAGTTGTTTGATTATGCTGAAGCCAGCAAGGAAGCCAAGCTAAATCCTGAAATTAGTACATATTCGAAAAATCAAATAGAGCTAGGATACCTATTAAATGTGGCTATAATGCCAAGTATAAGACTCATGAAAAAAATTCAATCTATCTGATCGAAAGAGTACCATAAAAGTATGGCTTAAAATACTGCAAATATTTCTATCAGAAACAGAGCTGATCAGACAAATAAATTTCAAAAGCATGCATAAAGCATCTAAAAGAATGAATTCGATATAAATCCTAAGACAGTATGTTGTATAAAGACCAGATAAAAACAAAAGAAGTTCTCGAAGGGCCGCTTGCCAAACATCTCTAGTCCTGACGAGCTCCATACATTGTTCAATTCCACTATAGGTTAATACGAATTACAGTGAGATCAAAATTGTTAAATCTTGATGAAGCTAAATTTATTGAAACTGAACAGAAATTTGAGTATTTATAATAACTGGCAACAGAAAAAAACAAACATCCAAGTAATTGGTAAGCACTGAGGAGTAATGGAAGCATAATTATGATTCTTTTTTTCCGAAAGAATAGCTTAATCGAGATATCAAATAAAAAGCGAATCGATGATTGAATTTGCATTATTCTCCCTGCAAGTCGAATTATGAAAATTATGAGAGATATCGCACATACTCCTGGAGAATCATAGAAATTTCTCAAATTCTTGCCCCAATTTGATCTCAAAACAACGCAACGTAATTCATTTATCGGTCAAAATAATGATAACGAATACGAAATCGAAAACGTCTTCCGGCATCCGCGATCGAAATTTCAACTTATTTTCCGTAAGCGGTGTAATAAAAAATCAATCACAGCTAACTCTGCGGTTCATCTTCTAGATTTTCGGTTTTCCAGAAAACAAACGAAGTGCCAATGAAAGTAAACTAAACGTACGAGAAGATTATCGGTATAATCGATCCATCGTTGATGTTTAGAAGGATAAATGTGAATTTTTTACCTCTGAGAATTGAGGAAGACGAAACTCTACAGTTTCCATCTGTAAGTTGAGGGACAAATCAACGTTCAAGTCGCTTAGTCCTCCATGGAAATCGATATTGACTGCAACGCTGAGAGAGCGGCGGAGTAGAGAAAGAGAGAGATTTGGCGCCAAAATGAGCTTCGGAGTGGCGGGTATTTGTGTCTTAATTAAATAGGCTTTTTTTTAGATAAAATCTTAATTAAATATTTACTTTGTACCTTTTTCCTAAATTATAAGAAATACATTTTGTTTAAAAAAATATCATCCACCCAATAAGATATAAAGTTAATATTTATTTTTTTACTTGTGGAGCCCATAAACTCCTTGGATAGAAATTTTTGGGTGAAACACCCAATTGTAAGTTGTTATATTGGCAAATATAGCAATTACATCCAAAGTATTATAAAATATACCAAAATTTAGGTCAAGTTCTCGAGGTTTATCAGTGATAGACCATATCGCTAGTAAGAGTCTATCACCGATAGATTTTACTATATTTATAATTTTTTTTCGAAAATTGTTACCTTTCAACTTTTCTATACTTTTTAAAACTACTTTTGGAATATAAATTTTCAAATGTAAATCGAGAATTCAAAATTGTATAGCGATGACCTAAAACGATGTGATGATCTAAATTTTCATTCTAGGTCACTACTACACCATTTCATATCTCGGTTTCCCTAAAATTTCTAAAAAGTCTCCATTGTAATGGTATGTTTGAAATGTTTATGAAAGTTTGAGGGGGCAATGTTGCATAGTTTTGAAGTATATGGGTATTTTTTAAACAAATGACAAAGTTCAAGGGTACTTATAATTTAACCTACTTCTTTTTTCAGTATAACAATTACAAAGATGGACCTTCGATCTCAAAGTGAGCACATGTCAATTATTATTGTGCTAAAACTTACTTTGGTTGTTCTCGTATCTACGTATCAATTTATTCCAAAATAAACTTTTATTTAATTATTATTAATGGTAACATAAACCCTTCAAAGTATATACGGGAGTTGTTGTGAAAAATCACATAACTCGCTGCTTATTGATAGAAAATAGTAGACCAAATCAGTTAATTGCACTAGACAATATTATTCCATAATCTAAATCAAAGCAAAGAGAAGTAGAAAAATAACAAAAAAAAAATATTTACAGTGGTTTGACCAATGAGTCTATATCCACTGTGCAAGGTAAACAATCTTCTATTAACTTTAATCTTAAAAAACAAATCACAATTTAAACTAAAGGAAGAGAAAAACTTCAGTACTTAGCAACTCTCTCACCAAATAACATAAATTACCCACTATGAAGCGACAAAAAATCGAGGCTATAGAACTCAGAAAAATAGTTTACACCCTACTACCATTTGACGATTAATAACCCATGTTTCAAGAGACCGAAAGAAAACAACTCTTCAGTTCTGAAGGTATTGTGGGACAATACCCACTATCTTTGAAGAAGAAAGCGCAGTTGCAAATTTAGCAATAAGACCCAAAGTATTAGCAAATATAGCACAAAGCAAATAATTTGCAGATATAACAAAATTTAGATGTCTATCGGTGATAAATTATATTATTGGTAAAACTCTATTAACGATAGAATCTATCACTTAGATTTTGTTATATTTGTAAATCTTTAAGAATATTGTTATATACTTCATTAATAATCCAAAAACTACCACCCATTACAATTATCCATGAATAAACGATGCAATATATTTGGGCTTACATAACTTTAGAAGCCCACACTCATAAGTTAACTTTAACAATTGAAAATGTCCAACCCAAAACTTCTAAATGAAGGCTACTAAGATAAACTTGTGTCAAACCACAAGGTAAATAGGAGTGATTTTAGCGAAATGATTTCTTTATAAGTGATTTATCAAATTGATCTTCATATAATTATTAATGTTCGATTCTACACTTTTTTAAGTGAATTTCAACATCTAAAAATGATTTTAAATAAATGAGTGTGTATTTAGATTTAAGCCTAACGTGGTTTGATAATAAATTTTTTCCGTAGATATGTTTTATAATAATTTATTTTACTTATGTTCTCGGAAATGAGATTTTGATTTAAGTAAAAATAGTTTTTCATGAATAATGATGTTTTCAAAACATGATTTTAGAATCATCCCATTACTAAAAACCTAAATAGAATTCGTACTTGACATATTTAATTATTTATGGTTATTTACGATTATGACTATGGAATATGGAAAAATGTATTATATAAACTCTCTAATCCTAGAGGCGCAGTTATTGTGTATTCCGTAATATTCTCTAAATAAAATGTTTATCTCTTTGTTCCATGGACATAGCTAACACACTGTCAAGAAAACAAAAAAAAAATTATTATAAATGGAAAAAATATCAAACTATTTATAAATATAGAAACATTTCACTTAGCAATAAACTATGATAGACTGCAATACATTTCTATCACTGGACGATAGACCGCGATAAACTTCAACTTTTTAGTAGGAGATACAAATTGAAAGGTAGATAAATAAATTTTGAGAGCTATGCAAAAAAAATTAGTGAGAAAAAAGTGAGGGGGGAAATGTTGAAGAGAAAAGAAAATAAAAAAAAGAGGTACAAAATTAGGGAGGAAAAAAAGTTTAAAAGACATGAAAAAAAGAGGAAAAAAAATGTAGAACGGAGGAATTAGAGAGACCAATAAAAGTTTAGGTTAAACAGCATGAGTAGCAATTTTAGAAATAATAATTAAGTGTATAGCAACATTTTAAAAATTTTGTAAATATAGCAAAGTCTGTCATTGATAGATTTTATTATTTTTAATAATTTTTTAAAAATATTACCATATATGCTAATATTTTAAACCTAATTGCTATATTGGTAATTGTTCCAAAATTTTATTTAGAAATATTTGAGAGAGAGAAGATAGAACAGATGGACAGAAAAATAAGAGAAAATAACATTAGAAATAAAGACTAACAAACTTAGAGAGAGAGAAAAAAATGTGAGAGCACACTAAAAAATTAGATATATAAATAATGGTAGAGATCGACAAAACTTTTAGAATGAAGAAAATAAAAGTATTAACATAATTTTAGGAGCAAATAAAGTGAAATATTTAGTTATTACAATGCTAAAAATTAAAAAAATAATCATAATTAAAACTAAAATTTTAAAAATGAAATCTCTTGGTCACTTTCAACTACCACGACGAAAACTTCAATTGAGACGTTATAAATTTAGTTTATAAGCTTTAAGGAGCTGTTTGCGAGTTCGTAATGGGATGGGTTTGGATTGTAGTGTAATCCAAAACTCATGTTTGGATTGAGCATTTTGAACCCGATTTGTAATATTAAACTCATTTCGTTTCGATAATTTCTAACAAAACCCTCTCTCCCACTTTTTTCATGTTTCATTGATTCCATTTTTGTTCCGTCGTCGATACTTCATGCATTTCAATACTCCTATGATTCTCAGTAATTCTAACTACATTTTAGTTTTCCAAACAACCCTTTAACCTATAATCTCCACCAACAAAAAGTGTTAAAACCTCCTAAATTAATTAATTGGTATTTAAATTATTTTAGATTTTATATTGAAACGTCAACATTAATTGAATAAATTCAATGGTGAGCCTAGTTAACATGGAAATAAATGTATACATTATTTATTTGAAAAAATACATGCAAAGAGAATTTGATGGGTTGCCACGTGGGCCCATTTCTAAATTTGCCATTTAAATGTTTGAAGAGTACAACTTTCTCTAAAGCAATGATTTATTATGAATAGAAGTACAAACTCAACTTACATTTTAATTGAGTCATTGAATGATATTCTATTTATATATTCATCATATTTGTATATCTAGACAATTTTTTGCAAGCAATAATTAACTAAACTAAGACAGCTCAATCATGAAAGTAAATTAATAATAATTAAAAAAACGAAAATAAACTTGTGATATCACACGCTAAATTAACACAAATACAATTCAATATATTAAACATCAATTATCTTCTTTAAACTAAAATTTCGAGTTTCGCTCTAACAAAAATATAAGTATATGTTTGGTAGAGAATCTGGATTCTGTTTTATGTTTTCAAATTCAATAGGTTCAACAAACACGTGTTTGGCAGATAACTCAGATTTTGTTTTTGAAAACTGTTTTATGTAATCCAAATCGTTCAAATTCTGAAAAACAACATTTTTATGTTTTCATTGTAACTAATTTTGACTTTTGAATTTTAAAAGGTAGAATTATATTAAATAAAAATAAAAACATATATAAATACAATATACCATGTTATAAACTCAAATATTTTTTTTAAATATAATATGTGTTACGTAATGTATTATAAATTATATTGTATTACAAGATAATAATTATATAATTTTTTTTAATATAAATCATATTCATAAATAAATTAATAATAATTTATTGTTAACTAAATATCAGTGGGTAATTACAACTAGTTTTATTATTTATAAATATATAGTATCAAACACATTCTAAACAACTATTTAAATTATAATTCAATTTCTGAATATGTTACCAAACACATATTTAAAAATATGAAATACAAATTTGTTTTAATTAAATCTCTTATTTCAAATTTACGTTTTTAAATCCTCTACCAAACCGGTGCTAGCCTTTTGGGTCAAAAGCATATGTTAAATTAGTTATGTTATATTCTTAATGGCGTAAAAACTTGAAATTTTAGAAAAGGTCAACGATGTCCAATATATTAAGTTGTATTTTGATTGATTTAGTGTACATGTATATAAGATGTATTCTATAGTATTAAATTTCCATCAATATGTCGATATTTCTACGTTTCATGAGTTCAATATCAATATGAGGGGTGAATCAATATTTTTATTATATCATAGAAAAATCCACGAAATACGAAAAATAAACATAAAAATACCACTAATATAAATATAATATAAATAATAAACATATTTACTTATTTTAAAATAATAAAATGTTTATTTACTAATTTAAATTTATTTTTATAATTTTTTCAAAAATATTCATCGAAATCGATATTTTCATTGAAATTTTCATAAAATTAAGACTTCGATATTTTCATCGACATTGATATTTTAAACTTTGATGTATAGCACAAAATTTTCTTTTTTGGTTTTTTTTTTTTCTTTTTAATTTCCTTTCATGATTGAACTATCTTAATTTATTCAACTATTGTTTTTGCAAGTTTCTAGAGATACAAATGTGGTGAATATGTTTATAGAATATCATTTTCAATTACTCACAATTAGAATTCAAGTTGAGTTTGTACTCCTATTAACTATTTATTATTAATTTAGAAATAAAGTTGCACTCTTCAAGTTGGGTTATTTTTCATTGCTGGTGGCATTGAATTCTCCAATTGAATTTGTCTTTTGGTTGCGGCATATTTGGCTTTATTATCTCAGAGTTGTTCCTCATCTACTTATTTAAAAAATATTTAAATTCACAATTGTAAATATAACGATAAAATTGTAAATATAACGATAAAATTTAAAGTATTAGTATATATAATAACTTTTTTAAAAAATTACAAATATAGCAAAGTCTATCAGTGATAAGATTTTTATAGTCTATCAGTCTAGTAGACTGATAGATTTTGCTATATTTACAATTTTTAAAAAATGTTATACATTTTATTATTATCTCTAAAATTGTTCATCGTTATAATTGCCCTAGCTTTTAACAAAATTAAGAATAGACCCATGTGACAATCATTAATATCTCTTTGCATGAGATTTTTTTCAAACAAAGAATTTATACATCTCTTTCAAAGTCAAGGATCGTCATTAAATTTATTCAATCAACGATGATGTTTAAATATATGAACCAATAATATTTTTTTAACCAAATTTCAAAAAAAAAAAAAAATTGTGGCCGAATATATATTTTTATAATAATGGTGGCCTCAAAATTTTGATTGAGGAAATTTCGTTTTTCTCCAATTTCGACGTTTCTTTACGCGCTACTTTTTTATAATTTTCAACTTTTATCAATTTTATTGAAATGTCGAAATTTCCCAAAATTAGCCTAAACTTAAGGACAAAGAAGAAAACATGTTTTTTTTAATTTAAAATTAACCTAAATATAAGGATAAGTTGATTCATAACAACCATATTTGGATTTATTTATTTTTTGTTCAGATTTCTTTTTTAAAAAGTAGACGTTTAGCCATGAGAGGAGAGAGAAAAAGAAAGAAGAGGATGTGAGAGAGGAAAGACGAAGGGAGGGGAGAAAGAAGAGAGATGAAAGAAAATTAAAAAATAGTATTTTTGTCCCACTCATCTTGCCACTTAAGCATATAGTCAACTTTTTGTTCAAATCTAATGGTTTTTTTTATTAAATGGACCTTTTAAACCTATTATTGAAAAATCAGGGACTAAATTGACCAATTTAAAACATGAGGGACTAAATACACTTATTCTTCAAAACTCAGGGATCAAAAAGGTATTTTTCGCTTTAGTTTTTTTTCAACCTAAAACTTTCGTTTATAAAGAAATTAAATTTGAAAAAACCACAAAAAAATAACCTATATTTATTTTTAATCTCAATCAAACTTATTTCATTAAATGTTCACATTATTTCACCTCAAAATTAAATTGGTGTGAGATTTTTTCTTTTACCATCCAAAACTTTCATAATTTTCACATTATTTCACCTCAAAATATTCTTAAACTTTATATTATTTTATAATTATTTTTCTATTTCTATTTTAAATTTATATTCTCGCATCAACATTTACACAAACATTTACAATAGACATCTAAATATGGTTAGTTATAATATAATTAAGTCACAATTAAAGTTTCATTAAGTAATTATAACAATTTTTATAATTTTTTTTCGAAATTTTCATCGATGTCGATATTGTTATCAATATTTTTATAAAATCGGAATCTCCATATTTCCATCCAACCATGAATAAGAGAACAAAATTGTATTTTTTTAATAAGTAAATGACCTTAATTGATTTGCCGGGTCAGATTTAGCCTCCCGTGACTGCCCTTGGTTACTCCTCCAAAACTGATGCAACTGAGTCAACTGACAAGAGCATACATTTTAAACCATTACTTTTCTTTCTTTAATTTGTTTTTGTTGCTTTTTGTAAAGTATGACAAATAAGGGATGGAATCATTTGAGATTAAAAAGAAAAAATCAATGCTTAAAATATTATTTTTTAACATATAATTAGGAGTATACTCGAAAAATCGGATCCATCCAACCCAATCTATATGGTTTGAGTTGGATTATTAACTCATTTTTATTGTGCTGAGTTTAAATAAATGAAAAATTTATGGGTGGGTTGGTTCATGGGTTCATTTAAAATAACACAAACCAACCCAAACTTATTATTAATTTTAAAAATTATGTTTTCTTTTTTACTTATAATACAATTATAATTACATATAGGGTTGTTTTCAAATATAGAAAAATGAGCAAAACTATTTACAAATATAGAAAATTTTCACGATAGACTTCTATCGCTTAAGCGATCTATCTTAGCCGTTTGTAGATTGTAGTGAGTACCTCCTCTCGTCAACTCTGAACGAATACTAACATGGTGCGGGACAGTTAGATTCTATTCCCCTCTCAGAGGCTAGAAAATGAGAGTCCTCGAGGAAGCCTTCTCCATTCACATCTTCTTACCCGAAAGAGGGAATCAAAGCACGCTCCGCTCAAATGTACCTTTATTTGGGGTTCACATGTGCTTTTCGATACTGTATGAGTGACTTAACACCAACCAAGTTCAAGTTTTTCAACCTTTAGCACTAGTATGTACTAAGGATAAGGAGAAAGAAAGTGATTTGTTGCATCTTTTCTTATGTTTGTTTTATCAAGTATTCATTTCTCTGTTAAATATACAAGGCGAGTTTTCTTCTTTATTCTTAGCATTGATACATTTGATACCTCGTGAAAGTTTTAGTTTATAACCTGAAAGAGGAGCTATTTGATCTTGTTCGCCGAAGCTAATGATTTGAGATCTTCTATCTTCTATCTTCTACCTTAACCGCTTAGTAGCAGTTTAGTCTCTTATGGGTATGAATATGAGCCTTAGCGTTAGTGCCTTTACTTTAAGTTATTCAATGAATCTACTAAGAGTAAACTAAGAATAAAGAAGAAAACTCGTCTCGTATATTTAACATAGAAATTAATACGTGATAAAACAAACATGAGAAAAAATGCAACAAATCACTTTCTTTCTCCTTACCCTTAGTACATACTAGTGCTAAGGGTTGAAAAACTTGAACTTGGTTGGTGTTAAGTCACCCGTACAGTATGTGAACCCCTAATAAAGGTACGTTTGATATTTGTTCTATTTACAATAATTTTTCTTTCATATATTTATTTTAATTTCAATATTCTTTTAGATAATTTATTTCCCAATAATTCCTAACAATAAGTTTTTAGCACTTTGAAAAGAAAATTGCCATAATATAAATTGAGTGGTTACTCTTAATTCAATATATGAAAATAATTAAATAAATTTTTTACATATTAACGTTTTATTTATTTTTAAAACAAAAATTTAAATAAATGATCCGAATAATCCAAATCAACTCAACACAAAATGTTTCACGATTGGGTTCAATATTTAATAAGAGTTATTTGGGTTGAAAAAACTTACACCCCAACTAATTGGGTTGTATCTAAAAAGTGCTCCAACCCAACCCACGAACACTCCTATATATAATTTAAAATTTATTCAATTTCTGTTTGTATATTTTCAAATAATCAATTTTAGTCTCCATATTTTTAATAAATTTTAAATATAGTCATTTAAAGTATTTTTCTTTTTACTAAAAAAAATGTATATTTTAAAATAAAATTTGATTAAATAATAATAATAATTTTCAAACAATAAAATATATTATGTAAATAAAATTTTAAAATTTATATTAAAAATACTCGTATATAATAAAAATATTTAAAAAATTAACCCTAAATTAATAAATATACACTAAATTTAAGATTAATCGAAACTACATAGCTAAAATTAGATATTTAAAAAATATATAAATAAAGTTTGTCTCGTTGTAGCATGAGTTTACTTGAGTTTATTACACACAATTGAGTTTACTCAATGCAATAGAATTTAATTTCATTAAATACTTATTTCACTTAAAGTATTGCTTGTTATTATTAAGAAACAAAGACCCATAACAGGAAATGAAAATCAATAGCGATATTATTATTTGGGAAATTTTTTTTAGAAAAAAAAGTCAAACTATTTATAGAAAATAGCAAAAAAAAAATATTGATAGACATCGATATACTTCTATCAGCATCAATCAGTGTTAGACTTCTATCATTTCTATCACTGATAGACTTTGATAGATTTCTATCAACATCTATCACAACTATCTAAAAATTTTGTTATTTTATGTAAATAATTTTTCTTATTTTCCTATTTTTAAAAATTTCCTGTTTACTATGAATTAAATTAAGCGAACTATGATGTTGTTTACTATGAATTAAATTAAGCGAACTATGATGTTGTTTACTTCTAACTGTCAGTAATCGAAATAAAAATCAGGCATAGTATAATTAATTGGATACTCTTCTCATATTTTTAATTAATAAAATGATAATCAATAATAAATTTTTATTTTTCTACTACTATATATTTATATATATATTCCAATGATTCAATTAATACTAAGAAATCGTAACTAATTGAAATGAAATTACATCCGCTACAAAATTTTAATATAATGATCATTGGAGAATTTTTAAAAATAAAAAAATAAGGAAACTATTTATACAAAATAGAAAAATTTATAGATAGTTGTGTTAGACACTGATAGAAGTCTATCAGACATCAGTGATAGAAATGATAGAAGTCTATCACTGATAGATGCTGATATAAGTCTATCAATGTCTATCAATGTATTTTTTGCTATTTTCTGTAAATAATTTGACATTTTTTCTATCTGTGAATTTTTCCCATGATCGATCATATCTAGTGTAATCAACCCTTATTTTAATAAATTATTGACTGCATTTGAATATAGGAAAATGAATTAAAATATTTATAAATATAGCAAAATTTTACTATTTATCTGCGATAGACTACTATCTAGGTCTCTATGTAGTCTATCGCGACAAAGATAATAGTCTATCGTGGTTTATTGCAGATATACAGTAAAATTTTGTTATATTTCTAAATATTTTCAACACTTTTGTCATTTAAAATAATTTTCTATAAAATATTCAGTATCAATAAGCATTTCTAACTAAAATAAAACCGTATCAAATAAAAGTAAACATAAATTTGTATTACAAAAATATTAACCAATTTCTTATTCTTAATGTCAAACTATTTACAGAAAATAGTAAAAAAACAGTGATAGACATTGATGGACTTTTATCAGATCTATGATAGACTTCTATCATTTCTATCACTGATATAGACCTTGATAGACATCTATCCAACTATCTAAAAATTTTACTATTTTATATAAATTATTTTCCTTATTTTTTTATTTTTAAAAATTCTCCTAAAAGGACATGCAAATTTGTAATGTTGTAAATAATTCAATATTTTGAGACTGTAGCGATGGACCAAGTCTAAGGCAGGGCCATGGATAACATAAAAAAGAGCGGGCTTATTGCGCATGCAGTGACGCTCTGCCATGGCAGCCAAAATTCACATGGAAACGTCTAGCATAACACTAGCCAAAGCCAATCACATCTCTGTCTTTCTCTCTCAAATCATCTATGACAAGAATCAACTCTGCGATGACTCCAGATGTGTCAGTTTGCAGCCATTAACGGTTGAGTAGTTCGCGAAAACTGAAAGCCAATCGGAGGAATTTCGTGGCTGTGGTTGAACACTGGATAAAGCTTGTTCATCTTGTATTTAGGGAGGTGAAGAATTTCGATTTCTTTTTGTTTTGTTGTTAGACATTGACAGCAAAAATGGCGGACGAAAGCCGGGAGAGATTGTTGAAGGAAGAGCATTACTACCACGAGAATTGTCCTGGATGCAAGATGGAACAGTACAATCAACTGCACCGCGGCTTTCCTTTCCGCCAACTTCTTATGGTTTCGCTTATTGTTCTAATCACTGGTTCGATTTCTCTCCATTTTTTCTTGTTCGCTTCGTTTTTTGTGCCAAACGCATCCAAGAATGGATTATGGCGTAGAAATTTAGAATATCGATTTCAAACCTGGTTTTGGAGGTTCTCTCCAGTCTCCGCTTCAGTCTTCCCTTTGTTTTTAGGCTTCGATACGTCTGTTATAGTCTTTTAACTGAGAAGTAGACATGGAGTCGAATTAGAGGAGAGTATAGGTGCAACAATTGACAATAAGGTTTTTGCAAATCAAGACACTCAATCAATAATTTCTCATATTACCATGTTCTGAGTCATTTTCGTTTTAAGATATTTGGGAAGTGTCTGAAAAAGATAAACTGAAGCAGAATTTCTATACTCTCACTGAAAAAACGAATTTCGTTTAAGAGACAGTTTGACATATAATTTTGTTCTGAGTTGCAAAATTTTGTCCAACCTTTTATTTGTTGAGTTGTTTAAGTTTGTTACTTCTTAGTTCTTACTTCTCCTCTTTGTCGTTTCCAGGATTGCCGATATCAGCATTTTTCCCATTCCTATACTTCATGGTAAGTTGGCGACGCATCCCTTCATGGAGTAGGATCTGACGGAAGAGACTGAATCATTTTCGTTTAAGATATTTGGGAACTGACCATCAATAAATTAACACGACAGTCACTAGTTGAAGGAGTTTTCTAGTAAATCTGTTAATTAGTCTTGTAATATTTTAAGCGTCACCTGCCTTATTTCAATGTAATTAAATATCATAAGCAAACCTCATGATTACTAAGATGCTGAAACTATATGTAATGAAACCAGAAGTTTCTGAGAGCACAACCCATGTTATTCATCAACATCAAATTTTTGTACCTTCTAGAGTATATTTCTTTTTATTCCTTTTCTGGTTACTCCAATCTTATGCAGGTTCGAGATTTTAATATTGCAGAAAATGTAGAAGATATTGGATTCTATGCTGGTTTTATCGGTAAGTTTGCTAAAAACATTATACATTTTCATTCTATTTCTCTGTCATTTATAGGGTACTTGAATTCTCCATCTTCTCCTAACAAATCTCTCATACAACTTGTAGGTGCTTCTTTCATGATTGGCAGAGCATTAACATCTGTTTTCTGGGGAATAGTGGCTGATCGCTATGGTCGAAAACCTGTTATTCTTTTTGGAATTTTTATAGTGTTAGTTGCTGAACATTTATATTTATTGAAGGGATGTATCTAGGTATAGAGTTTCATTTGTCTCTTAAATGTTCAAATCTACTTCCACTTCAATTTTTTTCTCTGTTGGTAACTGGTTTCAGGTTTACATTCAACACCCTATTTGGCCTCAGTTTAAATTACTGGATGGCTATTATCACCAGGTTTCTTCTTGGTAGTTTGAATGGCATACTTGGACCAATAAAGGTAATCAGTAGAATCCAGGGCCAATAAAGGCATAATTTTGCTTCTTAAAAGTTTGCTTCTTACTTCAGTCTTTTCTGTCTGCTCTCTAGTTTTAATATTTTTATGATTATGAACTTTGTTGACAGGCATATGCAAGTGAAAGTGTTAATGAAGAATATCAAGCTATCTCTATGTCATCTGTGAGTTTTGTTTTTAAATGAACTCTCTCTTCCTTTCTCCCCTGTTTTCTGGTCCTGATATTGCGATTAGCTTACCACTGGCACCAATGCTTAAACTTTGGTTTAATTACAGATTAGTACAACATGGGGAATCTCATTGATAATAGGCCCGGCTATAGGAGGGTTTCTTGCTCAGGTACTTTTGGTCACATCTCCTCAGCTTATGGAAATAACGCTGAACATTTGAACTTTCAATTGTTCAAGACTATTTTTTAATTCTTTCATTATTTTGTTCTAATCACCAGCCAGCAGAGAAATTTCCTGGCATTTTCTCCAGTGAGGGTTTGTTTGGGAGGTAAGTTTGCCGATCGTTTATTTTCACAGTTCTGCCATAAGCGTTCACTGTCCAGCAACGTGTTCTTAGCATGGTTCTGTGGTGCAGATTTCCATACTTCTTGCCCTGTCTTTGTACATCACTCCTTGCATTAGTTACGGGAATAATCGCTATTTTTTGGCTTCCGGTATGCCCTTTATCTGGATAGATGTTTCTTCTAATTTATCATTTTTTATATATTTTTGTTTCCTATCATAATTTCTGCTTAAAGTAGGAACATACTTATTTTACTTACTAATTATTAATCTTTTATTTGTGTATTTTGAAGTCCATTCCAAATATGATTTAATTTGGGTTTTGGTTTCTTAAATGTTAAATCATTCTGCATTTCTAGGGTAAGTTAAAATTTCTCTTGAAATTGGGTTAATAATTATCATTATCTATTCAATTGCACGTTTAACTTCAAAAGGAAATAGCAGAACTGCATTTAGTTGAGGCTCGTGTCCCACAATTTTGGAGAATGGAGAACTCCTAAATGGAGGATTTAAATAATGGTGACCATTGGCCAACCTGATATTATATATATATAATCAAACATCTGAGAAGTGAGAACTTTGGTGATCTTGTATTCCCTTACCCACTCTCTCCTCAGGTTGATATAGCAACCTTTTAAGCAATATCTTATTAGATGCCTAGGTTTCTCTCTCTCTCTCTCTCTCTCTCTCTCTCCCTATTGACATTTCTAGTTATCATTACTCATCTTATTGTTCATCTTGTAGGAATCGCTGCACATGCACGATAAAAATGTTCCATCACCTTGTATATCATATGAAGCCTTGGAAGATCAACCTGGTGATTGTAATGGAAATGAAGCAACCCTAACAAACGAAAGAAAAGAACTACCTTCTAAGCCAAGTCTCTTCAGCAATTGGGAGTTAATGTCAGCAATCATTGTTTATTGCATATTCTCACTTCATGATATGGCTTACGTAGAGGTATGTCTACCCCAAGTCAAACCTGTCCATCGATGATTTATTTTCATTTTCACATTTGAAAATACATTTATATTGAAATGAAAACCTGTTTTCATTTTCTTGAACCAAATTGGAAATGATTTAAAAATATTATGCTTGTTTACTATTAATTTTTTTATTAGTTAACTTACATTTTAAAAAACATTTTCAAAATCATAGCTTAATTTAAAAGTGAAAGAAAATGTAGTTTCCAAACTTTTGTTTTTTGTTGTTGAAATTTGAACAAGATATCAATTTTTCAAAATGACGACAAACTTAACAAAGAGTTGAGTAGCAATGAGTTCAATTTTTAAAAAAGAATGAAAGCATTATAAAAGGTGACCTTTGTAGTTGATACTAGCATTCTTTTAACTAGAGTAAATTATAGATTTTAAGATTCGCAATATGAACAATGTGGTGAAGACCAACTTCTTTTCTGTAGATATTTTCACTCTGGACTGTCAGTTCTCGTTCACTTGGTGGTCTGAGCTTTACATCTGGGGATGTTGGAGAAGTCCTCGCCATCACAGGTAGATCCACAGCTCCCCTACCCCCACCCTGGCAGAATGCGCCCTCTTGCATGCATTTTTGGATTAGTTTACAATATTTCCTGTTCAAAGTTTCATTTTAGTAAACGCATTCTTGAATTTACATATAGTTAAATTTCTGCTGCCAATGCTGACACTTCAGATTAATAAAGAATCTTACACCCAAGTAACTTGGTGTAATGACAACCATATATTACTCTATCAAAACTATTTTCGAGTGGTGAAAAGCATGGGAGTTTATTCTAACAGCAATTTGTTTCAACTAATTGTGTTGCAAACTTTTGTTTACTTGCTCTTAGGTTTCAGCCTTCTTGTGTTTCAATCTGCTTTATACCCATATGTTGAGAGGATATTTGGACCCATAATGGTATCTCGTACTTGTGGGGTAAGTTTCCATATTACTTTCGTAGTCTATGATATGTACTTTGAACTTTGGATCAATTCACATTGAAATACTATTTGTTGCAGATATTGTCGATCCCCCTGCTGGCAATTTATCCCTTTTTATCCCTGTTATCAGGAGCTGTCCTGCACATTGTCGTAATGCTTGCATCAGTCTTGAAGAATCTTCTCTCTGTAAGTATGGCACTAAAACTTGAATCTCTCATTTCCAGTGATCTGCAGTTTACAAGATGATGATTCCATTGTTTCGTTTTGTGGATTAATGTGAAATCTTTGAACGGAAGTTTGAAAAATTCATATTAAGTTTGTTTGAGTAGAATAATCTTAACTGTGTATTGCACTTGGATCAACCATCATCCCACTTAAATATACATATAATTAATAATATTACATCATTTTAGGGGGTGGAGCTTCAAAAGAATGATCCTTTAAGAGTTAGATGTTGAGATGTCTTAACCATTGAACTATGTTGAAGTTGATTCATTAGGTTAATAGTAGACACCTTATTGTTTTCATATAGTTTTAATATATTATGTATTTTTTACTTTGACTGTATAAGCTTAATTAATCCAGTTATTATTATTTTTATTATTTTAAAAAAATGAATATATAAGCTTAATCCAGTCATTGTATCATATTGCATCAACTATATTATATTTTAGGAAAGAGATTAGAAATTAGAAATGCAAGTATGTATGACAATTAAATTATATTTTAAGACTCAATTTAATTTTAAAACATAGTATGTATGTGTGTAACTGTGTATAATATATTAGAAATTGGACAAAAAGACAAAAAATAAATGTGACAACTATATAAATGGAAAATAATTGTTCAATGAATGTCCTTAAATGATTGAAAAGTTTTTTTTTCTTAAAAAAAAAAGTTTATTCTATAAGCCAATCAATTTATTTTCTTATCATGTAATCTGAATGCATAACCAAAGTTTAGCTTCATTATTTTCCATGATTTAATCTTGCTTGATTTATCGAAATTTTCATATGTTCTCAGGTCTCAATTATAACTGGAATGTTCATCATACAAAACAGAGCCGTGGTAATAATATATCTGCCTTGCCCTCGCTTCCTCCTGTGTTTCATTCTCTCCCAACATAAGTAAGAGCTTGGATTGATGTATGCGACCATCTGTGTACAGGATCAACACCAGAGAGGGGCTGCTAATGGCATTGCTATGACGGGAATGTCTATTTTCAAGGCAATTGGTCCAGCTGCAGGTGGTGCATTGTAAGTACACTCCACATTATGTGGATGCTAACTCTACACACACACACATACACATACAAGCTTTGATGATTAGTCTTATTTTAACTGGTCTTGAAACTGTTAGGTACCTAAATAAGTTTATTAGTTTGATATTAATAAGGGGTATAAGGGTAATTAGATAGGAAGTTAGTTACTAAATATTGCTATAAATAGGAGTGGGAGTGGTAGGAAGGGGTGAAGAATTTTGGTAGTGATTTCCTAATTGGGAAATAGTGGGAGAGAGTAGCCCTCTCGAAAGGCTATGGTATATTGTAGTTTCTTCTTTGATATTGCAATATAATTCTATCTTTTATTGTTCTTTCTTTGTTCTTTGGTGTTCTTGAGTTCTCTTGTTAGGAAGTATCCTAACAGAAACATGTCAAATGCTGGATGCTTCGCGTATCTGCTACTAAGTGTTACTTTTTCTTTAAATCTTCAGTAAAACTACAGCTGAGAATGTCGATGTGAGGAAAAAAGTTGATATTATAAATTTCATGGAAATGCCAATGATCTCTTTGATTCTAATTTGAACATTGAAGAAAGTGTATAGAAGTTGATGCCTTGATGGAACCTTAAATTTTTAATGCATGTTTACCGTAAATGGAAGTAATATGTTGTTTATATTCCGATAAATTAAATTGCAAATAATTATTGCGTCATTTATGATAGCTTTTGAGATAATAGCCTTCTTTTATGCAGACTCTCTTGGTCACAGAAGCGCCTAAATGCAGCTTTTCTCCCAGGTACTTTGCTTTTTGCCTATTCCTTCACCAGGATCCTAGTTGATTATATTTAGGCAGAATTCTTTACGAGGTGTCGTATTAAGATGAGGTGTCGTATTAAGATCATCCCGCATCCTCCTCCCCACTTTTAGCTATTCAGGGCTCAAAAATATTTCAGATAAATTTTGATTTCTTATTAGTGAATAATTCAAATTCAAAATTTTATTTTATTAATCTGAAAGAAGCAATAGATTCATTTCATAATAGGACATGAATTATTTGCTTTTGTAAATCTGCGTAGTTGAATGATAGCTCTATGTGAAATTCATGAGATCTTAGTTGAGATAAATAGGAATTCATATTCTTGGAGAGATCCATAGGTTTTTAGAAGCGAGGAAGATAAGAGTGATAAAAAGGAGAAAGGAAACGTGTAGGTGTTGGTGTTGGTTTTTGGTTGCGAGAATAAGAAGGGGAAGAGATTGGTGTGGTTTGAGAAGTGGGCGAAGGAGAGACGGTTGTGAAAATTGTGTTGGAGGGACTTGAGGTTTTGAGATGAAAAGGGGGTTGCTTATAGCCCCCTAATCTAGATATTAGCTCCTACTCCTGGCCCATAAGATCCTTTGAGATGTAATTTTTAAAGTGTCAAAATTCAGTTCATTTGCATTGATGATATTCTGATGACTCGCATATTAGAAACTTTCAAACTTCTGCTTCCTCTACATAGCCGTAGTCGTAATCACTATCCTTTGTTTATGGAGAATTTAAAGTTCAACGTTATTATTATTGTTATTATTTTATTTTTTTTGTTTAATGTCAACCTGAACATAACTCAACTGGTTAAGATATATAAGATAAAAAAGTCAAAGGTTCAAAATTTTCTCATCTCAAGTAAGAGATGTAGTCCATGTGGAGGATTATTGATTCAAATTTTAGTTTGTGCTCGGTATAACTTTTCACCCACTAAATTTTTGTGGTGTTTGATTAATGGTTGCATGGCCAAAAATACTCTAATAGTACCAAAAAGTGAGCATAGCTCAACTAAGATAAAGTGTACCCTCTTCGATAAGTTTGGAGGTTTGAATTCCCCTACTACCCTTGTCGAACTCAAAAATAGTTTTAATAACTTTGATTTTTTACTTAAAAAGGATGGGCTAAATGGCCCAAAAATTGAAGGACCAATAGTGTCTTGTGCTCTAATCTCTTTTCCATGCGCTTCTTCCATTATTTTCACACAATTATTAGAGGATTGATTCAGGATTTGACATATTTTTACCTTTTACAAAAAGATGAGAAAAATCAGTAGCTAATTGGTAAACTCTTCCAGGTCCCCACATGATTTTCTTCATCCTAAATGTGATCGAAGCAATTGGAGTGGTGTTGACATTCAAACCATTTCTTGTTCCACGTCAAAACTAGACCAAAGTCAAACCACAATGTTCAAACTTCAAACAAATAGCTGCATCAAAATCTCGACTTTTTCGTTGATTCTTCATCGGTGATTTACAGGAGGTCCTACAAACTCTACATACCCGTGCCTTCCTAGATAAACTGAGCATTGTTATCGATTTTCTTTGAGCCCTTAGAGCTCATCTTTTTAGTTCTTGATTGGCCCCTAATCAAGGTATAGTTCTGGAGTTACTACAGTGATCAATGTATAAGTGTATGTAACTAAAAACCCATTGTATACTTCTCTTATTACCATATTTTTAGTTGATCCATAAGCTTTAGCATTCAAATTTTCATCATATTCTGGAATCACTTGAATGGCAAGCATATAACATCTTGAACTTGGTTGTCATGGAGTGTGTTTACTTATGGTAAAAATTAGAATATGTCAACTTATCATTCTATAATGTATCCTACAAAGGAAGTGTTTTGAAAGGCTTGCAGGGTTTGATGTTTGGAAAATATATATATTGAGGCGAGTATATATATATATACCCTAAAAATTAGAGGGGAAAAAATAGACTTTTTTTATATAGACGGAACATATTGATCAATCCTAATACTTTAGGATGACATCTTCCCCTAGCAAAACCTATAACAACTCTTGTTTTAGCCCCTTACCCTTTGAACTTATTTCATATAATATTTTGAGAATCTAACAGCTAGGATGTCAAAAGAGAATGTGAATAAAAGTTCAAGAATAAGAAGTTGAAAAACTAAACTAAGAAATAGATAAAAATATTATGGGACCAATAACATAAGGAATTGTTGATGGATCACCGGGGTCGTTGCTGAAGAGAGCCCCATCTGGCTTCAACTTCAAGGTCTCTGAAGTCTGATGCAGCCCATGTGGAAGGGACAACAGTAATTTTGCATCCATAAGATGCCAAGCGCCTAAAAATGTTACTCTTGATTGAGTTGATTCCAAAATCATATACTACAACCTACCATGGATTAGCTTAGTGGTAAAAAAGAAAACACAGTCTCAATAAACGATTAAGATGTCATAGTTTCAATCTATGATGGCTACTTACTTAGGATTTAATATCTTATGAATTTTCAAAATTATAAAAATAGCAAAATGATTATTTTAAATAAAAAATACAAATGAGCAAATAACTAAACTACCCATACACACTCAAATTGGTAGCATTAGTGCAGCCTCGTCCATGCAAAAGGAAGTTGGGGGGAGAGGCATTTTTGCGGCGTCACGCGAATGAGGAGAAGAAGGAGGTTGGGGGGGAGGCATTTTTGCGGCGTCACGCGAATGAGGAGAAGAAGGAAGTTGGGGGGAGGCATTTTTGCGGCGTCACGCGAATGAGGAGAAGAAGGAGGTTGGGGGGGAGGCATTTTTGCGGCGTCACGCGAATGAAGAGAAGAAGGTTGAGAGGAGGAGAGGGGTGGGGGGAGTGGGCTGGGCGGCACGAGTAGTAAGTAATAACTAGGTTTACTTTTTTTTTTTCTTTTTTTTTCTTTTAATTTTTAAATTAAATTAAATTTTAACTCACAAACCTTATATAATAAATAAATAAATAAATATTCCTTAAACAAATTAAAATATCTTATCATATTTTTTTTATAAAATAATTTGAAAATCAAAATTTTGAAAACTAAAATATTTTAATTTAATCTATTTTAAATCTAATTTATTGGATTTTAAAATTCAAAAGATATGAAATTCCGAAAAAATTTGAGAAAAAATGAAAGATAAATTCAAATTTAAATAAGGAGAAAAATCAGGAATTAGAGAGAAAAATTAGGAATTAGTTTAAAAATCATAAATCAAACACAATTACACTGTATATGTATATAGTGCATAAAAACTTCCAAACAAGGGTCATAGACTGATTTAAATATGATAACAGTTATACAATATTTCTAACACAAAATACAATTACACTGTATATGTATAGTTTTTAAGAGTATAAAAGATAGATTCGAATGGATAATTGTGGAAAAAAAATAAGAAAATCTCCAAATTAAATTATTGACAATCTTTTGTTTATAACAGAAACAATATTTTGTTTTAATTAGAAACCACAAAAAATGAGGTATAAAATCATTTGCTAAGGTAGTTATCAAAATAAGAAAGAAATTTGTTTATTTTGAATCATTTGCTAAAGTAGTTATCAAAATCTAGTTTGAATATTAAAAATTGACTGAAATTCAAAAAGTGGAAGAAATTCACATAATGACGTTCAAATTCAATTTTAAAATAAAACTTGTTAGATTATAATCTATTTATATCTTGATTTTTAATCAAGCTCTCCACATACACTGTATTTAATAGTCCGGACATACGAATCAATTAAGGGCAAAATAGGTATTATGAAAAAGTAACCCATGTGTCTTGCACACGTTTTGCCATAAATCTTACTATTTTTAATTTTTGCTAAATATCCAAATGAAATCTCATTTTTTTTTGCTATCTTGTCCAATTTTCCAATAATGAATAATGACATTTAGGAGGGGTGGAAAATGAGAATTAATGAGATACCAAATTGGGTGCGAGTCCCGTAAATTGATTTCATTACTTTTAGTAAATACATCAATGAAAAATTGAAAATGAAGATTCTCATTTTTATTATTTAATTCTCAATCAATTGTATCAACAACCGCTTAGGGACGTTTGACATGTAGAGTTGGATTGAATTGAGTTTATAATAATTACTCGTGAGTAATATTTATCTATGTTGGTAATAATTGTCTATGTTTAAAGTGCAGAGTTGACCTGGGTTGGTAATAATTGTCTGTGTTTGGGTGCAGATTTGAGTTGAGTTATGCATATTTGTTGCAATTTTTTGTAACTTAAACCATTATATATTTCTTTTATTTTTTTTCTTTTTATTTATTTAAGTTTTTTGTTTTACCATTCATATACACACATTCTTTCCCAAATTTTTAACACTCATTTGAGATATGAATACAATAAAGTAAAAATATATTTTATAATTTTGTACACATAGCTATTGCACTTGATGTAGACAAAATACTATTATTTATTTAATCAACAACCTTACAACATAGTTTTAATGGTCATGGAACGTATTAGTTGAACATGCACAAAAAAGAGGGTTGTTATCAGTGGTCTACTTACATGTTCACAAAAAAAGAATAAAAACATTGTCAACAATTGATTGTTTTCATGAATAAAAAATTATTCATTAAAGATAGTCAGTCTAGTCAGTTCTACCAAGTAGGCGCAAGCAATACTTCTTCCTAGACTGTGGTGCAGTCAGTCTTCTAAATATCAGTGACAAGTAAGTCTATAAGGACGACTCGATCATCCTCAAACAAACCCTCAATATTATACCGCTGATCTACTACTTCCTTCCTTCATGAAGACTTGAGTTTATACTTCTCCTTTTGCCATGATACAAACTTTCGCATGTGTGATGATTGCAAATATGCGACCGTGCGTATAATGTCAAATCATTTTAAATTGGTCAGTAAGGAAAAATACATTTTCTATCACAGTCTTTCTTTTAGTAACCACCCTTATATGAATGTGAAAAATGAAAGTAAGAAGTGGAAAACAAGAAAGTTACAAAAGGATACCAAAGCTACAAAACATAGACAAAATACTATTATTTATATAACTAACAACCCTACAATATACTTTAACGGTCGTATAGCGTATGAGTTGAACATGCACAAAAAATAGGGTTGTCATTAAGGGTCTCTTTACATGTTCACAAAAATAGGGTTATCACTAAGTGTCTCGTTAGAGGTGGCCTTCGCCAGAGTTGGTCGCCTGAGGTGAATGTTAGTGTTGGTTGTCATCGGAGTTGATTATCGAAGGTGGTCTTCATCAGATTTGTCGTTGGTGGTGGTTGTCGGAGCCTAGAATTGGTCGTACGAAGGTGGTAATCAGAGTATGCCCGTCGAAGTTGTTTGTGTGAAGGTGGTTATTGGAGTTGTTGTTGGGAGGTGGTTGCTGGAGCCCGGAGTTGGCCGCGCGAAGGTGGTAGTCGGAGTATGTCCTGGAGTTTCTTGTGTGAAGGTGGTCATCGAAATTGATTGCTGGAGTGTCATCGGAGGTGGTGTCGGTGCTCAGAGTTGGTCGTGCGAAGATGGTCGTTAGAGCATGTCGCCGGAGTTGCTTTGTGCAAAGGTGGTCATTGGAGTTGGTCGCCATAGTTGTTGTTGGAAGTGGTTGCCGAAGCCCAGAGTTGATCGTCGGAGTATGTAGCTGGAGTGTGGTAACGGTGGTCGTCGACGGCGGCCGATGGGTGGAGCTATTGAAAACAGGGTGAGTTGAGGTGAGTTGGACTGGGTTAATAAAAATAACCAACTCAACTCCATCAATATTTAAAGTGGGTGGGCCAAACATTGAGTTGATAATTTTTACCAACTCAATCCAACTCATGTTGGTGAGCAAAGCCCATAGTAGTCCGAATTATCCACCTCTAAATTTTAACATGCTAATATAAATTAAATGTTGTATAATTTATTTGTTGGTAAATTTAATTTAAATTAATTTTTTGATCATTGATTAGAAATTTCTATTTAAATTATTGTAAATTATTAAGAAAATTAACTAGATTAGCACATTAGCACATTAAATAGAAACCGTGCTAGATTATTAAAAAATCAGCCTTAAACTTTTTACGTTGGGTCAAAAGTACCCATAAACTTTCGAAACTTTAAAAAATAGTTAAAAAAAATACTCTTACCGTTAGTTTTGGATGAAAATCGTTAGTGTTTTGTTTAAAAAATACACTTAAGCTTAAAAAATAAAATAAAAAATATCATTACTGTTGGTATATGAACAGAAAAGGTTAATAGCTTGTTGCAAATATGACCCTAAATTTTCAAAAATTGCATTATTGTGCCCTTACCTTAAAAAAAGGTTAAAAAATGCCCCACCCTACTTCTATATTATCAAAGTACTGCAGTTTCCACCAAAAACTAATGGTGGGAGTATTTTTTATTTTATTTTTTTTAATGTTAAAGAGTATTGTTGAAACTTTTGAAAGTCTGAAGATATTTTTTACACAAAATACAAAATTTAGGAGTATTTTTTAGGAAAATTTTTAAAAAGAGAAAAAGAGAAACTATTTACACAAAATAGCAAAATTTTTAGATAGTTGTGATAGAAATAATAGAAGTCTATCACTGATAGATGTTGATAGAAGTCTATCAATGTCAATCAGTATTTTTTTTTTTGCTATTTTCTATAATAGTTTGACATTTTTTTCTAGGGGGGTTTTTAAAAATAGAAAAACAAAGAAAATTATTTACACAAAATAGCAAAATTTTTAGATAGTTGTGATAGAAGTCTATCAAGGTCTATCAGTAATAGAAATGATAGAAGTCTATCGCTGATAGAAGTCTATTAATGTCTATCATGTTTTTTTTGCTATTTTTTGTAAATAGTTTGAAATTTTTTCTCTAGTCAATTCGAATATTCCTTACATCTCTTTTACATTCTCCTACTCTTCTCATGTTGGTTGTTGCCTTTAAAATCCTATTGGTAATTGGAGATGCTTTTAACCTATTGTCTCATGAGTATAGTTTAATTGATATATAAATATCTTCATGATCAAGAAATTTATAGTTCGAATTTCCTGTCTCTATTGTACTTTAAAAAAAAATATTCTGTCATACTCCGACCGACATCTAGTGCTTATCTTTAATTCTATTAACTAAATGTTTCTCTAACACATAATACATTAGACAACAATAAATTATTGAACGGTTTTGCATTGGTCGGACAATAATTTTTAAAAAAATCGTAAATATACAAGCAAATCTCTACATCTTTATTTGACTTGCCCTTAAAGCCAGCCATTGATAGAAAGAGTATGCTACAAGTTGTGTGATGTTCGATCTCTTGTCTCGTTAAGTCAATTAACAGTCAAACGAGTTTAGGAACCATTTAGAACCATTATTCAAATTTCAAGAGCTAGAATTGTCTATTATAAAATTTTAAGAGCTAACTAGACACCTACTTAAATCTTCAAGGACTAAAAGTGTATTTTGCCTAATATATGAAAAAAAATAACAAAATTTTATTAAGAGAACGTAAAATATTTTTTTGAGAAATTACTCTAAACAGAAAAAATATCATACTATTTATAAATATAAAAAAACTTTACTGTCTATCAGCGAAAGACCCCGATAAAATTAATAGTAAATTTTTTTTCTATATTTATAAATAGTTTGTTCATTTTTTTATATTTGAAAATAACTTTGTCCTAATTTTTTTAAAAATACCCTACAACATCAAAATTTAATGTGATTGATACTTCTATCTACATTTTTATAAAATATTTATTATGAAAAAGACAGGCAAATTTGTAATGTTGCAAGTAAATTCAATATTTTTAGACGGTAGCGATGGACCAAGTCTCAGGTAGGGCCAGGGCCAGGGCCATGGAAACAAGGAAAACAGCGGGTTTATGGCTCATGCAATGCAGTAACGCTCTGCCATGCGAGCCAAAATTGTGTTTTCACATGGAAACGTCTAGCTTAACACTACCCAAAGCCTCTGTATTTCTCTCTCCAATCGGCTATTGGAAGAACCATCTCTGAGATGATATCAGATGTGTCGGTTTGCAGCCATTAATGGTGGAGTCGGTCGCGAAATCTGAAAGCCAATCGGAGGAAACTTGTGGCTGTGATAAAGAAAGCTTGTTCGTCTTGTATTTAGGGAGGAGAAGTATCTCGATTTCTTTGTTGTTAGACATTGAGCGCAAAAATGGCGGACGAAAGCCGGGAGAGACTTTTGAAGGAAGAGCATTACTACCACGAGAATTGTCCTGGATGCAAGATGGAACAGTACAATCAACTGCACCGCGGCTTTCCTTTCCGCCAACTTCTTATGGTTTCGCTTGTTGTTCTAATCACTGGTTCGATTTCTCCTTTTTTTTTTCTTGTTCGTTTCGTTTTTAGAATGGATTATGGTGTAAAAGTTTAGAATATCGATTTCAAACTTGGTTTTGGAGGTTCTCTCCAGTCTCCGCTTCAGTCTCCCCTTTGTTTTCAGGCTTCGATATATCTGTTACAGTCTTTTAACTGAGAAGTAGACATTGAGTCGCATTGTGAGTATAGGTGCAATCATTGGCAATAAGGTTTTTGCAAATCAAGATACTCAATCATGAATTTCTCATATTACTATGTTCTGAATCACTTTCGTTTAAGATATTTGGGAAGTGCCTGGAAAAGATAAACCGAAGTAGAATTTCTATGCTTTTACTGAAAATACGAAGAAAACGGCACTGCAAGAGACAGTTTGACATATAATTTTGTTTTGAGTTGCAAAATTTTGTCGTCAAATCTTTTATTTGTTGAGTTGTTTAAGTTTCTTACTTCTCCTCTTTGTTGTTTCCAGGATTGCCGATATCAGCATTTTTCCCATTCCTGTACTTCATGGTAAGTTTGCGACGCATCCTTTCATGGATTAGGATCTGACGGAGGAGACTGAATCATTTTCGTTTAAGATATTTGGGAACTTGACCATAAATAAATTAACACGACGGTCATTAGTTGAAGGAGTACTTTTCTAGTAAATCTTTTAATTAGTCTTGTAATATTTCAAGCGTCCTCTGCCTTTATTTCAATGTAATTGAATATAATAAGCAAACCTCATGGTTAATAACATGCTTCCTGAGAGCACAATCCTTGTTGTTCATCACCAACAAGTTTTTGTACCATCTAGACTATATTTCTTTTTATTTCTTTTCTGGTTACTCCAATCTTATGCAGGTTCGGGATTTTAATATTGCAGAAAATGTAGAGGACATTGGGTTCTATGCTGGTTTTATAGGTAATATTGCTATAAACATTTGATATTTTCATTCTATTTCCCTGTCACTTATATGGTACTTGAATTCTCCATGTTCTCCTAACAAATCCCGCATACAACTTGTAGGAGCTTCTTTTATGGTTGGCAGAGCATTAACATCTGTTTTTTGGGGAATAGTGGCTGATCGCTATGGTCGAAAACCTGTTATTCTTTTTGGAATTTTTACAGTGTTAGTTGCCGAACATTTATATTTATTGAAGTGATGTATCTAGGTATAGAGTTTCATTTCTCTTAAATGTTCAAATTTACTTCCACTTCAATTTTTTTCTCTGTTGGTAACTGGTTTCAGGTTTACATTCAACACCCTATTTGGCCTCAGTTTAAATTACTGGATGGCTATTATCACCCGGTTTCTTCTTGGTAGTTTGAATGGCATACTTGGACCAATAAAGGTAATCAGTAGAATCCAGGGCCAATAAAGGCATAATATTGCTTCTTGAAAGTGTGGTTCTTACTTCAGTCTTTTCTGTCTGCTCTCTAGTTTTAATATTTTTATGATTATGAACTTTGTTGCCAGGCATATGCAAGTGAAAGTGTTAATGAAGAATATCAAGCTATCGCTATGTCATCTGTAAGTTTTGTTTTAAAATGAACTCTCTCTCTCTCTCTCTTCCTCTCTCACCTGTTTTCTGGTCCTGATATTGGATGAGTTGCTGAAGATATTGCGTTTAGCTTACCAGTGGCACCAATGCTTAAACTTTGGTTTAATTTCAGATTAGTACAACATGGGGAATTGCATTGATAATAGGCCCGGCTATAGGAGGGTTTCTTGCTCAGGTACTTTTGGTCACATCCCCTCAACTTATGGAAATAACGCTGAACATTTGAACTTTCAATTGTGCAAGACTATTTTTTTAATTTCTTTCATTATTTTGTTTTGAACTGATAATCACCAGCCAGCAGAGAAATTTCCTGGCATTTTCTCCAGTGAGGGTTTGTTTGGGAGGTAAGTTGGCCGATCACTTATGTTCACAATTTTGCCATAATTGTTCACTGTCCAGTAACGTGCTTGTAGCATGGTTCCATGGTGCAGATTTCCATACTTCCTGCCTTGTCTCTGTATATCACTCCTTGCATTAGTTTCAGGAATAATCTCTCTTTGGCTTCCGGTATGTCCTTTATCTGGATAGTCGTTTCTTCTGATTTAGCATTTTATCTATATTTTCGTTTCCTATCATACTTTCTGCGTAAAGTAGGAAGGTACTTATTTTACTTATTAATTAATAATATTTTATTTTAGTATTGTGAAGTCCATTTTAAATATGATTTAATTTGGTTTTCGGTTTCTTAAAAGTTGATTCATTCTGCATTTCTAGGGAAAGTTAAAATGTCTCTTGAAATTGGGTTAATAGTTGGCGCTCGTGCACCACAATTTTGGAGAAAAGATAACTCCTAAATGGAGGATTTAAATACTAGTGACCAATCGAATATCTGTATCTATATATATATTTAAACATTTGAGAAGTGAGAACTTTGGTGATCTTGTATCTCACCCACTCTCTTCGCAGGCTGATATAGAGTTACCTTTTAAGCAATATCATATTTGATGTCTAGGTTTCTCTCTTTCTCTCTCTCTCCCTATTGACATTTCTAGTTAGCTTTACTCATGTTATTGTTCATCTTGTAGGAATCGCTGCACAGTCACGATGAAAATGTTCCATCATCTTCTATATCATATGAAGCCTTGGAAGATCAACCTGGTGATTGTAATGGAAATGAAGCAACCCTCACTAATGAAAGAAAAGAACTGCCTTCTAAGCCAAGTCTCTTCAGGAATTGGGAGTTAATGTCAGCAATCATTGCTTATTGCATATTCTCACTTCATGATATGGCTTACGTAGAGGTATGTCTACCCTAAGACAAACCTGTCCACTGATGATTTATTTTTCAGTTTCACATTTGAAAATACATTTATATTGAAATGAGAACCTGTTTTCTTTTTCTTGAACCAAATTGGAAATGTTTTAAAAATATTATTCTTGTTTACTAATAATTTTTTTATTAGTTAACTTACATTTTAAAAGCATTTTCAAAATCATAGCTAAATTTAAAACTGAAAGAAAATGTGGTTTCCAAACTTTTGTATTTTGTTGTTGAGATTTGACCAAGGTATCAATTTTTCGAAATGATGACGAACTTAACAAGTTGAGCAGCAATGAGTTCAATTTTTTAAAAAGAATGAAAACATTATAAAAGGCGACCTTTGTAGTTGTTACTTGCATTCTTTTAACAGTGTAGATTAAAGCTTTTAAGATTCTCAATATGAACCATTTGGTGAGGACCAGCTTCTTTTTTGTAGATATTTTCACTCTGGACTGTCAGTTCTCGTCCGCTTGGTGGTCTGAGCTTCACATCTGGGGATGTAGGAGTAGTTCTTGCCATCACAGGTAGATCCACAGCTCCTCTTGCATTCATTTTTGCATTGGTTTACAATATTTCCTGTTCAAAGTTTCATATTAGTAAACGCATTCTTGAATTTACATATAGTTAAATCTCCGCTGTCAATGCTGACATTTCAAATTAACAAAGAATCTTACACCCAAGAAATTTAGAATAATGACAACCATATATTACTCTATTGAAACTGTTTTTAAGTGGTGAAAAGCATGGGAGTTTATTTTAACAGCAATTTGTTTCAACTACTTGTGTTGCAAACTTTTATTTGCTTGCTTTTAGGTTTCAGTCTTCTTGTGTTCCAATCTTCTTTATACCCATATGTGGAGAGGATATTTGGACCCATAATGGTATCTCGTATTTGTGGAGTAAGTTTTCATAACTTTTGTAGTCTACCATATATACTTTGAACTTTGAATCGGAGTGGAACTCATCTCAAGCCTTAAATTCACATTGAAAAACATGATATGTTGCAGATACTGTCGATCCCCCTGTTGGCAATTTATCCCTTTTTATCCCTGTTATCAGGAGTTGTCCTTTACATTGTCGTAACTCTTGCATCAGTTTTGAAGAATCTTCTTTCTGTAAGTATTGCACTAAAACATGAATCTCTCATTTCTAGTGATCTGCAGTTTACAAGATGATGATTCTATTTTTTTCGTTTTGTGAATTAATGTGAAATCTTTGAGCGGAAGTCTGAAAAATTCATATTAAGTTTGTTTGAGTAGAAGAAATAAGCTTTATAATTACAAATAATTTTAACTGTGTACTGCATGTGGTTCGATCATCATTCTATAATTACACATAGAATATTACATCATGAAAGGGGTGGAGCTTAAAAAACGATCTTAGTGTAGAGATGCCTTAACCATTGAACTATGTTGAAGTTGATTCATTAGGTAAATAGTAGACATCTTACTATTTTCATATAGATTTAATATATTATGTATTTTTTTTACTTTGACTATATAAGCTCAATCCAGTTATTATTATTATTATTTTAAGAAAATGTATATATAAGCTTTATCCAGTCATTGTATCATATTGCATCGACTAAATTACATTTTCAAAGGAAATAGATTAGAATTTAGGAATGCGAGTAGATAATATTAAGACTCAATTTAATTTTAAAACATAGTATGCATGTGTACACTGTGTATTATTTTAGAAATTGGACAAAAAGACTAAAAAAAATAATGTGACAACTCTATGAGGGGCTGTTTGGTTCAAGGTTTTATAGATGCCTAGAAATTAAGGGAAATTTTTAAAAATAGAAAAATAAGGGAAACTATTTACACAAAATAACAAAATTTTTAGATAGTTGTGATAGACGCTGATAGAAGTCTGTTAGCGTCTATCAGTGATAGAAATTATAGAAGTCTATCACTTATAGATGTTGATAGAAGTTTATCAATATTTCAGTATTTTTTTTGCTATTTTCTGTAAATAGTTTGACATTTTTTTTATCTGTGAATTTTTTTAAAAAATTAAGGATGTCTGGGAATAATAAGCGTGGGAATAAGATTGCAAGGAATTTGTGTTTGGTTATGCATGGAATGTTATCAAGGGAATAAATTATTTTTGTTTTTATTTGTAAAATTAATCATGAAAATTCTATAAAATTTTAATAGATTAATTGATAATTAATAAATCGAATTCAAAATTTTGAGAAAAATTAACTATTTAACAATCAAATAATAATATTAATTAAATTATTAATGACAAGTATTTGTACTCATTTATAAATAAAGATACTTAATTACATAATTTGATGGGATGAATTTGATGAATTTATATAATTATGATGTATTAATTAATGAAATTTTAGTTAATAAATGATAAACTAATTATAATTACTAAAAAATAAATTCATATTATATTAATCATAATGTCATCAACTAACTACAAATATAATTAGTTAAATTAATTATTGCATCGGTCTTTACCGTTTATTGAAAAATAAGTATGGGTATATATGTGTATACATAAACTAATTTATTAAACTAAAATAAACATTATGTATATATTAAATTATTTTAATATATATATATATATATATATATTAATTTATTTATTAAATTGGAGTAGTTAACTTCATATACTATAATTTAAATTTTAATATACTTTAATAAACTATAAATTTAATTTTCATATAATAATTAATTGGGGTCTTTTCACAAATAGAAAAAAACAAAAGTAATTACACATATAGAAAAAAAAAAGTGGGAAATACAAAAGCATGGGGTGCACTTTTTTCTATATGTGTAATTACTTTTGTTTTTTTTTTTCTATACACAACAATTTTCCTAATTAAATAAAATTTTAATAATAAATAAAATAAAAGAATAAAGAAATGTATTAAAAGAGGAGAGAGAGTGAGCATGAAGAAAACCCATCTAAGATGGGTATCATTCATGGGTATAATAAGCTACAAAACTTGCACCAAACAAGGGGATGGGTGTCCCTTACCTATTCCCATCTCAATTCCCTTAATCCAAAGGTCCTTGAATGGAAAATGCCAAAGTGAACTTGATTTAGTGGTATTGGCATGTGCTCCGCCCTTAGAGATTAGAGGTTCAATCTTCCACCCCACAATTGTTGTACTAAAAAAAAGTTATATGAATGTAAAATAATTATTCAATCAGTGTCCTTAAATGATTGAAAAGTTGTATAAATACTCAAAATTCATTTATGCAAACAATAGGAATATGAAAGGATATTCCTAAAATGTCTGGAGGTCATTGTAACTTATAAATTTTCTTTTTCCTGAAGAAATGTATAACTTATAAGTCACGTGGGCCAAAAAAAAGTTTTATTCTAAGCCAATCAATTCGCTTTCTTATTATGGAATCTGAAAGGCTAAACCATCATGGGTTGGCCTAGTGGTAAAATAGTAGACAAAGTCTCGATAAATGGCTAAGAGGTTATGGGTTCAATCCATGGTGGTACCTACCTAGAGGTAGGAATTAATTTTCTATGAGTTTCTTTGACACCCAAATGTTGTAGGATGTCGAGGTGCGCATAAGTTGGTCCGGACGTTCACGGATATCAATTATTTTCTATGATTTAATCTCGTTTGATTTATCGAAATTTTCATATGTTCTCAGGTTTCTATTATAACTGGACTGTTCATCATACAAAACAGAGCCGTGGTAATAATATATCTGCCTTCCCCTTCGCTTCCTCCTGTCTTTCATTCTCTCCCAACATATAGATAAGAGCTTGGATTGATGCATGCGACCATCTGTGTACAGGATCAACACCAGAGAGGGGCTGCTAATGGCATTGCTATGACGGGAATGTCTCTTTTCAAGGCAATTGGTCCAGCTGCAGGTGGTGCTTTGTAAGTACACTCCACATTATGTGGATGTTAACTCTACAGTCTACACACACATACACATTCAAGTTTGGATAATCAGTCTTATTTTTAACTTAACCGCTATTAAGTGTTACTTTTTCTTAAAATCTTCAGTAAAACTACTGCTTAGAATGTTAATGTGAGGGGAAAAAAAATTGATATCATAAATTTCATGGAAATGCCTCTGATCTCTTTGGTACTATGTAAACATTGATGAAAATGTAGATGTCGAATCCCTTGATGGAATCTTAAATTGTTTGTGCATGTTTAGTACAAATGGAAATAATAATTTGTTTATATTCCGATAAATTAAACTGCAATTAATTATTGCGTCAATTGTGATAGCTTTTGAGATAATAACCTTATTCTATGCAGACTCTCTTGGTCACAGAAGCGTCTAAATGCTTCTTTTCTCCCAGGTGCTTTTCTTTTTGCCTATTCTTTCATCTGCAGTTGATTATATTTAGGCAGGATTCTTTACTAGGTGTCGTATTAAGATCATTCCGCATCCTCCTCCCCACTTTTAGCTAGTTTGAACTCAAAAAAATATTTCAGATAAATTTTGATTTCTTATCAGTGAATAATTCAATTCAAAATTTTATTTTATTAATCTGAAAGAAGCAATAGATTCATTTCATAATGAGACATGGATTGAGGCATATTTGCTTTTGTAAATCCGCATAGTTGAATGATAGCTCCGAGTGAAATTCATGAGATCTTAGTTGAAATAAATAGGAATTCAGATTCTTGGAGAGATCCATGGGTTTTAGAAGTGATAAAAAGGTGAAAGGAAACGTGTACCCTTGACCAAAAAGTCAGAGGTTCGAATCTCCTTACCAATGTCGAACTCAAAAATACTTTTAAATGACCCAAAAATTAAAGGACCAATAGTGTCTTTGTTCCATAATCTCTCTTCCATGTGCTTCATTATTTTCACACAATTATTAGAGGATTGATTCAGGATTTGACATATTTTTACCATTTACAAAAGAATTGAAGAATCAGTAGCTAATTGGTAATCTCTTCCAGGTCCCCACATGATTTTCTTCATCCTAAATGTGATAGAAGCAATTGGAGTGGTGTTGACATTCAAACCATTTCTTGTTCCACGTCAAAACTAGACCAAACTTAAACCACAAAATTCAAATATAAATAGCTGCATCAACATCTCGACATTTTCGTTGATTCTTCATCGGCGATTCACAGGAGGTCCTACAAACTCTTCATACACGTGCATTCATAACCGAACCAAGCATTGTTATCGATTTTCTTTGAGCTCTTAGAGCTAACTAATATATATAGTTCTTATTGAGTTACTACAATGTATAAGTTGATTTTAATTTCTATGTAACCTCAAAACCCATTGTATACTTCACTTATTACCATATTTTTAGTTGGTCCATAAGCTTTAGCATTCAAATTTTCATCATTCTGGAATCACTTGGATGAGTTTTTCAACTATTATCATCACCACCAAGGAGCTTCACTGCCTTTTGTTTTCTGCACCTAATCTGAGTGGCTTCATTTTCCATGTTAATTTCCTTGTAGTTGAGAGTAAGCTAAATTAACATGCCCCAAACTTCTATGTTTAGAGTTTGATTCGACATAAATTTTAAATTTATAAGTTGTAATTTGATTAAATTAAAAGTTGTTACATCTTGTCAAGTTTATATGGATATGGATAAATGTTGACATTTTCCTATATTTCTTAAAAAGTGAATTTAATGGTTCTAAAAAGAAGAAAGCTGTAATATTTATGTGTGAACATGTCCAAATATAGATTGGTTTAATTTGGTTATTCATCATTATATTAGGTTTCAACTAAATTAATTGTTGTATTATGTTTTTATACCTAAGTATGTTTTTAGAAGTTGGACGCTTAAGTTAAGTTTTTATACCTATGTATGTTTTTAGAAGTTGGACGCTTGAGTCTCTTTCCCTCTATTGTTAAGTTAAAAGAAGTTGGACGCTTGAGTCTCTTTCCCTCCATTGTTAAGTTAAAAGAAGAAACCTATCATGATCAAACTTTCAACTTCTATGAAGGAATCATGTCAATTACTATTGAGCTAAATTCGATTTAGTAATTGAAAAAAATTTATCGGTAATACTATTAATAATGAAATCCTGATGAAGTATGTTTATTAGTCTATTTTGGTGTATGACAAAACATAAATGATTTATTTTCTAATTTAGGCTAGTTTATAAAAAAGACCAGTTTTTAAAAATAGGCAAATGATAGCATTATTTTAACTTCTTAAAAAAGTTTAAAGAAATTAATAATAGCATTATTTTCAAATATAGCAAAATAAACCAAAACATTTACAAATATAGCAAAACATACTGTTTATTAATAATAGACATTTAAGTGTCTAGACAATGGCATTTAACCATATTTAAAAATATTTTCATTTAAAATAATTAACCATATTAATACAACTTTTGAAAATTCAATATTCAATGTTCTTTTTGAAGCAAGTACTAATGTTTCCATCCATACAAAAACAATATTTTTTTAACTTTTTTTTTAGTATTAATAAAACTTTTGGAGTATTTTTAAAACAAAATGCAAAAATTTAGGAATTTTTTTTCCTATAATTTAGTCCATTTTTATAACATAAATTTGAATAGAATAATTTATGATGAGAAATTATTAGAAACAGAAAAAATATCAAACTATTTATAAAGATAGAAAAATTTTACTGTCTATCAACGATAGATCACAATAGAATTCTATAACTTGAACGATAAACTTCTATCGCTCAAGCGATAGATTCTATAGCAGTCTATCGTTGATAGACAATAAAATTTTTCTATATTTATAAATAGTTTGACATATTTCTCTATATTTGAAAAGAGCCCTAAATTAAACGGATCATTTTAATGGAGAATAGGAAAATCTTTCCCACTCAACTTACAGTTCAAATTAATAAGCCTTCTACACAGCTTCATATTTCTTTTAATTTCCTCATCAAAATTCAAGAAGAGAGAGAGAGAGAGATCAACAATGAAATCTCCCCATTTAAATAGATATTATTCTTTGTATATTTTCAAGCAAATCATTCTGGCTTGAGATGCTACAATGATCACAGAGAAGGAAACAGTTTATCAAAGGGCAAATATATATTACAGTCCCTTTTCATAACAAACACCAACCACCAACAGAAAACTTCATCTCATCAAATCAAATCCAATCAACCACTTCTCTTTTCTTGCTTCATCATCTCTATGAAATCTCCAAAAACTGAAACCAAACAGTTTTGGTTTTGGTCAGTCACAAAACATTCAAAAATCAACCTACCACAAACTTGCAAATCCCATGTTGTAGCTTGTTTGTTTATCAAATCAAATACCCTGTGCCTTAAAAAGAAAGCTTCAAACATTCCTTGCAAATCATACATTTCTTATGATGACTAGATTTAACAATAGTACATTTGACACACATGGAATAGAATAAGAACGTGTATGGGAGTGATTTTTGAAATTGTTATCATCGTTTTTGTCATGAAACATGTCTTCAACCATTCAAAATCAATTTTGATGGTACGAAATCATATTTAAAGGAGAGATTTTGAACATGATAGAAGTTATTTTTAACCATTTTAAAACCACTCTCAAGCAAGCTCTAAGTCTAGTGTAGCAATGATGTAAAAACCAATAGTTAAGTTTTAGTCTAGGAAGCACAGACACTTTGTTTATGGCAAAACGTCCATGTTTGGCACGGATACATCAAAACATGTGTCCGATACGCTAGAAACATGTTAGAATTAAAATATATATATATATTCTAAAATTTGGACATGGCTGGACATAGCTCTAAAGAAATATTTACCCTACAAATTAGAGGGGGAAAAAGAAACTTTTTTATAGACTCAATATATTGATCAATTCTAGATTCTAATACTTTAGGATGACATCTTCCACTAGTCACAGCAAACTAAGTAAATATAGTTAATTGACTTAACATTGTATGTTTTTTTTTTATATATTCGTGAGTATCCGAGTCAGCTACGCACATCTAGACTAATCTCACTAGGCAACCCGCCTGACCCTACAACATTAACATTGTATGTTTTGATGCATTCATTCATGGTTCTAAGTTCCATGAATTTCTACTCATTTTCAATTCTAGCAAAACCTATAACAACTTTTATTTTAGCCCCTTACCCTTTGAACTTATTTGTCTTTGTCCTTTTAACTTAGGTAACATCAAGTTTTGTCCCCAAATGTCATTAACCTCCATATTTAATGTCTAAAATGATGATTATATAATGAGAATCTAAGAGCTAGGATGTCAAAAGAGAATGTGAATAAAAGTTCAAAAACTAGGAAACAGATAAAAATATTATGGGACCAAAATCTTTGTTAGTAATCTAAAATTTTTGTTACCGGAGTCAGAATCATGAGGTCCGGGGGAAGCTTCTGGATGGTATTGAAGAGACATAATCTTTAGCTTAGGGAAAGCAAGGCCAGCACAACTTCCATCATTTAGATTGATGTGGGTCACTTCAACACCTTCGGGAAGGGATGCAGGGTCGACGGCGTAGTTGTGATTCTGCCACAAAAAAGAACACATAAGTGAATGCAACAAAGTCCCAATAAAAACCATTAGAACATGAATGATGATATGAAGTTGATAAATTTTGATATAGGCACACCTGCGCACTAATTTCTACACGGTCATTCCGGAAGTTGCGAACAGGATGATTGCCTCCATGATGACCAAATTTCATTTTGAAGGTCTTACCACCCAAGGCCTGACCAAGCAATTGATGGCCCATACAAATTCCGAAAACAGGTACCTTTCCAAGTAGTTGCTTGACTGTTTCAACGGCATAAGGAACTGCTGATGGATCACCGGGTCCGTTGCTGAAGAGAACCCCATCTGGCTTCAACTTTAAGGTCTCTGATGCTGCCCATGTGGAAGGGACAACAGTAATTTTGCATCCATAAGACGCCAAGCGCCTAAGTATGTTACTCTTGATTCCAAAATCATATGCTACAACCTTTTTTAAACACAAAGTATCAATGTAAAGGTGCATTGGCAAAATACAAAATACGAAAAGGTCATAGGCTCATAGCAATACAAATATGAAAGGTTTCAAAATAAAACATAATCTTAATGTTCTTGCACACTCACATGAAAGGTTTCTGAACTGTACCCTCCAGATTTGAACTCCCATTCCAAATCTGTTCTATCCACCCATTCATAAGGCGATTTGCATGAAACACCACTAATTAAGTCAACACCTGCCAAATGGAAGCAAGAATATTACTGATCGCTTCCAGCATTTTATGAATGTTACAAATAGCATTTTTGGACTTACCAACAATGTCCCATGACCGAGACATTTCCAATAGCTCATCATCAGATTTTGATTTTTCAGTGCTTAAAACACCAATAAGACTTCCATCTTCCCTTAACCGGCGAGTAATAGCACGAGTATCAACATCATCTGCTCCACGACAAAACAAACCCACACATTCATAAAATAGAGAAAAAAACTGCATTGATGAATTTAAACGATTCTGCATAGTGTCAATAGAGAAATCCTAATATAAAATTACTTACAAATTCCCATGATGTTTCTCTCTGTTAAATAATCACCAAGCGTCTGTTTACACCTCCAATTTGAAGTGCTGGAAGAACATTAAGTGAACGACCAAGGCCATAAGTCATGATCAAATTAATCGCCTATTTAAATAAGTTGGCTAAACAGAGTAAAAGAAGGAAATGCACCTGAAGCTTAGGCTTCTGATCACCAGGCCGGCGAGAAAGCATTGCCTAGCTTCTTCATCATCTAATTGGAAAAGATACTCAAAGTCAATATTAATAATTTATTAAACAGTTCTCAAGACAAGACAACACAGGGATTTTGAAGGCATGGCCTACCGAAATTGACACCAGTATTGCCAATATGGGGATTTGTCATCAGCACAAACTGGCCAGCATAGCTGGGATCTGTTAGAATTTCTTGATACCTGCATATTCATCATGTCAGGAAGCATCAATAAACTTCATTGATTGTTAGCTAACTGAAAAAGAAAAATGTTTCATCATCATAGCTAAGCTCAAAAGAAACAAAAGAATTAACAAAGAGAAAAGCAGAGGACATGCAGAGATGAAAGACTTATATCATTCCATTCAAACCTAACTCATTTTTCATCGTTAAGAGGTGATTACAATCCTACCGTTTCTGCTTTAACTAATTTTGTTCATTTCGCCAGCTACACAAAACCGACCAAATCTGACCATCCATCAGTGTGGTCGGTCAGTAGGCGACACTGAAACCAACCAGAACCGACTAACGAAAACTGATGTGTCAGTGGTCACCCCTAGTACCTTCTATCTAAGCATCCACCTCAATATGCAATTTTGATTGTAACAAAACAAGTTAACTGATATTGGCCCAGCTGATAGCTATCTTTATTCCAAATCTGGGATCCTAAATAAACATCATGGGTTGGCCTAGTAGTCAATAAGGGCCATGAGTTTAATAAAGAACTTAGTGGGAATGGATTCAATCCATAACCATCTATAATTTAATATTTACAGTTTTCTTGATACTCAAATATTGTAGGGCCAGACGAGTTGTCCCGTGAGATTAGTCAAAGTGCACGCAAGCTTTGGCAAGACATTTGCTGATTTTTTAGAAAGGAAAAAAAGAAGTACCTAATGGGATCATGGTTCAGGATGCAGCTTAAAATAAATAAACCGAACTGTAATAGCTAAAGTGTCATGATATCTACAGTAGAAATCGAATGAAAGCTCCACAAACATACATACCCAGTCAAAGAAGTATTGAAAACCACTTCACCAACTTGGGTTCCAGAAGCGCCAAAAGATTTGGCCCTCCAGACTGAACCATCTTCAAGCACCAGCCGAGCATCCGACACCTTCCATGGCCTCTCTCCCAAATCTTAAAACAATGAAACAAAATCATAATCATTCAAACAGTAATTTTAAAAAACAAAAAACAAAAAAAAAAAAAATTAAACATGCAAAAGAAGATGGGAAACTTCTCCCAGTTTACCAATCGTGGCAGCACCATGGGATGAGGAAAGAGGAACAGAGCATCTGATAGAGAAATCTCTAGATTTCACATATCCTTTGGGGTTTTTGAAATGAAAACAATTCAGCGAAGCTCCGGAAACCAAATCCATAACCCTGATCGCCATTGATCAAATGGGTGCCTTCAGAGAGTAGCGGAAGGAAAAGTTTTGCTTCTTCAAAGTGGTGGTCGCCTTCTGAGAGAAAAAAACAACGGAGAATACAAAGAAACTTTGAAAATCAAAAAGAAGAACAAGTTGAAATTGAAATTGAAAAAACAATGGAATCGCTACAAAACACACACATCCACATCACAGCGCACTGAGAAATGTAAAGTTGGCTTATCAAAATAGCGAAAATAATCACAAAGAAATCCCAAGAGAGAGAGAGAGAGAAAAGAGATTACGTCTGAAATGGCGTCAACTTCTGTAAGCTTTCGCTTGGTTTTTCTGGTTGTGGTTCGGTGCGTGGGGCTATGGCGTTGAGAGCTGAGTTCTGGGTTTAGGGTTCTTTTGCGAAGAGGACAGAATTATTCAAATTGTGGAGGGTATTATCGTCATTTTGAAAAACCATTTGAATTAGGTTAAATTACATGTTTAACCTTCCAAGTTTGCGATTTGTGTCTATTTTATTCCTTACATTTTTAAACTGTCTAATAAATTTAGAAAATTTAGAAAAAAATTTAAAAATAAAAAATAAGGAAAACTATTTACACAAAATAACAAAATTTTTAGATAACTATGATAGAAACTTATAGAAGTTTATTAGGGTCTATCACGGATAAAAATGATAGAAGTCTATCACAGTGATAGATGCTAATAGAAGTCTATCAATGTCCATCAGTATTTTTTTTGTTATTTTCCATAAATAATTTGGCATTTTTTCTATATGTGAAAATGTTCCTAAAAATTATAATTGTATGTCTAATTGATCTCTCACAAATTCAAAATTTTAAAAAGTTAATTAATGTATTAAATATAAATATAAATTTTATGTGTCTAGTCGACTAAATTTATAATTTAAAAAATTTAAAGATCAAATAGACACAAACGTCATGTAACCTTATAATTATTACAATCAATTCAAACTTATAATTTATGCATTCACTCTCGAGCTTACAAGATTCTACAAATAAGTCCTTAAATATTGTAAATGCACATTCTTAGTTCCAAATAGTAAGAATAATTTTGTTTTAAAAAATTTATAAGAGTCATTAGAATCAAAGAATAAGTGAGACTATCATGTTTTGATTTGAAATGCTTCTTATAAGGAAGAACAATCATGGTCTAAAAAAATGAGAGACAGAACAATCATAATATATTATATATCTAATATTAAAATCTTAAGGTAAGGTTGTTCAAAAAACCAATTCAAATTAAGAAAATTTTTACCAATAAAAAAAAAGTCAAACTATTTACAAAAAATGGTAAAAAAAACATTGATAGACTTCTATCATTTCTCTTACTCATAGACTCCGATAAACTTCTATCATCGTCTATCATAACTATCTAAAAATTTTACTATTTTGTGTAAATAGTTTCCCTTATTTTTTTATTTTTAAAAATTTCCCTTCAAATTATGCAATTATGCACTTTTTTTTTTACATTTGTAAAATTGGATTTTTTTTTTTCAAATATAGAAAAATGAGTCAAACTACTTATAAATATAGAAAAATTTTACTGTCTATCAGTGATAGACAGTAAAATTTTTCTATATTTATAAATAGTTTGATATTTTTTTATTTATAGTAATTTTCTTATAAAATTTGGATGGTATGATATTAATTGTTGAAAAAAATTAATTTCTATATATCAATTTAAGAAAATAAAAAAATTTGAGGTAAAGAATTCAAGTTCAATTAACAATCCTATAGTTTGAGGTTTTTCATAGAATAACACTTATAATTTAAGAGTTTTATTTCAATAAGGGAAAAGGGGTTGATGGACCGAATTGAAAATTTAAAAGTGTGATTGTAACCAATTTTTTAGTTATTTTTTATATTCTTTAAAAAAAATGATATAATATAATACATTTTAAGATTGATTTTAAGTTTGAAGTTAGTTTTTATTTAGTCTCTAAATTTAAAAGAAACACTTTAGTCGCTGAAATTTAATAAATGTTCTAAATTGTTTCTTTTCTCATCCTAATAAACTTTTGACGTTAGTGGTTAACATGTTGGGAAAATTGCCCAAACTAACCCAAAATCCTAAACTTCTATATAAATGACCTCTGTTTTTTTTTAAACATGTTTTCTTTTTCACCTTATGAAGATGTGAAATATCCACTTTACCCTCAACTTTTAAATGAATCACTTCTCACATTTCTCCCAACTTTTGGGTTTCTCCTATATTTTTCTTCCTATATTATCAAAACATCACATATACTAAAATTGATCTAAGCTTAAACTTTGTGAAGCCATTTTAAAATTAAAGACGCTTTAATATTTTGCTCAAATGTATAAGCATGGTTGGAAAAAAAACACGAAAAAAGTATCAACACAAGTGGTCATTTAGTGAAAACAAAGTTGTATCAACGAATATATGAGCAAAACAAAATTAACGTTCGCACAATAAAAGATGTGCGATCGTTGACCTCTACTGCGCGATTGCTAAGTTCTCACTTTGCAATTTTGTTTTGGTTATATATTTGTCGATACAACTTCGTCTTAGCTAATGACCACTCATTTTTGTATTATTTTTTGTGTTCTTTCCAACCATGCTTATAAAAAGAGCAAAATTTAAAAGAATATTGAAATTAAATGGCCTTACAACATCTAAGCATATATAAATTTGACCTTTGGATTATTAAAGTCAAAGATCGTGTAAGTTTTTGTTCAGTTTATAAGATAGTTGGAAAGAATACGAAAAAAATGTATGAAAATGAGTGATCATTTAGTCAAAACAGAGTTGTATTGACGAAGAAATAACCGTAACAAAATTGTAAAGCGAGAACTTAGCGATCGCGCACTTTTTATTGTGCGAATGTTAATTTTGTTTTAGTTATGTCTTCGTCAATACAACTTCGTTTTAGCTAAACGACCATTCATTTTCATACGATTTTTCATCTTCTTTCTAACTATGCTTATAAATTGAATAAAATGTTAAAACATCTTTACTTTTAAATGACATAAATTTTTTTTAACTTATATCATCTTTTGTATTGACGTTTTGGTAATGTAAAAAGAAACACAGATAAGATAAGAGAAACTCAAAAACAGAGGGAGAAGGGAGAAGTGATTTATTTAAAACTGAGGGCAAAGTAGGTATTTCACATATTCAAAAAGTAAAAAAAAAAAGTTTTTCTAAAAAGTAGTCAATTAAATTTTTGGGTTAGTTTAGGCAATTTTCCAACAACGTTAACTAGGTTTTGATCGTCAAAATAAGCATAACTTAATTGATACAAAACTTCTATCATTGATCTCGAGGTTAGAAGTTTGATTATTCTCGTCCATAATATTATCTTTTTTTAAAAAAAAGGAAAAGACTTTGATTAGGTGAACTGTTATATTGATTGATTATGATGTAGTCATCTACTTGTGCTCATTAGGGAATCCTTCACAAAGAGCTAATTTAAACTGTGGAGGGTATTTTCGTCATTATGCAGAATTTGTCCTTTTTATTATCATTATTTTAATTTTAATTTTAATTTTTTTGAAAAAGTTGTTCTTTATTATTATTATATTATTATTATTATTATTTAATTTTAAAAAATGTCTTTTTCTTACATATGCAAAGAAGAAAGCAAGCCCTATCCTTTTATTTTTTTGGTAATTTGTTTTTAGTTATAAAGTAATGTTGCTTCACGGTTTCCAAAGGCCGCGACCCTCACTAAGGTTTTTTGAATATAATAATAGCCTACCTCAATCTAATTTCTATATTATTGGTATTTTTCTCGACATTTTTACATTTTTATTAATTAAATACCGACATAAAAATTAAATCTATATTTTTTTATTATATTGTAAAAAATTTCATAAAACATAAAGCCAACATAGCTCAATTAACATATAGATGTATTGACTACCTTATAGATCTATGATTCGAATCTCTTACCTTATTATATTAAAAAAAAGTTTTATTTATTAAATTAAATATTTGCTGATTTTTTTATTTTTTATTTTTTATTTGATAATATCCATCAACATCGCTATTTTATGAACATTTTCGTTAAAATGAGATTGTGACATTTTATTGATATCTATGTTTTAAACCTTAATATAATATAAAATAATTGTCCACGAGTTTTAGTCATAGTTTAAAATTTCCATCAAAATCTTGAAATTTCGATAGGCTCGAAATTTTAGTAGGGGGAAATTTTGATTTTCCCCCAATCTCTCGAAATTTCGAGATTTCTTCTAAATTTTGAGGTTTTTTTTTTTTTTTTTTTTTTTTTTTTTTTTTTTTTTTTAACAATTAGCTATGCTAGCTCAATGAGATTTTTTTTTCTCTTTTACCATCAAGAAACAACATATTTTCATTCAAATCTTTTCAATTGAAATTTCACATCATTTCACCTCAAACTTGAATTGATGTGAGTTCTTTAATATTCTTCTCATTTTTTCTCAAGTTCTATCTACTTCTAGAGTTTTCTTTTTCTTCTTTCTTTTCCATTATGTTGTTTTATGTTTAATGTTATGCTTTTTACATCCTTTTATTTTAATGTTATGATTTTTCTATCCTTATTGTGTTATGATATATTCGTTTAATGCTATAATTTTTCATTTTTGTATCAATTTCATTTTATAATAAACTAATTTATAATTATTTTATATGTAAATATTTCATGTTCTTTAATTTTGTAATTATTTTTCCATTTCTCACAAATATTTTACAATATACATCTAAATATTAGTTAATTATAGTTTAACTCAGGTACAATCATAGTTTTATTAACTACTTATAAAAATTTCCATTAATTTCTACCAATTTTCATAAAGTTTCCCAAAATTTTCATCGATCTTTCCGTAAAATTGAGACCTTGATATTTACATCGATATCGATATTTCGAACCTTAGTTCTAGTCCACTTTTCTTTTTCTTTTATTTTTTCTTTTTGTTCTTTTTAACCTCTTGTCTTTTTTTTATTTAAATATATTATTTATTTATACTTATTTATTATTGGCTTGTGATTGAGATTCAATCACTCAAAATCTCTGCTCATTTTCAATCTTTCAATTGCAATTGTGATTTTGAAATAATAAAATAATAATATTTGAATAAATATATTTTTTAATTTAAATATATTATTATTATTGTCCATAAATTTAAAACATCATCTTGTTAGATGAAAAAGGGAATCGAATTTCTTTATATCTCTAATTCTTCTTCATTTTTCATTTTATATATACAAATTTTTATTGATTTATTTTCTTTTAAAAAATAAATTTTATTGATTTATTTATTTTTATCACAATATATTGCGAGTCCCAGTTATAATCTATAGTGTTGCTTAGTTATTTGTTACTATTTTATGGTTTAAATTTAAGATAAATTACTATAAACAAACCAAAAAAAAATCAAACTATTTACAAATAGAAAATTTTCACTATTTATAATTTTATTGCAGTCTATCGCTGACAGAGAGGAATTTTTTTTATATTTATAAATAGTTTGACTCATTTTTCTATATTTGAAAATAACTCTTAATTTAATTTAAATTTAATATTTATTTTTCTTTTCTTTTATAAAAACGGAAATAAAGTAAAGAAATTGAGGAAGAGGAGTTTTATTTATATAGTTAAATAAGCAGTTTTGAAGTAATAATCATATATCTTCAAAAACCTATTAGTGTTGTAAAATTGAGGAGCAAAACGGGCACCACGAAAATACAAATATTGGAGAAATATAATATAATAATAAAATATATACAAAATAATAAAATAACCAAAAATAAAAATTTCTCAAATTTTTCCACTATCTCCAATCTTTTTGGATTTTCACCAATATGAGTGTGTGTCTTAAAACCCACCAAATGCCACTATTTATAGGCAATTTGTCAAGTAGGAGGTGGACTGCATGCACTAATAGTGTATTATCTTAAGACACATGGATAATACATGGGTAAATATATGGATGACACATGGCAATGGACACTAAACATGGGCATCTAATTTACACTTAATTTAGGATATTTGTAATACTCCCCCTTAGATGCCCATTATATATATATATATGAAATATGCGTCATTAAAACCTTACTAGGAAAAAACCCAATGGGAAAAAATCCTAGTGAAGGAAAAAGAGTACATATTTCATATAATTTATACTCTTATAAAATACAACATTTTGCTCCCCCTCATGGAAACCTCACTTAAGATCTTTGAGTCGTCGCATTCCAATGTCGTGTACCAATTTTTCAAAAATTGTGGTTGGTAATGATTTTGTAAATAAGTCCGCCAAGTTATCCTTCGAACAAATTTGTTGTACATTGATGTCGCCATTTTCTTCAAGATCATGAGTATAGAAAAGCTTTGGTGAAATATGCTTTGTTCTATCTCCTTTAATATATCCTCCTTTGATTTGGGCTATACATGCTGTGTTGTCTTCGTATAATATTGTCGGAAGACTTTTACTAGAAGACAAGCCACATGTTTCACGAATGTGTTAAGACATTGATCTTAGCCATACACATTCTCTGCTAGCCTCGTGAATTGCAAGAATTTCGACATGATTTGAGGAAGTGGCCGTTAAAATTTGTTTCACCGATCGCCATAATATAGCAGTTCCTCCACATGTAAACAGATAACTTGTTTGAGATCTAGCTTTGTGTGGATCAGATAAATATCCAGAATCTGCATAACCAACTAGATCGAAATTTGATTTATTTGAATAAAACAAACCCATATCGATCGTTCCTCGTTGATAACAGAGTATATGCTTAATTCCATTCCAATGTCTTTTTGTTGGAGAAGAACTGTATCTAGCTAATAAATTTATTGAAAATGCAATATCTGGTCTTCATAAGTGCACCAATTGCACTAAGATATGGTACTTCAGGACCACGAGGTTCTTCATTATCATCTCGAGGTCGAAATATGTCTTTCTTTACATCTAGTGAACGAACTTTCATTGGAATGTTTAATGGATGTGCTTTATCCATATAGAATCTTTTCAAAATTTTCCCTGTATAAGTTGACTGATGAACAAATATCCCATCTGCTAAATGCTCAATTTGCAAGCCAAGGCAAAATTTTGTTTTTCCAAGATCTTTCATCTCAAATTCTTTCTTAAGATATTCTATTGCCTTTGAAAGCTCTTCGGGAGTTCCAATTATATTTAAGTCGTCAACATATACAGTTATAATAGCAAACCCTGACTGTGATTTCTTTATAAAAACACACAGACATATTGGATTATTTTGATATCCTTCTTTCAACAAATATCCACTCAGACGATTATACCACATTCATCCGGATTGTTTTAATCCATATAATGATCTCTGTAACTTTATTGAATATAATTCTTGGGAACTTGATTTATATGCTTCAGGTATTTTAAATGCTTATGGGATTCTCATATAAATATCATTATCAAGAGATCCATATAAGTATGTCGTGACTACATCCATAAGATGCATATCCAGATTTTCATACACAGTCAAGCTAATTAAATATCTTAATGTAATTGCATCCATCGCTGGAGAATATGTCTCTTCATAATCAATACCAGGTCTTTGTGAAAACCCTTGTATCCCACAGGCTTGCTTTATATCCTACGACCTCATTTTTTTCATTTCTTTTTCTCACAAATACCCATTTGTATCCCACAGGTTTGACATCTTCTGGTGTTTGGACTACTGGTCCAAAAACTTGACATTTTGAAAGTGAGTTTAATCCTGCCTCAATTGCTTCTTTCCACTTAAGCCAATTTTTTCTATGTCGACATTCTTCAACAGATTTTGGTTTAAAATCTTCATTTTCAGATACAATATCAAGAACAATATTATATGCAAAAATGTTGTCAATAACTATATTAGTTTGATTCCATCTTTTTCCTGTCGTGACATAGTTTATTGAAATCTCATTATTATCTTTAGGTATTTCACCTTCTTCACTAGTCATGTCAACGATTTATTCATGATATTTACATCCTCAGCCAAGTCTTTTTTGCTATCGACTATTTTTCTTTTTCGAGGATTTTTATCTTTAGAACCCACTGATCTACCACACTTCTGTTGTGTTCCAGACTCATTAGTGACAACTTGCTGCGTTGGGATATCAAATTTTTATGGAACATTTACAGCTGGTATATGTGATTTAGTTACTTTCTTTGCATCTATAAATGCATCTGGTAACTGATTTGCTATTTTTTACAAATGAATTATTTTCTGAACTTCAATTTCACATTGTTCTGTACGGGGATCTAAATGAGACAATAAAGATGCATTCCATGTAATTTCTTTTTCCAACTTCTTAATTCCTCCCCCCTAATGTTGGAAAATTTGTCTCATTAAAATGACAATCAGCAAATCTTGCAGTAAATACATCACCTATCAGGGGTTCAAGATATTTAATAATTGATGGGGAATCATATCCAACATATATTCCTAACCTCCTTTGAGGACCCATCTTAGTACGTTGTGGTGGTGCAATTGGAACATATACTGCACATCCAAAAATTCTTAGATGGGAAATGTTTGGCTCTTGACCATAAGCTAATTGTAATGGCGAGTACTTATGATAAGCTACTGGCATAATGCGTACAAGTGACGCTGCATGCAAAATAGCATGACCCCATACAGATGTAGGTAGTTTAGCTCTCATAAGTAATGGTCTAGCAATTAATTGCAAACGTTTTATAAATGATTATGCTAAACCATTTTGTGTATGAACATGAGCTACAGGATGTTCAACATTTATCCCAATTGACATACAATAATTATCAAAAGCTTGGGATGTAAATTCACCAGCATTATCAAGACGAATGGTTTTAATTGAATAATCAGGAAATTGTGCTCTTAACTTAACTATCTGAGCAAGTAATTTGCAAATGCAAGATTTCGACTTGATAATAAGCATATGTGTGACCATCTACTGGATGCATCTATTAATACCATAAAATATTTAAATGGTCTACTAGGTGGGTTAATAGGTCCACATATATCACCATGGATTCGTTCTAAAAATGCAGGTGATTCAGTCCCCACTTTAGCTGGTGATGGTCTAATTATTAATTTGCCTTGAGAGCAAGCATCACATGACAATTCATTATATTGAAGAATCTTCTGGCTCTTCAATGGATGTCCATGTGAATTCTCAATAATTCTTCTCATCATTATAGATCTTGGATGACCTAATTTGTCATGCCAAATAGCAAATATATCTGGATTCATGAACTTCAGGTTCATTGTTGCATATGTTTCGATTACTCGTATATGAGTATAATATAATCCAGAAGATAAAGCAGGCAACTTTTCCAGTATATGTTTTTTATATGAGACAGTAGATATAATATAAAGATATTCTATCTCATTCTTTCTATCGGTCTCAATATGATAACCATTACAACGTATATCTTTAAAGCTTAGTAGATTTCTTTTTGATTGACTAGAGAACAGTGCATTCTCAATTGTAAATTTTGTTCCTTTAGGCAAAATAATATTTGCTTTTCCAAATCCTTCAATTAGGTTTGCAGAACCTGATATTGTATTGACTTTTGCTTCCAGCATTGTTAGTTTGGAAAAATATTTTCTACTTGTAAGTATTGTACGTGTAGTTGCACAGTCTGCCAGACATATATCTTCATTACTTTTTTTTTAGTCACTCAACATTTGAAAACTGTCCATAATTCTTCATTTAAACAAAAATAATTACAATAAGATGGAAAGCTTGAAATATGAAATTTAACCTTAGCTAAAGAAAACACAAAAGATAGAAAAGCAAACAACATTAATTGTAAATATTTTCAAAATCAAAAGAAACACTTGACGTTCCATCAATTATGCCAATCTTCTCTTCAGGAGATTCAAGGAAGTCTGCCACATCCAAATTTGTCATATGGGATGAGTCAAATATATCATTATCCTGGTATGCAAAATTTGCTTCCACATTCTTCGCCTTTTCCTTCAAAGATGCTTGATAAAGATCAACTAGGTGTTTCGATGTACGACAAACACGTGACCAATGCCCAGTCATTCCACATCGGAAGCATTTATATTCATCACCTCTTGAATTCTTTTCTTGTGGAGCTTTTCCTTTATGATCATCATTTCGTGTGGTTCTTTTGAAATTTGGATGACTAGAACGACCACCATGAAAATAATAATTATTTCTTCCTCTGCCATGGTCACGACCTCGACCACGACCTCGACCTCGATCACGATTAAAATTCACAGCATTCGCTTTAGGGAATGGTGTTGCTCCGGTTGGTCGAGATTCGTGGTTCTTCATCAATAACTCGTTATTTTGTTCAGCCACGAGAAGACATGAAATTAATTCAGAATACTTTTTAAAACCTTTCTCTCGATATTGCTGCTGCAGGAGCATATTCGAGACATGAAAAGTTGAAAGTGTCTTCTCTAACATATCCGCATCAGTAATTTTCTCTCCACATAATAACAATTTTGAACTGATCTTAAATAATGCGGAGTTGTAATCACTTACTGATTTGAAATCTTGGAGCCTCAAATGCATCCATTCATAATGAGCTTTAGGCAGAATAACCGTTTTCTGGTGATCATATCTCTCTTTCAAATTCTTCCACAAGATACGAGGATCTTTTATTGTTAAATATTCCATTTTTAATCCCTCGTGGAGATGATGACGAAGGAAAATCATGGCTTTTACCTTCTCCTGACTAGATGTCGTATTTCCTTCTTTAATTGTTTCTCCCAGGTTCATAGCATCCAGGTGAATTTCGGCATCGAGCACCCATGCAAATAATTATTGCCATTAATGTCAAGGGCTGCGAATTCTAATTTCGTAAGATTTGACATGGTAACACTATCACAAAAACATTATATTTATATTAGAAATTTAATATATACTAGACATACAAAATAACATTTAATTATAAAAACGACATACCTTTAGGACTTACCTTTAGCGGAGAAAACGACAAGAGCTCGTGCTGATAACGTGTTGTAAAATTGAGGAGCAAAACAGACACCACGAAAATACAAATATTGGAGAAATATAATATAATAATAAAATATATATAAAATAATAAAATAACCAAAAATGAAAATTTCTCAAATTTTCCCACTATCTCCAGTCTTTTTGAATTTTCACCAATATGAGTGTGTGTCTTAAAATCCACCAAATGCTACTATTTAGAGACAATTTTGTCAAGTAGGAGGTGGACTACATGCACTAATGATGTGTTATCTTGAGACACATGGATAATACATGGGTAAATATATGGATGACACATGGCAATGGACACTAATTTAGGATATTTGTAATAATTAGCAATTTTTTAAAATATAAAGAATAAACAGACACTAAGTTTGGAGTTTTTTTTTTTAATAACAATAATTATTATTAATATTACCATTTTAAAAACTTATTATAAATAATATATAAGTTTTTCCCAAAGAAACAAACTTATTTTTTTTTTTAGATTACAACTAATAGATTACACCCAACATAGGTAGTAATTTGATTACCATTTTTTTTTATTACGTGGAGCCTACGGTACTATAATTATTAAACATTTTACAACGGTTATTTCTCTCTCTTCAATTAACCTCTTTTAAACTTTTTTTTTTTCTATCAATTCCTTTCTCAATTTATCTTCATCTCGCTTCATCCAACCGATTTATTTAATGTTTGATTAAAAATTACTTTTGGTTCCTAAACTTTCATGAAAGTAACAATTTAGTCTTTGAACTTTAGTTTGTAACGATTTAGTTCCTGTACTTTCATTTTTGTAACAGTTTAGTCCCTGAACTTTACTATGTAACAATTTAATCCATGTACTTTAAAATTTATAACAATTTAGTCTCTATTGTAGAAATTATGGTTAAGATTTAATAAGATTTCTTGCATAAATAAACCGATAACCTAATTAGAGACTCAATATTTTATAAAATACAAAGTCTACATCATAAAATAATAAAACTTGACATATAATTTTGATGAATTGTTTTACGTTAGGGACTAAATTGTTACCTACTAAAGTTTAGGGACTAAATTGTTCCAAAATGGAAAGTAGGGGGAGTAAATCGTTACAAATCAAAGTTCAGGGACTAAATTGTTATTTTCTTGAAAGTTTAGGGACCAAAAGTATTTTTTAACCTTAATATTTTTCTATCATTTTTCTCCATTGTTCTCCCTCTGGCTTCCTCCCTCCTTATTCATCACTCTCTCTCTTCTTCTTCATAGTCAGGTGTTTTGTTATTATTTTTTCTATCTTTTTGTTTCCTCATTCATCTCCTTCTTGCTTCCTTCCTCTCTTTTCTTCTTCATGGTTTAGTGTTTATGCCCTAACTCATATGAGTTATTTTGTCAATTTTTTTAAAACAGAATAGGAGAGCGTGAGCTAGAGCTAGAATTAGAATGAGGACTAGAGCTAGAGCGAGAGTGAGAGTAAGAGCGAGATTGATATTTTTTTTACTTGGAGATTTTGAAATAAATTAAATAATAGTAGGTAATTAAATCAAATTTCTAACGGTGCATTTAAAAAAAATTACACCATTGAAATAGATGAATGAAATTTTAAATAATTACTATTTTTAAACGAGAGTGTTTGAGCAAGAGCGAGAACTAGAGCTAGAGCAATAACAATAGCGATATTACTATCTTCTTTAAAAAAAACTATGATTTTTAGTTTAGGTATTAACATTTTTTTCAATATAAAAAAATTAATAAGTAAATAAAATAAAAGATTGAATAAGAAAGAAAAAAGGTAGTTAATAAGACCGTTATGTTTTTAAAATAACAGAAAAAAGGTAGTTAATAAGACCGTTATGTTTTTAAAATAACTTTGATCTAATTTAATCAATTTTGTTAATGTAGATTTTTTTTTGAACAAATGTAGATTTTTTTTCAACAAAAAAAAATCCCTTTAATTTACATTTTTTTTTAAAAAAAATCTACAGCTAAATAAGGTATAATACAGAATTTATATTTCATTTTTAAAATTTTATGTTTTTTATGTTTAGAAATTAATTTTTCTCAAGTATTAAATTTTAAATAGGTAAATAACAATAAAAATATTATATTTGTTACTTTTTGTAGCATATTCTTTAGTTAAATTAATCTTAAATATAAAATAACATTATAATAATCATTTAAATTTAATTCTCACTACTGATGAATGGTAAACATCATCAATAAGTTTATGAGAATCATAATCAATCAATTGTAATATAAAAAGTGGGACCCATTTAAATATATTCTTAGAAAACTAGTTCACAATATTATGTGAATTATGAAAATAAAAAATTCCATTACCAGAAATTTTGATTATGTAACAGTAAACACGGTCTAAAGGTTATTTTGTTATCATTCGAATCCTTTCCTTTACAAACCTGATTCAATAACGATTGAACCCTAAATTCTAAATGGGTGAGTAAACACACCTTATATTCATTCTAAATAACAAAATCATGGTATTTTTTTATTTTGATTACAAGTTCAGTCTCTTAATTTTGAAGTTGTGCATATTTAGTATTTTAATTTTTGAAAATGTTTGGCAAGTCTCTAAAACTTTATATTTTGTATTTAATAGATTCTCGATAAATTTAATTTTTTTTTAAAAAAATTAATCGTTCTATTTGATATTCATTTGAATTTGATCTATAAACTTTCAAGTTTGTATCCAAGTAGATCTATAAATTTTGAAAAAAGAAAGCTTTCGAACTAAATTTGTAAGTCTAAAAGTTCAAATATCAAATAAACATAAACCTCAAATTTCATAAATTAAATTTATAATTTAACCTATTTTTTCTCGCTTGCATAATTTAAAAACTTTTTAAAAAAATGTTTTCAATAAATTTTTTATTATATCTTGCATTTTTTAAAATCAAAACAAATAAAGCTAAATAGTATAAATATTATTCCTTCTTTGAAGTTGAAAATTTAAATTTTCATATTCAGCCTTGTAAAAAAAATATTTTATCCATTATAAATACTTTTTAGTTTTTTTTTACCACATATTTCGATGGTTTTCGGTTAGTCACTTTATCATTTTTGGATAATTCATCTCTTAAGTATTTCTTTGAAATTTTTTTTTCAAATACGAATCTCAATTTTTCTGAACAACTATTTATTTATTATGCTATTTTTAAAATGGCAATAATTGAGTACAGACTTGACTACACCTACCTCTAATAACCCCTCCATTCATCACATGGTAAGAAAATAATAATTTTAACTTTTTTTAAAAAAAAAGTAAAAATTTCTTACCACATAACCATTCTTTATTGGACAACTAATAGGCTGCACAAAGATTAAATATAGTGCAGACATCACTTAATATTTTTCTTTTTAAAAAATCAATTTTGAACATGTTAATCGAACTCATAAAAAAAACGATAATTATTTATTTCAAGTTCCTTAAAACTCGAAAAATATTCGAGTGTGTTTTTAGGGTATACTGCCTCGACTACACTTAAAGTACTAAAAATTTGTCATGTGAGAATTTTTTTTAAAGAAAATATGAATTATTTTTAATTCTTCTTGGGTAAAAAGGGGAAGCATGTGGTTGGTTACATCACTCCACAGAATATTTGGTACAAACTATACCAACAATACATAATAAAAAGGATTTAAAAGACTAAAATGAAACCAACATAAATATTTAAAAAAAAAAAAAAAAAGAGAGAGAGATTAACACCTAATAAATGACAATCTATAGATTCTAACTACAATTAGAATCAAAATTTAACATTGATATTATTAGCTAAAAAGAAAATAAACCAAATTTTTTTAAAAAATTAAATTCTCACCAAGAAGATGCTGAGTTCAGCACCATTATTAGTATCAGGATTCATCATATAGAACGTTTCAGAGTCCTTCGATCCAGTCACTCGCTCAAAATCCACTCTCATATACGTCAATTGATCGCCGTCAGCCGCCTCCTCCGCCGGAATCACGCCGGCGCCCATCGACACCGCATTTAAAGTCTGCATAATTTTGAGATCCTCATTGGACGGATCTCTGCGAACGCCATATCCCGATTTTCTTCCATTACAGTACAATGTCCAAATCGGCTCCTCTAGAATCTTCCTCTTCTCCGATGGCCGCTTCTCGCACTCCAAGGCGAGTCTAACGAGCCCTAGCCCCATGTCTTGAAGGAGTTTCCCTGTCGGAATCGCCAATTCCAAAATTAACATTGGGAGACATCTAGGGCTTTCTTGGAACGCCAAATTGACTCGCGATTTCCGGTATCCGAAGATTGTTCCGGTGATCCGAGTGCCGCCGTGGATCTGGCCGTCGTGGAGCCGACTTCCGTTCAGTGGAATTCGGCACGCTGGTGAGAGAATCGGAAGTGTGCGGAAGACGGCGCGGATTTGGCGGAGGAGTTTTGAAGGTTTAGAGAAACCTGATCGTTTTGGAGATGGTTGGAGTGAAATCGCCGGCTGCGGTGACGACGATGGAGACGATCGTAGCGGCGGCGCCGTCGCCGGCGAGGAGGATTTTCTGGGCTCGGCCATTTTTCTTATGTGAGTGGGATTTTGATGAAAACGCGGTGGTGGAGGAGAGTGTATAAGTAGAGGGAATCTGTTGTGGCATGCACGATTGAATCGTTTGAATTAGTTTGTCTTTGCACACAATAATAAATAATAATAGGTTAAATTATTAAATAATAATAATAATTTTTATTTTTATTATTAAATAATAATAATATTATTATTAAAGTTATTTTCACGTATTGAAAAATAAGTGAAACTATTTAAAAATATATATAATAAATTATACAAAATATCTTTGAACTTGGTCAATTGTTTTAAAAATACCCATAAATTTTTAAAAATTACAATATTAAGCCCGTTTGGTAACCATTTAGATTTAGATTTTTGGTTAAAAATTAGGTCTATTTTCTCCCAATTTCCTAACATGATTTGTCATTTTCCTTAAGTAAAAGAGTTGACTTTTTAGTTAAATTTTAAAAACAAAAACTACTTTTTAGAAATTATTTTCTTAAGCCATATTTACCAATATGTAATGAAAATAAATCAATCTTAATGGGTCTGAATCGCAAATGTAATTAGATTGCTTTTGATTGCGTTTACTTATAATTATGAATCTGTCACATTCTACGGTTGTAGTTACTGTTTGACCATAAAAGTAATAGTAAGGTAAAGATAACAATAAATGTGGCAAATTCATAATTTTCATACTGTTATAGTAACAATAACGGTAACGACAAAGGTAATGGGTCCCACATAATTTTTAACAACAATCAGATTGAGCACCCTTCGTTCCTCAATCAAATTATGCGTTTTGATATTATATTGGAACGGGCACCACAGTTCATTACGATTATGAAACACAGGTAAACAACAACAAAAGTAATCAACTAAGACACACTTTTCAGATTACCATTGATGGATTACGTTTCATTCGGATTAAACATGGTCTTAGTTTTTGAAATTTGGCTTGGTTTTTTAAAACATTGATAGAAACCACATAGCAAAATAATAAATTTATAAGTGGAAGAGGTGTTTGCAGGCTTAGTTTTTAAAAACTAAAAACCAAACGGTTACCTTTCAACTTCCTGTAAATGTTATTTCAAAACTAATTTTGTATGTATATATTTTTTTAAAATTCACATAAAAATTCTTGCGGTGCTATGTGACGTTGAGTGACTTAAAACTGTGTGATGATGACCTAAAGCAAAAATTTAGATAAACAGATTATTTTATAGGTCACTGCCACACACTATCCATGTCTCGATTTCTATTTGATATTCTAAAGGACTTCTGCTGCAAGGATATTTTTGAAAAACTTATGAACGTTTAGGAATAATTAATGCAAATTTTGAAAATTTAAAGAGTATTTTTTTAAACCAACGATAAAGTTGAAGAGCATTATGTATATAGTTTACTTCAATGCATTAATATGTTGACTATTTACGTCATTTTCTAGATTTTTTTTCCTTCTTTTGCCGAATACATATTCTTTAGTCTTAATATTCTAGTGTTTATTCAATTTAATTAGTGTAATTAGTGATTTTAATATTTTTTCAATTATACTTTTAGTGATTATGACCAACTTTTCTCAAAAAATATTAAATTCTACATACAATTGAAAACCAGCCATTTTAAAAGTTAATGAATATGATCAACTTTTATAGCCATGGAATTGTGTGTACTCCCCCCACCTTCAATAATTATAGGATCGATAGAGAATAGATGCAATATTTACTTACGCGCACCTCGACTAATTTCACGGAACAACCCGTCTGACCCTATAACATTTGGGTGTCAAGGAAACCCGTTATTCTATTCCTTGGGTCTTTGGCCTTTTTTTTGGATGTTCCCACTACCACTAGGCCAATCCATAATGGTTGCAATATTCGCTAAACTTAAGCTCAGTTTGACATTAACTCGACTTCATTATTCTTATTGAACCTAGTTGAATACAATATTTTTAATAATTTAATGTGATACTACTTATTTTTATTAGAAAATGTCTGTCACAAAAGTCATAGAAAACATGGGAATTATTATTATTTAAAAAAAACATGGGATTTAAAATATATATAGTTGCTCATTTCATTTGACTTTTGCTAACTTTATGTTTTTTTTTTAACTATAAAACAAATTAAAGCAATGTATCTTCTTACAAACATAAGTGATAGGCCAAATAAATAACATTAGACATATCTTGATATTTTCAACTATCCAAGAAAGACAATGTAGCGACATATAAAATTAATTTTAATAATTTTGATTAAATTACAAATTTAGTTTTTAACTTTCAATCGTTTAAAAATTATTAGATCTATTCAACACAAAATTAAAAGTTTAGGATTCTATCCACATAAGATTTAAATATATAAAAGTTTTGGGCAAATATCAATTTATACCCCTAAACTTTGAGGATCGTATCAATTTAAACTCAAAACAATTAATTGTATATCAATTTAAATCTTAAACTTTAGGGACTGTATCAATTTAGACCCCAAACTAATAATTGTATAACTTTTATAAGTATATCAATTTAAACCTCAAAATTTTATAAGTGTATCCAAATAAAACATAATGAAGGGTTCAATTTGATACACTTATAAAAGTTTAGGGTTTAAATTGATATATTTATGAAAGTTTGGGGTTTAAATTAATATAATTATTAGTTTGGAGTTTAAATTGGCACACTTATGAAAATTTAGGATTTAAATTGATACAATTAATAGTTCAGGTTTAAATTGAAAACCCCTAAAGTTTAGGGTATAAATTGATATTTGTTCCTAAAATTTTTAGGAATTTATTACTAAATAGACAAATTTTTTAAAATTTAAAGATCAAACCTATAATTTTAACTATTTTATATAAGATTCAAGCTCAAGTGTTTTACCTACAATTTTTAATAGGCCTATTTTTCAAAAAATAAAAAATCAAATCAAATGATTATTGAATGAGCTATGATCCAATCTGATTAAAGAATTTTGATATACAACCTTTTTATTCCTCCAATTTTTTTAGTACATCCAAATCTACTTACTAAAATTAGTATATATTTTTATTATTAATAGTGCGGACAAAATTTTACCCTAAATTTACCAAAAATAGATCTCAGTAGAATTAGAAAAAAAGCAGGGAAGATAAAATAAGGGCTGACATTTTTATTAAATGTTTTTAATAAAAAAAAAAACTGAAATTAAGTTTATGTTTGGGTAATTTTCAAATATAGCAAAATAAGTTAAAATATTTATAAATATAGCAAATATCCAGTCTATCGATCAGTGTTTTTTGTGTTTTTATTTTCTCTTGTACAATCGTTGTTTATAGAAATTTTAATTTTTCTAAGCTTATACAATAAAAAAAAACAAAAACAAAATATCACTGATTAACTATCCAAGAAAGATTTTCCTTTTCCACTTTGGTTTGAGTTTTCCTTTTCTGAAAACAAATTTTAATTTTCAAAAAGGACACGGCTGGCCTTTATTGAATGCCCCTCTAAGTTTTGGCAAAAAAAAAAAAAAAAAAAAATTATACCTCTATTTCTTTTTTTCTTTTAATAAATTCTATTTAGAAACACTTTTTGCAAATTTTGTATATAAAAGTTTGACTCCACTATATTAACTATTAACTAGGAGTGCAACAAAAAATCGAAAAACCGAACAATCAAATCAATCCAAATCGATCTACTTGTTTGGTTTGGTTTTTTAATATAAACTTGAACATATTAGTTTGAAATTTAAGAAAACCAAAAAATATTGGTTCAGATTGGATTTTGAATCGAACCAAAAGTATATATACCCTTAAAAATAAACTCTATCACTAGGTGTCTTTTAGTGTTTTAATTATTATGGTATATATATATTTATTGTTTAGAAAGAAGAACAAATTATTATAGAGTTGGTATGTTTCTTTTTAATTTAGAAAGTACAAAAGATGTCCAATTTCAATCTACACAAAAATATAATCAATTTTAATTAAAATTAACAAAAAGGACCAATTCAAAACAAAATTAGAAATAAAAATTAAATTTTGGAAGAAAAAATGAAAATGTAAAAAACCAAGAACCAACCCGATAATAAACCAATCCATTGGTTTTGTTCTTTATTGAACATCAATTTGGATCTCTTCTTTATAAAACCGTTTGATTTTGTTTGGTTCTTGGTTGACCTCAAAACCGACAAAACCGAAATAACTCTCACCCTAAATATTGACAGTCATAATCGATCTTGTAGGTCTCATTTGATAACTACTTAAGCTCATTTGATAACTACTAAATTAAGCTCATTTGATAACCTATTTGATTTTTAGTTTTTAAAAAGTAAAGTTGTAAAGACTACTTCAGCTCATAAGGTTTCTAATCTATATTCTGTCATCCATTTTCTACTCATACTTTTAGGAAACAAAGTCAGGTTTAATTTTGAAAACTAAAAAAAAAAAAAAAAAAATCTTTGATTTTATTTTACTAGGACTTCTGGTGTTTCTTTAAGAAAGGTGAAAACCATAATTGAAAAATTAAAAAGAAATAAGCTAATTAAATATTTATTCTGAATGACAATAATAATAAATAAAGCTAAATATGATATACCATATCATATCATATTCTCGATCGACGAACACGTATAATGTAACCAAATTTAAATTACTAATCTAATCTTCTAATTGCCAAAGTGAGCTTAACTCAATATTAATTGATATATGCAACTCCCTCTCTTAAAGTCAGAAATTCGATCTTCAACCCCACAATTATTGTATTAAAATAAAATTATAATTACAAAGATTTCACATGGAAAACTACCGTCATACACACTACGAGCATGTTTGAGAGTGATTTTAAAAGAACTAAAATCACTCTTGTCACTTTTAAAATTACTGTGAAATATGTTATTAATCCTTCAAAACTAATTTTGATGATCGAAAATTGCATTTAAAAGTGTAAAATTGAAAATTAAATTAATTTGAGTGATTTTAAAATTGACAAAAGTGAATTTAACGATTTTAAAATCACTCCCAAACATGTCCTAATACATTACTAATTTTCTCAGCCTATGAAATAAATTTTATATATTCTTTCAATTCAAATTATTACAATACTCAAATAAAAAAAAATTATGATAGTCGATATAGTTGTGAGGACTTGCTTCAAACCCAAAATTTACCAAAAGAGAATCAGTAAATAAATAATTAGGCATTAAATAACGACGGCCAATTTTCAAATATTAATTTAAAATTTGTTTTTAAAAAAGGAAAAGTAAAATAAGATTTTATTATAAGTAAAGGAAATCCAAACTTAAAGAGGAAAAGGAAATTATTTTCCTTAATTAATCTGTCTAATTTCCCCACTAATTTCGATTCCTATTAGGAAACAGATTATTTATTTCTTATAAATAGCTTCCACCATTCTTTTTCACTCACTCTCAGATTATTTTTCTTAAGAAAAAAAAAAAAAAAAAAACTTCATATTTCTCTTCTCTCTTTTTTCTTTTCCTGTTTCAAATTATTTCTGAAACAACAAAACGACGCCGTTGGGAGAGGAAAAGCTTGCAGATCGTGGAATAATGGCCGGTCAGCTCAAAAGAAAATCAGAGGCTTTGGACTCTCATATTTCAAGGTACCTTTAGCTTTTGCATGCATTTTAATAAATAAATTAAGAGATTTTAGTTATTAATAATTTTTTTTCTTTTTTTTTTTGGTCTATGAGATTTCAATATGTGCAATTTTAATTCCTAAATTAATTTTGAGAGATGTGTTAGAAAAACTTCCCCACCTTACTAGAAAAACTTCCCCACCTTACTTTTTCGGTTTGTTTTAGTAAATTAAAGGCTTTTTTTTTTATTTTTTTTTTTAAAAACTTGATTTTAACGCTAATGTGAAAAATTATATGAAAAAGTCCTAAAGGTTTAATATCTGTTTTGTTTGGGCTGTTTTCGAAAACACCAAAATAAACAAAAATATTTATAAATATAATAAAATGCCACGGACTATTATCATCTATCACTAATAGATAATGATAAACACAAATAGATGTCTATTAGTGTCTATCATTATTTATCATGATAGACGGTAGCATTTTGCTATATTTGTAAATAAAAAATTATTTAGCTACATCTCGGGTAACACTTATCTTTGTGCATCCTACCAAATGTCCAATCATATAAGTGCATCTTAAGACGCACTAAGTATTGCCCTCTAAATATTTTCAGCAGTTCTTTTCATTTAAAATAATTATATATATATTTTTTTGTATTATTAATCATAATAAAATATTTTCCAAAAATCCATTAAGAATTGAATTTTTTTTTTGCTAAATTGTACTCATCTCGTACACCGGCGAGGACTCTTTTACACCGTCAGATTCGGCCGCCGGATTCCACTAACTCGGCGGCGGCTCAGTGATCAACTCAATTTATTATTTTTTTCCAAATATAAAGCTAATTAATTGAATCTCTGTCTGATTATTTATTCTTTATTAATTTTTCTCTAATTTATTATATACGCAGAGCAACAAAAACGACGCGCATAGCCTTTACTCCGTCCGTCATTAAATCCCTCCCAAATGATTTATTAATCGAAGTTCTTGCAAAAGTCGCAGCTTCTTCTTACACTGATTTAATCCAAGCAAAATTAGCCACCAAAGATTTTCTGGAAGCATCAAACGACGGCTACATATTTCGCCACGTGTCCCTTGGAAACTTCAGGAAGCTTCTATGGAACAACAGTCCAGAATTTTGGTCATTGATTGAAAATTGCAACAACAATAAAAATCCAGAGAGTTTATATCGCAAGGGAATGTTAGAATTTTTCACTCATTGTAAAGAAGCTTCTGGAAGTGCTTATTTAAAATTATCTGCTGAAAAAGGGTATGTGGATGCTTGTTATGTTTATGGTATAATTATGTACGTAGCGAATTTAAAAGATGACGGACTAAAGTTTTTGAAAAAATGTGAGATAAAATCAGAGTATAAAATGGGGGAATGTCGTCGGAGAGTTAAGGAATTTGTTTGGTATCTTTGGGTTAAGAATAAGATTTCTTTGCCGGAAAACGATTCCGGTGATCGGAGATATAATTGTAGTAATATGAAAAATAATTGTATGATTAATGAGAGAAGAAATGGTTGGGATTGGAATGATGAAGATGATTTTTATGGAGAACACACGTGTGAAGAGTGTAAATGGAATGGTGAGGTTATGAGATTTTGTAATATGTTGAGAACAGGAGGTTATAGTAATTAATTCAAAGATTATGAAGTTATATATATGTTAGATTCTTTAATTATATGTTTTAGCAATTCTTAATTAAAATGTTTTTGCAGCTCCTACTCATAATTTTGCGGCTCATTCGCTTGTCAAGTTGAATTTTTCTGGCTCTAGTTCCTTTGGAGTTATCGTCTTTGTATTTGAATGATTTTAACTTCATTTCAAAGCATTTGACTGTGTAATCAGTTTCTTTTGTTTTGTCTGTTTCAAAAAAAAAATTTAAATGTTCAATTATATTTGTAGATTTTAATTAAGAATCAGAGAAGTGTTGGAATGCGTGAAGTATGAGTGTGGAACGAAAATGGGATTGTAAAACGTGAAAGCGGTGGAAAATAAGGTTTTTGGTTAAAAATTGTTTGAATAGAATGAGTTTAATATTACAAATAATGCCCAAAACGATCGATCCAAACATGGATTTTGGATTCCAATATGGCCCCCAAACAGCCTATTAATGATATACATACCTCTAAATTTTTTAAATTGATTTGGGTATTATTGCATATATAAAATAAGGTTGGTTTGAAATTATAGACGAACTATATATATATATATAAGGAAAATTATTTTAAATGATAAAACTGCTGAAAATATTTATAAATATACCAAAATTTTAATAACCTTAAATTTATATACATGTGTATATGACAAAGTAGGATAAATATATAAAGTATATATTATATAACAACCTTAAATTCGTACTTGTTCTAAACACATTTAAAATAAACTTCATATATATTTGAAATAAACACTGTATATATACATAAGAATCGAAACATATATGAAAACGAAGATTTGTAACTATAATTTTGCATTAAACATAATTCATTTTGAATTTTAAGTCATAATCCGAAATCTATAAAAAAAAATTGTAACTAATCGGAAAAAAGTATTATTTTAAAAACAAATACTCCCAAAATCAAGGGAATAATATTATTACAAATCTTGCATTAATGGAATATAAACTTATTAAATAAGTGTTATTTTAAAAAGTAAAAAATTAGATGAATAAGGAAACAAAATAATCTTATGAATTTTTAAAAATAAAATCAAAAGGTTAATTTTATCTATTAAGCTCGAAATAATTAAAAAAATTAGGATGTTTATGAAATATAAGGTGTAGAGATGATTTTTTATGTAAAAATCTCAATATTTTTTTATCATAAGGCCTTCTATGTTGAAAATCCTTAATTACAAATCGAGCTGCTTCCAATTTGATTGCTCTCATGGGCTTTTCGGTTGGGCCTCACTACGAAAATCGTAGGAAAAATTACCAATTAGGTAACTTATTTTCTTAAATATTGAAAAATTATGTGTAATTTTAATTACAGCTGGCAAACAAAGCAAGTTTTGAAATTCTCTCCGCTCAAAAAATAAAATTAAAAAGATATATTTATTCATGGTTTGACTTTAATTAGCACTATATTGTTCGAGCGATATAATTTTATCGCGGTCTATCGCTGATAGACGGTAGAATTTTTCTATATTTGTAAATAATTTGATATTTTTTTTGTTTATAATAATTTTTTTTTACAATAATTGACAATTGACACGCGTAGAGTCTGATTAAGCTATCTTTTTCTCTATCATTATTATTATTTTAAAAATTAACTTGAATTATAAATGCAAGTCCATTATTTCATTTTAATTAGCATGAGTTCTATTTAATTGGTTGATCATACCATGTTGTATTGATATAACATATTTTAGTATTTCTAAATATCTATCTGTTCAAGTGAGATTTCAATAAAGAAAATTCAATATGTATAATGAACTTGAATTATATTAATTTGTATGTTTGCGATACTTGATGAAGAGGTAATCGATTTTCAGCTACAAATATGAAAAAAAAATGAAATCTTCTAAAATTAAGGAAACATCAATTTGAAATATCATACCTTAAACGAATATAAACTGAAATTAATAAATAACAAAAACAAAGTCAAAATTAAAAAATATATTAATAAGAAAATAATTAAATACTTTGAAAATTTTGAATTAATGGTAAAAATGTTAAATCACTCCAAAATTAAAGCTAAAAGCTATTAACACAATAATTTAAAATTCAAGATATTTATGAAATATATAATATCGTGCAAAAGATTTTATGTCTAAATATCAAATTAAATTAAAGCAGTAAAACTGGACACACAAGAAAAAGACAACAAAAAATCCACTACGTGAAAAATTGTCACAATCACACAGAATATATCTGTCTCCCGATCCCAATTACAAGAGCACTCCCTCAAAGTTTTTATACTACTCAAACCCTTTATCCACTCTCAAAATAAAGAATACATAAAAGGGAATTTAACTAAGTTAGCAAACTAAGCTTTAAAGTGTTTCTAATTGAGACGACTTAAAACTATAGGCATAAGCTCCTTTTATAGGCTTGGAGTCTATCTCAATTCTTCAATTTAACCGATGTGGGACAACTGTACTTCCAATATTTTGCCAAAACCCAACAAACAAAACAAAAATTTTAGAGATGAATTAAAAAGCTAAAAAGCTAAAAAGCTAAGACCCCGTTTGGTAACCATTTCATTATTAGTTTTTGGTTTTTCAAAATTAAGTTTATTTCCTCACGTTTTCTTACCATGGTTTGTATATTTTTTTAGTACAAGAGTTAAATTCTTAGTCAAATTTCAAAAATAAAAACAAATTTTTAAAAATTATTTTTTTTAATTTAAAAAAATTTGACTTGATTTTTGATAATATAAACAAAAAGTAGACAAGAAAATAAAATATTTAAAGGTGAGGAGGTATTTGTAGACTTAAATAATTATGAAACCCACCTAAATAATTATCTTAAATGATTATAAAATATATGGCACCGACGAGCAAAGGAGTCTTGAAAGAAGAAAGGTGACGTGGATGCCACGTGGCGGATAAGCTTATTTAAATTATTTTAACACGAGCAGCACAAGGGACATAAAATATAAGTTAATTTTAAATAGTAGTTTCGTTCGTCCGTGGTAAGATAATAATAAAATAGTAATTTCCTCTAGAAATAATAGTTTCTTCCATTATAAATAATAATAATAAGACGAAGAAGAGTAAGTTCTTCGACGCCGCCAGGGACTGAAATTCAAACACGCATTCCATGGGCTTCGCCACCGTCCTTTTCCGATCCTGTGTTTTCCTCCGCCTTCTTTTTGAGCTCTTCTCCGTCGCCGCCACCGCCACCGGAGGATCATACTCGAGGGTGAAATATCTGCCGGGATTCTCAGGACCTCTTCCCTTCGAACTAGAAACTGGGTTGGTTTTGTTATTGCAGCTTCCTCTTGATCTTGTGGATCTTTGATTTGATAGAAAATTAAAAAAAAAAAAAATTATAAATTTTTTGAATTTTGGAATGGAACAGATATGTGGGTGTTGGAGATTCAAATCAATTTCAGATATTTCACTACTTTATTAAATCCGATGAAAATCCCAAAACAGACCCTCTCATTCTTTGGCTCACCGGAGGTCCCGGTTGCTCTTCTCTCTCCGGACTTGCCTTTGAAATCGGTAATTGCTTTAACTTTTTTTTCAAAATTTTGGATCAATCAATAATTTAAATAATACCAAAGTTGAAAGTTTTGAATTCAAACGTTGATATTTGAGAAATGGTAAAAAAATAATCTTCAAATATTTCGATCTTTTAGAAATAACGCCTTTTTAGAAAATTCGTTAAAATAGTTTTGTTCCATTCATCCTGTCGAGATCGACTACCTAAATTTGATAAAAAAAATTCTTTTTCATTTTATCAAGTTTGCTCAAGATTAATACCGAAATTCTATTAATTTTTTCTAATATTATATAATATTTCCAATCTTATATCTTTTTGAAATTTCCTCCAAATTTGGTTATCTTTATCAAATCTTTAGCTCAATTTCTATTTCCACGCTTATTTAAAATTTCTAAATTAACAGATTTACCAATTATCGAAATGAATTTTGAAAAAGAATTTTGGAAAAGATATAACATCTCGACTGAGAAAGCCCAAATATATAGAATTTCGATGCTAATTCTAGCAAAGATTTCACAGAAAAAGCCCAAAACATTCAATAGGATAAAAAAGTTATTTTTTTTTATCTAAATTTCCAAAGGTCTGGTTGAGTTGAATGAAGGGAGAAAAACTATTTCAAAATTTTTTTAAAAAATAAAATGGTGCTAGTTTTGAAAGATGAAAATTTTTGAAGTCTAATTCTGACAATTTTCAATGATATTTCTTCCTTAATTACAATTAATTTCATTTGTATTTCGAGCGGAACATAATTTAACCATTTTTGAAATTTATATGCATCTTTTCGTCTAATTTTTTTGATCTTTTGGTTTCCTAATCATGTTTCTCTTCCAATTTATTTAAAGTAACTTTGTTTTTTCAGCTTAATTGATTGAGATAATTTTATACATTATTATCTATTTAAAGGTCCTATAAGTTTTAAAGAAGAGCCAAACAATGAAGGCATTCCTCAACTAATCTTAAACCCCTATTCATGGACAAAGGTAATATTTTATTTATTTTTTTATTTTTATGTGAGAGTGTTCGAACTAGCTTACACGCACTTCGACTGATGTCACGAGACAAAGGTAATATCTATTCCTCATTCATAGTTGAACTAATTTCCATTTATGGTAATGAATGCTAGAAATCTAGCATAATATTTGTAGATTTGCCTGTGGGGACTGGATTTTCATATGATATAACTTCATCTGCTCTTAAACCAGGAGATTTTAGTCAAATTCATCATTGTCTTCAATTTTTGAGAAAGGTATATAGTATGAATGAGTTTAGGTTAGAGTAATTATTTCTCAAAATTTTAGTTATTTTACCTTTTTTTTTTCTTTTTTCTTTCCTTTATCAAAATTGTAATCAATCATTTGGATTTGTAGTGGTTGGTTGATCATCCAGAATTTATATCAAATTCATTCTATGTTGGTGGAGATTCATATTCTGGTATGATTGTTCCCGTTGTTGCTCAAAAAATTGTAGAAGGTATAAAATTCTTTGGAAAAATATTATTTTTTACATTTAAACTTCAGGGTTGTATCAATTTAAACTCCAAACTAATAGTTTTATTAATTTAAATGATCAATTTACACACTTCATTACGTTCTATTTGAAAAATCACGTGTGAAACTTATCCTTGTATCAATCAAATCCCTAAAAAAGATTGGTAGCGATCCATTTTTATTTTATTTTCAGATTAACATTTTTTCGACGATATCGGCCGTTCCGCGTCGTCTTAGGCACGTGGCGACATAGACTCTTAGTCATTTAGAAGAGTGTGCAAATTGATACACTTTACGAAAGTTTAGAATTTAAATTGATACAATTATTAGTTTAGAGTTTTAATTGATACAACGTCGAATGCTTAGAGGTATAAATTAATATTTATGCAAAACTTTTTTACTAACGTTTTAAAATCATCAAATGAGATAAATTGCTAATGCTTATTATTTTTTTATGCATCAGGAAATACACATGGTTTTCCCTTTATAAATTTTCAGGTTTGTGATTAGAAATTCTTTTCACTTGTATTGGTTTTTTTTTTTTTTTTTTTTTTTTTTTTTTTTTTTGACAATTTTAATTGACTAAATGACAATTTTTTTCCTTTTGTCCATGATAGGGATATATATTGGGAAATCCTTATACTATTCGTGATTCAAGTGAGAATTTTGCAATTTCCTTTGCTCATATGATGACTCTCATCTCCGATGAATTATTTGAGGTAATATAATTAGTATTAAAAAGAAGAATTGTTTTCAAATATAGAAAAATAAGCTAAACTATTTACAAATATAGAAAATTTTTACTGTTTATCAACAATAAACGCCGATAGAATTCTATCACTTGAGCGACAGGCACGATAGAAGTCTATCGCAGTCTAGCGCTGATAGGTAGTAAATTTTTTCTATATTTGTAAATAGTTTGATATTTTTTCTGTTTAGAATAATTTCCCATGAAAAAAGAAAGTATAATGAAAAAAACGAAAACAAAATAATAGAAAGAGAAAGTGATCGAATTAATTTTAACCTATTGATTTGTTTCCAGTCATTGAAAGCTAGTTGTAAAGGACAATACGTGAACATTGATCCAAACAATGTGGAGTGCTTAAGACATTACGAGAAATATAAAGAGGTTTGTGATGAAATTATTTTATATTATATCAAATGATAATATTTGATTATATCAAAATTTTCTATATTTGTAAATAGTTTTAATTTTTTTTTGCTAATAGTAATTTTCCATGATTTTTATATATGTATATAAATTCCTTTTGTTTTTAATTCTCACAGTGTATTTCGAAAATCGAGGTAGCATGTATTTTATATCCAATATGTCCATTTACGTCTCCCAAGCAACAAGATGTGTATGGTCGAAGATCTCTCAACAGCATCCCAAAATTATTGCTTCATCAAAACTCAACACACTCTTCTCTTCATTGTCCTGTAATTTCTTCTCCTTTCTCATAATATTAGGGACCGTTTGAATTGACTTTCTAAGTGTTTACAAACATTTTTTTTAATTTATAAATACTTATTTAAACACTTAAAAAGTCAATCCAAACGGCTCCTAAATATGCTATGTGAAACCTTCTAATAATCTTGAATGATCATTTTTGTTTGGTAGGAGTTTAAATACAAACTTTCTAGCGATTGGGCTAACTCAGATCAAGTTCGAAAAGCACTTCATATTCGTGAGGTAAAAAGATAAGTTATGTGAAGAGTTAACATTTAGTTAGAAATATATATTGAATTTGTTTTTTTTTTTTTTTTTTTTTTTACAGGGAAGTATGGAGAAGGGAGAGATAAGAATAAAAAAAATATGTATACTTTTGAAATTGAGAGTGTTTTCTCTTATCACGCGAACCTTAGTTCTAAAGGATATCGATCATTGATCTATAGGTAACGAGTAATTAATTCTATGTTGAAAAATGAATGTTTGCATGCAATAAATTCTTATCTTAATTTATTTTGGTTATCCAAATATAGTGGAGATCATGATATGTTAGTGCCGCATTTGGACACTCAAGCATGGATCAAAGCTTTAAATTACTCCATTGTTGATGACTGGAGACCTTGGTTTATCTTGGATCAAGTAGCGGGGTAATTTTATTTTCTTTTGGTATATTATGTAATTTATGATATATTTTTAATTAATAATTTAATAATGATTTTACTTTTGGACAGATACACTAGATACTATGCAAATAAGATGACATTTGCAACTATAAAAGTAAGGAAAACAACTGAGGTGAATTCATTTAAGTTCTGTTTCGTAACCATTTGGTTTTTTATTTTTAAAAATTGTGTTTGTTTTTTCACAATTTCTTACTATGTTTTCACATTTTCTATGTAAATATTTGAATTCTTAGCCAATTTCCAAAAACAAAAACAAGTTTTTGAAAATTATTCTTTTAAAGTTTTCTAAGACTTTGATTTTGAAAACAAGACAAAAGATACATAGAAAATAATAGATGTAAGTAGTGTTTATATGCTTAATTTTTAAAAACATAAACACAAATCAAATGGTTACCAAACGAGATTTTATTTTGTATTGTACAAATTATTGAGTGTATATATTATATTATATATTATATATATATATATATTTAATGAAATTTATAGGGTGGAGGCCACACAGCAGAATACACACGAAAAGAATGCAACATCATGTTTAGTAGATGGATAGCGGGAGAATCCTTATGAGATAATTCAGTTGTAAATTGAAATTAAATAATTTATATTAAAATGTTTTAATTATTGGACTGGGTCAACACAAATATGTTGACTTTGTTTTAATATCTTAAATGATGATATGTTTTGTACGTTAAACCAATTGGAAGTGTGTTGGATTAGAGATCTAAAATCAAGGGATTTAAGGAAAAAAAAATAGAATTATCGTATATGTGAGAAAAAGTGAGAAATAGGAAAGCATGTAGTGCACTTTTTTCTATATGTATAATTAGTTTTGTTTTTTTTTTTCTATTTGTGAAAAGACCCTTTAATTTTATTTATTTAGTTTAATGTTTTTCTCCACTTATTTTCTTTTTTGTTTTATTCCATTATTTTATATGGTTTTTTATTTCAACTAAATATTTAATATCTAAAAGGTTAAAATTAATTTAATATTAATGTATTTTTCATTCTTTAAATTCTAAACTCGAATTATTTTGTTTAATGTTTTTCTCCACTTATTTTCTTTTTTGTTTTATTCCATTATTTTATATGGTTTTTTATTTCAACTAAATATTTAATATCTAAAAGGTTAAAATTAGATTTAATATTAATGTATTTTTTTCATTCTTTAAATTCTAAACTCGAATTATTTTTATTGTATTTTTTTTTAATTTTTGAATCGCATTTTTATATTTAATATCTTATTCGTTATTTTATGAGCACTTGTAAAATTAGCAAAAATATTAATGTATTTTTTCATTTTTTAAATTTTGAACTCGAATTGTTTTTATTGTATTTTTTTATTTTTGAATCGCTTATATATATTATATATATATAATATAATATATATATATATATATATATATATATATATATATTTAATGTCTTATTCATTATTTTAGGACTTAATTTCAATCTTTATTTATCAGTAAAGAGTGTTGATAATTTATTGATACACCAAATACTTAGCATTGCATTTTTAGTTCATTATGATATATCATTCATACATTAATAATCTACTTGCAATTTATTTTGAATTAGTACTTAATATTCAATTGAAATGCCAATATAAATATTTAGGTACCATTCTAAATTATATACTAAAACAAGCGTGGGTAGTAACCTAAAATAATACGTTCTACTAAGTCCACCCAAATTTCTGCAAAAATTAAATCTGCCAACATTTTTTATTGCGTACATCAATAATATCATTCATATGTTTTTTTTCTTTTTAAATCTAGTATATCAATCAATTAATAAACGAAATATAAAATATTTGTTATACAATTGATATACCATATTAAATATAACCTATATACCATTAAAATCATAGAATTTTTTTTTTGAAAATAAAACAGATTAGCTAAAACAATTTATATTTATTATATCACTTACAAAATTAATGCATTTAACATATAGCATCAACATCAAAATTGAACTAATCGACCTTACTTCTTTTGTTCTTGTATTGTTCTTATTTTACAACAATAAGAATTTAATTAAGTTTAATATAAAAATATTCATTTATTTTTTAAGTGAAAATTTTATAAAGCAACTAATAACTTGAGTTCAATCATCACAAATGAAAAAAATGTATTAGTACTAAATTAACTAAAATTAGAAGAAAAAAAATACAATAAAAGCAATTCAAGTTTAAAACTTTAAAGAATGAAAAAATGCATTAATATTCAATCTAACTTTAACCTTTTAAATATTAAATATTTGGTTGAAAAAAAATATATCAAACAATGAAAAAAAAAAAAGAATTTACAAAACATTAAACTTTTTTTTTTAAAAAAAAAAAACTCTGTAGAGAGACGCACTCTCAATAAAAACAAAAAAATCTGCCCCTTTTCATAAAGTGTCTCTTTTTCTTATTTTTTTTTCAAATTACCTTTTATTTCTAATTAACTCCATATAATGCATTAATAAAATTTTCCATTTAATTTGGAAATAATTTTTAACTGATTTTTTAAAATTTAATATCAATTAAATGTTTAGATAATGTTTGTACTTTCAAAATAATGTAAATATTTATTTTACCGTTAGTTTGAAGTATATTCAAATACAAAGTTGATAAGCTAATGCATGTTGGGGAAACTATGCAAATTATAAAATAAATTAAAAATAGGCAAATTTTCATCGATAAAAAAATGTCAAACTATTTACAAAAATAATAATAATAAAAAAATACTGATAGACATTGATAGATTTCTATCATTTCTATCACTGATAGACCCCGATAAACTTCTATCAACGTCTATCACAACTATAAATTTTTTTTTTTGTTATTTTATGTAAATAGTTTTTCCTTATTTTTCTATTTTTAAAAATTTCTCTTAAAAACAAGATAAATTGTTCTTTTTCCAAATTGTTTGTATAGTTCTCCAAGGTGCAAGGTAGATTTGATTGTCATGCTCCAATAGTTTTTAGGGTAATTGTAATGAGTAGCAATTTTAAGGATAATAATTAAATGTATAACAACATTTTAAAAAAATTACAAATGTAGCCAAATTTATCAGGATAGGCCACCTAGACATTTTTTTTAAAATGTTGCTATATATGCTAATACTTTGAATCTTATTGCTAAATTTGCAATTGTCCGTAGTTTTTATTACTAAAAAAAGGTTTTCCCTTTAGAACATCTTTCCTACGTTGGATTAGATAGATATCACTTTTTTGAAAAACGAGTTTGTCTATTAGTCAATATATTCGAGTCATATTTAGATCAAGTCATGAGGCTGAGCCCAATGAATTTATCATTAGGTCAATGCATGTATATATAATTTTTATACCCAACAACAACAATGCCAATAGTTGTGGTCCTCGACCAATGATTTATTTTTGCCTGATTGTTCTTTCTTCTAAGGAGCCTAGAAGTGAGATTCAAACCTAGGACAATTTAAGACGATACATAGTGTGTTGTATGAGTTGGTGTTTATTGATTTGTCTATTTTTTTCAGTACAACAAATAGGATAGCTAAGAAGATTTAAACCTCTAATTTTAAGGGAGAAAGTACATGTCAAAAGCAATGAATATTTTGCCGACATTTATTGATATGTCCATTGAGTTAACACTCCGGATAAGAACTGAAAGGGGTGGTTTTGGGGCTTTCGACATAAAAAAGCCGATCCGGCTTGGCTTCGCCCGAGGTTGACGCATCTCGTTGGGCGTGGAGAAACATTGACTTCTTTTTTGATTCAGGGAGCATTTCCTGGTGCATTGAATGCCCCACAATCTGAATCAAAGAGGAGTTTAGGGTTTAGGGTTTCTAAAGATGCTATAAATCTAGACTAATATATATCCAATCATGGTAAAAACAATATAGATTTAGGAGTTTTTTTTTGTTTTTTTGTTTTTTTATTTAATAGAATGACTTACGAATTTAGTCTTTAAACTTTGAGATTGGTGTCTTTTTAATTCTTGAACTTTGAAAATTACAAATTTAATCTCAAATTTTTCATTTTTTTTTCAAATTCACAAATCTACTAGATAATTAATTTTTTTTTCTTAAATTTTGAATTTTTCAGGATCAGACACAAAATTGAAAGTTCATGAATTTATTATACAAAAAGTTGAAAGTTTAGAGACCTATTAAAAAGTGTATTGGATCATTAGACACTTTTGAAATTGTGTGGATGAAATAGGTATAAATAAAAAAATTTAAAAATTAAACTTGTAATTTAACCTATTAAACATTATACTAAGAGAATTGGTTCCAAGACTTGTATAGATTTGGAAAAATTACCTTTTCGGCCTTGAAGATTTAAAATGTGTTATTTTAGTTTGAGTTATGAAAAATAAGTTTAAAAGGTCCACAATGTTACTTTGTTCGTTTGCTATAGTAATCGGGTTTGTTGTTATTTTTAATGTCAATGTATGTAATTAAGGACATGTTATTTTAGTGATTCTCAAATGATGAAAATTACTTTTGTGAAATTCCAGCCAAAGCATATTGAGGATTCGAATTTTTGTATAAGGTCGGTTTGAATATTGCAAAACTATATAACTTAATGATGTTTGATTAAAAAAAATAAAAAAAAATTTAATAATGTAATTTTCAGTATAAAAATGAAAATCAAAATGAGCATAGCTCAATTAACATAGTGCTTATATTATCAACTTAGAAGTCAGAGGTTCAATTTCTCCACCCTACATATTGTAAAAAAAAAAAAAATCATATCATATACGTTCCTCTTTTCGATCTGGATTTTCTTTTACCAAACAATATAAAACCTTATTTTAGTTTTATAATATTAATTTTATACTTAAAAGATTGTATTTTGTCCATTCATTCATTTATTTATTTTTATTAATTACTAATGAAAAGCTGGCGTGACACGTATAATCTTATTAATTTTTTTCTACTAATTTTTAATTATTAAATCAATAACATTTTCTTTTCCTCTTTCTTTTTCCCTCTTCTTTTTCCCTTTTCTCCTTTCCACTCCAATATTTCATTTTCTTCACCTCTCCCTCCCTTTCCTATCGTTAGTTTTTTTTTTAAAAAAAAATAAAAATAAAATTAATGATTTTATTTTTTAGTGAAAAATATTGCGACGTCAGCTTTCGTTAGATATTGAAAAAAAAAATAGATGGAGGAACCAAAATGCTACTTAACTTAAAAATTAGGGACTAAATACTTATTTTAAAAATTCACGAATCTAAATGCAACCTAACTCAAACCTTGGAGTTTAGGATAAATATTTCCTTTTAAAAAATATTTAATTACAAAATTGGTAAGGGAAATTGAGTTGCGGCTCTTGAAGGAGCCCACAATTTGATTGATCTGTTGGGCTTTTCAATTGGGCCTCACTACAAGACGAAAATCGAAGGTAACATTTACATTACATGGGCACATTACCAATTGGGTAACTTATTATTTTTTAAAATGTTCATAAATTATGTGTAATTTTAATTACAGTTTGCAAATAAAGCACCTTTGAAAATCCTCCCACAAAAAAATAAATTAAAAATTGTTTTGCACGGTTTGATTTCAATTATAATGAATTCTTTATTTTTTTCCCAATTGTTTTTTCTTTACAGTAATTGATAATTGACATGCGTGATTATAACCATAGTTTGACTAACCTATCTAAAAGAGATTTTTAAAAATAAGAAAAATTATTTACACAAAATAGCAAAATTTTTAGGTAGTTGTGATAGACGATAATAGAAGTTTATCAAGGTCTATCAGTGATAGAAATGATAGAAGTCTATCACTGATAGATGTTAATAGAAGTCTATCAATGTCTATCAGTATTTTTTTTTTTGCTATTTTCTGTAAATAGTTTCACATTTTTTCTATCAGTAAAAATTTTCTATTTTTTTATTTATTATTTGTAAAATTAAGTTGAATTATAAATGCAAATCCATTATTAAGTTTTAGGGCAAATATTAATTTATACTCCGAAGTTGTATCAATTTAAACCTCAAACTAATAATTGTATCAATTTAATCCTTAAACTTTTATAAATATATCAAGTTAAACCTTGAATTTTCATAAGTGTATCTAAATAAAATATAATGGAGGGTTTAAATTGATACACTTATGAAAGTTTAGGGTTTAAATTGATATATTTATGAAAGTTTAGAGTTTAAATTGATTGAATTATTAGTTTGTAGTTTAAATTGACATAATTATGAAATTAAACATATTAATAATTACCTTTTTCAAGTAGCTAATTCTCTCACATAATTGGACTATTGGAAAAAATCTCTCACTGAGAAATTAAAAGAAAAATAATAATAAAACTAGGACACAAAAGAATTTACGTAGAATAATTATCTCCATAATCTCAATTACAAGAATACTCTTTCAAAACTTTTGTATTACTCATGCCCTTTAATCTTACTCTCAAACTAGAAAATACAAAATGGAATTTAACTGGAGTTAATATACTCGAGCTTAAAATTTTTCTAACTGCTTCGACTTGTAGGCTTCTTTTATAATATTTAGAGCTCGTCTCTTTTTTAACTTTTTAAATGTAGGACAATCATTCTTTTTTAATATTTTGTCAGAACCTCACATCGACTCTTATATATATTGTCATATTTGTCGTGGGCCATATATAAAGTTGATGCACAGGTTTTGAGAGCCTATATTTACGAAAGAAACAAAGCATAAAGCATGAACATGGTGTATTTTTTTTTTTTTGGAAAAAAACTATATTGGTCTCTGGGCGTTTTAGTCTAGTTTCTGTTTAGTCTTTAGATTTTTTAGTCTAGTTTTCATTTGAACTTTAGGTTTTCAAAATATTTCATTTTTGCTCCTTACTATTGACTTTAATTTCTTTATAGTCTCTAAGTTTCAAAAGGTTACATTTAACTTTTGAGTTCTGAGTTTAATTACTATTTGGTCCATAAGTTTAAATATTTTAATTTTTACCCTCAAATTTTCAATAAAACTCACTTTTAGTATTTGATGTTAACTTTCAATAATTAATTTAAAATAATCATTATGTGAAATTTTTTAATTTAACTTGATTAGCAATGAAAATTAATGAAAATTAATTTAATTATAATTAATTTCATTCTTTTCCATTAATTAATAAAAAATAACACCCATAACCAAAATTGAATATTTAGTAAAATCAAGGGCAAAAAAAGATAAATCTCAAAATTTAGGGTTTGAACCCTAAATGAAAATTAAACTCAAAATTTACGAAAAGAAATTGTAACATTTTAAAAATAAAAAAAACTAATTAAAACTGAGCACATAACTCAAAAACAAAAATGTAATATTTAAAATCTAAAAATTAAATAGAAGTTAAACTCATAACCTAAAAAAAAATTAACAAAAAGCAAATAATCAAAGCATACACAGGTAAACATTTTCTTCCACCTATTGAATATTAGCATATCAAAAGTAGCTAGAGATGAAAAAGCTCTAAAAGGCAAAGTGTGATGAGCTTGAAAAAGTTTCACAAGTTTGAAATCTTTGAAAAAAGGAAAATTTTTGAGATCTTTGACCAAAAATAATGTGCTTTTTAAATGATAATATTATTGATCATAGATTATAGTTAGGGGTGATATTCGGTTCGATTTTGTCGGGTTTTGGGTTAACCAATAACCAAATCAAACCAATTGGTTTTATAAAGAAGAGATCCAAACCGATGTCCAATAAAGAACAAAACCAATGGTTTGGTTTTTATTTGGTTAGGTTTATTATCGGTTTGATTTTCGGTTTTGACATTTTCTTTTTTTCTCTTCTAAAATTTTATTTTTATTTCCAATTTAGTTTTGGATTGATCATTTTTTACTAATTTTAAATTAAAATTGGGTCAATTTCTTTCTTTATAGATTGAAATTGGACATTTTTATTTTTTTGTTGGTACTTTCTAAGTAAATATCATACACACTCCATAATAATTGATTTTTTTAAACAATAAATATATATGCATAATAATAATTAAAACAGTAAAAGATACCTAATATTGTTATAGTTTATTTTTAAGAGTATACATACCCTCGGTTTGGTTCGATTTTGATTGATTTTTTTAATCAAAATCCGACCAGAACCAATATTTTTTTGTTTTCTCCAAATAAAAACCTATAAGTCTAATTTTATACTAAAAAAACCAAACCCAATCAGTAGATTGGTTTGAATTAGTTTGGTTTTTCGATTTTTCAATTTTTTGTAACGCTCTTATTGACCGTATCAGAAAAGCTGTATTGTGGAACTTGAAAAAAGAAGAATGAATTTCGTTTTGATTTAAAGTGTTGCTTCACTACTCACTATTAACGACGATATTTTTTTTTTTTTTTTTTTTTTTTTTTTGCAATACACATTAAGAGAGACAACAAAGTTTGGGTAGAAAAGAAACTTTAGAAGCTTGGTATGTAGAAGCAATAATGGGTACCAAATTAACAGAAATATAATTTATTTGGGTTTGGAAAAAAAAAAAAAAAAAAAAAAAAGCTAACTCAAGAAGAGATCAAAGATCCAAATTGATTGGAAAGTGGGAAAAGAAAAAAGCAAAAGAGAAAAAAAAAAAAAAAAAAAGGTTTTGCATTTGCTCCCCCACTCAAAAAGAATTATGATGTCATTTATTTTTTCTTTGTGCTGAAAGAAGGACAAGATTGGCTTAATTATTAAACTCTCTGTCCTTTCCTTTTAGTTTGTTGTTTCTTTTGTGAATAAAAGTGTGGCTTCATGCAAAAATTGGGTGGCAAGAACTTTTAAGACCATTATTATATAATGTTGTGTATATAATAATATATATCATCGACTAAAAGATACGGTTCAAATCTCTACTCTACCCATATATATTGTTGTAAATAAAAAAACAAACTGAAGAAATAAAAATTATTTTAAATGACCAAACGTTGAAAATATTTACAAATATAGCAAAGTTTCACTGTCTATCTGCGATAGACCGCAATAGACTATAGATAGACACATATAGTAATCTATCGCGATCTATTGCAGCTAGACAATGAAATTTTACTATATTTATAAATATTTTAGTTCATTTTTCTATATTTGAAAATTACCCCTGAAGAAATAATATATATATATATATATATATATATATATATATATACGCGCACATGTGCGTCTTAACTAATTCAACTATGCATAGATTAATTAGGACATGTTTGACAGACACTTTGAAAATGAAAATTTGAAAAGATTGAAAACAGAGTTGTATTTCATGTTTTTATATATGTGTTTGGTAGTAGATTAAAAAATGAAACAATTGTTCAAAATGTGTTTTATATTATATTTATAATTCATAAAACTAATTATGGTTACTCATTAAATATTAGGTTGAATAAAAACTATTATTAATTAATTTATGAACTTGGTTCATGGTAAAAATCTTGTTTAGCTATTATTTTCTAATATCATATAATTTATACTACGTTATATGAAATACTATATTTGTTAATATTTTTTTGTTCTTTTTAGTATAATTTTGTATCTTGAAATTTCAAATTCAAAATCTGAATTCACTACAAACATAAAAATGTTGTTATCAGAATATGTACTGTTTGGATCACAAAATTTAAAAACAATTTTCGAAAATAGAATTCAGATTGCCTACCAAACGTAGATTCGCTGAACAAGTTAACATGTCTATTATTTATATTATATTTACATTAGTGACATTTTATTGTTTTTTTTTATGTTTCGTGTTTTTATACGATATACCGGAAATATCGATTCACCCCTCATGTCGATATCAAACCTATGAAAACGTGAAAATATCGACATGTCGACGAAAATTTAATACTATAGTTGCAAGAAATAGAATGTTAAAAAGGAAGGATAATACAAGAAATAAATATGCAAAATATTAAAAAATATGGTTGTTAAAAGTTTAACATGTGACGCCGAAGTAAGTTTAGCTCAATGTTAATTGACATGACCTTCCTCTAGTTCGATCCTTCGTCCCCGTAATTGTTGTAATAAAAAAAATTTGAAATGTGATGAATTATTTTAATGAGTGAAATATAATTTTTATTTGAATAGTTATCGTCTAACAGATGTAAAGTAAGTTAAAATTAGTATAACTCAATTGATATTAAACATGTATTATAGACTTTAAAGTAAAAAAATGGATCCCCACCTCACAAATATATTGTAAAAAAAATGTAAAGGTAAGGGATTGAACCATCAACCTATAAAAATTAGATTTTATTTTCTTTTAATCTATTAAGTTATGCTCTGAATTAACATACAACATTCATATATTTAGTTTAGTATTTTAATTTATTTTAGGTTTAAATATTATTTTGGTCTCTGTACTTTTGGCTTTGGTTCATTTTGGTCCCTATACTTTTAAAATTTTCATTCTGATCCATATACTTTTAACTTTAGTTCATTTTGGTCTTTGTACTTTCAAAATATTCATTTTGGTCCTTGAACGTGTTGGGTTTTTGGCAAAACATTAGAAGTGCAGCTATCCCACATTGGTTAAATTGAAGAATGGGATGGACTCCAAGCCTATAAAAGGAACCTATGCCTCTAGTTTCAATTCGTCCCAATTAGAAACACTTTAAGCTTAGTGTGCTAACTCTAATTAAATTCCTTTTGTATTCTCTAGTTTGGGAGTGGTAAAAAGGTGTGAGTAGTATAAAAGCTTTGAGAGTGTTATTGTAATTAGGGTCGGGAGAGAGAAATATTTCTGTGTGATTGTAACAATTTTTCACATAGTGGATTTTTTTTGGTCTGTGATTTTTCTCCAAGTTGGGAGTTTTTCACGTTAGTTCTTTTAATTTCTCATTTTTTTTTTTGCTTATTCCTGTGCTAGAAGTGGGAGGTTTTTCCCGACAAAACATTCAATTTTAATTCATTTTGGTCCTTGCACTTTAAAAAACAGATCACTTTTTGAAAGTGCAAGGACCAAAATGAACTAAGACCAAAATAGTATTTAAACTTTTGTTTTAGGAGAATTTTTAAAAATAGAAAAATAAGGGAAACTATTTACACAAAATAGCAAAATTTTTAAATAATTGTGATAGATACTAATAGAAGTCTATCTGGATCTATCAATGATAGAAATAATTATCATTAATAGATACTACAAGAGTCTATCACTAATATATCAATATGTTTTTTTTTTTTTCGTTTAACATTTTTTCTAAAAAATTTACTAGAAGTTTTCTAAATCCACAAAATCATTACCAACATGTTTACTTTTTTTTTTTCTTTTTAATAATCAACATAACTTTATTATTAGTAGGAACAACATTTTTGAGGTCACTATCCATTTTGGTAATAGTTGATGAATAACAATTATTTGAGATGATTAGATATCCATATATTAAAAATGTTATTTTTAGTGCTCCACTTCATTTTTATTTTATTTTTTTGGGATACCTCTTCAATTGTGGGAGTTAGCTATTCTTACGTTTGTGGGAATAAAACCATTTTTTTATTTATTTTTTTTTTTTGTGAATCATTGTGTGTATATTTTTAGGGGAACAATATTTCTCTTTAAAATTGATTGATATATATCCACAATTTTTTTTTTTTTATAGAAGATATAATATCCACAATTAAGAATATGCATAGGTCACACAAGATCGTATCTAATTTAACATATATTTAAATAATATGTAAAAGAAAAAAAATTTACTAATTAAACTTATAAAATTTCAATTTTATTTAATTAGACCCTAAATTGAAATAAATATTGCTAATCCACCAACTAATTTTAACAAAAAGAAAAGTGGGTAAGAATCTTTATAATGTCATTAGTTTTGAATTAAAATAAAATTTTGCAAAAAAATAACTTTCTCAAAAATTTAATTCTAATGTTGTTTTTATCTAAAATTCAATTTCATATAGTACATATGTTATATAGTTTATCGAACGCATTAGGAAGTTAAAATTATAATTCTTTCTAAAATTTAAGGTTAAAAAATTACAATATCATCTAAGTTTGGACTTAAATTTGATGAAATTGATATACAGCCTAAATTTTGGGATTAAAATTATTACTTTTCCCTAATTGCCAAAAAGTTTTTTATTGTATAAAAAATAGATTGAGATAGTTGGTTAAAAAAATCTTTAAACACAAATTATGAGTTTTCTTTCCCTCTCTACATATAAGAAGTTATTTGGGGACTCGTAATTGAATGGTTTTAGATTGTAATATAATCCAAAACTCATATTTGGATTGAGTATTTTGGGCTTGATTTATAATATTAAACTCATTTCGTTCTGATAATTTTTAATCAACCCCTCTTTTCCATCGTTTTCACGTTTTACAATTCAATTTTTGTTCTGCCCTCGATACCTCACTCAATAATTTTTATTATATTCCAACCTCCCAAACAATCCCTAAATATCACTGAATATGTCTCCTCATGTGATATATATGTGTGTGTGTTTGATAACACTTTCTCAAAAGTGTTTTTATAACAAGTTTGTTTGACTGCCAATATCTCTGGAGTTTGCTGACGGCGATCGCATGGAGTGCTCGTCGGCAGTGGTAGCAGGAGTGGCCATTGGTGGTGATCACTGGAGTTAATTGCTAATCATGGTCGTCAAAGTAGGTTGTCAGTGGTGGTGGTGGTGGTGGTCAGAAGTGGCCCGATGAAGAGCCGTGATAGCCACGACAACAAAGTAGAAAGTGGAGAATTAGGGAGAGATTAACCATTAAATTAAACACTCAAAATTCATTTTTTTTAAAAATTGGTTTCAAATATTTATCCTAAACAAACTTATTTTATAAACTCACTTTTTCAAAATTCATTTTAAATTGTTGCCAAACAATCGAAAATTTTCTAAAATAACTTATTTTTTAAATTAAACACTTAAAAAAAATATTTCAAACACACCCTCAAATAACTCATATTTGCATTGTGTGCCACGTTTAGAAGTTACTCAATTAATAGTTGTTTGATATGATTCTATTTATAAAATATGAACTTACTTAATTTCTATTTAAAAAGAAAAAAAGAAAAAAAAAGAACAATGAAGATGAAAAGAAGAATAATGGAAAAATATTAAGATTAAGAATAAGAATGGAATCACACTTCACTAATTCACTAATTCACTAATCATTTATTTATGTGCAAATCTCTACAAATAATTAGTAGCCATGTATATTATATTATTAATTAATATATGTGGGTGTGTGGGCAACATGCCTGCAACAAAGCTTTAATATAAAATTTATTAAAAGATAATTAACGATTCTAACTTATCTTAATTAAAGTTAATTAGCTAATGTCAAATTATTGATCCAAAAACGATGAGATTGTGATCTACCATTAGTGGGAAAAGAAATTAAATACACTAAAACCTCTATAAATTAATAATGTCAGGACCATGTAATTTTATTAATTAGTTTAAAAGGATATTAATTAATTGATAAATTAAAAGTTATTTTCAAATATAGAAAAATGAGTCAAACTATTTATAAATATAGAAAAATTTCACCGTCTATCAATTAAGCGATAAAAGTCTATTACGGTCTACCTTGATCAGATTTTTTTTTATATTTGTAAATAGTTTGACATTTTTTAAATTTAATAATAATTTATTAATTTAGAGAGTTTTTCGCTTCCTAATTAGTTCATCCAAATCAAAATCAATCAACCATGACTTCACACATCTGAAAGACGTGTCCCAAAATCAACCACGACAAATGAAATATGTAAGATTGATTATCAATGTCTTTGCAACCAATTACGCGGAAAGAAGTAGTACTCATAGGGGTAACAACTCTTCGTAATTTTTTAATGCAACATCAGAGCTATTGGATGTAATAAAGAAAGTTTGAAATGAAATACAACTATATTTAAATTTTAGGAAGAAACAAACAACAATAGAATCATATTTTATAGAATTATTAATTTATAATATTGAAGGAATTATAAATTTGTATACGAGTCTTCCAAAAAAATTATTATCTTATTAATTTATCGAAATTATTAATTTAGACGTTAGGGTTCAAGTCGACACCGCGAGAAAAATTATTATTTTAAAGAGGTTAAGCATTTTATCGAGTATTAATTTATAGAGATTCTACTGTAACTAAAAATGCAATCAAAATCGTACATTATTTAGGGTAAATGTTCAATTTTTGAGTCTATAAAGTCATATTGGGTCCTTGGAACTCAATAAGATCTTATGACATTTTTTTTAAAACTGTCATTAATACTCATACCTTTATCGGGAATATAATGACACAAAATAAATGTCACAAATTTCAATTGTGACAATTTTTAAATGTCATAAAGTTTCTGTTTTACAGTAGTGACACTCTCCCACCTTCGATGAAATGAGGTGAACTCAAAGAATTCAATTTTACGAAAGATCAAAATGTATTAAAAAATTTCTTTCCACTGATATATTTTGGTCGATCTTATAATTTTCCAATGAGTATTTAATTAAAAATCAAGATGAAAAGTGTAAACTTTAAAATTTAGGGACTAAATTGAAATAAAATCTAAAACTAAAGACTACAAATGTAAGATTTTGAAACTTAAGGACCGAATAGAATCCGGATAAAAAATTTAAATACTAAAAAATTGTTTTTTCCTAAAATTAACTAAATATTTGTGAAAATATAAACGACAACGTTAGTGATAATAATATAGATAGATGACAAGCCGAGTAGATAATGTGTGTTCCACGTAATATCTAAAGAAAAAAAAACATTTCATTTTAAATGGTAGATTCTTAATCTCAATTAGAATCGAGTCGCTACAAAAATGCTTAATAATCACAAAGATTTTCACCCCTCCAACAATTACATAAAAATGTTTTTTTATATATTTTATTTAAAATTAAAATATTCGAAATAATTCAAATTAATTGAACTATACTCAAATTGATAATATTGTTCCTTGCATATATATGAAAAAAAGAAGATAATATCCTTATAGTTTTTACTTCCTTTTCTAATCGATAATAAGTTAAAAAAGTATATCTCCTATAGTACTATAGAAAATTTTTCGTAAAAATCTTCTCATTTTCGAATAACTAATAAGTTTGTAAAATTTTGAATTCATTCATTTTCTCTCTCTTAATCGATGTGAGACTCTCTTCTTCTTCATTTTTTTTATTCAATGTGAAACTTTAATTATATTTTCATCAGATATCTCTCTTAACCATTCGGTAACTCTTTCTCTCTCGCTCTTTCTTTTTTAATACATGTGAAATTTTGGTATAGTTTCCGTCAAATAACCTCTCTTTTAACTTTTGTGAGACTCTCTCTCTTCTTTCTTAATCAGTGGGAAATTTTGGTCTCATATTTTTAAAAAGAAATTCGTCAAATAACTATTTTGGTTGGGTTATCAACTTATTTAGGTTAGGTTTGATTTAAATAAATGAAAAATTTATGAATTGGCTTGGTTTATAGGTTGACTTAAAATAACTTGAATCAACCCTAATTTATTATTAACTTTAAAATTATGTTTTTTTTTACTTATGATACGATTATATATACAAATATTTAATTTAATTTAATTTAATTATTTTTTTTGGCTATTTTATTATCCAACAACTCGTAAAAGTAATTTTTTAGCACTTTGAAAAGAAACTTTTCATTCTATAAATTGAAATTGAGTTGTTAATTTTAATTTAATTTATAAAGATAATTAAATAAAATTTTTATATATTAACATTTTACTTAATGTTAAAAAAATTAAATAATTAATCCCAATAACCCAAACCAAACCAACATGAATGTTTCACGGTTTGTTGAGTTGAGTTCATCATTTAATAAGGTTATTTGGGTTGGGTCTAAAGATATTCAACCCAACCACACTCAATCTACAAACACCCCTAAGGGCCTGTTTGGGAGGCTAGAATGTAATCAAGATTACTAATAATCGAATGAGTGTTGGAGTGCGTGAGGTATCGAGAGTAGAATGGAAATGAGATTGTGAAACGTGAAAACGGTGGGAAAGAGGGTTGGGTTAAAAACTGTCTGAATGAAATGAGTTTAATATTACACATCGAGCCCAAAATGATCAATTCAAACATGAATTTTGCATTACATTACAATCAAAACTCATCCAGGCTTCCAAACAACCTCTAAATATCTCATTAAACCAAAGTTTAAAATATCAATGTTGTTAAATTAGATATTGAGATTTCAATTTTATGGACACATATCAATAAAATTTTGATACCGACGGATATTTCTGTAAATAAAGAAAATTATAAAAAAAAAATATTTAAATTAATAATTGAGTTATTTTTACTTCTAAACTAAGTTATAGATCTGATTATTATACTATTCATATTTTAAGATTAATCGATGCTAACTTCTAATATTTTATGAGTAAGATATCGATTAATTCTTAATCATGAGTATTAAATCTCCGATTAATAAAAATTTCAATGTATGTATCGATGGATATTTCAATCTTTGTGAGACGTTCTCACTCAAACTTTTTTTATTTTATTTAATTTAATGTTTTCTTACGCAACTTGAGGTTGAGTTGGATGCCTCCCAAAAATATATATGACGCGTATCCCACTCTCATTTTTTTAATATTATGCTCTTTGGAACCTTCCATTATTTGTTTTTCTATGTTTTTTTTTTTTTAATTTTCTATTATATATATTGCTTTAATTAATTAATATTAATTTTTGCATGAAACAATTATATATATATAAAAAAAGGTTTGAAACATTTTGAAGTGTTAGGAAAACTGTATTTTACTAGAGATTTGTCTTGTTTTAAGAATAAGAATAATTAGTGATTTCATATTAATATATAACTCAAAATGGGGTTTATTTTAATCAAATTAATAATGAATAAATAAATAAATAACAAACATATGGAGTCCAAGATTATTTTTGGTCCTTTTATCAAACTATTATTAGACTTGTTTTATAACTATTTTGGTTTTTTGGATAGAGTAAAATTAGTTTGTTTTCAACTATTTTTAAAATATATTTTTTTAATTATTATTTTAATATTAGCCAACATTTTTTAATTTTCTATTATAAAGAAATAAATAAAAATATAAACCTGAGAGGGAGGAATTAAACTTATATGTGGTAGAAGAAATATTTTATAAACTTAAAAATTTTAAGGTTCAAATAATCAAAAATCAAATAGTTAATTTCGGATATCAAAATTATGTTTATGGCTACTAATTAATTGTGATTGAATCCATCTAAAGTTTTATTTAGTTGATATATCAAGTTATCAACAACCAAATTTTGACGAACAATTATTCGATTGTCTTAGTCGCCACAATGTATCAGGCAATTTTCCATTAGAGACTGATAGAATAGTATTTTGAATTCATGTTCACTAATTATTAAGGGCACATAAATTATTGAATCCACGTTCAACGATATTGCATCATGAAATATACTTGGGGGCTGTTTGGGAGGTTGAAATGTAATCTGGATTACTGAGAATCAGAAAAGTGTTGGAGTGCGCGAGATATTGAAGACATAACGAAAATGAAATCGTGAGAGGTGAAGATAGTGAGAAAAAGAGTTTGGTTAAAAACTGTCGGAATGGAATGAGTTTAATATTACAAATCGGGCCTAAAATGCTCAATCCAAACATGAATTTTAGATTACATTACAATCAAAATTCATTCAATTACAAGCTCCCAAACACCCCGTTAGAGAAGTTTGGAGATAAGATGAAGAATAAAATTAGTTAGGGGAAGATTCAAAAAAATTATTAGAAGCAAATAGGATGAGAATCTAAGAAAGAGGAAGATGAATTAGTATCCACTATAGGGGATTTGGGTGAGAATATGAATAAATTATATAGAAACATCTTTTTTTTTCTTTTTTTTTTTAATTAATTAATTACCTCTCTCTTTCATTCACTACATATTGCCCATATTCCCAACATTATTCATTGTAACCAAATCTTTCTCATTCATATCACCTCTTAAAGCTTTTTCATCAATAATAATATTTTTCTAAATGTTTCCTTCAAACTTTTCAAAAATTAAATAAAATAAAATTATTTTCTCCTTTCTTATTTTCCACATAGTAAATAACTCTTATGTCATCATTATATTAAAGAATAAGAACAAATTAAAGAGATGGAAAAAATCTAAAAAGCACAAATATTCTCTAAAATCTGGTTTTTTCTACATAATTTTGTTGGTAAGAGTATTTTTCAAAAAAGAATTATTAATGAACATTTTCATTAAACAAAGAATTTGAAAAAAAAAAAAACTAATTTCTTATAGGCTCACATGTGTTGAGATAAACTTAGTTTGAAACGCGGTATTAGTAGTAGTAAAAAGTTTGATATAGATTTTGAAATGAAAAATTACTATAAATAGAAAAAATATTAAACTATTTACAAATATAGAAAATTGATAGACAGTAAATTTTTTCTATATTTGTAAATAGTTTTACTAATTTTTCTATATTTGAAAACAGTTCTTTTGAAATGGTATATAAAACTTTTTATTAATAAATGAAAGGTTTAAATACTACTTTGGTCTTTATACTTTTGACATTAGTTCATTTTGGTTCTTGTATTTTTAAAATGTTCATTCTAGTCCTTATACTTTCAACTTTGGTTCATTTTGGTCCTTGAACTTTCAATTTTGGTTCATTTTGGTCCTTGAACTTTCAAAAATTGACCATTTAGATACTTAAAAATGAAGTAAAAATGAAAATGGAGGGACCAAAATGGTCACTTTTTTAAAGTACAAGGATCAAAATGAACATTATAAAAGTATAGGGACCAAAATGAACCAAAATTGAAATTATAGGGACCAAAATCAACTAAAACCAAAAGTACAAGGACCAAAATAGTATTTAACCTAAAATAAATTATTAGTATTCTTCAAAAGTTTCAAGATATTTTTTATTTTAAAATATTTAGGTACATTTCAAACTGCACCCATACATCCATTCTAGTGTAGCCTATTCAACCGTGTTTAATAATAAGTTGACTATGAGACAAACTTATATTTATTTGATGAAAAATTAAATTTCTTCTACAATTTTTAATCACACTTTATTCACAACCAAAAGTAATTTTAAGAAATGTGTTTTCACCAAAAAAGTAAAAACCTCTCAAAAGTCATATTAATCTCCTTGTAAATATCTCATGATTTCAAACCTATATAAAATTAAAATGAAATTGAAAATAAAAAAGATTTAATTTTTTAGGAAATAAGAAAAAAGAAAATTTATGAAGCAAAATGTTTTAATATTAATTAAAATATTTCAATGATTGTTTATTAATCCTCTAACCTATATTAAACTAAGTAATTTGCCACGGACAAAGCAAAAAATTGGGATGTGGCAATATAAATTTTGCTGTTAAAAGAAAATGGATTCAAAATATAAAGTAACTTCATAAAGTAAAAATCACAAAAACAAAATCTTTCTCTCATGTATAAATTAAAATATAGTGTATATTACAAAAAAACCACTTCTGAAGTATGGTAAGTATGGTAGTAGTTGCAATTACACCCTTAAACTTTCAATTATAAAACTTGGACCCTCAATTTTTACAAGGGTTAAAATTGAACCCTCAAACTTATAATAATTATAAAATTGGACCTCTAAATAATAAAAATTAAACTCTCAAATTTATATAATTGGTACAATTTTTACAATTATGTAAATTTGAGGGTCCAATTTTAACATTTGTATAAAGTTTGAGAGTATAATTATAACTACCGTTTTTGCATATGTGGGAGAGGGAGAGCAATAAAAGTTTTTACAAAATAATTGAAAAATCATAATTCATAATATAACATAAAGAAAAAGAATGAACAAAGATTCCCTCAAGAGCTATATAAATATCAGTTGAGCCTTCCAACTTTTCACTAGGAAAAAATCACAAAGCACTTCCTCTCTCTCCTCTTTCTCTTTCTCTTTCTCTCTCTACTTTCCTAGAAAATCACTTCAAATTTTTGTTCATATATTTTTCCTAGGAAAATGGGAAAGCTTAGCTTGAACTGTTGTAATGGCTTTCTTGAGAATTCAAAACCTTATTTTGCCATGATATCCTTACAATTTGGATATGCTGGCATGAACATCATCTCTAAAGTCTCTCTTAGTAGAGGGATGAGTCATTACGTTCTCGTCGTTTATCGACATGCTTTCGCTACCGCTTCTATTGCCCCCTTCGTTCTCTTCTTCGAACGGTAACTTCTCTTGGCCGTTTCAAAAGTTTTCTGAAAGTTGTTTTTGAAAACTATTTTGTTTTCCTTCAAAATTATGGAGTTGTGAATATTATAGGTTAATAATCTTAATATTCATGAATCGGAAAGGTTATCGAACAGGTCTTAAACTTTGGTTTATGTGTAATTAATTGAAACGTGTTAGATTGGTTAGCATAATACTTGTAATGACTTTTTTTTTTTTTGCCCTTTTTTCACTTTGATTTCAGGAGAGGACAGCCAAGGATAACACTCAAAGTTTTCATTCAAATATTTGTGTTGGCTTTGCTTGGGTGAGTAAATTTTTCTTTACTCTAATAATTTGGCTAAAGAGTTTAAAAAAATGAAAAAACAAAATAGTCAGTAAGATGATATAACATTAAATTTACGTTCACCCATCGACTTAAGCTTTTAGGTCAATCGGTGATTTAGTACGGTATCAGAGTGGATGGTCCAGGAGGTCATGTATTTCAAACCCTTGCAATGTTATTTCCTCCCCAATAAATTGGTTTTGACTTGTTGGATTTTCTACATATTTCAATATGACAATTGAGGAAAAGTGCTAGATGATACAATAATTTTAAATTTACTATCACCCATCAGTTTAAGTTTTTTGGTCAATCCATGATTTAACAATAAGCAATATTCGTATATATATTCTCTAAAAAAAAAGAAGATAAAAAACTAAAACGATTATCAAACAGATTCTAGGGACAATTGCAAAGATAGCAATCAGATTCAAAGTATTAACATATATAGCAAAAAAAAATTAAAAATTGCAAATATAGCAAAGTCTATCAGTGATTGATAGACTTTTATAGTTTAGGCGGTCTATCACTGATAGACCATAAGAGTCTATCAGCGATAGAAGTCTATCACTGATAGATTTTGTTATATTTGCAATTTTTTAAAAATGTTGCTATACACTTGATTATTATCTCTAAAATTGCTACTCATTACAATTTCCCCAGATTCAAAGTAGACACTATACTTACAATTCTTTTTCGTTTATTCTTTCGCTTTTCGCAGCCCCGTTATCGATCAAAATTTCTACTATGCTGGGCTAAAATACACTTCACCAACTTTCTCTTGTGCCATGAGCAACATGTTGCCTGCAATGACGTTTGTGATGGCTGTGATCTTTAGGTACTTAAAATATAAGGTTATTTTCAAATATAGGAAAATGAACCAAAATATTTACAAATATAGCAAAATTTCACTGTCTATCTGTAATAGACTGTTATAGACTACTATCTGTGTCTATCTGTAATCTATCGCGTCACAGATAGTAGTCTATCGCGGTCTATAGACAGTAAAATTTTGTTATGTTTGTAAATATTTTTCAGTATTTTGTCATTTAAAATATTTTTCCTAAAATATATATACATACATATATCCCAATTCCAAAAAATAAACCTAAATATTTTTTATTTTTTTTGAATGTTTGTTTTGGTGGGAAAAAATGAAAAATCTTGAAAAGGATGGAAAAATTGGAGATGAAGAAATTAAGATGCCAAGCAAAAGTTATGGGAACTTTAGTGTCAGTGGCTGGAGCAATGCTTATGACTTTATACAAAGGCCCACTTCTTCAAATGGCTTGGTCTAAAAATTCTCATCTCACCAATTCTAATGAAAGTTCCAACAACAAAGATTGGTTCAAAGGCTCCATTTTCCTCATCATTGCTACTCTTGCTTGGGCTTCTCTCTTTGTTTTACAGGTAATTTTTTTAAAAAAATTTATTACTCCAAAATTTTCGTGAAGGTCGGCCCGAAAAAAACCCGGGTCTTGTTTCAGTTTATGTGTTTTTCTCAGTTAATCGAACGACGTCGAAAAAGATTGTAAATTGTGATAACTGCAAGTGTGTCAAATTGTACTTATAGAGTATGTTCGGTAAAATTACTTTTGTTTAGAAGTGATTTTAACTATTTTAAAATCACTTCAAATATGCAGAATCAGGCATTGAAGACATACAAGAACCATCAATTTACTCTCACTGCACTTGTGTGTTTTCTTGGGACTTTGCAAGCCATAGCTGTGACTTTAGTAGCTGAGCATAAAGCTTCTGTTTGGAGAATTGGTTGGGATATGAATCTTCTTGCTGCTGCCTATGCTGTAAATCTCTCTCTCTCTCTCGTTGTACGATATATAAAAAAAACCTGACTGATCTTTATCTTCATAATAATATGATATTGTCATTTTGATAAACCAATAATCTATATCTATATTTCAATTTTACGAATATATTGATATCGATGGATATCTTTGTAAATTGTAAGTCTAACAAATTTAACTTTATAAATTAATAATTAAGCTGTTTTTACTCCGAAACTAAGTTATAAAAATTGTTATTAGTATTTGTATTCATACTATTGGACTAAATAAATTATATTTTTTATGTTTTATAAGCATTTATAAAAGGGTAATTTTTAAAAGTAGAAAAATAAGGGAAACTATTTACACACAATAGCAAAATTTTTAGACAGTTGTGATAGATGCTGATAGAAGTTTATCAGGATCTATCAGTGATAGAAATGATAGAAGTCTATCACTGATAGATGCTGATAAAAGTCTATCAATGTCTATCAGTATTTTTTTTTGTTATTTTCTGTAAATAGTTTGATATTTTTTCTATATGTGAATTTCCCTTTATAAAAGATATATCAAAGATATTATCTATGGATATTTAATATCACGTATATATTGACATGTTTTTTTTTATTTTTGTAGGGAATTGTGACATCAAGTATTTCATACTATGTACAAGGGCTAGTGATGAAAAAGAGAGGACCTGTATTTGCAACGGCATTTAGCCCTTTGATGATGATAATTGTGGCCATCATGGGCTCTTTCATCCTTTCTGAAAAGATTTTTCTCGGAGGGTAAGGACCCGTTTGGATTGACTAGAGAAAAAAGTATTTTTTTAAAAAATTCATTTTTATTTAAATTCTTTTGACAAAAAATTGTTTAAAATACATTTCAAAAGCTATTTTGAGTGGTTGCCAAAAACTTCAATATTTTATCAAAATGACTTATTTTTTAAATTAAACATTTGAAAATGTATTCCAAACACACTCCAAATTAATCTTTTCATCATATTTTCATTGCTAGATATATCCCTTTTTTAGTGTATTTAAGAACATATATATATAATAGAGCCAAAATATCATAAAATATTGAAAAAAAAGTCCTTCCTAATTAATTAGAATATGTTGAGGACACAATTTAAAACTTTCAAATTCCATCTATTGCGGTCTATCGTGAATAGACGCTGAAATTTTGTTATATTTATAAATATTTTCAACATTTTGTCATTTAAAATAATTTTTCTTTAAAAAGAAAATGTTAGTAGAAGTTAAAGTGTTTTTTTTTAATAAAAAACAATAAGCTAATTGAAGAAATTAATTTTAAGATGTATTAAAAATTCAATAATTAAAATTGGATATTTCAAACTACAACAATCAAAATGAAATGAAATTTAAAATATAACAACTAAAATAATATTTTGATTTTTTGAAATAATCATATGGCAAATAATGAGAAGAGAATAAGAACGTAACTACCACTCACATGATACGTCAGCCACTCGAGAATATTCACACGGCAAAAACACTATATAAATTATTCTTTTCTTTTTTTCTTTTTTTCTTTTTTCTTTTTCTTTTCTTTTCTTTTTTTTTGGTTAAAAAATATACTATATGAAATTAATCATTATACCTTTCACATTCTTTGGAATAAAAAATCTCTACTAGGAATATATTTTAAGAAGGAAAAAAAAGTACCAAAAGAGTACTTTTTAAGTATACGTAAGACATCATCAAATCCCCCATTAATTAAATTGTTGTTTTTTAAGTTCCATAACTTTACAATTTGAAAATTTTTACGGATAAAAAAATGTCAAACTATTTACAGAAAATAGCAAAAAAAAAAATTAATAGACATTGATAAACTTCTATCGGCATCTATCAATAATAGATTTCTATTATTTTTATCATTGATAGACCTTGATAGACTTCTATCAGCGTCTGTTACAACTATCTACAAATTTTGTTATTTTGTATAAATAATTTCTCTTGCTTTTCTATTTTTAAAAATTTTCTTTAAATTTTGTTCAATTTTAGTCTATATTTTTTAATTGTCCAATTTTAGTCTCTATACGTATTTTCAATAACTTTTAGGGGTTGTTTGAGGTCGGTAATGGAATGAGTTTGGATGGTAATGTAATTCAAAACCTATGTTTGGATTGAGCATTTTGAGTCCACGAAAAACCTTCTTTCCAATCATTTTCACGTTTCACGATCCAATTTCACGCATTCTAATACTTTTCTAATTTCCAGTAATCCCTATTACATTCTAATCTCCCAAACAGTCCTTTTAATTTTTTTTCCATGGTTTATTGTAAGTTATTCACATATTATATTTTCTTGCATAAAAATTATTGTTATTTAACCAATTTCGATGATAATTAACTTTGAAGACTAAATTTAAGATTTATCGATAGCACAGATATTAAAATTAGACAATTGAAAGTACATAAACTAAAATTGAACAAATGTCAAAGTAAAGAGATGAAAATAGTATTCTAATTTTTATAAAATGATTATTTTATTTGTCTAAAGTTCCATTAATTAAATTATTTGATTTGTGATGTGACAGAATAATAGGATCAATCTTGATAGTGTTTGGGCTATATTCAGTACTTTGGGGAAAGCACAAAGAGAATTTAGAGATTAAAACTTCTGCTGCTGATGATGAAATACCAGAAGCAATCAAGGCTTCTTCTCAACCAAATATTAATAATAATTCAATTTTCATTTCCATGCCTGCCCCTGAAGACCCCATTAAACCCAACCAAATCCCAAGAGAATAGTTGAGGGAAAAGAGGGTATGGGAGGGGCTTTTTTGTCTTTTCATATCTCTCTCCCTCTCCTATATATATATTTATGATGTTTTTGAGTTCTTGGGTTTTGTAGTAATATTTGTATTAATGGCAATATATATATATAGTTGATATGAGTTGGGAATATTTTCGATCTTGTAACGTTTTATCGTAATTGTGTTTACTACTTTTAGTTTAACATGATTGTTTATAGAATTGTTTTTAAATATAGAAAAATGAATAAAATAATTTATAAATATAGAAAAATTTCACTGTCTACTTCTATCGCGGATAAATAGTGAAATTTTTCTATATTTATAAATAGTTTGATATTTTTTCTATTTATAATAATTTTTTTTTTTGTTTATAAGTTATAAAAAAATTATAAGCAACATTATATTAGTGTAATGAGTAGCAATTTTAGGGATAATCACCAAGTGTATAGCAACATTTTAAAAAAATTGCAAATATAGCAAAGTCATAGACTTCTATTGCTAATAGACTCTTATATGGTCTATCAATTATAGACCACCTTGACTATAAAGTCTATCAACAATAAGTGATAGATTTGCTACATTTATAACTTTTTAAAAATATTGTTATATATGCTAATATTTTAAATTTGATTGCTATATTGGTAATTATTTCATTATCTTATAATTAGGACAAAATAATACACTCAATAATTATAGGGATTGAAGTAATAAAATGGTAAGGCCACATTTTAAATTAATTTTTAAAAATACAAAATAAAATATTTTAGAATTTTAGCTAACATAATCACAAAGATCAATAGTTTTAAGAATCAGAAATTAGAGTTCAACCTTACACTAGGACTATATATATATATGTGTATATATTTTGTACATTTATACTCTCTTATTATTACTAGATAATATTAATTTTTATTTATATAATAAGATAATTTAGGGAATTTTTTTAATCCTTTTGAATCCATGTGGTGGAATTTGCTGACATATATTAAAATATTTATACAAATTCCCACTAGAATATGTCAAATTGCTTCTCAACTCTCAAGTTTGCATCAAATTTCTTGCATCTGATTCCTTTGTTGATAAAAGAGTTTAATTGGTATCTTTTTTTTCAAAGCAAAAGTCTAACAAAAGTTAGGCAGATACACATCTTTTGTTCATCATTTAATATATATATATATATATATTTTAGGGACTGTTTGTTTCGCGGACATCCTAGATTCTTACGAAGTGGGCATCTAAATTATCGTATTTGTTTTGCACTATAGTAAGATGCCCTGGCATCTGGACATTCTTACGGAGGACATTTCAAGAGTTTTGGATACCCTCTTAAAACATGGGTTTTCCATATTCCCGAGTTGAGGGCATCCTCATCTTACACTTTTGTCTTTTTTTTAATTTTATATATATATATATATATATATATATATATATATATATATATATATATTTGAAATAAATAATATCAACTATATATCATTTTTTATTATATAGTAATTCTTATTATTTTTTAGCAAGATATTTTAAATTTAAATTTAAATTAATATTTATTTTATAAAAAATCTTAAAATATGATATATTATTTTGTTGAGAAAAATAACATATAAAAATAATATAAATGGTATTAATTTAAAAAGAAATTCAAATTGATAAAAACAAATACATTATATAAGTTCAAATTATATCAAATTAATTAGAAATTACTAAATAGTCATAAGGGCATTCTTGGAACATTATATAAATTTAAGACATTCACGAATAGAATTCCTACGAAACAAACACAGTTATCAAAATATTTCCGGATATCTGCAAAAATATTCCTACAAAACAAATATAGTAATCTAAAGATGTCGGACATCTATAATTACGGGTATCTAAGATCTCGGTTATCTATATTCCCAAAAAACAAACGGTTCCTTATAGACGAGTAATTGAAACTTGAACGTTATAAAATGAATGGTAGTTTTTGTCAAATGATTAATTGAAAACTAAATCAACAGTCATGACTAAAATATTTTTTTATATTTAGAGTTTTTGGGTCTAAAATAAAACTTTTAAAAGCTCGGTCCTATGATGAAAATAAAATAAGTAAGAGTTTTAGGACTAAAATAGTATATATACTACTAATTGGCATACCAATTTTGCTTCTATAAAAAAAAAAAGGTTATATTATGTTTTACTAACTATATATATTTAATTATTCCATATCAAATATATATATATATGAGAAGCATTTTTTTTTTTTTTGAAAGAATGGAATCTGAGAATCTTACCTTTTTTTTGTATTATGTATCCATTTAATCATTTGATTTCTGATGTAATAGTTATATAAACGTTGTCGTTTTCAATACATCATCAAACATGCACTAAGATTCTTTTTTTTTAATTACTGTTGGTACCAAATTTAAGAATCTTACCGAAATATATCTATCGATTTTGATATTTTATTGATATATCCATAGAATTTAAATTTTAATATCGATATCAGCCTCGATATTTTAATCTTGAGTGATAATCAATGAAAGCAACAAAACAAAAGAAAATGTTATAAATTATAATAATTTTCTCGTTGGTATATTCACTTTCTAGGGTGTTGTCACAATTCTATTTCCAACTATTCAATAATTACTCTCAAATTGAGATTGAAAAAACACAAATTTATCAATTATTCATATTTTTTTTATATCTGTGAGTGTCCGGGCTAGCTTACGCGCACCTCGACTAATCTCAAGGGACAACCCGCCTGACCCTACAACATTTGGGTATCAATTTAATCATAGGATATTAAATCCTAGCTAGGTGGCTACCATGGATTGAACCGATTATTCATAAATCTTAAGCAATTTACTTTGCTAAAGTCTCATTGACCCTAAATAAACTTTCAATTTTAAATTTAGTGGCTAGTGAATTTTTTTTTTAAAAGAATGTTGAACAAGTTAGAAGTAAGACCTATTAGACATAAAATTAATAGATTAATATATATATATATATATACCTTTTCTTTGTATTTAAATTCTTTTTTAATAAATAAACATAAATTTTCAATTATCCATAAATCGTAAGCAACTTACATACCTAAGGCATTAAGGTTAGCCGAATTAAATTTTTATGACTAATCGGGTCCTAATTAAACTTTCAATTTTATACTTAATAGGCTTGTGAATTAAAAGAAACATGTTGAATGACCACAATAAAATTAAAATATTAGTATAAAAATATGTACAACTATTGTTTTTTATAGGGAAATTTTTACACATACAAAAAAAAATCAAACTATTTATAGAATATAGCAAAAAAAAAAAAATATTGATAGACTTCTATCAACATCTATTAGCGATAGAATTCTATCATTCCTATCATTGATAGATTCTTATAGACTTTTATCAGTGTCTATCACAACTATCTAAAAATTTTTACTATATGTTCTTTGTATATAGATTCATTTTTAATAAATAAATATACATTAGACAACAAATCTTAAATTATAGAATTTTCTTGACGTATAAACTCAGCTTTGGTTTGGTGTCATTACATTATTTAATACGACAAAAAAAAAAATTGAATCATAAAAAAAAAGTATAATTTTGCAATTTTCCTTAAATATATAAGAAAATTTTTACAGATAGAAAAAATGTCAAATTATTTACAGAAAATAGCAAAAAAAAATATTGGTGGACATTAATAGATTTCTATCCACATCTATCAGTAATAGACTTTTATCATTTCTATCACTAATAGATCTTGATAGACTTTTATTAGCGTCTATCACAACTATCTAAAAATTTTGCTATCTAACTTTTATCATTTCTATCACTAATAGACCTTGATAGACTTTTATTAGCGTCTATCACAACTATCTAAAAATTTTGCTATCTTACGTAAATAGTTTTCCTTATTTTTCTATTTTTAAAAATTTTCCATATATATATACCAACAAGCTTTCCATATTTGTTTTTTCTTTTTTATTTATTTTTATATATACATACGCACTAGTTTTGTTTGGAAAAGAGGGGAAAGGGAAAGAATATATACCATACTTTTCCAAACTAAACTCAATTTTCTTTTTTTTTTTTTTTTTTTTTTTTTTTTTTTTTTTTTTTGCCTTTTTCTACTACTAAAAAAAAGTAAAGAAATGCTCCATTAAATATGGAATTTTTTTTTTCCAAAAGAAAAATAAATAAATATGAAATTTGGCGGAGACGTGGAAGTAACTAATGGAAACATATTTTAGTGACAATATTTTTTAAAAAGTTGTATTTTTCTTTCGTTTGTTTATCACGAGTAATTTATTCTTTTAGGGTATGATCAAATTAAAGTCAACTTGTTTTTTTTGATGAAGAAAGTTTTTATTTTAAAAAATATGTTTATTTATGAACCATTATAGACTAAATTACAAAATTATATAAAGTAATTTATTCTTTTAAAAACGAGAATATTATTCTTGATTTTTTATAAAGTTTCGAAATTACATTAGAATTTGAAACCTAAAATGTGTATATGAAGATGACCTAGAATAGTGTTGTAGTGTTCGGAGTTCCCAATTTTTGTTCTGAGTCACTTTCACATCGTTCTAAATCTCAATTTTAAGTTCATCCATACATTCTAACATATAAACTCCAATGATAAATTTTAAAATATTTTGAAAATTTAAGAATTTATATGACATTTTCTAAGGTTTAGTGACCTATTAAACATAAAATTAAGAGTTCATGATTTTTATTACAAACTTTTTTTTAACACAGATTTAAAAGTTTATAAACTAAAATGGTTGCTTTCAAATATAGAAAAATGAGTCAAACTATTTACAAATATAGAAAAAATTTACTGTTTATCAGCAATAGAGTTCTGTCGTGGTCTATCATTGATAGATAGTGAAATTTTTCAATATTTGTAAATAATTGGGAAACTTACACAGATAAAAAAATGTCAAATTATTTACAGAAAATAGCAAAAAAAAACACTGATAAACATTGATAGACTATCATTTCTATCACTCATAAACTCTGATAAACTTCTATCAGCGTCTATCACAACTATCTAAAAATTTTGTTATTTTGTGTAAATAGTTTCTCTTATTTTTCTATTTTTAAAAATTTTCCTAAATAATTTGATATTTTTTCTGTTTATAGTAATTTTTCAAAACTAAACTTGTAATGTAACTAAATTCATAACTAAAGTGTGACACTAATAAAATATCAAGTACAAAAGTACTTATAAAAAAAAAAATCCTAAATCAATCTCTAAGCCCTCAAATCATACGCGTGGGAATCTTGCGCAACCGGAGAAATCGTTGAATTGTCCTTTCCCTCTCCCCAAGCGGTCGATCGTTGAATCGTCGAGAAATCAAGTGCGGCTGCCTTCCGTTCCTCCCCGAAGCGCATTCAATCATATTTTTTTTTTCAAAAAGAATATAAGTGAAAAATACTATTTTGGTTCACTTAATCCGAATTTCGTTTCATTTTAATTTTTTTACTTTCTAATGTCCAATTTCATTTGTTATACTTTTAATCAATCTTAATATTAGTCTCTATAGTTAGTTTGTTGTTTCATTTTTTTAAACTAAAATTTGGTCTCTATTAGCATTTCTTTTATAATTTTGAAAATATATTCACACATTATCTTTTCTTAAATGGAAAAAATATTATTATTTAAAGCATTTTGATTAAAAAAAATAACTTAAGATTACATTTAATTAAGATTTAAAACTAAAATTGGGCCAACTATAGAAAATACTTTATTAAGCTATATATTGAATAGTTATAACCATTGATTTGTATATTGTAATTTTTATATATTGTATTTGCAATCTCATATTCTTTAACTTTTTAAAATATTTTGTCTAAATTAAAATAAATTTTATGCTATTTTTTTAACTGCGATAGTATTGAGTGGGAGATTTATATTACAACGAACCGTCTTAGTTGTTAAAATTTAAAATATACTTTATGTCAGTTGGCCTAAAAGTTAACTTTAGTAAATTTATACCACCTTAAGTCTATATAATTAAGTTTTTTTTTACTTATATATAATTAAGTATTATTATTAATTAAATACAACCTAACTAATAATATTTTATGAGAGAGAAAAATAACTTACAAAGAAATAATAATTTTCTTACAAATTTTGGTGAAATGGGGTTGAAATGGGATGACAATTTTGAAATTTAGAGCAATATTCATTTTTAAATCAATTTTTTTAGGAAAATTACTATAAACAGAAAAATATCAAACTATTTACAAATATATAAAATTTTTACAATCTATCAGGAATAGACCGCGATAGAATTCTATTGCTTTCTATTGCTCAAGCAAATAAACTCTACCACTTGAGCGATAGAAAGCGATAGAATACTATCGCAGTCTATCACTAATAGACTGTAAAAAATTTCTATATTGGAAAATCGTCCTTTTTTTAATTAGTATTGGACAAAAAAAATCACTTAAAATCACATTTTAAATGATTGAGGAAGAATGACTTAAATCCCAAATCACTTCAGCTTTGTCAAAATTATTGTGAAATATGCTTTAATTTCTTAGTATTTTCTTCACAATTATTCATTGTCAAAATGTACCAAAACAAAAAGGAAGAAGGAATCAACCTGGCCAAAGCATCCCTAATTTAAAATGGGAACTGATTTTACTCATCACTAATTTTAATATTGTCAAAAATCACTTTTAGACTTATCTTAATTTTCGTGATATATATTTTAATATTTTCCTTTAAAAAATATAAAAAGATTGATTTTTTATTTTTTTTTTGCATTTTAGAAAATATTTTTATTAATACAATAATTATAAGGATGGAGAATCGAACTTTCAGCCTTTAAAGACAAAACGTCATATCAATTACCGTTAAACTAAGCTGATTTTGACATTTTTAAAAATATATAATTACTTTTAACCTAATAATGTGTAAAGAGGCAATGTGTAATGGATTAACTGTTTAAATTTTGGTTGGTAGCTAATTGCATGTGTTGGATAGCAATAATAACACTCTAATTATCCAAATAAAACAACACAATAATGGATTGAGGTGATGGCCACACTAAAATCTCCTTTCTAACTAACCCTATTTTCTTCAATTACCACAAAATAATATTTAATACCACTAACCATATCTAATTTATCCTTAATTTAAAATTAAGATTTTTAATCATAGATCTATTTTATCTATTTTATTATAAACATCATTTACAATGACACTTCGCCACAACATTTCATTAGAATAGAAGGCATATGTGAAGTGGGGTTATATATATAACATTGATTAAATTACAAGTTTAGTCCCTAAATTTTTGTGTATGTATTTAATACGTCTTTGAATTTTTAACTTTGTGTCTAATGAGTCTTCGAACTTTAAATTTATCAAATATGTTCTCAAACTTTCAATTTTAATTTGTCATGATGTGTGTAATAAATCTCTAGTATATTCAAACTTTCAATTTCGTGTTTAATAGATTCGTAAATTTTCTAAAATATCAAATTGGTCTAAGACCTGCTATGTATAAACTTGTAAGTCTGACTTAATAGACATGAAATTAAAATTTTAGGAACTTTTTAAAATTAGAAAATTTATTAAACACAATTTAAAATTTAAAAACTTATTTATCTCTTTAACTTTGAGAGACTTATTTCATGCAACAAATTTGTAATTTCATCTCTAACCTTTAAAGATGATTTTCTATTCATTCATTTTGTTGTCCTTGTACAACATTTTTTTTTTTTTTTTTTTTTTTGTAGAAAAACATAAATTATGTGAAAAATCCTTGTACAACTTTTAACTTGATAGTTAAGTTAATGATTAATTAATATTAACCAAACACACCACTTCAGAACAATTAGTCTTTTACGCTTTTTTCCTTTCTATGACAGGCCTATAAATATATAATATATATTAGAGTGACAGTAGTGAATAGCAATTTTAAGAATAATAACTAAGTGTATAACAACATTTTAAAAAATTGTAAATCTAGCAAAGTTTACCAGTAATAGACTTCTATCGTTAATAGACTAATATGGTCTATCAATGACAGGTCACCTAAACCATAAAAGTCTATCATTGATAGACTTTGCTATATTTGTAATTTTTTAAAATATTGCTATATATGTTAATACTTTGAATCTAATTGTTATATTTGCAACTGTCTATATATTATCCCTAATGAGAAATCTGCCATATTTATTTTTTAAAAGCATTGAATTATTTCAATCACGTAATTAACATAAACAGGTATTTAAAGCACAAAAATACTTGATGAGAAATCTGCCACATAAAAGAGTTCAGAATGTATATTAACAAATTACATTATATTTAGGAGCAAAAGTCAAAATTGGGTATTTTTACTAGAGGTGAGATTTGCATTCCTTCTAATTTATAAATATTTTTTAAGATGATTTTTTTTCTTCAAATGTTTTTATTAAAAAAAAAAAGAAGTTTCGATTAATTTGTTGGTAGGTTTAGCTATATTTTATTACATGTGTTTTTAATCGCATTTCCCACCATATAAATTACCACAAAGAAATTTTAGAGTAATTTCAAGTCAATCACTTTATATAATAACTTTTTGAATAATCAATTTTAAAACAAATTTTGAAAAATGATTATTATAAACCAATTGAGCCTAATTTAATAATCATGTATCATGTAATTGTTAAAATAGTGCTTACTTTTTCACTATTTCCACAATATTTTCCATCTTCAATTCCAAAAACAAATCATAAAATTTAAAATTATATTTTTTTTAAGTCACAAACCTTAGCTTGGATTATGTAAAATATTCATAACAAATAGTAAAAGAAGGAAACTTTTAGTGGAAATAGTATACCCATTTTAGATCAAAATAACCACTTAGAAAAGTAATTCAAACCCACCTTAACGACCAAATTAATTTGATAGATTCGAATTATCATTGTTAATTTATTTAGTTTCTCAACATGTGAAATCAAGATAAAAGACAATTTGAATAGATTTTATCAATATTATGCTAATCCAAACCTAGCTAAATTGACAAGACATCAATTTATCATCTTAAAAGTCGATAGTTGAACCCTACATATAATTACCAAAAATAAATAAATAATCAGTTCTAATCAGTTCCAATTTGTTTACTTAAACCAACAAATGAGTAAGTTTGGCATTAATGTAGCCAAGAAAGGACCTGTTTACACCCCTACACTACACTATGATATTTCTACATGTAAAAAAAAAAAGAGATATATAAATGGATATATAGGAAAAATAAAAACAAAGCTAAAGGGGCTCTTCATAAGGACTAATTACACAATTTTTTTATTTTTTTTTTTTGGGGGGGGGGGGGGGGGGGGGGGGGGGTAGCAACAATTATAAGATCTCATGGTTAGCCAAATAATATTTTTGGTATCAATCACATAGAAGAGAATTAGAGTGTAGTAAGAACAAGAAATGCAACAACAAAAAAAGCAAGGGATGAATCTGATGAGTAGCAAAGGAATCATATACAATTAGAATTGAATTAGAATGTAACCTGCCTCTGTCTCAGGCTCCCTTGGAAGCTGAATCATCTTTTGGAAGAGCAACATAGTTGACTGGTATTATGTTGGGTACTCTCCCACTTTCTCTCCGATCTTTGCCCCCGGAAAACCCATACCGGCCCGGAGTTCCGATCCGGCGACCGGGGGTTCCCAATATTGTGTTGCTCTGACCCAATGGTTTCTTAGGTATTGGCTTTGATCCATACAGTGCCTCTTGTTCTGAAGCAAGATGCTCTTGCAACCGTTTCTGCTCCTGTTTTACCAAAATTTCTTGTTAGAAGTAAGAATACTGGGGGCTGACTTCTTGTGTTGAGAAAGAAATATTGTTAGGATGCTATGGACTAGGGGAGGATCAGGTTGATTTGATTTGTGGTCAAACAAACCAAATCGAACTGGTTGGTTTGGTTCAGTTTATCTTACCATTTAATTATAGAAAATTTACTCTGAAAATAGAGTCATGGTCGATCTATGAAAACAGAAATGCCACCTATCATAAACAATTATATTGATGGCTTATAACTAAGTGATCATTTATTTAGTTTGGAACTATATTTATTTTGTTCAGTTTGGATCGATTCAACATCATATTTGTTGAACCAAGTGTGATTGGGTTTTGGCTCTATTTAGTTAGAACTAAAAGATTGTGCATAACTAAATCAAATCAAACCTATTCGTTTGGGTTCCCTCAGATTGGGGTGTGAAGGTTTGTTCTTGTTCAACACTCAACCTGGCACTTTTAAATTCCCAAACACATGGAACAAGCAATTTGACCTTATCAAAGGTTGACTGTTTTTTCATAACCGTTAAAAAGTATGCGGAGGATAATGAAATAGACTGCAAAAGTTTGTAAAGCATCCAGGTACTTTTAAGTTTAAACGGGTGGTGGTGGTGGTGGTGTAGAATTATGTTAGAGGTATAGAAGTCAAGATCTTTACCCGTGATTTTCGCTTCTCCTCTTCTCTCTCCTGCCGCAACTTTGCATCCTCCTCCAAGGTACGTAGAAGGGGAACCTGCAAGTTATAAAACCAAGGTCACAACCAAAACTAGCACAATTCAAGCCCAAAATAGATTATCTGTTCCTTACCTTCTCATATGAGAAAGTAATTCCCTTTTCTGCTTCCCATGCTTTAACTTTAGCAGCCAAAGTTTCAACCATGGCTAAACAAAAATGTAGACTTGATTAGTAACGAGAGGTACCAAATATGTATCCAACATTTTAGCTATTAAACAGCAAGGTTTAACTTTGTACAACTTGTTACTCTCATGTTTGGAGGATAGCCATTGTTATAATGTATTTTTAGTATTTCATTGTCCTTGAATATTAGTCTTCAGAAGTTAGGATTCCAATTATGAGACAAATTGAAGAATCATAAAGCTGTATAAACATAGAAACATATGAAAGTTTTCGTTCAGATTTGGTAAAAGCATCATTCTAAAATACATAGCACATGGGAGCAATATGGCATGATTCAAAAAAAAATATTTTAAATTAAAAATAAGGGGCCAAATTAAGAGCCTGATGAAAAGCTCACAATGTAATTTGGTGACGAGCACTCGTGCTTTCTCAGCACGTTTCAAATTCTTGTGGGCTCCTCTTCCCGCGCTGTAACGATTGACATCCTAGGCAAAAGAACAGCATAACTATGAAAATGAATTTTTAATTATGGGCAGAAGCTTGCAATTACAGTCCACAAAATATCTTCTGAATGCATGTAAGTCCTAATTTCAATCAGTCACGTGGATTTGAAGAATTGAAAAGGGTAAGCCGTAGTTTTCCAGACAACTAAAATGTTAGTGTCATGGTCAAGTGTTAAAATTATGTAACAGAAGCTAAATTCTAGAGCTTTACGTTGAAATGAATGGATATCTTGAAAAGTAAACACTGGGCAAGTACAAGTAAGCGTATTCTCAGATCATATCCTCGCTTGAACTAAAATGTTTAAAAATAATTTTGAAATCAGTTAAAAATCTAGTGTGTATTAGACCTAAAAGAAACTACTTATACTTCACCAGAAAATCAAACATACAACCGTATGTGCATACTTAAAAACACTTCTAAAACTCGTTACTTTCTCTCAAATAGGCTTATAGCCTCAAACCTAAATAAATGAAAAAAGTTTCCAAAAACCTTACAGAAATAAATGTGTTGAAATGAGAAGGATTAAATAAATAGAAATCTGGAACTCAGATACACAATCAGAATCTGAAAATGTGCCGTCATCATAAATCAATTATTGCATCAATCATCATAGCCATAGATTATCAAGCAGTGAAAACTAAAAGATATCGGAATGTAAAATTATATGACCAACGCCTAGAGAAGAAATCGGGGAAGCACCCAAGCAAGTAGAACTCCTGTATTCTAGGATCAAGTAAATCAACTTTGCGAACTTAATGTGTATTCACGATAGCAGTTAGATACTGCAGCTTCAACAGAAGTGATCAATTCCAAGTTGATGACTGTGATGCTGATTGTTCCCAGAAGAAAAGGCAAGCATAAGTTTAAGCTTCACGTTAAAACTTATTAAACATGTATTATTTTCATACATGGTCATATATAGATAAAGCCTCGTTCCTGGTTTTTTCAATCTTACTTATAGAAGAGAGCTACAGCATGATGGCTTGAAAAAGGGCAGGAGGACATCTTATTGTTCCCTACCCAAATGCTGTGAACAATATCTCGTTATTCACTTCGTCGTTATTGGAATAGTCTCACTAAAACCAGCAACCTTAAACGAGTAAAAAGGACAGACTTCTACATAGTCTGCACAGACTGTTAAATCTGTTTCACTAAAGTGTTGTGACCAAAATAACTCTACAGCACGTGGAATGAACTAGTATGAGGAAGTATTAAGGACTTGTATCTGAAAGTCCTGAGAGTAGAAATTGCAAAAGCCTGCAAAAGTACTTAAAGACGAATTTTCCATCTGATGAGCGTGGCCCATATCAACAAGTGAAGGAAACTAACAACCACTACTGAGTAACTTTACAAAACAGCTTCTAACGTTCTAGTGATATGATATATCATGGTATTTAATCATATAGCCGAATGCACTACGTACCCTTTCATAGTCTTCGAGCCACTTCTCCTCCTGCAAGGCAAATTGCCATTTATCTACCTTGTCCAAGATATCCTTCCTACTTAGAGCCTGCTCCTTAGCTTCAGCGACCTGATCATCCATGCTAGAAAGTAAGTCGGAAAGATCAACATTCCCTGAAAAAGACAGGTCAGACACAAAAATACTATTGAGAAATTTAAAGGGTTTATGATTTAGAACAGTCCCAATTAAACTTAGAAATTTGAATTATAGAAAATGCCTCAACCTGAGTCTATTAGACTGGTAAGAGTCTTTCGAGCAGCGTCACTGTCTATATCCATGTGAACCCCTCTATATATTTCCTCGAGTTCTGTTTGCCTTTTAAAAATTAGTTCCCTCATCTTGCTAGTTTTCAGAATATTTAACCTCTCAGCTTCAACTTCAACCTGCCATTTGTTCAATTTGAGAAATCGTTAATTATGCATACCCTCAGACTCTTTTGCTGGGTTCTTGATAAAGAAATTATGGAAAAGAGAAGAGGCACGACCTGTTCAATAATATCTAAAGCAAGGCATCCTTTCCCAGACACCTCGTCAACAGAAGATGATATTAAACAGGTAACATGATCAAATCTTTTTCGCTCATCAGCAGGTACGTCCATGAGATTCCATAGCCCCGTCAAACTCTTGCCAATATCTTGAAGCTACAGTAAGGGGGTTGAAGTGTAGGATAAATTTGGATGATAATTGTTCAAGAATTTTAAGGTAAGGAGTAAAACCACAAGTGAACCGATATTGACACAATGAAAATAGATCAAAGAAGATGCTTGACTATCTAATTACCTTTTGTAACCTTTCTTCCTTTTCCTGTTTTAGAGAATGAATTACACCGGTCAATCTTGCAAGAGTATCATTACTGATACTCCTCGAGGGACCACTTTTAGGATCACCCAAGCTTGGGTGGACTTCATTCACAGTCTTCAGAAAATCAATTGACATCACCACCGATAGCTCATGGATGAGACTGATATTGCTGTTCACCTTTTGTAGACGTAAATGCTGCAAAAATGGAAAGAACTGACTCATATGAATACGATAATTCCATGTTGATTATAACTTGTGTACTGCGGGGAAAAAAACAAACAAAACAAAACACGCACATGTTCTACAAGAGATGGCAACCTTTTCATTTTGTAATTCTTGGAGGTGCAGTTTAAGTTCGCCCAGCTTCTTCGCCGTTAAATCACGCTCATGAATTTGCGGATCAACGTAACTTTTTGACTGACCACTACCTGCTATTTCTGAACATAAGGAGACAATCTGCGATTGAACTTCTGAAAATTCCTTTAATTTTTCACGTTTCTTTGATCTCAATTCTTCCAAAATAAGTTTTATAGCAACAACTTGCTCCTTGAGAGTGCCCCTTCCCTTCTCCAACAGAAACAAGAGAGTAAAAGCCAGCGTAAAATGTTAAATGGAAGTTGTAACAGTAACCACTTTGCATATGAAACAACAATATGAAGAAGATTAAAAACCCATAATGCTACAGGAACCTACTCGTGAAAAGGAGGAGAAGCCTTCGCCGAGTGCAGATGCAATACTGGCAATTTCAGTTTCTGCTTCTGCTAACTGCTGGTGCAAATCGGCCTTATACTTTCTGGTTTTCTCAACCTTCCTACGGTAAATATCAAGGCATTCCTGCTCAAGTTGTAGAAGCATCGTATCCCTTTCACTATCACACTCCCCAATTTCATCCCATATAATCTATATGACAACAAAGAATCAAGATTTACAAATCTAAATATGATGCAAGAAGACACAAGACTGTCTGCTCAAGCCATTAATTTACTAGCAAAATTGAGTCTACATTTCCATAAGAAGCGAACAAAAGTAACTCAATTGATACCAAACGTGATAACGAAGCAAAGCAAACAACTAATTCGAACACTACTAAACACCCATTGAGTGCAATTAGAGTACAACAACAAAACTATTCAAATCATTAACAGAGAACGTCAACAGGCTTCGATAATCAATACATGAAATTGCTTGACAAGAAATTTGAAACGAAAGTTGAATTTACAAATTGTCAATTCCAATAGCCAATGATTAGCAAATCAAAACATCAAACGATTGAGAGTAGAGAGACTGAGAAAACCTGCAACTCGCGGAGGAGAGAACCGCAAGTGGTGCGAGAAGGTGAGAGAGTGGGAGGCACAGTGTCCATTTCCGACACCAAAATCCAGTGGAAGAGCCGCAGAGCAAATCGGCAGAGAAAAAAAGGAGAATCAAAGTTTGGGAAGCTAGAGAAAAAGAGAATCCGATCGAAAATTGAAACGGACGAGCGTTACGAAGATGAAATTGCGCTGTTTTTCACTGAAATGGCGATTCGATCGGCCACTGATTCAGTTCTTCAATCCTCGAAATGGCGAAGATCCCTAATGAGAATCAGAAGATCTCGTTTTCGAAAATGGCAAGTGCGGATTTTGGGTTAGGTTTTGGCGCCAACCGCTCCTTTTGATTTTCTCTTTTTTAAAATACGAATTTATTACTTCATTTGAAAAAATAAAACTAATATTATTTCAGTTTAAATACTACTTTAGACCCTCTACTTTTGAGTTTAGTTCATTTTGGTCTCTATACTTTTTAAACATTTATTATTGTCCTCTACTTTTAACTTTAATTCATTTTAGTCCATGTACTTTCAAAATGTTTATTTTAGTCCATAAACTTTCAACTTTTGTTCATTTTGGTTCTTAAACTTTTAAAAAATGACAATTTTGATACCTTAAAAATGAAAGTGAAGGGACCAAAATGGTCACTTTTTTTAAAGTAAAATGAGCAAAATAAACATTATGAAAGTATAGGAACCAAAGTTAAAAGTATATGGACTAAAATGAATATTTTGAAAGTATAGGGACTAAAATGAACCAAAATAAAAAATACAGAGACTAAAGTAGTATTTAAACCTATTATTTCCGTTGGTTTTTTTTTTTTTTGGGAGGGGGGCTTTAGAAATATTATAATTCTTATGGAGATGAGAAATTTAATTTATGGGAAGTCATTAATGTAGGCTGGATTTTGAATTTGTAAATATTTAATTACTAAATGACAAATGCAAAAATGATTTTTTATCAACGAACTATAGGGAGGGAAGGTTGAATCTCCAATTTCATTAATGCATATCAATTATCGTTAAATTAAAGTTATTTTGACACAAAAATAATGATCCATGAGATATTTAAATGCATCTTTTTTTCCTTTTTATGGAGGATAAAATACATTATAGGTCTTTGAGGTTTTTTTTTTAATACTTTGACTTTGAGGTTTGGACTTTAGAGTACGTGTTTATTTCAATGTCTAAATTTCAAAAATAGTTTTAAATGTTTCTTAAACCCATTTAACCACAAATTATTAATTATTGATTGAGCTACTAAATGCTGATAGAGTGAAAATATGATTCAATTTTGTCGGTTTTAAAGTTTATACATGTGTTGGATACTTATAACTAAACTAAAAAGTGTCGTGCTTTTCTTTTCTTTTTTCCTTGTACTTGCTTGCAAGTCTTTTTTTTTTTTTTTTACCTACAAAATGTAACTTTTTTTTTACTTTAGAATTGGAATTATAAGAATCTATTGGACACTTTCAAAGTTTATTATTACTTTTTTTAGGACAAAAACTACAAACAACGACGTAAAAATAGTTCAAAGTAAAATTTTCAAAGGTAATGAAACTAAGTAAACCACCAAAGAAATAGAAATTCCAAGAACCCTAGGTCAAATGTCATTCATCTCTGAGGTCTATAGACTCAATGGTTCAACCGATGGGTAATCTTAGCATAGTCACGTCCCAATATAAGAGGTCGAGTGGGTTGTAGAGATACAAAAGAGAGCCTCCTCAATGGCGTTTATAATCTTTCAAGTTTTTATGTTTCCTTCTGTTGAAGACCTTACATTAAGATGATAAAGAAACTTCTCAATCTTTATAATATACACGAGTTACTCATTTCATTGTCAAATAGTTTTTAGTCATAACTTTACGTTTATCTAATATGCTATCAAAGCCTATGAAACTAAAATGGATATTTGATCTAAATAATATTAGGATATGACCAAAAAATGACGACTTAAAAAAAACAAAAGTTGGGAGGCATGCCGATTTTCTGCATTGAAAAGATTGAGAGACTTTACAAAATTACTCTCTAGTCAACTAAATAGTCTATGAAGTGAAGCTAATATCTCTCGTTACCTTGCATTTTTCAAAGAAGATGAACCAACATTTCATTAGTTTTCTTGCACATAATACATAAAATGTCACTTCTATTCATTTTTTAGATAAATTATTTTTATTCCCTATGATATCACGTAGATTTTTCAACAAAAAATTATAGTTTTAACAATAAATTAACTACACATTATCATTTTGCAGTATTTATTTTTATGAAATTATATAATGATTTTAGATTTAATACCTAACGATTTAATTCGCGATTGTTACGTTAAAACGACGAGATGGCTTATTTATTCGCCATTCCTTATCCATTATGCCCGTGTCACCCTTTAGTGATTTTCCTATGCTTTTCTCAATTTATTTTTCTTTTTGGGTACTTTTCATTTTCGTTTCCATTATTTTTCTTTTTTTTTCTTTTCTTTTATTTGTGTTTGAATTAATTTCTACCAAATTGGAAAAAAAAAAGAGCAAGATTAGAATCTACTAAGTGAATGAGACCCTTATTATTGAGATATGATATAAATCATCAATTGAAATTTATGGAGAAAATTTGTACGGACGACTCAAACATTGGGCCCAAATTGTCAAATGACACGATTTTTTTTTAAAAAAATGTCAAATGACCATTTGTTGACGTCAAATCTAAGTGAAATTACCGAAACAAAACCCTCGCGCACGCAGAATGGCCTCTCGCTCCAAATGGATTCTCACAATGGATTATGAGATGAAATATCGACCTCTTTATCAAAATGGATTCTCAGAAACCAGCCCCTCACTCTCATTCAATCTCACTCTCTTGACCTCTCACTCTCGTCTGCCCGTGTAGTACAGTGTCAGAGAAGGTGTGATCGTGCTCAAGAAAAAGAAGACTCGCAATCTAGAGAAGAAGAAGAAGAAGAAACGATCTGGGAAGAAATGACGTGAAAAATAATAAGAAAATAATAAGGAAAAAAACAGACATATATGGGGAAGAAGAAATAAGAGAAAAAAAATATAAAGAAAGGAAGGGCAATTTTGTAACATTACATGTCTATGATATTACAATTATTCCAAATTAGAGATTCAATTGAATCTTCCTAAAGTAATAATTTTAACAAGACCAATGTATATTTTAATTACGTTCGTGTTATTTATCTTCCAAATAAACTTTCCATATTTAATTTTACCATACAAATATAGAAAATAAGCCTTGATAGTATTGTCCCTAACTACTACGTGCTTTTAACTATAAAAACTCTCTTATTACTTTAAAATTATTTAGTATTTTTTTGTACTTAGAGTCCATTTGGATTAATTTTTTAAGTGTTTAAATACACTTTTTTTACACTTAGAAATTTAATCCAAACCGACACTTAATTTTAATACATACAAAATTTGATTCTAATGGAAATTATAGCTTGTTGATTTTAAAATATGTTAATAAATTAAACCTCAAGCCAGCCGTCTTAGCTCAGTGGTAGAGCGCGTGGCTTTTAACCACGTGGTCGTGGGTTCGATCCCCACAGACGGCGGACTTCCTTTTTTTCATCGTGAATCATTCATCCACGTGGCGCGATCTAAACCAGTAAACAACATATCTAACATACATCCGCTTGTAGCAGATCAACTTCTCGTGAAAGTCGGCAATGGTTTAAATCTCGCCACAATCGAGACGGCGGCACACAAATTCCAAAAAGAAAGCCTTTGAAGTTCTTTTACAGTTTCGTTTCTCTTTCCTTTCTACCGATGAGAAAATGAGCTCCAAATGCGACGGCCTTACTCCTCTCAACGTCATCGGAATTCTTCTCCGATCGGAGTCTTCCCGGAACTGTAATTCCGAAGAGAAGTCCCGGATTCTTAGAGATTTCGTTACTCGCGAAGTCAATGCGTTCCTCTGGTTCTTTCTCTTCGCTATCACTGCGGTTCTGATCAGCAAGGTTGTTGCTCTCTTCAGACTGTGGTCGAAGGCGAAGCAACTCCCTGGACCTCCTTGTCCGTCTTTCTACGGTCACTCCGAGGTTATTTCGCGCCGGAATCTCACTGGTGAGTTGTAAAGTGAATGTGATCTGTGCGTTTTTGCTTTGTTTGATTATGGAGTGTGTGGTTTTTATCGAGGAAGGAGAGTGGATGGTAGAGGAAATTGAGTTTTTCTGGATTTATTTAGGCTGCTGCAATTTTTTTTAGGATCCGATAAAATTGAATCTAACTCCCATTTGAGCTGTAACTCTTGTGGTCGATTTCGGAGCAACAAGACTGTTCTTGGATTGTTTATTATTAAGAAATGAAATTCAAATTTATAATTTCTCCCGAGGGAAAACAAAATAGCACGTCTATATGGGAAGAGATGGTAAAAGGGGAGTAGTAACAAAACCCTCAGTAGCTAGTTCGCACCAAATTAATCCGAACAACCTTCTATTTATACGGATGCCGGAGCAAGAGAGAGGATGCACCAGAACGGGTTGTCCTTATAGTAGTATCGTTATAATCAAATATCAGAAATAATTTCCAGTTAGGTCCGCATTTGCCAAGTGCAATCGTTAATGAATTAAGCTCTGTCGCTTCACTCTTAGACGTTGAAGGCAATTCGGTTTTAGAGCGATGGTTGAGTATCTAGTTTGGATCCATCGAATCATTAATATTTAGCCCTCCTCTTGACGAACTCAAGGGGACGCTTTTACTTTCATCGGATACTTTTCTTTTCATCCGCTTCAATCAAAGATTTTAGGTTATCACCAGCCTCCTGATACAAACTCGTTAGGGATGATTTACTAGAAATTTCACCAGATGAATATTTATACTGGCCCACCTTATACTGATCATATGAGATTTTAATATTCCTAAAAGAATCATGAGGCCAAGCCAGTATTCCACCTCCCGACCAGACACAGTTCTGTAAAAATAAAGAAGAATTCAGTATCTTGCCCCACAGTCCTAAAGAATTTACGGTATATCCCTTATTTATTTATTGTTATTTTTCCTGGCGGGCATGAAGAAAGATAAATGATAAAAAAATTAATGAGTGAGGATCATAATCTGCTTCTAATTGCTTATATCAGTAAATTTTGCTTGTTTACTTGGCCCCTCATTAATCTGATATACCAAACTGGTATGTTATCTGGTATCTACCAATATTTCTTCAGAAATTTCTTAACTCTTTTGTCCTGCAGATCTGTTATATGACTCTCATAAAAAATATGGACCAGTCGTCAAGCTATGGTTGGGTCCCATGCAGCTCTTAGTGTCTGTGAAGGAGCCAGCTCTTCTCAAAGAAATTCTGGTAAAGGCCGAGGATAAATTGCCTTTTACAGGAAGGGCATTCAGATTGGCATTTGGGCGTTCAAGTCTCTTTGCTTCCTCTTTTGAGAAGGTATGGATCTTGTATTCCCCTCTTGTGTGTTATTCAAATTTCTTGCAAGGTCACAAATGTGATGGTATATAACTGAGAGATTTGTGGGAGCAGAAAAAGGTGGTGGCTCTCATTCAATCATTTGATCAGTAGGAAACATTTGTAATAATTGTCTCATTTGTTTGAGCAGAGTAAGAATTTTCTTCTTTATTTAAAATTTTCTGAATGTCTGAAATATGAATTGAAACCCATTAACAGGAGTCCTGTAGGCTGTGTGCTTTTTGAGTTCTTATTTCTCTAAATGGTTATGGGTTCTAGTTGCATGTCCTGCCCATAGGAGCTGCTCTAGGCAGCAGCCAGGGAATCACCTGGTCAGGGAGGCCGGAACATATTATATTGAATATACTTTCTTCTTGTTTTCTTGATCATATAATTGTTCCATGGTGATGCCAATGAAATATTTGTCTTAGACTCTTATTCGAAGTTAGTGTTTGATTATCTTATTTTTTGTCTCAAGTACAGGTGCAAAGCAGAAGACAATGGTTAGAAGAAAAATTAGATGAAATATCGTTTCAGAGTGCTAATGTTATTCCTGCAAAGGCTGTGGATTGTTCCGTAGGGAGAATACAAGATCTTATGATTGATGAAAGTATAGATTGTATTAAGGTTTCTCAACATTTGGCTTTTACATTGTTAGGGTGCACACTTTTCGGGGATGCCTTTTTGGGTTGGTCTAAGGCAACCATCTATGAGGAACTTCTGATGATGATTGCAAAAGATGCCAATATTTGGGCCTCCTACAGAGTTACTCCTTTCTGGAAACAAGGATTCTGGCGGTACCAGCGCTTGTGCATGAAGTTGAAATGCTTAACACAAGATATTGTTCAACAATATAGAAAACATTGCAAGCTTTTCTCTCACTCTCAGAATAAAAACCTACAAAATGAGATTAAAAGTTCTGGTGTGGAGGTTGCATTTGATATACCATCCTGTCCTGCTGCTGAGATGCGTAATAACTGTTTCTTTTATGGTCTTAATGATCATGTTAATCCTGATGAAGAACCATATGGAAATATAATGGGTGTGATGTTTCATGGATGCCTAACTACCGCAAATTTGATTGCTTCCATTTTGGAAAGGCTTGCCACAAATCCTGAAATACAAGAAAAGGTAATTCTCTTTTGTTTCGGTTTTTTTAATTGAAAAAAAAATAGTGTCCGCTTTATTAAGAAAAATGAGAGATGACTACACTGAGCTATACAAAAAAGCAACCAGGGAGCCATAAAAATTACAAGAAAATGTCAATAATTAAGAATTATTAACAAACGGAAGCTTGAGAAACATTTTGAATAAAAAACTTGAAAGGGAGAACGTATTGGGTGAGTCACACTTCAAATTTTTTCTTAAAACCCCTCAAGACCCAAGTAAACCCTTCTCTTTCTTTTTAACTGGATACTCCTTATAATGACAAAAAACCATGCTTGCTAGAGAACCTTCCCTTCATTCTGAAAGGAAGGGTGAAGAATAACTCTCTGTTATCACATGATAAGTTTAATTTGGAGCTTACACCCCACAGCCTGAAAAAAAAAAATCTTTGTTGAACTTCCAACAGACCTACACCTCCACAGTTAATGGCCAAGCTCCCCAAACGCCTGCTTATGAAGAATGGATCACTAAGGAGAAGGCTTGGGGGTAAGGTTTATTATGTTGATTATCTTGAGCACTACCTAACCTACCAGCGAAGATTAAAACCTTCTTCAGTGTTGAGACTTTTCAAAGTCTGGCCAAAAAAGGGATATAGGGTTGGTGGGAAGAAGTAAGATGAGTAGAAACAATTTATAGGAAAACACTCTAGAGTACTAAACTGTTTTTCTAGTGATTTGAGGTGAGCATGAAGGACAGAACTCTTGATGAAGGAAAGTATGGAGCCAACTCCTCCCCTTCCATATCAGATAAGGCTTCGCTGAAGTGAAAATGAGCCAAACCAACCATGGAGATAGGATGGGACCTGTAGCTCAAAGAATTAGAGCATGAGGCTATGAATCACGATGTTCAGAGTTTGAATCCCTCAAAGCTTATAGAGGAGAAACCAAGAATAAATGGGTACCTTGCCTTATGCTTCTTGTGCCAGTGCCAGTGATCTTGTTTAACTTTACCTTAGGAATGATAGAGAAGGTGGAGGAAACTAGGAATGCACAAGATCCATTTCTCAATACAATACCTAATTATCATCTTTGAAGATTTTTTTTTTGGAGAAATAGTAATAATTAGTATAAATTTGAGATCGGTAGATGCACCCAAATATCTCAATTAGGTTGACACATTCATAGCATCCTCATCATTTCTCCTTACATGGGAAAAAGTTATAACCTCAACTAGGTATAATAATGAGATTACATCAATGATAACAACCGAATTATACTGAGAAAATAAATGCATTCCAATTTAAACAAATATCCTGAATAGAATAATCAATGTAGAACTTGGACTATGCACACCAAGAGGAAGCTAGGAGGCAAGCTGAACCAAAACGGTTAGACCACTATATAGACTTGTTGTGAAAGACTCTCTGATCGTGTTTGAACCATAATTCTGATAATAACGCCTCGATTATATTAGACCATAAAATTTGAGCATTAGGTGATAAGGATGGACCAACCAGCACTTTGAGAAATATTATCTCGAATCGATTCCCCAAAAGTCCAATTTAAATTGAAGGAAGAAAATAATTTCCACTTGTAGCTGCTTGAATACGAGCAATCAAATAATAAATGCGGTAGATCTTCACTGTTAGCTAAACAAAGGGGACAAATAGATGGGAGATAAATGGTGAGATTGTAGTTTGTGTTGTTGTGTGCCCACACAATTAAGGGAATCAAAAGCCATTATCCAAATCAGAATATCGATTTGATTCGTTTGGGGCTCTTTGATTTCCAAATAGCTTGAAATAGCTCTTTTGCTAAGGGAGATGAAGCTGTCCAATGCTTTGTCAAGGACTTTACATAATACTTCCTAGATGCCTCTAACGACCATTGTTTAGAATCAGGTGCTTGAGAGACTTTTTTGCCTTCTAGAGAACTCAGTAACTGCGGGAATTCATAAATTTCATCCTCTTTAAGTTGCCTGAAGATAGGCATCTAAAAAATCTTGATCCACTAGATTTTTACATGATAAATAATGTTTAATACAAGATCTTTTCTAAATGAACTCGAATACAAGATCTTTTTTCATATTCTTCCATTCACCTACCACTTCATATAAAGGTAGAATCAATAATTTGTATTTTCCATAAATGCTACTTGATATTTTGAAATTGTTCTATCAATTGAATTAAAATCTTTTATTTATTTATTTCATTATTTTTTTTTTCGCATTAATGAACTGAAAATTTGGCATTCTGAAGAGTTGGAATAATTTATCTTCATTCAGATCAACTCAGAACTAAATACAGTACAAAAGGGCTCGGTGAAAGATCCCCAGAAAAATGTTGATAACATGCCACTTCTGTTGGCAACTATATATGAATCTGCTCGTCTTCTGCCAGCAGGGTCTCTGTTACAAAGATGTTCACTCAAACAAGGTATCTCACTTCTTTTATAGTTTTATTATATCTTGGTAGGTGTTGAGCACGGTTGGAACATCTATGGCTGCTTTATTGGTGCTTTATGAGAAGTAGTAGCGCATTGGTCCTTTTCTGTCTTTTGATTGGATAATTAAGATGAGGTGCCCAGGAATTGACAATAGCCAAACTCATGCCTTTTAGTGCTAACAGCGCTTCTGACCCAGAAATGCTTATAATGAATTGTTTTTGAAGAATTTTTAATTTTTACATGGGCCGTCGAGGGAAAACCAAGAAAGGAGGAGGAAAAAGAGAAAAAAAAAGAAAGAAAAAGAAGTAGAGAATGTTGATTTCCATTTCGGTGCCTCAATCAAAACCCACAACCACCTTGGCACTAGATGCACAATACTATTACTATTACTGTATTTTATACTGCTTGGTATTGACTCAATCGTCTTCCAAAACCACAAAACATATGGTGGGTTCTTTCCTATGGTTCCTTCCTAGATGCTACGGCTCCTAATCAATAGATTCAGGATCTTGAGTTGCATATATATGTACAATGGTACCTGAGCTTCTGAGTGGTAGAACTTCTGTTTTGTTTTTTATTTTTAATTTTAGCTATAAATTTCTCAGTTGAACCTACTAAGAAATTTATAAATTTTGATATGCTTTGATAATGTAGAGATGGTGGGTATGGACCTAATGAATATTTATGGGATTATGAGTTCAAGTTTAACTGCTGCCTACATATTATAGGCGTAAGGGAAAAAACGAAAAACCGCTATAACTGACTAAAACTGTTGACAGTTTGGTTGTTTTGGTTTGCAAATGAAGAAAATCGAGTATTTTCGGTTGGGTTCAGATTCGGCTAGAAATTGAACAAAGAAAAAAAAGAAAAAAAGAAGAAGAAGAAGAAGAAGAAAAGAAAAAAGAAAATATTGAGTCGATCGATAATATATATATTTAAAATTAAAAATATATAAAATTTATTTGGTTGAGTTGGCATTAAACGTAGACTTGTTATCACGAGGTACTAAGTTCGGTTGTACATATGTAGTGGTTCGGTTTGGTTTTCATATTTTCTCTACAAATTAGGTGGTTCGCTATGGTTTGACACTCAAATTGAGCTTGAATCGAACCAATTACTCCCCTAACATATAGTATTCACATGATATGAGTTCTGATTTTATTTATTGGTTGAATACCATTTTGGTTCTTGTAATTTGGATCTCATACTATTTTAGTCTATGTGCTTTTGAATGTACTTTCAAATGTCCAAATTTAGTCATGGTACTTTCAATAAAACCTAAAATTAGTTTGACATGAAGTTAATTTTTATCAAATTTGGTTAAATAATAATAATGATCTCCATTTAAGAGAACATACAATATGTTTGCATAATTTATAGAGACGAGACTCGGATTATTTTATTAATTTTTTTTAAAGAAGTAAAGTTAACCATAATCTAATTGTAGGGACTAATTTGAATATTTATTGAAAGTATGAGACTAAATTTGAACATTTGAGAGTACATGGATGGAATAAATCAAGTTTCAAAGTATAGGACCAAAACGGCGTTTAAACCTATTTTATTATTTATTTTTTTGATGTTACAGATTCAATAGCTTTTTTGTAAGATTTGCAAAGTTGCATGTAATCTACCTTAATCTTATATGGTTGCTTATAATTCTACTTTTCATTGTTACATCTTGCTTTTCATCCAAATAAACTGCCGGACAATAGAGGGTATGACTTTCTTACCACGACTCACAGTCAAGAACGAAGCACTGTGACATAAAAAGATCCAGCACTTAAATAAAATATTTATTAAATAATTAGATATTTGGAAATTGTGGAAGTCAATTATATGGTTATGTTCTTGGTGCATTTCAGCTTCCTGATCGATAAAGTTCAAGTTTTTGTATCATATAAATCCCTGTGAATGATTTTCGGCTTTATGGTCATACATCTACCACATAGTGTAGATTACTCTCGACTTCATTGTTTTTCACTGCATGCTTAGTCACCCTTTATTTTTTTTCTTCATCCAGATTTGGTCCTAAAGACTGGGATAACTGTACCAGCCGGAACATTAGTTGTTGTACCTATAAAATTGGTACAGATGGATACTTCAAGTTGGGGAAGTGATGCCAGTGAGTTTAGTCCCTACCGTTTTCTATCAATGGCCTGTAATGGGACTGATACGAGTCAGCGGACATCACTTGCAGGTATGTTACGCCACACTTAAATACTTATCCTAGCATAATCTACTTTACAACTCCGTGTCCACTTTTGATTAGCTCTTTTGTCCTTCCATTTGAAGAGATCTATGAACTTCATTGGTTAATATTCCTTCCGTTACAGGTGTGTTCACCAACTAAAACATTCAGCTTTGAGCTAAAATTATCCCATGGCAGGGTGGGTAATTAGTATAGTGGGAATTGGCTATGTTCTGATTTTTGGATAATAGGACTCATGAGTGGCAGTGAACGAGACTTCATTTTTTGGGCCTCTATGTGAACTGTGATAATGTTTCAGTTTTCTCCCATTCTATCCCTCTTTCTCCACCCTCTTTTCTCCACCCTTTTTCTCCACAGTAGAGGATGTAATATAAAGTCTTTGGTCTCATCTTTTTGTTTATTATTATTATTTTTTTGGAATGCATTTATAGAGTTTCTTTTCCTTTAATTTTGGCCTACAAGTTCTCTGGGGGTTGGGTTCTTTGTCCATCCAAACGCATTATTTTCCTTTATGTTTAACCATTTAACTCAAGAAAGAAGCATAGAGAAGAAAACTGCAACTTGGAATTTTTATGAAGATTTTAGTGTCAGCCCAATTTGTTGAAATAAAATGGTCCAGATCGCGTGTGATGTGCTTTTCGTGATGCAGGTGAAAATGCTGGGAATCAAGGAGAGAGCTCATTTGTTTTGAACAATCCAACCGGCAATGTTGGGTTTCTTCCCTTTGGCTTTGGTGCACGTTCTTGTGTTGGTCAGAAATTTATTATACAGGGACTAGCAACATTATTTGCCTCATTGCTCTCAAATTACGAGGTTGGTGGTTAGCTTTTCTATATGCGTATGTATGTAATTAATTTTTTGTTATTTCTAATGTTATTCCATAAAAAATAAAAAGAAAAGAAAGAAAATGGGGAGGATGTTTGATTCCTTTTTTGAATGGAGAGGGGAGTGTGGAAGATGGCCTGGAAGGCTGGAATCTGTGATGAAATGATTTTTGGGGGGTTGTGTTGTATATTTGCTGGAGTTATTTATTGTCTAATTTATGTTGGTGTTTAGATTCTATGTACACTATCTTTCAGGAGTTAAAAAGGTCCTAATTATTATCAGCTCAATCATTAGTTCTGAGAGATAGGTTTTAGCTACTTAGATTCTGGGTAATGTTGTTGACATGACCTCATTGATAGTGCTTTTCGTCTCTCTGACTACTATTATTACCATATAGCGGGTGAAAACATCATTGGGATGTATTAAAATTTGCTGATGAAATATTCTGACAATCCATACCTGTAGATAGGGCCTTGACTTACACCCACATTATCCAACTTATTGTTGGATGCTGAAAATACGTTTCTGAACTATATTGAACAATGAACTGTAGTGAGGCAATTGTCCTACAACATAAAAATCCTAAGTTGACGTTTTCAATGGTCTCCTTGTTTCTTATCAATAAAGGAAAAATAGATTGATTGAGTTGCACTAACATGTCATTGTTCGATATTGGTTGGCCTAGTGGTAAAAAAGGTCATCTAAATAATAAAGAGTTTATAAGGAGTAAATTTAAGTCATAGTGGCCACCTACCTAGAAGTTAATATCCTATGAGTTAATTTGGCAACCAAATGCAGTAGGGTTAGGTAGTTGCTCTATGAGAATAGTCGCGGTGCACATAAGGTGGTTTAGATACTCACAATTTTTTTTCTTAAAAAAAATACTTAACATGTCACTGTTCTTCTTGTTTCTCAACAATAAAGGTAGAATAAATTGATTGAGGTTTGCTAACCTGTCATTCTCCTGCTTGTCCTCGTCTTTTGTTTGGGAAATTGACGAATCAGTACTCTCTTCTAGTGCATTTTAGAATATAATAAACATCGGATTCACCTTAGTCTAACAATTTTAGATTTTTTAGGGTTAGTGGTGATTTAGTAGTGCTGATTACTGGAAGGTCTGGAAAGATGCAAGAAGGGGAAACACAAAATTGGAATTTAGAACTGTGGCGTTTGAAGTAGTTGATGATGCCCTGAATCTTGACCAATAATAAATGCCATTTTTGACAGTCATTGAATAATCTCATTGATCATTGCCTATATTTTTCATTACATATTGCAGATAAAGCTTCATTCAGAACCTAAGAATGAATTGAAGTCACCGTTAAACACCTCTGCAGCTCAAATCCTTCCGAATTCGAAGGTAGTCTTCGTACGGAGGAACAGCTGAAGAACAGGTAGCTAAAAGCTTACACCCTCATGTAATGTATGTATTTCAGGTCAATTTACTAAATTTTATCTGAATAGTTTTTATGGGGAAGTTCTGTATCTTTTTCCCCCCGACTCATCGGAGGTCGAATGGGAGGCTGAGACACATGTTTTTTCCCTCCCTATGTTTTATAGTAGCTCGAGCGCCGCCTTTTCGCTATTTTATCACTTGTTTTTGAAGCGCTCGAGTTCTATTATTTTGCGGGGCCTTATACTTCCCCATCTTTAGATTCTCAATTGTCTCAAGTGTCTAAAGTAAAGTTTCTTCTTTTTTCTCTCTCCGTAGAAGGGAGAGTTTCTTGTGTACTGCTACAATGTGTAGTGAATAATGCTGAACTCAATGTACCATCTATGTTTCTTATATATCTAATGTCAATTACATAAAAGACCATGTTTATGTATTTGTTGATTTCTCTTTAACATTTTCGTGTATTATTTGACAATCGTCAATTGACCCAAAAGCTTAAGCTGATAGGTAAAGGCAACTTTAATATCATATCTTAACACTTTTTCTTACTTGTGGGCTTGAAATATTAAGAATGCCCAACAAGTGGAAATCAATATTAAACGAGGAGGAAACAACGTTACATGAGATTTGAATCTAAGACATTCATAACCAATCTGCTCTGATATCATCTTAAATTGCCGAATGCTCAACAAGTGGAAATCAATATTAAACGAGGAGGAAACAACGTTACATGGGATTTGAATCTAAGACATTCATAACCAATCTGGCCCAAAAGCTTAAGTTAGTGGGTAAAAGTAGATTTAATTGTACGGAGAAATATTATTGAAGCATTTAGCAAGTGGTGTAAAATGGATAGATAGATGGATTACAAACGGAGAGGAAATTGGAGTAAGGGAAATTTGGGCAGGTTTGGATTGACTTTTTAAGCCTTTAGAGATTCAATCCAAACCAAAGATTAAAATGTCAAAATCTATATCGATAAAATATTGATATTGATGGATATGTGTAATTTATAATAATTATTTAAATTGATAATTGAGTTGTTTTTTTTTTTCTTTTCAAAATAAGATATAAGTCTTATTATCAGTATTCATATTGATATTAATAGATGACAACTTGTTATACTTATGTATATTTATTGAAGATATTAGAGATATTGATTAATCTTTAATAAATTTTTTCGATTTTCAAATATATTACCCATCGATGAATATTTTAATCTTTATTTAAATGAGTAATTGCTCCTTTTGCTTTAACAATTGGAGTTTTGTGTAGTATTATATTATGTTACTATTTTGACTTGTAAAAAATGGGCTATGTTGTCCTTCTAAATCTTCATGGTCGTGCAAATGGCAGAAAGATTAAAAAAATTTATAGTAAAAATGTTAATAAATAATAAAGAGTGATAGAAGAAATCAACCCTGAACTAGTAAAAATATATAAATTAAAATTAAATATTTGAAAATATATGTTCTAAATTGCATTTAGTTTAAAAAAATGAAGGTTAAAATATTATTTTGGTCCTTATATTTTTATGGTTGTTTTAAATTGATTCTTGTACTTTTAAATGTTTAATTTTAGTCCGTATGTTTTTTAGTTTATAAATAAAGAACAACTGAGTTGGTAAAAAATATAAAAGATAAAAAAAATGTGAAATATGATAGACAATTTTAAATTCAAATCTTAATTTTTTTAATTTTAAATTCTTTCTTCTCAAGTCTCTTCTCTTGGGAAATTTGTATGGACGATCCAAAAATTCGGCGAAAAATATCAAATGACCCGGATTTTCGAAAAAATGCCAAACAACTATTTGCTGACGTCAAGATCGGATGAAATTAACAAAATAAACTCTGCGGAAAGCCCATCTCGCTCTCGCTCCCCCTCTCTCTCTTCCCCCTCCCTCTCTCTCTCCCTCTCGCTCTATTTTCTCACTCACCGTCACTCTCATTTTTCTCACTCTCGCTCACTTTCACCACCATTGCTCTCGCTCTCGCTCACTCTTGGTCACTCTGCTTTCGCTCACTTTCACTTACCGTTGCTCTCGCTCTCTCTCATTCTTGCTTACTGTCGCTTTCACTCTCGCTCTTTTTCACTCTCACTCATCGGAGTGACTCGTTGTGTCGGGGAAGAAGAAGAAGTTGTAGAAGAAGGAGAAGACGGAGAAGACGAAGAAGAGGGAGAAGGAGGATTTTGGGAATAAGAGAAAAAAGGAGGAAAAAAAAGTCAAACGACGCTCGAGAAAGGAGGGAAGAAAGAAAAAAAGGACGCTCGAGAAAGGAGGGAAGAAAGAAAAAAAGGGCAATGGTGTAATTTTACGTGGTCATGACATAATCAAAGGGTCATTTGGCATTTTTTTCAAAAATTAGGTCATTTACCATTTTGAGCCTCTAAAATTGGTTTTTTATGCAATTTTCCCTCGTCTCTTCCATCCTCCCTCTCTTCACCCTCTTCTCTTTCACTCTCTTTCTCTTCTTTTCCCATCTTTAGAAAATATTTTAGGTTAGAAATATTTATTGTGCACTCCAATAAATTTAAGATAATATTTATACGAGAAAAATTAACAATTTATTCTCAATGGAAAAACAAAACTTTAATAAAAAAATATTAAATAATAAACAATTTCTTTAAAATTTGCACTTAGTATAAAAAATATTTTAAATTTTTAAAAGTTTCAAAAATATCTTTAAACTTTCAAAAAAAAGAGTTAAAAGATATCTTTATAGTTAGTTTTGGATAGAAATTGTTAATATTTTATTTGAAAAATATCCTTATATTTTCAAAAGTTTCAAAAATATTTTAAACTTTTAAAAATTTCAAAAGTATTGATGCAACTTTTGAAAGTTTAATTTATTTTTTAAATGAGTATTAACAGTTTGTATTTTATATACAAATAGTAAAGATATGTTTGAATTCATTTTTCAAGTTTAAGATATTTTTTAAACAAAATATTAATGATTTCCATTTAAAACTAACAAATGATTTCGATTTTTTTCAAAATATTTAAAGATATTATTAAAAATGTGAAAGTTCATTAAAAAAAAAAAAAAAAAAGGACATTTTTGACAAATACAAAAGTTGGAGATATTTGGTATAATTTAGCGATAAAAAATTAATAATACCTTGGGAAGGTTACCAATCTAGATTGATTCTTTTCCCAAGAAATAAATGCTTAAACAAAACGCATCGCTTCGTGGCGCAGTTCCTCGATTGGCACGAATCCACATTTTATGATCGTGGCGCCAAGAGAGAGAGAGAGAGAGAGAGATTCTCATTCATTCATATCTCACGGCGAAGGAATTTCACAAAATCGAAAGAGAAATGAAAGAACAGTGAAATCTCCTCTGTTATGAACAAGGATTCTTCGATTACGTTTTCTTCATTATCATCTACGTTGTTGTTGCTGTTATTCTCTTGGATCATCGTTCTTGCAGGTAACGCATCAGCTCACTTTTGCGCTCAACAGGACGATCCACTGCTCATGGCGTCCACACTTGGAGGCGTTCACGATTCTCAGGGAGCTTCCAACTCCGTCGATGTCGATGAACTCGCTCGTTTCGCCGTCGATAAACACAATAAGAAAGAGGTAAACAGGTTCTCTCTCGCTCTCTGTTTAAATGAATTTGTTTCGTACTCGGTGTTTCTTTATCCTGTCGCGTTTCGTTGATTCTCGTTGATGGCGTCTGTGCTGTTAGTTCCTGATCTTGTTTTAGTTGTGTTTTGCTATGGGTTTCTGTGTACCAGGCAGCATTTAGTTGGCGATGGTGGATTTTGTATTGACTTGTTCTGTGTTTTCATGCTGTCGGTTTCTGTCGGAATTGATGATTAGTATCAGGATGTGTTGAACTAAAACTTCACGATTCTCTTCGTCTTTCGTTTGTTTGATAGAGTTGAATCGGTTGACCGGTGTGTTTCTTATTTCTTTAAGGAACTGGACTGTCTATGGTTTTAGGTTTGGACAGTGGATATGCGTAAATGTCTCTTTAGCTTGACCATAGAATATAAATTCATGACTAAGTTCTTGGATAACTGAACCAGTCTTTCTGGCTATAAGTAGATAGGATTAACATTCAATTTTGTGAAGAAAATCTTGCAGTCTTGCCATAAGATGATGACTGGAAATGTCATTTTAAGTTCTGATGTCGGCCTTTTAATCTTTTCGAGGCTGATTGAAACTAGGCCAGCGAATGGTCCCTGCATTTCAATTAAAATTAGTGGATTCACTATGACGATGTGATTTCTGTTTATCTTCTGATAACTTTTAATTACTTAAACAAACACATGAGTGTCTTCAGAAGAGAAGTTTGTTTCTTCGTTTCTCACAAGTTTTTTATGTTAAATCTTATTTCAGTTTAAAAAGTCTTTCTATCTAATCCCAAGTAATTGTTTATTGCTTTTATTTCAGTTTAGGGACTCTTTTTTCTATCGAATCCCTAGTATTTGTATATTAATTTCATTTCAGTTCAAAAGAGTTATTTTCTATCATATCCTGAGTATTTATGCAATAGTTTTATTTCAGCTTTTAAGTGGAAGTTCTATTTTAATGTAATGGGCTCTTTTTCCATAGCTAAGGAGGAAACTTTCCTTTTACAAATTTCTACGATAAATTCTAAGCATTAGAAATTTCCAAATTGGATACACATAAGCATAGTATTGTGGTTGTCTGCAATAAAAATTTCCTCTTGTTCCTATTTCCTCTTTTCATGCAACTGTAATAACACACGTATACTTTCCACTTGTGTTATATATGTCTATGGCGTAATTATCTTCTCAATTTTTTTTTTTTGCAGAATTCACTTCTTGAGTATGTGAGAGTCGTGAAGGCGAAAGAGCAGGTAGTAGCTGGTACACTGCACCATCTTACTCTTGAAGTTGTTGATGCTGGTAAAAAGAAGCTGTATGAAGCTAAGGTCTGGGTGAAGTCATGGATGAATTTTAAGGAATTGCAAGAGTTCAAGCATGCAGGCGATGTCCCCTCAATTACTCCTTCAGATCTTGGTGCAAAGAAAGGTGGATAACATTCTTTAACTCATGCCGTGCTGTGTCAATTACAATTTAAATGATAGCTTTGAATATACAACCAATGTCAAATGAAATGTGTTGACTCATATTTTACTTGTATATAGGAGGTTATTTTTGGTTGAAGTCACCTATGACTTCTTGCAGGCTGATAAAACCTGAAGTTATGCCTTTGTTTCTTTTCTAGTTTTACCAAGGGTTGATATTCTTGCAAACTTGCATCCATCACTATTTGGCAAATGTTAGTAGCTCTATTATAGACATAAGCATCCATTAGTATTCGTATTTTTACATACGCTTATTAACGTTCTTGTATGGCTGTTTATATTCTTATAGGCCATAAAAGCTGTAATGTATTTGAAATTCTTGTAACTGATTTTACAGTTAATTTCCGTTTTCTTTAATATATTACTAACCATGGTTAGAAATTAGGTGATCATCCCCAAGGATGGCGAGAAGTGCCACCACATGATCCTCATGTTCAGGATGCAGCACAGCATGCTGTTCGAACCATCCAGCAGAGATCTAATTCTCTACTCCCATATGAACTGCTGGAGATCATACATGCCAAGGCAGAGGTAAGTGGATTATGGTCCTTTCATGTATTATGTTTTGCCTTTGTTTAAGTTAGTTTTCACAGGACTGGAGTTGATCTATTATATCAGGATTTGTTTTACTTTTTCTTACTTGTGGTGTTGGAACTTTTTTAATTTGACATATTTCATTGATGATGAAATAAAAGGATTAAAACTCACGTCATTAGAGGGTGAATTATAAAAAAGCTCTCCAACTAGAAATCAACAAAGAAAGACTTTAGTCATTAAAAGGGTGTTACCTAAGGAATATAAATATCTTTATTTTCTTTGGATAAGCATCTTTCCCAACGTTATCTTTGTTCTTTTATATTTTAGACATCACCTAGTTTATATTCATCCCTTAAGGCATCGGGTCTGAATTTTTACAGAATTCACTTTTTAACGATATTTGTTCTAAAGCTTTTACGATAATATCATTTTGATTAGCTTAACTTTTAATATACTACCGACATTTTTTACTCGTGAAAAAGGAACGTGTTAATTCATACCCAATGTTTGTAATTTATGAAAATTTTCTTTCAGTGAAGACTCTAACATCCTAAATCACAAACCGGGTCGGGGTCAATCTTTTTTCTATTATGCTATTTATTAATTTATATAATGCTAATGGAGACTCATGAAAACAGGTGATTGAAGATGCTGCAAAGTTTGATTTGCTCCTAAAGCTGAAGAGAGGGAATAAAGAAGAGAAGTTCAAAGTGGAGGTCCACAAGAACAATGAAGGTAACTTCCTTCTGAATCAGATGGTGCAAGATCATTCCTAAGAGTTTGGATTGTGCAATATAAATAATAAAAAAAAATTCAAGTTTATGTAATGATAGAATATTTGCATTGCTTCCCTCTTTAAAGCTGTATACTATGCAATCTTTAACTTTACCTTCTTTAACTTTAAAGACTGATATCCTCAGAATGATGCCATATAAAGACAATGATAAATTGTGGTGTCACTTGTTAATTAGGTTTTGGGATCTGTTATTTAGTTTTGTCCTGTTTTCGTTGTTAATTCTTGCTCGGATTGTATGAAAATAAGTAGATTATAATTTATAGGAATGTGGGGGAAATCTTTTTTAGTACTAGAAAACAATCATTTTTTTTTAAAAAAAATCAACAATATATTGGCAGTGAAAGTAAAATGGCTATAATGGAATGAACTTCAAAGTATAGGCTCAATTTCTATTTGCATTTGTTTCAAACTTCAACCATCGTGGGTTGGGGTATGACTTTGACTCGATAAAGGTTAAGAAATCATGGGTTATAGTGGTCATTTACTTATTAAGAATTTATTTATTAAGATTAGTGGAGGTATGCGTAATTAAAATTAGTGGAGGTACACGTAAGCGACCTACACCTATCTTGAAAAGTTTTGGTATTATTATTGTTTTTTTTTTAAAAAAAAAGTTGAAAGGGTTGACCATTTGAATAATTGAAAATCAATCGAGAATCTATCCACTTTTTAAAAGCGGCTGGTAAAAGGAAAATGGTTCATTTAAATTAGTTTATCAAATTAAAAGGCTGTTCAGAGTAAAATTCCTTAATTACTTTGAATGCTATTAAAAACCAATGTCAAACAGAGCTATAATCGATAATCCAGAGGAGGCATATAATGGTTCTTTTTGGCATGGTTTTCAGATCCCAAGTGCAGGAAAATTAGAAGAAATAAAACAGATGCAGATGATCGAATATTCTTTCATATTTAATTTTTACACATTTGGCACTATATTTAAAATGCAATAGGTGTAGTTTCCCAAGGAAAGAAAATTGATGTAATCTCCAAATAGGGTTAAGTTAAAGTTTCTAACATATTTTTAAACTTCCAATCTTTCAATTTTATGTCAATAAGTTAAATTTCTTTAAATTTAAAAAGTCCATAAATCTTTCAACTTTAAATTTTGCATTAACATATTTACTAAATATAAAACTGAAATTTAAAAATTGAATATATTAAAGGTTGTTGAAAGTTTAGAGATATATAAGTTCGTAACGGAATAGATATACTTAAAAATGTGGAGGTTTAACCCTTAAAACAATATGGAAGACAATGGTAAGATGCAGGGGGATGAGCCAGTGAATCTTCTATTTCCTATTCACTTGAGCAATGGCAACAATAGCAATGAAATGAAGTATAATAGAGCAATGTTGGAATCCCAACTAAAATACTATTATCTTGAGTAAATTGATTAGAGTTTGACAATTGACATGCATATTTCAGCTCCCAACAAAGAAAAAAAAAAACGTACAGCCCTACCCTTTTCCCAAAGGTTAACACTCTTCACATGGATTACATAATGAACAAGCTATTACTTTTCAACAGCTACAGACCTAATGTTAGATCGAGAAATCATTTACTTAGAACATTAAGAAGGTAAAAAAAAAAAAAAAAAAAAATCAGAAAACGATTACTACATAGGACATTATAACTGATTGAACTCCAATCTCTGATTCTTCTTATTTTCTTTGCCTACTTAAAACTGACCTTCTCCTTCCTATGTAGTTTGCTTCAAGTAACAGATGTTTCTCAGCACATTCAAGGCCGGCCGGCCGGCCTGCCGGTCAGCCAGCAACATTACTCCTCTTCATCATAATCTTCCTCTTCCTCATCTACTCTTGAGCTGAGATGTGCATATTGGAGAGGGTCAATTGCCATTTTGTCCACATCAGAAAGAGGCCAGGCAGGGAATTCGTCAACGGCTTTAATCTCGGACTCGGTAGTAGTAGGCGCAGCCGGTTCGACAGGCGCATCTGACACTGCTACTGCTGCTGCTGCTGGTGGTGGTACAGTCTTGGAGTCTTCGCTGGTGTTGACATCGGCATTAAGATCAAAGTTTTGGATAGCTTGATTGGCTTCACCTACTTCTTTTGGTGTTTCGCTAGGCTCGACGTGATGCTCCATGTGCACATCTGGGTTCGGGTTCTTGTTCCTGTTCTCTATAGATGTGCAAGGGTCAACGTCAGGGTTAGGTTGGAAATTGTCCCTTTCTGCTCGAGCAGGTCGTCCACGACCCCGTCCTCGTCCCCTTCCTCTTCCTCTACCAGTGCTGCCATGGCTCATGTCATGCTGGGGGAGAAAAAGGAATCGAAATCACTCTCTCATTTTAAGTGTGATTTATCTTTAGATTCATCTTTCCAGTCCAATGAATTCATTATGCATTTGATGACACCAGACAAGAATGACAATTACTAATTCGCAAGTCTTGTTTTGCTGTCTATGTCAAAGAAAATGCAGTTTAGCAAATACTGAGTTGATTCGTTACGAGGAAAGGAAAATTACCATCTTGCTCTTCTTCAACTCATCAAAATCATTGCCCTCATCACCAAGGGGTTTCCTGATCAGATATTAAGCACGTTTAGTTATCTATGGGTTTTAACAAAATAGTGGTAGGAAAATAAGTAAATTATACCTCCTCTTTCTATCATCAACAGCACCATCAGAATGACCATGACTATAATCTGGAACCCGACTGACAATATCTCTCAGAAAATCGAAAACACTATAGCTTTGTACACAGTGCTTTCTGTAATAAAAATCAAGAAATAATGTTAAGACAAATTGATAACCAAAAACATAACAATCAAGTTTGGGGAAACAAATGAGGAAGGGGAAACAGCGTATTCATTTGATACTTCAATTAAGGTTTCAGGGGTCACCCAAGGAATTAACCAGTTAGATGCTGAAGGTAAATTGAAAACAAAAATCTAAACTACAAGCATCGTAAATTTTCCGAGTTTGAATGCATGGCTGTCACCTAACTTCAGAAACAACAACAAAAACAACAACAAAAACAACAACAAGAAGTCGGTTAAAATATGTTCTTACAGGTGTAACGAGTTCATTGTCTTTGCTCCTCTTTGTAGAGTTATCTCATACGTACGATCACAGAGGTCTTGCAGGAACAGTTCCAATGCTTTAGCTGGTATTAATGTTGAATAAACATCAGCAATCATATATTTCTTAAATGAACACCTTATGACATTAAATACTACTGAATCATCTGTAACGTTTGCTTACAAACTAAAACGGGCACTGCCAGTGCTATCTTTCCAACATCCTCATCTGCTTGCATTATCTTTTTGATTCGAGCCTGCCAAATTAAATCATTCTTCAGACAACAATGAACTGAATATCCAACCGGAGTTTAGGACATTTCAAAGTTTAAAGTTCAGTTGAAATGAATATTCTTCCTCACAGTTTAACTGAAGAAAGTGAGTCCATTATTTATTCAAAAAGTTAAGGTCTTTGAAAATTTCTTACATGTTAAACTTCCAAAAAATAAAAACGTATATCAACTAAAAACATCAAGTAAAAGCCAAGCAATTGAATGTCTAATTTAGTATAAAAGGGGCCTCTTGATCATGATCCTCAACGACTGCCAGGAAAAGTAACAAGAATACAATTTATATCCAGCAACAGAGGAAAGTGATGTACGCACATTAGTCAGATACACTAATAACAAAAAGTGAGGGAATTGACTATTAATTCATTCAGTGATTTGCATCAATCCATAACATATTGAGCTAAAATTCTTCATATGGTTTCAAGAAATCATTCGAGTAGCATTTAATGACGGACCATGGATGGTACTAAAATAAAGATTGTTGAAGAACACCCTTCGGAAGAGAATAAAGTGTATCCTTTCATTCTATGTGTGAGTTTTCTTTTTCTTTTCTTTTTTTTCTTTTTTTTTTTTTTAATTTAAAATTAAATTATTTAATGAAACAATAGAATAGGCTTATCAAAAATCACAGCCCAAGAAATGTATATCAAGATGTCTAATGCAACATTTTCAATGCCCTATAAAATGAAAACTCGGAGGCAGTTCAAACCACCCTACATCCAAATTCTAAAATATGGAAATTTTTTTTTTTTTACTATCTTTGTAAACAAAAAAGAAGAAAAAACTTTCATCCAAAACATTTATGAACTAATCAAATTATCTATAGACCTCATATTCTAGAGTTTCTACACTTGAAAAAGATAGCTGACATGTGTAAAAGAAAAGGCCAGTTTAAACATTCAAGGCTTTCAATATGCATGATTCATGTCAAAAGGTAAACTATTAGGACAGACAAAACAAATTGACAGAGATCCTTCTTTTTTTTTTTTTGGGGGGGGGGGGATAAGAAAATTGACAGACATCTTATACGAGACCTAAGAGTCCAAGTATAATTATGTAGACATATATCAATTTTAATATATATGGAACTTAGAATAGTACAAAAGACAAGGAATCAACTCTTCAAAGCCTAAAGCAAAGCCAACAACTACTCCAATTGGCACAAATCAAAGAAGTATTGTAATTATAGAAGCAATTTTACAGAGCATAGGAGCACCCCAAGCGCCCAACAAATTAATCAGCTCCCAGGTTTCTTGTCAATCTCTAGGTTTCTCCTTAAAAATTCAGAATGTAAGCAATAAACATCTATTGGAACCAGTGTTTAAAGGTTTGAAATAGAAAATTGGTTCTTGATAGGAAAAGAAAATCTACCATAGAGTAGTTTTCTACTAGTTTAGCAGTTACAATTCAAATCAAGAGGGATGTCTTGTTATTGGGTTTTTAGTTAAAACTTTCTATAAGATTTCAAAGTTTAAGTAAAATGAACAGATTTTGTGAGTAAAACAAACATGTGGACAAAAACTAATACAAATAAGAATATTACAATTTACTCACTACCATAAAGAATGTTGATTGTTGTCTTAAAAAATAACTCTTCTTATATTGACGGGTAGAGTATTGGTTAATCTTTGTGGTTTAGTATCTTGATCTGTTGTGTCCTTTCACCAATTTGATCTCATTCATCAGGCAAAGCATCAATTGTTGTGGCAGGAGGCGGGGTTCTTCTATATGTCATGGCATGTCTGGTTAGAGAGGAACAGGGGGATATGGAGTCATAGTGGGAGGATTTTAGGTTCAATGCTCACTTCCCTGCCTCCCTTTGAGCTTCTTAATGAAATTTGTTTCAAAGACTTCTCTCTCTATCATAGTTCAATTGATGTGCCCTTTTTTAATCTGTTCTCTTTTTTAGCAGCCCCTTTTGTTTGGCAGGACCAAGGACTAGAGTGATTTTTCATTTCTTTTAATAGAAAAACCCTACTATCAAGCCTAATCACTTTGTATTACCCCCTCGCAGAACAAAAATGCCATAAATTTAAGCTTTCAAACCACTACTGCGTCAAAACCAACCAATAATAGGATATCAATAATGATTAAATTCATCCCAAGGATCCGTAATTAATATTAAATACAATGAACTGAGCAGAACAAGTTGCACATGAACAAAACTGCAGAGTTAGCTTAATTGACAGAGACAAAGTCATGGAAAAAATACATATATATATTTTTTAAATGCCTTCATATCAGGAATACATCAAAACGTTGCACGATACCAACCAGATGATAATAATGATAGAAAGAGGGAAAAAAAATTAGGACAAGAAATGCACAAATCACCGGACGAAATTGTACGCCATGATCTCTTCATAATAGCAGAAATCAATAAACGAAAAAAATTACCCCATAAATTCGTTAGAAACACAACAGAATTATCAAATCGATCGAAAGTTTAACCGAGAACAAAGAATAAAGAACTTACAGCAGGAAAGCGGGTATCGAGCTTCTTCCTCATGGCGTCAGATTCGAGACATTCAAATGGATTAAAAAATATGAAAAATGAAGAAACAACAGCGAAATTTTGCCAAAACTTCAGCAGAAATCGATTACCATTTCGATCAAATTGGCAATCAACACAGAAATCTATCGAAGCAATCTCAGATCCAGGAAAATTTAGGGTTTTTATCATAAATAGCTCTACGATCAAGAAATTAGAAATCGAGCCCAGAAATCTAAATATTGTAAAAGTAGCTAAACATTAGTAACGAAAAGACTATAATACCCTAATTTTATGACCTGGATCGGAAAATGAATCCCTCTTTCATGAGTGGGATTTTGATCGGTCAGATTTATTTTGACGGTTCAGATTTTCTGGTAATTTTAAAAAGATAGAATAGCAATTTAGACCACCAAAATTTAGGAGTGGCATGAATTAAAACCCTACACATATAATTATATCAATTTAAATCTTAAACTTTTGTAAATATATCAATTTACACCTTTTATTACGTTCCATCTGAAAAACATTGTTCATTTTGTAGAACCAGCATTTGAAGAAGTGTACACATGTGTAAGAATCGATTCATGAATGATTTTTAACGTAAATTATAATAAAATATTTAAATTGATTCACTTATAAAAATTTAAGAATTTAATTAGTATAGATTATAAGTTTCACACGATATTTTTCGAACAAAATTTAAAAGATAGTGTAAAAATTAATACATTCATCAAAGTTCAAAGTTTAAATCGATAAAATTATTAACTCGGAGTTTTTAAGGTATATTTGGTTTAACTTAAGTGTTTAATTTTGAAAAAAAAGTCATTTTAGAAGAAAAAAATTGAAGTGTTTGGCAACCACTAAAAAGAGCTTTTGAAACACTTTTGAAGTATATTTTAAATAATTTTTTTTATCAAAAGAGTTTAAATAATAATGACTTCTCTTAAAAACATTTTTTTTTATCTAATCAATCCAAATGGGTTCTTAATTAATACAACCTCTAAAGTTTTAGTATATAAATTAATATTCTTTTAAAAGGAATTATATATAAAAATCAATATATTAGTTTTTCTCAAGGGAAATTTTTATAGATAGAAAAAATGTCAAACTATTTACATAAAATAGCAAAAAAAAAATACTGATAGACATTGATAGACTTTCTATCAACATCTATGAGTGATAAACTTCTATCATTTCTATCAATGATAGATCTTGATAGACTTCTATCAGCGTCTATCACAACTATTTAAAAATTTTGTTTCTCTGTGTAAATATTTTTCCTTATTTTTCTATTTTTAAAAATTTTCATTTTCTCAACTAATATTTGAGGAGTTTTTAAAAATAGAAAAACAAGGAAAATTATTTACACAAAATAACAAAATTTATAGATAGTTGTGATAGATGCTGATAGAAGTCTATCAGAGTCTATCAGTGATAGAAATGATAGAAGTTTATCGCTGATAGAAGTCTATCAATGTCTATCAGTATTTTTTTTTTTGCTGTTTTCTATAAATAGTTTGACATTTTTTCTATTTGGGTAAATTTTTCCTAATATTTCTCTGATATGTGTAGCTTTTTTCTAAATTAATTCAATGAGTAAATAAGCTCAAATGCTTTAAAAAAATATAAGTTATTTTTTAATTCCTTTTTATTTGAAATATCTCAATTGATCGGACAACCAATAATTTTTTAGGTTGAAATTTTCACTCATGTTTAAACTTTTTTTTAGTTCAAATATGAGTTATAATATTAAAATAGTATAATATTTTGATCAAAATCTATAGTCCAATTAAGTGATAAAAATTAGCCTACCTATCTAAGTTTGAGAAATGAACTCAAATTTTTGAAGACTATGGTTGAATCCCCCATTCTATATATTATCTAAAAAGGACAAATTTTATTTTTTACTTTATTTATTTTATGTATATTGGGAAGGAAAAAAAGAGAGAAGGAGAAAAAATAATCCACAGAAGTTGTCAAAATTTTGTCGGAAGAGTGGAAGCTAACGTCAGAAGTAGTTCAAAGAAGTGTTTTGGACAATAATTTTACATGTTTATGAGTGATTTTGAAATTGTTAAAATCATTTTTCTAATGTTCAAAATTACTTTTAAATATATTTTTAATCACGTAAAATCAATTTTAATGATATGATTTTAACTCGATAAGCTTTTCTTCTTTTTTACAATAGCTTGGAAAAATGGAAAACTTTTATCTTTTACCTCAAAAAAAAAAAAAATTCTTAAGACTTATTTCTATGGTTCAAAAAATTTCAAGAATTTTTGTGTGTATTATTTTACTTGGGATGAGCTCATCAAAAAACAAAGAGAAGGAAATAGACAACTCAACTCTTAATGAAAAAAAATAATAATTAAAGGGTATCCGTAGCGTTTAGACCATGTGTTAAAGTGTTTTTGCCTTTCGGGAGTCACTCTGTATGCACGTATTAACCAAAGATTACTCTGTTATGCACGTGAAGATTACTTAATGGATAGTATAACTAAAGATTGCTCTAATATTATATGTATCTCGAGATTACTTGAAATATAATATAACTGGAGATTGTTTTATTTTGCGCATTAAGATTACTTTGCATTTGTACAACTAGAGATTTGGGTACAAATTTGGCGATAGTTTTTGCTAATTCGCGTTTACATTTTTAATAGCCACTCTTATAGTTTTCTCTATAATTCAATTATCTTGAGTTTTTAAATAGTTTACGATCTACAATGTTTTATAGAGTCTTGAATTTTTATTTAGTATGAAAAAAGATTTTTTTTTCTTAGAAGACGTTTTTCATATATACTTACTAATTACTAGACTTTTTAACTCATCATTTTCCCTAAAATTTTCACCATGCAGCATTTAAGTTTTTGACGAACCTAGTAGAGTTAGATATCTTCTATTAATCTTTATGAGTTGCATATCATTTTGTATTTTCTTTACTTTCGATGCATCCTTTATATCCTTTCTAATTAGGAGTGGCTAACACGTTTTGACTGCATTATACCATTTGAGATTTTTTGTAACGGTTTGAAATTGAAACATATATGTTGTTTCATTAGTGGTTTACGACAATATCGTCATGACCGTTGAAGTTTGAAATTGATTATTGATTAGTGTGTCTTTGGCACATTTGGTGATACTTTATAGTATGAACATATTATTTGAGTGTATATATTTTTCATATGTGTTTTATCTTATTCTCACCCGAGAAACTTTGCTGAAATTTTTAATGTTTTCTATAAATAATTTTTTTCTAACATAAAATTTTATGGATTTGTCTCATCAATGTTTTTGTCAGCAACTTGTTTTGAAAAAGTGTTTAGTTTTTTCTAAGTTTAACCATAATTACTATAGTTTAGTTGGAATCTATTTGTCGGTATAGTACATCTTAGGTTATGGAAAATAACCAGGGGCAGAGTATGAAAATAACTTGAAAATAGGAAAAGAAATGGAAGAGATGATGAGTTGTGATATATTAAAAATAAGGTTAAAAGATCCTTTTAGTCCTTGTATTTTGGTATTTCTATTTAGGTCCGTGTAATGTCAGATGTTCAATTTTGGTTTATGTACTTTTAATAAAACTTAAAAATGACTCCTACCATTAAATTGGATTTAAAAAACAGTTGAGTTCACGAACAAAAATAATTAAAAAAAAATGTAAATTAGGATAGAAAATTACAAAGTCAAGACAATTGGGTTAAAAAATCATTTTTTTTCTTTTTCCCTTCTCATCCTCTTTTTTCTTCCCCAATTTCATCTTCTTTGTAACTATTGTTCTTTCTCTCTTTCCCTTCTCTCATCTCTAGCACCGCCATCGTTCTTTCTCTTTTCCCCTTCTCATCTCTGGCGCTGCCATTGTTAGTGTCAAAATTTGGCCAAGCAATGTGGTTTGACCTCCAAGTGGCAACATAGGTAAATTTGTATTTTTTGGAGAAGAAGATCACTTGTAAATTAATAAACACTGCACATTGATAGGATGTAGGCCACATACATTCTTATGCTTAAAGCTAGAATTAAGAAGATTCTTCGTTTTAATATGTTGTTTTTAGCGGAAAGTCCACTTACCTTCTTTGTCTCAGACCTTTCTTATCTATAGAGTTGAATGGATGAATCCATCTCCATTTAGGATTCATTCCTAAATTTCCAAACCGTTCTTTTTCATCCTAGGACTACACTTTGCGATCCAGTTCGACTTGGCAGGCTTGACCTCGGTGGAGGTCTAGGGCAACCAGGCTGAATTGGGTTTGGGCCAGATCAACCCACCTCTATTGACCTACTTGTGTTATTTCTTTACTTGGAATGATTGACCAGGCTCGCCATCGACCTTGGCCGAAGCTAACCATACCCAATTGAACTCAAGTTGAATTCAATCACTTTCTTTAGCCTATTTCTTCCCCTTAATACAATGGCTTGTTCTTCCCGTCCAATTTCCTAACTTATTTTCATTATGTCGATATTTTACCCATTAATATCGAAATTAACCATAACAGCCATCGTTCTCAAATTCCTTAGATTTGAACTTACAAACGCCGACCAATATCTTGGCCTCCGCCGGGTAGAATAATTTCAGTATTTTAAAGAAACACTCTCCAATTTTCACGATCATAAACAATCTCCGGTCATCCTCCATGCATTCCAAGTAAAGTAAGTTTTTTTTTTTTTTTTTTTTTTTTTAAAAAATGATTTAGCAACTTGAGTTTTTTAATATGGATTTTTGGGGTGTTAATTTAAATGGGAAAAAAAAGAAAGGGATGTTGGAGGAGGAGAAGAGAGAAAGAACTAACCACATAGAAGATGAAATATTAATTTTTGTTAACCCAATTGTCTTGACTTTGTATTTTTCTTATTCTATTTTACGATTTTTTTTTAATTTATTTGCTAACTCAGCTAATTTTTTTTATAGGGGCTATTTTTAAGCTTTATTAAAAAGTACATAGATCAAAATTGGATATTTGAAAATATAGGAACCTAAATGAAACAATCAACAAAGTATAGAAACCAAAATGATATTTTAACAACAAAAAAAAAAGACAATTAATTAGATTTATTTATTTATTTTTAAACAAAAAAACTTCATTTCGAGTAATTCAAAAGTTCGCATCTTTACTAAATTTTTTATTAGCTAGAGAAATAAACTAAAATGAAAACTCCTTACGTTAAAATTTAAAATCATAAAAAAGTCAAAATATTAACTAGATATAAATCTTGATTTAAATAGTTCTTTTCAAATACAGCAAAATGAACCAAAATATTTATAAATATAGCAAACTGCCACTGTCTATCACTAGTAGATATTGATAAACTACTATCATCTATCACTATCTATCATTAATAGATTGTGATACTTTGTTATATTTGTAAATATTTTAAGCAATTTTTTCATTTAAAATAATTTTCTAAATTTAAATTACCATTAAAATTAAGAAGTTAAAATACCAACTAAACAAGTTCTTAGGTTAAAATTTAAAACCATGAAAGTTGATGAACTAAAATAAAATATAAAAATGTTATAATCCTTTTTATGATTTTGTTATATTTGTAAGTATTTTTATTATTTTATTATTTATGAAAAAACCTCTTTTTATTTTTCCTTTTTAAAAAATGGAAACAAAATTTAAAAGTAACTTCCAACCAGACTCGACTTTTTAAGATGATCCACAAGGCCAAAGTTCAAATTTTTGTGAAATTCAGTGTTATTATTCGATTTTCTTAATTTAATTTTCTTTTTAATAGAAAAAGTAAAGGACTCGTATTCTGTATATTGCTAAAAGCTAAAGGAGTAATGATGGCTAAATGGAGGAATATCCTCTCAGAAAAAAATTTGAAAAAGAAAATTAAAAAAAGTGAGAAGAAGAAACGACGTCGTAGAGAAGATACTAAAGGCATTTTGGACAGGCAAATTGTGTTTTTTTTTTTTTAATTTTATCTTTTCCGGAATAAATTTTGTTTGAGGCACCTTTTAAACCTACTTTTAAAAAGAATCAAATAGTTATCAAACATAATATTTTTTTAAATTCAAAGTTTGTGTCGATTTAGTCTTGAACTTTCTAAATTATAATTTAATTTCTCAATTTTTTTAATTTTTTTTAGATTTTATAAATTTGTTAGACACAAAATTAAAAGTTTAGAATTATATTAGACATAAAATTCAAATGAGATATTGTTATTTCTAATCCAAAAAAGTTTTTAGGTTATAAAAGTTATTCTTCTTCAAATACTTCATTTTCTAATCTCTTTCTTATAATGTTGAAGGGAGCTCCACACTCTGTGAAAATACTATTTTTGTCTCTCGTTTAAGTGCTTTCAATTTTAATTTTACCTAAAACCAATTTTTTCATAAGATTTGGAACGAAATGTTTCCAAATCTTATTGTTTTCTTTTAAGTTTTTTTAAAGAATAATAGTTAAAAAAAAAACTTATAAATTACCAGAAAACAATTTGCTTAAGATTTGGAACCAATTTTCTTATTGGTTCCAAATCTTATGAGAAATGATTTTCCGTAATTTTGAAGATTTTTTTAAATAAAAAATAAGAATGATAATAAATAAAAAGAAATTTTCACAAATAAAAAAAATGTCAAACTATTTACAGAAAATAAAAAAAAAACACTTATAGACATTGATAGATTTCTACCATTTCTACCAATGATAGACCCTGATAGACTTCTATCAGCGTCTATCACAACTATGAATTTTTTTTGCTATTTGATGTAAATAGTTTCAATTATTTTTCTATTTTTAAAAATTTTCCTAAAAAAATTTATAACTTACTTAAAAACCATTTTTGAAAAGAACTCACAATTTATAGGAAAACAAATTTTCCAAACCATTTTGTTACGATTCAAACTAACTAGCTTAAATTTATTTATTTTTTAAAAAACTAGAAGTCCAATTTTATTTTCCAATTTTTCTCTCTCCTAAGTTTAAGTTAGTATAAGTTTAAAACATTTGTCAAAAAAGTGAACATAAATATGTACTCATTTCATAGTTGTCAAAATTTAAATTTCTATAATTCACTTCTTTTATTAAAAAAAAAAAAAAGTGATGAAATTGATTAAGGGATAAATGTCAAGAATATTGTAGTTTTTAAAAATATGACAAAAATAGGATATTTGGAGAAATTTTTCTAAAAATAAAGTGGTTTAAGAAACAAATTTCATAAATATGGTCTCATTGCAAACGGTTAACAAAAATAAGGTAGTGGAGTGAAGAAGAAAATCGTGCATTGGGTACATGATTTTCATTAATCCAGTCACTAGTCATTGTGGTTGCTAGCTTATAGGACTCGCAGACTGGGTGCACGAGTAGTATCCATACTCGTTGACTCCGTCACAAGTTAAGATTATTATTATTTTTTAATTTAGTTTAATTATTTTTTTGTTCTTGTTCTTATTCTTCATGAGTTTCATTGATTGGATATAATGTTTCTCATGATGAAATATATATATATATATATATATATATATATATATATATATATATATATTTTTGTTATGTTTATAAAACATTAGAACATGCAATTTGACACATAGTATGAAAATGACTAATAAACTACTTTTTATAATATTTTTTTTTTTACTTTTTGAGATTTTAAGTTGAGGGTCTCACATAGTGAAAATACCATTTTGTCCTTTATTCAAGTGTTTTCCATTTTACCTTTTTCTTTTACAACTTTTCAAACCCAAACTTTAATTTTAAACGGGAAACAAAAAAATTCCTTGGAATTTTTCTTAAGGATTTAAAAATTTTCTAGTAAAAAAAAAGTTCTTACGTCAAATTTTCCTTAAGAATTAAAAAATTGAGGGAAATTAACTCCATTTCAATTCTTATAAAAAAATTGTGAGATTTTTTAACTTAAAACGAATAATGCTAAATAAAAAATTAAAAACTAAAAAAAAAAACAATTCTCTTACAAAAAATTCCGTAAATTTAAGTGTAAAATAACTAACTTAAACTAGGAAAAAGTTGGAATTAGAATTGGTAGAAAAAAAAAACTATTCTGAAATTATTAATTATTAGAATTAAAATAAAAAAATGGAATCATTAATTATTAACATTACAATTAAAATTAAACATATATATAAAAAAAAACTATTCTGTCCATTGTCCCGGTAAGTCTTGCCGGGTAATGAGCAGAAATCCCAAAGTATTTTTTTTTAATTATTAAAATTAATAATTAATGATTTTAAATAGTTTTTTTAAAAAATAAAGTTGATTTTTGTTTTTTAAATTTTAATTATTAAAATTAAAAAAGGGCCACAATTTATATAGTGAAGATAGATAGAAAAGGCGAAGAAGAACACAATCAAATCCTAAAACCTCAACCTTCGCTGCCATAATCAGGCTGCCGAAGGAAGAGAGAAAATCCATAAAGGCTCATCAATTTGAAAAGGTTTTCCAGTTACACTTTGATCATTCGCACCTTTCAATTTATTTACTCGTCTTAATTACTCTATTATTTGTGATTTATTGTGAAAACTAAAAAAATGGGAAATTGGTTGTATTAGATTTTGTTGTTTTCTCTATAAGGTTCACTTTTATTTTAAGGTCTCTTATTATAAACGTAAATATTATTATTCAAATTTTTATAGTAGTTCTCTTCAATTCTTCCTATCAAGACTCTTATTTCAATTTATATATATACATTTAATTTTCAACGTTATGAAATACGTGCGGTTGCACATAGTTACAACTAGTTTCTTTAAAAGAGCGTTAATTAGGTCTCTCATTTCCTTCACATGCAAAAATAAAATTTTCAAAAAAAAAAAAAATTAAAATTGCCATGACAATTTTTTATTGATATTTACCTGCACAAAGATAAATACGGTTGAAGCATCTCATTTCCTTTACAATAACAAGAGAATTTAAAAAATATTTTTTAAAAAAACCAATTGTCATCCGCTGCACATTTTAAACCTTTAATCTATATATATATAATTAAAAAAATAAAAATGAGGGCAAATATCAATTTACATCCTTAAAATTTAGGGGTCGTATCAATTTAAATCCAAAACTAATAATGGTATAAATTTAAAAGAAATTTTTAAAAATAAGAAAATAAGATAAACTATTTACATAAAATAGTAAAATTTGTAGATAATTGTGATAAACGCTGATAGAAGTCTATCAACGTCTATTAGTGATAAAAATGGTAGAACTCTATCACTAATAGATGCTGGTAGAAGTCTATCAATGTTTATTAGTATTTTTTTTGCTATTTTCTGTAAATAGTTTGACATTTTTTTTATCTGTAAAAATTTTCCTAAATCTTTAAACCTTGGACTTTTATAAATGTATTAATTTACACCATTCGTCATATTTCGTAAGCCGATCAATTTAGACTTTTCAATATAATTACCTTTTAAAATCTTTAATGCATTGACTCTCAAATATGTGTAGATTATTTTAAATGACGGTTCTACAAAATAGACGTCTTATGGTAAATGCATTAATAATTCTCAAAGAAAATGTTGACTAAAAGTCTAAATTAATTCATTAATAAAAAGTTTAGGAACTTTAGGTAAAATTTAAATGGACACAATTACAAAAGTTAAAACATAATTATTAATTCAGAATTTAAGTTGATATTTCTCAAAAAAAAAAAATAAAAAAAAAAATGAATGAATGAATGGGATGACAAAAATGGAGTTGGTTCAGTTAATGCTGGGCCTTGCTTCCCGCTCTTCCCGTTTGTTCTTCTGCAGAATCGTTCAATTCTCTCTTCCATTCTCCATGTTTCTATTTCAACAGTTCTTCTTCTTCTTCTCTCTCTCTTCCTTCTCTTTCGGATCATCTCCCATTTCCCCCTTTTCCCATTTCCCATTCTCAATCAAGAAGAATCTTTCATTCTTCGCATTTTCACTCATACCCATTTCCACATTTCTCCTCTAATCAACTTTTCTTTGCATCTCTTTCATGGACGATCGGATTGAAGACGATGAACGGGAGGCGTTGGCGGGGTTGAGCTCCGTCCCTCCTCCTCGGAAATCTCATTCTTACAGCCAGCAGCTTCGAGCTGCTTCCGATCAGAAGCGTCACCAGATGCGCAAGCATAGTTTGGATGAGGACCAGATTCCCAAAGTTATGGATGGTTTCTACGATTCGTCTGATGATGATTTTCTTCCCTATTCGACCACGTCGGCTATTGGAGGTGAGGAATTTCTCTCGCAGAGATTGGACCAGAATCTCTGTATGGACGGCGGTGGAGGCCTCGAGGATTCGCGCCAATCGCAGGCATTGGCGGAGTTCGTCGGCAGCGGTGGCTTCACTGGGGTTTTCAAGGTTCCAATTCGCGCCTCCGTTCATCCTGGCCGGCCGACTTGCCTGGAGCTGAGGCCGCATCCATTGAGGGAGACACAGGTAGGGAAATTCTTGAGGAACATTGTGTGTACAGAGACGCAGTTATGGGCAGGGCAGGAATGTGGGGTTCGGTTCTGGAATTTTGAGTATGCTTATGAAGCTGGTAGTGGACTGGGGGGGAGGGTGAGAAGGGGCGATGAAGATGCTGCCCCTTTTTATGAATCCACCAATACATCTCCCACCATGTGTTTGATTGTTGACAATGGGAACAGATTGGTGTGGAGTGGGCATAAGGATGGGAAGATCAGATCATGGAAGATGGATCAGTCTTTGGATGACATGCCTTTCAAGGAGGGGCTTTCATGGCAAGCCCATCGTGGTCCTGTTCTTGCTTTGACCCTAACTGCTTATGGTAAGCGGTTTTTCTCCCAAGAAAAGTCAAAAGAAGGCATGTTAGAAAATTAGTAAAGGAGAGGGTTCTAAGTCTAACTAAAGTAACTTTAATATCCCACTGTTGAATCTAATGTTTTGCAATTTTCAATCCTAGGAAATTACTGTTAATTTCTTATCTATGTTACTATGGTACGATTTTCTTTGTTCTAGAAATTCCATGATAAAGAAAAACCAGGCAATTTTAGTGATGGCATGAATTCAGGAATAGGAGAAATCAAATGGGTCCACACCCCATCTGGGTTTTCTTCAATATGAGTTTTACTGTGAAGAAGACTGGGTTTGAAGATCCTCGATTCATAAAACCACCACCCTTTTTTTCTTTTCATTGAAATACTTTTGTAAATGAACCAAACAATGTGATTAAAAGGTATTACAAATTACAAGCAACTGCACCCCTGCTAATTTTGACTTACTGTATTCACTTTGATTTCACAGGTGATCTGTGGTCAGGTGCTGAGGGTGGTATTATTAAGGTTTGGCCATGGGAAGCAATTGAAAAGTCTCTTTGCCTTTCGTCCGGGGAAAGGCATATGGCTGCTTTACTTGTAGAGAGGTCATATATTGACCTGAGGAGCCAAGTAACAGTTAATGGTGTTTGTAGTATATCTTCTCAAGACGTAAAGTGCTTGTTATCTGATAATGTTAAAGCCAAAGTTTGGTGTGCTGGGGTCCTATCATTCTCACTGTGGTAGGTATTCACTTCAGATATAGTTCTGTGTAGTTCAATGGTTATATCAAATCCTAAAACTTTTGTGAATATTATCTTAAATAATCAATAGAGGTTAGGGGGAAATGCAATTTTTACTCTTGAATTAATATGGTTGTTATAATTGATACCATCGACTTTTAATGTGATCAATTTTACCTTTATATTCAAATGAGTATTGCAGGGTGAATGATATATTTCATCATTTTTCTATATACCACAAATTAACTAACTCTCTAAGCTGACAACCTAAACATAACTCAATTGGTTAAGACATTATATCCTCCACTCAAACATCAGAGGTTCGAATTCCATTTGCACATAAGAAAGAAATAAAAGAAACCCTTTAAACTATTACAAGTGTGGAAATGTTCACCTCACCATGACTTCTGTAAAATTGTCAATTGAGAGGGTATGGCTGAATATTTTAGTATATTTTAGGGAGTCTAAATTGAATACATTAAAAATATTCAAAGGTGATAAAATTAAAACTAACTCTTTACCCCCACAACCACCACCACCGGAAAAAAAAAAAAGGAACACACTAAGTATTTGTCCAACGGCTTTCATTCTTCTGTTAGGGAAGTACAATTTTCTTATTGTTTCATAATTGCTGCAAAATTAGTCTTCATAGCTCATGACTCTCTGTAATTAGCATATTAGAAGTGAACCAAGCATCATGAATCAAAACCGACCATTTATCACATTTCTTTAATTTGGGATCTTACAAATTGTGTGGGAGGAGAAAGAAATGAACTTCATTCTAATCTTTTATGCTACAGGGATGCTCGAACAAGGGAGCTTGTTAAAGTTTTTAATGTAGATGGCCAGACTGAGACTCGAGTTGATGTGCTAACAGCCCCTCAAGATCAAACAGTGGAAGATGAGATGAAAGTAAAATTTGTTTCCACGTCCAAAAAAGAAAAACCACAGGGCTTTCTCCAGAGGTCACGCAATGCCATAATGGGAGCTGCAGATGCTGTTCGTCGGGTTGCAAAGGGAGCTGGGGCGTTTACAGAAGACATCAAGAGAGTAGAGGCAATAATGCTAGCCAAGGATGGCATGATTTGGAGTGGATGTACAAATGGCATGTTAGTGCAGTGGGATGGTAATGGAAACCGGTTGCAAGATTTTAACCACCACCCTTATGCTGTTCAGTGCTTCTGTGCTTTTGGGACACGGATATATGTGGGTTATGTGAGTGGAGTTATCCAAATTGTGGATCTTGAGGGGAACCTAGTTGCAGGATGGGTTGCTCACAGTAGCCCTGTGCTAAAAATGGCTGTGGGTGCAGGATATGTTTATAGCTTGGCTAGCCATGGTGGAATTCGTGGCTGGAACATGACTTCTCCAGGACCTATTGATAACATAATACGGACAGAACTGGCCGCCAGAGAGGCGTCATACACAAGAAAACAAAATGTCAAAATGCTGGTTGGCACATGGAATGTGGGACAAGGAAGAGCCTCTCATGAAGCACTGATGACATGGTTGGGTTCTGCTGTCTCAGATGTCGGCATTGTTGTTGTTGGATTGCAGGAAGTGGAGATGGGTGCAGGTTTCCTTGCCATGTCTGCTGCAAAAGAAACTGTAAGATCATCTGCACTCTTTGATGGTGTATTGGTGTCTGATTATGGTTAAGGTCGTCTCTCACCATCAATGTTTTTAACATCAGGATTTAGGTGGATCAATACCAGAAATTTCATTAAAAGGAAGAAGTTAGAGCCGAGTTTCTATTAACTCACTCATGAACTCAATTTGTTTGCTCCTGAAAGCTTGTTATCTTGGAGATATTTTTGGTATATTTTGTGATGATGCAATATTTAGCCAAATTTCAAAATCAAATCCTTTATGATGGAGCGTGCTAAATGCAAAATCTTGATAGGAAGTTCACTTTAGTCTAATGACTTGTATGTATTGCTCTCACTTTTCTCTGTGTTTCTTAGCTGTGAACAATCTATACTATTGTAGCTATGTTTGTTTCTCACCTTCATCCGTCGAGGAACTCATGCAAAAACACACACTACATTATTAAGTTGCATGTGCATACATTTTCAGTCATTCAAATTTTTGCAAGAAAACGAGAAAGAAAAAAGGGTTATTGCCTAACAATATTATGTCAACTGCAGGTAGGACTTGAAGGCAGTGCGGTAGGACAATGGTGGATTGATACCATTGGAAAAGCCTTGGATGAAGGGATAACTTTTGAACGCATGGGTTCCAGGCAACTGGCTGGCTTGCTTATTTCTCTTTGGTTAGCACTGTAATTTGAACGTTAGATGTAATTATTCTTTTATAACATCTAGAATAAGTTGTCTGTTCTATCATACTGCTTAGTGGAATTTTCTGTTAACTCTCTCATTTTTGTACGGATAATTTCTAATTGCATATGCTGATATTTGTCAGGGTGAAGAAAAATCTTAGAACACATGTTGGAGATGTTGATGCTGGAGCAGTTCCTTGTGGTTTTGGTCGTGCAATCGGTAATAAGGTTTGTTTATCTTTCAGACGTTTGTTATTATCATGTATAGAAATGACTTAATCTTAATATCTTGAATAATCTGCTTTTTGTGGAATGCTTTGACTTCGATAGAAGTATAATTAAGCAGCCTTGAAAGTGTATCAAGTTGATATGTGTTAATAACTTTAAACATCAGGGTTATTGTTAGAGAGCTTGTTGTTTGAGATGTCCTAATACAATGATGAAGTATTGGAATATTTTAGGTGTATCTTTCTATTTTGCTGACATTCCATTTTCCCTTTGAGATGGCAATGCTTCGGTTAGATGAGATATTTAAATTATTGAATGACTTCTTTTAGTCACATGTGCTTACTGATTTCCAATATATGACTCCACTAAAACTGATCCAACAGGGAGGTGTAGGTTTGAGAATCAGAGTCTATGATAGGATAATATGCTTTGTGAACTGTCACTTGGCTGCACACTTGGAAGCAGTAAATCGTCGTAATGCTGATTTTGACCACATCTATCGAAACATGGTTTTCAACCGGTCATCAAACCTTCTAAATAATGCAGCTGGTATGGTGCCATACCTGTTTTTGTCTTGCTCTCTTGCCTTCTCCACATATTTATTTTGGCTGCTTTACTCTTCTGGCTTGCCGTTGGCCCTCTCTATTGCAGCTGGTGTCTCAACTTCTGTTCATACGCTTCGGGCTACAAATGTATGTCTTGATGATTAATACAGCAGCATTTTTTACCTACGTGCCTTTTTACCATCCACTATGTTTCTCTCTTTCTGGTATTTAGGTTGCTGCCGTCAATCCTGAAGAACCAAAACCTGAGTTATCTGATGCAGACATGGTTGTCTTTCTGGGTGATTTCAATTACCGGCTCTTTGGCATATCATACGATGAAGCACGAGACTTTGTTTCCCAGAGATGCTTCGATTGGCTTAGAGAAAAGGATCAGCTTAGGGCTGAGATGAAATCTGGGAAAGTTTTTCAAGGCATGCGTGAGGCACTCATTAGATTCCCTCCTACATACAAGTTTGAAAGGCATCGACCTGGCTTAGCAGGTACACGGCTAAGAAAAGAAACAGATCTTTCCAACTATTAGTGGTTTGGATTTAAGTATAGGATTGGGAAAGTCTCCATGGTTTGAACTAATTCAGCCAATCTATCAATCTGATCTATTATTCTCTCAAGAGGTTCATCATGTTGCCTGCGGTTAAACTTGTTAACATTCTTCATATACCTGTTCCAGGATATGATGCTGGCGAGAAGAAACGTATTCCTGCCTGGTGTGACAGAGTAATATATCGTGACAATCGATCAGCTCCAGTGTCTGAAAGTAGTTTAGAATGCCCTGTAGTATCATCTGTTTTATTGTGAGTATGTGCGTTTTGAGCAGTTTTCTTTTGTTTCCTTCAATTTTCTTTTTTGGTTCTGAGACTTTGATGCATTTGCAGGTACGAGGCCTGCATGGAAGTGACTGACAGTGATCACAAACCTGTCAGATGTAAATTCAACATTCAGATTTCCCATGCTGATAGGTCGGTGAGGAGAAAAGAATTCGGGGACATTATTAAATCTAATGAGAAAGTGAGATCTATTTTCGAAGAATTATTATACATTCCAGAAACCATTGTCAGCACCAACACTATAATTCTACAAAACCAGGAGTCATCTGTTTTCTACATAACCAATAAATGCCTGAAAGATGATGCTACTTTTAGTATAGTCTCTGAAGGTCAATCCTCTATCAAGGATGAAGGTGACACGCGTGATTATCATCCAAGAGGCGCCTTCGGCTTTCCTCGGTGGCTTGAGGTATTGTCTTATTTCCTTCAGGTTAAATGTAAATGCTTGCAAATTATTAATGGCCTAGGTACCATATATCTGTTTAGAGAAAGAATAGAGACGTAAGGTAACGGCTTATTATAAATTTGGTTTCGGACTGATCTTCTCTCATTAAATCGAAATTTGTTTATCTTCTCCCGATCGAGAGGATCAAAGGAAAATTTGCTTTGTGGAGGTTTTTATAATCGTGCCTGATAAACACATTGTTCTTTATCCGACTTCCAGCTGAATATTGCATAATTTATGATCATAAGCTTACCTTAATGATGTTTATTGTTTCTATGACAAGCATGCAACTAAGTTTAGGAGGCTTAAACCCCACATAGCTAGATATTAATGATACAAATTATAGATATGGTTGGGTTGGTGTACATTTAAAGCAGCCAGCTCCAATGCATTAGGCACCTGCCAAGGGTTTTTTCTTCTGGCCTCTTTAGGTAGTTTTGTGGGTTCCCTTCTGAAATATGAAGTCCAGTGAGAGTACATGGTTGTGCATATCACAAGGAGGCTTTCTTCCTTTTGATATTTCCCTTACTCTTGTGTTATATCTAATTGCAGGTAACACCAGCTGCAGGAGTAATTAAACCCGAGCAATCTGTCGAGATATCGGTACACCATGAAGAATCCCACACCCTGGAAGAATTTGTTGATGGCATCCCACAAAACTGGTGGTGCGAAGACACACGAGATAAGGAAGTTATGCTAACTGTCACTCTACAAGGAAGTTGCTCAACTCGATCATTCAGTCACCAAGTCCGTGTGCGCCATTGCTTCTCAAACAAGACAGTTCGTATCGACTCTAAATCGAACAGTACTAAAAAAGCTTAAAAGATTCTTTGATGCTTTGGCAATTTTTTTTTCTCATTTGGTCCATAGCTTCCTATGCTCAAAAAAAGTCTGGAAATCGGGAACGAAAGAACGATGATACTACCGAGTTAGGTAATTGCATATTTTCTGCATTTCTTAGGAAATCAAAATTGTGAGCAATCTTGTGCAATTTTAGTTAACCAGTATATGCATTTTTATGTAAATAGCCTGGCAACTGTTTTTAGCCAACTTAGTACAGGTGCCACTATGCTCAGCTTATACTTTGATTCTCAGATTCTTTCCAGTTAAAAGATCATGTAATTTGTAGATCATTTTCTTCAAGATTGTACAGAGATATTCTACATGCATAGAACTGGTTATCTGCACAATTAGTGAGATATCTCAGTCCCCATTCACATTTCTTTCTTCCCTTCATTAAAAATGTTAAACAATTTTGCTCTTTGAGACAGTAAACTTTATTTGATTTTTGGCTCAATTAAAGGTGTTTGAGCGCCTTTATATATCATACTAATATTTGGTGTTGAAATTGTTTTTTCTGAAATTTGGGGGATAATCCATTCAATTGCACGACGGGTCACATTTTCATGTAGACAAAATGCCGAGGTGACGAACAAATAAACTTAAGCTAGTGTGATGTTATGTCCAACACACTTTGATGCTTTAAATTATTATTAACGACAAGATGTGTGGTGTTACATCCAATATCTGTGATGCTTAAGACCAAAATTGTATGCAATTGAGTTAGGGTCCTTGATAATGGAATACCGAACTCCACCATTTTTTAGAGTTTTTAATTGTCTCTTGGCAAATTCATACCTAGCATGACAACCAAGATTATACGAGTCATAGTAGTTCAAGTGATTCTTTAGCTCTGCAGGTCGGCTCAGTAAGGCTCCTTGCCACAGATCTTGTCACGTGGCATTGATGTTGGCTTCAAGAGTCCACGTGGGCATGCAATTCATTAAAATAGCAATTTAGTCATTAGGACTTTAATTTATAATGATTTAGTCCATATACTTTTTATTTAGTAACAATTTATACTCTAAACTTTATTATGTAACATTTTAGTCTCCGTAGTTTAAAATCTACAACAATTTAGTTCATACAATGAAAAATTTCATCAAAATTAAGTATCAAGTTTTATTACATAACAATTGAATTATTTTAGTTTATAAAACCACGTGATCCCTCATTAGTTTATCGTTCTAGGTATATAAGAAACTCATTTAAATCTTTACAACATTTTTCACAATAGAGACTAACATCATTACAAAATTTTAAACTATGAAGATTAAATTGTTACCAACTAAAATTTAAAAATGAAAACCTTGTTTAATAACCATTTTGTTTTAAGTTTTGTGTTTATGAAAATTTACAATCAATACTTCTACTTATAGTTTTCTTGCTTTATAAATTACTTTGGTAACATTTTGGTCTCCATACTCTGAAGTTTGTTCAATTTTAGTATATATACTTTCAATTGTCCAATTTTAGTTCCTATACTTTTAATAAATCTTAAATTTAGTCCCTAATAGTTAATTTTTACTGAAATTGATTAAATAATAATTATAATTTTCATGTAAGAAAATAAATATATGAATATGTTATAAAATAACTATTGTAAAAATGCTATAGATAACATTTTTTTAAAGAAAAAAATCAACAATAAACTAGCATTGGAAATTAAATTTAAGATTGATTGAAAGTATAGGGACTAAAATTGGATAATTGAAATTACATGGATTAAAATTGAGCAAACTTCAAAGGAAAATTGTTAAAAATAGCACATTCAAGTTTTCATCTTACAAAACTAGCATTCTTTTCGAAAATCCGTTCAAACAATTTTTCTTAGTCCATCTCGGGTGAGATCGACTAGTGAGGTTTAGTAATTTTAGTAATTTTTTTAAATATTATGTAATCTTCCCAAATCTTATATATTTTCAAATATTCTCTTTTGGTTATCTTTACCAAATCTTACCTAATTTTTTTAATCTCTAGCCCAATTTCTAATTTCCAAATCAATTTTCAAATATTTTTTTTAGATGGATCACATATGCTTGCATTTTGATTTTTAAATTTTGGGAAAGATATGAAACCTGAATTAATACTGAGATTTTATATATTTTTCATATCTTACTTTTTTAAAAAAAAACATTTAATCTTTTCCAAAATTTATATTTTCCATATCTTACCTTTTTTTTTAAAAAAAATTAATCTTTTCCAAAATTTAAAAATCAAAATGCAATCATCCATATGAGAAAATATAATTGGTAAATTTATTTTGAAATTTAGAAATTCATATAATTGTAGAAATTGACCTAAAGTTTTGAAAAATTATGTAAGAATTGGATATAATATTTGGTAAAGATAATCGAATTTGGAGAAAATTTGAAAATATATAAGATTTAGTATAAGATTTGGATAGATTACATAATATTTAGAAAAATTACTAAAATGTCGCTGTTTAACCTGCCCATGATTACCGAGAAGATCCAAAACAATTAATAAAATTTAGTATAATATTTTGTTTTTGAAATTTTACTTTTTAGAATTTATTTCTGTTTTTAAAGAAGGTAGAAAACTTATCAAACATAATTTTTAAAAACTAAAACTAAAAACAAGGACAATTCTTACAAACAGATTCTTACTTCAATGAGAACAATACAAGGACCAAAAATATCACTTTCCTATGAAATATATACTATAAATATGTTCATTGTTTTTAAATTTTTTAATGTACTTAAGAAATAATTAAAAAGGGTAAAGTGGTAACTTTGCTTTTATTCAATTAATTCCTAAAATTTGATATTTGTATCTATGTAGTCCCTAAATTTTCAAAATTACAAATTTACTCCCTAAGTTTTCAAATTTTTTAATGAATCTACTAAACACAAAATTGAAAGTTTAAAGTTCCATTAGACATAAAATTTAGATTTATATCTATAGAGAAATTAATTTTAATATATATATATATATATATACATACATTACAGACTTATTAGATATAAAATTAAAAATTCAAGACCTATTATACGCAACATAAAAAAATTGAAAGACCTCAATGTTCAACGACTAAACTTATAATTTAACCCAACTTTTTTCAAAATTAGAGTACATGACATAGTAATCATTATTCTCTACAAGGTCGAAGATGGTGAGGGCAATCACGGGAAAATTTCCTATACTACAAGTTTCATACTCTCTCCCTTCACGGACATTAACATAGGGTCCACTAGTATTTACAAAAATAGATTTATACTGTGAATACATGGAATATGGTACTCCTACTGAAAAAATTCCCGAACAACCACCTATACATAATGATTGCCTAAATTATTCATTACTCAAGTAGAATCAACCTTTAGTCTCGACTTCCTAGGTGACATGATTTGATTAAGCTAATTTTTGTCATTAAGTAAACGAACTAACTTATGCTAATTATATATCTTCTAATTTGACATCATATATAATGTGTATTCTTAATTTGTTCAAACTTGAAGCATCTAGAATGTACATTATCATAAATTTAGTAATTATGTAACAATTTCATCTTCTTTAAACTTTAGTAGTATAAATTTAATCTATGTATTGTTAAGATTAATAAAGTTCTTGTATATGTAAATCGACAAACTGATTAGAAACTAAAATTTAAAGTTCACAGACTAAATTGTTACACAACTAAAAGTATAATGATTAAATAATTACAACCTAAAAAATTTAGACTATCGTTCAACGACCAAAAGTATTTTCTTAACCCATAAACAAAACTATGCCTTAAAAAACAAGACGGTAGAACAATGCACAAGAAAGCATACGGGGATACACAGAACAAAGCAAGCATTAAACTAAATGAGGTCCTAAACCATTTCACATCCAGAAATCCCTCCGATTTCTTTCAACTATTACAACCCCACACACAACACACAAGCTTGAGGCTACACTCCAAAGCTGCCAAAAGCAATTCATCTTTTCCATGAATGGCACGATCGACGACCATTTCGAACCGAAATATCTATACAATGATAGGTTAAAAGCAACACTCACCTTGAAAAGCTAAGGATTTAAAGGTTCTAATTCTTGAAGTTACTTGGTAAATAATGCACCATTGAGAGAGGAAACAGTAAAACACAATCCTCTTTGGAAGAAAATTAGGGAAATTAGTCCATTGGAAAATCGAGCTTTCGAATGAAGAATACAATGAGATACAAAAAAAAATAAAATAAAGAAGCCCACAAAAAAATAGTGGAGAACCAAAGCCGTATATAGACAGGTAGTAACATATGACCTGGCGAGTAATTATGAAAAGACCTAGTTACCGATGCCTAAGGAGAAACATAAAAAATCTAACAAGAGACCAAACACGCTGTTGCACCCTGATGATTCTATCATTTCTCTCACACCACTAACCCCTCAAAATGGAACAAACCCTGACCTATCAGAAAAACAACCATTTCTCACGAAAAGGCGGGTAAAGAAGAACCTTTGTGATCATCTTCCTACAACGACGAAGAGGAATTGAGTCACACTGGTAAAGAAGTCCTACTGGGAACTATGAGCGTGACAGAGAATCCAAATCCTCCTAAAGAGGATAGGAGAAACAAGAGGAATTGAGTCAACAAGGCAGCACGAACGGCTAGTCTATGAGGCAGAGCAAAAGAGATTCAAGCACTACTCCCTAGAGTCGACAGGTAAAAAATGAGCAACACGTCCTCAAATCAGATTAAGGGATACCAACTCATCAAGCTTCCTGTGGAGAGTCTTGTGTTTTTACTCATCAACAAGGTTTCTGCTAAGGGGGTATCCATGAGAAGAGAGGGAGTTTTTAAAGCTCACGCTCATCTAGTCAATGTATAGAGCACATCTTTAGTGGGAGTTCTTTCCAATTCATCGTCGTTATTTTTCTTATAATAAGATTACTGCATCTCATAAAAAATAAGCCTGTTGATTGAGAGAGAGATCAGCATGATAATAACCATACGTTGCAAATCGAGATTGTTAGTACTTAATCACCACATCAGTAAATTGTCATAGGAAAGACCAAGGCTTCAGATCGACGAGACTAAACAATGAAGTAAAGCAGGTTATATAGATCAAGAGAAGACATCAATGAATAACCGTGACTGTTTTCAAGAGAAAACATGAATCACATCAGCATAATAAATTAATAGATCTAAATAATCAAACCAAGAGACATCTTAACGATCAGATTCCTTATCCGAATTATGAAGAAAAAAATATACTATCATTCACATCAAATTGTAGGAAGACAAATGATTTTGACACAAATATTATTCTTTGGTACACATTTCTTTCCAATAACCCATACCCCTCCAACAGTAAAATGCTAGAAAATTCTTTATCAGAAAGGGAACATATTTGAAATGGAGAATTAAAAAAGAGGGCAAAATTCACAAAATTCTAACCTTCCAGTAATACCCCCTGAAGGCCATCCAAATAGCAGAAATCAAGCAGTGCATAGCTGCGCACCATATCAAGGCAGCAGAGCTAAAGGGAAAAATTGCCACAATATTTCTTCAGCCATTAGAATATTGAGAAATCCGGGAAGCCATGTTAGCAACTTGAGCTTGCAATTGAGATGCTCTGACTTTGGCAGCTGTAGCCCGGTGAAAAAACTGCTCCCGTGACAACAATCTCACATTCCTCAAGTACTGATCGAATTGTATTGCCCCATCCTGCACAGCCTTATCCAATGAATATATAGCATCTTCTATTGCTAAATCTGAAGCAGTACACTCAAGCACTTGCTTTGAAAGCACATCAGCACATTCAAACGCATCATAGGCTTCGAAATCACTGCTAATCTTCCCCTCATTCTCCCTCAACCAAGCTTCCAAAACATCAGTATTCATCAAAACCATCTGCAGTTGCTGCTCTAAACCCTCCTTCTCATCTTGCATCTCTTTCAAACCTTTATTTAGTTCCTCCTCCCTCTGTCTCAACACTCCCTGTGCACCGAAAAGTCCTTCCATCTCAGCCTCCCTAGTTTTTCTTAATCCCACAATATCATTATGCACCATCTCCACAAGCTTATTAATCGCATTTCGTTTGAAAACTTCATTAGGATCTTCTGTATGAGGCTGTAGACGCGCAACAGAAGCAATATCATTACCGCTACCATACGGCGACGGTGGGTAAGCCCTCGGCGGTATTGCAGGGCGTGGGAAAGCAGCAGCCCCCATATTAGAAGCAATCGAAGAATTAACACTATTACGCCCAAAACTGGGACTAGGACTCGGAGAAGGACTAGGGCTAGGATTCGGCCTCCGTTGAGAATAAAGTGGAGGATCACGACCAAACATAACGCTCAAATTACGAACCAATTCAACCAAATTAGAGCTCGGATAAATCCAATTTTGCAAATAAGAGATGGAGACCATACCGGAGGGATTAACATGAGGATGAGGGCGCTTGATGATCATATCTCGAGTTGGGTTCACGTAAACGCAAGGGGGATGTCGAGGATACGACTCCATGAGCCAAATAACAACCGGAATGTTGTAGGTAACGCCTTGGAAGGACATGGGAACGGTTCCATCAGATTGCAGAAGGTTGACGGAGCGGCCATCGTTGTGCGTGAAAGTTGCAGTACGAGGGACCAACGACGGGAAGGCAGTGGTGAGAGAGACCAAGTGCTGGCGGATCAGCCACTTGGTGTCTTCGGAGTAGGGGAGGGCGGAAGGGCCGCGCTGAGAGAGGACGGAGCTGAGGAATTGTTGGATTATCTGAGGATTGGGCGGCGAGGGATCGGAGTGGGACGGCGACGGTACCATAGCATAGAGATTGACGATTCGAATTAGGGAAAATTGATTGGATTGCTTGGATTGATCGAAGGATCTGATCGCCGGAGATGGATTTTTCTTCGGGGAATTGGGAATTTCACATTCACAAAGGAAAAATCATACGCGAAGGCAGAGAGAGAGAGAGAGAGCGCGTGCCTTAGTGTGGAAGAAAATGAAATGGTGGACTCCTTGAAATTAGGTTAAATTATAAATGGACTCTTTTTTTCTTCTTTTTTTATATAGCTAAAATAAGAAATGGAGTTTTCTAGATTAATAAATAATGACTCGTTGATAATTTTCAAAAAAAAAAAAAAAAGTCTTGTTAATTAATATTATTTTTGAGGTGGATTTCTTTATTATTTTCAAATGTTTTTTTTTTTAGAATTTGAATATGTGACCTTTTATAAGAGAAAATAATATTTTAGTTTTGATATATTGGTGATTTGAAAACTCGTAATTTTTATATTTGTGTTTGTGAGCAATTTATAAATTGGATCCCAATTTAAAGTCTTTTTCAAAATGTGTGATATTATATTTTTAGACATAAAAATAGGTGTGATATTAGGTTGATTTTTTTATATATAAAAACGGTTATTTAACGAGTTTATTCCATTAGTATAAACATCAAAGACTAAAACGACCCAAGTTAAAGAGGGGGACATGAATGAACCGAGATCACATCCGAATGAGAGGGATCCTGAGCACATGAAAGTATAGTTAAGAAAGGCTTAAAAAGAATTGAAAGTTATTACTATACCAATAAGGTGCACCTTCCTTTTTGATGACTCAATCATAAGAACTCCATAGTTAAACGTGCTTAGCTCGGAGCAATCCTATGTTAGGTAATCTCATCATGCTGAAGGGACCCGTATTGGTTCTTATAGTTAAGAAAGATTTAAAAGAATTGAAAGTTACTACCTATACCAACAATGTGCACTTTCCTTTTCAGTGGCTCAATTATAAGAACTCCACAATTAAGAGTGCTTAGCTTGGAAGGATAACATAGTTTTTTCGGTAGCTCAATCATAAGAACTACACAGTTAAGCGTGCTTAGTTTGGAAGGATGACGTAGTCGGGTCGCAAGGGACATAAAAGAATGTCGGGCTGGGGCCATCAAGTACCAAATTCTAGTCAGCCTGGGGCGTTACACTTAATTAAGTATAATTTGAAACAAAAGAACATAAAGACAATTGATGCTTTTAAAAAATAAAAATTTAAGACTGAATAGACACGATAGGATGGAATGAAGTTTATAATCTAACCTAAAATTTAATTAAATTTCTATCCTAATTTTCTTCCTTTGTTGGTTTATTTTAGTTTTATTTTCATATTTACTAATATTAATATTATCTGAGTTATAGCCTTAGATCATCCTCTATATTTTTGTATTGAAGTTGAAATTGTTGTCTGCTTGCTTTTCCCTTGTGCATTTGAGCCTCTGTTTTTCTCTACATAGTTTAAGGCCTACAAGATTGGATCTTCTCTAATTTTTAGTGAAAATAATCCTTTTTAAACATCATCTTTTGTATCGTGAAAAACTAATAATTTAATGTATGTTTACCATAGTTTCTTAATTTATTTAAAATGATTCCGAGTAAAAAAAATATATATATATATATATTTGTGTTTATTTAATTTTTAATTTTGTGTCCAATTATTATGTTTTATATCTAATACAACCATAAATTTACAATCTAATGTCTAATAAATTCATAAATTATAAAAAATAAAAAATGTCATTTAAAAATATTAATAACATATACATTAAAAATGAAAAGATTCAAATCACTGAAGGAACGTTGGGTTATAAGCGGGCTAGAAGTGAAACAACCCTAAACTTTTTATAGGCCATAACCAATTGAACTAATTGAGGTTCTAATATTATAAGGTTATGTTGAAAGAAAGGCATGTTGTTTAATCTAAATAATAATAATAATATAGGGTAATATTAAAGGCACAGGAAGGAAGGAAGAAAGACAATAAAATTATTAGCCACACTAGTTGATGAACCTTCTTCATTTGGCAAACTACAAATAAACAACAGGAAAAGTTCATAGTAACAATCAGGCACACATGTTTACACTTTAAACTCCCCAGAAGCCTAAGGAAATGGAGATGTAACAAGCTGCCTGGGTGCACTGAATAGATCATTTCCTGCAAAAGGAGAAGTCCAATCGCGCAATCCACCTGAACCTGACATATCTTTAACACCTCCCCCACCCTGCATCCCAAGTTCACACAGCCTCATTCCAGAACTGTTCCTCAACGATGATGAAGACAGCTCACTCGATCGCGAACTCGGACTATGCAGAGTCCAGTCTATTCTGTTGTAATCGCAATACGGCATCAACCCTCCGATATTCCAGTCCATCTGTGACAATAGCCCCGTCGTTTGTGCTGGTGAGCCCTGGCTGAGGTTCGAACTCGATCCATAAGAAGATGGGACTGTAAATGAAGATAGAGTTCCACCACCAGCTTTCCACAAACTTTGTGCTTCGGAAGGAAACGAGTGTGACGAAGATACATTCTCTTTCGTCCACGGTATATCCAGACCTGATGATAGCACTTCAACTGGACCAGACATGAATTGTGGTTGATTATGGACAACTTGATGGTAGATCTGTTCTAGCCTTCTATTTTCTGCACCAAGGATCATCCTGCTATGGTTGTGCAGCAATTTGTCACTTGAGATGATGTTTTTAATAGTTGGAGCATTGTTTGAATACCATGGAGTTGTTCCAGGAAGCATGACACTGGAAACTGAGTTTTGCAACCCATTTATGGATTGAGGCTGCTGCTGCTGCTGCATAAAAACAACTGGCTCTACTTGCTGCTCCTGTATCTCTCGCCGAAGATTAGAAACGCCAATTTGAGCCTCTGCCTTTACATATGGACGAGACATAACTACAGGCAATGGTGGCGTCGAAGTTGATGAAGAAAGGCCTGATCCTACAGCAGGCCATCTCTTCTCCCCTCCCCTTAGCAGTCTCGGTTGATCTGTCGTCTTCAAGGACTGCTGTATGCTCCTATTGCCTGCTTCTAACCACGCTGGTACCGTCACTGCAGGACTATTACGGCTAAACTCTCTATCGTTTTTGCTCGAATGCATTGTAAAGACTGGTGCAGAACCAGGCATTTCTTGAGCTCTTGCCATACTATTTGTTTCACCGACTACTTCGTGGTTCGACTGACTGACAGATTCTTTCTGCTTTTGTTCTCTTAGAATACCTTCTGCCTTATCAAGATCACCACCAGAAGCAACTACGGCTCTTTCAACTTCTTGCTTCGAGCATTTAAACTGCGCTTCAAGAGCTGAAATATGAGCTAGTTCACTACTAATATCAATCTTCAAGTTACCCCCACTTGTAATATTAGTAGCGTCCTTGTTCCGGGGTTCTTCCTCATTTACTTCAAAGAGCCAGGCGACTGATTCCTCTAGCTTACCCTCGTTTAATATTAGTGCCATGGTAGCTCTTTCAGGAGAGAACCCCATAACAACCAGTTGCTGAGAAAGAGCTTCGAGCTTTCTAGACATTAAATAGCCTTTGCATCGTTCATGCAACTCCTGGGCCCGTTTCTCTTTCTGTCTCTGGTGTTTCTTCTCATTCTTTAGTCGAATCTTCTCCCGCTTCTCATGGTCACATCCAGATGACCTCTCTTGCTGGTTCGAAGAATCAACTGTCTTCTCTTTTGGATCCTCTGACTCACCCGAGCAGCTACCATTGTTGGAAGACAGATCAAAATCAGATGCTGTACCACGCGGACTGCTCGTGTGGTCATCCATATCTTCCATGTTCTGGAAGTGACCATTGTCAGAGTGCAATGAGGAAGTGGTTAGTGTTGATGATATTTCAACCGTATGAACCAATTCATCAACTGGATTTTGAGAAGTAGTGGCTGCTGAACTCCTGTTTGAATTTTTAGAAGCGGAGGTTTTTGAAGCCTTCAGCTGTTTCTTGGCAGCAGCCCTAGCAGAAGACTTATCCTTGGAGGCAGACTTGGATTTAGACACCGGCATCTTCCAAGATCAAGTAACTATTGACAAAAGAAATTGGGAATCAATCATTCGGCTAACAATGATGTAAAAAACAGAAACAAAATACGTTACAACATACATTGAAGCAATGCATAACATATGATTACATTTGCAAATTGATTGTGCAAATAAGAAAAACAAAAACCTTTTCACATTCACTGAGTGAGAAGAGCCACAAATATTTCAATACAGTAAGGAATCCAGTCATATTACAAGTTAAGTAAATGGGGAAAAATCACAAACGCAACAACTTCAAGGAGTAATGAGTTTCATCTACCCATAATAAGAGAACTAAAATGCAACAACTGATGCTCTCCAAGATGTAACCAAGCCAACTATGCAATCTCTTGGGAATTCTGAGGAAAACTAGCTTGACATAATTCACAAAACAGAAAATTTGCATGTCATTGTTTATGTTTACGAGAAACAACATCGCCATTTACCCTCCACATATGGTATTCTGTGTGTACATAGCCTAAAATTCATGAGACATATAATTACATCACAAGAAAAATAGTGATAAAAGATTATGGCATCTCTCCTTCAATCTAAAAGCATTTCCCCCTCTCTTTTCTTTTCCCCTTCTCTATGGAAGATTTCGTGGACATCCAATTAATAATTTTCAGCATTGAAGGCAAAATGAGAAAGTAAGAAAAATAAAATTTCGAAATGAAGAGATACCACAAACTATTATGCACTCATGGAGCAAAATTCGATTCAGATGGAAAGAGGATGAACTCAAAAACTTACAATTCTCACATTGAATGTGATAAAACTTAATGAGTTACAAAATATACATACAACAAATGATTATTTACGAATTCTGCATGTCATTGATTTGACATCTTTTTCCCTGAATCTAAGAAATTCAAATACTTCCTCCACATCCAAACTCCACAAGAGTTTTGATGGCTTTTACAGAAAAGGGAAAATGAAAAGAATTTCCAATCCGCGCTTTAGAATTGTTCAAATCAGATTATTTTCCACTCCAAATCTAAGAATGAAGAATTGAGAAACAAAACCCGGATCAATAAAGATCAAACAATTGCAGGAAAGAAAAGCAACAATTCGTGCACAAACATAGGTAGCGGAGAAATTGAGATCACATTAAAGACAAGTCACATTCCAAAATCAGACCCGAATTTTCATTTTAGCAAAAAAAAAAACAGATCAAAATCATCAAACGAAATCATTTCCCTCCCGAACAGATCCAAAACCCCAATCAATCAAACCTAACAAAACACCAAAAATCCAACCCCCAGCAAGAGATCTCCATGCTCCAATCCAAAATTCACAACAAACCCAGAAATAAAAACACCAGAAAACCCCAAAATCAAGAAAGAAACATCGAGATTCATCAGTAATCAAAGAAGATCGAACACAAGAATGAGATTAAAAGAGAAGATTGAAATAGAAGATCTAGAAACTAACCAGTGAAGAGAATTGTTGGGCGAAGGAGGAAGAGGAAGAGGAAGAGGGAGGAGGAAGATGAGAGATCGAAAAATGGTGGATGACGACAACCGCTATGAGGTCGCCTTCGTTGTCCTTTCTCTCTTTTTTAAGCTCTCTCGACCTTTCTTTGTCCCTTTCTGTTTTCTTTCCTTTCGTTTACTGTTTTCACGTTCTTCTTCTTCTTCTTCTTCTTCTTCTTTCTTTTTCTTCTCTTTTTTTTCCTTTTTTTTTTAATTTTTTTTTTTTAATTTTTCTCTTTGAATTTTAAATAAATAAATAAACGATTTCTTTGGGTCAGTTTCGTACACGTGTGAGACAGAACGGTGGCGTCTGGATTTAAATGTCGGTTTGACATTCATAGATTTTTAATTTTTTTTTCTTTTTCCTTTTTTTAAAAAAATAAATAAATTTTTATGGATTTTTTTTGGGGAGATTCATTGCTTTTTTTTTTTTTAATTATTTTTTTTGTTTAATTTTCCCCCTACTTGGATTTAGAAGCTGGAATTGTTATATAAAAATAATTTCGTTAAATTACAAATTTAGTTTCTATATCTTCTAATTTAATCCCTGTAATTTTATCCTTATAATTTGTACAATTTTGTAAATAGACTCTACTATTTAGAAGAAAAAAAATCTTCAAAAAATAGCCTTAGTTTTTAAGATTAAATTCTTATTATAAACCAACTCAATTTCTAACTTTCTCCAAATATAGAGACCAAGATGGTAATTTAACTAAATTATATTGAAAATATTCGCCGATACATCGATATCCTTGGATTGAAGGGTTGAATATTAGTCTAGAGAATGAAAAACTATAATTAATTAAGTTTGACTATTTTTCATCATTTTTAAAAATTAACATCATAATTATCTAAAATTAATTAATATATATTAACGTCAAAGACGAAGAGTAAGTATTTAATTAAAAATTAAGGTTAAAATAGAACAATTGGTTTGAAATTTATTTATGTATTTTTTTAAGTTTAACAATATTAGGGTGGAGGATTCAAATCTCAAATTTATTAGTTAAGGATACATGATTTATGCTAGTTGAGCTATGTTTTTTCTTTTTTTTTTTTCTTTCTTTTTTTGTCATTAATTTGAACAATTGATTTCATTTCAAGCCTAATGGCATGTTTGGGAGTGATTTTAAAATATGTTTTTAATCCTTCGCAACTAATTTTGATGATTGAAAATTGCATTGAAAAGTGTAAAATTGAAAATTAAATTAATTTTGAGTGATTAAAATGTTTTTTTTGAGTGATTTTAAAAATGACAAAAGTGATTTTAACGATTTTAAAATCACTTCCAAACAATAACTAACTTAAATATTTAGTTTTTAATCTTTAAGAGGAAAAATTGAAAATTCAGTCATAATTGAAGCACATAAAATGGGTAGACAATGGATCATTTTTGAGTGATAGTAAGTTGACTTAATTTAACGTTGTGGTAGCTTTTAAAATAGGATAGTGTGCTTTTAGAAAATTAAATACGAAATAAAAGTCAAATTTGATAAATTTCAATGTTAAAAGCTAATTGCTTTAAATGACAAAGTTGTTGGAAATATTTTTAAATATAAAAAAATGTCACTATCTATCAGTGATAGACAGTGGTAGACATCTATGAGTGTCCGAAAAAGTGAGTTTGGCTCAGTGGTTTTGGCATGACCTCCGTCTATAAAGGTCGGAAGTTCAATCCCCCTCCCCCGCTAATTTCTACATCTTCAACATTTGCGATGAGTCGGGGTTGTCGATGTTATGTCTGTTCGAGATTCAGAGTTTTTTAGTTATGTATCCGGATGTGTCATGTAAGGAAGGAGAAGAGGTTACTGGATTTGGAATTGTTATTTTGGATGAGTTCTCAGAAGTTAGGTTGCTTCTCATGATTTTTGGGAGTTCTATTTGTTGCCTATTTGTGCCGAAGCTAAAGCTATGGTGGAGGGATTGGTTCTAGCGTCTCGACAAGCAGTGAACTCAATTACAGTATTTTGAGATTGTGAGTTGTTCATTCATATGATCAATAGGTCCATTAGGCCTCATCTGAAGATTGATCCTCTATTGGATGATATATGACATTTATCATATTCTTTTAATTCCATTGAATTTCTCTTTGTGCGTAGAGAATGGAATAGGACTACACATGTGTTAGCTCAACATGGGCTTAATGCTATTTGTTTGCTTGACTTGCTAATTTTCTTGAATGTTTACTTTCTTGTTGTCGAAAAAACGTACGGAACCTTTTCATTTATGCCAAATATTGGCAGATTTTCTTTTTAAGTAATATATTTTGTTGTTTTTAAAAAAAACTTATATTATATTTTAACTTATAATAGGTGGTGCTCGGGTAGAGAAATGTATGAATAAATTGATACCACATTTGAATGAGAGAGAGATCTTAGAATCAAAGTTAAGAAGGTCTTAAAGGAATGGCTACTATGTTTACCGAAAAGTTCCACTTTCCTTTTCAATGACCTAATCATAGAAACTATAGAATTTATTGTGTTTGGTTTGGAACGATCTGGTGGAATCTTGAAATTTTTTTTAGAAAGTATGTGGCGAGGTCAAAACACGTTGAAATTACCCGTGAGTATGTAACATATTACCATCTTAAATATTGATGATTCCATACCCGATACTCCACAAATTTAAACTAAAAAAGACAAATCAAATTGACCAAAAGTGGTTCAAGATCTATAATTAGAGCTTAGTTACGAGAACTCAATTAAAGAGTAATTTGAGCACTTTACAATTTATCTTAATCGACTTAAAATATCAATGTTTATGAATAATCTAGAAAAATAATGAAATTGATATGACCTTCCTCTCTAGAGATCGGAAGTTCGATCTCTCCTCCTTGCAATTTTTGTACTAAACAAAAGAATATAACTCAATTGTTAAAACATATTGTTTTTTCTTCTATGAGAGATCATGGATTCGAATTTCTTGCCCTTGTATAATATATCTAACTTATTTTATGTGTTTCATGAATTTTTTTATGATATAATAAAAACATCGATTAACTTCCCATTGAATTCATGAATGAGTGTAGATTAACCATGACAAACCTTTTAATGGATACCAATGTTAAAAGAGAATATCTTAACAAATGTTTACACCTACTTTTTTTTCTTTTTTTTTTTTTTTTTTTTTTTTATTAAAAAACTATCATTTTTTTTCTCTCTAAAATTAACAAGGGTCCATGGATGACCTAAAATTGGGGGAGGAGGGGAAGGGGAATGAAATATGCCCTATTCTTCAAAAATGAGTTTTTTTCCAACCTTTTGCTTATGTCATATTTAGGCTTCTCACTCTCCTCACTCTCTCAATCACCTATTTCTCTCGATCTTCTCTCTCTCGCCCTCCCACTGACGACACCCAATTTCGATCTCTTCTTTGTCTCTGCAACGCTCACCAATAGACTTTCTCCATTTTTCTCCCTTGCTCTCTCACTTTTTGATGACTCCACACATCTAATGTTTTGATTCCACTCGAGTGATCACATTGCAATGTTCCTATGATCCCACTCTAGTGGCCCCACTGCAACGTTCCATGGCCGATGACAAATGGAGAATGGTTGGTGCAAATAGAGGAAAGAAAATTGAGAAGAAAAAGAAGAGGGAAAAAGAAAATCGAGGGTAATTAAGGAAGAGGACGAATTTGGGAAAATGCATTTTTTTTTTTTTTTTTTAAGGTTTTCATAACATGTCTCAATAAATAAATGAGAATTAAAAATAGAAATGAAAGGGAAAAGAAAGTCTGGAAGCTTCCGAGTTCGACGGCGATTTTAGGGGGCGCGAGTTAGGGTGTAAGAATCCCAGCCGACCAATCTTCCCCTTTAATCCGCCTTCGGATATTCCCATGCAAAGTCTACCTACATTTTATTTTATTTTATTTTTCATTTTTTTATTCAATATTCATTTAAAAGTTCTAATTAAATATTTCCATTACTTTAAGCCTTTTTGATTATATATATAAAATTCATCTTTTGAAAATTAGGAAAAAAGAAAAAGACATGTTGAACTTTCAATCTTTGAAACAATTGGTTGGCATGTCACATCACTTGGTTTACATTTAATTTATTATTTGAGTTGTGAATGCTTCAAAAATTACTATAAACAGAAAAAAAATATTAAACTATTTACAAATATAAATTTTTTTTACTGTTTATCAACGATAGACTATGATAGAATTCTATCGCTTGAGATAGACATCCACAGTAGACCGTAAAATTTTTCTATATTTATAAATAATTTTGCTCATTTTTTTATATTTGAAAAAAACCCTTAAATTTAATTGTCAATGTTTGATCCTTTAATTTTGAACTTTATAAAGCAAAATTACTATTTTTTTTTTATAAATATACTATTTCATGCTATAAAATTATTTCAATTTTGTTAAGTTAAAGTATATATAATAAAACATGTTATAAAATTATATGATATTATAAAATAATAACTATACAATTATTTTTTTTTTTGTAAATTAACTAATAATGGTTGAAAAGCAACTAAAGGTAATAATAACTATTTTATAGTTTATAAATACATATTTTGAATATAATATCCATTATTTTCAAATTTTTGTTTTCATATCACTTACCAAACACAACCTTAAAATCTTATTAAATACAAAATTCAATTTAATATTTAAAAGATTTGTTAATTTTAAAAAAGGTTGACAATATTAATGACCTATAGTGCATAATTAAAAATTTAAGGATCAATCAAATGCCTTATAAAAACATAAAAGTTCAATAGCTAAATTTAAAGAAACTTTAAAAGATCTTAATTAATGAAGAGAAGATTAAGAATAATCCAATTGAGGTGTCAAAATGATGATTGCTTCATCGCAAAAAAAAAAAAACGTAAACTAATTTATTCGCATTTGCTTTGTTAACTTCCCAATTTCAATTTTTGATGGTTGATTTTTTAGACGTAATATCACAAAATAGCAAAAGCCAAATTTAAAAACTACGTCGCAATCTTGAGCTCAATTAGGTTGCAAGTTAATCGCCGACCCATGAAATAAAGGAAAATTTTCACAAATATAAAAAATGTCAAACTATTTACAGAAAATAGCAAAAAACACACTGATAGACATCTATTAGTATCTATCATTTCTATTACTGATACACCTGAATAAACTTCTATCAACATCTATCACAATTACCTAAAAATTTTGCTATTTTGCGTAAATAGTTTTCCTTATTTTTCTGTTTTTAAAAATTCCTCTAAAAGAAAATATATAATTAATGAATACAAAATTGATATATTTTCTCCTCTATGTGCATAATTATATTGACTCATGATTCAACAAATTAACGAGGTGTCCAAATTACTTTATCTCAAAACTTGAGGGAGAAAGGGGGAAAATTTTAGTGATTAAATATAGAAAAAGAAAATTATTTTTACTCAAAATGAATCAATATTTAATTATCATTAATAACCCTATCTAATAGGGCGAACCAACCTCTAGCCACTTTGATGCCCCTAGCTTGAGGTACGACTTACATGTTTGTATCGTCAACTCAACGACCATAAACTTTTAACTCCATCGAGTTGCACCCTAGTTTTGAAACAAAGTTAGTATGTAGCAAAATTAATTGCTCATCAAAAACCTTATTAAATTTTGGTCAACAAGAAATTCAATCTCATAGGGGTATAAAATTACTTGAACCTAACTACAACGTCAAGCAAGTAGAAAAACACACAAACTTAGAAACAAAATACTAAGGGAAGGAAAAACGTCGCCACAGGCATATAACATGTTACACAACCTCTCAACAAACCAAACCATTTTCCATGTTTTATTTTCTCTAAAAAAGCTTGACTAGAAAGAAAGAGAAAAAAGAAAAAAAAAAACGTTTATTGCACAAAGGAACAACTTTCAAAGTCAGGTTTCTTCCATTTTTCAAAGGAATTGAAATACTAAGGAGGTGTTTTGTCGAGAAGTGGAGTTCTGAACTCTAATCCTTGTTTGGTCCAAGGAGTTTGTGGACCTCACGGCTAAAAACATCAATTTTATGCTTTATTAACTCTTACACTAAACCCCACGACTTCACAACTCCACTCGTTACCTCAAACTCCCCTTGACAAAACCATATCATATAGGAGTCAAAATGGAGTTTCTTAGGCTCGATTTAATAACCATTATTGTTTTTAGAATCTAACTAAAAATTTAAATGTTTCATTGAGAAAAATGAAAATCATTGTAATGGTAAAAAAATTGTGCGAAAACCATCACAATTTTTAATAACCAAATAGTTATCAAACTAGTAGTGCTCAGAAAAACTAAACTAGACCAATTTACATGCAAATATTTCAGTTCTAAGTAGTGCTGCATACAAACTAAAAGATAGAAATGGAGACACAACTGCATGCATAAATGCCAGTAGACAATTGAGCAGTCAATTTTACCATTTAGAATAAAATGAAGTAAAGACATATGCATTAGTTTTTACCTTGATTTTTCACCCTTACAAGAGCTGAAAGCTTTTGTAATACATCTGAACCAGCTCAAAGCACAAAGGGGCAATTGGCTACTGGTGACATGATTCAGTCAATGAAGACTGCTGCTTCCTGTAATGCCCATAAAACAGTCTAACTATGAAGCAAATAAAGGCTATTTACTAATTATGTACCAAATTTGAAGTGAGAGGCATCCAAGGGATTCTGATTTAGTAATGGGCGAAGTCTAAGGCTCTAAATTCCCATCGAAAGCATAATAATTTAAAACGGGCATTCTCACGGAATGAGGGGTGGGCAATGAGCATAATGCAAGGACTAATAAGTTATTTATATTTGATGGTCTTGTATTTTACATCACACAAAAGAAGGAAAACACACACAATAGGCGAATTTGTAAACAATGGTTTGTTCTTTAACTGTTTTGTTTTTTTGCCATGATTTTCTTGTAGTCTTGTTGGGATCAGGCCTTATATTAGGAAGTATGAGAGTACTATTATTTAGCAACTTCATTTATTCTTCTGCTTTTTCGTTGGGGTTGGTTGTTGTTTCTATATTCTTGCAAACGCCCAATTTGTAGTTGCTGTTCAACTCCTTATTTGGGTGGGTATTTAGCTTGAGAGGAAGTCTGGTGGAGAGGTCGGGAGGATCTTTGGAAATTTATTAGGTTTAATTCCTCTTCATTGACGTCTGTTAATAGGATTTTTTGTATTCCAAAGCAAGTTATAGTGACACATGAAATATGATTCGTAATAGGCATGGAGACTAGAAGTCCTCACCATTCTAAAGCTTCCATCGCCTGGGAAGCAGCCAACTTAGAAAGTTGAAATATTCCATCAAAGTTTTTTTGGTCCATAAACTCCTTATGAAATATTGCATCAGATAAAACTACCGAAGATGCTCCTTGTCGAATATAATCCCCAGTAGACTCTGTACAGATTAAGAAGAAACAAATGAATCTCAGAATCAGCTCAATTTATATCAAACTGGTAAAAAGAACTTCCAAAAACTGACTAGCCAAGAAAACAGAGCCAGTGAACTGAAAAATGAAAAACACGACACAAGAACACAAGCTCAAAATTACTTTGTTTCAATCTATTTAAAGATAGAACATGGGTTATAAGTTATAATACGAACAGCCATCTTATGCTACTTTTATAATCTTCCCCGTCAGAGTTTTTGAGCATATATCTGAAGTATTATTGGCTGTCATTACAAGAAATTACGTATTATATCAGCGACATTAGAGTTCGTCTTACATGAACACTACCTGATAGCTGTAAGAAAATATCTACTAAATAGCTATTTGTTGAATCCATTTGACTCAATGAATCTGAAAAGATAAAATAGAATCCATATAGCATATACAACAGACAGAGTTACTAGATGCTAATAAAAAGGTTAAAAATAAGTAGGACCCGGAGCCTTAGGAGCAAAGAGTTTAAGTTGAGTACTGACCAATAGTTATGCCCTGAGAAGCAACCATTGAGATATGCGGAAATGGCTTCTTGAGGGCTGATATATATTTAACACCGCCTAATGCAGAAACTGGGTAAACCTATTTAAGTTTAAAATCAAAATAAATCCATAAAAAATGACAAGACTAGAACCATATTTTGATGTCAAAACCAAATGTAAGTAGAAGAAAAATTGTAAGCACTGAAGAACTCAGAGCAAAATAAATTACTTGCATGGGTTTTCTTTTTTTATTATTCATAATTGCATACTACTTCCCACCCAGAATTTTTCATCGGGATTTATTATATAGAAAAGACATGAAGGGAACAAAAGATAAATGAAAAGTATGTTTATGCAGGACATTTATGTTATTTTTTCTAATATATATGAAATTATGTCCTCTCTCTTTTAATTAAGTAAAGTACAATTTTAATCACGTTAACTTGTGATAAATGCAGAACTCCACGAATTCAATTTTTTAATAAATTTCTAGTCTTCCAAAGAAATGTGGTAGTTCCTTGAAAGCTGTATGTGAACGAGCTTGCCATATATCTTAGAGAAATATGTAGGGAACATGGTGATGGGAAATGATAACCGACTGTCGATGACTTCCCTAAACGAGACAACAAATTTACTTACTTTAACAATCTCAGCGCCAGCTTCATATGCAGACAGTACCTGCAAAGTATACATATAACTAAGTTATAAAGGTAATTTAAAAGCTTCAATTTTATTATTATTATTATTGTTTTTTTTTATTTTTTTTGTGGCAGAACCAATGATTTCATATGTAAAAAGGAGGAATCCTTGAGAAATAGAAAAGAACTAAACATCTTATCCAATTACTTCTGTTGGGGTCATCACACCAGGTATATATAAGAATTCGCCTTCAATATCATCCATGATACCCTGCGAATCAGTTGAAATAGTCTGAAAGAGGAATATCTTTATAGTCTCAATTAGTTTGACTCCAAGACTTGAAAAATCACGATAGAAGAAAAACATTTAACAAAAAAAAAAAAAAAAAAGAGAAGAGGTTTCAACGTATACATTTAAAGTTCACTGCGATATATAAGCAAAAGCAAATGTGGTATAGTGGTCATCTATCGATGCTTACTTTTACCATAGTAGGACTCATTAGAAACTTGGCTCCAGCTTTTACAGCATTCTTTGCATCCTTAGTATTAAGAACTGTCCCAACCTGCACAATATTTGGGAATTTTCAGAAGGTAACAGGTCACGTACCCATCCATCATTTTTGAGGTTGACAAGTTGAATTTTGGTAAGCATTTAGCGTACAGAAGTTTATCTTAATCAAAGGCTCAAGGGAAAAGGCTTCACAAATTTTAACCTAGGTGTGCCAAGGATATATTACAAACATCAAGAGATTATCACACCAACAAAAAGCAAAGAAAATAATTACTCCCAATGTTCTTGTAGGATAGTCTTGCAGCAACTGTTGTAGAACCTGTTTCAAATTTTATAACAGAGAAAAAAATAATAATAAATAAGATAAATACTTAATAACAAATAGAATTAAAAGGAAAATATTTTCTACAACAACCTCAAGCACACCTGGCGTCGACATAACAATTTCCAGCTGAATAGCGACAGAAGAGGAAAATAAGTTAGAAAACATCTATCAATTCATCAGGAGGAATGGGAGAAAAAAACCGTTTCATTCAATAAAATTGATATGCTCGAGCACTCATGGTTATTATTTTTCATGCACTTACCACTTACAAAAGCGTCATGGGGGCAATTTCTTCAACCTTTTTAAATTCTACTAATCATTTAGAAGGCATCAGCGATAAGAAATCATATATCAAAAGAATATTTGAATCTATCGATGAATATTGCTCATATCACCAATTCAAATACGATTTTCATTTACAGATTAATAATGAACAGCGAAAACTTCAAATTAAGAGCACTCACAACTGATATTCCACCATTTAGCGCAGCACAAGCAGCACTCATTGCCAGCTCTGCACTATAATGAATTTAGAAAAGAATTAAGGTGCATACTAAGGCTCTTGATAACTCTAGACAAATGATATTGGAATTCTTAACACTAATAAACATTGGCAGCCTAGACCCTCTTTGTATTAGAAAAAAACATGAAGGTATCTTTGAGGGGACTCTGAAGGATGTAGGAAGTTGGGCTCACTTTGATGCCTTTCTTTGGATCGATATCATTAACATTTTATGTAATCTATCTTTGATCGGAAACGACTTGGTTGGTAGCCAGCTCCTTTAGGCTTTATCTAAACCTACACTGTTTCCTCCCACTTCAATTCCAATATGTTTTCTTACTCCTTAAAAAACATCTGCAATGATTTCCATACTTTTGCGAACTAATAAAATAATGAAAATGTATGTCACCATAAGGTTGGAGCTATCTAACCATTTTTAGTAATAAATCATGAAAATGGTTTATACAGATAACAGTCCTTGATGTCATTTATCAGCTAATCAGTAAAACATACGGAGAGAGTAACAAATACATTAGGGTTACCTGCTGGCCATCAAGAACTAATAATCCAAACTCATGAAGCAGAGAGTTTTAAGAGAATCCAGCACCACCATAAAATGCAGAAAGTGTTCCATAAAAATGGGTTACCTGCTAGCGCGAAGGCAAGCAATGACTCCGGAATTGTAAATTGTTCTTAGGGTCTTGTCTTTGGGAGACACAGGTAGCTGACTAGAAGCACAAAAAACTCTAAAGCAAGCAAACGCAAAAGGGTTCCAACACCCTACAGCAGGCAAAGACAACATGCTGATGCTCCTAGAAGCCATGTACTTCAAATCTTCTGGTCGTTAGTTTATAAGCAGTGTTTTATCCCAGCCAATCAGATACACTGGTGATGATGGATGTCAAATCAGCAGTTGTGGATTCAAGGGAATAACTATCATAGTGGAAAATTTTATAATGTTAACTGTAAAGGAAAAGAAAAGTAAGATAACGGAATATTAACAGAAAATAAGTTAATTCGTAAGTTGAAAGTTGATATAACAACTATCCGGGTATAAGCTGCATATTGTTTGAGCTTAATTAAGGAAAATGGACAAGAGGAAAAGAATGCTGCCATCCCAATTTATAGATTGAACTAAAAACGCTCATATGGAAACAAGCAAAGCATTTAGGCACGTGGAATGCAACCACTGCAATCATTCTAGCATGAGAATAATGTGAAGTAGCACAAGTGGATTACAATAGAACCAAGCTCCTACATATTTTTAAAAGCAGTTAAAGAAAACACCATTTCAAAAAAAAAAAAAGAAAAAAAGTGACCAGACAATAAACAATGCAAATAAAGTACAAAATTCAAACAGCCATGGGAAAACGATTATGGATAAATAATGTGAGCAAAAATATGTACATGACCTTATCTAACATCATGTCAAATTTACAGACACTAAACAATCAAAAGTTGTTCTAAATTTTTATTGCCTCCTTTCAAGTGCAGGAAGGAGGTTTTTGTTCATTGTCCTTGGCTTCTTTTCCGCAAGTTCTACAATATTTCCACAGGTTCATGCATCTTAGTTTCCATGACAGAAGATCAGGGTGATGTGCTAAGTAAGCCACTATTACAATGCAATTCAGCAATTGTGAGGATTTGGATTGATTAAAACGGTTGAATCTTTGAAGAGAAAGTTGAGAGGCTCAAGGTTTTGTATATTTTACACATTTCTCACCGCGAAATATGTTACTTAGATAAGAGTATTGAAAAATTTTCATGCCGATGAAGACCACCAACAGGGGCAATGCTTCCATAAGCTTCATTGCCTAATAAGTTGGGCTTTGGGAGTACTTTCCCTTCCTTATTTGCTAGTATTTTATTCTTCGTATACATATATACACACACACGTGTGTGTGTGTGTCTTTCCACAGGATAAAATAATAATGCCAATAACAAGAAGATATATAAGGAATTAATAAATATTATGAATTTGATCAACATTTGAAACTAAACTTGAGGAATTCTGCTGAATGACAAAAACCAAAGGTCTGATGAAATCTAGTTAGTTAATATAAAGAAATTGATTAAGAAATCCAAATGAATTAGAAGTTGCACAATGATTGGTAGTTTTGTCATTTATAGTCACTAAAATGGAAAAGGTTCTTGTTTGCACATTGGTAAAAGAAACTTCCACGAGTATGGAATTGGTCTTTCCTGTAACCATCTTGTATTGGGTTTTTTTTTTTTTGGACAGAGTTTCGTTCTTCTTTTTTCTTGGTAATCAAAATGATAACAAGCTGCAGGGGTTTGCCTTTTTCTTTTTTCTGATATTGGGCAAGGATCAATACTTGAGTGCGCAAACGACGGCCTATCCTTCATGGAGAAGTAAACCATCTAAGGTTGACCTTGAAAGGGAATATTATCTTGTAGATAAATAATAGTCAGATGCCCATTACGGCATTACCTGCTTACAGTATCAATTGCCGTTCATTTCGACTGTGACTGCAACCTTCATGTAGCATCAAAACTTTTGTGTGTAATTAAGAAGCTTTGGTACCATAATTCAACAAGAAGTAGGAACCAGGACCAACCACGTCTTCACCTCCTAAAATTTGCTGCTCATTGTTAAAGGAACCGAGAGATTATTGATATAAGTGCCAATGTTATTGAACACAACTTTATCCTATTCATATTGGAGGTTACAAACTATGGATGATTGCAGTGGAAACTTAGGTATTCAAATGTTAGACCCCGATTGATTACCAGTAATCATTGCACGAGCATAAACCGGCCATGAAATGATGAAACCGATTAGAGTCTCTAATAACAATCTCCTTTTGAAATAGCCTTGAAGCTAACTTCATGAAATTATGACAATCTACACAAATTCGAATGTTTTTCATAATCCTTATAGGAGCATCAACACGACCCAAGTTATAATCATTCATTACAGTAAAAACCAAAGCCAACTTCTCGCTATGATGATATAGTTGCTCCTCCTTTTGCTCTTGTTCCACGTCATGCAATGCTGAGCTTGTTTCAGGCACATAACCGATCTCCTTTAACCTCCCAATGAGTTCTTCAAGCTCATTGCATATGACCTCCCTCTGTGGATGATGGCGACCTCCAGATGCAAACTCATGCACTTGATTTTCTATTTCTACCCAACTTAATCCGGGTTCCTTTCTCACTCTAGACCCTTTCATTTCCATCCTAATTAAGTCTGCTTCATAAAAGCTACCACTGAAGCAATATAGATTTGACATTTGCACATAAGCTAAGGAATTGCTAGGATCTAACTCCTTCAATTTATAAGATGCTAATTTGGCCAATTCTGTTGCACCATGCTTCCTACAGGATCCCAGGAATGAACTCCAAACAACAAAGTCAGGTTCTATAGGCATCTTACTTATAAAATCTTGAGCCTCTTGAATCTGACCAGATCTTCCCAAAATGTCAACCATGCAAGCATAGTGATCTAGTTGACAAACAATGCCATAATTCGTAATTGAATTGAAAAGGCTGGTCCCTTCTTCCACGAGCCCAGCATGGCTACATGCTGAAAGAAGAGAGACAAATGTAGTAGCATCAGGTGGCACATTCATCTTTGTAAAAAGCTGCAAAGCAATCTTAGCTTGACCATGGACTGCATAGGCCTTCATCATTGTGTTCCAAGAAACCAAATCATGATGTTTCATTTGATCGAATACTTTCTTAGAGGAAGAAATTGAACCACACCTCCCATAAGCATGAATCAAGGCATTATTAAGGACAGTATCATCCTCAGACATAGATTTAATCAGCAGTGAATGATATGTTGAGGCATGCTTCTCGGTTAAAAATCCAGAACAAGCCTTCAATACAATTGAAAAAGTGTGTCCATCTGGAGTTAAACCTTCTTGTCGGAACTGACAAAAAAGGGAAAGGGTTTTCCCCGGGTCATGGTCTACGAAAGCTGTCATAATGCTGGTCCATAAAACTATATCCCGATTATATCCAGCTTCAACAAAAAGCCTATAACTATCTGCAATATCCCCTCCAAGTTCTGCATAAGTTTTCACTAATGCAGTAATTATTTGAACTTCTGAAATGAAAGCAGTTTTTAATGCTTGACAGTGTATCTGATGACAAAAGCCCAGACCGAGCCCAAATTCATCCCAATTGCAGAGACTTGTGGACGACAAAGTGCTTAAAAGTGTTGCACGATCAAATCCAATTCCTTGATGATTCATTTGCATAAATAAATAGATAGCCTGGTGTCCAAGTTTTCGGAAACAAAACCCTGCAATCATTGAGTTCCACGTTATAAGGCTGGGATTTTCAATGCCCTTGAACATAGTCCAAGCATCATCTTTACTATTATTGAAAGCACCATCTTTAGAGTAACTCTTGCTATACATGGTAATAAGAGCATTTGCAACATAAATGAAGGCATCTAAAGACCTTTTCAAGGCAAATCCATGTATCTGCCGCCCACGTTCACCATTGTGCTCACCAAACGAGGTAAGCAAACTTGCAACTGTAAACTCATTGGGCCTGTGATCTACCAACATTCTCGAAAATGTAAGGAAACACTCATCCACATGACCATACTGAGAAAGTCCCGAGATAAGCACAGTCCAAGAGACAAGGTTTCTCCTTGGCATCTCATTAAATAATTGGTAGGCATAGTCTAAGTGGCCACATTTACAATACATGTTGATAAGATGATTGGAAATAAAGAGATCAAATGAGTCCATGGGATCCCGGGACATCATGTAACGGTGCAGTCCCATGCCTTCTTGGAGGCAGCGGAGGCGTGCACAAGCATGAAAGAGACACGCATAGGTCTGGTGGGAATGAGGCTGTCTAGAGGAGTAGAACAGTGCAAGAGCCTGCCTAAGGTGGCCGCGCGTGGAAATCACGCGTGATTCAGATAGATAGTTATTATCAATATAATCTGTCCTAAAATGCACAATATCACCTTCCGCTGCCGATCTCCAGTATCTAAATTGGAAACGAAAAGCATGCTTACTTGGGTATGCAACCAAATTCCGTTTGGCAAAAAATGGGCAATAAATTGTCGAGAGTTTCATGAGGTCAATGATCCTATCTGCCTAAATAAACAGATAGAACATTATTGTACCACTCAGGCATTTCAACAAACATTTAGAACGCAAAACTCAGCAGCTCAATTTTCACCAACAAATCAACGAAAAAAGAAAACACTTATAAACTTCCAAAGAAACTCCATAGATTCACTTCCACAAGCACAAATATAAAGCTACAAATTACCCTGAATCACTGACATTCCCTAATCTCAATAAGCCACTTGAAAATTCAACCTCTATAAAGAAAAAGGGTTTCGTCTCAAACGTTCTTCCCTCCATTACGATCACCAAATGAACACATTCCGGTTTAGAGCAGACGAGTGGAAACAGTATACATGCGCGCGCACACACATATACATTAGAAGTAAACAATAAAGACAGAAGTGTGTAGAGTTGTATAAATAGTGAAAAGAAATGGACTCCAGAGCATTTGGAAGCAAGGAAGAAAGAAAGCTAAGAATTGGGAGGAGTTGAGGAAGAAGACCTTTGAGTTTTAGCAGAGAGAACGGCATTGATTTGCGAGCAGTAGCACACACACAGAGAGAGAAGATGATGGACTGGTTGCAGTTGCGGGAAATTAAAGGGAGGGAGCCAAGGAGTTGATATGGGCCGGCCCACCTTTTGGGTTTAAATTAGTTTGGGCTTTTAGGAACTCGGCCCATTTACAGGAAAGCACAGCCTTTTGGGTTTAAACTGATTCGCAAGTGGGCCTTTTGGATTTAAATTGGTTTGGGCTTCTAGAAAGAAAAACTAGGCCCATTTGCTACAAACACGGCCATTTTGGATTTAAATTAGTTTGGTTATAAACCATAAACTAATAATAACTTATACTTTTATAAGTGTATCAATTTAAACTTTCTTTTATATCCAGTTTGGATAAATATAATGTGAAACTTATAATTATATTAATAATTGTATTAATTAATCCTCCAAAATTTCTTAAATAAATCAATATAGACTCTCAATTAAGATTTCTTTGAAATTTTTCTACGCATATATTCTAAATGTCCATTTTATTAAAATAGCATTTGAAGAAGTCTAAACACGTGTAAGAATTGATACTTTTGACGAATTTCAAATATTATCCTAATAAATGTTCTAAATCGATTCACTTATAGCAATTTAGAAGTGTAATTGAAAAAATTAAAGATCTTGCACGATATTTTTCAAACTAAATCTAAATGATGGTCTAAATTGGTATACTTCTGAAAGCTATGAGTTTAAATAAACACATCCCCATAATTTAAGGGTGTAAATTGAATTTCTTTTTTTACTTTCAATCAATAGTGTGTGTATATATATATATATATATATCTTAGAGTGAGGGATTTAAACTACAACCAACTTGGCCATTATAGTACATACTTATGCCAAGTGAGCTTAGCTCATTTTGACTCGTCAAGAATATATTAGCAGTTATGCTTTAGCTTTCTTAAAATAAATTTTAGAACGTAGGGAAGAGATTCTATACTAGAGATGCAACTGGTATCTTAAACGTTTGTACCATGTGTAGGTTATTATTATTTTTTTTCTGGGTCAAAATGAGCATAATTGTAATAAAATATGTACTATTAACCTCAAAATTAGAAGTTCCATTTTTTCTCCTCCCATATTATAATAATAATAATAATAAAGGTTAACTTTAAGGATTGTTTTTAAATATAAAAAAATGAGTTAAACTATTTACAAATATAGAAAAATTTTACTGTCTATTAGCGACAAACTGCGATAGAATTCTATAGCTTGAGCAATAGATCCCCATAGCGATAAACTTCTATCACTATTAGATTTTTTTATATATTTATAGATAGTTTGATATTTTTTTTTATTTATAGTAATTTCTCTAACTTTTTAACAAGACTCAAAGGAATTTTAGAAAACAAAAATGTACTTATCTCAATTGGTATAAATATATGTTAATGACCAAGAACGAAGAAATTAGTGGTTCAAAATCCCAACCTCCTATTGTTAAAAAAAAAAAAAAAAAAAAAAAAAAAAAAAAAAAAAAAAAAGTCTAGACAAGTGATGTTGACTGCATAATCCCATCTCATAAAAAAAATTAAAAAGAATAAAAAGAATTTAAAACTTAAAACAATGCTTGCACAAATTAAGTTTCTGACTACTATTCATTGAAAAATTAAATTTGTTTGTTTGCTAATCAATTATTAAATTTATTGTCAGAGTTATTAGACATTTTAAAAGTTTAGAGACTAAATAAACACAAATCTTAAAGTTTATATACTAAACTTGTAATTTAACTTTCCATATTTTAGTATTAGAATTTTAAAATAATTTAAAACGAAGGACTTTAAATCTTCAGTATACGATTTGGACTTGTTTTTCCAAAAGAAAAAAAATTGGTTGAAACAAAGCCAAGAAAAGACCAAAAATAAAATATTAGGAGTAGGAGTAATAGTCGATTCGGTTTTGTTAGTTTTAGGGTCAACCAAGAACCAAAACCAATTAGTTTTATAAAGAGATCCAAACCAATATCTAATGAATTGATTTTTATTTGATTCAATTTATCATCGGTTTGATTTTCAGTTTTGACATTTTTTTTTCTCTTCCAAAATTTAATTTTTATTTCCAATTTTATTTTGTACCGGACATTTTTACTAATTTTAGATTAAAATTGGGTTCATTTTTTTTATAAATTAAAATTGGACATTTTTATTTTTTTTTCTTGACACTTTCTAAATAAAATATCATACACACTTGATAATACTTGATCTTTTTTTAAAACAATAAATATATATGCATCATAATAATTAAAACACTAAAAGATACCTAATATTGTTAGAGTTTATTTTTAAGAGTATACATACCTTTGGTTTGGTTATGATTAGTTTTTCCAGTAAAAAACCGATCCGAACCAATATTTTATGGTTTTCTTCAAATAAAAATCAATATGTCCAATTTTATACTAAAAACTCAAACCAAACCAGTGAATCGGTTTGGATTGATTTAGTTTTTCAATTTTTTTTAACGCTCCTAATTAGAAGAGTAGAAACATAATCTACCTAAACCATATGCCCAAAATCAATAACCCAAGACATATTATGGCAACATTTCAATCTCACCTACACTCCACAGACATATTATGGCAACATTTCAACATAAATCCAACTACAGGCTCAGCTCAATTTCTATTGATTCCTAGACACCTAATTCTCTAAGCCCTACTTTCACTCCCAACTCTAAAACAACTGTGAATTAGTTACCTTCTAATTTCATGAACACTCTTTTCTCTTTTTTACAACGCTACAAGATTTTTGGCTTTTCCCCAACCATTAGATTTTTCTAACAAAGTCTCCTACTTAATTTCTTTCTCTCAATGCCATTAAACTAAAAAGATTAAAGAAGTGAAGTTCACTGCCACTTGTTATATGAGTTATTTGTTATGACCAAGCAGCATGAAGACAGTCCTCCCACGAGCCATACTTTGAACTAAAACTACCACCGCCATTTCGTCGAGCATGCTCCGAAACGACGTCTCGAGCACACTCATCCCATATCCTGGCCACTTGACTAATAGAGAATGGATGTGCAAGGCTTCGAACAGACATGTTGAACTTTTCCCTTACCTGCAACGTCAGGTCTTCACCACCTGTTGGACTGAAAAAAAAAGAAAAAAAAAGTGAGGTTAAAGTTAGAAGGACGAAATATGTAATGATTTGTACTATGAAATTGACAAACAAAGAAAGCAAGAAAGAGATTTACGTGCTTCACTAACAGCGTATTACGAACTTATGGGCAGAGATCAAATTTTATTAGAGAGAAAATATCAGAGTAAAGATTCAGATGTACCAAGAGAGTTAGAGAGTTTATATATAGCATACCCTTCTAAACCCTAGGCCAAAATCATAAATAAAGTAAATAACATAAATACTAATACAAATGAGCGGGATATAAATCTCCATGCTTGATCATTGGGAGCACTAGATAACAGATTCAAGGCATTCTAACCGTTTGGAATTCTTAAAAGTTGAAAATTGAAAGTAGAATAAACTATGAACTATGAGCAAAGTTCTCCTATTAAGAAGTGTTTTCTAATAGACATTTGAGGAAAGAAGGAAAAAAAAAACACTTCAAAATATGGTTAAAATTGAAAGTAGAATAAACTATGAACTATGGCTAGTGTTGAACTCAAAAAAAAGAAATCTATTGATTATAAGAGATTATTAAAAGGCCTAAGATCTAACATTAATAAAGTTATAGCTCCTTTAATCTTGCTCCATCCCACATGTTGAACTCAAAAAGAAAATATATTTGGAATTAATTTAAAATAGGCAACCTTAGTAATGATAATTTGGTTATCAAATAAACATATTAACTGATCTAATTATGGCTTATAAACTTGTATAGTCTGCAAAAAAAGATCCCAACCTATTGATTCTAAGAGATATAGAAAGGCCGAAGATCAAACATTAATCAAGTTGTGCTCTCCAAATCGGTAGAGTTGTCCAACTCAAACTCAAGATCTTTAGATGTATACCATAGATTTGGATTACAATTAATTTCAATCTTCATCCATACATATATCTATTCATAATTATCCTTTAAGAAGAAGGTTTGTTCTTGAATAATTATGGCCCTTTGATTCCTTGTGGTTCCGTTAATAAGATTTCAAAAAAAATATGAATCTAATAAACTAGAAATCACAACCAAAAAAGGCTCATCTAATATTATATGTCATCAGCCGGACTCGAAAATGCATGAATAGCAAAAAGCCAAAATCAAATGAAGGATGGGAGTGTAACTGCGAAAGGAAACTAAGAACCTCAAATATAAAACTCAAATCATATGGTGGTATTGTAAGCAAATTCTTGCTATTAAAATGGGAGAAACTCCAAGAAAGGATAAATCTTCTCACCAAGCTTCCCCATGGAATTTATCAAATGTTGGAGAAATTTGCGGATAGCCTTTGGGAACTAGCAACTTTAAGGGATGCACTGCTAACTGCATGTTTTATGAATAAAATAAGAAAGTTGGAGCGAGTAATGCTGCTTTGGTTCCTTTAACTTTTAGCTTAGATTTATTTTGATCCTTCTACTTTTAAAAGGTTCATTTTGGTCCATACGCTCAACTTTTGTTCATATTGGTTGGTGTATTTTCAAAATGTCCATAGACTTTTAGTCTATGCTCTCTTAGAAAGTGACCATTTTGATCCCTATTTTCAAAATTTTAACATAAATTTTAAACATAAAGGAGACTCTTAAATACACATGTATAGGGAACAAAGTGTAATGCTAGAATTTCAACAGAAAATAATGAGGACAAAAATGAAAATAAAGGGATGAAAATGATCATATTTTAAAAGTATAAGAACCAAAATAAATCAAAGTTGAAAGTGTAAGGACCAAAACAATCATTTCAAAAGTACGAACCAAATAAATCAAAGCCAAAAGTATAGGGACCAAAATACTATTTAAAATGGTGTATTAAAAAAAAATTGGCTCAAGTACCTGAAGAGCTGAAGTTTGGTGTGAGGTTAAATTTGAATGGGCGCACATAGCGACAAAAGAACATTTAACTATGATCCCTTCACTTCTGTCAATTGTAGCTGCAGGATCAGTTGTTATCGTATCTTTGTCACAAACAGACACCACTGTATCAATCAGCTGCTCATTTATCCTCCTAATTTCTTCAAATAAAGATTGCTTCGCCAGAAATGAAAACCCATGCCAATGTAAATTATCAGGAAACTGTATTAACAGATGTATTTGAAAGAATATATCGAAGAAATATGTCGTTAATAATAGAAAGTTTATGAAGAATCTATTCGACATTGAACAAAGAAGTTGTTCGATACTACAAGCCTTGGTAATCAGTTAATTATAATATATAACAACAAATATTATAAGGCTAGATCAAAATTTATAAATAAATACCGATGAACTTTTTCCCTAACTAAAAAAATACATCTACATCTATTCTTTCAAGTGTTACAATACTATGCTTGACCTTTCATAAACATTTCAACCCTATCTTTAGATTAGAAATCCTTTAGAATTTCGAACAAAAATTCAGGTTTGAAATGGTCTAGGAGTTACCTAAAATGGAAATTAGGATCACCAAACTCTTATAAGTCACTACCGCACCACTCCAAGTCTCTATTTTCGTTTGAAATTCTAGAGGAATTCTAATCTAAGAGTAGTTTTGAAATGTTGCAACTTTGGAAAGAATTTTCATACATATTATCCTTCACATACTGATTCTAGGCATACTAGTCAAGACTCAAGACGTATCAAATAAAATAAAGGATCTTGTCGACATTATCTTCCTCAGTGGATCTTTTTAACCTCATTTGATGTGGAAAGCTAATTTCACATTCATGAGTAAAGTACTTCACACTATATTTTCTCAAATTAATTAAACAGAATCTTTAGAAAAATTATCAAAATCAAGCTCATAGTTATTACTAATCAGCAATATTCATGATCATATTTGCCCATAAATCCTTATTTGTTCACCCACGTAATTTCATCTTTTCAAGTTCGAACCACATAAACCAAGGAGATGGACGCTAATTTGAGCATAATTTAGTGAATAAGTCACCAATTACCATCTCAAAAGTTAATGGTTCGATTCTCTACCCCTTCAAATTATTGAACTCAAAAAAAAAAAAAAAAGATGGTCATGCACCTCGATTGTTCTTGAATTCAAGTCAAAACCTTCACAATCCATCAAACGTTTATAGTGTCTTGTTCTCCTTGATCCAATAGTGCCTCCAAATCTTGAACATTTTCTTCTCAGAGGAGATGCATCTACACCCACCAAATCCGCGCCAACTGCAGCTTTGGAGGTGTTAAAAGGCGCCAATGAAGGTACTCTATCAGTCATACAGACGAGAGAATGAATGTCATCGACAGAAGCACTTAACGCTTTAGGTGACATTTCGTTTACCTGAGATTGAGCCAAGAATGGAATTTCTATAATGTACATTAAAAATTTGTGCTTAGGAGAAATGAAAGTGAAAAATATTTTCGAACGAACCATTTTAATCAAGCGTTGGAGAGGAGTAAGACAACATATGTCATTCTCATGAACTGATTCTGCTACCTCCTCCAAAATGGCTGAAGGTGGCATGCCAGGGGAAGAGACGATGAATGCCTTTTCCGCTTGGATTGCATCATTTCCCATTTGTGGGCAGAGAAAATCGTCCCAGGCCTCCTCATAATCAGCTAACAAAAGCATTGGCAAAAGTTTAGGGTGTTTGTGAGAGTGATTTTGAAATTGTTAATATCACTTTGTCGTATTCTAAATCAATAATCACTTTGAAACATGTCATTTTTGGAGTGATAATTAAATGCACGTTCCAAAAGTGATTTCTAGTAGTAAAAAAAAAAAAAAAGTTTTATCGAGAATGTAAAACACGATAATAAAGAAAGTACTTAGAAATCCTTGACTTGATTATCTCGTTCTTTGCAATAACCCACCAAGAAACTTCATAACTAGTAGTTTTATAAACAATTTCTCCTGAAGGAACTTAATCGAGCAGTTTATAGAATGAATATAGCATCTGGTCAAAATTTGTCGATACCTAAAACTTTCACAACTAAATAATCATCTTGGCCGAGTTAGAACTAAAAAAAGAAGTGAGGCATTCAATGTAAAGAAACATCAACAGCAACATTTTCAGTTATTCAACTCCTCACCTCTTCCATTTTCAGGCAAACCAGGCAAGATCGTCCTCCTCCTTTTCATGTAAGCTAATTTCCAAGAATCGGCCAAATAGATCTTAAAGATTCTTTCACCTGATACAACATGCAACACAATCAAACAGATAGCTGAAAATGCGACTCAATCGAAGTTCCAAAACGCAACAAAAACAAAGAAAATGGAGCCAAAGAGCCAGCGATTAAACGAATACCTTTAGGGCACAGCGAGAAGAAAAGCTTCGATATCCAAACTGATGGAGATCGGTAATGGTGGAAAGTTGAATCATGTTGAAGCGAATTAAATAGTGGCGATGCTTAAGGAGCAAGAAAACAAAGAAGGAAGAGGATGAACAGAGAGTGTGGTTGTTCGAGAGCATACAGCTCACATCCGCGCGCCATTCTAACAAACCGTTCAAAATGGGAACGTGTGTCACACCAATATTCACTTTCTAACGCTCCTTATGACATATACGTCCAAAAAACAAAAAAAAATCATTTTGTAATGTACTTTTGGAATTTATTTAATTTTCATTTAACTTTTTATATGTTATTTTATTTTAGAGAATTTTTAAAAATAGAAAAATTAGGAAACTATTTACACAAAATAGTAAAAAATTTAGATAGTTGTAATAGACGTTGATAGAAGTATCAGGGTCTATCAGTCATAGAAATGATAGAAGTCTATTACTAATAGATGCTGATAGAAGTTTATCAATGTCTATGAGTATTTTTTGTTGTTGCTATTTTCGATAAATATTTGACATTTTTTCTATATGTAAAAATTTTTCTTATTTTTTTGGGTTAAAATATCATTTTGTCTATATACTTCGATGTTTGTTAGTCTCTATCATTTTAATTGTCCAATTTTAGTCGTTGTACTTTGAAATATTTACAACTCAGGTAATTGTTTTAAATGACAAAATTGCTAAAAATATTTTCAAATATAACAAAATTTCACCATCAGTGATAGATATTAATAAATATTGATAGATGTCTATCACTGTCTATCATTGATAGACATTGATATTTTGTTATATTTGTAAATAAGTTGGTTCATTTTCCTATATTTGAAAACAACATTTACAATTCTTTAAAATTGTTGCTATGTACTTAATTATCATCCCTAAAAGTGCTACTCAATGTGATTACCCTTCAATAAATCTTAAAGTTAGTCCTTATTACTAGTTATTGTTGATTTTTAAAAAACATTTTGTTTTCTATAACATTTTTACTATAAATTTTGAAAATATATTCACATATTATATTTCCTTTCACGAAAATTATTATTATTATTTAACCAATTTTGGTAAAAATTAACTTTGAGGGACAAACTTTAAGATTTATTGAAATTATATGGATTAAAATTGAATAATTGAAAGTATAGAGACTAAAATTGAATAAACTCCAAAGTATGGAGACCAAAATAGTATTTTAACTTTTAAAAAAGTCAAAATTATTGGATTTTAGTCCTTTTACTTTAAATAAATTTTAAATTTTGTCACCTTAGATTTACTTTTTTATCCGAAATAGTTAAATTATAATATATAATAAGGTTAAAATAACATTTTAGTCTTTATACTTTGGAACTGGTTCAATTTTAGTCCATATACTTTTAAATGTTAAATTTTAGTCTTTGTAATTTTAATAAATCTTAAATTTAGTCCTCCAAAGTTAATTTTTATCCAAAAAAAATTTAAATCATAAAAATATTTTTCATTCAAGAAAATACATTACTTGAATATATTTCTTAAACTTATAGTAGAAAGGCTAATAAATAAAAATAGGGAAAATTGTTTTAAATGAAAAAATAATGAAACTATTTACCAATATAGCAAAAGGCAAACATTAGGATGAGTAAACCTTTTGTCATTTTGCTACATTTGTAAATAGTTTTATTATTTTATTATTTATGAAAAATCCCCTAAAAATAATAACAACTTTTGAAAAAATGAACAACAAATTGGAATAAGAACTAAACTTAAGATTTATAGAAAGTATATAGACTAAAATTAGCCATTTGATAGTATATGGACGAAAGTTGAACAAGTCTCAAAGTATAAAGACCAAAATAGTATTTTAATCTAATAATAATTTTTATGCCAGATAATACAATATATGAATATGTCTATAAAATTTATAATAAAAATGTTAGTAGATAATAAAAAAAATAGAAAAATCAACTGTAAACTAGTAATAGAGACTAATTTTAAGATTTATTGAGAGTACATAAAATAAAATTTGATATTTGAAAATACATTGACTAAAATTTAACAAGTCTTAAAGTACAATTACTAAACTGATATTTTAATTCCGCAAAAAAAAAGAGTTTACAAATATTAAAAAAAAATTACTGTCTATCGCTTGAGATTCTTTCTGTTATAGTAATTTTTCTAAATAATTACCATTATTATTTTGAGAACTTGAACCTACAATTTGATATATATTTTTTTTAATACAATAATTATAGGAATGGGACATCAAACTTAGATTTTCAAATTTGACTGGAATTATTGATGACTAAGCTTATTTTGACATCTACAATTTGATATAGAAGGATAAAAAGGACTATAAATAATAAATTTTGTAATTGATAATTTGATAAGCATGTCTAGAGTTTGAAATGGACTAGAATTAACATGGTAATTGGTATTTCATATGTTTTTAAAAAAAATAAAATCTCTTATTAATATTATACTTTATTTTTTAGAAAAATACTTTTATGGTCCTAGTTTTTATTTGATGATCAAGATTTCAAAATATTAAATTTTTTCCTCGAGTTTCGAGTCAATTTTGATCACATAGGTTTCAAAACATTACATTTTACTTTCAATATATGAGTTTTGTTTCTGTTATATGGGAAACTATAAGAATTTTTATACGGTTAATATCACATAAAATTTTAAAAAAATCATATTTATAGACTAAATGGTAGTCGTTCCAATAGTCATATCTTCCTGAAAAATTACAATTTAGGATGCAACACTAAAAGAAGAACCTGGAAATGATAATTAACAAAAAGTTAAAGTCAAAGACCTAAGTGATAATTTACAAAACTCGAGAGTAAAAGTAGAAAATATAATGAAAACTAGAGAACATACCAAACACAAAATTCAAGAGTAAAAATGTAACATTTTGAAATTTAAAAATCAAATAAAAATTATATTAAAAAATTAAAGGTAAAAATATAACATTTTAAACTACATAGATAAATCAAAACTAGACTCAAAACCTAGAAGCTAAATTATAAAATAATTTTTTTCTTTCCCTCTCTCTTTATTGTTATTAATTCTAGGTTTTGCTTAAATTGGATTTAATCAATTATTTTGTCACCATATTTGTTTATATATTGGAATGGATATGAAAAGTCAAATCTACCGTATGCGGCGACAAATGTTCTTTTTTTTTTTTTTTTTTGAAGAATGCGGCGACAAATGTTTAACCTTGGTAATTAGAATCATAGCCATATATATCTATTAAATATAGGTTAAAAAATACTTTTGGTCCCTAGACTTTAATGAAAGTAACAATTTAGTCCCAACTTTGAGTTGTAACGATTTAGTCCATGTACTTTCCATTTTGTAACAATTTAGTCTTTGAATTTTAGTAGGTAACAATTTAGTCCTTGTACTTTCAAATTTGTGACAATTTAGTCTCTAACGTAAAAACAATTCATCAAAATTATGTCAATTTTTATTATTTTATGATGTAAATTTTATATTTTATAAAAATATTGAGTCTCTAATTAGGTTATCGGTTTATTTATGCAAGAAATCTCATTAAATCTAAACCCTAATTTCTATAATAAGGACTAAATCGTTAAAAAATTTAAAGTACAAGGATTAAATTGTTACATAGTAAAGTTCAGGGACTAAACTGTTACAAAAATGAAAGTACAGGAACTAAATCGTTACAAACCAAAATTCAGGTACTAAATTCTTACTTTCATGAAAGTTTAGGGACCAAAAGTAATTTTTAACCTTAAATATATTAAGTTTTTTTTTTTACTCAATTAGGAGTAAGGAAATTCAAACTACAGACCTTGTTATTACTAAGTATGCCAATTGAGAATGTTCGATTTAACCCATATATTAAGGGTGTGTTTGGAATACATTTTCAAGTACTTAATTTAAAAAATAAGTCATTTTGAAAAAAAATTTAGAATATTTGATAACTACCTAAAATAGATTTTAAAGTATATTTTAAACCATTTTTATCAAAAGAGTTTAAATAAAAATGTCAATCTAAACCATGCCTAAGTTATTAAACCTCCCACTAAACCACATCTTTTTAGGATAACACCACAATTGTCATAAAAATTACTCTTTTTTTTGTTTTTTTTTTTTTTTTTTTTGTCATCAGCATGAGAATCAATGAATTGAGGATTTGTCAAAATAGGCTTAATCAAATGTATTTCATCCCAAATCAATGTAAAAAGTTAAATAAATAAAAAGGTATTTATCAAAAACAAAAAAGAGGATTTATCAAAATAAAAATTAGAAAAATTATTATAAATAAAAAAATATCAAATTATTTACAAATTTAGAAAAATTTCACTAGTCAAATATTTTTACATTAATAAATAATTCGACTCATTTTTTTATATTTGAAAATAAAAAAAATTACTTTTATTTTCATTTCAAATTCCTAGGATAATTTTAACGTGACTTGTGACTTGTGCCTCTATTTTCTATAGTAAGTTTTCAAAACTAAAAGTTCAAGCACAAATACTTTTTTTTTTTTCTTTTTTTTGAAGGTCGAAAGTTTCGTACTATATATCTCACTTGGAGTAAAAGATTAAAAAAAAATCACATTTACTTCTAAAAAGAAGAGTTTACAAACTCGAGTTTTGGGTCTTTTTGGAACAAGTTGATTTAATATAAAAATACTAGATAAATTAGGATCGATTTGATAAGCAATCTGAAAATATAAATTTGAAATTAAAGAATTCTATGAAATAGTGTCGTATTTCATATTTTTATATATGTGTTTGGTAACGTATACAAAAATTGATGGTTAAAAAATGTGTCATTCGAAAATGTATTTGATAATATAATATATATAAAAAAAAACTAGTTATCTATCCACTAAACATTAGGTTGAGTATAAATTATTATTAATTAATTTTTAAGCATATTATTAATTAGTATAATTATGAACATGTTTTGTTAAAAAAAATTATATAATTATTATTATATTTTATAATTTATAAAACATTACATCATGCATATTATAACTTAAAGAAAAAAATGAATTGAGTCTACACCATGAAATACTATATGTATTAATGTTTTTTTTTAAAATAAATCTATATTTTAAAATTTCAAATTCAAAAATATATTCGCTCGTACAAAAATATAAAACAGAATTCAAATTATGTACCAAACATACGTTTTACCTTGAAAAATTTTTAAAAATAGAAAAATAAGAGAAACTATTTACACAAAATAACAAATTTTTTAGATAGTTGTGATACATGCTGATAGAAGTCTATCAGGGTCTATCAGTGATAGAAATGATAAAAATCTATCATTGATTGATGCTGATAGAAGTCTATCAATATCCATCAATATTTTTTTTTGTATAAATAGTTTGATATTTTTTTTATTCATGAAAATTTTTGTTTTAACCCTCGGACCTATCATACAAATGGCATATGTTAAAGGAATAATCTTCATTTTAACTTATATATTTTTTATGGGAAATTGTGAGTGAGATAATATAGGGACAAAATAGGTGCGAGTTTAATTTTTGACCATGTGTTTTGTTCAATTTTTTATATTGTGGTTTAACTTTATTGAGTGTTTATTTATTTAACTTGTTTAAAGTAAATTAATATATTCTAAAAGATATATATTAGCCTAATTATAAGACTAATAAACATTGATGAATTTTATATTTCAATAATCAAGGTAATTCCTATACAAGATAAAAAATTAATTAGCTATATATTTTCTTTCTACCATTTTTCTAGTTTAAGGAATATATATATATATATATATATATATACACATATATATATATACACATATATATAACACCTTATTTTGAGTCCCTATTTAGAATCATGGAATTGAAAGCAAGTTAGATAATAAATAAATAAAAATATTAATAAATGATCAAGATTTTAAAAAATAGAACCAATAATAATACCAAAAAGGTTAACCAATAAAAATCTAATTAGAATATAATTTTTTATGACCTTTGTTTTTTTTATAGATATTGAAAAATGTAAATATTAATGGAAGCTTTTACTTTATTTTAAATACAACATATACATGGTTGTTTTTAAATATAGAAAAATGATTCAAACTATTTATAAATATAATTTTTTTTTACTATCTATCAGCAATAGACCGTGATAGACTTCTATCGCTTTACAAAACATTTATAAATAGTTTTATATTTTTCTATTTATAATAATTTTCAAATATATATATATATATATATCTTTTTTTTTTTTTTTACCCAACGTTCAACTTTATAAGTAAATCGTTTACTGCCTAGTTGAAGTATATGTAGTTAAAATTTTTCATATACATACACATACATATACGTACGTAACATATTTTTAGCCTATTTTACTCTTACAAAATTATGGTATTATTTTTTTATAACATATTGCACGTAAATAATATATTAGTCATTACAATTTTTTTTTTATTTTTTATTTTAAATAATCATTACAAATATTTTATTACATCCACAAAGAAAAAAGATCATAAAACTATCAAATATAATATTCGTTTCAAGTAATAATATGTATTATGTAGTATAATATGAAACATTTCCAAAAACACAAATTTTGGCATGCAAAAAATCTACGTAAAAGTTAACTAACACACAATTCTTGACATTCAAGTTGGACGATTTAATGATTTATAGAGAGAAGTTCTTAATCATAAAAGAAAATTTATTTATTTATTAATTAATGAAGAGAAAAAATTAATGAGAAGAACATAAATTTCAAGGTATGAACATAAATATTCCATCAATAACAAAGTATGAAGTGTTTGTGGCCTTTCCTCTTAAACCCAACCTTCAACTTTGTTCTTTCTTCCTTTTTTCTTCTATTTACATTAAATAATTGTTCATCCTCTTGTATATCTTCCAATTTTTATTAAAATAAGAATATAATCTAGAGTTATTTTCAAATATAGCAAAATGAGTCAAACTATTTAAAAATATAGAAATATTTTACTGTCTATCAGTAATAGACCATGATAGACCTCGATATGTGATAGAAGTCTATTGTAGTTTATCGCTGATAGATATAGTGAAATTTTTCTTTATTTACAAATAGTTTGATATTTTTTTCTATTTATAATAATTTTTCTATAATTTATTCTAAGAAAAATTCAAGAGAGAAAGCGCAATTCAAACTCAAAATAAAACAATATATGAACAAAATAATAAAACGAAATCAAGAAAATCATATAACTCAAATTCAAAATTTATCTATTTGCATTCTTTTGTATTAAGCTCTTTTTAATTACTATTAATAGGATTAAGCTCTTTTCCAATTAAATGCTTTTTTTCAATTTCTTTCGTGATAAACCCTTTTGAAATTTTAGTCAAATTTCAAGAAATTAAGGTTAAATTAACTCTTATAATTTAAAAGTTTGAATTTATACTCATCAAGGCCAATCATCTCTAGTGATTTACCAAACTATAGAGATGAAATTCTAACTTTCAAAATCATATTTAAATTCTAACTTTTTTTTTCAGGATCGAATTTGTAATTTAACAAAAAATTTCAAAATATTATATTCAAAAGATAAACTCGAAAAAAGAAAAAAAAATGTTATTGTTATTGATCGAACGATCAAGAACGAGTGGTTGCTAACTTTTATTTATATAAATCATGTAAAAAAAGGAAATTACAACGACATCAAAGGGAAAAAGAAAAAGAAAAAAACCAACACAACATTATGTGTCAATTTCTTAAACACAAAAGAGATGAAGATCAAACCCTAAACTAAAGCTTGAGTGATAAATCAAGTTCATGGCTTTCTTCCACATGATGATCCATCTTCAACACCGGCGGCTCAGAACGACTCAAATTCGGTATCGAAATCGTTCCATCTTCTTCAAATCTTCTCATTGATTCAGTTGCATTATTGATCGCGGATGACAATCGAAATCCACCATTATGAGCTTGAATTCCCTCCATCTTTAGCCTTTCAAACGCCAATAATTTTGAATTGTTATTATTATTACTATTCACCACCACCGGCCGGGAAGCCCAAGCACCATCTACTCCGCCGTGAAACTGTAGCGCGGGAGACCCGAGCCACCGATACGATGGTTTATGAATCATTGAATCCATCCGTATTCCGAGTGATTTCCCGAGCGACGATCCGTAGAGTGGATGAGGCGAGAGGGTAGAATATGGACTATAGTACGACGACAAGTACGGTGGCCCGACAACATTGGCGCCGCTTCCGAGTTCCATTCCTTGCCGGCGCTTGGCCATGGCTCTTTCTTGCTTGTGTGCATTTTGGTGGCCTCCTAGGGCTTGGGAGGTGGAAAATTCCCTCTTGCAAAAGTTGCATGAAAAAACCCTAGATTTTGAATTTGAAGATAATTCATTATTTGTATGACCTTGAGAAGAAGAAGAATCCACCGTCACCGCCACCGCCACCGCAGCCGTCGGTACTATCTTCTTGGAGTTCAAAATCTCCGGCGCGCCATTGCCGGAATTCTCAATATTGTTAGAAAGCTTGAGATCCAACAACAACCGTGAGTTCGACTCCTCCGACTGCCGATCACCACCGTCGATTTCATCGGCAACAACCATCTCCATCTTCATCTTCACCGGTCCGCCGTCGGACGTGGCGGAGATACTAGAAGCTTCAGAAGGGCAATTTCGATTATCTTTTCCAGTTTCAGCCATAGCCAACCAAAAAATAAAATAAAAACCTTCAAACAAAATTTTATTTTTTTCGTCTTCTTCTTTCTTTGTTTGTCTCAAAGAGAGAAATTGGGTTTTATATTTCTGGTTGAAATTAATGCAATGAGATTTGCAAATTAAGGAAAGAAATCTCGAGTCGAAGTTATTACCATGCAAATTATAAAAGAAGATATGTTTTTTAAATTATTATTATTATTATTATTATTATTAAATATTTTTTTGTTCTCCAAAAGCCATGGAGCTGAGATGAATTATTATATGAAAGTTTCAAACTATTTTTTATATAAATAATAATAATAATAATAATAATAATTAAAAAGTAAGATCAACACGGTAGAATCTGCCACTAAAGAAAAAGATTCATGAGTTTGATCTGAAAAAGGCATGAGATAAAACACCATCTCATCTCATTGATTAAACTTTCCTAAAATGATCAATGGGAGATTTTTATTTTTTATTTTTTATTTTTTTTTTTGTTTTTAGTTTGAAAATTTTGTGTTTATGTTCTTTTATAATTAATTATTATTACTACATGTTAGGGATATTGTCATGGAGACACATTCAATTTCCTTAAACAAGACAAAGGACAACAAATGACTTATGACCGGTCTGGATTGACTTTCTAAATGTTTTAAATTTTGCTTAAGAAAATTCTAAAAATTTCAATTTCGTGTCTATAGTCATCATGAATTTTAAAACAAATTGATGAAATGAAAGACCCTATTAGACAAAAAAAAAAAAAAAATTAAAAATTTAGGCCCTATTTTGTAATCATTTCGTTTTTTATTTTTGTTTTTTGAAATTAAGTCTATAGACACTACTTTCACCTTCAAATTTATTCATTTGTTATCTACTTTTTACCAATGATTTATAAAACCAAGCCAAAATTTAAAAACTAAAAAAAAATAGTTTTTAAAAACTTGTTTTTGTTTTTGGAATTTGGCAAGAAATTCAACTATTGTACTTAAGAGATATACAAATCAATGTAAGAAATGGAGAGAAAATAGGTTTAATATTTTAAAAAACAAAAAAAAAAAAAAAAAGAAAAAGAAATGGTTACCAATAAGAGCATTAGTTATTTATTATATTGTGCACAAAATTGAAGTTTTAGAAATTTATTATACACACTTTTTGATGTTCTTCAAATACTTATTAGACATAAAATTAAATGTTTGTGAATTTATAAACTCTTTTTAAAATTCAAAAACTAAATAGACACAACGAAAAAGTTCAAGAACTAAACTTATATTTTAACCATAATTATATTAAACAATTTATTATATTATCAGTAATCTAAAGTATTCACTAAGTTAGTTGCAAATCTGACATATGCATATGATAATAGTCAAAAGATATGTGGTTCGAAATTTCCTACCCTAATGTACTAAAAAAGAGTTAATTGCTAACGATAATATTCTATTCTTATATAATTTTTTTAAAATAAGATGGTTTATTTGCCATATCATTATTTTATGTATTATTAAGTTTATAAAATATGTTTTAAAATTATAACATTATTTTAAAAATTTTCTTAAAAAATCATATAATGTTTAAAAATAAAGGAAAATTTTCATAAATAGAAAAAATGTCAAACTATTTACAGAAAATAGCCAAAAAAAAAAATACTAATAGACATTGATAGACTTCTATCATTTCTATCACTGATAGACCCGGATAGGCATCTATCCGCGTCTATCACAACTATGTAAAAAATTTTCTATTTTGTATAAATAGTTTTCTTTATTTTTCTATTTTTAAAAATTTTCTTTTAATAAATAATTTTATTTTTAGTTTTTGGATATTAATTAAAAAAAAGTATTGTGCCCACCTACCTAGGAATTAATATCTTATGAGTTTCCTTTACACCCAAATATTGTAGGGTCAGACAAGTTATCCCATGAGATTAGTCATATATATATATATATATATATATATATATATTAGAGAGATCTTAAATAAGAATGGAAGATTTGAATGATATCATAAACATTATTATCATAATTAAGCCTTCCCATGCACAAAAATTTGAACAAATTTGAACTTTAAAATTGAAAGAGAGAAGTCTTAATTAAGGGGGAAAAAAAAAGAAAAGAAAAATCTTTTCATAATTATCATCATCACAACTAGATGGGCTTTCCATTATTAAATTTTTCTGCCCCTTTGATTCTCTATAACTGATCCTAATTTTGGTCAATTGATTTTAACCAACTTTTATAATAATTGATTCACTTTAATTTGCAGTTACTAAAACTTCTACATTTTTTTTTCTTCTTAAAATAACATCTTAATTAATTTTCAACACAAATTAAGATTTATGTATCAAATTAATTAGCCAGTTGTAGTGATCTTTTCAAGTTGCCTAATACAAACCACTCTTTTCAGCCCACAGTTTTCATTTCATAGATTAATTATATCTTTCAATTTTCTATATCTACTCTATAAACTTAATTAGCTTTTTTATTAAGTAAAATAATAAAATAAGAAAAATTTTCATCGATAGAAAAAATGTCAAACATTTAAAAAAAACAGCAAAAAAAAAAACACTGATTAGACATTGATAGACTTCTATCAGCATCTATCAGTGGTAGACTTCTATCATTTCTATCACTGATAGACCCTGATAACGTCTATCACAACTATCTAAAAATTTTGCTATTTTGTGTAAATAGGTTCCCTTATTGGTTAATTTGTGAAAAAAAATTCTTTTTTAATTCTTGGGATCAAAATTATCTAGTATTTTCAAATATTGTTGGATTAAGATTTGTTGACACTAACATATTGATGAAAAAAATAAAAACTGAAACTATTTAAACTAATAAATAAAAAATTTACGTTTTATCAATAAGTTCAAATAATTTATATTGTATATTCATGTTCGAGACTTTTTTTTTTTTTTTTTTTTTTTTTTTTTTTGCTTTGTATCGATTTCTTTACAATATAATGAAAATATATTGATTTATCTCTTATGTCGATATCGAACTCATGATCATGTAGAAGTATCGATAACAATATTTATATGTTGATAAAATTTTAATATACTAGGATATTAAGGATAAAATAGTAAAAAAAAAATTACAAAGGTGGACCTTGTTATAATTAATAAGCCAAACTAGATGCTTATCAAAATATGAGTTAAAATGAGTTTTAAATCTCATTTCATATTAATAAATTAGGTAATATGAAACAGCATAAGTTATTTATTATTAATAATAATAATAATAATAACCATTTTAGGTCAATTGTAAGAACCATATTTATAACCTAAATATTACAAATTAGGGTTTTTTTTTGTGTCATTTTTTCCTTTTTGCTAGTTTATACGTCTCCTTCTACCACTCTACATAAGGAATATGCTTAAATTAAAGAAAGTTTGAATTGGGTCCTATTATTTTTTTCTTTATTTGATATATATTAAGGTGAGATAATTATTATTTCAACCAAAATCCATTGTTTATATGTACCAAATTTTGACCAAAATGACTTTTTGATAACAATGAATTGAATGACTAAATACGATAAACTTTAAACAAGTTGGTGTTTCTTTTCAAAAAAAAAAAAAATGAAAAAAAATGAAAAATGGTGTTTTGAAAGTTAAATTAATCAATTTCTTCTATTAATCCCTTATAATTATAATTAACTTCTTCATTTTTTTTAGTAAATTATAGATATTTAAGGTTGGTTTGGTAACTATTTTTTTTTTTTTTGGTTTTTTGGTTTTTGAAATTAAGCTTATTTTCTCTCACTTTCTTACCGTGGTTTGATCTTTCTAAGCACAAGATTTACATTCTTAGCCAAATTCCAAATACAAAAGCAATTTTTTAAAAACTATTTTTTTAGTTTTCAAATTCTGACTTGGTTTTTGAAAACGTGAGTAAAAAGTAGATAACAAAATAACAAATTTAGGAGTGAGAGAGGTGATTATAGGTTTAATTTTCAAAAACCAAAAATAAAAAACAAAAAATAAAAAACCAAATGGTTGCCAAACAGGTCCTAAATTTTCGACTTCGATAAAAGAAAGTGTCCATGTCAATTACTATTGAGTTATGTCAATAAGATATCATTTAGGAAAAGTATTTATTATTTTCTCTTTTATGCAATTTGAAAGAAGTATGAATTTGGTTAAAATTATAAGTTGAGTCAAACTTTAAGATTTATATCTATTTGGTTTCTGAATTTTTAAAATTACAAATTTGGCTACTTGTAATTAAAAAAAAAAAAAACCCTTATAGTGATAGATACAAAATGGAAAGTTTAAGGTTTTATTAGACATAAAATTTGTATTTACATCAAATAGATCAATTAATTTTTAATATAATTTCAAAACTTTCATGGACGTATTAGACACACATATAAAAATTTAAGAATCAATTAGGCGAATTTTGAGGTGATCGTTGTGATGGCAACGACGATAGAGAACTGGGTGGGGAAATAAATGCGACGGGAAGCGCCGAAGAAGGAGGAGGAAGAGGAGAAGAAGAAGAAGAATGAGGCAATTGGTGCAATGGGAGAAGGCTAGCTGGGGAATTTTATGCAACGGGAGGCGGTGGTATCGTTGTTAGAAGGAGAAAGTTGGCAACAGAGATGAATTAGGCGCCGATATTGATGAACTATAATTTTCATATCTTTTAGTTGGAAAGAGTTGTTTCAATCCCCTTTGTATTATTATCTTGATGTACTCTCTCACTTATTGGGGTATGGTTTGCTCGGTTTGATACTCTGAGGAAAAATAATGTTAAAAAAAAAATTAATTAGGCATTTTTAAAAATTTAAAGATCGAATAGACACAAACATCAAAATATTTCAGAGACTAAACTTATAATTTAACCGATTCATTTAAATCCACGTGGGAATTTTGGGAGCACTATGAGGAATTAAAAAGGAAATAAATTCTTTGCAACCCTTCGTAGAAAGAATATCTCTCTTCACAACGTTTCACAAAAGGGTCGAGAAAATAAGGATAAGAATGAATTTTATTATATGGTAGGTATGATGAATGGTTAAGTTTATAAACACACAAACAAAAAAATGACAGTAGATAAGAGAGAAAATCATAAATTAATTAATAAAAACAAGAATAAGATGATAAATCCATATCTACGATAGGGGTGTGAAAACGACCCGACAACCCGAACAACCTAGACTACCCAACCTAAATTAATGTCTGTGTTTGGATATGCATGATAATTAATGTTTAGAAGTTAAATATATGTGTTAAATTTCCCAATTTCATAAGCAAAATTACTATGAACAGAAAAAAAAATATCAAACTCTTTACAAATATAGAAAAATTTTACTAGTCTATCAATGATAGACCGCGATAGAATTCTATTACTTGAGCGATAGACAACGAAATTTTTCTATATTTATAAATAGTTTCTCATTTTTCTATATTTGAAAACAACTCATTTTGTAAATAGAAATCAAAATTAAATAACTACTTAATTAATCTAAAATTATTTAATTTATTGTTATATTTATTACGTATTTAATCAATTAAAATAAAAAAGATGAATACTGTTATATTAAACATAATAAATTACTAAAATATAAATTAATTAGAACATTGATAATTGTTAATAATAGTTTATATGAAATAGCTAAGATAACATAAAATATTAACTGTGAAGGTATTAGTTGAAATTTATTAAATCTAACTAATATATTTATATTTAATAATTAATTAAAATTAATAGAATAAATAAATTGTTTGGTTTTGAATCCTTGCACAACGAATCCTATGAATAAACATGAGTTTATTCTAAATGTACATGTTATGGATGAACAATCAAAATAACCTCAAATTATAGTAATTTCAAGTAAAACAGTAAAGCAAGCAACAAGTAATTCAAAAAAAAAAAAAAGGAAAAAAAAGATTTATGTGCCTTATATCAATAATGTGAAGGTTTTCTAAGACCCTAAAAAGAGAGGAAGAAGCTGAAAACTGGTGTTACAACAAAAATAAATATACATTCTACCCTCAGCCTATGAACCCTATCAATAGTGAATATGAAACTACTTTCTAATCTGGGTGAAAAGCTCAGGAGGTTTTCCAGTTCCTCCAGCTCCACCAGCACCAAAAGCAGAGAAACCGCCGCTTCCTTGCTGGCTGCCGAACGCCCCAAATCCACCTGCAGCACCTGCAAAGCCTCCACCTGCAGCACCTGCAAAGCCTCCACCTGCAGCACCTACAAAACCCCCGCCTGCAGCAGCTGCGAAACCTCCCGTTGTAGAGGAAGCACCAGCAAATCCTCCACCAGTTGAGACTGTGCCAGCGAAACCACCGCCACCTGAACCAACACCACCAAAACCGCCACCACCCCCTGAACCAACACCAGCGAACCCACCACTACCAACACTTGAACCAGCACCGGCAAACCCACCAACTCCAACCGGTTTTAGACTGGTAAAGCCACCACTAAAACCGCCAGGGGATCCTGTACCAGTTCCAGGGAGACTAGGACCAAGCTGTCTTGATTGTCCAAATGAACCAAGAACATTCCCAAGTGCTTGCTGCCCTACTCCAATCTGAGCAGGCTGACCGAACCCACCTTGCGATGGGGCTTGAGTAGCCATTGCAGAGCCAAACCCACCAGAGAATGCAACTGAATTTGTGGGTTGTGACGCTGCTTGTGAAGCCAATGGAGATTGGAAGCTAAATGATGCAGGCCGAAACAGCTCTCCACTTGGAGGAGATGCCATAGTAAAGGAAGAGGTCATCGATGTTGCATTCACATTACCAAATGGACCACCAAATGGATTTGGTTTAGGAGCACCTGACATAGGGGTGGAGCTATTTCCAAATCCTCCTAAGCTGCTCAAATTAAACTCGACATTGTTATTCGTCTCTGGAGCCTCCTCGTCCATATCATCATCCTGAGTAACCGCCGTGTTTGAAGTTTCATTTCTACCATTCGCAAAAATCTTAGAAGTTAAGTTTGGTGAAGCAAAAGCAACAGATGGCTGTTGTGGTTGAGCATTCCCTATTACATTTGGAACCTGTCCTCCAACATCTTTGGCAACTGTCTGGGTTTTAGAAGTTGGCTCTACATGATTTTTATCAGCAGGTGTTACAGAAGGTTGAAATTTCAGTTCATAAGACTCAGGCTTTGAAGCTGGTGTTTGCTTTTCAGTATCGTCATCTGATTTCAAAATAGGTAGCTCTTTTTTCAAGGGCTCCAATGAAGGATTCAAGGAAGATAGAGTAGGTGATGTTGATACTATCTTAGGTGCCTGAAATAGGGAATCAGAAATAGAAACAACTGGAGAGGAGAAGTTTAATTGGGTTGATGTTGACAGAGGTTGATTGAGATCTATAACAGCAGCAGAACTTGGAAGAGGTTTGCTTACAGCAAATCCTGAAAATAAAGTCGATGAACTTGAAGTAGTATTTAACCGTGCTAGTGCTGGTGCTGGAACTGATGGTGAAATTGTTGTCAGCGATCTTTTTTCTTCAATCTTTCTTGCTTCATCAACAGTAGGAACCAGAGAAGACATCGTACCAACGGACGCAGATTCAGGTTTATCTGCAGATCCAAAAAGTGGACTTGTAGTTGTATGCCTCTCCTTTGCGTTAGCAGTCTTCTGATTGTCCGAATTAGAAGTATCAATAGAATCTTTCAGTGTGGGCGTCTGCTTAGATGATATGGTAAAGATGAATGATTTCTGATCAAGGTTTATATTAGATTTCTGGACAGAGTCGCTCCTAGTGACTGAGAAGAAATCAGAAGCTTTCGACTTTTCAGTAAATTTGTTTTCTGAAATCACACTGAAAGCTTCATTATTACTTTTCTTCAGCATTTCATGTGATGATTGGAATACTGACAGTGGAGAAGGCACTGTAGCATTAGCTTTTTGCAATGATTGAGATTTCTGTCTGGAGGTATTTGATGGTTGTAAAGGACTAGCCCACATAAAAGGAGTTGCTGGGTTCTCAGAGTCATGTCCTGGATATGTAAAATAAAAATAAGGTGAATGTTAGCCCGTTAGGTTACCAAAACACAAAATATGTGAAAACATCAAAGATAACTTTATTGCAATATCAATAGCCATTCAAGTAGACTATGTGTCTCCCTCAACAAATCTACAAAGGATACCAAAATGATTCCCCCCTCCTAAGGTGCACAACTTCTCTTATTTATAACCAAAGCACCTCTAGCTAATTATCACTATGCCCTTATTAACATCCTATTACTATTACCAAGAAACCTCCTATTAATACCCTCAAACTGAAACATTCAAAACTCAAAAGGAACAAGAAATAGATTTTATAGATTTTGTGAAAGCTGAGAGCAAGCAAATGACTATAAAAATCTTCTGCTTATGCTTCATCTTAGGGATTACCTGCATTTTTGGATGATGATGACGACATAGATGATGTTAAGCGACTAGCTGGCCGTGCAACTGTTGCTGCCCCTTCAGGTGTGCAAGACCGAAATAGTTTCTCATCAGAGGAGGGTATTCCTTGCAAAAGCATCCTCTTAACAGTTGTTTTTGGAGGTTCGACACTAGCCAGGTTCTGCATCAATTTTATTGGGAATAAATGTTAGGACACAAAAGCATATAAGTCTAAGTCTGCATAATTATTAGACTATGAGTACAAAACAGAATCAGGCATATCAGATTGTGCACTTCATTGCAAGATATGTTAGTTACGAAAATCTATCAAGGAGCAATTATAATTGCTTATGAGCACATAGACAATGAACTTGACGTTACTTTTCTTTTAAAAGTTCTTATTATTATTATTGTTGTTGTTAATTGTAAAAAAAATAAAAATAAAATAAAAAACTGAATGGCAAGAAGGAAATCCTCTTAAAGAGAAAGTACTAGATAAACTATCCCATTTTGAATCCCTAGATATTTGATCCCTTGGATGCTTCCAAATCTCACGTGTCCATTTTAATCTTGGAAGTTCAGAAGATTAAATAATTGTGATATGAAGATATCTTATCGAGAAAAAATCAGTACATTATTAGCAAAAGAGTCCCGGGGGGATAAGGTATACTCTCCGTCCAAGCAAAAATAAACATAAAAAAGTTTCTCCAACTGCCTTGTATCATTCAAAAGAAAAATAAAATGAAGAACCACTGCAAACTTGTATCATTTAAAAAATGGGGTAATTCCTTTTTATCCAGAGTTTCTACAAACTTTAGCCTTTTCCATAAAGCCAATCCTTCCTAAAAAGCCTACAAGTACTCAGAACCATGCAGATGGAACCTGCTAAGAACAGATAGATGAATTATCAACTTGGGAGGATGAAGATAAAATATTCAAAGAACAATCAGTTCGCGCATTCCTGAGTGCAATGCATGACTTCAGAGACCATGGGCTTTTTATGGAGGAAGTACATGAATATCATTCTTCATGTAGATGCTGCTAATACGGATGGCCACACTTAGATGCAAATATTTTAAATTTGAACATTAGTTGGTTAGTAGTATAATTGTATTTTCAGACACAACAACTAATAGACATGACAACATGACGAATGCAAACCTAAAAACCATAATAGTACAATAGTAACTCTTGCAGGTAGCTCAGAGCTTTTGGGAATTGCTCTCTCTTAAATCTTATGCGACTATGTTAGACGGGGAAGCCCAAAATATAGCTAAAAGCAATCTTGTAAGGGTTTCTTGTCAGCAAGAGTGACCCCACTCTGATACTTTTCATACAAGAACTCATTAGTTACCATCTAGGAAAATGTGAGCCATATGCATCCTCTAACCACTGTTCTAACTACATTCTATAAAAGAAGCCCATGGGCAGACATATGAAGAAAAGTGGTCAGAGAGCTTACCAAGTTCTGGACCATCTTCCGTGCATTTGCACTTAATCCAAATTTATATTCTTCATGTAATATGAATCTCATTTTCAATTAACAAAAAAATTCTATATGAACCACAAGTAAAAATAGAAAAATAGAAGTTCAACGGAACAGTACCCTGTCGAGTGAATCTCTTCTCCTTCTCCCAGTTTCTGCTTCAGAATTTTTCATTCCACTCCGCTGTTTTCTTCTCGATGTATCTTTACTTGAAAAAGAATCAGCAGAAAGTAAAAGCTTCTTGCTAGAAGTTTCTGCAATTTTATTCACATTTGGAGAACTGAAAGAAGCATCATAAGTAAGTCCAATAGTCTCAAACAATTCCTTCGTGACACTCTGCCTTTTTAAAGAGGGTGATTCTATATTGAGTGCAGCCAATTGTTTTGATAGACTTTCAGAAAGAAGTTCAGCTGCTGCTAATTGAGATCCCATTATGTTATTCAAACTATGTAATGAATGACTATGCCTGCAACAAATTTTGATGAAGAAACCTGTGTCAGGCTATTCAAGAAAAAACCAGCTGAAAAGTGAAAGCCAACAGAGATAATAAATTAATGGGTAATGTTTTAAATGACAAAATTACTAGAAATATTTTCAAATATAGCAAAATGTCACTATCTATCATTGACACCAATAGATGTCAGTGTCTATCACTGTCTATCACTGATAGATAGTGACATTTTGCTATATTTGTAAATAAGTTTGGCTCATTTTTCTATATTTAAAAATAGCCCTAAATTAATTTATTTCAATCATCATGAAGACAGCTGAGACTTTTAACATTAAGAACAAAACTTTTCATCGATATAATGAAAAGATACTATGGCTCAAAAGATACAAACTCCGGAAATGAGTGAATAAGTAAAAGCAAAGAAGCAAAACAATACAACTGAAGAACAAAGAGATAACAAGGATTAAGAAGGCTCTGCGTCTAAGAGCCCGAAAAAAAAAGATTGGAAGTACCTCGAAGAACCAAATTTCCTTTGAAGAGCTCTATCACTCACTTGACTTTCTTCATTTCCACCAAACTTATTCAATTCAAGGCCATTAAAATGTCTTTCTAACTCAATTAACTGGTTAGTCATATTCTGGAAAAGAGAAGAAAGACATGGAGAAATCACACCTGAAATTGGGGAAATTCATTGGCCTTCGAAACAAGAATAGACTACCTGATTCATCTTTAAGATGTGTTGTCGCTTTAACTCTAATTCTGAACTTAACTTTTGACGATCCCATTGTTCCCAATACTTGCTGTCTGAAGCTTGCATCACAATACCTTCAATGTACGTCTTCTTTGACAAAACTGAAACCAAATAAACTGAGAATGTAAAATATATATGAAATTGTGACCAGAGATTAATTGATTATGATTTACAATTTGATATTTAACCAAGTCAACTTAATGAGTGGACTGACAAAATCTCTACGTATTTCAGCCAAATCCCAGTACTCCTGATCTCCTACCTTATTATTCGCAAATCTCAATCAAATTCCCATAACCAATAAGAATTTTTAGATAGAAATTTTAGCTTGAATGTTTGGAAGGGATATACGTAGAACATTATAGTTCTATTTCTTTGAGACGATCAAATATTCAATCCATTAAAAAATAAAGGCACTTTTCCAATATTAGCTAGATCGGCAAGGAAATTTTCACGCCAACAGGGTCACCATCAATAATGTAGTATAAACGAACAAGAAATTGAGGTTCCCATACCTTGTACCATTTTGTCAAAGAGATGTTGCACCTCCTGCGCACGCTCATTCATTGTGCTCTACAAAGAGAAGGAAAATGAAATTTACATGTTAGATAACTGTATTGATAGCAACAGCGAGGAAAGGGATATAGTAAAGAAGAAAAGAAAAGGCCCCTAAACAGAGAACCCAAAATTAAAGCATATAATTCAAATTGCAAGAATTAAAAATAACCTAAACTTTGAAGGAGAAAAGGGAGGGCATTCAAACAGATTCTTTTATAAAGAACAAAACTTCAATTGAAGAAAAATGAAAAAAAACAAAAACAAAGGCATCCAAAAAACGCTAAGCCCACAAAAAGGAAGATTGCCACTAAAGAAAGGGAGTCCAATCAAGCAAAATGAAACCTACAGGATAATTTCAAAAAGAATTTGACACCGACGCTCAAAAAGAGATAGATCTAGCCAAGGTCCGCAATATTTGTCTGCTATACCTGAGTGTGAACCAAATCTCCTCTGACAAGAATTGATCAATACAGTGACTACTGATAAAATTAATCCAAAACAACAAATTATTACAAGTATAATAAGCAAAAGAACAATGCAACTTTAGATATCTACAGAAACCCCATTAAATCCACATAAACAGCAAACTGAGTGAACAATCGATAAAGAAATTCAAGCAACTAATCATAGCAATAAATCTTCAATGATTCCCATTCCTAGAAAAGACTTGAAACCTGAATTACACTTTTATGTTTTATAAGATCAAAACCTTTGTAAATCAATTACCTATTACCTTTTATCAGCTCTTTCTTAAATTTTTCTAGTCAAACATAGTTGGTTGATTCTCAGATGGTATCCAGGACCGGTCATTGGGCCCTAGGAAAGGAATACTAGCCATCTTTTCTCATAGCATACATTTTCTTTTTCAAGTATTTTCTTTTATGTGATGCTTCCATCAAGCTATTGTCATTTCTCTATTCTTTCCTCTGCTAATCTCTTACACAAACCATTACTATTAGGATGAGAAGCCCTGCAGCCACTTTCTCTCCATACATTTCTTTTTCACATTTTTCTCCTTTCTGAATCTAGTACTTTTAGCAATAAATAATGAGGCTATACTAATTAATAACCATATTCTCAGTCTGACAAAATAAAGTAGAAAATACTTAACAAACTGAATAATATAAAATAACAAAAATAACAATTGACAATTACCTTCAATATTTGACATTCGTCTGAAAGACTGGCTAAGCCAAGCTCCAAAGCTTCAACGGAGCTTTTCTGGAAAGCAGTGCAGGCATCCAAGAACCCACCCGGCTCTTCTATAGACTCCAGAAGAATGTCCAATCCTTCGCACATTTCTTTCATCTGTAGGGAAAAAGGAGCATTGAAGAAACTAGAAAAAATCTTAAGAAATTATAAGGGGAAACACAGCTATTGGAGTGGGACGCTTTTTAGTTGCCTACGTAGTGACAAAAGGTTAAAACAGCTATAAAAAATTGTCACAACCAATAATTATCCAGAGTAAACAAAACAGAGAAATATTAGTTGACTAATTATATGGTAAATATACAATATGAAGCCATATATGTAAACACATGGGCCTCATTATTTGTTAGTCACATACAGGGACCATCATTCAACCGAAGCATAAAAATATGAAGGGGAAATCTCATTTTCTAATTCAAGATGTTCCTAAGAGGAATATATCGGTACAGGAAAGCTCATGCAAGTATTTTATCCACTTTTCCCTTTAAACTAGTAAAAATGGAGTGGATGCGTATTTTCTTTCTATAGATTTCTTTTCCAAAGACAATGGATTGGAGGTGTATGAGCAAGCCAAAGAATGGCAGATTTTAGACCAATTCATTCCTGTATTGACTTGAGTATGTTCACATTGGCAAATTGTTTGAATAAATTTCGTTCAGAACTTACTGGTTTTGCCAGGGGGGCATTGCTGTAATTTCGGTCTGAACCATCATGTTTCTCATTAGAAATTTTCCCCGATAAGTTGTCTTGCAATGATATTTGTGAGCTACGTATCAATGGTAAAGATTCAATTTTACCAGCACCTCCCGTTACTTGTCTCCCACTTTGTGTTAATGCACTCGGAATATCCTTCGGTTGAAAAGGTTTTCCAGCAAAACCTGCAAAAGCATTCGCTGTACCAAAACTGAAAAGAATTCGGAGTTAAGACTGAAGATACGGGATCAATTTTATTTAAAAACATTGCTTTATCACTGGATAACTCAGAAGCAGCCAACAAGCCAGTTGACCCCAATCTTTTCGTTGATTCTTTTACATTGGGAAAGGGCTGGCTATGCACATCCGCAGGCTTCCCTGAAATAGAAACAGACCCAAGACCAAATTTTTGAACAGGCTTATCAAAGTTCCCAATCTCATAGTTGGGTCTCTCCAGGACAGAAGACTTCAATGATTGTGAATAAATGAAAGAATCTGCTTTCTGGCTTTTAGTATTACTAACTGCGCTAACAGTTGCACTCTCATCTATTTTAGATACTGGACTTTGATCATTATTAGAAGACTTAATGTTGTTTGAAATTTTAATTTGTTCCCCAGGAATCTCACTACTGATTGCGATTTTTTCCGTAACCTGCATCTTAAGATCATCGTTTGCTTCTCTAAACTTATGCTTTGATTCAGAAGAGAGTTGAGACCGATCATCAGCAGGCACTATTATATCATCTTCCTCCTCATCACAAGCAGAAACAGTCTCATGTGGAGCTTCAGTTTCATTGACACTGCATGAAAAGTTGAAAACCCATAGTAAAAGGAAATCAGGAGCAATAATCATAATATTCAGGCTGCTATTAAAAGCTAAAGATAGAAACATCTATTCAAGGAAAAAATAGACTTCGGCCTTGGGTACAATAACAAACAAGGTTTTAAAACATAAAAGGCAGTACCTAGAAAATTGAAACATAATGAGCTCTCCCTCTAAAGTAAGACACACGAGAATGCAATATGGCGAGACTTCTCTCATATCTTCAAATCCAACTCTAACTATCACCTTCCCAGGAAGAGAAACTCGATCAATGCACAGCCCCATTACCAAATTATCATCACCATTCGCTGAAACAAAACAAGAATGAGATAGAAGAATTATATCACAGAAGAAGAGATGCTGCAGAATACAAAAATAAAAACCTAATCAATGAGCATGAATAAATGTGTACGTAAAAATTGACTGCATAACCCAACTCTGACTTTCTAACAAAAATACTTTGTGTGCGCATGAGTAAACCGGGAAAATCAAATAGATAGAGAAACACTAAAAGAAACATAATGCAACCAACTCTTAGAAGAATTGATATAAAATAATCAGATAATGTAATGTCTCAAATTATAACTTGAAGTACCAAATTGGAACTATTTTTTTTAAATCGAAAAACCAAACTTTAATTAAGAAAAAAAATTGGAAAAATACAAGAGGGCCAACATTAACCAAAAAACAAGAAGTGGGCCTACAGAAACAATAGCATAAAAGGAGTCAAACAAGGACGAGCCTAACGAACAAGAAATAGCTATATTATGTGATATAGAGAGTCCAAAAATTCTTGATCTTTTATGTTATTTATTTATTTTGAAAGGAAACAGAAGCATTTCATTGATAATGAAATTATAAAATGATGAGATCTTATTGGTTCTCATCCTATTGGTCAATCCTCTTTCATCTGTGAGGTCTCGTGTTATATCTTATTTATGAAGTAAAGTTACTATTACTTATGAAATTATAACTTGGTTGCGTTAGGGGAAAGCTTCAATGACGATGACGATGACAAAAGAGAAGAAAGTTTGGTTCATCTGTGCGGTAGTTCATATTTTTTAGTGTGCTTCTAGTTTGAAAATTAATCTTGCTAAGAGTGAGTTGTTGGGCATTAATATTTTTTTTTTATGAGAAAACAGTATTGTTGGGCACTAATATCAATAAATCGGATTGAGATTGGATCCTTACTACTTTTGGTTGTAAAAGGGATAAATAGCCTGCAACATATCTTGGTTTGCTGTTGGGTGGAAATTCCAAGTGTATTGACTTTTCGCTACCGGTCTTTGAACAAATTCATCATAAACTTCACAATTGGAAATATTCTTTCATCTCTAAGGGTGCTTGGCATACGCTTATTCAAGCTACTCTCTCCAACATGCCTACTTATCATTTTCCTTATACTGTGCTCCCTCGAAGATCATTAAGAGGCTTTGATAGACTGATTTGTGATTATTTTTTTTGGGAAGGCTCAAATGGTGATGGTAGAGTTCACAATGTGAATTGGGAGATTGTTCAGCGTTCAAAAACTTGGTGGGTATTGGTGTTGGAAATTTTGATTATCATAAAATTTCCCTTTTGACTAAATGGATATTGCGCTTTATTACTGAGCTTGATGCTTTGTGAAGACAGTTTATTGTAGCCAAGTATTATCCCAATTTGTGTGTTTGGACCCTTGCTATTCTCATCGTACTAATCGTCTGGGTAATGGCTCTACTAGATCTTGTTGGAAAGATTCATGGCTTAGTTGTGGTATTCTTTCGGTTGCTTGTCCTCGTCTTTATCGACTTGCACATTTTCCTGATGCTACGATTGCCCGTTTGTGGAACGTTGATTCAGAACTTGGGATTTGGACCTCTACAGAAATCTTAATAATTTGGAGACATAGGAATGGGCTACCTTATCTCATTTATTATCTAATGTTCGTTTCCGTTTATCTCTAGATTCTTGGTCGTGGTCTATTGAACCCTCTTCATCTTTTTCAGTTAAATCCCTTAGGGCTGATTTGATGGCTTCGATGGCGCCTGACACAAAGGATCTATTTTCTATCATCTGACAAGGTCATTTTCCTAAGAAGATTAAAATTTTTCAATGGGAGCTCAATCTTGGTGCTGTTAATACTATTGATAGGTTACAACAACAAATGCTTTACAAGTGTCTTTCTCCCTCTTGGTGTATCATGTGTGAACATAATTATGAGACTCCTGCTCACTTGTTTATGCATTGTTCTTTCGCTTCCCGTTTTTCGCATATTATTTGGGATGGTTTTAGCCTTTAGCTGTTTTCTGGTGTGTCCGAAAAACATTCATGATATCCTTTCATCTCTTTTGGTGGGTCATCCATTTGGTGCTTCTAAACAAATGATTTGGTTGGTCATTCTGCGTGCTTTCTTTTGGTCTCTTTGGGAAAAGCGTAATGGTCGTCCTTCTAGGGTTTCTTTCTCATCTTATGGATTTGGTTTATCTACTGCTTTCTATTGGTGCAAAACTAAACACCCTTTTGCTCATTTTAGTTTATCTTACCTTGTTCCCAATTGAAAATCTATGTAGTAATCACATGTAGGTGTGAGGTTTCTCCCTATTCCATTTATGAATGAAATGTTTCTTATCCAAAAAAACCTTCAGTAAACCACTTAACCTTACAGAGGTGTCTACACATATTTTCCTCATTGGCAGCAAGGGTGAGAAGCTGAAATCTGCTTTCAGCTCTTTTTTAGGAACTTTTGTGGTCCAGTGGTCCATTTTCTTCTAAGGAATCAATGATTTCTAGCTCCCTCTGTAAGTTAGCTTTGGTGTCTACAATCTGTCCAAAGGTGTTATGACTCCATTCTTTAACAAATTTTTTAATGCCTGGTAGTTTCTGAATAAAATCGTGCCTGAGGCAGCCTAGTGTTCCATCCAACCATTGTGGAATTTCTGCTTACCAAGAGTTAGTTGGATAGGGAAGTGGTCAGATGTAACTCTCTGTAGCCTTCCCCATATTTATCTAGGCAGCCTTTAGTGATGAGGAATCTGTCAATCAATGAATGAATGGGGATATCTATCCCAGGACCACATGTATTCACCACTAAGGAGAGGAAGATCATGGAAAATAACACCTATAGAATAATTACAAAAGGTCTTCAAAATCGAATCCCACAAAGAAACATGAAAGCAAACAAGAGAACAAAAATCATTAGGGTCCCTCTCCACCCTTCTAAACATCCTATTATTTTGCTTCCCTCAAAAAACCCATAAGGTCACACATACCCCGGCAAGCTATAAAAAGCAACCCTTCTCTTGATGAGCTGGTTGTTATATTTCATTCTAAACGAATAGGTCTGCCAGATTAGTTATTTGATGTGGGAGGATTAGGGTATTATGGACAAACCTTTAATTTATTAGGATTAGGCTTAGTTTCTTTGATTTAGTAGGATTAGGTTAGTTTTTTTAATTAATTAGTATTAGGATTAGTTTCTTTGATTTATTAGGATAAGGATTAATTTCTTTAATTAATTAGGATTAGGATTAGTTTGCTTTCCAATTCTCTATAAATAGAGAGAATGCCTTCTTGTTTTGGCAAGTTTTAATTGATTTGAATAAAATTATCTCTTGATATTCATCAATTGATGTAGTAGGATTAGGGTATTATGGGCAAATCTTTAATTTATTAGGATTAGGATTAGTTTCTTTGATTTATTAGGATTAGGTTAGTTTCTTTAATTTATTAGTATTAGGATTTGATTTTTAGGATTAGGTTAGTTTCTTTAATTTATTAGTATTAGGATTAGTTTCTTTGATTTATTAAGATTAGGATTAGTTTCTTTAATTAATTAGGATGTTGCTTTCCAATTCTCTATAAATAGGGAGAATGCCTTCTTGTTTTGGCAAGTTTTAATTGATTTGAATAAAATTATCTCTTGATATTCATCAATTGATATCCGAGCATCAAGATCATTAGGACTTGATGGCGGGAAAGAAACCTTTCACGGTAGAGACTTCCCAAAATAAAGAGGCAGAGACACCCACCGTCCTATCGCCGAAGACCTTGACCCAACGCTTGCAATCAGTTGAAGGATCTATTGATGGTATTAAGACTTTGCTAGAGAATATGTCGCTTCGGTTGGATCAAGTTGCTAAAAGGCAAAAACAATCGTAAGGAATTGAAAAACCTCTTCAAGAGTATAAAGTAGAACGAAATCTTGGTAATCAAGAAAGTCCACATAACATCTACCAACCTCAAATCTTTCCAAGAAACGTCCAAGAACCTCTTCGACATGTTCAAGGACAACCAAGATTGAGTGTTTATCAGAGGAGACAACGAAAATTTGAAGCACTATCCAGTGAAGAAGTGAATAGGGAGTGGGACATGGACAGAAGAGCTTGCAGACCACAATTTCAAAGAGAGGAATACAACGACTTCAAAACTATTTTCAAATTGGAGCTTGCTCGACTCAAATCGGAAAGGAAATCTATGTCAAAAATGGAGGAAAGTGACCCGACCCACAAATCTCACCACAACATAAGAGATGTTGAAATCGAAAACATAGGACAAGAATTCGCAAAGAAGACAGGGAGGCACTGGCCGCTGTGAATCTCACCATCATTGGATTGTCGGAGGTCAATATTGTTGCAGCTTCGACATCGCTCGTGATCGCCATTGATTTGTCGAGCGTTGTGGAGATCGACAGTTTGGAGACCACCATTGTCATCACCTCGTCAGATTCGACTGTTCATGCCTCGCCGGAAAAGAAAAAATTATCTGTAAACGATGAAGAAGAAAAGGAGTTTTGGGCAGCAGCTATTCACGAAGAAGAAGAAGGGAAGTTAAAGACAAGGGCAATTTTGGTATTTTCTTCCAAAATAACCCTAATGGACATTTTTACCACACTGGGTCTAATGGGCCACATAAGGCAAAATTTCAAGTTTTATTTTAAAGATGATAGCTCAAGAATTAAATTCCATTTCAAGTTGAAGAAATTTTCATGGAGTATTAATACAATTCCAATTTGGATTTGGGAAATTTTACGCCCGAGAATTTTCAGTTGGAGTCTATCACACTCAACGAGCCGAGAGAAGGAAGCTTCACGTTATCACCTCAAACTCGAGGACGAGCATTTTCATTTGTCACTTGAATTATTTTTTTTAATTTTACCTTCATTTTCGTTTTAAAACTCGAGGACGATTTTTAATTTTTTTATTTTTAGGGATAGAAATGATGTAGTAGGATTAGGGTATTATGGGCAAATCTTTAATTTATTAGGATTAGGATTAGTTTCTTTGATTTATCAAGATTAGGTTAGTGTCTTTGATTTATCAAGATTAGGATAGTTTCTTTAATTAATTAGTATTAGGATTAGTTTCTTTGATTTATTAGGATTAGGATTAGATTCTTTGATTTATTAGGACTAGGATTAGTTTCTTTAATTAATTAGGATTAGAATTAGTTTGCTTTCCGATTCTCTATAAATAGAGAGAATGTCTTCTTGTTTTGGCAAGTTTTAATTGATTTGAATAAAATTATCTCCCGATATTCATCATTATTTTTGAGCTAAATACAAGCTGTTAAGCTGACTTGTATGCTTTATACAGCTAACTTTAGGTTATATTCACTATCCAGCAATCAGCATCATTTTTTAATAAAGTTTCAGAATTCTTTCATAGCACTAATCACAAAATCACTAACCTTGAAGCTCAATCTTCGGGAGAGAGGTATTTCTCTCAATATTAATAACTGCAAATTCGTTCTCAACCTCTTGCAACAAACCAAGCAACACAATATTCTCTTCCACATAGAGCCTATTTGCAACAATTGCGAGCTTGCTGCATCCAAATCAAGAAAGAGAAAATAAATAAACTTGACAAGTAGGTTCATAATTAAAAAATAATCCCACGGTAACAGAAAGAAGAAAGAAGATTTGAAGAAGTGATAACCAAAAGTTTATTAAATGAAGAAAAAGTAGTAAAAAAAATAAGGAATTTCAGGAAAAAATCAATTTCAAACGTTCATAGCTTAAATCAGATCAAGTCATTTCTGCATACCATTTATCCAAATAACTCAACAATAAACAAGGCCCACTATCACCAGGCAAAATGTCACGAGTGAAACCTGAATGTATATCACGGAATGATAACAAAACTTTGTTTGAAGAAACCTACAAAAGAGGGTTACAAAAATTAATCTACTAAACGTAAAGAATAAATAAATAACATAATAACTACATCATGTTGATCAGTTTATAATACTGTGATAATTCTCTACTTCCACTGTCAATTTCAGATAAAGTTACATCATTCTCATTCAGATAAATAAATAAAATCCACGCCTGATCTTTCCCATTTCTTAATCCATGGAGGAGTTTAGTTGCAACCTTAACAATCATTCCCTTGAATAAAAGACTGCTAAAGTTCCCCCCATACAACCATCTGCCCATCCACTCTAGTTTCAGTCTAAACTACTCCCTTTCTACCAATAAGACTGCACATGGTCTATCTAATAAAGCTCAACCATGATCGATGCAATCAAAGCTCTCCTTTCCAAAATTTGGTTTGACAAGAATCATAGGATATTTCATGATAAATCCCTTCCTTGGTTTGATTGTAACAAAAAATAAATAAAGAAATAGCCTGGGCCTCCAAGGACCACCTAATTCCATCCCCACTTCTTAGGGTAGAGAAAGAGCTTGAGGCATCAAAGGACCATCTAATTCCTTCCTTTCTTTGACCCAACCGAAAGCCCTCCAACTACTCAGCCTGGGCTACATCTCGCAATCAAACAACATTCATCTAATTCCCAAATCCCAGGTTCCCTAAGTTGCATCCCGACATTCTGCCACTAAAGCTTCCTATTTAAATGATAGAGAAAATCTTTGGGAAAGCAGCTTCAAGAGATGTTTAAACAACCTTTTCCTCTTGTTTGACTTTTAAAAAAGGAAATGTTTGCATGACATAAAATTTGATTCAAAGAAGGGGGAAAAGAGTCGAGGGCTCTATGGTTGTTGGCAAACATTGGAATACATATGAGTCATTAATTGATGGCTCCTTAAGTCTGACTCTTTGACAAAATTCCCTTCTGGAACATGAAAGCTCGTGTCCTTTTCCTATGAAATGGAAGTTCATGGTAAAAATATTTATCGTGGGAAGACTAATTCCATCGTGCAACTGAGACAAGTCTGTCAGGTTGAGACTCAACCTACCACCAGAACCATAAAAAATTGTCAGTCGTAGTTGACGAGAAACCATGGTGAAACTCCACTTTTATGCCAGCAAGTAAGGCACTATCTTGAAAAGTACAAACGTAAGCATAGATGGCTTGATCTCCATCCAATATTCTCGTCTCAAATGGAATAAATCTACAATAGTTTCCTTGTATTTTGATCGCCACTTCTAAGCATGAACGGATAGCATAAGTTTTTCAATGTTCCTAAGCGTCCCATCTCTCCCATTTTATGGTGAATGCACCAAAAGTGGCCCGCCCCACATTCAGTGGTAACAACCTTGCACAATCCATGAATGGACACAAAAGAAGCATTTATCTAGGTGGAAAGGTCTATTGGCAAAGACTTCTTCTAGTTATCTTTCGAGGGTCTCCAAAATTTTTACCCATTCATCATGGAAGTCTCTTCTTGTAATAACCAGCACCTTGTTCCATTAAAATGCCCTTAACTCCTTTCTCTCTACATCGTTGGGACAAACGAGGCATCATACTTCAAAAGACCCCCACATCTATCTTGAGGTTGATTACTTTTCTTCACTGCCTCTGCAAAAGACGGGCTTCCTTTATGTTTTAGTTTTCTTCGATAAAGCTTCCTCTCCCTTTTGTGGCTCAATTAAGAAATCACATAGGAGCTCTTTGAAAACTTTCCAACCATTGTATTCTTTAGCTAAAGGGATAATCAAATTTCTTCCCCCTGCTTTGTACTTTAGGGGGTATTTGGGGTAAGGAGTGGAGTTATGAATTCCAAGGAGTTGTGAAGTATGGGGAGTTATGAACTCCTGAAGTCCACAATGTAAGGAGTTAATAAGACAAACTCTGAGCCAAACAAGGAGTTGAGTTCACAACTCCACACTTCCCAACTCCTTGGCCCATACACCCCCTTAGTATTTCGATGAAAGTACCTCTCTTGTTAGTGATTTTTTGAATCCATATTAAGCAATCTCTGTTAGCTGTTCTTCGAGATAACTTATGGGAGCAAACATGAAATCCTCAAACGTGTCAAATAACTACACAACAATTGCTTCTCCAATGAAGATGTCAAAGAGCCTTTCCAAATGTCTTTCCATAATCTTGCAACATCTTCCTTTCTTTCTTTGGTCAAAAAACCCCAAGTAAATACTATGTGATCAATCTTTCTAGAGGTTGTTGTGATAGTCATGTCTTGTTATGGTCAAATGCGGTTAAAGCTATTCTCGTGGATATTTGGTTTGAAAGAAATCAGTGTGTTTTCAAGACAAGTCTATTCCTTGGTTTGATCGGTTTAAGTTTGCTCAGATTACTCCCTCCTCCTAGGTTCTCTCTCCGAGTCTTTTGCAGCATACTCTATTCAAGATTTATGTTCAAATTGGAATGTCCTTGTTTTTTTCTGCATAGTTCTAATGTATTATGGTAGAAGGATTTGTCTCTTCATCTTTTTGTTTTGTGATTGTACTTTGAGCATTAATCTCTTTTCTTTTCTTTTTTTTATATCCGTGAGTGTCTGGGCCAGCTTATGCGTACCTTGACTAATCTCACGGGACAACGTTCATGATACTACAACATTATTAGTCTCTTTTCATTAAATCTAAAAAGTCTTGTTTTCTTTTCAAAAGGAAAAATAGCCATGACAAATAATGAGTTGAAGCTTAGGAATCTAAATTGTGACTAACAGAGAATTGGGGGGTTCTGACGAGCACTACGTTGAGCGAAAGGAAAGGGAAGGAGAGAGGGAGAGAGACTGCATCGTTTTTTTTGCCACATTAATAACAATGGTTTTTTTTTAAGACAAATCTTTTGTATCTTGTACATGGTGAAGTCAACCGTAAATTACAATATGAAATAATAAGGCTCATTATATGCATTCCACATCCAAGGATTTATTTCCCCCCTAAATGTTTGTATTTCTCAAAGAGGTTTTTTTTATAGAAACAACTGGTTTCATTGAGAAAAAATGAAAGAATACAAGAGCGTACAAAAAACCAAGCCCCAAAAACCCTTCTAAAGAAAGGGTTTCCAACTAGGCAAGATGAGAATAATTACAAAATGTCTTTGAAACCAAATCCCAAAGAGAAACATGGAACCTCGCCAAGGACCAAATATCACTAGAGTCCCTCTCCACACCTCTACACACTTTGTTGTTTCTCTCCCTCCAAATATCCCACAATAATTTGCCAAAGAGATAAACTCAAGGCAATTGATAAACAAACTAATGCCTCACAAATAATTTGCACAATAGAATTCATAAACATCAATAAAGCCCATGTACAAAATTGTCTTTTCATCAAGAAACCAAGCTTTCAATAAGAGAGAGATGCAAGAATACAAAAGGGCTTGTAAAAAACAACCAAAAAACTCAGTCAAACAACAATTGACCTAACAAGAAAAAGGACTGTCCAAAAGAACAAGGCCTAGAGGATGATAATTGATAATTACAAAGGTCCTTAAGTTACAAATGTCTAAACTCTAAAGAGAGGCATTAAATTTGGCAAGAGTCTACACCTCTTTCCAATACCTCTTAAAGCCTCTAAAGTTTCTCTCATTCCTCTCAAGTCAAATGCAACCCTTATCATCACCCTTGTCATCATCATTATCATCACCCTTATCTCTAAGTAGAAGCATGATAAAGAACACAACCATTATCAGGAAAATAGAAATGGTATACGAGGGGGAAAAGGAAGAAAATCACAAATACTCACGTCAGTGATTTTTCCATCTTTACTTCTGATAACTAGGACAAAGTAATCTTCTTCATCACCTGTTGCAGTCACTTGAAAGCATCCTATGATGATACAATCAGCACGAACCCACTTGATACAGTCAACTGAGCAATCACCACAAATCAAGTTAAAAGATAGTAACCATAAGTACTTTCTAGAATGACCAACGTAAGATTGTAATTGAGGTCAAAAATAGCAGTTCTGTATGGTACGTAGTATTATTGTTTCCAATTTATTTCAGTTTTCAAACATTTGTTTTTAATTATACTAAATTTTCTGGATTATTTAGAATTAATGAGAATTTATCGGATGTCCCCGAAGGGACAAAATTAATGAGAATTTAGAATTCCTTGTTCTCTTGTAATCCTCATTTAATTGTTTTTTTATTGTTTTTATTTTGGAAAAGGAATAATATAGTAATGAAAAAGAATTACAAAAGGGGAAGGAAGAGGCAAATTCCCAAACTAGCCATGAAGAACCCAAAACCCAGCAATTGGAGATTTATTTTGGCTCCTTATGTTTTAGATTTTATATGCCCGCTAGTATTCAATCACTTGCATGGGATGAATTAGCAATAGATACAAAAGTTTCATGATTTCTCTCTAGGAAAATAACCCATGTAACAATAATAATTACCCAAATCTAGAATTTTCTTCTTTAACCACAAAAGCCATTGCCAATCAAATCTATCCGCCAAAGTAAGCAAACTATATAGGGTTAAAATGTGCAAAAATATCTATTGAGATTACTGAAGCTAACAACTCAAACTCAACTCGTAGCCAACCTGAAAATAGTGAGGTTGCATACCCCTCATGATACATCACAAAAGTAAAATACAAGAAATATCACCCCCCCCCCCCCCCTCCCCAACCAAATAAAAAAATGAATGATGAAAATTATTAAACCTTCATGTTTCAACATTCTGCAAATATCATTTTTACACACACACAGGAGAGAGAGAGAGAGGGAGGGAGAGAGAACCCTTCACTGTAAAGTCTGTATCAGTTTCACCATTCCCTGAACTCGGCAAGAGTGGCATGGATAGTCGTTCTTTGAATTTGTGTGAGAAAATGGTAAGAGTATCCTTTTTAGCCACAGCAATGAATTTCCCTTTCACACTGCATTCGACTAAAATCCAAAATAAGATTTAAAAGAATTTCAAAAACAGTAGCTCCACATATACTAAGTTTTGCTAACAATAATTCATGCTAATGGATTGCTTTGGGGGGGAAATGGCAGAAAATCAAGGGCAAGGGAATACAAAAGAAGAAAAAAAATATATGCCAAAAGCACTGGCATGGAGCATGGTACATGCAAGAGAGGGGGAAAAAACATGCAATAATTAAAATTGTTCACTATCTTTTTTTTTTTATATCCGTGAGTGTCCGGGCCAGCTTATGCGCACCTCGACTAATCTCACAGGACAACCCGCCTGACCCTACAACATTTGGGTGTCAAGGAAACTCATAGGAAATTAATTCCTAGGTAGGTGGCCACCATGGATTGAACCCATGACCTCTTAGCCATTTATTGAGACTTTGTCTCCTTTTTACCACTAGGTAAACCCATGATGGTTTAAAATTGTTCACTATCAAAAAATAAAAACGAGTTTCAATTCCTAAACAAATAAAGATCTCTAAGATAAATAGTTAAATTAACAGAGTCCAACAATCTATCAATATCCTATCTTCAATCACATTCCTATCTCTGGCCTAGCTCCCCTAATTATTGCACTAATGAACAGTGTTCCCTCGTCATCCTTCCTAAAATTTCTAAGCCCTAAATTGAGTCTCAATTCAATAATGGTCCTTTGCTGTTAAGGCCTAATGCCAATAACAACCAGGTCTAGGTTGTAGCGATTCCTTATTTTCAAATTCAATTACAAGACACCGTTCTTACACTTATGAATAGAACAAAGGGTCCTTTTATAAGAAACAAAGTTTAAATGATTAAATGAAATATACAAGGACAAGAGTCCTTCACAAAAGATGTAGTAACTGGAAGAATTGACTAGAAAGGTTTTAGAGAGATCGTTTAAGTTTAATGAAGGGGCACTCAGAAATGGCGAACTAGATGGGGAAAAATGTTCAGGGAAATACAGAATCTCCCCATGCAAATATGTAGCAAAAAGATCCATTTTCTTGAAGTATACAGTAATTTAATATAAACTGTAAGAACCTTAACAAACGTCACTTAAAATTGTCAATAAGAATTATACACAAGTTACTATATAAAAGTATGCAGCCTACCAGCATCAATATCGTGCATTACATGTGTAAGAAGGCCATTAGCCGATCCTTGATATAACTGTCCATGCTTTGAAAGAACCAGATAAGAATCTCCCAACTTTCTGGTCCATTTGAAGTCTTTGATGAAACTGGAATCAGTTAATGAACAAGAAGAAGATGGTGTTTCTGCCTGCATAACAGCAATGACATATTAGGAATGACGTGCAAGAGATATAACTAATGATTGCGACATTTTACCCGTTGATGCAAATATCCGAATTGACGTTTCAGGGAAGCTATGCTCTGATATTCAAGCTCCAGCAAAAAGCACTACCTTATCAAGCAGCGACTGGACTGAAAAAAGATGAATATCACCAGCTACGACGGCAGCAAGAATGGAATCATCCATGGAAAGAGCTAGAATGTGAACTTTTCCGACGGAAACATCCACAATGCTTAAATCCTGAACAGAAGAACCAGTTCCCCCGTTTTTTATCTCCTCGGCCGAAACAATTACATCCTTGGTCCTCACCACAAAAAACCCTTAGGAAACAACATTTTCTTCAATATCAAATAAAATCATAGAAAATTCAATGGTTATTCACAACAATGGAAGAAGTAATTGAAATTACCAACCAGACAAATGGGCAACGAAGATGAGACCGAAGCTCTCGGAGAGAGCAAGAGGCTGAGAGGGAGGGCTTTCGGGATCAAAAATGGAGTCGCCGAGCTTGACGGGAACAGGTTTGCCGATCTTTTGGAAGTAGAAATCGTTTCTTACAACTTGCTCTCCTTCGCCGGCGTCTTCTAATGGAATCAAGGTTGCGGAAGCCATGAATTGCAAAAGGCTTCTCTCTGAAGCGAAAGAGAAGCTCTGCAGAGGGTTTTTGGAAGCAACCGATGTTCTTCCACTTGGGGTTTTAGGAGCAACGCACTCAACTCCAAACAATTGTTTTGGATGTTGGAGTGTAATCAAAATTATAGGTGAAAAGAGTGTAAGAATGGTATCAAAGAAGGAATAGAAATGAGATTGTTAAACGTACAAATTTGATTACAAATTATCGGAACGAATGAGTTTAATATTACACATCGACGTAAAACGCTGCTAAATCCAACCTGAATTACATTACAATCCAAATTCATTCCAATACGACTTTCAAACAGCCGGTGAAATACTCATTTTACCCTCAATTTTAAATGAATTTCTTCTCTTCTCTCGATTATTGGATTTCTTCCATTTGTTTTTTTCTTATGTTACCAAAACATCACATACAAAAAATGATAAAGTTTAAACTTTGCGAAGTCATTTAAAATTAAAGATGTTTTAACATTTTGCTCAATTTATAAGCATGGTAGGAAAGAACACGAAAAACACATATGAAAACAAGTAGTCATATCGCAACCTGTCGTCATGTGATACAAGTCTATCGCTGATAGACAGTGAAATTTTTGTATGTTTGTAAATAGTTTGGCTCATTTGCTATATTTAAAAACAAACATATTTTAATTTTAAAAAATGAATGTATTTTATAACCTAAAATGTTTGTATTTCTAAATGTATGTTATTTTTTCTAATATAACCATGCATTTTAAAATTTAAATTTCAAAATTTAGATATATTAAAAACATAAATTTGTTGTTTTAAAATAAAAAAAAACAATAAAAAATAATATTTAGATTGACTGAACGAAAACGAAAAATATGAGTAAGAAAAGACCATATCCAAAATATTCAGAGTGGAAACTAAAGCTATGCTTTTGGAACACCTTGAGAAATTTGTTGTTAACAAATTAAACGATGAATTATGCAAAAGATAGAAGTCCAAGAAAGAGAGGGAAATGAGGTCGCAGCTAGTAGTTCCCATCTCCTCTCTTCCACCAATCGCCATTGCCAAAGCTCAAAATCAAACCCCATTGAGATCAAGCTCCATTACCATCTCCTCATCTCTTATTCCATTTCACACTCTTTCAGAACGAACCCACATCCCTTCTCATGTCTACAGGCACCCAGCCGCTGTTCTTCTCGAGCTCTGCACTTCCATGAAAGAGCTCTACCAAATCCTCCCTCTGGTCATCAAAAATGGCCTCTACAATGAGCACCTCTTTCAAACCAAGCTCGTTAGCTTATTCTCCAAGTATGGTAACATCAACGAGGCCGCTCGTGTTTTCGAGCCGATTGAGGACAAGCTTGACGCTCTTTACCATACTATGTTAAAAGGGTATGCGAAGAATTCGTCGTTGGAAACTGCTCTTGCCTTTCTTTGTCGAATGAGGTACGATGATGTTAAGCCTGTTGTGTATAATTTTACTTATTTGTTGAAGGTTTGTGGCGATAACGCGGATTTAAAGAGAGGCAAGGAGATTCATGGGCAGCTGATTACGAATTCGTTTGGGGCTAATGTGTTTGCAATGACCGGCGTTGTGAATATGTACGCTAAGTGCAGGCAGATTGATGATGCGTACAAGATGTTCGACAGAATGCCTGAGAGAGATTTGGTGTCTTGGAATACGATTATTGCTGGTTTTTCTCAAAATGGGTTTGCAAAAAAGGCATTGGACTTGGTTTTGAGGATGCAAGATGAAGGCCAAAGGCCTGATTCCATTACATTGGTTACTGTTTTGCCTGCTGCTGCTGATGTTGGATCGTTAATGGTGGGGAAGTCCATTCATGGGTATGCCATTAGAGCTGGGTTTGCAAAGCTTGTTAATATTTCTACTGCTCTGGTTGATATGTACTCAAAATGTGGGTCAGTGGAGACAGCTAGATTGATTTTTGATGGAATGGATCAGAAGACTGTTGTGTCATGGAATTCCATGATGGATGGATATGTGCAAAGTGGTGAACCAGAGATGGCTATTTCAGTTTTTGAAAAGATGTTGGAGGAGGGGATAGAACCAACCAATGTAACCATTATGGAAGCTTTGCATGCCTGTGCTGATTTGGGTGATCTTGAGAGGGGGAAGTTTGTTCATAAGTTTGTGGATCAGTTAAATCTTGGTTCTGACATCTCTGTTATGAACTCATTGATTTCTATGTATTCCAAGTGTAAGAGAGTTGACATTGCTTCTGACATTTTCAACAACTTAAATGGAAGAACACATGTCTCATGGAATGCAATGATATTGGGTTATGCTCAGAATGGAAGAGTGAGTGAGGCTTTGAATTGTTTTTCTGAGATGCAATCTTTAGGAATGAAACCTGATTCATTTACAATGGTAAGTGTGATACCTGCTCTTGCAGAATTATCAGTTACTCGTCAAGCAAAATGGATTCATGGACTAGTAATTAGATCTTGTTTGGACAAAAATATTTATGTGACGACTGCTCTTGTCGACATGTATGCAAAATGTGGAGCAATTCATATGGCAAGGAAGCTTTTCGACATGATCGATGACCGACATGTCATAACATGGAATGCGATGATAGATGGGTATGGAACACATGGACTCGGAAGAGCTGCTCTCGATCTCTTTGATAAAATGCAAAAGGGAACAGTTGTGCCAAATGATATTACATTTTTATGTGTCATCTCTGCTTGCAGTCACTCAGGCCTGGTGGACGAAGGACTCCGCTATTTCAAGAGCATGAAACGAGACTATGGATTAGATCCTTCAATGGATCACTATGGCGCTATGGTCGACCTTCTTGGTCGAGCTGGCAGGATCAAAGAAGCCTGGGATTTTATTGAAAACATGCCTATCAGTCCAGAGATTACTGTGTATGGTGCCATGTTGGGTGCTTGTAAAATTCACAAAAATGTTGAATTGGGAGAGAAAGCAGCTAGCAAACTGTTTGAGTTGAACCCTGATGAGGGTGGATATCACGTCTTGCTTGCAAATATTTATGCTTCTGCTTCAAAATGGGGCAAGGTAGCTGAAGTACGAAAAACAATGGAGAAGAAAGGGCTTAAAAAAACTCCTGGTTGCAGCTTGGTAGAATTGAGAAATGAGGTTCATTCCTTCTATTCAGGGAGTACAACTCATCCACAATCCAAGAGAATATATGCCTTTCTTGACGAACTTGGGGATGAAATCAGGGCAGTTGGCTATGTGCCCGACACTAACTCAATTCACGATGTAGAAGACGATGTGCAGGAGCAGCTTCTCAATAGTCATAGTGAGAAGCTTGCCATTGCTTTTGGTATTTTAAATACTAGTCCTGGTACTCCGATACATGTCCGAAAGAACTTACGTGTGTGTGGAGATTGCCACAATGCAACCAAGTATATCTCACTCGTGACCGGAAGGGAAATCATAGTAAGAGATATGCAGAGATTTCATCATTTCAAAAATGGAACTTGTTCTTGTGGAGATTATTGGTGAACTATAGACCTATTTTTCTTCATCCCTGTTAGTTGTAACACTCACCATTGATAACATAAAGCAAAAGATGTGTTGTATTTATAATTATATTGACAAAAAGGTAAAAGAGTTTGAAAAGAATTCCTTTGTTTTCGTACTCCTTCAATTCCTTAATAACAAGAACTCATAATATCATCTGCGACTTAACAAAACCATTGGTTTAAATTGAAACTAAGCACAAACAATAGGTACTAAAATAATAATATAATTTTGTTTGATCAGATATTGTTTTCTAATTAACTACTTGAGAGAAAGTCAACTAATAACTATCTTTCAACAAGATTTAGAATAATTTTGTTAATTGTTTTTAACACAACGGAAGTAGAAAGATTTGAACTACATACTTTTCTAGTCACAAACACATCCGCAATGCTCCCTTTGGCTATTGTAAACAAATTTTAATATAAGTTCACTCTTTTATCATTGATTTTCATTGATTTTGTACAACATAAAGTCAATCTTCATTTCAAGAAATTACCCAAATGATTTCATTCTCTCTCCTTTCTACAAGTACTTTTTTTAAAATTAAAAATAAAGGGAAAAAGAAAGTTGATATTTTCCCCCTCAATTTTTGTCTTCAAATTTGTCAAGATTTGAAACTATTCTAATTTAATTCTTGCAAAAAAAAAAAAAAAAAAAAAAAAAAAAAATCTTACTTTAACCCAGATATTTAATTGGCATTATATATTAGATGTGTAAATAATAAGCATTGTTATTTGAAATAGCAAAAGAATTATGATCAAATTGACATGTATTACATCCCTCGAATTTGAATCTCTCCTTAGGAAGGAAAAAAGCCACCCCCGTTACAGGATCATTGGATCAAAATTAGTCTACAAACTTAAAAAAGTTCAAGATAAAGAATTAGCAGGCAGCCTCAATAGGAAGGGAACAACCAACAAAAGCCTCCCAAGATCATTGGAACCAAGAAATATATAGCAAAAGATTTTGCTAACAGCCTCAAATTGGAAGGGAAAACAACAGAACTCTCCCACTTGAAGAGAGAGATCTTGAAAAGCTCAAGAAGCAGTGTTATTTGAAACAGTAGGCTCAATAGCAAGAAAAATGCTCTCCCATTTGAAGATCATGATGCTGAAATTTATACTATAAGAAGATTTTAACTTAAAACCTTCCAATCCTATAAAACAGATCTGGTTTTAGGCTGCGGCATCGCCCCGGTATATGTCCATAAGATCTGGGATTTCATCCAAATGCTTAAGAACATAATTCTCCACAAAACTTCTCTCCGTCTGTATAAGCAACCAAGCAATCTTTTTGTTCTTCTTAATAAGATTTTTCACCTTCAAAACCTCAAGAACTTTGTATCTCGGCCGGAGCCGCTTGTTGAGTCCATACTTGAAGAACTTAGGATAAGAAATTACAGTTCCTGGGTCAACCTTTGCAGTGTTGAAACAGAAATCTGCAACATCTCTCATTTTCTCCTCTGAACAACCTAAAAAATGTGGGTCTTTCTTAAATGCTGTTAAAATCTCCTTCTCAGACCATCCCAAACTCTTCAAAACATTTATTTTCTTCTTCCAAGTTGAATCATTCATTGAAATCATTACTCTAACTGCATGAACAAACACACGAGCCTTTGGTTCAATGCCCAATTCCTTGACTGTTTTCACTACATAAACCATTCTATCAACCTTTTGCATAATAGTTCTAGGCTGCAGTGCAATCAATTTCGCTATATTCCTAGAAGGTACCCCTTCACCGACCAAAACATCAATGTTAGATTTCATAATACCCTTAAAATCAAAAGTTAAAAGCCACGAAGAACGATGAATAGCAGCTATTACTTTCTCATCCGATTCAAGCATTTCCTTCATGAAGCAAAATGATGGTTTCAACTGATAATCTAAGCTCCTTAGCAGAATCACAGGGTTCGATAGAATTACCTTAGGAAGTAAAGGACCGACGATCCCAATTTCCTTGAGGAACTCAAATTTAGGCATCAGAGTCTTGGATACTCTCGATTGAAGGATCGCAGGTCGCCTCGAAACCAACTTGGCGATCTGCGAATTCTCGAATCCATATGATTTGAAGAAACTGATAATGGATTCGTACTTCTGGGCGTTTTTCTCATCGATTTTGAGCTTTCGACAGGCAAGCCCACAAGAATTTTTGAGGAATTCGATCGTAGACACCGACGCTAAAGGCAATGTAGAACTAGAAACTGTACTGACGAAACGTTTTAGGATGAAATATAGAAGAAATGTGGAGGAAATTTTAGACATTTTGGGATCGGATTGAAGAAATTCAAGTAAGGGTTTTCGTTAGGGTTTTGAGCTCCACGAACATCTGCAGAGTGGAAACCGAAAACCCAGTGGATGTCTGATTTTTGAACTCACAGCTCTCAAATTTGGGCGTTTCTATTATATGATATAATATTATATATATATATATATATATATATATATGCATATTGGAATTTGAAAATAAAAGATAGAGGAATTGCATTGGGTATCAAAATTTGATTATATAGCATCCATATCATCAACTTTAAAAATATTGTAAATATGTCAAAATATATTGATAACAACATAGATGTAAAAAATATCACGCTTGATTTGATTTTTATATGAAAATATATTCCAAAATTACCGTTATATCTCTAAAAATAGAAAATTATCATTTGATATTCTTCTCAGGTGTTTCTTCATCTCTTCGACATTCTCCTTACCACGGACGTCTTCTTCTTTAGTGCTCTCCAAGTTTCTACAACAACAAGACATCAATTAATCTCCAATATTCTTGGATTTTCCAAGATTTGAAGTACAAGATTCGATTGGGCACGGTTTTTTTCCAAATCTTTTTTTGATTTCGTTAGCTAAACTCACGGCTTCAAAATCACGATTTCTTCTTGAAGCTACGGTTTATTTTTTATTTTTATTTTTTGCTTGAATTTCGTCCTCACCTCTCTCATTCACAAATGTAAACACAATTTTACTGGTTTTGATTTCGTCAGCCGGAGATTTTTTGAAGCCAATTTCAAAAGTTTTCAACTATTTGATTTTTTTTTGTTGAAGTTCGTCCTTACGATTAGGTCTGATATGAGTTTTCTTGTGGTTGCTTTGTTATCTGATTTGTTATTTGATAGTATTTAGTTTGTGATTGCCATTTGATTATCATATAATTGTTATTCGATTAGTATTTGATACTTGCTAGTTTGTGATGTATGTTGGTTTTTTAATGTGGTTAAGGATCAATTTACAAAATGTGTCGTTGCTTCTTCTTCTATAGTTGAGGCTGATTTTGAAGGTGACATAGAAATCTTTAGAAATGTTCATATTAACAAAATGTCTTCTACATTGTCTTTGAAGAATAAGGATTTGTTTGCTAGTAAGAATAAATTTCGTTGAATTCGTTTCATTTTATAGCGGTAAAGAATAATTTTGAGTTTAGGACGTTAAGATCAAATCCAAAATATGTTGAGTTGGTATGTATTCAAGATGGTTGCCAATAGTTTGTTAGAGCACCACGTTATAAAAGTAGCGAATTATGGATGATTCGAAAGTATGTTAGCAATCATAATTGTTCTATGATGGTTTGTGCTTCTCATAAACAAACATCTTCAAAATTTATTAGTCACTGTGGTTGAGAGTTTAATATACAACTATGATCATTCGACATTATATTAGTTTTTAATAAACGAGTGTAACAAACATTAATCACTAATTACATGAAGTAAACATGAGTGAATCAATAGGGCAATCTAACAATGTGGTAAAATGCTACTTATTGCTTTCTTTGTTCTTTTATTGAAGATTCTCCCTTCTCAAATTTCATTAGTCTTTTTTTTGTTTTTTTTTCATCTATCTTGTTCTTCCTATTTTTTGCAATAAAAAAACAAGCAATTATATAACATTGGACAAAAGATGAAAAGAAGGCAATCAGAAGCCAATTAAATGACAATCATAAAGTAATCATATAGTAATCACGCGACAATCAATTGACTATATGAAACTATTAACTATCAATAGAAAATCAGCAGGAAATCATATAGTAATCAAATAGAAATCAGCAGACAACCTAAAATCAGCCCCATATGGAAATCAAAGGGGAATCAGCAGTAAATCATATACTAACCAAATAGAAATCAACAGAAAATCATATAGTAATCAAATAGAAATCAGCAGACAACCCCATATGGAAATCAAATGAAAATCAGCGGTAGAATGAGTAGACAATCGAAATCAAATGGAAATCGGTAAGAAATCTAAAATGTAAGGGTATTTTTGACTTTTTCTATCAACGAAATTGGGCTAGGCTTATGAACTTTGACATTTTTGCAAAACCATAAAACATATATTATGAGCCTAATTTTAACAAATGTTTTTGACATAGCTGCAACTAGCCCTTACTATAAATCACTTCATATTTAAAATCGATAAACATATTTTTATTATATCAATATATAGTGTAGATATAAAAATATAATATTAAAAAATAACATTATTATTAACAAAATTATGTTAAAAATTTAAAATTTACAAATATCTAGAGTTAATTTTGGTTTATATATAAGAAATTACATGAAAAATTTTATAATGGTAGAAACATTTAGGAGTGGATGTGTATTTTTTTTAATTGGTCAATTTTTTAAAAAAAAATTTACCCCATCATCAAAATCTTAATTAATTTATTAATTATCCTTATCCCATGCTTTAGTTTTATAATAATCTTATAACAAAGTTTTCAAAATTTTGCAAAAATAAATGTAACCAAAAAATTTAGAGCTAACGAAATGGGAAAAAATTATAAAAAAATTTGATATACCAAAGTTTTCATATGTTATAATTAAATATAATTACATAAAAATTGATTAATGATTAACTTATCATAACTTTTCACATTCTATTCATTCAATTTTTATTGGTCTATTAAAAGGGGTCTTTTCACAAATAGAAAAAAAAAACAAAAGTAATTACACATATAGAAAAAAAAATGAAAAATACAAAAGCATGGGGTACAATTTTTTCTATTTGTATAATTACTTTTGTTTTTTTTCTATACACAACAATTTCCCTTATTAAAATCATATTAATGTATCTCATACTACATTCTTAATCAATTTTCTGTTAGTTTTTATTTTTATTTTTAATGTAAATTAAAAAATATATAGTTCTCCTTTTAAAATTTTTTTTATTTGAAATGACTTTTTAAAGTTATTTTCTACTTTTGAACCATTAAATTTTCTATTTAGTTCGTTTGTTTATTAAAAATTATATAAATTTGTATGCTAGCTTTTTTTTATTATTATTGGTTATAAGAACTTTTCCAACTTAATAACTTAATTTAATAATTTGATTTCATATTATGTGTGTTCCATCATTTTAGTTCTTAATTATAATTTTTTTTATTTTTTAATTTATTGTTGACAATTAATTAATTTACCAATTATAAATGATTAAAATTTTCTTTGGGCATGATTTTTATTCAAAACAAAAGAAACATAAGCAGGTAAGAGATTGACTAATGAATAAAATAATGATATATTAATTATAAAAAAATAATTTAAAAAAGCATTCCTAAAAAAGTAACCAAGAAAATTTAAGATGCTAGCTATACACATTATATTCCAATGAATTTTTAATTTTTTCACCAAATATTAAACAAAAAAATACTTTGAATATAAAAGATTCAAATAGAAAGACTAACAAAAAAAACTCTTAGCTATACAATTGTTTCTTCATAACAATAGGTAGACAAACAATTTTTATTCAAATCTGTTGAAGTGCATTATTTACAACTTCAATCTACCAACATCTTGAGATGCTTTGAAGATTGAAGAGTCTCGGAGAATAATGCGAGAACAAAAAATAAAACTCATTTTTATAGTAGTAAAAGTTATGAGTTACAAAACCTTTTAAATTCTAAAACTTTTGAATTCTTATTTTTGAATTAAAATTAAAGGAAAAAAATCAAGTAGAAGAAACTTTTTACCTTCCTAATAATTAGTTATTTACTATACTATTTATAATAATCTTTAATTGCATCTTTGGTAAATAAGTAAATTAAGGAAGGGACAAAAATGTCCAAATTTTTTTCTTCGGGATTCTCACTTTTTAATATTATAATTATAGATTATAGATGTTGGGAGGAGGATTCCAACATGTGAATTCGAGTGATGATATTTACATTAGGTTAAACTTTCATTTACATCGATAACTATCTAAAATTTTTCAAACTTATGTTTGATATGTCTGTCATCTGTTCAACAATTTTTTTATAGGAAAATTATGAACTCAATTTGACACAATTGATAGTCACGAATTTTATTTTCTGCAATATTAAACTTTTTGGGGTCGTTTGGCCAATTTACTTCTTAAATTAGTATAAACAACTCAATAGTAAACACTATGAAGTTTGCACATTTTTCGAGTAATTTTATATTCTCCTTTTTTTTTCTTTCACTTTTCACACTTATCGAAGAACTTCATCTTTCTCCTATCTATACTTTTCACATTTATCGAGTAACTTCATATTAAACTCTTAATTTATTTTCACATTTATTGAGAAACTACATCTTACAACTCTACACTCAAACATAAACTTACAAATTCCAACATATTAACTCCAATAAGTGGGCCAAACAACCTCTATAGGTAATAAATCAATTAATTTTTAATGTCTATTATACTTTTTTCAAAAAAAAAAAAAATATTAGACATACATAAAATTAAAACTTTAAATATTTATAAGATAACTCGAGTGAGCCCAAAGCTGGCATAACTTAATTGGCATCCAAGTGTACTAGTAACTACGAAATATTGTAATTAATATTTAAAAAAAAATAAAATATTTATATAATTAATAGTAAATTTGAAGATGGTATATTCTTTTATTTTAAAATATTACGAAATTAAAAGATGAGAAAATATTAAAAAGTTAAAAATGTCCCAAAATATTGCTAAAATCTAATTATGAGACATTATTAAATTTTAAGACATTTATGAAATATTAGTTATATAGTAAGTTAATTTCCTAAATTTTCCATATATTTTTGCGAAATAATATTTCTTGTATAATTTATTTATTTTTGTTTCAATAGTAGCTCCATGACACAAATCATTTTTTTAAAACCCAATTATTAATAATAATAAAATGTTAAAACATTTTTTTAGTTCAACATGAACTATACCTACTAAGAGGGTCATGAGTTCAATCAATGATGGTCACTTACCTAGGAATTAATTTCCTATAAGTTTCTTTGACACCCAAATGTTGTAGAGTCAGGCGGGTTGTAACTCGTGAGATTAGTCGAGGTGTGCATAATGCGCAAACTCATCAACCACAAAATTTGAGAGACTTTTAAATTAATGTGGATAAAAGATTGAATGATCGTAATCGTAGCTCGTCGCAACACATCATTTGCTCAGATCTTTACCCTCTTAGTTGAGGGCAGTCTTAATCAATTGAATTACGTCTAGATTGATGATTTATATGTATATCAATACTTTGACATTTATAACATTTCAATTCTTATATTCTTTTTGTAACAGCTTGTCAACCTAAACATTGCTCAACTTGCTTAGTATCATAATTTACAATTCAGCTCAAAGATAAATTCATATTTTCACACTCGCACGTTGTCAAATCCAAGCATACCCTAAGTTGATCCCACAAATAGGTAAACAAATTTATCATTAAAACAATTTAGGTCATGAATGCAAAACTTTATATAGACAAATCCAACCCTAACTCATAAACATTCCTATTTTAATGTGATATAGATTTGTATTCATTTGAAACAAACTAAAGAAAGGAGAGCCTTTAGACAATTTAACATGTCCTCTTTCAGTACAAACATGGAAACGATCACATGCTTGAAAAAAAAAAAACCAAAACAATTGAATGAGTTGAAAGTTTCAATCCAATGGCAACCTTCATTCAGCGCAACCTCATATCCACAGCTATAAACTATCAAATACAGGAAGCAATTTGGAACCATTTTTTAATGGCCACATTGGAACAGTATAACAAAACAGAAATGTACTTCTCAAGTATAACACCTGTTTGATATCATCCTACCTCCTAAACATCTCATAAAATATCTAATCTATTATCTCCTTTTCTTTGTTATTTAGAGTTGAATTTCCCAGCAAGATTTGGTTTACCTAGCGGTCATTTATTGGATGAACCGTCACCTCGTGATTCAAAGATGTCGATTATTCATTGGCGGGTGTACATGATTCTGCTGGAGAAAGGTCTCCAATGTTGCCGGTTGGATCACCATCCATTAGGTAATTGAAGTATTCAAGTACCTATTAACATGTAAAGTACAAACGAATCACTAAACAACAGACATAGACAAAATAAAAAATTTAATCTTTTAAGGAATCCTTTGAATTTGCAGGCAAGCTTAAGAAACAAACGTAAGTTTTTAAGAACTTTTTTTAGTACATCAACGGCAGGGATGGGGGATCGAACCTTCAACCTCTAGGACTTTTTTGGCTTCAAATCTTTGCTTTGATTTTAAAAATATACCTAAAGTTTAGATGACGAAAAAAATGCAAGTACAAGCTTAATCTTTAAAAATAAAAAAATCAAAAACTAAATGGTTATCAAACTGGTTGTTTTAACTCTTAACAATACAGGAGTGGGAGCAATATATAGGCGACTGACAAATAAAGATATGAAGCTGAAAATATATGGGGAGAGTTTTCACCTTATTCATAGTTACTCTCTTGCGAGGATCCTTCCTCAGACATTTCACTACTACATCAACCATCCAAAAGAGTTGGTAGAAATCATGGGAGTCTGCTATTCTTGGATCTATTAAATCAGGGTAGTTTCTTTCCTTTAGCAATGGTCTTGCCTAAAATAACAAAACAACACATGTAGCACAACTTCCTTTAGTAAATTCTTGATAACATTGAAGTATCAGGTAATGAATACACACACATACTGGCACTCAGGAGTCTAGCAGATTGGAGCATGTAATGTGAACATATTCCCACTGTTGGGCCATTCTAGTTGATTTGACATCTTATATGAATCAAGATTATGCCGAATTATCATCTTCCATTGAATCTCTTATATAAAGAACTTATCAAAGAGCGAAAAAGAAAAAAGAAAGACTTCAGCAAAATTGCAAGAGATGTCATCATTAGAATCACTCTGTCGACTTTATGACGACATAAAATTAAGACATCTATCCTACCACAGTCATTCAAAAGAAAAGATCACATCAGAATGGATTCCACCAATACTTATGGTGACTTAACATTAGAGCACATCAGAACACAATAGCTACTTGTAGTGTGTGGTCAATATTTTTTCTAATTAAAATAAAATATCACATTTTTTAAAATAGTTATTGACTAATGTACTAAGTTCTGAAAGCTGACTTCAAATTTGAACTTTATTAGTTTCAATTCTATTATTAAGCTAATAATCACTTTATTAGTTCACTAGTTTCAATACTTTGTCGCATTTAGCATAAAAGGTTTAATAAGATAGTCTCTATTAGAGAATGACAGGAGCTGATCAAAATATTTTAGCAAAGAGGTTATTACTTACCCAGCCCACAAGACTCTTTCCTTCAAATATCATGTCGGTAGTCCTCAATCCAGTAATAAGCTGTAATAAGACCACGCCAAAGGCATAAACATCAGTTTTGGTAGATACTTTACCAAATTCCGCATATTCTGGTGCCAAGTATCCCAATGTCCCAACAACCCTCGTCTCTGCAGAGTCTTCATACTGAGTTCTTGCTAGTCCAAAATCTCCTAACTGTGTAAGAAAAAAGCAGCACCGTTTTACTGTAATTCTATAATGGTTAATGGTTAAATTATAAAAAGTACGCTTCAACTTTCTCCTTTGCTTAAAAAATATACATATTCTTTCAAAAGTTGCAATATAACCCTTGACTTTTTATAAACGTTTCAATACTACCTGTGGAGTAGAAATTCCTAAAAATTGTGGATGGAAATTTTAACCTTAAATGGTGCAGTGGTGACCTACCACAAAAATTGTATCACCACACCATTCTAGTTCACTACCACAGCAGTTAAGGTCCCAATTTTCGTCTAAAATTCCGAAAAATTTCTAGTAGTTTTGAAATATTTATGAAAGAATAAGGGGCCCATTTGGATTGACTTTCTAAGTTTTTAAATAAATGTTTATAAGTGCAAAAAAAGTGTTTATAAACACTTACAAAGTCAATCCAAACGGGCCCTAAGAGTATTTTTAAACAAATGAAAACAGTGTTCTAAACACAGACTAGATCAATTTTCCTAACTGAATGTAAGAAAAAGTCATCACTGTTTAACTGAATACTTAGTGTAATTTAATAAACTCCGAACAAAAGCTAGCATAGTTTACAATTGCAAAACGACCATGGTAGCGCAGCCAGGAAATTATTACCCGTGAGTCATAATCATGAGTTATGAGGATATTATTCGGTCTCATATCTCTGTGGATGATGTTATTTTGATGCAAATATTGTAACCCTCTAGCGACTCCTCTAGCTATCTTCATCCTCTTTTCCCAACTGAGAGGTCTGCCGGCAGCCCCTGCATAAATTCCACCAAAAAAGAGGTGCGTTTGATGACAACAAAGAAAAATAAGGACATATAACAATCATTTCCTTTTTAAAAAGATGCTAAGAGTAAACACAACAAACATTCAGCTACATATACGTTTGATTTTTGAGAATTTGTGATTGTTTTTTTTCACAATTCTTTACCATATTTTTCATCTTTTCTAAGAAAACATTTTGAATTCATAGTCAAATTCCAAAAACAAAACTAAGTTTTCAAAAATTACTTTTTTAGTTTTCACATCCTCTAAAAAGTGGAAATCAAAACAAAGAAACTCATAGTAGAAGTAAATATTTATAAAAATTTAATTTTAAAAAACTAAATGGTTAGCAAACGAGGCCAATTCATTTCTTGTTTCATATACATGATGAAAGAGACACAATAATGCATTTGATAACAACATAAGGTTTCGTGCGCTTTAGTTTGTTAAAAAACAGAAAGGGAAAAAATATTAAAATAATAATAATAATAAAAGCAGCTAGGCTCTTTTTTTTTTATTAAAGAAAAAGAATGTTAAGATTTATCAATGATTTTCATAGTGCTCTGTAATTGCGATTTAATACAAAATTTAAATATGATAATAGAGTGAAAGATGAAAACCTGAAAAGTCATCAAATATACACAAGTACCTTGAACTTAAAAGAAGAATAGTAAAATCATCCTCCCGAGCCTAATTTGTAGATAGAATCCACAATGCACAATACTAAGAAATAATACGCAAGATTAGAAATGAAAACATAGAACTTCGATCAACTTCTTCTAAAACCAAGTACCAAACAAGTAAACCTAAAAAATAAGTTAAAAATCACTTTTAGTCATAAACTTTCATGGAGGCAACAACTTCGTCTTTGAACATTAGTTTGTAACGATTTAGTCCTTATACTTCTAAATTTATCACAATTTAGTCCCTAAACTTTCATAAATATCAATTTAATCCAAATACTTTACCATTTATAATGATTTAGTCCCTATCGTAAAAAAAATACTATTAAGATTAATGAATTTTTTTTTATAAGTAGATTGACCGTCTAACTAAAGGTCAAGTGGATCCATAATCAAAATTGACAATTAAGATTGTTGGGAATTGAGATTTTTCATCGTAGGAACTAAATTGTTACAAATTGAAAAGTATATGAGACTAAATTATTCATTATAAATCAAAGCTCAAGGACTAAATTATCACAAATTTGACTAAATTATTATAAATTAAAGTTTATGGACTAAATGCAAAAGTGATTATTAATCTAAAAAATATTTTCCCATGATCCACATACGATTTTTAAAACAATTCTGAAAAACAAAGTATATTACCAATTTCAGTTCATAAAAGATCAACAATAAGTACAAGCTCCATGTAGAAATCCTTACTTGACAAGTGTTTCTCCAAGGATCCATTGCAGACATACTCATAAACAAGTAGCAGCCTGCGAGTTGCTTCTCTACACGTACCCAAAAGCATCACCAAATTCTCATGGCTTACTTTGCTGAGAACATTAACCTCAGACCTGAATTCCTTTTCCCCTTGAGAACTCACAAGTTTATGTTGCTTGACAGCAATCCTTATCCCATCGATTTCACCACTATAGACAGAACCAAACCCACCTTCCGAAAGGAAATTGTGCTCCGAGAATCCATTGGTAGCCGCATGAAGCTCTGCGTAAGTGAAATCCCTCCTCCATCCAACACAGGGCCGTCTGATATGGCAGATCGAACAGGCGGAGATTTTGAAGTCGTCGGAAATGGAGAATGGGGAAGAAGATGAATCACCTCCTCCTGAAGAAATTTCTTTCGGCGTTTGAACTTGCAGAATCGAAGATTTCGATTCATTGACATTACCGCTCGAGGATGATTTGCAGAGTGAAGGCGGTTTCTTGTTGTTGCTAAGCCGTCGTTCCAAATGCGTTTCGAAGAAGTCTGTTTCTTCTTCTTCTTCTTTTTCTAACAATAAAATTCTCAGAAATGAAAATTTGAAAGTAAACGAAACTTTTTCGAAGATTTCCGTGCGAAAATTTGAGCTATTTAGTATTTTACTAATCACTTCAAAATTACAAATTCTCATTCAAAAATCAATCAAAACCGAGCAACTCTATTTAGTATTTTAATTAGAAAAATTACAAAAAAAAAAAAAAAAAAAAATATCAAACTATTTACAAATATAAATTTTTTTAATGTCTATCATAGTTTGCTCATTTCTCTATACTTAAAAATAACACTTTTAATTATTATTATGATGTATATATATTTATTAAGTGCTAAGAAAAAAAATGTACAATTTCAATCTACAAATTAAGAAATAGACCCTATTTTAATTTAAAATTAGTAAAAATGGCCAATTCAACACAAAATTGGAAATTAAAATTAAAATTTGGATTAAAAAAAAGATGTAAAAAATCAAGAATCAAACTAAATAAAAACCAATCTATTGATTTTATTCTTTATTGGACATCGATTTGGATCCCTTCTCTATAAAATCGAGTGGTTTGGTTTGATTCTTGGTTGACCCTAAAATCGACAAAACCGAGCCGACTATCACCCCTATTTTTTTTAAATATGTGTTTGCTAGCCAATTTAAAAATTAAATTTTAATTAAAATAAAATTTCAGATAATATATTTATAAACCATAAAATTAATGATAGTTATTCACTATATATTGGTTAAATATAACATAATCCAAACCGTCTATCAAATGCATATTCGCTAAACTTAGTAACTTTGAAAATATAAATTAGAATTCGAAATGCCTACTAAATAGGTCAGGACCTATTGGACACAAAATTGAAAGTTTACAAATTTATTTGGGATTTTTTAAAGTTCAATAATCAAATAGACATCAACTTTAGAGTTTTCTAAATTTTAATTAAAAAGAGTGGCAACTTTTACCCATAAATTATAAATAATATTGTTTAAAATCAAGTTTCCTAATGTTTACCCCAAACTATAACATTCAAGAAGAATTTAACATAACTTTAAAATGTAAGATTTTCAATTTTTCAATTTTCAATTCTTATATTTTCAATAAATATTAAATTTAATATTTCAAAATCATTATTATTTAATAGAATTTGGTCAAATAACAACAACTTTCAAACAAAAAATGACACCATGTGAATAAATAGACGAATCAACAATAAACTAACAACATAGATTAAATTTAAGATTGATTGAAAATATAAATACTAAAAAAATTCAAAGTACAAATATCAAAATGACATTTTAACCTAAAACAATATGAAAAATTTTCACAGATAGAAAAAATGTCAAACTATTTACAGAAAATAGCAAAAAAAAAAAATAACATAGACTTCTATTAGCATCGATCAGTGATAGACTTCTATCATTTCTATCATTGATAGACCCACAGCGTCTATCACAATTTTATCTAAAATTTTTTACTATTTTCGGTAAATAATTTCCCTTATTTTTCTATTTTTAAAAATTCCCGGAACAATATGATGTAATTAAATTAGTTATGTTTAGTTTGCAAAAAGAAGAAAAGAAAGAGAGGGTGAAAAGAGAGTTTACTAGTTGGAGAAAGTTGATGTTGAGGGCTTCCTGGTATCATCTCAGCATAACTAAATTGAGAAGGAGATGTTTTTGGGAAGTAATTTGGAGAAGTTAGGGTTTTTGCCAAATCATTCTCTTCTTCTTCCTCTCTTCTTCCAATTCCCAATCCCAATTTTCCTCTCAACTCTTGAACTGTGTTGTCCCTTTTCATTCTTGATATCTTGCAATTCAATCCTTTTAAAAAGTACTTTCTATCTCTCTTCATACGTCTGTTCATTTCGATTCTATATCATTTTAGTTACGTACCACTAAATAGTACTTTTCAATATTATTACTATATAAACAACAAAACTGAATCCTAAACTTAAATAAGTGTTGTAATTTTTACCTTTAGTAGAAATTTGCTAAAACGTGACAGAAATAGTGTAGAATCATAAACTCATTAATTTCAAAATTATCGTGAAATATGTTTTTAATCCTTCAAAACTAATTTTGATGATTGAAAATTGCATTTACAAGTGTAAAATTGAAAATTAAATTAATTTTGAGTTATTAAAATTTGTTTTTTTAGTGATTTTAAAAACAACAAAAATAATTTGAACGATTTTAAAATCACTCCCAAGCATACCCTAAAGTTTTGCCCAATAAATACTTTGACTAATTAACCATTAAATAACTTAGTCAAAATTCATAAATTTTAGGAGAAAAAAACACTATAATGTCTTTTTAACCTTAAAATTTTAAATTATGTTTTATAATTAATTGAACTCATAAGAAAAAAAAAAATTTAACCGTATTTGGAATGAGAACTTGATAAACCCTTAATATTTCAAACACCTTTTTAAGGTTTAAAGTTAATATTGCAATACTTATCTAAGTTTAAGGTGCGATCCGATGAAATTGAAAGTTTATAATTAAAATTGATATAACTTAACAAGTTTAGGGGTCAAAATTATTATTATTCTTTTTTTTTTTTTTTTCCTTCTTCAGATAATGAAGTACAAAGAATCAAAATGGTTATTTACCATTTAAAAAAAAAAAAAAAAATCAAAAGTTCAATTCAGTATTTACTTGAAAGTGTAAAAACAAGATCAATTGGGTTGAGATTCACCTATCAAGGATAACCCAAGTTGGTTTGTAACTTTGAGCAGCTTCAAGAGCAACTTTCTTTGCAGAAGGCCCTGCATGAACTTCCACCTTGAACCTTATCTAACAAATTTACAACAATTTTTTTTAATTAACCCCAATTTGTTGTAAAATGAGTCAAACTATCTATAAATATAGAAAAATTTCACTGTCTATGAGCGATAGATCGCGATAGAATTCTATCATTTAAAACACTACAATAGAATTTTATTGCTCAAGCAATAGAAATTTATCGCTGATAAATAGTGAAATTTTTCTATAGTTATAAATAGTTTGATATTTTTTCTGTTTATAGTAATTTTCCATTATAATAAGCTTAATTATTCAAAACCAGAAAAAAAAATATTTGAATCTTATTGTGAAAACTATGTTTCCGCCCTTTTATAGTAATTTCCCATTATATTACTTATGTTTGTTAACCATCTTGTTTTTGGTTTCTTGTTTTTAAAAATTATGCTCGTTTCCACCATTTTTTTAGTAAGTAATATTTTTTTAAAAACACATTTGATTTCTAAGCAAAAATTCAAAAACAAAATCAAGTTTTCAAAAACTATGATCTTGTTTAATAACCAATTGGTTTCTGAAAAATAAGCTTATATATAAATATTAATTCCACCTATTGATTTATTTGTTTTGTCATCTATTTTTTACAAGTGTTTTAAAAAATCAAGTCAAGTTTTGAAGACTAAAAAAAATAGCTTTTTCTTTTTAAGAACTTGTTTTTTATTTTGGAATTTGGCTAAGAATTTAAGTGTTTTAGTTAGGAAAGATTATGGTAAAAAAATACCAAAAATCAAGGTTCCATTTGATAATCATTTGGTTCTAGGTTTTTTGTTCTAAAAAATTAAGCTCATATAACTTTTCCACCAAGATCCATAACCTCATAATATGAGCATTACACGCGATAAAATTTTATCGCTCAAGCAATAGAAATCTATTGCAGTCTATCGCTGATAGATAGTGAAATTTTTCTATATTTATAAATAGTTTTGATATGAACCGCCCAAGACATCAAATTATTATTTAATATTTTTTATGTAATTTAATAATTTCCAATTTTATCTTTTTTCATGACATTTAAGTAGGAGTAATTTTGGCATTTTACTCCGTTGCATTAGGATTTCTTTTATTGGGGGACTATTTAAAATCTCGCCATTAAGTTGTTAAAAACAGTTTTGATGTTTTTAGAACTTTAGGGTTTTCTTGAATGAGAATTCTCTGGTAGATGACAGAGTTTCATCCTGCCAAGTTCTCCTTATCTCTTGGTCTTCGATCAAAAGGTAATCCAATTATAGTATTTTCCATTGGATTGGCGTCAATTGATTTGAGGGTTTTGGAATTTTTTGTTAGGAGTTCAACAATTAGATTCCTAATTTTCAAATTACTAGGGTTTTCATATCAAGTTTGATTTTTTTTTTTTTTTTTTTTGTTTATGGTAATTTTCCATTATAATAAGCTTAATTATTTAAAGTCAGAAAACAAAAAAACAAAACAACTATCAAACGAGACCTAAATGATCGAGTAAATAAAGCGATTAGATTTTTTACCATCGAAAATGTGATTTGAATCAACATTAATTGACCATAACATATTGCAAATGGATTTTTTTTCTTCTTGTTTTCTAAAGCATAATTGCAATTGCTGACCTTTTTGAGTTCACAAAGATCCATAATTTCATGCATTCCTTCATTGTTAGTGTATTCTTCCATTTTCTTGGCACTTTCCTTTTCTACCAAGTTGTCGTTCAGCCCTATCATAGAGTTTGAATCCACTCGCTGCTTGTGTCCCACTGGTGAAAACAGACAATAAAAGATGTCATTTTAGTATAATAAATACTGTTTAATGCTAGTTTGATCAATATATTTTTAACTTTAGTTTATTTTAGTTATACTCATCAGGTTAAAACAGTTTAAAAGAAATTTTTTGATAAAATATATGTCATCAACCAAAAAGTAAGATGTTTGAATTTTTTTACTCTTCACACCGTTGAAAAAAAAAAATAAAGAAAAAAGTTTGTTTTGGTTCTTTTTTTAGCTTTTCAAGCACAAATTTTGGCAAAACAAAATTTCTTTATACAAAATCATGTTTAGATTTCAAAATTTTATTGAACTTCATATTGTGCTTAAATTAAATGAAATGATCAAAGATTGTCACGTTTAAAAGTCTAGAAATCCAAACGGTTCTTTTGAAAGCACATGTACTTAAATAAACCAAAACTAAAAGTACAAATTGCGAAATGAAGATTTTGAAAACAAGAGAACCAAAATGAATTAAAGCTGATAGTACATAGATCAAAATAGAATTTAAACTAACCAAAGAAAAAATATGTGTTTTTTTTTCTCTAAACCTTGTGAGTCATTAATTAGACTTCACACGAGAACGATTCACCTTTTTTCTAATAAAAATTGGGTAGACGGTAATCACGAGATTTGAGGATATGCTTAGAGAGACTTTCCAAATGCTAAAAAAAGAATTTTTAAGTGAGAAAAAGAGAAATTTTTACCGATAAAAAAAATGTCAAACTATTTACAGAAAATAGCAAAAAAAACAATGATAGACATTGATAGACTTCTATTAGCATCTATCAGTGATAGACTTCTACCATTTCTGTCACTAATAAACCCTAATAGACTTCTATCAACATCTATCACAACTATCTAAAAATTTTGCAACCATTGTTTTAAAGCACTTGGCTTAAAGTCTTTAAACTTAGGGACGTCCAAATAAATGATTTAAACAAATCATTTTGATAAGGTTCTATTTTGTGACCCATACAATAAATTACATTTCAAGTCTTCATCATAACAGTAAACTAGGCCATTTTAGTAATTCATTGTTAAAAAAAAAATCAAGGATATATCCTCGACTAAAAAGTTAAAGATTAGAATCCTTACTCCCACATGTTGTTTAAGTCACAAAAAAAAAAAAAAAAAAAAAAAAAAAAAAAAATTAAAAAATTAAAATGAAATGAAATGGCCTTCCCTTGAATTGTTTGAGGAAGAATTGGAAGGGAAATAAAGAGTGTAATTAAAATCTTACACATTGAAGCTTCCATCAAAGCATACATACTAGGATTATTAACCTGGTGAAGAACAACTAGTAGTTTTATTTCATCTCCCTTTCTAAATGGAGAGTTCCTCAGCACCCATACAATTCCCATGGCTGCATTCCAACTGAACTTTCTGCTTCCATCTTGGATTACCATCACTTTCTCTCCTCCCTCTTCCAACTTCGCCATGCTCGTTCTCGAAAACAACAAAAATTTCCCGACCCCCGAAAAAAACAAATGTATAAGACTCGACGCCTGTGATTTTCTAAGAGTGAGTCAAAAGTTATCCTATAGTTTATTTACAAACTTGTGATTTTCATAGAAAGAATAATCTCAAAAAGAGAGAACTTTTTGAAAACGGTTATCAAGAAAGTTTTTGGTTTCGATTTGGTGATCAAGCCAATTCAACAAGTAAGACAATACGAAAAAAGAAATGGATACTAAAGATTTTTAAGTATACTTGTAATGGTAAAGCTATTGTGCAACTATTTACAAATTCATGATTTTGAAAGGAAAAACGTTTCAAATATGTTTAAGATAACAACTTTGAACGAACATAGTTAGTACTATGGCAATCAAATCAATTCCCGGCCCGAAAAATAAAATAAAACAAAACAGAAACTATCAGTTTTTAGATTATACAACAAAGATCATTCAGTTGTGAAAGAAAATGAAGCAAAAATTGTAAGACTTTTTGGGGAAGTGAAAGAGAAAATGAAGAACAAAAATTTGAAGAGAAGAACAATGGAGAGTTGATGGTTTAAATGGAAGCCTTGTTGCAGCAGAAATCAGTGTGGAAAGGATATTGGAATATCCTGAGAATTGAATGAGAGACTGATGGATTCTATGAAGTTTGTGTAAAGGAGAAGCCTCCAACTTCATTATCAATTCCCCTTGTAACTATATACTTGAACCAACTAATTATTATAATATATTAGGGGTGTAAGCAAAAATTGAAAAATACAAATATAAATTCACTGAGTTGAATCTATTTGGCGATATTCATGTTGTTTTTAGCTATTTGGTCGGTTCAATGTTGGTTTTGAAGCAACCCTAATGTATATTAACTTCATGTAATTAGTCCGTTAAATGCATGTCAAGTAAGAAGACTTGTACCTTTGACCTCTCAGTCAATGGTATATGTCTTAACTAATTGAGCTAAAAGCTCAAATTGACAATTAAACTAATTAACATGCATAATCAATTGATCTTTGAGATGAAACCAATTTATATCAAGTTCCCTCCACCACCGACCAACCCCTTCAATTAAACTAGGTCAGTTAGTCGATTCCTTTACTTTAAAATTTTACATTTTTAAACCTATTTCTCATCAATAATGAGTGTTAGAACCAAAGGTTCGAGGACTAAATCGTTACTTTGGTGAAAGTTTGAGAACCAAAAGTGTTTTTTAACCTAATATTCTGTATTTTTAGATCTATTTTCCATCGATAATTGGCGTCGGGACCAATCTAGCATCTACTCCAACCCAATTTAACCAACATCTACTCCTATCTAGTAAGATAAAAACTCAAAGCATTTCATTAGAAAGTACCTAAGATTGGTTTTGTACTTTTCTGATCTTCAATAATTTTTTTATGATGGCTGGCATTTCTCATCACCAATTGATGAGCCCAAAGTTTCTTCTTCACAATAGTTTTCTATTTTCCAAGATTCTTGTTGTAAGAAAATTATTTGTTTTTTGTTTCATTGAACATGGCACCTGATTTGATTTTATAACCACTTTTTTATTTATTTATAAGGTTCCTTTTCCCCTAACTTCATTGCATCTATATTAATCTATGATGATACAACTTATGTTGGTCATTATTTTAGTATAAGGTATCAATCATATTTTACATTCCTTTGAATCTTATTGTGTGGTATCAACTTGTTTCGGCACATGAAATTTTAGTATAATATTTGTTTCATTATTTTAGTATAAGATCAACACTTTATTTTAGTAATAAATATACTATTTTAGTATAAGGTATCAATCAGTTTCTTTCTAATTACATTGATATGAAATATTTAAAAAAGAAAAATCCTTTTATCTTAGATGACGTCCAAAAAATTGTTCAATAACCTTCTGACAAAAAATATAGAGAGAGAGAATGAAATTTTTTCTACTAATATATTTTTGAAAAATTACTATAAACAAAAAAAATATCAAACTATTTACAAATATAAAAAAATTTAACCGTCTATCAGCGGCGATAGAATTATATCGCTTAAGCAAAGATACAATAAAATTTTTCTATATTTATAAATAGTTTGACCCATTTTTCTATATTTGAAAACAACCCTATATTTTTTTTCCTAATATTACCTATGTTTATTTCAAATATAATTGTCTCACATTGAAATCCTCGTCTTTTGTGACTTGTTATAAAATTCTTTCAGAAAACAACGGCAAAAACTACGACTATTTTTCACAAAATTTCTTAAATCTATACTACTTTATTTTTTTTTAAAAAAATTGTCTTATTATATTCATACATCATATTCCAATATTATTTTTTAAAAAAAATGTTAAAATATAATAGAAAATGTTTCTTTTTTATACATACGGACTAAAATGGTATGGAACCAACAAAATTGTATTTTAGTCACTTACTTTCAATTGTCCAATTTCATTCCTTTCGATAAATCTTAAATTTAGTCTTCCAAAATTAATATCTATTGAAATTGATTAAATCATAATTATAATTTTCACGCCAAAAAGGACATTATATGGATATATTTTCACAATAAATAAAGAGAATGCTAATAGACTTTTTTGTTATTTATTTTAAAAAAAAAGATCAGCAATAAACTAACTACTATACTAATTTTAAGCTATAAGTACATGAACTAAAATTAGACAATTAATACATAGCTAAAATAGAACAAAATCCAAATTATTGAGACCATAATAATATTGTGTCTAAAAAAATGTTAAAATATCATTTTGGTCATATACTTTGAAAATTGTTCAATTTAATCCATTGATTTTTAAATGTCCAATTTTTGCCTCTATACTTTTAATAAATTTTAAATTTAGTCCTACTGTTTGTTTATTATTGATTGTTTCTAAAAAAAATTATTATCTATTAGCATTTTCACCATAAATTTTAAAAACATATTCACATATTATATTTCTTTACATGAAAATTATTATTATTATTTGAGCTGTTTCAAATATAGAAAAATGAGTAAAACTATTTACAAATATAGAAAAATTAATTTTTCTATATTTGTAAATAATTTGATTATTTTTTTATTTATAATAATTTTCCTTCGAATAACTAAATTTAAAATTTATTGAAAGTGTAGAAACTAAACTTGAATATTTAAAAATAAATAGAATAAAATTGAACCGACTTTAAAATATAGAAACAAAAATGATATTTTAGCCTAAAAAAATTATGTTTCAATACTTCACTTGAAATTGGAATCTTACTGATTGACAGGTACTGGTATTAGACGAGAGAATCAATGTAAGGATTAAAGAACTAAACTCAATTAAAGGATAAGAAAATAAATTTCCATTTATTATTTTTTATTTTTTATTATTACGCTCTAATTCATACCTTCCAAATGAAGCAATTTGGGAGAAAATTGACATTAAGATTGATCAAATTTAATCGCTATTACGTTAGTTTAATTGTTCTAATTGGATCCATTTTTATATTGAGTTAGATTTTAAATTAGTTTTGGAAGATACTTGATCGATCAATTGACAAGTTTCTTGAAAATTTGAGAAGGAATAAGAATTTAAGATCCCATTTGACAGCAATTTTAATCCTACTTGAAAACTAAGTTTATAAAAACTAATTATATTTTATGTTTTCTTTCCTTAGTATTTTGAGACTTTACCCAAATTTAAAATAGGGCAGTTTTTCAAATATAGAAAAATGAGCTAAACTATTTACAAGTATAGAAAAAAAATTCTGTCTATCACTAATACACAATGAAAATTTTCTATATTTGTAAATAGTTTGATATTTTTTTTCTGTTTATAGTAATTTTCCTTTAAAATAAATAAATAAAAATAATAAAACAGAAAAAAAAAAATTCGAAAGCTAAAGGCAAAGATTAAAATAACTGTATTACCAAAGGGTAAAGATTGAAATATATATTTTCACAATAAATACATATATATATAATAAAAGTTATGAAATGTCAAACATCAAATTTTAATTCAAACCTAAAATTTAACCATTTAACGTTTTCTCGACAACGATAATCTCATTGACAAAACGTACTGCCTTGGTTCAACCTTTACCCTCATTTTGTATTCTTTTGTGCTATAATATATATTTTGATATATATGAGAGTTAGGACCAGCTCACGTGCACTTTGACTAATCTCACGAGACAATTCACCTAATTTTACAATATTTTGGTGTAAAAAATTCATAGGATATAAAATCCTAGGTAGGTAACCCTAAATATCCTTGTTTTATGATATATAAAACTCTCTAGCTCAGAGTTATTTAATAAATAAACCTCTCTTAAAATATTAGAAATTTCAACTTTAGGGAAGAAAAAAAAATCAAAGCTTTCAACATTGAAGACAAGGAACACTAACTTGAGGGAAAAAGCCAATGATGTGAGAGAAAAAGTACTTACTTTCCAAGGGAATAACTTGTCTTATGCTGAAAGCAGAGTAACAGCAATGAATAACAAGAGAGCCAATCCTAAGCAGAACCCAACAATCGCCATAAATGCCTGGAGATGGTTTAACATTAAGCATAACATCAATAGAGTGAAACAAGAAACAAAATGGATGAATAGAAGTTTCGTTTCTAGTAACCTTCCCCTGAGACTCAAAGTTGTATTTGACAGTGAACCACGACAATCCTCTGTCGACAAATGGTGCCAGAGCAAGAGCCCTGCATGAATGAGAAGCCTCGATTTAACAGGTTGCTTCCTCGTTTCAAGAATCGAAAGGGGAATGAGATTTAACCTCCTACTAGATAATGATTTTGTTTTCCGTTTTTTGAAATTTTCAAAGCATAAACCATATTTTAAAAGTTTTATTTTTTTAGAAAAAAAAAATCTAGAAAATAGATTTGAAAGCATAGAATAAGTTGGCAAATGAGTATATAATTTTAGAAATAGAAAATCCGAAACAAAGATGTTATCAAACAGGGCCTTAGAAATTGGAATATTTGAATGCCATTTTTACAGTTCATATAGTTGGGTTGTTTGATACTTGATAGGCAGAATCACATGTATCAGAAAAGTACTTGATAATAAGCAGGAATATAAGAGCTCACCCTGCAGCTCTTGCAAGCTTGGTAACTTGGCTTCCAGCCCATACTGTAGCCATTATTTTGAGAAATCTACAAGGTAATAATGTGTCATCGTCTTAGTATAAAGCTCCATCACACATAAGTATCTCTTCTAACGGAAAACCAGGCTTTCATTAACATTGGACAAAAAGACAGCCCAAAAAAAGGAGTAAAGCAGCTAGCCATACAAAAAGGGGCTCCTACAAATAAATTTTTCACCTTCCAGCAGCCGCAACATAGCCCATTTTCGCAGGTGCTGGTGCAATATAGAACCTAAAATGCAAATAAATAATTTGATAACAAGACTGAGTAGACTGCTAATGGAAGAGTGATGATATAAACAGAAGACAAACGAAAGTTATATAACATAAGGAGTGTTATTTTCTGAATAAATAAATAAATAAATTACAATAAAATAAAATAAATTATCGCCCCTGATCAGGTAGTAAAGGTGTTTTTAATCAGAGTCCCACTAGCATCAATATTGATCGAAAGCAAGAATCATGTCCAAAAGGCTGAAATGTCATCGCTTAGCACCTCAACCCTTAAGCCCGTACGTTTTGAAATTCTAGCTCTCCTAAAGTGGAACTTCACAAGGTTTTTTTTGTCCAGGTGCAGGTAGTATGCATCCATAGTTCACAACCATGTGCTCTAATCCTCAGAGCTATAAATGCTACCCCGTCTCCATTGGATCCAATCTTGGGATATCCTAAAAAAAGAAACTATGCCTCACCCGACACGTTATCGAAATACATCCCAAAGGTATAGAAATTGGAACCTCATGTTGACGATGGCCAAAGGTAAGATTGATATCAACATTAGCTACAACCATTCCGTAAAAAAAGTTTCGCAAATAGTTATTTGTAGGATTAGAGAGTAGAGGTAATTTGTATGTAGCAGGGTAGTGTGCCAGAGAATAATTACTAGACTAGGGGAATTGGTCAACAAGAGAAGGTAGACAATATTGTGATTGTTCAAGCTGGGGGGGAGGATCCAAGTTCCTAGAATTACTTTCAAAATCTTACTGTAGTTTCTTAATTGTTACCTATCTTTCTATACAATTTCCATGCCTAATCATTACCATCCCTCAATATCCAATTCTCAAAACCAACATACATACTGAATCAACCTCCTAAAGTTATGAAGCCTCATATTAGACACAGGTCGCATTATGTCACACCAACATAATAATAATAATAAATTTATTATAGTAGTAAATAAGTAGATAATAAAGCAATGGACTCACCACACAATGAGAAATGTTGTAAGATAGTAGACTGTATTCAACAATCCGTAAGACAATATTCCAGAAATTCCATATCTCCTCAATTTATCCAGTACCCTACAAGATGAACATGTACTAGAATAAGTGGGCAAGCATGAAATGTAATAAAAAAACTGATATATACCTAATATGAAGACCGCATTGATGCATCCAATAAGATAAAGTCGAGAAGAAATATAAAGCCAAGACGATCTTTGTTTCCTTTCGATAAAGCCAAGAAGATTTTTGTCTCATTTCGGTAAAGCCAAGAAGATCATTGTTTCCTTTTGATAAAGCCAAGACGATCTTTGTATCGTTTCGATGAAGCCAAAAAGATTTTTGTTTCATTTCATGTGGTTACTAAACGGAAATTTTGTTTCTTGGTCAATTTATAACCTTATGTAATCAGTACCCAACATAAATATTTATGTACTCCAAAATTTTAGAATTGCAAAGCTATCTCCATGAATAAATAATATATATATATTAAAAAATAAACAAGAAAAATTGTCTGTTTAAAGATCTCTGACTTACTCTTTGATGTGGTTTATTTTTAGGGGATCAAATATAATCTGAGATCCAATTTTTTTAAATGGAAAATAAATATACCAATATAAATAAACAATGACATAACCAACAAAAAAGTCCAAATATTAGTGGAACATGAAATAGACAATCTTTGTAGCTTATTCCACTGTGGAGGCTAAGTTTTGTTCTACTGGTATAACTTTGATCAGAAGCTAGAGAGTAGAGAGTAGAGAGCTTGAGCAAAAAAAGGAAGGTCTCACCACCACCATGACATTATTAACAGAAAAAAGCAGTAGCCTTAGAATTCACCAAATGTATGCAAGGCAAGTAGTGTAGTACTCATTTGATTTCCAGGGATGTTTCTCACTATTCTCATTCTTTTCCATTGAACCTAACGAGAGAGGGAAGGAAAGAGATGAGAATTCTTAAGTTCTTTTTTCTCTTTTTTAACAAGATACGAAACTTCTCACTATGAAAATGAAAAGAGAATATTGATACAAACTCCAAAAAAGTGAAAAGGCAAGAAATCAGCAGATGAGAATTCTTAAGTTATTGATCAAGAATATGACATTTGAACTAAAGTTCACTGAATGCATCAAAACTCAACCATATATTCATAGGTTAGATTCTTTATGGCATACCTTCCATTTCATGATTGGAAAAGCCATCCTCAGATTTCAATGGATCGTTGGCCTACGAAAAGGCATTGACAGTGTCTAATCAGGAACATATACACTTGTCCAAATATAGGAACATTCATGCCTAAAATTTCATATACTGCCACATTCTATTCATATAAACAATTGCAGTCATTAGAAACCAACCCAACAGTTAAAAATGGAAAATAACTTCATAGAAACAAACTTCCAGTGACTCCAACCAGCTAAATGCATCTTACACCACCTCTTCTCTTCTTGTCCTGTGTGATTGAACTTCTGCTTAGAACAAAATCTCTCTCTCTCCCTCTCTTTTATTATTATTTTTTCCGTAGTCTTTAAGAACAAATTAAAATAATACAAAATGCCTCCCTTTGTTTTCCTTTGCTGGTAATGTCCAAAATGCAGAGCTGGTCAGCCATGTAATATAGAAATTCAATTCTGAAGTATATAAGAAGTAGTAACATAATTCAAACGAAAATACTGATGAGGCCAAATGGATGACAGAGAGTCACTGAGAAACGACCCAAAAAAAATTAGGGCGCTAGATTCTGAATCAAGTGGATAAAACACCATAGAATGAAAGAAGTAAAGTGTAGAAAGTGAGAGAGATTGCTGTTTTGCCATTTCACTGAGGAACACTTACACTAATTTCGGCATTGCTGAGGCAGAGTCGGAAGCTAGGGTTCCGACTAACAAAAAAGCTTATCCGGTTTTGGGGCGCGAAATGGCGGGGAAGCTCTGGAAATTGTTTTCGACTGCAATTCGTTCGAATCCTGAAGAAACAAAAATGGTTACGCATTCAGAATGTACAATTTTGCAGAATTTTCAAATTCGAGTGAAGCTTTTAGGGCGCTACCGGGAAAACGACGCAAGGGATGTTGCCATTGGTGAGCTTGAGTGGAGTTAGCATTTGAGAGAGGTGATGATCAAATGTGAGAACTAAATTTTTGAAAATGATAACAATGGAATTTTAATTTTAAAAAACTCGATTCTTTTTTTAATTAATTTTATTGTTCATCTATTTTTTTTTTTTTTAAAAAATAATATTATCATTGGAGTACGGTAGGAGTGGGAGAATCCGAAAATCTTCTAGTCTTTAGCCATATTATCACAGTCTTATTCCCGTACATCTATTAGGAGAAATTGTAAAAAATAGCGCATTGATTCTATCTATAGTTTTTCTCGATCCATTTTGTACGAGATCGACTACCAAGATTTAGTTAAAAAATTAATTTTTTTTAATTTATTGATTGTTTTGGGCCTTCTCGATACATAATTATACATTTTTCTAAATATTATGTAATCTTCCCAAATCTTATACCACATTTATATATTTTCAAATTTCTTCGAAATTCAGTTATCTTTACCAACCATTATATCAAAATCTCATGTAATTTTTTTAATTTTTAGCCCCAATTCTAATTTTCAAATCAATTTACCAATTATCATGAAATTTTTAGATAGATGTCAAGTGATTACATTTTGATTTTTAAATTTTGGGAAAGATTAAATTAAAAAAGGTAAGATAGCATTAATCTCGATTAGCCAAGATTTTATATATTTTTCATATCTTACCTAATTTTTTTTTATAAAAATTAATCTTTCTCAAAATTTAAAAATCAAAATGCAATCGTCCATTTGAAAAAATTTAACAACTAAATTGCATCAATGCAAAAATAAAACTAATTAGACATATATTTAAACAAGTAACTAATTATAATTAATTTATTACGGTTGAATTTGCCAAAATAATTAGGTTAAGTGTAATAAATATATTATCAATTAAACTCTTTTACATTGCACATTAGTGTTATAAAAAAAGGTTATTGGTATTATGGACGGAAACCATTATTATCTCGTTTTAAAAAAAAATACTGAATTTTCAAAAGTTGTGTTAATTTTCTTAAGCTTAAAAAAAAGTATGGATAGGAGAATTTAAATCACAGACCTCGTGCTTATTAGCACACTTGTATATCGTGCTCAATTTTATTTTATAATATTTAAAAAGTGTTTTATAATTACTAATACAATAATAAAATTAATTTTATTTTATAATATTTAAAAAGTGTTTTATAATTACTAATACAATAATAAAATAATTCAATATTAAATTATATAAGTGCAAAAGAGTAAAATGTTTATATTTTCTTTTCATTTCCCATTAGTATCCGGACAATAAAATTTAATTTATATGATTTCAAATCAACTTAGTTCCAAACGTAAATAAGATTTTGAAACCATTTCCATCATTTAAAATCTTAGAATTTGAAAACTTTTTAATGCAAATCCCAATGCCAAAAATAACATAAATAAATGGGGCATTTTTTTTATAAAAATATTATTATTATTATTATTATAAACAAAGGTCAAGCAATAAAAAAAAAAAAAAAGGAGATTAAGAGAGGATCGAAAATAGAGGGGGAAATAAGAGAAAATAAAGAAGTGCGTTAAATGAATGTTTGAGAGTTATTTAAAATGATTAAAATAACTTTTGTCAGGTTCAGAATCACTTTAAACACACACGTCTAATTACTAAACATTAATTCAACTTCTACAATATTAAAATTAATTTTCATGATTAAAAAGATTTTTAAAGTGATATTGAATATGTCAAAAATGATTTTAACCATTTTACTACTTTTTCTTTCAAAAGGTAAGAATACTAATGCAACTTTTTAAAGTATAAGATATTTTGATAATATATTAATGGTTTATGTTCATATACTATAAGGGCCTGTTTGGATCGCATATATTATTTCATGGGTATAGATATTAAATATTTATGATTTGAATGTCGGGGTTTTAAATGTCTGATATAATTAAGGTCTGTTTGGTAGGCAATTAAGATTTTGAAACACAAGGGATTCAAATAAAAGAAATTTGTATTTCATGTTTTCAGACACGTGTCTGGTAGTAAATTTAGAAATTAAATTTCAGTTTAAACATTTTTTCAAATTGTATTTGATTATATATTTATAAATTGTAAAACTAATTATAGTTACTTACTAAATAGTAGGTGGGATATAAACAATTAATTTATTTATTTATGAAATTGTTTTCTATTAAAAATGGTATACAGTAATTATTTTGTAATATCATATAATATATAATATAATATATAATACATATTTTAACTTTATAAAAATAATTGAGTTTATAGCCTATAATACTTATTTTTTTAATCTATTACAATATAATTATGCATTTTAAAATTTCGAATTCAAAATTTGGATACACAAAAAATATAAAAATGTTGTTTTAAGAATTTGTACGATCACAAAAATTGAAAATAGTGTTGCCTACCAAACAAACCCTTACTGTCCGTGTTTGGATATGCATGATAATTAAAATATGGAAGTTAAACCGTATGAGTTTTAAAAAGTGAAATTCTATAAAACAATAAAAGATATTAAGGTTCCATTTGGGGTTTCTATAGCTTTTAAAATATAATTGTCGGCAACTGTGCACTACAAAAAAAACCCTTTGCCGATGCTAAAAAGCGTTGGGATAGCCCTCTAAGTGTTGGAAAAATTATTATCGACGCCTTTTAAGCGTCGGCAAAAACCGTCGGGATACCTTACCTCGACGTTTTTTTTGCTAGCATCGGCATAGATAGGCTATGTCGACACCAGTTAAATGAATGTGGACGGGCTGATTTTGTTGACGTCAAATATGGTACGTCGGCGAAACTCATCTACGCCAACGCCAGAAGTAGGCATCGACGGTGAGATTTTTCGACGCCATACGTATGGTGTCGAAATAGGTTATTTTATATGTATTAAAATTTTGCTCACACTTTTGCATACAGCGTCGGGATAGATTGTTTTTATCGACGCCGGTTAAGTGTCAACATTGACTTTTTATTTTTATTTGTAAGTAAATTAGTCTCCTATCAATTTCAACTTTACATTTTAAAAAATTAGTTATAGTATTTGGTGTATAAATATTATATTATCGTGTTTTAGATATTATAACTAAATAAATCTATTTTTAAAATTAAAATTTTTAAATTTATAATAAATAAATAAACTTACTATCACAAATTGTAGTTTTTTTAAATAATTATTTAAAATGTTATTCTTTCTCTATATTATTTGTTAAGTATTATGGGGAAAAACTTTAATTTTCCTTTCAAAAAAATCAAATATGGTATGATTTTAAAATAATAGATGTATTCTATGAAAAACGATGGTTATGTGCGAAAAATACGATTTATAATATAAATCTTAATTTTGAAGGATAGATTGAAAATTAAAAATTAAAAATTTATTAAAAAGTAAATCTTAAATAATAAGGATAAGAGTATTTTAAAATATATTTGTAAAGGTCAAGATCATTTTTGTCACAAAGTAAAAAATTTAAGGGCATTTTTTTTTTTTAATTCGAGCCCAATTAAAAACCAAACCAAACTAATCGATTCTATAAATAATGAACCCAAACCTAAAGAACAATACCAATTGATTAATTTCTATTTTATTCGATATTATCAATTTAGTCATCGATCTTTTTTTAGATGGTTACTTTTGCACTTTTCTAAGTGACAAACATGCTCCATGATAATCAATATTTTTCCTAAACAATAAATATATGTGCACCATAATAATTAAGATACTTGAGTTTATTTTTAAGGATATATACCTTCGATTTGATTCGATTTTGATTATTTTTTTCAATAAAAAGTGGATCGAAACCAATACATTTTGGTTTTCTATATATACAAGACTAAATTATATAAAAAAAATTGTCGTTGAAATTTGGATGGAAACCGTTCAAGTTTTGTTTAAAAAATAGCCAAAAGGGTAGGGAGTTGTGGGTTCAATCCATGGTGGCCACCTACTGGCATGTTGTAAGGTCGGAGGATATTTTGTACACAAAACACTAATAATTTCCATCCAAAACTAACTGTAAGAGTATTTTTGAACTCATTTTGGAAGTTTAAGAGTATGTTTGAAACTTTTGAAAGTTTAAGAATATTTTTGACGAGTTTAAAGATATTTTGTATAATTTAGCCTAAATAGAAACAAGATGTCTAATTTTATACTAAAAAAATTAAATCAAACTGATTTGGTTGGTTTTATTATTATTGTTATTATTATTATTATTTTTGAACTATAATTTAGAAGGTGAAAAAGAAAAAGAAAGAGCTTAACCTCGATCATTCGAACCACTCCGATGGCCAAAGTGGCGTCGACTATCCAAGGCCTCACTGCCATTTTCCCTAATTCGTTTCATCTTTTCTTCCCGAAAACAATGGAGAATTTTTCAATTTGGAGTTCCAAGACCAGAATTTTGACTTTACGCGTTAATTGAGGGAAAATCTCCAAGTTCATCCATGGAGAGGACGGAGCGTCAACGTCGAAATCATCCTCCGAATCGTTCCCTTGCTCCATCTGAATCGGCCGGATCTTCGAGCTCCTCTTCCCGCAGAACTTTTTCCAACCGCAGTAGAAACTCCGACTACAAGCATTCCAAGTATAATACCAACAGTAATCGCAGCTTTGAGGATGATTCTGACTGGCGTAGCAGAAGAAGCAGCGATAGCAAAACCTATGTACAGAGTCAGAAGATAGAGGCGAAAGAAGACAGCGTTGGACATGCTGACCGTTCTCACTTCGATCTTCCGCCGGTAATAGTTGGCACTTGTCCGTTCATGTGCCCTGGTAAGTTGAAACCGTCCACTTCTTCCAACGTCTTAATCTTTGTTCTTTTTTGTTTCTGGTTTATCTACTCTGTTTTCCACTAAAGTAGTGAGGGAATATGTTTTTCGTTGTCCTGCTTGTGGCGAGACTACTGGACTATAGAATCGCTCTTAAATCCTCTTCTGTTTTCTGTACACACTCATCTGTTTCGGTTGCTGATCGTATGTATGACCCAATCCTGAAAGCATTAATGCGGAATGACCCAATTTTAAAAACCAATGAAAAATAATATGCTTGAGCTTGGACATATATCCATCCTGAAATAGTCGGAGCCCTAACGCTATATTCATTAATCACTTGTTGGCCGAAAAAGATGAGTTTTTTGGAATGCTATTTAATTTAAACCGGTCGCGAGGAGATTTTAAACCAATCATCGTGAGTTGCCCCATCACGAAATCATTACTGAGTGTTCTGTAATAGATTTAAAATCGCGACAGGGCTCCGACTATTTTGCAATAAACAAAAAGTTAGGTTTCATTGATTTTTTAGGATTAGAATGCCTCCAGGATTGGGTGATCCATACAAAACTCTCTTTGATTGCTCACAGCTTGTAAAAGGTAGGGGAAATGTGTTAGTCTGTGCTATATGACAAGAGCAGTATTTCGGTTATGGGGTGACACTGTGACACGAATGCTAGCTTCTTCTTCTTCTTCTAAACTATATGTTGGCTGCTTTATCAAGAATTCTCATACTTGTAAACAGAGGCAGAAAGAGCACAGCGTGCAAGATTGCGAGATTTGGCTTTATTTGAAAGGTTACATGGAAATCCTGGAAAAACGTCTCCAGGTCTGGCCGTCAAAAAGGTAGTATCTACTGATAGTTGCTTTATGCTGCATCTTAATGCCTCTCTTTTGGTTTCTAATGCTAAACTGCTCGGCCCCTTATTTTATTTTTCCTTAGTTGGAGGGAGAGTGTTTTGTAAATCATATTCTTACAATTAATGTACAATTCTTATTACCAATTACCAAAAAAAAAAGGGGAAGAAAGAAGAAGAAGAAGCTATTACGTAGGAATTTTGCAGTATATAGGCAGTATGCAACTGTCGGTTTGGTTTCTTAATTAAAAAAAACTGTCTGTCAATCAACTTTTTTAGGGGCTTTCAATTAATAATTTAGGCTCGTTTGATAACTTTTGATTCTTGGTCTTTGAAAATTGAGCTTATAATCACTGTTCTTACCTTTTAGTTTTTCTGCATTGTTATTCATTTTCTACCAATGTTTTGAAAAGTACGTTTTAAAACTTTTCCCCCCTAAATTGGAATTTGACTAAAAAATTCAACATTTCTTTAAGAAAGGCAAAAACTATGGTAAAAAAATCGAGAGGAAACAAGCATTAATTTCGAAAGTAGAAAGCCAAAAACAAAATAGTTATCGGGACCTTAGTTTTCATTGCTGTTTAAAAAGTGTTCTATGATCTTTCATCTTTTAGGAGAACCACTTTTCTCGATTGGGAACTGTTATTTTTCTTGTGAAATTTTTGGATTAATTTGCAATATTGTGTTAATTGATCATGCATGGTCGCATGGACGTGAGTATCACTACTTTAAACAATATTATAGCAAGGCATTTGCAACTCCCAACAACTTGAATCCTCTCTTGCCATTGGCTCGTTCTACTTGAGTATAGATTAATAATTTGCAATATCAAAGATCATGATGGATAAATTGGTCTTTTCTTTCACCACATTTCTTGCTAGGTATCATCTGCAGTAACATTTCACATGTTTAGTTCTGCAGAACAATGTCCGCCAAGAGTGACCAAGCATTAGATGTGCGGCCTCTACCTGTACTGGAGAATACATTGAAATATGTTTTAAACTTTTTGGATTCTAAAGAGCAACCTTTTGAAGTGATTCATGACTTTGTATTTGATAGAACAAGGTCTATAAGGCAAGACCTCAGCATACAGAATATTGTAAATGAGAAGGCCATCTACATGTATGAAGAAATGGTTGGTATCATCTACCTGTTCTTTCTAATGTGTTCCTATTTCTCCCTTCTCTAGAGGTGGTGGAATATTATGAAACTTGGTTTGACGTAACTGTGCTTAAGGAAGCTATATATCTGATTGTGGTGTGTGTACTTGGTCCTTTACAATAGTTGTCTTACTTGAAATTGTTTATTTCCTTATATGTTTTTAACTTAAATACCACACCAATTAGTTTTGCAATACTTGGAATCTTGTGCTCTTGACTGCCTTTGATATGAACGACTCTTTTCTATTCTTTTGATATTGGATGCTCCTGATTTCACCTTTACTTTGTTTCTTTGTACATCTTTTAAGAACCCAACTATTTAATTCAGAATTGTCTAATGGGTTCAACAATCATTAGGAGGCAAATAATGAGTTTTTATAAGAACATTCAAAGATCTATTAGTAAATGCATAATTTTTGTTGTTGTTGTTTCTGGTAGCAAATATGGATTACGCCATTAAGCTGATCTAGGAAGTATTAGACATTCATCACTCCAAGTCCCCTTTAAATTGCTCCTAAAAAACTAAGATCAGCGATCTTTAGTGTTTAAAATTGGACATTGGACTGCAAGTTGAGCTTAATAAGACTTCATATATGTTGAATTACATTTTGTACCTCAAAGTTTGCAATCTCTTTGGTTAATTTTGTTGGAGCAGATGAAAAAAAAAAAAAAAAACTTATTCTGCAACACTAAGCACCCCTATTCTTATGGATCTTGAATCTTCTTCTTTTGCAGGTTAAATTTCATGTCATATCACATCAGAAGCTTTTAAATGGTGATAGTAGTTCAAATGCTTCCTCAATGCATCACCTCAACATGCAGCAGCTCTCAAAGGCTTTGATCACACTGTTGAATCTTTATGAAGTTAACAGAAGCAACGGTGCTATATTTGAAAATGAAGCCGAGTTCCATTCATTCTATGTGCTGCTTCATTTGGGTTCTAATAGCCAAGCAACGGTCTGTGAGCTTACTGAAAGCATCGATAATTTTGAGTCAATACAGAAGAATCTACTCTTAGTTGTGTCCTATGAGTAACACTCTGTCTCTAATTTGCCAGGGGGAATCGCTTACTTTGTGGTTTCGTACTTTACGTTCTCCTGTGATCAAGTCGAAGGAAATGTGTTTTGCTCGGACAATTTTACGGTATATTAGTTTGTTTTTAAGATTTGTTTGCTTTTTGTGCTTCAAAAATGCCTAATGTTGTTTGAAGAGGAGTTTTCTTTTTTCATCTCACAATTTTCATTTTTCTTTTCTATCTGCCCCTGCCGGTCATTTGAACAGATATTTTCGGATGTATAATTATAAGGGTTTCCTTTGTACCATAGGAGCTGAGGCTTCCAACCTTCAATATTGCATTCTTGAACCTTACGTTAACGAGGTAACCATAATCTTGAAACTCCCTCCCTTGATATTTTTATCTGAAATTTGTATACATGAAAGGAGAAGCCAAAAGGATGAGAAGGGAGTCTTCCGGCCGCAAAAGTCGAGGGAGGAGATTAGATAAAGTCTCAAGTTTGCATTTAATTAGAAGGGAGTTATGCGTACTAAATTTTCGAGCTAAAGACCTTTAGAGTGAGAAGTCTGAACTAAAAAAAAAAATTCCAAGACTTAAGAGCTCACAAAAGTTCTTTGATTTCTGAAGTCAAAACTTCCCGCAAATAGCCTAAACTCCTTTACCTTTGAGTTCTAACTTTATCGCAAAAGGAAGCTAATGAAAAGACTGAATACCAATTATTGGGCATTCCCAAGGGCTGCACCAACTGAAGTTAAATAGCTTGAGAAGGGACACCAGACTTTGGAATAAACTGACAACTGAAGATATAATCTTTGTGAATGTTAGGGATTTTAGGTCTCCACAAGGACTTTATCAATAGGTTAAGAATAGGGATCTCGATCGTTTTGTCTAAAGCCTCTATCGTTCACTTTGCAGATTCGAGCTTTAGCTTTGTTATTTATAAACAATGGTGGTTACAAGCTTAATCCCTATCCCTTGGTGGATCTATCCATGCTTTTAATGATGGAGGTATGATATAATCTTTCTTGATGACCTATTCACATCGCTTATGTAAATATCCACAATTGTTTTATCGTAAATTTTCGAGTGTATTTCAGGAATCAGAAGTAGAATCATTTTGCAAAGCCTGTGGTCTTGCGACTTGTGAAGATGAACTAGGAAATTTGTCACTTCCAACCAAGCAAACTACTTTTTCCAGTCCCAGAGGTGGGTTTCAAAGATACAGCTTTCTTAAGCAGTGATTATCTATATAACCCAATGATTCATCATTTTTCTTTATAGATTGTTAGGGTTTAATTTTTGCATGAATTTCCTTTCATCCCTTCTGGTTGGACTATACTATACAGTAGCGATACGGGAAAGTTGTATTTTGGACCATATCTCGATGTATGTGTGTCATCGTTCCACATGTGTCATGCTAATCTTCTCTAAATCATTTCATTTTGATTGTGGAAAGTTGTATAATCCTATAATTATATTGTTGCCTTGTGGGGATGAGAACTAACTAATCTTTATAAATTCACATATTGTTTCATGTCATGATTTTTAGCATCTTTTAGATGTCTGTTTGATGAGTTATGATATAAGTGATTTAAAGTTTGATGAAGTTGAAACAAATCGAACTCAGTTTCAAATATCTTTAGTTTTTAAGATTATTAAAATTTAATTAATAAAAGTAAGCTGATTGGTTTTTTGGGCTATGAGTTGGAGAATGGTCTGATCCTCCGAGAAGGACTAGACTAGCGGCCTTGAACTGCAAATATAAAAATATGGGAGTGAGACCGAAGAATCAATATGAGGTCCACCAATATTTATGAATTTAGAATTCTTTTGATATGCATGGCTTCTTTCTATTTTTCTGATATTAGATGTTCCTAATTGCACCTTTACTTCATTTCTTTATACATCATTTGAGAAGGGTAATTGTAATGAGTAGCAATTTTAGAAATATAATCAAGTGTATAACAAAGTTTATCAACGATAGAAATCTATCGTTAATAGACTCTTATGGTCTATTAGTGATAGACTACTTAAACCATAAAAGTCTATCAGCAAGAGAAGTCCATCAATGATAGACTTTGCTATATCTGTATTTTTTTTAAAATGTTGTTATATATGTTAATATCTTCAAATTGCTATATTTGTAATTGTCCATTTAAGAAACTAACTATCTAATTCAAAATTGTCTAATGGGTTTGACAATCAGTAGGAGCTAAATAACGGGTCTTTATGGATTATTAGAGCCCTAAATGGGTTTTAGTTGGCCAATTTTTGTTTTTTATGATGTCTAAAGTGAAATAAACATTCAAATATTTGATAATAAATGTAGAGCATTTGTTGGTTTTTGTTTTTTTTTTCCTAGAAAATATGGATGGCTAAGCTTATTTTAAATTGTCGTTGGAAAACTAAGACCAACAATCTTTAGTGTATAAAATATTTTGAGCACCGTAAAGCAACTATTCATAGAAATTATATGTTTCAAATTACTTATATTTCCATTGGTTGAATTTCATATTTCTCGCTTCATTTGTTTTTTTTTTCTTTTGAATCACAATCATTCTCTCATTACTCAAAAGAATAGAGAAAATAGAAAGAAAAAAAAAAAAAACCCTCATAAAAAGCCAAGGAAAATCCATCTTTTGGACCAAATCATAATGAAGGTGGATGTTGGTACTATCCATCTATTTTTTTATTAAATAATCATATTTAATTTCTATAAAGTAAAATTTTAAAATTAATTTTAATAGTGAAGAAAAAATAGAAAAATTTAGAAAAATTACTATAAGCAGAAAAAATATCAAACTATTTATAAATATAGAAAAAGTTGATAGATATTTATAAATAGTTCAGCTCATTTTTCTATATTTGAAAACACCATAAAATTTATTTAATTTAAACTATTTAAAATTAATAAATAAATATTAATACTAAAAGACAGATAATTAGTATTTAGTAAAAAAAAACTAAATGGTAACCAAACTCAATCTCAAAGTTAAAATTGTAATATTTCGAAACTTAGAGGTTAAATTGGGGTCAATTAGAAAATGAGGGTTGTTTTAAGAAAAAATTGGTGAAAAGTGGTGGTTCTAAAATTATTTAGGAAAATATGGTAGTTTTTTTTGTCTTTTAATGAAAACTTTCTTGAAAGTTGAAAAGTGACCCACGGAAAGAAGGAAATGATAATTATTGTGATTTTTTTTTAACAAATTCATCTTCTTTAACTTTTTAAGGAAACATAATATCATTTTTTTTTATAATTATTATCTTATTGAATTTAATTAAAAAAATATTATATATTTAATCATTTTATTTGTAAAATAATAAACTATTATCTATAGATAAAGATAATACCACTACTTATAATACCACTACTTTCTTTTTTATTTTACATCATATTGTAGTTTTATTTTACTAAATTTGTGAACTAGATAATATTTAAAAAGAAAACTACAATATGATATAGTAAAATAAATTTATTACATAGATAAGTAGAATTCTAAAACCTTGCTACGTAGAAATATCAAAAGTTCTAATTTTTTCTAATTATTACTAATCCTTCTAAGTAAAATGAGTGTATTTAATGAACATCATATTAATTATAATATATTATTTAATCATTTTTATAATTAATTAAGTTCAACACTAGTAATTTAATATTAATTAAATAATATAAGAAAATATATTTTAATAAACAATAAATTATATAAAAAGTGAAACAAACAATTAAAAATATAATATGTTAATAAAGAATACTAATTTTTTTTTATATAAATATGATATATTAATAATGAATGAAGTAATAAAAATTAATCATAATAAATAATTAATTGATTATAAATAATCTATAATTATTATATGTTCATAATGAATGATAAAATTAAAATTAATCTCAATCAATATATCTTGTTGATATTTTGGATTTTGACAATTCTAATATTTGCGTGAATAAGGAGGAGGAAGAGGAAGAAGAAGAAGAAGGGGAAACTTGTAATTTTGAAAAAAAATAATTAAATTAGCTTGAAATTTCATGGTTCAAGTAGGAAAAGTTGAAGATGAAGAGAAAAAAAAGAGAATGGTGTAATATGAGTGAGTATAATGAAATCGAAGACTGCAACAACCAGAAAATGGAAAAAAGAAGAAAAAAAAGATGAAGAAGATGGTAACATGTGCTTCCCTAACATACGAACTAAGGACAAATTTAAAAGTTTTAAAAAATTCAAAAGTTGACTTGTCAACATTTGTCATATTTGCAAACATTTTAAAGAAGTGCTATATGTTTAGAGTTTTTCCCTTGATTTTGCTATCTATTACAATTTTTCGTGCTTTAAAATAAAACTACAATATGATGTAAGATTAAAAAAAATAGTGGTATTATCTTAATTTATATTTAATAGTTATTATTTTACAAATAAAATGATTAAATATGTAATATTTTTTTAATTAAATTTAATCTTGCTAAAAAAATGAAAGAAAATTATATGATATAATAAAATAACAATTATAAAAAAAAGTGATATTATATTTCCTTAAACAAAAATAAAGTAAATTAATTTGTAAAAAAAATCAAAATAATTGTCATTTCTTTCCTTATGTGGGTCTCATTCCAACTTTCAAGAAGAGTTTTCAATAAAAGAAAAAAAAAACTACTCTATTTTCTTAAATAATTCTAAAACTACCAATTTTTTCTTAAAACCACCCACATTTCAAAATTTAAAGATTAAAACTAAAAGGTCCATAATTGTAAATTAGACCTAAAAAAACCATTGAAAAGGTATTTTATTATTGTTATTATTATTTTCTCAGTCCAAGAGTTTAGAGGACTACTCGTTTGGTTCTCAGGTTTTCATCGCGCAGCCATGGAGAATCTTGTGATTAAAATTGAACGATCTCGAAGAATGTTGAATGCTATATACAGCGATTATTGTAAGAGAAAAGAAGAGGTTGATAGTTTATTGAAGAAATACATTAAGAAAAAGGAAGAATTACGTTCATTTCTAGAAAGCTGCAGAAGAAATCCATTACTTCTTCAAGACTCGGAAGATCCGATGGTACAGATGCTTCGAGATGCATGTAGAAGAAGAAGAAGAAGAAAGAACGAAGAAGAAAGTATCAAATAATAGGGGCTTTCATCTCAAAATCAATTGACAACGAGAGAAGTAACTCATCTATCTTCATCTATCTTATTAAGAGTGTGAGGTCCCTTAATTTTTTCAACGTGGGATCCTCAACAGAAAGCAATATTCAAGAAGGCCCTGCAATGAAGAAACAGAAGAAGGGGAAGCAAATAGACGATCGGCCCAAATAGGTTTTCTTTGCAGTCTAATTTTATTATTATTATTATTATTATTATTTTCTCTCTTTTGAATGTTTTGAAATTTACAAAGATTTAATGCATCTTTCAAGAATTCTAATTGAAATGCCTTTGGAAATTCATTCTCTGTTTATTGGTTTATTTTTATAACTCAACACTATTTTTAGTTAGTTGATGATATTGAAATAAAAACAAGGCCTACGAGGCAAGACTTCAAGACTTCACCCAGTTGTGCGAGTGTTTTTATTTTATAGTTTTTGAAAATTGGGCTGGTTTTCTCCCATTCTACGTGTGCGAGTGTCACTGTTATAATATTAAATCTGTCTTCACTCATTAGCTTAAATTTTTGGGTTAGTCGGTGATTTAACAAGCTTCCTCAAAGTTTTTCCTTTTAGAATATCCCTATATGATATTAGTGTGCGTGACAACATCAGAATTTAAATCCTCAATAATCATCTTTTGAAACATAACTTCAGCCATTTCCAGATCAGGTCTTTTCATAGAAAGAAGGCAAATGCGAGTAGAACAAAAGAGTGAAAGAACGAGAGCGAGAGCAACTTGTGAGTTATGAAAGGAAGAAAATACTTATCGAATTCAGTTACAGTTGTAGAAATTCAACTTGCAATAGTAGCAGAGGTATTTTGAAAGGAACATGGAAGTGATTTTCGGCATTATTTACAAGAGCTTTGAAGGTATGATTAGGGATTTAACATTGGGTAAAAAACCTTTTTGATCAATTTAGTTTTGAAAACTTAATAAGTTTAAAAGGTCCCTTTAATTAAAACGAATTATTAAATTTGAACAAAAAAAATTGACTATATTGATAGACTGCGATAGACCTAGATAGACATTAATAGCTAAAGTGATAGATATTTATTTAAGTCTATTGCTGTCACATATATAAAGTAAAATTTTACTATATTTGTAAATTCAATAGTTTTGCTATATTTGAAATAACTAATTCATAAATATTTTTATTAATGTTAATTTTGGTACGATTAAGAGTGATTAAAAAATGGTTGGTATTATCTACTTTTCTTTTTAATGTGTCTTCTTCCTCCGTGTGTGTGATCGATTTTTTTTTTTTTTTTTTTTTTTTTTTTTTTTTTTTTTGACGAGATGAAAGAAAGATCTAGAAGTCGAATATAGCTGGTAAAATATGAAAGTATTAATAATGGCCAAACATATTTTTCTTTGTTAAAATGGCCAAAAATTAATTCTAATACTATTTAAATATTAATAATGGACAAAAAATACTTCCTGCCTCCAAATTCCTACAATTATGTACAATTTCAAACTAACAATCTAACAACCTACCATAAAATCTAATCTCATGAATTTGAATTTTGAGTATACGTAAATAAATAAATAGAAAATTTTTTATCGATACAAAAAATATCAAACTATTTACATAAAATAGCAACAAAAAAAAAATAATGATAGACATTGATAAACTTCTATCAGTATTGATTAGTGATAGATTTCTATCATTTCTATCCTTGATAACTTCTATCAATGTCTATCATAATTATCTAAAAAAATTTCTATTTTTGTAAATAGTTTATCTTATTTTTCTATTTTTTAAAATTCCCCTATCTAATATAGTTTAAAAAAAATAATATCACACAAACAAAATTACTTAGAGAAACAAATCTAGCAAAACATAATTGCAAATTAACAATTGAAAACTAGAAAAGTTATTAACACAAAATTTAGTCACGAAATAAGCAAATTACTTGTATTCAAATAGAAGTTTGCCTCATACCAAGCCCCACAAATACCAGTTTTTCGCGTTATTACATATACTAAAAGCAACTTAAATCTTTGTTAGACTAAACTATGCAAATACTGCAAATACTACATACCAAAAAACTATCTGCTGAACTACACGAATACTCTATACTTTCTAGCACTGCGACGCTCCGATGCAAATGGCCCAAAAGTGTGCGCTGATCATGGTGAGATGCAGTTCATTTTCAGTTTTTCTTTCTCTTTTTTTTTTTTTTAAAAAAATTTAATTTATTTATATAATTTTGAATTATATTAATTTAATTTTTTTAATTAGATGCCAAAAAGTGGTTGTTGAATGAGAAATAATTAAATTGTCACGTCACAAAGTTAGAAATAATTAAATTTGAGACTAATTAAATGTTACATGCGTCCTAAAGTAAAATTATTGGTAAATCCGATGGTGTCACCTGTTTTATTGTCACGGTTGGATTAAACTAATTATTTTTTGTTCAATTAATTATTAATGTTTGGACTAAAATTTAATTTTGTTCAAAAATAAATTTAATTTAGCCCAAAGGCCAACAAATGCCCAAATCCAATTAGTTGGGCCCAAGGGCTAGACCACTCAAGCCCAAGCCCACAAAGCCCACCTGAGAACCCTATAAATAAAGGAGTTCTCTTCATTTGAAAGGTTTCAGAAAATTTACGCTAGTCTAGAGAGAATTCTTTCTACAATTAGAAGACTTCCTAACTCCGGGAAGTTACTTTCATAGGGTTCATAAGACTGAAGTTGCTTTCATAGGGTTCAGAAAATTTACACACTTGAAGACTGAAGTTGCTTTCATAGGGTTCAAAAAATTTACACTTAGAGAGTCTAGAGAGAATTCTCCCTACAGAAGAAGCTTTGCTTCCTTACATCAAGCGCACGCGTCGAATGCGCTCACGATTTGCAAAGATAGGCTCACTGAATTATCTTCAGTTTAGATGTGCACCCAAGACATGCACTGAAAACTTCTCTACATTCTGCATGGATAAAACCCCGCACTCGTGACTCTACATTCTGCAGGGATAAAACCCCGCACTTGCACTCACGATATGGAGTCGAGCATCGCCAATAGAGGAACTAAAAACTTCCTAGAGAAAAAGAAAAATAAGAAAGAGATAAAGGGCGGTTTATTTTACTATTTAATTTAATTTATGCATGTGATGTATTATTAAATTATTGTTAATTATATGTTGCATATAATATGCCATATAATTTAAAATCTCACCATAGGGTTAAGTATGTCATGCATCATATTTAATATAAGCGTTATATTGTATGATTGCATGTCAATTATTTCATTAGTGTTAATATAAGAGTTATATTAATTGATGAAAAGACAATATCACGCGTTATGTTTAAATATAAATGTTATATTTAAAATTTAGGTTAATTCCTAAAGTATGTACGTTGCAACGTCGCGACACGGAGCGACCGATGTCCTTCCGTAAGGGTCTCTTTCGAGGCGAAAGATTTGGAGTCGCCACCAACTATTTTGGAGTGTGATTGGTCACTCATTTTAAAATGAATAAAAATAAAAACGGTCTACTTTTCCAAAGAAAGGTCTGGGGATAGTTGAGTGTAGGGAAGGTATTAGTAGCCCTACAACACCCGTTTGAAAACATTTTATTTTGTTATCCAAAATTGTAATTAAAATTAATAAAATGAAACCGGATAAAAATTGACTAAATAATTCTCAGGTAGAGGTGTTTCTTTACCGTCAACTTAAGTTATTCAGCCTAGATAGAATTATTATCTTAAGCCAATTATTTTAGAAAAAAATGATAAATTTTAAATAAAAAAAAATATCTCACCAAATTTCATTATAGCTTTAAGAATAAAGAAAGGAAGAATCCAACAAAATGGAATACTTAGTAGAAGAAAAAGGTATATGATATGTCATTTTTCTCTCTCTCTCCATAGAAGTTTGAGATTCATGTTTGGCCTCATGATGCCCAATGCACATCTTCCTTAGGAAGATATTTGCATAGGTCAATATTAAGGTGAATGGAGAAAGTATTTATAGTAAGTGGGAGAAAAACGTGGGTCAACATATCCTACAGTTTTCTTCATTAGTTTGCAATATTTTTTCTTGTTCGGCCTCGTGACGCGCCTAGGAAGCGTCCCCTTAGGAAGGTGTTTGCATGGAAATAGACAGAGCGAATTCCAGAAATGAATAAGATTGCTACTATTTTTTGCACTAATATTGTCCTTCCCCGAGGCAGGTTTATTGGGGCGGGACTATAGAATTGAAAATGAAGGGTTACACTTACGAGAAAACATTAAGCATGTTAATGGTTTCTTGACCAAATTAATGGTAACTAATTATTATAGAAATAAGAGTTATTCTTGTGTAATAATTGGTTGAGAATGTCTCAATTCAATAAAGGAAAAATTGATAACCATAAGATGACTTTTATTCTAAATCACTGAAATATTATAGCAATAGAAATTATTAATTAATATGAATGAGATTCATATTCAATTTGTAGGGTTCCTTTTAATTTCTATACTGAACTTGAATGGATAATTAATTGCATATCATCAAATAACTAGTTCTATTCAAACTATCCATACTAATCTACTACATCAAAATATAGGGTAACAAATTGGCTACCTAAAAGCCAATAACACAAAACTTACAATTTTTCATAAATATACAAATCAATCCTTCTAATCTATTACATCATATTGATTTGAGTTCAACAAGTGGGAGTAGGAGATTCAATCCTCTAGTCTTTTGGTCATGAATATATGCTTTAACTACGCTCAGATTGACTACCATATCAAATTGATTGTATGTCAATATTTAATGGTACAAATACGCATCATTTTTTAAGTTTTTTATTTCATAGCGTTCAAGATGCAATTGATGACTTCACAAATTAGTTTTTGTTCATTACAACTTGAAGGTTAATTCTATATTAACATCCATTTGTTACAAGTCAACGAAATGCCTGCAATAAAAAAGCCTGTAAAATTTTTCAAAACAAGAAGTGATAATTATTTTGAATAACTATTTTTAAAAAGGTCTAGTGAGTGACAATGTTATATAACGTTCTTACTAAAAACCCTTTGCATAAAACATTTCATAGATATAAACATTTACAACCATAACTCATATGTATTTAATCCCCTGAAATCATAGCTTAATAACTATTGTAACCATTTAGAAACTTAGTTCATATAACATCGAAATTATCTGAAAATATAGTTCATGAACATCGTATTATCATAAATTGTCATACGTTCTATAACATGCTTGCCTTAAATATCAGAAATCTCTTAATAACACTTCATAAACATTATATAAAGAATCATGGTTTATGATCATGTAAGATTCCTGAGAAATTTAGTATCCAAATTTCCTTAATTGAGGTGGAGCGAGCTCAACACTCTCAACGTCATAACATCATAAATGGTCATACGTGCTCGTAGAGCTAGCATACATCATGTTGTCATGATACGTCACTGAAGTTCTTATATATCAGGGTCCCATTTATCTCGATACCATCTAAATGTCCTTAGGTATCGTTACATATTCATCTTGATACCGTCTCAATGTCCTTAGGTATCGTTAAACATATTCATCTCGATACCGTCTCAATGTCCTTAGGTATCGTTAAACATATTCATCTCGATACCGTCTCAATGTGCTTAGGTATCGTTAAACATATTTACCTCGATACCGTCTCAATGTCCTTAGGTATCGGTACATACGGTACTTATCATTTAACTAAAACATGTTCAATAATCAAGAGCTTGTAAAACATATTTAAGAAATATGAAGCATAAAATGCCTTGCAGATCGTAGATACAAGCTCATAAATCATTCTTAGTCAACATCGAGTATAAAACATAGTTTTGACATGACCAAATCATTTATAAAGAAATAGGGTTCATAAAACATGTAAGTAACATTGCTCAAGAATTCTTGCTTTTGAGTAAACTTTCGTCCCGTATGCATCATTTCAAACATAAACATGCTTTACTCAAATTATTTTAGCTCATGAACTCATAATGCCTTATATTTAAATAAAACTTTGCTTACTAACACATAAAGAAGCATCATGCTTATTTGAAGAATTTATAAACTTTGTTAAAAAAAAAACGTTTTATCACTCACAGTCAGGTGTTTTTCCTCTCGGTCTATACACGTCACCAATCTTAGTTTGACCTGAAAATCAAACCCAAGCCTCTATTAATTCTCTAAGCAATTATTCATAAACTCCTTTAAACTCTCCTAAATTCCTAGTTCATAAATTTCCATGTGAAAGTATCCTGCATCTTTTCCAGATTTTTACCTTCATTCAAATGATCTTAACTTCCTCCATTCTTAACCAAATCAAGTGAAATTTATGGAAAAATGTTTGTAATTAAGTCCTCTACAACTTACCTTCAGAGTGTAAGACCTAAATTCTTGTGGTTTTCCCAGAATGTTCCTTATATCAGAAGCTGCTTCGAATTCACGAATTTTTCCCTGCTTCAGAGTTCCAGATTTCCAGCCAAATTTAAAAAATTCATAACTCACTCAATACTTAACCAAATTAAGTGAAATTGTGTCAAACTCTTCATTTTAAAGTCCTTTAAAAATTACCTTAAGACAGAAAGATCTAAAAATCGTTGGATTGTCCAGAAATCGCCTCGAAACAGAAGATACTCTTGCTTCACGATTTCTGCAACCCTTTCTGTTCCACCTATGAAATCATTCATATTCCTTCATTTTTTTAAGTTTTTCATTCTGAAGATAAGTTGTTAGAAATCTAATTAGCTAACTAGCCTTACAAATTTGAGCTTCTAACTCCTCTTAGAAAGTCCAAACCGCCACAAAAACTAGAGATCTCTCCAGTTTCGCGATTTTTCCTATTCATTGCCTTCCACCTGCAAATTTATCCACTTTCAATCATTTTCAGCTCTAACAACCTTCACAAAAGTTGTTAATAATTGAGTTAGCTTACTAACCTCAAAATTTCAGCTTGAAATTTACTCTCTACAGCTCACAGTCGTCCAGACACTACAGACTGCTCGAGTTCTCTTCAATTTCATACCAAAATTACATTTCCTTCTCTTCCAGCCACTCTCCGGCCACAAATCCGGCAAGAACACCTTCAAACGTCTGCTTCTTAGATAGGGAGGGTGAAGGTCGGTCTCTCAGCTTCAGAAAATGCAAAATGAGAAAGAAAAATAAGAGAACACTCCTATTTAAACCCATTTCCAACCCCTACCGACATGCACCCTTCCTTCCACTTCCTTTCTCTTTTCTTTTTATTTTTTTTCATTTTCCACTAATTACCACTTCCCACTTTTGCTTAATTAAAATTTCCTTAATTTCCATTTATTAATAACAATAATACTAAAAATATACTTAATTCTAAAATGTAACTAAGATTAAATAAATCCTTCAATCAAATTAACTTCCTTTGTGCTCTTCTTTGATTTGCTAATATTTCCTTACTCCATCTTTAATTTACTTATGTGAATCTCAAGGTTAAAAAATTATTTATGAATTTAGGGTTACGGTTTAGGGCTTACAAATTACTACCTCTTTATTGGAATTTCGTCCTCGAAATTCAGTGATTTAGCTCAATCAAACAACTGAGAATGGTTAGTCTTTATTTGCTCTTCACTTTCACACGTAGCTTCTTCAACTCCATGGTTACTCCACAAGACTTTTACCAAGGGTATCACCTTGTTTCTCAGCACTTGCTCCTTCCTGTCCAAAATCTGCATAGGTTTTTTCTCGTATGATAGGTTTTGCTTCAAAGTTAGTGGTTGCGTTTGGACCACATGGGAAGGATCAGAAACATACTTCCTTAACATAGAAACATGGAATACATCATGTATTTGAGATAACTCTCCTGGCAACTCAAGTCTATATGTTGTTGGACCAACTCGTGCTGCAATTCTGTAGGGTCCAATATATCTGGGACTTAACTTCCCTTTTCTTCCAAAACTTACCACTCCTTTCCAAGGTGATAACTTAAAAAACACTCGATCCCCAACTTCAAACTCTAAATTCCAACGACGTTTATCCGCATAACTTTTCTGTCAGTCTCGGGCTACCTTTAGGTTTTCCCTGATTAATTCTACATTCTCTGATGTCATCTGAACTAATTCGGGGCAATATAATTTCCTTTCTCCTACCTCATTCCAACCTACAGGAGTTCTGCATTGTCTACCGTATAAAGCCTCATAAGATGTCATACCAATACTTGAATGGTAGTTGTTATTATAAGCAAACTCTATTAAAGATAACTTATCATCCCAGCTACATTTAAACATTAGACTACAAGCTCTTAACATATCTTCCAGTGTCTGGATAGTACATTCTGACTGTCCATCTGTCTGTGGATGAAAAGTTGTACTAAAATGTAACTTAGTACCTAAGACTTCCTGTAAACTTGGCCAAAACTTAGAAGTAAACCTGGATCTCTGTCTGAAATTATGGATACAGGTGCCCCATATTGACACACAATCTTGTAACATACAACTTAGCTAACTTATCAATGGTAAAAGTTACCTTGATTGATAAGAATCGTGTTGTTTCTGTGAGTCTATCCACTATTATCCAAATGCCATCATAACCACTAGGAGTTCGGGGCAAGCCAAATAAGAAATCCATCGTCACATGCTCCCACTTCCATTCAGGTATAGGTAGTGGATTCAACGGTCCTCTTGGTCTTTGACGTTCATGCTTAACCTGCTGAAAAATCAAACATCTATCTACATAATCAGCAATCTCATGTTTCATACTTGACCACCAATAATGTTCTCCAGTGTTCTATACATTTTCGTACTTCCTGGATGCATGACATAAGCAGAACTATGGCCTTCCTCCAGAATAGCATCCTTCAATGTTCTTTCATTTGGAACACACAACTTGTTCTCCTTCATCAAGGCTCCATCGTTGTTCTCCTTCATCAAGGCTCCATCGTGTCTAAATATAAAATCCGAACGCTTCTGGAGTTTTACCTCTTCAGCTACCCTCTTAAGCTCATGATCTTCAACCTGTTGGCCCTGTAGTTAGCTCTGTTCTGGAGTTCCTCAATTCCTCTAATAGAGATATTCTGATGGTACTCACTTTACCGTGTCTTGACTTCCTGCTTAAGGCATCAACTACAACATTAGCTTTTCATGGATGATACTCAATAGTACAATCATAATCTTTAATCAACTCTATCCATCTTCTTTGCCTTAAGTTAACTCTTTCTGATCAAAGATATATTTCAAACTTTTATGATCAGTATAAATATGACATTTCTCTCCAAACAAATAATGTCTCCAAATCTTCAAGGCTAGAACAACTGCAGCTAACTCAAGGTCATGCGTAGGATAGTTATGCTCATGTTTCTTCAACTGTCTTGAAGCATAAGCTATTACCCTACGATCATGCATCAACACGCATCCTAACTCTTGATGTGAAGCATCACAATAAACTTCAAACTCTTTTTCTGAAGTAGGTAATGCAAGTAAAGGTAATACAAGTACAGGTGCTGCTCACAATAAAAAATGAAAGAATACACAGGCATCCAAAAAACCAAGTCCACAAAAAAGGAAAATTCATATAGAAGAAGAGACTCCATGGTTCAAATAAAAGGATTTCAAAAGAAGAATCAATTTCATTGCCTTGAAATGTTCAAACATACATCCATATCACACCCAAAAATGAACAAGAAATATTAGGTGATATAAATGCTCTAATTCAATTCAAGAAGAAACAAACAAATAAAATGACCCAAGGCATCTCAGTAAGAGAAACAAAACGAGGGATAAGAAACACCATAGCTGATTAATTACTTGCAGAAAATGTGAGTACAGAGGGACACACATCACACATCTGAATGTTGCAATCATCTTGTTATACATCCATTGGCGTCAATCATACATAATGCAAGCAAGATTTCTAGAAGTAGCACAAAAACAGTTACATAGAAATCCAAATTCCAAGGAATAGGAACACATTAAAAGAAGAGGTAGATAATACAAACCATTTATAATATTCTGTATGCTGAATCTCAGTCCCAGTCTAATTAAAGGTAGTCTTGGTTTTAAAAATGAACTGAGAAAGAAAGATAATAGAATTTGAATTAAAGAAATCACTAGAATTTAGTATGATTGTCCAACTAAACAAGCTTGTTTAAATTGTCATTGTAACCTATTTATTAACATCACGGAAACAGTTCGGCTATAAAAATGAACCGAGAAAGAGAGATAATCGAATTCGAATTAAAGAAATCACTAGAATTTAATATGATGTTCCAACTAAACAAGCTTGTTTAAATTGTCATTGTAACCTATTTATTAACATCACATAAACAATTATGCAGAGTTCGGCTATAAAAATGAACCGAGAAAAAGAGATAATAAAATTCAAATTAAAGAAATCACTAGAATTTAATATGATATTCCAACTAAACAAGCTTGTTTAAATTGTCATTGTAACCTATTTATTAACATCACAGAAACTATTATGCAGAGTTCGGCTATAAACCATCCATTACTTTTACCATAAATCCAATTGTTGATACTAAGTTCTACGCTTTTAAATCAATCAACCCTAAATTCTCCTTGTCACCTTCTTAAGAAAATCAAGAAGAAAAAAAAATCTAGCATCCTTGCTCCTCCTTTCTCGATCCAAGTGTCAAAAAGTTCATATTTTATCTCATTCTTTTTAATTTTTGCAAGTGTAGTAGTTGAGAAAAAATTGTTGGAGTGTTACAAAGCTAAACTTGTGTATTTTACCTATTTAGAGGTGACCTTTCTATTTTAATTGTGCATTTGGGTTTTGTATCAAGGTGTGGGTACACCTAGGGTTGCGAGAACAAGAAATTGTTAAATCCTTAACTAGTGGAAAGGATTCAGGTTTCTCTTTTAGTCTAGATGAAAAGGAATTGGTCGTGTACGTTTTATTCTCACCTGCTAGAGAACTTTTTCAGATTTTTACTAAGTCGAGGTCGGCTATTTTTAGCTTGTTAACTTTGTGTGGTTTCCTCTGTCTTTTCTTCCTCAGTCTTTCTCTCGAATTGCAACTTCAACTATGAGCATGGCCAACTGCATCAATTATTTGATGGAATCTCAAGTGCCTCATGAGGAGCTAACCAATGCTCAATCCAACATTTCACGCCTCAATCGCCTACTCTCCGATTCTCAAGCGGATCTTCAATCTTCGAGCGACAATTTGTCAACTCTTCAGGCCAAGTTTGAGAAAGCCGAGTCTCTTCTCTCTGATACCGCGTGTCTTTAACAAAATATTCATGGAAACTGAAACCTATACCAAAATGCAAGACTATTGTATGGAAGATGGTGTGGCATTCAGTAAAGAGAGAGGACAATTTCATCATCCAGATATGGACTTTGGCTATCTAACTTAAGACTTTGAGACCTTGTGCAATGATCCTTATGCCTTTCAATCCCCTGATGACAACTTTGATGCTAATGCTTGAAGTAGCCCCTGCTTGTTATCTTGCTTGCTTTCTTCGCCTAGCTTTGTGGTTTCAGAGGTAGTGTCCTCCCTCTACCAACTACTCTTATGGCTTTGTTTTGTACTTGACTGATCATGAGAGATGAGGATGGGACTCTCTGATTTCTTCCATCATTGGAGCTTTTCCTTTTACTGGGTCTCGTATGAGTTCAAAGTGTGAACCTTTGTTGCCCTAGTAATCTTGTTGATTAATGGTTTTGAGTAACCAGGAAACATCTTGTTCTATCTCGTTCACCTTTACCTCTAACTCGCCATAGTCTGCATCGGTGTGTTGTCCCCCTGGCCGAGGTCAAGGAGACTCGATTTTCCGCATCCTCTGATGGTGGTGCTCCTGATCAGAATCTTCATCACTCGGATTTAGATTCCCAAACCTTCGACTCATCTTTGACAGTTTCTTTAGCGTTTGCTTATTTTACTGAGTCGTCTTCACTCTCCACAAACGACACCTGTAACAACACAAGAACTGCACACCACCTGTAACAACACCGCACTTCGATGCTAAAGTTAGAAAGAGCGTTTGGGTTCTCAACCTAAATCTCAGTTTGTTCTTATTACTTACCTTGCTTCTTCTTCTTCCCTTCTATTTATAGCTTCTGTTCCTTCCCTAATTCCCTCTCGGTTTTGACTTTTATCTTTCCTTATTTATTGCTGCTTTCGGATTGGGTTGAATTGGCCTGGACCCTACTCAGCCCGAGACCGACCCAATCAATATTTCTTCCCGGTTGGTCCGGGCTCCTTTCCTTGGTTTTTGGTGCACCGGGCCTTCAATTCGTGGGCCTTTCTTCGAGGCTTGGCCACAGCAAACCTAGCTCGTTTCTTGGCCCATTCTTTTATCCTTCTCTTACCCTTTTCTCGCTCTTGCCTCTGGCTCTAGAATCCACCCGTAACAATATTATACACTCTCGAATATGAAGTTTTCTTACTTAATCAATTATATGAATTTTACTTTTAATTATACTCTTTCAAATATGAAGTTTTCTTACTTATATGAATTTTACTTCTAACCTCACGTATTTTGTATATGTTCAATCGTATTTGTCGATCATAAATAGACAGAGAATAACATAACTTTAAATCTAACACAAAATTAGTAGAATATATCTTTTTATTTCTACTTAGTATTTAAGATACTAATACTTACAAAATCTCAATTTTGAATTAAGCAGTAGAACTTCTGCTATGATTCAAATGGGAGTCCATGTCAAGAAAGTGAATCAAAACTTTGACTTAAATTCAAGTTTTGATAGGTTGGCATAACCACAAGAGTATGTGTCCAACATATAAAATTCCAATCAGGCTTATGCACTAAATTCATGGTATAATTAACACATCAAATGGAGTTGAAATCAAGAGCAAATAACTTGTATTTTGATGCTAATTTTATTTTTTTCGAGATTCACCCACCCGTGCATAAATCTAAAAAATGGGCATTTGTTGAATGAGAAATTTTGAACAAATTACAAATTGTCATGTCATTTATCAAATTAATGGTGAAATTAGAACTAATTAAATTGAAGACTAATTAGAAGTTACATGTGTCCTAAATTGAAATTGAAGACGTAAATTGGCAAATCTTGATGCTGCCACGTGTTTCAAATTAATTGTTGTTTGTTCCGTTAATTATTAATATTTATGCTAAAATTCAATTGAGTCGAAAAATAAATTTAATTTGGCTCAAAGACTACCCAAGACCCAAGAGCTAGGTGATGAACCAACCGAGCCTAAATCTACAAAGCTCAAGTGAGAACTTTATAGATAGAGAAGTTGTCATTTATTTGAAAGGTTAAAAAAATTTAGAATTCTACTTGTACTTCTAAAGAGGTTGGATATCTATAATTATTAACATAAATTTACTATTCTTTTTCTTTCTTTCTAACAGTCGGGTCAATCTTAAACTTAATCATTTATACATTTCGAGAGCTTTTGTGGATATTTTGAGGAGACTGGTGGTCGGGAACCCGACGCTAATCGGAAAGCGACATTGTATGCAGAAATCATCGTAGTTTTGGGGATTTTCAATTCGTGCGAACTTCTTAGGGCATTGATTTTCAGGTTTCATCTTCGTCTTTGTGTTGTGATTCGGTTGAGTTCTTTCAAATTTCGATTACATAGAAAAAGTAAGCTCTGAATTTGAGTTGTTTTAGAGGGAGATCGGTCCAGAATCGAGATGACTCCTGTTTGTCCTTTCGTGAAATCTGCTCGTCCCGACGACGCTTCTTCTCGGAAGCACCAGGGGGAATCTGGTTGTCCTTTCGCGAAATCCGGCCGTTCCGATGATGCTTCTTCAAGAAAGCCGCAAACGGAGGCTGCTTGTCCGTTTTCGAAATCCGTTCGTTCGGATGATGCTTCATCGAGGAAGAATCAGGCTGAGGCGGAGAGTAATGGAGCGGAGAAAGATATTGCCGATGCTGCTGGAACAGGTGGCAAGTGTCCATTCGGATATGATTCTCAAACTTTCAAGATTGGCCCTCTGAGCTGTATGATTTGTCAGGCACTTCTCTTTGAATGCAGCAGATGTGTCCCCTGTTCTCACATTTTCTGCAAGTAATAATTAATCAGCTATGGTGTTTCTTATCTTCGTTTTGTTTTTCTTTTCGAGATCTCTTAGGTCATTTATTTCTTTGTTTCTTCTTGAATTGAACTAGAGCATGCATATCGCGTTTTAATGACTGTCCCCTGTGTGGAGCTGACATTGAGAAGATTGAAGCAGACGCCAATCTTCAAGCTACGGTCGATCGCTTCATCGAAGGTCATGCGAGAATCAAGAGACCCCAGGTGAGCTCAGACAAAGAGCAGGAGAAAGTTAGTGAAAGTAAAGTAGTGATTTATGAAGACGTGTCCATGGAGAGAGGTGCTTTCTTGATCCAACAAGCCATGAGGGTAATATTCCTTGTTCATTTCTTCCTAATACGTTTTTGCTTGTGAATTGGATCTTGGTTTTGAAATCCTTTTATTTGAACGATAGTCAGTGGTGGTGTGAGCTTCATTTTCTCTGGGGCTGTCTGATTTCTTTTTTTAAACGATTTTCTATTATTGTTTTCCAAACTATTTTTGCCAATGCTGATTGAAGAACTCATAGAAATTATTGCTATTATGCCGGTAAAAATTACTTTTCATACATTCATAAAAATGAATAAGTAGTTTCCCCTTTTTTGCAAGGATCATTTCTAACTAGAAGGCTCTTCTTTTACAGGTTTCATCTCCCTGGCCCCTTTGTAGCATTGTCCTTTTTTTTTTTTTATACCTTTTCTCTGTTTATTTTTTGGGAAAAGGATAGAAAATTTTTCATTGACAAAATGAAAAGAGGTTGATGCTCAAAGGATACAAACTCCACATGAGAGTGAATAAGGAAAGTGACAAAATAAATCCTCCATAAATAATGGAACAACTTTTCGACGAAAAGACAAAAGATATTCTAAATAAGACATATCCTGTAAAGAGAAGCCAACAAAATATTTGAGAATAGAGCACCAGGATGAAGCTTTGATACCAGCTTTATCAAACCAAACCTTTCATAACATAAGTCAATACACATCAAGAAAAACAAACTTAAAGTTTGGAATCCAAGCCCTAAGGATTGAAAAGTTGTGTGTCCAACATAAACCATCAATAAAAGAAGAATTACAAATGAATTTCAACGACTGTGGCCTTCGAAGAAGCTAAAATCCAAAACATCCACCATGACCTATCCATACTAAGTAGAATCCTTCACAAACTTCAAAGCAAAAGCTAAACCAAAAGGATAACTTTAATCAAGATTGAAATCAAAAGGGACAAAATCAAGCTAGGAAGTAGGAACATGTAAATCTCTTCAAACATCAATCTTCAACACCACAAACTCCAGACATGGTAATGCAGACAGAAGAGTAGCCAAACCAAATATCCAAAAAAACCCAAACAAAATAGAACCTTAGGTCTTTGAGGCACCACAATCTTCTTGTATGCCAGGACACTTTCTACATTGGAATATAAAAAAAAAGCAAAGAATAATTAAGCTTTTATTCTACCTGTCAGGAACAAAAGAGGGAATCTCTTTAAATTGCTGACCACACACTTTGGTAAGTTATCTAAAGCAAAATCCTCAATCCTATCTTCTTCGTAGAAGCTACTATGATGTTGAAAGTCAATTTCCACCCTTATCTTCTAAAACATCCGAGACGACAATATAGGGCAAGATTGATCATTGTGTGGTGGCCTGGTGGGTTTGTTTTAGAAGATATTAAAACCTTATCAAAATGTGTATGATTGAGCCTAACATTACAACGTTCTCCACTTAATTTCTATGATGAATCCTTGGGAAGACCTTCTTTCTTTGAGCCCAAAATGTGTACCTCTCCGTTTCTTATAAATAATAATAATAAGAAGAAATGGAATAAGTAGTTTCATCTGTCAGAACACACAAAAAGAAAGCAAGAAAAAACAACTTTTTGGAAACAGTTATCCAAACACCGTTTGCAGAAAATAAACATCCCATTAGTTTCTGTTTTTAAAAGTTTTACAATCTGGCTTTTTATTGCAGGCATTTCGTGCCCAAAATATTGGAAGTGCCAAATCCAGGCTGACTGTCTGTGTTGAAGATATTCGAGATCAATTAGAAAGAATGGGCAGTTCATCCGAATTGTGCTCACAGCTTGGAGCAGTTCTAGGCACACTTGGTGATTGTTGGTAAGTTTGCTCCCTTCTCTTTCTTATGATGGGACATATAATTTCTAATGCAGCTTCCCTTCGTTATCGTCTTATTAAGAGTCTTACATATTGTTTTGTAAGCAATTTAATTTAATTTATTAGTTATTGATGAGTGTTTGTTGGTGTTTTTGGTGTATTGATGGTTGTGGAAAAAATAAGCAGGCCTAACCCAGGATTTTGACGTCCGATTGTATTGGGCTCATGGCCAACTAATAGGTTTATCGGGCAAGCAGTTTTTGTAGTTATCCCTTTTATCTTTAGAGAAGAAACATTTCATTGATACAGATTTTGTGGTTATCATGCTAACAAACAACTAACACCGTAATTAAATGAAATCCTGCTGTCAATATTCCATCGCAATTAACCAAATGGATATTATGTAGCTGCTTAACTACAATCCTGATGTAAATTTCTGTTGTTTGATCCAATTTTACAGTCGAGCAGCTGGAGATGCTAGTTCAGCAATCAAGCACTTTGAAGAAAGTGTAGAATTTCTCTCAAAACTGCCTGAAAAGACTCACGAGGTTCTTTATTTGAAACATTTGTGAGTTAACTTTGTGATTTATTAACTGCTTGCGTTTGCAATACTCAGTAACCCTTGTTTCTCCCTTCAGATCACTCATACACTTTCAGTATCACTAAATAAAATTGGCGATCTAAAGTATTATGAAGGAGACCTCCAAGCTGCAAGATCTTATTATATCCGGTCTCTTAATGTTCGCCAAGATGCGAGCAAGCATCATCCAGATGATCCAGCTCAGGTTTGTGATTGTTAATTTCTTATATGCAATCCTTTATCCTAAAATATATAACATTTTCTCTATGTTTTCCAATTCTAGAAGCTTTAAGTGATAAGTGGTTTTATTTAGTGTTTATCAAACTCGTATGATACACTTGTATTGTACAAGTTGACTCAAAACGAGGTCAAATTGATTGTGAATCGTACGAATCAGACTGAATCGCAATGATCTGATTCAAATTCAATATCCTTGCAACAAAGCATAAGGGAAAAAACCTTAACTAAAAAATATCGGCAATTAGCACGAACAAAATAACTAGAGAATAAGGCAAATAAAACAATGCCAGTGATAGTGTGCATGAATAAAAAAATCCGAGAAGTTAGTTGGACTTGTGGTGATTATAGAGGATGAAACTCAAAGAGGAAGAAAATGAAAGACTTTGGGTTAAAAACCTTGGTTCCCATAAGGTAATTCGTCAACCATTACGGATGGATGTTAATATAGGATCAGCGTTCCGAGTTGTAATGAACAGAAACTAATTTGTGAAGTCATCAACTGCATCTTGAACGCTGTGAAATAAAAAACTTGAGGAATCCTTCCAAATGGACTGGCAAGAGAGCACAAGAATACAAAAGACTGACTCGTCTCCTTTCTTTTGCATTCCACGTGCTTATAAAGGGATGGATATATGTACCTTACTGATGTACATATACAAATCAATATGATAGAGTACCCTATCTGAATATAGCTCGATTAGTTAAAGCATTTGTTCTCAACCAAAAGATTAGAAGTTTGAGTCTCCCAACTCTCACTTCTTGAACTCAAATCAAATTGTAGTAAATTAGAAGGAATAGTTTGAATGTTTATGAAAAATTTGAACTGTTGGCTTTTAGTTAGTCAATTTGTTCCCTATAATTTGATGTAGGAGATTTGTAGGGATAGTTTGAAGATAAGTTTACCGGATTAGTGTTTTAGATATTGGCTTTTAGTTAGTAAATTTCTCTATAAATTTTATAGAGGCATTAAACTCTTCAATTAGGGACCTCGTAACAAGTTTGATATTGAATATAGATTTTCTTTGAGGATTCTTAGAGGGTGAATGTTAGCCTGCATCATTTGCATCAGTACCATGTTTCCCCCAAGCATAAATAACTGTTGTAAATCGAGACCAGAAACTTCTATAGAAACAAATTCCAAGAATGAGTAGAAGAACTTAATAGATTTTCTCCTCAGATTAGAATTTGCCAGAAGAATGGCTATTTTGGTGAACCCATTGTAGTCTACATGATTAGTTGGTTGAGTATTCTGCAAATGCTTATTGTTGACCCTTTGGGACTTAAGTATATGATTGGCAATTTCCCAAGAGTCCAATAACTGGTGAGTGTAGGATATCTTGCCTAGGTGATACGCATGGTGTTTACAAAGACTTTGATTGTGGATTTCATCTTTGCATTAAGATACCTTCAAAAAAAATGTTAGTTACTTATTTTAATCCAAATTACAAATTTGGTTCTTAGACTTTGATTATTATTATTATTATTGTTATTCTTTTTTTTTTTAAGTTCACAATCTACTATATACGAAATTGAAGAATGCGATAGGATATCTAGCTTGGGTGATACACATGGTGTTTTCAAAGACTTTAATTGTAGATTTCATTGTTGCATTAACATACCTTTTTAAAGGTTAAATTGCTTATTTAGTCCTTGAACTTTCAAAATTATAAATCAAGCTTGGACTTGTTTTTGTCCTTTAACTTTACAAATCTACTCTACACAAAAATTGAAAGTTTATGGTTCTATTTGACATAAAACTCACATTTATATTTAATAGACAAGTAATTTTAAAAATATTGAATTTTTTAGAGACATATTAAACACAAAATTGAAAACTGATGAACTTAATAGATACAAAATTGAAAGTTGGGATCTATTAGATGCTTCTAAGAGTTCAAAAACCAAACAGTCACAAATTTGATAGTTTCCTCAATACATCAATACTTCTAAAATGGCTATTTCTTATTGCTTTCAACAGATTCTAGATGTGGCTGTTTCTCTTGCAAAAGTGGCAGATGTAGACAGTAGTCTAGGAAATGAGGATATGGCAGTTGATAGATTTCAGGAAGGCATTAAGTTGTTGGAATCATTAACACTGAATTCTGAGAATCCTGGTCTTCAACAACGAGTAAGACTAAACGTCTTTGCTTGCTTTCTTTCACTTAATACTTCATATCAATAAAAAATTTGATGGGATTTTTATATTTTTCTGGCAGCGTGAATCTGTTTTGAAGTTCCTTGAAGGTCAACTTGCAGAGCGACAAAAGCCATCTCAATCCAGTTGATAGAGATCATTCCAATCTTCTATATGCAAATAAGCTCTCCCTTTAGCCAAGCAACAGGGAAGATTGCGAGTGTTAAAGGTATAAATTTATCGCCACGGTTCAGGGTATAGTACAGAAGCATACGTAATCGATGTTGCTTTATTCATATGAGCATGAATCGGCCTGGCAGTCACGTCTCTTGTGTATAATGTTTTTCTTAGTTCTCTTTGAGAAACTCTGGTTTTGTACAATTTAGCAGGAACTCCTCACGCTCTTTTATAGTGAAGTTGTTTGCTAAGATGCAATCTATGAAATAAATTGGAACTTAAATAGTTTATAGTATTTGGTCATTCCCATTCCCCTTTTTTGGTGATTTGCGTTTGATATTTTACTAGTTATATAAATGCTGAAAATGGTTATGAGATGGTTTCTTTTCTTTTATTTTTTTCTCTTAAGTTCGATAATATGCAAAAGTAGAGATTTGACATCTTAGTTGAACTATATTCATGTTAGTGTGATAGTGAGTCTTTCGCACAATGGATTATATTAGTACTAAGGTGTTATGTTTAAGAATAGTTGATTTTTGGGTTCATGGAATAAAATAATCAATTATTTATTGATGTCTTAAATTGTGAATAAATGTAAAAATAAATAAATAAAAATATAATAAAATAATAAAATTGCTAATGAAATGGGTACATACTAAATAGTCGGTATAATTTAAAGAAAATGTTACATTTTTTTAGGGATTGTTTTTAGTATTTTCTTTTTATTTTAAAAATTATGAAAAATATTAGACTATTTTCAAATATAAAAAAATGAGTCAAATTATTTATAAATATAGAAAAAATTTACTGTTAACGATAGAATTCTATTTCGATCTACCGACAGTAAAATTTTTCTATATTTATAAATAATTGAATATTTTTTCTGTTTATAGCAAGGTTTAAAACATTGATAACAATAGAAATATCGAGATCTTAATTTTACCAAAATTTTGATAGAAATATTGATAAAATATTGCTTTCGATGGATATTTTTGAAAAATTATAAAAAACAAAAAATTGAAAAATTAAATTTAAATAAGTAAATAAATATTTTATTATTTTCAAATAAGTAAGCATGTCTATTATTTATATTATATTTATATTAGTGACATTTTGATGCTTATTTTTCGTATTTCGTGGATTTTTTTACGATAGGATGGAAATATCGATTCACCCCTTATATCGATATCAAATCCATGGAAACATGGAAATATCGATGAAAATTTAATACTATGATTTATAGTAATTTTCTTAACATATTTTTTAATTAAAAATTAGGTGTCAAGTCAATTAACGAAAAAGCTGACGGAGAGGCCAAGGGTTGTATCAATCCTACTTATCTTACCATTATTTGTATGTCGGTTGTTAAATAAACATGCCATATATCTTCTTAATTAAAATTATTAATAACAAAAACCATATAAACTTTATGAAATTGGAAACTAACAACCATCATAAAAATCAAAGACAAAACCTGCCATTTAGCCCACATCCTAACTATAAATTTGAGAAGAAGAAGATGCCAATCCCATAATAATAATAAAAATTCAGAACTTGAAAGATCTCCCTAGTTTACAATCACTAACATTCATAATAATAATAATAATAAAATAAAATAAAATAAAATAAAAAGAATTGGAATAAACAAAACTAAGGGGGAGTGAGAAATGTAAGAATGTACAAATTTAGATATCACTGAAATTGAAGACAGATTTGGACCTTCCCAGCTGGTAATGGAAAAATATCTTCTTGATCAACTGTATAAAGTTAGAATTTCCAATCAAGTGATTTGAGACATCTCAACTGATTAAGCTTTACACGAATTTGCTCAATAATTTAGTCATTCGAATAATAATAATAATAATAATAATAATTTTCATGCAAAAAAAGATACTATGTGAATATATTTTTCAAACTTCTTTTTTAAAAAAAAAATAATAATAATAGTAATAAACTAACACTAGAGATTAAATTGGAACATTTAAAAGTACCAAGGAAAGGAATAAAATGAAACGAAACTTAAAGTATATAGACCAAGATGATATTTTAACCAAAGAAAACATACCTCCTTTAGTCAACTCAAGGCCAAGCTTCTTCAAAGTGGTAATCTCTACTCCCTGTTGAATTGTAATACCTCTTTTTTTTCTTAGAGTAATAATGTTAAAAGAAATAAAGTAATTGTTTTAAATGGCAAAACTACTGGAAGTATTTTCAAATGTAGCAAAATATCAATGTCTATTACTGATAGACTGTGACATTTTGCTATATTTATAAATATTTTAGCTCATTTTACTATATTTGAAAACAACTCTTATGTACTAAAAATTAAGAATTTCTTTTAAAAAATTAAAAATAAACCTTTGTCTCTTCCCAGCAACTTAATGAACCTGGATGGCAATATAACATCATGAGCATTGCCACTCCATCTGAATGCTCCATCCCTTCCCTCTACAGCTACACCTTGACCTGTGCACTGAGAAAATTTATAATACTACTGTAGTATGTAAATCAATCTATATTTTGATGCATGATTAAATAATATATTGATTTAATTTTATTTTATGGATCCGTTAGTTAAATGCTACTATTATGGTAAACAATGAACAGCGGTGGTATGAAAACTTTTCAATACTACCGTAGTACTTGAATTTCTTCTGTGCACTTACGATACAAAAGCTGGTTTGATGGAAAGGGTGGTGCTCACGGCAGCTCGAAACTCTGGCATGGTAATTTGAGATCATGAGCAGTGTCACCATCTGATTAGTGATTACCCCATCTTTTCTCCAACTGCGATCCTTAGACTCACAGTGACCTGCATGTTCAGTAGTATACAACCATGGCTGCTAAGATAGAATGCAGACTTCACTGTGTCTGTCACAATTACTTTTAAGTATGTAAACTCCATACACTTACTGAGCATTGCATTCAGATTCAAGGATGAAATTGTTTATGATACAAATTAATCATTCTCTATCCAAATAAGAGGCATCAGATATCTAGTCTTGTGTAGGGAACAAATGACATTACTTGGCTGGAAATATATACACACTGATCCATGCAAATTATTGAGGCTGCCTTGTAGAGTATTAAATGAAGGTGCAAAAGAACTGGCCCTTCAGCAATGTATTATTTCTCAGCAGCAGCAGACAGCTTTTCTCGGACCAAATATCGACAGGAGACTTCACGCAAAGATCTGAAGATAAAAGATCGAAGAAAAATTTAGAGACTCGGCATCATACACAGGATTGCTTTTTGGGCCATTCCATGGATCTACTGAACTCTTTGGTAATCTTACAGACCCCATAAGTCTGCCAGATTCAAAGGAGGGAAGTCTTCACTTAAACTAACTTGGATTTCCTCCTTATGAAGCTTTGCACCTTCGGGAGCAAAAGTTTGGACTTGACAGTTTAGTTGCCCTTGGCCCACGCTTCTCTTGATCCATCCTTCCACAGTTCCCATCTCCATCTTGGTCTTGGATGATTAATTCCACGTTTTGGCATGCTTCCACAAGTAATGTCAGAATCAGCATTGTAATAGATAAGCAATGCCATATCGAACGAGTCCGTACATTTTTCCAAAATGGAAATGATAAATGGAAGTTTTAACTCAATCTTGCTGGTTTTGAATGTAGAATGAATCTTTTTCAAATCTCTCATCCCCATCCGTCTCTCCAAACCTTCAGCTTGATAACAAGTCTCTGCTTCTGACAAAACTCCAGGGCCCAATTTAAGAAAGCTAAGATTTGGAAATATTTCAAAAACTGTATCAAGGCAAAACTTAACAGATTCAATAGATTCAACATGTTGCAACGTATCCAGTGTGAGTTCCTTTATAGTTCTGGCAGATGAAAATGTTGTGATGAGACTGTGAAGACACGGAGAATGAAGATGAAGCTTTCTCAAGCAAGGAAATTCACTAACTTGTAACCCGCTTGCATCTTCTATAGAAAAATGGAAATCAGATAACATGGGAGTTTCGATGATAAGAGATTTTGGTTTGACACACTTCAGTTCAAGTTTCGAAAGGCTTGGTGCATATATGCTCAGAGAAACAGGAGCATTTGACACCGTCCATTGACAGGTTTTAAGGTGCAACAGATGAATTTTTGGTTCGTTTAGGCCTCCAACCCCTATCAAATTAAGAACTTCAAGATGCGGGAAGTTACTGTTAACCTCGCTCAGATCTTCATCGTCTAATCTTATAAATTCAAGGGTCAGACATTTGAGGGACTTCATTCTATGCAGTCCATCCACTGACAACCAAGCATTCTTCAATTCAAGCTCTAGAAGATTACGGCCTACAAGTTGAAACACGTGAAGGTCAATAATGAACAATGACAATAAAATTTAAGGTCATGGAAATATTTTGAATGAAAAATACAGCCAAAATTATAACCAAAATCACTTCAAAGGGATGGAAACTAGTGGTTCTTGGTATCAGGCAACTTTTACATCTACCTGGATGAAAATCTCAATGACAAGTTCCATTCCATTAATGGGAAACAAAAATCCTTCTTCAATGATTAGTGTTCTATGTGACATACAATACAGTAATAATAATAAATAGTCTAGAATACCAAATACTCAGCTTCACTCTCTGAAACTAAACCTCTCTTTTCCTAAATCCATGCCGACGTCAATTGTTACTCAGTACTTGCTCTGCTCTTATCCATGTGAGTAGGTAGGGGGCGCTCACACCACCCATTCCTTATTTCTCCTCTTATCCAACTTATTTCAACCATATAAATATATAATTTTACTAATCAAATTTTGGTCTTTCATAGGCCTCATGTTGACACGCCATGAAGTTTCTTTTTTGGTGTCCTCCTTTCCATCTTCAGAAGCCGAGTGCACCTATGCTATTCATTCAGCTATGGTCAAACCACTTAAACACGACCTTCATTATATGACTATCACAAGTATCGCATCAGAGAAAATCATACATAAGATTTAAGAACTATCGTGCAATGAAGGGTGTGCCGTAACAAGTCACATTCTACTATACTTTCAAAGTTGACATGATAGTAAAATCACTACTAAAATCAACTTGAACTACATCTTTTATTCATCCCAGCACCCTAAATAGTTCTCATATATTAACCAGGGAAGATGGGTCAAATAGGTGTTAAAAGTTTAACACCCTTTAACCCATAAATTCAATGCTCTTTTTTTTTTTTTTTAATTCTTTTGGTGTAAAAATTTACAGCTATTACAAAGTCATAGTTTGAAATTTTTTTTTTATAGCAAATGCAAATTGGAGACATCTTTTGTATACTCTATAAAATGGGCTCCTTCTATATCTCCTTGATATTTTATTCAATCAATGAAATTGTTTTTTATCCAAACGAACCATGAATTCAATCTGTTTGAATTAAATTTAATCTTTTATACAAATTCTTAATATCCCCAATATCCCCATATTTCCTTGATGTGAAAGATATGCAGCCATCCCTTATATTTTCCTGTTTCTTCGTCGCATATTCTTAAGCTAGCATGCCAATTTAAGTGTTTTTAACAACTCAGGAAAAGAAAAAAAGTCATATAATTTCAGTCTTTCAGACGTGGGTTTAACTTCTATCTAGAGTCTCGTATGAACATAAACAGTATTATGATGAAATTGACAAAAATTTGAGCAATTCGATAGCCAAACTCACAGCACAAAGTAATTAGAGCCAAAATCTTCGATTGCCTCCAGCAAGATTGAACCCAAAAGTCAACGATCGATAAGGACGTCAAATTTCTCCCAATCGCCGGCAGCCATTCCTTAGCGTAGCCAACATCCGTCAAAAACAAATCATCAGACCAATCCTCAACATCGTCGTGCTCGTACGAAATTCGTCCGAGTGACCTCTCCACACCGATCGACACAGAATCAAGAGCCAAAAAATCATTCATCAGAGTCTTCAATATGACCTTGAAAGGCGTTACTAGCAACTTCGTCTCTGTAGCCCTAGACTTGAGATAGCGATCCAGTGAACAAAAGAGATTCACTGACCTAACCTCGCGGGAGATAACATTGAGAGATTTTGAAGCCATTCGGCACCGAGCCAAATCGGCGGAATCGGTCAATCGATTCAGGATTTCGAGAACTAACGACGGCGGGAGATCGTCCATGGCGGAGGAAAAGAAGAACGGTTATAGATTCTATAAATTTTCTGACGATGAATTTATGCATTTCTTCGCTGACGGTGAGCTTCGATCATTGTGATTAACGAACAACGATTTTTAAGAATATTCATTTTGGTTTCTTCCGTACGGACGAACGTGAGGAAAAAACAATGGAATTTCACCACCAACCAATATAAACCACAAAGGATAAAGTATACTAATCAAATCCAACTTTAGCATAACTCAATAATAAATTTGTACTATTAATTTTGAAATCTAAAATTCCGTAAATCACCTAAATAATATGTTGAGGTCTAAAGTTCGGTGATCTACCTAATATATGGTAGAAAAAGAAAGAAAAAAAATTCAAAGTTGGTATGTACAATATTTTCTTATATCACTCTTCACTCTTCAACAATTTTATCTGAAATTTAGACTATCCATATAAATCTTTTTTTTTTTTTTCGATTCTACAATGTCAAGGAAGAGACTGCATGTTAATCATCATTGAGGTCGACTTGTTTGTGGATAAACAAATAAAAGACAAGAATTTCAATTATAATATAAAAATTGTTAAAATATCATTTTTCGTCTCTGAACTAGATTTTAGTCGTACTTTCAATGGTATAGAATTAATTTTTGTTGTTAGTTTACTTTTGATTTTTCTCAAACTAATTTAAAATTTATTAAAAGTACAATAATTGAATTTTATCCAATGATTAGTGTATATAGACTAAAATAAATAAAAATCTAGAGTATAGCATCAAAAATGATATTTGGAAATTTAGGGATTAGACTAAAAAAAGGTTTAAATTTCATTTTTGGTTTGTGAACTTTCAAAATTATTCTAGTTTGATTATTAAACTTAGTTTGTTTCCATTCGATCCATAAACTTAATAACGTATCAAATTGTTAATGAAGCTATTGAGGGGTAGAAAGTTGTCATTAAATTGTGCTCACTTTAATAAAATTAGACCAATTGAATTGGTTTGGTCCTTTAAAATTATAGTGCAAATTATACCTTTAGTCTTTCCTATTCAAATTTTGTTTCCATCTAGAGGTGTTTGGTGGCCCAGAATGGGATTGGAATGTAATGTAATGTAATCCAAAATTCATGTTTGGATTGAGCATTTTGAGTCCAATTTGTAATATAAAACCCATTTCATTCCGACAGTTTCAATCCAACTATTTTTCTCATCGTTTTCATGCTTTACAATCTCATTTTTGTTCCGTCTTCGATTACTCATGTTTTTCAACACTCTTCTAATTTCCAGCGATTACATTTTAACTCTCCAAACACCCTCTTCAATTTTTGAAAACTTGAAAGTAAAATTCATGAAAGTTCTTTGAAAGTTCTTAGAAAATAGTTATAAATGATTTTCAAATGTTTTTTTTTTTAATTAGAAAGAAAATTACTGGAAAAGTGGATTTGTATAAGGTTAATTTGTCCCATTAACATAAATTACATGCAAATTTTCAATTTCATTTTATATATGTGTGTGTGAGAGAAACCTTGGTATGGACAAAAGTCAATCATCAGTCTATAAAATGGACAATGAATAGTCCATAAGATGAACTATTGAATGAATCTACCAAAGCTCATAAAGTTTAATAGAAATCTAAATTTCAATTATTCAAAAATAAATAAATATCTAAAGTTCATGATGTTGCCCTCTACCAACAAATCATTTTCAAACATAACCCTAAAAAAATCAGTTTCATACATAATATACGTTTAGGTAAAATACCTTCTTAGTCCTTAGATTTTAAGTCTAATTTCTATTTAGTCTCTAAATTTTAAAATGTGAGTTTTTAAGTTTTGATTTTTGTTTCAATTTGGTCCCTAAGTTTCAAGATTTTACATTTTTAACCTCGATTTTTCACTAAATACTCATTTTCCATCTTTAGTGTTAAAATATCTTAATAAATTTAAAAGAATTAAGAGAATTGTAATTAATTAAGTTTCACTATTTTTTATCAATTTTAAAATTAAATTTAAAATTTCACTCCATAATATTTTAAATTAATTAATAGGCATTGACCCCAATGATTGGAAGTGAGTATTTAATGAAAAATTGAGGTTAAAAATATAAAATCTTGAAACTTATGGACCAAATTGAAACAAAAATCAAATCTTAAGAGTAAAATTGTAACATTTTGAAACTTAGGGACTAAATTGAAACTAAAATCAAAATCTAAGGACTAAATATAGAAATTATACTCAAAATTTAGGGACTAAAAAAGTATTTTACCCTACATGTTTTATAATTTATTAAGAATATATGGATATTTTTATTTAAAGAATCTTACAAACGAAAGTATGTTTTTAAGGTAAAAATTAAGAAAAATATTGCTATGCTTAGCAAACTTTAAAGTGGAATTTGATGAAATCAAACCTTATTAAAAAAAATGATAGATCGTTTCGGGTTAAAAAAAAACGACGTGTTTATAAGTCGGATTTATTAGATTTTTGTTAATAGTAAAATTCTCGTTGACTTCAAATCTAGGTGTAGGTTTAATTAATTGGTTTAACTTAACTTATGTCTCATTTGATAAGCATTCAATTTTAAAAATTAAACTTGTTTTTCTCACCATTCTAAAAAAATAATAATTAAAAGCTACAACTCTGTTTTTTAAAATCAAATCTATAAACAATGCTTCTATTTTCAAAAATAGGTTTCTTTATTTTGTTGTTTACTTTTCATATATGTTTTCAAAACCCATAACCAAAATTTGAAAGAAAAGAAAAAAGTAGTTTTAAAATTTTATTTTTGTTTTTAACGTTTGACTAAGAATTCAAACATTATTTTAATGAAGAATTCAAACAAATTGATAAGAAAGATGAAAACTATTGTAAATAGATTAGAAAAAAATGATCACGATTTTTAAAAATTAAATTGTTATCAAATGCGCACTATTTTATTTTATTTTATTTTTTTTGTTAGTTTTCAAAAATCAATTTAAATTGTGAAATCGTTTGTCAAAGATAGATTATAAATCAATTAAACTTGTATGTGGAAGTACTCAAAATAATGTTTAAAATATGTAAACAAAATGCTTAAAAGCTTAGGCCCCGTTTGGTAACAATTTCATTTTTTGTTTTTGGTTTTTTAAGATTAAGCCTATTTCCTCCACATTTCTTACAACGATTTACATCTTTCTTAAGTACAATAATTGAATTCTTAGCTAAATTCCAAAAACAAAACACAAGTTTTTAAAATCTAGTTTTTTAGTTTTCAAAAATTAGCTTGATTTTTTAAACCATTGGTAAAAACTAGACAACAAATTAAGAAATTTGGAGGTGGAAGTTGTGTTTATAGTCTTAATTTTCAAAAACAAAACAAAAAACGAAATGATTACTAAACAGGACGTTAGGATAGGAACTAAGATCAACAACATAATTAATCCATTCACATCGTCCTTCCATAGGAAGAGAAGTTAGCATACACACTATTATCTATTTGATAATCATTTTGATTTTAATTTTCAAAATTTTAAATTTAAATTTATAAACAACTCTTCCATTCATCTGTTTATTTGTTTTGGTATTACAGAATGTTTCAGAATACACTATATATATATATATATATTGCTTTCAAAATACAAGTTAAATTTGAAAACGAAAGAATTTTTTTTTATTTTGTTTTTTAATTTTGGACTAGTAGCTTAAATGTTTGCTGATAAAATTGTGAGAATATAAAAACAAGTTAAAAAAAAATAAGTATCAGATGAAATTTTGATATGCACTTTTGAAAACAATATACCCAACTAATTTAGGCGTCGTTTTGTAACCATTTTGTTTTTTGTTTTTGTTTTTGAAAATTAAGCCTATAGACACTACTTTCACCTTCAAATTTATTCATTTGTTATCTACCTTTTATCAATAGTTTAAAAAACCAAGCCAACATTTGAAAACTAAAAAAAGTAGCTTTTAAAAACTTATTTTTGATTTTGGAATTTAGAAAATAATTCAACTATTGTACTTAAAAAGATGCAAATCAATGTAAGAAATGTGGAAGAAATATACTTACTTTTCAAAAACAAAAACAAAAACTGAAATGATTACCAAACGAGGTTTTAATATGCCATTTTTATTTTTGGTTAAATTATAAATTTGATCAAAGCTAGAATTTAGTTCTCATGATTTATAGAATTTAGTTCTTATGATTTGACAAAATCATCATAAATAGTTTAGTACTATTTATGAGGAGTTTATCAAACTACAGAGACTATTTATGTGGTTTTATTAAATCATAAAGACTAAATTATAAGTAATAAAATCATAGTAACTAAATTATAACTTTTTCTTAATCATATCTACAAAAAGTATCATAATATCGATGTTGATATTGATATCGATATTTCAATTTTACGGATATATCGATATCGATGGATATTTCTGTAAGTCACGAAGTTTATAAAATTTATTTAGATTAATAATTAAATTGTTCTTACTTCCAAGCTAAGCTCGATATTTGTTATTAGTAATCCTATTTGGATTGGACTAAATAGATGAAATTTTATATGTTTTACAAGGCTTTATAAAAGATGTTAGAGATATTTAATATCGATGTCGAATTCTTCTATTTACGGATATATCGACATATCGACGGATAAATCATCCTTGGTACAAATTTGTATTTTTATTATTTGTTTATTGGGCAAATTACAAAAACTACTCTTAAAGTATTGTGACAATTGCAAGTATACTCTCAAATTTTAATTGTAAAAATTGAGTCTTCAAACTTATAAAAATGAGAAATTTTCACATATAGAAAAAATGTCAAACTATTTACAGAAAATAGCAAAAAAAAAAAAAAAAAAAAACTGATAGACATTGATAGACTTTTATCATTTTTATCATTAATAGACCATGATAGACTTCCATCAGCGTCTATCACAACTATCTACAAATTTTGTTATTTTATGTAAATAATTTCTTTTATTTTTCTATTTTTAAAAATTTCCTTATAAAAATATTAAAATTGGACTTTCTACAATTATATAGATAGACTTCTATCAGCATCTATCAATGATATACATTGATGACCCTGATTATCGGCGTCTATCACAACAATCTAAAAATTTTGCTGTTTTATGTAAATAGTTTTCTTTATTTTTTTATTTAATTTTTTTTTCTAAATTTGAGGATGTAATTGCAACTCCCACCACATATTTAGGATGTAATTGCAATTTTGCATTGTTTATTTATTTATGTTTAAGGATAACATGCACTTTCGTTGATATTAGGTTTATCCAAACACACATAATATATTGCCATTCAATATGTAAAATTACTTTGTTACCCCCACGCCATAAATATTTTACTGAATTTGTAGTTTTCTTTAATATCTTATTTTATGATATCAACGTCATTATCCTCGTTGGAAAATAATGACATGCATAAAAAATGAATTTCACGGTTATGCTTCCAAGTATGAACTACAATTTTAAAAATCACAAAAACTATATGTTTGAATATATTATATGGTTAATATATGACAAGTAGATTCCTTAAATGATCGGTAGGTGTAAATTCGGCTATATGGTTGAATCAACGTGATGCAATTTTTGTTTCAGTTTAAATACTACAATGGTCACTGTATTTTTAATTTTAATTGATTTTAGTTTTTGTATTTTTAAAATATCTAGGTAGGTTTCTACACTTTTAAGTTTGGTTTATGTAATTAACAAGAGTTTAGCTCAATTGACGTTCGAGTGTACTAATAAATACGAGTTCTGGGGTTCGAATTCTTCTATCTCCAATTGTTGTACTAAAAAAAACTTTAGTAAAATGTTCCACAGACCAAGATTAACAAAAGTTCAGAGATAAAAATAATATTTAATCTTTTTTTTATATAATGTACTTCCTATAGAGTGAGATTTATGCCTAATCCTTATGTTAAACAAAAGAGATACGTCTCAAATTCATATGTTTACTAATATTATTTTATTTTTACAATATCATGTTAGCACCTAAGTTAATAATGAAGGGTTTTTTAGAAAATTTACTATAAACAGAAAAAATATCAAACTATTTACAAACGTGATAAACAGTAAGTAAAATTTTTCTATAATTGTAAATAGTTTGACTCATTTTTCTATATTTGAAAATAATTTTTTTTAATTAATTTAGAGACTGGAATTGAACATCTAAATGTTGATGACTCGATGGTTCAATTTTAAAATCTAAATACTAATTTGACACAAATCTTAAAACTCAAGGACTAATAAAGTAAATTATAATTTTATAATATATATTCATGAACTATGAGTTGGTTTCAATTATACTACTATCTTTTAAAAGTTTCATTTTAAATCTCGTAGTTTGAAGTTTATTTCAAAACAACCATAGTAGGCTTTTCATGTTAAATCCAGGTGAAAGTTCGTATAAGCTTATGTCAACAAATCTACACTACGTGGAATAAAATTTTTTGTGTTTCGCTTACATGTTGTCATCTATTTGACGCTCCTAATTTTTTGTGTTTCGCTTACTTTTTTTTTTCTTTCTTTCTAATATTAACCTTCAAATTTATGTTTAGATTAGTTTACTTAAGCTGCATATAAGTGGACACAAATTCTTTTTTTCCACAAATTCAATTGGAAAAGATTTCAATGTTTTTTTTTAAAGTTGAAAGTTAAAACCTAAAATAAATATTTTCAATATTAAAAGATATAATTGAAACCAATCCATAATTTATATATATAAAATTTAACCAAAAATTATATTTGGAAGCTTTGTGAGGCTCTTTATTATTTATCCTTTTTCTTTTTCTCTACCAACTATTCCACTAAACTCAGCACGAGGGGATTTCTTAATTATAAAAAAGAAGGAAAAAAAAAAAAAGAAAAGAAAAATGGAACACAAAGTGAAGGTTCCTCGCCATTAAAGCAAAAATTTATCTTTGATGCCGAGCTCCGAATGACAGAGGCTTTAGGTTTGGGTGGGCAACCTCTTCGTTTCTCGGCCAGCAAAACAACCTGGGGAGCAAGGATCTACGGCGGGCATGAACTGAAATTGGTAGGGTTGTTTAATCAAAATTTGGCCGTGGTTTTTTTCAGATTCGACTAGTATAAGATCTGAATTAGCTCCCTAGGTTTTTTCAGGCACCTGCATCAAATTTCGTTCTGAATTATCCATTTTTTTTTTCTCTGATTCGTCGTTTAATTGTTGAATTGAAGGCCATTTTGTATTCCCTAGAATTTTGAATTGCGTGCGCTTGTTGGCTGATCCGATCTTTCACGCAATTGCGTAGGTAATTGTGAGCTTTTATTGTTTGAATGACTGAAAATTGTTAGTTCAGTTGGAATTTAGGAGAGTCGGATCGTCATATACAGCTCATTTGTTGTTAATTTGAACCAAAAAAATTACTCCCCCCGTCTTCCGTCTCGTACTCATCCTTCGTGTACAGAGGACATTGAGTGCGGGGCTTGGATGTGCGTGTTTCTCGCGGTGCTTGTCTGTTCATATATTCGGGCGGAATTGTATAGATATGCAGCAGAGTGAGGGCCTCTCTAGGAACAGTAATGAAAACGATATTTCTTCATCGTCTTTGAGGCTGACAACGCCTCAGAAGTCTATTAGGCGATTGGGGCTGTGCTCTCAAATAGCAACTGGCGGACAACACTCCTCGCCCATAGTCTTCCCTGAGAAGCGCAGCAAGTCCAAGTCTTCTTCCAGGAGAGGGAGTGAGATTAACTCCTCTATCCCCAAGTTCACCATGACCTCCAGTGACGATCGCGACAAGCCGAAGAGCTTTGAGCACAGGATCGACATAGGTGGAGGAGATGAAAAGTCGGATTTATTGGGCTATACGGTATTCTCGGGTAAGCTAGTTTTGGATAAGAGAAAGAATTTGGACAAAAATACTTCGGATGACACTGGTGTAGCCAATCAAGAAGGTTTTGATGTTAAACTTACTAGCACAGCCTTGGTATGGGGTTCTCACATGCTACGTCTGGAGGATGTCATTTCAGTAAGCTTTTCTTTACATCTCACCAAAACACAAGGTCCAAGATTTTCTGTTAGACGTATTGATGAATTAATGATACTATGACAGGTCTCGTACAATGTCGGTCTCAGGCATTTTACAATTCATTCCTATCCACTGCAGAAAGGTCCATGTGGTCTTTCTTGTTTTATGAAGGCCAGGAGAAAGCAGAAAAATTATCGCTTTTTGGCGTCTAGCGTTGAAGAGGCAGTTCAGTGGGTTGGTGGTTTTGCAGATCAGCACTGCTATGTAAACTGTTTGCCTCACCCCTTACTCTCATCAAAGAAGCAGGCATCTTCAGAATTAATTCCGGTTGATACACCTCCTGAATTACTTTTCAAATGCAAGAATCCACCAAAGATGCTCGTGATATTAAATCCACGCTCTGGACGAGGTCGGTCAACTAAAGTTTTTCACGGGATTGTTGAACCAATATTTAAGGTATGATTTATCCATGCACTAAAGTTGTATATCATGCACTTTGTTTCTGTTCAACTAGATTTTTCGTTGAGCTAATACACAACAAATGATCATGGAGTACAAAGCTGTTAATGACATTTTGTATTAAGATTTACTGATTTAGTGCAAACTCGTGATGGAAGTTGACATTTCTACTCTTGAATGAAGTTGAAAAATTGGATTGTTTCTGTCCTTGGGGTGAATTTTACCATGGATTTAAAAGATTCACTGTCTTGTGCTTATGTATTTACTTATTTATTGCAAAACTTAACAGCTTGCAGGGTTCAAATTGGAGGTGGTTAAAACAACATCTGCAGGCCATGCTAGGAAGCTCGCATCTAGTGTTGACATAAGCAGTTGTCCTGATGGTATTGCCATTTATGTGCTCTATTATGATAGACAAATGTTATTTCTGGTTTACGTATATATGTGATTATCTTTTCCCTCTTTAATTAATGAACCCACCCCTTCAATTTTCAGGAATTATTTGTGTCGGAGGTGATGGGATTATTAATGAGGTTAGCCACATCTATTTTTTTTTTTTCTCATGCTTCTCTTTGGGTATGAACAATTGTTGGGGCTCTTATGGGTAATTGTAAAGTTTTGAGTCTTCCCTTTTTGTTTCAGCCCTTGATTTCTATGAGGCATTTTTTATTTCTCTCACTAAAAGTTAGTTGCTATTTATAAGCTTGCTTTATTTTGGTCCTTGAACTTTCAAAATCGTCTAATAGGTCCCTAACCTAATAAGTGTATAATAAATCCTTAAACTTTCAATTTTGCCTCTAATAGGTCCTTGAAAAATTCAAAAATTTTAAATTAATTGATCAATTTGATAAAAATTTGAATTTTATGCCTAATGGAATCCTAAATTTTCAATTTTGTGTTTAGTATTTAGTAGATCCATAAATTTTGAAAAATTAAAAGTTTAGGGACTAAATTTGTAAATTTGAAAGTTCAAGGACCAAATAGACAAACCTCAAAGTTTAGGGACTAAATTTGTAACTTAACCTATTTCTTAAGTGGTATATTAAGTAATACAAATCACATCAACCTTGGTGGTTATGCAGGTTTTGAATGGTCTATTAAGTAGAGACAACCAGAAGGAAGGAATTTCTATTCCAATTGGAATAATTCCTGCAGGTTCTGATAACTCGTTAGTTTGGACTGTTCTTGGCGTTAGAGATCCAATTTCTGCTGCAATGGCTATTGTGAAGGTGAAAACTTTTTATGGTTAACTTAGGATGTTTAAAAAATGTTTAGAGGGGTGGAGAGGGATCCTAGTGAAGTTTGGTCCCTTGTTAAACTCCACGTTTCTCCTTAGGGGCTTCTATTTCAAAGACCTTTTGTAATTATTCGTTAGACACTATTTTGTACACTTGGAGTCCCTTTCTTAGGTGGGATTTCCTTTCTTGTGGGCTTGGTTTTTTGTATGCCCTTGTATTCTTTCATTTCTTTTCAATGAAAATCATTATTTCTCAACAAAAAAAAAAAAAAAAAAAAAAAAAAAAAAAATTATGCCGTGAATAATCTTTAAAAAAAAAGAAGAAGAAAGAAGTTACACCATGAACAAATAGATCTCTTGCACTTTTTGTTATTGTATTCCTTGAGATAAATGAAAAGGCTTTCATGACATGGAACCTGGTTACAATTCAGTATTTGTCTACATTTGTTGTTTATAAGATATGAATAATTCCCATAACAAAAAGTGGAATTGCACAGTGATGTTATTGCTAGATATATGCTTGTACATTCATGCTTGTGTGGAAGCACAGCGGACCACCATGTCTGCACCTACTACCCAACTGTTCATGAACTCCACATGGGATATATTATATGGACTTTGCTCTGACCATTCTTTACTACCATCATTTTGGTTGTTTCAAGATTAGATTTATTAGCTATATTTCTCTCACTCATGTTGTGTGGTGATTTTTTTTATTCATAGGGTGGTCTTACTGCAACCGATGTTTTTGCTGTTGAATGGATCAAATCAGGTGTTATCCATTTTGGGTTGACAGTCTCATATTATGGATTTGTCAGTGATGGTAAGTAATGATATTGGAGTTCATTTTATCTTTAAGATTATTGTTCTGAACCAATGTTGAATGCACTCAAGGGTGAGGTGAATGTGAGGGCCTCTCTTTTTTGGTGTTCATGAAAGTTGTTCTTTACCCTTGCGCCTTATGCTATCAATTTACTTCCTACATTTAAAATTGTTTACCATACAACATTGCATAAAACAACATAGATTAGATGTAATCTTTATATACTTAATTTTAAAAATAAAAAGTTAGGAACTAAATAATGAGGCCTACTTTCTGTTTACTATTGAGTCATCGTTGTTGGAAATACCTTGTTCTTCCTCTTGGAGTGAACTCTCTTTCGTTATTTTTGGCAGCAAATGGTAGGTAGATAATTTTGAAATAAGTATTTATTACTCGAGGGTTCAAACATATTTTACCACTACAGTAGATAAGTTTGTGGCGTTTGTTAAGCTGCGGATGGCTTTTGAATAGGCTGGCCTGCCTTCAGTTGGATATGCTACACCAATTTTTCCTTTAATTGTTTTCTTTCTTAATGATGAAATGAATTTTGTTTCGTAAAAGAAAATGATGTGAATTTGTCCATTTGTTACAGTGTTGGAACTTTCTGAAAAGTATCAGAAGCGATTTGGTCCTCTACGTTACTTTGTTGCTGGATTCCTCAAATTCTTATGCTTACCGAAGTACAGTTTTGAAGTGGAATACCTTCCTGCATCATTAGAGGATGAAGGAAAATGCTCTGCTGACCGTGAAGTTGTAGACATGTCAGATTTATACACAGATATAATGAGGAGATCAAGCAAAGAGGGCATCCCTAGGGCGTCTAGTTTATCGAGCATTGATTCAATAATGACTCCAAGTCGAATGTCTGGTGGAGACTTGGATACAACCTGTAGTAGCACTCGTGCTAGCACTGAACCATCTGAGTATGTGCGTGGTCTCGATCCTAAATCCAAGCGCCTTTCATCAGGAAGGAGTAATGTTACAGCAGAGCCCGAAGTTATTCATCCACAACCACCCTTTTCAACTACTCCCAACTGGCCAAGAACCAGGTCAAAGTCCAGAACAGACAAGGGATGGACTGGTTTGATAACCACACAAGATACCACTAGATGTTCTTGGGGCAATGCTGCAAATAATGACAGAGAGGATATATCTTCCACACTGTCTGATCCGGGTCCGATTTGGGACGCAGAACCGAAGTGGGATACTGAGCCTAATTGGGTTGTTGAAAATCCAATTGAATTGCCAGGTCCAACAAATGATGCAGAAGAAGGTCCAACAGAGCAAGCTGTGCCAGTGCTCGGAGATAAATGGATTACTAAGAAAGGGAAATTTCTTGGAATCATAGTTTGCAACCATGCTTGTAGAACTGTTCAAAGTTCTCAGGTAGTGGCCCCAAGATCTGAGCATGATGACAATACTCTTGACTTGGTTTTGGTTCATGGGAGTGGACGACTTAGGCTGTTGCGATTTTTTTTGCTGCTTCAGATCGGTCGACATCTTTCACTGCCGTTTGTTGAATATGTCAAGGTATGTTACTCTACGCTTCCAATTTCCCTTGCATTTTCAGCCTGCAATTAGGATTCTGTAAAAGGGTGAAAGTGACAGGTAAAGCTCCAAGCAGCCCGACCTAAAACATTGTTTGTTCTCGATACAGGTGAAGTCAGTGAAGATTAAACCTGGTAAGCACACACACAATGGGTGCGGCATTGATGGTGAGCTCTTCCCCCTCACTGGCCAAGTCGTTTCTTCTTTGCTTCCAGAACAATGCAGACTTATTGGTCGATTTCCTGGCCATCACATATAACCAAGTAATCCTCTTATCTGAAATATTTTGATGTGCCACTGACCGATGATCACATTCCGTTTAACCGAGTCGTTTTTCGTCGTGTGGTTGTGTAACATGCGGAGCAATCCTTTATATCATATAATAGAGAATCTTTGTGCATTATTTCCTACCCATTCAGTCCTGTTCTACCTTCAAACAAATTGAGGTCTCTGTAAATCTTATGTTCAGAAAACGTGTAGCATTTTGTCCCGCAGTTCCATCCCCTCTTGAATTCCCCTGTTGTGTATTTTGTATCCCCATCATATCATTTTCATTGTACAAGCGCGATAAGCTGCACACTCAGCGCCCCGGTCGACTCAATTTAGTTCTATTTACATTCTTCACAAGTTTTCTGGAGATACTTATATTGTATATACGTGATTGTGAACTTTTGGCCTGCCCTTCTCTCCTACTTTCCAGTTCTTCCTCTTTGATGATCTCTAGTTATGTCTAATATTAATCTTAGTGAGAATTTCTAAATTACTTATTAGTGTTAGTGATTAAAAATGTCTTGTAGCTAGTTTGGAATATAGTATATTTCTTGGTACGTATTTTTGGTTAATATCATTTATTTAGTTGATTATTATTAAGGTTTGTTGGACTTGAAAGGCTTTGATCTAGAGCTTGAATATTATCACTTCAGCTTTGGATTTAAAAACATTAATGGCAAATCATTGACATTGAGCAGTTATTGATCTTATGAATTATGACCCATATATATTTATTTGTGAATTTCGTCATTTATTGTGTCTAATATGTTTTAATAAATTAAAAAAAATTTAAAAATCGATTAATATATTATATATAAATTTAAATTTTATGTCTAATCTAATGAAATCTTAAAGTATTTAATGAAAACTGATATATTTTATGTTTTTAGATATGTATTTTGCAGTAGATTTTGAAATTGGATTATAATTTTAATAATTATTTAAATTATGTTTGGTACTATATATTTATAAATTATAAAACTAAATGTTGTTACTCACTAATATCACTAATATTTAATTGACAATAAACTATTATGAATATGATTTATGTTAAAAAAATAATATTATATAATTTATAATACATGATACATATTATATATCTTTTAAAATGAATTGAGTTTATTCATTTTAACATCACATGATCCAAAAACAATTTTTGGAAATAGAATTAGAGTTGTCTGCCATATTTGTTGTATTTATTGAATCTGAAAACATAAAATTGAATTTAGATTATTTACTAAACAAACCTTTCATTAGGTCATTTTTCGATTTTGTATTTAGTAGATTTTTTAGTTTTAAGAAAAGTTTAATGACTAAATTTAATTAAATATTTATTACAGATGGCTATATTTTTGCTTTCAAATGGAAGAATGGCCAAAAAAAAATTTAAATACCGCAAATATAGCCAACTGAATCTTTTAGGCCCTTAATTTTTTTCAATCGTTTTACCATTTTTGCCCCTCATTTTCTTTTACAAGTAAAAAATTTCCCTCACTTTATTATTATTATTATTGACTCATTAAATAACAAAAGTAAAGTAGTAAAATCTAAGCTGATGCATATTTCAGTTGATTATAAAAGGTGAAATATATCTGAGAGATTGATTGTTTCCTTTTTTCCTAAACTAAAAAAAAAATAAAAAAACAAACTTTTAATAAATAATTTATATAAGATAAACTAGATTAGAAATTTAGAAATGATATACACAAAATGTGAAGTGAGGAATAATTTCTCAAAAATTCTAATTTCGGACGATTTGTCGTAACGTAACGTTGGGAGGGAGTGCGACATAACGACAGCGCGATAATCTCACGTTCACATATCCACGAGATAAGGAAGTACACGTGGCATCGTTTAGATTCTCTTGTTCCAGATAAGATGGAAAAACGAAAAATAATTCATTTCTATTTTCTTTTGCCTTTTTAAAAAAAGAAAGAAAAAAAAATTAAATAGGCTCTTCACGAAGTGGAAAATATCCGGTAAGGAGGCTCTGTGTGTGTGGACAGCGGCAATAAATTAATACGATAAAATTAAAGGCAGAGGAAATTTCTGTAAATATTAAAATTTAAAAACTCTCAATAATATATAATCCCTTCTGCGGCGAAACACTCCACCGGCGACACAGAAATGATCAGTATTGCGAACAGTATCGGCGCGATACCATCGACGGCGCCGTCGTCGGCGTCGGCGGCTGCTCGTCCAGCCTCTTCTATGACGGTATTCTCTAGTGCTGATGTGAAATCGTCCTATTCCTCGTCCGTTTGTTCTCTATCGTCAGTTGTTGTTAATCCTTTCTACTGCTCGATTCGAAGAGGGAGAAGATTGTTTAGCGAGGTTCCAGTTAGATCAGATTCCGGAACTTCGTCTTCGGCTACAGCTGTTTCGGCGGCGACGACGTCATTGTCAGAGGAAGAGACTGATGAAGCGGCTGCCGCTAAAATTGGAGCCAGAGTTAGGGTTAAGGTGCCTTTGAAGGTGTATCATGTAGCGAAGTTACCAGATGCGAATCTTGAGGGGATGGAAGGAGTGCTGAAGGACTATGTACGTGTTTGGAAAGGGAAGCGTGTATCTGCTAATCTTCCGTATAAGGTGGAGTTTGTTGTTCCAGTTGAAGGCCGTCCACCAGTCAAATTCGTCGCTCATCTTAAGGAGGAAGAATTTGAATACGTTTAATCAGGCTTGTTATTCTTCGTCTTCTTCATTCTAATGAATCATCAGGCCAAGACAATTATTGTTTTTCTGATCTCAGTATTAATACCAAGCTCTCTTGTGCAGTATTACTATCAACCTTTTAAGGTTTGATCTTCTTCTATAGTTATATCTACACCATTTACTCTTCGCCTTTGTAATGTAGAAAAATTGCTCGAGTGTTTTTCTTTTGAGCTAGTTAACTTTCTTGATTCTCGATGTGGCTTTGTAAAATAATTGATCCAAGACAAGAGGCAAATTTAGTCATCTAATACATGTCGAATCAAATGGTTTCAAAATTGGTTACTCTTGTATGGCTGCCTGTTGTGCTTCATCTTTTACTTGGAGGGAGGATGGGAATTCGAAGTGGTTGAGCTTGCGTTCCATTGTGGAGATTAATGCTTACTTGCTTGTTTGTGACTTGCTACAGTTTATATTTGCATTGAATAAGGAATTTTTGTTTGTCCAACCGTCTTTAATCATGTTTGTACAAAATAATCCCCTGTTTGTGACTAATTACTGATGAGGTGAAGAATTATTGGGAGGAAATATGAAGCCTGATTTTGGATGATTATTGAGGAGTATGGACTTGAGGTATGTAGTACCTATTTGATGGGTTGTTTGTAGATATGATTATTATAAGAATAGTTTTAGCCACTTCTTGGGTTCTGGTTTTGGTGGATGGTTGATTAGTTATGTCTGAGTTGGCCTGGTCCATATTGAACTGATTTTGTGAAGAGTTTTGAATTGTATGGATGAATAGCCTAATAAGGTGTGTAATGTACTTATCTTTACATCATACATGCATTTAGTATTAAGAATTCTATTGGTTCTGATCATTGTGGGTTTCTTTTACTATATGGTGAGGATCTGGTTGACTAGGGGGTTTGGAGCGTCCACGTGTCTAGGACTCGCAAGTCAAATTGTCCGCTTTAGCTTCATACAGCATACTGTCGATCTTCTTTGATGTAGGATATTAAAATAGTCCATTACATTCTCAATTAAGGGCAATATCTTGAACACCAAATCTTGTACTGTTCTTGAGTTTCTGAATAAACTAGCTAAGTTCTAGTTTTAGGTCATTACATGAGGCTTTCTCCAAAACTTTGTGTTCAGCCTATACATGAAGATAAAAATATGTTAAAAGGCGACGATGAGGGGATGGAAACCTAATATGAAAGAGAAGGTTATATGTCATTTGACGTTCATATAATTAAGATTTCTTTGAGTTTGTTGCTATTTGTTTTACTCACAGAAGTAGAAATTTAACAATGGATGATCTTATCATCTAAATTGAAAAACTGGAAGGTCTATGGATTGAAATAATTACAATGTGCATATTGATAACTCTACATGATGGATCTTTCTACAATGAATGCTCTTATCATCTAAATTGAAAAACTGGAAGGTTTATTGATTGAAATAATTACGATGTGCATATTGATAACTCTACATGATGGATCTATGTGATTATGTCCTAGCTCAAAAGAGTTTTAAGTGCTGAACATGAGTGACTCTAGATGAGATGGAAAAGATGCCTTCTGCAGATAGGAGGGATATAAATCTCATTGAGTGGTTTTGAGGACCAGACCTTTTCCTTAGAAAACCCCTAGTATTGCTGAAACTGGACAAGAATCAATTAATTGTTTGTTTGTTGAAATCTCCAATGATATATTTTCTTAGTGGAATGAATGTAAAACATTATATATCTTTGCCTGCTTTGAATTCATTACATTTGAAAAGTGATTGTTAAATCTCGAAATTTTCACCTTTGTTACATGATGTATCAATTGTTCAATTCTAGAGCAACATTTGGTCACGACCTTACTTGAACGTTATGTACATTGTACTTTTGTGTCTTTGAATTCTAAAGAGTAGCTTTTGGTCTGTGATTGCATTTATAGATGTTATCTGAGTATAAAAGAACTGACTAGAGATAAGCATGGAACTAATGACAGACAACATTTGTAAATTTTGGGGAGAAAATATGAAGCACCACAAACAAAATCGGTGAACTCTCTCTCTCTCTTATTGAACTCACTTGGTTTCAGCCTAATATAGTGTATGATGCTTCATTACATGACTTGTTGAAATTTAGCATAAGGTACAATGAGAAGTTACAGAACTACTTTCCATAGTGTAACGTAATATAACATCGAGCTTCATTGATGTATTTGAATGCATACATTGTTGAATTGACAATGAGGAACAACAAAGACTTGAGAGAAATATTTGTTTTCTTCTGTCCCTTCGAGGACATCTGATAAAATTTGAATGATACAAAGAAAATATTTGTTTTCGTCTGTTCCACACTCAACTTCATTAATCTGCTAAATCATGAGCATATATCTATGAAGTCATTATTGCATTAATCTGTAGTAGTAGGACTATAGGAGGAGCATATGTTGTATTATCCTCTTTGATAATAATTTACTATGATTTGTTTTGTTGATTTTGCCAAGTTTAAAGAGGAAGTAACAGTGGCTGACATGGGTTAGATATGGAGTTGGGTGTTTGAAATCATTTGGATTGTTGGATTAGTTTGATCCAACTGTTGTGAAGTTTGGTGAATTTCTTGCTTCAATTTTAATTCATTTCCCTAACTGAAGGTCCTTAATTTCACCTTCTAAATTCTTGATTTAGAATGTTATCTAAGTTTAAGGGCATAAGCTGGGCTAATTTTTCTAATTATATGAATGTGTTTTGGTGAATTCTCATGTCTAGAAAAAGCGCTTTAGCAAATAATTTGAGATTATTTTTGTGAAAAATATACTTCGGTTTTGGAAGCTATTTTATGGCATGTTTTGGACTCCTGAATTTGGGTTTTGTTTGTTTGTGAAAAAAAATGCTTTAAAATACTTTCTTACAAGTTGGAATTAACTCTAATTAGGTGGGATGCAGTTTAAAGTTAAACGGATTTTGAAAAATAGTTTTAGCTCTGGTTTTGAAATGGTTAAAATCACTTGTTATTTTCAAAATTGTTAATATCATCAAAATTTGTGATCTTTAAAATGACAAAAATGATTTTAACTACTTCAGAATCACTCCCAAACATGTCTTTAGCTTTTTTTTTTCGAGTACAACAACTGCGGGGATGAATGATCGAACCTTCAACCTCAAAGAAAGAAAGTCATACCAATTACCTGTGAGCTAAGCTCACTTTGATAACTTTTAGGTTTTATGTCTTTAAAAAACAAAAATCATATACAATTAGCTTTTGTTTTATGCTTTTAGCTAGGAAACAAAAATTTGAATATATTTGATATTTGCATTAGTTTTATGTTTCTTAAAAGGTCAGGGATGTAAAGAGCGATGTTAGAGAAAACAAAATAGATGTGAAAGTAGATTAATAAAAATTTAGAGAGAGATTAATTGTTTCAAAAAGGAGAATTTTTAAAAATAGAAAAATAAGAGAAACTATTTACACAAAATAACAAAATAAATTTAGATAGTTGTGATAGATGCTGATAAAGTCTATCAGTGTTTTTTGTTTTGTTTTTTTTTTTTTTTTGCTATTTTCTGTAAATAGTTTGACATTTTTTCTATAAAAGTTAAAAAGAATAATCTTAATCAAAATGAACCTAACTCAACAAGTATAAATTTGAATTATCAACCTTGAGGTTAGATGTTCGATTTTCCTATTCCAAAACTTGTCAAGAAAAAAGAGAATAATCTTGGAGAGAGAAATGTTTTGAGGAAACTTAGGGAAAGAGAATATTACCTAGAGAGAGGAGTATTAAGTTAGAGAAAGAGAGGAATAAATCTTGGAAAGAAAATTGAGAGTAAAGTTATATATTAGAAGACGTTTTAAAAAAAGAAAGAAAGAAAATTAGAAAAGGAAACAAATTTTAGAGATACGTTGGAGGGAAAAGCTTGGAGAAAAATATTAAAACTTTAGAGAGAGAAAAGTGAAAAGATATATTAGAAGAGACTGAAATAAAAGTAATATAGGCATGAAGATTTCAGTGAGAGAAAGACAATTCGTTTAGAGTGGAAAAAATTAGAGAAAAAGAAAAAGAAAAAGGAAAAGTTGTAAGTAAGGTGAGAAAGCAATTTTTAAAAGATAAAGTTTGAAAAAAAAAACATTAATTTTTTTAAGTTGAAATTTTAGAGAGAAAAAATTAATAGAGATAGAAAGTAATAAAGAGACAAAAAAAAATTATACAATTAAATTTCTAAAAATTTTATGGAGTGAAAAATTTAGAGAGATAGAAAGGTTAGAAAGAAATAATGAGATATATCAAGGATGAAGAATAATGTTATAAGAAAGAAAAAAAAAAAAAAAAGGAAGAATTTGCCAATAAGTGAGAATCATAGCTCGATTGAAATGTATATTCTCAATCAAAAAGTTCGAGTCTCGAATCTTTACCTAAAAATGATTATTTTTGGTAAAATAGAAAAGAGTAGTTGTCCCACATCTTCAGAGAATGATGGACTCCCGATACTGAAAAAATAACTTATGATTTTTGTATCAAATTATCCCAGTCATAAGCACTTTAAGCTTGGGTGTGTTAATTTTAGCTAAATTTTCTTTTGTATTCTCTAGTTGAAAGTGAGATTAAAAGGTGTGAGTAGTAAAAAAAAATCTTTTTTTTTTGTTTTAAAAAAAGTAGTACAAAAGTTTTAAGATCTCTTGTAACTGGGATTAGAGAGAATTATTTTGTGTAGTTGTAACAATTTTTAACATAGTGAATTTCTTTCTGGTGGTAGTTGTTTTTCTTCGAGTTTAGAGTTCTCCATGTAAATTATTGCGTTTCCTAGTTTTTTTTTTGTTTTCTTTTAATTTCTCAACTTTTTGTTTTCTTTTAATTTCTCAACTTTTTTTTTTCTTATTTCTACGGTAGAAGTGGAAGATTTTTTCCAACAAAAATTACAAGATTTTGAAAAATGAGCACCTTTCTTTTTTCGAACCATTTTCTTTTAAAATTAACTCATTATTTCAAAAATGCTTTTTAAAAATATAAAACAAAAATCATAAGTGATTATAGACATCTTGTAAGAAAAGAAAAAGAACAAAATAGTTATCAAACAGGCTTAAATAATAAATTTTTAATATATACATATATATTTGTATAATTGTGTTTAAATGACAAAACTGCTGAAAATAGTTTCAAATATAGCAAAATGTCGTTGTCTATCAGTGATAGACATTTAGACACTGATAGACTACTATCATCTATCGTTGTAACTATCATCTATCGCTGTAACTGTCGATGATAGTAGTCTATCAGTGTCTATCACTGATAGATAGTGACATTTTGCTATATTTACAAATATTTTAACTCATTTTGGTATATTTAAAAACAATTTGAGATAAAAGAATTTTTTTGTTAGTTAAACAATAAAAATGTTAGATTATTTCACCAATATTAGGAGTACATAAGCAATCATTTCAAACACTTGAACGAGATTGTTGGCTGGCGATTGGTACAAAATGTCGAAAATGGTAGCTGTACCAAATATCATCCCCCATTCTTTTAACAAGAAATAAGGTAATGTTTTGAACTTTAATGAAAGGGGTCCCCTTTTAATCAATGAATCCCCCCCCCCCCGGTGTGAGCTAAAACTACCGATATGTCAGATAATCTGTGTTGTGAGTGAATTTGAATATGACGAAATAGGCGAAAAATCAAGGAACGATAAAAGAAGATAAATACAGAAGATAGACTTGGTTCAAATAAGTCCAAGTGTCAGCAAATCATTTATCCAATCAGATGTAATCCTACCTAGAATAAGAAAAGATTCATCTAATCCAATTCTAAAAGGAAAAACTAAACTTTATCTTATTCTCCCTATAAATACATAATTATAACTTCATATGGGGTATCTTGATCTTGATCTAAGAACTTATGACTTCTTTTCTATTCTATATATAATTTTCATACTAACTTAGGCATCTAAGCCAAATTTCTTTGTTTTGCAGGTCCTTTGTTCCCTAAATTATAAATTTACGGTTGTGGTCAGGTGTGCTTTTCCTTGGCCAAAATTTGGCATTAACACTGTGTAGTTTAAAATATCAGTCTAACTTATGTATTTTGGGTTTAATTTAGGTCTAATCGATAAACGTTTAAAGTTACTTTTTAAATGCAAATTGGCTAAATAATAACAAATTAACAGTAAGGACTAGTTTTAAAATTTATTGAAAGTATATTTATTAAAATCGGATATTTACAATTACATGAACTAAAATTTAATGAAACTTAAAGTAGAGTAACCAAAATGGTATTTAACCAACATATGTAGGTTTTTTTAGGGTCACTTCGAAATGTCCTAAGCACCTATAATTCCAATTTATGAGTAATAAAGTTGCCTTTTTTTCCACTTGAAATATTGAGACAGGATGTTGATTTTTTTTTAAAGACTTTATTAACCCTTTTGAGGGAGACATTCTTTTTAAAGGGAGAATAATGTTTTGTTTGAAGAAAATAATATGAGAGAGAATATCTGAGCCCAACAAATTTACGTTGTCTCCTTAAGACAATTTTACTCATTTTTGTGCCTGAGTTTCGAGAGTAATAATATTTCAAAATAGAATAAATTACATTTTTTTTAATGAAAACAACACCACATCCACAAGATCCAACAAACTCTACTTTGTGGAATAAACCAAACTTCAACGAATTTATAAAAGATATTTTTATAGATTAAATCCCTTTTCAAAACTTATTTTCATAAATATCTAAGTTTTTTAGTATTTTCACATATAAGATTTCATTGGATTTTCGTCGACCAAAATAACCCTTGATGTAGTCGGTTGGGTATTTATTAGTAGAATCTTTTCATATTTATGAAGTTGCTTAATGTTGGAGAGAGAAAATGCATTTATTATGGATTATTAAGTAGTTAGCTTTTTTTTCTCATTTTCAATTGGAGAGAGAAAATGCATTTAATATGATTTTATTTTCCATTTCACGTATCAAGCATTTCATGAATTTCTAGCGTCTTCTTCATTTTTCATGTTTGATTTTTGATATTATGTGATATATTTTTATTGTTTATTTTGAGTATTATTTATTTTAATGTAATACATTCCATTATTTATTTGGTGTCTTTTATCCATTGTAGCACAAATATATCTTTGTATATATTGAATGTAATATATATTTCAGGTATTTTGATATGTATGCACTTCTAATTAGGTATTACTTGTATGCTTTTAATATATTCCCTCGATGTTCTGATATGTATGTCATTCTAATAAATGTGTACATGATAGTCTGAATTATTTGAGTTTGTTTATTAGATTCCATGGTTTATTTTGAGTTTGTTTATATTACGCGTTATTATCACATATATACCCATGATTATTTTAAAAGTATACCTTAGAACATTGTCTTAGATGTTTGCAAATATTCTAACTAATATATGAAATATACTGATAAAATTGACTAAGCGTTCAACATAAATCACAGTATATATGATAAATTGATAGAAAGATCTGATATTGAGGGTTTTGAGAGAGAAATTGAAGAAGATGAAAAGTTGTGGGTATTTGGAAAATCTTATGGTTTAATGTTTTTTTCCTAAAAAAATGTCCTTAATTTAAAACTCATTTCTCTTTCCTATTTTAAAAAAACGTGTAACTAATTGATGTTTGGGGACTAAATGGTAATTGAGTCCTATTTTTTTTTTTGGGTAATTTTAAAGCCAACTCAGACACTCTGGTAAATAATGGAAAAGTTGAAGTTGAACATAATTGAAATATATGCCTTTATTAGGGCCTTATGTGTTGTTATCCCTTTATAAAAAAGAGAAAAGTTTTTATGGAAGAAAAGTACTTATGAAAAAGTGAAAATGCAATTTGAAGAAGAGACATATTCATAGACTAATTCGTGGCCAATCGAATAGTCATGTCTCTTCTTCAAGTTGGTTAATATTTTAAAAGATATATCCATTCATGAAATAATGAAACTCGTGGAATTGAAAGGATGCAATCCTTAATAAAGATTCACATACCATTTATTCCAACAAAAGTTATATTACATACGTACATGAGTTTGATTTGTTTGAATTTATGTAGTTTAAGATTAAAAACGTTGGATTTTCTATAATGTAGTATGTGTTTGAATTGCGCTAAAGAGTGCGTTTTAAACATCTGTATTTTATATGTAACTTATGTTTGGTTGGGGGTTTGTAATTAGGAAAAAGTTGACATTTGATGAACCTAAGGGGTGAGTTTGACTCACATGGAGTGGGGAATCGAACTTCAAACCTTGAAGTTGATAGTATAAGTTCATATCAATTGAACTTTGCTCGTGTTGACACCTAAGCTCCCATTTGGTAACCATTTGATATCGATTTTTGGTTTTTAAAAATTAAGCCTATAAAACACCCTTTTCACTTCTAAATGTCTTGCGTTGTTATCTATTTTCTACCAATGTTTTAAAAAATCAAGCCAAATTTTAGAAACTAAAAAAAGTAGTTTTTAAAAACTTGGTGTTGTTTTTAGGATTTGGCTAATTCAACTTTTTTACTTAAGAAATATGAAAACTATGGTAAGAAATTGAGAGAAAATATACTTAATTTTCAAAAGTCAAATGGTTACCAAACGGGTTTTAAATGGTGAATTTTTTGTATTTAAGTTTATGCACTTCATACAATTACTAGATTCAATTTCTTAATCTTATAGTATTCCTACATTCTTTATTTTAGTATACTAATTATAGAGATGGGAAGTCAAACCTCCAACTTAAAAGAAAGAACTTTATGCTCAATTTTGCTTGAGTATTCATACACTCAACACATATATTGAACCTTTTCTTATGAGCTTTTATATGTGTACATTGACAAAAAGTTGTAATCTAATAATGATGTAAATAATTACTTTGTATTCATAATCTAAATCAACACATATATTAAATAATATTACACTTATGGCTCAGTCAGAGACACGACTCTAAATATGCCAATTAGTAGGGACAACAATCTTCTACATGTCTCTACAATGGTATGACGTTGTTTAACTTTTCGAGAATAAGCTTCAGTGGTTTATATTTAGTTTCACACCGAATAGGCCCATACTAATAGAAATATTGTCATCTCACATATATTGTAACGCCCCAAGTTTAGGAAGAGGACATGAATGAATCGAAATCACATTCAAATGAGAGAGACCTTGAGAATATGAGAGTATGGTTAAGAAAAGCTTAAAAAAATTGAAAGTTACTAACTACCAAATGTGTACCTTCCTTTTTGGTGGCTCACTCATATGAACTCCAAAAGTTAAGCGTGCTTAACTTGGAGCAATTATATGTTAGGTGACTTCATGGAAATTTTCTTAGGAACAAAAAATGTTGAAAAGACCTGTTTTGGTTTGTGGGGATAGTCTTCACTCTTAAAAGCAGTTCAAGACAAGCAATGATGATGTTGCTAGGTCATAGGAGAATCCAAATCCTGGGTCTGGGGCAAATGTCACGATCGTAACTTTTCAACCGTGCGACACCATGATTTTCTCTCGAACATGGCGAACCTAAAGGCTAACACTTAGCCAATACATTATTTTTCGCGAATCAATCTGCTATGTCGAACTAAAATGAAAGGAAAGACGTTTCAACCTGTTGATATACCTTAACCAAAGAGTAATGGCAAGGTTAAGCCAAGCAACCGGTTAAGAGGGTTGAAAGCGTTGAAATGTACGAAGGGGTGAGGTACTGTAACAATCCAAAATTTTAAGTAATTTTAATTTAATATCTTAAATTATTTGGGTATTATTTTGAATTTTTAAGTCTTGATTGAATTATTTTGGAAAAATAATTCAATTTAAATTAAATAGGATAAAAGATTTGAATTTAAATTCCATCGGTGAAAATTGAATTTTAATTTGGGAGATTTAATTTATTTAGTTGAATTGGTGGAGGGAAAAGAAATTTAATATGTATATACCTAATTTATTAAGGAATTAGGGTTTGGAATCGTATATATATTATTAAGTGACTAGAGAGGGAGAAAAATACACCGAAAAAATGGAGAATGGGAAAAACGGCAGTGCAGTTCGGTTTTTCTGCGACAGCTCCTAGAAAATTTTCGTTTTTTGGAGTTTCAACCGTCGGATTGTATTCAAATTTTATCAGCATATTCGGGACATATAGAGCCTCATTCTGAACGGTTGGATCGTTGTTTTAAGCTCTCATGTGTCCGTAACCATTGCCGAACAGAACCTGTAAAACTGGGTGAGTTTTGGGATTTTGGTCTCCATTGGTTATTTGATTTACTATCGAAAAATTTGGTTAATCTCTAATGTTGATCTTGTGTTAGGTTTGAGGTTTCTAAAGTTTTGGTTACGCTTAACAAGCCTTGGCGTCAACGTATTATTATTTTTTTTTTGTGGATTTTAGGCAACAACCGTTGTGGGTCATAACGCTGGTGTGGATTGTAATTGGTACACAGGGAATTTCTGAGCGCGATTGTTACACTTATTTCAAGGTAAGTGATTCTACTGCTGGCAGGTCACAGCTTCACAGTATTATTTGACCATTGGCATATAAATCATTCAGAGTATTATTTGGCTATTGGCTGGCTATTGGCATGTTTGCATGTATGATTTGTCTGGCTAATGCTTGTCTGGCTACTTTATGATTTATCTACTGTTGAGAATTTATCAGTTGAGAATTTACCTATGCTATGTATGATTGAATCCGATGCCAACGCCCGTTGTCCCATGCTATATTATTACTTGAATCATCAAGTTTACCTCAAAACAGTTTTGACGGTGCGCCATCAGGCCATTAGACCTGTGTGGACCGACGGGTTCTCATCAGGTTCACCTCCAGTTTCGACGGTGTTCCATCAGGCCACTAGACATGTGTCGACCGACGGGTTCACCTCCATGTTCACTGGTGTGGGTCATCAGGCTTACACCACAGCATTGACGGCGTGCCCTCAGGCCGCTAGGCATGGTGACAGGGCAGTTGGCCTACAGATCTAGAAATCCCGGCAGTGGGATTACTTAATGAGTTTTATACTCATTCGGTTACAATTTTATGGATTTCAGGTAAAGACAAGGACAGACAGGCGAGTGACAGGAAGAATCCGTGACCGTGCCATTGGGACCAGTCAATGCTTCCGCTCATATTTTTATGTTTTCATGTTGTTAAATCCAAATCTGAATGTTTAAATTAGAAATTTTAGTTTTGCATTCTTAGAGGTTTTATGCAAAACTCACAGTTCTGGTTTTATAATTTTTTAGGGGTACCCCGATCTAATATTTTTAATTATTTAAATTTAATGAAGTTATTTATTTGATAAATTTCTTTTATTTTAGTCAAATATACGAAATGTGTCGTTTTGAAATGTATGCATGCATGAAGTAACGACTTCTAGAAAGTCAGGTCGTTACAGTTGGTATCAGAGCCTAAGTTTTTAGGTTCTGTAGACTGACTTATTATATAAGTCCAGAATGTCCCTATGGCTCAACAACGGATTCTTCGTCATCGTCAGGTACGCCTTGCAAGTAAAGTTTTTATGTAAAGTGGTGCATTAAAATATTTGTTTAGTTTAAATGCATCCACAATGTTCTAATGCTCAGTCGATGACTCGATAGAAGTTATTATGAGTTGTTTATTCAGCCATGATATTGGGAAAAGGAAATTTTTTTTATAAGGTCACTTGGCGCTAGTTTATCTCATGAAAGGACTGTTAGAAAGGCACATATATTTCAGTGTAGAGTTCATAAAAGTTGATGAAACTAAGTAGAGTTATAACAGTTAAGGAGGAAAAGTATTTACTGATTAAGGCAGGGAATGAAATATTCCCGACAAGAATTCACTGGAGATTAGTGTTATGTTTTGCATTGAAAAAGTAGATTAGTGGTACCAAAAGTTGATTTATCACCACAGGACACACAAGTAGGTACGAGATTGAACTTTATAAGAAAGAGAAGAAGTGGAGACTATAGATTTATTAAAGGTTTCGAGATTTTAAAACCAAACATTTCAGAAGAAAGTTTGGAAAGAATTAATAGGACATGATCACTTTTCTGGTGCTGAAGATTTGTGGTTTGAGTGAGGTATGTGTTTTGGGTTATTCAGGTAACGTGCCTAACGAGGATGAAAGATTACTAGTTGGAGTACAAGTGATAATATGCAAAACTCGCGGTAAGACAAAAGTAAAATGAATTCGTCAAGAATAATCATGATGGTTGAAAACAAATATTGATTGAAAGTGAGAAAATAAGTTGTTGGTTTGAATTATTGTCCCTAAGGTACTAAGGTTTGGTCTATGTTTGGTTGCGATGAAAAGACTCAAGTTTAATTACCTATGCCAATAGGAAAGATAAGTGTTAAGAGTTCAAAGGCAATGTTAACTTGTGGAGAATACCCTGCTAATGTTTGAAGCTTGGAAAAAATGATAGATTATGAAAGGGTTATAAATAGTTACATATATGAGTATAGAGATTATGTTTCACTTGGAAAAGTGAAAGGAGCATCTTGATTTTGTTTCAGTCTTACCAAAGATAAATGGGAGGAAAAGAAAAAGTATTTAGAAAATGTTTTCTTATTTTGAGAAGATAAAGGAAATTAATGTTTTGGAGACTACAAGTACATAAGTCTGGTTTGGCGTGTTAAGGAAGGATATGAGTGTTTACTAGCTTTGGTGTAGTAAGCAATACTGTTACTACTTGCAACTTTAGACCTTAGTATTTGTTGGTTGGAAGGATGACTTGTTTAAGCTATTGATTGTGAAACTCAGTATTAGCATGAGAATTATCTTCTAAAAATAAAAGATTAAGCACAGGCAGTCAAGCGTTGGAAAAGTGCTTGATAGACCTCTTTAAAATATAAAGAAATTGAAGAAAATAATAATTTATGTGAGGATTTTTGGTAACATTAGTTGCTAGGAACTATAGAAATGGAAGGTTTAAGCTTGGTTAGAGGATGAGTAAATCATTGAAGGTATTAGTAAGGTTTGGGAGATTTTTCATTTTGGGCGCAAATTAGAACAAGAAACTGGTATAACCATCAATTTGATTGAGGAGTGAAAGTAATTTAGCTCCAACTGAAGAACAAGCGGCACACCATTAAGGTTAAGTAATTAATCTAGATTTTCCAAGATGACACTAGCACAAAAGATGAACTGGAGAATAGAACACTTTCATTCCTAAGGATGCTTACAGAGTGATGCTAGCAGAGTTGAATAGCAAGTCATAGATACATGAACTATTTATAGAAGTTTTTCAGGCACCTTAATGTTGCCTCTGGGTACATTAGTTTTGTATGCTTAGAAGAGAGTTAATGTGCTTATGTATCAACTCTATTAAGAGTTGATTATGGTAATATAACCAGGGTGCAGAGGAATGTTAGGACCATCAGGTGTCGAATCCATATTTATGAATCCTGAACTTGGAATGCCAGAAATAGTGTGCTTCTTCTAGTGTGGACGAAGAGTTGAACGACTCTATGAAGATGGATATTCTTAAGATGGATTTACAAATCAATAAGGTTTTATCTAAAAAAAAACTATCTTCAGGGATTGGATGTTGTTATTATGAGGTTATGGAGATGTGTTTTAGATTGACTAATGCTCTATAGTGTCCAAGAACTTTAGGAACCTTATTATGAAAGGGATTTCCAAACTTGGTCGTATTAGGGTTTAAATAGTGTTATGCTACTATTTAAGTCTAAGGAGTAACATAAGGTTTGGCGAGTAAGATTTATAGCCTTTGGTGATTTAAAGTTTCACGTTGAGTATCTAGTGAATATGAGATTTAGTTGGATAATGTTGTTTCTCATACATGTAGCAACTAAGGAGGGCATCACAGTTAAAGCTCTTAAGGTAGAAGCACTTTTCAGTTGACCATATTTTTTTTCTTTACTACTCATCTTAAGGTTTCGTCGTGTCGTGTATGGCCAGTTGCTTTGCCTCACGTACAGAGATTTCTCTACATCAACACAATCATTTCAGATACATGTTTTTAGTGAGTAAGACTTCTTAAGCTCACGACAGTTCTTAGAGTTCTCAGAGTGAATGTGTTAAAGTATTATTGATTTTTTTAGCATCTCAAGTTTCATAGTTATAAATGGAAGAGGTTGTCACACTTCTTGAGGTATGAGTTTTAGTATGTCCAATGGTGACTCCTGTTTCACATGCATTTTGGAGGTGTCTCTCGAAAGCATTGAGTACACAGTTAAAGTTTAGTACAGCTTCTCACAGACATTTTAACGGTCAAACAGGGTGTTTGAACCAAACTTTAGAGGACATGTTCCGCGCTTGTGCGATAGAGGTTTTCAGGAAGTTAGGACTCCTACTTGCGTTTCATGGAGTTTGCTTATAATAATGGTTATCAGACAATTGTTGGCATGACGCCTTTTGAGACCTTGTATAGAATGAGCTGTAGATCTCCTGTTTATTGAGATGAAGTTGGGGAATGAATTATTGAGGCATGAGTTAGTGCAGGCTACAAGTGAAGTTATTCAGAAGATTAGAGCAAAGATGTAGACAGCCCAGAGTAGACAGAAAAGTTATGCCGATGTTAAGCGTAAAGACATGGAATTCGAAGTAGGCGATAAAGTGCTCCTAAAAGTAGCACCTATGAAAGGTGTCCTGAGGTTTGGAAAGAAGGAAAAGTTAAGTCCATATTTTATTGGGTCGTTTGAGATCTGGGAGTGAATCAAAGTCTTGTGGCTTACCAGTTAGCATTGTTGTTGTCTCTTTTTGTAGTTCATAATATTTTTCATGTATCGATGTTGAGAAAGAACGTGACAGACTCATCTCATGTAGTAGACTTTGAGTCTTTACAGTTGAATGAGAACTTAAGTTATGAAAGGAAACCGATTCAAATCCTTGCAAGAAAACTGAAAGTTTTGATAGCATTGATGAAGGTTTTATGGCAGAACCATCAGTTCGAGGAAGTGACATGGGAACGAGGGGATGAGGTCGAAGTACCTTGAGTTTTTTCAAGATTAGAACTTTCGAGGACGAAAGTTTCATAAGGAGGGAAGAATGTAACAACCCAAAATTTTAAGTAATTTTAATTTAATTATCTTAAATTATTTGGGTATTATTTTGAATTTTTAAGTCTTAATTGAATTATTTTGGAAAAATAATTCAATTTAAATTAAATAGGATAAAAGATTTGAATTTAAATTCCATCGGTGAAAATTGAATTTTAATTTGGGAGATTTAATTTATTTAGTTGAATTGGTGGAGGGAAAAGAAATTTAATATGTATATACCTAATTTATTAAGGAATTAGGGTTTGGGATCGTATATATATATTATTAAGTGACTAGAGAGGGAGAAAAATACACCGAAAAATGGAGAATGGGAAAAACGGCAGTGCAGTTCGGTTTTTCTGCGACAGCTCCTAGAAAATTTTCGTTTTTTGGAGTTTCAACTGTCGGATTGTATTCAAATTTTATCAGCATATTCGGGACATATAGAGCCTCATTCTGAACGGTTGGATCGTTGTTTTAAGCTCTCATGTGTCCGTAATCATTGCCGAACAGAACCTGTAAAATTGGGTGAGTTTTGAGATTTTGGTCTCCATTGGTTATTTGATTTACTATCGAAAAATTTGGTTAATCTCTAATGTTGATCTTGTGTTAGGTTTGAGGTTTCTAAAGTTTTGGTTACGCTTAACAAGCCTTGGCGTCAACGTATTATTATTATTATTTTTTGTGGATTTTAGGCAACAACCGTTGTGGGTCATAACGCTGGTGTGGATTGTAATTGGTACACAGGGAATTTCTGAGCGCGATTGTTACACTTATTTCAAGGTAAGTGATTCTACTGCTGGCAGGTCACAGCTTCACAGTATTATTTGACCATTGGCATATAAATCATTCAGAGTATTATTTGGCTATTGGCTGGCTATTGGCATGTTTGCATGTATGATTTGTCTGGCTAATGCTTGTCTGGCTACTTTATGATTTATCTACTGTTGAGAATTTATCAGTTGAGAATTTACCTATGCTATGTATGATTGAATCCGATGCCAACGCCCGTTGTCCCATGCTATATTATTACTTGAATCATCAAGTTTACCTCAAAACAGTTTTGACGGTGCGCCATCAGGCCATAGACCTGTGTGGACCGACGGGTTCTCATCAGGTTCACCTCCAGTTTCGACGGTGTTCCATCAGGCCACTAGACATGTGTCGACCGACGGGTTCACCTCCATGTTCACTGGTGTGGGTCATCAGGCTTACACCACAGCATTGACGGCGTGCCCTCAGGCCGCTAGGCATGGTATGGTGACAGGGCAGTTGGCCTACAGATCTAGAAATCCCGGCAGTGGGATTACTTACTGAGTTTTATACTCATTCGGTTACAATTTTATGGATTTCAGGTAAAGACAAGGACAGACAGGCGAGTGACAGGAAGAATCCGTGACCGTGCCATTGGGACCAGTCAATGCTTCCGCTCATATTTTTATGTTTTCATGTTGTTAAATCCAAATCTGAATGTTTAAATTAGAAATTTTAGTTTTGCATTTTTAGAGGTTTTATGCAAAACTCACAATTCTGGTTTTATAATTTTTTTAGGGGTACCCAGATCTAATATTTTTAATTATTTAAATTTAATGAAGTTATTTATTTGATAAATTTCTTTTATTTTAGTCAAATATACGAAATGTGTCGTTTTGAAATGTATGCATGCATGAAGTAACGACTTCTAGAAAGTCGGGTCGTTACATGTACATTGATGAGAGTAGGTTAAGTTGCAAGCTTCGGGTTGAGAACACTCAGTTGAGACAAAGTTGTCGATGAATGAAATGATGCTCACATGTGCGACAAGTTGAGTGGATGTTTGATGCAAGTTGTGAAGCAAAAGAAAAGTAAGCTCAGTTCAAGAAGAAAAAACCTCGCCTAAGGTCCAACAGAGTACAAATGGTATTAGAGCGGAACCTCTCCCAGTAAGATGTGGTTCGGGGATGATCCAAGCGGAAGTTGATGCACATGTAACGCTCCGAGTTTAGATGGGGGACATGAATGAACCGAAATCACATCCGAATGAGATGGACCTTGAGGATATGAAAGTATGATTAAAAAAGAAGGTTTAAAAGAATTGAAAGTCACTATCTATACCAACAAGGTGCATCTTCCTTTTCGGTGGCTCAATCATAGGAACTCCAAGTTAAACATGTTTAGTTTGGAGCATTTCTATGTTGGATGACTTTTTGGCATTTATTCTAGTCGAAGTTAATAATATAATTATTTTATGTCAGTTGGCCTATGCGCACCATTTGCATGAGTTTGCTTCATATGTAATGTTGTTGGATAAGAAATTAGTGGGCATGTTATAGAAATATTTAATTCAAACAAAAACTTACTAACGTACAACAAAAAGACAATATAATTGTTTTCCAATAATCATGTGGGTCGTAATAATAAAGGAAAACAATCAAAGAAAACCTTATTTTTATCTTTTAATAAACATCAGAATAAAGGAAACTTTTTCCTTGGAGATTCACAACAAAATAATCTCTAGGGATGATTTGTGTGAAATGAAAGTATAAATAATAAAAAACATTTATGGATCTCATTATTTGTCTCCTTTATTGTTGGATAAAATTAGGAGTACTTATAGTCTTATACTATAATGTTTGCAACAACTGTACTTATATTAATTCTCTCCCATTTTATTTTTGGAATATAGTTATTATTTGAGGAATTTGTAAAGTTAAAGGTAATGGGTCATTTAAATCTTATGGGTAAGACAATATTATGGAGCCGTTGTAAATATAACAATTATATTCAAAGTATATATATAGATATATATATATATATAATAATATATATAGATATATCATTGGGACCATAGTCTATCACTGATAGACTATGCTATATTTGTAATTTTTTTTAAATGTTGTTATACAATGAGTTATTATTCCTAAACTTGCTACTTATTATAATTACCCTATTATTATCGCAAAGTCGATAGATTTATTTTCTTTTGAATTAGAGAAAAAAAAAAAGATTGGAATCACACTTGCCACAACAAGTTTACCAGGCAAAAAAAAAAAAAAAAAAAAAAAAAGGATAAATTCAAATATGTGGTCTTTGGATCAATGATGATATTTTAACTAGAGTTAGGTAAATATATTAAGGTTGGTAGAAAGAAATTATACAATAACTTTGAAAAGAAAGAAAAAAGATTACTAATAAATATACTAATGATTTCTCTAAAACATTTAAATACTGATTTTTATACTTTTAAAATGTTGGATTTGATCTATGTAATAAATCTTCAATTTAATTCATGTACTTTTATTATATCATTTTTGATTTATGTATTTTAAAAATGACTATGTAGATTCATATTTTTAAGATTGTAACATAAACATTTAGAAAAGAAATTGACTAAAATGAAAATTAAAGGACCAAAATGATCCATTTTTTTTTAATGTAGGAAGATCAAAATAGAAAATTTGAAAATACGCAAACCAAATTTAAAAGTACATGAGTCAAATTGGGCCAAAACTAAAAATATAAGACCAAATAAAATGGAAAATTTTCACCGATACAAAAAATATCAAACTATTTACAAAAAATAGCAAAAAAAAAATACTGATAGACATTGATAAACTTCTGTCAGCATCTATCCGTGATAGACTGTTATTATTTCTATCAATGATAGACCTTGATAGACTTCGATCAGAGTCTATCACAACTATCTAAAAATTTTGCTATTTTGTATAAATAATTTTCCTTATTTTTCTATTTTTAAAAATTCTCCAAATAAAATTAGAAAAGTAAACCATAAACCCATTTATTAGAAACTAATCTCCCAAACCAACTCCTTTATTTTTGTTTGACAAACTCATCCAAAAAGTCATATTCTAAATAAATAAATAAAAAAATCAATATTTGGACATTTAACTTATTTTTCAAGCTCAACTTAAAAATTTAATCTCTCAATCCACCTCTTTGCTTCAAATAATTAAATAAAATTTCAAAATACAAAAATATATGATTAACTTTCTCAATACTAATAGAAGCTTAATTCATTGAATCCTTTGTTATAGAAATAGGTTTAATTTGGAAGCTTATATCCAACCTCCCTCACCCCATCAATTTATGGTTCAATTATTCCTAAGTGTCACATTCAAATGTGATATCTTTGCATAATCATTTTTTTGTGTGGTGCTTCTTCACATTTGTATATTAAAAAGCATAACCAAAAAATAAAAGCTCAATATTAGTTTGCATAGTGGTTGTATGTTCCCACACTAATAATTAGAGGTTGCAATCACCGACATTATATATAATAATAATAATAATAATATATATTGGAATTTTAATATCATAAGAAAAATTATTTTGAAATGCAAATAACAAAAAGATGCTACTTTTGGTATGGACTCATATCAAAAAGAGTCAAAAACAAAGTGGAAGGTGTTTGTGGGCCACTTTCAAGTGTGAAGGGTGAGAGAATTTTTATTTATTTATTTAATAATTGTTTTTAAATTCTAAGCATAGTAGGTGGATAATGATAAATAATAATAATAAAAAAGTAAGTGTGTAAGTGAATTGGTTTGAAAATATATTATTATTGCCAAAATTATAGTTGAAATAATCTTTTTGAAGATTACAATTGCTAAACTAAGTTGACCCGAGTCGAGTTGAATCGGCAAAAATTAAGAAAATTCATATAAATTAGATTGACTTTTATTTCAGTAATGTTAAAATAATTGTTGTGGATATTTTTGGGTTAAGATAAAGGAAAAAAAAAATAGTGACAAAACTGTGGCAAATCGAACTAAAATATGAATTGAATTCAAGATAGACGAGAATTCGAGTTTCGAAACCTAACCCAAATCATAATCAAACTTTGGAAAATAAAGCAAATTAGGTCAAACTCAATTGTCCACCTCAGCCTCGACTAAGGATATGTGAGTACTTCAATTATCTCTTTTTTCTTTTTTATTCTAAATTCAATGTGAAAACCAAAAACTCTAAGTCAAACGCTTCCATAAATATCTTCTTTTCGCTTATTAAAGTTAAGTTAACTCTAATTTTTAAACTCTCACCACCTTAAAAAAAAAAAAAAAATTCTGAACTAACTTAAGCATCGAGGGGATGTGATACCACACCAATGTATAATTCTTCATTAATTATCGATCACTTCTTATCTAAATTACAAATTTACTATTGAAGTACATATATATTGAGTCAAATTCGAGAATCAACACAAAAAATTTAATTCTCTCAAGCATTCTATAATGTTAATTGTCAACCACATTATTTTAAGTTTCTCGATTGACTTTTCTAGGCTGTTTGGGGGTTGAAATGTAATAAGGATTATTGAAAATTAGAAGAGTGTTGGAATGCGTGAGGTATCAAGGGCAAAACAAAAATAAGATCGTGAAACATGAAAACAGTGGGAAAGATTAGATTGGTTAAAAACTGTCGGAATATAATGAGTTTAATATTACAAATTGAGCTCAAAACGTTCGATCTAAATTCTAAACATGAATTTTAAATTATATTACAATTCAAATTTATTCTATTACCGGCCCCAAGCATACCCTTAAAAGAACAAAACCCAACCCTTATCAAACAAGTAAAGGACAATTTGAATAAAGAGTGAATATCAAATTCAAAAACCCAAAGTTAGTAAAGTTTAATCAATGCGTCAAAGCCAATTGAAACAAAAGTGGTGGGTTAACGGTATTGCTTCTTCTCCTTCCTTTTGACAATTTTTAAATCACAAGAGGAGGGAGAATCAATTTCATTCCTTTATTAACCAATATATATATATATATATTCCATTTCTACCATTGAATTTAACAAAGTTTGTATCAAACTTTTATCTAAAAAATTGAACCATGTTTTGATAATTTAACCCTACATGTCGATTTATGTTAAACTCGTCTACTATTTTTCTTAATTTAATAGTAAAGTGGAAAACTCTTATAACTCGTTAAGTGTGAGTTTTGAATCCTCCATGCTAAATATTATTGAACTAAAAGAAAAAAAGGTTCAATTAATATTACAAGATTGAGAATTGAATAAATCATTCAACACTCACAAAAGTTCTAACAAGATTTAAGATATAAATTCATTAGATGCATATGGAAATATTTTTGTGGATTAGTTTTTAAATGACAGTCAATCAAGGGAAAAAATTTAGAATAAAAGATTTAGGTGTAGGTGATGAAATTGAAAATTTAGGATAAAAATTGATACACACTATAAAGTTTCGTATAAAATTTAATAGTTAGTCCGTATGGTTAGTTATTGTTACTTTTTTAAAAAAAAGTTTTATTATCTATTAACATTTTCACCATAAATTTTGGAAGCATATTCACATATTGTATTTTCTTACATGAATTTTTATTTTATTATTTAACTAGTCTTGATTAAAATTTAACTTCGAGGACTAAATTCAAAATTTATTAAAAGTACAGAGACTAAGAATTAGACATTTAAAAGCACATGGAATAAAATCAGCAAACTTCAAATTACATGAACCAAAATGATATTTTAACCTAATAACAATAAGGGTTGTTTTCAAATTTAGCAAAATAATCAAACTTATATACAAATATAGCAAAATCTCACTGTTTATCAGTTTAGACGGTGATAGACACTAATAAAATACTATCAGTGATAAATGCCTATATTGATAGTAGTCGATCAATGTCTATCATTGACAGATAGTAAAATTGTGTTATATTTGAAAATATTTACTGTAATTTTACTATTTAAAATAATTATCTAGTAATAATCATAAAGTAAATAATAAAACTAAAATGGGCCGAACCGATCTCATTTGGCCCATTAAGGTTTGGGTTGGCCCATAAATCCCCGCACGGGACAGTCCGTGGTACGTCGCTTTCACACTGACCAAAACCACTGCTTCCTCTTTTTCCAGAATTTTTTTTTTTTAATTTTTCTTTTTATAATTTCCCTCTCTCAGTCACACCTCAAAAATAATTTTTTTTAAAAAAAAGAAAACGAAAAAAATAATTAAAAAATTTCCTTTCGTTATTTATTTGAATAAAAACGATGTGAATATTGTTTATTTATTTATTAGTTGGCGGAGGGAGAGGGGACACAAAACGTGAAAGCGCCTCACTCTCTTCTCTAATCAAATTCATTTTTTATTTCTTCTTTTCATTATTATTATTCTTTTTTTTGAAATTGAGTTTTGGCCTTCTGTCCTTCTCTGTCCCTCTCTCTGTAAGAGCTTTGCTTCGGCGGGATATGCCCATGGCGGTGCTGCTGTAGGTGGAAGAAAGCGAAGTGTTTTTATCGACGCCGCCGCCGCCGCCGCCACCTCCTCTCCCTTCTCTGAAACTTCGACCGACGCCTTAAACTTCGAATTTCTCGTTTCGAATACTGTACTATGTTCTTCTCTCTCTTTCTTTGTCTTCGCGTTTTGAAATTTGGTTTTGGATTTCTTTTTTCTATTACTGTTGTGGTTAATGTGTGAGTGTGGAGAAAGATGAAGCTAATTTGAGTTGGAAGTGTAGCGTGTTGTACTTTTTTCTCGACTTGCTTGAAGCAAACTGATGAGGCTTCTTTCTGGTTTTCTTTTTTGCTTGTTTATGTGTGTTTTTTTATTTTCCTAACTTTGATCTGGCTGCTGGTGGTTTCTTGATTTAACTTTTCTTTTTGCTTTGGAAATTTGTGTTTACAGTGACGCTGTTTGGGCTGGGAGCGGTGGTGGAAGAATAGCTGGAGTTTGTTTTGAGATCTAAAGGTGTTGTGAGTGGAGATCGTCGGTTCTTGGAAGTAGTTGATGAAGCAGTGTCACTAATTATATTGCGCTATTCTCGGATTCAAATATTTTGGGGAATCTGCACAGTGGAATGCCGCTGTTGCAATTCCAATTTCTAGGTTTTCTTCGCGTTCTGGTGCTATTGTGGTCCTAAATTCTTGATTATACATGCCATGACTACCAAACGGGCGTACAAGCTACGTATCCTTTCTCAATGTCTTGGGTTCAACCAGGGATTTATATTTTCAAACCGAAATATTATTACTTAGACTTGATCTGCTTGTATTGCCTCGTTATTTTCACTTTGTGATTTTCATTTCTGTATCTTCATCAGATCTCTGAGTGTGTGAGTGCGAGTGTTATGTTTTTTTTTTACGAAGCATTTGATTTGAGTATATGGTTTGTCAATTAGAAATAGCCTGGGTTATAGTTGTAGGCTGAGGAAGGCTCCATCTGTTTTGCCTTAACAATTATTCAAACAGAAGAATTTGTGGCACATTCTTCCGCTGTCAATTGCCTGAAGATTGGAAGGAAGTCATCCCGTGTTCTTGTCACAGGAGGGGAAGACTTTAAAGTCAATCTATGGGCTATTGGTAAACCCAATGCCATACTGGTATGTATCAATTTCTACTGTTAATCTTTTGGCCCTGGTTAGTAGAATTCAGAAATTGTGTTCTATTAGTTTGTTCTCAAGTTGACAAAAATATCATTACAAAGATTGACAAACCAATTATTTGATAGTTTTCTTGAAATCCCATACATTTTATAATTGTCTCGTACTTCTTGTCCACAATATTCAAACATTCTCGTGTAGAATTCTTCCCCTCTTGTTCTAACATCCTTTTCTTCTGAATTCTTTTTCTTGAATCACTCGCATCTCGTTTCATTATAGCACTTCTAACAGATCTTGTGATGAAAACAACATGCAATCAATTTTTGTCTCGTTAATCTCCCACGTCTGCCCAAAAAAAAAAAAAAAAAATCCATGGGCACTATGGTAAATAGGAATTAATAGATATATTAGGTTATTTTAAATTTAACAAAGATTAATGCAGACTCGGTTTAGCTAAAAAGCTAAAAGTGCTGTGTTTGTATGTATCATGTTTCGTTGCACTTTAACTTAGCTGTACTTTCACATCCAGAGTTTGACTGGCCATACGAGCGGAATAGATTCTGTAAGCTTTGACTCATCAGAAGTGTTGGTAGCTGCAGGGGCTGCTAGTGGCACGATCAAGCTTTGGGATTTGGAGGAGGCTAAAAGTATGATTTCTATCACTCGTACATATTACTTTTTTCGTCGTTGACAGTGTCCAATTTGATATCGCTGATTTCCATGGATAATTGTACTGTGAAGTTGACCTATATTTTCCTTTTTCTGGATTTCTCTTGTGATATTTCCTAGTTGTTCGAACGCTTACTGGTCATAGATCCAATTGCATTTCTGTGGATTTTCATCCCTTCGGGGAATTCTTTGCTTCTGGGTCCTTGGATACAAATCTTAAGATATGGGATATCAGGAAGAAAGGGTGTATCCACACATACAAAGGTCACACTCGAGGAGTCAATGCAATCAGATTTACTCCAGATGGCCGTTGGGTTGTATCTGGTGGAGAAGACAACACGGTGAAGGTTAGGCATCCATCGTTTTCCTTGTAGTTTAGGTTCACGAAGTATTACTGTCTTTTTAGAGGAGAGTAACAAGTTATTTCTTGATAAAACCTATGGAGCAAGTGTAACTATATTATCTCATTTTTCTTACCAGAAAAAATATTGACCTCACAAAGGAGTCTGGAATACCTTTCCTTCGTCTGAATGTGCGAGAGAGCTTTCTTTTATCTCTATTACCCTTGGCCTTGGTTATAGTTTGGAACTAGGATTTCTTGTCCCCATTTCTATTAATATTGTTTATATTATTTGTTTCTTTGGATGTTTTTCCTCAATTTGTCTTCCTAGAAGTGTCTAAGCATTGGGCACAAACGACTTTGATGTATTGTCTGGTGCATGGTGCCAAGTGAGTTGACTTGCAATAGCGTTGCATCATTTGCATTGCTTAGGTGTGCTCACCAAGGATAACTCTTTTAATACTCAAATACTTTTTTCTTTCACATTCCTACCATTCTCTAACTTTTGTCCTCTTTAGCTCTTTTACTCCTTTATTTTACTAGCAGGTGATACCCATGTGCCTAAATGGTTATAGATCAGGACATTGATATGCCTAGATATTTACACTTCTAGGTATATTTTTGACCTTATATATACTCAATGTCTTAGCTCAATTAGGTTTGGACTTCACTTTGCACCTTACAACCTAGCCATGGAGGAGCTTTTGTGTGGAAAAGTATTGGTCTTCTTTATGGTGTTTGATGGAAAAGAATGAAACTATTGATAGTTGGTTTGATGATTGCGATTTTTCATTGTGCGTTTGGTTTAAACCATCTCCTGTGGGTTTTTTGTGTTGTGAGTTCTTCATTTAAACGTATTCAGTGGGCTTTTTTTTTTTCTTTTTTTTTTTTGGGAATAAAATTTAATGGAAGGCATTGGTCTATGTGGATTTGAGCCAATTGACCCAATTGTGGTTTTTTTTTTGGGGTGGGTGAGTGTAAAAGATTAGTTGAATACAAATTTCATAATGTTAATGCTCGTGGCAATGAAGGCAAAATTTTAGTTATTTATTATGTCGTTTCTTTATTGTATAATTTGTATTAACAATTACATATTTATTATGTCATTTCTTGAAAATGGGATATTTTATTTCAAATGCAGAATTTGTAGTTGTTTTTTTTATTTAATTATCATTTCCAATTCAAAGGAACCTTCTAATATATCTTTAATATATTTTATTTTAACAGCTCTGGGATTTAACTGCTGGAAAGTTGTTGCATGATTTCAAGTGTCATGAGGGTCAGGTTCAGTGTATAGACTTTCACCCTCATGAATTTTTGCTAGCAACAGGTTTGTGATGCACTTTTACCTTGGTCTCTCTACTACTATGTAAGCAAAAAATAAAAATAATAAAAATGGAAAATAATAATAAAATTATCTGCATTATCAAGTTATGTGTATTTCGTATTTCTTTTGCTCGAGGCCTTAAATTTAAATAGTAGATTTGCATATGTGAAAGATTAGATCTGCTTGTTATTCAATCCTATCTGAATTTTCTTTTTGTTGATCAGGTTCAGCAGATAAAACAGTTAAATTTTGGGACCTGGAAACCTTTGAGTTGATTGGTTCAGCTGGACCTGAGGTATCTATCTAAATGCAATTTTCTTGTCCTGGCTTTGGAATAAATATACCTAAGAGTGAAAATTTTGTTAGAGGACTGTCTTATAATTTCTTTTAGGAGATCTCTTATTCTTGTGTCTGTTTCAGACCAGTGGAGTCCGTTGTTTAACGTTTAATCCAGATGGGAGGACACTGCTTTGCGGATTGCATGAAAGTTTGAAGGTAATATTTTGTGTGCAAATTGTTTATCTGTCCAGAACTGCAACTTTTCACTCTTCTTAAATTTATTTGTATGATTGTGCTACTTCATAGGTTTTCTCATGGGAACCAATAAGATGTCATGATGGCGTGGAAGTCGGTTGGTCTAGGCTGTCCGATCTTAATGTTCATGAGGGGAAACTTCTTGGTTGTTCATACAATCAGAGCTGTGTTGGAGTGTGGGTTGTAGACATTACGGTACAATGCATTATCCATTTATTTCCCACTTTATTGTTCTAGTTTCTCTCGATTCTTTAACTCAATGCATTATTCGTCAAAAAAAAAAACTCAATATGATTATTTCTGTACCTCTTGCACAGCGCACAGAGCCCTATGCAATTAACAATGTTAACAGACTAAATGGTCGATCAGAACCTAAAGCCAGCAGTAATTTACCACTGCAAAATGAGAACAATACCAAGGCTGGTTTTGGTGGATTGTCGGTATCACAAACTTCTGATCCACTATTGAAGGAAACCAAAACATTGGGAAGGTTGTCAGTTTCCCAAAATTCAGACGTTGTCAAGGACCCAAAATCTTTGTCATGTAAGCAATTTTCTTTTGTCCTTGTTTTCATATATAGGATTTCATCGCTGTTTCTCGTTATCACTTTTTAAACTTACCCTTTGTATCGGATTTTTCTTGTTTTTGATTGTCACAACCTCTCCATTTACTAAAACTTGGAGTAAATATCCATGATTTTTTTTCCCTTACTGATTGAAGCCACAGGAAATGGACCAAGTACTCCTCAAAAGATCAATCTAAATGCTGGCTCAAAGACTAATTCAGTTAGCTCAGTATCGGTACCTAGTGCAGTGGTGCCAAAGAGAAACTCTGTGAAGGCTACTTCAACATTCAACAATCCAATCTTCAATAAATCAGATGTGATACCTGTAATTGTACCCAGGACAAGTTCAAGGCATGAGCAGGATGATTCTAGAAAGGAGTTTGATGTTGCTGGAAGAGCAGTACCTGTACCCAGGACAAATTCAAGGCATGAGCAGGATGATTCTAGAAAAGAATTTGACGTTGCTGGAAGAGTAATGCCACTGTCCAGGTCAAATTCAAGGCATGAGCAGGATGATTCTAGAAAGGAATTTGATGTTGCTGGAAGAGCAGTTCCAGTACCATTGCTATCAAAAACCACTGATAATAGGAGGTTTCCAAATGGTAGAGATGAAGTTGATACTCCAACTATCTCTGTCCTTTCTGAATCCAGAGGTTTGAAGGCTAATGACATGAGTACCATTACAGATAATAGGAATTCCTTGCATGGCATTGGTTCAATTCAAGGAGTATCTGCTCCACAGAAGATTGTGAAAGAAGAAAGATATATTGGATCTGGCAAGAATGAAACAGAAACAAAAGAGACAACAGCAAACTACAAGCCCGAAGGTTGTACTTAATATAGTTACCAGTTTATATGATTATTTTTTAACTTATGGCAGTTATCTCGTGATGGGTCTGATTTCCATTTTTTTTTCATACCCAGTTAGTCTATTCAATTTTATTTTTCTCTATTATTTTGACTCGCCAGTTTTAGTCTATCAACATACTTTTAAATGTTCTCTTATACTCTGTTCTCATGCTTCCGTGTAATTTATTTTTGTTCTAGATGAATCTCGAGGCCATAAAATAGGCAGGGATGCATCTTTTCCTGAAGCTACAAAAGGAGGTATTGTCATATTTAGACATTGTTTTTTCCCCCTTGATTACAAATAATGCCCTAACCTTTTTTTTTTTTTTTTTTTTTTTTTGGTAATATATATAGGGAGATTGCGCTCACATGTAGATTGGGAGAAAAGAGAGAGATCTAATTTCAGCCGGCTAACATATAATGCCTCTCCTGGAAGAGCAGCTGCACTGGAAAATATTCCATTAAATAATGGGGTATGAACTCATTTGAATGGAACTCGTTTTCTTGTTCATATTCGTATATCCTTCTCACTGTGCTCTACTGTTATTACAACCTTTTTACGATGGCCTTTGGTCTTAGCATCAAAACGTTTGAGTGTCTTTGTTCTGTTTCTCAACTTTTATCGTTGAACAAGATTTGGTAGATTGTTAGTTGTGACTTTCTTGAATCTCGAATGATTGTAGATTATGAAAATAACTATGGCTGAAAAGTTAAATGAAATAGTAATTAAAATTTTTAACCTCTCACGTGGTCTTGTGTTTGTCATATAGTCCGTGAGCTTACACTTTTGTTCTCTTTCTTAATCTAATGTTTTGACAGAGAGGTTATCGTCGATCTCCTGAGAAAGAAACAGTATCACCTGCAAGTGATGAGGATACCATAGCAAATGTTCTACAACAACATGATCAATTTGTCAACTCGATGCAATCTCGGTCAGCAAAATTGCAAGTAATGAAAACTTCCAATTCTATACCATTGCATGCTTACATTTGCATAAGATTTAACTCTGATATTATGCATTTATCATGTTATATGAACCAACTAATACTCCAAACCAATTTATCAACCAATATACCAATTTCCTAGTTATGAGGTGGGATAGAGCAAGTTTGATATTAAGTTATTATCAATGGGAAGGTGATAATTTGCTTATATTGCTTATATTGTTATATAATAGGTTAAATTACCAATTTAGTCACTCAAAGTGAAAGTTTGTATCTATTTGGCCCTTGAACTTTCAAAATTACAAATTTAGTCTTTGCATTTTCAAATTTTTTAAAAATCATAGATCAATTAATTTAGGGACCTATCAGGAACTTTTTAAACGTTTGGGAACCAAATAGAAACAAACTTCAAAGTTTAGGACTATACTTATAATATAACCTATATAATTTGATATCTTTTATACTGCTTCAACATAAATTTTCTTAGTCCTTAGGCAACACCTTAAGGATCCCAACAAAGTAACAAACAATGATTTTCTCTCCCAGCCAACACCTAACTGACCGCCGATCATGGCTTCCATTGTGCATCAGCTGCCCATCCCAACTCCTCCAACACGCTCCATTCTCATCGACAGAAAAATCTTCACCTTACAGTTTGCCACAACCACAAATGGCCACGAGATCCGAATCGAGGAGCAAGGAAAAGCATCAAACCAAACACTCAGTCTTTCTCGGAAAGCCTTGGATTGGCTGGCGTCCTCATTCCGATCACTACATCGAGACCCTTGAAACTACAAGTTTTTCAAAAAGCTCATTGATGACAACGCAAGATTTTGGTTGGAAAAACATAGTAACAAACATGGATACTATGCAGAATTGACTCAGCTATATCACACTGGAAAACGTACCAAGATGTTCATTCCATCTGAAGAACAAAAGCAGGGGTGGTTCTCCTTCTACTCTTTACTCTCCGACTTTAATCTGGAACCACATAGAAGTATTAACCCACTGCCAACCTACAAAGAGATTATCCAATCTACATATCCTCCAGTTGCTTCATCAGCCCATCCTTCAGAACACCCTATTGCTGATGGAAATTCTTGTCCTCAAGCTGATTGGACTTCAATGGTGATTGTGCAACGGTGTAACCTTCACGACCCTTGGTTTGCTATTTGCTCGGCAATTCAATCTTCGTTCTCGGCTCGATGCTCCATCAATCCCTTCTTGGACGAAAAAGCCCTGCTACACGTCTACGACCCAAAGATTGTTGCCCTCCTCCGTAGTCAACCTCCTTGGAATAAAATCAGAGACTTCAGACTTCGATTCCTGGACGCTCTGGATCTATCATCCTACAAACAACACTCAACTCCCTCCTACGGTGGCTGGATCGACGTTTTCAACCTCCCTCCATTGTTATGGAACCATAGAATCTTCAACTACATAGGAGACCAATGTGGAGGATTGATCACCGTCTCCATCCAAACTGAACGAGGAATAAACTTCATGGCGGCAAGATTGAAGGTTAGACAAAATGCTATGGGTTTCATCCCAACATATCTTACCCTGCCAGCTGACCTCACGGGAATGGAATGGCCAATTCGAATTGCCGGTGTTGCAGTCGGAACTCGCCCCCTAGAATCGGAGATCAGGCCGTCGGAGATCAAGTCATCGGAGATCACGCCGTCGCTATCGGTAAATTTGAATACCACTTTAATTGCCATTAATTCGCCATTAATCGAAGACCAGCAGATTGCAAACGAAAAAGGAAAGTCTGCTTTAATTCCCTCGGATCTGGCCACGATTTCTTCTTAAGCACAGTCCACGATTTTAATGGAGAATCGTAACCTCCCAAATTTGGTGGAAAATATTCTCTCGGGTCCCACAAAACCGTTACTATCTTTTCAACCTGCCATTAAATTACCAATTATCATTCCTGACCCCACAAAATCTCCCCCTCCCTCATTTACAAACCCAACTCTCTCCACCATAACTTTCCCCGAAGGCCCATCTATTTTACAACCAACCACAATTAATTATACTGAACATCTAAGCCCAACCCATTCCCTCTCAGATTCAGAAGCCTTTCTTTCAAGCCCAACTGCCCATGAAGATTTCGAGAAGCAATCTCTTGACATTGAAGTCTTCGGGGATGATCCAGCCCAAGCCCACCAACCTCTCTCAATTCTTCCTCCAATTCCACCCGATCTCAACCGACCCTTTTCCAGCCCGCCCGACACCTCTAATATTGATTCTTTGACTGCACAGGAACACACCTTCTGAAAACAACGTTGTAAACTTAAGTGGCTTGTTGAGGGTGACGAGAACACTCGTTTCTTTCATCGCATTGTGGCAGCTTGTAAAAGAAAAGGTACGATCTCTGAAATTTTATCACAGAATGGTCAAAGTCTTTTGACAAATGGTAACATTGAGGCGGAATTTTGTGACTTCTACTCCAAACTTTTTAAGAAGAAAACTGATCAGCGCTTTCTCCCAATAAATTTAAAATGGTGCCCTATTAGTATTGAGCAGGCCAGGTACCTTGAACGTCCTTTCTCTCAAGATGAGGTTTTTCACGCCATCTATTCTTTGGGTTCCAATAAATCCCCTGGTCCGGATGGCTTTACTGCAGAGTTCTTCAAGTTCTTTTGGCCAACTATAAAGGAGGATTTCATGAGTATGATTACCAATTTTCACCAAACAGGCATTATTAACGCTTCCCTGAATGAGACCTACATCTGCCTCATCCCTAAAAGAATTGACTCCAAGACTGTGTCTGATTACCGTCCTATTACCTTATTTCTTGTGCATACAAGATCATTGCGAGGGTTCTATCTAATCATCTGAAAACGGTGCTGCCTTCCACCATTGCACCAAACCAGTTGGCATTTGTGGAGAACAGACAAATTCTAGATGCATCTTTGATGGCTAATGAGTTGATTGATGACTGGTCTCGCACAAGTAAGCAGGGTGTGGTTCTTAAACTGGACCTTGAAAAGGCCTTTGACACCGTTGATTGGGACTTTCTTGATTATGTTTTGCAATCCAAAGGTTTTGGAAACTTATGGCGTTCCTGGATTCGTGGCTGTGTCTCTAGTGCAAATTTCTCCATCATCATTAATGGTAGGCCTAGAGGAAAGATCTTCCCATCTAGAGGTATATGTCAAGCGGATCCCTTGTCTCCATTTTTATTCATTTTGGTTGCAGACCGCTTGAGCCGTTTGTTAGAGCATGCTCATACGAGGGGGCTTATTGAGACACACCCGATTGGATCTTCTACTTTTGTCCTTAGCCACCTACAGTTTGCAGACGGTACTCTTCTGTTTTCTACGGCGGATAGAACGGCTTTGCATCGCTTGTTTGAGATTATTCACATTTTTGAACAAGCTTCTGGTTTATCAATTAACCTTTCTAAAAGTGAGTTGATTGGGATTAATACTCCAGACACTGATCTTGCGTGGATGATTTCTGCTTTTGGGTGAGGTCATTGGCCTACAACCTATCTTGGCCTTCCTTGAGGTGGAAATTCAACTGCTGTCAGCTTCTGGAACCCTGTCTTTGAGCGGATACAACGTAAACTCTACAACTGGAAATATGCATATATCTCTAAAGGGGGCAGACACACTCTTGTTCAAGCCACCTTATCTAGTCTTCCTACGTATTATTTAGCATTATATTATGCCCCTACTGAAGTCATCAATCGTTTTGATAAACTGATTCGGGATTTTTTCTGGGAGAGCTCAAATGGCGAGGATGGGATGCACAATGTGAACTGGAAGTTGACTCAACGTCCCAAATTACAGGGAGGGCTTGGAATTGGTAACTTCAGGAATCGTAATTCTGATTTATTGGCAAAATGGATTTGGCGGTTTACCCAGAAAAAAGATGCTTTATGGAGACGTTTGATTACTGCTAAATATTACTCTCATTCAGTTACATGGCCATCTTCCATTCGTATTTCTACAAAAGCTCCATGGAGATTTATTTGTCAAATCATTGACCTGGTGTCTAATTGGGCACATCTTAGACTTGGCTCAGGTACAACCATCTCTTTCTGAAAAGATCAATGGCGTAGCTGTGGTGGTTTGTCTACTGTTTTCCCCTGCTTATTTCGTCTCGCCCATGTGCCCAATATTACTGTGGCTGAGGCTTGGAGGGTGGATACAAAAGCTTGGGACCTTCGCCTTCGCCGCAATCTAAATGACTTGGAAATACTTGAATGGATCTCTCTATCTCAATTATTGTCAACTATTCGCCTTAGTCACTCCCCAGACGCGTGGATTTGGGCTCTCTCCCCCACTTTCTCTGTCAAATCACTAATGGAAGATCTTGCTGGTAATGCTGATACTCATGTCAAAAACTTATACTATGCTATCTGGCACGAACACTTCCCTAAGAAAATCAAGATTTTCCTTTGGGAGTTCAGCTTGGGTGCTATTAATACAGCTGATTGTCTTCACCGTCGCATGTCATATATGTCTATCTCTCCATCATGGTGCCTTTTGTGTCATTGCCATTCTGAATCTGCTGCCTACTTGTTCCTACACTGTCCTTTTGTTGCTCGTTTTTGGCATGCCATCTTGGATGCTTTTGGCTGGTCAATAGTCAACTCCAACAATATGTTTGATATGTTGGCTTCTCTTATGGTGGGTCATCCGTTTGCTGGGAACAAAAGACTACTATGGCTGGCCATTTCGCGCGCTTTTTTTTGGACTTTATGGGGTGAACGCAACAAGCGTCTTTTTAGAGACCTCTCATCAAGTTTTGATTTTTTATGGATCCGGTGTTATATACTGCCATGTTTTGGTGCAAAAATAGGCACCCTTTTAGGAACTTTAGTCTTTCAATTTTAGTTTCCAATTGGAAAGCATTTATGTAACACCTTTTGGTGCTTTGGGGTTTTCTCCTTATTTCATTTTATCAATGAAATATTTCTTCTCTAAAAAAAAAAAATAAATAATTTGATATCTTTTGTTAATCTCCTAGCATTTTTTATGGAATGCAAATAGATAAAGAGTTTTTGAAGATGGGTTGGGATTGTCAAAATTAGTAGGGTAGGTGTAGTCTTCTTTGAAGTGTAAAAAGCATTATGGCTCGGTTCGTATAGGCACACGTAATCATATGAAATTCTTGACACTTGCACTTTGGCTGGTGCTGGCATTATGATCGCTTCAGTTGCTATTTGCTGCAGTTAGAGTTAAGTTTTTAAAATAATGCATCTGATTGTTTTTTAGGCAGTCTATAGATATTGGGAAAGGCACGATGTTAAAGGGGCGGTTTCTGCTATGGAGAAAATGGCTGATCATGCAGTAAGTACAATTTTGTTCTTTGAAGTGGAATGAACCTTTTTCTTAAAAACTATTTTTCTTCTGATGTAAACTGTTCAAACACGTATTGCTGTCGGTACAGGTTGCTGCCGATGTAATTAGTATTATGACCAATAGAATTGAAGTTGTCACCCTGGATATCTGCAGTTGTATTCTGCCAGTTCTTTCTGGCCTCCTTGAAAGTGACATGGATAGGTCTCATATCTCTCTCTCTCTTTCTCTCTCTCTCTCTCTCTCGACACACACTAGCACGCTCACACGCACACGCAAGGCTAGGTCGTCAGAAAATTTCCATATTTTGATAAAAACTTTATGGTTAGTGTTTTTTGGAGAACTTATTTTGCAAACTTTTGAAGTATAACTCTTGCAAACTTCTGACATTTACTAGGTTATCGTTTGAAAACTATTTCAATTTCGATTTCGATTTTGGTTTTTTTCTTTTCTTCTTTTTTCTTTTTTAAAATAAAAGCTATAAAACACTCGTTTCATTTCTGGAACAATAGGTATTTAGACATTTCTATGGAAATGCTAGTGAAGCTGGTGAGGACGTTCGGTTCAGTGATCTATTCAACGATATCGGCAACATCATCTGTTGGTGTAAACATTGAGGCAGAGCAAAGGTGTTTGCTAATAAGCTTTAATTTATCATCATCATCCTCCACCAGATTGCTCTTACACACTTTTTTCAAGAAATTATTTGTATTAAATTAAAATTGGCTGGTTTGTAGGTTGGAGCGATGTAATCTCTGCTTCATCGAGCTTGAAAAAGTTAAGCGCTGCCTGCCAGCCCTTGTAAGGTACGATACGAACTATATAAACCATCCTAATTTAGCTAAGCACTTTATAAGTAATTTTAGGAGAAGCACTAATTAAATTAAACGCACGGTATCTTTGGACTTTTTGCCTTAAAAAATCACTCTTTACTTACTCTCCCCTATTAATAGTAGAGGAAAACTTACCTACAGCCTGCAAACTAGACACGTGGCCCATTCTTATGGTGCCACGTGTGCATTCCACTTTTTCTCTTTTCTTTTCTAGTTTTATTTATTCATTTTATTTATCTTTTTCATTAAACTGCTAACATTTCTTTTTTTCTTTTTCTTCTTTTATTTTTACAAACTCTTGAGAATATAATTTTTTTAATTTATATATTTTTATTCTCTTTTCTCATCTACATAATACCATTTATTTGAATTAATCAATTGAAAATTTGAAAGTTCAAATTAATAAGGTGAGAAATATGTTTTCATAACCTAAAGCTAACTGCGTTTCATAATATTTTTTCTTTATAATTTTTATTTCCCTTATTTTCTTTTCTCATCTACACAATGTTTTATTTTCAACTAACCAATTGAATATTGAGAGTTAAAAATATCAATGTGAGAAATATGTATCATTACCTCGTTTAATATTAACAAAAAAGGGAAAAAATGTTATTTTTGGGAAAGATTTTCTATGCCCAGCCTGCAGGTAAGTTCTCCTCTAAATAATGTATTTTGACTATTTGAATTGTTTTTAATTACATATGTTAGTGTTAATGGAAAATTTTCACAGATAGAAAAAATGTCAAACTATTTACAGAAAACAACAAAAAAAACACTGATAGACATTGATAGACTTCTATTAGCATCTATCAGTGATAGACTTCCATCAGTGTCTATCACAACTATCTAGAAATTTTACTGTGTAAATAGTTTTCCTTATTTTTTTTATTTTTAAAAATTCCCCATGTTAATCTATTTTACTTATTCTAGAAAAATATAAAGTTGGCCTTTTAAATCAAAATTGGAAGAGAATTCGTGCCTCCTTTTATTTGTTTTAATATTTCAAAACTTAGAGAATTCTTTATTGCAAACTTTAAAAAACACTTTATTTCCTCATAAAACTTTAACGATGATTATGCAATTGGTGGTTTCCGCAGAAAAAGGGGATCAGTAGCAAAGTCAGCACAGGAGTTGAGTCTTGCGCTGCAGGAGTTTCAATGACATAAAACAAAACAATCCCATCACTCTCTCCCTGCTGGGTTGCTTTGCTCTCCCTTCTCTTCATATGCTGCAACATAACATCATGAAGATGGTGATATTCTTCTTAAACAATCTTTGCCATTTTCCACTTCTACATCACATCGCATCACATATCTTCTTCCTTCCTCTTACTAAAGTAGTAGTAAAACAAAGTACAGCCACAGGTGTACTTAATTGACCACTGCCTAATTCTGCACATACCCAAAACAGGAGACAACCAAAAAAAAAAAAAAGGGCTAATTTCTAGTAGAGGACTGCGTTCCATTTCGGTTTCGGTTTTGGAGAACCATCATCTTCATAAGCCACTCCCTTATATGTGGTGAAGGAGTTGAGTGAGTTACCTGACCCCCCATAAAAACTACCTTTGTTTCTTTTTCTTTGGCTAACCCTTCCTTTTTCCCTAAATGTTGTACACCACACCATCTTCATATAATTCAGTTTGTTTCTGAATATTATTAGTGTTTATGTTGTGGGTGTTGTTTATATTAGTCCACTACTCTCTTTGTCTCGTTTTTGTTGAGGAGGGACGGCTCTTTCTTGTAATACCATACATCCCTTCTCATGTATCTCCCACTCACACCAATTCATTAAATTTATAAGCTTTTCCTTTTCCTTTTTTTTTTTTTAAATTTTTTCCAGTTCTGTTGCGCGTGCAAAGTGATATTCTTCCAAGGAGTTGCTTCTCTTCATCTATTTTTGCATTATTGTCGACTTTACCACCTTGAAAAATATAGTGATTGATGATAATACTTGGGGTTAAATTATGAATTTAGTCTATAAAATTTCTCATATCCATTCAAAATTTTAAACTTCATCTCTAAAACTTTTGGGATTTATTAAACAAAATTGAAATAAGTTTAATAAAATATAAAATTCAAATTTATATTTAAGTGATGAGTTATTTAAAGAAAAAATTCAATATTTGCCTGGATTTTCAGAGACAGAATTGAAAGTGGTAGGGTTCAAAATTTCAAAGTTCAAAACTTTTGGAATGGTTAGGCATGATCCATATGTGTATATATATATTAATGAGCTTCGGAATGAAAATGATGAGAGGATGAAAATGAGCTTCGGAATGGAATGATTAAGCTTGACAAGGGAATATCATAAAAATGCCAACTTTATAATGAATAAACGACAACTTTGTAAAGAAAATGGAATTTTGGTACACCTCTACATTAAAGAGTAAGGCTAATGATGGAATACTAATGAGGTTTTTTTTCCCTTTAAATAATGAGTTTATGATTTACACATGAAATTCCCTGATTTGAAGGAGGGTGGATTACCTTTTACCATGCATTCTTTTTTCCTCTAACCTCTCGGTGGTTGGTTGTGAGACATTTATACTCTCCTAACAAATTGAGGTGGGCATAACTTACATAAGAATGAAGATTCTCAACGAGTATAACTTAACTGTTTAGACATTAGTCATTACTTGCCTTTCTTGATGTCCTACTTTTTCGTTCAAATCCTCCTTTCCCTAGTACCATAATTTTTTTTTTTTTTTTATAAAAAAAACAATGATTTTCACGTCTAATTGGTATTCTCTTTCTTAGAGGAGAAGAGTGTGTGGGCCATTTTCAAATTTTTTGAATGCAAAATTCTCAATCTACTTGGTCTAAGCCTAAAAACTTTCAACTATTGCCAAAGCGAGCACAACTCAACTGACCTACATATGTGTTAGTAGCCAAGAGATCTATGGTTCGAATCTCCTTATCCCTATCGTACTAAAAAAATAATTCTACTATTCTAGCAGAAGTTTAAATAAAGATGAAGATTTAGAATATCGAAGAGGAATTATATACACCCAGATTCTAATAAGACGTTAGATTTTGAAATACTTGTACCCATACTCGGGGCTTGTCATCCCTTCTTCCCAATCGCCCATTCGACGTCCCCCAAAGACAACTTGTTGGATGCCTAAATATCTGCAAGTCAAAGTAAAATATAAACAAGTTACTCAATTAAATAAGATGCGTATCTAAAACTTTACATGTATTAGTCCAGAAACTGTTGTACAGAGTAAAATACAAAGTTGACAAACTCAAAACTTACTCTGAGCTTAGAACAGTCAAGCAGTTTAATAGTACATCAATGGCGAAATAATCAGATGTACCGAGGTCGACCCTGCCACACATTATATAACAACTTGCTTGAATTCCATAATAGAGAAGCATACAAAATAACATTGAACAATGGAATACAGATAATTTCAAGAACTCTTACCAAACCCGGCCCCAGTTATCCTGAAACTCAACATCACTGATATCATGAAATGATGACTGCATCACTTTAAACCCTTTATCTGCATCGTATATAGGATTGTAATCCATGGATGAATTCGCCAACTGTAATTAATAATTCAACGAAAAATGTTAATCCAACAATTTCGCAATTCACGCAGCAGCCATAGATTCGGTCCCATTTAGTCCTTCACAAAAGTTGTTGGAGATTGACCACCTAACCAAAAAAAAAAAAGAAAAAGAAAAAAGTTCTAGCCTGTAGGTTATATAAACAGCCTTCGAATAAACCAAATTTATATTTAATCCACCGTGTTTTCCTTTTACCAAAAAGGAAAAAAAGTGTTTTAACATTGACCAAAGTTCCGTTTTACAGTAGTCTGAGCATGAGGGGAATAGTGATCAAGATTACATCCAAACTAGAGTGCCTACTTTCAACCATATAAAGCTGACAAACTAATTAAGTAGTTATGCAATACATTCATCAGGTAAATGTTATCCCCACAAGACAAAATGACAATATTGAAAAACTGGCAAAAAGACCTCCCCTCCCTCTTTCCAATACATAAATAAATAGAATAACTAAAGAACTAATTTATAATTGCGTAATAGGTGAGAAAAGAAGAGTAATTGACTTCAGATCATTAAGCTAAGGCACTTTAATGAAGTATAGATCAATTAGGTTCAAGGATATATGAAGGAACCTGCAAATTTGAAGAGTTAAAGGCCCCCAATCGACCCATGACATACCATGACTGGATAACCTGCAGGGTTACTTGTAATGTAAGTAATATAGACTACAAGTTAAAGGTCATTCATGGATGCACGGAGAAAGGAGGAAAAAATAGAAGATGGTGATTATAAAGTTTGAGCAGCTTAAGGGAAAAAATAGTTCTGACAATGAAAATCATTCTACGGCAATAAGAATTAACTTACACTGCCAATAAGATCAACATCTCGATCAGATGGTGATCCAATCAGCTCAAACCATATGTAGGAATCAAGAGGATTGAAGCTGTGCGGCAAAACAGAGGGAAAAGGATGATCAGTAACTTAAAATGGTAAAGTTTGAACGTCTGAAAAGTTAAATGAACAATTTATCACCACATCAATGATAATATGAACAATTTTCACTTCATTAGCAGCTCAAGGTTAACTAAAAATTTCCCGACACATGAAGCAAATAGGCATAGATAAATCTAAGTGCATAAAAAACAATGGTTATACTTAAAAACCAGTTAATCAAGAAACTAGGACGAAAATAAGCAAGAGGATGATCAAAGATGTCAACAAATGTATAGCAGAACTCCAGTAATCTTGTATCCCGGGATTGTTCAGTTTTGCAGTGGACTAATACCAAATTTACCAAAAAGAAGAAAAACTAGTTTATGGGGTTTTAAATGATTATATAGTCATTGACGTAGAAATTAATCATGATCCAATATATTTCAGATAGTAAACAAGTACACTTGTTAGCGAATAGATAACAAACATCCAGAATGCAAATTCCCATCCTCAAATTAGCTCAAAAGACGAGAAAATCTATAACCATGATAGGGCCTGTAAAGCAGTAATGATATCCGATCATTCTTTAACATGTAAAAAACGTAAAAGAACACAATAAAGAAATTTATGATTTGCACATTTTGGAAACCCAAAGTTGAAAATAAATCATATTGTATATGGAAGCCATAATGAAAACTTATTTTATTAAGATGCAGCTGCGTTAAAAGAGAGCTTGTGCCGAACTAGTAGAAGACAGTACTTAACACCTTTTGGGTCTTAAAGGTTTTCTTCAAACAGATTTGAAACCCGAGCAATTGAGAAGAAAGAAATCATATTTAAAGAGTAATCGATTGCAAGGAAAAAGTGGAATTGGCAATGGGGTGAAATCTCTTTTCTTTCATGATGGAGGATTCAGCTTTGATTTTGGCACCGGAAATAAGGTTATACTAGTGAGGACAAAAGAGGACAGTAAACAAATAAGGGGCTATTTATTGAATAGATTACTCTCTAAAGCTGACTTTGAAGGCAAGGATGGAACCCGTTTTAGACTTTTGAAAATCTCTACCCTTCCTCCGAACTCTCTCTTCAACCTGTCACAATCACGTTGGAAGATGTAACTATGCACAAAGATAAGAAAACACCATTATTTAACAGGAATTGCATGAAAAAAATTAGAAGTGTTTTCTCCTAGTTGATATCTCACAGAAAGAAGCTTATTCTGTTCATCGGTTCTATGTGAGTGCAATCATAGGCAAATGTTCAAGACATGAGATTCAACTGGTTTTAATACATTAATAAGAAGCTAATGGCATGTGATTGACAATAGATGTGAAATAAGTTTATTTACAAGATATTTCCATACGAATTATTAGTCATATGAGAAACTTCTGCAGCCAAATGTTTGAAGAGCCAATACTAAGAATATAAGTAAAATGAGCAGCTTATGAAACGACAAACTAATAAAAGAGTCGCGTCGATTATCCAGAAAATGCTCCTCGTTGAGATAAAATTACTGCCTAGAACTTTCCAAGTTTCCAACAGTAAGCACCATATTCAACTATATCAACAAGATATATAACAACAGTCCTACTCAATGCTCGTATTGCGAGAAGATAATAAGGTGAATCTTATCTTCACAGAAGTCATACCGAAGAATTAAGAATATATGAAGGAAACATTAAATCGTAAATTGCGAATATGCTACAAACTAGTTTCAATCATTTTGTTAAGGTTCGCTCAGACGGAAGTGAAAAAAATGACACAATAAGAAATGTGTAAACAGGAAATGAAATAATGAATGAGCAAATTCAATTACAACAAACCGACATTCACAGAAAATCAAATAGGAAGATGAATATAAGCCAAACCGATATACCTTTTTCCTCATTTCCTCTGGATTGCCAATGCTATCGCCAAGAACAGCGCGTAATTCCGCATCGTTTTTGCAGGCATCTTCTAACACTCTGTCGTTTCCCCGGCGATTTGATTAGCAATCAAACACAGTGAAAAAAAGAAAAAACGAAACACACAATCATACAGAAAGAACAGAGAGAGAGAGAGAGAGAGAGAGAAACTTGGCCCAGGCAGGGTAATTGTGGAGACGATCATGTTCTCGTTTGCGCTTCTCTTCACGAAGCTTAAGCAATCGCCGACTTCTAGCAGAGGTTCCAGAGCTCTTAGCATCAGTTGTAGTCGGTGTAGAAGTACTCTTGGCGTCAAACTTAGAATCTTCGCCATTTTCAGAAAGCAATGCACGAGAACGAAGTGAAATTGGATGAAATTCAGGGTTTGAAGTGACAGATTGGGGGAAGATTCTTGTATTAGAAGGAAAATAGCAACTGAAATTGGCATTCGTAAAAGTTAAACCTAATCCGACGCCCTTGAACACGGACATTTTCTTGTTCTTCTTTCCTTTAGCTGCTTTTCTCCTTGTTCTTCAGAAACTCTCGCGCTAATTCTTAGGAAAGATAATTCCCTCCTTCGCAAATCGCAACTCAATTTTGAAATTACAGTTATATCCACTGAGGTTAGAGTTGTTGTGTTTCATATTTATACATTTGGTTAAGGATCACAATTTAGTCTTTTAAACTTTGTAAAAAAAAGGTTCCATTAGTGACTCTTAAATAATTTAATCTTTGTTCTTTCGATTATCAATTTAATTTTAGTCTTCATACGTATTAAATTTTGTAACAATTTAATCTCTATTGTTAAATTTAGTGTTAAGATTTAGTGAAATTTATTGCATGAGTAAATCAATAAATTAACTAGAGACCAATAATGTTTAAGGAGGAATCTGTGAGTTATACAATTTTTTAGTGTAGTCGTGCTATTTGCATCTGAAAATCTGCCTTTGGCTCTGATTGGAGTGTTAAAATTAAGCATTCCAACTGCTTGAATATTTGGAATGCCTTGACTATGGTTTTGTCCTCTGATGATTTGGCTCGTGCTTGCATTACTGCGTGGGCCATTTGGAGGATCGGAATAAATTTATTCATTCTGTTCATGTCCCTTCGGCGGATTCCCGATGTGCATGGATTCTTGATTACTTGAAAAGCTTTGGTAAGATTTCTATTGATCCTTCCAGTTTTCAAATTGCGTCTCAAGTTAGGTATGATTTGTTGGATAAAACCTTCGACTTATTCATTGTGATGTTGCTTTCAAGTTTGGCGAGCTCTTTATTAGTATTGGTGGTGTAGTGGGTTCTTCTTCAGGGGAGATTTTGGCCTCGTTGGGTGAGTTTAGAGCTTTTTCAAGAAATGTGCTATGTGCTGAAGCTGTGGCTGTTCTGGAGGGGATTCACTTGGCAGACAGAATGGGTCTTTCTCAACTGTTAATTTTTTCTTATTTGCTGTTGTTGATATAGATTTTTAGGGGTCTTTCTATTCCTCCGGTTGAGGTGGTCAATTGTATTGTTGATATTAAACAACTCTCTGCTAGATTTGGACATGTGTCTTTCAAACATGTTCCACGTTCTTCTAATTTGGCTGCTTACCTGTTGGCTCGAGATGGTTTCTCTGGAAGAAGGGAGCTTTGTTTGAGTAATTTTCCATTGGGGCTGGTGGATTCTTATTCTAGTGATTTTTCGTTTCTTGTTACCCATCAGGATGTTTAGTCTTTATGTTTTTTTGTTGTAATCTCAAAAAAAAAAAGTTACAAAGTTTAAATCGTTAAATAATATAAATTAATATTTAATTTTGACAAAAATTTTCACGATATAGATTAAATTGTTGTAAATTTGCAGTATATAGACTAAATTGATTGTTACATACTAAAGTTCATGGCTAGATTGTTACCAGATGGAAAGTATATTGACTAAATCATTACAAACTAAAATCCATAGACTACTTTCATGAAAGTTGACCACAAGTTTTTTTAACCAAATTTAGTTCCGTTGAGTGAAAAAAATTACAGGGTGAAAATGTTGAAACTTTAACCTCTTAATATAGGCATATGTTTTAACTATTTGAACCATGTTCAGTTTGACAGTATTTAAATGTTTCTACTTTAGACGTAATGGTTTTTCTAATAGTGGTTCTATTCACCAACTTTGTTTATGTGATTTTGTTTTACCTTTCAAATTGATGATAGGTACCTTATCCATTATACCTAATACTTTTTTCAATACAATATGGTGTGGAGAGATTCGAACCATAGATTTCTTAATCACTAACACATACTAAGTGTCAAAGCTATGCTCGCTTTGACCATTATATCTATGCTTGAATTGGTATATTCACCAACATTGTTGAAATGGAAAGAAGAACGATAATTTCTCATTAATTTGTTTGTTTATGAACTAGTAAAAATATAGATTAAAAATCACTTTTAGTCCCTAAACTTTCATAAAAGTAACAATTTAATCCCTGAACTTTGGTTTGTAACGATTTAGTCTCTATACTTTCAATTTTGTAACAATTTAGTCCCTGAACTTTACTATGTAACAATTTAGTTTTTGTACTTCAAAATTTGTAACGATTTAATCCCTATCGTAGGGGTGTTCACAGTTCGGTTCGGTTCGATTTGAGGCCAAAACCGAACCGAACCGCATATATGCGGTACGGTTGGGTTCGATTTTGCGGTTTTTTTTTTTTTGCGATTTGGTTTTGCAGTTTGGTTCGGTTTATATTAATTTATTAAAAATTAAAAATAATAAATATATATTAAAAATAATAAATATATTTTTTTTTTTAAAATATGCGGTTCGGTTCGGTTTTCATGCGGTTTGGGTTTTGAAACCGAACCGAACCGCATAAATTCGGTTTAAAATAACACTAAACCGAATCGAACCGCACAATTCAGTTTCGGTTCGGTTTTGCAATCGGTTCGGTTTTAGCGGTTTGAATGACCACCCCTACCCTATCGTAGAACTTATGGTTAAAACTTAATGAGATTTCTTGCATAAATAAACCGATTAACTAATTAGAAACTTGATATTTTTATAAAATACAAAGTCTACATCATAAAATAATAAAAATTGTCATCTAAATTTTGATTATTTTATTTTGCGGTAGAGACTAAATTGTTACAAATTTAAAAGTACAAGGACCAAATTATTACATACTAAAGTTCAAGGACTAAATTGTTACATACTAAAGTTCAATGACTAAATCGTAACATAGTTAAAAGTACAGAGACTAAATCGTTAGAAACTAAAATTCAAGACTATATTATTACTTTCATGAAAGTTTAGGGACCAAAAATGTTTTTTAACCAAAAATATATCTAATCAGCTGTACTAGTCATGGAAAGAAAATAGCATTGTGACCAACCGGAAAAGGGAGTTGTATTTATATGATAATTAACTCGTTTGGATTGAGAAAGAAATGGATTACTCATCTAATTCAATGAGGTATAAATTATTCTTTTATTGAGTTTTATTTATTTATTTAGATAGGATCAATTTTAGATTTTTATTTAGGTAAGATATGTTACTATATCCTTTTAAAAAAATGGTATTTTGAGGAAACCCCATTTTTGTTCACGTACATTTGAAAATTTATTTTTCATTTGACACATTTAACTCCATCAAATGAACTCTAAATCTGAATTAAGTAATGAAATCAACACCCTCAACTAACTAAATTTCAATCTGAAGCAAAACTAACTACAAGCATTCTTATGATCGGGACAAAGCATTCTTATAGGCGAAAAAGTATACCATTGATAGAATATATAGTTAAAAAAAATCTAGTAGAATGATTTTCTAACAAATAGACAATAGGGGACAGAAAACTCATGGGTGGAACGGGAGAACATACATATACCTTAACCAATCGAGTTATATTAACGTTCGCAATTGGATCTCGTTCTATAAAATGTCTTTTGGCTTAGTGAAGACAAAAATCATTCACAAGAACATTAGAAAATTATGCCTTTTGGCTTAGTGGGGTGTGAGAACATACATCTTACAGTCATGAGAGTCTACTTGAGCAGTAAGTTGATGTTGAACCACCTGGCTGGAGTGCTGAAGTAGGAATGAATAATCAATCAGAAAAAAAAAAAAAAAAAACAAAAACATTATGAGTAGGTCTTTTGAATGATGAACAAATATGCACTCCCATTCAGAGTTCTCATTTGTTTACAAAAATTGTACTAAATGATGGATTTCCAGTGTTTACCTAAATTAGTTAGGTACTTTAAAAATTCTAACTATTTAGTCCTTGAATTTTTGTATGCAACATTTAAGTATATGTACTTTCAAATTTGTGACAATTTAATCTCTATTGTGAAATTTTTCATCAAAATTAAGCGTCAATATTGACCCCTAATCAGTTTATTAATCTACATACGTAATAAATCTCATCATTTTAACAATAAATAAATAAACAATCAGACTGGTTAGCTTCTTGTTCGCTGTTTTTGGAAGTTTTGTGTGGTGGTGGTTTAATATTACTTGTTGGGCTCTGTTTTATTCTCCTGTTGGAAGATTTTAGCGCGCGTTAGGATAAGCTTTTTTTCAAGATTCTTGGTGAAAAGAGTATTCAGTTTGCTCTTTGTTGGTCTTTAGTTAGTTGGCGATCGTTTTTTGGTTTCTTTGGTAGTTTTGTACTGCTTGTTTTTTCAGCAGCTGAAGGAGGCTTGTAGGTCAAAATTGTTTGAAAGTTTATCTCTATTTGGTTGTATTTTTTTATTGTACCTTTTCGCTTTCTCTCCTTATGAGAGTTTGTATATCCTAAACATTTAATCCTTTTCATTACATCAATGAGAAGTTGTTTCTTGTTAAAGAAAAAAAGTTTACAACATCTAGAGTACAAGTGCTAAATAGTTATGTACTAAATTTTTTCAAATTTAACGGTATATGAACATGAACTGAATCACTATACATTAAAGTTCAAGGATTAAATTGTTACTTTGATAAAGTTTAGAAACTAAAAAATATATTTTAACCTAGGTAACTTAATGCCACAAACACTTTGAAAAATGGGTTTAGTTACAAGGTAATTCATATCTTACCTCCCATACGTCTCGAGCAGTAACTGTAGTTGAAGTACTCAAACCTATATCAGACCAAGATGCAGTGATATTGGCTCGCCATAAACCTCTGTTCCATAGAACCACAGCGACTCTTTTACCACTCAGCGGCCCTGCCCAAACCTGAATTTGTTTTGTGTAGAAAAGTTAAAAGTAGAAATTTTTACTCTCTTTTAGTTTCCTTTTGGGATGATACGTTAAACGATGAAAAATTACCTCAAGGTCTCCATATTTATAGACCTTCTTCCCTTGGACTCCAAGCTTATCTACTTGGATAAAAAAAAATCCTTTTAGATGGGAGCACACAGTGTCATATTAAGTCAACGAGCAAGAGCAATGTTTGTTTGGGTGCAAACCAACTCAGGATGCACAAATATTTTTCAACAATTAATCTTTTCATTTTATTGAGAGAAATTGTTACTATGTTTGATTATCTGTTCCACAATTCCCTATGAATTAGAAGAAACAGTTTGGTTTTTACTTACCCTGATTAACTGCAATAACCTCCTTATTACTTAACAATTTCAAGGTGATGTTGTCCATTGATCTGATGTCACATCCAATCAGCAATGGAGCCTTCATATATGAAGAACAGAAAGGAATCGATTATAACTTGATTAAGATACTCAAACCACAAATCGAGCAACAGATGACATTTAATCCTATCTTAATGTGAAATTTTTTAAATGGTTATGTTATTTAATGAACTTGAATTCCGAATATGTCCTAATATGGTACAAGAAATTACCTATCTAAACTCAATGGTACTTACTTTTGCCAGTGCCCAAATGCTAAAATGAGAACGGTATTCGACTGTGGTCATCCCTCCATTCCCCACTTCAAGCATGTCAGGATCTGAACAAAAGAAATTTTAAACTAAGATTATTTTCCTTAACATTTCTGATATTTTTGTACAATTTCCATGTCTTCCATAGAGATTAGCCAAAGGGTAAGAATTTTGAATGCATAGAAAAAGTTATTTAGTTACAATCATAAAACTAAATGATTTGATAATAAGTTAATAACTATGAGTATTCGGACTTTTATATTTTTACTTTTCCTATGAAACAGTTCTCCAACAAGATTGTTTAAGATCGAGTTTAAACAGCTGGAAGCTAATGGCAGCAGTAGAAATCGTTTACCCTTTGTTCAGGATACAACATTGGATTGGATCGACTTCTTCAATCATTTGAATCTTTAATTAATACTGAAAAGCTAACGAACCAATATTTTTCTATACACAAGGATACATTGTTTAATTTTCATATTGAATACAATTACGATTTACCATTCCATCCTCCAGGTTTTGCGTAAGAAGCCCATTTGTCATTCTGATCAGCAATGGTTGTCATGCTGTAATAATTAAGTAGGAGCATTAGTACAGGCATATTAAAGAAAATAATTTGGAAGATCATACCTCAGTACAGGCATATTCATAGATACGGCCAGTGGGACAAAAGAAACTAATTAAATAATGTAGACAAAGTTTTTGAAAATGTTGCATGTTTCCAGAAATGATGATAAAATATATGCTTGCAAGGATATATGCTTACTACCTAATCCAGTTATCTTGAATATCTGATGTTGTTCTCCAACTATTTCCTACATTTACTGCCCACGTTGCTGGATCTTCTTGTCCCCTAAATGAGGAAAAACTTAAGAGAGGAACTCGGTCTGTGCTTTAGAATGGAGAAGCATTAGAACAACACTAGCATGCTTTTTTTTGTGTATAAAGATTGCTAACCATTCGCATAACGAAAAAAGTATCGGTCTCCCAGCTTGTTGCAAAGCTTTACTCATCTTTGGATACCTGTACCCCTGTAATCGTTGCAGTCATTTGGAAATTTTGATAACTGAATGTTGAAAGCTGATCCTACCTTTCTTTTGGGCTTGTACCAGTATTTTCACAGTTATCATACTTCAAATAATCAATCCCCTATACAATTGTGTATATGTCAGTTTCTAAACGAAAAATTATTTATTATAAACAAGAATTGAAGGAGTTAAGACTAAGAGTGTAAAACAGCAAAAGTACCCATGAGGCAAAAGTTTTTGCATCTTGTTCTTCGTGACCAAGGGAACCTGGCATCTTTTTACTGCAAGTCTGGATCCTGAAGAAATTATATAACTTAGGTAAAGAAGATTTAACTAAAACAGTGTTGATAGTGGAATTTCTGTAAGCGAAAAAAACATCTGCAGCATTTTGATGAACCACAACAATTGAAATGGAAGAGGAAGTTGTTTAAGCTGATCTGATGAGTGTATAAACTTACCCAGCATCCGAATAAATTCCGAGCTTGAGCCCTTTTCTATGAACATAATCTGCTAGGGCCTTAATACCAGAAGGGAATGTTGAAGCTTTCGCAACCAAATTACCCTGAAAATTTTGACGGGAATCTTCCAATGCAAATATAGAGATTTTCATAGACATCCTAGACAGGAAATAGGACATTGAAATTTACCTTAGAGTCTCTGTTAAGTTCAGCCCAACAATCATCTAACTCATATGGAAATAAGATCATATTAATGTCAAAAACAGAAAGCATAAAGTTGAAAAACCAAAGAAATGTACAAAGAAGAATTATAATCATCACCTAAATTGATATACTCATATCCTAATGCAGCAAGGCCGCTGGATACCATTGCATCCGCTTAGCAAAAGAAATAGGATGTGCATATCAGTTAGATTCACAGTACACAAATCCAAACAGAAAGACGCCTTCAAATCAAAATCATCACCTGTTTCCTTGATTAAATTCTCATTTATATTACATTGAAAATGGTTCCAACTATTCCATCTGCGTCGATTACAAAAGCCGGAAGCAACACATTACAAACATCAGCAATCCATCACCATCAAATTTTCAATAAACACTATTGAACGATACAGAGAAGATTACCAATCAAACAAACAAACAACATTTCACACAATCGAATCGATCCTCTATAGAAACAGGAAGAAGACTTAAAAATCATGATCGGAGCATAATACTTACCCCATAGGAGGAGTTAGAGCAAGGCCATTGTTGAGGAGAACTCTTCTAGTGGAAGCAGAATCAAACTCAGCGGCAAACCGTAGAGGTCTCGATCGAGTCGCTCCGGCCACCGCACTGCCATTGCCACTGCCATTACTACCTAGCAAGAACATCCAGAAAAGGACGGAGTAGAGTGGAACCATAACCGACGGTGGAGATGAAAGCGGGAGTGGGGGAAAAGCCATGGTTGTAGCCTGTGATTGAGCATTAATGGTGAATGTACCATTTACAGAGTTAGTTTTAGATCAGAACAGGTTGATTCGTTACCTCAGAGCATTGAGTGCGCCATTGAGACAGGATTTGATAATGCTTCTTCACTGAACTACAAGCAATTTATGGAGAAAGTGCGGTTTGTCCATGCAAGCCCATCAATGGCGGTTCCCACCATGATTAACAAACACAGCAAGCTTTGGCAATAGTGAGTGGTAAGCCAGGACCAGTACCCCAATAATTCCATCCAATCACTTCTTATTTTTTATTTAAGAGACAAACAATTTTGGATTTTTTTTTAATTAAAGAATATTGCTTTTGAAACTATTTAATGGAATATTGTAGTTTAGAACTCCCACATTCAGATTGGAGTGTGTTAGGCGTAAAGAACTGAAAAGTTGGAATATTGAAATTTGCTCTTTATTTAGTCTAAAGAGTTGATGAATTCTACTACTAAAAAAACATCAACTTTTTATTTTATCACTCTTTATAGTCTCAAGAGTTCATAACTCCCTAGACTTTATAACTCCTTACTACTCACTATTTCACTCCTCATCCTAAACGTGTTTAGAATGAGGAGTGAAATAGTGAGGAGTAAGAAGTTATGAAGTCTAAAGAGTTGTGAATTCCTGAGACCCACAATGTAAAGAGTTAATAAGATATAAAGTTGATGTTTTTTTAATAGTAGAATCTACCAATTCCGCCAAACGAGGAGTGAAGTTCACAACTTCCTACTTCCCCACTTCTACTTCCAAAATTCTTGGGTCAAACACACCCTTACCGTGGGGTTTCCATTTTTTATTAGCGCTTTTTTTCTTACTCAGTAAACTTGACTTCTTAAAATATATATTTCGAAGTCTCTTCTTACTGTTTTAATGACTTTCACAAGTGACCTATAAAAGTAAATTATGGTTTATATTATGAGTTCAAATTAATTAAGATTCATAAATATAAACCATAATTTACTTTAATACGACCACTTAAGTTGGTCTTTAAATTTTTCTAAGTAAGTTCTTGCTATCTAAGTAGAACTCATGTTTCTATTTAAAAGTCCCTACAACATGTATGACTTTTCATATTTCTTCATCTTAATTGTGTTATCTATTTTGACAGTGACTCTCATCTTGTCATTCTTAATCTATTTCACGTTTGATGATTTTGTAACAACATATTGTTCTATAAACATCTTTTAGAACTTTTGGACTACTAAATTCCATTCTAAATTAAATGAAATTTATGTAACTTTCAGCCCTAAATTCTGGCCCTGTAACTTCTCTTTCTCTATAAGAGTCTTGGAGAGTGTGAAAATCATTAGAGGCTTCATCATAACGAAACTCCATCTCTCCAACTACATCAGATTCATTGAAACATGAGATTCGTCTGAATCTTCATCAAGAGACTCACATCCACCTTCATCTCCTCATCAAAAGACATGACTTCCTCAACTTCATTGTCATGAACAACAAAAAAAACAAAATTAAAAGCAAATTACACATTATACATTGGCTGGGTTAATTAGAAAATGTGGGTGGTTCTAAGAAAAAAATGGTAAAAAAGGGTAGTTTTAAAATTATTTAGAAAAATAGGGTAGTTCTTTTTTTTGTCTTTTAGTGAAAACTCTTCTTGAAAGTTAGAACGAGACTCACGTAATGAGAAATGACAATTATTTTGATTTTTTTTTTACAAATTAATTTATTTTATTTTTATTTAAGGAAATATAATATCACTTTTTTTATAATTGTTATTTTATTATATCATATAATTTTCTTTCATTTTTTTTAGCAAGATTAAATTTAATTAAAAAAATATTACATATTTAATCATTTTATTTGTAAAATAATAAACTATTAAATATAAATTAAGATATTACCACTATTTTTTTTTAATCTTACATTATATTGTAGTTTTATTTTAAAGCACAAAAATTTTAATAGATAGCAAAATCAAGGGGAAAAAATCTAAACATATAGCACTTCTTTAAAATGTTTGCAAATATGGCAAATGTTGACAAATCAACTTTTGAATTTTTTAAAACTTTTAAATTTGTCCTTGTTCGTATGTTAGGGAGCACATGTTTTCATCTTCTTCTTCCTTTTTTTTTTTTCTTTTTTCCTTTTTCTGGTTGTTGCAATATTCGATTTCATTATACTCGCTCATATTACACCATTCTCTTTTTCTTCTCTTCATCCTCAACTTTTCCTACTTGAACCATGAAATTTCAAGCTAATTCTTAATTAATTTTTTCAAAATTACAAGTTTTCCCTTCTTCTTCTTCCTCCTCATTCACGCAAATATTAGAATTGTCAAAACTCAAAAGATCAACAAGAGATATTGATTAAGATTAATTTTAATTTTATCCTTCATTACGAACATATAATAATTATAGATTATTTATAATCAATTAGTTATTTATTATGATTAATTTTTATTACTTCATTCATTATTAGTATATCATATTTATAAAAAAAATTAGTATTCTTTATTAACATATCATATTTTTATGAGAAATTACTATAAACAGAAAAAATATCAAACTATTTACAAATGTAGAAAAATTTCACTATCTATTAGTGACAGACTGCGATAGAATTCTATCGCGATCTATTTGTAAAAAATTTCTATATTTATAAATAGTTGAACTAATTTTTCTATATTTGAAAACGCCACTATTTTTATTTGTTTGTTTCACTTTTTATATAATCTATTGTTTATTAAAATATATTTTCTTATATTATTTAATTAATATTAAAATTACTAGTGTTGACCTTAATTAATTATAAAAATGATTAAATAATATATTACAATTAATATGATGTTCATTAAATATATTAATTGGTTAATTTCAATTATAAATTACTCAATTTTTAAATATATATAATTAAGATTATTATTGATTCTTAATTAATTATTTTTTATCAATGAATTGAATGATGTCCATTGTTTAATTAATTAGTCTATTATAATTATATAAGATTGTCATGCTTAATTTTATAAATCCTTAAAACAAACCACCCTAACAGTTTTGTTATCTAAATGACTAAAATTGAGCATTATTGAAATCTGAGAGACAAAAGTGTTAGATTTTGAAACATAGAAACCAAATAGAAACTAAATTTTAAGAAACCAAAAGGTTTTTTTTAAAAAAATATAACTATCCACTAATTTTACTTGGAAGCATTAGTAATATATTAGAAAAAATTAGAACTTTTGATATTTCCACGTAGCAATGTTTTAGAATTTTACTTATCTATGTAATAAATTTATTTTAGTATATCATATTGTAGTTTTCTTTTTAAATATTACATAGCTCACAAATTTAGTAAAATAAAACTACAATATGATGTAAAAAAAATAGCGGTATTAGCTTTATCCATAGATAATAGTTTATTATTTTACAAATAAATTAAATTCAATAAGATAATAATTATAAAAAAATGGTATTATGTTTCCTTAAAAAGTTAAAGAAGATGAATTTGTTAAAAAAAAAATACAATAATTATCATTTGGGTCACATTCCAACTTTCAAGAAAACTTTCACTAAAAGACAAAAAAAAAAAAAAAAAAACTACCCTATTTTCCTAAATAATTTTAAAACCACCTCTTTTCACCATTTTTTTTTTCTTAAAACCACCCTCATTTTCTAATTGACCCCCTTCTGGCTTCTAGATATGTGAAATGTATCATTATACCTATGTTTCAACTCTAAGAAACCAAGGTACAAGAAAAATGTATGCCACATTTTTTCTAGCACATCTATTAGATTATTATTGAATGAGAAATTTTGGACCAATCACAAATTACTACGATATTTTTTAAATTAATGGCAAAATTATAAAATGTTATATGTGTCCTAAATTGAAATTGAAGACGAAGATTGGCACGGGTTTTCGTCCTCGATCAAATTAATTATTTTTTGTTCAATTAATTATTAATGTTTGAGCTCAAATTCAATTAAGTCCAAAAATAGACTTAATTTAGCCCACAAATCCAATTAGTTGGGCCCAAGAGGCTAAGTCCATAGACCAACCAAGTCCAAACCCATAAAGCCAACTCTATAAATGAGGAGTTCAGTTCAAAAAATTTCAGAAACATTGGATTCTAATGAGTGTAAAAAAAATTTCAGAAATATATTTTATTTTTTTTAAAAAAAAACTTTTTGCCTTATCAAAATTAAAATAATTAACCACATCATCAATATATTTTGGTTGAAAATAAGTCTAGTCACTAACGGTTTTGTTATTTCAAAGACTAAAATTAAGCATTATTGAAATCTTTAGAATAAAAATGTTAAATTTTGAAACATAAGGATCAAACACAAACAAAACTCAAAATTTAGGAATCAAAATGAGTATTTTTTTTTAAAATAATAATAATAAGTTATTAAAGTTACATCTTAAACATATTATTAAGAGAGCTTAAGATGTACATTAAAACTTCGGAGCATGTTTCAAGAAAAGAAAAAGTTTCGAACTAAAAAAGTAATTTTCTATATATGTTTATATTTTTTTTTAGGGAAAGTTTTAAAAATAAAAAAATAAGAAAACTATTTACACAAAAAAGCAAAATTTTTAAATAGTTTTGATAGACGCGGATAGAAGTCTATCAGGATCTATAAGTGATAGAAATGATAAAAGTCTATCACTAATATGCTGATAGAAGTTTATCAATGTCTATCAGTATTTTTTTTTTTTTTTTTTTTTTGTTATTTTATGTAAATAGTTTGACATTTTTTTTATTTGTAAAAATTTCCCCTTTTTTTATGATTGAATACAGTACAATTATTATTAATATAAAAGGAAATAATCCAAAGAAAATATTCTCAACTGAATAGATCGAGCATATTACATGACGAAAATTAATAATCAAATTATAATTTAAAAAAGAAAAAAGAAAAAAAAAACCTCGTCCTAAATGGTTAACTCTAGAATTTGGATTTTAAATCCTGTCTCAAGAAATTGGGGTCAATATGTACATTTTGCATGAGTGAGCTTCCAAAGTGTGTGATATATTGCCCACAAATTGCCTATCCAATGTCTTACGCTGCAAAAACCACCATCCAAAATATAAAAGAAAATTAGTAACTTCTAGTACAAACTTTAGCATAATCTTTATTTTTTAATTTGAGATAAAATTACAAAAAAAAAAAAAAACGAACATATGCATAAAAATATGTTTAAGCACTACTTTGGTTTATGTATTTTTTGTTTTATTCATTTTGGTCTTTGTATATTTTTCAAAAAGTTCGTTTTATCCTATAAACTTTCAAAATGTCCAATTCGATCCGTATACTTTTAACTTTGGTTCACTTCGGTCAATATATTTTAAAATGTGACCATTTTAGTCCCTCCAAATGAAACCAAAGTTGAAAGTATAAAAACTAAAATGGACATTTGAAAAGTAAATGAACCAAAATTAGAAATATAGGGACCAAAATGAGCATTTTGAAAGTATAATTAAAGGCTAAAATGAACCAAAACCGAAAGTAAAAGAATTTATGTAGCATTTAAATCTATAAAAAGTTATAGGTTTAAATACATTTTGGGGGTGTTGGGTTGGTTATTATAGTATATAGGTTATAATAATCTGTATTTTATAGTGCAAACTATTTTAGTCTGGGTAGAAAACATTAAACACGGTAACAAGGAGTAAACAGTGTAACAGATAGTAAACACAGTAACAAAAAGATATTTAAAATAGTAAACTACAGTGGCTCACTCCACTCGCTTGAAATTAGGGACCTAAACAACCTTTTTTAGTCCCTGGACTATAAAAATATACCAAATTAGTCACTATACTTTAAAATTTATAACAATTTTATCTCTACCAATACATTTCTATCTAATTGAAGTGGCACTTAGTCCATAATTTTAATAATTTAGTCCCTAATCAAGATCAATAACATATATATGAAATCTCATTAAATAATATTTGACTTAAATTGTTAGGGCATTAATAAATAATAATTACCTGCCATAGATCTCTTGCTTGAACGACAGTGTCGTTAGGGATGCCGATGTCGTCCCAATGGGCAGTACATGCAAGTCTCCATTTCCTTCGGTTCACCAACAGCACTGCCACTCGGTATCCGGATAGAGGCCCGGCCCAAACCTTTCAAATTTTACCAACTTTTTAATATATATATATATATATATATATATATATATATATATATATATATATATATATATATATAATTTAAAAATTTTCAATCATTGTCTTTAAATTAAATGGTTACCATATAAGTTTTTTCAATTCAAGTTTATTGTTGATTTTTTTAAATATATATATATATATAATTTAAGCTAAATTATAAGAAGTGCACTATGCAATTTGTGTAAAAAATACTCCTGAACTTTCAAAAGTTTAAAAAATACCTATAAACTCCTACCGTTAGTTTTGAATGGAAACCGTTAAAGTTTTATTTCAAAAGTACCCTTAGCTAAAAAAAAAAGTTCAAAAATACTTTTCCGTAAGTATATGAATACAAACCATTAATACCTCGTTTCAAAAATAACTTTAAAATTAAAAAAAATTATAATTGCTCGTAACGATCAATTTGTTTGAAGTTTTATTAAATTTAAACAAATTAGATATGTACTCTCATTTTTTTTTCATACATATACTTTTCTCTTAATTTTCCAATTCTTAACTTAAAACATAAAATTTCATAAAATCTCACAAAACTCTAAAATCAAAATCTTTCCTTAAACATACCAAAACGATAAAAAAAAAACGTTAGTAGTTGAGTGTGTATTAATAACTAAATACTTTTTTATTTGACTATTTATCTTTTGATATGTTTAAGGGAAGATTTTGATTTTAGAATTTCGTAAGATTTTATGTTTTAACTTAAAAAATTGGTTGGTGAGAAAATTGGTGTAAGTTGAAAATTTAAAAGTTAGGAAGAAAATGAGGATATTTTTATAATTTATTTTAAAGTTCACTCTTTTCTAACTTAAGAAAATTTCAAACAAATTGATCACCATTGACGTACGGTGAATGTACGGTGAATGTAGCAATTTTAAACTTTTTTTTTAATTTTAAAGTTATTTTTGGAACAAGATATTAAACTTTTTTTTTAATTTTAAAGTTATTTTTGGAACAAGATATTAACGTACGGTGAATGTATTTTTTAACTTTTTTTTTAGTTAAAAGTATTTTTGAAACTTCTGAAAAGTTTAGGGGTATTTTTGAAACAAAACTTTAACGATTTCCATTCAAAACTAACGGTAGTGGTATTTTTTAACTCTTTTTGAAAGTTTAAGAATATTTTTGAAACTTTTGAAAGTTTAGGGGTATTTTTTACACAAATTGCATAGTTCAGAGACATTTTTTATAATTTAACCTATTATTTATTGACATTTTTACTATAAATTTTAAATATATGTGATATTTTAACTAAATTAAATTAAATTAAATTTATTATTATTTTATTGTCAATTTGAATACCTCCACGTGTCCACTTCTAACCTTCTTAGCTTGGACACCAAGAGGATCTGCAATTTTTTGCAAAAAAGCAAACCACTTTTCAATCCGAAGATATAAAAATCATAATTCCAAAATAATAATAACAATAATAATAATAATAATTAAATTTACCTTGGTTTACCGCAATGACTTCAGAATTTCCAATTATTTCCATTGTGTCATCAGAAATGTCTCTCAAATCATTGCCCAAGAGAAGTGGAGCCTGTGACCATTTTTGTTTTCTCCTTAAATTATAATTATGAAATTTTAGAAAATAAATTTTTGATTTTTTTCTCCTTAAATTATAATTATGAAATTTTAGAAAATAAATTTTTGGTATTTTATATTATTTTTGCCTCAGGATCTGAACCTTGGAAACTGCCCATACGCTGAAGTGGACCCTATACTCTTCTTTTGTCATCCCTCCATTTCCAACTTCAAGCATATCGGGATCTAAATAAAAATATTAAGAAAAAAAAAAGTAATGGCATTCTTTTTCATTTAGGGTAAAGTTTAAATTTTATTTTAGTATTTTTATCTATTTCAAGTTACATAAATTAGAGACGAGTATTGAGTAAATGGTTACTTGACTAAAATGTAAAATTTTGAAATATTATAGGTAGCACATGAAATTCTCTTAAAATTTTAAGGATTAAAATAGATATTTTTATAATTTATAAACTAAAATAGAAAAAAAAAAGGAATCTTTTCACAAATAGAAAAAAAAAAGTAATTACATGCACCCATGCTTTTGTATTTCCCACTTTGTTTTTTCTATATGTGTAATTACTTTTGTTTTTTTTTCTATACACAACAATTTTTCAAAAAAAAATGATATTTGTTTGATGAAACACTAACCATTCCAACCACCTGGCCTTGCATGTTCGGCAAATGCATCGTTGAAATCCGCTATACTCATCATACTATTAAAATCCAATATTTGGAAATTCAAAACTAAATTACACTTTTAGAGAAAATATAATATAAATAAAAAAAATAAAAGAGTTGTTTTCAAATTTAGCAAAAATGAGCGAAACTATTTATAAATATAAAAATATTTGTGAGACAATGAAATTATTCTATATTTGTAAATAGTTTATATTTTTTTATTTATAATAATTTTTTAAAATAAAATATAATTATTTTGAAAATAAAAGAAAATAAAATATAATTCAACCAAACCTGTCCCAATTGTCTTGGATATCACTTGTAGTTCTCCAGCTGTTTCCCACGTCAGCACCCCCACAGAGCAGGATGCATGTCGCCCCTATAAAATTTAATGGTAAACTTTTGATGAAAATATCATGTTAATAATGATAATAATTAGTTTAAATTAAACTATGATTGGTTTTAATTATATTCAACTTTGAAAATTTTCATTTCCATAAGATTAACTTTTTTTTTTGGTCAAAACAATATCTGAAAGCTTGTCATTAAATTCATGATTTGAAAAAAAATTGTCTAAAAAGGATTGTGTTTTGATTCAAATTTCAAACTCAAGAGTTAAAATAAAATTTTAGGCAATTTATACACCTAAACTTGAGAAGTTGTATCATTTTAAATCCAAACTAATAATTGTATCAATTTAAACCTCAAACTTTCATAAGTGTGTCAATTTAACCTCAAACTAATCATTGTACCAATTAAAATCTTGAACTTTCATGAGTATATCAATTTAAACCATCTATTATGTTTTATTTGGATACACTTATGAAAGTTTAGGGTTTTATTTGGATACACTTATGAAAGTTTAGGGTTTAAATTGATATACTTATGGAATTTTAAAGTTTAAATTGATATACTTACGAAAGTTCCTACAATTATTAGTTTGGGGGTTTAGATTGATACAACCCTCAAAATTGATAAACCCCAAAGTTCAGGGGTATGAATTGATATTTGCCCTAAAACTTTTATATATTCGAAGTATTATTGAAACAACCTAAAAAATCTATAGAGAGTAGGCTAAACACTACTTTGACTAAAGACGTGTTTTAGAGTAATTCTGAAATGATTAAATCACTCTTGTCATTTTCAAAATAATTCGAAAAAAATACTTTTAATAGTATGAAAAATGTGTTTAAAAGAGTAATAAATATTTAAATGATTTTAGTGATTAAGATGTATTGTAATTGATTCTAAACACAAAAGTGGTTTTAACCCTTTTAAAATTACTCCCAAACCTGTACTAAAAAAAATTTGCGTATATGAATTAAGATTCAAATGTCTAAATTGGTATTTTGATCTTAGCTTTTAATATTAAAAAAACTCAATTAAAAAAGAATATAGACTGCCAGAACAAAAGGAAAAAAATAAGGACAATTTTTAAATATAGAAAAATGAGCACAACTATTTATGAATATAGAAAAATTTCAATTAATGTGTGAGTTGCTTAACAAAATAAGCCATTAATACAAATACATATACAAATAGGTAAGTCCTGCACGTGATTGCAGGTGCATGATGAAGTGGTAGATAGGTGGAGTTGAATTGTTTTTTTACCCATTCAGCGAAGGTTTTGGCGTCTTGTTCCTCGTGGTAAAGGGAACCGGGCATGGTTTTACTGCAGGTAAATGTGCTGGAGGGAAATTCACCGTGGGAAATACAAATAGGTAAGTCCTGCACGTGATTGCAGGTGCATGATGACGTGGTAGATAGGTGGAGTTGAATTGTTTTTTTTACCATTCAGCGAAGGTTTTGGCGTCTTGTTCCTCGTGGTAAAGGGAACCGGGCATGGTTTTACTGCAGGTAAATGTGCTGGAGGGAAATTCACCGTGGGTTAATCCAAATTTTAGAAATATTGAAGAATAATCTTCCAATAGTGTCATAAATTTATTTTTAAATTTGGATAAAAAAAAGGAAGGACATTTTGACGGTAAAATTTGAATCATAGTTTCATAAAAGTGGGTGAAAAGTGAGTGGTATTTACCCGGCGTCAGAGTAAATTCCAAGCTTTAATCCCTTGGTATGAACGTAATCTGCCAAGGCTTTAATGCCAGATGGAAAAGTGGCCTTTTTTGGCACCAAATATCCCTGCCAATAAAATTAAAAAAAGATATAATTAATTTTCCATTTTTTTAAATAAATAGGATGTAATTAAAGAGGATTAAAAAGGGGAGTGATTTACATCGACGTCTCGAGTGAACTCAGCCCAGCAATCATCTATAAGACAGCGTTTTTGAGTCAGGTAAAAATTAACGTGAAAATCTATAATTAAATTCAAAATTTACCTCACAATTTTCAACTAAAAACTTTCAATTTCACCAAATTAGACTTTAGAAATTTTTACCCACCATTTAATTTTCCATTATTTTCTTGTGTAAAAATTTTCTTAAACCCACTAAAATTATATTTACTTAGTTTTGCACAAATTAAAAATTTATAAAAGCACAAATTAATTTTTGAATAACTTTGTCAAAATTTTAAAAAATTGTGTTAAAATGTCTGATAATGAAACTTTTTTTAATGAATTTGATTCAAGTTTCGGATTTTAACACTTCCACTAAAAAAGAAATTTTTAATTCAATTTTACTATGTTGAAAGAGGGACGTATCCGAGCTTGGAGAGGCCAGTGGAAATTAGAAGATCGGCTATCGAAAATAAAATAAATAATAATAATAATAATAATACAAAATGGCACCGTTTTGTTTGACGATGGTTTCATTGATATCGCACTTGAAATGATTCCAACTATTCCATCTATAAAAACAGAAAATAAATAAATAAATATATATATATATATATATATAAATTATTAAAAAAATCAAACTATTTTATTAATATAAAAAAATTAGGAGCCATAGCTTGACGATAGACTTATCGCTGAAGCGAAATAAAAATAAAGAAGGAGAAAAAGAAAAATGGAGAACCCCATAGGAGGAGTGAAGGCGAGGCCATTGGCGAGGAGATTTCATCGATCAATCAGCTTGCGAGAAGTGGCGGTGGAAGACGCGATCAGAAGACACGATACAGTCAGAGTTAAAGCAATAATGGCGAGTTTCTTCTCCATTTTCTTTTATAGCAGGAGAAGAGAAGAGGCTTTGGTTTTTTTTTCTTTTCTTTTTTACGATGTAATAGAGAAAAGAAGCAGCGATGGAGTTTTATGGTATAAACAGATATTTAATTAGGAGAAATTCTGATTCTGTTTCTCTTGACTTTCAATTCAAATGAGAGACAAAGTATAATTTTGAGATTTTTTTTTTTTTTTTTTTTTTTTTTTTTTTTTTTTTTTCGGTTGAATTGATATCGGTTTGGTTTGTTGGGATTCACTAAGAAGAATTTGTTGTTACCATATTTCCAGCAGAAAAGCCCAAGGAATTAGAACAGATGGAATGAGAGAATACCATTTCAATGGTTTAAAAACGAGAGAACAACACACCATAATAATACAAATAAATATTGCCCTTTCTTACCATTTATTATGTGCTACATTTGAATTCATTTGATCATATTGCTCGATATAATGCTTTTGTCTATAGTTACATGGATCTTTGAAATATTTGGCACCTTCAAGTTAGATGAAGATTTTAGAAACAATGATAACCCCTTTTTTTTTTTTTTTCTTTTTTTGGAATTAGGTATGTTTATTCTTTTTAATTTTTTGTACTCTGTTTTGGTGTTGTAACTATTGAAATGAAATAATAATCTCTTTTTTATCCCATCGAATAAAGATTGAATATATGTCCAATATCTAGTAGTGGTGAAACCAACCAAGATGTATGTCGTCCGACTCCAACCCGACCTTAGACTCCTTCTTCCCCATCTATTTGACTCTCTGTCGTTGACCCATGATAAATGGCTAGACCATGCCCACTACCAACCTCAACATGTCGGGATATTCAGGCACCTACCTAGCACCCACTTCACTTACACAATTAGCATAGTGGGAAGCTACTCGCTTGAAAGACCTAAAAGCACACTGCTATCTCCCATCGGTCACCCACTTCACTTACACAATTAGCATAGTGGGAAGCTACTCGCTTGAAAGACCTAAAAGCACACTGCTATCTCCCATCGGTCGAGTTGGCTCTTTCTCCTCGTCAACTCAGTGAAGAGCTTCGCTCGTTCCCTTATTTCACTTAGTCAAGCGACTTTGCTCCTCTCTCCATTGATTGAGCTAATTCGTTTATGTTTATTCTTTTGTTTTTTTAGTACAATAGTTAATTATGAGATTTTTTAACCACAAACCTCTAAGGAGGCGTTTGAGACATTGAGTTGATCATTATAGTCCATACAAATTATTTTAGTCTAGGTAGGAAAAAGTAAACACAGTAGCTTGCAGCTAGTATGGTTTTTGTTGACCATAATTTATGAATCCAGTTAGGGAACATATTGTAATATCTCTAAAGAATTTTATGTTTGTTTCTTTCTCTTGTTTGAACAAAGTTGTGAAAATACAATTATTCTAGTTGGAGCCCCAAATACGAGGTAGACTATAATAACCCACTTCTTGCTAACATATCCATTGTATACCAGTTGAATTGTATTCCCTTATGCACCTTCATTAATTATTATTATGTTTATATACTGAGAAATAATAATAATAATAATATAATAAAAGAATGGGACAAAAAAATCAATTTATACCATTAAAAGTTGAATCAATTAAAATCTCAAATTAATAATTACGTAGTTAAAAGTTAACCTATGAACTTCTTTAATTATTGTTATTATTTTTTTGTTGGGAGAGAATAGTAACCTTATTAAAGTGGTTGTGAGATGAGTTGATTTAATTACGAGTCAAAACAGAAACAAACAAATTATCGAAACGTAATTAATGCTGACATTTTATTTCTTTTTCCTCAAACTTGGAGAGCTTCAAAATAAAGCAGTGAACAAAAATGTTCTTGAACCTTATTTCTTGAAGTGACAAACCATGTTCACATGTGGAATTAATGTCTTTTAACCTTAAGAAATTGGCTTCAAAATATATAGTTTGCAGGCATGAGAATCCACAGTAGCCGTCAAATTTGCCACAAAAATAGTCTTCAAGGTTGTATGCTGCAAATTTTCACACACAATCAGATATTCACATCATAAATACATGTAATGATATACATGAAGCTTGGAGATACTAGCAAATTACCTCCCAAAGATCTCTTGCTTGAACATTACTGTTTGGAGGGATTCCGATGTCGTCCCATTGAGCGGTAATCGCATTACGCCATGGCCCTCGGTTCAGCAACACAACCGCTACTCGGTAGCCGGAGAGAGGCCCTGCCCAAACCTGAAACACAAACAGTAAACAAAATATTTATTTTTTCTTTTCTCTAACCTGATTTGCAACAAAAGCATCATGCTCTTTGCAATAGTATTATCACAACATTGGATTGTACCTCTAAATCACCTTCACTTCTGACCTTCTTGGCTTGGACGCCGAGGGGATCTGGTTCGGGAATTATCGAACGAAGATGGTGAGATTGAGAAGCAAGCAATAACATCTATGACCAAAAAGAAGTGTAATAATCATCTATTTTATACCTTGGTTAACTGCAATGACTTCTTTGTTCGTAATGATCTCCTTCGTTTCTTTTGTTAGATTCCTCAAATCACAACCAAGAAGAAGGGGAGCCTAAAACATCATCCCACATTATCAAATATCCCAAAAGATCAGTGAAGGAATAGAAGTTTTTGCTGCTGCACAATACCTTGGAAATGGCCCAAAGACTAAAGTGAACAATGTACTCATCCTTAGTCATCCCTCCATTACCAACCTCGAGCATGTCAGGATCTGAAAACAATTTGCAAGAATGAATATTAAATATGGTAAAAGGTATTCTAAGAGTTATGATTTGGCTCAATATGAAGACTACGCTACCGTTCCAGCCACCGGGCCTTGCGAGATCAGCATATACTTCATTGAGGTCTGCTCTAGATATCATACTGCAAATGGAATCTTGAGTATTTTAGTGCATGTTTAGGAGTGATTTTAATGAAGATGATTAGTTTATAAATGAATTAAAAGTGATTTTCATATAATTTTTTCAATGTTTAAGTTTACACTTTTAAACGCAATTTTCATGCCAGCAAAATTAATTTTGAAGGATTAAATTCGTGTTTTAGAGTGATTTTGAATACGAGAAGAGTGGTTTTAATAATTTCAAAACCATTCCCCAAATATGCCCCCAAGTCCTTCCATTTCAAGCGTTAAAATATAAGCAACTAAGCAAAACTTCGTTTAAAAATTCCACCTCTCCCACGAATCGTTGATGTCGTTAGTAGTTCTCCAGCTGTTTCCTAACTTATCGCCCCACAAAGCAGGATGCAGGTCTCCCCTGCAGAACAAAGCAAGGGAGAGAATGCCATAAAATACACAAGGAACAGTTTCCTATGACTAGCCTGAGTTGGGGATAAGCAGGGTGTAATTACCATTCACAAAGAGAGAAGAAGATGGGGCGTCCGGCCTTCATCAGCGCTCGAGTCATGACTGGATATCTGAAAAAGAAAAGATAATCAACGTGCTGCAGCTTCATCTTTCAAACCACCACATATGACTAACTCAAAAGGGAATTTAACTGATTGATTTCTGTTTGTAGAAATTAAATTACCTAACAGTTGGCTTAATGTTACCATTGTTACAATTATCATACTTCAAATAGTCAATCCCCTGCCAAGTAAAACAATGTGCATCAACAATCTTTCACCTAGAAGATGAATTATAAAAAGGAAAGGAAAAAGAAGAAGAGGAAGAAGAAAGTTTGATTTAATTAAACTTAGTAATGAGAATTTTTCTGTTGTTCATACCCATGAAGCAAAAGTTTTGGCGTCTTGCTCCTCATGGCCAAGAGAGCCGGGCATGGTTTTGCTGCAAGTAAAATACCTGCACAGTTGCTTGATAATTTAATGCTTGAATAGTAGATCAACTTCACATATAGAGAATATGCAAAGGTATTTGAAAAGGTTGAAAATGAAATTTCATACTAAATTTGTCTTAAAAAAAAATGTGTCCCAAATATTTTAAAATTTTTCAATTCACCTTTCACGTACAAATCATAAATGTCTCCTTAATGTCAGAAAAGGTAAAATTCATTTAAGTTGGAATTATCCCATATTTTAATTTAATAAATTAAATATTCGTATCATAAAATTGAAAATCTATCCACTATGTATACTCTGGGCCCTTATAACAACTTACCAAATTCATAAATTATTATTATTACAGAAAATAAATTCATTGAAATTTTTTAATACATATACATAAAAGATAAATTATAACTTTTCAAAATTAAGACATGAAATGAAAAAAATAAAATCTAGATTACGGTTAGGCACTTGAAAATCACTGTTACATACCCAGCATCTGAATAAATTCCAAGCTTAAGACCCTTGGCGTGAACATAATCTGCAAGAGCCTTCATGCCAGATGGAAATGTTGAATTCTTCGGCACCAGATTACCCTGAAATCATATAAAAAAGAATCAAAACTCTCAGAGACATAAAATCAAACGGTTTACATGCAATCTGAAGGAAGAAGAAAAACGAGGGCAAGAAATTACCTTATCATCACGAGCTATCTCAGCCCAGCAATCATCTAAGAAGAAAAGCCAAAGATCATATAATTTACCTTTTGAATCTTGAAATATAAGAGAAAGAGAGAAGAGATTGGCCCATACCGATATTGACATATTCATATCCAAGCTTCGAAAGGCCAGTTGAAACCAGAGCATCAGCTGTCGAACCAGGTCATTTTGTCATTCATGATCACTTAATGTTGAGTGATGAAGTAAATTGAAAGATATTGAACGGTGAAATTTTACCGGTTTCTCTAATCATTTTCTCATTGATATTGCATGCAAAGTGATTCCAACTATTCCATCTGTCCAACAACAATGAAATTTCAAAATTACAATATGAACAGTTTCATTAACAGTGTTCCTCCCATTGGATAGAAGAGAATAAAACCTAATTTATCCAAACAGTGAGTCAGAAAGAGAGAGAGAGAGAGAGAGAGAGAGAGAACTCATCTTGCTACTATAATGATGAAAAGGACCGATAGAGAGACGAATAAACTAATAAACTAGAGAAGTGTGCGCCAATAACGTCAAACCTTTCTCGTTCAAAAGAAGAATTAACAAAATAAAGAAGATCTCATAGGGCACTGTTTTCCTAGATGTTCCACTGGATAATAATCAAAAGTTTGAGAGAGAGAGAGAGAGAGATCTAATTGGTTAAAAAGGAATAACAAATCAACTCGTAAATTAAGTTCAGTAACTGGCATCATTTCTGCAGAGATCAAAACAGAGGAAATGCATAAACAAACAGAAAACCGTACAGATTGTATTAGATCGGAGAACTCACCCCATCGGAGGAGTAACTCCAAGGCCATTAGCAAGCAAATTCCGCCTCAGCAAATCACCGTCGGCGGCGATCTCCGTCATTCTGGAAGTGGCTGAAACACTCTCCAGCATTACCGATGAGAACACTAAAACGAACACCGTCATTGCCGCTCCTCTGCAGTAACTCCATCGCTCCATTTTTACACTTCAGAACTCTTTCTCTCTGTAAGAATTGCTTCAGTTCTTCGTCTTCGTCAGTACTTGCAGCGTAAAAATTGAAATTCTGATTCGTGGATAAGCCAGTTCAAGGGAGTGTCAGTATTTATATGGACTTCTGTACCTACTACTACTGGTAGTGGACCGACTGATTTTATTTTGATATTCCGAAATTACCCTTCCCATGTGAGTCGAATCGCTGAGTCAGATTTTTCGTTAGTGGAATTGTAAATCATTATCATTTTGAATGCGACTCTCCTTTATCCTATTTTTAACTTTTCTTTTCAAATAATAATTTCAACTCGCAATTTTCAAAAAAGAAAAAAAAAAGTGAGGAAAAGTCTCTTTAGGAATTATATATTTTTGGAAAAAATATGTTTTTTTTAACACGGCCTAATTTTAATTCTTCCTAAAGTTTTAAAATTTCAACTTTTAGTCTTTTAAATTTTAAATTTGATTTCAATTTAGTCTTTAGGTTTTAAAATAAGATTGTTTTCAAATATAGAAAAATGAGTCAAACTATTTATAAATATGAAAAAATTTATTGTTAATAGACTGCAATAGAATTTTATCGCTGGAGGGATAGACAGTGAAAATTTTCTATATTTGTAAATAGTTTGATATTTTTTCTGTTTATAGTAATTTCTCATTAAAAATATTACGATTTAATTTTGTTTCAATTTTGAATCCTAAATTTTAAGATTTATATTTTTAACTCTAATCTTTCATACTCACTTTCTATCTTGAATGGTAATGACTATTAGTTAATTTAAAATAATTATAATTACTTCAGTTTAATTATTTTTCATCACTATTAAAATTAAATTTAAAATTTCACTTCATAATTATTTTAAATTAATTAATAGACATTAATGTAAGACTAAAAATGAGTATCTAATGAAAAATTGAGGCTAAAAATTTAAATCTTGAAACTTACCAACCAAATTGAAACAAAAATCAAATTTCAAGGATAAATTTGTAATATTGTGAAACCTAGAGACTAAATTGAAATTAAATTTAAAATTTAAGGATTAAACGTGTAACATTTTGAAACTTAAGGACCAAATAAAAACTATACTCAAACTTAAAAGACCAAAAAAATATTTTCCTCTATATATTTTTTTTAGATAAAATATACCCTAATTAAGTTATCAAAAATACACCTCGATTAACTTCATTTTTAAAATACATTTTTTTTTTAAGTTGTAATATTATTTGATATTTTATAAACTTTCCAAATTACTATGAGAGTAGAAATTCATAAAAATGATAAGACGAAAAATCGACGTGAGGTGACCTAAAATAACAAGATTAAATATGAAAGAATGGCGTTTCATCTTTTTTGTTTAACATTCTACCTGAATTTTATTTCTAGAGTAGTTTTTGGAATGTTTATAAAAAATTTAATGGATAATATTATAATATAACTTTGGTAAGAATACGAGTACTTTCGATTTATTTAATAATTTTAGATTAAATTTATCAAAATTATAAATATAAAAACAGGGAAACAAATTAAGAATGATGTGAGAAATAATTAAATTATTAATATTGGCTTGACACCTGCGAAAAAGTGCAAAAAGATTAATGCAGAAGGAAAGGAATACGTGGGATTTGCGGATACGATCCGACTTTAAGGATAGAACTCCAACTCATTGATGGTTTGTTTATGCAAAGCCATAAAAGGTAGGTTAAAAGAATCATATGATTTCAAAGGATTTTGAGAGATATAACCCATGTGTAGATTGTCCTCCAAAAGGGAAGAAAAAAAAATATGTGTGCATTGGGTTGATTTTTTATTTTTTTTTTAAATGATATAGAGAGAGAATTGATAATACGTATTTTATGTCAATTGAGCTATATTTATTTTAGCAATTGAATTGGGTTGACTAAATGATATTTGAGTTAAATAGTAGTGTTATGGGTAATTTTGAACCTAAGGGCAAAAGCGTAAAAGAACGAGTATAGCAGTGATGCTATGGGCCAAACGACCAAACTCAAAGCAAGACAGGGACAAGAGGTGTGACGTGACATGGGCCAAAGCCCATGCCGAGGCCGACCTCCGAACGGGGGTCGGGGAAATGAGCCCAAGGAAATAGTTTTTAACCTAGAGGATAGCTCAAAAACTGTAAAGGGGGAGACATAGGTCAAGGAAACTCTATAAATAGAGGACGGATGCACCAAGAGAAGTAAGTCCATTCACATTCATAATTACTATACTTATTACTTGTTACACCTTTTCCCTGCTAACTTAAACATCAGAATTTGTGTGACAAGCACTACACCGGTGTGCGGATCTTTCTTATCTTGTAGATAACGTTTTTTTTTCCTGAATTATAATTTCATAGTTGTTGCCACAAGAGAATTAAGTTCGTATTTACCTCATCCAAATTTTGGTATCAACAAGTAGTTTAATTTTATTGATCATTTTTTTTAAAGTTCAATAATTTTGTGGCGAAAATTTAACCATCAACCTAATTTGTGCCTTATGTACCAAAAAGATAAAGGTTTATTTAGTTCTAATTAATAAGTTAATTTAGATCCCGTTTGGTAACTATTTGATTTCTTGTTTTTTATTTTTGAAAATAAGTCTATAAACACTCCTTCCACCTCTAAGTTTCTTTATTTTGTTGTCTACTTTCTACCAATATTTTAAAAAATGAAGTCTAGTTTTTAAAAAGTAGCTTTTATTTTTAAAATGTGGCTAAGAATTCAACTCTTTTACTTAAGAAACATGAAAACTATGTAAAAAATTGATCGGAAACAAGTCTAAGATTTCAAAAACTAAAAACTAAAAGCAAAATGCTTGTCAAACAAGATATTTTGATAGATATTTGAACTTGTAGAATGAGATGGTAATTTTTTAGTATAGTAGTTTAATAATTTAGTTGTTACTTTTGGGTTAATTAGTCCTTAATTAGTACTTTAGGTTTAATGATTTCTTTGTTCATTTTATTGTAAGACTAGGATTAATAACCTTTTCTTTAGAATTGTAAGGGAGCTTTTGAATATTATTTGATGTAAAATGTTGTCATATTGGGACAAAATTTTCTTATTTTGATCATGGATTTGGTCTAATAACAAATTTGTTACAAAAAAAAAAATTTGAGTATAACTAGTTATTTTGGACTTGTCCAACATTAGTTTTCCATCATAATTTAAATCATACAAAGGCGTAAAAGTTAAACTAACGGGATTGATGATATGGATATATTTCTAAACATAAAATTAAAAGTTCAAGAATTTATTTAAATTTTTTAATTTAGACAATCTTAAAAATTCTAGAAGACATTATACAAATACTAAATGAACACAACATCGAAAGATAAAAAACCAAACTTATATTTTAAAAGAGAAAAATGTTAAATTGTAAATATGGTCCCTATGATTTGGAGAATTAGAATTTAGTCTCTATAGTTTATAATTAGAATTTAATTATGATTTTAGTCTGTATAATTTGATGAAATTCTCATAAATAATTCCTGTTTTAGGGACTATGTATGAAAATTTTATCAAACCATAAGAACCATTTATAAAGTTTTATCAAATTATAAGGACTAAATTTTAATTCTTAAAACTATAAAGACTAAATTTCAACTAAAAAAACTTTACGTTGGATTCAAGTCAACTACATGATAAAACATACCATTTAATTCCTAGCATACATACCTTTTCACTTTTGCCCCAAATATTTTGAAAGTTTTGTTTTTAATCTCAAAGTATTAAAAGAAAATTAAAGAAAAATACTTTTTTGGTCCTTAAGTTTTGGGTTTTAGTTTTCATTTGGTCCCTAAGGGTGTTTTGGCCTAACTTTAGGTGCATGGAGTGGGATATTATAGCTTACTTGATCTTGGGACTCCAATTACAATAGTTGGTGTTTCCAACTATTATAACCTGCAATTAACTACAGTATTACTATTTTAAATCTTTCTTTATTACATTGTTTACTATTTGTTACCGTCTTTACTATTTTCTACTTATCTTCTCTTTCCGTTTATTACTTCATACTCATATTCAAATAGCCTTGCACCCAAAAATTGGACTATTATAATCCAGACTAAAATAATATGCTTCTCAAACACATATTATTATAACCCACAAACTATAATAACCAACTTAGTATCCCAAACACCCCTAGGTTTTTTAGTGTTACACATTTAGTCTTTAATTTTTTAGTTTGGTTTCAATTTAGTCCTTAGGTTTCAAAATGTTATAAGTTTCAATTTCAAGTTTCAAGATTTATACTTTTAATCTCAAATTTTCATTACGTATTCAATTTTCATCTTTAGAGTTAATAATTGTAAACTAATTTAAAATAATTATAATTAATTAAGTTTCATTATTTTGCGTTAAAATTAAATTTAACATCAAAAAGTTATTTTTCCCAAATATTAACATCAAATCCTTTTCCATTCTTTTGTCATTTTTGTATAGAAAATGATCTTTTCTTTTTTTTTTTTTTTTTTTTTTTTTTGTCATGAATGAAGTTGGATTCTTTCATTTTCATTTGAATGGTACAAAGACAAATGGGTGATGAAGCAATAAAGAAGAATAGTGAAAGGGGCAAAAAAAAAAAAAAGTGAGCCAAAGTCCTAATACAATGCTTTAGAATTTCCTCTATTTTTTTTTCCTTTCTATTTGTTTGATTTGAATTTGTGTTATTTGTTGACCAATGTGAACCCACAAGCCCACAAAACCTACTTTCTTTTTTGCTTTTTTTTCCATGGCATTGTTTTGTTGTACACAAAATTAAATCCACAAAGTTGTTTGTTTTTCTCTTCTCTTTTCTAGGTGTGTTTCTAGAAAAGTAGGGCTGACTTTTAATTAAAGGAAAATAAGAGAATAATGCACATCTTTTTGTTGAGTTGTTTTTTGTTTTTATTTATTTGTTTCTTGCTTCAAAGGATGAGATATTGAGTTTTGAAGAAGAGGAGGATGTAATGTAGATCTTCTTGGTGAAGAAAAATACTTGTTTTTCTTTTCTTTTTTTTTAGGATATGTGAGATTGAGATCAAATTTCCCACCACGAGAGATTATTATACATATTTGATGTTAGTTGAGCTATGCTCATTTTGACCGAAAAAGTACTTGTTAAATGAGTAGCAAGAAGAAAAATACATGTTGAATTAGTAACAACAAATTTCTGATGTCCATGACTAAGTTTTTAACACACACACATATCTTAAATCTAGTCTCTAAATGACAATATTATGAGAAATTCTACAGCAATTTATAGAACATTGCTTGAAACAAATAAAACAGTAAAGCCAACAAACAAAGAACACTAGAGATTGGTAACCCAGTTCGGTGTAAAATCACCTACGTTTGGGGGGCAGTGTGCCCAAGAAAGACAACTTCACTAATATGTTTAATAAGCAATTACAATATAAAACTTATTTGTAATTTTAGAACAACTACAGAGACTCTCGTACAGTTTGATTACTCAATCATTCACCTAGGATCCCCTAGATGTGAGACTCCCTCTCTTGATGACTTAAGCTCCTTCTGAGTGTTGATATTAGTGAAGAAACACCTTAGGCTCCCCCTAAGAATGGTATCCTTCTCGAGATGCTAGAGATCCCCTTAAGACATGAGACTCCCTCTCACGTAATCTTTGTCTTTTTTCCTCAATGTGAAGATCCTTTCACTTGTATTGCTTAAGCTCCCCCTAAGTTCGATTGTATCTCAGTAGAGACACGACGTGCACTTTTTCTTATCTTTTCAAAAACTAAAACGGCCAACCTTAATAGGTTCACGCACGACATTTAAATACGCACAACACCAGCAACCAGGATGCCTTACCTTCCAAAATTAAGTGCACACACGTAAAAGATTATTGCAAACAGAAAATTCCAAAAATAGAAAGATATGCACAAACAACATTCCCAAACAACATCTCTCCAATCAACGCAAGAAATGTTGAGACCTGTCACAAGATATTTTTTTCCTTAAACAAATGTTGCCAACTCATCATCTAACATTCTTATTTAATCAATTTTTTTAAAAAAAAAACTTTTTGAGTGGGTGAATTTAAAATTTATCTAATGTGCAATACAAGGACTAAAATTGAAAAAATCCTAAAGCACACAAACGAAAATGGTAATTTATTTTACCTCAAAAACAAATAATATAAAGTAAAATCAATAAATCAGTACAAATATAATCTTCACTCAACAATCTCTCCACTTTTTCTCCTAATTAAACACAGGCTTTGATTTTATCATGACGAGACAAGTAAAATCGAGAATATGGATTAAGCGTTAAAAATTCTACAACCCAAAAACCTTTGGTAAAAAAACACAACTATTTTTTCAAAAAATAAAATTATAAAAATTACCAAGTTACCATCCATAATGGCCTGAATTTTGAGATAATGGTAAAGTCGACTCAAAATTTGAACTCATAATGAAATATGTCCTACCTTTTAAAACATTAGTTTTTTCATCTTTTGTTTTTGTTATCATCCATATAAATTATCAAAACAACCATTTGTGTGTGCGTCTTTAGCTCTCAACTCTCGCTTTTGTTACTATAAAACAAAGAGTGGAAGTGAGGAGCAAAAAAGTCCAAACCCAAATGAGCGAGAGGGAGAGAACTAACGAGAGAAAATAGAGAGGGTGATGAACAGAAAAACCTAAACCCAAAGAAGCAACGGAACAAGAGCAAGATAGATCCTAACGGGACAATTGTCTGTTTTGGTAATTTCACATGGCTATGATGTAAACAAAAAGTTTTTTTTAAAAAAAAAAAACTTATGTTTTAAAAAGTGGGGAATATTTCATTTTGGTCCAAATTTTGGATCATTGGTATGTAAACCTCCTAGATTTCAGTAAAAAAAAACATCCATTATTGTAATTAAAAAGAACGTATCATTGGATAACCATTCTTATTTTTTAAAATTATTTGTGTTTTCTTTACCATCTTTTTACGAGGGTTGTCATCGTCTTTTTCAACGAAACACTTAAAGGATTACTTACTTAAGCATTTGAGATTCTGTGGCAAACACTACACCAATGTTCTCTTTTTCTCTATTTTGCAGGTATATCTTTCTTTTCCAAATTAGAAATTTATCGTATGTGAAGGTCAGGTGAGACATAATGTCTAAATTTTACCATCAATAAGCATGAATAATATTTGGTCTAGTACATATCATGACATACATTAAGCTCCCATTTGCTGAACATGTAGGATCTTACTCATATCTTCTTTCTGTTTATCCGTTAAAAAACTTTATTTGCTACTCGATTTATATGTAAAAAAATTTGTATAGCACAAGTCAACATACAAAAAAAAACAAAATGTTAATTTGCTTTTTTTTTTTTAGATACATATTTTTTTTTTTTTGTTAATTTGCTCTCTCTCTCATCATTTACTTAATAATGAATGTTTTCTTAATTTTTTTCTTAATTTTTAAATTAATTTATTTATTTATTTCATCTCAAAAGCAAACAACATGAAATAAAACCAGGAAATCGCTAGACAGCAAAAAAAAAAAAAAAAAAATTATGAAATCAATTACACAATATATGTCCCGAAAAGAAAATATCTAATCTTTAACTTTCATAGAAATAGAAAACTAATAAATATTACAAGGAATATAGCAAAATGAGTCAAAATATTTATAAAAATAGTAAAATGTTACCGAGTGATAGATAGTGATAGACTAAGACATCTATCAGTATCTATCACTAATAGACAGTAATAGATGATAATAGTCGATCAATGTCTATCAGTAATGGAAATTGACATTTTGTTGTATTTGTAATATTTCCAGCAATTTTGTCGTTAAACCTATTACCTAATTTATAATTTGTGCGTGAAAATATATATTTATAAAATAGTGGGTATAAGTCATCATTTTTTTTTTTTTGCAAAGATATTATATTAAAGCGTGGAATGGGAGAATCGAACCTCTAACCTCGAGGTTAATAATACAAGCACAAATCAAGATCGTGATATTAGAAGAAAATATTTTTGATAAATTCTAGTTTGTACCGTTATGACCACAAGCCAAGTGTAGTTTATAGCTAATGTTTTATACCACAACTACCACGCGGTATGTGACCTCAGCTAGGAACGAGCCTTGTGATTAACTGTGGTAAGTTTTGATTATGAATAGGTAGATTGATATTTCTATTAAATTTCAAATTGTTTTAAGCTGTATTTTAACAAGCGTAGATTTTAGAAAAATCTAGAAAATCGGCTGGATGTGTTTTGGCCCAAATTAGAAAGGGAAAACAATGAATGGTTTTGGCAACACGAGTGGGTAAAGCACGGGACTTGCACATTACCCAATGAAGTGATGTATTTTCAAACTGTCATTGATATGTTCAACCAACTTGACCTACCCAAACGATTGTATGAAAATATATGACTTCATTGAATAATGAGCAAATTTCGTGCCTTATCCACTCGTGTCACCAAAACCACACATTATTTTCCTAAGCCAAAGCACAGTCAATTGTTGTTCTAGGTGACTAATTTGAAATCAATACTTATTAAAATGCAAATTTAGTATAACTTGAAATTTAATAGAAATATGAATTAACATGCTCCTAATAAAAAAAAATTACCACATTAAACTAGAACGTTCATTCTTTGTTGAGGCCAGAAACCGTGTATTGTAAAAGTATGTGGTACGAAATAGTTGTAAACTACACTTGTCTAGTAGCTATTTTTGTACAAATCAGAATTTATGAAAACTATAATTTTGGAAATTTATCCGCATTCAAAGAAGATAAGGACTACATCTATTGTGATGAAGAAATATATATATATATATATATATATATATATATATATATATATATATATTTTTGTTAAATTAATGTGTATTAAAAATGATTTACCTAACCATGAGAAAGCAAAAATAAATAAATAAATAAATATTCATGAATAGGTAGATCAAGGGCTCAGTATAATTTTTCTTATATTCATCCAAAAACAATATCATTCAATACCGTTCTTATTCTGGTTTAATAGGAAAATATAATTTAGGGGTAACAACATAAATGGGTAAAATTTGACCTAATATTACACCACTATCTAATAGTTTCAAATTTTATTAATTTGTAATATATAATACATCTTTCATATTACAATTACAAAAAAAAAATCTCACGGGACAACTAACTCGCCTGTTGTAGGGTCCAGTGGGTTGTCCCGTGAGATGCCGAAGTGCGCGTAAGCTAGCCCAAACACTCACGAATATAAAAAAAAAATTACAATTACAAAAATAGCCTTGTCATATGTCAATTTAAAAAAAATAAAAAAAAATGAAAAATCTCAGTCCCATAGTATTTTTTTTTTTTACAACAAACACACATTTCGTTTCAGTAAACAGTATATTATTAGTATACTTTGCAATGATTTTTAGGTTCGTTCAAAAGGAGAAATAAACAATATTTTAGTTGGTATCCTAATTATGACGTGATTAATTTGACCAAATATATATAATATCATAATTTTATACATACGTACTTATTATATATATATATATACACATTTTATTCATACATGTGTATTTATTTGACTACATTAAATTAAAAAAATTATATTAAGGTGATTAATTCGGCTAAATATATACAATTTCATATTTTATTAATACATATGTACTAATTATATATACACACATTTTATTCATACATGTAGAAAAAAAAAAAAGAGAAGCAAAAATTCATGAATCTGAACGTGAAGAAGAATAGTAGAAATAAATGAAAATAATCAGCAGAATATCTTTAGAAAAAAAAAATAAGAATAAACAAATTTATGGTGTATCTAGAATAGTGTTTAATTTAAAAAAATAAGTTATTTTGAAAAACAATTTGAGTGTTTCACAACCACACAAAAGTATTCTAAACTGTTTTTGTCAGAAGAGTTTACACAAAAATAAATATTTTAAAAAACACTTTTTTTTTTGTCTAGTCAATCCAAACCAACTCTTAATATTCTCCCTGATTTTAGGAATCTTTTTACAGAAGTCCACTCATTAATGAAAAAAATGACTAAAGAGTAATATAGGATCAAATTTGGGGAAGTTTTCGAAATAATATTAATAATTAAATATTATCTCATTTGGTAAGCTAAAAGATTTAATAAATCTAAAAAAAATCCTATGAATGATAAATAAAATTATATTAGACATTTTCTAAAATATGACCTAAATTTAAAGTCATTTTGACACAATTTCTCTATAATTTAACTTTATTAAGGAATTACAAATGTATACTTATAATTTAACTTTATTAATTTCTAACATTTTTTTTTAGTACAATGAATGTTACAGAGAGATTTGAAATTATAGGCTTTAAAAAAAAATCAATATATGTTGAGATGTGCTTAGATGAGCAATTTAATATATATATATATATATAGGCTTTTGCCAAACCTATTTCTTTAAGGAACAAATTGTTTTTTGGGAGGTAGATAACTATAATCCTAGAGGTCTATAAATCTCTAGATGTCAGAGCATTTTACAATACCGTAAAACAAACATGATAATCTAGACTCTATGGAAATCTAAGATGTCCGCGAAACAATCTACTCTTAAATGTCTAATATGAAAAACAATTGTTAAAATACAAACTTAGAAACAAACTTGAAAATTAATAAAGATTTAGATTTACCTTAGTATCATCAAAAGAAAGAATTGTAAATGCTTATGCCTCTTGTTGGAAACATGGCTACAAATTAGGAATAGTGACCATCCTTAACAAATCCAAAAATTATATTCAAACATGATGTGATTTAATTTAACCCTAAGCTCAAGATCAAAAAAGATAATGACAAAAAAATGTGTAGAAATTTTGCTGAAAATTGTTGTGGGAGTGGTGATAAAGTATTATATTTATATTAATTTTCATGTAAGATGTGTGGTTTATAAGGTATTAGAAGCATGAGTTACCTTACTCGAGGCATCATAAAACTGCATTTTCAACCTACTTATATCATGTAATGTATAACTTATGTATGTTCAAATATTTTACAATTTAATTAACAAGAAAATCTCTATTATTGACATCATTTTCTAAATATTAACGTGTGACAAAGTTAATTAGACTAACAAATGATGATTTGACACAATGTAGTAACAGATTGTGTTAAGAATTTGGTAAGATGAATGAAATAAGAATAAATGCACCCAAAAAATCGATTTAAAATGCATTGGCCCATCTTTTCCATAGATGTTTTTAGCCTACTCATCTTTATTGAAACGTCATGTCATGTTAAATTGTCACTGTTTAGTCCAAATGTGATCCAAATGTGATGTGTCAGTCTGTGATAGATTGAGTAACGGTTTAAATTGCATAGTATAATGATGCAATGAAAATTTGTTAAAGTCCATAGAGTAATTCGAAAATAGAGTGATTAAACTTATAGTTTAACCTAAAATTATTCGAATACTTTCGAGTAATAGCAAATTATCTACTTTGAAATGTATCTCACAAATTCAGCAAAAATTAAAACTAAAAGAAGAGAAGTAAAAAAGAAAAACAAACAAGTAGCAAATAGTCTTATCATACTAAGAGCATGTTTGGGAGTGATTTTAAAATCGTTAAAATCACTTTTGTCATTTTAAAAATCACTAAAAAAACACACTTTAATAATTCAAAATTAATTTAATTTTCAATTTTATACTTTTAAATACAATTTTCAATCATCAAAATTAGTTTTGAAGGATTAAAAGCATATTTTACAGTGATTTTGTCATTTAAATGATAAAGGTGATTTTAGTTATTTTAATATCACTCCCAATCAAATGACTCGATTTTAGGGTATATTTATTTTAGGAATATATGGCTAGAATTGCTATTATTTATATACTAATATTTCATATAGTTAAATTGAGGAGTACTAAAAGCATGACTTATCTAACCATGAAAAAGTAAAAAATGTTTTCTAACTACTCTGAATAACCCTAACAATGTCATCATTAACGGATGTTTTGTGGTAATACGAAGATTACTTAGGTACATTCTAGGTAATACTTATCTTTGTGCATCCCACCAAATTGTCCAATCATACTTTGACATGTGGTAAATTTTTCTTATTTATTTTTTTTTGTAATATTTTAATTATCTTTTGATGTGAGTGATGATAGTGGGATGCATAGATATAAGTGCATTGCACCCAAGTTTTGTCCTTGGAGAAAATACAAAAAGTTCTTATGAGATATAGAAATAGTTTACATTTTTAGTTATATTATACTATAACCAAGGTTTAAAATATCGATGTTGAAGGAAATATTGACGTCTTAGTTTTGACGGAAATATCGATAAAATATCGATTTCGATGGATATTTCTAGAAAAATTATAAAATAAAAAAATAAAAAAATAAATTTAAATTGATAAATAAATATTTTATGATTTATTTATATTATGTTTACATTAGCTTATTTTTTTTTATGTTTCATGGATTTTTTTACGATACAATGGAAATATCGATTCACACCTCATGTCGGTATCGAACCTATGAAAACGTGAAAATATTGACGTGTCAACGAAAATTTAATACTATGACTATAACAAAATACAAAAACTTTTATTTTGTACTTTTTTATTTTTTAAATTTATATGTTTCTTTTTTTCATTTGGAGAAAACTTGGGATTTTTTAAACAATAGTTTTATTTGATGAACTTATTAGAAATCTATGGTTGTTTTGAAATTCATTAATGAAATATGAAAAATTAATATCAAACTATTTACAAATATAGAAAAAAAATTTCTATCTATCAAGCGATAGAATTTTATCGCGGTCTATCGTTGATAGACGATAAAAAATTTTATTGTATTTTTATTTATCTCAAGGTACATTTCTTCCAAAAATGATTAAATTTATTTTTAAAAAACTAAAATTACATATTGGATGCAAAATTTAACATATTTTCTCCAATCAATAGCAAGTGGATTTGATTTTTTAAAAAATAATAGTGATATTGAAAGCACAAATCAAGATCATGACATTAGAAGAAAATATTTGTCATATGAGAAACTTTACAGTTTTGGAAAAAGACATTAAATTTTTTTAAATAATTATATGATAAGATAGAAGTAAAAGGAAGATCTATACAAATCGATTAGGAAACATAAGTGTTGTGGACCTTTAGGAAAATAATATTTAAAGCATTTTATTTTTGTTCTTTTTCAACACTAATAATTCAACCTTTATTTATAATAATTATAGAAAAATTACTATAAACAGAAAAAATATCAAATTATTTACAAATATAGAAAAATTTTACTGTTTATCAGTGATAGAACGCGATATAAGTTCAAGCGATATTGATAGAATGTAAAAATTTTCTATATTTGTAAATAGTTTGACTCATTTTTCTATATTTGAAAACAACCCTAATATATATCTAAATCAAAATTCTGTCCCTTTTTTATTTCATGGAGTCCCAAGGCCACGTGATTCACTTTGACCCATAACCTCTTACCAATAATGTTAGGATTAGGATTCGTAATGTATTTTTTTGTTATATATAAATTCGATCCTTATATAGACTGGTTCACAAATATCATTTTAATCCTATAAAAATCTTAAATATATAGCTGATTTATGGTTAATATTTTTCAAAATAATTTATTGTTTATTAACATTTCCACTCCACATAAATATTATTATCATTATTCAATGAGATTCTTATCAAACATAGTGAAAAAAATCCGTCGAAATTTCGAAATTTAGGGACCTCAGAATTTTAATTGGAGAAAGTTTCATTTTAGAATCCTAATTAAACAAACACATCGATGTCATTTTTAACAAAGAATAAAAAATTTATAATCTTGATTACACACAATTCTATAATTTCCCACGACAATGTCATTTTCGACAAAGGATTAATCATTTTTTATGTACTATTTTTTCTAATTTCTAACTTTTTTTTCAATTTTTAACTTTCTTTTCCCTCAAAACTTTCATTTATAAAAAATTGAATTTGAAAAAAAAATTAAATAACCTATATTTATTTTTAACCTCAATCAAACTTTTTTCATTAAATTTACACATCATTTCACCTTAAAATTGAATAGATGTGAGTTTTTTTATACCATCTAAAACTTTCATAAATTATAGATCATTCAGACTAGTCTGTTATAATCTAATTAAGTCACAATCAAGGTCTATAATTTTTCCCAAAATTTTCATCAATATCTTCATCAAATGCCTAAAACTTTAAAAATAGTTTTAAAAAAAAACCTCTTAAACAAATCTCATTTGAGTGTCTAATCTACACAATCCAATTATCATTTGAAGCAGATATATGTATGTATATATATATATATATATATATATATATATATATTATATTCCCAACTGATTATATATTAATCCTACTCCTAACTTATAATTGAAGAACAAAAGACATCAGAAGCTACAAGCTAAGTCATACATTATATAATATGCAACTTAACAAGACTTTAGATGATAGGCATATTGCATAATTTTAGAGTTTATTCTAGAATTAATGTAATAATAAAATTTATTGGATTAGACACCATAGTTTTTAAGGGGGGAAACCCCTTAAAAATGTATTAAAATTACATATGAATAAGAGCTCCAAGTTTAATATAAATGGAAGCATATATTATTGAAAACTGAACTACTATGGAATAAACCTCATATAATAAAAGTCCATCCAAATGATCTGTTTCAGATGTCACATGAGTACAAATGGATTTAGAGTTCTACAAAACACAAATTAGGGCACAAAATTTTGGGAATTTCAAGAACAAAAGCTTATGAAAGTTGATTCAATTCTTTACTTCCCCTACTTTTCGAAGTCACACAGCAGGCAGTCCAAAAAGAAAAAATCAAGGGAATACCCACCCCTCTTTCACAACAAGAAACTCAAAATTACCGGTTCAACCCTCTTTAGGTGAAATACTAAAAATAACAATATTTATATAATAAATAGCAAAAGGATAGAGAATGCACCTGAGCAACTTCTAGATGAAGGAACCGATGCCAGATTTGCTTGTTTAGTTGATTCATTTCACAATGCATATCTTGATGACGGAGGCAGCTCCGATCCGGTGCAGTGCAACGATGGCATCACCAGGTTTGCACAGTCCCTTCCCCATTGCAGATTTCAGAGCAGCTTCCAGTATCACTTCTGTGGATTCAGCATCGGTGGCCTTAGCAGATCCTTCAGCCAATATAGGAATCAAGCCTCTGTGGATCAGGCTGTGTCTGGCTGGGGACTCGTCACTGCAGGACCAATCGAAAGAATCGGTAGTTAAAACTGGAACAACAACTGAGAGGATTGGAACAGCTGGCCTATACTTGGCAACCAACTTGGCTGTGGTTCCACCACGAGTCAGCACGACGATGAGTTTTGCTTTTGCCTTGTTAGCGGTTCGAACGGCTGAGGATGCAAGACTCTCCAATGGGCTCATTGGAAGTGGGGTGGACCTTATCATCTCCTTAAAAATGACCCCATAGTCCAAGGATGATTCAGCTTCAATACAAATACGAGCCATGATCTTTACAGCGAGTTCAGGATAAGACCCAGCTGCACTCTCACCACTAAGCATAACGCAATCGGTGCCGTCGAGAACGGCATTAGCGACATCTGTGGCTTCTGCACGAGTTGGCCGAGGAGATTTGATCATTGATTCAAGCATCTGAGTAGCTGTAACCACAGGCTTGCCAGCAAGATTACACTTGTAAATCATCATTTTTTGTGCCAAGAAGATCTTCTCAACTGGAATTTCCATTCCAAGATCACCTCGAGCAACCATGAATGCATCAGTCTCACGCAAAATTTCATCAAAATTGATAACTCCCTCCTGGTTCTCAACCTTGGGTATTCACATTAAAACACAAATTACTATTTGATCCAACAGATATAACGACATTCAATGTCAAAATGAACATTATCTTTGAAGAAACATACTCAATGAAAAGTATGTAAGAAGAAAGACTTAAACATAGCATGCATGAAAAGTAAAATATGATAGCGAGTGATTCCTCAACCTACTAACCCTATCCTGCAAATAAAGTACGCACCAATGACTAAGAATTCAAGACGTTGTGCACACCATGTACACATGGAAGCAATGACAACAACAATTTCAAAAGGAATAAATCATCAAAGCAAGGTCAGCCGAACAGCAGCTAATGCACTGACAATTTTTTAAAAGAGAGGAGGATACGCGAATAAACAATGCTAACCTTCAAACTATGCCTTTAGGCATTAAATGCTGATTTCCCTGATAAAAATGTGCAGTCAGGCAACATATGCAATGTAAAATCCAGGACTGTTCAATCTACACCCCTCCCCAAACAACAATAACAATGCTTTTTTAAGCTAAGAGACAATAATACAATAATATTCATTCAATATAAAAATAATAACAATAATAAAAACAGGACCCGAAAGCAAAATACATACCTTTGACATCAGTTTTATATGTTTGGCATGGGGGCCAAGAATCTTGCGGACATTGACTAGATCAGAACCCTTACGAACAAATGAAAGAGCAATCATATCGATACTATTGGGAACACCCCAACCAAGAATATCCTCTTTATCCTTTTCTGTCAGAGTGGGAAGATCTACCACTACACCAGGAAGATTCACATTCTTTCTTTCTCCCAACATTGCAGTGTTTTCACAACGACATATCACCCTCCCAGCTTCTGAATCACAAGACAAAACTGTGAGGGTGATTGTGCCATCTGAACACAATATAGTATTCCCTGGCTTCAAGTCCACAGCAAGCTTCTGATAACTCATCGAGATCATTTCCTCATCCCCCTTGATGCTATAATCCGTGGTTATGATCACTTCTTGGCCTTCTTTCAGTTGAATTGGTTTCCCATCCTTCAGGAAACCAGTCCGAATCTCCGGTCCCTGCCATGGTAAACAAGAGGAGGCTTCATGAAAAATCAGTTTGCAAGTGGTAAAAAACACGATACTAAGTGAACCAATTATGCCAGATGTGTTGAACTCTTCAAAAGTGAATGAGTTGGTGTACGCAGTGTATACTTGATCCTTTTTTAATAAGAAATGCATATTCAATACTTTTTCTCATAATAAGTGTTAATCTGATCCTGTTTTTTAGTAAGTATATACTTTCTTTCATAAGTATCAGAAGTGTATATTCAAACCCCAAGTTCCATCTTTACCCAGAAAAAAAATTATATATGTGGCCTAGCATAGAGATTTAAGAAGCCCTATAGTTAGAAATTAGAATTGTGAATGAAAAGCTGCAAAAAGATGGTACATCAACAGGAAAAATCTCTTAAATAGACATCATATTCACATTAGACATTTGATGCGGAAAGGATAATGAAGGAGTTGTAAGATAGCTAAAGACCTTGTTCAGATCCATAATTGTCAATCAAAATATAGTAGCGAACCTAACTATTTCTCATGTGAAATTCTAGATTTAATATTTTTTGTTAACTACATATTGGCTTAGCAGGTTGTCAAAATTTCAAATAGAACCCACATTTTACTTCTTTGCAACAGTTAGGTTTTCAAGCATGGTATTTACATGTGGTGGTTTTCCTACAAATTAGATGGTTTCATTAGATGTATTGACAGAGGAAAAAAAATATGAAAAACAATTTTAACAAAGTGTCATTTTTGCAATGTATTTAACCTAGCAAGTGAATTGAGAAGCAACAAAATGGGTGAAAGCAAGTTCATTAACCAGATCCTTCTTCTATTCATTTCCAGATCACCCAAGCCAGAACCAAAAATAAATACTTAAGGAATTTAATAAAATACCATCTCACATTATTGCCTAACCCATTAGTTTCAAGCAAAGATCAGAGCATGAGAAAGACCTTAGTATCAAGCATGACGGCGCAAAGGATTTGAGTATTCTGCATGGCAGTCCTGAGATTGTTCAAAGTCTCTTGATGATACTCATGTGTACCATGAGAGAAATTGAATCGAGCAACATTCATACCAGCCCTAAGAAGCTTCTCGATCATAGGCACCGATCGGGAAGCAGGTCCCAAAGTACAAACAATTTTCGTTTTGGGGATGCGCCCATCATTAGGAAGTTCCTTAAGAATCCCCTCAATATCAATATTGGCCATCTGCAACTATTTTTTCCTAAGCAAATCAGAAATCAAACCAAAAACTAAAAAGTGAAACGCATGAAATCAAAATCATAAAAAAATTAAATCCAGGTAAATGAATGAGATCCAAAAAACACGAAGACTCTATATAAACACAAAATTAGGAAGAGAAAAACAAGGAAACATCAAAACAACAAAATCTATGATGAGTATAAGAAAAAGATGAACAGAAACAGAAAAAAGCGGTCGATAGAAAGATTCATATACGATATACTTTTGCTGATGAAGGCGCTAATAGCTCCAACTACAAACTTGTACGATTTTCTCCTTCTTCCTTCTTCCTTCTTCTTCAAATCTCTTGGGTTTTGTAGTGTTGAGTTCTGTGTGCTTCAAAGCTTCGGCTACCACCGTTTGTGCTTCTTTTCATATACCACTCTGTAAAATTATATATTCATATTATTAAAGAATATTTGTCGAAATACCAAATATTTGACCTAAAAAAGTGAAACTTTTTATGGAAATTTTCATAAATAAATTAATAAAGGCATAGAGTAAATTACAAGTTTAACCTCCAAAAAGTCTACTTGTATGCCTATTTAGTAGCCAAAGATTTTAAAATAGAGTTGTTTTTAAATATAGAAAAATTAGTTAAATTATTTATAAATATAAAAAAAAATTATTTACTAACAAAAAAAATTATATTTGTAACCAGTGCTATATACATTAAAAATTTTCCATAATTATAAATAGTTTGATATTTTTTTTATTTATAGTAGTTTCTGAAATTAATATGTTTGAACTATTGATTTGGCTAGTTTCAGACTTATTAAAATTTTTATTTTACTTATCAAATTTTTAATAAAAGTTCCTATAACTGTCTTAAAAATTAAAAAAAAAAATTCTAGGGCCAATTAAAAAATATATATACACACCTTTTAGCATATATTCGAACTATCAATGGTCATGTATGTACACAGTTAACGACTAAATAATAAATTATATAAACAGTGAGCAAAATACTTAGATTAAAAAAAAATAGCAACATCAATGATTGATATAGCCTTTTATACAAAGTCTATTAATCAAAGCAATTTATCTTCTTAGTATTGTTGTTAAATAGTGATACTATTTAATTTATTTACTTAAATCATCATCGAAAGAAATCGTTCAAAAGTTTAAAAACTCAAAGCAACAATTTTATATATATATATATATATAACTTAATTTGCTTTTGAAATTCTACTAAAAATTCAAATATGTTTTTAAAAAATGTGAAAACATACCAAAAAAAAAATTGAAAATAAAATTATTATCAAATCATATTTAAATGAGCATAGCTCAATTGATATAGTATCTTATTATCAACCTCGAAGTCATGTTTGATTTTTCTACCAACATATTGTTAAAGTGATGTTCTCAAATATAGAAAAATGAGCCAAATTATTTATAAATATAGATTGCTTGAGCGATAAAGTGGTCTATCGAAGACAATAAAAATTATAGACATTTTTTATATTTATAAATAGTTTTATATTTTTATGTTTATAATAATTTGAAAATAAATTCTAGTTTTTATATTTAAGAAAATATATATGATATTGAAATGGTAGAATTTGTGAATTTTGTTTTTATTAGTAGTCACATGAAAAATGTGAGAGGTAAATAAAAATCCACTTGGGTAAAAAAGCTGTGTGCGTGCAACTTTGTGGGGGTCAAAATTGTAAATTGAAATTAGCCTTTCAACTCTAACTATGGGCTGCGTGTCATCGAAAATCCCCACGCCCCCTTCTAAGATCTTCCTTCTATTATGCTATTTCACGCGCCTTTGACAAGACAAAGGGAATATTATCCTAAATATTCCACCCATTTTCTTTTTTCTTTTTTTTTTTTTTTTTCATTTTGCAAATCAAAAAACTTTAATTCATCTATTACTTTTGGGATATGATTAAAAAAAACCACAATAATTACTTTTTCTTTTTTACTTTTTTTTTCAATGGAGTAAAATTTGTATCTAATGGTTAAACTGAATATAACTTAATTGACAAATGAACATATTAGCGATAGAAATCTATATGGTTTAAATAGGAGTGAGAATTGAATCATGGACTTTTGAAATTGATATAGGTCATACATGCTCATTTAAATTGATTATGTCTATTTAAATTATATTAAAAGAATCTTATAAAATAATAAATAATAGATTGATTTCTTAGTTTATAGTACGCCTTAATTCTTCTACACTAGGATTGTCCAACAACCGAATGGAAGTGGAGATTTAAATTATCAACTTTTAATATAGACCACTAATATTTTAACGAGCAAAATAATCGTCGATGACAAATTTAATCTTATATCATTTAACACATAATTATATTTAAACTGGCGTGTGTTTAATTTTATTATTAAAAACCTGCCATAAAGTAATAATATTTGATAGACTTATAGGATATAGAATAGTAGGATATTAAAAGGTGTTTGGACATTCGGTAATATAATAGGACTTGTAGTTTAGTATTACAAATTTCAATCTAACCCTTTTTTCTATCGTTTCTACGTTTTACAATTCCATTTTTGTTAGGTATTACTAATACCTCTGTTAGTAATTCTGATTACATTTCGTCTCTCAAACATTTCGTCAAACATTTCGTCTCTCAGTTGATTTGGAATCCGGTCTTGGAGAAATGTATGTGTTCCAAGTTCATGGAATCTTCCGATTGTAGGGATAATTTTCTCTAGGCTAGTTTATAGGGTTCTTAAGTGAATTTTGTGGGCTTGAGCTTGACTGGTGTATGGACCTGACCTAACATTAATAATTGATTGAACAAAAAAAATAATTAATTTGATCAATGAAAACACATGCCACCATCGAAATTTGTCAATTTACGTCATCAATTTCAATTTAGGACGTATGTAACATTTAATTAATCCCAAATTTTGACGTATCAATTTATGATTGTCCCAAAATTTCTCCTTCAACCAAGAAAAAGTAAAAATAAAAAATGGAGTTTCATAATAGTTTAAAGAGTAAGAAAAACAATGGAAGGTAGCCACTTGTTTTCGGACAGTTGTTTTTCAAGGTTTTGATTTGGGCACTTTCACTTTTTCAAAACCACTTCTCTAATGTAAAACCATTTCTCTAATATTTCTTCTCCGTAAAAATATATATATATATATATATATAAAATAATAATAGTAAAAGTAAAAGTAAAAAATTATTCTTTTAGGAATCCAAATCTCGAGGGAGGAGTAGGAAAAAAATAAAAACCGATATAATATCGTTGAAGAATCAAATTTTAGAGATTTTGACTTTGTTTAGAGACAAACGATGGAGAGCGGTGTATTTAGGAGACGAAAGATGCTGTAAAAATTAACCAGACTTACCTAGATGTGAATAAGTTTTTTTTTTTTTTTTTTTTGTCTTTTTAGATTTTTCTTCTTCTCTTTCTAACCATATACCATATAATTTGCTCTCTTCTAGTAGAAGAAAGAGGAAAAAACAAAAACAATTATGTAGATATTATAAATGTAATATATAAATGTAGATATCCATAACCTATATAGGTTACAAAATATCATAAAACTCCCATTGAATTTGATATTGTAACATACCTCCCCATTGAATTCAATCTTGTAACATACACCATCTCATATCCTATAAATAGTGGTATATGTTACCTTTGTAATACACACCACAATTGAGTTCAATTGTCATTTCTACTTTCTTATTTCTCTCTACTTTACTACTTTTGTTCTTCCTTTGTTCATTGTATTGTTCTTATTTTATAACACGTTATCAGCACGAGTCTCTAACACTTTGAAGATTTTGTAGAGGTTGGATTCGATTCATTGGAATATCAAGAACGCTAAAGACTCGCTAGAATTTTCTCCATAATTTGTAAGGTATTTAGAATTTCGTTCAAACATGGTGAGTATTTTGATTTTGGTCTTGTTTGACTTTAGAGGAAACAAAATTATACATGTGTTTGATATATTCATCATTGATTTTCTCACCACCATCATTCGTCTTTATTCTATTAAAACTAAAGTCCAAAAGAAGGTGAGTATTTTAATTTTCATAATGCAATATACGGAGATTGTGAAATTGAATTGCAAATTTGACATTAATTAGAATTTTTCATTAGATCAATTTCTAGAATTTTATGTACTTTTATGAGTTTTTTAAATTTGTTGTGAATGAGATTTGAAATTATAAGAATCAGACTGAGCACTCATGGTAGAAATTATGATTGTATGCACAAATAATTTTTGAATGATGTGATGCATACTAGTTGAAGAAACAAGATTAATCTCCTTGTTAAGTTCTTATTTGTGTGGAAAAGGACAAAATTATATGATAAATGTTTACTTGTGTGGTCGTGACCTGCGCATGTGCTAACACAAACAAGTAATCAATTGGAAAAAAAAATGACGGTGTTTATTCTTGATTCAATGTTTAATACGTACAAAGAAATTTTGGTAAAGGAAAATTGATATGGTCAATCAAGAAAAATCTTGAGTCTAAATTATAGTAATTTAAGTTGTTTTCAATTTGTTAAGACTACCAAATTGTAAATTGTCGTATATGTTTAAAATTGTTTGATTCTTTGCATAAAGTATGTCATTTAGAATAAGGTTGTAAATTATGGTCTTATTTTAAATTCAATTGAGATGTTTCTCAATTAATTTATATTTTCCATATATTTGAATAGGAAAATTGAATTATGATCTGTTTTCATATTTCTAACCGTTAGAAGTTTTTTTAATAGGAATTATTATGATTTCTATTTTACACATATTATCTTTTATATGTTAAGATTATCTTCTAATAATATTATATTTTATTTTTAAATATGAGAATAAATATATCAAAGACTATATTTCATTTTATTTTAAAAGGTTTAAGATTTAAAATATTAAAGATTATTCATTAAGTGAATTAGTTTTTATAAGATGAAAAATAAATCTTAATAACTTAGATTCATTAATTTATTAATTAATCTTAATTAAAAGATTAATAAATTAGAAATAAAAATTTTGACTATAAGGGAACTCTGTCTAAGGATGGTTCTGGCTAGGCTGAGGTATTTAAGCTGACCGTAAGGGAACACCTCTACCTGGGAACTAACCTGGGAGTTGAATTAGTCAAATTTTTGTTTGCCTATAGAAATTTATTGGATTGTTGAATATTTAAATTATTCTCATGTGGATTTTGTAAACTTTAAAAATTTATATATAGTGATAATATATAATTGAATGAATTCTCTCATGGTAAAATTTGAAAGTTATGCATAATAGTTTATTACTTTTCTAAAACTAATTGTGATTCAATGCACCTGAAGTTGTATAAATCAAAATAAGCTTATGATTTATGCAAAATAATGAATATCGACCATTTAATATCATTCCTTGACGTGAATGTTGTAATATTTAATAATTGTGATTGAAATAATCTTAGTAGAGGAATAAGTAATTATTCTATTAAAACCACACATATTTATATGAGAATTTCATATTTCAATTGTGATGCAAAAGAGACAATGATCTTGTACCCGTCGTACATTAAGAGTCATTTTTTAATGAAAAGGAAGATGATGTGTGGTATAACAAATTTTGAGAATTTATTTGAATCTCTTGAAGAGATCATAACTTATCCATTGACAATACTTGAAGCAAATGTCAATACAATATCAGGTTCTGCAAACTTGATTGAAGGTTTTGGAAAAGCAAACCTTATTTTACCTAGAGGAACAAAATTCACAATTAATAATGCTTTGTTCTCTAGTAAATCGAAAAGAAATCTATTGAGTTTCAAAGATATACGTCAAAATGGTTATCATGTTGAAACTAACAATAAAAATAATATAGAATATCTCTATATTACATCTATTGTTTCACATGGAAAACGTATATTGGAAACACTGCCTGCTTTTTCTTCTGGATTATATTATACACATATACGAGTAATTGAAACATACACAACAATGAACCTGAAGTTCATGAATCCAGATATATTCATCGTTTGGCATGATCGATTGGGTCATCCTGGATCAATAATGATGAGAAGAATTATCGAGAATTCTCATGGACATCCATTAAAGAACCAGAAGATTCTTCAATCTAATGAATTATCATGTGTTGCTTGCTCTCAAGGAAAATTAATAATTAGGCCATCACCAGCTAAAGTGGGAATTGAGTCACCTACATTTTTAGAACGAATTCATGGTGACATATGTGGACCTATTAATCCACCAAGTGGACCATTTAGATATTTCATGGTTTTAATTGACGCATCCAGTAGATGGTCACATGTGTGTTTATTATCAAGTCGAAACCTTGCATTTGCAAGATTACTTGCTCAAATAATCAAATTAAGGGCACAGTTCCCTGATTATACAATCAAAAGCATTCGACTTGATAATGCTGGTGAGTTTACATCCCAAGCATTTAATAATTATTGTATGTCAATTGGGATAAGTATTGAACATCCTGTAGCTCATATTCATACACAAAATGGATTAGCAGAATCATTCATCAAACGTTTACAATTAATTGCTAGACCATTACTTATGAGAGCAAAACTTCCAATATCTGTATAGGGTCATGCTATTTTGCATGCAGCGTCACTTATACGCATAAGACCGACATCTTATCATAAGTACTCCCCAGTGCAATTAGCTTATGGTCAAGAGCCAAATATTTCCCATTTGCGAATTTTTGGTTGTGCAGTATATGTTCCAATTGCCCCACCACAACGTACTAAAATGGGACCTCAAAGGAGATTAGGAATATATGTCGGATTTGATTCCCCATCAATTATTAGATATCTTGAACCCTGACGGGTGATGTATTTACTACACGATTTGCTGATTGTCATTTTAATGAGACAACTTTTCCAACATTAGGGGGAGGAATTAAGAAGTTGGAAAATGAAATTGCCTGGAACGCATCGTTATTGTCTCATTTAGACCCTCGTACAAATCAATGCGAACTGGAAGTTCGAAAAATAATTCATTTACAAAACATAGCAAACAAAATGCCAGATGCTTTTACAAATGTTAAGAAAGTGACCAAGTCATATATTCCAACTGTTAATGCTCCATCTAGAATTGAAATTCCAACTCAGCAAGTTGTTACAACTAATGAGTCAACGGTACGCCAGAAGCGTGGTAGACCAGTAGGTTCAAAAGATAAAAATCCTCGAAAAAGAAAAGTAATCAATAGTCAAAATGACTCAATTGAAAATGAGAAGATTCAAAAAGAATCTCCAGACATGACTATTGATAAAAATGTCGAAGAGACTCAAGTATATGAAGATAACAGTGAGATCTCGATAAATTATGTAATGACAGGAAAAAGATGGAATAGAACTGATGTAGCCATAGACAACATTTTCGCTTATACTGTTGCTTATGATATTATACATGAAAATGAGGATTGTGAACCTAGATCTGTTGAAGAATGTCGCCATAGAAAGGATTGGCTTAAGTGGAAAGAAGCCATCCAAGCAGAATTAAACTCACTTTCAAAACGTGAAGTTTTTGGACCTGTAGTCCATACACCTGAAGGTGTAAAACCTGTGGGATACAAATGGGTATTTGTACGTAAAAGAAATGAAAATAATGAGGTCACGAGATACAAAGCACGATTGGTTGCACAAGGATTTTCTCAAAAACCAGGCATTGATTATGAGGAAACATATTCACCTGTGGTGGACGCTATTACATTAAGATATTTAATTAGCCTGACTGTATATGAAAAGCTTAGCATGCATCTTATGGATGTAGTCACAGCATATCTATATGGATCTCTGGAAAATGAAATCTATATGAAAATTCCCGAAGGATTTAAGATACCTGAATCATATAATTCAAAATCTAGAGAATTATATTCAATCAAATTACAGAGATCATTGTATGGATTAAAACAATCAGGACGGACGTGGTACAATCGTCTAAGTGAATATTTATTGAAAGAAGGTTATCAAAATAATCCAATTTGTCCATGTGTGTTTATTAAGAAATCACAATCAGGATATGCTATTATAGCTGTATATGTTGATGATTTAAATATAATTGGAACTCCTGAAGAGCTTTCAAAGGCAATAAACTATCTCAAAAAAGAATTTGAAATGAAAGACCTTAGAAAAACAAAATTTTGCCTTGGCTTGCAAATTGAACATTTAGCTGATGGAATTTTTATTCATCAAACGACATATACAGAAAAGATTTTAAAAAGGTTTTACATGGACAAAGCACACCCATTGAACATTCCAATGGTAGTTCGATCACTAGACGTGAAAAAGGATATCTTTCGACCTCGAGAAGATAATGAAGAACTACTTGGTCCTGAAGTACCATATCTTAGTGCAATAGGTGCACTAATGTATCTTGCTAACAACACAAGACCAGATATAGCATTCTCAGTGAATTTATTAGCAAGATACAGTTCTTCTCCAACAAAAAGACATTGGAACGGAGTTAAACATGTACTCCGTTATCTTCGAGGAACGGTTGATATGGGTTTGTTTTATTCAAACAAATCAAATTTTGATCTAGTTGGTTATGCAGATGCTGGATATTTATCTGATCCACACAAAGCTAGATTTCAAACAGGTTATCTGTTTACATGTGGAGGAACTGCTATATCTTGGCGGTCTGTAAAACAGACCATTACAGCCACTTCCTCAAATCATGCAGAAATTCTTGCAATTCATGAAGCTAGTAGAGAATGTGTATGGTTGAGGTCAATGACTCATCACATTCGAGGAACATGTGGCTTGTCTTCTGGAAAATTTTTACCAACAATATTATATGAAGACAATACAGCATGTATAACCCAAATCAAAGGAGGGTATATAAAAGGATATAGAACAAAACATATCTCACCAAAACTCTTCTACACGCATGACCTCGAAGAAAATGGCGACATTAATGTTCAACAAATTTCTTCAAAAGATAACTTGGCAGACTTATTTACAAAGGCATTACCACATCGACATTCGAAAAGTTGGTGCACAACATTGGAATGCGACGACTCAGAGAACTCAAGTGATATATTCATGAGGGGGAGTAGAATTACTGTACTCTTTTTCCCTTGGCTATGCTTTTCCCCATAGGGTTTTTGTAGCAAAATTTTTTTTAATGAGGCAGGAAAGTATATAAAATAATGTACTCTTTTTCCTTCACTAGGATTTTTTTTCCCATTGGGTTTTTTCCTAGTAAGGTTTTAACGAGGCATTTATTTTATATAATATGGATATCTAAGGGGGAGTATTATAAATGTAATATATAAATGTAGATATCCATAACCTATATAGGTTACAAAATATCATAAAACTCCCATTGAATTTGATATTGTAACATACCTCCCCATTGAATTCAATCTTGTAACATACACCATCTCATATCCTATAAATAGTGGTATATGTTACCTTTGTAATACACACCACAATTGAGTTCAATTGTCATTTCTACTTTCTTATTTCTCTCTACTTTACTACTTTTGTTCTTCCTTTGTTCATTGTATTGTTCTTATTTTATAATATTGTTTTTATTTTTTTTTATTTTTATTCTAATTATTTAATAAATTAAATATAAGTTTGGAATGCAGTGATAGACCATTCTAAACTAACAATGCAAAATGCAGCCAGGATAAATCAGAAAAAAAAAATATATTTTTTCATTTTATATCTTATTATTTTATACCTATTGCATGCTTGACGTACCTTTCATTCTTTGTAGAACTGTGATGAATGTTACTTTAGTTTTTTGAACTAGCGTAGTTAATTTTTTTCAGATTCATTCTATATGATTTTGATTACACGCGTTTTTTGTTTGTGATTTGGTTTCTGATTTGCTTAACGCCAATATTGATATTGAGGGAATTCTTAATTAAGGAACTTTCTAATGGTGAGCCTATCGTACTTTGGGACCTGTTTCACGATCGGTGTCTATGATCGAGAAGCTTCTTAGGGCTGGTATGAATATTGCTCGTTTCAATTTCTCTCATGGTACACATGAGTATCATCAAGAGACAAGACCGCCATGCACAATACTCAAATCCTTTCTTGATACTATGATTTGGTTTGTTTATATTATTAGATTTTGTTCTATGGGTTATTCGTGATTACATTTTGTTTTAAATACACACAATTAATTAAAGATTTGTTAGGAAAAGTAAATTTGTTTATTAATTAATTTAAAATAAATCAAACTCCTTTTCTATAAGCCATTTTTTAGAAAAAAATTGAAATTTCTTTAGAAAGTAAAAAAAAAAAAAAAAAAAAAAAACCTGGTCACAGTTCTTCGGAATTCTTACAATAAAGGAACGGAAAAATTAACTAGACCAGTTCAAATTAACATTCATCACACTTTCACAAAGAATGAAAATAAGAAAAAAAAAAATTAAAAAGAAACCTTCCGATATTGCTTTTGCTTTTTTCTCCTCTCTTCTACTTGAGAATCATCTTCAACCTTGAAAAAAAAATAGAAAACCTTTCTTTTTTTTTTTGGACAGTTTCTTTGAGTTTAGAATGGTTCTACATTTTTTTTTCGACCTCTCCATTGATTCTTTAGAGAGATTATATCGATCTTCATTTTCTTAGATTCGTTAAGTTTATTGACTTTATATTTACTAACTAAATTTCTAAGAATGTTAAAAAATCGATAGAGCAATGGACAAGAGAGGATTTGTTATATATATATATCATGTTTTTTTTCCATAAAATATTTTCTATATAATACAATTATAAACAAATTAAATTATTAAAAAAAATAAATTGTTGGATGGGTTCATATATATATATATTGCTAACCCGATAATTGTTTTACAAAAAAAAATTAAATAGAGTAGTATTACCTAAGATGTAAATATTAAATAGAGTAGTATTACCTAATATATATATTAAAAAGTTTCCCTTTTGTTGGATTATTGTATTATTAATAGAAAGTTGTAAATATCAATTTGGCAACCAAAAACCAACCAAAAGAAAATTAAATGAAAAAGACGGACTAATCGAAGAAACACCGTTTTCATTTATACTGATCCAATTGACTTCTTCAATTCCTCTCTACAATCTCTTCTTCTTCTCTACTTCGATTCATCCATTTTTCCCATTTCCCATTCCCAAATTCCAAATTTCTGCGCACATTTCCCATACGAATTGATTTCTGTTTACACAAATTCACCTCAAAATGTTTCATTCTTCGCTCTCAATTTACAATCCTTCTTCCTCTTCTTCTCATTCGCCTCTCCCATTTGTTAAACTCCGCAACTTCTCCAATCATTCCCCCCGTTTTCGCCGGTCAATTTCAGTGATCCGATGTGAAGCTCTGGATTCTTCTTCCTCAGAGGTAGCGGTACAGTTTTCTTCTTCTTCTTCTTCTTCTTCATTGCCCTTATCGAAGGTGGGAAGAAGGGTTATGGAATCGCAAGAGGGTTCTTCCAAGGCAGGTCCATATCCTGGAGGAATGGGGCCTCACACCGGCAGAGATCCGAGTGTGAAGAAGCCTGGTTGGTTGAGGCAACGAGCTCCTCAGGGAGAGAAGTTTCAGGAGGTCAAGGACTCATTGTCTCGATTGAATCTCAATACTGTTTGTGAAGAGGCTCAATGCCCCAACATTGGAGAGGTTTCTTTCTCTTTCTCTCTCTCCCTGAGCTTATTATAGTTAACTTAGTACACTGAGTTGTTTTATACCTTGTGATTTAAAGAACTATTCTCAGAAGCTTGAGTTTATTAGGGAGTATGGTTAACAGCTACCTCAGAGTAGTGATTTTTGTTTTGAAGTTGTTTTGGTTTTCTGTTTTTCAGTATGTGGAAGAGCTTATTATCGTTAACTTAGTACACTGAGTTGTTTAATACCTTATGATTTAAAGAACTATTCTCACAAGCTTGAATTTATTAGGGAGTATGGTTAACAGTTACCTCAGAGTTATGATTTTTTATTTGAAGTTGTTTTGGTTTTCTGTTTTTTAGTATGTGGAATCTGGTTTTGTCAATGTGGGTAGCTTTTAATTGCACAAGTATTCAGGACTGACTATTATCATCATGATTCTAATGTTTTGGGCAGTGTTGGAATGGGGGAGGGGATGGAATTGCGACTGCTACAATTATGCTTCTTGGTGATACATGCACTCGGGGATGTAGGTTTTGTGCTGTAAAGACTAGCAGGAACCCTGCACCTCCTGATCCAATGGAACCACTTAACACTGCTAAAGCTATTGCCAGTTGGGGGTATGCAATAATTACCCTGTATCTTCATAAGAGAATCTACCTTCTTTTTGTCTATTAAGAGTGAATATGGATGGATATTAATTGAACTTGACCTTGTGTTGATAATGTTTATTTATTTAATTGGCAGAACGTGGCTACATGGTTGTTAAGACTGATATAGCTTTATCTTTTTCTTCTTTCTTTCTTCCCTCTATCAATTTGTTAACAGAGATATTTCACTAGATAGCATCGATTTTTTTATAAAAAAAATATAGCACAAAAGTAATTTTTCTTATTGTGTTTTATATTAAGCTTGAATTTGAGTTTGACTTAGATTATGCTACTGTTGTAAAATTTCTTCTGCTATAGTTGGAAATACATATTTCTTTTATGTTGTGCATGTATATACTTCTTGTTGATATCTAGATTTTTGGGTGCCCTGCTATGAATATGAGATGAAAGAGTTGTTCTCATCTAATTTATTATCTCAACATGAAGAGGAAGTCAAATGAAATCTTGATATTATCTTTGTATAGGGTTTGCTTGGCGTATATTGTCTGTTCTCATCTACTTGTTTTAAATTAATAGGTGTAATTAATTTTTAATAACATTGAATTGTTTTTCTGTATTCCCTTCTAGTGTGGATTACATCGTCTTAACAAGTGTAGACCGTGATGATATTCCTGATGGAGGAAGTGGACACTTTGCGCAGACAGTCAAAGCTATGAAGGTCTAACAGATTTTTCTACAATAATTTTTGTCTCCTTATCTATAAACTGTAATTGTTGAAGGTTTCTTGGAAAAATTACTAGAAGTATAATTAGTTTTAATGAATCTATTCTGTAGGAACTGAAGCCCGAGATCATGGTTGAATGTTTAACTTCTGATTTCCAAGGTGACTTGAAGGCTGTGGAGACTCTCGTTCACTCAGGGTTAGATGTATTTGCTCACAATATTGAGACTGTGAAACGGCTTCAACGAATTGTTAGAGATCCTCGAGCTGGGTAAGTTGCATCACTAATTAACTTCCGTTGCAAACCTGTCTCCAGAGTTGAATGTAGTATTGCCTTAAGGTTCTACTTTCTAAATATAATACACTCGGTGAGAGAAATTCTTGAAAAGATTCAAAATAGATAATGGTATTTGGTTTCTTATGAATTGTAAGCAAACAAAACTATGTCGTAGCTTTTATTTTAGTAATATTTAAGAACATAAAATTACTTTTGTGATAAATAACTCAGACCTGACATTTGCTTTCTGAAAGAACAACGAGGATTTCTCTAAGTCAAATAGGCTATAATTTTGTACACTATCTTGTTTGACACTCGTTCATTTTTCCAAGTTCAGTTTTCTTGCCCCTTCTGGTCTACATGGCATCGACCTTCTCATAATAAGATGAAAAATGGCATTGAAATGTGGGTGCGATGGCATGCTTGTTTTAACTTTTAACGCCATTATGGTAAAAGTCCTTTAAATTGCAACGAGTTACTTTTGGGTGTGATGGAATCTGGTTTTTGTGCTTTCATTCTTTGCAATTAAACTTTGTTTTGAAAATTTCATTATTTCATTTTCCCTTCTGTCGTTTTATTACTTGTTCTAGGGTGTCTTCAAAATCAGTAAGCAAGGGCTTCAACCTAGTTGGAGTCCTAATTATTCTTCATGTTTTTTCCTTTACCAGCGATCCGTACCTCGCCTAGTTGAGTTTCTTATAAGCAGTTTGGTTCTATGCAGTTATGACCAGAGCTTAGCCGTGCTAAAACATGCAAAGCACAGTAAGGAGGGAATGATCACTAAATCTTCAATCATGCTAGGTCTCGGAGAATCCGATGCTGAATTGAAGGAAGCTCTTGCTGATTTAAGGGCCATGGATGTGGATATTCTTACACTTGGGCAGTATTTGCAGGTTTGTTAATACTTAGCTAACTTACTCGTCCAGTCATATTTATTCCTTGCCTTACCTGCCATGGAACCGACTTAAATGAAGACCAACCAAGTTTGGCTGAGTTTCAACTATTCTTAAATCTTAGTTCGTTTTCTTTGTTGCTTGTAATGCTTGTAATGTAATGCACACCATTTTTGCAATTCCTTGGGTGTTTAGTCTGATAACTGTTTAGAGCAACTTGGGCCTGCATCAATTCATGCATATTAGCGGTTTGTGTAAGAGACCCTCACTTGTTCACAATTCAGTCGTTATTCTTAAGACACGATTGTCCTCTTGCAGCCCACCCCTTTACACCTGACTGTCAAAGAGTATGTCACACCCGAAAAGTTTGCATTCTGGAAAGAATACGGGGAGTCAATTGGATTCCGATACGTGGCTAGTGGACCCTTGGTAAGCTTTATTCATAATGTATCATTCTTCCATTGCGAAGACAATTGCAGCCATTTCCTAGACCATGCTTGCTACCAAAATGAGTTCATTTGGTACTTAGTTTCCTTATATGGTCAGGTTCGATCCTCATATCGGGCAGGCGAGCTCTTCGTCCAAACCATGGTTAGAGAAAGGGTCAAAAGCTCAACTGTAAATTGAAGGATCAGCCCTCCAGCTGTGACGTGAGTTCAGTCATTAGCAGTGATTCCAAGATTGTAACATAGAAAAAGAGGAGGGAGATGAATGATTTCAGAGGAGAAGCCATTGTCAACAATATTGAAGAATCAGCTTTCCAGTTGAGTCAGCAATACATGACCAACTTAGCATTGGTATGGCTCTCCTGAGTTGGTTTCTTCCCTTAATTATTCGATCAACTTTGCTAGCTATTAATTACCCTTGCATTAACCCCCATTTTTGTCCTCTTTTAAGAACCGTTATTTAATCTCTCTCATCATTTTCCTTTTTTATAATTTTTGGGTTGGAAGACAAACCAAGATTAATAACGTTCTTTTTTTTTTTTTTTTTTTTTTTTTTTGTGAGATCTCATTTTATGTACTCTAGTTGTTTATTCACATATAAGAAACAAGCTTAGTGTTAATAAAATAGTGCATCTAACTACTTTTAATTTGTTTCAAGTTTTTGGAATATTGGATTATCCTTTTGGGTAAAAATTTTCTATATTTGTTTATTTGGCTAATTTTTTTATATTTGAAAACAACCCTATTTTTTTACCCAAAATTTTTCTATATTTGTTAATTTGGTTAATTTTTTTTATATTTGAAAACAACCCTATCTTTTTTTTAATAAATCATGAGTCCACGATGATGGTCTATTATTAATCTGATGTGGAAAAGTATGTTCACTAATTCTTAAACTATTATTGTCTACATTTTTTTTTATTATTGTTTACTAAAATAAAAGTTAAATTTATACAAAATACCTTTAAACTTTAGAGAGGCTTCAATAATGAATTTGAACTTTTCAAATCGTTTCATTCTTTTTTTCTTTGAACTCTTAAATTTATTTCATAATAATCATTCTATCAATGAAAAAAAAAAAAAAAAGTAATGGGGTGATGATTTGTAAATAGTCATGCCATAAGCGGTAAGTCTCAAATAAACCTCAACTTTAAGACATGTTTTCATTATACTCTTAACATTTGCAAATTTTCATTTTTAGCCTCTAACCTTTGACATTGAAATCGTTTCAAAACAGCAATTTCATTTGTTTTTCCACTTATAATGAATATGAAAATATGGATGCGGTCACGAGTTAAATCCATCAGGAGCATAGTTGATGTTGGCCACCAACAACATGTGTACTACTGTTTTGTAGGTCATTGAGATGTCAATTTTCTGATTTTGTTTTAACGGACAAGCAAGTGGAATACTACTTTAAAACAAATTTAATGTTCGAGGTACAAATGAAACTTTGAGAGATATAAGATCGTTATTAAAATCAAATCTACAAGTTCATTGGTTTCATATAAAAATGGCTTAAAATAAATGATGCACAACTTAAACTCAAGATACAAGTTTGGGGTAGGATTATCACATCGACCCATAATAAATTCCAACTTGAACCATTCATTTTTAATCTAACTAAACTCGACCTATAAACATTGTTAGTTGTTAGTTACTCTCTTTATATACTTTATTTTCCAATGTTTTTTATAGCTATTTTTTTCATGATTGCATTTACTTGTTCCTTTTCTTTCTCTACATTGGTTTGAGTTTTACATTCATAACGCTTTTACTAACTAAGAATTAGAATCAAGGAATGAGAATAAAAAATGTGAGATCCACTTTATCATAATTGATAGTACTTATCATAATAAGGAATGAGAACAAAATATAGGACCACCCCAAAGTTTGAAATCTCATTACAGAATGATATCACAGTATATATCGAAAAATCACCCTATATATCAAAAACAAATATAAATATTTATATATCGAAAAACATAAAAGTACATATAAATCCACGACGGCGGCGGTAATTGGTGACAAGTGCGAGATCTTGGCGGCGTGTGAGTTGGAGTGAGATTGGAGAAGTTTGGCCGAAAAAAATCGAGAAAAAAAACTCACCGTCGGTCGAAACTTGAACGGCGAGAACGGTGGACGACGTGTTGAACGATGGGAACGGCGTTGTCGACGGTGTTGGGTGGTCCAAGGAAGGGAGGCAGCGGCCGAAAAGAAAGATGAGAGAGAGTCTTTTGAGAGAGAGATTGAAGAAGATGGAATGACTAGAGTTTTGAGAAAGAGATCGAAGAGATTATGCATGACGGAGGGATATACAAAAACCTAGGTTTGTTTATTTGTTTATATAAAATGTAGGTGAGGGTCAAATTGTAAATAACCATTTATATTAGTGAAAATATGAAAGCAAGAATGCCGTTTTTGTAAAAAAATAGGATGTTTTAGACAACAACGTAAAATGGGCATTATCTTAAAGGCCTTTTATGTTGAAAATTCATGTAAAAAATGTACATATACACTAATACACTTTATACACATTTGATACACCTGATACACTCAATATACACCTGATACACTCAATATACACTAGATACACACTTGATACATCTGATACACTTGATACCTTTGATACACTACTGATGTATACTTGAATTAAAATGATATACTTATAATTTATATATATATATAAAAAAAAAAAAAACTTAAACTTCTTCGAAAGCAGCAGACCCATCCCTCCTCCCCCAACATCCCAACATCTCTCTTCAAGCAGCCAACACTACTCCACACCATCTACTGTTGGCTTCCGCTCCACCTCCCCGCCACTTACCTCTGTCGATTGCCACATGTCCGGTAACCGATCGCCGATTTTCTCTCTCTCCCTTTATTTTTCTTTCCCCCAACATCTCTCTTTCACCAACTCCACACCATTTTTCGTCGGCCACCACTCCATCTCACTGCCGCTTACTTCAGTCCACCATCGCACGTCCTATCACTAATCGTCTGTCGCCACTTTTCTCTCTCGATTAATTAATTGTTTAGGGATTTATTTAATAAAAAATAATTAAAAATTCATTGCATATTTGTCATATTTGCAAAGTTTGAAAAGTGAAAGTCATAATTGCTAAACCCTAAACTTAAATTGGCTACCCAATATAATTTCCTTATAGTTTATTAATTATTTTTTTTATAAATTTTCTAATAAAATTAATGATATTAAAAAACAGTACATCATACAAATTACAAAAGACCAAAGAAAATAGGTAGTCCAATCCAAACTATTCATCTTAGTATAATATTCATCTCACTTCATCTAAAAACAATTCAAATTTTGAAATACAATAAAATAAATTCTAGGATCACCCTTTCATCTCATCTCCACACGATAAAGCAAGGGCAAAAACAATCTCCAAATCAAACTACCATGATAAGGAGAATACTTATAATAAAAATGATAAAATAGGCATAAACAATTTATCCACATAGTATCTTTTATATATATAGAAGTATAGATAGCAAACTACCACGTGGAACGCACGCGTAATTCTTTTAAACCTCAATTATATATTAACAATTTAGATAAAATATTATGAAGTATATAGTCAAAATTAATTTTTATATCATTTTTTTATAATAATACACATTTTTCAAATGAATCAAATGAAGCATGTTAGTTCATTCAAATGAATCGGACACTTTGATTATTTTTTTAATGACATTTTGATTATTAGTTCCACATCTAAATTTAATGACTAATATACTTTTATAATTAAAATTTAATTAATTATATGAAAAAGTGGACAAAAAAATATGGTTTTTTAAAAGATATATATCTATATATAATAAACCAAAATAAAAATTTATATATGGCTAATCGCTCATACTTTTATTCTTAAACTATTTTCACATTTTCACTCTGCTTATTTTGCTAATTACTCTTGCGCTCTGTGTTGTTCAAAATTACTTAGTTCATTGATCTTTTTACGTGTCATTCGCGAATCAGTTTGATCCTCCCTATTAGTCAATACAATGTTGGACCAAATTTTTTTTTAATCAAGTATGTTATTTGATGATATTTTTATTTGTTGAGAAAATTGATTATATGTAAGAATGAAAATTACTAAATAATGACAATCTGATACAAATAAAATGAAAGAAGAAAGAAACAAAATCTTCTCTGATGATTTTGTTTTTTTTTTCTATTGAAAAGTGTCAACAGTGTATTGTGGACAAAAAAAATTGTGATCATTAACAATCTCATGCCTCATATCTTAAAAAAAAAAATGAAAGAAATAAAAGAAAAAGAAAGAAATAAAAATTTCTGAGTGAAATGTGTATCTAAATCGTAGTTTCTTGACTAATTGAATTTTTGGTATTTGTCAAAGTTGTTAGATTTATATAATTCAGGTGGAATTTTATTAAGCACTAGTTTCCATTTTAATAATAATGACTATGAGGTTGAATCAACAATAATTTAATATAATGAATTTTAATATTTAAATAATTAATTTATATGTCACAAATACATTAAATCATTAACACATAGTTAATTTTTGGTTGTTTTACTTAAGTTTAGATTTTTATTTTTTGTTTAATTAAATATAATTAACTTTTGAAGTTTAATAATATAATGAAACTCATTTTTCTAAGTACTTTTTTTTTTAGAAATTTTATTAACAATTATAGTAATTAATTGTGTGTGGCGTATTTGTTAATTTAAGAATTTACTAAGGGTGTTATAGTGCAAAAATGTCTTTCAAAGATTCTGGCATTTAGATTATAGAGAGAGAAAATAAAATTTATTGCAAAAGAAACCATTATTCGATTGACGGTTTAAGTTATTCAAGAGTATGGAGCTTGATCAATATCAAAAACTTTCTTCCAATCTTGAAGTTAGAAGTTGGAGAAACAATATATATTGAAATATATCAAATTTGCCACAAAATGAATAGCATTGTCATAATTGATAACTTTTTAGATGACAATAAATAAAACTTTAGAGGTATATTTTCTTATTAAGAACATAATGGAACGTTGAAAAAAAAATACGAAGATCTTCACTATTATTTACCTCTTGAAAAAAACTTAAATAATGAATATTGTTTACGTTTTTACTAATAGCTTTGAAATTGGAGAAGCAACATACTTACATAAAAATTTGCCACAAAATGAATAGCAGTGCCACAATTGTTCAACTTTAATTTGAATGATAATAATTAAATAAAGCTTTAGAGGTATATTTATTATTATGAACCTAATAAAACTTGGAAAAAGAGAAATGAAGATCTACGTTATTTACCTCTTGGAAAAATCTTAAATGTTTAATTTGTCACCAAATGAATATCACTACCACAATTGTGAATTATGGATGACAGTACATTTGTTTATTAAGAATAAGAACTTAATAGAACTTGAAAAAATAAATCATTTTGTTTATATGTATATTTAATTTGTTTCATTTCTTCATTTTTGCAATGTTAGTATTCATTTTTTTATTTCATAGTTAACTTTTTCTCAGTATATATAGAGAATTATAGCATATACTGCAGTATATATTGAACATAATATTTTTTAATAAACAGCTCGGTGTATAAAATTTTGTATTCTATATATCCAATATACTAAGATTTTTTTTTATATATAATGGAGTGTATTATAATTTTTTTTTTTCAAACAGATAATGCAATTTACTCATCTATTTTTTTTTTTTTTTTAAGGATTTCAGCAGTTTGAGTAGAAAGCATATATGAAATGTTCTGACTTAGATCATTTGTAACTTCTTTATATATCATATAGTCCTAAATATATAGTATAAGAAATGAACTAAGTTAAAAAAGAAAAAGAAAAAAAAAAAAAACACCTGGGTATTTAAACTTAAATTAGGTTTCACTTTTAATATACTTCACAGGTTTCAATGTCGCTGTATTTTAGCGCTTCACCTTCAATATACCGTCAAATGTTTTTAAGTATATTCTATAAAATCTGGGGTTGAAATTTTGTATTTTCATTAGAGTACCAACACAAATAAATGAAAAGGGGTTGAAAATCTTGAATTGTAACTCTAGGAAATCAGAATCTTACTGGAAATTTTTCCTGATGTAAACCGATCGTCCGTCCATTCTTCTACGCGTTTGTAAGAATTTTTTCTAGAAAAAATCGCCCAAATCGCAATAATGTCAATAGTTCAATTTATCACTCTATGTAACTGTTCAAATTAATGTACATATATACTCGAATTGGCAATATCTACCACTTAAAATTATATTTACATTGATGTTTTTTTTCCCCTTAGAAGAAGGGCTTTGAAACTATAGAAGTATAAACAAACAGATAGATAAATTTTGTTTAATTATTTGTTTCAAAAATAACATTACTGTTGTTTGATTACCATATAAGAAACGAAATAACAAAAATTTATGCCTCCCACGGAAAAAAAAAAAAGTTATACAAATTAGCCTCAACAATAAACCTCGACCTTACTTAACAGGATGTATTCTATAGATTGACTCGTGTTTGAAATGACATTATGGAGCAAAATGGAAAGAAGCTAAAACCAAAAATGAACAATTTCATCAAATAATCTACAGAATCCAACCTCATAAAATAAAAACTTTTGGGAAAAAGGATTTATCCTACAAAAATTTCATATTGCAAGCTCAATAAAAGTTGGTTTTTTTCTCTCTCTTTTTTTTTAAAAGAAAAATCCTATTGTTGGAGTTACAGTTATAGTCTCACCTCCCAGAAAAACACTACAATACTCTTTAATCATTTCCTTCATCAGATGAGTCATCTTTTAAATCTTCTGAATCTGAAATGTCAGCCATCTTTTGAAGAGAATCCATGTCCCCAACTTCAGAGAGCGTGTGTATTCTTAGTTTTTCAGCATCTTCACTGAAAAAAAAAAAAAAAAAACACACACACACACAACAAAACTCACATAATCAAAAATGGAAAAAACTAAAGGAAGATAGGTCCAGAAGCTGTGTTGAAGAAAAGTTTTAACATTCCCATCTGCAATAGCTAGTTCACAAGACTCTTATTTCTTTTTTAAATGAACAGGCTCACAAGAATCTAAAGAGAATTAGGAATGTGAAGGGAGGAACATACTCTGTAACACCAAATATTTCTTTGACAGTTAAAGAGCTATCTTTCGAACAAAATTCCGGCAGCTGTCCAACATTAAGACAAATTAATAAACAAGTTAACTTTAAAAGAAAATAGTGATATACACGTTTCTTTGAATAAAAGAATCATGAGCAGCCAACTCGAGCCTAACTCAACTGGTTTAGACATATACTCTCAACCAAGAGGTTAAAAGTTGAATCCTACAAATCTCATACAATGACTCAAAAAAAAAAAAAAAAAAAAAAAAAAAAAAAAAAAAAAGTTGAGCAGTAACTCTAAACATTTTTGTTGAATTGTTTTTGGGAAATATCAAGAACATCCGAATTTCATAAACCATTTTATTATAACCCAAAAGCTTAAGTTGATGGGCAAAGGCAAATTTAATGTTACATTAACTAAGACTCCCCCTCACTTGTAAACACGAGATATGTAGAAGATCCAACAAATGAAAATCAATTTTAATTGAGGAGGAAATAACAGTGCAGGAGTATGAACACAGGACCTCCTGGACTACCTGCTCTGATACCAAGTCACTGATTGACTCTAAAAGCTTAAGCTGATGGATGAAGGCAAATTTAATGTTATATTATCTAACAATAAGAATAGAGATTGTCAACCAATAGTTGGTTTGTTTCCGTAAACTTTTAATATAGAATAAAAAGTAGATAGAAGGTCAAGGAAAAGCATATCATGCACTGAAACGTGAAGAAAATAATGGTTTTTCTTCTTTCCTATAAGAAACCAAGCTTTTATTGAGAAAAATAGAACAATAAAAGAAATTTTAGGAGTTTTGCACAATCTACTGTTCATCCTACCAACCTCAGACAGGTAGAAGATTTTGCCAAAAAGGGCCTGTACGGCTAGTTTTCTCTTGAAACCCTTCTCGGTATAACCTGACATATTCATAACAACTGGACCTGAAAAATTAAAAAAATAGCTATCAGAAAGATATAACGTGAAGTTCATCTTACACCAAGCTATCAATATTTAGTGTGTGCATATATATACACACATAAATCTACAGGATGTATCCATATTTGCAGAAGTAACAGTAGTAAAAGAAATTATAAATGAACAAACAAGTTAAAAGATGCTTTCAGAAAGAGACCGGCTATCTGTAATAGATAATCGTTTAAGCTTTCTTATTAAAATTTTAAGAATAACTTCAGACTTGTTGGTCATTGATAGATTGTTCACTTGAGTCTTAAAATAACCTATCAAGTAGCAGTCAGAAACTCCAGGGATGGAGGGCCATACTGAACCAGAGAATTCAGCTGCATTTCAATAACATTTTCAGGAAGGTTTGTTGGAAATAAATTTAGGGGAATAGAAATTTCTGAAATAATCAACAATCCCCCACAACTTTTAAGATTTTGAAAATACAAAAATAAATAAAGGCGAGCTGTTTTACTATGCAATGGGTGTAGCTACCTTATGGGTTTGAGTTTGATTCACCACTTAGTGTTAGCATTTGACACTGTATATCTGTTTCATGAGTGTTTTAAGGGAGTATCACAACACCTCTTGTGGTGACCACACTACAACACCCACATAGGTGAATATCATGGATAAAAGGGTTTGTGCGGGTATTGGGTTTTGTGCCTTGCTAGTGTTTGTCCGGTTATTTGAGTTTTGTGGAGTGAACGGAACAGTAGGGTGTTTAGGCGGGTTGATAAAGATTATAGTGAGTTATGGGCCCTTGTTCGCTTTTATGTTTCCTAGTGGGCTTCGGTATCGAAGTTTTTTTGTAATTACTCTATTAGTATGCTCTTGTATAGCTGGAGTATCTTCTTGTAAGGGAGCCCCTTTTTGTGGGTTTGGTTTTTTTTGTATGCCCGTGTATTCCTTCATTTTTTCTCAATGAAAGGTGTTGTTCTTATATATATATAAAAATATATATATATATAAAATTGAAACATGAAACATGAGACACGAGGATACTACCTTCGACTTCGATTTCCTCTTACGTCTAAACAATTCTTCGCTCCCTAATCGCATTTTTAAAAATGAAACATTTTTTTGACATTGATCCCCCTACTCCAAATAACAATAATGATGACATGGGCCGTACAACACCCTCTCCAAAGCCCCCTTGGATATGATAAACATAAAAGTATAAATAAGAAAGTAGATTAGATTACCTTTATCTCTCTCAATCCTCCTTGATACCTCATTCAGAATTTTTGCAACCTGAGTATCCTCCAATGCAGAAGCTTTTCTAAGCTGAATTAGGTTGGCAACCAATTCAGGGTTGAATGGTTTTTCATTCAGTGCATAACGGATGTACTTCCGCAGAATTTCATCCACACTGAAACCTGTCTGGAATGGATTGGATTTAGAAATTATTACAGTCCATATTTTGAATTGTCTAGCATGTCACTTAAAAGACAATTATTTTAATCATCACTCAAAAACAGACTAAAATCCTTTGGTAAAATCTGGTTCAATTGGATATGTAAGAATTTAGGGAATAAAGGAATAGAAGATATTTGACAATGCTCATAAAGGTTATGTCAATCCTTTTGGATATGGCAGTTCTCTAAAAGGCTTTTGTAAGCCCCTTTAATTTGAGGGTTCCTCACATTTTGTTTCCCCTATACCTTTTCAAGTATCTTAAATGGGAAAATTATCATTACGCCTCAAAAGAAGAAGACTATCCATTGCAGTGTAGTTAAACCTGAAAAGAGAGCCTCCAATATGGAAGAAGATGACATGCTAAAGCAAAATGTCCACATTATTTGAATAACTCAAAATATTTGGATTAGATTTCGTTGATGACAAAAGTTATAACTTCATAGTAAGAAGTAAATATACTCTATATGAGAATTCAAGAAACCCGCAACAGATCTAACCTTCTGCACAATTTCAGCAAGAGCCTCAGGTTTTACTTCATCCCTTCCTTTCTCAAGCAGCTCATCTACTGATTTGCAGAGAATGGCATTTTTTGTGACCTGAACATTATCAACCCCAATCAATGTAAACTTTAGTTTTATAGAAGTGGCACTGATACAAAAATCCACCCATCCCTTTTAACTTATTTCCAATTGAAAATCGCTATTGTAATCACCTTTAGGTGCTTTGGGGTTTTCCCTTATTTCATTTATTCAATTAAATGTTTCTTATCTGAAAGAAAAAAAAAATCACCCATCCCTCGCACAAATAACTTGCATTATACAAATTTAGCTCATTACTTCCATTAGCCACTGTAATCAAGTCCTGATATCGACCCAACTCACACACACTCTCTCTCTCTCACGATCAAACAACTCCAGTATAGCTATCATAATGTAAACATCCTAAACCTTCTTTGAAGTGATGATTTAGTCCACGGAGTTTAGTACTTGACAATGAAGTTTAAATTTTGTGACGATTGTGTTCTTAAATTTTTGTACATAATGATTAAATCCACCATATTTTAACATTTGTAAGGATTTAGTTCCTAAGATAAAAATTCTCTTTGAGGTGTATTGGGTTTCTTAAGTAGGTAGATTAAAAAACTGCTCAAAGACCAGATGTATTTAAACTATATAGACTAGATGATTTTTCATCATTTCAAAATTTAAATTATAGAGACTAGATCCTAGTGCATTAAAATTCATGAACTGAATCATTACACATTTCAAACTACAATAAGAGACCCATTGCATGTTGAAGTTTATAGATTAAATCACTATTTCAAACATCAACCGAACGTTTCATTGAACCTAAAGGAAATCAAGTTGCATATGAGGAGTGGTAAAGCAAGTAAGAGAAGGAAGACCTGTCTCCGGCGTTTTTCTTTAGGGGAATTGAATTTCCGAACAGTCTTAACGAAGGCGATAACAAAAGTAACTCCTAAATAAGCAAGAGGAACAGCAAGAATCCAAGGCAACGAGCTCTGGCCAACCCTAGGGCCAGGAATTGCCTGAGTGACGGAGCCAGTGAACTCCACGAGGTCCAAGGCCTTCTCCTGATACCAAGGCAACTCTTCTTCCACCTCCACGAATTCTTCCTCCTCTCCAACTTTATTAGCCTTGGAATTCGTAGATTCCTTTGTCACTACAGGAACTGAATCGGAGTCCTTCTTCGCCGCTGCTAAGAGAAGTGTTGTGCGCTTCGAAAAGACGGTGAATGGAGAGAAGGTAGATGAAGGAAATGGTGGAAATGGAGATTTGGGGTGACGAAGCAATTGGGAAGCATAGGAACAGCAACAAGAACAGGAAGTGAGGGAAGCCATTGTTGAAGGAGAGAGGAAGCTCGGTGATGAAGCCCCCTTCTGGGCTTTATCGCCTTCAACCACACCTGAGTATACAGACGATTTTGGACTTAGCTTAGGTTTTTGACGTGGCATCAAAAAATTAAATTAATAATTTAGACCCTAAATTTTGAAGTTTTATCTTAATTTGATCATTTTACCTTAGAAATATAAAATTGATCTTGAAAATTATGGTTGGTAACTATTTAATTTTTTATTTAAAAATTTTCATATATACTAGCCACAAAATTGAATGCTTATTATCATTTCGTTAGAGCGTTTTCTATATGAGAATGAACACAGACATGTAAAACTATGTTTATTTTAGAGGTTTTAATATTTTGTTCGGGAATAAGTTATTCCTAACCTCCTTAATTTCCATAAACAATAGTTTTTCATTTTAAACGTGGTTTCTCTTTTTCCTACTCAATTTTTTTTATTTTATATATAATTTTATTTAAAATGAAATTAATTAAACAAAATTAACCTAAATATTTATTTTAATAAATCAATAATAATCTATTAAAATATTTACTTAACTTGTTTCTACCATCAAAATTTATTATATGAGCATAATTGCTTTCTTTTACATAAATAAATAATTAATTAACTAACAATATCTTAAATATATTTAATTAGTAAAGTTAAATTTAGTTCGTAGAAACATTTATTTTTCAATAATAATAATTGATCACTAGTTTTTTTTATAATCAAATAATTATTTATTGAGATTAATTTTTATTACTTTATTCATTATTAACACGTCATATTTATAAAACTCTTTTTAGTATTCTTTATTAACATATCATACTTTTATTTAATTTTCAATTTTTATATAATTTCATAAATTAAATACAAACGTCATTTTTGTTCATAAAATTCTTATAACATTTTCCAGGCACAATCAAACACAATCATCTTTGATTTTCAAATATCCTATTCTCAAGCATCCTTTATTATAGCATCTATAAAACCTTAAACCAAACTACTTCTTAAAGATTCATTATACATAAATTTATAATTTATAATTAATAGATCAATTAGGATTTTTGTTTTTAAAAATTAAATTTATGAACATATTTTAAAAAACCAAGCCACACGTTAAAAACTAAAAAAATAATAAATAAATAATTTTCAAAAGCATGTTTTTGTTTTTAAAATTTGACTATGTTTTTTTAATATATATATATATATATATTAAAAAATTTAAGAGAAATTAAATATAATTTCAATAAAAAAAAAACAAAAAATAAATTAATTACCAAACAAATTCTTAATTTTAAAAACTGTTATTGAAAATTCTAGAATCCATTCAATGTACAAAAGTTAATAGATAGACAAACATAAAAATATAATAAAAAAGAAGTTTGAATGCCTATGAAACTTGTTCGTTAAAACATTTTACCCTAATAAATAAATAAATCACAAAGCAAATAGATTAACATAAGTTAGATATGTATAAATAATAATAATAATAATAATAATAATAATAATAATAATATTATGTCAACATTAGCATAGCCCAATAACTTTTTTACATTCTATATGCTAAGTCGAAGAAAACAACCCCAGAAAAAAACTAATAATAATAATATTGTACAATAATTAAATCTTCTTTAATAATCATGAAACAAGACATTTTATTAAGGCTCATAAAAATTAAAAGGTATAAATATAACTAACACTAAACAAGATTAAATTTCATAACTTTGCTTGGTGTAATCATATTTACAGACTACTTTGGTGAATGCTGACTGCTTTAAAGCCATAACTAAAAAAAAAAAGAAGGCTTTTGTGACTAACAATCTGAATTTGTACACTGGGAGTTTAATGTATCAAACATTGTCTGGCCAAAATTCCCTAAAAAATGCTCGCTCAAATTCCTTCTCTTGGAATAGCCTCTCTTCCTCTTGCATCTTCCTCATCCTTTTTGACAGCCCCTTCGCTTTCTTTAGAGAAGGACATTCCTGAACATTGCAAACATTATCATTACTTAGTTAGCTATACTCTTATTTTTCGAGTTAACAAATTATATGTGTAGTGCGCAGAGAGAACAAATTATATATGAGGTATTATATATGTTACCTGAACATAGCTTAAGTAGTTAAGGCATGTGTCATCTACTTAAAAAGTCAAAAGTTTGAATCTCCCTACCCTTACTATTGTTGAACTCAAAATAAGTAAATAAATATGACATTGTCGTAGAGTGAACTTCTAAATGTGCAGCAACTCTCTATCCATCTGAGTTCGAGTCCTCATGTTTGCTGAATTTCCCTTTTCATGTAATTTTATTTTAAATAGAGATATACATTTGTCAACTTGAACATAGCTCAACTATTTAAAAGCATAACCGGAGAAAAGTTATATATTCAGAAACTTTTGAAGACAATCATGTCAAACTATTAGAACTATGACATGAGTTTACAAAGATAATAGTTGAATTTTGCACATCAAGCACATTCAAATCAAATCTTTGTGTCAGTTAACCTATTCGCTTGTTTATGATAACATATCGTGAGCAAGTGATTGATGCAATTCAATAGATTATGGAAAATTTCAACCCCTTGGAAAATAGTCACTCTTTATTTTTTTGGTTGAGGGCGGGGGATTGCTAGATAGCTTCGTCACCAAAAATAGATTCCATGATATCGAGGCCAACAATTTCAACTCTCTTGGAATTTCAAATAATCCAGCAAAAGTATTCTAAGCTGTTATGTGGTCAGGGTTTAGAGAAGGCAAAAACATTACCTATAAATGCAGTGAAGTTTTGGCTTAAGGAATTTGATCGGAGAGAGTTTATTAGCAAAGTTAATTGAAAGTTGAACGAATTGTTGAGATGACTAAGTGCAATTGTTCTTCTTCTTCCTAGTGTTTCCTACATAATTCTTTTTGTAATTATACTCTTTTTGAAATTAATTCTAATTCGAAAGTATTTTTCTAAGCTCCTGTAGTTTCAGATCCTTTCCCATCTAAACTACGCCTAGAAAACTGATGATAGCGATCAAAGACTGCAAAGAATTTCATATACAGAAGTTTTACCTGGTTATTTTTCCTATCAGAGGCTGCAATATCGGTAGTTTCTTTAAGCTTCTTCTTCACTTTATCTGCTCCCAAACCTCGTTTGTTATTCTTTATAGATGCCTGGACGGGTTCCAACCTACCCTGCTTGCATGAGATTCAAATAGTAAGTTTCCACGTGTAAACATTGGAGGATAACAACAAAACAAGAGGGCACTGTACTAAAATGACCTAGTTACATGCATCGTAAGAGGAAACAAGAACCACCATAAGCCTTCCTTTTTGAAAAAACAACAATAAAACAAAAGATTCGTGGTTAGGATGATTAAAAAAATGAGGGACAACAAATAATAAATCTAAGAAGTGACAAGACTCCTCTCAACTTGGCTTTAGAGAGGGGAAAACAACCGTAGAGGATGAGACAAAGACGCCGTTCTCCTCTATCACATCCATTTAGTGCAACTCTCTAGGAAGGTTCATATATTCTTCCAAGTAATAATTCACATGAGATTACCCTAATTGCATTTAGCTCCAGTCTTCCCTAAGGAAGGGTTAAGAAAAGGCCTCCCTCTAAAGTGACAAGCAAACAAAGCCAGTGATAATCTACTGCTTCGTCCCTGCTCTAGCAATAGCATAAGACGAGCCAACTAGGAGATAGTAGGAATCTAAACACTACACTCAAGAAAGTAGAAAATGCTCTCCCCTACCAACTCTCCAGAAAAATTTAATTTTCATCCCCACCCTATTTTCCCATTTTGAGAAATGGAGGTTCATGGAATTCCATCGGGATCAAATTTTTCTGCCATGAAAGTTATCTAGTAGCTTTTCAAATGTAATTATTTTATGGCTATGTATGTATGTATAGATAGATAGATAAATGTAGATATAACGAAATATTAACAGACAGATTTATGTACACAATTTTTTTGGGGAAGAAACTGCCAGGTTTATGAATTTGACAAACAGATTGGTCTTCCCCATGGAAAAAATTCTGTGGTCCATATCCTAGTCAAATCAGGGATTTTCCACCCTGACCAGCCCCGGCTAGAAATTTTTCCATTCCTAGCAGATGGATACTGTAAGGGCCCCCGACTGGAATCCACAACCACCCAACAAAAAGACTGCCCTTTCTTTAACAGGGCTCATAAGATTTACGACAGCTTTGTGAGGACTTCTAAAAATTGCAAAAGTGTAGAAGAGGTGGCCACTGCCCAAACATTGTCACCTGTAATCAAAAGAAAACTTGCTTGCCACAATCTTAGAGTAAATGAGATTATCATGTTATACGGCTCCTCGTGCCTTTATCCTACTTTAGGAATCCACTCTCTTCTTCCTTCCCTTCCATCGCCATATAGAATCCTCATTACTAACTCTGATGATGCTCATGTTTCCACACTAAATTTTTGTTTGTACATAGGTCTACGTAGTTACAAGGTGTCAAAGGTTCTAAATATCCTGTTTCGTTAACCAACTACCAATTTTTAAATTATCGAAGAATGACTAATCTAATTTAGAGTAAATGATAAGGCATGAAAACTATTAGTAAATAACCTGCTCAGAAACTCCAAGGCCCGTTCCTTCCCTCCAACCATGCTTCTTCAAAAGCTTCAAGAAGACAACAACCAAAAAAGAAGAAAAGTCAGTATACAAAATAAAGCTCAAAGATTTGAAGGTATAACATAAATAGAGAGAATAAATAGGGAAAACAGGGGAATATAGTCTATACATGATTTAGGACTCCATATAAATGACAGTGGGTGTAAGAGAGAGAACCTGAAACCCTATGTTCGAAGAATCGATGGCTGCAGCAGAAACAGGGCCCCCCGAGCCCGACTCCAAATCCATCCTTCCTCCTGTGGCACCGTGATCAAAGACATCAGCTTCCCAAAGTAAAACAATGACACATAAATGTATACAATCTTCCTGAGAAAAATCAAATTTACCCCTAAACTTCGTTGTATCAATTTCACCCTAAACTTTCAATTTCATCCAATAACACCTCAAACATAAGTGTTGCAATTTTGTTAGCAATTCTGTTCCTCTAATAAATTATCATTAAAAAAATCCATTCCCCACACCCACATGTAATTTTACATTCTCAATGTAACAGGACCCAAAAAATAAGAGAAGTTGAAATCGCATAATCTTTCAACGATTGATTATGCGTCTGATTAGCGTGTCTTCCTCAACATAAAGCACCATTTCAAACAGATAAATGCGAATATTTCTTATCACACATTTATAATATCTTTATGGATTTTGAATAGCTCCTGATGAGTCTATTGTTACAAAACTCCTGTTCTTTTGCCATACTTTACACAGCAAACACTTAAGTATGAATTACAACAAAAAACACTAAACACCAAAACAAACAAGATAGCTCAAATACAAAATAAGGAATAGATTGAACCTCTAACAAGTGACAACACAGCTAATTTAACCTAACTCCCACATACGAATTAAATCATATTCCTCTTCAACGAGTGCATTTAGATATAAACCAAACTCGAAATACGCTCATCCCGTCCACGTAATTCTTGAAGAACTAAAAGAACAAATTGGTGAAGAGGCGTACCTGAAAAGAACTTCTGGGCAATCTTGAGGTCCAGTGGAGATTGTTGCCAAACCCTAACCCAATTCGAAACTTGTAGAACTTTCGCACTTTCACCTAGCCCTAGCGTGCCAAGTCTTCAACCTTTTTCCTTGTTCTTGATCCTGAAAAACGGATGACGCCGTGCAAATGCAAACTTCGAAGACTTTGATTAAGCTAAATTCACTCTATTTAGACTTTGAGCATCCGACTTGGCGTGACAATTATGGGATGGATGTTTTTTTTGGAAAATTATAAAAGCAAAAAATGCAATAAAATTTAGGGGAATTTTTAAAAATAGAAAATGCAAGAAAATATTTCCACAAAATAGCAAAATTTTTAGATAGTTGTGATAGACACTGATAGAAGTCTATTAGAGTCTATCAATAATAGAAATGATAGAAGTCTATCAATGATAGACGCTGATAGAAGTCTATCAACGTCTATCAGTAATAGAAATGATAAAAGTCTATCACTGATAAATGCCGATAGAAGTCTATCAATGTCTATCAGTATTTTTTTTGCTATTTTATGTAAATAGTTTGAAATTTTTTCTATCTGTGAAAATTTCCCTAAAATTTATAATTAATAAATAAATATTTTACATTGACATTTTTATTATTTATATTATATTTATTGTGTTTTATGATTTTTTAAAAAATATCAATTCACCACAAATATTGATATCGAACTCTTGAAAATGTTAAAATATCAATGAAAGTGTTGACATGATAGATAGGATACGTATATTGAGTATCAGAGTTGGTGTAACAATTACAAAATGAGTAGGTATCTCGTTATTTTGCATGTTAAATCCTTTTGAAAAATTTCACATGTGAATCGAATGAATTGTTTGATTGCAACAATAATACGTACTTCACTTATACCCATGACTACCTATGGTTCTCTATATATATAGGGAGTCACAGTAATATAGTTTATACACGATTCGTGCGAGATATATTTTAAGTTTTTATTTATAACATGTGTTAAAATAACCTTAAAAGCTTTGAGATTGTATCTAATATTTTATCGGGACAACCATGTTGCGGTAAACTCATTAAATTTAAAAAATATATAAATTATTTGGATTGTGAGTGATGATTGCTTGCTCTTAGTATAAAATACACGAAGATGGTAGGTATGGTATGTGATTGGACGATCATTTATTGAAAATAAAGTATGTCATTAAATAACAATGGTTGTTTGATTTATTACGATGTTTGTAGTAGACGACTACATGACATATTATTTATATATTAGTTGACATGTTTTTTTTAAATACAATGAGAGAAAGAAGATTCAGATCACCATACCTCTCCATTGTTAGCACAAAATATATATCGGTTGAATTAGTATAATTGATGCGTTATAGTTGACAACCAAACAAACTAAAACCAGTGAGTTAACCAATCACACGTGTTAAATTAAGCACATTCTAATTTTTATAAATCTAAATAAATTTTAAATTGACTCAAAGCAAATGTCGTGTTAACCACGTTTAAAAACTATAATTCAAATAAGGATTATACTTAAGTACATCGTGAACTAATACTTATTATTTGCAGCACATTCTACGTGTCTACAATTTTTTTAGATAAGGTTAAACATGGAAAAACCAAAAGAAATAGGTGCAATCTACATGAAAATATTTGTCTTCAAATAATTAGAATGCAATAAAAGTGCTATAAATGAATATTTATTTTGACTGATTTATTTAATCTTACAAAAAAAAAAAGTATTTATTTATTTATAGAACAAAAGTATTTTCTTCCGAAATTAACAAAAGGGGGGCGGAGGGTGGGATAGATCTGTTTGGTCAGCGTCGGCTCGTTCCACTGAAATTTCAATTTCAATCGGCTAATCACACCCTCCATATAATTAATCGGAGTTCTCCTCCTCCTCCTTCTCTCTCTCTAGGGTTCCATTCTCCATTGTCGCTCTTCTGCTGCTGGCAATCCGAGGAACAGAGACATGGATTTGGACCAGTGGATCGCTAAGGTCAAGGAAGGCCAGCACCTTCTTGAAGACGAGCTTCAACTTCTTTGCGAATATGTAAGGTTTTATTGGTTTTGTCCCCGCCCTTTCAATCACTTGTTTTCGCGATTAATCTTCAAAACCTTCCGTATCTGAGGATGTTTAGGGTTTATACATTTTGGAACCTCATTTGTGTAAACCCCTTTTTGTATCTTCGTTGATGCTGCGGCTTTTTGCTTCTACTACCAGGGTTTATGCTTTATGTTTCGTGAATAGAGTTTTAAGTTTCTTCAGCTTTTCGCTAAAATCCCTGGCGTAGCTCACCGGTTTACGTTTATTGAACACCAACTGTACTTCGATTAAGTTTTAGAGAAATGGATACTGAGGTTGTTGGTTCATGTTTGTGTTGTTAGCATAAATTCCCGGAGATCAATTGGGGGATTACATGTGAAATTCTGATTGGGAATTTGCGACATGGTGTGTTTGTGCTTGTGTGTATTGACGAGGATGCGCAATACGCACACTCGCCTAAGAAGTCACTGTTTATTAATCGAGGTCTTTAATGAACACTTATATTATTAACAGCATCATCGGTTGAAACTTTATTATTATTATTTTCATAGGATCCTTATTAGCAATTATCTGTATGCGTGTGGCGATGTTAGCAAATTTGGATAACCTAACGAATTGGCCTGTTAACGGGTTCATGCTCCCTGCATAACAGGTAAAAGAGATCCTCATTGAGGAATCTAACGTTCAACCGGTCAACAGTCCTGTAACGGTTTGTGGTGACATTCATGGTCAGTTTCATGACCTGATGAAACTTTTTCAGACTGGAGGTCACGTGCCAGAGACAAATTATATCTTCATGGTATGCTATGTACTTTTTGGACAATTTGGACCATTCATGACAGTCGCTGATTCTATGGGGTGGTTAACGCTAATCGTTCATTGTCAGGGTGATTTTGTTGATCGAGGTTATAACAGTCTTGAAGTTTTTACTATTCTTTTGCTTCTCAAAGCCAGGTAATGTTTTATGCATGCTTCTGGGTTTTAAAATACTCTCCATGGTTGCAAGGCCATATAATCAATAGTTTATTCTTTACATTTTTTTGGGGGTGGGGGTGGGGTAATTTGCGTAACTTTATGCTCATTGTAGCCGATTTGCTGAATATGAATGTACCTTTTATATTTGGTTTTCAGCTAGGTTGACAATCATGAGCAAATTATGGCCAATGAAATAAATAACTTTGAAATAAATCTTTTGATTAGTAACAACAAAGTTTAAAAGAAGGCCTATCATGTATACTTCACACACCCTCATAAATGTTAGATGTCAGTTTTTTGGTATATAGGTGAGTAAATGGATGGAACGTATCTATCAGACAGTAACATCTTGGTGTTTTGTTTCCTATAAAAAAACTATAATTAATTAATATTAATATCAGTTCAAAAGGAGATTGTATGTGATTAGCAGCCTTCAGTAATTGTTTTGAATTTATAGTATTGTATTCCAGTTTGTATTGAATATTAATATGCAGCCATTCCAAGACATTTGTTCTATTTATATTCTCTTTGCAATTTTTATGGGAAGAGGGTACTTGCCCATTTTATCATTTGGCCTCTTGTTTCATAATATGGGTTGCACTTGTTTGTCACCTATCAGTACAAAAGAAGTCCTAAAAATTGGTTTGGCTGTGCTTTTGGTTTTCTATTCTGTTATTTGCTATGACATTCTTTGGAAGAACAGACAGTTTCCTTTCCTAAGAAAATTTATTTGTTGTCTTAGATATCCAGCTAACATCACACTCTTGCGAGGAAACCATGAGAGCAGACAGCTTACACAGGTTTGACTTTTCTGTTTAGTTTATTGAGGTTGTGATCCTATCTCTCTTATAAAGTAATGCATTTGAATCCATGTCTACAATGGTAAAGAAAGGAGATGAAACTCTGCTTTTAAGCCCTGTGCTTTTGAGTTTTGATAGACCGTGGATTTGCAATTATGGATGAGTTGGAGAATTTAGGCCTTCAACTAGCTATGTTTCCGTCTCATTAATTTCTACTCCCCTCCTGAAAACAGTGTTGAGAAAATGCCTTTTCTCAAATGCACAAGCATTCTGAAAGTCATTGTAAATAGTTTAAAAAATGGTAGAATTTAGGCCAACAATTAATGTTCCCATCTCCGTTCAATTTTCTTTTCCTGTGTGAAACCAGAGTCGAGAAAATGCCTTAAAATTGTGAATAAAAAACTTTTCTGCTTGTGTAATTATTGCATGGCCATGCCTGGATTAGTGGTAATTTTGAATATGGTGACAAAGATCTTGGATTCCATTTCAATCCAGTGAGGGAATGGGCATAAAATCCGTGGAGGTCATGAAGTTGAGATAATTATATATTTTTGGGGACAGAGTGACAGATTGTAGTCACAGACTTGAATTTGGTGAATAGAAAGGTTTGGGGATTGTTCAGTTTGGGAACAAGGATGGAATTGCTTGATCTTGCCACTTTGTTGAGTCCTGATTCCAAGATTCTGTTTACACACATTTTACACAGCCATAGTTCCAGTCTTTTTTTTTTCTTTCTTTCTTTTCTCTTTAACATGGAACTTATGAGTGGAGATCATATTATTGCTCCACATTATATTGAAAACTTCATCTTCGTACTTCGATGATGGCATGAATGTTGATACCATGATATGAAGGTTTGAACTTTATTGTAATATCCATTGGTGCTGCCATTTTCTTGCTAGGTTTATGGCTTTTATGATGAGTGCCAGAGAAAGTATGGAAATGCTAATGCATGGCGGTACTGTACAGATGTTTTTGACTACTTGACACTCTCAGCAATTATAGATGGAACTGTAACCTCTCTCTCTTGTTGCCCTCCAAAACCCCCACCCCCGACTGTGTGGTTTTATGTGCATGGATATATGGAATTGATTTCATTTTTGCCAGAGTTTTCCTTGAGTGTTTATCAGTGCTGGGTGCCCTTACGTGATTATACATTTTTGCTTGGTTTTCTTACCATCTCAGGTTCTCTGTGTCCATGGAGGGCTCTCTCCTGATGTTCGAACCATAGATCAGGTTTCCTTATATTCTTTCAAATGACAATCTGTCTTTCTCTTGTCCCATACCTTTTCTTCCAACACTCATTTTATATGTATGCATCAATTTCTTCACGTGAAGAGGGAGAAAATATTTGAGTATAGGTTATCTATGCCTTATACAGATAGTTTGGAATGAATTGTCAAAGCTTTCATATGTTGTGCTCGAGAAGCATTTCAGAAATTAATTAGTGGCAAGGATTAATTTGATTTCATCACGTAGAAAGCATTAAAGCAATTGAATAGTAAAGAGAGCATATGCTAGTCTTAGAACTTTGACTGTACCTTTTTCCATTGGAGTAAACCTGTTTAACAGGTCAGCGCACCCTTAGAGTAGGATGACTCCAAAAATCAGTTTATGTTGACTTAATTGTTTGTTTATTTCCACACTCATTCAGTAGATTGTCCTACCATTTCTAATCGACACCTTCTGCATTATATATTTATATGCCAATATTAATGCACAGTCGTACTGGTATTTAGATCTGTGCAGATCTCTTGAAAGAAATGAAGGGAAAAAACTTATATAGCTGCAGCTTGGCACTTGCCTTGTGAATACTTTCACGCACCTTACAAATCCACATTTGAAATGCTGTATTGCCTGATGTGATATGATTTCCTTTATGAAATGTTGAATAATGTTTCTTAATCCTATTTGCCAATGGATCAGTTTGGAACTTTACTGGCTTGAGGCCTTTTTTCCACCATTTTTCTTCCGCTGACAGATAAGGGTGATTGATAGAAATTGTGAAATTCCGCATGAGGGCCCTTTTTGTGATCTTATGTGGAGTGATCCAGAAGATATTGAAACGTGGGCAGTTAGCCCACGAGGAGCAGGTTGGCTTTTTGGTTCCAGGGTTACTTCTGAGGTAATTTTATCTGTTTTATAGTTGAATCATACAACTTCCTACAGAGCTTATGCAGATTTTAATTATTGCAGTTCAATCACATTAATAATCTTGATTTGGTTTGCCGAGCACATCAACTTGTACAAGAAGGTCTCAAGTATATGTTTCAGGATAAAGGCCTTGTGACTGTAAGATTTAGAGCAAAAGTTATTTTCACTGTATAATGATAGGCTTTATCTGGTTGATTGGGTCATTTGGTTCTTGTATTTGCAGGTATGGTCTGCTCCGAATTATTGTTATCGTTGTGGGAATGTAGCTTCTATATTGAGCTTTAATGAGAATATGGTGAGTGCTCACTTTAGTCGTATGATTTTATTCTTTAAAAGAAGAAAAGTATTGGCCCTTCGGTGTTTTCATCTGCTGGAGCACTACTCCGTTATGATTTTGATGACATAGACTTTTTCAAGATTTCTTCCATTATAACAATAAATAGGAATAAAATATTTTCGTTGATCTCTCCCCCACATTTCATCGTGGGGTGGGGGGTGGCATTGAATAATTTCTCCATCTTTAGAGTGTGAACCCCTGGGTGACTACTCTTCCTCTAAATAAAGTTTTTTAATTACCTTTTATGAATAATATGAATAATGGTTCTAGGATATGCTTTGACGGGATGAGATGAGATTTATTAGCAAGTTTCTTATCAACAAACCGTTTGTTAACTTCAAACAGGAAAGAGAGGTGAAGTTCTTCACTGAGACAGAGGAGAATAATCAGATGAGAGGCCCAAGAACAGGAGTTCCATATTTCTTATGATAAAGGGGGGTTGATTGTTGGCCATATTTGTGAAAGTATCAAGCTATCATGATAGGGCAATATGATCTCTTTAACAAGGATACCTTGAATTTGTTGTTTGCAGGTAGATCATTGTCAAGCTTGGGTGGATATTTCCTCCTAGGCTGATAAGATAGATATTTTGGGCTGTGAATTACGTTGGCAGTAGGTAATTTATTTATTCAGAAGTTTGCATTCAGAGTATGTTTCTTGTTGGGACCATTTTAAATTCATTTGTGTATTACTATTGGAAAGAAAAAGAAAAGGAGGAAAATCTCAGCCATATCCACGCCTGTGCATTATACTGCCTGTTGAGCATGTTTTGAGAAGTCAGATTCGACATTAATCAATGTAGAAAGTATGTAGGGATGAGATTAATCTTGTTTGTGTTACTCACTTCTCACCATAGTTTTTATCTGTGTACCTCTTTGGCTTCCTTTCTCTATTCTATGATATTAAATTTAGTTTGGCTTGTTTGAAATGACTTCTCAAGTGCTTAAAAAATAGTTTTGTTTTGTTAACTTCGGAGAGTAGTAATTGGGAGATTCTACATGTCCTGATTAATGTGCATAGTTAAAATATCAAATGCTTTATTGAATAATCTAGACTGATAATTGTGCAGCCAAGGGTAGAGCCAAAAAAGAAAAAGAAAAGGTATGTTTGAAAACAAAGTCTTATTGAAAAGAGTATATCTGCAGTCTCTTTTCTTATTTGCTGAAGGTATTAAAAAATTACTGTTCATTTTCAAGTATTGGAAAGCTTTCTGCTGCTAAACTTTTGATTTTGGAGATTGAAAGTGATAATCAACTGTGATTTTATAATAATTCATTGTGATAGTATTGATTTTGTTATGTTATGAAAATGAACTGAACATTATGCATTCTAATTGAGGTAGTATGTCAATGATGGTATTTCTAGCTTATCAGATGCTTTGAACAAAAATTATCTTAGGGAAAATTGCAAATATCACTCTAAATAAAGTAGGGTGATGGTTGCAATTACACCCTCAAACTTTTCATTATTAAAATTGAGCTCTTAAGAGTGTCAAAATTGGATCTTTAAACTTACAATAATTATAGAAATTATTGGACCTCCTAACGATAAAAATTGAACTTTTAAATTTATACAATTTCTAAGGTTCAATTTTGACAATTGAATATTTGAGAGTATAATTGCAATTATCACTATGCTTTAGGGGTAGGTTTTGCAATTTGCTCATTATCTTATATTAGATCTATAATACTCTGTGATGACCAGTGAGGAAGCATTTTCTTACTAGTCATGGTTAAAAATCGGAAATAACTCATGTTTTGCTTTCTTTTTGTATTTTTGGCTCTTGTCAATGGTGGTGTAGGAAATTTTTATTGACTAACTAGTAAGTATTATCCTTTCGTGTTTGTTTAATAACATTCATCCTTAATATATGTGTGATATATATATATATATATATATATATATATATATATATATATATATATATATATATCTATCTATCTATCGTAACATAGGCACAAAGGCAAATATCAATTTATATCTTTGAATTTTAGGGGTTATATCAATTTAAACCCTGAACTTTGGAGGTTATATCAATTTAAACTTTAAACTAATCAATAATTGTATTAATTTAAACCTTAAACTTTTATCGATTTAAACCTTTTATTGTGCTTTATTTGGATAAACAGCGTATGAGACTTGTAATTTTATCAATTAAACATTTAAACTTACATGAGTGAATCAATTTATACTCTCAATTAAAATTTATTTTAAAATTATCTATTTAGATTATAATAATCAATTTTGTTAAACCGACGTTTGTAGAAGTCTACACTTGAATAAATATTTATGCATTGACGATTTTCTAATAAAGTTTTTAAATCAATTTACTTATAACAATTTATAAATTTTATTAAAAAAATTAAATGTTTTGCATTATATTTTTCAAGTTAAAACTAAAGGAAGATGTAAATTGATACACTTAACATTTAGGGTTTAGATTAGTATACTTATGAAAGTTTATGGTTTAAATTGATGCAACTCCAAAGTTTAGGGATATAAATTAATATTTTATTCTACTTATTTTGTTGTGTGTATATATATATAAAATAAAAATACTCTTGAACTATGAGATTGGTTTCAATTATATCTCCAAACTTTTTAAAGTTTTATTTTAATGTTTGAAGTTTGTTTCAAAACAACTTTGAAGGTTTTTTTTTCGATAAATTTTAAAACGGAAAGAATTTGTGTTTTGTTTATGTGAACAAATCTAAACAAATCTATATAAATCATACATTTGCATCTCTCTACTATACATGTCATGTCTTTCTATTTTCGACTCTACACTCCCAATTTTCTATTTTTTCGCTAAAATGAAAATTTTGAAAAAAAAAAATTAAAACATCAAAAGTTGAAATGAAATTTGTTTAAGTTTATATAAAAGTATAATTGAACCTCAAAGTTTATAAGTATTTTTTGATAATTAACCTATATATATTTGAAATATATTACATCATAGATTCATAAGTAGGGGTCTACGAACCTTTTTTTTTCTTTCTTTGTAAAAAAAAACCAATCGTTTTATGTATAGTTGGTGATTGGGGGATAGGGTTTGGGATATTTTTGTCTAACCAATGAATTGATAAGGATGGCTTGAAAAACAATTGATGTTATCCCAATGTCCTGTCACATACTCAATTATAGGAAATTACGTGTCCCAATGCCCAAGGTTCATCCATGTGCTATTCTTTATCATTTGTTTTTATTTATATATATAAAAATATTATTTAACATTATTAATATTATCCTTAATCTTTTATATATATTTCAAATTTCCTGGAGAATATCGTTAAAATGTTGAATGAAAATTTGACATGTCTAAAACTAAATTCAGACAAACGTTCTAATCAGCATTGCATTGTTCTACGTCATTATTACATCTAGGAGCGAATTTAGTATAGGCTCTGGAGCTCGAGCTCCCTTCAACTTTATGCTCTTTATATATATATATAACAAACAGACATAATATCAATATCATCAACTAGTTAAGTGGTAAATTTGTCTTCCAGCCGAAGATGAAAATATTTGTAGATATGTCGATATATCCGTAAATCGAATGGTTCAATATCGATATTAAATATCTATGGATATCTCCAACATCTTTTATTAATGCTTGTAACACATAATATGAACAAGGATACTAATAACAATATCCATAACTTAATTTGAGAGTAAAAACAACTTAAGTATTAATCTAAGTAAATTTTATAAAATTCGTGATTTACAGAAATATCCGTCGATATCGATATTTTGTCGATATTTTCGTAAAATTGAAATGTCGATATCGATATGGACATCGATATTTTAATCATTTCTTCCATCCCCTTCCAGACCTAGGCTCTTTATATTTATTTTTTCAAATTAATACTGAAATATAAAACTCCCTGTCATCAAAATTTTATAGAACTTCTACTCCAAAGATAGTTTTAAAATACTCTAATGGACGAAAGAATATGAGTTTTTTTAGACAAAGGGGCAAAATTTAAAGTTTCTTTTAATTTTTTTTTTCTTCAATTTAGCTTTGACGATACTATTAATGTTCCTAATTTGCATGAACTTCCTCTTAACAAATGTGTAGTTTTATGTCCTTGGATTCATTTTCATTACCTCTTTTAGTTCTTAACTGGATTGTGGTTCTTTTAATTTGAACTTTCAAAGGAAAATTTCACTTTGATTATTATTTTTAAATCAAAGGAACAGTAATTTATTTTGAAGAAATGAATGACGTTCATAAAGAAATTTGTTTGTGACCCTCACATGTTTCTATATTGTGGATAATTATGCAATTTGACATTGGTTGCTTCATCCTTGGAGCATTTTCCAAGAATGAATCATGATTAATAATTATTATTTATATAATTTCTACTATTTATGGTTATTCATAAATCATAAAATAAACTATTTTTTAGAAAATTTGTAACATTTTAATTGAGAATATAATGTTTCGATCAAATTTATTTATTGAAATTAACGAAATGAATATAATTTTGTTGTTAATCTTACGTCAAATTTCATTATTTATTATTATTATTCTTTTAAAAGCTATTATCTTTGAAAAATAGAATAGTTCTTTTTACTTTTTGGGTTGAAAAATGTGAAAAAACTAGGAATTGTTTGTAGTTGATAAAGTTTTCTTTCTCATCCCACTAAATAAAAGTTATTATTTGGTCCTAAAAAAATCATTTTGGGTTCCATCTTTATCATTTTATTAAGCTCCATCTTATAATCATTTAGTTTTTAATTTATATTTATAAAAATAACATTCTATGAGTTTATTTATTTTATTTACTTTTTAATAATGTTTTCAACCATAAGTTAACTTCTAAAAAAACTATACTTTAAAAAAAATGAAAAACTAAATATTTAAAAGAGACCTAAATTATTCTTATTAATGATATTATAAACAAATGTGTTTTTTTTCTAAGTTTCAATTCTCGTTATTATTTATTTAAGAGCAATTATTTTAAATAGTAAAATTGTTGATAATATTTTTAAATATAGCAAAATGTCACTGATAGATTGTGACAAATCGAGATAGACATCTATCAATGATCGTGATAGATGTCTATCACAGTCTATCAGAGACATTTTGCTTTATTTAAAAATAAGTTGGCTCATTTTACTATATTTATATGTAATATTGATATTAAAAAAAAACAATTATTTCATTTTTATCTATCATGTTCCTATCACCACCTGTAAAGTTGCTTAATAATATCTCATGTAATTTCTTCGAATTCGTGTGGCTTGAATACTTTACTTATTATTATTATTTAAAAAAAATTCCATATATGTATAATTTAGATAATTTAATATTGACTACATTTTAAGTTTAGTTTTCAAATTTTGAGACTTATGTCTATTTGGACTATGAATTTTTAAGAGTGTCAAATGCATCTGTAAACTTTTAATTCTGTCTATCAAATTCTAAATTCTAAAAAATAAATTGTTATATTATATATAAATTTAAAATTTATGTCTAATGGAACTTTTAGCTTTGAATTTTGTTTTAATAAATCCATGAATTTTATAAAATTTAAAAGTTTATATACCAAATTTGTAATTTTAAAAGTTTAGGAACCCAGATACAAACCTCAAAGGTTAGAGTCTAAATTTGTAATTTAACTAATGATTTTTATCTCGTAATCAATATTATAACTATTTTGATGTGAGTCAATATTAACATTAACATAATTAAAATGATATAACATATATACGCTTTAAAGGTAAGATTTTTTTAGTTTTTTCTTATACAATAGGGGCAGGTGAATTTGAACTATAAATATTTTGATCGCTAACATATCTGTATGCACATTTGAATTTGTATATTGTTGAATTAAAAAAAAGAAAAATTACTATAAACATAAGAATTTCAAATTATTTACAAATATATAAAAATTTCACTATCTATCAATGATAAACAACTATAGAAGTATATCGCTCAAGCGATAGAATTTATCACTGTCTATAGAATTCTATCGTAGTCTATAGTTGATAAACAGTTATATTTTTCTATATTTATAAATAATTTAACTCATTTTTCTATATTTAAAAACCACCCTTAAAAATTGTATTATTTTCTAAAATAATTGTTTCAAATTATATAAATGGACAAATATTGAATGCATAAAGAGAAAAAATTGCGATATTTGTAACAGTTAGAGAAAAAATCGTTGACTGAAATGAAGCCATTGCAACAAAACAGCATATTTGGCTTAGTTAGAAGAAGTCTCATTCTCTTTATTCCTGTAGTGTACCTTTCCCCGGCTCTGCCGTCGGTAGCTTCATTCCGTCACTTCCGATCGCCGGTTGCCACAATGAGTCATTCTCACTCTCCTCCGGTGGCTAACAAGGTGGAGCACAAAATGGAGTTGTTTGGAGACGTAAGGATCGACAACTATTACTGGTTGCGCGACGATTCTCGCAAAAATTCCGATGTCATTTCGTATCTGCAGCAGGAGAATGCATATACCGATTTCGTCATGTCCGGTGAACTATAGTTTACATTTTCGTCTCGGTTTTTGAATTTCTTTTACTTGTAGTGTATGAGAAGTTTATGAATCAGTGATATGGTACGATTGAAGTGAATGAGAGTAACGTCGTTTGATTTATCGATTTCTGATGATTTTTATGTAATGAGGATCTTTCGATGAATGTGTGCGTTTTTCTTTATTAATCGATCTAGGAACAAAACAAGTGGAAGAGCAGATTTATGGTGAGATAAGAGGACGAATCAAGGAGGATGATATTTCTGTGCCTGAGCGGAAAGGTCCTTACTATTACTACGAGAGGACTCTTGAAGGGAAAGAATATGTTCAATATTGCAGGCGTTTTGTACCCCGTGGTGAAGAAGAAGCTATCTCTGTGCATGATACCATGCCCACTGGACCTGATGCTCCTCCTGAGCATGTTATATTGGATGAAAATGTTAAGGCACAGAACCAATCCTACTACTCCATTGGTTGCTTTGAGGTATTGTAGGCGCGGAACTGCTTCAGAATTTGATCCTGTTTCTCTTAGACAAAATTTTGATTTAAGGATCTTTACGTTCATTTCTTCTCCAGGTTAGTCCAAACAACAAGCTAGTGGCGTATGCAGAAGACACTAAAGGAGATGAAATCTACACGGTTTATATAATTGATGCCGAGACTGGAACTCCTGTAGGAAAGCCTCTTGCAGGTGTGACATCGTATCTTAAATGGGCTGGCAATGACGCTTTAGTTTACATCACAATGGATGAGATTCTTCGACCTGATAAGGTGATTTTCTACTCCACATCCTATTTTTTTCACGGCTTTTACTGTGGTTGTCTCATTGGAAAAACACTAACAATCATTTAGTTCCTGAGGCCTATCGTACCCAAGATTATTGTTGATTATTCTGTGCATTCAGAATCGACTTCTAATGATATAGTAGTTCAATTCACTAAAATGAAGAAGTCCAACATGCCATTAGAATAGCTTGCACTTCCTCTAGTGTCTCATTTGTCATACTGATATAGATATTAACATCCTAATAAGTTGATATCAGAAGATTGGGCGCAGAGTTCCTTATAGTTGTAAAGAGCGCTGCTCAGAGTCCACACTTTGGGTGAAAATACATTCAGTATCTGCATTCTGATGTTTCCATTAATATTATGGTCAAACTTCAAATTAAAATTTTCTTTTCAACGTATTCAGTATTTCAAATGTTGATCTAGTGTAAAATTTCTCCCCTTGCAATAGGCATGGTTACATAAACTGGGAACAGAGCAGTCAGCGGACACCTGCCTTTATCATGAAAAGGATGACATGTTCTCTCTTGATCTTCAAGCTTCCGAGAGCAAGAAATATTTGTTTATTGCATCTGAAAGTAAATTTACTAGGTTCAACTTTTATCTTGATGTATCAAAGCCCGAAGGTGGGCTTGTTGTCTTGACACCTAGAGTGGATGGAGTTGACACTTTTCCCAGTCATCGTGGAGATCATTTTTTTATCCGGAGACGAAGTGACGAGATTTTCAATTCAGAAGTAGTAGCTTGCCCACTTGATAATACATCAGCGACGACAGTTATTCTTCCGCACAGGGAAAGGTAGTGATTCGTATTCTCTTATGATAATTGATGATGGACCTGATGGTATAATGTGAAGTTGAATCAAAATTGGAAGTGATGAGCTGATAGTTAATTACTTAAATCAACAAGCCTGAAAAGATATCATTGTCGGATTTGCTGTTTATTTATTTCATTTGCTGGAAATATGTTGGGGCAGCTATTTTTATAAAATGAAAGGCCCAACTGATCTATATATAGGAGTAGAAGAAAAGCTGAATTATGATTAGGATTTTCATGTTCACTTGGTCTGAGACTTGGTGCGTAGTTCGATTTAGGTTTCAACACACTAATAAACTTTCTATTGTGATGTGAATCTGACTTTGTCTATCAAACTTGTTAAATGCTTCTTAATTAGCTTATGTTTCAATATCTCTTCTTGTTCGTTCAACCAGTCGAGGGAACAAACTTGTCATTGGGGCTTATTAAGTTGTTTGAATGTCCAGTGTGAAAATCCAGGACATACAACTATTTCTTAACCACATCGTTGTATTCGAACGTGAAGATGGTCTTCCAAAAATTGTTGTCTATAGCCTTCCTGATATTGGAGAACCACTTAGAAGCCTTGAAGGTGGACGAGCTGTGGATTTTACTGATGCGACTTATTCAGTGGATGCATCAGAATCAGAATTCTCTTCTAGTGTTTTACGGTTTTGTTACAGCTCAATGAAGACACCCCCCTCTACATATGACTACGATATGAAAACAGGAGTTTCCATTCTAAAGAAAGTTGAAACAGTGAGTAGTTCCACAATCATGGTTATGTTGTTTTCTCTTAAGATCGGGATTGCCTCTAGGTTTAAATGAACAATTGTTAATCTTTACACGTTGAGATATTTTCAAGCTTCCTGGTCTTGTTAGAAAAATATATATATAAACCAGATACGAATCTCTATCATCTGATTTTTCAACCTAGTACTACCCATTTGAGGCAAGGAAGATATATCATTTCTGTATCTAGTCTTTCTAAAACCAGTGCTAACTTCTTCAACTTTGAGTTTCATCCTTTACTCCTTCCCCCACCTTTTATGCATAAGAATTTTTATTCCCTATATGTTAATAACTTTGTGATATTTTACAAAGATCTCTCTGCCTCCCAGTTGATTTTATGCCTTTTCACCGTCCATTTTATTTTCATGAGAATTCCTGTTGTCTAGCGAATAAAAAAAAATCTCGTTTTTACTTTTCCTTCCCTCCAGGGGGTTTCGAATTAACATATCTGTCTGTAACGTAGTGAATTTCGGTGACTTTTCTCAGGTGTTGGGAGGTTTTAATACTAATAAATATGTCACAGAGAGGAAATGGGCAACTGCTCTAGATGGCACTAAAGTTCCCCTATCAATTGCTTATCGAAAGGATCTAGTGAAACTTGATGGTTCAGACCCACTTCTACTTTATGGCTATGGTTCTTATGAGGTAATAAGTCCTATGTTAATTAGACTCTGGACCGATTTCAGTGTTTTGATGTTATTTTAAAGTTAAATAGTGTTTTTGTTTCCCGGGGCCTCTCCCTGTGGATCAGAGTTTTGTTAATTGAGCTTTAATTAATGTAATTATAAGTAATTTTCCTGTTTTAATTGATTTATGAAAATTTCCAATTCAGAAATATTTATTTCTGCATTGTAATACATTCTTTGACTATCTATGTTGCATTTTGATGTCCTGGTTTTTGCTATAATTACGATGTCTGCCAGTTGCCAGTTTACTGTTCTTAATCTTTTGCATAGGACATGACCTTGTACCTGAATCTTTCTGTTTACTTTCTTGTCACTTACTGAGATTTGAATTGTAACAATGATTGTACATGAACCTGATCTGGAAGTGAATTTCATTCTTTGGAACAGATATGCGTAGACCCTAGTTTCAAGGCATCAAGGATATCTTTGTTAGACAGAGGTTTTATTTATGCAATAGCTCACATTCGTGGGGGTGGTGAAATGGGGAGGCAGTGGTATGAAAATGGAAAGTTGTTGAAGAAAAAAAATACATTCACGGATTTTATTTCTTGTGCTGAATACTTGATCGAGAATAAATACGGTTCAAAGGAAAAACTGTGCATTAATGGAAGAAGTGCTGGTGGTTTGCTTATCGGTGCTGTTCTAAATATGAGGCCTGATTTGTTCAAAGCTGCAGTTGCTGGGGTACCTTTTGTAGATGTTGTAACAACCATGCTTGATCCGACAATTCCCCTTACAACTTCGGAGTGGGAGGTAAATCTCTTCCTTAGTCTTCCTTTCGTAATCCTGTTAGTGGTGCCAAGCAGTGAAGTAGTCCGATTCCCTCGGTCAATTCATAAATAGACCAGTTAAGGAGGACTCTTTAACTTTTAGCTTATGCTAGCATTGACTCACAATCACTTCCGGTCCCCAAATTATAGTGCCATTTTGAACGAGAGTCCAATGTAGGACTCGGCAGTTGTCAGTTTAATATATATTACAAATATCCCTGTCAGTTGTCAGTTTAAACAGGGATATTTTCTACCCTGTTTAATATATAAACAGGGTAGAAAATATCCCTGTTTATAGCACGGTTCTTAATATACGAGATTCTCTGACTGTAAATATCTCTACTTATACATTAACATATCTTTTTTCACCCTTTCCAACTGTCGTTTACTGAAAATATGTTGTATAACTAATTGCAGCGCCTATTCTTTTTGACTTGCCTCTTACCTTCTTTTGAATTCTGCAGGAATGGGGTGACCCAAGGAAGGAGGAATTCTACTTTTACATGAAATCATATTCTCCAGTTGACAATGTACGCACCTCACAATTTTTTGATCAACATATGCTTGTTTCGTCCATTTCCACCTAATCATCGACTTGATTTTGGATCATTGGAATGTATCCGTGCTTATGTGTTTCATGGAATATCTTCAAACTTTTGTTTTCATTAGGACATGTCTTTATTTGCATTTTTCAGGTTAAGGCTCAAAACTACCCAGACATACTTGTTACTGCCGGCTTAAACGGTAAGTGTGAATGCTTAAAACTTCAATCCAAGTAGAGCCTCAATCAATTTCCCAGTTTCTTTCGTTTTGTGCACATAATCACCTTTTAGATGATATAATATTAAATTTATCTTCACCCATCAGCTTAAGCTTTAGGGTCAATCAGTGATTAACATATTCAGAATAGACAGATGTTTTAGAGACATTCCTTCAAAAGTGTCAATTATTTTTTGTCCATGTGGCAGATCCACGGGTTTTATATTCAGAACCGGCTAAGTTTGTGGCAAAATTAAGGGATATGAAGACTGATGATAATCTTCTGCTTTTCAAATGTGAACTTGGTGCCGGACATTTTTCAAAATCAGGAAGGTAATTATTCTATTGTTGATTTCTTTTGTAGGCTTTACTTCGTTTTCTGTGTTTTCTTTCTTGTTTTTATCTCATCTCTTTTTGTCGCTTTGCTTGTGCCTTTTTTCTTCTTTAACATAATAAAATTATTTCTTATTTAATTGATGACATTAACTGCTGCCTTCTGCCTTTTCAATTTGTAACTATACTGTAGATACGGGGAAGAAACATTTTGTTGAACTCTGTTACGATTTACTGCCTATTTAAAAAACTGTAATGAGGAGAATTGTAACACACTTAAATCTTTGTCTATTTGTTCATATGCCTGTAACTTTTGAAGTAGAACTTCATTTTTTTTTTAATTAGTGTAGGACTTTTTTGTGGGGTATGCAAAAAGAAAAAGAAAAAAAACTCTACAAAACCAGACTTTTAGATAGGTCTTATTCTCTTGGATTGCCTTGTATATTCTTTCATTTCTCTCAATGAAAGTCTGATTTCTCATAAATTTTTATGTTTTATTTTTGCAAAGATAGGCCACCCGTGATAATGAACTTAGAAAAAGATAAAAGGAAACAACTATGAGAATACAAACTGAACATCTTCGCATTAATATTTCGTTACGGAAAAAAAAAAAAAAGAAGAAAGAATAGCTTCCAAAGAGCTCATCCTTGGTTGATAGGTCTCCATGTCTTGGCCCTTGGACATTTCAAAGACACTTCCATTTTATCGTTATTTATTTATTTATTATTATTATTTTCTGCTGCGATGCCAGATTTGAGAAGCTACAGGAGGATGCTTTCACGTATGCTTTTATACTGAAGTCACTTAACATGATTCCTGCACTCGGAAATTGAGCAGAAAAGCTGCCCCTTGATGGTAAACTTTTTCATTCTCTATCGACCTTTTTAGTGAATCTTTCTTCACGAGAGAAAGTGGTCTTATTTGTACTGTTCTTCATTACCTTACCACTAGATAAACTATGCTATTTTAAGATACCCAGTTAGCATTCATGTGCATTTGCACAACATTTTTAGAGATTCATAATTAATCCAAACAAATCTACCCTTCTCTCAATAACAGAAGGACTTTTATCCTTCTTCCTACCCAACCTAGGTATATTCATGTTTCCTTACAACTCCAAACCATATGTTCTATAATTTTATATTTTTCCACTCTTGCATATTTGTTGAGAGTGCCACCGAAGTATAATGTTGGATAGGAAATGAAAGGGCCATGGTATACGAGTAAGGGGAATTGTAATAATACTATTGTCATTAGTATTTGGTCTTTTGAGTAAAATCAAATGTAAAACTATGGGACCACGTTCGTTTCATGGGAAGTTGTGCTTGGTTTTTGATATTGATAAAAATTAGGGATAATTGCAAATATAGCAGTTAGATCCAAAGTATTAGCATATATAACATTTTAAAAAAATTACAAATATAGCAAAGTTTATCAGTGATAGACTTCTATCGTTGATAAACTTTTATGGTCTAGACCCTATCACTGATAGACCATAAGAGTCTATCAGAGATAGAAGTCTATTACTGATAGACTTTGTTATATTTACAATTTTTTTTAAAATGTTGCTATATACTTAGTTATTATCTCTAAAATTACTACTTATAATTACCTTAAAAATTATCTAGATTTGTTTCATGGACTTTGAAATTTTAGAACATTTGATTAATTGTAGAGGATAAAGAAGTTTTCTAAACCATGAAATTCTTTAACCCTTCTAAAAGGTTTGTTTTTTTTTTCATGGGATATTTTAATTGGAGAGAGTTAAAATATTTAGCGGCTTTAATTTGATGGGTTTAATATGTATATATTACTCTATGAAAAATATTTAGGTGTATTTCGGACTGCACCTATTTTTGTGGAGCCCATTTAAGTTCTCAATTACAAGTTGTCACGTAGAAAAATTTCTTTTATTTTCTTTACTTTGTGATGGAAAGAAATACATGCCTAACTCCACCTAAGTATTACTCTCATAATAAAAAAAAAATCTCAATTTTGTAGTAGTGAATTTTGATTAACAAAAGTAATTACTACAGGCAACATAACTGATTATGGATGATTAGCAATTAACAATTATCAAAATGGAAGATGAGTTTTCTTAGATATTTATTAAGTTTTCACATTAAAAGAAAATTTTCTAAGACCGTAAACACAACAAATTAAATTTTCCTTTCTTTCTTTTCGTTGATAATGGACCTCAAGTGATGATGGTATACCATTTTTTTGAGCCATTAGTGGAGTAGGGATTTAAACCTTCAACCTAAAAAAAATAATACATGTCAATTACTATTCATCTGTGCTTGATGATAGTATATTGACGTTAGTTAAACAATTTTTTTTGTATGAATATAACGTTAGTCAAACTTAATTCTTGATGACACATCTATTTATTTATTTCACCAATGGCTTCTAGATGACGGTTAGTTTTAGGGCAAATATCAATCTATATCTCTAAACTTTGGAGATTGTATTGATTACATTTTCAAACTTATAATTGTATTGATTTAAACAACTTTAATAAGTAAATCAATTTAGCCATTATATTAGAGTTTCATTTTAAAATTGTTAATGATAGCTTTTCACATGTATACAAGACTTCTTTAAACTAGAGAGAAATATGATAATCAAATAGGTAGTAACTATTTTCATATTTTGAGTAGTTTTGTATTTGCTTGTCTTCCTCGATTAAAATAAAATAGGGACAGTTGTAAATATAGCAATCATGCTCAAAGTATTAGCAAATATAACACATTTTTTTTGCAGATATAACAAAATTTAGATCTAACTCCGTGTCTATGAGTGATAGAATATATCACTAATAGACATCTATTAGCGAAAGAGTCTATCACTATGCTATATTTGCAATTCTTTAAAAATGTGGCTATATGCTTAACTATTAGCTCTAAAGTGCTACCCATTACAATTACCCAATAATATACCTTATAATAACCGTTGGCCTTAGTCAAGTTATATATGCCCTTCGACTAATTGGGACCTCTCTTAGTAAATTAGGACAATTGAGTGTTTTTCAAAGCCTACAACCTTTCGTTGTAGAAGTATGGTTTTAGTTTAGTTAAATTTTTCTTCTTTTCCAACTACAAATGTGAATATGAAGATTTGAACATCCGACTTTAAAAAACGAGTACATATTAATTATCGTTGAAGTCATACCTTGACATGACATTTAGTTCTTTTATACTTTAAGTAATGAGATACATTACAAATATGAGTTGTGACTTAATATTTTAATAAAAATCCCAAGATAAAGGGAGGTTGTTAACATCTCAATAAAGGAAGGCCTGCCTTATTAGAGAATACCTTTCCTTTAATTAATTAATAAATCAAACTTTATATTAGAGTAAGAAATCCAGCTACATTATTGAATCTGCTTTATTGGGAAATGAAGCAAAAAACTTTAACAAAGAGAAGAAGATTATGAATGAAATTAAATTAGAAGATATGCTTTACTTTGCTTCTATTGTAATATCATTTGCATCTTATCTACTTTTATTAGCTAGCTGTCCTAAAACCATTCTTATTAATGAAATTTATCATATGAACTATGAAGTATTCAATACACATCAGACATGAACAAGTAACTTACATTGAACTGTCCATTTTGTATTTGATTGTTTACCTATTCTATTAGTTAGTTAAAAAGTTAATTTGTTAAATTTAGGTTAAATTATAAAAAAAAATGTCATTCAACTTTGTCACGTATTCATAAAATACCACTATACTTTCAAAAGTAGCAATATCACCCTTGAACTTTTACAAATGTTTCAAAAATGCAATTGCAGTCAAAATTCTTTAAAATTTTGGACGACACTGAGATATAAAATCGTGGTGTGGCAATGACCTAGAAAAAAAATGCAGATCACCACACCGTTTTAGGTCATTGCTCAGTTCTAAGTAGAGATGTCCATAGGGCGGGGTGGGGACGGAAAAGCCTCCCTATTTCAGTCTCCATCCCCGAAATTGGGATGGAGATTCCTCGTAGGAAAAAAATTCTTCATTTATATTTTGTAAATTTATCCATTTTGTAAATCTATAATTTTATTTTCAACTTTATAAAATTTTATATATGGAATAGATCATTTTTAATACATTTTGTTATAAAAAATAAACAATATAAAATTTTCTAATAAAACAATAATATTTTATGTGCAAATATATAATTAAAATATTTAATTCCATAATCTTTAAAAATTTAAATTTAAATATTATAGGTTTAAACTTTCTATCTTAAATATTAAAACATTTATCTATACCTTAATTGTTGAAGCAATTTAAAATAAACTAATTAAAACTAATTAGAAAAAACTAGTTATAAGTGTGAGTTTTTATTAAATTCTTTTATATATATATATATAAACCAAAATTTACATATATAAAAAATAATATATATATTTTTTCCATCGGGGAATTGGGGCAGGTTCGGGTCAGGGTCGGGGTCGGAGACACTGCCTGTTCCCGTCCCCGTTTAGTCAACGAAGAAGAATTTCTCCCCTCCCTCTCCCATTCTCCGTCCAATCGAAATTTTTTTCACCTTTTTCGAGGCGGGTCCCCACGGGGTAAATGTACATCTCTAGTTCTAAGCCTCAATTACTGTTTGAAATTTTAAAAGATTTCTATTCTAAAGATAATTTTGAAATATTTATAAAAGTTCAGGGATAATATCGCAACATTTAAAAGTATAAAATTGTTTTTAAAATAAAAGACAAAATTTAATGGCAATTGTTATAATTTAGCCCTAAAATGGGATGCAACAAATTAAACAAAGTCATGTCTTAGCTGGTTTCATGTTTGTAAGATTTTTGCTTCATGAGCCTCCCTTCATTGACAAATATCTTTTTAGTGTGACTTTTAATGGCAAGAAGAGAGAGAGAAAAAAAGGGAGCAAACTTTATATTTGATTGGAGCTGACAAAATAAAATTTAGTTGCTAACTGATAATCTATCATTGAACCAAAAATATAATTTCTAGCTGTTACAAAATTTAAATATTATAAAAAAGTTTTACAATGTTCCTTCTTTATTGATTGATGTGTTGTTAAATGATATGAAACTGTTTTAATAATTAAAAAAAATGTGAGTAATTTTGATATAAATTTTAATAAAATTCAAAGGAAAAACAATTTAAATTGATTAAAAAAAAGTTTAAGGGCATATTTGGTAGACAATCTAAAAATATAATTTTAAATACCATAAAATTAATTGTAGTTACCTAATTTTTTAATATAAAATATAATTAATTTATAAACCTACTATATATTAAAAAATTTGTATAGTTATTATTTTATAATATCATCTAATTTATTAGGGTTGTTTTTAAATATAAAAAAATAATCAAACTAATTATAAATAAAGAAAAAATTTACTATCTATCGACAATAGACCGCGATAGAATTCTATTGCGATCTATCGCTGTTAGACCGTGAAATTTTTATATATTTGTAATTAGTTTGATATTTTTTCTATTTATAGTAATTTTCCTTGTTATGCATTATATAATACATATTTTAACTAAATAAAAATAAAATTGAATTTAAAATATGAAACACTATTTTTATCGACGTTTTTTTTTTAAAATTTTTTTAAATATAATTGAACAGAGAACCATCATAGGTTAGCCTGTGATAAATAGGAGTGCATGATTTTGATAATAGGCTAAGAGGTCATAAGTTCAATCTATGGCGGCTGCCTATTTAGAATTTAATATCTTACGAGTTTTCTTGACACCCAAATGTTGTAGGTTAGGCAGATTGTCTCGTGAAATTAATCAACGTGCACTTAAGCTGGTCCAAACTCTCACGAACAAAAAATGGTAGAAAATATTGTTATATGTATTTATACGGTTATGAAAATAACTATATTTGCTAAACTCATTAATCTAAAAAATTGAGAAATTATTCTCAAGATGGATTCTTTCCTCTCTCGAAGCGTTAGGAATGTTTATTTCAATATTCACATTTTGCGTTAAAATATGATTTAGTAGTTTTGTATTAAATCATTAGACTAAAAATATTTCATTTTTCAATTTTTTTTTTCTATCCATTAAAACTTCTAATTTTATCTTTTATCTTTTATGGATTAAATTTTTGGTTAAATAAACAAGTCTAATTCATAAATTTGAATGTTGTGTCTATTTGGTCCATAAACTTTTAAGAGTATTTAATAAATTTATAGATTTTTAATTTCATGTCCAATGAGTTTTTAACGAATTCAATTTCTTTTTTCTAAAAAAATAATTAATTTATTAGATCTAAATTTAATTTTTTTTGTCCAAATGAAACTTTAAACTTTCAATTTTGTGTCTAATGATAATAGACCCATGAATGCTAAAAAACTTGAAAGTTTTAAGACTAAAATTATTATCGTAAAAGTTCAAAATTCAAATTGTCACAATCTTCAAAATCTAGAGACTAAACATTATGTAAAACTAAAAATGATACATTTTTTTTGGTAAGGTTTCCATATTTTAGTATTAATAACATTTTTACGAGTCTATTTGCCATAGTAGTGCTATTTTAATTTGTCAAAATGAGTTTGGCTCAGTAATATTGGCATGTGCTCGATCCCTAAAGATCGGAGGTTCAATCTCTTACCTCGTAGTTATTGTACTCAAAAGAAAAAAAATGCTATTTCAATTTGGATAACAAAAATATCACTTTATACCCTTAAATTTTTAAATTCACGAGTATATCAATTTATACCATCCATTACATTCCTTTTGGATAAAATTATGAGAGACTTATAATTTTGTCAACTAAACATTCATATGCAAATCAAGTTGAAAATCATCAATACATCAATTCTTACACGTATGTAGGCTTCTTCAAATATCGAATTAACAAAATATATTATTAGAATTGACTTTCAAATGTAATCTTAATAAATTGTCTAAATATATACCTTTATTATAATTTAGAAGTTAATTTGAAACAATTATAAGTCTTGAACAATATTTTTCGAATGAAATTTGAATGAGAGTGTAAATTGATACATTTATAAAAATCTAGAATTTAAATTGATACAACTATTACTTCAAAGCTTTGATTGATACAATCTTTAAATTTCGAGTATTTAAATTGATATTTTTTTTTAAAAAAAAGAAGAAACTTTACTAAATTGTTGAATAAAGAGACATCTCTTTCACATCAAGTTGAAATTTAAAATCTTAAAAATAGCCAAAAAAAAAAAAAAAAAAAAAAATCTATTAGATTGGAGAGGGGGAGGGACCGACCCTAAAAAATGCAAAAGAGAGGACTTTGAAACTTTTCAACGGTTGAAATTCAACCACTAATTTGGACAATTATCCTTTTACACAATTATCACTTTGGAAATTAGACTTTTTTTTCCATCAAAATTTTGATTGGACCAATTTATTTTAGCTACCCGCAATCACCGCATTGTAAATTATTGTATTATAATTCCTTTTTCTTTCCTTTTTTTTTTTGAATTAACACTGAAATTTTAGTTAAAAAAAAAGTTAGACCTATATTATTTTATGAAAATTACTGTGAGCAGAAAAAATATCAAACTATTTACAAATATAGAAAATTTTCACTGTTTATTAGAAATAGACTGCAATAAAATTCTATCGTTGATAGACAGTAAAATTTTTCTACATTTGTAAATAATTTGGTTCATTTTTTTTGTATTTGAAAACAACTCTATTTTTTAAAATTCTCATATTAGCCTTCACGTTTTAAGACTTTTTTTAGAAGAAGAAATATTTTAGAAGTTTTGATGAAAATTTGATTTAGAACTGCGTGAGAATGACTTACATGAAAATTTGGACCGCTACACCATTCAAAGTTCTAATGTCTATGAATTTTTAAAGGATCTTTACTTTAATAGTAGTTTTGAAATGTCAATAAAAGGTTAAAAGTAATATTACAACCTTTTAAGAAAATATAAGTACTTTTTTAGAAAAAAAAATAAAATGGTGGGGTTTTTTATATATATAAATAATTTAAACCTCCTTTGATAATCATTTAATTTTTGGAAATTAATTAGACTTGTTTTCTCACAATTTTTTAATCTTTCTTAAGTAAACAATTGAATTTTCGGTCCAATTCTTAATATATATATATATAATTTTCAAAATTTAGTTTAGATTTTGAAAACACTTTTAAAATGTAGATAATAAACACAAAGAAATCAATAGATGCATATAGTATTTATAGGACTTAATTTTCAAAACAAAAAAATAATTAACCAAATGATTATCGACGAATTAACATTTTATTTTTGTTTTCCATAGAATTCAATTTTCCCGGTTTGCTTTGTATGCTTTGTATGGTGTCTTTTTTTAAATTAGAAATTGGTTTATTTGTTTTATTAGTTTTTTTTTTAAAAAAAAAAAAAAAAAGAAAGAAAAAGCTTTAAGTTTGATAATGTGTATTCACTTTCATTCATAATTTCTAACTTCATAAAAAAGAACCATCAACTTAAATAAATATTACAATTTTTACTAATTCACCTTCCAATTATAACAAAGTAATGTAATTTTTTTATATAGAAAAAAACTTATTTCATTAAAAAATCATTAAACAAACTTGATCATGTACGAAATCAAGCATTGAACATGACTTCCATTTTTTTTTTATATATATATATATAAAGTAACTTTATTTTCGTTTCCTTTGAATTCTGTAACAAAATATATTTAACAATTCATTGAAAATATATCGGTTAAATTATAAAAAATGTCCCTGAACTATGTAATTTGTGTCAAAAATACCCTTAAACTTTCAAAAGTTTAAAAAATACCCTTAACTCAAAAAAAGTTTTTAAAATATCTTCACCATAAGTTTATGAACATAAACGTTGATATCTCGTTCCAAAAATAATTTTGAAATAAAAAAAAAGCTTAAAATTGCTTTTAACATTAATATGGTGATCAATTTGTTTAAAGTTTTCTTAAGTTTGAAAAGAATAAATTTTTAAAAAAATTATAAAAATATTCTCATTTTCCTCCTCCTAATTTTTCAATTATCAACTTACACCAATTTTCTAACCAACCAATTTTTTAAGTTAAAACATAAAATCTCACAAAATTCTAAAATAAAAATCTCCCCTTAAACATATCAAAAAGATAAATAGTAAAAAAAAAATGTATTCGGTTATTAATACACACCCAACTACTAATACTTTTTTATTATTATTATTATTTTGGTATGTTTAATGGAAAATTTTGATTTTAGAATTTTGTGAGATTTTATGAGATCTTATGTTTTAACCTAAAATTTTGGTTGGTGAGAAAATTGGTGTAAATTAAGAATTGAAAAATTAAGAGAAAATAAGAGTATCTATATGAAAAAAATGAGAATATCTATATAATTTGTTTTAAAATTCATTCTTTTCAAATTTAATAAAACTTCAAACAAATTGATCGCTATATTAAGTCATTATAAACTTTTTTTTTTTTTTAATTTTAAAGTTATTTTTTAAATGAGGGTTTGTATTCATATATTTATGGTAAAGGTATTTTTTTAACTTTTTGTTTAGTTAAGGGTATTTTTGAAACTTTTAAAAAATTCAGGGGTATTTTTTAAACAAAACTTTAACGGTTTTCATCCAAAATTAACGGTAGGGGTATTTTTGAACTCTTTTTGAAACTTTTGAAAGTTTAGGAATATTTTTGACACAAATTACATAGTTTAGGGACATTTCTTATAATTTAGCCAAAATATATTTGTAAGAGATTCTTGAAAATATCATGTAAAAATTGCAAAAATAAGTGAATCTTACCCCTTTTCTCCTATAAGTTTTTTTTTTTTTCTTTTTGGATTATTACAAAATAATATATAGTTTTTTATTCTGTTTTTTTTTTTGGTAATATTTTTATAGTGATATTAAAGTTTCTGCCATATTTTAGACGAGCACATTTCTTTTAATTATGATTTTATCTGGTGGTCGTTAAACTTTAAACTTAGTAGAATCTCTTGATCTTCAGATACTCCTTCAACATACTACGTGGGCTGCTCCTCAACTTTTAACCCTATTCAAGTTCCCAATATGTCATCGTTGGTTCATCGACTCATTTAATGTGAATTTTTATGTAACAATTTTGAATGGTGAAAAATGCATTGGGGCTATTATTCGTGACTCAAACGGTGATGTTTGCTTGTTATGGAGAATCATTTTCCTTTGATGGGATTCGTTGAGCTCGTTGAGGCTATTGCCACGTTTGAGGGAATTTCTAAAATCCTTGAAGCTGACATTTCTCCTGTTTGGGCTGAAACAGATTCTCCAATCCTTTCGAATCTCTTGGTTGAAAAAGCTAGATATGCGAATGAGGTTCAAAAGATTCGGTGGACTCCATTCGTGTTTTCGATCGCGCGTGGTGGATCTGTCCAAGACTTCATTCTGATCAACCACATAAGTAACTTTGCCGCTCATGATTTAGATTTTCACGCTCGTAGATTTGGATTTTTGATATCTGTCTCGAGAACTACTTTTCATGGGTGGATTCTACCCTGTTGCTGATTTGTTTTTCTCTTAAATTTTTGTTTTTTTTCCTTTATTGTAATTAAAAAAAAGTATTAAAACGAATGAAACATAGAACACTCCATTATATATACCTTTCTTATATAGAAAATTAATTACATCTCTCTCATTAATTTACATTTAATTTGGTGATGAACAAGAAGTTCCATTTGTATGATGGGGTTTCTTTTAAAAAATTATTTATTTATTTATTATTATTTTGTGAAAGATTGTATAATGAGAACTTTATTAACATAGAATTGGTCAATATGAAACCACTTTGGACCACAGCCTTGGCCAAGTTAGTCAACTAATGGTTGAATTTTAACTCCAATGGGAGGTTATTATAGAACATGATTAGACATTAAATTATATGTAATGCAATTAACAATCAATTTATAGGAATATACAATTTAAAGTGTAATTATGAGCGATTTAGGAGTAAATCATTAAGCATATTGAGAAGTATGCTAAGCTAAGTAAAACAATAACAATTCATCAATATATATATATATATATATATATATATATATATATATATAAGATTATTGTTGTTTATAGCACATCATGCTAAGCCGAAATTTACTCATCTCAAAGTTTAAGAAGATCAAGAATTCATTAAATTTCGAGTATGATATTTTAATTTGTACTCAATTGAAGTTAACTATATTTTTTCTATATACGATTTTGATTTTCTTCTATGATTTGGTCCTTATCGTAATTATTTTTTTAATGATTTAAAATGCAACCAGGTTGAATACTTAGAATAGCCTATCAATCGATATTCATTAAAAAAAAAAAAAAAAACTCAACTTATATATACATAAATAAAACATAGGAATGTCAGAAAAAAAAAAAAAAGAATATAGGATATATGATACAAAATTAATGGGTTTGCCTCTTTTCTCTTAGTACTTAATTGTTATAATTTGTACACCTTTTTGTCATAAAATATGCAATAAATATAATTAGTATGTTGTTAATTAAAATAATGAGAATCTATAATTGTATGTATATACAAATGGGGCACTTCACAAAGTCCAAGGTTTTTGCCTCTATTTTTGTTGGTGAAAGTGTTATATTATTATCATTTTTAATCAATAGCAAAGCTATTGGGTACACTTTGGTATATGGCTTTAATAAATGATATCATGATTGTGACTATTTCATGAATAAATAAATCTCTCTCAAAAGTTCAAACAAACTTTAGGGAAAAAAAAATTAAAAATGTTCCAAGCAACTTAGATGAGAAATGTATATCTATATCAACAAAAATGCCAATATCTTTATTTTATAAAAAAGGATGGAAATTTGGTTTAAAAAATGAATGAAGGAAAATAAATTTTATTGTGAACTTTCAAATTTTTTATTTTAGTCCTTAATTTGAATTGAAAAAAGAGATTGTTTTCAAATATAAAAAAATGAACCAAAATATTTACAAATATAGCAAAATTTTCCGTAATAGACTACTATGTGTGTCTCTAGCTCTATAGTCTATCGCGACACAGATAATAGTCTATCGCGATTTAGTACAGATAGACAGTGAAATTTTGCTATATTTGTAAATATTTTCAGCAATTTTGTCATTTAAAATAATTTTCCTTGGAAAAACCAATTTAATCCTTATCATTAATTTCTTTTTGGGGTTAAATTACAAAAGTACTCCTAAAATCTATATTTTGTTTATTGTTTAAAAATACTTCAATTTTTTCAAAAGTTGCAATATTATCATTGACCTTTCATAAACGTTTCGAAACTACCCTTTGGAGTAGAGATCTTTAAAATGTTTGATGAAAATTGGAGCCTAAAATTATAGAACGAAATAAAATTTGAAACTTGAGCACCGCTAAGTTTCAAGTCCCAATTTCTATCTAAAATTAAATTAAATTTCAACTCTAAGAGTAGTATTAATTTCAAAACATTTTTATGAAAGATAGTAATGTTGCAACTTTTGAAGAATATATATATTTTTAAACAAAAAGGCAAAGTTCATATATTTTTTTTATTTTTTTATTTTTTTTGTAATTTAGCCAACTTTTATAAATTATTTTATGAAAACCTATTTATGTCGGAATGTTTTGTTCATTTACAATAATTAAATGTTTTTGATACAGGTATATGATATTTTGGTTAAAAACGAACTTCAATTTAGATCAATTATTAATGAAAACATAACTAACTCAAATGATTTAAACAAAGATATGATGGACTAAAACAAAAAATTTGAAAGTTTAGGCACTATAAAATAAATAAAAAAAATTAAAGATCGAAATAATATTTAAACTTAAAAATTGAAATGTTTTACTAATTACTACTTTGGGAGAATTTAAAAAAAAAATAAATAAGAGGACCTATTTACACAAAATAACAAAATTTTTAGATAGTTTTGATAGACACGGATAGAAATCTATGAAAATCTATCGATGATAGAAATGATAGAAGTCTATTACTAATAGATGTTGATAGAAGTCTATCAAAGTATTTTTTTTTTTTTTTTTTGCTATTAATTGTAAATAATTTGACATTTTTCGTGAAAATTTCTCTAATATTAATCTTTAAATTTGAATGGATGATATTTTCTTAGACATTTTTAATACTTGGTAGATATTTTAACCCATTAAAAACACAAACCCAATCAAATTTAGGTCAACTTACAAATGATCATTAACGACCTAATCCATAATTAATTAACTAAAGGTTAATGTTCATAACACTAAAAACTAAGTGGAAAAATATATATATGAAATGATGGGTAATAGAAATAAGTATGATAAGTTAAATTTGAGCTTTAATTTTTCTTCAATGGCCAAGGAATTTGAATACAGTGCGCTCCAACTTTCAAATGCAATTGGGATCCTTGTGATCAAACGGCTATAAAACTAAACAAACAAAAAAAAACTCTGCATGTGAATCTCTTTAAGCTTATTGATATTCAAACTTTGATTTACAAATTTCCTCACTCTTTCACTTTCTCCAAAAAGCACTTCCTTCTTCTTCTTCTTCTTCTTCTTCTTCTATTGTTCTCTATAAATACTTCCTCCATTCTCTCCTCTTTTTGAAGCCTTGCATTTTTTTATCAACAACTCTTCTTTTTCATCATTATTCCTTCTTGTCTAAGTGAAAGAATAGAATAAAAATCCTTGTCTGTCCATCACTTTTTCCACCTTTTTTTTGCTTTCTCCCTCTTCTTTCTTCTCCTATTGATTTTCAGCAGAATTGTCGGATCTGATTACCACCCATCTCTCAAAAATGCAGTTTCTGAAATGGGTATTGCCTTTTTTCTGCTTGTGTGATGTGTTGCTGGCTGTGTCGGTTGCGGAGATGACGACGGTGGCGCCGGTTTGTGCAGAGGAAGATAGAGCTTCATTGTTGAGCTTCAAGGCCAGAATTGTGCAGGACACGACGGATATTCTGGCGTCATGGACAGGGACGGACTGCTGCAATGGCGAATGGGAAGGCGTGGCGTGTAGCACGACGGGGCGAGTGACGAGCTTGCAGTTGCAAAGACCAGAGAAGAACAGTGAGCTGTTCATGAAAGGCACACTGTCTGCTGCTCTTGGCAATCTGCATTTTCTTGAGGTAATAGTGATAAGTGGGATGAAGCATATCAGTGGTTCAATTCCTGAGAGTCTCACAGCTCTGTCCCATTTGACTCAACTTGTCCTAGAGGACAATGGCCTTGGAGGAACCATCCCTTCAGGTTTAGGTCACCTGTCCTCTCTTCAGATCCTCTCTTTGAGTGGCAACCATTTGACAGGGCAGATTCCACCCACCATAGGAAACCTTATCAACCTTCTCCAGCTAAATTTAGCAAGAAATTCACTTTCTGGTCCAATCCCACAGACTTTCAAGACCTTCCCTAACTTGCAATACCTTGATCTCAGCTCCAACAAGCTCTGTGGTGCCCTCCCAGATCATGTGGGTCAGTTTAAAAACCTCACTTATATTGACCTCTCAAACAACCAACTTTCAGGGCCAATCCCCATCTCCATTTTCAGCTTGCCCAAGCTTTTGGACTTGTTATTAAGCAATAACAGACTCACTGGAAACATTCCAGTCCAAATTGAAGGCCTTAAATCCATTACCACTCTCTCTCTCAGTGACAATCAACTTAGAGGTCAGATACCAGCTTCCATTTCAAAGCTTCAGAATCTATGGAACTTAAACCTATCAAGAAATGGGCTGTCAGATCCATTGCCAACCATTCTTGCAAGTAATATCCCTTCACTTTTGACAATAGATCTCTCTTACAACAACTTCATTTTTGGGACAGTTCCTGATTGGATCAGAAACAAGCAACTCTCAGAAGTGCATCTTGCTGGGTGTGGCCTCAAGGGAGCCCTCCCCACCTTCAGAAAACCTGATTCTATAACCTCCATAGACCTCTCAGACAATCAGTTCACAGATAGGATTTCAAATTTCTTGACTAATATGTCAAGCCTGCAAAAACTCAAGCTCTCAAACAACCAGCTGAAATTTAACCTCTCAGAACTCAAGTTGCCAAATGTTCTCTCCTCCCTAGATCTTCACTCAAATCAAATTTCTGGGTCACTCTCAAACATCTTAAACAGCAAAACCAGTGGCTTTTTAGAGGTAATTGATGTATCAAAGAATCAAATTACCGGCATCATCCCAGAGTTGAACTCTGGCTTGGGATTGAAGGTCCTCAACATAGGGTCAAACAAGATCACCAGCCAAATTCCAAGCTCAATCTCGAACCTGGGAGAGTTAATAAAGTTAGATATTTCAAGAAATCAAATACAAGGAACAATCCCCACGAGTGTTGGAGCATTGGTGAAGCTCCAATGGCTGGATATCTCCATTAATTCTCTCACAGGCAAAATACCAAACACCTTGTTGGCAATCGAACGGCTTCGACATGCGAACTTCAGAGCGAACAGATTGTGCGGAAAAATCCCTCAAGGGAGGCCGTTTAATGTGTTTCCGGCCGCCGCTTATGCCCATAATCTGTGCCTTTGTGGGACGCCATTACCGCCCTGTAGAGGAACAGAAGAATGAAAAAGGAAGACGAACCAGTGAAAACAAAGAGGAAAAAAAGACTGCCCATTACAAGAATGGCTTGTTTATTGTGGCTCATCGTCTCAAATGAGCCCTGCCATGGCGTTGAGGAGCTAGGGATTCAGAGTTCTGATCTGCTCCTTTAAATAGATAATAAGTTCCATTTGTTTTTCTTTCTTATTCTTCTTCTTCTTCATCTTCTTGTTGATTTGATTATATAATTAACTTATCTTGTTTACTTATTGATAATTTCATACTACTCTACCGAGGAAACCATAAAAACAAAATTCTTCTTTGTTTGATTGTTTGATTGTTTTTGGTTAAAAATATACTCTCTTAAAGTAATGACTTGTTCTAATAAAATTGAGGAATTTTTACGGATAGAAAAAATATCAGACTATTTAAAAAAATAGTAAAAAAAATTAATAGACATGGACAGACTTTTATTAACATCTATAGTGATAGACTTCTATCATTTATAGACTTTTACAGGTATATATCACAACTATCTAAAAAATTTGCTATTTTGTATAAATAGATTCCCTTATTTTTCTATTTTTAAAAATTTTTCAATAAAATTTAGGATGTAATAAACATAGCTTAACTGTTAGTAAATACACATGTTTGAATTCTTTCTCTCATAATATCTAGTTTGTCGGGAACTAACTACTACTTCAAATGTTGACGATTTGATTTTTGTTCCCATAGTTATTAAACTCAAAAAAGAAAGTAAAAAACAAAAATCTAATTCTCTATACTCTAAAATATGTTACAATTTAATTCTCTAATTGTACTAAAAATAAAATAATTTTCATGTCACTCCTCAGAAGAAGAAATATATATTAACATAAAACTAACTTATTTTTCAATATAATTTGATATTTATTTCACATCAGTAGGAATTTCATTATAAATTTAAAAGGTATGAACGGTTATGTAGAGAGACATAATTAAATGAATGAAAATACATAGATTTATTTATTTATTTATTTTAAACTTTGGGTTAAACGTTTGAGGATCCATTTTCAAAGTTTGTGAGAATATAGTAAAAAGTTGATTAGATTCATTGTGCAATAAATACATTTGGTTGAATTTGAATTCAAAAAGGAATAGTTATTAATTATGTTTGTACAATATAGCAACCATTTTTGCAGCATTAAATTTTTATGTAATAGAAATAATATTTTTTTTATTTGAAAAATATCAATTTACATACTTAAGTATATCAATTTAGGTAATGAATTAATAATTGCATCAATTTAAATCATAAATTTTTGTAAATTTATTAATTTACATCCTTCATTACATTCTATTTGGATATGAAACTTATAATTTTATCAATTAAACTCATAAACTTTCATAAGTAAATCAATTTAGATTATTAATTAACATTTCCTTTTGAAAAATGTTCATGCATCATTTCTAATAGTCCATTTTATTCCTTCGACATCTAAAGAAATCTATATACATTTAAGAATTGAATACATAGACAATTTAGAAGTATAGAAATTTAATCGAAACAATTATATGTTTTGCACGATATTTTTTGAATTAAGTCTGAAAATGGGAGTTAATTGAAACACTTAAAAAAATTAGGGTTTAAATTAATACAATCTTATATTGGGTGTAAATTGATTTTTTTTTTTAAATAATGTATCTAACCACTCTAGAGTCATTTTTGAATAATCTATTTTCAAGTTTTTTTTTTTTTTTTTTTTTTGAAAAATCGTTTTCAAACTAATCCAAATTTTAAAAATATATTTTTTTCAATTTTTTTTTTTAAATATTGTTCTTTTAATTTATTTTGATGGTCTAAAACCCCACTTTTGATTATCTTAAATAATCTCAGCTATACAAAATATTTTTTTTCCAAATGTTCTTTATCGAAATAAAGTGACTTTATTTATTTGAAAAAGAAAAGCATTTTTGTTTTCAAAAGCAATTCCAAACGCATAGGTACTTTGAGGACAAAACGGTGGGAGGAGTTTGGGCCATAGAAATTTAAGACGGCCCATATGTTGGGAAAATGGGCTTCACCTTGACCTATGAGCCCAATGCAAACATTAAGTAGTGGGAATTTTCCCTTTTTCTTTGGCTAAACCATAGAAAATGATATCCGTAAAGTATACACTCTACTATGTTTAAAAATACATAAAAGTTTTAATAATACCTTTAAACGTTAAAAAAAATATATATATATTTATCATTAGTTAATAGTTTTACTTTGATATTTTGGAGCTTTTAAAAGTTTCACTAAAATCTCCCAACTTTAAAAAAACAGTTGAAATATACTTTTATTGTTAGTATATAAATGAAAACGGTTAGTATCTCATTAAAAAAATATTCATAAACTTTCAAAAGTTGCATTAATACTCTTAACCCTTAAAAAAATAATAAAATAAAGACAATGTTCTCACGGTTAATATAGACTATAGTCAAAGCTATCTAAAAACAACGCATAGAGATACCCAATTTTTTTTTTTTTAATGTAGATACTCATTTTTTTCCATTGTTCAATTCTTACACCAATTTTTCGAACAATAAAACAAACCCAAAACTTCAAGCTAAAGCATAAAATCCCACGAAATCTCACAAAGTCTTAAAATCAAAATATCTCTTTAAAACTCAACAAAAAGATAAATCACAAATACAAAAAAGTCTGACAAAAGAATATTAGCTTCGATCATGGTGAATCATACTAAATGATCGTAACAATACAATAGATTAATTTGAACTGCAAAAATATTAACATAGTCTTAACTGTTACAAATTTGATAATGCACATGTTTTATTTTTTTTTCCTCCTATGTGTTGTCGTCAAAATTATGACCTAAATCTTAATGTCTCTAATGCGTAACATGTCTCTCTTTTTATATATTAAACTTAAATGATATATTAACACACTTAACACTAACGTACAACCCCATTAAAATATTTAAAATGGTACTGAAGAAGAGAGGAAAAAATAAGGAAACATTGAGAAATGTTTTTACCCGAGGGAAAAAAAAAAGATGATTTTTTTATAAAAAAAAAGTTAATGATACTAAATCAACTTTTGAAAGTTTAAAGGTATTATTGTATCAAAAGTCTTAACAATTTCTATTCATTGGTCAACGGTAAGGATATTGTGCAACTTTTTGTTTAAGGGTGCTATTGAAATTTATGAAAGTTGAAGAGTATTTGAAATAAAATTGTAACAATTTTCATCTAAAATTAAACGTAATTTTGAACTTTTTTCCTTTTTTTTTTTTTAATTAATTTAAGGCTATTATTAAAAAAATTCAAAGCATAGTGGTATTTTGAAACGTACAAAATTAAAGGATTCTTTATAATTTAGCATTTTTCTTAATAAAAAAACATTTTTCTTTCAAAATAAACGAGTATAATCAATATCAAAAGACACGTGGCTAAGCTGGGTTACTCGCAGCTTGAGCTAGTGATTAGCTTTGAAGATGAGAAAAATATAAAAGTGGATAAGATTATTTCTATGCACCGGTGATTTTTAATTAATTTATCATTATTAACTTCTTAAAAAAATGTTTCCACTTATTTATTTTTTTTAAAAAAAAAATTAGCAAAATTATATTAAACTTAAAAAAAATATTTCCACCCTATTATAATTTTTAAATAAAATTTCTCAAGATTATGAATAATATAGATATATATATATATATATATAGAATAGAAAATCTCTTTAATCATCCTATTGAACCTTTATAATATCGAAGTTTGATTTAGAAAGACTCGATTTATACTTAACAACAATAAAAATGAGAAAAAAAAACGTAATAACAAAAACAAATCATTCTTACCTGAAACAAATCAAGTAAATTTAAATTAAGCATATAATCTATTACAAAGGCAAGTTAATTAATTAACAATGAGAATAATTCTCACCTAATAAATTTTCCATTCCTTCCAAAACATATAGTTTGAATCATCATTATATTACATTAAACTCCAAATTTGAGGAGGTAGAAAAGAAAAAAATAAACTTTTTAATTACCATTTAAAAAGTGGATGATTCAATTTCCATACTAAAACTAAAATATATATGACCACTACAATAATTTAGTAGATAATATACCTATAACCTCTTGTTACTTTCATATTTGATTAAACTCTCTATATATAACAAACAGCAAAAAAAAAGGAAAAAAAAATCATTAATTACTAATTTATAATGCATTAATAATTATATATATGGGAGAAAATATTAAAAATTACATCTTAAAGTTAGATAAAACAAATAGAAAGCCACTAAAAAAGAAAATATTAGAAAAAGGAAAAGCAAAGATTCGTAGTTTAAATTAATTAGATCAACCAAAGAAGCCAAAATTGCCATTGTCAAAGTTCAAAGCATAACTGAAAGGGTCATAGTGGAAACTGAGGCGCCTCTTCCTGTGGGACCCTGCCGCCATCTGCCGCCGGATCTCCGCCCTCACGCGGCGGAAGAAGCTCCTGATCATCTTCCTCTTCCCGCTCACCACCGCCATCTCCGGCCAGAAATTAAAAAAAGAGAAAAGGGTTTTTTTTTGTTTTTTTTTTCTTTGAAGGGCGGAGGATTTTTGAGAGAAATGGGAAGGAGAGTCAGAGAGAGATATGGATAGTTATTGGGGTTTGGGTCTTTCATGTGCTTTTGAAAGCTACTTCTGATTCTAACTGAATTTGTTTTCATTTTTATTACACCTTTTCAAACTTTTTTATATACGGAGAGAATATGAGTCCAATGACTTCACGTTGTCTCCTAAGATAACGTCTTCTTCAAATTATTCACGAGTGTCTGAGTTTCATGAGTAATTATTTCTCAGGATAAAAAACAAAATTTCGAACTATACTTTGTGGAAATAAATCCAACTTGAACAAATTTATAAAAAGGGAGAAACGTTTTAGGAAGAAAAGTGTTTGTGAAAAGTCTTAAAATGCAATTTGAAGAAGAGACGTATTTATAAACTATTTCGTGGTCATTCGAATAGTCGTATTTCTTCTTCAATTTGGTTATTTATAAAAAAAAACATATATTTATGATACAATGCAACTCATAGAAATGAAAAAAAGGCAACCCTATACGAATAATCACATATCATTTATTCCAACAAAATTTTCGTTCAATTTTAACATTTTGTGGGTTTGATATCAACCTGAGATGTGAATCGACATTTTTTTTTTATCATTTTATAGAAAAATTTATGAAACAAAAAAAAAAGACAACAAAATTTCACTCATGTAAATATAATATAAATAACAAACGTCTTAAATTAGTAAAAAAGTATAAAATGTTTATTTACTAATTTAAATATTTTTTTCCTAAAATATATCCATCAACGACGTCTTTTTATCAATATTTGTATCGACATGTTTGTAAAATTGCATGTTTGTAAAATCGCGACCTTGAAGTTTTCATCAACAACAACATTCTTATAGTTTTACATCGGTTCTTTCTTTCTTTCTTTCCTTTTTTTTTTCCTAATTCAACTATGCAGTGAGTGATTTGAATCTCTGACCTATTGATTAAGGTTACGTACTTTTATATACGAGTTTAGCCATGTCAATATGGACACGCCACTTTAATTTGATGTTTTGGAGAAGTAATGAGTTTAGCTTCGTTTGATGATTCTTTAGTGTTTGAAAAATAAGTTTATATATAAACACTACTACTCTCTCACATACAAGTTGAATTGGGGGAGGGGATGTTTGGAGGCGTTAAGTTGGTTATTATAGTAAGTGGTTATTATATTCTGTTCGTTATAATATTCTCTGTAACAAATAAGGATTTCAAATAGTATTATAAATAGTATTATTGTACATAATTGTGGTTTATAAATAGTTATAAACACCACTATTATATTTAGAGTATGAAACGTGGTAGCCCTGATTGTGTTGATTCTTTGTTTGGTCATCAATTATTTCTCAATGTTTTCAAAGCTAAGCCCAAGTTATGATTTGGAAACTTTTTTTTTCTTAATTTTAAAAAATTAGTTTTATTTTTGGAATTGGACTAAAAAATCAGTTACTAAGTATTTTCAAAAACCAATGATTAAAAGTTGAAGAATTATCAAACCAAAGGCCGCAGTCACTAAATCTTAGAAGGTGTTTAAAGCGTTAAATTGGTTATTATAGTTAGTGGTCATTACAATTTATGAAGGATTATAATAGTTTATAGGTTATAATAATCTATATTTTGAATGTAGACTATTTTAGTCGTAACACAAAGAAAAATTAATTAATTTATTTATTTATTTAAAGAAAGATGAAAAGGTAGATATTGTAATGAGGATTGGGATTTGGGATGTGATGTGGGGATGGTTTTTTTTATGGAAAGATGAGTATTGGTAGGCCACATGATTTAACATTTTTGTCTCTGCTTTCTACTTCTGATCATTTGGTATTTTTCTGTTTCCTTAACTCTGAAAGCAACTCTTCATTCTTTCTTCTACTTTTTTTTTTTTTAATATATGTACATTTAAAAAAATGATAAATAAATAAATAAATTCAATTCTTTACGATGGATCGATCTCCCTCCTCTCTATAGAGCCTTCCAAACCTTTCTTTTAAGGCGGTTGGATTCAAATATCGATGTCGATATCGATATCAGAATATTAGTACTAAACTTTCAATTGTTTGTTTAATAAATCTTTGTAATATTTAAATTTTTTTAAAAACTATTGATTTATTAATTATGAAATTAAAAGAGAAATTACTGTAAACAGAAAAAATATCAAACTATTTACAAATATAGAAAAATTTCACTGTGTATCAATGATAGACCGCGATAGAACTCTATCACTTTCTATCACACAAGGAAATGAATTCTATCGCTTGAGCGATAAAAAGCGATAAAATTCTATCGCGATCTATCACAGATAGACTTTAAAATTTTTCTATATTTGTAAATAGTTTGATTCATTTTTCTATATTTGAAAAGAGCCCAAATTAAAATGTATGTTTAATATGACACTAAAGTTTTCAATTTTATGTTTAGTAGGTCTGTGGATTTTTTAAAATGTTGAATAGGTCAAAGATTTGTTAGGTAAATAGTTGAAAGTTTAGGGACCCAACGAATACAAAATTGACAACGTATGAATATTGATGACACTTTTTAAATTTCAATTTAAACCCTGAATTTTTGTAAGTGTGACAATTTTCACCCTCCATTACGTTCTGTTTGAAAAAATCTCGTGTGAAACTTATAATTATATCAATTAAACTCCTAAACTTTCATAAATAAATCAATTTACACTATTTATTAGAATTTTCGAGGAGAATTCTCCATGTATTTACTTTAATCATTCACTTTGTAAAACCAACATTTGAAGAAATCTACATACGTTTGAGAATCAATGCATGGATGATTCTCAAAGTTAATCGTCGTAAAATGTCTAAATTGATTGGCGTATAAAAATTGAAGTTTAATTGACTCAAATCATAAGTTTCATATGATATTTGTCGAACAAAAGAGAGAAAAGTATGTAAATCGATACAATTATTAGTTTATGATTTCAATTAATACAACAACAAAGAGGTGAGAGATTAAAATCTATAACTAAACTAAAACGAGGCAATGGAGATCGTGTTGAATTGAAAAGAGAAATTGAAAAGAAAACATTCTTTTTTTTTTTTTTTTTTTTTTTATCTTTTGAAAGAAATTTTATTTTTTTTCAAATTTAATCTTAAATTTTAACTTCATTCAATTAGATCTTAAACTTAAATTATTGTTACAATCTTTACTCTCGCTTCAAGTTCTATTAATCCTCCCACTAATTTTCCAAGAAAAAATAGTATATAAAAATCTTCATACCCTTTAATTTTAATAAAATAAAATTTTGTATAAAAATAAATTTGACCCATGCACAAATTTTAATAGAAACTTTATCTCTATTGTTGTTTTTACTAAAAAAATTTATCAATTTGTTACCCATGCATATTTTCATTTTATAATTGATTGAACACATCAGAATCATTTTTTAAAACAATATTTGAAACGAAAACATATTACAGTATTAAAATTTAATAATATTAATTTATTCTCCCTACAGTATTAAATTTGGGCTATTTTCAAATATAAAAAAATGAGTCAAACTATTTACAAATATAGAAAAATTTTACAGTCTATCAGTGATGGACCGCGATAGAATTCTATTGTTGAGCGATAGAATTTGTTTGCTTGAACGGTAGAAAGCGATAGAATTCTATCACGGTGTATCACGGATAGACAGTAAAATTTTTCTATATTTATAAATAGTTTGAAATTTTTTTTGTTTATAGTAATTTTCTATTAAATTTTTATTAACATGTTGATATTTCTATATTTCTATAAATTCGACATCAATTTGAAGGTGAATTGACATTTTTATTATATTATAAAAAATTTCACGAAATATAGAAATAAGTAACAAAATATTACTAATGGAAATATAATATAAATTATTTAAAAAATTATAAAATATTTATTTACTAATTTAATCGAAAAACTGAAAATCCCAAAAATGGAGAAAGGGAAAGATATTGTCATATAGGACAGATCTTGTGTTGGACTTTGAAAACACGCCACTGCTTGAACTGTCAATTTTAAAACCTTCCAAAAACCAACCTCATTTCATCCATCACCATCGTCTTTTGACCCTTTATATATATATATATATATATATATATATATATATATATTTGATAAAAGTTTGTTTAGGTATTATTTGTTTTTAAAAATTGTTTTCGTGTTCTCCCAATTTCTTATAATAATTTTTAATTTATAAGTAAATTAGTTGAAATCCCAGTAAAATTTCAAAAAAAAAAAAAAGAAATTTTAAAGGTTGTTTTCTAATATAAAAGAAACGAGTCAACTTATTTATAAATATAACTAAATGTCATTATTTAGTTGTGATAGACACTAATAGACATTTATCAATGATAGATGATATAAGTCTATCAGTGCTAGACAGTGTCATTCTGCTATATTTGAAAATATCTCTAGCAATTTTGTCATTTAAAATAATTACCCTTTTTATTTATTTATTTAATTTTAAAAAATGGGCTTGGTTTTTAAAAGTATTGGCAGAAAGTAGATAATAAAACAAATAAACCTAGAGGTGGAATGAATATTTATAAGCTTAATTTTTTAAAATAATAAATAAAAAACCAAATGGTTACCAAACTAGCCATAAGTAAATCTTTTTTGTTTCTAAGAATTATAGTTTTTTTCTTAAAAGTGTGGAAAATTACTTTATTAGTCTCTAAATTTTTAATAATAAGTGTGTTTAGTCCTTAAGATTCTAAAATATACCAAGTTCTCGTTTTAAGAATGTGTTTAAAAGGTATTTAAATAACTTTTTTTCTTAGATTTTTTTTTTTTTTTGAAGAAAAACTAAGAATTGAAAGATAAGAAAGAATGAGGGAGAAAGGTAATTTTTTTTTCACAGACCTTTTCAACCCATCCTTAAAAAGTATGGACTAAAAAAATACATTTTGAAACTTTATGAATCAAACATATTTATAGTTTAAAATTCAAGGAATAAAGAGAACTTTTTCTTAATTTTTTTTTTGGGGATAAATTACATTATTTTTGTCCATGAAGTTTAAAATTTGTCCTTAAGTTTTAAAATTCAACAATCACTGATCTGATATTTGAAAAATGTCCAATTTTAGTTCATCAATCAACAATTTTGTTAACTCTCGTAATTCCATACTGACATGGTAATATTTAAAATATTAAGGAAAAAAAACCTTTTTCATCATTATGTTTCAAAATATTATACATTTAGTCTTTAAGTTTTGAGAGTTTGTTTTCAATTTAGTGACTAGGTCCCAAAATATACAATTTTTACCCTAGAGATTTGTGTTTTGTTTCTATTTAGTCTCTATGTTTCAAGATTTACACGTTTAACCTCGATTTTTTTTATTAAATTCTCACTTTTCGTCTTTAATGTTGATGTCTATTAATTAAATTTAAAAAAGTTGAATAATTATAATTAATTGAGTTTCACTATTTTTTCTCACTACTAAAATTAAATTTAAAATTTCACTTTGTAATCATTTTAATTAATTAATAAACATCAACACGTAAAGACTAAAAGTAATTATTTAGTGAAAAACCGTATAAATTTTGAAACCTAGAGATTAATTTGAAACAAAACTCAAATCTCAATAATAAAATTGTAACATTTTGAAACTTAATGATGAAATTAAAATAAAACTAAAAACTTAAAAGACTAAAGCCTCGTTTGATAATTATTTTGTTTTTTAAAATTAAGCATATTTCCTTCTCATTTCTTACATTAATTTGCATCTCTCTTGAGTACAACAATTGAATTCTTTGCCAAATTCCAAAAAAAAAAAAGTTTTTAAAAGCTATTTTTTTAGTTTTAAAATTTTGACTTGGTTTTTTAAATCATTAATAAAAGGTAGATAACAAAGGAATAAATTTGAGGGTAGAAGTAGTATTTATAAGTTTAATTTAAAATAAAAAATAAAAAAATGAAATGATTACAAAACGGGCCTAAAATTGCAACATTTTAAAACTAAATCGAAACTATATGCAATAATAGTTAGGTGCATAGTATTCCCTTTGGAAAAAAAAGAAAAAAAAAAAGAAAAAAAAAGAAAAAAAAAAGAAAAAAAAGGGAAAAACATTTCTTGAAATAGAATTTGTCCATTATGGTGGTGGGCTGTGGAGTTGGCCCATTACGGTGAAAATACTGTTTGTTCCACAAAACGGAGCCCGGTTATGTTACTAGTTTATTATTGATTTTTTTTTTTAAAAGAAAAAATATATTATCTCGTTTCAATTTAAACATTTTTTAATAATTAAAGAGATGACTAATTTAAAATAATATAATGTATATTTTTTAAATAATTGAAATATGTATTGAATGGTATATACTAAGATTAAATGGAACCAATAACACTATTAAATTTAAAAACATAGTCATCAACCACATCGTAAATTTCTTAAGCTGAACACATGACCTCTCTTAAGCTGATGAGTGAAGACAAATTTAATATTATATAATCTAACAAAGTCATCAACCACATCGTAAATTTCAAAGTACTAATTCGACGATTTTAGATACCAAAATTCGTTAATCTAAACTTAACCTACGAAAAAATCAAGTAGAACCTGATTATACTAAATAAATTTTTTTTGCCATTTTCTCAACTATAATTGAAATTTTATTTAATATTACAAGGCGTGTTGAAATTTAAGGAATTTACACTCATTTTCAAATATTTGGAGTGTAGAACATGAATTTTTCGATTGTTTGATAGTTACTTTTAAGTTTATGTTCTCCTATCAACAAGTGTAGAACATGAATTTATACTAAGTTTTCTGATATTATATTGATTACTTTGATGCATTTTGAATGTAAACTAAAATTTGTTTGGTAATGATGATTTAGAAACAATGATACAATTGAGTCTCTCTTGCGTTGGAGACGTTTACAAGAAAGGAAGGTGTTTTGCCTATTTATTATATATATATAAAAAAATCTTAGGTGCTATTATGTTTGTGACATTTGTCGAATAGTAAATTTTTGTCATGTGGTAATTTTTTAAAATAAATTATTTATATTTTTTTTACTTTGTATGAAGGGATGAATTTATGAGATCAAGTGCAATCTAGGCTACACCTAATCATTATCTTTTATTATATACTCTCTTTCTCTCCGTATATATTTATGTATATGAGAAAAAGAGAGAGAAGATGAGAGAAAAGTTAATGTGAAGAAAGAACGTTTGAGAGTAGAGAGAAGAATTAAAGCAAAAATTGCAATAAAGTTGAAGAGTAGAGGATAGAGAGGGAGGAGGGAGGACAAGAGAGAAGAGGAGAGGAGGGAAAAAGAAGAGAGAAGGAAGAGAGAGAAGGGTCGAAACATATTAAAAATATATACTTTTTTCAAGTCATCTTTAAAAACTGAGACCAAAAATATATTTTTCTCACTCTTGAAATACAAAGGTCTAAACTGGGAGTGATAGTCAGTTCGGTTTTGTCAGTTTTGGGGTCAACAAAAAACCAAACCAAACCAATTGGTTTTATAAAGAGATCTAAACCGATGCCCAATAAAAAAATAAAACCAATGAATTGATTTTTATTTGGTTCGGTTCGGTTTTCGGTTTTGACATTTTTTTTCTCCAAATTTTAATTCTTCTTTCCAATTTTGTTTTGAATTTGTCATTTTTTCTATTTTTAAATTAAAATTGGGTCCATATCTTTTTTATAGATTGAAATTGGATATTTTTATTTTTTTTTGGTACATTCTAAATAAATATCATACATACTCTATAGCAATTGATTTTTTTTTTTCTCTAAACAATAAATATATATGCACCATAATAATTAAAACACTAAAAGATACATAATATTATTAGAGTTTATTTTTAAGAGTATAAATACCTTCAGTTTAGTTAGGTTTTGATTAGTTTTTCCAATCATAATCCGATCCGAACCAATATTTTTTTTGTTTTCTCCAAATAAAAATCGAAAGGTCCAAATTTATACTAAAAAACCAAACCAAACCAATAGATCGGTTTGGATTGTTTGATTTTTCAGTTTTTTTGTAATACTCCTAGTCTAAACTAATATTTTAACAAAAAAATTATATTATATTAAATATTAAAAATCCTTACGAATTAAATATTAGTGTGCATTAATTTTGCCCTTTTGCAAGCCAATATACAAACTACCATTGGTTAATATATATAGAACAAATTGAACAATAGACCACAAAGTACCTGAAATTTTATCCTCAATTGATATAATTAATTAAATTTATCATACTCCTTTTAATTTTTCCGTATACATACTACAAAGTACTTGAAATATTCTTTTTTTGTAAAGAAGACTTAAGTTCTGTTTGGTCGACTGGCTTAGAAAAAAAGTGTTTTTAAACAATCGATCATTTTCATTTAAATATTTTGGTTATCCTACCGTGACTTATAGTGATTAAGTTCAAAGACTTAATTCATTTTGAGTGTTGCCAAACAATTGATTTTTTTTTTCTTTTCAAAATGACTTATTTTTTAAATTAAACATTTAAAAGTGTAAAAAATTGGATAAATATTTCAATTAAAAAAAATGAGGCTTTTAGTGGTAATAATTGTCCAATTATTAGTAATTAATTAAGTAGTACCCACTCGTGCATTTTGTTTGTGATATTAATTCCAATGTTCCACTGAGATTATTATTTAAATATATATTTATAATCCGACCAAAATTGTTTGGTTTTGTCGTATTTAATTCATGTATTAAATATGTCTTCCAATATCTTTTATTTCAATCTACAATAATCCATACCATCTACCTAAAATCCATACCCTTCAATGGCATATTTGATTAGTGGGCATATAACACTTTCGTTTTTTTTTTTCAAATAAATTTCACAGAAACAAACAAAAAGTAATAATAATAATAATAAAAAAAAACAAGTTAGGAAAAACAGCAATCAACATTTAAAAGGTAATCTACCTATGCTGACAGTCAATATCTGTGGGTATGTGAAGCAAGCTCGTGCGCAACGTTATTGCAACTTTGTTTAATAAAGGAAAAAAATTAGATTATCTTCCTACACTGTAGTTCACACAAAGAGCCTACGAAATAGTGAATCTCATTACCATAAGGTGAAAATCCATTTAGAAGATTCCAAAGAATAAGGAAATCGATTTCAGCCCAAAGGAGAAAAATACCAACCTTAAAGGGCCTTAAAGATAGCTTCATAGAGATCCATAGCCTTAGCAATCTCAACAGAACCAATAAAAAGTTGGGCCTTCTCCAAAACCATCAAAGTTTTGTCATTGGAATCACTAACTACAGTTCTCCAAGACACACGTCACTACTTCTAACAAATACATCAGAATTCACCTTAAAGGAACCCTGAGGATGGGGCGCCCACTTGGTTTGGATAGAGAAAAAGAAACATCTTGGTTGTTTTGCCCATGAACAAAAGATTATTGTTTCTGTAGTCGAAATATTCTACCATAGAAATCGCCCAATCAATTAGATCTAAAGAAGGGGACTGTTCTCAAACACCAAAGAATTTTGGCTATACCATATTAAAAATGTAATAATTAAGAATAAAAATACGTAAATTCTAAGAATCAAAATCTACTTGTACAAGTTTTAAACGAATTGGACTCTACTTATATAGGTATGTATATTTCTTTTCAATTGACAATCAAAATACATAGTTAGAAAAATAAAATTGTTAGGGATTAATATTATATTAATTAGTTAAAATAATAAAACCTTTTTGCCTTTTTAAATCTATAAATATATTAAAAATATGCATGCACTCAATTTGATGTAAAAGGTTGTGTTAGTTAGAACTAGAAGTAGTGCTTTAATTGTTAATCTTTTTGGCTCCCTTTTTGTCCATTTTAATAATTTAATAAAGCATATCTTTCTTGTATTAAATATTTATCATGCTACTCTCTCTCTCTTACATTATTTTATGAATGATAACTTTAATATTGAGTTACATTAAAATTTTATTTATTTTATTAAATAAGTCGTTCGTTAAAATTTCGTCTTTATAAATATAACTCACCAACAATTGACATATACCATTTTAAAATTAAAAGAAAAGATATTAAATTTTAATAAACAAATAGGAACGATAACTTAAAATTAATTTGAGATAATATTTCACGGAATCATTCAAATTAAAGTTTTAAGTAGAAAGCCTACTTGTTTATTCACAATCTATCCAATGTCTTACTCCATAATAATAAAAAAATAATAATAATGTTATAAATTATTTAAGACTATATCTCAAAAAAAAAAAAAAAAATTAAGACTGAGTAGTTTCACTTAAAAAAAGTGTAAAAACAATTGGAGTATGGTTGGTTGTATAATTCAAAATAAAATCAATTCTAATTTTTCTTTTCACTCTTCAATCAAAATAATGTTTTAAAACTTTAAAAAAATTTAAATTTGAACTTTAATAAAATAATAATTTAATTTCTATATTTTTGAAGATGGTAACGATTTAATCTCTAAATTAAATGTTACTTTTTATTATGTAATAACTTTAGTTTTTATTGTTTATAAATAAATTTAATATTTGATTAGTTTATTGATTTATATGTCAAACAAATTTTATTAAATCTTTAAAATAATTTTTTACCATAAAAACTAGAACATGAACTATACACTACTTATTAAAGTTTAGAAATAAAATTGTTACTAATTTAAAAATATAAGAATATTTCTTAATTAAAGATCTATTTAGATTATTTTTTTTTGTTTAAATAAGTGTTTAAAAGTGAAAAAGAGGTCTATAAATTCTTAAAACATCCATCCAAACGAATCTAATTTATTATTTCGATGCACCAAAAGTATTTTTAATTTAAAATTAAAAAACTAATTTAACCTACAAAATAAAATTATTATCAATTTTCTAATAAAAAAGATGAATTTAGAGAGGGAGAGGAGGCATGTTACATTTTCAATAATTTAAAAAGTGCCCACCAACCATTTGGCAAATGAATTGGATATGCACATTTCTCTCTCCTTTCACACACGCCTGACATTTTTTTTGAATTTTTTTTAAAATAATGTTAATTTAATAATATATAACAAAAATAGAGTGGATGAGAAAATAATGTAAAAAATGGGGTTGTAAAATCGTGTACCTGGTCCACGATTTACCAAAATCATGGACCGGGTACACGATTTTGGTATGGAACTCGTGGACCCGGTCCACGAGTTACCTGCCACATATGCAGGTCAAAGATTCTGCTGCCACGCCTGCAGTGAAATCGTGGACCGGGTCCACGATTTTCAACCCTATAACCGCCCCCCTTCTTCTTCTTCTTCACTCCTTCTCTTCTTCTGCCGCCCAAATTCCTCCCGCCGCTGCCGTTGTCTGCCGCCCACCACCGTGCTGCCGCTGCCGGTAATTTTTTTTTTTTTTAAACATAAAACTTGTTATGAAGTTTGTTTTGGTTAATATTCACTAAATCTAGAGTGTGAAGCTTGTTTGTTGATTAATATTGAATATTTATTTGTTTTGTATAAGATTTAGTATTTTTTGACCATTAGATTTGATTTTATAATTTTGTTTTCGGATTGAATGAGTTTGAGATTTTTTTTTTTAAAATAATGTTAATTTAATAATATATGACAAAAATAGAGTAGATGGAAAAATAATCTCAAAATTGGGGTTGTAAAATCGTGTACCCGGTCCACGATTTACTAAAATCGTGGACCGGGTACACGATTTTGGCATGAAAAGTTGAGTTGTTTTTTTTAAGTTTAATAATTTAGGCTTATATGAGGTGTATCTTTATTTGGAAGAAAAAAAACTTTAAATATGTATTGGGTTGATGTTGGACTGATGTTGGCTTAATCATAAATTTGATATTGGATTTTTTTATTAACTTAGTAAATTAGACTAATATATGTAAACTGTAACAGTTGTGAACATCTTATTAGATATGTCATTGCGTCCTGAAAATTTAGTTGTTCTCGAACCTGGTAATGATGGGGATAGCGATATTGATCTAGAAATTGATGAATTGTTTGGGGAACAAGAAAGTGTTGAACATAACAATGAATTGGTACCGTCCGAGATGTTCACTCAAATTGATTGGGATGTTACTAATTCAATATGTGAACAAGGATCGACACTTGAAGAAAGGAATAGAGATGTAGATAGTGCTAGTCTAGTACAAAAAGGAATGTTATTTGACACGAAAGAAGATCTCCAACTTGCTGTAAAAAAGTATTGCGTCACAAATCATTATCAGATTTCTGTAGTAGAATCGAATCAGGATATTTGGTATGTGAGATGCAAACAATGGAAGGAGGGTTGCGATTGGAGATTACGTGCTTGTCGGCGTAAAACACATGGGATGTTCGAAATTACTAGACTTGAAGGGGAGCACTCATGTTTGTACTCAGAATTGACACATGATCATTCACAACTTGATTCAAATTTTATGAGTGTTAAAATTCAAAATTTTGTGAGAGTTGATCCTGGTGTACCCGTTGCATTGATTAAAAAACAATATGGGTATAATGTCAATTATAGACGTGTGTAGCAAGCAAAGAGAAAAGCGTTGATTGCTGTGTTTGGTGACTGGGAGAAATCATACTCAGAACTTCCATATTGGTTGAGTGCTGTTGTACATTACAATCCTGGAACACGAGTTGATTGGCATTTTCTTCCATCCGATGTGTCTGGTACAACTATATTTGGTCGAGTTTTCTGGTCATTTGGTCCTGCAGTAGAAGGGTTCAAATATTGTAGGCCATTAATTCAGATTGATGGAACTCATCTATACGGAAAGTATAAAGAGAAATTATTGACTGCCTTATCGATTGATGCAAATGGGCATATATTTTCCCTTGCTTTTGCTATTGTTGAAGGGGAAAACTCTTCAAGTTGGTCATGGTTTTTATGGGCATTGCGCGAATATGTTACTAAACGAGATGATATTTGCTTAATTTCTGATAGACATAAAGGCATTCTTGCTGCAATTAACAATGAGGAGATTGGCTGGAGTGAACCTAGAGCATACCATCGATATTGTCTTCGTCATGTTGCTAGTAATTTTAATACGAAATACAAATCGAGGCAATTGAGAGATTTGGTGTTTAAGGCAGGAAATCAACACCAAAAGCGCAAGTTCATTAGGTGCATAAAACAGTTGAAGCAATTGAACCCCGAGTGTCTTGAATATTTTTCTGATATTGACTTGGAAAAATGGACACAATCACAGGACAATGGATATCATTATGGGTGGATGACAAGCAATGCCGCTGAATGTATGAACGGAGTGTTCAAAGGAGCTAGAATGTTACCGATCACTTCTTTGGTTAGGCTAACATTCTATCGTACAATACTGTATTTTGAACGTCGCAGGCAAGAGATAAGCGAAACACTTGATCGTGGAGACGTATATACAGAATATGCTATGAAAAAGCTCAAACGGTGAGAAAAACGAGCATATGCACATACAGTGGTTGCGATTGATAGGGAAACCCAAACCTTTGAAGTACAAACTGGCATAAGTATGGTTTCTCTCTATAAAGGGCAACATGTACAGGTGGTGAGCTTGACGGAAGGCACATGTTCCTGTAACAAGTGGCAGTCATTCAAAATTCCATGCTCGCATGTAATTTCTATTTGCAATTACATGCGTCTAACGTACGTACCGTTTATTGATGATTGCTACAAATTGTCGCATTTCAAGCAATGTTATGAAGGTCGCTTCCATCCAATACAACACCCAGATTATTGGCCAGAATTATCATTTACAGATGTTCGTCCAAATCCGGACTTACTAAGAGAGCACGGTTGGCCAAAAAGTACGAGAATTCATAATGAAATGGATTGGCGAGAGGCTAGCCAAAGAATTAGATGTAAAATATGTAAAGAAGAGGGACATAACAAGCGTACTTGTCCACATCGTACATCAGGTGCTTCGTCTTCGGGTCATTGATGGATTCGTCTTTGTTATGTAATGAACCTTTGTAATTGTCTTTGTTATGTAGTGAATTTATTTGTTTGAGTAATCAGAGTTGTTTTTTCTACTTGAAATTGTGTTTCAGTGATTTCGCATCATGGATCCGGGTCCTTCTAATCCCATACAACTATATCAACAAAATTCCCATCGTTCACAATCAGTATGGGATAGTGCTTCTACTACAATTCTGAGTTGCCGAAGGAGGGAGGCAGTAGTTCAACGAACTATCCCATTTGATCCACGTATCATGCCATATGTATAACAGGCGGGTTTTATTGGGGTTGCACAAATTAGATTCATCCAACTAGATTGACACCTAATTACTTCTTTAGTAGAGCGTTGGCAACTAGAAACCCACACATTCCATATGCCTTGTGGCGAATGCACTATTACGTTACAGGATATTGCAGTTCAATTTGGACTACCGGTGGACGGAGAACCTGTGACAGGATCCTTACAATATGATTGGAAACAAACTTGTGAGGATTTTTTTGAGGGTTCGACCTATGGATTTGAAAGGCTCGAGGTTGAGTATCCCATGGTTAGCCTCCCAGTTTACAGAGTTGTCCCCCAATGCTGACGACATCAGTATACAAAGATACGCCCGAGCATATATTTTACAACTGATTGGAGGATTTTTATTCGCTGACAAGTCAAACACTCTTGTCCACCTAATGTTTCTTCCACCAATGACAAATTTCGAGCAAGCTGGTAGATACTCGTGGGGTGGCGCCTGCCTTGCATGGCTTTACAGAGAACTATGTCGAGCCAGTAATGCACAGGCTTTGGAAATAGCAGGGCCACTGATACTGCTACAAGTATGGGCGTATGATCGCTTTAACAACGTAGCACCACAAATCCAGTTAGAGGCCCCAGGCGCAGGTCCACTAAGTGCCAGGTATTAATTTATTTATATATTCTTTTAATTATTATTTTATGGTACAACTATTTAATTATATATTTTTAAAAATTTTAGATGGAGTGGTATTTTAGTTCCATCAGAACAGTCAGCGAAATAACAAATGGCCCAGCTGTATCAGACTGTTGGGTTTTATGCCCTAAAACTCGTAGATAGTAAATGTTGTATTTTGATCGCCATTAATAAATGGTTATTCATTATTATTCAATAAATGTTATTGATTATTTTATCTTGTTTTAATAACCCTAAAATCCAATAAACTAACATCCTAGGCCGTTTTATGAGTCTTGAATAATATGTAGAGACATATAGAGATCAATGTTTAAGTTACAGCCTAAAGGGTCTATAGTATAAGGATAGGGCTGGGTACCTTATCCTGGTAACACTATGGATACGGCCCACTTTGTATTTGATACAAACGCAATGATCCAACGCGTTCGTGTAGGAGACATGCGAGTGGGGGTATCCTATGCAATGAGTTTGCATAAGACTGGACCACGAAATAGTAACCACTAGATATAACTCCGTTAACTGGTTAGGTTTCTATTTCAATAGGTTGACCTAGGCAACTTAGTCTTAATCTTGAGTATATTATGAACTCCTGTTCACGAGGGATTGTCCTTTGATTTGTATGGGTGAGAGTGACCCGTTTGCCGACTCGATATGCCTACCATTTTGGGGACAAGAATGAGTGGGGGGTTGGGAACATAATTATACAAGATGGATTTCACTCCTTCCCGACTTTAGGGTAAGTAGATAAGTGTTCCCTTAAGTGGTGTCTCCGGGACTTGAACAAAGGGCCCTACCCTCTCACTGGCTCGAGAGGGGTTTCTGTTTGATGGTTGGACCATAAACAGGTTGTTCATTAGAGGAGCACTGGTACTTAAGTATTTAGAAGTAATCCAGGGGTATAACGGTAATTTGACCCAGCTGGTGTTACGAACACTTGTGAAGGACTAACTTGCTGTTATTGGTCTATATCCGTGGACACAGAAATATATCTACAGTGAGAAGAGTGCAGCTGTGGGTCTTTAGTGGAGTGCACCTACAGTTAACGAATATTGATTAATGTGGTTAATGAGTTTAGCCCGTTAATCTCATATCGTTGGAGCTTCTGATCTGTAGGTCCATTAGGTCTCCTTCCTAGCTCGTAAAGAATATTGAGGAAATTTATTCTTGGATGAAATTTGAAAAGTTCAAATTTACTATGGAAAAAAATTAATGTATAATGATACATTATAATATAACGTTTATTTTACAAATTAAACTTTATAGTATAAATATAATTTTGGATATGATTCAAAGTTAATTTGTAAGAGAATTAAATATTTGAAATTGTTCAAATATTATTTTAATATGAATTAGATTTATATTAAAACTATAGGTTAAAATTAATGTGCATTAGATGTACATTAAAACTATAGTTTATGAGAGAAATGTATTTGAATTTGATTCAAATGCAAGTTAAAATTAAATATTTGGTAATTAATTAATTGGAGAATTAATTAGTTATTTAATTTAATCTAATTTAATTAAATTTGATTTAATTAAATTAATTGAATTAAAACTATAGGTTATGTGAGAGATGTTCATTTAAATATGGTTTAAATGAATTGGTTAATTAAATTAGATTTAATTAATTATTAATTATTTTATTATTAATTATTAATTTAATTAATTAATATAATTAATAAGAGTCAATATTGTTGTAACTCCCACGTAGGGGAGTTACTTAATACGTGGGATAACACCCATGGTTCCCATTATTCTCTCGCTTCCTTATATAGTGCTTAAACAGAATTATTCTTTCGGTAGCGTTCTCTCCACAAAAAATCCTCTTAGAAGAGTTCTGTATTTTTTCCCTTTGCCAAAAAGGTTCCCATAAACCTTTCCTCAAGATTCAGAAAAAAAGAAGGTCTCCAAGTGGTGGTGACACGTAAGTTTTTCGTCTTTAATTTTTTTTGCTTAACCTAGATTTTTTAAAGTTTTTTTTGCCAATGTAAAAGTATTTCAAAATTATTAAATTTAATTTTGAGATACGGTTCTGATACGTTTCCGCTGCGTTGTGGGTTTTAATCCCAGCACAGACGACTACTTTCCCTGGTACGATTCAATCACGAGGCGATTTATCACCCCTGATGGTGCTTACTACTACTGCATGGTAAGAGTTTTGTCATCTTATATTTTTTATTTATATGATATGAACATTATTTAATACTAAAGTTTTTCACCATTCAGAATAATTTTGTCCACGATGTACATCAATATTCTGTACAACAAGATTTACCAGAGTTGACTACAATGTGTGATAAAAACTTGGTAAATGTTCAAAGTATTATTCAGTAGACAAGATGACTCAATGTTGCTGACACTGATCGAAGACGTATTCGTCGTAGATGACAACGCCAACACGGTGAAGTTATTCCAGAGGAACAAGTTGACCCAGAACCTCCGATGTTTCATGATCCAGGTCCAACTTCTCCTAGAGCAGAGATCGGATCGAGTTCTGGCAATCAACAAGAGTATTATGAACATCCATCCGTCGTCACCCAAGAGGATATTGATGAATTAATTCATCAACAGCAACACTTTGAAGTGTTTGTACCTTGTCGTCCACATCGTCAACGAAGACGTCCACCATGTGGCACATGACTTGTTTGTAATTTAAAGTTTAAGTTTTTATGAATTTCTAATCTTCAGACGCATGTATATGAGTATGCTATAAAATAACAATATTAAGAAATGTAATTGTTGATTAAAAAAAAATGGAAATCGTGTAGCCCGTACACGATTTTGGTCTCATTGACCAACCACGTGGATGCCATGTGGAAATCGTGTACTGGGTACACGATTTTACTACCCTATTTTTGTCAATATTTTCTTCAACCACTCTATTTTTAAGATTTCTTTACTATGTACCCTATTTTTGTCAATAGTTCAAAATTTAACATTAATTTTGAATTTTGTCACATTTTTTTTATATATAAACATAAACAATTTATTCATTACATATTTTTCTGAAAAATTGAGGTACTTTTGAAAATAAATTAGGTAAAAGGGGTGGTTTTGAAAAAAATGAGGTAAAGGTAATTTTTTTTTTTTTTTTTCTTTTAAGAAATGTCAAATTGGGTTCAAGAAAAAAAATAGTGACATAACTGATGACCGAAAGATTCATTATATTTCCAATATATTCTCTCTATTTTTTTACATTAAAATTCAACAACTTCTTCTTCTTCTTTTCGTCTACCCAATTTCTTTTCTTTTTTCATGTACAAAATTTCTTATTCTCCTAAAATTTCATATCCTCTTCATCTCTCATTCTTATCTTCTTCTCTCATGAAATTGTTGTATTTATTTTTCTTGTTTTTGGATTTTTTTTAAAAAAGATATTTTTAAATTAGAATATTATTTTGATCTAAGTTGTTTGAAAATCATCCCACCATAATTTTAATCCCTGTTGTCAATAAATCTTAAAATTAGTTATTTTTATTGATAGAAAAAATATCAAACTATTTACAAATATAGAGAAATTTTATTATGTAACAGCGATAGAATTCTATCGCGGTCTATTGTCGCTGATAGACAGTGAAATTTTTCTATATTTGCAAATAGTTGACTCATTTTCCTATATTTGCAAACAACCATTTTTTTTCTTCTTTTAACTTTGTATAATGGATAATAATTATTTATTATAATTTTTATTTAAGAGACCCAATGTAATAATAATTATATTATTTTTATTTTTATTTAAGAGACAATGTTAATAGATTCCAAAATCTGTAAATAGAAGATTGATAGAGAATAATTATTTTTTTAAAAAATTATTATGAATAATAGAAGACAGAAGGCTTCAAATGAATGAATTAAAGTGATGGTGAGTATTATTTAGAGTTTAAATTCAATGAATTTTCAATACATATCAAATTTACAAGTGCTTTGTAAGCTGGTTTAGACTCTCAAAAATAATTTACTCCTCCATATCTACCAAATATAAAATATAATAACTATTTCAACATTAGAATAATAATGTTAAATTATAGGTTTGGTTTATGATTAATAATTACTATTTCAACATCAATATTAATTATATGATACATGAGATTACGATTAACACTAATAAAATGTACATTAACTATGTCGAGTTACGACCTCGATTAGGACAATTTCGTCAATTATGTCATTCTTGTATGCAAACAGTACAACGTGAGGGAACCGCCCTCTCCCTCCAATCAATATCATTTTGTATCCAAGAAGTACATGGTCTACCAACATTCCTTACCTTTGTCTCGTCTGGATAAATAGTGGGGAAGTTGGGATCAGGCCAACATTGTCTATCAAGGATAGACTCAAATTGAGGTGAATAACATGAAAAATAGGTGGAAATCTTGTAATAATCTTCTATGAAATACAAATAATCCACACCAACAGTTTTACATGCTGCAATGGCATGGAAACATGGGATTCCGTAACTTTGCCACTTGTTACATGTGCATGTCCGCTCACTCAACTTTACTCGATATGTAGATCCACCTTTTAGTGTTAATGGGTTAATTGTAGAGGTGACGTCATACAATCCTGTCCTATGGTCGAATATGTTAACTTGATGAGTATTTGCACGTCATTCCCAATGACGTAATTTCTTAATTGCGTACCTATGAAGTTGACAACAACTAATTATTGAACATTAACGATAGTTAAATATAAGATGAATAGTTAAATATGAGATGAATTTACATTGTAAAACACTGATCTCCAGGTTGAATAGAAGCTTCTATTTCTACACGAGGAGCAGCAAAATATGCGACGATTCGATAGAATGATGCTTGTACTAGTGGAGTTATGGACAACTTTCTAGCTCCTTTTAGAACAACGTTCATGCATTCAGCCATGTTTGTGGTTAGCCATCCATAACGATGACCACCATCATGTGACTGGGTCCACTGTTTAATATCCAAAGAAGCAAAAAACCTTAAGCAATTGGGGTTTACCATTTGAAGTTCTGCCATGCATTCGTTAAACTTTCAAAATTGATATTCTGATCCTGCATGATACACCAAGCTCTTCAACATACTATTCTTATATCTGTCGTTGAAATTGTTCACAACATCCCGTAAACAGAATCTGTGCTGTGCATCTTGCCAACCATTATTAGGGTTTTGCAGGGCAGATATAATGCCTTTGTGTCTATCGGAGATTAGACACATTCCGGACCTTCTATATACCACATGCTCTCATATATTTTTTAAAAACCAACCCTACGAATCAACGCTTTCCTCTAGTACAATAACATATGCAAGTGGATAGACGTGTGAATTCGCATCAACTGAGGTAGCTACCAACAATTTTTCTTCATACTTTCCACATAGATGTGTTCCATCAATCTGAAGTAAATGTCTGCAATGCTTAAACCCCTCGATAACAGGTCCAAATGACCAAAAAACACTATTAAACACGATGAGCCTATCATCACCCTCCACCTCATTTAGCCTCCAATCGATAATTGTACCGAAATTCGTCTTGTCTAATATATTCATCCATGTAGGCAACAAATTATATGATTCCCTCCAATCTCCAAATACTTTTGCAATTGTTTTTCTTCTTCCATCCCATACTTTCCAATAGCTAACAAAATAGCCATATTTTTTCAATATCATGTCCTGTAATGTCCTAACATTGATAGATGGATCTTTTTTTATGATACTACTTATCTCAGCTGCAATCAAATTGGAGTCCAATTGATTGTGATTTTGACTCAATCTGGTGTAGAAACAAGAATGTGGGCGATTATATTGTGTAATTTCGAATTTACCATGTTTTTTCCTGCAGCAGACACGAAGTCTCCACGTGCAACCATTGTCGTATCTTTTACACCTAACGGCCCAAATATCCTTTTTTGACTCAATGACCTCGAAATTTTGATGGCGCTTGATTGTATAGCTTTTTACTGTATTTTTTAAATCCAATTTTGAGTTAAATACCATCCCCACCATCAAATTGTCAGATCCAATATTTTCTCTCTCAAAACTTGAATCATGTTTAATATTCATATCATTCAAGTCTATCTGATTAAAGGCATCAGGGACATCATGAACACCAAATAGTCCAATAGGTGGTTGTTCTAGATCACTACCATCATCGTCTATTTCAACTTCTTCTGCATTTGTTGCGATAGTTGGGTCCAAAATTTCCTCTTCTTAATTATGACTTTCAAACTCATTATTATTTTCAATTTCTCTCATTCGGGCTGGACTTGAAAAGTTTGGTTGAGAAATATAAAGCTCCACTATATTTGGAGGGAGTGGAGCATTGCTCATCATAAACCTTACGTCAGGTTCACTTCATAATGAGATGATAATGTACAACGTGGATCCCGCCACATAACTACCATATCTAAATATTACCTCTATTCCATCGTTTTTATTTATAGATAATGCATCACATAATATACCAATAAATGCGTTGAATTCAGTTTGATGAAGAATATTTATATGAAGACAAGGTTGCACATCGTATTCAATCCCAGTGGGCCCATTAACAATATTTCCATTCATGTAACATTGAAATCCTACAACGTCCATTGTAGTTTGAACAATTACAACTGATATGTAATCAAAAATTTTTTGTAAGTACATATTAATAAGAAAAACATTATAGTTTATTATTTAATTATGTCACCACTTATAGAAATCTCTAGAAAGGTAATTTAACTAATTGATAACATTTAGGCATACTTTTTTTTAACAATTATCTAAAAAAAACAATTTAACTAATTGAAAACATAAAGTTAACCATTTATCAAAGTATTAGAAAGTTAATTATGGACATATTCATATAATTTAAAGAATTGTCAATATTTGACCTCAAAACTTTCTATAGTATATCTAATGAATATAAATTGAATCTTATGTTTAATGCTACACTCAATTTCCAATTTTACTTGGTTTGATAGTGAAGTTAATAAAATTTAAGTTGGTTTATTAGACCATTAAAATTAAAAATGAGTTTATTAGACATTTTTTTTACAATTAATTTTTATTAGTAAAGGATCTTTTTTAAGTTGATAATTTATTAGATAGCTAAAAAGATTGAGATCAAATATATGTAAGCTTAAAAGTTAAAGACTAAAACTATTTAAAACTATTAATAAATTATTTCTTTATTCTTCAGTATCACAAGTAACAGAAAAAAAAAATAATAACAATCTCATTTTTCACTGTTGTTTATCATAAAAAAATGACACTTTTGAAACTCTTTAGGTAAAAAAGGATAATGTTCTTTACATAATTTAAAACGGTAAGTTTACCCTTAATAATGATGATGAATTTTTCTTAATTATAGTTAAAATAATATTTACAAAGGGGTTAGAGAAGATATTTTAATACTTTAAAAGAGATATTAATCCCAAACTAAGCCTACCCAATATTTTAATTTTAATTATTCATAAAAGTAATTAAAGTTTATAAAAATTAGAATAATTGTTAACTAATTGAAATTCAAAACATTGGTAGGTTTTTCAAAGCTAAGCATTTCAATATGGAAAAAAATAATACCCTCTTTACCTAGATAGTTTTAGAAGTACCATTTTGTCTAATTATTTTTGTAAAGTACCTTATTTTTTTCCAATTAACTCGAATATGAATATTAATAATAATAATAGAACATTCATTTTTCTGTACCTTGAGTTTCACAATAAGTTGTCCATGCGAATATTAATATCGTCGCTGTAAACATGAATAAAAAAAATTATAAATTAATTTTATTTCGTAATAAAATAAAAAAGATTACAACTTACATAAAAAAAAATAAAAGTATAACTCACATGAAAGAAGATTTTATACCAAATCTTAGAAAAAAATTTCAACAATAAAGTATTGAATTTTGAATAGAGAAGAGGGGAATGAGAGAAGAAGAGAATATGAAATTTTAGGAGAAGAAGAAATTTTGTAAATGAAAAAAGAAAAGAAATTGGGTAGATGAAAAGAAGAAGAAGAAGTTGTGGGATTTTAATGTGAAAACGTGGAGAGAATATATTGGAAATATGATGAATCTTCCTGTCATTAGTCGGTAACTACTTTTTTTCGTTGACCCAATTTGACATTTCATAAAAGACAAAAAAAAACACCCCTTTTGCCTATTTTTTTTTTTTAAAACTACCATTTTTACCTAATTTATTTCTAAAACTACCTCAATTTTTCAATTAACCCCTTCTTCTATTAAGATGTTTTTAGAAAATAAATCATAGTATTAAGAATATTAGGTTTGAAAATTATTTTTTTGGTCCCTAAAATTTTTTAAAGTTTGGCTAGTGTACCTATTTAGTCCATATACTTTTAATTATATAACAATTTAGTTTTTAAATTAGTTTATTTTTTTATATCCGTGAGTGTCTGGGCTAGCTTACGTGCACCTCGACTAATCTTAGGGGAGAACTCGTCTGACTCTATAATATTTGGGTGTCAAAGAAACGTATAGGATATTAAATCTTGCGTAGGTGACTTTTTTTTTATGTTCCCACTACCACTAAGTCAACTCATGATGGTTAACAATTTAGTCTTTAAATTTAAGAATATTTTCAAATATAGAAAAAATGAGCTATCTGTGAATATAGAAAAATAAATTTAGTACGCAATTGTTTAGTTTGTATCTTAAAATTTGTAATGATTGAGTCATAAAAGGAAAAATATTACCCATATTTAATAATTTAAAATTTGATTAGAGACCAAATTATGTTTATGAATTTTCGAGGTAGAAAAAAATAGGAAATAAATTGGTGCGTAACAAAGTTAGATTCAACTGTACAAATTTCAAAAGTGGCAAAAATTAAAATTTATGTACTAACTTGTTACTTTTACCTGAAAATTCAAGGATACAAAGATTCTTTTTTTTTTTCCCATTAAACTAAAATATTAAAAACTTGAAATATAGAATTATTAAGAACTGAGCAAGAGGTAAAAAATCAAGAAGTGAGAGACAGTAATACCCAATCAATTAGAACTATATTAGACAAAGAAAAAAAAATAATAGTAAATAATTTTTTCATATGTAAATTAACATAATGTGTGGGAAGATGATTTGCCTACTCTATGATGCTTAGATCATTAATTTAATTTCACATTCTCTCCCAAAAGCCTACCTCACCTCAACTAACCCCAATCACTTTTTTATTCATTTCTCTTTTTTGTGTTTCTTTTTCTTTTTCCTTTTTCCTTTTTATTTTTGTCATTTAATGGATATAAAATCTACGACTAAATTATATATATATAAAAAAAAAAATTTGAACTTTACCCATTATTTAAAAAATACATTTATTTTTTTAAAAAGGTTACAATATTATCCTTAACCTTTTACAAAGGTTAAAAACTACATTCGAATATAAATCCTTTAGAATCTTAGACAAAAATTAGGACCTAGAATAATGTGAAGGTGACTTAGAAGATACAAAAATTGAAATATGAATACTGTCACACCAAAGGTCATGCATAAATCCGCTCTATTGGCTCCATTTTTTATTCTAAAATTTAATGAATTTCTACTTTATTGATAGTTTTGAAACATTTATGAAAGTATAAAAATTATATTACATCTTTTGAAAGAATAACGGAAATATATATATATATATATATATATATATATACAAAATTTAACCTAAATTTATAATAGATATTTTTTAGCGTCGTTTTCAAATATAGAAAAATAAGTCAAACTATTCACAAATATAGAAATTTTTTATTGTTTATCAGTGATAGATTGCGATAGAAGATTATTTTCTATATTTGTAAATGTTATATTTGTTCTGTTTATAGTAATTTTTCTATTTTTCTATTTTCATTTTCAGAATCTAATTCAAAATCCCTTCTCTATTGCCCAAAAAATAACGAGATGAAAATAACTTTTAGGTTATATTTGTTTTTAAACAAAATTAAATAACTTCTTCTTTTACTACAACAATATAAAAATGTTATAAAAATTATATTAATTGTGTCGAAACATATCTTAGTAACAAAGCAGTTTTGAGGAAAGAAAGCAAGCAAGCAATAATTACACACTTTTCAAACTTTGTTTTTTCTCCCTTTAATAATACATTTGAATAAATTGATACTAGCTACCATTAGTGCCTAATGCCTACACCATAAGTATACCTACATCAATCAATTAACTCAATAAAGGCTCATAATAATAATGATAAATAAATAAATAAACAGAAATTACTATAGACAGAAAAAAATATCAAACTATTTACAAGTATAGAAAAATTTCGTTATCTAACAGCAATAGACTTCTATCGCTTTCTATCGCGGTTTATCATTGGTAAACAGTGAAATTTTTCTATATTTGTAAATAGTTTGACTCATTTTTCTATATTTAAAAACAACTCTAAATAATTCAACAACGGACTATTTTTTTTAGTACTACAATAATTACATAAATAGATTGAAATTTTAACCTTCAAAGCGTAAGTTAATTAGCGTTAAACTAAACTAATTTTTTACTATTTACAATGACTATGCACCAACTTAGATTTTTTTTCTAAACATACAAATAACTATTTATTTATCATGGGATTATTGAATAAAATAGATTTACTTTTTAAAAAATGATTAATTAATGATGTTAGTTGATATTTTCAGTGGAGTGGCCTCTATAAAAGAACCAAGAGGCATTTGAATGATTTAATCAATATATAATTAATTACCTTTTACTTGCATATACTCCAAATCATTGTCCTATTAAGTAGCCTTTAGAGAGAATGTGTGTGACTTGATATATATTGTTAAATATTTATTTATTTATTTATTATTATTTTTTTAAGGAATAGATGGTTAATTAAGTATCATAGAATTAGGTATTATTAGTTGTGCATTTATTAAATAAAGCAAAGAAAAAATTAAAAAAAAAAAAAAAAAGCAAGATAAGATAAGGTTGGTTTTCTACCTATTACATTCTCTTTAACTAATATGTGTAGTACCTTAACAATTAGTGTGAGACTGCTTTTAAAAATAGTTTTATATTCAGGTTGTTTTTAAATATAAAAAATGAGTCAAACTATTTATAAATATAAAAAAATTTACAGTCTACCAGCGATAGATCGAGATAGAATTCACACTTGAAGTCTATCGCTATAATTGACATCTATTGCAGTCTATCAATGATAGATAGTAAAAATTTTCTATATTTATAAATAATTTGATATTTTTTCTGTTTATAATAATTTTTTTATATTATTTAACATAAAATTAATTGAAATATATTTGGATAATCAATTTTTGGAAGAAAATTCATTTATACACCAATCATTTTCTAGTTTTAAAGTTTTAGTTGATATAATTATTAGTATATAAAGTTTGCATGTATTAGATACTTTTTTTTTCCTTAGTCATTTTATATAAATTTGTTTCTCTTTCTCCTTTAATTTTAATAATAAAATTTTAAAATAATTTTGATTATTTTTAGGGAAAAATTATGAGATTATGGAATATTAATTTTAAACACTCTTGAAAAAGAAATGGTTAATTTTATTTGCCATTAGTTTTCTAAGTCCTATATGTTCTTTTTATATTTATGGCGGAATTTTTATATCACCACTTTTCTTTTTTTAATTAAAGAAAATGTGGGAGTAGGAGAAATTTCAACTTTTGATTTCTTTTTAAAAAAAACCTCTAACTTTTTGACGTGCAATGAATTTGTTAAATTTAAATCAATTCAAATAATTAATTTTATTTATATATATCTTAAATAAATAGGTCAGAGAGGTATTCAAAAACATAATGCAACTGATAATAATAAAGGTAAAGGATTGATTAAAGAAAGAAAAAAGTTTGGGAGCTTCTAGATTATCTATTAAGTAAAGTTTTTTTTTTAAAAAAAAAAAAATTAAAATTAGATGTAATGCTGCTTTTATATATGCGGACAAAAGGTAATTAAGTTTATTAATAAAAGAAAAGTGATCATAATTCAACCTTGTTTTTTTTTTAATTATTTATGAGAAATTTTAAAAAAAATAAGTAAAACTATTTATACAAAATAGTAAAATTTATATATAGTTGTGATAGACGTTTCTATCAGAGTCTATTATTGATAGAAGTCTATCAATATTTATCAGTATTTTTTTTTGCTATTTTTTTTGTAAATAGTTTGACATTTCTTTTATCTGTAAAAAATTTTCTTTATTTATTAATTTTTCGTTTTCTAATACAACGATCCATATATATATATATATATATATATATATATATATATATATATATATATATATATGGAACTCCATTGTTTCCCAAATTTTGTGTCAAATCACTAGCTACAAAAAATTGTAAAAAATACACTTAAATTTAGAGTTAGACTAATGGTTTCCAGAAGAATTGTGGTAAAATGTCATGATGGTTGCGTAATCTCTATAAAAAAAAAAAAAAATAAAGGAATTTTAATTTGGAATATGATATAAAACATCATAGAGTCAAAATTATTTCTAAAAAAAAACAAGAAGAAGAAAACATCACAATGGCATACAATATCTATGGTTAGATCAAAGTTCAAAATATTGATAGTCAACAAAAATTTTGAAATCTCAAATATATGAAAATGTCAATAAAAATATATTTAAATTAATAAATAAATTATTTAACGCTACCAATTTAAATCTTTATTATTTATATTATATTTATAATAATGACATTTTGTTGCTTACATTTTATGTTTCATAGATTTTTTTAATAATATAATAAAAAAATTGATTTACTTTTCATTGTTAACGTCGAAATCCAAGAAAAATGTGAAAATATCGATAGAAATGTCGACATGTTGATAGAAATTTAATATCATAATTAAAATTAATTAAAAGATGACATAAGTATTTGAATAATCATGAATGATATATCTCAAAACAAAAAACTAAGGTGTACACCAATAGATACCTAAAGATTGAAATGAAGAAAGGAAGGTCACCTTTCTCTCTAAATATCCTTTCATGAAAAGCAATAGAAAAGGTAACACTTTATTTTTATTTTCTTATATGTAAAAATATGCCTTTAGTTTTGAGATAGAGATTTAGTTGCATTTGAGACCCGACCTTTTAACTCATGAGGTTTGAGAAAATGATTTTTTTTTCTATTTTTTTTCTTTCTCACTTTTCCCATTCGTCATTTGTCATCTTCTATATATATATTTATTGGCCCTCGAATCTCGTCTGTATTGGGTTTTGTTGTGGATGTCCGGTGGCCCTGATCTTCGGCCTGTTTCTCCCTGGTTTGGTCTTGATGTTCTCTGAGTTGACATGTGTAGGAGATTCTCGCATCGGTGTAGTGTCAAGCATACTGCACTTTGATGCCTAAGTTAGTATAAGGAGTGACTAATTCAGCTAAACACAAAAGAAATAAGGTTGGGTCTCTCCTTTCGAGATCACCTACTCTTCCACCTTAGGGTGGTCGAGTTGTAAGGCTATTTATAAGTCTGTCATCGGACACACGTCTACGGTTATGTGTGACAGTAAGGGTGTTGGGGACATTTATGGCACTCGAGGTTGTAGGATGCCCGTCCGAACCCAACTCAGTTATTTTTCAGTTGATATATATTCAACGGCTCGAGTAGTCGACCCAAACCTCGAGGCACTGACATTTTCCTTTTGGGACGCACGTTCTTCCATGCTTCCTCTTGGTACCTTGTAGGCTTTAAGGCCTTGTATTGGACAACCCTTACCCACATATATAAATATATTAAAACACAACTAATACATATACTATGGTGAATTAGAAACCCACTTGGCCTAAAATCTAATCCAAACCACAACTGAGAAGAAAGAAAAAAAAACATTTAACCACAATCACCATCACATCCTAAAATACAGATAGACCAAATCATATCTTGTAATGGAATACAATACAACAAACTCCACTCCCTCACTCACTCTCATCTCTCTCTCAAGGGAAGACAGATAAAGCAAATAATTGAACAAGGCACAAGACAATTTCTCCTCAATTTCTCAATAAACTCCAAAACATTATTTCACAAATAAAAAATAATTAATAATAATAATACAAAGGACCCTACAATTACTTAATTACATTACTATCCTCATTCCATCTTTTCTTTTTCAATCTACCTTTTTCTTTAAATCTTTTTCAAAGCTAAACCCAAATGAGTCCCCATGTTAATTTCTTCCATCTTTTTCCCTCAAATAATACCCAAATCCCCAACTTCTTCTTCTAAGGTCCCATTCTGATTCTAAACCCCAAAAAAATTAAACCATGTTCCTTAAACAACCCTCTTCTCTTCTCTCCTTTCTCCATTTTCTCTTCTTCTCTGCCGCCGCGGTCGCCGCCCGTCCATCTCCTCTGACTAAGTTCCAATACCTTAATGTTAAAGCTACCAAATTGGACTTTAATGACGGTCAGATTCTTCATACCCTTAATTTCTCCGACGGCCCCCGGCAAGTGTCCAGTCACAAATCCGACAATAATACATTTAAACTCAACCTTGTCCACCGGGATAAACTGTCCCACGTCCATGGCCATCGTCATGGCTTCAATGAACGCATCAAAAGAGACGCCATCAGAGTCGCCACCCTCGTCCGCCGCCTATCTCACGGCGGCGGCGCCGTGCTAGATGACAAATACAAGGTGGCCAATTTTGCCGCGGATGTCATTTCAGGCGAGGAAAATTTTGAAATTTTCTTTTTCTTTTAAATACCCTTTAAAATCCAACGTGTATATTCTTGAATTTTTTTTATTGTTTTTTTTTTTTTTTGGTTAAATGATTTGGATTTGGAATTAGGAATGGAAGAGGGGAGTGGAGAATATTTTGTCCGGATCGGAGTTGGGAGCCCGCCGAGGAGTCAGTATATGGTGATTGATTCCGGTAGTGATATTGTGTGGGTCCAATGTCAACCTTGTAGCCGATGCTACCAACAATCCGACCCGGTTTTTGACCCCGCCGACTCCTCCTCCTTTGCCGGTGTCTCTTGTGGCTCCGCCGTCTGCGACCGCCTTGAGAACACCGGCTGTAACGCTGGACGATGTCGATATGAGGTGTCGTATGGGGACGGGTCTTATACTAAAGGCACTCTTGCTCTCGAAACTCTCACCGTCGGCGAAGTAAGCACTATATGACTCAAAAACTTAAGTCAATGAATTATAATATATTTAATTATTCATTCATATTTACAATCCGCTCTTTTCTTAAGTTTAAAAATCTAAAACTTAAAATAACATTCAACTAATAGAAATTATTATTTAACATTGATATTCCCTCACCTCCTCATCAAGGATATAATTAGGAAAGACACAACTTTTCAAAGCAAATAACAACCCTAAAAGGATGTCAAAACTGCAGTAGATGAAGTTCGATCTAATAAATTTTATCGAACTTTTGACTTCGAATTTGATAGTACATACTTAATTTCAATTGAGCTATGCTCGTTTTGGTGTGTACTTATTATTTATAAGACACTAAATTGAGCTACACGCCTTTTAAATGTATATTTTTTATTTTTTTAAAAAAAATACCTTTAAATAAATTTTTTTAAAAGGAAAATTAGAGGTCTAATTCAATCTTTTTATTCCTTCTCTAAAACAAGTTCACGGTCCGCCTTTTCTGACGTAGTCATCCAACCACTGCAGAGGGCAAAAAATAATGCATACAGTTGTCACGTGTTTCTTTTTTTAGTAAGTTCTAATCATCTTTTAATTTTGTATTTAATTAGATTTCTTAATTTAAAAAATATATAAGTCACTGTTTTTTTCTAAATTAATTGTCTCTAACTAATTCATCTGTATAAAATTAAAATAACATTTACTGTTTAAAAATTTCAACTTTTTAATTTTGTGTCTAATGAATCATTGAATTTTAAAAAATATAAAATAGTTAATTGACCTATTAGATGCAGAAGCGAGAATTTAAGGGACTACTGGATACAAAATTTAAAGTTTAATGATATATTAAACACTTTTTGAATTTCAAAGATATAGTGGTTTAGTAGTCGCACAATTGAACTTTAGGTACTTATATATTCAACACCCGTGAAAAAGTTAATTAAACGTGCATAACTCAACTAATACAAACTTGTGCTATTAACTTCGAGATCAAATATTTGATCACTCACCTCATATATTGTAAAAAAAATTAAAAATTAAATAGACACAAATTTTAGATCTAACTCTTAGAGTCTATGACTGATAAAACTATATCACTAATAAGAGTCTATTAGTGATAGACTATATTGTTTGTATGAATTGATCAGCACGATAGAGTTTATCATTGATAGATTTTGCTATATTTACAATTCTTTTAAAATGGTGCTATATACTTAATTATTAACCCTAAAATTACTAAATTATCCTAATTTAATCCTTACATTTTTATATTTTATAATTTATTCATATTCTCTCAGGTGATGATTCGTGATGTGGCAATCGGATGCGGTCATACAAACCAAGGCATGTTTATAGGGGCCGCCGGGTTACTCGGACTCGGTGGAGGCTCAATGTCATTCATCGGCCAACTCGGTGGTCAAACCGGCGGCGCATTCAGCTACTGTTTAGTGAGCCGAGGCACTGGTTCGACCGGCACATTGGAATTCGGTCGTGGAGCATTGCCAGTTGGCGCCACGTGGATCTCCCTAATTCGAAACCCACGCGCCCCAAGCTTCTACTATATCGGACTTGCTGGCATCGGTGTCGGCGGCGTTCGAGTTTCGGTACCGGAAGAAACTTTCCAACTCACCGAGTTCGGGACAAACGGCGTCGTAATGGACACTGGCACCGCCGTCACGCGTCTACCAATGACAGCTTACGTGGCGTTCCGTGATTCGTTCACAGCCCAAACTAGCAACCTCCCACGAGCGCCTGGTGTTTCGATCTTCGACACGTGTTACGATCTCAACGGGTTCGAGTCCGTACGAGTGCCAACGGTGTCGTTTTACTTCTCTGATGGACCGGTTCTGACGTTGCCAGCGAAGAACTTTTTGATTCCGGTGAACGGCGGCGGAACTTTTTGCCTGGCTTTTGCTCCGTCGCGGTCGGGACTTTCTATTATCGGAAACATCCAGCAGGAAGGAATTCAAATTTCATTCGATGGGGCTAATGGGTTCGTGGGATTCGGCCCAAATATTTGCTAAATGTGCAAATTCTCTAATTAAGATTTTGAATACACTTGTTATATATTAATCACATTTTTATTTTTGTTTCATAGCTAATAGATAAATCGAATGTAAATAAAATAATGTTTAATTTACTTGGCATCAGTATATACTATATAGTTTCTATGTGGCTCAAAAAAAGAGAAAAAAAGAATAGTTTCTATGAATGTAGTATTTTTCTTATTTCCAATGTAATAAAATTATGGTACTTGTTTGATAAGTTACTATCGGTAGACCACATTATTACATCAAAGGCGATTATATTTATTTTTGTGTATTATTGTCTCTAAGTGAATTTTCAATATGCATATAAGGTATTGAATCACTAGATAAAGATAAGCTAAAGTAAGTTGAACTTATAATTAGTGGTAATAGGTTTAACTTCATCCTACCATTGTTGTATAAAAAAAATAGATAAAGATACTTATATTGAACCTTAGTTTGGTGTACTAAAAAATCAAGAGTTAATGGTATTAAAAAATGAATCAGAATGATTAAATTAAAATTAATAGACAAACACACAATTAGACAAAAACAAAAACATGTAAATTATACATTTATAAAAAAAAAAATCAAAAGATATATTATTAATAAAATATTGATGCATGTTTGAATTGAGTTATTTTTATTTTCTATCAAAGGGTTATAGATCTCATTATTAATATCTATATATTTATTTTAAAATTATATATATGATTAATATATAGATATAGATTGACGAATATTTTAATGTTTGATTACAAATAAATAGAAAAGTATAGTTATTCATGTTTATGTGATTGTATGAGTGATGTTGTAGTACATGTGTTTGGTAGTGTCACCAGATCTACAGAAGCCCATTTGAATGATGAGATATATTGAAGCACTTTTTTTTATTTATTTTGTATTTTATTTTATTTGAGAATATTGAGGCACAATTATAGGATGGACGTGTGAAGGCATCACGAGGGGAAAATTTTCTCTTTTGGTTCACTATTATTTGTGTTAATTAATGACCAAAAAAAAAAAAGAAAAAAACCATATGTTTTAACATATATATTTTATTTTTTAAATCTAACAATAATATTTTATTTTATTTTATTTTATTATTTTTTTTTTTTAGATGTGATGATAGTATTCATATTCAGGGACTCATTAAATTTTATGTTGTTGTAAATTTACATATTTCTAATCGATATGAGGCTCTAACACTAGTTATATTACTTCTAATTCGTACGTTAAGAAATAGGTGAGTACTTTGTTTATATCCTTTGTGTTAATATGATATTGAACAATTTTGAGATATTTTCTTTATTAGAGTATCTTTTTTTTAAATTGGTTTTATTAATAATTTATATTTTAGTTAAGTTTCTCTCTTTCAACTTTAAAGGTTAGTTTAGTTAATCTTTTAGTCAAGTTCTACCGCTGTAAATCATATTTGTTAGGAGAGAGAGATTTATAAATCATATTTGTTAGGAGAGAGAGATTTATGGTAGAACTGAAGGCGATTATCTCTATTGGTTAAGATTGATTATTCCAAAAGTAAAGTTACATGAGGGTTCTACACAAAATATATAATATCATACTATTGTGGAGATCTCGTATCTATCTAGGCCAAAGATCTTATATGGATTATCGGAAAGATCCAGATGAAAGAGTAAGAAACAGTCGTGAAATTGATGAGGCTCGGTTTCTACCTTGGTGACCCACCCATGTTGGCTCATTCCTTGGTCGACTTACATGTAGGTCACCTCATCCCTAGCTGACCCACATGACTCACCTCATTATTGGTCAATCCAAACGAGTTTCTTCATCCACCTTGGCCACTTCTCTAAGCCATGTTATTTAGGCCAGGTTTTTTCAGCTCTTGTGTCACACCCCCTCCCAGATTATTTACCTAACCTAGGAAGGAATGTGAAGATAGTAGATGTCAAAACCCTTTTGTGACATTTGCTATCTTCACATTCCTTCTTAGGTTAGGTAAGTAATTTGGGAGGGGGTGTGACATCTTGTCCGTGCTACTTGTCTTCCCTATGGGCCTTCGACTCCCTGTCGGTATCAAACACGGGTAAGACTTAGTCTCATGGACCGATCGTCCATAATTTCACCTGTAACAAAGCGTATTTTGTATAATTCAACCTCTATATATATAGTTGTTATATATCTTTTTCCCCAAAAATTGTTTTAATGTTTGTGATTAGACAAGCAAAATAACAAACAGATAGAGAAATAAGGGGCATAGAAACAGTAATAGACAGAAGAATTTTAGGTTTTGTCATTTGACAAATATATTTGTCCAAAAGGGACAGACAATGTCTCACAAAGGTTCTTGGGTGGTGAGTTGTATTTAATAACTTTATGTTTTTTTTTTTTTTTTTTTTTTTTTTTCTCTAAATCTTTTTGACTTTGGATGGGTGATGATTTTAAAAGCTTCCAAATTCATCAGATTGCACATTCAAATTATCAAATGATGTATTGCCCTCAATTTGAAAGGCAAAAAAAAAGGGCCTTTTTCCATATTTCTATCTTTCTATCATACAAATTAATTGCAATAAAATTTAAAATCTCTCCCTCAACAAAAGAATGTGAATGAGAATATTCTCTTTCCTAATTTTTTATAATTATAAACATTACTTTTATACCCATTAATTTCTTTTATTTTGCGAATCTAATTTTTTTTTTAGTATTTTCAAAATTCAATATAACGTTTTAAAACTATAATAAAAACTGTATTTAGAAATTTGATGGAGAATTCAAATCAGATGTTAATCATTGTAAAGAAATTATTAGAAAATTATGAAATCTTCATATGGTTTGGTTTTATGCCCATAATTAAAGTTGACAATCTCAATGATTTTAAATATTTAAAAATTAACAATATTTTATCCCTATATCTAATCTAACGAAAAAACTGACACTAAACGTAAATTGATTTAGATGTTAATTGCACTATATTATAGCTATTTAACAAGTATTAATTTACATAATTATAATTAACATGTCACATTCAGTTGACAAATTAAAGATTCTCTTTTAAAAGATGTGAAACTTCTGTAGTTTAATAAAATGTAGTGAAGGTGAAAGATCTAGCCTTCAAGCTTTTATTTTAAAATTATAATAAACAATTTATCTAATAAACTATAGAAAAATTATTATAAACAAAAAAAAAATATATCAAACTATTAACAAATATAGAAAATTTTCATTGTCTATCGCGGATAGATAATAAAATTTTTATATATTTGTAAATAGTTTGACTAATTTTTCTATATTTGAAAATAGTCATAAACTATGTTTGATGTAAAATAAGAAACTTATTATAAATAGAAAAATAAGCGATAGAACTCTATCGCAGTCTATCACTGATAGACAGTGAAATTTTTCTATATTCGAAAACAGTTCTTTAAAGTATTATATATTTGATTATTTTCAATCTTTCGCTTCCTAATTATGTTATTGAAATTGAGTGAGGAAATAGTAAATTGAAATTTACAACATTAAATATATTCTATAAATTAACATTTTCTAGAAAGAAAAAAAAAAAGCAACAACTTTTATTGTAAACTTATTTTGCCAATATATATCTTTTCAATCAAATATCATAATTTTTTAAAACAGTGAAAAAAAAAAGTAGATCATAAAGTCAATCAAATTTCATAATATATATATATTATTTTTCATTAAATTTATATTTCGAATCAAATTTCACAATTTTCTAATCATCATCTATATCACAAATTTTATTTGTATATTATTTGTTTTAACACCTATAAATAATCCATCTATGTTTTACTTTTTCACATCTTAGTCTTAAAGGGCATCCTTTTTATATTAGACGACATTTTATATTAAAAAATTTTAAATTATTCTTTTAATACAATAAAGGTGGATTTTGATAATTTTAACATCAAATCGAAAAGCTACTCTCACTTTGACTTATATTTTATTAATATAGAATATATCTAATTAAAAATCGTGAATCAGAAATTTTGAAAACATAATTTAAATTAAGAGTAAATTAAATTCAAGTTAAATTGCAAATTCTCATATAGTTTGGAAAAAGTTGAATTCGATCTTCTTTTTTTTTTTTTAAATTTGATTTCTATGGTTTAGACTATTTCAATCATAGGGACCAAATTTGTGATTTAAACTTAAATTTAACATTTAATTCAAATTTCGGGCCCTTAAAATTTATATTTGTGTAAATTTAATTGCACCAAACGAAATTTTCAAACTTCTATCTGCAAAATACCAAACTAAATCATCCGTTCTATTCTAATTATGATCCACAATGATTAAATTTTCATTTAATAATTCATTAACAATTTCTAACATATCAATTTTGATGTAAAACTGTCTATTGACACTTGTTTTCTTTGTCCTTCAATCTCAAAATCAACTGTAGCAATTCAGAACGCATCTCAGACTCAACATAATTACAATTCACACTTCGCATCACGTTAATTAATCCACAAAAATCATCATCTTCTTTGCTTAGAAATCGATCAACCTTGAAATAGCATTCGCAGATTGTCCTAGAAATTTCCATCACGTATAGTCCGCAGTCGTACCCATTCCTCTGTTGAGGAACCTCACACTCCATGAACTTGGCCGAATCATGACTTATATATCCATTTAAAGGTTCATAAAGCGAGAAAGCCGATTCGTAATTTATATGATTCAAGCTATCGTAATGCATAAACAAATTTCGTGTTCTGCAGTAGACGAGAAGGCTCCAGTGAGATCCGCCGTCAATAGATTCGAAATTGGAGTTGTCGTTGATGGTGAAGAAGATGAGTTTCTTCTTATGAATGTCTAGGGATTCGATTGTGGCTATGAAAATATCCCAATCAAAAGCATTGGCTAGCAAAAATGATATGCTCGTTGGAATCAAGAGAATTTCATTAGATTGATAGCACCTAAAAAGATGGGCGAAATAGAAATCGATTACAGTGTCGTTTAAATAGTTACAACCTTCAAGACTTTGCACATCGGATTTTCGAAGCACGATATCTTCATAAGTCAAGAACTTAGGATCCATTTGGAAGCTCGAAAATTTTAGAAGAAAAATATGATCGGCTAGAAAGTAAGTTTATGTTAACGACTGTTTTTCTTAGTTTTAAAAGAAGAGAATGTAAGACTAATTGAAACCAAAGGACTACTTTTATACTTTTTGAAATCTATTCCTTTTAGATGTAGGAATCTAATATTTTGTCAAAAAAAAAAAAAAAAAAAAAAAAAAAAAAAAATCTAAAAAGTCTCGTTTGGATAAAATATTTTCCAAATTCAAATTGAATTGAAATTTCGTCACCTTTCTCTGCCAGGAATTCTGAGATATAAATGATTTTATATTTTTATTTTAATTGGATAAAAATTAAAATTCAATAGTCAAATGCAAATCTATATATCTGTTTATTTTTTATTTAAAAATAAAAATCCCCATCGCGGCCATTTTTTTTTTAATTTTAAAATTATAGTTAAAACTAATTATATTATTAAAGAAAAGAAGGGAGGGGGAGAAGTAGGAAGGGGGGAATGTTTTTTATTTATTTAAAATAATAATTAAAAATATGTTTTTTTTGGCACATTAACAATTTAATAATACAAAACCAATATTTAAACCATATCAGCTTAAAACTATAATAATAAAATTGTTTAATTAACCGTATATAACAAAGTTAAAAGGACAAAAAAATTTAACGATAGAGATTAAAAACGAGATTATTCGAAACCTTTGTGGAGAAAAATATTAATTTGAAAACTCAAAAATCCAAATGCAATTTAAGTTAAATCTTCCAAATAAAAAATGTGTTTTTCCCTATACCATACGTCGGTATAATTTTTAATTAAAATAATAATAATAATCAACCACAAATTTAAGTATATTTTATTACTATTTTATTTGATAATTTTTACTTTTAACAATTTAGTTTTAATAAAACTAATATCTAACTAAAATAAAATTATATCAACTAAAAGATAAAATTATTCTTGTTATGGGTGTCCCGGACTAAGAATTCTGAGTTTAGGAAAATGATTGAGGATTAGAGAAGTGCAAGAAGGAGCCAACAAGCCAAGGAGGAAAAGGCCAAGAGGAAGAAAGGTGTTGGGCTGAACGGCCCAACTTGCTTGCCTCGACCTCGAAAGCCAAAGCGAGCTCTATTCTATCCCCAATGGTTCACTTCCTATGGGCCATGGTCCAAGTCCTCCTCTCTTGCTGACCTGAATTTACATTTTCGAGTTTTTCTCCCTACTTCTAGTTTGCTCTAACTCTTTGCTGAATCTTAAGTCTTGGAGGTTTCTATGACAGACACCACACGAGTGTTTTCTTTTTTTTTGTCTTGTAGGTCATCTTCCTTCTTTGAAATTATAAATTATTTGTATATGTTATCTAATACCAATATTTTCTATTTAACAAAATAAGTAATAATTAAATTTTAGTCCACCCATTTTAAATTGTGTCTATTTGGTCCCAAATCTTTGAAAAAATATCTTCTTGAATTTCCAACTTTACATCCAATAAGCTCTTGAATTTAAAAAGTATTTAATATATCCTTAACCTATACGACAGTTTTATAATCCATGATGTATTATTAGATATAAAATTAAAAGTTTAAAGAGTCTCATTAGAAATAATTTTAAATCAATTATTTTTTTAAAAAAAAAACTTGTATGTCATAGACCTATATTGGGTAGAAAATAGAATGTTTATACATCTATTAAATATTTTTAAAATTACAAGACCTATTAGACATAAAATTAAAAAGTTAAAAAACCTAGCATACATTTTTTAAAGTTCAAATATTAAATAAACACAAATTTAAAAGTTTATAGACTAAACTTGTAATTTAACCTAAAATATTTAATGAATTAAATGAAAAGAATTATATGTAATAAAAGGATAAATAAAAGAAAAGAAAAGAGAAATTAAAATTTTCACTTCCATTCTTTGATCCACTTTGATTCTCATTCTCTTGAAATAAATAGAGTTTAAATGTATTGAATAACACAAGATTAATCTAATTGATTAAATTTGAAGTTACTCCCTTTTTTTTTTTTTTTACAATAAGTTTCTCCCTACTATTGTTATTTATTAGTTATAAAGGCAACATAAATAAGAAACAAAAACTTTTTTACTCTAAATATCTACAATATATTCCCAAATGAATGGGGAAAAAATTAAAATAAAAAACTAATAAATGCCTTTCCAATAAATGAAAACTGACTCTAAGCTAAGATAAAACAAAACTAAGCTAAATGAACGATAATCAAGTAATCAAATTATCTATAATTATAACTAATCAAACTCCCTTTAGTAGCTATTTGATTTTTTATTTTTAGTTTTTAAAAAATTAAACTTATAAATACCACCACCATTCTTACTTTGTTATCTATTTTTTACTCATATTTTCAAAAATCAAACTAAATTTTGGAAACTGAAAAATAATTTTTTAAAATTTTTTTTGAAATTGGACTAAGAATTCAACTTTTTTTAATTAAGAAAGATGTAAACCATTATAAGAAATTGAGAAAAAAATATGTTTAATTTTTAAAAACCAAATGGTTACCAAACGGGGTCCAACAAATTAAAACCGACTCTAAGCTAGAAACAAAATAAAACTAAGCTACTAATGAATGATAAACAAGCAAGCAAATCACCTCTAACTAATAACTTGTAAAGAAAAATCTCTTGATAATCGTCGAGCTTTCTCAATGTCGTTTTCGTTCATCGCCTATTCTGTTTTCTTAATAACCTGCAAGCCAAGAAAGAAATTGTGAATCATCAACAAAAGGACGTCAAAGAGGATGAAAGATGTAAAGATTACAACTAAATTTCATGGTTGTTCTTACAGTATCCATTTAACGAAATTCATCGTGGTACAGATAATAATCCATCTCGTCTTCACTAAAAACGGAGCTATAGAACACAAATGGGTTGTCGATCATATTCTTCAAGGTTAGGAGTCCATCATTGTCACTATCTGCCTGCAATTCATGACATCAATAATCTGTTTGAGGCCTTCAAAACGATTGAAATCATTCATCACGTGATTCTAAGAATCTAGAATGTGTGAAGATTAATACAAGATGATAATCCTATCAAGCCTTCCATGGATATATTTCCCGACCCCTCGTTAAGTTACGTCAGTGATATATCCCGATTGGTTGAAATTAAATTAAGAACACCTTACATTGAAGCACTACTAGAAACCAATTTTTGTGAGGTATAATTTCCATCCATCCCAAACTATGCAATCTAGTAAAAGATCAACTCATTTACACAATGACACAAGTGTATGGTTGATGATACATAATCCACCTTTCAAATTCCAATAACAAGTTGAGAGTAATCCAGCAGAATTCTTTTTTATTCCCAAAAATATAAACAGACTCTTTCGGTCGAAAACGGCACAATCATAGAAAATTTTGTGAATTGTTTAACCCCTTTGGACTGTAAGATATTAAAGACACAACAATAAAAGCAGCAGCCATGTTTTATCAACCAAAAGTACCTGAGAGATGATGTATTCTGCTTGTTGTTTTGCATAATAAGCCTCTGATGGATGGATTTTTCCAGTTATAGGCAACAGTTCTGTTGTTGAAAGGTACCTGTAAAGAAGTAGAACAATATAATGTTTAGAGAATGAATCATTTACAGTAAATGGGCATACATGGGAACAATGTTTTACTTTTACCCATCAGAGTCTTTGTCAAGATCGGAGAACATCTTTTTTGCCAGTGCCTCTGTTTCATCGTCATCCCAATTCGATGAACTGTAATCTTCATCAACTCTTCTTACTACGTCAAAAATTCTAGGGAAAAACTCACTGAAGTTGAGCTTTCCATCTTTGTCGTTATCTCTTTCCCTGATAGGTAACATTATAAAGTGGTCAGTAGAATGATCTAGTAAGACTATCAATTCTAGGTTGAAATACAACAGAAGGTTTCGAGACCGAGAAGATTGGAACAAGTATTAGAATCTTGTTCATCCAAGGCCTTCTTTGATGCTTTTTGTTCATGTAATGCCTTGGTTATGTTTAAATTAACCATCTTGGTAATAAGCTTTTTTTTGTGGAATTACACCAACAGTTAAGTACAAATACAAACTCTAGAAAGCCAAATTTAAGTATGAACCAAAGGCTTTTGAAACTGCATAAAGGAATCCATCTACCTAACTACATCTGCACATAACCATAGAAGCAGCTTTGGGCTCTTGCTGTCAGCAGGATGCAAGAAGCTGAAAACAAGTAGATTACAGATTGGTGTAAGTATCGACAGTCTTAGCATTTTCAAACGATATGCGAGGTTGGGACCAAAGAGATATGGTGAAACTTTTGAAGCTTACTCATTAAATTCGTTTATATCCAAAACTCCATCCCCATCTGCATCTGATGCATTAAAGTGCTCCTCATTCCACCAGCCAATATCGTAGCCGAAAGAACCATTACCTGATGAACAGTTTGGAAACTAAACAGAAGAATATGTAACATAAACAACACCGCTGGAATCTTCAAAAATCTTCTATGAGAAGAAGCCATTTATGGGTGTTTACCAAACCAAACCTATATTAAGTTATGGATTGCTTGTTCTAAACTACGAAGTTATATTCTTATACTAAACATAATCAAAGTAACGAAAATTTAAACTCATGAAACCTATCTTTATATTATATGGTCAAGTTTTAGACGTCATAAACTCACAAATCAAATACAAGGTACGCACTTTCTTAAAACAAAAAGTCATGAACCCAGAAATAAAACACAAGTTAAGTCATCAACTCATAAATCAAACAAATTTTATCACACTTTCTCAAAAAAGAAAAACCATAAACCATCAATTACACAATCTCAGGTTTAAGCTATTTCTTTGTACAATGCTACACAAACTCCACTGTATCAATTCCAAACTTCATAAAATATATGAGCCAAAAATTCCTTTAGGAGTTACATAGGAGAACTCATAAATCATGTCATAGAAGCATATACACAAACAATAACCATATTTCTCTTAGCCAAAAAGGTAATTTCCTGCTTAAAAAACTGGTGAAGCAAATCATTGATGTCATTGCCGACCTCTCATAACTCAACTGTTTAAGTGATATGCCCTCGATCAAAAGGTCAGACGTGTTTGTCCCCACTCACTACCCACTTGTTGAACTAAATAAAAAATTAAAAAATGTCATTGGAAAACAAACATATCATATCAGATTGTATAATATAAAGTACTTCATTGCTAAAGTAACCGACAAAATATACTAAAATACAAATTCACCAAACAAAAACACATTAATTTGCAGGGGGCCCCAAAATCAAAATAGAATCAAATTGACAAGTGGGTGGAAAGAAGAAGATTTACCGGCAGCTAGAACCCAAGTGGGAGGCTCGTACTCAGCAAAGGAAACAAACCCATCACGATTTTCATCGTGAGACTGAAATTCCCTTTCAGTCCGATACAGAGCTTCATTCATGGCCTGCTGCAAGTTCCAGCGAGTCAATTCATCAGCAGAGACAAACCCATCAGGAGGATCCACATCGATTTTGGGGAAAAGCCAGAACAATCTTTCGGTGACGTTGAACCTGTCCTCGTCGTTGATGAAGTCTTCCCATTCGGGATGAGAATCGGTGGCGGCGGCGGCGGAATGTTGGAGGGAATGCTTCTGCCATTCGTCGTCCTCGCGACGGAGCTGAATGTCAGCGATGAGAGGGTCGAAGGGGATGTAGTGATCGTGTTGCTGGCGGTGGAGGGGGGGATTGAAGGTGAAGTTAGAGCGGAGGCGAAGGCGGCGGTGGCGGGGGCGTGTTGTTGGAGTGTGAGAGATTAGGATTAGAATAAGGGAAAAGATTGATAAGTAGATGAAAATTGAGAGTTTCCCCATTTTTGGGAAAATGCAGAGCTTCGAGTTTGATCAATGAAGGTTATGGGATGATGGATCAGTGTGATTTTGATTTTGATTATAGTTTGAGTTTGAGTTTGAGTTTGAGTTTGAATTGAATTAAAGATAAGAAGAAATTATGTACTTGAATTTTTTGGTTTTTTTGTTAATTTACAAATGTTTTTTTTAAACACAAGCTCTTATTTATTTATGGAGAATTTTAAAAATAAAAAAATAAGAAAAATTATTTACACAAAATAGTAAAATTTTAAGATAGTTGTGATAGAAGTTTATTAGGGTCTACAATCATAGAAATGATAGAAGCCTATCAATGTCTATCAATTTTTTTTTTTTTTTTTTTGTTATTTTCTGTAAATAGTTTGACATTTTTTCTATCGGTAAAATTTTTTCTTATTTTCCTTTATTTTTATTTTTCTTATTGATTCTTTAATCTCATCTCTATTTTCGTCCTATTGTAATTATTGCATAAAGTTCAAGTTTTATGATCTAAATTTAAGGTTTATTAGGGTTTAGGATTTATTGAAATTACTACGATAGAACAAATTTCAAAGCAAAGATGAAAATATCTATAGATATATTGATATATCCATAAATAGAAGAATTTGATATCGATATTAAATATCCATAAATATCTTTAACATCTTTTATAAATACTTGTAAAACTTAAAAAATGTCATCTATTTAATCTAATATAAATATGAAAATAATAATATCTATAAATGTAAAAATAATTTAATTATTAATGTAAATAAATTTTATAATTTCATGACTTATAGAAATATCCGTTGATATTGATATTTTATCGATATATCTATAAAATTAAAATTTCGATATTGACATCGACATCGATATTTTAATCTTTGTAAAATATAAAGACCAAAATATATTTTAACCTAATTTTTTCTCTAAAAAACTAAATAAAGAATAATTTTTTGAGCAAAATTCAGCCGTAGTAAACTCGTGAGAATCTCCACTTTAATCCTAAAAGAATAAAATATTTGTTTAGATTCTTGAGTTTTTAAAATTATTTTGTTTTGTCAATACATGATTCAACTAAAATAAAGTTATACTCTCGAGTCTTGATCATAATCTCTCTTTTCTCTAACCATGGTTGGACTTTGGTAGCTTTTAATTGGTCCCTAAATTTTTAAATTTTTTATTTTTACCACGGAGTAAATAAAGTTCATTTTTAGTCTTTAGTGTTAACGTCCAATTGATTAGTTTAAAATAATTATGATTTAAAATTTGTATTTAATTTTAATAGTGATAGAAAACTAATGGAAGATTAAAATTAATTAATTGAAAACTAACACAAAATACTAAATGCAAACATTATTATAAATTCAAAGATTAGAGACCGTATCAAAATTTAACTCAAAAAGTAAAAATTTTAAAATTTTAAAATCTATCAACCAAGTACAACTATGACCAACCAAAATAAATTTTCATAAAAGAAAGAAAGAAAAATAAAAAGAAAAAAAAAACAAACTTTTAAAATCTATATTATCTCATTGGAAAGCCCGATTATTCCTAAACTGTTGGAAACTTTGTGTACTATGCGTTCAACACAAGGTGTTCAACACCTGATGGCCAGCGCCTGATGATCAACGCCTGATACTCAACACCTGGTGGTCAACTCAACGCCTGGTATGCGATGAACTGTGTTGGACGCCTGCTATGCGATGAGTTTGGACGCCTACTATGCGATGAGTTTGGATGTCTACTATGCGATGAGTTTGGATGCCTACTATGCGATAAACCTGCAAAATAGAAGCTCGTTATGGCTGAGTCGCGGAGCTCACTCTCTTTAAGACATTTCGCGGTTCTGCCCAAGGTGTTTGCAGTTCTGACTGAATGTCACGCTGTCCCCAGGATAAAACAGTCCAGATAATACTGTCTCGGTCGAAACTCGCACAAGAATCGACCGGTACTCACACTCTTTCTATGTTGCTCGGTATTCAGAGAGAAAATATTTTTCGTTGTACTTTTCAACTGAAGGTGGCAAGGATTTATAGTGTGCGAGGCTCAACGATTGCATGAGGGACGAGCGCTCGGCCACAGAATGTGCGTCGCGCGGTGAGCACTCGTCCACACCACGTGCGCCGAAAAAGACAGCGCAGATGTGAAGACCATGCGAACCATGCGGTGAGGGGCAAGACCGTAAATTCTAAAAGAGATTTTATTATTTTAACAAAAATAAAATAAAATAAAATAATAACAAAAATTATGGACAGTGGCGCGTGGAGAATCCACCAAGCCCAACATTGCCTATCTCCTCACCCTGACATGGATACCCTTGGGGCCCAAGCCCATCACTAAAGGGAATGATAAATAAAGTGAGATCTCAATACTAAATAAGCAATGTGGGATTCTCACTTTTTCAAAAACTCATTTTTTTTCCTTTTGTTTTAAAACTCTTTTTTTTTTCAACATTTTTTCACCAACAATCCCCACACAAGAAAACGTGTATAACACTGTGAATAAGCAAAGGTGTCTTACGACTTGAACCTTTACGTAGTGTTTGATGATTCAGATTTTACTAGAGTAACCCTTGGTTTTGAACTCTCTCTCTGACAACATCTCACACACAGCATTACTAGAGTGTAGTTCGAAAAGCCCGTGCTTTGAGGCCATGCACGTGTATCCCAGTCTAGTGAACGCTCTAGAGAATTTGCCTAAAATTCCATAGGAAGCGGCCTACACTTCCACATTCACATAGGTGAGTCTATCAGGGGTACTCCTGTAGCTAAGTACTCCACTTGACATCAAATATAGATCTCATATAGAACTAAGTTCAACCTATCATTTGCTTCAGGATGTCATGCCAAGACTCTAGGTCCTAGGAAGGGAACTCTATGTTTATTTGCATGATTCACTACCTATCACTTGTGATCAGTTATTACCCTTTGAACCTGTTTCTTAGGATCTCTAGTCTACAGGTTGGGTTTTTCTCACTCGTGATTCATCTTTCTATAGGCAGGAGTCCCATCCTTTCTGAGGTTTTGAAAACCTTTTCTCTGGCTAGTCCTTTCGTTAAAGGATCTGCCAAGTTCGCATCAGTCCGAATATGATCCACTCTAACAGCACAGTAGTGAGGAACTCTCTAATGGTGCTGTGCTTACGACGTATTTGTCGTCTCTTTCCGTTATAATAACGGTTCTGAACTTTTGCGATAGCTGCAGTACTATCACAATGGATCAATATGGCTGGTACTGGCTTTTTCCATAAGGAAATCTCTGATAGCAGACTTCTAAGCCAGCCTGCTTCTTCACTGGTTGCCAGTGCTATCATTCTGACTCCATCGTTGACTGGGCTAATATAGTCTGTTTCTTAAACTTCCAGAAGACAGCTCCACCAGCTATATTGAAGATATAGCCGCTGGTAGCTTTCGAGTCATCCGAGAAGGAGTTCCAATCAGCATCGCTGTCGCCTTCCAGGACAACGGAAAACGTTTGATAGTGTAATCCTAGGTTCTGGGTTTTCTTTAAATACCTCATAACCCTTTCTATGGCATTCCAATGCTCTATACTAGGTCTGCTTGTAAACCTACATAGTAAAGCTACGACATAAGCTATGTCCGGTCTAGTGCAATCAGCAGTATATCTAAGACTGCCTATGATGCTCGCATACTCGGATTGATTAACACTATCACCAGTGTTCTTGAACAACTTTACACTAGGATCATAAGGAGTACAGGCATGTTTACAATCAAAGTAATTGTATTTCCTAAGAATCTTTTCCACATAGTGATTGATCTAAGGAAAGTCCCTTTTCCAACCTAGTGACCTTTTGCCTAAGATTACACTTGCTTCTTCTAAGTCTTTCATATCAAAGTTTGCACTCAACATAGATTTTACTTTATTAACGACGTGCAAATTTGAACCAAATATTAACAGACCATCTACATATAAGCAAAGGATTGTGCTAAGATTATTTTCAAACTTATAGTAGATGCATTTGTCACTTTCATTAACTTTGAAACCTTCAGACAGAATAAGGTTGTCAAATTTCTCATGCCATTGCTTAGGAGCTTGTTTCAGGCCATAGAGAGATTTATCTAACATACAGACTTTGTTCTCTTGACCATAGACTACAAAGCCTTCTGGTTGTTCCATATAAATCTCTTCTTCCAAGTCACTGTTTAGGAAGGCAGTCTTTACATCCATCTGATGTACTACGAGGTTGTTTAAAGCGGCAAGAGAAAACAATACTCTAATGGAAGTAATTCTAGTGACAGGTGAAAATGTGTCAAAGAAGTCTATGTTTTCTCTCTGTCTGAAACCCTTGGCTACTAACCTAGCTTTAAACTTGTCTATCGTTCTATCAGGTTTAAGTTTCTTCTTCATGATCCACTTACATCCTATAGCTTTGCAACATGGGGTAGGTCTACTAGGTGCCAAGTCCTATTGGACTCTAGAGAGTCCATTTCGTCGTTTATAGCTTCTTGCCATAAGTTGGCGTCGACAGAGGATAGGGCTTCCTTAAGGTCTCTAGGATCTTCTTCTACATTGTAGGTCTGGAAGTCGTCTCCAAAGTCTTTGACTGTTCTTATCCGTTTGCTCCTTCCAGGCTCAGAAACGGCTTCCTCAAAAGAGGGAAGACTTCTCCAGCTCAGAAACGGCTTCCTCAAAAGAGGGAAGACTTCTAACTAGAGGTAGACTACTGGAGCTCGCGCCCCCACTATTTCTAGATTTAAAGGGAAATCTATCCTCATAGAAGTCGACATCTATTGATTCAATGACTACTTGGTTTGTAAGATCATATAACCTATAAGCTTTACTATTCACGACATAACCTAAAAAAACGCACTCGTAGGCCCTACTAGCAAGTTTTTTTCTTTTTGGGTCAGGAATCCTAACGTATGCTAGGTGTCACGGTCGGGCTTCTCCAACCGTGCGGCACCATGACAGTCACTCGTACATGGTCAGCCTTAAGGGGAACTCAAGCTCCAATCTTCTTTTCTCCATTCTTTTTGAAGCTTCGTCGGACCTTAGGCGAGATTCTCTCGTCCTCAACCGAACTGAGCTCGTGCGGAACTGAACTCTATTCAGACATACACGTTACCTGTACGTGTACTTCCCTCCATCAAGCTACTCCATCTGACTTGCCTTTAATCTAGGCCAAGTCTTACAGCTCAACCTTGCCTTTGCATGAGGCTAAGGTTATTAGCTTTCTCTCTTCGACTCGGGTCTGCTTGTCAAGAATCGTCACAACTACCCCATGGGCATACTTCCAACGTCGGGACTACCCGGACATCCCTCCATCCGAACATAACGACGCATGAACTCTTTCGTGTCCATGCTAAATCATTTGTCGAGATAAAACGGCATAGTGGGTGCTATATCAAACCTCCGGCCCATGGGAGAAAGCGCAATGTCGGCACACCCGTGCCGTCCGACACTGTCCACGAGATCCCATTCTCAATGGAAGACGCCCGAGACTCTTGTCCCAGAACGCTCGCCCACGCCATGACCCATGTCTGTGCCATAGGTAGCTCGCTTAAGCCCTCAGGCCAAGGGGTGGTGGAGAGCTGACCCATGCCTCCCCTTATAGACATTCTGAGCATTCTCACCTTGGCACCGATGAACGTTCCAAACTCACAACAAAACTCCTTCTTTTGAGGAAACGGCCCGAGGCCCCATCTGGCCCCCACTGAGCTTGTCACTGACACTTCCAATGGCACTGATGCTTGTATTCTCGCTTGATGCTCGACTTGGCATGCTTGCCCATTTATCTTGGTGTGTTGGATGATGCACCGTCCTCCTCGGTCGCATCATGGCACTTGTCTTGGCCCTGGTCGTTGCCAGATGTGTCGACACTCCCGTGTCGCCACTTACACTGTCCGCCCCACTTGTTAGCGGGGTCACAATCTACTTACTTCAAGTATGATTGTGACACTAGGCAACCCCACGTTCTAAAATAGGTCAAGTTTGGTCTTTTATTCTTAAGGACTTCGTATGGTGAAGTTGTGTTTTTAGATTTTGGAATTCTATTTAGGACATAACACATGGTAAGGAGAATTTCTCCTCACCAATAAGACGCTACTCCTGAATTAAGGCGAATAGCAACTAGTAGCTCGGCTAAAGTTCTATTCTTCCTTTCAGCTTTATCGTTCATTTCAGGAGAGTAAGGCGCAATCTTTTCATGTATTATTCCATGTGAGTTATAGAAGTTATTAAAATTGTCTGAGTCATACTCAGTTCCCCTATCACTACGAAGTCTTTTAACCTTTCTATTATACTGGTTTTCTATTTCAATTAACAAAAGCTTGAAAGCATCAAATGCATCACTTTTGTTTTTCAACAAATAAATAAAAGTGAAATCAGAGCAATCATCTATAAACGTGATAAAATAACGTTTGCTATTTCTAGTCAAAACACCATCAAATTCACATATATTCGAATGAATTAAATCTAGAGGCTCAGATTCCCTAAGTACAGATTTATGCGAGGTTTTTGTTATTTTAGCCTGACTACAAAATTCACATTTCTCAAATTTATTTGAAGATAACTTAGGAATCATATCTAGCCAACTCATGTTACTAATTATGCGATTATTAACATGACAAAATCTAGCATGCCAAACATTAAATGAAGACAACATATACGCAGATGAACTTGCTTTATTAATTCAACATTTAATTTAAACATGCCATCTGTGCATATCCTTTTCCTACAAAACATGTTGTTTTTAGTTAAAGTGTAACAAATCTGCCTATATTTGTTGTGTGAAGCCACCTTGTTGAGAGGTAGCCGAGACCAGTTCTTTCTTATCTCTAGTGTGCAGGCATCCCTCAGAGTGAGCGTCTTTCCGAGGTAAACTTCAGCTCCCCTCGCCCGTTCCACAACTCTTGACGAGTGGTGATCCCCAACAGAACATTCTTATCCTTAGTTTCAGTGTATGTTTTAAATGACTAAGGTCGTGGCAGACATGGCGCCTGGCGCCCTGTCTATCCACCATCCCTCAGAACCACACGATCACATTTACTTCTGTGATCATGGCTACTAACGACTCTTCGGTCAGGTTCGCCTGCCCAGCAGGACGACGCCTGTTCCTACAGTTCCTAGCCATAGGTCCAGGTTTATTACAGTTAAAACAGAGGAACTGTACCGTTTCTCATGAGGGGGTCTCTGTCTCTTCTGGTTCTGTTGGTTGCTGGATCCGCGATTCTGACCTTTCCTTTTAGTTCCTTTCTGCTTCTGATCAGGTTTCACGACGGCTGGTGCGGGTTTCCTCGACATGGCGATTACCTCCTCCTTTTGGTCCTGCTTTCGGGCCTCCTCCTCGATCCTCAGACGGGTGATCAGGCTCTCCAATGAGAATTCCTTGGTTTTGTGTCTCAACGTATTTTTAAAATCCTTCCACAGAGGGGGCAATTTGTCAATAATAATAGCAATTTGAAATTGCTCGTTCAGAGGCATACCTTTGCTGATTATTTCATGAGTGTATGTTCTGCGTTCATGGGACTGGGCCTCCACAGACTTGTCATCCGTCATCTGGAACTTTAGGTAACGGCTGACAACATATTTCTTCGACCCGGCCTCCTCAGTGTCGTACTTTTTCTGCAGTGCCTCCCAGATATCTTTCGCCGTCTTCATAGAACTGTAATAATCATACAGATCATCAGTCAACCATTTAATATAAAATCTTACACAAGAAATCCTTTTCTTCCCAGTCACGGCTGCCTTCTTGATCTGCTCATCTCATTTTTTTCTCCGTGACTTCTGTTTTTTCGTGTTGCAGTTATCAGCGACCTTCTTGACGGTGAGGAAGAACATCATCTTCTGTTTCCATCGCTTGAAGTTCGCTCCTTCGAAACGGAACGGTCGGTTGAGATCAGAGCCCATGATGTCGGTTTGAGCCATTACTACTGCGGCAGATGGATAATCGTCTTAAAATTGTTGGAAACTTTGTGCAATATGCGTTCAACGCAAGGTGTTCAACGCCTGATGGTCAACGCCTGATACTCAACACCTGGTGGTCAACTCAACGTCTGGTATGCGATGAACTGTGTTGGACGCCTGCTATGCGATGAGTTTGGACGCCTACTATGCGATGAGTTTGGATGCCTACTATGCGATGAACCTGCAAAATAGAAGCTCGTTATGGTTGAGTCACAGAGCTCGCTCTCTTTAAGACGTTTCGCGGCTCTGCCCAAAGTGCTTACAGTTCTGACTGAATGTCACGCCGTCCGCAGGATAAAACATCCCAAATAATACTGTCTCGGTCGAAACTCGCACAAGAATCGACCTGTACTCACACTCTTTCTATGTTGCTCAGTATTCAGAGAGAAAATATTTTTCGTTGTACTTTTCAACTGAAGGTGGTAAGGATTTATAGTGCGCGAGGCTAAACGATCGCATGAGGACGCGCGTCGTCCACACCACGTGCGCCGAAAAAGACGGCGCGGATGCGAAGACCATGCGAACCATGCAGTGAGGGGCAATACCGTAAATTCTAAAAGAGATTTTATTATTTAAACAAAAATAAAATAAAATAATAACAAAAATTATCTTTATTGTCACCTCACCACGACAGACAGAAACGTCGGCGTCGCGTGTGGAAAATCCACAAAGCCCACCATTGCCTATCTTCTCACCCTTTCCAAGACATAGGTACTTCTTGGGGCCCAAGCCCATCACTAAAAGAAATGATAAATAAAGTGAGATTCCAATGCTAAACTAAGTAGTGTGAGATTCTCACTTTTTCAAAAACTAATTTTTTTTCCTTTTGTTTTAAATTTTTTTTTTTCAACCTTTTTTCACCAACATAAACAAATTGAAGAAACAAAACCCAATCGTCCTGATTTTCTACCAGAAATTCTTTTAATTGAAACCATTTTTTGCTTGCAATGTAAAAAATCAAACAATACCCTCGTTTTGTAATCTTGTTTTTATGAAATTGGGAAGTTCAATTCAAAATCACGAACGCGAAAATGAGTAGAATTTGGGTTTGGATTTGGCTCTCTTTCGTTTTCTGCTATGCAACTGCTTTACAGTTTCCCATCTTCCCGCTTCCATCATCATTTGCAATTATTTGGTTTACAAACAAAGAAATCAAAAGGAACCCCTCAAATTTCAATCTCCCCCTTCCTCTCTGCTGCTTCTTTCATGGATTTCTTGTTCATATGTTCATAAAGATTTGCAGATTCTGTGTCTTTTTGAGACCTATTAAAGGTTTGTCTGAGTTTCTGTCTCTTTCAGCTGTATTATTTACATTAAGTAGTTGTTGGGCATGGGACCTAAGACCCATCAGATTCCCCTTTTTGAAAGTTTAGTAAAAACCCATCATCGTTGCTTATAATTTCTCCACCTACCTTGTAACAATCTACTAAATCAGGGCCCCATTTCAATCCTATCTTTGTTATTTTGCATTTGAATCCCTCCCTTTTCTTATTTGAATTCGTCCTACTTTTAGCAATCAACTTGCTTCTCTTTTTCTTTAACTCTCTGGGTATGTTTCTAAGGCTGAGAGGAAGTAGGAAAACACAAAGTAAAAGTTTTGATTTTTACCTATTTAAGGTCTCTTTGTAATTCTGTGACTAGAGTTGGCCTTTTTTTTATCTTTAATTGTTTGTGGCTGTGGATTATGGTGGTGAAAACTGTGCAGGGTTGGTAATAATTTAGAATTTTCTTGTAACATGTGTTTAGTGTATTGCTTTAACTAGCACTCATTGATATTTGAAAAGTAAGGAGGGAGGACTTTGAGGGGTTTTCATCAATCAAGGGGTTGAAAAACCAGGCGCCATTCTATACCATTTCTGACTGTTCCTCATTGAAAGATTTGTAGTAGTTTTTACTTAGCTCTTCTTTTAATTAGAAAGTTGTAAAAGCACATGGGTTTCATTTTCCTTTTCTATTTGATATCTAGAATCTATGCTCTGAAGGGATTGAAGCTTTTCATCTCAACTTTGCATCTTTTTCTCTTTATACTGATTCCAAATCTTATCTCACAATGAAATGTAAGCAAATATTTTACAGTTGAGCAGTAGAAGAAGCATAAGGAGGTAGTTGGCTTTTGGCTTTTGGCTGCTGTTGTTTTAGGGTCATAAAAGTAGAAATCATTTTTGTAGAGATATGAATTTTAGGGTTTGGACTGGTATAAGCTGTTCTTGTCAACTAGTATGATGATAATTGAGTTTTTGTTTGCTCGTTCGTTTAGTATTGGAATAAGTCGGTAATACTCTTCTATCATCGGATGATTTCTGGATTCGTCTTTGTTTGGTATTTGTTGTCCTTTTCAGATTTCACCATCAGGGGATGAAATTCTCATTCAAATTGATTCGCCCGTCCCATTATATCTTTTGCTTTCTTTTGAAAATTGATGCGTTCTTTCTCTTTACAATGGATTTTCAGAATTTTCTCATGCAGGCAGTCATTCTCCAGTTAACTCTGTTGTTCTTTTTATTCATTGATAGGTCATCTTCACCTGAATCTAGCTTTTGATCTGTGGAGCAAATCACTTATGAAACTTTCACATGTTTTTTCTGAGTTTCATCATTATTATTATAGGTGAATCGGGATTCAACTGAACAGCATTTTTCTTTATCCATTTATGAAACTTTCACATGTTTTTTCTGAGTTTCATCATTATTATTATAGGTGAATCGGGATTCAACTGAACAGCATTTTTCTTTATCCATTTAAAGCCCCATTTTCTAAACCATTCTCTCTTGCCATGGATATTAGATCGTAGAAGACCTTCATAGATTTGCTTGTTCTTTCTTGTGGGAAATTTTGGAGAATAAACACAAGGCTAGATGACAGTGGATGAAAAGAGTAAGAGCTCAATTTGGAGTCGAGAACAGGACAAGGCATTTGAGAAGGCTCTGGCCACTTATCCAGAGGATGCTTCAGATCGTTGGGAGAAAATTGCGGCTAACATACCTGGAAAAACTTTAGAAGAGATTAGAGATCATTACCAGCTGTTGGTTGATGATGTTAACCAAATTGAATCTGGATTCATTTCTTTGCCCTCCTATAGTTTTGCTTTTGATGGGTCTCCAAGTCATGCTAGTGAAGAGGGAACTGGAAAGAAGGGAGACTGCCATGGGCTTGACAATAGTGAATCTCATTTTGGAAATAGAGCTACAAGATCAGACCAAGAGCGTAGAAAGGGGACTGCATGGACGGAGGATGAGCACAGGTAAACTTATGATCTTTGAGTTTATTTTCTAACTTCTATTGACAAATGGATTTTCTTGAGTGTCTAAGGTGAGGTAAGTTCAACTTTTTCTTAATTTATAAAAATAAATAGTCATTGTTATGCTTTTATACATAACATGCCTGAATATGCTGTTAATTCAGCTCTCTCATTCTTCATTATCTTATATGTGTTGATGTTATCTCGAATCATGAATTAACATTTATTGTTTCCATTTATTCTTTTTACATGCCTTTTGTAAAGTCAGCCAACAATTTTGGTAAATCTGTATGAAGCTCTAAATTTTGGCTGGCTTTCCTTATACGGATGCCCATTAGCTTTTGTCATGCAAACTGATTAATAGCTATAATATTAATTTCTCTGAGAACTGTTTCCCTCTTTGGACGTTGTTATAGTGCTTACTGACACCATTATGGGAAGCCATAGTGCCTGATGTTTAGGAGGTCATATTCTCTTTTACCATAAGTTTGACATTCCTTGAATTGGATCGGTTGTACAATTGTTCTTGAGTTCTAAAGATGAGATACAATAACTGGTCAGGTTAATAGCTGGCACTGAGGATTTTTTTCTTTCTTTTTTTGATCTTTATAGACACATCACAAGTGGTTCTGAGATACCTTTTCAGCCTTTGATCATCAACCCTTTGGTTATCTATATGAAACCAGTTTTATTAGAAGAGGTTTATTAGAATAACATTGGACTGATGGTGTGGTTGTGAGCTGGAACACTAATATCTTCTCGATGCATGCACAAGGGAAATTGTGGTGATATCTTAATCATGAGTTGTAGGGAGGGACTTACGTCACTACAAATAGAGACTACAGAAAGTGTTGGATTCAAAGTTGGTATTAAAGATTATAATTGACATATTATACTCTTAGATATGATATTTTAGCAGTATTTCGAGTAACTCCATCAAGAGTTCCACTCGAGGAAGCAAAGGCTGTTGTAGTTGCTAAATCTTCTACTGTCTCATCATGATACTTCATTAGTTGTAATTATCGTTAGGTGTTATCATTCATCGGAGGCCCTTCTTTAGCTTGCCTCCTTTTATGCGAAGGGCCTTTCTTTTCTGGACTCTTTTTTTATATGCTCTTGTATTCTTTCATTTTTTCTCAAGTAAAGTTCCATTTTTCATTTCCTATTGAGCTTTATACCTTCAAGGATGGATATGCCATATACATTTGTTTTTCTTCCCAATTAGAACCTGGAGATAGTTCACATATGGTTTGCTGGAGTACAAGATGGGCAAAGGAGTGTTGCTCGAGTAAATATCACGTGCAGTACATATGTTCCGTTGGGATGAGGAGATGCCCCTCCAGAATCTGGAACATGAATACAAGGCACTTAGTTTAGATTTGTTTTGTTTTTTAGATTCTAATACAAAGTCGTTAGATAGTCTACTTGCTCAGAGTTTTGGAGTCAACCACAGTGAGCTACAATTGTACAGACCTCCTCCCCTGAGAAATTCTGTTGAAAGGGTATATAATTACAAAAATACACGACTAGGGCACTCCAAGATGAAACAAACTAACAAAAATAATCTTTCTTAAGGTGACAATTTTTATGTGCCCTTACATAAAGGTTCTGCTAGGCCTCCAATCAAGAAGGTGTATAAGAGAAGGGGTAAGAAGGGAATTACACCCCAGACCCGGCTAGCTGGTTGTGGTCTTGGGTGTGCGTGCAGCAGGGGAATGTCAGTATTTAAGTGTATTGTTTGGCTAGGGCTAGTTATCTAGTATTTTGTGTATGAACAGTGGTTCATGTTAGGGACAGCTCAGCTCTCTCGCATTTGGTTGAAGGTTTTCTTGAATCTTGTGCTTAGTTCTTGTGTTGTTTTGAGACTTTCCCCTGTATTTCTTATTATCAAGTTTTAATATCACAAAGTAAGGGAGAATCCTTACAGGTTCAAACCCTCTTATCCCTTTTTAGCCAAACATTGCAGTTTTCACAAGATTATGATGGAAGATTTCACTCTTTTTCAGCTATTTGATCACAAATTCCCCCAAATTATATAGCTTATCGTGTGCTTGTGTGTGTTTTAGGCTTATGTATGTTTGATGTTTTTTTCATAATTGGTATATTTGCACGGTTTTTATGATACACTGGTCTTATCATAAATCTCATGATTAACAATAATTATCAGTACATAATACCAAGGCTTTACTTTTAGAATTTGTTACCAAGCAGGCTATTTCTTCTTGGTTTGGATAAATATGGAAAAGGAGATTGGCGAAGTATCTCCCGGAACTTTGTGGTGACGAGAACACCTACTCAAGTGGCAAGCCATGCACAAAAGTACTTCATTCGTCTGAACTCAATGAACAAAGATAGAAGGCGGTCGAGCATCCATGATATCACCAGTGTTGATAATGGAGATGTATCTGCAACTCAAGGTCCAATTACTGGTGAAGCAAATAGTTATGGAGGAGGAGGATCTACCAACAAATCAACCAAACAGCCTCCTCAACCACCTACTGAATCGTTTGGCGTCGGGATATACGGTGCTCCAACCGTAGGGCAGCCAGTAGGAGGGCCCTTAGTTTCGGCAGTTGGCATTCCGGTTAATACTTCTTCACCAGCACATATGGCATATGCAGTCAGCTCACTGGTTACTAGACCACCAGTAAATATGAGCCCCATAACATATTAAATCTCTCAAGCATCTGTTGTAAGGTAATGTGTTCTATTGTTTGGTCTTACAGGACATTTGCTAAATAGTATACAACTTGTTATGATGATGCTCTGTTAGATTGGTTGTTTTAATTCTTTAATTGAGTTCATAAGGATTACAAAATTTGTGAAGGGTTCCTCCACCCCAAAGAGAGAGAAAGGGGTGGGTGGGGGGGGGGGGGGGGGGGGGGGGGGGGGGTTGTTTAAGTTCAGAAGAGAAAGGAAATGGGAAAGAAAGCATTGACTTTCCCCTTTCCCTTCTGTCTGTTTGTATTTACTTGTTATGATGAAGTTCAGTTGTTCTTTAGAAAAGCACCTTCATGAATGATGTATGGGATTCTTAACCTTTTTCAATGTTGCTTCTGGTTTCTTCTCCTACATTTTAGTTCAATGTTCTTTTCCAATACATTGGATTGAAGTTTGATTTGATTCTTTTCTAACATGTCTAAGTTTCAATGAATGATTACTGATAAAATTGAGAAACTGTCATTAGGAACTATTTGTAGGGTAGAGTGTCCTTAAAGATGAGCATGTATATGATCTCAAAAAAGAGGGAGAAAAAAAAACCAATTTCAAATGATGACTTTACATGTGATATGTTTCTTTATTTTTTGCTTTTGGTCATTTAATCTTGGTGGAAAAAAGTGCTTGGTGACATCCTAAAGCTAATCAGCCAGCTCCCCATATGATCTTACAAACACAAGATACTCTTTGTGGTAATATCACTTCATACAATTTTAGGTAAAGCTTTGGAGGATTGATTATGTCTTGTGATGTTTTCATGTAGCTACTAGGATTTTTGTTCTTTCGATTCTTATCTTTTTTTTAAAAAAAAAAATCCAACTAATAATTATATTAATTTAAACTCTAAACTTTTTTAAGTAAATTAATTTGGCCTATTTGTTAGCGATTTGTAGCTATTTTCGTCGGATTCTATTTAAAATCAGCTCAAAATAATATAAATAAATTTCATTTACAATCAACTCGAAATAACATATATAAATGGGTCGACGGGATAAATGGCCAAAATAGAATGGTCGTTTTGAAAAATGACCAAAATTATTTTACTTTGAAAAAATGACTAAAAGAATAAATTTACTACTTTTTTAAATTTACAAATAGACAGATTTACTCCTAGACGAATCTCTATGAATATGGTGTATTTTAAAAATAAATCTAATAAATTAAAAAACAATATCTAATAAAATCTAAACTAATTCCTAAAACCTAGGAAAACACATCTAAGACTAGTCTACCACTAATTCCTAAAACCTAGGAAAACACGTCTAAGGCTAGTCTATCATCTTAAGAAAAATGTTTTTTTGAAAAATATACATAGATGATTACGACAACCTCCAAACAAAATACAGCATAAAAACGAGAAGCAACAAGCTTTAAGTGACGATTAATTTCCTACCAACTTTAAATAATGTTGCAACGTCGGATTGAGCCATGCAAATACTTGAATTGTTAAAATATTTGTGAGTCATTCCAATACAATATACTAAAAAAAGATTGTTACCTTGGATTGTTATCCAAAGGTATATAGTACATCTTAGTCATATTTTGCTACGCATCTACTTTAAGCAAAAAAAAAAAAAAAAAAAAAAAAAAAAATTAAATTGAGACACACAAATACTTTGAAGGGATCACACACATATCTAGTTTAAGAAAAAAAAACATGAGTTCAAAATTCCTTAGGTTGGAGCATGCAAATACAACCGAAATAAAATCTTGATTGCAGTCCACACAAATACTTTGTAATAACAAACTAAATATTTTTTTTTATGAGAACACTCTATTTTAGAAACCACTTTTATCCTAGAACAACTTCGAGCACATTCTTAGAAATAATTATTAGAAAATAAAATTATGCGCACATACCTTATATTTGAAGATGTTCAGTAGTGTTGTCAAACAATTGTGTTTTCATCTTCAACAATTTCAACTCTACCACTGCCATCATCATGCTAAGATGGTTGAACTAACTTTTTGGGTTTGAGAAATTGGAACCATCAATGTCCATTATTGAACCAAAAAATTTTCTACATCTCTTTATAACTCACATTCTCAGTATGAGTGTCCTCTTACCATGTGAACAAGAACAAATTTTGGTATTCATCCAAATGTTGTGATTAAGTTTCCGAACGATAAATTCACACTCAACTGGGGGCATTTAAAAGAAATTTGAATGGGTGATGTCAGCTAGGATTGAACAATTCCAAGAAAAGCACACTAGGTTTTTTTTTTTTTTTTTTTTTTTTTTTTTTTTTTTTAATAAAAGTCTTGAACGTGAAGGATATGCAAAAATTCGATTGAAGATAATGCACCCCAATCAACCTGTGACCAAACAAGTTGACCAAAGTGCCTTCGACGGTGAGAAGTAGTTGACAAATGTCATAGTAGTGGTGACGATCTACACGAACCAATAGTGTGAAGTTTTTCATATGGTGAATATCAATCCAATGAGAATTCATCGTCTCACATGTTGTCTCTCGAAAACAATGTTGATTGTTACAAAATAAATAAATTTATAAAACTAAGATAAGATTTTGAAATTTAAAATTTAAAATTAATGAAGAATAACAAAATTTTGTAATAATCAATGTAAAGGTGTGTAATGAACCAACAATATAGGCATATTTGTAAAGATATTCATTCTTTTTTATAAGAGAGGTTAAAATTCTTACTCTTCATATTCCTTTTACTAAAAAAAGATGTAAAGATGTTTCAGAAATAAACTACCAAATTAATGTTTGAAAAAATTACTATTTCTTTGCGAGGTTAAAAATTATATGTAGAAACCATTTGTATGTACAAGAGAGGCAAGGTAAAGAAGATTTTACATAGTAGTAAATTTTATGACAATAGTAAAGTTAGTTGCCTAAGAATGAAATTGTTGCCACTCTCAAAATACTATGAAATGTGGTTTAACTAATTGAAGCATTTTTTTTAATTTTCCTAGGGCGAGGAATAGTTTAGAAAAATTGAAAAACTTTTAAGCGAATTTCAATTATTAATTTGTGGAGAGAACAGAAAAAAAAAAAAAAAAAAAAAAAAAAAAAACTCTCACCATCTTCTGATTTATTTATTTACAAACAAATCTATCTGTTCCTCCTTTTTCTTTTTCGGTTCTAAATCTTTTTGTTGCTTTACATCTCTTTAGTCATAAAATATATTATCCAAGAGAAACTAAATTCAACTAATGAACAAGCTTCTCACCATTTTGGATATATACCCTCAATCAAGAAGTAAAGTTTGAAACTTCCCCCCTACATATCCTACATATTGTTGAACTCAACAAAACAAAAATAATCAATAAAATTGTTATTTGCTTTATTGACAAATGAACAAAGGAGAACCAAAATCTTGATAATGGACCAAAAGCTTACATATTTTCATTCTCAAGGTCCATTATTAGGACATTCTTGTGAGACAAGGCAGTTAGTTCGAATAGGCAGATAACTTAACGCTATAATAACTTCTCCATTCTTATAGCCTTAGAGTTGTTGCACAATGTCTTAAGCTAACTAATTTAAGAACTCTTGGATGCATGATGATTTCCTCGTCCTTGGGTTTGGTTGGTCTGTAGCAGCCATGACGGTAAAAGAGAAGGGATGATGAATGCCAATATCAAGCAGAATATAACCAAGCCTCCAACCCCCCAAGCTTTGTGTGGGATACCGATAAGTAGCTCGTCACAAACTGCAACAAAGCTAGAAAGTGTCATACTTCAGGCATTGTTGTCAAGTAAGCAAACAACATTATGACAAGCATATCAAAGGAGCAAGAAGGAACAAGTTTGAATGTTAATAGTGAAACAACATGTAAGTACACACCCCTGTCATTATCATTATAGAGCGTGACATTCCTTCATAAACAACGACATCAACAAATGGAATTGTATATATCTCCTTCTCTTCTTTCTGATACATGTGTTATCTAGGTAAGAATAACTACAGAGTTCTTTTTCTCAAGTTGGTTTTACCAGGAGCTCTCTTCAGCAATCAGGACATTAGATATTTCCTGATCAAGTCATGGGAAATAACCGTTAAATGTTTCCTTCTTTTTAAGAAGGACAATATATATTTCCTTCTTAAAATATTGTATGAAATCAATTTTTGGCGTTTCATTTGCATAATTTAAGTTATTCTTTTCACTCTCGTGTCAGGACAATTCATCATACCATTTTTTGAATTGATACCAGAAACATTACTAGCTAATGCCCTGGAATTCATCATACCAATAATGATTCGATTAGAAAATTTTAGTTGGTCTAAAGTTGTCGTTCTCCCCATGCATGTCTTAATTTAAAAAGGGAACAAAAAGAACAAGAAAAAAATGACTGCATTTATTTAACAAGTCAGTCAGAATAATAATGGTTTGAAGCTAGAACATATACGAAGCTTGGCCACATGATAGTGTTAAAAACATGAGATACCTATATTGAAGATGATCGACTCCCTTTCCTGTATCGATGGTATGGCAACAACTCCCTCGGATTTCACAGTTACCAATACATGCGTATCAACCTGTATCAGAACTATAAGTTTGAAAATTTAACAATTTTGTAAATCAAAGTCTACAACGATTTCCCTAAATTAATAAGGGGAGAAGACAACCTGATCTCCCAGCAAGTTCATGCCTTCTGTTTTAAAAATAAGCTTTTCAGTGTCAAGTAGCTTTCTGCTCTGCTTCTCAACATGGCTTGTTAAGTCTCTCTTTAGCTCTAACGAGAAACTGGCAGGTATCTGTTGTTTCTCTTGAATGAGACAAACTCAGGAGAGTTTAAAAAATTCAACTTTCAGAGGACAGAAAACACATACAGAGCCCGGATATGATATCTTCACTTCATACCACATATCAGGTTTAAGTCGTTGAAGATGGTACAGGCGAGAACCCATTTGTAATGGTAATGTTTCCCTCCATAGCTCCTCTCCAACATTTAAAATTTTACTCTCAACCCTAGAAAATCACATACAAGCCAATACAATAACTAAAATGAAAGGACATGTAGGTTTGAATATGTAACCAATGGCCTATTTGGGAGTGATTCTAAAGTTATTAAAATCACTTTTGTCATTTTTCAAAATGAACTAGAATATGTTTTTAATCATTCAAAATCAAGTAAATAGTGCAAATGCGATTCAAAGTGTAAAATTAAACAGTAAATTGATTATGAGTGATTAAAATTGTATTTCAAAATGATTTTAAATATGACAAAATTAGATTTTAACCTTTTCAAAATCACTCACAAATACGTGCTAAGAAAAGAAAAGAGTTTTCGTAATGCTCACATACTACTAAGGGAGAAAGTTGGCCATTTCATAATGATGACGAGAATGTGAAAAATAACAAATAGATAGCGCTCGAGTGAATGAGGCATTTGGTTAATACGCCACTAACTCCGACTTCCCTAGCCTGCCACAGTACAACTTTCTGTTCATACAGGTCGGTGAAGAAGAGAATCAAATCATTCACAGTTTAGCCACAAAAAAATAAATATAATTGGATACTCTTAAGGCACTTACAATATCAATCCTTCCCAATATCAATCCTGTTAACGTATTTATATAATTTAGGCTGATTCTATTTATTAAGATATACTTTCCTTTTTATGTTAATTCTCTATAATTATCCATGTATTATCGTTGTAATCAACACAATATACAAAATACGATCAAGATTAATATAGTATCAGAGCCATACACATTTAGGGTTTAGCTCTTGCCGTCTGCCGTCCAAATCAGTACCGCCGTCGACCAGATCCACGCCCCGCTGCCGTTCAAATCAGTCCCTCACCAGTTCAAGCCGTCGACCACATACACGCCGCTGCCGTCCAAATCAGTCCCGTCTGACGTCCGATCCGGAGGAGTAGTACTGTCCGTTGGCAGATCAGCTCACCACCAAGTTCCGTGCCGCCGCACAGATCTGTCCGTTGGTAGATCAAAACAGATCTGTTGTTCGCCGCCCTGAGTAGTGCAGATCCGCCCGTTCGTCCGTTTGCAGATCAGTCAACCAAGCGCCGCCTCCCAGATCTCTGTTTACCGTACAAGCCTCTTTCAGACCCACCCATATTGAAGAAACTCCCTCTTCCTTGGTAAAAATGAGCGAAATTATAGAAATTAGGGCTGAGTTTCTTAGAAATTATTATGATGAATCGGAATGACAACTTTCGCGGGCTTTAATTTGTGTTTGTGTAAAATTCTAAATTTATTGTAAAGAAGGATTTTTCTTTTCTTTTAGCTCAAATCATGGATTTAGGGTTTCCTTAAGACAAAATGTATGATATTTTAAGTTGAAAATGGAAAACTCTGAGTAAATCCATTGAAGATATGATTCATGGATTATGATGGGAGAATTACAAATAACAAAGGATAATGGGTTAAATAAATAAATAAACAATTAGGTTAAGGCACCTATTGAATTTATTCACCTTTGCAATTTCAAACTTAATGCGTCAAACTACTTAATAGTTTATACTTTTACCCACCACTGAAGCAAGCTCCATTCTTAGAATTGAGGAGCATGCTTTAATATATACAAATTTTTATGTATGTTATAAAATAGAAACGACAAATTTACATTTTACAATAATAATTTCAAAATTGTATTGAAAATACTATGATCGTTCAATCACGGAAAAAATAAAGGTACTGTGATGATATTTTGAAAATTTACATACATCTTAAAAATTTACAAGAATGCTCAATTAAACACTTAAAAACATTTTTCTCATGATTAGGATTCAAAAAGTATTTATATCAAAGTAACTTATTTCTCAAACTCCTAGTAAGTCGTTTTGTGTGGTGGTCAAACACTACCAATCTTATGAAAACAATTTCTTCTTTCAAAATTAAACAATTGAAAAAACAATTCAAACCCACCCTAAGTAATTTATGACTATCACTTAATTCCACCCAACATCACTTAAATAAAGTTATTCTTCTACCAAAATTCTATCAAAGTAAAAATCACTCCACAATTTTATTTTTTATTTTAAAAATAGAGGTATGTGACAAGATAAAACCAACTTCAACAAAATTTTATTACTATTTTTTTATATCAATCCCTAGAGTAAGAATTATGCATTAAAATATTAAAATACGTAACCACATCAAAATAAGAGGTTCTGATCCTCACACTTTATTGTAAAAGAATATATTAAAAAATAAGAAATTATTATATAAAAAAAAATCAAACTATTTACAAATATAGAAAATTTTTACTATATTACAGTAGACCTCTATCATAGTCTATAACAAAGAGATATTGAAATTTGTCTATATTTATAAATAGTCAGATTCATTTTTTCAAATTTAAAAGCAATCTGAAAATAGAAGAGTCTAAATTAATTTTTTTTTAGATATTCTTTCAAAGAAAAAGAAAAACCCATTGATTTTAGATATGCAATTAAGTATCAACTTTACAATAGGTTCTAATTTATTTATACCGTCGCCAAAGTGCCTTCAAAATACATCATCAAACTAAATCCTAAAATTCCTTCCGGTCCCAGTTCCATTGTTTTGGACTACCGTCGTTTGATTTTTGTTTTCTTTTTCCGGTACACTTCAAATAATGAACGGCGAAGCGCAGAACTGAACGGCGAACGCCAGTTCAAGAACACATTCAAACCCCAAAACCCCAACCTTCGCGGCCTAATCACGGTGGCTCAATTCCGCTTCCAGCATTTTAAAAAATGGTAAAGTTATTTCACGATTCTGAATTTCATAAAATATTTTATTGATCGAACAATACAAGGTTGAATTATTCTTCTTACTATTATTTTCGGAGATTCATTTTAATCTTTAAGTTCATAACTTCAACTTTCTGCGTTTCAGTTTTCAATCTCTGCAATTAATGATACCGACTCCAGACATCAGTGGGAACCCTTAGCTCCCACTAAAGAAGCTCAGGTATGCCCTCTCTTTCTCTCTTTATAGATTATTATTTATCGTTTAGTTTTAATGTCATTTACATTTGTAGTTTACAAGAGGAGAAAGAAGAATGCGTTTCTATATATGATTGCATTTCTTATTTTTTGATTATTAACATTGTCAATGCAACTATGCAAGTTGATGGGGTCTTTGATGCAACATAGAGCTTTTAAGTTCTATAATTTTATTTTATGGATGTGCTCTTGTTTATCTCATTTTTTGTTTTTAAGTTGGCGTATTGAGCAATGATTTGAAGAATGTCGATGGTTTCCGTTTCCAATTTGTTTAGAAAGAAATGTGGTCAGATACTGCAATAATAGTTGAATTTAAGATTCGATCATTATCTTTATTTTATCTGCTCTACGCAGGAATTCCATTTGACGAAAACTTACCACGATGGACTTCTTAAATTACAAGCAAAAGAATATGAAAAGGCTCGTGAATTGTTAGAATCTGTTCTCAAAGATCATTTGATAGCATCTGCGCAGGTATAGCTTTCTTAAAGGATCACAGTGCTAGAAGGAGAATCATGTATCGCATTCCTGATTTCTCTTGGTCATGCAGGTTGATGGTGAAGCTGGTGATAATCATCTACTGCAGCTCAGGTTACTGATTCATGCTGTCTTTTCTACTTGTTTTCAAAAGTTTTAGGTTCCATTGGAATGGTTCTGAAACTTTACATGGTACCTTCTCTACCGTGACTAGTGCTATCTTCATTTCATGATCAGTTGGCAACTGATGAGCACAGCACCTCTTTTAATCAGTATATCGTGCTACAAATGACTCTTCATTTTCTTTTTTTTTCCTCCCTTTTTCCAACTTTAATTTGCGAGTAAGTTACTATTAAGGTGGATCGAAGTTTTATTCTTTAATTCTTACTACAATCCTTTGGCCTCTGGCCCTCCACTTTTCTTTTGGTTCTGGAAGCTGTGGATTTGTGATAATGCTTTTGAGTTGCTGCCATGCATGTAAATGCTACTTGAAGTTTCCTTTTAAGAGTTTAATATATGTTAGAGTTAGACCATTACTTAGACATGCAAGATAAAAGGATATTTTTTTTATTGTTTCCTACAGTACAGTGGATGTTGTAATCTTTCAGTTATTGGATGGATATTTACACCAATTCACTTTGTATTTTTTCGTGGATGATCCTTTGCAGATTCTTAGCACTTAAGAATCTTGCCACTGTATGTCTACAACAGGGATCTGCTCATTATGAGGGTGCTTTGCGTTGTTATCTTCAAGCCGTGGAAATTGATTCTAAAGATTCTGTTGTTTGGAACCAGCTGGGTACTTTATCTTGCTCAATGGGCTTACTTAATATTTCACGTTGGGCATTTGAGCAAGGACTTGTGTGCAGCCCTAATAATTGTGAGTATTTATTTGATCTGTTGACATATTTTTTTCATAGACATGGTACTAAGTGTTTTATGGGTGATTGTTGTTTAGGGAACTGCATGGAGAAGCTATTGGAAGTTCTAATTGCAATACGTGATGAGGTTGCCTGTCTTTCTGTAGCAGAATTGATTTTGAGGCACTGGCCATCACATGCTCGTGCTTTGCATGTGAAACTTACTATTGAAGAGTCAGAATCCATTCCATATGCACCCAAAGGTATTGATAAGCTAGAACCAAAACATGTCCGACTCAAATTTATTGATAAGAGGAAGGCTGGTGAAGAGGATCTTGATGAAGACGTCAAAGTTAAAAGGTCTAACCAGAATATAGATCTCCACCTAGCAGAAGTTTCCTGGGTTGGTCTTGTTGATGCACTCCTAGATATCTTACTTCCATTGAGTGGATGTGGGTCTGAGGTGGAGGTTGAAAAAGCACTTAGATCTGGTGATGTTAGATTAAGAATATGCCTAACTCCCAGTTCAGATCGTCGTAGTGCATTTATGGAGAGGAAAGAGCTTGCTTCTTCGTCCATTTGTGATAATACGTCTCTTGCAGATTCTAACACAGAAAGTTCATCTTCTTTTAAGGAAAAAGAGACAAGTGGTTTAGATGAACATCCACAAGAGCGGCGTAGTACTCGTCTTGAAAGGCTACGAAGTCGTAAGCCTGGAAAAGAAGAATTAGATTATTCGACAAGTAAAGATCTGGCAAGGGTTGTAACTCAGTATCTAGAACCCTTTATTTCCAGTGGATTGGGAACCAAAGATACCGACCATGAGATCTGGACTTCTGTTTCCTACCCTGATGGGGAGAGTTCACGGGGTTCAGACTGCAATGATCTTCATAGTTTTTTGGAAGAAACTTCCTGTAATTATGGTGCTTACCATGTGAGTCATATGCTTTTAGAAAAGCTTTCAAGCACATATCCTCCACATCAGGATGCATTTTTCAAATTTCTGGACTTGGAAAAGTTGACAAGGCATTGGGGAAAGGAAAGATCTCCTGAATGCAATCTTTTTCTTGCTGAGCTATATTTTGATTTTGGATCATCTTCTTCTGATACTACGAAGCATTCTGAATTCATGTCAGAGGCTTCATATCATCTCTGTAAGATCATTGAATTAGTAGCCCTGGAAAAGAGCGATAACTGCTCTAGCAGTCTTCAAGGTTCCAGCAGAATATCATCTGAAAATTCTAGTAATCAACACTTATTTGTTGAAAATTCACTATTAACAAATAACAGATCATTCTGGGTACGATTCTTTTGGCTTAGTGGGCAATTGTCTTTATGGGATGGAAACAAGGCAAAAGCCTGTGAAGAGTTCTGTATTTCTTTATCGCTTCTGGAAAAGATGAATGATGGGAATAATTCTCTGTTACTGGTCTGCCTCCCTCACTGTCGGGTTTTGAAAAGGTTAACCTTGGATAGAATACTTTATGAAATTAACGTTTTAAAGGTTGACCTCTTGATGAAGAATGCTGTACCTGAAATGTTTGAGAAAGAAATGTATGAGGAGTGCATCACTTTACTTTCTCCACTTCTATTTAGTGTACAGGAAGTTGACCTTGATGCCTTATCCTTGCAATTTTTAGGAAGAAAAGATGCAGAGATTACTTCAGTGGAACTTGCAGCGATTGACGTTTTAATTAAATCGTGTGAGAAGGAAAATCATTTGGATATCGAGATACTTTTGAATTCTCACCAACGGAAGCTGCAAATACTCATGGCAGCTGCTGGAATGCATGAATACTTTACATCAGATAAATCATTTCGTGAGAAGTCAGAGGCAAAAGCACTCCCTAACATGGAAACGAAGGATAGTCCAAGCAGTCACTTGAACCATTTAGTAGCAGAAGAAGTAAAAGCAATATCTCAATGTATATCACAAGTAAAGAACTCTGTTGAACATTCTGAAGACTCTGTAAGCCAATACTTATTCTCTATGATTGTACTTGTTATCTTTTCATGTACCAAGTGAATTCTTCATCTAAAATTGAAAAATTGATCAACCCTCTTTATGATTTAGTGTATAACTAAAGTAAAACAAATTTCTCGAGTTTATTCAATTAATCATACAGTAAGGAAGATCTAATAACGGAATCAAGCACAAGTATCTGTTGTCGATGTCTCACTTTGTAGGAGAACTTACTGTTCCTCTTCCTCTTCCTTTAATAGAGGAGCATTCAAACATAAGTAAAATGGGTAAATAGGAATAATTTAAAGCATACTTTGTAAGCTTTTGCCCGCGGTAGTAGATTGGAGCATAAGGTATCTCATCGTGTAATTTTATTAAGGTTTGAATCCTTTAATCTCTTAACTTTCAACTATTATATCTTAGACCTTGAACTTTACATAAAAATCATTTAGTACTGGTTTGTTTTGACTTACTAGAGTGCATCCTTCAATTAGAATTAAAGTTTTTAATTATAATGATCAATTTTTAGGAATAATATGAAATTTTATATTATACAGACAAGAAATTTGGTTTAATAAATAATATGAAGATGATTATAATGCAAAAATGACTAATTATGTTTATCTCAGAATTAAGATTGATCTTCTTTTTGTACATGTGTCAACCAATTTTCATAGATATTATAATGTCAGATAAAATATCATGGATAATGTCACTTGTCAAAGAAATATCGGTGGGTTTTTGGAAGAAAAAGATAGATATTCCCTCGTGTTGTAGATGTTCATAACTCAAATAGATGGATATAATGTGGACAACATTGGATAATTTCGTCCATGGCTCTGTTTTACCCTATACATGCATAATTATTTAAGCATGATTGTGTGTTTGTTTGGATATAGGAATTTCTGTGTGCAGGTTAAGATCTCTGCATGGACCTTGATGAAAATTTGATCTCACCTGAAAGTGTTATTTTTAAACTCCACTTGCCCCTGAAATCATCAGTTACGTCATCCTTATTGTAGCAATGGGATTAGATTGTACATTTATTTCTTTTACTGCATAAGCAAAGTTATGCTTATCCACATTCCTTTTGGATTTTATAATTTTTGGTTTATTTTCTGCTAACATGTGGGTTCAAGTTGCTTGTCAAAGGTGAAGTTAACAATAAGATACATGATGTTTTCTTAATGGCTTTATTGTCTGCTCTCTTCTCCTTTAAAATGTATTGCATTCTCATTACCACAATTAACTTTGTTATGCTTGCAGAATGACATTCAGATGAGGAGGATTTGTGATATGCAGTTCTTGCTTTTATCGGTCATATGTAACGTTATAAACACATTCCTCTCCAAGAAGTCTTCTGGGGCAGCAGTTGATGATCAAGTTGAAAGATGCTGCCTCGTAGATGCAGCCATTGCATTCTGCAAACTCCAACATCTTGATCTTTCTGTGCCTGTGAAATCTCACGTCAGTAGGAAGATTTTTAAAGGATAATTAGTTAATTTTAGAACCTGCTATTGGGCTTCTCAGCCAATCCTTTTATGTAAAGATTTCCTTGGCAGTTATTACTTCCATCTTCTGATCAATTTCCGTCTTCTCGTCTTAGGTTGAGTTAATTGTTGCAACACATGACCTACTTGCAGAATATGGTCTCTGCTGTTGGGGCGAGGGTGAAGGAGAGGAAGGAAAATTTCTTAAATTTTCCATAAAGCATCTCTTAGCTTTGGATATGAAACTTAAATTGAACAGTTCGGTAAATGAGAAAAGAATTGAATGTGATGACATGGAATGGGAGAATTTTCAAGTAAAGGCATCTCCAGACCGATCAAAATTGAATGCTCAAGATTTGGGGTTGAGTCAAAATGATGAAACCAGGTCCATGGTGAAGGATGCTGGGGAGGATATAACACGGGAAGGGATGTCAACTCATAAATCAGTATTGAAAGATGCTACAGAAGGAGAATTTATTAAGCAAGGAAGTGAGGAGTCTGCTGGCAAGTTCGATGCTTGTGAAAATAATAGTGACCAACTAGTAGAATGTGAGAATGAGCAAAATGAAGATGAAAAGGAGGAGCTGGAATTAAAAATCGAAAATACGTTGGATCAGTGCTTTTTCTGCTTGTACGGATTAAACCTCAGATGTGACTCATCTTATGATGATGATCTATCTGTACATAAAAATACTAGCCGTGGGGATTATCAGACCAAAGAACAGTGTGCTGATGTTTTCCAGTATATACTCCCTTATGCAAAGGCTTCATCTGTGAGTATTTTATGCAAATATGTCCACTGGTCTATCAGTGACCCCCGCCCCGTTGGTATAATTTATGTTTACTTGGAGAAAGCAGAAACTGGCACTCTCATGTTTTGGTGGGACTGTCGAGAGTTCTGCATTCACGATTTCCCGGAGTTGGCATTAGATCGAGTTTCGTTTGACTGACCCTTTTATCTGATTTTTTTTTTTTCCTCTTTAGAGAACTGGATTAGTCAAGCTGCGAAGAGTTCTGAGAGCCATCCGCAAACACTTTTTAAAACCACCAGAGGATATATTAGATGGAAATGTGATAGACAAGTTCCTAGATGATCCCAATTTATGTGAAGAAAAACTCTCCGACGAAGCTGGTTCAGATGAGTTTCTTGTAACAATGACAAAGATTTTACTTAATGATGTAGGAAGCATTAAACAGTATCGAGCATCAGTCTTAGGAAGGTAAGACTTTGCATTACTTTTTTCATGTCAAGTGGTAAGACTTTGCATTAATTCTTCACTTAAAAAATATTAAATTCATTGAATATTGATCTTGAGAATGATAGTATCTGTATTTGTCTGATTGCAGTTCTGAACCGTATCTGGAAGTTTATAGCAACTTGTATTATTTCCTTGCTCAATCAGAGGAAATGAGTGCAACTGACAAATGGCCAGGTTTTGTGCTCACCAAGGAAGGGGAGGAATTTGTACAACATAATGCAAACCTCTTCAAATATGATCTACTGTATAATCCTCTGCGATTTGAGAGCTGGCAAAAACTTGCTCATATTTATGATGAGGTAAATATACGGCCATTCAGCATCATTTTATCTGTCTGTTTTATTAGGAGCATATTTCTTCTATTGATATATAATTTTCAAATCGTTCTAGAAAGTTCCATTCTAAAAAATTCTATATTTACAACAAAACAGGAGGTAGACTTGTTGCTCAATGATGGCAGTAAGCACATCAATGTCGCAGGATGGAGGAAAAATGATTCTTTACCCCATAGAGTGGAGATAAGCCGGAGGAGGAGCAGGCGTTGTCTACTAATGAGTTTAGCTTTAGCAAAGTCACCAACTCAGCAGGTTTGACCTCCAATTTTTTTCTACAAGTATGTCATTCGCGGTGAGGTGCTTATATATTAGAGAAACATGATGTTTCATCTCAAAACCAATTGATAAAATGAAGAGTAATTCGTGTATTTTATAAAAGATTGTGAGATCTCTCCATTTTTTCAATGTGGGATCCTCAACACTATATAACCTTCTGTTTTTTTTAATTGTATTTATTCAAGATGGGGTAGGGTGTTGAGGAAACTCTAGCATGTTTTGGTGATGACCTAATGAAATAAGGATAAATTTTATTCATATTACTTGTTAGGGTTTTTAACCTATAATTTGATAGACGTGTCCTTTATTTTAATACTAAAGTATATGTAAATAAATACATAAAGTGCTTTCAAGGACATTTGGTGTTTGAATCTGTGATGTGGACTCATATCTCATGTAATGGTTGGTCTTTTTTATATACTCGCAATGGTTTCAGTTATTTTTATTCTTGTGCCGCAAGTTAAAGTCTAAGGACTTGCGGGAGTTAAAAAAATTAAACAGATGTTGTGAACTCATGTTTGAACCTTTTGTGGCTCCAGCGTGAGATACATGAGCTATTAGCACTTGTGTACTACGACAGCCTTCAAAATGTGGTTCCATTCTATGATCAGAGGTCTGTGGTGCCACCGAAGGATGAAGCATGGCTCAGATTTTGTGAGAACTCGTTGAAACATTTCAAAAAAGCTTTTGCACATCAGTATAGCTCTCTCCACTTTTGACATCTCATTATATATTTCTCAACAATACCTTCACTATTGTAATTTAACCACGTGTTTTATTTCATGCTCTATTTTCGTATAGGCAAGACTGGTCTCATGCATTCTATATGGGCAAGCTTAGTGAAAAGCTCGGGCTTTCACACGATAAAACTCTATCATATTATGCTAAAGCTATTGCCTTAAATCCATCAGCGGTTGATTCTATTTACAGAATGCATGCATCGCGCTTAAAGTTTCTTGGTAAATCTGGAAAAGGGGATCTGCAAGCTTGGAAGGTTTATACCATAAAATTAATCCTATAAAATTTTATTTGTTGCTTGTTTTAAATTTAGTATATTTATTATTTTAGTGTTTGTAATTAATCTTTGACAAAGTTCAAATACTTCTTTTGGATTTAGATAATTAATCTTCTTTTGTATATTATATATCCATCATTTTGTTGGCATTCTCCAGGATCTTTCAACTTATGCCTTTAATCAGTCAACTAGAGATGCTGTGATGGAAATATCAAGTAAGTTTGGTCCCAAGACTTCGGATTTACCTGCAGACATGGATGGCCACGAAGCATCCTCTGAGGATATAAAGCATGATGAATTCCTCAATGTGGAAAAGGCGTGGCACATGCTGTATAATGATTGTCTTTCTGGTCTTGAAACTTGTGTTGAAGGGGATCTTAAACATTATCATAAAGCCAGATATACACTTGCTCGGGGTCTTTATAGAAGGGGTGAGAATGGTGATGTGGACAAAGCAAAGGATGAGCTCTCATTTTGTTTTAAATCATCTCGTTCATCCTTCACAATAAATATGTGGGAGATTGATAGCATGGTAAAAAAGGGAAGGTATGGCTTCAATGTTTGTCCAAAATATTTATGTTCTAGATAATTCATTCAGAGTAAGTCAATGTTACAGGAAAAGAAGTCTTTACAATGTGCTTGCGTTATGTAGTAGCATTATATTTGACTATGTCAGGATAAGCTTGAAAATGATTGATGTTCTTACTTCCTCTTTTTGTAATTGCTAGAATCATCTTATTGATATAAAGCAATAAGGAAGCTACGTTTTTGACACATCTGTATTACAGGCGCAAAACACCTGGACTTTCAGGGAATAGGAAAGCATTTGAAGTTAATTTACCAGAGAGTTCTCGGAAGTTTATTACATGTATTAGGAAGTACTTGTTGTTTTATTTGAAACTACTGGAGGAAACTGGAGATATCTGTACCCTTGAGCGTGCTTATATATCACTTCGAGCAGATAAAAGGGTAACACCTACGTGCTTTGGACTATTTATATTCAATTCAATGCTTCATCAGCCACACATTAAATTTAAATTGTAAACCCATACACATACCGTACATGGGAAATAATTTTGCAATGTCGTGCATTTGTAGTTGTATGCATATGTTGCCCTATATGTAATTGAGCTGAAAGATCACCTTTACTTCTTTAATGGAAAAACCAACAAGTACCTTTTTTCGATATATATAAGGCTGCATGTGTTTTATTTGTGTATATTTCGTTTATTGATGGTGATAGGCGATCAGTTATGTGAATTCAATTTTCATTTTGTGTTGATGATCTTGTTGAATTTCACCTTGTTTATGGTTGATTATTCCATCATGTGGCATGTAACACCTGTCATCAATCCAGTTCGCATTGTGCATTGAAGATCTTGTTCCAGTTGCTCTAGGGAGGTATGTCAAGGTTTTGATTACGTCCATTCGTCAAGTCGGGATTGCTAGCACTGGTGATGCAAGCGGTTACGAACATATACTAGAGAAAATGTTTGCTCTGTTCATGGAGCAGGGTAACTTATGGCCAGAATTGTGCAGTTTGCCTGAAATACAAGGCCCGGGTATATCAGAAAGCAATTTGTTTGGGTAATCATATTAGCTACATTTTTTTTTTTTTTTTTGTAAGTGCATTCTTGTATCTTTTCTAATACTGATGTTACTATGCTTTGATATAAACTTATGGAATCTGATTGCCGCAGGTATCTTCATGATTATATCATTACTTTGGAGAGAAATGTCAAGGTTGAGAATCTTGAAGCAATAAACGAGAGGATTCGAAAACGTTTTAAGAATCCAAAGTTGTCCAATATTAACATTGCAAAAGTTTGCAGACATGCTTCTACTGCATGGTGTAGATCCCTTATAATCAGTTTGGCACTGATCACTCCCGTACCTTCTGAATCCTCCACCGGAAGTCAAACATCAAGTTCATTAACCGGTGGTTTAGAAAGTAACCAGCTTCTTTGTGTGGATTTGCAAATTAATGAATTATGGAGTTCCACCTTTGAGGACTCAACACATCTGAGAAGTCTTGAACCAAAATGGTGCCCGATCTTGTCCAAAATCAATAACATATTTGTTAAAAGAGCTGCAGAAGTGAATTGGGAAACTGCTAACTCTTTGCTTAGATCTTCTTACAATTTTTTTCGTGAGAGCTCTTGTATGCTCCCATCTGGCTTGAACTTGTATTTAGTTCCATATCGACTAGCAACAGGAGTAAACTTTCAACAGCGCATGGATGGGATTGAAAATTTAGATTTCAGCATGCCAAGGAAGCTTCTCTTGTGGGCGTATACTCTAGTTTATGGTCATTTTGCTAATATTTCATCGGTGGTGAAGCATTGTGAAGAACATCTGAAGGTATGAACTGAAAAATCTGTTATTGTTATGTGATAGTCGTCAAGTAATTAATGATTGGCTAACCTTTTCAGTCAAAGTTAAAAAAGGGAGTTGGAATTCCCGCCACACAAACTCATGCAAACTTGCCTGTGATATCTTCACCAACAGGTCACTCGTTTTACTTTTCTTTTTCTTTTCTTTCCTCAGTTTATCCGTTTGTAATCTCTTTCGAGATTTTACCACATGAAAACTAGTAATGATATTGCATACGTCTATTAATCCGTGTTTCCTCTTAATTTGCTTGTTTGATCGCCATGATTGGTTAATGATTTGAAACTTATGTCCCTTTGATCCTTCTGCCGACCTTGTATGCAGTTCTAGGCATTGGAAGAGATGGTTCAAACCACAATGGTGAAACAGATGCAGAAGCATCTCCAGCCACCCCTGTTGCATCTACTTCATTGCCAGAGAATCAGACCACAAGTAGCTCAATTCCGCTTCTTTCGAGTGGCGACACTCGCAGAAGTTCTTCCTTTCATGGCCCCCAATTTCAACAATGTAGCAATATCGTTGCTGAGAGATTACCTAATGGAGGAGATACAGACAAAGGATGACAATCCAGGTGTGCTTGCTCTTAGTAGTAGTCTATTGACAAAGCTTTCTTTTATATCCTGTAATTTATGGGAAAATTTTCCAAGGATAGGTTGTACCTGTATATATATCAATTTCAATTACCAAATATACGCATTATGTTAGGTGGCATATAGTTTTTGTTCTCCCTGTCCCCATGGACTAATGCCAGGTCGTTGCTCGTAATGTTAACCAAAATTTGTACGTCTGAATTGTAATCGTCAAGTGAGATTCACTTTCATGTGAGCAATGAGGGAGAATTAGAAGCTACAAAGCGATCACTGTACCTATATTGATGTTTATAAGTATAATTTTCAAAAAATAAAAAATAAAATAGTTATCAAATAGAAATTAAAATTTTCAATTTGCATCTTTAAATTGTTTTACTCGATTCTAAATTAAATGAGGACTCTTAGCCAGATATGTTGATATCAATTAGTAATTGCAACATAGATAATTTGTAACCTGTATAAATCATTTGGTTTAAACTATACGGACCAAAATACAAAATTTAAAATTATAGAGATAAACTTGCAAGTATGCTTAGCCGCACTATAAAGATCAAAATTGTAATTTATTAAAAATATATAATTTTGCTTAATGATGTAATAAAATCATGGATTTCTAATTTCAAGTATCAACTAATAAAATCTAATGAGGTGAAAAATGCGTTGATTTTTCTAATAAAAATAAATAAGGAGAATTTTTAAAAATAGAAAAATAAGGGAAACTATTTACACAAAATAGCAAAATTTTTAGATAGTTGTGATAGAGGTTCATAGAAGTTTATCAATGTTGTTTTTTTTCCTATTTTCTTTAAATAGTTTGACATTTTTTCTATCTGTGAAATTTTTTCAATAAATAATGGTTAAAGTATTATGTACTTTCACTTTGATTCTATGTTAATCTTTACAAATGTCTAATTTTAGGCCATATACTTCTAATAAAACTTAAAATTAATTTTCTATGTAATTAGTTTAGGTAAGACTAAATTTGAAAGTTATTAAAAGTATATTTATAAAAATTAGATTAGATAATTGAAAATACAAGGACTCAAACAGTATAAAACATAAGACTAAGGAGTAAAATGGTATTTTAACCTAAAATAATAAAACAATTAGGTATAAGTGTAAATTAAATTGGGTCCGATGGGTGGATGACCCAAAAATGAGAGAGGAGATGAAAATTGCCCCATTTTTTTTTAAATAAAGTCTTTTAACCCTTTGCTGATGTCAAGTTCGAGTGAAATTACCAAAATAAACTCGCGCATGCGGAAAAACCCGTCTCCCTCTCCCTCTCTTCCTTTCATCACGGGCTCTCTCTCTCTCTCCCGTCTCGCTCTCCCTCTCTGGTCGTGCAACGTTGGTCTTGGAAAAGAAGAAGTTTGCCGGAGTTGCAGAACTTGGTCGGAGCTGCAAAAGTTCGCCGGAGCTGCTAGTGGTTCCAAGATACCTTTTCAGCTTTTTATCCGAAAGTGTTGGATTCAAAGTTGGTATTAAAGATTATAATCAACATATAATACTCTTGGATATGATATTTTAGCAGCATTTTGAGTTACTCCTTAATCGAGAGTTCCACCGGAGGAAGCCGAGGTTGTTGTAGTTGCTGAATCTTCTCCAGTCACATCATGATACTTCATTAGCTGTAACTACCGTTATGTGTTATTTTGGTTCATTGGAAGCCCTTTCCCTTCCTCTTGTCGGAAGGGCTCCTCTTTTGTGGATTCTTTTTTCATATGCTCTTGTATTATTTTATTTTTCTCTCCATTAAAGTTCGACTTTTCATTTCCTATTGGGGTACATTTGTTTTTCTTCCCAATTAGAACCCGGAGATAGTCCATTGTATGGTTTGCTGGAGTAGAAGATGGGCAAAGTAGTGTTGCTTGAGTAAATATCAGGTGCAGACATGTGTTTCTTTGGGATGAGGAGAATGCCCCTCCAGAATGCAGAACATGAATTACAAGGCACTTAGTTTAGATTTGTCTTGTTTTTTAGATACTAATACAAAAGTCGTTAGATAGTCTACTTGCTTAGAGTGGAGTCAACCACAGTGAGATACATACAACATTACAGATCTCCCCTGACAAATTCTGTTGGGTTCACTCATAAAGGGAATATAATTACAAAATTACACGACTAAAGCACACTCCGAGATGAAACAAAGCAACAAAAATAATGTTTCTTAAGATGACAATTTTTATGTGCTCTTGTTCCTTTTTAGCCAAACATTTTGCAGTTTGCACAAGTTGTTAGTTCGATTGTTTTTTCACAAGTGATATATTTGCACTGTTTTTGATACACTGGTCTTATAATAAATCTCATGATTAACAATAATTCTCAGTGTACAAACATTCATTTTGGGATCATACCAAGGCTTTACTTTTATCATTTGTAAGTAGGCTATTTCTTCTTGGTTTGGATGAATATGGAAAAGGAGATTGGCGAGGTATCTCCTGAAACTTTGTGGTGATGAGAACACCCACTAAAGTGGCAAGCCATGCACAAAAGTACTTCATTCGTATGAACTCGATGAACAAAGACAGAAGGCGGTCGAGCATCCACGATATCGTCACCAATGTAGATTATGGAGATGTATCTGCACCTCAAGGTCCAATTACTGGTGAAGCAAATTATAACGATCCAAGTCCAGGATTCGGAATTTGAATTCGGCACCTGATGGCCTCAGCATTCCCTTGTGTCCCCTGCAACCCGGTTACGTCATCCTTACTTGTCTTGAATGTTTTTAAGAGTGAAAGTTGTCCCCACAAACCAACACGGGTCCTTTCAGCATGTTTTGTCCTCACTCACATGCTTCCTAAGAAAATTCCCAGGAGGTCACCTAACATAGGATTGCTCCAAGCTAAGCACGCTTAGCTTTGGAGTTCTTATTATTGAGTCACCGAAAAGGAAGGTGCACCTTGTTGGTATAGGTTGTAACTTTCAATTCTTTTAAGCTTTTTTAAACCATACTTTCATGTCCTCAGGATCCCTCTTATTTGGATGTAATCTCAGTTCATTCATGTCCCCCTCCTAAACTCGAGCCGTCACACAAATAGTTATTGGGGGGAGGGAGGGTCTACCAACAAATCAACCAAACAGCCTCCTCAACCACCTACTAGATCGTTTGGCGTCAGGATACCATAGGAGAGCCGGTAGGAGGGCCCTTTGTTTCGGCCGTTGGCACTCCAGTTAATACTCCTCCACCAGCACATATGGAATATGCAGTCTCAGAGTAAATATGAGCCCCATAACATATTAAATCTCTCAAGCATCTGTTGTAAGGTAATGTGTTCTGTTTTGGCATAACTTATCTGAAGAGTGGTCTTGTGCTATTGTTTGGTCTCACAGGACATTTACTAAATAATATACAACTTATTGTGATGCTGCTCTGTTAGATTGGATGCTTTAATTCTTTAATTGAGCTCATAAGGGTTACAAAATTTATGAAGGGTTCCCCCACCCAAAAGAAACAAAAGGAAATGGGAAAGAAAGCATTGGCTTTCCCTTCTGTCTGTTTGTATTTACTTTTTATGATGAAGTTCAGTTGTTCCTAAGAAAAGCACCTTCATGAATGATGTATGGGATTCTTAATCTTTTTCAATGTTTTGCTTCTGGTTTCTTCTCCAACATCTTAGTTCAATGTTGTTCTTTTCCAACAAATTTAAAGTTTGATTTGATTTTTTTCTTCTTTGAAATACTTTTTTAACAATTTTAAGTTTCAATGAATGATTACTGATAAAATTGAGAAAATGTCATTAGGAGCTATCTATTTGTAGGGTAGGGTGTCCTTGAAGATGCCCTACAAGCTTGAATTGTGAATTCAGCCATGTTGAGAAAAAAAAAAGAATAATTTGAAATTGTAAAGGTGATTATATATATGATTTCAAAAAAGAGGAAAAAAAACCAATTTAAAAAAATGACTTTTTACATGTGATATGTTTCTTTATTTTTGCTTTTTCTCTTTTAATCTTTGTGGAAAAAAGTGCTTGGTGGCATCTTAAAGCTAACCAGCCAGCTCTGTATGTCCCATATGATCATATAAACACAATACATTCTTTGTGGTAAGAAAGTGGGAATTTGACCATCTTTCCTTTTCATTCCCTTTGGAAAAACTAATTTAGGGCAAATATCACTTTCATACAACTTTATGAAGTTTTATCAATTAAAACTCAGGGGGAGTTTTAAACATAGAAAAATAAGAAAAACTATTTATACAAAATAGCAAAATTTTTAAATAGTTGTGATAGACGCTGATAGAAGTCTATCAGGATCTATTAGTAATAGAAATGATAGAAGTCTATCACTGATAGATGCTGATAGAAGTCTATTAATGTCTATCAGTATTTTTTTTACTATTTTCTGTAAATAGTTTGATATTTTTTCTAGCTGTGAAAATTTCCCTAAAACTTATCAATTTAAATCATACATTTGTCTAAGTAAATTAATTTAGGCTATTTGTTAGAGATTTATAGCTATTTTCATTTGATTCGTTTAGAACTAGCTCAAAATAACATAAATAAATTTATATTTAATAGATCAATTAATGTTAAAACCTTTTGAATATGTTAGGAGACCTATCAAATATAAAATTAAAAGTTTAATGATCTATTTTGACAATTTTAAAGTTTGTTTAGAAATCTATTAGACACAAAATTGATTCAAGAACTTAGGTTAAGTGACAAATTTAGTCTCTATGGTTGGGAGAAAATTAAAATTTAGTCTCTATGGTTTGGAGAAAATTAAAATTTAGTCTCTATGGTTTACAATTAGAATTTAGTCTCAATGACTTTTGATAAATTTCTAAAACTATCCGAACTGAATTCTAACTCTCTCTTAACCATAAGAACCAAATTTGTAATTTAACCCATATTTTTTTAGTACAACAAAAAAAATTAAAGAAACCAACAAATCATCAAGCAAAGCAACATTTACCCATGGTGGGAGGTCTTTAAGCCAAATCGTTGAAGGTAGAATCTTTGAGCGTGGTAAGCTAAGTCATGAGTGACAAAGTTATTTTTTGTGATTGACCAAAATGAAGCCTGAAAGAGGGTTATATGACACACAATGTTACAACAATCCCAAGAATATAACGTAGAGCAAAAATAAAAATACTAAAAGAAAGAACACAAGGTTTGACAACCCAATTTGGTGCAAAATTCCACCTACATTTGGGGGTTATGTACCCAAGAAAGACAATTTCACTAATAACCAGTTAAGCAATTACAATGTTATACTTATCTATAAATAAATGATAACTACAGAGACACAAGAAAAGCCTAACTCAATGGCTTCCCCTAAGTTTGAGACTCTTTCTTAGTGAAATTGAGGCTCCCCATAAGCTTGAGACTCTCTCTCAACGATAACTTCCATCTTTCCACTTTCAAATGAAGACCACTTCACTTGGAATACTTAGGCTCCCCCTAAAATGTGAGAATCCCTTCTCAAGTTGCAGTTGATGTTTCAGTATGATCCACAAAACCACTCAAGATTGATGACAAAAGTTTCACAATCACAAGAACACTTACATAAATCGTCTTCCCCAAAACAACACAGACAACTCAAAGAAATCTTCGAAGTCATAACCCTTAATCTCATCAAACAGACCCGTATATATGCACGACATAAAAGGATAAACAAATCGAAAGTCAACCAGTTGAGCTCCGAGAAGGAAATAATCCTTTAAGAATAATCACCTAGAATTTTCTAGGTAAAAAAAAATATTCAGATAGAAATAACATTAGTAGAGACATCCTCTAGGACAAAACATGAGACAAGATGACAAACATCCGATGTGATAACAACCACAACCTACTTAAAAAATATAGCCAACACCAAATCTCTAATAAAGCTTTTAATAGACGTGGGGAGATAGAGAGATCACAAATGAAATCAACAAAGCCCTTTAACCTTATTCGCACATCGCATTTTTTCCAACCAAGAGATTTCAACTGGTAAAAGAATCCATTTCGACTTAAAGAAGAGATAAAACAACTCTAAGATCTTTAGAAAGACTCTCGTATAGGACAATAGTCTCGACAAGATCAACTGATCCGACAAAAGAAAATGGTAGAAAAATCAGTGACGAGTAATAATTTAACTTTTTGAGCATACAATGTATAAGCAATACGTGGGCTGGCAATTTGAACCTGACATATTTGTGTCATTTTGAAAGATGATTTGATTTGATAATATAATATTGTGCAACTTTTTTATGTTAAAAGCAACCACAAAATCAACTCCCATTTTCCTTTGCCTTTTTTTCTGCATTGGAAAAAAAAAAAAATCCAAAAATCCCATCTTTTTCTTGTCCATGTCCCTCCATTTTCAGTTCATGATGACTCAAAAAAAAAAAAAAAAAAAAAAAAAAAAAAAAAAAAAAAAAAAAAAAAACCCAACTAGAAGCTTCTTTTATCTTCCTTTAAATAGCTTCACCCACTTCAATTCCAATTCCCATCACTCTGTTTTTTTCTTCTTTCTTCTCTAATTAAATCTTAATGGATAGTTCATTTCAAGCTGAGCAAATGGTCATCGGAGCTCCGTTCAGGTTGCCAGCGGCTTTGGGGAGGCTCCGGCATGATTCTGTGGCTAAGTTGATGATGGAAGAATATAATGGCTTCAAATCAATGAAACAATGTAAGAATTCAAATGAGATGAAAAATAATATTAGCATTTTTATTTTATTTTTTTCTGTTGAATATTATAATTAATGAACAAAAAGAATTGATGGGTTTGACGTGAAAATTGCAGATAGTAGGAAAAATGATTGTTCATTAAGAAACCGAGTGAGCAAGATGAGAAGAAAAGCTGATGGCTTTGTTCATGGGATTGGAGACCATTGTAAGTCCAGTTAGTTTTGAAATGAAACTTCGAGGTGTTTGGTTTAATTTTTCAAAAGTTTAATTTTGAAAATAAGACATTTTAGAAAAAATTGAAGTGTTTTGACACCCACTCAAAATAGTTTTTGAAATATTTTCAAAACGTATTTTAAACAATTTTTATCAAAAGAGTTTAAAGAAAAATAATTTTTTGAAAAACATTTTTTCTCTAGTCATTACAGACAGACCCTTCATGTTTTCTCTAAGAGTATTCGGTCCAAATTGTTATAAATTTTAACAATATATTTTTCAAAATAGAGACTGAATTGTTATAAATTTTAAAATAAAAGAAACCAAATTGTTACATATTAAATTCAAATGACTAAATTGTTACAAAATTAAAAGTACACAAATTGAATTGTTACAAAATCAAAAAGTTTCAAAGATTAAATTGTTACTTCTATGAAAGTATATATAAGAACACAATTTATAATAATTAGAGATCTAATTAGAGTTTATATACAAGAATGAGATTTTCAACTAACATGAAACTTAATTTCAAAATTATTAGACTAAACTAATTAAAGAAGTAAACTTGATAAGATATATAATAATAAACCCTAAATTCTAACACTTTTTTGGGACATGGGTTTTGTCAAATTTAATTAGTTTTTGATGTTTAATGATATTATATTGAAAAATGCAGTGAGATTGGGGCCTAAGATGACAGAGACAGTGAAGGGAAAGTTGAGATTAGGATTAAGAATAGTGAAAATGGGTGGATTGAGAAAAGTTTATGAAAAGTTATTTGAAGAAGTGATGAAGAACAAAGGAGAAGATCAATTGGTTAAGGCTTCCCATTGCTATTTATCAACCACAATTGGTCCTATTGCTGGCCTTCTCTTCATCTCCACTCATCATATTGCTTTTTATAGTGACACACCCATCAAAATCTCTTCTCCAAATGGACAATATCATTTCAAATTCCATTACAAGGTAATTATAAACTCTCTCTTATCAAGATGATATATGTAAAGGTAATTATAATGAGTAGCAATTTTAAGGATAATAATCAAATATATAGCAACATTTTAAACAAAATTGCAAATATAGCAAAGTCTATCAATAATAGACTCCGATAGTCTATCAACGATAAAAGTCTGTTACTGATAGACTCTTATGGTCTATCAGTGATAGACTACCTAGACCATAAAAGTCTATTATTGATAGACTCTTATGGTCTATCAGTGATAGATTACCTAAACCATAAAAGTCTATCAGCGATATAAGTCTATCAGTGATAGACTTTGCTATATTTGCAATTTTTTTAAATGTTGCGCCATATATGCTAATACTTTGAATCTGATTACTATATTTGTAATTGTCCCTATATGTAAGCTAGGTTAAGGGTCCGTTTGGATTGACTTTCTAGGTGTTTAAATAAGTGTGTATAAGTGCAAGAAAAATGTTTATAAACATACGTAAAAAGTCAATCCAAACGGACCCTTAATTATAGATTTATAGGCATAACTTCAATTTATAAGTTTAAAGACTAGTCAAATCTCGTAAGAGTTGATAACGATTTCTTTTTGTGTTTTTTGTTCTTGAAAAATTGTGATTGTTTTTTTACCGTAAAAAACACTTAGGTGTTGTCTGAACTGCACTTATCTTTGTGCAACCAATAAAAAATATAATTGTTATATAACAATTTACTTTTGTGTGTAAAAGAAAGGGGAGCATGAGATTAAGTACAACTATTATTATTATTTTTTTTACTATGTGGTGTGTTTATCCCTTTTAAAGAAACAATTGGCCAATTGGGTTCTTTATTTAGCCAAATTCTAAAAAAACAGTAATAATTTTTTTCTTAAAAAATCTATTTCTTCCAATTTTCAAACCTTGAATGAGAGGTTTTGAAAATATTTTTACGAGAGCAAGAGGAAAGAAACTCATAGGCAAAAGTAGTATTCATAAGTTAAATTTTTAAAAAAGAAAAAAAAAATCAAATTACACCAAATGGTGTTATTAATTTAGTGTCAAACCTCATAATTTTATTTATTTATTTACTTATTTGCATTTTAGCATGTTGAATACATTTTGAGATATTTATTTAAATAGATACATTTTTAAATTATAAAATTAATTTGAATTTAATCTAATATTATTATTATATATGCATGTGGTGGATGTGCAGGTTGTGATTCCAAAGGAGAATGTGATGAGAGTGAATGAAAGTGAGAATGTTAAGAAAGCTTCAGAAAAGTACATACAAATAGTGACAATGGACAACTTTGAATTTTGGTTTATGGGTTTTCTAAATTATCAATCAACTTTCAAATGTCTTAATAAGGGAGTAATAGACAGAAAAGTTTGAACTTTTGTTTTTTTTTAATGCCTCAAATTAATATTTGATTATTTGTACAGATTAATCCAATCTAATTAATGAAAAAAAATTACCATTTTGATTATATTCCAAACTTTGATCATCTTTTTGTTCTACTAAGTAGAATATTGATCACCATTTTATTTCATATGTGTTCGACTAGGTCAATAAACTTGTTATATATCTCAAGAACTTTGATATTAACGCAATCAGTGTCTAATATAAAATCATTCGATTGAAATTTGTTCAATTTATGTTTTTGTGTCATTTAGTATAATTAGAGTGTATTTGACATCACAGATCATATGATCGTCGTACGAGTCTTATATATATTTTTTCTAGAGTGTTTGTGAATGTCATGTTCGAGCCTTCTTTACCACACAATATGGGCGATATATATGTTTCAAACATGCCTTCAAATATCTCCTAACTTAAGCTTCAATTTAGATAATTGTTCGAGGTTGTAAGTTGGTTGATTTGAATATATCTTATGATATTAATGATTGTGCTCCACAATCCCAACATCCATACAAAGATGTCACTCATGAATGTTCAATTTGGTTATCTTGTGAATTTTTTAATCCATAAAAAAAAAAAAACTATTTGGTTTTCTTCATGATTTCTTTTTCTTTCAATAATTATTAAACCAATAAAATTCTGATTTATAGCATTATAGTGATTGAGTGAGAATGACATAAGCAACATTCAAATATTCTCTCAATAAGTGGGTAAATAGTAAGAAATGAAAAAAAAAATTACCCGACATTCAATTATCATCTCAAGTAGGTAATAGTATAAAGTAATTTTATGATTCATTAATGACACAAAAATGTAAAAAAGAAAAAAAAAAAAAAAAAGACAGAAATATGGCAATAATATATATATATATAAACCAATTGCGTTGATGTGATTTTGTCTACTTTAAGTCAAAATTATTTTTTCCATTTGATTCCTCATATTTGATATCTTAACTTAAATATATAAATTTTTAAATAATTTTAAATAATGATGTGGAGATTCAGCAACATGTGATTTGGTCGTTGATTTGACTCATTCGTTTCTCTTTTTTATCTAATCTTTATATTAGAAAAATGTGTGTTGCCATCACAAAGCAAACAAACCACCTCAGACAAAGTCATAGAAAATACACAAAATCACTCACTTTATTATGTTAGGAGAGGAAAAAGAGAAAATAAATAAATAAATAAATATGCAAAAACAAGAAAGCAATGGAAGCCTACATTTGGGATAACGTATTATATGATGAAATAATGGTGGAAAAAGAAACATGCATGCATTGCATTGCATGGACGGCGAATCCAACCCTACTTTCTATCTTTAATAATTAATCAATTAATCAATTAATCAATTAATCAATTAATCAATTATTATTATTATTATTTATCAAAATCAACCAAACACATCATGGGTTTTTGCTTTATATCAATCTTTTTCTTTTTCATATTCCTAAAAAAACCAAAAGAATTTATATCTTTACTTTATATCGTTTTTTCCTTATTTGTTGCTGATGAGCCATGATGGGAGAGGAATTTGTGATTTTTTTTTTTTTTTTTTAATTTAAAGATCTATTAAGCACAAAAATAAAAAATCTTGGGTCAGTTTCATAATTATTTAAGCTATATTTCATAAATATTTGGTTTTTAAAAAAGGTTCTAGCTTTCTAACAATTTTTTAACCATATTGTTAAGGGTGAAATTAGACCAAAGGACAAAACGGACATCTTGACATAGATGGAAAATTAGACCATGGACATCTTGACATAGATGGTCGAGCTTAAAGGAAGGTCTAGAGGAAAAGGTGGCATGGGCCAAGCCCATATCACCTGCTCAACCTCAGCTAGTGTCGAGCCAAGCCTGAAAAACCCTAGGATTTCTGAGATCTTAGGGTAAGAGGTGTTTCGGAGAGAAGGAAAAGGATGAGAAGATGAGGAGAAAAACTATAAATAAGCAAGTAGAGCACCAGAGGAGGTAACTTAGAAATTTTGATTCTTCTTTTACTCACTCTCTTCTTGTGCTAACTTAGGCATCATAGCCTTTTTCCTTTGTTTTGTAGGTCTTTTCTTCCCTCTAATTATAAATTCATAATTGTTGTCGTGTGAAGGGCATGTATGTCTTATCTTATCCAAATTTAACAAACTATGGTTGAAACCAACTTCAAAGTAGATAATTATTAGTGTGGTGTGGCACTATATATAAAGGAAATAACATACTAATGAATGTTGTCTTATTTATTTTCATGCCCTGATTATTATCTTATAAACTTTAGGGTGCCAATGTTTATAAGTTTAATTTTTTATTACCAAATAGGACCTTTGAGATGTATTAATAGTTCACTATTTTTTCATAAATTTATTAATAAAAACTATGGATTGATATATAGACAGTTTCTACTCTTCTAACCATTTTCCCCTTTAATTTGCTCAAGTATAGCTAGTTCCTGTGGTGTATGTACATTAATTAATATACGAAAATTTTCATGTGGTGTATGTACATTAATTAATATACGAAAATTTTCATATTTTCATAATGATATGATATTGTCATATATTACCGTAGAAGTTAATTTTATTAAAGTCATAAACTTTTTTTAAAAATGGGCATGAAAAGGGGTTTTCAAACAAATCCATTCTTATACTTTTAAGCCATTGGTTTCTTTTTTTAAAAAAAAAAAAAACCCAAAAAATGGAACACAGTATGGTCAGAAACAGTTGATGATTAGTTGGTTTTTTGTTATACTTTTTCTGAAGAGGGAAAGAAAAAGGGAAATCCTTAATTTACGAAACATGCATGGGCTCCTTTGTCATTCCATAAAAGTTGATGATGAGGCAGAGATGACTCATAGCTGACTAATTAAAGCCAAAAGCAATTTTAATTTTATATCATTCATATACCAAACTTTAATTTTCTTTTCCCTTTAAATACATTAACTCAATTCATTCATCCCACCAAAATTCAAACCTCTATACATTCCTAAATCTCTCGATTTTCTATCTTTTTCTTCAATTTGAAAAAAAAAAAATGAAGACTACAATTCAAGAACATATGTTGGGAATTCAGATGTCATTGGCTCTTGCAAGAGCTAGATATTTGGGTGCTCCTTCAAGGCATCTCCATATATCTTCTTCAGATGATGGATCTCAATCAATTAAGAAATGTAAGAGCTATATAAGAAGAAGAAGAAAGAAAGTTGTTTTTTTTTTTTTTTTTTTTTTTTTTTTTTTATGAATATATAAATTGTTTTGCTAACTAATTTGGTTTTTGAGTTGTTGCAGATAATGGAAAAGATTGGATCCTCAACAAAAATGGAAGAAAAACAAACAATATCATTCATGCAATCCGAGAACATGGTAAATCTTCTATAGAGATTCGAGAGTCCTTAATTCATCCAACAACTCTAGAATTTTAAATTAGGATTTAAAAGCTATCCTCAAACACGTAAGTGGTAAGAATAGTTTTCACTCTAACAAACAACATGATTAAGTTTGGGTACGATGAGAATTTACGTTAATTACCGAATTTGGTTAGTTATATAAATATATATGGTTGAATTATTTGTGATGCTTTTGGAGTTGGATTTGCAGTGAAATTAGGAGCCAAGATATCAGAAACAGTAAAGGGAAAGCTGAGTTTAGGAGCAAGAATTTTGAGAGTTGGTGGATTGAGGAAAATTTACAAGAAATTATTTTCAGTGAGTGAAGGAGAAAAGCTTTTAAAGGCTTCACAATGCTATTTATCAACAACAGCTGGGCCTTTGGCTGGTCTTCTCTTCATTTCCACTCATAAAATTGCTTTTTGCAGTGATAAATCCATCAAACTCTCTTCCCCAAATGGAGATGATGATCATGTTAGAATTCACTATAAAGTAAGCTTCTTTTTATATATAATGTATGTAATTAAATTAGGGTAATAATATTGAATGAATTTAATTTTGCAGGTTGAGATTCCAAAGGAGAAGGTGAAGAGAGTAAATGAAAGTGAGAATAATGTTAAGAAAGATTCAGAAAAATACATACAAATAGTGACAATGGACAACTTTGAGTTTTGGTTTATGGGTTTTCTAAATTATCAATCAACTTTCAACTCTCTTCAGGGAGTAGACAGAAGACTGAGCTAGATGATGCTAAATTATTATATGTATTATATTTCAATTTGAATCATGAAACATTGATTTTTGTACAGATTTATTCAATCTAATTAATGAGAAAATTCAATTTGAGATATAATGCTCATCTTTTTTTTGAGTTTGAGTACTTGTGAGATATTAGTCATTTAATTTGTTTAGAAATAAATGGTGGAAGAAAAAGAAAAAAAAAAACCTCAAATTGATTGCATAAAACTAAATTGATGTTTTTTCCCCAAAATAAGGATACTAGATCTTAGCTAATTGGGAAAGGTGTCCATATATATAGTTAATTATTACTATATCATTTTTTTAAGTCATTCTTAACTATATTTACATAACATCATCCGTCTTCAAATCCTTCGCAATTAAATATATGGTTTCGTTTTCATGCACATATTCCTCTACTTAGACTCTTAGACATTACAATTTTAATATTTAAACTTTGAAAAATTATTATTTTGGTACTAGGATCATCGGCTGCATGAGCAAAAACGAAGAACAATTACTCTTGAATGTCTTTGATGCAAAAATATATATAGAAAAGATAAATACTTTAAAGCTTTTATGTGATTCTATCTACTTCACCTCTAAAAAATAAAATTAAAAAAAAAAAAAAAAAGAAATTCACTTCTAAACTTGTGAATTGTAACAATTTTGTGACAAGTTTAATTTTTAACTTTAAGTTACATCAAATTGCCACATCTAAATTTAAAAATAAGTGTTGTAATCTGAACTCTAATAAGTTTCATCCCAAATCTAGTTCAAATAGTTTTTCTCTTTACATTCAATGAATCGTAAAACATATGCATGAGTGATATGAAATTGATTAAATTCTAGGCAAAAACAGCAATGGAGCTTTTTGTTTTGTTTTTTTTTTTCTTTCTAAAATGATGAATCTTGTAAAAATTATTCAATAGTTAGTTTGTGTATTGGTCAAACTTATTTTTGTGCAATTTTTTTTTAATTAATAATTTATAAAGATTCTTACATTGTTTTCTTTGAAATCAGTGGAATGAACTAATGAAAATTTAATCAATGATAAAAATTTGTAGTACTTATATTTTTTTCAAGTACAAGTGAGAGCTAGTATAAGATAATTTGAACCTTCAACTTCAAAGAAGATAACAATTATCACTAAGCTATGTTCACTTTAGTAAAAATTACAATAACACTTATTTAAGTTTATAGTCAATTTTAATTAAATTAAAAGTTTAGAATCAAAATTCATCAATATAAGAAATGTGGGAATCCATCACACATTAAAAATTCTATTCTTTCAAACAAAAACAAAAACAAAAAATCAAAATTGAAAGACAAACAAGACAAAGAGTTCAAGAATAAGATAGGATCCTGCTCTTAAGATGAAGATAAGATTCGAGTTCCTGTGGATTTTTGTGTCGCACTGAATATCGATCGAAGGAGCTAAAAGCTTGTGTCGCACTGAATATCGATCGAAGGAGCTAAAAGCTCAATGATTATTAAAATAGGTATTTGAGCATATCCAAAATAGCTAGGGAGAGACAAACAAATTTGTTTATCCCAACTAAAATTATCCATTGAAACACCTTGAAGAAAAGAAAAAAAAAATTCCCAAACATAATTTGATATATCTTCTTTAAAAAAAGCTAGAACATTTATTGAAAGAAAAGTTTCTCCAATGTTGGTCTTTCTCAAAAAATTAAATATATACATAATGAAAACAAATTAAAATATATAGTGGACTTCCCTTATCTAATCCAATCAAAATTACCTTATGTTATATGTCATAGCACTGATCATAAATTCATTCCCTTTTTCCTTTCATCATAAGAAAAATAAAGTATATATGAATATGCATCACATGCAATAACTTTAGAGCTGGCAACTTTATTACTTTATGTAATCTCAGCAAATATAATTTTCTAAAGGGAAAAAAAAAAAAAAAGAGATAGAAAAAGCAATGGATGAGTCAAAATAAACCACCATAAATCACATGCTTTTGTGAAAACCATTTTCTAAAGGGATATATATTGTGTGAAAGTACTTTGGAATAATGTCAAAATTTTGTTATATAATTAATATATATACCTCTTAGAGGTGCACCACCATCAAGTTAACTACCAATTAATTATAGGGTTATTTTCAAATATAAGAAAATGAACTAAGATATTTACAAATATAACAAAATTTTACTGTCTATCCGTGATAGACCGCAATAGACTACTATCTGTGTCTATCTGTTGTCTATTGCAACACAGATAGTAGTCTATCGCAGATAGATAGTTAAATGTTATTATATTTGTAAATATTTTTAGCATTTTGTCATTTAAAATAATTTTTCTTAATTATATAAATCTTTTTTTTTTAAGTATAACAAAATGTTGTGGTATGAAATTATTTTAACCTCTTTCTGAATTCTTCGATTTCAAGGATAGGAGTATATGTCAACTACCCGTTGACTAAGTTCATATGGGCTTATGTGAATGGTTTTTTTGTTTCTATGTTTTTATATTATTTAATAAATTGGCTTACTAATTTAAGCTAATTCAGACTTTAATTCTTGATGTAAACTTTATTATGATAATACTTAAATGCTTTTATACCCGATGAGCTAAGCTCAGATTTTCTTTTAGGAAATTTTTGACGTGCATAGTTGATCAGTTGGGTTGAGCATGTAATAATTGTCTATAGAGTTTAATAAAAACGTGTGTTTGAGGTTCATAGTTGAAATTGAACTGGATAGAAATATTTTGTGCAGTTTTTTTTTAACCTAAAGAACTCTAAATTTTTTGCGTACTATTTTGTTTGTTTGAATTTTTGTGTAACCATTTAATTACTCACATATTTTTCTAATCATAGTATATTTTGTTTAGTTCAACAAAAAGGAGATATAGGAATTTAAACATATAACTCTGTTGGTCAATAACATATACCTAAACTAATTGAGATGACTCAACATTTTTTACGATTGTCCGAATATAACCATATTATTGTACTTGAGGCAGACAAAAATACAATTTTTCTAAACGTAAATTAATAGAAGTTTAGCAGCTCTAAAGTTATTGCATGTGTGATGCATCATATATACTTTTAACTTTCTTACATTTGAATGGAAAAGGAAAATGAATTTATGATCAGTGCCGTGACATATAACATATGGTAATTTTGATTTGGATTCGATAAGGGGGTCCACTATATATTTTAATTTGTTCATATACATATTTAAGGATTGTTTTTAAAAATAGAAAAATGAGCTAAATTATCTATAAATATAGAAAATTTTTATTGTCTATCGCGATCTATCATTGATATCATTGATAGACAGTATAATTTTTCTATATTTATAAATAGTTTAATTCTTTTTTCAGTAATTTTCCTATATTTTAAATTTGTTGAGAAAATTAACTATGGATTGATTAATATTGGAGAAACTTTTCTTTCAACAAATTTTCCAACTTTTGAAACAAGATATAGGAAATTAATTATGTTTGGAAAAACATATCTTTTTTTTTTTTCTGATTTCTTTTTTTTTTTTAAGGTGTTTCAATGGATAATTTAGCTGGGGATAAACATGGTTACTTGTCATCCATAGCTGTTTTGGTATGATCAAAGTAGGATCATTAATATAATCAATCACATTTTTCTTGGTTTAAATTTCATTTTAACTCTTGAACCTTTTAAGTGGTGATATTTACTTTTAAAATATCTGTTTTAATTATTATTGAGCTTCAGTTTTATGATTCCTAAAAAAATTATTTTAACTATATTTGAGACAAAAACTTATTAGGGCGTTAAAATTGTAACTCTCTTTAAAATTTAGGGTTAAGATTACAACATTAATCTAAGTTTGGAGGTGTGTATTTTAAAATATTAAATTTTTCTATATAATTTTTTTCATCAAATACTATCTATTCATTGATCGATTATTTCTAATTGAAATTTGTAGGATCAAACCAATCATTTTTTAAAATTTAAAAGTTAAAATTGTAACACTAATTATGCAGAAGAGTACATGAATGAAATGAAATTATATATTTGATTGCTAAGGATTTGAAGACGGATGTTTATATAGTAATAAATTAATTTTCCCCTTTGCTAAGATCTAATATCCTTATTTTCTCAAAAAAAAAAAAAAAAAAAAAAAAAAAAAAAAAAAAAAAAAAATATTTTTTAAAGTTCTATTGCATTGATTTCATTCAAACTGTTCTATGCAATCAATTTGAGTTTTTTTTTTTCCCTTCCAATATTATTTATTTCTTAACAAATTAAATGACTAATATCCCACAAGTACTCAAACTCAAAAAAAGATGAGCATTATTTTCATAACTTTGGCTGATCTCAACTTGGAAAATCTCAAATTGAATTTTCTCATTAGATTATTGAATTAATCTATACACAATAATCAATGTTTCAACATTAAAATTGAAATATAATATAATTTGGCATCATCTGTAGCCCAGTCTTCTGTCTACTCCTCGAAGAGAGTTGAAAGTTGATTGATAATTTAGAAAACCCATAAACCAAAATTCAAAGTCGTCCATTGTCCCTATTTCTATGTACTTTTCTGAACCTTTCTCAACATTATTCTCACTTTCATTTACACTCTTCACCTTCTCCTTTGGAATCACAACCTGCAAAATTCATTCATTATAAATATTATTACCCTAATTTAATTACATACATTATATATAATCAAAAATATATCATAATAGATCAATTGTTTTTTTTTATTCTAGAGTTGTTGGATGAACTAAAGGCTCTTAGATCTCTTAGAAGACTTACCATGTTCTCGGAGTGCGTGAATGACATTGTTTGTTTTTCTTCCATTTTTGTTGAGTCTATTCAAGATCCAATCTTTTCCATTATCTGCAACAACTCAGAAACCAAATTAGTTAGCAAAACAATTTATATATTCATCCAAAAAAAAAAAAAACTTTCTTTCTTCTTCTTCTTCTTATATATCTCTTACATTTCTTAATTGATTGAGATCCATCATCTGAAGAAGATATGTGGAGATGCCTGGAGGGAGCACCCAAATATCTAGCTCTTGCAAGAGCCAATGACATCTGAATTCCCAACATATGTAATTGAATTGTAGTCTTCATCTTTTTTTTTTCAAATTGAAGAAAAAGATAGAAAATTGAGAGATTTAGGAATGTATAGAGGTTTGAATTTTGGTGGGATGAATGAATTGAGTTAATGTATTTAAAGGGAAAAGAAAAGGTTTGGTATATGAATGATATAAAATTAAAATTGCTTTCGGTTGTTTTAATTTGTCAGCTATGAGTCATCTCTGCCTCATCATCAACTACTATTGAAGGATAAAGGAACCCATGCATGTTTCATAAATTAAGGATTTCCCTTTTCCTTTTCCTTTTCCTTTTTCTTTCCCTCTTCAAAAAAAAAAAAAAAACAAAAACAAAAAAAACTTAATAAACCAATTAATCATCAACTGTTTGTGATTATTTCACAAAGTTATGTTCCATTTTCTTAAAAAAATTAAGGCATCCAATGGCTTTAAGTAATATAAGAATGGATTTGTTTCAAAATCCCTTTATCAACCCAAAATTTCTTATCCAAAGTCGATTTTAAGAATTCGGTTTAAATTACATGTTTGTTTCATAAGGCAATAGTTAATCATTTCAAATATCGATGATTCGCTCATCCATCTCTTCAATTGCTAAACTTAATTAAAACACAATACTTTACTAATGTTGAGTTTGATAATTCTTTAGATGGTGTTTGGGATACCAATTTGGAATGGATTGAGTAGGCTATAATAGCCTACTCAGCATTTTAGGTGTGCTAAGATAATGGGGGTAAGGGTTATTTTAACCTTTGTTTGCTATAGTAGCGGTTGAAAAATAACAAATATTTAATTATTATTTCATTAATGGCAGTTTTGTAAATAATGCCCAATGGTATTTTTGCAATTATTTCATCTTCTTCCTTTTGTTAGGGCTTCCTATTTTGGCTTGCCATATAAATAGAAGAGAAAGGGGAAAAACTCACGGTAGCCGCCGCAAAGAAAAACACAGAAGAGAGAGAGAGCTCGTCGGAGAGAGATCATCGCCGTCTGTTTGCCTCGGTGGTTCACACGGTGGTTCTCGGCAGCAGTGCAGCAGCTCGTTTCACGCGTGGGTTTTCTCGGACTGTCCGTTTCGGATCTGTTCGTTTCAGCGTGGGTAGTCGTTGGTCAGGTCGCCGACGGGTGAGAGACAGCAGCGTGGATCTCTTCAGATCTGTGGGTATTTTACCGGCGGTAAAGTCGGTGGTGCGATATTGCTCTAGCAATTAGTCTCGGTCAAGAGACGGGAGATTTGAGTTAATTTTGCTGTTCTTGGATGAAATTACAGATTCATACTATTGCTATTAATTTTGTAATTTGTGACTTTGTTGGCTCATACATAATATAACTATCAAGCTGGTTCTCAAAGTGGATGTAGATCATATTGATCAAACCACTATAAATTCTTGTGTCTCTATTATTATCGCTTTTAAGTTTACTGACCTTTGCGTTTTGTTTGGGCATTGGGTTAAGTTTCCACACCAATTTTCACAACAAGTGGTATCAGAGCGAGGTTTGCAGTAGTGTGTGATGGCTTCGTTGTCGACACGTTTCGAACTGGTAAGGTTTGACGGAAAGGGTGACTTCGGTTTATGGAGGAAGAAGATTAGGGCACTTTTAGTACAACAAAAGGTAGCCAAAATCTTAGATGAATCATTACTTCCGCCAACGATTACAGAAGCTGAGAAAAAGGAGATGGATGAGCTAGCTTATTCAACCATAATTCTCTATCTGTCAGATGGAGTGCTCAAGCTAACAGATGAGGCAAATAATACTGCGGAGTTGTGGAAAAAATTAGAGAGTCTTTACTTGACTAAATCATTGCCAAGTAAATTATATCTAAAAGAGAAATTTTTTGGATATAAGATGGACCAGAGTAAAGGCTTGGAAGAAAACTTAGAGGAATTTCATAAGATTGTGGTTGATCTCAGTAACATCAGTGAGAAGGTGTCAGATGAAAATCAAGAAGTTATTCTTCTGAATTCATTGCCTGAATCGTTTCGAGAAGTTAAGGCAGCAATTAAATATGGACGAGATTCATTGTCCATGGATATTGTGTTGGATGCCTTAAGGACTAAAAATCTTGAAATCAAGAAAGAACGCAAGGATGGCGAGCTACTCATGGCCAGAGGGAGAAGTGAGAAAAAGAATAATAAAGGCAAAAAGCAGAGATCCAGGTCAAAATCCAAAGGAAAGGTAAGAAAGTGTTTTCTATGCCATAAGGAAGGACACTTTAAGAGAAACTGCCCTTTGAACAAGAACAGTGAAGCATCAAGCAGCAATCATGCAGGTGAATCAAGTTCTGCAAATGTTGCTGATGGGTATGATTCAGCAGAGGCATGGATGGTATCCAAATGGGATATACAAGATGCTTGGATCATGGATTCAGGGTGCACGTATCACATGACTCCTAATCGAGATTTTTTGACTGACTTTCAGGAAATTGATGGGGAAAAGTTTTGCTGGGTGATAACGGTACCTGTGACGTAAAAAGAATTGGGTCAGTTCAGATAGCAACACATGATGGGTTAGTTAAATCTGTTACTGATGTAAGGTATGTTCCAGAACTCAAACAGAATCTGATTTCTCTGGGTGAATTAGATAGAGCAGGGTATTCCTATAAGTCAGAGAATGGAGTTCTGAAGGTATCCAAGGGTTCTTTAGTGAAATTGAAGGGAACCTTGAAGAATGGCCTATATGTGTTGGAAGGGACTGCAATTTCAGGTAGTGCTGCTGTTACATCAGGAAAAAAAACTGATATGTCTATATTGGCATAAAAGGTTAGCTCATGTGAGTGAAAGAGCTCTACATGCTCTTTCACAACAAGGTTTACTTGGAGGCGCTAAGATTGATGAACTCCCATTTTGTGGACATTGCATAATGGGAAAGTCTACCAGAGTGAAGTTTGGGAAAGGAAAGCATTCTACCAAGGGCATACTAGACTATGTTCACTCAGATTTGTGGGGTCCTACTAAAGTACCTTCTATGGGAGGTTCCAGATATTTCATATCAATCATTGATGATTTTTCAAGGAAGGCGTGGATATATCCACTCAAACAGAAGGATGAAGCTTTTGAGAAATTTCGTGAATGGATGAAACTGGTTGAGAACCAAACAGGTAGGAAGGTCAAATACTTGAGGACAGATAATGGTTTGGAATTTGTCAATCACAAATTCAATTCCTTCTGCAAATCTAAGGGGATCACGAGACATTTTTCTGTTACGTACACTCCACAGCAGAATGGCTTAGCAGAAAGGTTCAACAGAACATTAATTGAGCGGGCAAGATGTCTCATGATAAATACATCATTACCCCCAAAGTTTTGGGGGAAAGCTACCCAAACAGCCTGTTATCTCATTAATAGGAGTCCATCGTCTGCCTTAGACTTAAAGACTCCTCAGGAGATATGGTCAGGAAAAGCTCCAAGTTTGGATCATCTAAGAGTGTTTGGATGTTCAGCTTATGCTCATGTGAAGGAAGGAAAGCTGAACAAAAGAGCACTGAAATGTATGTTTATTGGCTATCCTCCAGGTGTTAAAGGATATAAACTTTGGTGCTTAGAAGAGGGCAGAAATAAATGTATCATCAGCAGAGATGTGACCTTTAATGAGACAGATATGCCGTTTTATATCAGAGAACAAGGAAAACAGCAGTCAGTTGAGCATGTTGAGGCAGAGGTCAGAATAGATTCTGAAGCACGACCATCAGTTACTTCAGGTGAATCTAGTGGTGGATCACCACTGGTTTCACAGGCAGAGTCTTCACAGCAGTCAGGTTCTGATGGTGGACAGTCTCAACAGGTGAGAACTTTGGTTGATGAGGGAGCTTTCACTGATGAAAGTTCAAGTAGCAATGACCTGCAAAACTATCAGCTTACACGTGACAGACCTCAGAGGGTGAGACATGCTCCAGCAAGGTATGGCTATGCTGATTTAGTTGTTTTTGCCCTTACGTGTGCAGCTGATAATATTGAAGCTGAGCCTCTCACTTTTGATGAGGCAATTGCATCTGATTCGAAAGAACAGTGGAAAGAAGCTATGGAAGAAGAGTTGTTCTCATTGCAGAAGAATCAGACATGGTCATTGGTTCTAAAGCCTCCTAATCAGAAACTCATTCAGTCAAAGTGGATTTATAAAATCAAGCCAGGTACAGGAGGTGAAAGTAAGCCTAGGTATAAGGCTAGGCTAGTAGCCAAGGGCTATACACAGAGGGAGGGATTTGACTTTCATGAGATTTTCTCTCCAGTGGTGAGGCATTCGTCCATTCGTTTGATATTATCTATTGCTGTTCACTTTGATATGTTTCTTGAACAGATGGACGTCACCACAGCATTCCTTCATGGAGAATTGGAGGAGGTGATCTACATGGCTCAACCTAAGGGCTATGAGGAGCAGAGAAAGGAAGACATGGTCTGTCGTCTTCACAGGTCCATTTATGAACTGAAGCAATCGCCCAGACAGTGGTATCTCAGGTTTGACACATTTATTTTGAAGCAGGGGTTTCACAGGAGCTCATATGATGCCTGCGTATATTGGAAACTATCTCAGAAAGGTACATGTATTTATCTACTTCTTTATGTAGATGATATGATACTAGTGTCTAAGGATTATGCTGATATCTGTGAACTCAAGAGACAGTTGAGTAGTGAGTTTGAAATGAAAGATCTAGGTGAATTGAAAAAGATCTTAGGCATGGATGTTAAAAGAGATAGGGAGAAAGGTTTGTTAACCATTTCGCAGGAGAGTTATGTGCTTAAACTGCTTGAGAAATATAATATGTCTGGTTGCAAAGCAGTTTCGACACCCTTAGCATCTCACTTTAAGCTTTCTTCGTCTCAGTGTCCTGTTACTGAACAAGAAAGGTTAGAGATGGATAATATTCCCTATTGTAATGCTGTTGGAAGTATTATGTATCTGATGATTTGTACTAGGCCTGATTTGGGATATGCTATGAGTATGATCAGCGGATTTATGGCAAATCCAGGGAAGGAGCATTGGAATGCAGTTAAATGGGTGCTTCAGTATTTGAAAGGTAATGCCAGTGTATCACTGTGTTATAGCAGGGATTGTGATGAATCAGCACTGTTGGAAGGCTTCACAGATGCAGATTATGCTGCGGACCTTGATAAAAAGAGGTCCTTATTTGGTCATATATTTCGCTTGTATGGTAATGTGGTCAGTTGGAAAGTAACTCTACAGTCAGTTGTTGCCCTGTCTACTACTGAGTCAGAATATATTTCAGTTGGTGAAGCGGTTAAGGAAGCAGTGTGGTTGAAGAGGATCAGTGGTGAGTTGTTGTCCCAGGAGTTTATTCCTATCATCCATTGTGATAGCCAGAGCGCTATCCATCTTGCGAAAAATCCATCTCATCATGAGAGGTCCAAACATATCGATGTCAAATTTCACTTTATTCGAGAAGTTGTTGCCCAGAAAGATGTTGAACTGGTAAAAGTTCATACAGAACAAAATTTGTCAGATATGTTAACGAAGGTTCTTCCAGCTCATAGGTTTAAATACCTATTAGATGAGTTGAATGTTAAATCAGGATGATAGGGGATTGGAGGATCAGCTTTGGTGGTTTTTTAAATATTTTGTTATGAGGGAGATTTGTTGAAAAATAACAAATATTTAATTATTATTTCATTAATGGCAGTTTTGTAAATAATGCCCAATGACATTTTTGCAATTATTTCATCTTCTTCCTTTTGTTAGGGCTTCCTATTTTGACTTGCCATATAAATAGAAGAGAAAGAGGAAAAACCCACGGTAGCCGCCGCAAAGAAAAACACAGAAGAGAGAGAGAGAGCTCGTCGGAGAGAGATCATCGTCGTCTGTTTGCCTTGGTGGTTCACACGGTGGTTCTCGGCAGTAGTGCAGCAGCTCGTTTCACACGTGGGTTTTCTCAGACTGTCCGTTTCGGATTTGTTCGTTTCAGCGTGGGTAGTCGTTGGTCAGGTCGCCGGCGGGTGAGAGACAACAGTGTGGATCTCTTCAGATCTGTGGGTATTTTACCGGCGGTAAAGTCGGTGGTGCGGCGATATTGCTCTAGCAATTAGTCTCGGTCAAGAGACGGGAGGTTTGAGTTAATTTTGCTGTTCTTGGATGAAATTACAGATTCATACTATTGCTATTAATTCTGTAATTTGTGACTTTGTTGGCTCATACATAATATAACTATCAAGCTGGTTCTCAAAGTGGATGTAGATCATATTGATCGAACCACTATAAATTCTTGTGTCTCTATTATTATTGCTTTTAAGTTTACTGACGTTTGCGTTTTGTTTGGGCATTGGGTTAAGTTTCCACACCAATTTTCACAACAGTAGCAAATATTTACAACTCAGTAGTTATGAAAATCAACTTTGTTTCTTTCCAATATTTTCAATGACTCTGCCCACCGGCGATCAACTTCGATGATCACTCTGACAAACAACTCTAGTGAAAACCATCTCCGACGCCCAATTTTGGCAACGACTACCTCTGGCGACAATCTATATGACTGACTCCAACGACCAACTCTAGTCATCACTCAACAACTAGTTCATAGTGTTTAATAGTTTTCTTTTATAGTAATTTGACATTTTAATAGAAACATGATAAGTGTATAGCAAAGCAAGCAAAATTGGGTATAGAAACATACTTTTGAGAAAATGTAACCAAAACACATGAGTGTGTTTATTTTAAACAACTTTTATAAAAAGGGTTAAATGAAAATGACTTTTTGAAAATATTTTTTCCTAGTCAATCTAGTATATAATTTATTTCATGGGTTTGATCAAAATTTAAAGCAAGAAAACTGTGTATATATAGAAAAGAAAAAGTCATTCATAAAACTGAACTAGAATATATAAGATATAAGAAATCCCTCAAGGAATCTTTCACAACGATGTATACATTTTAATTCAACCCATATAAATATATTAACTTATTTTAGTATTGTGAGTTCTCCCTCGAAAAATATATTTAATTAATCTTTTTTCTTGAAATGCTTTTGAATGATAATCTACCATCATTATTTTTTGGGAAACATTTATCTAAGTTGACTGCATTTTTTGTGTGTAACCACATGGTGGTGACCCTATAATTGGCAACTACCACTCCTATATATACATTATTTTTTTTTACAATATTATATAGAGAATTGATTATTTTTGTACCATCTCCAAAATGAAATTTTCTTACTTAATCAATATATAATATGATTTTTTTTTTTTTTTTTTTTTTTTTTTAAGAAAAGGATATGTAGGATCAAGGGGTGCACCCAAACATTTCTACTAGGTGGATACCCTCATCATCTCCATTCAAGTAGATAACAAGAGAGTCAAAAAGCTAGAGAGAAGCCTTTGTAGAGAAATTAATTGTTACAAAAGTCTCAATAACAATAGTAGATGGATTGTAAGCTTTGAAGAGATTACTCCTGTGAGCCCAACAGCCAACGAGAGAGCAAGCATTTTCCCATATATTTATGGAGCTTCTACTAACTTTTTTGAAGGTGTGATTATTGCGTTATGTCCATATTGTCCATATTACTGCTGCTTAAATACTAAAAAAGATGACCTTTTCCTGGTTTTTTGTTTGTGATTACAGAGGCCTTCGAAAATCTCTTTGATGGAGCGGTATCCAATTTGTATCCCCAGTGTATCAGTCACCAAATTCCATAGTTCGATAGCCACTCTGCAAAAAATGAAAAGATGTTCCAAGTTTTCTTCATGATTCTTACAAAGAGGGCACCAATTGAGATTAAGCATCATGTTTGGAAGCCTTTTTTGCAGCATCTCCATAGTGTTAATTCTTTGATGGGAGAGAGTCCAAAGAAAGAATCTACACTTTTTGGAAATTTTGGACTTCCACAAATTAGTGTATATACGGATCATGAAGGGGAGTCTGCTTTCTTAACTAATGATATTGTGAAGTTTCCACTGGAATCTAATTTCCACATGGGCTTGTCTCGACCTCTAGAATCCGAAAGGGCAATAAAGCCTCTTTTGATATTGTTCCACTGTTCCAATTCTCTGTCACAAAAAGTTCTTCTAGGACAGAAATCTCAATCCATAGTTTCAGTATTCCACGTACACGATCTTTAATAGAGCTATTTGGAATTGTAGACAAAGAAAACAGTCTCGGTAAGCTCTTTGCCAAGGGGCTATTATCGTTCCAAAGACCTCTCCAAAAAGAGATTTGTTTACTATTGTTGATTCTCCAAGATATGCCAACTTTGAACTAGTCAAAACCTGCGCAATTAATCTCCATGGGGGATTTTAAACTACTATATCTACTAGAAAGAGGGATTTCCCCAACATAGGTTTGATTGTATTTGACAATAATAATTCTTTTCCATAAGGGATTTGTTTAAATGCAGAATTGCCACAACCATTTACAAAGCAATGAGTAATTTGTATCCTCCATCTTACTGATTCTCAACCCACCCTTATCTTTAATGGATGTAACAATCGACCATCTGAGAAGATGTAGATCCCAAAATGAACAAATGGATGGAGAATAAATGTAGCTTAAGATCCATTACATTTTTTAAAAATTGGTTGAACAAATACTTTTATTTATATTTATAAAATATGATATTTAAGGTATTATTACTTGTATATTTAAAAAAATAGTAAAAAAAAACCTAAACCTGGATTAAGGTAACCTGCACCAATACACAAACTAAAATATTTTGCACCTCAAACACAAATTATTATAACTCCATACATTATAATAATCAACTCGATGTCCCAAACAATCTCTTAGTTTTTTTTTAAAATAAAGTTTATAAACACTACTTCCACTATCAGACACAAGACTAAAATTTCAAAGATTTATATGGATGCAAAATTTGAAGTTTTTTTTATTTTTTTTATTCAAACCACATACCTCTTGCTTACTAACACATTTATATGTCAGTTGAGCTATGTTTATTTTAGCCACAAAATTGAAAGTTTAAGAGACTATTAGACATTTAATAAAATTCAGAAATTAGATGTATCATTAAGAATTTAGGGAGCTATTAAAAATTACGTTCAAACACTAAATAGACGCGAACCTTGCATGTGAGATTTGGTCATTTGACTCATTTATTTCTCTTTTTCATCCTTCTTTATCAAATGTACGTTGGAAAAAAGGGTGTGGTGCCCTCATAAGGTTCCAACCCCACCTCATAAAAGACATCAAATCTCACAAAATCTTTCACTTTATGGAGGGGAAAAAACAATGGAACCTACACTTTAATTTGGAGAAATTATTTGAGGTGGTGTTTTTATACTAATAAAATGTATGCGGAGCTTTTTTTTTTTTTTTTTTGTTGGAAAATAAACTTAAAAGTATTTTAAATTTATATATCTAGATATTATTAAACATACGTAAATTTTTTAATTTACATTCAACCTATATTATGAGCATGATAATAAATTTTCGTTGATATTTCTATATTTTTATGAGTTTGATACTAATATGAGAAGTGAATCTATATTTTCATTATGTCTTTAAAAAATTCATAAAACATAATAAAATAAAACCTAATATAAATAACAAACATGTTAATTTATTTAAAAAGTATAAAATATTTATTTATTAATTAATGATATGTTTTCAAATATAGAAAAATGAACCAAAATATTTACAAATATAGTAAAATTTTACTTTTTATCTGCGATATACTGCGATAGACTACTATCTGTATCTATATGTAGTCTATGACGACATAGATAATAGTCTATTGCAGTCTATCATAGATAGACAGTAAGATTTTGCTATACTTATAAATATTTTCAATAATTTCATCTTTTAAAATAATTTTCCTTTGTGAAATTGAGAAATTTTCACTGACATTGATTCTTTAAACTCTGATTATGAGGCAGCCACTTTTTATGACCGTCTAATTGACTAAATTTCCTAAACATTTTAGGATAAAATCCAATGGATAATGCGTGGAAAGAAATAATATGCATGCATTGCATGGACGGCGATTTTTCAATTTTGAAACCCCACTTTTTTTATTTTTTATTTTTTATTTTTTGAACCAACCCCACTTTCCATCTTGATGATTCAATTCAACCAAACAAAATATGGGTTTTTGCTTTCCCTTTATTTTATTTTATTTTTTCTTGTTATCTTCTTCGTGTGAAAATAATAATAATAATAATAATAATTAGATCTATTATAAGCTCTACTTATATCTGTGTAGTCAACCCTAATCACACAACAATTAAAATAAAGATTAAAAAGTTATTTTTTAAAAAAAAGAAAGAAAATAAAAAATATATTTGCCACGTGACAAATTGTGATTGAACAATTGAGTAGACTGTACAAATATCAATATATCTGATGATACATTCTAAGAATTTTTCTAAAAAATCTATCTTTTACTGTTAGTGATATAAGTCTATCAAACTTATATGTTATATATGTTAGCAGTGATAGAAGTATATTACTAAAGAACAGTTTAAACGGTGAGTTTAAGTGAAGAGTAATTTAATTAGTAATTAAATTCATGTATAACTTATTTATAATTAAACTTGTTCAACTTTTAACAAAGATCTCTATTAAGGGAAAAGTTTCATGAGATGAGGACGTAGAGAGTGTTAGAATGTTGATATAATAATAATAATATTAAATTTATAATAACTTATAAGCTTAAGATTTTTATTTGATTGGTAATTAACACGATATCAGAGCATGAGGTTTCGAACTCCTATAAAGTTATCTTCTCTCAAATTAATATTGATTTTCACTTGTATGTGACATTCAACACATTTTCAAATCCAGAAGTGGGAGAAAGTGTTTAGAGTATTGAGATATAATATTCAAGGATCATCTATTGATATGTCATTATATTTGTAAATTGAAGGGTTCAACATCGTCGATATTAAAAATCTATTGATATCTCTTATATCATTTATAAATTAAATGCTCGTAAAATATATAAAAAAAATAATCTATTTAGTCCAATATTAATAGAAATACTAATAACAATAATATTCATAATTTAGTGTGGGAGTAAGAACAACTTATTATTAATTTAAATAATTTTTATAAATTCTTTGACTGACAGAAAATTTGTCGTCGTCAATATTTTATCAATGTATATGTAAAATTGAAATTTTGATATCAATATCGACATTGATATTTTAATCCTTGTTAATATTATTAAATTTATCATAATATCAATTTAGACCTCGTTTAGTAACTATTTAGTTTTTTAAAATTAAGCATATTTCTTCTCAATTTCTTACCGTCGTTTTCATCTTTCTTAAGTAATAAGAGTTAAATTCTAAGCAAAATTTCAAAAATTAAACAAAAACATATATTTCAAAACTATTTTTTTAATTAGTTTTCAAAACTTGGTTTGGTTTTTAAAAACATTGGTAGATGTAAATAACAAAGCAAAGAATTTAGAGATATGGAAATATAGGTTGTGTTTATAGACTTAATTTTAAAAAATAAAAAACACAAAAAATTAAGGCCCCATTTTGTAACTATTTTGTTTTTTGTTTTTGTTTTTGAAAATTAAGTCTATAGACATTACTTCCACCTTCAAATTTATTCATTTGTTATCTACTTTTTTTACCAATAACTCAAAAACTAAACCAAAGTTTGAAAACTAAAAAAATAGCTTTTAAAAATTTGTTTTTACTTTTAGAATTTGATAAAGAATTCAACTACTGTACTTAAGATAGATATAAATCAATGTAAGAAATGAGGAAAAAATAGACTTAATTTTCAAAAACAAAAATAAAAAACGAAATGGTTACCGAACGGAACCTAAATAATTACTAAATTGAAGTGTTAAAAATTTTGAATTGATGGGTGATTTTCACCACACCAAGAAGTGGGGAATTTGCAGGCTGATCCCTTTGGTGGTGAAGCCCAATTGAAGAGACAAAGGCAGGAGCAGCAGATCTAAATAGAAGGTGATATTATAAAAGTTGACATAATGCCAACCACTTCCACACAAACAATATATCCTTAAAAAAAAAAAAAAAAAATGTTTTGACAAAGCATGTGATTTGGTGGTTCATTTGACTCATCCAACATTATCTAAAATCTTATGAAAATCTTTGCTGACATAACAAATTAAAGCCTACCAGCTGCCAGCTACTTTGATAAAGTTACATATGATATCACACAACCAAATTACTTTCCTTATGATGTGAAGGGAAAATGAAAATGCTATCCATGATCATTGCTTACATAACATCCCAATTTGGATTCGATTAGTTTTTTCAAAGGAAAGTCCAACATTTTGTTCATATATATATATATATATATATATATAATATATATATATATATATATAAACAAAGTCGTCGTTGTATTTGTGAATATTTCAGTGTGCATAATATATACTCTTAAATTATAAAGTCATTCAATTACTACTTTTGGTCATTAAACTTTTTTTTCCTTTCAAAATGTTTAATTTTAGTTATTGAACTTTATAATAAAAAAAAAAAAAAACATTTATACCCTTCCTGACAATTAAAGAATAACATGATTTCGAACATATATATGTGTATTAACATGATACATTGATATGTGTTCAAGCCACATATATTAGTTATCCAAAGACTTAAGAGGTAGATATATTAGGTAGAAAAATAATAACAATCATATATCAAAATGTTTATTTTTTTCAAAGTTCAAAAAAAATTAAAATAAACACACCAAAGCGAGCATATCAATTGGCATATATCTTATGTGTTAGCGATCAAGATGTTTATGGATCGAATATGCTCCCCTATTGTACTAAAAAACTAAGTTTAAGTAGATACATTCTAAAACTTTCGCGAACCAAATTAATTTTTTTAATACAAATGATCAAGTACAAAGTTTAAACATAGAATATAATAAACATGAAACTTAAATAACAAAAAAAAAAACTAAATAAATAAACCCAATTTTAGAAAGAAAAAAAATTGGGTTGAAAAGTGTTGTTCAAACAAAACCCAATTCTTATACTTTAAGCCATTAGATGCTTTTAATTATAAATTTTATTTTTAAAAAAAATAAACACTTTCTGAAATGATCATAGACAGTTGATGTTTAGTTGGTTTTGTTATGTTTTCTTGACAAGGAAAAAAGAAAAAAGGGAAGAAATAAATAAATAAATAAATAAATAAATAAAGGAGGAAATCTTTTAAATATATTTATCTAAAAAAGTATTGGTTTCCTTGTCTGATATAGTTGATGATGAGCAAGAGATGAGTCGGACAAAATCAAAAGTAAAAGCTTTCTCAAATTTTCTTCCCTTTAAATACATTAACTCAATTCCTTCGTTCCAACACAAATTCACAACCTACATTCTCTCACTCTCTCAATTATTTTCTCTCTAATTAATATTTTCTCCTTTTCTTCGACTCGAAAATGAAAACTACAATTCAAGAACAGGTTATTCTTGGAATTCAAATGAAGTCACTGGGTCTTGCAAGAGCTAGATTGTTGGGTGATCCCTCAAAGCATCTTCATGTATCTTCTTCAGATGATGGATCTCAATCAATTAAGAAATGTAAGAGCTATATAAAAAGATGAACAAGTTCCTTTTTTTGGTTGAATATATAAATAGTTTGCTAAATGATTTCGTTTTTGAATTGTTGCAGATAATGGAAAAGATTGGATCTTGAATAGACTAAACAAAAATGGGAAAAAAACAGACAATATCATTCATGCGCTCCGAGAACATGGTAAGTCTTTTATAGAGATTCAAGAACGACCCTTTTCGTCCAAATTTTGAATTAAGATTCAGAATTCAAATTTGACATGTACCGCTCTAAAAAGCGGCATGAATTAAGTTTGGTCACGATGAGATTTTCAAATCTTGGACCTGAAACGACGTTACATATAGTTGAATTATTTCTGATGATTTGGAGTTGAATTTGCAGTGAAATTAGGAGCCAAGATATCAGAAACAGTGAAGGGAAAGCTGAGTTTAGGAGCAAGAATTTTAAGAGTTGGTGGATTGAGGAAAATCTACAAGAAATTATTTTCAGTGAGTGAAGGAGAAAAGCTTTTGAAGGCTTCACAATGCTATTTATCAACAACAGCTGGGCCTTTGGCTGGCCTTCTCTTCATTTCCTCTCATAAAATTGCTTTTTTTAGTGATAAATCCATCAAACTCTCTTCCCCAAATGGAGATCATATTAGAATTCACTACAAAGTAATTAAATTAAGCCATTCTCTTTTTTTAATTTATATATATATATTACTTAATTATCTTTTCAGCTAATGATTTCCAAAAATTATATTTATTTTTCAGGTTACAATTCCACTAGGGAAAATAACAAGAGTTTTCGAAAGTGAAAATGTGAAGAATCCATCAGAGAAGTATATGGAGATAGTGACAGTGGATGATTTTGAGTTTTGGTTCATGGGATTTTTGAATTATCATAAATCTTTCAATTGTCTTCAAGAAGCACTTTCTTCTCAAGCTTAGAGAAAGGATTATTTGAGAATTCAAGATATTTATATGTAAATTTAGCACAATTTTTTGAAGCAAATTCAATATTATTTAAATTTGCATTCAAAAAATCTCTGAGATGTGTGTATTGGGGTGAAAGTTTGAGGATCATCACAAAATCAGATGTGTACTCAACAAAAGTTGAAAGTTTTGTACAAATTTTAAGTTTAATGAGAAAAATTCTAATTTATTCTTAATTATTATATATTATTCCAAAATTAAAGGTCTTATTTTTCTCTTGTCTTTCTCTCAATACCTTATACCATAGTCTAATTATGAATGAATAATGAAAATTAATTATTGAATCTTACCATATTAGTCAAGTGATCTAACGGTGGATTCACACAATCTAATATTTGTAGTTTGATTAGAAAATAAAGTAGATTTATGGTTCGAAAAAATGAGTTCTAGAAATACCATTATATTTTTTATTTTTTATGTCATCATTAGGTGTATCTTACCAATTCTTATACGAGTTGGGTTGTGTTAATTTAGGCTTATATATATATGAGTCAAATCCTCTTCCATAATGTCTCATTTTTTTTTAGTTAATTGAGTAATTAGAAAAGGAACATTATTGCAAATCAAGCCAATATTTTAGGTAAGATATGTGTATAAACAAACAGGTCAATCTAATTAAAACTGATTTTTTTGCAAGCTAAATTTGATGTGACATGCTCAAAAACCAAATCTTATACACCAAACAAATTGAAATTTTCTTGATTTTTAAGTTACAGTATTTAAAGTTTAAAATGTCTACGGACGAAAATGTCGATAGAAATATTGATAAAGTATCGATGTCAATAGATCTTTAGGAAAAATTAAAATATATATAAAGTAATAAATAAACACTAATGGCCAAATTTTTAAACAAGTTTAACATGTTTTTATTATTCATATTTTACTTACATTAATGACATTTTTATTGATTATTTGTTATGATTCATGACATAATAGATATATCGATTATCACCTTTCATATCGATGTCAAACACATAGAAATATAAAAAATAAAAAAAAAATATCCATATTTCAATGGAAATTGAATAATTAATACCATGATTACATTTAAAACTGAACCAAATAACCCCAAAGTAATAATTACTTAATTAAGATTCGATTGGATAACCATTTTGAATTTTAAAAAATTATATTTTATTTACTAATATAATTTCTTTACAATGTTTTTCTTCATCTTTGTTAAGAAAATAAAGAGAAAAAAAATCATAACCAAATTTCAAAAACAAAAACAATTTTTTTTAAATAGTTATCAAATGAAGCTGAAACGAGTGTATCAACTAATCAATTTGATCAACTTCATCAACTTTTTCAGTTTTCATTTTCACATCACAACCTCCTAACTCTATCAAACCTTTCCACAAATGATCTCAAACATCACTTTCTTTTGGAAAATTAACAAGAAATTTTCCTTTCAATATTTTGTGTTTTATGAACAATGCTATATATATATATATATATATATATATATGCTAGGCCAACCTCCATCAACCATATTTTTCAAATTTACACGGTGGAAAAAAAGTTATGTAAAGTGATGGGAGCTGAGGTGGAAGGAAATTTGATGTGGAAATCCAATAAGCATATATAAAAAGCACAAGTTTTTTTTTTCCAATAATTAATTAATATCCCTTAATTTTGTAGCTATAAAAGTTAAAATCCAAATAAGCCTTTTTATGATTTAACTTTCTATCTTTTCTTATGCCTTAAGGCAGCAGCAGCTTGGGCCCTATTTGCCTTATCACTCACACCTCAGCCTTAGCTTAATTTTAATGGAGGAATATAAAGGAAGGTACATTTTTTAAATATATATATGCCTTCAACAGTATTTCTGACTGTATTCCACATAAAAGCTTATGAGATAAGCTTATGAGATAATGGCATTTTCTTTTTTTTTTAACAAGTGATCTCACTTCACCAATTAACTTAGATTATGATATATTATATATATATATATGAAGTTAGGTGTTGTGTTACTTTCTCTTGGACAATATCTAAAAATTTAGGAAAGAATATGCAAATATATATGATTATAATTTGAGGAATGCATTTTACGACTTACGGCTATGTGTGTTTGTGTATTTAATCTAAAGCTTCGAAGCTAAGATTACATTTGGTTTACGGTTTTAGGGTGACTTTTATTATTATTTAAGGGTGGATATATTACGAGACTAGAGTGTTTGTATAATATAATGTTGTAATCCTAGCTAATTGAGAAGTCAAACTTACATTTGATATACATTAATTTGTTTATCTTGCGTACATTAATTATAGATTTGTTGGCCTCGACCGATAGATAAATGTAGGGTTTTGGAATTTATATTTGGGTTATACACTATTTTTTGTGATTAACTCTATAAAATCATTTAACTTCTTAGGCTATATTAAATCAAAACCCTTCCAAAATTCCACATTGTTCTTTCTTATTATAATGAAATTCACACATATAGTACAATGATTCGTCCTACGCAAAAGTTAAAGTAATTTGATGTGTGAACTAAATAAAAGGTTAGAAAGCAAATTGAAGAACGGATGAAAACAAAAGAACTTCCAAGTCCAATATTAGCTAAGGAACATTTTATTACCTATCCCCATATTTTCCTTTTTTTCAATTCGCACCTCGTCATAACCTTGAAAAGCTGAATCGAAGTGCCACGTGGTACAATTTCATTGAATACTGGTCGGACTGCACAAGAGGCTGCAACCAAGTTTTTTTCTTGACTAAAAAAAAAAAGGGAACAACCAAACTTAAAATAGATAACTCTTTCATCTAACAATACCTAATTAATCACAACATGGAAAATTAAAGGGTTGCAAGGTGAATAGTTTAATCAAATGAAGGCTTTGTTGACCACCTCTCTTCAACCATTAATTTCAAACAAGTTGAATATTCTCATTTAATTTTCTATTAAGCTATCCATAATTTATTTATAAAACTATTTTCCTCTTACCTTTTTTTTTATGAATGATATCTTTATTGAATAATTATGACCCACCTTAGGTTAAGGGTTAATTTGCCTTTGTGTGAGGATAAGTATGAGACTAGTTTATAAGTTTTCATCCACTTATTAACACACGTGATTATTAAGTAAATTAAATTAGGATGGCTTTTTGTGATATTATAATAAATTAATAGTAAACTCAAAAGATTTTCATAAAGAGTGTAAATTTTTCTTTGGTTTAATCACGAATATTCGTTTTTTTTATGCTTCTTTAGGCATAAAGTATATATAGTGAAAAGTAGTGCTCAACATGCAATCTTTTATTTATAAAATTATAGAAAATAATTAATTAATAATCTATGAGCTTCTAATTGTAATTGTATAATTATTCATTAATCTATGAGCTTAATTGTTTGCTCTAATACCCATCTTAAACTACTAAACAAAGATATTGTCAAATTAAGCTAGTTTGTTGCCTCACCGATATAGTTAGCATGCACTTCCTACTTGAAAATCGGAGATTCAATTCCTCATCTATATGATTGTTGTACTAAAATATTTCAATAAAAATATAATTTTTTGGAATATTAATCAAAACTAATAAGAATTTTTTTTATCGGTTGTTCCAAAAAAAGAAAAGGAATTTTTATCCATTAATGAAAGTTAAGATTTGAAACTATTTCTTCCTATTGAATGAAAAGGTATGGCGAATATCACTAGACCACCAACATGAGCATAACTCAACTGACATGAACTTATACTATTCACTTCGAGGTCTGAAATTGGAACCTCTACTCACGCATTGCCAAAAAAGAATCATTATTAGGAGAAAAAGTTCGGGTATTGGGTAGTATATAAAAAAAGATAACTAGGTAGAACAATAATTACACAAATAATTTAGTTCATAGAATTAGAAACAAATGAAAAAAGGACAAATATCACCGATAGTGTTTAAAATCTTAATAAACCAATTCATACCATTTATTGGTGATTTGTAGATATTTTTACGTCTAAAATCAACTAAAAATCACCTAAATAAAATTACTCGTCTCCCCAAACTTCAGCAAAGTAACCAGAAAAGTTATCGAGTAATTCTTTCTAAATAAAAGTAGAGAAAAACAGATAAAAACAAGCAGATAAATTTAATGAAAACCCACTTCAATCTATTTTATTTTTGCATGCATTCCCTTAATTTTATTAATTTTTACATTTAAAGAAGTCTTATACATGTATAAAAATTATGTATTGACGATTTTTAAACAAAAATATATTAGAAGATCTAAATTGATTCACTTATAAAATTTAGGGTTTAAATTGATACAATCATTAGTTTTGGGTTCTAATGGATACAAGTATATAACTCCGAAGTTTAGGAGTATAAATTAACTTTATTTGTGTGTGTGTGTTTCATTGTTACCCTTGAGAAAATCACATTTGTAAGAGATTTTTTTTAGTACAAGTAGGAGTAGATAATTCGAACTATAAACCTCTTGGTTATTAACACATATTATGTGTTAATTGAATTGTGCTCGTTTTGGCTTTTAAGAAATAATTGAATTAAAATAATTATCAATTTAATTAGAATATTGAAAACCACTAATCCAACCATATATGCTATAATTGAAATATTTGTGTTGTTAATTTTGTTGGTTTTGGTAATTGACATTGAGAATTCCAACATCTTTCATGACTGTAATCCACGTAATGGAACCAAACCAAAAAAACAAAACAAACATGTTTTTTTCTCTTACGTTTTTCCATCATTGTCTCTGTGATTCTATGAGTGAGACCCATGATTTTTTAATATCCATTGTTCAACATCTCTCTCTCCCTCTCTCTCTCCCTCTCTCTCTCCTCTGAAGAAAGAAGCTTGTTGTCTGTAGCTCAAGTTCAATGATCAGAGAGCTTGGAAGAAAAGGTTACAGATTTGTTAATGGAATCCTTGAACATGGTAAACATGATTTGCTTTTTTCTTCATTTGAGAAAGAATCTCTCTCTGAATTTTACTTTCTTTCCTAGCTGATTAGAATGATGAAATGATTGATTGGATTGGATTGTCCTCTTTTGTTTATCTCCCTAGAAATGCTAGAAACTTCCATTTCTCGATAAATGCAATGCATATACGAATAATGAATTGTTGTAGGTCGATATGAACATGATTCAACTAGTTAAAGCAAATATTACTACATGATTACAAAGTCTGTCCTACAGAGCGTTAAAAACCAAAAACGAAAGCATTACTCGTCTCTCTTTCTATGTAAACAGAGATTGACATTGATTCTTCCTGCATTGATATAATGTCTATTTAAAATATATACTCGATTCGAAGGATTAAAAATGATTGACAGTTACATTGGAATGACGACGTGCAGTTAAACTGTCGCCGAACATCGCCAAAACCGTTAAGGGGAAGCTGTGGTTGGGGACAAAACTTGTCCATTTTGAGGAGTGAGAGATTTTTCAGAAGATGTTCAATCTCAGACAAGGAGACAAGCTGCTGAGTTCTGCACAATGTTATTTGTCAACCACAGCAGGTCCCATAGCAGGTCTCCTCTTTGTCTCCACCCATGTAGTTGCCTTCTGCAGTGACAGACCAATCATAATTTCTTCTCCACAAGGAGAACTAGGCAGATTGTTTTACAAAGTACATAATAATTCCTTTAACATTTACATTTGACTGTTTTTCCTCTTTCTATCTCTCTCTCTCTCTGCCTGGTTGCTAAGTTTTTTCTACAATGCTTATTTCCTCAGGTTATGATCCCAGTGAAGAAGGTGAAGAGAGTTAACCAAAGAAACAATGTAAGCAATCCATCAAAAAAGTACATTCAAGTGGTGACTGTGGATGATTTTGACTTCTGGTTTATGGGTTTTTTGAATTATGAGAAAGCAGTTAAGTTCCTCCAAAAGGGGGTTTTTTCTAAGGATTGAGATGTGATTGGCCTGAGAGCCCCAAAGGAAGTGCCATCTCAGGAAAGTTGTGGACATTGTAAAGGTTTTATTGGTTATGGGAATATAACTCATCTGAAAACATCAGATATTTTCAACTTTTGTCAGTATATAAACTCCAGATGTGATCAATCCTACACTATTATGATATTTTGTACACAAATCATTCAAACTAAAACAACAAAAATCATAGATTAGGTTTGTTTTAGGTGTGGAAAAGGCTCCATCTTTGCTTTGAAGCTACCTAATATGGATAGGTACGAGTTTGTTTATGATCCAAAATTGTAGTAGCGTTTATGCAACTAATGTGCAATGGTTGCTTTGAACCATGGGAAAGTTGAATGCTAGTTTTGCTTATAAGGCTAAAAGGTATGCAACTAATTCTTGTCCTTTAAACGATAAACTCATTGGGGAAGTCCCCTAATAAATTTTGTGCAATCTCGTTTCAAGGTGTTGAGTGACACTTTGCTTTTTGACGTATGAAAATCCTTTAATCTCGTTGGACATAGACATGGACTCATGTCACAAGGTGCCTATACTAATGCATTGCTTAAAAGAAAAATAATCAATTGTGTAACTCAATCACTAAAAGAACTAAATAGTCAAGCATGATATGAATTGGCTGGTTTCACCTATCATCAGGAAACTTCAAGAATCTCGCAAATCACTTTTACATCTACCTAGCTTTAAGGAGAGATTTATAGTTCTATCATAGTATGTACTTCTTTCATTCATATTTTATCGTATCATTTTATGATATATTAACTTACTTCATAGACCACACATTATTTTTAAATGTTACTACCATAGCAAGGAGGTAGCACAAATAATTTTTCATACTAAAATTTTTCCCACTTTAGAGGAGTTAGAAAGACCCCTTCAAGTGAGGATCAAGCAAAAGCATCCAAGCTTCATTCTTCAGAAAAATCATGTCACAATTTCAGATTGGTGAGACTTAAGAATGACAGATTTGAAGAATAATGAAGAACAATATTATTAATATCCACACTATGGCAACAAATTTCCCACATAAAAACAAGCAAATGCAATGTACATCCACAATCTACGTGCAAACTGTACGCTCTAAATTACGACAATATTCCCCCAAAAGACGACATTAGAATGCGTATTCACAGGATTTCTGACTGAAGGTTGCATACCCGGTGAAGCAATCGAAAAATGCTTTCTGAAAGACTCGGGGGGGGGGGGGGGGGTGAATTGTTTCAAGATTGCTGATATTAGGTGGTCTCAAAGAAAAAGATCTGGCTCGCATAAACTTCCTGTAAAATTCACTTTGCATGATTCAGAAAACTGCAATCCAGCCTCATCATCCCGCCTGGTAATATGAGGGCAAGACCTCACATCCAGATATTCAAGAGAATTGCACTTGTCTACAAGAATACTTAATGTGGCTAATGTTATCTTCGGGCAGTTACTAATCTTCAAAACCTTCAAATTCACCTCAGTACCATGGCTTCCAAAAGTATGGAAAGCGGCATCCGTCACCTCCTCACAGCAACCGCTGTCAAGAGCCTCCAGATTGCTACATTGGGTGAATATGCAGCTTAATGAAGAATCAGTTATGTTCAAACACCAGTCCATACGCAAAGTTTTGAGATTATTTTTACATGCACCTGCAAGCTTTTGAATAGATTCATCAGAGATGTCCCTACATCCACCTATAATAAGAGTCTCAAGATTATTGCAGAACTGAGCCAGTGACAAGATGGAATCATCTTTAATTTTATAGCAATCCAACATCTTAAGCATCTTGAGAGAGGATGAACATGCCTTCGAAACACTGGATACACCAATGTCCCCAACATTGCTGCATTTATTAATATCTAAAACCTCGATCTTCTGACACCCTTTGACAAGTTCTGTTAGTCCTGAGTCAGTTATATTTGTGCAGCCATGTAGACCCAATTCTTCTAAATTGTGACAGTTGTTAGAAAGAGTTTTCAATAGTCCCTCAGTAACCAATTTGCAGCCAGCGAGATTCAAGTTTCTTAGGTCGTGACATCCTTCTGCAACAGCTGAGAATCCCTTGTCAGTCAACTTTCTGCAATAGGAAACGTCCAAGGATTGTAGTTTTGAAAGACCACTTCCAATTGCCGCTATTCCAGAATCAGTTATGCCTGCAAGCACACATGAAAAGAATAATCAAAACATCAAACATATGAATCAAAAAGAACACTAGCAATTCGCTTGTAGCCAGTTCATAACAGAATAATTAATAACAAATAAACAGAACCAGCTTTACCAAGTAGTTTTTTAAACCAAATATTAAGTACGTGATGAGATTATTGTATCTACACATTCCTACCACAATCTTGCTCGTTGCAGAGACAGAGTGTTCTTATTTCTCTAGCGAGATTCATCTTCATAAAAATGCATAAATTCAACTAATTCAATGGTCCAAGTTCAATTTAAACTTAAAACAAAACCGACCCTGGTCTTATTTCTTCGAATCTCCTAAACTCGTTTAACTAAATGTCTACTTCAAACCCCAAAATGTTAAACTTCTTGAGCATGAACATTATTGCCAAAGCAGAAATATATAAGTATATGAAAGTGAATTACTTTTGCAATATTGAAGATTGAGGACTTTCAAGTACTGGAAGCCATTAGCGACGACAGCAAGATCGGAATCAGTAACACCCGGATAAAAAGATCGAGAAGTGGACTGAGAGAGATCCAATTCCAAGAGGCGTGAGAACCTGGAGGCCATTTTTCGAAGCAGGTGAGGACCCGCACGAGCTGAGAGCTTCTTCCTCTCGTTGCTCGAAACTCGCAGCCATCTCTTGCAAACTAACCCAAAAATCTCCTTGTCTTTGTCCCTCTCAATCTTATCCAGAATGGATCGGAGCTCGTCATCGGTCAGAGTATCATTGATGCACACCGCAACTTCAGTTGAGTCGGACCCGAGTTCCAATGGCGAATCAGTGGAAGCCATATCCGAAAAAAAAAAATTCAAGGAAAATCAGAGGCAATTTCGAAGAAGGTAGTGAAGAGGAGAGAGAGATTAGAGATTAGGGTTAAATAGAAAAAAAGCCCTAATTTTGCTCGTAATTGACATCGTAGAGAAGAAGCCAAGAACGAATCTTTTAAGAATGTCAGTTGCTGATAGATAGCTCTCAGCTAATCTTGTTATGTGAAATTACAAAATTACCCCCCTCTCTTTCGCAACTAAAGTTTAAATCAACGTCAACGAGGTTTCAGAATCATTAAAAAAAAAATGTTGATATGGTAGATAATTTGAAAATAATTATAAAATTAATAATTCAATAAGTTAAAAATATTAATTTTTATTGTACTCACATTAGTAATAAAACTATTTTTAAATATAAAAAAATAAGCAAAACATTTATAATTTATGTTTATCTGGAATAGCCTGCGATAGAAGTATATCACTCAAGCAATAGAATTCTATTTTTTTATATTTATAAATAGTTTGATATTTTTTTTATTTATAGTAATTTTTCTTAATATAATATTTTGTTATTTACTTTTTATATTATTTGGATTTTCACTTCTGGTGTTGATATTGAAATTATTGAAATGTGAAAATACATATGAAAATGTCGGCTTGTCAGACAAGAGTTTAATACAATCCTCGCAACTACTTACTTCGATGATGAGGGTATTCTCGACATTTTGTTATTTTACTTTTTAAAAAGGTTTATTGAGCATATTATTTTCTCAGATAATTATGGTTGGATAAAGGAGCATTTTAATCATTGAAGCCAACTGCCATCTTCCTGTTTGCCATAAGACAACCGCAACTTCCAATTTTCAGAGAGATTGTTTTCCTTCTAGAATATAATTTCTACTAATAATTCAATGTGTTTTAATTCTTCTAATATGTCAATTTGAGATGAACTGATTAAGATATATCAATAAAAAATAAATTTTTTTAAAAAAAAAACTTATAAGCTATAAAGTATTAATTTGAGCATTGCTCGGAAAAGATATATATTACCTTGTTTTAGGTTGAATATTTGATTTATGCTCACACCGTTGTTAAACAAAAAAAATTGTTCTTTAAAAAAATGTTATAGATGATAAAACACTATTCATTAACTAAATGGATCGATAAAATCAAAAATTTTAGTAAATTTATAAATTTTAATAATTATTGCGGATAAATATTGCAAAAAACTCAAAAACACCTTTGAATTATAAGGACGTTTAGGACCAAACTCTCAAATTATAGAATTATCACGATTTTGTTTAATCTATAAAATTTGAAAATTATAAAATTAATTATTATACGTTTAGTTTTCAAAACAATTTTGAAGCCTTATTTGAAAATTTTTTTAAAAATGTAAATAATTTAAGTTTAATTATAATAGTATTTTAATTCAAGAGTTTGATTGGAACAATATTTATAATTAAAATGAGCATAACTCAACTGGCATAAAGTATATATTACCGATCAAAAGGTTTGATATTTGAATTTTCACTCATGTTGAATAAATGAAACGTTAGCTTTCGTTCTTTAGTTAATTATTTATATTTTCAAAAAATTAATTATAGATAAATTCTACAATTAATCGGTGTAACGAATATGGATTATATAGAATAATAAAAGTTTATATTTGATCAATCAAACATTTTCTTCACGATAATACTGGATTAACCAAACATTTCCTTCATGATTAGTGTCAGATAAGATTTGATAATTCCCTTTCAAATTTCACAAAAGTTATTGTTGTTGAATGAGAATACCATAATATGTAAACCTTATTCAAATTTCACAAACAATCATACTAATTCAAGCAAGCATAGCTCATCATCTTAAAAGTCAATAGTTTGCACCCCACCCCACCCCACCCCACAATTATTGAATTCACGAGTGATTGTCCATAATAATTCATTTACCATGTTAACCATAAGAGCCGCCCATTAACATTAGTTTATGTGAGTTTTGCCCTAAAAACTACGAAATGATAAAACGATTTTTGCAAAATAATTTCCCTTTTTAATTTCATCCCTCAACAAAATTATAAAATCCACAATTTTTGCAACTACTTCCACATTCACTCCAGATGAATCCAAGCCAAGCAACACCATGTAACTTTCAAAAATATTAAAAAGAGTATATACTTGTATAGTGTATTCAACAAAATTATAAAATCCACAATTTTTGCAACTACTTCCACATTCACTCCAGATGAATCCAAGCCAAGCAACACCATGTAACTTTCAAAAATATTAAAAAGAGTATATACTTGTATAGTGTATTCACTATACACATGGGAAACTGTTCATCTTTTATTTTCATGAAGAAAGCATTTTAGTGGAAGTAGAGTGCACTAAAGGGTCAAAGATTGGGTAATGAAGCTTCAGTTCCAAAGCTTAAGCTGCTATTAAACAACTCAACTTCAATAATAAATATTATTGAAGTTTGCACATTTATCAAGAAACTTCGACTTCCTCTTTTTCTTTATTTTGTACATTTATCGAAAAACTTCATCTTACAACTTTGCACCCAAACACAAACTTTCTAACTCTAACATATGTCCAAACTTTGCAACTTAACTAAGTGCTTTACACACGCCCAAGCTGAAGTAAGTAGAGAAATCAGTGTAAAAGATAATCAAATAAGCAAACAATGAATTTGAGTAACTCAGAAAGTTAGCTGAAGAGAGAAGGAAGAGGGAAAACTCAGAAACAAGCAAAGTTCAAATGGTTCTTGCAGAAGGGCCCCAAGAAATTTAAGACAACGTGGGCAAACATGGCTACAGTACTACCTGTCTTACATTTCAAGAATCAAGTGAGAAGGATCTAAACAATCCTTGAATTGTTGAAAAAAGAAAAATCTACCAATCTATTTGTCCCTAAACAAATTATTGATATCCTGTACAATCCCAACAGAAAACGATGTCTCTGAATTATTTGTTTCCAGATAAATGTACATAGAGACATAAATATAATAATGCCTTGCAAACAATCTGCTCTAGTTATTTAGTTAATACATACTTCAAAAAAATGGGTCATTTGAATCTGTCAGACAGCTGAAGGAAACTACTAAACTGTTCCTACCAAAATAAGTAGTGCAACTTCACAGAACCAGCTGTAAATGATGAAGCATTCTCCACATCAGCTCGTGAACCCCGTGCTCGTGTCTGCATACGTTTAGAACATTATTGCTGAAACACCCTCAAAGTGAATCACAAAATAAGCTCCATACCTCTTTGCAAGAAAAATTATGGATCTCACTGATGGATATAGATAATCCAGAATCCAAGGGATCTGGACATTTTAGTATGTGAATAAGATATGTCATCAAGGAATTCCTTTGTCTCTAGAAAATAAAAGGAGGTGAATCGAACACAATCATACTCCTTCATCGCCAAATTCAACATTTATGTAGTCTTGCGTTCCTACAAGATGGCTTGTACCTATATCATCCATTTCTATGTGAACATGAGTCGAGTCAATAACTACCCGACATGGAATTAGGTTCTCATCAGTTGTGCAGACAAAACACTTACTATAGAGACCTTCTTTTGGGGCTAAATTTAACAAACATGATCTTGGGGCTGACACTCTGCTATTGCTATTGCTAAATCCCTCTAGGCCTTTCGTCATCAAAATAAGACGATGTCTGCGGCCTAAAAGCTCAGAGACATATTTCATATCTCCTATGGAGAGTGCATAGCGAACCCGAGTAGAAGACACTTGTCCTCTCTCCTTTGAATTGGCAGAATTAACAACTTTTTGACTTCTATCCATCACAGATTTTATAATATAAGCACCTATCCCATATTCCCCACACAGTTTCACCAGCTCCGCTGCATCACCTGCTGCTTTATATCCAAACCTATAGCTTTCCCCTGCCACCATCGTCAATCAAAACCTCAAAACGATTACATTTTAACAAAGTCCAAGAGAGTATTTTACCAATAAAAGATGTGTACTACACGTTTTAATTCAATTTACCTGCCACTACTCCACAAACACCAAGTTCCTTTGATAATTTCTCAACAAATTCTCGTGGAGTTAGATAACGGACGCTTGAAAATTGAATCTGATATTCTGATGGAGCTGAGTTCCGGCAGTATGGTGCCCATGAGGAAAGAACTCGCTTCCTATCACATTGAGCAACTATGGGAGCCCTGTTCAATTTAACTAACAGATAAATAATTAACTCCAAGAATATAATTCTTAGTATTTGTTGAGAACAAAGGGAGGGTTAGAGATCTGCAACTGAATAAACTCAACATCTTCATTACAAATCCTCAGAGAAAATAACAGATGGTATTTGTTTTCCCATCATTTGCCTATCTAAAACAGGGAGAGAAACAGAGTTTAAAAGAGACAGAGAAACAGCATAAAACATTATCAAATTATCTGATGTTTCTTAGATGATTTTTTTTTATAAGAAACAATTTCATTGATTGAATGAATATCCAAGGATATAAAAAAGGTCGTTCTATTCAAAGGAAATCAAAAAGTTTCCAATTGCTATAAAAAAAAAAAGCTATGACTTTTAATAGCTTGTAAGTTTTTACACCAAAAAAAAAGCATTGTAAATGGCTGATTCAAGTATACCATTTGCGGTCTTGGCCTTGGCCAATTCCATAACTTCCACAAAACAGCTGATGAAATGTTAATCCATATATGCTTCTTGGTGGCTGTGAAAGGGTGATCAATAAGCAACATTCCAAGCCAATTCCGTGTGTCATCAGGGGAAACTGTGGACCAATTGAAGGCTGTAAATAATTCCGACCAAATGTACGAGGGTCGAGGAGGTGGGGCATTTGAAGAAAATGTGATTAATTGATTCACTGCTTTTTGGCAAAGACAGCACCAAGATGGAGATAGTTGAATCCATGGACAGCATGCATTCTGTAAACAATCCATGGTATTGAGGCAAGAATTTGTGATCTCCCATAAAATGTGATTAATTGATTCACTGCTTTTTGGCAAAGACAGCACCAAGATGGAGATAGTTGAATCCATGGACAGCATGCATTCTGTAAACAATCCATGGTATTGAGGCAAGAATTTGTGATCTCCCATGGTAGAAATTTGATCCTTTTGGGACAAGGGCACTTCCACAAAATTTTCATTGTTCTACAAACAATTACATAAAGAAACACTGGATACAGGAGACCACACTATTAATTGGATATTCGATTTCCTGAAATTTGTTTATATTGGTAGAAAGACCAGACACAAATACAGGTTGACGAGAATAATCCAGGTCCAGTGACGCTTTGTTTCTTTCAAAAGAAACTTGGATGTTCCAACAATGATAAAGAGAAGGATCTATAATTTTGATACCCTGAATAACAATTCCCTCCAGATCATCACCGCTTTTAGGATCTCCGAAATCTCTGCTTTAGCAGAGTAATTTTCCACAAAAGGTACATTTTCACTCTAATCTGGTGTCTCCTCCCATTATTCCTCACTGGAATCCATTGCTCTTCCCGAGCAGGATTTCTCTATGGGGTTAGTAACTAATTGCTCAATTGCTAGTTGAAACCTATGCAAACGTTACCAAGAAGTAAGATGATTGCAGTCTGCAGAAGTCTCCAAAAGCTCATCCTGATTCTCTCATGATGATAGCTAGACGGTTGCCAATTGAAAGGGATTTAGTTTTGTCATTTTGAAAATTTTATTCTTGTTTGTTTTTAGCAATCTGTTCACGTTATATTCTCCTGTTTTCAATATTTCTTTTTATTTTTGTTCCCTCCTGCAAACTTGTATCCTTGAACACGAACAATTAATCGCTCAATTGCTGTTAAACTATGTTGAATACCTTGAGCAGTGACCACAAATCTTTCCTCCATTCTTCGTTGCAGATTGTTAACAGCCAACCATAATGTTGGAGTGCCTTACTCTCTTTCTTTTGGTGGCTGCGCTCCCCAATTGTTGCCAGCCATCAAGCCTTAATGAAAAACTGATGGTGGCACAAGATATTAGAATAGAAAATTATCAGGAGCTAAGGGATATCTTACACATGTCCACCAACTACGACTGAACAAGAGTTATGGATTCACTCCAGTAGAGAATCAATCATCCAAATTCTTATCAGAAGAGAACTCAACTAAACTCTAGTCCATCGAGATTACTTGTTCATGTCCCTTAAGTGGATCCGTTTTAGGAGAAATGCTATAAGTTTCACGTCGCTCAAACCACCAACTTAACATTATATGATGATAACTACACCTTTATAACTTGCAAGACTACCATTGGAAACTCAATGTGAATCATTCGTGTTATACTGAAGCAAAACGATGGAGGATCAGAAGTTCATACAAATTTTCTAGGTACCAAAATCAACTAGAATGGGCAAACCTTCCACAGGAAAATATGGGTAGTTGCATAAAGTTGTGGAATATGCCAGAACCTTAGAAAACAATCAAAACTGCATAAAATTGTATTTTGTAAGGGAATTGTCGGATGCAATTTTCCTACCGTTTATGATGAAACAAATAATAAGTTACATAAAGAAAATGCATTTTGCTTACCTAGGTTCCCAACCGAGTACTTCAGCAATTCCAACAAATGACAATAGAAATGGAGATCCAACCGTTGATGCTTGAATTGCAAGCTCTCGATGACCAACGTGGAGAGCATCAAATTTTCCTAATGCTACTATTCCTCCTGAGTGACAAAATATGATTTTAAAAAAACGGGCCCATACTATCAAAACTATAAAGGAGAAATACAGAATTATGTTTGCAACTCTCTTATATCATGCTAATCCAAAAGAAGAAAAGAAAACTTCCTCACATAGTTACCAAACTGGAGGGCCTAGAACTCTACAAGACAGGAGAATATCCATCTAATACTGTGACTTCCATTCCTAAAACTATCGATCATAGCTACAGTATGCCCATCTGACCAACTTAGGTTAGCTGGATTTGGCTCCTTTTGTTGGGCTGTCCATTTTGTAACTCTCTGTATTTTTTTTTTTTTTCTCTTTTTTCTTTCATTTTCCCCCCAATGAAAGCTGGTTTTTTTTTATTAAAAATATTGTTTTTAGAAACAAAATAAACAATATTTAAGTCTCCACTACTTGCTCTCAAGTCGGTGACTTCATAAGTGTATTATATTCCATTTCCATCCCAACGTGCTATGTGAAGCCATCAACTGTTTGACCACTAAGTGGAACAAATGCCATAGACATGAAGTTCCCTTTGTACAATACTGACTATATACTCTAGAAAAAAGACCCATCAACAGCCTAAATCTTAGGATCATCAATTCTGTCAAGAGCTTAGGCGTTTATTGTATTTTTAACCTCTTCTAACATTTGAAGCTTTGTTCTTTATTTGGGAGTTTTGCTATGTTTTCAGTTTTCACCCCCTTTTGGGAGCTTGTATCTTGAACAAAAAGTCTGTTTCTTGCTAAACTAAATAAAGAGTCAAAACTGCAGGCTATATGCTTGGATCACAGATATACCAGCAGTATTTCACTATTTCTAACAAAAGCCAATTCTCATGGTATTGCATATAAATCGGAGCCATTTTGAACCCGCATTATAAGCAAACAATCATACAGTCAAAAAGTCGTTCAACTTCCCAATCCAACCAAAATGACCAAAAACTTCCCTCACATGAAAGACGCAGAAAAATTAAGACGAAGACACGAATTAGCATTCTTCCATAAAATTGACGGCAGTTTCAGAAGAAGATAGAAACAATGAAGGAACACAAACCTGCCACAGAGACTTCACGATCATCCTCTCGTGAACTGAGAAACAAAAGGACAACAGGCAAAATTGTAATTAGTATAAGAAAAAAAAAACAACACGGACGCCGATGAGTAATCGAAGGAGATGGAATGGGAAGTTACCCAAAGCAATCGGAGAGAACGGGGATTTCGCCGGAGGAGGTGGAGGGGACAATGGAGCAAAAGAAAGAAACCCGACGTCGTTGGGAGCAGCGGTGAGAAATTGAAGGGAAACTAGAAGTGGGATTGCGAGGCCATATCGGAGGAAAGAGAAGGACGGCGGAGGAGGTAAGGCCGGAGGTTAATCCGAAGGGAAAGTGAGAGTCGCACTCCCGTAGATGGTGAGAAACGCGAACGCCGGCGGCCAACATCGCCAGCTGCTTTGGACCGAGTGGGGGCGGCAAGTGGGAAGTAATGAGAGGCACAGACTTTCTCCGTTGCCTTCCCCAATATTGTAATTTCAACGTATTTATCTTATATTATTATCTTAACTATAAAGAAATTTATTTTAACTGACATAATGCTTAAAAATATTTACAAATATAGCAAATTTTTATTATCTATTTGTGATAACTACTATTTGTATCTATCTATAGTCTATGGCAGAAAAATAATAAAATTTTGTTATATTTGTAAATATTTTTGTTCATTTTCTTATATTTAAAAATAATCCTAATTTTAAACAGTTTTCTTAGAAAAATTCCAAAAATCTTATACTACACCTATTTTTGTCATCTAATCAAATTGCCAATCATAGTTGGCTAATTCTTTTTAATATTTTTCTTTTTATATGTGATTAGATTGGTATGCACAATGCATCTAAATATTACTCTTTTCTAAATATACTTTTGAGTTGTACTTATTTTTAATCAACTCAACTCAATGACTTTTCTTTTTCTTTTTTTTTTTATCAATGTCTGATATGTAGGATGTATTCATGATCAAGAGGTCTATAGTTCGAATCACTCATCTGTTATTGTACTAAAAAAAACTCAAATTTTTTATATATTTACACATAAGTTTAACAATGTGAATATGTTTAACTGGTTGGTTTATATCAGGATTGACAAGTCACTCAAGCATAAATCTTTTCTTTTTTAAATAGAATATATGTCGTTAATATATCAATCATGTGCATTAATCTAACATAGTTTAATAAATCAAGATACTGATTACCATATCAAAAGTCATAATTCAATCTTTTATTCTTAAATGTTGAACTTAAAAAAATACATTAATCATCTTCTTTATAAATTGAAGTTCGAATTCTTATACATGCATAATACTATATTTTGAATCCTCTACTCTGATATGTTGAACTATTAAAAAACAACATTTTAGGTGACTAGTTACCTAGGTGCCCACTCACCTTACTTGTATAAATAGGCTTTCATGCCTTCATTTCTATTCATTAATAAAATATCTTTCTTTGAATTTTTGGAGCATACATTAATTTGTACCTCTAACTTTAAAGGAAATAATACATGTCAATAACTGTAACTAGAGATTTCTACAAGACGAAGTTGTGGATGACTTCTTCTTCCCCATCTCTGCTCTCCATTTCATTCTTCATCCTCGCAAAGTTCCTACGTGGATCGGGGCCGGAAAATTCCTACAAAAAAATTCATGGAGATTGGATTCCCCAGAGAATTTTTATCGTTTTTTTTTTGTAAATTAAAAAAATCAATTAACTTAAATCACTATTGGGGAAAAGTTTTAATTAAATAGTTAAATTTCTCACTAAATATTTTTATGTGATTAATTCCACATGGACATGTATGTGATTAGAAGGAAATAATTACCTAACAAATTATTCACATACATAATCTAAATTTAAATGTTAAATTCAACCATATTTATTATCCTGACTATTAAACAATAAAATTTAAAATTTAACTATAATATTTATAATATAATAATAATAATATAACATTAAATTATTATAATAATTAAAAAAAAAGGGCTAACAAGGCAGAGGCAGAGAAGGTATTCTCCATCCTCGTCTCCGTTTAGCCTACGAAAATTTCTTTCCTCATTCTCTCTCCCATTTTCTCTCAAAATAGAGAATCCCACACCCCATCCCACATAGAAAATGGACATCTCGAATAACGTTAAGCTCCACTTCATTGCTCATCATGTGATTTATTAGTGAATTGAATCGATAAATAAATATATTTTTGAGCATAGGATCAAATTAGGCTATTGTATTGGAAAAGTTAAAAGGTAAACTAAAATATAATTGTTGGTTTATATTCCATCAAAACTAATAATGATCTAGAGTAAACTTGAGGTCTCTCCCAAAGAGATCCAATAATTAATGTTTCTAAAAATTTTATAATCAAAATATAACTTTGGAATGGAAAATGAGTCATTGATAAGTTACTCTAACAGGGAAAGAAAATCTACATTGAACAAAATTGTTGACTAATACAATAATCTTTGCTTTATTCAAAGGCTTTGAAGATCACATTTCAAAATTTTAAATTAACAATGAACACACTATGAGAGAAGAGAAAACCTCAATATATCTATTACTGTAGAGATTGTTAAGTGGTAAAAAAAGATATACATATTAGAGAAATTGGGCTCCACTGGCACTAAATCACTTGAAGCCCCTCAAAAAAAATTGTAATGGAACAATTAGAACAGAACTCTTGCAGCAGTTCCTCCTTTGCAACTATAGGGTTGCTAAGAACAATGTGAATAGCTATTAGAAGCACAACAGAAACATAATTTTATATCTCCAATTTGTACTTGAAAAGCCTTTTTTCCTGATTCACCCAGTGAATAGGAAACCCATCATTTACAAGTTCCCCAAAAATAACCAACCAACCTCTCAGAGAGAAAACAGTGTAATTTCTACTATAACTTGATTTTTCAGTTTTTAACTATACCTTGTGCTGTTCCTCCTTCCCCACCATTTCTTTTTCACCCTATCCATGGCACCTTCATTCCCAAGCTTATTCAAAATCACTTTTGTTTCACGCAGCCTTCCCCCGTAATCTTTCTTCCATGCTTCAAACATTTGCTTCAACCTTCTAAGTTCCCTATCTGGGTCAAGACTTGCCTCAACTTGACCGGATTTTACCTCTACCAAGAACTTTGCATCGTCGCCAAAGACTTGACTTCTTTGTTCGAATTCTTCGGCCAATCGGCTAATGACACTGAGACCTGCATTCATTGGTCTTACTCCATTGCTTTCATTGGCTGTGTTGTTGCTACCCACTTCCCAACTGTATCCTCCTCTGTCATCACTTGCATTCACTGATGCATCAGAATTTCTCTCTGAATCATCAACTGCTAAGCTTTTCTTTGCAATGGAGAGGCTAGACTGCAGGGATCTCATTTGTCTCTGCCACACCTCTTCCATTGACTTCATTTTCAGCTCATACTCTGACCAACGGTTCTCGTACTGTTGGAGACGTTGATGGAGGATGTCGTTTTCCCTCTCTTTCTCTCGCAAAGCATCCTCTGCCTTCAGGACACGGCGTTGTAATTCTGCAAGGAATGATGACTTAACAACACCCTCACCTGACCCATTTGCCTGTTGGAAAATCAAGATTTTGAGTAATCATATTAGACAAACAAGCACCTCACGTGATTAAAAGAAGGGATATTATTTCCTTGTATAGTAATAGCTATAATTCATTTTTAGACTTGGGCTAATTGCTGATTAATTGGATCTATGATTGGGATCCTTCTAGTATAAATATTCTTATTTTCCCACTCAATAATATACACAAAAAAATGACTCTCATACATAGCTTCAACACTAAGACAGTAAGACTAACTGTCAGTCATAAATCAGACAAAGTTGAAGTTGGACCAGTATGGATCGACACTTGAAAGTTTAAGGCAACCAGAAAAATTGAAAGCAAACATGATAATCAGAGAGGACAGATAAAAATCAAAATGCTGGAAGTTTACCGTCAGGCCACCAGGTTTCATTAATCCTATATCCCCTGAGCATCTCCTGACCAACCAGCCACGGATAACTGAAATGTAACAAACATTAAACCAAATTAGTAAAAGAAATCAGAACTCACACCAAAAAGTAACACAAAGAAACTGTAATTCAAGGGCTTAAAAGTGGACATGCACACTAAAGTTATCTCGGATAATTGAACATTGTTTTGTAACAATCGAGAACTGTAGTCTGTAGTGGCTGCCTCCTTGTGAAACCATAAATCCAGTATAATATCTAAGAACAGGTAGTTTACCCGATTGTATCGTAAGTGATGCATCACACACTTTCTTCAAACGTTTACTAGCAATTCTGGCTTTCACACACTTTTGAATTGAAATAGCAGCCCTATGCCTTTGTATCACGATTGCATATTCTTTCCTTGCTTTCTCCCCACGTGCAACTGCATGAGAAATTAGAATAGTTAAAACTCTGTATCCCAAGAACTAGAAAGTGGTTGGTTCTAAGTCAGACGAGGGAGTTTAATACATGACTGAAGTACGGAAATCCCTCTCTTCAGCTCTTTGAGGTGGCGTCGAGCTAGGTGCCCTCTATAACAGCTTTGAACAGAGAGAATCCCATGGAGGGTGCGGTTTCTTGTATCTTCAAGCACTCCAATCTGCCACATTGTTTTTTTGCATTAGTCAGTATTTTATGTGATGATATGGAAACTGCTATGAGGAAAAAATATACACACACAATTGCAGAGAATAAAGTTCACCAACAATTAAAATTATATAGAAATAGGTTATAATTTTGATTTCTAAACTCATTTCTCGAGTTTTTTTTTTTTTTTACCATTGATTTCTAACCCAATAGAAACCCGAGGAAAATAGCAACTGCACAATATAAGCAACAAAAGTTTTACCTGCCCAGTTCGGAAAAACAATTTTGTATAGCCAACTTGGTACATTTCAGGCAATATATTGAATTGATGAAGAATTGCAACTGAGACACTTAGGGGATCCTGTGATGCAATGCTTTCTTGTAGAAGGAAACCATACCTGACGTCCCACACCAACAGCCAAGCACAAGTTATTACATCAACAGATTTTAGAATGAAAAATTTTAAAAAGCATTATGGTGTAAAAGCAATAACCAGCACTACCTTCTAGCAAATTTCTGATGTGACATCCGGGTAGGAAAACCAGCTCGTGATATTCGTACCACTTCTAGGACCCCACAACATCTTAACTGTTGTAATACAAGTCCTTGCTCATACAATCTGGGAGACTGAACGTTGTTGGGCTTGATGCAACGGATGAAATGGGGTGTTGTATTTTCAAGACGGAGCATCAATTGGAATAATTGACCCTAAACAAATTTAAATCTGTTAATTAAAGCAATGGCGATTTCAAAGCAAAAGGTTCAATATATGACAATTCGGTGCCTAACATAATCAAACTCCGAAGAGACCTTCATTCATGTATCCACCTAGTCCTAAGAAAAGGTCAAACTCGATGATTCTGCAACCTACTGTCTTGAAATTTACTGTTTCTGAAACAAATGACCATTTGAGATTTCTGTCATATTACCAAATGCATCAAGAGCAACTAGCAACGATTTGCAAGAATCAGACAAACATCTGAAGAAAGAAAACAAAATAACGTTTGTATCCTTGCTCCAGTTTGAGCTATTGTTTTCTTTTTTTTTCTTGAATCAATCGTTGATATAATTTTGAACAAACTCTTAAAAATACCAATGTTGTGTAGCCTAAATTAACTAAAGGAGAAATCTCCCAGAATCAACTCTAGAATCTTTACTATGTATGAACTATGAAGTTGTGTCAAATACATGAGAGGGACTCCCTATGTATAAGGGATTAACCTGGGGATTTACCTAAATTCCCCTAATCCTACCTCCATCACAATGACTTATATATACTGCAAAAAGTCAAACAGTATAAGTACTAGTTCAGGAAATATCATGCACATTATGCGACTGAATGATAAATTTACTTTGAAAGACAGATTACCTTAAACTTTCTTGCAACACTTAGTTTTTGGGATTCTGCACCACCAGACTTGTGTAAAGTGCCGCCTATGGATTTTTCCGATTGAGTTAGCATGTTGGATGCAAAAATCTGAGGGAGATGGCATGAGCATGAGGATAGGAGTTGAATCGAATCTAAATGTAGCAAGTCCCTGTTTTTCTCCAGAAAACCAGTTGTGTCATAAGTGACCTGAAGGAAGACCCAAATGTAACTATCAAAAAGTCAGGTAAAATGAACTGAGGAAGAAAAACTTGTCATATATTCTTTGCACCAGGCAACGATATTTTCCTAAATTTGTATCAGTTTAACAGCTACATACAGTAAAAATCCATCACAGAAACGGAAAGAAATTAGAGATGGTTAATTGAATCAAGTCAGGGGCCATTGTGATGGCAACAATCATCCTTCTCTGTACTAAGTGATGAAAGATTGCATAAATAGAAAAAAGATAAGAAGTAAACTGCAATAGGAGTAGAAAATAAATAAATGTGTTCTACCAATGACATGTAAATACCTCTCCTGCATAATGATAGACAGTGAAGCCTTTCCCTCGTTCTCCTTTAAAAGAAGAATTAGGACCCAAATGCTGCTTAAGCTTGTTCGCGAAAGTCAGATCTGTCCCATTTGGAAAAGTAGACTCCTCATCTAACAGGGACAACAATCCCAAAGGTTTCTGCATAGGAATTAGAAATATACTTCAAGGAAAGCCTGACGTACACTTTTTTCGAATAAGGCATCACTCACATCAGTACTTCTCATCCCAAAAAGGAAAGAAAAAGGAAAAGGCATCCCTCAAATCAGAGTAGCTCACACTAATAACTCAGAATAAACATCAGGACTTGTCATAGCCGACTACTCAGATAGACTATATCAGACACCGGTAACTTAATAGTTAAATAGAAGATTTAGGGCAATAAGTATATGACTTCGTCTGATGTGTACCAGGAAGAGCCTAGAGGGCATATATAAGTTTGCTTAATTAAAACACCAACGTTCAGTGAAATATATGAAAGAATAAACAAGAGCAGTTGAAAACAGACGCTAGTGGCATGGAATTATGCAAGGTATTTCCCTCACTATTCTGTTGATATTCAAAAGAAACAATAGACCAAAAGGCATATGAGCTTCCAGCCAATTCAAGAGGAATGGTAATCTCTCCCTACTCACTATTCTCTAATAACAAACCTAAAGATCCCCTCACACTTGCCCCATACAAAATTTACACCAACTCACTGTTGGGACATATTCCCCCCTTTACTCTTCCTAATATTTGTATTGACGAAAAGAGGCTTTATAAATTGCAGTTATAATCAGATGTAGTATGCTGATTTAAAGTAGCCACTCTGAAACAACAAACAAAAACCAGTGAACTTGTGTCATAGAATATCAGCCAAAAGGTGAAACAAAGTTGGTGAAGCACAAGTAAATAGAAAGATTAGAAGATGAGAGAAAATCATCATAAATACTAAAAGACCAAGAGATGGTAGCACAAAAAATAAAGTCAACAAATTAAAAGTTGTATACCTTTTCAAACAGACTAAGACAATCTTGGTTGTCATCAAAATCAACTTTCGCCCAATCGATGCCGTCTTGAACATATTCCTGAAATACATAAACTTCAATGTAAAGCATAAGAAATGAGACGAAAATCTATTTATAGTTCCTTTTCCCTTTCTATTAGCCAGCTTAATGCTGGAGATAATACAGGTTATGTTTCGCTCTTGTATGGCCTATTCCACAGGAAGGGACCACAATTTCGTGATTTGGTAAATTCTAATTTTTGTATTCCATTGCCCTCATTAGGCCATTTTAAGAAATATTTTCCATTCAATTTCAAGTGAACCATGCATAGATAAAAGCTATGAGATTTCTCCCAAATTAAATTCCTAAATACACCAAAATAATGAGATATTACATTCAGATAATAGCTACTCCTACTCATCATCAAAACTTCCACAGTATTTTTCAGGACTAAGAACAAGAAGAAGAGAAACGGCTGTTGCATTTCAACTAAACGTAATCGCTTGAAATCATTTCAGCTTAATTAGAGCATAAGCAACTAGACTGTTACCTCCTGCTCTAGCTTAAATAAATGACGATTGAAATGCTGCTGTAGTCTCTCGTTTGCATAGTTAATACAGAACTGTTCAAAACTATTCCTCTACAAAATCAAGGAATAGATAGGGAAAATATATTAGGATAAAGATGCATACCACATACAATTACACATTAAGTGAATTAGAGAGAGAAAGGGTGATTAAGAACTTAAATGAGGCATACATCAAATGATTCAAAGCCATAAATATCAAGAATGCTGATGGATCTGCCAGTGCGTCGTTTGCCTACAGCAAGAGATTTGTTAATTTGTTCGACCAGCCACTCACACAAACAAGCATAAATTGACTTTGCCAATGCATCTCTTGTGACAATTGCCTGCAAGTGAAAAGACGGAGAAAAATGAACTCTGATGTGGGAGTTCTCACAAGGATAAAAGTTAAATGCAGTCTTCCATGAACTGTCAGATGTTTGGAACAACAATACGATATAACTAAGTATAAATAACTTAGTAAGGTTCAAGCTCGATTTTGATCCCCAATCCACAACTGATGATACAAATGTATAACAATGCAAGATTGACAAAGCATAAATCCAAAGTGAGTGCATACTGATGAAACCAAAGCCAAAATAAATTTAAGAAAAAAAAGAGAGAGAGAGAACAAGCACTGGCTATGTTCTTAATTGCACAACCGTGTGTATGGTATGAGGCCTCAACAGATTTAGGCCTGAATGGTCTAGTCATTCCACCACAACTTTTCAGTATAAACTTCCACCAAAAAATGTATAACAATGCAAGATTGACAAAGCATAAATCCAAAGTGAGTGCATACTGATGAAACCAAAGCCAAAATAAATTTAAGAAAAAAAAGAGAGAGAGAGAACAAGCACTGGCTATGTTCTTAATTGCACAACCGTGTGTATGGTATGAGGCCTCAACAGATTTAGGCCTGAATGGTCTAGTCATTCCACCACAACTTTTCAGTATAAACTTCCACCAAAATCACTCATCTTTGACCTAGATCTAACAATTGTTTCTGTCTGACAAAAATCTTTGTGAACAAAGAAGAAGTTAACAGTAGAGAGTTTTACTCGCAACTTGGAGTCCCAATTACAATTAAATTGAAGCTAAAACACTTATCATAAATAGTTATAAGTCATTGCTTAAACATAATTTAAAGGTGACTAAACATGTAGTTTGCTGATGGGAATTAGTTTCTCCCTTATGCACAATATAAAGTAAGAGGTTTTCCTGAACAAGGTTCTTGCCTGAGATAAAGTAAGCTTTTGGACAATGCTGTCATTCCCAACTCTCATTTTTCGAGTTGATAAAGCTAGTTTAAGCTCCTCAATCTCACACTCAATCAGTTTAGCAACAGTCTGTAAACCTGAAAACGGTTATCCAATAAAAGCATAAAGCTTAAGAAACATGTTACTTTACAACAGAACATGAATAATTGCTTAAATTGTCACATGCAGGCAAATGCTGTAATTACAAGTAGATGAATGATATTGTAAATCACTATGAACGGAAGAAACATAGAAGAAAGAAAGTTCTAGAAATTGTTGTCCCAAGGATGTGAATTACTTCTCCTCCTTTGTTAAGGGCCTACAATGGCTTCCTTGTAAAAATATCACTTTTTATTTAGGTATAGGTAGGTATCTATATATTCTTCATGATATCGACCATAACTTTTATCCAGCCTTTTTTAATGTCAAAGATGGGAAGCTAAATTGAAGTAGAATGAATATGAGAAAATTGCTCTCGTCCTTCCTAGACATTAGACAGAATGATAACCATTCAAATTGCATTGTCATTTGTTCATTTTGGTTTATCTGACACTTAACTCTTTTATAGGTTATTTCACACGGTTATTCATAGGTATCAAGAGCATCCCTAATTATGACTGACAATATTAATTTCATGATAATTTAAACCTCGGGAAGTTCTTAGATAAGAATATAAGTTGACAAAGAGGTTGAAGAAAGTGCCCTAAGTGTGTCTTTCCAGTTCAAATCCATGCTACAAATAAAAACACATTTCACATTTAGAAATTCTAACCTTCATCTTCCACAGCCTCCACATGATTCTCATTGTCTATAACACTAAAGGAAACATTTCCTAGCCATAGAACAGCAGCAAGCATTGCAAATACACTGTGCTGATCTTCTTTGCTGATGTGGACGACATCTAGTGCTTCCTGAGTAGTAATGACGGGCAGGTTACAGCAAAATTCTACTTCAAACACATAAAGACTGAGTATAACGGCTCAAAATAAATAGCTGGTCAGTATTTATTTATTTATAAATTAAAAAAATTACCATGACTACACGAAACTCCTCGGCATCATTTACTCTACTTATTGAGAAACAACTGCTCTGGCTGAGATATTTGTACTCCTCTGCTCTTCTCAAGTTTAGCTTCTCTGCACACCAAAGTTAAACCTAGATGAGATGGTTCTGCATACATGAGAACAAGATATCGTGTCTATACTGTACTTGGGGTGCATTTACAGCTAGCTATTAAACCCTTGGTGATGCTTTTCATCGATTCATATAACAATGAGAAAAGGTAGTTTATAACTACAAGTAAATGAGAGAACTTCAAGAGTTCAACAGAGGAAAATAGAATCTATCTACTTTTTCAACCATGCACCAGGGTACATATTAGAAATTTGAAATTGTAGCAAGCACAAAATAAGTAGAAAACCTGAAGAAAATTATCAGAAATGTGAGGGGAACCAGCAAATGTTTGAAAATTTGCATGTATTTTGAAGTTCTCTGAGGCTGCTTCTTGTATGACTATTAATTTGCAGAAATCCTCCATTGTTGGCTTGAATATTGATAGAGATGAGGTCTTTGCGATGGCTAAGCTGCTCGGATAAGAATGAATCGTTCTGGACTCCAATTGTTGAGAGAGTTCATAATAAGCTGGAGGTTTGGAGGGGTTTTCCCATTTCAAAAGGGGTTAGATCCACGCTCATTAAAGTTGTTCTTTCAAGTATGACGGTCTATTTCTTCTCTAACTTTAGAGCTCCGGTTGGTGCCTGTAAGGCTATTGAGAAGTGCTTTAGAAGCTTCTTGTGGAAGGGGGCCGATTTGATAAAAGGGAGTCACCTTGTTAACTGGGCCAATGTTTCTACCCCCTGCTCTTTGGGTGCTTTGGGGGTTGAAAATCTTAGAGCCAAGAACTTTGCCCTCCTTTCAAAATGGTTGTGGCATTTTGAACTTGAGATATCTGCTCTATGGAGAATTGTGATTAAAAGCATGTATGATGAGGCCTTTGTTAGCGATGGGCTTGCTTATAAAAAGTGAAACCGTTCCCTTAGTCCTTGGAAGGACATAGCCTAAGATGTATAATTTTTTGGGACAACTTCAGCTTTAAAGTTGGAAGAGAGGATAGGGGGCATGTGTAGGCTTGCAACAAACCTACACATGCAGGCATGAACAGCGCTCTAAATGTTAGCTAGTACATGCAACTCAAGATAAAACCACTCAAGAGAAACAAAGAAAACAAGAGATCCAACTCAATCCATATCAATATGAATAAATGTTACATGATGTGTAAGGTATTAAATAACGAGTAAAGGAAACACTATTAGCAAATTAGCTTCAATTGTTTCCCAAAAAAAACAAAAAAAACTTCAATTGCTTTAATTAATGATGAAGTAAATATACTTCTGATGGTGATACGTATCCATAAGATATAAAAGCACTGTCCCATGACAAACCAAAATAATGCCTGCAAATTGGAAGAGAGAATAACCTTAAGTGTAGGCGAAGCCCCACTACATAGTTGATAAAAGATGTGGTATGACCTCTCTCCCTCCGTGCATTGGACAACTCTAGACTGTTGGAGAAATATATCATTCTCAAGTAGTTTTTTTTTTTTAAAAAAAAAAAAGAATTAATTCAGGCACATTTAAAGGGTAGACTAATAGATTTACCTTTTCAAGCAAAACTGTTCGGGGTTCATCAAGAGCAGCACGATCAAAGTCAGATTTACCATCTCAAATAAAATATCCATTGAAAACCAATATAGAGTCCAAATAACAGGAAAGCTTACAAGTTTGAATATTTGCACCAGATATTTTCCCAGTTTCACTAAAATGGATTTCTATCATTTTTCCCTGCAAATGTTAAATTCAACTTAAAAAAGGCTTTAGAACCTAAAGTTACAAATAGAAAAGCCACTTTGTTACAACACAGCCATGTAAATGAAATCAATGATTTAGGAGCTTACGAAACGGCTTGAGTTATCATTTCTCAATGTTTTGGCATTTCCAAAAGCTTCTAAGATAGGATTGGTCTTTAGTATCTCGTATTCTATTCCACTTCCACCACCAAGAGCAGCCAAATATTGCATTGCTATCTTTGCTGTTTCAGTTTTCCCAGCTCCACTTTCACCGCTGAATATGAAAGCATTAAAAGGACATGAATAATACGGAGAATATAAAATTACCTTCATGCTATTCACAAAACCGCATGTTATTTATGATACAAACTAATAGTTATATGGAAAACATAAATACCAAGCTATCGTTAGCTCTAAGAGACATACCACAAACCCTATAGTTGGTTCTACGTTGTCTTATGTCATTTATCTGAATAACTAAATGGTGTAAACTATAAAGACTGAAGATATTATTATAATTTCCTTTGCCTTTTTAAATGAATGCTGTTGGTTATATGCATGAATAAAAAAGTAAAACTCAGATAGAACAACAAGGAATTAAAAAAATAAATTAAATAACCGTACATAAGTGGAAAACATGCACCAGCATTACCTTATTATCATTGATTGATTTACTTCATCTGAAAGTACAAAAAAGTTGGTAATAAGCAGACAAAATAACAGCCTAACCACAAATTGAATCTAATAAAATATCAAGGGCATCAGAAAACCTCGAATCATCTCTCTTATGGCTGTATCGGTAATGGCATATACGTGTGGGCTATCAACTGTTTTGCGCTTGTATGCGTCAATGTAATCGTTTCCCTACAAATCAACTTCTTAAAAGATGATAGCAACCAGAACTGGCCCTGCTTTTGTCTGAAGTTCCCAAAATGACACCCATGTCAATAAGATTAGAAATGCTTTTAAACAGACCCTTGACGAACTACTATATAACAAATTTTCTGACACTCACATATATAATATCTTGATTATATCTGTACTCAAGATCATATAATACTGAATGCTCATTTAAATAGCTAAGTTGCATAAGATCATCAACACCATCAAGAATATCCGGTTTTGCAGGAATCAAATTTTCAGCTTTCACCTTTAACACCTGAAACCATCCATATGGTATAGGCAATCAAATATCAATAAGCTTCACACAGCTAAAGCTTCTTACAAATTTCAATTTGCTACCTTTCCATCCGTCAGTGAAACTATTGACTCTGTTCCTGCCGTTGATAGTATCTTTACAAGATCCCAATTCCCATTTGGAAGTTTAAACCAAGACTGAAGTATCGGAAATAGACAAATTGAGCAATGTCTTTAATATTATCCACAAGACTATGATTAACTGAGAAACATGTTGGTTCACAATCGCTTAGAAAAGAACGGCCTATACAAGATCATATATGCAAGGGGGATATTTTTTTTATTTTTTCTTTTTTAAATGTACATTCCAAATTTATGAAAAAATGACAGAAACACAATGAAAATGTAAGTTATATGAGATGCATGAAGAAAACAGAAACTCGGAACGCCTGAACTGCCAAATATGGATGAACCTTTTAAGTGCATTTTCAGAAAGAGAGATCTAAATTGGAACTTGACAATAGTCAGTACAACGTAAAAAATGGGACAAGACACACAGCAATGTAATAATTATTGCTCAAAACAGCTTCGTTGTATGGACAAGGGGACCATCTGTATACAAACGGGTAGGTAACAATAATCAGGTCATCATGAAGATACGGTCCAATAGGTTCAGAAGAACATAATCCAAAAAGGAAACTGAAAGTTGTATCTCAATTATTCCACTGTCATCAACTGGCTTAAGCATTTGTTTTGACGCGTGGAAGAATGGAATGAAGAATATGAACCCGTTTCCATTCCATATGATCTTCTCCAAGAGCAAATTGATACACAGCACCAGTGGACAACAAGAGAAGATCCAAAGACATAAATGTCTAAATGAAAGGATTATATGAAATTTAAAGACTTATATTTACAAAATGTCTAGGTCCACTTGAAAAATAATTTAGTAGATAACTGGACAATTTTTTTTTATAAGAAACAGGACGTATATTATGCACAAAAAACCCAAAAACAGCTTAAAGTCAAGGGCGAAGAGATGATAACTGGACACAATTACTTGCAAGAACAATGATCTTGCATTTTGCACACTGATGTTATACTGCAACTTGCATGCAAGCTATTCCTAGGTGACATGCAATCCTCCTTCAGACAATTGCGGCCATTTTAATATGGATTACTACTTCTCCTATTGACTAAAAGAATTCTTAAGTTCCTTTTTTTTTGGTACACCAAATTGGGGTAGGGGGGATTTGAATCTCCAACCTTTTAAGGAATGTAGTATACGCCAAATACTACACTATGCTCACTTTTGCATAGTACAATCCAAAAGTATATTACACATTTTGGACTAATCAAATCTCAACCTCAGACTTCATAAACTCAAGTTTATTACAATTGTGAGCCAAATGTCTCAAATGGAAAAACCGACTAGTAAACATATTCTTTTATATAACAGATTAAATAAGGAAGGGGGAGTGACCAAGATTTTAATGGGATTAAGTGGTAGAATTAAGAATGTATCTTTTGAGTAATGGTGAACTAAAAATAAAACCTCAGCCACCATTATCCTATGATTATTTTCTTTTATAAGAATTATCCTATGATTTGAAATTCAAAGTGTCAATATATGACCCAAAATACCTTCCTTGGCGTGTAGGAGGATGTGTCACCCCACCTGCGTTCGGTATGTGAAGCCGATACTGAAGGTGAAGGTAAAGGCATAAAACCATCTTCTCCATCATCCATGGTGGGTCTTTCTTCCACTGTTGTGATATTGTAATTGTATGGTGAGTCCTCATTCAGCTCATCAATATTGTTCATACTGTATTGAAGTCGATTGACGGCATCATCTCCAGCAGCACCATTTTCACCATCAACAATCGAATTAGCTTCCATGTCTTTCGCATTCCGATTATACGGCTCTTCCATAGTTTCAGCAGTTTGTGAAATCATGAACCGAGAATTAACTGGCATGGATTTGGTGGATTGCAATGAAACCATCACCTGGGATTTCCGAGACATATTCCTGAAAATTTAGGCATAATGGCAGACTGAGCATTGGCAGGTGGGATAGCTGTGGCTATCAATATTGAGATAAAAAGATCACTTTTCAAAAAAAAAAAAACTAATAATTCTAATCAAACTTTAATAAGGTCCCACGTGAACGACCCATCTGACGAACGAAAAAGAGGGGACCATCTCTAAGATTAAGATGCAGTATCAACTGATCCTGGTTAGTAGGTCACCATTGACAAGTTCAATTGACAAGTTCAACACCAAATGTCTCCTCAATTCTGAAATATCCTAAGCTAATACAGAAAGCAATAAAGTTGGTTCGAATCAATTGAACAGATAGAAAGACTTTGCTTTAACCCAGGAACTCTGAAATTAAAAACCCCTCGATCTGTAAACTTAAATTCCTTAAAAGCTAACTACCGATCGGAGTTAGAACTGCTTCTTCAATAGATCTTTCAGTTCAATCCACCGTTTGAGAGCTAAAAAAAATCTCAAAAAGTGAAGAGTGAAGCTCGATAAACAATTTACATTACTAATGACATCAAATTCGAAAACTGAAAACATTAAAAACGAGTTCAACCAAACTTCACCAGTCAGGAAAGAGTAACAACATAATAAAAACGAAGAACATCAAAATCAACCAAAACCCATTTGATTTATTTCCTGAAAAGAAAAACCCACCAAGGTAAAGTCAATACTAATGCATTAAATCTAAAATTCATTATCTTACCTCTTTAAGAAATGAAAAGACAACAGCTCCGAGCAGATTGGAGGCAAGATCGAGTACCGAGAACTAAGAGACGAGAAATCTGCTCAGAGCTTGAAAGAATTAAGAAGTGAAACAAGAGAAGCTGGAGAAATTCGATGCAAGGAGCTGCAAGAGTTGTGTGAATTGAGAGAGATCGCTTCCAATGGGGAGGCTTTCAGGGAAACCTGGAAGCCATAGCCAGAAACATGGTAGGGTTCGTGGAGAAGGGAAAATCAAGGGGTTGGGATTGAGATGGAGATGGAGGGAGGTTGTTTGGATTGCGAGAAAGTTGAACAGAAAAATGGAAAAGAAAATCCAAAGCGTGTAGAGATGGAGCAGCTTTTTTGCCTTGCTTTGCTTTGTTATTTTCCTCTGCTTCACAGACACACAATTTTACATTTTAAAAATAAATAAATAAAATTTGAATTTGATTCGTATTTAATTTTTCCTTTCCCAATCTAAATTTTGAATTTTTTTTCTTTTTTTTTTTTTGTGTTGAAGGAAATTTTATCCCATTGACGATTTTGCCCTTCGAATTTTTTCGAATTGCCATTTGTATCCTTGGGAGGTTGATTAGAAAGCACGGAGTTGACTGATCTGAAACAAGGATGTTGGTCCAACGTCCAAGGCCGGATAATAATTCCTTTATTTTAATATATATATATATATATATATATAATACGTTAGTGAATTTATTCTATTTTAGTCTATATATTTTTAATTATTCAGTTTTAGTCTCATATTTTTAAATAAATCTTAAATTTAGTCTCTAAAAATTAATTTCTATCGAAATTGATTAAATAATAATAAAAATTTTCATGCAAGAAAATAAAATATATTAATATGTTTTTGAAATTTACACTAAAATAACTATGGATAACAAAAGGTTTTTTAAAAAAAACCAACAATAAACTAGCATGGAGACTAAATTTAAGATTTATTGAAAGTACAACTACTAAAATTGAACAAATTTTAAAGTAAATAAATCAAGATGGTATTTTAACCTATATTAAATTACATGGTTAGTGTTTGAAGTTTGAGGTTTGTGTCTATTCGATTTATGAACTTTTAAAACTATGTTCTTAAATTTTAATTTTATATTTAATAGATTTATTGTTGGATTACAAATTTTAAAAAATTAATCAATCTATGAGATATAAATTTAAATTTTATGTCTATTTGAACCTTGAACTTTCAAATTTGTGTTTAACTGATTCGTGGATTCTCAAATTTTGAAAGTTTAAGGACTAAAGTTGTAAGTTTTGAAGTTCAAAGACCAAATAAACACAAACGTCAACTTTTTTAATTTAACCACGCACATAAAATACATACAAACATACAATATATATTCTTTCTTTCTTTTAGAAAAATACTATCATACGTGTAAAAGTGTGAATTTTAAACTACGATCTCGGAGAGAAAACAAATGAGTATTTGGGAGAGGAGCTAGTTGGAGTGGAGTGTAATTAACTTTACTCTTTGTTTAGCCCCAAATAGATTTTAAATTCATTGCGGACCCCTCGACTTATTAACTTGTTACACTATATACCTCGCATCTAAACAATTATGCTTTTTGCATCGAACATCCTTAAATTGTTCTCACATTTGCACTTATAAAATACGATATAAATTTGGTTAAATATTTATGTATTAAAATTATGACTGTTTTTAAATATAGAAAAATGAGTCAAACTATTTACAAATATAGAAAAATTTTAAAGTCTATCCGTGATAGACTACGATAGAATTCTATCGCAGTCTAAACAGTGAAATTCTTTTATATTTGTAAATAGTTTGATGTTTTTTCTGTTTAGAGTAATTTTCCCTAAAATTATGGTTAAATTGTCAAATTCACGTATATGGTTTAAGCTTGATTTTAATTAACTCCAACCACTTGTGTCTGATTTAAACTTTGAATTTGTAATTTTTAGTTATCTTATCTCGTTTTGTTTAGTTAAACCTTACATTTGATAAGATAAATGTTTTTTTTCCTCGAGAAACAAGGATAACAAATAATTACATTTCCATAAAGGCCAAATCGGCTTCAACTAAACGACAAATCCAAATTGGGAAATCATCCCACCAACAATGAGACTCCTCCTCATCTATTGTCCAATGCGTAATTGCATTAGTTACCATACTATGGGATCGTCGAATATGACGAAACTACATCTCCCTATTTCTCCCCATAAATAGAATGTCTTCCACCGCAGATTTCACTGATGTTAACACTTCTTCCTCATCTGCCAACTGCGGTCATATTATCCGACTCCATAAGCACCTATACAAATGAATCCACACCTCGTAATCTCGATGTTATCACACAAACCTCAACAAAATAACACATCAATTGATCCACAAACGTCTGATGCAGCACACCCCTAATTTTTTAGCACACAACTAATACCCCCTTACCATTTTCTTCGCATTCCAAACCGCTCACAAAACAAGCCACCCACTAAATCTATAGGTAAATAGTTGAAATTAAGTTTAGATCAATTGAAATATTGAATTGACAGTGAAACTTAGTGAGATTTGATCATATCAATTGAATTTTCTAAAACCATGTAATTAAAATTTTTAAAATCTATAGGTACCAAGCTGAAACTAAGTTTAAACAATATAAACTAAATTGGTAATTTAATCAATAAATATTTAGAATATTTTAATATTTGACTACATTTTTAAATATATAATTATTGGGTTGAGCTTTTAGGCCAAAATAATTGTAGTGGCCCTTTATTTATGGTAAACTTACAACTTCTTAATATGTTTTTCATGTTAAGAAGTCAATGATTAGAGGTCTATTTTCTCCTAACCACTTCTAAATTATTCGTTGGTGAATTATTATCGCACACTGACTTATGTTATGAAAACTGAAAAGCGTATTAATTCATTTTTAAGGAAAGTATTATTTTTATTATTTCTTTCTTTTTCTTTTCTTTTTTTTTAATTATGGTAAATAGAAAAATATCAAATTATTTTTAAATATTGAAAAATTTTACTATCTATAAGCTATAGACCGCGATATATTAGAAGTCTATCGCAGTCTATCACTGATAGACAGTGAATTTTTTCTATATTTGTAAATAATTTGATTCGTTTTTCTATATTTAAAAACAACTCTAAACAACTCTAAAAAACTCTAATGCATCATAGTAAAAAGACAAAATTACTCCTACTTAAATGTTATAAAAATGATAAAATTGAAAAATATTAAAATTACATCAAATTTATTAAATAAATTTAATTGATAATTTGATGCCTGAGCGGTTCATATCAGTAACAATTTTGTTTCCATACTGAAAATTTTGTAACAACTTCACCTTCAAACTTTAATAAGTAACGACTTTTCAGTCAATTTGTACTTTACAATTTATAATGACAGTCTTCATTGTGAAAAATTACTATTAAAACTTATTGAAAGTTCTCACACATGTAGATTGATAAATTGATCGAAAATCAATTTCTTTTATAAACTATAAAGATCAAGTAATTAAATAATAAAAGTTGACGTTTAACTTTTAATAGATTTTCACTATAGAGGGACTATATCGTTGCTAACCTCAAAAATTAAATTGTTGCTTTTATGAAAGTTTATGAACTAGGAGTGTTTTTTTAACTTTTAATTTTTTATTTTGAGTACTACACGCTAGCATCATTTTTTATGTTTACATTTCTTTAATAAAACTTTCTATTTTTTTTAATTCACTAATTTACTCCTACAAAATTTGAAAACTTAAGATTTCATTAGACATAAAAATCAAAATCATATCCAATAAATCTATTAATGTTTTATAATATAGAAAGTTGTTAGGTGCCTATTACTATTAGACACACGATTAAAAGTTTAGAGATCGATTAGACACAAACCTAAAAGTTTAATGACTTACTAGACACTTCTAGAAGTTTAATAACCAAATAAATACAAAATTCAAAGTTCAAGGATTAAAATACCATTTTGATTTTTATACTTTGAAGTTTATTCAATTTTAGTCCATGTGCTTTCTGTTGTCCAATTTTAGTATATATACTTTCAATAAATCTTAAATTCAGTTTTTCAAAGTTAATTTTACATAAATTGATTAAATAATAATAATAATTTTCAGGTAAGAAAATACAACATGTAAATATTTTTTCAAATTTTATAGTAAAAATGTTGGATAACAAAAAGTCTTTTTAAAAAAACAAACAATAAACTAGTAGTAGGGAATAAATACCTATTTAGATTGACTTAGTAAAAAAAAAAAAAAAAAAATTTCTTAAAAAGTCATTTTCATTTAAACACTTTAGATAAAAAAAAATGTTCAAAATAAAAACACTAATGTGTTTGGCAACTATTTTTTAAAAGTGTTTTTATATACAAGTTTATTTTGTTTGTTATATATTGTGATGTCAAATTATTATAAAGAACGACGAACTAATAATTTAAAATAATGGTTGTCAGAACTAGCCATTTGTGGTGGTCGGAGTTGAGTTGCGGAGGGCGATGGTAACCACGACAACATAGTGGAAGTGGGGTAGATGACTTTTGAAGGTATTTTGTTAATTTTAAAAACTATATAAATTAGAAAGAGAGTAACTATTAAACACTCAAAAGTTACTTTTCTAAAAGTTGATTCAAGTGTTCATTGAGAGTGATTTTAAAATCGTTAAAATCACTTTTATCATTTTTAAAATGCTCAAAAATACACTTTTAATCACTAAAAAATAATCTAGTTTTCAATTTTACATTTCTAAATGCAATTTTCAATCATCAAAATTAGTTTTGAATATTTAGAAACATGTGTCACGATGATTTTGAAAATGACAAAAGTGATTTTAGTCCTTTTAAAATCACTTCCAAACATACCCTAAACCAACTTATTTAATAAATTCATTTTTTTCCGAAAACTATTTTGAGTAACCCTCCAACCTTTTTTAAAATATTTTTTTTCAAAATTAAACTAAGCATACAATAAATTTAAAATTTATGAAAAGTACATAGACTAAAATTAGAAAATTAAAAGTAATATGAATTATTTTGAACCAATTTAAAAGTATAGGAATAAAATTAGTATTTTAATCTAATTGTAATTTAACCTATTATTAAAAAAAGAAAAAGAAAATTTGACTATTTGAATCGGGGAACAATATCAGAGTCCGACACAGAAAAAAAAAACGTGTGGTAGCGTAAAAATTTGAATTGCCAGAAATTAATAATTTTGAGTCAGATACTAGATAGTGGCAAAATGGTCATTTCCTACAACAAAAATCGTCTTACTACTTATTACTTTGACAAAGAAAAAGCGGGCAGTAAGGGAGGGAAGCGGAAATCAAGGATGAAACGGCAACGTTTAATAATGGGCGCCAGATAGTTTAAAATTAAAGCCAATACCCATCCCGGTACACATTGCTTACCGTGAAAGCGGGTGCAGATGATTATGCCTCCCACAAGCGTCACTAATTTCCGTCTTTTTTTTTAAAAAAAAATAATTGTTCCATTTTCCGACATGTCACGCTGACGTGTCCCCCCAAGATCACTCCCCTGGGTCCCACACAACAAAAAGTTGTATCTTGTAATATAATATAAAAGTAAAACCCACACTTCTACTAGGGATTTTAATAAATATGGATACTATAGTCAAAATATTTCTAAGATTTATGTTTTTTTTTCCTTTTTAATTTAAAGATTGTGAGTGGATATATGGCCTTTTCTTGTTGGATTGTTTTGGGTAGAATTCTACATGTTTGTTGTGACATCAAATTGGTTTGATCCCTTATATTTTATAATAATGAGTATATGTAACTTAGAATAAGGTAAAAAAAAAAATGTAACTTCTCTTTTTATTTGAGTTCAATGAACATGAAAGGTATTACCGCAACTTAAAATAGTTACTTATAAAAATTGTTCATGATATTCGGATTAGCCAATATTAAGATTTTCTTTTTTTTAAAAAAAAAAAGGTTTCCATGAGACAAGTTTAAAATTTTTAAATGTATAAGGTTTATCAAAATGGAAGAAATTTATTTATTTAGCAAAATATGATTTATATCAATCAATAGTAAATCTTGTCAGATCTAGGTATATGCTGCAACTTGGAGTAGTAATGGTAAAAATCAAGTCTATTTGTATTAAATTAAAATCAACTTCTATATCTTACAATTATGTTATCCAAACAAGGAGTCATATTTATTGTTTGGGAGTCATTAGATTTTAAGGAGTGTTTGACTCACCAATATGAGTTAGGTTGAGATGGTAAAAATTATCAACTCAATGTTTGGTCCACCAATTTTAAGCGTTGATGAAAATGAGTTGGTTATTTTTACCAACTCTCCCTTTCGCCAATGTTTTCAACGACTTCACCCGTCGATCGTTGCCGGTGACTACTGCTACCACACTTCGACGACCAATTCTGAACTACGACAACCACCTCCGATGATAGTTTCGTCCAGTGAAGAACACCTCCAATGATCAACTATGGTGACAACCACCTATGACAACTAACACCGACATTCATCTCAGGTAACCAACTCCGACAAAGACCACCTTTAACGACTAAACTTTGATGATCACTTCAGGCGACCAACTCTAGGCCCCAACAACCACCTCCAACAACAAATTTGGGGAAGACCATCTCTGATGATCAACTCCGGTGACAACCACCTTTGACGACAAACACTGACATTCAATTTACGCAACCAACTCCGATAAAGACCACATCCAACGATCAATTTTGGTGACGACCACCTCTTGTGGCCAACTTCATTGATTACCTTGGGCAACCAACTCTGACGACTACCTTCGCACGACTAACTTCGAAGAGCAACTCTGGGCTCTGGCAACCACTTCCGATAATAACTCAGACGAAGGTCACCTCCAGTGACATCTACCTTTGACGACCAACATCGGCACTCGCTTAAGGCGACCAACTTTAGTGAAGATCACCATTTCCAATTATCACCTTCGCGCGACAACCATCTCCAGTGGCCAACTTCGATGATCACCTCAGACAACCAGCTTCGTCGTTCATCTCCAACAATGAACTCTAACGACCAACTCGACCGATCATATATTAAAAGATAAAAAAAAACTTGGCTGACGAAAGTGTTTTAAATACAAAATTGAAACTATTAGTTTATAGTATTTAATAGTTGTCTTTTATAGTAATTTGATATTGAGGAATTGTCTAAGGATAATCGGGTAATTCTTATATATCTACTTGTATTAACATTCAGAAGATCGATTGCTTCTTAATAGCTCCATCCACAGTCTTTAAAGAAGTATTGTTTTTCATATACTTGGTTAGACCGACTAGCTTGACTATTTTAATAAACAATATTTTTTTGTATGCATGAAATCGGCTCGTTGTTGGCGATATTCTTTTTTTTTTTTTTTTTTTTTGTGAACATGTAGATATACCCCTAGTGACAACCATGTTTTTTGTGCATGTTCAACTCATACGTTCTACGACCGTTAAAGTATGATGCAAGGTTGTTGATCATATAAATCATAGTATTTTGTCTACATCAAGTGCAATAATTACATGTAAAAAATTATAAAACATATTTATTTATCGAGTTCACATCTCAAAATGAGTGTTAAGAATTTGGAAAAGTATGTGTAGTTGAATGGTAGAACAAAAATTTAAGAAAAAACAAAAAACAACAACAAAATAATAACAATAACAACAACAACAACAACAAAGAGAATAACCTATAAAAAAATACATGTTTTTTAAGCTATAAAAAACTACACTAGATATCCATAACTTAACACAACTACTCAACTATGTACCATAAACACAAACTTACTAAACCTCAACTCAACTCAATTCTACACCCCCAAACACATATAATTATTACCAACACAAACAATTATTATCCACATATAATTATTACCAACTCGATTCAACCTAACGCCAAACACACTCTTATGAATCCTTGTAGCAATTAAATAAGCATAAACTCCTAGCAACAAAATACTGTTTTATTTATTTATTTTTTAAAATTATGATGAATTAAATAAGACATCTACAATATACAAAGTTATAAGATACTAGTGTTTTTTTTTTTTTTGTTCCTTTTGCCCATAAAAGGAGGACTTTCTAATACACAAATTAAGAAAATAAACAAAACTGTTAGCCAAACTAGCTGCAATGAATGAGCAATTATAGGTAGAGATATCAAAGAAAATCAAACCATCATTCTTTTCTAGTAATAATTATATAGAGAGTCATTAGGAGTGATTCAAGAATAGAAAGGACCCATATGTTTAAAGTGCAATTTTGATGTCTTTTTAATTTTTTTTTTAAAAAAAAAAAAAAAAGAAAAAGAAAAAGAAAAAGAAAAAAAGAGAGGTTATATGCAAGTAAAACTTAGCATTATTTAATGAAGACAACCCACCTAAATTATGAGTCCAACTTGGTGGGGTCTATAAAATTAACAATCCATTTTTTTTTCTTTTTGCAAGTAGCTACCATTTTATTGTCATCCCAACCCACTCAATTAAATATTAAATAAAAAATAATTATACAATAATAATAATCAAGTATTAATTTTAAAAACTACCATTACAATAAAATAAATAATATATATATATATAATATATATCAATTATCGCTCCATTTTTATTATTTTGACTTTACACACATATATAGTTTTATTTATGTAAGTACGTTGACTATTTGTTTACATAATATCCCATTAATAAGTTAAATGTTAAAACAAATGTATCTATATAAGACTTGATAAATAATGTACAATACAAGTTTCTAAACATACCCCTAGTCATATACTTTTTAAACATTTTCAATTATATCAATTCTATTAGTTGATGTTAAAGTTGGTAGATGATAGACTCATGTAGAGCCTAATAGAAATTTAGATGACTTTCAAATAAAGATTTGAGTTGTTTAGAACCGTTGTTAAGTCTAGAAAATTGTTTAGTCATGAAGTTCACAATATATAAGGGATAATTTATAGGGGGAAAAAAATATAATTTCTCCCTCATTTTTTTTTGAGAATTTTAGAAAATTTGACATTTCTTTTTCTATTTTTGCTTCGAAAGTATTTTTTTTTTTACTAACCAAATTTAATCAGTAATTGACTATTCAAACTTACCCTTAAACTTACAATTGAAATTTAGGGGTGAAATGGTTTTGCAATTTGTCCATAAAAAATGTTAAAACATTAAACATTAAATATACATATTTTAAAATCTGGGACTAAATTGACAAAATTCGAATACTATAGATTAAAATATTTATTTTGAATAAATAACGATAAAATAAAAACTGCTCAGGAAAGAAAAAAGAAAATGAAAAAAAGGAGTGCCAAGCAAAAGGGAGTGAGGGTGGGAGGCTACAGCAGCTCCACCACACCACATGGGCTGCCTTGGTCCGAACCGACCGGTAAGGACCAACCACGACCGGCCTTTGTTGTCTCTCTTGGCCGGTCCGTCTCTCTGAACCACAAACATCGATTTCAAATTGTCCTCTTCTTCTTCGTATAACATTCACATGAATTTTTAATTTAGAAAATACTTGGTTGGATGTTAATTACACATTTGTTTAAAAGTCATATTTTGGATTTAAAAAGCTCTCTTACCTAAATTTAAAATTAAAAAATATAGCTAAAACTTGATTTGTCGTAATATGTTAAAAAAACGGATAACAAAACTTTAGATAATCTCTCAATGAAAATCTAACATCAATCATTGATTATAGCGAAATGATACAAATATCCTTACTTAATATGTCGTAACAAGGGTAAAATAGAAAAATAATAAAATTATATCCAAATTATGAAATAAAATATAAATAAGAATTTGATGTCTTTGACGTTTTATATAACAAAATTTTAAACTAAACATAAAATAAATATCATGTAAATAAATTATTGAATTACACAAAATACCTATGAATTTTAAAGTAGGTTTTAATTATGTTTCTAAACTTTAAGTTTCATTTTAACAATTGAACTTTAAAATTATTTAAAAAACTCAAACCTTTGGATTTTTTTTCTTTTAGTTTTTTAAACGAAGGATATACATCAAAGTTCATGAAATCATTTACCATTTATTTTCAACTTTATAGAAGATTAAGATCATTGTCACCATTTTTTAACGCAAAAAATGTTGACATCATTCACAACATTATTTACAAAATTAATCACATAAATTTACATAAATGATATTGTAAACGAGGTTATATATGTGTTTTGATTTTTACACATAGTTTCATATGTCATTCAACATTTGAGTGAAAAAAAATTTCAAAGGGTACTTATGAATCACTTTCAAACTTCAAAGACTAAAATGAAACTTTTCAGAGTCTAGAAGTATAATTGAAATACACTCTCGAAATTTTTGATGAGTTATTGTTATTAATTCAACATAAATAGAAAGAAGAAAAAAAGAGAGGGTGAGAGAAAAGTATAATAAAAAAAGGTTGGAAAAGAAATGAGAGGTGTTAAAGAAGAGAGTTGAATGTGAATAGAAGGAATGATTTTGAACCCTAAATTATTTGGTTGGTCTAGTGGGTTTCAAGTGTCATGTTTTATATTAAAGAGGAGAGATTGGGAAGGGTACAAAATGATTGATTATTTATGAGGATGTCATTTTTATTTTATATAATATAAAAAAAAAATGGGAAATTGACAAAATAGCTTAGAAGAAAAGAGGACCCACCAGAGAAAAAAAATGAAAGGGACAACTTAAGACTTAGACTCTATTTCCCTTTTGCTTTGGTTTTTCTCTTATTGCACAATTCCAAATGCACTTCCCATCCCAACAAAATTCCCTCTCTCACCATTTGCAGGCGGGAGTTTCTCATTTTAAATTCACAATCTTTTTTCTTTGATCATTTATCTATTTAAATATTATAACACAACATTTCTCCAAATTTGTCTCCAATATCCTCCTTATGTTTTTGAGTATTCATCTATGTTGTTGTTTGGATTTTGTTCCCATTGGGTTATGTTGTGGGTGTCCGGTGACCTTGACTTTCAATCTGCTTCTCTTTGGTCTGGTCTTGATCTTGTCTAAATAGACATGCGTAAGAGATATTCACACCGATATGGTGCCGAGCCTACTGCACTTTGATGCTTAAGTTAGTATTAAGAGCGACTAATTCAGCTAAGCACACAAAAAAAAAAGTAAGGTAAGAACTCTTCTTTTGAGATTACTTACTCTCTCATTTTTGAGATGGTCGAATGAGACTATTTATCCTCTGATACATACCCATAGTTGCATGTGATGGCAAGAGTTTTAGGGATGTTTCTGGCGCTTGAGGTTGTAAGGTGCCAATTTGGCCTCAACTCATTTATTTTTCGATCAGTATATATTTATCAACTCGACTAGTCGGTCTAAACGTCGAGGCACTAACATTTTCCTTTTGGGATGTGCCCTCCCCTATGCCTTTTCCTGGTACCTTTTTAAGCTTGGACCTGCTCGTGGGCTTTGAGCCTTCCCTTGGCAACCCTCAACAATCTAAATTTTACGTCACTATATTCTATATAGAGTATACTTAGAGCGAGTTCGATGTTCTAAGACTATCCTATATTAGGAGGAAGGTTGTCATCATTGTATACCATATCTTAGTTAGACTTGGAGCAAATTCAGTTTTTTAAGATCATCCCATGTTAGGTGGAGGATTGTCAATCTTTAATTTAATTCGGTGAAATTTATGTGCTTGAACTATCAACTTACTATTCAAGCCCCTTTTAAAATAGATATTTTAACACACATTTTTATTTCATATGCTGACACCCAAACTCTTTTTTTAAACCATTAGATTTACTAGATTTACTAGGCTTAAAAAACATCTTATGCCTAAACACTCCCTTAGCTTCCTATTACCTACACTATAAAAAAAAAAAAGGAAAGAAAGTTATTAAAGCTACTCTTACACCTATATCTTATTGCAAAGGATTATCTTTGACTTGAAAAATAATAAATCTCTACTTGGAGGGAACAACCTTTTCTACTATTACTACTTACAAAAAAAAAAAAAAAAAAAAATGATGTTGTACTTTAGAAAATCAAGGATAAATTTTTATTTTATTTCAAGTGGGGCAAAACTCAAGAGTCCGATGATATTCATGTCTAGTGTCATGGCACTGAAAATAGTAAAACCTAAAATAATACTTTCACAAACATCATATCATTCAAGTTCGAAGATAAAGAAAAAGAAGGCATCAAATTTTAAGAAAGAGAAATTTAAAGGAAAAAGTATAAAAAAAAAAACTTAAAGCAAAAAGTATCAATTATCCACATTCAAATGACTTTTTTAGGAAAGAAAAATGAAGAATACATAACAAGCTTTTGAAAAGTGGATGAGTGAGTCCTATCATATTCAAGAGAAATACATTAATATAAGGTCCAATTAAGATTTAGGGCATTTGGGCTGAGTTGGAATTGGACCAAACTCATCACATGCATTATAAAAAAGGAAGAAGTAGAAGAAGCATAATAATCTATAGAAAAAGGAAAGGGTAGGGCATCAATGTTCCCATGTGTTTATTTTTCCCATAACCCACCATTCATTTTAAAATATTTTTTTCAAAAAAATTGTTTAGTAGTAAAAATATTTACAAATATAACAAAATGTAGATATTTGATAGACTATTATCATCAATTATTGTCTATTATTGATAGACAGTGATATTTTGTAAAAATATTTTCAATAGTTTTGTCATTTAAAATAATTATCCTTTTCCAAAAAGTGAAAATAAATATGGGATTTATGGTATTGGAAATAAAAATTTTAGTAAAAAAAAAACTATAATTGAAACTAAAACTATGGCCTTTATGAAATTGTTTGCAAATAAAAAAAAAAGGGCTAAATCTTAGTGGTCTTTGAATTTTAAGTTTAATATATTTTACTCTTTTGAACTCTTAAAATACTCATTTTAGTCTCTAAATTTTGAAGATTATTTTATTTTGCGGTCTCCAAACTTTTTAAAATGTCTATTTTAGTCTCTGATTTTTTTTAAAAAAATTAACTATTAGGATTCTTACTTTTATTTCAATTTTAAGAAATTAATAACGTTGTTGTGAGTATATGTACTAACATTGTTTCAAGTCAAATAAATTTAAAGATGAACACTAAACAATGCAAATTTAAGGTAGAAAAGTAATGTAACATAGCAAAAACCAAAATGACGGTCTTTTAAACAATTAGGAACTGAAATAAACATTTTCAAAATTTGAGATAAAAAATATAACAAACTTCATCATTTAAGAATTAAAATAGACATTTTAAAAATTAACAAATTTAAAACTAAAAAGAATAATCTTTTGAAATTATTATAGTTTAGTATTGTGTAAGTAAGAGACAATTTCTACTTTGTAAATGTTAAGAATGGCTTGTTGAATAGACAACTTAAATCTAACCTAGACAAGTGAGCCTATAAGAATTTCATTTGAAGCACCAAAAGATGACAAATCACTTTTTCAAATCATTATTGATATATTATAATTTTGATTAAATGAAGTATTTAATTAATCTCTAAACTTTTTAAATCTATAAATCTTAAAAAGTATCTAATAAGTCTTTGACCATTTATTTTTATACCAAAACTATTCTTAAAATAAGATCTATTCAACGTTTTTTAAAATTCACGAACTACAAGACACAAAATTGAAAATTTAGTACATCACTATATTAGACACAAAATTAAAATTTCAGAAACCAAATAGCCACGAACTTAAAGTTTTGAGCTAAACTCATAATTTAATCAATATATTTCTAAATATTTTAATAGTATTATATTTTCTTTAAAATGTTATTAAATTACAAGCAAGAGATTGTGGTGGGCAAGAAGGCAAACCAAACCACATTGAAATTCAATTATTAAAGCTCATGGCTTGTTAAGAGTGCAAGTGTCCCTCTTTAACCTTTTTGGATTCTGAAAAAGTGAGCTTAAATAACAGATTCATATCTATTTATGCCTTTTTTTTTTGTCCTTTAAAAAGCTATTTTGCTTTTAAAGCTGAATGAAATTATTTTCAGAGTTTATATATATATCCCCACTGAAATTAGCTCACTGACCCCCCAACTTTTTCATTATTATTTTTTATTCTATATTATCATCCACCCAATGAGATTTCTGCAAAGAGAAAAGAGGCCTTACTAAGTTAAAAATAAATTTGTAAAGCTGCAAGGAGAAGAAAAAATGGTAGTACTATTCTAGTACATAATAATTAAAGTCATACTGATTCGTTATTATAAGTAATAATTTTAGTTGGTGAAATTTAGTGAAAAATATTTTAGTACCATGATGACGACAAACTCGAGCTTTTAATACAATGTTAGTTGTCATTGATGGTCGTAAATTTTAACTGTCGATTGACGATTTATGTAGAGAATGAAAAAATTGATTGATTGATAATAGGACTTTAGGAGTAAAGACAATGTTATGATTATTGATGATATAAGTTAATTAATCAAGTAAGAATTTGATTGAGGTAAAGTAATGTATGTTGTTGTTAATAATTAATTTATTCAATCTAGATCTAACCATTATTTGTGTAATTATAACTTTTTTTTTTTAGTAAAGTTAAATCTAAAAATTGTAATAATTGTCCTTTAAGTATAAAATAAAATTAGTGATGTCTATTCCTTATTTTTATTTTTTAGATTCACTATGGTTGGCTGAATATAAAACAAATCAATTATATTTGTGCCCAACTCCAAACAAAACAATCCACATTTAAAGACAAAGTTGCATTTTTTTTTTCTTTTTTTGGAATTAGAACTTTAGAAAACAAGAGAATAAATGATTAACCAACCACATTTCTACTTATTTTTTCAATAAAGAATAGAAAACATGAAATAATTAAACAAATTTCTATAAAAAGAACAAAGAAATGAGAGTTAATCCCATCAAACAGTTCAAGGCCTAGATGTTAATCCATATCCAACTTAGAAATCAAAGTTTGACAAGCCAACTAGAACCAACACGTAAAATCTTATCTACATTTTGGAGTTCGGGTCGACCCACGGGCCGATTTGTTTTGGCCCATATCAGGCCCAATCCAACGGTCCAAAATAATTTTAGTCTCATTGGATTAGATCCAAAAGGCCCAACCCAAAAAGCCCAACTTGTTTTAGATTTTTGCTGACTTGTGTTAACTGTTTACCTCAAGTCATTTGGCAAGCTGCAGCTCACAGTGTATTTTGTCACCATATTTTGGGTAGCTTCCTCTGTTATTCCACCAAAAGCTTTTGAAGCCTAAATTCATCTGATCCACTTAAAAATGCTGATGCAAGAAAAAAACCTACATATTATAGAGACTCTACAAATATCACTAAAATCTAAGAGTCTGTCTAGAATGACTTTTCAAGTACTTAAAAATACTTTTTTTGACCATTTAGAAAGTCATTCCAAACATGTCCTAGACCAAAATGACGAAAAAATGGTATTTCACTGCACAAAAAGAAAAGCGAACAGGAATGAATATCAAAGGACTTACTGTGATTAGTGATGGTTCATTCATACCTCCATTTGTCTATCAGCATCAACAGGAGAGGTTGCATCCTGCAAAAAATATAAGTCGGTAATGGAGGTATGGTTAGTGACTTGATGCCTAAGAAGCACGGATATGGATACGACACGACACGGACACGGACACGGCGACACGCCATATTTTAAATATCTAGGACACAACACGGCAAGGACACGTTTATTAAAATATACATTTTTAAAAATATATATCATTTTCATACCAATATAAAATTGAAAGTAAATAGGTTGATGCATTTATATGCTTAAAAGACTTACCTCGATGTATTTCACTCTCAAAAGTTATTATTATTGTCATATATGTATCTTTTTAGTCTACTCAACAAGTGTTCAATGCATGTCTAACACATTTGTTGCACTAACAAGTGTCTGGTGCATGTCCAACAAGTGTCGGAGTGTCCGACACGGACACGCTAGCCAAACTAAAGTGTCCGTGCTTCTTAACTTGATGCCATTACTAAAATATAAGTCAGAAATTCGTAAAGAAACCGACTCACTCTATAATCCTATGCAAATAGATACATGATGTTCGATGCTTTCGTCCAGGCTAGATTGTCTCTTCACCAAAATAATAAGAAAATAGTGTTTGAATTAGTTGAAGGAGAAGGTAGATGTACAAACAGCTACTTTAAGAAGAACTCCAAGATATCTAATCTAATCTCTAGTGTATGCATCTGGTTGACTATTCTATGTTGGTCAAGGGGAAAACACAATCAAGTCATTTCATTTCACTTTTAAGAGAAGAGAGATTTTGTATTGCAAGTAATGTACCTAAATTTGGTGCACTGAAAAACTTTGGTGATAAGTGTAGACCATGGCAACTCTTGGAAAGAGATTTTCGTCACGAATGAAGGCGGGAGTTTCATAGAAGACAAGTGAAAAGTGTGCTGAGGTTTCACACGATTGCAAGCCGCTTTGAAACAATTAAGTTTCGAAATCTCCCAAAAATGCAGTGGGTTTTTCCCTTAAAACTCGAAGGGTTCCACCAGAGATAGTTTGGGATTCAATTGTAGAAAATGCTAATCAATGCATCTGATTCTGTTTCCTTTTTCTTATATCTCAACCCTGCTATATCCTGGGTCTTTCAGAACCTTTCTATCAGTCATCCCCTTCCTTATCTTTGCAGCATCTTCCCAATTATTCCCTTCAGAATACACCTTTGACAATAATACATAGGCTGCATCATTTTGTGGAGCCAATGAAAGTAATTTTTCAGCAGTCCATTGCCCCAATTCTCTATTCCCATAGATCCTACATCCACTGAGCATAGATCTCAATATGGCAGGCCAAGGTGAAAATGGCATTGACTCAATTATATATTGAGTGTCGTAAAGGAATCCATTCCTTGACAGCATATCGACTAAGCAACCGTATATGTCACGAGATGGTGTGATGTTATAATACGACTTCATTGTTTGAAACAGAGAACGACCTTGTTCTACAAGACCTATATGACCGCAGGCTGAAATAACTGAGACAAATGTGGCTTGACTCGGCTGTAGATTAGCTATCCTCACTTTCTCAAAAATGTGGATCGCTTGCCTAGCAAGACCATGATGAGCATATGCCATCATCATAGAATTAAATACAATAATGTCATTGGACTGACATGACTGTTCGAATGCTTGTCGTGCACTTCCTATATCACCACATTTTGCATAGGCATCTATAATTGCACTTGCAACATGCACATGGAGGCCAAATCCCATCTTTTCTACAAGTGAATGGATTGCCTTTGTTTGGTGATAAGCTGCCCTGCTAGAGCAGCCATTCAATATGCTGCCGAAAATATATTCGTCCGGCTTCTCGCCAGATTCCATTAGAACATTCAGAAACATAATGGCTTCATATATATGATTTTGGTGAACCAAGGCAGATATCACAGCTCCCCAGGTTGCCATATCTACAATCTCAAGTTGATTAAAGATCTCAAAGGAACTTTCAAGAAGTCCTATTAGGATATAACATTTTATCAATGAACAGGAAACATACTTGTGAGAACCAAAACCAGCCTTCAATGAAGCACAGTGAAGTTGTCTGCACATCCATGGGTTCTCAGATTTGCAGGCAGTCTCTATAATGATGGAAAAAGTATACTCATTTGCTTCAACACCAAATCTCAATAGACTGGAAAAGGTCCTGAAGGCTTCCATGTCAAAAGAATTCAAACTATATGCCAAGATTAACTGATTCCAAGCAGATATAGGTTTGAAAACTAGAGAGTCAAATACTGAGTGTACCATCTCCATTAACCCACATTGAGAAAACATACTAATCATTGATCTCAGCACACTAGATTCATCAAGAAAACCCAATTGTACTGCAAGAGAAAAGAACTGAAACCCAAGTTTAAAATCAAGCAGTAATCCACATTGCCGAAATAAGACTGAGAAAGTGATATGGTTTGGCTTCATGCCTTCTAGCATAAACTCACGAAACAAGTCCACGATTTTTCTCGCATCATTTTCATCGGAGAAGCCTCCAAATACTGTATTCCATGATATAATGTCTCTGCTTTGCATACTGTTAAAAGTTTTCAGAGCAGAGTTCTTCCTGCCATTTATGAAGTACATATCCATGAGAGCATTCATTGCTGCAGTGGATGTTAATCCTCGGCGAAGGATGAACCCATGAAGCTCTGTTCCAGAATCGAAATCCTGAATTAATGAGCATGCTTTGATAGCACTAACAATGGTGAACTTGTCCATCTTTATACCCTTGCTGTTCAACAAAGATACAGCACTCAGAGCTTCCACGCCAAGACCACAGTTAGTATAGCCTCCAATCATGGCATTCCAACAACCAACATCTACTTTCTCCATGCATTCAAAAACCAACTCAGCTGAAGTAATATCCCCCAGCCTTGCATACATGTTCAAAGTTGAACCACCAACAAAGATATTTTGCTCTATCCCAAGTTTCCAAGAAAGACAATGAACACCCATACCAAATCCACAGGCTCCGACATCCGCGCACACCTTCATCACACTACCAAAAGTAAACTCATTAGGCACCAACCCATCCCTCATCATGTCCAAAAAAGTCTCCAAGCACAATTCAAACTCACCATTCTCAGCTGCACTCGAAATGATCAAACTCCAAGATACTACATTTCTTTGAGGCATTTCTTCAAACACCTTAAAGCCTTCACACATAAACCCACATCTGCAGTACGTTTTTAGCAGATTATTCATGGAGAAAGTATCATAAGTGAAACCCAACTTACACATATGACCATGTACTTGAGCACCTAAAATCCATGATTTTGCATTTTCAGATAGAGAAAGAGCAGTGGCAATGGTTCTAGGGTCTCTACCAACTGAGATATTATAAGAGCAAGATAAGAAGCGTTCAAAAAATGAATGGAAGTTAAAGACTCTGTTAGTTAAGAGAACTAAGCCAGTTCCTAATGCTGAGGTTTTCATGTCATTGAAGTCAAATTCAAGTTATAATCATATGGTGGGTAATGGAGATTTGAAGACTATTTGAGTTTTTCTTGAAGATGGGTGATTCAAATCAACATATAAGTAACGAGTTCTATATTAAAAAAAAAAGAAAAAAAAAAAAAGAGCTTGATATTGACCCAAAAGAAGGTTTAAAGATTGAAAAAACAAGCACTTAGCTGATCCAATTCTCCAAATTCATAGCTTTTATTCACCATTTGCTTTCCCCTCTCTCTATCTCTTTTCTCACAATTTCTTCTAATTAAGTAAACATAAACATTATTCTAAACCAAATTTTAAAAATAAAAGAAACACGTTTCTAAAGACAACGAATTGGCCCCGTTGGGTGATATTTTATTTTTACTTTTTGGTTTTTAAAACTTTAGCTTATTTTCTTTCCATTTTTGTCCCTGATTACATTTTTCTTAAATAAAAGAATTGACTTCTTACCAAAATTTCATAAAAAAAATAATAATAAAACTACTTGTTTTAGTCTTCAAAACTTGACTTCGGTTTTAAAAATAATTGTAAAAAGTAGATTACAAAACAAGAAATTTAGAAGTAAAATAAGTGTTTATAAGTTTAATTTTAAAAAACCAAAAACTAATGACCCGTTTCTTGTTTCTTGTTTTTTAAGAATTAGAAACAAGAATCTATTTGGTTACCATTTCTGTTTCTATTACTTTTTTTTAAGAAACAATAAACAGAAACTTGTTTGGTAATTATTTCTGGTTTCTTGTTTCTTATTTTCTTTTCCCTGACCTTTTCCATTATTTTATTGTTTAAACATAATTTTATTATGTAAAGTATAACTATAACATGCATAAAAATATAAAAAAAACTAATTATAAAGCATTTACGTTATCAGATACAAATAATTTCCAATGCAAAATTAACAACAATAATATAATTGTTTCTATCATCCATATGTTGCTCAAATTCGATTTGTAATATTATTTTTCACTCGAATTATTTGTCTTAAATGATGTCGACTAAAATTTAACTCAATTATATTATCATGTAAATATCGTAGTTGTAAAATATTAAAGTAAAGTTAAATGAATGTTTTAATCAAGAAAAATTATATACCGTAAAATTCTAATCCGTTTCAAATGTAATAAAAATAAAAAGTTAAAATTAAAACAATATATAAACATGTATATTGCAAAATTTAGAATTAAAAAAAAAAATTTTAATATACTATAAAATTACAGTGTCAATTTCTCTATCTCTTCTCTAATTTATTTTTGCAATTATTTTATTGTTATATTTTATTGTATGAAATTAATTACAATATTTATTCTTTAAATTAATTGTTTATATTACTTTATTTGGTTGAATGAATCTTTACATATCATTTATCAATCTGATTGTTAGAATCAAATAAAGTGCTATAAAGTATTAGTGTTAATTTATTGTCTAATTCAAGATGAATTTAATTGTATGAAATTGTTGTTTAAATTACTTATTAACAAAAAAAAAAAAAAATTATTAATTTGCTTAATTTTCAAAACTAAATAATTAACTAACGGATACTAAATATGTCAAATTAAGAAGCAAAAAGTATCATATGCTTAATTACATTATATATAGTTAATGGATTTTTAATAAATCTTAAATTAAGTTAATTTTTTAAAATTTTAAATTAAATAATAATATTAATTTTCATACCAGAAAAGATACTATGAAAATATATTTTAAATTTTACAGAGAAAATATTGACACAATATTAAAAAAAAAAAATCGCGAGATTTTGTTTCCAATCATGAAAAGAGATTATGTGAAATCTTAACAGCCTATTTAGTAAAACAAATTATTATATTAATCTACTAAAAACACTTTCAAATTTTAACCAACGTTCAAAAGCTCATAGATACCACTTTTAGATATAACTTTCTTAAAAATTTGTCCCCTTCTTAAAAGTTTACCACTCTCAAATATTATCATTCAAAATTAATATATTTTGTCAAAAATATTTTCAAATTTTAATTGATTCAATTTTTTATAACTATTATTTTTTTAAAACTTTTATCCAATAATTTAGATTAAACATAATTAGTTGAATTTCAAATCATATAAATTTTAAATAAAATATATTATAATAAATTATAAATTAAATATCATTTATTAATATAAAAATAATTAAAATAATAAGTCTACTTTGAGTTCATATAACTAAAATCTTATTTGATAACCATTTGAATTTTAGTTTTTAGAAAACAAGAGTCATACATGTTTTGTTATTGTTTTCAGTTTTCTATTTTTTAAAAATAAAAAACCAAAAACATGTTTGATGATTGTTTTTGATTTTTTGTTTTTTAAATTAAAATTTAAAATGTATTTGATAATTGTGACTTTTTAAATTTTTTAAATTTTTTTTATAAAAATAAAATCAAGTTATTGTTAAAATAATTTTCTATCAAGTTATTTTTAAAATAATTTTCTATCTAATATGCGTAGCTATAAAATTATATCTTTATTTTTTAAAAAATACATATTAATTAATCATCATCAATATTTTCAAAGCAAGGATTAGTCACAAATAAAACGAATATTTTTTTAAAAAATTAATCATATAGACAAAATACAATAATATAATAATAATAATAATTTTAATTTATTAATACCTTCCAGGAAAAACATATCATTCCACTAATATTGGGTCATTTTCTACAAAACAAACTCTTTCACGAGAAGTTGTCGTTTTCTAAATTAAAACAATAATAATAAAATATTTAATTTATTAATATTTTCCAACTATATTAATTTTGAATTTTGAAATTATTTTAAAAATAATTTAACAAATTCTTTTTATATTTGAAAAATGAGAATTGATGTAGAAAAAAATGTTAAAAAAATAATATTATTGACCTTATTTATCATTCATTTTTATATAAAAAATAGAAATTGTTATTACTGTAGAAAATAAATAAAAGTAGAAAAAATTAACATTTTTAACAATCGAACTGAGAAGTTGCAACATTGTAGAGGACATGTGTCACGGGAATAAAAAAAAAATTATACTTTAATTCCATTACTGTGACAACATACGACATATTCATTTCAGTACTAAAAGCGCGTACATTTGTAAAAACCAAAATTCGTTTTTTAAAAACATTCCTTTTTGGTTTTTGAATTTCCTTAACAATTTCAAAAAATGTTTTTAAAATTGAAAAAAAAATAGAAAACTCAATTATATAACAAAAATACCTATTTTTAAAAAACTAAAAAAAAAAAAAAAAAAAAACCAATTAATTATTAAACTTCCCCTAAATTACACAAATCTAGTATTAATTTACTGAATACCATAATTAGTTTTTTCTACTTTAAAATTAAAATTTACCCAGCCTTATTTACTTCATTTCACATATGATTTTTTTAAAAGTACGATTGCTAGCAATTATTAAAAAAGTTATAACAATCTTAAACTAAGTTTAGATTTAAGATGTATGGTATGAACTAAATTTGAATATTTGAAAGTACAAGAATTAAAATAAAATAAAATAAAATCGAAATGTCCAGATTGAATGCGTATTTATATTTGTAATATGTATAAAATTGACATCAAATGCCCCTATAGCTCAGTGGTAGAGCGTCAGTCTTGTAAACTGAAGGTCTGTAGTTCGATCCTGCATGGGGGCATTTTTCACTTAAACAATCTCTTTTTCATTTTGTAAAATTTTATCAAATACTTTTTTTTTCTCAATAAATATTAGTCATAAATTCATGATATTTTCCATTATCTATGACAATCTAGTCCCTTTTATGGGTTCAAATTTAAAATTCTATTTTTTTAGGGTTAAATTACAAGTTTAGTGTCAAAGTGAATTTAGCTCAATAGTAATTGAAAATGTTCTTATGCAAGATCGATCCACCATCTCCATAATTATTGTACTAAAAAAGGAATAAGATTTGGACCATGATCCAAAATTCGGATTTGGCACCTGATGACTCTGACATTTCCTTATATCCCTTGCGGCCTGGTCATGTTATCTACTTGTCTTAAACTACTTCCAACATAGAATTGCTCCAAGGTAGGCAAGTCGAGATCTTGAAACCTTTTTTTGAGACTTTTAATAGTTGTTAGAATTTAACTTCCAAATTGATAGTACAAGTACTATACCAATTGAGCTATGCTCATTTTGACACGATTCTATAACTTTATGGTCCAACACTCAAATATGACTTAAAAAGTTATTTATAAAACACAATAAAAAAAATAGTATTTACAACCCTTGATGGTTAGAATATCACTATAAAATTAATTATGGTATGTGTTTGGTTTAAATCTCCACCCTTATCATACTACAAAATATCACCCCAAAATTGATGTGGATAACTCAAATTATTTTGGAATCTCTCCAAATCAAAATCTCAAAATGTAAATTACTATATATATTTTTAAATTACCAATTGTAAAAATTATTTAATATACTATTAAGTAAAACAAATTCATATAAGATAATTACTTATATAAATATATATTTAGCTTTCCATTTCAAAATAGTGATAATAAAATAAGTAATTATATATATTCTTATATATTAACATAAATGATAACCCCAAAGTAATGACTTGTTAAGTTTATTGTCTAAAAAAAAAAACTTTTTAGGTCTATATTGATTTAAATAATAATCTAATTTATAAATTTAAGGATTCGAAACAAAAAAATTTCTAAACTCAAGGAACAAATTATTTTTCCATTATTTTTTTTATAAAAAAATTACCATATAAAAAACACAAAGATGTAAAAAGGAGAAAAAAACAATTAAATTTAAAAAACAAAAAAGGAAAAAAATGAGAAAAAAAAAATTAACAAAGGAGAAAGTATTAAAAAACAAAAAAAAAAGGTTAAAAACACTTCTAGTTCCTAAATCTTTTATAAAAGTAACTAATCATTGAGTTTTAGGATATGTTTGGGAGTGATTTTAAAATGTTAAAATCACTTTTGTCATTTTTAAAATCACCCTAAAATATGTTTTTAATCCTTTAAAACTAATTTTGGTAATTAAAAATTGCATTTAAAAGTGTAAAATTGAAAATTAAATTAATTTGGAGTGATTAAAGTGTATTTTTGAGTGATTTTAAAAATGACAAAAGTAATTTTAACGATTTTAAAATCACTCTCAAATAGGCCTAGTTGGGTAACAAAGTCTTGGTTTGTATCTTCAAATTTATAACAATTTAGCCATTAAACTTTAAAAATCAACAATTTAGTATTTGTACTTTTATAATCTGTAACAATTTAGTCTTTATTGTAAAAAATAATACTAAGATATAATGAATTTTCTTACATATGTAGATGAATAAATTGATTGAAAATCAAACTTTTTTATAAACTACCAAGACTATGTCGTTATATAATAAAAGTTGACACTTAAATTTGAAGAGATTTTTCATGATAGGGAGACTAAATTGTTACGAATTTCAAAGTATAGGAATTTAATTGTTAGAAAATTGAATCTAAAATTTCAAAAATTAAATTGTTACTTCTTATAAAGTTTAGAGAAAAAACTATTTTTTAACCTAAAAAAGAAAAAATTATACGAAAAGTTTCATTTAGTAGCAATCCAATAAAGAAAAAAAGGTCATATTTTTGCAAATAGTTGTAAATGTTCCATGTTTTTTTTTTTTTTAAACAATCATATTTTAGTATTTAATCTCGTAATTTTTTTAACTTTTGTTTTTCTCTCTAAATTTTTCAATATAAAAATTTGAAGATAAGAACAAATGTCAATCACCACTAAACATAACATTTTTCATTTCAAGTAAGAGTTATAATCCACAAATTTTAGTTTGTTACCATTAAATGTCTAAACTATCAATTTTATAATAATTTAGTCTAAATACCTCCAATTTAGTCTAAAACTATGTATCAAATGAGTCGAAATACTTTAAAATTTATAACAATTTAATCCTATTGTGAAAATATTGTTAAGATTCAATAAGATTTCTAACCTACGTACATGTATAAACTAATTAACAACCACGTATCTTATATCTTTAAAAATTAAATTGATAAGTACTAAAAATTGGCACATAATTGAATCTTTTACGCAAAGATTAAATGATTTTTTTTCTTTTTAATAATATTGTTATTTTTTAAACTATCATGGGTTGACCTAGTAGTAAAAAAATATCCTACGGGTTTCCTTGACGCTCAAATGTTGTAGAGTTAGGCAGGTTGTCCCGTGAGATTTGTGGAGGTGCGCGTAAGCTAGCCCGAACACTCACGGATATAAAAAAAAATATATTGTTATTTTTTAAACTTGTTTTATTAGAAAATTGTATTTATTTCGAATTTTATTATTTAAATATTATAGTTTTATTAAGAGATGATCATGTTCATGGATCCTCCCCTCTCGTCACAGTGGTTGATATATGCTATTCGGGAGTATTTGGGACAAGGAGTAGAGTTATAAATCCTATAGAATTTTGAGGTCGGGAGAATGTTGAACTCTTGGGGCTCACAGTATAAGAAGTTGTATAAAATTGAAGTTTTTTAGTAATAAAACCCATAAACTTGTCATGTCAAACAAGAAGTGGAGTTCACAATCTCATCCTTCCAATTCTTGGACCCAAATACCCCTTTTAGGAATTAGAGGAAATGCATGCTTTTTTTTTTTTTTTTTGGTATTTTATTTGTCATTTATTCTACTTTTTTAAGGTTTTTTTTTGTTTGCTTATTTTATTTGTTTTTTACATTTTCAAATAATATAAGTGCTGTTTATTTTTAAGCTAATTGAATATTCTAATAATTTATTTTTTAAGAAATATGTTATTTTCTAATTTATTTTATTTTAAAGAAATTTTAAATTTAATATTAATTATGGTTAATTACACATTTAGTCCTTGAACACTCAGGGTTGTCTCTATTTAGCATTTGGTCCTTGAACATTAAAATTTATCTCTATTTAGTTTTCGGCTTTCAATTTTGAGCTTTTAACTTTTCTTGACTAGTTTCTTTAGGTATATGTTTAAATAATTAATGGAAGGTTAGATTATCAATTTAGTTCATGAACTGTAATTTTATGTCTATTTTGTCCTAAATAGGGACAAACCTTAACGTTCAGGGACTAAATGTTATAAACATAATTAATATTTAATTTAATTTCTTTAGAATTAAATAAACTGGAATATAATATTTTAAGAAATAAAATATTAGAATTTCAATTAGCTTAAAAATAAACAACACTTATGTTATTTAACAATGCAAAAAAACAAATAAAAGAAGAAAACTAAAAGAAAGGCAAAAAATAATAATAATAATAAATAAATAAATGACTATTTTCAAATATAGAAAAATGAGTCAAACTATTTACAAATACAGAAAAATTTTATTGTCTAGATAGATCGCAATAGAATTATATCCCTTGAGCGATAGACAGCGATAGAATTATATCACTGATAAAAAGTAAAACTTTTCTATATTTATAAATAGTTTGATATTTTTTCTGTTTAGATTAATTTCTCATAAATACATGACAAATAAACAAAAAAGAGAAAAAAAAGAGAAAAAAACATGAAGAAATTATAAAAAATAACCCTCTAAAATTTCCATCTTTCACAACTAGCACATTTTTTGAAAACTCGTTAAAAGAGTTTTTTCCGGATCATATCTGTCGAGATCGAACTGCAAGAATGTAGTAAAAAGTTACAACTTATATCTTGGATTTGTGGGAAAGGACGAAAATACCCTTGATTCAAAAACTCAAACGTTTCCTTATTCTTTAGCGAACTTCTTCGTTTTTTCTTTACATCTTCATCAAATGTTGAAATTCTCTGAAATTTTCTCAAATTTCCAAGTTACATTGCATCTGTTTAGTTCATTTCAACTCACTACAACAGAGGTATTTTGCCATTCCCTTAGATGTGGGTTTAGTTCAAGGTTGAATTTGTAAATTTCTAACTTTTTTAGGGTTTAGAAACTATATGAAAATCTGAGACAATTTGCTGCATTTTTTTAATGGGTTTTACTTGTTTTTTTTGTGTTGTGTTTTTATTGCTTTGTTGGGAGAAATAAGTGTGGAACAGATTGAATCTTGCCCGAGATTGCATGTGTCTCGTTTGAGATTCATTCAATTTCTTCCGAAATTGGTTTGGATGTTGAGGAGTTTAAGACATTATGTTTTTGGTCTCAAGGCCAATCTTGCGACCAAACACAAAATGCCCTAAAACCCTCAAGCTCGAAGCATGCTTCGGTTCTGTAGGCTCAAGATTCATGCTTATTTCAAACAATTATTCAATCTTGATCCTCGATCTCGCTTGAGATTTTCACCGAGATTGAAAGCAGTTAACTAAAACTTAGTTCAATTATTCTTGTCGCAGTTTTTTTTTTTTTTTTTTTTTTTTTGATATTGAGAAAGCTTATGTTTTTTTCACTGTTTTTTATATAGCATTGGTACAAAAAATACGTAGTTGTGATTATTTTCCTGCTAATCTAACTTGTTGTTATGGAGAAATCAATTTCTATAATTAAGAATAAGTTAACGCTCAAACAGTTACACATGTTTTAGTCATTTCTTTAATTTGAAGTTTGTTTTTAATGGGCCGCTATGTCATTATATTCTTCTGAGGTAGGTGAACGAGAGTAGGGATGATGTAATTAGCTTTAAGTTATTAGGGTAGAAAGTGTATTTTGGCCGGTAGCAACTTGATTTAGTGATCGGTTTAAGATATAGCATTACACGTACGACTCAAGCAGATGAATTTAAACTAGGTAGACTTAGGCAGTTGTACTTGACCGATAAGACTGATATGAACGAATCAAAGCTAGATAAGTTGTTTCCAGCCTATGAGTTTGCAAGTGACGAAAATGCAGTGAATGAGAGTAAAAATGATGTATAGATCTATTGACACAAAATTCAAAATTTTTCCTAATGGCAATAACATTCAGTTTCTTACACAAATCTTTCTAACGACCAACCTAAACATCCTCTACAGTGGGCTCTGATGATATAACCTAAGCATATTATAATTTACAACGAAGGTCTTTATTAAGCATAAAAAAAAAAAATAAAAAAAAAAAATTACATGGAAAACTTGAAAATTGTTTAAGTCTTTCTTAATTGATGTCAATTTCAGTTGAATTCAATCCAAAGACTGTTGTTTGGTAAAGCAATTTCAGTTTTAGATTTGAAATTTATATGTGTGTGTTTTCAAAAGGAGCAGGTCATTTCAGCAGTTATGCTATAACCACCCACTTGTCTCCCTCTTCATTCTAGAGAGAGAAAAATGAAATATCACTCCTAAAAAGTTGGCCATTAACAACACCAGCTCAATTTGTTTTGAAGTAAGGAGGCAAAGTCATTTCCACCCAACAAAAAACCCTTCATTAATTTTGGTAACAATGCCTCTCCATTTCATTCATGTTCCTCAAAAGCTTTACATAATCTTACATCAACAACATGCTCTGTTCAATTAGTAAATACATCAGTGTTAGGTTAGCAGATATCGGATCGATTCGATGACGAGAAATGGTATTTGAGGGATGAGGATGGAACAGATGCAATCAGTTGTATAACAATGTTGTTTACACTGCAAAAATGCTAGAGATTTGAGGAAGAAGGATAATATTTTTTGAAGAAAAACAATGGGATTTTTATTCACATCAGAGAAACCCCAGAAACAATCCACGGACATAACAAGAAAAAAACACCATTATTGTCACGCCAACAAATTCTAAGAATACAAATGGAATTCTTTAGAAGAAGAAGATTAAAAAAAAAAAAAAACAGAGGTCTTACACAGAGAGAGATTGGAGCTTCTACTTTTCAAATTCAAACGCATTGAAGAAGAAGAAGAAGCTTCAGAATGGTATTCAATGGCGCCGCCACCACTGCAATAAATAAAAGCCGATTCCGGCCAAAAACCAAAGCTCCGATTCAAAGTTCAAGAAATCTGTTTCCCCTGTTCGTAATTTCCAAGAATTTGATCGTTTACAAACTCAGCGATTTGAGGGGTGGAGTCGGATAGACATGGATGATTGCTGAATAAACCTGTGAATCTTCTTCTCACTCCCATAAGACGGAAAAAAGAAAACCCTAATTTTTTTTTCTGGCAATTTCAAACCCTAAAGCTCTAATTTGAACGAACCCATCCATGGAAAAATGAAATTCGATCTACGAATTCAAACCCTAGAATCCTACATTCCCACTAGAATTAACCTTTTTCTTAGCTGCACACAAGAAAGCAATTGACACACAGATATTTGTACAAAATACGATGAAGAATAATAGTAATAATAATAAAATCCCCAACTCATTACAACAATTAGCGAGGGTCATCTTCCCGCCGCCCAGAACCACCACCGCCGGACAAAGACGCCAGTAAATTCAGATGACCAGGAAGGTAATTTCCCACTCTCGCCGCCGATGCCTCTCTAATCGGCTGCTGCTGTTGGGCAAACAACGACGCTTGCTGAGAAATCCCCCCTGATTGAACCACCATCTCCGACGGAGCGGCGGCGGCAAAACTCCAAACCTGCCCATAATCGGGCCTTGCAGGAATCGCCCAGTACCCACCTGGCCCCGTCGTACCCACTATGGACCCAACCGCTTGACCCACTCCTAACCCATCGTCTTTGCCATCATCGTCGGACCTGACGCGCTTGCCGAGTATGAACGGCGTGGGACCGGAGAGAGCTTGAGGGCGAGAGAGGGAGAGAGTAGAAGTGGTGGAAGAAGGGGAAGAGAGAGAAGCAGAGCCGCCATTTCCTCTAACGGAAAGAGAAACAGAGGAGAAATTAGCAGGGGTAGTACCAGTGCCAGTGGCGGCAATAATGGAAGGCTCAGCCTGGCGAAGGAGCCACTCGATGGTTTGGCCGTCGGACTTATGACCAAGCTCTCGAGTCAGCTGAAATACTCTGGCGGCGCAGATGATGGGCATACGGATGCGGCGTCCACGGCCGTCGACTTTACTGTGACGGTCCTTAGAAGGGGGTTTTTTGACGACGAGGGCTCCATTAGAAGAGGGCTGATTCTTGTGGGTGTCGATGGCGGCGCCATTAGAGACGCCATTGGCGTTGCTGGTATGATCAGAATTTGACATGAAGAAGAAGAAGAAGAAGATGGGGATTTGGGTTTTGCTTGTCAGATTGAAATGGAAGAAGAGAAGTGGGAATAACAGAAGGGTTAGAAGGAAGTAGCAATGGCTGCCATTGCTGAGCTGATGGACAGAGAGAGAAAGGGAAGAAGAAGGGTTTTGTTAAAGGGAAGGGTAATTTGGGAAGAAAAGAGGGCTAATGATTGAGAGAGGCAGGAGCTGGTGGAGACAGAAGGAGGGCACATGGGTGGTGGGGTCCACTCTTCATATCCCCACAGCTCATACTCTCTCTCTATCTCTCTGTTGGGAAAACCTCACTCGCTTTCTTCTGCGCTTCACTCCCACGCGCTTACTATATTAGGTTTAGGTTATGGAGTTTGTTTAAGATTTTTTTTCCAAAGATAATTCTTGATTTTTTTTTTAATTTGAGATTTATATGTGAAATAATTTATAACATGATTTGCATAAATTGAAATTGAAAATGACCAATAGATGTTCAAAGATGGATTATGTAAATGATATTAACATGGTAGTCACTTAGACTACCCAATATAAATCATGGGTTGTTTTTTTTTTCTTTTTGAAGGTAGATAATTAAAATATTTAGATCTACGAAATTTCTGATATCCAGCATCTTTAAATAATCATGTTGGAATATTTTTAAGATATATAAGAATACTTTGATAATTGTATTTGTTTTGTAGAATTTATACTCGGAAATATCTTAGATTTACATAATGCTACAAGAATGCCTTTATGAGTATTCATTAATTTATAATTAATTTAACATAATTTGAATTTATATAATATATTTGTTTTTATTAATTTAATTTTTTTAAAATTTTTCTCAACAAAATAATATATATTAATTTAATACTTTTATAAAATAAATATTAATTTAAATTCAAATTTGAATGTATTTTAAATAAAAAATAAAACAACTATAATATAGCCAAAGAGAGTGAAATGCATTATCGATAATTTTTATTTTAATTATAAAATGAAAATGAAGAATATATATATATATATATATATATATAATTCCATCAACGGGGAATTCTGAAAAATCCACGTTTCAGTAGGACATCCAAAACTCTTGAGATGCACCCCATAAGAGCATTCTAGGATGCTCGAGCATCTTACATTATCTAAAAACAAACAAACGTAGTAATCCACATGTCCACTTCATGGAAATCTTTAATTTCCACATAACAAACTACTCCCTAAAGTTGAGTTGGGTTGTTATTATTATTATTTTTTGTTAGGTTGGATTGAGCTCGGTATGAGGTTGAATAAATTTAGTTTTCCTTCCCTAATTACACACACATATATAGGCTAAAATAATACTTTGGTCTCCATACTTCAAAATTTGTTCAATTTTAGTTTCTATATTTTTAATTGTCTAATTTTAGTCCATGTACTTTCAATAAATCTTAAATTTCAATTCCTCAAAGTTAATTTTTTGTACCAAAATTGGTTAAATAATAATAATATTTTTCATGCAAGGAAATACAATATGTGAATATGTTTTCAAAATTTATAGTAAAAATATTAATAGATAACAAATTTGTTTTTTTTTTTAAAAAAAATTAACAATAAACTAACAATAGGAACTACATTTAAGATTTATTGAAAATATAGAGACTAAAATTGGACAATTAAAAGTAAAAAAACTAAAATTGAATAAACTTCAAAGTATATGAACCAAAATGATATTTTAACTTATATATATACATATACATTATAAGTTTTAAGTATTTTAAATTAATAAGCAAAAAGTAGCCCGACAACCCAATCCAACTCAACCCAAATTTTAAGGGTTGGGTTGGAGACCCATTTAGATTTTTTGGTAGCCAACCCAACCAACACGAATTTTTAGGTTGGTCCCCCCCTCCGCCAACCCCAACCCCAACCCCAACCCTAACCCATGTACACCCCAGTAGTTTGAGATGAAATAAATTTTCGTGATGATATTAATCTTTTATATAGCAGTAAATAATATAATATATATCTTATAGTTTTACCTATCAACTGTCGCATCAATTTTCATTCTTTATTTTAACGGTGGTTTTTTTTCCTTTTATTTTAACAATTCAAAGTTTAAGTGTGTTTTTGGAAAAAGAAAAAGGTAAAAAAAAGAAAAAAAACTTTTCAAAGGTTAAAAACATAATTGAAACAAACCAAAAATTTAGGGATGTTTTTGTACAATCTAACCTCTAACTTGGTCGTTGTAAGTTCTTTTGTTTTAAAATTATATTTTGTTCTACATATTTTGGAACTTGTTTAGATTATTCTTACTACTACTTTTATATGAACAAATTTAGTCTAGTTGCTTTTTAATAAATTTTGAATTTAATCTCTACTATTAGTTTGTTAGTTTTTTTTTTTCTAAAAAAATTAGTTCTATAAAATTTCTTTCTATCAATTTTGGAAACATATTGACATTCTATCTTTTTATATAAAAAGTATGATAATTATTTTCACAGGTTGAATAAAAATCAACTCCAAACTAATAATGAGATTATTTTAAAGATTTATTGAAAATATAAAGATTAAATTTTAAACTTTTTTTAGCTACATTTGACTAAAATAGAACGAGACCTAGAACATAGCAATCATGATGATATTTTAACCAAATTCAATAGTAATTATTATGTATGGTCTGAAGCCACTTTCACTTTGATCACTATAGTTGTAAACTTATTAATTTGACCTTTTTAATTTAGTCAAATCTAGTAAACTCGGGGTTAATGTTTCAAATTATTATCTTTTTTTTTAGAAAGATTTCAAATTATTGATGTAAACTATTTTTGATTTATATGATTTTTATAAACTAGTGTTTTGGTTTTAAAAAATCCTTGAAAATAATTATACTTTTGGTCTCTAAGTATAAGTTTGGTAGCATTTTGATTCATTCATTTTCAAACTTGACATTTTAATCAGTGAGATCTGATTTTTATAGCCTTTTGATCCCTTTGATGGCAAGAAAAAGGTGACGTGGTATATATATTTTTTTTCATTTTTCTAAAGTAAAAAAAAAAAACCTTTACTGTTTTGCCCTCTCCTCTTCTTTCTCCTTGTTTCTCCCCATTTCATTCATGGTTGTCACTGTAATCGCACCGTCATTGTTATCGTCACATTTCTTTTTTCTTTTTTCCTTTTGAAAGGAAGAAAAAAAAATGGAAAAATATAAAAGGCTAGTTTTTTTAAGTACAATTAGGAGTAAGGGAATTTAAACTACACGTCTCGTGGTTACTAACACATTCATATATCAATTAAACTATGCTCGATTTGACCAACTAAATTTGATGGAATAGAAAACTGCGTAAATAATTACAAACCTAATAATTTATTTGTGCCAATAAAAAGTAAATCCAGATACAATTCAAATACTAAGCAAATATTGTCCTAAAAAAACACTAAGAAAATCATAATCAAATAACTTAAGCGAATTAAATAATATAATAATATAATAATATAAAATCTAATATAATCTAACATTTACTTTTTCTTTTCTTGGGTTCCTTTTTATTTTCTTCTTCTCTCCATTCTTCTTGTTCTTTTCTTTCTCTTTCCTTCTCATTTCTCTCCTCCCACAATTATTTTTTTAAAATAAAAAATTGCACGGTCTGCTTTTCTATATGTATTTTTAATATAAAAAATGGAGAAACGAAGGACCAAAAGCTGATTTTTTCCCATTATTATTAATAAACGTGGTTTGAATGGGAGAAAAGAAGAAAAGGAAAGAGGAAATAAAAGAGGAAAGAAGAAGGAAAAATTATCGAGATGGCCCATTTTTGGGGACCCAAATAAAATCTGACATGAGTTTTAAAAACGCTCGAAAAATAATATTTTGTTTATTTTAGTTGGGTGCGAAATTATGTATTTGAACCCAAAACGAGTCTTGACGCTCCCACAAATTCTGGTTCCTTCTTTCACTCATTCTTATTGCTTTGAGATTTTTTTTTGTGTATTTTTTTCCCATTTTTTTTGTACTTTTTTTATTATGTCTTCTTCTTCCTAAAGATCGAAATCATGAAGCAAGAAGTTAGACGACTAAGCTAGGTGAGAAGGAGGAAGAAGCAAAAGGAAGAAGTTAGAGAAAGAATTCAAACAAAGGAAAAAATTGCAGGTGTGTCTGATAAGGAACGAGAGGAAGAAGTGAGAAGAAGAAATGAAGAGTGAGAGGAAGAAATGAGAATTCGTTTGAGCTGCTGAAGTAAGCAAAAGACCATTTTTCTACCAAATTTGAATCTTGGGCCCCTAAAGGGGCCATCCGTACAATCTTCCTAAAGAAGAAAAGAAAATTAAAAAAAAGGACAATGACGATAAGGGTACCAACCATATTGATGTGTGGAGGAAGAAAAGATAGAAAAATAATATTAAAAATATATTTATAATAAAAATAAAAAAATCACGTTAACTTTAAGTTAGAAAATTAATAGAAATACAAGGACTAAAATGCTACTAAACTCAAATTTCAATTGTTAAAATGTCAAATTTGAAGGCTCGTAAACTAAAATACTATCAAACTCAAACGACCTAAAGTGTAATTTTTCCTTTTTTGTTTGTGAGTTATATTGGTTATAGTAACTAATAGTACTAGAGTTTTGTATTCTCTAAAAAATAAAGATATAATGGCAAAATACCTACAATTAAATTACAGCCAACATCAACATAACTATTCAACTAACGTAAATTACACTCTCAAATAAGAGACCAAATATTTGAATATATGAGTTGAATTAAAAAAAATTACAAACTAATTAGTAATAAAAATTATATTTTATTATTTAAAAATGTTAAATTACAAGTTTAATTTATTTTTTTTTAGTTCAGCTGTTGAATGTTTGAGGTATTACACGTTTGCTCCTTGTATTTTTTTTTAATTCAAAAAATTTTATGAACTTTATTGTGTCTACTGTTATAAAATAAGAACAATACAATGAACAAAGGAAGAACAAAAGAACAAAGTAGAGAGAATTAGAAAGTAAAGATAACAATTGGATTCAATTATGGTGTGTATTACAAAGGTAACATATACCACTATTTATAGGATATGAGATGGTGTATGTTACAAGATTGAATTCAATGGGGAGGTATGTTACAATATCAAATTCAATGGGAGTTTTATGATATTTTGTAACCTATATAGGTTATGGATATCTACATTTATATATTACATTTATAATACTCCCCCTTAGATATCCATATTATATAAAATAAATGCCTCGTTAAAACCTTACTAGGAAAAAATCCAATGGGAAAAAAAATCCTAGTGAAGGAAAAAGAGTACATTATTTTATATACTTTCCTGCCTCATTAAAAAACCTTGCTACAAAAACCCTATGGGGAAAAGCATAGCCAAGGGAAAAAGAGTACAGTAATTCTACTCCCCCTCATGAATATATCACTTGAGTTCTCTGAGTCGTCGCATTCCAATGTTGTGCACCAACTTTTCGAATGTCGATGTGGGTAATGCCTTTGTAAATAAGTCTGCCAAGTTATCTTTTGAAGAAATTTGTTGAACATTAATGTCGCCATTTTCTTCAAGGTCATGCGTGTAGAAGAGTTTTGGTGAGATATGTTTTGTTTTATCTCCTTTTATATACCCTCCTTTGATTTGGGTTATACATGCTGTATTGTCTTCATATAATATTGTTGGTAAAAATTTTCCAGAAGACAAGCCACATGTTCCTCGAATGTGATGAGTCATTGACCTCAACCATACACATTCTCTACTAGCTTCATGAATTGCAAGAATTTCTGCATGATTTGAGGAAGTGGCTGTAATGGTCTGTTTTACAGACCGCCAAGATATAGCAGTTCCTCCACATGTAAACAGATAACCTGTTTGAGATCTAGCTTTGTGTGGATCAGATAAATATCCAGCATCTGCATAACCAACTAGATCAAAATTTGATTTGTTTGAATAAAACAAACCCATATCAACCGTTCCTCGAAGATAACGGAGTACATGTTTAACTCCGTTCCAATGTCTTTTTGTTGGAGAAGAACTGTATCTTGCTAATAAATTCACTGAGAATGCTATATCTGGTCTTGTGTTGTTAGCAAGATACATTAGTGCACCTATTGCACTAAGATATGGTACTTCAGGACCAAGTAGTTCTTCATTATCTTCTCGAGGTCGAAAGATATCCTTTTTCACGTCTAGTGATCGAACTACCATTGGAATGTTCAATGGGTGTGCTTTGTCCATGTAAAACCTTTTTAAAATCTTTTCTGTATATGTCGTTTGATGAATAAAAATTCCATCAGCTAAATGTTCAATTTGCAAGCCAAGGCAAAATTTTGTTTTTCCAAGGTCTTTCATCTCAAATTCTTTTTTGAGATAGTTTATTGCCTTTGAAAGCTCTTCAGGAGTTCCAATTATATTTAAATCATCAACATATACAGCTATAATAGCAAATCCTGATTGTGATTTCTTAATAAACACACATGGACAAATTGGATTATTTTGATAACCTTCTTTCAATAAATATTCACTTAGACGATTGTACCACATCCGTCCTGATTGTTTTAATCCATACAATGATCTCTGTAATTTGATTGAATATAATTCTCTAGATTTTGAATTATATGATTCAGGTATCTTAAATCCTTCAGGGATTTTCATATAGATTTCATTTTCCAGAGATCCATATAGATATGCTGTGACTACATCCATAAGATGCATGTTAAGCTTTTCATATACAGTCAGGCTAATAAATATCTTAATGTAATAGCGTCCACCACAGGTGAATATGTTTCCTCATAATCAATGCCTGGTCTTTGAGAAAATCCTTGTGCAACCAATCGTGCTTTGTATCTCGTGACCTCATTATTTTCATTTCTTTTACGTACAAATACCCATTTGTATCCCACAGATTTTACACCTTCAGGTGTATGGACTACAGGTCCAAAAACTTCACGTTTTGAAAGTGAGTTTAATTCTGCTTGGATGACTTCTTTCCACTTAAGCCAATCCTTTCTATGGCGACATTCTTCAACAGATCTAGGTTCACAATCCTCATTTTCATGTATAATATCATGAGCAACAGTATAAGCGAAAATGTTGTCTATGGCTACATCAGTTCTATTCCATCTTTTTCCTGTCATTACATAATTTATCGAGATCTCACTGTTATCTTCATATACTTGAGTCTCTTCGACATTTTTATCAATAGTCATGTCTGGAGATTCTTTTTGAATCTTCTCATTTTCAATTGAGTCATTTTGACTATTGATTACTTTTCTTTTTCGAGGATTTTTATCTTTTGAACCTACTGGTCTACCACGCTTCTGGCGTACCGTTGACTCATTAGTTGTAACAACTTGCTGAGTTGGAATTTCAATTCTAGATGGAGCATTAACAGCTGGAATATATGACTTGGTCACTTTCTTAACATTTGTAAAAGCATCTGGCATTTTGTTTGCTATGTTTTGTAAATGAATTATTTTTCGAACTTCCAGTTCGCATTGATTTGTACGAGGGTCTAAATGAGACAATAACGATGCGTTCCAGGCAATTTCATTTTCCAACTTCTTAATTCCTCCCCCTAATGTTGGAAAAGTTGTCTCATTAAAATGACAATCAGCAAATCGTGCAGTAAATACATCACCCGTCAGGGGTTCAAGATATCTAATAATTGATGGGGAATCAAATCCGACATATATTCCTAATCTCCTTTGAGGTCCCATTTTAGTACGTTGTGGTGGGGCAATTGGAACATATACTGCACAATCAAAAATTCGCAAATGGGAAATATTTGGCTCTTGACCATAAGCTAATTGCACTGGGGAGTACTTATGATAAGATGTCGGTCTTATGCGTATAAGTGACGCTGCATGCAAAATAGCATGACCCCATACAGATATTGGAAGTTTTGCTCTCATAAGTAATGGTCTAGCAATTAATTGTAAACGTTTGATGAATGATTCTGCTAATCCATTTTGTGTATGAACATGAGCTACAAGATGTTCAATACTTATCCCAATTGACATACAATAATTATTAAATGCTTGGGATGTAAACTCACCAGCATTATCAAGTCGAATGCTTTTGATTGTATAATCAGGGAACTGTGCCCTTAATTTGATTATTTGAGCAAGTAATCTTGCAAATGCAAGGTTTCGACTTGATAATAAACACACATGTGACCATCTACTGGATGCGTCAATTAAAACCATGAAATATCTAAATGGTCCACTTGGTGGATTAATAGGTCCACATATGTCACCATGAATTCGTTCTAAAAATGTAGGTGACTCAATTCCCACTTTAGCTGGTGATGGCCTAATTATTAATTTTCCTTGAGAGCAAGCAACACATGATAATTCATTAGATTGAAGAATCTTCTGGTTCTTTAATGGATGTCCATGAGAATTCTCGATAATTCTTCTCATCATTATTGATCCAGGATGACCCAATCGATCATGCCAAACGATGAATATATCTGGATTCATGAACTTCAGGTTCATTGTTGTGTATGTTTCAATTACTCATATATGTGTATAATATAATCCAGAAGAAAAAGCAGGCAGTGTTTCCAATATACGTTTTCCATGTGAAACAATAGATGTAATATAGAGATATTCTATATTATTTTTATTGTTAGTTTCAACATGATAACCATTTTGACGTATATCTTTGAAACTCAATAGATTTCTTTTCGATTTACTAGAGAACAAAGCATTATTAATTGTGAATTTTGTTCCTCTAGGTAAAATAAGGTTTGCTTTTCCAAAACCTTCAATCAAGTTTGCAGAACCTGATATTGTATTGACATTTGCTTCAAGCATTGTCAATGGATAAATTATGATCTCTTCAAGAGATTCAAATAAATTCTCAAAATTTGTTATACCACACATCATCTTCCTTTTCATTATTAAGGATTTTAATTTTTCAAAAATGACTCTTAATGTACGACGGGTACAAGATCATTGTCTCTTTTGCATCACAATTGAAATATGAAATTCTCATATAAATATGTGTGGTTTTAATAGAATAATTACTTATTCCTCTACCAAGATTATTTCAATCACAATTATTAAATATTACAACATTCACGTCAAGGAATGATATTAAATGGTCGAAATTCATTATTTTGCATAAATCATAAGCTTATTTTGATTTATACAACTTCAGGTGCATTGAATCACAATTAGTTTTAGAAAAGTAATAAACTATTATGCATAACTTTCAAATTTTACCATGAGAGAATTCATTCAATTATATATTATCACTATATATAAATTTTTAAAGTTTACAAAATCCACATGAGAATAATTTAAATATTCAACAATCCAATAAATTTCTATAGGCAAACAAAAATTTGACTAATTCAACTCCCAGGTTAGTTCCCAGGTAGAGGTTTTCCCTTACGGTCAGCTTAAATACCTCAACCTAGCCAGAACCATCCTTAGACAGAGTTCCCTTATAGTCAAAATTTTATTTCTAATTTATTAATCTTTTAATTAAGAGTTAATTAATAAATTAATGAATCTAAGTTATTAAGATTTATTTTTCATCTTATAAAAACTAATTCACTTAATGAATAATCTTTAATATTTTAAATCTTAAACCTTTTAAAATAAAATGAAATATAGTCTTTGATATATTTATTCTCATATTTAAAAATAAAATATAATATTGTTAGAAGATAATCTTAACATATAAAAGATAATATGTGTAAAATAGAAATCATAATAATTCCTATTAAAAAAAACTTCTAACGGTTAGAAATATGAAAACAGATCATAATTCAATTTTCCTATTCAAATATATGGAAAATATAAATTAATTAAGAAACATCTCAATTGAATTTAAAATAAGACCATAATTTACAACCTTATTCTAAATGACATACTTTATGCAAAGAATCAAACAATTTTAAACATACGACAATTTACAATTTGGTAGTCTTAACAAATTGAAAACAACTTAAATTACTATAATTTAGACTCAAGATTTTTCTTGATTGACCATATCAATTTTCCTTTACCAAAAGTTCTTTGTACGTATTAAACATTGAATCAAGAATAAACACCGTCATTTTTTTTTCAGTTGATTACTTGTTTGTGTTAGCACATGCACAGGTCACGACCACACAAGTAAACATTTATCATATAATTTTGTCCTTTTCCACACAAATAAGAACTTAACAAGGAGATTAATCTTGTTTCTTCAACTAGTATACATCACATCATTCAAAAATTATTTGTGCATACAATCATAATTTCTACCATGAGTGCTCAGTCTGATTCTTATAATTTCAAATCTCATTCACAACAAATTTAAAAAACTCATAAAAGTACATAAAATTCTAGAAATTGATCTAATGCAAAATTCTAATTAATGTCAAATTTGCAATTCAATTTCACAATCTCCGTATATTGCATTATGAAAATTAAAATACTCACCTTCTTTTGGACTTTAGTTTTAATAGAATAAAGATGAATGATGGTGGTGAGAAAATCAATGATGAATATATCAAACACATGTATAATTTTGTTTCCTCTAAAGTCAAACAAGACCAAAATCAAAATACTCACCATGTTTGAACGAAATTCTAAATACCTTATAAATTATGGAGAAAATTCTAGCGAGTCTTTAGCGTTCTTGATATTCCAATGAATCGAATCCAACCTCTACAAAATCTTCAAAGTGTTAGAGACTCGTGCTGATAACGTGTTATAAAATAAGAACAATACAATGAACAAAGGAAGAACAAAAAAACAAAGTAGAGAGAATTAGAAAGTAAAGATAACAATTGGATTCAATTATGGTGTGTATTACAAAGGTAACATATACCACTATTTATAGGATATGAGATGGTGTATGTTACAAGATTGAATTCAATGGGGAGGTATGTTACAATATCAAATTCAATGGGAGTTTTATGATATTTTGTAACCTATATAGGTTATGGATATCTACATTTATATATTACATTTATAATATCTACATAATTCTTTTATTTAAAAAATTATGATATGTCCTTAAACTTTCAAAATTAGTTATTATATTTGGATATAGTTTCAGTTTGATAAATGTAGTTCTAAGAGTATGTTTGTTTTACAAGTTTTGTCGTGACTTTTCAAACAAACATTTAATATCCTTGTTTGATAGAATTTTGCTATTTAAAATCGAAGATATTATAATTCAGAAAATTATCGAACATGAATTTTTTAATACCCTCCATACATGTGAAATTTTTATATAGTGAAAACGAACAATAAAAATATAATCTTATCAACCATTACTATTAATTTTAATTAATTATTAAATATAAATATATTAGTTAGACTTAATCAATTTCAACTAATACATTTATAATTAATATCTTATATTATCTTAACTATTTAATATAATTTTTTATTATTATTTTTTATTAATATTCTAATTAATTTATTTTTAGTAATTAAATTAAATAATTTTAATTGATGTTTGATGTAAAGTATTTATTTATTTTTATGGTAAGTGATTAAACAATTAATTAATATAACAATAATATTAAATAATACTAAATTTAATTTGTGACCACGGTCATTATTCTCTTATATTTAATTAACTAATTATTTAATTTTAATTTCTATATACAAAATTGGTAAAACAAACCTAGATAACTTCTGGACATTAATTATCTTACGTATTCAAACATTATCAATTATCCAAATATTTATATCCAAAGTATTTAATACCCATACCCATACCTATACCCATGAAACAATATATGCGATTCAAATGGGTAATAAAAGATTCTATTTAGGGACAGTTGCAAGTATAGCAATCAAATCCAATAGCAGATAAAATACAATGCAAAGAAATTTGCAGATATAACAAAATTTAGATCTGGCTCTTAGATTCTATCGTTGATAGTCTCTATTATCGGTGAATAGATTTTGTTATATTTTTCATTCTTTCAAAATGTTGCTATATACTTAATTATTAGGAAAATTTTCACAGATAGAAAAAATGTCAAACTATTTATAAAAAATAGCAAAAAAAAAAAAAACACTAATAGACGTTGATAGACTTCTATCAGCATCTATCAGTAATATAAATGTTCTATCACTGATAGACCTTGATAGACTTCTATCAGCGTCTATCACAACTATCTAAAATTTTTGCTATTTTGTATAAATAGTTTTTCTTATTTTTTTATTTTTAAAAATTTTCCTAATTATTAACCTTAAATGCTATCTATTATAATTACCGCTTTCGTTTTGTGGTATCTTGGTATATATGGTATATGATTAAATCACCTGTTTAAATTTAAAATTCAATTTCAACCATTGTCAAAATGGTTGAATTGGATAAATCTTTCAAAACTTACGAAATTAAAAAAAAAAAAATCCTCTTTGAACCTTCCGTTAATTTTAAAATAAATATATGTTTTGTATTTATTAAATATACTTGGAAACATTCTCATTAACAATTTTTTAAATCGATAAAAATTAGAGAAATTTTCACATATAGAAATAATGTCAAACTATTTACAGAAAATAGCAAAAACAACACTGATATATATTGATAGACTTCTATTAGCATCTATCAGTGATAGACTTCTATAACTTCTATCACTGATAGACCCTGATAGGCTTCTATTCGCGTCTATCACAACTATCTAAAAATTTGCTATTTTGGATAAATAATTTCCCTTATTTTTATGTTTTTAAAAATTTCTCTAAAAATTATTAAATTCTTCAAATCTAAAGGTAAATATGGGACACTTACCAAGATTTATGGAATAATTTGCATGAAGCCGAAAATGTTAAAGTAAAAATGAGGCTATTTTGTTTCTAATACTTTTTAATTTATTTTGATTCTTACACGGTTGAAATATTTATTTTGATTCTTATACTTTGAAAGTATTAATTTTGATTCTTGTACTATTATAAAGTGACTATCTTGGGGTCCTTCATTTTTATATTTGTTTCATACCTAAGGGATCAAAATGATATCTTTTTAAAAGTTCAAAGACCAAAATGAACTAAAATTGAAAGTTCGAGGATCTAAATGAATATTTTTTAAAGTACATAAACTAAGATGAAACAAAACGAGCCAATATTATCCCCACTATGGCAACATCTGCCAAAAAAGGATTGATACTAATCCATTATGTCTGTTTTGCAAGAAGCAGATGGAAGTGTCGGATCATGTGATGTAGAGGTGTAAGTTCGCCAAGATAGTCGTACGATATGAGTTTCTTCCTTCCTTACACACTCTTCTCGACGGTTTTAGAGATGGAGTGAGAGCTATGGTAGGGTGGCAAGAGTTGCTAAATGCTCTTATCAAGGAAGAGCTCGAGGTGGTTTGTGTCGTTGTGTGACTGCTGTAGAATCATGAAAGTGTTATTCTTAGTAGTAGTTAAAGCTTGACTTTGAACCAAATTTATTTTGTGATTAAAAAGCATTAGATTAAGAATAAAAGATTGAACCTTCGACCTCTAAAGATAGAGTACATATCAATAGTATTGAGTCAAATTCACTCGAATCAAAGTAAAAAGTACAGTAATTTAAAATAGTAATTAAACTATTATTTTTTATTTTTTTGGATAATAAAAAAAATGTCAGCGATGTTTATTCTTTATGAATTTATTCATTGTTTAGATATTGTGAACTTTTCAGAACGCTGTCATGCTGAGGCGGCCACGCGCTAGGGCGAGCTTGCTAAGCTGTGACTGTAGGCGCGTGGATTTAACACTCATTCAGAGAGTACATCCACGCGCCATCTTAAAGCTGACACGTGGTGCCTTTTACAAATTTTCAATTCCTAGTAAATTAATCGCATTTTTTTTCAACGGAACAAGTTTGCAACCACGTACACATAAAAAGACTTTTATTTATTTTCTTCTCTATTTTTTTTTTTTAAATTTTCCGCTGCAGAATTAAAAAAATAGTAATTTTACAGCTCAAAATAAGAATTGAACTTTACAGTCTTGTTCCAGCATTTTCGTAAAGATAAAGTGAAATTTTTAGAACGAAAATAAATAAAGCCAATACAATTCAATAATTTGTATTTTATGATAGTTATAATTAAAGGGTAAAAATGTAAAATTGTGTGTTGTGTCACCATAATATTAAATTTTCATTGATATGTCGATATTTTCACGTTTTCATGAGTTTGATATCGATATGATGGGTAAATCGATATTTCTATTATATCGTAGAAAAATCCACGAAACACAAATAATAAGTATCAAAATGTCACAAATATAAATATAATATAAATAATAGACATATTTACTTATTTGAGAATAATAAAATATTTACTTGCTAATTTAAATTTATTTTTATATGTTTTATTTTTATGATTTTTCCAGAAATATTTATATGAGAGATAAATCGATATTTTCATTCTATCTTAGAAAAATCTACGAAACACAAATATCATCAAAATGTTATCAATATAAATATAATATAAATAATAGACATGTTTACTTATTTGAAAATGATAAAATATTTATTTACTAATTTAAATTTAATTTTTTTAATATCCATCAAAATCGATATTTTTATCAAAATTTTCATAAAATTAATTTCCATATATTTTAAACTTTGTGTGCCACTGACGTGATAATATTTTTAAAATGTATATTTTTTAGTTGGGAGTTTTTAAAAATATGTTTAAAAGGTTTTTGAAATAATTTTTTTTTATTAATTTTTAAAAATTATCTCTTCCAGATTCTCATTTTCTTTCCTCTCTCATCCCTCTACTCTCCTTCCCTCTTCTTCTTCTAGAATTATGCTAACCCTTTATTATATTTATGCTAACCCTTTTGCAAATCTTGCATTTTCAATTCAAATTTCTTTATGAAATTGATTGGTTAAAGATAGTTTTTTTAGGGGTTAATTACACCTAGAATTTTGGCTAAATGATTAAAAAAAATGGGTCCTTTGTTTACACTTTCTTCATCCTCTTTTTTTTTTCTTTTACGATCCCAACTACAATAATTTACAGATGATGATTTGAATCAAAAATCAAGAAAAAATAAGAGAAAAGAGAAAAGAGGAAGAAGGAGGAACGACAGGGGAGAAAGAAGGGAGATGAAAGAAAATAGAAAGAGATAATATACATTTTTAATTTTTTTACTTAATTTATAACGTCATATAATATTAAAAAAAAGATACATTCTAAAAATTGAGAGACCTACATATTCTTTAATATTCGAAGACTAAAAAGATAAAATTTCCCTCATTAAAGAAATAAGATATAAAACAAGTAATTAAAGAATATAAATATACTTTTCCTTGACTTTATATTTCATTTTCATTTAGTTTTATAGTGTGATGTAGAAGAAGTCTCATATTTGTTTCCACAAAATATGATATTTTAACTACCATGTTATATATAAAGTAACTTTAAAATATAGATGAAATAGAATAACAAAAGAAAATTGAAAAATCATCCCTTATAAAGGGGCATGCATATATAAATTGTCATTTACTCAAATTAACAATTTATTATTTTATTATTTATAAACCAAACAATAGTTTCTTAGTAACATCAAGACTTAGTTTAAAATTGTTTAAGTTTTAAATATATAGTTATTGACAATTATGCTTTTATAAAAATTAACTAAAATTTAAATTTAAACCTAAAAAAAATTGGTAAGGTTTTGGTATAATGACCAAAAATTCATATATATATATATATATATATATATATATATATATATATTAATTATGTTTGTATTGATATTTACTATCTAATTTATTATAAGATAATTATTTAAGCACATTTTGATAACAATTTTATTTTTAATTTTTTGTTTTGAAAATTTATGTCTTCTTTTTTCTAAATTACACGCTATGGTTTTTACCTTTTTTGAAGAAACAGTCATATTCTTGATTAAATATTTTAAAAATAAAAATAAGTTTTTGAATTTTTGAATTTTTTATTTTTTCAAAATTTAGTTTGATTTTGAAAAGTGAATAACAAAACAAATAAACTTATAGGTAGAAGTAGTGTCTATAAGCTTAATTTTTTTATAAAAAAAAATTAAATAATTACCAAACGTGATCTTAAATATTTATTAGGTTTACTTACAAGTTATTTGGTTGAATCTAATTTATTTGGAAAAAGTTTAGAAATAATAATCGTTTAAAAAAAAAAAACTCAAATCAATCAAAATATGATATTTTAAACAAAAATTGATGAAGGATATGACAAATTTTCAAGATAATTAATTTAATTAAAAGGAAATGACAATAAAAAAAAATATCGAACTATTTATAGATATAGAAAATTTTCACTATCTATCAGCGATAGATCACGATAGAATTCTATCATAAATATTTTCACTGTCTATCAGCGATAGATCACGATAGAATTCTATCGCTGATAGAGAGTAAATTTTTTTTTTTTTTTTATATTTGTAAATAATTTGACTTATTTTTCTATAATTGAAAACAACCCTTAATTAAAAACTATACTACATGATTTTGTAGCTAAGAGTGATTTTAGATTACAAAAATTAAATTTACCAAACATTTTATACAATTACAATTCTCTTATAATTATTTAATTAAAATACCATCTCTGTCCTTGTACTTTAGTTTGTTCAATTTCCTTATCGTTGTAAAAAAGTAATTCTAGTGGGACATTAAACATAAACAAAGAAAACGACATTATCAAAATGAGCATAGCTCAATCGTATAGTGTTTATACTATCAACATTCAAAGTTTCAATTTTTTCACCTCACATATCATTAAAAAAAAAAAAGCGACATTGTTTTAGTTATCAACTAAAATAAATATATAATTTTGAAAAAGCTAAAATAAATATATAATTTCGAAAAAGCTAAAATAAATATACAAGTAAAAGTAGTTTTCAAAATTTATTATTCGTTATTAAAATCTAATCAAAACACTTGCCTACCTAGACTTAATAATCATTATTTGCATATTTACCCCTAAAAAGTTGGGGAGACAAGGAAAATAAGGAGAATTTGAGGGGTTTGATCGATACTTTTGGAAATAATATATTGTCATCATTAGTGAAAAACCAATGGTACTTGGCCAACAAAATCCCGTGTAACGCGGGGTCTATAGAATTCAACTCTTCAAATAATTTTTAATAAATAAATTAATGATGGGAGCAAATGTCGTGTTTGGCCTCTTTTTGGATTAATTTATGATTAATAATTGATTACTTTGGTTTAATATTTTGTTTTTTTTATTAACCACTACATTATATTTATTCTATTAATTTAATATCACACGGCGATTTTTGAGGATTGTGTGATTGATATATTGTACTTTTTTTAATGCTTAAATTTTCTCTTTAATCATTTTTGGGGGAACATTCCTCAAATCTCTTTTTCATTATATTACATGATTAATCTCCTTTATTTGAAAATGGAGAACAATTTATCTTCCACCCCCTATACTTTCTCTAACAGTTAATAGAAAAGAAAAATTGCAATATTACTTATGAACTTTTATAAATATTTCAAAATTATTGTTGGAGTCGATTTTTTTTTTTTTTTAATTAGAATTTAGAATGAAAATTGAGACATGAAATGGTATGGGTGGTAATCAAAATCAGAAATTTGAATTATCACAACGTTTAAGATTACGATCATTGTCATATCGGTCTAAGTCTCGGATTTTTATCCACAATTCTAAAGGAATTCTACTCTAAGAGTAGTTTTGAAAAATATATGAAAATTTTGGAGTAATATTGTAACTATTGAAATCATAGGGATATTTTTTAAACTTATGACGAAGTTCAAATGTATTTTTATTTTTATTTTTTTATAATTTAGCATTTAAAAAAGTTATATAGTTAGATGTTTGATTAAAGGGTTGTTTTCAAATATGACAAAATAAATCAACTTATTTATAAATATAACAAAATATCATTGTAATAGATGATAGTAGTCTAGTGTCTAGCAGTGTCATAGACAGTGACATTTTACTATATTTGAAAATATTTTCGTAATTTTGTCATTTAAAACAATTACCTTTGATTAAATACAAAATTCAAATTTATATTTAATAGAACAATTGATTTTTAAAAAGTTTGAATTTGTCATAAACATATTAGATACCAAATTAAAAGCTTACAAAATTATGAGAAACTTTTGAAAGTTAGGGACTAAATTAACACAAACTAATTTAGGGCTAGTTTGGATTAACTTAAAAAATAAATGTTTTTCAAAAATTCAATTTCATTTAAACACTTTTGATTAGATCCATTTACAATTAAGACATTAATGGTTTTCAAAATTTATTTTGAGTGATTGTCAAACACTTGTATTTTTTTAAAAAATAACTTATTTTTTAAATTAAACACTTGAAAAGTCAAATACACTCTAAATTTATAATTTAAAGAATAAAAAAATATGTTTGAAATGAGTGCATATATAATAATAAGGGAAATCCAATAAGATGGCATATTAATATAATTAACATCATACAAAGCTATTTTAAATGTCAAATATATTAATTAAGAAGTGTTCAATTTTAGAAACATTTTAAAATATTGGAATGAATTTTAAATAAAGAACAAGATTCACGTTTCGTCCTAAAAAACTTAGCAAATAAATTATATTGAGACTTCTTTCAATAGTATATATATGTATTCATATTGACTCATAAAAAGTATTTTTTTTGGGTTATGAGAAGTGAATCTTTATATACCCCTTTTACCCTTGAGTTTTATAAATTCTTATGTAACTGTTTATCGAGTGCTTGCAACTTTTCGAGTTTAGGTCTCCGTTGGAAAGAAATGATAGTGACCTTTCTAATTTTCAATTTACAAAATTAAATTATATATTTCAAAATTAAAGTTTCAGGCTGAATAAGTACTGCAGTTGATGTTGACGGGACATGACTCTTCGACATGGGATGCAACTCTTCTATAGTATATTTTTCTGTTGAACTCAATAGATGCAATTTCATGATGCCAATTGGATGCATATATTCAAGCGGAAGTGGTTACATATCAAATTGGTGCATTCACTCTCCTATTGTATGTACGAATAAAAGAAAAATAAAATAATACCCATGTTAAAATTCTTAAAGATATAATTTCATGCAATCGAAGTTTGGAGAAAAAGTACAAAAAAAATTTAGTGAATTTAATCCAACGAAAGTGGTTATATAGTGAAACAATGCATTTTTTGTGTATGAGAGTGACTTCGACGGTAGATATGTTAAAACATTAAAACAAAAATTGTTGTATTATTAATATCACATTACTAAAATATTAACATATTTATCCAATAATGTAATTACTAACACAAATTCTCTCTTTGATGTAGAAGATTTTTTATGTTTTGAAGAAGACAAAAATATGAAGATATCAATATACAAATTGTTATATTGTCTAATTTTTAAAACTTTATAGTAACTTAAACAAAATTGTATAATATTATATGTTAATATTAAAAACCCACAATTAAAAAATAATTAATTAAAACTACAAGATTTCATGTGCATTGCATGCATGTTTCTTAACTGGTGTAAAAAAATGGTAACATGACATATACATATTGTAACTTCAGGATCATCAGATTATTGATCTTAATTACCATAATGTACTCTTAATTATTGCACTGACAACCAAAATCGAGCATACATCTATGACATTATTCATCATGTGTGAATAGACGGGAGGAAAGAAATTTTTTTATTAAAGGCTAAATTACCAATTTGGTCCATGTGGTAGGTAGAAAGCCATAATTTAGTTTATATAGTTTTAAAAAAAGTTAGAATTTAATCCCTATGATTTGATAAAACTTCATAAAAAGTCCATATGGTTTGATAAAACTTTCATCTACTATAGGGACTATCAAACCACATATGGACTAAATTTCAACTTTCTCCCAATCATATAAACCAAATTTACCATTTAACCTTTATATTAATCTAAACTCCATAGATTTTTAAAAGTAACGTTCATGGTCTTATAATTCATTTGAGAGGGAGAAAGAAATAAATGAAAAAAACTAAGAAACATACGAATATCTTATTCCTGAACTTTGGGAGTTATATAAATTAAAAATCTAAAACTAATAATTGTATCAATTAAAATCATAAACTTTCAAACAATAATTTCACAAATGCATAACACTTATTTGAATGCTTAAATTAATGTAATATTTAAAAGAAAAACTAGAGCATTTTTTAGTACAACAATTAGATGGTAAAAGAAATTGAACATTTGACATCTTAGTCGAGATTGAATACCTTGTGCCTCTTGAACTTTGCTCAAGTTAGAACAGACATAATATAATAACAAAATTGGGAGAAATATTGGTGAAGGAAGGAGTGATCTATTCAACATTTTTTTTTTCAAAAAAAAAAAAAGAATCATGAGTCTACTAAATACCAAATTCCAGTTTAGAACTGAACATATTTAAAATTTAGAAGACAAAAAAGATTGAAATTGGAAAAGAGACCATGTAAAAAGTTTGAAGTTCAAAGACCTATTAGAGACTACATGAACCTTTTAGACAATTAGTTTGAAAGTTGGAAAAAAATGAGAAGTATATGTGATAGAATGTAATTCATTTGAATAATATTAAGATAATTAAAGGTTTATACTTAACAGGAGATGAACTAAAAGGATAAGTATTAAGGTAAATTGAACAAGTTTAATTTTGGTAAGATGAAATAAGTTGAATTTGGACACAGAGGAAAGTAATTAATTAAGAGGTAAAGAACAGTTGATGATGATGATGATGATTCATTCATGGATGGATAATTAGTTGAAAGAGAAAGGTAATTAGTAATTAATAAATAAATCCTAAGAATAGAATAGGAGATCAAATGAAGATAATTAGTAATTAATTAATAAATCCCAAGAATAGAATAGGAGAGGAGAAATGGGAAAAGAAATAGAATTATTCCACAGGAATAATTGGCCTAAAAAATAGAGAGAAGATCAGAGGATTAAATGGATAACCATAATTTTAGGATAATCTAAATATTGTTGAACAGAAAAAAATAAAAATAAAAAAAGGATGAGAATGCTAAAAAAAGAGAGTTCCAAATTTAGAAGGGGAATTGAAAATATTATATAACACCCAACTGAGGAATGGGAAAAACCAAGCTCCAGGGAGAAGTTGAAAATCAAATTAGCCTTTTTTTTTATTTTTTTATTTATTAATTTTCTTTCCTGAGAATGACATAACAAGGGATTTACATTTTTATTTTGTATTAATTCTTTCTCTTTTGTCTCAGTGGATGTAAGGGCCTATCAGTTTCTTGTATATATATATATATAATATATATTTATATATATATATATATATATGATCCCGATCTGATCCTGTGTTTGATCTGAAAGACCCCCACATAATTCACTGGTGAAATCTTTTCAATTCAATTTACCCATCACATATTTTGAAAGAATTGATATAAAAGAAAACATATTTTATTATTATTATTATCATCTTTATTCCCAAATAAAGAGAATTAATCCCTTACATATTTAAAAGAAAGGAAAATATTTAAAATAAAAAAAAAAAATGGCTGGAGGAGGAATTGTTGTTCAAGGAGGAAGGAATTATGAGGAGTCACTGGTTTTGTGATGATCACTTGTTTGGTGGCTGCCATGGGAGGACTTCTGTTTGGTTATGATCTTGGAGTTTCAGGTTTGTTTTATTATTTTGATTTTTAATTAATTAATTAGTTAATAATAATGCATGGTTTTTTTGGCACACAGGTGGGGTTACTTCAATGCCAAGTTTCTTGGATCAGTTTTTCCCATCTGTTGTGAAGAATATGAAAAATGCCCATGAAAGTGAGTACTGTAAATTTGACAGTGAACTCCTAACTTTGTTTACCTCTTCTCTATACCTTGCTGCTCTCGTCGCTTCCTTTGCCGCCTCCGTCGTCACCCGTAAATTTGGCCGGAAACCATCCATGTTTCTTGGAGGTTTTTCCTTCTTAATTGGTTCCATTCTTAATGGTGTTGCTAATGGCATTGTTCTCCTCATCATTGGTCGATTGTTGCTTGGTGTTGGTGTTGGATTTGCAAATCAGGTATACATCGTCATATAGTAGTTATATACAATGTGTAAGTTTAAATGTAATTGTAATGAAAATGAATCACCTTTGTTTATTTGCAGTCTGTGCCAGTTTACCTTTCTGAAATGGCGCCAGCAAAACTCAGAGGTGCTCTTAACATGGGCTTCCAAATGGCCATCACAATCGGCATCTTGGTGGCCAGTCTTGTCAATGTCGGTACATCCAAAATCGAAGGCGGATGGGGATGGAGAGTCTCACTCGCTCTTGCCGCAGTCCCCGCCGTCATGATGACCATCGGAGCCATCTTCCTTCCCGATACTCCTAACTCCATTCTCGAAAGAGGATTCACAGAGAAGGCCAAGACAATGCTCCAAAAAGTCCGCGGTACCGACAATGTGGAAGAGGAGTTCCAAGACCTAATTGATGCAAGTGAAGCAGCAAAGAAAGTAGATCATCCATGGGCCAACATACTGAAGCCACAATATAGACCTCAACTCGTGATGTGCGCTGTAATCCCATTCTTCCAACAACTCACCGGCATCAATGTCATCATGTTCTACGCTCCTGTTCTGTTCATGACTCTAGGATTCGGCAGCGCCGCATCTCTAATCTCTGCCGTCATCAGTGGAGGCGTCAACATGGTTGCAACCTTAGTCTCAATCTTCACAGTGGACAAATTCGGGCGAAGAATCCTCTTCCTCGAAGGTGGAATACAGATGTTCATCTGCCAAATCCTAGTCGGCACCCTAATCGGTGTCAAATTTGGACTCAACGGAGAAGGAACCCTATCGAAATTCGACGCAAACCTTATTCTATTCCTGGTGTGCGTATACGTCGCGGCATTCGCCTGGTCTTGGGGACCATTAGGTTGGTTGGTACCAAGTGAAATCTGCCCGCTGGAAATCCGATCTGCAGGAACAGCAATTAACGTAGCAGTGAACATGTTCTTCACCTTCATCATCGCTCAGGTGTTCTTGGCGATGCTTTGCCACTTGAAATTCGGACTGTTCTACTTCTTTGCAGGGTTTGTGTTGATAATGACGGTGTTCATCTATTTCTTCTTGCCGGAGACGAAGAATGTGCCGATTGAAGAGATGAACAGAGTTTGGAAGGCGCACTGGTTCTGGGGCAAGTACATTCCTGACGAGGCGATCATCGGTGGCCATGTTGAGAAGCATGGTGGTGATGTTTGAGGAAATCTATTAAAACCTTCCCCAAAAAATAAAATTTAAAAAAAAAAAAAAAATTATTTTTTATATAATGTTTATTAGCCTCATGTATTTCTTTATTTATGTTTCTGTTTGATGGGGCACTTGTTTTCCTCCCTGTACATTCCAACTTTGTAAAAAAAAAAAAAAAAAAAAAAAAAAAAAAAAAAAAGATAAATAAATATATATATTTAAGTAATTAATCTTGGTTGTTGTCTCTCCTTTTTTTTTTTTTTTTTAGTTCATATGCTTTCTATAATTCTTATTATTCAACATATATTGGAAGTTTTAGAATTTAAAATTATAAAATATGTACTTCACTCTAAATTTTTTGAAAAATTAGCACAAATTGGCATTGATTATCCTTTCTCAAATCTGTGTTGCTTTTTCATTTTGATTACTTTGGTTAGTGTTATGTTTTTTTTCCCCTTTTTGCTATTTACTTGCTGCACTTCTTTTCAATTTGCTCTCTGTTTATGTGAATAAGATATTAAATTATATTTATTGTGCCTAATTTTCTTACATTTTAATTTTAATTGGATGTGTCTAATTCTGTAAATTGTGTTCAATTTTGACTTACATGGTAAAAATAATAATAATAAAAGAGAGAGCTTAATATATATAAAAAGAAAATTTAAGAAGCTATTGTTTTTTTTCCCTTTAAAAAAGGAAAAGTAACGGAATGAAGTTTGACTTTTCCCATTCTACGATAAAGTTTAATCGATAAATAGTTAAATTTTACTGTATTTATAAATGTTTTTAATATTTTATCATTTTAAATAATTTCTCTAAATAAAAACTCTGGTCCTCCCCACACATTCTATAACTCCTATTTATACTTGAATGGGAGGAAAAATTCCAATTTTTCTTTTTGCTATATTTGATTCATTTTTCTTATATTTGAAAACATTTGTTTTATTTATCTTCTTCGAATTTATTAGATATTTCTTTTAAATTTTATTACTTCTCCATGTTGTGTGGCCAAGTATTAGTGTTTTCGTTGTTTATTTTCAACAGTAATTTTTGTGAGGCTTTAGGTTAAATAGAAAATTTTAATTTCAAGAATTCTTTGCTTGCTTCTTTATCTAATTTTTATGAATGATTGACACTTTAATTTAATTTTAGTTGTTGAATTGCTCTACATCATGAGTTTATGATTAGTAATTCTTAGCTATTTCAATTGATTAGATTTTGTTTAGTTATTTCCATTATACTTAATGTTATATCTTAATTGATATGGAATGCTATCCTGCTCAATTAATTAAATTATTAGTTTTGCTTTTGATGATTAAGTAAATTATAAAATTTATATTTATTGTGACTTTTCGTAAATCAACTGAATTTTTTAGTTTTGAAATTCATAGGTACATTTTTAAGCCAATGATCAATATTACACTTGGATAGAATTTAGGGCATTGAATTGGAAATTTAGTAACACTGGTTTTTAATTTTACTTTTATTTATTTATTATGGCTTAATTTAAATCTTAGTTCAACTAACTAATCCCCCATTTTATTTTTGTTATTACCATGAGAAATTAACTCGATTAATTCCTTTTGAGATTCGACACTAGTTACATTATTTCTACAAGTTGCGTGATGAGGGTGTTAGAGGGGTGTCACCTAGTTGAGATGTCTCGATGCGATCCCTCGGGCCTTGTGAATACTTTTTAAAAAAAATACACTATTTCTACGAGTTTAGATGGAGTGAATCATCAGTATTTATTTTGACAGATCCCTCGTGCTTTGTGAATACTTTTAAAAAAAATATACTATTTCTCCGATTATTTTAGAACTTGATGAGGCTTTACATAAGTTAAGAGAAAATTACCTTATTAGTTCTCAAGTTCCGAAGAATATGTGTGTTTAGTCCCTAAATTTAAATTAATATAATTTTTTAGTCATTGAGTTTCTAAGAATAGGTGCATTTGGTCTTTGAATTTTTAAAATGTAATTTTTAGTCCCTAAGTTTTTAAGAATATGTTTAAAAGGTTCTTGAAGTATGTATTTTTAATTTTTTAAAATAATTTTATAATATTTAAAATTATAAAAATAATATCAGAGAATAAGATATTTTTTAAAAATTATTCTTCTAATTTAAAATGTCATATATTTATTTAAAATAATTATAAAATTTATTTAGGGACTTTTTAAAATTTATTAATTTTGAAGTGATTAAAGACGTGTTTAAAGGTAATTTTGAACATGACATAAGTAATGTTAGCAATTTTAAAATCACTCTAAACATGCATCGAGTCTTTTTAGCCAATATTCATTCAGATAAATTGAAAGTTGAAATTTAATTGGCTAATGCTTTCAATTGACCTGACTCTCACATTTTTCTCTAGTCACTTCACTATCCTTTGCCTTCAAATTATTTTTGGCATAAGGTTGCATTACTTTTCTTTGACTCACCATTTTAACTTATATGTAAATAAACTATGCCAAAAATAAACTCACCATTTTAATAGTTTATTTACATATAACTTATGTAAAGCCTCATCAAGTTCTAAAATAATCGGAGAAATAGTATATTTTTTTTAAAAGTATTCACAAAGCACGAGGGATCTGTCAAAATAAATACTGATGATTCACTCCATCTAAACTCGTAGAAATAGTGTATTTTTTTTAAAAAGTATTCACAAGGCCCGAGGGATCGCATCGAGACATCTCAACTAGGTGACACCCCTCTAACACCCTCATCACGCAACTTGTAGAAATAATGTAACTAGTGTCGAATCTCAAAAGGAATTAATCGAGTTAATTTCTCATGGTAATAACAAAAATAAAATGGGGGATTAGTTAGTTGAACTAAGATTTAAATTAAGCCATAATAAATAAATAAAAGTAAAATTAAAAACCAGTGTTACTAAATTTCCAATTCAATGCCCTAAATTCTATCCAAGTGTAATATTGATCATTGGCTTAAAAATGTACCTATGAATTTCAAAACTAAAAAATTCAGTTGATTTACGAAAAGTCACAATAAATATAAATTTTATAATTTACTTAATCATCAAAAGCAAAACTAATAATTTAATTAATTGCAGGATAGCATTCCATATCAATTAAGATATAACATTAAGTATAATGGAAATAACTAAACAAAATCTAATCAATTGAAATAGCTAAGAATTACTAATCATAAACTCATGATGTAGAGCAATTCAACAACTAAAATTAAATTAAAGTGTCAATCATTCATAAAAATTAGATATAAAGAAGCAAAGAATTCTTGAAATTAAAATTTTCTATTTAACCTAAAGCCTCACAAAAATTACTGTTGAAAATAAACAACGAAAACACTAATACTTGGCCACACAACATGGAGAAGTAATAAAATTTAAAAGAAATATCTAATAAATTCGAAGAAGATAAATAAAACAAATGTTTTCAATATAAGAAAAATGAATCAAATATAGCAAAAAGAAAATTGGAATTTTTCCTCCCATTCAAGTATAAATAGGAGTTATAGAATGTGTGGGGAGGACCAGAGTTTTTATTTAGAGAAATTATTTAAAATGATAAAATATTAAAAACATTTATAAATACAGTAAAATTTAACTATTTATCGATTAAACTTTATCGTAGAATGGGAAAAGTCAAACTTCATTCCGTTACTTTTCCTTTTTTAAAGGGGAAAAAAACAATAGCTTCTTAAATTTTCTTTTTATATATATTAAGCTCTCTCTTTTATTATTATTATTTTTACCATGTAAGTCAAAATTGAACACAATTTACAGAATTAGACACATCCAATTAAAATTAAAATGTAAGAAAATTAGGCACAATAAATATAATTTAATATCTTATTCACATAAACAGAGAGCAAATTGAAAAGAAGTGCAGCAAGTAAATAGCAAAAGGGGAAAAAAACATAACACTAACCAAAGTAATCAAAATGAAAAGCAACACAGATTTGAGAAAGGATAATCAATGCCAATTTGTGCTAATTTTTCAAAAAATTTAGAGTGAAGTACATATTTATAATTTTAAATTCTAAAACTTCCAATATATGTTGAATAATAAGAATTATAGAAAGCATATGAACTAAAAAAAAAAAAAAAAGGAGAGACAACAACCAAGATTAATTACTTAATATATATATTTATTTATCTTTTTTTTTTTTTTTTTTTTTTTTTTTTTTTTTTTACAAAGTTGGAATGTACAGGGAGGAAAACAAGTGCCCCATCAAACAGAACATAAATAAAGAAATACATGAGGCTAATAAACATTATATAAAAAATAATTTTTTTTTTTTTTTAAATTTTATTTTTTGGGGAAGGTTTTAATAGATTTCCTCAAACATCACCACCATGCTTCTCAACATGGCCACCGATGATCGCCTCGTCAGGAATGTACTTGCCCCAGAACCAGTGCGCCTTCCAAACTCTGTTCATCTCTTCAATCGGCACATTCTTCGTCTCCGGCAAGAAGAAATAGATGAACACCGTCATTATCAACACAAACCCTGCAAAGAAGTAGAACAGTCCGAATTTCAAGTGGCAAAGCATCGCCAAGAACACCTGAGCGATGATGAAGGTGAAGAACATGTTCACTGCTACGTTAATTGCTGTTCCTGCAGATCGGATTTCCAGCGGGCAGATTTCACTTGGTACCAACCAACCTAATGGTCCCCAAGACCAGGCGAATGCCGCGACGTATACGCACACCAGGAATAGAATAAGGTTTGCGTCGAATTTCGATAGGGTTCCTTCTCCGTTGAGTCCAAATTTGACACCGATTAGGGTGCCGACTAGGATTTGGCAGATGAACATCTGTATTCCACCTTCGAGGAAGAGGATTCTTCGCCCGAATTTGTCCACTGTGAAGATTGAGACTAAGGTTGCAACCATGTTGACGCCTCCACTGATGACGGCAGAGATTAGAGATGCGGCGCTGCCGAATCCTAGAGTCATGAACAGAACAGGAGCGTAGAACATGATGACATTGATGCCGGTGAGTTGTTGGAAGAATGGGATTACAGCGCACATCACGAGTTGAGGTCTATATTGTGGCTTCAGTATGTTGGCCCATGGATGATCTACTTTCTTTGCTGCTTCACTTGCATCAATTAGGTCTTGGAACTCCTCTTCCACATTGTCGGTACCGCGGACTTTTTGGAGCATTGTCTTGGCCTTCTCTGTGAATCCTCTTTCGAGAATGGAGTTAGGAGTATCGGGAAGGAAGATGGCTCCGATGGTCATCATGACGGCGGGACTGCGGCAAGAGCGAGTGAGACTCTCCATCCCCATCCGCCTTCGATTTTGGATGTACCGACATTGACAAGACTGGCCACCAAGATGCCGATTGTGATGGCCATTTGGAAGCCCATGTTAAGAGCACCTCTGAGTTTTGCTGGCGCCATTTCAGAAAGGTAAACTGGCACAGACTGCAAATAAACAAAGGTGATTCATTTTCATTACAATTACATTTAAACTTACACATTGTATATAACTACTATATGACGATGTATACCTGATTTGCAAATCCAACACCAACACCAAGCAACAATCGACCAATGATGAGGAGAACAATGCCATTAGCAACACCATTAAGAATGGAACCAATTAAGAAGGAAAAACCTCCAAGAAACATGGATGGTTTCCGGCCAAATTTACGGGTGACGACGGAGGCGGCAAAGGAAGCGACGAGAGCAGCAAGGTATAGAGAAGAGGTAAACAAAGTTAGAGTTCACTGTCAAATTTACAGTACTCACTTTCATGGGCATTTTTCATATTCTTCACACAGATGGAAAAACTGATCCAAGAAACTTGGCATTGAAGTAACCCCACCTGTGTGCCAAAAAACCATGCATTATTATTAACTAATTAATTAATTAAAAATCAAAATAATAAAACAAACCTGAAACTCCAAGATCATAACCAAACAGAAGTCCTCCCATGGCAGCCACCAAACAAGTGATCATCACAAAACCAGTGACTCCTCCCTCATAATTCCTTCCTCCTTGAACAACAATTCCTCCTCCAGCCATTTTTTATTTTTATTTTAAATATTTTCCTTTCTTTTAAATATGTAAGGGATTAATTCTCTTTATTTGGGAATAAAGATGATAATAATAATAATAAATATGTTTTCTTTTATATCAATTCTTTCAAATATGTGATGGGTAAATTGAATTGAAAAGATTTCACCAGTGAATTATGTGGGGGTCTTTCAGATCAAACACAGGATCAGATCGGGATCATATATATATATATATATAAATATATATATATATATATATACAAGAAACTGATAGGCCCTTACATCCACTGAGACAAAAGAGAAAGAATTAATACAAAATAAAAATGTAAATCCCTTGTTATGTCATTCTCAGGAAAGAAAATTAATAAATAAAAAAATAAAAAAAAAAGGCTAATTTGATTTTCAACTTCTCCCTGGAGCTTGGTTTTTCCCATTCCTCAGTTGGGTGTTTATATAATATTTTCAATTCCCCTTCTAAATTTGGAACTCTCTTTTTTTAGCATTCTCATCCTTTTTTATTTTTTTTTTTCTGTTCAACAATATTTAGATTATCCTAAAATTATGGTTATCCATTTAATCCTCTGATCTTCTCTCTATTTTTTAGGCCAATTATTCCTGTGGAATAATTCTATTTCTTTTCCCATTTCTCCTCTCCTATTCTATTCTTGGGATTTATTAATTAATTACTAATTATCTTCATTTGATCTCCTATTCTATTCTTAGGATTTATTTATTAATTACTAATTACCTTTCTCTTTCAACTAATTATCCATCCATGAATGAATCATCATCATCATCATCAACTGTTCTTTACCTCTTAATTAATTACTTTCCTCTGTGTCCAAATTCAACTTATTTCATCTTACCAAAATTAAACTTGTTCAATTTACCTTAATACTTATCCTTTTAGTTCATCTCCTGTTAAGTATAAACCTTTAATTATCTTAATATTATTCAAATGAATTACATTCTATCACATATACTTCTCATTTTTATCAGGTTCATATCTCCATATCCTTACTTGTACTAAAAAACAAAAAAAAAAAAAAAAAAAAAAAAAAAAAAAAACCTCCCTAGAAACAATTGATTTTTTTAAAAAAAAACTTAAAGGTTTATCATGTCGTAAACTATGATTTGACAAATGGATTGGATATATAGGAAGGTATGGTATAATTGAAGATACATCAGTGGTGTTTGGAGGCACCAACTTGAAGTTGGTGGAGTGAGTTATTATAACCCACACCATGTTTGAGGCATCCTTTATAATAGTTGGTTTTTCTAACTATTATAACTTACAATTAATTTCAGCATTACTATTTTAAATCTTTTTTTGCTACAATGTTTATTATTTGTTATAGTGTTTACTATTTTCTATCAATCCCCTCTTTCTCACTCTACTACAGTGTTTATTATTTTCTATCAGACTAAAATAGTTTACACTCCAACACAAATTATTATAACTAAAACTAAAATAGTTTGCAACTCAAATACAAACTATTGTACCTTACAGACTATAATAACCAACCCAAAGCTCTAAATACCCCATCTAAGTATTCTGAAGTTTAGAGAAAAAGAAAAGAAAATTAGAATTAAGCCCACGAATATTGTGGAATGCACAAACTAGTGGTTTTTAATCATAAAATATAGAACAATCAACGATATCAATTTAACTTATTTTCTAACACCAAATTTTAATCTTTAATATTAGCAATTAAAATTTTTGGTTTTTTATCAACATAACTGTCATCTCAATTTAAGAAACAAAATATTGTTGTAAATAATTTAATTTAATTTTTTTTTAAAAAAAAAAACATAAAATTCATGAAAAGAATCCCATTAAGAAGATAATGGATAACAAAGGTTACTGTGATTACATCCAAATCCCAAATAGGGAAATAAGAATCCTAACATCTAGCATAATGATCTCATCACTTTCTATTATAGTTGAATATGATTATTCTTGGGAGGTGATTAATTTGATTAAATAATTTGAATTTCATTGTAACAATTATTATTCTTTTAACTAGAACATCCCATTTTGCGTATAGTATAGCTTGGAGATGGTTCGTCCATTTTGTAATGTTTAAGAGTTTAATAATAACAAAATTTCAAAAGTTTAAGTCCGATAATGATTTTATCTTTAATCTTCTATTTTGAAATTTATATTGATTTCTTTCCCCTTTCTAATTATAATTTTCGCATTTAGTAGAGAAACACTTGGATTACTAGTAAAATTCTTTTTTTTTTTAAAAAAAAAAAAAAAAAAAAAAGTTTTTAAAAATTACTCATGTTTTTTTTTTTTTTTTTTAAAGTTTGCTTGATTTTTGAAAACATTAAGTGTTGAGTTGTTTTTAAATATACAAAAAAACTATTTACAAATATAGAAAAAAAAATTTCTATCTATTGTAGATAATAAAATTTTTCTATATTAGTAAATAGTTTGATATTTTTTCTGTTTATATTAAATCTCCTAATAGGTATTTATAGAAAAGTTATAAAATTAAAAAGTCGAACAAAAGTTTTGTTTACTTATTTATTTATTTTGAGCATGCAAAAATATTAAATTAATAATTAAAAAATAACACCTTTTAATAACATTTTGATTTTTTCTTTTGTTACATAAATTTTTACGTCTCTAATACTCATTATTATGACAAATTCATGAAGATATAAAACATCAATTTATCGTCGACAAAAATTTAATACTGTAATTACAATCAGACATGTACAATCTTCGGAGTCTATATTCCATGTTCATACATTAATAAAATATTAAGATAAGTAAATCGAATTGAGATTGAGACATGACCATATGAGAATCCACACTGTAGAAACCTCAAAAAGTACAAAAAGATCAGGCGTAAGATTCAATTCATAACTCATGTCTCTTCCCCTGAGCAAATTTTATGTTTACACACTGAAGAAACAAGGCAAGATATGGGATATATTAACGAGAAACTCAAAGGAGAAAAAAAAAATTAGATTCATATATGATGAACAAGAGCAACAAGGCAAACTAATTTCCTAGGCTTGGATTACAGAATGAAACCAGAGATTGTATGACCCACCATAGACAATTTCCATAGATATTGAACTGAAATGGGTATTGCCAAAATGATGAAAACAGAAATTAAGATCCTTCGTGATTTAACTTTTTATGTAAAATGTTTGATTTAGTACATTCAATACCACATGCTACAACTAACTGCTTCCGGTAGCTGTGGAGACTTCAGCACTGCAGACAGGGCAGACCTGCACAACAGCAAGTTTTAGTTATCTCGGGTTCGGTATTGCCATACATACGTACGTTATTACTGTGTATTCGTCATGGTATTTCTAAGATTTAACTTCCATGTAAATGGCCATTTTACCTTGTTTATCTTTAACCAATTATTTATGCACTCGGAATGGTAGGAGTGTTTGCAAGAGAGAACAGTCAAGGTTTCACCGTCCTCGAAATCCAATCGACAGATGACGCACCTGAAAAGATGAGCAACAAAACCAAAAGCTAAGTAAGCAAAGATAAGAATGGCGAAAAAGACCAAAACTCCTTGCTCGAGATCACTCACGAATCGTTATTTCCAGTCTGACCACTCCCTGCCTTGAAGTTTATGGAGGGTAAAGAAGCAATTGTATCAGCAGATAGCCCTCTACTTTCAGTTCCTACCACTTCACCCAATGCAAGCAACTCCTGAAATATTAATAAGCCTCTCAGGAATCAACAATAATAAAGCATCAGAACTCCAGCAAGCCAAACTCACCTCGTAAGACAGTTCATCTGGGTCAACGTCCTCCCACGTATCCTGCAAACCAAGCCTCGATGAGTATTTTGATAGAATGATAAATTGGAGATGTCATCTAATATTCAGAGTATAGCTACTTGGATTGAAAACTTATTTCTATCCTAACTAGTTCAAAAGGCTACACTTTTATTTTTTTTAAAAGCAAAAAAGAGAGAATTATGGCCAAAGATAATATAAGTAGGATTTAAAGGCTTGGGGACGAAATACTAGATCTTATATGAATGAAAATGGAAAAAGGGTGGTGAAAGCTTTGAAGAGCAAGTCCAATGAATTGGATGCTTTAAATTAAGATCAAACCACAGTAATCATGAGGGTAATGAATTAGATTCTTTATATTACCTAGATTGATATAACGACCTTACTTGAACAGGATCTCTTCCATAAGTTGTACAATTGTGTCTTTGAGTTCTAAAGATTGATATAAAAAATTTTGCACTAGGCCTGCATGAGCGAAGAACTTCTCATTGTGAGCTCTATTGAAGGGTAATAAAAGGCAACCGGGAAGACTTGTTTGTATTCATCAAAACACTGGGGGATAGTCCAAGACCAACAGCTGAAGTTTGAACAGTGACACTGACTCACTATTCATAGAAACACATTGCCTTGCCCTCTCTTATTGAACATGGATTGAAGTGGGAAAGGTCCAATTGATAGGCGGGAATATGGAGGCATCTAGATTCAATGGTAAGGTTTGTGGATTAAACTCAGAAAATTCAAAGTATTTTAGAGTTAATATAGGATGGCATCAAGTTGAAGAATCATTTAAATGTGTTCATCTGAATGTAGGATTGATGCTGTTAAAGGAAACAAAAAAACAGTATTGATCATTCTAACATCTAGCTTTATATTGTGAATAGATAACGTTGTAAGTTGGAAAGAATTGTAAGTATAGGGATAAGAAATAAAAAAGGGAATGATCCAAGGAGAACCATTGGAGAACGTAACTATTGTAGTTAGAAGATAACGTTGAGAAGGAGGAGGTACAGAAGAGAAAAAAGTGGAGGGTCCTCTCTCTTGGCTTGAGTAGCGATATTTTTTACAAGAATCAAAGGCCTTTCATGATCTATTTCCTGCTTTTGGGTCATGGGTGTGGATGACTTCAACTTCACTGAACAAATGATCTTTTGAAGATCCTTACGCAGACCTAGAACAAGAAGAAAATGCCAATGCCTCAACTCACTCGTGCAGATCTCTTAGTTGACTGAGCCATTTTATATTTTTTTGGAAGATTGACTGACTGAGCCATTTTATAATCGGAGAATTCACTTTGTCAAATTTGAGAAGCAGAATATTTTTTACTAATTGAAAAGATATTTAGTCAATATAACGAAAAATGTTACGATTTCAAAATTCGGGAATTGCCCTGCAACTGAGTCACCTTCGATCACTACTAAATCACTCTCAAACATGTCATTCCCTCGCGCTCAAGTTGAAAGCTACAAAGACAATTGCTAAGAAAAGTCACAATGATAGACATTTAACAACATCCACTGAAAGCAAGATCCAAGGGAGAAGATCTCTATGTTGCACAAACAGGAAATAGCAGATTGAACAGACGGAAAACTCTTAAAAACATAGCCTATGGATGTGGCAGATAAAGAGTTTTTCTTCCCCCTTCTGAGACAGATGTAAACAGGAATGGCTCAGAGAAGGGGATGGTAAGACCAGTTTTATCATAAATTCATGGTATTGGTAGGTGGAAAGAGAAGATACCTTATGAGTTATCATTAAGGGGTAATTACATTACAAGAATCTCAGATATGCCAATTTCATTTTCTCTACTAGGAAATTCCATCCCCTTCTCCGGCCTTTTCAGGCAACTGGAGCAAGAGATAGAATAAGGGTTTTGCAGCCTAGACCTTTGGGAATCATTGAATCAAGTTTTCTGCTGAGCATGTAAAGGTCTCAATTAGGGATATTAGTATGGTATTAATAAGTGCATAAGGGTAATGAGTTAGGAAGTTAGTTAGTGTATTTAATTAAAATTGAGGGAAGGAGATTGAAAGAGGGGAGAGAATTGTTTAGTGATTTAGGGCTTGGGTTAGCATACTCAAGAAAGAAGGTTCCAAGTGTCTTACACTTGGTCTATCCGGTAATTCTCAATCCTTTATATTTAAATATATTTCAGTTGTTGATTCCTATTTAGGTGGTACTCTAACATAGATGTGTGCAAGGCACAATCCCTTGCTTGGGAAGCAGTAAATAATTGGCAAAGGAATACAAATATTGAAAATAAAAGCAGTATTTAGACTTAGAGTGATCGTATCTGGAAAAAGTGGTTTCCATAGTGATTTTAAAGGACGTGTTATGTAATTTATTTATGAGATTCTCAATAAAAATTAGATTAATAGTGACATTCATTGATGTAGACTACAAATCTTGGAGAATTCTTGAAGGAAAGTCTTATTCATTAATTATCCATAAATGGGAGGAAGACTCCTATTTATAGAGCTTTAATACAAGTGGGGGTAAAAAAGGAATTAACCTAAACCTATTACCTAATTACCCAAATTAACCCCATTCTACTTACATCATTCTACCCCTCCAAAAAGAAACTCGTCCTCGAGTTTTAAAAAGAAGAAAAAAATGAAACAATTAAGAAATAAAATAAACTTGTACAACGAAGTATGGCCAAAGCAACCTCCTACATCTTAAACAAAATTATTATGTAAAAAGTCTAAGACATAAAATTTCCATCAACTCAGCAAGTTCATCAAATCTTTCATCATCAAGGACATCTTGTACCTCTGTTGCAGCTGCTGCAATGTCACTCCATCCAAAATTCCAAATATTCCATCTCCACTAGGATGCCCTCGATCCAGATGTTCCTTGAATATACGGTCAAAGGCACAATTCTTGGCCATCCGATTATTATAGCAAGGCAAGTCAATTTTCATTCTATAATCCGAATCTTGGGGCCAATGTTTGATGTTTCAAGTTTTGATGCCGCCAATCTTGATATTCTTAGACAGCTTCTTGGTCATAATGTCTAAATAGTAGGTGATGTTGTTGACCATTATGATAAGTTGGATAAGTTTCTTGGACATGGGAATTATTACCTACCTGATCTTGAGGTCTTGGGAGGGTATTTGATGAATATCAATGGTTAGATCTTGGTAATTTTGAAAGTGGTGATTGTTTACCGGTTGATTTCTTTAGATGAAGGGTCTTGGTGGACTTCTTGCTCTTTCTTGAAGTCAACCATAATTCTCCTCTTCATAGAAAACAAGGCCATTATGACCATAGTTTCTGTGTTCTTGGTATGGTTCTTGGACTGGAAGATGATTTTCTTGATATAAAGTGGTGAGGAGGGTACCTTGGAAAATAATTTTGGTGGAATTGTGGACAAACTTCATCGCTTGAAGAGTCTGAATCATATCTCATCATATTGTGTGGAATCGATCTTTGTTGTTGAGGAAGAATGCCTACCGAATAATTTTGATGATTGTTGGTTGAAATTATGAAATTTGTCTTCTGGGTGGATTTCTTGCAACTTTTTGCAACTGCTTGCATCCTTGGATTTTCTTGGTTGGTCCTTGATTGATTGTTGGTCATCTTTCCCACTTCCAATGATAACTTCTCAATAGCTTGCTGCAACCAGGTCATTGAGGTGCAAAATCATATTGTCCCATGAACCACCCACTAAAATTTCCAAATTGCCAAGTCTTCGACTTATAGCTTGAGGAGATATGGAGAAGGATGCTTCCGCATCACGAGTTTGAAGGTTGGGAAGCTTGTTGGTGTTCTCGATCACCATCAGGCCCTTTCACGAAGGCACTCTGATAACAATTTGATGTAGACTACGAATCTTGAAATTTTTTTTAAGGAAAATCTAATTCATTAATTGTCTATACATGTAGAATCTAAATACAAGTGGGGTAAAAAGGGAATTAATCTAAACCTATTACCTAATTACCCAATTTAACCCCATTCTACTTACATCACTCACTGAACTTGACATAAAAATTGAAATAAAAAATATGAAATGGACAAAAATAATGATCCTCCAGGGAATTTTACTTTCGCTTGAAGAAAGTTTTGCGAGTCAATCCAAACAAGATGGGGGATGTGGAGTGTATAACAGCTATAGAAGAAGGGCACGTGGATCTATTCCTCCGTAAATATTGTTAGAACAGAAACATAGATTGTAGTGATAGGGCACATGGGGGAATAGAGTAAGAGGAGTGTAATGTAAGGGAGGGCGGTAGTTAGTTGTTTAGTAGAAAAGAACTCGGGTTGATCTTCATTTTGGAGACAACTTAAATGTACGGTAGTTTTTTAACTCTTCTTTGTAAATTCAATAACATTATTAAATTCACTTCTTTAACTCTATCAGACTTCAATATCAGGTTAGCACATGAAGAATGTCATTTGGTCTGAAAAGGGTAGCGATCTAAGTTTAACCTCCAATGGGCACGAAAAATGGAAATTGAATTCAAGAATTATGAAGATTACTTTTTTAAAACAAATGAAGAGTTTTTTCAAGAGATCTCAAAGGGAAGATTCTTGGGCTGCCATTGCACCTTTCAAAAAAGGATATTTTCAAACCTGTTTTAGAAAGATATGGTCAATGTTAGTACAAACGAACTTTCATCTGCCTCATCCTCAAGAAGACTGATTATCAAGCTATTAACAACTTCCAATGCTGGCTGGACTACAGTGTAGGTCTCAACAAGATTGTGGCAGAAGCTGTCAAAGGGATTAAAAATGGTTCTCCCAAATACTTTGGCATACCAGGCAGCATTTGGAGATTATGGGACTACTTTTGAATCGCATTCTCATTGGTGATGACAGTGGCAATTTCCATGGGATTTAAGGCACAAGCCATTCTTCCTAACATCCAGACAACATAATTCCCTTAATTTCTAAAGCTCTAGTTAACATTGCTCAGGATACTCATATTTAATATAATACATCGTCTTGGAAGGAGGACTTTTGGATGGTGAAAGCCAGCCTAAGAAGCATGGAGATACAAGGACACTTTTTGAAGGTGTAAGTGTAACAATGGTTGACATAAACACACAGAGTACCGTTTTTGTCTTTTAGGACAAGAGAAGTGACATCAATCACAAGATAAGAAGCAGAAAAGGAGGTTAGAAATTCTTCAAGAAACAAAGGGAGCTACAAAAGAAAAACGTCCCAATTTGTGCTGATCAAAGAAGTACAATCACAAAAATGGTTTGGACAAGGAACACCATAAAAAATTAAAAAAAATATATATCTGACAAGATCCACAATAACATCCAAAAGCGAACACATTTTGAAATTCTTTTCATTCATCCAAAAGCCATAGTGCCATTGAAAAATATACTAGACCTTGTGAGTATGAATGATAATGAAGTAAAGGAGCAGCGGGATCTTATGGCCAAGGTAGAATGATGAATGAAGCTTATTTTTCTACAATCAAGCACTTGAGAGTTTGGACAGAAGCTGGTAAAAAATTCATGAAGGCCAACTTTAATTGTGAAAAAGGAAGGAATATAAAGAACCATACAAAAGGATAGCCCAGAAAAAGGAGCCAAGCAAACAAAACTAACTATAAAATTAAGCAAATAGAAAGTTTTAGCGGCAAGCATCTCTAGATCAATAAGTGAATTTATAAGTTGTAGCTTCCGAGCTATCAAAGAGGGAAAAGACCAAACAATATTTTCCACATAAGACTTTCCTCATTCTACATCAATTCCATACAGATCAACATTTAGCTACTCAACAGTTAGAGCAACGTTTTCCACATAAGATTTCCCTTATACCGCATGAATTCCATACAGTGAGAATTTTCAGGATCAATGTTGTCTATTGAAGTAATTTTAAGTGAATTAAGATCTACTTAGTGTTAATAAAAAATTCTAATGCAATAGATTGAAGTGAAAGTTCAAGGGAAATACCTGGGAATTTTCACCTTGATCATCCGTGTCATCTGCGTCCTCTGCAACATGAGAAAACAAAATATTTTAATCTTACATGATTTAGAGACCTCCACATAGGTAACAATACATGACAAAGGGAGCCACATGGCCAAGCATACTCACGATCCTGTAATCCAGCAAGGGCCAACAATCTGGCAGCCATTTCTCTGTCTTCAGCATCTTGTAGGGCTCTAGCATAAGCCTCGTCACTGGAAAAATTACCTGGATCAAGTTCAAAGTTGGGGTTGTTATGCTCTCCACCATCTTCATGAGCATGCACATCAAACACATCGTCATCATCGTTGACATCTGTTCCGTCATACTCATCATCATCCCCATCAGATTCTGTATGATCATGGGGATCACCAAAACCATCCTCATCGTCTAATACATAACTTCCAGCTTCCCAACTTCCAAAATCACTCCCCTCACTTGTCATTCTAAGCATTAGATATGCCCTTTCCTGCTCATAATTAGTCATTGTCAATTGAAAATATCACTAAAAACCTTCTTCTTCTTTTTTTTCTTTTTTGCAAAATATATAAGCTCCTACATCCAAAAACTAAAACAACCATCTTGAGGAATTAAGATGAGGATAGAGTCTTGCGTAAACTCCCCCCACCCATCACTCTTTCATTTGCTAAAAATATGATAAGACAAATACAACATTTAAAAACAAACATTCGACTGAACAACAATGTAGTACTGGAGTCAGTCAATCATGCACCTTATTATTCCCCCTCCCTCCATAAGTTGTAAACTCATCAGTTCCAAATCAAGATTCAAACACTTTGCATTAACTGACAGACATATGCTCCCAATTAACAAAACAAATTAATCAATCAATACCAATAGATGAAGGAAAGAAACAAAAGCATGCTCGTTTGCCATTACACAATTGGTTTTTTTTCTTTTCTTGTGAACGACTTCCTCAAGTCTTCCACTCTTCCCTACGCACCCCAGCAGAAAATTAACAAAGTCAAACGAAGTCGATGCTAGAAACCAGGGCAATCAAGGACAATAAAACACAATCAGATAATCAAGAAAGTACAACTAAATCCAGAACCTAAACAACAAATAGACTCTCAGGATAGTTGTTTACTACTGAGAAAGCCACAAAGGAGAACATCAAGTCCACCACGCAATTAAAATTCTTAAAAAACTCGCACAGAAACAAAATCAAGATAGGATTTCCACCAGAAAGCTCCAAAAGCATCCGACAACAGAACGAATTGAACACAGAACAACACAAGAAAAGAAAGCGGAAATTGAAGAGGAACAAGAAGAGATTAGAAACAGTAACATCAGAGAGAGAGAGAGAGAGAGGGGACCTGTTCTTGAAGGGTACGAGCGAGGGCAAGGTCAGCATCGACCTGGGTGAGATTAGTGAAGGTAGTTCTGGAGGAGTGGCGAGAAGGGGTTTGAAGGGAGGTGGAGTCGGATCCAGTAGTGTCATTCTGGGGGTCTGAACAAGAGGGCGGAGATGGATTGGAATTGGGGTTTTGATCATGGTCGGAGGAGGCGGCGGCGGTAGTGGTGGTGGGGGTCGGCTTGACTCCATCAGAACCAAGTTTGGTGGCGGTAGTGGTGGCTTCGTTCTCCATAAAAGAAGGAGATTTGAGATTAAGAGAAAAGGGGGTTTGGATTTGGATTTGGATTTGACAAATGGAAGAAGGGAAGAAGAAAGGGAATGGGGAATTAGGGGAAGAAGGAAGGAAGAAGATTTCAGAGAAGAAATTACAGTAAAGGGAAGATTCTGAGAAGACGACGAAGATATATAATTTTGAGAGGCGAAACGAGACTCGAGACAGAACAAACAAACAGAGGCAACCTTTTTTTTTTTTTTTTTAAATTAAATAAATTAAGAAAATGGCAATGAGGATATCTTCTTTTTTTTTTTTCTTTTGACAACCCTATAAGTTCTTCTCTTTTTTTTTTTCTACTTTTTTTCCTTTTTTAGAGAGAAATTTTATTCTTAAACTTATCATGTTTTATGGATCTCGACCTTATACTTTTATTAAATTATACTCAAGAATGAGATAAATGCTGCCATTTATGTATTCTATTTAATATTTGTTAACTTACTTAATAACTTTAATAATTAATAAAAAAAATAATAATGTCGTAATTTATGTGAAGGTAACAAAAGTCTCACGCCAATTCAAACAATAAACAAAAATATTAGACCCCACAACCTGACTAACTACCTAGTGAGGATGTAATGTGGCTCCATGCATACAAAGATTACGGTCTCCAAATATGATAAATAACAGTCCACTAGGTAACTCTCTAAACCTTACGTATCAACCGATTGCATGCACTAAAATGAGATTCAATGTCCTAATGAGAAATCATATGAGAACACTCATCCCTCTCCACAAGAGCACATCTCTCCAAATGGCCTGACTAAAAGGGCAATCAAAGAATAAATGGTATTGAGACTCAATATCCTCCGTACAAAGGACAAAGACACTAGTTATATAAGAATTCTACCGGTTGATACAATCACGCGTCAAAAGTTGATTCTAGACAACAAGCCAAGCAATGAAAGAGTGTTTGGGAATATTACCTCCAAACTAAATGAGACTAGCCTAGCGCTCCACAGGATGCCCAAGTAGTAGCTCATAGGGATTCCTAGATACTAGCAATAAAAAAGACTTTTGAAGGACAAAGGAGTCGGGTTACACAATCATCCCTCCCAACTTCAACTGCAATAAATTGTACTTGCTCCAAGAGTATATCCATCTCTCCAGAATTAGACGATCAATTCTACGTCCCATCTGGAGAAAGGAATTAAAAAATGAGGAAACTTTTGCATAAAAAATAATCATCGTACTAAACTGCAGGAGAATAGGCTCCCTTTTAACCCATGGTCAAACCAAACTGAATAGTGACATGCATCTCCAATATAAAATTGCAAAGGGAAGCAACATATCCTGCACGAGAAGGGTAGCCTTCCAACTCCATGACGAAGAATGAGAGGGGCAGACCATCTAAAGACCACACAAACTATATCTATATTTATTTCTAATATATATGATCTTAATATCATAATGCATTTTTATATATATATTTTTAACTAATTAAAATGTAGTAGTTAAAGAATAGAAAAATTATTGGAAAAAATATCAAAATATTTATAAATATACAAAAATTTCACTGTCTATCAACGATAGACCTGAAGGATATAACAGCATGTAGCGGAATTTAATTTGTCCAATTTTCACTCTAAGATGCTTAATTTTGAGGATTAAACATGCAATTAAAAAAGAAAAAAACAAGTTTCAAGAATACATACCCTTGAAGCTCCAAATTCTCCTCCCATCCTTGATGGAAAGCAACACCACTTGGTTGTAGACCACCACAAGAGTCTTCTCTACTATTCTCTAGGCTTAGAATGGATGGTGTAATCCAAATTTGTGGTGAATTTGAGAAGGAATGAGGGTTGGGAAAGAAAAGAGTTATGGAGGATATTTTGCAAAATTAACCATTAATTTTGCAAAAATCTTAACTCCAATTAAGCCAAAATAATCTCTATTTATTGAAGAACAACATGCAATTCAATTACATCAAAATTTGACAACTCAAACTCTCAAATTGTTGGCTTAATGTGAAGCAAACAACTAAGCTACTTGCTTAGTTAGTGGGAAAATCCATTTTTCAAAAAATCAATTTTAAACTCTATTTTTAAATAATTTCCAAAAATGAATTTAAAATGAATTTTAATTTGATTTTCTAAAAATAAAAAATAATTTAATATTTAATTAATTAAATATAAATATTATTTTAATATTAAATAATAAAATAATATTATTTTTCCCACTTTTCTCCGATTTTTCCAAAAAACCGATATGAATCTCTATTCATATAATTAATATTTAAATCATATTAAATATTATAAATAACTCTATTTGTCCGTTTAATTCGTAATTAAACGTCGATATATCGTATATATTCGACTTTCATTTCTTAAGTCAAGATTGAACTTTTCAAACTTACTCACCACACTATCTAAGATTTTAGTCCATTTATGAGCTAGTAGAGGGACCTAATGGACCTACAGATCATGAGCTCCAACGATCCGAGATTAACCGGTCAAACTCTTTAACCTAGTTAACCAACATTCGTTAACTAACGGGACACTCCACTAAAGCCCGTAGCTGCACTCTCCTCACTGCATATATTTCTGTCCACTTGATATAACCATAATAAGTAAGTCGATCTTTCACAGGTTGTTTGTAATCACAGCTAGGTCAAAATTACCGTTTTACCCCTGTGATTACATCTTGTTCCTTAAGTCCCACTGACCCTCTAATGAACAATTGGTTTGTGATCCTATCACTAAACCGAGTCCCTCTTGGGCCAATGAGAGGGTGGGGCCCCTTGTTCAAGACCCAGGATCAGTACTTAAGGGAACAACCTATCTACTAACCCTAAATCGGGTAGGAGTGAATTCCTTCTCGCAAAACTATGTCCCCAACTATCTACTCGGTCTTACCCCTGAAATGGGAGGCTTATTGAGTCGGCGCACCCGGGCCACTCTCACCCATGCAGATCTAAGGATAATCCCGAATAAATAGGAGTTCATAGTTAGCTCAAGATTAAGATCGAGTTACCTAGGTCATCTAGTTGAAATAGTCAGTATTTAACAGTAAACGGCGTTATAAAGTAATAGTGACTATTTCGTGGTCCGGTCTTATGCAAACTCATTGCATAGAATGCCCCCACTCACATGTCTCCACATGAATGATTTAGGATCACATTATTTGTATCAAATATATAGTGGGCCACATTCAATAGTGTCTCCAGGATAAGGTACTCAACCTTATCCTTATACTATAGATCGTTTTGGCTATTTACTTGATCTTGATCCATTTTTATGTCATTACATAAAGTTCAAGTTTTCATACTAAAGCCATGGGTTCTTAGTTTATTGGATTTAGAGTTATATTAACAACAATTCACTTTATTCAATAACAAGTTTACTGAATAACATCGATAACAACTTTATTGATAAATAGAATACACGTTAATGTTTACAAACTACGAGTTTTAGGACATAAAACCCAACAAGACCATGATAGACTATATAGACTATATCGTAGTCTATCGCTGATAGACAGTGAAATTTTTGTATATTTGTAAATAGTTTGATATTTTGTCCATTTTTAGAAATAGCCCTAAAGAATATGTAATGAGAATTAAAATCATTTTCACTTTTATTTACTTATTCAAATTTTTATACCTAAACTAGTTTTTTTTAAATGTATATTTAAAAGAATTAGCCATTATCTTAAATCTCACTCCTAATTTAAATTTCAATTTGGGAAAGCACATTATCTTGGTATAAATACTTTTAAAATAAGAAATCACATTTTTCAAAACAAAATCTCCCGTTATTTGATTTAATTGAATAAATATTGTTTAATTTATTTCAAACAATTTTTTTTGTAACATCAAACCGAAAATCACATAATATTGCTATATCGATCTCTTTATGCAATTATGTTTTAAAAGTGGTAAAAATTAAGGATGTACATTTATCTCAACGGGTTGGAGACCTGCTCCGAAAAAGACGAAAAATTTCCTATTGAACGAAAAATGGGAGAGAGAGCGGGAAGAAATTTTTCTCCGTTGACTAAATAGAGACAGGGACGGGGATTACATTCCCCAACCCGACCCCGTCTCCACCTCGATGGAAAAAAATATATACATATATATTATTTTCTTATATATGTAGATTTTGTTATAATATATATATAACCCAGATTCTATGAGTTTAAACTCATAGGATATATGAACTTATTTTAATTAGTTTATTTTAAATGTTTCAACCATTAATTTTTTTTCTTTCTAATTTTCATCTCAATACTTTTATACTTCAAAAAAAAAATATATATATATATATATATATATAACCTAATTACTTTTAAAACCATAAATGTGGTAATATTTAAGTTAGAAGATTTAAATTGGTAATATTTAATTTTAATTTTTTAAAATTATGGGATTAAATATTTTAATTATATATTTGCATATAAAATATTATTATTTTATTAAAAGAATTTAGTGTTTATTTTTAATTAAAAAAATGTATTAAAAAGGGAAATTGTTGTGTATAGAAAAAAAAACAAAACTAATTACACATATACAAAAAAGTGAACCCCATACTTTTGTATTTCCCACTTTTTTTTTCTATATGTGTAATTAGTTTTGTTTTTTTTTTTCTATTTGTGAAAAGACCCCTATTAAAAATGATCTATTTAATATATAAAATTGTATAAGGTTAAGAATAAAATTAAAATTTTACAAAATGAATAAATTTTAAAAATACAAATGGAGATTTTTTTCTCCGTGAAGAATTTTGGGAATTGAAACAAGGGCAGAGATGAGTATAGGGAAAGCTTCTCCATTTCCGTCGTGTGGACATCTCTAATAAAAATCACGTATAAAACATAAAAATGACAACTCGTTCTTGACTTCGTAAATGTGACATAAAGAAACAATGCATAAAAGAATTGAAACAGTACCTAGCAAAAATAATGAATAAAAGAGAAAAAAAAACATTTAACTTTCTAAGTATGGATTTTGACCTCTAATTATGAATATGTATTTAATATAGAGACAAATAGCTAACTAAATATGGTTATGAATTTCAAGAAAAAAGAGCAAATGGTGTAAGCTAAAAGGACGATGTGTGGGCCTCACCTAATAATCAATCGAAATGGAATTGAAGATTAGGAAATATGATTACAGATTTGAGAGTGGTGCAAAGTGTGTGGTAAACATAATTGTAATGAGGCGGGTTCCATATTTTCTTATTCACATAATTAGTTGATTACGATTTGTGAACGTTTGTGGGTATTTAAACATGACCTAACTTAATACTATTAAGTTTTGTATAAATATAAGTTGATTAGACTATTTTTTGTATCTTGCTTTTAAAAATTATGATTGTTTTCTTATAACTTCTTTACCTAGACAACTACTAATTTTTTTTCAATGTACAAATAACATGTTGTTTATTTTATAAAAATATATTCAAAATCTAAGTCACATTTTGATTTTTTTTTAATTAAAAAAAACTTAAAAAATTTTTAAAAAATATTTCTTTAAAAATTTTCAAGTCTGATATTATTACCCAAACTCGGCCACCAAAATGAACAACAATAACGCATGTGTAGGAAAATAGCCTTAGCTACCACTCTATCCACTTTTACAAGTTTCATGGAGAGCTTTTATACTTTTACTTTCTTTCCAATTTTTAAACTTCTAATGTGGGACAAAGGAAATTCTCTCATGTGGGACTTAGAGTCACGGACTTAGATAGTTGTTGGTCATTCTCAACCATTTTCAATACTTTGTCTGCATTTTTATTACCCTTCAAAATTTGTGAATTTTCTCTTTTCCTCTTCTTCTTTTATTTTTCATTATATATATTATTTTATCTTGAATATGATTAATTAATTAATTAACAAATTGATATAAATTTAACAAATTTAATATATTTATTTGTTTTAATAAATCAATAATCTATTAAAATATTTACTTAATTTATATTTACAAATATAAATTTATTATATGAATGCAATTACATTTTATTTATATGAATTATTAATTAATTAGCTAACAATATTTTAAATATATTTAACTAGTAAGTTAGGATTAGTTAAATTAAGTCAGTACAAAAATTCATTTTTCAATATTATATATAATTGATTATTTATTTTTTTATAATCAAAACAATTATTTATTGGGATTAATTTTAATTAGATCATTTATGATTAGTATATTATAATTATTTAAAACATTTTTCTAATATTTCTTATTAACTTTCTTTATTAACCAATCATATTTTGTTATTTTTTCTTACATTATTTTTTGTAGATGGTTTATTAAATATACTTCTTTATGTTATTTAATTAAAATTAATTGATGCAAATAAAATTTATAATTAATAATATTGAACTCTACTTAACTAAAATTAAATAATTGATTGCAATAAATAAATAACCTTATATTTATTTATTTTATTTTTATTGATAAAAACATATTAAATTAATGCAATTAAGGATATTTTTTAAAATACGACTTAGTTAATTTTAGTATTAATTTCAAATAAAAAAAATTAATTTTAGTATTAGTTATTTTAACTTAGTATAAGTCTTCAATTTTTAATGGTACTTGTAATTAATTCTCGAATTAAAATGACTTTTTATTAATGATTAATTAATTTATTAATTAATTTATTAAAATTATCTAATGTTACCGTGATTAATTTCATAAAATAAATACAAACATGATTTATTACCTTCAAATCATGAAAACATTACAATGCACAACAAAACACATCAATATTTTATTCCCAACAATATTATTCTCAGACATCCTTTTTTTGAGAAGTCCATAAAACCTTAAACCAAATGGCTCAAAAAAATAAAACAAAAATCAAAATTTTATGTTTCATTTACAAATTTATCATAGATTGAATTTGTAGTTATTTTCATTTGATGAATTATATTTGAATTTGTCAAGTAACTACTCAATTAAGTTGTCAAAGTGAGTTTAGCTCAATCATAATATATGATTATGGCCTTCTTCTCTTAGAAGTTGAAAGTTTAATCTCCCGTCCCCGCAATTGTTATGCTAAAAAAAGCTACTCAATTAAATTACATTGGACATATATTTTAATGATTTATTTTTATTTTATTTATTTATTAGAGTTACTAAGTTGCTAGCGTAATTTGTTTCTTCATCTCAAGTATCTCATTCAAATTTGAAGAGTTCTCCCCTCATCTAGAGTTATGTCAGATTTTGGTAGTTTAAGATTGCTCGTCTACCGAAATTAGTCATTGTATCATAATGAAATAATTGTTTTATTATGCTTGCAATCCATATAAAGCGAATAATTGCCTTCAAGACAGCGACTATTGAAAGTGTGTCAGGACTACCTATATCATCTCATTCTTCTGTCAAGTAACTATTCAATTTTAATTGAGTGGAGCGTAAAAATTCAATATCTTTAGCTAATGGCACACATTTTGAAATAAAACAAAACTAATAACTAACCTAGACTCGTTACTCAAAATTTATAGAGAAACATTGAGTATATGAAAAGGAAAACACAAAACCATGCATGAATAACCATAACTACAACAAGCATATCTATACTATATAAAAAGAGGTATAAAAAGAGAATATTTATATCCCCATTTTTGTTGTACATTTTTTTGATAATCCTAATTTATTATTCACTTACAACTATTCAGGTCAAGTAGTTACGCGTGAAGTGGTGTATTATTTTGTGTATATGTGTGATCAAGATCATTGATGTTCTTTTGTGTACAGGTGTGATCAAGACCATAGATATGAAATATCATAATTTAACGACAGAGATATATCTGAACGGATAGTGTCTTTCTTCCCTTACAACTACTCGAGTAAATAATGATGTAGTATATAATTTATGTATGCGAGTGTAATATCGATCATAGATATGAAACATCACGATCTAGTTGTGAAGATAACTTCCTTTGTCCGTTACAACTGTTAAAGTTTAAGTGGTTACATGACGAAGTAGTGTATTTTATCGTATATTGATGTTGTTTTAAATATAAATATGACTTACGGTCTAATGGTTGTTTGAACGGACAATCACGTCCCTTTTTCTTTAAATTGTTTTAAATAATCATAACTAAACTATTCAGATCAAACAAGGTAAAAGATAATATTTTATTAATTGATAATATTCCTTCCTTAAGCACAGGAAATGCTACATTAGAATTTCAACAATTATTACAATAAAGAAAAAGAATATTCATAATTTCGTAGTAACTAAATTAAAATTTCCCAAGGACGTTCTTATTGAATTATACATAAATAAACCAAATATTACACACACATATTATATTAATATATTTATTGAAAATTCCTAATTTTCCAGCTAATATTAGTCGGTAGTCCGTGCCAAACATGCCCTAATGAACAATCTTCTTCTTCTTCCTTGTGCGGCGGATCAGGCGGCGAGTAATCGAGTGGAATTGCACCAGCGGTCGTAAGAAGGCTGAAGATTGGGCCATTCGGAGGCGGAAATTGCGTAATCTTGGAGCCAATTGGTTAAGATGAGTTCCTGATCCATCGGCGATAAGGTTCCGATGATCTGATTCACGGCTCTTTCGGTCTCGTCTTTCTCGAACCTCATCAGCGCCGGAAAGGCTAATCCGTTTCGAGCGTGGCATAGCAATGGCAGCCATAGTAATAGCATTCTGAATTTTACTTCTGATCTTACCATTTCCTCCATTTCTTTGCTCCTCATTAGCTCTCGAAACAGAGTCGCTAATTTTTCATAAACAAAATTAAATTAATATGGATTCTTCATATTTTTTAAAAAAACATGCTACCATTTTGGAAAACAAAGGATTAATTGATAAAAGTGAGATTTAATTAAGTGTAGAACTTAGAAGTATTGAATTTCCTTTTTTTTTTTTTGGCTAAATTATTATTACCTGAGATTTTGACGAAGCACCACTGGATTCTAGGATTACAGGCAACGGAAACAGAAGCCAAGCCGCCGGCAAAGCTCCACTGCAACATAGCCTCATCCACCGCCCCATACTCCCGCAGCTTCTCCGTCATCCATATTAACTCCTGCCCCAGCTTCTCCACCACCACTATCTCGCCGCCGAACTCCCCCTCCACGATTCCCGTCTCCGATCTCCGACCATTCAACGGCTCTGCCTTCGGGACTATGGCGCCGACGGCACTGACGGCCAGATCCAGAAATTTAAGGTACGGAGTGACGTAGGCCGCGAACGGGAGGGCCGCGATGATCCGTGACGGCCACGTGCCGGCTCTGGTCCGTTCTTCGATCTCCCGGGTCCGATGGAGCGAGTCGTAGAGTAGAGAGGAGGTTCGGGCGAAGGCGGCAGAGAGGGCGGCCCGGTTCACCTGCAGAAGCTCGATCTGGCCGCTTCTAGCGTTTTCCGCCATTATCTTCTCTGCCATTGCCATTGTGAATTGATACTTCCGGCAACTCGCCGGCATCTCGTTCAAGATCGCCAAGATCTGCACCATGCATTTTCAAATTTTAATTTAATCCATTTTGTCTTTTCAAAACCTTTTTATTATTTATTTGAAAAAAAAATAAATGTAATTTTAAATGACTATTTTCAAAAATAAAAAAATGACTCGCTGTAATATTTTTTTTAAGAAGTAAAATTAAACATTTAAAATGAACGTGTGAATAAACTCCAAAATATTACGGATAAAAATGTTATTGGTCAAATAAAATACGAAAATGTTTTTGACACTTTTCCATCGTTTAAAAAACAAAACACAAAACATTCTAAACCACGTGGACCGAACTTCTCGAAGGTGAATCCACGTTGCGAGAACCGCAAACAACAAAGAATCAAAAACTGACACGTCATCCTAGCGCCGCCGTGAACACGACACGTGGCACGATTAGAACCATTCCTGCCGCCGCATCGCCCACATTTTCGTTTGATTACGGTCTGGAACATATCAGAGAATTAACCTTCGAGGCCAAGCAAACCTTCGTGTTTGTTTGGTTTTTTTTTTTCTTTTTGTTATTAAAAAATAATAATAGGTCAATTTTAATCCCTAATTAAATTCTCTGTCTATATTAAACTTTTTTTTTTGGAGTCTTCTTAAACAACCAATATAAACTAATCTTTATAATCCCAAAGCTTAATATTTTTTATTTGGAAAATTATAATAGAATATCCCCTCTACTTACTGGAAGATCAGATCGGATTGGTTCATTTTCACAAATAAAAACAAATATATCAAAAAGAAATTTACTGGATTGTAAATTTTTTAAAGTTTCTCTCTCTACAGTTAGGTAGTTCAATGTAAATATGTCATTATCCTAAATTAAGATTAATTTTCTTTTTGGGAAACCTTTATTTATTTATTTGCAGGATTTATGCGACACATTTACTATGGACAAAAAAAAAAAGAAAAGATTCCAAAAATGAAGTGGCATGAAATAGAGACAAAATGAACCGACAAAGGAAACTTACTAAATAGGGAAAACTGGTAAAATCTTAGTAAAAAACAGCTGCCAAAGGCAGAGGAAAACAATGTAAGATAAACTTTGGGCTCCATTTAGAATTAATTAACTTTTCAGGTGTTTAAAAGTGAATTAATTAATGTTTTATATTAAATTTAAACAAATTTACTTTTGCCTTTTGCAATTACATTGATTTGCAAAATTTTCATCATTTGACAATTATTTTAGTTTCTGTTTATTGTTTTTAATATTTAGGCTTGTTTTTAATTCATTTCTCGAACATGATTTTCATTTACTTTAAATAATGGCTCGAATGCTTTATCAAATTTTGTTAAAAAAAGTATCTTCAATTTAAATCCAATTTTTAATTATAGCAAAAATCGACGAATTTATCTACAAATATGATATTCGATGGACTACCATCATTGTTTATGTGAGTGTGAGTGAGAGTCATTTTGCTATATTTAAAAATATTTTTATCAATTATGTCATTTAAAACGATTATTCATATTCTATCTCAGATATTGAATATTGAATATTGAAATTAAAAAAAAAAAAAACCTACTTACTTGAGAGAGAGCGCGGGTGAGAGGGTTAACAGAGGAACCACCAAAATCAACAGATTCGAAAGGAACCAAATCCAATTTGGAAAGCGAGGCCAAAGCCGAAGAACCCAACGCCGAGGAGGAGGCGGAGGACGGCGGCGGCAACAGCAAAGGCGGCGTACTCCTAGACCCGCCGCCGTCGCCATCGCCACCGCCACAGAAATGAGTTAAGAGACGGCGAGAAGGGGCGAGAGCGACAGGAAACCAATCCATGACAATTCTCAAAACCCAAACCGTAAACCAAGAGGTAAGCATGAGCATGAACCGGAAATGATCCGCCGGTCGCCATTTCCGGCCAGAAAGTTCGTTCTTAGCATTAGAGGCGACGGAGACGAGAGAATTGGCGGCAACGTTGACAGTGGACATGAAAAAGGAATTTAGAAGAGAGGAAGCAGAAGAAAAGGGTTTTCTTGATCTGTAAGCATAGGCTAAATCCAAACCATTTGCCGCCATTGAAAGGATTTGAGGTTACAGAAATGAAACAGAGAGAGCTTCAAAGTGATCGTGAACAGGGGAATTAGAAGGGAATTAGAATATATATAGAGGGGATCGGAGGAGGATGTTTAATTTTAAAAAAAAATGAATCATTGGCTAAATATATGTCGGAACATATTTGTCGTTATTGAGTTAAGGTTCATTGTAACTTCGGATGAAAATATGGAGCTTTTAATTTTACAAAAATTTTGATAAATGGATATTTCTAAAAAAAAATTATAAAAATAAAAAAAATTAAATAAGTAAATAAATATTTTATAATTTTTAAATAAATTAATGTCTATTATTTATATGATATTTACCTTAATAAATTTTGTTATTTATTTATTATGTTTTGTGAATTTTTCTATAATATTACAGAAATATCGATTCATCCCTTATGTTAATATTGAATTTATAGAAATGTAGAAATATCAGTAGAAATATCAACATGTCATTGAAAATTTAGTACTATGTACACAATTATTAATAAGCATATATCAATTCAAAAGTCAAAAGTTTAAATCTCTATTCCCACATGTTGAACTATGTAATGTGTTTATTATATGTGATTGGCCAAAGCGAGCATATAGTTCAACTTACATATGATGTGTTAACAAACAAGAGATTTGTGATAATTTGAATCCTTCTACCTCTATTGTACCAAAAAAATTATGTCATTAAACTTTAAATTTGGTGTAAAATATTATTGAAAAGTATACTTGAGTGCATCCTGAGCTGCATCTATCTTTGTGCAACCACCCAAAGTATCCAATTACAAGTTGTCACGTGGTAAATTTTTTCTTTGTAAAAAGATGTTTTTTTAATATTTTTCTTTATGATTGAAGGGAATGCATGAAGATTAGTGTAACCTATATTACTCTATTAAACTTTAAAATATATGTCAAATAGGCTTCTAAAAATGTATCTAATAAGTAATTAAGAGTTTAGAGACCTCTATACATAATTAAAAAAACATAACTCAATTGGTTAAAGTATATGTTATTGACTAAGAGGTCAAAAATTTTGAATTTTTTTCTTTCTAGGTGTTGTTGAACAAAAAAGAGAGACTCAATAAGTGTGCGTTTGAGATTGCTTATGGGGAGATAGAAACGATTATAGACAAATCTTAACTGTTTGTTTTGCGTTTGGTAAAATAGATTTAAATTAAATCTGTTAAAATCACTTTTAAACACACACATTAATTTCAGGCCTAAAAGCAGTATCCTACCAGCTTTTAGATTCTCTTAAAATCAACTAGAGTTTTTAATTAATATTTACTTGTCAATTTTTTACTTTAAAAATAATATTTATTTTATATATTTCTCTATTTCTCACTAATCAAATTTATTTTCTATTTTAATGAGTGGAATGCATCAACCTTTTAAGAAAGTGTACCAAATTGTTTTTTTTAAATAAAGTTATTTCCTTTAATATTTAAAAATTTATCTATAACAAATAAAATTTATCATTAAACAATTATTTTAAATTTTAAATTACAAAAAATAAAAAATGGTTGTTTATAATTCTATTTTAGTTATTATATCTAAAATAAGTTGTTTTTGTATTTATTTACCTAACACTATAACCTACCTTCTCAAGTTTAATTTGAAATTTACCAAACACTATTTTACTTCTTTTCGTAACTGATTTTTCTAAAAACACATATGCCAGCAATTATTTTAAAAGTTACAACAATTCCAAACGGAGCCTAAATAGATTTGAAATAGTTAAAAGATATATATATTATTTTAAAAAGTTTATAAGCCTAGCAGATGATTTTTTAAAACGTTTTAGAGACCTATCAAAAACAATCTTCAAAATTAAAAATCTAAATTTACCAGTCAAAAAAAACTATTAAAACTATTAGCTCAATTGATTAAGACATTAACTTTTGTTCTAGTGTCAAACACTTACAACCCCCAACACTATAAGTTGGGTTCAAATTTATAACATAACCTTAATTATTGTTAGCCATTTGTTGGCCTTCACTAATTTAAGACTTATTGAAAGTAAGAGAACAAAAATTAATTTTGAGGGACTAATTTTAAGACTTATTGAAAGTAAGAGAACAAGAATTGAACAATTGAAATTATAAATGACTTAAATTGAAGAAACTTCATAACATGGGGATGAAAATTGTATTTTAACCTATAATTTAAAAGTTAAGTAGTTAGGTTTAAATATGAATTATTTAGGGGTTGTTTGGACAGTAACAAAATGCGTTTGTAATGTAATATAATAAAAAACTCATGATTGAATTAAACGTTTTGGATCCAATTTTTCATATCAAACTTATTCTGTTCATGTTTTACACTTGACGATTCTAATTCTATTTCGTCCTCGATTTTTCACTCATTTCAATATTTGTGTGATCTCTAATGATTGTAATTACATTCCCAAAGGGGAAAGGCATGTGTTTGGGTTATTCCATAGACATCTAAGAAGGTTTGAGAGGTAAAGGCGGTAATAATATTATTGGAGAAAGTGCAATTTGTAATTTAGTGAAATGTCCAAAATGGGCGTTGCCTTTTTCTGCTTATTTGCAGTTTTCCTTTGCGCATTTTCATGCTTTGGTTCAGGTACTTCCTTTCAAAGTTAATACCCCAAAATTTCATAAAAAAAAACTTTGCACTTTGCATAATTATTTGATTCATGAATTTGATTTCTCTATTACTTCAATCTCAAGAAACCGACTCCTATTGTGAGGTGAAGTTCGATACTTTGAAAAGTCAATAAGATTGCTTTGGTTGAAATTGAAGACCTTATCGAAGACTTTTTATTTTTATTATTATTATTATTAGAAATGTTGTTAATATTATTAATTTTTGTCACGTCTAGTTTTTAAGAGGAGAATAAAATTGTACATGCTATTATGGCTTTGATCTCTTCTATCAAGATGATTTTTTGATCTTTCAAATGGTATTCAGAAGAGTGTATGTTTTAATTAGGTGCTTGATTTTTTTTTTTTGTTTTGTTCATGTCGTTTCATCTCAAACAAAGGAAAAGAAATTGACTCTATTATATTAGGAGCGGTTTATTTCGTGAAAATTTAAGATTCATATTGAATGGATATCTAGATTACTCTACTTGTTTTATAGTTATATACTGAACATTTAGAGATGTCTTTATGAGAGCACCTTATTAGTAAATACAATAAGGGGTCGGGGCTCTAATTACATACTTCGTAGTCCCTAATACATCTATATATCAGAGCTATGTGCTATTTGCACCTAACTACACTCTTGAAACATGAGTTTTCGAGATTTCCATACGAAGATTTTTTTTAACATTTTCACCCTCTTTTTTTTATATAGAATTAACTATATTTTTGTCTTCTATTTACTTACCGAGTAAACTCTGTCTTAATATGTAGCTAAGTCTATTTTCAGTAGAAATCGAAAGTGAAAATTTTTCAATTTATTTTAATTTTTCAACAGTGGCCCTCCAATATTTTTTTTTTTCGAAAAATAAAATGATAATATTGGTGGGATTCACGCTCTAAACCCTCGTAATTTATTAGTTAATTAATTTAATTATTAATTATACAATATTAATTTAGAAAAATGCAGTTTAAACATGCCGAACACGAACTACCCGTTGAGATGAGATGCTGGAACAAGACTGTTAATAGAGTCTATTGCCTAACATTCGTTTAGAACATGTTCAATATCGACGGTGTTAGCATAGATGTAGCCCCTTGAGATGGCAAGATTCTAGTCAATGAACTAGGCTCAATTATCACCCATTAGAGAAAGCAAACAAGTCCGATCAGACTAACCCAAAGGTGAGACTTTGACTTGTTATTTTGGGACGTGTGAACTCCCAAAATGTCCTTGAACTTACGCCCGACCGTGACTTAGAACTTGCCTTGGACGATCCCTAACAATCAGCTTGAAAATATTTTTTTTTTCTTCCTATACCTAAAAACACTTTTTTTTTGTTTGGTTGCAAAAGCATTCTAAACCAGCACTTAATATCATAAACCAGGTATTCTAGGTGTTGTTTTCAATTATTTAGCCGACTTCTAAGGACCAAATCCCCCATCAATAGTGCTCCTCCACACGTAATATTCTCACAGGATGCAATAAAATATCTCACTTCCTCTTGTCTTGTCATTAAATATCTTCCTTCCACCTTTTTAGGACCATCTCACAACTATCTCTTCTCATATCTCTTATCCTTTTGGGAAAAAAAAAAACTGGGAAGATGAGTGCCTCATGGCTTCCTCTGTACACACCCACAAAACAGTATCCAATTCAAAGAAAGTTAGGATCATACAACCCTTCCCTTTCCAGAAAGCTTCATGCCAACACTTTGTCATGCAGGGCAGCTTCTTCTATTACAGACTTTGATCTTTATGATCTTCTTGGCATCGACAACACCTCCCATCCATCGCGGATCAAGGCAGCCTACCGTGCCCTCCAAAAGCACTGCCATCCCGACATCGCCGGTCCTGCTGGCCACGACATGGCCATCATTCTTAATGAAGCATATTCAGTTCTGTCAGATCCTAGTTCTAGGCGGGCTTATGATAAGGTTAGAATAGGTAACACACTATTCTAATTTCTGCACAATCTGTTTCAGGAAACTATGGTATTTGACATAAGAATTGTGTCCACAGGAGCAAGCAAAAATGGCAGAACTTCGAGGTTACACTGGGAAGCCTGTTTATTCAGTGTGGTTGGGGTCAGAAAGTGAACAACGGGCAGTTTTTGTGGATGAAGTGAAATGTATTGGCTGCTTGAAATGTGCTTTATTTGCTGGGAAAACTTTTGCTGTTGAATCTGTGTATGGGAGAGCTAGAGTTGTGGCACAGTGGGCAGATCCTGAATATAAAGTTACGGAGGCTATTGAAGCTTGCCCAGTTGACTGCATCTCGTGAGTGTGTGTTATGTTTCTAAATTCCTCTCTCTCTATCTCCTGATTTTTCTTATAAGTTTCTTCTTTTTCTGGGCAAATTCAACACAGGATGGTGGAAAGGGCAGATTTGGCAGCCCTGGAGTTTTTAATGTCAAAGCAACCACGTGGGAACGTAAGAGTAGGAATGGGCAATGCAGCTGGCGAACGAGTGTCGAACATCTTCACGGACGTGAAGAAGTTCCAAATCAGATTCAATGAGGCTATGGAGAAAGCTACAAAAGAGCAATCCAAGGTTAGACTCAGATATACTAATGGCAATAGTTCAATAATTGATGTTACCTTTCCTTCCTCAATGGCGTAGTAAGTTCATCAAGTTGTATGATTGTTTTACAGGGAGCAACCTTTGAGAGTGAAGCACAGTTGGCTGCAATTCAGGCTATCAGATCAATCTCAAATTGGCTATTTTGGCAGACAGCCACACCGGCTGGACCTGGATCGAAACACGGTCAAAACCTGGCACGCAGTTCCAGAAAATTCACACCCGAAATCAACAAACTTCAGGCTGCTGTTACTGCAAGGAAACAAGTCAGGGCAAAAGCTGAAGACAGAAATAGAACTAAAGCAAAATACCTATACAAGGATGATTACTGGGTTCCAACCACCTTTGCACTTCCAGCCTCAACTCAATCTCCAAACAACACAATCTCAAAGCCAAGGGCGGAGACCAAACCTACAAAAGAATCAAGCGACCTTGGTTTTGATGTTAGTAATGGTGGTCATGTTAGTCCCATGAGATTGGCATTACCAGTTTCAATATCGATAATTGCAACTTCTATAATTCAGCAAATGGTAAAAAATGATGGTGCCAGCAGCTTAAAGGAACACCCCGCGGGTTCTATGGCTCTGGAGTTAGTTAACAGTCAGTGGATGCAGGTGATACTAACAGGAATCACTTGGTATATCATTGGAATGGCAGTGATGGGAATGGTAGAAATGATTGCAAGAAAGCTTAGGCCTTGAGAATTACACAGATAGTAAATTTATCTAAAAGACAGTAGTTGCATGTATAGTTTATAGTTGTACAATAATAAAAATGGAAAAAGACATGGATATATGTGATCACAAATGACAGAATTAAGAAGCGAGGTGTGTATGAGACAAGGTAAACAAACTTTATATTTGTGTATCATACCCTTCTGTTTATAAACAAGGTAGTTCAGCGGTTGTTTCCTTACCAACTATTATAATCCAATACATAATCCATGAATAGGAAGGAGAACATGTCATAAAGAGTTATATGCCATTCAAATAAAGCAGATATCATATAGTACAGATTTTCGAGATGCAATTTCTTAATTTTAAAATCAATAAGAGCTTGCACAAGCAGCAAAACATCCTAGTAGCGATATTTGGTTGAATAGTCCTTAGGTGCAATGACCAAACCACGTCCTTTCCTTGCTCCACGATAAACTGTTTCAATTATATCAATGAACTCTTGTTTATCCTTGAGTGCCCAATTTATCTTATTGTTGTTTCCAGTACCAAGATCAATCATTATGTGCTTGTTCCTAAAGAAGAACATGACGGTGGAAGGATCATACAATTCATACATTGTGTTGAAATCAGGAACTTCTGTGATATCCACAAGGTATATTACTGCAAAGTTCTTAATCGTCTCTGCAACTGACGCCAACACTTCGTCCATCTAGATCAAAGCACATATCAATCAGATAAAGCATCTCAAAATGTGATTAAAAAAACCATACTTACAGCAGAAGATAATAGAGTAGTGAACACAGGCAATAAGGAGATAGGATAACTTACAAATGAATACAATATGATTTTCTTTCTTTTTCTTTTTTTCCAATAAAATGCTAAGCCTCTATTAAGAATAAATGAAAGAATACATGCAAGAAAAGTCCAACTAGTCTAAGAAGGGGCTCCTATTAAACAAAATAAGACCAAAGAATTGAGGATATGAATTGGTAAGAGTTTCTGATATCCTTGTTTGTTACGAGGTTTTGTTCAAAGACCATAGTTACAATTACAACAAAAGATAATAAAGAAGTGAACACTGGCAACAAGGATAATACAAAATGAATAGAATTTTTTTTTTCTCCAATAAAATGCTAAGCTTCCATTTTAAGAATAAATGAAAGACGACACCCCCAAGAAAAGTCCAAATACTCTCTAAGAAGGGGCTCTAGTTAAACAAAATAAGACCTGAAAGATAATTACAAATGAAATGGAAACTCAAAGCAAGGTATGAAATCTAACAAAGGATCACGCCCCACCACCGAACAACTTCACTCTAAAAATCTTAGAACTGCACACAAAGTTGACAATTTAAACTCGTTCAAGTTAGGGAAACTTCATCAATACTAATCTTAAGAAGTCTGATCAATTCAAGCAAGCAAATATTCAAAGCTCAAACCCAGATTAGAAAAATACACAAAAAGAAAGCAAAACAAGAAAAACTTTGACCAACCAAGGCATCAAAACTTGAAGAACTAAAAAAGTGACTTGTTTTGTGAAATGAAAACAGAACAAATTCAGTTGCAGTAGAAGCAAGAAGAAGAAAAAGAAAGTTGAGAGAGAGATATACATAAAAAACTCTTCGGCCCAAATCATAGGAGGTTGAAGGACGGAAAATGGGCTCCAGGGTTTCTTCAGTCTGTCTGTTTTATTCCTATTCACCAGTAATTTAGTCAACAATTTTAACCGAATTGGTCGCTATTAAATAACACATCTACACAACAAATATTGAATTACAAGTATAGTTCTTTTTATATGAGCTATTTTCTTTTAATTCTGCTACCAAAATTCATCTAATTTTTTTTAAGGGAAAAGGGGGTTAAAGTAAGAATGTTGTAGAGTTCACTAAATTACAAAGTTTAGTTCCTTAATTTTTTAGGCTTATATTGAATAAATTTTTGAAGTATAAAATGTCTAGTAGCTCGTAGAGATATGCATTTTTTAAAAAAAAAAAATTAAGTAATTGATCTATTAAATGTAAATTTGAATTTTTTATTTAATAGAATTTTAGACATGAATTTTGAAGAAAATATTGAAAAGGTTAAATACATGTTAAACACGAAATTAAATGTTAAGAGACTAGTAGGCATAACAAATAAGCACGAAGTCAATGCGGTCTCTTTACTTTAAAAAGAAATTTGATTTCTAATTAGTTTTATTAATTTATCTAGGTAAATTTTTTAAATTAAAATTTTGGAAAAAGTATCATTTATTCGCCTAAATTTTAGGGGTTGTGTCAATTTAAAATCCGAACTAATAATTATATTAATTTAAACCTAAACTTTTGTAAGTGTATCAATTTGTAATTGTCTATGCATTTATTCTAATCATCCATGTTGTAAAACGATATTTGAAAAAGTCTACACACATTTGAAAATTAATGTAGGAATGATTTTCAAAAGATAATTGTTATGGAAGAACTAAATTGGTTGACTTATGAAAATTTAGAATTTGATTGAGTCAAATAATAAGTTTTATATGTCGAATGAAATCGGAAGGAGAGTGTACATTAATATACTTACACTAGATTGAGTGTGTTTGGTTTAACTTTTTGAATGTTTAATTTTGAAAATAAGTCATTTTAAAAAAAAAAATAGAAAAAAATAAGAGTGTTTGAAGGACTCAAAATAGCATTTGAAAGGCTTTCAAAATTTATTTTAAATAGTTTTTATCCAAAGATTTTAAATAAAAATGAATTTTTTTAAAAATATACATTTATTTTTGAGTTGTTTTCAAATATAGAAAAATGAATCAAACTATTTACAAATATAGAAATTTTTTACAGTCTATTAGTGATAGAACGCGATAGAATTCTATCATTTTCTATCGCTCAAGCAGTAGAATTTATTTGCTTGAGTGATAAAAAGCGATAGAATTCTATCACAGACAGTAAAATTTTTCTATATTTATAAATAGTTTGATATTTTTTCTGTTTACAGTAATTTTTCCTTTATTTTTCTCTATTTAATTTTGACACAACCTGATATTTGCCCTAAACTTTAATAATAATTACTACAACACACGACACTAAATCGTTATAAATTGAAAATTTTAAAGAATAAATAATTGCTTACGAAATTCTAGAAACTAATTTTATATAGACTAAATTAAGTTTAAGGGAAAGTATTTTTTAATGAAATTAAAACGTGACCTTGAATTAAAAAAACAAAAAATGGAATGAATGCAAATAATAATAATAATAATAATTTAACCATAAAGAAACAATTAGATATGGCGTCGCCTTTCTTTCTTCTCTGCCAAAATGAGAGAGACTTCATAATTCCGCATAAAAAAGAACAAGAAAATCCTGCTCCTCAGAATTTCGATCACCGAACAGAATCGGAATCAGCAAAAAAGAAAAATGCCTATAGCTTGGAAACTGATCGAGAGAAGAAGAGTTAAGGATTGAAAATGAGGTTACCTGCATACAAGTGTCGTCCCAATCATGGCCGAAGCGGATGATGACGACGCGTTCTTCTTCAGCGAGAATCGCTTGATCCACCGCCCATCCTGAGTGCAGATGTGGTAGAAGGTACGACATCTTCAAACCCTAATTTCTCCAATTCTCTCCTTTTTTCTTTAACTGAGAATGAAGAAAAATTCGTTCTGAGCTTCAAACGGAGAACTTTCTGCGGCGACTGCGAGAGCCGAAGAAGCCTCTAGAACAACTTGGAAACTGCCTGAGCTACAATACTTCCAATCTAATCACTCCACGTGTTATCTTTTTTCTCCTTTCCAATTCTACCCTTTACTATTATTATATCTTTCGTTAAAATATCATTATGTATTGAGCTTGTTTTATTTTAAGTTTATATAAATCTTCTATGTTCGAAATTACGATGGTTGTAGTTACGGATGTCATATTTGTTTTGCTTCAAATATGTGTGTTTGTCCATTTGAAAATTATTTTTGAATTTTGTAATCCAAATTGTTTAAATTATGAAAATAACTTTTTTTTTTTTTTTTTTTTTTTTATGTTTTCATATAATACAAAATTATATTAAATAAAGATAAAAATATTAATAAATATAATATGTTATGTTATAAACTTAATTTAATATATATAATATGTAATGTGTTATAGGTTATATAATATTAGTAAATAATACTTATATAAATTTTTTTAACATAAATTATATTCATAAATAAATTAATAATAAACTATTCATAAATAAATTAATAATAGTTTATTATTAGGTAACTACAATTAGTTTCAAAATTTATAAGTATACAGTATAAACACATTGATTAAATTAGAATTTAATTTTTTGGATTTGGTAGAACTCTGTTTTTACCGCTATTCAAGTATATTACACATTAATTTAATTAATTTAAATATTCTATCTTTAGTAATTTAAATTTGAACTCATAATATTTCAAATATGCCTCTTTTTTGTTTTGTTCTTTTTTCTAATGAAAAGACTTGGTTGAGAAATTTTAATGCCTTGAAAGATAAAAATTGTAAAATCTAGAAGGAAAAATTATAAATCTTAAAAATATCAAATGACATAAAATTTTAGTTTTTTATTTTTAATTGTTTTCTTATTTTCTTATGAATTATTTATCACGGCTTTCCATCTTTTCTAATTAAACATTAAAATTTATTTAAAATGAAAAACAAAGAGAGTATTTATAAATTTAATTTTGAAAAATAAGAAAGATAAATAATTATGAAACAGAACGGAGAGGATTTAAACAAGGGATTATTTTATTTGTTTCTTTGGTATGAATTGTCTGGAGCACATTAGTAATTTAATCAGGCCAACATTAATCATTCATACTTAGAATATAGCTTGGTATGCCACTGTTTATACAAATTATGGTCTAATATAAAATTTATGAAACAAAATTTAACAAAATGAGTTAGAGATGATATGAATTCAACTTTCTATCATTCTAATTAAATGAGACAAAAAAAAAAAGGTGAAATATAGGAGAAAGAGAAAAACACATTCTGTACATTAGGACAAGAGGTTTTAATTCAACAACTGAGAGATGGGAAAAAGATGAACCAACAACTTCATTATCTCTTAAAAACAACTGAAGTCTCCTTTCTTCGGGTAAGAATGCTTAAAAACAGTTTTTGGCTATCCATCACGATGATATTCGAGTTGCTTCGTATTCTCTAACATTACCTGTCCACGAAAAACAGCACAAAATTTGAATAATCCAACCATCATCAGTTGCAATATGGTTTTCCAATGGAAAATAGCAGACTGTTATAATGCAAATTGATTCAACAATAATGGCCTTTTGTAAAGCTGAAAGGAAAACCAAACAAGAAGTCAAGTCATTGTTCGAGTCCTTACTTCTCGAATGTAACTAGCTACGGCTTTGCAGCCCTCAATTGCAAGTTGCATCACATTCTCAAATACGTCAATAGGTAATTTAGCATCCATCTGCACCAAATTGATCATGTCAAAATGAGTGAAATGTGGCGATTACAAAATCACCAAACTGCAGATCAAGGTGGGGAAGAAAAAGAAAGAGTGGAAGTGAATGAACCTGAAGAAGAGTGACTTTATCCAACTTAGGTATTTATCCAACTTAGACATCAGGGCCACCAGCACTATCCTCTACATAATTCAAATCTGTCCATATCATAATACCAATCCATATTAGTTCTTGCGAACCATGCAACATTTTGAAGAGGAACAAAGAAGGTTTTCCACTTCCAATACAGAAAAGTAATATGAACATGCAGAAAATATAACTCATCCTTCCATCCCATGTTTGTACCTAGCAGAGGAGTGCTATTAAGGTATCCAGCGCTGCAGGAAGTAACAATATCACGCATGGGAATTCCAGCATCGGCAAGTGCCAAAGTTGCAGCATTGATGCATGCTGATCTCGTACCTACAGAATACAATAAAATTTTCAGGATATGTCTGAAGTTGAATTCTTCATGAAAAGAAAGCAAATGAGGCCTGAAGGAGCTTTTTAAAACACTGCTTAGGCCACTGTTCGAAAACAATTTGGTTGTTTTCTGAAAATTATGCTTCTTTTCTCACAAATTTCTTTACAATGGTTTTCATCTTTTCTATGTAAAGTTTTGAATTCTTAGCCAAATTCCAAAACCAAAAACAAGTTTTACTAACATTCAAGCCAAGAAGTTTAGATGCTTCAAGCCACTACCTACCACTGAAGACATAACATTATGCAATGCATAGAAACACTAGTTGAAGCTTATAGGTAAGTTAAAATGTATTCTTCGAACAAATACATAAGAAACGAGAACTCTCTTCGAAGACAGAAAATACAGAAACATGAGATAAGAAATCAGGCCTCAGTGACAGGATGATAAAAAGATAATCTGTCAGCATTGGTCTTTTAAGAAAAATAAAACAATATAATAAATATGGGGATGGAGATTTGATCTCCAACTTCAAAAGAAGAAAATGATGCCTTATTTGTTGAGCTATGCCCATGCTGGCTTTAAAAAAAAATTGTAATACTTCAAAAATGGAGGTGTGAAAATGATGCCTTATTTGTTGAGCTATGCCCATGCTGGCTTTAAAAAAAAATTGTAATACTTCAAAAATGGAGGTGAAAGTGAAACACCGAGAAGCTTGAAATTTCTCAAAATGCTAACTTCAGTTATGTTTCTACTTGAATCCTTGAATACTTAAGCGTGTAGTTTCTCTCAAACCTAGTTTCCTATAGAGTATTGGCCTTGTTTTTTAGGGGCATGACCTAAAAGACTGTTCAATTGAACAAGTCATGGAGAGAAGGTGACGCAGTTAACATCACCAAGCGGTTGGGTAGTGAACAAAAATATGGTTGCAGGCTCAGAACTTCTTACCATAAAGGAGACAAATAGAAGAAGATAGCAGGGAGAGAGCATAGAGAAAAAGCTTTCATATTCTATTTTGTAAAAGAGAATAAAAATAAGAGGAATGTTTGAAGAAAATGACAAATACACAGAAGTATGGCAAGAAAAGAGAATATGGAATTGAAATATCTGAACTAAAACTAATATTCTAATAAGATGAAGTGCTTTATCTGATAAACTTAATCATTAACTTTAATTGTACCTCCATCTGCTTGAAGAACTTGGACAAAAATATCTATCTGCACAAAAAAAAAAAAAAAAAAAAAAAAAAAAAAAAAAAAAAAAAAAAAAAAACTAAGAATGAGGAAAGAAAAAGGTTGAATCATAGAGAAGTAGCTCTTAGATTATTGTAGAAAACCTGAGATCGAGGCATTAAATGTGTAAGAATGCATTCCTCCATTGTCTGGCGAATAACTAAAGATATCTCTATGGATCGCCTGAATGTAACAAATGCCATAACTTAATGCAATAGTAAACAAAATAGATATAAATGCATCAATAACATAGTTCTTTCCCATACATTAGTGATTCCTTCCATTTGATGAGACCTAAGCAATGTCATTGAACTGGGAACTCCTACACTATTAGGGGCTGTTTGGGAGCCCGTAATGGAATGGGTTTGGATTGTAATGTAATCCAAAACCCATGTTTGGATTGAGCGTTTTGGACCCAATTTGTTATACTAAATTTGTTCCGTTCCAACAGTTTTTAACCAAACCCTCTTTCCCACACGTTTCACAATCTCATTTCCGTTCCGCCCTCAATACCTCACGCATTCCAACACTCCTATGATTCCTATTAATCCTAATTATATTTCAGTCTTCCAAACAACTCTTTATTTTTACCGACCATAATCTAGAGAGAATAATCTAAATGCTACCTTTCATGGTTAAAATTTTCTTATGTTTCAAGATATGAATGTTCACCATATTCCTATTCCATAGAATCAACTACAATCATTCATAGGATTCAAATCATCAAATGTATCGAACACAGACACAAAAAAAAATGAATAACCTGTCTCCCTTGGGCTTTCTCATGCGATCTCCGGTACTGAAATTAGCCATGGTGTACTCACAACGCACCTGAAAGAGATCAAAGATTCAGGCTATGCATAACCAAAGATCATTAAAAATTCAAACTATGAATATCCGGAAGAAAGTATCACCAGTGCTTGGTTGCTCATTTGTTGACTCCTATTCTGAACCTACACATGCAACAAAGAATTCATTCAAACCATACAGAAGCCTTCAAAATAAATACCCAGATGGTTTAATAAAAGAAAAAAAAATACAGAGCTCAACAAGATCTTGTGTTCATGGCATTTTGAACGAAGTAGATACAAATAATAGCTGAGATCTTATACCTCTCTTGGACCATATACAGCAGCAAGAACTTTGGTGTTACCCATCTCAAAAACGGCAGACCTAATTCGGAAAAAGTAATGATATACAGTTACTTAGCATTCGATACAGATATCTCAGAAGCTAGAAAGGGAAGAGAAGTGAAAATAACTACCCATTTGCTTTAGAAACGGCGCCAATTTCTGCTCGGATTTGCCTCATCTAAAATTAATCAACAAAGTAAAAATTGAACGGAACAGGAGCAAATAACTCAAACAAGGAGGAAAAAAGCATTAAGCAAGATAATGAGAGGGGGGACAACTACCTCCATGGGACGGCGACCGTCCAGGCGAAGTCCTTCAGGGCTCACGAACTCCATCTTTGCGAAACACAGTAAGGGCAAAAGGGTGTTACAAACTTAGAATGCAATTTTAGGCCCGCAGGTAAGGGTCAGTTCGGGTTAGGTGCTGAACCACTGTGTTTCTATGAAAAACAATCAGAGACGGTAACTCTGATTGCTCGGGGAGGCGAGAGACTGTGGGGGGAGGATGCAGCGGAGAGTTCGTTGAAACGCTGGACTGTGGTAGATGAGAGTGTAACGGCGGCGGCCGCCGCGGAGACGGCGGCGGGTAGGAGGAACGGCGGGGGCGGGGGGTTGTAGTGGCTGGGAGGGAGTGAAATAGGGTTTAGAAAAAAAGAAACTATAGGACGGTTAAATGTTCAATTTTGGTCATTATTGTAATTACCCTAAAGTTGAGAGGCCATGTTACAATTTTCTATTCCAAATGTGAGTGCGAGCGCTCTTTTTTTTTTTTTTTAATATCTGACTATCGGGGCCAGTTAGGTCAGCTCATGATAGTTGAGTGCAAATATTTTTTTGTTTATATATTTATTTGCATGAGACTCTTTTGATTTTAGATAATGTTTGGGAGTTCAATGAATGTATTTGTTTGATCAAATTTGTATATATATAGCCAAAATTAAATAATTAGGTATAAATATTAAAATGGTATTCATAATTCATGCTTTTAATTAATCTAAAATTATATTTTAAATATATATGTTTTAGAATGAAATGAATACTTTTATTTATAAAGTCAGGCGCAAATTTTGAATAGTTCTTTAGGACTTGGTTTACAATCCACGCGCGATAATTGGAAAACCAAACAACATTAACACCACATGATCTGGCATTTTTCACAATTTTATTACATTCACGATAATAGTAATTGAAAGAGATAGAGACAAAATTCTTCCCTGTTATTTCGATATCTTCAATCAAATAATTAGTTATGTTTGACCAAACTTCTTTTCCATAAATTAGATTGATAGTTTGTAAACAATCGAACTCGACTGTGAAATTAGGACATGATTGAGAAGTTGCCTAACGAACTCGTATTGCTAAGATTTCAACTAGAGATGCCTAAAATCCAAATCTAATGAGCGAGTGGTTGCTTCCAAAAGGTGCCCCTTCTGAATCTCTTATGACTTCACTTAATCCTGTTGAAGGAGGATCAAATTTCCATGTTGAGTCTACATTTAATTTGAAGAAGCTTGGAGCTGGATTGAACCATCAATGGGGATGATTAACTTGGCCAGATTCAACAGATTGATTTTTTTGAAAGGACCTTGAAAATTCTACGTAATATTTCAACATCTGTGTTCTTATATTATGATATGGTATTGGCTTATTTAACCATGAGTTGCTCTGTCGTTCTAGATAGTCCAACATGTTATAAGCATGATGTTTAATTCTAAAATTATATTTTAAATATAAAATGTGTATATTTCACAACTTTTGTTGATGAGAAATTTAATTAATTAATTAAATGTTCAAAAAATAATTTTAGGTAATCATAGGATAAAATTAGTATTAGCTAGTATTTATGATATTAATTATTAAATTAATCAATTAAGATCAAAATAAATAAATATCTTTACATTAAATTGTGAATAAAATTATTATTGAAAATTAAATAATTTAATGTATTTACTAAAAAAAATAAGTATAGATTAATTAATATTACTAATAATAAATTCGATATTAAATAGCTTTTTTTTAGACAATTATATTAAATAGTTAAGATGCCACACAATATTAATTCTAACCAGATCAACTTTATTAAATCTAAACAATATATTGCTATTTGAGATAATTAATTAAACACTAATAGTAATAATTAATAATATTGAATTATTTATTAATTAAGTTAGTTTTTTTTGGTGTGTTCATGTCTCCGATATAAAAATCTTATCTATGTGGAGGGTATTAAAAAATGAAAATTACTCTGAAAAAATATAAGATTGTTTACAAATATAGAAAAATTTAACTGTTATATTCTATAGTGGTCTATCGTTCAAGTAATAAAATTCTACAATGAAATTTTTCTATATTTATAAATAATTTGATACATTTTTTTTTTATATTTGAAAGCAACCCTATTAAAAAATTAAGTTTGATGAATGTTAAAATTTCGTGGATAATAATATGTTATAAAAACTATAAATTTGTGAAACAAACACAGGTATAAAAAGGTTGTATGAAATATCTTAACAAAATCTAAGAAACAAACATCTTCAATAAAAATTAATTTTTAGAAACTATATTTAAGATATATGAAAAAGATTGAAACTAAAATTGAAGAAATTACAAAAAACATAAATTTTTGTTTTTGATAGACTGCGAACGACCGAAAAGTTCCAACGTTAAGGTAAAGAGGGAAAGAGAACATTCGAGAAGAGTACCAAAAAATTTCAATCGGCTCTTCTTCTTCTTCAGTCAGTTCCCAAACTCAGAGCACCCATTCCCCAGAAAATCGCCTGGCCACAACGGATTCACTACGCCGCCGATGGAAAACCCCAAATCAAAAGTCGCCGCCACTTCCACCGCCGGAGTCTGTCCATCATACAAGAAATACGAGATCCGCCACAGACTCCCAAATCCCAAAATCGCCGCCCTCTTAGTGATCGACATGCAGAACTACTTCTCCTCCATGGCCAAGCCCATCTTTCCCAATCTACTCGCCACCATCCGCATCTGTCGCGCCGCCTCCATCCCCGTCATCTTCACCCGCCACGCCCACACCTCTGCCTCCGATAACCCCATCCTCAGTGAGTGGTGGAACGGCGACATCATCCTCGACGGAACCCCAGCCGCCGAACTCATGTCCGATCTCGACCGGCAGGCCGCCGACGAGGTTATCAGGAAGAACACCTACAGCGCGTTCCAGAACACGCGCCTAGAGGACTGCCTGAAAGAGAAGGGCGTGGAAGAGGTGATTGTGACAGGGGTTATGACGAACATTTGCTGTGAGACGACGGCGCGTGAGGCGTTTGTGAGAGGATACAGAGTGTTCTTCTCCACCGATGCGACGGCAACAGTGGACTTGGAGCTACATGAGGCTACGTTGAAAACTCTGGCTTATGGGTTCGCTTACTTGGTGGATTGCCAGAGGCTTCAAGAGCTTTCTGGTAATTGAAACTCCGTGCTTTATGGTATTGTTATTACTGTACTACGGTTGGGTTAGAGTCTCTGGTTTTAGTATGCTGTTGTTGTTACTGTACTGTTTGTTAGAATCTCTGGGATTTTAAGTTGCCAATTAGCTTTCTTCTTCTTGTTTCTGCCTTTTGCTATTGGGTTTTCTTTTTCTTCTTCTTGAAGCCATGGAAAAAAGTGGACAGCCATGTAATAATGCTGAAGTTGTTGATTTGGAAGATGATAGAGAGGCTAGGATTGACCCTCAACTTGAAATTGTGGAGCCAGTGATTGGGATGAAGTTTAGTTCTATTGAGGAAACGTATCAGTTCTATGTCAATTATGCAGCAAAAGTTGGTTTTACTGTTAGGAAACAATACCACAAAAAGAAAAAGAATGGAGTTGTTTCAAGAGCTGCCTTTTGTTGCTCAAAAGAAGGGTTTCGTCAAGTAGACAAGAGAAAAGAATTTGTTTATTTTACTCGGCCAAGTTCAAGGACAGGATGTGAAGCTTCATTGGCATGCTTGCTTGGAAAGAATGGTCAATACAAAGTTGTGTCTTTTAAAGGAAATCACAATCACGACCTTGGTAAAACGACGATGAAGCGTACTTTAAATGTTGATATGAGCATTTCCAATGCTCAAAAAGTTCATGATGCAGACGGTTCAAGAACTTCATTTAGAGCAACTATGGGACTAATGAATAAAGAGGTGGGTGGTAGAGAACGTATGAGATTCGTGGATGGAGATTACCTAAATTATATACCCATAGAGAAAAAGTCAAGAATTGAAAAGGGAGAAGTTGAAGCACTTGTACAGTATTTTGAGAAAAAAAAGAGGGACAACCCTTCTATTTTTTATGCATTGAAACTTGATGAAGATAACACAGTGGCTAATATCTTTTGGACTGATGCACGTTCAGCCTATGATTATGAGTGTTTTGGAGATGTCATTTGTTTTGACACTACCTATCGTTCAAGTGAACTTGATCGACCTTTTACACCATTTTTTGGAGTCAATCATCATAGACAATCGGTGATATTTGGTGCAGCTTTACTTTATGATGAAACAATTGAGTCTCTTAAATGGTTGTTTAAAACTTTTCTTAGTGTAATGTCTAGAAAGCAACCAAAGACAATTCTTACGAATCAATCTACAACAATAGCTAAAGCAATATGTGATGTCTTTCCTGAAGCTCAACATCGACTATGTGTTTGGCATATTTTTCAAAGTGCTGCTAAGACCTTGAGTCATGTGTTTCATGGACCAAATCAGTTTGTTCATGACTTAAGCAGTTGTTTATTTGATTATGAAAATGAAGATGATTGGTTGTTAGCATGGCAAAAGATGTTGGATAAATATGCTCTTAGAGATAACAAGTGGTTGACATATTTGTTTGAATTGCGAGAAAAATGGGCAATGGTATACGGGCGACATGCTTTTACGGCCGACATGAAAAGTACACAACGTAGTGAAAGTATGAATGAGGTATTGAAAAAATATTTTAGGCCTGGTTATGACGTTTTGCAATTCTTCCTACAATATGATAGATTTTTAGCTGATCGAAGATGTGAGGAAATGGTTGCGGATTTTAAGATGAATCATACAACACCTGTCTTGCTAATGCATACAGAAATGTTACTACATGTGGTAGACATATACACACCAGCAATGTTTAAATTGTTTGAAAAAGAATATATCGATATTCTTAGTTGTAGTGCCTACAAAACTGGTAAGTCTGATGGCATATCGCAGTATAAAGTATTATTTCATGGAAGCTCTTGTCATTGGTTAGTTAAATACGAGGCTTCAACACAAACAGTCACTTGTAGTTGCATGAAATTCACTTCTACTGGTATTCTATGTAGTCATGCTCTTAAGGTACTTGATAGGAAGAATGTGAAAAAGCTTCCTACTTCATATATTTTGAAAAGATGGACAAAAGATGCAAGAGCTTTGGATAGTCAAATACTCAAGGTTTGTGGAAAGTCAACTGTAGAGCGTTATAATCACCTGTGTCATGAATTTTATCAAATTACTTCACTAGCAGCAGAACATGAAAAGTTGTTTGAGCATGCTTCTCAAAATTTTGTTCAATTGCTCAAAGATTTGGAGGAGATGAAAAAAAATATCTTTCATGGAAAATAATCATGTACAGGAATGTATGGGATTTGAGTTTTCATTGGGAATAGTTCGAGAATGGGGGGAAGGACTCCATATACAAGAGCAATGAATCAAGGGAAAGTCTATAGTTGGTTGTTTAGTTGAAAAATTCAGTTGAAAAGAAGAGATGCAACCAAAATTAGAAGTTGAACAAAACTTTTCTTCAAATTACACAACATTCAAACAGGTACAATGTCTTACCAATCATACTATCAATACCAAAGTAAATGTGTTCACTTCGTAAAATGTGTGTGTATTTTTTTTTAACCAAGCTCCTATAAAGTTTTATTTCTTTGTTTATTTTTTGTTTCGATTAGGCAAATAGTTAAAGTATTTTGGAGGAAGATATGCAGGGAAAAGTATGAACGATAGTTTGAATCTCATTACATCCTCAGAGGTATGAAAAGAAAAATATAATATAATATTGTATTTTATTAAATAATTATGTAAATTAGAAATCTAATATGGATACATTTTTTAAAAAAATTTATCTAATAAGTAAATGAATACTTAGAGAAATGTTTAAAGCTACTTATGTTAGGTTAGATGTCAAGTTTCAAAATGCATTTGATTTTCTGTTGATTGATTAATTAAAATTACGTTTCAAATTACATTTGTTCTTTTGTTGATTGATGATTAATTTAAATTAATGTAAGAATCAAGATTGTTTGTACAAAATTTAGAGAGAAAAAAAAGACATTTGATAGTTGAAAGACAAATAGAATATTTTAAGATTTTCAAAATAGTTTAGAACATTTGATAGCATCACATATTCACTAATTTGCTTGACAGGTTCCTTTGTCTAGAGGTTGCAGTGTGTATTCTCCACGAGAAGTCGTATGAGATCTAGATCATTTGTTGTGGCATAGTCAATTTTCTTGTTCGTTTTGGAATTGCCTAATCAAAGTTTTTGGGTTGAGCTTGAGCTTGACATTTTGTAATAGAATTGTTGCCATTCTTGGAGAAGGGAAGCACTTTGGAGTGGGGCATTTGGTTCGAGAGGAATGATAGAATCTTGAGAGGTATTGCGAGAACGTTTCGTTCTTTGTTAGGTTTAATGCCTTGCTTTGGGCGTTTGTGTCTAAAGACTTTTGCAATTCTTGGTTTAGGTCTTATTGTGTCTCCATTCTGCATGACTGGCTTGATTTAAACCACAAATATGCTACAATTTGTTATGTGGTGTCCACTTACATATGTCATAGAAAGCCAACCTTGTTAAAATCTTAATTGTGGTGTTAAAATTGAATGATGTCATGTAAAGATTCTGGTTCAGTCCAAAAGGGTACCTTCCATTTGTTAAAAAAAAACATGAATATACATTAATTTATACTCTTTAAACTTTAGGTTATTTTAATTAAGACGTGTAACAAATAGTTATATTAATTTAAATCATAAACTTTCATTAGTTTTATAATTCACACCTTTTAGATTTTGTTTGAAGGATGTTATGAGATTTACAATTGTTTTAATTAAACTCATCAATTTAAATCCTTTATTAAGATTGTTTTTAAAGATTTTCAAATCATCAATTCTTACACGTGTGTAGGCTTCTTCAAATGTCAGATTAACAAAATGGATGATTAGAATTGATGCGTATGATTGATTTTAGAAAGAAAAAAAAATATCTAACTTAAGGTCTAAAATGATTTGCTCATTTCTTCCTCTTGCCTTTTCCTCTCATTTTTCACTAGACACAACTATAATTTTTTCCTTCGTTTGGATTCCTCCTCTTGTTTCTCTTCCTCTCACTCCTTCGTCTTTTTCTCGTTTCTTCCTCTCTCTATAGAAGAAGAAGAATAAAAAAATAAAAAATTTGTGAAAAGTAAAAATAAAAAAATCGTGAGAAGATCAATCTCAAATCTAAAGAGTTAGCAAAAGTTGAATTTGGAGAGTTGTGTCTCATGAGGAGCGAAAGGAAGGAACGAAGGAACGACATTTCATGGGAGTGTCAAGCCTTCACACGCGTTTTGGGGCCAAATTATAGTTAATTTTGTAGGCGACTGACCTAAGCAAAAGACCATTTTTTATTCGTTTTTAAACCTTAGGCCAGATTTCATTACTGTACAAATTCACCTTAAAAGTTCAAGGTTTTAATCGATACAACCCCGAAATTAAGTGAAATAAATTGATTTTTTTTTTCATAAGACAAAAAGTCACAACACTTCACTTTTTAGCATCTTTTTGTTCTAAAAAAAACTTATCTTGCTTTAGCTTATGTCATATACAACTTAATAGTTAAATCTACTCAATAATTAGTTCATATACTTGAGCAATGTTCAAAACTAAATTGAAAAAATACTTACTAAAGCAGCATGGAGTCCTTTAGATCAAGTCTACAGACAAAATTTCATATTATTAAACCAACATCAATGTGAAGATGTTTTCATTTTCTTCACCAAAAATAATTATTAAAAAAAACTCAACCTTATCAATAACAGTTGACTTATAAGGGAATAAATGTAAAAAGAAAAATTCCAACAACTACACATAAGTCAACCTTTGCAACCAAACAAGACATAAATTCCTTCATAATTTAGGCCATGCAGCTAGCTCTATAAATATGGAGCCCTCTAATTGTATATCAATTGAAGTGTGAGAGAAGAAGATATTAGAAGAATATAGATTTGTGTCAAAATATAAATTTTGTTCCCTATCATGTTAGGTTGTTTTTTTCATCTTCCTATAATTTCCATGGATTAGTAGTGTGGAGTGTCTGCAAAGTTTGAATGTAAATTGCTATTAGAAGAAGAAGCTGCCATGAACGACATGAAAAGAAGGGAGGTTTAGTATGAAGGGAAGAATTTTATTTGATGGCCAAAAATGACTTGCCTGCTAATATAAATTACGTGTTGTAAAGCTCGTAGTCGAAGGTTGTATCAGGCAATCATTTTGGGTAAATTGATAAACTCTTCTCCGTCATATTAGACTTTCTCTTTCTTTAGCTTGAAAAGATGTGTGCAAATTAAATTGACTATTCTTTCCGAGAATTCTAGCTACTCTCTCTAACTTTGTTTAAATTTAGTTTTGGGTTATTTTAGACTTCTAATTTTGATGAGGTTAAAACGTTTTAGTTAACTAAGGCTCTATTTGGTAACCACTCATAAGTTTTTATGTTTTGCCATCTACTTTCTATTAATGTTTTCAAAAAATGGGGTTAGATTTTGAAAACTATAAAAGATAGTTTTTAAAAACTTGTTTATATTTTGAGAATGATTAGGTGTTAAATTTGTTTTTTTTAATGTAAAAACTATAATTAAAAAATTGGGAGAAAATAATCATAAATTTTGAATGAGAAATTTTAGATCAATCACAAATTGCCACACCATTTTTTTAAATTAATGATGAAATTACAAATCATCAAATCTGGGACTAATTAAAGTTTGACATGTGTCACAAATTGAAATTGAAGACATAAGTTAGCAAATCCCGATGATGCCACATTTTTTTCATCGTAACTATTGGATCGAATAACATAATTTGGTTTAATTAATATTAATATTTGGGTTAAAATTCAATTGGGTCATAAAATAGGCTAAAGTTCAAAGACTAACTAAGATCCAAATCTAATTAGTTGGACCTAAGGGCCAAGTTCATGGACCAAGCAAGCCTAAGCCCACAAAAGTCCACCTTAGAACTCTATAAATATAGTTGTTCTTCTTTATTTGAAGGGTTTAGAAATTCTATACTCTAGAGAGCCAGTGAATTCTTCCTATAATCAGAAGAACACTCCTTGAAGATACAAGTCTCCTGAAGATCCAAATACAAAGAATATCACGCACTCCACTTCCTCAAATCAAGCAAAATGTCACAGTCTATGAGTGATAGACAATGATAGACACCGATAGACATCTATCTGTGTCTAACACTAATAGACAATGACATTTTACTATATTTGTAAATATTTTGGTTCATTTTACTGTATTTAAAAACAACCCAATATATTACTAGTTAACTTATATACATTTTTGTACTTTAAATTTATATAATTATTATTTTATAATATTATATAATTATAACACATATTATTCAAGTTCAGTTTTAATAAAAATGAAATGAGTTTAAAGAGAGGGAAATTGTTGTGTATAGAAAAAAACAAAAGTAATTACACATATAGAAAAGTGCACCCCATACTTTTGTATTTCCCACTTTTTTTTCTATGTGTAATTACTTTTATTTTTTTTTCTATTTGTGAAAAGACCCCTTAAAAATACTTAAAAAAAGAAGAAAAAAAGAAAAGAAAAGAAAAGAAAATAAAAAATGGAAATGAGTTCATATATTAAATATGATTATTATATTCCCACCTATTTCATACTCAAAACTTCATTTTTCATAACTTAATTGATATAAAATATGTGTACTCTCAAGTTTAAGAGGTCAGAGATTTGAGTCATTCACTTTGCATATTGTAGCTCAAAAGGAAAAAAAAAAAACTTAAATATAAATGACCTAATTAAAATATTGTTGTTTTCAACTAAGAAACCAAAAGTTGAAATCTCACCTCGTATGATTTGAATTTCTACCGTCTCCAAGTTATATGATGAAGTTGAGCCTAACCATGAATTTGTTAATTCTATAATTTATTTTGATTGGTTTTTTTTTTTTTTTATTTTATTTTTATTATTACTATTCTGTTTTTGAAAAGCCTAGTGCTCTGTCTCATTTCAATTTTTTATTTTCTAATTTTTTTATTTTCTATTTTTTAAAAAACATCCACACACACATATACTATGCTTGATTACTATTTTTGGCTTTAATCTGCGGAAAAGAAAAAAAAAACAGTGTTGATAAAAAACAATATTTTGTTAATTAAGAACTACTTTTTTTTTTTAATTTAATTTTATAAATACTCACAATTTTAAAAACTTTGATTTTAAAATAGAAAACAGAAAACATATTCAGTTATCAAATAATCATGGTTTGAAAAATGGAAAACAACATTAGAAAAGAAAAAATGAAATAGTTATCAAAGCACCCCTATATTATGTAGACTATAAGTTAAAAAAAAAGAAGAAAAAAAATCGACATTTCACGTCAGCCCCATATAAACTCAAGTTTGCATATCGCTCATTTCTTGATGTTAATAGGAAGTATGATTCGAAAAAGTTAAGAATGTATACAGAAAATATATAAAATTTTACTTGATTTAAAAATGAAAAATGTTTAGGTCATCATGGATACAGATGTCCAAAGGGTAGAGTAGGGCTGAGGATGACTTCTTCGTCCCCATCTCCGCTTTTCGCTCCCTATTTCATTTCTCGTCTCCGCAAAATTCTTCACAGGGAACAGAGCAGGGATTCCTCAGGGAGAATTTGTAGGGATCGAGTTTTCCGTGGGAATTTTTTCTCATTTAATTTTTTTAAAAAAAATTCAATTAACTAAATCACTATTATGGAATTTTTTTAAATAAATAGCTAAATTTGTCGCTATTTTTTTTATGTGATTAGTTCCACATAGACAATTAGAATTTCAATAGAAATTACTCTAATTTGATAATAGAAGGAAATAATTACCTATCAAATTATTCATATATATAATCTAAATTTAGAATTCAAACATATCCTTTTTTTTTTTTATTAATTCAAACATATTCATTATCTTGATAGTTAAACAATATAAAACTTGAAAGTTAAATATAATATTTATATAATAATAATAATAATAAATAACATAACATTAAATAATTATAATAAACATAAGAAAAGAGGCTAACGGGGCGGGGGTGGGGAATGCATTCTCCGTCCCCGTTTAGCTTTTGGGGATTTTCCCCCCACTCTCCCATTCCCCACCTAAACGACAGGGTAAAGATCCCTACAAGAAAAGTGAACATCTCTTTTTATGAACTGCATTCATTATTGTGCATCTCACCCAATCGTGTTCAACCGGTACAGTTTTTCATATGAGAATTTTTTTTTCTTAAAATATATTTTAAAATTTGTTTTGTTGTGTGATATTAAAGTGAATTGCACAAAGATCAGTGCAATCTAAGACACACACTCACACATAATACTCTTAGAAATAACTCTCCCTATATAGCAAGACTAAGAAAAGTACTCAATATATATGTCAAATATTGCAAAGCTTACATATTAGCAACTTGGGGTTCGGGATATATATCTTACAACTTACAACATTTGTCACACAAGAACTGGTGTGACAAAAGAATTTGAATTGAAGCTGAACTTTTTAAGTCAACTACAACTTACAGTTGACTTACAAATACGAATAATTTTAAGAAGCAAAATTCTTCTTATTTGAGTCAACCATGCAACCCAAAAAGAATATATTCTACCTTTTAGAGACGATTATACAGTAGAAGATTAGAACTATCGATCGTTGAAATAGTAACTAATGTCTTATGCACTAAATTATATGTGAATTGACAAGAGAATATATTCCATAATATTAAACGGCAAAGATAAAGGTACATGCACTGGCAATGATATATGGAAAACAAACTTATTTGGAAGAAGAAGATAGATTTAACATGGAGGAATTGATTGCTATTTGGTAAACAAAAATGACTTAATTAGATCCAAAAGTTATATGGTTCCATTGGAGTAGGAAGTCAACTTTTAGCTTATTTTCTTAAATTATAGTCTCTTTCTTTTCATGCAAGGTTCTTCTCTTCTTTCTTATAAACCCTAATTTTTTAGTTCTTAACTTTCATGATAAGTGCTGCAAACTTTTTCAATGTGGATGGGATTAGTTTATTGTGAGAGAAACTGCATAGAGGATGAAAGGAAGAGAGGTTTAGTATGACGTTAAGAGTATTCTTTGATAGCAAAAAATAACTTGCTATATTAATTGAAGTACGTTGTTTTTTTTTTTAAAAGCGTAGTATTTGATTTTGTATTGGACAGTCATTTTGGCTAATCTAAGAAAAGCTTCTCCATCATACTAGACATTCTCTTTTGTAAATTTGACGAGAATATTAGAAGTTCATATACTTTACTCAATTATTTTTTTGAAGAAAGAGATACAATGTGGATTAGTAGGCGAATTGGAATATCTCAACTAAGTTGACACATTTGTAGCCCCCTCGTCATATTCCACTATCCATATCATTAATCAATAAAATTGAGGTACAAAATAAATATAAGGGCTGAATTATTAAATTTACCTTTGTTCTCCTCTCCTCCTTTGTTTGAATACCTTAAATCTATTATGTACCAAAGAATACTTTTTCTTAAATAATTCTTTATAAAAGAAAAAAATCATAGCATAAACATAAGAAGGAGGTAGAACAAGAGTAATAGAAATTTTCCTATATGTGTGGTAATAAGATCACTAGCTGAAGGCGACGTATGTCAACTACCGTTGACTTTACAAAAAAGAATAATTATTAAGAACCTAGCTGGTTAAGTCAACCATGGAAGAACAGAGAACATATTCTTTCAAATGTTAGCAATAATAGAAGGCAAAAGCGAAGCATGGCCATGCAAACAGCTATATATATATATATATATATCATCAAACCCCTCTTTTGTGTTGTGCAACTATTTGAATTCATCTTTGTCTTATCTTTGTTAGAAAATTTTCCTCTCTGATCATGTTAGATTCTTTTTTCATTCTTTCTTTCTTAAAAATCCCTTTTTTGTTCATGAGTGCTGCAATCAGAATTTGGATGAGGTTAAAAGGAAGAGAGATTTAGTATGATGTGAAAAGTGTTGTTTGCTAGCCAAAAATGACTTGCCTGCTATAGCACATGTTCAAGCATGTATATATTTGATTTGTATCGAGCAGGCAGTTATTTTGGCTAACTGACGATACACTCTTCTCCATCATTCTAGATCTTCTCTTATTTCAATAGTTACCTTACCACGTCTTAAGATAAAACTTATATAGGAGCTGTTTGGGGTGCTGAGTTGGTTATTATAATCTATAGGTTATAATAGCCGTGTTTGTAGTGCATACTCTTTTAGTTGGGTTACAAATGATAAGAGAGATTGTTACAAAATAGTAAACGCTGTAAACACAGTAAGTGTTTTCAAATAGTTTTGTTGTAGCTAAGTGTGAGTTATAATATAATTAAATTTTTTTACTATTATAATGGGAGGCCCAAACATCAAGTGAGTTATATAATAGTCTCCTCTATCCAATGTAAGTTTGGGGACCCAAAGGCCCCATAGTTGTTATTTTAGGGTTTAATGTTGATTTCGTATTTATATTAAAATTCTAAAAGTAAATTCTATTAATTAATTTAGCTTTTAAGCTAAGTAGCCAATATCATAGAAATCAAAAGAAACACTACTCTCACTCACGTACTCCATCTCTCTCTTTGCCTCAATTTCTCTTTTATTCACTCCAATCAACCTATTAATTTAATTTGTTATATAAGTTCTCATGCATGTGGGTGACATTCATTTTATATATATATATATATATATATATATATATATATCAATTTATATTCTTAAATTTTAGAGTTATATCATAATTAAAACCATAAAATAATAATTGTATTAATTTAAATTTTGAATTTTGTTAAATGTATCAATTCACACTCATTTAAATTTAATTTGAAAAACATCGTATTAGACTTATAATTGTAATTTCCATTAATTAAACTTTTCAAAATTATACTAGTTAAAAAAAATCTAAAATTATTACAACGGAATCAATTTGTACTCTTTATGAAGACTAGTAATCAACACATAATGCAATGCACGAGAAAAAATCAAAGTTTTAATTTAAAATTTTAAAGTAGTATTTAGTTATTATAAAAAATACTCCAATATAAATACATGATATAATATAAACAAATATTTTCTCACAATTTTTTTTTTTTTTTAAAAGCTATAGGAAGAAACTTTTGATTTTTCATTTTGCCGTTTTTAATTGATATGATTCCGGCTGGATAGAGGTGGAATTCATACAAAATTTCAAATTTATATAAGGCTATGATTTTCAAAGAATTTTTGCTGTAAATTTGTTTTTCTGTTGGGTTAACTAAATTTTAAATTAAAATATGTTGTTGTCATTGTGTGTGCGCAGATTTTCCTTTTCTTTGGAATTTATGCTCTATTAGACCTTATACTTTGCAACATATCTAGTGATTGCGGGATTTATTTATTCTCTTAAATAAAATTTTCACCCTATTTTGTTGGCATTCACACATTAAAAGGAAAAGAGAACATTTTATCTCTAATTCTGAAAGTAAAATTTTTAATTAAAAGAAAACACATTTTTATCTCTATTTATTAATCACGTTAAGAAAAACTTAAAAAGAAATTTAAAAATCTATAAATGATAAATGATAGTAAATTTTTAAGAAGAAAAGGGTACATTTTATCTCTAATTTATATTAAAAAGAAAAAAAAATACATTTTCTCTGTAATTCACGTTAAATAATAATAATAATAATAATAATAATAATAATAATAAAAAAGAAATCACATGTTATCTAAAAAGTTTCACGTTTACTTTTTTAGATTTTATTTTTCTATATATATACACTTCTTTTCACAACTCAATTGTCTCATTCCATTCTATCAATTGGTTTCATCTTTAAAATATGTTAATAATTTCAATCAACAATTAGTCAGAGAGAATGGACTATAAGAATCCTCCTTCTGATAAAAGGAAAAATGAAAGAATTTCAAAAATCTCGAGTAAAAATCTCAAAATCTTAAAAGATCATCTTATTAGATGAATAGGGTGAGCAAGTTTTTTTAGACTTCTTTATTTTTGGTAATTTTATTCTAAATGGAGTGACAATTCTTAATTTTAATGGGAAATACATATCCTTTGATAGTTCTTTTCAATTCTTAATTTTTATATTTTTTAAATTACTCATTTTTATCTGATTTAAAAAAACTTTAAGATACAAAGATTCAAATAATAGTGTTCTATGATCTATAAAAAAATTTGGTCATATTTTTTAAAAAGACAGAGCTTATTTACAAAGAAATTCTTTTACAATAAAGGGAAATATATATATATATATATATACACTTTATTACATTTTATATCTATAAGACTCTTATTTCAACTTATATATATGTATTTTATTTTCAACATTATTAAACACCTGCAATATATGTGGTTTCAGTTAGTAATTATAAATAGTAGAACTAGTAATAATAATTTTTTTTTTAAAAAAATTGTATATCATTTAAAGCTTAAATTACAAAAACTTTCTCTAAACTGTCATTAATTTATTTTTAAAATACTTCTATTTTTTAAAAGCTTGCAATATTACTAGAGATGTCCACAGGGCGGGCTTTCTCGTCCTCATCCTTGCTCTCCATTCCCGCAAATTTTCCACAAGGATCAGATAGGAATTCTCTATGAAAAATTTGCATGAATCGAGTTTTCCGCGAGAAATTTTGTCCCGTTTAATTTCTTTTAAAAAAATCAATCAATTAATTAAACCATTACTATAGAAATTTTTTAATTAAATAGTTATATTTTCACTATTTTTTATATGATCAATTCCACGTTATTTAAATTTAAAGAGAAATTACTTACATGAACAATTTTAATCATGGGTATTATAATGGGTTTTTAATTTTCAGTTAATATATATATATGAAAATTAAGTGGGTAGTCTTCATGGTGAAACAATGCGAAGGAACCACCTTTTCTGGCTAATGTTGAAGACCTTCAAAAGAAAAGGTTGGGCTTGCTTCTAAAAGAGTAAGAAATATTTCGCAAATTTTTGTTATGTAGCTCAATTTTGAGTGTGTAGATTGGATTTTGAAACAAAATTTTGTAAATTATTATGAGCTGTGTTTTTAATTTGGAAATTTAGCCCTTTGGATTATCAAAAAGCCTACATCTGGTAGAACTTAACTATAATGGTAATGTTAATTATTTAATAGTCAGGTTGCAGGGCGGGGACACGGTCAGGGAATATAATTTCCGTTTCCATTTTATGTTTAGTTAATAGGAAGAAAAATATTTATAAACATTATGAAAATGGACATTTATAAATATTGATAAACTTTTAATCTTTATATATAGGATAAATGGACATTTATAAATATTATCCGTTAGTCTTGATTTTTCATAAATGTTATAAAATCTTTTTTAAAGTAGAAATTCGTTAAAATGTCGAATAAAAAGTAAGACCTAAAACGGTGTGATGGTGACTTGTAACTAAAATTGATGTCCAAATACCACCATACCCGTTCTAAATCCTTATTTTCATTCAAAATACTAATTAATTTCTATTCCAAATGTAGTTTTGAAACATTATGAAGTGTTAGCCTGAGGTTACTTTTTATTTATTTTTATTTATAATTTATCCTAATTTTAATATTTTAAATTACAAGAAGCAAACCTTTTCTCTTACAATGAATGAAAATTGTTTTTATAATATATATGATGATCAAACACACAATTTTTTTTAAGTTGTATAATTTACATATGAATTTCGTTCGTACACTCCAATAATAGAAGAAATCTGTTAATATAGGGACAGTTGCACGATTAACAAAAAGAGAAAAAAATTGCAAAATTTGCTTATTTTCAGTATTTGTAAAATATCAAATGTACGTCAGTGACACCTACAAATTAACATATTTAAATTACCACCTCTCTCTCTATGTATATTATAAATTTTTTTGTAATATTTGTATATATACCATTTAGAATTTACTTCACCTTTTAATTTTACGAATAAATATATACATCTACAAAAAAAAAAAAAAAAAAAAAAAAAAAAAAAAAAATTCTAAATTATTTTAGAAAAGTTAATGCCTAAAAAAACTTAATTCTATATTTTAAAACATCTTGATATTTCAGTTTAATTTAACAACATATTAGGGGATATTTCAACCATATATTATTATAATTTTGTAATAAACATAATATCTAATATCTAATAGGTGAAAACTTTTAATTTGATATAAAATTGAAATTTTGATCAAAATTGAAAATTCAAAAATTCTATTCAAACACTTTAAAGTTTACTCCAAGTTGTAAATTTGCCACTACCATATGTTTGTATGAAAATAGAATTGATTGAAGCCAGTATTTGTCAACTACAGTTGACTTTATAAAAAGGAATAATTTGAAAGAATGAAAGTTGTAGGTAGCTGATCAACCATGCAACCCATAATTAATTAGAATATATTCTTTTTAAATGTCAGCAACAAAGCCAAAACACAAACCATAGAGACTTGCCCAAGCAACTCTATATATATATATTAAGTTATTAAACCCCATGAACTCAGAAACTCTATTTGATTGGAAGAGTAGAAGGAAATTTTTTTTAACATGAAGGGTTATTATTATTATTATTTTTGGTTAGATTCTTCCCTTTCATGTTAGGTTCCACATTCTTCCTTCCCTATCTTTTATGATTTGCTGAAAAACTCTAATGTAGAGATGGATTTGCTACATGAGAAAGAAATTAAGCGACATGAAAATGGAAGGAAGAGAGGTTTAGTATGACGTGAAGAGTGTTGTTTGATAGCCAAAAATGACTTGCCTGCTATGTTACAATACGATAGGTTTTAAAAGTACGTAATTTTATTTGTATCAGGCAGTCATTTTGGCTAAACTGACAAACTCTTCTTCATCATTCTAGACCTTCTCTTTCTCTAGTCTATGATAAAAGTGCAACTTTACCTTATGAGATCATCATTCTTACTATTTAAGGGGGGTTTAATTTTGACTTACTTTTTCTATTATTATATTTAGTATTACATTTGTTAGTAAATTTCATTAATATCTTCTTTATGCTTAAATGAATAGATTGCTCCCTAATATTTATGCTATTTTTGTGTTAGGAAGTGTTGAGATTTGTGCAATTAATGAGTTATTTTATAATGGTTTAATTTAATTATTTTATATGCAATATTAAATAATCTATTATGGTAAAAATTCAAGGTTATTAAATGTAATCTTGAACAATATATGATTGACAGACAAGTCATGTTCAAGAAATAACCTGAAGGGTGTCTTATCCTGATGACACTATCTATACGACCCACTTTGTACTTGTTACAAATGATTTGATCCAAATTGTTTATGTGGAGACATGTGAGTGGTGGTATTCTATACAAAGAGTTTGTATAAGTTTGGACCGCAAAATATTTAATCTCTTTTGTAAATCCGTTAATTGAAGAGATTGATATTTCAAAAGATGATCATATTCGACTCGATTTGAATCTTAAGTGAGTTATGAATTTTTGCTTGTGACGACTCGTCCTTTGGTTTGCATGCATGAGAATAGTCCAAGTAGGTGATTCAATAAGCCTACCGTTATGGGGACTTAACCAAATGGGGAGTTGGAAAAATAATTTCACAAAATGAAATTCACTCATTCTCACATAAGGTAAGTAGATGAGTAGTTCTCTTAAATGTTGATTTGGGACTTGAAAAATGGGGTCCCACCCTCTCACTAGCCCTAGAGAGACTTGGTTTATGATTGGATCATAAACATATATAGTTCATTAGACGATGAATGATACTTAAGGTGCAAGATGAAATAATACATGTAAAACGGGTATTTGACGCAGCTGTAGTTATGAACAACTCGTGAATGATTGACTTGCTTGTAATGATTATATCCATAACACAACTTGTCCTACAATGCATATGAGTGCAACTTTAGGTCTATAGTGGAGTGACCTAGAGTTAATGAATGAAAATTGATTAATTAAAGAGTTTAGTTAATTAATTTTGGATGGAGCTTATAATTTGTATGTCCATAAGGTCCCCTTCTAGCTCATATGAACAATTAGGGATCAATTTGGTTGAAAGAAAAGTTGAAGTGTTCAAATTGATTTTAATATATTTAATATATTAAATAAGGAGAAAATATATTTATTGTATTTGATACATTTATTAATGTATTAAGATATTAAAATATATTTATTAAAATACATTTTAATATATTTCGACCTCATGAAGTTGGAGTGCAAGGAGATAGATCTACCAACACATTCTTCATAAGGTATGTAAATGCTTAACTTTTGTGTATTTTCCTTTTAATTCTAAATAATATCAAAGTAGATCTAATGCTTTTACTGTACGATGAATCATTCATCTCCTTGGGTAATTGATCCTAGATGCCAATAATAATAATATAATAAATAAGTAAAAATAGCAAGAAAACTTTCATATATATTTTTATGTACTTTTCTTGTTTCTCTTGCCAAAAGAAAAAAAAAAAAAAAAAAACTCGTTTATATATGTGATTGGGTAACCCAACAAATGAAAAGAGTATATAATCATAATTTTTATAGTATAATTTTAGTCTAATTCTTAGTAATTTAAAAAGTATATAATTTTGTTTCATCTTCCCTCCCCACCAAAAATTAAAAAACCAAAAAATAAAAATAAAAATTAGGAAGTTTTAAATACTCCTATTTGATTTGAACGAGATTCAATTTGATTAAATTGACAACCTTCTTTTTTCTATTGAATTGATTTTTCAAGTATATTTAAAAATGTGTTTTAACTGCTAAGGGAAATATTCCAAAGAAAATAAGCAAGTCCTTTCTTGAAGGAAATTTTATTGAACTATTTATTTTAGCGCATTTAGTTTCTAATGTTTCAAATTGTGTCTGGTTTTTTTGGTATGTTCTTAAGTTCATTCAACAAATTAAAACCCACTTGCAAGTGAGATTGTTTTGAAAGAAATAAAAAAGAAGAAGAAAAGATTTGATAATAAAGATAGAGGAGAGAGAACAAAAATGAGGAAGGAAAAAGAAAGGAAAATATTAAAATAATATTTTCTCCAGAACATCTATACGTTACTTCTAATAACTAAGGAAACAAAATGGCCAATTTGAAACATGAGTACTAAATACACATATTCTTTAAAACTTAAGGACCAAAAAAATATTTTTAAAATTTAATTTAGTTCTTATATTTGAGATCAACAATTCAAATTTTCAATGTCTAGTTCAAACTAGCTCGATTGACATATAATTGTATTAGTAACCACGAGGTCTATGGTTCAAATTACACTACTCTTTTATACTTAAAAAAAAAAACTATACTTTTAGTAATAAACCAGTCATTCTAAAGAGATCAATCATTTTTTTTTTTTTTTAAAAAAAAAGAACCAATCCCCTTTTTATCATACTCCAATGGTCAAATAATGGAAGGATCCAATTATTCTATAAAATTATATATTACAAGACATTTTATACCATCAGATCAAGGAGCACATTAACGAGGTGTCAGGAAATTCAGGAACATGAAACAATTTTTCATGTATACACACAAAAATTTAGATCCATATCATACAAGCTTATAATTATACATACATTTATATATGTATATATATATATGGATATATATAATATTGAATCCTCAAATCTTTAGCCGCTGCTTGAGATATAGAATGTTCAAATTTCTCTCTTCTGTACTCAAGAAAACAACCCATATTGCAAATCCATGCTTAAGACGGCTCAAACCTGAAATTACAACCTTCCAAATCTAAGTTTAAGGGGGAAAAAAGATATGAAAAGAAGATATAAAGCAACCAGAGATCGTAGCAAGAAATTGATAAAGAGCAAGCATCTGCATACCATTGGCATTTTTCATGAACTGTTGCACCCGTCTGAAGTAATAATCAAATAACATCTGACCGCCATTTTCGATGAACTATGCAGGACAAAAGTAGCAGAAGCATTCGTCGTCGGCTCGTTGCATGCTTTACAAACTAAATTGGATAATATGAAATTCAATCAATATTGCAGTAAAACATGAAATGAAAGCATAAATTTCAATTCAGCAAATTTAGAGAGGCACAGAAAGAGGACCTGTTGCAGAAGGCCTGCAGATAAAACTTGGATCATAGAGTAGAAGGGTTGCCTGCAGATTTTTCCTCTTCCATTGTGGTGTAGAGATTCTCAGTTTGGTGACCGAACTTTCATATCGTTGCAAAACAACAAAATCTACACTTGATGTTGTAAAATGAAGCTCGTTGCTTCCCCGGTGTCAGCTGGTAGCCAAACGAGAGTAGAACTCCACTAGTATTCTGCTTAGGCCATCATCAGAACACTTCAAACAAACAGAACAGTTTCCAGTAATTCGACTACACGGACCCTATTTGCATTGCAATACTCGGGAAATTGTCGGATTTCATATCGTTTCTACCAGCACTTAGTGAATCAGTTAAGCTTAAAGAGGCTGGAACCCATCCCAACCTTTGCATAGTGCCAAGAACCTTTGAAGCTTCCTCTTCATTGCCCGCATTGTAAAAACCAAGTAAAAGAGCATTACATGTAGTAGAGCTAAGAGAAATTTCTTCTTTTCCCCTTTCATCAAGTAACTCCAGTATGGTAGATATTTTTTCTTCCTTGCAGAGGTGAAATGTTAATGCATCAAACACATCATCGTCCAACTTTATACCCTCAACCAAGCTTTTGTCGAGCAACTTCAAGGCTTCAAGAGAATTTCCTTCCTTGCAGTAGACACTAGCCATCACACCATATGCTATTGCATCACAAGCAATCCCCCTAGCTTCCATATCCTTGAACAAAGAAATCATCTTAAATCTGTTTCCTATCTGGTTATAACCGAGTAAAAGTGAAGTATATGTAAGAGTATTCGGTATGATATTTCTCGTTTCCATATCTAGAAAAAGCTGCTCTGCTTCCTCTATCATTTCTGCTTTGCCGTATGCATCAATCAGAATTGTGTACGTCACACTATTCGGTATGACTTTTTTATCTACCATATCATCAAACAACTCCCTAGCTTCAATAACTTTTCCAAGTTTGCAGAAACCATCAATCAAAGAGTTGAAAGCAGAAGAGGAAGAAACACTTTTCTGCAGTGCTTCGTGAAATAAAGAAAGTGCCTTCTCCAAATTTCCTTCCTTGCCACAACCGTCAATGAGGATACAGTAGATGTGACAATCGGGAGGAATTCCTTTCAATATCATTTCATCGAACAGTTTAAATGCCTCGATTAAGTTTCCAGATTTGCAATATCCATCTACGATTGTTGAGTAAGTAACAACATTGGGAACCAGATCTTTTCCTTTAATTTTGTCAAAAAGTTCCCTTGCTTTCTTTACCTCACCAAGTTTGCACAGTCCATTAATCAAGGTGTTGTATGTGACAATGTTGGGAATAATTCCATTAAGTAGCATCTCTTCATAAAGTTGGGATGCCTTCTCAATCTCACCTTTCTTGCAGAAACCAGATATGAGAGAGTTGTATATAAAAACGTCAGGCACCAAACCCTTGTTAAGGAATTCTGAGAAAACCCCCATGGCTCCTTCGGTTTTCCCATTCTTGGAGAGAACGTGAATTAGTGCACTGTATGTTTGGACGTCGGGAATCAACCCTTTCTCAAGCATGCATTTGAAAGTTGACAAAGCTTCTACCGTATTTCCGACATTGCAATGCCCATCAATCAAAGCAGTATAGATTACGTTGTTAGGCACTATACCAGAAGATAGCATGTCTTGGAAATACCTTTCTGCAACTTGGATTTCACCTGATTTACCATATAAACTAATAAAAGCTCCATAAGTATATGCATTAGGTTTTATTCCTTTCTCACCCATCTCAACAAGCAACATTTTTGCTTCTTCCACCTTCTTCGCTCTACAAAGACCAATTATAAGAGAATTATAGCAAAACAAATCAGGCAGAACCCCATTTGCTATCATCCTTTTTAGTAATTCTATTGCACCTTCAAATCTACTTTCTTGGACATAAGCCTTAATCAAGGTAGCATATATAACAGCATTCGGTTTCACCCCGTTCCTGATCATTTGCTGCAAAACTTCATTAGCCTTTTGTAGATCACTGGAACGACAAAGGCCACTAATAAGCACACTATAAGTGAACGACGATGGCATCAAATTCCTTGCTTTCATCTCAGCTAGGAGCTCATAAGCTTTAGCCACATCGTGAGACTTCAAATATCCATCAATCATTGAGTTGTAGGTCCAGGTATCTGGTTCTATGCCAGTCATAAACATCTCGTTGAAAAGAGCCATTGCTTTCCCCATCTCACCAGCCTTAGCAATGCTCCTGATCATTGCATTATAAGTTACAATGTTCAACTTAAGTCCACGAGTAATCATCTCATCTTTGATCCTCAATGCCTCGTCAATATTCCCTTGTTTCATGAACCCATCAACCAAAGCAGTGCAGGTAAAATGATTAGGATTTAAACCCGAACTAAGCATACTTTCGAATATCAATTTTGCTTCTTCTGATCTCTTCTGTTTGCAAAACCCATCAATAAGTAAAGAATAAGTATAGCCATCTGGAACCAATCCCTTCTCCATCATCAACTTCTTTACCTCTAAAGCTTCATCAACAGCTCCAGTCCGACATAAACCCCCAATAATAACATTGTAGGTAACCAAATTAGGTTTACATTCCTTCTCCTCCATCTCAGAAAGAACCATCTTTCCCTTGATAACATCACCAACTTTACAATGCGCATTGATCACATTAGTGTATGTATAAACATCAGGAACTATCTTAGCCTCCACCATACTTCCATACACCTTCCAAAACAACCCCATCATGTTACTCTTCAATAAATCCCTCATCAAACTATTACAGCATATCAAACTGGGAAAGAATCCTCCACTAATGGAAGCTATAAAAACACTAGAGGCCTCATTCAAGAAACCCAACTTCCTAAAGTTATCAATCAAAATATCAAAAACAGTCAAGTTAGACCCACCACATTCTCTATAGCATCTAACCAAGGAATCTAAAATCTCCAACGGCGGTTTACGGGTCTCAAGCAATTTCTCAAACATGTTATCGGCACGGAGGAAAAGCCCAGAATTACAAAGACGAATCGCAAGAATAGAATAAGAATGCAAGTTTTGTGAAGTACCCATTTTGGAAGTCGACCAATAGAAGAAATTTTGAAGCCGCACAGGGTCATCGATTTCGTTCTTCTGTACAACAGAGCAGACGATTTCTGGGTTTAGCTTCCTCAAACTTTCCTCGTTGTTTAAAAGGATCTGCCAATCTTTACGCTTCAAGATCGTGGAAAATTCGCGAACAGTGTCATCGTAATGATCAGATGGGTTAGTGGTCGAGAAAAACATAACATGGGTACAAAAATTATTCCCGATTAGGGAAGGGGAACTACTGAGAATTCTGCAAAGGTGCGAATTTGCAGCCATTTGCCGAATCAAGCACAAAGCATTAGCCATTTTCTCTGGGTTTTTGTCAAAATCAAACTTCTGAAATTGGGGAATGAGACGAAGAGAAAGTGGGGTTGATTCGTAAATGGATTCAAACGAACAATTCAGTGATGGGTTGAGGAGGATCCAGAAGTTCCATCTTAATTGATCTCAACTGAGGAGGATCGACTTGAGAGTTGAGAGAGGGGCAATTGGGGAGCAAAGGAGATTGTATTTGAAGCCTTATTTTCAACATAAATCTGACAAAATATGTTCGAAACTTAGAAGATATTTGAGAAAATATTGATGTTGATGAATATTTTTAAAAAAAAAATTATTGAAACTAAAAATTTAAGAAAATATTTAAATTAATAAATAAACACTTTGAGAATTTTTAAAAATAGAAAAATAAAGAAAATTATTAACATAAATAACAAAATTTTTAAATAGTTGTGATTGATGCTAACAGAAGTCTATCAAGATCTATAAATGATAAAAGTCTATCAATGTCTATCAATATTTTTTTTTTGTTATTTTCTGTAAATAGTTTGACATTTTTTCTATCTGTGAAAATTTCTTTAAACATTTTATCTTTTTCAAACAAGTTAAAATATTTTGTATTTATATTATTTTATATTTTCATGGACTTTTTTAGAGATAATAGAAATGTTGACGTCAAATCCATAAAAATGTGTAAATATTGATGGAAATATCAATATATATATATAAATTTAATACCACGTTTATATCCTAAGCTTTAGAATTAAGCTAATCAATTTAGATATAGTGACTTATAGTTATAATTATTTTCGCTCGATTCCATTTAGAACTATGTAAAGTTCACTTAAAAATAAAATTAGTTTTCTACTAAAATCTCACCAAAATAGAAAGAAAAATTATAACGTAATTCTTGTTAAATAAGAGAGAAATAGACCAGGAAGACAAAAAGATGAGATATGACTTGTACTACAATAGAAATGGTTAATATCTATTTGATTCCAATATTTTCTCTCTCACTTACATTAATTTTTGCATTTAAGAGAGTAATATATACGTGTTGAATCATAAATTTTAGACCAATCATTAACTGTCACATCAATTTTTAAATTAATTACGAAATTACAAGTGATCAAATTTGGGACTAATTAAAAATTGACAAAGATCCTAAATTGAGTTTGAGGACCTAAGTTGGCAGCTCCCAATGATGACACTTGTTTTTGTCATGATGGTTGGATCTTATAAATTTTTGGGTTTTCAACATAAATAGCCTTAAGATAAGGCACATTTTACGTTGTTGTCTAAAACATCCAATTTTTTTACAAAAAGGGCCTTCTTGCTTTAATATTTTCACTAATATCAATGGTTATTTACAATTTAACCCTCACCTATATTTTATATAAATACATAAATAAATAAATAAATAAATAAACAAACCTAGGTTTCTGTGTATCCTTCCGTCATGCATAGCCTAGAAATTCGTATTCGTGTATCTTCAATCTCTCTCTCAAGACTCTCTCTCTCATCTTTCCGGCCGCCGCCTCCCTCCCTCGGACCGCCCAACCACCGTCGACGACGCCGTTCCCATCGTTCAACACGTCGTCCGCCGTTCAAGTTTCGGCCGCCGTTCTCACTGTTCAAGTTTCGACCGATGGTGAGTTTTTTTTTCTCGATTTTTTTCGGCCAAACTTCTTCGATCTCACTCCAACTCGCACGCCGCCAAAATCTCGCACCTGTCACCAATCGCCGCCGCCGCCGTGGATTTATATGTACTTTTATGTTTTTTCAATATATAAATATATATATATTTGTTCTTGATATATAGGTGAATTTTTCGATATATACTATGATATATATCTTCAATTTTTATTGATATTTTTTGTTTTATGATATATACACTAATATATGTTGAATATTAAGTTCATTTGAGATTTATATACCCTGATAGATAGCTTTGTTTATTTGAAAATCATTAGGGACCTTCGGTTAAATTTACTTAAATGGAATTTAGTCAATCTTACTAGTATATTTCATATATTGGTTAGAACATTTGCAAGTATATAATCATTTTCGATATATACATTGATTTTTCGATATATACTGTGATATATATCTTCAATTTTTTATTGAGACTTTTCTGTTTTATGATATATACACTAATATATGTTGAACATTAAGTTCATTTGAGATTTATAAATCATGTTAGATAGAATCTAAACTATAGTATATATGAGATAATAACGTAAAATACAAATGAACTCAAAATAAACAAGGAACTATAATAGATAAACTCAAATAAGACAAACCATCATATAAAAATTGCCTTAGAGTGACATATATATCAGACATTCGGTGAATATATTACAAGCACACATCAGCTCGTTGTCTAATTAGAAGTGCATACATATCAGAATACTTCAGATATAACCAAATAAACAATAGAATATTACATGAAAACAAATAGAACTCAAAATAAACGTGGAATATATCACATAATATCAAAAAGCAAACGTTAAATAACAACAAACAATATCAAAGAAATGATTAATACGTGAAAAGGAAAATAAAAAGATATTAAATACATTTTCTCTCTCCAATTGAGAATGAAAAAAAATATTAAAAATATTTTCTCTCCAATTGAAAATGAGGAGAAAATCATATTAAACGCATTTTCTCTTCCCATCATAAATTCACTTTCTCTCTCCATCATTAAGGAAACTTTGAAAATATGAAAAACAATATAAAAAATTTTTTTCGCTCCAATTGAAAATGAGAAGAAAATCATATATTAAATGCATTTTCTCTCTCCATCATAAATTCACTTTCTCTCTCCATCATTAAAGGAACTTTGAAAATAAGAAAAATACATATAAAATTCGGACATAAAAAAAAATAAAAAAGGGTAAATTTGTCCAAAAATAACGCTAAAAGTCTTTCCTGAAAAAATTCAAATTTAAAGACATTTTTGAAATATAGGGCCCAAAGATGATCATTTATTTAAAAATTTGGTATTAACATTTGGGCTAAGTCCAATTGGACTAAAAATAGGCTTAATTTGACCTAAAGGTCACCCAAGCCCTCCAATTAATTGGGTTCAATGTCCATGGACCAACCAAACTCAAATCCACTAGAGAACTCTAGTTATTTTTTATTTGAAGGGTTCATTAAATTTTACACTCTACTTAGAGAGAATTCTTCCAACAATCACAAGACTCTCTAACTAAGCTGAATACTCCTTGAAAATATAAGTCTAAGATACAATCATTCTTCTTCCAAGACTTCAACTTCAAGAATACCACGTCCTCTGCTTCTTTAAATCAAGCGTACACATTCAACTGAGAGAGAATCAGACGATCAACTAATATAGATCGAACCACATCTGCACAAATCAACATAAACACAAGTTCAACTCCATGAAAAACGTTGCTCTGAAAACCTCATATCAACAATACGTGTGAAAGTTATTCCTTTAAGAATCTTAAAACGAAATTCTAATGGATCCCTAAATTAATTAACTTATTAAAGCTTAAGATTTTAATTGATATAATTATTAATTTATAATTTTGAGTGATACAACTTTTTCAAGTTTAGAGATAAAAAAGATTGATTTTTCTTTTTAATTATTTTGTTCAAATTAAGCTTCTCTTCTCTTTTGTTTTGTTTTTATTTTTTTTATTTTTTTTATCTTTCAAAAGATTTGTAATTTTAATTGATACCCTCATTAGTTTATAATTTGATTTAGATTTAAATTTCGTTGGGTACATAAGATTTTAGAAGTATTTACTTTAGCTAAAAAATAACTATTTTAATTTCTTTATTTCCAAAGGAATTAACTTCAACTAGTTAAACTAGGCATTGAAAGATGGAAGATTTGTATTTGAGACATATAGTTTGGTTAAGATGGTTATTATTATTATTATTATTTTTTAAGATGAAGGTGAGACAAAAATTGTGTCATTCTAAATATTCATTTGAACTTTGATTTAAGATATGATTGGATATCCTAATTAGATGCGGTATATGGGAATAATATTAATATGAATATATACATATATATATTATTTTGTATGAAACTTAATTAAACTTTTTTATGAAGTGACAAATAGTAAAAAAAAAAAAAAAAAAGAAGTTTGTGTATTAATTAATTTATTAAATAAATTAATTCCAAACCATAAATTATAAATTTGTTTATCGTAACAATTTAATTTAATTCTTTTTACTCATTGTTTTGGAATCTACATTGTCTTTAAAAAAATGTATTCTTTTTACTCATTGTTTTGGAATCAACATTGTCTTTAAAAAAAATGTATTATTGTTTTTAGATTTTGACTGAGAATTCAAATGTTTTTTTTTAAGAAAAATGAAAACAATAGAAAGAAAATTGGAGAAAAAAACAATCATAAATTTTAAAAAATGAAACTAAAAGCAAAAATAGTTACCGAAAACTAAAATGTATCATTTGTAACCACATATAGTGAAAAGAAAAAACTTTGATTAGCTAGTACCATTTTCTTGTAGTCAAGCCCAAGAAAATATATACAACATAGAAAAAAAATTCATTGTCTTCCTTAAGTTATCCAAAGATCAAAAGGTTATACGACTTGAATAAGAAAGATTAGCTTAAATCACAGCCTAGCTAGTTATAGAACTTTCAATGTTTCACGCACTAAAAGAGGAGCTTTGCTTTGTCAAAATAGTAGGGAAGTCATTTTTTGTTATCAAACAACAATCTCGTATACTCTACATTTCCTCGTAGTTCTTCTATGTAAGGAACTTTCAATCTTCTTCGGTTCTTCTATATAATTAGAAGGAAGAAAAGACCTGACATGATAGATATGAGTTTGTCAAATTAGCCTAAGATGACTGACTGTAATGCAACTAACTAAGAGTTTCTATATTTTAAAAATTCATAACTTCTAAGAAGTTAAGTAACAGACAAGTCATCTTTGACTACGAAACAAGACTTGTGTCTTCATATTAGATCTATCTTCCTCTCTCAAAATGTATGAATGCTTTTTTTCTTGTTCTTTTTTGTGACAATATTGAATTGGGGTTGGTTCTCCTTATTTATAGCCTACAAAAGCTAATTGCTTGGGGGATGTAAGTCATCAAGAGAATTTCTATATATTCTTCAAAGTTGTAAGGTGGCATTGACTTAGGTAATAATGTGATATTTTTCTTTATTTGCTTCTAAATGTGATCAAAATGATAAGGGTAGTAGGTTTGATCAATCAATTTACTTTGTAAGTCAACTCTTTTTATGTTGAGAAATTAGGGCCTACTTCAATCAATTAATTTATTCTTTTAAGACAATGACATGCATGTGTTGAAAATTTGAGTGAATCAATTTATGAAGTATTAGAAAATTTTAGCTTGTTTTCAAAACAATTTAATCTTCCTAATTAAAATGGGCGATTATTGTTAATTGTGTTAAATTTATGAGTTAAATTATAGCTCAGGTTTATAATATAGAAAAATTTTCACCGATAGAAAAAATGTCAAATTATTTATAAAAAATAATAATAAAAAATATTGATAGACTTCTATCAGTATCTATCATTGATAGATTTCTGTTATTTCTATCTTTGATAGACTCTGATAAATTTCTATCCGCTTGTATCATTTTGGGTAAATAGTTTCCCTTATTTTTCTATTTTTAAAAATTTTCCTATAATATATTTTAATACCCCAAATAACTCTTTCTCTTTTGCCAATCCATGGTTCATATTGAAAATCATAAATTTAAAAAATTATATGACAAGTAAATTGATTGAAACAATATATATATATATATATATATATATATATATATATATATATAATGTACAAACTATATAAACAGTTGACTCTAAGGAAGGATATGGAAAAGCATATATTCAAACATCATCTAAGTCAACCTATAATGCAACTTTAAGGAGAATATATTCCACTATAATTTTCACATCCCATGTGGTCGAAATTTTCATGTAAATAAATGGATCTCCAAATGCTCAAAATTATCAAACAAAAATCTGGAAAAAAAAAATAGAAAAAAGAAAAAAGATTTTGAGGGGACAAGATGAATTTAGCTTTAAAATAGATGAGGTTTGTTTGATGATGATTTGGTTGGTGAAATTTAAGTTTATCTAAACACTACTTCCTACTTTTACTTTATTGATTTTCTTTATTTTATTGTTTGATCTAAATTAATATTCAAATGTTTACTTAGAAAAGATAACTATCGTAAATAAAGAAACAAACATAATTTTAAAAAATCATAGTTATCAAAACATAACCTTAGCTATAGGGTATCAAAGAATATGAGCTTCCATCTCAAAACCAATTGGTAATGGGAGGAGTAGCTCATCTATCTTATTAAGAGTGTGAGGTCCCATAATTTTTCCAACGTGGGATTCTCAATAGAGGGAAGGTCTATTATAAAAATTTATATAAATATAGTGTTGGAATTAATTTAATGATTATTCATATGTGGATAACAAATTAAATATCAATTACATTTGGACTATTTAATAGGCATATCGTGTGATCTTAATTGTGGGCCCATAACTTTCTATATAGAAATGTCGCTTGCTGAGTAGAAATCTGCCCATTGGTTCTAGGAAATTGTAGGAACCCTAGAATCAATATATAAATATATAGTTTCAATTCTTGATATGGTGCTTGTTGTGGATGCTTTTGAGCTAAAGAGTAAAAATCAACATATAAGAAACTACTGGATTAAGAAGATGACAAATAAATAGCTAAGCTACTGTGACTAGAGAATGAAATGGGTTACTTGGCCCAAAGCCAAACTGGCTTGGTCGGCCTCGACCACTAAAGACCTTTGTCGCATAATGTTGTGCTAGGTAATACATAAAGATCTAGGGGAGAATCCTAATGAGAGAAGGATTCGACCACCCAACCTTATAAATAAGGAAGAAAGGATAAAGGAGATAAGTTGTCTATCCGCTAGTTACTCTATACTGAAACGAATCTTCAGACTTCCTTAAGTATCGGAATATGTATGGCCTACTCCACATTGGTGTGCAGTTCTTGGTTACTTACAGGTGATCTTTCTCTTCCAAAATACAAATTTACCATTATTGCTACTTTCAAGGTCAAACTATTTTACCTGTTTAAATTTTGGCATCAACAGTATCATTGAAAGAATTTTTATTTCCTTAATTTAGAGTACTTATAACTATTATTACATGTTCATAATTATTCACAAAAACATATATCTCGGTCATTGATAAAGATGAGTTATTTTGATAATTTATTTTCAAAATGTAAATTATCCATGGGTATCTCTCAATTTAAGTTTGATCTATATCATGAATATTTGTCAATACAACATTGATATACTTATAAATTATAGACTTTAGCTTCGATAATAAGGAGTTGACATATTTCTTTAACTGATTGAATGCTCTAGCTTTTTTTTTTCCAACAATAAATAGAGTAGAAGAATCGGACCTCTAAACTCGTGATCGATATCGGAAGTTCTATGTCATTTTTAACCCCAAATTGAAAAGTATTATTAAATATTAATATAATGCTTTTGTACTTGGTTCATAAAGTTGGTTTTATATACTTTGTATCACGATCATACTTATCCAATTTATTTTTCTAAATCAACATTTACAATTTTTGTAAATCTTGAAACAAATCAATGTTGTCAAAATGAGTATAACTCAACTGGTATAGTATTTATACTATCAACCTCGGTGTTAGAGATTCGATTTCTTCACCCGACATATTGTCAAAATAAATAAATTAACCGATCTTTATTTGAATGGACAACAAACTCTCCTTAATCAAGAGAAATGCTAACAAATTTCATTCCAGGAAAGTTTTTAAAAAGTCCCTATTATTTATAAGATGTTACAAAAACAATTGTGAATTAAATGCTATTTAAATACTTATCATTGATAAATTAATAAACCATAATGAAATATTTAACTACATTAAGAAACTAAATAAAGCTAAAGTAAATAATTAGCTCATCGGGTGGTTTGTGTGGTTGGGATCCAATTTAGTATGAAAATATTTTTAGATTTAAAATGGATTGAAGGTTCATATATAGATATCTAGAGTGAGAAAGATTGAACATTATAACTATTGAATTATTCTTAGTTAAAGAGATGTGAAAAATGTTAGTAAATTTTGTTTTTATCTATATTACTATATTAAAAAGTTACCATTTTGTTTACGAAACACTAGAAACTCAAAGCACCAAATGTTGTGAGTAAAGTCAAAGTGAGCATAATTTAGTGGTAATTAATATGTACTCGTTGGTTTAAAGTTGGAGATTCAAATTCTCATCCATCAATCTAAAAATTAAGCCCAAAATATACTATGTATTGAAAAACTACAATATTGTTAAAAACTTTAAAGTTATTATATTCTTAAAAAAAATTCAAATATTGAATTTAATTGGTAAATGTTTATTATGAACTTAAGTAATTAAAGAAAATAGTATATAAAACTATGTATTTCTTGTTTTAAGTTAATTTACAAAGTAAATGAAATGTTTCAAAAGTGACAGAAAATACTGAGACATAATTTGTAACAGAAGAAGAAGATTATCGAATAAATATACTTATAATTAAGTTTAAATTTTAAATATTTGACTTGAAATGTAAAAGTATAGAAAGATAGAAAAAATAAAAAAAAATATATGGATGAATAAAATTAAAGTATATATGATGTAATTGGAATAAAATTTTAAAGTTAGGGATAACAATGTTGACTTTTTATTGATGAAAATAACTTTATGCTCTCAAAACTCCATCTTAAAATGATTTAGTATTTCCTTTACAAATAATGGAGACTTTTTTTTTTCCTTGAAAAACTTTAATCTCTTTGGTAAGAGAAACCATCTCTTAAACATTTTGAAAATGAAATTTGGGCCAAAGAAAAATAAAATGATTTGTATTTTATTTATGAGATTTTTACATAAATGATCATCTTTGGGCCTTGTATTTAAAAAATGTCTTTAAATTTGAATTTTTTCAAGAAAGGCTTTTAGTGTTATTTTTGGATAAATTTACCCTTTTTTATTTTTTATGTCCGAATTTATATGTATTTTTTCTATTTTCAAAGTTTCCTTAATAATGGAGAGAGAAAGTGAATTTATGATGGAGAGAGAAAATGCATTTAATATGATTTTCTTCTCATTTTCAATTGGAGAGAAAATCTTTTTAATATTTTTTTTTTCATTCTCAATTGGAGGGAGAAAATGTATTTAATATTTTTTTATTTTCCTTTTCAAGTATTTTATATGTATTTTTCCTATTTTCAAAGTTTCCTTCATAATGGAGAGAGAAAGTGAATTTATGATGGAGAGATAAAATACATTTAATATGATTTTCTTCTTATTTTCAATTGAAGAGAAAATCTTTTTAATATTTATTTTCCATTCTCAATTGGAGAGAGAAAATGTGTTTATTATTTTTTTAATTTTCCTTTTCACGTATCAAAATTTTTTTTTGATATTGTTTGTTATTATTTAACGTTTGCTTATTATGTGATATATTCCACCGTTTGTTTTGTGTTCTATTTGTTTTCATGTAATATTTCATTTTTTATTTGGTATATATATGAGGTATTCTGATATGAATGTGTACGCTTGATTTAAAGAAGCAGAGGATGTGGCATTCTTGAAGTTGAAGTCTTGGAAGAAGAATGATTGTATCTTAGACTTATATTTTCAAGGAGTATTCAGCTTAGTTAGAGAGTCTTGTGATTGTTGGAAGAATTCTCTCTAAGTAGAGTGTAAAATTTAATGAACCCTTCAAATAAAAAATAACTTCTCTATTTATAGAGTTCTCTAGTGGGTTTGAGTTTGGTTGGTCCATGGACATTGAACCCAATTAATTGGAGGGCTTGGGTGACCTTTAGGTCAAATTAAGCCTATTTTTAGTCCAATTGGACTTAGCCCAAATGTTAATACCAAATTTTTAAATAAATGATCATCTTTGGGCCCTATATTTCAAAAATGTCTTTAAATTTGAATTTTTTCAGGAAAGACTTTTAGCGTTATTTTTGGACAAATTTACCCTTTTTTATTTTTTTTTATGTCCGAATTTTATATGTATTTTTCTTATTTTCAAAGTTCCTTTAATGATGGAGAGAGAAAGTGAATTTATGATGGAGAGAGAAAATGCATTTAATATATGATTTTCTTCTCATTTTCAATTGGAGCGAAAAAAAATTTTTATATTGTTTTTCATATTTTCAAAGTTTCCTTAATGATGGAGAGAGAAAGTGAATTTATGATGGGAAGAGAAAATGCGTTTAATATGATTTTCTCCTCATTTTCAATTGGAGAGAAAATATTTTTAATATTTTTTTTCATTCTCAATTGGAGAGAGAAAATGTATTTAATATCTTTTTATTTTCCTTTTCACGTATTAATCATTTCTTTGATATTGTTTGTTGTTATTTAACGTTTGCTTTTTGATATTATGTGATATATTCCACGTTTATTTTGAGTTCTATTTGTTTTCATGTAATATTCTATTGTTTATTTGGTATATATCTGAAGTATTCTGATATGTATGCACTTCTAATTAGGCAACGAGCTGATGTGTGCTTGTAATATATTCACCGAATGTCTGATATATATGTCACTCTAAGGCAATTTTTATATGATGGTTTGTCTTATTTGAGTTTATCTATTATAGTTCCTTGTTTATTTTGAGTTCATTTGTATTTTGCGTTATTATCTCATATATACTATAGTTTAGATTCTATCTAGCATGGTTTATAAATCTCAAATGAACTTAATATTTAACATATATTAGTGTGTATATCATAAAACAGAAAATCTCAATAAAAATTTGAAGATATATATCACAGTATATATCGAAAAATCGCTCTATATATAAAAAATGATTATATACTTGCAAATATTCTAACCAATATATGAAATATAATAGTAAAATTGACTAAATTCCATTTAAGTAAATTTAACCGAAGCTCCCTAATAATTTTCAAATAAACAAAGTTATTTATCATGGTATATAAATCTCAAATGAACTTAATATTCAACATATATTGGTGTATATATCATAAAACATAAATTATCAATAAAAAATTAAAAATATATATCATAGTATATATCGAAAAATCACCAAATATATCAAATATATATATATATATATTGTAAAAAACATAAAAGTACATATAAATCCACGACGACGGTGGTGATTGACGACAGGTGTGAGATCTTGGCGGCGTGCGAGTTGGAGTGAGATCGGAGAAGTTTGGCCGAAAAAAATCGAGAAAAAAAAAACTCACCGTTGGTCGAAACTTGAACGGCGGGAACAACGGCGACCGAAATTTGAACGGCAACCACGACGGCGATTGAAACTTGAACGGCAGGAACGGTGGACGATGTGTTGAACAATGAGAACGACGTCGTCAATGGTGGTTGGGTGGTCCAAGGGAGGGAGGCGGCGATCGGAAAGATGAGAGAGAGAGTCTTGAGGGAGAGTGTTTTGAGAGAGATTGAAGAAGATGAAATAGCTAAAGATTTGAGAAAAAGATTGAAGAGATTGAGGATACACCAATTTCTAGGCTATGCATGAAGAGGGATACACAAAAACCTAGGTTTGTTTATTTATTTATTTATATAAAATGTAGGTGGGGATTAAATTGGAAATAACCATTGATATTAATGAAAATATGAAAGCAAAAAAACCTTTTTTTATAAAAAAAATGAGATGTTTTAGACAATAATGTAAAATAGGTCTTATCTTAAGGCCTTTTATGTTGGACACCCTTTATTTATTTATACCATATCTTAAAGGTGCTATATAGGATGAATCTTTGTCTTCCCATTTTGTCCTTTATTTTTTAATAAATGCCCCTATTATACCTTTCCCTTTTATTATTTGTACCTTTTCTTTTTCTTTTCTTTTTTTCTTTTTTGATTTTTTAACAAATTAAATTATAAGAGAAGGAAAATCACATGAGTAGAGATGTCCCTAAGGCGGGACAAGGACGAGGAAGCCCCATATTTCAATTCTTATCCCCACGGGGATGCCCGTAGGGATCGGGTTCCCCATGAAAAAAAATCTCATTTGATTTTTTAATTTATTCATTTTTACCACTTTTAAATTTATTCTCAACCTTGATATATATATTAAATGGATCATTTCGAATACATTTTTTCTTCAAAGAAAATACTCTAAAATTCATTCTAAAAACAATAATATTTTATATACAAATATTTAATTAAAATATTTAATTTCATAATCTTTAAAAATTTAAATTTAAATATTACAAGTCTAAACTTCAACTTAAATAATACAACATTTATGGTCTTAAAAGTAATAAAGTCTTAAATATTAAAACATTTATATCTTAAAAATGTATTAAAGAATGAAAAAGTTGGGATAAAAATTAAAAAATGACTAATTGTTGAAGCTATAATTTTTGTAAAGTGTTATATATATATATATATATATAATAATAATAATAATAATAATAATAATAATAATAATAATAATAATATTCAAGGTGTAGAAGATATAATTAGAATGTGTAGTTTCTATGATTTTAAAAATTAAAAATTTAAATTTAAATATTACAACTACTTAAGTCTTCAACTAAATAGAAAATATTACATAAAAAACTTTAAATATATACCACATACACACAATTACATTGAGCCATATAATTATTTTTATTTTTTATTTTTTTTAAAGATTCACGGTAAACTTGCTTATGAATGTGTGTATATATGTAAATATAGTTAATTAATTAATTAATTAATTAAGTGGGACGGGACGGAGCGTATAATCAAGGTGAGGATGGAGACAGAGTTGGGGACGCCAGTTCCCCGTTTAGCCATCGGGAGAAAAGTCTCTGTACCCTTTGGTTTAATTTTGTCTTTTTAATTTTTCTTTCTCAATTTTTACTTCTCCGACAAATATAATAATGAAATTTTTTTATCATTTTGTTTTTTCAAAATAAATAATTTAATATTAACTTTTCATTTTTGCTTTTTCTTTTGTTTTTTTTTTTTTCAATTTTAGACATTTCCGGTAAATATAATATAACGAAAATAAAATTTTGTATTTTTTTCCTCAACATTGTAATTTAATTTTGAACTCAAATATACTATTTCATAGAAATCATACATACTATTTCATAAAATAAATAAAATATAAATTATTTTGTCTTTCTTTGCCCAAATTCATTTTCAAAATATGGTTTCTAGTAATTAATTATAAAAGAAAATTCAATCTTGTCAAAATAGAATTTTGGGAATTCATAAACTTATTTTGATCGATAAAGAGGCCGCATTATTATTCCCAACTTTAAAATTTTATTCTAATTACATCATATATATATACTTTAACTTTATTCGTCTATATATTTTATTTTATAATTTTTCTTTCTTTCTATATACTTCTAAATTTCATGTCAAATATTAAAATATAAACTAAATTATAAGTATATTTAATCAAAAATCTTATTTTCCCATTAAAAATTATGTCTCAAAGTTTTCTACCACATCCAATACATTTCATTTACATTGTAAAATAACTTAAAACAAGAAATACATAGTTTGAGATACTATTTTCTTTAATTACTTAAATGCATAATAAAAATTTACTAACTAACATCAATGAAAAATAAATTCAATCAAAATTTAGTCATAAAAATTAAGCCATAAACATTTTCAACCACATGTATCTCACGTGTCTTCCAACTAGTTCTATGAAATGGAGTGTGATTGTAATATTAAATACTTAAAAAAAAAAAGATACAAAATTTTATTCTCGTTATTACGTTTGCTAGAAAGGTCTAAAATTGAAAAAAGTATAGAGATATAAAAAGTCCATATTAATAATAAAACAAAGGTTACAAATAAAATTGTTTTAATTATAAAGTTGCGATGTAATTTGCACTTGACTTACTTTTTTCCACTCTCCTCTCTTCACTCTTCCATGATTTTTTTTTTCCTTTCTCCTCTCTGCCCCTTCGATAATGGATAATTTGTTTTAAAAAAGTAAAGAAAAATGTATAATAGCCATTTATTGAAAAATAAATGGTAAAATAGGGAGAAAAAGATTCTTTTCATATGACATCTTTTAAATATAGTGTAGATTATTTAAATCTTAGACAATTTGTCAAAATGAGAATAGTTTTCCTAAAGTCACGAGTTGAAATCTTATTATTCCATTTGTTATCATTTGAAAAAGAAAAAAGAACAAATAGAATTTTTGAAACGATACTTCTAAGTTTTTAAACTATGGCTAAGTTTTTTTTTTACATGAATATATTCTAAGTTAATGTGATTGATTTTAATTAGTATTTATTTTTCCATAAGAGATTGGTAGTTGAAAATAGACAAAGTTATAATTTCGCGTTAATTTAGACAACAACAAAGAAATTATAAATGAACCAATCAAGAAAAATTTATAAGAAAAATTTTATAAGCATTTTTAAAGGAAAAACAAATCAGGCATAAATTTTAGGGAAATTATTATAAATAAAAAAAAATATCAAACTATTTATAAATATAGAAATATTTTATTATTTATCAGCACAATTAATCGCTCAAGCAATAGAATTTTATTGTGATTTATCGCTGATAGACAGTGAAATTTTTCTATATTTGTAAATAGTTTAGCTCATTTTTCTATATCTGAGAACAACCCTAAATTTTATGTTATTTATTTGATATTTCTCAATGAAACTAACCTCTTTTTTTTTTTTTTTTAAAATAAAGAAACAGACAAACTAATATTGTGAGGGGGTAGAATTAAAATTTCAAACTTTTATACAAAGGACAAATAAGGTTCTAAAATGAATTTTAAGGATCTCTCACCCTTAAAAGATGACCAAAAATATAGAAAATATTTTTACAAGCTAAAAACACTTATCATGTAGTTATGCGATAATGCTATAAAAGAAAACAAATATAGAAGATAAAAATATCATCCTTGGCCCAAAGTCTTCAAAAGAGAATGTGTGCAGCGTGAATAAGAAGAGCTTGTTAGATTAGCCAAAACGACTGCCTGAAAATTAATCTCATTTAAGTTCTAAGTAATAAAACAATATCCCTTTTGCTCATCAAATTAGCAGGCAAGTCATTTTTGGCTATCAAACAATACTCTTGTTTTCGAGATGCACCTCTCTTCTTAACCCTTTTTCTTGATAAGAAGCTCTTGATCTTTTCCTAATTAAAAGGAAGAAAAAATTTAACATGATGGAAAACAGCCTGTCAAATTAGCCTAAGACAACTGCCTCTAATGTAACTAATTAGGAGTTTCTATATTTAAGAAACTCAAAATTATTAAGAGATAATTTACAGGCAAGTCATCTTTGGCTACCAAACAAGACTCGTATCTTCATGTTAAATCTATCTTCCTTTATAAAAAATAATGGATGTATTTGACATTAAAATGAGTTAGATCGTCTCTATATTTATAGCTATAAAAAGCAAAGCAAATGGGATGGAAAGAATGAAAGGAATTTGTCTATATTCTGCAAAGTTGCATGGTTGTAGTTGACTAGCTATAGTAACATTTGATAGTTTCATTTTTACTTCTAAGCCTATTGAGTGATTAAGGTCGTTTTCAATCGATATATTCTTTTAAGTCAACTCTTTACGTATTGAGAATTTAGAGAGCTAACTTCAATCAATATATTCTTATAAATGGCAACAAGCAATTTGTCCTTAAGTCAACAAGAAATGGTAGTTACCAAAAAAAAATAAGGTTCGATTATTTAAAATCATCGATTTAGGATCTGTTTGGATTGACTAGAGAAAAAGATATTTTTCAAACAAGTCATTCTTATTTAAACTATGTTGGTAAAAAACTGTTTAAAATACACTTTAAAAGTGTTTCAAAAACTATTTCGAGAGATTGTTAAACACTATAATTTTTTTTTTCTACAATGACTTATTTTCAAAATTAAACACTTTAAAAGTTAAACCAAACGCACCCTTACTCTTCTTAACTTAAACGTGTAGTTGCCATGCATAAATGTCCTTGTTTAATTTGCTTGCCAACTATATATTGTTAATTATATTTATGGTTAAACTATATCATTTATATTTAGTTTTAATTTAGTCTCTATAATTTAAAATTACTTCAAATTCGTCTAGTAACAATAACTTGATACTAAAAATGTCATTATCATTATTACTCTATGTTAACAATTTTCTCAATGCAAGGTATGTTTTATTAATGTGATGAAGTAGCATCTAAAAGATGACTAAATTCTTTATATCAATATTTTTTAAGTTTTAATATACCTTAATGAAATCTAGCTCTTCTCTTCCCATTGTTCAATATTTAAAATCTCTATGTACGTAACTCATGTTGTTTCTAATTTTAATTCTTGTTCGTAGACTGTTAAACTTTTGGATTGACTCTCCTAAATTGTAGAGTTTGAGAAGGCAGATCCTTTGGATGATTAGTTTTTCCTCTATAAATTTTATTTTTTTTTTTAAAAAAAAATGCATTACATAAATTATATTATTTTGGGTTGAGAAATTATTGATTGAAATAGACTCATTTCTTAAATATATTTTTTCAAAAAGGGTAAAATTATAAATGAACAGTTGACTCTAAGGGAAGGAAATAAAAAGCAAATCCATATATATCATAAGTCAACCTATAAAGCAACTATAGTGGAATATATTCCACTTTTACTTTAATTTCATCCCATTTGGTTGAAATTTGTATATAAGAGTTGATGAAGTCTCAATGCTCAAAAATCAAAATTGTCAAGAAAGTTTTGAAGGAGGAAGATAGATCTAACATGAAGATATGAAAGTTTGTTTGGTGAGCCAAAGATGACTTGCCTTATTATTATTATTTTATATATATATATATATATATATATATATATGGAGAAGCTCTTATTGTTTCATATTTGTAGGCAAGTTGTCTTTGGCTTACTTCATAGACTTTTCATCTTCATGTTGGGTCTTTTCTTCTAATATTTTCTTTAAAAAAAATGTTTGAAGTTCATGTGAGAAGGGTTCAAAATATTGAAGATTATGTGCAAGGAAGAATTAAAATGAAAGAGAGGTAGAGTATGAGATGATAAGAGCATTGTGTGATAGCCAAAAATGACTTGCCTGCAATAGTTTGTGGATATATCTATGAAACTTTTTTGGTTGCCCTTGATCGAATATTAGTTTCAAATGCAGGCAGGTCATTGCGGCTAATCGACAAGTTCTTTTTCTTTCCTACTAGACCTTCTCTTTTAAATAATTTGAGGAAGATATTGTTCATATATTTCATTATATTTGATATGGTAATAGTTTTCATGTGATATGTTTTTAAATTTAAAAGTACCAAACCAAAATTTTTGGTCAATCAAATTAGACTTATGGTGCTTGGGGATAAGCTTCTCATTCCCCTCTAAACCCATGGTTTTTTTCTTCTTGAAATTGCAAAATTTTGGTATGCCCACCACTTTTTTCTCCATTTCTCTCAAAATTATGGCAGGTTCATGGTATTAAATTTTCATAGACATGTAGATATTTCTATCCTTAATTATTTTTACATTTTGGTGGATTCAACATCGACATGAAGAGTAAATCAATTTCTATTATATCGAAAAAAAATCACGAAACATGAAATAATAAGCAATGAAATTCACTAATGTAAAATATAATATAAATAATAAATATTTTGATTTATTTTAAAATGTATTGAATATTTATTTACTAATTTTAATTTTTTATAATTTTTGGAAAATATCTATTGACAATGATAAACATATATACATAAAATCAAGACTTCAATATTTCTGTTGACGTTGATATTTTAAACTTTTGGTGGTTCTACTATTTTTCTCTCCATCTCCTCTTTTTCTCTTCCCTAAGGGTTTTTTTTTTTTTTTTTTCAATTACAATTATATAGATTTTCTTCAATTGAAATGTAGACTTACATTTTCTTTAACAAAATAAAATTATAGTTGTCATTTGTTTAAAATATGTATAATTTTCTAAAATTAGAAAATTATTATAAATAGAAAAATATCAAATTATTTACAAATATAGAAAAATTTCACTATCTATATTCGTGCTATTTTCCATTTTAAATTTAAATCTTATAACGTAAACGAATTTATTTTCGATACATATTAGACAAAAATATATTTGTTTCATCTCAAATTCTATAATTTTGCAAAATAAATAATAAGACTTTGCTTCGCTTTTATAATGGATCGACTTAAAATTTTTTCGACTTAAATATCATACATGCATACAAACTTTGCAATAATTGTGTGAGGGTGGGTGCCTCCACTTTTCTTCTTCAACTTGCATAAATGTTATCTTGTGAATTCTTCCATTGACTTTGGAAATTTTTTGATATTAAGGATAAGAAGGAAAACTGGTCAGTGGCATATATAATTTTGACCAATGATATCTCTTGCAACTCAAGAGATGGGAATATATTCCAAATTAAAAGCTTGGAAAAAGGTGAATGATGATATGAGGAGAGAGATAAATTTTGAAATATGCAAATGTATATAGGTTAATTATATTATTATTATTATTAATATTATTATTATTATTATTATTATTATTATTATTATTATTATTATTATTATTATTATTCAAAGGGTAACAATTGTGAGAGATTTTATATGTATATATACGAATATAGGATATAGTTTAAGTCCATATCAAAATACTAAACTCTTAAGCTTCATTTAATTAATAATTTTATTTTTTATTTTTGTATTTAAAAAATTATTATACTTGATGATAATCTTTAAGAAATATATTTGAATTCTTAGTTAATTTTTAAAATGGAGAATAAGTTTTGTATATAATTTTTTTTGGCTAGTTATTAATTAATAGTGGCTTAGATTTTAAAAATATTTTGAGCAAAAGAATTTATAGTAAAATAAAGAAATACAAAGAGGGCGAAGTAATAATTAATTTGTGTTCATCTTGCCTATTCACAAAAATACAAAAACTTTACATCATTCTTCTATCCCAAAGGGAAAAAACTGAATTATAGAAAAGAAATATTATTGAAATTTGTCTTTCTTTTTAAAAAATACGCACTATAATGTTTAAAACTATCTTTCTTATAAAATTTTAGAAGAAGATTGAGACTTAGAGCAATAGTGAGCTAGAACAAGTCGAATGACGATCCAAATTTTTGTTATAGGTCCAATGTCCATACAATTCTAAGCTCAATTTTCATTGAAAATTATAAAAGATTTCTATTCCAATGATACTTTTGAAATACTTATGAAAAGATAATATTGCAACGCTTAAAAAAATATCAGTATTTTCTAAAACAATTTACAAAGGAGAGGTTATTTTAATTAAAAAAAATAAAATTGTTATGTATAGAAAAAAACAAAACTAATTACACATATAAAAAAAAAAAGAGTGAGAAATAGAAAAGCATGGAGTGTACTTTTTTCTATATGTGTAATTAGTTTTGTTTTTTTTTTTTTCTATTTGGAAAAGACCCAAAAATTTATGACAGTTTTTCTCATTCTCCTCATATTTTTCTGCTTACCTAATATAACGTGAATGAAGTTTATATAAAATAGGCTGTAACTAAATTTAAAACTACTTTAAAATATATATATATATATATATGTGTGTGTGTGTTTTTAATAGCTAAATGATATTTTTCAGATGGTTGAAAGGTTTTTTTCCCTCAAAATCTATAATGTATTGTAACCAAAAAAAATTAATAAAAGAATCAAATTGATTTTAAAGCCCTATTTCGAAAATGGATTAGTTCTTAAACATAAAGTTACTTTAAATTAATTGGCCAAAAATCACTTCCAAATCATTTTATCATTTAGAATTACTTTTAAATATAAGACAAATCTTTACTCTTCTATGATTTCTTCTTTATCTAAAAATAATAATAATTAATAAATGAGATGACACGATAATAAAATTATAATTATTTTTTTTTAAAAAAAAGATCAAATTGTCAATAATAATGAATAATATGAAAAATACAACTGGATTTTCCAAGAAAAAAATAATGATACATGGAATTGATATGTTTTGTAAAAGGGCTTGGGAATCCCACGTGTAAGAGTGACTAGGATTCACCAAGTGTCGGCTTGTGCACGTGGAAGCCACACCAAATGCACTAACCACACATCCAACCCCACGTGCCCTTCTTAATTTCTCTATAATTTTGCAGTTTTTTAAGTTAATCAATCACGTCAATTAGCAAACCACTAGATTTCTTGACTTCCTTTATGTTTTAGTTTCATTAATTAGGCACACTAATTAAATCTGTCTCCATCTCAAGTGGCCAAATTATTGTTTTTATTAATTAGGAATTCATTTAAAATAGGTTGTTTAATCTAAAGAGTTATTTAGTTGTATAATACACAATGAATTTAAAATTTTCTTTAATCAAACTAGGAAAAGAGTTAATAACTTGATTCTCATCTCTTAGATTAGGCCTGGCCTTTAGTATGGGTAGATTGTGACCTATCATCACATGATCCGAATTGAAAAAGTTACTTAACTAAATTCAATTGCTTCAAAAAAAAATTTGGAGGGTGACGCTTTTTATATAAAATATTATATAGTTGTTTGATGAAATTTTCTTGGTTTCATATATTTTATTTTATTTTGTAAGAAACAATCGTATAATACAATGAATTTATATTTTACAATTTTGTTAATTTTATAAAATATTTTAGGTCTTCATTTTGAAAAATATCACAGAGTTCTCTCATTTGGGGCAAACCTGCCTTAGATCAAACTGTTGGAATCAAATGTCGATTGTTGTTGTGTCGTGAAAAATCCACTGCCTTGAAAGCAAAATCGGCGCGACCTTGGTGCTAAATCATCAAAGTCGGTTGCTCCCCAAAGTTAACACAACTCCTGATCGCTGACGTACACTCGTCGGAGAACAGCTTGGAATCAATGAAAAATGCTCAGAAATCAATGAAGAACCAAAATTAAAACATAAAATTCTTATCTCTCCTTTTCTTCCAAATTGAGAGTTATCTTTTAAGGAAAAATAAAAATCACTTTTAAAACAAAAGAAAATCGTTTTCAAATTAATTTTAAAACGGTTTTAGAATTAATTGAAACAAACAATTAATTCTTGAATGAATTATAACGGTTTTTCGGTTATATTTTCTTTTGTTATGTTAGTTATTTCCAACACAAACATGTCATTTTAAGAGACAAAATTTTCATTTGTCTCTTCATGGCACATATGAGTTTGGTTCTCAAATATTTTGTTTCATGAATATAAATATTAAATATTCAAGATTTAAATATTAAAATTTAAAGGTTTAAAACATAATGTAGGTATGTATTTGAATATGGATAATAAATAATGGGTTTTTTTTTTTTTTTTTGACAATACAAAGAGGAGGATTTAACCTATTACATTTGATAAGAACATTGTTTATGTTGATTAATTGAGATATGCATGCAGAATAAGTATGGTTGTGAGTTAAATGACAATGTTTATTTTTACATGTTTTGTTCTTTAAATTTAAATGATGCGTTTATGAACTCACCAAAATTTTAAAATGGATAGAAAAATTGTAAAAAATAAATAAATAAATAAATCTTATTTGAGTGGAAGCCTTTTTTTTTTTCTTATAACCAAATAAAATCAATTATACAATAATGATATGAATAGTATATAAATGAAAGTATTAAAATTAAATCATATTTATTTTTTAAAAAAATTGATTCCTTGATTAAGAAGTTAGAAATTTGAATTTCACTCTAACAAATTATCAAATTTTATTAGAAAAGAATATAATCAAATATCTAACTTTAAAAAATACAATAAATATATTATCTACTAAACTATATTAAGAGGAGCAATTCATCGATTCAATAAAAAATTTAATGACATAAGTTTTTATTCTCCAAAACAAAAATAAATATAAAATCATCCTCAAATGTCATCATCAAATCTATACACAAAGCAATCAATCTCATTCACATGTATTATATACTAATATATATGTGATTATAATATGATGCCACCCTATATATAGTATAATGTAATAATCATCAAATTGTGTGTGTCAAAATCTCCTGCATGATTCTTGCTGTGTGATCAAATCTCACTCTTCCAATGGCTGATTTTTCTCCACACAAAGTCAACTCAATTCCCCTCCGGATTCTTACGTGGCAATATCTCATTGGACAACACTATATATTAACATAAAATTGCTTTCATCAAGTGCAAAACCAAGCCATGAACCATGCTTATATATTCTAAACTTCCATTCATTCCCCTAATTAACTAATTAATTAAGCAATCCCAACATTCTCTTCTTATAAATAACCTTTCATTTCACTAAGATTTCTATAATAATTTGATTGAAACAAAACAAAAAAAAAAATCCAATTTTTGGAGCTAAAAGTGATGGATAGAGAGAGAGTTTTGAGCTTAGCCATTAGGGTTTTGGTGTTCATCTTGTTTGTGGGGTGGCTTTTTCTTTGGGTTATGATGCCTACCAATACTTATAGAAAAAAATGGCTGCCCAAAATTAGAGAGAAAAGTTATTATTCTACTTATTTTGGATCAGAAGGTTTTGTTCATTCTTTTATGATTTGGTTTTTCTAGTTTAATAATTATCTATATAACTTTTAAGTTTGAAGACTCTTCGTTTGATACATAGTTTGTTTGTTTGTTTTTTTTTTTTTTGTTTGGTATAGGAACTTCTCTTTTGATGTATACATTCCCCATTTTGTTCATTGCTATTTTGGGTTGTGTTTACATTCATTTGGAACAAAAATGTGAAGATCGAAACGTGGAAACCAGGTAAATGATAACGGATATAATATAGAGATTGTTTGATACCATTTTTGTTTATCTAAGTTTTCATAAAAATATTGGCTTCTTACCTTGTTAAGTAACATTCTTATCTTTTGTTTCCAATTTTTAGGAAATACAAATGTTATTTTAACTATTTTTGAGAAAATTGATGACTTCTTACTTGTTAAGTAACGTTCTTATTTTTGTTTTCAATGTTTTAGAAATATAAATGTTTTTGTAACTATTTTTGCTCATTTTTCAAAGAAAGGCCTAAAAGTTCTATACATTTTTTAAACAACATGATCTTATTTGTTTGTTTCTCCCAGATGACCCATCTGATAACGATTTCATATTTACTTCTCTCCTTAATTTTCTTACTAAATAGTTTTCACATAGTTTCTGAAAGAAAATTTGAATTCTTTGTAAAATTCTAACATTAATAACAACTTTTTAAACTGTTTTTTTTTACTTATAAAATAATTATAAACCAAATAGACATAACACAATATTTTTATTATTTTATTTAAAAAAAATTTTGGAAGAGTGCAAGAAATAAAGAAATCACAAAGTGTATTTCTCTTCTTCTTAAAAAAACAAAAACAAAAACAAATTAATTATAAATAAATAAATAAAACAATTATAAACATTACCAAACAAGCCCTATATATAAAAAACTTATCAGTTTTCAAAGATTTTAAGAATAAGTTTTTCTCCAATTCTCGACAGAAAAAGAAAAAATCATCCTGGTTTAACGACGTGGAAGCAACCAGCAATCATGAAAGGGCCACTCGGGATCGTCTCATGGACAGAACTAGCCCTGCTAGCCATGTTCATGACACTCTTAGTGTGGTCTTTTGCCACATATTTACACAACAGCTTCGTCAAAATCACTCCACAATCAGCAGCAATGGACGGAGAGAAAGTGTAAGAAAAACTTCTACTAATTATATATTATGATTCATAGTTATTCTTTGTTGAAGTTCTAAGTAAGTAATCAATCAGAATTTTGATTTTGATTTTGAGGGCAGGTGGGAAAGTAGATTGGGAACTGCAGGGTTTTGGTTGGGAATTGTTGGGAATATTTGTTTGGTCTTTTTGTTCTTTCCGGTGGCTCGTGGGTCGTCACTACTACCGCTGCTCGGTCTAACCTCGGAGGGTTGCATTAAATATCACATATGGCTCGGCCACATGACGATGGCTTTCTTCTCCGCTCATGGCATTTGCTTCGTTATCTATTGGGCTGCCACTAATAATCTTTCTCAGGTGAGTTCTCATTCTAACAATAATACTTAGTAACGTTTTTAATTATCAATTTCAATATAGTTCATCAAATTAAGAAGTCATGTTCCGTCCCACGTGGTAAAAAAATAATAACAAAATTTTTTTTTAAAAAAAAATTGCACTAAATTATATTTGGTTTTGTTGAATATATCCAATTATTTATTTATACAATCCAAATTTTATTGGATAATATTAATGTGGACTTAATATACTGATCATATATCATCATGATTGAAGGCTTTGGCTTTACTTCAAAAGATATTAGCTCATCACAAATTTTGTTTCTTTAGTATTGATTAATTTTATACAAAGTTTAGTGTCAATTCATCGCTTATTCAAAATTAATAATTAATTAATTATAATGTAACTTTTATAATTTGATCTTGAAGGACTGATATCAATTTTTTTTTCTCCCTCTTTATAATTTATTTCTTCTGTTTGCAAACTAAAATACCTATCATGACTTGACAAGTACATTTTTTATTTTTAAATATACTAATATTGTATATTAAGTAGAAAAAATTAGATTAAATTAAAAGATCAATCAAATATTAATGCAACCTCAATGTTTCATTAAATTTTAGTATCAATCATTGATAACACTTGCTATTAGAATTAATAAATTCAATGACACGCCAAGCTAGTAGAATTATTATACTGAAGTTATCGATTAGGTATTATTTTATTAAATTGAGGTTAATATTATTTAATGAAATTGGAAGAGATAATAATTAAGTTTAGAAAAATAATACTCATCTTTTAATTAGTTAGTATAAGAATCTCTTATTTGATCTTCAAAGTATGTTCAACAATATTGACATGACTTTTTACTCTAAAATTTAAGGTTGGAGGTTCGATTTCCATCTCCGTACTAAAATAAAATTAAACAAAAATCATATCGATGAACATCATTATATTTTTGAAATGATGCAAATAAAAAGGGAGATTTTAAATGATCTTTTTTAAAATAATGTCCTATGATTGGAGGGTTGACCTTTTATACTAGGACCAACTTGACAATGCATTTTTCTATTAATTGGGAATTGTTTGATGTAAGCCTGACCCTAACATTAATATTAGGTTAAATTATAAAAAATGTCCCTCGACTATGCAATTTGTGTCAAAAATATCCTTAAACTTTCAAAAGTTTCAAAAATACTCCTAAACTTTCAAAAAGAGTTCAAAAATACCTCTGCCGTTAGTTTTGGATGGAAATCGTTAAAGTTTTGTTTCAAAAATACACTTGAACTTTTCAAAAGTTTCAAAAATACCCTTAACTAAAAAAAAAATAAAAAATACCTTCACCGTAAGTTTGTGAACATAAACGTTAATATCTCGTTCCAAAAATAACTTTAAAATTAAAAAAAAAAAAAAAAAAGTTTAAAATTGTTCATCAATTTGTTTGAAGTTTTTGTAAGTTCGAAAAGAATGAACTTTAAAACAAATTATAAAAATCTCACAAAATTCTAAAATCAAAATCTTCCCTTAAACATATCAAAAGGATAAATAGTCAAATAAAAAAAGGTGTTCGGTTATTAATACACACCCAACTACTCACACCTTTTTTTTTATCGTTTTGGTATGTTTAAAGGGAAATTTTATGAGATCTTATGTTTTAACTTAAAATTTTGGTTGGTGAGAAAATTAGTGTAAGTTAAGAATTAGAATATTAAGAGAAAATAAGAGTATCTATATGAAAAAAAATGAGAATACATATATAATTTGTTTTAAAATTCATTATTTTTAAATTTAATAAAACTTCAAATAAATTGATCACTATATTAATGTTAGGAGCAGTTATAAATTTTTTTAAAAAAAAATTTTAAGTTATTTTTTAAACGAGGTATTGCAAAGGTATTTTTGAACTTTTTTTAGTTAAGGGTATTTTTGAAATTTTTAAAAAGTTTAGGAGTATTTTTGAACTTTTTTTGAAAGTTTAAGGATATTTTTGAAACTTTTGAAAGTTCATGGACATTTTTGACACAAATGTCATAGTTCAAGGACATTTCTTATAATTTAACCTTAATATTATACATTTGGAAAAAGAATAAAAAAAATAAAACAAAATTCCACATTTCACCTCCCCAGAAGTGGGCTGGGCCTACAAAGCCCATATGATCATCTTGCTCTGGCCTAGTTTACAGATAAAGAACAAATGACTTCGATATTTAAGTTAGTATGAGAATTATAAAATAGAGAAGAAGTCAGGAATTTTTTAAATCTAGATCCAAGTCCCAGATCTATGTCCCCTTCAAGATAATAATGATGTATTATAGAGAGAATGAGATAGAGTTTACCTAGATTTTTTCTTATCCTAGATAGGATTAGATCTGATTGGATAAAATATTTGTTGACACTTAGACTTATTTTTTGTATTTATCCTCTGTTATCTTTCCTTGATTTTTCGCCTACTTCATCAAGTCCAAATTCACCCACAACAAAACTATTTTTCAATTGAGTAATGAAAAATAGTTTTATCCTCTGTTATCTTTTTACTGTGTAGTTGGAGTAGATTGTATAAAAATAGGTACAACTTAGAATGCACCTAAGTATTGTTGTTCTAAAAATCATGTTAAACTTGTAGGGCTAAATATGATTGATCATGTTTAAGATATGATTTATATATCTACATTTTAAAATAAATAAATAACCTTTGTATTAATTTTGTTTTTGCAGATGCTTAAATGGGCTAAAACAGATATATCAAACATAGCTGGGGAACTAGCTTTAGTATTTGGACTCATAATGTGGGCAACAACTATCCCTCGCATTCGTAGAAAGTTCTTTGAGCTTTTTCTCTACACTCACTATCTCTACATTCTCTTCATCGTCTTCTTCATCTTCCATGTTGGCATCTCCTACGCATGTGTTATGCTCCCTGGTTTTTACCTCTTCGTCCTCGATCGATACCTCCGCTTCCTCCAATCTCGACGTCGTGTTCGTCTACTCTCCGCTCGCCTCCTCCCTTGTCAAACGCTAGAACTCAACTTCTCCAAACACCCAGGTTTCACAAGTTTTACCGTTGAAAACAATTAGTAATTAGTATATAGACGAAAACCATTAGTAATATGGTTACTATACAAAGACAAAAATCATTAGTACTTCATTTCAAAATTGGGTTAAAACTTTTTAAAAGTTGCATCAATATCTTTAATTTTTCCCCAAAATCAAAAAGTTAAAAGGCGTCTGAAATCACCCAGTATAAACCGTGAAAGTTCAATAACTAAACTTGTAATTTCAACTAATATTTAACATTTTTTGTTGGTTCATTTTTGTTAGGATTGAAGTACAACCCAACAAGCACAATGTTCATAAACATCCCCTCCATCTCAAAGCTCCAATGGCATCCCTTCACAATAACATCCCACAGCGATTTAGAGCCAGAGACACTCTCCGTCGTCATCAAATGCGAAGGAAAATGGTCCTCCAAGCTTTACCAAACCCTTTCTTCTACCTCATCATCCGCCATTAACGACCATCTCCAAGCTTCCCTTGAAGGTCCGTACGGCCCTGCTTCCACTTCCTTCCTTCAATTCGACACTCTCCTCATGATCAGCGGCGGCAGTGGAATCACCCCTTTCATTTCCATAATCAAACACCTAATTCACAACTCCAAATCCCATAACAAAATCCCCAAACTCCTCCTCATTTCCGCTTTCAAAAACACCTCCGATCTCACCTTCCTCCACCTCCTCCAAAACGCCGCCACGCTTCACGATTTCCAAATCGAAGCTTATGTAACGAGAGAAAAATCCCCTAAAAACGAAAACCCACAAATCAGAACAGTGATTTTCAAACCCCATGTTGGGGATTTGGCTGCGGCGGCGATTTTAGGGCCAAATGGATGGTTGTGGATGGCAGGGGTGATCTGTTCGTCATTTGGGATTTTCTTGATTCTGATTGGGGTTTTGAATCGATATTATATATACCCAATTGATGGGAATTCGAACGATGTGTTTGATTTGGGTTTGAAATCGTTCTTGCACATGTTGGGGCTGTGTTTGAGCATTTTCACGGCGGCGACTGCGGCGGTGATTTGGAATAAAAGACGAGTGGCAAAGGAAGGGAGGCAGATTCAGAGCGTTGAAGGAGCTACGCCTAATGCGTCTCCTTGTGCGATGGGGTTTGAGAGAGAAATGGAATTGGAAAGTGATCAATTTCAAGCTCTTGCAGAATCTGTTAATGTTCATTATGGGGAAAGGCCTAATCTTCCAAGTAAGTATTCTAACAAATTTTCCATTAAAATATCAATTTCTTTTCATTTCAGTTCATATACTTAAAAAAAAAAAAAAAAAAATATAAGGACTAAAATTGAATGATTAAAAATATATGGACTGCAGTGATATTTAACCAACAAATTTTTATGTTTTGAGTTTTTGTTATAGATTGAGAGAGTACATTTTACAAAAATCATTAAAAAAAAAAATAGTTCTGGCATGTTTTTAACAATTTAATGACATGACTTTTTTTAGTACAACAGAGATGAGGATCGAACCTTCGACTCTAGAAAGGAAAGTCATTGGCAATTAATGACATAACTTTTGAGTATGTAATAGCATGTTTAAATGAGCATGATTTCATGTCAAAATTTAAGATCAAAATAGACATTTTTAAAGTTCGTGAATTAAAATAAAACAAAATTAAAAATTCAACCATGAAAGTTAAATTTAAACCTATTTTTAAAAAATGTCAAATTTTCATTTCTACACTTTTAACAACTTTTTAAATTAAAAAAATCAAAAAATTAAAAGGCATGTTTTTAGGGAAAGATAAACATATTAAATAATGCTTCTTCTAGAAGTGTTTCTTTTATATATATATATGCATTTCATTCATTTTGGTATGATTATGAAAGTAAAATATAATAAATTTAAATATATATTCTTTTTTTTTTTTTTGTTGAGCAGGAATTATTCTAGAATGCAAAGGGGAAAATATTGGAGTTCTTGCTTCAGGCCCAAAGAAATTGAGGCAAGAAGTTGCAGCCATTTGTGCCTCTGGTTTAGCACAAAATCTTCATTTTCAATCCATTAGCTTCACTTGGTGAATAATAATCCAATCCCAACAATAATACTCTAATTAATTGCATCCTAATGCAATTCCATTACAGCCTTGTAATTCTTTTTTTTTTTTTTTTTTTTTTTTTTTTTTTTTTTTTTTTGGTGTTTTTGTGCTGGGAGAGAAATAAAGGTTTGTTGTCGTTTGCTTCAATAAGGATCTTTCAAATGTATTTAACTTGTAAAAAATTAATAAATAAGTTTTTGTGTAATTTTTTCGAGATTTAAACAATTTCATTCATACATGAATCAAGCTAAAAAAATATATATATGTATCAACATGAGTATAATTAAAATGGTTAAGATAATACGATGCAATAGATAAAACTGGAAAATTTTAAGACTAAGAAAAATACTCTCATCTCTCGTTGGCTGATTTGATAGTTGACATGTGGATGGATCTTGGTCCTTAAATGTAGTTTATAATTTTGATTTTAGAATGTGATATCTCGATTATTTGTATCGCATAGAAATTTATTAGTACTAATGTATTTTTTTATAACAAATATGAGTATCAATAGAAAATTAAGTTGTTACGTTACATATATAGTCGAATCCATTTTAGTGATTATAACGTCATTTGTGAAGAATGGCAAAATAGTTATAATTTAGAGGCACCACAAGGGTTCATTCATACATCTCATAAGGTTAAAAACAATCCATTAATTTCTAAGAAAAAAAAATGAAAACTATAGGTACTATTTGAATAAATCAACATAATATTCATACTTATTATAGTATACGTTTTTTGAAAAACGAAAATCCGTTTTTGAAAATGTATTTTTTTTTTTAGTATTTTAAAAATGAAAACTGAACTGTAAATCAAATTCACCCATTTTTAAAAACTAAAAACTAATAGTGTTATAATGGGAGACTTAACTTTTTCCATGTCGAAAACAAATGAAGACATATTAAATGTGACTTTTGAATTCATAAAAATATGTTTTCTTTTTTTTTTTTTGGTTTTTTTTTTTAAAAAAAAATCATTATAATTTGTTAGATAATTAAATTAATTTCTAAAAATATTAGAATGGGAGCTTTGGAATAAATTACTCCACACTTTATTAATGAAGTGACCACTCATATAAATACATGTGTGACTTAACTATAGGTGGTTACACAATTAACCATGGATGGTTATAAGAAAATAACAAACTAACTACCAATAGAAAAAAATGCTGATTTAACATTTAATTAAAAAAATTAAAATTAAAAGGCATGTTCTTAAGGAAAGATAAACATATTTTAATGCTTTTTCTAGGAATATTTTATATATATATATATATTATAAAATTTCATACATTTTGGTGTAGTTATGAAAGTAAAATATAGTAACTTTTTTTTCCTTATGTGGAAGGAATTCTTCTAGAATGCAAAGGAAAAATCATCCGAATAATTGTGATGATTAACAATTTTAGAGATAATAACTAAGTGTATAGCAATGTTTTAAAAAAATTGTAAATATAGCAAAGTCTATCAGTGATAGATTACCTAGACTATAAAAATCTCACTGATAGACCTTGCTATATTTATAATTTGATTGCTATATGTGTAACTATCCCAAAACACTAGAATTGTTACTTAAGCCTCTGGTTTAGCACAAAATCTTCATTTTTCATCTTTCAAATCTATTGAACTCGTAAAAAATTAACAAATAAGTTCTTGTCTAATTTTTTTAAGATTTAAACAATTTCATTCCTAAATTCAATGAAGCTGAAAATTTATCAACATAAGATATGAATATTGTCGATCAAAAGTCAATGTAGTTTAAATTTTCAGGCTCCCATATTATTGAACTGAAAAAAACTAATATTCTAAAAGACAAAACCTAAAAATTCAAAGTTAAACTATCATTTGAGTCCTTGTACTTTCATGTTTGTTCTATTTTGGTCCTTGTACTTTCATGTTTGTTTTATTTTGATCTCTATATTTTTAATTGTTCAATTTTAGTCTTTATACTTTTAATAAAACTTAAAAATGATCCATACTATTAAATTATTATTAAAAACTAAATGAGTTGGCAAAAGAAAAATAATAAACAAATGTCACGTCGATTGATTCCATGGAACCACAGAAACCGTTCGAAAAAGAGAAACTAGTGATGTTTGCGAAGGTGAAGTCTGAGTGTTCCATCTACTAATGGAAGCTCGCCGAGACAACCAATGAAAGCGGTGGTTATGGCTATCTCTACAATTTTGCAGAGATGACATTTGTTTATTTTTTTGCCAACTCATGTGGTTGTTAATAATAATTTAATAGTAGGGACTATTGTTAAACTTTATTGAAAGTATAGTGACTAAAACAGAACAATTGAAATTACAGGGACCAAAATAGAACTAACATCAAAGTACAAGGACCAAAATGATATTTTAACCAAAATTTAAATTTGAGGAATATATATATTATATATAATTGACAATACTTTCTTCTTTCCACGAGTGGTTTGATAGTTGACATGTGGATGGATCTTGACCCTTAAACATAGTTTATAGTTTTGATTTTAGATTGTGATATCATCTCATAGAAATTTATTAATACTAATAAATTTTTTATAAACAAATACGTAGTCCAATCTATTTTCAGTGACTATATTGTCATTCGTGATATAAGTGAGAATACACTAAAAAGCTATAATCTAGAAGGACTACGAGGGATTGATTAAAAACAATCCATTAATTTCTTTAAAAAATGGCAAAAAAAAAATAATATTTTTTTTTTAAAAAAAAAAAAAAAAAAAACAAAGTCAAAAAGTTGAAATAACACCAGATATAGAGGACAAATACAAACAGCTCAGCAACCTTACAACTTTAACTAAATTAAACAAAACCATTAAAGGAAACTACAGGCATTATCTGACTCATTCGTTAGTTTAGCCCATCATTTGGAATTAAATTCCTTTCTTAACCCTAAGTGTGTTCATCGATAACTAATTGATTTTTTATGGCTCGATGGAATAAGTATTTAAGTATTTGATAACGTTTTTGTTTTTAGTTTTCTGTTTTTAAAATTTATGTTGATTTTCTCAAATTTTATTTACTATGATTCTCGCCTTCGAAGAAATATTTGAATTTATAGTCAAATTTTATAAGTCAAAAACAATAATTTTTTAAAACATTAGTGAAAAGTTGATAACAAAACAAATTAGTCATATAATATGATACCTATTAAATAGGGAAATTTTCACAAACAGAAAAAATGTCAAACTATTTATAAAAAATAGCAAAAAAGACACTGATAGACATTGATAGACTTCTATCAGCATTTATTAGTGATAAACTTCTATCATTTCTATCACTGATAGACCCGCAGCGTCTATCACAACTATCTAAAAATTCTGCTATTTTGTATAAATAATTTTCCTTATTTTTCTATTTTTAAAAATTCTCCTATTAAATACTAAAGAGTTCTTAGTATTTGGGCACTTCATTATTTTATCTTTAATTTTCTAAAATTTTTAATATTGTCTTTTGACATATTAAAAGATAAAATTGAGCTTAACACAACATTAGTCTTAAGAAGTCTCCAAATTTTCAGTTTTGCAATTAAGTATAAATTTTAATTTATGACTAATAGAACTTTAGATCGAAAATGGTTATGAAATGCAAAACCCATAAACTAAATTTACAAACTAATCCCAAAGAAAAAAAAAATTAATTTCAAACTTTTTTTTCCTTCCTTTCGAATTTTTCTCAACCACGAAGACATTTAATTGTTGTATTTTTAAATATTTAATTTTAGTCTTTAAATTTCAATAAATCTTAAATTTAATTCTACTTGATTTTTTTTTAATTTTTTTAAAAGATTAAATTTAAAATTAATATAAAAACTAAAATTCAAGAAGCTCTCACAAAGTAACTAGAATAGGAAGGGAAGGGAAGGGTATAACGGTCAAGATAGCAGAAAAGGAAATATTTATTTATTTATTTATTTAAAAGAAAATTCATCATCATCAACATTCAATCAACGACCGTACAAAACTTTTGTTCGTAACGAGACCATTTTTGTTGCAGAGCTTTCTGAAAATCTCTTCAGAAATTTCTTTGGAATTCAATTGAAGAAGTCCAAAATGAAAGAATCTCATCGCTATAAATTCAACCCCCGATTCTTCGGGATTCCTTCAACATCCATTCAACCCAACAAACCCAATGGCAACTCAATCCAAATTTTTCTACTCCCCCAACCAACCCACCAGCGCCGGCGACGGCGAAGCGGCGTCAAGGAACTATGTCAGTAGAAAGAAGTCCAAGCGACCAATTTCTCACTCACCGGACTTCGAATCGCATCATTCAACCACCCGTTCCACCTTCTGTAAGTTATCTCCCTCTCAAACCGATCGTATTACTCAAGAGTACACTCATTCTCTCATAGCTTGGGTCGTCGGAAGAAAAATCCGTCCAGGGCAACTCGCCCGTCACCTTCACCGTCATCTTCGTCTCACCGATAATCTGCAGGTCATCGAGCTAGATCTTGGCTATTTCGTGCTTAAATTCTCTGAAACTGATTTTCTAGCCCTAGAAGACAATCCATGGCCAATCCCTAATCTCTGTATCTACGCCTTCCCATGGGTTCCCAATTTCAAACCCTCGGAGGCTACGGATTCTTCTATTGATGCCTGGATTCGGCTCCATGAGCTCCCCATCGAGTATTACAACGAAGAAATTTTTCGAGAAATTGCAGAGACCATCGGCGAAGCTCTCGTCAAAATTGACCCGATTACGAAAGATCGCAAGAAATGTAAGTACGCTCGGATTTGTGTTAGAATTAATCTGTGTGAGCCACTTCCATCTACGATCAGAATCGATCAAGTTCGACAGGAAATTGAGTATGAGGGTTTTGACCTGTTGTGCCCTCGCTGTGGACGTGTTGTTCATTTGAAGCATGATTGTTTGAATTCTTCTGGTTCTTCTAGATGTGAACCCCATTATCGCAGGAATTGTTCTAATTCAAAGCAGCCGTTGATTTCTTCTGAATCTTCAGTGGCATGGGGCTCTAGATGCCAAGATCCTGGAACAGAATCAAAAGCCCCGTTGCAGGATTTGAATGATTTGCCAAGCCCTTCAATGGGTGGCTCTGAAAAATCAGCTACAAGAACAAGCACAAGCTCTCTACAACCTCAGTTACCTGGATTGTTAGCTAAACCAATTGAAAACCAGAAGGAGAAATGTGGAGTCTCTGTTCAAACATTGCCCAACTTCCCTAAAGAAACTGCTCTACAAGAAGTCCTGCCTCAAAGCCACCCCATCTCCATTTCCTCAAACCTTGAAGAAGCATCTTCATCAACAGTTACAACTCCTGTGTTAGAACAGAACCATTTGAATGTGTCTGTGGCTTTAGCCCCTTCACTTGTTGAAACCAGCAGCTCCACCACACTTGAAGTCCACAACAACCAACCACGACCATCATCATCGATTGCAAGCATGTTGACCCGTCAACGATCGTCTACTTCAAAGACTGTCCCTTCGTTCTGTTCAAGTGGGATCGAACGCTCCATACTTAGGAAAGAGATAACCAACACGCCATCTCAAGGATTCGGTATCAGTCGTCGTCCAATTCTCTACACAATCAATGAATCTATCACGAGCTTTGAAATTGGTCTTTCAGACAATCCGGACTCTGCACCAATACAAAACCAGTTTGTTATCAGCTTTGTGTCAACTCCAAGAAGTGGAACGAAGGCGATACCGGCGTCAGATTCTATGAAAATGTTAGGCTGGAATTTTCGTGGGATGGACAATGTTAATCTAATAGAAGGATTAAAATACATGGTTCAAAAGTATGAGACATCCATTGTAGTTATCTTTGGCACCAGGATCAGTGATGATGTCGAGAAGGAGCTTGTGGAGGAGCTTGGTTTCCAGGGTTCATATTGTAAGAAGTTTGATGGCTATCATGGTGGTGTTTGGTTGTTAATGTTTCGACAAGATGTGCCAACTGAAGTCTTTGAAGTTAACTCATACCCCATACAACAGGTTTCTGCATCAACATATTTTCATTCGAACATCAATGCACCAATGGCTAGTTTATCCTATGCAGATATCGAAACATCATCGCAAACACGGGGACCAGCTTCATTCTGTGCTTCGACATATTCAATGGCGAATGCATTGGCATGCTGATGAGATAAGGTAAAAGAAATATTAGACACCATCTTCTTAGATCTTAAGCACAAAGATTTCTATGGTTTTGTTTCATGATTTGCTGAGAATGGCTTGAAAGACAATGGCTTCGGGGTGTTTGGTATGAGATTATGATGCTATATTGTAACTTTCTTTATGTTATAATCCATTATTGGAGAGTGGTATAGGCATTTACTGCTGAACAACTGGATTGTTCTTGTCTTCTCTTGTTTTAATCCTGTTATATTAAGAGGGTATGGTTTAACAGTGTGTTTGAGTTTGAACTTCAAGCACACGACTTCTTGCTCTTAAATAAACTAAATATATCTCAATCTCACTTCAAAGTTTAGAGCCAAGTAAATTAACGATCACAAAATTAGAAAATTGTTCAATTTTGACCTTTTTATTATTTTTTTTTTACCCCTTCAGTTCAGTCAGAGTCATTTATTCCAACTGAATCATAAATATTCCCAATCAATCTATTTAATTTCAACTAATTGGATCTTTCATCATCATTGTTTTTATTATCTTCTAAGCACAAAAGACAACAAACATAGTAAATTAAAATCTTCCTTTTTCTACAAGCAAAGATAAGATAAGTTGATTTTTCAAAAAAAAAAAAAAAAAAAAAAAAGAGTGAATAGGTTGGCATAGACCACTTTTATGACATATCTCACTTTCAAATATGGTATGCTACAAAAATTCCGGGTGTTTGGAATGTATTTTCAAGTGTTTAATTTAAAAAATAAGTCATTTTGAAAAAAATTAGAGTGTTTGACAATCACTTAAAATAGACTTTGAAGTATATTTTAAACAATTTTTATCAAAACAGTTTAAATAAAAATGAGTTTTTTGAATAACATTTTTTTTCTCAAATCAATCCAAACGGATCATTCTTTTATGTAGATTTTTAAGGCACGTTCCACTTTAAAGGACGAACAATGCAAAATGTCAATTGGAGTATAGTTAAGTAGAAGCATATTTACTGGTTCAATTATGAGTTTAGTCATTGAATTTTGAAGTTTGTGAATATTTGGGCCATAAGGTATCGATAAGTGTCTACACTTTCGATAAGTTCCTTACAAATTAAAACATTTTAACATGTAATTTATCTAGTTGAGGCGATTTGAGTCTACTAGAACTATAAAGTTTCAATTTTGTATCACTATTTTTTCCCCTCGCCGTTTTTATTATTGTTGGTATATTTATTAATTTATTATTACTAATAGTATTTACTATTAATGAGTATTAAAATTGCAATACTTTTTAAAATAGGTTGTTTTCAAATATAGAAAAATGAGCGAAACTATTTACGAATATAGAAAAAAATTTCAGTCTATCAGTGATAAACCGCGATAGAATTTTATCGCTTTCTATCGCTCAAGCGTAAATTTTTTTTTTTATATTTATAAATAGTTTAATATTTTGTCTGTTTATAGTAATTTCTCTTTTAAAATTTACAATTTGTAACCTTATTTAAGTTTAGGATTAAAATTGATAAAGTTAAAATTTTAGATTCCAAATTGATACCACTTTATGGTCCAAATTGATTAATTTTCAAATATATAGTCAAATATAAACGGAAATAAATAGCTAAAGGATAATTTTTTTCAAAAAAGAAATAATAAAATAAAAGCTAAAGGATAATTACAAACACGTCACAAACAGCTCAGCATTTCGCAAACTATTTAACTAAACTATATTTTAATGATGGTTTTAGGGGGAAAAAACTATTTTTTATTGATAAACTCAAATTCGTGGTTAGTTTAATGTTTATTTCACTTTCTAACTAACTAGGAGGGGAAAGTATCAATTTTTTTACTTTCTTAAAAAAAAAATAACAATTTTTAATGCTCATTTTCTTTTCAATTTTAACCATAAATTTGTTATATTGTATCAATATTTTATTTTAAACTTTTAATTTTATCAAATTGTACCCAAAATTTTAGTACGTGTTGCAATCTTAATCTTAATTTCTATGTTTGATAAATTTTTGTTTGAAATTTTGTTGAAAAAAATACTCTCATGTACTTCTAATGATATAAATCATTGGTATGGTACAAAATTGATAAAATTGTAAAGAAAAATATATTTTTTTTAAAACAAATTTATTAAATAGTTTATATTTGCACAATAAATTAACTTGAATTATATTTTGTCCAAATTTTGATTTTTTTTTTTAAAAAAAATCTTGAACTTTGAAAGATGGTTTTAGAACCATCAAACCAAATAAATATTTGTTAAATTAAAATTTGGTCTATAAAATTCTATGGTTGTGTGTTAATTAATGATGAGTTTAACCAAAGGTTAACTTATTAGAAAAGAATACTCCTTGTTAAAAAAATAAAAACTTATTAAAATGGATAAAAAAAAATTTCTCCACAAAATAGCTTTTATATATACTAATTATAGATATTAAGACATAAAATAGTGTGGTGGTGACCTAATATAGAAATGTCTATTGATTACAAAAATATAAAAATAATCTTGAAAATGTTTATGAAAATTCAATAACTTTTAGGAAAATTGCTGTGTATAGAAAAAAAAAAACAAAAGTAATTATACATATAGAAAAAAGTGCACCTTATGCTTTTGTATTTTCTATTTTTTTTTTTCATATGTATAATTATTTTTGTTTTCTTTTCTATTTGTGAAAAGACTTTTAAGAGTATTTAGAGTTTTTTTTTTTTTTTTTTTTGAAGAAATAGTAGATATTTTTTATATATATATAATTTGGCATTTAACAAATCCCTAAACTTAAAAATAAAAAGAAGAAATTAGATTTTTATTTATTTTAAATTTTTGATGCGGTGTGGTGTGTAGTAGTGTAGTGGAAATGAAAGCAGAAATTTCTTAAAGAAAATTTTGAAAAGGTCAAGAAATGGAAGAATTCATTGATTCCTTCCTCTTCAAGTTTCAATTTCAATCCCATTCCTCCAACGTTCATCTCATCACTTCATCACCTACCAATGGCCCTTCAATCCGATCACCAACCCACCGGCGCCGGCGACGACGAAGCTGCCGCCAGAAACTATCTCAGCAGGAAGAAGCCCAAGGGATCACCAACGATGACTTCCTCATCGGACTTCGAATCTCGCCGTCCAACCACCATCGCCACCGTCTGTAACTGTAAGCTCTCTCCCTCTGAAACTACTCGTATTACTCAACAGTTCAATCACTCTCTCATAGCTCGGATCGTCGGAAAGGATATCCGTCCAGGCCAACTCGCCTCTCGTCTTCGCCATCATCTTCGTCTCACCGAAGATGTGAAGGTCTTCGAGCTTGGTCTCGGCTATTTCGTACTCAAATTCTCTGAGACTGACTATTTAGCTCTAGAAGACCTTCCTTGGTCAATCGCCAATCTCTGTATCTATGCCTTCCCATGGACTCCCGATTTCAAACCCTCTGAGGCCATCAATTCCTCTATTAATGTTTGGATCCGCCTCCCTGAGCTCTCCATCGAGTATTACGACGTTGAAATTCTGAAACGGATTGCGGACGCCATTGGTGGCTGTCTTGTTAAGATCGATCCTGTAACTAGAGATCGATGGAAATGTAAGTTCGCTCGCTTTTGTATTAGGGTAAATTTGTGCGATCCTCTTCCATCGATGATCGAACTTGGTAGAACTCGACAAAAGATTGAGTATGAGGGTTTTGAGTTGTGCCCTAAGTGTAGTCGTGTTGGTGACCTGAGACATGATTGTTCGGGTCTGAGTAATCCTTCTGGTTCTTCTGGATTCAATCCCCATGGAGATAAACCCCATCACCCTAGAACTCGATCTTTTAAGGAATTTGGCTCCAGCTCAAGTTCAAAGCAGCCATTGATTCCTTCTGAATCTTCGGCAGCATCAGCTTGGGAATCTAGATTCATTGAAAAAGACCCACAGCTTGATTTGAAGTTGATTGACTGGCCTAAACTTCCAATGGGTGAATCTGGAAAAGTAGGTACAAGTGTAAGAATAAGTTCTCCACATGTCCATGTGACGGATAAAGCAATTGCAAAGCAAAAGGAGAAATGTGGAATCTCTGTTCAACCATTGCCCAACTTGCCAAAACAATCTTCAACAATAACCATAAAAGCCCCTGAGTTAAAACACATAGTCCCTTCTGTTGTTGAGGATCCGTCTAAGGCTGCAAAAACCAGCAACCCCACCATGATTGCAAGCCATAAGAGCCAACCACCATCACCAACAGCAAGCATTCCATCCTTACGACCATGTCCTGCTTCAGAGGCTACCCTCAAGTTCCATTCGGATGCGATCCAATGCTTGACAAGAAAGAAAGAGATAACCAACACACTGTCTAAAGAGACCAATGTCGATAGTTGCCCCACCGTTTACACACTTGAACCAAAGAAGGTCACAAGCCTTAACATTGCTTTGTCAGAAGTGCAAACAACCTCAATGTCAAACCAAAATCAATACACAATCGAGATAGTTCCAACTATGAGAGGTGGAGACGAGGATGGAGTTGGTTCGGAAGTGGCGTCAGGATCAGAATCATGTGCTAAGAAGATGTTGTGCTGGAAGGTTCATGGGACAGACAATGCCAAGCTAATGCGAGCATTGAAGGATTTGATTCAGCTACACGAGCCATCCGTTGTGCTGATCTTTGGCACCAAGATCAATGGTGTTGATGCAGATCAGGTCGTGCGAGAACTCGCTTTCTATGGCTTTTACTGCAGCAAGCCTGATGGCTACAATGGTGGTGTTTGGTTGTTATTGTCTAAGCAAGATGTGCAAACTAAAGTTAACTCATACAACCCACAACAGGTTTCTGCATCAGTATTTTTTCATTCTGAAACCAATGTACCAGCATTGAAGGACGAAACTTCTTCGGGACCGTGGGGATCAACTTTCTTCTATACTTCAACGAACTGGATGACTTCATTGGCTTACTGATGAGGTAAACTAGGAACGTAAATAAGTAATAGACACCATCTTCTTGGAGATCTATAATCTCAAGAACTGTATTGCTTATTGACTGCTTTTGCTTCTGATTTGCTGAGAATGGCTTGAAGTCAGCCATTTGTGTTGGGGTGGGGGGTAAATTATGTTGTGATCTTGTAACTTTATTGTTGATATAATGGATTATTTGGAGGTGGATGTAGGCATTTACTGCTGAACCACGGTAAATCTCGTGCCCATTTGTTTTTCTCTCTTCTCCTTTATCTTTTTACATTGCATTTTGCAGTTGACTTAGTTTTTGATATTCATAGGAGAAATTGTTCCATTTTGGTTGCCAGTTTTTCAGGCTTGATGTAGGACAAAAAGGGTAAAAGTAGCTCAACTGTGTGGATTAAAAACAACAATTTGTCTATATTTCAAGAGACGAGGATGGTCTTTTCAAGTTTCAACTGTGTGGGTACTTTTGTGTTTAATCGAATTTACTTTTATGAGTATTGGTCCATTCCACTTTTTTTTTTTTTTTTTTTTTGAGTTCAAATACTCTTTTCCAACTTTCTATTTAGATTCATATAAGAGGTTCACAAATCTATGTGATTAGATTCTGGTTATTGCCAAATTAAGCGTAACTCGGTGGTAATTAGTATGACATGTATTAATATTACCTCCTTTGAGGTTGAATGTTCAAATTTTCCATACTCCCATTTGTTGTACTAAAAAGATTTTGTGATTTGGAGTGTTTTTTTTTTTTTATTTGTTCACTTCGACAATTAGGAGGTTGATGATTGATCCATCAACTTTTGAAGTGTTAATTGGTGTAATTGAACTATGTTTTGATTGACGATTTGAAGTATTTAGTTGGTCAAATTTCAAGTGATTTATTGATAAGTTTGTTATCTTATTTAATTTTCACTAGTGGTCACTATTAGTCTTAGGGAAATTTTCACAGATAGAAAAAATGTTAAATTATTTACAGAAAATAGCAAAAAAAACACTGATAGACATTGATAGACTTCTATCAGCATCTATCAGTGATAGACTTCTATAATTTCTATCACTGATAGACCTTGATAGATTTCTATCAGTGTCTATCACAACTATTTAAAAATTTTGCTATTTTGTGTAAATAGTTTTTCTTATTTTTCTATTTTTAAAAATGCCCCTTAGTTTTATAATATTAAATTTTAAATTCAATGTAACGAAAATTTGTAGGTAAAATTGATTAAACTTTGGTGTTTGAATTGCTATTTCAATTGTTTAATTTTAAGATTAAAAAAAATTATTTCCATAAGATTGGTAGTGTATGACAATCAAAATGACTAATAAAAAAAAAGATTATGAAAAATAAATTGTTTTGAGTTCTTGGCGAAGTAGTAACGTCAACATAGCTCAATTTACATATGAATGTGTTAGCGAGAGATAGAATAATATAGTTATCGACATAATATTGTAATCATCACAATGTAGCTGTTCTTAATAACTATTTGATTCATGTTCAAAATTTGTTTGCTCTTTTATAGATTATAAATATAATTTCAAATTTTAGTTCTTATATTTTCTTTTCTATTCGCATCTACCTTCAATAATTTGTAAGTCTCGTCGCTCTAATCTCTTAAATAATTTTTTTGAAAAAAAATGAGCCAAGAAAATAAAATTTTGACACACATTTTTCATTTTTAGTCCATAAACTTCATTTGATAAATAATATGTGTTTAAAATGCTTTAACCATATCTTAATGCAAGTTAATTCAATATTTCCTTCTTCAATATGTCCCTCTCCCCTTTTTTCCTTTTTTTTTTTTTTTTTTTGGGTAACTTTTCAAGTTGCAAGATGATGAAGGATATTTGACTTCTTTTTATATATAAAAAAAATGAATAAATAAGATTCCAATTAGTTAATGGTTTTCTTCTTACATATTTAAAATATAGTGAAAATCAATTTTGTCTGATTCATCCATATATTTATTCATTTTAATTTATTAAAAAATTTACACAGACCACTCTTGAATTATGGGATTTGTTACTATTATCCATGTAATTTCAATTTGATCAATAATTCTTCTAAATTTTTTGGTTTGTTACGATTACTCCCCTCAACTTTTGATTTGATCAATTAATTCCCTATAGTTTGTTAATATTGTTGCAACCAAACTCCTATAGCTTGTTAAAAATTTACATTTATCTTTGTTCATGAAGTATATAAATATTTTTAACTTATTTTTTTTAATTAAAGTAACATCCAATATATTTAAAATTAAAGATGAAGTCGGGTCACGTTTTGATGTAAATTAAAGAATTAAAATATTGACATGTCGTAAATTGACGAATTTGACATCACTATTGAGGAGCATTCAAAATCAAGGATTGACAAATTTGACATCACTATTGAGGAGCATTCAAAATCAAGGATTAATGTATTGGTCATAATATTTATACCAAAATGTTAATGTTACAAATATATAGACATCATTACCAACATAGGGGTTGATTTCAACAAATTACAAGCCTACCAGAGACTAATTAATCGAATTAAAAGTTTTTAAGTATAATTATAACTGAGAAATTTTCTTAATTTATCTAATAGTTTGTAATCAATAAGCATGAGAGTAATATATAAATAATATATATCAAGAAACATAAGGCTCAACCATTCACTGACGCAAATTCTTTACTATTTGACCATTTCAGTTTTTACTTTTAGCCTTTTATTTTCAACGGCAATCTCTTGAGAGCCACGTGTCCAATTGTATGATGCCACGTGTCAAGCACTTTTAATCATTCCATTTATTTTTCTTTCATCCTTTCCCTTCATAGAAATTCCTAGGAAGTATTTGAAAAATAACAAATAATGTTCGATTTTTTTTTTTTTAGTTCATGTATCTTTTACAATTTCATCCAAGTAAAAATCAAATTTATATCTAATAGATCCATTAACTTTTAAAATTTTTAAATCTCTTAATAATTTATTAAACACAAAATTAAAAGTTTAAAAATCCTTTTAAAAGTTTAAATATCAAATAGATACAAATTTGTAAAATTTAAAGACTAAACTTATAATTTAATGAATGATATAATACAAAAATTATTAAAATAAATACTCAAAAATTAAAAACTAAAATAAATAGGTTTAAAAATCTATAATGAAAAAAAAACAAAAGAAAAAAAGATCAAATTTTACTTTAAACCTTCCATTTCATCAAATTATTCCCTAAAGTCGGATAAATATTGCAATTTTAACCTTAAACTTTAAAAAAAAAAAAATGTTGTACTTTTTACACTCTAATAAGTATTGTTCCAAAATTTGGTGAAAAAGAAAGTATTCTTATATGGCTTCAATGAACTATAAGAAAAATATATATATAGTACAAAATTGATGAGATTTTAGATAAACCAATATTAGAATTAAAATTGTTGTTAATATAAGTTTGGACAAAGTTATTCGAAGGTTAATTTATGCATTAACCAAACTTAAATTTGTGTAAAATCCGATTTTATTGAAATTAGAGAGTTTATATAGAATTTTACATTTTTTTTTCTTTGGTCTAAATTAGTGGATGAATCAATTGAAACGAAATAAAGAGTAGAAATGCAACACTTAATTTACAGTCCAATGAAGTTGCAAGTAAATTGAACCAAATAAAAATTTGACTTTGTTCTTTATTGGACTTAAGTTCCTCTTCCTCGAAAAAAACCCGGTTCGGTTGGATCTTAGTTTGCCCCAAAGCTTAAAAAACCCGAACCGCCAACCGATTTATTAAGAAGAATATTCGGGGTATCCTAAGAAAAAAAAAAGGTTCTATTTGTGTTCCCGGCAAGACTGCATAAGAAACAATCGTCTCCAAATTTCTCTGCAAATTCTCTACAACTTTTGATCGAAACTTCTATGGATTTCAAAAGTCAAATGGAAGATTTGGGTTTCCTTTCCTATTTATATTTCTCATTCCACTGCCCCAATCTAAATCATCCGCCCCTCCAAATTCCAATCCCTTGTTCATGGCGCCGGTTCAATCCAAAAACTCCTTCTCCAGCCGCCAACCCACCGCCGACGACGAACCCACTATCACTAGCAGGAAGAAGTACAAGACACCGATTTCTTCCTCATCGGACTTCAAACCCCATCATCCAACCACCACCGCCGCCTCCGTCTGTAACCTTAGTCCCTCACAAACAGCTCGTATCACTCAACAGTTCGATCACTCTCTCATAGCCTGGATCGTCGGCAAGAAGATCCATCCACGGCTACTCGCCCTTCGCCTTCGCCGCCATCTTTGTCTCACTGGAGAATTGGACGTCTTCGAGCTAGGGCTTGGCTTTTTCGTTCTCAAATTCTCCAACTCTTCGGACTACTCCAAAGCTCTCGAAGAGCGTCCTTGGTCGATTTCTCACCTTTGCATCCATGTATTTCCATGGATTCCCAATTTCAAACCCTCGGAAGCCTCGATTCCTTTTGTTGATGTCTGGATTCGCCTCCCGGAGCTTAGTATCGAGTATTACGACAAGGAGGTTTTCGAGAAAATTGCGAAAGCCATTGGCGTCTGTCTCGTGAAGATCGATTCTGTTACTGAAAGACGAGAGAAATGTATGTTTGCTCGACTCTGTATTAGGATAACTTTATGCAATCCCCTTATTTTGAGTATCCAATTTGGGCGAATTCTGCAGAAAATTGAATATGAGGGTTTAGATTCTTTGTGCTCTGTTTGTGGATGTGTTGATGATCTGAAACATGATTGTTTGAATAACCCTTCTGGTTCTTCTGGGTGTGGCCCGAGTTCGAGTTCGGTGTCGAACCCATTGATTCATTCTTTACATTCATCAGAATCAGCATTGGGATCCCAATCCCAAGAAAAAGACCCATTTATTGAGTTGAAATTGAAGGACTGTAAGCCAGTAGTTGAAAATGAAAAGAAAACTTTGCCCAACTTCCCAAAAGAATCTTCAACTACAACCATGAGAACTCCCGAGTCAAAACACACCAATTTGATTCAATCTGTGCCTTTAGCTTCTTCTGTTGTTGTAGATCAGTTCAGGGCTGCAAAAGCCAGTAGCCACACAAAGCTTGCAGTCCATAAGAATGAATCACAATCATCATCTCCTGTGGAGGCTGGCCTCAATTTCTTTTCGAGCGTGATCCAACAATCAACAGTAGAGAAAGAGATGATCAACACACCATTTGGAGGAATCAATGTTGTTGATAGTTTTCCGACTGTTTACATGATTGATCCAACGACCACGAGCCTTGGAATTGATCTGTCAGAAGTGCCAACAACCACAGGATCAAACCAAGCCCAGTATGCTACTAACTTTGTGCTGAATTCGAGAGGTGAAAACGAGAATGAAGTTGATTCGGAGGTTGTATCAATGTCTGCATTGTGTTCTAAGAAAATGTTGTGCTGGAATTTTCGTGGGACTGACAATACAAAGCTGATACGAGCATCGAAAGATTTGATTCGACTCCATGAGCCATCCATTGTGCTGATCTTTGGCTCCAAGATCAGCAGTGCTGATGCAGATGAGGTTGCGCAGGAGCTTGCTTTTGACGGCTCGTATTGTAGGAAGCCTAATTGCTACAATGGTGGTGTTTGGATGTTGTTGTCCCGGCAAGATGTTCAAATTGAAGTCAGTTCCTACAGCCCAAAGAAGGTTTCTGCATCAGTGCATTTCCATTATAAACTCAATGAACCAGCGCAAGGTCTTTTGGATGAAGATATCGAAACATCACCGCAACCATGGGGACCAAACTTCTTCTTTGCTTCAACAAGGTTAATGGATAACTCATTTGCATACTGATGGGAGAAGGTAAAGAAACATTAGACACCATCTTTTTATGATCTAAAATACAAAGAATTCTAAGCTTTTGTTTCATGTTTTGTTGAGAATGTGTTGAAAAGATAATTGCTTTTGTGGGTGGGGGTGGGGGGTTGTTGTTGTTGTTGTAAGATAATGTAACACTATGATGTGATCGAAGTTTCTGAGATATAGTGAATTGTTGGAGCTGTTGCTCAAGAGGATGTAACAAATACTGCTAAAATTTTGATTAGAATGTGTTGAATGTGAAAAACTTGAAATGAAATTGCAAGTGAATGGGCATAATTGTCAAAAAAAAAAAAAAAACAGAAAACAAAAAACAAAATAGTACCAAACGGAACTTCAATGATTCGATTTATTAAAGTCTCATTTTGTAACCATTTTGTTTTTCGTTTTTGTTTTTTAAAATTAAACCTATAGACACTATTTTCTCCTTCAAATTTATTCTTTTGTTATTTACTTTTTACCAATAGTTTTAAAAAATCAAGGCAAAATTTGAAAGCTAAAAGAAAATAGCTTTTAAAACTTGTTTTTGTTTTTGGAGTTTGGCAAAGATTTCAACTATTGTACTTTGTACTTAAAAGAGAGATGCAAATTAATGTAAGAAATGAGGAGAAAATAAATTTAATTTTTAAAAACAAAAAACAAAATTATTATTAAATGGGGATTAAGTGATTAAATATTTTCATATATTTGTTTTTGTTATGTTCTAAGAATAAGTCACAGAGACATGCCAAATTAAATCCTCCTTTTTTTTCTAGGGGCAAAGATCTGATAATTTGACTATGACTAGTCTTATGACATGTCCCACTTCAAGTATGGCATGTTTTAAGGGACATAATTGGCAAATTAAAATTTTCTTAATTGGGTGTGAACAATTAAAGTGAAAAAAGTCAAATTTTGTATATTCGTAGTAACTTCAAGAATTAAATAAGCTTGGTCTATGCAATTTAAATTTACCACTTTTTAAATGATATCGAAATTTTGATTGAAAAATATCCACTTTATATCAATGAAATATACGGATAAGACATGTAGAAGACTATTTCAAGGGTTCTTCAAAGTCATTTGGTAATTTGTAAACAAAAGATGAAGATAAATCCTATATTTATATATATATATATATATATATTGAAGAATCTAACATTTACAAATGTTGGTAGGGATAGAGATATCAACACTCAAAGCTATAAAAAAAATTAAAATGCATTAAGCAATTCAACTATATATTTAATTAGATTGGTTATTATAATTATAATTGCTTTTTTAAAAAAAAAAAGACACATGTTTGTGAATAAAAATAAAATTAAAATGCATTAAGCAATTCAACTATATATTTAGTAGGCGTTTCTTATTAGACATGCAAGAAAATTTATCAACAAATTTTTTTAGCTTTTGAAAATTTTCTTGCACCTTCTCGATGCAATGAAATTTGTAAGCTTTTAAAAAAAATTTCACACCTTCTCGTTGTGAAAATTTTTATGAACCAACTTTTTGAGCTTTTCATAACTTTCTCACACCTTCTCTTAGCGGGAGAAATTTTATGAACAAATTTTTTAAGCTTTTAAAATTCTCAAAAAAATTCTATGAAGTAATTTTTTAAGCTTTTGAAAATTTTATCTTGCTGTGAGAAAATTTTTAGTACCCAATTCTTTAAAGATCTAAATGAAAAATTAGAAGAAAAGATCAATAATAAACTAAATCAAATAAAAATCGATTCATTGCTATTGTTTTTTATTAGATATTGATTTAATTCTTTTTTTTTATAAAACCGATCGGTTCGGTTTGATTCTTGCTTGGCCCAAAACTAAACAAACCGAACCGTTAAACGATTTATTTAGAGGAATATTCGGGGTATCTTAAGAAAGGCTTCTATTTATGTTCCCGGCAAGGATTCAAAAGAACCCATCGTTCCCAAATTTCTCTGCAAATTCTATACGACTTCTGATCGAAATTTCTATGGATTTCCAAACTCAAATGGGAGATTTAGGTCTTCTTTCCTACGTAAATTTGCCATTCCATTGCTCCAATCTCAATCATCTCCTCCTCCAAATTCCAATCCTCCGTTCATGGCGCCGGTTCAATCCAAACATTCCCTTTCCGGCCGCCACGACGAACCCACCACCACTAGCAGGAAGAAGTACAAGACACCGATTTTTTCCTCATCGGACTTCAAACTCCATCATCCAACCACCACCGCCGCCTCTGTCTGTAACCTTACTCCCTTACAAACAGCACGTATCACTCAACACTTCGATCACTCTCTCATAGCCTGGATCGTCGGCAAGAAGATCCATCCACAGCGACTTGCCTTTCGTCTTCACCGTCATCTTCATCTCGCCGGAGATTTGGACGTCATCGAGCTAGGGCTTGGGTTTTTTGTCCTTAAATTTTCCAACTCTTCGGACTACTTCAAAGCTCTCGAAGAGCGTCCTTGGTCGATTTCTCACCTTTGCATCCATGTATTTCCATGGATTCCCAATTTCAAACCCTCGGAAGCCTTGGTTCCTTTTGTTGATATCTGGATTCGCCTCCCGGAGCTGAGTATCGAGTATTACGACAAGGAGGTTTTCGAGAAAATTTCGGAAGCCATCGGCGGCTGTCTCGTGAAGATCGATCCGGTAACTGAAAAACGAGAGAAATGTATGTTTGCTCGAATCTGTATTAGGATAACTCTATGTAATCCCCTTATTTATAGTATCCAACTTGAGCGAATCCAGCAAAAAATTGAATATGAGGGTTTAGACTCTTTGTGCCCTATTTGTGGATGTGTTTATGATCTGAAACATGATTGTTTGAATCAGAATAACCCTTCTGGTTCTTCTGGATTTGATCCCCATCAACATAGACCTCGTCCATTGCAGGCAATTGACCCGATTTCGAGTTCGGGTTCGTTGTCGCACCCTTTGATTCATTCTCTACCTTCATCAGAATCAGGATTGGGATCCAAATCCCAAGTAAAAGACCCATTTATTGAGTTGAAATTGAAGGATTGTCCAAGGCTTAAAATGGGTGAATGTAAGCCTCATGTTCATGTGGAAGCTAAAGTAGTTGAAAATGAAAAGAAAACTTTGCCCAACTTCCCAAAAGAATCTTCAACTACAACCATGAAAACTCCCGAGTCAAAACACACCAATTTGATTCAATCTGTGCGTTTAGCTTCTTCTGTTGTTGTAGATCAGTTCAGGGCTGCAAAAGCCAGTAACCCCACAAAGCTTGCAGTCCATAAGAATGAGTCACAATTATCATCTCCTGTGGAGGCTGGCCTCAGTTTCTTTCCGGGTGTGATCCAACAATCAACAGTAGAGAAAGAGATGGTCAACACACCATTTGGAGGAATCAATGTCGTTGATAGTTTTCCAACTGTTTACACGATTGATCCAACGGCCACAAGCCTCGGAATTGATCTGTCAGAAGTGCCAACAACCAGAGGATCAAACCAAACCCAGTATGCTACTGACTTTGTGCTGAATTCAAAAGGTGAAAACGAGAATGAAGTTGATTCGGAGGTTGTACCAATGCCTACATTGTGTTCTAAGAAAATGTTGTGCTGGAATTTTCGTGGGAGTGAGAATACAAAGCTGATACGAGCATCGAAAGATTTGATTAGACTCCAGGAGCCATCCATTGTGCTGATCTTTGGCTCCAAGATCAGCAGTGCTGATGCGGATGAGGTTGCGCAGGAGCTTGCTTTCGACGGCTCGTATTGTAGGAAGCCTAATTGCTACAATGGTGGTGTTTGTAAGATTATGAATTGTTGGAGATATAGTGAATTGTAAGATTAAAGTTGGGGTTTGTAAGATCAAAGTTTCTGTGCTTTTAAAGAATGTGGAAAACATAGAAAAAGAAATGAGCATAGTTGTAAAAAAATAGTTATTATCCCTAAAATTGCTACTCATTACAATTATCCTTAAAAATATATGGACCCAAATAAAACAAATCTAAAGTCCAAGAAAATGGCATTTTAATTATAAAAATTAAAAAAAAAAAAAAAAAAAAAAAAAAAAAAAAAAAAACAATTCTCAAATTGGAGAGAGCCCACAGAAGAGAGTGCCTGCCAAATTTTTACATGAGAAAAGCAAAAGCCCACTTCTTAAAATGCAAGTTGGTCATGGGCCCAATTTAATAGACCTCTCACCCAAAGCCCTATGGTAGAAGCCCTCTCTATGCATTTACAAAGTAACAAATATATTAAGTTTTAGTTTTAGTTTTTAACCCTTAAAACTATTCAAATTTTCAATTAAGCCCTCCAACTTTGGATCATGACTCTATTTAATTAATGTAGATCATAATCGCTATTGAATTATTACAAAATAAAATTCTATCTTTTTTTTTAAAAAAAAAAAATCCTTTTATTATATATCATCACTTTGTCATCTATATATTATTGAATATGGAATTGATTAAAACTATTATGGATTTAAATACTAGTTTGGTCCCTCGAAAAGATTTAAAATACTCCATAAATAAATTGAAATTTTCAATAGTTAAAATGAAAGATGATATAAACTTCATCAACAAATGAATGTTTTTTACTTTAAGTTTAAATCTATGGAAAAATGCAATTAAATAAGAAAGATTTTTTTATATCAATGAAATAAAAAAATTTGAGAGTGAAAAAATAAAATTATACAAAATTAAAATTATCGTTGTATTTCCTAACGGTCAAATATATAGCAAAATACAAATGTTAATAGTTGAATAAATTACATAAACTTATAAATTTTAGTATCTAATCTTTAAACTTTTAAAATTATAAATTTAGTTCCTGAAATTTGAAATCATATTATTTTAAAGTTCACGAATCTACAAGACACAAAACTTAAAGTTTAGTACTCCAGTTGACATAAAATTCAAATTTATAATTAATAAATCACTTACTTTTTTTAAAAAAAATGAATTTGCCAGAGATTTATTAGATACAAAATTAAAAATCAGACTTATTAAACACAATATTAAACCTAAAAATTCATCGCTTAAATTTATAATTTAACCCATAATATAATATTTCACGATCACCAATCACAACAAAATAGTACTCTTAGGAAATCAGAAATCCTTACAAATATGTAAAAAAAAAATAGAAAATAAAAAAGAAAACTTAACTAATTGTGAGTATAATTGTACTACTACCTATTAAACTTTAAGGTATAATTGAATGAAATTGAAAAGTCAAAGTTAAAATTTAGAGAGAGAGAGAGAAAATATATATATATATATATAAAGTTTATTTTTCCTTAGAAATAAAAATTGTATATAAGTTTGATAAATATGAAAAATATAAGAATTGATATAAAGAAAAAAGAAAGGACACATAGAGAGACAGAAGGATACCCCATCAAAGATCCTATTTCCAAACGTAGCCATCATTATTTATTCGGTCCCCTCTTTGTGACACTCAACCATATACACATACATATATCATATCATAATTACTTTTTTTTTTTAAAAAAAAAAAATACTCTCTAAAGTTGTATCAATTTATACTTTAAAAGAGTGTTTGGGACACTGAGTTTAGTTCTAAAATCTTAAAGCTAAGAAATTTATGTTTAGAGTGTAGAGTTGTTTAGTTTAAGTTTCTCGATAAATATGTAAACTTCAATAGTGAATACTATTGAAGTTGTTAGAGTTGAGTAATTTAATACTATTGGATAGTAAAATATTTATATATTTATAAATAGTTTTACTTATTTTTTTATATTTGAAACTACCCTAATTTTAATGTCTAATTTGATGAAATTGAAAACGTAGGATGAAAAATTATGACAATTTATTCATTTAATTTTTTTCCAACAATAAAATAAATATTAAAAACAACACATACTTTCATATTTAGAAATTTGATATAATTAATGTATAATGTTTCTTTCCTTCTCTAATTCTATCAAACCCAAAAATAGGCAAATCTTTACCTTCTTCAATCATAACTTAATATTACCAAGCACAAGATCAATGATCAAACCCAATTCTAAATATAAAAGGATAGCACTTATTTCTTTGTCATCAAAATGTCCAAATCTAGCTCAAAACAAACCCTAAGAAAAATACATCTATGACAAGTTAATACTCACAAAAATGACATTTCCATTTAGAAAAACATTCACATTTAGCCACAAACTAAATTAGTAAACAGTAATTGACCTATATTACCTCTTTTGAGGTCGGGGTTCAAATTATCATACCTCCACTTATCACAAGAAAAATATATAATAATTTCATAAGTTTATTCAAACAAATTTCACTTGACTAACTCTCTCTCCCCCTTTTGTCAATTTCAAAATATCTCAACTAGTTAAGAAATATATAATGATCAAAAGGCTAAAGCTTTAGATCTTCACTTGCACATGTTGAACTGAAGGGAAAAAAAAAACTCTCATTTTAATGTATCGTCTCATTTCTCTCTCATCTTGTACTAACTCTTCACTCTCTAATATATTCACATTTTCATTCGAAATATACACTTGTCCATACAATTGCAAAAATATCTCCACGTCTATCATAAATGAGTTAGGAAAATTTCTTATGTTGATTGAATGAGTACAAATCATTTAATTGTGTTAACTACATCAACATCATTTGAAAAGGTACGTTATTATTAAATAATTATTTATAAGGAAAAATTTCTAGAGTAACACAAAGAGTAAACACTAAGAGAGTACTAAAAACTTTTCGAAACAAATTTTCTTCTATTCACAACTAGTCAATAAAGATGAAAAGAAAACTTGATTAGAGAAAAGTTTGGCATGTATGAGTATGTGTAACACTTGTTTATCTTGTCAAGTCAAGCATGAAGAAATTTTGATAATATTAATAAAAGATTAGACTTTTTTTAAAAAAATAAATTATATAGAAAAATGAGCTAAAATATTTACGAATATAGAAAAATTTCATTATCTATTTGTGATAGATTTATATCACTGCGCGATAGACTTCTATCACTCACTAATAGAAGTCTATCATGGTCTATCACATATAGACAGCGAATTTTTTTTATATTTATAAATAATTTGATATTTATTTTCATTTATAATAATTTTCCTTACCATTATAGTATTTATTATCATTTATGTTACTTAATATATTTGTCCAATACTTTTTTTATCTTTTAGTTCATTTGTCAAATATTTATTTCAACTAACTTATGTAATTTCAATACATATTTAAGTTAATATTTAAGAATAATACACCGGTAATTAATAGAAGATTAAGCAAGATCTGAATTTATATATATATTTTAATTTATTGACTAAAATAGCTATTTTAAAGAGAAATTACTATAAACAGACAAAATTATTAAACTATTTACAAATATAAAAAAAAATTATTGTCTATCAACGCGATAGACAATAAATTTTTTTATATTTGTAAATAGTTTGACTCATTTTTTATATTTAAAAACTAACTCTATTTTAAAAGCTCACTATCCAAAAACAATCCTAAAATTTTGTAGATTTTAAACTTATTTTAAATGTAAATAAATAAAAATGAAATTGTTTTTGTGCAAATAAACTCAAATTTGTTTCATATGACTGTGCTTTGTTGTGTCTTTCCTCCCCTGCTCCCTTGCATGCTACTTGCTTTATCATCCTTTCATCATCATTACCTTCCCAATTTAATAATAATAATAAATAATAAATAATAAATAATAAATAATAAATAATAAATAAATAAAAGAAACTCATATAAAGGAGTTAGTTGGTAATGTGGGGCCAACCCATAAAGAGGTTTTTTTTTTTTTTTTTTTTTTTTTTTTGGGGAGATAGTAATGAGTTGGCTTTGTTAAAAGTTAATGTGATGTGTCAATTATTGTATAATTTTTATTACAAAATTATATTTTGTGTATATATATTTTAGCCATCATTCCATTGGGAAAGCCTCATTATAGGGGAAAAAGGACAAATATTTCAAAAGGAAATTCACCCTTCAATGAAATCTTAAGAATAGGGTAAAATGTACTCTTTTTATTTTTACCCAAATAGATTAATTAAACAACAAACTCTTGTAACGACATTCTCTCAACCGCAGATTGAACATATTTTAATTCTATTTTATAAGAAGTCTCCATATATAGTAGATCTTACTTTAATAGATTATTACAAAATATATAAGATCACAATGTAACATAATAATTAATGAAAACATTAGAATTCCTGTCACATGTTGAAAATTAAAGCAAACACAAAACATCTTAAATTCGACGATGATTATTTAGATGACATATTAATTAAATTATAACGTAATGTATGTAATGCAAAGTTAATCTAATGATTGAATAAAAGATACATAGGGTGTAAAGCAAAGGGAAAAGGACATGTATGTAGGAGGATGGGCCATGTTTAATTTGGAGTGCAAATAAAATGGAATTGAGCTTCAATTATAGCTTTCCAAATTCATTTGGAGTTCATTTTCTTTTTCACTATTGAATAGTTTTCATTCCCAAAGTGCCCCCACACCCTATTTCCTTTTCTCTATCTTTTTTCCTTATTATTAAATTAAAACAACTTACTGTAATTGCTTTTTTTGTGTTAAAATCATCTATGTAAATTCAAGTATCTAATTTTACTACTTGCATTTTCAATAAATTTTAATTTCAGTCCATGTATTTTCAATAACCTTAAATCTTAAATCTAATCTTTTTCCGTTAATTTTCTTTATCTGAATTAGTTAAATAATAATAATATTTTTTCAAGTAAAAAGATAATATGTAATTATATATGTTCTCACAATTTATAAGGAGACAAAGTCCAATAAATGACTAAGAGGCCATGGATTCAATCCATGGTAGTCACCTATCTAAGAATTAATTTCTTATGAGTTTTCTTAACACCCAAATGTTGTAGGGTCAAGCGGATTATTTCGTAAGATTAGTCGAGGTGTATGTAAGCTGATCCGAACACTCACGGTTATTAAAAAAAGAAATCGAGTAGATATACATAAGAAACTTTTTCTTTTTATAAAAAAAAAAAAAACAACCAAAACCTAACTGCATGAACTACTTTTAAAATTTATTGAAACTCGCACTAAAATTGGATAATTACAAATTTAGAGAAAAAAAATAAAACAAAACTCATGGTATAGGACCAAAAGATATTTTAAATTTTAAAATTTAATTTCTTTTTTCTGTTACATATTGGGAAGGACTCCTCGTGAAAAAACATGCAAATGTAATTATTATAATTATAGTTTTTTTAACCTTCCACCCATTTCTTTGTTTTTTTCTTTGCTATTTTTTTTTTTTTTACCCAATGCATGAAGTTTTTTACATTTTTTTTTTACTTGATTATTGTATGCAATGTATCTGTTTGAAAATAGTTTTTTTTTTTCTGATTTTCTTTTTGAAATTTTACTACAATTTAAAATTTTGAAATCATTTTGATTCTTTTATTTCCCTCTTTTTATAATCATGATTAATGGTAACATTTTTGTTTAATCTTACCTACGTCTCAATTCTTGTTTAAAAAAAATATCTTGGATACGTATTATAGAGAAACGCAAACGATTTTAGAATGGTAGTAAATTATTTAAAGTTTATTTTTTATGTGTTTAAAAGTTGATCGAGACTTCAAAAATGTTATTAAAAAGATAAAAATTTGGGTAAATAAATTGCACTAAATAGAACTTAATTTATAGAAATATAAAACTAATAAGAATAATATTAACAACATTTATGGAATCGACCTACTTTTAAGTTCGACAGGTTTTGTCAGGTACCACATAGTTAAAGTTTATCCGTTGAATACCTAAAAAACGTCTTTCGTTCTCCTTGAGTTGAGGGCTCAATCACATATTGATCATCTCCTTTGCGACAAAAATTAAGACGTCATCAACTACCGCTATCGTCACATTCAACAAAACGTGGAAAGAAAGTTAACGAGACATGATTTTCCATAAAGGTCTATCATTTCCAAATCTAGAGCTTCATATCGATCTTAAATAGTTTTCTCATTCTTTGCCTAACAAAAATATCAATATCTCCTTTAATATGCAATCTTTTTCTATTTTCTATGGGTAGGCAAAATCAAAAGTTACAATATATTTTAAGAATTTAAAGACGCTTTTATTTTAAAATTTTGGCAAATATTTATTAAAGGGAAAATTACCTTTTTTATATTTAGGTTTTGAGTTTAGTTTCCATTTGATCTTTATTTCAAAATCTTATCGTTTTAGTCCTTAAGTTTTGAGTTTGTTTTTAATTTAGTATCTAAGTTTTAAAATATTATAATTGTACCCTTGAGATTTAAGGTTTGTTTCAATTTGTTCTCCAAATTTCAAGATTTTACACTTTTAATTTTGATTTTTTACTAAACACTCACTTCCGTTTTTAGTGTTAACGTCTATTAATTAATTTAAAGAATTATAAATAATTAGGTTTCACTGTATTTCATCACTATTAAAATTAATTTTAAAATTCCACTTCATAATATTTTAACATTCACACCAAAGACTAGAAGTGAGTATCAAGTAAAAAATCGAGATTAAAAGTTTAAATCTTAAAATCTAGGGACTTAATTGAAATAAAACTCAAATCTCAATTGTAGAATTGTAACATTTGAAACTTAGAGGCTAAATTGAGACCAAATTCAAAACTTAAGAACTAAAATTGTAACATTTTAAAATTTAAGGATCAAATGAAAACTAGACTCAAAAGCTAGGGACTAAAATATAATTTTTTTCATATATTAAATGTTTTAAAAATAAATAGATTTTAAAGTAGAGAAAATGATTGGAGGACAAATTTACATTTTTCCCATTAAAAGATTAATAAAACAATTATTAAAAGGAGCTCTAAATATCAAACGTTACTTTCTTTTAAAATAAAATATATATATCAAACGTTACTTTTTGCTTTTCCCAACATTTCACTATTTATCACTTTCTTCAACACAAAGAGCACTTAAAAAGAAAATTAAAAGCATTTTTTTCATCCACTTTCATGAAATAGTATAACAGAGCTGGGAGCAGTAATGGGATGAGTTTGGATTGTAATCTAACCTAAAATTCACGTTTGGATTAAACGTTTTAGGCCAAATTTGTAATACTAAACTCATTCTGTTCCCATAGTTTTCAACTCAACCTTCTTTTCCACCGTTTTCATGTTTCACGATCCCATTTTCGTTCCGTCCTTGATTTCTCACGCATCTTAACACTCCTTACATTTTTAGTAATCTAATTACATTCCAGCTCTCAAACAACCCCTCATTGTTTATGTACAAAAGTTTATAGATTAAAATAATTTTAAAATTGATAATATAAAAAAAATGATTATTTTTAAATATAGCAAAATGAGTCAACTTATTTACAAATATAGCAAAATGTCAATATCTATCAATAATAAATATTGATACATAGTAACATTTGGTTTTTATTTTTATCCGGAAAAAAAAATCACGCAAAGAACTTTCTTTCTCAAGGTCTATTTTCTTTTATTTTCTTTTTCTCTCCTTACTAAATTAAACATGGGAATCTTTAGCTCTCTTCCCAATCCTCTCTCGCCATGATAAAAAAAACAATGTCTCTATTCTTTTATCAAGAAAAATGTTTCACCTTCTTTTAATCAAAGGACAAAAAGGGAATACAAATCAAGATTGGGCCAAAAAAAGAAAAAATATAAATAATTTCAAATTTAACTTCCTTAGTATAGGAAATTGAAATCAAAATCGAGACGAAAATTAGGTTATTACTCAAAAGAGGAAAATGTGACGAATAGTACCCACAAGAGACATCGAAAAAGAAAAAGAAGAAAAAATATTTTTTTTACAAAAAAAAAAAAAAAAAAAGGGGATGAGCCTTTTTTTTTTCTTTTTCTTTTTGGTGTGGATCATAGCTTTTATGAGAAAGGGTAGGTGTGTACAATAATGGTGGTGGGAGACAGTGTGAGTTAAGAATTGGAAGTAAAATTTAAGGACACATTTGCTTTGTTTTGTAGGGTCAAAATAGAGGAAATGATATTGAATCATCTATCAACCTAGCTTTCTCCATCTCATTTTGATAACCCTCTGTCCCTAGTCATTGGCCATAAAGATACCTCAATTATACAGCATACATATTTCCCTCTATACTTTGCAATTTAGGATAATAGGTGTCGGAATAACGGGCACCTTTCGTATCTAACATGGTATGTAATATGGGTCTTCACGGACCGAGTTAAATTAGGTCAAAAGACTTTTTTATCAACTCAATCAGTCATTCAAAATTTAGCTAGAGGATGAACCGAATTCAACTAAGTTATCACAAAAACATTTGAGACACGTAGTTGTTTTAGATTTTGAGTCATACGACTAATTATATATATATATATATATATATATATAGCAATCAGATTCAAAGTATTAAAAGTCTATATTGATAGACTTTTATGGTCTATCAGAAGTCTATCACTGATAGACTTTGTTATATTTATAATTTTTTTAAAATATTGTTATGTACTTAGTTATTATCCTTAAGATTGCTACTCATTACAATTACTCGTATATAAATATATATATACATGTACTTTTTTAACTATATGTTTATAGATGGGGTTAGCTTTAATTAAATCAACCTTTTTCTTTTTCTTTTTCTTTTGTTTTAATTTATATAGGAACTCCTAATTGCAAAAGGCTATTTGACCCTTCTTTTACCTTTAAAGCCCCCACTTAATCATTTACCCATATATATAAATATAAATATTTGAATTTCTCGGTAGATTCACAACCACAAAGTTACTGATTTTTTTTTTTAGTTTCTTTAAAGGTGTCCCACTAGGCTAGTTTACTTGTCTTTTTCAAATGCATGTATTTTATAAAGAAGAGATTTTCATTTATACCCATTATAGCAATCAAACTTTATATTATATTTGATTCCTAATCTATGCAGTAAATTTTATGACTTTTTTCAAACTACTTTCATTTCAAACAAGGTAAATTAATTAATATTTTTGGTATGCTTAAATTTAAATTACTTTAATTTAGTAGCCTTGGACTCAAATCTGCTTTTTTGATGTCTTCAACCCTTCCTTCTCTCTTTCTTTCTTTATTTTTTTATTTTTTAAATATTTGATAAAGTTAATATCCCTTTCATTTTAATAACACTTCTCCATATTGAAAATTTTGTTCATGAATCAACCAATTAAACACCTAATAAACAGTGAACCAATTTTTATGGACACAAAGCAATTTTGACTAATTTTTCAAGATGACACTTAAAAAAGGGTTTTTAAGTGTACTTTTTCTCTAAATATTTTCTTCAAAGAAACATTAATTAAGTTGTTCATAACAAAAAAAAAAAAAAAAACATTTAAAAATGTTTAAGCAAACTCAATAAAAATGTGAAGAAGTGCTTGTATAGTTAACTAAACACATTTTTAAACCCTTTCAAATGTCAGTCACTATGAGATTTGGTTAGAAGTACTTTTTTTCTTGGTTAAAATCACTGTTATTATGTCTAAAAATAATTATGTTTATCATTCAAGTGTTTCATAAAAACAAATTTAGAGTATTAAGTTGGAATGCTTGATTGAGAAGAAATACATCATAATACCTTATAACAAGCACTTCAACGGGAAACGAATTCCATTTATATATATATATATATATATAGAAACTATAAGATTTGATATCAAACTTTCGACTTTAGAATGATAATTCATGTATTTATCTACAAATTACTATAAAATAATTGTCGATCAATTATCAATTTAGAATCATTTTTTAGATAATCAACTATAAAAATAATTAGGTTTAAATATTACTCTAGTCTTTCTACTTTTGGCTTTGGTTCATTTATTTTTAAAATGGTAATTTTGGTTCTCGTACGTTCAACTTTAATTTATTTGGTTATTGTACTATCAAGAGTACAGAGATTAAATTAATATTTAAATTAGATAATTATAAATATATTTTATTATTTCAAAAAAGAGTAATTGACTTTCCAAAATCAATTGAGAATTTAAATTTAAACACACCCAAAAACATTTTACCCAAATGCTTATAAGTTGTAATGTATTTCAACTACCTTTTGGAAAAAAAGAAAAAGTGTGTATTCTAGAACCACACAGTCAAGTGGAAGGATTAAAAAAGAAAAAGAAAAAGAAAAGAAAAAAGGTTTTTCCTTTTTTTAAATAATAATAATAATAATATTTATTATTTCATAATAAAGATAAAGAAAAGAGGGAAATTGATGTGTTGAAAAAAACAGAAACTGCATAAGAATGAAAAAAAATCCAAAAGATGACATTCAAAAAACAAAAAACACACAAAGGTCTCACGCGCCCCCTAAGAAGTGATGAACACGCGCCAAAAGAGAGAGAAACATAAATTAATTAAATAGTTTGTGTGTTGGGGATCGAGAGAAGGAAACAATCAAAATAAACCTATTTAAATATCAAATTACGAAATTACCACTCTTAGTCTCAACAAAAGAACCGGCCGACCGGGGACAGTATCTTTGTCCGATGTATCACATTCACTTACTTTTTATTTTATTTTCTTTCTTTTTTGTCTTTTTTTAGACCACTAATCCAAATTCATCCACCACACAATACCTTGTCATTAAGATTTATTCATATCAACTAAAATATTTTGTTAATATTACAAATATTAATTTCTATATCTCTAAACTTTAGTAATTGTATGAATTAAAATTTTAAATTAATATTTGTATTAATTCAAACTCTGAGATTTCATAAGTATATTAATTTATTCCTCTATCGTTTGATCGTGTAAAAATTTATAATTTAAATAAATTAAACTCCTAAATTTTCATAAGTCAGTCAATTTAGACCATTCATACTCTTGAGAATCATCAATGCATTAATTATCAAACGTGTGTAGACTTCTTCAAATGTGTTGATTTAACAAAAATGAATGATCAAAGTAAATGCATTGATGATTTTCAAAGGAAATTTTGTCTAAGAGTCTAATTTGATTTATTTCTTAAAGTTTAAAGGTTTAATTGATACAGTTATAAATTTCACATGAGATTTTTCCAAATGGAACGTAACAAATGGTATAAATTGATACATTTATAAAAGTTTAAGGTTTAAATTGATATAATCATTAGTTCAATGTTTAAATTGATGTAATCCAGATATTAAATTAATATTTTCTCTAACTTTTACGATATAGTAGAAATATATAGATCAATCTTTATTTCTATTGTTGGATACATGAACATGTTGATAAAAAATTAATATTCTACTTATAATAAAATGTAACTCTATTATATATTTCTTAAATAAATTTAAGTCTAAATATGTACATTGGTTTTTAGTAGGCTAGATTAAAAGAAATAACTCTAAACTTTGTCCTTTATACATATGTTATTCTTCAAAAATTACAACATTACTCAACTTTAAATAAAAAATTGAAAGAAAAAAAAAACCATACTCTTAGAGTAGAAGCTTGTTGGATTGTTGGATAAATATTGGGACTTGAAAGTTGAAATGATGGGTCAATGTTAGAGTTCCTATGTTCACATGTCGTTGAGAGATTATTTTAGACATCAATTTTCATCCAATATTATAAGGGGGTGTTTGGACACTCGTAATATAATAAGTTTATAATGTAATATAATTCAAAACTCATATTTTGATTGAGCATTTTGAGCCCGATTTGTAATAATAAACTCATTTCGTTCTGGTAGTTTTTAATCTAACCATCTTTTCCATTGCTTTCACGCTTTATGATCTCATTTTCGTTCTGTCCTCGATTCCATACGTATTCTATCCAGCTCTCCAAATGGCTTCTAATAAATTTAATTTTTACTTCAAGATAGTTTGAAACATTTAAAGATAATTTTGTAATTTTTGAAATGATATTATATTATTTTTAAGGAAAAATAAAATTTTGGTCCTTAAGTTAAAAGGACATGTATAGGGAGATGGGGAATGTTTGGAGTGCAAAGAAAATGGAATTAAGCTTGATTTTTTTTTTTTTTTGACCAGGCAGGCTGCCAACTTACCCGTAGGATATTAAATCCTAGATAGGTGGCCACCATGGATTGAACCCACAACCTCTTAACCTTTTGACTTTTTTTGAATGTTCCCACTACCACTAAGCCAATCCATGATGGTTAACTGAACTCGATTTTATAGCTTCCCAAATTGACGTGATGCTTTGTTGCTATATTAATTTATAAATTGTGAGCATTTTTTTTTCCATCTCATTATTCAACATCAATGTTGTCATTATAATAACAACAATAATTTAGAGGAAGGGGAGAAATGATTCTATCAACCAAGTCAAAATTAAGTTAGGTTATCGATTTCATATTTAATTGATACGTGACCATTTATAATAGTTATTTAACCAATGTTATTAAAACACTTTCTGGAATTATAAGATTTTTTAGAAAATGAAATAAAAAATAGTATTGTAAACCAAAGAGATTTAAAATTGTTTGTTTTTCCTTTTTATAGGTTGGACAATTTTATATATTTAATATATTAATTTCAATAGAATAGAATAAAAATTAGCTTAAAGATGAGTTATAAATTACATTTAAAAACCATGTATTTACCTTCATATATATAGCTTGGTTATTTAATTTTAAATTTACACCCAGTTTCATTAAAGTAAACTCCAAAGGGTTGTTTTCAAATATAAAAAAACGAGTCAAACTATTTATAAATATATAAAAATTTTACTATCCTGCGATATCTATTTATAGTAATTTTTCAAACTCTAAATTTGAAAATTAGTAAAAATTAATTTCTTCTCCCTTTGTCAATTTTCTATTATTTCTAAAATCTATAAACATATACCAAACTTTTGTGAATTATTTAAAATGCTTTTATTTAGGTTTAGCCATTTTAATGTTGAATTTAAACCCTTTTTTTTTCTTTATTTTTCTCAATATAGTTGATGTTGAATTATTTAAAATGCTTTTATTTAGGTTTAGCCATTTTGGAGTTGTATTTGGGACTTAATTATGAATTAAATTTTAAGTAGTTCATTAAGTTGGCAAAAACTTAAAATTTAGTTTTAAAAAACAACTAATTAATTTTGCCAGTTATTCAAATTTTAAAGCTAATCTTTTAATTTCTTAATTTGTTTGAAATATTTTATAAATACTTAAAAACACTTTTTTTTTCTTTCAAATTTTTGAAGTTTTTTTTTAGAGATAAATGCGATAATTGTAGAATAATTAATATGACGTATTAATTATACATAGCAGACATCAGTTATTTTTTCCCCTATTATTACAGTTTTTGTTTTTCAATCTAATCAATCAATTCTCTTATCTCCAACAAAAAATCCGACAACATCCCCTCCCAAAGCTAAAGAAGAAACATCATCATCTTTATATTCTAACAAAAATCCCTTTTTCTTATACATTATAATTATTATTTTCTCTCTTTCCTCCCGTTCCAAAAATAGTTTTATCATTTTTATTTTTCTGAAGACTTTATATTTCTTATTTATTTATTTATTTGCAAACGTGTTGATACATAAGTTTGTATTTTAAAAGAAATTTATTCTTTATTTTCATCTTTTCTTCCCTCCATGAATTAGAAAGTTATCGAGTTATCTGCAAAAACATAAAATGTTGTCATTTATATGAATTAGTAATAATTTAGCTCTTAAATTTTATAAAATTTGTAATAATTAAACTTATACCTTCGAAAATTTTAATAAAAATTTGAATTTTAAGAATACAAGGACAACTTAGTACATTCTATGAAAAATGGCAACTTATTATTTGTTTTCATAAACATGTTTGATCTCTAGCTTATTGCTTTCCAATTAATCTATATCGGTAAGAATCTCTAGTTGATATGTGACAATCATTTTTTCATTATAAAAACTAAATTGTTACAAATTTTAAAGTTAGAAGTTTTAGATTATTTGTATATCCTACCTATTGTATTAAAAAAAATATAAATATATATATTAAACAAATTGTAGTTAAACATTATGTTAAATTAGGACAAATATGCCATGACACAAAAATTCCATCGATGTGAATGAGTTTGGAGTCCATCCTTAATCTAATTAATTAAACACTAATATTGTAAAATTAATTAATTGTCATAAATAAATAAATAAATAATTATATATGTATCCACGTTTGTACTTATCTAATTAAGTGCTCATGTGGCTAAAACAGTACACAAATCAATGCCATCAAATGAAGAGAAGTGATTGATCAACCTTCTTTATTGTCTTTCATATAATCATAATCTCTAATAGTACTTCCAACATTAAATAAAATCATATTTATGATATTATATGATGTGACTCCAACTATTTAATTTCCTCAAAAGTTTGTTTTTATATTCCACTTATTATTATTATTATTATTATTATTATTATTATTTAAAAGTCCTCAATAGCGGTTGACTAATTATTAAATTAAGAATATCGACTAAATATGGTTCAATTTTGATTTTACCCATATCTCATTAAACTATTAATTTTTTAAGGCACTACTGTTAGTGGTTTGCAATCTTGTTTTCCTAATTAAGGTCTAATAATTCTTTTTCAAAATTATTATTATTAAGAAAATTTTTACAAATAAAAAAAATGTCAAATTATTTATATAAAATAATAAAAAAAAATACTGATAGATATTGATAAACTTCTATCAGCTTCTATTATCAAACTATTTATAAAAAATAGTAGAAAAAACACTGATAGATATTGATAGACTTCTATTATTTTTATCATTGATAGACTTTGACAGACTTATATCAGCGTCTATCACAATTACATAAAAATTTTGTTATTTTGTGTAAATAGTTTCTTTATTTTTCTATTTTTTTTTAAAAAAATTATATAATTCTTTTTCTTTTTCTTTTTTAGCCTGTAAATAGAATATTTTTTTTTTAATAAAGTTTATATAGAGGATAATTGTGATATATTGAATTAATCATTCAATTAATTTATGAATTTTAGATTTGATTACTTATAAATTATTTTTACATCGAAATTTAAATTTTTCGCTACTATTACTTTCAAAATGTTCTTTTTAGTTTTTATGAAAAAAGAAAAAAATATGACATTCATTTATATGCTATACTATTATAGGAAGTTACACAAATATATATAAATGGGTTAGCTAATAAACTGTTTATATCATATCTTATAAAATTTTCAAGGTCAGACAATTATGTTATTAAATAATTAGTTGGAATCTTGGGAAAAAAAACACTATAATAAATTAAGAAAGAAGAAACATATTTAATTAAAAGTAAATAAAAGAATTCCAAAAAAGGAAGAGGGAATTTAGAGAGATAATTATATGGTTTGAAATTAGAATATAGTTGTCTTGTCATATGAAAATACATAGAATTTCAACATGATGGCTACATGAGTAATAAGTCTAGCGGGTGGAGCAATGGGTAAATGACACGTGTAATTTAAAATATTTTTAAAATCTTTTAAAAATAAAAGAATCTAAGAATCACTATGTAGTGATTGGCTTAGTGAGTAAATGAGACTCAATAAAACATGGTATCTCTAAATTCTCTCAATTGCATGACCCAACTTAAAAAAAAGAAAAAAAAATTCAAACTTTATTCCCCATATCATATGCTTTTTTGCTTTTCAAAAGTTTATTATGTTTCTTTTCTTCCTTTTATTTTCAAACTTTTTATAATGTTTTATAAAGAAAAAACATTTTTACATTTGTGAATTAAATTTATTCTTTAAGCTTTTCACATCAACGTTAAACTTAATGTGTAATGAAGAGTTTGGATCATGTCCTACTGTCTTCAATTTTACAAAATTTGACGAGTTTTTCTAGGCCCTTTTAGATCACATCAATACCACTTTTCAAATCAACATATTGAAATATTAATATAAATCTCTGATAGATGAAAGATCTCGTTTTGGAGTAAAAAAGCACTTCATGAGCTAATGAATTAAAGGCATCCTATTTATCGGTAAGAATAAACTGACGTTTTATATTCTATTGGATTTCGGTTGACTACGTGATCTTTCTATATCATATCAAGAATAGTAAGTAAAAATGTGGATTCATACTAAAACTATGAAATTATAAAGATGACGTGTATAATTTAACCACTTATAAAGTTCAACAATATAAAGTTTGAGTTTTATATATCATTCTCTCTCGAGTTTTTTTCCTTCCTTGAAGTAAATCATATTCTTATTCTAATTTAATGGTGTGATTTCTATAATAGAATTGTGACATGCGTCAAAGAAAGAAAAAAAAAAGTTACTTTTAATGTAATATCTAATTGTCTAATAACTTTATTTGTCTCAATTCTATGCAATCGCTATTTGAAATCTTTTTGGTGATTTTGTCTTTGTAGATGAGAAGTTTTCTATTTCAAACAAAGATAGCAACCTTTTGTCTCTTAAAATAAATTTACTATTATTATTATTATTATTATTATTATTATGTGAAACACATTAAATAAAATTGAAATAAAAGGGAGAAAGAGAGAGAATGTGGTCATAAATATGTGTTCACATCATCACATGTGTGAGGCATTTACATTCAAAATTCACAAAAGGCATATGACAATTTGCATGTGTTTGTAAAGAATTAAAATAAAGAAAAATAAATTTAGCTTGATGGTAATTGACATGATCTTCATCTTTAGAAGTCAAAGGTTTGATCTCTTATTCCCGTAATTGCGGTAAGATTAATCAAAAAAGAGAGAATATTAGCATAAGTTTTCGTATATGACATTTTGTCTTACAATAACGAAATAACTTCTAAAAAGATACGTTAAAGATTTGGTATTGGCTATATCTTATTTTTAAAGATGTTGTGGTAGTTGTCCCTTGAGATGTTTGTCAGCTTGTCCTTCATCCTTACGAATGTTGATCCTATTTCATTGTATTTTACTTTTATGAAAAATCATGTATAAATATTTCTTCTTTCTCCGAGTTAGAGCTAATTGTCTCTTGGATTGGTTATCCTTTTATATCATGCATTCTATATGGCTGTTTTGTGGAGGTTTAGGGTTGCCTCTTTTCAAGATCTCGAGAGTTGTTTTTAAGAGGTTGTTAGAGATTTGTTCTTCCATGTGTTAATTCTAGGTATTGTGAAGCTTCCATTACTGTTGAACTTGATGTAATCTCTATATCATACTAAAGTGTTCTACTACATCTTGAGAATGGATTCTCACATTTAGGGGGAGCCTAAGTATCCAAAGTGAAGTGGTCTTCATTGGAAGTTGGAAAGATAAAAGTTTTTGTTGAGAAGGAGTCTCACACTTAGCAGGAGTCTAAGTTTCTTTCAGAAGGAGTCTCGCACTTAATGGGAGACTAAGTGGTCATTCACTAAGTTATACCATGAGCATGTCACTGTAATTGTCATTAATCTACAGATAATTACAACGTTGTAATCACTTGACTTTATATTAATGAAATTATCTTTCACGAACACACTGCCTCTAATACATAGGTGGTATTACACCGAATTGAATTACCAAACTTGGTGTTTGTCTTGTAATATTTTTACCTATGCTTTATTTATTGTCTTTGAAATTGTTGTAACATTGTGTATAATATGTCTCCTTGTGTGTCACATAATATCTCTTTTAAAATACATAAGTTAAAAAGACAAAAGTTGAATTTATTAATGAGTTAAAATGAATAAATATGGAAATCAATTAAAACTCTTACATATATGGAAAAGCAAAGAACTCAATACAACAATAACCCTACCCATTGAACTAAAAAAATCAATAGCAATCATACTTTTTAATAAAAAATACAAAATTGAATTAAATAACCAAAATGTTAAAAGCAAAGGTAAAGCAATAGCAATAACTGAAATAACCAAATCAATTTAAAAAAGCAAATAAAAAAAGGTGTATAGTATCTAAATACAATAGCAAAACTCCTCTCATCTCCAACAAGAAGAAATTCTGTTATTTATTATTATTATTATTATTATTATTGTTGTTGTTTTTTTAAAAAATATATATAATATGAATTTTATGAATGGCAGAATAATGAGAGTGCCTGAAAGAGCATGTGAAAAAGCCAAACTCCTCTTACTTTTAAGCAAAAGTGAAATTCTTTTTGAAGAAAAAAAAAAAGAAAAAAAAAACTTTTTGCAAATTCTAAATACTTAACCCTACATTCTGACTAATCAACACAAAAGCTGGAGAGATAATTAAAATACAACATTTTTTTAAATATATATTCATGAGTTTTCGAGCCACCTTATATATAATTCGAACAATTTCAATTGCTACAAACAAATTAATTTTATAACTATACGAGTTAGTCAGGCGTCGACAAAAAAAGAAATCGAAGAAATTTAGTTTAGATTGTCGTATACTTACTTAAGTTATACAACCATCCAAATTCTTTTGACAATCAATTATAGTAAGTCAAATAATTATTTTGCGAAATCCATCGAAGTATATTAAAACTCAGTCCAACATAAATAGAACAAGTTTAATAGTACTATCGTAGATATTAATTTTTCTCTATTTATATTATAATTTTTTTAAAAAAATAAAATTTTAATATTTTCTAAGGTCTAGAGATGATTAATGGGAGTAATACTTATATTTATATAAAGTGAAAAAATTTGCAAACTAGTGGATGAAAATTAAAATAATAATAAATAAAGTTGATTGAACCATCTCCCTGTCTGTGAATCATTAGAGAGAGAAAGGGAGGAGAGAGAAAGGGTAATGATAAATTAAAAAATAAAATAATAATAGTGGTGGGGGCATCTTTTAATAACGACAAGAGCAAAAAAACTCAATATATATTTATATTGACTACACATTTGCCTTTTAACATGGACTAATTAAAATATATTTTAAATTTTGATTTAAAGTTTTTTTTTTTTAAAAAAAAAAAATTCTCCCTTTACACTATATTTTTGAGTTATGGTTTTGTCTCTTAAGAAATTATTATTTTTTTTTTAAAAAAAAAAAAAGAAACAAGATTCTTTATATGAGGATTTCATTTTCATCACTAAATGTGAAGAACAAGTGTATGTTTGGAGATATCTTGTGATTTTGTTTCATTGAATATAATGGGATTTGATTTACAAGTTTAGGTTTGGTTTTTTAATTCCTTTTTTCATATGTATTTTATTTTATTTTATTATTTATTTTGCTTAATATTCAAGTCAACGAATACGATATATATCAACTAAGTAAATAGAAGCTTCAATTTGAAGTATTGTTTAATTTATCATTGGAATTTTAATATTATTTCACGTACTAAAATTGTTCCTCACAATTAACTATTTGAAAATTTTAGTTAAATAGCACGACCTTAATTAGTGTTCTGGTCGATGTCGTTTATTTATTTATTTTTTCTTTTCTAAAATTAGCATGAAGATAAGTATTTTCTTAATACTTTTATATTACGCTTAAATTTGAGTTTAGTTTAAAATTTAAATCTTATATATATATATATATATATAATTTTGGAGCAAAATTTAGCCTTTAAAATAATTTATCTATAAATCATGAAAACATATTTCCACTATGTTTTATGTTACATGAACATTATTTTTTAGTATTAATCTATTTTGATAAAATTATCTTCAAAAGACTAATTTTAAAAATGTATTGGAAGTTGAACGACTAAATTTATATATTTTAAAATATAAAATAAAAATAGAAAGAAACTCATATTTGGTAATTCTTGTGTGTTTAAATAATTAATTAAAGTTATTTTTTTTATTTTTTTTACAGAATCCAGGGAAATATATATTTGGACTATTTTAATAAAAGTTATAGAGGAGAGGAGAATCTAGGTAAAATGAACTAAAAATATTGAGAAGAATACTACCTTTTTAAAATATGGGAGAAAATGTAATCATGGTACAAGAGAACCAACAAAAGAATTTCTATAAAAACAATCACCAATCAAAGAAAAAATGGGACTATTTTAATGAATAAATAATTGTAAAAATATTTATTGAATAGTACTTGGATGAAATTCTTTTAATGAATTCAGTGAAGTAGTTGAGGGTTTTTCAACATAATTAATACTACCATGGAAATTCTTCAATTATAAATTTCACTAGACCAAAAAAATATATATATTTTTGATGAAATGGAAAGTTTATAATAAAAAATAATATTATTTCTAAGTTCGAGTAAAAAGAAAATTTTCATTTTAATATTTCAATTCATTCTTAAATTTTTATTTAATTTGATGGAGGCAAAAACATGCAAACTATTATACAATTTAAAGATAAAATAAATTTATAAAAATATTCATTAATATTATTAAGGGTAATTATAATGAGTAGTAATTTTAAGGATAATAACCAAGTGTATAACAACATTTTTAAAAAATTGCAAATATAGCAAAATCTATCAGTGATAAACTTATATCGCTGATAAATGATAGAAGTCTATCACTGATAGACTTTGTTATATTTGTAATTTTTTTAAAATGTTGCTATATATGTTAATAATTTAAATCTAATTGTTATATTTGTAATTGTCTCTAATATTAAAGTATAGGGGCTAATTATTACTAATTAAAGTTTAACGATTAAATTGTTACCAACTAAAATTCATAGACTAAATTATTATTTTCATACAAATTTAATGACGAAAAGCATTGTGTGACGAATTCTAGGTCATATAAATGAGTGAAAGAAAAAATAATTCAACATTTTTAGATTCAACTTCTACACTCTGCAATGATTAATATTTTAAAAATAAATTATTTCATATGCATAAACACAAAAAAAGAAGGGAAGTGAAAGACAGGCTAGATTCTAAAAAAAGAAAAATAAATAAATAAGGCAGGTTATGAATCAGTTTAAAAAATTTAATCGAATTATTTGTAAATATTAAGATTAAATTGTATTTTAAAAGCATTTTTTAGAAATCTATTAATTTCCTTTGCATAATAATAATAATAGGAAAATAATAAATTAGAAAACATGAACAACATCATTGTGGAGACAAAGTTGATATAAAAAACATAAAATATATATTATTTTAAAAAAACCATATCATTATTATTAATATTATAATTTGAAGATGAGAGTATGGTGGGACATCATTTTAAAAATATACAATTTTAAAAATAAATAAATAAAAGGAGATACGTAATCTTTAAAAATAAAAATATAAAACCAGTGTGGGCCCCACACCATCGTGGTTGTCACTCTCATCACTGCCTCATTTGAATATGTGCCGCGGGGCCCGGCGGCGCGTTCCCGTCACACGCTTCACTCTAAACTCTCTTTTGTCTTCTTCCAACTCTCTTGCTTCAAATGACTTTATTTATATATATATATATATATATATATTCTCATTATTTGAGTTGATGTTAAATTACCGCTCAAAATAAAAATTTAAATTAAATAGATTACAGTAAATTTTATATACTTTAGAGTTGGTTCAATTTTAATAAAATATTTTCAATCAATTTTAAATTTAATATCTTAAAGTGAACTTTTATGAAAATTAGTTAAATAGTAATAATTATTTTCGTACCATAAAATATACACGAATATGATTAAAGAATTCATAGTAAAAATGTTAATATATAATAAATTTTTTAAAAATTATTAATAAATTAATATTAGGAACTAAATTTAAAATTTATTAAAATTACTTGACTAAAATTGAACATTTAAAAATACATAAACAAAAATTGAACAAGCCTCAAAATAAATGGACTAAAATAATATTTTAACCTAAATTTAATTAGATAAACACTTTAATACTTTCCTCACTTGTTAGCTTAAAATTTTGCTAAAGACTCAATAGATAGAAATTAATATTAACTAGAGAGAAAATAAGAAATTCGTGATACCACGTTAAAGAGTCGATTGACACTAAACACTGCCGGATTTGAAAATGTGCCATGGGCCGGCGGCGCGTGAGATACACGCGCCCCACTTCAATCTCTTTCTTTTTCTCTTCCTTCAAGTCTGTCTGGTTCTGGACTTAGAAAATGAGCTAAACAAATTTTCTTCCTTTTTTTTATATTTAATTTTCTCTCTTTATTTTTAAACTTTTCTTTTTGGTAAAAAAAAAAAAGAAAAAAGAGTGTCAGAGGTTTGGGGCAAGTGAACGTGCGCTATTTGAAGCACAGATCTGGATCCACTCCAAAGCATCAATCAAACAAACGCCCTCTTTCTCCCTCTCTTTCTCTCTCTCTTTGAGGGATTGATTTTTTTTTTTTTGAATTCAAAGGAGAGAGAGAAAGTTAGAGAGAGAGAAAGAAAGAAGAGTGAAAGAGAGAGCTCAGCTTCAGAAAACAATGGCAGAGTAGCAGCAGCAGCAAGCAGCAGAAGAAAGAAACAGAGTTGCAGGTTTTCCTTTTGAACACCCAAATCATGCTTCTCTTCTTCTTCTTCTTCTTCTTCTTCAAAAACTAAAACCCATTTCAACTAAAGGCGGTGCTTTGGCTTTATGGTAAAAAAAAAAAAAAAATCAAACTTTGACCATTACAGAGTTCTTCTTCATCAAAGATTTCAACTTTCTTCTTCTTCTTTCATGGGTAATTAAAAAGATTACATTTTTCTTACTGTTTCTTCTTCTTCTTCCTTTTTCTTTTCTTTTCAAGGGTTTTCCCTTTAATGAAGGCAAGCTCTTTTCTTTTCTTTTCATCTAACCCACACGGGAATACCTTCTTGTGACACCAAACTTTCTCTTTTAACCCTTCTTTTTTTTTTTTTTTCTTTGCTCAACCTTCCCTTTTCTTGACCTCTTTTTTTGGGTATGTTGTTTCAGGAACAAGCTTTTTGACAGAAAAGAAAAGAGAATAAGAGAGTGAAGTGAAGCTACGCCAACTCTAATCCCATCTCATCTCTTTTGATCTCGACAACTTTGGTAGGTGAAACGTTGAGAAAACAAAGAAACAAAGTTAAGAAAAACAAGTATTACTTGTAAAAGATTTTACTTTTGTCTCCAAAACCAGCAAAAACCGAGGGAACAATCTTCTTCCTTCCTCTTATTAGTTGCTGGGTCTGAAACTTTTCTTCTACTGAACTTCCTCTTTCTCTTCCCTCCATGGATTCTTATGAAGCTTCAAGAATTGTGTTCTCTAGGATCCAAAATTTGGACCCTGAAAATGCTTCTAAAATCATGGGCCTTCTTCTTATTCAAGACCATGAAGAAAAAGAGATGATTAGATTGGCTTTTGGCCCTGAAGCTCTGCTTCACTCTGTAATTCTTAAGGCTAGGAAGGATTTGAGTCTTCCGTCGGTTAACTCGCCGTCGACTCCTTCGACGCCGAGTTCTTCACCTTCTCCGTTTGCTCTTTCAACGAATCCTATCGCTATTTCGAGGCAAAGTTCTTCTTCTTCTCGGTTGGGAATTAATCTTCCTCCTTCACTTACAATTCCCAGCCCTTCTTCTTCCAGTTCTGTTTCTTGGGCTGCTGGTTTTTCCTCTGAACTTCAAAATTCCGATGATCATTTGATTAGTTCTGGGAATTTACCACTTGGGTCGTCTTGTTATGGTGCCGGAGGAGCTCCGGCGAGTGATATGATCGATGAATTTCAGCTTCAGGACCAGCTTTCCTTCCTCAACGACGGCTCTCCGACAATCGGCGTTAAGAATTCCGACTTGTTTTTCCCGCCGGCGGACTTGTCGTCGAGTCCCACCGGCGGCGGATTTGGGTCCTACGGTGGAGATGCTACTTGGGGTGGAGGGCCGGTCCACCGCCGGAGCTGCTCTGTGAACGACGCGTGTTTGGGAACAGAGGATTTGAATTGTGGATTGGGTTGGAAGCCTTGTCTTTACTACGCTAGAGGGTTTTGTAAGAATGGAACTAGTTGCCGGTTTCTCCACGGTGGCCTTGGGGATTCCGACGGCGGCGCCGCCGTCGGCTCGCCGAGTAAGATCGAGATGATGGAGCAGTGTCATGAACTTCTCAGATCCAAATCTTCTGCTCAACAGCGCCTCGCCGCTGCTTCTCAGCTTATGGCTTCTGCTAATTCCTTCCCTTACTCTCCAAAATCCATCAACTTCCTTCTCCAACAGCAACAAAACGATTCCCAGAGGTATAATCTTTTCATGTTCTTAAGAATGTCATGTGATTTACGAAAGAAAAAATCTCATCTTTTCAACTCCTCTGTTTGCAGAGCTGCCGCAGCCGCCGCCGCAGCCTTAATGATGGGGGAAGATCTGCACAAATTTGGCCGGTCCAGTCGGCTAGAACGAAACGAGTTTTCGTTGAACGGTGGCGCCGGTATCATCAATCCAGCTTCAAGACAGATCTACTTGACTTTCCCCGCTGATAGCACTTTCAAAGAAGAAGACGTGTCCAACTATTTCAGGTTTCTTCACAAACCCAATTCTTCACTTCATTTCTTGTTCTTCTTCATTCATTTCTGAAATTTGTTTTTTGTTTTTTGTTTTTTGTTTTTGTTTTTTTTTTTTTTTTTGTAAAGCATGTTCGGTCCAGTTCAAGATGTGAGAATCCCATATCAACAGAAGAGAATGTTTGGGTTTGTTACTTTTGTTTACCCTGAAACAGTGAAGCGCATTTTGGGTAAAGGGAATCCTCATTTTGTTTGTGATGCTCGTGTTCTTGTTAAACCTTACAAGGAGAAAGGCAAAGTCCCAGACAAGTACAGGCACTCTCTCTTTCACTCTGTTTTTCACTTTGTTTTTTTCCTTTTTAGAGTTTGTTTGTGAGATTCTTAGATTTTGTTGTTCTAACAGGAAGCAGCAACAAATTGATAGAGATTTCTCCCCTTGTGGAACTCCAACTGGTTTAGATTCCAGAGAACTTTACGATCATCTTCAACTCGGGTCAAGAATGTTTTATAATTCCCACCAAGATCTGCTATGGCGAAGGAAATTGGAAGAACAACAAGCTGATCTGCAAACACTTGATCTTCAAAGTCGACGCCTTTTGAATCTGCAGCTTCTTGATGTGAAGAAGAATCAGCTCCCTCACCACCACCACCGCGCTCTTTCCACCGGCAGCCCGATTCCTTCCCCGACGCATTCTCCGAACCCGTTCACTCAAAATCTCATCTTCCCCACCATTCGTAGTACTAGCACTAGCAGCACCTCAGATATCTTGAGAGGTGATGTTCATAATCCATCACCATTGATGAGTCCAATCTCAACTTGTGTTAAACTTGAACTCCAAAATCCTAACTTTTGTTTGTTTTGCCTGTAGAGAATGGCGCTACACCTGTGCGAACGCCACCACCCGTTTCGTTCATGCCGTCATCGACCGATATGCCACGGCAGCCATCGCCAGTCGATAATGGTACCTCGGCAACAATTGCTCAAGGTGGGAATGACAAGGAGAGATCTCAGATTGATGACAGTGATTTACTTGAATGGTAAAAACACAATCGATACTACTTTTTTTTTTTTTATCTCAAGATTCTTCTTTTAGTTAAAATTTATGTGTAATAATGGATATTGCAGTTTTGAACATAATCTCCCTGATAGTCCCTTTGCATCTCCTGCAAAAGCCACCGGCGAGTACGCAGCCAACTTCTCCGACATAGCAGCGGTCGGAGAAGCAGCAAACGACTCCGACGACGCATCGTCAATTCTCACATCAACTTCCTCTTTGGAAGTAGCAACATCCTTCAAATCCTACAATTGCCAGATGCCAAGGTGAGTATCAATACAAACTTCAAACAAACAAACAGACATACATACAAACATACAAACAGCGTTCCTTGAAATACAAACAATAATCAATCAACTACAGGTTCCCGTCCGGCCACGGCGCGATCGGAATGTACGCGGGGACGGGTGGGCCGACATGTCCAGTGGGAATTTAGCATCCAAAGCAGCAGCAGGTACTGTTTGTTGAATGATTTCCCCATTGAAAAAAAGAAAAGGCAAATGGGGGTGTTTGAAAAAAGAAAAAACTTAATTTTAACAATCATGTTTGGTCAATTCCAGGAAGGAAATAAATATAAAAAAAGGAAAAGAAAAGAAAAAAGTGATTAACAAAAACAGAGGAGTACCATATGAAAACAATATCTATAGAGAATCAGCAGAAGAGCAGAAGAGGCAGAAGCAGTAGCTCCACAAAGGCTCCATCATCAACAGTACAAAGAAAGAAAGAAAAAAAGAAGCATACATAAAAGGGAAAAAAGTGGGGTCACCCATTTTTTTTCTTTTTCTTCTTTGTTCTTAATTGTTGTTGTTGTAGTAGTAGAAGAGCAGTAGAAACAACCCATCTTCTATCTCTTTAGTGGTAAAAAAATTTGAATTTACAGGTTTAAGTAAAAAAGAAAGGACACACAGAAAGAAAGAAGGTTTTTTTTTTTTTTTTTTCCACAGAGTACTTAAAATGTGTAGTAGTAAGCAAAAAAATGGTAGGGGATGAGGAGGAAGATGAAGAAGATGATGGTGGATGTGGGGGACTGTAATATTCAATTTTTAATTTTATTTTCTCTATTACTTTTCTTTTGTTGTTGTTTGTTGTCCTCGATCAATCCAAAAGGTTAAGCGTAATCTGATTATATCAATATTTTGATATTTAAGTTAAGCTTATAAATATAATTACTTTTTTTTTTGTTTGTTTGTTATTCGCATGTTAAAAAATTAAGTCAAGTTTTGAAAATTAGTATGGACGGTTTAAAAATATAATAAAATGAGCAAACTTATGTCATTGTATAGACAATGATAGATAATAGTAGTCTATCGTTAGTAAACATTGATATTGTACTATATTTAAAAGTATTTAATAGTTTTGTCATTTAAAATAATGACTCAATTAACATGGTATATAATCTAGTTTTTTTTTAATTGTCTTTAAGAAAATTGGAGGAACTAAATATAAATTTCTAAGTTAGGAAACAAAATTGTTAGGAGGAGACGAGCATAATTTTCTAACCATGAAAAAATCTACCATTTTTAATGTTCTCACCTTTTTGTTTAAATAGAAGCTTGATTTTTTTTTTCTTTTTTCTAGACATAAATAAGAAACAAGGAACAACCGAACCAACTATCTCTCACTCCTCTTCACAAATTTAAATCAAGCTAATCAAAGAACAATTTTGAGAGGATAATAAAGCTGCAATAATATGAGTAGATTTGTTTCTCTCCAAGAATGTGACAAAAATGAGAGATATTTATGAAGAAAATGTCACCAAAGTTGCAACAAGATAAGCAAGAAAAGGTTTAAACTTGAAAAAGTATTTTGTAGATTTCTAAAAATTCAATTTCATGGAGAAGATGCCACAAAACTTAAAAAGTTCCTTTAAACTTTATTAAAACTTTAGGTCAAAATATAACATCTTGTTTGACGCAAACATGAACATAACTCAATTGACATAAACTTGTGTAATCAATCTCGAGATTAGAGATTCGATCCCCTACCCTACATATTATAATAAAAACGTCCTATTCGATAATTGCTTGATTTTTTATTTTTGAAAAAATTAATTTTAAAAAGCACTATTTTTACTTATTGATTCTTTATTTTGTTCTCTAATTATTTTAGACATGTTTTAGAAATCTAAAAACTAGAAAAAATAAAAACTTATTTTAATTTTGAGAATTTAGCTTAAAAATTAAAATATTTACGATGGTTAAGAAATTGTGGAAAAAGAAATAAATTTCTAAAAACAAAAAATCAAAAAGTCAAATAGTTGTGAAAGAAAATTTAAAATAATTATAATTATTTTAAAAAGATTGTCATGGTATATCAAATTTGGATAATGATTCAGATATTTCTTTTTAAAAAGATGTAAAATTTACAATAAAGAAATTACAAATAAAAAAAAAACAATTCTTAAAGAAAAAATCATTACTCAATAAAGTTAACTTCTTTCTTTCTTTTATTATTATTATTATTATTATTTTGGTTTTTGCATGTGTGGGAGAAGAGTGATATAAATTTCAACTTTTTTTTATTTTATTTTATTTTATTATTATTATTATTATTTGAGTGGTTATTGAGGGAATGATGAAGAGAGAGAAAATAAGGGAATAGGGAAAATCACATGGGTTGATTGGAGTGGGAAAATGCCAGCTTGTGATGTAGGACCCCCCCCCCCCCCCCCCCATCTCACATGGGATTCCAATCCCTCTCTCTCTTCTGTCTATATACATGCAATGCAATGCAAATTAAAAAATTAAAAAAAAAAAATACCTTTAATTTTTTTAAAAACAAAGCATTCAAATATCGAATATTTTAAGTTCCATTCTATTTTAATTCATCTACTTTTTTTTTATCTAATTTTAATAAATCTTAAAAATAGTTGTTTAACTTGATATGAAGAAAAAAGGTTTTTTTTTATGAATTTTGAAATTTCTTATTGTTATTGTTTAACAAATTATGATAAAAGATATCTCAAAATGGTTAATTTAAAATTTGTTGAAAGTAATATAAATAAAATGAAAATTCAATACTACAATGAATGAGAATAATATTTTGCTTTGGTTATTATTATTTAATTTTTATAAAAGTATTATTTTAAATGATAACACGGCTGGAGATAATTTTAAATATAACAAAATATTATTGTTTATTAGTGATAGACAGTGTGTGATAGATACTGATAAACATTTATCAATGTCTATAAGTGATGGATACTAATATTTTATTAGTATTTATCTTTAATAGACAGTAATATTTTATCATATTTGTAAATACGTTCGCTCATTATGTTATATTTGGAAACAATTTTTTTTTACAGTAAAATGAGGAATGGACATGAACCCTTCATTCTTTTTCCATTTGCCTTTTTCTCTCTAAAAATATAAACTATTGACACATGTATGACAAAATTGCACGGTTTCTGAGATTCTTTATATATATATATATTCTTAAATTTGTGGATTTTTTTTCTTTAAAAGATTTATAGGAGAGGAGTTTTCTATACTTGAAATCGGAATTTTCGTTGAGGATTTTTTTTTTTTTTTTTTTAAAATTTTTTAGGAAGGCATTCAATATTGTATATTTTTGTCACATCATTTTAAAGGTGAACAAATTTTTTCATGTCGTTGCAGTTTTGACATCTTTTCAAGATTGTTCTTTGATCTCGAAATATGTATTTTCTAGTTAGTGTTCTCCCTCTCCGACTTGTTTAGAAATTTCAAGAGAGTTGGTCGTAGTATTGTGTGATTGCTTGTCTTCTGCCTAAAAAATGTGTTATTTTGATATTTACACTTTGAAATGTGTGAGTTAAATTACAACTTCAGTCTTCAATTTTTTTTTTGTTTATTTAGTTTTGAGTTTCTAAAAAATATTTAATAAATTTTTAAACTTTTATTTTTGTATTTAATAGGTTCCTCAACTTTCAATTTTGCGTGTCTTAATAAATATTTAATCAATCAAAAGGGCTATTAGGATTTGAATTCTAAGTTGAATGAGTCTTAAAATTTCAATGATTTGTAATTAGTCTATCCATGAATTAAAAAAAAATTAAAGTTTGAGTATTAAAATTGTAATTTAACCGATTTATTTTCTTATATATCACTATATTTTGAAAGGTCTGAACTTAATCTTGAGTTTTCAATGTAGTCTCAATTTCTATGACTTTTTGGGAAAATAATGTTAATACTAAAACCTTCATTCAAGAGAGATAGGGGAAAAAAGAAAAAAATAAAAATAAAACACAACTTGAATATGTTCTCCAAATTTTTAGCAAGAAGGTATATGGAGAATATTATTTTTTGAAAAATAAATTTATAGGTGTAAACCTAAGCCAGCAATAGAGATTATTTGTGATAAAATAGCTTAACTCGGTAATATTCTCACGTCCTTTTTTCTTTGAGATTGGAGGTTTGATCTTCAATTTTCATAATTGTAGTATTAAAAAAAAAGATTGTTTGTAACATGAATTATTGATAAAAATATAACTTTGGTCTAATTTAAGATTTATCGAAACTACAAGAATTCAAATTAATATAACTTTGGTCTAATTTAAGATTTATCGAAACTACAAGAATTCAAACTAATATAACTTTGGTCTAATTTAAGATTTATCGAAACTACAAGAATTCAAATTAATAAAAATCACAAATTATCAATTTTGTGTGTTTAATGTCCCTAGCAAAGATGATATTTTTTAAAATTAAATGATCTATTAGATATAAATTTAAATTTTATGCCTAATAATAGAACTCTAAATTTTTAATATTTTGTCTAATAGATATATGAATTTTAAAAAATTCAAAAATTCCAAAGATCAAACAACAAAACTGAAAACTATCAGAGACTATATATATATATATATAGTGTTGAAAAGAAGACAACACAATATACCATCTAAAAACATAGATTATATTGTACAAACTGAGTCATATCTTCCTTGGTTGTTGTTGTTGTTATTATTATTATTATTATTATTATTATTATTATTATTATTATTATTATTATCGTCGTCTTTTAAATACACAAACATGTTGGCTCTAGTGGCTCAAATAGTGTTGAAAAGAAGAACAATGCAAGTGATAGGTTTTTTGTTTTTTTGTTTTTTGTCTAAATATAAATATGGTTCACTTTTTTGAGTAGATATCACTTGTCTGATCATACGTACACAACTGGCCCACAAGATAGACATCACAATATATAAAAAGTTTTTTTTTTTTTAAATCTAACTTTACAATTTTAGTATATCCAAAAGGCACTTTAAATTACTGTTTTGCATTGTAATGTGGGAATAAATAGAAAAAAAAAAAGTGAAGTAAAAAAAAAATTAAATTACAATTTGATTCATGAAGTTTCAGATTTTTAATTTTAAAAGTATTTAACACGTTTTTAAATTTTTAATTTTGTGTCATAAAATTTAAAATTTTATTAAACATTAAATTCAATTTTATATTTAATACATCAGTTAATTTTTAAAAATTTTGAATATGTAAAAAAATGAAAAATTTAAGGACTCATTATACATTTTCAAAGTTTAGGGACTTATTAGAAATAATATTGAAAGTTAGAAAGTTATTAAACACTTCTTAAAAAAACATGCATAAATGCAATAGAAAATAATAAGGTTAATCCTTGTACTTTAAATATTTGATTGGTTTCATTTTATTTTAGTCGGTATACTTTCAATAAATCATAAATTTAAAATGTCGAGGTTAAATTTTATCAAAATTAATTAAATAATATTAATATTTTTCATAAAAAATATACGTAACGTGAATATATTTTCAAAATTTATAAAATGGAAGGTTGGTACATACTAAAATTAAAGCGTATAGAATTTTAATCCAAAAAAGTGGATGAGTAGTGACAATTAGTTGAGTCATTGATGGTTGACTGAGGGGCATAGAGATTTATTCTAAAATGTTTTGTTTTTTATTCCCATTTTGTGGAATTTTTTCTATTCTCATTTTTGTTTTCATTCAATTTAAAAAGAGTTCATGCTATGTAAATTAATAAAAAAAAAAATTTAAAAATAGAAAAATAAAAAAAACTATTTAATAAAATAACAAAATTTTTAGATAATTGTGATAGACGCTAATAAAAATCTATCAGGGTCTATTAATAATAGAAATCTATCACTCATAGATGCTGATAGAAATCTATCAATGCTTATCAATATTTCTTTTTGCTATTTTCTATAAATAATTTGATATTTTTTTCTATCTATGAAAGTTTCTCTAAATTAATTTGGATGACCGCTAACATAATCATAACTTTATTGACATGAATTTATACTTTCAACTTTAAAGTCGGGGTGTATTGTATAAAAAATGGATGACTTTTTATTTTTAGCCTAAAAGAAGAAAAAAAAAAGGGAAAAAAATGGTTATTCACTCTCAATTACTTGAAATTTAATATGTAATATCTTGTTGGGAGCATTTTCATAAAGTTATATAAGTATGATGAATCTATATTTGAGAAAAATTAAAACGTTAGTTTACAACACAAGAGAAGCTTATGTGTGAAAATATTCGAATACAAGGTAGAGCGAATCAACTATTGCATTATGATTTAAGAAAGGAGTTATATGTTTCTTTTCATGCATATGTTCAATATTGAGTATAAATTGTACTATCTTTTGACACGGGCTAATCTTATTAATTATCTAAACGTGTCCTCATGAAGTAAGTTAAAAAATTGACCAACGATAAACATGTCTTATATCGTCTCTCCCTATTGTTGCAATTGCATGCTTATTTTATATTTTTTTAACTCAACACTACAATTGATAAATAATTTAAGATTCAATTATAAGTTTAGTATTTAAACTTTTAACTTTGTGTTCATTTGGTCTATGAACTTTCAAAAGTATCAATAGATATCCAAACTTTCAATTTCGTGTTAAATATATAGATATTCTAAACTTTAAAAAGTATATTCTTAAACTTTCAATTTATGTCCATTAGATTTCTAGGCTTAAAAAAATGTCTCATAGATCCTTAAAGATTCAATTTTGTGTCAAATAGATATCCATAATATATATTTTTTAATTTTATATCTAATAGGTCATTGACCTATTTGACATATTTTTAAATTCACATATCTACTAAACAAAAAATTGAAATTTTAAGATTCCATTAGACATAAAATTTAATTTTATATTTACAGTTCAATTATCAATTAATTTTTTAAAAATGAATATATCAAGTACTTATTAGAAATAAAATTGAAAGTTTAGAGACCTATTAGACATAAAAATTTACAGTTCAGGGACTTATTAGATGCAACTTGAAAGTTTGGAGACTTGATAGACACTTTTGAAAGTTAAGACCAAATTGACACAAACCTAAAATTGAGGGACTAAACTTATAATTTAAATAGTTCTTAATTGAAGTTTATCATAACATAGTTTAACAATTTAGCATGTGATTAGATAAGTAGATACACAACCTCTTTGTGTCATTTTAGCTTTCTAGTTTATCGTTGCTGCTTTAATCTATCATTGATATAGTTTTTTTTTTCTTTTTGGTACAATGGGGGTAAAGAATTCACACCACAAATTTCTTGTCATAAGATCCTGTTATGAATGACACAGAAGTCGCAAGAACATAACAAAAATAGTTATTAGATTGTAAAAATTTACAAAACTTAACCACTATCATAAGCCGATGAAGACATTTAATTTTACGAGCAAAAGGTTGTGCGATGGAACTTTGTCACGGAGATATGCACGAATTCAAATAGGACCGAAAATGAAATAATAATGATAAAGTAGCTAGAAAAGATAAAGTTTAAGCAAAGTCGAAGTAGGAGTTTGAATATTTTAGGTTGCAATCTTGGTGCTCAAATTGTCACTAAAGTTCAATGATTTGATGGGAAAAAAAATTGGAATTTGATAGCTTGGAGAAATTTGTGTCTAAAGTATAATTATTATTGTACTAAGAATCCATGTTTTAATTATTGTGACAATTAAGAGTTGAGATTATGCATTGAATTTAATAAAATAATTACACTCGTGCATACAAAGATTGTTTCTTTCTAGGTGTTTTGTTTTTTTTAGTGAGATTTTCGTTTTTCTAAAAATAATTCAAACAATTTTGTTTGAAAACAATTCCACTTTTTAAAAATAAATGACTTCTTTACTAATAATTTATTTTAACCCGACTTGTTCTATTTATTAGTTAAAAAAAAAAAAATAGAGTTTAGTCCCTATAATTTAAAATTAAAATTTATTCTTTATGATTTGATAAAACTCTCACAAATAATCCTTAAAAACAAGATTAAATTATAACCTTCTTTTTAAAATATATGGACTAGATTCTAACTTTTTCCAAATTATGGGACCAGATTCTAACTTTTAAAACCATTATGATAAATTCTAATTTTTTTGTTCAAATCATAGAGACCAAATTAGTAATTAAATAAAAAAATTATTTCTCATTGAATTTCTCAGCTGGTTAATGCTAATTGACGTTACTTTACTTCTTGCTAACTTTTGTATTTCTACAAAAAGAATTAGAATTCGGTTTCGTGTATGTGAGTTTAATTTTTTTTTAATTATAGTAAAAAAGTTTAGGTTACATTACAAGTTTGGTTCTTAAAATGTTATGTTTGTACCTAATACATTCTTAAACTTTAGGTATCTCATAGGTTTATGTTATATTCAATATTTTTTTAAAACAAAGGTTAATATATTAATAATACATGTACACATACACACTTTAAATTTAATGATATCTAGGACGAAAAGATTTAATTAAACTTATGATTTTTTGGTTGAAATTATGCATCGTAAATTATATGCTCAGATTGTCAAGACGATAGATAATTGAGAAGTGGATGTCGCACAGAATAGATTAAGTGGGTGAAAATAATTTTACTCACAAAATAAAAAGTTAACAAAATTTGTGGTTAAATTAAGGAATGTTTTTTTAAAAATAAATATTAAACAAAATTGGATAAGAAAATTAAAATAGATAAAAAAAAAATAGCTATAAATTACACTATTTTGGGTTGTCTATTTAATTAAAGAATACTAATAGAATTTATAGTCTTTCAAATTAAAATCATTCTTAAACATATTATTTAAAGCTTTGTCATAATTGCAATTAATACCTTTAATTTATTGCAACCTTGAATTATTGAACTATTCATCCCTGTGAATTGCAATGTCATTATTCAATACACATTTGAAATGAGATGATATCCATATTGGTTGTCCATAATCTTTAAATGAGATTGAAAATTTTGACAAAATTGTTGGACACTTTTACATAAATATTTTTGTACCCTATATTATTAATATACTATTTTAATAGAGTATATCCCTTGGAGATGTATTTTTCTGATATAATATTTTATTATTTACTAGTGATATATGTCTTCATTGATAGCATATATAATTAGAAGAATAACCAGTGTTTTGGACTTTTCAAACCTTCCATGTGTAAACAAAGTTATAACTATATTATATGATAGGTTTGCAAATTAGTTTTTTTTTAGGTTAAATTATATAAGTTTAGGTAAAACTATTACTTGGAACCTATACTTTGGATCTTACCGTATTTTAGTTCTTAGACTTTTAAATTTCTAAATTTAGATCTTATATTTTTTATTAAATTTTAAATCAATTTTTATTGTAGTTCGATGTTAATTTTAATTGAAGTTAACAATATCAATAATAATAATTTTCATTCAAGAAAATACAATGCAAATATGTTTCTAAATTTATAAAGAAAAAGTCTAGTATATGCTAGATTATTATTATTATTATTATTATTATTATTATTATAGTGAAAAGTTAACACTAAACTAATATAGTTGAATTTTTATGTATTAGTGATCAACACATTTACATTTTCAACCTATTAATTTATTAGATAAATACATCTACATTATTTATCCAACCATCTGATTTGGTAGCTTAAAAAAATCAGTTGGTTAGCTTTGAAAACGTATCCAGAGAGCTTAAAAAATGTGTAGCTATTTTTCAAAAAAAAAAAAAAAAAAAAAAAAGAAAGAAAAAAAAGTGGGGTTAGACTATTCTTCTAGATAAATTTAGCTATCCTTTCTTTTGTCCCGAGGCTTTCAAAATTTAAAAAATTGAGAAGTAGGTACAAAATCGAATAAAATGGTTTAAATTCTAACTCTTGTTCTATTCTAGTCTCTAAATTTTCGAACACGTTCGTTTTAGTCCTTAAATTTTTTAAAAATATTTATTTTAGTCCGTACTATTAAAAGTGGGTTAACTATTCAACACAAAGGTGAGGAAGCATCTAATTTTAGATGATTAGGCTCTAGATGTATCGAGTAAGATGAAAGAAGTAAAATGCCGACAACCAACACAACAAAATAAAATATTGAACGACTAAAATTTTGAACTAAAAATGTCTTTTAAATTCTCCTGCTTTGCCACTTTATTCAAAATAAAAACTCTAGATTTTTTAACGTAGCTAACTTATTTGGTAGTCTAGGAATTCAAAAATACAAATTAGCTCGCGATTTTGTTAAAAAGTTAACAAAATCTTAATATAGTAGAGACCAAAATAAGCACTCTTAAAAGTAATTTTTTTTAAAAGTTCAAGGACTATAATAAAATAATATTCAAAGCGGAAACTAAAACCAACATTTTTAAAAGTTTGGGGATCAAAATACAACATTATTCAAAGTTTAAGGACTAAAATAAGATTTAAACCAAATAAAAATTTAGGCAAATTGTTGTGTATAGAAAAAAAACAAAAGTAATTACACATATAGAAAAAAGTGCATCCCATGCTTTTGTATTTTCCATTTTTTTTTTCTATATGTATAATTACTTTTGTTTTTTTTCTATTTGTGAAAAAACCCCTAAAATTTGGGCAAATTATTTTAAATAACAAAATACTAAAAATATTTACAAATATAACAAAATTTAACTGTCTATTTGTGATAGATTACTAATGGTCTATCACAAATAAATTATAGATAGACATAAATAATAAAATTTTGTTATATTTATAAATATTTGGGTTCATTTTCCTATATTTAAAAATACACCTAAAATTCATATCCAATGAATTAATTTTTTAAAAGTTTGGAATTAAAAAAAGTTTTAATTTTAACATCTGAAAAAGGGATAGGGTGACACGTGTCACCTATTATTGGAATCTGGAGACTGAAGAGGCCTTCTCCCGCGAATTTCTACCGCCAGAAGTTGCAATGTCCAAGAATCTCCGTTTTCGAATGCAGAGTTCTCGGAGGCCTTTGTCGGCGACGGCGAGTTTTCACCGCTCAGGTCTTCTTCTCCGACTATGCTCCTTCTTCCTCTTCCTCTTTTTTGCCAATTGTTCAAAGGAATTTTCTTACATTTACCTTGTTTCTCTTTATTCTGATCCGAATAAGATTCAATCGTTACTCCTTTTATGATTTTATGTCAATGCCAGTTCTCACTCTTTCTTCTTCGCGTCTATCTGGAGGTTTTGCATTCTTAATGGTTCATGTATCGTTTCCGCCCATTTTCTGGTGCTATTATTACGCTAGTGAACTTCAACGATTGAAATTTAAGAGATCTATGTTTGGTAGATGATGTTTGATTAACGAAAATTTTGAAAATGTAGACGGTGTATTTCTATTGGGGAGCTGCTGAGAGTGGTTAATTGAATTTGCAAAACCCTGTGGGTGCTGAAGTTTTGGAGTCAATGCTATTCTCTCCAACTATAGCACTCTCCTTGAGTTGCTTCTTAAAATTTTGATCGTAAAAATCGTGTTTTTGATGCATTGAGAATTTTTAACCAAACCTTAATGTTCAAATTTAAATGTGGGTCTGATATGTAGTTAGGCTATATGGATTGACCCTTCGTAAGTTGCATTCACAATCCCATTAACATATCTGACCTAGCTCACTTGCAGTATCTATTTTTCTGTTAAAGAGAGACGAGTAAATAAAAGAAGATAAACTTTTCTTAATTATATGCAGGGCATGTTTCTCTATAATTACCTGTTTACCGTTGACTATGTTCTTTCTTGCAGTTTCTAGTTTTCTTACTTATGCATGTTTCAGTATTATATGGATACATGTAAAAGTCTTTGTTGACAGGCTAAATATGTTAGATATTTTAAGAAGATTGTCGGGTGGAAGTTAAAGTAGGGGATTGACCTGTCGGATCTGGATCTAGATACTGCAGGAATCCAATTCCTCAATTTAAATTTTTTTTAATGTCTCTCTGAAAATTATCTATGGTTTAATAGCCTAATTCTTGAGGTCGCAATTTTAGGATCTAATTAAAAAAATGAAAGATTGTTGGAGGTAATATGTATTTTCCTCTTAAAACAATGTTAATCTGCACCTGGATCAGATAAGTAAGTGGGTTTTGTACGTTTTCTCATCAGGCCTTGGATGAGTTCTTAGTCTTAAATCACCAACTCACTCAAAAGCTTAAGCTGATAGGTAAAGGACAAATTTAATATCATATCTTAACACTCCCCCTCACTTGCGAACTTGAAATAGAGTCAAGCAAGTGGAAATAGATATTAATTGGGGAGGAAACAACAACGCTGGAGCTTGAACCTAAAGCAACGTGCTAAATCACCAACTCACCCAAAAGCTTAAGCTGATAGGTGAAGGACAAATTTAATATCATATCTTAACACTTAGTACAAGGAGGACCAGGTTCTTTGAACTCACTGCAGTTTGATTTGGGATCAGAAACCGTTCAGAGGATAAGATATACTTCACGGTCTGTATTGTGCTCCCCTGAGGGGAAGAAAAAGTCATGACTACACGGAGGTAAATGATGGAGAAAGGTAATGTGCATTTTCTACTATATTGAGTACATAAACTTTTTCTTTAATTAATATTCTTTGTCAATGGTCGCCAAAAGGAAGTGAAAAATATTAGAGACAATAAAAGTTATTGCTCTTGTCTCATGTCAGTGGTCTACATGACATCTAGTATGAACAGACACACTGACATTTTCATGAACAATGATAATTTACTCCTCGACTTAATCCTTATTGCTACTGGTCATATTTGGTGAGGCTCAAGAGAGGAAGTGTGTCTTAAGAAATTTAGATGAAGGAAGATTGCAGTTATAGATATTACAGGGTAGGTTTTTAAAGGTGAAAAAAAAATCATTATTGGTCCGGACTTGTTCCAACTGCAGTTTGACTAAGAAATGGAGAAGGATAGAAACAAGAGCATTAGAAGGGACTTGTTCTGCTATAAGATTAGCATTTTTGAACTCAAATAAGCTTACTTGTAAAAATAAGGTGATGTCGAACTTGAAGCTCTGCTGACTTGTACCTATTTTGTGGTCTTTTTCTGGTGTTGGCAGCCACCAAACCCAAGTAAATTTTTAGTACTCTTAAATTGTTCATCAAAGAATCTTTCATGCCATTCCAGCCAAATCCCACAATGGAACACCACTTGCTAATTCAACCTTTATTGTGGAAGGTATGGGAAAAACTATTTCATCATTTAGATTCTTACAATGTTGGTTAAAGGGGACTCCTGCCAGAGCATTGGAAGATTTTGAACCCCAATTATGGTGAGAAGAGCAGTGGAGAAATACATGGTCTTGATCCATAGATGTTTGCAAACAACACCCAGATAGAGGGAAGATTAGACCCAGGAAATCACAAAGCAACAAGGAACCTACGAATCGTCCCAGTATAATTGGAAGTCCAAACCTTATTATCGTTAACCTAAGGGTTAATGTCATGATTAGAATAAAAGTTAGTTGGGATGGTAACTCTTTAAAGCTCCTCATCGTCTATTTTTCGTTTAAAACTGAAGGGATATAAAAATTTTAAGATTAAGATAATCAGTATAGAATAACAATTTACATAAAAAAGAAATGTAAATGACAAAAAGCAAAATCGAAATCAAAATTCAAGGAGTTCATTCAGTTTCCTATTCTGGGAAGAAGAAGAGAACTAGAATGACTCTATACTAAAACCAATGGTGGTTTATCATTATATTGTGGGTGCTGTGAAACTATGACTAAATTTCACAATATTTCCGACCATAAATTTCAAAAATGCTTTCCAATTTCAGGGTTTCTAAATACCAGTCTCATTATTGTTTTGGCTTAGGATCATAGTTATATAGATTCTAAAAGGGAGAAACATGGTCAAGAGAGTGTGCTTTGCTAAGAAGCATGGATATAGATGTAAGACACGGATACAACACAACACATCATTTTTTTATTTTTTTTTAAATTGAGGACATAGACACGACAATGACACATTTATTAAAATATACATTTTTAAAATACATATCATTTTTATGAGAAGAAAATTCAAAGTAAATGGATCGATGCATTTATATGCTTAAAAAATTTGTTTGATGTATTTCACACAATTTATTATTATTCTCATATGTGTCTTCAGTCTACTTTACAATGTTCTACGCATGTCTAACACATCTATTGCACTAACAAGTGTTCGATACGTGTCTAGCAAGTAGCAAGGGTCAGAGTGTCCAATTGTCCAATAAGTGTCGCTTGTCAGACATGGACATCCTAGCCAAACTAGAGTGTGTGCTTCCTTAGGCTCTACCCTATATGTTGTTGATACTAGATGCTGGTCATTGGAGGCTTCGAGGATTTTCATGTGCAGATCAAGAATCTGATAAGAATGGTATTAGGATTTAATTAGAGTATTAAGGGCATATTAGCAATTAGTTAAAGAGTTTATTAGGGAAGTTTGGTTATAGATACAATGAGAAGGGAAGAGGAAGATAGACCATATTTTGTGGAATGAATTAGGGCTTGAGATTATTTTCAAGATTGGGAGAGTCCAAGTACTTCGAACACTTGGTTTATCTTGTAATTCCGTTACCATTTATTATTCAGTATATATGGGTCCTATCAATTTGGTATCGAAGATAGGTTAGTACGTTGATAGATATCTGGTCTAAAGAAGCTGCCCATCTACTTTGGATGGTGATTGCTCCTACAATGTGGCAGCTATTTCTTGTCGCTCCTCTCTCTGAAAAATCAAAATTAATGATTGAAGACATTTTCCAAATTAATAATTGAATGCAAAGGAACTATCCATGCTTGTATCATAATCTGCTGAGTAGTGTTTTTGAGGACTTGGAAGAAGAGGTGATCAACCGTTGTTTGTGTGTTATTCTTGGACTTATGCTATCTGCAGAACATGGTAAAAAATCTTTAAATCTGTTAGGGTCTTTTGTTTCTGAGGAGAGTTAAAGACATTTTGGTGTTATTGATTGGAAGGAGTGATTTTAAAATGAGACTAAAGGTTTATACATTCATTTTGATAGCTGTGATTATGCAAGAGATTTCAGATTTGGATGAAAAATAATAGGAAGACTTTTGAAGATAAAAGGGATGGTTCAAGAATATTTGAAATTTAATCATATTTATAATTTCTTAACGGTCTTAAAAAATCTAGGGAGTTCCTGTAACTATGCCTTAATATTTATTTTGAAAAACTAAACTGTAGGGTTTTCTTTTAATCATTTTTTGCTGGCTTTGGACTATCACTACCTTTAATATAGTATTTTTCTCTGCTATTAGAAAGTCTGCAAGGAATAAATGATTAGAAGAAGATCAAACACAGTTCAAATCTGTTAATAAGTTTGTACAATCTGTTTAAAAGCTATTGTTTCTGAGCGAATATTATTTCAACAGGGTCAAGTTTGTGGAAACCATTTGTAGGATGTACTGGCATCTCGTCTTATGTTGACCATCTAATTATGATGAACCATATGGAGTACTCTTTGCTTATCAGAGAATTCTAATCATTCAATGCATCAGATAATTGGTTAACTATATGGCGTTAGTCTCTGTCATGTTGGGTGCCCATTCTCAAGGGGGCAGTAGTTTAATTGTGATTGCTGCTTCACTTTATCACAGCACTAGCATGTTAATGGTTTCAACTATTAAAAGCCTCTAGTCTGATCCCTGAATCAATGTATGCTGGGACCATGGAAGGATCGTGACATATTTTCCTGAAGATTAGGACAGTGATTATGCATGTCCTGTGTGACATAGGATAAGTGACCCCACAGTTCCAACTGATAAATCCCATATTTCATCAGCTTCCTTACTATTTTTTTTCATGGTCAGCTGTCTTAAGGGTTCTTTCTTTTTCTTGATGTTGATTGAATAAGTAGCTTCAGAAAAGTGGAAGAGTGTGTATTATGTAGCATCATGAGAAAGATGGTGAATAGGAAGCTCAGTTACAAAAACAAGAACCATCTCCTAACTTTGGAAGTCAGAAATTATCATCCTGTAACGTCCCTTTCTGGATGTGGATTTTGGAGTCAACCCTCAGGTCCTCACAATTCTTGAGATGGATGGTTGGCGTATATTAGATTTAACCTTTTAGAAAAAATTTCTTACATTATGACATGTTAACCATTGAGATTCAGCACTGCAATTCCCTTGCGTGGCCTTTATTTCTTACGGGGATTAAGCTCAGATCAATATGTAAAATGCTTCCTCAACGGTTTTAGAGATTTACTGGAGCAGCTTCTTTTTAGTTGATCAATCTAGTCCTCCATTCTTTCTTTGGCACTTTTCTGTGGTCAATAAAAGTGCCTCATACAAAAACAATGATTTCCACAAAACAACTTTTTTTCTTCTTGAAATCTAAGTTAGTAATCATTGTTTTTGTATGAGGCACTTTTATTGTGAACAATGCACCTATCTGGTTGTTTATACTTCAAAGGCTAACAGATAAATCTTGCGCCCAGATAAAGAAGTATATTAACAAGTCACAGTTGGCAACCCTGAAACTGCAGCTGGGGTGACTAAGAAGATCAAGCTCATCAACTTGTCAAAATAAAAAACAAAGGATGGCAACAAACTCTTTGTATGAAGGAGCCAAGACATGCAGTGAAAAAACCCTTTTCAAAACTGTGTTTATGTCCCTTTTCACGTTTTTATAAGTAGATCTATATATCTTCGAGAAGAGTAAAGACATTCCACCAGATGGTCTTTGGCTTTTTCTTGGAAGAAGGAATAAGAGGCAAGCAACATAATATAAGCAACTCTTCCATCGATAAAAGAACTCTACAGAAACTAAACACCTGTAAAGCTTCTCTCCCAGTTTTTGGCAAACAAACAATGGTTAGTGTTATGGCTGAAGTCAGTTTTACTTGTCATGGGTCCATTGCCATGTGGGGCCTTCTGGGAGTGACACCTGGACTGACAAGCAGCAGATCTCCCTACAAGGCTTTTTGAGGAGTAGACCCAAGCCCCAAAATGGAGGACAGCTTACCGAGCTCAGTAAGAACTGTGCCGAGGCACGTGCCCCTCCTCTCCTTACTTCCTGTTGATTCCTTGTATGGAATTGAAGAATGTGTGAGTGAAGAAAGGTCTAAATAGAATGGACCCATCCCACTAATGAGATACACAAACTACCTAGCTTAACTCGACACTACTATAATCCAAACACTGACTCAAGTATCAAAGCATGATGGGCATAGCACCACACTGGTGTGAGCTTCTCTTTTGCAGGTTGGTCAGCCCTTCGACTACATGTACCGTGATCAAAATCTTGCGTCACCTTATAGATTAATTGGCATTGTCTCTGGCTTGCTATCTTTCACTCATCTTATGGAGCTGATAGACCAAAAAAGATATCCTTTCAGTATATTGGTTTTCCTGGGAGCAGTCCACACATAAAACTGAACTTTTGGATCTTGCCTCTAGACTAAATTAACAACAGTGGCATAAGATTCAGCAGGCTGATACATGTTAAAAGTTCTTGAAGGTTTCAGCTTCTAGTGTGAGTAATAGTGATCGCATTTCCATTTTAATTAGCGAATGTCACCATTATCAGAATAGTAGTTGTGTTCTTGATGTTGCTTTGCTAAGGAGGGAGAAAATATAGTTTGTAATTCATCGTAGCTTTCTACTAACGTGTATACATTTCTCTATAGAGGGCAACGTAAAGCAGTTTCACAACTGGAAGAGACACAAGAAAGTTCAGATTTCATGGAATTAATCGAAGAAGACTGAAAACGCTTATAAGTTTTACATTTGTAGTGAAACTTTTGTAGTTCATTACTCATGATGACCAGTTGTGACGAATATGGAAAAATTGTCTTTTGATGTGCTTAAAGCATTTTATACTAATAGCAAGCGTTAGAGGAGAGAGAGGAAATTGGTAAGATTATGTTCATCCTTCAACGAGTCCTTTTCAACCCAGCTCCTCATTTGATGGCATTGGCCTCGTGGTTTTGAGATCTTGGTCTTTGCATAAAGGGGATCCCTACAAAGAAGAAACCCTACCGGTCTTCCTCAAAGAAAAAAAGAGGATTGAGAGAATTATGGAAATCTTGAAAGTTCTATTTCTTAAGAAAAATGCTCAAACTTTGCTTTGAGAGGGGTTTATATCAGTGTAACACCTGTTGATTTTGGGCTTCCAGTTCTATTTTGTTGAATCTTTCCCTCTCATTTGGGTTTCTATTTGTTTATGGTTATTTAGTATTGGCTGAATCGACTTTGTTTTTGTTACACTTTTTTTGTTTGGCTTGTTTCTTTACGTTCCCTTCATTGTACATCCTTGATGGTTTATGTCATGTTGGGATCTTCTTTTGTTTGTATATGAGTGGTTTTCCTATTGGATTGTTCCTTCTGTAATCTTCAGATATTTCATTCATCAATGAAATTGTTTCTTATCCAAAAAAACAAAAAAAAAGTGTTAGAAGTTAGAGAATGTCACCATCTTGATTCATATTGCAATTTTTATATGAGTTCAGTTGAAACTATATATTTTTAGTTCTTTATCAATATTTCACTTGCCTATGGCTGTTTGCACAAGAATGTGATTGCAGAGATGCCATAGGTGAATAAAAATTACTTGCTCCTCATTAGCTTACACTGTTAAAGTTTCCCATCAAGGTAGCTTCTGAACTATCCATATCTTATAAAAAAATGATCATTGACAGTGTCTTCCTGGATTTATCATATAAATGTTGTATGATACTACAAAATTGATATATACATGAATACATTATCATTGTTCCACTATTCTTTGTTGCTTTCCAAATTTAGTTAATAAATCCACATTTTATTTGACACCTTCTTTAATAAAATTTGAATTATCCTGCAGTTACCTTGTCAACCTATACACTAGGGAAAGAAGGCGCAGAATATACTAGTAAATCTACAGCCAGCAGACGGCTCCTGCATTTTATGGTGGCTTCTGCGTGCTAAGTTCAAATGTGGGAGCCATCATGACAAGGATTTTGCCTTTTGGAATATTCTTTGACCTGGAGCAAGTATTGCCAAAGGGTCATAAGCTGTTTTTCTCTGTACATATGTTTCCCACATTGGGCCAAAATGGGCCTGCCATTCGTTCCTTGTAGTGTAATGTGGCAAATATTGTTTCGCTCCTAGATTGGCTGTTTTACAGAATTCCAGAATTCTCATGTTCTGAGTTAAGATGTATTCTAAGCTGTCGTTTCCTTTAGAAGAGGGAACTGCAGAGGTTAGAAACGCGACCAGGTAGAAAATTTCCTCCTCTGGAATAACTACAGAAGTTCTATTGTCCCACCTGAAAGTCAGAAATACTTGAATTAACATAATACATATTGCAAGAATATTTTAGCCAGTAACTTGGTTAGATAATCCCTTACTTTGATTTGTTAACAGGATAGATTAGGACAGGGCCGTTGCTTGTTTCCTTCAGGATATTGCCGAAAACCCCTTCTGCAAATTTTTTTATTTTGCTTTTTGGAATAAGGAGATTCAGCCATGGGTGTGGGACTTCCCACAAGCCTTTTGACTGTAATTTGACGGCTGATACTTGAACTCTGTCAAGGAATTCCACATATGTAACTTCTGATATGAAAAGTGTTGATGGGATATAACTCAACTGAGACAACAGGTGCGTGACTTCCTGCATAGTAAAAGCATGCGCCTATGAGATCCTCTGAATCAAATATCCTTTTCCATGTATTATCTGCCATTTATCTGATCATTTTTACATAGATTTAGTGTGGGTACTTTACCTGATCAATAATGTTGTCCTCGTTGTGGTGAAAGTACTTTGCCAATTCTAGGCAGTAAAGAATTTTGCCATCAGACTTGAACTGGCTAGCTTGAACTGGGTCTTGTGGATTGAATGATGATCTCCAATTATTCAAAAGACCAGTTCTGTTTATGATAACAAATCCTTCAATGTAGTCGAATGTCTTTTCTGCAGATATCAAGAGCTCCTGCTCTCTGGAAAAAGTAGCGAAGTCTAAGTATAACACTCTTATCCATTTTACCTGTCAAAGATAGAAGAACTGTGTTAGAACAATCCTTTGTAGTTACTCTAGGCGAAATCTTCAAAGTTGCCTTTACAAACAATAGTCTTACCATTGTTGGCGCTGGTTCAAGTAGAATTTTTGCTCGTGTGATAATTCCAAACTGGCCTAATCCTCCAAGAACACTGTAAAAGAGGTCACTGTTCTGTTCCTTTGAACAGTTCACCACATCTCCTTTTCCTGAATTCAGTTTCACTCCATTTGTCAGTTAACATAATGATATGCCTGGTAGCAATTAATTTTTTTTTGATAACTTTCAGTTGTCCTTAATGACTTTATGGTTGGGTGACGAAATAGTAAAGAGAACTTGGCAACTTAAAATACCACCTATGGGAAATGGCGTTAAGACAAGTCAATAGTTTGCCATTTATCTTTTCATGTTCTTCCCCAACTTTTGCTTACCATTCATAGTGCAATTATTAACTGCATGGATTTCCCTCCCCGTTACTCTTAACATTTTACATGCCCACAGGCGCCAGAGACATGCTCTTGTATATAATAGTATAATGTAAATGGCAACGAACCTGTTACAACCTCCAGCTGATGAACGTTGCTGATCTGAGGGCCATGCCGAAATGCCTGTCCACTGATCCCTGCATTGGATAAGGTACCTCCAACAGTTAGATGTAGGTAGTCTGTCCATGATTTTGGTGTTAATCCGTGTTTCAAGCTCTCGTGCAGGGTATTTATCCATAACTCCCCTCCCGAAACATCGATGTATGTGAAGTTTCTGGTATGAACCTGCATTTGAGGGCCCTGAAGTGATTCCATGTTAATCACAACTCCTTGGTGGGCCTGTGCTTGGCCATGAAGTGAGTGGCCATGGCCTCTAGCTGCAACTGTGAGCTGTGAACGAGGTCCCATCTTCCAAATATGCTTTATAGTCATGGCAATATCAGAAACTGATGATGGATGCAGTATTGCTGCAGGGTAGAATTGATATCTATTACCAAAATCTCTTGCGGCAAATTGCACTTTATCAAATTCAAAATGCCCGTTGATGGAAAGCATCTTGAGTGAAGAAGGGATGCCTGTGAAGCATAGATTCATCCTAACAGCAATAAAAGTCAGGAAGAAAAGCATGAAGCTTCGAATGGAAAGCATGTTGTTTTGTCTGAGGAAGCTAACTGGTGGATTTCGTATTTTTCTTTGGGTACAGGTCTCTGAAGTTAAAGATGAAAGGAGAGGTAACATGTTCTTGTTATTTCTAAGGAGAAAAAGCAGAAGAGGTGTTGGAGGGCCTAGAAAATGCTGAAATGGAGGTGGATTTAAAGGGAGATTAAGATTATAGTGGCTGAGTCAACTAGACTTCAGTTGGGAGAATACGTATGAAGACTGCCTACTTAGGGAAAGAGTTTCGGGATTTCCTTTTTGTTCAATCGTTAAGAGAAGTCATCAGTAATATGCCAAGTTGAAGAGGAAAATCACCGGAAAGAAAGATTTCATAAATCTTTGTACTTTTTTAAAACAGTTAAAAACCCAACCTTTTTCACGAAAGACAAACAGTTTGAGAACCTTTCTCTCTCATTAACCTTGTTAAGGATACTCCCATTTTTAGAAATGAAAAAAGGCAAGGCCTTGGCCGGAAAAACGTATTCCTCTGCCTTCAAAGACTGGTATGCATATGCTTGTGTCTCACTGACATTAATGATGAGGTTACTCTCCTTCAATCCTACTATTGTCGGAATTTAACATTGCGTATCTAGTTTCAGATTCAGTCAGAGAGGATACTGGCCCATGTTGATTCATTGGAGACGAAGACAGAAGGATCAGTGGGGCATCAGAGGGCCCATTATACACGTGATATTTAACTGCCTGCATGCTTTTGAGGGAGAAGAGATATGATGGGGATTTTGTAGGGCCCCGTTTTGGGGCCACTCTTTGCAGGTCAAGGAGCAAGAAGAGCGAACATGGGGCTGACAGCTTCGTGGTGGCACTCAACGCCTACTGTTCACCTATCGACTTCCACAGGTTTGAAACCCAAGTTCCCAACAATTTGACAAGCTTGAAAGATTCGATCTTGTTTATATTGTTATCTACCATTAAAATAAAATCTCAGTGCAATTATGGCTTTTTCCCTTTCTGTTGCAATTTGTATGTGAGAACCAATGAGAATTTTACAAATTTCAGGGAAAAGCATCTTTCCACTCTTTCCTTTATGCTGCTACATATAGAAAATTCAAGACTTTAATTCTCTGGCCCTCAAGAAAATTAGTCAATATCTACATTATGTGGCACCCGTGATGCAGTTTTTCTTTTATGATAAGCCTCAAGGACAATTGGCATGTCTTCTTCTATCTTAGATTGGCTAAGCATTAGGATCCAATCAAAATCTGCCTAATGGTTTTCTTTGACGGCCTTCCTGAATATCTAGAGTTTTCAGTGTGCTGACAACATCTATAACACCCAATCCCATTCAACTTATTTGACTTGTGGCGTTACAAAAGCGAAGCTCTTTAAGGTTGTTGCAGTTTGTGGGCTTATTGGATTGAAAATGACCTGTAAGTTTTATATACAAAGACAATATAAACAAAATCATCTTGAAAACTGCATTTGAGATAGCTTTGTGAGACTTCCTTTTTTCCCCTGCTCTTCAGAGCAAAGTCATCCCCTTTCTGAGATTATAAAATTATGATTGTGATAATTTGTTCTGGATATTGCAATCTCTTGCTTTTATCTAAATATTAAGTTTGTAGTGTGAATTCCAGACTTTACACCAACATAATAGAGCCATCCCATTTGTGGTGAAAAACCTAATTGATGATTACATGTTTTCTAGAAGGAGACCGACCACCAATAAATTAATCTATTTTTGACTCTTTAGCCTTAGTGGACTCTTAATTGTGTTGGAGCTCTACCTCTATGCTCCATCCCCACTTTAACACCGACGAATTAAATTACATTATGGGGCATCTCCTGTCCATCTAATGCCTGCACTTGGGGACTGCAAAAATCTCCTTTCATCTGTGTAAAGTTGTTCGATCCAATCACTCCCAACATTGCCATAACATGAAATCTTGGGTGGACCTCATAGGATTAATTCTTTTTTTTCACTTGCTCTTCTAATTGTGATTGTATTCTTGTTAAATTATCCTCAACCATTTGACTAGAAACCACCTCGAGTTGATGTCAAGCCAATCGGAATTGTATAGTTAGAGAATGAAACGGAGAATGCTAAGGTAAGAAGTTGAAAAGTAGTCGCTAGCCGATTAATTGTGTATAGTTGGAGAAGGAAATGAAGAATGCTAGGGTAAGAAGTCGAGAAATTATCGCTAACCGATCAATTGATGAGTATATTGGCTTTTAGAGCGATGGTTGCTACCCTTATTATAAAATGTGATTCAAACTATAGAAATGGGATTAAAAGGATTGGTTGGACAAACTTTATGAAATGTAAAATTCTTATCATGTTCCCTATCTATCTCCTCTTTAAATAATATTCCTCTTCAGTCATTGTTTGTTTGTCCTCTTTTTATCCTCTTTATAGCCGGAAATCTAAGGGCTATAAGAATCTCTTCCTAATCATTTTTGTCTAAACCTTCTTTTGATTATAAAATATTTGACAAATCTGGAGAGCAAAAACAAAATCTTCAATGCCAACAAAAGCAATGTAAAATATATCATTATCGTAAAAGCCAAGAAACCACACGTAGGCTTTCTAAAAAAAATTGATGTTAAAGCATAGTTACAAAATGGACTTTATTTCATGTCACTTGCCAAATGTGCAATTAGAGGTGCTGTTCACTTTGTTCTAATCATTCCCATTGTGTTAGTGAGGCATCCAATCTTTGTCGTTTTGTTTATTATTTTACTGAATAAGTATAATTACTTCCCGAAAGTTTGTGAAATATGCATTTTGAGGGGTCACTTTTGAGGTGTGGAAGGGGAGGCTGGGAAATGAACTGTCTCCCATTACCTGACTAATTTATTTATATATTCCTTTGTTAGTTGCCAAATTATCATTATGTCTTATTCCCAGCTTTAAACATTTGTTAAAGATTCTTCCTCTCTCTCTCTCTCTCTCTCTCTCTCTCTAAATGTGAACAAAGTTGTGGCAAATTATTATCTTGTTTTTTTATGGTTTCTTGTCCAAGTTCACGACCGACTGTTTTTTTTCTGATCTGCAAGATCTCACTTTGCAGTGCATAGCTAGGATAGCACTCAAGTTTTGGATTTTTGGAGTTACCCCACCGCACCCAGGAATGTGAATCCGTTTTCAACAAAACTAGGTTCTTCAACTTCTTCACTTTGAGAATCATGCACATTTGTGGATACCATTTTTTTGCCATTTTGCAGTACTTTATCATTCATTTTGGACTACTTATTGTTTCTATGAAAAATTGAGAATCTTCAGCCTCTGCATTATATTCTTTTCTACGCCCCTTCCAGGATTAACTCATCATTCGTATATTCTGAAGATTTCATTTTTAACCCACTTTGGTATGTCATAAAAAATTTCTAGTAATACGTGCTTGCCATAAAAGAAACTTTTGAGACTTGTTTGGGATCCAAAGAATAAGATAATTTATTATTTAAGTTTAAACATTATTTTGCTCTCCGTACTTTTAACTTTAGTTCATTTTGATACCAATCCTTTCAACTTTGGTTCATTTTGATTCTTTACTTTTAAAAAGTAACCATTTTTGTCCCTTCTTTTAAAATTTTTATTTAATTTTTAAGAGATCAAAATAATCTTTTTTTTTTTTTTTTTTTTTTTTTTTTTTTTTTTTTTTTTTAAGTTCAAGAATCAAAATGAACCAAATTTGAAAGTGTAGAGACAAAAATAAACATTTTGAAAATACAGGAATCAAAATGAACAAAAGTAAAAAATACAAGGACTAAAATAATATTTAAACCTATTATTTAATATTGTGTCAAATGTTGAATGGAAAAAATATGTACTATTGTAGTACTAGAAAAGTTCTCTTTATTCAGCCTAGTTAGATCATAGTCACACTAGAACTTAAATGTTTTATTTATATTACCAAAGTACAGTAAATTTTAATATCTTTAATTCATTTCATTTTTCAACACTACTTCTATTGCAAGGACTTGAAGGTTTGGAGGGAACAAGTTCAAACTATGGTGACCATCTACTTAAGATTTATAACTTACTAGTTATTTTTGGCAACCAACTGTATTAGTAATTAGGCAGTTGTCCCATGAGAATAGCCAAAGTACATACAAGTTAGTTTGAATACTTACGAGTAAAAGAAAAAAGACTTAAATATTGATTTTGATTTACGAGATTTAACACTTGGGAGTGTTGAGTTTGTATTATTCAGGGTTAACAAGCAGTTTGTTGCTTAATTATTTTAGGTTTCAGATTTGCTAATCTTGTGAATTTAACTCAGGTCACAAATTCAAACCTTTTGAAACTCACATTATGTACTACACATCAACTTTTACAAATTATAAATTCAAAGAGTAAATTTAGGTTACAGAAATCTGAACTTGTATAGAGTGTATATAAATTGAAAATGACTAATCTTGAATGGATCTCTAGTTTTGTTACAATGTGCAGTGTTTTTTCAAGTTCAAGCGCAATAATTTTTTGGAGCTTAAGCGCAAAGTGGAAAGAAAAACAAAGTTGTGGCGAATTAAAAGCCAAATTGACATGGGAACATGAAAAAGAAAATCCTAGATACAAAGATTTTTGCATTTAGACTTATTAATTTTTTTAATTAACAAATAAAAAAATCTAATTATTATTAATAATTTTTAAAAATAATGAAAAAACCCCGAAGCCTAAGCCTTTAAGTTTTAGGACTTCACAGAAGGTGTGTGTCTAAAGTGCGGTGCTAGCGCCTAGGCACGCATCTGAAAGAGCTTTCTAAAACACTGCCATTGTACAACAAATGTCAGCTTAGGTAAATTCAATCCTCTTAATTCATCCTTTAACAAGCATATTATAAGAAAACCATCAAATATAATTATTTGAAAGTGACCCTTCAAACAATGAAAACCCAGAATTCAGAAAAGTAAGTGTCAATTAGCATTAGCTTAAATGCATGCGTTGTTAATCTATCCTCTTTTTTTTTCTTTATTGCTCATCAGTCTCTTTCCTTTCCTGCACTAAAATTCTCTTCATTTTCTGGTCAAGATCAGTACATGTTTTGTTTTTCTCTTTGAAACATCCATTTTGGATCTTGGTTCAATCTTTCTGATAGCTATATTTTTGTTCTATTGCTTAATGTGGGTACATCTTTTCTTTGTCACTCTCATGAAATATATGGTTTTATACATGAACAGTCATCAAACAAATGCATGCATCTAATAATGAGATTTTGCCTTTCTTTTTGCTTTTCTCTATGTCTTGTGTGTTTGATTATGAAATGTAAATGGTTGAAATTATTTTTCAAAATGGGATGGAACTGATCTTTCACTATTGTGGTCCTTTTGTGTAAACAAGCTCAAATCTAGGACCAACTTAATTAATGGCTGTACTAATCGAAGTGTTTCTTAATGACAAGAAAAGAGATGTTCACACTCTTTGAAAGTTCTGCCTTGGTTTTTTCAATTTTTTGTTTAGAACATGGAATAGGTTTGTGCTTGTACTTTTGTGAGAAGTAGTTTTTGTGGGGTTTGATGTGAAAGTTAAGTTCTTAAGTGAAAGGGAATTGAAAGTGCATCTTGTAAAACTTCTCCATATGTTACAAAAATATAGACTATGAAGTAATATTCAATTGATGTTTTTTCATTAGAATAACGACTAGTGTTACGTTTAATATTGTCCTTGGTATCTACATTGATGTGATATTATCACTTTAGACCTCCACATAAATTTGCTTTTGCATCATTTACTTGAAAAGCTCTATACTATTGTGAATAGTACGTTGATGTGGAGAATAAGTTAGATTATTTGTATAATATAGTAATTTAGTTGTTAATTTTGATTAATAAGTATTTTAGAATGAATTAGTTAATTAATTGTCTTATTTCATTGTTAGACTATATAAATACCCGCTTTTAGATTTTAACAGAGAGCTTTTGAAATAAAACATTGTTCTTGCCCCTCCTCTAGACTCCATTGATTGGATCATAATGTTATTCTATGAGCACTGTACCCCTTCGTAACAACTAAAAGCTCTTTGCGAAAACATTGTTTGTGCTATTCTTTTTTGGAAGATTTTGGATGAAGATTTAGGATGAGCAAAACTCAAGGTTTTTTAAGAACAAAGAAAAACATTTAGGAAAGTGCTTGATCTAGCCATGTTTAATGCTCTTTCTTTATGTAAAATTTACAACCCTTAATATTGCAACTTAAATCTCGTGGTTGCTAATTAGTGATATCTTTTGCAATCCCACATATATATATATAAACATTGTTCTTAAAGAGTTTCTCTTAATTTAAGGATAGAATTTTGACCATGAATTGAGTTTAATGTCTTCACATGTTTTATGAATAAGGTTGTTTTTATTATTTTGGTTTGGAAATTTGGTTGCACCTTTGATAGGAACTAATTTTATCATTATTTAAACGGAATTAAACACATGACATTAATACTAATGGACAACAACTTTCACAATTAGTTTCTTATTTCCTTGGAATATTTCTTTAATTAATTTAGAAATATTTTATATGGAGCAAAAAGATTATTGATTGGTGAGATGTCTTCATCTCCTCTTATGTCTTTGTCTTTATTAGTCTTTGCAACTTTGAATGAGTATCTAAGTTGTAAGCAAATAACTTGTCCACATAGGATAGTGATTGGGGAAAATGTCACTAATATGTATATGCATGAGTCCACTTTTTTTTTTTTTTTTTTTAAATATCTTAATCTAAAGGTGATTTAATTCATTTGAACTGTCAATTTTTCTTTTCAGGTCAAAAAGTTAGTTCCTCTGTGCCTGCATCTAAGTGGTGTATTCAAACCACATGATTAAGCTTGCTTGCTTGTTGAGGTAATGCCATGTGCTGCCCAATAATCTAATGAAATTGGGGTTGGTGTGGATCCAATTGCTAATTAGATTGAGATAGAGACTTCAATGTTGCTTGCTTAAATTGGAGTCTTTACAATCTTGTCTTTTAAAATCTTTCCGTACACAAAATTGTTTAGGTGATCAGTGTACGTAAATGTTGTCACTGCTTATTGGATTGAAACGTGTGATCATATTTTGAACTCACTCTTATAGAAATGTTATTTTTATTTGGAAATCAATATGCACATTACACGATTGAATTGAGGTAATAGGCGGTAGTAATTTTTTTGTTTGGTTATAAATAAGTTTGTTTACGAACAATTTGTTTGTTTCGTGTGATTATATATACACACATACATATACTTCCTAAGATTTTTGGCAAAAAGAAAAAATAAAATCAAAGTTTAATTAAATAGATCTACATAGCTAAATCGGGACAATTAGAGAAAAATCTTGGTTTTAAAAAAATGTCAAAAGGAGTGGTTTTGAAACTATTCAAGGAAAATGATTTATTTATTTTATTTTATTTTTTTTTTGTTATTATTGGAATGTGCATATGAGATATGCATTCAAGCAAAATTGACTAGATATTTGAATCTTAATGAAAACATTGAACGAGAAAATGATCGACACACTTTGACCAGAGATTTGTTATCAAACACATTTGCTAATTTCCCAACTCTATAGCAATTAGAAATTCCTTGAAAAAAAAAATCAATGAAGTTGAAAAAAAAAAAAATAATAAAAACCAAGTCTTTGATCATTTAACTTTAAGGTCAAAGATCTCAAGGTTCACCTCCCTTAGATGCTAGATGTACAAAGAATATACAAAATAATTAGACCACTCTAATTGGGTAAAATTGCAATCAGAATCAATTACCCTAATTTTATATTAAAAATAATTATAAAATTTTCTCTATTACAAACATAAATATAATAGTTATTATTATTATTATTATTATTATAAAAAGACGTGGACGAAAATATTAATAAAATATTGATGTCGATAGATATTTATGAAAAAATTATTTAAATTAATAAATAAATATTAAGACTCTTTTCAAATATAAAAAATAAATCAAACTATTTACAAATATAAAAAAAAGTTTATTGTCTATTAGACAGTGATAGAATTCTATCGCTTGAACGACAAACAAATCGCTCAAGTGATAGAATTCTATCGCGGTCTAAATTTTTCTATATTTATAAATAGTTTGATATCTTTTGTTTATAATAATTTCCCTAAGTATTATTATGTTGTTTAGACAAGTTAAAATATTTATTTATTATATTATACTCACATTAATAACATTTTGTTGCTTATTTTCTATATTTCATAATTTTTTTATAATATAATAGAAATATCGATTCATTCCTTATGTTAATGTCGAACTCATACAAATGTAGAATTATTGACATAAATATCAATATCTCTATGGAAATATAATATGATGATGATAAATGAAAAATGGTAATGGAAAGCATGTGATGAAATAAAGTAGTGAGTGGTTGATATTGACTTTTTGTTTTTGAGTAAGACATAATTTGGGTAAGCACTGTTGGTTGTTTTAATACTTTTTTTTGACATTTTCAGTAAAAACTAAAAAATGCTAACTTGCATCTTTAACCAAAACCACAAAACTTCATTATTCTTAATTATTACCATTTTAATTATTTCCTCTTTGAATCTATGGAACAGCTCCATCAGGCTTTCATGTCAGCCATACAATCTCATCTCAATTTGTCAAAAGGAATCTCATTAACCATTGGAAAATGTTTACAATTTCCCATCTTTTCATTATTTTTTTTTTTTTTTTGAACGTTTAAATTGTTTGCAAACAAGTTTTATAGAATCATTTTTAATATTGTGAGATATGAAGTATAGTACTACAAGAAAAGTAACCTACAACAACGGTTTATTTAGTCTATAATAGCAGTTTGTAATCGTGGCAACATTTATAACAATGATCTCACAATTGTTGGCAAAACTGTTGTTGAGAGGTCAATTGCATCGTTTTTCTTTAAAATTGCTGGAATCAAAATTTAAACTGCTACTATATCCTCATCTAATGCAACACTTTGTTTGGTTTATAGCAACAAATATTTTAGTCTATAACAACACTTGTTTTGGTTTAGATCAATAAATGGTCGAATATGTGTAGTAACACTTTTGTTGGTTTATAACAACAAATGTTTTTATCTATTACAATATTTTTGGTTTATAGAAACAAATATTTTAGTTTATAGCAACATTTTGTGTGGTCTATGAAAATGATTAAAAGCTTCATACTGTAACGGTTTTTTTGAAATACAACAATTTTATGAATTGCTTTAGGTCATATATATATATATATATATATATATATATATATATATATATATATATATATATATATTAGTTATTGATGCAAAATATCTGCTTCTAAAAATAATATTTCAAAGTTGTGTATATATTTCTGAAGTATAATAATACATAAAAATTTAAATACAAAAAGTATCCAAAATAGAAGAATGTTCAAATAAGATATATCTATAGTAAACTTATTTATCTATTCATGAGATTTTTTTTTTATTTTTAATATCCGTGAGTGTTTGGGCCAATTTAATATGCACCCCAAGTAATCTTACAAAATAATTTACATGACCCTACAATATTTGAATTTGGGTGTTATGAGCTTATTATTCTAAAAAGAAGAGCAAATTTAGTTTGTAGCCTTTGAAAAGAAGGGAAATAATCAATAATCAATTTTGATCTAAATTTATCGGGGTTGTATCAATTTCAACCCTAGATTTTCAATTTCATCAAATTTGACATTAAATATATCTAATTGTTGCAATTTATATCTTTGATTTAATTTTTACTAATTCATCCACTAATTTTAATAGTTTGATAAATACACAAATCAATCTTTGAATAACTTTGTCAAATTTTATAGATTTCAACCGGATATTTAGCTCCAATGTCCTTTTGTTCTAGAATTTTATTGATTTCTTTTATATAATTCATTGGATGACATCTTTTAACTATATTTGGAGCAAGAACATTTTAGAAGAAGGTTAAAACTGCAACATTTTTTAAAGTTTAGGATTTTGATTGTAACACTTATTTATTGAAAGTTTTAAGGTAAAATTTGATCCAACTTGATAATTTTTGTGTCAAAATTAATTTTTCCTTTTTTGAAAAAAAAGGTTAACTAAATATGTCTCCATTGGCTACATTTATTCTAAGTTAAACTATGAGTTTAGACTTTGAAAGTTTATATCTATTTGAAATTTTTAAAAATTTAAGGACCAACTAAATATTTTGAGAATTCATAGTCACAATCTTCAACCAATATTCATTAAAAAAAAATGGTAAAACTTACTTTCAAGTACTCCACTTGCCATACATCAAATAGGACCCGCACTACTTTTTTTTTTTTTTTTTTTTTTTTTTTTGTATTTTCTTGTGTTTGTTATATTATTTCTTATGTCACATGTTTTTGAAAAATCCAAATATTTGTGAATAGATATTAAATATTAAAAAAAAAAAAAAAAAAAAGATGAACTAATAGAAACCCTCCTAAAGTCCAATATTTTGAAGGATAGATTGTATGCTGTACTAGGGTTTTTTTTTTATTATTATTACTTTATTGAGAACAAGAAATCCACCGTGTCTAAAAAATATTGATTTTAAAAAATGTAATAATTTACATATATAACAAAACATAATAGAAATGAAAGAAAATATATGCAATTTTAAAAAAGATAAAACTTTATAAAAAAAATCTTGTAATTACTAAACCTCGGGTCATGAGTAGAATGATTTAATGGTAGCATGTGCTAAATTTAATTTGATTTCACTAATGATAGATTAAACTTAAATCTTATTTTGATTCCTACTTTCTATTTTCCATTAATTACAAATTTATGTAATACCATGTATGATTTTGGAAAATGTTTTTGTCTAATATAACTAAAATAGAATGTTTGAAGTATTTTAGACTTCCAATCTAAATATAGTTCACATTAATTATCATTACAAAAATTAAGGCCTCTCTAATATTGAATAAAGAAAAGAAAAGAAAAGTAATTTAAATTGAAAGATTATAATAGACCAACATGGAACATAGAAAAAAGGCACATTGAAGATGAACAATGGATTGGGCTCAGTAAAAAGTCTCGAGTATTTTAAAGGAAAAGTTATAAATATAGCAATTAGATTCAATGTATTAACATATATAACAACATTTTTTAAAAAATAGTAAATATGACAAAATTTATCAATGATAGACTTTTATGGTCTAGGCAGTCTAACAGCAGTAAAAGTCTATTATTGATAGACTTTGCTATATGTGCAATTTTTTAAAAATGTTACTATACACTTATTTATTATTCTTAAAATTGTTATTTATTACAATTATCCTATTTTATAAACTTGACTACATAAATACAACAAACTAAAGCCAAATAATTACTATTTAGCCCCGTTTGTTTTCTACTTTTGAGATTTATGTTTTGTCCTCACTATTTTTTTAATATGAATTCTACAATTCTTAAAAGAAACATTCGAATTTCAGGTTGGAAAAAATAACAGTAATAATAAAGGTTTTCCAGGTTTTTGGAAAGTAATTCTAATTTGACTAAGAATTCAAATATTGCGTTAACAAAGATGAAAATCATGGTAAGAAAATTATGAGTGAAAAAGCATATCTTTCAAAAACTAAAAAAAATTATTATCAAACGGAGCTTTTTTAACTTAGCCTTTTTAACCCATTAAAATGATAGTGAAACATATCCAATCTTCAATCACAAGAAGGGATATTTTTTCCCTCTAAAATGAAAATCTCAAAGTCAAGTCTTCACAATGCAATCTTTAGTGATGCAAGACCCAAGCAGCAAAATGTTATCAAGAAGTATTATTTAGCTTGTAAATCAATACCAATTTACATGAAAATTGGATTTTCCTCCCTTTCACATCAGACTCAAGTAAGGCAGGGTTAGTATAGGGCCATAGGCCAGTATAGAAATCAGTAAATTCAGTAGGTGTAAAGTTGAAGAAAGTATAAATACCAACCAGGCTTCACCAAAAGTCTCCACATGAACAAATTCCATCTTTGAAATGGTGAAAACGTTTCGCGTCTCGAATAATTATTTCCCTATCGACAAGCTTCGATATAAGCTTTATCGCTGAATGACAGTTAACGCAAGCTCGGAGATTCTTGGTTATTCTAAGTGTAGTTCCAGGAGCAGTACTGATGATACCATAAGCAACTGCTAGCCTCTCACTGTGATTACAAAGACTTTCCTCAATTTCCTCATGATTCAAGTCATGTAGAACAGATTCATTATCAGGAACATAACCAGCTGCTTTTAATCTTTTCTCTAATCTATCAAGCTCTTCAAAAATTTCCTTTGATCTGGGATGTGATCTATCTCCAACATGAAACGTTTCGAGATTTCCATTGATCTCGATAGAACTATGTCCGAGGTCCTTATTCAGTCCTTTCTGTGTCATCATTAATCGAACATTAGCCACATGTGTCCATAAATGGGCAGAAGCATAGAGGTTTGAGAGTTGCACATAATACCCTGTATTATATGGATCTAATATGAAAAGTTGTTCTGCAGCAATTTCTCCCAACCTTACTTGGCGATGGACCTTGCAAGCACTCAGAAGAGCCCCCCAAACACTAACTCCAGGTTTAATTGGCATGCTCATAATGAAATCATAAGCTTGATTCAAATAGCCTGCACGTCCTAAAAGATCGACCATGCAAGAGTAATGCTGGTGATGCGGTTCAATCCCGTGGTCTCGCATCTGGTGGAAAAGCTCCCATCCCTCTTTTACAAGACCTGAATTTTTGCAAGCTGTGAGAAGACCAACAAAAGTAACATCGTTTGGACGAACTCCAGCTTGCTTCATTGCATTGTAAAGGCTGATGGCTTCTTGTCCATGACCATGTAATCCATACCCCATAATCATTGCACTCCATAAGACAACATCTTTATCGACCATTTTATCGAAAACACTACGAGCAAAATATATGCTTCCACATTTCGCATACATATCTATAAGGGCTGTGTTTACAAAAGTATCGTCTCTGTACTCACTTTTAGAGATATAACCATCCAACCATCTTGCTAGTTCAAGAGACCCAACTTGGGCACCGGCTAGAATAGCAGACCTCACAGTAACAGAATCAACCCTGATATTTTTGGAAATCATCTTGCGGAATAGCTTGATTGCTTCTTCACCATATCCATTTTTTGCATAGCCAGAAATCATAGCATTCCACAAAATTAAATTTGGTTTTTCCATCTGATTAAAGAAAAATCTGGCAACTTCCACCAATCCACGTTTTGCATACATAGTAGTGAGTGATATCACTATGTCGGGTTCAAATTCTACACCCGATTTAGTCACTAAACCATGAACGGACTTTCCTTGTCCCAAATCTTCCACGTCCGTATACGCTGTCATGACGCTAACAAGGGCAATCCAATCAGGCTTTACATTACATTGCCTCATTTCTTTGAAAACTTTCAATGCTTCCACGGGATCACCATTCTGAACATACCCAGAAATGATGGAAGTCCATGAAACAACAGTTCTATCATGCAGCTTATCAAACACGATCCTAGCAGATGAGGTTTGACCAAATTTAGCATACATTGACACAAGACTATTCTGCACAAAAACATTTGTTCCAAAGCCATATTTAAATGTCTGGCCATGCATCTGTTTACCTAATCCTTCAACTAATGTTCCACCGCATGCTTTAAGCACATACAAAAATGTGAAGCAATTAGGGTGCACCCGTGACATTTGCATATCCGTATACATTCTGATAGCACCAGCAACAATATTCTTCTGAGTGTAACCCTTTATGATGGCATTCCACAACAATATATCCGGTTCTAAAACTTCACGAAAAGCCTTGTGTGCGTAGTTAACATCTCCGAAATGCAAGCATGCATTGACAAATTTGATCACCAAGAAACCACACTTGTGTAGTCCAGACACAATTAACTGGACGTATAATTGATCCAAATGCTTCCTACAGGATGAATTACGACTTAGTTGTGCAAAGAAGATGTAGAAATTGAAGTTGAAGTGAAAATTGTCATCATCCACGTGATGTTGGAGGCTCGATGACAGGGAAAAGAGTTCTGATACAAACAAGTTACACTACTATTGTTACTTGTAAGTTGGGAAGTTAAATTTTTCTTGGGCCATAAAAGGGGCATAGGAATTAGAACATGTATTCAATAAAAAATAAAAAATAATAGAAAAGGTAACTCAAAGGCATTGCATATAAACATCTCATGGAATACTAGGTCTAAGTAAGGTCTATCAGTAGATTCCATGGTTTATTAAAAAGGAAACAAGCTTGCCCCTCCATTTTGTACAGCCATAAACTCTAATGAAAGCAAATTGTGGACTAAAATCACAATTTTGAAAATTTGGTGTAATAATCCCAGAGTGCTAACAGTAACATCCTAAGAACTGCCCCAAAGGGGTGGCCCCATTGGTAAGGGCTTGAAGTCTCTTGGCCATACCGGCTTAGAGGCTCCAAGTTTGAACCTTCGAGTGCCTTGGGCGGCAGAGGTTCCAGGTGTAGAGGAGCAAAGCTCTGACTCCGGATTATAAAAAAAAAAAAAAGTAATAATAATAACATCCAAGAACTACAAACAAATGGGTAGACTACATTTAATCAGATGTATCAAATCTAAAATTACTCACACTCACCCAAGAAAAAGCATTAAATTATCAAATACAACTATGTTGGAAGCCACAATCAAATGACACGATGGTCATCTACTCAAAATACTAAATATACTACAGATTTCTAACATGAAATGGTATCAAGTCAGCTGATAATCTCATGGGCTCAATCCTAACCAGCCTAAAAGACAACTATTATTCAATATATATGATTATTTAACTATAATCAATATTGTTACTATATGTTACTCCATTACTGGCATTTAAACACGAGTAATAAGACCAGTAACAATAATGAAGAAACCAAAAACACTGATTACTTACTTACAATCACAGAAAAATCCCTAGAAATTAGAAACTGAAAGTGGAATACCTCCTCAATGAAGCCTCATGCGAGGTTATCGCCGACTTTGAGAGAGCTGATGTGAGTGACGACAAGGAGAGAGAAAGCGAAAACGAATGCAAAGACATGGGTGGAGGTGCGAGGAGCTGCTGAAGCCAGCTCTGTCAAATCCCTGTCTCTCCGGTGAGGAGGTTCTCCGGGGAAGAAAACTCGAATGAAGCTGTGCGATTGCAGCAGCTTGGGAGGCGGCGGTGATGTGGCGGCGGCCGGCGAAGTTGGACCCCATAACCGTTGGAACAGAGGAAAATCACCATCGCGTTTTTCAATCCGAAAAAAACTTGCTCTGCCTCTGCCAACAGACAAAAAGAAAAAATAAAATAAAAAAATAAACTATGTGTTTTGTTTATGTTCTAATTTATTTTTTTTTTCTAACAATTTTAGGGTGAGATTTGAACCGTTCATCTCGTACGGGTGTTTAGGGTACTGGTTTGGAGTTAATAGATTGAAGTTAAAAAGTAAATTTTTTTAGAAGAACATATATGAAAGACTAACAAGAAGTAACAAGGCTATAATTCGCCTCACCAAGTCGGTAGATCCAATCAGAGAAATCTTCCCACCACACATGAGAACAAATCTCATCAAGTGCCCAAAAGACCATATATAATTTTTGTGAACAACTAATATGTTGGAATTATTCTACTATCCCACCTGCATTCAGCTCAATAATCTCTTCCACAAAAGGCCCCACAACAATAAAAGTGACCTCCTCTGTTTTTCATTCAATTGGTATGGATAGTTAATAACACACATTTAAATCCCGTTTGATAACCATTTTTTTATTTTTTATTTTTGAAAATGAAACTTATAAACACTACTTCTTTCTACCTATGAATTTTTTGTCTTGGTATCCCATTTTCTAGAATTGTTTTCAAAATCCAAATCGAGTTATCAAAACTAAGAAAATAGTTTTTTAAAAACTTATTTTTGTTTTTGGAATTTGACTAAGAAATAAGACAAATAAAAATTATTATAAAGAAATTGTAAGAAAACAAATGTAATTTTCAAAGACCATAAACCAAAAATTAAAGCTCTGTTTGGTAATCATTTGGTTTTTTTGAATATTAAGCCTATAAACACTCATTTCACCTCAAATTTCTTGATTTTTTTTAATTTTTTTACCATTATTTTAAAAAAACTAAGCCAAATTTTGAAAACTAGAAAAAAAAATTTCAAAAATTTGAATATTATTATCAAAGGTATCCCTCAAGTTTCGTGCATCAAAATAGTCCACAACACAAATTTTAAAAAACATATTAAAACAGGCGGGCTGCCAACTACCCGTAGGATATTAAATTCTAGGTAGGTGGTCACCATGGATTGAACCCACACAACTCCGTAGTCCTTTGATTTTTTTTTATGTTCCCACTACCACTAGGCCAATCCATGGTTCCAATTGTTTGTACCTAATTTACTTTTACTTTCTATAGCTTTAAAAGTTTCAATTCAATTTTACCCTTTTATTAAATCCCTAAGAAAATGACATCTATTTTGGATATATAACACACTTTTATTAGACCTGACAGGGGAGGAAGGATATAAGGAGTTTCTTTTTATCCTTTTTCAGTTCAACAATTAAAGACGAGACTCAAATATCTACCTCTCGATCAAGAATACATATTTTATATCAATTGAGTTATCATCTTAATGAAAAGATGTGAAGAGATAGTGCTTGAAGGAAGCAGCATGTGTAAAATAAGAAACCAAGCAACATGTAACAAATTGAAACATTGAAAACTATATGAACAAAAGAAATTATTTAACTTAATAATATTAAGTAAAGCTGCAAAAGAAGATTCTGGAGGTAGCCATGAGGATGAAATCATGGAGCGAAGAGAAGGAATAAGAAGTTAAAAAGATAATAAAATAAAGCATTTATATATCCAGCTGTCATTTGAATGGCTGTCTCTGTATGAAAAAAGTGACCGTTGAAGCTTCAACGTTAAGCTAACCGTTGGATGGAATTTCGAGGATATATATATATCAAACCTTACTTTTTCTCTTCTTGACAGAATCTGAAGCCTTCAAACACACAAAAAAACCTTCAGGAATAAGCCCAGTTCCTTCTTCTTCCCCTTTTTCTGTATATATAATCTCATCTCACACACTTTCTTCATTCCATTCATCTCTCTCTCTCTTTGCTTGTGATCAGAGATGGGTTTGGTGGTGGTAATCTCTCTACCATTGATTTTCTTCTGCTTGTTGCTCGGTTTCGGGTGTTACTTTCTAGGCCGAGCGAAAGGGAGACAAGACATACGGACTAATGCGCAGATATTCGGTGTGCCCACGCCGCCCCCTGGTAGCGGTGCAGCTCATTCGACATCGTCACCGCAGCCGCTTTTCAAACCTGATAATTCCACCAATGTTTGATTAGTAATCAGATCTAAGTTCAATTCTTCACTGTACTGTTTGTCTACTGCAAAAGCCAAATTGGCTCACAGGTTCTTCTTTGTGTCTGAGTGTGTGTAAATTCTGTACTATCAGTTTAAAGTTCAATACTCTATGGATGAATCGTTTTCCAGTTATTGCCTGTCCTACAAGTTTTTGTGCATTCAATCAAATAAACTGACCTTCGAAGTTGGTCACCACCATGATGATTCCTCAACCCTTCTGCAGCTGCCATGATTGATTAAAAGATACCCATAAAATATTTGGCCTCGATATGAAAGGACAAAATAACATACTCGAAATTGATTGCATAATTTCATAATTGACACAACATATTATACAATGAAGAAAGAATAGTTTTTATCGGATGTTCTTTTCTCACTCCTAGCAGCCCTTGGTAGCTAAGGTATTGTAATGTATGAAGGAAGGTAAAAGACAATCCACACCACAAACCGGAGACCCCAAACAATGACGGTTGTTTTACAAGAATCATGTGTACTTCCCTACCAGGTTTAGAGTTGTTTTGTAGTCTCTATTCCTGGAGGAGATTGCGGTGGGACGGCGGATTCATGCCGCTCATCAGCTTCAATGTTCAGGGCCTTCCTTGCAGCTGCTTGGTACTTTTCACTTCTGCCTACCCTCCTAGATGGAAGAGATTGAGATGCAACGGCTTTGCTTGAGTTACTGCTAGTGATGGACAATAAAAATTTCTCCTTTGATTGAGTTTCAGAAGCAGAGGCAATAACAGAATCGAAGACACCACTCTCCCTTAGTCCCTGTATAATCACCTGAACCAAAAAGAGATGGGAGAACTTTCAAACTGGGTGCAATAAGTTAGATAATCCACGGTTGAACACTTATTTTTTTAGAATATGGCATTATAATCTTGGTAGAATATGGCATTATGATTGTGAGTATAACTGTGAGTGAGGTAAGGATTCAAACCAACTTAAATCAAAGTTCATTGATAGCCTAGCTATGCTCGTGTCGGATATGTACACACTTGACTTGCAAAAACTAAGCTTTGGAGTTTGGACAGTGAGATTCTGAATGATTCTGACTGGGGTATCTGGATATATCCTATTCCTGCAATGGATTTTTTCCTTTTTTTTACTTTAAGAAATAACGCAGGTATACAAAAGGGAGAGAAAGACTTTAAGTTGGCATGCTCCCGAAAAGCCAATTCAATTGGAGACCTATATAACTTTCTCTGTCGTGAACTTCTAAATCCTCATTCCCTAGGCAGTTTCAAGCTATAAGAAGCGACAAAACCCAGTGTTTCCAGATCTCTTCAGACACTGGATGAAAATAGTTTTCCAAAATGAACTTTGTAACTGAATTGTTTTAATGAACAAACGTACGCCTTTTTAACCCTTTCTAATTTGTCACTACAGACATCAAATAAAATTCTTACCATAGGAGCATTAATTCGTGTTAAAATGCCCTTCCTCAACAACTTGATTTTTACGTCTTTGTCACCCCACACTACGTGTTCTTGGTACCTAGTAAAGAAGCAAATCTATCACAATCCAAAAAAAAAATAGAGAAAATATTTTCTTCATAAAGAGAAATACCAGTTCATCATTTCCTCCTGGGTTGCAGTAGAAGCAACTATGAATGCCTGCAATACATAGAGTTGCTTAGACATTTAAAAATGATGGGATGAGGTCATCAAGAAATAAAACATAAAAGAAACTCTTAAGTTCTGGATTACTTCCTTCTATCATGAAAAATATATTTAGACCAATGTAATGTACACAAAAAAATAATAATAATAATAAATAGATAAACAATTACCTCATGCAAAGTGGCACTATAAAAGTTGTTCAATTATCTCATGTAACTAACTTGTCATTACCAACATTTAAATAATATCGCAGGCCCAGTTCTCTGAATGAAAAAGAGTGGTTTTACTAGCAATCCATAAGTATTAAGTATAACCACTTCTTTAATTTATAACGCAGCATATGTAAGCAGTAACTAATGAAAATATCTCTTCATCCGCATCAAATTAAAATATTGATTCAAACTGCACTACGACTGTTGCATAACCCTGTTCAAAAAGCTTTTTGTGTGGACAGAAGATTATATGCTAAACAAGATCAGGAAAAACTGAACTCACAGCTCTATCAAATTCCAACATGAAGCATCTTTTAACATCATCTTTGGTAGGTTTGCAGCCGCAGCGGTCACGTCTAGAGGTCAAATCAGAAAATTTTGCATATGTGTAGTGTAATACGGCAGCTTCCTCCAATTTAATCTCACTGGCAGGTATTTACACAAACATAGTTAGTGCTGCAGAAATAGCTATCCCAAAACTTCAACCTCGCAGTCAACAACTTACTTGGGGGTTTTCATGTAATTATGCCATCTATGTGCACCATTGGGACGAAGATGATTTTGAATTCGAGCAGCCGATTTCCCATTTCCATAAGTCAAAAAGTAATTTGGGTTACCACGAGTTGATTCTTTGTACATGCCAAAATATGTATCCTTGGGCAGGTGGTCAAAATTTTTCTTGAACATTGAGACCTGAGTTCATAGAAAGAGTAGTCTTAAAACAGTAGGTGCATATTAAGAAAAAGCGCTATCTAATGCTTTACACAAGTTTCATCTTGATATATAAAAACAAATACAAGACTCATTACAACTAAAATGCTTCCTCTTTAAAACGAGAAATCCATGTGGTAGTACAAAATATAACACTGGAATGGCAACTAATGGACATAATTTCACGTTTAACAAATTCACTTCAATACCACTCATCCAAATTACAATGAAAATCAGATTCATTCTCCATGCCCTCTTCCTCTGCTTTGGCACTCATTCAACTACTCTAAAAGTGCTCAAGATGTGTCCCGCCAATAATAGATGCTGGGAAGGCAAAGAGACTAGAGAGCCGTATTGAAGGATTCTGCATTTTTTTTTTTTTCCTTCTTTTCCGGAACTTGAATATAAGACACCACAAAATATATCTCAAATTTTGAAATGATTTAAAATTTTACCTTCTAATGATTTTAAATTCTTCTACAACTACATGAACTTTCATAGTTTCTATCTATTCAAGAAAAACCAGTGTCATTAAGAAGAACAAGATAATAAAAGCACGCAGATTGTAAAGAAGAAAAACCAATGGCATAAATTATGGCTATGGCAACGGAAAGAAAAAAAAAAAATATATATATATATATATATACAAAAGATAATTACAAGCGTCCCATATATCATCAAGCAATAGAAACCCTTTTGCCCAACTATAGTAGCATGCAGATTTTGAATTTCAGGATTTGTACAGCCCTTTGCAAATGCACAAGTGCAAATCATGGTGGATAAGCATTGAAATTTACAGCCAAACAGCTCAAATAAGTATAATAATAAGAATGGATAGTGAAAGAAACTACCTCAATAAAAGGTTCCTTTATATCCTCTCTTTCAACACTGCTTTCCTATATAACACCAACATTACGATTAGCTTGTGGCTCACAACAACGTCAAAATGTAGAAGAAAATTAATGTTGACAAGTTCAAGTAGCTTCACCATTTCACAACAAATTACAAAACAAAATGATAGAATGAACACATACGTAATTAGGAAAAATAACCATATCAACATTTCCAGGCACATCGAGCAGCAACTGCCTCAAGGAGTACTCCTGAGCACCAACTGGATGTACCAACTCATCAGTATCAAGATGAATTATCCAATCCATACCAGCATCCTAATATTTTAAAAAGGAGAGAGAAGAAACTAAACAGCACAAGTTAGTAGTGATACATTAGAGAATAAGTAAGCATTGAGTAATGCCCATAAGAAGAACACTTTCCATACCCTTGCCATAATGATGGCCATCTCCATATTGAGAGATTGCTTCACAAATAGTTCATAATTGCAAGGTTTGTAAAAGAAACCAGAAAGCCACGTTTCGTTCCAGATCCGACTACAGGATAGAAAAAAAAACCAGATATCCACATTGAAAAATGAGTTAAGAAAGAACAAGATATTAAATGTTAATAACAATACTCTCAATTAAATATGACAATTATTTTCCCCTCTATAGAAAAAGACCCTCCACTTGCCTATCCCTAAATTGGTGATATATATGCCAATATTTCGGAGGAGCTGGATCACCTATTTGCCCACTGCGGGTCCTAATATCTACAATTGTTGGTGTAAGCTTCTTATTCTTAATATTTCCATTATAAATCTTCCTAAGAGAACTAAGGCAATTTGCACCAACCACTGTGCGGCCCCGGATTTAAGAAGGTTTCCATTCTTTGTCTAAGCAGCCTTTGCCTTTTTTTACTTTTTTTGGAGATTTTGGCTCATAAGTAACAATAGACATGTTAAGGATAGTATTTCGATTTGTAAAAATACTTGGGATTGAGCAAAGTTGGAGTCTTCAAGTTGGAGCACTCTTACTAAAACTTCTATAGTTATGATTCCTTCTTGACAAATGCAGATTGAAGTTTTATTGTTTACTTCTTCACTTCAAGATTTCCTTTTCTATTGCACTTATCATGCCTCAGCAAAAAACTTTGTGTATATTGTGTCTGTATGTGTCCGTATTTATGATAATGATTTAAAAAGAAATGTTATATCAGGATTCAGAAGCAGATAATGATGCAAGAGACCGTCTAATCTTCATACTCATAAAAAATTGCATAAACTTATGTTCCACGAAACAAAAGTGTGCGCGAGTTGATTCAGACTGGGTTTTTCATTTTGTTAATTAATACCAGCATCAAATAAAAAATGGAACTTGACTACTATAAAACCAAATCAAATGTCAAAGACTGGTCAAAATTAACAGAAATGACTCAGCTTGATTGGTTTTATCAATCCTAAAATTGTTTCAGTTTTCATTTACACCCTTACTAGAGAAAATGATCGTGAATCAGTAGCACATCTTACAATAACTAGTTTCTAGAATTTCCAGTCAGACACTATGACATTTCTAAAGAAAATCGAAGAAACGAGCACTTCCTTAGCCCTTCCATTCCCCTAGATGAAACTTGTTTCTTATATATTCTATTGTCAAAAAATAGCAGAAGTTTTACACCTTTTCGCCTGCTGCTCCTCTAGCTCTTTTGTTCTGAAAATCAACTTCACTCCCTGAAAACCAATATCAAATTCATGCTTAACGAGTAGTTTACCAATCACATAATAACTCAAATACAATGAAGATTGGCTCCAACTAGAAGTAACTCGAGAGGAATTGAACTCACAGGAATTGACTCCAAAACTCTAGTCACATCAGGAGATGCAGCTTTTCCCTCCACAAAAAGTAGGAAGGTTGAAACCCCAATGACCTTGTGATAGAACATCCAAGGCAAGATTTGCTCTAATCCTGCTGACGTACTTGTTGTAATGCATATCTACACATCGAGAGTAAAAAAGAAAGCAACACAACAAAGAAAAAAAAAAGTTTATGAACTAATTTCCATCAAAATCAGCATAAGGAAGCCTCAAAATTTCCATCATAAAACAAAAATTGTTTTCTCAAACAAATTCCTTTCCCTTTCTCATCAGCCATCATAAGACAAACAGAACAACCACCTTCATAACCATTTCCCAATTCTTAGCTCCATTCCAGATATCAATTAATTACTAATACAACACATAAATCAACTTCATGACACTAAGTAAAAGCCAAATTCCATAAAAGAAGAAGAGCAATAGACCTTGGGCTTCAAATTTGATCCGCGATCGAACTTCCAGTCCTGATAATACGGGAACGAGGGCGAAACACTCCGACCAAGATTGAGGCAATCAGAGGCGGAAGGCGTGGAGTGGCGCGAAATCGGGGAGAGGGGAGAGGCTTCCATGCCGGGGAACTGGTAGGATCCCGGCGGAGACCAGCGGGTGGCGGGGTCGGTGAGTCCGCCGCGCCATTGGAGGACGAAAGCGAGAGATGCGAGAGTGAGAGGGAGGAAGGTTAGAAGAAGAAGGAGTCTGGAAGTAGAGGATGAGGAAGACGGCTGAGTATGGCGAAGTGGAGTCTGCAACTGCAAGTGATTGTAGTTTGGATTCGGCATGGCCGCCGGCGAGGATCCTTCGGAATTCCCGGTTGTAACTCTCCGATTGCCGGAAAATTGACAAAAATGAATATTGGTTTTATCTACTATTATCAATTATGTTATGCCAACTTTAACAACATTAGTTTATCTCGTTTTATTGTCTACAGTAATAATGTATTAAATTTTTAATCTGGTCTCTGCCACCTCACATATTAAAAAGAAAAGAATCTGTGGACATTTTTCATCATATTTTAATATTTCTATAAATTTGATATTGACTTGGAAAGTGAGTCGAAAATATAATATAAATAATAAATAATAAATATTTTCTCAAAAAAATTAATAATAATAAATAAGAAAATTACTATAAATAGAAAAATAACAAACTATTCACTTATTTTTCTATATTTAAAAGCAACCTTAATAAATATATTAATCGGTTAAAAAAGTATAAATAATTTTATTTATTAATTAATTTTTTTTTTGAATTCTTGTTATACATATTTTATAAATATTTATCGAGATCAACATTTTTTTATACTTCCATAGATATTTTTATAAAATTGAAATCTTGATATTTTGATCCCAATATCTATCCTTTTAGTTCTTGACTTTTGAGTTATGCAACATTTTGGTTATTCAATTTTAAAATGTAAAATTAGGAAATGATTTTTATGGTCCCTAGTAGAAGTTCAACAAAAAATTGAAAAATCAAATCGAACCAAATCAATCTATTGGTTTGGTTTAATTTTTAGTATTAAATAAAGCATTTTGTATTTGGACGAACAAAAAAATATTAGTTAGGATCGATTTTTGGTTGAAAAAATTAGTCAAAATCAAATCGAACCAAGGATATATATACACCCTTAAAAATAAATTATAACCTTAAGTCCTTTTAATATTTTAATTATTGTGGTGTATGTATATTTATTGTTTATTAAAAAAATCTCAATTATTATGGTTCATGTATGCTCATTATTTAGATAAATGTCTTTAAAAAATGAAAATGTTCAATTTCAATCTAAAAAAAGACCTAACCTAATTTTAATTTGGAAACAGTCAAAAGGACCAATTAAAAAATTAAAAGAAAGAAAAATTTGAAAGAAAAAACCAAAAAACTAGAACCAAACCTACAATTAACAGAACTGAATAAAAACCAATCTATTAGTTTTATTTTTTATTGAACATTAGTTTAGATCCCTTCTTTACAAAATCGATTGGTTGATCTAGTTATTGATTGACCCAAAAATCGATAAAATTGAACCGACTTCACCTTCAATCCCTAGACTCCATACCTTTAGCACTTTTGGTTATCCTTACATTTTTTTTTCTTTAGTGACAAGGAAGAGGCGCTTCGTCGTCAAACGCTCTATCTTAGCTTATATTGTTATTCACCGAATAAGTGTCGTGTTTACCACTAACTTAATAGTTAGCAAATGTAGTACTAAAAATATTGTCAACCATAATTTAAATAGTTAATATATTAATAATTTAATTGTTTTTTATAACTTTCAAAATATTTATTTGAATCTCTACTAAAAAGAGTGGTATGAAATCAACCATAATTAATGTCATTCATAATATATATAATCATATAAGGTACGTTTCTAAAAAAGAATAATCATATAAAATACCTTTTTTTTTAACAACAATGACACAAAAAAGAAACTAAAAAACGAGCCTCGAGTAACCAAATGGCCTTTGACTGGATTTTCACTAGCTCCAATAACTCTTTGGTTCATATTACTCTCATAAGGCTCTATTAGATCATCAATTACATCTTCCATTAGAATCACTTGTCATTTCCTCTCCAATGCCAAACACGACATTTCATAGGTTAATTTGTTGTTTTGCCTCCTACAGTGTTGGGAAATACATATTCGAATATGGTTGGCTTGAATACTAGCTTCTCCCAAAAGCATGCTCACTTTCGAACCTTCATTTGCCTTCTTGTTTAATAGATTTGGAACTCGAACTGAATCTGTCTCCACCATCATATTCTCGTAAAATTAAGTGAAACAATCATTATCTCTCCATACTCATTTTGAAAAAATTTCAAATCACTTTGTAGAAGATTCCAATGCAAAATCTTTGTGAGGAGAGGGTTGAGACGATACCTATTGAGATTGAGTTTTTTGAAAATGAGCAATGTAATCCAACACCCACAAGTGTTTCCTCAAATTCACTTTTCAAGCCCAATTGATATACAATCTCCTTATTTCTTCTATTCCAAACGGTCATATCATTTAAGGTACCTATCGATTTCATAATGTTAGAGGTTTGATTCTCAATCCACATTTATTGAAGTAAAGAAATTCTAATTAATATAATTGTAGTGTTTTTATTATACAATTAATAAGGTCATATTTGAAAATCAACACATTTTCGAGACAATTACGAATATGACAATCTAACATAAAATAATAAAAGATCTAACACAATAGCTAAAACTATTTACAAATATGACATAATTTGAACTTCTATCACTATTGCTATCACTAATTGATGTTTATCACTTTAAATCATCTTTTTAGGTAAATTATCACTAAACTAAGCTAACTTTGACTACATATAGACCTACTAATGACCAAGGTTTTAACACATTTCATACCACTAACTTTCAAACTTTATTATTATTTTGTTAAATTATGATTCATTATTTTTCAAAGTATTCAATATAGTCCACCAAATATTTTAGTTCAACGTCTTTCAAAATGTTTATTTTTATCATCAAGCTTTAAAAATAGAGAACTTATTTTAAATGATAAAAATGTTGAAAATATTTATAAATATAGCAAAATTTCACTGTCTATATAGGATAGATTGCGATAGATTAAGATAGACTACTATCTGTGTTGCGATAGACTACAAATAGATACAAATAGTAGTCTATCGCAGTCTATTGTAGATAGACAGTAAAACTTTACTATATTTATAAATATTTTGATTAATTTATATATATATTTGAAAATAACCTTAAAAATAGCAAGTATTTGGTTAATTGTCATAATTTTATTAATACATCTTCACACCATCTAATTAAACACAACTATTTAAAAATACATCATTGAAAAACCAACAACAAAGAGAACGATCAAAATAATTATTTTTACAAAATCGTAGAGATAAAAATAGATGCTTCAAAACTTTAAATTTTGAAATAACAAAAAATAATGCGATGGTGGGAAATTCATTGATTTTGAAAAATTTTAAATCATATTTTTATGTAAATAAAAACTTTATGAACTAAAAATAGAAAGTTCTGACTAGGATAGTTGAATTTTACGGAATTTCATAGGATTAAAATAAATTTCTTATTTAACCTAATATTCTAAATTTCCATAAACAAATCCAATTAAAAATCTATGTTACTAAATATCTTAACTTTACTATTTTTTTTTCCAATTATCATCCAAATACAATTTTAAATAAATCAATTTCAAATCTCTCCCATTTCAAACGAAGTAATAATTTAAAATCATTTTTCGAACTTGGTTGATTATAAACTAAAGATAAAATAGAAAAGAAAAAAGAAGGAAAATTAGGTAATTTTTAAATATAAAAAATGGGCCAAACTATTTACAAATATAGAAAATTTTTACTGTGTATTAATAACAGTCTAATGATAGAGACTGGAATTTTTTTATCCTGTTTATAGTAATTTTTCAAAAAATTAAATAAATTATCTTTTATAAATAATTAGGGCGATTTTAAATATTGGAAAATGAATCAAAATATTTATAAATATAGCGAAATTTTGCTGTTTATCTACTATAGACCGCAATAGACTTATCTGTGTCTTAGTCTATCACGACACATATAGTAGTTTATCACATATACACAATAAAATTTTACTATATTTATAAATATTTTCAGCATTTTGTCATTTAAAATAATTTCTTAAAAATTACTATAAATATATGAGAATTAAACTGTAAACATTTTGTAATTTGTTAATGGAAATAAATTATCGCCCATCCGTGGCTAGGGCTTCCAGTTTCCAAATATAATTCAAAGCCCTAAACGGAGTGGGGAAAGCAATTTCTGTTCTTCTTTCTTCTTCTTCATCATCATCTTGTAGGCGCGCAGTCGATGCTCTGTGCTGTGGTTCTGGTCGGCGAGGAGGGCCATAGAGAGGGTTCCATTGTCAAACGCTCTCTCTCTTCACCCACTGCTCTGTTTCTTCTCCTTTCATGTCTTCAGTCGGTGGTTTGCCTTTATCTGCTCCTCATCCTTCAGGGTCTTCTAAAACCCTAGCCTTTCACTCCGGTTCCTCCCCTATATGCCTCCTTCCTTTTCTCCTTCTTTATTCTCAAAACCCCTGTTTTGATCTCAGGCCTTTCTCCTTGCAATTCCAATCAACTTTCCGACATGAGCGATTCTAAGGTCCCTTTTTTTCCATTTACTTTTATTTGGTTTTTAAGTTTTTCTTCGATTATTTCGGTGAAATTTTGTAGAGCTTGACGGTATGGAGTTTATGGTTTTATTTGATAACAAGCATGCAACTACAAGTATTCCTTCAAGTTTACTTCTTTCGCTGAATGTTTATCTATTAAGTAAAATGTTGCATATAGGTGATCTTTTAGAATTTTCAGTGGTGCATCGAGAAAATCCTATTGGCGTCCTGTCTATTCATTGACTCACGTTAATACATGGCTGAATTACATATTATATAATCGAGAGCAAAAGCCATGTTGATTTTTGGAAGGATCTAAGGCAATGCATGGTCTAACACGTTGATATTTGAAAACTTTCTTCGAGTTTAGATGGGGTTTTCCCGTCTTTTGTTCTTATTTTCTCAAATTTTCTCAATTTAGTAATAGAAGTTAGTTTCGTTTTTGGTTCTGATACATGACATTTAGTAGCCAAGGACAAGATTTTATTGGTGGACTTTTACTGTTTGATAAATGGATTTAAATAATTTCATTGTATTTGTTAATTGTTTCTGCATTGGTGTGTTTAAGACCTCTGGACTTACGGACTTTTCTTTTTTCTTTCTATCAGGTTCTATTATTCGGGTCTTTCACTGAAGACGAAACCAATTCATGGTTACCACCCAAGTCAAATGTTAAACCTGGAAAGCTGGTCAACAATGTAAATGTGCAATTTGGTTCTCTGAATTTGACAGATGGAAAATCATTGGGCAGTTCTGCTGACAATGAACTGAATGGACCTTCTGGTTCCTCAACGGGATCCATTACTTTTGGGTCCACTGATTTAGCTAAGGACGATACTGAACTGGAAATTGTCCAAAGAAGAAAAAGTCATTCTCCCCTGGAATCAGGAGTGCCAAAGGAGAATGGAAGTAATTACAATTCCAATCAAAGCTTCTCTTGTACTAATGGGGTGACAGCAACGAAAATAAACAACATTGACGCGTCGTCATTATGTGTATCGAATGGTCATAACAATTCTTTAAATCAGTTTTCAAGACTGATAGCAGAAGATAGCAAGGAAAATGGTAGTGTTGATCATTTGCAAGAAAATGTTCTCAAAGAGAAATTCAGGAGGGCATCCAATGTCTCTGTTACCTCCTCCAATAAGCTCCTACCTAGAGGCTTAATAAATTCAGGGAACTTATGCTTTCTGAACTCAACTCTGCAGGCTCTTTTATCCTGCCCTCCTTTTGTTGATCTCTTGAGAAACTTAAGTAATCGTGAAATCCCCAAGGTCGTTGTCCTTCCTATCATATTCTCACTGTGATATAAATAAAACATGAAGCAAGTAGATTTCAAATCGTATGATTAATATATTCTGTAAATATATGGCAAACTCTTGACTTTTGATATTTATCTTTCAGGCTGGTTATTCCACACTAACTGCATTTGTAGAGTTCATATCTGCCTTTGAAGTACATAGTTCAACTGTTCTGAATGGGGATGTGGCTGCTTTTGACGTTGGAAAGCCTTTTAGCCCTCTCATGTTTGATGCCGTTCTTAAAAATTTTAGTCCAGATCTACCCAGTGGTATCTTAGGCCGTCCAAGGTTTGTGGATTTTTTGCTAATATCTTTTCATTTCAATGCTGAACTCTCATCCTTGGTTGTGGTTCTTTATAATGTTAAAATCCGCAGTCAAGCTGAATGTAACCAGTGATACAGTGGTGCCTTTTCTTTTTTGGTATTTTCCATCATAGAAGTAATATTATTCAGAATTGAAAATATTGTAGAATTCTCTGCACCTTGTGCAGATATTTTGTTCTTGTGATCTTTATCTCATGCGAGTTATGATTATCTTGTGAATTATTTTGTTGACTTCCTTTCACATGAGGTTCAGATTAAGTTTCTAAATATTTTTTGATATTTGACAGTTTGATATTGAAGTTTATTGGTCAGATTTTTTTAATGGATAACTAAAGGTTTATATTGCTAGTAATTTTTATTTTGAAATCCTTAACCCACTGTATTTATCTGAATTTACGTGCTTTTTTGGACTTTATTTTCAATGCTGTCAGGGGTTAAATATAATTTTGAAGACCAAGTACAATACATAAAACTTATACAAGAATTTTTTAGTATGGAAAAAAAAGGAAAAAATTAAAAAAAAAAATTCTGTAAATGGGTTCTAGTGTACTTGGTCAAAAAAGTTGCATACCCATTCTATTTTTGTGCAGCCTTTTTGATGATTTTTTACAGTGATTCATTTCTACTTTTCGTTTTAAGGGAAGTTTTTACTGGAAGCTCAATAAGAAAGGCGAGCTCCATTTCTCGGCATGTTGTCTATCAAAATTTTAGATTCAATTATCACCTCTAAAATGCGCTTTATGCTTGAAATTAATGAATCTTAAATTCCTGTAATAATGCTTATCCAGGCAGGAAGATGCACAAGAATTTTTAAGTTTTGTCATGGATCGGATGCATGCTGAATTGCTGAAGCTTGATGGAATGTCTTCAAGTGCCAATGGGGGTAAATCTTTTGTAGTTGCTTCTGCAGAAGATGATGAATGGGAGACAGTTGGGCGGAAGAACAAAACTGCAGTAATGAGAACACAGAGTTTTGTTCCTTCAGAGTTGAGTGAAATCTTTGGGGGGCAACTGACAAGCATGGTGAAAGCAAAAGGTAGTATATGCTTTACCATACACGGGCATAAAAGTCGTGGGTTTTTGGTCTAGTTTTGCTTTTGCTTTTTAATGCAAATGGAATGTTGTTGCAGATAATTATCATTTAGAACTTAGTATCTTTTGTAATTATCGTGCTTCTTACCAAATAATTTGTTTTGTTAGGGATTTTTGGCAGTTACTTAACTTTCAACTACTGCAGTTTGGTTGTCTCTCTGTATGATCAATGTGTGCAATTTCCCCTTTTGATTAATGTATCTAAGCCATCATAAATGTAGGGTCTTCCCTGAATTTTAGGAGTTACACTGATGTTTGATTACATTGATTATTTTCCGTTTGCTTGATTCGTTTGTTTGAGATGGCTCAAGTCTTCGTTTTTATATCTCTGAAGAAATTGAAAGAGTTTTTAGGTTAAAGAAGAAGAATATTTTTTTTTCCTTTTTTTGTTTTTTTTTTTGAGGGGGAGGGGGTGGGGACCTTAATTACTCCGGTAGCTTTAGGGATGGCTATCTAGTTTCCATCCACATGGATTATTATCTACAGAAGCTGAATGTTTTATTGCTGTTGAGATATTAACATACTTTTTCTTGTATCATCACCTCTGATCCAATTTATGACATGGAATTGAGCAGGGAATAAAGCCTCTGCTACTGTCCAGCCATTTCTTTCACTGCACCTTGATATTTACCCTGAAGCTGTTCGCACTATTGAGGATGCCCTACGTTTGTTTTCTGCACCAGAAACTCTTGAAGGGTACCGACCATCAGCTGCTGGGAAGGTATACTTTATCTTGTATTAATTTACAGAACCCTCTTTAATTGATCTCCAGGATGAATATTTTTCCATGCATTTTCATTCATTATTTTATTTACACTGCCCCTTGCATTTATGACTCTGGCCCAACCGGGATTTTGGATATTTCTTCTGCAGGAAGACCTACATTTTACTACATTCTATCACCTTTTAGATTGAAATTTTGGTTCCAAATAGAAATTGGGTATGTAAAGTATTGATTTAGCTGAGTATGGACAAATTCTTTTTTATTTGCATAGTTTTAGAAACTTGTCACGCAATAATCTGCTGGTGGTGTTCTTCTTTATTAATAATAATGGAATGGATATTTATTCTAATTGGTTAGTAAAAAATGTGATTGGTTAAGAGTAATTATAGGTTGCAGGTAGTTGGCAGACATAGGATTGTTGGAATCTATTTTTCTTCATAGACATATTTTTTTTATTGGAAGGCTGAAGTTCCGTTTTAAAAAATGATAAAACTGGAACTCCATTGTATCCAACTTCTGATGGGTGCATACACTCTTCACTAGGCATACTTTTAGTTTCATATGTTTCTAAAGTTTAGATATATTCTCCAGGCTGGTGTTGTTGCTGCTAGCAAATCTGTGAAGATACAGAAACAGTCAAAGATAATGATATTACACCTGAAGCGTTTTGGCTATGGAAGCCACGGAAGTACCAAGTTGAATAAGGCTGTGCACTTCCCACTTGAGCTGGTTTTAAACCGCGATCTTCTTGTCTCATCATCCACAGAGGTACTTATAATCTACTGTCTCTCATGCTACAGTCTTTTACGTTTGTCGGTTGAGATTGTTTGGTATTATGGGCACAATAATATAGATAGGTGGTCTTTTGTTCAAGGAGGTGCTTCTGGCATGCTAGTTTCTTTGCTGTATTGTGGGGTATTTGACATGACAGAATAATAGACATTTTAGAGGGGTCAAGAAATCAGGCTTCGCCATATTCTATAATTATGATCTGGTCTTGTTCTCTTGGATTGGAGTCTTTTTTTAAGCTATGGTTGAACTCCTGTTTTTCCTAGACTAGTATTTTTCTTTATTCTTATAATGTAAGTTCATCACTACCAATTTGAAAGATTGCTAATTTTTACTTTTTGCAATTCTTTCAGGGTAGAAAATATGAACTTGTGGCTACCATAACCCATCATGGAAGAGAGTCCTCAAAGGGACATTACACTGCAGATGTTAGATACCATAACAACCAATGGCTTCGATTTGATGATGCATCTGTCACGGCAATCGGGAAGAATAACGTGTTACATGACAGGGCTTATGTTCTCTTCTACAAACGAGTTTAACGACTTTGGATGCAGTGTCTTCTTTCTGGATCTGATATGATATCAACTTGGAAAATGCATTCTGCTTGTGAGGAGACTTGAGTTGGTGATAATATATGATGATCTGCTTTTACAATAATGTTGGTTTGAACTCATTATCTATTTTTTGTACGATCTGGTTCTGTAGTGATTATATTTTTAACTTTATAAGTGTTGTATTACATATTTGGTTTTTGCTAAAAATGTTATTTTTCTTAGAGATTTTGAAGGAATTAGATTGGAAGAGAAGCATCATTGATGACTTTGTAATTACCCTAACTTTTATGGAAAATACAAGTTTTAAGTTTAGGAAAATACAAGTTTTAAGTTCAGATATTTTAAAGTAATGGGCTTAAAATATTTAAGTTATAGAGAAAATTAATGAAATCTAATCTTCCACTGCTTCTCCTTGATTTACATAACAAAATTAATTTTCAAATTTCAATTTAGGTTAGTTGTTATCTGGATAATATTTATAGAATAATGTGTATTTTTCTTCTCTAACTTTCTCATCTTCAAATGTTCAATCTGCAAATACACATCTCCCATTGTTTATCTCACCTATTTAAAGACTGTTTGGAAGACTGCAATACAATCAAAATTGTTAGAACGGAATGAGTTTAATATTATAAATTGGGTTCAAAATGTTTAATTTAAACATGAATTTTAAATTACATTACAATCCAAACCAAATAAATTTGATTTACATATTTGAATGCTAAGTTTGGAGAACATGCCAAATATGTACTTATTCAAAATAATTTGATTATCCTTTTTCTTTTTCTTTTTTAATATTAGTAACTTTCCTTCTTTTTCATCATATTTTATTTTCATAATCCTAAGTTCACTAAAATCAAATATTAAGATGTGATTATAGGACATCTTTTAGACCAAATAAAGCAAACCAAACTTGGAAAGTACAATAGATACAGCCTATTTGCAATTTGCAGCCATTGATTTTTTTCTTCTTCTTTTTGGAGGGTTCATATTAGAACTTGAAAACTTTTCATACTCTACAAACTAATTTTTCTAAATTTCAAAAAAAAAAAAAAAAAAAAAAAACTGAGTTTTATAAGGATAAATAAAAAGCAATATTACATTCTCTAGTAGTACAAATAGTAGCAGTATGAAAGATTATGTCAAAGTTTAATCAATGTTCTACACTGAGTATAAAAACAATATGATAATTTATTATATGAAAGCTATAGGACAAAATTTGTACTTTATATTCAATGAATATATATATTGAATATTTAATTTCATCCTTAATGTTTGTGCCCTATTTTCTTCTTTCTGATTTATGTTAAAATTTTCAAATTTATCTCTTTATGGGTTTATTTTTCTTAATTTAGTTATACTATTCTTTCCCTTTTGACTTTAAGATAAAATTTAATTAAGTTGTTGTTGCTTAGTGTGTTTTCATTTAATGTGAATCAATCCATGAAATATTGTTACACTAACTATGCTTATCTCACATTTATGAATATCATTTAAAAAATTTTACAATATCATCCTTCTCAAAAAAAAAAATTGATATACAAAGGGTCAAATTGCAACTTTCAACAAATAAAGGACAAAACTTTAAAAATGATATATATATATATATATATATATATATATATATATATATAATTGGAACATAATTCAATTAATCAAAAAAAAATTTCACAAATAGAAAAAATGTCAAACTATTTATAAGAAAATAGTAAAAAAAAAAAAACAAAACACTGATACACATCGATAGACTTCTATTATCATTTATTAGTGATAGACTTCTATCATTTCTATCACTGATAGATTCTGACGGACTTCTATTAGCATCTATCACAACTATCTAAAAATTTTACTATTTTGTGTAAGTAGTTTCCCTTATTTTTTATTTTTAAAAATTCTCCTTAATTAAATCTTTCCATTTTGGTTTGAAAAAAAAAACATTAATACTTTTATTTCTTGACATAAATGAACCTTATAAAAAAAACAAGTAGCAAATTTATTATTGAGCCCATATATTTTCCCTATAATTAATATGTGTGCTACAACCACAAGAAAATCCCAAAATATAAGGTTGACCACCAAATTAAAATGAAAAAGGAATAGTCATTTTCTTTGACATTTTTACATTAATTGTAGATCTAAGTTAGGAAAAAAGTTGATACACAAATGAAAGAACTCAAATTTGCCCACCATTAAATTAATTACAACTTTCTATGTTTCTCATTCATAAGCAACTAACTCAAAAAGATGAACAAACTCCATTTTCACACCCTTTTTTTATATTTCTTTTTCATCTCTTTATATATATATGAACACTCCAAATTAAAACATCCATTAATTATTTATTCTTTCAATATTTCAAAGCTTTCACATTAGAAAGAGAAAGGGGAGATTGATAAGTTTGACATCAAGAACATGCAATGCAAGAACAAGACCAACATTGACAAGGAAGTCAAAATAGTGATAAAAGAAAAAGGAAGTGTTTAATTTTTCTTATTATATGATATAATGTGGAAAAAGGTTGCATTTTTTTTTTTGGTTAAAAAATATGGGATTTAAATTTGTAGAGTTGGTAGGTTAATTTGATTAATTAGCCTCACAATGTTTACTTGATTAGTATGATATAGACAAGAAATTGGAGAAGACCCATTAAGGTCATGGAGTTCAAACATCACCTTGTTCATGTATATATAATTTTTTTATTATTTTTTAATGATATTAAATTACAATAAAGAAAAAGAGATGGAAAATAAGAATAGAAAAAATAATCGAATTTCACACAACTCAAGTAAATAGGTCTACAGGAGAAGAGCCAACAAGAATAAAAACTCAAAGCCACTTAGAATAATAATATAAAAACATCTAAGAAGGTCGTAAGACAGCCTTATGGATATAACAATTATGTTCTCTCTAAAATGATAAATAACAGCACACTAGGCTACTCTCCAGACCTTACACCGCAACCAATTATCTGCACTTACATGAAAAATTCAGTCAAGCTTTTAGTCCAAATGAGATATCCTATAAAAATAGTACATTTCCCACAAGAGCACATCTCCCCAGATAGCATGGCTAAAAGGGCAACCAAAGAATAAATGGGTTAAAATATAAACACTAGGGATATCGAGACACTACCTTCTAATACGATCATGCATTTGTAGGTGATTGCGAACAGCTAGTCAGACAATATTGGTAGCTGAAACTAGCCTGATTAAGATAAAATATTGAAGAAGAAAGTTCAATTTTTACTCCCAAACTTGTCATATCATATTTCATTGAATTGGATTGTAAATATTGCAATTTCTACCATTTATTTATTTATTTTTCTAACCAACCACTTGTTTTAATGAGGAAATAATGCAAAAATCCCTACAAATTTACCAATTTCAACCATATAAAGTTTTCAACAATCAAGTTTGATTAATACACAAATTTATAACTTAGGATCAACTTCACAAAATTTAGGAAAAATTATCTCTAATGTTTTATTTTATTTAACATCTTACCAATTTTATACCAAACATATTTTAATAATTTATTGAAAGCATATGAAGAATACTTTCTTTAATGAATTTTCAAATGAATACTTATTATAGGGTAAATTTTGCAAAACACTCTTCAAGGTTAAAAGTTAAATTAAAATTACATAAATTTTGAGAGTTTCAGTTTAATGAAGTAGAAACTTTAAAGTAAGAGTTGTTACAGTTTGACAAGTTTAAGGATGAACATTACTTTTTTCCTACCAAATACTATTAGCTAAAAAGATAATTATAAAGTTGAACATATTATCTACCACTTCATTTGTTCAACTAAAAAAAAATGGCGCTTATGAACATTTAACTAAATAACCTAAAAAAAAAATGAATAATTATGCAACACATAAATAAAAATGTTGTTTTTAATAATTATTATGAAAGTCAATTATTAATTAATGATATTTTTTAAAAAAATATTGTATTTCAATTACTTATTTTTTGGTTTTCTTTTAAAAAATCTTATAGATTTGACTAGTCTCAGTGATATATATTTATTTATGTATATATATATATAGAGAGAGAGAGATTCAAAATTAGTATTTATATATTTTAAAATTGAATAATGTCATATAAGTATAGAGATACGAAAAATCACTTGTTCAACATTTCTACTTGGACGTTTTACCTAATAACTAGACCATCTATTTGTCTCATTTGGCCAAAGTTTGATAGTTATTTGAGTTCAATATCTTCTCCATTTCATATATACTTTTTTTTAAGTGTAATTATAAGTGGTTGAAAAATCTATACAGAGCTATTTTTAAATACAGAAAAATGAATCAAAATATTTATAAACATAACAAAATTATACTGTCTATCTACGATAAACCGCGATAGACTACTATCCGTGTCTATCTGTAGTCTATCACACCACATATAATAGTCTATCGCACTCTATCGTAGATAGATAGTATAATTTTACTATATTTGTAAATATTTTCAACATTTTATCATCTAAAATAATTTTTCTAGTATAAATTGTTGTTATTATTATTATTATCATCATCATTATTAAAAGAAGTCTAATGCGGCTGCAAAGCAAGTTGCCCAAAGTCTCTCTCCATCTCGATCTCTTTAAGAAAACCACATTATTTTGGTCCATTTGAATTTTGAATGAACACAAAGAGCTGTTGAATAATCCATTCATATATATATATATATATATATATTGCCGACTAAGATCTGTTTCGAAATGTCAAATAAATGTCTTCTTTACGGATTCTAGGTATTATTTTAGTACAATTATTTGTGGGGAGAAATAAACTTCTAAACTCTAACTTGAGTGCATGTAGTTATCACTTAATTAAGCTTACTTTAATATATATTATATGTTATATTCTCTCTCACTTATTTGTAATATATATAATGCATTCTAAAAAAAAAAAATATTATTGCGCATGTCGTCTTAGTATAATTCAATTAAATAAGCAAAATATTTATTTATTAATTAAACTATTTTTTTTGTTTCTATAACTTTTTAAAAAATAAATAACTATCAATATCTATATTTTATTGATATTTTCATCGACACTTTTCTAAAATTGAGACATCGACATATTAAACTATGATGTATTAGAATTAGAAATGTCTATTTACTCCCTAGCTAGGCCTGACCACCGATGAATATATATATATATTTAACTCACATTTACATTCACATTCACATTCACTTCCTGTTTGAATGTGAGTAATTTATATATAATCCTTTAAAAGAACCACAACCTCATCCAAATAACCATTTTCTAAATTTCCTACCAAACATTTTTTTATACATTTCTAAGAAACGGATGTTTTAATATAAATATTGTAATATTTAATATTGTAATATGTAAATATTGTAATATTTAAGTTGAAGGTCAGACTATATATATTGCTGTAATATTTAAATTTCAACTTTTAAAAACTACGAGATTAAATATTTTAATTATATATTTACATATAAAATATTATTATTTTTGTTAGAAATTTTTAGTTTTTTTTTTTTTTTTAATAATTACATTGAATATGACATAATAGAAAATTTTAAAAATTTTATTTGGTTGAAAATAATTTAAGAGTTGGTTAAACAATGGAAATTTCTTTAGGGAATAGAATTTTCCGTAAAGGAATCTCTGCAAAACTAAATAGATAATTTTATAGGGATGAGAATTGAAATTGGGAGCCGGAACAACCCATTCTATTCCCCTAAACATCACTAATTAGGATTTGAAATGAGAATTGAAATAGGGATGGAGACCATGCGCCCGGTCTCCCGAGCATCTCTAATTAGGGTTTGTAATAATTTGCTAGTTAATTTAATTAAAAAAAAAATAGTTACACAATTTTTTCTGTTCATTGGGTTTTTTTTTTCCTTTTCTAAATTAACTTTGAAACTTTAACCCAAAGTTATTTTTATTTTATTTTATTTCATTAAAAACTGGTTAATTTTTCTTTAAAATAATTTTTAATAGTTGCAAGTGGAAATGATTGTTATTAAATATCTTTACTTTTGACAAATTTAAGATAAAATAATTATCCACAATCTTATTTTTATGTCTTAAATGAAAAGTAACAAATATTTCTAAAAATAAATTAAAGAAAATAGGAAATAAAAAAAACAAATAACTTAAACAAAATATATTAGAAAGGTCGGTGAACCATTTCCCGTCTATCCAATTAGAAAAGTAATTGCGATGAAACTTTTGGATCAATTTAAGGAAGAAAAAAAAAATTCTCAAAAATTCTCAAAAAAAAAAAAAAACTCAATTTTCCAAAAAAATAGAAGAAAACAGAAAAACCAACACAGACCAATCAAAAGTTTTTGTATTTTTAAAAAATTGAATATGTTGAAACTTTTACTATCCATTACAAAAATTTAAGAGAAATTATTTTAAATTATTTAAATTAGGCCGCTACAATTGTGTCGGTATTTTAATAGCTGTGAATTTGTGTATTTTTTTATTTATTATTATTTTTTTTTTATGAATTCTCTATAGAATAGTCAGCTACATTGTGACAGTCTCTCCAAGTGATTTTTTCAAAATTATACTACTGTTGTTTTTAAAATTATTTATCTCATTTTATTTTTAATTGAAGTGAGACCTTTATAAAATATCATCATCAATCACAAGATCACGAATCAAAAACACATTAAAAAATGACAAAATATAAAAAGAAGTATTGATGTCTTTTTTTTCGGTATAACTCCAAAATTGATATCTAAGAAATCTACAACAATATCTTTCTTTCTTTTCCATAATTATCTTATTAAAAAACAACAGAAAGATGTAATTCATTATTTTGTATTTTACTTTTAAATTCTGAAAAAAAAATCTAATTTAGAAGGACAACAATTAAAATCTCAAAATGATAATTATATCAATTAAAATTTTTAACTTTAATCCTCGAATTCACTTAAAAGTTGAGATTAATGTTGCACATTAGAGAGAAATATAATCAAATTAATAGTACCAAATTTCTTTAATTATTTTGATTATCTTTTCATTTACTTTAATTTACTTTACTTAGTTAGCAAGAATTATATGTAATAAATTTTTTTTTGGCTACTTTAATGTAATTTTGAGAGAATAATAATTTTATTTTAAGATTTTATTCAATACAATCCATTTAAGTGTATAAATTAAACTATTTTGGTTAAATTGAAAATTTGGTTCTTATAGTTTAGAAAAAGTTAGAATTTATTTCATATGATTTATAATTAAAATTTAACTCTATGATTTGATTATACTCTCATAAATAGTTCATTCGATAAAGATCGTGTATGAAGATTTTATCAAATTATTGGAATTATTTGTGAGATTTTATCAAATTATAAAGACTAAATTCTAATTTGTTTCAAATTATAGGACCAAAATTTGTAATAAAATCAATTACTTTTTTCTAAAATTTTTGATCCAAGAGATCTCTATCAATGTGGGGATGTGATTTGGTTACAAGGTTGGCCATTGGATGGGCCGACATGTTGTCGAAAAAAACTGTTTTTTTTTTTTTTTTAAGAATTTTTTTATTTATTTATTTTTCAAAATATTTAAGAAAGATGCCGACACATCAGTAATTTTTTAATTTGGTGCTTTGCTTAATTACAAACTTGATTTTAACTTTTTTCAGAATAGGAAAAATAAAAAAGACACTTGATTTTAACTTTACTTCCTGACATTATTAGTTATTTCCTTAAAGAAAAAACGCGTTAATTTATTGGCTTATCAGTAATTACTGTCGCTTAGCTGGTAAATTAAGCTTTTTTGTTTTTTAGAGTGTGTTTAATAATAGGCTTAAATTCTTTTGTTATTTATTTATTGTTCGTCCATAAATTATTAATTTCTTATAGGTATAAGTTAAATTATGTGTTTATGTTCGAGTAAATAAATTACGAAAAAATCAAACAAAAATAGAGTAGCAAAATTATTTCTATAATATAGGTTTTAAGATTTGAAAATATATGCAGGTTAAGAGATGTTTATAATTTTACCTTTAAAAGTGAATACAACATGATACTAAAATCGATATAAAGCTTGTATTATCGATTTTGAGATAAAAAATTTCATTTTCCCACATCACATATTGTTAAAGAAAAATATTTTTTTTATATATAAAAGTAATATCTAATTAACGTGTACTAAAAAATGATTAATATTTAAGTTCGATTTTCTTTTTTATTTTATTTTCTTTCTAAATTTTATGTTAAAATTTTGCAGGTAAGAACCAAAATGACCAATTTTAAAAAGCATACAGAGAGCAAAACGGTCATTTTGAAAGTGCAGGACCAAATTGAACATATATTTAAATACTATTTTGGTCTCCTCTACTTTTAATTTTAGTTCAATTTAGTCGTACTTTCAAAATGTTCAATTTAGTCTATGTACTTTTAAATTACTTGGTTCCTATACTTCCAAAATATTCATCTTGTTTTCCATATACTCTTGAAAATGGAAAATTTTTAAAAATAGAAAAATAAGGGAAACTATTTAGACAAAATAACAAAATTTTTAGATACTTGTGATATACGTTAATAGAAGACTATCAGAGTCTATCCGTGATAAAAGTGATAGAAGTCTATCACTCATAGATGCTGATAGAAGTCTATTAATGTCTATCATTATTTTTCTGTAAATAATTTGACATTTTCTCTATCTGTGAAAATTTTTCCTTGAAAATTGATCATTTTATTATTTCCTTAATTTTCATTTGTATCTCATTTTTTTCTAAAATTTATGTTAATATTTTGTGAATAGAGAGACCAGAATACCACTTTTTTAAAGTAATTAAAGAGCAAATGGTCATTTGAAAGTGTAAAATTGAAAGTTACAAGACCAAAGTAGTATTTAAACTAAGATCAAATAATAGTATTTAAGCTTAAAATAATGATTTAAAATTTTAATTAGAATATTAATATTTTAATTAACCAATTGAATTGTGTTGGTAAATATTTAACCTAGAGAAAAGTAGTGCAAATTTTACTATATAGTAATGGAAAAAATCTTTCATGCACTAATGTACTACTTTAATTAACATCAAATCCATTGAACTTTTAACTTGTTTTTTCACTTTCATCTTATGTCACTCTCAACATAATAATAATTTTCACCCCACTAATATAAGATTAAATATTCATTGAACCATATGTTTAATTTGTTTTTCCCTCCCTCTTATTTCTTCCACTTCAACCATAGTTGTACATTAATCACTACTAAAAAGCAAAAGCTTAGTCTTTCAAATTGGTCTTTGAATACACTGAAATTTTCACCCACTAAGATATATATATACATTGAAATTTCAAATCTTTATATCATATTTAATTAAGACCTAGGATAGTTCAAATTTAATTTATAAAAATTAGTCTTTAAATTTTAATAAGTTTCTCAATTTTTAATTTTGTGTCTAATAGGTATTTAAATCTTAAAAGATGTCTAATAATTTAAATCTTTGAACATTTCGCATTTGTATCCTATAAATTTTCGAACTTTCAATTTTTGTTAAGTTATTGACTTATATTTTTTAAAAAAATTCACTAACTTAATAGACATCAAATTGAAAGTTTAAAGTTCTATTAGACAAAAAAAAAAAAAAACTTTAATTTTATGTTTAATTGATTCATAATTTTTTTTAAAATGCTGCATTTTTTTAGACACAAAATTAAAACTACAATCTTCAACTAATTTTTTTTTTTTTTTTTTTTTTTTTTTTTTTTTTTTTTTAATTTAGGAGTCCATTATAATTTAAAATTTCCCATTTATATAACCATTTGTCCTTATAGTACTTTGCTAATAATCTAGTTACACACTACGCAAGCTAAGTCAAACTTGAAACCTGCCAAACCTTTTTTTTTTTTTTTTTTTTTTTTTTTTTTTTTTTTTAGTTTTTAGTTTTTCTATCTATCATTATTTAAATAAAAAGCTTTTTCAATAATTGCACTCTCATTTTACATCCAAGTTAATAATCTAATAGAAAAACTATACATGTTTTTTTTTTCTTTTTTAAATAGCAACTATATATATATATATATATATATATATATATATATATATATATATATACATTACCCTATTATAATAACATATAAGGTTGATAAACTCGTATTAGTTTATTTTTTTAATTACAAAAACACACGTGAAATTGGATAGCATAAACACAACTCAACTGATATAAAACTTATATTATTGACTTCGAGATTAGAGGTTTAGTTCTACTACACACATTCGTACTATACAAAAAAAAAAAAAGAAGTGAAATTGAAGGATTTAAACAACTATCTTTTGATTGAAAATATATATATTTAAATTAAGCTACTAATTAATGGATCTCAAATTATTTCATAGAATAGAAGAACTATTTAACCCTAAAATATTGAAGTTCTTAAGAAGTTGTAAGATTAACTATAATTTAAATCTTAATTAGTTTGAACGGATAAGGTTTACGACCATTTGACAATTGAAATTAATGATGGCTAATTACTTTTATTTTTCATTATAATACTGATGAACACTGCACCCATCCCTTTATTATTATTTTTTTCTTTTAAAATATATTTTATTGATTAAATTAGTCCTACTTATATACAGAAATTGACAATAAATTTCCAACACATCATTGGGGGTTTATTTTATTTTCTTTCTTCTTCTGGATGTTTGAAAAATGTGACCAAAATGAAAGAAACAAAAGTCAGTTTGGATAGAGGATTCAAACAAAGAAAAAAGAGAAAAAGCTACAAATGAAGTCAATTTATGGTGCAACTTTTGTTTTTTTCCCCCCAAAATTTGTTAATTTAAGTTAGAACAAATGAAGATAGAATTAAAACTCTATGGGCCAAATACTATACCAAAACTTGACATGTTACTTTCTAGCTTAATAAATTATAATATATACAAGGGAAATTATTATAAACAGAAAAAATATTAAACTATTTACAAATGTAGAAAAATTTCATTGTCTATTTGATAGACCGCGATAGAATTATGTCTATTTAAGCGAAATTTTCTATAGCTGTTTATCGCTCCAACGATAAAATTCTATCGCAGTCTATCATTGATAGACAATAAAATTTTTCTATATTTGTAAATAGTTTGACTTATTTTTCTGTATTTGAAAACAACCATATATTTAATAAATAGTTAAACCCATAAGTCATAGGAAAATTTTCACAGATAGGAAAAATGTCAAATTATTTACAGAAAATAGCAAAAAAAAAAAACACTGATAGATATTGATAGACTTCTATCAGCATGTATCAGTGATAGACTTCTATCAGCATATATCAGTGATAGACTTCTATCAACGTCTATCACAATTATCTAAAAGTTTTGCTATTTTTTTGTAAATAGTTTCTTTTATTTTTCTATTTTTAAAAATTTTCCTAAGTCATATCACTCTTATGTATTAAACTAAAGGAAAAATAAATTATAATTATAATTTATTGATATAAATCCAACCTACGTTGTCAACTCGAGCAAGTTCAACTTCTTCAACATGTACTCATTTCTTTAAAGTCGGAAGCTCCGATATCTCATATTTATTGTTCTAGAAAAACTCGACATGTTATATTTGTTAAGTAAAAAGTGAGTTTTATGTATACAAGTTTTTTTTGCTCTCTTTCTTTTTTTAATTTCTTTTGCAAGACAATAGTTTATTTCCATTCTAGGAACTCTTTTCGATTTTACAGAGACAATTCGATTGGCAAAGATTGATTGGTAAAATTATTCTCTCATCATGTTCAACTCTTCCATCTTAGTTATCTTTCTAAGAAAATAAAAAATGAATTCAATTTTTTTTCTATGGTTCACTTTTTCCTTAATATATAATATATTTAATAAATAAATGGGTCCAATTCCAATTATGATAAAATAGACTGAATTTTTATTTATTTATGAGGAGCTTAACCTTTTTTTTTCTCATTATTACCTCATTTGAATGTATTATTTTTTTTCTTTGCATTGAATAAAGGGGGCAAGAAATGAAAGAGAGATCTAAATTTTATAGATATGCATGGAAGGAAGGGAGAGAGAGAGAGAGATGGAAATAATAGAAAAATTCACCATATATAATAATTCCAATTTAGAAGGCAAAAATTAGGTTAACCAAAAGGAGTTTTCATTAAAAAAAATTTAGCAAATCTTCTAAATGAAAACAACCACCACACCCTCCAAAAGTCCAAATAATTAAACTCTTTGATAATTTCTCTCCTTTTCCTCTCTCTCCATTCAAACTCAAAAGATTACAATTATAGGGAAAAAAACTTGGATCCCCTTTCATATTTAAGTTAAAATCATTAACATTATTATTATCATCATCAACATTACCATTTATATATATATATATATATATATATATATTATATATTTAGAGTATATTATTTTTACTATAACAATTAACTTAAATCTTTCTCTAATCCAAATTAAATATCATTGCAAAAGAATGCCACTAAGATGACAAGATCACGTCCAGAGTGGCTCCCACGGTGAGCTAAGGGTGGCATCGTCAAGGAAGCATGCGGTGTCGACGAATTGCGGTGGCCAAACAGGCTCCGGTGACTGCCTCATTTCCATGCAAATTAAGGCTAATAAGTTTGCTTGTTGTTGCTGCATATTAGCCACCTCTGCTCTAGCCTTAGCTAGTTGAGCTTGCAGCTCGCTCACTTGCTTTTGTAGCTGACAAATTGCGCCCGCGCTACCGTAAACTGGATCTCGTAGGCGAGCATTTGCTTCGTATACCATACTGCTCACTGCATCTGTTCTTTGAGATTCAGGAAGCTCCTATAAAAATTTTAAAGCAACATTTAATTAAAAGGGGAATGTCATTGTATTAAATGAATTTGTAACACAAAAATTTTTATGTTAATGAGTTATGAAAGAAATAATTGATAATAAAAATATTTATTAGTAGAAAATAAATGAAATGAACGCGGTAACTCAAAACAAAATTGGAACTTTCTCAATGATCTCTATCAAAATTTTATTCACTTAATTCATTTTAACCTAAAAGAAAATTTAATTAAACCAAAGTTCCATCAATTACGGGATTAATTAATTAAGTCCCATCAAAAGTCAAAACCTAGTTAAGTCAAATCAATTCATTTCTATTTTAAGTTAAATCCAACCATACCCCTCTTATTTACTTTTCTTACATTTAGAAATACCAAAGAAGTTAGTTACCATTACTTCTAAATTAATACATAGGATTACTCATACTAATTTCCCAACCTTAAACTCTAAACAAAAATAGATTTTTTTTTTTGTTTTATTAAAAAAAAAACCCTCGTCTCAAAAAATATAGATTATTAGGGAGGGAGTAAATATTTACTTAAATATGGAAATGTAGATTGGACCATTTTAAAATGTGGGTGTGAATTTTATTTTTAGTATAATAAATGTGGAGATTCAAACCAATTCTTATAATTTAAAAAAAATATATATATATATATATATATATATATATATTTATTGTAAAATAGAAAATTTGTAAGAAGAAAAAGTGAAAAAAATAAATAAATTACGGGCATACTTGCAAGAACTTGATGATATTGCTAGCTCCAAAAACTCTATGGGCAATGGTGAATTTAAGAGGCTCAGTGGGAGGGAAATATGGAGCCAAAACGCATTTCTCGACGCAGCGGCGGCGGAGGATCTTACAGGCGGCACAGGGGCTGAGGACCACTGCAGGCGGCGGGGGAGACGACGGTTGAGAAGTGGGTGGGGAAGCAAAATTGGTGGCGGTGGTGGCGGAGGAAGAAGACATTGGGGAGAAAGATAAAGGGTTTGGAAGTGGAACATTGATCGGAGTTGGAGGAGAATTAATACATTTGGCCACGTAAGCCATAATTTTTTTTTTGGTTTAAAAAATTATTTAATTTAATTTTCTAGAGAGAGAAAGTGGGGGCGAGGAGAGAGAAAATAGTGTTTGGAGAGTGGGAAAAGGAAGAAGGAAAAATGAATGGTGAGTGTGTGTTTGGGAAATGGAAGAGGCTGAGAAGCTCATATAAATAGAGAGGAATTTAGTGGGGGAATGGATGACTTTTGTCTGCCTACGTCATGCAGACTATTGCTTACGCTATCTTTTATAGATATATTTTTTTTAAAAAAACAAAACTATTGTAATTGGGAACTAATTGTTTTTTTTAATTCAATAATGATAGGGGTGGGGATCATTAAACTATGTGTTCGGATTGGCGGGAACTAATGGTCGGGATGTTACATTTACCTTTGAACTCTTAATTTGATTTATTTAGGTCACGTTTAATAATCATTTACACACCTTTTTTCCACCCTGAAACTAGAGAATACAAAAGAAATTTAGTTAGCATACTAAACAGTAAAAGTGTTTCTAACTAAGGACATCTTGAAACTAGAGGCATAAGCTCATTTTATAGGTTTGGAGTCTATCCTCATTCTTCAATTTAACCGATGTGGGACAATTGCACTTCTAATATTTTGCAAAAAACAAGAACAATTTTGGGACACTGAGTTGGTTATTATAGTTTTATAATAGTTTGTGTTTGGGGTGCAAACTATTTGGATTTGGATAGAAAATAGTAAACACGATAACAAAAAGAAAGATAATCGATAGAAAATAGTAAACACTCTAATAAAGGATAGATTTAAGAGATTTCAAATAATATTATTGTAGTTCATTGTAATAAATAGTTGTAAACATAGTTATTATATTTGGAGCTCCAAACATAGTAGTTTTTTTTTTTGTTTGTAGTTTTTCTTCGAGTTAGGAGTTTTCCACATTAATTCTTGTGTTTCTAGTTTTACTACTTTATTTTAATTTCTCTATTATTGTTTTGCTTATTCGTGTGGTAAAAGTGGAAGGTTTTTCTCAACAGTTTTCTCATATTTTCTTTACAATAGTTTTCATTTTTATTAAGGATATACATTTGAAATCTTAGTAAAATTACTACCAAACAAAATATGTTAGTTTTTTAAATTTTGACAAAGAATTCAAACTACTTATTATTATTTTAAGAAATGTGAAAATTAGAATAAACAATCAATTATTAAAAAAAAAATAGAAATCTATCAACAAAAATCATTACCAAACATTCTCTTTACTAACTCAATTTTACATCTCACACATTTGTCCTTAAAATTTTAGAAATGCTTTGTTTTAGTTCTAAATGTTGGGTTTTACGTTTTAGCCACATCCAGTTGAGGATTTTTTTTTTTATTTTTCTTTTTGAGTTTAATAAATATAGAATAGAGATTTCAACTTCTAGACAAAGGATATAAATGACAATTAACCTCTCTATATATATATATAATATTTATATATTTTGTTAAATCGCCGATTGACTTAAAAGCAAGTGAAAATAGATATTAATTGGGAGGAAACGACAATGCAAGGGCTTTAACACAGGACATTCTAGACCACCCGCTCTGATACCATGTTAAATCACCGATTGACCTAAAAGCTTAAGCTGATAGGTGAAGGACAAATTTAATAACATATATATATATATTCAATTCGTTAGGTTTATTTGGCGTAAAATTTACAAGAATAATATATGTAAATTCAATAGAATTTTGACTCGTGACTCATCACGACTGACTCAAATTGAACTTATTAATTACTTCTACGATTTTTTTAATATACTCACATGACTTTGTTTTTGTTGTAAATAATAAATAGGCTATACCAATTTAATTTCACAATTTTTCTTTGAATAATTTAAATGTTACATTAAAAATACTATTTTGATCCTTATATTTTAAATTTGTTCAATTTTAGTCCATATACTTTTACATATCTAATTTTAGTCATTCTACTTTCAATAATAAATCTTAAATTTAGTCCCTATTACTAGTGTTGTTGATTTTTATAAAAAAAAAAAATATCTATTAACATTTTCACTATAAATTTTGAAAATATAGTCACATATTATTGTATCTCTTTGCATGAAAATTATAATTATTATTTAGCCAATTTTAATAAAAATTAACTTCAAAAGACTAAATTTAAGATTTATTTAATTATACATTTGAAAGTATATGGACTAAAATTGAATTTACTCTAAAATACAATGACCGAAATGATATTTTAACCTAAATTTTACTTTGAATGCTAGATTTTCATATTACATGTTCAGTCCCTCAAACATTTTGTCTTGTGAAAAAAAAAAGAAAAAAAACTTTATACCAGCTAGTCTTACTCTCATAAAGGTTTAGAATTATTTAGGGTTAAGATAATTTAATATTCTTAAATTTAAGGATTAATGAAAACTTAATGATAAAAGATTAAAATATATTGTTTTAAATACAAATTTCAATTATGGATTAAAATAGAAAATTTGAGAGATTAATGATGGAAAATAAAATATTATTAAAACAAGGTTTACTTATTCTTTTCTAATTAAGTAAAGCTTAAATTATAACCTCACTCGATTACATTCGAATTAGTGCATGTTTGGTGTGATTTTGAAATGGGTAAAATCACTTTTGTTAGGTTTAAAATTACTCCGAAACTCATCTTTAATCACTCAAAATTAATTTAATGTTTAATTTTACACTTTTAAACACATATTTCATATTATTAAAATAGATTTTGTATTTTCTAAATGATTTTGAAAATGATAAAAGTGATTTTAATAATTTTTGAATCACTTTCCATTTTCAAACATGTCATTAATATATTTTTCTTTTTAATTAATTTTTAGCTCGAAGATCCTTCCCTATAGAGAGGGGCAATTGACCTTTCAAAAGTACTTTTTGTTTTAAAAACCCTTTTACTTTTAATAAAGACTTCATAATTTATTACCTTTGTTTGGAGAAAAAATAAAAGTAAAAATAAAAAACAAAAAGAAAGCTATTGCTTCTAATTTACTTGACTTCTTGCTTTATTCCATTAAAGTAGTAAGCTAAAGCAATAAACTTTAAGTTAACAAATTATTCTCAATGGATGATATGATGGACAAATCACATCTGTTTTGGAATTGCTTAAATGAAAAAAATTAATTGGTTTAGAGTAAATTATAATTATATGAAGAAAAAAAAAACTTGTTCATTGATCTATGATAATATAGTACTAATTTTCATATATATATATATATATACACACATTTTTTTAGCTTGAAATAATATTTCAATGGAAAAAGGAAATCAATCTCTAGTTATCTTATTAAAGTACTACGCAATTGCGAAATGGGTCTTACATCAAAATGTAAAGATATATACATACTTAAAATAATTCACTAATAAATATTTGGTAATCATATACTTAGAGCATTGTGTCTATTTAGTCGTTGAACTCTATAAATTAATATCAATTACACTTCTACACTTTAAATAATATCTATCTTTGATCTTTTATTAATAACACGATCCAATAAAATAATGTTGATTCACGTTAAATAAGATTTGAAAAAGTAACTTGATTAAAAAAAAAAAAGAGTTCAACTCTTGGAACAATGGATATATAATCAAATATAATTCGAGTTAAATTAAATTAGATATTTAAACCTCATATTCTGGTCAAACTTATTCATTCATTAAAATTTGTAATAATAATTAAAGTTCATATTACAATATACTAACTTAAAAAATCCTTGTTTTTGAAATTCCTAATTCTTCTGAATTTTTAATCTCCAAATTGGAATAGTAAGCAAGCTATTGACAGTAGGGGTTATTTATTAGTTAAAATTGCCTCTTGTTGTAGTTTTTTTTTTTTTTTTTTTTTTTTTTTTTTTTTTTTTTTTAATGACAAATTGTCCTATTGGGGTTTGTTTAATTAAAAAAAATTATTATTTAATGTTTGAAAATTCCATGCATGACCATTTCTTTGACTTGGTAGAATGGCTTTGGACTGGTTTATTTATAATAGTAATTTAATATAATTAATCAGCACTTTTAATATATATTTATTTTTCTTCAAAGTAGCAACAATTTAAGCATTGACTGGAGATGTTGATATTATCATTAACCAATGGTTAAATAGATTAAATTACTGTTTCCTAATCCTCATTATTATGCGTGTTAAAGTATCATTAGTCCACGTTAAGAAGAAGAAAAAGTAATAATTAACATGAGTGAGTAAATTGTGTTGGGAAGGTTCTCAAGTAATTGTCCTGTTTTTAATTCACTATTGCTAAAATTTATGCTTTTTGTAAAACTTAAAAACTAAAAATTATGTTCTTTTAATATTTAGCTAAAGTTTAAAAAGTATTTTTCTTTTTCAAAAAATGAAATTACCCAAAGTTTTTTAACAGCAATTTTGTCTTATATCATTATGATTGTTTTTTAGAAATAAGTTATTAAAACTAGAAAAAATATTATAAATAGAAAAAATATCAAACTATTTACGATATAGAAAAATTTTCACTTAAAATTTAACTTTCATTTGAGAACCTAGCACTAGAAAACTAAATAGATAATAAAAGTTTATGAAAAAAATTGACGATAAACTAGTACTAGGAAACTAAATTTAAGTTTTGAAAATGGACTCTATCAAACGAGTTGATCTTAATTAAATAAAAAAATGTATCTCCTACCCTAGTGTACTAAAAAAAAAAGTTAAAATTAAAATGTTAAACAAGAGCCAGCTTAATTAGTTTTTTTTTAAAAAAAAAAATTAAAAATAAAATCATTATCAAACGTATATCAAATACGTGTTATGAAAGAAAAATGTGTGTTTTGAAATATGAAAAATACTTCATATCTACGCTTGACAAATCGACACTTCACATGTTATACATTGATCTAATGTTATCGTTCAAATTCGTAGTTATTGTCACTAATGATCCAAACTTTATGGAAAAAAAAGAAAAAAGAGTATTATTTTTCAAAATTGGGTTGGACTTAAGAGGAATGAGACAACATAATAATTTTCTTGCCCAAAGAACCAAACTGTGAAGTGTTAAGTGACAGTGACTTGGGGCTAATTCAACAATGAATTTTCTTCTAAAAAGGGCAAATTTTGGTGGGCAATGAGAAGATTTTGGTGTTGAAAAAGAAGAACCATTAGGCTTGTGGGAAGCAAGAAAGTGATAGAATGTGAGGGAGCTTGATTTTAATGCTATATTTTAAATTTTAATTATGTGTACAAAAAGATAAGAAAAAATATTGTAATACTAAAATGTAGGAATAAGAAATTTTTTTAATCTTTGAAATATGATAAAACAAGTCATATTACTTAATCTTTATGCTTTCAGTTTGGTCAAAGTGAAGTTTAGACGAGGATAATTGTAACAATTTTATATCGATTAGGCTTTCATTTGAAAAATAGTTGAAAGAAAGCACTTTTTACGTACGTTCAACAAAAATTACAAAAAGTATAGTTATGAATTTAGATGGAGTTTCAAAGAAAAATGACTCAAAGGCCAAATATTTATTGAATGGTCTATCTTGTACACTGATTTTTCTAGGACTTATTGATTTCATATAATCATTCTTAATGAGTTGATTTTTATTAAAATTAATGGGTTTTGGAAGATTTTAGCTTCGGAAAATTATGTAACACGTAAAAACTGCAATACTTTTAAATTTAAAGTTCAATTTGATGAAATTAAAAGTTTAGAAGATGAATTGACTAACTCACACTCATGAGAGTAAAGAAAAAACATTTTAAATATAATAAATATAGAATAATTTTAGAAGATATTATTGGTCTAATTAAAAAAAAAAACACTCATACACCTAACTCTCTATAGTATGTTGAATAAAAATTAAAGTATTCTAGTAGAATGTGACATTTTCTGGGTGGACTTTACATAAACACCCCCTTTTTTTTTAGTTTCTACACCCACTTGCCTCTCTTTTCATTAATTTAGAAAATTTTGGTATTGACTTGGATTTTCCAAGGAAATTAGTTCAAGGGTTTTTATTTTATTTATTTATTTTACTTATATTTTTTTAATTCTGTCTCCCTCTTCAAATCTACATAAAGTTTCCAAAAACCCATTTTTGTATTATATTTAAATAAGTACAATATGCACATGTTGTAAACAACATGATGATAATGATCCATTACATATATATGGTTCTAATATATATATATATATATATATATATATATATATATATATATTTATTTATTTATTTATTTTTGAAAAATGTTCAAAAAATTTTAAAGTGTTGGGTGAAAAAGCACTTAAGAATCTATTTAATTCAAATATTTAACTTGTTAAACATGAATTTAAAAGTATTGAATTCATTAAACAGAGTCAAAGTGCTTTATTATTCAACACTTCTTATTATATAATGCTTATAATTGAAGTATTTTTTTTTTTCTAAAAGCATCCATTTATCATGATCCCAAATTCAAATATAGTTAAAGTTCATATTTGGGAGATCTTTTTAAGTGTTTAGAATTAGAATTTGTTTGAATTTAATTAGATTTTTTTATATAAAAATGTGACTATGATGATATGTATACGTATTACTATTTTGTATTTGAAATAATAATAAACCTAATAATATTTTTTTAAAATTAAAATATAAATATATGTTGACTATAATTTAAAATATCGTTAACTATTAGTTTTTCGATTCTAGAACATAATTAATATTCTAGATCATTTTTAACGATCATCATGTCTATATCAAGTTGGAAATATTGTCAAATTAATCTAATATTTACTCTTAAAAAGGAAAAAAAGAAAAAAGACTTGGAATACAAGCTATAAATCCAACAGAATATGGCGATGAAATTCTAACTCAATTGACAATTAATTCAAATACTAAGTGACAAGAATTAATTAGTCCTCCTAATTAAACCAACCAATTAACTTAAATTACTTCTATATATACTTTCAATATTTGTTTTTCCTCCGAACATCACGTGACTGAGTCTATGTTGCGTCATATTTATTCTACTTTTCACATATTATGATGTGGAAAACTCTATGACTAGATAATAAAGTCATTTTTAATTTATATAAATATTGTTAGATGCATAATATTAAATTTCTGTCAACACGTGGATATTTCTATCAATATTTTTATATTTTTATGAGTTCGATATCGACATGAGTGGTGAATAAAAAATTTCATTATATCGTAGAAAAATCGACGAAACATAAAAAATAATCAATGAAATGTCATTAATGTAAATATAATATAAATAATAGACATGTTAACTTGTTTAAAAATCATAAAATGTTTATTTACTAATTTAAATTTATGTTTTTAAATTTTTTATTTTTATAACTTTTCCAGAAATATCTATCGAAATCAACATTTTATCGATATTTCCATCGAAATTTCTATAAAATTAGGATCCTGATATTTCCGTTGACATCAACATTTTTAACCTTAGTTACACGTCAATCAAATTTAGATTTCACTGATGTATCTAAAATTACTTTTGAGTCAATTCGCTTAAAAAAAGTTTTTATTTGATTGTTTATTGGACAGTTTTTAAATATAACAAAATGAGCCAAAATATTTATAAATATAGCAAAATGTCATTGTTTACCCCTGATGAACACCGATAGAAATCTATTAATGTCTATCACTATAGACAGTGACAGATGATAGTAGTCTATCATTGTCTATCACAGATAGACAGTGACATTTTGCTACTTTTGAAAATATTTCCAGCAATTTTGTCATTTAAAACAATTACCCCTGTTTATTTGTCTATTCCAATCAAAGAAAAAAAGTAATTGATATTCTAGATCATTTCATAACAATCATCATGTCCAAGGTTAGAAATATCGATGTCAATGAAAATACCGAGGTTTCAATTTGATGGAAACTGTTATAATTAGTTCGTGAATCTTTGATTGTAGCTTAATTAGACTATAATTAAAAGTTAAAAAATCATAATTTCTATAAAGTAAGACAACATTTAGATGTATATTATAAATGTCAATGCGAGAACAAAAATTTTAAAAAAATATAGAAAAACTATTAGAAAATAATATAAAATATTGGTAATTAATTACAAAATTAACGGAAACATGAAATATTTGCATATAAAATAATTGTAAATTGTTTATTGTAATGTATATGCCTAATATAAAAAAGATGACCTTGGAGCATTTAATCCAGAATCTTGATAATTCGGATAGAAATTACAATACTCTAGGTCGTCATCCTCTCTCTATATATATATGGAAATGAAAGTTTTAGAAGGTAAAAAAACCTTCTTTTTCTCGAAATCAGGAAAAACGAAAATTTCTCCCTACCTAAATTTTGAGGCCAACGAAATATCGAAACTCTCATGACTAGATAATAAACTTTTTTAATTTATATTAAACATAACTTACATGTCAATCAAACTCAACCTTGATTGATGTATCTAAAATTACCATTGAGTCAACTTGAAAAAAAAAAGTTTAATTAATATTTAATTGTTTATTTGTCAATTCCAATAAAAGGAAAAGAGTAATTGGATGTGGAAATTATGAAGGTTATATGGAAATATTGAGTAGAAGGTTTGTTTAAAATAAAGGATAGTTCATACATAATATGAAATGAAAGGGAAAAAAGAAAAAGAAAAAGAAAAGGGATTTTGTTGAAATGATTGTGAAGTAAAATGGCATCAAATTAAAGAAGAACTTTCATTTAGAGGTCCTTAATGTTGTTCCAACTTTTAGAATCTTCCCTTTCAAACATCTTTTCTCTTCAATCTTTTCAAAACTTTATGCCTAATTAAAATTAAAAGTAATAAATTATTTGCATTAAAATGCCTCTCATTGTGTGAGACAACTAACCTAATAAATAAATTTGTTGGCACAAAATCAGGGTAGCTGTCAGCTACCATCTTAGCCAGTTTTTTTTTTTTTTTTTAATATTTAGGTAGCAATTTTAGGGATAATATACTAACATTTTAAAAAAATTGCAAATATAGCAAAATCTATCGGTGATAGACTTCTATCGCTAATATACTCTTATCACTGATAGACTTTTACGGTCGATCAGTGATAGACCACCTAAACCATAAAAGTATAACATTGATAAAAGTCTATCATTGATAGATTTTGTTATATTTGCAATTTTTTAAAATGTTGTTATATATGTTAATATTTTGAATCTGGTTGTTATATTTGCAATTGTCCCTTAAAATTTAGGGTAAATATGAACTTTAAGATTGTGTATCAATTAAAACCTTAAACTGTTACTTTTATTAATTTAAGCCCTAAACTTTCGTAAGTGTATCTATTTACCCTATACTCTAGATTTTGTTTGACCAATATTGTGTGAAACTTGTAATTTGAGTTAATTAAACTCCTAAATTTTCATAATCCAATCAACTTGGACCATTTCTCATTACGATTATATTTAAAAATTGTTCATGCATTAATTTTCAAACGTATGTAGACCTCTTGAAATGTCGATCTTACATAAATTGGATGATTAGAGTCATGTACGAACAATTCTCTCAAAAGAAATTATGACTGAGAGTCTAAATTGATTCGTTTATGAAAGTTCTGTGGTTTAATTGATACAACTATAAGTTTCACACCAGGTTTTTTCTCAAAAGAAATGTAATGGAGGGTGTAAATTGATATATCAACAAAAGTTTACGGTTTAAGTTGATACAATTATTAGTCCAGGGTTTAAATTCATACAATCCCTAAATTTTAGGGGTATATAAATTGATATTTTCTCATAAATTTATTATGTGGCAAATAATTTTTTTAAAAAAATGGAATTGTTATTTTTCTACTATGGGATATATTATGGATGTATACGGATAGGTGTAGCCTAAGTTGCAACTAATCATTGTCTTTTTTTTTATGACGCGTGTTGTGGGATGTGGGAGATCAAACCTCTAACCCGAGGTTGATAATACAAATTCATGCTATTTGAATCATGTTCATATTGACAGAGACCCAAAAGTTAAAGCTTATGAGTTGTAATAAATTTAATATTCGTATCCACACTCTCATTCGTGAGCTAGAAAGTTTTTAGGCTACCAAAAACATGAAAATCTATATAAATTGAAATGAAAAAGACATTACAAGAATTTTCTCACGATATCCTACTCTAATACCATGTTATATCATCATTCAATTTTGGGTATAGTAGGCCAATTTCATCTTTTCATCTATACTTTCAAAAGAATAGGTTAAATTATAAATCTAGTCTCTGAACTTTTAAATTTATGTATATTTAATCTTCAGACATTAAAAAGTGTTTAATTGGTCTTTGAACATTCAAACTTATGTCTATTTTGTCTCTGAATTTAAATATTTAATCTCAGTCTTAAAACTTCTAATTTCGTGTCAAATAGGTTCTTGAATTTTCAATCTTTGTATTTAGTAGGTTCATTGACTCATTAGATGCTTCTTAAAATCCACAAACTTACTAAACATAAAATTTAATTTTATATATAATACATCAGTTAAATATTTTTTTAAATTATCAACATGTCCGAGAACTATTTTTAATTTCACTACCGTTTTAGACACAAAATTGAAAATTAAAAAAACATACCCGACATTAAATTTAAAATTTAAGGACCTTACAGGCAAACTTAAAAATTTAAGGATTAGTCTTTGCCATTAAAAAAAATTAGAGATAAGACTCTAAGACAAAATGTATGAGAGGGAAAGAGAGAAGCTCTAAAGACCAAATAAGAGAGAGAAATTAAACCCAACAAAGTAACATTATGTCCAATCTAGAGAGAGAAAGAGAAGAGTCTTTATAGCGTGTGGACCTTTCAAAAAACCCAAAAAAAAATAATAATAATAATAATAAATAAAAAATTTTAAAATTTTAAAAATGGAGGCAGCTACTTTTGCTTTACTGTAAACTAACGCAATTATGATAAGATATGTTTGGTAATTTCTTTATTCTTTTCAAACCTTTTTATTTTTTTTTAATTTTTTTTTTTTATGTAACTACCAAAATTGGTCTTTTTCCATTTTATATTTTTTTCTTTTTGAGTTTTGACACAACAAGTAACCACTAATCAATATTAAAACATCTCATTAACCCACATTATAAATATTATTATGCTTCTTAAACAAACACGCTTTCTTCATATCACTTCACTTATAAATTATTTATAGAAATTATTTTTTTTATTTCAAACGTATTGTTTTTTTAGTACATTAAATTTGAAGTATGTGGATTATTATTAAATTATGCCTATATTGTGTTTCTAAAATATGTTTTAGTTATCATTTTTTTTATAAAATCACATTGCAAACTAAATGGACCAAAAAATTTGAGCAAATTTTATTGGTTTATTTTAGAAAAATACAATGAGTTAAAAATAAAAAATAAAACCCTTTTCACACCAAAAGGGATTGTACAAATTTTTCCTTTTAAATCTCTCGATAATATACAAAATCGATATTGGTATTATCAAACATTCTTTTCAGAAAAAAGAAAAAAGAAAAAAGAAAAAAAAATGTAAAGCTAATATTTAGATATATAGAATTGTCAAATGGATGTCAACATCACGTGCAACATCACTTGAGACTTGGAAAATAGAAGGTAGATAACCAAACATTCCAACCCTCTCAAATTTATACACACTTACATTTTTAAATTATACATTATTGTAATGATAATAAATTTATTAAATTATGAATTTAACCCCTAAATTTTTATAACTGAAAGTTTGAAGATACTTTAAGAATGGTTATTATAATTTATCAAACATAAAATTAAAATTTTAATTTAATAGATCAATTAATCTTGAATTCATCGAGAACAAATTAGATACAAAATTGTAACTTCAAAAACTAAACAAATTAAATACACTTCAAGGGCAATTTAAGTAATTTTGGTCAAAATGTTGGAGTGACACGTGGAAAAGAGAAATGGATATTTGTCGAAGTGATATAATTTTTTTTAAAAAATAATAATAATAAATAAAAACTGGAAACCATTAAATAATTGGGATAGAGAGTGAAGAAAAAAGTCCACGCGTCGTTGCTTATTTGGACTTAAGCGTTGGCGTTTGGGAACTCCAATGCACACGCTTTCTCTCTATGGGCAAACCAACTAATTTAAAACCACATTTTTCTTCATTAAAAATAATTAAATAAATTCAAAATTCCAATTTTTTTTTTTTTTTAAAAAAAGTTCAAATTTCAATTGGATTTTAGTATCCTATGCTTTTTTTTTTTTTTTGTCACAAAACTTTGGTGTTTAAGCAACAGTAAAAATTCTATAGGATGATGACATTTCAGCTAAAAACAAGTTTCAATAATTCTATACTTTTAAATCTTGCTTTTACTCACCATTATTTTGGTGGCCACAAGCTCTCATTTAAATCCAACTCATTTCAAAAGTACAACAAGTACTTTACAATCAAAATGCGTTACAACTTCAAGTGCTAGGTACCGTAAATGACTAGGCAAGAGAGAGAATATCCAAGAGTCGAAGAATTAGAATGTGTTTGGTAACGATTTTGTTTTATGTTTCTTGTTTGTTCTTTTTCAATAATAAAACAAAAACATGTTTTATAAAACATCCTTTCTTATTTCTCGTTCTCTAAAATCTTGAATTAAAAATGTTAATTTCATATCAAAATTAGTTTCTAAAACAATTTTTGTTATTTTTATTTTTAGATATTTGTTATACATCTCATAATTAAAAAACGATAAAAATTAGTACAATGATTTGTTGCCCTAAAAAGAGCTAAAAACATAAACAAGAAACGTGATTTCATTGTTTAAAAATGTTTCTAAAAAATGAGAAGCATGAAACAAAAATAGTTAGCAAGCGTTTTAGAAACAAGAACGTTACCAAACGATCCCTTAAATGACTCAATTATCCTCTCGAACTACGGCATTTGTTCCCTACTAGATTCATTCCATTGCCAAGGAGGTTGTTAGGATTGTGAATGGAAAACATAGGCCACACATAAAGCATAATCGCTTTCACACATGGTGCTGAATGAAGTTCCAAAGTGCTAAATCTCAGCTTCAAAAGCATATAAACAAATGGCAACTACGGGGAAAAGAAAAAAAATTAGTTACCTTACGAAATCATGTCAGCTAAAAGTGAACAAAAGATAGTATAAAGATAAGATAATGGAATCATGTTTCTTGCCAAACAAATACAAGAAAAGGAATCAAAGAAGAAAAAAGGCATATGGTAAGATTAATTTTAAACAATCCCATCTCAATCTCAATCTCAATCCCATTGAACAAGATTAGAATTAAAGCACCCAACTTTGGGTGCAAGTTGAATGAAAGTTTGTGAGTCAGAGGTATAAGTGCAGTGTACTGTAGAATGATATGTATTGATTATTATTCTACAAAAAGTTGGAAGGCACCAGAAGGGAGAAAGGGGGGGCTCTTTCTCTATGTATGCCCCCAATTCTCAAAAAGTTGGGTCAAAATCCATCTTCTAAGGCCTCACCACAACATCTTATTTTCCAACAAATCAGAAACACCTTTCAAACTAGAAGAAAGGTTACAGAGTGCATTCTGGTTTGCATTACAAGCAGCAAACCAAATTAATCCCTACTATAATATAAGTCTATGTTTAGTTAGGACTTCACTTAGTTCAAATCATTCAGTCAAATTTGACATTATTCTATTCTTTCATCCCCCCTAAATTGGGTTTAATGACTCCTCCCCCACCCCTTCTTCCATAAGAATCTTCCATTTCTCGCTACGATATTCTTGCATCGGTTCAAATCAGTCAAACTAGAAGAAAGGTTGCAGAGTGCATTCTGGTTTGCATTACAGCAAGCAAACCAAAGTAATCCATACTATAATACAAGTCTATGTTTAGTTAGGACTTCACTCTGTTCAAATCATTCAGTCAAATTTCACATTATTCTATTCTTTTCACCCCCCCCCCCCCCCCCCAAAAAAAAAAAAAAAAAAAAACCCTAATTGGGTTGTTTAATGAGCCCTCCCCCACCCCTTCTTCCAAAAGAATCTTCCCTTTCTCGCTACGACATTCTCACATTTTCGATGTCTAATGTGAACTCAGATGTAGATTTATTTGATGAACAATGCCAACTATGTGGTTTCTTTATACTCAGTTGAAGAGTTATAGAGCAAATTAGGCGGAAGTCTTATGTTTAGATACTAAATTGAAAGGAAAAAAATAGGGTGAAGGTGAATCAACTATCGACGATTACAAGTTCAAATCTATCCATCTCGCCCGTTAAGATCCAACCTCCTGCGTGAAGACAGGTGTTGAGAATATACCTAACAATTAAATCTGTCCTAATCTATCATTTCCATCAACAAATTAATCAGTACAATTGTTTTCAACATAATCAACAATCCAAATAAAACTCCAACCTAAGCTATGCTCCCTACTTCCCTGATTTGGATAAGTAGAAACAACAGTAACAATCAGACAATTTTTTTCTGGCAGTTTGAAGACTTAAAAAATATATATAAATGAGAGAGGATAAGGATGTTAGTGGGAGAAGATAATGGAAAAACTAAGGTTATGAAGTGAAGAAGAGAGGAAGGGGAGGCAGGTATCATGTTGGTTGATGGAGAGTGGGAGTTGGTCAGTCAGTGGATGTCTACTTTTCCTTTTGACTTCTTCTCAATCATACTATAAAGAGAACCAAATTAATGCAAAATATCTATGCATTTATGTCCTATCAACTCACAAAAGGGGTTTTGGATTCTTTTCATTTTCTACAGTTTGAGAGATTCAAGATTGACAGATTTCATCTCATGGATTTCTGTTCATCATATTCTATTTTAGTTTTCAAAACTTTCAACATCCCAAATACCATTTTAAATCTTGGCTATTAGTTTTTCATACCTTAAACACTTGGGGCTAAAGTAGATTTATTTTACGACTAAAAGAGTATTAAAAAATTGAAGGGCTAAATAAAACATATTAAAAAGTATAAGAACTAAAACAAAACAAAACTTCAAGTTCTGAACCAAAGAGGAGTTTAATCATGAAGTTGAAATTCTCAAACTTTTGTGTTTTTTTCTCTTTTGTCCAAGAGCTTTCAAATGTTTTCTATATACAACCATTAGAATCATTGCCATAATTTTCTATATATGATTTAATAGAATGAAGCTGGATAAGTTCAATCAAGTGTCCATTCTCGAAAAGAACTCAAGTTTCTATTAAATTATTAATGGAAAGTTAATCAATTGAGAGAATTCTTATTTGAAGCCCATGACCAAAGTAGCATTTTATAGTTTAGAAACCAAATCGAAATCAAAATGAAACTCAAGTTTATTATTACTCATAAGAAAAGAGAAGGTTTAAGACCTCATTCCTAGATTAGAAAACATGTGAACCATGAACAATAAGCATATGTACATAACCACATACAAAAAGTACGGAAGGAAAAGATAAAAGAGATGCTAAAATCCCCTAGAAAGGCTAACCTTCTTTTGCTTGTTATGGAAAGTGACACATTCGATCATATTCAAATGGATTCTTTGGGACTACAATAGTGTATGTACCAGAGTGTTTCTGAGAGTTTGGACCACATTTTTATAAAATTGAAATGTTCAAATGCGCATTTTATGTGGACATCTTTTTGTAGACTTTCAATGTGGAGTTGGCTTGAAACAAATAGTATTGTTTGATAATAGAGGAGGTCCTTTTCTACCCTTCGTTTCAAGATAAGAGAGGTTTTTTAGTGTGCTACCTTTTCTGCTGCTGTTCAGCTCGGTAGAAGATAATTTTTATGGAGTTAGGAGTCCTTCAAGGAGGAATCTTTGGTTTGTTTGCAAGAAGTTCTGTAATAACTTTTGTTTCTAACTATTGACAACAAGAACAAGTAGAACCCTGCCTTGTAATTTTTGTAATTTTGAATTGCTTTATTCGCTTCTTTTGTTGTCGGCTATCTCCTCTCCTATCTTGCTCCCTTGCATATTATCATTTGCAAGGTTTTCTATCGTTAAAAACATAATAATAATAAAGACAATTTTTGAAAGTTTGAAACAAATAAGCTCATAGTACGTCAAAATGACGAAGTTGCTGTTTTTTTTTTTTTTTTACTATCAGTGAGTGTCCGGGTCAGTTTACGCACACCTCGACTAATCTCATGGGACAAATCACCTGATCCTACAACATTTAGGTGTCAAGGAAACCCACAAGATATTAAATCCTAGATAGGTAGCCACCATAGATTGAAACCAGGACCTCTTAGCCTTTATCAAGGTCATGCCCCTATTTACCACTAGGCCAACCCATGATGGTTATGACGAAGTTACTGTTTCTAATACTCCCTCTCATGTATAACGAAATTTTCCAACTTACAATTGATATAAAAAAGGGCAAGTTGCAAAAAACCACCCCTAAAGTATGGCGGTAGTTGCAATTATACCCTTAAACTTTCGATTTTAAAAATTGAGTCCTTAAACTTAAATGAGTGTTAAAATTAGGTCAAATTAGACCTTCAAACTTACATAATTGTATAAATTGTAACATTTGTATAAGTTTGAGGGTTCAATTTTTTATCATTTGTAGGTCCACTTTGTACAATTATTGTAACTTTGAGGGCCCAATTTTAACACTTGTAGAAGTTTAGGGGCCCAATTTTTACAATTGAAAGTTCGAGGGTGTAATTGCAACTACCACCATACTTTAAGGATAGGTACTTAAGCACCTTGGAGAACCACACCCCAAAAGCTAGCTATTGGGGTGGGAGAGCCAAGCCACACATTGGTCATCCCATTCTAACTAATGTGGGACAAAGGTAGCTCATACTACCTTGGTTCCTAACAATACCCCATTCCCGAAAAACCAATGTCCCAACGGCTACTCCAACGGTACTTCACTCGGCCACACCCGGTCAAAACCATCTGCCAGTTCTACTCCAAAACGTCTACAACTAGCTCTAAATACTAGTTATAGTTCCTTAGGGAACAACGTTTGAATCCAATAAGAATCTCTATCTTGATTCCTATCATATTGGTATCAGAGCCCTCGTCTTTAGCATCCTTGAGACCATGGCACAAAAGAGATTTGAGGAGCGTTTGGAAGCCACGGACAAGGAGGTCGAGGAAATCAAACTGAGTGTGCAGAAATTGCCACCCATGGATGAAACTTTACTTCCTTGGCTAAAAGTATCGAACGCCTAACCACCCAAGCAGAAAAGCAACAAGCAGCTTTTGACGAAATGCGGAAACTCTTGGCATCGTTCACCTCGGGGACTCGCCCAGGGGATTTTGTTGCTCCTGACCGGTCGAGCATTGATTGGAAGTTACCAGAGGAAACACGTGAGACACCCACCGTGTTGCCGCAAGCGGGTTCCAACGATGGGGGCAAGTACGATTTGCGGTCAATTCCTTGCCATTAAACAAGAGTCAACCGTGGAGGAATATCGTAATCGTTTTCATCGTCTGGTTGCACCATTGCCGCAACTCTCCGATGAAGTTTTGAAGAACACTTTTATGAACGGATTAGTGTTTTGGATTAGGGTTGAAATGGAGTGTTGGGCCCCTATTGGGCTCGTCCATAAAATGAAAATGGCCCAATTAGTGGAAAATTGGGAACTTGCCCGTATTCAAGTGAGCCTGGATGTTGTTTCGGATACTAAAGCCCAGTCTCGTGGTAAACCAATGGTCAAAACGATTATTCAAGTCGGTGAGCACGAACAGAAGCATCCTACTGATCTCGTCCTGATGCGAACGATCACTTTACGAGGAGTTGCAACGAACGGAGTTCGACGTGAGGGGACGTCCAAGCCGTTGTCTAATGCAGAGTTCCAGAACCGTTGGGAGAAAGGACTATTTTTCCGTTGTGATGAGAAGTATACGATCGGGCATCGCTGTAAAGATCGAGTACAATGCGAGTTGCATGTTCTGCTGGTACAAGACAATGCGGAAGAATTTGAAGTATTTGACGAAGAAGATGAGGATAACGGTCTGGTTTTTATGTTATAAGTGTGTGTGTATTCTCTCAAGAGAGGGAAGAATACTAGTTAATGTTCCTTAAAGAACAACGTTTGAATCCAATAAGAATCTCTATCTTGATTCCTATCACAACCTCAATCAAGTGTGGAATGAATCAAAATGATCCATCACACCTAAGCTGCACCTTTGTATGAAATGAATCTGTGGCAAGAGAGACCATTTAATTAGCAAAGACGTCACACCTAATATCTTCTTTGAAGCATTTCATTCATTAAATATACTCACCATTGTAGCAGTAAGGCAGATTTCACTCAATATTAAGGATGGAACACCTGACCTTCATCACAGTTACAGAATTTCATAACCCACTAAGCCAGGCAACAATGACAACTTATATAGATCCTTTTGTGCATGAGAGGAGAGAGAGACCTGCAACCAAATTTCATATAGGGTTAAACTCATAAAAATTATGCAACAATTTCAATTACAAAATAGTTTCATCCCCATTAAATTTCTTAGTATGACGATAAATTGATTTTAAGAAACCACATATGGATAAATTATGTTCTATCAATTGCAAATGTTTGTGCATCTGAATAGTTCTTTCTTCCAATAACCATACGAACTACTGATGTAGTGTGGCTTCCGATATGCTTTCTAGTATATCTTGTGACACTTTGTAAATGTTCTTTGAATATTCTTTGGTTCTTGGTCTCGGGTAAATATTGTCTTACTTAGGTTAAAGTTAAGTTTCAGGTTTTAATCGTCGTGGGTAAATGTTTTATCTGTTTGATTGTTCTTTTACCTCTTTTGGGCTATTGTCCAGCCTATATAAGGTTGTATCTAATGGCTTGAGCTATCATTTGAAGTTTGAATAAAGAAGTTCTTGAGGGACTTACATTAACTACTCTAGTTAACATCACACCACATGATAGACGGCTATATGCAAGCGGGAAGTAGAAACAAATGCATAGGAAGAACCAAAACAAAAGAAAACAATAAATGAGTGCAATCATCAAAGTACACAGCACACCAATGTCTTGTAAGGTAATCTTGTCTCTACATACCTACATCCTTGAGCTGAAAATCCCTCTGGATTCGAGTAGAACCTGAAGAAAGGCTGGTCCTATTTGACATTGGTAAAGTTGTACAGATTTCATCATGATCAGCTGGCCTTTGACGTGCTTTTTCGCCTCTTAATCAACCCTTCCATCAAACTTAGATAAGTATATTTGTGTAAAACAACACCTTTCTTTGTAACTTCATCAAATAGGTGCATTGCATCCTTATACTTATGTTGATTACACAGTTCATTGATCTGATCCGAGTAAGCCATAGACTTGGAATCAATGTGTTCTGACATTTCAGAGGTTAGCACATTCTGCCCTTTGTCCAATTTTATATTCTGATCATGCAATATTCCTGATTCAACCATTTTCAACATAAACTCTTCTGCCTCCTTAATCCTTCCCGCATCTGTTAGAGCACCAAGAATCGCATTGTATGTATACTGATCAGGTCCTAATTTTTTTTCTTCCATTTCAGTAAGAAGATCATAAGCGTTCTCGATTTTCCCTTCTTTGCACAGGCTAGATATTAACGTATTATATGTAACTACATCAACGTCTTTTCCTTTAGAAACCCAAGTATTGAACAGCTTAAGAGCCTTCTCTAGCATACCCTCTCTACATAACCCACGAAGAAGAATATTACAAGTAAAGACATCTGGCTTGAATAAATTCTCAATCATTTTGTTATGGAATTGGAATGCTTTTTCAACATTCCCTTCCCAGCAATAGCCATGAATAACTATGTTGTAAGTAGTTTCATCAGGGACTAACCCGTTCTCAAGTAGCTCATTCAGCTTATCTATAGCTTGATCAGTTTTCCCAGACTGACATAGTCCTCCAATTATAGAATTATAGGTGACGATGCTTGGAATAATCTGTCTTTCCTTCATTTCATCCCAAAGATTTAAGGCTCTGTTTGCCTTCTCATCTTTGAAGTAACCCATAATCAGAGTACCATAGCTAACCTCATCAAGAATATAGCCCCGCTTACTAGCACTGCATAGTAAGTCATATGCCTCATCGAGCTTTTTCTCCCCACAGAGAGAGTGGAGAATGGTATTCAGGGTGCAAGTACCAATTTTCAAACCTTTACTGGTCATTTCATCCATCATTCTAAACGCTTCTCCCATTTTTCCAGCTTTACAATAAGCATTTATTAGAGTATTGTACGTCACACAATCAGGGGAGAATCCATTTTCTTCCATCTTATGAACAGTGGAAGTTGCTTCATTCATATTTCCTTCCTTACACATCCATTTCAGCATTATATTGTAAGTAACTGCATTACACTTCACTCCTTTTTTATCCATTTCTTCAATCAAACTATATGCCTCAGAACTACCCCGCCACTCAAAACACCCATCAATCAATGTGTTATAGGTAACCACATCAGGCAACATTTTCATTTTCTCCATCTCATCTCTTAGCCTAAAAGCCTCATCAATCTTACCATCATTACAAAACCCACTAATCAACATATTATAAGTCCAAACATCAGGCAACAAATTATTCTGTGTCATTAGTTCAATCACCTTGGTAGCCTCCTTCAGCCACCCCAGTTTGCAATACCCAGAAACCAAAATATTATATGTATTCTTATTTGGCAACAACCCTTTATTCTTCATGTCCAACAGCAAGTCCCGAGCCTCCTGTAACCGGCCCTTCTTACACAATGCATCCAATATCGTATTATAACTCACATTATCCGGTACACAACCAAACTCACTCATTTTATTCACCAAATCCAGTGCATCCTTAAATTTACCCTCCAAGCAATACCCATATATCAAAATATTGAAGCTATTAGCATTCGGTACCAAGCGGAGTTTAATCGAATCCTCGAACACCTCTCTAGACAACAGAATAGAATTCGAAGAAGGGTACCTTACCAAGGAATTGAGCAGTGTGTTGCAGGTAAGCAAATTCGGGCGGTAGTTAAACCGTTTCATCTTCTTGAAAATCTGGGCAGCAAGAAGGGGCTTGCCCATTTGCACGTAAGCGCCAATGGAGGTATCCATAAGAGCTTTGGACGGCCTGGGAAGACCACGACTGGGATGGAGAATCAACCTATGGAGTTCGTGTTGGCGATCGGAGGCAATGAAGGAAACAAGGAGGGATTTGGCATCAGAGAACTTGTTATGGCTAAACAGAGAAGGCAAGAGGGTAAGAAGAGAAGAGAGAGAGTTGTTAGGTGGGGAAGAGAAAGAGGGAACATGTTTCTGAGCCCATTTGAAGAGAGAGAGGAGAACAGAGGGATGAGAACTCAGAGCTTTAGAGGCGAAAATGGAGGATATGAGGGAAGGTGAAAGATGTGCGGCGTATGGGGCGAGTGCACTGAGAGGCGCTTTGGTGGAATTGAGGATCGTCGTTATGGTTTGAATCAGTTCCTGTTCTTGATTTTCATTATGGGTTGGTTGCTGATTTGAGGTTGAAGGAGTTTCCATGGCCACCCAATAATGGCTCCAAGGGTTTAGGCATTAAGAACCTCAGATAATGAGAGGAAGAAGAAGCAGAGGGCTACTTTTCAAAATGGCTACATATACAAATTGGGTTTTAAGGAAATATAGCCCAATTAAAAGGTGAATTGCTAATATCTAATTGATTTAATTACAAATTTAATCCATAATTTTAAAAAATTAAGAAAAATATATATTAAAAAACTGACTAGTACAAGAAACAAACTTCTTTCCTCTAATAGCGTATGAGAATCAAACAGGCAAATAAAAAGAACCATGGAGTAGGAAGAAGAGAGATCGATAAAATTATCAAAAGACACTGCCGCACGAGCCAGACGATGCACCGCCCCATTCGTTGATCTAGGATACCAAAAGGATACCAAATAAAAGATACAACTTGGGCCCTTCAAACAAGGAGACAATCTCCTCGACCAAATTACTCATCTTAGACATATCTAAGCCCACATGGCTAGCGACATTGACAAGATCATCACAAATTCTACAATTAAAGGAAGAAACGAATCATCACTAACCCAAAGCAAGAGATCAAACAAGCCCCTAATCACAACAAACGTTTCCATGTTCTTAATCATCCAGCTTATAACCACCTTTTCACAACTCACGTAGACAAAAAACCCAACAAGTCACGGACGATCCAACTGATCCCACCCATATCCCAACAATCGATCTAGGACGGGCCAGCGTTCAGCTTCCAAAAATCGTCTTCAGGCAAGGACCATGTCACCTGACTCTCCACCTTTGACTGGGGGCCGCACCAACCCTAGCACTGAATTTCTCAACATGCAAATGGATTCTATGAAGAAAAGATCCTTAGAGTCGTTAAAAATATGGTTATTCCATAATGTATTTAAAGATATGTTCATAAAAAAAAATTAAAAAAAAGAATAGAAGTATTATTTGTTCCCATTTTATTATATACTTCTTTTACTGCTTCATACTACTTCCATGGATGCACAATTGAATTCTTACCTCATCCATTATTTTTTTGCGATATCATTTGTATTACCTATCATTAGCTAGTTATTCTATAATGTATTGATATAAAGTAGTGAAAATTCTCAAACTATCGATTGACTCAAAAAACTTAAGTTGATATGTAAAAATAAATTTAATATTATATCATCTAACAAAAAATAAGAATAAGAAAAAGAAAATGTTAAAAAGGAACCTACAAAAAGAAAATGTTAAAAAAGGAACCTACACAATTTCTTAGGTGATTTGTATAAATAACCCCTAAAAATCAAGATATAGCAAAAGTGCCACACGTGTTAATCTTTCTCCCACGTGTCAAACCCAAAAGCTTAAACCATTGCCACCTCCCCCTCTGGTTTTTGGTTCTCCCTTCAAACATAAAAACCCCATTTTTGCTATGCCCCAAATTCCTCCTGGTTTTGGTAGTATAAGAGAAAAGAGAAGAAGAGAGTATTATGGGTTCTGAGACTTTTGTAGAAATCATATTAGCAATACTTCTACCACCACTTGGAGTTTTCCTTCGCTATGGCTGTGGGGTGTGATATCTTCAAACTCTGTTTTTTTCATTTTTTACAAAAACTTGTATGTTAATTTATGTTTGTTGATCAGTTTTTGTGTTCTTATGATTTGCAAGTGCAGGTGGAGTTTTGGATTTGCTTGTTGCTGACCATTTTGGGATATATCCCTGGAATTATATATGCAATTTATGTGCTTGTTGGGTAGAAAAAGGATTTCACAGTGTAATTTTGTGTAGCTCTGTTTTTTCAACTATATAGCTTATTATTACAAGCTTTTTGTTTTGTTTGTTCATGGTTTTGTTTGGATGTAAGTTGTGGTAAATTAGTGAAGAATAGAGATTTTGTAATTTATTTGATGAGTATGAGTTTTTGGTTTTAAGTCTTCCCCTTCTATTTGCTCTCTTTCCCTAAATGGAAGTAATGTTTTAAACATCTTACAATTGGTATGAAAATTGTTTCAAGTTCAATTCATGTACTTTTGAAATGACTATGAGAAGCTCTGTTTGGTTTTCTTTTGACAGAGGATTCAAACTACAGGTCAAGCCCTTTCATTATAATTGTTGCAACCTTCTCCTTGTATGGATACTAGCTTTTCAATTATTTTTCATTGGTTTAGATTCTATATTAGTTTCTATTCTTCAATACATACTAGCTTTTCAATTATTTTTCATTAAGTTCTATATATAGTTATGATGGAAAATGATAGAGATATAGTTCCATTGTTGGGCACTAAATAGAATTAACCTTCAAAATATTTAGAGTCTAAAGTCATAAATAGTTTATGAGGGGATTGTCAAATCATATGGGTCTAAATTTCAATTATAAATTTTAGGGGTTAAATTCTCACTTTTATTCTAGGGACCAAATTTGTAATTTTATTTACTTTTATATTATTTTAAGTTTTTTTCATTGCCTCAAGTTTCACGGTTATTGCTTATTTCTCGTCTCCACAATGGAATGGAATGCCCTTCTATAGCAGAATGAAAATTATATATCGGTTCAAATGTTATATTCGTAAATGAAGAGTTCAATTTGTAAAAAAAAATGGTCAAATATGAATATAATAAAAATAATTTAATTCCATATTTGTAAATGGTTTAGCTAATTTTTTTTATTAGTTTGGCCTATTATTATTTCACTTTGGAGAATTTATTGTCATTCTCCATTCTTCCACGCGCCATTGTCGTCATTTTCTTATTATTTTCAAATGTTGTTTTTCAATCTGAACATTCTAAATTTTATTATATTTTTGTTTCTATTTTTTACATATTAATTTCATTCTTCACTTTTCATAAGAAAACATGTTGCATATTTTATACTTTAGTTTTGTTGTATACAACAATTCAGGTAGGCTAAGTATATACTTATGTTTATAAACACTTGTCAATAGTGTATATATATCTCTATATGTACTTGAATACTTATGTATAGATTAATATATCTCTAGATATATTCATACATATTCGTATGTACATACAATTTTTTTTTTTTGGGGAGATGCTCGACGATTATGATTTGCAGACAATTTCAAGAAGGACGATTATGATTTGCAGACAATTTCAAGAAGAATGCAGCATTAAAGATCATCAATCCCATATGAAACCAAATGTCTTCTCTCATTTATGAATTTTCGTATCTAATATAATTAAGTTTAGACATTGGTGATAAAAAAAAAAAAAAAAAAAAAAAAAAAAAAAAAAGTATGACTGTAAAATTTGAGGATTTTGAACATTATAAAGCCTATCTATCTAGTTATTAATCCATCTAGTTAGGAAAGACTTGATAGGATTATTCTAAACCATTACTAACTTACTAGTCCTTGAAAAGAAAGGCCGGCCTAAGTTAGGAAGAAAAAATAGCTAAAAATAGCACAGCTGGCCTATAAAAATGTCGCACTTTTTTAACAATGGTAATTAACTTTTTGTTGATGTTATGACCATGTAAAGTGTCGAATTGTCATTTTTTTTATATATATATTTTTTCTTTCTTTTCCGACGAGTCCCTCCATCCAATTTGCATTGCAGAGTAAAACTGACCCTGTGTAGCGAGATTGTGAGAGAAAGGAAGAGAGGAAAGCGATGAGACAAAAGAAAGCGAGAGTAGGAAAACAAGACCGTGAGAGAAATGAAAAGAGAAAAGCTATCTGTAAAATGAAAGGGAATGAGAGTGCAAGAACTAGAATAAGAGAGCATGAAAAAGTTCATTTCACGTGCGCATAGTTCTTTTTTTTTTTTTAATTTCACCCAAATTTAACGTCAACAAAAGATTAAAAAAAAACCTCATTTTCAAAAAATGGGACAAATCTCATTTTTTCCTCAAATTTCGAGTCATCCATCCAACGAGCCTGAGATACCACTGAACAATTATTTATTTTTAAAATATCCTTATTCCACTCCACGTCACCACCAACTACTTACATTTTTAAACCTGTGAAACAAATAATTGTTATGTCAGTCCATTATTGTTTTCGAAAAATGAAAAACAGCAATCATCAGCACAAACGATTGTCCAATCCAAACTAATTTGAATCAAGCAATTCGATCTAAAACGCTTCCATTTTATTTTCTTTTCTTTCTAAAGCTATATTTCATCATTCAAACAAGAAATCGCCGGGTAGCAAAATCTCGATCATCAATTCAAAATGAAGGCTCAGATTCTAAGAACCCCATGATTCCAACCCCCAAGATCGCTTTACATTGAAGCAACAACTATCCAAGCTGTTGCATGAAGTTTCAAAACCATTTGGCTTCCAAATAAGCCCCTCCTCCATCCTTCACTTCAATGGCCGTGATTGGAAAATGTCATGTACAATGCCAGATGTATCAGATTCAAAAGCCGGCCTCCGCCAAAAAAAATCAACAGAAAGTAGGTGGATAAACTTCAGCTAACATAAATTTACATTCAACTAATACTACTGGGGAGGATCTAAGTTACAATATTAAAACCTGGCAATATTTGAGAATGAAACGAAGTGGCCAAGCCTAAAGCAAACTCCGAATGGAACTGAACCAGATGCATCTTCAAATGATGGTCCGGCCATCTCTTCTGGCGCCTGTCGTGTCATTCTCTCGTTAGCGGCACTTTGTTCTTCAGTTGACTATTGCATTTGCGTATAACCTGAAATTGTGAAATGATCAAATATCATAACCAGGTAAGATTGTGTAGATAAAAAATACAAGGCCATAAAATTGAGTGTATACTGAGTGAAATGTTGAAAATTTGTTAGCTCTATCTTTAATGTTGAAAGCACTCCATCCCATTCCCCAAATATAAATACAAATTGACCACCAAATAAAAGTGCACGGGTGTGTAGCGATTGGTAGGTCACTAATTCCATGAGAAAAAAGTAATAATAATCACTACCAAGGTCAAAGGAACCAACATCTTTATGTGTTTTTGAGTGGGGAACAAAAGGAGCTTTTGATATTGCAAGAAACCTTTTTATCCTGGTACGTCAAAGCAAAGTTTTAAAGTATGCATACCCAAAAATTAATCTCTGTTCTTTCCCAGAGATGAAATACCAAGTTGCATCTCCTGATCCTTTGTGGGGACCGGATCAGTAGGTGTGTCTGAGTCTGAACCTGCTGCAAGATCAGGTTCTATCGCCTGATCCTGGATAGGATGTTTTTCAACATCGGATTCTATGTCATGCTCTTGTGTGCCAAAATTGGATTCTGTCTCCTGCTCCTGGTTAGTGGCATCATGATCGGCTTGCAATTCTTGCTCGCTATCAGATTGTGCATCCTGCTCATTGGATGCAGCCTCACCAGATTGCACTACATGCTCCTTATCCACATCACTGTCACATTCCATCTCCTGCTCCTGACTTGTGGCATTATCACATTCCTTCCCCTGCTCCTGACTTGTGGCATTATCACATTCCTTCTCCTCCTCCTGACTTGTGGCATTATCAAATTGCTGCTCCTGCTCCTGACTTGTGGAATTGTCACAATGCATCTCCTGCTCCTGACACGTGGCATTGTCACATTGCATCTCCTGCTCCTGACTCGTGGGGTTGTCACATTGCATCTCCTGCTCCTGACTCGTGGCATTGTCACATTGCAGCTCCTGCTCCTGATCTGTTGCATTGTCCACTTGCTTCTCCTGCTCCTTATCTGCTGCATTGTCACATAGGTTTTCCTGCTCCTGATCTGTGGCATTACCATATTCCTTCTCATGCTCCAGATTTGTGGGAATATCATGTTGCATCTCCTGCTCCTGATTTGTGTTATTACCAGGTTGTACCTCCTGCTCCTGATTTTTGTTATTACCATGTTGCTCCTCCTGCTCCTGATTTGTGTTATTACCATGTTGTACCTCCTGCTCCTGTTTCGTGTCATTATCACATTGCACCTCTGGCACCTCATTTGTAGTATTATCAGGAAGCATATCCTGCTCAAGTTCTGTAGCATGGTTGGACTGCTCATCCTGCACTTGGGATGTAAGAGCGTCTGGCACAGCCTCATGCTCCTCCTCAGTTGTCACGTGACCAGGTTGCAACTCCTGCCCTTGCATAGCATCCTCATCGTGTTCCAACTCCTGGGCTGGGGTATGATCTGGCTCAGTCTCCAGTTCCTGGGTTGAGGCAAGAATAGGCTGAGTCTCTTCTTGAGCCTCCTCACCAGCTAAAACAAGTGGCTGCGTATCGTCTTGTTCATCAGCGACAGTAACAGATTGAGTGGCCTGCTCATTTGCACCAGGATCATGCTCAGACTCATGCCCCTCCATAGTGTCAAGAACTTGTGTTTCCTGCCCCTCTGTAAAGCCAGAAGCCAGCTGAGTTTCTCCTTGAGCCTCCTCCCCCATTAAAAGAGCTGGCTGTGTGTCTTCTTGTTCATGAGTTGCAGGGGTAACATATTGAGTTTCCTGCTCTTTTGTTCCAAGAACATCATCTTCCTCATGCCCTTTCATTGTGCCCAGAGCATGTTGTGTTTCTTGCCCTTCTGTCATGGCAGGAATAGGTTCCCCCAACAACTCCTCTGATGTTGTCAGAGGTTCCCTCTCATGATCCTGAGCAGAAGTAAGAACTGGCAAAATCTCATTCTCCTGAATTGTGGCAGGAACAGGTCGCATATCCTGCTCCTGGGGTACTGAAGGAACAGGCAGCTCCTCCTCATAATGAACCGTGGCGGTGCCAATAATAGCTACCTTCTCTTGCCCCTGGTCCTGGCTTGGAGCCAGAACAGGCTGTGTCCCCTCCTGGATCATGCCAAAAACTGGCTGTGTTTCCTGTTCCAGACTTGTGGCAGGAACAGTTTGCATCTTGAGATTAGTTGGATCAAGATCGGCTTGCATCCTACCCAGTTGGGCAGTGTCTAGAATAGTGTGCGTCTCTTGCTCTTGGATGATTCCAAGAACTGACTGTGACTCCTCTTGGAGCGTAGTAATAGCTGGCTGTGTCTTCTCCTCCTTGATTGTGGCAAAAACTGGTGGCATATTCTGCTCCGGGGCTGAGGCAGAAACTGGTGGCTCATCATGATGAGGAGGAGTTAGAGTGTGATCTGCTTGCATCTCCCCAAGCTGGGTTGAGGTGAAATTATGATGCAATTCCTGGTCTTGAGAAGTAACAGGACCAGATTGCGTCTCCTGGTTTGAAGCAAAAACAGTTTGCAGTTCCTGGTCATGCATAGAGGAAAGATCAGATTGCCTATCATATTGGATTGTTGAAAAACCAGCCTGCATCTCCCCAAGATGAGCAGTGTAATTAGGTTTACTCTCCTGGTCATGGTGTGAACCAAGAACAGATTCCATTTCCTGGTATTCAATCGTGGAAAGATCAAGTTGCATGTCCTGGTCATGAATCGAAGATAAATCGAGCTGCATTTCATGATCGTGGAAAGAGGACAAATCTAGTTGCATTTCTTGGAATTGAGTCGTGCTAAGATCAAGATGCATTTCCTGATCCTGAAGTCTGGGAATGGGCGAAGCTTTAAACAAGGTAGAAGGAGTATAGCTGAGCTGATAATTTACAAGTCTCGGTCCAAAGATACTGAACCTTCCAGCACTGCTATAAGCAATTTCCGCATCAGAAGATTTTTTGAAAACTACCCTTGCACGACCACCTTCCCTATCAACTTCTGTCTCAGATTCTCTCAAGGGTCCAAACCGCCTAAACATATTATTCAGGGTCTTTTCTGATGGCACAGAATCTACCTCAGAAAAGTTCATTACAAGTTCGGCAGGAGATGGCTGATATACAGAACTGGTAAACTTCTCAGCTGTCATAGCATGATTTCCAGCAGAATGTCGCTTCTTGTACGGCCTGCGACTCCCTTGAAGAGCCTTTTCTGGCTCTGCAACTGCAAGTTGGTAATCTCGTTTTCTGTTTTTACGAGGTGGCTGAACTTCAGTCCCATTTTGGATTACCCTGTCCGTCCAGTAAGTGTCACTCATATCCTCAAATTCAAAAGTCTGTGGTGAAGCAACAGTAGAAGTAAATTGTGCTTTCCTCTTACCAATGATTCTGTCCATGACCTCCTCAATCCCAGGCTGCTGCCTCAAAATTAATGAATCTCGAAAATCAGTGAAAAAGCTGACAAATACGTTCAAGAAGCTGTAGTCCTTCATTGGATCACTTGCCACTAGTTGAAGTTGACCTAGCAATTCATCCAAGGAGGAGTACTCTGGAGGAAAATTTACCTTTCCTCTTTGGGCATCATCAAAGTTCTGGAGGAAGACATCAGATTCACAGAGCGCATTCCCATCAAAACTTCCATCTGGCTTTTGGAACCTTTCACTATTAGACTTGACGATTGGAGGCGTACCAGTCAACTGACTTGCCACCCGACGAATACAATCGCCAATTTTGAAGGACTGTTTAAGAGATGCAGTTGCAGAAACCTTTGCAACGGAAATAGTTTTCCTTCCATCTGGCGCACCAGAATCATCAATAGGATATTCGACAGTCTTCCGTCTCTTAGAAGAAGGTGACACCAATGTGGAAGTCATCCTTGCATCAGACCAATTTTCTCCATCTATATTGTCAAAATTTTCACCCATTAGTTCATATAAACTCTTTTCTTTTTTCTTAGGATACAGACCATCCTTCAAATTATGTTTGCGTTTATGATAAGAACTACTCCGACCTTCCAAATTCTCCTTAGAAGGGGACATCTGTGCATCATCCTGACAAGGAGCTGCATGGTGAACAAAATCACTTGATTGCATTTCAATGCCTAAACTGTCTAACTCATTGTCTGCCAGCCCCCCACAAAACTGGAACTGAGGCAAGCCACCAAATTGGAATTGAGGCAGGCCACAATACCCCTTTAGACGATAAAAAGCTGTCAGCTGGGCCTTAGCTATCACTAGTTCCAAACGATCACTGCCATCAGATGGAAACTTTGCCAAGTCTCTGATGTATTCAATTAATTTAGCCGGTTCAAACGATGTGGCACTGGCAGATTTGTCTACACCGTATCTTCTAGATGATTCTTCTCGAATACCAGCATTTTCAATAATCTGACATTTAATCATGTCATATGCTTCTTTGGGTGTGCAAGCACACGCTAGCCCCAACTCTGACCGTCTAGAGACTTCTTCTAGAGCACACTCAACAGAATTTTGGAAAGCTTCTGAATGGCTTTGCATCTCTTCTTGGGAGAAATGTGTCCGAAATGGCTTTAAATGAGACACTTCATTCCAAGCAAATGTACGATCCCCAAAATAAGCAACCAAAAAGTAGTCCTTTTTATAATACTTCATTGCCTTATCAGAAGAATCAGACGGATCAAATATCTGACCTGGCCACCAAGGATGGCTCCTTACTTTACCCCACACCAAATCAGAAACAGAAAAATCGCTTTCATTCTCTGATGGCAGGTGATAACGAGCTTGATGCAATTGTACAGAACTTTCAATTTGATCATCATCATTATCAATACCTGTCACATCTTCCATTTCTTCCTCACCATGTAAACCCATCTGGTTAGCATTGAAATTTTGACGAACTTCCATTTCTTCCACAGTCTCAAAATCAGCCAGATTATTATCAATAACAGCATTTTCCTCAACTTCAATGCCAATACCCCCTCCTTGTCCATTGGATTGAGGGTCCAGCTCCATATTCCTGCATTCTATCTGCACGATCAAACTTTGCTCATTTTCAGCAGAAACTTCAACACTTGGAGCCAAAAGTTTACCATCATTTTCTGTTGCAACATCTACCTCAGCATCATGGTTTGGTTGACTTGATGATATTGAATCCATACTCACCACATGTTCAGTAACAGATATAGATGGATCCGAATTTACCACATTTTCAGGAACAGCTATACTTGGATCCAAATTCTCACTATCAAGTGTCTGTGCTGCTACCTCTGGGACTTCAACTGACTTTCGCCCTGCACACAAGCCAAGCTTTTCATCACCAGAAATCTTCTTCTCATGAGTCAAAATGCTATTGGAAAGTTCCCCTCCACCAGCAACTACTTGGTTCTGATCATCTATATGATCACTTTTTCCTATATCACCATGCTCCGTCTCAACTATACAGCTCTCATCCCTTTCCAAATTAGAAAGGTCTTTCGCTGAACCATCACTCTGAGAAATAACTTCAGTATTCAAATCTTTTTCAGGTAACATCTCAGGATCTTTTTCAGTAGTGTCTTGGCCCTGTGAATTTGGAATTTCACTACCATCTGCAGAAGAAGTTGAATTCTTAATTCCAGAGTTCCGTGCATCAACATCTGAAACTCCAAGTCCTGTACCCTGCAGGTCAATCGGTGTTTCAATAATCTGCTCTTCCTCCAAACTCCTCTGACATGTTCCTTTTTCCAGACTTTCTTCCCCGTCACTTATTGAAGCTTCCTGTTTTGCAAGTTGGCTTCCCCCGCCTGTATGCACTAAGTCTTCTCCAAACCCATTTTCTGTGGGAGAATTCTTTGACTGCTCAGAATGAACCTCCACTTTCTGAGGTTCTTCATCGTTTAAAACTTTATCATCTGGACTATTATGGACTAGATTATCTTGACTGGATACCACCTGAGTATCTACATCCATAGCCTCCTTGCTTCCAGTGTTTTCCTCCTCCACATGAGCAGCTTCAGTCTCTCTGTCCACATGACCAGCAACTGTTGAAGAATCATCCGCCCGAGCATCATTATCAAGGACCATTGCATCAACAGCATTTTCATCACCCTCCACACCTTCTTGAGATGTTCCTTTTATTGATTCCCCAGCTCCTGATACTTCCTCGCTTTCCATGCCACCAGAAACCCCTACATCAGGCTCATCAACAACGCTGGCATCTCCACAAGGAGATATCCCATCCCTTTCCACACTGGGCTCCTCCCCAATTGAACCACCATCCAAATTCTCAGCAGTTCTATCAGTACATACACCATCAAAATAAACATCAGAACCCAAAACTTCCACCATAATATCCTCACCACCACCATTACAAGCCCCATCACCCCCCTCCGCTCTCCCCACCTCCTCGGACAACGAACTCTGAACCCGCTCCTTACTAACACTAACACCGGAATCATCCACTAAATGCTCCCTGGCAGTGACAGTTGACTCCGAAACACTGCCAGAAGCATCTCTCTCATCCGGCTCTTCCATGAAAAACAGAATCTGAGTAATTTTTCGCAAAAAGGGGGACAAAAAATCAAGGAAAGAAAATCAAAATAGCTCAAAAAAAAAAAAAAAAAACTGGGACAACAGCATAAGCCCTAATTAAGAAGACCAAACGGGATCTAAGAACCGAAGAAAGAGTGAAAGATCATAATTGAGAAACAGAAACACGTTTGAATTAGATATAAACAGAGAATTGCAAGTAGTAGAGAAAGGAAACGAGTGTACCTCACTGGATCTTTCTCAGAACAAAAACTAATGGAGTTTGTCTCCGTGAAGAGAGAGGGTTTGGGTTTTAGTGAGAGATCCTGAATTTTATTTTGGAAGAAACTTTCGAAACTCGAAAGAGTTGGAATTAATTTTAATAATAATAATAATAATATTATTATTATTATTATTATTATTATTATTATTATCTATTAAAAATAAAAGGGAAAAGAAAAAAAAAAAAAAAAAAAAAAAAAAGCGTACATTCTTTTTTATGGTACTTTTTTTTTTCTAACCTTCCAGTGACTTGATACGGCTCAGCTTACTCGGAATCCTCTGCTAAAAAATGCTTTTAGCTTCCTTTTTTTTTTTAATTGTTTAGTTAAATTTTAGTTTTAAATATGGCATTTGTTTTCCTTTTTTTCAAAAATTAAAAAGAAAAAAATATTTTGTTTTTTTTCCAGATTTTGGGTTGGTTTACTTTCTAAAGTTTCAAAATCTTACATTTTTAAGGCTTAAGTTTTGAGTTTGATTTCAATTTAATTCATAAATTTAAAAATATTACAATTTTATCATAAAGATTTGAGTTTCGTTTCAATATGGTTTCTAAATTTCAAAATTTACACTTTTAATCTTGTTTTCTACTAAAGACTCCCTTTAGTCATTAGCACTATTGTCTATTAATTAATTTAAAATAATTATGGAGTGAAATTTTAAAACTAATATTAATAGTGATAGAAAAATAGTTAAACTTAATAAATTATTATTCTTATAAATTAATTAATAGACATTAACATTAAATATTGAAAGTGAGTATATAGTAAAAATTAAAAATTGAAAGTGTAAATCTCGAAACCTAAAGACTGAATTGAAACAAAACTTAAATTTCGAAGGTAAAATTTAACATTTTGAAATCTAGAAACTAAATTAAAATCAAACTCAAAATTAAAAAAATTGAAAATGTAAATTTTGAAAATTATCACAATAGAAACTAAATTCAAAATCTAACGACTAACCAGATATCTTTCTATATATATATGGCATTTGTTTCAATTAATAAATTTTTTGGATAAATTATATATACAAAAAAATGAGTTATCTTTGAAAAACTTTTTTGGATTATTTGGTCTCTTATCAATTTTTGAATGTACAAAGCAATATCACTAATAATTAATATTAATATTTTTTTAGACTATTTTATCCAACATTTTTACTTAAGATCTATGTTGTACTTCATTGGACAGAAAAGTGTTTTTTTTTTTTTTTTTTTTTTTGTTATCATCGAATTTCATTTAACTTTTTTAAAAAAATTAAAAAAAATGTGAGGAAAAGACCCACTTCCCATGATAGAGATAGTTGGATATTAATTGTTAAAGAAATAAATGAAATTAAATAATATAAAAATAAGAGAAATTATTGTGTATAAAAAAAAACAAAAGTAATTACACATATAGAAAAAAGTGCACTTCATGCTTTTGTATTTTTCACTCTTTTTTTCTATATGTGTAATTACTTTTGTTTTTTTTCTATTTGTGAAAAGACCCCTAAAAATAAATACAATAATTATTTATTTTCATCTTTTATAATGGAATCATCTCTTTACTTTGTGTGTATTTTAATTTTATAATTAAAATATAAATCAATTGTATAAGTTTTTTAATTCAAATTTTGTAGGGTTAAAAAAATGACAAGCGATTATAGATATAAAATTTTGAGTATTTTTTTCCATTTAATTATATTACTTAACAAAATTTCAAATTTAGATAGTGTTTAAACATTTTGTAGATTAGTTTCCATTATTTAGAATTTACTAATAATAGATACTATCTAATACATATTTAGCTCATTTAGGAAAGAAAAAAAAAACTTTAATTTCTTCGAATTTCTAATAAATTTGAAGAAATTAGAAAAGAATTTCTTAGATAATTTTTTTCCTTCTCCAAATTTTTCCTATTTCACTAAGTGGTACGTAATATGTATTTGATAGGTTTTTAATAACTCAATAAAAATAATGTTAAAAATAAACGATAAATTGAAATTGTTGTGGGTGAATTTTGATCAAGCATAATAAAGCCAAAAATCAAGATAAAGGTAGGATAAGATAATATTTGATATGACTTGCATGGGATTAGGAAAATCTGATATCATAATCCTAGGAGGGTTAAATCTCATATCTTAATCATAAACTCCATATCAAATCTCCTATAAATAGACCGTTATGGCTCCATATGAAGACATATAATCTGAAGTTTCTGAACTTAAAACTTCTTACTTCTTCCCTATTTTACAATTCTCTTACTAGCATGAGAGTCATTTTTCTTTGTTTTTGCAAGTCCTCTCTCTCCTGAATTACAAATTCAACTAATGAAGTCAGATGCATTTTCCTTGTCCCAAATTTTGCATCAACATAAATCATGCAAATAAAATTGCTAAAAACACAAACATGAGGAACTAATATTAATCCATAAAAATATTTAACTAACAAAAGAAAATTATATTATAAGAATATATAATGTTTTTAGTACAAGAATTTATAAAATTATTCTTTTAAGTAATTTTTTAAAATAATGTTATAATATAATATTTCATTAAAAATGAGAAATTATTATAAATAGAAAAAATATCAAACTACTTACAAATATAGAAAATTTTCACTATTTATTAACGATAGTGATAGAAGTCTATTGTGGTCTATCGCCTAGTGATAGACAGTGACATTTTGCTATATTTGAAAATATTTCTAGCAGTTTTGCCATTTAAAACAATTACCCCTAGAATTATTATTACCATTCATGTCAACTCAACAAATTATTGTTCACATCATTTAAAATATTTGGCATATGTCAACTTACGTGAATGGTGTTGCGAATAGTGTATCATATACTTTTTAACTTTACACATCAATCAACGTGTCAATTTCTACACATTTTAACTCTCTCCTTCTATTAGAAATGGGACAAAAGTCCTATATTGACTAGATAAGGAGAAGATCATAAGTATTTAAATGAAGACGGCTATTTCTAAATGGTATATTAAGTCTTTTAAATGGTGTCAAAAGTAAAATCTCGAAAATTTTATGTTCAAAGTAGACAATATCATCGAAACCATATCAAATAAGTATTTTATGGAATAATTATAATAGTTTTAAGGGTCTGGTATTGATGTTGATATCATAGAACTTGAAATAGCATCTCTTGACATTTTATGTCAAATCAAAGAATTTTTTTGTCTAAGATGGAGATTTGCATTTTTGTACTTTGCCTTATTCTTTAACATTATAACTATAAATTATTTTGTAATAGTGATATTGGGTACCTGCAAATAGGGGTAAAAATGGTTTGATTCGATAACCAAATCGAAAATTTTAAATTTTTTATATGTAAAGGATTCGGTCCGATTTTAAATTTGATTTTGTTGTTTTTTTAAAAAAATATGTATATATGTATATTTATAATTTAAAATGGTTCGATTTGGTTCGATTTTAAATTCGGTTTTACTCTTTAAATTAAAAATGATTTGTTTTTAAATTTGATTTCGCTGTTTTTTCTTAAATATATAAATAAATAAATAAATAATAGTTAAAAGCAGTTTGGTTTGGTTAAAAACGAAATTGAAACCGAACCGAACCGAATTAATTCGACTTCAAGATTTCTTCAAACCGGATGGAGCTACACTTTCAAGTTCACTAAGTCTTCGGTTTAATTTTAAAAAATGGTTCGATTTTTGCGGTTTAAATGGTCACCCTTACCTACAAATGTCATACTAATATTGTCAAACTGATATATGTTGGTAAAATACTGATGATGCTCAAAATTAGTGAAGTCCCTATTTGACTGACCATTATTGTCTTTTTAGCAAGTTCTTTTAATATATATGGGTTATTGTAATATCAAAAAAAGAAAAAAAAAACATGTTAATGTTTTTGAAGAGAAAATGACTCTTCTGAGAAAACTAGATTATTTGAACCCTTTGACTTTAGATAATGTAAAGATTTTATCTTTATTGTATTGATAAGTTTTTATCCTTTATTCTTTGTCGTAGAATTAATTTATATTCCTAAAAAAATCGTGATTTAGGTAAGTTATCCTTGTTTTATACTAAGTTTGAGAGTGTTTTTAAAATTATTTTTTCAACCAATATTATAAGGGGAATTGAATTTTTGAAACTAAAGTATTAAGATTGAAAAAAAAAAAAAACTTGAATCTTGGTCAATTATAGTGATATTAGATAAATTCCAATCAACATTCATAAATTCTGAGCAAATTTCAAGTGAAATTCATGAACTTTGGCCAAAATCTTGAAAATCGATAGAAAAATTATGAATTCCGATTGAAAATGGATGAAGATTACAAAATCCGGTCGGGAATTATGTATATAATTTAAAGAAAAAAAAATTAATAACTTTTCCTAGTGTCATTGTTGAATGAGGAATTTCAGTAATCAAAATTTGTCACGTCATCACAATGAAAGCACATCTTATTAGATCAGGCCATTTAGAGAATTATTGTGTCCCTAAATTAAAATTTGGAGACAGATAAATGGAAAACTAAAAATGTCACGTGTCTCCTTTTGGGCCATTTGATGACAACGATAAGCTTGTTGAATTTAACGATGATTAAGCCTTGACTACGATAAACAAATTTGGCAGTGGCTTGATTGAGCTTGGAATTATAAATTAGATGGAGTTGAGTAATTAAAGTCGCTCGAGTTCAAAATCTAACTCAATTTAAAGCTCATGGTGGAATTGGGCCCAGACTCAGCTTTGGCCCCAAGCCTAAATCCAATTGTTGGGCTCAAAAGCTATTTAGGCTCAAGCCCACCTAAAATCCACAGAAAACTCTATAAATAGAGCATTTATCCTTTATTTTGGAGAGATTTGGAAGAACTAAATTAAATCTCTAAAGTTTTAAAGATTGAGATTGAAATCCTAAAGATCGGAAGAACTTTCTCTTGAAGCTTTAAAGATAAGAAGACTAAAAAGCTTTAAAGCTCTAATAGTATGTGACTCTCCTGAAAATTTGAAGACTGAATACTTAGGAGACAAAACTTCTCTTAAGCTCTTGAAGAATTCCTAAAGACTTTGAAGTTGAAGCTCCGAAAAGACTTGGAAGAAAAAACTGTTGGATATTTATAGTGAAAGAAAAAGTGAGATGTTGATGAATATTTGAAACATAAAAAATTGGATTTAACTGTGTAAATTAAATTCATTGTTGGAAACTTCAAATTGGATTGAAACCATCAAACTATGATGAAGTTTCATGTACAAATTTAACATGTATGAAAGTTAAATTTGTAGTTTCTTCAATTTGAATGAGTTATATGTGATTTTTGTCTAGTAACAACTAAAATAAGTTAAATTTGACAAATGTTTCAATTTTTGTGTTTATTTGATTTTATTTTGTATTTTGGAAAGTTACTAAGTTGCTAGTTTATAAATAACAACTTGTTTCTTCATTTGTAGTATCCCACCTCAAATTGAAGAATTCTCTCCTTTCTTTCTTTCTTTTCATCTTGTGTCAAGTTGAGAGCAAGTATCCAAGAGTTTTGCCAGATGTGAGTAGTTCAAGGTTGCAGTTCTACTAGAGTGAGTCATTGTATCCTGCTGAGACGATCGTTGTAGTCTGCTTGCATCCGGTGCAGAGTGAATAATTGTCTTCAGGACAACGCTTGTCAGAAGCGTGCCTCGATTACATTTTGAGTCTTCAAAGGTCTTGAAGTTCTTTCAAGTCTTTAGTTATTATCATATTTAAGCCTTGTTACACCATCTTGTTAAGTGTATTGTTTCTAGTTGAGTTGTAACAAGTTTACTAGTGTATTCAGTTTATATATTCCATTTTTTTCCAACAAAAACTTCATTCAACATTCGAGAGACGGCATCAGAGGATCATTCGTTAGAGAATGTACCTACTATATTATACTAAAATCCATACAAACACAAAGTTCGTTTAACGAATTAAATTTCTTTGAAAATCTCATTAATATTTTAAGCTAGCTACTAATTAAGTTTATTTTATATTTAATCAAATAGAATTAGGCTATCAATTTTATACATAAAAGTTTATCTGGATATTATTTGTTAAATGTGAAGAATAGAACTTAGAAAATTCATCAAAGCAACGAAAACTAACATGGTCAAATAAATATTGGTTTGTCAATTTAAACACAATTAAGTAGATAAGGCACTTACTATTTCAAATGTTAACAATTTGGTCTCTACTTATTTAATTGGTTGAGCTTAAAAAATCATATAAACTTTATATTCTGCAGAACCAACATATCTCTACACTAGTGTGGTATTGAGCCTACCACACTCTAATGCCTAAGTTAGTACATGAAGTATATAATTCAGTTAAGCACACAAAAGTAAGATCGGAATTCTCATTTTGAGATTATTTACTCTTCCCCTTTGGGGTCGTCGAATGGAGATATTTCTGATGTCATTCTTCTGACAATCGTTTGTGGTTACGTGTAACTCTAGCAATATTAGGATAGTTTGTGGCGCTCGAGGCTATAGAGTGTCAGTCGGACAAGACTGAGTTATTTTCTAATTGGTATATATTTACTAGCTGAGCTAGTCATCCCAAAACCTGAGGCTCAAACTTTTCTTTCCTGGGACGCATTTTCCCATGTCCCATCCCAATTGCGCTTGGGCTTAGGTCCGCCCATGGACTTTGGGCCTTGTCTGGGGCAACCTTCAACAATCCATAAAAATATTAATTTATAGTAAGTCGATGTCATTAACTCATTCATACCTTACCTTAATTGAAAAATATATTCGATCAAGAGGTCATAAGTTCAAATCTTCATCTTACCAAAAAACAAAAACTAAATTTTTGACTAACTCGAATGGAAAGTCAGGGTTTCAACAATAATTCTATAGTGCTCTCATTAAAAAAATGGTTAAAGTATATATCCTTTAAAAACTTTGAATTTTCAAGAGATGTGTTAGATATAAAATTGAATGTTTGAGAACCTATTAGATACTTTTAAAAATTTCAAAAATAAAATAGATATAAAAATTAAAAAAAGAAAAAAACAACCATATATTAATTGAAAAATATTTAGGTGCATTCCATCAAATTTTTCGATCATAATTAGCCACGTGACAAATTCTTCCTACTTTTAAAAATATTTTATTTCATTGTTTGTGTGTTGATGGCAAAATTTGGCCAAATAAACTTACCTGTAGGTGCCACCAATGGTAAATTTGTAATTTGAAGAATAAGTTACCTGCAAAACAATCAAAGATAATACACAGGTGTGGTGTTTGCCACATACACTCTGATGCTTAAGTTAGATCTCAACATAAAGGTCGGAGCAAATAGTTTTAGGAACAAGATGAACTTATATTAGGCTAGGTTGTCATCCTCTATTTATAATGGAGACTTTTAGGAGTCTTCCTCATCCTTTTAGGGCTAGGATTTTGTTTCTTTTACCCTTTTGGGGACATGACGCTCGTAGGTTGAATTGGGCCACTAGAGAGGTTACAAATAAAGGGCCTACTGAAGATAGGCCTCACGTGCGGGATTAGGTCGCCTGAGGCGGAGACGATCCAATTACTCTTCCTAATTTCCCATGGAACTCACCTTGGGTCGTTTCCGACCAATCCCGAGTCTATTGAAGATAAGGTAACTCTCCTGGTTTTAGTTTTACTGGTCCAAAATTACTCATAACAGTAGTGTGCATGATGAAAATAAAATGAATAAAGATGGGTGCATTGAGTATTTCCCTATATTAATTTTTTTGATTGGGCAATAGATGTTGTACATCACATCACTATATACCCATGGCCTAATTGCTATCGTTATTGTAGTCAAATTATTTCTTTTTTTAGTTCAACATGTTATGACATCTTTCTCGAAACCCTATTTTACTTAGTTAAACTATGATGAGTTATAATTAAATTATTATCATTCGACTTTCAATTCTCTTTCTCTCAATCCTGTATTAATCAACGATCATTTTCTATATCCTTTGGTGAATATCGCCCATGATACTTTAGAGAAAAAAAAAAGGTGGGCTTAAGCATCAAAAGAGCTTGTGAGCTAATCATGCTTAAAAGTATCATTTCGAAAGAAAAGAAGTAGCACAATCAAACAATCATTTTCCTTAAATGCAAACGCTATAAATTGGATACATAGGAACCTCACACGATATAGGATGACCTCTCAGTCGACACATCATGATTTTAAAATGATGTGATCGACTTCAACCAACATAGAACTCCGTCCGCGTTATTGGGATACCAATTTAATTAATATATTTTGATTCTCTAAAATCACCCAATAAATTATACTAAACACACTTCTAACTAAAAGAGTTCACGTTAGTAATATTGTATTAGAAAATACATAGAAAGTATTTAACCACAGTACTTTCCTAATCCGAGCGGCCATGCCATTGCTTTTAGTTTCAGTTTTTTATTTTTTATTTATTTTTTTTTTCTTCCTCTAATTATTCTAAAAGAAGGCTGATTGAGCAGAGAGAAATGAAGGGGCTTTATGCAAAAAGAGAAACATTAAAGTTGGAGGTTAAGCTGGCCATTCATTAAAAGCAGCATCCTGAAATACAACACCATACATATTCATACCCTGCCCCTGTTTCTGTTTTTGCCATTTATGTTTCATTTAATTACTACTTTTGCCCCTATATTTTCCTCTTTCATTCATTTTGAAATATTTGTATTTTCAATTTTGATTCATTTTGTTCTTTATATTTTTTAAACGGTTCACTTTGAATTCTCTAATTTTTACCATTTTAATTCCTTCCTTCATTTTCAAGAAACAAAAATGAACCTTAATTTCAGAAGTAAAGAGGTCAAAGTAGTATTTAAACTGTTTTTGTTTTTCAATGTTAGAGAGAGAAAGAGGAAAATGAACTGACAAGAGAGGGAAATAACAATAAAATTAGTTTATAATTAAAAGAAGAAAGAAATAAATAAAGAGCTACAACAGATCAGCCTAAAATAATGTAGTTCTGAGCAGCCCCCCAACCAGCTTCACATTGTCTCTGTTATTTTTCTTCTTTTTTTTTTTCCGTTTTTTTTCTTGCCTGCCATGTACTAAGAGAATGAGATGTTCAGATTAAAAATTAAAAAAAAAAAAAAAAAAAAGAATCCCTCTTAGCCTGCCTGCCTGGCCCCTTTTTATACTTAATTCTTCTCTGCTCTTCTTTTACCATCATCATCATCATCATCCCCTGCATCCTCCTCCAACTGTACCTATTATTCCACAACCAAACAAACTGTTTCTTTGTAATATCAGTTTAATGATCATCCTTCAAATCAAACTCTTTATCTTTACAACAACATCATTTACTCCACAATTACATCATATAAACAAACATCGACTTTAAGATTTAAGCTTTAAAATATGTGTGAAAATCCCAACAACTTAAAAAAAATGATAATACAAGAAATATGCTAAAAAAAAAAAAAAAGGATTAGAAGAATAATGTTATGATAGCATTTAAAAATCCAGAAAAGTAGTTGATTTTGCAAAAGAGTCCTTCATGTTATGGATTATTAACAACTGGAAAGGGACAGCAAGACCAGCGCACGACCGGCGAATCAAGCTGGCCACGTGGGACCCAGTGAAGCCAGTTGGCAGTGGGGGAGGAGACGCTTTTACTAAAATCACCCTTTCACGTGAAGGACGACTCTGATCTGGTTTTGCTCCTGTTTTTTTTTTTTTTTTCTTTCCCTTTCTTGTTAATAACGTTTGACTATTGACCATTCTTGTGTTTTTAGGACATGCAAAAAGCAAAACAATGGGCGAAGGCCAGCCGTTCTATTCTAGTCCATCATCATAACACAATTAGAATATAATAAGAAATTATAATAATATATGTTTGTAGTGTAAACTATTTAAATCTGAGTTACAAATCAGACCCAAACATCCACGTAAGGTACGCTGCCCAATGAAAATCCAAATGTTGTTTAAAAGGATCTCGAATGCACTTCTTTTTCTCCGGACAATATTGAATTACTTATAAATATAAAAAGTTAAGTTGATGAGTTACAGTAAAATGGACCTGGGTTGGGACCAACGGAGGCCGGTTTGGACATAATGGAAGTAGGTGGGACTGCGGCGAATGGGCCCGCCGACGTGGGACTAGGAGGGAAAATGTGGGCCGGCATCCCCATCGCGTGTGATTGATGGTAATGATACAGCGGGTACATTGGCATCAATGTGTTCGCCCCTACCATAGCCTGCCCTGGATACATCTGCGTGTAATGCCCGTTCATATACCCCAGCTTCTGTTCATCACAAAAAACGTCGAAGTTTTTACTATATATATCTGTTAAGATATGATATTAAATTTATCCTTCACCTATCAGCTTAAGCTTTTAGGTCAATCGGTGATTTAACATGGTATCAGAGCGGGTGGTCCAGGATGTCCTGTGTTCAAGCCCTTGCGTTGTCGTTTCTCCCCAATTAATATCTATTTTCACTTGCTTGGCTCTTCTTCATATTTCAAGCCCGCAAGTGAGGGGGAGTGTTAAGATATGATATTAAATTTATCCTTCACCTATCAGCTTAAGCTTTTAGGTCAATCGGTGATTTAATAATATCATTCTACCCAATTCCATGCATAATGTTAAAACTAAAAAATTGAATTATGTTTTATTAATTTAACATAAGCTAAAAAAATTAAAAGAAAAATAAAGGAATAAAGGGATAGCTTACGTGGTTGTAACTGATATCGGTGGCGATGTAAGTGGGGCTTGGGGAGTATCTAAAAGAAAATGAAATTTGCGTTAATTTAAAAGGGAAAAAAAAAACCCAAATAAATAAATAAAATAAAGGTCCATTAAAATGGGCAATATTAGAATAGGGAAGAGGACATGGGATCTTAAGGTATACCCATAGAAAGGGACGGGCTGATGAGGCTGATGATGAAACGGCGTGGGATGAGTCCCCGCCGGGTAGTACCACTGCACGTGATTTCCCGGTGCGGCTGGTGACGTCGTCCTCGGTCCTCCACCGTTGGATCCTTCAAAAGATCACAAAACAAATTCAGATCTCCACCGTCTAATTTCTTCAAATGCCATTGCCAAATCATGCACAGAGAGAAGAGAAGAGGAAGAGGAAGTTAAACCTGGTTGAGGACCTTGGGGAGGAGTAGCCGAAGCCGACCTAGAGCCGCCGCGCCGAGCTCCAAGCGAAGCCAGATTACAGTTAGCTCGACGGCCATTGATGATCGGAGCCGAATCCTCACAAGCTTTCTTGGCCGATTCCGCGTCCTTGAATGTAACCTGAAAATAAATAAAAAAAAACTCACAATCAATCAATCAATCAATCAAGTAAAAACGAAATCCCTAACCTAACGCCGTCAATCGAATCAATCACTTACGAATCCATAGCCCTTGGATCTGCCGGTGAGTTTATCGGAAATGATAACCGCCTCCAGAATGTCACCAAACTTCTCGAAGTGATATCTCATGGCTTCCTTTGGAGTCTCCCAAGCTAATCCCCCAACGAAGACCTTCGTCAAGGTGGTGTCGCCGAACAAACCTGCATTATTAGTATTATTGCTGGTGATCATGGTCATAGTGTGGGAGTTTTGCAGCGGAATCCAACAAAACAGCAAGTTGAATGAAATCGAGAGAGAAATTGAAGGAAAAGGTTGAAGTAATTAATTATATAAGTAAGTGAAGGAGAAAAATGGTGATGGGAAAGAGAAGAAGAAGGTTAAATAAGAAGAAGGGAAGTGTTGTGAAGAAACAGAGTGGTATGGAAATAAAGAAATGGAAGAAGACAGAGAGACAGAGAGGCTGACAGATAGGCAATTGCCCAAGGCTATCATCAACGTGAACACACACACACACAACCATTTTCTTTTTCTTTTTTTTTTTTTTTTAATCTATGTTATTAATTAAATGAAATTCTAGCAAATCGGATAATTAATGACCTTACCTACAAATTACAATTATTAAAGATTAATAATCTTTAACTTATCAAAACCATATATATATAACCCCAATTAAATACCATATATATTGAGTTTTCCTTATACATAACCCTAATTAAATCATCCACCCACTGCTCCCACTATAGAATTTTTTTTAGATGTTTGAGTTTAGCTCAACGATAATTAGTATGATCTTTCTTCTTAGAAGTTAGAAGTTTGATCTCTTATATTTTCATCATATCGTAAGAAAATTAATGAAATAAAAGTAAAAAAATAAACGGTCACTAATATAAATACAATATAAACCACGTGTATTTAAACTTATTAATAAAGTATATAATGTTTATTTGTTACTTTAAATAATTTTTGGATTTTTTTTTTTTTTTTTGTAATTTTTCTAGAAATACCGTTTAACATTTTGTCGATATTTTTTTTTTTAAATTGAAACATCCACATTTTTCTTTTCTTTGTCTAAATTGACATTTTAACTCTTAAGTATAATTTCGTGGTTAAGATATTTTTAGCGTTTTTTTTTATAAATTAAAAGTTCGAATTTTCATGGTTTGCAAGTGTGATTTTATATATTCTAAAACAGAAGGTAAAAGTAACTTCTTTTGGAAGTCAAGAGTTTGGATTCTTCTTGTTGTGGATGGCTATGATTGAACTGCAAGACTACAAAAAACACTGTAATTAAGCAATAAAATCATTCTAAATTTATTTATCTTACACTGATATTGGTGTTTAGTTGTCAATTTGAACTTAACTAGTCAAGTAATCTTCTAAGTTACTTCATTTAAGAAGTTTTATTTTAATCTCACACCACTCCATGTGATGTATCATTTATACATACAAAAAAAATATATAATTTAACTGGTTTAGACATAAGTTCTCAACTGTCAGATCATTATTCAATTTTTTCGTACTAATTTTAAAAAAATGTTCAAATTCCTCCACTCAACACGTTGTTGAACTTAGGTAACATTTACCAATCCGTAATGAAAATAAATGTAATCATAATGGAATTCAATTGATAGATCAATTATAATGAGCTAACATCGCAAACGTAATTGGATTGCTTTTAATCACGTTTACTTAAAATTATGAATCTGTCGCATTTACTGTATCGTTATCGTTTGACCCTAAATCGTAATAGTAACAGTAACATTAACAATAAATGTGATAGATTCATACTTCTCATACTGTAACTATTCACTGACGATAATGGTAACGTAATTTCAAATCGCATACGGATTGATCATCTTGCCCTCATCAATCAGTTTGCACTTTTTATTATTGGACAGTGGATCCCACGTGTGGAACACATGGTAAACAACAACAAAAATGTAATTCATTGGGACCCACTTTTCATATTATCATTCATTTATTACTTTTCCACCGGTGTAAAACATGACTTTCAAATTATTGTTGAATATACATCAACTGACATAATTTATAAACTATCAGTCGAGAGGTTAGATGTCTAAATCTCCCCACCCACCTATGTTTTAACTTAAAAACCTTTAGTAACTATTTTTGAAAAATCGTCCAAAAAAATATTTTTTTTTTTAAAAAAAGAATAATACAATATGAAATTGTAACAAGAATATAATCACGGAAAAAAGTATACTTTTTTTTTAAAAAAAAAAACGATGTGTATTATTATTTTAATGTAACAATCACATTATTTTATTAAAAAATAATAGAAATTATTATAGGTAGCACCTAAGCATAGGGGCAGTAATGTGCTAGCATGACCGTTTCTGATGGACGTTATGATCTGTTGTGAAGGGAATCATAGACCCACGCGCTTAATGATTAAACTTCTCTCCACGCGCAGTTGAATTGGCTGCCCAGCAAAATTTCAGCCGTTTAACAGAGCAGCGCGTGTCCCATAACCGCCAGCTCTGCGAATCTTTATTCTCTTTGACTGGTAATCCATTCGGCGTCTCGGGGAAATTACGAATTCCGCCTCGTTTAAATTATTTAATTTCTTTTTCTTATTCTAAATTTTGGTTGTTTATAACTTTATAAGGTTAAATATTAATTAGTTAAATTACAAATTAAACTTTCAAAATTGTATTAGGCCTAATGAGACCTAAGCTTTGTGTTTGGTAGGTCGATTAATTTTAAAACATATCTAGTAAGTCAAGGATTTAACGAAAACAAAATTAAAAATTTATTGACAAAGTTAAAGGATATATTAGATATATTTTTTAAATTTAGAGATAAATTATACACTTTTTAAAATTCAAATATTAAATAGACAAATCTAGAAGTTAAGGTCCCGTTTGGTAACCATTTCGTTTTTTGTTTTTGTTTTTAAAAATTAAGCTTATTTCCTCACCGTTTCTTAGATTGATTTGCATCTCTCTTAAGTACAATAGTTGAATTCTTTGCCAAATTTCAAAAACAAAAACAAGTTTTTAAAAGCTATTTTTTTAGTTTTCAAATTTTGTCTTAGTTTTTTAAACCATTAGTAAAAAGTAGATAATAAAGAAATAAATTTGAAAGTGGAAGTAGTGTCTATATGCTTAATTTTAAAAAACAAAAACAAAAAATGAAATTGTTACAAAACAGCGCCTAAACTTGTAATCTAACCAATATCTATTTGGTAAGGTATTTTCATTTTTATCTTAAAATTTTAATTTTATTAAATTGCACTTAAAATTTGTGTAGTTGTTACAATTTTACGTTCTAGTCTTTAATTTAAACTTTGTCTTTAACCATTGTTACATTTTTTTTAACAATTGCAATGAGTAGTAATTTTAGAGATAATAACAAAGTGTATAGCAACATTTTTTAAAAATTGCAAATATAGCTAAGTCTATTAGTGATAGACTTCTATTGTTGATAGACTTTTATGGTCTATCAGTGATATTTTTAAAATATTATTATATATGTTAATATTTTGAATCTGATTGCTCTATTTGCAATTATCCTCTTTTTTTAGTACACAATTGTTACAATTTTTGTTGTTAAAAAAATTATGCTTATGTGTGTCTAATGACTTTAAGAGTTATTTTCAAATATGACAAAATGAGCCAATTTATTTATAAATATAACAAAAATTTGTCTATCAGTGTCTAACATTGATAGAGTGACATTTTGCTACATTAAAAATTTTTTTTTTGACTTTATCACCGATAGATAGTGACATTTTGTTATATTTGAAAAAATTTCATCGACTTTAAACTATGTCCTTCCTAAAACAATTACCATGCCTTTAAACTAAAAACTAGGTTGATGTGCATCTAACGAATTATAAAATATATAAATATTATTAAATTGGAAATTTTTTAGATAAAAACATCAAGGTAGCTTTTTTTTTAATTAGTAAATTTTGGTTGAGTTATTCATGAATAGTTTTGTATTTTTATATTAAAAAAAACTTGATTTTTTAATGAAAATTAATGAATTGTCAATATTTTTTGGGTTAAAAATGGTGAGAAAATTATTAAAAATTCTCTAGAAGGTAAAAGTTATATTACTTGTATAAACTTAAGGTGAAAGATTTGTCCCAAGTCTCTAGAAATAGGATCATTGGATTTTGAACCATTACATAATCTCCTCTAAGAAGCATTAGGGATTAGATCATTCTAAATGTCGTCAATGGTTTGATAGCAATTGTTTGACTCAAAACGACAATTATAAGTTCAAATATTTCTTTTTTAGAACATAGAAGAATTAGACTAAAACATATGAAAGTATATACTAAAATATGGTAAAAATGAAGATGTAAAGGTAATAAAATTGTATAATTGCTTTTGGACAAAAGTTTTTAAAAGATACATGGAATATAACGCTCATCGTTCGGGCTCAAAGTTCTATGAAAACACACTTCACGAGTTACGGCTAATTATATTTAAGTATAGAAAGTAACTAATTGATCATTATTATGCATTTTGAATGACGTTTAAAAAAAAAGTAGTTTTTTTAGATGAAAGTACTTCTTTCATAAACACTTTTAGAATAGTCACTGGTTTATGTTTAAGAGTGATTTTGAAATTATAAAAATCACTTTTGTCATGTTAAAACTCACGTCGAAACATGCCTTTAATTACTTGAAATTAATTTAAATATTTAATTTTATACTTCTAAATGCAATTTTCATATCATAAAAATTGGTTTCGACGAATTAAAAACATGTTTAAGGGTGATTTAAGAACGACAAAAGTGTTTTTAATTAACCATTTCAAAATTACTCTCAAACATATCTTAATTGATAGCTTCTTTAAAATTACTTATAAGCAATATTTAATGTTTTTAGGCTGTTTGAGAGTGATTTTAAAATGGTTAAAATCACTTTTGTCATTTTCAAAATTACCGTAAAATATGTTTTTAATCCTTCATAACTAATTTTAATGATTGAAAATTAAATTGATTTTAGCGATTAAAATGTATTTTTTAAGTGATTTTAAAAATGAAAAAGTGATTTTAACGATTTTAAAATCACTCCCAAACATGCCCTTAATATTATTGTCAAAATAATTTCTAATCATCTTATTTCTAGTGATTTTTTAGACGCTATTGTATGAGTTAGAAGAAATTAACTTGAACGTCATGGACAATAAAGTAATTTGCAAGTTTCCTATTTTGTTAGAAATTAAAACCTTTTTAGTTGTATATTTTTGTTACTTTTGAGGGGAGTCTTTCTTAGGTGGGAACCCAAGATTTTATGGGATCAATATTTATATAACATTAATGTGAAATATTTAGGCATCTTGAGATGTCAATACAAAACACGTTTATCTACTTTTAAATACACTCTTATAACACGGGTCTTTTAAGATGACCAATTGGAGGACATCCTCAAATGACATCTTTGACTTTCACAATTATTTTTATATATATATTTAGTTTAAATACTATTTTGGTACTTGTACTTTTAGCTTTAGTTTATTTTGGTCCTTCTCTCTACTTTCAAAGTGTTTATTTTGGTCCCTAAACTTTCAATACTTTTGTTCATGTTGGTCCATCTACTTTTAAAATGTTCATTTTAGTACTTGTACTTTCAACTTTGATTCATTTTGGTCCTTGAACTTTCAAAGAGTGACTATTTTTATCCTAAAAATGAAAATGAATGGACCAAAATTATCATTTTTTAAAGTATAAGGACCAAAATTGTATTTTAAAATAAAATAATGTATTTTTTTTATTACAATTAATTATGCATTCATGTACTAACAAATGCCAATATGCGATTAAGTACTATATATATATATTTATATTTTACATTGTGATATAAAATAAACTTGAGTTAAGTTAAATAATATCTTAATTTATTTTCATTCGAAATTTAAAGTGCTGTTCCTTTTATTATATATTTTCAATAGTTGGTCAGTATTTCTATATTTAGCGACTTTCTTTTCTTTTCTTTTCTTTTTTGGTACAATTATTGAAATTATTTTTTAGTTAATTTTATAAACTGAATTTATTTTAAAATGTAACATTAAAATAATAAATACCAAAATGTTATATGAATTTAAATTAGATTAAAATAATATGTAAATCACTTAAAAATTAGTTAGGGTTTTATTGGCATAATACATCATCCTAAGACATTTTCATACAAAAATTCTAAAAAAAAAAAAAAAATCTAAATATTCTTAAAACATGCTTATGAATTATTCATCCAAAATGAACATGATAATTTAAAATGCCTGATATCTATATTTTTTATTTTGATTACTTAGATATTAAAAAAATCAATCAACCTTGATGAGGATAATAGTTTGTGTATCATCTTATCCATCTCAATAAAATTAATCTTGGAATAAAATAAAGGTTTTTTACAAGCTATAAAAGATTTTTTTTTTTTTTTTTTTTTTTTTTTTTGTGGTACTTAAAGGGGATGTAAATAAGGGACCTTTTTAATTGATGATTCTAGTAAGAGTTTTCAATAATCTAGGTAATTTATTTTTCAATAATCTATGTAATTTATTATCACTACAACATTTAATACATACACGAACGAATAATTAACACAAGGTGTCACTAGTTTTTTTTAAAAGAAACTTTAAAATAATTTGTAAGTATAATACATGTATATGAGAGTATGAATTATTAATTGTGTAAAAATATAACTTAGATTTGGAATATGTATATACATATATAACTTGAAAATTTATTTAATTTTAATAGAAATACTACTTTTATGTTAAAGTGGAAATAATTTAACTGTGATTGACATGTATTCATTATTTCAAAGTCGGAGGTTCAAATCCTTATATCTCCACTTGGTTATACCGATAAGAAAGAGAGAAAGAGAAAAAAAAGAACTAACATTTTTATAGAGCTCCCTATAAATACAACAAATGGATACCAAAATACTATAATAATATATGATAATATGAATTACTAATCGGGTAAAAAATAACTTATTTGGATATTCTATATATATAATTTTCATATGGATTCAACTTTGAAGAACTAATATTTTTATGCCAAATCTTAAAAAAAAAAAATCGTATTATGAGTATAATTCACAGTAATTGACACGTTTTCCTTCTCTTGAGATTAAAGGCTCAAATTCTCAGATTCTCACTTCGTTGTACTAAAAAAAATACTAACATTTTTATAAAGCCAACTATAAATATGACATATTTGAGACCAAAATACTATAAAATATGATAATATTGTCTATAAATTATGTAAAAATATAGTTAAAAAAAGATGTTACAATAAACGTAACTTAATTGATGTAAGACGTGTATTTTCGATAAAAAAAAATTTAAGGTTGAAATCCTTGTATTCAAGTAGAATTTAAAAAAATCTAAAAAAAAAGGTGAAAAATAGATCGATAGGCCCTAAATATAGATCATCGATGCAAATATGCTGCAAAACATTTTTTTTTTTTTTTGGGAAAACTGTATTTAGCCGCTAGCTCAATTTTTCATTTATTGCTATTATTATTATTATTATTTAGATCATGTGATTTAATAGATATTCAATTATTGTGCCTTGGAAGTTCAATATTTAATTATTATATTTCAAAGAGAAATATATTCACATATATTTCAAGCCATCTAAATAATTGTTTTTTTTTAATAAAAAAAACATTCCAAATAATTTTATTAGATCTATGGTTCGTGTAAGGAAAATGAAACTATGTATTTTAAAAGTGAATATTCAAATTCTAACTTTTAGTAAACATATTTTGAGCATTTGTTTTCTATTTCTCATTATAAACATTTTCTAAAGTTTACTTTGAACTCCAATATATGATTCTTAAAAGTAATTAAAATTTTATTAGAATATCTATAAGTGTCTATTACTGTCTATCGTCACGGATAGACAGTAATATTTTGTTATATTTATAAATAAGTTGACTCATTTTGTTATATTTGAAAACAACTCTAAATTTATCTTCTTAAAATTTAATAGTCTATGTCAACTTCAAACTGCTTAATAGAAAAATTACATACTGCTATAATACTAAAAACTTTTCATGAAAAATTGAAAAAAGAAAAACAATATCAAATGTGTAGTATGGTAGGGGTTATTATTGGATCAAAAAGTTTATTTTTAGTTTAGCGAGACTATTTTAATTTTAAATTTTTAATTTGATTAAGTTAAAATTAAAATTTGAAAAAGGTGATTGAAATTAATATCAAAATTAAATTAAAAAAATCATCCCAAAATCAAGTTGTACTAAAAAAGCCATTTACGAATTCAACAACAAAATACTTATATTATTTAACACATCCAAATAACTTACGAGGAAGGCCATGTTTACCAATCTGTAATGAAAATTGGTATAATCAAAATGAGATTTCATTGATGGATGAATCGTAATAGGCCTGAATCATAAACATAATTGGATGGTTTTTAATCGTGTTTACCTAAAATCATAAATATGTCACAATTTATTGTTAGCGTTACCGTTTCTGTTACTGCTTGACCCTAACAGTAATAGTAACGGTAACGGTAACAGCAAAGGTAAAGGTAAACAATAAATGTGGCAAATTCATAATTTTCATACTGTTACATTAACAGTAACGGTTACAGTAAAGGTAGTGAGTCCCACATAATTTTCAACCACAATCAGATTGAGAACCTTTCATTCTTCAATTAGATTACACAATTTGATTACAAATTTTGAGGTGGGCCCCACAACTCATTACGATTACGGAACACAAGTAAACAATAACAACAAAATAATCAACTGAGCCCACTTTTTATATTACTATTGATAGATTACCTTTTACATGGTGTAAACGTGGCTTATGTTCATAATTTATAAGGTAAAAAAAAAAAAAAAAAAAATCAAAGTTAACTATTTGAAGGTAAAAACTCAGCTTATTCAAGTTTTAAATCAAATTTACTAATTACTATAATTGAAAGTTTAAAATTATAATTTGTAAGACGGTTGAATCAAATATAAATTCTTTTAAAGTAAGAATAAGATGTTTTATGTTAAACCATAAATATAAATACAAGTAAATTAAAAAATAATTCAATAAATAAGACACAAATTATTATCTAGAATGTTATAATTCAATATTTTACGGACAAAAAAAAAAAAAACGAGATACAAAATAAGTTTGCATAAGATTCTAATCTCTTAGAAAATTGGTGGAGCAAATGAAGCCGTAATGGAAGGTGAAAGCCAACCCATTTCTAGATTTTTTTTTCTTTTTCTTTTTTTTTTTTTTGACTTTTTTGCCACAATTTTGCTTCTATTTATCAATCCATATTTTCTTAATAACTTTTTTTGTTTGTTTTATTTCTTTGATTTCAATTAAATCGAATTTAAAATAGAATAAGTGATAAAATTAATCTCTGAGTTACTTGAGTATAATTTAGAGTTTGAAGAATCAACCTTATATTTGGTATGTGAAAGTTACACATTTCAATTACATGAAATCTACGAATTCATCATGTCCAATAGCATTCTTGGATCTTCAAATTTGATATTATCTAAAATAAGAGCTTAGAAAAATGCTTTAATATAAAGTTAATGCGACAGATAAAACACACATGCTCTTAATTCTAAATGGATTTATTATTCTTGTGACTTATGTTGAGTTCCTCATCAAATTAATTACTTTAAATTTTATTACATATCTCATTAAAAATTAAAAATTAATATCACGACTCTTTAAGATTTTTTTTTTTTATTTTTTTATTTGGGATTCAATCACTTTCCAAAATTTATTTTCATAAATGTCCAAATCTTTTACTATTTTCATATATAAAGTTTAATAGAATTTCAAACGAAAATAACCTTTGTGGTAAGCGACTGGAGAGGGGATATGCATTTAAAAAATCTTTTCATATTTACGAAACACACTTAATATTAGAGAGAGAAAATGCATTTATTATATAGTATTAATTAATTGAGATTTTCTTCCTATTTTCATTTGGAGAGAGAAAATGCATTTAATATGATTTTATTTTTCATTTAACGCATTTCACGTATCAAGCAACTGGTTCTACTAGTGAATTCATGTTATTTTTATATATACCTTAAAACATTGTATTAGATATTTGCAAATATTCTAACTAATATATGAAATATATTGGTAAATATATTTGATATGTACTTAAATAGATAGTTGTAACATTTGAAAGGTTAGATATACCGTATTCATATGATAAATACAATATATAAATTACAAGTATATATTGTTTAACTGAATTTCTTTATTAGTTATACATATACCACAGTATATAAATTATAGTTTGACTAAATGTTCAACGTAAATCACAGTTATATCATAAAATTCAAAGTAGTAAAAAATGAACAAAAATATCTATCACAATATATAAATCACATATGGACTCAATATTCAACAAAAAAAAAACAAAAACATATATATGACAGTGTATATACCATAAAACTCTCAAACACGATCATATGAGATGGTATATAATATAAAACTTAAAGCCTAAATCTTAAACCATCTTAATACCCAAATGTATATTACAACATATATGATAAAAATGTTATAGAATATATCCCATTGTATTATCCCATTAGCACCAATTGCACGTATTAAACATGAAAGATACTTACATTCGAACAATCACGCTCTGTCAACAAATGACAAAGTATAGCTTAAAAGACACGTACAAGTATTTTTATTTATATATAAATATAATTTAGAATATATTTTTTAACTAAAAAAACAATTATAAAGATGGAAAAAAAAATAGGGAAAGTAAGAGAAGGAAAATGGAGAGTCCCTACAAAGATACGGGCAGCCTCGCGTGGATGTCTTCTACTCATTCATTCATTCGTTCGTTCGTTCCGTTCTTCAATTATAACAACGCACGTGACCCCAACGCCACGTGACTTGCACACTCACCTTTCTCTCTCTCTCTACAACTTCGACGGACGCATGGCCTAACGTGGCCAGCTGTAACTACACCACCCAGGGCTATTTTCGTCAATTCATCTTTTTTTTTTTTTTTTCTTAAGGTACTTTTTGAGTTTTGACCATAAAATAAAATTAAAAAAGAAAAAGAAAAAAGAACGAATGCGATCCCATGCATGAGGCCAGCCAATGGCAGTGCCCTACACGTTCTCTTCTCTAATTCAATATGAATTTACTAATTTAGGGGCACCCCTCTATTTTTGTTATTTTGTAGTTTTTATTAATTTGAAATTTTATTAATTTATTAATTTATTTATAAGTTTAAGATTTGGTTTGTTTTGTTATCTAAAATTAAAAATTATTTAAATAACAAAATGTTGAAAATATTTACAAATATAGTAAAATTTCATTGTATCTGCAATAGAATGCGATAGACTACTATCTATGTCGATTTGTAATTATTTTAGTTCATTTTCCTAAATATTTGAAAACAACCCATTTTCAAAAGGATCTATTTTAATTCTTAGATTTTAAAAAAATGATTGAGTATTGATTAGAGAATGAGTTAATGTCAAAGCGTAGAGATGAAATAATAGACATTTTTAAAAGTCCACAAATTTATAAGAAATAAATTCTAATTATAAAGGATAGTGACTAAATTTTAACGAAATTTACCATTTAACCAACTAATATTAACTACAAAGTTGAGAGAGTTTATAATTTTACCCTTAATTGAAAACATCTATAGATAGTTAGTTAAAGTTGATGGAATAGAATAAGATTTAAATTTATTATTATTTTTAAAAAAAAATTAAGAAAGAAATATTAAAAAATGTCTCAGCAGAGCCCTCAGCAAGGGGTCATGTTCCTCTGAGCTGGCTATTCTCTTCGATTTTATTATTATTATTATTATTATTATTATTATTATTTATTTTGTTCTTCTTTTTCTCTCTCTTTTGTATTTGCTAACTTCCAAACAGAAACCTTTTGTGCTTAAATGCTTTATTTGAATTATTTTAAGATTGGTTGTGTAATTGCCAATAATATCATAACAAATACAGCAGCAAGATACAACAACTTAGCTGCCTCTGCCTTCTTGTTCTTATTTTATCAATTTTTTTTAATGTTAAAAAATGTTGTGAGTGAATTTTGATCAAATAAAATAAAGTAAAAAATCAAGATAAAGATAAGATAAGATAAAATTTGATCTAACTTGCATGTGATTAGGAAAACTTGATATCCTAATCTTTTGGAGGGTTAAATCATTAAAGGTATAGAAATCCCTGACTTCTGATCTCAAGTTTCTGACTTATTCTCTATTCTACGATTCGGATTTAAAGTTTCTGATTTCTTCCATATCCTATAATTCTCTCACTGACTTAGGCATCAAAGTCCTTTTTCTTTGTTTTGCAGGTCCTCTCTTCCCTAAATTACAAATTCAACTTATGATGTCACGTGAGGGTCATGTGCGTTTCCTCTGTCCCAAATTTTGCATCAACAAAAAAACATTATCGATTACTAAATTTTTATGAAAGTAACAATCTAGTCTATGAACTTTAGTTTGTAATAGTTTAGTTCTTATACTTTTAAATTTGTAGCAATTTAGTATTTGAACTTTAATAAGTAACGATTTAATCCTACATTTTACAATTTATAACAATTTAGTCTTTGTAGTGAAAAATATTAGTATGATTTAATGAAATTTTTTACTTGTCATATAGATTAATAAACCGATCGGAAATCGAAGTTATTTATATACTGTAAAGACTAAGTCATTGCGTAATAAAATTGACACTTAATTTTGATGAAAATTTTTACGATAGAGACTAAACCGTTAGAAATTGTAAATACGGGAACTAAATCATTATTTATTAATGTTTAGAGACTAAATTATTACCAATTAAAGTGTAAGGACTAAATTATTATTTTCATGAAAGTTTAGAGATGAAAATGTTTTTAAAACTTTATTTATTTATTTATTTTATAAAAATGAAAAAGTATTGGTTATGAAATTGGCATGCTTAGTGTTAAAATATATAAATATAGTAAAAATATTTAAAGAGAGAAGTGTGTGTGATAGATTAGCAATGTTAGAGGCTTTAAGTACTTTGATTTATAATAATCTAATAATATAATAATGTAAACATGGTGGGCCACACAAATAAATCCTTTTGCTTTGCAGTACCGTATGATTTGTACATGCAAGTGGCTTTGTAGCCACTACTCAAAATTCAGAATCTATATTTTAATTTACCAGTAGAGAATATAGTGTGGATTTAATTTTAAATGATAAATAAAAGTTGAGTTATGTTGAGAGTGGTTTGATATTAAATGATTCATTTTTTCGAAATAAATGAATTAAGTATTTATCAATCTTTAAAATAAAAAATGAAAAAAAATACCACACAAAGATAAAATTCTCATCTAATTTGCACTATAAAATTCTTTAGTTTCTTGTTTGCCAAATATAAATTTAAAAAGCCGTAATAGTGCGAAAAGAAGGAAGGCCCAATTCCAAGTTGTTCAAGAAGGTGCTAAGTTAGTTATTATAGTTAATGATTATTATAGTCGATGATTATAATAGTAGTGTTGAGGTGCATACAATTTTAGTATGAGTTATAATAGTTTATGTTTAGGGTCAAACTATTTTAGTCTAGGTAAAAAATAGTAAGCAATGTAACAAAGAGGGAAAGAGAGAACGAGTAGAAAATAGTAAACAAGGTAATAAATAGGGGACTTTTTAAAAATAAAAAAATAAATGAAACTATTTACACAAAATAGCAAAAATTTTAGATAGTTGGATAGATGATGGTAGAAGTCTATCAGAGTCTATCGCTGATAGAAATGATAGAAGTCTATCACTAATAGATGCTGATAGAAGTCTATCAATGTCTATCAATGATTTTTTTGATATTTTTTGTAAATAGTTTGACATTTTTTCTATTTGAAAAAATTTCCCTAATAAATAAGTATTTGAAATAATAATACTATAGATAATTTAAAGTTGTACATAGTTGTAAACACCACTGTTATATTTGGAGCCCCTAATATGGAGTGAGCTATCATATCACACTCCACCAACTTCAAGTTGGGGGGCCAAACACCCCATTAGTATCTTATTTATTATAAAAAAAGTGTGGACAAACAATTTAAATGGATTCATTACAAGTTATTCTCCTTCTCAATGATGAGTCTACATACCTATTGGAGGACACATTTTTTCTTGAGGAGGTGAAGTCTATGGCGAGTGAATTGAGATCTGTTTCTTTCTCACATGTGAAGCAATACCACATTTTCTGACTCATTCCTTTACAAGTAGGGCGTATGAAGAGCAAGTCTCTTCTCTTCTTCTTTCTCCTTTCCTTGGGTGGTTTATTTTGTTATTGTCTCATGATGTAATTATTTAGTTCGCTTAAACCTTGTTTCGTAAAAAAATGGATCCATTACCTAGTAGTCGTTGTGGGAAAATTTCCTATGATCCATTATAGGGGGGCTAATGAGGAAACTTCCCTTAATAAGTTTATTACTTAGATTCAGTTTGATAATCCTTTAGTCCTCAGTTAATAATGATTTCATTTTTAGTTTGGTGCTTATGAAATATGTGCTTGTTTCCTCATAATTTTCCTATTATGGATTTCAACCTATCTTAAAGGTGCATTTTAATTCCTAGTATGATTCAATTCCAAAAACGAAAACAAGAAAACTTAGCTTGGTTTTTTAAAAAATTGGTTGAAAATAGATAACAAAACATGGAAACTTAAGGGCGGAAGTAATGTTTATAAATTTAATTTTCAAAAACAAAAATCAAATAGTTACCAAACGGGGCATTAGTTTTGGTTTTTAATTTTTGAAAATTAAGTTTATAAAGACTTCTCCACCTTATTGTGTATTTTTTTTATCCAATTTCTATGAATGTTTTAAAAAATTGAGTTAAATTTTGAAAAAAAAAAAATAATAAATAGGCCAAAAATTATTTTTGTTTTTATAATTTAACTAAGAATTTAAGTGTGGGTTCTTTAAAAAAGGTGAAAAATCATAGTATAAATTTTAAGAAGGAAAAATCATAAATTTCAAAAGCATACAACTAAAAACGAAATCTTTTTACCAATGGGATATTAAACTAAATTACTCTTAGAAAGAAACAAAATCCCTCTTTTACTAGTTACTTTAATCTCTTCCACTTTTTTTACTTCTATAGAAATTTCAATTAGCCTAAAAAAAAATTGTCTTTTAATATATGTGTTTCATCTCACACAACTAGCGTAAAATAGCAATACAAAATTATGACTCTATATGAATCTCTCCTAATTGTGACAATTTCATATAAAATTAGCTCAACTAACAAGAATCCATTTAATAAAGGAATATGTATAAACAATTTTTTACCTATATATATATAGTTATTGATTTAATTTAAAGAAAACACAAAAACGTTTGCTATATACCTAGAAATAATTTAATAAGGTGTTTAAACTAGGATTTTTTTTTATATATTTATCTTGTTAATTTTTAAACAAATTATAAAAATATTGTAGTTTTCAAATACTTATTTGAAAAATATAGTCGTTTTGTAGCACCTCATCTATTTGAAAGACGAGAATGTAATTTTTGTACAGAATCTCGTCTTTTGAAAAGGCAAAGTATTCAATTTTTTTGGACAAAAAACGAGGTATTAAAAGAATTTAAAAAAAAAACCGTCAGTTCCTCGTTTTTTGAAAAGATGAGGGAGTAAAAATTCCCAAAATTTCTCCAGTTTCTTTGTTGCTTAATTTACAAAGCAGATGAACTTAAAAAGAAAAAAAATGAAAAAATGTTGGTTTACTTTATTTATTTTTGATTTATAATTGTCTCAATCAATTTCATTTTTTACTATAATTTTGAGTTATTGTATTGTTGTTTACACTCTATAAACTTGATAAACAAAATATATAATTAAAAAAAATAAAATATGAAATTGATAAGTAAGACAAGACGCAAGTGGTTTTATGCCGGCGAAATTTGATATGTGAAGAAAAAGAAGCGGAAGTGGCAGGAGCTTTAAAGATACTATCCTCGTCTTTTGAAAAGACGCAGTAGGTTAAATTTTATGGCCTCGTTTTTTAAGAAGACGAGGAACTAGTAGACTTTTTAATTTTTTAATACCTCATCTTTTCAAAAGACGAGGTTCTGTGCAAAAATTACATCATCACCTTTTAAATAGGCGAGGTGGTGCAAAACAACTATATTTTTCAAATAAATTTGGAAACTACAATATTTTTATATTTTGTTTAAAATTAACAATATTAATTAAAAAAAATCAGTTTAAACTAGAGTCTCAATTTGATTTTTAAAATGAATTATTTTAGTACATAAAATATCATGATTTTAGACAATGAGATTGATAGAATCTTATAGTGTCTCATATATATATATATATATATATAGCATCTCGCATGTGGTAAGTAGGAACTTGGTTCAAAGATAGTTTTACCCACAAATAGCCTAATTGTACTTTTTTCAAAATTATCAAAAACAAGATGCAAAAAACCAAGACAATTTCCAAATTCCATTTTGTTTGGATTATCTTATAAATCTATAAGACCAATATAGTAATTTGCAAATAATACAAACATTATTGTCATGGTTGAAGAGTAACAAAAATTTGACCCAACAAGTATTATCACTACCAAAATTTACTCTAATCTATCTTTTTCTTATTCCACCGAATAATACCTTAAAATTTCTTAAAAAGAAAAAAAAAAGCCTAAAAATTATCTTAAATTATTCGTATCTTTCAACCAATATGACTTACCAAATTTTCAAATCATTATAACAAAATGTTACTTCAGACAAATTTTTATTATATTAAGCTTCTACTGTTCTTCACTAGTGATAAGAAAGCTTGTAAAGGTTCGACCAAAGATTAAAAATGATAATAATTTTTTTTAAAAAATAAGGTTGAAGCATAAGAGGAGGGTGAAAGTAAGTTGATATTTTGGAAAAGGATTAAAATATTTAAAACTATTGGTAAAACTAGGATACTTTGCATAGAATCGTCTTTTCAAAAGACAGATTTTCGTAATTTGATGAAGCATGTTGGAGAACAAGACGAAGGATAATTTCTGAATGAATGAAGATGCAATTTCATCTAATTTTTTCCCACGTGTCTCCATTGTCCCACGTATTAGCCTGAATTGCAATTTATGCCCTAGAAATCGTCTTTTTGAAATACAATTTCACCTATAGATTTGTTTTTTTTTTTTAAAAAAAAAAGACCACATAGATTGTTATATTACCAAAATTACCATATTCTCCTAAATACTAAAAACTAAAAGTATCCATTAGTTTCTTTTATTTTTTTTTTTTAAAACCCTTAATTATTTGATTAGTTGATGATAAAAATAAGGTTAAATTAGAAGTACAATCCCAACACTTTCAAAAGTGTTTAATAGAATCAATAGAATCTTTACCTTTTAACCATGCAGGGTAGATTCATAAACTTTCAATTTTACATCCATTTAGTTAAATTTTAAAAAAATTCTCAAAATTTTATTTTTTTTGTCCAATAAATTTCTAAATTTTTAAATTTTATATCCTATCGATCGATGATCTATTCAACATTCTTTTAAAAGAAAAATTTAGGAACCTATTAAACAAAAAATTTAAAATTTTAAGATTTCAATAGACAAAATTCAATTTTATAACTACTAAACAATTATCAATTAACTTTTTTTTTTAAAAAATGAATATACCAAGAACTTACTGGATCTTATTAGCTACAAAACTTACGATTAATTAGACACAAACTATAAAGTTTAAGGACTAAATTTGAAGAGAGAAGGGAAAAAAAGGTTTAAAGAAATGAAAGAAAAGAATGGATAAAGTGTTAACTAGGGATTAATGAAATTCCGTAGGAAACAGCCAACACCAAGTGGGTGTGTGGGAATGCGTTGTCCTAAGCAACGAATTTGGCTAACCAAAGTGGATTGACAGATGGGAAGATCTCCACTGGTTTTAATGGAAATTCAAAAACACATTTTAAAGAGAGAAAGAAGGAGAGAAAAAGGTTACCCACTATAATGATATCTCACATCACGTGCCTACTCATGTGACTTCTTCTACCTTCCTGACTTATGTATGTCCACCACGTGCTCCTGCTTCTTCTTCTACACTACACTACACTACAAATAATAATAATAACCTTAGCCTTCTACTTCTTCTACTTAAATTATAATTATAACATCACAAATGCCTCACTTATTCTTAATCATTCTCTAACTAACCTATACTAACTCTAAGGGTAATCTACACATGATCCAGTTATAACTAGGAAAGTTGTCTCATTCCAAACGGATCCAAGATAGGTAAAAAACATGCTCATGATTGGGCGAAGCAATTGGGCCAATCGATCTTAGAGGACAAGGCTGAGACCAATTTTGCCCCATTCTTCAGAGCGTGTTCTCAATAGGCCCCTATATGGCGCCATCGTGTATTCTGCTCAAGCCTTTGAGTGTCCAATTTCTAAAGGGACGAAGGAAATCTAAGTCTTTTTCCTAAAAGGATGAAGGAAACTCTAAGTTTAGCCTCACTATACATATAGAGTATGACAATTCTACATTCGATAAGTTCACTTTCTTTCCTAAATTGTTTGCTCTAACCCTTGTGCTAAACACTAACTTAAGCATTAGAGTGTTTGTGGCAAGCACCACACCAGTGTGTTATTCTGATTATTTTGCAGATGACCTTTTCACGAAAATACAAATTCATCGGTGGTATGCGAAAGTCAGATGAGTCTCCTTGTCCAAATTTTGCCATCAACACATACTATTTCAAATCATTCTATAAGTAAGATACAATTTCAATTTAAATTGAAAGTTACTTGAGCATATCTCTCATACAGAACATAAACAATACAAACAGACATGTTTGGATTGACTTTCTAGTACTTTTAAAAAAGTATAGCATAGTATGATCTCACCAAAATGCTGCTTTGATTGGTTTGGTTTGTTTTCCTTTGCTTTGAGATTTGTTGGGTTCGGTTTGGGGGAGCTGAGCAAGATGCTTGTCAAAAAGATGGCGGATTCCACAGTGTCCTGTCGCTCCCACCAAGTCAAAGTAGCTTACAGTTGGCCTACAGTCAGATTCTAGTCAAAGAATTCTGATGAAATATCAGTCAACAGTATAAATAGGCATCATGGAATCTGTGCTTTAAAATTTGTATGTACAGAGAGAGAGAGAGAGAGAGAGAGAAGACAAATTCATGGTAAAAGGGAAGGAGAGTGGGATATTATGTATCACTTTCTTAATAATTCGAAACAAGTGTCATCAAAACAAAAGGAACAGAAGTGGGGAAGAGGATAATATTTTCCAATTTCCAAATTACCAAAGCAACTATACTAAATTGAAGGTCCCAAATTTACAATAACTTTTAGCTGACGAGACCATCAATAAAATCGAAGCCCACCTTAAAGCCTAAACCAAAATCAAATCCAAAACCAACACAGAAACCCCAGAAATATATATATTGTAATATCATCATTTCATAATAAATTAGCGAAATCGATCGTAAAGATGCTATGTAGGTGTTGAACGCTTCTACCAGCCTCAGATTTCAAGCAATCCATGTGGAAATGCAGGAGACTCCTATTCATTATTCTGCATTGAAGGAATGATCATATGCTGTCCCTGCAAAACACAGGATGCAGGAAGAAAATATCACCAAGTCAGGCAGAATATTCATCAGACAACTAACCTCTATAAAACGAAAGATTCTTTTCCTTTTTCTTTTAGGACATTCATGTATATGGATAGGTAGATAGATATCAAGTACAATTGCAATAGAAGAAATAAAATTATTCTCATTTGAGACCGTCTAAAGGCCATTTATCAGACAACACATTCTAGCCCCTACAAAATATTCTGAATTTTTATATGCAAAATCTCACGCATGTCTCCATTGCACTGAGGCTCATTCCACAAAGAAATCTTAAAAGAAACTAATTGCATAAACTTGTAAAAATGATATTTTAAAAACCAGAATGAGGCACTCAATCCCTTAATGATCTCAACAACCCATCGCTTCTCCTCAAATAGAACAGGTATTTTCCAAGAATAAAAGGATATTAAAAAGACCATACAAACGTGCAGAACACACAGCAATTTCTCCACACATTTTTTAAAGGGAAAAATTGTGTTGACACAGTAAACTATATGAGAGGGGAAAAGAGTGAATTTGAGATATAACCCCTGATAATAAAAGCCACATATGTTTATTGCTCAAATATAATGTACCAATCAGCATAAGAATCGAACAGCCAAATTATAATAAGCATGAGTCACCCTCACGCAGACACCTCAGACTGCATAAAAATTTCACCTTAGTATCCAAAACTAGCCACCACATTTCATAATCCTAAACTCTATTAGTGTAAAGACAACTTTTTGATCCACAGCAGAGAGTTGGGAAGGGTATAGATACCAATCAAATAAAAAATAAAATTGACAATCTACTAGATGTTACTCAATTGAAGATTTTGTCGAAGTTTAAATGAGCATAAAAATGCTAAAAATCAAATGCCTGCTAAAATTTCATATTTCAACACTTCTTTTCATTCTAGCCCATTTCGATACTGACGATCTACAGACTTCCACCTATTTTAACAAGAGGCTACCGTGCAGACCCCTCAATTTTAGTACCGAAAAAGGGGAGCTCATAAGATATTCGTTCATGTATGCCGCCATGATGATTTGTACTCATAACCATTACCCTGGTTCTTCAAACCGTCAAGCTCAAAGTTAGCAAAGGGCAGATTATGTCATCATAAATTAATAATCACTGCATCAATGAGACATCAAATAAAAAATTGATTAGCCAAGCAACTCCTTTGACTCCTTGGTAAAAAGTAATTGAAAGTGGGTAGGGAAAGAAAAGTTCCATAAGGCTGGTTTCGGAGGCAGAACGCAGTTTCGAAATCTGGCCTGGTACAAACTAATTGATACAAAGGTAAGCCTTCTTCACTTAATAATGTTTTAGCAAGCCTGGCATATATCATTTCCAATCCTCTGTAGTCTTGTGCCCAAAATATAGCCTGTTAGAATGGAAGTTTGGAAAACTTATAGGGGAGCCCTTGCTTTCATGGGGAAAGGGAGGACTCTAGGTTGGAAGGAGTTCAAGTTATCGTTCCCATGATAATTAGATGCATGATTGAGAGATTAAAACAACTGTCTTTTCACTATGAATTTGATGTTCATGTGAGTAACAGCCTTCAAAGTGGTAGCTGCTCCTAATAATGTATCCTCCTTGTAGAGAGGTCTATATTTAAGTCTTGCAACACTGGACTATTTGTGATTGCCAATAGTTGGTGGGGTTACAATTAGAGCTCTTTTGTATAGTTTCATAATTCAATTAATATATTTGGAACGAATTTAGGCATTAAATCCTTCCGACTGGTTTAACCCATATTCTGTTTGTATTTTCATTTTGCTAAATTGAAAGTCAAATGTTATAACAAAATAAAAATTAAAAAAATAATAATAATAAAACAAAAAAAAACTAGCGCCATATTGTTAAAACTAAACATTTAACCATCGTCATAGAAACAAATTTACACCAACTCCACAACATAAAAACCTTCATGGCCTTCTTAAAAGATTTAATATCATTGCATAAAGAAGAAATTATGATATGACCAACTACATAGCTACTTTATAGCAACTACAAATCTATGAGACAAGTAAACAGGCATATCCTCCTATACTAGGACAAATAACAAGAAGAATAATACAATTCAAATTATTTTCAGTTCTTAAAACTGCAGTGAATTGATGTAACAGGTAAACATGCATATCCTCCTCACACGAGACCCTATTATGACAGGTAGCAAAAAAAACTAACGCAATTGATCTTCTTTTCATCCTAGAAAACTAAGAAGGCCGAACTATGAAAGAACGATAAAACGTTGTATTTAAGCATTATTTCAAAATAAATAGATAAAGATAAACCAATAACTATCATATTCAAGATTTTAGATAGAACACTGTAACATTCTTCAATTACAGATATTTTTTTGAGGCCATGAAATCTTCTTTTCTGAACAATGAAACTGTAGGGCAAAGTTAGGATATGTCTAGAAATTCCTCCGAGAGAAAAAAAAAAAGACTAAATTTTTTTCTTCACTATGGGATGTTTGAAAGGTAGAATAATCAAGTTATTTTCTTTAATAATATATCCTCATATAAACATTAAAAGTATATCATTTAAATATCAACTACCAATAGTTGGCTTTGGCCTGGTGACATTAGACATTTGGAAAAAAAGAAATGGACTTTGGGGTAATGGATTCAAGCTTCATGTTGGCCACCTACCACCTAGAATGTCCTTCAAGTTTCTTGACAAGCTAACCTCGCATGACAAGGTAACTTTGTACTAAAAGAACAGGTAGGAGATATATCTATATATGAGGGCAACATTCAACAATTAAAAACAATACTGGTTAAAGAGGAGAATAATAAACAAAAATTTCAATCCAATTATTAGCAATGAAAAAGAGGGTATTCCTGAACAGCATGCATGTTGACAAGTTTAGAGAAGAGAGATTATTACTTGAGTGTTAATGTAGGTCAATGCTCCCGGCTGCATGTATTGCTGCACATATTTACACCAAAACCCAAAGTATGATTACTTGATAAAGAAAAAAGGATAATCAGTTCATGTATCTATGACGATGAATAGAATTTCTCTGTAAACAAAAATTCTACAAAAAGTAAATAAACCTGGGAATTTTGACCAGGCAAGGCTCCAACTGCATCTCTTTTAGCAGATTCGTCACCACCCCTAGAAGATCCTTTTGCATCACACTGGAAAAGTTTACATTCAACCAGAAAAGCTCAGCCGATACTTTTCTCTCAAAAAGAACTCAAGTTAGAAGGGTGGGTGTGGGGGTACAATAAACCAGTAGAATACTAGGTTTAAGAGCTGGTTTCAATTACCTCCAACTGAAGCAACACCATTGCCCCCACCAAATAAAGGGAAGGAAAAGAAAACAGAAAACAAATGTGAGCACATCATATTGATGAGATCAAACAAATTATATAACCTCGCAATAAAAAAGCAACAGAACAAAATTAATTGAAGCATATCCTGATCAACTGCGGAGAGTAACAGAAATGTGCGAGAAGAGCTCTAATTGATGTCTACAACAATCCGCATCAGTGATATTCATGTACAATTAACTCTACATAAAACCAATAAAAATTAAAAACAATTTTACCTCTCTGTATCTAGTAAGGTACGACTTAAGCGGATCAATATATTCCTCAAATCCCAACGTCGCCATTGCCCAAAGTAAATCATCTCCATTAATAGTCTTCCTCTTCTCCTTCTGGCACTTATCACTCGCCCTACACACATCCAATCCAATCCATATTAAAAAAAAAAAAAAAAAAAAAAAAAAAAAAAAAAAAAAAAAAAACACACAAGAAATCGTAAAAATTAAAACAGATCAAAAAAGCGTACTCGCTAGTAACGAAGCTAATGAATTCAGAGACGCATTCCTGGACGGTATCTTTAGCGTCTTTAGCGATCTTGCCATTAGCAGGTAAGGCTTTCTTCATGATCCGACTAATATTAGCGATCGGAAGGAATCGGTCCTGTTCACGAACGCCACCTGTGTTAGGGCTCTGCTCACCACCGCTTTCGTGGCTACCGCCGGCCGGACTGGTAGGAGGCTCCGCCATATGAGCGAGATCCTGAAGGAATGAAGAGGAAAAGAGTGAAAGAAAGGCATGGAGATGGAACCCTAGAGTGAGTGGGAATGGAAGAGAATTGAAGTACCTGAAAGGAAGAAGAAGAAGAGGGAAAGAAGAGAAATTTTGTATTTGGCGCGCTTGTAGTAATGAGAGAAAGGAAGGAGATTGGAGATTGGGGATTGGTGGAATTTTTTTTGGTTTTTATGAGAAAAAATTGAAAGATCCGACGCTGGAGAAAGGAGAGAAGTGAAAAAAAAAAAAAAAGAATATTGAGAGTGAGAGGGAAGAGGAAGAAGGTTTTTATTTCTATAGATTTCTTTTTCTTTTTTTTTTTTTCTTTTTCTTCTCTCTCTTTTCTTTTTGCCTTTTTGGTTTCATTTTTATCATGGCGGTTGCCTTCACTTTTTACTATTTTTGGAAATTCTTTTCTTTTTTTCCTTTTACAAAGAATTCTCCCAAGTTTAGTCTTTGAAATTCATGTGTGAAAAGTCTTTGAAAGGAAGGAGTTTATTGTTGATTTTTTTTTAGAAAAAATTATTATCTATTAGCATTTTCATCTTAAATTTTGAAAACATATCCCTATATCTTATTCATACATGAATATTATTATTATTACTTATTTAGTCAATTTCGATAAAAATCGACTTTAAGCAATTAAATTAAAATTTATTGAAAATGACGGAGACTAATATTAAGCATTTTAAAATATAGAAACTAAAATTGAATAAGGTCTAAAGTATATAGATATTAGGTTTAAATACTACTTTAGTCCTTATACTTTCAAAATATTCATTTTAGTCTCATACTATCAACTTTAGTTCACTTTGGTCTTTATACTTTTGAAAAGTTGTTATTTTGGCCCTTTCATTTTCATTTTTAAAGGATAAAAGTAGTCATTTTTTTTTTTAAAGTTCAAGGATCAAAATCAGCCAAAGTTGAAAGCCCAAGGAGTAAAATAAACATTTTTAAAGTATATGAACCAAAATGAACCAAAGTTGAAAGTATAGGGACCAATTTAAACATTTTGAGAGTAGAGAGATCAAAATGAACAAAAAAAAACCAAAAGTAGATAGACCAAAGTAGTATTTAAACCTAAATATTGAGATAAGTTTAAATACTATTTTGATCTATAGATATTCACTTTGCACTTTATACTTCGAAAACATATTTTTTTAGTCACTATATTTTTAATCAACTAATTAGTTAATGATGTAACTTCTTCTATGACATAGAGTAAGTGCCGCGTGGTTATTTTTGTGGTCAAATAAGTCTGATCGAATTAAATTTCAATATGAATTTTTTAATATTAGATTAATCTTAAAAACTAATAATTTCAAGGGGCAAGTGCGCTTTTAATTCCTACATGGATTCGTCCGACCAACTAGTTTCTTTTGACTTTCGTTTACGTCATCTACATTTTCAACTATGCTCATATTTACAAAACTGATTGAATAATTTTTTATAATACAACAACCACATAGATGGGTATCAAAACTCCCATCTCAACAATTGTGGAGATGCATTGGGCAAACTTAATACCTTTTCTTATGGATGGTAATTAAAACCAGTCCTGCTTGTAAATATAATAATAATAATAATAATAATAATAATAATAATAATAATAATAATAATAATAATAATAATAATAATAATAATAATAATAAATTGTGTTTTTAAATTTAGAGTACTATAAGTGTTTATATTTATCTTAAAGCTCGACAATACAATCTAAATTATTGAATTAATAATTTGTGAATAAAACTTAGTGATGGTCATCGAGTTGGTTTAATAAATTAAATTAATATAAACTAGTCTTTAAATTAAATTGTTGTTATTATGCAAAGCTAAACTTTTTTTTTTTTTAAAATAACATATTGTTTAATAAATTACTTACTTCATAATCGATATTATTAATGTCTAATTAATAATAACACAAGTTTTATGAAGTCGAAGGTTAGCTCATCGATAATTGGCACAATTTTTCTCTCTAGAGGTCAAAAGTTCAGTCTTCATCCTTGCAATTATTGTACTAAAATAATAATATATAATATGAGTTTGATTAGGTTATTTTCACGTGTTGTCATACCAAATATCTCTTATTAATGGTTGCATAAATTTATATCCCTAAACTTAAGTGTTGTATCAATTTTAAACCTAAAACTAATAATTCTATCAATTTAAACTCTAAACTTTTATAATTCTATCAATTTATACCCTCCATTACATTCCATTTGAAAAAACCTCTTCATAAATGAATCAATTTAGATTATTGTTTGAAATTTCCTTTGAAAATCAACTATGCATTTACTCTAATCATCCATTTTGTAAACCCAGCATTTGAAAAAGTCTACACACATTTGAAAATTAATGCATAGATGATTAATGATTTTCAAAGATAATCGTTATGAAGGTTTAAATTGATTGACTTATAAAATTAAAGAGTCTAATTGATTCAAATGATCATTTTACACAATATTGTTTGAAAGAAATTTGAAAAATGGTGTAAATTAATACACTTGCCAATTTTAAGATTTAAATTGATATAATTATTAGTTTAAGATTTTTATTGATGCAACCCAAAATTAAAGGGTATAAATTGATATTTTCCATAGTATTTGAACCTTTTATTACATATGCTCCCAACCAATGCCGTTTGCAAGTTCCCGAGGTGTTATTTTGGTACTCGAAATTTTTGGTTTTATATATATCATGTATATACATAACCTTTATATCTTTTTTGGTTAAAAAATATATATAAGAAAGCCAACCTTTTTCATATTATTTATAAAGTTGAATTGCAAGCAACACTTTTTTTAATAAAAAGGAAAAAAAAATTGCAAGCAACACTTCTTTTAAGGAATTTTACCCATATATATATCCAATTTTAAATTATAAAATTATGACGAACATGTAATATAATATAATATTTTAATTTAATTTCTTCTTTAAATTTGTGTAATATTGATACCAAATATAAATATAGATAAATAAATAAATTTAAAATATTAGTAAATTAATTATTAAACAAACCTTGTATTTTTTTATTTATGAAAAAACCCCATATATATAAATAATAATAATAATAATAATCAATCAGTCTTTCTACTCCTTTAAAAAAGAAAAAAAAAAAATCAGTCTTTCTACAGAATGAACTAATTCAAAATATAAGCCCTTAACATAAAATTATGATTCACCCGTTGTTTGTCTCTAAAATGTCAATTTAATCATATTTCATTAATTAGACATCCTTATCACTTTTAAAATGGCATAGGTTTGTTGACACAAAAACATCTCAACATTTAAGATATCTACTCATTTTCGACCTATCTACTCATTTTCTTCAGGTCGAAGGTTCAAATATACTTTCTACCTTTGTTGTCCAGAAAAAGAGTCGAAATAGTTACCCCAAGTTACCTAACATGAATTTCTTTAAAAAAGAAAAGATATGTCCTTGATTGATGATGTCAAAAAAAGAGAAAAAAAGAAAAGATATGTCCTTGATTGGTGATATCAAAAGTGTGTTAAAATGGCCTAGAAAAAAAAATAGTGTGTTAAAAGATATTCTTTTCCTTTTAACCCTCAGAAAAAAAAATATTACTAAAATGTTTATGATATTGGGTTATAGGTCAAATAACATATGTACTTCTGAATTTTAAAAACTTGGAATAATGATCATCATATAAAGCATGATGACCCAAAGGCCAACTCAAGCTTGATGCAAAAGCCAAAATGTATAGGTTTTTTTCCCTTCCTTTTCGTAATATTATGTACAAATGTGAAGGAGATTTAGTTCTCTTTCAAATATTTATATCTTATTCATAAACTTTGTACAAAAGTGTCATTGCCCTTATTTTTTTTTTCAAAAAAGATTATATTGCAGGAAAATGATATATGTACAGTGATGATAAAATATCTGTATGAAGTCACATCCTAGTGTGTTAAGGGTTAGATTTCTTGTGGATTTGGGTTCTTGAACAAAAAGGAATAATATGTTTTTTCCCCCTAATGTAGAGTTTAAAGATTAAAGTAGAACTAGAAACTTTAAAAATTAAAGGACTGATATTAAACAAATTAAAAATGAGGGAGCAAAATAAAATAATAATGTATGAGATTTTAAAGAAACAAAATTTAAACCTAAGAAATAATAACCAAGCATTATAAGAAGCACAAACACTTTAGTTTGGCCAGCGTGTCCGTGTCTGACACGTGTTGGATACTTAAACACTCCGATACTTGTTGGACAAGTGTCGGACACTTGTTAGTGCAACAAATGTATTAGACATGTATAGAACACTTGTTGAGTAGACTAAAAAGATACATATATGACAACAATAATAAATTTTGAGTGTGAGATACATGAAACTTAAGTTTTTTAAGTATATAAATGCATCAACCCATTTACTTTGATTTTTCTTTTGGTATAAAAGTGATATATATTTTTTAATTGTATATTTTAATAAACATGTCCTTATCATATCATATCCTAGATTTTTGAAAAATGACATGTGGCCGTGTCCATGTCATCGTATTCGTGTCTCGTATTCATATATGTGCTTTTTGCCCTTACCCTTTATGTCTGTGTTTTTCCCAAGTCCTAATTCCAGCTTAGCATACCCCCTTAATTTGTTGTTAATTTTATTTGCAATTTACAAACATACATCTATACTCAAATACAAATAATTCACCATATTCTAATCTACAAGGGTTGTTTATAGCACCTTTTATATGAAGTAATCAACCGGGAATGCTTCTGCAACACCTTTCTCCATTATCTCTTTCTGTTCCAAAGAGAGTGTTTGGCTAACAAGTTAATGTAATGTAATTCTGGCATGTTTGGAAATAATTTTGAAATGGTAAAAGTTATTCATCATATTCAAAATCACTCCAAAGTCCAAAACATATCTTTCATCATTCAAAATAAATTTAATGTTTGATATTACGGTTCTAAAATGCAATTTTTAACATTAAAAAGCATGTTGTAACCATTTCAAAATCACTCCCAAACATGCTTTTAGAGTCGAAGATTAGAAGCAGACGTCCCAAAATAGGCAACTGACAATATATAACTAGCAAGGAAATTGTTTTACCAGGATTGTGCTTGAGATCATTCCAGGAGCATCCTGTATTAATAAGAGAAGAAAGTCAAATAAAGGGAAAGCATAATACTTAAAGCCAAAGAAAAAGAAGTTTGTTTTTAAGGCGTTGAGGCTTATATGAACCTTAAATGACTTCTTGTTCCATGATATCTCACTCCATGTTTTCGAGTCGAGCAAGTCCCATCTATTAGGAATGCAAATAGTATTCACGTGCTCCAAGATTCTCAAGCTACCTGTCAAACACGTAAACTTAAACTCCTTCCAGTATATGAAGTAAAATTGCACATACTTTACAAAGATATCGATGCTTCTACAGTTCAAAAGAAAGGTGAAATGGTGATGATAGAGTTGTTGTAAAAGAAACAATGGATGGACTTCTAGAGGAAAGTGCAAAAATGAATTGAAAGAATGTACTAACAGAACCAGTAACAAGAAGCAAGAAGCAGCTATGAATTTTGTCCAGAAAATGGACAATATTCATTAGAATCCCAAATCCACTTGTATTATCCAGAAACTTTGAAACAAAACAGCTCCAACATTTATCATGTAAAATAAATATTCATCATCATTTCTCCATTGCTTTTTGAAAATTCTCCTCCACGTTGTCTTCATTCTTAACGCATTTACTTTATCTCTCTCCATCTATTCAGAGATCTGCTTACATGTCACTGAGGTGTACATGCTCAATGGTGCGTGTCAAAAGGATAAACATATAGTACCTAATATAAGGTTAGTGCAAGGGTAAAGAATGGTCCGACTTTATGTTTCTTATTAAGAAAAAGTGGCAAGTCTATTCTAATATAAAGCAACTAATGAAATCCGCCTGATTTGGGGGTAAGTTGGTTTGTTCTGGTAGGGAAGGAATTGATGTAGTGGACTAGGAAAAATTGAACTAGCAAACTAATAGTTAGCTAATTGAGGAAGTTCTAGTATCTAGTGTTATCAACTTACCGATATGAAAGAAAAGCTGACCCTGTATAGCCGATGGTTACATTTTAAAAAGCCAAAAGAAAAGCAAGTAAAGCCATAAGAGAAGGAAAACTAGGAAGTTTACTTGTAACAAATGCTCCTTCCCATATTTCATTACTTGACCAAGTAGGTGTAACTTCTCGAAATGGAATGCCGTTGCTCGAACAAGCTCTACAAAATACCAGTTAAGACTTATGGATTGTCTGAGCAAATGACAGATGGAAATTCTGCATTCTAATCACCAAACAAAAGAGGGAAAAGCCGAAAAGGGAAAAGAAACAGAAACAGGAAGAGATGAAAAAAGAAAAACAAAAACAAAGAAACAAAAAGACAAGAATAAGTGACCCATATTCTATGAATAAATAAGTTGCATCATCATCTACATTCAGTTTCCATAATGTCATATAATTACAATTTTCTTCAATGTACATTTGGTTATAACATATGGAATTGTATAAGAAAAAAAAGTTATGTTTCAATCATGAAGTTCAAGGATTCGTATGTATAATTGGAAAAGGAAAATGAGAAGAAAAAACGGTACCAAATATGTATAAAGCCATAGCGAGTTACATTTGATGCGATAAGAGTTTTTGTAGGTTATACGTTTTCACTTCAGATCTGTAAAACAATTAAACAAGAAGTTCCTGCAGTGCTAATATTTTGTATGATTGCAAGCCACTGCTTTATCGTTACATGGATTTTTGCTTCTAAGAAGTTGTCTTCAATTCCTAGGTGTGTCTAGTTTAACCATTCTGAGTTCTATAGTTTTCTGCAAATAGAATTTAATTTAGAGAATCCTGGAAATAAAGTTTGCCCACTGATTCAAAAAGCATGTCTAGGTGCTCTTCACCAAAGGTGTGGGCCTGTGGGGCAAAGCCAACCTTTGTAAAAGACACGTACCTCGTGCTAAGCACGTGCTTGACACCTACGGTGCATGAATTTCTTGTTCTTTTTCAAGAAAACGTTGGATGCCTATTTCTACAAAACAATCTCTTGAATAAAACCCTCAGTTCTCTGATGACTGGAAAAATTACAAGTTGAACACTTGTTTGCATTATAAAAGAGCTGGGTAAGCTCTTAATCACCCAAATGATGGTTAGATAAATTACAACTGTGATTGGTAGACAACCAAACATATTCAACTAATTGGCAAGTGCTAAAACTGAAAAACCTGCTAAACAATAAGTTCAGGTGCATAAGATCATGAAGACCTAAACGGACCTTATATCTGATACTTTCTATAAAGAATTACATCTTAGAAACTAAAAGTGAAAATCCCAGATAAGGCAGAAACAATAGTATAAAGATTCTAAATATGTAGGACATACTCGATAACTAATTGACGAATAACTCCAGTCAGAACACCATCACTAATGGGAGCTGTCTGCAGTTCAAAGGAATATGTACTTTTGGAATCAAGAACGCTTGTTTCTTTAGCTTCATTATTATCCTGTAAAGATTTTCCATAAACACTATGCACATAAAATTTAAGGAGCCAATAAAAACAGCCAATATTCACAAAAAAATAAAAAAAATAAAATAATAAAATAAAAGTTTGTTTAAAGAAGCCAATGCATCAGCTTCGAATTTTATGCTTACTCACCTTGCGACAAACAACAAAAAAGTTTGTCACGCAGCCTTCAAGTATCTGATCACCATCATTTGACAACAAAAGCTCAGTCACAGAAGGAGGCCTCAATTTTTCCAGAGACTTCCTACGCCTAATAAAGTTCACAAAGAACCAAACAACAACAAAGATAGAATTGAATACCCCAAATAGTGGTTAAACAAACCAAGTCAAAATCATAGCTAAAAACTATTCATATTTCATGTTCCAATTAGAAACCAATATCTCCATTCCAACCACCGTTTTGATATTTCAACTCTTTGAATTTTAATCAAGACATGAACTCTTTCTTGCCCTCCCATTATTTCCAAGGTAACAGTGAACTACATTCAATCCAAACAATCAAAGTTGTGCACTCTCAAGTCTCACCTAACCCAATCTGAGTACTTCGCCGCAGCAACATCCCTCCCTCGACCCACCACAGCCAGATTCACACCATTTTCTGGGACACCAAATTGACGAGGAACATAACTACCAACATACACGTGCACATCAAGAGCCTCTTTGACTCTTTCTACATCCACAGCACCGTCACTTTCACCCAAAATTTCCAAATTCACACTTACAAGCACTGTAATTGTCAATTCTTCTCCCCCAATTCTCTCATTCAATGCTGTTGGCAACACTTTTCTCATTGAATCATCAACAAGCATCCGGATAGCTGGTTCCCAAGGAATTGAATCTATCCACGACGGTTTTACCAGTTTATTAATTGTTCTGTTCGATTCAGACAAGAGTAGTGGAGTTGAATTCGACAGAATTTTCACCGATTGAGTCAATCTTTTCATGTGCCTATCCCAAAACAGAATGCTCGACGCATTGTTATGTGATCGAGTAGTTGTATAAGCGCCTGGAATAATTGAAATTGACAGTCAACAGCAGCGAAACACTATCGCCTCAATTTTTCAAATAATCAAATCGCATAGCCAAACGACTTCACATTACATTTGCATTCATCCGGTTAACCGATGCTTCTCTAAAGACTCTAGTACACCTTATTAGAGACAACAAACACTATGGATTTGAATTACGAAAAATTTCCTCAGAATCGAAACGCTTAATTTGACTTTCAGCTATGAGATACAGCCGAACATTTCTCGAAAATCAGAAGACAGCAAAATATGAGTTACCAGGATGAGTTTCGAGGAAGGTGGCGACCGGAGGAGCTTCGGAGCCTTGCAATACGACGCCATTGCTAAACAAGAATCGGAAGCTTGTCATCTTCTTCGATTGATGCGATCACTCGGAGACGAAATTATCGCAAATTTGTTAGGATTTGATTTAGAGACAATGAAGCTTTGAATCGTCCACCTTTTTTTTTTTTTTTTGCGCCCCGCCAATCGCCCATTTGTCTTTCGCTTAAAAAATAAAGTTAATATCTCAACTTTATAATTTTTTTTTTTAAATTCACATATCTACAGGATATAAAATTAAAAAATATTTGGTGTTCATTAGACATGAATTTTATATTTATATTTATAATTAATAGATTCATTTAATTGTAAAAGGATTTTAATTTTTCGAAGTAATATGCAACCAAATTGAAAGTTTATAGACTAAGCAAATAAACCTCAAAATTCAAAAATTAAATTTATAATTTAACCAAAAAGTTAATATATTGGGAGAATAATTTTTTTTTAAGTATGAAAACAAACATTTATTTTATATTCGGATAATGTTTCTGTTTCTTTGTTTCTTTTACTTATTTGATAATTATTTCCGTTTTTGGTTTATATAAGATTAAATCTCACCATTTATAAAAACAAACTCTTCGGCTTTGTAGGTAGTGGTGTGGGCAAATAAACTCCCTCCATATTCACTTGTAGGTGGTTGGTCATAGGTTCTAATCCAGTGGCACAATGTCCTGTTTGTTTTTTAATTCATATTTCTTGTTTAAAATTTTACCATATATAAATTTTGTTTACTAAAACAAATTTAACTTGACTTTAATATTTTACAACCACGACATTTAGGAAGATTGACTTAGAAAAAATGATTTTCAAAAAGTTATTTTTCATTTAAGTACTTTTGATAAAGATTGTTTAAAATAAAAATATCATGTGTTTTACAACTCTTTCTCAAAAATACTTTTATATATAAATTTGTTATATACTAAAAGTGTTTTTTTATTAATGTCAAATTACTATAAATAACGACTATAAAATATTGTGAACTAATAATTTAAAATAATGGTCGACGAAGTTGATCGTCACCGAAATTGGTGGTGGTGGTTGCCAGAGTTGGCTGGTGGTGGTGGTCGACGGTATTGGTAAATAAGAGGAATGGTTAGGGGAAAAAATACAAGAAATGATAAACAAGAAATAGTTATCAAACAAGTTTTTGTTTGTGTTTCTTCTTTTCAAGAAACAATAAATAGGAATAGTTATCTTGTTTCTAGTTCTTAAAAAACAAGAAACAAGAAACGGAAAACGAAAAATGAGAACGTTATCAAACGGTCCTTAACAATTGGAGCAGGGCCCTGTCTTTGGTTTTTTAAAAATAAAAACGGTTTTTAAAAAAATATCTTTTTCTGTTTTTAGAATCCCTTAACATTTTTAAAATTGAAAAATTAGAAAACTCAATTAGATACCAATCAATTCTGTTTTTCAAAAACTAAAATAATAATAATAATAATAATGAATTGGTTATCAAAAGGCCCTTACACTTTGACGGTTAAGTTTTAGGTTTAATTTTCACTTGGTCTCTAAGTTTTTAAATGTTACAATTTAACGTTATGTTTTGAGTTTAATTTTCATTTATCCCTAGATTTCAATATTTTACACTTTTATCTCTGAGTTTTCACTAAGGCTTATTTTTGCTAAATTTTAATAATGATAGAAAATTAGTGAAGACTAATTTAATTCTTTTAAATTGATTAATACTAGAAATTAACTCCAAGAATTGAAAAGTGAATATTTAATAAAAAATCAAATGATAAAAATACAAATCTTAAAACTTAGAGGACAAATGAGAAAAAAAAATCAATGCTAAAATGGTAACATATTAGAACTTAAAAGACCAAATAAAACTAAACACAAAACTTAGATAAAAAAAATTTGTTTAAAATAAGTAATGAACTTGTTTGGTGTCCTGTTTGGCTGTCTTTATTCTCCATTTGAGTCCAAATATTTTATCTCATTTTGTATTATAAGACTCAATGTTTCTATTTCTTTACTATATATGTAAGTGAACAAACAAAGGCAAGGAGATTAAAGAACACCAAACAAGGATATTCTTACCATTCCAAAACTTCATTTCATTAATAATAATAATAATACCCTACTTATATATATCTCCACCGTTATTATTATGAAAATTTATAATTTTTTGATTTAGAGAACATGCATTATACCTATTGAACTATGTTCATAGTCATTGATCTTGATAATTAATCGAGCCTATTAGATTCTAAATTTCTTTTTAAATTGAGCAAATATTTCATTTCATAAATTTGTTCATAGGTATCCGCTTAGAGCTAGCTTCTTTGGATTGACCAGAGAAAAAAAATGTTCTTCAAAAAAGTCATTTTATATATACGCATACACTTTGAAAATATTTCAAAAGCTATTTTGAATGGTTGTTAAACATTTTGATTCTCTTTTCAAAATTAAACAATTGAAAAGTTAAACCAAACACATTTTAACATCAAATGTCTATTTGTACTTTGTTGGATTTTTTTTATTTAAAAAAAACAAACAAACAAAGTTGAGAGGAAACATATTGAACCAATTATAACAATTCAAGTATCTTTGTCAATTCGTGCATGAGGAAACAAAATCTTTAATAGAGCATTTTGTTTGACTATCATCAAGTTTTGATAGATTATAGGTCCGTTTAGATTAACTGTTCAATTTTGAAAATAAGAGTGTGTTTGAAATACATTTTCATGTGTTTAATTTAAAATATAAGTCATTTTTAAACAAATTGGTGTGTTTGGCAACCCCTCAAAATAGATTTTGAAGTGTATTTTAAACACTTCTTATAAAAAAAAAATTTTTAAAAAAAAAGAGTTTTTAAAAAAACATTTTTTATCAACTCAATCCAAACGGGCCCTAAATTATTTTAGAAAAAATTAAAATATTTGGCAACAATTTAAAATAACTTTTGAAGTGTATTTTAACTAGATTTTATCAAAAGAATTTAAATAAAAATAATTTGTTTGAAAAACAGCTTTTCTTCTAACCAATCCAAACAAACCCTATATCAATTGAAAAACATGAAATTAATTAAGTCTTCTTCCATGTCCATTGAATTTTTATTACTGCACTTAAAAAAATAGAACTTTCATCAATATATACAAATTACAACTTAAAATGCATTCATTTCATACATACGCAATGAAATTATCACCCAAACTTTCAATTTTAATTTAATTTCAAAATTAAGATTTTATTTTACTAATTTACTCGCGTGTGCCTATTTTAGTACCTAAGCCTACCTAATTTACATATTTAACTTTTTGGTTCTCTAAAAATCACAAATCTATCAAAAACAAAATTAAAAGTTTAGAGTCTCGTTAGACAAAAATCAAATTTATATCTAATAATTCAATTAATTATTAAAAGTTTTGAATTGATTAAAAGACCTTTGAAATACAAAATTGATAGTTTGAAGATTTATTACCAAATAAACACAAACTTGAAAGTTTAATGACTAAACTTGTAATTTGACCTTTTTTTTTTCTTTTTACAACAAAGCTTCAGGAGCGAGAGCCACTAATATGAAAAGAAATAAAAGAGGATAAAATGAGTAATAACAAGGGCTATTTTCAAATATATAGAAAAATAAACTAAAATATTTATAAATATAACAAAATTTCATTGTCTATCTGCGATAGACCTGAATAAACTATTATCGGTGTCTATTTGTAGTCTATCACAATACATATATTTGTAGTCTATCACGGCTATCGCAATAGTTCAGTCAACCGTTCTGTCATTTAAAACAATTTCCCTAATGGGTACAATTATTTAAGTTTTACCAATAACAACATTTGCCGAGTTGTACAGACAATATATATTAAAAGAATGAGGAAAAAAAAAGGATTTAGATTCTACAACCTCTCTCTTCCCAACACAGTTCATTCACATAAAATAAACTTTTTTAAAAAAAAAAAAATTAAAGAAACAAAGAGGATTAAACTAATTGCTTTTATTCAGAAACAAGTTGCAACTTCAAATCTCTTCTGATCAGTGAAGTGAATGATGAACAGTAAGGAAATGAAAAGACATGACTGAGATTCATTTCTTCAACAAAGAATTGTAAAACTGTTTTAAATCTTCTAACTATAAGCACTCTGCACCCTTAGCGAATATAGCAGAATGTTCCAAATTTACATAGCTATGTACATTGTATAAATTGCAGGGCGATGTACGTACCCCGATACAGGAAGCCAAACTAGCCAGTTCCAACTCCAAGGATCAGGAAGCAAGCAGTGCTAAAGATTAGCTGCTGATCTATGAATAATGTCGTAAAGTGAGAGTAAAATTTCTGCACCAATCAATGCAATGATCAGCCATTCCAAAAAATCTGATTTCCTGTTTTGCAGAATCTCTTGTAGGAAGCGAATATTATGCTGACAAAAAGGAGGGGGAACAATAAATCATTGGGTGGAGTTAGTTCAAGATGACTTTATATGCATATATCAACACGAATAAAGAATCAAGAGGAACATATTCTCAACTTAAGCAGATGGTACTACCTCCACAAACTTCAATTTGAAGTCCAGACTTGCGAATCTCTGTGTTAACTCAAACTCGTCTCTGAGATATTCCCATATTTGAGCATATTTTGCATCCTTCCATGCGATGTCAGATCTGAAAAAGGTCCAAACTATTAAAAAAAATCTATATAGGAATTAGGATAAGCAAAAGGAAACAGTACGCACACTAACAAGTGCGCATATCATACATACGTTGTTAATTGAGAGAGAGGGAATGGTTCACAGAATAGAATCAGTTTTATTGTGTTGTAATGTCCACAAGAAGAGTAAGTATTAGAGAATATGAATAAGAGAACGTTTCTCAATTGTTGACGATGTCAAAATGTTAAATTGCCAATTAACCCAGAAACTTAAGTTGACGGGTGAAGGTAAATTTAATATATATCAACACTCCCTCTTGCTTGTAGACTTGAAATTTGTAGAAACTCAATAAGTGGAAATCAATATTAATCAAAGAGGAAATGATATTATAGGGGTTTGAACATAGGACTTCTTGTTCTGATACCATGTTAAATCACTGAGTGACCTAAAAGCTTAAGCTGATGGGTCAAGGTAAATTTAATATTATGATAAAATACATTATTGGTCTCTGAAGTTTGGGGTAGGTGTCTATTTGGTCCCTGGGGTTTCAAATTGAACACTTTAGTCCCCGACGTTTGGAAAATAGTTCTAAATGGTCCCTAGATTTAATTGACCGTTAGTTGACTGACAAAAATATGATTTGACAATTAATTTTAATTGGATTCTAGTCACATGGCAATATTTTAGATGATTTGGAAAAGAAACAATTTTTATATGATTTACTTTTTTGCTGATTGGAATTTCTCTATTCCTTCCCTCCTTTTCCATTATCATTTTCTCTCTACACCGTCGGACATTTCTCTCTGCCTCTCAAAATATTTCAGATATGATCAAGTGTTCTCTTTAGTATAAGTACTATAGCAAGATTTACGAAAATCAGAAGATAGGCCTAACTCTTGGATAAAGATAGCACAAAGTGCCCCAATAACGACTTCGTCAGCTAGAGAGCCTTCGATTCATCCTTCTAAAAACATTTAGACCTCATTGCCAAACTTCTTCCGATCAAGGGGGAAAATGTAGAAGATTCAACTTAGCCAAATCATCATCAACAAATTGTGAGTTTCTTCTTTTAAAAAAAAATTGTGGGTTTCAATTACCAATCCTAGTTCATCAAAGCCCAGCCGAAATATTGATCTCAACAACTCGACCATCTGGACAAGATGAGAGATGTGAGGCAGATGAGATCTCAATATATATGCGTTTGGCATATGAGATCTAAATACATTTGCCTACAAGATCTGAAAATTTTAGATGCTTTAAATCGACCAGATCTGGAGGGGAGAGGGAGGGGCCTTCCGGCAGTAAGAGAGAAGGGAGGGATGAAAAAGAAATCTCACTAAAATAATAAAATAATATAATTTTTTTCTATTTCATAAAAGAAAACGTCATGTCATTGGAATTTAATTAAAAAGTAACTGCAACGTCATTTTTCCGTTAGTCAACTACCAGTCAAATAAATCTAAGGACTATTTAGAACTATTTTTCAAACATCGGGGACTAAAGTGTTCATTTTGAAACCTCAAAGACCAAATAGACACCTACTTCAAACCTCAAAGACCAAAAGTGTATTTTACCCTTAATATATTATAAAATGACACTCTAATAGAAAGTAGCACAAGAACAAGAATCACATAAAATGACAAGTCCAAAAACAAGAAGCCAAAAGTGGCACTAAAACGAGCAATACTAAGCAAACAAACAATATAAAATTACCACTTGAAAGGCTACTTCTCTTCTTGCTCCATCATATAAAAGTACATCGTCTCTTGTACAGATAAATAATAAAATTTTATATACAACAAACTAATTATTTACTGCAGGAAATAACAACTTACCTCTCAAAAAGTCCAAGCTTGAGAATGACATCGGCAAGATTAGAATTTGCCTTTCCCACCAACTGGAAAAGTTTCTTCCTCTTCATTTTAAACTTCCCAGTTGCTTCCATTTCACGATTGATGTCAGTGAATTCCGCAACCATCCCATCAACCTTTGAAGCAAATGTTGAGAGTACGGTTGGATCATGTCAAATATCATCAACATTAATCAAGTATTAAAATGTCTAGTCAGATATGGTAACTACCTGTCGCCCATAGTAATCAAGAGCAATACTCTGACCAAGAACACTACCTATGGTACGTATGCCATCAATATTCAAGTACTGCAGCATTATGTAGTCCAAGCCCCCCTCCATCCATGTATTTAAGGCAGGCTTCTCTCTAACCTCATACTCTACAAACTCATACAACTTCCAAATTCAGACAACCATACACTTCTACTACGGTATTTTTAAGCAACACACACCACCAAAATAGCAGGGAACCATACTTAAGCAGTAAAGCAGAAAACATAATAAAAAGGCAGCAAGAATTTCATCATTCATGAAGCAATGTTGTCAAGGCTACTTTTAGTCAATTAGGATAGAAAGGAACGTATAACTTTTCAACATAGATAAAATTCTTTTGACAATCTTTTGAATTGTGTACAGCATATTACATCATGTCAAAATGCCTCTCGTTGATATTTTGAAACTACTCTGCATATCAAAACGACGGGCCATTTCTTATAGATGGTTCTAGGAAGGGAAGATAGCTTATCTAAACCTTTCTTACTCCCCTTTCTGATAAATGAAACCTTAGTGTTTTACATCACTACAGCCACCACCAACTATGACAAAGATAATAACTCAAGTAGAAACAAATCTGTAAAAATACATTCAGATTCCTTACCATCCTTTCTCATTTCAGGCAGCAATCCCGATGCATGTTTCTCTACAATTTTCAAATACCCATCAACCTCATGTTCACGAACGTTAAACAGCACAATAGAGCCATACTGAAAAACTACCATGAAACAGCAATCACTTCCACTTATGCTGGCGCCATGAGTCTGAAAAAAAAAAAAAAAAAAAAAAAAAAACTCTTCAAAGTGTACTGATCCAACCAATCATGAACAACAGTCCACTAGAAAGTAAACTTACGTTCACATTACAAAGATCCCCAAACTTAAGGACTACATAATTCGTCATACGAGATGATGGCGGGATAAAGTTACGTCTATTCTGATCCACCAAGCTTCTCAAATCCACACTGAATCAAAGAAAAGAAATGGATGGAGAATAAATCAGAGACACACGAGTTTGTAACTCACTGTCGATGACTTAAACTTTATGGAAATTTTTAGTTGTTTAAAGTTTTCTGAAGCTACACGCTAGACAAATCCCAGAACCATTGAAAAACAATCAACATACATAGTAATCTATAACTGAAAAAGGTGAAGGGGAACAAAGTAGACCAAAAGGACACCGCCTTATGATTGAATTACAGAATTCTCGGAACCAAAGTTCACAAACACTTCCCGGCATGCAACACAGAGCAGGTAACTTTCAAGAGTAAAGTTCACAATAAAATCACAAGGAACATGAATTTCTTTTCGTTGAATGAAAAAACCGAACACAATTGAACATCCAGGCAATAAAATAGCAAGAGTGAAAGAAATTGCAACCTAGTGGAGAAGAAATAAGCTCTGACAGGAATAGACGGTCTAGAATCCTCCTCGACTTCATCCCCTTCACCGTCACTAATTCCTTCAGCAACACTCCGAAAACCACCATCTCCAACCTCTGAACACGACACTGGTTCATTCCACTCCAACGTGTGCCCTGAAGAGGTAATGCACCTCGCCAACACCAACACACCGCAACTCGATCCTCCGAAGCGTTGAATTCCAAGGCCAAAACAGGAAACACTCGACAAAGAATTAATGGTAGCACGAAATCCTAGGGTTTTAGAGAGAGCAATTGAGTGAGGCTTCGGTACAGGCGAGAGGAAAGTCGAATTTGAGCGAGCAAGAAATGAACGGCCGGAGGAGAAGAGAGAAGAGGCTGAAGATGAAGAAGAATGAGCAGGGAGATTCGGAAGGAGGCGTACGGACCTCAGATGGGCGTCAATGGTGCGCCACATCTCTTTGCTTGATGGTTCAGAGACGACGACGGGAAAGAAGTAACATTTGTCTGAGAAGCTCCCACCCTACAAAGTTTTAGTGCTCTCGATCCTCGGCTGGGCTGGGCTGGAAGTTCTTATTGGGCCGTAAGGCCCAATCTACCTGGGTTTTTTCTCGTATTGAAAAGGTTAAAACAACTCAGGCTTTCTCCGAAAATGGGCCGAAATAATACCAATATTACACATAAATAAATGTCATCCAAAATTAATAAATAACAAAAGCATAGGCAAAATTTTGAAAATGATATTAATAAAAAAAATTTAAATGTTTCGAAAATTTATTGATAAGAGATAATATAACAATATTTCAAAAAAATAAAATCTTTATATAATTAATATTAAATGCATAAATGATATATTTTTATTTTAAAGTATTGTAAAATTAAAAGATGAGAGAGAATTCTATCCTAATGTTAAAAATGTCTCAAAATATCGTTGAAGTCTAGTTATGAAATATTACTAAAGTTTAAGATATTTGTGAAATATTAGTTATCCATTCGGTTAATTCTCTAAATCTTTATTTAAAAAATAATACTAAAAATACTGAAAAAGGAAAAAACTTTTCTATAAAATAACTTACATGTATGTAATTAACGTTGACTAAATAAAAAAAAAAAATTAAAATCCATTTATGCAATTGATGGTCTAAAAACAAAATTCGAAAAAGAAATAATAGGCAAAAACAATAAATCTGGAAGAAAAAATATGCTGAACTTTACTAAAAAAATGAAAAACGGAAAAAAAATTCCATGTATGTCGAAATTTTTTATTTTATTGTTTTTATTTATTTTAAAAACAATAGAATAAAAAAATTAACAAAAAATTTGATGGTTTTGTAATTTTTCGACTGAAAAAATAAAATATAGAAAAGGAAATGATTTGTTTGAAATTTTCCAACTGAAATTATTAGAAAAAAAAAAACAAACTTTATTTGTATGTTGCTTCTCCAACATGCCCATCTTCAAAATGAATTACATAATAAAAACATTCATGACTTCCCTATTAATAGTAAAAAAAATAATAATAATTAATTATAGGAGAAGTTTTAAAAATAAAAAAATAAGGTAAACTATTTATACAAAATAGCAAATTTTTTTAAATAGTTGTGATAGAAATGATAGAAGTCTATCACTAATAGATGCTGATAGAAGTCTATCAATGTCTATCAGTATTTTTTTGCTATTTTATGTAAATAGTTTGACATTTTTTTTATTTGTGAAAATTTTCCATAATTATATCAAATATATTGTGGTAAGATAAAAATAAGAAAAAATGATAAAATCTAGGAATAAAAAATAAAGTTATTTGATACCTTTTTTAAAAATAAACCCTAAAATTAAGTAGATAGTGACACAATTTCTCAAAATTGGTTAAATTATTTAAAAACATTTACTATTCCATTATCTAAACTATTTGTTGCATATAAATAATATATGATTACACAGCTTTCTAACCATTTATATAATATGATAATATAGATACCAAAAATCAAAATATCATTATCGAGTTTTTAATTTTATGAATATATTGATACACCATCGATAAAAGAGAGAAAAAAAATTAAAATAATTAATTAAGTTTTCATTAAGAAAATTTTCATAGATAGAAAAAATGTAAAACTATTTACAGAAAATAGTATAAAAAAAAAACCAATAGATATTGATAAACTTCTATCAACATCTATCAGTGATATCTATCATTTTTATCACCTATAGACTCTGATAGACTTCTATCAGGGTATATCACAACTATCTAAAAATTTTGCTATTTTGTGTAAATAGTTTTTCTATTTTTAAAAATTTTCATTTTTTTTAATTCCCAAACTAAATTATGAATAGTATTATTAGTATTTTTAATTAGATTAATTACATTTTATGAGAATTTTAAATGATACAAAAAAATATCAATAGATATTTAATATCGATGTCGAGCTCTTAGTTTTAGAGATATATCGATAGATATTTTAATCTAGAATAAATATTACTTCATTAATTAGTTGCCATGTCAGCTTTGCTTTTAAAAACAAATTATTGTATATATATGTATTATTGTGTCGGCAGCTGCCAAAGCAAGTTGCGTATGAAAGAAAACAACATGTCATATCAAATCCTCTTTTCTATTTCCCAAAACTTTTCCCATTTTCATATTTTATTGATATTTAATTTAAAACACATTTTCAACGTATTATAAGTTATTATATATAATCCCATCTTAGGAATTGAATTACAATTTCTTTTCTTTCTTAAAACTACATTAATTTTATAAGTTGTTGATGATTTATTGTCCAACTCAATTGAGAAAAAAGAATTGACATTTACACTTCGGTACAAAAAAATTGTTGCCACTTTATTTATTTGTACAATTCAATAATATACCGAATAGAAAACTCAAACATCTAATCTTTTAGTTAATTGTTCATATTTCATGTCAGTTCATTTATGCTCATACTAGCTTTTGTTGATTTATTATCAATTATTTTGTTTGTTTTGTTTTAATTAATTGCAGTTTATAAGTTGTTTTTGTTTTGTAGGGCAAAGTTATTTAATATCCAACTTAAATTACTTAAATATCAAATAAATGAAATTCGAAGTTTCCATTTAGTAATCGATTTTGACTTTGTTTAGTTTGTTAAGATTAGGATTACAAACATTAATTTTCACCTAAAAGAAGTTGTTATCAAATAATGACTTTTTTTTAAAATCATTTTTGTTTCCTCATATGATTTTATTAGGTTAAAAAATATTTTTGGTCCCTAAACTTTCATGAAAGTAATAATTTAGTCTATGAACTTTAATTTGTAACGATTTAGTTCCCGTACTTTCAATTTTGTAACAATTTAGTCCTCGAACTTTATTATGTATCAATTTAGTCTGTGTACTTTCAAATTTGTAACAATTTAGTCTCTAACGTAAAAATAATTATCAAAATTGGATGTTAATTTTTTTATTTAATGATGTAGACCTTGTATTTTATAAAAATATTAAGTCCCTAATTAGTTTATCGGTTCATTTATGCAAGAAATCTCATTAAATCTTAACACTATTTTCTACAATAAATACTAAATTGTTACAAATTTTAAAGTACAAGGACTAAATTGTTACAAAATTGAAAGTTCAGGGACTATTTAATCGTTACGAATCAAAGTTCAGAGGCTAAATTGTTACTTTTATGAAAGTTTAGGGACTAGAAGTAATTTTTAACCTTTTTTTTAACTATGATTTTCACTTCTCTTAAAAGAAAAATATTTGGGCCAAAGTGAGCACCAGCATACAGATATATTAGCGACTATGAGGTATGTAGTTCAAATTCTCCTATTCATATTATAATAAAAAAAATATTTCAGATCTCTATTTAAATTCTAATAGAAAAAATGTTTTTTTTTTAATTTTCAAAATTTAGTTTGAAATTTGAAAATATATTTAGGAAGTAAATTAAAAAAAAAGGAAAAAACTTATAAATGGAAATAATATCTAATAAGCTTAATTTAAAAAAAAGAAACCATTTTTAATAGACTTTGCCATTCATATATAATTTTTACATCTTCCTAAATTTATAAATAGGATTTTTATTAGAGACAATGTCAAACAATCATTATAACATTTGTTTTCAAAGTGCCAATCGCATTATGGTTGTCACTTTAGAGAGAAAATATATATATATTTTTTCATTTTATGTACCAATGAGATAATTAATGATTAAAAAAAATTAATTTTCTTTTCACAGATAAAAAAAAATTATAGTGTTACAAAAAAAGGAAAGCATTATTTTTTTGTCTCTCATTATCTAATGGCACGATCATATTATGTTCTGAAAATTACATTGAATAGTTTATAGAGAAGAAACATTTTCCTATTTTTCTTTGCTTTGGATTCCACTTATGTCAATCTCAAACACAATATTCGGTCAAATAAAAACGTTCTCCCGCATAAATCTGAAAGTCATAAAATACTTAAAGCATGTAAGCTACATCGAACAATTTCTAGAGACTTAAGAATATTTCTTGTCCTTTATTCTTTTTTTTAGTTCAACATTATAGAGGTAACTCGTGAGAGATCAAAGTCAAACCATCGGTATTTGAGATTATAATTAGTATCTTTATCGTCATTGAACAATATGCTCAGACTCTTCCTTTATACGGTCATAGATTCTACTCTGTCAACCAAACTCCTATACATTATATCAATTTAGTAAGGAGAAAGAAACTACTTTCTTGTTTGTCACGAATCTTACTAAATTCGTCCAAATCCATTATCTTTTCAAAAAGAAAAGAAGAAGAAAAAATTGTCACATGTGACAAATTAGGACGAGACAATTGAGTTGAACACACTAAACAAATATAAATTGGTTAAAAATAAAAGATCCCAATAATATCATTATATATATATAAAAAAAATGGTTACAAAAAGCAACCAACACCTCAAATCATGCTTCTTAATTGTATGTACATAGGAATAAACTCCAAATTTTCCCATAGAAAAAAATGGAAAATACTTGACATTAATTTGGGGTTGGACTTAATAAATAATAATTAATTTCTTCTCTCATTAGCTCCAAAAAGGAAAAAAAAAGAAACACACAAAATAATAATATTACTTGTCAAGAAATATTGGGGCAGTGAGTACTGTGGAGGGCAGTGTTGTTTTGAGCATAAAGTGAACCAAAATTAGAAGAAGAAGAAGAGAATCCTGATGATGCTGCAATCTTGGAAACATGAGCTTCTTCTCTTGCTATTATTCCATTACTAATCACATTATTATTAGCATTATTGTAATTGCTTTTTCCACTCATATTTCCTTGAATTGGCATTGTTATCGGCATCGACATCGGCGTTGGCGTTGACATTTGCCATCCCCAACTCGTAGGACTCTTCGTCGAGTCGTTGTTTCTCTTTTCTCTCCCTCTTTCCTGTCACAAAAAAAAAAAAAAAAAAAAAAACTCCGATCATTTTGACTTCTTCTTGGTCTCATTCAAACAACTTTTTTGCTTCATTTGAAATGAACTTCATGGTATGTCAAAAAAATCGGCTAGTTTGAATTTAAATGTTTATACTATAAGACAAAGTTGTTTTGAACTTGTCGGTTATTCCAGTATCTAGACTTGTATGGTCAACTTATATCGATAGAATTTGCATCAAACAATTTGTAATGCAGGATGTACTAGAGGAAAAAATTTGACTACAAAACATGTTAGATTCAAATTGAAAAATCGATTAGAGGAACTGAGTTTCTAACTAGGGATGTCGCAAATAATCAGTCAATTGCTTGTAACCAAAGTGCTTGACATGCTTGGGTCATTAATATAGTAATAAAGAGTTAGAAAGAGAGAGGAGAAGTAACTAATAAAATTAGCAACATAAGAAAAAACCTATATCTTGTTTTACTTCACCAATGATAATGTTTAATTTCATTCATTTTGTTCTCTCAAATGTCTATTCAAATACTTTGACTATGTAAACAAACAAACCAATAAAAAAAATGTTACCTCATGTTCTAAAGAGTTAAAAGGGTTTATGAAGTTTTTTATATAGTGTTGTTTTCAAATATAAAAAAAATGAACTAAAATATTTACAAATATAGTAAAATTTCACTGTCTATCTACGATAAATCACGATAGACTACTATTTGTGTCGCAATAGACTACTATTTGTGTCTATTTATAGTCTATCACAACGCAGATAGTAGTCTATCGTAATCTATCGATAGATAGTAAAATTTTGTTATATTTGTAAATGTTTTTAACATTTTGTCATTTAAAATAATTTTTCATATATATACATATATATATATATTTATTTATTTTGACAAATAATTTTTTACATATATATATAAAGAAAAAAAAAAAGGAGAGAGGGAGAGAGACAAAGAGAGTTGAAATTTACCTCATTATCTGCTAAAAAACCAGAGTAAAAACTAGACCACATAGAAGGAGGAATATGAGGTTGTTGGCCAGCCACACCACATGCATAACCATTGTTTTCATTCTGACCACACACAAAGATAAGAACAACAGTTCAATTATTATACTCTCAATATTTCCTTTTCATTATCTATATTTTTCTTTTCTCAAAATTTCTAAAACATTAATATATATACACACACACATATCGGGTATGATCTCATAAACATTCTCGAAACAGATCATCCTACTCGAGTCAACAATGTATTTAAAGTTTAAGCCAAATCTAGACAAATTTAAGAAAGTAATAAAGCAAGAAATATAAAATTAAAAATAAAATAATTTCAATGTCTACCTTTGGTCTCTCAATATTGAGCTTTTGAGAAGAATTACGAAAATGGTAGTTGAAAATTCCTCCAATGCTCAGATCAAGATTATGCCCATTGCCTACAATTAAAGCAAAATTTCTTCTATTAAAAAAATAAATTAAATTAAAAAAAACCCTAAAAAAAACACAACTTAGAATAATTTTGATTCCTTTTGTTTTTATTGTACCTCCATTGCTTGCATCCACCATTGTCTCCCCTTTGTAAGACCTCTGCTCAATTCCACTGTTTTAATCCAAAAAAAAAAAAAAAAAACATTTTAATTCTTCTTTTTCATTCTCACACTTTTCTCAAACAAACATAAGCCAAAATACTATAGGCCAATAGTAATTAACTTATATTCCTTCTCTTAAGGTTAAATGTCCAAATTCGAATAATCCTATAATTATTGTGCCCTAAAGAAGATAAACCTTTAATAATTAATCACAATACCAATATAACATAGTTCAAATGATCAGAACCCAACGTATTTATACTTTAAGAAGAGAAAGAATAATTTATAAGGGGTGTCTTATTTTTGCTCACTTCTTCCCAATGATTTGGCTCATTTGATTTTCCCATTTTCCATATTTTTGAAGAGACAATCCTCGTAGCTTCGATCCTCCGCGAGAAAATCCAGTGCTTTGTCGACGAAGAACATGCACAAACTCTTCTTTGCTTAGATTCTTCATCTGCAAAAACTGTTCTCATAATCTACGAAAATATAATAATTGATTTTTTAAGAGCAATACTTAGGTGTTACTCCTTCCTCTATATACATAAAATATTTTTAAAAAAAACAAATGAATTGTTAGGTGGTAATTTTTAATTGCTGTTGCACCCAAGTTGTTTCCTTTTTCTAATCTCGTACCGAACCAGAAAGATTTCAAATAAATAAATTTAGAATTTTGTGTTTAGATAGTAACGGCAAGAGAAAGCAAAATAAAATTTTTTTTATCAGACTTTTGACTCTAAACCATATGAAATCCAGCAAAATCTTATCATTCTAGTTAAAAAAATTTCTTACTTGAAACGTGATTCAGGAATTCAAATCATTTTATTTATTTTAATAACAAACAATGAAATTTCAAGTCATGAAAAAAAATTACTCACATGTTTCATATCTTCGTCGTAATCAGTTATATTGAAGTTTATGTCTGCATCGACTCCCCTAAACTTTATTGCAGCTCGATCATAAGCCCTGTTAGCTCAAAACAAAAACCCCCCACAAACTTTCAAACAAAAAGAAAATATATATATATATATATATATATATATATATATATACTTAAAAAGAAGGGGAAAAGAGATATGGATGATAGGGGAGTCAAAAATTAATCTTTAATTCTAAGAAATATAATGAAAAGGAAAAAAATAAATGGACTAAAGAAATGGAATAATTTTATTTATTATTTTTTTTTAAAAAAAAAAATAATAATAACTAACCGTGCTGCAGCGTGGGCTGTGTCAAACCCACCTGGGGAAATTCCAAATCAAAACTCTTTGTTAGATTGAATGTGCAAAAAAAGGAAATAAAAAAGAAAAAGAACAAGAAAAAAAGAGTTGAAATATTAACAAAAATTGGACTTTTTTTTTTTTTGTTCTTTTTGTTCTTTTGAGTTTCTTTTTTTCTTACCCAAATAAACTTGTTTCCCACAATCCCTGAAGAAAAAAAAAAAGACAAATAAATCAACTAAATTATAATTAGAAAAAAAAAGGTTTCCATAAAAAAGAAAAATACGAAATTCCCAATTGGGAAAGAACTGATTTTTCTTTTTTTTACAAAAAAAAAAAAATTCAGTATTTTTTAAAAAAAATTTATTACCAAATATGAGATTCCCATCTTCCAGTTCGCCGGTAAAAGGTTACTCCCCGGTACTGCGAGCTCCGGGAACGCGGCCCACGGCGGCTCTTCCTCACCTGCTGCTGTTTCTGCTGCACAATTCTCAACTCCGGCGGTCCGCCGCCGCCACCGGAATCGGCTGTGGACGACAAGTTCAACCAATGGGTTCTGGGCACTGGAGACCCAGAATCCCCCCATCCTCCGACCACCGGAAAAAGCGTCTGAGTCACCAATTCCGGCGACGCGCCGCCACCGCCGCCGCCAGATTTTTCCCTTTTAAGAATATCGAAGATTAAAACAGAAGAATCTTCGTCTCTGCTATTGGAAACCTCGTCGGCGGCATTAACGACGGAGGAATTTGAAGTCTCTGAATCTTCCATTACGATCCGATTTGCCGTCGTTTCGTCACGGTTCGTAATCGAATCGTTGAGATCCAACATCATCACTTCTTCTTCTTCTTCTTCTTCCTCTTTCAGATCGTTCTTCAAAAAAACAGAGCAAAACAGAGAGGAAAAAAGTTTATATTTTTAATTTTTTCTATTCTTTGTTATTGAGAAGAAAACAAACCCTGAATTTCTCTCGCCATTAATATCAAAATTTTGAACACAAAAAACGAAACTCAATGAAGAAATTCTCGAGAAAAGAGATTAAAAAGGCAATATTTTTATTTTTTTTGGGTTGGTCTATGAAGCTTCTATGTCTATGGCTATGGCTATAGCAAAAATTTGATGAGAGAGAGAAACAGAGAGAGAGCAGAAAAGGAAGTAGCTGAGGGAAGACAGGTCTAGAAAAAGAAAGATGAAATCTTGAAACTGTGAAGGCTAAAGCAATTTTAGGAATAGTTTTAAACCCATTCCTTCTTTTTTAGCATTAAATTTAAAGAATATGTGAGAAGCAAACCAAAATAATAAATATTATTATTATAATAATAATAACAAATATAAATATAAATATATAAATAAATAAATAAATAAAACAGTTAAGTTGGATATTATTAATTGTGTCGATAGCCAAACACGGCGCCGTGCTCAGATGTATATGTTCCAATGAGAATTAAAAATTAGGTTTGAATTTGTATTCTTTTCTGCTAAAGTTTTGCATTTTCTTTTCAAGTTTCTTCTTCTCTCTTCTATTTCATATTATGATTTGTGACATTTTTAGAAGAAAAAAAAAATACGTAAATTTTTTTTTTTTTGTCAAGTTCTGAAAAAAAAAAAAGTTTTTAAAACTATTTTTTTTTAGTTTTCAAAAATATGACTTTGATTTTCCACCAAATATATAAACTAATAGAGGGAAGTGTTGTTTATAAGCTTAATTTTCATAAACAAAATTTAAAAAACCAAAGGGAGCCTTATTTATTATTTTTTTTTTATAAAAAAATATTATAAACATTACTTCTATCTATAAGTTTCTTTGTTTTGTTATTCACTTTCCAACAATGTTTTAAAATAGGGTGGAAACGGATCGTTTTGGTGGTCAAACCAATCCGAATCGAATTCTGCATATTGTTCGATTTATATATATATATATATATATATATATATATAAGTTAAAAATGGTTCGATTTTGTTACAAATTTGATTTTTGAAATTACACCGAATAGAACCGAATAATTCGGTTTCAAATAATTTTCAAACTGGACTGAACTACATTTTTTTGGTTTTACTAAGTTTTGAGTTCGATTTTTAAAAACAGTTTGATTTTTGCGGTTTGAATGACCATCCCTACTTTAAAACCCAATTTAAAATTTGAAAACTTAAAAAAAAAAAAATTCAAATACTAGTATTTGTTTTTAGAATTTGACTAAAAGTTCAAGTGTTTCTTCAACAAATGTGAAAATTATACTATGAAATTCAGGTAAAAAAAACAGCCAGACATTTAAAAAAAACATAAAAGTAAAAACAAAATTGTTATTAAATGGGTTTTAGTTATTTATTTTGTTTTTTTAAGTAACAAAAATGTAGAGGTGCAATTTGAACCTCTAACTTCAAGATAGAAAAGTACCGTTATTGTCGTGTCCATATTACCTTTAGAGTCCATTTGTTTCGCCGGCATCCTAGATTTCCACATAGTAAGCATCTAGATTACCATGTTTATTTTACAGTATTATAAGATGCCCCATAATCCAACTTACGGAGGACATCTGGAGAGCATCTCAAGAGTTTTGGATGCCCTCCATTTTCCAAATTTCCGAGTAGAGGGCATCCCCATTTTACATTTGTGTCCTTTTTTAAAAATAAAATAAAATTTACATATATATACTAAATTTCATTTTCATTATATAATTAAAATAAATATTGTCAACCATATATATATCATTTTTTTTCTTATATGTAATTCTTAGGAGATTTTTTAAAAATAGAAAAATAAGGGAAACTATTTACACAAAATAGTAAAATTTGTAGATAGTTGTGATAGACGCTGATAGAAGTCTATTAGGGTCTATCAGTGATAGAAATTATAGAAGTCTATCTAATTTCTTTCACTAATAGATGCGGATAGAAGTCTATTAATGTCTATCAGTGTTTTTTTTTACTATTTTCTGTAAATAGTTTGACATTTTTTCTATATGTGAAAATTTCCCTAATTCTTATTATTTTTTAGCAAGATGTTCAAATTTAAATTAAATTAATATTTATTTTATGAAAAATCTTAAATTATGATATACTATTTTGTTGAGAAAAAAACATATAAAAATAATATAAACTGTATTAATTTAAAAATCAATTCGAATCAATAAAAATAAATATGTTTTATAAGTTCAAACTATAGCAAATTAATTATAAATTAATAAATAGTTATAAGAGCATTCTTGGAACATTATGTATATTTAAGATATTCCCGAATAGAATTCTTACGAAACAAACACAATTATCAAAATACTTTCCTATATTTGCAAAATATTCTCATAAAACAAACATGGTAATCTAAAGGTGTCAGACATCTATAATTTTATATATCTATAATTTCGTGCATCTAAGACTCCAGTTATCTACATTTCCAAAAAATAAACATCCTTTTGAGTTATTTGTTAATGGTAATTTTTTTTGTCTCTTAAATTTTAAGATAGTTTAGTGAATAAAATAGTATAGGATACTTATTATCTACACTTGTTAGTTAATGTCCGTATAAATTGCTTTTGAAGTCAAAAAGCAATTTTGAGAGGATCTTTTAACTATTTATTTATTAATTTATATAAATTCACTTTCTAATTTGCCCTTATCTACAATGCAAAATCACGTAGATAGACTTTTAAAATTAGTGTGTTTTTTTAAAAATAAAAAATAAAAAAATTTCTCATTTATGTTTCCCTATATTTTTCTTACACCGTCTTGATTTTAATTGCAACAAAAATATTAAGGGGCTCAATATTTAACAATTATATTTTCCTACTATTTTATCAAATATTGCAGAGAACAAAATAATTTGCACCTTTTAAAAAAATTGATATTAAAATATTATATAAAAATAATAGAAATAATATGTTCTAAACTACAACAATTTAATGTTAATTTACCACAACATTTCAATCTGTATTTAAATTTGATTAAACACTAATTTATCTCATATTACAAATATTCAAATCCACACACACAACTGGCATCCTTTTTAATAGTTACAATAATTTTAAAATAATTCGAAATAGAGGTCAGATGTGAAGCATAAAATTAAATTCAAATTCTAATTATTGACTGGATGACAATTGATTACATTTATTTACCAATTTATATACCGGATTGATAGTAGGTCATAAATTGGGAAAATTTGCACTCACTCGAAATTTACAGTGGCATGTGGATTAAAAATATATAAAAATATATATATATTTTTTTTTATGAAATTAAAATATTTTTTAATTCAAAGTTTAAACAACGAATAAAATATTTGAAAATTATGTTTAAATATGTTTCATGTTTTATTAGTACAATTAAGGTTTAAAATATCAAGGTCTTAATTTTACAAAAATTTCGATAAATGTCGGTTTCGATGGATATTTGGGGTAAAATTATAAAAACAAAAAATTGAAAAAATATATTTAAATTAGTAAATAAAAATTTTATTGTTTTCAAATAGTAAACATGTCGATTATTTATATTATATTTATATTAGTGACATTTTGATGTTTATTTTTTTGTGTTTCGTGGATTTTGCTATGATATAGTGGAGATATCGATTCACCACTCATGTCGATATCGATGGAAATATCAACATATCGATGAAAATTTAATACTATGACTACAACACATCTCAGTGTTTGAAAATTTGAACATTTAGTATTGAGAGTAAGAGTATATGTCAATAAATGTTGAGGAATGCAATGTTCATATTGGCTTCTCAACACATTTATTGACAAGCATATCTCAACGTTTATTGACATATAATATTTCTAAGATTGAAAGTTCAAATTTTAAGACTTTCACATTTGTTGTACTAATGAAATATTAAACACGTGAAACATTATAGACCAAAACAAAAGAAAGTGTGAATGTTTAGAACTAATGAGTCAAAATAACGGTAAGGAGTACCAAACAATATTTTTTTATACCCGAGAAAATAGAAGTTCTTGCTTATTTTCTATGGAAAATAACACTTTTTGATTAATGAGGTTCAAGTTTGATAGCATTTTTGTCTTTGAATTTTTAAACTCAACTATTTAATCTATAAATTTGATTTTAGGAATTTGAACTTTTGATGTACTTAAAGGAAGTAGTATATATTAATAGTACTGAACTATGATCACTTTTGTCATTAACAAAAGAGTTAGCTCAAGTATTTAAATGTACTAAGAGCAGGCAAAAGAGCAATGGCTGGCCACATAAAATCTGAATTTCTTATGTATATTCTACAAATATAAGTCAAGTTTAATGTAAACCGAAAATATTAAAAAAACTTGTTTTTTTCATGAAATTTGACAAAGTATTTAAATGTTTTTTTAAGAAAAATGAAACTATGGCTATCTTGAAAAAATAAAATAAAACTTTTCAATAATAAAAACGAGGAAAATTTTTAAAAATAGAAAAATAAGGAAATCTACACACACAAAATAGAAAATTTTTAGATAGTTGTGATAAACTCTATCAATGATATTTACACACAATAACAAAAATTAATATTTATTTTATAAAAAATCTTAAATTATGATATGCTTTCTGATAGACCATGTTAGTGATAGACGCCGATAGAAGTCTATCAGAGTCTATCAGTAATAGAAATGATAGAAGTTTATCACTAATAGATGCTGATATAAGTTTATCAATATCTATAAGTATTTTTCTTTTTTTTTTTTTGCTATTTACTATAAATAGTTTGACATTTTCTATTGAAAGTTTTCTTAAAAACGACAACAAATTCATTATCAAACAATACTTCAATAATTTTAATTTCACCTAGTAGTGAATTAATGTCTCAGTGCGTGGGATGAAATTAATCGAAAATTTAAGGTTAAATTTGATGCACTCCACTCTGTACATGATACGAAAACATGAGTAATACCATAATACTATATGTAAAATCCTAATAAACTTTTCTAAAAAGAAATAATAATAATAATAAACTTGAAATAATATATATATATATATATATATACCCACGAAAAAAACAAAAGAGTGGTCCAACCTTAACAGAAATTTTCTACTAAAAACGTCTTTTAATTAAAGTGTGTATTCAAGTGCCCATTAGGTCATGTCGTTTACCTATCTATAATAAAAATTGGTGTAATTGAAATGAGATTCCATTGATGAATCAATCGTAATGGACCTCAATCGCAAACGTAATTGAATTACTTTTGATTACGTTCATTTAGAATTATAAATCTATCACATTTACTGCTACCGTTATCGTTTAAGGTCAAACAGTAATTGTTAAGGTAAGAATAAATGTGACATATTGATAATTCTAATACTCTAATAGTAACAATATCTATAGTGGTAACGGTATCGTCGTATCGGTTAATGAGTCCTACATAATTTTGAAATGTAATTGGATGGATCACTACCGCTCGTCAATTAGTTTGCATTTTTTATTACAAATTTGGAAGTGAACCCCACATGTTAGTACGAGTATGAAACATAGATAAACAACAACAAACGTAATCAAATAAGCCAACTTTTTAAATTACCATTGATTTATTATGTTTCATTTATAATAAACGTGGCCTAAATTCATGGGACAGAATAATTTAACTAATTATGATATTATTTTTTCTAAAAATTAAATTTACAAATTAAAAAAGAAAATAAAAACAGGAATAAGCTTTATTTGGTAAGAAATTTATTGGTATTGGTACTAAAAATATGAATTATTTGTGGAAAGAAGTAAAAATTTCCTAAAACGGGCAACGTCCCACGTTTCATCACACGGTCCCTTCACCCTCACCCAGTCACCCTCACGCTCACCTAGCCGCAATTAATCTCCTATTTCATTGGTCGGTCACCTATCTAGCTGACCGACATCTACCCCACCAATAATTATAAACGCGCTATTTAATTTCACCATTTTCTTTTCCACATATTTTTAAATATCTCCCAATAACGACCACGTGTCGTTTTCTTATTTGTCAAAACCCACAATTGCTGGACCACTAATCTCACGTAGGATGATCTTAAGAATCCTACACGGACAGCGTTGACTGTACCTAATTTTTGGAGTTTTTCTACGCGAAGGACCACCTTCTTAAGGTGGGACCGTCTAACGTGGCACGTTTTGACTGGTCCATGGGATTGAATATTCAACTCATTCCACGTACGAGATTCAACGGATCTAACGGTTCGGACTCGTCGCGTCCACCTACAGGCTACAGCTAGAAGCTGCGGATTTTCTTCTTTGAATAACATTTCCATTAAATATGTTAATTATTATTAGTGTTTTAGGTTTTTTTTTTCTTTCCACTTTTAATTAGTCTGAATGTTATAATATATTTAATTATATCTCTATTATACACCATTATTAATATTCAGTGATAGTTTAATAGGGATGAAATTAAAAAAATTATTAAATGAAAATGATGTAATTGAAAGCAAATTATTGCTTGGTGGAGAATTTTTTTCATATCTATTTATCTTTTTTTTTCTTTTTTAATTTCATTAATAACTCATCGATTACGTTAAAAATAATAATCTGATTAATGGTTAAAATTTTGCAATGTAGCCTTCAAATGAACAACATTTTAATCAAATTAAAAGAGAGGTTAAATTATAAATAAAATGAAGTTTACTCAGTTAATTTTAAAACTTGGGTCTATTCATTCTCGAAAATTTAAAAGTAATTTTTTAAATTTTCAATTTAGTGTTCCAATAAGTTTATGCAATTTTAACTTTATCTTAAATAGGTCTTTTGCATATTCGATATTTTAAAAAATTACGGACCAGCTAGACATAATATTCAATGTTTTATATCTAATAAATTAAATAATTTCAAAAAATTGTTATTAGGTTAGGACCTATTAACACAAAATTGAAAGTTTCGAGACCATTTAGATATTTTAAAAGTTCGAATACCTTTTAAACACAAAATTAAAAGTTCAAAAATCTATTAGATATTATTTAAAGTCCGTAGATCTTTGAACACAAATTTTAAATTGAAGAGATTAAACTTATAAATAACCTAAAATAAATACATATCACTCTTAAAACTAAAATTATAATTTTATAGTACAACAAACATTAGAGGTATAGAGATTTCAACTTCCGTCCTAAAATATTAAAAAAGAAAATGTCAATTACTACTAAGTTATGTTTTTTAACATTTTTTTTAAATTTTAATTATATGTTTTTTTGAATATAATAAAGATTAGAGAGTTCAAATCACAGACTTCCTTGCCACTAATACGTGTATGTTAGTTGAACTCAATTTTTTTTTCAACACTCTCTTTAGCATTGTTCAATTTTATCTCGAATATTGAAAATTATTATTTTTTAGTATAATAAAATTTTAATATAATGTCAACAAATTGTTGATAATTATACTAACGAGCGTGGCATGAACATGACCCATAAAATCATCCTTTGAATAAATTAAAGGAGTATTAAATTTTGTAATTATCTAAAAATTAATAAAGATAGGCCCATTCCCAATGCTATAACTAGGCTTTGTTTAATATTATGTGATTCCAGAAGATGAATCCCTGCCTAGGGTTTTTGTTATTTAATTTTAATGATATTTTTCTTCTTCTAATATTAATAAATCAAACCATGTATTATAACTTGTATCACTTATCACTATTCTCTCTCTCTATCTCTCATTGGTAGTGTTTAAATATTTAGAATTGTATAATAATGTAAGATTTCTCTAACATTGGTTTTATTTTTAATTATTTATTATTTTTTTAAAAAAGTAATGAATTGCAATAAAGAGAAGTGAATCTTATGTGGGTGTAACAACAAATAAAGCAAACAAACTCACCAAAAAGACGATTAAAACATACCTCAAGGAAATAGATCTCAATGAAAGCACCACACGATTTAGAGCAATAGAGGAGAACATCAGACCGCCTGACAAATCACTTGGGGAGAAGCAATGTAGCACCCATGGAATAAAAGATTAAACTCCCTCAAAATATAATAAATGAGATCAGTACATCGAGCTACTCTCTAAACCTTTTTTACCTGATCAACTTATTGTCAACACTAAAATGACAAATTCAGTCAAACTCTGTACCTTAATGAGATATACTATGAGAGCAATTACCATGCAAGAACAGTACATCTCCCCAAATAGGTTGACGAAAAGTTATATTTTAAAAAAGTTAATTTACTTATTGTATTTTTTAAGCGTGTGTTGCAGTTTTAACCTTGATTCAAAATCTAATTTTGGTGGGAAAACTACTTTCGTAATGTTTTGTTATAGATTACAAGCATTAAAAAACTTCGACTCTAATTGAATGCACCAACGGTTAACCTTGACGAATGTAGCTTCAAGCATGTATATCTCTATTATATTAAAAGGGGCTATGTAGGGAGAACCTTTATATGCCTCTTTTATTCTTATATTTTTCATAAATTTTCATATTGTCCTTTATCGGGTGGTTGTGACTTTTTAAGTGTAGGTGTCTGTTTGAAAGACAGTGGAGATGACTTTTCCAACTTTTAGTTTACAAAATAAATTTATTTATTTAAAAAATAAAATCATAGGTCAAATAAGTGCAATTGATGTTGATGGGACCCGACTCTTCAAGATATGATGCAATAGATGTCAATTGGATGCATCTGTTTGGGATGGGAGATGGTTACACACATTGAATTGGTGCATTGATTCTTCCAATGTATATGTGAGATGCACGTGTAAAAGAAAAATAAAACAAATACTTGCATTTACATTCTTAACAAAATAATTTCATGGAGATGGAAAGTTCAGAGAAAAATACAAAAAAAAAAAAAAAAAAGCAGATCTAATTGCATGAAAGTAGTAATTAATACGGTGAAACAAGGCATCATTTCGTGTAACTTCACAGTAGATATATACAAACATTAGAATAAGAATTATGCAAAAAATATATATATATATATATATTGAGACTGAAATATTAACATATTATTTGGATAATCTAATGGGATGTTTTCACAAATAGAAAAAAAATAAAATTAATTACACATATAGAAAAAAAAAGTGGAATATACATAAGCATGGAGTGCACTTTTTTCTATATGTGTAATTAGTTTTGTTTTTTTTCTATACACAACAATTTCTCTAATCTAATTGCTAAAACATTTTTTCTTTTTTTTGTACTAGATAATTTTTTTTTTGTTTTGAGAAAAACTATAATATGTAACTTTTAAAAATTAATGGTAATTGTACCAAAATGTTATAATATTTATTTATTATATGTTAAAAAATCACAATTTTAAAAAACTAATTAGAACGTGCATTGTTCGTGTTTCTTGACTAATTTGACTAAAAGGGTGAAAAAGAAGAAGAAGATAGATAGTTTGCAAGTTTAGCTCATGAACCTTTAGTTTTGTTTCCATTTGGCATGTATCTTTAAATAATGTCTAAATTGTAATTTGAAGGACATATTAAACATAAAATTAAAAGCTCAATAGTCTACAAGACACTGAATAAAGTTCATGAATTAAATAGACACAAATTTAAAAAAATGTTTGAAATTAGACTTATAATCATAGTGAAAAATTACAATCGAAATCTCGATTGAGGAAAATTTCGTTTTCCTCCCAATTTCAACGAAATTTCGTCATTTCGAGAAAATTCCGAGATTTTTTTTTGAATTGTTCTAAATTTTCAATTTTATGGTCCTAATTACACATAATCTATAGTTTCACATGCGAAAGTCATTTTCAACAAAGGATTAAGCACTACAACAATTTTGACTTTAGATGTCAGTTAGCATTTAAGTAACGATGACAGATAGACACTATGATGACCATTTATAAAAAAAGCGCCTTTTTTTTCGAAAAATTTTGGGCATTAACGAAAGTTTCAGATATGATGACGGATATAAACTGCCATTGACTATAGGGATACGATGGTTGTTGAACACCGTCATCTAAGGTGAATAAAACGCGGGATATTAACGCGCCAAAATTATTGTTTTCATAAAATTATAGATGGCGGTTTATAACCGACATTGAATATAGGGATACGATGACGGTTTTCAACTGCCATCTAAGTTGAATGAAATGCGGGAAATTAACGCCAACAAATTCTTCTTTTCATAAAAAATTAAAAAATTAAGGTAAAAAAAAACGTGGATACGATGGCGGTTAAACCGCCATCAAAGGTGAATAAAACGAAATATATATATTTATTGTAAAACAATAAAAAAAATTAAGTACTTTATTTAAAACCTAAAACGACGTACTTTTAAGAGTTAAAACCGCCATCTTATATATTATAATAATACGACATCGTTTTTACTGAGTATTATTTACTTTTTTATCCTAGAGCTTTGAACTCAACCTTCAAAATTTATAATATAAAATTTCTATACATAAATTATCGAAACTTTTACAATGATAATTCGATTTTTCAACTCAAGACGATGCGGTTTTGGGAAAGCTATATCCGTCATCATGGAATTAGCTCAAAACCACTTCGTTTTGGCCTAGGGTTTCCTATACACACTATGCAATTGAGCCAAACCCTCGAGAACCATCCTTCACGGCTGATTATTTATCTGCTGCTAATGGTGAGAGCATCTTCACGGCTGCTACCATGATTAACAGCGGCAGACGATAGTGCATGGCTGCTGCCACAAAAGACAATAAATGATGATTGAACATAATAGATTGTTTGTTTTAGCACCAAGTTCATTTGAACTTCCTCGTGGTATGGCTGTGAAGATTGTCTGTTTGTTTTTTTTCTTTTTTTTTTCTCATTAATGTTTACTTTTAGGATTTGGATAACTCTAATGTGTATGTGCTCTATAATGTCGTTGAGCCGCTACTTTTTGGAGTCTTAATAGTTGCAGAGTTGCTGATCAAACTCTAAAACTTGTTCCAAATATTGAAGTGAGTGACTCTATTTCACAGTTTTCTTTTTGTGAAATTCTTGCACCCAAATTAAACATTCCTGTCTATAAACTATAATCTCCATATTTCTTTTGTCCTGTGTTTGTAGAATTTTCAAACAGCACTTAAATGCTTGAAGTTTTGGTCTCAAAGGTATGATGTTTACTCAAATGTGAGTTTGCCTATTATTACTGTGTGTGTATGGCTGGTTAGTTGATCACCAAACTAATTTGGTGGAAATCTATCCTCTTACTTTCGTAGGAAGACATGTAAAGTTCCTTTTAGGGAAGCATTCTACACCTCTAAACAAATTCTAAAATTTGACAATTTAGTGTAGAAGAAATCTCATGATGTCAAAGAGAAACTTAATTATGAATTGTTGTAAATTTCTTTAAGGATGACATCAAGTGATCCAAAACTTAACTGATTTATATAAAGTGTTAGTACAATGGTAGTTTTAAAATTTTTATAGCTTGGGTCAATTGATGAAACTAAAAGTTTAGGCCCCGTTTGGTAATCATTTGATTTTTGGTTTTTACTTTTTGAAAATTAAGCCTACAAACACCTTTGGTAACTATTTGGTTTTGGCTAACAAAAGTTTAGCTTGGGTCAACTGTCTTCTCAGAACAACTACGATAAATGGTGCTCATTCCATATAAACCTGGATAAGAGTTTACAGTATTATTATACATTAGTTTGATTTTTATATAGCTTTTCATAAGAACGTAATCACTCATTTTCATTTTTTTGATAGAGGTCATTGGATATTGTGTGTTGTTAAATGTACATTCAAATACAACATATATTTTAGACTCATTACACCCTAACAAGCTGGATGATCTGAAATATATTGTAAATACATAAGTTTGTAAAATATTATATTAAAATAGTTATATTTTTTATTCTTTAAGTTTGTTAAAAGGTTTGCATTTGTGTTTGGATGTTTTTGTCCTTTATTTAGAACAATGAAAATGTTTATGGCTCAAAGTAGACACCGGATACAAAAACATGTCAATACTACATGGCTCCCCGTAAAGGTAAATAAAATTGAGTTATAATCAATTAACTATTATTACATGTACAAAACAAATCTTAATTATTGTTATTTATTTCTATGTTTTAGTGCCCTCGCCAAAAAGGTAGCGTGAAATGTGGGTATTATGTGATGAAGTTCATGAGTGAGGTTTTACATCATCCAGATACTTCTATCAATTCCCTTGTATGTCACTATTCTAACTTTTTACATATTGCGAACTTAGTGATAATGAATTTATTATAATATTTGTTATATTTGCTTTGATGTAGTTTAATACTAAGAACTCTTTTACCCAAGAAGAATTTGATGAGGTCCGAGTTGAGTGGGCGGAGCATGTGTCAAACTACACTTGATTGGATTGCATGTTGCCACAATATATATTTGTTAGCTTTCGCTTTGAACTTTTGGTACCCCTTAGGCATTTTGTGTAACTTTGTTTGATTGTAAAGTTGTTGGAGAGTGTTCTCTGAAATTTTGTTGTGTAGCATTGTTTGTTTGTAAAGTGTTGGAGATGTTTTTTGAAATTTTGGTAGATCTTAGGGATTTTGTGTAGGTTTGAAACTTGTTGTGTAACCCTATATTGAAATTCAATTATGAATTGATCATTAATATTGAAATGATATGGCTGATTGTGTTCTCTGGAAGTTCGTCTTTGCTTTCTTGAATATTTGTGAATTATTAGTATTAAACAAAGGATGAGAATTATTAGTAATACAAAAATGGTTTATGCAGGATTTTTGTTCCATATTTTGCTAATAATTTGTTGCAGGTTATATCAGATATGATGTTAGTGTTAAACTGACATCGTAGTATACAACAATAACATCTATTAAACGTCATCTAAACGAAACAAAACAACTTTGATGGAATCCATGCCAGTTTCCAACTGTCATCCATGACTCATATTATGGCAGTTATACACTGACATCGGACCTAACCGTCATCGTATTATGTATGATAGCATGGGTATGATGTCAGTTTCTAACTGACATCATACAAAATTGCTATCAAATGTCTATGATAGGATGACATTTCACAACTGTCATCCTAAAAAACCGCCATCGTATATATAAGATGGTAGAATAATTGATGGCAGTTCAAAACCGTCATCAAAGGTAAACCGCCATCATATCCTAAGATGACACTGGATACAAGGGCGGTTTGTAATCCGCCATCATATATATATGATGGCAGTGCAAAACTGACATCTAACACCAAAATTGTTGTAGTGAAGTTTTTTTTTATGTGCTACTTTTTCAAATTTCCAACTTTTCTCAATTTTTAGCTGTGATTAAAAATGGTCAGTTACAATCTAATTAAGCCACAATCAAAGTTTTATAAATTAATTTTCATCAATCTCTATAATTTTTTTCTAAAATTTACATCAATATCGATATTTCAATCAAATCATGATCTAGATATTTTCACCGAGATCGATATTTCAAACTTCAGTGAAAAGCAAATAGAAGTACAACTGAGAGAGAGTATACAAAAGTACAACCTAAAATTGATGTTGAAGGGCAAAGATGGGAATTGAGGAGAGCAATAAGTAAAAAATTATTGGTACAAAGTTGGTGACACTAGCTTTCTAGTAGCAAATTTTCCCAATTTGAGTCCAATCAAATCCCATTCCACTGATACCTCAAACCAACCATTAATGGAAATTTCCTAAAGAGGACAACCACTATTTGTAGGCCCCACTTCCTTTTTCTCTCATTGCTCTTTCTTTTCTTGTCTCCTTGTTTTTTTTTCTCTTTTTAAAAAAAAATATGTAACATATAATAAAACTTTGATGTAGATGTTTTTCCTTTTAATATTAAAAGCTCTAAAAGAAAAAAAAAGCTAATCATCAAGTGAGCATCTTGACCATTGATATGAGAATGAATGGCTGTGATTTTGTGGGCTACTCATTTTAATTGGTGATAACAAAAAAAAGTAGCAAGGTTCCAAAAGTGGGGGGGATGTGTAAAGATTCTTGTGGTTGGCTGACATCAATTTCAAAATTAAATTTAAAATTTAAAAAAATGAACGGTCATGATTGCATCAAATTTTGCAGCTTTTGATTGATTGTTTTTTAACTTTTGCAATTTTGGGTGTCACTGACCACTGATTGGACATCCTGTCTCCATTAAGGTTTTTCTCTCTCTATTCTAATTTATTCACACCCTAATTCTCAAGCTATTTGCAATGCCATTAAGAAAAAGGTTGAATTTTTATCGTTTGGAGTTTAATTTTTATAAGTATTGTAAGTTTGGAAGTACGATTTGAATATTTGTAAAAGTTTATGACCTAGTTTTTATCATCGAAGGTTCGTGGGTATAATTACAGCTGCCACTATACTTCGAAGGTGGTTATTACAGTTTGCCTAAAAAAAGTTTACTCATTTAGTCGATGAACTTAAATTTTGTGTTTAATAAACCTAGGATTTATAAACCGTTTCTAGTAAATTTTTAAACTTTCGATGTTGTGTATGACAGGTCATTGACATATTCAACATTTTTTAAATACAGAGATTTACTAGACAATAAAATAAAAATTTAGGAGCTTATTAGACATAAAATTCAATTCTACACCTAATAGATTGGTTAATTTATATAAATATTATATATGTCAATGACCTATTAGATACGAAATGAATATTTGGAGACCTATTAGATATTACTAAGGTTAAGGATTTATTAAATGCAAAATTTAAAGTCCGATAACCTATTAGAGACTTTTTAAAGTTCAAACACTAAATACACAAACTTAAAACGTTTATAGACTAAATTTATCATTTAAAAATATAAGGAATTTCTTAAGGATGTTTATAATGAAAAAATTTGATTTTTTTTAATAGAAAAGGGGATTTATGTGCCATCTAAACCAATTAAGAGAAGTCGCATATGACCAATCACAAGCACGTAGAAGTGCCAGGATCAAATTGAGTTTTCCTCTCATTCCTTGGTTGTTCTTCAAGAAATTGTCCCTAACCTTTAATTATTTACATACCAACCTTAAATATTCTCAAAATTACAATAAATAGTTACATCCCAGGTAAATACTTTATAAAACTACAATATTTTTTTATGAACAAAATTTATATTGTTTATGAGTTCAACCACATATGAGAGAGAGAATTTAAATGTTTAATTTTTGTTAATCAATGATATATGTCTTAACTCGTTGAACTCAATGCATCTTTATGTTAGGTGTAAACAAAATCTTATATTGGTTAGGGAAGTGAATGATCATGGGTATACAAATGATGAAAAAATACCTCCATTGGTATGAGACAATATTTTTGGTGGTTTCAAAAGCAAAGTTATCAAGGTTTATGGCCAAAACGAACAAATATTGTACCAGTGTAGAGATCTGTGGAGGTTTCTTTGTTCTTATCAATTGGTATTAGAGCACGGTCTAAACCTGGTTGTGTGGATGAGATCCTCAACGATTTCAAACAAAAGTAGTGTGTTTTGTGGATGGATCTCCAAATCGTACAAAAAGTGCTTGAGATGAGAACTTCATCAAATTAGGCAAATTTGGATAGAGAGTAGACCTATCAAGTCGGGTAGACTTGGCAAAAGGAGTATATTTGATTGAGGGGGGAAGATATTAAGGGTGCGACAAGTGGTCGACACGTAGTACATTCCACGATTTGATTCGTGGTTATGCTCTAAGCCTCGATAAGAGTAGACTCTCGCAGGTGATCAGGATTGGATAGATGAGGGAAGACTCAAGGTGGTACTTTTTATTCAAGGAGAAGATTATGTAATTAGATGCAAACAAAGTCTCACATTGGTTAAGAAATGAATAATCCTAGGTCTAGACGTGAAGATAAATATCTTCATTCATATAAGATTCGAGTAGTTTCAAAAGTAAAATCATGAAAGTTTATGTCAAAGTAAATAATACGATACACTGTTGTAAAAATAGATGAAAGGTTTAGTTGTCTTTATCAACATCACATGCAGATATTAGTTGTGCATTGCTACAAATAAAAAGCAATACTGATAACATCATTGGCTAGAAGACAAAGTTGAAAATAGTGAACAATAATTTAAGAGCATGAAAAAGAAATATATGATTATTACTATTATTACAAATATTATATTTTTAGTACAACATTATTATTATTATTAAATAAGATATACATGGTATTCAATATTTTTTTTTAGGTGTATGTGTTGTCCATTTCTTAGTAAATTAAGAAAGCTTCTTGAAGCCTCTAATGTTTGGCCCACAAATATAGATATATATTTCAAGGATAAGACAAGATGCATATCCAAACAGCACTCAAAGGAATGCATATCCTTTGGTGTCAACCAATCACCACCTTAAATTTTATTTCATCAATTAATTTTATACTTTTGCTTAGTGAACAATTTACATTTCTTTGGGACCCCTTTTGAAAGGTGTTTTCTTTTGTTTAGTTTCAAATTGATAATTTTTTCTAATGACTTTGATCCTATGTATATCAATTTTTAAAATGCTTCAAATGTAATGAGAGAGATATAAGTCAAAGGAACTATTACATGTTTGACTAAATTAACTCGATGTTTATTATTAAATTAGTTTAATTAAGTTTTGTTAAAATTTATTTTCTTTATTTCTAATGAACAGTTCAGTTGACATAGCAATAAAAATTTGATATTATCAAAATAAAAAATAATTATACAATGATGAAAAATAAAAGACATGTCAATTCTTAAATACATTCATTATTTTTAATATTACTCGTCACGCCAGTTATGAAAAATCTATGGCCCCTACAAAAACTTTAAAACAATTTATATCATTATAATTGTACCAACTAGGTATTCAATATATTAAAAGTTAACTATATTCGCAACTACCTTTTGAAAATTGAATCTCGCCCTAGTCTTAAACTAAAAGAAAAGGTTAACCATTTTAGTTTATATATTCATCCAACTTATCGATTGCTTGCTTATCAAATAAACAATGCTTCAAGCATATGAATCAATATACTAACATGAACATGTATCTAAACCAAATTACAAATGCAACTAAAAGGTGAGTATATAGTATATTTAGACGAAAACATACAAATTTCAACGCTGAAGAACCTATATTCAAGGTTTAAATTGTCAATGTCAGTGAAAATATCGAAATCTTAATTTTACGGAAATTTCGATGAAAATATTGATAAAATGTCAATTTCGATGTATATTTCTGGAAAAATTATAAAAACAAGAAATTTAAGGAAAATTCCTATAAACAGAAAAAATATCAAATTATTTACAGATATAGAAAATTTTCACTATCTATCAGTGATAGACTGCGATAGAATTCTATCGCTGATAGACAGTAAAATTTTTCTATATTTGTAAATAGTTTGACTTATTTTTAGTTATTTGAAAACCATCATAAATTTAAACTAATAAATAAATATTTAATAATTTTTAATCAAGTTAGTATGTTTGTTATTTATATTATATTTATATTAGTGACATTTTGTTGCTAATTTTTTTTATGTTTTATAGATTTTTCTACGATACAATAGAAATACTGTTTCACCTGTTATGTCGATGTCGAATTTATGGAAGCATTGAAATATCGATATATCAACAAAAATTTAACACCATGCCTATATTCGATAATAGAGTGATAAGGGTAGTGAAGTAATTTAGGCAAGAGGGGCAAAATGGGAATTCCAACGATGGTGTGGTCCAAGTTGAGAATAAATAGTTATAGTACACAACAATAACAATAATAATACCAATAAAACCATTAAAAGAGAGTTGGCTTTTCGAGTAAGAGAAGGGACACTTCATAATCCAGCACGTGACTTCCCACCTTTACCCCAAAAAAAAAAGATAACCTGCATTCACTCACACATTAATCATTTCTACTGTCCTTTCACAACTGTGGGCCCGCCCGATATCGACGGCTATTAGGCCATGCGATGCAAATCAACGACGGTAAAATTCCACGTGTCGTTTTCACAGCACGGACAGTAGACCTGTGGAATTTTAAATGAGATTTTGTAAACTTTAGCCTTAAATATATAAATCTAAACGACGCCGCTGTGATTTGGTGAAAGTGACACGTCATTAACGTCATTTTATTATTTTAATGAATCTCTATATCGATGTTAAAAAAAAAATTGATGATCCGAACAACATAACCTATACGATTTGAGTTCAAAGAAATGAAAACTTTATCGATTAAGTTTATTTATGGGACCACCAAAAAATAACATGAACTAACTATGAATTTATTATTAATTTAAAATATATATATTTTATTTACTTACAATATAATTATACATATATTTGTTGGTTTTAATTTTATTTCATTTCATGAATTTTGTATAATTTATTATCCAACCACTCTTACAAATAATTCTTTTAGAATTTCAGAAAAAAAAATTCAATAATATAAATTAAAATTAAATTGTAAACAATTAAATAATTTTTTAACGTATAAACATTTTACTTCATTTTAGAAAAAAAATTAAATAAATGATCTGACTTCTCTTGAATCATTACTTGTCTTAAACTGTTTTTAAGAGCGAAAATTATCCCTACAAACCAACATGGATTACGTGTATTTAACCCTCACTCACATGAGCGTGAGCGAGGACTAAACACTCAATATAGATTGCTCCAAGTTAAGCATGTTTAATTTTAAAATTTCTATGATTGAGTCACCTAAAAGGAACGTGCACATTGTTGGTATAGGTAGTAGCTATCAATTATTTTAACTATTTATTAACCATATTTTTATATCCTCAAAATTTTATTCATTTGGATGTGATCTCAGTTCATAAAGAGAGATGCTAGTTTCCTTGCCTCCCGTTTGGTATATTCTCTTTGATTAATGAATTATTAATTTTAAAAAATAAACTTTATGGCAATCCTAATCAGAGAATGTGAATAAAAATATTGTAGAACTTACCTCGTTACAATACATGGTGATTACAAAATCTGCAAAGGAAATCAACTGTGGGCTCTACATTTTTTTTTTAATCATGTATCGAATTACACACAACATAAGTATGACTTTGATTCTCATTTTTTTAATTACATAAGATCTACAATTTCTTTTTTCGTTCACTTCATGTCACTTGCTTTTCGGTTCAATAATTCTATTCTATATATTATTAAAAAAAAATATAATTAATTGTAAAAATAATAATAATAAACTATTTTCAAACATAGCACAATGAACCAAAATATTTACAATATAACAAAATTTCAGAATCTATCAATGATAGAACCTAATAGACACCATTGAGATAAAAGATAAGTCTATCAATGTCTATCATTGATAGATTCTGAAATTTTGTTATATTTGTAAATATTTCCAACAGTTTTGTCATTTGAAATAATTTTCCTAATAAAAAAGTCCTCTATGCGCTGCACATTTTCCCCGAGGTTCGTTTTCTTGACTTCTCCTTTAATTACTATTTTTTTATAAAAAAAGTAATACTTGTACTGGTGCACCCATCTCCATGTATCTTCTCACTACTACTGCATGAATAAGCACAAAAATAATTAAAAAATTAAAAGAAAACAACAAAACTAAAAAATACAAACATTTATGTAGAGAACTCAATTCTTGGAAAGAAATAACAACTCACCAGAAAGAAACTATTATGTGAAAAAATGTTACAATCACACAAAATAATTTTCTTCCAATTTCAATTACAAAACCACGCTCTCAAAACCTTTTGTATTATTCACACATTTTAATCTCACTCTCAAGCTATAAAATCCAAAAGGGAATTTAACTAAATTAAGTTAGTAGACCAAGCTTAAAGTGTTTCATATTGGGATACTTTGAAACTAAAGCTGTAGGTTCCTTCTATAGTGTTTTGAACTCATCACTTCCTTAAACGTTTTCGATGTGGGACAACTGCACTTCTAATGTTTTGCCAAAACCTAACAAATTTTACCTTGGCAAGATATTTGAAGAATCCATAACTTTTTGTCGCAAAAATTGTCTTCACCAACAATCATAGTTCTCAACTCAAAGAATTATAACATACTCCACCATGAAGGGTAGAGCACTTGGAATACCACCTTCTAAGATTTTCTTTTTTTTTATCACATGCCGATAAACCTTGTTGAAATTTATGGTGCGATTTCCACCTTACTTGGCTCACTCAAACGTTCTTTAGCCATTGACACAACTTTCACTACACATCTTGTATAACCAGAAAGTTAATGCTTGTGTACAAACTTATGGAACTATTAACATCACATCCTTTATCATAGTAAAGTGGACATACCATAAGAATAAATTCTTTAGAGGAATTCACTTGATGAAAAAGACAATGTCAGAATCCGATCTAGAGCTTTTTGACGAACTTGCTATGTTAGGACAATTCTTTCTCATGTGCCTAGTTTGTCTGCAATCTCCCAACAACCTTTCTTCTTAGATCCTCTGCTGAAATCACTATCAAACTCCAGTGGACCATAATCAATGTACTATTCAACAACACCATTGTTTGGTCCTTCCTTCAAACCTTTGTGTAATCCATATTGTATTAACACATCATTGACTTGCACTTTCTACAAGTCGAAGTTGATCGTTCCATCTTATTTCTCCACATCACTCTTTACTAGACTCATATCACTATCTATCACTGATAGATAGTGACATTTTTCTATATTTAAAAATATTTTCAATAATTTTGTCATTTAAAACAATTAACCTTAGTAAACAGAAATAAAAATGACAATTTGATTCTTGTGCCATTTTCTCTAATTAATGCATTTTAAATTGATTATAAATACAAAATGATGTTAAGATAATCATCGAGTTGTTTTTTTTTTTTTCCAATTATAGAAGAAGGTAAAACACTATTTATAATTACAATTTCAACTTATTCTTATTACGAAAAAGTAAACAATATAAAAATGGAATGTGATTCTCATTTCAATTGATTCTCATAACGATTTTAATTTTCTTTTTCCTATTCCAGTCCATTCTCACTACATGAAGGTAAATGTGTCTTTTCTGTTGGGTGGAATTATTGTTGTATAATAATTATTGTGTTGAGTAATTGTATTTGAATATTGTGATCTAAAATGTGAAAGTTTTGAAAAATAATATTTACACGTGGATTTAAGTTATTCAACTTTTCATTAAATACTATTTACTTCTTTATTTTAAGAGCAGTTTTCAAATATAGAAAAATTTTACTGTCTATCACGATCTATCGTTGATAGACAGTGAAAATTTTCTATATTTGTAAATAGTTTAATTTTTTTATAGTAATTTTCTTAATTTTAATTAGTAATGATTTAGTTTCTATGCAGCGGCGAATTTAGTATAGGCTTGGAGGCTCGTTCTCCTCAACTTTATGCTCTTTATATATATAAAATAATATTAATAACTTTAGCTAGTCCAAGAATAAAAGTAAGTGATTATTTGTCTTAAAAAAAAACGTAAGTGATTATTAAACTTCATTTTTAAATTATTTTTAAATTACTTTTTGTTTATTATTATTTTTTATGATAATTCTTGAGTTTTTTAATTTCTTCCTCAACTTCTTCTTCTTCTTGACTTATTTTTGTAAGTTTTTTTTTTCTAATTTATTTTTCTTCTTTTTAAGTTTGTTACTTTTATATATATATATATATATATATATATATATATATATATATATTCAATTCTCATGTTTCAATTACTTTTAGTTTATATATTTTAATTTTCATATTTTAATTACTTTTATACTATCAGTTTAAATCATTCTTATCATTCTTATTTTTGGTTTTAATTTCTTTATTTTATATTTATTTTATTAATTTTGAAAATAATTTATGAACCTTAACTAAACATCTTAAACTTTGCTTGTTGAGTTGTTTAAGTTATGATACTCTTTTTATGTATCGATTTCAAAATATGAAATCTCGTAGAGGACAATAATTGCAATGTACGAAATTAAGTAAATTTATGAATTTTTAGAACTACCCACTTATAAATTATTTTAACTAAATTATAAAGCCTACCGTCAAAAAAATTTCTGAATCCGCCCCTATTTCTATATATTTAATTTTATAACAATCTAGTCTCTCTCCTTTCAATTTTGTAAGAATTTAGTCTATATCATAATTATTTTTAAAGATTTAATAAGATATCCTACATATGTAAATCTATAAAAACCAACATAGCAATCAAATGTGTTTATAAATTACAAAAGCTAACAAAATTCAGACACTTGATTTAATTAGATTTATGACCAATATTAAATTGATAAAAATAATTAAACAATTAAATAATTACACAAATAACGAGGCAAAATCCACATCAACCAAATGATAAAGTCAAATAAGAAAAACATTGCACCAACAATGAAAAACACCCTCATCGACTATGTAACGAGCTATGTCATCGGCCATCGAATTTTAAGATCGCCGAATGTGAATAAATTAGATTTAGTGAAGATTTAATTAGTAAGTTTATCTTTTAAAACCATTTTCGATTATGAGATCAAAACAGTATATTATATTAAGCATTCAATTTTTAATTTGAAATATATTTATTTTAGTTTTTACATTTTCAAGTAGATTCAATTTCAGATTATAAATTTAATTATAGAAAATTGACTACTTTAGTAAACTTAACATTGTAAAAATAAATTAAACATTCTAGTTCTTATCGTTATTGTTATTTAATGTTTATTTTAAAAATTGTTTAAGAACTATACTTGACTTTTTTATTTATTTGTTTTTTTTTTTAATTATTGTATTGGTCCTCAAATTGGCTAATAGTACATGAGATGATAATTGAAATTATTAGATAAAAGTAAAATTTTAATTTAAAAGAAATAATAATAATCTTATAACTTTAAAGCGTCAAAAAAGAAATAAGTCCATTAGCTTATGGTAGATTACAAATTAGAAGGAATAAATGCATTATTTGAATATTTTCATAAGTTTGCATAATTTAAAACCATTTTAACATATTCCTTGCTTACATCCTTCAAAAGCAATTCATTATCCACCCATTTATTTAGATTCTGTTAAATATAATAATAAAATAATAAAATCTTCCCTGAGAAATCGAACAACTAAGAAAAAGAAATTGCCACTACCACTCAAAGCATTCAAATAATAATAAAAAAAAATTCTAAAATTTTCTATGTCTATCAACAATTATCAGGTATATAAATCAGAAATACTTCTCTCTTATACATCTAACAGCGAAAAATTTGAAGCCGCTCGTTATGAAACACACGTGACCAAATAATTCGTTAAATTGTGACGTCAAAATACAAGATGTACCTTAGGTTAAAGATAATAGAGTTAACTTAAGAGTTGTTTTCAAATATAAAAAAAATGAACAAAATTATTTACAAATATAGAAAAAATTTCACTATCTATCAGCAATGGACCGAGATAGAATTCTATCGTTTGAGCGATAAACAGCGATAAGCGATGGAAGTTTATGACTCAAACGATAGAATTCTATTGCGGTCTACCCCTGATAGATAGTAAATTTTTTATATATTTATAAATAGTTTGATATTTTATCTTTTTATAGTAATTTTTCTTAATTTTTAATCTTACAAACATTTAAAATGATAAAAAAAAAAAATTATCTTGTAAGCGTTTATGTCATATTACGTACAAATTGACTACATGTATAGGCTTAATTTAAAAAACTAACTCAATGTAGAAGAAATTTATTGGTGATAGGTATATATATAATTCTTTCAAAGTTTTTAATTAAAATTTAAAATGTTAATGTAAGCTAAAGGTTTGTGGCGGGCTTAGAAATCAAATTATTATTTTTTAAATAAATAAATCACAACATTACAATTGTAGAGACAATAGTTTTAATCTTTTAACTTAAAAAAGAGATCTCTAATAGACTGACAATCAAGTTATGCTCAAAGTTAGGTAAGAATTAGGGTGAAATTTTTTACTTTTATGGTTAGAATCTCATTCTTCTAAGAAATTCACCTCAACAATCACAATAATAATAATAAAATGACAGTTTCCATCATTTTCTCGTTTTTCTTATTTCAATGCTATTTATTTTATATGAATTGTTTAAGAAAGAATAATTTGACCTAATTGAAAGTGAAGACAAATAATTTTTTAATTCAAGCACAATTTATTGGATGTTTCAAACTCTCACCTTCACGATTGTTGAATTAAAAATAATAATAATTATTACAAATATCCTAAATTACGTGTAACTTAGATGTCCATGTTTAGTGTCCATTGTCATGTGTCATCCATATATTTACTCCTGTATTATCCATGTGTTTCAAGATAACAAACTATTAGTGTCCATGTAGTCCACTTTCTACTTGACAAATTGCTTATAAATAGTGGCATTTGATGGGTTTTAAGACACACACTCATATTGGTGAAAATCCAAAAAGATTGGAGATAGTGGGAAAATTTGAGAAATTTTCATTTTTGGTTATTTTATTATTTTATATATATTATTATTATATTATATTTCTCCAATATTTGTATTTTCGTGGTGCCCGTTTTGCTCCTCAATTTTACAACACGTTATCAGCACGAGCTCTTGTCGTTTTCTCCGTTGAAGGTAAGTCCTAAAGGTATGTCGTTTTTATAATTAAATGTTATTTTGTATGTCTAGTATATATTAAATTTCTAATATAAATATAATATTTTTGTGATAGTGTTACCATGATAAATCTTACGAAATTAGAATTCGCAGCCCTTGACATTAATGGCAATAATTATTTGTCATGGGTGTTCGATGCCGAAATTCACCTGGATGCTATGAACCTGGGAGAAACAATTAAAGAAGGAAATACGACATCCAGTCAGGAGAAGGCAAAAGCCATGATTTTCCTTCGTCACCATCTCCACGAGGGATTAAAAATGGAATATTTAACAATAAAAGATCCTCGTATCTTGTGGAAGAATTTGAAAGAGAGATATGATCATCAGAAAATGGTTATTCTGCCTAAAGCTCGTTATGAATGGATGCATTTGAGGCTCCAAGATTTCAAATCAGTAAGTGATTAGAATTCCGCATTATTTAAGATCAGTTCAAAATTGTTATTATGCGGAGAGAAAATTACTGATGCAGATATGTTAGAGAAGACATTTTCGACTTTTCATGTCTCGAATATGCTCATGCAGCAGCAATATCGAGAGAAAGGTTTTAAAAAGTATTCTGAATTAATTTCATGTCTTCTCGTGGCTGAACAAAATAACGAGTTATTGATGAAGGACCACGAATGTCGACCAACCGGAGCAACACCATTCCCTAAAGCGAATGCTGTGAATTTTAATTCTGGTCGAGGTCGAGGTCGTGGTCGAGGTCGTGACCGTGGTAGAGGAATAAATAATTATTATTTTCGTGGTGGTCGTTCTAGTCATCCAAATTTCAAAAGAACCACACGAAATGATGATCATAAAGGAAAAGCTCCACAAGATAAGAATTCAAGAGGTGATGAACATAAATGCTTCCGATGCGGAATGACTGGCCATTGGGCACGTGTTTGTCGTACATCGAAACACCTAGTTGATCTTTATCAAGCATCTTTGAAGGAAAAAGGGAAGAATGTGGAAGCAAATTTTGCATACCAGGATAATGATATATTTGACCCATCCCATATGACAAATTTGGATGTGGCAGACTTCCTTGAATCTTCTGAAGAGAAGATTGGCACAATTGATAGAATGTCAAATGTTTCTTTTGATTTTGAAAATATTTAGAATTAATGTTGTTTGCTTTTCTATCTTTTATGTTTCTTTTAGCTAAGGTGAAATTTCATATTTCAAGCTTTCCATCTTATTGTAATTATTTTTGTTTAAATGAAGAATTATGGACAGTTTTCATATGTTGAGTGACTCAAAAAAGAGGAATGAAGATATATGTCTAGCAGATTGTGCAACTACACATACAATACTTACAAGTAGAAAATATTTTTCCAAACTAACAATGCTGGAAGCAAAAGTCAATACAATATTAGGTTCTGCAAATCTAATTGAAGGATTTGGAAAAGCAAATATTATTTTGCCTAGAGGAACAAAATTTACAATTGAGAATGCATTGTTCTCTAGTCAATCAAAAAAAAAAAAAACTTCTAAGCTTTAAAGATATACGATGTAATGGTTATCATATTGAGACTGATAGAAAGAATGAGATAGAATATCTTTATATTATATCTACTGTCTCATATGAAAAGCGTATACTGGAAAAGTTGTCTGCTTTATCTTCTGGATTATATTATACTCATACACGAGTAATCGAAACATATGCAACAATGAACCTGAAGTTCATGAATCCAGATATATTTGCTATTTGGCATGACAGATTAGGTCATCCAGGATCTATAATGATGAGAAAAATTATTAAGAATTCACATGGACATCCATTGAAGAGCCAGAAGATTCTTCAATCTAATGAATTGTCATGTGATGCTTGCTCTCAAGGCAAATTAATAATTAGACCATCACCAACTAAGGTGGGGACTGAATCACCTGCATTTTTAGAACGAATTCATGGTGATATATGTGGACCTATTAACCCACGTAGTGGACCATTTAAATATTTTATGGTATTAATAGATGCATCTAGTAGATGGTCACACGTATGCTTATTACAAGTCGAAATCTTGCATTTGCAAGATTACTTGTTCAGATAATTAAGTTAAGAGCACAATTTCCTAATTATTCAATTAAAACCATTCGTCTTGATAATGCTGGTGAATTTACATCCCAAGCTTTTGATAATTATTGTATGTCAATTGGGATAAATGTTGAACATCCTATAGCTCATGTTCATACACAAAATGGTTTAGCAGAATCATTTATAAAACGTTTCCAATTAATTGCTAGACCATTGTTTATGAGAGTTAAACTACTTACATCTGTATGGGGTCATGCTATTTTGCATGCAGCGTCACTTGTACGCATTAGGCCAGTAGCTTATCATAAGTACTCGCAATTACAATTAGCTTATGGTCAAGAGCCAAATATTTTCCATCTAAGAATTTTTGGATGTGCAGTATATGTTCCAATTGCACCACCACAACGTACTAAGATGGGTCCTCAAAGGAGGTTAGGAATATATGTTGGATATGATTCCCATCAATTATTAAATATCTTGAACCCCTGACGAGTGATGTATTTACTGCAAGATTTGCTTATTGTCATTTTAATGAGACAAATTTTCCAACATTAGGAGAGGAATTAAGAAGTTGGAAAAAGAAATTACATGTAATGCATCTTTATTGTCCCATTTAGATCCCCGTACAGATCAATGTGAATTTAAAGTTCAGAAAATAATTCATTTGGAAAAAATAGCAAATCAGTTACCATATGCATTTATAGATGCAAAGAAAGTAACTAAATCACATATACCAGCTGTAAATCTTCCCTAAAAAATTGATATCCCAACGCAGTAAGTTGTCACTAATGAGTCTGGAACACGACAGAAGCGTGGTAGACCAGTGGGTTCTAAAGATAAAAATCCTCGGAAAAGAAAAATAGTCGATAGCAAAAAAGACTTGGCTGAAGATGTAAATATACTCATGAAGAAATCCTTGACATGACTAGTGAAGAAGGTGAAATACCTAAAGATAATAATGAGATTTCAATAAACTATGTCATGACAGAAAAAAGATGAAATCGAACTAATATAGTTATTGACAACATTTTTGCATATAATATTGCTCTTGATATTATATCTGAAAATGAAGATTCTGAACCAAAATCTGTTGAAGAATGTCAACATAGAAAAGATTGGCTAAGTGGAAAGAAGCAATTGAGACAGAATTAAACTCACCTTCAAAACATCAAGTTTTTGGACCAGTAGTCCAAACACCAGAAGATGTCAAACCTGTGAAATACAAATGGGTATTTGTGAGAAAAAGAAATGAAAAAAAAATGAGGTCGTAAGATATAAAGCAAGACTAGTTGCACAAGGGTTTTCACAAAGACCTGATATTGATTATGAAGAGACATATTCTCCAATGGTGGATTCAATTACATTAAGATATTTAATTGGCTTGATTGTATATGAAAATCTGGATATGCATCTTATGGATGTAGTCACGGCATACTTATATGGATCTCTTGATAATGATATTTATATGAGAATCCCAGAAGGATTTAAAAAACATGAAGCATATAAATCAAGTTCCCGAGAATTATATTCAATAAAGTTACAGAGATCATTATATGGATTAAAACAATCCGGACGAATGTGGTATAATCGTCTGAGTGGATATTTGTTGAAAGAAGGATATCAAAATAATCCAATATGTCCGTGTGTTTTTATAAAGAAATCACAGTCAGGGTTTGCTATTATAACTGTATATGTTGACGACTTAAATATAATTGAAACTCCTGAAGAGCTTTCAAAGGCAATAGAATATCTTAAGAAAGAATTTGAGATGAAAGATCTCGGAAAAACAAAATTTTGTCTTGGCTTGCAAATTGAGCATTTAGTAGATGGGATATTTGTTCATCAGTCAACTTATACAGAGAAAATTTTGAAAAGATTCTATATGGATAAAGCACGTCCATTAAACATTCCAATGGAAGTTCGTTCACTAGATGTAAAGAAAGACATATTTCGACTTCGAGATGATAATGAAGAACCTCTTGGTCCTGAAGTACCATATCTTAGTGCAATTGGTGCACTTATGTATCTTGCTAATAATACAAGACCAAATATTGCATTTTCAGTAAATTTATTAGCTAGATACAGTTCTTCTCCAACAAAAAGACATTGGAATGGAATTAAGCATATACTCCGTTATCTCCGAGGAACAATCGATATGGGTTTGTTTTATTCAAATAAATCAAATTTCGATCTAGTTGGTTATGCATATTCTGGATATTTATCTGATCCACACAAAGCTAGATCTCAAACAAGTTATCTGTTCACATGTGGAGGAACTGCTATATCATGGCGATCGATGAAACAAACTATAACGGCTACTTCCTCAAATCATGCCGAAATTCTTGCAATTCACGAGGCTAGTAGAGAATGTGTATGGCTAAGATCAATGTCTCAACACATTCGTGAAACGTGTGGCTTATCTTCTAGTAAAAGTCTTCCGACAATATTATACGAAGACAACACGGCATGTATAGCCCAAATCAAAGGAGGATATATTAAAGGAAATAAAACAAAGCATATTTCACCCAAGCTTTTCTATACTCATGATCTTGAAGAAAATGGTGACATCAATGTACAACAAATATGTTCGAAGGATAACTTGGCGGACTTATTTACAAAATCATTACCAACCACAATTTTTGAAAAATTGGTACACGACATTGGAATGTGGCGACTCAAAGATCTTAAGTGAGGTTTCCATGAGGGGAAGTAAAATGTTGTATTTTATAAGAGTATAAATTATATGAAATATGTACTATTTTTCTTTCACTATGATTTTTTCCCATTGGATTTTTTCTTAGTAAGGTTTTAACGAGGCATATATATATATATATATATAATGGGCATCTAAGGGGAAGTATTACAAATATCCTAAATTAAGTGTAAATTAGATGCCCATGTTTAGTGTCCATTGCCATGCGTCATCCATATATTTACCCATGTATTATTCATGTGTCTCAAGATAAGTCCATGTAGTCTACCTCCTACTTGACAAATTGCCTATAAATAGTGGCATTTGATGGGTTTTAAGACACACACTCATATTGGTGAAAATCTAAAAAGATTGGAGATAGTGGGAAAATTTGAGAAATTTTCATTTTTAGTTATTTTATTATTTTATATATATATTATTATTATATTATATTTCTCCAATATTTGTATTTTTGTGGTGCCCGTTTTGCTCTTCAATTTTACTACAACAATAATAATAGTAATAATAATTCTTGTATTTAGATATTTACCATGAGAAATCTAATTGTAACCACATTTAAACTAAAATCACTTTTTAGAAACACTTTCATTTCACACCATTTTTTAAAATCAATTTCTACAAGCTTTTACATTATAATGATAGAATATATGTGACTTTTTATAAATTTTTAATTTTATTCTTTAAAATTGAGATTTATTTTATATCTTTGGTATATTTCTCACCTAACCAAAATTCATTTTTACTTTTTTACAAGTTGAATGCAACTGTTTTCTTTTAAGTCGCATCATGTTGATTTTTTTATATATAAAAAAAGATTAAAGTTATTTTTCTTAATACTTAACAGTTAATCCAGAGTAAAAAGAATTTTAAACCATTATCTATAAAACTATAATTTATAAAAAAATGTAAATTTTAATAGTAGTTCTATTTTAGATATTATATCTTAATATTTATTTACCAAACACAGTAACCAACTTGTTTAAATATAAAGCTTAAATTTACTCACCACTAATTTTCTTCATATTATTGTTAATTTTTCTAAAAGCACACTAATACTAACAATTATTTTTTAAAAGCTACAACAATTTCAAACTAAGCCAAAATCTCACTTCCAGCATCTAAATTATTGACTTTATTATAATAATTTAGAGTAATTGACTTACCCTCTTCAAAATATTTATATATTATTCAAAATTCTCATAATTAATTAGCAATTATCAAATATCATAATTTTAGTTATTTACCATTTAATTGACTTAAATAAGTCTTCACTATCAATTAATTACCTCTAAGAATGATTAATAAGTTTGCATTAATTGGTATTGAATCTAATTTCGAAGGAATCTATGCATCTAATATTATCGATGTATTATAATTTTAGTTACTTTTTATTATAAAAAAATATTATCGACGTATAACATTTTTGTTCATGAATACTTAAGAAAAAGACATTTTTACCCTTAGGCTTACAAAAATTTTATTTAGATTTTTGTGCTTTTTAGAAAATAATTATTTTGTATTTGCTATTATTTTACCATTCAACATTTGTTCACTTAAAATTTGTCTTAGCCAATTTATATGGCTTGAAAGTAGTCATCTTTAAAAGTCAAAAGAAAAATCGAAGTAGAATCTTAAAGTTTATAATTCAAATATGAATAAAAATTGAAATGATGAACCAAAATTAGATTTAAAAAAAAACAAAAACAAAAACCAAATAAAGAACCATTCAATATTTAAATAAAAATTATTCAAAATATTTAAATAAAAAGATATGCCAAATTATATTAAGAAAAAATATTAATGGAAGATTTGAATCTCATTTCCACATGGTCAATTTCTCCAACTCATAGCCGCAATACAAGACTGAAATTCCATAATTAAGGCGAAAAAAACTTTGATTACATTAAGAAAAAAATTAATGGAAGATTAGTTTCTCGACGATTTTTCCCAAAAAGAAAAAAAATTAATCTCTATAAACATCTTCTATATAAATTGTGAAATATATTTATATAGTGTTTTTTTTTTCTTCATAAAATTATTATTATTATTGAACTACTTTTAATAGAATTTAATTTTGAAGAATCAAATTTAAAATTGGATGAAAATACCATAAATGAATTTAAGATTTTAGGGGGCATTTGTTTTTTGAGAATGTAGATAATCAGATCTTAGATGCCCGAAATTATAGATATACACAATTATAGATGTCCGACATCTCTAGATAATCATGTTTATTTTGTAGGAATATTTTTACAGATATTTGAAAATATTGTGACAACTATGTTTGTTTCGTAGGAATTCTACTCGGGGTTGTCTTAAATTTTTTAAGAATGCTTTAACGATTATTTATTAACTTATAATTAATTTGATATAATTTAAACTTATATAACATATTTGTTTTTATCAATTTGAATTTATTTTTAAATTTATATAATTTATATTATTTTTTAATAAAATAATATATCATAATTTAAGATTTTTATTTAAAATAGGTATGCCCTCAACTTAAGAATCTAAAAAACCCATGTTTCAGGAGGGTGTCCAAAACTCTTGAGATGCCCTCAGTAACAGCATCCATCATATGCCGTGGAATTTCCAGATCTCAAATTATTTTACAATATTGCAAAACAAACATGGTAATCCAGATGTCTACTCTTGCCAGAATCTAGAATGCTTGCAAAACAAATGACCACTTATTGAAATTACCAAGAGGTTCGAGACTAAAATATAAAATACAGATTTCTTAAAAAAAAAAAAAAAAAAAAAAAAAAACCGATACCAAAATTGTATTTTAACTTAAAATAAACAAATAAACAAATATATATATATATATATATATATATATATATATATATATATATATATATATATATATATATACGCACACTCTACTGAATCTGACAAGTAATAAAATAATGGAAGTATTGAAAGAAATCCGAAATTAGTGTGATGGGAAATAAAATATACGAAAAAAAAAGAAGGTTGAAGGTGACCAACCAGGTAAAGCCACGTGGACGAATCAGTGGTAACAGGATAAGGTGGAAGGAACTGTTGTAAAAGAACAAGATTCCACGCGCACTTAAGCGCGTCGAGTCAAGTCGCGATGAGCTGGACGATGTGACCGTACACCTCAGCGTGTGCTACACGAACGCCACTAAGTGACAATTAGCGTCACTGCTTATATCATTTCAATTCTCCTGCTGCTTTTTTTATTTTACCATAAATTAATATCCTTTCTAATCATTTTTCCTTCTTCAAAACCCTAATTTAATACATTTTATAAACTATAACTATATTTATAATTTAAAATTATACGAGGCGGTGTATGCATATATTTCAACTAAAACTCGAGAACATTTGACTATATTGAAACTCGACGACGTTTTATATTTGAAGAAGTGGATCACCACGATCGATTAAATGTCTCGGTTTATTTATAAGTTTAGGTTGTTCTTAAACCTTTAAATTTGTATTTATTAGATTGTTTTTAAATTTTTTAAAATATTGTCTAATATTTTCATTAAAAAGATAAGTTTTTGAATAGTATATAAATAAATTCTTGAATTTTAAATTATGTGCTAATTTAGATTTTCTGTTTATTATGACCTCAACTGATAACTTTTTGATTTTTTAAAAATTAAGTTGATTTTCTCCCAATGATGGTTTACATATTTTTTAAATAAAAAAGTTAAATTCTTAATTAAATTAAAAAATAAATATTTTTTTTAATAACTACATACTTTTTTTTAGTTTTCAAATATTAACTTGTAATTAAAATTTTGTCAACGAATTGTAATTTAACCTGATTTTTTTTTTGTTCAAATGACGAATAGGATGATGTGTAAAGTGATTAGTTTAATAAAAAGTTCTCATGTTTTCACCAATTAAATTAGATTAAACTAAGAGGGAGAGTAGAAATATTTTTTTAAAAATTTATTTAGCAAGATTTGACTTTTTATTTTTTTCCCAATTGAAAATTTTAGTGGTCCATAAGTGAATAAAATAATAATAAAAAAAATCCAACATATTTGCCATCCATAAAGCATAGGATTCCCTCTTGTATTTGGTATCCACCATGCATTTGATTCCTCTTCATGTTCTTTCTAAACCTATAAAAAAATAACATTTTTTTCCTTTTTTTTTCTGTGTGATGTTAATTTATTGTACTGTTTTTTTAAGTCTCGTGTTCTAGTCAAAATTTTCACCATAAATGGTTTGTTTTAGTACGACTTAGTTTATTGCTAATTTTTTTAATTTAGAAAACGAAAATATCCTATTAATTGAATATAATAATGTGAATTTGTGAGTAGAATTAATGGTTAAATATTTATACAAAATAGATTTTTCAAAAAAAAAAATATTCAAAATATTCAAAATGTTAAAATAATATTTTCGTATCTCTATATTTTGAAGTTTCTTCAATTTTAATCTGTGTATTTTAAAGTATTCAATTTTAGTTTACTATTTATATTTTATTTTCAATATTCTTTTTATAGAATGTTTAGAGAAATATGCCACTTCAAAGTCGAATTTAGACTCTTTTTTCCCTAATAGTTTAGGAATTTTTGGAGTCAAACTCTAAAAGTTGAAAAAAAATAAATTCGATAGTTACGTGAGAAAAAGGAGTATAAAGTGTGGTTCCCTTTAATTCTAAGTTTGGAAAGTAATTTTGTTTAATGTGATTTTTTTTAAATGATTTTGAAATTGTTAAAATTAAATTTTTTATATAATTATTAATTGATCTCTAATATTTATTTGATCATTAAAATTCAAAATTTGATTGTATAAAAATCGTGTTTAAAAATGTAAGATCCAACATTAATTCGATTTTGAATCATTGAGAACATGTTTAAATAGTAATTTAGGACATGACAAAAATGATTTTAACTATTTAAAAATCACTTTTAATTAAACATGGTGCAACGAGAACTTATGAACAGAACTTTGTAAATTTGGTTTATAACACGCATATGTATGGGGAAAAAATAAACTCTTAAAAACGACTAATTTAATGAGCAAAACATAAACTCAATCTAATTAAAAAAAATCCTCAAATTTCTTTTAATTACTTAACTTTCGGTCTATGAACTTTGAGATTTATGTGTTTTTATTACTGAATTTTCAAGAAGGTCTAATATGTTCCTGAACCTTCACTTTTGTGATTACTAAATTCTTAAATTTTAAAAATGTCTATTTAATTATTGAACTTTTAATTTTATGTCTAATGGGTTTTCGATTTATTCAAAAATTTAAAAAATTAATTAATTTATTAGATATAAATTTAAAAGTTAATGAAGTTAATTATACTTTTGGAAGTTTACGAACCGAATAGACACAAATATATGAATTTAAGAACTAAATTAAACGTATAATTTAATAAGAAATATGGCTTGTGAATTTAATTTTTAATCAATCAAAACCTCTTTTAATAACTATATGATATTTCAATTAGCTTAATATAAAATCAATTGTGTTGAAGTAATTAATAAAAGAAGATGCAACGTTGTACTAATTATTACAAAGTCAAAACCAATGCATGAGACTTGTTCCTTATAACAACTCAAAATTATTTATTAGATTTGAACTTTTAAAAAAAAAACAATAATAAACAGAACAACTTGGAGTTTATAAATTAATTTGAAATAATGCAACACAATTAAAAAATTATATAGTTAATTTAATAAGCAAAGTACGGAATTAATTTATATAGGAAATTCCGTACTTATCTCTGCTGATTTGTATTGGATAGGTAATACGATAGCTACATTTCTCTACCTTTATTTTTTTTCTTTTTAATAATATAATGAACTTTGAAAATTTAAGATTGCAAAATATAAGATGATAATAATTTTCTGACTTTGTTAAGAGCATAAGAAAATCAATCGAAATCAAATAGTATAAATCTATAAATTCATGGTCTTAGAAAAAACAAATCAGGGTTTGTTTGATTAATAAGCATTTGGTAGGTTTTTATTTTCATTTTTCGAAAAGTTTGTGTAAGATTAATTTTTAAAATCCAAAACTTTCGTAAGTAGATCAATTTGGACACTCTCTATTAAAATATAGCTTACACCGCATCTTGACTAATCTCACGGAATAACCCACCTAACCTATAAGGGTCCGGTTTTTTTTTTTGTTTTTTTTTTTTTTGGAAATGTAGATAACCAGAATCTTAGATGTCTAGAATTATAGATATACGGAATTATAGATGTCTGACATCTTTATATAACCATATATGTTTTGTACGAATATTTTTGTAGATATGTAGAAATATTTTGATAACTGTGTTTGTTTCTTATAAATTCTACTAGAGAATGTCTTAAATTTACATAATAGTTCAAGAATGCCCTTACGACTATTTATTAATTTATAATTAATATGTTATAATTTGTACTTATATAACATATTTGTTTTTATCAATTTGAGTTTCTTTTTAAATTTATACCATTTATATTATTTTTATATGTTATTTTTCTCAACAAAATACTATATTATAATGTAAGATTTTTTATAAAATAAATATTAATTTAAATTTGAATTTGAATATCTTGCTAAAAAGAATAAGAATTACGATATAACAAAAAAAATTATATATATGATTGACAATATTTATTTTAATTATATAATGAAAATGAAAATGAATATATACATGTAAAATTAAAAAAATGTAAAATGAGGATGCCTTCAACTCAGGAATATGGAAAACCCATGTTCCAAAGAGCATCCAAAACTCTTGAGATGCCCTCCGTAAGGTCATCCTATGATATCCAAGAATCTCCCGATGTCAAGGCATCTTACAATACCACAAAACAAACACTGTAATCTAAATGCTCACTTCGTGGGAATCCAAGATGCCCGCGAAACAAACGGCCCCTAAGTCAACCCATAATAGTTACACGTGTATAAGAATTTGAAGTGCAAAAATCCATATAAATTAGAGAGAAATGTACCAGAATCAAATAGATAATAGAGACTTTTCATTTGCTTCTCTTCCTGTTTTTTTTTTCTAGTGATTTATAAAAAAAAGTACATAATAATTTTTTCTTGCTAATTTATGGTAGGATTTTTCGAGAAAAATAATTATATTTTTAGTGCTTTTGAGTTATTTTAAATAGAATGGAGTGGAAATAGCTACTAACAAATTATCTAAATTGGTTCATAAATTGATATAATTATTTTTACTCTAGAATTTTACTTGATACGACCTCAACGTTTAGAGGTATAAATGGATATTTTTTCTTATATTTTTTTTTAGTAAAACAATGAAATTATATATAATTATTTGTGAATTTTTCTCTTTATCTTAAATGAATTGAGTAAAAAATTGAGATTGATACTACCAAGCCACTAAGCTTGAAAAGATTGATAGCTTGACTCATCAAGAAAAGACAACTTTATAGGCAAAGATAGAATAAAAAAAAAAAAAAAAGAGAACTAAAAAAAAAACATAGAAAAGAAAAAGAAATGAAAGATTATTATCCACCATTAGCTTAGTATATCAAGTTGTTGGAGTTGCTTTATTCAGCATGCAATTAGGTTTTGCAATGAAAAATTTTTAAAAATAGAAAAATAAGAAAAATTATTTACATAAAATAATAAAATTTTTAGATAGGTGTGATAGACGCTGATAAAAGCCTATCAAGATTTATCAGTGATATAAATGATAGAAGTCTATCACTAATAGATGCTGATACAAGTCTATTAATATCTATCAGTATTTTTTTGCTATTTTCTGTAAATAGTTTGACATTTTTTCTATCTGTGAAAATTTTTCTTTTACCATTTTAGTTTCGTATTTAGAAAATGATAGCTATTTTTTAAATACAAACGATAATTTTTTAGTTCATGTACATAAATTAAGAGGTATTTTGAGTGCATACTTTTTGATGCCTTTACTAGAAAAAGAGATTTGCATTTTCACTTTTTGATGTGGGGTTGTTACGAATTGGTAGGCCAAATGGATAAGGAAGTTTTAAGGAATTTTTTTTTCTTTACGAAAGTTTCCCATCACATTAGTCATTTAATTCCTAGCGGATAACCTAGAACGTTTTAAGCCCATTGAAAGTGTACTTTTGAATTTGTAAAAAAAGAATTTTTATTTTATTTTATGATATATATTGAGGGATATATAAAAGTCAATGGATTTGAAATTTTGATTTTATTAAGTAATTAAAAAATCAAATGGAAAAAAAAACATTAATTAATTGAATTATTATTTAAAAGAGGAAGAAACTTGAAGTACACACAAATTTGATAGTACAAAGTTATATTGTGTGCAAGTACAATAGTGGAAAAGAAACTTTGTAATTATTTAATATAATATAAATGAATTAAAAAATTATGAAGACAGCAAATAATTAGGAGATTAATTCTAATTTCTTTTAAGTTTAAAATTTTGAATTTTGGAACTTTAGAGTAATAATATATAACTTAACTAGTCAAAATGAAAAAAAAAAATTATTGATATATAAAATCAAACTTGGTAAGATGGCTTACATAGCAAAAGTTGTCCAGATAAATTGTATTAAAAGCAAACCATTATTTTGTAGAAATTTGAAATCATAATATGGTAAGTAAGGGTCTGTTTGGTTCGTAATTCAAATTATGTTTTATGTTTTTAGATTTATTGAGTTCAGCGAATATGTGTTTGGTAGACAATTCAAATTTTATTTTTGAAAATTGATTCCAGATTTTGTGATTCAAACCGTGTAAATATATATTATATAATTATTATAAATTAAGTTAAATTCTAAATTTGAAATGTAAAGATATTTTATTTCAACTTCTAAACTTTGATTTATTTTACACTATAAAAAACTTACCATGAGTCATTCATCTGAAATTTTGTAAATCCTATAATTTTTAAAAATCTCAAATCATTATTTAAAAAGAAAGAAAAAAAACCTCAATACTAGACCCATTACACAATCTTTTAAACTCTTGCCCATGTTCTGTAAGAAATTCTCATTAAAGAAATAGTAAATAAAAAAAATAAAAAAAAAAGATTAGCTAAAACATTATTTAACCATGGTGTAGAGGAATAACCAAAATATAAAATCTTTGATAAAATTAAAAAAAAAAATAGAAAGATCAAATAAAATGTTGGGGAAAGTTGTATTTTTAAATAAGTGCGAGTGGGATATAAATAAAAGATATTGGGTTAAAATTGCAAGTTGGGTTTTTAGTCTTTCAACTTTTTAAAATTTAAAATTTAATTCATCTATTAAATTTAAATTTGAATGTTATGATTAATGAAATTCTAAAATTGTAATTTTGTGTCTAGTAGATACGTAAGTTTTAAGCATTAATATGTTACCTAACTATTCGAATGAAAAAGTTCAAGAATTTTGCTAGTACACGAGCAACACCCCTAAAACCTAAGTTATATGAGATTATTATATAGTTGCTTATTTTAGACTTTTATTTTATATCTATTATGTTTAGCGTTTAAGAACAGAATCATATATGAACCTTTATCGTTTCTCCTTAAGATAATCATGATAAAACTGTTGTTGAAAAATTGATACAAAAAGAAGAGAGACAATCACTTGGAAAAGAAAGGAGAATGTACAAAAATGAACACTTATGAGAGAATACTTTTTCGCTCTCTCAATACACAATGACTCACTTTTCTTCGCTCTAAGATTATCTAACTCTCTGGTTTTGCTTCTTTCTTCCTTCTTTGCTTGACTTACCGATGGGGATATATCTCCTATTTATAGGTGTGAGATCCTTGGAACCCAAGCAATAGGATCTCTCTAGGTTCTTCTTTGGATTCTACAAATATTCTAGATACTTCTATAGATTATCCTTATCTAAAGTAGAATTCCTTGGAGCCTAAAGAAAGCCTAGGATATTTCTACATCTGTTTTTTTAGATTTTTATTTACGATCTTCTAGATAAACATAGAGATATCTAATATTTATACTTAAGTTATTTACTAGATACTTCAAAAAGTTTCTAGAATAGTTAGTGTTGCTTCTACTTCCACACTCTTCAACACTAATTGTTATAGCTCTTTTCATCATCTCGAGTTGTTGTTGGAACTCTGCATGCTTGGATGCCTCTTAGCCTTCTGGCACTAAGTCCCAACTTTGATTTCTTCTTAATGAATTCACTTGTTATTCCACGGTATTTGATTGGATGTTATGTGTGTGATGCTTCCCCATACGTTGTTGTCTCTTCAAATATTGCTAATGTTGGATTTACATACCCAGACTTTGGTATTCTTTGTTTGGTTGATATCCGTAATTGTGGCTCTTTATCATTATGTACTCCACTTTGCCAAAGACTTTAAGTCCTTAATTGCTCCTTCTCCATAATTGTGGCCATGACGATGCTTCATCAAATGTAATATATTTTTATGTATAATATTGTGTGTGTTAATTTCTTTTTTATCTTTATTCTTTGTTTATCGATTTTTTTTTAATATCAAATAAGTTAAATGACATATTTAACAAATAAATTAAAAAAATTTAAGATATAAAATCTACTAAATATTTTCCAAAGTTTAAAGATGAGAGATGGGAAGTTGTGATTAGGCAAATAATTTGAATAGTGTACACTGTGGAAGAGGGTACGAGGTTTCTGTGCCCCCACCCTATGACGTGGCCTCTCCTTCTCCTCTCGTACGACATCCCTCTGCTTGTAACTTTAGCCCTACCTTTTTTCTATTTACTAAAATGACCCACTTGCCTCGATACTTCATTTTCAATCTCAACCACACACGTGTTCTATTTTATCCTCCACTTGGAAAATTATAAAAAAAATATATATTCATGAACTATAGAGTTAACTTCAATAACATCCTAAAATTTGAAAATTTGAAAATCATCATCTTTTAAAACTACTTTTAATTACCATTAGATTTATAGACCAATAGTTCAAGAGTACTTTTTAAAATTTAACCTTTTTTCTGTATTAATAACTCCATCACCCTCAAATATTTTGGTTAGTTTGAAGTTAATTTTTATCAAATTTTATACAATAGAAAATAATTTTTATTTAAGAAAAAATCTTTTAAGATGTTATAAAGAGCTAGATAATTAATATATATAATAATTATAATGAGTAATAATTTTAAGGATAATAACTAAGTGTATAACAACATTTTAAAAAAATTACAAATATAGCAAAGTCAATCATTGATAGAGTTTACTATATTTGCAACTGTCACTAATGTGTGTGTGTATATATATATATATATTTATTTATTTATTTATTGAAGTTATCCATAAACTAACCATATGAATTATTTTTTAAAATTCATTGGAAGTACAAAGAAAATTTAGATCAAACTAATACTAGGACTAAAATGAAACAAATAAATCACAATATACAGAGACAAAAATGATATTTCAACCGAAAATGACCAAAACTTCTTTCTTCATTCATGTGACTTAGTAGGGTTTGTATAGGTTGATGTTTAGGTGATCTTCTAGGACCATAATAATTATCTCTACATGATAGGTCTACATCTATCTAATTATCAATCGTTCCTGTTCACTCTTTCTTTATCCTCGTAATATTATCTCTTATAATACGCCCCTCACCACAAAGAAGGAGGGGAAGATTTTTTCAAACAACTCAAGCTTAGATTTCAAATCAAAGAGTCCACTTTCATTTGGTTGATGTACAAGCTATGACTTTTCTTTTCTTTTCTTTTTTTCTTTTTTCCCTTCCTTTTTAGTAAAAAAGAAAAAAATTAGGAGCACCAATGAGGTTGGATTACAATCATGGTCTAGAGATGAAACAAAATAAATGCGAAGAGCAATTATTTTGTTTGTTTTTTATGGAATGGTGGGTCAGCTGTATTGTTGTAAAATAAATGTGCTCAATTATATTGGAGGACATTATTATTCTAACGTTTGTCTTTTCCTTTGTCTTTGTGGTTCCCCCAACAAATGGGAGCAACCAAAAATATCGCCACTTAAGTGCACTAAATTTTCTCTTTATCGGAGATATTATTATTTGAGATCACCGTAATCTTTTATGTCTATGGAATAACTTTGCGTTCTTTCTAGTAGATTAGTCGAATTATTCGGTTTGAAGTTTTTTTTTTTTTGTTGTACATAGTGGTTTGAGACTTCTATTGAGAGGACTTCAGCTGGTTCTCTTCCTTGGAATCTTTTTTTCTTTAGTTGTATATGTATTTCTTTTGTTTTCTTTTATCGTGGGTTCTCTTCGTTTGTTTTGTTGTGTTTGTATTTTGTTTGTGTCTTGATATTGGACGGTAAAATCCTCTTCATTTTAATGCAATTTGACCTATGAAAAAAAAAATTCACTAAATTTATCTCTCAACTAAGTTTTTCAATTTGGTGCATTTCACTGTATTTTACGTTAATATTTTTTATTATTTGAGTTTTTTTTTATACTTTTTGATGTTTTAATTTGATTTTTATGTTTTGGATATAACATTTATGTTGTTATGTTATTAATTATTGATGCACAATTCTGGTCAGGTGATCCTAGTCTTCCATTTCAAGAGCTCATTTGGCTAGATAGAATCTCGCACTAGTGTTGTGCTATGCCTAACACACTTTGATGCTTAAGTTAGTATTAGCCGAAGTGGTATTGAGCTAAACATAATAGGATTGCATATAGCTATCTAATTAGGGAGTGGAGTGTTCCTATATTTCTACTATCCTCTCTCACATTTCACCGGGACCAAGGATTAAAATATCAATGTCGATATTTATATTGATATTGACAATTCTATTTGATGGATATATCGACAAAATATCAATATTGACGAATATTTATGTAAATCACGAATTTTATAAAATTTATTTAGATTAATAATTATACTAGTTTTACTCCATACTTAGTTATGGATATTGTTATTAGTATTTCTGTTTATATTTGACTAAATAGATGACATTTTTTAATGTTTTACAACCATTAATAAAAGATATGCAAGATATATCCGTTGATATTTAATATCGATATCGAACATTTCGATTTATAGATATATCGACGAATATATCAACATATCGGCAGATATATTCGTCTTTGATTGGGACCAATACTTCTTTAATTTATCCATTTCATGTATTTCTTTAGTGTTAGTGAAGAGGTGGTTGAGGTTTGTTTGATTGTCTGTTTGTTGGCCCAATGCTTCTTTTAATTTACCCCCTTTCGTGTAGATTGTATTGGCTTAGTGATCGCAACCTAAGAAAAATAAGAAAAATATATGAACCAATCCATGAAATCAAACATGGGGGTTGAAATGTGGCTAGAATAGATGAACAGCACGAATATAGTTTAGTGTTTAAAACATCGCTATCTTTTTAAAGACGTTGTAGGTTTAAATCGCCACTTGCAATATTCTTTTAAAGAAACTAAAAAAAGACAAAAAAAATTGAACCATAACACACAAGCCAACACCCATAGAAACAAATTTAAACTTATCGAATATTTTAAACGGTCCTTAGATTTGATCATGATGTCTATGTGTGGTTCTTCATATTTCAAAAGTCTGTCTACAAATTTTCAAAATACTTAATAATCCTTTGACTTAACCCCTAAAAGAATAGTAGGTTGAGGAGTGAATTTTGGCTTGACAGAATAAAGCCAAAAATCAAGACAATATTAGATAATATAAGATAATGTAAGATAATTTAAGATTTGATCCTAGCTTGTTAGGGATTAGGAAACTCATGTCCTAACCCTAGTAGAGTTAAGATAAAACTAGATCAAATCCCCTATAGATACACCATCATGATTTCATATCAGGTAACTTAAATTTATGAGTTCTTCTCTATTCTTCAATTATGATCTCTGACTTTGGCATTGGAGCCATTTTTCTTTGTTTTTGCAGGTCCTCTCTTCTTCAAATTACAAATTTACCATTGTTGTTACATGAAAGTCAAATGCATTTTTCCTTGCCCAAAATTTGGCATCAACATAGTGATTGGACCATTATTTGCTGATGTGGATTAATCGACATGTTCATTTTGTTTGGTCACTTGAAAAATAAATTTAAAAACTATACTTAATAATTAAAAATGGTTAGAAAGTTCAAAATCTCTTCTCTTCTCTCAACTTTACCTTTTAGGGGAAAAAGTACTATTTATGAGAGAAAAAAAAAGAAGAATAAAAAAATTACCATTTTGGTCCCAGAGTTTTCACCTATAAGTTTATTTAGTCCCTTAGTTTTCAAAATGTACCCTTTTAGTCCTCCAATTTTGAGAAATAAGTTTAAAAAGCCCTTTTAGTCCACAACCGTTAGAAAGTAAATTATTATTATTATTATTAATGTTGATGTGATATATAAAATTGGAAAATTAACATAAAATAATTTTACTCTTCTAATTCTTTCTTTTCTCTCCTTTTCGCTCCATCTCTCTTTCTCCTTCAATTTCTCCCACTCCTTCGTGGCCCATCCTACACTTCTCCAGGACCACTCTCTAGTTTTTGTTCTTCTCTCTCAATTCTCCTATAGTGTCATATTCTAAAAATCTTGTTGGTTAAATCATCAATTGACTTTAAAGTTTAAGCTTAATTATGGGTGAAGAAAAATTTAATTTTATATCATTTAACATTTCTCCTCACTTGTGGGCTTGAAATATGAAGAAGACCCAACAAGTGGAAATGGATATTAATTGAGGAGAAAATAATAATGTAGGAGTTTGAACACGGACCTTCTAAACCAACCTGCTCTGATAACATCTTAAATCGTCAATTGACCCAAAAACTTAAGCTAGTAGGTAAAGGCACATTTAATATTATATCATTCAACACTCCCCTTACTTGTGGGCTTGAAATATGAAGAATGTCCAATAAGTGGAAATAAATATTAATTGGGGAGAAAACAACAACCTGCTCTAATACCATCTTAACTCGCTAATTGACTCAAAAGGTTAAGCTAGTGGGTGAATGTAGATTTAATATTGTATCATTCAATATTGTTCAAATATTCATTCTTTGTTATCTGGAGCAAATGCTTTGATTCATTTATGGGACTTTTGCATTTCAAATTTTCTTGTTTCCTTTAATTCTTCTTCTTCTTTCTGGTTGTTTTTTTTTTTTTTTGGTAGGTGTCTGAAGGGTCCCTGCAACTCTAAACTCTCCCCGAATTCTGATTTGTTTTTTGAGAAATCTGGTTCAAGAACGCCCAATGGAGAGCTTAATTCGGCGCAGCGAAACTCTAGTACCGCGACTTTGCCTTGAGAGGTACGTTCTTAAATAGAATAAACTCTGGATAGAATTGACCATGGAGGAGAGAGAAGAGGAAGAGATGGAAGATAGAGAGAGTATGGGAAGGAAGCTTATTTACTTTTTTTTTTTTAATTTTACATGTCATATGAACATTAATAATAATAATAATAATAATAATAATAATAATAATAATAATAATAATTTACTTTCTAACGGTTATAGATGGAAAGAGAACATCAGGGGCCTTTTAAGCTCATTTATCAAAATTGAGGTACTAAAAAGGTACATTTCAAAAAGTCAGGGACTTGAACTTATAGCGAAAATTCGAAACTAAAAAGGTAATTTTTCTATAAAAAAAAAAAGAGTAAGAAAAAGATAGAGAGAAAAATAAAATAAACTAAAGCATCTTGTAACTTGTAAGACCACCCTATATTAACATTCCCTATATCATTAATCAATTGCTATTACACATCCCTTTCTTCTTCCTTTTCATGTTCTTTCTCTTTCAAATTTACTAACACTTTAAACAAAATAAAATTTTGTAAAGTTGGTCCCAAGATGATCATGATGGGCTTAGATTCCCTAAACCAATTGAACCTGATCCACTTCTTTTTTAAATTACTCAAGAATATCAGAAAAAAATTACAAAATAAAAAACAAACAAACAATGGTTAAATATAAATTTAACACTCTTTAATAACCATTTTATTCTTTTATTTTTTGTTTCTAAAAATTTGCTTGTTTCCTCATAATTTTTTTAAAGTTTTTCTCCCACATGAATTCTAAGCCAAACTTTAAAAACTATTTTTTCCCCCAAAATTTAGCTTGAATTTTTAAAATATTTTGAAAATGTAAGTATTAAAACAATAAAATTATATTCCATTTAATAAGCTTACTTTTTTAAAATAGAAATAAAAGAAGAAAACGTTGTCAAACAAGGGCTAAATTAATTACTTTAATACACAAATTAAGTTAATTGCATTGCTATTATTGTGTGGGAGACCTTTTATGTTTGTTGACTTTATTATGATTATAATTTTTGGTTAAATTTTGGACATTTGATTGGCAAATCATTATATTGGAATTCAGCATAATTTTATTTTCTCGATATGCTTTAACAATTTCAATATTGGAATTATATGATTTGTTGATTTAATTTATAGGTGGCTCATTTATTAGGTAGTGTTCATAAAAAAAAGAAAAAAAAGAAAAAAAAAGAAGCATTTTCTAGTTATTTTTTTTGGAAATAAATGAAATATTGTTTAACTTCACGTTGAGTATAATTTTTCTCAAAAAGCTATTAAGTATATTTAAAAATAGGTTGAGGTTTTTTTTAAAAAAAAAATTAAGACAAAAAAAAAAAGTTTGAGTTGGTCAAGAAAAAAATAGCTGTAAGTTTGAATATCCATTTTATTGTTTAATTGTACCACCACTTAGAATCTTAAAAATAGAAAACTATTGATTATTTCTTTTAAAAAAAGTTTGACCTAAGCTCAACAAATAGTGAAGAAATGAAGAAATATATATTCATTTTGATAATTAGTTAAATAAAAAATAGGGAAAAAACAATATGAATTTATGATTTTGTACTCAAATAACTATTTTAGAGATATAAAATAATTGTCGTGATTGATGATACACTACCCAATATAATATAAAGTCTCGAATAAATATAATTAATTTATTTTAGGGAAAAAAAATAAAACAAGAACAATGAGTCAAATAAATATAACAAACAAAACGTTGTTCTTTTTTTTTTTTTTCCTATAAAAGCCCAACACATGATCATACAAATTAAAATATTACATCATTTTGATTCGTGTAATTTAATTTTGATTCATTTTGACCATTGTATTTTTACACGTCCACTTTTAGTTAATATATCTTAAAATTTGTTCATGTAATTAGTTTCGGATTGATATGTCAGGGGTTCAAATGATCTGACTAACAACTCGGACTACCCAATCCAAAATGTAAGAGTTGGGTTGAGTAATTTTGTTATTGAATTGGGTTGAGTTAATTTTTTCTATTTTTCTCGGGCTGGCTAAAAACGAATTTGGGTTGACCCAACCAAACTCGAATATATATTTTTCTTTGTTTAAAGTTTGATTATTTTGAATCGATAAATTTGTGGATTCTTTTAATATTTTTTTTTAGAATTATTATGATGTTTGTCTTTGTTTAAAGTTTGTAATAAATATGATAGATATTTGGTATTTAACATTTGAATTTTATGAGATTTTAGTTAGTAGATAAATTTACGTTTTAAATTAAAAAGAAAAAAAAAAGTTATAACCCGACAACTCAACCCGAATTTTAAGAGTTGGGTTGAGAGACTTTATTCCGGTCTTTTGGGTGCAAACCCATCCAACTCAAATTTTCGAATTGGTCTAAAAAATACACCCAACTCATCCAATCCATTATAAATTGTGAAAATATATTTATATAATGTCTTTTCTAGCTTAAAAATATTATTATTATTTAACTAATTTTTTATACAAATAAATAAATTTTAATTAACTAAATTTAAGATTTATTGAAATTATGAATACTAAAATTAGAAAATCAACCTAAAATCGAACAACGTCTGAAGTATGGACAAAAAATGATATTTTAAATTAAAATATTTTGAGAAATCGATCGAAAATCATTGTCGAGCTACAAACACCGAATCACAGTTGGGCACGTGGAGAACTTCCAGTGGATAGTGTTTCCTGAGCAATTCCACGCGCGTCCAAGTTTGCATTTAGTACCGCATTTTCTGCGTGAATCACACGCGCGTCATTTATAGGAAATTAACGTCACTGCTTATATCATAAAGATTTTATTAATAATATTTACGTCTTCTGCTTGATTAATTAATTACTTAAATTACTATATGTCCTAAACAATAAAATAATAACTGAATAATTAAATCTCATTAAATTTTAAACCATTTATAAAAAAAAATCTTTTTGAAAAACAGTATGTGGAACTTTGACCAAAATTTTAAATCAACTAAATTACAATTAATATTGAAAAAAATATAATTCTGAATAATCTTCTTATATTTTTATTGAAATTCATATGTTTAGTAACTTTTTATTTATAAAAACAATTTTATAAGTTAGTTTCCATTTCAATACAATTTTTTTTATTGTTGTATTTTCTTAAAGATTAAACTATATATATATACACTTCAATTTGTCACTCTATAGAACACTTAAATTTATCTCAATTATAAAACATAAATTTTGGTTTTTAGTATTTTTTTAATTTTAATTATACTTTAGAAAATTAATAAAACTGAATAGGCATAATATATATATATATATATATATATATATAAACTATAAACTGAAAATAAATGCTATACATGACTTTGGGATTTGTTTTGTTAGAGTTTTGGAGTCTAAATGTTAGTTAATGCTTGAATTAAAAAGACAAAGTATTTTTTTTAAAAAAATGTTAATAAACATCCTTAATTTCTAAGAAAGCCTTCAAAATATATATATATATATATATATATATATATATATATATATATTATTTTCACGTAATTGAATATAAATTTTTTATTTGTGTAGTTGCGATAACATACCAAATTTATAGTTTGAAATTGACTCCATAAAAATAAATAAAATAAACGAATAAACAACTATATAATCAAAGTTTTATTTCAAATTACTAGTTTAATTAAAATTGACATCGGGATGAATAGGACTTTACTGAAAATATTAATATTAAAATTCATAAAAACCATAACATTCTCCCCATAATGTCCACAATTTTCATTCTTTATTCCAACATAACGACGTAGTTTTAAAATATTTTTTTTAAACAATTTTATTTAAAAGTCATCATACACAATCCACGTTGATTTCTAATTAATTAAAATCATTTGAATAACTTATTTTTCTACTAAAAAAAAAAAACAGGGGAAGTTTCTAAAGGTAAGAAATGATTGGTTATTTTATTTCCCCCAAAACTTTAACATAAGAATCAAATTATATTAATAAATTGGCAAACAATTTTTAAACACAAAGTCAAAGAGGTTGTTCATCTTTTTAAGGTACGGCTAATTCGGGAAATTAAGAACCGTACTTATCTTCTAACATTATCATTTGACTATTTTGGCTATGTAATAATTATATGGGCAAAATTTATTTCAATGACGTAAAATAAATAAATAATCATGTGTGGTCAAATTACATGTCACATTCATAGTGGTACTAATGTATATATTCGTTAAATTAGTACATGTTAATATATTCGTTAAATTAAGCTCATTTTAGCAAAAATAAATATAATTTATAAAATTATATAATTAAAAAAATAGTTGCAAATATAGCAATAAAATTCAAAGTATTAATATATATGGTAACATTTTAAAAAAATGGCAAACATAGCAAAGTTTATTACTTTTATTGTTAATAGATTTTTATGGTCTTGGTGGTCTATCACCGATAGACAATAAGAGTCTATCAGCTATAGAAATGTATCACTGATAAACTTTGTTATATTTACAATTTTTTTTAAAATGTTGCTATACACTTGGTTATTATCCCTAAAATTGTCACTCATTATAATTACCCTTAAGAAAATTCTCCCCGCGTTGATGAATGAGAAGCCCATTTCAAGAATTTGTTATTTTTCCTTATTTAGTTGGGCTATTTTTTTAATTTTCTCGTTAGATTTTGTTTAACTAGTTTGTTAGTTTAACGATTTGAAAGGAAGCTTTTATGATAATAAATTTACATTTGGATTTATGGTCTTGAAATTTTAATAGTTTTTATACCTTATTACCTACTTCTTAAAAGCTTTAAAAAAAATTAAGCCAAAATTTGAAAACTTAAAAAGGTTAGTGGCATTTAATAACAAACTCAATTTTCTTTAAGTAGTTTTCACATAAAAAAAAAATTGAATTTATAGTCAAATAGGGTTGTAGTTTTTAAAAACTTAATTTTGAAAAATTAACAACAAAAATCTAAGCCTCATTTGGTAACGATTTTATCTGTAAGTGTCTTTGTCCTAGCTTATAATATGCACACCTTGGACTAATCTTACGAAATATCCTATTTAACCCTATAATATTTGGGTGTCAAGAAAACTCGTAAAATATTAAATTATAAGTAGTTGATTACCATAGATTGAATTAATTCCCTCTATGCCCTTTATTAAACTCATATTCTTTATTTACCAATAGGTCAACCCATTAGGGCCAATATTCTAACTCCAATTGAAACATATAGTTTGAACTTAAAAAAAACACACGTATAAACCATCTTCATGTTGACCTTATTAATGAAACCAACAAATATTTTTTCTCTTTACTTTAAACATGTACATACTTTGATAATGTATTTGAAAAGTCATCATGAGCGTGGCTCATTTAGGACAAAGTCTCTATTGTCGAATTTAAGGTTAGAAGTTCGATTCTTCTACCTCACATTATTGGTAATAATAAAGGTTGTTAAATGAGTAAAAATATTTACAAATATAGAAAAATTTGAATATCTATCAGCAACTTCTATCACGATCTATCGCTGATAGATATTAAAATCTTTCTATATTTATAAATAATTTGATATTTTTTCTCATTTTAGTAATTTTAATAATAATAATGATGTATTTGAAAAACAAAATACCACAAATAAAATCAATAAATGTGAAAAGATAATTAAAAAAATATCCTCTCAATTTTCAACCTGCAAATGCATTAAATAAAATGAAAAGAGAAGCCATCAATTCAAAGAGGCAAGTGGGGGAAGCTACACAATTATTAATAATTGGACAAAACTCCAAAAAAGGAAAAACAACTTGATTAAGATTTAAATACTTTTTTTAGAAAACACAAATTAATAATTAAAAAGAAAAAACAAGTTTGTGGCGAAAAGGGTACGAGGTTTTCAACCCTTCCTACATCCGACGACGTGGCCGTTTCCTCTCCTTTCATTTCTTTAATTATCTATTTATCCTATTCGTTTCGGATTTAACCCTGTTCTTCACTTTATTTACTAGAATGCCCCGGTTTCGTTTTCGCCTTCCGTCAATTTGTCCTGGCCGTACACGTGTACGGCTGTTGTAATGATGGACCATTGGATCATCCTGCCTCGTCGTATTCTATTCCAAGTGGAACCCATCAATCATTCTAGCGTGTACGAAAACACGTGTTAAAAATTCGAATATTCAAAATTAAAATACGAGATGAATTACTGATAAGCAAGTAATTAGGCTTTGTTTAACCACTATTTCGTTTTTATTTTTTCATTTTTGAAAATTAAGTTTATTAAACCTGTTTTTTCCCCTAAACTTTTATGTTAGGTTGCCCAAGTTCTGCCAATATTTTTTTAAAACTAAGCAATTGAAATCTTTTTAAAAAATTAAAGACTCATTTTTGTAAGTATAAATTTCTAAAAAGAAAACAAAAACAAAATGATTATTAAATGAGACCTTAATAATTTATTTAGAAGATAATATGAATTTTGTTTTATGTTTTTCACTTCATTTTAAAGAATATGTGTTTGGTAATTAAGAGTATTTTTAAAAATTATTTTTCAATTTTGTGATCAAATTTTGAAAACAATACTTTTACAATTTTAGTCTATCCATATTTTAAATTTTAAATTTTAAAATGTATAATATATTAAAAAAGATAATAAAGTTAATAAATATCATATTTAAAATATATTATAATACTAAATAATAATTATAAAATGTTCTAACATAAAACACCGCATAAATTAATTAAAAATGGTTTGTATTCAAATTAGTAAGAGTGTATTTTTTTTTAGAATAGTAAACAAAATTACTCAGTTTAGAGTAAGCCAAGGACAGAATCACGTATGTGAAAATCTCGAATGGTGTCAATGAAATCTTGAATCTCATTCGCATATCTAATATCCCCAACCAAGAAATTTCAGAAAAATTTAGAACTAGTTTCAACCCATGGCGGCAAAATACCAGCCTTTTTAAAAAGACCATGAAACTTGGCTAGCCTCCGCAAGCTCGGTAGGACTCATCATTGGGAAGTGGCTCTCTATAGCAAGGCATAACCTCTCCATTCTTGTCACGAACAATGGCACCAATCCCCACTTCACCATCTTGGATGGCTGCATCAGAGTTCATCTTAAAAGATCTAAGGGGAGGGCCTAACCAACGGAAAGCCCCCTCTACGACCAGGGGAGAGTGAGCCAATTGAACACGATGTTGTTCATATTGTCGATCAAGAGATTCCACTAAATTCACTGTCTAGTCTATCAGACCAAATTAGTAAGAGTTAATAGCTACAACTAGTTTTAACTTTATAATAATAATTAAAAAAAATTTCACATATAGAAAAAATATCAAACTATTTACAGAAAATAACAAAAAAGAAAAAAACACGGATAAATATTGATAGACTTCTAAGATCAATGATAAACTTCTATCATTTCTATCATTGATAGACTTCGATAGACTTCTATCAGCGTCTATCACAACTATATAAAAAATTTATTATTTTGTGTAAATAATTTCCTTTATTTTTCTATTTTAAAAATTCGCCTAATAATTCTACTATGAACAAATTTGGAATAATGTTTTAAATTAGAATACAATTTCTAAATATGCTACTAAACACATATTTTAAAATGTGAAATACATTTTTTTTATTGAATCTTTAGTTTTTAAAATTTTTTATTTTCATATTGCCTACCCAAAAAATTCTAAATATCAGTTTTAATTTTAAAACTATAGGGTATAAAATTTAAAACTAAATTTCATGCTCAAATAAATTTGTAAAATTAAGAGTAATAATAATTAAGTTTTTTTTAAAGAAAAGATCTTGATCAGAAAATAGCAAAAAAAAAAAAAAATATTGATAGACATTGATAGACTTCTATCAGCACCTATCAGTAATAGACTTCTATCATTTCTATCACTGATAGACTCTGATAGACTTCTGAGTCTATCAGCATCTATCACAACTATCTAAAAATTTTGCTATTTTGGGTAAATAATGTTTCTTATTTTTCTGTTTTTAAAAATGCTCCTTTTTTTCGTGGTTAAGATTATTAAGATTATTGTTATTTATTTAACTAACGAAAAAAGTATTTAATTAAGTTTGGAAGCAACCCGGTTGAAAATGTATATATATATATATATATTATTTGAGAAAGAAAAAAAATGTATATATATTTAAACTATTTCAACAATACAAAAATACTAAATTTTCAACATCCCCATGATGATCTAGTTGTTAATTTAATCACCAACTCAAAATTCACTTTTTTTTATAAATTTTTTTATTATTGGATTGCTTTGTGACTTAATTGAGTGCTTAGTTGGCATTCTTTAGTTGTATTTTTTTAGGTATGAAAAGTTCCATTAGTAAAACAAATTAGATTTTAAGATGGAAAATTATCATAAATAGAAAAAATATCAAACTATTTACAAATATAGAAAAATTTCACTAAGCAATAGAAGTCTATCGAAAAGTCTATCGCAACCTATCGCAACCTATCACTGATAGAGAGTGAAAAGCGATAAAAGTCTATCGCGGTCTATTACTCAAGTGATAGAAGTCTATTGCAGCCTATCGATGATAGAGAGTAAAATATTTCTATGTTTGTAAATAGTTTGTTTTTTTCTATATTTAAAAATAATCTTTTAAGATTTAAGAAAAAGAAGAAAATTCGAGAGAAGAGAGAGATTTGTTATGAACTTATCATTGGACAATGGGGGAAAGAGTAGAAATGGGCTTTGGAACTAAATGGATGATTCTCAAGCCCAAATGGATTCTAAGTGGGCTGATCCATTAACGAGTAGTCCTATTTTATATTTTCTACAAATTAGGGCAAAATTAAAATTCAATTTTACCCATATTTTTTACAATTTTTTAAAAATATTTAACCCCTAAACTTTGTGAAATTGTGTAAAGTTTCACTACAAACTTTTAATTTCATAATTGAATCATATAATTAGATAATTAAATTAATGAGTATTCGAACAAGCATGACTTACCTAAGCCCAAGTGTGAGTTTAATTATGCTACAAAAAAGTGCTTTTAATCTACTTTGATAACTTTGAATATTGCATATTAATCGTTGTTTTGTGGTAATACCAAGTAGAAAATTCTTAATATCGGAGGGGAGGATCCATTCTTGGCAAAATGTTTAAAATATCATATGTATTAGATAGGTGCCATTGTATATGTGACATAAATTAAAATATAAGAAGTTGGTTTATGGATAATAATTTTAATTATGTATACTCACTTACATGGTGTGCATAAATTGGGTGAAAAATTGTAGCGTGTGTTTCACTTTCTATCTCTTCATTTTATTAGTCTTTCACTTTTTTTTATACCTAGATATTATAGGGTCAGACAGGTTGTTTTGTGAGATTAGTCACGGTGCGTATAAATTGACATGAGCACTCACGAATATAAAATATATTTACATATGTATACTTATATTCTAACTTTATATAGCTTGGTTTGCTTTATTGATTTTAATTTCATCATTATTAGTCTAGTTTGATCACCTAGATTATTATACTAAAATTGAATCTAATACGGAAATGATCAGATGAAATTTGGTTTTCATACAAATGATTTAGGACTTTGTTTTTGACTCTAGACATAGGGTAAAGTCTTTAAAGACACTTAGAAGATCAAATAGGTGTTGAATCCGGTTCACCAAAGTATTGAATTTGAGCTAAGGTACAAGTACTTTTCATATTAGGCTACACTTATCGTGAAATAAAGGTGCATGAACATATTTGAAGCCCTACTAATTTTCTCATTATTATTCTTGTCTATTTAATTTTCTAATAAAAACTCAAATCGATTTTTCTTGGTTATTACAATTGCATTTTTTAAGGAAATTTTTTGTTTATCTTGGAATTTTGTTGAAAAACCGTTCTCTTGAGGGACGACTTGGAATTCTTCCAATCTTTTTACTATTTGTTGATAGTGTGTACTTGCACTAGACTGAAAATTTTTCCATCTTCAAATTACTATGACTTTTATAACAATTTGATGACATGCTGATCTAAAAGTTTAAAATAGAAAGAAAAAATACGTAGTTTCAATACAAAGCGAAGAATGATGAATGTTGTATGTTTTTTTTAATCTAAAACTATATATATATATAGAGGAAAGTGAAAATTCTTTTTTTTTTTTTTTGTGATATCCGTGAGTGTCTGGACTAGCTTATGCGCACCTTGACTAATCTCAAGTGACAACCCACCTGACCCTACAACAGGCAGGGTGTCAACTTACTGGTAGAATATTAAATTCTAGATAGGTAGCCACCATGGATTGAATCCACACGAAGTGATTGAGGAAAGTAAAAATTCCAAGAAAAGCGTTTGGAAGTTTAAAATTTCCCTTCAAATGGAATGAATGATAAAAACAATCAACCATCATGGATAAGTTGTTCTTCAACCATCATGAAAAGCTTGAGATTAGTAGAAGTGCGCGTAAGCTGGCCCGGACACTCACGTATATAAAAAAAATGATAAAAACAATCAAGTGATATGTGTAATAGTGCATATCAGTCTTAATTGGAGTTTGGATTCATGCTACATGTTAATGTTATGACATATATTATTATTATTATTATTATTATTATTATTATTATTGAATTATTATGACATATATTATTTCTTCTTTATATTAACAACACGAAAATATAAAGATTTATAGTTACATTTATCTTTTGTCATTATTGTCACATTTTTATAGCATTGTTTTTTCTTTTTGAAGAACAGTAACTTTATTTGACGTTCTTTTCATAAATTTTTAAAATTATAAATAGAGAAAAAAAATGCTTCTAAGACTCAAGAAATGATTGAGAAATTTAGAATATAAGTGAGATATGGAGAAAAAATGTTATTGTCTTTTGATCTTTCCAACTCTCAACTCTCAATTTTTACACTTTTCTAAAATTTTCTAATAATTTTAATTTATGAATTGTAATATATACTTAAATTTACAATTAGTCAATGAATTAATAATTAATATTAATAAAAATAGTATATGCTATGAAAAATAATAAACATAATGTGTTTTAGTACATACCTTTTAGTTTAAACTTAGTTAACTGGTTTTTTTACATATAAAAAAAAAAATGGAAAATACAAGGGGTGCACTTTTTCTACATGTGATTAGTTTTGTTTTTTTTTTTTTTTTTCTATACACAACAATTTGTCTAGTTAATTATTATTATCATAAATTTAAGTTTTAACTACCAAAGTTAATATATGTTATTCTAAAAATAGTAAAACGCCATTAAAGAAAGGATAGAAAAGCTTGAAGATGCAAGAGAAACTCTTTACTTCTTATTATATACTTCTAGTGTGTTCTTCTCTAAAATCTCTAAACGCTTCTCTTCTTGAGGTGACTAGCTTCTGTAAAATCTCTAATGGCGGGTTTAGGAAATCTGCCGGACAAAGTGATGATCGAGATTCTTTCGCGGCTGCCGCCGGAGTCTCTGGTTCGATTCAAGTGCGTTGCGAAATCCTGGTACGCTCTCTTTAACAATGTTGATTTCGCCTCTTCTCTTAAAAACCTAAATGTAATACTGAAGCGTATGGTGAAGAATAATGAGACTGAAATGTATGATACTAAATTCTCCCTCTTCGATTATCCCTTCCCACCCACATCCATCGTTAAGGACCTCAATTTTCCATGTTTTGTTGATCAAGTTTCGATGTGCTCTATCAACGGGCATTCTCACGGCTTACTTTGCATCTCCCTTTTCCCACGCGATATTTTCCTCTGTAATCCCTTCACTAGAAATGTCCGTAGACTCCCCCCTTCCACTCTTCCCATCAATGCGCAACACTTGGGCAATTTCTATGACGATGACGATAATGTTTATTCGTACCCTAACGCCATCGGATTCGGGTATGATTCGAAATCTAGAGATTTCAAGGTGGTTAGGGTTGTGAATTATGTGCATCCCCTTTCCTTTTTTCGCCCTCCTAGAGCTGAAGTGTACCATTTGGGGAAAGATGAATGGAGAGAACTCAAAACCCCTATTTATGGCCGTGCTCATTCGGGTCCCTTTCAGATGTATTATCAAGGGTTCTATTATTGGTGGGCTGATTCTTTACTAGAAGAACCCCATCCTAAAGAAGGAAGACCTCAGATTTTATGGCGTTTCAACATGAGCGAGGAGGTTTTCGACCACATTTCGGTACCTTCCCAGGAGAACAATAGGAGGTACAGAGCCATGGGGGTTTTGAATGGATCAATTGTGCTGTTTTATCGTACAAACCCTGGGGATGAAAGCACCTTCGACGTTTGGAGAATGGACTTGAAGGATGGTGAAGAAGAATCCAGGGGTGGGGTTTTGTGGTCAAAGCTGTTCACAATTGGCCCTGTTTTAGGAGCTCCGAACCCTTTGGAGTTTGTGAGCTCTGATCAACTTTTAATGCAAGACGAGGAGGGACAGGTGTTGTTGTACAACACTCAAACCCAACACTGCAAACACCTTCCACTTAAAGGTGTTCAGGGTACATTTCAAGCTACTGTTTTCATTAAGACTTTGCTATCTGTCAATGGAGGACAAAAATAACACTACTGTTTTCAATTTTAAGTTTTGACCTCTTTTAAGTTCTTATATCAATAAAATCCTTCAGTTTCATTTGGAGTGATCCCTCATTAGCTTTTACACACACTACGCTATCTTAGTCTACAGTTTCAAATAATGTTAAGGCTAAATTATATGTTTAGTCACTCTAATTTAATAGAGAGGAGTTGTTCTAGTGATCATAGTAAGACTTACACTATTCTAACGCTCTCGAGTCTGCCAATTGGTTTGTTTCCTTGTAATCGTTGATAACTTGATCTTTTTATTCAATGTTATCGCTAGTAAGACTTCTGAGTAATTCTTACAAGGTTGTAAAGAATTTGGATTGCACCAGCTAAGCCTCCTACCTTTAAAGGACTGTTTATCGAAATGATTGGCTTTTTAGTTGACAATTAAAGCTTCTTTGATTCCTCCATGCATCTTTGATCTTTTTGCTGGCACACTAGTCTTTTATTTGTTTTTAATCCTCAGATCACAGCACAATTATTTCGTTGCTACTATTAGAATTTTATATTGCAAAAATTTATATACCTATAGAATATATATTTTTTAGCTGGGCGCTATAATAAGTTTTTAAGTTTGTCCAATATATATATTCATTCAAGAACAACACTGGACATGTGGGATGATACAAATGCTAAACATTGTGCACCTTCTGGATCCTTGTTTCTATTCCATGCCTATTTTATGTGGAGTCTCTACTTTCTGATCTAACTACTTTTCTGCAGTAGAAAGGAGGTATCTTTTTATGTTTTCACTAAATCAATGTTTTAAATTTTAAATTTTAAAGTACATAATTATATTCAATAAAGATAAAAACATTTAGAAATGAGAAATTTTCACAGATAGAAAAAATATTAAACTATTTACCGAAAAAAAAAAAACACTGATAGACATTGATAAACTTTTATTAACATGTACCGATGATAGACTTCTATCATATAGAACCCTGATAGACTTCTATTTAATGTGCAACTATAACTAGTTTTATGGTTTATAAATAGGGTAATTGTTTTAAAGGGTAAAACTGTTGGAACTATTTTTAAATGATAGATATTGATAGCCTACTATCATCTATGTCTATTACTAATAGACATTGATATGAATGTCTATCGGTATTTATCACGAATAGATAATGACATTTTGCTATATTTGTAAATAAGTTAACCCATTTTGCTATACTTGAAAATAACCCTTATAAATATTAGTATCAAACACATTTTAAATAATTATTTAAATTAGAATCTAAATTTCTAATTTGCTATCAAACACATATTTGAAAACATAAAATACAACTCTAAATGAAGTCCCTAAATGAATTGTTTTTAAATTTTTGTTTTCTGATTTCCTATCAAATAAACCCTAGATGAAAGATAGGGGAGGAAAGAGGGAGAAAGAAATTGGAGCTACATTTTTGTTGAACATTATGGGGTTGTTTGGGAGTTGAGATATTATGATGTCTGGAGATATGATGTCTATAAAGTTCATATGTCTATATTTGGGATATAAAGTTGTTTTACTATGTGTTTGGGGGTGCAGAGTTGAGTTCATATGTTAATAATATTTGGTGTAATTTTTTAAATCTAAATAAACAATTGCTATGATGACTATTTTTATTTATAAATTTTTTTATTCAATAATTCTACACATCTTTTGCTTGGATAAAATATGGATTACAATTTTTTTTAAAGTACACATATATGGTTGATGATCTTGAAATATGAGCTAGGTTTTAATTTTTGGTCATTAATTTCTAACATTTTTTTTTTATACAAAACTAATCATTTTAAAATTTTGATTTCCTATCATCGAATGTCTAAGCCTTTACTTTCCAAGTTTTCGAATTAATCCAAGGATCATAAGTTTTTCAATTAATCTAAGGGAGGATCGTGATTAAAGAAAGAACTGTATTCTATAATTAAACAAAAAAAATATAGATATGTTAAAAAAAATTCGTATTGTGAGTATGGTTTGATAATCTAATTAATGTTAAAAATTCAAGTGATAAAATTTATGTTAAAAATTCTACATAATCTAATTAATGACAAAAAATTTGTTTAAAAAATTGATGCTAAAAATTCATATTATGAATATTGTTTAATTATCTATGTTAAAAATTATGTTTTAAAAATTTATGTTAAAAATTCATATTACGAGTATGGTTTAATAATCTAATTAATGATAACAATTATGTTTTAAAAATTTATGCTAAAAATTCATACTATGATTATAGTTTAATAATCTAATCAAGGTTAAAAATTATGTTTTAAAAATTTATGTTAAAAATTCATATTATGAGTATTGTTTAATAATCTATTCAATGTTAAAATTTTTGTTAATAATTCATAGGATGAGTATTGTTTAATAATCTAATTAATGTTAAAAATTCTTTAAATCAGAATGTTTTAAAACTTTATGTTAAAATTCATATTATATGAGTATGATTCATTCTAATGTTTCCAAACACGAATGAAAATGTCAAACGTAACAAAAAATAATGTTATTATTCGTCAACCGATTAAAATTCTCAACAGTACCAAAACGTTGTTTTGCAAATTTATTATTGGTTTAACTAATAGAATGGTTAAAAAAAAACATTAGCTCTCTTATTTTTACTACTACAGAACTTGACCTTAATTATAATTATTATGTTTCAAAATTAGGGCTTTCCACATATATAACCTAGTTTGGTATAATTATAAAATTATTATAAACTTCCATTTTTTTTTCAAAAATAGCCCAATGTGATGAAATATTACACATAAATATGACTCAAATGTCTATATCACCCTCCACGAATTTTAAAAATGTTAAAAAATAATAAGAAGAAAAAAATATAATTAAGAAAAAACGATATACCATATTCATGCACATTAAATGATCTTTTCCAAAACCGTTTTATATTCAAAATCAAATCTTTGAAAAAAATATATCATATTCACGCACATTAAATGATTTTTTTTCCAAAACTTGAAAGTCACGTGTGCTATAAGTCATAGTATATATATAGGGTTTATTTATATATTCTGTTTTTAATTTCAAATATATTTGAGTTTATTTCAAATAATTTGAGGATGTTATTTATCTTAGTATAATATAGATGCGTATATATGATAAAGTATGTGAAATATATATATCTTAATTTCAAATATATGAAGGGAATTGGATCTCGGTGGAAGCGTGTGATCGCATTATTTGATTTCTTGAAAGAATTACAAATATAAATAGACAAGAAAAGGTTAAGCACCATACCTTTGTCAATCCACAAATGCAGAAAAATCTTCTCCTCGAATCAGTAGTCTTTCCTACCACGAGATCTTCCTTGCTATGACTGATCCGGTTTGTAGGAATCTCTTCTTGAAAGAATAGAGGGAATCAGAAGAAGAATTTTCTTAAAACTTTTCTAAGAAAATTGGGAGAATTTTCAGAGGAAGAGTGTGTAGAGTATGTAGTCTATGAGAGCTCTCCAAGGGCCCTAGGATTACTCCTTATCTTAGATAACCCTTTGCAGAGATTTGTAAAATTAAATATTTAATAATATCTAATATTATTAAATATCTACCCAAATAATACGTAGGTTTTAAATATTTAAATCATATTTAAATATTTATCTCCGATAAAATCTTTAATTTGAATCTCATCCATTCAAATTAAACAATTAATTATTATTTGAATCCAATTCAAATTAATTGATACTTCCTCCAATTATTTAATTCAAATCTTATTTAAATTAAATAACTTTATTATATGGATCTTATTCAAATAAATTAATTCTCCCATATTATAAAGTGATAATTTGAATCACATTCAAATAAACTTTATAATAAATAATGTAATTTAATTATATCCAATAAAACTAATATTTTCTCTTATAAATTTGAACATTTCAATTTTTTCTTTCAATTGATCCTTGTTGGTTCGTGGTGAGCTAGCAAGAGGACCTCATGGACCTACAGATTATAAGCTCCAATGATCCAAGATTAATTAATTAAACTTTTTAATTAAATTAACCTTCATTCATTAACTAGCGGGCAAACCACTATGCCCATAGTTGAACTCTTATGCACTATAGGACAAGTTGTGTCTATAGATATAATCAGTATAAACAAGTCGATCCTTCACGAGTTGCTCATAATTACAATTTGGTCAAATGTTTGTTTTACCTCTATAATTACATCTTTTCTTTAAGTACCACTGATTACTCTAATGAACAATTTGTTTATGGTCCAACTATAAACTAAGTCCCTCTTGGGCTAGTGGGAGGGTGAGGCCCCTTGTTCAAGACCTGGTATCAGCACTTAAGGAAACTATTCATCTATTTACCCTACGCGGGGACGAGTAAATTCCATCTTGTGAAGTTTATGTTCCTAGCCAAAATGATAGGCTTATTGAGTCGGCAACTCGGGCCACTCTCACTCATGCAAATCAAAGGACTAACCTCACATATAGGAGTTCATAATTCACTCAGGATTAAGATCGAGTCGCACATGATCATCCTATGAAATATTAGTCTCATCATTAACAGATTTACAAAGAGAGATTAAATATTTCGCGGTCTGATCTTATACAAACTTTTTGTAATAAGATACCCCTACTCACATATCTCCACATGAATGGTTCAGATCAAATTATTTGTAATTATTACAAAATGGGTCGTATCCATAGTGTTACCCAGATAAGACATCCAATCTTATCCATATACTATAGACCTTTAGGTTATTTGTTGAACATTATCTACTGGTATGTCAACTACATACATGTTCAAGACTTCATATAATAATCTTGGATTTTTATGGTTAATGGATAAATTAATATTGCATAATTAATAATTAAATTAATCAACTAATAAATTACGATGCTTTAGGGCAGAAATCCCAACAATATATACATGTGTATACATGACAAAGTATGCAATATATATCTTAATAGAAACGAGACTAAAATTAAAATATGCAGTGTATATTATATAATAACTTTAAATTTACACTTGTTCTAAATACATTTAGAATTAACTTCGTATATATTTGAAATAACATTGTATTTATTAAAATAAACTTTGTATACATATATAAGAAACAAAACACAAATATTTGTATCTATAATCATGCATTAAATACAATCCATCAAAATTAGGGATGTCAACATTTGATATTTGTAAAAAGGAAAATTTGTGACAAATTTGTAACAAATTTGTCACGGATTGGGAAAAAAAATCCTTATAAATCAAAACTCCTAAAATCAACATCTAAGATATGTTTTAAAAGAATAATAATAAAAAGGAAAAATTTACAATCATTGAAAAAAATATCCTTTATAAACAAAAACTAATTTTTTTAGAATATTTGTGAAGTAGGTCAATTTTCTAAATTTTTGAGAAATTGTGCAGAATGGCCAAAACGGAATATCTAATTGAAAAAATGGCCAGTTTTTGAATTATATGATTTATGGGGAAAATGAGATGGGTAGAGATTCATATACCCATTTAATTTTCTAATTTTTCCGTCACAAGGCTTCCATCAAGTAGGTATATCTTTCCACCACTTGAGCAAATCTTACGGCAAGAACTAGAAAGATTAGCCAAGAACAACATTAATGGCTTATGTTCCTACATCATTGATAGTCTCTACTAATTAGGAAAAGTACAAGATTCACCAAATTTTCAAAATTAAAGTAATATTAAGTACAATTTCAAGGGTCAAGTGAGTCGTGATCATGACCTGATGCTTGAAGGATCAATCCAATTTGAAGTTATATATCTTTACAATATCTAACCGACTCCTTTCTTAATATAGGCTAACCTCCATGGATACATTACTTCCATTCAATTTTGTCGATAAAATTAGAGAATGAAACAGAGTTTAAATAAAACAATTTTTTTTTCCCTCTCGCTTTCTCCCTTCTCCATCCTTCCTCCATCCATTCATGGCAGTAAGAAATGAATGTGATGACAAATACAAAATGATTGTTACAACGACTATAATCCATCATCAAATAGTACAAACCAAAAGTTGTAACACAAACTAGGGGTGATAGTCGGTTCGATTTTGTCGATTTTAGGGTCAACCAAGAACCAAATCAAACCAATTAGTTTTATAAGAAAGATCTAAACTGATGTCCAATAAAGAAAAAACCAATGAGTTGGTGTTTATTTGGTTTGGTTTATTTTCGTTTTGGTTTTTGGGTTTGACATCTTCTTATTCTCTTCCAAATTTTAATTTTAAATTTCAATTTTGTTTTGAATGGATCTTTTTTTGTCAATTTTAAATTAAAATTGGGTCCATTTCTTTTTTTATAAATTGAAATTGGACATTTCTTTTGGTACTTTCTATATAAATATCATACACATTCCATAATAATGGATCTTTTTTCTAAACAATAAATATACATGCATCTTAATAATTAAAACACTAAAAGATACCTAAAACAATCAATATGTTCAATTTTATACTAAAAAATCAAACTAAACGAGTGGATCAATTTGAATTGGTTCCGTTTTTCGATTTTTGTATCACTCCTAACACAAACCATGACCAACCATTCAAATCGGTAATGAACTCTAACGCTACCTACATCACTATAGTTATTGATTGATGCTTAAAAATCTGTTATGTTTATTTGCACAACCTAAGCCACTGCCCACACCACAAACCAAACAACCATTGCAAAAGAATAAAACATGATCAAACTCAAATCTATCACCATATTAAAAGGGGCAACGAGGGAGAATTTTTTCTCCCAATTTTACCCCTCACACTACAAAAAAAAAACCACTTTCACTGGCGCATAAAAAATGTTGCTAAATGTCAAAATGCGCCACTAAAAGTATTAGCAACGCGGAGACCCGCGTCGCTAGGACTGCCGCTGTAGCCGCGTCGCTAAATATTTTAGTAACGTATTTATTTCATGTCGCTAAAAGTATACTTTTACTGACACATACACGTTACTAAATACGTACTTTTAGCAACACATTATATGTCACTATTTCTAATATATAGTGACGTTGAAAAATGCGTCTTTGAAAGTTGGATTTGTTGTTATTACAAATCTCTTTGCAAAATATTTAAGCGTCAGTGAAATTCATACTTTGTGCCACCATAAATTCATATATTAGCAAAACTCAGATTTACTGACGTTATAGAAAACGTTGGTAAAAGTATTTTATTAATTAAATAATATTCAATTTAATACATAAACCTGTTATAAAATTGTTTTATATATTATAATCTTTTCAACAAATTAAATGTCAACTAATCAATTTATATTTAAACCAAAAATTACAAAGTGAAGATACACATTTCCAACACTATCATTGAAACAAAATGAAATAATATCAATTTGGCCACAAACATGACAAGTTATATAAAAAACTTTAACAATTTTATAATAATTGAGTTTGAGTAATATCAACCTAAGTTATAATTATCAACTAATTACATCGAGTAAATGATGAACAAAATTAGTACCAATACTAGTTATCACTAGTTTGCTGACCAAATATTCCTACAAAAGATCTTTTAAACATGAAACTTCATTTTGAAACAAAAGTATTAATACCTACCCAAACTCTTTCCATTTCCATCCAAATTCAACTTTAAAATCTTGTATTTGACCATCGAGCCATCATATGTGACAAAAAAAGAAGTGAAATATGTAAGCACATGAAGATAAAGAATTGAACAAAACTCATATTCTATAACAAACAACTATATTCTTTGACAAACACCAAAACCATGTTAAACATAATTTGGAGTTCAAGGAAACTCATCAACATATTAATGACCTCAAACAAAACAACACAAAAGTCTTGAACAAAAAACATCATGTCAACTCAAACCAAGCAAAAACCTTGAGCAACAACCTCTTTATTTTATACTAAAGGGACCATCAAGCAAGTATCCTAAATACAATGAGGAGAAGTGGGGGGAGGGGGCCAAGGGATCAAAAGCACAACCATATTCTATGACAAACGCCAAAACCATGCTAAACATAATTTGGAGTTCAACAAAACTCATCAACATATTAATGACCTCAAACAAAACAACACAAAAGTCTTGAACAAAAAACATCAAGTCAACTCAAACTCAGCAAAAACCTTGAGCAACGACCTCTTTATTTTATCCTCTACCCTTATTTAAGGACGTATCTTTTTCTCCAACAAACACACAATTTTTTAAGTATATCTCTTATGCAAAACAACGTAGACCTTATGCATTTAGAAAAAGATTTTCCTACTTCTCTACGTTGGAAACAATCTTCCTTTTTTACAAAGGCAAGTTGTTGAAAACTTGTACTACGTTGAGAATCTTGAACGCCCTGACAGTCAATGCCTGGTGGTCAACGCATCCGCCTGCTGGTCAACGCAAGCTGCTGATCGCCTGCTAGTCAATGCAAGGAAAGTGAACGCTTGGAGTTGAATGTCAAGCTACGCGATGAACCCTCGTACTGAACGCCTGGAGGTCGACGCCTGCAAAACAAAAACTTGTGAAGATTGAGTCGCAGAGCTTCTCTCTTTAAGACGTTTTGCGGGTCTGCCCAAGGTGCTTGCAGTTTAGAATCGGTGCCACATCGTCCCCAGGATAAAACAACCCAGAAATCTCTGTCTCGATCGAAACTTGCACAAGAATCGACCGGACTGCTCACACCCTTCAACAATGCTCAAAATATAAGAATCTTTAGAAAATAAGTTTTTGTTCTCTCATTGTCAAATGGAGATGGCCGACATTATATACACCTCGAGGTCCAACCACCATATGCTGGATGAGCGCTCGACCAAAGAACGTGCGTCGCGAGGTGAGCGCATGTCCACAACATGTGCACCGAGAAAAGAGCGCAGGTGCAAAGACTGGTTGACTGCTCGATTAACTCGGCGAGGGGCAAGACGGTAAAACTTTAATCGAAATAAAATAATAAAATAGTATCTTTATTGCCACCTCACCACGCTCGGACGGCAGCGGGCGCGTGTGGAGAAGCCACCAAGGCCACCATTATCTATTTTCTCACCCTTTCCAAAACATGTGGGGCCCGAGCCCAATACTAAATGAGAGGATAAATAAGGTGAGGTCACAGTGCTAAACTAACCAAGGTGAGATGCTCACCTTTCTAAAACTCATTTTTTCTTTTGTTTTTAAAAGTTCTTTTTTCAATTATTTTTTAGTAACACATGAATAATTCTTCTAATGAAAATGTATTGTAGGACACAATGAAAAATATGTTTTTTTCTCTTTTCTAGATTTGTTGTATATATCTCTCTTTTAATCACCAAGATTTTTTTTTTTTAATCACCAAGATTTTTTTTTCTTCAAAATATTTGACAGTGACAAACATATCATCTAAATTTTTGTTTATTGGGACATAATTCGAAATACAATCAACAATCAACAATTTTATAAATTTATTTTATTTTCATATACATTTTGGAATGTCCAATAAGTTTGTATTTTTTGTGTATTATTTTGTGTATCTCTCTTTAATTACTAGGATTTTTTTAGAGTGACAAAACTTAACATCAAATAAGATATTTGATCTATTTTTTTTTTTTTTTTTTTTTTTTTTTTTTAAGTATTGTAGCTCATCGCTCTAAATATTAAGTTTTGTCCCAATTTTATAAATTTATTTTATTCTCATATATATTTTGGAACGCTCAATAAGTTTTTTATTTGAATATTTTTTGTGTGTCTCTCGTATTGTAGCTCATCGCTCTAAATATTATAAATTTATTTTATTTTCATATATATTTTGGAACGCTCAATAAGTTTTTTATTTGAATATTTTTTGTGTGTCTCTCTTTCATTTGTCAATTACAAAGGTATTTCATAGAAATGTGTATTAATAGTTTATATTATTTTGATATAAGTTGAAATAACCATGTGTGTCTTTCTTTAATGTATACTTTTTAAAATTTGAGTGCACAACTGTAATCACTATGCCTTTTTTCCCAAGATTTGATTGTGAACAAAATATCAAAATAATGTTTGTTTGTTTTTTTTTCAACAACTATTTTATTTCATATATATATTTTTCTAGAAGTAAATTTTATATTTTGATTAAATTTTAAATTATTTTAAGCTTGCATTTTAATAATTTTCTGTTGGATATGGATTGGTCTGATTTAAAACCAGGAGATAATCTATGGTCGTCCTTAGCGCCCTAGTAGAAGGTGAATACGCTGGACCATAAACAAGGTTAGTGATCTGCTTTTAACTTTTAGGTAGATAGAGTGAGTCGTATAGGCAGATAAAGTGAGTCATATGAACTGCAATTTCATAGGCATTACTCTACCTAGTGAAAATACATGGATTCGCTGATTAATACAATACCATATATTTATAATAAATTCATAAAATAACAACATTACTTAAAATAAAAAGACAAAATCATACCTTCACTATCTTGTTGCACAAGGGAATAATGAAAAATAAATATGTTTAAGATTGTTCTTTTATCTCCCTAGTCCTTCCTAAAAAGTATAAAATAAAAGTTTTTGAATTTAATTATATTATAATATAACTAAAAATGTAAACTATTTATATATCTCATAATAACATTTTATATTTTCTCCAATTTCTCTTTGTATTACCACAACACACCAATTAATCATGACATTGTTAGGGATATTCGGAGTAGTTAAAAAAACACTTTTTTTTCATTTTTTCGGTTAGAAAGTCATGCTTTTAATACTCATTAATTTAACTGGATGAAAATTAGTATTATCTATTTCACGTTAAATAATATTTGCTACTTATTTTTGCTCAATTTGTGAGAGACATTTCAAAGTAGATCATTTGCTATTACTCAAAAAGGTTAAATTATAAGTTTAGTCACCCTATTTTAAAATAGATTGTTTCGAATTACTCTGCATGGACTTCAACAAGTTTTCAATGCATCATTATACTTTGTGATTTAAACGGTTAATCAATTTGTGACATATTAACCTATTACATTTGTACTAAACAGTAACGATTTAACATAACATGACATTTTAATAAAGATGAATAGGCTAAAAATATTAATGAGCAAGATGGACCAATACATTTAAAATTAATTTTTTGGGTGCATCTACTCTTATTTCATTAATTTTACTAAATTCTTAACACTATCGATTATTATATTGTGTCAAATCATCATTTGTTAGTATAATTAACATTTAGAAAATGACGTCAATAATAAGGATTTTCTTGTTAAATTATAAAATATTTGAACATACAAATAAGTGGCACATTAAATGAGAGTAGTTGGTTGAAAATGCAGTTTTATGATGCCTTGAGTAAGGTAACTCATGCTCCTAAGACCTTCTAAACCACACATCTCTCCTTAAAAATTAATATAAATATAGTAGTTTATCACCACTCCCACAACTTTCACAATCTGACAACAAAATTTGTACACATTTAGTCATTATCTTTGTATATCATTTAAGCTTAGGGTTAAATCAAATCATGTTTGTATATCATTTTTGGATTTGTTCAAGGATGGTCACTATTTCTAATTTCTACACATTTATTGAATTTTTTTTAAGCCTATAATTTCAAATCTCTCTATAAGATTCATTATACTAAAAAAAATGTTGAAACTAATAAAGTTCAATTATAGGTATACATTTGAAAGTTAAATTATATTTTCCTCTAAAACAAAAATAAGAATAGTATTCAATAATGATGATTGTTTTTGGATCAATATAAGAAAATTTATATTGGACCCTTGATCTATCTATTCTCTCTTTGCTACATCATACATATATACATACATATATAGATATATATTTGCATACATATATACATACATATATATAAATTTTTAAATATAAAAAAATAAAGAAAACTATCTTATCTCTACCTTATATCTCAAAATAGTAAAATTTTTAGATAGTTGTGATAAACGCTGATAGAAGTCTATCAAAGTCTATCAGAGTCTATCAGTGATAGAAATGATAGAAGTCTATCACTGTCTATCAATGTCTATCAGTATTTTTTTTAATTTTTTTTGCTAATTTTTGTAAATAGTTTGACATTTTTTTCTATCCGTAAAAATTTCCTATATATATTTTAAAGTATCAATAGAACTAATCAAAGGTAAAGTATATTTTAGCTAATAAAACTAATAAGTTAGATTTTCATGAATTTTTTTTTTTTTTTTTTTTTTTTGTTGCTTTTTCATCGTCAGGCAAATCATTTTTAATACACATTAATTTAACAAAAAAAAAATAGTATAAAAGTATATTTCTTCATCACTTCGCTACATTTACTTTTACAATTTTTAAGATAGCGATCATAACAACAATAGATGTAGTCTTTATCTTCTTTGAAAGTGGATAAATTTTCAAAATTATAGTTTTCATAATATCTAATATGTACAACAATGACCATGAGTCAATTACAACCATGTTTTGTACCACATACTTTGACAGTTTGTAGGTTCAACAAGGAATGAATGTTCTAATTTACTGCAATAAATTTTTTTTATTATGAGCATGTTAATTCATATCTCTATTAAATTTCAAGTTATACTAAGTTTACATTTTAACAAGTACTGATTTCAAATGTGTTTTTGGCTCGAATTAGAATGAAGACACAATATGTAGTTTTGGGGACACGAGTGGATAAAGCACGTGACTTGCTCATTATTATGTATTTTCAAATGACCATTTGAGTAGGTCAACTCAGTTGAACATTCAATAACACTCTAAAAATACATCATTTAATTGAATAGTGTGCAAAGTCCCGTGTTTTACTCTCTCGTGTTTCTAAAATCGTCATTTTTCTCCCCTTTCTAATTCGGGCCAAAAAAGATCAAGTTGGTTTTCTAGATTAAAATGCAGCTTAAAATAATTTGAAATTTAATAGAAATATCAATGTACCTATTCATAATCAAAACTTACACCGTTAATCACAAGGCTCGTTCCTAGCTGAGGTCACATACCGTTTATTGTAAAGATATGTAAACTACACTTGGCTGGTGGACATGGCTGTACAAACCAGAATTTATCGAAACTATAATTATGGGAATTTACCCCATTCAAGTAAGATAAAGAACTACAACTATGATTGCTGTAGTTGCCATCTTAAAAGTTGTAAAAGTACTACGTGGAGTTGTGAAGAAATATACATTTTTTTAAATTAAATTAACGTTTATTAAAAATGATTTACCTAATCATGGGCAAGAAATAAAAATTTCCCTACATATTCATGAAAATCTAGCTTTATTGGGTTTTGTTATATAATGTAGCAATTAGTGAGAATAGATAGATCAAGAGCACAATATAGCATTTCTTATATTGATATCCATAAATAATCATCAAGAATATAATATGAAATCATCGAAAGGTTTATACTTCACATTTTATATATATATATATATCTTCAACTAAGAGATTCTAAAAAAAAAAATTTAGAATCAGTTTCAATTATAGGTATACATTTGAAAGTTAAATTATATTTTCTTATTAAATAAAAATAAGAATAGTATTCAATAATGATATTGTTTTCTTATCAATATAAAAAAATTTATATTGGGCCCTTGATCTACTTATTCTCTCTTTGCTACATCATACATATATACATATATGTATGTATATATACATACATAGGTGTATACATATATATATATATATACATATATATAAATTTTTAAAAATAGAAAAATAAAAAAAACTATCTACACAAAATAGTAAAATTTTTAGATAATTGTGATAAATGCTGATAGAAGTCTATCAGAGTCTATCAGTGATAGAAATGATAGAAGTCTATCAATGTCTATATATATATATTTTTTTTGCTATTTTTTGTAAATAGTTTGATATTTTTTCTATTCCTAGAAATTTCCTATTTATATATAAAGTATAATAGAACTAATCAAAGGTAAAGTATATTTTATCTAATAAAATTAATAAGTTAGATTTTTTTTTTTTTTTTTTTTTTTTTTTTTTTTTTTTTTTTTTGCTTTTTCATGGTCAGATAAATCATTTTTAATACACATTAATTTAACAAAAAAAAAAAGAAAAAAAAGTATAAAAGTATATTTCTTCATCACTCTGCTACATTTACTTTTACCATTTTTAAGATGGCAACCATAGCAACAATAGATGTAGTCTTTATCTTCTTTGAATGTGGATAAATTTTCAAAATTATAGTTTTCATAATATAACAATGGCCACTAGTCAATTACAATCATGTTTTGTATCACATACTTTGACAATACACAGTTTGTAAGTTTAGCAACGAATGAGGGTTCTAATTTACTGCGATAATTTTTTTTATTATGAGCATGTTAATTAATATCTAAAAAGATCAAAAGATCATAAAATAATTAACAATATTGTCCAAAATACAATACCATAGATTTCTAATAAATTCATAAAATAACAACATTGCTTATTTTCTCCAAATGAAAAAAGAAACATATAAAAAAATCAAAATAAAAAGACAAGAGTCATACCTTCACTATCTGGTTGCACAATGGAATAATGAAAAATAAATATGTTTAAGAATTGTTCTTTTATCTCCCTCATCCTTCTAAAAAGTATAAAATAAAAGTTTTTGAATTCTCTTATATTATAATATAACTAAAAATGTAAACTATTTATATATCTCATAATAACATTTTATATTTTCTCCGATCTCTTTTAACATTTTTTTTTTCATTTTCTCGGTTAGATAAGTCATGCCTTTAATACTCATTAATTTAACTAGATGAAAATTAGTATTATCTATTTCACGTTAAATAATATTTACTACTTATTTTTACTTAATTTGTGAGATATTTAAAAATATCATTTGTTATTACTAAAAAAAAAGTTAAATTATAAGTTTAGTCACTCTATTTTAATAGAGATTCTTTCGAATTACTCGGATTTTAACAAGTTTTGAAGGCATCATTATATTTTGCTATTTAACATGACTCTGACGTTTTAATAAAGATGAGTAGGCTAAAAACATTAATGAGCAAGATGAACCAATACATTTTAAATTAATTTTAAATCAAATCATGTTTGTATACCATTTTTGGATTTGTTCAAAGATGGTCACCATTTCCAATTTCTACACATTTATTGATTTTTTTTAAGCCTATAATTTCAAATCTCTCTATAAGAGTCATTATACTAAAAAATGTTGAAATTAATAAAGTTAAATTATAAATATTGATGATTGCTTTTGGATCAATATAAGAAAATTTATATTGGCCTTGATCTCCCTATTCTCTCTTTGCTACATCATACATATATACATACATATATCCATACATATATACATACATATTTGCATACATATATACATACATATATATAAATTTTTAAAAATAGAGTCCTATCACTGTCTATCAATATCTATCATCAAGAGTATAATATGAAATCATCGAAAGGTTTATACTTCACATAGTAATATTTTAAGAGAAACAAATCAAACATTGAAATTTGTTTTTTTTTTCTTATATATATATATCTAATATCCTCAACTAAGAGATTCTAAAAAAAATGTAGAATCAATTTCAACCCATGGAGGCAAAATACCAGCCTCAAGAGCTTTAGAAAGACCATGAAATATGGCTAAAGCCTCCGCAAGCTTCCGAAAGGCTGCATCAAAGTTCATCTTAAAAGATCCAAGGAGAGGGCCTAACCAACAGGAAGCCCCTCTACGAACAAGGGAGAGTGAACCAATTGTCGAGATTCCACCAAATTCATTCCCTATATCAGACCAAATTAGTAAGAGTTGATAGCTACAATTAGTTTTAACCTTATAATCACTGAAAGACCTTGATAGACTTCTATCACTGATAGACCTTGATAGACTTATATTAACGTCTATCACAACTCTTACAAATTTTACTTTTTTGTGTAAATAGATTAATTTTCTATTTTTTAAAATTCTCTTAATAATTATATTATCAACAAATTTGGAATAAATTTTTTAAATTAGAATACAGTTTATAAATCTGCTATCAAACACATATTTTAAAACGTGAATTTTTTTATTTATTTATTGAATCTTTAGTTTTTAAATTTTTTGTTGTTTTCACATTGCCTACCCAACCAAACATAAATATCAGTTCTAATTTTAAAACTATAGGGTATAAAATTTAAAACTAAATTTCATGCTCAAATAAATTTGTAAAATCAAGAGTAATAATAATTAAGTTTTTTTTTTTTTTTTTTTTAAAAAAAAGAAAATATCTTGATTTTTTTAGTGGTTAGGATTATAAGATTATTGTTATTTATTTAAATAATGAAAAAAAGTATTTAACTAAGTTTGGAAGCAACCATGTTGAAATTGTATGTGCATATATACATACATATATATATATATATACATATATATATATATATATATATATATATTATATATATATATATATTGAGGAAGGAAAAAAGTGTATATATATTTAAACTATTTCAATAAAACAAAACCACTAATTTTTCATTATCCGCATGATGATTTACTTGTTGATTCAATCACCAACTCAAAATTCACTTTTTTTTTTTTTTTATTGGATTGTTTTGTGACTTAATTGACTGCTTAGTTGGCATTGTTTAGTTGTGTTTTTTTAGGTATGAAAAATTTAATTAGTAAAAAAAAAATAGATTTTAAGATGGAAAATTATCATAAATAGAAAAAACATCAAACTATTTATAAATATAGAAAAATTTTACACTTCTATTGTTTCTATTGCTCAAGCGATAGAAGTCTATCACAGTTTATTGCTCAAGTGATAGAAATCTATCGCAGCCTATCGCTAATAGAAAGTGAAAATTTTCTATGTTTGGAAATAGTTTTTCTTTTCTATATTTGAAAACAACCTTTTAAAATTTTTTTGAGAGAAGAGAGAGATTTGTTATGAACTTATCGGTGGACAATGGGGAAAGAGTAAGAAATGGGCTTTGGAACTAAATGGATGATTCTCAAGCCCAAATGGATTTAAGTGGGCTGATCCATTAGAGAGTAGTTTTATTTTATATTTTCAACAAATTAGGACAAAATTAAAATTCAATTATACCCACATTTTTTTACAATTTTAAAAAAATATTTAATCCCTAAACATAGTAAAACGGCATTGAAAAAAGGATAGAAAAAAGCTTGAAGATGCAAGAAAAACTTTTTACTTCTTATTATATACTTTTGGATGAATAGACCTAGTCATAATTCTTGCACTGTACTCACACACACACACAATAATTCTTTTGGAAAAGATCTAGAAAGAGAATAAAAAACCAACTCAAAAATGGGCCCTTATACAATGGGCTTTTACACAATGCAATAATGATAAAGATAAATGGGCTTTCCATTGGGTTATCTTAGCACCTGCAAACCTATGTCAGCAGCAACAACAATGAGCTTCTTCCTTAATTTGTGAAAGTTAGTTGCTATAAAGTTTTGGTTAAAGCATCAACAACAACAAGAAGCATCAACAATGACATTCTTTTTTTCTCCTTTTAAACTTTTTTTAGAAGTAGACATTATCTCAAGATTTTTTGCTTCAAGTATTTCTCTTCTCCAAGTTTAGAAGGACATATTACATTTGTCTCTCTCTTTTTGTTTATCATATGTCCTCTTCTTCTTTTATATTTATGGTTTATTTTGGTCCCTATATATTCTGGTTCTTATACTCTAAAAAAGTGATCATTTTGATACATTATAAATGAAGTAAAAATGAAAATGAAGAATCAAAATGGTCACAAGTTGAAAGTTTGATGACCAAAATGAACATTTTGAAAGTATAAGAACCAAAATGAACCAAAACCAAAATTACATAATCAAAGTAGTATCTAAACCAGTTCTTTTTTATTTTCTTTAAAAGTTTGCCCAAGCGACTAAATTTTAAGAATATTTAATTATTTATCAATAACTTATTTGAAAATGCATGTAAATATAACTCAATAACTATCCGGAGTGCTTCCTTCTGATTTTTTTTTGGATTTTATAATTTATCAATAACTTGATTGTGTATCTAAAACATTCCCTTTTGTTTCATTTTTATTTTAATTTTAAGAACATATAATATAATTTTTTTAATACTTTATTATGCTACCCCTTTATAAATTTTAATATATCTTTTATTTCATATATTTTAAATTTTTAATTATATCCATAATTTTTTTCATTTCTATGTTTTCATTATTTTAAAATTTAAGGTCCAATATATTTATAATTTTCGCTTAATAAAAAGTATGAAAAGTATATTCATTCACCATTTATATTTCACCGATTTTTAGACAACCATTTATATTTCACCTTAAAAATTTTATATTCCAAAGATTTTCAAAACGTGATTAATTTATTTTATTTTTATGGTAAATTAACTTAAAACAAAATACATATAGTTTTAACTAGTTTGACTAAAACCAAGCTAAACTAAAATGTACCAATTTCACTAGGAGAAGTTTGTTTCTTCATTTAGAATAAGACCAGGTCAATCCACGCAATAACATTTTGAATATTGGTTTTCTTGATTGGATTAGTAGTTAAATTCTTAATTAAGTGATTTGCAAGGGTTTAGTGTTTATGGTTATGTCAGTTACTATTTATAATTTTCCCAATTTTTTTTTTTTTTTTTTTTTTTTGAAAAAATGCACTTTCTATCTAATTAACCCCATCAAAGCTAGTAGAGTTAGTCAAGTGGTAATGTTCCCATGTTTAGTGTAAAATTCAGGAGCATTTAATCTTATCCTATATAGCACCATGTCACAAAGTTTAAATGAAAAAATTCAACGATGTAATAAAACTGGTTGAAGTTGATAGGGTGACTAAACTTATAATTTAAGTTAACATTATTTGAAAACTTCAGAGTATGAGCAATTGATTTAGCTTGAAATGTAGGTCATAAATTGAGGAAAAATTAAAACCAAAAGAAGAGCTGTAAAAAGGGAAAAGAAAGAAAAATTTGGTGGAAATAGCCTTTATGATAGCATAGTGAGTGTAAAAGCAAATGAGGGATATGAAGGATTTTATTGATCGACTAAGAAGTTGAAAAGGAGGTGAAATAGAAAATAAAATGAAAATGAAAATGAAAACAGTAGTGTTTATTTATCTCCTCCATTGACAGATAGCAAAGTGTTAACGAAACGAGAAGCTTGAAGTAAACGAGGAAGACCTTTACGCGGAAGGTGTTTGGAGTTTTGGGTTTGAGTGTTGTACAACAACAGCTGTCCCTCCTTGTCTTGCATTAAAAGTTGATCAGAGCTCACAAACTCCAAAGGGGTCGGAGCTCCTAAAACAGGGCCAATTGTGAACAGCTTAGACCACAAAACCCCACCCCTGTATTCATCTTCACCATCCTTCAACACCATCCTCCAAACCTCGAAGCTTCTTTCATACCCAAGATTTGTACAAAAAAGCAGCACAATAGATCCATTCAAAACCCCCATCCCAAGGTACCTCCCATTCTCAATCTGAGAAGGTACTGAAATGTTGTCGAAAACCTCTTCGCTCATGTTGAACCGCCATAAAATCCTAGGTCTTCCTTCTTTAGGACACGGTTTATCTACCATAGAATAACCCCACCAATAATAGAATCCTTGATAATACATGTCAAAGGAACCCTCCTGAGCACGGCCATAAATAGGGGGGTTGATTTCTCTCCATCCATCTTTCCCCAAACTGTACACTTCAACTCTAGGAGGCCGAAAAAAGGAAGGGGGAATCACATAATTCACAACCCTAACCACCTTGAAATCCCTAGATTTCGGATCGTACCCGAATCCGATGGCGCTAGGGTAGGAATGAAGATCGTCGTCCATGCGATCGGGGAAGTGTTGTGCATTGATGGGAAGAGTGGAGGGGGGGGAGTCTACGGACATTTCTAGTGAAGGGATTACAGAGGAAAATATCGCGTGGGAAAAGGGAGATGCAAAGTAAGCCATGAGAATGGCCGTTGATTTGGGACATCGGAAATTGATCAACAAAACATGGAAGATTCAGGTCGTTAATGACGGATGTGGATTGGAAGGGATAATCGAACAAGGAGAATTTAGTATCATACATTTCAGTCTCATTATTCTTCACAATATACTTCAGTAGTACATTTAGGTTTTTAAGAGAAGAGGCGAAATCAGCGTCGTTAAACAGAGCGTACCAGGATTTTGCAACGCACTTGAATCGAAGCAGAGACTCCGCCGGCAGCCGCGAAAGAATCTCGATCATCACTGTGTCCGGTAGATTTCCCAGACCCGCCATTAGAGAGAGCGTTGTGGGAGTTTCTCTTCTTCAAAACCAATTTATCTTTTCTTTATTTATTATTTTACTGCAAATTTCTGATTTATCCCGCTATTTCTCACATTTTACTGAATGGCCTTGGGCGTAGCGTTCGATTCTTCTGTTACAAAATCTTGAATTAAGTTGTGATTTCTTTTTCTTTTTCTTTTTCTTTTTCTTTTTTGAAAATATGTGTGATTTAACTTTATCACACGTTAAAAGAGATCAAATTAAAAAAAAAAAAATCCCTATTTCTTAGTATCACACGTAAAACAAAAAAAAAATACTTTTAAAAATAGAACATCTTATCTCTACCTTATATCTATTTCACAATAAATAAAGATGAAGTAGAGAGTATTATAGATAAAATGTGATTTTCTTTAGAAATTTTTATTTATTTAAGGGGTATTTTCACAAATAAAAAAATAAAAGTAATTACACATATAGAAAAAAAAAAGTGAAAAATGCAAAAGTATGAAATGCACTTTTTTCTATACGTGTAATTATTTTGTTTTTTTTCTATACACAAAAATTTTCCTTTATTTTTAAGGTAATTTTTTTAAATAAAAAATCTCCTTTATTTAAGATGAAGTAGAGATTATTAGAAATGGTGCACTAGATGTGAAGTCTTCCCAATTTTTTGGTGGTCTATTGCAATAAATTTGATGAAGATGGTCTCCTTCTACGAAAAAGTTTAAGAATTTTTTTTACAGCTTTCGCGTTGATCCGAAGTTCTATATACATAGCATGCTTTTATTGCGGAATCAATTAAGGAGTGTTGTGAGGGTCTCAACCATAGTTATTGAAAGTTTAACTAACTCTTTAATAAAGTTGTTGCCCCATTTATACTAGTGTTTTACCACGTGCATTTGCATGTGTGTGTGTTTTTTTCTTATTAAAACCACTTAATTTTAGGCAAAATGTTATAATTTTCATTATGTTAAAATTAATTTTAGTATGTTATTGCGTCTTTTATTTTATTTTGTACGTCAAATATCTTTATGTTTATTAATTTATTTACTAAAAAAAATTGGTTAAGATTAAAAAATATTTTGAAATCTAAGTTAAACAATATATGTTAATAAATAAACATCATACACTCCATGTATATATTTCATCATTCATCTCATAAGCAACGACATTTGAATGATTATTAATTATTTTGTTGTACCAATAGGTATATACTTATTTCACAGTAATATTTTAAACCAATAAGTATATAATTATTTCATAATAATATTTTAGTTATTTATTATTATTCTTTAATATTTTAATTATTATTCTCTTACTTTTGTTTACTGGTGAAGGGATTATTGTTCTCTTACTTCAATTTATATATTTATAATTTTTGTCATTAACCATTAAATATCAATAATAAATTTATTATTGATTGTTAATTAGGAAAAAGATGAAATTTAATATCACCATTATTTATAGTCTATTAACAATTTCTTTAGACATGAGGTTAAATCTTAAAATTAGTTTACTAATTTGATTTCATATCTTATTTAGAGTGTACTTTTAGCTTTTAATTCTCACATTTTATCTATTGTGTTGATGTTTAATTAATTAATTAATTAAATTTTCTAACCAATTAACAATTTCTTTGGAAAATTTCATAAAATAACCCATTTTGATAAAACTTCTCCACCAATGACTCACTCTCAAAAACTTTTCTATGGTTGACCCTTTTGCTATGTGAAGTTCCATTTTTACCCCTAACTTTTTAAAACATCTATTGAATGCAACACCAACATTGTACTTCTCATCTATTGAATGCGATCCCTTTTTCTTCTTCTTCTCTTCAGCTGAACTCACAGTATCAACTTCTCATCTATTGAATGCAACACCAACATTGTACCAAAACATTTATTTTGAACTAATATTCTACCAACAACATTGAATGCTATTGATATCAACGATGGAAGATCACTATCAAGGTTTATTCACTAGCAGTCGAACTCCCAAAGCATTTTCTCCCACTGATATCTCAGAGTTTCAGTCGAACATTCTTCCTGTCCGTCGCTTTTGACTTCGTTCAGTCTATTTTTTCTTTGGATACAAATCAAAAAATTTCGTCCGAACCCAAGAACGCAGAATCGTCAGGTCAATGTAAGTGATTACGAATATACATGTTTTTGTTGGGTTTGATGCCCTAAAACTCGTAGATAGTAAATGTTGTATTTTGACCGTCATTAATAAATGATTATTCATTATTATTCAATAAATGTTATTGATTATTTTATCTTGTTTTAATAACCCTAAAATCCAATAAACTAACATCATAGGTTGTTTTATGAGTCTTGAACAATATGTAGAGACATATAGAGATCAATGTTCAAGTTACAACCTAAAGGGTCTATAGTATAAAGATAGGGTTGGGTACCTTATCCTGGTAACACTATGGATACGACCCACTTTGTATTTGATACAAACGCAATGATCCAACGCGTTCATGTAGGAGACATGCAAGTGGGGGTATCCTATGCAATGAGTTTGCATAAAACTGGACCACGAAATAGTAATCACTAGATGTAACTCCGTTGACTGGTTAGGTTTCTATTTCAATAGGTTGACCTAGGCAACTTAGTCTTAATCTTGAGTATATTGTGAACTCCTGTTCACGAGAGATTGTCCTTTGATTTGTATGGGTGAGAGTGGCCCGTTTGTCGACTCGATATGCCTACCATTTTGGGGACATGACTGAGTGGGGAGCTGGGAACATAATTATACAAGATGGATTTCACTCCTTCTCGACTGTAGGGTAAGTAGATAAGTGTTCCCTTAAGTGGTGTCTCCAGGACTTGAACATAGGGCCCTACCCTCTCACTGGCCCGAGAGGGGTTTCTGTTTGATGGTTGGACCATAAACAGGTTGTTCATTAGAGGAGCATTGGTACTTAAGGATTTAGAAGTAACCTAGGGGTATAACGGTAATTTGACCCAGCTGGTGTTACGAACACTTGTGAAGGACTAAATTGCTGTCATTGGTCTATATCCATGGACACAGAAATATATATACAGTGAGAAGAGTGCAAATGTGGGTCTTTAGTGGAGTGTACCCACAGTTAACGAATATTGATTAATGTGGTTAATGAGTTTAGCCCGTTAATCTCATATCGTTGGAGCTTCTGATCTGTAGGTCCATTAGGTCCCCTTCCTAACTCGTAAAGAATATTGAGGTTATTATTGGTTGAAATTTGAATAGTTCAAATTTTCTAAGGGAAAAGTATAATGCATAATGATACATTATAATATAAAGTTTATTTTACAAATTAAACTTTATAGTATAAATATAATTTTGGACATGATTCAAAGTTAATTTGTAAGAGAATTAAATATTTGAAATTGTTCAAATATTATTTTATTAAAACTATAGGTTAAAATTAATGCGGATTAGATGTACATTAAAACTATAGGTTATGAGAGAAATGTATTTGAATTTGATTCAAATGCAGGTTAAAATTAAATATTTGATATTTAATTTGGTAATTAATTAATTGGAGAATTAATTAGTTATTTAATTAATCTAATTTAATTAAATTTGATTTAATTAAATTAATTGAATTAAAACTATAGGTTATGTGAGAGATGTTCATTTAAATATGATTTAAATGAATTGATTAATTAAATTAGATTTAATTAATTATTAATTATTAATTAATTAATTATTGATTTAGTTAATTAATTTAATTTTAATTAATTAAGTTTGTTGTAACTCCCATGTAGGGGGTTACTTAAGACGTGGGATAACACCCACGTTTCCCATTTTTCTCTCGCTTCTTTATATAGTGCAAAAACAGAATTTTGTTTGGTGTGAACCATTCTCTCAACAAAAAACAAAATTCTCAGCGTTCTCTAAAAAAAATATCGAGAAGAGTTCTGTATTTTTTTTCCTGTGCCAAAAAGGTTCCACAAATCTTCCCTCAAGATTCAGAGAATAGGAAGGTCTCCAAGTAGTGGTGACACAACACGCAAGAGTTTTTATTCTCTAATTTTTTGCTTAACCTAGATTAATTTAAGTCTTTTTTGCCAATGTAAAAGTATTTCAAAATTATTAAAATTAATTTTGAGATACGGTTCTGATACGTTTACGCTGCGTTTTGGGTTTTAATCCCAGTAGTTTTCAGATCGCTCAAATCAGTGTAAGAGATCGCTGTGTAATTCATAAACGATCGCGTATTAATAAATACAAGATCGTTTAAATAAACATATGCGATCGCTTATAGTGGATAAGCGATCGCCTACAATTCGATATGAGATCGCATAGAACTTGCTATGCGATCGCTTATACAATAAGCGATCGCATAGCAAGTTCTATGCAATCTCATATCGAATTGTAGTCGATCGTTTATTACATACTGAACGATCGTGTAGTAATGGAATGATGGATCGCTTACTTTATATGGGCGATCGCTTACCAAATTTGATGTTAAATCGCCTATTTTAATTGCAACTCGAAACCAACTTGCGTGTTTTCTGATTGCAGAACAATGACACCAATTCGCATCTTTCTAAGGTTTGGTGGGGATTGGGATCAGTCCGGGAGAAACTATGTTGGAGGTCAGCTGAAAGGTTTGAAGGTTAGAAGGGATATAACGTGTAGTGAATTAGTAAGCACTCTACACCAATGATTGAACATTGATCCGTATATGCTGGACATACACATCAAATGTTGTTACAATCTATCGATGCAAGCTCCTCCAATGGACATAGTGGATGATGAAGACCTTAGCTTCTTTCTAGAAGGCACTGATGCATCCCAAATGCAATTGTTTGTATCAGTTACACCCCATGAACGACATGAGTTGGACACAGAAGATATGTACCAGCAGTGTAATCCAATGGCTCAGAATGTCAGGTTTTCACCCATTCTAACACACATTCTAATCATGTCTTCCCTAGGTGGAAATATAGAGCCATGTAATTTGGGGATGACGAAAATGAAGAGTGGATTGGTCACAATATCCACTCTACATGTAGTTCGCAGTTAGATGTTGATGATGTACCATAAACAAATTCAGCAGCACCAACCATTCCAACACCTTCCATTCACATTCCAACACCTTCCATTAATGTTCCAACACCAGCTGCTCCCATTCCATCTATGGTGATGCGTTCAGTTCAGATGCATTCCACTATGCCAACTCAACCGTTTGTAGACATACCAAGACCATCAGACGGTCCATTATATGATGATCTCATCACAATACCACATGATTGTCTGAATGATGAGGATCTAAAGGTTGGTCAGATTTTTTTTTCGAAACACGATTTATCAATTAAATTATCAATACTTGCAATGAGAAAGAATTTTGACTTTCGTGTAAAGAAGTCTACGAAGAGCCTACTAACAGTACGATGTTTGATAGAGGGTTGCAAGTGGAGGGTACGTGCAAAAAGATTGGAAGGAAGTGAGTCATTCAAAGTGACTAAATATCCAAGCGTCCACACATGTGCACTTGAAATAAGAGTTGGTAACCATCGACAAGCTAAAAGTTGGGTTATCGGACACCTGATCAAGTCCAAATACGACCAGGTTGGTAGAACATATCGCCCAAGGGATATAATTGAAGACGTCCGACGAGATTATGGGGTGAATATAAGTTATGGGCGGGCCTACCGTGCAAGAGAGTATGCTTTGGTATTTGCAAGAGGGTTACCGGAGGGTTCATATGCCATTGTTCATGCATACGGGGAGGCACTGAAACTTGCAAATCCAGGCACGGTATTCGAGGTTGAAGTGGAAGACGATCAATATTTTAAATACGTCTTCATGACATTGGGTCCGTGTATCGGAGTTTCTTGAACTGCATCTGCCCTGTAATCGTGGTCGATGGTACTCATTTGCACGAGAAATACAAAAGTATGTTGTTAATAACATGTATCGATGGCAATAACAACATATACCCCATTGCATTCGGTATCGTAGATATTGAGACGGATGCATCCTGGACTTGGTTCATGACTAACCTGAAGGCTTCCATTGGAGACATTGTAGATTTAGTTATTATATCAGATCGTCACAAATCCATTGGAAAAGCTATTTCAACTGTATTTCCTAAAGCGTTTCATGCACTGTGTATATACCACATTAGGAATAATCTGGTGGATAAATTCAAGAATAAAGACATACTCCCATACTTTTACCTTGCCGCCAAAGCTTATAGGATGTCTGAGTTCGAGATATATTGGTCCAAGCTCCATCGATATACCGGGGTGACGACATATCTTGAGGAGATTGGGTTACAACGGTGGGCAAGAGTGTATCAAGTCCATTGTAGGTATGACAAGATGACAACAAATATTGTAGAGTGCCTCAATGGAGTATTAAAAGATGCACGCAAGCTACCAATCACGAAGTTGTTGGAATACATCCGTGAGTGGCTTCAGGGTTGGTTCTACGTCCGACGCACGCATGCAATTGCATGCACAACCATCGTATCTGATTATGCAATGTCCATTCTCAAAGAAGCGGAATTGAAGTGTAGAACATATCGGGTGATACTCCCCTCTGACGGTTGCACGTCGAAATGAGTCCTCAAGGTAAATGATTGGATTTGGACTTCTTCGACTGCAACCTCAACCAACGGTTGCACGGTTCGATGAACAGCATCTTCGATGGAAAGTTCTGTGGCAGCTTCGATGGGGAGTTCTGCCACAGATTCGTCAACCGTGGTCTCCTTGGGTACAGTAGGCTCTATGACTATCGTAGACACTGTCATAGAGTCCACATTCCCAACTGTGGACAGTTGTTGATCTTCTGCTACGCATATGTCCATCAAGTCTCCTTGATGGACATCTTTGTCCACTTCTTCAGCCACGACACCCACATCAGACTCCATGTGGTCGGCCGCTGGTGTGGGTTGACCATCAAACCCCCCGTTGTTATTGTCCATGTCATCATCATGTGTATCATTGTGGGGGTTATCTTGCTGGTCATTGACATCCTATAGAAAATATGAAACTAAGTTAGTTCACTTGTAATAAGAGGTAGTATAAACCCTAAATGATCGTATACCATATACTAAGCGATTGTGTAGACAATAATAAGCGATCGTGTAGACATCATATGCGATCATTTATGATTTCATAAACGATCATATATCATATATTAAACGATCGCGTACTATGTAGTATACGATCGTGTACATATGCTAATCGATCGTTTATATAAGGCCCAACGATCGCTTACTTAATATGGTGGGCGATCGCTTACTAAATGAGCAAATAAAAGTATAAATATATTAACCTTTGTTTGATGCTGTATTAGCATCTTTATTTCATTCAATTCTTAGGTGATGCGTTCGTGTTGCTGGTTCCACGCATCACCCATCTGATGAACAATTGTTGTCAGATTCGCCAAGTCCTTGCGAACGGCTGATATTTCTTCTCTCACACGTCTGGATGTGTGAGTGTGCTTGTGCCGCTTTGAGGACTTGGATTGTTCGTGAGAAGTTCTTGAAGGTTGAGTGTGCTTCTCGGAAGGCTTTGCATGCCTTTCACTGCGTGTGGTTAGCTCTACCACGCGCTGCTCCACTATCCTACACTCTTCAGGAATCAGCGGATTGGGTTCAGGGGCTTCATATTGCTCATCAAACACCGCATCCTGCTGCCCCTCATCCGCTTGCTGATGGTCAGCTCCAACCTCACCATCACCACCTGATGAGACATCCTCATCCTCAGTCTGGTTTGTTCGTTTGTCATTAACTTGGATGAGATCAGTTCCAGCAGTGCGATCTTCCTTGTACCGAATCTCAAGTGGTGTGGGTGTAAGCCTTGACACAAGGATCATCTGATATGCATAAAATATGACAACATGTCAGTCATCTGTAGTTTAAGCTATGAGATCGTGTAGTTTACGCTACGCGATCGTGCAGTTTAAGCTACGCGATTGTGCAGTTTAGGCTAAGCGATCGTGATGAGTCTTCTTACCTTTTTGGATTGGAAGACATTCTGATCGAGCGTCTTCTACGATGGAGCTTGAGAACATGTCCACCTCAGAATGCGTGGGACTGCATTCTTGTTACTTTTGGTGGCTATGAACTTGTTCGAGGATGACAGTACTTCGTAAGCCCATACCTACATTATGTAAACATGCAGTTAGTATATATATAATAATACATATCAGTTTGAATAAACTAGATTGAAATGTAATTACCTGGAAGACATGTGTAAATCCCTTTACACAATAGTAGGTCACATGTTTGGGATTGGATTGTTTCTTTATCTTGTGGGTCTCCTTCTTCCCACGCAATATGGTCTGCAGACTATCCAGCAATCGTCTGTAGATGACCGATGACCAATCATAGTGGACGAATACTTCCATGTCGTCGACTATCCCAAGTGTCTTTAAATCGAACTGTGTTTTCTTGTCCTTTCCCATCAATACAGTCTCTATGTACAAGGCCAGTGCAACCTTCACTGCATCTTCATCACTTGCAAATCTGGCCTTTACAAACGCGTTCTCTACATCCTTACAGAGAACTGGTTTATTATCTACAGCTGGTCCAAGGATGACTTCCCTTAGCCTGTCACTATTAGTGTCCCGTTCAACTCTTTGCTCGGTAGGCCACAGATCGGTAATCAGGTTGAAGTCATCCTGAGTGAATGTGACCTTCTTCCCCAAGATGTTGAAGCTTACAACATCCGGATTGTCATCAGTGACCTCCCTCAACAGAAAATGATGGATCAGTTGTCCATTGAAGACGAGATTGACGTCCAGTAGTGGTCCAAAGCATGTTTTCCTAAACATGCCCAACTGCGATTCAGTAAGCTTCTTCTTGATCAGTTCATTTGTGTTGCCAATGTGCACCAAACAAGACACAGTAGCAGGGAAGTATTTTTCAGCTGGTACTGAATGCGTCATCTCAACTCTACAAAACAGACACATTAAATAAGAGATAAGTAATCAGAATATATAAGCGATCGTGTATCACAAGCTAAGCGATCGTGTATATATGATATGCGATCGTGTAGACTAAGCTAAGCGATCGTGTATCATACACTAAGTGATTGTATATACTAAGCTACGCGATCGCTCACCATATACTATGTGATCGTTCACCCTATACCAAGCGATCATGTATGACAAGATAAGCAATCGTTTATTAAATACTCAGTGATCTTTTATCTAAACCTACGCAATCGTGTGTCTACATCCTAAACGACTGTGTATTACACTCTATGCGATCAACCCTAAACCCCAGAGATCGAGTATCAAACTCTATGCGATAAACCCTAAACCCCAGAGATCGTTTAATATCAAATATGCGATAAACCATAAAGCCCAGAGATCGTTTAATATAACATGCACATACCTCTCGAAGAATGGAAGGGAACTGAGCGTTGAGTGATGATCGGGAATGGAAGAGACGATCGTGAATGGAAGAGACAATCGACGAGCAGCTCAGAAACGTTCGAAGAAGAAGACGAGATTGAGAGAGAAACGAAAAACTTGAAAGCGTGAATGAGCGTAAATGAGCGAGGAAGCCAAACGATCCTTTAGTATTTTGGAATAGTAAGAGACGGGAGTGGGAGCGCGCATAGCAAAAGGGTCAACCATAGAAAAGTTTTTTAGAGTGGGTCATTGGTGGAGAAGTTTTATCAAAATGGGTTATTTTATGAAATTTTCCAATTTCTGTAGACATGAATTTACGTGATTTTATATTTCAACAAAAGAAACATAAAAGCATTACAATTGATTGATCAATTATTTCTTTTCTAACATATAAATGAATTTAACAATCTCTCCTCAGAAAAAAAGGATGAAATTAATAATTAACTAATTATAAAATAACAATAAAAAAATAATATATAGTAATAAATAAAAAATAATTACCCTTTATACATATTTGTTAGATTTGCTCACTTCTTGATAATTGCAAAACAAACTCTATTTTTTTCAACTTCATCAAAGTGTATTCTTAGAGTAGTAAGCCTAAGATCCGAGATTTTGATTTGACACGTGCATTCTTGAACATAAACATGAATACCTTGAGATGCTTTGGAGCTTAGAAAGATATTGAGAACAATAAATTGAAAGAACAAAAATGAAGAAAGATTGAAGCTTGAGTGTTGATGAAACAAATGGCGAAGAAACCCCTTTTTTATAATAGTAGAAGACGATAGTTACAAAACTATTTGAATTCTAAAACTCTTAAAATTCTATTAATTAAAAAGGAAAAATAACTTGTAAGTGAAAGACTCTCTACATTCCAACATTTGAGTTTATATGATTAAAGATTAATGACTTAATTTACTAATTATAATTAATTGTTAATGATTTTTGTGTAAATAATTAAAATAGAGAAGGGACAAAAATGTCCAAAAAAATTTTTTGGTCTAAAATAACATTTTGCCCGACCACGTTTTACCAGACTTTTAGACGTTGAATAACAGCTTTGACCGAGAATTGCTTCAAACTAAACCCAAATCTTCCTTATTTTCTCCCGTAATTAATTCAAAGCTATGAGATTTAACTAAATTTAGTCTTTGTTATTTATTTTTGGAATAAGTGGTGGGTTGGATAAAATCAAAATTTGGCTTAATTTGGTTTAATGAATGTTTGAGATCTAATAAATTAGATTTACACTAGATCAAATCAAAATATTTTAGTTTTCAAAATCTTGAATTAGAGATTTTGAATGTAACTTTCATAATCTTGGAAGTTTAATGTAATTTGTTTGATTTTGAATTTGTAGAGCCAAATTTAAGTTTATTGAAGAAAATAATTATTTATAAAAGATATGAAAAGAGATATTTAGATATTTAGAATTTAAGATAGAAAATTATTTGGAATTTAAGATTGAAATTTTTTTTATATATATAACGTTTTGTGATCAGTTAAAATGACATTTTAAAAAAAAAAGAAACCTAAGTTTTAGGTTACCAATGCCGGCCCAAAATATATATATATATATATATATATATATATATATATATATATATATATATATATAGGGAAATTGTTGTGTATAGAAAAAAAAACAAAACTAATTACACATATAGAAAAAATTGCACCCTATGCTTTTGTATTTCCCACTTTTTTGTAATTAGTTTTGTTTTTTTTTTTTCTATTTGTGAAAAGACCCCTATATATATATATATATATATATATATATTAATTAAGTTTTTATAAGTTAAAATAATATTTAAAAAAAAAATAAAGAAACCTAAGTTTCTACAATGTCACACAAAGTTACCACCCCTCCCTTCCTTTGTGCTAAGACTGCCTCCATCGCAAAAGTTAGCAACGATAAGTACCATGAATCTTCTTCTCTCATTCATTCTCTCCTCGTTTTTTTTCTCCATATCTTTTGTGTCTCCGTTTATTAGATACCATCTCTATTGTAGTCATGTGGCCATAGAAAAAAATTGACCAACAGTATCTAGATGAGTATGAAAGTTATTTTGTGGGTTTTTGTTAAAGTTTTGTTCTCTGCAATATATTTGGCTTCAATTAAATTAAGTTTAATGTTAGTATTTAAGCTCTTTTTATGCAGAAATCCATTAAATATTTTTTGGTTGTTGTAAGAATATTGAGAAACCCTAATGGAATATTTCTCCATCTCTTCCTACTTCTCTTTTATCTCTCTAAAACATCCTCCACCTCCTAATTGTAATTCAGTGCATTAGAAATATAAACAATTTTTTTTTTTGGAATTCTTAAATTAATATTATCAAATTCTTTTAATTAAATTAATAAATTTATAAAGCTGTTATCAACTTTTTGTTTCCACAAATTAATTTGAATCCAACTAATGTTGTTAGTAAATTTTTATCTTCTTAAACTATGGAGTTGTATTAATTAACATTATAAATATGTAATTATATTAATTTAGGTCTTAACCTTTTGTTATTTAATCAACTTTAGACTATTTGATTTCATAATAAAATTAGATTCCAACCTAACTAAACACATTAGGTTAGTTAAATCATGTTCTTTGTTTTTCTTTATTTAACAAATTTAGGTAAGTCTATCTCTTTCTTTTTTTTTTTTTTTTATTTTTTGAAAAAAAGAATTAGCCTAATCATCTTAGGCAAAACATAGTATAAAAATAACGAACTTCAACACTTTACTTCACCAAAAACACTTACTTCAACTTTTTGTCTAAGAATATAGTTCTACCACTTTTAAAATGGCAATTGCCATGGCAATTATTGCAACCATATTCATAATCATACTACTTGAACCTAGAGAGTAAATTCTTTCGATTACTATTAGTTTGTACAGCAGTGGCCATTGACCAAATGTAGTTTAGAACCGTGTAACATACCACAAATACCACATTAGTTTACCGTACACCGTTTGTAAGCTACACTATTAAATAGCCCTGATTTATTGCTACGATTTACATTTTCATGATCACGAGGTAAACTTTATATTTCTATTAAATTTTAAATTATTTTAGGCTTGCATTTTAATTATTTTTATTTCAGATTACACACCTAAGATTTTTGTTGGATATATATTGGTCCAATTTAGAACGGAGAGATAATCTATAGTTTTGGGATTATGAGTGGTCAAAGCAAGGGACATGCACATTACTCATCAAAACTATGTATTTTCAAACCACAATTAATCCATTCATCCAAGTTGATATCTTTAGTGCCCTCGTAGAAGGTGGAGTAATACCTAACATTATCAAGTTGTCCAATACACTATTTTTGCACAATTTGGGACACAATTAATTTTTTTTTTTTTTTTTTTTTGTAAACAAAGTTGGTTGTTGAAGATTGTGATATGCTTTCGTGTAGATAGAGTGAGTCTTATGAACTGCAATCTTCAAAGTGACCTTTCATGTTCAACCTATTTCATATTTTGATTTCATGTGTATTAGATAAATGTAGAAAATAAGAAATTGGTGTGTATGTGTATTTTGGTTGTTATTAATTAAATTTATGAGTTTGCTTCTATTATATGATTTTTTTTTTGTTGATTAGTTGTAATAATATTTAAAAAGAAAAAAAAGATTTGGTTAGATAAAATATAGGAAAAAATGCACCTACTCTTAAAAATTTATGGTATTTTTCCCTATATTTTATATAATAATTTTTTTTAAAAAAATATTATTACAACTACTAAACAAAAAAAAATCATATAATAAAAGCAAACTCATATTATTTAATTAATAACGACCAAAATACACATACACACTAATTTCTTATTTTCTACCTTTATCTAATACATATGAAATCAAAATATGAAATGAGTTAAACATGAAGTGTCACTTTGAAGATTGCAGATCATAAGACTCACTCTATCTACATGAAAACATATCACGATCTCTAACAACCAACCTTGTTTACAACAAAAAATTTGTTGGGTCTCAAATCGTGCAAAAATAGCATATTGGACAACTTGATAACGTTACATATTACTCCACCTTCTACTAGGGCGTTAAGGACGTCAACTTGGATGAACAGATTAATTGTGGTTTGAAAATACATGGCTTCGCTGGTTAATATACACATCCCGTACTTTGACCACTCATAATCTCAAAATCGTAGATTGTCTCCCTGTTCTAAATCGGACCAATACATATCCAACAAAAATCTTGGTATGTAATCTGAAATAAAAATTGTTAAAATGCAAGCGTAAAATAATTTAAAATTTAATAGAAGTATAAAATTTACCTCATAATCATGGACCATAGCAATAAATTAGAAGGCTATTTACTAGCTGAGGCCACAATCCATCTACGGTAAAGTAATGTGGTATTTGTGGTATGTTACATGGTTCTAACCTACATTTGGCCAATGGCCACTGCTGTACAAACCAACAGTAATTGAAAGAATTTACTCTCTAGGTTCAAGTAATATGACTATGAATATGGTTGCAATAATTACCATGGTAATTACCATTTTAGAAGTGGTAGAACTATATTCTTTGAGAAAAAGTTGAAGTAAGTATTTCTGATAAAGTAAAGTGATTTATCTTATGTTTTGGCTAAGATGATTAGGTTAATTTTTAAAAAAATAAAAAAAAAAATAAAAAAAATAAGAAAGAGATGCCTTACCTAAATTTGTCAAATAAAGAAAAACAAAGAACATGATTTAACTAACCTAATGTTGCCACGGCGGGTGAGCCCTTTTCCATCTCTGTCTTTCTTTCTCTCTCTAAGATCTGTTTTCTGCATAGTGTTGACGCCGCCGCCGCCGCCGCACCACCGTCAACAGCCGACAGGCGCCGCTCTCTGGTCGTTCCAGCCTCTGGATTCATAGATTCTATGGGTAAGGTGTTGATTAGCCATTCACATCGTATGTCTATTTTGTGTAATTTTGTAATTACCAACAAGTTCATGTTTTAATTTCCCCAACTTTTAGATTTTGGAGTTATTAGACCCCAAATTTCCAGGAGGCACACATTTCTTTTCTTTCTTTTTATTTTTTTTATTTTCTCTTTTGATTTATTTTTTGCATGCATGTTTTAAATAATACAAGTTTTATTTTCCTTTTAACATTAAGACTTGTCTTTATTAGACTGAAACTGAGTATATGTTTGCAATAGGATGTATTTCTTTAACAACAATAATTATTTTTTATTTTTGTTCATTGGTAATCTATCTATTCCATTAATTATTTCAATATATATTAAAAAAATAATTAAAAAAGTCCAAAATTTCAAATGAAAAAAAGATCAAAATCTCATAAAATAATTAACAATATTTTCCAAAATACAATACCATAGATTTCTAATAAATTCATAAAATAACAACATTGCTTATCTTCTCCAAATGAAAAAAATAAACATATAAAAAAAAATTAAAAAATAAAAATAAAAAGACAGAGTCATACCTTCACTATCTCGTTGCACAAAGGGAATAATGAAAAATAAATTGTTCTTTTATCTCCCTCATCCTTCCTCAAAAGTATAAAATAAAAGTTTTTTAATTTTTTTATATTATAATATAACTAAAAAGTAAACTATTTATATATCTCATAACAACATTTTGTATTTTCTCCAATCTCTCTTTTATTACCACAAAACATCAATTAATCATGACACATTGTTAGGGATATTCAGAGTAGTTAGGAAACATTTTTTTCATTTTTTCGGTTAGATAAGTCATGATTTTAATACTCATTAAATTAATTTAACTAGATAAAAATTAGTATTATCTATTTCACATTAAATAATATTTCCTACTTATTTTTGCTCAAGTGAGAGACATTTCATAGTAGATCATTTACTATTACTCAAAAAGATTAAATTATAAGTTTAGTCACTTTATTTTAATAGAGATTGTTTCGAATTACTTTGTGACACATTATCACGTCACATTTGTACTAAACAGTAACAATTATAACATGACATGACGTTTTAATAAAGATGAATAGGCTAAAAACATCAATGAGCAAGATGGGCCAATACATTTTAAATTAATTTTTTGGGCACATCTACTCTTATTTCGTTAATCTTAGCTTATCAAATCCTTAACACTATCTGTTACTACATTGTGTCAAATCATCATTTGTTAATATAATTAACTTGTCACATTAACATTTAGAAAATAACGTCAATAATAAGGATTTTCTTGTTAAATTGTAAAATATTACATGATATAAGTAGGTTGAAAATGTAGTTTTTTGATGTCTTGAGCAAGCTAATAACTCATGCTTCTAAGACCTTCTAAACCACACATCTTATATGAAAAGTAATATAAATATCCATGGATAAAAGATGTTACAAACATTAATAAAAGATGTTACAAACATTAATAAAAGATGTTGGAGATATCCATGGATATTTAACATTGATATCGAACCTTTCGATTTACGGATATATCAACATATTCACGGATATTTTCTTCTTTGGATGGAAGACAGTCTTTACCATCACATACGTTTCTTAGAGTCATGAATGGATGAGATAGGATCCTGATCAACAACCAAAAATTTTATTGTTATTGACCTTTTGTGCTTGAGAAATACTATATTTACCCCGAAATTTGAAACCTCTTCTCAACCCGCCCAACTTCTTTCTCCTACAATGATTTCTTCCGTGATTGATAACAAATGTGTATTGAATGCAATACTAACATTCTACCAAAGCATCTATTCTCAACTAATATTCTACCAACAGCTATTGAATGTTATTGATATCAGGAATGGAATGTCACTCTCAGTTATTCACATAGTAAAAAAGTCGGTCATAAAAAAACTTTTTGGAATGACGTCGACGATAGAAAAATTCTATGTTTTTGGGTGATTTTGTGAAAATTTTCAATTTTCTTTTTATAATAGCAAAAGTCTTAATTCATGAGCCTCTTAGACACTACACTAAACTCCAAACTAAATCAAGTTAATATAATATATTTAATTGATTTTAAATGCTATAAAGATTATACTTTAAAGGTTGAAATACCATGAAACATTTTGGGAGTAATGTTTTTTTTTCTTTGAAGACCATTGTTGACATCACACTTGAGAAATGTTGCTTAGTTGGATAATTGAATAAATATTTTGGGGTACCATGAAATTCCCTTTTTTTTTAATTATAAAAAATATTTGGACCATCTAAATTATGATTTTGTTTTTCCCATTCTAATTGTAACCCTATTAAGTGATGAAATTTTATTAGAATTAATGAGATGGTCCAATTTTCCTTTTGAAAGAAGTCTTTAAGTCTTTCAATTATGTTGGTAGAAAAAAAATCTCTCAATTATGTAAGTTTGAAAATATAAAATTTCATTAAAATACTATTTTAGTCCTACCAGAAAAGACATTACGTGAATAATGTTTTTGGCATGAATTACAATATTGATATTAATATGGATCTCGAGATTACAATTTTACAAATATATCCGACGGATATTTCTGTAAGTAAAATATAAAAACTATTTAGATTAATAATTGAGTCATTTTTACTTTCAAATTTGGGGAGTTTTTAAAAATAGAAAAATGAGGAAAACTATTTACACAAAATAGCAAAATTTTTAGATAGTTGTGATAGACATTGATAGAATGATAGACACTGATAGAAGTCTACCAAGGTCTATCAGTGATAGAAATGATAGAAGTCTATCACTGATAGATGCTGATAGAAGTCTATCAATGTCTACTAGTGTTTTTTTTTTTTTTTTTTTTTTGCTATTTTCTGTAAATAGTTTGACATTTTTCTATCCGTGAAAATTTCCCTTCAAACTATAAGTTATGAATATTATTATTAGTATTTCTATTTATATTGAATTAAATAAATAAAATATTTTATGTTTTTTTGAGTATTTATAAAAGATATCAAAGATATCAATGTATCTTTAATATCAATATAAAACTCTTCGATTTACGGATATATAGATGGATATATCGACATGTTGACGAATATTTTATTCTTTGGTAAAGGGAAAATGATAATAATCTTTTTAAAAAAGATTAACAATAAACTAACAATAGCGATTATTTTAAGATTTATTAAAGTATATACTAAATTCCAACTATCGTTTGAAGGTAATTTTTATCAAAATTAGTTAAACAATAATATTTAATATTACTTATGCCAAAATATTACACGAATTATGTTTTCAAACATTTATAGTGGAATGATTATAGAGACTTCTTTTTTCTTTTTAGAAAGGTTAATCCTAATTCATAAGCTAATAATATAGATTATTTTAAGATTTATTAAAAGTACAAATGCTATCCCTAAATTTAAATAAATTTAAATATTTTTGAAGTATAGAAATTAAAATAGAACAAAAATCTAAAACTACAAAACTAAAATGGTAATTTCACCTAAATTTTCTATTAACATTCTCTGGGTGAATATTCAAGGAATATTCTTTTGATAGACAACAACAAATATAATACTTTTATTCAATCATCGTGTGTGCCTCAATTATATTATAAAATTTGAGATAGAGATTACTGAAAATTTGCTATTTCTAACCTAATTTTTTTTTTTCTTTTTACTTTTTAAAACTAACTTCTTCTTTAAAAATTATTTTTTTTAATCTCTTTTTTATTTTTCCAACTTTTATTGAGAGGGTTCTACATAGTGATGGTAATGAAAAGCACACAAAAAAATGTTTGGATTTCTTTTCTCTTGGTCATTTCAAATCCCATTCTTTCTTACTTTTTCAACTTTTTATTTGGAAATTTGTTGTTGGATTTTTAGTAGGACCATAGAAAAAAACAAGAAATACTCTTGAACAGAAGATTTCTAAGTAAATTTCAAATCAAATGAACGTTTCTACTTGGAAATCTCATAAAGATTCAACGTCAAACAAGAATTTTTTTTAAAGAAAATGACTTTAACTTTTTCGGGTTTGAAAATTTTCTTTAAAAAGTTAGAGATTTTTTAAAATCAGTTTTTCCGTAAACTTTTATATACTTTTTTCATAAGAAATCGACCAGTACATTATTGAAAAAAAAGATAGAATATGATTAAATTTTATTAACAAATAATTTTCAATAACTGTTTTTTTTTTTTAATCTTTTGCCGCAAGAAATCAACGAGGCCTTACGAGAAAAAAAAGACATAAATGTGGTTTTATGAGTATATTTGATTAAAAAAATCCCGTAAATATTTTCTCAAAATATTTCCTATAATAATTCCCGTAAATGTTCTATAAAAAAAAATTCCTAAAAAATTTATGTATACTCCACAAAAATATCTTACATACTACATCAGAAACATTGCACACACATGTATGACTAAGCTCTAAATGACTGATTTGAAAAAAAAAAAAAAAAAAAAAAAAAAAAAAAAAAAAAAAAAAAAAAAAAAATCTGAAAAATCTCCCATAAGAATTCAATTCGTACGGAAATTTTCGGTAGGAATTCGATTCTTACTGAAAATTTTCGTTAAAAAACTTTTTTTTTTTTTCATTTTCTTGAAATTCTTACGAGAAACTTCAAATGTCTTTTTTTAATGGTGTTTCTAATATAGTTTGCAATATATTTTTTGGCCGGTGTGCATCGTCTTTTTAGAAAATTTTTTGAGAAAACATTTACAGAAATTTTTTCATAAGGTCCTAGTTAATTTCTATCTTTTTTTTTTTTTCTAGTAAGGATCCGGTAGATTTCTTATAAAAAAAATACATAAAATTTAGGGGAATTTTTAAAAATAGAAAAATAAGTAAAATTATTTCCACAAAATAACAAAATTTTTAGATAGTTGTGATAGACGCGGATAGAAGTCTATCAAAGTCTATCTGTGATAGAAATGATAAAAGTCTATCATTGATAGATGCTGATAGAAGTCTATCAATGTTATTTTACTATTTTTTGTAAATAATTTGACATTTTTTCTAGGGGTAAAAATTTCTCTAAAATTTATGAAAATTCATCTTTTTAATTAAATTTAATTGTATTCGGTCTTTTTCTCGTATGATCCTAGTCAATTTCTTACTTAAAAAATATAGGGAAATTTGATTTTAAAAGCTTTCCAATTTTTTAAAGAAATTTTTCAAAGCCTAAACAATAAAATATTGTTTTAAGTTTAATTCTTACAAGATTTCCCGGTGGGTTTCAATAAATGTTTCTTTCATTTAAAATCTTTATAGACACCATCGTTCTCTTCAAAAGCATTTTTGTTTTTTTTTTCTATGATCATCCCAGAAATTACACAGCATTCAAATGACGATGAAGAATGAAACTCAAATAATTTTTTTCATCTAGAAGTATTTCTTTAATATTACTATGTGGAACCCTCCTAATAAAAATTAAAAAAGTAAGAAAGATGTTAAAAAAATTAATTTTTAAAAAGATGTTTCGTATTTCGAAAGATAAAAACTTTATAGATAAAAAATAACAAATTTTCAATTATGCTCATCTTTAACAAAGAAGAAATTCATCCTATGCTTTTTTTAAAAAAATAATAATAATAATAAAATAATAAAAAAGAAGGTGTTTGACTAGTCTAAAAATAGCAAATATAGAATTTGAAGTAAGTACTTGATTTTGTTGTTCCTTCTGACCAAATAAATTAAAGTTTCAAGAGCATATAATTAAATACATCAACTACAGATTGGAGTTGAATCTAATTTTGTTTTTTCTTGGAGTTGGTTTTTGACCAAAATTAAAAAGCAAAGTGAAGGTGGATCTTTGACCAGTGTCACACACAAGTATTATTATTATTCAATTGAGAAAAAAAAAAAAAAAAAAAAAGTTAACTATGAAGATTCAATTTGACATGACTAAAAAATGGTCACTAATGTCCGTTTGAATTACAAATATTGTTTCAAAAAAATAATAAGTAGCTTAATTATTCATTAATAAATATAATATGAGTTTAATTCAATGATAACTGTGATGTAATTCTTTTTTTGAAGTTGGAATTTCGATCTCAATGTCTATAATTATTGTTAAAAAAATGAATTATTAAATTAATTAAACATGCACGTTTTATCTCATTCCCCTAAGTTTTATTTTAAACGATATTAAGAAACTTCGAAGTATCTTTCTTTTTCCTCGTACTTTACTACTTTGGGTCAAATGTACCTCTATAATTTTTAATGGTTCATTTTAGTATTAACACTTTAGTTTTTTTTTTTTTTTTTTTTTTTTTTTTTTTTTGAGACAAACAGAGCATCCATCCCAACTACGATACAAACTCTTCGTTAATGATGGAGATGATGCCAAAGTAGTAACAGAGTGCGCAACTTTGTTCTCCCCTCTCGGAGAGAAACAAAAATGCCTAATACTTTAGTTAAATCTTATCAATAACTTTTACCTCGCTAAACTTGAAGATCTTCTCTTTGAGATGGAATATATGGGGAGACAAGTCTTCTTTGTCGATTTTCTTAATTTTTTTTCCTTCTTTTTTCGTTTATCTGTGTGTTCTGATGATTTGCTATATTTGAAAATATTTTTTAAAATAAAAAATGTTAAATTTTAAATTTTTTTTTTACGTGTTTTCAAAAGAAACTTGATTCGTAGAAGTGAACTTCAACTTATATTAATTTATTGTATAAATGTGATAAGTTTAGGTCACTTTGATTCTCTCTTATAGACATATACTTGACACAAGAGCTTGTTCTGATCTTCTAGAATTGGTCTTTGGTTTGTTACTTTTTTTCGAATCTACCTATGACTTCTTGGATGGACTCTTGGCTTATCGAAGTTTCAATTTGAAGTCTTGTACGCACGTGTTTAAAGTTCAAAAATTTTAAAGAGATTATGGTATTTAAATCTTTAGGGCATTTGGCCTTCATGTAATCTTTGGTTTTCTGGAGTTTTCTCTTCTCTGAATTGTTCTCATATTTATGAATTAGTTAAATTACAATGGTTCCAAATGTTTGGAGAATGTTTGATTTTAGTTTCTATAGTTCTAAAAGTCAAAATTTAGTCCCTGTACATAATTCCTACTGTAAGAACTATTTATGAAGTTTTTATTCGACCATAGAGACTAAATTCTAATTATAAATCATATGGATTAAATTCTAACTTTATTCTAATAATGAGATCAAATTTACAATTTAACTGTATGAATTTTGATTTATGAATGTATATAAATCTTGACCCAACCTCTGACAAAATATTGTACCCAAAATAAAGGTTATATGAGCTTGCAAAAATTAGCTAGACTTTCACTCCAAGCACCTACTATCATAACTAGAACCACTTTATTCCAAAAAAACACAAAACACAAAGAAACAATGTTTTTGTTCTTTGTGTTTTGTGTTTTTTGTTTTTTGTTTTTTTTTAAAAAGAACTAGAACTAGAACCACTCTTAGATCCAACCTCCATAGTCTGTGTAACATAATTTGGTTGGACTAGTTTGACGATATCAATAAAAGACAAGTGACATTATTTGGTTTACCAATTTGTTTCTTTTAATTTAATCTAACAACCTATATATAATTGTAATTAATCTCAAATTTATCCATATATATCCTTATCGTTAATTTAATTGAATGGTGTGACAATTTATGATTAAAAAAAAATTCTTATTCAACAATTGTCTAACTATTAGAACTTTCAACTTTTAATTTTGTATTTAAACAACCATTATTTAACCATTCTAAAATTTTTCAGATTTATTGTAACACAATATTGAACTTTTTCCATACCATCTGAGCTTAAAATAAAGAGACGTAATAAAATAGGAAAAAATTAAGTACTAAAAAAGTTGTCAGACAAAGCAAAGGATATATGATCCGAGAAATCCATGCTCTAAAAAAAACTCTCCAACTTCCCTGTAACACAAGGACATGAGCAACTCTATTTCAAGTCCTAAAAAAAGTAGTAATAATAATAAGAAAAATTACTATGAATAGAAAAAATATCAAACTATTTACAAATATAGAAAAATTTCACTGTCTATGTAATCTATCGTTCAAGTGATAGAATTCTATTGCAATAAATTTTTCTATATTTATAAATAGTTTGGCTCATTTTTTTTATATTTGATAACAACCCTAATAATAATAATAAATAAATAAATAAAAGCCATAAACTCATACTTTATATTTTAGGTGTGGACATACATGCATATGATTTCTCACTATGGCTTATTAATTCTTTAAGTCCTCTTTAGATGTTGCTTTCATTCTTTTACTATTTAAGAATCAAATTCAATCGTCACTTCTTACGTCAGCAAGTTACATCATCACTAAACCCTTCACAACTTTTAAAATAATTGCCTTCATAACCCTTTGTTTTTCCCTTGTATCTTCTTTCAATCTTCACCAATTAATCATTCCTTTTCTCTTCTCTACTTCCTTATCCCTGTTTCCAAACAGCCCCTTGTTGGAGCTTCCATTTCCACCATTGAAGCCAAGATAATCATGGAGAGTGTTCCAATTGTTCCAAGAAGAGGAGCCATCAAAACCAAAATATTGAAGGAGATTGTGAAAAAGGTTAAAAAGGGAGCTTCCTCCATTTGCCCCCCTAAATTTTCTCCTAACAAAATTGCTCATTTTTCATCTTCTTCTTCTTCCCATTCTTGATCTTGCTCGGGATTTTTCTTTCCACGTGTGAGAGTGGAGATTCGAACCTTTTTTTATGTCTTGAAAGTTAAAATGTTTTTTTTTTCTATAGTATGTAGAATGAGGGAATTGAATCTCTGACTTTGAATTTGAAAGTACAAGCACTGTACTGAATGAGTTAGACTCATTATGACATATATATATATACCAAATTCTAATACAGTGAATGTGAACTTTCTAATATCTAATTCTCTAGTTTGATTTAAATTTAAAGTACAATTGTTGCATCTTAAGCTTTTTCATAAATCTTATCTATTTGTTTCCCTTTTGTGGGACCTTCTTAAGTTGTCTAGGTTCATCAAGTGGGTTGATTATTACAATTACTTTACTTTATTTTATTTTTTAAGGTTCTATTACAATCACTTTATCAAAAGCTGTCTTCATGTCACAAAAAAAAAAAAAAAAAAAAAGGCAGCTGTCTTGGATATTTATGATCTATGTATGACAAAAGAAAGAATATATGCTAATTGATGTTGGTTAAATGTAAATTCAATTAATACTGATACATGTTTAGATGACCAAATATAATAAATTACATAATCAGATTGAAAATTTATCAAGGCAGTAATACATTTAAAACTAAATAATTATTAAAAAGTATTTAATGATATTTTTGCTATGTAATAAATAGGAAAACTAGTAAATGTAAATTTATAAATCATATAGATGTATCAACCAAGAAAACAATTTATGGAGTTGGTATTACTTAAAACTCTAAACTAACAATTAAATTAATGATTTTTTTTCATACTTCGATAAGATTTTGAAGGAAGAATAATTTTATTTATATGATATTGGGTTGATTTTTAATTAAATGAACTAAAATTAGTTATAAATCACTAAAAAAAATCTAAATCAATTTCCTCAGGAAAGTTTCAATTGATACCATTATTAATTTATAATCTAAATTGATACAACTTTTAAGGTTTAGGGATATAAATTATTTTCTTCTAAACATAAAAAAATAATAATAAAACAAACCCTATGGTGCTATTAGAAGTGTAACAAAAAATTGAAACATCGAAAAACCAAAGCAATCCAAACCGATTCAATGGTTTGGTTTAATTTTTTAGTATATTGAACATGTTGTATTAGTTCGAATTGATTTTTTATTTGAAAAATCAATCAAGAGGAAACCGAACCAATGGTATATACCCTTAAAAATAAACTCTAACATTTATTTTAATTATTATGGTGCAAATATATTTGTTGTTTAGAAAGAAAAAAATGACCAATTATTGTGCCACTTGTATGCTTTTTACTTAAAAAGTGCCCAAAAAAATTATCAAATTTCAACTGGGGACCAAATTTTAATTTAAAATTATCAAAAAGAACCAATTCAAAGCAAAAGTGAAAATAAAAATTTAGAAGAAAAAAGAAAATATCAAAAACCGAGAACCAACCCAATTTTGTTTTTATTGGAGGTTTGGATCCTCTTGGTAAAACTATTGGTTTGGTTTAATTCTTAGTTGGGTCCAAAACCGAACAGACTATTACCCCTAGGTGTTATAATCATCGATGTTTAAGATGTAAATGATATCTTACTCATTAAACTATATATAAATTGACTTGTATATATTCAATATAACTAATGGGAGAAAAAGAAGATTTGAACCTCCCACCTAAAAAAAAATAGTAAAGGTCAATTACGGTCCTGCTACGTGCACTATGGTATATACCAAAGAGAGAATTTTGAGATATATAAAAGGATGAACAGCACACTTCAATTTAATGAAACTTCCAAAAGCAGTTGAAAAAAGAGTGAAGAAGAAAGCTCATGGGAGACAAAATTTGAATATGTTATATGGCAACCAAGAGTCACTCCAATTCCAAATAAGAGAACATAAAACTCGAATCCATTATGTTCTTCAAATTTTTTTTTTTCTTTTACCAAATATCAAACACATACTCTGCAACAGTGAACAATGTCTCTAACTCTCAAGAGGCCTCGATACCTGGCTCACGGATCTGAATTGACGTTCTAGATAAACTTGCCTCGAGCTCGTTTAGCTCGTCAAGATCCAGTTCGTCATCGTCGTCTTCATCCAAGAGAACATCTTCAGAATCATCAACAGCATTTGTTGAGGTACTGGGTCCACCAGTTGAATTGTCTTTGGCCTGAAATTGCACGTGGTCATCAAGAAGATGTAAGAATCATTTGAAGCTTTTATGATTTGAACCGCTTAAAACAAATCAACTTTACATGGATTTTTACGTAAGGGCTAAGTGCTTTAATGGGAAGCAAAATATTTACTAACAAAAACAAACTTATAAAAACCATCCATTCAAGAAACTATTCGAAGAGGTCATCACAATATGATTGGTAGTAGTAGCTATTAGGAAGCATGCAGATCCAACAATTATTATGACACGACCATACTGTGGCAGCCACATTAAGTTTTCCAAGCTGGCTATTATTTTTAGGTTTGTTCCGAGTTTGGTTGAAAGGGATTGTATTTTTCATTATTGATCTCTTAATTCTTCTAAGGTTTTCTCCTCCCCCCCTCCTACACTTCAATTTCCTATTTGATCAACTTCCCCAAGGCTAGTCTCCCTGTTTACCACACTTAGAAGTCACAAATCCCAAAGATGCTTAAATTCTTTTCTTGGTTGACTTTGCATCGCAGATTTAAAACTTCTGAAGTGGTTTCACAGGGCTTCTGCTTTCATGTCTGACCTTTCTCGCACTAAAAGGGAGGTTGTATGAGCATAATGGCCGTGATTGGCCCAATGGCTGACTAGATGTTTTTGACATATGGTTTGAGCTGTTTAATGCCTTTCAATGGTAGACCACCGTCCCCCCAAATCCTAATGATATACACAGTTGGTGACGGATGCTGTATATTGATCAAAGAAATGCCGGAGTATTTCATGACAGCACCAAACCCTCCAAGGATATTAGATTTAGTTATTTTTAGCACTTTCTTTTGGTGTACAAATTTACAGGCCATCAAAAGTCATAGTTTTTCATTTCTTGTTAATAATTGGGAGCTTCTCTTGTATTCCCAATAATTGGGTCCTTTTTGTACCTCTTTGGATATTTCATTCCATCGATAAAATTGTTTCATATATATATATGGGTTAAGAAAGACTCTCCTCTTTTTTTGATTTCTTGTAATTGGGAAGAGCAATTGTAAATGTGTAATCTAGACTTCTATTTCGTTAGGGCTTTCTGAAACATAAAAGCTTTGACAAGTTGATTAACAACCTTCTCACTACTGAAATTTCCCCTTTAATCCATCTAGCCTACAAAAGCAAATCTCCTTGGTTGTACAGAAATCCATCTAGCCTTGAACTACCCGAGCAGGCCTTTAGGGTCGTGATCTCTATCCACTGGGTGGAATAGTATAGAGTCCACAATCAAGTGCTGCTTTTGCCCAAGCGCTATTGGGAATACTCCTACAAGATCTCACCCCATGGAAGGCCAAATAGATCCATTCAGTGTCTAACATATTGTGCTACTAGTAACCTTAAGTGCATGCTTTGTTTGCCAACGGCCTACTTCTCAAATGATTCTACCAGTGGTTGATATGTAACTAGACATGAAGATCCTTAACTTCTCCCAGATAGCATATTTATGATCTCAGGAAGGAAAGTCTCTAAAGCTCTCCTTTGATTGGTATGTTGAAGCTTCCGAGTGAATGCTATATCATCAGAGTTCCTTTCTCCAGATCCTGAAGCATTGGACAAAACCTGGGTTCTTCCTCTACTTTTAGAGAGTTAAACTTCCTCAATTGTAATAGCACCTATGCTCGGCTGAATGAGAAAGATCACAGGCATCTACCACCAAAAAAATCACGGAACATTCAAGATTGGCAAGGGTAACTGCACAACTGTTTTCTCATGGGACTATGGGAGAAATCCTATTATCTCTAAATTTGTGGTATCAGATCTTTGGAAGAATGAATGAGAAGCTGCAAAGATCGAAGGCATTGTTTTGAAAGAAGTTCCACCATTCATGCTTATCTTCAAACTTGTAAGGTTCTTAAGGTGTACTATCTATCACATCTTCTTGATTTAGGTCAAATAAGATTGATGAACAATTTAGAGAGATTTCCTTAGAATGGGAAGACAACAGATTATCGTGCTTCCAAGTACAAGTGTAATAGCATTTGAATTGGAAGATGATTGAAAATTGAGATCTCCTATTCATCACATATTCAGCAAGAATCTCAATCATGATAGGAGCCTAGCGATCATTGGGCCAATGTACAAAATAAGGAGCTTAATGTGAATGGATATCGAGATCCAAAGAAAATCCCATCCATAGAAAGGTGGAGGTAGGCCAGCCTCAGCCAAAAAGTTCTGTTTGTGTAAACAGCTAAGCTGATGGTAGAATTTGGAAATTAGATAAACAAAGAATTTTCACTAATAAACCTTAGTTTGAACGCATTGAGAAGCAGTGAGAGGATATTTGGAAGTCCAAAGTTCAAAAGAAGGTGAAAGTCCTTATTTGATCAGCTATTTGTAGAAAATTAAATACATGTGGTCCATCTCTAAAAGAGCGCAACTCTGTTTTAAATCATTTACCAAGATGGAGCTGGTGAGTCCTTTGCAACCAAGATAATGAAAACCAAAACCATCTCTTATGCTACTTACTCTTTTTTTTCTGAGAGCATGTGGATGTTCTTTACTTTGTGTAACTTAAAATGGTGAGCTCCCAAGAATTTTAATGGTAGTTTATTCAACCACAAAGTTAAAAGCCTTCAAATCAAATGGGCTCATGGCTATCTGACGGCAGTCTATGCTTGGGGAGAAATGAGAATCTTTCAGTCTATGTGTGTTAGGTTATGGTTATGATTTTAACCTGTTTTAAGCCTCAAAGTAGTGAAACCTCAAAAATGATTTTTTGTAATTAGCCTATTTAATGTTACACCAATTAGAGGGTCTTTTAGTCATCTCTCTTGGTCTCTTTGTGGCTAAAACTACTTGTCCTCCTTTTCCTAGTCCTCTTTGGACGGAGGACATTCTTTCTTGAACCACAAGAAAAGAAGGGAAAAAATTAAATAAATAAATAAAAATAAAAGAGGAATACAAACAAATTTACAAATATCACTAAAGAAATGTAAAAAAATTATAGACAAGATATTTTCCAGAACAAAGTCTAATTAACAATATTTATTTCATTAAGAAAAAGAAAACAAAAGCTGCACTTGTCTTACTAATAGAATTCACAAGTCACATTCAAAACCAAAAAAGTGGCAACCAATTTAACTCTTTCTCAAGGAAAAACAATATTGAGGTTCATCATAATTCTGTATTTACTCGTTGATAAGTTCTAATAAAAGGTGAAAGTTTTAAGTTACTTCATAGTGATTGGAGCACATGGAATAAATCAATTTGTCCTCTAATGAATAGAAATTTTCATCACTAAGGTACCAAAAGGTTTGGATAATAAAGAAACTATTTCTTTCTTCAGATACATCTACATGGCATATTGCACCAGCATATGATAAACACTAACATTCCTAAACCATCCTTATATTCAAACAAAGAGATAGAAACATAAAAACGATACCCCGAAATTTCAATGTTCTACTAGAAGATTCTTCAGCCAGACAGTGTGGAAGGAAATTTGATTGCAAAGTAATGACATAAACAAAGGATCTGTGTAAACACTAACATTCACAACATAAATTATGGCACTGTTCACATGGCATATTTCATGAATAGAGTCGCAAATTACTTTGAAGAAACAAACAATGTGTACAAAATTCACATATTGGATTACCTTTGGTTCATCGGCTTCAGGTTCTTCTTCCCGCTGATATTTTTCATATGCTTCAGCGTCATCCACAAACAAGCTTGCATTTGCAAGAAACAACTCCCGACCACTGAAAAAAAGAAAAAAAGAACCTTGTATTACTATTAGTTACTGTTTACAACTAATATTCACTATATGAGTAATCTATAAACCTCATGCGGTCATTCTTAGCTCTCTCTGCTTGTTGTGCAGCCAAACCAGCATCTCTTTCATCCATCTTTTTCTTCTTCCATTGAAAGAAAAGCTCCGGAGTTATGGGAGTAGTGGTTTTAACTTTTGCACGCTGGGATAAGCAAATACACATAGTAAAAAAAAGAGGTAAAAAAGAGGTAGCATGGAATTGAGACCACCCCAGCTGTAAAAAATTTTAAGCATTTTTTTTTATTTGGTTTAAAACGTGAACGTCATAAGGAGAATCCAAATCATAAGCAATTAGATTGAATCATCCTCACCTCATTCTCAATCTCTTCCTCTATGGCAAGCTTTTGACTCTCCTCTTCCAGCAGTTCCTTCATTTGTGACTTCAAAACATATCCTGGAGGCAGAGCATGTCTATAGTGGCATTCTTTGCCACCATTAGGACACGCCCAGAACCAGCCATACTGCTTCTTTTCTACTGCTTCCAGAAAATACTTGCAGACCTGTAAATTATTCATTTTAAACAGATTATTATAATAGGATAATAAACACTCTCAACATTGGATCTACTTTAGCAAGCAATATACAGATGTCCAAAAAAACCACATTGATTGTAGAAAAGTTGCATGCCAATCCAATATTAATGACATAAATCATTTGCTGGAGATGGGAACGTGATCCATGCGTTGAAAACAGAATTTCACAAATAATAGTTCTAAAATCAAGTATTACCAATATGCGCTTTTTTCTATTCACCAGCAAGCTTCACTTCTACAGTAACAAGCACATCATGGTCAGTTCTTTCCAGACCAATCCCTTAGACCTTCAAATTATAAGTTGATCAAAAATCCCAGGGGCACATACATGAAAAAGGTATGCACCCAGTTCTAAGAAATCCCCTAAATTTTAATTCATGAGATTAGATATCATAACCTTACCCAACGATGTAACTACAAGGAAACGTATTAGGTTCCAGTTAATACAGAAATCATGGCTAAAGACAATGCCTTAAAGAAGCGAGGTGTACGCCCAAATATCAGATGAGAAGGCATTGAATATAAACCAAATACACAAGTGAACGTCCATGTTTTCTACACAATACAACAAATTCATATCATTCTTCCAGTCAATTTGAGGTGTAAAAACTTTAGTGCATTCTCATGAAGGCATAAGCCTCTTCTACAAAAGGTGCAAGACTCTTACTCTTACAATCCAAAGAAGGGATGATAGAAAAGGAATTGCATACTTGAGTTAATATATCAGAACTAACAGGCTGAGGCATTGCAATTTAACGTAAGAAGACTATGAAGGAGACAAGAGAAACATACAATTTCAGTTGGCTTGTTAAGGTTATACTCATTCTTTTTTGACTCGACGACCTTCTCCAACGTCTCTTGATCCCAATCCTCCATCGTTTCTAAGGAAAAACATTAGCCACGAACAATTTTAATTCAAGAGTAATCATAAGAAGCTATGAAATAAAAAGTATATAACTTATAGGAAACAAAAATGTTAATCACTCACCTTCATCACGCTTATCACTATATATATCAATCTTTTCACCCTTCCTCTGGACATTCAAGTCATGTGAAAACTTGCATTTAAACCCTTTCGTACACTGTCCCACTTTAAAAAACTCACAAAGTATAGACTTGGGATCAACACCTAACCAAACAACCAAAATCCAATATCACATCAGTTCAATGCAAGAGCTTCGACGCAAACAACAAATCTCAACTAAAACCAAAGACGAAATACAATAAAGCGCACATACCAACGGGTACTTTGGGCTGACTAACAGCAATCTTAAACAAGTCATTCAACTCCTTCTCTTTAGCTTTTTCTTCCTCCTTCTTTTTCTGCTCAATACCAAAATAAATCAATCAACTTCTTCTCGTTCCAAAAAGTAGAATTAACAAAACTTCAAATACAACATTAATTCATAACCGTTCTTGATTAACCAGCAGATTAAACTTCGACGGAAATGGAGAAGAAAACCGAACCTTGGCAGCTACTTTAGTCGAGTCGACTTTTGGCTGGACGGATTGCTTGAGATTTTGGACATATTTCTGAACGTTTTTGCTCTTATTCTTGTTCTTGAGACCGAACGTCTTGTCTTCAACAACCTTCGCCTTCTTCGCTAATTCGGCCTTCGATTGCTGCTTCGGCGGCATGCTTATTTCGCATTCAAAGTCGATGGACAGCCAAAAACACAACGAAAACCGAAGATAAAAACAGAAATTTCGCTTAAATTACAGACGATAGTCGATTATTAGGGTTTGTACGAACAGATTTATCAGAGCCTGTCTTCTTCAACCTGAAGAATAGAGGATGGATGGGGAAGACAGATTTCGCTTTGTTATGTTTAAATGACAATCATGTCCTTACCTGTTTTATGGTTTTTTAGCTTTAAATTGGGCCGACTGAACGACGGCCCAACAATTAGTGGGTCCTAAAAGCTGGCGATCTTGTCTTGATCTTCGTGTTTTTTTCGCAGATTTGTGAGCCTTAGAATTGGGCTTGAAGTTTTCTTTCTTTCTTAGGCCACTCTTAAGACGAGGCCCAAGTAAAATTAATAGGGAAATTATAAGAAATGCCTGCCCAAAATATTTGAGGTTGAGAAATACCCTATTGAAAAATTTCTATCGAAATCTTGAAATTTCGAGATTTCAGGTTGGTCAAAATATTGATGGAGAAAAATTTCGTTTTTTCCCCAATTTCGAAATTTCTCTAAATATCGAGAAAATTTTGAGAAATTTCGACATTTCAAGAAAAAAAAATTTTTTTTTAATTAACTATTTTAGCTCTATAGTTTCACACGCCAATATCATTTTCGACAAAGTATTAAACATTTTTTATGTGCTACTTTTTTTAATTTTTTTTTTAAAAAAATCTATATTTATTTTTAAGCTCAATCAAACTTTTTTCATTAAATCTTTACATCACTTCACCTTAAAATTAAATTGATGTGAGTTTTTTCTTTTACCATCTAAAACTTTCATAATTTTCACATCATTTTACATTAAAATATTCATAAACATTTTATTATTGTGTAATTATTTTTTCATTTCTTTTTTAAATTTCTGCTCTCGTATCAACAGTTACTCAAATACTTACAATAGACATCTAAATATTGTCTTACTTGTGATTAAAAATGGTTAGTTATAGTTTAATTAAGTCATAATCAAAGCTTTATTAATTGATTATAACAATTTCCATCAATTTCTATAAATTTTTTTGAAATTTCTATCGATATTTCCATAAAATCGGGACCTCGATATTTTTACATCGATATCGATATTTCGAACTTTCAAAATAACTAGACTAATATTTCAAAATACCTAACTGAATTTTAGGAGGAGAGTGAAGAGTTTTTTTATACTATTATACCCTTGGTATATATGGTTAATTACAAACAAGTCATCGCTGGTATATCTGGGAGGAAGTTGAAAATTTTGATTTTTTTTTTTTTTTTTTTGATTTAGTTGCTATTTTATTTTTCGAAATTTGTTATCTTTTTGGATTAGAAAAGAAAAAGAAGAGATTTTGTGATTTTTTTTGTTCAGATTTTGTTCGGTATATTTTAGGTTCCAATTTTATCTATGTATATATTGGTATTTACAGCTGAATCTTCTCAAATTAAAATATTTTCTTAACATTTTTCTCTCCTCGCCGTAAAATTATGAAAAATATCTAAAAAAAAATGATAATGAGAATTATATAAGTTGGGAATGTCTTTGCAAAAATACCTAACAGATTTTTAAGAGAAAGAGTGAAGAGTTTATTTTTTTTTTCATTTATATACATGGTACATCAGTGTCATAATGTCAAACTAATCTAATCGAAAATCACTTCTTTTAAGAAAAATAAATAAAATAATAATTTGTACTCTCTTACTTCTCACCAATATGATTTTAGGAGAAAATCATAGTAAAGTATTTTCTTTCTATTTATACCCCTAATATATGTGTGCTTATATATATTAGTTACATCATAAGATAACAATAAGATTCTAATTTTTCAAATATCACTTAGATTTACTTGTAAATACCCTTAATACTTTTTAAATTTAAAAGCCGTCTCCTATGTTTTAGTTACTTTTCATGAAATTTAATCCTAACGATTAGATTATTGCTTTCTAATTGTTATATCTATTTGTAACTATATTTAATGATTTTTAAAATTAAACGTTATTTTCTTTATTTTAGTTGCATTACATGATTTTTTTGGGCTCTTTTCAAATATAGAAAAATGAGCCAAACTATTTACAAATATAAAAAATTTTTACAGTCTATCGAGATAGAATTCTATCGCAATTTTACAATCTATCGCGATAGAATTCTATCGCTTTCTATCGTTCAGGCGATATAATTTATTTGCTTGAGTGATGGAAAGCAATAGAATTCTATCGCGGTCTATATAGACAGTTAAATTTTTCTATATTTGTAAATAGTTTGATATTTTTTCTGTTTATAATAATTTTCCTTTTTTTCAACATTTTCAATTTATTTTCCAACTTTCAACCAAATCCCTAAAATATTGGTAGGAAGTTAAGAATAAATACAAGAGATTTCTTCTTGAAATTGTAGTAAATATGAAACAAAATATTGTCTTCAAGCCCTGATTTTCAAAACTCAAAATTCATACAAAACTTAAAGTTGCAACATCAAAATTATTGATAAACCACCCCCAATCAAAGTATCACGAACATAAACATGCTTTCATTTTATGATTCTAGTCGAATGTGTAGATTGTTGACTTTTTTTTCTTAATATTAAATTAATTAATTTTAGTTTGTGATATAGATATCATCAATATCAATGTATCAATGATAAAACTTACATATATATAAGTGATACATGTATATCATTGATATCAATGATACTAGTGATATGGGTAATATGACTTAGGTAGATATCAGTGATATATATGTATCGATGATATCAATGATATTAGTGATATGGGTGATAGAACTTCGATATATATTAGTGATATCAGTTATAGAATTAAGTAGATATTAATAATATACATGTATAAATGATGTCGGTGATATAACTTATGTAGATATCGATGATATCAGTGATATTATTTTGAAAAATTAACACTTCACATTATTAGTGATAGAAAGCTATCAGTGTCTATCAATTATAACATTTCATTACAAAGCATACAGCTTATCATTGATAGAAGTCTATTATTGATAAACCTTCTATAAACGATATCGTTCGTGTATCATAGATACACTGATATTAGTGATAGCAGTGATATCCTTGTATCAACGATAAAATAGAACTTAGGCACACATAAATGATATCCATATATTGACAATGTTAAACTTTAAGGGCCAAATCTATCATTGATAGTCATCGCTATCTGTTTATCGCTAACAATTTGAAGTGTTAATCTTTCAAAGTTGATTATCATGGATAAAAGTCAGTCAGTGATAGTCATTGATAGCTTTAAGTGTTAATCGTTCAAAGTCGATTTCAATTGATGAAAGTCTATCAATGATAGCTACTGATAGCCATTGATAGAATATCATTGATAACCATTGATAAAAGCTATCAGTAATAGCCATTAATTGAAGCTATTAGTGGCTATCGATTATAGAAGTTATCAGTGATAGCCAAACTTCAAGTTGAGAAAAACGAGAAGTAAATGCGTGCAAAGAAAGACTTTTTGGGTCTTGGTCTGGTGGGCTAGGTGAGAATGAGGATTGGGCTTTTTAGTCTTTTCCAATACATAGGCCCATTTTTGTGTTATATCTGCAATTCTTTTTTATCCTTGTGTTATATATATTATTATTTTGGTTTTGATTGTCATTTATGCAACTAACCCTTGATGATTTGGCTGTCACATCACTGACATCACCACCTTGGGTGTTTTTCTGTTAAGCTTGCTTCAACTATAACTTCTTCATTTGAACTTCAATTTAGGTGATTCAAGAGGGGTTGGAATCGTTGTTCAAGCTCTAGGCTATGGACTATTAAAATTATTAGTAAATAAAATTAGGTTCATTTTCATCAAAACATTAATCAGTTTGAGATATGCCAAAAAGCCAACAATAATCTCATAGATAAGTGTCTGACCAAATGTGTATGGGTGATAAGTATATGATTTAGTGTGGTTTAGTGCAAGCATATATTGTCAAAAAGTAATAAACTTGGTGGTATTCCAAGTATCGTATCCCAAGAGACTAATTGTGTTTCAATTCGTTCTATGACAATACTAATAATGCAAAACCGATGGTAACTTAGTAGAAATAAGTGAGACTTTGGTTATGTGTTGAATATCAAAGTAAACCATAGATGATAACAGGGATTTACAATCAAGCTTCAACCTGCAGACTTTATACCTTGAGCTATGCGACCGCATCAAGTCGACATTAACCTAACTATGGATAGAAAACTACTCCTATTTAGTCTTGTTTCTCAAGTTTCTTTAGGAGCCTAAGAAGCTAATCCTATTTTTCTATGGCTAACTAAAATTTAAATTGATTCATGCTGTTTCTAAGTCCTATGGTGTACCTTATGTCTAAAGTTACATGACAACCTATGTATAGGTTTTTAATTACCTATTCCTTTGTGAAATTCATTTTTATCTTAACCTTCTCAGTATTAAAACTCAATTAACATACGAAATTAATGGTCGGTTTAACTTAACAAGACAACAATATATTCAACAAAGAAAATAGAAAAGACAAAGCAATGAGATGTGATAGCATTAACTTAAGTCATATTGTTTTAGGGTATCCACTTGATCAAATCCCTTAGAAAATTAAACCATAACTAGAGAAAAATGAATAAACTTCATTGACGTAAAAGTCACGAGTTGCAAATGTCAACTTCAAAGAGTAAAAAGTAAAGAAATGGAAAAACAACAAACAATGAAATGAACAAGTGCTAGAAAAACAGTAATACAAACTCCGAGTCAAAACCTCACTCTCAAAGGCTCTCTAGATTAGATTCAACCTCTCTCAAAGGTGAATCCTCACTTTACACACGCTCTCATGGTATGAAGGACCTAAAGACTATTCTTCTTCAGAGGAACTCTCGTACTTGAAGAATTTGTGGATATAGCTTGTGAGATCTCTTCTTAGGAGTAAAGACTATGAAGTTTTCATCTATTTATATAGGTGAAGGTAGGTGAGGAGTGACCGACATCCATGCCTTGAATGTCCCCTATATAGTTTTAGAGCTAAAAAATGGTTGATGACCAATAAACCAGCAAGTTTTGAACGACTGGGCACGATCTAACCAAAATTAGGGGACGATGTGGGCGCATCACTTCTATTTTATGCAAAAACGACCAAAACTTCATAAAAGCTCATGAAACTGGTTCAAAACAGTAAAAACTCACTTAAAGCAGTTCAATGACATGTGTTTACTCAAATTACCCATTTAAAACTATTTCGGGAAGGTAGTACTTTTGCAAGAGGAACATAGTAAAATAGTGAAAATAAGCACTTTTTGACATTTATCAATGAGAATGGTGTTTATAAGTTAAATTTTCTAAAATAAAAAATAAAAAATCAAAATGATTATCGTTAATCGTTACTTTAAATGTTTTTTCTTTAATATCCATGAGTGTCTGATCAGCTTGCACGTATCTCGACAATCCACCTTTCCCTATAATAGTTGGATACCAAATAAATTTGTAGGATATTAAATCCACCATGGAGTGAACTTAATTGTTTCCTCTAAGCTCTTTATTATACTCATGACCTTTATTAGCCACTAGGTCATGGTTAACGCAACTTTAAATGTTGATATCACGTTTTGATTAGACTAAAATGTTCATCTAGGTCAATATGAACATAGCTCAACTGACATAAAGTTTGTACTATTAACCTCAATGTCAGAGAATGGATTCCTATCTACTTATGATGTAAGCTGCGAAAGGGATCAAATTAATACAAGTGAATGGAAAAAAAAATACATAAATAAGGTTTTATTTGGTAGGGAATCTGATAATAGAAATTCGAAAAACAATGGATTCAATGAAAAACAGAGTTATATTTCATGATTTTCATATATTTGTTTGGTAGCAAATTCATAAATTGGGTTATGATTTTAAACAATTATTTTAAATATGTTTGATACAGTGTCTACAAACGATAAAACTAGTTGGAGTTAACCACTAAATAGTAAAGTTGACTATAAACTATTATTAATTATTTTATGAATATGTTTTATGTTAAAAAAAATTGTGTAATTATTATTTTATAATAGTATATAATTTATCATACATTACATAATACATAATTTAATTAAAAAATGAATTGAGTTTATAACATGGCATACTATATTTTAAACCCTTTTTAACATTATTTAATATAATTATACATTTTAAAATCTAAAATGCAAAATATGGATACATTGAAAACATAAAAATGTTGTTTTCAAAATTTGCACCGTTTAGATTACAGAATTTGAAAACAGTTTTAAAAAACATAATCTATATTGTTTGTCAAACACATATTTCTGAACTAAGTGAATCTAAAAACATAAAACAAAATTTGAATTGTCAACCAAACAAACCTTAATTCCCATCAGTATTAGAGGTTCTAATTCATTACTTTTTTGTTTAAATCCTATTTTAGTCCCTGAACATTGAATTTTGTGCTATTTTAGTCTCTAAACTTTCAAAAACGTTCGTTTTAGTCACTAAACTTTTAAAAAGTGTTTATTTTAGTCCATACTATTAAAATTACGTTAACTATTCAATAGAAATGTGAACGAGCTTGTATTTTTAGATGACTAGGCTCTACATGAGTAAGATGAAGGTGAAGTAAAACGCCAACAACCAACCTGCCTGACCAAAATTTTGAACTAAAAATGTCTTTTAAATTCTCCTGCTTTGCCACCTTATTCAAAATTGAATCTCTAGATTTTTAGCGTAGGAAACTTATTTGGTAGCCTAGTCATTAAAAAATACAAGTCAACTAGCCATTTTGTTAAAAAGTTGACAAAATCTTAATATATCAGGAACTAAAAGCACTTTTTAAAAGTTCAGGGACTAAAACAAACAATTTTTAAAAGTTTAGGGACCAGAATAAAACAGTATTCAAAGTTGAGGGACTAAAACAGATATTTTTAAAAGTTTATGGACCAAAATAGAACATTATTCAAAGTTCAGGAACCAAAATAAGATTTAAGCCTTACTTTTATATATATATATATATATATATATATATATATATATAATCGAAATTATAGTGTTGCTCGTTGTTGTGTATTAAATCATTAGTCATTGGTCCAATAAAGCGAGTCGTATCAACATTTAAGTAATAGCATAAACAACATATGTCAAAGTGAACATAGCTCAAATGTAATTGATATGTACTACTTTCTTTGAAGTTGGAGGTTCAAATCCTCGTATCTTATTTGTTGTACTGGAAAAAAAAAAAAAAACAACAACAACAACATTAACATATTATTGACAAAATCGAAGTTGAAGGTTTGAACCTTTATATGTTTGCCATCATTTATAATATTATATATCGACATCGAACTAATAGCTAAATGGCCTACTTAACATTGGTTAAATTTAGGAACTTATTAAACACAAGATTTAAAACTCATGAACTTACTAGATGAAAACATGAACATTTAGGGACGAAACCTATAACTTAACATAAATTTTGACTCATATTCTTAATTTAACTAAAGGTTTAAATGTCATATTGGTCTCTCAACTTTCAAGTTTATTCCATTCTAATTTGTAAACTTTCAAAAGATTGATTTTGGTCTTTAAGTTGTCAAATTTTTTTTTTCGTTCCTGAATTTTTTACATGTATATTTTAGTTTTCGAACTTTTAAAAATAAATAATATAATTTTGAGTATGCACGCTACATGTTAATATGACATCATAACTCCAAGTCATACAAGCTAAAAATTCTCATTTTCACAAATGGATATTATATAGAAGAAAAAGAACAGAAGGACCAAGATGATTATTTTCTTTAAGTTTATAGTCTAAAAATATTTAAAAATTTTGGAACCTAAATATGATAAATCTAAAAGTTTAAAAACTAATGTAGAACTCGTTTAAATTTTTAAAGACAAACCAAATTTAAAAAATTTACAAATGTAGTTAAAACAAATTTTAAGTTTCATTCTATCCTTTTCGAACACAATAAATAAAATGTGTAAATTGATATACTTATGACATGTTTGGAAGTGATTTTGAAATTATTAAAATCACTTTTGTTGTTTTTAAAATTATTTCGAAACATGTTATTTAACCATTCAAAATTAATTTTGATATATAGGTAAAATTAGCCTAACTAAATGTATATTTTTAAATAATTTTGAATACGATAAAAAATTATTTCAATGATGCTGATAGTCACAACTATCTAAAAATAATGTTACTATTTTGTATAAATAATTAGAAAATTTTCACAGATAGAAAAAATGTCAAACTATTTACAAAAATAGCAAAAAAAATACTGATAGACACCGATAGACTTCTATCAGCATCTATCAGTGATAGACTTCTATCATTTCTCTTGTTGATAGACTCTGATAGACTTCTATCCGCGTCTATCACAACTATCTAAAAAAATTTCTATTTTGTGTAAATAATTTTCCTTGTTTTTCTATTTTTAAAAATTTCCCCTAAATAATTTTCTTTGATTTTTTTATTTTTAAAAATTTCCCTTTCTAATATACTATTTTCGTTTAAATTATGGACTAAAAAAAAGGACTTGAGGGACATTTAAGAAAGTTGGAGAAATTTATGGAATTTCCATTTCTCTCCCGGCCATGGTCTTCAAACCGAAGCAGTGATAAGATAAGCCCCAAACTGAACTCTGTCCTCTCTTCTTCCCTAAACCTCTGAAATTCCGCCATGGAAGCTTCTCTTCTAAGCTTTACCTCCTTCACACCCCCTTCTTCTTCTCAAATTCTAACCCTAAACCGACCCACAAACCCATTTTCCTTCTCTCCCCCTCGCCACTCCACTAATCAAAGCCGCCATTATCGCGGCCTCAAGGTTGCCGCCGCCATTTCCCGCACTAAGAAAGAAGAAACCGTCGAAACAGTCAAACAACAGCTCGAAGACTGCTATCTATTGGCCGGAATCAAGTACAAAGGCTTCACCGTCAAGCAATTTCAAGAACTCCGTCGATCTCTTCCCGAAACCTCAAAACTCATCGTTGCCAAAAACACGCTCGTTCTTAAAGCGATTGAAGGGACCTCTTGGGAAGCTCTAAAGCCCTGCATGAAGGGCATGAATGTTTGGCTATTTGTCCACTCCGAGGAAATTCCGGCGGCAATTAAGCCTTATAGGGATTTCCAGAAGGAGAAGAAGCTCGAGGATAATGATTTCACCGGAGCGGTTTTCGAGGGGAAATATTACGGGCCGGATGATTTCAAGGCGTTAGAGACAATGCCGTCGAGAGCGGAGGTTTATGCGAAAATGTTGGGTCTGTTGCAGGCTCCAGCATCCAGCTTGGTCGGAACGATACAAGCTCCGGCGAGGGAATTGTTGATGGTTTTGAAGGCCTATGTGATGAAATTGGAGGAGCAAGGCTGCGGCGGCGGACAGTGATGTACATAGAAGAAGAGCTTCCATTGTTAACTGTAAGTTAATATGAAAACCCCCTTCTGAATTAGCTGCCTACAGCAGAATGTATGATTGGTTTCCTTTTTTTGGCCTTTTGTTGTTATCAATATAAAGTTGTTATGAGGTGAAATAGAAACTCTATGAGAAATGAGCATTGTAGAATTGGTGTAAAGTTGAAATTCTTTCTAAGCTGTTGATTTTTCACAAGCCTGATGATCAATTTATATGCTTTCCATCACTGGTGTTTGCTTATAGGTTTTCAACATAGGGAAAAGATTTTAAGATTTTAAGACTAAGATGTTGAGCCACCGTTTGATAACCATTTGGTTTTTGAAAGTTGTGTTCGTTTGCTCCCAAGTTCCTTACCAAAGTTTTCATCTCTACTAACAAAAGAAACATTTGAAATCACAGTCAATTTCTATATATATAAAAAAAAGGTTTCTAAAGACTCTTATGGAGAGAGAGAGGAAGAAGTAAAATTTCATTGATGAGATGAAAATATAAAAGGAGAAATCCTATCCAATGGATTACAAAGTAAACTTCTCCAATTGGTTGTGAGATTTGTGAGACCGTAATTACAAAAAGTCATCAACTAAGAGAACTAAAGGTAGTGGAGGTAAGAAAGGCTTGATAATCCTGTTCCTTGCTCAAGCTATGTGGACCAAAGAAAAGCCCCCGCATAAAATCTAGCCAAAGAGTCTTCTCAAGTAAAAACTTTTTTTTCTTTCAAAACTTAGCTTGGATTTTGAAAACAATTCTAAGAAGTAGATAACGAAACAACCAAAGCCATAAGTGAAAGCAGAGTTAAGCTTAGTTTTCAAAAACCAAATGGTTATCAAAAGCCGAGATGTTTTGTTTTATTTAGACAGCTATTAATGTTGCATTGTAAAACTGTGTTCCAACTTGCTGCTCTACTGCAACTGCTCTTGGACTTACCAAATATTGGTGCTAGGCTACTAGCTTCTATTGTTTGTCTTTTTAATGGCTGTGTGTTTCCGTTGGAGTGAGTCTGAAATTACTTTCTAAAGTAATGCTTTGGGGTGGTGAAACACCATTTTTCTTCTTTTTATAAGCATTTTGAAATGTTATTGGAAATTCCAAAATCACTCCGTGCTATGTAACCAAACATCATGAGAATTTTGAGTTTTTCTAATTAGCTAGAAATACACTATTCATATTCCAAATATTCAAAACCCATCTGAAATCTGAGTTAAGATCCTTAACAAAGATTTCAAAGACTTGCTGCAATGGCTTTAAAAGAGGCATTCAAATGCTGGTTAGAAAACAAACCGAATTGTAGCCTCTCTGTCTATGAAATAACTAAGCACACAGCCCTCAACTTGAAGTTGTTGACTTTGGTTCCATTTATATGTTTGGTGCCATATTAGAGAAGCTTGACCAGACAGGCATGTGTGGGAAATAAGCTCGTTTAGAATTTGGGGACTTGCCTCCAAAGTAGAGAACCACCTTAAAAGCTGTCCTAACTTTCAATTGTTTGTTCGCTTGTTTGATTTATTTTATGTATGTTTGTTCAAGAACGTTGTTCGGAGTCGTACATTTTGTCACACTTAATTGAAGCCTTTATAGGACTTCTAGGCTGGCATATATTTGTTCCTGTTTTACACAAGGTTGATATTACCTTTTGAGAGATAGTTTTCTGTGTTTGAGTGTCCTATAAAGGTTTAGGTTAGTATTGAAGCTACCCTAATTTTAGAAGGAAGAAGGAATTTCTTTCTTGCTAATTAAAAGTCATCTGTTTAAAAAAAAAAGAAAAAAGAACAGTTTTCTAAACATATTTTCGTCGAAAAGTAGCTTCTCTGATGAACTCAAACCTTGACCTTTTTAGCTTTGATCTCTTTGACTTCCCTTCCCTTTCCACTTTACTTTTGTGAAAATCTTGATATATCTGGTTTAGAAAACCAAACTAAAATGCCTAATGAGGCTTAAAACAATAGAATTCATGGCACGTGCACACATATATATGTATGAATGAAAGAACACATCCGATTGCTTTCCCTCCGTCGACCTACTTATTTTCTTTCCCATCGTTCTCTCGAAAAGTTTGAGTTTCGAAGCTAGCAGACTTCTGAGATGTTTGGCTCATAGGTTAGACTTGTGTAATCTAGTCTCTAGAGTTAAAAGAAACTAAGTCTATATTTAGTATATGGTTCTGCTTGGGTATGGTTGTACTTGTCCCAAGGCACAAGTTTATTAAGTCTACATTGAATAAATAAATTTATAGTTTGTTTGGATTCTCTATTTAAGTGTTTTATAAGTGTAAAAAAAAATATATTTAAACACTTAAAAGTAATTCCAAACGGGCTGTTAAACTTATTAAATTTGCATTTCATATTAAATATTGATTTTTATAATTTACTTAACATTCTTTAATTTTTTTTTTAAAAGACATTCATGAAAGTTTAAGGACCAAATATTCACGGAATATGAAAAAAAAAATAGATATCTTAACTTAGGCTTATGTTAGCCATATTTTCTTTAAATCTCTCCAACAATTCGATGGCTACTTCTATTATCGAGCAATCTTTTGTCATGACATAAACTTTATAATAAGAGCATGATTAGGTGCAGCTTAGGTGGTACCTAACCACCACACTCCCCTCTTCTTTACTACACAAATTAAAAAAAAAATTAAAGGTATTTTTTGAAAAAATCAAATTACCACATGGCAATATCTCATTTGATGTAGCATGGGATGCATAGAAGATAGGTACATCCCAGCTGCATCTAAGTTTTTTCCTTCAATGAAATAAAATATGTGAATATATTATCAAAATTTATGGTAAAAATGTTCATGGATAACAATTTTTTTTATAAAAAAAAAAAAATCAACAATAGATTAGCAACGGGGACTAAATTTAAGATTATTGAAAGTACATGGACTAAAATTGGACAATTGAAAGTATAGAGCCAACAAAGTTCTAAGTATAGGGATCAAAATAGTATTTTAACTTTGAATTTTTATAACAATGCTTCCCAAGGGATGAGATTATAATTTAGGTTAATTGTCCAATTTTAGTCTTCGTACTTTCAATAAATCTTAAATTTAGTAGACAGTGATGGATACTGATAGACATCTATTAATGTATATCACTGTTCAACGATAGACATTTTGTTATATTTCTAAATAAATTGGCTCATTTTACTATATTTGAAAACAATTCTTAAATAAAATATATTAAAAAAAATATGTATACAATTTTGGATCTCTCTTTTTATATAATAAAAGTATACGATTTGAGAATTTGAATTAGTAGTTTATTCTAAATAATCACTTAAACATTAATCATGGTACTCATATTAATTTAATTTGTGGCGTATATAATAATTTAAGAAATTTAGGGTCAATCATATTTTATATTTTCAGATTTACTAAGTTATAAATTTGTATTTGACTACTAAAAACATATATCTATACACCTCTATTTTCATGGATTTTCTTTCAAATTTTTATGGTTAGATTGCCTACTAAGCCTGCCTTTACAGATTGGTCTATTTTTTTCCTTAAGTTGGTATATTTTGAACCAATATCAATTCTCTTCGGGTGCATTTAGATTAACTTTATAAGTATTTATAAGTCAAAAAAAATATTTATAAACACTTAGAAAATCAATTAAAACAGATTTTTGCTAATATTAATCCTTTTAAAAATTACAATATGATATAATATATTTTTATTAACAAATAAAGAGTAAAAATATAAAACATGTTCCATTTGTCGTTCCCTATATTTTAAAGTTTGTTTAATTTTAGTTTCTATATTTTCAATTGTCCAATTTTAGTCTCTATACTATGAATAAATTTTAAATTTAGTCTCTCAAAGTTAACTTTTACCAAAATTTGTTAATAATAATATTAATAATTTTTATGCAAAGAAATGTAATATGTGAATGTGTTTTCAAAATTTACCGTGAAAATGTTAATAGATAACAAAAAAAAAATTTAAAAATCAACAATAAACTAATATTGGAGACCAAATTAAATTTAATATTTATTGATAGTACAAATATTAAAATTGGATAATATAAAATATATAGATTAAAATTGAATAAACTTGAAATAAAAATGTTATTTTCAATTAAAATTTTTATGGATTAGGAATGAAGAAAGCAATTTTTTAAAAGAATAAGAAAAGAAAAATAATAGAAGAAAGAAGGAAAAAGAAGATATAACTTCTTTGTGTTATTAATTATCATCCACATATGATCATTAAATAATTGACAACATAAATTTGACAACGTGGGCATATCGTACACTCATACAAATGGTAAAATAAAAGGGTTGGACTTGTTCAATAAGTTTTTCCTATTAAATCTACTTTCTCAGAATTTAGGGACTTTTTAAATTTAGAATATCGTAAGGTTTAATTTTAGTCTCTATATTCCTGTTTTAGTTCTTGCACCTTCAATAAATATTAAATTTAGTCATTTAAAGTTGCATTTTTTTAAACTTTATTGAAATTAGACATTTTAAAAGTATATTAACTAAAATAGAACAAATTTCAAAATGCATAGACTAAAAAAGTATTTTAACCTAAATTTAAAAGTTATATATATTGTTTTTTAGTATGTAAGTCTGGAAATCAATTGATTTCTTTTAGTTGATAACACATACTTTTATGTCAAATAAACTAGGGTTGTTTTCAAATATAGAAAAATGAGTCAAACTATTTATAAATATAAAAAAATTTTACTGTCTATCAGCGATAGATTACGATAGAATTCTATCGCTTATCTATTTTTAATAGATTGTGAAATTTGTTCATATTTGTAAATAATTTGATTTTTTTTTTCTATAAAATTATACTATTAGTTTTGAAAGTTTATAAATTAAAATATACTCAAAAGGTTTAATAAACTAATAGTCTTAGATAAATTTGTCATACATATCAAAGATAACAAGCTACATCATCTTCATTTATTTACTCTCTAAACTTAACGTGTGAGGTGAGAATACGGTGAATTATTTTTTTTTACAATCTAATATATTTATTCACTTATCTATGCCAACTCATTTTCTTTTGGCAACTATACTTCTATTATATCAATATCAAAATAAAACATTGAAAAAAATGAATTTATTTTATTAGACTTTATAGATTCGCTAAATTAAAACTTCAACTAATAATCATAGGGTTTAAATACTATTTTGGTCTTTATACTTTTAGTTTTTTTTTTATTTTGGTCCCTCTACTTTCAAAATGTTCATTTTTGGTCCCTATATTTTAAAAACGTTCATTTTGGTTATTTATACTTTCAATTTTAGTTCATTTTGGTCATTGAACTTTTGAAAAAGTGACCATTTTTATCATTTAAAAATGAAAATAAAGGGATTAAAATGACAACTTTTTAAACGTATAAGGACCAAAATGAATTAAAGTTAAAGGTACAATGACTAAAATGAACATTTTCAAAATATAGGAATTAAAATGAACTAAGTTGAAAGTATAGAGACCAAAATGAACAATTTAAAAGTATAAGATTCAAAATGAACTAAAACAAAAGTATAGAGACTAAAGTAATATTCTATTATAATTCTAGACTTTCTTAATGTAATTAATAATTATATCTATTATAATCCTAAACTTTGATAATGTATAATTCTTACATTTGTATGAAATTACTTCTTTAAACATAGAGATTAACATATAATTAAATAACAATGACATAATTGAGTGGAAGCAACAACTTTCTGTGAGTGGTTTTTCAAAATATTTTCTTCCATTTTCTTTACTTACATAGGAAAAATCCACGTGATAATTCTTTTTTGCTACTTATTATACTTTTTAAATTTATTCCATTGCTAGTTCATTATTGATTTTTCATAAATTTTTTATTATTTTTTCTTTAAATTTTGGAAACGTTACATTTTAGGTAATAATTATTATTGTTATTTAACCAATTTTGATTAAAAAAAAATACAACAAATTTAAAAAATTAAATTTAAAATTTACTAAAAACAGATAAACAAAAATTGAACTAAATCTAAAATACAGTAACCGAAATGTTATTTTAAGCTGAATTTGTTCCCAAAAATATTTTAGGTTCCAAGGACTACAACAAAAAATTAAAGTAGAATTGAGGGACCAAAATTAAAAAGTAATTACACATTTGCACCATGTGAAAATCGAGACTGTAGGATTTTTCTTAATTGAAAAATAAAGAAAGAAAGCCACCGTTCGCAAACTTTCTTCTAACTGGACTTGGTTCGAAGCGCAAAGCCAACGCACTCTTTTTTTCTCTTTGCAACTCCCAAATCTGCACCGCCCACTCATGGCGGCGCTCAACCGCTTTGCCGGAGCGAGGGCGCCGGCGACCTTCTCTTCCTCCATGTTTAGCTATTATGCTCTGTGGAAGGCCTTTTCTTCTTCTTCTTCTTCTTCTTTGAGTTCTGAAGTTGACCTCAAATCGACTCTCCTGAGCCGGAGTTCATCTCCGAGGCGTGATCATCCGACGGATAGGAATGTGCAGTGGGTTTTTCTGGGTTGTCCTGGTGTTGGGAAAGGGACTTATGCATCTCGGCTCTCCAGTTTGCTCGGTGTTCCTCATATCGCCACCGGTGATCTCGTCCGTGAGGAGCTCTCATCCTCGGGTCCTCTTGCTTCTCAGGTTTCTTGATTTTGTTTTGGATACTTTTGTTGAGAATTGAGAATTGTTATGTTCAGATTGATCTGAGTTTTGGCTGTTTTAAAGTGGATATGTGCGTTTAGTTTCTTTGCATAATTGGAAAATAGAGATGAAAATGTCTGAGAGATCGAATTGACTATGATTTATGAAATGAAACCCGTCTTTCATTAGAGAAATGATATTTGAAAATTGAAACAGCGATCGGTTATTAAGTTGAAAATTGTGATCATGAGAGATGTTGTGTCGAGCATTTTATTTGGTTATCTTGCTTTTGGAAACCAAAGGAATTTTAAATCTCTGTTCCTGAAAGAAGACTGAAATTCATGAGGGTTACGAAGAATCAGATTTCTTCTTCATCATCTTCTTCTTCTTCTTTCCCTTGGGTACTGTCTGATTCCCAATCTGAAGCAGTGGACCAAGCCAAATGAACTTTTCATGCGATCACTTACAGGAATTGAACTGAAATGATCTTTTGGCATTTCTCGTAAAGTCACGACACATTCTATGCATGTAAGTATTTTATCGCCTATGATGGCTTTTGTTTATACACGAGTGACTCTGGATTTGCAGTATCATTTCTGTATGATCCCACTTTCTCTTAAAGTGAATGATTAATTTAGTGCTATATAACTCTTATAGTTTGGAAAATCCATATCTTAACGACTTAGAATGATTGAACGAAGTTCTTTATTTTGCACATTGATAAATGGAAGTAAACTTTGTTCAGAATGACTACGATAAGTTAGAAGAAGAGAGTGTGTTACCTTCACTTTGAAGCAATGTGTTCTTGTTTGCCTTTTCTTCAAACCCTTTTATTCATACCTCAAATTTTCGCAGCTTGCAGAGATTGTTAGTCAAGGAAAATTGGTTTCTGATGAAATTATATTTGATTTATTATCCAAACGTCTTCAAGCTGGTGAAGCTAAGGGTGAATCTGGCTTTATTCTTGATGGTTTCCCTCGGACTATTAGACAAGCGGTGAGATCTTTGTTGTATACAGAAATTTTCTTTGCTTCTTAACACCCTGATACCTGTTGTATGCATGCTCAATTACAGAGTCTTGGTGGGGGGAAAAAAAAGAAAAAAAGAAAAAAGAAAATCCTTCTCTTGATGATCTGTAAGACATCAGGGTTTTCTATTTGGTTAATGACTTATTCTGTGACAAATGAGCAAATAAGAAGGAAATTTTTGTTTAATATGGAAATGCTTGTCGTTTTAGAGAGAGACAAATTTTTGACATCCCCCTAATAAAATTCATTTCTTATTCTGGTGGCAAAAGTTGGTAAACTTTTTTTTTTTGGTTAGCCATTTATACGTCTTGTATGCAGCTCATTGTTTCCTTTTGTTTCTCAGGAAATATTAAAAGGGGTCACTGATATTGATTTGGTGGTTAATCTAAAACTGCGAGAAGAAGCACTGCTCGCAAAATGCCTTGGTAGGAGAATATGCAGCGAGTGTGGAGGAAATTATAACATTTCTTGTATTGACATCAAGGATAAGGAAGGCAGACCTGAATTGTACATGGCTCCCCTTCTTCCTCCTCCCAATTGTGCATCTAAACTTATCACACGATCTGATGATACTGAAGCAGTTGTGAAGGAACGACTCCGAATATACAAAGAAACGGTATGAGTTCATCACAAGAAGTTTACTTACTAATTTGGTGGCATGAATTAAATGATGCAAATCTTCTTTTAAAATTAAAGCAGGAGCTCTTTGATGGTTTTTCACAATTCTTTTTTTTTTTTTTAAATGTTTATCATGGTGAATACACACTTAGTTTCTCATGGAGGAGACTAGGAGGTTGCATTGTGCATTTGTCATACATGTAACTTCATAGAGAAGTTAAAGAAAACGGATGGTTCCTCTGATGCTTTCTTTTTACATGGGTGTTGCGTTTTGCGTACTCATGCGTGTGAAAGCCTGGTGACGTTACATTCGAACATGTCGACATCACATGGCTGATCCTAACTACATTGTTCATCTTCACAATTTGTCTTTAGACTCCATTGATTGAATCATGCTTATTAAGAATCATTCTTGCAGAGCCAACCTGTTGAGGATTTCTACCGTAGTCGCGGGAAGCTATTAGAGTTTGATCTTCCCGGAGGGATACCCGAATCCTGGCCAAAGTTGCTTCAAGCACTTAATCTCGAGGACCTCAACCCCAAACAATCAGCTGCAGCCTAAAGTATGGTTCTTTCTTGTATGGTAGTCAATATATCAAATATTCTTTGCATTTGAAAGTAAATGCATATTCTTATTGCTTTTTCTTAGCTCAAGTTGGAGTAAATAAAATTGTAAGAACTGGGAAGTGGGAACACTCTTGTACTAATAATAGCATAGTTTTTCTACCAACAGTTAGAATTTAGAATTCTGGGTTAGAGAGAGAGAGAGAGGGAGAGAGAAAGGTATATATTTGATTGTGTGGGCAACTATTGTGATTGTGCTTCAGAGTCATTCTGAGCATTCGTAGCAACTACCGATAGTATAGAAAATAGCCTTAGGATGAAATCTCTTTCATTGATATTTTAATTATGTTCTATTGAAATCCGCATAAAGTGATTAAAATTATAGTTTCGATTTGATTATTCATATAATTATTAAATTTGTTCAAAATTTTAATTTGAATCTATGACAGTTCTCTACTCCTAGAACTTCTTTAAATTTTATCTTCAGATCATATAGTTCTTGGAAAGAACAGTTTTTAAATATAGCAAAATAGACCAAAATATTTATAAATATAGCAAAATTTCATTGTCACTAATAGACATACATAGAATACGATGAAAGTGACCGTTGAGGTTTTGAAAGTTAAAAGAAGCCAGAAAGAAAAGAAAAAGAAAAAAAGAGAAGATAAAATCAAATTGAATTCTAAAAATTATAGACCAAATTGAAAAATGACTACTAATTTTAAAGATGAAACCAAATTTAAACTTGAAAGTTAAAAGTAAACTATCTATTAGTAAGAAAGAAACTAAAAATCAGTGGTCAGCTACAAAAAACCCTCTTACAATAACGTAAGCTTTTGTTCTCAATCTTCTATTTTGTTTTTTTTTTTCTTTCTAAAATTCATACTATAATTTTCACATTTAAAAACAAGAATTACGTTTTGAAAAGATTTTTTTTTAGTTTTCAAGCCTTCACTTTCAAACTGAGTGTTCATATTTCTTGAAAATGGGAAATAAATAGAAATAACAACCAAGGAGAGAAATTCATCTAAGATGCGTAGAACACAAGTAATTTTGCCCTTTGATATAACGTCAAATAAAGAGGTTAGAAAGACGTCTTGAGTGGTTTCAGTAGGAACAAATTGACTGTAGTGCAAAATAATCTTTTTCCATTCGTGAGAATCTCAATAGATCGCCTTATAATTGCATCACGAAGAGTAGCAACAGATGCTCGAAGTCGGGCCAATAATAGCCAAAAGGGTTACAAAGGTATAATTATCAAACAAGTCCGTCTACTTTCCTTGCCCAATTACTATCCTCAAGCTCTGCTTCCAGAATAAAAAAATTCAGTACCGTTTTCCTTGATGTAAAAGTGAAAATTATGCACTTTGTTTCTTAACTTGTCTTGCAGTCCTTCAACTGGCTTGTTCAAAACTGTCAGCTGCAGAGCAGAAAATGAAACATGACTTCTTTAAGATGGCCCAAACGAGTGGCAGCAGCAATTACGAAAAAATTTGGGTCAAACGACGAAACAGGAAAAAAGTATGATTAGCAGCTTGGCGACGTATTAGCATCATATTGTCTCAACAGTATATTCTACCTAAAGTTACATCTAGAACAGTCTGGTACATCAGGCACAGTTGGGGAAAGAATTAATGAAAGTGGGGTCGAGAGAGCCTATTATCAAAAGAAAGACTATTTTCCAATGATTTTTTCCTTGCTTGCAGCATAGCACTTTTATCAAATCATTGACATCACTTTTATCAAATCATTGACATCTAGAGAACTATACACCATACAATCATATTATTGAGACAATAATGTCATCAACAGCTCCTCACTTATAATGAAAGTAATCTGGAGGAAATCACAGGTAATTAAGATCAGGAAAACAAAGGTAATTCAAGTTGTTTTCACAATTCTCAACCAAGGAAGATGTAGGGGAAAATAATGAAGACGTAAATAGGTGTATAAAATGATATTGATAAACATGGAATTTATAAAAACAAGAAACGTTACCTGCCCATGAACATCCTTTGCTATACCAGTGGCTAGTGGTCCTACTTTTATCAAAACGTCAGCAAGGTATTCCATCTGTAGAATCAGTGGCCTTTCGATGTCCACGTAAACATCCTCGTGATTAAGTGCAATTATGGAACAACCCTGTGGCAAGAGCAAAGTATGAAATGAATACTGGAGATTGAATATGACAACACTGACAAGGATATGTGAAGAAGAGAAGAATTCAGTTAGCTTAAAGGGTCTTACAATTTCTGATGTTAAAGTGTGGCAATAATGAAGGAAGTCTAAGACATGATTTGAAGAACCATTGGCAGCAACCTCCAAAAGAGGTATATCATCAATCACAATGGTGACATGCCTTTTGTTCTCTTGAATTAAAGCATTAACAGCTCTCTGAATTTTGCAGTACAGCCCAACAAGAACACCTTCACCCGTTTCCTTTCCACTTCTATCTGGTAGCAGAAAAATTTGTATCATATCAAGGATATTATGCCATGAACTACATAATTGCCGAGAACAAGCACCTTTTGGGAGCCAATCATGGAACGCATGACAAAAAAGTTCTATAATTGTAAAAACTCCTATATATCTAAAGGCAGCAAAAAAAGGCTTTAAAATACTACACTTTCCAATCTCCCAATTTATTACTAGTCTCTGTTTAACATTCCAGTTGAGGGGGCAGGACAGATGAAAAGCTCATAGAAAAATTCTTTAGGGAAGGGCCTAAAATGGAGAAAGGTATGCACAATGTTAGATGTGATATTGAATAAGCCTCCCAACCTTGGAGGCTTGGGCATTGGCAGTGTAAAAAAAGAATAATAATAGAATAAAAATGACGCTTGACTTGCTGAATGGATTTGAAGATTAAATAAGATAAGACTAAACCTCTGAGGCAAGGTTATTATGTTTAAGTATCATTTATCTGACCCTTGCTATCAACGACCTCCCCCTTTGAGGGAATTATCCCCCAAAGACCGTTGGCCGTATATCTTCAGCTATCTAGCAGCATTAAAGACCTTTGCAGGTGAAAAATTGGTGGTGGGAAGGAGACATCTTTATAGAACGAGCAATGGATCAGTGCTAGCTAGTTGCCTCAATCCTTCACCAATCTTTACAGACTAACATACAAGCCATACACTTTCATTTGAGAAAGCTGGAATCAAACCTTCAAGTCATGAAGTCTTGACCTACATAGAAACTTAAAGGAAACTGAGACCAATGAATAGGCTTCCTCGCTACAATTGCTAAAATCGGTTGCTCTTTCAAATACTATGGATAAATGGGTTTGGCCAATGGAATTATGGAACCATCCACCATTTACTCAGTGGAGTCCTATAATCAACCTCTCCAAAACAACCAAACCAGCGAGACTGGCCCCTCAATAAATGCCTTTGGGATGGAAAGTACCCTAGGAGAGCAAAGATTTTCCTTTGGGAGCTCAGCCACAACAATATCAACACCAATGATAGACTGCAAAAGAAGCTCCACATCAAAACGTATCCCCATCAGTCTGTCTTTATAAACTTGTTCCTTTGTTGGGCCCTTCTGGTCCTCGATTTTGGAAGCGTTTAGTTGGCACACTACATAGCCTCTCAACATTCACGACTTCCTCTCCTATATGCTCATGGGCCACCCCTTCAAAAGAGGACCATTTGGAACTATCTTATCAGAGCATTTTTATGAACCCTTTAGAAAGAGAAGAACAACCCGCATTTTCAGTGACAAAGCTAAGGCTCATGATCTTTTTATTGCCTTGGTTCTCTTTAATGCTTTTAGCTGGAGAAAATGTACAAAGTCCTTCAAGGACTAGTCACACTAATCTTTTAGCTATGAGGGATGATTTTTTGGAAATTTTTGCTTCCTCTTTTGTATTCATCAACGGATTCTTGTTTCTTCTCCAAAAAAGAAAACACATGATAAAAAGATTATTAAAAAAACACGATAAATTTAGAAAGATAAGTGAGGTGACATTTTTCTATTTTAAATTGAAAATGGAAAAAAAAAAAAGAAATACACTAGCAATCCTTATTTCATGGCTTATCCAGATATCCAAGTTCGGTGATGAGGAAGTATGCGGTGTCAATGAATTATGGAAAAAGAAATTCTTCACTGCAAATGTCGAAAGGGTGGGGGAAAGAACCTACTTCTCATTAATAGCTGGATGTGTAACCAACCCTTCCTAAGTGTAACTAAATCCTCTTCTATATAAGTTGGAAATAAAGCTACTTCAACAGATGCAGAAAAGAATGAAATGTTTGAAAAATGGAGAGGAAAATAAGATAAATGCTTAAATGAGGATCTTGTACCTGATTTTCTCACCTGAACAGCCCAGCGTAAGCATGTCAAAGAAAACGAACCTACCGCTATCCCTTTGAGCAGCTAAGTTACACCCCTGATTAAGACATAGTTCTGCAAATGAATACATCTCATTCTGAACACTAAATTAAAGTAATTAATTGACAAAATGCACCTCAGATGACAGATGAATGCGAAGAGAGGTCCAACATCAAGATTATTGTTTTCAATTTTTATCACTAAAATGCTAGTTAAGTCAAAATGTTTCTTTTTAAGCTCATCAATCATTAACACTGTCCGATAATCATTTAGTTTCTGAAAATAGTGCTAGTTTCCTTACCATTTCTTCAGTCGAAACATTTGAAATCGTAGTCAAATTTCAAAAACAAAAATAAACCCTTTAAAAAGTACTTAAAAAATGAAAAAAGAAAAAAAAATTCACAGATGGCAGTGTTTATAAGCTTAATTTTAGCAATTAAAAAAACTAAAAACAAATAGTTATCCAACAAACCTAAATAATTTCATAAACTACATTGCACTAAAAAGAATGTCAGAAAATCACCCAATAAGGAATTTTTCAAACAACTTATATTCATGCAAATTCTTAAAACTCGTGAGGTTGGAAAACACTGATAGCAACGTTGAGAAATCAAGGATACTCTATTAGTTCTGCGCTATAATCTTCTAATAAATCTCCACCATGGTTCCTCTCACCAACAACCAAGTTCAAATGAGCCTTAGGAACTCATTCCACAATCGAAATAACTCCGTCTCCAAACTCAACCACAACAAATAACCAAAAATGTAACCTATAAACACCCCTACACATACAGAAATAGCGAGAGCGCACCAGTTTCCTGAGCACACGGTCGTAGTGGAGGAAAGACTGAGAGAATGCAATGAAGATGACGGCATTGGAAGAGTGCGGAGAAGAAAAGGCGCGCTTGAGGAGGTGATGAAGAACAAAAGCACCGCTTGTTTCAACGCAATCCTCGACGAGCAACAGACGGCCGATCAGAGGGGAGGGGTTAGTGGGATCATCAAAACCTATAGCTTCATCAAGCAAGTTCGAAGTCCTTCGGTCCATGATGGTTCGCGATTTTAGGGCGGCGACAGGCGGAGCAGAGCGAGGAAGAAGAAAGCAAATTACAGTAAACTTCCGTTTGGTTCTAACTTCGAACGTGTAAGTCCTGTTTAATTTTGCTTCAAAATAATAATAAAAAATAAATAAATAAAACAACAATAATAATAATAATAATACTTTATTTCATCAATTCATTTTGGTCTCAATATTTCTAAAATATTCATTTTAGTCTCTAGTCTCTATACTTTTAATTTTTTATTCGTATTTTTAAAATACATTTTGGTCTATGTACTTTCAACTTTTATTTATTTTGGTTCTTAACTTTTAAAAAGTGAAAATGAATAGACAAAAATGATCATTTTTAATGTGATTTTTCTAAAAAAGAAAACACTAGTTTAATCTATCTATGGAAAATTTTTACTGATAGAAAAAATGTCAAACTATTTACAGAAAATAGCAAAAAAAATACTGATAAGACATTGATAGACTTCTATCAGCATCTATCAGTGATAGACTTATATCATTTCTATCACTGATAGACCCTGATAGACTTCTATCAGCGTCTATCACAACTATCTAAAAATTTTGTTATTTTGTGTAAATAGTTTTCCTTATTTTTCTATTTTTAAAACTTCCCCTTAATCTATAAATACCTATGTTTTGTTTTCCACTTTTAATTAGTATTTTTTAAAACTAAGCCAAGTATTTTTAAAGGAAAAAAATGTTTTACTAAAAAAATGATAATAGACTGATGCTAAAAGATGCAATAATTGCCCATAAAAGAACTTAAAAAAACCAAGCTAAGTTTTGAAAACTAAGCTCTCGTTTGGTAATTATTTGATTTTTTATTTTTGAAGATTAAGCTTACAAATACCTCTTCAATCTCTAAATTTCTTGCTTTGTTTTATACTTGCTAGCAATGTTATTAAAAACCAAGCCAGGTTTTGAAAACTTAAAAATGTAGTTTTAAAAATCTATTTTTGGTTTTTGAAATTTGACTAAGATTTCGACTCTTTTACTCAATAAAAATGAAAACCATCGTAGAAAATTAGCAAGAAATATGTCTAATTTTCAAAAACCATAAACCAAATGGTTGCAAAATGGAGACTAAGAAAAGTAATTTTCAAATACTTATTTTTGCTTTTAGAATTTGACTAGGAGTTAAATATTTTTTTAAGGAACATAGAAAACTATAATTAAAAATTTGAAATGAAACAAGCATAAATTTCAAAAATAGAAAATTAAAAATAAAACCGTCACTAAACAGGGTCTTGATTTCGTCGAAGCTAAGCAATACTTTCACCTATTGATTTCTTTGTTGTTTTATCTACTTTTTAATAATGTTTTCAATAACCAAATCAAGTTTTAAAAATTAAAGAAAAATAGTTTTTAAAAACATATTTTTGTTTTTAAATTTGGTTAAGAATTCAAACGTTTATTTATATAAAGATAAAAATAAAAAATAAAAACCATGGTAAAGAAATCGTAAAAAAACAAATACAATTTTCAAAAATCAAATAGTTATCGAACATGGTCTTAATCTTTGATCTTTAGTTTACACCATCTGAGTTCAACTATTATAGAGGCAGGAAATTAAATCATCAACATTTAAAATATGGTCCCTTCCTTAACCCTCTCAATACCTATCATGTGATATATATTACTTGGATGAATAATGTATTTTCCAAAAAGAGTGATGAATTATTGTATATAAATGAATGCTTTATGCTTTGATTTCTATTGCTCCCATCCGAATTCATGCTTCCCAGTAAAATAAAAAGGAAATAAAAGTAAAAAGAGGTCCATTTGTTCAGTTTCTGGCCCTGCTCATCCTGGGAAGTCAAAAGCAGAAGACAACCAACTAAAAATAGTTTCAATCTCTTAAAAAAAAAAAAAAAAAAAAAAAAAAAAAAAAAAAAAAAAGGAGGAAACTCATTATAGTTTTAAAAACACTTTATTAGAGCCAATTCAAGCATTAATTAGACTAATTAGATAAGATACTTGTTACCTCCTCCAAATTCAAACTTCGATTTCTCGTTCCTAAAATTGTTGAACTAAAAAAAATGACAATATCACAGCGGAAAGCATAAAAGGTCGTATAAATTTTGAAAATAAGACAAATCAATGGGTCAATTGTCTCTCATATATTGTTCTTGGCTCTGCCCCTGCCATATCAGAATCAGTTTATATTCCAAGTCTGCACATTTGTAGGGTAATTGTTGCCAAATTCGTTGCTGAGAACTAAAAAGGATCAAAATGCCAACGCATTCTTGGTGATATAAGAATGGTTGCAAATCAAAGTGTATACAAATGCACAACTTGGATCAACAGCAATTCCACATTGGGGGGGGGGGGGGGGGGGGGGGGGGGGGGGGTTGGGTTGTAACTGTTCCCTACGAAACTTCGGTTAACCGTTGTCTAGGATTGTAACATTTCAGGTGAGGTGGGATAATCCTTTAAGCAGAAACCTATTTCTATATAGATACAAAAACACCAAGCTCAATTGTACATAAAGAATCTTGTGCAAGAAAGAAATGGTTTGGAACAGGTGGGGGGAAGAATAGATGTAAAAATTATAACAAAAGAATTTAAAGTTTTCTAAGTAGATCAAAACCTGGGAGTAGAGGAGCTATCTGCTATGCAACCGCAGCTAGGAAGAGGCCAGTAACAGACACCACTAGACATGCCTGGCTTGGCTGCTTGTTTGATTGCCTCGGAGAGTCGGAGTGACATTGTAAATCAAGTCTACGGCATGTAAACGTAGAGAAAGCTGACAATGGGTTACGAAGGTTGCAACAATCCAATGATTAGAATTTGGTTTCATGTTAGCTTCTTGTTTGAACAACTTCACCGTTCTCTTCTAGAAGATCTAGGTGTGGACGAGCTACTGCGAGCGCTTTGAACTGGCTGGGTTTCGGGGTCGTATTTTTGGGAGGCAAGATATGTAAGGGCTGTGACAACATCAGCAATAAGGGGTCGCATATGAGGCTGTTCCTGAACACACATTGCAGCTACTGCAAGAGCTTGATATAAGCCTCTGACTGGGTATTGTCCATGGAGCAATGGATCAGCCATCTGCGAAAATTTCCTTCTGTCTTTAAATAAGGGTTGTGCCTGAGATGAAGAAAAGTAATATTTTTCAGACTACAAATATATGATCCTTCCCATATTTACTGCAGGACATATAAACAACTATACTGTCGCAAATCATATCATTTGGCATAAAATGAATTTGAAAATGCAGCGCATTATATATTTACTTAGATTCAGCTCATGTATATGAACTGTAATATTCCAAGGAATATATAAACAAAATCATAGTCTTATAACGGAATTGATATAACTAAGGGTAATCCCAGATCCACAAAATTCAAAATATCTAAAATAGTTAATTTAGGAAGGTAACAGCAATAAACATTCAAGCAAATGATGGCAGAAACAATCATGATTCAGCTTCTTTCAAGTTATGACCATCCAGAGTGTAGAGAAGTGTACAAATAAAAACAGTTGCTGCCCCATGTCCATGGATCTGAACTATTGCATCTATAAAAAATTTGGCTATAAAATGACCATTCTATCATGAATGATATGCAAATCAACAAAGTCATTTTCTAAACTGCAAAAGTATAAGACATATTTTCATAGTCCATGCTCGGTATCACAACACAGTCTAAGTTTCACTTCTGCTTTATCTCAATGAGCGTGTGTGTATGCATGAGTTGTAATTGGCAGTGGGTAAAACATGGATCTTACAGGTCCAACAATTATCTTCATATGAGGATGGTCGGTAGAACGACATATTAATTAAACAAGTAAAATTGGAAGGCGTGAACTGGATACTTAAAGATGAAAAGGAAGAGATGATTTCTACCCATGCCACCAAATTATGTTCCCCTGCGGCTCTTGAATTATCAATAGCTTTTCTCCCAGTAATAATTTCGAGTAGAACAACTCCAAAGCTATAAACGTCTGATTTTAAAGTGAGTTGGCCTGTCATTGCATACTCAGGAGCACAGTATCCATATGTTCCCATCACTCTTGTGGACACATGAGTGTTATCCCCCACAGGGCCTAATTTTGCCAAGCCAAAATCGGATAGCTTAGGATGGTAATCTTCACCAAGCAGGATGTTAGAGCATTTCAGATCACGATATATAACTGGGGGGTTAGCTTTGTCATGCAAATACTCCAAGCCCTTTGCAGCACCAGCAGCTATTTTCATTCTTGTATTCCAGTCAAGTCGTTTTTTATCAGGTGGGAGATCTGGCACAAGCATTTTATGATGATGTCATTTCCTCAAAAGAAACAAAATTAAAGAAGTATTCAGAAGGAAAGATTACTAAAAAATGAAGATAATGGACAACGTGGTAAATGCAAACCATGTAAATGGTCTTCCAACGATCCCAATGGCATGTATTCATAAACCAAAAGTCTTTGATCACCATCCGCACAATAGCCAATTAAATTAACAAGATTTGGGTGATGGAGTAGGCTTAACATTAGTACTTCAACGAGGAATTCCCTGTTTCCTTGTAGCCCATTTCGATCAAGTTGCTTGATGGCAACTACCTGAATTCAACAGAATTACAAAGATCAGAACCTTCCCGCACCACCAACCAAGCTTAGAACTCAATTTGAAGACTACTCCCAGTATAGGATGAGTGTGGAAATTAAAAGTCATGCAGCGTTTCAAATAAAGGCTTTCAAACAAATGCAGTAAATTGGATATTTAGTTCATCTCCTCTATTCTTTAGATCTTTTGTCTGTGCATTACTTGCACGAGAGAGAGAGAGTACTCAATTTTACATCTTTATTCTCCTTCCAGTACAATTAACCTGCTATAGACAGTATCAAAATTTTGCAAATAACTCCATTTTTTTTCAATATTTACAGTCCAATATACATATATATTACAAAAAAAATTCAGGCTGAATGATGATTTAAGCAACTAGGCAAACACAATAACAATTCTATTTGCTGATGACTCTAGATTTCTGCAGACAGTTTCATTAAAGTAAGTATACTCAAGATACAAATTTTATTTCTCAGACTAAAGAATGGCTGAATGGTTTCAGTACAAATGTGCCACCAATAAAGCATTGTTACAGAATTCAATATGAGCCGTCCTGTAGTAAGATCAACAGAACAGGCAAGGGGTCCAAAGTTAGTGCATATGCCAACTTAGCTTCCTTCAGAGTTATGCGGATTATTGACCAATGCTAAAATTTCATCTTTTCTTAAAGAGAATGACATCGTTGACAGGAGTGAGGTCAACTATATTGGTAAAAAAGCTTTCCGCCAAAATTCATCCAATGGAATAAGATAGGTATGCATTTTAGAATTGCTCAATCTTGCAGCTCAGATAGCAGAGATATCCAATGTTACATGACTTCATGGATGGAGAAGTAAAGCAATAGAAAGTTAACCTTATACAGACAAATTTCACTTGAGAATGTGTGTGCTGTGTGAATGTATTGAGTAATACGAGTGTAAGGTAGCAATGAACTCGACCATTGTCACGTTCACTCCAATGAAAGAAAAAAAAAAACCTAAAATCTACCTGATTTATGCTCTCCAATCGTCCTTTATAAACTTGACCAAAACCTCCTTCACCCAAAAGACAGTCCGCTCTAAAATACTTTGTTGCAGCTGCCAACTCTCGGAATGAGAATGTAATTGTTTGTCCTGCAATTTGATCAGAACCTCCATCTTTCACCTCGTTCTTCCCATTAAATGTCGGCTTTACCATCAATTTTTCTGCATATGATTAATGATTTTACAAAACAATATTCAATAAATAAGTTTTTCAAAGGAGTAAAGGAACTTTTGATAATTAAAATAAATAAGCATCATTGAAAAAGAAACTATAGATATCATAGAATGACTTGCACACATTTAATAGAAAATGATAGGAAACAACATCCATCAACAGCAGTAACTGCATTACATGGCAGACCAGAAACGCATACAGACAACACAATTTTCCCCAAAAGAAAAAGAGGCCATCTAACAGTCCAATAACACAATGAAAAAATTGATGCAACAACACAAAGAAATAGTAGATGTCACCAAGGAAAAGAGAGAGAAGAGCTATCAGAAAAATGGAGTTGAATTAAGTTTATAACAGAGGACATAATCCAGGCATCATCATATACAGTAAAACAAAACAACTCAAAATGGGAATTCTTAAGCAAGGGTTTTATAAAGCATCTAACAGAGATGTCTCATAATTCTCTGACCAAAAAGAAAAAAAAGGTAAGAGAAATACATCAAAGAGTCGCTATAAGATACTAAAATGTCAAACCACTTCAAAGAGCCTTCAACAATCCTTATAAAAAGAAAAAAAGGAAAAGGAAATAGGAAAGAAAAAGACTCCAAAAACAAATCTAAAGACCACCTAAAATTCCTTGAAGCTGCTGTCTAACTCAATTCAAGCTGAAAACAAAACCCAATAGCACATAAACAAAAACAAACCCGAAAAAGCAAAAGGGATAATTAAAACACCTCCCATTGAAATCCTTGCTAATCCCCACAAATGGCAGGACCATTGCTATTGCTGATGGATTTTCTATCCAAAGTCGAGGAAACTAAACTCCACAGTGTACATTTGCATAAAAACTTCAGTAGAATCTCGAATTGAACCCATATAAGAGCGATAAATTGCTGAACATTGTCCATAAATTTACCTGAAGTTGATGGGATCGAACCATCGTCCTTCTTGTGAACCTGCTGCTGGTGATGTTTTTCCTTCTTATTCGAACTTCCAGAACAGAGAAACCATCCCATGGCGTAAACTCTCTCTCTCTCTCTCTCTCTCTCTCTCTCGCACCTCACAGAGTATCACCGAATCCCACAGAGAGAACTGAGAGAGAGAGAAGGTTAAAATTTCACACACTCTTCCCAGCGGCCAGCATATATCTTTCTTTTCTTACCAGGCTCTTTTTTGCAGAGACGTCCTTATATTTTACTAAATTTATGAAAAACCCCCGAACTTTTGTTCTTTTTTCCATTGACTGCCCAAAAGTGCTCGAGCATAGGTTTAAAAAGATTCTAAAAAAATTGGTTAAAATATTATTTTAGTCTTATTTAATTTTAGTTATATAATTTCTTATAGTTTTAATAAATATTAAATTTTGAAAAATTAAATTTAAAATTTATTAAAATACAATAGCTAAAACTAGATATTTGAAAGCACGAAGGAATATGCTTTGAATTTTTTTAAATATAATAAAAATAGAGAAATTTTTAAAACAGAAGATAAGAAAACTATTTACACAAAATAGCAAAATTTTTAGATAATTGTGATAAACGTCGATAAAAGTCTATCAGGATCTATTAGTGGTAGAAATGATAGAAGTCTATCATTCATATATGCTAATAGAAATTTATCTATCAATGTCTATCATTTTTTTTTTTGCTATTTTCTGTAAATAATTTGACAATTTTTTATCGGTGGAAATTTCTTATACATTATGACAATTTATTTATTTACATCAATTAAAGAATGACTTATAATATACTATTTTTATTCTCACATACATCTTTTTTTAAAGAAGAGGGAGAAAAAAAGTGGTTGAACCTTTAAAAATAAAAGACGTGGTTGAACTTGAAACCAAGGTGGCATAAGATCTTGGGGGCAACAGTGATTAAGAAAATCCAAAAAGGAGTTACATATTTTGAAATTTTAGTTTATTTTAATTTAAAAAAAAATAATTTTAAAGACTTTTTTTTCCAAATATTCTCTATATGTTAGAAATTCCACAAAGCCTAACTTGATTTTCTTTTCTTTTTGACAATATTTGATCTTTCTAACCCTTAATTATTCATTGACTCACATAACTTCATAATTAACTTACCAAAACCAAAGTAATTAGTGATTAAGCTACAAATTATCTAAACTTGTATTATACTTTCCACATTAAAATTGTTAAATTTCACATTGATAATATTTTATCTTTTGACCCTTCAACTTTCATAGAATTAACAATTTAGTCCCTTAGTTTTAGATGGTAACATCTTAATCTCTTTATTTTTAGTTTACAAACTACAAAAACAAAGTTATTACATAATAAAAAAAAAAATCATACTTAATTGGCAGCCACCTACCTAGAATTTAATATCCTACGGATTTTTTTAATACCCAAATGTTGTATGGTTAGGCGGGTTGTCATGTGAGATTAGTCAATGTGCATGTAAATTGGCCTAAACACTCACAGATATAAAAAAAAAAAAAAAAAAATTATACTTAATTTCTCTACAAATTAAAAAATATAATAATTTAATTGTTATATACTAAAGTTCAAAGACTAAATTGTTATAAATCTAATATTGCATTGACTAGAACATTATAAACTAAACTTCAATATCTGAGGTCTCATTCGAAAATTTATTTGGTTTTTTGTTTTTAATTTTTGAAAATTGTGCTTGTTTAATTATAATTTCCTTAACATGGTTTTTCATCCATCCTAATTCTTAACTAAATATTTGGTTTAGTGAGCATAATATTTGTACTATCAATCTTGAAGTCAAAAGTTCAATTCTTCCATCCGACGCATTGTAAAAAAAAATTGAATTTCTAGCCAAATTTAAAAAACAAAAACAAGTTTTTAAAAACTCATTTTTTTTTAGTTTTCAAAACTTGACTTAGATTTTGAAAACACTTTTAAAAAGTAGATAATAAAGCAAAGAAATCAATAGACATAGGTAATATTTATAAATTTAATTTTAAAAAACCAAATGATTAGTAAACGAGACATAAAATTTTGTTACTTGTATGAAATTTTATTGTCGAAAAGTATTATTTGTCCCTCTAAAATCCCTATTGTTTGAAAATTTGGGAGGACTCTCCAATGAGGAGATGATTATGGAGCCTTTGTCCATATGCTTGCTATAGTGATAAGAGAATATGGGGAGAGAATCAACACAGAGAATTATTTGTTTTTTTTCTTAAAAAAAAAAAAAAAGAATTATTTGTACAATTATTCTCTTTTTTTTTAGTACCTATTATTCTCAATTTTATATCATTGCTCTCATATTTTATTGATAGTTAAATACAAGTTTAGGCTCTATTTGAGATTGCGTTTTGCAATACTAAAAAATGATTTTGAAATTTTTTTAATTACTTTTATTGTTTGGTAAATCAAATTATTAATTAATCTACTAGAATCACTTTTTAAATCTTAACGGATGTAAAAGCTTATAGTAGTAACTTTTAAATTCAGCTTTTCCAAAAATCTCTTACTTTCTTAACCATTAAAATATATATATTATAAACATATTCTTTCATATTAATATATTTTTCGCATATATTATCATTCAATTTTTTTATAACAATTATTTTTAAATACTTTTATTAAATTATTTAGATTAAACAAAATTAGTTGTCAAATCATATAAAATTTTAAAATATATATTATAATAAATTATAAATTAATTATCATTATGAAAGCAATTAAAATAATAAGTCTACTTTGATTCGTATAATTAATTAAATTACACAAATTTAGTATTAATTTATGTAACTAGTTTTCTAATTTAAAATTAAAAGTTACCTAATACTATTTTACTTTCTTTGACATGTGATTTTTCAGGAAATAAAACTGACAACAATTATTTTAAAAGCTACATCAATCCCAAACTAAGCTTTAGTCTTCAATTTCTTAAAAATATTGAATAAGTTTTTAAACTTACAATTTTTAAAAATAGGTCCTAGAACTTTCTCAGATAAAAAGGTCCAAAAGAAATTTAGAATTTAAAAATTAATTGATCTATTAGATATAAATTTAAATTTTATGTCTAATAGAATTTCAATCTTTCAATTGTGTTTATTAGATTTGGTGGTTTTAAAAATTTTGAAAGTTGGTACACTAACTTTGTTATTTTGAAAGTTTAGAGATTAAACTGATACAGACCTCAAAGTTAAAAAATTAAAGTCCAGTTTGTACCATTTGGTTTTTTATTTTTAGTTTTGAAAATTAAGCCCACAAACACCTTTACCATCTCTAGATTTCTTCATTTCTTGTCTACTTTTTTTAGTTTTCAAAATTTCGCTTAGTTTTTTAAAACATGGGTAAAAAGTAGATAAGAAAGCAAGACATTTAAGGTGGGAGGGGTGCTTGTAGGCTTTATTTTAAAAAACCAGAAACTAAAAACGAAATGGTTACCAAACAAGACATTAGTTTTTAAAAACTTGTTTTTGTTTTTGGAATTTGCTAAGAATTCAACTCTTGTACTTAACAAAAATGCAAACCATTGTAAGAAAATATGAGAAAATAGGTTTAATTTTCAAAAACAAAAAACAAAAAACGAAATAGTTACCAAACGGGACCTAAATTTGTAGTTTAACCTTTAGTAAATTATCAATGTATTTGTTTTTTTTTTTTATTAATACAACGACTGCAATGATGAGAGATTGAACTTCCAACTTATAGAAAGGAATGTCATGTCAATTACCATCTAAGCTAAGTTCACTTTGGCTTATTAGTTTATTTATCTAAGAAGATAACATAAAAAATATTTGGTAAAAATTTAAACAAACAACTTTTAAGAGACATAGAAATGACTTAGACTCCATCTAATAATTATTTGATTATTTGTTTTTAATTTTTGAAATACACTACTTTCACCTTTAAATTTATATGTTTTGTTACCTATTTTTACTAATGTCTTAAAAAAACAAACTCAAATTTTTGAAAATTAAATAAAAAAAATCATTTTCAATTACTTGCTTTTCTTTTTATAATTTAATTAGAAATTCAGGTGTGTTTTTTAATAAAGTTGAAAATCATAATTATAAAATTATATAAAAAAAACACACACAAACATAAATTTCAAAAACAAGATCAATACCAAACCAAACCTTAACTATTCACACGGCCACAGCAAGTATTGCAAATGCCAAAGCTGTACTTTTGACTTTGATTTTTTTTTTCTTTTTTAAAATAATTTTGAAAAACACTTTGATTTAATAATGACAATAATAATATATACATTATTTACGATAATGACTTCAATGCCTGTCTTTGGAAAGAAATATATTAAAAATAAAGAGAGCATAATTTATATATTTATTGAGGTAAGGAATTATTGAAATTACCACTACCATATAGCTTCTTTGTAGTTGGATGGATCTAAAAAACATGTCATGATCTGTTTGTTCATTATTTAAAATAATACCAAATGGTGGAGCAACACATAGCATATGTTTTCTCTTTAACAAAATTACAAATTTCATCGTTCCTTTCAACTTTATGTTGAATAATAAGTTTTTAATTCACTTTTAACCTTAAAAATGGTCTAATAAGTTATTTTTTTGAGTTATTTTTAAATATAAGAAAATGAACTAAACTATCTATAAATATAGAAAATTTTTACTGTGTATCAACGATAGACGGTGATAGATAGTGAAATTTTCTATATTTATAAATAGTTTGATATTTTTTCTATTTATAATAATTTTTCTTACTTTGTGTGTAATAAGTGTATAGATTTCTAAAAGTATACTGTCTTTAAACTTTTAATTTTGTATCTAATAGGTCATTAACTTATTCAACATTTTTATTTTTTATTTTTTTTAAAAATTAACTTTGACTTATTCAACATTTTTTTTTTAAAAAAATAAAACTTTCAAATTTACTGAAAACGAAATTGAAATTTTAGTGATTTATTAGGTACAAAATCAATTTTATGTATAATAGATTTGTTAAATTTTTTAAATTGTTGAAATGTTAGAAATCTGCTATGCACAAAATTAAAACTTCAAAAATTCATAAAATACTTTTTAACTTAAAAAATAATTTTGGTTCTTGAACTTTGATAGAACCAACAATTTAATTCATGTAATTTAGTTTGTAATGATTTACTTTTAAATATGTAATTTTAATACGTAATAATTCATCAAAATTGAGTGTAATTTTTTATTTATTTATGTAATAACCTGTACAAGTGGATGATAACCGTGGACTTTTGTGTCTAGCTAGAATTAGGGAAAAAGATCATTCTCTAAAAAGTCAATAACTTAATAAGGCAAACATTCTCCCAGAATTTTTTTTTTTATGAGAAAACAACTAGCTACGTGTTACACTTATTTTGATGGGTCCTACCAAATTGTCTATAAATAATTTTATGACAAAAAAAAAAAAAAAAATCAAAAATGGTTTTTGCTCCAATGTTTTAAACTTAAAAATTTTACTTTTTTTTTTTCTTATATCATCATTGATGATGCCAAAATGTCTTTATTGCCTTCTTTATCATCGTAGAGTGAGTTTGGAGTGTCCAATATGTGGATTTTTCCCGAAAAGAGGCAAGAAAGAGAGAAAGAGGAGCAAAAGATCGAGAGCAAAAACATAATCTTCATGCAAAATTATTCGTTTCGATAATTTCATCTTGATATGACATAAGCAAAAAGTAAAAAAAAAAAAACTTTAATTTTAAAATGTAGGACATATTTCATTTTGAGCCCAAATTTCGAGTCTTAAGTACGACTCTCCCAATTGTCCAACATATTTTGCCACGTGGCAAACTCTTCTTATTTTTTTTAACAAAATACTTTTATTTAAATTATTTCTTTTTTCTTTTTTTCTGTGTAATTAGAGTGGGATGCACAATGATTGGTGCATCTCAAGATGCACCCAAACATTGCTAAAAAAAAACATACATAATTTTGTGTAAATCATATTTAGGGTTTGTTTGGAATTCATCTTCAAGTGTTTAATTTAAAAAATAAGTCATTTTGAAAAAAATTGAAGTATTTGGCAACCACTTAATTTTAAAGTGTATTTTAAACAATTTTTATAAAAAAAAAATTTAAATAAAAATGAGTTTTTTCAAAAATATTTTTTTCCTCAAGTTAATCTAAACGAACCCTTAGTTTGTACTTTTGTGATTTCTAAATGGTGTATGAATTATAGATACATTTGCAAATATAACAATCAAATTCAAAATATTAGCATATATAACAACATTTTTTAAAAAATTGCAAATATAGCAAAGTCTATCAATGATAGTTCTATCACCGATAGACTTTGCAAAATTTGCAAAATTTTAAAAATATTGTTATACACTTAGTTATTATCCCTAAAATTGCTACTCACCACAATTACCCTAAATTATAATAAACCTTAAAAACTTGTAGCAGGTAAGACAAAGCAAACCCACATAACAAACATGTTATTTGTTAGATTAGATTACCTAATCTCGAATTTTAAATAATCTAATCAACTCCCTAAGAAACATTACTAATAAAATAATATCCTTGGTACGGTTGGAAGGACGCTGGCCTTGGATAATCCTAAAATTGCCTATATAATAATACAAAATATCACTAATACTTAACTACACCACTAGTATTTTAAAATAGATTAAATTATTGCAAGTTACTTTAAAACTGTTTAATAAGTTTTTAAACTATCATTTTAAGTTTAATAAATATTTGAATTCTAAATAATGTGTTTACTAGATTCTTGACCTATTATATATTTTTAAAAATTTACGGTTATATCAAATACAAAATTGAAAGTTTATGATTCTATTAAACATATAACATAAAAAAAAAATTGAATATGTTAAAAGTCAATACCTACGGAGTATAATATTAAAAATTTAGAAACTAGTAAACAATTTTAAAGTTCAGAAATCTATTAAAAACATTTTTTTTTAGAAATTTTAGAAACAAAATTGAAAGTCATTAACCTATTAAGGGCGTTTCAGATGCTGAATTAGTTATTATAGTCAGTGAGTTATAATAGTTTATGAGTTTACAATAGTTTGTGTTTGGGGTACAGACTATTTTAGTCTGAGTTATAATAGTTTGTGTTTCGAGTGCAAACTATTTTTATTAAGGTCGGAAATAGTAAACACTATAGCAAAAAAGAAAAGATAGGATGAGTGAGAAATAGTAAATATGGTAACAAAGAGGATTTTGAAATAGTATTTACTATATTTATTTGTAGGTTATAAATGGTTGTAAATGCCACTATTATATTTGGTGCTCCAAACATAAAATGGGTTATTATAATCTATTTTTACCAACTTCAAGTTCGTGTCCTAAACGTTCCCTTAAATATTTAAAAATTCAAAGACCAAATATTAAAATTGGAACAAAATGGTCCCAACGTTCCAACCCAATTTACTATTCTACTAGAAATGGCCTTACTCGAGGTCGTCTAGATTTATGGTATAGGCTATATATTTATTAGCCACAAAAGCTGCAAATGGCACTGCCAACTGTTGCCAAATGGCAAAAATTTGGCAACAAATAGTGTCTCACCTGTTTTTATTGGAAAATTTTCCTTCCAACTATCTTCATTTATCATTTGCCACGTCAACTTATTTAAAAAAAATGGTGTAATGTTCACTGAAAAAAAAATTGTAATACTATAAAAATCTATTTCTTCGCGCTGTCAAAAGACCTCACACTATATTAACATGGCAAGCAATAAATGGAAACAATATAAAGAAAATCTTCATACATAAATTTTACCAGTTCACCAATATTTAAAAAATAGGAAACAAAATCTTTTAAGTCCCTAGATTTTGGGTTTAGTTTCAATTTTGTTCCTAAATTTCAAAATATTACTTATTTAGTCTTTAAATTTTAATTTTAGTTTCCATTTAATCCATAGATTTCAAAATATTATAATTTTATCGATTTGCGTGTTGTTTCAATTTAGTCTCTAATTTTCAAGGTTTACACGTTTAACCTTGATTTTCACTAAATACTCATTTTTTGCCTTTAGCATTAATGTTTATTAATTAATTTAAAAGAATTATAACTAATTAAATTCTAGAAAATTTTCACATATAGAAACAAAAAAAGTCAAACTATTTATAGAAAATAACAAAAAAAAATGATGATTTAGGGTTTAGGGTTTAGGGATATTGATTGAAATATCTATCCGTAATAGACTTTTATCATTTCTATCATAAACCTTAATAGACTTCTATTAGAGTCTATCACAACTATCTTAAATTTTGCTATTTTTGTATAGATAATTTCCCTTATTTTTCTATTTTTAAAGTCCCCTTAAATTTCACTATTTTTATCACTATTAAAATTTAATTTAAAATTTCACTTCATAATTATTTTAAATTAATTAACAAACATTGATATCAATGACAGAAGGTGAGCATTTAATTAAAAAATTAGATTTTATTAAATGTGTAAAATCTTGAAACCTAAAGACTAAATTAAAACAAAACTTAAATCTCAAGGGTAAAATAGTAATTTTAAAACTTAAGAACTAAATTAAAACCAAACTTAATAACTAAATATGTAACATTTTGAAACCTAGAGACCAAATGGAAACTAGAACCAAAACTTAAAGACCAAAAAGATATTTTCTCTTAGAAATATTTAGAAAGACAAAATCTCTAGTGCGAACAAAAAAAAGTATGACACACTCATAGTCCTAGAATTTTTTTTTGTTTTGGTGAGAATTTCTCGTAAACTAACACGTGGCAACCAACTAGAGCTGCACCTAGTTTCACTTTCAGCCGCTAGCCTTTGAATTATGAGAGGGAGCATTTAATATGTAAAGTAAAAAGCACATCAACAGAGCAAGCCTTTATGGAAAGTTGAATAACATCATCATTATATTCATATTATAAAGTCGTGTAACTTAATTCACTAATATAGGCACAGATACAGAGCTAAGAGCCTAAGGGTTTTTGTGGACAATCTATATTTCTAACCTCTCTGACCACCTATTTTGAAATGAAATCAATCTGGATTTAGAATTTTCAAGTCTTTATGAAAATGGGAGCCGTAATTGGAAAGGATGGCAGGACAAGATTTTTTTAATACAAAGATTTTACAATTATTATCCTGTAATATAACCAAACAAACAAAGAATCAACCAAAAAAATGGTTCTACCTGACCTGATATATATATTTCTATGCTAATAAACAAAGATAAACAAATCTTATAAACTATTGCTTGAAGTGGTATATATAGATACAGAAAATGTGACTCCAAGATCATGGCGTATTGAAATTTGTATATATACGAGTACCGAGTATTACTTGTCATGGAGGCCATTGGTTTGTTTCTGATCAACGCCTGAATTTTGTGCCTCTTCTTCAGTAGTTTTTTTCTGGATTGAAGTTTCCTCTTCGGTAGACTTGCTTCCATCATTTGGGTCCTCAGCATTGGATGGTTTTCCCTGTAGGGCACCAAGCAGGCGTGACGTTAGATCATTAGGTTTGAAGATAACTAAGGAAGAATTGGCTTTTGTTGCATTAAGCCGATATATACGAACATACATGCATATTAATACACATTTACAGTTATGTAAAATTAGTGTGTCTATTCATTGAATAAATGGCAAACTGCAAAAACCACCCAAGAAGTATGGTAGGACTTAGGAGTTGCAATTACACCCTCAAACTTTCAATTGTAAAAATTGAGCCCTCAAACTTCTACCGGTGTTAAAAATGGACCCTCAAACTTACAATAGTTGTAGAAATTGGACCCTCAAATCATAAAAATTGAACCCTCAAACTTATACAATTGTTACAATTTCTACACTTCGTAAGTTTGAAGGTCAAATATTAACACTTGTATAAGTTTGAGCTCTCACTTTTTACAATTGTAAGTTTGAGAGTATAATTGCAACTACCACCATACTTTAGGGTCCTAAATAAAATGATAATTGAAAAAATCAAATTGATAGTCCGGCAATGAGACAGCTTTAGTTCAAAAAACGAGGCCCAACCTAGTCAGAAACTTAATAATTAAAATAGACAGAAAATTTTATGTATCAGACTACAGGGGATATTATTATGGGTGGGGTCTCAGTTGTGCACCCCATGACCTATTTTGAATAAGATGAAGTCTGTCAATAATAATAATAATAGAAATAATAGTAATAATAAAAAGCCCTACTGCAGATAACTCACTAAACTTGATGCCTAATTCACGTTACAAAGTCAATATCAGAATGCTAACAAAAAGAAGAAAGAAAGAACACTGGCAGTTAAATTGAGCATTAGAGAATGGTTCCGTCCAAAGAGCATACTAACTGCCCTTTGACTCAATTGGCTGATCCCCAGAACAGTGCGTCCCTTCCTCACAAAAGGATTCAGGTTATTGACTGAACTCCCTTTCTCAAAAAAGTCAGTTTCATCATGTTCTCTATGCTGAAGTTCCTAAAGTAGGCTCGTAAAGCCCAGGCAAGGACAATCGTTTTCTTTTCTAATATTATTGCATCCATAAACGGGTGCTAAATACTCAGTTTTATGAAGGTATAATACTTCAATGTGCCGCTGCCTATTTCAAAGGAAAAAAGGACTTAAAATTGTGGAAAATGACTACAAGGGATCCGAACTTGCAGTCATCCCAACTGATTTTTCAAGACTAAGTTCATAGTATATACCCCAGTTAGTGCCGGTGATTCAGACATATGGAGTTAAAACAGGCAGAGTTCCATGAATTAGGTGATACATGAGACAATTATGAAAATCACTTCTCTCATGCAATTTTTACGATTTTTAATATTTTTTATTTTACTTAGTGGATCATATGGCAGCTGTTCAATTTGACCAAGATATAAAATTCTATCAGGGTTTCCATCCTTAGTCCTTGATATTTGGGATCACGTTGTGGGAAAGGTTTAAAAAGGCTCTTAACTTGCAAGAAAGCTTCTTTTCTAGACCGTTAGGCATTATACAATCCGAATCATGTGGGGTCCTACTTTACGTCCTTTCCATTTTCAGGGCTCCTTTTAAGTTATATTGTTACCTCCAGTTTTGAGAAATTCTTGAAGGACCTTCGTGGGGTGTGTAAGAGAGAGTGGAGGTTCTCATCTCAATAATTGGAAGGTCGTGTCTAGGACTACAATAAGTAGGGAAAGGGCTTGAAATAAATAGGTAATTTGGCACCCCATGGATCCACACACTCTCCTCGAAAAAGGTTTTTGGATTGTCTCTTGCTATTGTTGCAGTATTTTGAAGCAATCCTTCATCCAATATTTCATGATAGAGGATGCTTCTTTGGCAAGTTGTTTTTATGGCACCTTTGAAAGAAATAGGACCATTGAAGAGTGTTCGGTAAGAAATTTGAAATATTATGTCTTAATTCCTAACTCCTATCTTGGGGCATTTTAGTTTCTTATGATTTCCACCTTTCTATAATTATTCATTTAGCCATTAAGGGGATGAAGAAGCTGACAAAAGAACTTCATCTGGAGCAAGTAGTCAGAGATCGAGGCAGACATTTGGCTAAATGGAGGTGTGGTCCTTCCTTCCCCTTCAGTATGGTGGCCTTGGGATTGGCTCCTTCAACCAGAGAAACAAAGTCGTCCTCCTTAAGTGGTTATGGAGATATGGAGAAGTATTCAATAGGACAAAGCATCGTTGAGAAGAGTGATTCACAACAGTGCATCAAATATTTTTTGTAATTACACCATCATTTTTGGCCTTTAATTGGAGTATCCTTCACAATCCTTTTTGTAATTACACCACTCACACGATCAACCTAGACTGGACAGTCTTTTAGTAATTTCTGTGATTTCCCCTTTAGGTTTGCTCTCTGGTTTTTTTTTTAGGAACGAAATATGCAACAGTACATCAAATATAATCCAATGGAGTATAAATGAAGCTAGTTATGAGACACCTTACCTCATTGCATTTAATATATCTCTTTTATACTGACCGTATCTACACAGATTATTTTTTTTCACATATATACATTTAGGGTTTCTAACTCAATGGTAGAACACTCAGCTAGTAGGTGCAGCTATCTCTCATGCCTAAGGGAACCACAAAGCAAAGATCAACCAAGGAAAGATTGGCCATAGGCCATGGCACAACATTACAAAGAATAGCACCTTCATTTTCAAGTGTTTTAATTTTGAAGTAGCAAATGGTCACAGGATTCGTTTATGGGAGGACTTTTGGGATGTACAGCTCCCTAACCACAAAGATTGATACTTATATCCTATAGAAATTTGCATTTTTTGGAGGACATTTGGACCTCTCTCATCACAGATTGATTTTTTTTTTAATGGTGAAAAGCAACTCTCATTGAGAAAAAATGAAAAAAATACAAAGGCCAACATTTATGATTGATGGAGAGAAGCCTAATGATTGGGGGTTGGACATTAAAAGAGGTCTTTTTAAAAGAGAGGTTGGCAGCTGAGTCGTCCTTACAGAGAATAAATTCTGTTCATTTAGGACTTCGTCAAGACAAGGTAGGTTGGTCTCTTCATCCCTCAGATCTATTCACCTAAATCAGCTTTCCTCAAGCTTACAGAGACCTCACCAAAGCTTGTCCCTAAGAAGGTTAAGATGTTTCTATGGTCCCTTGCCCCAACAAACTTAAGAGAGCTCGTAAAGATATTCCCCAATTTGGCTATGCACGTTTTGTCTTCTAAGAAAGAATCCCTGGAGCGTCTTTTCCTTCAATGTATGTTTGCTAACAAGGTCGGGTCCTTCACTTCGAGTGCACTTTAGCATATAAGATTTCTAAAACTTGCCTAGATTAATTGATGACTGGCTATCAGAAGGCCCCACAGGCTGGTGATTTAAGGGCAACGGAAATAAGATAATGAAATTTAAAACAATAATCATAATAAAAAGGGTTGTTGATGAGACAAGTTGAGAGAGAATTCTCATTCTGAAAAAATGCTTCTTGTATTAAAATTGATGTGGAAGTTTGGTTTAATTACTAAACCAGCCAGCAGTTAGTTACCAACGGTAACTTTAAAGAAAAAGATTATAAATGCAAGAATTTAAAGAACCGGTTTATAATAGCTACTAAACCTAAAGAACCGGTTGGTTAACTGCTAAAAATAAAAGACAAAACACTTTAAACACTAAATACATCAGTAATACATCAGTTGTTTTCAAATATAGAAAAATGAGCTAAAATATTTACAAATATAGCAAAATGTTACTGTCTATCAATAATAGATAGTGATAGACACTGATAGACATCTATCAGTGAGATTTGCTATATTTGAAAATATTTCCAGCAATTTTGTTATTTAAAACAATTACTCTAATAATAAAAAAACATAAAAAATAAAAAATAAAACAATTCTATTATTATTGGGATTACAAAACAATTACCTTAATAATAATAATAAAACATAAAAAATAAAAAAAAAATAAAAAATCTCTTAAACTATTTCTTAATAGTATGTAGTCCGCATCTTCATGTACAGCTCTCCCAGCACATAAAATTCTTTTGTAATCCAAGATCAACCTTCACCAAAAGGCTTTTCATCTCTCATCCAAAGTGAAATATTTCTTTAATTACCAACAATAGAATCCTTTCTTGTAATTATAAGCTGGCAGTTCGTGTGTTTGGCGGTGGCCTATGTTTCACTTATCTCAAAGAAAGCAGTTTACAGGAGAATTTGTGAAGGCTATACTTTATATTACTTTTCCAGAATTAAAAATAACAATTCTACCTTCCAAAAATTATTTTCTTAATTTCAAAAGATATAGGAAAATTGATAAGCATATTTCTAATATTTAGATGAAATATTTAATACGAATTTATCATAATTATTTATGATACAAATTTATGGTTGAGTATTAAGAGATTTTATTAAATATGGGAATATTATTAAAGAGAAATTTTCATCAAACTGCACTTTTTACAAGTTCATAACTTCGCAGTAAATAAAATTCAGATACTTCAAGAAGTAAATATTAGAATGAGCAGAAAGAATAGACCTCCATATAAAAGTAAAAGGAAAATTAGGCAGTAACCTTGTTTTTATCACGCCAGCCAAACCCAAATGGTCGACCAAGCAAACCTATTTTTCTTGTAGGGAAGTCCTGTGCAGACTCTTGACTGCTCCTTAATGAAGAGTCCGAAGGCAAAGATCTGAGAGAAATAAAGCCTCATTTCAACTTAATGTAGATTTGATTTGTAGAAGAAACATGAGTCTAAAAAACAACATTTTCTGAAAATTGTTGTTTTCATAATTTGTAATATTTGGATCACATAATCCGAAAATAGTTTTTAGAAACAAAATTCGAATTGTCTGCCAAAACACATATTTGTTGAACTTAGTGAATCTGAAAACATAAAATAGAATCTGGATTGTCAAACAAACAAACTTGTTTTCAATGAACTAGTTTCTTAATTTTAAATTTTAAAATGCAGAATTATATTAAATAAAGATTAGAACATTTATACATATAGTATTTTAGGTTATAAACACAATTCATTTTTTTAAAATTAAAATGTGTATTATGTAGTGTATTATAAATTATATAATATTACAAAATAATAATTGTACAAAAAATTTAACATAAAACAAGTTCATAAATTAATTAAAAATAGTTTATAGTATATTAAGTTGAGTGAATACAAGTAGTTTTATGGTTTATCAATATAGTATCAAACACATTTAAAACAATTGTTAAAAAAATTTCAATCCATGAGTATCTGGCCAGCTTACACACACCTCAAATAATCTCATGGGACAACCCGCCTGACCCTACAACATTTTGGTGTCAAGGAACCCATAGGATATTAAATCCTAAGTAAGTGGCCACCATGGATTGAACCCATGACCTCTTAGCCCTTTATCAAGGAACAATTGTTTAAATTAGACCCTAATTTTTGAATCTGCTACCAAACACATATCTGAAAACATGAAATACAACCTTGTTTCCATTGAATCTCTTGTTTTCAAATTTCTGTTTTCAGATTCCCTACCAAACATGCGCTAAATATTTCAACTTAAGATACCATGAACCTGCTTGGATTCACTTTTTATGTTTAAAAAAGTGTTTCTAAGTGAGGAAAAAAAGTGCTTTTAAACACTAAGAAAATCAATCCAAAGAGATCCTAAAAGACTTCTAGTTCATTTCATTCACTCTGAAGATGGAACCCGGGAGACTAAAAAAAAGGGATTTTAAAACAAGTAAATTACACACCTAGGAGAATGCACAGAGCGGGGAGAAGGCTGTGCTTTCAGTTGGCCAGATTGGTACTGCAAGGTTGCCTCCAACATAGATTCTGCCATAACTGCTCTCTTCTCCATTTCAGCAAGTGCGCTAGTAGCTTGTTCATACTTTTCCTACACAAATACAGTCGTAGCATAAGATCAGCACCAGAAGCAATTAATCCAATTACTCATACCCAGAGGTGAAGACTTAAACCTGATGCTCATTTTTAAATTTAAAACAAATTCTACTTTGTAGTAAACATTATCATATTACAATAACAATATGACAATTGATAATACCATAACCTAAGGATTTATGCTTCTGTTTTTTTTTTTTTTTAACAAGAAACGTTTCATTGATTGATGAAAAGAAGGTTTATGCTTTTAATTTGTCAAAGCTTGTATGTCATATGAGCAATTGGTTATAACCTTCTCAATAGTCAAACCTATAGTTCATACTTCATAGCTTCTAAATGGAATTAAATCCTTCCATGATTATTCATTATACTTTTTTCTTGCAAGGAAAATATCCCTCTCAAGTGGTTCAAAAATTTCAAAACTTTTGAACTCAATTTAGTCTTAGAACTAAAATCACCAAACTATCCTTATTTTCATCAACATCCAGAATGAGAAAGTCAGCCATGTGCCATCCATTAGATTGTGTTGCAGGAAGCTTGTCCTGGACTTACCTGGAACTTCCCACGGGCGATAATCTTGGATCTGTTGCCTTCTGGCCTCAGGGACTGACAGAAGTTCTTAAGAACATTTTAAGTAGATCTGTTTGGTTTTCTTGTGGGGAGGGGTTTTCTCAACCCCTCGCCCTTAGGCTGTTTTCTCCAGATTTCTGATGGAATATGCATATTTGTTTCTTATCAACAAAAAAAAAAAGGTAGATCTGTTTGGTTTTCAGGGATGTACATCAAAGCATGTGGAAGGCTGGATGGCAGCTATAGTGCTATGGATTAACCTGTCAAGAGCCATCCTTTGGCTGACTTGGAAGGAAAGAAGCTCGGAAGTTTTAATATCATTGAAAACATCTCCTCTATGAACTGGACTTCGAATGTGCATGAACGTATCTTACTTTTTTTCCATGTAATCTTCTTTTCTAGTATTCTCTAAACCCTCAAATCAATCGATACCAATGTGTTCATTTCATACCATGAGTACCTAGGTGAACTTGCATGCACCTCAACTATTCTCACACATGACAACCAATTGACCCACTGCATCTGGTTGCCAATACCCATGATAGAATCCAAAGAAAGAATCTTCATATAATCCTCTCTGCAATAACGTAAAAATAGTTATTCAAGAATGGAGGATAACTGCTCCTCCATTTTCCTGTTGCTTTTAAGTTCTGAATGAGAATCCTCAACTCTTTCAAGATACAATGTTGTATGTATAGAAGTATTCAGAGTTAATACTTGAAGCTTTTAAAGTGGTCTGAGAATAGGGGCAAAAGTAAAGTCCGCTGGTGGAGGTACTTTTGGGTAGGGAGAAGTGCATAATCCTAGGATATCTCCTAGGATAGGGCAGAATTTATGGAGCTGGTCTATTTAAGCCGCCAGGTTGATCTAATGGTATTGGAGGATGTATGTACAAGGACACTAAATCCTATGAGTTTTCTAACAACAAAGTGATGTGAGTTTACTCAGACACGCCCAAATATTTAGAAACATATAGAAAAAAAGGCAAATTGCAAAAACTACCCCTAAAGTATGGTGGTAGTTGCAATTACACCCTCAAACTTTCAATCGTAAAAATTGAGCCCTCAAACTATATAAGTGTTAAAATTGGACTCTCAAACTTATAATAATGGTAGAAACTGTAACAATTGTATAAGTTCGAGGGTTCAATTTTTATCATTTGGGGATCCAATTTCTACAACTATTATAACGGTAAGTTTGAGGTTCCAATTTTAACACTTGTATAAGTTTAAGAGCTCAATTTTTACAATTGAAAGTTTGAGAGTGTAATTGCAACTACCACCATACTTCAGGGGTGGTTTTTTCTACCCAAAAAAAAAAAAATTAAAAGAGATTCAATTGTATGAATATCCGGGCGGTAAATAAACAAGTTGAAGGTGGTATTGCAAGGAAAAGATATCCTATAAATCACCACAAGGACAGAATTTTCTATTTCAAAAATATATACATGGATAGGGACGATCTGCCTGATGCTCAAGAGGACTCTACCTTTTCCTTTTTTTCCCTCTAAAAGAGAAATTAGAAAGATTGCATAAAATAAAGAGATTAACAAGAGGTAACCTGAAGCATTTGAGATGCATATCTTTGTGCTGCAGAGTCTTGCTCAGCAAATCTTCGAGCATCTTCAGTGAGTCTTTGCTCTTGTTCCACGCGCATCAAGACCTAAAACAAAGCATGAATCCTCATAAATGAAGAAAGATAATCAAAACTACAGAGAGAAGGATAATAATGAAAGAAACCTGAAGCATTGCAGTTTCCTGTTCCTGTTTGTCGGCAAGAGCCTGTTGAAGCTCTGCAGCCTCCTGTTCCAGTTGCTCAACCTACACATCGATGCAGTTCCTCAAACAAATAGTTCTTTAGCAATGTCTAAAAGTAAACACTAACATACTGTTCTTATCCAAAAACTTCGTCTTATCCAAAAAAAAAAAAAAGTACTGTTAGGTATTTTCTCTAAATCATGCTCAAATAACTGTTTTCTAGAATAAGTTTTTTAAAAATGGACAGTTATTTTACACTTGGAGAACTAGTGGGAAATATGTACTTTCTGTTCTTTCAGTTTTCTTTCCTTGTTCTTTTTATAAGTTTAGAAGTATAATGAATTTAAGCCAATATATATTAGAAAACTATTCATCATCGCATATTAACAATTACTATTTGGAACAACAAAGAAAACATAGGAGAAAAGTAAAAAAAAATGGATTTTTCATTTTAGATAATTTGAATAAATCATTCAAGAAAAAAACCAGCAGAACTTCTAACTTAATGCTGTAACAAGTCATCCATAAGTAAATGGAAGTTAATGCCTATATTCATGAAGGAAGGTTGTTCACCAAAAAGGTTGAAGATTAATACAGAAATCTTCGATCAACAGCATGAGATGCTTAACACAGAGGAAGAAAGAAAAGAAGTCAAGTCTTAAGGTATTTTTAGTATACCCTAGCGCTCAATTGCCGACGATTATCCTGCTTAACCATCTCCATCAAAGCAGTCTCCAGCTCCTCCGCTCTGATAAAAATACAGGAAGGTCGTGTATGATTGTAGAGATAAGGAATATAATAGAACGAGTGTAAGGGTGGTCAATATAACTGTAATCTAGAGAACCCATAAAACAGTATTCTGAACACCACTGCACCACAAAGAACTAGATATTACTCTATTTACTTTAAGGGTCTTTTTTCTCATTTTTAGACTTCCCTTGATCATTTGTGTTAATTCCGTTGTACACCTCTCATCTTAAGGATCATGATGTCCCTTTTTCTTCACTAGTGAGCAATATTCACAAAGTAAAACTCAGATCCTTTACTGATGAGAGCGCTTGATGGAAGGACATCAAAGGTTCTTTGCATGCTTTTAACCTTAAGAAGTAATCTTTTAAATGCTTAAAAGCACTTTCTAAGAGAATGCTTACGTTTTACTGCAAAATGAAAAACACTTTTGAAAGAACCCAAAAGCACGAAGAAGTATTCTTTAAAAAACAGTTGATAAGTGTTTAACGATTTCTTAAATACATTATCAAGTAATTCTTTCAGTGCATACTTTCTTTCCCTAATTTCACTCAGCATACACTTCCTCTTAATAAATTTTACATGTTTTCTCCCGTTAGCTTTGAAAATCTTAATTTAACTAGCATCCAAAGTGAATTTTTACCATTTTTAGAAAGGAAAATGAAATTAACGATGTTTAAAAGGTTGCGAGCCGCGCAACTTGATGAGGGCACTTCACTCACTTAGCTTCACACCTAGGCATGCCCACGTGCAACCATACAGGTTGCGAGCCGCGCAACTTGATGAGGGCACTTCACTCACTTAGCTTCACACCTAGGTATGCCCACGTGCAACCATACACTTTGTTTCACCAATTATTTTCCGTACATACACCCTGTCATTATTCTCGTGCACTTCTTCATCACTCCCATCTTTTATTGACATAGATACTTTCTCTCAATGACTTTTCTCTCTACATATTTCTTGCTTCTGTTATACTAGTTAGCATTCACGTGCAATTCATACTTCATGGTCTTTTTTATTTTACATTTACAAGGCTCTTTTTGTTCTAATTGAATTAACTTGAAAAGAAGAAGCTTATGCTAAAGCCGTGAAGTTGTTTGTTGGTGGTTTAGAATAACTAGGTATGATTTACATTTCATAATCATCCATCACATAGAGCTAATTTTCAATTATGTTTTGCATCATTGCCATCATAAATCACCACAGAAGCATTAAGCATTGTAATTGAGTCATGAAGAAAGATGTGTGAGTATACACTAGCCACAAAAGCCTAAATTAAATAAATAATATTTACCTTAAAATAGCAGATCGCTTCTCCTCCAACAATTTACACAACTCAACCTTTAACCACACTACCTGCATGTTGTTGGCAAAAGTTCAAACCAAAGCTAGCAATAAAGGTTATTTAATTAACTACCTCTTGGAACTCAAATATCAGTCTAAAAATAAACAATACTACAGTAACAATAATAAGCTGAGGAGTCTAAGAGCTGATTACTTTATCTCTTCCAGTCACTAAACAAAACATGCATATTGTAACTTTTAAACCTGATATCAATGACCCACAAGAAATAGGGTGTAACCGTGTAAGTAATCTTTTAACATAGAAAACCATCATGAAGTTAGAGGGGAAAAATCGGATATTTGGTTATTATAAAAACCAATTTGAAGTGATGGTATTATTTTGTACATTTACAATACCATATTGACATGACACAATTAATTAAAAACCAATGTGCAGAGTATGAGAACATAATCGCTAGGATTACCAACTTAAAAACAATGTCACGAAACATCAATTCCTTTGAACCCAGAGAAAAGGCTGAGAAGAAAGGAAAACATATGAAGACCTGATCTTGAAGATCGGGAACAGAATCAATCTCATCTTCCCCGGTCAATGAAATAAGAATTTCATCAGCATTGGTGGACCCAGACTCTGAGCGCGACAAATCACCATTTGTTTGTGAACTATTCTTTGTTTGTATTATCATTGATTTTGAATCATGCTTAAAACTATAAAGCTTTGAAGCTAAACCCTGAGAATCCTTCCAAGCCCGAAGCCCCTTAGATCTTTCCTCAATAGCAGTGACTACAGCTGGTCTGTGTTTAGTTCTCAGCTCTCCTAATCGAGTTTCATTAACATTTTGGAAACCCATACAAGCAGTCAATACAAGTTGGCTGCTATCAAATGTTGAGCCAGCAAGTGACTGCAGCAAAGTCACAGCATCTCCAGCGTCCTTTGTAGTAACCAACGCAGGGCCTACAAGTAACTGAGAACCAAATGAAATTTCACGAAGCACAACAATCTATAGTAGAGTACAAACTATTGTATGAACTAATAAACAAATGACAAATATAAAAAAAATTGCTTTCATCCAGTACCATATAGCTCCATCAATGCAAGTGCTGTTCTGAAAAGCATCACACGGTTTCCTTCAAAAAGAAGAACATCCCAAACTCGAAGAACTGCAATCAACAGAAGGGTGAAGGCTCAGATGATAGGTGATCATGAAACACCCACATAATTAAATAATGAGACTGTGACCAGGTGTCAGCAAGACAGCAAGATATTGCACCACCAGGATGTCAGATATATTCAAGTGAACAATTCACCACAAAAAGAAAATAATTAAAAAGATACAGCATAAAACCTGACCACTTTCCCATGGCAGCATGTTCATAAATATGGATAGGAACCACGGCCCAGTAACCCATGCCACCTGCACTCCCAGGTAATCTAGATGATTGACTGCAGCAGAAAAGGGAAAAAAAATAAAACTAAGCACCAAGAAAAATCATTATAATAAATCGCGCTTCTTTGCATTCAAAATCAATGAAAAATAACATGAATATACAAACCCATTTTAGGAAATCTCTCACGCACCAACTCCTCAAATACAAGTTGATCTACCTAATAAAAGAAGGCATCATCAAAATCATTGTTAGTATTCGACTGGCTACAGATTGTAAATTTTATAGAATAAATATGAAGGAGAAAAAAGTTATAAGCTTTGCCACAAACTTAAACAAAAAAGATAACATACTTGAGATTCAATCATTTCCTCGGAGTAATACCCATCAAAGTAGTCATCAATAATTCCCATTAAGGTCCTAAAAGATTTAGGAAAGAAATGCAAGTAAAACCAATTAGATTGTCATTTCGAGGGATGGTATTATAATATCCAAAAAGCTCCAAGTGCAGCACAGTTTATGTATTCCTATTAAAAAAAATATTGCTAAAGCAAAGAAAGAATTGCCAAATATGCTGCCAAAAATTTGCCAACGTCCCATCAGCAAAAAGCACTCTGATATAATTGTAGACCTACTTATCCACCCCATGCCACAAGACAATATAGAGAGAACAGAAAAGAAGTTGAAGTAGTAGATTACGTCCGCCAAAGAAAGCTCAAATATGTATGAAAACTTACCAAAAAGCATTTTCTTCAGGCATGAGAAGCAACAATAAGCCAGCAAAGAAATTCATGGCCTGAAGACGGATAAAAATTTGAACCATCAAGATGTAGGCCAGAGAGAAATAAAACGGAATGAAACATTATGTATTGGCAAAAATTCCCAAAAACATTTGAGCTACTGGAGTCTCTAAAATTGTCTTTCCTATTTGTTTCTTTTAAATGAACACAGAATCAGTTCTTATAAGTCTACTGTGAATTAGAATAACCAATGAGGATCATTATATTTGGAATCCCTCTTTACAACTCTTAAAATATCATGTTAATTTGTTAATTTTTCAGCACAAACAATGCAGCTATAGGACATCAATCTGAATATACCAAAAAAAAAAAGAAGTGACTATTACTCAGGGTCTAAAATGGTCATGAGTTTCAACAGCCCTTTTGACCAGTGCTATGAAATAATTTTCCACAATCCCAACGAATTCAGGTCTTACAACATTACCTGACAATATCCAACAGAGGGATTATGTCGAGCATATGCAGTCAGCAAACGCCTTAATGCATTTCTACCATCCACATCCAAAGCAGGATGACCAGGAAAAGTGCGAGGCAAATCCTGCATTCAAAAGATGGATAGAATGGGGATTTCAAAAAAGCGATTTCAAAAATGCTAAGTGCAAAGATACTTAAAAGAGGGAGTGATGACATTGCAAAGACCTTTTCTATTTGCCCTTTCCATTTCTCAGTTGTACACACAGAGTCAGTAGAGGAGTTGATGTTGCTGTCTGATTGAAGACTATGGCTTTCCACGTTGTTCTCAGAATTTGTATCTGAGGCTAGGAGATCTGTGTAATACTTTTCAACCCTCCTCACTCTAACCCCCACAAAAGCCTGCCAAAGCTGAAATTGCACATAAAAGAAGCAATGGAGAATTTGAGTAGACTGAAAACCCCGTTGCTAATAGAAAGAAAGTAAGATTGAGAGAGAATTCCTACCTCGCCCCGAAGAGCCATTGGCACTCCACCTCTCACAAGGACCTCCAGCTCCTCCCTCCATGGACACGAAGATTCAACGGGCAACAAAAATGCTGGAATGCCCACAACAGTGCCATTGACATTGTCAATTGAAGGAGTCTCCTGTGCTGGATCCGACTTCTCCACGTCATAAAACTCGTCCTCAGAGTCCTCCTCAGACACTCCACGAGGTGATTTAGCCTCTTCTATAGCAGAAAGCAACTTTCTGGTTCCAGTTTCGTGATTATGATTAGATAAATCTTTCTTTTTCTTTACACGAACACTCATCATATCTTCAATTGCTCGGAGTGATGGTCTAATTTCAGTCCATATCTGGATCTTGTGAGTTTTTGTATCCTTTTGTGATCCATCTTCATTTTTCAAGTCATTTGCATTCTGAGAGACCTTATTGCCGTCAAAACCTGAATTCTGGCTATTTAGATCTTCTCTTTTACCATCCTCCTCTATACTAGAATCTATCTCTTCCTTGTCAACTTCTATATGTGATGCCTTTTTATCTGATAACTCGTTAACAAGTGACTGAGCAGACTCTGCTTGACGATCCAGGAAGGACTTCCATCGTTCTGATCTCTCCTCCTCTTCCTCCTAAGTTTACATGAACATTTGAATGAGCCAGACACGATATGCATTTTTTTTTCCTTTTTGGTGACAAATTTAAAATGTAAACAGAATAAATCCTTAAGTTCCCAATTTATACGTTTCCGGAAGAACAGTTGCAAGTGGAATAAAACCTTGTAAATATTGGCATACTCTCGGTATCTTTGCACATGCTGAGGTCTCACAGCAAATCCGTATGCATCCCTGCACCAATATCAACCAATTCTTCAATGCAAGAAAACCAACAATACTTAGTGTTCGATAAAAAAAAATACCGAACAAGCAATGTCTTGATGAATTTACAAAATTGAAACAATTCAAATCTGAGGCTAGCATAAAATAGAAGCAGATACCGCAAAGGTGAACTTCCAAGACTAACCCAGTCTAAGTTACCTGCCATCATCCTCCAACGACCGGCAATTTAGACTAGACAATAACATATTCTGATTTCTGAATGCCGAATTTCACTTTCCATAGCGTTCGACATTAACAAATCACACTTTCACTTTTCAATTACACGCCTACGTATATTGAATCCAGATACAGACATTAATTACCAAAGCAATCCCACTGTTCGAAGCACGATTACTCAAGAAAAACAGAAGGCACACATTTCTCCACAACTCGAAAAACACGAGAGAGAAACACACAAGCCAAATTTCACAACCAACCAAAACTAATGTTCGCCAAATCAAACCACAAAGCCAGCTAACCCGATACGATCGGGATATCCGACGGTGCAAGCTAACAAAATAAACGCGTGTAATGCTGTCACGCAAACTGAAATCCGTTAGATCAGATATAGACGATGTACGAAAAACCCTACAAACAGATAGCTCGACAGATTGATTCCCATGGTTTCGGAACACGTGGAGAAACCCCAACCGATGCAAGATTTTACAAGAATAAACGAAGACATTACCTCTTGTGATCAAAGGCGACGAGATGGTTCGAGGCTTTGCTGGCAGCCTTCATTGGTGAAGATTGAAGTAAACAGAGAGCTTCCCGCCGAATTGAAGGTGTAGATCTCGGATTTCCCTTGATTTTCTGCAACTGAATTCAGCGAGGGAGAGAGAAAGAGAGGGATCGGTGTACTTGAAGCGACTGAGAGAGAGAGTGAAGCACATGGAAATGGGCGCGATTAGCGTTACGCCATTAGCGGAGGTGGCTCTGGTAACTTAGCACAGAGTCCAAGATAATGAAGACCCAAACGAAGCCAAAGCTAAAGCAAATGATAATTATATAACTGCTTGTGGTTTTTTTTTTTTTCCCTTTTTTTTCCCTCTTTTTTTGAGATATCGATTTTCGGGTCTTTTTGGTAATTTCACAGTGGCCGGGCCGGGGAAAAAAATAAAAAGTGTCTGCAGTGATTTGGACACGTCAGCACGTGAATATTCGGATTCGGGTCCTTCTAGGCATTGGATCGTTCGATCGCACCGCCGACAATTCTCTATTACTGTAATTTAAATTTAATATTATTGGTTAACTTTCAAGTTTAATTTTGAAAAATTACTATAAATTAAAAAAAATCAAACTATTTATAAATATATAAAAATTTTAGTGTCTATCAATATAACGATAGACTTCTCCTGCTCAAGTGATAGAAGTCTATCAGCGTTTATCCGAAAATTTCTCTTGAGCAGTAGACAGTGATATTTTTCTATATTTATAAATAGTGTGACTCATTTTTTTATATTGGAAAACAGTCTTTTAAATTAATTTTGGGCACGTCTGAACTTTGGGGTTTAAGGGTCAATTTTGATTGACTGGAGAAAAAAATGTTTTTCAAAAAACTCACTTTAATTTAAATTCTTTTTTATCAAAATAATTTAAAATACATTTCAAAATCTATTTGGAGTGGTTGTCAAACACTCCATTTTTTTCTAAAATGACTTATTTTTTAAAATTAAACACTTGAAAATGCATTTCAAACACACACTAAATCTAATCTAATAATTGTATCATTTTGAATTTTTTGAGTTGTATCAATTTTAATCTTAAGCTTTCATAATTGTATCAATTTCAAGTTTCCAACCATCCTTTATGTTACCTAATTGAATAAACATCGTGTGAGACTTGTAATTTTATCAATTAAATCTCCAAACTTACATCATCACATCAATTTAGACTCTCAGTTAAGATTTATTTGAAATTGTCCATTCAAATTATAGTCGGCAATTTTGTTTAATTGATATTCATAGAAGTCTTCGCATATATAAGAATTATGCATTGACAATTATAAATTGATTCACTTATATCAATTTATAAGAAAGTTAAATGTTTTGCATAATACTTTTCAAACTAGATCTGAAAGAAAGTGTAAATTGATACACATATGATATATCTTTATCTTAATACTTTTTTAAGCAACATGCACATAGCATATGGATATGTTTTAAGTTTGGGATTTATTGATTTTTCTTTCTCTTTTACAATATTGCGTTGCGATGTAAAATATTCAAACCTCTGACTTAATTTAAATCAGTTAAATTATACTTATTTTAACAGATTTATTGAAATTATTAACTGACATGTTGACAAAACAACAAATATGTTGATGGTCATTTTCAATTTGTATAACAATAATGGGTCTCTACAAATTAACTCTTAAATTGAAATTTGAACAAAAAAAAATATTTATATTTTAACTTCAAATTCGCATACAAATATTTAGTACAATCTTTATTTTGTTTACTTTACTTTTACATTATATAGCCTTTTCATATAATGAAGATATAGTGCTACACAAAAAGTCTTCTTTGAATATTCATAAAAAAGTATTTATCACAATATAATAAATTTCGTCACCTTGAAGTTATAATTCAAAAGACAAAAAACTGATAAATAATTAAATAATTAAAATAAAAACATATGGGGGAGCTGAATTAAGTATTTTCTCATCTGGTTTATATATATATATAGAATAACTTTTTTAGGACGATTTTTAAATATAGAATATGAGTCAAACTATTTATAAATATAAATTTTTTTTATTATTTATTATCGATAGAATTCTATAGTTTTCTATCTCTTAAACGATAAAATTCTATTGTAAATTTTTCTAGCGATAAAATTCTATTGTAAATTTTTCTAGATTTGTAAATAGTTGATATTTTTTATTTTTATAATAATTTTCCATCATTTTTTTATTTTATTTAGTTTTCAAACGCAAGAAAGAAAAATAAATAAATAAACAATTCCGGTGGGATGGGATCTCTCATGAAAATAAAAATAAAATCGGTGGGTTTTCATTATTCTCGTGAATGGATTACACTGATAAAGAAAGTAATTAAATGAAATATGGGTGAAATGACTTTAGTAACCCTGGGATCAAAATGAAAAAAGTATCTGACATGTTCATAAGGAATTTTTCGGGGCGACGTTGAAATTGTACAAAGGCGTACAGTGGACTGTTTTTTCCTTTATCCAATCATTTTATTATTTATGATAATGGCCCTTCATGTTACTGTTAATTACAAGACGAGCCTTGTGGTTTGAGTTGTAATTATTGGTTGATTTGTGGTCATTTTGTTCAAAATAAAATTTACTATTTGTTCTTTTGTTTTTCTCGTCGCTGCGTTTTAAGACCACCTTTGGCTCTGCGCAGTTGCGGACAAAATTTAAAATTAATGTTTAATTTTGAACTATGGATAAAAATAGGGTACATAGTAAAGAAATCCTAAAAATAGAGTGGTTGAAGAAAATATTGACAAAAATAGGGTTGTAAAATCGTGTACCCGTACACGATTTCTACATGGCATCTACGTGGTTGGTCAATGAGACCAAAATCGTGTACGGGGTACACGATTTCTATTTTTTTTTTTTTTTAATCAACAATTACATTTCTTAAGATTGTTATTTTATAGCATACTCATATAAATGCGTCTGAAGATTAGAAATTCATAAAAACTTAAACTTTAAATTACACACGAGTCATGTGTCACATGGTGGACGTCTTCGTTGACGGTGCGGACGACGAGGTACAGGCACTTCAAAGTGTTGCTGTTGATGAATTAATTCATCAATATCCTCTTGGGTGACGACGGATGGATGTTCATAATACTCTTGTTGATTGCCAGAACCCGGATCTATGATGCGAAATCACTGAAAAATAAATAAATATACACCTAATTTTGAGATTATTTTCCCATCTACTCTATTTTTGTCATATATTATTAAATTAACATTATTTTTAAAAAAAAAATCTCAAACTCATGCAATCCGAAAACAAAATTATAAAATCAAATCTAATGGTCAAAAAATACTAAATCTTATACAAAATAAATAAATATTCAATATTAATCAACAAACAAGCTTCACACTCTAGATTTAGTGAATATTAACCAAAACAAACTTCATAACAAGTTTTGTGTTTAAAAAAAAAAAAAAATTACCGGCGGCGGTGGCGGAGACGGCGGCAGCACGGTGGTGGGCGGCGGACCACGGCAGCGGCGAGAGGAATTTGGGCGGCAGAAGAAGAAATGAGTGAAGAAGAGAAGGAGTGAAGAAGAAGAGGGGCGATTGAAAATCGTGGACCCGGTCCACGATTTCACTACATGGCAGGTGCGTGGCAGCGGCGTGGCAACGAAAATCTTTGACCTGCAGATGTGGCAGGTAACTCGTGGACCGGGTCCACGAGTTTCATGCCAAAATCGTGTACCCGGTCCACGATTTTAGTAAATCGTGGACCGGGTACACGATTTTACAACCTCATTTTTGACATTATTTTCTCATCTACCCTATTTTTGTCATATATTATTAAATTAACATTATTTAAAAAAAATTCCGCATTTGCCCCCGCATTATACGTGGGACTTAGGAGGTTATTTTGAATAATAAAAATAAATAAATAAATTTTAAGGTGTGTAGTTTGATTTTGAAAATAAGTCATTATAGAAAAAAATTTAAGATGTTTTGACAACTACTCAAAATAGCTTTTAAAATATTTTTAAAATATATTTTAAACAATTTTTACTAAAAAAGTTTAAATGGAAATGATTTTTTGAAAAAAATTTTTTTTTCTCGATCTAAACATGTCTTTATTCTTATATTTTTCAATGATATAAAATTTCACGATAAACTTTCAATTTCACCATATATTACTTCAAATTTAGACAAACATTATCTCCTTTTAGATTTTATTGTAAAAAAGTGTTGAAATTTTTAGTTAAATTTTCATTTGAAATTGCATTAGAAAGAAGTATGCTCATTTGTCTGTATTTAATTGCCAAAATAAGTAATAATGTTTGTACTATCGAAATCAAAGTTAGAGAATCGATTTCCTCACCCTACATTTTGATAAAAAAAAAAATTATCTTTATTGAATTATACAATATATATTGAGAAATTAATATAAATAAAAAAATATCAAACTATTTACAAATAGAGAAAATTTTCACTATTTATCGCTGATGGACAGTGAAATTTTTCTATATTTGTAAATAGTTTTGTTCATTTTTTTTTATATTTGAAAGCAACCCATATATATTTTGTACAAAAATAGTAAAAAAAATTTTGAAGGGCAAAAGTCGAGCATTTAAAATATAAATTATTATTAAATAGTCAATTTAATAACCAAACTTATATTTGTGCAAAACTTTATAATGTTGAAATTAGTGAACTTATGAATATATATACAAATGCATAATACACATACACACATATATATATTGTTAAAATTAGTGGGACATTGAATAGAGAGTATAATTGCAACATTTAGCTAAGTTTATAGAGTCATTTTGAAAAAACTTAAAAGTTTATAGTAAAAATTGATAGAAAGTGACAAGCTTAGATGTAACTTGTAAGAATTGGATTCCCACCCATTTAGTTACGATTATATCACAAATTTAGTCTTTAAACTTTTCAATTTTTTTCATTTTGATCCTTAAATTTTTTTTTTTAATTTTTAAAAATTCACGAATCTACTAAACACAAAATTGAAGGTTTAAAATTTAATTAGAAACAAAATTAAGATTTGTAAAACTAAGAAGTATCAATTTAAACCATAGACTTTCATAGTTAAATCATTTTGACATTACTGGTTTTTCTTAAAAAAACAAATGAAGATATAAAGATGAAAAACTACTCATATTAAATTATTTTTTTAAAAAAAAAAAAACATTCATTTTAAAATATAAAATGATTCACTTATAAAATTCTCAAAGTATAAGAGTTTGAATCAATACAATTATTAGTTTCAAATTTAAGTGACAAAAATCTCGAAGTATAAGTGTATGAATTGATTTTTCTAGTACACGAGTAATACTTGGGTGCATTCCACCAATCTTTACACATCTCACTCTCATCACACACATAAAAAATGAATTAAAATATTTCAAAAAATAAGTAAGAAGAATTTGTCATATGACAAGTTATAGTCGGACAATTTAGTGGGATATAAAGATATTGTTGCTTGGGATGTATCTAACTATTTTCCTTAGTACAATAAGTAAGGTTACAAAAAATTTGTACCTCTCAATAAAAAAAAAGGCCAAATTATACTTTAAGAAAACGTCACTGAACTTTGTACTTCATGTCAAAAATACCCCTAAATTTTTTAAAAATAGTTAAAAAAAAATGCCCTTGTTGTTAGTTTTGGATAGAAACCGTTAAAGTTTTGTTTTAAAAATACCTCTGAACTTTCAAAATTTTTAAAAATACCATTAACTTTAAAAGGTTAAAAAATACCTTCATTATTAGTATGTAAACAAAAATCTTTAATACCTCATTACAAAATTTACTTTAAAATACAAAAAAGGTTTAGAAATGCAAGTTTAAAAATGCTCTTACGGTTAATGTGGTGATTAATTTGTTTGGAGTTTTTTAAAATCGAAAAGAACCAATTTTTAAAAAAATTATATAGATATCCTCATTTTTTTTGGCATATAGATACTCTAATTTTTCTATTAATTTTCTAATTTTTAGCTTACATCAATTTTCTCATCAACCAAAATTTTAAATTAAAACATAAAATGTCACAAAATCTCCATAGTCAAATAAAAAAAATGTATTTGGCTATTAACACATACTCAACTATTAATGTACAATTTTGTTAAAACGTTTTAGTCCTAAAATCCCTTGATGTTTCCTTTATTTTATTTCTTCTTATTATAGTCTATATACCTCAATTGAAGTGTGCAATTTTATTTATTTATTTAGTTTAGATAAACAAGTTTCAAACAGTTAACAAGAAGGGGAGGAGTAGGACGATGTTAACAGTTTTTGTTCATAGTATTTTTTAACTTTTTTTAAAGTTAAGGGTATTTTTGAAACTTTTGAAAGTTCAAAAGTATTTTTGAAACAGAACGCTATAATGATTTTTATCCAAAACTAATGGTAAGAATATTTTTGAACTCATTTTAGAAATTTAAAGGTATTCTTGAAACTTTTAAAAGTTCAAGAATATTTTTAACACAAAATATAAAATTTAGGGATATTTTGTATAATTTAGCCTAAAATAAAAAATTTAGGAATATTTTGTATAACTTAGCGAAAAAGAAAAAGAAAATAGTATATGATTATAATTCATTTTGCTCTTTGTTGTGAAATTGAAGAGTACAACGATGCACGACAATAGCACATAAATGAAGAAAATATAATATAATAATAAAAAATATATAAAATAACTAAAATAACTAAAATGAAAATTTCTCCAAAATTCTCCATTGACTTTTTCAATTCGTATGAAGTTTTCACCAATGTGTGTGTCTCTACAAACTCCACAAATGACCACTATTTATCTATCTTGGCAACTTGGAAGTGGCATATTTGAACACTAACCATGTATAACTTTATGACACATGTTCTACACATAGAGTAATTGACAAATGTCACTCTGTCTTTTGACACTAAGTATGGGTATCTAAATTACACATATCTTATGAACTTGAGATCTCTGAGTCGTCGCATTCCAATGTTGTGCACCAATTTTTTAAAAATTGCGGTAGGTAATGCTTTTGTAAATAAGTCTCCCAAGTTATCATTCGAACAAATTTGTTGTACAGTGATGTCACAATTTTCTTCAAGATCATGAGTGTAGAAAAGTTTTGGCGAAATATGCTTTGTTCTATCTCCTTTAACATATCCTCCTTTGATTTGAGCTATACATGTTGTGTTGTCTTCGTATAATATCGTCGGAATAATTTTACTAGAAGACAAGCTACATGTTTCACGAATGTGTTGAAACATTGATCTTAGCCACACACATTCTCTGCTAGCTTCATGAATTGCAAGAATTTCAGCATGATTTTAGGAAGTAGCTCTTATAGTTTGTTTCACTGATCGTCATGATATAGTGGTTCCTCCACATGTGAATAAATAACATGTTTGAGATATAGCTTTGTGTGGATCAGATAAATAACATGTTTGAGACACACATTCTCTGCTAGCTTCATGAATTGCAAGAATTTCAGCATGATTTTAGGAAGTAGCTCTTATAGTTTGTTTCACTGATCGTCATGATATAGTGGTTCCTCCACATGTGAATAAATAACATGTTTGAGATATAGCTTTGTGTGGATCAGATAAATATCTAGAATCTGCATTACCAACTAGGTTAAAATTCGATTTATTTGAATAAAACAAACTCATATCCATCATTTTTTTTTGAGATAACGGAGTATATGCTTAATTTCATTCTAATGTCTTTTGGTGAAGAACTATATCTAGGTAATAAATTTACTGAAAATGCAATATCTGGTATTGTATTATTAGCAAGATACATAAGTGCATTGATTGCACTAAGATATGGTACTTCAAGACCAAGAAATTCTTCAACATCATCTCGAGGTCGAAATATGTCTTTCTTCACATCCAGCGAACAAACTTCCATTTGAATGTTTAATGAATGTGCTTTATCCATATAGATTTTTTTCAAAATTTTTCCTGTATAAGTTGACTGATAAACAAATATTCCATCTGTTAAATACTTAATTTTTAAGCCAAGACAAAATTTTATTTTTCCGAGATCTTTCATCTCAAATTCTTTTTTAAGATATTCCATTGTCTTTGAAAACTCTTCCGAAGTTTCAATTATATTTAAGTCATCAACATATACAGTTATAATATCAAATCTTAACTGTGATTTTTTTATAAAAACATATAGACATATTGGATTATCTTTATATCCTTCTTTCAACAAATATCCACTCAGGCAATTATATCACGTTCGTCCTGATTGTTTCAATCTATATAGTGATCACTGTAACTTTATTGAATACAATTATCGGGAACTTGATTTATATGTTTTAGATATTTTAAATCCTTGTGGTATTCTCATATAAATATCACTATCAAGAGATCCATATAAGTATGTCGTGATTACATCCATAAGATGCATGTCCAGACTTTCATACACAGTTAGACCAATTAAAAATCTTAGTGTAATTGCATCCACCACTAGAGAATACGTCTCCTTATAATCAATACTAGATCTTTGTGAAAAATCTTGTGCAACTAGTATTGCTTTTATGTTGCATTCAAAATGTAAACTATAAATGTATGCAACTAAATGATAGAATAACTTGTATTTCTATAAGTTATCATTTTATATCTTACGACCTCATTATTTTCATTTCTTTTCGTCACAAATACCCATTTGTATCCCACAGATTTGACATCTTTTGGTGTTTGGACTATTGGTCCAAAAACCTGACGTTTTGAAAGTGAGTTTAATTCTACCTCGATTACTTCTTTCCACTAAAGTCAATATTTTCTATGTCGACATTCTTTAACAAATTTTGGTTCAGAATATTCATTTTCATATATAATATCAATAGTAATATTATATGCAAAAATGTTGTCAATAACTACATTAGTTCAGTTCCATTTTTTTCCTGTCATGACATAGTTTATTAAAGTCTCATTATTATCTTTAAGTATTTCACCTTATTCACTAGTCACATCAAAGAATTCTTCATGAGTATTTACATATTCAACCCATCTTAGTACGTTGTGGTGGAGCAATTGGAACATATACTACACATAAAAAAAATTCTCAGATGGAAAATATTTGACTCATGCCATAAACTAATTGTAATGGCGAGTACTTATGATAAGCTACTGTTTTAATGCATACAAGCGACGCTGCATGCAAAATAGCATGACCCCATACAGATGTAGGTAGCTTAGCTCTCATAAGCAATAGTCTAGCAATTAATTGCAAACGTTTTATAAATGATTCTGCTAAACAATTTTGTGTATGAACATGAGCTACAGGATGTTCAACACTTATCCCAATTGACATACAATAATTATCAAAAGATTGGGATGTAAATTCACCAACATTATCAAGACAAATGATTTTAATTGTATAATCAAGAAATTGTGCTCTTAACTTAATTATTTGAGCAAGTAATATTGCAAATACAAAGTTTCGACTTGATAATAAATACACATGTGACCATTTACTAGATTCGTGTATTAATACCATAAAATGTTTAAATGGTCTACTTGGTGGGTTAATAAGTCCACATATATCACCATGTATTCCTTCTAAATGCAGGTGATTTAATTCTCACTTTAGTCGGTGATGCAAGCATCACATGCAAATACTAAATATATCTGGATTCATGAACTTGTAGAAATACAAGTTACTATTTGTTTTTCTAAATCCTTCAATTAAGTTTGCAGAACCTGATATTGTATTGATTTTTGCTTCCAACATTGTCAGTTTGAAAAAATATTTTTTAGTTGTAAGTATTGTATGTGTAGTTACATAGTCTGCCACTTCATTCCTCATTTTTTAGTCACTCGACATATGAAAACTGTCCATAATTCTTCACTTAAACAAAAATAATTATAATAAGAGAAATAAATTTTGAAATATAAAATTCACTCTCAGCTAAAAGAAACCTAAAAGATAGAAAAACAAACAACATTAATTCTAAATATTATCAAAGTAAAAAAAAAAAAACTTGATGTTCCATCAATTGTGTCAATCTTCTCTTAAGGAGATTCAAAGAAGTTTGCCACATCCAAATATGCCATATGGATGGGTCAAATATTATTATCTTGGTACGCAAAATTTACTTCCACATTTTTCTATTTTTCCTTCTGGAATCTTGATAAAGGTGTTTCGACGTATGACATTCCACATCGAAAACATTTATGTTCATCACCTCTTGAATTCTTATCTTGTGGAGTTTTTTCTTTATGATCTTCATTTCGTGTGGTTTTTTTGAAATTTGGATGATTAGAACAACCACCACGAAAATAATAATTATTTCTTCTTCTGCCATGGTCATGACCATGACCTCGACCACAATTATTAAAATTTACAACATTCACTTAAGGGAATGGTGTTGCTCCGGTTGGTCGAGATTCACGATTTTTCATTTATAACTCGTTATTTTGTTCAGCTACGAGAAGACATAAGACTAGTTCAGAATACTTTTTAAAACCTTTATCTCGATATGGGATATTGCTGCTGTAGGAGCATCTGCAGGAGCATATTCGAGACATGAAAAGTAGAAAATGTTTCTCTAGCATATCCGCATCAGTAATTTTCTCTCCACATAACAACAATTTTGAACTGATATTAAATAATGCAGAGTTGCTGATTTAAAATATTGGAGCCTCAAATGCATCCATTCATAACAAGCTTTGGGAATCATAACCGTTTTCTTATGATCATACCTCTCTTCCAAATTATTCCCCAAGATGCGGGGATCTTTTACTATTAGATATTCCATTTTCAATCCTTTGTGGAGATGATGATGAAGGAAAATCATGACTTTTGCCTTCTCCTGACTGAATGTCGTATTTCGTCTTTAATTATTTCTCCCAAGTTCATAGCATCCGGTGAATTTCGGCATCGAGTACCCATGACAAATAATTATTGTCAAGGGCTGCGAATTCTAATTTCCTAAGTTTTGTCATGGCAACACTTCAGCATGGAAAACGACAGTAGTTGACGTGTTGTGAAATTGAGAAGCACGACGCACAACAAGAACACATAAATTGAGAAAATATAATATAATAAAAAAATATATAAAATAACTAAAATGAAAATTTCTTCAAAATTCTCCACTAACTTTTCTATTTTTTTTTGGATTTCTCACCAATGTGTGTCTCTACAAACTTCACAAATGACCACTGTTTATAGAGATGTTGACAACTTGAAAGTGGCATATTTGGACACTAACCATGTATAACTTTATAACACATGTTCTACTATGGATTAATCGACATGCTACTTGATCTTTTGACACTAAGTATGGGTATCTAAATTTTTCATATATTATGATTTTTATAATACTCTTCAAATATTCAAAATACCACCACTACCATGATAATAACAAATGAAAGTATATTATAAAATGTATATGTATGGAGGGATTAGGGAGGTGATAGCGATTATCGAAAAGAAAACGAAAGCAAAATGTATAAAGAATAACAAACCCAAACCCAATCCACAAAATTAGGAGCAAACACGAAATGAAACAGCAATCTTCAAACAGAAATCAATCAAATTCATGTAAAAAAGCAATTCCAATTCAAATCCAACCAAGCACTTTCCCCCAAATTCCACCTAAAACCAAGGAATCTCCATCCCATCTCCACCACCAATCCCATCAATTATGTTAACCCTTAAGCAAACATCGTTAATGGCCGCCACTTTCCATTCCCACAACCCTCTCTTCTTCTACTCTTCCCCCCACAGAAACCTCCCCATTTGGCTGCATTCCATTTCTTCCGGCCGCCGTAATTCCCTTTCATTTTTCGCTGCCGGACCTCCCCAACCGCCGCCGCCGCTTCCGCCGCTAGGCGGAGATAGAGATTCAGTGATTTATGGAGGTGGAGTTGGGTGGTGGACGTTAGCACCACGCGCTCGACTCGTGCACAATAAGGGCCCTCCTAAACTTTTAGGGTTTCGTAGCGGATATAAATGTTTATCGATGTGGTCTAAAAGGTCTAATTCCAATTCGTCCGAAAAAAGAGGAGGGGTTTTCGGGTCAGGATCAGGTTCTGATTCTGCTTCTCCTCCATCTGCCGGCTCTGAATTTGTGGCTGATATGGGTTCGGAGAACAAAGACCATAACAATGCCTGGTTCCAAGACGACTTCCATAGCCAGACTTCATCGCCATTAATGCACCAACACGAACCACAACGTTCCAAATTGCTCACATTGCCCACCATTTTGACGCTTGCCCGAGTGGCCGCCGTTCCGATATTCGTTTGCAGTATGTTCCATAATTCTGCTTTCTTTCTTAATCGCAATTATGTTTGTTTTCACTAAATCGATACGCGATCAATAGTTGATCTATAGATGTTGTATGTTGCGTGTTACGATGTGTATTGGCCTGACATTTGGATTGTCATCTTTGGATTTGTATTGGAAATCGACGTTATCAATTCCTGTATGTGGTTTGTGCTAACGATTGGTGAAGGGGTTTCGTTTATGATGTGTTACGTTTTGTTTTGTTTTGTTTTTTTTTTTTTTTTTTTTTTGCTTTATTTTGTGTAAATATGGGCTAGTTTCACTCTGCTTAACGAACGTTGCTAATCTTTGTTTTAGTTCTCTTATCATTGGATAAATTGATGTGCGGCAACTGTTTATGCACTAATAGCCTGCAACTAATGATTCTGTAGCTTGTTATTATGCAAAATCTTCCATTGTCATACCATTATGAGTGGATTTCATGGTGGCAGCATATGATTAAAATCAAACTGTTGCTTCACGAATGCTGAATTTGTTCCCTAATTGTCTCTGAAAAACTACTGGCTGATTTCAAGTCTAATACATTTGGTTGTGAAAAAGAGTCATTCTAGTGCATTTGATTTTAATAATAAAAAAAAGGAAAACACAAGTTTCTGTTATTAATTTTCTATGTTGATGATTTGTTTGTTGTTCATCTCGAAAGTGCTTTCCTCTAGTTTGTATAAATCAATGTAAAAGAAAGTTAATTTTAGTGCACTTGAATTTAATCATAACAATATGTGCTTCTGTTATTATAGCCTTCTATGTTGACAACTGGTGGGGAACGACTGCAACGACTAGTATATTCATTGCTGCGGCAGTTACAGACTGGCTTGATGGTTATATTGCTCGGAAGGTATGTTCTTCATATGCTTAAACTCCATACCTAATATAGTGGGAGACACCTGTGTTGGCTATCCTTTTATAGCTGTCTCAATCAGTTTGGTCCTAATTTTTAAATGCATTTATCAGATGAGGTTAGGTTCTGCTTTTGGTGCGTTTCTTGATCCAGTAGCTGATAAGGTTGGTCCTTCTTCTTTGTTTGATCTAGTTGAAAGAAATTGAATCAATCTTGTTAAGTTCAGACATGGTTCAAACATTCTTAATCAACTGGAACTAACATTCCTTTGCTTCAGCTTATGGTTGCTGCCACCCTGATCTTACTATGTACACAACCCTTGGAGGTTTCTGTGTTTGGTCATATTCCTTGGCTTCTGACTCTACCTTCAATAGCAATTATTGGCCGTGAGGTAATTTGTTGGCCTCGTTGGTACCTCTTTGGAAATTTCCAGGCTTTCTTTTTCTCCCTACTACTTTCTTGAACATCTTTAGCTCATTTAGATTTTATGTTCTTTTGTTAAATCTTCAAATTGAAAATGCTATTTTTAGGCCCGTTTGATAACCATTTGGCTATTGAAAATTAAGTTTACTGGCACTCCTCCCTCCCCCCAACATCTTAGGAATGTTTTAAAAAACCATGAAAACTAAAAAAAATAGTTTTCAAAAACTTGTTTTTGTTTTTAGAATTTGGTTAAGACTTCAAGTGTTTACTTAGGAAAGATGAAAACATGATTAAGAAATTGTGAGAAAATAAGTACAATTTTCAAAAACAAAAAAGTAAGGTCCCATTTGGTTTTTGGTTTTTAGTTTTTGAAAATTAAGCCTATAAGCACCCATACTACCTCTAAACTTCTTGTTTTATTATCTACTTTCTACCAACGTTTTTAAAAACCAAGTCAAGTTTTTGAAAACTAAAAAAAAGTAGTTTTTAAAAACTTGTTTTTGTTTCTAAAATTTGACTTAGAATTCAACTCTTTTATTTTAGATAGATGAAAACCATTGTAAGAAATTCAGAGAAAATTGATTAATTTCAAAAACGAAAAATGAAAAACCAAACGGTTACCAAACGAAGCCTAAATGGTTCTCAAATGGTGTCTTTTGTCCCTTATGCATATCAGATGTGGCACACATTGATATTGTGCCTGCTTTTCCTTTTCCCTTTCTTTCTTCCTGCTTTCATATATTTGATTCGTTTATTTTTTTTCTTCGATTTTATAACGAATATCTTATGGATTGTTTTTGCAATTTATGTACAGATAACCATGTCTGCAGTTAGAGAATGGGCTGCTTCCCAGAATAGTAAGCTTTTGGAGGTTTGTATATACCAAAATGAAAACCAGTTCAGTTTGTTTGACTTGATGAAACTTTTAACTGGAACTTAACATGTTGAGAAACAGGCTGTGGCCGTAAATAACTTGGGGAAGTGGAAAACGGCGACACAGATGATTGCGCTGACAACCCTTTTGGCTAGCCGAGACAGCAGGTTCTTTTTTATCTTTCACAGCTTAGACGACACAAGAAACTCGAATAAAATCCCCAGAAATTTTCTTAATTATCAAATGCGCTTTTCTATATCTGCAAATCTAATCATCATTTTTCTTTTGTGTTAGTCTTGGAGGATCTGGAATTGTAGTAGCAACTGGTGTGGTCTTGTTGTACATATCAGCTTGGCTTGCTGTGTGGTCACTATTTGTTTATTCCCGCAAAATAGCAAAAGTTCTGCTTCGTTAGCACAACCCGACCCGACCTTTCGATTATCTTCATTTTTGTTGGACCACACATGCAACAACTAGGTTTATCTATCTCATTTCCAAAATTGACTGATTGCTTGATCTGTTAGTGGTGATGCCCAAAATTTAGAGATTGTTGAAGCCATTTTCCCAAGTGACTTACAATCTGTGGAGGGTTTCTCTAAGAAGACAGCAGCCATAGTTACTGACCTGCAGAAGGCTGGAAGTTTGGAATGAGGTCTGGATGTAACTATAATTTTACTAACTACTTAAAAAAGAGTAATTATAAAGTGGCACTTTATCTCATGCTCATTGATATTCAAATTCAATATCTTTAGACTTTTTGTCAATGCTGAGATAGACCTGAAATTTTTCAGGAGTGCTGAGTTTTCAAGTTTTGTAGATATATATAAATATATTTTTTTTAATTTTCTTTTACATTTTTAGATTAAATTTATTTGAACTACTTTGATGTAGTAGAACACATCGAAATCGTGGATTGAATTGCTATTTTATTTCTTTGATTTGTTTGGATGATATGGTATCTAATTGAAAAAAGTTATTATGTCCCAGCGAGTTATACCTATTTTTATCTAGTCCACTCAAATATTCAATTAAAAGATGTCTTGTGACATTTTGTAATTGAAGGAATGCATGAAGTTGCTACACTCAAGTAATACTTGTTTGGATTTTTGTTTATCAAACAAAATTTTGTTTTAATTTAATTATGGATCAAATGACGAGCAAGTTGGTATTTGAATTTTCAACTTTTTGTTTATTTGGTTTATGAATCGTGTTTAAGGTTATTAAACTCAATATTCTTGTTGATAGATCTTTGAGTTTTTAATTGTCTAATAGGTCTATGATCTATTCAATATTTTTTAAAACTTATGGACTTGTTAGATGCAAAATTGATAGTTTAGATATTAGAGGCATAAAATTCAATTTTTTTTAATAGATTAGTGTATGTTTAGAAATTTTAAATATGTCAAGGGATCCATTTGGAACAAGACTAATAGTTTAGGGATATAAACATAAAATTAAAGTAAATAGACATAGATTCTAAAGTTTAGGAATTAAACGTTTAATTCAATCAATAATTTTGATGGTGATCAAGTTTAGCACAAAATGATATTCAATTAATGTGCAACATGAGCATGACTTAATTGACATAAACGCGTACTATCGATCTTGAGGTTTGAGGTTCGATCTTCTACCTTACATAATTGTGTGTATATATTATTGCATGATATAGAACTGTTAGAGCTGCTTTTTACTATTTTTTTTTTAAGATCGATAGTACGCGTTTATGCAAGTCGTTTTAAAATTTTGTTTTGTAGGACAAAAACAGGAAACAACAATCAAGATAAAATAAATCGGACCCATCTTTTGAAAGAGGGCATAGGTCTATCCAGATTTCATCTGATCTGCCACTATGTTTCCTTCTCGGAGTGTGAAGACGAAGACTTCAACACGTCACTCCTAAGAAGTTTTAGGTAAATCAATCAAGGGCACAATTTCATTGTTGCGACGACCTTCATCCATTAGAAGCTTACCAACAACCTTTGAGTCTGTTTCTCCAAAAAATGATGCGACTCCAACATTAATTGCCCAATGAATGCCTTCCAATTGCAACACTTATCAAGTTCATATATATATATATTTGAATTGAAACTACCAATATGGTCCCGATACTTTGGATGTTGTTCTATTTTAATCTCTATACTTTCTGTCCAATTTTAGTCTTTGTATTTTTAATAATTTTTAAATTTGGGTAAAATATTAATTTATACTCCTAAATTTTAAATAAAACCATGAACTAATAGTTGCATCAATTTAAATCCTGAATTTTTGTAAGTGTATCAATTATTCAATTTACATCCTTTATTATGTTCCGATTAGAAAAACTTTGTGTGAAACTTATAATTGTATCAATTAACTCCTAAATTTTCCTAAATGAATCAATTTAGACTTTTAGACAGAAGTCTACACATGTTTAAGAATTAATGCATGGATTGTTTTCAAAGGTAATTGTAATGAATGGTCAAATTGATTGGCTTGTAATAATTTAAGAGTTTATTAACTTAAATTATGAGTTTCACACAACAATGGTCAAATAAAATTTGAAGGAGTGTATAAATTGATACACTTACAAGAGTTCAGAGTTTAAATTGATATAATTATTAGTTCATGTTTTTAATTGATAGAATCTCTAGAATTTAGGGATATAAATTGGTATTTACCCTTAAATTTAGTTCATATACTTTCAAAAAAATTATAAATTTTATCGTTCAATTAAAAGTGTAAAGACTAAAATTAGACAATTAAAAATATATGAACTAAGATGAAATAAAATCCAAAGTAGAGACCATTGGTATTTTAACGTCGCACTTCAACTTGCAACAAATGCAAACCAAACAAGTTCCTTTTATTGGTAAATTATATTTCAAATGAAACCAACTTTGGTTGGAGTTAGACCAATTCAGTTTGGTTCTTTCAATAATCCATCTGAAAAAAAAAAAGAACAAAAGGTACAATGATCTCAAACGCTCCTTTATTTGTTAAATGTTACACATGAAGTTATCTCATTACAAGAAGCAACATCCACACGTGACAGCACGTGTTCAGTTAACCATTGCCATGGGGACCCTATGCTGATGTGGCTTTCACAAACGGCTCTGCACAGGATAAAAGAATAAATGATATAATAATGTCAACCAAGTCATTGAGATTTATCTAAACTTGTTTTCTTTTCATTCTCATGATTCAATTTTTCAATAATTGTTGTGACAGATTAGCTTTAGAAAAATTTCATCCATACACTGATGGGGATCTAAATAGTGTGATGTTTCTCCGATCTTGACTTCCACAATCAAATTTAACCAAAAACATAGGTTAATGTTAAATTACCGATTGACTCAAAAGTTTAAGTAGGTGGGTGAACATAAATTTATCATTCTATCAATACTCTAACAATTACCATTCAAAATTTTACGTCAGAGAATTACTTGAGTGGTTAAGGAAAAAAATGCCTTGGTAACCTCTTACATTAAATATCTACGACTACCTTTACATATAACAAATGTGCATACAAGATGGCCTTAACCTTTATAGATATTCGATAGTTAAGGTGCGTGCAAGTTGGTCCTAACATTTATAGATATCCAAAAATAATAATAATCTTGGAATATCAGAGAGAATTACCAAGAATCGCTTCTTAAAGCTATCAACATGTTCCTGTGGATCGCCCCTTGTTTGTCGGTACCCCTCGATCTTGTTCATCTCCTAAGCAATAGAAAATGAGCAAATATTATAGAAGGTTACCCACTTACCCTGTTTACGACAACAGACTCAAGGCACACAATTAACCTCTGTGACACCCCATATGTAGATATCAATTTAGAGCTTGGTGTGCCAAATAGAATGGAAAGTCAAACACCTTCAACAAAAAGAAGTGACAAAATTGCCAAATTGATTCATTTTGGATTTAGTATTGGTTAGGTGAATTATTCAGATTTTAAAATAATTAATTTTGATCTCGGTGTTGACCAAAAACTGACCCGAGTCACTTACATCCCTCCCCAGTGTCCAATTGCCATGATCTTTGCCTTCTTTTAGTCTGGTCTAATTCAAAGAAAAAGTTGTTAGTCTGGTCTAATTCAAAGAAAAAGTTGTTCGGATATTATTCATTTTACTACAACTAGTAGAGATTAATATATCACAAGGTTAAAATACCATTTTGGGTCTCATTCTATTTTAGTTCCTTTTCACATGTCAAATTTTAGTCCTTGTACTTTCAATAAATCTTACAACTAATCTTACAACCATAGTATTAAATTTTCATCGATATGTCGATATTTCCATGTTTCCATGAGTTTGATATTGATATGAGGGGTGAATCGATATTTCTATTATATCGTAGAGAAATCTACAAAACACAAAAAAAATATATCAAAATACCACTAATATAAATATAATAGATACAATAGACATGTTTACTTATTTGGAAATAATAAAATGTTTATTTACTTATTTAAATTTATTTTTAAATTTTTTTGTTTTTAAAATTTTTCCAGAAATATTCATCGAAATCAATATTTTATCGATATTTCCATCGAAATTTCTGTAAAATCAAGATCTCGATATTTTCATCGATATCGATATTTTAAACCTTGCTTACAACTACTTCATGTTGTTGGCAGGGGACCAAAATGGTATTTACTGCACAATATATCAAAATCATGATTCATGGGCATCCCCCTTTTGGTTCCATCACTCACTAGTCTTATAATAGATGAAGAGCGAACGCAACAATTTCTTAAAGATCAGAAAGAGATATTTTCAGTACCTCAATCCAAGCTGCTAGTTTTGGCCTGCCAGCAGTGATGTCATATGTTTTTACTTCCAATAAGAACGGCTGAAACCTTTCAATAAACGGAGCATAAGCTATATCCACCTGAGAGCGAAAAAAAATTATACAATATATGATTTATGGTATTTCATCGATGTTTTCGTTAATGGAAGGGTTTTACATTAACTTGAGAAAATCAATTTATACCTCTAAACTTTGATACTTGTCTCACCTAAAATTCTAAACTAATAATTGTATCAAACAAACTTCTAAATTTTTATAAATGTGTGAATTTAAACTTTTTGTAAAGGTTCCGTTTTAAAACTATTAATGCATGATTTTCACATGTGTATAAGACTGCATTTACTTAATATTAGAAAGAAATGCTGAAACTAAATGGATGATAGAAGTTTTTCATTAATATAAGTAGTTTTTCATCCTTCAGTCTTCCTCTAATTTTCTCAGACTTATTTAGGAAACAATGGTAGGCTTTTGGAAAAAGAATACTTGTTGGATTTTAAATGGAAGTAAGGAAAAATAGTTACAAATAATTAACGAGAATATAAATTGAACCACTTATAAAAATTTATGGTTGAAACTTATACAATTATTAGTTTAACATTTTAATTGAGATGCCGATGGTAGCGTGAGCTTGTTACCCTTCGCAAGGGGCAACCTAAATTTAAAACATTTTAATTGAGACAACCCTCAAAATTTAGAGGTATAAATTGATTTTTTTCACATAATTTTAAGGTATATGGTAAAAATATCAACAAAATTAAAAAAAAAACTAACATCTAACATAAATAGTAATATAGATTTTTAGCTTAAAATATTTATAATTCATTTAAATGATTTTTATGAGTTTTTTTTAAGCTACCATGGCTTTTATAGAAATATCCATCGATATTAACATTTTATCAATATTGACAAATCTATAAAATTTCCATCAACATCAACCTCAGCAATAAATGATGTAAAGTCTGACCTACCATAAAAAGTGAAAGTTGCTACTTACCAGACTAAACTGGCCTAGAAAAAATGGGCCATCTCCATATTTTGAAAGAGCGGATTCGATGTGGTCAAACGCCACATCTGAGAAAAGATTTATCATTTGAATGATTCAACTGTGTTTTCCAGTAAAAAAACATGGAAGAGGAAGAAGAAGCTGCTAATATCTTACCAGCTTCATTTCCATCTCCTTTAAATGAAGAAACCACAGATCCAGTGAAAGAATTCACGTAGTTTATCAACTCTTCAGCAATCTCTCTCTTTTCTGAATCCTATATATTCAGATTTAGGATGCTTCAGTGCTAATGGACATTTAATTCAAGCAGGTGAGGCATTAGAAACGAGAGAGAGAGAGAGAGAGAGAGAGAGAGAGAGAACTTTCCTGGATACTTACATCAGGAAATAATGAAGGTCCTTCAAAATTGCTGTCAATATATTTAATTAAGTCAAGACTCTCTCCTTTGACTTCATTATTATGTTCAAGAGCTGGCACCTGCGCCAGTACTCAGAAGTCAAAAACATCAAAGAGGAAATAGACAGCAGCTTAATTGTATTTAACAATGGCCATCTTTTCACATCGAGTGCAGAGGTTAGTTCAGTGACCACTTTCTATTCGTTTCTTATTTTCAGCTAAAGTTTTTTGTCACTCAATTCTCTCTCAATTTTTCCTAATATTGAAAACCTCACTAGAGCAAGAGGAGCAAAGAAGAAGGGAGGGAGATGTTGCTTCCTAAGTTTATTTTAGATGCAAGAATAGATATAAAAGAATTATAATTTAGAAGCTCTATCTAATATCCCCAACTATGCAAATATATAAGTTTGAATGTAAGAGTTTGCCCCTTCGATAAAATTTCTAACTTCACCTGTACCACCATCAAAGTGACAGAACTAGGCATCAAAATTCTTTCTTCTTCACGGGCAAATAAAAAACGTAATCGTTGTTATTTGACTACCATGATTATAATTCATAGGTATAATGTACTGAAAATCTTTACCTTGTTAGGTGGGTAAAGTTTTTCCTTGTACCAAGAAGGCCTATCTTGTAGATTTATTGGAACCAATTGTATCTTATTCTGCAAACCCTGCTCCAAAACAATAGTATGAACTTATAATTAATGTCAAGGAGAGCAATGTTGATCTTCAAAATGCGGCAAAAGAAACAAACCTGACATGAAAAAACAACCAAACATGCTTAATCAGTGGAAGTTATTTGGGGAGTGAGAGAAACAACCTTACAGTTCCGAGTAATCCACACACGCTGCGCATAAGGGCATGTATAAGATATGTAAAGCCTACAATTGTTGAAGCGAAACAGCAGCATTGTCAGCATCACATAGGCATTCAAACGAAGCATCAAATTGGCATGCCATTCGTATATATAACAAGGAATTTTCATATGATAAAATGAATGTTAAGGATATAAATGTATTAACTTATGTTCTTAGATTTGTTGATGCTTAAACATGTTATATGATATCAGGACAGGATCTCAAGAGTTTGAAGCACTACAATGTCTTTTCATCCCCAATTGATGTTAACGTTTAATTGTTAAGAATCACATATTAGATTAACCTTCAAGCAAGTGTTAAAAGATTATATCTAAAGAAAAAATAAATGCCATGGTCTAACAACTTGAGTGTCTTGTTTAGTGGGAGCATGAACTACAGTGGATGGATGAAAATTGAACCAACCTCGTTGTTCCATCAAAGATAGGAGGTGGTTCTGAAGATGAAGTGAGGGCTGGAGGAAGCACTTCCTGAAAAGCTCTTTCCCACACAAAACAAAAGGTGAAAATACTGACAGAAACTTTACAACAAATCACTAATATAAATTCAACCTTAATTGCTTCTCTTATTCCTAAGTTTCAAGACATCGACATAAACAATAAATCAGTAAGAACATTGAAATATCAAACTACAAACGAATGTAATTTCGCAAAAGCTATCTGCAACTTCTTCTATAATCCGTCAACACAATAATCGAACTCAAAATTGTACTTGTATCAATTTTGTAACAGAATCCTAATCTTTGATTCCATCAAATCTTCTACCTTCTAACATTCAATGACCCTGCATCTATACTCGGAAGAAATGTAAATTTGAAAGAAACCCCATTCGGATCGATAGCATGAGAAAAAAGAAATAACCTAAACTTTAAACTCGCTATTTCCTCTTGAGAACGAAGAGAAAGAATTTCAAAGTAGTACATACCCCTCCATTTTCTCATACAGCAAAGAAAGAAGGGAAGAAGTGAACATACTCAGCAGCCATTTCCACAGCAATTACAGCTCTGGCTCTTCTTCCAGATGATTGTTTTTTAAGCTTAAGAGGAGAAAGAATGGTGCTCGAGAAGCTGAACCTGCTGGTTGAAGAGGAAGTACAATAAGCTGAGGTACCTGAGGAAGACGACGGCAGGGAGAAGCCTATGGTGCTGCCCAGTGTCGAAGTCGCCATGATTATCAAATGAAATTGCTTCGTTTTTTCTTTTTCTTTTTCTTTTCTATTACAACTCAGCTAAACTTCGAATCCTAACCATATAGTTTGAATTGCAAATTTAGTTTTTATAATTTATAATTAGAATTTAATCCATATAATTTGATAAAATAAATTTAAATTATAAGGACTAAATTTATAATTTAACTTCAACAATTATTATTTTTATTTTAATAGTTTAAAAATTGATTAATTGTAATGAGTGGCAATTTTAAGGATAACAACCAAATATAGACTTTGCTATATTTACAATTTTTTAAAAATATTGCAATATATGTTAATATATTTACAATCGTCTCTTAACAATTTGTTGAGTGAAAGATTCTAACTCCTAACCTCTTAATCATATATAGTTTATGTCGATTAAGCTACCTTCAATAGCCTAAAAGTTTTTGACTATCGTATGTATTGAACCCTAACATAGGTTCAATTTATTTATTTATTTTTCAAAATAAAGATAATTAGTAGGTGGATTAAAATTTGATGCTTAAAAATTTCAATATATTGTATTCAAAACATTTCAATATAGATATATAAGTTTCTTTTGTCAATGAAAATTACAATTTCAACAAATAATAATTATACTTCTTTTTTAAAATAAATAAATAAATATATATATATATATAACTTTAAAATTATGCATTTTATTTCAGACTATTTTCAAATACAGCAAAATGAACTAAAATATTTATAAATACAGCAAAATGTCACTATTTATTAGTGATAGACACTGATAGACTATGATATATTATCATCCATCATTGATAGACCGTAACATTTTGCTATATTTGTAAAAAATTTCAACAATTTTACTATTTAAAATAATTTCCTTTTCATTTTTTATAATCGATTTGAAAATACAATAATCCAAAGGTTATTTTCAAACTTTTACAAAAATAAATAAATAAATAATAAAAATACGCATGCACATAAGGTCTATGGCTAACTAGTAATCTTAGAAAGACCAAACTTATAAATTAATTCTTTTTTTAAAAAAAAAAATATGCACCAAATTTACTTTGAATTGTTTTTTTTATAATTTATGCAATACAAAAAAAAAAAAAAAAAATTACCGAATTATGCTTTAAAAAAAAAATTGATAAAATAAGACATCAAATTTACTCGAATTACAGTACATGATTTTTCATTTTAAATAATTAAATAATACACTATATTTTTTTTACATTAAACCAGTCCTAGAGTAAAATTTAGTCTCCCATAAAACACATCTCATCTAACTCAACCAGTTATCATTTAAAATAATAAAGCACCCCTTATGTATCATTTATTTTCAATAATTAAAAAATGTGCTCTCTTTTTCAAAAGGGAGTTAGGTAGTTTTTTTTTTAGTACTTGTGAGACGCAAATAATCTCATATAAAATATAGAGATTGAATACTCCTCTCATCATATTATCTATCTCTCTATAATATTGACACAAATGTCAATAAGGAGACTTCTTAGAGAATAACAGTGCTATACATGAAAAAGGAAAACACAAAATGAAAGAGAAGAAAATAAAAAAGGGAAAAGGGGAATGGGAAAAGAAAAGGGTCATGGTTTCCAAATCTTTCCTCTTTTGAACACAAAAAAAGATCATTTTGCAATACAAATGAGAAAAAATGGAGGTAGGTGGATGTAAAAAGCACAAGAGATGATGATGCTAAGGCTTCACAAACTATGATCTAGCGAGGATACCAGAACCTCCTCTGATTGAAAGCATAGGTCCGTAGCTTGGACTGCGACTAATCAGATGCGAATCAAGGAACAAAACTATAACAGTGATGTCGTCGTGAAAATGCCTTCTTACCCCGCGATCAATCTTCTTCAAGTCTGTGTATCTCATTTCTCTTTTTTTTGCAGCTTCATGAAGAGCTGCTTTAACGAGTTTCCTAGCAACCCCCTGTAAATCAGTCATGGAAATGGCATAAGAGTCTTTTTCTTTTTGTTAAATTACATGTTTCGTCATTCGCAGTTTTGTAAAAATATTGAATAGACTAAAGACATATTAGACACAAAATTCAATATTCGATGGCCTATTGAACTCAAAATTGATAGTTGAAGGACTTATTAGCCACATTTTAAATTAATGATTCAAACACAAACCTGTTTTAGATTCAAATAGTCACATACCAACTTTAGGAGCTAAAATTTTTAATTTAACCATTTTTACCCCTCTTTTCTTCCTTCCTTACCTTTTCTCTCTCTCTTTTTTCCTTTTTTTTTTTTTTTTTTGGGGGGGGGGGGGTTAAAAATGTCAAGGAATGGACATTATATTCATATTCTATAACAGCTGAAAGGAATGACACATACTACCTTTTAACTCGAAACCCACTTTCATGGAGAGAAATTGAAGAAAAATGACACAAGAAAGAAGTAAATAGAATACAAGGCAAGAAAAGACCGATTATAGAGTCAAAATCAATTTCCTTGTAACGAAAAGGAAAGGGAGAATCACAGAAAGTCAAAAGGAGGCATCAGAGTGAGCATCGGACCAAACTTCCTTCCAAGACTTCAGCCATTGGTAGACATATTGCTCTGATAGCTTGCCAATGGCAAGAAATTCTTCCCATAGAAGGAGGCTGTACTCTAAGCAAACAGAAGAGCCTAGCAAAGATAGAGCAAAAGAAAAAGAAAACTTAAGCAGAAATCATACGTTACGTGGACAACTATGTACGATGTCAACAGCTTCCTGATTGCTTATATACTCCCAAAGACCATCTGAAGCAAATATAAGAAACTGATCCTCTGGGTACAGTTTCTGCACTACAATAGCAGGTTCGGCTTTGAGTATTGGCTTGTGGAATGGTTCTGGTAATCTGAACTTTGGCAAAAGAGGCTCTCGGTTGAACTCTGTTTTCTTCAGATAAGCATCACCAAGGGATCTCGAGACCTACACATGAACAGCTTAACATCAGCAGAGTGAAACTTTCTAGGTTATAACCAATTGTTCAGCTACATTGGAAATGCTTTTTTTTTCTTCAATTTTCTTTTCTTGTTCTGTCAAAGAAAAGGGTTCAAGAACAAACCTGTATAACACCCTTCACGCGCCACACCTTGTGCTTTAGCACCACGATCTGTGGATCATTGGGATGCAACGAGTGCAACTCCTCTCTCACAGATTCAATACTAGCATTGTGCTCAGATGACAATTGGATGGCTTTAACCTCTTTATGAGTTTTTTCAAATCTTCCCAACACCACTCTAGAATCTCCAGCATTTGCAATATACAGTAATCCACAACATATTATGCCTACCAAACAGCATGAACCAACCGAAGCAATTTGAGGCTTCATAAGCCATTGTTTCTTTACAAGAGACAAAAATTCCTCCTCCGTCTCCAAAAATGCTTTGTTAATAATTTCAGCAGATACTCCCCGGTTTTCTGGAATAAATTCTGCACCATGAAAAGCTGTCAAGTGTAAACATTCCAATTAGCTATATAAAGAAAATTGGTAGGAGACCATAAGCACTCACAAAGTCACAACCAGACTCCATGAAAGTTTCCTTCCATCATTTGCTTTGGGCTTCAAATTAGACTAATTTCAGTTACGATCTAGAAAATTTATGTACATAAACATACTTTCCAACTCAAACTACTTCCACATGCATCCAATGAAAGGAGGATATCGAATTCTTTTGAAGTTAAGATAATGCACTTTCTTCAAGATCAGCATTGCAGAATTTCACAACTTTTGACAAATTACCAAATTTGGAATTGAAAGAATAATGTCACTTTCCTCTAAATCAGCATTTGCAAATTCAGCATATTGATGAAGGCCCTACTTTTTGTCCAACCAAAATGCTGAGGTCCATAAATCATCATTTCTATTTCATTCATTTTCACATAAAAGACTTAACATTCTACGGGATGCAATGGTTCCTCTCACGCACGTGTGACTCAAGCACAGAAAACATCCATTTCCACTTGATGGTTCCTTGTATTTATTTAAGGCAATCTCAAGTCCTTCGGCTAAGACAATCAAATTCGTGTCTAATCCATCTTGTAGGCCAATGTCTAGTAATATATATAATAGGAAACAAAAACCATTTAATTGGTTGATGAAATAGAATACAAAAGGAAATCCTATTTGAACGACCTTAGTTGAACAGGATCTATTCTATAGGTTGTACAACTGTGTCCTTGAGTTCTAAAAAATGAAATAGTTATAGAAAAAAACTCCGATAAGAGGGTAGATAAGCTGAAATTACAAAAAGGTGGAGATGAATTACTTCACGATAAAGCAATATTAATGTCTCAAGATTGGGATCCATTAACCTTGACTAAAAAGAAGGAATAAAACTGATAGTTAGTCGCATTTAGGATGACTTTTGCGAGGGAAAAAAGTGTATTTAACCAATTAAAAGCGCGTTTTAAAATTCTTATAATCAAAGCCAAAGCAATTCTGAACATTCTAAAAACACAAGTGCTTCTAGAGTGACCACCGTTGAGGATCCTACATTTGAAAGATGAGAAGACCTCACAATCTTTAATAGATACATGGGTTACTCCCAATTGGTTTTGAGATAAAACTTCATGTTTATCTAATATGGTATCATAGCCCATGAAGCCCAAGTGAGCATTCAGTTTAAAAAAAAAAAAAACTAACTCAAGAATGGTGAACCCAAAAGAGGCACAATCTCTTGGGGAGACATGTTGAGGATCCAACATTAGAAAGATGGAGAGATCTCACATTTTTTAAAAGATACATAAACTACTCCTTTTGTTGCCAATTGGTTTTGAGATGGAACCTCATATTTATCTAACAACCACTTAATTAGTGATTCTCCCCCAAAGTGCATGAACACAATTTCAGAAGTCATTACAAACTCACTATTAGACTACAAACTTGAAAGTTGATCTAACGAGGACAATCACATGACATGTGCACAAAAAGGCACGAACTACTTCCAATAGAAATAAATACCAGAGGTATTCAGCATAAGTAAATGTAAGACTTACTCTTCATATTATTGAAAAGACGATCATTTATGAATTCTGCAGCTTCTGGTCCTCCGTGGCCATCATAAATTCCAACAAACGTTCCAACAGGACCTGATTCAAATGAGCTCAGTGGCCCTGACTCAAGTTGGCTACGATCTTCCAACAAATTATTTGCCTGAATAACTGCCATTGAGAATTCCCCATTAATATGGCGGCCAGAATCCTTGTACCACAACAGCCCGTCAACCCGACCACTTGCATCCCCACCTCTGCTGGAATTTTCGCCTTCAACCAAGGGCTTCCAGCAAGGTGATACAATTTTCATCAAAGTTTCAGATACCATCCCTTACATATTCTCACCCAAATGATCCAGAATCAAAAACCATTCTTCAAACGGACCAGAAGGATAGTATTAAAACCAGAAGTTTGCTTGATTTCGTTCACAAATATAGGAATCGAAATAACAAGTTTCAGATGTCAGAAAACCATTGACCAGAGCAGCAACCATTAATGTTTCAATGAGAAAACATTTAGTTTCTTGATGGCTATACGTAGGAACTGCAAACACAATGGTCACAGTAAATAAAAAAAAATTCAAAACTGATACATATAAACATATATAACAACAGTATATGACTATAAATCGCCTCAAGAATTAAAATGTGATCGCCATCTTTACAAAATTGAACCTAGGAACAATAAAGAATACAATGACACCAATAACAAGGAAAACAAGTTGCTATTACAAACCTTGAGCACAGATGGCCGAGAGATCTTGCAGGCCCTTTTGTGCAAAATTGCTCAATTATAGATTGAGAAACGCATTATATGATGAAACTAAAAAAGGGAATCGAGTAAAAAGAATTTCGGGTGTTCTGACAGAAGAAAAAAAACTGTCAGAACGTTGAAACGGGTAGATCTGGAAAGAGAGAATTCCTGTAAGTTTAATTGGCCCTCCTCCTCCTCAGGGTTCCTTCCTTTTCTTTTCTATTTTTTTTTTATTTTTTTTTATTTTTCTGTTTCTTTGAGCCAAAGAAACAGATGGATCACTCTCCAACAACAGAATCCCTTGGATTGGGAACAATTTAAGAAACGAAGAAAAAAAAGCCCTAGCTTTCGAAAGGCTCTTCTTGACTTACTAAATTTGGCATTTTTCAGTTATGGTTTTCTAATTTATTGCCCGGACTCATTGACTTTGACCTTTAACGAACCCGCTATTGTAGGCTATTTCTGCTCATTTTCTTTCCTAATTGGCAAAAAGGAAAAATAGCAAAAACCCTAACAAAATATGAATCGAAGAAATTCCCAATTCCCAATTCCCAATTCCCAAAACGAAAACGAAAACGAAAGGAAAAGTTCTTCAAGATCACTTTCTCAAGAAACTGAGAGAGTAAATTTTCCGGAGAGAAATTGAAATGCAAAGGAGTGAGAAATTAAACGATCAACCCTTCGAATTCAAACGTAGAAGAATTGACCTAGTTGAATCGTTTGCGTTGTCTTTGCTGGTGAAATGAACCCTCGATTGATTCGGAAAGCCACTGATCTGACACCAACATTTGGCATTCAAATATTCAGAAATTCCATTTCGCATATTTTCTTCCATTTTCCACGGCTTACTTTTTGATGCACTTCTCCAACGGACGTTCGTTTCCACATGAACGATGTGTTTGTGAAATTCCACATATTTGATACTCCACTTTCGCTACTCATTACAATTTTTTTTTTTCTAATTTTTTTTTATCTTTCTTTTAATTTTCGTTTCTCTTTTTTCTTTCTTTCTTGAATTCTCACCACGTTGGTTTAAAGAAAGGGCACCCAAAAAATGCCAAAACAAAAATGAAAATAAAATTTAGGTTAAAATGTCGATTTGGTTCCCAAACTTTGAAGCTGGTTCAATTTTAGTTATACTTTTAATTATCAATTTTAGTCCCTCAAATCTCGTTTAATTTTAGTCTCGTACTTTTAATTGTCCAATTTGAATAATGAGAGCATACAAGGATAACAATAGTCAAGTATGAGGAAGAGTTAAGTAGAAAAAATGTCAAAGACGAAGAAAAAAGAGATAAAAAGCAAGATCGAGTATCAACACATATGATTTTTTTAGTACAATAAGGATAAGAGTATTTTCCCTTTCCTAAGTTGATTGGAAATTTTATGCATGATGTCACCAATTCTTTTGAGCTTTATTATTGAGAGAATGTACTCTCCAGATGGTTAATGCATTAGCTACAACATTGCATGAGTCGATACAGGCCTAGCTAGTATACATTGTTTATGATATCTAAATTAATAATGCATGATTTGAACGTAATAACGCATGATTTGAACGGGGAGGAAGTAAGATGAGAAAATGGTAGAGAGGAGGAAGTAAGATGAGAAAATGGGAGAGAAGAGCAGGAAGATGACGGAAGGAGGGTGGAGGAAAAATAGAAAAAGAGAGATAACCTTTTCTTTAGAATTGTTTTATTATTTTAAATAATAAAACAATAATAATTTAATGTCCTTTTAGATTTATTAATAAAAAAAATTCATGCATCAAACATATATATTATTCAAATTATGGACACTAATAGGGTCATTGCATAGAATGCCTCCATTCACATGTCCACTTCATCAATAGTGTTACCATACTCAGCCTTATCCCTATAGGTTGTTTACTCTAGTTCAAGTATACATGTTATAGCCATTGTTTATTTAGTTTATTGGATTTAGAGTTATATTAACAAGAATTCACTTATTCAATAACAACTTTACAATTTTACATTACTTAAAATCTACGTTAATGTTTACAAACTACAAATAATATGAAAAATGATTAATAATATTATATTTTGAATTTGTAGCCAATAATAACTCACTCAATAATGGAAAATATCTTAATATACATAATTTACTAATATCTAAAATGGAGTAAATCTCATCCTAATATAGAAACAATTTGACATTAAGGATGAGATATTTAAAAGGAAATAACAATTATTTTGATTAATTAATTTTGAAAGAGAGAATAAAAGATTAGGATAATCTAAAAAAGAAGTAAAAATAATGTCAATTTCGTGAGTGTCTCTATTTCTCTTTTTTTAATTGTTTTGTGTTCGACCAAAATATTATTGTTGTATTTAGTGATTAATTATGTACCATTCAATTTTTTTTCTTTTTATTTTTTTATTGTTTGAATGAAAAACAAGATCAAACAAAAAAAGACTAAATAGGAGAAAGAAAAAAAGAGGCTAACTCATGGACTCGAGCTGGGTACACGATTTCCTTAAGAAACTCGTGGACTCTGTACACGATTTTCACACATATTTTTGTCAATACTTTCCATATGACCCTAAATGAGACATATTTTTATTACCATATTATTTTTAAAAAAGGTTTTCACAATACCCTGCTTTTGTCATTTTTTTAAAAAAATTATATTATTTGTGAAATTAACCCCAATTTATTGGGTGAATGTAGATGAAGAAATAGGAGTTTCAATTTTATCATTTAAATTTGCATATTTACCACTCACCACTTTCAATTAAATATCTTTTCTAATACCACTTTCAATACTCTATAACTTCGTTGCCATTACATAAGGAAGAAAGAAGTTTTAATATGGAATCGTGGGAGGGAAGTAATAGCCAATGTACGTTATTTGGCTTTGAGATTTTTTTCATTTTTTTTAAAGATTATTTTGCATCTTCATTTGTTTCATTCCCACATCTTCCTCTCCCTGCAATGCTTTTCTTTTTCCATCTTCAAGCAAAATAAGAAATGCAAACAAAATTAAATGAGTTACTAAAATCAATGAATATATTGACCTAATCTCAAATTCTCTGTACACTTGTAAAAAAAAAAAAATAAACAAACAAAATATTTTAATACAATATCCAAAATAATTTATAAAAAAAGCTACCATTTGAAACGATCAAACCAAAGATCCACTATTCACCTGCAAAATGGTATGTCAAGGAAAATTTATTTGACACAAAGCCATATAAAATACTAAAAATTGTAAAAAGGAAAATTATTAAAGGAAAGAAGTGATAAAAAACAACTACAAAAGACCATGTAAACTCTCTAAATTCTCTTTGGATAATGAAATTAGAATATCTAACCAAATTTTTGCAAATCTAAGAATTAAATGATTCCTCGCTAAATTCATATACATTATAGAAAATAAATTTATGACTTTTCAAATCTAACACAATTCAATGTTTCCTTTTTGAAAAATAAAAATATGTGAAATCATGTGATTTGAGAATTAAGTTGACTAATTATTTTTCTAAAAAGTATCGTTTGTAAAAGAAAAGGTTCAATAAGTTACCTCTCTAGAAATATGTTTTTTGAAATTAAATTGGCTAATTTAAAGGAGAATTTTTAAAAATAAAAAAGAAGGAAAACTATTTACACAAAATAGCAAAATTTTTAGATAGTTGTAATAGACACTGATAGAAGTCTATCAATGATATAAATGATAGAAGTTAAATGCTGATAGAAGTTTATTAGTGTCTATCACTATTTTGTAGTTTGACATTTTTTTTTATCTGTTAAAATTTTCTAATTTAAAAGACAAAGAATGAAAAAATATCCTTTATAAAATAAAAAAAAAAGTTTTAAAAGAAACCATTAAAAAAAAATGATCATGTAGCTAAAAAAAAGAGAGAAAAAATTGTGCTAATTTGAGAGCGCTTTTTGAGTCTCCTCTGAATTTGTAATGTGAACGGACGCGTCTAGAATTTAAAGTAGAAACGAATCATAGGAACTGAGGGTATGACAGGAATTTCAATTAAAATTAAGGGCAAAACAGAAAGGGAAAATTTCTCTCTCCCTCTCTTTTTTTACGATACGAGTATAGCAGATGCAATGTTTTTTTTTTTTTTTTTTTTTTTTTTTTTTTTTTTAAATGCATTCGGTATTTTCCTTTATTTTATTCGGATAATAATATGCATATGAAATTCTGTATCACTGTATGTACCAATATGAAAGGAAAAATTTGAGTTCCATTTCCACTCCTTGAAATTACGGGAAAAAAATGGTGTGGTTGCGATCGAACTGAGATGTCCATTTCTCCGTGGCTGTCTCCCAAACAAAATCTGATTCGATTCACTACACCAACTGCCTCAGCTCGAGATCACCTTCCACTGATCCGTTCGAATTTCGCAAACGCTTTCGCCGGAGGATCGGTGGACATGGCAGTTAACTCTGTTCGAGTCGCTGCCGCTCAAATGACCTCCATTAACGACCTCTCTTCCAACTTCGCCATCTGTTCTCGCCTCGTGAAAGTATGTTAACTCACACCATTCTTCATTGTTCATGTCTTAATTCTCATTTTATCACTGCATTTTTCGATATCTACAAAGTTTTGAACACCTTTCACAATTGATCGGAATATTACGAATCAAGGTTGTTAACTGACTAATTTCTGTTTGAAATGTTTGTTTGAATTTATGTATGGGAGTAAATTATCGGTCCTTCTGTAGAAAGAAAAGAATAAGGAGTACAAACGATCTGGTCACGAATTTAACTCATCGCGATACTACTTTGAGTTGATGTTTTGCCGCTTTCCGCTGATCGGAGGTTTCTTCTTCGTAATCTGGAGAGATTCATAATTTCCTCCGTTTTCTGCTCATTTGTCTATATCTGCCAAGTTTAAAACATCTTTCACAATTAATCGAAAGTTTGTCAATCAAAGTAGTCAACAGCCTAATTTCTGTTTGAAATGTTTGGTCTAAGTTATGTACGGGAGTAAATTATCGGTCCTGTTGTAGAAAGAAGAATGTAAGGAGTACAAAATATTGGGTTACGAGTTAGCTCGTCGAGATACTACTTTTATTCGCTGTTTTCCACTGATGGGACGTTTCTTCTTCTTATTCTTATTCTGATCATTTTGGCCAGTTTCTTGAATTAGTTGTTAGGTGAATGCGTTATGAATCGATGAGCTCCCGATTAGGAAACAGTGGATTCGATGTCTGGCTGACTGATTTATCAATAAATTTATCGTTGTTCCTGATTTGAAATGATTTTTCTTTTAGCTAGTCAAGGTAACATGATTATTTACATATTCATAGGAAGCAGTTTCAGCTGGAGCAAAACTGATATGCTTCCCAGAAGATTTTTCTTTTATGCCTGCCAATGATGGGGAAAGTCAAAAGATTGCAGAGCCTTTGGACGGACCAATTATGAATCAATACTGCTCTTTGGCAAGGTTGTTCATCATTCTTCGGCTGTTACATCTCTATCGAAGACACAAAAATGAATTTGTTACTCAAATTTTAATCTCTATCATCACAGTAATTTTTGTGCATCTTTTCGTTTGAGTTGATTCTCTACAAAATATTGTGAATTGTACATAATTGATAATTCAAATTGGTTTCAGTTCGTGTATATAGGCATAATCTACCGTAACAAATAGTGATTTCATGAACATCTTTAAAACGTCTTCTAATTTCTGTTTACTCTGAGTTAATTTGCAGAGAATCCAGCATATGGCTATCACTTGGAGGCTTTCAAGAAAAGGGACCTGATGATCAACATTTCTACAACACACATGTCATAGTTGATGACACTGGAACCATCAGGAGCAGTTATAGGAAAATACACCTGTAATACACTTGCTATTTATTTTATATTAATGCATATGCGTTTGTGAGAGAGAGACAGAGATCGCATACTTTTGGGCACTTGATTGAATTTTACATTTGTAATAGTGAAAGTTATTTCATTTGTGTTGGAAGTTAATGTGACTGGTAAATACATTTCCTGCATTATTTTGGATGCTTCATCTTTATGCTGTGCAATTATTCTATGTAAAGGTTTGATGTCGACGTTCCTGGTGGAAGAGTATATAAAGAAAGCAGCTATACAAAGGCAGGTAACTTCCGTAACATCTTATGAATGCAAAAATATGCATAATGGTTCTGTCATTTTTCCTTTATTCATTATGTTAAGAGACTACCCCTAGAGTGGCTACAATTTAAAAGTAATTCACGGTGAGGCAATGTGGCATGAGTCAATTATATTCAATGATTTGGAAAATTTTGTGCATCTTAATAAGTTGTTTATATTTTAGGAGAAGACACTGTAGCAGTTGACAGTCCTATTGGACGACTTGGTCTGACTGTATGCTATGATTTGAGATTTCCAGAGCTCTACCAGCAGTTGAGATTCCAACACAATGCTCAGGTATGAATGATTCAAGTGTGTATCGATATAATATTTTCCTGGCTGCTAACATTTGAGTTTGGATAAAAAACCGGCAGGTTTTATTGGTTCCTTCAGCTTTTACAAAAGAAACTGGGGAGGCACATTGGGAAATTCTTCTTCGTTCTCGTGCAATTGAGAATCAATGCTATGTAAGAATTCCTTTCAACACACTAGCATACCAACTTCTCTTTTTGTTTAACGAATGTTGGGGGAAAATGACTTTGAAAGGTTGTTATTTTGTTTTATTGCTTACTTCTATGCTGAAAAAATAGACATAAATGCATTGTCAGGTCATAGCTGCCGCTCAAGCGGGAAAAGCTAACGAGAAAAGAGAGAGTTATGGTGACTCCTTAATCATTGATCCATGGGGAAAAATAGTTGGTCGATTATCTGGTGAGAACTGTTTTTTCCCCCTTCTAGATTCATTTTTCTTACCTTTTATGGAATGCCAGAAAGCATAATGATCTTAAATAATTATCTTGTGGATAGTCCTACGAACTATGAATCTCTTCTACCATCATCTGAGCATGAAATGATCCCAAATGTTCTTAGATATCTCAGAGATGCTAGCAGACTGCTAATATTTTCTTGCCTCTTTAAAATCTATGTAGATGAATAAATTCTCCTCAATAATCAACTTGTATTAATGATCTTACATAGTAAGGAAGCATAATGTCCAGATGATACTGTAAAGCTATCTCTTAATATAAATGAGGAGATTCACTCTAAGATTGAATTTTTATTATGTTAACATTTCATCGTGGTCTGATCACATGGATGCTTCACGATGGCAAATTATTATGAATAATAGTGTGCCAGTTCTGTACTGCTTACAGTAGCTATAAACTTTTTACGATGCTTACGACTCTATGTTCTGCATAGTTTTTTTCACCTTTCCTAACTATAAGCGAAGGTTAATCCAGTCAATTTTATGTCAAAACTCTTAACAATCAATAGATGAGGGGGTAATTATACAAGCTTGTGGCTGGGGCTGTAATAAAGTACAGTATTATTCATGCGGGGGTTACTGATGCTCAATCTTTTACTTGCCAGCAACAAGTTTGTGGCTATGGCCGTACTAAAGTACAATACTTCATTAAATTACTCATCACAATTAGCCTAAATAACTGAATTAATAGTACTGCATGAAAGAAGGTGATGCAGACCTCCTCGCCTTTCATTTTCCTTGCTCATCTTCTTTTCTCATTACAGTGAACCGTTTTGTGATCAAGACATGTAGCCGCAACTATAATTGGCACATAATTTTAATTCTTTATGAAATATCCTTGGTGAGTCAAGAACACCAGCGACTTTCATTGGACTTACCATACCCAAAAATTATGTGCTTTACAATTACAACACGTCATTACGCAGAGAGTGCAAGTTTGAAATTGATTAGGTAATGCTATAAGAACTACCTCAAGTAAAAAAATTTAGCAGACTCGCAAAGGATATTTCACTATCTAAGTGTAGACGGAGTGCTACAAGAGGACACACTTAAGAAGAAGAGGAAAGACTTGCTCCACAAGTCAAACATGGCTAAAAAGGTGGAGGAAGATTTGGATTTTCCAAAGAAGGTGGAGGAAGACTTAGTCTTGCCTTTCTCCTAAAGTTTAGGAAGGTGGTGGAAGACCTAGTCATGCTTTGCTCTTAAAGAAAATAGTAGTGGGAAGATTTGCTATATTTAGTAGGAATCTATTAGGTTACCACCTAACAAGAACACTCAAGAACAACAAAGAATACAAAAAACACTAAAGATAGAAATATATATTCTAATATCAATGAAGAAACTACAATACACCTGTTAGATGATATAATATTAAATTTGCCTTCACTTATCAGCTTAAGCTTTTGGGTTAATCGGTGATTTAAGATGGTATTAAAGCTGATAGTCCAGGATGTCTTGTGTTCAAATCCCTGCAATGTTATTTCCTCGTCAATTAAAGTTGATTTCCACGTGTTGGGTCTTCTAAGTATTTCAAGCCCACAAGTGAGGAGGAGTTCACTCATCATGTTAAGTTTCTGGGTCAATCGGCGATTTACGAATACCATAGCCTTTTGAGAGGTCTAGTCTCTCTCGAATTCTCCAAAGTAAAATCCCATAAAATTCTTCACCCCTTCTTCCCAATCCCACTCTCTCTATTTATAACTAAAAGCTCTCACAAACTTTCTAGCTCTTTACTAATCTGCCCCTTCTAATAACCATACTAATGTTCTACTAATAATCCTACTATATCTCTAACTAGGGCTCTCACATAATCTCCTACATATCTCTCAACCACACTTGAAGTGAGGGAAGGTGAAGGGAAGGTGATTGGAGGTGTGGGCTCTAAGAGGTGCGCTTCCAATCGGTGGAAATTGGAATGCATTCAATCCATCTCATCTCATCTTACTCCTTAGTGAACATGTATTTGAGGGAATCATAGGGCAGAATCTCCTCTATGAAAGAGAGCTTAGGCTACGGGCTGTGTAGTCTGTAGTGAAGTTCCTTGGGAAGGGTTGAAGTTCATCAAGGGTATCTTTTCAATGTAGTAGTTGGAGGGAAGTCGTCTATAGGCTTAGCCTAGCATAGTGTTAGGTCGAGGGAGATCTTGTCACCTAAGGTCGATGCCTTAGGGTTGTCTATGGTAGAGTGACATGCATTGTAAAACTATTCTTGGCACATGCATACAAGATTTGTATATAGAGGTTGGGAAAGAGGTTTCATAAAGATTAGCTTTGTGTGGCTTTGTTGTGTTTTGGTGATTTCTTATTTGTCCAACAAAAGTTGTGTGAACCTTGTGGGAGGTTGTTGTGAGTTACATTTCAAAGAAGAGCTTGGAAGAGTTGAGGAGAGTGGTTGATTTCACACTAACAGTAACTGTACATTGTGAACCATATGAGTGATAAGGAGGTTGACTAAGAGGGGTTATGATCACTAGTCTTGCGGTCCATATGCATGGGCAGGTGGTCTAGCGAATCTCTTACCACTGACAAGTCAAGAAAAAAAATGGCGTTCGAGAGGCGGGCCCGTGACAAGTATGTTAGGACCCTAAGTCTCAATGCACATAACTTTGGCTTGTTTGGCTAAGGTGGAGGGGTCGAGTGGTACACTCTTGCTGGGAAGGAGCGTAGGTGAGCGCACACCCAGGGATGGCTGCAGACACAGGTGGGTAGACCTCACACGCAGCAGGCGCACCAATGCAGGCATGCTCAAGCATCTAACACCTTGACATTACAAGGGCAAGGTTGGGATTCCTGCTTGTGGGCGGATTTAAATCACAAATTTGGGAATTATGTTATCTACTGAAAATTTCGCTAGTTTTGCCCTATTACATTGGGATCCTATTTAATCTGCCCAGAAACATCTGAAAATACATATTGATGGTGTTGATATCAAACTCTCACTAGGATGCATTATATGTTTTAGAGTACGATATTTTCCACCGAGGAGCATGTAGAGAAACGATATTTTCCAATATTTTCCCCTCAGATTTCATTTATTTCAGATCGGTTAGCAACGGGAATTGCTGTAGCAGACATTGATTTCGATTTGATTGAGTCAGTGAGGTCAAGGCTTCCAATTGCCCAGGTAAGTTCAATTACGTTTTATTCACAGAGAACCAGTGAAATATGACTACTATGTTCTAGTTTGAGTGTCCTGCATCTTAATTTGAAAATGTGGTGTACCTTTCTGCTTATCTTAATATCCCTCTTATCAGTGAAAGTTCATCACCTGCTATCGCCCAAGTGAAATAAAATTTTTGTTAAAATATCATTTTGGTCTTTGTACTTTGAGTTTTGTTCTATTTTGGTCTGAGTATCCAATTTTAGTCATTTTACTTTATACTTCTTAAAATTAGCCCTGGTAATTAGTTTGTTGCTGGTTTCTTTTTTTTTTTTAAAGAAGAAAATAAAAAGTCTACATCATCATTCCCGGTGAAAATATATTTACAGTGTCTTTTCTTGCATGAAAATTATTAGGGTTGTTTTGAAATTTTTCTATATTTGTAAATAGTTTGATGTTTTTTTTTTGTTTATAATAATTTTCAAATTATTATGATTATTTAATCAAATTTCATAGAAAATTAACTTTGGAGGACTAAATTTGAGATTTATTAAAAGTATTCGACTAAAGTTAAAATTTATTGAAAGTACACTACTAAATTAGGATAATTGGAAGTACATAGACTAAAATGTGACAAAATACAAAGTACAAAACAAGGACCAAAATAGTATTTAATCCGATAAAAAAAAAGACTAGTTCATTTGACTGTAGTGAAGGTCGGGGTTCATGTGACGTGCTTTCACTCCATTGAAAACATTTTTTTCTTCTAAACTTCGTTATTGTGTTTGTAATATAACTAATTAGCGTATGAAACTAGTTCGACAGGTGGAATTGATTTACAGAAATTCAAAAGTTGTTTTCCCGTTTACATCTTTAAGAAGTTGCTTTGAATTTACGCACAAATCACAAGCAACTTGTTTTATTAAATAGAAAATAGCTGGCAAACAACGTTGTTTCATAATTTGTTATATTGAAGCATTATATTCCATAATTCTTCTTCTTTACATTTCAGCAACGGAAGCACTTTGATTTCTGGAAACCAGCGTCAACGTGACTCCTTACCCATATCCAGGTGCATTCACATTGTTTTTTAAAGCCTTCATACTTCTAACATTCTTCCGTACATCTCTCAGTCACCTAATGATCTTTTTATTAAATTACAATTTTTTTTGTCTATTTGATCCTTGAATTTTAAGAAGTGTTTAATAGGTTCTTGAACTTGTATAATAGATTTTAACTTTCATTTTTATGTCTAATAGGTATATGGATTTGTTATTTTGTGTCTAATAGGTCCTTGACTTGCACCTTCTACATTTTTTTTAATTCACAAGTCTACTTAGTTAAGTTCTAAGACTTGAAATCCAAATTAAAAGTTCTAAGATTTGTTAGACATTTTTATAGCTCGAAGATCTATGGGACACAAAATTAAAAGTTTAGGGACTTTTTAGATAGCTTTTAAAATTTACAAATCCTTTAGATTCAAACTTGAAAGTTTTAAAGACTAAACTTGTAATTTAACCATTTTTTTTAATGCTTTAAAGAGTTTTTGTGTTAAAACATATTTTTTCTTTTCATTGTACTAGTGGAGGTGAGTGGATGCAATAATCTCCCAATGTACATGGTAGAAATATATACATGGTTTTTAATCGTCATTTATGTGACCCGTGTATCTACATTTGTTATACTTATAATAACCAAAGTTTTGATAAGATTCGTCTATTTCTTGGGCTCTATTTTTTAAAAACAATATTTTCAGTAATGCTTTTATTGATCTTTTGAAGACAAGTGGCGGATCCAAAAAATTTGTTGACAGCAGGCTTTATATTCAGTAAAAATTATTTGAAAAAATAAATGTAAAGAGTGGGGCTTGAATCTGGGTGTGGAGGGGACGGGAAGATATGTCAATTTTTTTATATATATTATATAAAAAGCATAAAGTTGAGGAGAGACTCGAGCCCTTCGGACATATACTAAATTCGATTCCATTTCAAAATTTTGACCTTTCAATAATAAAAATAATATTATTACAGAAAAAAATTATGTATTAGTATTTCAGGACATTATTGTGTCCAAAATTTGCCTTCGCCATCAGGAGTGTTTCTTCTAATAATCTTTTATGTTGTCAAGGACGGTAATTTTCCTCATTGCTACAAATTTTCACACTTTTTTTTTACCCCATCCACTTTCATCAGACTCGAACATGGTGGAGGCAAACCATTGCCATCCTCACGGTATTGATTTCTGCACAATATGTTACGCTTATTACTCAGATTAGGTGTGTTCACGGTTCCGGTTGGTTTGGTTATCAAAAATTTTGATTGTGGATATATATCAAATTGAATCCTTTGTTTGCTCCAAATCAAACTACAAATATTTGGTTTGGTTTGGTTTGATTCTATATATATACACACACATACGAGTTGTTTGTCGCTACGCCTTTTTACCTAGCCTCATATTATCTTGGTGCTAGCTCATTTTTCGATTGGATAAATCGAAATTGTTTGTTTATCCAAAAAGAAAATCTAATAGCAGATGTTTGAGTTCCGAACTGGGTATTGGTGCTACTAGTAACTTGGTAAATATATGGGTGTCCCTCTTGTCCATGGTCGTATTATGAAAGCAAAGTAAGTAGTCGATAAGGTTGTGGCAAGATTGTCGGTATTCTTTACTTCACTTCTGATAAGGCTATATATATAATTTTGATTTGATTTTGTCACTCAATTTAGTTTGGTCGGTTCCCCCGACTCAAGTGTTAATTGAAATTACTATCTCATTACCTCAATTGGGAATTGAACATGCATTTAATAGTTTTTCTAAGATAACATTTTTGGAAAATGATGCTAAATTTTATGGTAAATAGTTGGGATCTGCTCATTTCTTCCTCTCGTAATCTCAAGTTGATAACATGAATGGTGGGTTAACTTTGGGATAAATGATAATTTCATACCATTACATTATTAAATACTAGGAATCTTAGTGTTATAGTAAAAGTGAAAGTCTAAATTGACCAAACTATTTGAATCAAATTGATTAATGACATGTTTGGGAATGATTTTAAAATGATTAAAATCACTTTCAACTTTGATTATATAAAAACCACATCTAAAAATGTAATCCAAATGTTAAAGTGATTATATGAAAATAACTTTAGCCATTAAAAAAAATCACTTTCAAATTGCCCTTTATTTCTGATATATGTTTGCTCTCAAAGTATAAACCATAAATGTCAATTTCATGACCGTAAAAATGGTGAAAGTGAGCTTAGGATGAATTTTTGAACAATTAAAAATACTTTTAGCCCTCAAAAGTACTTTTCAAACTTTTATAACATTTTGGAATGTTTAAAGAGTGATTTTGCATATTAATGTTGGCAAAGTTTGAAATAGAGTTTAGAAAAATCTGAAATCTTTTAAAATTAGTATTTTAATAATTAATTGAAAGGTGATGGTTGATGGAGTGATTAATGGGGCGAATCCCCTCAAAATTTGGCCCTTATTTCATTTATTAATGGAAATATCAAATTTGCCTTTGTATTTAAGAATAAGTTTTTAAATTTGTCCTTGTATTTAAGAATAATCTTTTTTTTTTTTAGTAATTTGATAATTTTTAAATCACTCTGTAGCCAAACATAACAATTCAAAATCACGTTTAAGAGTTTGAAACCAAACATCGTTATGATTATATGAAAATCAATTTTACAAAATTAATTATACCTAAATCTCTCTCTATTTTTTTTTAAATCACTACTTCAACCATCATTGTTGGAGGAATCACCCTAATATTTTTATAAAAAAAGTATCCTAAATATAAATAACTGCGGGAATAACTCCATACCAAAAATTACCCAAAATTGTCATAACTTGATACAGCAACAAAACTATATTTCCACTATATTTCCCCCTTTATACCTTGACGAAGCAGACGGTATAAGCAAATTAAATAGGAAATTTGTACGGATGACCCAAAAATTTGACGAAAAATGTCAAATGACTCGAATTTTTGAAAAAATGTCAAACGACCATGTGCTGATATCAAGATCAGATGAAATTACTAAATTATCAAAATGAACTTGCATCAAGATTGGATGAAATTGCCAAAATAAACTGGCGCACCCGAAAAAGCCCATCTTGTTGTCGCTCTCTTCCTCCCTCTCTCTCCTCCTCCCTCCCTCTCGCTCCCTTTCTCGCTCTCTAGTCTCTCCCTCTCTTTCTCTCTCGCTCTCTCCCTCTCTCTCTCGCTCTCTCTCACTCTTTTCTCACACACAGGATTTGAAAAGCCCTCAAATTCATACGGCAGCCGACGCACTTATCAATCTACCCATCTACGGGTAGATTCTCAACGGCGAATCATTAGTTAAACAAATTCCAGAAGACACTTCTCTTATTTTTCTAGTTAAATCTTCACTGAAACCGTCGGATTTTTCAATCTCAAACAGCTCAAGTTCTCAATCTTTTGGAGAGGTACCCTTTGAAATTTAATTTTTGATATATGAGCTTGAACTGCATACATTGTATATTCTGTCATGTCCTACTTGCAAAAACTCAAAGCACTTTCCATGGTTTCTTCTTCGATTATTGCTGATAACAAGTTCAACTTAGTTCGAGTCTTGTACTGGCGAATTGGGTCTTCCTCTGTTGCCTCTAACGCTAGATTTTATCGAACTAAAAAGGCTCCCCAAACGGAAGAATGTGAAAATTCTGGGGAAATTTTGACTAGGGTTAGCAGAAACGGTCATCGGATTTCTCGGGCCATTAGAAAGGAGGCTCAGGCTGCGTTGTTGGAGTATTTGCATTCTACTAGAGGGATTCAACATGTGGATGCTGAGAATATGAGTAGAAATTCACCAATCTTTCTTGAGGAACTTCTGGGAAGAGTTGAACATGAGGGCGATATTGCGCGGTCAATTACGCGATTTTTGCGCTACCATCCGATTAATGAATTCGAGCCCTTCTTTGAGAGTGTGGGCTTGCAACCTGCAGAGTATAATGCTTTTCTTCCACGTAATTTGATGTTCTTGAGTGATGATGATTTATTGCTTGAGAACTATCATGTGTTGCGTAACTATGGAATTCAACGAAATAAGATAGGGAAAATATATAAGGAAGCAACTCAGATATTTCAGTATGACTATGGTGTTTTGCTGTCGAAATTAAAAGCATATGAAGAACTTGGTCTCAGCCAAGCTACTGTTGTTAAATTTGTTGTTTGTAGCCCCTATCTATTGGTTGGTGGTGTTAATGATGGGTTTGCCCAGGTATTAGATAAATTGAAGAACATTGGATTTGAATCAAGCTGGGTTGAAGAACAACTGATTGATGGTAATTCCTATAACTGGAAGCAAATTCTTGGGTTGCTTTTCTGGTTTAAACAGATGGGTTGCTGTAATGAGAAGTTGGCTGATTTAATCAGCCAACATCCAGATTTTTTATTTGAGGATTCAGGAAGTAAATCACTTTCCTTAATTGGGTTATTACTGAAAATGGGATCCTCAATGATCCAGATATGTTCCGTGTTCCTGCAATTCCCTCAAATCCGTGTTGGTAAGTTTGTTTCAAATATGAGGCTATGTCTTTTGTTCTTCAATGAAATAGACATGGGTGTGCAAGAGATAGGATACCTTTTCAGATCTCATCCCTTGTTATTGGGATCGTGTACTCTGAAAAAGACTAACAGCTTGCTCGCTAACTTGAATGTTGGGAAGAAACGACTTTGTCAATTCATCTTAGAGAATCCAGAAGAATTGAAGAACTGGAAGCTCGGGACAAGAGTTCCACCTCTACCAGACACAGGAGAGGTTATAAGATCAAAGCAACAGAAAACTCAGTTCTTGTTAAAATTAGGACTTGAAGAAAACTCGAGTGAGATGAAAAAAGCACTCAAGGTGTTTCGAGGTAAGGGAGCAGAGCTCCAAGAGCGGTTCGATTGTATTGTGGAAGCTGGCATTGATGAGAAGGCTGTTTACAAAATGATTTTAGTTTCTCCACAAATCCTTAACCAAACAAAAGATATAATAGAGGAAAAGATAGATTTTCTTGTAAATAATTTGGGGTATCCTGTTTCATCACTAGTAAATTTCCCTTCATATCTTTCCTATACAACTCAGAGGGTCACTCTTAGATTCTCAATGTATAGTTGGCTCAAGGAACAAGGAACAGCTGACCCGATGTTGGCATTGAGCACTATTGTTGCGTGTTCAGAAAATACATTTCTAAGACAGTATGTGAATCATCATCCCAGAGGCATGGAAGTTTGGCAGAATTTGAAGAGAGAAATATATTCAGATTCTATTGCGTCTCCAGCTCATTAGACCAATCTTATTTTAACATATTCTTTGTACCAATCGATAACCAATAATTCATGGAATTGAGGGCTAATCTGCGGTATAGGAACCAGAGCAACTTTTCCATGTCCAGGGAAACGAAAGTGGAACTTCTAAGTGCTGTATCATTTTCACAAAGTAGGTTAACAAACTAAATTATTTGTTGCTTGCAATGCGAATGGAACTTCGCTTCCTCCCCAGTTCAGTTATTTCCAATTAACTTTTACCTTGTTAACCATTTGCAGATTTTGGTGGTCCTCTTGGGGCAGTGTAACACAACATTGTTTTGCTCATTACTCACTATTCGAGCTTCTTTTAACATAGTACTTACAAATCATGGAAATTTGAGACAATCTTTACTCACTGGATCTGAATTCCTCTGGAGGTATATCTTCTGTGCTTTTGTGGCAAAACATTATATCTCTCATTCTACCGCATAGTATTGGCGTCTAAATTTCTAAATATATGTTGATAAACACATTATGTAAGTGTCGTGGTAGACCATCTTTCTTCATTTGCAACTTTGTCTATTTATTTAACACAGAAAGAATTGGAGCTTTCTAAATATATTACTACATAGTTGCGTAATCTCCCACCTTATTGTAGTTTAAATTGTATCTTTAGCTTGTGATCACGATAAAACTCCACACGAGGCAGATAGAAATGGCTGTTCCTTAAACTCATACTGTTGGTAGGATTTCTTTGCCGATATTACTTAGAGGAAGGATACATCTCAAGATTGGCCTATTGCAATTGCAAGTACTCTTTGTATATATGCTGTGGCAATTCATATCATTCTATAAATCTTATGCTTTTATTTTGGAATAAACCACATTTGTTTTGGCAATTTTCTTTTTTCATGCTTGTACAAGATATTTAGTCTGAAAGGAGGAATTTTTTAATATTTGTTGGCGAGAGGGAAAAGTTCTTGAATGAAGCAGCCAAGAGCAATATAGATTTAAAAAAGTAAATCTGCATGAACCTAACATTGCTCTGCATGAATCTAACACTGCTTACAAAATTCTAATACTTTTGTAGGTTCTTGGTATTAGATATTGTTTTGATTTCTTCTACAGATTCGTTTTAGATTTTATTTCTTGTAGATTTCATTATTTGTTGTAATTTCTCCTTAAATAAAGGAGACTTTGTTGTAAACACCCTATTATAAAAAGGTTACTATGTTTCACAAATGAATCAAGCAAATACAGATTGAAAGCCCAGTTACTTTATTTTTGGTATCAGAGCAATCAACCAACATCCCCTTCCTCCTTTAGCTCGCTACAATGGCCTCTTCATCCTCTCATCCCAATCCCATCGTATCAACTCCCCAAATTTCTGGCTTGCTAACATCTGCAACCTTGTCCCTGTCCGGCTTGATTCCACCAACTATGGCTAGTGAAAATATCAAATATCTGCCATCTTCTGTGCTCATGCTTTGTTTGGTCACCTAGACAATTCTACACCAATTCCAAATAAGTTTCTCCCTCCTCCCCTGCAGCCCAACCCTCTTCCTCAACAAATACAGAAAATATCTCTGATGTCGTATATATATTGTCGATAGTTCTACTCGAAATTATTACTGGGAGAAAAGCTATTGATAATTCAAGAGCCGCAGGGGAACATAATTTGGTGGCATGGGTAGAAATCATCTCTTCCTTTTCATCTTTAAGTATCCAGTTCACACCTACCAATTTTACTTGTTTAATTAATATGTCGTTCTACCGACCATCCTCATATGAAGATAATTGTTGGACCTGTAAGATCGCATGTTTTACCCACTGCCAATTACAACTCATGCATACACACACGCTCATTGAGATAAAGCAGAAGTGAAACTTATGTTGTGATACCGAGCATGGACTATGAAAACATGTTTTATACTTTTGCAGTTTAGAAAATGATTTTGTTGATTTGCATATCATTCATGATAGAATGGTCATTTTATTGCCAAATTTTTTAGATGCACTAGTTCAGATCCATGGACATGGGGCAGCAACTGTTTTTATTTGTACACTTCTCTACACTCTGGATGGTCATAACTTGAAAGAAGCTGAATCATGATTGTTTCTGCCGTCAGTTGCTTGAATGTTTATTGCTGTTACCATCCTAAATTAACTATTTTAGATATTTAATTTTGAATTTTGTGGATCTGGAATTACCCTTAGTTATATCAATTCCATTATAAGAATATGATTTTGTTTATATATTCCTTGGAATATTACAGTTCATATACATGAGCTGAATCTAAGTAAATATAATGTGCTGCATTTTCAAATTCATTTTATGCCAAATGATATGATTTGCGACATTATATTTGTTTATATGTCCTGCAGTAAATATGGGAAGGATCATATATTTGTAGACTGAAAAATATTACTTTTCTCCATCTCAGGCACAACCCTTATTTAAAGACAGAAGGAAATTTTTGCAGATGGCCGATCCATTGCTCCAAGGACAACACCCAGTCAGAGGCTTATATCAAGCTCTTGCAGTAGCTGCAATGTGTGTTCAGGAACAGCCTCATATGCGACCCCTTATTGCTGATGTTGTCACAGCCCTTACATATCTTGCCTCCCAAAAATACGACCATGAAACCCAGCCAGTTCAAAGCGCTCGCAGTAGCTCATCCACATCTAGATCTTCTAGCAGAGAACGGTGAAGTTGTTCAAACAAGAAGCTAACATGAAACCAAATTCTAATCATTGGATTGTTGCAACCTTCGTAACCCATTATCAGCTTTCTCTACGTTTACATGCCGTAGACTTGATTTACGATGTCACTTCGACTCTCCGAGGCAATCAAACAAGCAGCCAAGCCAGGCATGTCTAGTGGTGTCTGTTACTGGCCTCTTCCTAGCTGCAGTTGCATACCAGATAGCTCCTCTACTCCCAGGTTTTGATCTACTTAGAAAACTTTTAATTCTTCTATTATAATTTTTATATCTATTCTTCCCCCCACCTGTTCCAAACCATTTCCTTCTTGCACAAGATTCTTTATGTACAATTGAGCTTGGTGTTTTTGTATCTATATAGAAATAGGTTTCTGCTTAAGGGATTATCTCACCTCACCTGAAATGTTACAATCTTAGACAATGGTTAACCGACCTTTCGAAGGGAACAGTTACCCCCCCCCACCCCCCACCCCACCCCCCCCCCCCCCCCCACCCAAAAAAAGGGTAAAATTGCTGTTGATCCAAGCTGTGCATTTGTATACACTTTGATTTGCAACCATTCTTATATCACCAAGAATGCCGAGGCATTTTGATCCTTTTTAGTTCTCAGCAACGAATTTGGCAACAATTACTCTACAAATATTCCGACTTGGAATATAAACTGATTCTAATATGGTTTGGGCAGAGCCAAGAACAATATATGAGAGACAATTGACCCATTGATTTGTCTTATTTTCAAAATTTATACAACTTTTATGCTTCCCGCTGTGATAGTGTTATTTTTTAGTTCAACAATTTTAGGAAACAAGAAATCGAAGTTTGAATTTGGAGGAGGTAACAAGTATCTTATCTAAATCTTATCTAATTAGGCTCATTAATGCTTCGATTGGCTCTAATAAAGTGTTTTTAAAACCATAATGAGTTCCTTTTTATTTTACTGGGAAGCATGAATTGGGTTGGGAGCAATAGAAATCAAAGCATAAAGCATTCATTTATATACAATAATTTATCACTCATTTTGGAAAATACATTATTCATCCAAGTAATATATATACTGAAAAATATTGTTTTATCTCTCTTATTTTTTAATAGCTGGGTAAGATAGGTCTTCTTATATAGGAGAAAGACCTTTTACAAATATGGAAAAACAAATATGGAAAGAATAAAAAAGCAATAAAGGATAAATATTTGGAAAATAATATTTATACACATATAGAAATTCCAACACTCCCCTTCAAGTTGGTTTGAAGATATCTTCCATAGCCAGTTTGTCAATTGTCGAATTGTTTCTTTGGAAGACCTTTAGTAAGCACATCAGCAATCTGTTCTGAGGTAGGAAGATAAGGAATATATATTGTTTTTGCTTCAATTTTCTCTCTAATAAAATGTTTATCAACCTCATGTGTTTTGTTCTATCATGTAGAACTAGATTATGGACAATAGAAATTGCAGCTTTATTGTCACAATAAATCCGTATAGGCGTAGTCAAGGAAATCTTTAACTCTTCAAGTATCCTTTTTATCCATATGCCCTCACAAATTCCATGAGCTAAGGCTCTAAATTCTGCTTCAGCACTACTGGCCATACATTCTGTTTTTTACTTCTCCAAGTAACCAAATATCCTCCAACGAAGGAACAATAACCAGAGGTAGATCTTCTATCTGTGGCACTTCCTGCCCAATCTGCATCAGTGAGACTTCTATTTGGAAGTGATTATTTCTTTGGAATAGAATACCTTTTTCGGGAGATCCTTTCAAATACCTTAAAATTCTATAGGCAGCTTCAAAATGGATCGGTCCAGGAGCATGCATAAGCTGACTAACCATGCTCACAGCATACGCAATATCAGGACGTGTATGAGACAAATAAATCAATCTACCAACAAGTCATTGATATCGTTCCTTATCCTTTATTTCTTCTGCTTTTGCTGCTAGTAGCTTTAGATTAGGCTCAATAGGAGTTTCTACAACCTTGCACCCAAGTAAGCCTGTTTCTTTAAGTAAGTCAAGAACATACTTTCTTTGGTTAACAAAAATCCCCTTTTTTGATCTTGCAAATTCCATTCCTAGGAAATATTTCAGCGTTCCCAGGTCTTGATTTGAAATTCACATGCTAATTTTTTCTTGAGATCAGCTAAACTTGCTTCATCATCACCTATGAGAATAATATCATCTACATAAACAATCAAAATTGAGATTTTATTATTCTCTGAATGTTTATAAAATAATGTATGATCTGCTTGACTTTGAAGAAATCCATAACTGGACACAACTTTTCCAAAACGTTCAAACCAAGCCCTTGGGGACTGTTTAAGGCCATAAAGAGATTTTTTTAATTTGCAAAATTTACTCCAACCCAGATCCTTTTCAAAATCTGGTGGTAAGCTCATAAACACATCTTCTTCAAGATCACCATTCAAAAAAGCATTTTTCACATCAAGTTGGTAAAGAGGTCATTCTAAGTTAACTGCAAGAGACAAAAGAACTCTAATGGAGTTAATTTTAGCAACAGGAGCAAAAGTTTCTTGATAATCAATTCCGTATGTCTGAGTAAATCCTTTAGCAACCAGCCTTGTATCTCTCAACATTACCATAAACATTACATTTTATGGTAAATACCCATTTACATCCCACGGGCTTCTTATTTTTAGGCAACTCTTCTATTTCCCAAGTTCCATTTTGTTTTAGAGTATTCATCTCCTCCATAACTGCTAATTTCCAATTTGGATCATCTAAAGCCTCATGTATATTCTTTAGAATAAATAGGTCATCTATCCTGGATGTGAAAGATCTATGATTACTCGACAATTTTGTATATGACATAAAGTTTGCAATAGGATATTTGGTACAACTTCGAATACCTTTCCTAAGGGCAATGGGAACATCGAGATCAGACACAATTGGTGAAGTACTTTGAATAGTTGAAGGAGTAGAAATGGAAGAAGGATTACCAGTTTCATTCGGAGTAGAAATGGAAGGAGGATTACCAGTTTCATTCGGAGTAGAAATGGAAGGAGGATTACCAGTTTCATTCGTCGGAGTCTCAAATTGGCTCTGTGAAGGACCAACTATCTTGTCTTGGTTCCTTTGATTGAATGTTCTTCTAGTATAAAACTTAAGCTCAGGCACTTGATCAATATGACCAGTTTGTAGTATTTCTCCCCCTAAGTGAGAAGATTTTATGCTTGGCATCATAAAACTAGGAACATATGAACGGGGAATATCCCAAAAAATTTCTTCCAAATTTGGTTTCCCCCCCTAAAGAGAATTTTGGGGAAAATAGGGTTGATTTTCTAGAAATGACACATTCATACTCACAAAAAAAAAAATTTGTTTGAGGATCAAAACATTTATAACCTTTTTTACTTGAAGAGTAACCTACGAAAATGCATTTAACAGCCATATGATCAAGTTTGGACCGAAAATGACTAGGTATGTGAACATAAACAGTACTCCCAAAAACTTTGAGAGGTAATTCAGAATATATGCGGGATATTGAGAAAACAATTTTAAGACAGTCGATAGGAGTTCTAAAATTCAAGATCTTACTAGGCATTCTATTTATTAGGTAGGTAGTTGTGAGGATTGCTTCTCCCCATAAATATTCTGGAACATGCATGGAAAACATTATAGCACGTGCCACTTTAAGTAAATGCCTATTTTTTCTTTCAGCAATCCCATTTTGTTGAGGAGTATCCCGACATGTAGACTGATGAATAATTCTTTTGTCTTTCAAAAAATCACCAAAAGACGCATTAAAATACTCAGTTCCATTATCAAAGTGTAAAATGCAAATTTTGGTTTGAAATTGGATTTCAATCATATTATAAAAATGTTTAAAAATGTCTCTCATCAGCCTTTTTTTGCATTAAATAAACCCAAGATAAACGAGTATGATCATCAATAAATGTAACAAACCATCTTTTTCCACTATTAGTTGTAATTTTAGAAGGAACCCAAACATCGCTATGAATTAAATAAAAAGGTTTGGAAGCCTTATAAGATGAACAATCAACTCCCTTAAATAAATTTGGAAACAAGTATTTGAGATAAGAAAAATTGGGATGTCCTAGTCTATGATGCCAAACATAATTTGTTCTTTACTAGAAGGAGAACTATACTACTGAGAGCTTGAGTTATTTTATTGCTAAAAGAACCTTCATCAAAGTAGTAGAGACCATCAAGCATCCTAGCACTCCCAATCATCCTCTCCGATTCCTAATCCTGAGTGTGTTTCAAAGAATATAACACGACAGTTAGAATCTTTAAAAACAGATAAAAGATTACAGGCTAATTTCGGAACATGAAGAACAAAGAGATGTTGTCAGTCAATTTAACAGTTCCTTTTCCTGCAATAGAAGAAAAACTTCCATCTGCAATTTTGATTTTCTCATTGCAATATGATGGAGAATAGGAATCAAAGAAGGAAGACGAACTAGTCATATGATCTGAAGCTCCGGAATCAATAATCCACGGAGATGAAGAACCACAAGAGAAGGCCTTAGGATAATTGTCTGTTTGTGTCAAAGAAACACAAGAATTATTAGATGACAATTTGGTGGGTAACAAGTTCAGGATTTCAAAGAAACACAAGAATTATTAGATGACAATTTGGTGGGTAACAAGTTCAGGATTGGATGAATTTGCCCTTGTAATATGGTAGAGAAATAGAAGAAATCCAGCCAAGTTCAATATTTAAACCAAACCCAATTGAAGCAACCCAACCCAAATCCAAATTGGATCTGAGTGAATCGAACCCACACAAACCACAACTATAGTGCCGACGGATCTGCAACCGAAAGTAGAGTGCGTTGTTTGACGTCAGCAGCTAGGGTTCCGGTGCAACGGCAAAGAGTGGAGCTCGCGGACCAAATCTAATATGACACGATTGGAACAACTCACGAACCACTCCGATTAGAACAACCCACGAACAATCAGCGATAGAAACCAAGAACTCTGGCAGCGGCTGAAGAGAGGTAAAGCAAAGATCTCTGGTTGTGGTTAACGCCAGGTCTGGCGACGGTGGTCGGAGATCGACAGCGAGCGGCAGCAACGTTCGACGGCAAGATCTGCAACGGCGATAGATCTGCAATTTTTCGACGGCGATTTTCCTAGGAATGGCGGCTCCGATCGAATCGGTTTAATGTTTCGAACGTAAGAAGACGGCGGTGGTCGTCACCTACTGCAAGCGCGGCAGGGGTCTGATTAAGATCAATGGCTGCCCAATCAAGCTTGTTGAAGACGCAGGCGACTAGTGGTGGCGGCTGAGAGTGACGACGGCGGGGGCAGAAACTAGGGTTGGAAAAATTAGGGTTTTTTTTTTAATTTTATTACCGCTTTGATACGGTGCTGAAAAATATTGTTTTATCTCTCTTATTTTTTAATATGTGCAAGATAGGTCTTGAGAAATACCTTTTACAAATATGGAAAGAATAAGAAAGCAATAAAGGATAAATATTTGGAAAATAATATCTATACACATATAGAAATTCCAACAATATATCACATGATACATATTGAGAGGGTTAAGGAAGGACTATATTTTAAATGTTGATGATTTAATTTTCTGCCTTTATAATGGTTGAACTCAGTGGGGGGAAATCGTAAATGATTAAAGGGCTGTAAATTAAAGATCAAAAATTAAGACCATGTTCGATAACTATTTGGTTTTTAAAAATTGTATTTGTTTTCTTACAATTTTTTTATCATGGTTTTTTTTAATGAGTAAATCTTTGAATTCTTAGCCAAATTTAAAAATAAAACATGTTTTTAAAAACTACTTTTCTTTAGTTTTCAAAACTTAACTTGGTTATTGAAAACACTCTAAAAAGTAGATAAAATAACAAAGAAATCAAGGGGGAAAGTATTGTTTAGCTTCATTTTTAAAAACAAAAAATAAAGACCCCACTTGGTGACGATTTTACTTTTAATTTTCTATTTTTGAAATTTATGCTTATTTCAACTTTCATTTCAAATTTTCAATTATGATTTTTACATTTTTTTTTTAAAATACAAATCAAATTCTAAAAACAAAAATAAGTATTTGAAAACTATTTTTTTAGTCTCCATTTTCTAACTATTTGGTTTCTGGTTTTTTAAAATTAACCGTATTTCTTACTAATTTTCTATGATGGTTTTCATTTTTCTTGAGTAAAAGAGTTGAAATCTTAGTCAAATTTCAAAAAACAAAATACGTTTTTAAAAACTACATTTTTAAGTTTTCAAAACTTAGCTTGGTTTTTAATAAATTGTTAGAAAGTATAAAACAAAGCAAGAAATTTAGAGATTGAAGAGGTATTTCTAGGCTTAATCTTTAAAAACAAGAAATCAAATAATTATCAAACGAGACCTTAGTTTTCAAAACTTTGATTGGTATTTCTAAGTTCTTTTATGGACGATTATTGCATCTGTTAGCACCAATTTATTATAATTTTTTTTAGTAAAGTTTTTTTCCTTTAAAAATACTTGACTTAGTTTGAAAAAATAGGAAAACAAAACATAGTTATTTATAGATTAAACTAGTGTTTTATTTTTAAAAAATTAAATTAAAAATGACCATTTTGGTCCAATCATTTTTAATTTATTTTCACTTTTTGAAAGTTGAAGGATCAAAATGAACCAAACTTGAAAGCACATGGACTAAAATGATTATTTTATAAATATTGAGACCACAATTAACCGAATAAATGGAATATAGTAATTTTCCATATTATTATTATTTTATTTATTTATTATTATTATTTTGAAGCAAAATTAAACAGAACTTGCACGTTAGAAGTTAGAACCAAACGCAAAATTACTGTAATTTGCTTTCTTCCTCGCTTAGCAACAAAATGTGAGGTCAAATTTAATATTTAAAAATAAAAAAATAAAAAGAGAGAGAGAGAGATAGATGGAAGGAAAGAAAGAAAGAACAAACAAACAAAAAATCAATCAATCAATGTGTTTTTTATTTTCAAAATCTTCCACTTCGTCGAAGATCCCAAAATCAAGAGTAAGAAATAAAAAAAGAAACAAATCAAAGGGCTGATTTGCAAAGTAATCAAGGCATTTATCTAAGGCAACTGTGCAATAAGGCTGATTTGCAAAGTAATCAAGGCATTTATCTAAGGTCACTGTGCAATTTACCTGCTGCTGCAGGAGCAGGCGTCGGCAAAATCCTCGAGCTGTAATTTTTTTTTTTTTTTTACTGCAGTCGAAATTCCCAAGTAGAACTGGGAGAAGCAAGAAGATCAATAGATTTACTCCCAAGTGTATCTTTTAGAATTGTTATCTGACCTTCCTTCAGCAAAATGTCCTCTTCCAATGTCTCTATCTTTGATTTCAACACATCAACTTCTGAGTTCAGTAGCATATTCTTTTCCCTGTATTTGTTTACTTCCTCCAACATCATGTCTCTCTCCTTTGAAACTTTCTCCAATATCTCCCTTATAGTTTCTAATTCCCTTGTAGATTCCTCCAGTCCCTTATGTAATTTGCTTATTTCCTCATTTTTCTTCAGCAACTGTAAGAGAACCAAACCAAAGTTTTAAATTCGATGGAATCTAGAACTCTTGGAACCAAAGGAATCGAGAATATATTCTTAAGAAGTACGGATACAAATACAAAACATGAATGCATTGATATGTCACTTAAAAAAATCAAAGACATGGATATAGTAAGAATATGTTTATTAAAGTACACATTTGTTAAAATATATGTAATTTTTATAGCACGACAATTTGAAGGCAACAAGTTTGTGCATTTATAGGCTTAAGAAAATGAGTTTGATGTAAATTTATTATTTTAGTTTATTTGGTATCCTTAACAAATGTTTAATATATATCTAATAAATGTTGGGTCATATTTACTTTATAGTGTCTGACATGTGTTCATAATATTACAAGTGTTTGATATGTATCTAATGCGTGTCCAACTATGTGTCAAGTGTCCAAGTGTAGACACGTTGCTTCACAGAATACTTATATTCCACATCACATAACTCGAAAGGAAAAATTGATGTCATTAAACTGCAGATGTTTAATATATATCTAATAAATATTAGGTCATATTTACTTTATAGTGTCTGATATGTGTTCATAATGTTACAAGTGTTTGATACGAATCTAATGCGTGTCCAACTATGTGTCAAGTGTCCAAGTGTAGACACATTGCTTCATAGAATATTTATATTCCACATCACATAACTCGAAAGGGAAAATTGATGTCATTAAACTGCAGATCTCAAACAAACTAGCATAAAATCAAGTAGAAGACTGCAAGAAATTGTAATGTGACAAATAATCCTGAGCACCAAGCACATCGACCACAAATTGATGACGGATGCAGGGGATAGAAGCAGAGAAATATATATAAGAAGACTTGTTCATATATTTTCCAAATTTTTAATGGTCAAAATTAGTCATGTGGAACCACAATAATCAATCAGCGGTGATACTAGATATGATAAGATGAAAATAACACATGCTAGAACATTCTTAAAATTTCATAGCGTATAGATCACATAATATTTTAAAGATCAAGTTGACATTAAGAAACTACCAGAAGTTCAAGATCTTTCATCTTATGGTTAAGGCAGGAAAGGCCATCTATTCCATTCTGGACTTCACATTTTAGTATGTCATTCCCTCTTACTGCTGTCACCAGTTCAGATTGCAACTGCTCCACTTCCAGCTCCTTAGAATATAGTTTCTCTCTCAATAGGCTTGACAATAAAGTTTCTGCTTTTAGTTCAGATCTTAAACCATCCTACGAAGTAATATAAAACTGTAAGCAGCCATAGTAAAAAAAAAAAAAAGAAGAGAGAAATAACTTAAAATCAACTCTATGATTTATAATTTAAGTTTTTTTTTTTTTTTTTTTTTTTGGAGGAAAACAGAAGGCGAGAGGTTGCATTCAATATAATGTCCCATTTCCAGGGACAAAATCAGAAATTACTCACCTCTGGATATTGACAATTGAGTTGTAGTGCATTATCTACACCTGAACTCTGAGAAGTGGGGTTAGACTTTGCTTGCAACAACATAGACATTTTCTGTAAACTCATTGTCAGGCTCTCAATCCCATGCTTGAGGCCCCGAATTTTCATTTCAGACTCAAGAAAAAATTGTCCATCTAAACCATTCTTGATATGCTCCATTCTATGCTTCGTTGGATGAAACTGACCAACTTTCTCTTTAATGAACTCAAGTAACTTGGAACAAAATTGAGTACTCTCATTTAGTAATACCAGACCTTGATTTTGAAGGTGGTAAACACGAGATGACATTTCATTATCCAACTTGAAGGTTATAGCACCACTCTCGTTCCCATTGTCTTTTAAGCGAGTCAATATTTTTATATTCTCATGTCGAAGAGAATCAACTTCAACCCTATAAGATTCTAACTCCTTTCTCAAAGCCAGTTCCACTCCTGTTAATCTCATCTGTTCCATCTTCAATCTTTCAAATTGCTTATCAAATTTCTCCACTGGTTGAATATTACCAAATTGCTCACTTAATGTTTGCCGCAAACCATCAATAGTCTTCTCTTGTTCGTTGCAGGTCCTTGATAACCTTGTGATTGATTTACGTAACTCTCTGCACTCCTTCTCTTGCTCCTCAAAATTCTTTCTGATGCAATCCATGCCTTCTATTGCTCCCCTGTAATCTTCTTCTAATTTAGAGAGGTTTAGCTGTAAATATTTATTTTGTTCATTCTTTTCATCAATTCTAGCTGTTAGGTCCAGGATATTTTGCTCGAGATTAGTTGTTATGCTTCTGTTCTCTGTTTCCATCTTGTTTAAAGAAGAAACCTCTCTTTGTAGTGAGACATTCTGTTCAGCTAGCTCTCTAACTCGCCCCCTTAGCCCCTCCTCCTCTAATTGGTACTTCTCAAGCTTGAATGACCAGTCACTTGACCTTCTGTCTAGTTCCTTCTCTAGTCCTACCTGCAACTCAATTTTCTCCTTCTCCAGTTTCTGTGTTCTCGACTCCAATTCTGCATTTGCCTGTCTGAGCTCTTCTCTGGCACATGTCCTATCAGCAATTCGAGACTGTAGAAGGTTTGAAATTTCAAGTGCCATTGTGAACCTCTCCCCAGTGAGATTTTTAATTATCTGGATCAGATCTGACACGTCAAATTTCCTATATTGATTGAAACGTTCTTGTTCAAGTTCTTCAGACAGAAACACGACCCTCTCCTCTGCTTCCTTGGCCCTTTTTTGTAATTCTCCATCAAAGTCCTCATTAGTTTCACCAGGCTTACAACTCTCGTAAATGTGTCCGCTAACTGTCTCCCAAGGCTCATCTGTAGGGAAGCATGATCGGGTCACCACATCTGAATTAGGATCAAAGCATCCATTATACAATTGACTATGAATATCTGTAACTGTGATGGGTATATTTTCACCAAGTTCCTTTGAGGTCGCTTTAGGCACAACATGATGTTGTGAGAGTCTCTCAACAACGTTCTTTGCGATACTTCGAGGTGAGTCGTTCCCAAATCCATATTCTCCCACTTCTCCAGACAATAAATGAGAAAGGGAACTTTTAGCTTCTCTGGATGAATGGGATCTTGGTTTATCTGTAATACTAGCCGTTGTTGAAGCATGTGGCAGACACTGAGCTCGTGGAGGCCGCCATCCATTATTTCTCTGAGAACACTTATTCATGGATCCATTTATTTCCTGGTGTTGTTCACCATCAATGTAGCGGTCTAAGACCCTATTTGAAACAGTACTGGCGCTAGTGGAAGAATTTCCTGAAGAATCACAGCAAGTTCTAGAGCATGGCCTAACTGGTCCCGAGGTATAGTAGTCATGTGGCATTTCCATCTGCTTTGCCTTGAATTGCATCTCTCGAGATGGACTTTGGCAACTAGCAAAAACCACGAAATCACAAATTAAACTGAAGAATATTACAGTACAACAACCAATCAAAAAATATAACATGCTCCATACAATTCAATACACATTTTTCATCATACTATATCGATGATCTCTGATCATAATCTTAATATTTAGCAGAATAAACATCCTTACCGAGATGACTGATCATGTTGCCGTTTAAAGCCACTACTTGCATTGCCAGGAGATCTACTTGGATCCCTCAAACCATAAAAGTCTATTTGACCTTGGTCTCTAAATGCAGAAGAAGATAACGACCGGGTCCTTCTAAGTTTAGGACCGGTGCTGGACCTTTCACTATCATCTATTTGCTTCCCGGACCTGGTACTTTGGGGACTACTTCCAGCCTTATCACTAGTAGAACTATTCTTCCTACTCTCTAATGGATGTTCCCAGTGAGTTTGGCTTTCATTTGTTGATGGAAGAGCTAAATTATTTTTCCCATTGCCAGTGCCAAACGATCTAAGAAATAGCTTCTTCATCTTCGGTTCTGACTGTTGATTATTGGAGTTTCTGTCCAAGCCCAATATTTTTTCTCCATACCATGTCTAATACAATCACTCTAGACCTAAAAGAGAGCATCGTTAATAGAGAGACACAGAGAAGCAAGTATCGAAACATAAATACAAAATTTTACCATCAAAACGATCGAGATTTTCGACATATAAAAGAATGACAAAGAGACTGGTTCACGGACGGCCTTAAAATGACTATTGACTAAGAAATTATCCAAAACGAAAGAGTTTACAACTTCTCCATGTACAAACCGCGAAAAATTACAGAAAACGTTTCAAAAGCAGCGTTTCATGGAATCCGGATTTTCATTCACAGTGCTCTATTTGGTTGTCGACAAAGTATATATGATAACAACAGAGTAGGTAAAGAAACGACATATAAAGCTAGAAATAAAACAACTCAACGAGAACGAAACCAAACCCGATCGTCAAAGTATTCAGCCGTGATCGAGTCAATTTCCTCTCTCGTGGTTACAATATCTTACATCAACGAAGAAACTCCAAAAAAACAAAGAACCGAAGATAAGCATTCTCACTTCACTCACTCTTCGATATGATAAACAGCAACAACAATAACTACAAAATCCTCCTCAACTACCTTAGACAATAGCGATTCAGAAAAGAACAATAAAATTAACCACAATCTACACAAATAATTTCACACTGAATGCAGAAATCAAAAGAGTCGTAAATTCGTCAACATACCGATAGTCTCCGGATTCTTTCTCCTCCGAATTCAAAATTCAAATCACCAAAGACAACTCAGAATTCCGAAATTTCAGGAAACTTGAAATCAAGCATTGAATGCTGGGAGAGTTGGCGGTATTGCATGGCCGGCGGCAACAGCAGTTACAATTGTAGCGGGGATTCACAATGATTCAACGATTGAATACTAAATTACATCAGCAATTGAGTGAGAATATTGCATCAAATCCAAACTTCCATTGTCAAGATTTCTCTTCCTTTACTTTCCTTCTGACTGTTTGAAATATGGAAAGGGTAGTTTTTGTCCGAAAAAATATATTTAAATTTTCTTTGGAGCCTCTAATAATGAGGCAATGGAGCGGGATTCGTTGGGCAGTGATAAAGTGAGGGCGAGTACACGTACACCCTCTTTTACCAACCAAAAATATAGTAAATTAAAAAATTAAAAATAAAATTAACATTACTTTCCAAGTTATTATACGGTTAAAAATGGACTATGTGTATGTTTTAGAGTCTGTTATGTGAAATGGCTAAAATCATTCTTCTTAAAAAATGCTAATTTAAAATCAATTTTATTGGTAAGAAACTTGCATTTAAAATTTTAAAATTAAACATAGAGAGATTAAATTTATGTTGGTAAGTGATTTTGAACTTAACAATAGAGATTTTAATCATGTTCTATTTTTATCTCTTAAAAATGAAAATGAACATCAAAATCGTTACTTCCTAGAACTACAAGGACTACTACAAACATTTTAAAAGTATAAGACAAAAATTAACCAAAGTTAAAAATACAATGACCAAAATGAATCAAAACTAAAAGTATAAAAACTAAAATCGTATTTAAACTTAAAAAAATATCCAAACTTTGACCTTTGTTACATAAGCATTGCTATATTTTTCAAACATATTCTTAGACTAAATTCTTCAAAAATTCAAACGAAAATTAGAACTTGAAGCGGTGTGGTGAACATTAACATGAATACTCAATCATTACTAGTGTTTATGGGTGATTTTGGATAAAAGTTATAATCAGGTGCGAATCTATGAAGGGGCTAGGGGCACGTGCCCCTCAATTGATGACGTTTTACATATATATATATGTATATTAATTTTTATTAAATATTAAAAATTTATAGATACCCTTAATATATATTACTTGTTTGTTATAAGACAATAAGCGAGAATGGTTTAGTGGTGTTGGGGGCTCTCTATTTTCTACAACCTCTGATTGAGTTCAAGTCTCAATAAATGAACTATTTTAATAAATCTATAAGCTTTAGTTCATATTTAATAGATCTCAAAAATATTTAATAATTAGCTATTGTTATAACAAATTTTTTTTTTGTCTAATTGTATCTATTAAGCACAAAGTTAAATTTAATGTCTAATATAATACTTAATTTTTAATATTTTCAAATGTGTAAGAGACCTAGTTTATGTCTGATTAAACCTTAAGTTAAATTGTATATTTTTGGAATTTTTTTTAATATGATATTTTAGGAATCTATTAAACAAAAATCGAGAATTCATTGACCTATTAAACCTTTTTTTTAAAAGTCTAAGAACTATATATAAACACAAATGTAGAAGTTTATGAGTAAATTTCTAACTCTATATACATTTGTGTCTCTTCTAACATGAAGTTATGGATCCGCAACTGGTTATAATCACATAAAATAATGACTCTATATACATTTGTGTCTCCTCTAACATGAAGTTATGGATCCGCCACGGGTTATAATCACTTAAAATAATGGTGGAAAGCAACAAGTTTGATAAAATAACAAGTTTGGGTCAAAGATAGCACTCTAGGGCCAAGGGCCTAGGGGAGGGTTAGTTTGTGTCAAAACGCAAATTAATATGCTCAGCCTTAGCCTTGGTCTGGCCAACCTAGCAAAATAGCTAATGAGGCATGTCTCATGCATGCCCTAGCCTAAAGCATCACTCTAGGACCAAAATGCCTTAGCCAAATGTGAAATAGTGCACTCCCCTCGCCCCGATAAGTTGTATGATTATCTTAAAGACTCTAAAACGCTATCAATGTTGGATTTTGGCAAAATATTAGAAGTGCATTTATCCACATCGAAAATATTGAAGAAAGTGATGGGCTTTGAGCACTATAAAAGGAGCATATGCCTCTTTTGAGAGAGTGTCATTGTAATTGGGATCGGAATTATTCTATGTGATTGGAATAATTTCTCACATATTTTCTGGTTCAAGGTTTTTTCTCTGATTTGGAGTTTTCCTAAGTTAATTATTGTGTTTCCAATTTTATTGATTTCTTTGAATCTCTTTGTTATTTTTATGCTTATTATAATGTAGTAGTAAGAGGTTTTCCCACCAATCGGAACAAGTAACAACATAGGTCAATCACCTCTATAAATTATAAATACATCATCTTCATATGATGTAACTCGAATCATCTTAAACTCTTTAGTTTCCACACTCTGGCAAGCACCACATCGGTGTACATATTTTCTCTTTTGCAGATCATGTTCTTCTCCCCTTCAAACAAATTCATTCTGATAGTATCACCAAAAGATTATATACATTTTTTCGATCCAAATTTTGGCATCAACTATTGGTAATTATTTTATTTAATAAATATTGCATTTTACAATAGATGGTGGGAATTAAGTATGGGTTTATGCACGTTTTAAAAAGAAAAACAAAATGCATTGGTTTACGCAAAGGCTATTTTCATTTGGCGGAATAACATGTTAATTTGATATGATAAAATAATCATAAGAGAATTTTCAAGATTTTTTTATTAGAGTGCAAATTGCAATTATGTCATTATTTAAAAGCTGATAGTTCCAACCTAACTAAAAAAAGCTGTAATTATTTTCATTATTGCTTGTATATTTGTTTTTTGAAAAAATTGGTTTTAGTTTTGACCAATTTTAGTACCACTAAGATAAACTTTTGTTATTTTTTTTTTTAAAAAAATACCATCTTAATTTTAAGATGGTTTCATTTTCATCCCTAACTATCCAATATGTTAATTTTAGTCCGTCTTTCAATAAATTAATTCATGTAGTTGGTTTATTTTATTGATTTTTCTAAAAACATTTTTTCTATTATCATTTTTTTTTTAAATCGTGGTACAAAAACATGTATCTCAGTAAATTGTTAGTGAATGATGTATGTTTTTACACCAACATTATTATTTTTATTTAATCAATTCTAATTATAAAAAAACTTCAAATTTCTATTGCTTGGGGACTGCTTATATTTTATATATTATTTTAAGATTAAATTATAAATTTAATTTTTTACTTTGAAAAAAATTAGAGTTTAATAGTCTAAGCATAATGACTAAATTATAGGGAAACTTTTTAAAATAGAAAAATAAGGAAAATTATTTACACAAAATAACAAAAATTTTGTAATAGACGTGATAGAAGTCTATCAGGGTCTATTGGTGATAGAAATGATAGAAGTCTATCATTAATAGATGTTGATAGAAGTTCATCAATGTCTATCACTTTTTTGTTATTTTCTATAAATAGTTTGACATTTTTTCTATCTGCACAAATTTCCTTAAATTATAACTTTCTTCGAGATTAAATTTGTAATTTAACCGTATTCTAAGAGTTGTTTTCAAATATAAAAAAAAATCAAAATATTTATAAATATAAAAAAAATTTGATAAACAGCTATAGATAGCACTTCTACTTCTATTATTGGATGATAGACCTAATAGATAATGGAATTTTTTTATATTTATAAACAATTTAATATTTTTCTATTTATAATAATTTTACTATTTTAAATTTGAGAAAAGGGTATTAACAGTAACATTTTTCATTCAAGGGATGTACGATGTACTCTTTATCGGTTATCCATCATCGGAATCTGATTTTTGATAATTATTCTTACACCTTCATTTTCAATAATACCTTTAATACCTTTCCTCCAATGCAATTCAAAGTTCTCTCCAAATACACGTCTCTGTTTCTCTCTCCCTTTCCGTCTATGGAGGTCGATTCCATTCCCAACGGCTCCGCCACTGAAACCGCCATGGCAAATGCCGCCGCCGCAACAATCAGCCCTACGCCCTCCAAGTTTAGCGGATTGGCGGAGTCTCTAAAGCTGGAACATCAGTTTCTTAGGGTTCCATTTGAGCACTACAAGAAGACGATTCGAGCTAATCATCGCGTTGCTGAGAAAGAAGTCTCTGCTGTGATATCCAGCGTCACTGAAGCCGCCGATCGCGATAACATGTCGAGGGAAGAGGCCGTACATCACTTCAATTCGCTTGTATCCAGATTGCAGGGGTTGAAGAGAAAGGTAGTTGATTCTAGGTTTTCATTTTCTTTATTTATTTTCCTGAACATTTTATTTTATAATTCTTTTAGCGAAGGTCGATCTTGCGACAGAAAGCTGCTTTTTAGGATGTTTCTTTGGCCTTATTCGTAAATGGAATCACTGTACTGTATCCATGATTTCATCTGTTGCTACTTAGGGGCACTTTTTTCTTGATGTCGTTGAATTTTGATGAAGTTTAGAATTCGATTATTTGATGTGGTTCCGGACTAGGGTTATACGGGTAGCTAATAAGAACTGTGTGGTAATATTGGATTGCACTTTAATTGTTGAACTAGCTCAAATAGAATAAAATAAAATATCGGATTGACCTTTCATGATAAAGTGATAAAGAAAAACTTCACCTTTCTCTTATCTTTCGTTTCTTTTTGTTGTTAAGTTGGAAGAGGGCAGTCGCACAGAGCAGATGCAAGCACAGAAGTGTCGTGCTAGACTTGTTCATTTAGACTCGGCTGATGCTGATAATTTGGCGGAATGGAACAGCACACGCTTGAAAAGGATCCTTGTGGATTATATGCTGCGGATGTCGTATTTCGACACGGCAATGAAGTTATCAGAGAGCAGCAATATTCAGGTTTTTACACTTTTTCTCGAATTTGATTCGGAACTGCTGTGGATATCCAGGTTCTCTTTGTCTGTAAACATTTTGAGTCTACCTGCACATCATTTTTATACCGATTTAACGAGGATACTTTAATGCTTGAAAGAGTTTATTATAATATTTTGATCACAAGCATTTGAGGTCAGTGCTGAGTCTGCTGACTGATCAAGATCACCTTCTCGCTTCCTTTCAAGTAGTCGTGAATCTAGTGATTAGTATATGCACTAAAGTTTTTGGCTGTGGAGAAAGGCGGAAAGATCTTTATTTGTCTTGACCAAAAAGTGTTTCGTTGTAAAAAAATTGTCCAATTTTTGTGGAAAGTTAACATTGATAGAAAAGTTTATGACTTTATGGCAAATAGTTTATTATTCTAAGTTGCAGTTAAGTGCAAATGAAAAGAGATCCGTTTTATTCAAGATGGATGTGTATTCTGCAGATGTATAGCAGTTGCATCAACTGATAAATCCCATGCTCTAACATTCTTGAACTCTTCTGAAATTTATTTATTTTTAATAGAAAACGTGCTTTCATCAAGATAAAATGAAAGAAGGGACGCTTTAAACCTAACAAGGGACTGCATCTCCTCCCAATATTACTCAAAACCCTAAAAAATTCTTCCTTTTCTCTACCATATCTCCCAAACAATAGCAAATAAAGTACAATGCTGTGGAATACACTTCTGTAGTGACTAGACTATGCACGTTATATTTGTTGAGGCAATCCAAATGCAGTTGAATGTTAGCACCTTACTATTTGTTTAAGAGAGTCTTTCTTTTTTTAAAAAAAAAAAAAAAAGGAGAGAGAGGAGAGGAGATTTTTGCATTCCCATCTGCTTTTGATAGTTAGTCATAAATCTCAGGATCTTGTCGACATTGATGTCTTTCAAGAAGCCAAAAGGGTTATTGATGCCCTTCAGAATAAGGAGATAGCACCTGCACTTGCCTGGTGTTCAGATAACAAGTCGAGGTTGAAGAAATCCAAGGTATATGTGGTGGGTCTCAAGAGTCTTTGATTTACATAACTAACATCCCAAGGTATATCAATAATGATGATGTAATTGAGTTCTTTGTGTTGTAATTTATTTGTCATGTCACTTGTAGGCTTGGTTTACATGTTTCGTTGCAACTCCATAACATTTCTGAAGTAATTTAATGCTGGGAGTGTAATGGTGTGTGGTTTCTATATAAAAGCTTGGTTATTCATTAAAACATAAAAGTAAATAGTGTATGGTGTCTCTGATGGGTTTGTGAATCTCCTAGACCTAGTTGGGTTTATGTGAAGGTTATTCCTTTCTTATGAACTATTCGTGTTTATTGTGTTTTATTATTCTTGTTCCTGCAATTTAGGTAGCTTTTCAAGGTTTATGGAACCATTTTTAATGATGGGATGCCCTCTATAAAAGCATTAATGATGGATTGAGAATTTAATTATAAAGGGGCATCCAATAAATGATAATTCCACAATTATCACTGTTTCAACATTGCTTTTATATATATATGTATAATTTGAATTCTCGAGTAGTTGTTTGTCTATTCCTGTTGGAAAAAAAGACATTGTTTATTAAGATTTAATTCGAAGTAGACATGTTTTTAATTGATCACTCCGTGGGTGATTGTTCAAGATTTGTTGATATTAGCAGAAGTTGTTACCAGTCATGTCAGTTTCTTGGACATCGTAGTCGTCCATTGAAATGTGAATTTAAAATAACAATTGGCTTTTATAAATGTATTGCATAAAAATAGTTTAATTATGAATTATAGTGTAATTGTTCAGTAAGATAAGAACCAAACAAATGGTTCAAAACTATTTTGTTTGTCAAAAGCTTTGTATCTAGAACCTTTTAGCATTAGGATGCAGAGTTTGTGGATGGACAAAGGATATTTCCTTTCTCGAGGGGATGGGTGAAGGTAGAAGATGGCCCCAACTTTCCAAAATGGGATTGGTGAAGATCATTATTAGTTTAGAGTAATTTCTTATTATGGTATAAATTTATAATTCATTTCAAATCTTCTCCAAGCTAGCTATTTATATATATATATATATATATATATATATATATATATATATATATATTTCCACTTCCCCTTCTTGGCTACTTATATACTTATATATTTATAGTTAAATCACCATGCTTGTAAAGTACCATTACATTTATAGTTCTATAGCCATAATTTTGTCATAGAACCGATAATTTTTTGGACAATTGCAAATGCAGTTTAGGTCACGTGGGTTCTTTCAGCTTCATAACTTGCTTTTTATTGATGACAGAGCAAATTTGAGTTTCAATTGAGGCTTCAAGAGTTCATAGAATTGGTACGAGCTGACAAGAATATGCAAGCTATTGCATATGCACGGAAGTACCTTGCTCCATGGGGAGCTACCCATATGAAAGAACTGCAGCGGGTCATGGCAACTTTGGCATTCAAGAGTAGTACAGAGTGTGCCGTATACAAGGTGAATCGACTCATCCTGTTTCTTTAGCGCTTTAAACTGAAAGCTGTACGTTTTTTTCTGATCAACCAAATATATTTTTTGGTTATGTTAGCTTGAACTATAGATAGACTCTTGGGAAAAATTATGTCCTATCAAAGTAACGGTTACCAATTGTTGTTCTTGGGGCAGAATTTGATTAAGATTGACTATTTATAACATCACAAATAGTGATTTGATTTCTTCCCCTTTCATCATTTACTACTACCTTTTAAGTCCAAATCCCTTTGATTCCATCATGGTTATTAAGATGGACATTCTTTGGTTAACTCTTTATGTTTAATATAAGTCCTTCCTGTCTAAAGTCTTTTAAAATGCAAGTGTAGTTATCCTAGTCTACGACTCTACTATGAATATGATGGTTTATATTGACATTGTGTTTGTTTTCGCTATTAAAGCCTGTTCTCCCTCTAATTTGATGTGAAACCATATGTGCTTTATAGGTCTTATTTGAACCAAAGCAGTGGGATCATCTTGTGGATGTATTTAGACAAGAGTTCTGCAAAATATACGGCATGACGCTCGAGCCATTGCTAAATATTTATCTGCAAGCAGGCTTATCTGCGCTAAAGACTCCGTATCCCTATTATTTACTAGTCTTGTATGTGTGCTGGGTGATTCATATTCACTGCAGTCTAACTCTTTCCATTTAATTAATAGACATGTAGAAAGTGGGAGTTCTCTGGTGCTTTTTCAAGAAGTTAGAAAAAGTTTTTCACCTAAAATTATTCCCATATTCATCTTAAATTTACTTCAAAAAGAGAATATTGCATCTGAGATTATCTTTCACTCAACAAGTATGAATACAGATAAGTTTGCCTTGACCTGCTTAGATACTGCTATGAGGATGATTGCACCAAGGAAGACCCATTATCACAGGAAAGTTTTAGGAAGCTGGCAGTCCCATTGCCTTACTCGAAGCAGCATCACTCAAAGCTCGTGTGCTACATAACGAAAGAGCTCATGGACACCGAGAATCCACCACAAGTTCTTCCGAATGGTCATGTCTACAGTGCCAAGGTTAGCATCATTTTGTTTGTATGAATTGATCAGAAAATTTATAGCAAAGTGCACTTCGAAATGTTTAGTTTGTGATCGAGATTGGCGCTTGGCAGGCTCTGGAAAGAATGGCCAAGGAAAACAGTGGTAAAATCACTTGTCCAAGAACAGGCTTTGTATGCAACTATTCAGAGCTGGTGAAGGCATACATATCATAGAGTTGCAATATATTGGTAGGTGGAAATCACATTTCCTATAAATCTCTACGCTTTGTTTCTTTACTGGTGATTATCAATATGGCCCCATGAATTTATGGAAATGTATTTCATTGTGGGGGTGGGGGAAGTATATTTTTACAAAAGAAATTTCCATGTATGTTCCAAGAATGATGACATGTAAATAAAAATTAAACAGCTTTGTTCTGTCAATTTGGTAGAAAATGTTGTACTCTTAGAGCCTTTTTTGTTTTGAAAATGAAGCTTCTTTATTTTGTTTTTTGTAATCTACTTTTTCAAATTCTCTTTTGAAATTTTTGTTTCTAGTTATTCGATTGCGGATTTCAAAGTGGTAAAAAGCATACCAAAGATTAACTCTAAAAATAATATGTATAAATAAATAAACACAAATAAATTTTGAAAATGTCTCTAGAAGTATATCAACAAAAGGGATATATCTAATATTAAAATTAAGGGAAAAAAATGTTGAAACTTGTTTATGTTAACAAATAAAAAATTAAGATTTTTGGCTTGAAAACAATAAAATGAATCGAAATCAACATTTTAAAATAGGGTCTTTTCAAAAATAAAAAAAACCAAAACTAATTACACATATAGAGAAAAAAAGGAAAATAGAAAAGTATGGGCTGGACTTTTTTCTATATGTATAATTAGTTTCGTTTTTTTTCTATACACAACAATTTCCCTTTAAAATATGGATTATAAACCATCACTCATCTCTAAGATTCAGTATTAATCAAACATTAATCTAAAGCATTAAGAAAAATACAATGTAGGCATTAAGAACGCTCCTATCAAGCAATGCTGAAATCTGTTATTTATCTGATACTCATGAAATAGAAACGATCAAATATCAAGCAAAATTCTTAAATATTTAATCAACATTATACCTGAGAGAACATTCCTACCATACCGAAATTTTACATTTCATAAACCTTCAATTATGAACTAGGTTTTTTATAATTAATACAAAAAAAACCAAAAAAATTCTTTAAATTTTTTTATAATTCACGGTTTGAGAAATTTTTAAACGGATTGAAAGCATAAAAAGATGTTTATTTTGCCGGAACACTTGATAAATTACTCTTAAAAATCTATTTAATCATTTTGAATTAACTCAGTTCACATTAACAAGGCTTTATCCTCTTCAGCTCAAATTTATAGAAAACCAAATATGAAAGGAAGCAAAGTCGTAGCCCAGGTTTTACACAGACGATACTTCCAACTCCATTGCTTCGTTTTTTTCATACCTACGGGCGCAATTTAGCGCATAAACTTATAGAAATCTATAAATCTTCAATCTTTTGCCCAATACAAACATTTCAATTATGAACTCATTACTGCTATGATACACTTTGATCAAAGCATATGATGAAATAAAGAGATATTAAGATGGTAATTACCAAAATGCTCCATAGACAGAACTCACAAATCCTAGTTAGATCGAGAAAACACCATAATCAAATCAAGTGACCAAACAAAAATAGGATAACAGCTAATAAGAAACAGATTATTATATATAATTTATCATAATTAAGCTGGAAGATAAATAGACAAAATACGGTGCTGATGAACATTTGAGGCGGGATTCAATCACAATACAGATCTATTTTAGAAGTCTCTCTTGAGGCAGAAGTCGCTTATAAAATTCCAACGCAAACTCATGTGTTTAAGCAGAAGCAAAATAAGGAACTGTCTATTATGCAGACTCGCTGCCACCCCTTGGAGAACCGTTGTTATCTTCGTCGTTTACAGGACTTCTTTCTTCTCTAGGCAACGGACTGGGGCTGCGACTGTAGCCATTTTCTTCCCTCCTGTAATTTCTACTTCCACCACCGCTGAAGTCCTCGCCTTCGTCCATTGGACTCCTGCTCCTTCCCCTTGGGCTTCTGCTTCTACCTCTAGGACTGTCGCGATTTTCAGGGGACAGACTACGTCTTGCTTCTTCGGGACTCCTCTCATCAGGAGTGGGGCTACGTTTCATAGCTTTTGAAGGAGGAGGTGACAAACTGTGCCTCTTTGGGCTTGGTCTGCCTCTCGGGCTCCTTGATCTTTTATCTGATCGTTCAAGGCTTCTTTCTCTTTTTACAGGCGATCTAGATCGACTGTGGACACAAAACACAAATGATCAGTAAGTTATACAGCCTTATGTTCAATACTTAATCAACAAACTCATGGCAATGTGAAGAAAGATGAAGACTTCAATACCAAACTAAATGAAGATGGTTCAATTTAAACAAACCTGTAGCTACGTCCTCTGCTGTAACTACGACTGCGGCTTCTACCACGGCGAGGGCTTGGTGAACGTGAGTAACTTCCACGCCTGTGCCATACAATTTCATTTTTCAGAATGATCAATGGAGAAAATTTAAAAGGGAAGAGAAAAAAACAATTGAAGAGATAAGATACTTCAATTTCTTAGGACTGTTTTGGCAATTCTTCTCTATATGTCCACGTTCGCCACATCGATAACATTTATTTTTCCAGTCTCCAGCCTTGCAATCTCTAGCCCAGTGGCCATCAATCCCACAATTGAAGCAACGGCCAGTTCCTGGAGGGCCTCGACCAAGATATTCACGAGATCCACCAGGACCACGGGGTACCTAAATCAAAATTGGTAATTTTCATTACATTCAAAAAAACAAAAGTTCACAAAATTAAAATACAAGATATAAAAAAGCTTTAAGTTACCTGCACAACCCAGGAAAACTACACAGGCTTTATAAAATTGAACAAATGTGACTATGAAAAGAGTAAAGCTGTCCATGAACATGATGAATGATATCTTCCAAATTTCAAGTACCAAAATAATAATTCAAAGTCACATAAAAGATATGAATCCACCATAGACGGGAGAAATAGTTAACCGCTTAAAAGGATAAAAATGATAGCTAGCATGGAATAGAGGAGGCAACTGTCTGAAAGAAATTTTACAGTTTATGAAAGGTTTGTGAGGAAAGATTATGAAACATACCCCTTTAGCTATTTCCACAATGATTCGACTTCCATGAACATCTCTCCCATTTAAACTATATCTTGCATCATCCGCATCACGGGGATCACTAAATTCCTGTTATCAGATGTTTAAGCAGATAGACCAAGAAAAAGATCACGCTTGCAAAAATTAACATGCACCATTAAGTATAGAAAAAGGATGCTGACATATAGCATTTTTTTCTTCCAATAATAGCTTGAATAAGAATGTAAGTGTAGGGAGGGAAATACATACAACGAATGCATAGTCTCGCTTCATATCCACATCGCGTACTCTGCGCAAATTGGTTCCAGAAACAGGTAAGGCCATCATTTGATACAAGTATCAAAGGGTTGACACCTCGCCCCTCATAGATGAACTAAACACCATTCTGAGATTCTTGGCATTTCCATAAAAACAGGCAATAACATAATAGAAAGACTCGCCAAATCCACCAAGGGAACCCTCTCACCATAGACCTCCAGGTTTGGCATAAGCCAAGAAACCTTCAACAAGATCACTCAAGTTAAACCATACAGACCCATCAACAATTCCACACTTTCATGGATATATCAAAATACACATTTACAGTCGTGCACCCAAAAATGGGCTTGGCAAATACCTCAAGAGGTCTCGAGAGAAGTATCAATTAAAAATTTACTCTGACAAGGATGTTGGCAATAGAAAAACCGGGACAATAGAAAGGACAATAGAAAGAACATACGGCATAACTAAACACACATGAACTTTCCGAATCCATCAAATCAATGTTAGCACACAATTTCGACCATGGTTGAATAGTACACCCAGCAAGAATCTCCATACCTTCCATAACGACTGAACAGGTCATCCAGATCACGGGACCTCGTCCGTGAAGACAGGCGCCCAACATAGAGCCGAGTACCACCGTAACGATCGTCATAGCGAGGCATTTTATCTAAGAAGAACAACCACAGTACCACAATCAGTACAATCAGCGACAGTATTCAAAAAACAATTACTTGTGCAGGTATTCAAAACAAAATACGTTGAAACAAATGAACATATATACGATTCAACTGTTTGAGGAATCGAAGAGGAAAAGCAACGAAATTTCTTTAATAAGCAAAAGAGAGACGACACAAAACCTTGATTGAGCAAAAAAAAATTCAATAGAGGTTTCGAGGAGAGAAAACCTAGAAAATTTGAAGGAGGAGGCGAGACGCACCTGGAAACAATAAGGATATGAAACCCTAAATTTCACGTCTTTCGCGAAAATGATTTCCGTAACCCGCTCCATACCATTTTATATTCGTTTGTTTTTCTAAAAAGCCCCAAGTTGGGCTAAATTATTTGAAACGGGCCTCACTCAATGGGATGGGCCGTGCTAAAATGGGTCCGTATTCCAAAACCCGATAACAACGTTGTTTTTGTTTTTTTAATTTTTATTTCATAATATTTACCTTTTAAGTTTAACTTTTTATAAAATTAATAATGTTAAAATACTTTTTATTATTAGTTTAAATAAATAAAACAAAAACAATACTAACTTGTTATCTAAAATATTTATAATTTCAATATAAATACCAATTTTTAATTATTTTAAATAAAATAATAATAACTAAAACTAAAAATATTTTTAAAAAAAGTTAGAATTTTTCTTTGAGAACCCCGACTTCCAAAAGGGGAATGGAGCGGGAACACAAATCCCCATGAAGACAAAGATGAGGAGTGCATCCCAGTCCTGTCCTATCCCGTCATGTTGCTTACTCTAGTTTTATAAGTAAACATTTGAATTATATATGTATATATATAGTTTTGAATTTTGAATTAAAGTCGATGACCAAAATATATACGGATTATATGATAATAGACTTGTAGTTGGAGTGCAAGTCTACACTATCACAAATAGTGAACTAACAGTATTCCAAGTATTGTTTTCCACAAGACTAGTGAAAAGTTCAATTTGTTTTAAGACAAAACGTTCAATACAGTTCAAGAAATGACCGGTAATAAAACTCTTTTTTTTCTCTTAAAAATATGGAAATATAATACTTTATAAATTATAAATTAATAATCAATTAATAATGTTTGATAAACTTAATAATATTTTTTATAATAACAATTATTTTTATAGTTTATGTTTATTATCGAAACAAATGTTAAAATTACAATTTAATTTATAAATATGCTAATGCATCACTGAAAGTACTGAAGATTCAATAAAATTTTATTCGAATGAATAAAATATGAATTTTTTGAACAATTTCAAAGTTTAAGGATAATATTGAAAATTTTTAAAGTTCACGAGCATTAATTGAAACCTACTATGAAGTTTATAGCTGTTCTATAATTTTTTTAGTACGAGTATTGAAAATTGAATCTGGAACTTAAAGACGTTGTCAGGCCGATATCCATCCTATTTCTATTGGAGGCATGCAATTTTGTTTGCTTTGATTTGACACTTGGTTAGAGAGGTCCCATTCTTCAGTATTTTATACTGTGATTATTTGGGATGTGAATTCTTTCGTGCTAAGGTTGGTGATTTTCTCCGCATTAATGAGACTAAACACCGACCTTCTAACTCCATAAAGCTAGTTGATCTCTTTGAGCAAGTACAACATGCTGTGGTTGAGGTTGGAAGAGAGGACCAAGTGACTTGACTCCATTGTCATTATGAAGCGTTTTCAACAATGAGTGTATGAGAATCTTTACGTCCTAGACATCATGTGATGGCTTGGTCTAGCCTTATTTGGTTTGGGGGCAATATTTTTATATATTCTTTCATTAACGGGCTATTGTTCATGCGATCGTACTAACTAGTGGTGTTTCGATATTCCTAGTGTATGTGTTATATGCACTAATAGAATGGAGCATAAGGATCATTTATTTGTTTATTGCCCTTTAAGTCAGGCTACTTTAGCGCAACATGCTATTAGGGGAGTCAATGAGGGTTTTCCTACCGATCTCTCATTGAGATGTGAGCTTGATTGAATTCTGTCACTTTAGTTAGTGTGATCGACCGAGACACAATATATTGTGCTATTATTATCAAATTTGGCTTGCACAATCTTTGTGTCTATTGAGCTATTTTACGTCCTCACGTGGTGGTTAGTCAAGCTGCCCGATTTGAAGTTTTTCTTTGTTGTTATAATGACTTCTATTATAGATAACTCTTCTCCTTGGACATTTTTCCACGAGTTGTAATTTATTTTCCTAATGTGGGTTTACTTGGTTTATGTCATTGTTCTTTTGTTAGCTTTTTTTGTCCATGGTATTTTTATGTCTTGATCTCGAGTAAGACCCTTTCTTTTTATTGCAATTAATAACTTTGCAAAAAAAAAAAAAAAATGTAAGGAAAATTACTATGAACAAAAAAATATCAAACTATTTACAAATATAAAAAATTTTCACTGTCTACGAGCGATAACCGTGATAGAATTATATCGCTTGAGCGATAGATTTCCTATATTGATAAATAGTTTGACTCATTTTTCTATATTTGAAAACAATCGTTTTTTTTTTATTTATGACATTTATGCAAATTGCAAATAATAATAAAGAAAATTTTAACCGATAGAAAAAATGTCAAACTATTTAAAAAGATAGTAAAAAAATATTGATAGACATAGATGTCTACTTCTATCATTTTCTGATAGACTTGTATGAGCATCTATCACAATTATCTACAAATTTCTGCTATTTTGTGTAAATAATTTATCTCATTTTTCTATTTTTAAAAATTTTCCTAACCATAATAAATAAATAAAAAAGCGAAAATGCAATTTGACTGATACAACTGTTCCTATAAAGAAAATAGTCAAATCGTTTTACGAAATTAAAGACGCAAAGGGAAAATTTTGTAAGAGAACAGAAAAGGGCAAAAGAAGTCGAAACTAAAAATAATCCTCCGCATCCAATCCCAAAATTTCCCCTCTCGGTTTCGGACCCTTTCCTGAATCTCCCTCCCTCTTCGATAAAACTTCAGTTCGAATCCATCTTCATTTTTGTGTGTTTTGCAACTGATTGCATTTTGGAATTCTTCGAGATTCTTGTACTTTCTTATCGCTTTGCAATTAGAAAAATAGTTTGTTTTTGTTTTTGTGCTGTTTTAGTTTTCTTTTTTCTTTTTTTCGTTCTGATCTCCTTGAAATTTTGTTCCCGGGTTTCTTCAATCGATTTCTGATCGACTGATTCCGGTGCGAGAAAGTTACTGCGTTTAGTGGTCGATTATTCATTGTTAGACACTTCAGGATAGATTGGGGACTTGATTTTGGTATGATTTTTGCGAGTCCGTTAGGGTTTTGCATCTTTGCCGTAGAGAGAATTGGTTAGACTATATTAAAAACCTTAATCGTTGCTTATAAGCTTTTGCTGCGCTCCGGGATGCTAATTTGACGATGAATCAAGGCGGCAATACTGAAACCTTAGTTCCAGCGCAACCCAGTTCGCTCGAGGTAATGTATCTATTCCATTGCATAGGTTATCAGTGTTGTATACATTGTGTGTTATTTATATTGAATTTTGTGGTTTACTTAGAAGTTTAACTGGATATGAAACTTGATACAAAACGTGCTTGGCTCATTCAGTAAGTTGGAATTGGAACCGCATTCTGTTTTGATACTTAACGAAGTTTGTGATATGCCCATACGAGTGATGGAAATATGACCTGTTCTTTTAGTTCTCTCGCTCTATATTGATTCTTGTGTTATTTCTAACTTGAGATCTGTTGAACTTGAACGTAACTACCTAAGTACTTTAAATGTTTGCTTTGCTTTCTCTGAAGAAATATTTGAAATAGTTGGAAATGCAATTTGAGACAAGGGGGATAATGGTGACTGAGTATATTGTTTCTTCTTTCTTTGGCATGATTTTGGGGAATCTTGACTGCACTAACTATAACATCCTAACCAAGTTGTGTGGATATAATTATATTCTGGTACAATCACAGAAGATTCAGGGATTATAGAAGAATATTGAGGCCTTAGAATGATTAAGATTCTATTTACTCGTGGTGCATACAAATATTTCAACAAACCAAGTCGCAATTTTAGCTTATGTTCATATATGACTATTATTTTGTGCTTTTTGTTTATAGGTAACTATAACACTCTAACCAAGTTGTGTGTATGCTTGTTGTGTTTATTTTATTTCTGGTTTTGTTAATCAGAGACATTAAATCAAAATTTTTGCCACTTCCATGGTCATTTAGATTTTCAATGCATACAAGTTTGTGGATTTGCATGTATGATGGCTATGCTGACCAAATATATTTCCATATATATTGTTTTTCAGAACCAACACATTGGTGATGGAAATCAATTAGTGGCGACATCAACATATCTTCCTTTGACATCCGCTCCAGAAGCCATAACATGGGCTAATCACAAGGTGGATGGCAGTTCCAATGAGAATGGGTTGCTCCCAAATTCCACTTACCAATATAATCAACAAGTGCTCCCACCTGCAAGAAATGTGCAAGATGGTCTAAACGTGTCTTCTGTTGCTTGTAGTTCATCAAGCTTTGTGACATCAAATGCGCCGCAAGATTACAACGCCTATGCACAATATTCCAATTCTGCCGATCCTTATGGTTATGCAAATGCCGGTTACCAAGGTTACTATAACAACTATCAGCAGCAACCCAACCATTCTTATTCACAGCCTGTAGGAGCATATCAAAACACAGGTGCTCCTTATCAGCCCCTTTCCTCATATCAAAATACAGGGTTTTATGCTGGGTCTACAAGTTATTCAACCACTTACTACAATCCTGGTGATTATCAGACAGCTGGAGGTTACCCAACTAGCAACTATAGCAATCAGACTACCTCATGGAATGGTGGCAATTATGGAAATTATGTTCCTAATCAATATTCTCAGTACACACCTGATTCAAGTGGAGCTTACAGTTCCAGTTCTACAAATGCAAGTTCTCTACAGTATCAACAGCACTGCAAGCAGTGGGCCGATTACTACAGTCAAACAGAAGTTAGCTGTGCCCCTGGGACTGAAAAACTGTCTACTCCGGGTACTGCCAATGCAGGGTATCCGGTTCATGGTTCAACCAATTATCCTGTACCAAACAGCCAACCTCCACCTTCATATACTCCTTCATGGAGACCAGAATCTGGTTCATCTGAACTAGTTTCTGCTCAGGTTTGAATTTTGTTTCTACCATGTACATGATTGGAATTACTTCTTGTGGAACGACATGTACATTGTTTAATTTTGCTTAGTGTGTTTGTGGTATAATTGATACGTAGTTTATTTGTTCTATCTTGAATGTATATTCAATGCTTCTGTGGAGCTGTGATAGGATGGCCTAATGGGTGTTCTGTCAGCACTTAATTCTGTTAGTTTAACCATGACGATCTATATTATTTTTCTGCTCCCTTTTTCTTTCCACTCTTATTTTTATGCCTTTCTTTGGTTGTTTGGACCTTGATGCATGTTGTCTCCTTGTAGACCCTTGTATATAAATATTGACTTTTGATGGTTTGATAAAAAGTTGGCCAAATAGTTCATGTTAATTTTCTAATCGTTGATTTTTTTTCCTTCCTCTGGAAACTCGAAATTCTTCTCTTAATAGTTATATGAACTTGCATTGATGTTGATTACGTTCTTGACATCCTTAAATCATTGCAATTTATTGCAGACAATGCTTAAACTTTGTGGTTATTTATATTTATAACATTTGCAACGGATATTTGGTAAGTTGAACCATTATTCTTTTGCCCTTTTTTCCAGCCTGGTGCTGTAAGTAGTGGTAATCATGATGGTTACTGGAAGCATGGGGCTCCAAATTCTCAAGTGCACCTTACTAATGCTACTCAACCTCACTTTGAAAAGCCTCTAGATTTAAAAAATTCTTATGATAGCTTTCAGGATCAACAGAAAAGTGCAGGTCCCCAGGGGCCAAATTTACAATATCCAGCACATTTGTCTCCCCAGAGCTATCAATTACCCTCACAATCTGTTCCACCTGTAGAAGCTAGAAGGACCAAGCTGCAGATTCCGACAAACCCTAGGATTGCTTCCAATTTGAGCATACTAAAAACCAGTAAGGATAGCTCCACAGCTGATGCTGCTGTACAGCCTGCTTACGTCAGTGTTTCATTGCCGAAGCCAAATGAAAAAGAATTGTCCAATGATACTACAGAGTCTGTCCTGAAGGTTCTTTTCTCATTTACTAATTTCTTTCTGAAAATAAATGCACTATTTATGTATTTATGGGCCATTGGTTATAACAATGTTATGGTTGTGCTAAAACAACGTAATGTAACTTCCAACATATTAATCCAAACTCAATAGCCCTGACGTTGTTTCCAAGTAGTCTGAAGGATTGATATCCATAACCAAAGAAAGGCAACAATGACCATTCTTTATGTTTTTCATCTGTTTGGTGTTGATTCGATGAATGTGCTAAATAGAAGACAGCAAAATTTTTTTGAACAATATATATTTTTTTTAAACAATAGAAGACAGCCAATTATAAGAGCCTAATGCTTACTATCTGAGTTTTAGCTATGATTTCACCGTACTAATGAATATGATAAAAGAAAGAGGTGAAAAGTCTTCGAAACTTGAGAGCATTGTGGACTTGGTGTCCCTTTTCAAAGTCGAGGGGGTTATATGATTTTCTTTTTTTGAACCCTGGAATAATATTTTGATTATATTATATTGTAAGATGTATATTTATATATATTTTTTACTTGCAGCCTGGAATGTTCCCTAAGTCATTGCGTGGTTATGTTGAGAGGGCCTTGGCACGATGTAAAGATGAGAAGCTGATGACATCTTGTCAATCAGTTCTAAAGGAGGTACTGTCCTTTGATTGAAGTTATTGCAAAAAGCATATAACTACCCGAGCTTTTATATATCATCTTCAAGCTTCAATTTGGATGAAATGTGCCATTATCTTAATCTTTCAGTTGATTCGTTTGTGTTAATTTTTTCAATCAAATATACGTTGCTGATTCCCCACTTCTTTAAAAAAATTTAATCCTTTATCCATTAATTTTTAAAATAATTATGTTACTTTAAGGTTCATTTCTTGGTGGCATTCTGTAAACTATTTATTGTATAGCTACACAGTTAGCTATCTTTTCTTTGTAGAGCATCTAAATATTGGTGCATATTGCCTTCACATTTTTGTGCTTGTTATTGTTCTTCATTTTGATCTTTTAGTCTTCATTTGGCTGAGTAGCTCTTTCTTTTCATTTCAGATGATCACGAAAGCAACTGCTGATGGCACACTTTATACAAAAGACTGGGATGTTGAGCCTCTTTTTCCGTTGCCAAGTGCAGATGCAGTTAATACAGAGTATATATCTCTCTCTCTCTAAGCTTGAGTTGGTGCTTATTTGAATTGATGTATGCAGTATTACCTGATGTTTTTACCTAATGAATTCTTGGCTCTCCCCTTTACCCTCCCTATTGAACATTTGTTATATGAGATTTTAACTGTTTTTATTTTTTCTATATGATTTTATACCATCATATCATGAAAATTATATTACTTTCAGTTCACATGAAAAATCTTGGGTCGATTGCTTATCATGGTTCCTTTTTCCCTTTTTCATCTACAGAAGTCACTCTTCTATATTTCTTATTACCCAAAGAAATAAAAATATGAAGGACCATGGGGTTATCTCTCTCTCAACTGGAAGTTTTTAAGCCAAAAATATCCCTTTTAAAATATATGGATAAGAATACATTTGGAGAACATGAGAGTTTTTACATTCTTCCATCAGTGGATAGAAAATTATTATTTAACCCATATATTTTTGTTAGCATGGGCATTAGATACTTTGGGTTGGTTTTGAATGAAATTCTGAAATACAAGTGGTTTAAAATTTAATCTCAATGCTGATATTAGTAACAACTTTCTCTTTGAAATTATGGAAAATATTTGAGTTTCCATATAGCATTCATATTCTGCAATATGGAAACAGAATCTGAGATTTAATTTTTTGCAGCAATTTACAGGTTTCAACTCCTCTTTCTTCATTGTCAAAGTCCAAGAGAAGCCCAAGCAGAAGATCCAAGAGTAGATGGGAGCCTTTACCAGTTGAAAAACCAGCTGAAGCACCTCCTCCTTATAGTAATGGCGCTGCTGGAAAATATGTTGGCTGGGCCAATGTTAGCGAAAGGGACAAAAAGGTAAGGTTCACTCTTTACTTGCCTATGGCTATTACTCTGCCATTCTGTTGACAGTTTCTCTCTCTTTATTTGTATGACGTGGTAATAGTCAATCTTGGTTGATGTTATATAATTCTTGTTGCTGTACACTGGATATGATACATTTTCTCTTTGTTGCCCCATTTTCCAAATATGGAATGTTTATAATTTATCAATGTTCGGCTTATACTTTTCTCTCTTAAATAGTACTTTAAGCTGCTTGATTTGAGAAATTGCATGCAGACTTTATCTGGAAATTCTGAGACGAAGGATGTGAGCAATTCAAGATTTCCTCTGTGGGATCAGAGAACTGTGGGAAAAATTTCCCAAGGACCAGCAAAGAAGCAGCGAGTTGCTGACGCGAGTGCACCTGATAATGATGGGGCATCTAGTGATAGTGATAAGGAGCAAAGTTTGACAGCATACTACTCTGGGGCCATGGCACTCGCCAATTCACCTGAAGAGAAAAAGAAACGGGAAAACCGATCCAAGCGTTTTGAAAAAGGGCATGGTCATCGTGGAGAAAATAATCACTTCAAACCTAAAAATGCTGGAATTGGAAGCTTGTATACTCGAAGGGCTATGGTTATTGGAAAAAATTTAGAAAACGGTGGCTGCAGAGCTGTTGAAGACATTGACTGGGATGCTCTTACCATTAAAGGGACTTGCCAGGAAATTGAGAAACGTTATCTCCGTCTTACTTCTGCTCCTGACCCAAGCAGTGTAAGTACTAATAGATTTATATGTTCTTTTCAGGACAATCATAATTGAGATTGAATGAAAATAGTAGCTAGTATTTTCTTCTATGAACTTTATTATGTTCATTTTGGATCTTTACTTTACAGGTAAGACCCGAAGAAGTTCTGGAAAAAGCTCTCAATATGGTTCAAATGTCCCAAAAGAATTATCTATATAAATGTGATCAATTGAAATCCATTCGTCAGGATTTAACTGTACAGAGAATTCGCAATCAACTAACAGCTAAGGTATATTTGCCATCTCTCTTATCTGGTTATAAAGTATATTGTTTTTATAGATACTCCATGGTCATGTGCAATTCTATGTTTATTTGCAAAACCATCTTCTGTGTGGAACCATTTTAATATTTGGTGAAACCTCTTAGGTATACGAGACTCACGGACGATTAGCCTTAGAAGTTGGTGACCTGCCCGAGTATAATCAGGTTTGGGTGGAAATTTAATAGTTTCAGTTTGAATAAATTGACACCAGCTTCTTGACTTTTCTTTCTTATTTATTATTATTATTTTAAAAAGATAACTTCATCAGTCCATTGTTTAATTTCAAAGTCTAGTATTTTAGTTTTGTTACTTCAATAATTTTGGAAATCTTTTACTGTTTATGAATCCCAAAAAGGAATTTTCTAAGAAGATTCCACTTTCAAGTCTCTGTTTTCTGTTCTTTCAGTGTCAATCACAGCTAAAGACTCTGTATGCCGAGGGAATAGAGGGATGTCACATGGAATTTGCTGCTTATAACTTACTCTGTGCGATCTTGCACTCTAACAACAAAAGAGATATTTTATCATTGATGTCAAGGTGGGTGGAGAATCATTTCCTGTTTTTGTACATGTCTTTATTTTGTTAATTGGCACGCTTAGCCTTAAGAAAGATCAGTCCCTTGTCTTGTAAAATTTGAATATTTACTGTTTATGGTTTCTCTGGTTTTAAGTTCCTCCAATCAAACCATGAAAATACTATGTAAAAGTGAACATGGAAAAATTATTCAATGTGGCTGCTCCTTCTAACCCAGGATGTGGGCCAAAATATGGTTTTTAATTCCTTCCTCATACTAGCTGCTACATTGTTGAAGTATCCTTCAAAACAATTTCTCATAAATCTAGGCATATCCGAAGTCAAGATACTCTTTAAGAGCCATTGGTGAATTAAAGTCTCTAGAGTGATTGAGAGCATATATATGCCCAGCCCGTGTTGCTTTTTTTCAAAATTTAGTTAGCACGTGACTGATATTTATAGCAAAACATGGCAGCTGTGGTATTGAAAATTAGTAGCAGTTATTGCTCTGAATATGGATTCCTGGTTAATCTTTTTGTGGATTTAACTATAGAATTTTAGTTGTATTCCACTTCTCAAAACCTTTAAGAACAAAGTTGATTTTGTTGTTGAATTTCCTTGTCCTGCGAAAAGGTTGTCAGATCAAGCAAAAAAGGATGTAGCTGTAAACCATGCTCTTGCAGTTCGTGCTGCTGTCACCTCTGAGAATTATGTCCAGTTCTTCAGACTTTACAAAGGAGCTCCCAACTTAAATGCATGTCTGATGGGTGGGTCCCCGACTCCCTTGTATATGAAAGTTACTTAATTGAGAAATGTTATTCTGGTAAATGCAATTGGTTTAAAGGACAAGCTGTTAATTTCCCTTTTTCCTCTTTGTAGATCTCTACGCAGAAAAGATGCGTTATAAAGCTGTAAATTGCATGTCTCGGTCGTATCGCCCTTCTCTGCCTGTTCCTTACATTGCTCAGGTCTTGGGCTTTTCGACTTCATTTGGAGATGAAGTTAGGGAAAAGGACGTAGATGGATTGGAAGAATGCACGGAATGGTTGAAAGGGCATGGAGCTTGCCTCATAACAGATAATAGTGGAGAGATGCAGCTTGATGCAAAAGTAAGTTCATTCTCACCTTTATGATTGACCTTGGAGTAAACTGTTTATTTTTATGTTTATGTAATGAAAAACCAAGGGCCCAACAACAAGAAAAGCCCACTAGAAGAGATACTATATACATCTCGGTTTCTTAAACAAAAGAAAAAAAAAAAAAGAAAAGAAAATCTAGAAGGTATTTAAAAATATCCTACTGGAAAAAGCATGGAGTCTTGCTGAAGTCCAAAAATCCCCAAGGGTGCCACCCCTTAAAATTTCCTTGTTGGTTAAGAGTTGGGAGGAGATGAGGTCAAGCAATGATTACCACCCGTGGAAGGTTTAAACCAAATGGTTGTCTTGGAAGAAAAGTTGAGGTGCACTTAAGCTAGCCTGGACACTCATAGATATTGAAAAGGAAATTTTTTTATTCCTAAACAGTGGAGGGGAAAAGCCAACAAGAGCTTAGCTCAATTGGCATCCGAGTGTGTGAGTGACCATGAGGTCTGTGGTTCAAATCCCCATACCCTCAATTGTTGTCCTAAAAAAAAGTAAACAGGAAAGGAAAAGGGAAAAAGAAACCTGAATGCCAGTGTGAGCATTTCCTTCTACCCCTGAATCCCTATGCCCTCAACTTCTGGTGTTTAAAGGGTCGTAAACAAGAATAATATGGTTTAAAAGTGTAACATGTACGCAAACAGTGATTCTTCTTTATCTTTCCTGAACATGTTATAATTTTGGCTTAAAGGACATTGCAGCGTTAGTTAATGTAATAATATTTACGGGGTAAAATATGTTTCATGGGCGGAAATAGGACGGCTAATTTGCAAAATGAATCAAATGGAATGCATGTCACATATATATATGTTTCACCACTACGGCAAACTGAAACTTGTTGAATATCTAGAACTTTCTAGAAGTACCTGAAAATGACATTGTCTCTTTTTTGAACGTAATGACTTGATTTCCCATTTGCAGGCTTCATCTACAACTCTCTATATGCCAGAGCCCGATGACGCGGTGGCTCATGGAGATGCAAATCTTGCCGTGAACGACTTCTTTACACGAACATCCTCATAAAGGAAGAGAAAGTAGTTGCATCTAGTTGTTCCTAGCTTGTAAGAGAAACTGACACTTACTGTCCTCAACAAGCTGATGTACAAAAAAAGGGATGCATCATACCGACCGAACTTTCGGAGGAAGATTACATTATTCCTGTCTCCGGTCTGTAACAATGTAGAAGATGGACAGGTACAGTGTTAAGATTTAAGTGAAACTATCAATATATGCCTTAAATTGGAGAGGGGCAAAAAACACATTGTAGCAGAGAATAGCATTCTGTTCAGGAAATCATCATAACTGTTCATTATTTATTGGTATTACCAGCAAAGATTGATAGAAATAAAAGTAAAATTGTATTTTAATATTTGTATGAGAATCTTATGTGATTAGAATTTTGCTATTAGTTTTTTTTCCCTCTGGAAGCTGAGTTTTTCTTTGTTTTTGTTTGAAATTTACGAACTTGTCCCAAAAAAATTTGTAGTTTATATTTTCCAAATTAAGTAAATTTGAAGTGTTATCAAGCATGATCTTTGTAATTAAAAATTCAGACTAGACGGGACTTCTCATCGTTTCATATTGGAGCTCGTTTGCCACTAGGATAGTCTATGGAGTTTACAGAAATATCATGGATATCAATATTGTACCAATATATATAATGATATACCCATAAAAATTAGAATTAAGATTGTGATATTGATAAATCAAGTTTGTTTCAGAACTATTTTCAATAGACATTTAACATAGTTTGCAAAAAGTAATACAAAATTGGATGTATGTATGTAAATAAGGGGAATTGAAGCTTATAGCAAAGTTTAAGGTTTGGTTTGGAAGAATGTCATAAACGAAAAATTTTCAGATTTATGGCAAGTGGATGATTTCCACGTCACGGTACATGGTAACTGTTTTACTAAATCTCTTATATTTGTTTTTCTTAAAATCTCTTCTTTTTTTCCCCTAAAAAAATTGAGATTTACTTAGATATATATATATGTATTCCAGATTTATTTACAAATTAAATATTATTTTTTTTCTTTAGATTTATTGCAAATATTGTTATCCAAATACAATTTAAATTGTTATCAATTAACCATTTTCTTAAAGATTTTAACTATTAACCCTTGATCGCTATACAAATTTGTTGATCTACAAATTTCAATCAAAACCCAATATCTCACAATTCTTTAAAGAAAAAAGGATGATGGTGACGAACGTTGACATAGAAATAGAAGTCGAGTTTTAGTTGGGAGTGAGATTGGAGTGAGGCAGACAGAAGAAAACGAGATTTGATTTACTATCGGGCGGAAGTTCATTTTGTTGAAGAGGTGGTGGGTTGAGTGTAATCCCACGAGTGGCTACATTTGTGCACGACAGTGAATGTTAGGCTTTTGATACACTGGAGCGTTCAAGTCGGTGGGCTGGCAACTGGTCGTACCCATTGACATAATTATCAAATTAAAACAATAAATATAAAAATCAGAATACCAATAATAGCAATAATTCTAATTTTAAAAGATTATTTAATAGGAATAATGATTTTATGCAAAAATTTCTAGTATTAATACTTAGAACACTCCTTCCACATATTCTACGCAACTTTAAAATCTTCTTTAACGGCAAAAAAAATTAAATATAATAATAAAAAGAATGTAGTGAAATTTTTTTCATATGGCACTAGAAATTCTCTTCTTGAAATGGAAGAACAATTTATGTGAAAGAATATCGTCTGACGTGGCATCTATTATAGTACAATTTATAGTAGTAGATCCGCTTTACATGTCATTTGATAATAAACCATTTTATTTCACAAGTTTCACACGATTCTTAATTACTTCTTTTGTCTATCTTTTCTCGTCATTAATTACAAAAATAGCATTTACACGTACACAAAATCCAATTAAATTCAAGTAGCTTTCCTTATATTATATTATATATAAATAAATCAAACAGCTGCCTCCAACTTATAAAAACCAAAAAAAGGTCAAGCTAATCAACGACTTACTTATATATCATTGAAAGTTGAAACACAATGAAATCAAGCACTAATTTTTTTATTTATTTAAAACAAAACACTAATTCTATCAATACGTTTGAATATGTATATATATTTAACAAAAAAACTAATAATAATAACACTTTTATGGTGCCCAAGAACAATTCTATTAGGCCCAATAACCCTTTAGTTTTTTATTGTTTATTTTTTAAAATTAAGCCTACAAACATCTAAATTTCTTCCGTTGTTATCTACTTTTTACTAATGTTTTCAAAAACCAATTTTTAAAAATTGGTTTTTGTTTTTGAAATTTAGCAAAGATTCAACCTTAAGAAAGATGGTAGTAAATTGAGAAATAGGCTTAATTTTTAAAAACAAAAAACCAAATAGATACTAAATGAAACCTTAAAATCATGTTTGATAGCGGTATAATTCCAAAAGAGTCCAGAACACTTCAAATACATCATGCAAAAAGAGGCCTTGAGAACACTTGTAAAGTTTTCTTGGCTAAGAGTTTTGATCCAAAACAACTTTAAAAGCATTATGGACCAAAACTCCCAAAAAAAAAAAAAAATACTACAAAATTTATAATCATTTTAAAATACAGTACTTTGGGTATTCTATAACAAACTCGAATGCATCCTTCAAGTGTTAGAAGATTATCAAATTTAAATTTTACTATAAAACTAAAATGAGAAGTATTTGGCATGGATATATCAAACTCACTCACCCTTAACCACAACTCAATTGGTCAGAGCTTTTCGCCATGGATTCAAATCTCCTACGAACCTACAATTAAAAAGAAACAAGAAGATAAAACAAGAAAGAAGAGGATCAACCAGAGAGTTTACAATAACCGTAGGGCAATAGTAGTTAAAAAAGAAAAAAAGAGTACCTTTTCGTTTGAGTAGAAAATTATTTAAAGGTACCTCCCTTCATCTAACTAACCCAATGGAATGGATTGTCAATCATTCCTCAGTTATGAAGAGTGGAGAAAAGAGACAACTCTAGATTCTATAAAAGTACAAGAAATTAAGGCTATAGACGAATATTGGACATAATACCCGTTTCTTGAGACGGTCTTTGGCGATAAGATTTCAAAGTTCTGATTGGTACCCCAACTGATCACCAACAATTACATCTTTTCATACACAAAGTCAGTTCTGATTCATGAAATCCGCAAAATTTCTTGGAACTCGTTGGATAGGTGAGTCGGAACATAATGAAATCTTCCCACCTAACCTATTAATAGAAACAGGTTAAGACTGGCAATACCATGATGACATATTCGCTTTGAACATTTCTGCATTTCCTGCTTCTCAACCATACAAGACACTGAAGCAAACCATCAGCAAATCGCATCAACTACCAGTGCAGACAGTTTGATTATATTTGATCATCGGAAAAGTTAACGGCGAAATCCCAATAATGACCAACACCAGCATCAGCAAAAATCTTCCGAGCAGCTGCCTCGGTCATGCACTCCTGGATAGAAAATCTATTGAAGCTAGATTTGGCAACACTTCCTTGCCATACCAATGAACATTTGTTAATGGGCTTGTCGTCATTTTCCTCCTCTTCCTCCTCTTTCACAGAAGCGGCCCAATTTATACGCCTGAGCATAAGCTTCCCGTACCTCTTGATGGACTTGCTTCCTCCTTCAACGACCAGAACACTGATGCCATCACATATCACAGCACATCCAGTCAAACGGTTCTCTCTAGCATTAACATCGACTTTAAACCGGGCCTGTGGGTGTGATAAATCGTTTATCTTGTAAACAGACACAAATGTCTCGAGTGAATTTGAATCGTCAAAAAGTTTACGTTCTTTCTTCTCGCGGCGCTCTGCAGGGGTAAGTTTTCGTGCAATATTTCTATCTATGTGAGCTTGTTCCCTCTCAGCAGCTGCAGCACGGATCTCTTTTTCAAGTTTAGTAGGATCTTGGGTTGCTTCCGAGCCAAGAACTTTCATTAAATTGCTCATTTTAACTTTTGGTTTAGGTGGTTCTATCAGGCCTTGTCTAATCATCTCCTGTCTATCTTTCTCCTTCGCTAGACGACGCTGTGTACGGAGTTTTTTCTGCTCCTTCTTTGTTAGCTTTAGGGGTTGAGGAGGCGGGGGAGCTGGCTCGGCAGGAGGTTCAATAGGACGAGGATGCTCCACATATATGGTAATCTTATCCTTCCTTAATTTGTCATCGGCCACAAAACCATCTCCCATATCCTCGTATGTGCCAGAATGCAAAAGCGGGACATCCCTAGATATTTTTTTAAAAAGTAATAGTGTATCAGAATTGAATCTCAGAAGACATCCCAATATAAGCTAAATTAACGAAATGCTAGAAAATTAAAATGACTATGCAAGAGAACGAGAGAAGGATGTATGCAGTTTGCTCAACTCTTAGCTTACAATTTTTTATATGGAAAAAATAGAATACAAAAGTTCAAGAAATACCATAATATAAAATATCAGCTTACCACCACTCAATTTCAGGAATTGGTTCTTTCGTTTTTTCCTTCACCATAACTCTCTCTGATACCTCAATCAAATTCGGATTTATATCAGGTGCAGCCTTTGCCTTGGCCAATTGTGCCTGTTTTTCTTTTCGTTCTTTGGCTTGTGCCTCTCCAAATTTACTCTATAACAAAAATATAAGGGATTCTTTTAAATATAAAGTACGCAAGCATTCTTTTACCGAAGACAGCAATGAAAGAAACTATAATAAGTACCTTCAATTTTATGGTTTCAGCCTCCTTAGACCATTTCCCTTCTTCAACAAACTGGAAACTCATTCTCTTTGGCCTCAGCAGTTTAGTTTTATTTATACCCATCCTCTCATCAAAATGAGGATTTGAATCTGGATCCACATCAAGTTCAGGTTTAAGAATCTGAAATGCATCCTTTTTTTGCTTGTTGATGTTAACCTGCGAAGTTAAAAATATATACAAGGTCAATCCATTCAAATTTCAATGTTAGTAAAAGAAAAAATCTCCAGACGAGATGTAAGTTCATTCCAAACCTTAAGAGTGCTAAGGTTGCTGGGTTTGGTTATATTGACCACATGTCCTTGTTCATCAATTTCCCTGCCAAGTGCATCAAGACGAAGAACAGGGGCCTTGGTTGGCTTCTGTGGAACAGCAACGTCCGTTGCTATGTTCCCTGGAAACAAATTTATGAGAGGAGCAAACTCTGGATCCTGGCGAAATCCCATTCTGGCAGCGAGCTCCTGTGCACGTTTGACAGCTTCAAAATGGGGTATAGAGGTAAGGCCAGCCGGAACATTAATACCACTATCAAGTGCATTGGCAGCAGAAGGTAAGGATGACGAACTTGATGCTACCCCAGTTGAAAGAATTGTAGCATCATTTGTAGTTTGCAATTGCCCCAATACACCACCTGGTGGTTTAGCTTTCTCGTCTGATTTCACAACTGAGCTACTTGACCCCCCAACCTTCTTCATCTATAAGATCAAATAATAACAATTGATACACAGAGGAAACACCCAATACACACATGCGCAAATACATCCATATATATGTAAAACCAACATCAGACTGTGGGGAAAATAGCTAACATGGATCAAAGTATATCTGTTGCCTAACTTACCAGGGGGATTTTCTTCAACTTCTCGGCCAATTCTTTCTGCATCTGTAAAGCTTTCTTAGCTTTTGCTAAAGCATCAAGAGAGAGATTTCCACTTTTCCCAGCAGTTGAAGATGACCCATCTGTACTAGATTTTCCATGAACCTCATGAGATCTGGTAATACTAACTCCCTTATTTTCATTTGTGGTAGAAATTGAAGATACCTTGATAGGAAGGGAATGACTAGGGTGTAACAAATTCTGGGGCACACTTGCTGATGACATATCGGTAGGTTCCACCATAGATCCCTGCAAGATTAGGACGTTAGTCCATTAAACTCACTACTAGCACTACCCAAAGGCATCATAATCATGGAAGAATTTCCTCAATATTATAGAATTAATCCATGTATACATAGTAAAAATACAGATGTAAACAAAGTACGAATCCCTATGAGGAACCTGTGTGTGCGATATTAACCAAACAATTAACAAAATTACAAAATATGTCAGCTCTTACATCCAAGAAACATCAAATAATGCTCAGACTCGCTCCCACTTCAGAACTAATGGCTAGAAAATTGCCAAGATGCTGCTTAATATACCAAAGAATGAATATATATCCTGATTTGGACATAAATTGTTTGAAACAGAATACAATCAACTCAAAGCCTAAACTTAGAAAATCCATCATGGTGTAACTTTAATTAGCATAACTTAATCAAATAAAATTCTTGAGCTTATACCTATCTATCAACAGCACCATATTACAATAAGACTTGTGAACATAATTTGTTCACGACTGAACATTTCAAGATCCAATGAATAATACATATCCTGCCAATGGCAATTCTTAGGTTACGTAATGTTTATAGAGAGATAAGTTTGCCCACGCGAAAACCCCCTCTTCAGAAAGAAAATTTCAAGCCAAGAGGTCACACAATGGCAATCACATAAATATACATATTTATAAGAGACAAACCGCTTCATTGAAGAAACAAAGAACAAGAGAGGACAACCTAACGGGCTGACACAATCACATAATATATAAATAAATTTTCTGTCAATTCTAGAAGATAAGGGTTTAGTTACTCTTTGGCTCAGATGGATCTCCCTTCAGATACAATACATTTACATGAGAATCTCTAAAAGGAGGAAAGAAAGGAATGTCAAGCGGGGAAATTAGTTAGAAGGATTATTAGTGTGGGCCCAAACCCATGTAGTTACCTAAGCCTAAGGGGAAGAAATAACAGAAAGTGGCAGAGAAAAGTGAAGTCAGCAAAGGAAAGAACCTTGATGTGTTCCCAAGACATAAGGAACTCTGGAAGTCTCCTCAAATGTACTTTGTTTCATTTTTCATAAACAAGAAACAATTTCCCCGCCATTGATGATTGAAAACAAAGTGAAACTAGATTGAATTACCGAATGAAATGTAAAGTAAAATACATTGCCAAACATATATGACAGAACTTCCATTGCTAAGGCTTGTTTGATAACCATTTGGTTTATAAAAATTGTGCTTGTTTTTGTGCAAATTCTTAATCATGGTTTTCATCATCTTGAGAAAGCATTTAAATTCTTAGCTAGATATATATATATATTTTTAAAAAATCTTAAAAACTACAATATTTTAGACTTCAAGATTTTGAAAACACTCCTAAAATTTTAGACAACATAGAAAGAAACTAAAAGGGGAAAATAGTGTTTATAGGCTTGATTTTCCAAAAAAACAAAAACGAAATTGTTAACAGACCAATCCTATGTGAACCTTGTCTAACAATTAACGGTTTTACAAATAGATGCCAATGCTGTATGAAGAAATTATACCAGTGTAATTCATTACGATAAAATGCAGCATATGCAAAATAGAACTTACATTCCCGGTTTTACAAATAGATACCAATGCTGTATGAAGAAATTATACCAGTGTAATTCATTACGATAAAATGCAGCATATGCAAAATAGAACTTACATTCCCCAGTGGCCTTTTTTCATCAGTGGTGCCTCCAAACTGAACCTTCCCATCCCCTACGTCTCCCTTGGACTTGTATTCATTCACTTTCGCATGCTTCTCAACAACATTTCCACCATTATCTTCTTCCTTTACCCGATCCTCAAACCGCTTTCTCTCCCTCCTTCCCCTACCACTCAAGTTTGCCTCCTCATCTTTCTCACCGTCAGCAAATCTTCTCCGCTCCTTTTTCTCATCCATCTCAGCTCCATTCACTTCATTTCCATCTTCCGAAGCCCTAGCCCTCTTCTCACCGCCATCAAACCTATCCTCACTTCCTCCCCTCTCCTTCCTCTTGTTTGAACGTACAGAATTCTGGATTGGCTCGAACGACCCTTCCCGTTCACGCTCATCGTCTGATTGCTCGCGCCTCACCTCGCGTAGCTTGCCCCGCTCTTCGCTGCCCTCTCTCACCCCTCTCGGCTCATTCGACCGCTCTCGCTTAGACGAATCCCTGTCTCTGCTTTTTTCTCTCTCCTCCCTAAGATCATAAGACCTTTCCCGCTTAAAATCACGGTCTTGAGAGCTTCCCCGCTCATCAGGAGACCTATCACGGCGATGTTTGTGTTCGCGCGGCTCATGCGAACGCTCGCGCTTCGAATCACGATCCGATCGGTGGTGCCGCCGGCGATGGTGGTGATCTGATTCACGACGCTTTTCATCCTTGGAGAAATGCTTTTCCTCGGTATCTCGACTTCGATGCTTGTGGTCTCGATCGCGTTCTTCTCGAGAACGCTTGCTTGATTTCTCCTTCTCGGAAACCCTATCCATTTCCAGGGCTCCACAGGCTCTGAACCTGAACGTCCTTCTCCTTCTTCTTCCTCGTTATCTCTCTAGGGTTTCGCTCTATCTACTTCTGATGAGTGAGAGAGTTCGTCCGGGCCGGATGGGTAGCGCAATTGCGGCTCACGTTTATGATGGGGGGTTTTAGCGGTTCTTATGAACCGGTTCAATTTGTTTATTTGTGACTTTTGAACCGTGACATTCATATTCTGTCCACCGCCACTCCACTCTTTAGAAAATTTTGTGATAATTGTAAGTTATCATCAATTTTTTAAAACTTCAATTCTTTTTTAACTTTTTACTTATGTCATATCAACGTCAAAATAAATCGTTATACACGCGGGTTATGATCTTATTATCGTTCTTTTTTTTATCTTTTATTTTTTTCATTTTCTCTTTTATGATGTTGCAAGACAAGAGAGCAGAAACAAAAAACTAAAACATAATGAAAAATGAGAAATAGAGTGAAAAATTATGAACGAGAACGGATAAAGAGAAATGAGAGCAAGAGCATGAGCTCAAAATGCTATTAGGTCAGTATGGTAATTTACTACAATGATAAAATCAAAGAAAACTGACGTTTTTACCCGAAAAAATTCTATCTACGCCTTCTATTTTATAAATGTCCTAAATTTTTTAAATAAAGCGATTGAGGACATCAAAAGAATAAATCGAAGTTGTTTGAGTTTTTTTTTTTTACAACATTGGTATTGAGCAATGGACTCAAGCACTTGATGGAGGTTTCAGATATGAGTGGATGATGACAAATCTATCGGAGTACATCAATGGAGTCCTCAAAGGAGCTCGAATGTTGCCGATAAATGCTCTTGCTCAAATAACATTTCACAAATGCATAAACTATTTTGAAAAAAGATGAGAAGAAATAAGAGTTGTTTTAGAGCGTCGAGATAAATACACCAAGTAATATTTTTTGTAGTAATCAACAATTCGTTTAGAATATATTTGTAATACTAAGTGAGTAAACATTCAGGTAGGCATATGAAATTTTTTTGTAATGGGTTGCAAGATCCAATAAACATGAAAGTACAGTCATATGAGCGATATGAATGTGTGTTTCATTTGAAAACCATACGTCACAGGCTTAATGCTAAAAGACGAAATGTTCAAATACTGAGGTTAAATGGGTATGAGCGGTACTGTTCAGGTAACAAGTGACAAGTGTTTGGCATCCCATGCACGTATTTTATGACAGTTTGCTCACGATTTAATATGAACTACAAAAATTTCATTGAGGACTACTATAAACTATCAACATACGCTATATGCTGCTCTCCTCAATTTCAACACGTACTGCACGAAGATTACTGAATCACACATCCTAATATGCCTATCTTACATGTCGACCCATCGTTGTTGAGGAAACCTAGTAAACCAAAGAGTTTACGATAACATACTAAGATGGACTGGACAGAACTAAGTGCTCAAGTACGGTGAGGATTTTGTAACCAGTTAAGTCACAATCGGAGGAAGTGTCATTCGTTACAAAGACAAACACCAGACAGTTAGAAATTTTTATTGTTAATATTTATATCCTGCAATTAATTTTTTATTGTGTAATAAATATTTTTATTATAATTTATTATTTAAGTTCTAATTTATTTGTATGTTTTACTCGAGAAATAGATAATTTTTTTTCTTTTAGATTGTAGCTTTAAACCCAGGACTGATTGATCCCGATGTTTTATACAATCAATCTATTCATCGATCATTAGTTGTATGGCAAGATCGTACTAAAGGGAAAATATACTGTAGATGTCGAGAGACGATTGTTCATCGCACTATCCCACTCAATCGTAGAATAATATCACTACTTCGTACATCAGAATTTTATGGAGTGACTAGATTGTGATTCATTCAATTAAATTGGCATCTCATCACTGCACTGATTGAAAGATTGAGGCCATAGACACATGTGTTTCATGTGCCTACTGAAGAGTGCACTATCACCTTACAAGACATAGAAATATTATTTGGGTTACCTGTTGACGGCGAGCAGAGTAATGCATAATGATTGGCTGAATATTTGTCAGACGCTACTCGGTGTGTTCCCACCTGCTGATAAAATTAGAGGATCAAGATTAAGTTTAACATGGTTAGAGACACGGTTTCCAAGGCTTGATGATGATGCAGATGAGGAAGATGTCATGCGATATACGCGAGCATACATACTACAGATGATGGGTGAAAGTTTGTTCTATGTCAACTCAAGTCACCTCGTGCACTTTATGTTCCGTCATTGTTAGCCAATCTCCATGAAGCGAGATGGTATTCTTGGGGTGGAGCGTGTTTGGCATTGTTGTATAGACAACTGTGTAGAGCAACAAAACAATGGCTTCACAGCTTCGACATGTAAATGAGCATCAATTAGCTGAACGAGCTTACGGTTCTCAGTATGTTATTTTAATTTAATTTAATTTAACAAAAAATTTTATGTGACTGATATATTTAATTTAAAATCTTAAATATTAATTTAATAATATAGGTGGAGAGACCAATATTGTGTAACTAGGTTAGCTACACATGTAGTGAGTCAATATAGATACATGTTTGATCTGTTCAACCTGATCACGTACATGAATACTGAACCCAATTGAATTTTTTATATACTTTTCTTTAATACTTTTAATATAATACGTTATGTTTCAGATTGTTTGGAAGCCTTACAAAATTGTCATGGACACTTTGCCCAATTTTTGTACAAACGGTCAAGACATATGTCGGACGATAAGTCGGTTTTCACGTTGGTGAGTGGCATGTTCCTGACAGGGTGATCATAAAATTTGGTTTCCAACATGTCTCACTAAAGTGTAATACTGAACCCCTACTACATGACATCGACTTGAGAACTGCAGATTGGTTCGAAAAAGTTGCACATTTGGTAGTGCAATGACACTATCATAGAATGTTTATTACAATGGGAGTTTCAATTGGGCAATTCGATAGGGATGCAACTCAAGATTACATCAATTGGTATAATAATATTACAAGGCGCTACATTACTTGTCCGAGAGCAGCTGTGGGTCATCTGGTATATAATTAAATATTGTCTAATTATTTTTAATTTGAATTTATTTTAAATATTGTCTAATTGTTTTATAATTCACAGAGATCGAGCAACATTAGCCTTCGTGATGTTGCAAATGATCCAAACCATGTCCTTATTGTATGCAGTAATAATGACAGCTACATGGAGGAGATACATTATCTATACGATATACCCATTGCACCTCCACCAGTTCCTAGGTGTAGGGGACATGCTCGAGTAGAAGAAGATGAGTTCAATGAAGTTTACCACAATGTGGAAGGATGACTTCCTATAACGCAGACGCATAGCCAGACTGTTTATGCTAGTCCGATGATGATGCCAACATTTGGTTAAGATATTATGATTCATAGGCCGGTCTATCGTCTTCATACATGCAATGACATGGCGCGACCGTGGAGAGCATAACAAATATTTATACTATGAAGTGCCTGCAGATGTACCGGAGCCACCGGATGATCAGGAGGAATTGGAGCAACCTAGAGTTCAAAGTCAACGACGACAACCAACTCGCAATGGATGACGTTTGCCTTGTGGGACATATTGGTTTTTTTTATTATTATTTTTAAATGAATGAAAAACATTAAATTGTTGTATTGATATGAACATTTTAATTTACATTTTATTATTTTTCAATCATGAACAATAGTTGTAATATGCAAGAAAAAAAGATTTAAGAATTATTTATTATAAGTCTATAATGTCTCTTAAAGTTAGAACAACCAAAATTAAAATAATGATAAATTTTTCTTATTACTGAAAAATAGAACGTTAAATTTTTATAAAGTATATTTTTTTTTATTAAAAATGAAAGGAAAAGAAAGAGCATAAAATAAAAATAAAAAACCTTTCGTTTAAAGGAAAAGTAAATGGTTTAGAAAAAGGGAAAAAAAAGTGGAGAATGGTGAGTGTTGCCATTGTAAAATATTTTAAAAAAACTGGAATATGTTAATCGATCATTTAAAAAACAAACAAATCTCCAATCACATCACAAAATTACAATATTTTAATAAATATTTTTAAAACTACAATATTTTGATAAAGATTTTCAAAACCTACAGTATATTCCTAATTTTCCCATTCTAACTTAGGTTTTATAATTCCTTGCAATTTAAATAATTTTTTTTATCATTTGTTTTGATTCCGTTTTTTTTAGTTGTTCTGGTTTTCCATCTTTCAACCATAAATTTGTCTTAAATTTAAATTAACACTTTTTTTATTAGTTTGGATTTTATATTATTGTAATTTGTATGAATTTTATTTTCAATTTGTTTAAGAAAAATTGTAAAAAATATTCTATAATTGTAAGATTTTTTTTTTTTTTTTTTAATCTTAGGTTATTCTGTTTACTTTATTTGGATTTAGATTTTGGGTGGCAACGGGGGTTAAGTTTGTTTTTGTTTTGTTTTTATTTATTTATTATTATTATTAGTATACTAAGGATGGATGAGGGTAAGTGGATTTAAACTTGGGTTTGGTGTGGGGTTGGGTTAAGGGTATGTTTGTCTTTTTGTAGTTTTGATTTAATTTTGTTGTTTATTTGAGGGTAATCTTAGGTTTTGAGTCTAGTTTATATTTGGTCTCTAAGTTTCAAAATGTTACACTAAGTTTTGATTTTGGTTTCAATTTAGTCTCTAAATTTCAAAATGTTACAATTTTATCTTGAGATTTGATTTTTGTTTCAATTTGGTTCCTCAGTTTCAAGATTTTACATTTTTAACCTCAATTTTTCATTAAATACTCACTTCCAATCATTGGCGTCAATGTCGGTTAATTAATTTAAAATATTATGATTTTATTAGATTTGATGTTGTTTGTTAGTGATTTCTAGAATTTGAGCAAAAGAACAAGATTCAGAGCCAAAACGATTATGAGTGAGAACGGTCCAATTATTCATCAACGAGACAAATCGACCAAGTGCATCAAAGAGGGAAGAAAAGGAGGAAAAAAGAATGATGCCCTAAAAATAGGGCAGCCACGACGCCGAGGATAGAACAGAAGCGTTGCTATAGGCTGTGAAGTGCCTGACGCTATCAAGAAGTGTTGCAACACGGCGTTGTGATTGATGGCCAAGAGCACCCCGATGTTGTTTTGAAGCGCTGCGGCACTACGCTGCAAAAAAGGAAAGTTCTTACAATTTTGAAAAACTTTGCCTTAGGTAAGTTTTTACAATTTTGGAAAATTTTGCCTATTTAACCTAAGGTTTGCAACTGACTCCTATATTGAATTTTGGAGTTTTGAGCAGAGTTTCGAGTCTTCATGACGTCAGAGTGATTAGAGAGCATTGAAGGATCGATTCTACGACGAAAGCACGATCGGAACGTCAGATAACTCTTCTTTTCCCTTTTGTAATATTGAATAATTATTTTATGTATTTTTTGCATTCTAATGTTGGTTCTATCTATAGAAGCCATGTTAAGCTAAACTTCTCTTAGGGATAGATGAATTCTTTGATTTAATTTTTAGACACTTCATTTCTTGAATGTTAATTTGCATTTACACTTTCTAGTATAACTGCTGCTTTTGAATATTTGATCAATATTTGAATGATTCCATGATTTGAATCTTGCTTGAACTAGTAGGTTTTAAATTAGATCATGCATGTTAGACAATCGTTTGAACACATAGAAAGTAGTCGAATAATAATAGAGATTGTTGATGAAGAGTCATAATACTTTGCTTAATTATCTAATTTCAAGCGATTAGTAATTAGCAATTAAGTGAAAGAAAAGATTGTTTTCGAAAGATTTAGTTTGGATAAAAGACTTCTAAATCTAGGAGTTGTGTTAATCACTTTCAAGAGTCAAAACAATTATGTCTAGTGAATAATTTTCAAAATTGGACTCCAAAGAATTACTCGGGCAAGCAATCTTTAATTTTTACTGTGCTTATGACCAAATGTTTTGAGAAAACTTTTTAATGAGGACTCTCACTTAAAAATTTGCCACAGTAATGTAAAGTTTTAGGATAACAACGTTCAAAAAGATTTTTTTTTTTTTTTTTTTTTTTTTGGTAATTTTAAGAAAATAGGTCTATAACTTTAATTAGCATCTAGCTCCCTTATAGACTATTGAGTGGCATTAAATCAAGAGAAATAAAGTTTTGTGTGTGTGTGTGAATGTCCTAGTTTTGATATGAATGCAACTCCTTTTGTCTTTGCCACATTGCTTCGCTGGATAAGCTTGATCACGAATGAATAATAGGCATGATGAGATTGGATAGGGTAAAATGGTCTCATATACTATTTATTGAATGACTAACAAAAAATAATTTTCATTTTATTTGGTCGGACTATCATACAAATTCAAGCATGAAAAGAATGCCATGACTTTTAAAAGATAATAAGCTAGAGGAATGACTTTCAATTGACATTTGAAAGGATTTTCTTCTTCTTTTTTTTTTTTTTTTTTTTTTGAACTAAGATATTTGAGTGGATGACGAGGCCAGAAAATTATCATTTCTTGAAGGAATAATTGAACGAAAGAAGTATGTACAAAAGGTGACACTTAAGAAAAGAAAGTGTATACGAATGGAGAAGAAAATATTTGGGAGGTTAAAGACGAGGACTAGAAGGTATGTAGGTAAATGGATAAGTAGAAAATACGGAAAGATTAAAGATATAACTAACACATGTAGACCAGAAAATGTGGATGAAAGATACAAAAGAGAGATGAAAGTAAAATTTTTCTTTAAAGTACAACTCCTCTATAGTTCGATGGCATAGCTTTCCAAGATTTCTCTGATATGTTGCCACTAGATCGATCAAGTGTGTTACCAAGTATATGGTCTCTTCTTTAAACTTTGTAATAAACTTCCTCAAGCCAATTATCATCTTTCCTCTTAGTGTTCCTTCTCTTTTAAAATGGCTTCTCAATGAATTGATGAGAATGATGAGTTTGGCGATAATCACATAGCTTCAATTCTTACAGAGAAGTTTCTTCCCGTTTGAAACATTTCATTGCCCCAGTTCAAATCTTGAGAACAATGAGATTACTATCACTACAATCGATTTTGTGTCTTTGAAGATACTTTACTACCTCAGTCAAGAAAGGTATCATGGGAACATATCATTCTTTTGTTAAATTGGGTAAGCTTCAAAAGACTTTCCTCAATCCCTATTATTTGACCTTATTGCACTTTCAAAGAGAAGAATATTGCATATAACCAAAATTGAGTCAAATATATTCAACATGGCAATTTTGTCTCCTGCATCTCCTTCATGTCTTTCTTACATTGGTTTTGAATTTTGATTGCTCCATCTGTTGGTGGCTACCACAGCATATAAATCACTTATTTGTGAATCCATTTGACTTGGAAATCTTCTCAACCAATAGTAATGCCCCAACTATAAGTGTGTCATGTTGTCTTTCTTTCACCGTTACAGGATCATAGAGGTCAAATCCCAAATAGTCATTTATTGTTGCTAGTCCTTGATTTTTTTTTTTACAAGGACTATTTTCTCACGCACATGCTTTGAGATGCGGTAGCGAGTATGCGTATTATGAGAGATAAAATCACCACATGTCAATGTCTAAGGGTATATTTGGGAGTGAGCCAAAATCACTTTTTCCTTTGTCAAAATCATTTTTTTTTATAAAAAGTTGATGTTTGACACTCACATAAAATTGATTTTTCAAAAATTTGAAATCACTAAAAATTGATTTTGTAGGCATCAGTTTATTGGTGATTTGGTTGGGGGTGATTATCAGGGAATCAGATAAAAAATTTAGAACACCAAATTTGCTCCTCATATTTAAGGATAGGATTTAGCCCTAATCCATTTCTTCCTTCTCTTTCAGCCGATACATCCTCTCTCTCGTGTCCGTCGCTTGGTTCTATTAACTATTCGTGGTAGTGCTGATTTCAGTAAGTTTTTGTTTTTTGTAATTTTCTTTTCACATGGATGAGCTTCAATTTTTAGCAGTTTTTGTTGCTTTTTCACTGTATCGTTCCTTAGTTTTTTTTGTTACTATTTACTCTGTTCCTTTCGTGGCTTTTCCTCTCTATATGAACATTTTTTTTGGGATATTTCAATCATTGTCTTCGATCCTTGTTGATTTTTTTTGTCTCTCTACTTTTCTGATGGAGCGGGAGAAAATTGCAAGACTTCTTATATCTCAGTTAATGTTTTTGTTATACAGTTTGTATTTCAATAGATAATATCTAGTTTAAGTATTTTGTAATGATACAAAAATTTCTAGATTGGATGAGATATATGTTTTGAATTTTATTTTGTTTTTATTATGTGTATTTTTCTTACCTCACATATCAATTATGCATACAATAATTTTACATTAAAATAAATTAATAAAATTAGATATTTTTATAATTATTTTTTAAAACAAAAATCCAAATATAAAATACCCTTTTTAGTAATTTGGTAATTTTAAAATTACTTTTAGAACCAAACATGATAAATTCAAAATCACTTTTATATATTTGAAAATCACTTTAAAAGTTTGGAACCAAACATAGGTTTGATTGTTTAAAAATCAATTTTATAAAATCAAATTGTTTCAAAATCTCTATCACTAAAATCACCACTCCAACTATCACTCCCAAACACACTCTAAGCTTATTACCATAGTCACAAAATCAGGATGACATGATACGACTCTTTGCCGCATATACTTTCTAATTCTCAAAATTCAATCCAACATTGGTTCCTTCTTCATTCTTCTAAAGTCGAAGTTAAAATTTCATTGTTTATGATGTGGAAAATTAAATAAGAGAGAATATACTACAAGGTTAAATTTGTCCAAAAAATCTGCAGAAATCTAGTTATAAAATATTGTTCAAGTTTAGGTTATTTATGAAATATCGCTGATGAAGTAAATTGATTATTTAGATCTTTCTTTATATGACCATAGCTTTTAGAGATGAGTCAAATCTCATTTGAGCTCATTTTTTAGGCCATCCAATACAAAAATTCTGCAAAAATTATTATATTACGATAGTATAGGTACTAATTGATTATTTCATCAACATTATTTAAGAATGGAAACTTTGAATATGAACACAAATAGTATACTGGGTGAGTACTAAAAAAATTTTCCCAAGGCAAAAATTGCCTCTCTCAGCCAAAATTTAAAACTAGAACAAGTTCATTACAAATTTTGCCCAAAATTTGATTTTTTTTTTTTTTTTTTTTTTGAGGAACCAAGTTTTGGTTTTTTCCCTTCCTTTTAAAAGAAGATTATGAATTTGGAAATGAGCATATGATTTAGGACCCGTTTGGATTAACTTAAAAAATAAATATTTTTCAAAAATTCATTTTCATTTAAACATTTTTTATAAGAATTATTTAAAATAAAAATATTAATGGCTTTTAAAATTCATTTTTAGTGGTTGCCAAACACTTGTATTTCTTTCAAAAATGACTTTTTTTTTTAAATTAAACACATGAAAATGTATTCCAAACACACTATTAGTGGACAATTCATTTATCACCACTTCAAAGATGTATGGTTAAATCTTCTAGGCTAAACTACTAGGTCTGGTTTAGTAACCATTGTTAAAAAAATTTAAAAAAAAAAAAAAAAAAAAAAGTGGGAAGGAAGATTTAAACCTACAACAAATTATTTCTTAAACAGATCATTAATACTTTAACTACTAAATTTATATTGAAATTAACTCCAAAACTTGGATGGTTATATTAGCTTCTAAATTCTAAAAATCAAACAATTACATTCCTAGATTATGAATCAGAATTTAGTGAGACTTTTTTTTTTCTTTTCTGAATTACAAAAAAATACCTTTGAACTTTGATATTCGTTTAAAAAATCCATCTATTCTTTTAAAAGTTGTAATATTACTTTTAACCTTTATCATTTAACTTAGAACTACACTTCAGTGACCCCGAATGGATTTAAGACTCCACCAACCACCAACCATAACATTTCAGGTCACCATCATATGTTCGCTTTTTCATTCAAAATTAGTTTTGAATAATTTAGGGGAGGATAAGGGTAATATTACCCCTTCTAACAGATTGTATCTTTTAAACAAATGAAAAAGAACATATATGAACATATATATATATATGCACGCACACAGTTTAGCCATAAAATAGTAGGGCAAAAAAACAAAATAGACAATTGGACAAAATAAATAGGTATATTTCTTTTTTTAAAAAAAGAAATTTAATTAGGAAAATTACAAAAATATCAAACTATTTACGAATATAGAAAAATTTATTTGTCTATCATCATCGATAGGCCACGATAGACTTCTATTGTTGTCTATCACTCAAGTGATAGAATTCTATTGTAGTCTATTGCTAATAGACAGTAAAAATTTTCTATATTTGTAAATAATTTGACTCATTTTTCTATATTTGAAAACAACCAATTTAATTATTTAAAAAAAATAAGAAAGTAGGTTCCATATGTTATTTTTATGGACAAATGAAAAACGTTAATAGTCATTTTAAGTGTTCAAGAACATGCTTAGCTAAGAGTTCGAGGACATTTCTTTTGTGGACAAAATTGTTAATGTCGGTCTTTTTTGTTATATCCTTCAAGAGAAAAATAAAATGGCTCATGTTTTATAATTTTAACTTTCTCAAATCTTGAAAGATGTTTTTTCAGATTGTATTCTCCCTATCATTTTAGATGAGAAGGTTAGCTTGTAATTCTTCTTCATAAGATTTGGTTTGTTCAAGAAAAAGAAAAACATACACAAAGAAGACAAGAGGTTATTATTTGTAAATATACTTATTTGCTATCAAGCAAGTATAGAATTTCTTCAACTGTACCTTTTGCTCTTCAAAAAGAATTACATAACATTATATTAACAGGTAATTTGGACAACCAATCTTTTCAATGTTTATATAAAGTATGTATAAATCAACAAGGCACACCTCAAGCAATTCGAGATGCACACAACAGGATAGAGCTCCTTCACCTTTATACAAAATCTACTGATGATTCGTGTGATCTTCTCTAATGCCAAAATAAGAGTGTAGCCTATCTCATATCTTCCCTCACCATTTGAGCAAATACCTTACTCATTGAAATACCGGCAATATCGACTGCGCTTCCTGTGCTGAATTGAGTCGTCGATACGCTTGCCTCCCAGTGGTTGGAAAGATCAGCTTGTGAGGATGATTCCTTTCCACGACGAGATTTTTCATCCCCTTGGAGTTGGAGTGCACACTCCAGATTCCACAGAACGTTTCCCATCATGGGACGATCCATGCCGCATTCTGCCAAGCATTTTTCGGCCGTCTCTACATATTTTTTCAGAGATTCTAGTTTGATTTGCTCGAGAATGCGAGCGTCTACAATCGCCTCCAGTTGATCTCTGTCCTTCCTCCTCATTACCCATTCAATTAAATTCACCTTTTCCCTTGGAAGAGATGGATCAATGACAGGCCTACCGCAAAGGACTTCAAACATAACCACCCCAAAAGAGTACACGTCTGATTTCTCGGTCAGTTGCTGCGTTGTTAAATATTCGGGATCGAGATAGCCGAAGCTTCCTTTCACTGCTGTACTGACATGAGTCTTGTCAAATTCGGGGCCAATCTTCGAGAGTCCAAAGTCTGCAACTTTGGCCATGTAGTTTTGATCAAGAAGAATGTTTGCAGTTTTGACATCTCTGTGTATGATTGCCTTTGTGGAGCCAGTGTGAAGATAGTGAAGTCCTCTAGCTGAGCCAATGCAAATATCAAGCCTTTGTTTCCAGCTTAAACTTGGAAGTTCTGATCCATACAAATGGTCCTTGAGGGTCCCTTTTTCCATGTACTCATAAATTATAATCATCTCATTTTGCTCGTCGCAGTACCCGATCAGAGATACTAAATGACGGTGGCGAAACTGGGATAACATTTCGATTTCAGTTCGAAACTCTGCAAGACCCTGCTGGGATTTAGAAGTCCCTCTTTTCACTGCCACTTCTGTGTTGTCCCTCAACATTCCCTTGTAAACTTTCCCAAACCCACCAAGGCCAATGACTAAACTTTCACTAAAATGATCTGTAGCTTCCTGTATAGCTGCAAGAGGATATCGATAACCGATTTTTGAGCTCGAAAAGGCCACAGATCCAATGATATAGTTGCTTTCTCTACCATTCACACCAAAATTTTCCACTTCCTTCAAGTGACGAACAAGCGCCGATCTCCTTCTTCTTCTGCACAGTACAATGACAAGAGTGGCCAAAACAGCAAGAACAAGCAGTCCAGCTACCAAGCCTGCTATAAGACCAACTTTCACATTGGAACCTTTCTTTGAGTGTAAACCAAAGGTATCACTTATTTTCATGATCTCGAGCCCGTTAAGAATGGCAGCCGAGTATTCATGAAGATTGGAAGGGCCAACACTTATTTTGAACTTAGAGCTGTCAATTGGACTGGCTATAGTGTCCAGGACATAGGGTGCACCTGGGATATGTGAAGTGAGATTACCAAGATCAAGATGATCTTTAACCTTCCATGAGTTGGCATAAACATTGAAGAACATTGATCCAAGAGAAAGATCAATAATATCACAGAAATGATAACGAATCATATATTCATACCCTGGATCAACATTGAATGACCACGATACATTGGCATTAGCATTAATATCCACATCAGCTCCTAACCGAGTTGCCGTTCCATACACAGAACGAGGAGCCATAATTTCAGAACCTCTTGTCATATTCACTTTTGTGAGATTTGACACAAACTTTCCAACAACAGCCTGATTATTATGCACCAAGAATGGACCATCTGCAATCCAACCGCGTGAGAGAATATCGTCCTTCGGAGACACGGTTTGATTGCCCATATTCACTCTAAAAACTGTCTCCAATACCCTGTTCCCCAAACTAATTTCAACCTTCTCAACACTGGTGATAGTCAAGGGAATCAATTCATCAGGAACAGAAACAACTTCCAAGGCATTGATGAAGGCAGTTGAATTCACCATCGGAGTAAATGTAAGAACAAGAGTATTGGAAGTGACATTCAGAGAATATTCCTTCATTACCGAGCCACTGTCGATTTGAAACTCTTTGAGAAGGGTGATATTTTGAGCAGAAACAGAGAATCTGGCTAAACTCAAGTTGAAGTTCCCAGAAACAAAAGGGTAAAAGTAGAGGCGGATCCAGTGCCTACCCTGTTTCCTAATTTTGAAGTTGTATTGGGAAGCTGTTTCAAATACTTTTGCAGTTCTAAATAGAGGTGAGAACAAGTCTGATGAGGATGAACTAGATACATTGCTTGTAGTGGAAAGAGACTTCCCATTTGGGTTGGAATCATCAGATAGAAATAGTCGACCTCCCACTGTATTATTGGAGGATGATCCACAATCGATCAGAAAATTATCATCAGGAGTGAATTCTGATGAGAGAGATGATGACAAACACAAAGCACACAGAATCCAGATAAGAAAATGGGTATTTGAAGCTCTCATGGCGGCAGCTTTCAAAGAGAAAATAATTTCGAGATTTACAATGACGATGATCAGACTACAGAAAAGAAATTGAAAGAATCAGATTGAAACAAAACAAATCCGGGAAGAAAAGCAAGTGATCGATGATCGAAAGAATCAATCATCTCAGAAGGAAGCCATTATTGCCCGCCATTAAAGCAAGAGCAAGAAACAACCCAGAAGCAATTTCTGTCTTATTACCAATCAACACTCAAGAAAACTCAAGTCAATCAAACAAATTCAGAGATGGAAGTGGAAAAACCAGATTGGAACACGAAAACTCCAAAAAAAAAAAAAAAAGGAATCCAATTACCAAGACAACAAGAACCCAGAAGCCAATTCTCAGAAACAAAGGAGTGAACAAGCAAAAGAATCACCTCAGTTCTCAACTAAAAAAGGAATCCGTTACCATCCGCCATTAAAGCAAGTACTAAGAAACAACCCAGAAGCATCTCACTCTTAATAACAATGAAGAACTCCAAAAACTCTAGTCAATGAAAGCAATCATAGAAGCCAGAGCGATAAAGACAGATTAAAGTTGGTTTGATTCAATTGCAAAGAACCAAAAAGCGAAACAATAAACAACCCATCACGTTATGTTTGACAAATTCACAGAATACGACTGAAAAAGCCAAAAGGGAAATGGAAAGGCGGAGCAGATTGGATAAGAAAGAGTGGGGTCAAAGAAATTTGAACGAAGAACTCGCTGAATTAGAAAGAGGAGGACAGCTATGGCGATCGGTGACTCGAAGAGAAGAGACTCATAGAAGGCCCACAGTTGGTGGAACGGCCATTGTTAGGTATGAAGATGGCGGAGAAGCTTCGTGTTGGTGGGAACAGTGGAAAGGATATGAAGGAATATTTTTGTCCGGCAAAATAATTAAAAGAAAATTTATTTTTTTTAAAAGAAAAAGAAATAATAAATTCTATTTTGGTTCAACTTTTCTTCTTTTGTTTAGAATCAATCAACGTCTATCTTCATTTTCCTTTTATTTCGTTTGAATATAATTTTATCCTTTCATAGTATTTTGGTCTATGGTCTATTACTTTAAAAATTTTCTTTTAATCTTAGTACATGTTTCATTCTAGACTATATGATTTCAAAAATGTGGTATAGTTTTTTTTTCTTTTCTTTTTGACAATATACGGAGCGAGAGATCGAATCTCTGATTTCGAGATTGATAATATAAATATTATGTCAGCTAGACTATATTCATTTAGACAAAAACTTCGTATAGTCGATGTACACTTAAAATGTAGGTTGTTTTTATATGTTTAAATTTTATACGCAACAAAAACTTTTATTATTCTAAAATTGTGACTACGTTTAAAGAAGTTTATATATGTATAGTGTTGAGGTGGGAAAAAGATAAGAAATATCATGAATGAACTAAAACGGTTGCCAATACCAACATGTACATAACTCAATTTATTTAGGTAAGTATGGAAGTCGTAGGTTTAAATACTCAACATTTTATATTTGGAGTTTTTTAAATGTTAAGGGAAAAAAAATTAAAAAAATGTCATTTCTCTAGATATATAAACCAAACCTAACTACATAACATGGTTAAAATGAAGGGACGGTTGCAAATATAGCAATCAGATTCAAAGTATTAGCATATATAACAATATTTTTAAAAAATTGTGAATATAGAAAAATCTATCAGTTAGACTCTTATTGCTGATAAACTTTTATGGTCTAAGTGGTCTATCACTGATAGATTTTGCTATATTTGCAATTTTTTAAAAATATTGCTATACATTTGATTATTATCCCTAAATTGCTACTCATTATAATTACCCTAAAATGAAATTTGGAAAATACAAAACTAAAATGAACCAACAAAAAATGAAAGTATAATAAACAAAGTAGAACGTAAACATTAAAAGAAAAAAAGTAATTTAATAAATGTTAGTAAATTTCTTTAACATTCAACTATAACAATATTACAATAAATTTAGTGAGTGCAATTTTTTTTGGGATAATTAATTTAAATGGTAAAACGGTTGAAAATATTTTTAAATATAGTAAAATGTCATAGTCTATCACCGATAGATCGCGATAGACTTCTATCACTAAGCGATAGATCGTATTACTTAGTGATAAAGTCTATTACGATCTATTATTGATAGATAGTGATATTTTGTAATATTTGTAAATATTTTAGTTCATTTTGCTATATTTGAAAACAACATTTTCTTTTTAAGATTAGAGGAGAACAAAATTTAAGAAATGCATATTCAGTTGAAATGGTAGGATAAAACACATGGAAACGAAAATCGTGTATCATTTTTACTATGAAAACCAAACATTGAAATAGTTGGAGTAGAAAGGAATCAAGGTTGAAAACTTTATTGGATCATAAATAAATTAATGAGAAGTTAACTAGAACAATAAATAAAATTATAGACTACTAAATGAACAGTTTTCATCCTCAAGAAATAGAACAAAAATGGTCTTAACTTTCATTATATTTGTGATTTATTTGTTTGATTTGTCTCTTTCTCTTCTCCCATCATGTCCTAGCATTAATTTTGATTAAAAATATCATATCCTAACATTAATTTTGATTAAAAAGAATATTTTTAGTCTCTAAACTTCTTAAAGAAATAATGTAGTCTTTGAACTTTAGTGAGTAACAGTTTAGGCCCCGTGTGGTAATCATTTTGTTTTTGAAAATTAGCCTATAAACACATATTCCATCTCTTAAATCTCTTAGCTTTGATATCTACTTTTTAACCATATTTCAAAAACTAAGTTAAATTTTGAAAACTAAAAAAATTAGTTTTTAAAAAACTTGTTTTTGTTTTTGGAATTTGGCTTAAAAATGAACTCTTCTATTTAAGATTAATACAAACCATGATAAAAAAGAAAGAAAGAAAGAAAGAAAATAGGCTTAATTTAAAGAAAATAGGCTTAATTTTCAAAAACAAAAAACAAAAAACGAAATGGTTACAGGCTTTAGTTTTTATATTTTCACATTTGTAACAACTTAGTCTATAAACTTTAATAAGTAACAATTTAGTCCCTCTATTTTAAGATTTGTAACAACAGTCATTTATGAAAAATCTCTTCAAAAGTAAGTGTCAAATTTTATTATGTAACGACTTAGTTTTTGTAGTTTATAAAAATTTGATTCCCGATTAGTTTATTGATCTAAATATGTAAAAAAAAAAAAATTATCAAATCTTAATAATATTTTTTACAATAAAGACTAAATTGTTACAAATTATAAAGTACGTGGATTGCATTGTTAATTATTAAAGTCCAAGTACCAAATTGTTTCAAGTTTGAAAGTATAGGAATTAAATAATTACCAACTAAACTTCATGGACCAAATTGTTACTTTTATAAAAGTTTAGGGACAAAAAATATTTTTTTAACTATTTATCGATTGATCATGAAATATATGCTTTTTCTGTTCTGTTTTTTTTTTTTTTTGGTCTACAATCTACCCTGCGAATATTTTGATTCCTCAAAATCTTTTGATTGCAAGGGAAGGAAAATATTATTTTACTCAAGTTTCAAACTATATTACATTATTTTAAATGCATAATTGTTTTTCAGTACAATATGGAATGAGAATATTCAAACCACAAATCTCTTGGTCGTTAACACATACTCTATACCAGTTGAGTTAAGCTTACTTTTACACTTTAAATGTATAATTGAAGCATATATAAAACTCAAATGTATAATTTAAATGATAAGTTAACAAAAATGAATATTTTTCTTTAATAAAAATAAAAACAAAATGATTATTTTAGGTTATGTTTATGTACCTGCAAATGTAATTAATTAATGATAATAAAAAATGTGGGACTCACATCATTATAACCATTTGTCGCGTTTACTGCACTTTGCAACTGGAATCAACGATAAGTCTCACTCTAAAAAGTCTCTAACCATATAAGATAATCCTATTACACCGAAAAAAGGTCATCCATCTCATTCTCATTGATTATTATATATGCAATCTTTTTTACTAACGTTCCATCATTTACTACTTTATCTCTAGATCCATACTCATAACGATATCAATAATTTATGTCCATCATCTATATTGATATTGATATTGATAATCATAATAAGTCAACATTTTATTCTTTTTATCACCCTTTGTTTTTAAAATTATTAATTTTTTTAATTTTAATTTAAGTATTACTTTTTTAAAATTTAAAATTTTAAAATTTTTGAAAAAGTAAATAAAAATAATAAAAACGTTTTAATTATTATAACATATAACAACTACATTTTAATTAATTAGAAATATGATAAGAGATATTTCGATAATAATCTATATTTTTAATTACGATTTTAGTTTATTTGTAGTAAACACCATTACAATTTATTTTCATTACTATTAGACTAGATTTTCATTGTAAATTTTAGCTCTTAGGTGGAAAAATTTATAAATATTATTGAAATTTATCCAGAAAAAAACAGATGTTATTATTATTATTAAGAATAAAAAAGTAAGAGACGTTGTCAGTGTCAGAATTGCGAAATACCGCGTTTTTGCCAAAGCCACTGGCCGCGGGCCCGCGCCACTGTGCTTGATTGATGGTTTGATACGGACGGAGACCCTTTTTTTTTTTTAATAAATTTATTTGTTTGAAGGAAATTTTAAAAATAGAAAAACAAAGAAAACTATTTACACAAAATAACAAATTTTTTAGATAGTTGTAATAGACACGGATAGAAGTCTATCAGGGTCTATCAGTAATAAAAATGATAGAAGTCTATCACTGATAAATACTAATAGAAGTTTATCAATGTCTATCAATGTTTTTTTTTGCTATTTTCTGTAAATAGTTTGACATTTTTTCTATCTGTGAAAATTTCCCTTATTTGAATGATTATTTGTTTGTTCAAATGACAAAATATTCGAACACACACCTTTCTAAGTGTCACATATCACAATATCGTTTTTTTTTTTTTTTTTTTTTTTTTTTTACTTATTTCGCCTTTTAATTGCGTTTTACTTAAGTTACAAATTTTCTATCATTTTAAGGGCTCTATGGGCCATAAGTTAAGTTATTATGGTATGTAATTATTATAGCGTGTGAATTAAGATAGTTTTGAGATTATAATAATATGTATTTGAGGTATAGAATATTTTAGTCTAAGTTATAATAGTATGTATTTAGAGTACAGACTAAAATAGTATGAGTTATAATAACATGTATTTAGAGTGCAAACTATTTTCGTCTAAGTATAATAGTATAGTTTAGGGTGTAAGTTATTTCAGTCTGGATTTTGATTTTTTTTTTTTTTACTAATTTTTTTTGTTATACAAGTAATGGTATCTTAAATATCATATTTTGTCAAACACATAAATTAATTGAACTTATTTTTTAATTTGTGCATAACTCAATTGATTAAAGCATATATTTGTAATCAAGAGATAAAAAGCTTTAGGACACTCAAACTTATGCACTTATTAAAATTGGCCCCCAAACTTGAAAATTTATAGAATTTTGGCCTTTAAACTCTCAATTAGTTACATAGTTGTTAAAATGAGTTGTTTCTTTTATTAAAATCTTTGTTTGTATCAGACTTTCTTTTTTCTTCCATAGAACTAGATAAAAATCAGAAAAATAATCATTTCCTTAGACTTTCTTTATGTGTTATTTCCTACGGTTCATACACCAGTTTTGAAGCTCAATTTTAACAATTATAGTATATAAGTTTGAAGATTTAATTTTTACCACTAAATATTTGGTGGTCTAATTTCTACCAATATGTAAGTTTGAGAGTCAAATTTTCACATTTATATAAGTTTGAGGACTCAATTTTTACAATTGAAAGTTTGAAATTGCAATTGCAACTACCACTATATTTAGAGGGGTGATTTTTGTAATTTGCCCTAGAATTTATTTAACTTCATTAATGCCATTTTTTTAAAGAACTAAACTGCAAAAAAGAAGAAGAAGAAGAAAGGGAAAAAAACATTTTTGGTCCATAGGCTTTGGTCTAGTTTTAATTTAGTTTATATGTTTCAAAATGTTGCTCAAGTTGGCCTTAAAAGTGTTTTAACACAAAGGCTTTTTGATTTTGCCGTAGTTAAAATGTTTCTATTAATATCAAATTACTATAAAAGAAGACTATTAAACACTATGAACTCGTCACCAAAGTGATCGCAGGAGTTAGTCGTATAGGTGGTTGTCAGAGGTGATCGTTGGTGTTCGCCATTGAAGAGAGTCGTTGGAGTTAGTAGCCGCAGGTGGTCATTGTCAAAATTGGAGGCCAGAGGTGGTCTTTGCTAGAGTTGATCACTAAAGTGATCATCGGAGTTGGTCGCATAGATGGTCGACAGAGGTGATCGTTGGAATTGGCCACCAAAAGTAGTCGTTAGAGCTACATCGTCGAAGATGGTCGTAGCCGAAATTAGGCGTCATATGTGATCTTCGCTAGAGTTGGTCACTGAAGGTGGTCATTGGAGTTGGTCATAGGAGTTGATTGTCGGAGTTGGTCACTAGTGGGTTGAGTCATTGGAAACATTGGAAGCAAGGAGAGTTGGTTATTTTAACCATGGAATTGTAAATATTTTTACAATAGCAAAACAAGGGTTAAGATCACCCTTATTCTCCATTATTTTAACACACGCCTTAAACACTGAGTGGGCTATTATAGCTCATTCAACCCACTCCAAGTTGGAGCCCCAAACACCCCCTCAACATTTAAATATCCTTCTTATAATTTATTTTTTTTTAATTTTGTTTTTAAACCCTAAAAATGCCTATTTTTAATAATAGGACAAAACTATTATGTTGGTGATCTTTTAATCTAGATCAATATGTTTCCATCAGTCACAATCCAACACATGTTTGCATGTTTGAAAGTGTCCAAAAAAGCTACATGAAAGTCACTTCATCTCTCACAAATTGATTATCATTTTTCTAGAAAAAAATCTCAAACTCCAAAGACAGTCATTTGTTGGCCACATCACCTCTCAGAAATCATTATTCATCTTTCTCGAGAAGGTGCTTACACTCTTAAAGAAATTAATTTTCTTCTTTCTGACAAGATTTAGTATAGGGTTAGTCCTCCAAAAAGGGATTGCTTTGGAATAATTGAACCAGAAAGAACCCTAAAACTCGACCCTATTGACAGGGTGTCATGGGTCATTCCTAGAATAATTTAGAACCACCTTTGAAGGTCAAGTGTGTTTTCCTGTCTAGATTTTGGCACCAGCACTAATCAAATTTGTTTTGTTGTCTAACACTTATTTATTCAATATTTTTCCAAATAAACTTATGAGACTCTAATACTATATGTCATATTAATTATTTGTTTTAAGAAAATTAAAAGATGGGAGAAAATGGTAGCTTTTTAAATACTTAGAGACCAATGTAGACACTATAAAAATTTATGGACGATGAAACAGATCTTAGAACCTTAACAACCAACCTAAGATTTACATGTTAAATCTTTCTCTCTGAAGTATACTTTATTAGATGATTTTTTAGAATATAGGTTACTCACGTAAGATAAAAGATATTCAAAAGTTTGACTTATAAAAGATGCTACTTATGAGATGTACAAGTATTTGAATGGATCATTTGATATAAAAGAAAAAAAACCCAACTATTGAGGGTTTTTTCCCCTTTCTTTACATTCAGCAAAGTATGAGTTGAGAGACGGAATCATCAATCTCTTCGAGATAATAATTAATGTTTTTTCCAATTATACTTGAATTGACAAGAAAAAAAAGTTTATTGAATTGTATGTTTAGAGTTTCTGGTATGTACATAATGGAAAATTTCTAACAAAATCTCGAAATTACAATCAAAATTTAGAAATTTCGATAGGCTCGAAATTTCAGTAGAGAAAATTTCGATTTTTTGCCAGTTTCTCGAAATTTTGATTTTTTAGCAATTAACTATGCTAGTTCAATTGAAGTTTTTTCTTTTACCATAAAAAATTTTTATTTTTGAGAAAGTACATATTTGTTTTTAATTTCTTTCATACCTTTTTTTTCATTGAATTTTTACCTCATTTCACCTCAAAACTGAATTGATGTGAGTTTTATTTCTTTTACCATCCAAAATTTTTAAATTGTGAAAAATAATATATATATATTTAATCTCATTCAAAATTTTTCTACTAAATTTTCACATCATTTACTTCAAACTTGAATTGATGTGAGTTTTGCTTTTTTTTACTATCCAAAGTTTTCATGTTCAAGAAAAAGACTTTGAAAAATAAAATAAAACTCCATAATTTTCACATCATTTCACTTCAAATTTGAATTGAGGTGAGTTTTACTTTCTTTTTTTTTTTTACTACCCAAAGTTTTCATGTTCAAGAAAAAGATTTTGAAAAAAATAAAATAAAACCCCATTGTTCGCACGAAGTTTCCGGAAAAACTTCTTTCGTGGAGTTGAACTTGTGTTTATGTAAATTTGATGCGGATGTGGTTCGATCTCTAGTACTTGAACTGTACGCGTGCACTTGATGTAGGGAAACAGAGCACGTGGATGTATGTGAAGTTGGAGTCTTGGAGGAACGTATATGTTCCAAGCAACTTCAGTCTTCAAGTGTGGTTCAACTTCAGGAGTTAGGGAGTCTTCTGATTGTAAGGAGAATTCTCTCTAGGCTCTCTGAGTGTAAAATTTTCTGAACCTTGCAGCGGAGCGCGCTGATGTATGTGTACGCGTGCGCTTGATGTAGGGAAGCGGAGCGCGTGGATGTATGTGAAGTTGGGGTCTTGGAAGAACGTATGTGTTCCAAACAACTTCAAGGTGATTCAGCTTCAAGAGTTAGGGAGTCTTCTGTTTGTAGGAAGAATTCTCTCTCTAGGCTCTGAATGTAAATTTTCTGACCCATGTGCGTACCGTGGATCTATGTGAAGTTGGAGTCTTGGAGGAATGTATGTTGTGTCCCAAGCAACTTCAGTATGGTTCAGCTTCAGGAGTTAGGGAGTCTTCGAGAATTCTCTCTAGGCTCTCTGAATGTAAATTTTTTGAGAACCTCTCTATTTATAGAGTTCTCATGTGGGCTTTCGTGGGCTTGGGCTTGATTGGTCCATGGACCTGGCCAATTGGGCCCAACTAATTGAATTTGAGCCTTTGGGCCCTTTGGGCCAAATTAAGTCTATCTTTGGACTTAATTAAATTTTAGCCCAAACATTAATAATTAATTGAACAAAAAATAATTCATTTGATCCAACAATGAGGACGGAAACCACGTGGCACCATCGGGATTTGCCAATTTTCGTCAATTTCAGTTCAGGACACATGTAACATTTAATTAGTCCCAAATTTAATTATTTTATAATTCCGCTGTTAATTTGGTAAATGACATGACAATTTGTGATTGGTCCAAAATTTCTCCTTCAACACCCATAATTTATAAATACCTCCACCAAATCACTTATTTCACATCACTCTCAGCTATGAAGTTCTCTAGTATTTCTCTCATTTTCTCTCAAGCTTTATCTATTTGTAGAGTTTTCTTTTTCTTTTTCTTTTTTTTTCTATTATGTTGTGTTATGTTTAATCTTATAATTTTTATATCGTTATTATGTTATGTAAGTTTAATGCTATGGTTTTTCATTTTTGTATCCACTTCATTTTCTAATAAACAATTTATAATTATTTTAAAATATTTCATGTCCTTTAATTTTGCAATTAATTATCAATATTTGATATTATTTTGATATTATTTTCTATTTCTTTTTAAAAAATTTGCTCTCGCATTGACATTTACATAGACATTTTACAATATACATCTAAATGTTATCTTACTCTATGGAAATGATGATTTAAAATGGTTAATTATAGTCTAACTCAGCCACAATAAAAGTTCCATTAACTAATTATAATAATTTTCATTCATTTCTATTAATAAACTTTCTAAAATTTCCATCGATATCGATAATTCTATAAAGCTGGTACCTCAATATTTTCATTGACATCAATATTTCGAACTTGAGGTGTGTAATGTAATATACACAAATTAAGGTTATATTGCAAGGCTTAGTTCCCAGGTTATGTTAAATAAGTCAATGATTTTTTTTTTTTTTTAAATTGTCTAATAAACTACTAAACTATTTTGTGTTTAATATCGTCCCTAGACTTTAAATGTTGTCTAATAAATCTCTAAATTTTGTATTTGTTTCTAATAAGACTAAAACTATTGATTTTATGTCTATACGTCCCCAAATTATAAAAGATGTCAATTAAGTTCTAAAGTTTTGATTTGTGTCTAATAATTTCCATTATTTTCAATTTTGTGTTTAATAGGTTGTAACCTATTCAATATTAAAAAATAATAATAATAATGAGCGTATTGGAAAAAAGATAAAAAAAAGTTCAATATCTAATTAGACCCAAAATTTATTTTTTTAAAAAAATACTGAATATATCAAAACCCAATTAGACACAAAATTGAAAGTTCAAATTATTGAAGTTAAAAAATCTATTAAATATAAAATTAAAAGTTTAAAAAGAATTTTTTAAAGTTGGTAGAGCTATTGGATGCAAATACTAAAGTTTAGACTTAATCTAACCTAAAAATAATTTTAGTAATTATTAGTTTAGAAAATAGGGAAATTGTTGTGTATGAAAAAAAAACAAAAGTAATTATACATGTAGAAAAAAGTGCACCCCATGCTTTTGTATTTTTCACTTTTTTTTTTATATAATTACTTTTATTTTTTTTCTATTTGTGAAAAGACCCATAAAAAATATCTATTAACTTCTCAAAATAAATGACTAGAACTTCTAGAAAATTAAACAAATACATGATTTTTCAACGATAGGGTTTGATTATAATATGGCATCAAAAGGCAGAATGAAGACCAAAATGTTTTCAACTTTCCCAATCCGACGGCAGTTCACAATTCACACAAAAACCATTTGTTTTATATTGTTTTATTTACTTGTGGTGTTTGTATAATTGAGAATTTTCTTTATTAAAATAATAATAATAATAATAATGAGAATTTTCTAATGGTTATGTCAAAATCACACATAAGTTAAACGTGCATTTACTTTAATCGGAAAAAATGTGTTAATGTATGTGGGGCACTTGAAATTCAACCAAGTTGACTTCATGAATCTTTTTACACAAATAAGATATGAACTTTTTTTGGTAGGTAATTTTTATTTTTGTTCCTTAGTTTTAAAATTTTACATATTTTTAGTGTTAAATTTTAAGTTTGATTTTAATTTTTTCTCTAAATTTTTTTATATTTTTAGTTAATTAGTTTTGAATATTTGTTAATTTGGTCTCTAAGCTTTAAGATTTACACTTTTAATCTCGATTTTTTTATTAAATACTTACTTTCAATTTTGACGTTAATGTTTATGAATTAATTTAAAATAATTATGAAGTGAAAATTTAATTTTAATTTTAATATTGATGAAAAAATAAGTAAAACTTATTGTAATCTTTTAAAATTAATTAAGGGGTCATTTGTTTTTTTTTTTAAATGTAGATAACCGAAATCTTATATGTCCATAATTATAGATGTCCCATATATTTAGATTAACATGTTTGTGGTAGGAATATTTTTGTAAATATCTGAGAATATTTTGTTGATTGTGTTTGTTTCGTAAGATTTCTACACTGGAATGTCTTAAATTTACATAGTGTTTCAAGAATGCCCTTACGACTATTTATTAATTTATAATTACTTTGATATAATTTGAACTTATATAACATATTTCTTTTTATCAATTTAATTTTTTTTTAAATTAATACAATTTATATTATTTTCGTATATTATTTTTCTCAACAAAATAATATATCATATTTTAAGATTTTTTATAAAATAAATATTAATTTAAATTTAAAACGGAATACCTTGCTAAAAAAGTTACCAGAATTATGACATAACAAAAAAAAATGATATATATGGTTGATAGTATTTATTTTAATTATATAATGCAAATGAAGATTAATATATAGAGAAATTTTCACAAATAAAAAAATGTCAAACTATTTACAAAAAATAGCAAAAAAACACTGATACGCATTGATAGACTTTATCAACATTTATCAGTGATAAACTTCTGTCATTTCTATTACTAATAGAACCTGGTAGACTTCTATCAGCGTTTATCACAACTATCTAAAAATTTTGTTATTTTGTGTAAATAATTTCTCTTATTTTTCTATTTTTAAAAATTCCCCTAATATATATATGTAAAATAAAATAAAAAGGAAGGACAAAAATGTAAAATAGGCCCACAACTCGGGAATCCGAAAAACTCATGTTTCAGGAGTGCATCCAAAACTCTCCAGATACCCTCTGTCCAGGCATCTAATGTCCAAATGTTAGGACATCTTACAATACTGTAAAACAAACAAGGTAATCCAAATGCCCGCTCTATGGAAATCTAGGATGTCCGCAAAACAAACCGTCGTTAATAGACATTAACACTAAAGACTGAAAGTGAACATTTAGTGAAAATATATATATTAAAAGCGTAAATATTGAAACCTATAGACCAAAACTTTAACCTTTTAAAACCTAAAAAAAAAATGGAAACTAAACTCATGGACAAAAAAGTATTTTGGAACTAATTTTAACGTCATAATATCAAATTACTTTATATTGAATTAGAATAATTTTGATAATAATATTTTTCTCTCTATATATATTAATTAATTAATTAAAGTATTTTAAGTTAATTTAGAACAGTAATTGATATGAACCATTTTCTTAAATCAGAAAATTGACGATTGTTGTATTAATGAACATTTTACACTATCTAAAAAATTCACTCCCCAATAATTTGACAAGTACAGAAAACATCCAAACTAATTTATTTACAATAGTAATGAATGAATCCATAGAAATTTGAGCTTGTTTCCACCGGTTGAATCCCAAAAATAAAATAAAATAAAAAGTGTTTATTTTGGAATAAATTCAAAAGATTATTACGCAATTATAACTGGTTAACATAGTAAGAGGATAGAGTATGTTCATATTAGCTCCAAATATAAAGTATAAACCAAGCTAATTTATCAAGATTACTTTGATGATTATAAAATTACAAATGGGTCAAAATGCCATTTTGACATCGGAATAATATCCAATTTTAGTCATTATATACTTTCAATAAATCTTAAATTTAGTTTTGATTAATAATTAATTTATTCAAAAACTTTTTATTAATCGGTTAGCATTTTCAATATAAATTTTAAAAATATATTTACATACTGTATTTCTTTACTTGAAAATTATTATTATTATTTGACTTAATTCAATAAAAAGTAACTTTTGAGAAATTAAATTTAAGATTTATGAAACATACATTGACTAAAACTAGACATTTGAAAGTACACGAATTAAAATTGAACAAATTCTAAAATATTGGTATAAAAATGATATTTTAACCTTATAAATATTAATTAAAAAATTTATTATTAAAAATTTCACATGACACAAATGCAATTTTATTTAATAATTAGTGGATATAAATAATAGAAGATATATAATAAAAGAAAGAACTATGGTCAAATTAGTGACGAAAGACTTAACAACAAAACTGATATTTAAAATTAAGATTGAAAGTGTTCATGAAAGGCATTAGAAAACGATAGATGTTTGGTTGTTAAACTTAATTATTTTAATTATAAATTTATGAATATAATATTTGGCAATTTGTTAGCATTTAACCAAAAATCAAAATGTCAATTTGTCTTGTGCCTTACACGAGGTTGAATATAATGGGTAGTTCCACCTTTTATAGTTTAAAGTCAAATTATGGATTCAAATCTTTAATTTTTGTGATTACATTTATTAAAGTCCCAAACTTTGAAGAATTGTAATTACGTTATAACTGTAAATTTAATAAAATTTGAAATATTATTAATTAAATGTTGATAGAACTACCGTGTTATAATTTAACCCAAAAAAGTAGATCAACGAGATAAATATAAGCAAATAAAATGATAAAAATATAGACAAGCTCGGTTTGTTCTCATAGTATTGAGGCATTCGTGCTTAACTAATCATCATTTTTTTTCACAACTGTGGAGATGAGAGATCAAGCTTTCAACCTCTAGGGAGGAATGTCATGTCAATTACAATTAAGCTAAGTTCACTTTTGCAATTAATTATCATTCAATTAGTATATTTTGTCTACCATTTAAGTAATTAATGAAATGAATGTACATAATAGAACAACAAATTAAGAAATTAAGCATCGTTTGATAACCATCTAGTTTTTAGTTTGTATTTTTGAAAAGTAAGCTTATAAGTTGTTGAAGGTCGCCCAAGGCAAGGCTTAAAGCCCACAAGGGTACCAGAGGAGACATAGAGGAATGTGTGTCCTAAAAAGAAAATGTTAGTGCCTCGGGATTTGGCCGACTAGTCGAGCTAATGAATATATACTAATAAAAAAATAACCAAGCGGATCCCAACTAGCACCCTGCAACCTCGAGCGCCAGAAACGTCACTGACACCATTGTCGTCACACGTGACCGTAGACGTGTGTCAGAAGACAAACTTATAAATAATCTCATTCAACCACCCCAAGGGGAGGAGTAAGTAATTTTCAAATGAGAGACCCGACCTTATTTCTTTTGTGTTTAGCTGAATTAGTCACAACTTGTACTAACTTAATCATCAGAGTGCAGTAGGCTCGACACCACACTGACGCAATGATCTTTTATGCATGTCAACTCAAAGTACCTCGAGATAATAAGGAGAAGCGGGTCGGAGGTCAATGCCACTAAGGATATGCAACAAAATCCACCAATATAGCCAAGATTTGAGCGTCAGCATAAGTTATAAACACTACTTTACCTATGTTTTTTTTCCTCACTATTATCTACTTTTGACAAATATTTTTAAACCTGTCAAGTTTCAAAAACGGAAAAGAAAAGAAGAATATTTTATAAAAACTTGTTCAAACATATATAAAAAGTTCACATATATAATGAGTCTAATCCCTTATACAGGGCCTAGGGGTATGTGTTTATTTTTGTATTGTACATACACACAAATCATATACATACATGCTAGTCAAAGTAATGTCTTCTTCAACCAACTACAACCAATTCATGACAAACCCCCAACTAAGACAAAACTTGCAACCATTCACTCATTTATTTACACCAAAACAAACCAAATCCCAAAATTATTGCAAGATTCTAACAACAACAATAATAACTTCAATCAGTGGACTATATTCTCAAATTTTTGTAAGAACAAGGTTTTTTTTTTCACTAAAAGTTAATCCAAAAATTCCTCCAAATCTTGAACGACAGCCTCCATATATATATATATATATATATATATATAGTAAAAATTAAAATTTCTAAGTCAGTAAAAGTTTTTTTTTCTTAAGATAAGAATGAAGGTTCAAACCACAAATGTTTTGATCGTCAACATATTTGTCTTATTTGTTTTATTGAAGTTTAGAAAATCACGCCTAATATGATCCATTTCTAAGCGGAGAAAAAAAAATAAAGGGCGCAAATGGAGAGAAAATAGTGCAAATAGAGGCACCCAAATCATGCCAATGGAGTTTTCCCCAAATATTTAGTTGAAAATTTTGAAAATGGAGAGATAATGGGGGCAAAAGGAGCCTAAAATTAAAGAAATGGAAATTTTCCTAATTGGATTTTCTCAGATGGAGCATAAAATTGGGGAAATGGAAAATTTTCTAATTAATTTTGTTTATTTGTTTAAATGATAATTTTGATAATAGGGTTAAATTGTAGTTGTACTTGACTTTTTATGAAAATCCTTAGAACTTTGGACTATTTGAAAAAAAATAGTGACTGATATATTTAAAATGAGCAATACTTGAGTGCATCTTAAATTCATTCATTCATATGCATCTCACTTTGATCACGTACAAATAAAAAGAATTAAAGTAATTTTAAAAAGAAATAAAGTGAAATTTTTGGGTGACAAATAATGATTAAATAATTTGATGGGATATACAAAGATAAGTACAATCCGAGATGTAATTAAATATTTTTCATATTCAAAAAATAAAAAAGTAACTCACGTCTCATGTTGGGCTGGGTTCACACACCTCCATTAAACATCAAAACCAAACTAGCCCAGCCCATGAAGACTTCTAACATTAATCATAAAATTAATAATAAAATAGAGAAAATATTATAATTTCCTCTACATTGATAAAGTACATTAATTTCCCCCTATACATTGATAAAGTATATTAATCTCCACCCTAAACTTTTAACCGAGACTTTGATAAATATTAAAAAATTTACCTTAAATTTAAATCTTTTTTTAAAAAAACTTAAATCTTTTAATTGAGAGTTTAATAAATATTGCAATGTTTATCTTAAACTTAAATCAATTTGCATTTGAAAAATATAAAAACATTGTCATGTACATTCAATAATCTATCTATCTATGAAGAAGGAACATTTGATTTTCCCTTTTGCCCCAGTTTATGATTATAGAATTATATAATTTAATTTTACATTAAATCATTAAAAAATTTCATATTAAATAGTTTATAATTCACGTAAATTTACTCTTCCAAGTTTAATATTTTACTTCGTATATTTTTTTTTATTTATTTTGTTAATATATCATCTCCCTCTTTTGTATGTATGCCATCTAATTTTTCAACTTTTTTTCATTTTTCAATTTTGGAAAATCATATAAAGTGATCTAATGTATTTCTTTATATGCTTTTGTTTTTTTTTTTTCCTGACGGAGAACGTGATTGATTGTTTTTATGCTTTTGTAGTTTTTTTTTCACTTTTACTTTTTGTATAGGCAAACAAATAGTTTAGGTGTTATAATAATTTTTACTATTTTTACATGCTTTTATACTTTTTTTTTTCTTTTTTTATAAAACTTTGAAATAAAGTTAAAATCAAGAAGAGATCTTTGAAAATCAAAAGGGAATTAAGTTTTTAGGGTTTGATAGAAAAATAAATATTTTTGTTCAAATTAAAAAGGGGTACAGGGATAAACTTTTAATTTTAAATCTAAAAAAATCTCACGAAAAGAATTTAAAAAAAAAAAAAAAGAAAATTTTTCACAAATAGAAAAAATGTCAAACTATTTATAGAAAATAGCAAAAAAAATACGCATCTATCAGTGATAGACTTTTATCATTTCTATGACTGATAGATCCTGATAGACTTCTATCAGTGTCTATCACAACTATCTAAAACTTTTGCTATTTTGTGTAAATAGTTTTCCTCATTTTTTTTATTTTTAAAAACTCCCAAAAAAAAATCTTTATTTGATCTATAATTCACATTTAAAAAAATCTCTCTCTCATTTTATCTAAAATTGGGAAAAAAATCTCAGATTTTCTAAAATTCAGTCAAATCACAAGTCTGAATTAATTTTGTAAAATCAAATTAGAATTTCGATGTATGTATATCTATAGAGCATAAAACTTCAATTTCCTCAAGTATTTCCTCTTCTTTTTTTATTTTTTATTTTAAGATTGACTCCATTTTCAATATCTAAAAAATATTGCCGATGTTGTGATTATTACTAATATTGTCTATTTTTTTATGTTATATATGCAAATATTCTCAAATTGGTGGTATATTTTTGTTTCTTATTTTGAAAGAACCCTAGCTCATTGATTTTCTTGTTTTATTAACTTTTAAAAGTTGACTGACTTTTTTTTTAAAAAAATTAGGATATATTATGCAATAAAAACTGAAGTTATTTTTTCTTAAAAAAAGAAAAAAAAAACAAACAAAATTAAAGCATTATATTGTCAACTCAAAAAACAGACAAAGATCAAGTATTACATTGTCAACTTGTTTGAAAATTTTGTTTCATCTTTTTTAAATTAAATAATAATTAATTTTGAATCACTATAAAAGAACATGGAATTCCAACTTAAGAAGTGTTGTAATTCTTTATAGTGGTTGAATTACACATTAAGGTAAGAGTATTGACATTACCTTTTAAATTTTTTATAATTAATTTGTTAATGACCATATATTACTGACAACAATAAATAATTACTAACAATCATAAACTGTCATAGAAATTGTCACTATCAAGTGTATTTTGACAAACTATCATTATTAGAAATGTACTCAAGATTTTGATATTTCATAACCGATATGAGTATTAAACAAACTTTAGGTCAGTCGAACTATTATTATGTTGCCTCTAAAAGTCTAGTTAACTTAGACTTATGTGTTTTTGAATTAATTTTGAAAAAAAAATATTTTTATAAACTTTAGTTTATAGTGTTTGATAACGATTCCATCTAAATTTTTACTATAAGATAAAAATGACTAAAATATTCTTACACTTATCACTTTCGTGGCCACCGATGCTGATAACCAATGACGATCATCGTAGGCACCAATTAGAGACCACCACCTACCTCCCGCGGTTAAAATATATATCCCAACATTGAAAATTTTCATTATTAACATTGAACTTTCTATGCAAATTGGTAGCCAGCCGGTTAATGTATAAATTGAAAGAAATATATGTCATTGATGTAATAAGTTGATAACTAATGTATAATAGTTCATTATGTAAATAAAATTAACGATATATTTAGATTAAATAATATAATATAGCGTATGTCATTTAATTATTACATATCACTAATCGGTCTTCAAAAATATAAAAACTATTTTTAAATATAGAAAATAAGTCAAACTATTTACAAATACAGAAAAATTTTACTACCAACGATAAAATTCTATCACTTGGACGATAGAAGTTTATTGTTTTATATGGCTCAAGCAATAGAATTCTATTGAAATTATTTTGTATTTATAAATAATTTGATATTTTTCTATAATAATTTCTCGAAAATATATTCAGAAAATCATAGGAAATTTGAAATTTAACTTATTAAGACTTTTTTAGCAATAGTTTGAGTGCTCAAAAGAGTCATAATCACAGTAAATTAACCAAAACAAAGACGCAAAACATCAAAACAGAGGACAGGAAAGTAAAGTGCACCGATGGTCCGCCGTCGCCGGTGACGATAACTTTGGTGAAAACCTCCATTGCATTGATAAACGGCGGGAAGCCGGCGGAGGAATTTGTAGCAGTAAGCGTCACGTTTGCCGTCGACGCCTTAACATCAACCGGAAATAGAGTAACCACCGTACATTTCTGAATGCTAGTAGTAATCGTGGACATTAGCACTGAGTTGATGAAAATATCGATTGTTCTATTGTTCTCGTTGAAGAAATCTTCCACTTCGGTGAAATAGAGAACGAAGTAAGCCGATTGGGACTGTGAGGAGGATGTGGGAAAATCGACGGTGAGGATAATCGGAGAAGAAGCATTGACGGATTCGATGGCATGCTCTAAGACGAACGGCGGAGGATCGTTCTCCGGTGATTCGAAATCAGGAATTGCCGCTACGTTGTTGCAGTTTGGGGGAGTTGTTCCTATTGTCCAAATCCTCTCGTAATCATCGCCAGAAGAGGAAATCCTATTTCTAGCATAAACACGGAAAAATATTTTAAATGTAAATAAAAAAATGTCAAACTATTTATAGAAAATAGCAAAAAAAATATTGATAGACATTGATAGATTTCTATCAACATCTATGAGTGATAGACTTCTATCATTTCTATTACTGATAGACCCTATAGACTTCTATCAGCGCTATCACAACTATCTAAAAATTTTGCTATTTTGTGTAAATAGTTTCCCATTGTTTTTCTATTTTTAAAAGTCCCCCTATTTTAAATGAGTGGAAAATTGTTCGATATTCGAATATAATATGCTTTGAAGTTCGAATGAATAGCGCTTATACCTTTCAATTGAGTCTGAAACTTGGTGTTAAAATTGGACTTTCAAATATATATAATCATAGAAATTGGACTCTGGTGTTTAGGTTAAAGAGTGAAAATTTGAGGGTGTTATTGCTACTCCTAAAATTATTGGGGTATTTTTTAGACAAGTTAATGGTGGTCTTTATAATTTAACCCAACTTTATTTGAACTTATAAGTGCAATTTAGAATCATACCCGTCATCCCCTTCACCGTTTGTCCCATAGTTAATCCGAGCAACAATTCAAAATGTTTCGTTTGATTCCATCTTTGAATACAAATCATCGCCTGTTGGAACAGCCTGAATGGAAGAGATGAACGGAACTCCGCCGTCTTTCCTCTGTACCAAACAGAGATTCATAAATCCAGATCCATCCGATGTATAAACTAATTCGTCCATTATACCATCCATCGCTGACTCCGGCTCGATCGCCGACATTTTCTTACCGTCGAGAAGCAGATCGAACGCTGGCGGCCGATTCAGGCCGTCGTAATCGCCATAGAGGAATCCAGATCTTACGAGGTATCGTAGATTTTGTTGGTAAGTCTGAAATTTGTAGCAACTCTGTTGGCTTGAGGAAGGGAATGATCGTAGTGTGTCCAAAATTTCGAGAGGTTGATTCTGATTTACTCGAATTTTTTGGTTGATTCCAGCGTTGGTGTATAGATCGTCTGTGTCCCATAGAACAAAAGAGTCGTCGAATAGAAGATTCTCGTTGCCACAGTCGATGCTCACCCAATCGTCCGTGGAGGTGACTGAAAAAAATTTTTAGGAACATTTCAATTTTGACTCTAGATTTATAAATTTTAAGGTATGAAAAATATTACATACTACCTCTTTTTATTATTTGTCACAAAAATAGAATTTAAAAATTATGTGGGGTCTACAAAATTAATGAATAGTAAAATAATATATCATCTAAAGACTCTATTAAATTATGAATGGGAGTAGTAGTAAACTACTACTTGTACTAGAAATCTCTCCATATATATATATATATATACATATATACATATCTATATATTTGTATATATATATGAGAGTAGTAGTGAACTGTATTACTTGTACTAGAAATCTCCCCATATATATATATACATGTACACACATGTATGTATATTTATACAAATTAACCTTTAAATAACTTTTTAAAGCTATTGAGATAGTTATTTTTTTTTATTGATCATATTTGTAAACGGACACTTATCGAGAGTAAAAATTGCAATATATTTTAAAATTTAAGGTTAACTTTTAAGATTGTAATACTTACATAAATTTAGATTATAATTTGTTGAAATTTAAAGTCTAACGTTAAAATAGACTCAACTTGAGATATATATATTGGTAAAAATTGATTTTTTTTTTGAAAAAGGAGTAATTTTATATTTTTAAATGATTAGAAATCAAGTTATTTTAATAACTTATATATCACTTAGCTAAGCTTCCTTTGCTCTTAAGCCTCTTTTATGCCAGAGCAAACGAAGCACAACTGCCATATATGCGTGTTAATTGGTAACCACACAGTTTGTAGTTCGATTCCTCTACTTCAATTGTAATAAAAAAAATTCTCTCTTTACCTTTTTACATTTAATTTTTTAAAAATCCTCTTTTTTAATTTTAAGTTCTAAAAAGTGAAAACAAAGTTAGAAAATATAACAATTTGTTTGTTTTTTCTTCTCAAGTTCAACAATGTGTGGGAATGGGGTTTAAATCTTTTATATTTAGATAAAAAATACAATGTCTTAACTGGTCGAGTTAAAATCCAAATTAACACATAACAAATGGGTCAAGACATTGCTCAAATACTTACCTCAACTCTATTAAATTAAAACATAACAAATCAAATTGCCACATTATCAAACTGGTTAAGGGCCCATTTAGATTAACTTAAAAATTAAAGCTTTTTCAAAAGTTCATCTTCATTTAAACACTTTTGATAAGAACGGTTTAAAATAAGGACATTAATGACTTTTAAAATCCATTTGAGTGGTTGCCAAACACTTGTATTTCTTTCAAAATGACTTATTTTATAAATTAAACACTTGAAAATATATTCTAAACACACCCTTAGTCTTTTACAATATACATATTTGTAATGACAACAATTTAGCAAACCTACGAGCCAGCTCAATTGACATAACCTATGTACTCTCAACCATAATATTAGAGATTTGAACTCCTCACCTTCAAATTGTCTAAAAAAAAGGAATTTTTAAAAATAGAAAAATAAGAAAAAATATTTATACAAAATAGCAAAATTTGTAGATAGTTGTGATAGACATTAGACGCTGATAGAAGTCTATCAATGTCTATCAATATTTTTTTTTGCTACTTTCTGTAAATAATTTGACATTTTTTCTATATGTGAATATTTCCTAAAAAAACTACGACCTATCTACTCGTTTTAATGAAATTCCAACAAAATTGAGATAAAAAAAATGTAGTAGAGATAGAAGCAATTTACAGGTACAATAGACTGGGAGGGCATGGAATGCCAAGAAAATAAAGCACCACCAAAATAATGCTCCATTCTTCATCACATGGGGATAGATCCTTGAATTTGAGAGCATTTCCTTTTTCTTGGCTAAAAAGTGAAAGCAAAATTGTTTTGTGGTTAAGGAAGGGAGATTTGGATTGATTTTGGGGAGATAGATTTATAATATAGTGCTAGCTATTAAAATTAGTAAATATAAGTAATAAAAACAACATTATTATTAACAAGGTTGATGAAAACAAGAGTATAAGTTAAATTTGAAGCCAACTTGATGTAATTTCCTAGGAAGTGTAATCACACTCAATTGGTTGCCTACTTGCTTTATATTATATGTGAAGATAATCTAATTAAATGTGTTTTATTTATTTATTGACCTACCAGAATCAAGTTTAAAATTTGATACCGATATGAATATAATTCAATTGGCATAAGGCATATAAAGATAAAATGTGAAATGATGCAAAAAAAAAAAAAAAAAAAAAAACTAAGAAAATGTAGTTTTTCTGAAGGAATTTGCATATTTGTTAAAGAATTTGTATGATTTTAAATTTCATGGAAACAAAACTGAGAGGCTCCCTCGAAAAAAAAATGGGTTGTTTTCAAATATAACAAAATGAGTCAACTTACTTATAAATATAACAAAATGTCATTGTCTATTACTGTCTATTAATGATAGACAGTATTAGATATGGATAAACTACTGTTATATCACTAATGAACAGTGACATTTTGTTATATTTAAAAATATTTTAAACAATTTTACCTTTTAAAATAATTACTTAAAAAAATTGTAAAAAGAAAAGAAATGAAGGTAAAATTAAAAGAGAGAAAAAAAAAGACACAAAGGGTTATATATATAAAGACGAGTTGAATTAATAAACAAATTAAGGGGTACTAAAAAAAATTAAGGCATATGCTTTCTCTCACCCTAGAGATTATGGATCTAAGAAAAATGCTATTTTTAATTAGAATTCGGCCGGGGTCTTCACCTAGAAGTATAATATTGGAATCCGTACGTTTAGGCTTTGAGTTGTAATTAATTAGTTTCTTTCAGTATAATTACTTAGTTTATTCCAATATTAAATTTTTACTTTTTTATTTTTAAATAAAGCCTCGAGGAAGTTCATGTTGTAAAATGTTGGAGTCGAATCAACCATATTGACTAGAAAAAGGAATGATCATGAATATCTAACTATCTAAGTGAGGGACAACAACTTCATTGGTATAAAGCATTTTGGATAATTTCAAAAACAACGTTAGAGTGACTTTATGCTTAAAGTGGACAATATGATGCTATTTGTAGAGATATGTAGAGGATCGTTGTCCTTAACAAGTAGTATTAGAACCATGCCTTGGACACAACCATCTGTGTAATATTGTAGCAACCAAACAAAAGTGGAAATTTTCGTTGGTATAGCCCTCAGTGATATATGGTTAAACTTTATCAGACATTTGAGGTGCTTCGAAAAGAAGAAGAGTTCGTTGAGATAAAAGTAGACTTTTGTTGAAGCTAGAGAGGTAAACAAATAGTTAACTATAGAAGTGTAATTATCCCACATCAGAAAGATTGAATAAAGTGACGGACTCCAAGCACTACAAAAGGAGCCTATACTTTTGGTTTCAAATCGTCTAAGTTAGAAACACTTTAAGTTTAAGTGTGCTAAATGTAGTTAAACTCCCTTTATGTATTATCTAGTTTGAGAGTGGAAAAATGGTGTTAGTTGTATAAAAGTTTTGAGAGAGTGTTTTTGTAATTAGGATCGTTGAGAGAATTATTATGTGTGATTGTAATAATATTTCACATTGTAGATTTCTTTTTTGTAGGCTGCGGTTTTTCTCTAAGTTTGGAGTTTTTATGTAAATTCTTGTGTTTTCTATTTTATTATTTTCTTTTTAATTTCTATAGTATTTTCTGCTTATTTTCCCGTGGTAGAAGTGAGAAGTTTTTCTCAATAATCTTTTGTTCAAGGGCAGACCACAAGGGTTCTTTGTTAGACTGGAGGATTCTTAGGAGTGCGATAAAAGTTCACATTGCCTAGATAGGGGGGACCATGACCATGCGTTGTGAGCGACAACATCACTACAACAAAAATAGGTTTCCATGACTCTAAAAATTTGTCATAAACACATTTCTTGACTTTTTTTTAGTCTTTGAATCCGCTATCAAAGAAAGTGCATAGACGACACATCTAAAATCTGTCATTTTTTGTTTTTTCATACATGTCCTTTAGTATGGGCCCATTTTAGTGATACTGAAAACGAATCATGAAAATTTATGTCTAAAGTAAACAATATCGTATCATTGAAGATATATATAGAATTATTGTCTCTAACCGAAAATAAACCTGTTTGGCTAATTAGAGTACCAAATAAAGTTAGTTTTGCAAATACAACTCTTTCCTTATTTGCATTTGACAATTGTACACAAACAACTTCATTGTCTATCCAACAATATCCAACAATGACAAGTTATCTATTGTATGTTAGCTTCAATCAATTTTCTTGTATTGTTGGCCATTGACGTTTGACCTACAAGCACATCCATATAAACGAATTAAAAAAAATGTAAATTTATGTTAATACTTTGATTATAGTTTATATGACTATTGCTAAAATAAGTTTTGTGCCATGTTTATAATATAAAAATAAAATATCAGAAATTTAAGAACCAAAATAAGGCACAAAAACTCAAATGCCAAAACCCCGTATTATTAAAAAAAAAAAAATACTTAAACACCAAATAAGATTGGAACATTAGTAATCTCAAAAAGAAGTATAAATGTAAGTATTTATAGGAAAAAAAAACTGTATAAGTTCATCTATAAAAAATAATGCGCATTATTATACCATCCATCCATCAACTTTGCTTTTTGTTTAAAAAATTCTCATATTCTATCGAAAGTTGCAATATTACCTTTCATCTTTCATTAACACTTAGGGGCGTTTGGTTGTTGTGAAAAAAAGTAAGTTGATTTGGTAATTATTATAAGTGGGAGAATAATTGGAGAGTTGACACGAATAACAAAGTGAGAAATATGAGTTAATGTGAATAACGAGGTAATAAACCTATTTAATTATTGGTGAACCAAACGGTGACTGAGTTTTTTTACCCACCCAACCCAACTCAACTTGGGGGCCAAACAGCCAAAAATTACCATAGGCGTAGAAAAACCATTAAAATATTTCACAAAAAGTCGATATATCTAAATATTATTTTTCTAAGCTTAACCAAAGCAACCACTCTAGTCACTGACATGTTATTTTTCAACAAAAAGTAACATTTTAGTCCCTAAACTTTGGTATATAATGATTTAGTTATTGTACTTTCAATTTTGTAACTACTTAGTCCCTGAACTTTAATGTGTAATAACTTAGTCCATGTATTTTTAAATTTGTAACAATTTAGTCTATAACGTAAAAAAATAATCAAAATTAAATGTCAGTTTTTGTTATCTTATGATGTAGACCTTATAACTTATAAAAATATTAAGTCTCTAATTAGTTTAGCGGTTTATTTATTCAAAAAAATCTCATTAAATTTTAACATAATTTCTAAAATAGGGACTAAATTATTACAAATTTTAATGTACAAAGACTAAATTGTTACATAGTAATACTTAGAGACTAAATCGTTACAAATTAATATTTTGGAACTAAATTATTACTTCTATAAAGGTTTATGGACTAAAAGTAATTTTTAACCTAAATTTTATTTTTCTAATGGCACAGGTGGTACGTGGCATTTAAAATTGGGCCTGGCGGGGAGAGTATTGCATAGGACTGGGCCACTCTACCACATGGGCCCGGGTTCGTTCCACCCGTTATCAGATTGAAATTTGAAGAAACGACAGCGTTTCGTTCCTCTGCATCGCTGACTCTTACCAATTGACTTTGATGCTTCTCCATTCCGGAGGAACACTTTGCGCCATTTTCTGCAAAACACATAAACCCCCAAAAGCTGTCTTCCATGCGGGATAATCATCTTCCTCCATAGCCAATTTTCTCTTTCCTCATCGTTCATTTGATTATTGCTACCCAAAATCTCGTTACAGATAAAGAAGGAATTCGGAATGTCGTGGCTAAGATTGGCAGTGAGCAAAGCAGTGGAGGTTGGGAACAACAATAACCTCACTCGGGTCGTCAAGAATTATGCCGACACCGTCGTTCATCACGCCGGCCAGGCCGTTGCGGAGGGTGCCAAAATTCTCCAAGATCGCATTGTACTTCCCTTGTTTCAATTTCATTTTTTTCCTTATTGATTTTGTTGGTTTGGTGTCATTTTGAGCTGTGGTTGAATTTGGAAATGTTGAATGGTTTATTATAATATCGTTTAATTTTGTGCATTTTTCTTCTCGTCGATATCTCCCACGTTCATTTTCTTCGTCTGGTGTCATTTTTAAGCTGTGGTGGGATTTGGAAATGTTGGATGGTTTGTTTTTTATTTCGTTTAATTTTGTGCATTTTTCTTCGTTGATATCTCCCTACGTTTCGTTCTTTATGTAAAATGTATTTCCTGAAATGCCACACGTAGGTGTTCAGCAATCGACTTGAATTTTGGAGAATCTTTTGTGGGAACACGAGGATGAGGGGAATTACGGGGTAGTACCGTAGGGCGAATATTATGGTTTTTGAACATTGAAACGAAGAAATGGAAAACAAAGTCCTGAATATCGATTTCAGTGGCTTTCCATGGAAACAAAGTACAAACTTACTTGACGTTCCTGGCACTGTCACCTAGAATTGTCTTCCTAGAATTTTATTAAAGATTCAGTGCATGTGTATCCATCGTTCAATCTGATACTGATTTTTTTTTCAACCATTTAGTTTTATTTTTTACCTCGGGGTCCTGGATTTCTTTCCGAGCATTTTCGGTTGGTTCTGCTGCTTCTGCTTAACCACTTACGGTTTCCTACCGGGGAGATTGGCTATTCTACAATTGAGTTTGTTTTTTCGGCTTTTATTGTGTAGGGGGCACGGAATTTCAGAAGCATCAGGCACACTATACAAAGATTGGAAGAAGCTGCCGTGTCTTGCAGGGGCCCTGAAAGAGCTCAGTTGTTGAAAAGATGGTTGGTTGTGCTTAAAGAGGTCAAAAAATTATCTGATGCACCCTCGGAGGAGAAAGCAAAGACCCTGGAGCAACATCTTGCTTTTGAAGATGCGAAGGAGAGCCCAAGAAAGCCGGCTATTGTGAGTACAATTTTTTTTATCACCTCCCCCTTCAAGTATTTTTATAAATATCTGTGCCGGTTACCCGTATTTAATGGGCACTTATCGTTCATAGTTGATGCATTTTTCAAAAACCTTGGTGCATTTTCATGAATTCCACATTCTAACCTCGTGGATTTTAAAAATTGATATTAAAGTTGCTTTGCACATTGATTTTACAATGTTATGGAGATCCAGAAGGATATATCTAAGGCTATAACTATGCATTCTTTCACCGTGTAGCAATTAGAGATGTAAATTAAACTCATTGACCTTTATTTATGAGAGGTTTTTAGTTTTTAGTCCTTTTTTTTTAGTTCAACAATATGCAGAGTGAGGGACTTAAACCTTTGACCTTGGTCAAAGGTACATACTTTATGTCAGTTGAGCTATGGTCATGTTGGCGAGAGTAGTTAGTCTGCTGAACGTCTTTACTTCTATGTTTATTACGTTCTGACCTTTACCATTATGAATAGGTTTTGTATTACGATCCTGATGATGGAGGGGAACCAATGAACTTTTGTGAGGTTTTTCTTCAAAGTCAAGCTCTGGAGGGAATTACATTATCTATGGTATGTTAATTTCATGACGTCCTTTCTCTAAATCTGTGACTTGTTCCTGGGAAAGCTGCAGTTGTGCATGTTTAGGGTGACCTAATTACTCTGGTATTTTGAATGCACCAAAAAGGACAATATGATGTATTTGTTCATTAGTAGGAGGTTTCTGCATAGGTTTTGATGCAAGATCAAGAACTTATTGGACCCAAATTGAATGACCCAAATCTCCCCAGGTTGATGCTCTGATACCAATATGATAGGTATCGATGAATCAACAAGGAAGTCTTATTGAATTGAAAATAGCCAAAGGCTGATTACAAGACTCCTCTTCCACACGGGAATGAGGCCCTCCTCTCTCTCTCTCTCTCTCGGGAAGAAAACTGAATTTGAAAGAAAAGCTACCTACTGACTTCCCTCTTTTCCCCACATATACTTCTCGCTCCTCTCTAACTAACTGTGGGGCCCCCTCTACTACTATTAGAAGTAGAGACTACACTACCCATTGCATAAGCCATGCCCTTTTACCCCTCCTATGATACTTCAACAATATTGGTGGCCTAACAGTTTTGATGCAAGATCGAGAACTTATTGGGCCCAAATTGAATGACTCGTTTTAGCTTTTGACTAGGATGGAATCATGGAACACTCATACAAAAAGATGTCTTTTTATTATCAAATTTGTTGATGAAGAGATACCTAGTTTATCAAACAAGATAAATAACCTGTTAAGAAATAAAAATTAACTCTTGCATTATTAAACACCAGTAGTTTCTTATGTGTACAAATATAAAATTTGAGAGAAAGAAGACCATTGCATGGTGGGTAGTTACAAGTATAATTTTCTAATTTTGTCTGGAATTCAAGATTATATATGCCGTAGGGATTTGTCTTATTGACAACATTGGTTGATATCGAATACCACCTAAGAATATTTCTTTTATTTCAAAACTCAATTTTGAATTCAACGTGTAACCATTTTTTTTATATTAAAAGAAACAGAGAATTCAATGTATAACTGTGCTCTCTCTGTGCTGATTGATGTAATTTTTGTTTAAGGGAACATGGAAATTTATGCAAAAGCTTCAAGTTTGTGATTTTTTTTCCTTTCAGTTATTGAACTATGCATGTTTATTAGATTTTATTCAAAATGGAGAGGCAGCACATGGTATTGTGTGAGGTGGAGATATAAACGGTTGTACTATGAAGTGTTGATGGAAACAAGTTTTAATTCCACCTTCTTTGACGTGACTTATGAATCAGTTAGATTTATAGAATATGGAGGAAATGAATGCAAGTTGCTATTTTATCATTCACCAACTATTTTCTGTGCCGCAGATTCTTGAAGCGCCAAATGAGGAAGAAGTGTCCCTTCTCCTGGACATGTTTGGGTCTGTCCCTCACTTAAGCTAATAGTATAGTTCTTTATCGCTGTCTTGAAGTACTAACTATTAAGAATCCAAGAGATGCACAGCTTCAATTTTTCATTATGTTCATATTCGTTCCATAAAGGAAAAAAAATGTGTTCATATTCATGAAGTTAAGGGGATTATTTTATTTTATTTTAATATTTTGTACGAGGTGGAGATATTTGGAGTTCTATATTTAAGTCATATTACAATGAGGGACCTTGACCATCTTTATCCTTACTTTTCTTGACCTCAATCTGTTACCTGAATTTGATGATTGGTTTCCAGTCAATGAGTCATCTGCTCTAGCCTCCTGTGCCTGTATTCCAAGCTCTCTTATCTGATCTTGTATTTGTTTTTGGTTTTTTTTGTTTTTGTTGTTGTTTTCCTTTTTTTTTTGGGATATTTTTTTGTATTTTAATTTTTTAATTAATTAATTAATTAATTATTATTATTATCATCATTATTTATATGATTCACTTGTTTGGTTTCTGATGGGAATATGAATTTACACTGATATTTCTTTGAGATCAGCTTTTTATGGAAGACATTTCTAATAAGATTTCCTGCAGATTATGTCTAATTGGAGGGAAGGAAGTTCATAATGCAATAGTTAGCAGCATACAAGATCTGGCAAAATCTTTTTCCAGCTATGATGATGAAGTATTGGTAAAGTTTTAAGAATTTATACACACATTGTCTGCCTTAAAGTTTCAAAATCCACAAGGACTCTATCATTCTACAATTTCTTTATGTATGAAAATGCTTTCTTCTTATTTCTTGGAGGATTTCATCATCCAAGTGTGAACATGTACAAGTTGTAACTATGAGTTTCATAGGCTGTCTACATTCCCTTTTGGAACCAAGTATCTCAGGTCTTTCAGAAGTAGCTAATTGCGTTAGAGCTTTTTCATTCTCTGTTCATGTTTTGATAAAGAGATGTTATATTCTGAAGCGTAAGAGATGTTAAGAATAACCGATGGTAATAGTTATATCCTAATGAGATAAAAGAGTTACATGACAAGTTAGGAGAGAATAGAAGTGTCTTTAGCTGGTGTTTGCCCCATTTTTTGGGCTTTTGGTGTGAGATAAATCATACTGTTTTCCGGCATGGAAAGGTCTTGTAGCGATGTTTGGTCCTTTGTTAGAGTATATATTTCTCTTTGAGCTTCAGTGAACAAGTTTTTTTGTACCACTCGTTAGAGTCTTATTTTGTTGTTGGGTTGGAGCCCCCTTTTGTAGTATGGTGTTTGGCCTTTTCTCCTGGGATTCTCTTTTTGTACGCCCTTGTGCTCTTTCAAATTTTTCTCAATGCAAGTTCAAAAAAAAGGAAGAAGAAAAAGACCTGTTTTTCTCTTTTTTGAGTTTAAATCTACTTTTCGTATTGTTATTAATCATCAATATGTTACAAATTCGACTCTATTGGTTTTCATATGATTTCTGCTCTGTGGATTTATGAATTAGTAAGACAGAGCTGCTAGGCCTACCACACTTCCCCATTCCATTTCTTTTATTTGTGCAAAGTTTTATGGGAGATCTTAAATACAGGTGAAGCGGGAGGAATTGCTCCAATTTGCACAAAGCGCAATTTCAGGGTTGAAGATCAGCGCTGATCTTGGGAGGTGGGTAAATGAGTTATTTTGTTTTTTTACCTCTTGATCGCTACTTCTATAGCTTTTGTATGAGTGTGATGTTATATTATTTGTTTCATTTAAGAAAAGGGTTTATTTTAACCTTTTTGTTTCATTTAAGAAAAGGTTTCTTCTCAGGCTTCTCTTATAAACAAATTTTGGTCATGTTTGCTTTTTATTCAAAAGAAAAAAAGTGCCATGTAGTCATTTCATCTGACCTCTACATTTATCCTGTCATACCCATAGATAGTGAGCATATTGAAGAAAATGAAGAACAGTTTGATACCAGATACCTTTCCTTTTCAAGCCTTGGTCTTAGGGGATAGATTTTCACCTTCAAAGATAATGTGCTATTGTTTTATATTTGTTACCTTTTATTTTTTTGATTTCATACTGCTGCATGCTAGATACCTGCTCAACGTTTTTCAGTTTCTCTTATCAAAAAATAATTTTTGTATGCATTTCCTAAGTAATGAAGAGTATATAGAATGCCCCAGGTCTAGGCTGCGTGCTAATAAGATGATTTTGGGAATTGGTATGTTGTCTCTTTATTTGAACTACACCCAGAAGCACTACTGCACCAACTAAGACCCACTTTATAGGGGAAAATGGAATTAAGAGTTAAATGGGCAGAATAAGCTAATATAGTGGTCTTTTCTCTATTATTTGTCTGGCATTCTGGCCACAGGGTAGATACTGAATTGTCCAATTTGAAGACAAAACTTGAAGGAATGTCAGCTTCTCCAATGTCATCAAATGCAGATTATGGCAAGATATCAGAAGAAACCACAATAGAAACAATCGAGGTGAGCCTATTAATGGAAGTTATTTATTGTCATTATTTGTTTTAATAGAAACTACGGAACTTTTCATCGATTGGAAAAAAAAAGTATGATTAAAGAAAACGTAAATGCATCTGTTAATGCATTAGACTATGGACGAGTTTGGGGTGTGTTTTGGAAAAAAATTGTTTTAGAGTGAACCCTTTATTTTGTAAGCACCAGACAATGCGCATATTTTTTTGAGCAAACAAAGCTTTGTCTACATGCACTTTAGGATTTATTTATTTTTTTAGAATTTCTCAAACTGTTTATTATTGAAAATTTTAAAAAGTGCTTTTAATTTTTTAAAAGCACTCTTAAAAATTGTAACACAACTCCACGATTTTTATTAAAAGAAATTTCCTACATAAATAAACATACGTTTAGTGTGGCTGATAAATATGGCTTGAACTCATTCTTGATGAATTTCAGAGCAGTGAGCATCTGTTATCGTATTGTTTATGAGTTGTTCATCCGACAAACCTACAAATTTTATTAGGATATCAGTATATACATTGTCCGTAGGCTGTACATTATACTTTATTTCTCATTCCAACTTAGCTACTGTCAGACTGAAGAGTGCAATTTACTGGGTGAATGTTTGTTTCTATGGATAGAGATATCTTCACATGTACCATATAGTGTGTACTACTGAGTAATCACCTTGTGATATGAACTGTCAAGTAATATTCATTTATGAATTTGACGGAGTGGAAAAAGGTCTTTGGTCACTGTCCCATCCATGTGGCAGGCACTGAAAGCAGCACTCTCACACATACGAATTTGTTCTAGAGTGGAAGGACTTTTGCTGAAGAAGAAATTATTAAACAATGGAGATTCTCCTGAAATCCATGCTCAGAAGGTATTGATCTGGAGATGCCTTGAACCTGTCAGTCAAATTTTTATTTTTACCCATTGTGCTCGTGTTAAATTTGGCCTATGGGCTGCCATAAGTGGTATATAGCTGTAAACTTGTCTACTTATATACAGATTGATAAACTGAAAGTTTTGTCAGAGTCTCTTTCAAACTCCTCTGTGAAAGCTGAAAAGCGCATTACAGATCATAGGTAAAGATCCCTGTATCCTTAATGGCAATGAATAAGGATTCATACGTGTAGCTGCTTTTTCTTTGCTGATATATGATGATATTCTCCGTATTATCTGTTTGGGACTTGAACACGAGAAATTGTTTATAGCTTATCAAACTCTTTTCCACTTGATCTCTTCTTGTTGATGACTGGTTTTTTTAAGCCTTTGGGCCTTAATTCCTTGTGTTAGAGTCCTAAGAAATTCGTCTGTAATTCCAGCTTGTCTGTGATCCTTCACAATCGAAAGGCTTTTCTTATCTAAGCTTGTGGAGGGGTTTTCTCTACTCCTTGGCTTTAGGCTGTGTCTCTCTTTCTTTCAATATATCTGTTTCTTGTTAAAAAAAGAAAGAAAAGAAAAAAATACTCAGTGCTAAAGAGTGTTTTGGGTTTCTCCGTTGCCTAGAACCTATACTATAGATCATATGGACTGATGCGATGGTGCATTTTTTCTTGATATCTGGAAATTAGAAACAAATATATGTATTTCTCATTCTGGGGAGTAGCCAAAAGCCGAGGAGGTAGGAGTTAGGAGATAGATTTAGGCTTAATACCTCTCTGGAGGTTCTCTATATATAGTGTTTTTTCCAAGTTTCTCTTTTTTCTTCTATTTACTAATTTCTTGTTGGAATGGAAGTAGATCTTTCTAATCCAATTAGTCCTTTCAGGTTGACTTTTTGTCTTTTTAAAAAGCGGTGCACCATGAGGGTGCCTGTTTTTACTTTTGACATTTTACGCACATAATTTTTACGTCCTGTTTTAATTTGCAGATCGCAAAAAGAGGAAGCCCTAAATGTCCGTATCACCAAAGCAAGTGAATCTGGTGAAAAAGAGAAGGTTGGGTGTTCTTTGGAGTACTTTTTAAAAATAGCCTTTGGTTTATTAAAATAAAAAATAGTTCTATTTTAGAAAATTATATCACATGTGGGGGTAGTTTTATTATTATTTTATACGTTTTATTTATTTATTTATTTTTTTGTGGGATAAGAAACAGAAATGTATAAACAAAAAACTACCACACAACCTAGGCAAAAGGGGTGAGGAGCCCTCCTCCCAAAAGAAATAATGAAACACTACCTTTCAGATAGGATTTGAGCTTGGCTAGAATTACAATGGAATATCTTGTCTCTTAGACACCATAAGGAAAGTAATTTGTACATCGTTGCCATATATATATATAAGACTTGTCTTCGAAGATCCTCAGGTTTTGATTCTCCTAATTCTCCCAGTCCCAAACAAGCAATCGGCAGTACACCTCCAGAAAGGAAAAACAATATGAAAATAAAAGAAAAAGCAGAAGACAAATAAAAGATATCTTGACCAACCAATTTAACAAATTAAAAATAGGGAAAAATACCTTTTTGGTCTCTAGGTCTAGTTTCTATTTGGTCCTTAAGTTTCAAAAAGTTGTACTTTTTGTACTTAAGTTTTGAGTTTGGTTCAATTTAGTCCTAGGTTTCAAAATGTTACAATTTTACCCTTGAGATTTGAGTTTTGTTTCGATTTGGTCCTTAGGTTTCAAGATTTACTCTTTTAACCTCGATTTTTCACTAAATACCCACTTTTCGTCTTTAGTGTTAAATTGTTAATGTCTATGAATTAATTTAAAAGAATTATAATTATTTAAGTTTCACTATTTTTCATCACTATTAAAATTAAATTTAAAATTTCACTTCATAATTATTTAAATTAATTAATAGATATTAATGCCAATGACTGAAAGTGGGTATTTAGTAAAAAATCAAGCTTAAAAGTGTAAATCTTGAAACTTAGGGACCAAATTTTAACAAAACTCAAACCTTAAGGGTAAAATTGTAATATTTTAAAGCTTAGGGACTGAATTGAAACTAAACTCGAAACTTAAAGACTAAAAGTGTAACATTTTGAAATTTAGGGACCAGATGGAAACTAGACCCTAAGCCTAGGAACCGAAAAGGTATTTTCCCTTAAAAATAATAATAAAAAAAAATTTATTATATATTTTTATTAGGAAAGTTAAACTGTTTTTAATGAGAACCAACTTCCATTGAGAAGAAAATGGAAGAATGCAAGGGCATTCTAAAAAAGTAATATGTCTAACAAAAGGGAGCCCAACTAATTATTAAGGCTAAAATCTAGAAGAACGAGACCTAGCAAGTAATAATTTAAAAAAGAAAAAAGAAAAAAGAAAAAAAAAATTTCAACCATGACCAAAGAATAATTATGAAAAAAAAGTCGTCTCCAATGCTCGAATAGAAATTGTGAAGCTAATGAGAGACACAGAGACAGACCGTACTCGAAATGGTCCCTCCCAACTTCTTTAAAGGTCTTATTGTTCCTCTTTCTCCCACGCCACAAGATCCTCCCCTCTTGATAAGGTGGATAGGAAGGAACTTCTCGATGATCTCCTCTCCGTGTAGTCTTTGTGTTTGGCAAGTTGGAATCCAAACACGCCAAAATAGTAGTTCCAAACTGTTTGAGCAAACGAACAGCTCCAAAGGATATGATCCAAGTTTTCCTCTGCCCGCTGATTTAGAATACAACAAAACTGACCCACCAAAGAAGGCATCTTCCTTGAAAGCCAATCAAGTGTGTTCACCCTTTGGTAGATAACTAACCAAGCAAAGAATTTAACCTTTTTTATAACTTTCTTTTTTGAAGAATAAACAATATTATTGATTGACGCTTCTTTATAACTTTCACCTTTTATGGAGTAGAAAAGATGGTTTTCCTGAGTCCAATAATAAGCAGCAAAAGAATCAGCGGCATGAAAAGCCCCTGATAGAATTAGGATTCCAAAGACAAACATCCCTTTTCCCCTGCCTAAGTTGTAATTTCCTTATCAAAGATAGGAGAATCGTTACATCCGTCGTTTCCCTATGGAACAAAAAGCTTCGGAAATCGAACAAAAGAGAGGGAAAGCTCCCAAAATAAAACAAGAAATGACATCAACCACAAAACAGTTTTTCATAGAGGACAAATGATACAATCACAGAAATATGGAAAGTAGAGGGGTCCAACACACCTATCCTCCTAGAAGTACATTTCCTTTTCAACCTACAAAAACAATGAACAAGGTTAGAAAAACAAGAGAGCTTGTTTGCCATTTCTTTCCATAGATTTCTGTAAGTGCCTTTGATCCCACCAAGTATTCACTCATAAGGATGACGACTGTACTTCTTCACTATAATCCTATGCCAAAGGGTAGTAGACTCAAGGGGGAATTGCAAGAACTATTTTGCTAATAGGGTTCTGTTACTAATCCTTAGATTCCCTAATTCTACCCCCAAGGCTTACTGGCTTCCCTACCACCTCCCAGTTCACAAGATGTGCCCCTTTACTCTTCGCAGAGGAAGTCCCTCATAATTCTCTCTCTCACAAGTCTCTCAAGACTGTTATGCACAGAACACAAAGTCCTGGAAAGGGGGAAGAAGTAGATAGATCCCACTCGACACTGAGCTAATGAGGGTCATTCTGTTACCTTTAGAGAAAAAAATATCTTCCACAATGCCAGTCTCTTTCTCACCTTATACATCACAGGGTTCCAAAAAGAGGAATCAGAGATTCCTTGGATTATGTCCAAGGTGTAGAAAATAATTGTTAGAAATAAGCTTGCTATACTGTTTTAAAAATAAAATTTAAAAATTATTGTTAACATTATGTCAGGATCTTGATCATGTTTTTGATCTTGAATCATATTAAGGACCTACTTTGCCACATTACCTTATTGTGTATGTTCGATCATATTTCATATCTATTTTGAACTCTGTTTCACGTATATGCTAAGATACTATAGAGATGACACTTAATTACAACCATACAGATTATTTTCAACTCTATATGTAGAAATCTTGAGTTTATGTTTTCAATTATTTACAGGAACTAGCTGCAGAAATTGCAGAACTTGAAAGACAGAGAGCTGATATTGAAGCTCAATTGAAAAAGGTTTTTCTCCGTCTTCCATCCATGATCTTTTGGGTTAACCATGATATAATGAAGAATTGAGCCCTTTTTTTACTTGTGCTGCTCATTTACGTACTTCTACACAATTTTTATGCTATAATACTATCATTGATATAGAAGTCATGCCTGTGCCTGAGACACCCAAGTTGCTTGAGGATCGTTATATAAATTTGTAAATATAGTATGTAAACTTGTAATGTTAGAAAAGCCCAATTTTGTGTGTGTTATCACGATGTCTTTAATCCCTAGATTAAAAGAGTTCGCTATGGTTTCCTTTATCAGACGTAATCCACATTTTCATTTCTACAGTTTCATGAGTGGATTAACGTAATCTACATTTTCATCTCTACGGTTTCATGAGTGGATTATGAAGTTTGTTTATCCATAGAATTTTAAATTTTATGTTCTTTTTTCCACTTTCCACATTTCTGTTTAGCTGAACATATATTGTCACCATATGGTATAATGGCGTAGGTTAATATCTCCTTGGCTGCTGCGCATGCACGCCTTCATAATATGGTGGAAGAGAGAGATCAGTTTGAGGAGGCCAACAACAAGATTGTCGCACATTTAAAGACAAGGGTGCACTTTTTGTTTACTTCTGATGTATTAGTATATTATTTTCTTGTATGTTGTCATCTTTATTCATTATATGTTCTCTCTCAATTCTCTCAGGAAGATGAGCTGTTAAAATCCATTGCCTCGTGTAAGGCAGAATCAAATGTTTTGAATATTTGGATTAATTTTCTGGAAGATACGTGGAATATCCAATGCCTATATCGAGAAAATAAGGAAAAGGAGGTCAAGTATGTATTTTAGGCCATGCCTGTTATTTTTCATCAATATCTGTAGTTAGTATTAGAATTTTTCCAAGGGATTTTTTGGAGTGCTCTAGTGAGGGAATCTGCGAATGAGAATTGCACAATGTTTCTTCTCTCAATTAAGGTTTTTTATACTTAAATACTTGCTTTTTTTCCTTCTGAAGTGACGCGTTGGAAAAACATGAAGGTTACTTCGTCAACTTGGCTATCGATCTTCTATCTGCTTATAAGGTATTTATAATGTTCTCTGAAGAATACATGTATCCTAAATGTAACATAAAATATGATTTATAATTTATGAATAAGCTCTGATCTCCCATGTTTGAAACCTTGCATGGATCACCTGATATAGAAAGAGTTGGAGCCGTCAATCAGCCGTATTGAAAAATTTGTGGAGAATTTAAAGAATTTGAGGCAGAGGTAACCTTTTCTCTTTTGTCATCAAGATCCTATTTTGTTCTGAAACATAGCTTCTTATCTATCAGATCACTCTGGACAGGTCGGAGGAATCCACACTGGAGAATGACGAGTCAAAAATTCTAAGCCCTACAAATAATCTTGAAAAGGAATATTTAGGCTATGAAGCAAAGGTATAAACTTTTGATTACTTATCCATATTTATTTTAATTTCAACGTATGATGCCATTGGTGAATTGATTTCGTGTAAAATAGGTTTACATTGCCCATCCAAATATATAAATTTTGAAACAGCTAATCCAACAGTTTTCCCCCCCTCCAAGTTATAACGATGATGTGAATATATCTTGTGTAAACTAAGTTGATTGGTCATTTCTTTCACCTTTCATTTAGGTGGGCGGATATAAGCAATAATCTGCTCATATTGCACTTTCACAGTTTCAGCATGCTCAAAAGATGGAATGGCAGCATACCTAATTCTTGTTTTACATTTTTAATAGATTTGTTTATTGATATTCTTTTTTTGGGTTAAGAAACATTCCGTTGATGTGATATAGTTACAAAAAGTGGGGGAGATAAAACTCCATGCCTAAGGAAAGTTGCAAAAAACATTTCTAATTGGCAGTGAGAGAAGTTAAGCTGTAAATTATAATTATTATAAGCAGAGGAATGCTTCTTTTGAAAGTAATGGACAGATTCATAAATGGTAGAAATCTAGGCTTGACTAATAGGATAAAGAGACTAACGTTTCTATGAATGGTAGAAATCTAGGCTTGACTAATTGTTTTATTCGTTGGAGAGGGCAGATTCATGTAAACCTTTATATCCTCTTAACTCAGGTTCTCATTAACTCTTCTTCTTCTTCTTATTATTTGCATGGTTGGGAAAAACTCCTACTTCTACCGCAGGAAATAAGCAGAAAAATAACAGAAAAATTAAAAGAAATAACAGAAAAATTAAAAGAAAGCAATATAACTAAGAACACAAGAATTTACGTGAAAAACTCCTCAATTGGAGAAACACCATGGACCAGAAAGAAATCCACTATGTGAAAAATTGCTACAATCACACTGAATATTTATCTCTCTCTGTCCCCAATTACAAAATCACTCACTTCAAAGCTTTTGTCTACTCACACCCTTTTTCTTTTTCCCACCCTCAAAATAGAAAATGCAAAGAGGGAATTTAATTAGTATACATAAGCTTCAGGTTTTCTTTCTAATTGGGATATCTGAAAACAAAGGAGATAGGCTCCTTTTATAACTAAGGAGCCCATCCCCCTTCACCAAAATTGCCGATGTGGGATTCCACATCTCTTGCCAAAAGAAAAATCCCAACAAATTCCACTTTGGCAAGATATTTAAAGAATCCACATCTTCTGAAACATCCATTGTCTTCACCGACAATCATAATTTTTAACTCAGAGAATTATAAAACACTCCACTATAAAGAGTAGACCACTTGGAATATCACCTTCCAAGAATTTTCCTTTTCGTCACATGTCGATAAGTCTTGCTGAAATTTATGGTGCAACTTCCACCTACTTGGCTTACCTGGAAGTCCTTCAGCCATCGACATAACTTTCACCACACACCTTGCATAACCGCCAAGTTAATGCCCGTGTGCAAACTTGTGGAACCACTAACATCACATCCTCTATAGTGGTCAAAGCGGTCATACCACAAGGATGATTTTCGTCTTCTTCAGAGGGGGTCACTGTCTCCCCTGCCAAGAAAGACAATGTTAGTATCTCACTCAGAGCCTTTTGACGAACCTGCTCTGTTAGACAATCCTTTTTCATGTGTCCAGCCTGTCCACATTCCCAGCAAACCCTTTTCTGCACAAACTCTATCTTCTTACAGTTGCTAGCTACCAGTACTGAATTCTCTTGTAAAGTTTGCCCTTCACTCTTCAGTATTTTTTCCTCTGACAAAAGTTTACTAGTAACCTCAGCAAAATCTAAAGTTTTTTTCCCGTACATCAATATTAGTTTCATGTGTCCATAAGAAGGAGGAAGTGACCAGATGAGTTGGAGTGCCTTATCTTCATCTTCTATCTTCACTTCTATCACCTCCAGCTCTGAAACAATGCCATTGAGAATACTCAGATGGTCTGAGATTTCTGTAGCTTCCACCATTTGCAATGTGTGAAACTACTCTTTTAGGTACAATCGATTTGAGATGTTTTTTGCCTGATACATTGCTTCAAGCTTCTCCCAAAGCTCTTTGGCTGTCGAAATTCCATGCACATTTGCAAGAACATTTTTAGCCAAATTTAGTTTGATTGCACTTGCAGCCCTCAAATCCATCTCCTCCCAATCTTCATCGCTTATGTTGGACATTTTAGAACTTTTACTGGAACCACCACTGGACTCTCCTGGATCACCATCACCGCATAACTCTTTAGAAGCACCACTTCCTGGTCTTCCCTTCAAGGCCTTGTGTAACCTAGCTTGTATCAATACATCCTTGACTTGCACTTGCTACAAGCCGAAGTTGATCCTTCCATCAAATTTCTCCACATCAAACTTTACTGAACTCATAAAGCTTGTCATATCTGTTTCCCTTCCTAGCAGAACAACAAATAGTGAACCGCTCACACTATTCACAAATACCGCAACCTATTTCAAGAATTCTTTTATGATGTGGAAGAGCAGACAATGCTGCAACCACATAACATACTTAGAAATTTAAGAAACTACAAACCGAATGCTCTGATACCACTTGTTGGGAAAAACTCCCACTTCTACCGCAACAAATAAGCAGAAAAATAATAGAGAAATTAAAAGAAAGCAATAAAATTAAGGACACAAGAATTTACATGGAAAACTCCCCAATTGGAGAAACACCACGAACTAGAAAGAAATTCTCTATGTGAAAAATTGCTACAATCACACAGAATATTTATCTCTCTCCGTCCCCAATTACAAAATCACTCACTTCAAAACTTTTGTCTACTCACACCCTTTTTCTTTTTCCCACCCTCAAAATAGAAAATGCAAAGACGGAATTTAATTAGTATACATAAGCTTCAGGTTTTCTTTCTAATTGGGATATCTAAAAACAAAGGAGATAGGCTCCTTTTATAACTAAGGAGCCCATCCCCCTTCACCAAAAATTGCTGATGTGGGATTCCACATCTCTTGGCCAAAAGAAAAATCCCCACATGCATAAGGTGGGATGTTGGTTTGGTTTCTCATATAATATTCTGTGTTATTCCTATTTTTCAGCAGGAATGCTTCTTTAAGAATAGAAGGGAAAAAAATGATGCTTGTGCTCCGTTGTAATTGAATGATTTTTCTGCATTATTAATTTATGTGGTTGGTGCGATCTGTCCTGTCATAAACAGAAGAAAAGGGGAAAGGAAAGTAGTTGCGATCTAGTAACCCAGTCTCAAATCATATTGACTTGTGCATCTAATTTCTTCCTTCCAAAATGTCTCAATTTTGAATTTGGAGAACACCATTGGGGTTCTTGCCACTTTCTAGTCGATTTCAGATCTCTTACCATCAATAGAGCGGAGTGTTTGCAGTGCACATTGCTTATCATGCTGGTTTTGTTGGTTTTCTGGTCGTCCTGCTACCCATGTGCTACCTTTATACTCTGGTCTCCGGTTGGGACATAAGCTAAGGTCTAGGCATTTTTTGGAACCTATCATAGAAAAACGTTGGAAATAGACAACAGCTGGAAAAATGTTTTCTTCTTTTGAGAAAGACCTTCATCCAATTACTTTCAAGGAGGATTCCTATCTGCTACTCTTTTCTGTTAAAAAATTGAGCTTAGCGACTAATGTTTTGGAGAAGTTAACGAGAGATTCATTGGGAGTGAGTGGATGAGGGAAGCAGTTCTCTCTTTGGCAGATGGGTTGATGTGTCTAAATCTATCTGTGAGGGAGGTCAGAAATCGAGAACCTTCAGATTAGAAATATTGGCTTCACATGCAAAGTAGTTGTGGTGGTGTCTTTGGAAATCCGCATCTCTGAACATATCCCTTTTTTTTTTCTCCTTTTTTGTTTTTCCTTTTTTCCCTGTCTCCATTTTTCTATTGGGCATGGGCTGTGCAAAGTAAAGGTGGAAAGATGATATATATTTTTGTAAACTTAAAATTTGTTCAAGGAGAATAAGAGATCTGTTATCATAAGCCTTCGGCCTCCTTTCCTAATGCTTACTACTAGCGGGTGGTAAGGATCATAACCATTTGCGTAGGTTTCTTCTAACTTTCTGGGAATTGTTCGTAATTTATCTTATATGATTTGTGAATAGAGCTTCTGATTCCTTCATAATAGAGGTAGGTTTTAGTGTTTCAGATCTTCGATTCTTATGTGTGGGGTATTTATGTGTAGAGAAATAGGAGAAATATTCAAGATTTGTTCAAGATAGTTAGGATGTTAGAATGCTGCGCTGCACTTCACTACTTTTCTTTCGGTTTCTACTCTTTGTTTTGACTTGTTTCTCGTTTTTTGATATATCTTATATGGATAATTGGGATGGTTTATACATGACTTGTAAATTTTGAGCATGTGCTCGCATGGGGCTTGTCTTTCACTGCAGTTTTTGGCTATGTTTTGTATATATTTTTTTAGTTTTCGATGAACACTTTGAAAGAAATTGTCCCAATTATGGGATATATATCTACTGTCTATAATTTTCCTGCCAAGTGTAATGTTGACTTCATCTTGGTTGTCGAACAATTATAACCTTGATCTGTTTTCTTTTTCAGATTATTACGACCTTCAGTGTTGTGGATAACATGAAACAGCAATTTTTGGCTCAGCAAGCTCAAGTTTCCAGGTATTATCCAAGTTTCTGTGACATGCATTCTATTTTAACACTCCTCTATGTCACATTTCATCATGACCCAAATTTACCTCAATTCAGGAAAGAAGATTCTAGAGTTCAAGAGTTGTTTGCTGATATTGAAAAACTACGGGAAAAATTTGAATCTATTGAGAGACCCAATCTAGAAATTGAAACTCCACCTCCAAAACCCGAAGATGAATCTAGAGAAGAGGTGGAGAGTAGTAGTGTTCCCCAGCCTCCAGCAGAAGACAGTAAGAACTCAAAAATCGAAACTGGTAAGCATCCCGAACTACCTGCAGTCAAGGTAGAACAGACACTAGATGCTGCAGCTGAGCTAGCAAAGCTGGAGTCAGAATTCGGGAAAGTCAGTCATGACTACTCAGCAGATGACATTGGTGAATGGGAGTTCGACGAGCTCGAAAGGGAATTGAGGTCAGGTGACTCAAAGAACTAGCTGTCATATTATGTACTCATGAATGGACCAACCTAATTTATTATGAAGAAGTGTCATAGGTTTGCTTTTGGCATACCCCCAAAACTGCATGATTTCATCATAATCTTCCTTTGTAATTGTTCTCTGTATATTTTGTGGCTTTTTTTTTTTAATTTGTTCACTTGTATAAATTCTGGAACATTTATGTTGTAATATAAAGCCAAAGAAGGGAAACAGTCAAATCAAGAAGACTTCATATGAAAGTAAGTACAACCTTTAAACTGTATTGTAAGGGGTAAGTTTTTAGTTTCTTACGCAAACCATCCTTTAGTGGGAGACCCCAATGTTTTCTGACAAATTAGTTGGTGTGGGGTTGGGAGATTTTTGTTAATACTGATATGTCTCAGAAAGGTTTCCTTGATATGGTAGTTGGAATTTGTCTTATCTTTTAAAGGACAACATGATGGTTAATGAGCCTCCTCTGCCTTCAAGGATAGGGTACAGAAAGTAGTGGGCTGAAACATGCCTGGCCCAAATCTTTCTTGAAAGGGCAGTTCTCAAATACTTGTAGTTCTATCTTTTTGGCTGCAACTCATTGTTTTAGGAGGTATTTTGCCCACCGACTTTATAAGTCGGTGTTAACTTAACTTCAAGAGTGTTCATTATTGAAGTTTGCATATTTATTGAGGGGTTAAATTTTCCCCTTTCTCTCTCCATCTCTATTGTTTCTTAACTCCAAACTAAATAATTCTATATCTAAAACACACTTCCTAATTCCAATATATTAACTCTGAACTTCAAAATTTAACTTAGCGTCTCAAATAGTCCCTTGGAGTTTTGGTGGTATAGAACAAGAAAAAGAAATTTCTATTGGTAATAAGAACCCTTGCTTGATTTTTTTTAAAAAAATAAAAGGAAAAAAAGAAAGTTGTCAACCCTTGGGCCTTAGTTAGCCAATAAGAAGATAGCTTTTCATCCTGATTTTCTGGGTGGTGGGTCTCTGAGATGGATCTTATTTGTGGCTCTTAGTTGTGGCCTCTCTCTCTCTCTTCTCTTCTTTCTCTCTCTAGAATTTCTATCTTGATGTTTGATTAAATATCTGAGTTACTTTGTTTTGTGATGTCAGTGAGCTGGTCTCTCACACTCTCTGAAGGGGTACTTTGTAAATTTATATTTCTGTGATTTGTTTATTTTGCAAAGCATATTTTTTTAAAAATCTTAAAATTAGTTCTGAATGCGTGTAGTTTGTGAAATCTAAAAGCTAACTTTATGGTTTATTTTAATGATATGCATCAAGTATATAGGTTTCTTTTAAACTTATCTGCCGGAGTGTTTAATTTCTTAATTTATAAACTATGGTAATGATTGGAACTGGTTTTTGAGACATAAAGATACAATTTGTAGATTAAGTAAAATCATAGAGATGGAATTTATAAGGGGAATTTTTAAGGCAACTATTTACACAAAATAGTAAAATTTTTAGATAGTTGTGATAGACACTGATAAAAGTCAATCAGGCTCTATCAACGATAGAAATGATAGAAGTCTATTACTGATAGATGCTGATAGAAGTCTATCAATGTCTATCGGTATTTTTTTTTTGTTATTTTCTGTAAATAGTTTGATATTTTTTCTATTTGTGAAAATTTCCCAATTTATAAACTAAGGTGAAAATGCTTTACTTTTGCTTATGAGTTAGTCATATACACTCTAGAGAATTTTTGGAATGGAGTCTGAATAGAGAACTTCGATGGTGATTTTGTGTGAAGATATTTATGCTACTTAGTTTGCTTTCTATTTCTTTTTACACTAAAAAAAAGGTGGAATTTGCAGCAATCCTATTCTTTTAAAAATCAAGTTGGCAAATTAAAACTCCTTTTGATCGCAAGTGGTTTATGTCTTTTCAATGGTTTTTTTTTTTAAACACCCTTCCAAAATTTGTTTTGTTTTTTTCACACATTAAAATTTTTTAGATTGGATTAGACACTTGCTAGATCCAATATGATAACCTCATAAATTATCATATATAGTCTTTAGTTATAAATTATAATATAATTATGAGGAATGCGATACAATAATAAAAGTCTCACAAAATTTTATCCATGACATCAGAAACTTAATTTGACGACTCAACAGTTTTTGAATTTTGTGGAAACTGAGTACGCCAAAATATCATCAAGAACTAAAAAGTAAAAGACTCAACTTTAAACTACTTCATTGTCAAAGAAAAAAACTTTGTACTTCTTACAAAAACCAAATTGCAAATTTCCAATTGCATGAAATAGATAAACATTTTGTTGTGTAATTTGATAGGGGAATTTTTAAAAATAGAAAAATAAGAAAAACTATTTACACAATAACAAAATTTATAGACACTAATAGAAGTTTATCATAATCAATCAGTGATAGAAATGATAGAAGTCTATCAATGTCTATCAGTGTTTTTTTCTTGTTATTATCTGTAAATAGTTTGACATTTTTTCTATCTATGAAAATTTTTCAATTTGATAGGTAGATTTGCTCATTTCATACCATACTTATACAGATTATAAATTTCAAAATAAAAAACATTACAAAAACTCGGGTTTCTATTACTTATTCCTTTGTACAATACAAACACAAATTACAAAACTCCGATAACTTTTTTTTGGAAGAAAGGATAATAAAAAAATAAACAGAGCCAAGACACAAGCCTCCTTACAAAACTAACTCCGATCTTATTAAAACCATGAGCAAATCATTCCAATCAAGTTCAAACTATGCTTTTGAGCTACATTTGCAGAGCCCACAGACTGCTAGTTGCTGACAAATTCTAAAGCTTCCTGTTTCTCACTTCTTAAGCATTTTCACAAGTTGTGGAGTCCATGTTTTACCCTCTGAGGCTAATTATATCAAAACTGTTAGCATTTTGGAACTGAGGACTTCCAAAATTCTAAAATAAGTTATCTTTGGAGAGAGTGAGACAAAGCAAAAACGTGGAGGAATGTATTAAAAGCAGAGGACAATAGCAAAAGTCTCAAGCATTCAAGGCAAATTGATCCGGGATTTCCCTCCTCCACTATTAAATGTCTGGACATTGTTAATTCTCTATGAGGTCAATAACTTTTTCCTATTACTTGAAAATTTTATAGGAGCAGTTTAAAAGTAAGCTTTTGAAGTAAAACATATAAAACAAAAAGAAAGAATAAAAAGAGGAAAAAGATTTCAACTCTAACCAATCAGTGTATTTGGATTGGTGAGATTGCTAAAAAGTAAAGCCACCCAGGAATTCAGTAGAAAGAAATAAAATCAGACAAAAGTGCTTCTGTAGCAGCTCCAAGTAATGTTCTAGTTGAAAGAGGAGCTGTATTCAATCATGTTTTTGTTTATTAATTTATTCTTGTCAAGGACCACATGGAAATATGAAGGAGCTAGCATGCTGTAAGAGAGCAAAAAAGCCTGGTTTTAGGGCATGGTTTGGTTCTTAAAACTGATCTTTGTCTGGAGAGCCAGACAGCTGTTGAAAAAGATGGCTGAACTAATTTTTTTTTTAAAAAAAAATTTCAGGTGCCTGACCTAAGAATCTTAGATTAGCATTTAGAAAGGGAACTTTGAGATTTTATCCCTTTTACTCTAAGCTACAGAAAACAATGTTGTTTTGCTCGAGTTACCTTCTACATCTGTTCCTTTGGAATAAAGTTCAATGCCTAAGCTAACCCTTCTTGTTTATTTGGTTCTAATTTTTTGTGCATTATTTTGTTTGATAAATTATTGTCAACTGATTCTTTAATAATGGTTGAGAAACATTTTACCCAATTTCAGTGATTTGCAAGCAAAGTATGCCCCCATGAAAAAGATACAAAACTTCACTATTTTTTTAAATTCTTGATGGTTTTCTACATCACTATAAAGAATAATACTAAAGAAAGAGACCAGACTAATTTAGTGCATTATTTTGTAGTAGCATAGTGAAAAGCAATAAGAAATCAGCCACACACACTCCCAAAAAAAAAAAAAAAATACTAGTTCACTGTGTTAAAAAAAATGAAAAAGAAAAAAAAAAATAGTTCACCGAGGATTAATAAAATTGTGATAAGCAGGTTAGCTCCAATTATGTTCTAATTTCCTATTTGGAAGCATTATGTAAAGAGTGTCAATTATAAATTCCCCATGCTTTATTCTCTATAGACCTGATATAAAGTCAAGCATCCTCAGTTGTAAAGGTGTTCCTACCCTTCAACCACCTGATAAAGCACAGTTTCATATAAGCAAATTCCAGGGAGTTACTAGATATGCCTGTTGACATTCCATCTTGTGATCCATCTGATGATGACTATATAGACATGGAAATTGGTTCATACACTAACTTTCGCTGCCGCTCCAAAACCTCTCCACGACAATCCAGAGAGTTCGAGTTTCAAATGTCTTTGAATTCTTGGGGGAGAGAGCCCACGACTTCTCCAGCTGATGAGCTCTTCTACAATGGGAAGCTTCTTCCCCTTCATCACCCCCCACGCCTGAAAATGATAGAGAAACTCTTGCAAAAGTCTAGTTCTGATTATGATTACAGAAAAGACATGTTTGAAGAATTTTACAGCACTCCATTAACCACTTCTGTCAATACACCTACCAGTACTCCTTTTGAATCCTGCAACATTTCTCCTTCCGAATCTTGTCGGATTAGTAGGGAACTAAATCCAGATGAATATCTTCTAGAGTATCCGGCAGATGCGAGCTATTTTAATGGTGAAAGTTCGAAGAAGTCCTGGACCAAAAAGCTTAAGCGTTCTATCTTTGGTCTCAAGCTGAAAGCTTCAAGGGCTTACATCAAATCTTTGTTTACCAAATCAGGTTGCTCAGATGAGTCCTGTGCAGCAGCTGCAAAGATTGCAGATGAAGGATCAGCTTCAAAAGTCAACGAATGTTCAAAAAAGGGCGCTAAAGTGGAAAAGAGAAAACCATTTGGACCAATTTCAAGCTCTATCGCCAATTCCAACAAAGACAAAGGCAATACTGAAAACAGTAGTCGCAACAGAAGATCATTCTCAATGGTCATTAAGAGACAACCAAATATCAAATCATCATCTTCTGCACCATTACATCCCTCTTCCTCTTCATGTCCAAACAATTCGAGCGGGCATTACCTAAAGAGATGTGGCAGTGTGAACTCGGAGATTGAGAACTCAATTCAGGGAGCAATTGCACACTGCAAGCAGTCTCAATCTCAGCAACCATTGGGTTCAAGGAAGACAGTTAGTGAAGTTGGGATTTACTTATTATCATCTTCCAGCCTTACAGTTTCTGATGATCAGGAAATACCAGAACTTTGCAGGGGCTGATAGAGACTGATAGAGAATAAGAAAGTACAGACCTATAAGATATTAATGACATCTTCTTTCTTCTTACAAGATTCCTATCTTGCGGTATGCTATAAGTCAACGCAAAATGTTGTTCATGGCTATCTGTAATTTGTACTGTTGAGTACAACATGTAGGAATTAATGAAAATGCAACATAAGATGTCTGTCTCAAACAATTTCAGCAACTATTTCCGATCCTTTTATTAGATAAACTCAAATCTCTAATAAATAAGCACCAAAGATGCCCTTCTAAATAATCAACAAAATTCATAGAGCTCGCTTATACATTCAAGAAATCCCCTTCTCTTCGCACTGAACACTCTCGGAGTGAAAATTTCCATTATGTAGGAAACCATCACTGCTTTAGGGAGGAATTTATCAATCAGATTTGAAAAATTAGGCAATGTACAGCTTGAAATTGTAAAGTGTACAATTGGAATGCTTGTACTTGAAATATCCACAGGCTTAGGTACGCTTCAGAAATCTAAAGTAGAAGAAAATCCTATATCATACATTCTCGTGCAATGTACGTACGCCACACAAATTTTCGGAGTTTCGAAAAATTAATGTAGAATCTTATGCACTTTCCATTAATCTAGCTCAAATCCACACAACAAATTAACCTAAAAACTTCATTATTCTATAGATATCGCCGAGTTAAAAAGGTATTCACGAATTTGATTGAATCAATTCTCTAAGCTTTCAATTAATCCAGAAACCTAGACTAGAAGACGGCAATGCATGTTACTTCGTCTTCGATCAACAGTCCGTAAAGTCGATGTTCAAAATTCAAATAGTCGGCGATATCATCATAATTTCTAGAGAAAATCTTTCGATAATCAATCAATTTACAATTCTCTAATCATAGAAAAAAGAAACAATCAGGATTCCGAACATCTAGTTCTCTGCCTTCCAAAATTAAAGCAACCACGATACGCTTTGAGAAATTGAATATGGAAAAATGGAAAAGAAGGGATTCACCTGATACAAGCGCCGTGTTCAAAGCCATGGAAATGCTTCAAGCACTAACTAGTGTATCGCAAAGGTCAGCAACTTAATTGTATAATTCTTTTCAAATTTTATTTTTAGTATAAGAAGGATAGGAGATTGGACAGACCTCTCAATCTTGCTCGCTTTGACATTTTTTTATTAATTGTATAATGTGTTGTGTTGTTGATAAAAGTTTATAACCAGATTTTTATTCTTTGAACACATTTCAAATTTATAAAGTTGGTTTATAACTTCTGTATATGCTAAATTCTGGACAAGGAGAACACACCTGACCTTCAAGTAACAACAACAATAGATTTATTTTAAGGAAGAACATGAGATGAAAAAATTTGCACACCAAAATGTTGCTGGCTTCGATGCTTAAGTCAGAAAGTGTAACTGTGTAGTGAGTAGAGGGTTTGAGTATTAGAATGTGAGTACTCCCTTTAAAGTCATCATGATGTATTGGAGCCTTGGCCGAGGAGGTTAGTTTGGGCTCTTGGCTCAAACTACCCTCTTCTCAAGGCCCAAATAGGTAGTAATAAGCTCTATTCACCCAACGGAGAGGGTGGGCCTCGACCGAGGCCCATCGGGCTATTTTGGCTCAAATCCAAATTAACCCTTTTCCTTAAGTCCATCTCATCCTCTTGGCTCAATTACTTGTATGTTTACTATTGTTTTCTTGGCCCGATAACTTCATCTTCTTTGCTATGTTGCTTCTATTCTTTAGTCCGAAAATCACCCATATCAACGTTACGTTAAAGTGAGCTTAGCTGCCAATTATTTGATAAAGTCACATCGCAATAAATTAGCTATCTAAGTGTTGGGATTCTCACACCGCATACTTCTCCTCATATATTCTAGCCAATCGTAGATTTATTTGCATCATTGCTTGTATGGTAAATTGATATATAACACCCTCATTGGCAACATAACTAATCTTTATCCTAATGCAAGTAATGAATTGTTCTACGATAAAATTGAATAGAATAAAAAAAGAAAATGATTATAAACAGAAAAAATATCAAACTATTTATAAATATAGAAAAATTTCTCTAAATAGTAAATTTTTTACATATTTGTAAATAGTTTGGCTCATTTTTCTATATTTAAAAACAACCCATAAAAAAGTCCATAATTTTGAGATTATGATAGTAATTAATGTCATCTCAATTCTAATCATTTGAAGATTCATAACTGAAAAAAAATACAATCAACAACCCAAAAAATACTATATGACCAATGGCAGAAAAAACATTCAAAGATATAACATAATATAAAAAAACATTTGATTAACACCAAAAATTAAGAGCAAGGCTCACCTGATTAACATAAAAAATCAACTGATTAACCACAATAATCTGTACTCAAAAAAGAAAAAAAAAACCAGAATAATCGAACAATCTGACAATCTGACAATTGAGCGCAAAAAAAAAATATATATATATATATATATCAATAAATAAAATCTAACAAAATCTAAGATAAAAATAAATATAACTTATTAAAAAATATATGGAATTACAGTATCTCTGAAAAGTAGAAAATTGCTAACAATACACACTAACCACACCCAATAAGGGTAAAAAATAATCAAAATTATGGATTTGGTCCATGAAAACAAGCGGTTGGGTGTAGTTGTCCATTTTTTTTAAAAAAAAGGAAACAGAAAAAGAAAAGAAAAAGGGCTATTTTTCAAATCTACCTCCAAAAGTTGTCTAATTCATCACATTTCCATTGTTGTTATAGGTGTATTTTCTTTCCAAAGTGTTACAAAATATTTTTTATGGTTGTTGAAGTTTTTTTTTATTTTTTTATTTTTATTTTTATATTATATCCGTGAGTGTATGGGTCAACTTATTAAATCTTAAGTAGGCGACCATCATGAATTGAACTCATGACCTCTTAGTCTATTTTTTTTTTAATGTTTTCACTACCACTCAGTCAACCCATGATAGATAAATAAAAATAAATAGTTGTTGAAAAATAAATAATAAAATTAAGTGGACTAAAATAAATGTACGTATATAGTTATTTTAGGTCAACCCATGAACCAACCAAACTCACAAAATTTTTATTTTCCAAACTGGCTGGATTGAGTTGAGCGAATTTTTCAGGTCATTGGTTTTTTTAAACACTCCTAAGGGGCCATTTGTTTCGTGGGAATCCAAAATTCTGACATCTTGATTACCATATTTGTTTTGCAGTAATATAAGATGCCTTGACATTTGGATATTCTCGGGCATCCTAGGAAGCCCATATGAAAGTCATCTTAAGAGTTTTGAATGCCCTCCTAAAACATGTGTGTGTGTTTTTTTTTTTTTTGGATTCCATGATAACTAATGAAGGCATCCCTTTTTACTTTTTTACCATTCATTTTTTCTTTTATACATATGTATGTATATATATATTACTCTTCTTTATTTATATTTTATAATCAAAATAAATACTTTCAACCACATATATTACTCTTTTTGGTTATATCATAGTTGTTTTTAATTTTTTTTAGAAAGATATTCAAATTCTAGTTTAAATTAATATTTATTTTATAAAAAAAAATTTAAATTAGTATATATTATTTTCTTAAAAAAAAATAACATATAAAAATAATATAAACTATATTAATTTAAAACTGAATTCAAATTAATAAAATCGATAGGTTATATAAGTTCAAACTATATTAAATTTAATTATAAATTAATAAATATCCATAAGGACATTCTTGGAACATAAATCTAAGACATTCCCAAGTAGGAAAACAAACACACTTATCTAATTATTTCTAGATATCTGCAAAAGTATTCCTACAAAACAAATATGGTTATCTAAAGATGTTGAACATTGGTAATTTTAAACATCTATAATCTCAGACATCTAAATATGCCAGTTAACGACATTCCTAAAACAAGTTGTGCTTGTTGTAATAAAGGAGAGAGAGGAAAATGAAAATGGAGGGAGGAAGCCAGAGAGATAGATGAATGGGGAAAGGAAAAGACTGAAAAAAATGGTTTAAAGAAGGTTAGTTGAAGAGAGAGAAATGACAATTAGGGGCGTTTGTTTTTTTTGGGAATATAGATAACCAAAATCTTAGATGCCCGAAATTATAGATATATGGAATTATAGATATCCGACATCTTTAAATAACAATGCTTGTTTTGTATGAATATTTTTGCACATATCTGGAAATATTTTGATAACTGTGTTTGTTTCGTAGGAATTCTACCGAAAATGTCTTAAATTTACATTATGTTTCAAGAATGCCCTTACGACTATTTATTAATTTATAATTAATTAGATATAATTTGAACTTATATAATGTATTTGTTTTTATCAATTTGATTTTTTTTAAATTTATACAATTTATATTATTTTTATATGTTATTTTTCTCAATAAAATAATATATTATAATTTAAGATTTTTTATAAAATAAATATTAATTTAAATTTAAATTTGAATATCTTGCTAAAAAATAATAAAAATTACGATATAACAAAAAAAAAGATATATATGATTGACAGTATTTATTTTAATTATATAATACAAATGAAGATGGATATATATGTGTAAATTTTTTTTTTAAAAAAAAGAAAGATAAAATGTAAAATAGAGATGCCCTCAACTTGGAAATCTGGAAAACTTATGTTTCAGGAAGACATCCAAAACTCTTTAGATGCCTTAAGGGCATCTTAAGATGCCGGAAACTTCCAGATGTCAGACATCTTACAATATCGCAAAACAAACCCGGTAATCCACGGGAGGAAGAGAGAGGGGGGATGAATGGGGAAAGGAAAAGACATACAAAAAACAATAAAAAAAAGTTTAAAGGACAATTGGTTTTTTAGTACAATTGAGGGGAGAAGGAATTTGAACCACAGACCTCGTGTTATTAACACATTTATATGCCAATTGAACTATGCTCCGTTTGGCATAAAAAGGACAAGTGTTATAAAATGTTTAAAATATATAATGTGGGTCCCACGTTAAAGGAATGATAATTAAATTACCACTTATGTTGGGTATAATGTGATTACAAGGATGGATTGTAATCAAAAGTTGTGAGGCTCATGTTTTATTCTCATTGCAGGTATCAATAAATACATTTAATCATAATAGAGTGGGTCGCACACTTTTTAATTCTCATTCCTTGATTACGATTACAAAGAGGTACCCTTAAATTTAACCGGAAATGTTACAACTAATTATTTTTCTTTTGATGATGAACCATTTTAGTCGTTACGTTTCGTGGTTCGCTTATCGACAATCACTCATAGAAGTGAAAATAATAGAAGTTGTGTTCTCAGCCATATAAAGTTAATAAGGTTTTTAAGATTTGACCAACTATATAAATAATAGAAGAATTTTAAAACTATATGAGGACAAATTTTATGGAAACTCCTTTCTCAACAAATTGAAAAGAAACTCAAATTGTTCGAACTTTATTGAAATATTTAATTTTTTTTTGGAACAAATTAAAACTTAACTCAAATTAAAAGAATTAAATTGTCACTTCAAATATAATTGAGTGAATACGACACGTACTATCATTTTGAAATTAATAGTTCGATCTCCCATATGTTAAAAAAAAAATGGTAAGGACTGTGTTTTAATAAACTTCTAAATGAGAAAGGACAAAAACAAATCTGAGTTAATATTAGAATTAAAGAAATCAAAGTTGACAACATGGTTGGGAGTGGTTAAAAATCAATTTAGAACCTATTTTTATACAATCAAAATTTATTTTCAATGATTAAAAAGGATTAAAATCATGTTGAAAATCACTCTTGAAACATATCTTTAATAATTTGAAATCAATTTAATGCTTTATTTTGCACTTATAGACATAATTTCCATATAGACAAATTTTTTATACACCGTAATATGGATACTACTCTTATTAATTAATTGTCATGTCAGCATTTTGAATAATGATATGAAGTCTAGTAACATTACGCAATTATTATAAAAGGAAAATATTAGTGTGAATATAGGGAATATAAACTACGGGACTACTAAAACATTTTTCATTATCATATAATCATAATTGGAGATTCTAACTTCTTGTCAAAGAATCAGCAAATGAATTGTGTTTAAGGGAAAAATGCAACATAAACAAAATTAAGTTTGATTGCATATCATCGATAATTGAATACATATTTTAAAACAAACAAAATTTAAAGTTAATTAGTTTCGTATCACATTATTTATTGCATATGAAAACAAATTCATTCATGATTTTCTAAACGAGTCTATCCGTGGATATAATTTACTACAATTATTTAAGTTTAAAATAAAAATGATAACACCTTATTAATTTTAAAGGTGCAATTTGAAAAAAAATGGAAATTTTAAGATAAAAATTGATACAATATCCCAATTTTAGGAAGGTAAAAATCAATAATTTTCCTAAAGTTGTAAGAAAAAGAGTTGAGAATATTAACCTAAAAATTTAGGGTGCAAGATATAATGGAAAATCATATACACTCTGCCTACTCTTTCACACAACAACCCCACCACCCATAAATTCATTTGATTCAATAAACTTAAAAACAAAAAATTGAATTTGGATAACATACTAAATTGTCTCTAAATTTTCTTCCTTTAAATTTATTAATATTAATTTATTAGTTGAAATAATTATAATTATGGCATGATAAATTTATTTTGTTAGAAAAATAGTTATTTAAACCCACATTTTTTTTAGAAAATTTTATTTGGACCCTCAACTTGACATGTCGTATCATTTTTATCTTAAACTTTAATTTCGTTAATTTAAACCTTAAATTTGTCAAATTGTATTAATTTTAACTCTAAACTTTCAATTTCATCAATTTAAACCTAAAATTTGAACAATTAAGTATCAATTTACACCATTGATTAAATCCTATCATAATTAGAATTAATACAATCTACCAAGTTTTGAAGTTTAAGTTATAAAATTAAAGTTTAAAGTTAAAATTCATACATCTTATTAAGTTTAGAGTAAAAAAATACTTTTTCCTTATTTTTTAATAATAAATTTGTAATTAAAGAGAGGCTACCAGAACAAATTGGGTTCATTAAAAGAGGGAAAAAAAAAAAAGAAACAGTTGATTCTTTGAGTAAGCTCCAATATCTTCGAAAGATACAAATTTCTCAATTTCTCATTTCAAACTTCCTAGAAAACACTAACAAAATATTATTTAAAAGTCCCTTTAAAATCTATGCTAATTATTCAACCCATAACAACATTTATATAAATAGTATATATGTTACACCATACAAATGAATAAGTACACATCATAAGCAAATATAATATTGAAGTTTTTTTTTTTTTTTTAAGAAAATATAATATTGAAGTTTGTACTATATAATCAACAACAAAATAACACATCTATTTTTTTTAAAAAAAAATAAAATAACGCATCTGCTCTTAAATAAAAACAAACACAACAAACATCTACAAATAACTACAAGATTCTCGCAAATTACACGATGTTAAATTTTTGCCGACTTCTCAATATTTTCACTAATGTGTTTTACATCTCCATGAATTTGAAATCCATATGCATTGTTACCTAGCATTTCCATTAACATCATTAATCTAAATATAATATAAATAATAAATATATAATATAAATAATAAATATGTTAGCTTATTTTAAAAATGTAAATTACTTATTTATTAATTTACCTTTTTATTATAAATTTGTTAAAATCATCCATCTATATAGACATTTTATCAATACTTTTTCGTCAATATTATTATAAAATTAAGATCTCGACATCTTTGTTAATATTAATATTTTAAACATTATTAGTGACAACAAATAAATCCAATACCCATAAAAAAAACTCAATTTCAATTTATATAACGAAAAATTTCTTTCCAATGTGTTAAAAAACTATTTTTAAAGAGTCCTCGAAGAATAAATCATTAAAAAATAAATTGAAATTGAGATAAAAATAAGATAGAAATTACTATAAACAGATAAAATATCAAACTATTTACAAATGTAGAAAAATTTCACTGTCTATCAGCGATAGACCGTGATAGAATTCAATTGCGGTTTATCACTCATAGATAGTAAAATTTTCTATATTCGTAAATAGTTTGACTTATTTTTCTATATTTGAAAACAATTTAAAAATAAATAAATAAATAAATATATATATATATATATATATATATATATATATATATATATAATTGATTCCATAAATCCATCCAATCTATAAAATTTTAATTTATTTGAACTAACCAATGAGTTTGCAGCAGAGTTTTTGGGATCATCCGATTATTTCAATACCCCTAATAAATAGTAGTCCAACAGTGCTGAATGAATGGGTTCCACATGGCTGCATCCCATTGGCTCGTTGAGTAAAGCAGCACAATAAACTTGGAATTCCTTTTTTTTAAAGAAAAACGAAAAATGAAGAAGACAGTAATACCCTTGGATGCTGAAATTCCCACATCGATAAGAAGTTGTTATGTGGTTCTGTGAATCCGTCCCGCGCCTATATAATGCCATCAAAGGTTTCGTCATCACGCACGGAGCCGTGCGGTGAGCACAGAGCGAACTATTCTTTCGCCTTTTACTAAAGAATACCGTGTGCTCGCCGTTTTAAGCGGCATACGCCTATTTTTGGAGGGTCCTTCCTTCGGGATTGGTCCCTACATCAATTCAAGTTAAAAAAATGCTATTATTTTAAGTGGGTGGGTATCATAAATTTAACTCATGACTTCGTTAACTTGATCATGACTTCGTTAAGTTGGAAAGTTAAAAATACTAAATTTAATTTTTCAGATATGTTTTGGTAGTAGATTCAGAAATTAGATTCTAATTTAAGGTAACTAGTTTAGTTACCAACTAATTATTACTTGACAATAAACTATTAGTCAATAAACTATTATCAATTTGTTTATGAATATGTTTTATGTTAAAGATTTTTTTTGGGTATAATTATTATTTTGTAATATTATATAATTTATAATACATTAAAATATTTAATTTAAGGTAACTAGTTTAGTTACCAACTAATTATTACTTGACAATAAACTATTAGTCAATAAACTATTATCAATTTGTTTATGAATATGTTTTATGTTAAAGATTTTTTTGGGTATAATTATTATTTTGTAATATTATATAATTTATAATACATTACATAATAAATATTTTAATTTAAAAAAATAACATAATATGTTGTATTTCTAAACGTTTTTATCTTTTTTTTAATATAATTTAACATTAAAAATCTAGACACAATATAAAATCTAGATACAATAAAAACATAAAAATGTTTTCAGAATTTGCACTTTTTGGATCACATAATCTAAAAATGATTTTCAGAAACATAATTCGAACTGTTTGACAAATACATATTTGTTAAACTCAGTGAATCTGAAAACATAAAACATAATTCAAATTGTGAACAAAACATACCTTTAATATTTTCTCTCACACAGTTATCCTTTGTGAAATTCATCTTGGTTCACTAATAACCTATAAACGAACACACTTGCATATAATAAATTTTTAAACATTGCATATTATGGTCAAGTAGATGATCTATGACACAATCTCTAGTTCCACCTTAATAAAGCTTCGTTTGAGATTTTGTGAAACTTTTAAAATAATTGCTAGTAGAGGTGAAATAAGTTTTGGTAAAATTTAATTTTAAATTAGAAAAAAAACTAGCCACAATGTTAAATAGTCTCTAATGAATCAATGTAGCCTTATTATTTAAGTAATTTTGAATTGATATTAATTTACTTTATTACAATATAATTATTACAAATTTATATGTTTTGAATTGCAACTTAATCTAAATTATATATTTGATAAAAGTTGAAGAAAAACGATTATTATAAAAATGAAATCAATTAAATTTTGAGAATAGATATGATAAAGTATATTGATATAGAATGATAAATTCGAGATTGATGCACTAGTACGAAACTAGGTTTTAATGTCAGTTTAAAACAGACATTATATGGGTATAATGTCGGTTGACAACCAACATTGAAGATCGTGTTTTAAAAAGTCTTCGATGTCGGTTGTCTTTAATGTCTGTTTTAAACCAACATTATATATGACCAAAATTTCAATGACAGTTATCTTCAATGTCGGTTGTCTTTATATGGGTACAATGGTTTTAATAATTCAAAATCAAATTTGATTGGATGCAAATTCCATTTAAAAATATAAAATCAAATACTAAACTAATTTTGAGTGAATTAATGTGTTTCATAGTAATTTCAATTATGAAAAATAAAGTGATTTTAACTATTTCAAATTTCAAATCCAAACATATATTAATTACTTTGTTTTACCAAACATTCTAGGCGATTAAGAGCAGTCTCTTTTTACGCTTGTAATATAGTGATGAACGAACATTTTAAATAGCTTTTAGAACATGTTTATACTAAGAGTGTGTTTGGAATACATTTTCAAGTGTTTAATTTAAAAAATAAGTCATTTTAGAAAAAATTAGAGTGTTTGGCAATCACTCAAAGTAGCTTTTGAAGTGTATTTTAAACAATTTTTATCAAAAGAGTTTAAATAAAAATGAATTTTTTGAAAAACATTTTTTTCTCGAATCAATTCAAACCGTCCTTTAAAACTCTACTAAACCATTCTCTCCCTTTTAACATCATAACACTTCAAACAAATTCGGACATTGAAAATTGAAAGAAGACTTCCATATTTTCAAATTTCACGGACATTGATATATACTTCTTCACAAAACAAAATTCTGAATTTTTATTAAAAAAATAGAATAAAGTGATAAATAGTAGTGCTGAATGGGATGCCACATGGCTACATTTCATTGGTTTTTCATTTTTGATACCCACATATTAGAAAATGCCAGTAATACCCTTGGAAGTTCAAAGTCCGACATCGGAAAGAAGTTGCTTGGTTAATGTGGCCAACGCCTATATAAAGCCATCAACGTTCATCTTTCAAAATCACGGAGCCGTGCGGTGGGCGCAGAGCGAACTATTCTTTCGCCTTTTACTAAAGAATACCGTGTGCTCGCCGTTTTAAGCGGCATACGCCTATTTTTGGAGGGTCCGTCCTTTGGGATTGGTCCCTACATCAAATTTTAGTCTCAAATATTTAATTTCAATGTTCTGCTATATAATTAAAATAATCGATATTGAGCCTTTGTGTTTGGGTATAAATTGTGTTAAGAATTGTGAGGATTTTTTTTTTTTTTATTTATTTTAATAGGAACGGTTGTGTCTTTGATGAGACGCAGAAAACAAGAGATGGAAAGCAACAAACGAGAGATGGATGGTAATTGTTTTATCTTGTTTTATTAATTGTTCCACTTTTTTACATTCCTTTTTTGCATTTATGTTACTAATCCTTTTAAAAAATAATTGCAATTTTTTAAAAAATATATTCATTAATAATTCTTTTTATTTAAGAACTTTAAAATTGTATTTCAAATTCAATTATTCATAATTTGTTAATAATTTATTCTAAAGAAGAATAACCATGGTAATTTTTTTTTCTTGCAAAAGTTAATCTAACAGTTTTCTTAAATTTAGCTATTAAATATTTAGACATTTTGATTTTAGAAAAATAATATTTAAAACAAAAATTGTTAAAAGAGTTTTAAATTTAAAAATACTATACTAATTAGATAAATATTCCAATTTAGAAGAATAGCTAAAGAAATTCTTATGAAAAAGGAATTAGGGAAAAACAAGTGTATTTTTTTTTTTTTTTGACTGAGCGACCGTTGGTAGCACGACTAGAGATGTTTGAGGTCATCCCTGCCCCTATTTCAATCTCCATCAGGACGGGGTTAGGTTCCCTTGTAGGAAAATTTCACCCCCTTTTTTTTTTTTTTAATTTATTCATTTTGCAAAAAAATTTAAATTTAAATTTAAATTTCAAAATGTGTAAATATTTAATAACTAAAATTAAGAAATCTATTAGATTAACTTTTGAAATAAAAAAAATGACAATTGTTATTTTCCTTTAGAATAAATTACTGACAAACTATAAACAAATTCAATTACATTTACTTTCTAATCAATAAATAGTAACGTAACAAATGGAGCTCATTTAATTATGTTTGTTGTCGTTTTACGATTTGGTTTGCAAGTCCGATACGAAAATAGATATGGATAATGGAATCAGTATCGATATCAGTAACAATTCAACGAACCTTACACATGAACCTCCACATGAACCTCCATGAATCGATAACCATTTGATATCGATTAATACAAGCAAAGACAATCTTACAGGCACAAACTACTTATAGTGAAACGCAATCAATAATCGATAACGACAACTGACAACATACAACATCAAATAACCATTTACCTCAAATCATGAGAAATTTAAGAAATTTGCAGTAAAGATGATAATGAGCCCTAAACCCAAAGAAATCGTACAATGACCATCGATCAACATTCTATGAAGGGAATGAAATCAATGATTTAAATGGATTTTAGAAACCGAAATGCTAGACGTATTGATTATTGAACGACCGAAAGAGAATTTTGATTATGGATGAATAGCAGGAGGAAGACAAAGGAGTGAAGAAAATCGTCGATTGATTTTCGAAATACTGAATGCAGGGTTCTTTCGTCGTAACTTTTTCTAATCTCCGAAGGTAGTATAGTAATCACACATGTTTAATTCCATTACAAGTGCCAATATAAATAGCTAATTCATTCGTAGTTGAATTACAATTGCAAACCGCCTATGTAAACGGGTTCAAAACAATCCTATTTTCTTTGTGATTGAAGACCCATTTAAAAGCATATAAATATTGAAGTAAAATTGACTACCCCAAATTTTCATTGGCCTCTGAGGGGTTGTTCGTTTGTTGAAAACCATATAAATGGTATTAAAGATACTTAGAATTACAAATGTTACCTTTAAATACTCATGTTTGTTTTGTTGAAATATTTTTCAAATATATAGAATATTTAGATAGTTGCTTGGGATATCTTAATTTACATAATATTCTAATTTTAAAGGTAAAAATGACTTTTCAATCCCTCGATTTAGTTTTCATTTAGTCCTTAAATTTTAAAATGTTACACTTAGCAACACCGCTCTTGTAAGAGAGCTATCCATAAAATTCTATGGAACATGGGTTATATGGTGATAATGGATATTTTGGATTCCCCATGCAATCTAATTACCCACCAGTGGTGATCCGATCATGCGATACGAGATACGTAAACAAAACCCAATTCTCTTGTCCACACTCCCCTCTTTCCCAAAATCTCAAAGCCCCAACTCGGTTACAAGCCGCCGTCACACAGCTCGACATCGTTTGATTTTTCGATCGCCAATATAATAAACACCCAAACTTTCCATTTTCTCGATGTGCGACAGCACAATACTTCTCCACCAAATCCGACAACCGAATTATTGTTATGTAAGGACCGATGTACGGAGTGGGGCCGGGGCGGGGATAGCTTCCATGCTCCCCGTTCTCGCTCCCAATTTCATTTTCGGTCCCTGCCAAATTTGTTGAAGATCGGGGTGGAGATTCCTCGGGGGAAATTCGCGAAGATCGGGTTCCAATTTTTCTCGATTTGATTTTTCTTTAAAATATAACATACATCACTATTATTGAAAAATTTAAATTAAATGATTGATATGATTAGTGGACAATTAAAATTTAAAAACAAATTATGCAAAATTTTCAAGTTGAAGGAAATAATTATTTATCAAATTATTCATATATATAATCTAAATTTATTAAAATTTAAACATATCATTTTTTTTACACTAATTCAAACATATTTATTATTTTAATTATTAAACAATAAATCTTGAAAATTAAATATAATATTAATAAAATAAAAATAAATAATATAACATTAAATTACTCTAATAAATATAAGAAAAAAGTTCTAACGGGGCGGAAGCGGGGACGGGGAATGCATTCCCCATCCCTGTCCCCATTTAGGAGAAAATTGCTATTTTTAACCTAAAAAAGTTTTCATCTTTCAAAATTAACCTCTTTTTTAAAATCTACTTTTTATAACCTATTCACAGTCAAATCATACTTTAAGTGGAGGGCCCCACAACGTGAATATACTAATATGCCCTCCACCTCAATAAATCCTCATCAATGCCACACAACTTACCGAGAAGAAAAATCCCTTAACCTTTCCCCTTCCCGAAATCTTATCACCTTCCCGTTAAGTTAGGGTTTTTGCATATCCCCCTAAAACAGTCTTCTCGGTAAGTTAGGGCATTTCTTTATCTCCACCAAAAAATCCTTCCCGTTAAGTTCTCCCTAAGAATCGCCACGAATTGGACTGAATCTTCTTTTGATCTCCCCTTAATCATTTCGGTTTTCACCAAGGTACATAAGTACCTTCAATTTTACTGTTATATTCCAATTTGGCATGCTTCGGGGTGGGTTCTGTGTGATTTCTGGTATGGATGTAACGAAGAACTGAATTTAGTCTTGTATTTGTAAAATAAACTGAAAAAATGTGTTGAAAAAAAATGAAAAAAGGGGTTTCGCATTCATCTGAGCTCGATTTCCATGGAAAGCATGTCTAAAATGTCTCGTAAAGTTAATGGGTCTCGTAATGTTCAATTTCTCGTAAAGTTGAAGAATCCCGTAAAGTTTAGTAGTCTTCCCGTAAAGTTTAGCAATCCACACTGAAATGCCCTGGCCCATTTTTCAAAGCCAACCTCCTCTAAGTATTGAGCGACTCCTCGGAATGGGGCTAGCTTGGCCCAGTGGTGTCGGAATGTTGTCTCACGAGATGCCTTTGCGGCTAGAAAAAACTCAGGGAGGGCGGCTTGTTTCTTGAAGTGTTTCATCAGGTTTAGACTTATATGGTGAATGCAATAACAATGGAATGCAGAAGGAAATACCTTACGGATTGCTTTATCGATACTTGCTTTACGATCTGATACGATGACAAGTTCTGTTATAGCCCAATTGATTGTTTAACCCGCTCAAAAAACCAAGTCCACGCATCTTCTGTTTCACTATCCACAATCGCAAAGGCAGTTGGATATATTTGTCCGTTGCCGTCAATCGAATTTCCACTCAACATTACACCCTTGAACTTACCTCGCAAATGTGTCCCATCAACAACTAACACACGACGAATGTAATTCAGGAATCCCCGAATTGAAGATCCTAGAACCATGAAGACGTACTTGAAGTACTTATTGTCATCAAGCTTCAATTCATAAACAGTCCCAGGATTCATAATCTCCAGTGCCTCACCATATGCATGTAAATGACCGAATGAGTCCTCAGCCCTACCTCTAACCATAATTAACGCCTCTTCTGTAGACCGCCAAACCTTTCTGTAACTAATACTAACACCAAAATCTTCCCGCATATCTTGCATGATGTCTTTTGGCCTGTATGTTCTACTAATATTCGCGAACTTCTACTTAATTAGATGACCCACAACTTTGCTTCTAACCTGCCGGTGGTCATGGTCCATTAGTTGCTGGGAACATGTATGGACATTTTCATACCTTGATATTTTAAAGAAGGTGGAATCCTTAAGCTTCCGAGCCCGAATCCTCCAACGACAAGAATCGTGCTTGCACTTCACTGTCAATAAGGACTTGGTTGATTTATCGACTCGATGCTCAAAATTTCTGCGTATGGCAAACAGTGATAATGCAAATGCAAGTTCTTCCTTTGAAGTGTATATCTGGCCTAGCTCGATATCAAGGTCATCGTTCCCAAACATCTGACCTGACATAATCATTGGCATATCATTAATCGAGTTCTGCAGCCCTACATCAACCCTTCCAATGTCATGATCAGCAGTATGAACATGACCCTCATCACAATCACCTTCTTCCACATCCTCTGTGTCATCCTCCTCAATGGACTCATCATCCAATTCCTCTGGTAATTCCCATTCATAATCTGAAGCATCTTCGTCGTTGTTTTCATCTGCAGCCACGTTCTCCTCTTCTCTGCCATTATGCCAAAATCCCCCACCAAACCCTACATTTTCCTCATCGCCTACATTTTTCTCCACCCTGAACGTTGACGAGTTTGAAACATTTAAGTCGTTGTAGGGATAAACAAAAAAACTATCATCGAAAAGGTTGTGTGGGGCCACATTGTTGGTCAAGGGAGTCAAAGATGACACATAATTTGATGGGTAAGTCTGTTCGAAAGAAGGTTGTTCGGGGTAATAAGGAGGTAGAGATTGTGGATAATCCTGGGCACAATTATATGGAAAACTTGGTTGGTATGAGCAACTGGCGTTCTTTATGTCAGTGCTGCTGTACGTGGGTTTGGGTGTTGTTGATACATATATAGGGGGACTACATGCATCATCTCCAGATAAGAAGAAGTTAAGTTCTTGATCACCCCATATCAAATAAGTGGGAACCTTTGACCCAAAATTATCTAAACATCTGAGAAGGAGATCGTATTGTGTTGGGTTAATCCCACTTAGCTTGTACAATTCTAACAAGAAGTCATCAAAACATATGTCACTTCTTACATCCAGGCCCCCTAGATTACCGCCTACGTAATCTCTTTCATCATCGTTCCAAAAGCCACCATAGCATACAAACAAGCGAGACATTCTGCAAATAAAGAGAAAAAAACTTATTGGCCAAGTATAGTAAAAAAAATTAAAAATAAAATAAAATAAAATAACTGTCTTGTATCCTGTAATGTTGGCTAGGTCAACTTTACGAGATAGTCAACTTTATCGTAAAGTTGACTTGGCCAACAATACGGGATACAATGTTGGTACTGTCAAACTTCCCGTAATGTTACGAGACCTAACTTTACGAGACATAACTTTACGAGACAACCTACCTTTACGAGACAGTACTTTACGAGACAGCCCTAACTTTGCGAGATATAACTTTACGAGACATACTTTACGAGACAAACCTCACTTTACAAGACATAGTTCTAACTTTACGAGACAACCCTCACTTTACGAGACAACCCTAACTTTACTTGATACACTACTAACTTTACGAGACACACTACTAACTTTACAAGACACACTACTAACTTTACGAGACAGAACTAACTTTACGAGACATAACTACATAACTTTACTGGATATCTTGGTAAGTCATACATGTCTCGTAAAGTTAACTTTACGGGAAAAGTCACATAATGCATATTGCTAATTTTTTTTCTCCTAACCTTTTTCCTAGTCATCTCACATATGTTTTACAAATCTAAAAATGTAGTATTTAAGAATTTTTTGGTAAAAATTTTACAACGAATTAAGGATTTGGGATATTTACAAACTTTCTGGAGAAAGGGGACATTTCTTATTCGTTTGCATAATGACAAACACAAAAGTAGAAACAAACAAGCTGTAAATACCTGATTGTTTTGGGAAAGAAACTCTTTTTCACTAAACTTGGGACCCTTAAGAGAAAGTCTCCCCAATGAAGTTGGGACGAAAGGGATTTTTCCTCTCAGACGTTGGGAGCCTTCCTTTTAAGTGAAAACAAGTTGTAAAAGTCAAGTTTGAGCTTTTAACTTTAGTTATATATATCTGATGGGTTCAGTTAGGTAGGTAAGTTAGGTTAAAGTAAGTTCAATGACATTGATGAGGATTTATTGAGGTGGAGGGCATATTAGTATATTCACACTGTGGGGCCCTCCTCTTAAAGTATGATTTGACTGTGAAGAGGTTATAAAAAGTAGATTTTAAAAAAGAGGTTAATTTTGAAAGATGAAAACTTTTTTAGGTTAAAAATAGTCATTTCTCCCATTTAGGTGAGAACTTTTTTCTTTACTCACTCCCTCATTCTCCGCCTAAAAGGGAAATCTTCGCCTCGTTCAGGACGGATCCCCAGGGGCTCCATTTCGAGACCCGTCTCGTAGAAAAAGTGAACATCTCTATGCAAGGTATAATGTTTGATTTCTTGATATTAATTTTACTATTTTAAAAAATAACGATTTCATTGACTATTTTTTCTCCTTGTTGATGGAATATTTTTTTTTTGTTCCTCAATTTTCCTGTCATTTTAATTGATCTATTATATATATTAGATTTTTTTTAAAAAAAAAATCAGTATATATATAAACTTCAATCATCTAAAGTTTTATTAATAATAAAACTAAAAACAAATATTTATTAGATGTTTTAGGAAAGAAAAAATAGAACCTTAAAAAATGGGTATATGAATATTACTTTTTTTTTTCTTTAATTCTATTTGATGGTCTATTACTTTTCAATTATTTTTTTTTTGTTTTTGAAAAAGGGTATTTTATTTGAGTTCAACAATAGGTAATCGTAGAATTTCAAACATCTAACATTTTAATTTACGTTATAATATCTTAACTAGTAAAATTATACTTAATTGTTTTAAAATTCTTTTTCAAGTTTGAGATGGGAGAGTGAATATTTAAATCTTTGATATTTTGATCGAAAGTATCAAATTATAGTGTGTTGAATTATGCCCCAATTGTCTATTAATATCCAAAAGACTTGCATGAGAACTAGAGAGCACAAAAAGAAAACCTTAAGTTGTAGAAAATGCTTATAATCATTCTAATTTAACCATATATAACATTTGTGATTTTTTTTTTATAATTTATTTTTTATTACAACAATTGTGGGTATGAAGATTTGAACCTTTAACCCGGAGAGAGTACGTTCAACCATATTTATTTTATTCGATTATGTCTACTTTGACATTTTACTCTTAGTTATGGGCTTAGAATTTAGTTAATAAAAAAAAATTATATATTGACAAAACGAACATATTTCTACGACATATTTCTAACTTACATAAAATTTACATTATTTTGAACTCTAAAAAAAAAATTTGTATCGTGGACTTCAAAATCAGAGATTCAATCCCCAAATATGTGATAAGCAGCTTGAGGATCAAAATTCTAAAAGAGTTAAAAGAGTTATTATCCAAAAGTAACTATTAAAAAAAAGAAATTATGACATTGAACAATTGAACAATGTTATAAAAGGATCTTGAAGGGGAACTATATAATAATAAATAATAAAAATAAATAAATAAATAAAAACAAGACTGCCATCTCAGTGATATTTACTCGTTGTTGGGAAAATTATTTAAAATGATCTGAGAAGTGAAAACTTTTCTATGACTGACCTCTTTCCAAAAATTTGTTTGCTATGGACCTTTTTGGCATGTGAAATACCACTTTTACCTTTAATATTTAAATACTCACTTTCTCCTCTATTTCCTACGTCTCTTTTGCTTTTTTCTTTCAACAACCAAAAAACAAAAATTCAATGTCACTTAAAAGTAAAGATGTTTCAATATTTTGCTTAATTTCTAAGCATAGTTGTAAATAACACGAAAAAACGTATAAAAACGAGTGGTCATTTAGCTAAAACGAAGTTGTATCGACGAAGATATGACAAAAACAAAATTATCGTATGTGCAGAAAAAGTGCGCGATCGCTGACATCATGGTACGCGATCGCTTATGTCATGGTGCGCGATCGCTGACCTCATGGTGCACGATCGTTTTGCAATTTTGTTTTAGTCATATATCCGCCGATATAACTTTGTTTTAGCTAAATGACCACTCGTTTTCATACATTTTTTCGTGTTCCTTTCAACCATACTTGTAATTCTACCAAAAATTAATCAATCTTCAACTCTTATACTCCAAAAGTAAAATTTATCGAAGTTTAAATGTTGTAAGACCATTTAGATTCAATATTCTTTTAAATTTTGTTCTTTTTATAAGCATTATCAGAAAGAGCATGAAAAAACTTATCAAAACGAGTGATCATTTAGCTAAAACGAAATAGTATTAATGAAGATATGACCAAAACAAAATTGCAAAGCAATCACGTACCACGATGTCAGCGATCGCACACTTTTTCTGCACGCTTTGCAATTTTGTTTTTGTCATATCTTCGTTGATACAATTTCGTTTTAGCTAAATGACCACTCATTTTTATACGTTTTTCCGTGCTATTTCCAATAATGCTTATAAAAAGATCAAAATACAAAATAATATTGAATATAAATGATCTTACAACATTTAAACTTGGATGAATTTTACTTTTGGAGTATTAGATTTGAAGATTTTTTAATTTTTTGGTAGAATTACAAGTATGGTTGACAAGAACACGAAAAAATGTATGAAAACGAGTGGTCATTTAGCTAAAACAAAGTTGTATCGGCGGATATATGACTAAAACAAAATTGCAAAACGATCGCGCACCATGAGGTCAGCGATCGCGTACCATGACATAAGCGATTGCGTATCATGATGTCAGCGATCGTGCACTTTTTCTGCACATACGATAATTTTGTTTTTGTCATATCTTCGTCGATACAACTTCGTTTTAGCTAAATGATCACTCGTTTTTATACGTTTTTTCGTGTTCTTTCCAACTATGCTTAGAAATTAAGCAAGATATTGAAGCATCTTTACTTTTACATGACATTGAATTTTCATTTTTTGGTTGTTGAAAGAAAAAAGCAAAAGAGATGCAGGAAATAGAGGAGAAGGAGAGTATTTAAATATTAAAGGTAAAAGTGGTATTTCACATGTCAAATGGTCAATAACAAACAAATTTTTAGAAAGAGGTCAATCATAAAATTTCATTTTGAATAATTTTCCCTAGTTTTTGTTAAATTTTCAGTGAGTACGAAAAAGCGATTCGCCGCGAAAAATGGTGAGAATTCACGTCAAGTCCGGCGACGATTCCGGCAAGAACGAGTTTCTTTATGAGTGTCAGAGCGACTCACTGATCGAAGAAATTGCTTCGGAAGTTATTCAAATTTTCAATCTCCAATCTAAAATCCATCGGCTTGTTTCCGAATTCGAACCCCGTTTTCTCCCCTTTCATGGCGATCCCAAAGGTTTGAATATTAGCAATTTGAACAAATAATTTCTCTTTTACTCGATTCTGTTTCTTTCCCTTTTGTAATCATCTTACGCTCGTTGATTCGATGATGGCTGTGATGTGAAGCTACGTCTCTTTTGAGAGCTTTTTCAGAAGCAAAGTCCTACGCATCTAAGGTCTCTCTCTCTAATCCCCCTTTTTCTTGTTTGGATGATGAGAAAATCGATGGGAGTTCTGTTATTTAGTAAACCTAGATTGTGGAGCAGAGTAAATGCCGGTTCATTTTAATTCTTTTGCATTTTCTCTTGAATATTGTTGTTTATATTCTTCCTAATCAGAACTGTTTTAGCTTTGAGAGTAGATTGTTTCCCTTCTGAAAAGGGAATGCTGGAGCTGGACTGTTAGTCTGTTCTTTTGCATCTTCTCATTAATTGATTTGATGTTTAGTTTTTCCCTTCTTTGAAATCAAAATTGTTATTATAGTTTTGCAAGTAGAATTGTCTTTTATTAGAGAAGGGAATGTTGTAATGTTAGTCTATTCTTTTGCATCTTCTCATTGATTGATTTCAATTTTCTCACTACAGGACATGGTTATCCACAATAGGCCTTTATCCTATCTCGTGTTGAGACACCATTTTGAGACTATTGAGAGGGAATTGGTAGCAAACTTTGATTTATTGGATGTCTCTGATTCCACTCAGTATCAACAACTTTTATCAGGTATTCTAAATTTTCTCCCTCTTTTTTCTTTTTTTGTTTTGCTTTTTCCTTAGGTCTTACAGAATTACCAACCATTGCTCTAAAGGTGTATGTAACCGTACTTCTGCATTAGCCTGATGGTTCAGGATGATACCTTTCTCTTTCATAGAATGCTTTTGATAGGGATGCGATTAGGGGTATATTAGTAATTAGATAGGAAAGTGGTTCGGGAGATTGGTTATGAATAGCGATAGTGGTATTCACTATTGACCCGCCCCTAGCCTCTCCAACAAATCTCGAGGAGGAAGTTTCAGTGGGGTAGCCACAAGAACCCACAACGACATCCTTACTATTGGAGACTCACATTCCCTTGTAGCCTCCATTTAGACGACTTAGGAGGATAGAAGTATCTCTCTGGAGATAAAATATTTACGCCATTTCAAGAAGTGGGACTCACAATCGTTTGATGGATCGTTAGGTGATCCAAAAGTTGTTGAATTCTGGCTATCCTCCATCAAAGCCATCTTTTAGTGCATGAATTGTCCTGAAGAGCATAAGGTTTATTGATGTTAGTAATGGAGCAGTCACCTGGGCTTAGTTCAAGGAGGTGTTCTTCAAAAAATACTTCCTCGCTATAGGAAACGGAGGGAGCTTCTGAACCTGAAATAAGGTGATAGGCCCTGGATGCTTATGAGAGAGAATTTACGAGATTGTCTCGTTTTGCTCATGAGTTGGTTGATATTGCAAAGAAAGTAGAGAGTTTCATTATGGGCCTAAGACCTGTGATGTAAGGTTTCATGGATGCTCTCTTCCCCCAAACTACCCCATTGCCATTCAGGCAACCGAGTTGATGGACAACCAGCTTCCAGATGAATCCCAAGCGACCTCAAAACTAGGATCCTCCTTAGGACAAAAGAGGAAATTTGATTAGACAACTTGTGGTTCTTAGCGTGATCATCAAAATGAGACAATCTCGTAAATTCTCTCTCATAAGCATCCATGGGCCTATTCACCCTGTTTCAGGTTTAGGAACTCCCTCGGTTTCCTATAGAGGGGAAATATTTTCTAAAGAACACCTCCCTGAATTGAGCCCAAGTGACCGGTCCGTTACTAACATCAATGGACCTCCCACCAGAAGAGTGCATCTTCACTCAACATGAAAATGATACACTGAACCCTTATGCTTTTCAAGACAATTCATGCTCTGAAAGATGGCTTCGATGAATGATAGCCACAATCAGCAACTGTTGGGTCACCTGACGATCCATCAAACGATTGTGGGTCCCACTTCTTGAAATCTCGCAAATATTTTCTCCACAGAGATACTTCAAGTATCTCAATCTTCTTGAGTCATCTGATTGGCGGTGACTGTGTACAAGGGACTGTAGAGTCTCCAACATTAAGGATGTCATTGTGGGTCTTGCGGCTGCCCCACTGGAATGATGCAACTTTTCAAGACCTTTATCTAGGGTTGTCACTACATGCATGACTATTCAAATAAAACTTAGAGGTTAAATTAGCTTCACTTAAAAGATGGCGTAAAAACATATATGTAAGCTACTTTTGAGCAAAATGTCAAATTTATGGGTTTTATTGGACGAGCGGAATAGTAGAGTTTTTAGAGGTGTGGAGAAGGATCCTAGTGAGATTTTGTCCCTCATTTGTTTTTATGTTTCTTGGTGGGTTTCAATTTCGAAGGCTTTTTGTTACTATTGTATAGGTGTTATTTTTGCATAGTTGGAGTTCCATTTTATAGTGGGTGTTCCCTTCTTTTGTGGATTGGTTTATTATATGACCTTGTATTCTTTCAATTTTTTTTATCAATGAAAGTTGTTTTCAATAAAGAAAAAAAAATTGTTAGTGAGGTCCTTTAGCACAAGATTGCAATTGACTCAAAAAAAGAAAAAGGAAAAAAGAAGCTATATTATTATGGTGTGTACTGCTGCTTGTTTTTGGTTTATGTACACTTGAAATATGAACTTTTGTGTTAGGCATGTTAACACGAAGAATATCTGGTCTGGTTCACACAAATTCCCCAGAAGGAAAAATATTAAGTTTCATGGAGAATTAAGTCAATAGATGTTTCTAGGGAAAGACCTCTCTTGAAACGATGCTGATGGAACCCAAATATATTGAAATATAAAAGATCACTGAATTAGAATATAACTCCCCCATGTATTCAAGGCAACTGGAATCTTCCCTCTTTTGAGATGCCACTCAGCCTCAAAACTGTTTACTTGTGTACCTTCATTCCTTCCCCCTCACTCTATTTATAACAATTTCCCACCAACAACTCCTTTGCTACTTAATACCTCATAGTATTCCCACTTCTATCCAAATAACATTCCGATCTGCTCTTTGATAAGGTTACACTTAGTGATGAAGAAATCCATTCACACATCGATTTCAATAATCTTTTTGAACTGTTCCTCAGAAAACAAATTGCTTTGTTTTAGATTCAATCTTATAATTCTTGATGAAGGTGACTAGAAACGAGATTGTCTGTTATCTCACTGTTCAGATGTGGGGCTTCTTGACGAGGATACGACTCAGCTAAAATTAGCAGGAAAAGAGCTCATGAGGGAGAAACAACTTTGTGATTATATTGGAAGAAATGAGAAAACTAAGGTATTTCGTCATTTAATTGTTCCTTCATTTGTTTTCTTCATATAGACGACCAATTGCTCCAATTATCTATCACAGATTGTTCTTAAACTACAACCGAAAATCACACCCCCGAGTTGAATACTGATATCAACTAACGAGTGCAACGTGCTTGAAGAGGTTATGTGAAACCTGGTCTAGTTCAAATTCCTTTTATTATGTGAAAATTTTGGGCTTTGATAGTAATGGGATATGGAAAAGTGGACAATATTTTGGATGGGAGAAAGCAGATAAGATCTAAATATTTTTGTTCGCTGTCTGATATTTTGTATCAATGCTTACATTGAACATTTTGTTATATTTGAAAATATTTTCAACAATTTTGCCATTTATAATAATTATCCTTAAAAATATAGGGATGAAAATGAAACAAAAGGCCAAAATGACATTTCAACCTATATTTTATTTAGTGAAACACTATACTCCACTGGTTTGACATATTCATGATATATTATTTTTCATATGTCCAAACTAATTTTAGGTCTGGAAAAAATATCCTCAAATAAAGTACAAGATGTTTTTTACTCTCTTCTCTGATAGAATTAAGAAGTTCAAGTGGGAAAGAAAGGCTTCTTCTATATATGAGAAAAGCAGAGGAAAGTAATAGAAGAGATATGGTTTGAATATTTCCTCTATGATTTCAACAACTATATATGTGAAATAGCATTAAATAACAAAATGAATGTACAAAAGCTTGTCCAAATCTCTCATTCTCTTTCTCTTGAAATTTTGAAGTAAAAAATTGACCAAATAACCCTATGATATTTCAACATTTTTGTAAATCGGAAGATTCGACAATCAGGAAAATCAATGTGATATCGTGAAGGATAAAAATATGACTGACATGAATTTAAATATATACTAGTAATAAAAAATTGAAATTGATTTATGAACTGTGAAATTTTTACTTGTTAATTCAAATAATTTGTGTATTCATGATTTTTTTCCCTTGAGGATTAAGTATAGTAATCAGAGTTGATATCTTTGTGTTATTATTTGGTTTTCAAATAAAATCAATTTATGCTCTAAATTATATATGGAGGTTATTTTTCTTTAAAAAAAAATCACAACACATCATTGTTTCAATTTTAAACTTTAAATTTCATAAGTGGATTGATTTTACGCCATATGTTAGTGATTTAATTTATAATTATTTTTATTTGATTCCATTTAAAATCAACTTAAAATCATTTAAATAAAATTATTATATAATTCTTCCTAAATAATTAGAAAAAAATAAAGAAAAATACGAAGATGAGAAATCGTAGTGTTTGGGGTGAGGAGATGAGATAAGTTGAGTTGAGATATGAACTCAACTCATTGTTTGGGAGGTCAATTTCGTATGTTACCGACATTTTTATACCATGTCCACCTACAATGCACTCAGCCCTCATCACCATCGATGCCTCGTTGCTCAACTCTGACGACCGCCTCCGACGGCCAACTCCAGCAACTCCCTGCAACGACCAACTCTAGCGACCACCTTTGACAGCCAACTTCGACGACCACCACCTGCAGCAAATTTAAGTAACATCCAACCACCACTATTGACGGCCAACTTCGGTGACCTTCGACAATGGTCACTCCACCAACTCCGACGACCATTATTTTAAATTATGACTACTACAAATTTGGGCTTTGTTGACACATGAGTTTTTTGTTTTGTTGATGCTCGTGACATAAAACCATTAAAAACATTAATTTAAAGCTTAAAATAATAACTATTAATTTAAAAATAGATATAAAACATCAATAAATGTTTATATTTAAGTTGACATACAAAATTGTCAATATAAACACTTTTGTTGACACAAAAGTATGTAAGAAATCAAACAAACTTGTATGTAAAAACACTTTTGAGAAAAAACATGAGTGATTTAATTTAAAAAGTTTTTATCAAACGTGTTAAAATAAAAATGACTTAACTAGAAATGTTACATGCACAAAATTATTAAATCCTGATACCCCTAACATATGAAGTGTTTTTATTTTAAAAAGTTTTTATTTTAAAAAGTTTGTAAGATGATTTCTTAAATTAAAAAAAAATTAAAATGCATGTTCCAAAAGTAAACTCTAAATCTCATTTCCCAAAACTCCTAACAATACACTTGTGCTTAAAAAACAATAAAATAAAGTGCAATCTATAGTTTATTAAAAAAAATATATGTAGAATTATTGAATAAAAAAGTTTTCAAACAAAAATAATCATCATAAAAACAGATTATTTATGTAAAAAAAATTGCACCAGATACCCCTGACATATGAACTAATTAGTACTCTAAACACCCAAAATTCAGACATATGAACTCCATAGTCATAAATTCCATAGACATGAACTCCAGACATATAAACTCAACTCAGCGCCCTAAACGACCCTATATTAATCAAAAGATGCGACTATCCATTTAATTTCAACATTTATTCTTATTATTATACGTTAATCCATGCATTTAAAAAAATTATATACACATGTGAGAATGATGTATTAACGATTTTAAAATAAAATACTAAATGTAAGTCTAAATTAATTTAATTATAAAAAATTGAGAATTTAAATTGTTACCATTATTAGTTTGGAACGTGGAGTGATAGAACTTTAAGGATATAGGTTAGTTTTCAACCTCTTTTATTTTCATAAAATTGATATCATGATAATTGGCATTGAAGTCCTTGTAACTAGCTTTTTTCCATTGGAATTATATAAGTCTTTGAGAGAGGGGCCACGAGAGTTTTTTCAATCATGATGCTGCTATGAAGCTCAAATTCCCATAAATAATAATGAATGTGACAAACGTTAATTGAATATCTAAATCAAAGTTGTTTGGGTTAAATTAGCGTTTGGGAGGCTGAAATGTAATCTGAATGCCTGGAAATCATAGAAGTGTTGAAATGTGTGGGGTATCAAGGACAAAACGGAAATGAGATCGTGAAATATGAAAAAGGTAGGAAAGATGGTTTGATTAAAAATTGTCGGAACGGAATGAATTTAATATTACAAATCGAGTCCAAAACGTTTAATCCAAACATAGGTTTTGGATTACATTACAATTCAAACTCATTTTATTACGGACCCAAATACCCCCAAAATGTGTTGGTTAGGTAAACTTTAATTGAAATGGTGACAACTACTATCAATATCTTTTAGTTAGGAGTTAAACTATTAAATTTGCCTCTACATGTGTAAATGGAAATTTTTTCATTCTACCTCTGTTTATTGTATGTCACGTCAACGCGCTTTTAAAAATAAGGTGGGACCTACTAACATCAATGTGAGGTCCACAGATATTTACAGAGTGTGAACAAACATCAATGTGAGGTCCACAAATATTTACAGAGTGTGAACACAAAAAGTACGATACTATGGTAATACTAGAAATTTTCTCACATGTGAATTTAGAAACTAAAGATAGCTTTCATTGTTAACCATCATGGATTAGTCTAACAGTAAATAAAGAAACACAACCTTAATAAAAGGCTACAGGGTCATGGGTGGCCACTTACCTAAAATATCAAAATTTGTCAAAGAACTAAAACTTAGGGCTTTGAAACAAATTATTTTATTACATGGTATACTATAACCTAAGTTTTCTTAGCTTCAGATAACACAAACCTAAGCTTCTTAAAATTTTGCATGCCAGTCTGAATTATGCTTGTGTATCTTATAATAAAAGTTATTATATGCTTTTCTCTTACATATGCATTAATCCTTACCGATTATAAATATAATTCATAAACCATATAGTTACATACACACTAAAGTTTCATCACCCATGTTCATTTATACAACTCAAATATAAAAAATAATTCAGAAATTGTGAACCAAAAATAGAGTTAAAACTATATGATGGAGGAATTACAAATAACAGAGGAAAATAGAGTAAATATTGAGAAACAGACACATAAACAATTAGGTTGAAGTGCGGATATCTCGCTCTCTTTAAGTAGATTCAAGCCCTCTGCGGTGTATATTGAAATTCTTTAATATCAACCACCGGTGCAACATATATTCTCTGACCTGTCCCTCCAAGATACAACAATCCAACTGAAACGTTGTGGAGCTCAAACTACTTTGCACTAAAAGGTTGAGCTCAAAGCTCCACAACTAAAACACCATTCTTTTGGCCAATTGCTCTTAAAAAAGTTAAGAATAGAAATGAGAGAAAGCAGGAGAGAAAGATATATTTGTTGGTTGGTATATTGTGTTGTATTTTGAGAGAAAGAAACATTAGGTATTTATAGTAAATTTTAGATCTAAAAAATTTAATATATAATTAATATAATTTATTTAACATGTCTTCAAATTACAATATGTTTCTATTTAAATTAATAATAAAACTACTTTTAAATTCTAACTTTCTCATGTAAACGTTAATAGTCATAAAAATATTGAAAATGTAACAACACTATATCTATATTTATATCTATATTATGTTAAAAGGAGCTAAAAGAGAGAATTTTAACTTCCCTCTTTGCCCTTAATTTTTTCAATAATGACTCTTTTGCCCTCACAATTATACCCCTCCATAAATTTTATCTACCTTCCTTATCTTTTATTTTTTTTTCATTGAATTTTATATTCCTTTTTTCCTCACATCCTTTCCTACTTTTTTTGTATTTTTTTTTTTCTTTTTTGCCTTTCATGCCTTTTCTTTTTTTCTTTTCGTTTTCCATTTAATTTTACCTTACCATATTGTCTTTGGATCTTTCAACAATTTCTATTTTGTTTTCATATCCTTTGTTTTTTTTATTAATAAAGAATTAGTATATTGAAATTTAAAACCATTTATACATATTGTTTATCAAATACAAATTTCTTCACACAATAACTACACACTTTCTTTTATATATATATATATATATATATATATATAACTACATACTTCTCTTTCTTCCACGTACTCTTTCACATAATAAATTCATCAATTTCATTTTTCTTTCCTTTAAACTTCATTTTATTAAAGGGCTCAAAGTCTTCTAAATGAAAATTAAAGTTTTTATTCTAAAATATTGAAATGTGATTGAAGGAAGAGAATTTAAAATTTATTTTCCTGGATGAAGAGATAACTTATATTATAAAAAAAATCTCAAGTATATATTGTTATTAAAGTCATGAATCATTTATTTTTACTCAAGACCATTTAAAATTATAAATAACAATATATTTTTCCATTTTATCTCTTAACCAATTTTATAATTCATGCCTAATATTTACAAAAATTATATTTGTTCAACCATTTTTTATATTTCACTTTATGAAATTATGTTTAAACATTATTTCTAACGGCATAGAACACATTTTATATTCATTATAAATTAACTTAATAAAATATACATATAGTTTTAGTTATCATTTCTTTCCTTACTTCTAAATTTCACATTAAATAATTGCTATTTAAATTTAACTAAAAGTATATATATTTAAAATTTTATGTTTTAAAGATTTTAAACCACATGTCATCTATAATATGAATATTTAAAAAAAAAAAAAAACTTCTCATCATTTGAGACTATGAACATGACATTAAATTTTTGTCAACATGTTGACAATTTCATTGACATTTTCACATTTTTATGGAATTGAAATCGAAGTGAGAGAGTAAATCAAAAAATAAACAACAAAAATCTACTAATATAAATATAATAATGTTATCTATCAATTTAAATATTGTTTGTTTTCATAATTTTTTAAAAATATATTTAGAAAAAAATTTCAGAGATAGAAAAAATGTTAAATTATTTACCCAAAATAACAAAAAAAAAATACTTATGCACATTGATAGATTTCTATCAACATCTATGAATGATAAATTTCTATTATTTCTATCACTGATAGACTTTAATAGATTTCTATCAACGTCTATCACAATTATCTAAAAATTTTACTATTTTGTGTAAATAATTTCTCTTATTTTTTTATTTTTAAAAATTCTCCATATATATATGGATATTAATATTTTGTTGATATTTTGTTTGTATCAACATTTAAAACATAAACATAGGGTGGAGTGGAGTGGGTTGGTTATTTACTTCAAAATTAAAGTTGGAAACAAGTTGACAAGTAGATTGTCAGACATAAAAGCCATTTCAGAAAGAGAGTTATTGAGAGGATACAGAGAGTGCAGAGATTTTGTTTGACCATTTATTAATGCAGAGATTTTGACCATTTATTATTTATTATTTATTAATTATTAATTATTAATTATTAATTCATCAAACTTTAATTTTTCTTCCTGCTAGTGCTTCCCTGTAAACCCATAAGGATAAAAGTGCTTCTTCCAATGGAGAATACAATCTTTTTTTTTTTTTTTTTTTAGTTCAACCATGGTAGAGGTCACACATCAAACCATGTACAATAATCTATGTTAAAATTGATTATAGAATCAGGATCACTGACTATAAAATGTGTACAAAAAAAACTTTATCATTTAACCATATATTGCAATAATGCATTGAATATTTCTTTTTCCGAGTAATTATTACAATTCGTAACATTTTTAGGCTAATAATTAAGTGTGTGGTAATATTTTAAAAGAAATGCAAATATAGTAAAATCTATCGATGATAGACTCTATCGTTGATAGACTCCTACTAGCGATATAGTCTATCACTAATAGACTTCCTGTATCTAAATTTTACTATATAGTAATATTTTAATTTTTTTCAAATAAAATAAAGTAACGCTTTAGAGATAGAATTATGTTAGATTATGTTATTCAAATTAAATATAAAGTTTAGATTTGCAATTTGAATTAGGTTAGCGTTTTAAATTAAACTATCTGGTTTAGATTTTCTTTAGTATTTAATTGTGTCATTAGGTTTATCTTTTTTTATAACTAATCATGTTCAAATATTCAAGATGGAAGGATATAGTACTCTCCAAGTAGGAGAATCAGATTTACGATAAAATGACTCTTTTTAGAGAAGAATCATCAATAATATAAATTTATCCAAATTATCGAACAATTACAACATATTTATTTATTCAAATTCAAGAACCAGAAACCACAAAACATATAAGGCAAGAAATATTAAAATTTAGTTACATGGTAGAGATTAATTGTTGCTTAAATAAATCTATAGTCCTAATGAAGTTCAAAGATTCATCATAGATCCAACTATACTTCTCCAAGAAAGGGTTGGTCAAGCATTGAGGAGGGTAAGAATCAATACAATCCTTCCATACATTTTCATCTTCCAAATCTCTTATCACTTCCCATGCACAGTTATTGCACTTGAATCCAGCTCCAAAGCTTATCATTAATATTCTCTCTCCTTTCTTCAACCTCTTCTTCGCTTCCATGTACCCGAACACGTACCAAAATCCTTCACAAAAAAGTCGACTCATAAATTTTTAGGACATGTAGGAGTACGTTAGGGAGAGTGGAGTTGTTACTTTCACTCCTTGTTCGGCCTTAAAGAATTTGTGGGCCACACGATTAAAAACGTTAATTTCATGAGTTATTAACTTCTTACTCTGTGGGTCCACGGCTAAATAATTTCATTCTTTTCTCCAAACTTTTTTTCCTCGATATTTTTTTAAGTCCTTACTTGAAATGACGCTTTAAATGCTTTAAAACATTTAGAAAATTATTCTAAACATCATTTGTCTTTTTAATGAAACGTTTTATTTAAAAGACCTTTAGAATTTACTCCAAACATCCTTTTATATATACATATATACACACATACACATAAATTTGAAGCATTTTGGTGTAAATATGATTTTTTAAAAGTTGAAAGAAATTTAAAATCTGTCGGTACAATTTCAAGAAGAGAGAGAACTTTAGAAATTTAATAATGTCAGACAATCAAGAGGTTCCTACCTTTGCAATATCCTATCTATAAATGAAATATTTATTTTAATTGAAATTGCAACTTATTTTTACCTTCAAATCTAACATATATATATAAATAAGATATAACTAGTAGTAACTAGGAAAATTGTCAGAAATAATTCTCCAATATTTTCATATTTTACAATTTACACGTTTTTGGAGAACTCGTTAAAATAATTTTTCATAGTTCTTTCTGATCGAGATCGATCTCGAGATTCGAATAAAAATTTGACTTATTTTCATCGTCTATCCAAACTATATATAATTTTTTTGGCTTTCTAGAGGCAATTAAAAGAAGTTGAATATTTTATTTGAATCTTGAGGTCGATCTCGACCGAGAAGTACCAAAAAAAGCTATTTCAATGAGTTCTCCGAAAAGGTGCGAATTATGAAAGTTTAAAACTTTTTTAGTTTACTTCTTCCTTCCCTTCTTGGTTCTAACCCTTAATTACCTGCTGATGAAGTGTTTCCGAATCGATGCAGGGCCATTCGAGCTGGCTCGAGATCGTAAACGGTGAGGCCTAAGCTCTTCCCAACGCTGTCGATAACGGCCCTCCCGCCCGGGTGAATGCAGAAGTGATCGACACCCGTCTTAAGATTCAAACCTATAATTGGACCTTGAGTACCCCCTCTCATTGCAGCTTCTTTTGCTAGTTTGTTCTTTCGGCTAGGAGAATTAGCTATGACGTAACGAAGCAATTCCCTCAATGGCAAAATCTTCGGCACCAAAACCCTTAAATTCATTTCAAATATTTTTGCTGCTGCTTTTGGGAGGTTCTTTGTTAGCCTAAACCCACGATACCCATGATCGTCTTCAACCTTGATAACAATATAAACAAAATAAATAAATAAATAATCCAATTATTGATCATCTCGTTTTTCTTTTTGTTAATATTGAAATCAGAGATCAAATTTGAATTGTGCAAGTGTTAGTATATATATATATATATATATATATATATATATATATATATATATAACAGCTAAATTTAGGGTAATATTTTAAATAGCAAAAATAATGAAAATAATTTCAAATATAGTAAAATGTCATGTCTATAAGATAGTGAGAGTGACAGACATTTTACTATATTTATAAATATTTTGGCACATTTTGTTATATTTGAAAACAACTCCTAAATTTACTATACCCCTTTAATTTTTATTTTAAAATTTATATCAAACTAGAAGTTATATATATAGTCTTATTTCGAGCATAGTTTAATCGATTTAGGCACATATATTTGTCTAAGAGGTCGAGAGTTTGAATTCTCACTCCACATGTTAGAATTATTAAAAGAGAAAAAGTTATTTCTCTACTAATTAAATTAATCATCACTTATAAGGGTTTGAAATAATTTTCAAATCTACAAGTGAGAATTAAATCATTTGATAACCATTTAGTTTTTGGCTATTGAAAATTAAACTTAGAGATATAACTTTCATCGGTAAGTTTTTATGTTTTGTTATTCACTCTCTAGTAATATTTTCAAGAACAAGGTAAATTTTAAGAACTAAAAAAATAGTTTTTCAAAAACTTATTTTTGTTTATATATATAATTTGACTAGGAAGTTGAGTGTTTCTATAACAAATGTGAAACTCATCATTGAAGAAATTGAAATAAAACAAGTATAAATTTCAAAAACTAAAAAATTAAACTGAACTCATTACTAAATAGGGCCTTTAAAAAATTTACCATAACCTATCAACTTAAATCTTTATAAGATTTGCAGTAGTATTTTAATATGATGTTGTAACAAAAGTACTATAATATTAAGAATAAGAAACGAAAAGAAAAAGTTGAAATTTATTGTAACCTATCAGCTTGAACGGTTACCTGAATACAACACTGGTAAGCTTCGTCGTTTGCACCGAGATGGGTTCGAACCAAACACTTGAGCTTCAACATGGCTTGATGTTTCAACTCTCTTTTATTCGTGAAAAGCATCGAACAACCACCCGATCGAAACAAACAATTGGAAAGAACCATTTGTTTTTCCTTCCCAATATACCAATTAGGTCCCATAGATTCAGTAGCAACAACAATGGCATAAGAATTATCATAACACTTAAACAAATTATTAACCAAATCAATGGCTACAATGCTTGCACTGCACCCCATTCCGGATAGATTAAAGGCCTTAATATCTTCCCTCATCTTGTAACGGTTTACAATCCTAGATGTCAAGCAAGGAGAAGGCGAAAATAACGACACACTAACGACCAAGATTTTGATGTCGGAAGGAGAAATGAGAGTCTTTGCAAAGAGGTTGTCGAGCGTGTCGAAAATGATGTGGTCCATCTCGGCGATGGCATCGTTTAGAGTTGGGGTTTCTTCACGGCCTTCGAGGATGTTTTTTGGACCGTAGGTGTGTTCTCCAATGCCGGAGTTGACGATAGTTTTGAGAAGGAATCGGTATTCGTCGAGGCCGAGGTTTTTGTTACGGAGAACGAGTTTTAAGCAAGAATCAGTGTCGAGTTTTCGAGTCGGGTCGGTGGGTTTGTAACATTGATAGGCTAGCATGTAGCAACAAGGTTGGTTTTTCCATCGAAGGAAAAGCTTGAAAAGAGTGGAGATGGTGAAGAGGAGAGTGATTAAAAATAGTGCCATCATGAGTCCTTCCATTTTGGCTATGGGGTTTAGAAGAGAAGGGTTTGTGTTTAAAAATAGAAAAAGAAAAAAGAATTTCTTTCTTTCTAGTTGTTAAAACTATGTGTAATGGAAGTTGATGGGTTTTTTTCTTTTTTTTTTTGGAGTGAGTGGATTCAGGTTGTTTGCTGGTTTGAATTTAAAGCCAAGGAGGAGGGAGATGATTTGAAGGAGGGAATAGAATTAATGTCCATTCTCCCGAGGGAAAAAATTAGGAAAATATCAATTTATACCCCTAAATTTTAGGGGTTGTATCATTTTAAACCTCTAATTAATAATTGTATCAATTTAAATCATGAACTTTTATAAGTGTATATGAATTTACACCCTTCACTATATTTCGTTTAGAAAAACTTCGTGTGAAATTTATAATTGTATCAATTAAAGTCATAAACTTTCGTAAATGAATCGATTTGGACTTTTAGTCCAAAATTACCTTTGAGAATAGTTCATGCTTTTACTCTAATTATTCATTTTGTAAAATTGACATTATTTAAAGAAGTCTACACACGTTTGAGAAACAATACATATATGATTTGCAAAGGTAATCGTAAGGAAATGTCTAAGTTGATTGACTTATGAAAATTTAGGAGCTTAAATTACTCAAATCATAAGTTTCACACGATACTGGTCAAACAAAATTTGAAAGAATGTGTAAATTGACGCATTTATGAAAGTTTAGAGTTTAAATTGATACACTTATCTGTTTAAAGTTTAAATTGATACAACCTTAAAATTTAGGAGTATAAATTGATATTTGCCAAAAAAAATATTTGTAGCAGACCTATTGAGTTATTTTGAACTTAGATTTGAAAATCTGCATGTTTCTTAATAGTTACGAACTTATGGGATAAAGAGTCGAAATATTTTTACAGTTTTTCTCTATTGCAAACTTTTAAATCTAAGAGAGAAAAAAGGGAAGGAACAACATTTAAATTGATGCAGGCGTTTTAAAATTTTAATACAACAATAATTTCGTTGTATTATTGATATATTTTGTTTCAAAATTTCTCATTCAATTATTCAGATTTTAAATGAGTGTGAAACCAATTTCTAAGTTTCTTTAAAGAATTTTGTAACTAGTCTTGTGTATAAAAGGTGATGTGGCCTTGAGCATCACACGCGCGAAAATTGATTTGTATGTTTTTACACTTCACACATACATTTAGTATATCAGTTCTATTAATTTTGTTAGGAAAAATACACTTTTATTAAATAAAACTTAGTTTATGTTGTGTTGATGCAAAATTTGGGACAAGAGAAATACATTTGACCTTCATGTGATATCATTGAATTTGTAATTCATGAAAGAAGGGACTTGCAAAACAAAGAAAAATGACTCTGAGCCTAAGTCAAGAATTATAGAATAAGGAAGAAGTCAAAAGTTTTCAGATACCTTTGATGGAACCATTATGGTCTATTTATAGGGGATTTGGTCTAGAGTTTTGTAACTCTACTAGGATTAGGATATGAGTTTTTTAATTCCTAGCAAGCTAGGATCAAATCTTCATATTATTTTATATTATCTCAAATTATCTTGATTTTAAGATGGATTTTGCTTGGCCGAAATTCATCCTCAACATTACTCCCACTCCCAAGTTTGATTTTCTCAATGCAAACTTAGGAGTATAATTCTTCTTTCGCCATCTTTTCTGTCTACCTTTGCTTTCCTTATTATACAGTGTACCAATCTTGTTATTTTTTTTATAACCATATCAAATTTGGCCCTCCAAGATCTCATTCTCAAATCCCTGGCCAAAAATTGGTTGTTCCTGTCAACTGTAAGTGATCCTAATTTGGACAAGCCTACTCGAGAGTGGATTAGAATGTTATCTAACTAGTTCCTAACACTTAAGCAGAGTTAACCTGCTTATCTTTTGTGACGGGCTTCGACACATGTCTTTAGTCCGACCCGAAGTGGTCCCCAGATTTTGGACTTTAAATTTGGTTAGTTAACTGTGGGGTGGCTAGTCCCCAGTTTTTTATCAAATATCTTGATTCAGAAAATTGTTTGAGTCCCAATTGGGTTCCTCATGATAATTTTCCCTTTAGCAAATAGTTAAATCTTCGGCTTCTAGTTGTTGAAGAATATTTCATAATCTCCTACATCCAAATAATTGATTATATATAAAGTCGTATTGATCCACACATTCCTTTGTATCATCTTAATGTATTGTAATCAGTCCTATAATCTGTGATATATGCAATTTTACTATTGAATTTAAATATAGCATAAACGTAAAACATATCTTGTGTTTAGCAACTTTGTTGAGATCCTCGATTGTTGCTTCGAATTTTTCTTTTGTTGTAATTGTCTAACAGTTTATGTAGACATCTTCAATAATCCTACTGCTCGATCACTTGTAACGTAATTTCTTCTTGTGTGACACCTGGATAGCTCCTCAAGTTGCTTGTCATCACCGTACCTTGTCGCAGATAAAGTCGTTGTTGGAAATTGCCTAAGACTACTTGATATCGTTGCTCAGGATTTACCACCATCATACTGTTGCTCCATGCTCACCTCTTGTTGTTGTATTCATTCAATGTCTGGAAAGGTTGATGATTCCTTCCAATTCCCTATACTTCCTATTGTGCTTTATGTGTCCATTGGTCTTGTTCAAGATGAGATTGGGTTTGTGATTCAGCTAGACGGTGAATCACAAGGTAGAAGTTGGCTTGATCTATAACGAACAAAGGTGAATAGAATCTAAACAGATCTATGACGAGTAATTCTGGTTGACTAGGGACAGATCTAAACCTGCAGTCGTCGTCTATGCATGGAGATCGGATTTGTGGGCAGAGCTGGGGAGGTATGAAATTGAGCAGCGAGTTGCAGATTGGGGTCTGGAACATATTTGAAATCACAAATCAAATAAAATATGGAGAGACTGAGTCGTAAGCTCATAGAGAGCACGAATGAAGAGCACACACGGAAATCTAAGAGATCTAAATCGGCAGAAACCCATGGCGAAAAATCCACGTTCTAGTCATTGGTGAATTTAAGGAACACAGTTTTGATTCACGAAAACACGAACGGGGAATGGACGGACGAAAAAAGTACGACCACCAACGAATCTAAGTCTCGTGACTGTTGCTAAAGTATGATGCCAGAGCACCGCATGTAGTGGCGGCAGAAAATTTGATCCACGAGCAGCTGAACCCAGCGGTAGAATTCCAAAAAAATCCTCGGGGCAACTAAGTGCAGCGACATATATAATTAACGGTAGGAGAGTTGGACACAAACTGGTCGACATAGAGGTCTTAACACTCGTTGACGATGATCAGACTTATCTAGTATGGGCGACAACATCGTGTAGATCTTAAAGCAACACCTAACAGCAATCGACAATGAGGCAACAGGTATAAGTAGCAGACGTGCAGTGAAGAATCTAGATAGACAAATTTGGGTGGTGGACAGCGACAAATGGCGAGATCCGGGCATGAATGGCATTGACATGTAGATGAGATCTGGGCGTTAGTGGGAGTGTGATTAGGAGGGAAGCGACTAGCAGACGTTGATGGATGCACGGCTAAACAACTTGAGCAAGCTTCATCGGTGATCCCACGAAGAAGAAAATGTAGCGTCTGATTTGTGGACCGAACGAACGGTGGTTCTGGACAACAATGAAAAAATTCAAGCCCTCAATATCTTCATGAAAAGAATTTCTTATGATGATTTGGATTTTTTCCTAGATTAGATACATGAGGATCTAATTCGTCCATGGCTTTTCTTTGACTTTTTTATGAGGATCTAATTTGTCCAAGGCTTCCTCTATTAGAATCTCTTCCTTAACAAGATCATGAGAACTAAGTCATCATACCCCTGATTTTCTTGATTTTGCCAAGAGTCTCGATTTGCATTGGTTGATCACTCTCGTTCCCCACATACAATGTCAAACTGTTGATGCAAAATTTAGGACAAGAGAAACGCACCTGACTCTCATGTGATATCATCAATTGAATTTGTAATTCAGGAAAGAGAGGATTTGCAAAACAAAGAAAACGGGTTCCGGTGCCTAAGTCAAAAATTATAGAATAAGGAAGAAGTTAGAAGTTTTCAAATACCTTTGATGGAACCATTATAGTCTATTTATAGGGGATTTGATCTAGGGTTTTGTAACCCTACTAGGATTAGGATATGAGTTTTCTAATCATTAGCAAGCTAGGATCAAATCTCATATTATTTTATATTATCTCAAATTATCTTGATTTTAAGCTGAATTTTGTTTGGCCAAAATCCATCCTCTATCGGTTGCATTTAGTATCATCTATTACATTCAAGTTTGGTTTAAGTTGTAATCTACATTAAGAATGGCAAATACAAATAATAATGACAAACTATTCTCTTGGCTATCAACAAGAAAAAAAACTATCAATTTCTATTCAAATTCAATGGAATACCATAGAATGAAAAATTGGTTCAAGATAACTTAAAATAGACAACCCTAAATGATTATGGGTAATTTACATTTTTAACCCTTTCACAAGTTTTTTTTTATAAATGACCTCCTTAAGTTTTTTCTTTAATTTTAAACTCTTTTCACTTTTTATAAAATATGAAATTACCATTTTACCTAAACATAGAAAATTACCATTCTACCCATCATTGTGAAATTACCATTTTACCCTCAACATTTCAAATAATCTCACCCTTTCTTCTCCCACCTTTTCACATTCCTTCTCCCACCTCTTCACCTTCCTTTTCTTCTTACATTTTCTCCAAAATCTTTCATCTCCAAACTCAGAAATCACTCATGATTTGTTTTCTTCATTTGTCATTAACAATTTTTCAAGCTATTTTTGAAGGTTTCATTTACAACAAGGTACATTTCGATCCTTCTCATTTTTCGCGGGTTTTTTTTGTTTGATGATTTTTTTATGCATTTTTAAAAATGATGGATTCTTGTACTGTTTAAATGAGTTTTGCATGTTTAAAATTCATGTTTATATTCACTAGGTTGATTTTTTCACTGTTTTGAGCTAGAGTTTTTTTGGCATCTAAATTTTGACCGAAAAATCTTACCTTTTGAGTACTTTCTGCATTTAAAATACATTTTCGGTGTTGTCTAAATACTTTGGTTGTATTTAGTTTGATTTTTGCCGTAAAAAACGAAACCTTTTCATTCTGTGTATCGAGTAGGCCCGGTTGAGCTTCCTACGAATGTCACCGGACCTGCACAGGGTGCGTAATTTGGGGAATAAGATGGGTAAAAGCCCGATCGGGCCTTCACCAAGTTGAAACCGGGCTAATGGGTTTAGGGTTGAAGCGGGCTTCACCGGGTGAAGTTCGGGTTTAGGAATTTTAGGGTTTAAGCCCGGGTGGGCCTTGGGCGGGCCATAAACGGGTTAGGTAAGAACAGGGGATACTGAATTTTGGCCCCGTCTTGGCCCTGGCCAGGCCTTGATCGAGCGACCCTGGCCGAGCAAGGACCGAGTGCACAGGGGTTTAGGGATATTGGCCTAGTACAGGCCCTGACCGGGCCCAACCGGGTTAGGTAAGAACGGTATTGGACTACTAGACGTTGGCCCGATCCTGGCCCTAGCCGGGCCTAGACCGGGCGACCCTGGCCGAGCAAGGACCGAGTACACAGGGGCTATTGTATGTTCGCCCAGTTTTGACCCTGGCCGGGCCTAGACCGGGCGACCTGGCCGAGCAAGGACCGAGTGCACATGAGAATTCGACTACTACCGTAAGACGGAATAACTATGCTTACTTGGATAAAATCTGGTTCGATAGTCTATTGACCCCATATAAATGGTTGGGGGATGAGGTACATTTTCTTTTTAAGAAGTTTAGATTATTATTTCTTTATATGATAATATACTATATTATTACAGGTAATAGACACCATTTTTATGTTTATAAAAAAAATGCAAATCTGTCTGGACCTGTGTCGTCTGAAATTTGTCATAGCTGACATACTAGTCACAGTACGCTATCTTCTTTTCGGATTCATATTATATTCATGTATTGTATCTTTATTCACGCGACGTTTGTTACTCAATCAGAATTTTCTAAGGCACGTTGATCGTCCCGTCGATTGGAGTAAGGAGACTAGCATTCTGAAGTATGTCAAAGGTCAACACACTGATCACGATGTACATTGGAGAGACGTTGACGTCGTGTACATGCCTTGGAACCTTTCTGGGATTCATTGGGTGCTTCTCTGTGCAGTATTCGAGACAAAGGAGCTGGTCGTGTATGATTCAATGGTCATTCTCCATTCTAGTATGGATTTGGAACGTGAGTTTAGAACGGTATGTAAAAACTTCACGGGGTTACTTGTTGCTGGTGGTGTTACAGAGTCTAGTGATATATGGACATTACGTCGAGATGTATCCATTCCACAACAAGTGGAAGGAGGTGATTGTGGTATATTTGCATGTAAATTTTTTGAATATGATGTAACTGGTTCCAGTATGGATACCATAACACAGGATAGGATGAATTATTTTCGTAGACAATACGCTATCCAAATTTGGGGCAATACCACCATATTCTAGTAAATATATTATAAATATTTTGATGTAAATATTTTGATGTATCCAAAATATTTCATGCAATTTATCAGTGGAAGGTGTCATTACACTTAAAATAAAACAAAAAAAAGCCAATATTATACATACGTACTAATACATTCAAAAATCCATGCAAAACCCTAAACATGCAAAAATCCATGCAAAATCCATACAAAATCCCAAAATCCATGTGAAATCCATGCAAAACCCTAAACATGTAAAAATCCATGCAAAACCCTAACATCCATGCAAAATGCATGCTAAACCCTAAAATCCATGCAAAACCCTAAACCCTCAAAATCCATGCAAAATCCCAAAATCCATGCAAAAATACATGCAAAACCCTAAACATGCGAAATCGATAAAGCAGCCTTATCGAAATACCTGCAAGTTGACTCCAGTGGTAATTGAAAGCTGACTCAGAAAATGACCTAGCTGCATTATCGAAAATCTGCAATACATCCTTATTCTTGAAGTTTTTTAACAAGTTCTCACCCAAGTGATGGATACAAATACAGTGAAATGCTTCTGGGTATGTCATTGCAACTGATTTTTTAATGCTGGGGTGTCTATCTGACACGATAACTAAATCCCGAATTACCTCAAATGTAAGTCTTATTTGTTGAAAAAATCACAACCAAGATTCATCAGTCTCACCACCGGATATACCAAAAGCAACAGGGTATATTTGATTGTTTCCATCAACCCCTGTCGCAAGAAGTAGTTTACCACTATACTTTCAGATGTGTTCCATCAACAATTAAAACAACGCGAATACAATTTAAAAACCCCCTAATGGAAGCACCCAAAGCCATGAATATATGCTTGAAATATTTATCTTCAGTCAATTCATATGCAAAGGCAGAACCAGGATTTTCAATTTGTAGGGCTTCACCAAACTTGGGTAACATTCTGTAAGATTCCTTCGGTGACCCCCTAACTAATACTAACGCTTCTTCCCTTGCCATCCATGCTTTATCCTAACTTAGACTAACTCCAAACTCCTGTTTTATGTCTTTCGCGATATCATTGGGTCTGTATAAACGACTAATATCTTCAAACTTCGATTTTACTAAATGTCCTACAACCCAACTAGATGCTTGTCGATGATCCGTAGTCAATATTTCATTCTTACATGTGTGTACATTATCATATTTTGAAATCTTAAATATTTCACAACTTTTCATTCTAACGGCTCTTAGTCTCCATTCACACTCTTCTACAATGCATCTAACTTTGTATAATTGGGTATTCAACTTCTTCACCCTAAATTGGAAGTTATCTCTAATTGCTAACATAGATAATCGAAGTTTCAAATCTTTTTTAGATAAGAATATGTCACCACATTCTACATCCTCAGAAGAGTAACACTGACCTGGCATGACCATTGTACTACTAGATGGGTGGGACAAGTTATGAGAACATATTACATCTTGAGTAGGTTCTTCTTCAGCATATTCAGTGGGTTCGGCCTCAACCTCGTCTCCACCATCACTTGGCTCCTTCCAATCTCAATCATTGAGATATTGATTTTGATCTACATCATCCCCCAACGAAGTAATTGGTGGGTTTGGATCAAAGTATGTGGGTCCGGTCTTGCAGAGACTAGCCTAGACGTTGATGGAATTTCTTCAGTGTGTCTAATCGAGGAATTATGCAGAGGTAATCCTTCGTTACTTGAAAATCGTGGAACTGTTGATACATAGATAGGTATTACCGACACCTCTTCCTATGTCAAGAATGTGTGAAGATCTTCGTCATTACGAATGACAAATGCAGGAGCTTTGGACTTCAATTGGAGTATACATCGGATCACAAAATTGTATTGACCTGGATTTATACCGCTTATCCTGTAAACTTCAGCCAAGAATTCACTATATGTCGTTCCAATCTCTATGTCAAATCCCCTCATCTCTCCTCCATCGTAATCCTTTTCCTTTTCATACCAAACACCACCAAAGAAAACCTAAACACGAGGGATATTTACCTGTTAGAACAAAAAATTAGTTTTGTAACAAGAAATAAAATGAAACAAAATGAGGAAAGGAAAATTAAAAAAAAAAATCCATTCCTTCGGCCGGGCCACCTCGGGTCTACCTTGGGGGGCTCGGCCCGGGTAGAACCATGTAAGCCGGGTCGGGCCACTCGGGGGTCAGATCCCTGGTTAATTCTCTGTCGGGGGTAAACCCGGCCAGGCGTCTCCCGGGTAGTTTTTGTTGGACTTGGTCGGGCTGCACCAGACCACCTCAGCTACTCGGTTTGCCTGGTCCAAACCCGGGGAAGCCCGGTCGGGCTTCAAAACAAAACCCACTATTTTCTCTATTCTCTCAAACCTCCATTCTCTATATTTTAAAAACTACTTCTTGTGGAAATGTTAGATGAATATAAATAATAATTTTGGGTCAATTAAAATGCATGTATCTCACCAAAAAGTAGTAAAAACAAAATCAGTCAATCGTGAGAAACCCTAAATCGTAAGTAGTATTTGTTAAATGATTCTAACGTTGAAAGAGGCTTATCAATAAATAACATGTTAAATAAATGAAATACATACTTTCACCAATCTAAACTTTGAGTAGTCTTGTGAAGAATTAGGTGGTGAAGAATTAGGTGAGTTGTGAGAAGTAGATGAGTTGTGAGAATAAGGTGATTTGAGAAAATTATGTGATTTAGGTGAGTTGTGGATGTGTATGTTTTGATTTTTGTTAAAATAATTAATGGGTTTTTGATGGTAGGTAAAAAGGTGGTATGGAGTTAAATGTTGGTTGGTTAGGTGTAATGAGTAGGAAAGGATATAAAAGGATATAATTTCAAAAATTATTTTACATGTACATATAATTTGTATTAAAACTATTTTAAAAAAGTATAATTTGTAAAATTATATAACATATATATGTTGAAGGGAGATGATAAATTATATTAGAAATTATATTAGAAATTAAATAAAAATTAAATACAAAAGACAAAACTCGGTGAGAACCCGGTCCCTGGTGCACCAGGTAAACACTCGGTCGGGGTAAATTGCATACGTGTCCAATTTTAAACCACCAATTCGATTTCCTGGTGAAGCCCGGTGGAGGCCCGGTCCTATGGTATGAAGCCCGGTCGGGCCTCCACAAATATTACGTAGTGTACTTTTTTCAAAACTCGGTGAGAACCCGATCACTGGTGCACCAAGTGAAAACTCAGCCGGGGTAAACTGCATACGTGTCCAATTTTAAACCACCAATTCGATTACCTGGTGAAGCTCGGTGGAGGCCCGATCCTATGGTATGAAGCCCGGCCGGGCCTCCATAAATATTACGTAGTGTGATTTTTTTTGTATTAAAACAAAACAAAATATAAAGATAATGACCAGTAAAAAAAAATCGTACTAAAACATGATATATGTAACAAAATTGAGAAAAAAATGTTGAATGAAGAAAATACATACCTTTTGGAGTTGTGTGAAGAGAGATATGAGTGGTAGAGAGTTGTGAGAATTTTGAGAGGAGAGGAGAGTATAATTTTGAGAGAAAATTTGTGTGAAGAGAAATGGTTGTGTGTGTGTGGTGGTTGTGTGTAGTTAAAAGGGGTTGGTGGATGTAATAAGTTTGGATAGAGTAGGAAATTTAATTTTGTGGTTTTAGTAATTAATTAAATTATGAAAATAATTACTTTTGGTGGGTTAAATAATTAATTTATTAGAAAAATATTTAATTTTGTGGATAAACTAATTAATTGGGTTGTTAATCACATATAATAAATTTATTAAGTAGTGGAAGGAAAAAGGTAATTTTACCTACAAAGTTTTATCTTGCTTACATCATCTTCATCATCAAGGGGTCCAAAAAAAACTTATTTTTCAAAAATAGGCTATTTTTCTAAAAAAAATGTTTGAATAGGCCATTTTTCTCAATTTCTCAATAATTATCATACATCAAAGACAATGAACCGGCCATATATGGTCAACCAATTTCTCTTGATGAGGGGGTTGGGTATAGTTGTCATTTCATATATATATATATATAGATAGATGGATGGATCTCGATTTAAATAATGTAGGTGGTAACCTTAATATTCAAACGTAGTCTCTTGATGGTTCATATTCACAATAATAGTTAAGACGTTTACAACTTTGAAGGTTTGAGTGTACGGTTGTTATTTGGATTTCAAAGATATTATTATCTTGAATGGGGATCTAATGACTTTCTACTAGTTGAAATTTTGGAAAAAGATGAACACTTGAAAATTATCTCATTCATGTGATAGTTCTCTTTCATTTTTGTTAGGTGTAACTTCAATTTTATGGTCTATCCTTTTGATAAGACTATAGAGTGTATTTATTTTTTAAATTTTAATTTTAGTTAGTTATTAATTTTTGAAATATGATAAACATATATACCGATTATCAATTTGAAAATTAATATTTTGTATTTCATATTATTTAGACTTGAATCACACTTTTTTTTTTTAAAACATGAATCACCCATTTAATGTATACCCGTTTCTTTTATATATATAAATTAGGTATATTAGTTGCATATACCTATATAAACATTTTACGATATATGATAACTTAAATATATATTTTACATTTATATTAAAAAAATATGTATCTATTATATTATTCCATAACAATATGACTAAAATGAGCATAGTTCAACTAACATAACATAGTTTTGTACAATCATCTTCGAAGTCAAAGTTTTGATTCCCCACCTCATATTATCAAAAAAAAAAAAAAAAAAAAAAAAAAAAAAAAAAAAAAAAAAAAAAATCCATAACAATATGATTTGGCTATTTAGAATCTAAGCTAACATAGTATTAATTTTAGATTTTACTTAAAATATCTCATACCGATAGTATCTTTGTATATACGACATAATCATGTCGCACCCAGCTACAAATTACCTTACAAAATTTAGGACAAATTATGATGACAATAAACTTCAATTATACAATAATGACATCCATTATTGTCGAGTTTCATTCTTCTTTTTATTTTCTTTTTTACATATCTTTTTTCCTTCTTTCACTTCTAAACCCACTAAAAAAAATCTTGTGGGTAGTGGCGGATCTAGAACTTAATGCACGGGACTCAAATTTATATAAGAATAAAAATATAGCACATAAACTTCTTGATTCATGTCTATATATATCCCTTTGAGTCTTAAAAAATGTTTAATAGGTTTTTAAGTTCTCGATTTTTGTGTCTAATAGATTCTTAATATATTAGAAAATGTTAAAGACTAGATGTTATATCATACATTAAATTTAATGTGTATAATATGTTCTATTGAATATCTTTTTAAAAATAATGTATCTATTATCTACAAAATTGAATATATAAGGTTCAATTAGACACAAATTATTTTTCTTTTAATAAAATGGCTAATTTTTAAACTTTTTTTATATTTATGAGATCTATCAAATATACAATTGAAAGTTTATAGATTTATTAGACATTTTAAAAAGATTTATTAGAGTCTAAATTGAATTTTTTTAGGGTTATTAATCACAACTTTCAAAGTGCATTGATATATGATAGCTAAACTAAAGTAAGTAATTCTAATTACAAAATTATAAAAAAACAAAACCCACTCACCGTTTCGTTCACCAATAATTAAAAAGGCTTATTACCTCGTTATTCACATTAACTCACATTTTTCACCTCCGATTCGTGTCAACTCTCTCAATTACTCCCCACCTATAATAATTACCAACTCAACTCAACTCTCCACCTATAATAATTACTAATTCAACTCAACTTTGTACTCCAAACGCTAGTTTATATTTGGTACTTAAGTTTTAAATGGTTACATGTTTAGTCTTTAAATTTTTTATTTGATTTCAATTTTGTTTTTAGATTTCAAAATGTTACAATTCTAGATTCCTAAGTTTCAATATTTACACTTTTAATCTCAATTTTTTACTAAATACCCACATTTTGTTAATATTTATTAATTTATTTAAAAGAATAAAAAGAATTAAAATTAATTAAGCTTTAGTACCAGATTTCATCACTATACAATTTAAAATTAAAATTCACTTCATAATTATTTTAAATTAATTGATAAATATTAACGCTAATGATCTAAAGTAAGTATTAAATGAAAAATCAAGGTTAAAACTGTAAAATCTTAAAACTTAGAGATCAAATTAAATTGAAAAGAAACGCAAATCTCAAGGTTAATAGTGTAACTCAAATCTAGGAACTAAATTGAAACCAATTTCAAAACTTACGAACTAAACCTCTAACTATTTGAAATTTAGAGACCAAATCTAAAACTTAGAGACCAAAAAAGTTTTTTTTTTATATATCATTTTATTCAATTTCTCTATTTTCTTCGTTAAAATGTATAAATTGTTTTTTAAAATTCAAGAAATTTGAAGATATGAAAATCTATAATCAATGTTAGTAACCTACAATAGAGAAAAGAGAACGGATAATTTTAGTGTTCTAATTGATATATTTGGTGTGATGATCAAATTCGGGGTGTTATGATGATGAAGTGAGAGGATGGTTTGGTGGAGTTTTAATAAGAAAATGTTTAGAAACTGAGTAATTATTTTTAAATATAGCAAAATGTCACTGTCTATAAGTGATAAACACTGATAATGTCTATCACGCATAGATAGTGACATTTTACTATATTATAAATAAGTTAGCTCATTTTATTATATTTAGAAACTATCTTAAATGTCCATTAGTGAAATATCTAATAAGTAAATAAATTAAAAGTTAAAATATCATTTTGGTCTCAATATTTTAAAGTTTTTTTCAATTTTAGTTATTGTACTTTCAATAAATTTTAAATTTAGTTTCCACTACTAATTTATTATTTATTTTTTAAAAAGAAAAAGTTGTTATCTATTAACATTTTTATTGTAAATTTTGAAAATATAGGAAAATTATTATGAACTAAAAAAATATCAAACTATTTACAAATATAGAAAAATTTTACTGTCTAAATTTTTCTATATTTATAAATAGTTTGACTCATATATATTCTATATTTGTGTAACAATGAGCAAAAAAAGGGACAAATATATTCTATATTTGTGTTGAGTCAATGAAAACTTTATAGCTGAATATATAGTAACCATAAGTAGTAATCTATTCTATTTTATTTGGGTTTTGAGCTCTATTTCAAAATTTAAGAGTTAAAAGGTTGAGTTTTTAAACTAAATAGAGTATATACATAAAGACGGCTCAAACTTTTCAACAAGAAAATATCACTTTAATGTGAGGTTCAAATATATAAGTTTCTGTGATCAATCCAAGTATTTTATAACTCCAATTTAATCTGATTGCTTTCAAACTAATTTAGTATCAATAACTTCTAGAAAAATCCTAACTCTATATAATATAGACATATTTTGATATAAAAAAAAAAACTTGGGTGCAGCTTCACATAACATTTCTTTTTAACGATTTTTTTTAATTTATTTGTTGTGTGTAAGGAGAGAGGAACATAGATTTCACAAACTTAAAATTTATAAATCTACACTTTATTTTCAGGCTTCCTAAGTTTGTACTCCAAACACTTACATCTTAAACCTAGACTACCTAAACATGCACTACAAACACAATTTTCTTAAACCTAGACTACTTAAACCCTCCAGATTAATCCCTCAGGTTTAAGATTCTAAACTCATGCGCCAAACACTCCATAGTGTGTGCTCAATTAAGTAGTTCATTTGTAAATCCAATTTAATATGATTGCTTTTAAACTAGTTAAGCTTGAATCATATATATATATATATATATATATATATATATATATATATTTTGATGCTACGATGAAATAAAGGAACACATGTGGTTTGCTTAATTGGGTAGTTCTTCCAACTACTAAAGTGAGCTTAGCTACGTGGTAATTAACATTTTCAGTCCAACAATAATATGATATTGTCTACTTTGAGAATAAACCCGTTGGAAGTTTTAAGTTTTCACACAAAATGCCTCGTACCGTTGGACATAGTTGTTCTCACTTATATACTCATGATGTTTTTTTTATCTTAACCAATGTGAGACTTTATTTGTATTTCCAACATAAACATCAATATTAAACGTGTAACTTGTAACTTGTAAGTGTGAATCGTTGGTGTGACTATCAATTATATGGTGTAATGGTTTTAAAAGTTGTTCACCACGACAGTTTCTCGATCCCGACAGAGGAAATGGGTTCATGTCGCATTGTATTCCTATAGATAATCTAAAGCCTATATGATAGTCTTCACTTTGTCTTTCAATATTTGTGAATTTAATACATGTCACATCAATGCACTAATACATGTTTAAACTTCGAATTTTTAGAACTGTACATGATATATCCTTAAATATTAAAATATATCTAATAAATCTTTGAACTTTCAATGTAGTATTTAATTAAACATTGATGTCTTAAATGTCTAAATAGGTCTTTAAATTGTCAATTTTATGTCATTAGCTCCTAAACATTCAATGTTACATTAAATATTGTATCTAATAAATTTTTAAATTTTAAATATATTATTTCATCTAAGGGACGTTTGGGCCACCAATTTGGAATGAGTTGAGTGGGTTATTAGTGTTTGGGATGAGAGTTAAGAAAATAGTGGTGTTGGAGGATAAATTTCAGGCCATCTGACATCACAGCAAAGCTCACATTTTATTAAATTTTGGGGCCAATTAAGAATTAATATGGGTCCTTAAAATGAAATTTGAAGACAAATAAATCGTAAACTAAAAAAAATTGTCTGAGTCTTCCTTTTTTGTTATCTGATCATCACAACAAGCTTGATCAAATTCAACAGTAATTTAGCTAGTATAGCCCAATTGGGCCTAGATTTGTAAAAAATTGAATTAGGCGAGTAAATTATGTCATTCGGGCTCAAGGTAGATTTGGACCAAAGAAAAGGTTAGGCCCCAAGCTTAGTTATGGCCCAAGCCGCAAGTCCAAATTTAGTTACGGCCCAAGCCCCAAGTCCACTTTCTGGCCCCTAAAGGCAAGACCCAAGCTTACCCTTGAAAGTTCTACTTGAAGATTGAAGCTTTTTTTAGATTCAAAGAGACGAATTCAAATTCAGTTTCAGGTCAATTTTTTATATTATATTATAATATATAGTTTCGTGCTCACAGCACTTCAAAATTTACTTCTTAAATCCTTGTTATGAAATTCAATAACATCCAAAAAGTTCAGAAATTCAGCTCAAAATTTACCCCAAAAAAAAGGAAAAAAGAATAATAGAAAAAGATAAAAAAAAAAAGGAATACTTAAATGAACACTAATATCATATTAATCATAAGAAATCATCATTCATACATTCAAATAAAGTACAGACGATTATTTTAATTATTTATACCATTAGCCGTTTATCAAATATTTGACTTAAATTGATGTAGGATCCAATCCCAAAGGAAGGACCCTCCAAAAATAGGCGTATGCCGCTTATGGCGGCGAACACACGGTATTCTTTAGTAAAAGGCGAAAGAATAGTTCGCTTTGTGCTCACCGCACGGCTCCGTGGATTCCAAAGGTAAACGTTGATAGGTTTATATAGGCGCTGGCCACATTCACTAGGCAACTTTGTTTCGATGTGGGATTTGGGAGTGTGAACTTCCAAGGGTATTGCTGACATTTTCTCTCTTTCTTTGTGTTTCCCTTTTGGAAGCTTATCGTGTTGCTCTACTGTGTTGCAGGTATCAGAAACCAATGGAAATTAGCCATGTGGCGTCCCATTCAGAATTTGTTTTATAAAACATACTGTCTGAAAATATGAAAGTCTTCAATCAAATGTTTGATTAATGATGATAAAGAAAGACTATGGTTTAGTAGTGTTTTGGTATAAAAATGTTCAATAAGCTATTTAAAATGTGTCATCTCTCTCATTATCTAACAATTTAGAGAATTAAACACATAAGAGATTTATTAAAGTGAAATAAAAAAATCTTATGGTAGATCTTCTAAAAAATTTACTATATTTCCGTGGATGTATTTATAAGTTATTAGTGAATCAAGATCGATTTCACAAGGAAAAATTTATCCAAGAGTTTAAGAAAAAATATTAAATCATTTTATTTTTATTAGATTATGATTACAGTGCAAATTTAGGAGATTAAAGATAGTTAACTTTGATAATCCAACTATGACCATATCAAAGCAATTAATTAAATAGAAGTGTTTTAATTAGCACAACAAACATTAGAAAGTAAATTGAAATTTATGATTTACTATTATACTTATTTTTCATCTAGTTGCTATAATGATGCTACAACACTGCAATCTAATTTTGAGGTTGTAAACATTATCCTCGAAGTCTAGGGTTCGACTCTCTACTCTACATATTGTCTAAAAAATAAATTGTTGCATACAATCAAACAAAATTTTCTAATTTTACTCTCAAGTACAATTTTTCTAGTTTTGCAAGTCAAAGAAAGTATGTTTTCACCTTTATGAATTCAATTTTTGTAGGGAGCCCATGGAAGCTTTGAGCTAAATTTAGTAACCAACGGTATTCAATTATTATTATTATTATTATTATTATTATTATTATTATTATTATTATTATTATTATTATTATTATTATTACTACTACGACTTTAAGCTATGTTTCAAAATGTACATGACCAATCTTTGCATGATGTTAAAAAGTTTGAAATGATGTTAATAAATATAGGAGTTTTTCAAACGAAAGGACTACATACATAAAGCTTTTTAAAACTTCAACATCAAAGATATCACTTCGATGTGGTGTCAAACCAACCATACTCCTATGTAAAAATTAGTATAGGAAGCATATAGTTCAGCTAAACACAAATAGTAAGGTTAGAATCCTTCTTTGAAGTTTATTTACTTCTTTAGATTGTTGAATGAGACTATTTACAATACTCTTATACTCGTTTGTTGGTTATGTATAACGCCGGTAATGTTAAAGGGATTGCGGTCTTCGAGGTTGCAGAATGTCAAATCAAGCTCAACTCGATTGTTCCTCGATGAGGATATTTCCTTCGGCTTGACAACTAGTTTAGCCTGAAACAAGAGGTTAATTTTGACTTTGTCTTTTTGAACATGTAGTTCCCCATGTTGCCTCCCAATTTTATAATTTTATTTAGACTTGAGTCCGCTTGTAAACTGTACACCTTGTCGGATGGCAAGCCTTCAACAACTTTGATATTGGTTTTGAATATATAAATGTTTGATTCATCCATCTAAATATTATATAACTTCAATGTTAAATGATTGCTTTTAAACTGATTAAATTAGAATAAAATAGATAAAATAAGTCTTAAATATAGTCTGAACTCTTCTATATATATCTTCTTTTATGTTACAAAGAAAAGAAATAAAGAAACACAGAACCTAAATCATTACGAGTGAGAACAACATCTACAAATTGCATTTGGATATATTTTAACATTGTAATATTAAACTCCTTCACCATACTCTCATATAAGCTAATACGATAATTAATTTATAATCCACCAGTACTGTACTTTTTACCATTGATATATTTCGTTCAATGTTCGTTTTTTATTTTTCCATTTTTCAAAAAAGAAAAAAGGAGACTGTCATTCCTCCTCTCTCTAATTTGAAAACCTATCAAAACTATAAATTTAATCCAAAATTGTAAACTGTCAATATAAAGTAATATTAAATATACCAGAAACTGGACAGTACACTAACAATTTAGACTTAGAATTGTAGGGAACCATCCCAAAGGAAGGACCCTCCAAAAATAGGCGTATGCCGCTTAATACGACGAGCACACGGTATTCTTTAGTAAAAGGCGAAAGAATAGTTCGCTCTGTGCCCATCGCACGGCTCCGTGATTTGGGATGATAACTTTGGTGGCATTATATAGGCGCGGGACGGATTCACAAATCATCTTCTTTTCGATGTGGGAATTCAGCATCCCAGCGTATTACTGTCTTCTTCATTTTCTTTTTTTTAAAAAAAGGGAATTTTAAGTTTATTGTGCTGCTTTACTCAATAAGCCAATGGGATGCAGCCATGTGGGAACCCATTCATTCAGCACTGCTGCACTACTATTTATCAGTTTATTTATTTTCTTTTATTTAATATTCAGAATTTTCTTTGTGAAGAAATATAAATTTCTTTTTCTTTCACTCTAATGTTCATGATCGAAATGGGAAGATATAGCAGACTAAAATTTAATGTTGGATCTAACAAGTAAAAGAATTCAACATAAGTGATTTAAAAAGGTAGAACCAAAGATCGTCATGTCATCCATAATCTACTTGACCATAATATATGTGATATGTAAAAACTCACTATGCAAATGTATATGTTCATAAATTATTGGTTAATCAAGATTTAATTACGCAAGAATTAATTTTTGCAAGAATTGAGGAAGCATGGCATGAGGATCCCACCACATACCTAATTATCTATATATCCGACCTAAAATGACTTTAGTCATACATCTTAAAAGCGTAATTAGAATTGAGCGGCCTACCTTAAATTTCAAAAATTAAAAAAATATGCAACAAAATAAAAAAAAATATCAAATCAAATCAATATGGCATTAGTCCATACTTATCATAACACTAAATTACGAAACTAAAAAACGCACATTTTACTTGATACTTTTATTAAATTTAAGTAAGAAATGTGCCGAAGTAATTTCATGAACACATTCTAAAAAGTTGGTCAAGATAAAATAGAACTCTCTTACAATTCAATTCTTCTTCATTAAAGTCTCTTAATTTGTCTTAGTATAATTCTAGTACATACTATTCTGAGATGATTAACCACATTTTCAACACATCTTAAGTAAATCAATTATATTGGAGTCACTTAAGTAATATTTAAATTAAGAAAAAATTTGAAACTAAAGTTGGAATTTTTTGTATTGCATCATCTATTTGCTTCCAATTTCATTAGTTTTAAAGCTGAAAGCAATCATATAAAATTGGAATTAAAACAAGACACTATACTTGATTTATATATTCAAGATTTTACCTTAATTATAAATTCTTGAAGGAATTTTAATAAAATAATTTAACTACTAAATTATTAAAAGTAGTTAATTTGAGCATGAACTGATTAAGATATCATAATATTGACTAAACTAGTGCAACCTACATGTTTATGAATTTAATAGTTTATTGTTTTATTTTTTATTCTCTAAAAATTTAGTGGGAATGTTGAAAATTCATTTATGTTTATTAATTGTAAATCATGATTAATTGTAAAGTAAAAATATAAAGGGTCGCCTTCACTGTTCCAACATCTCTCAACGAACTCCTAAACTTGATAAGCCCTCCTTTTATATGGATCACATTCATACATGAATAAATATATTCATTGGATGTGTAACCACGTACACAAACTATTAATATAGACACCAAAACTCAAAGGAGTCATGTCCTAAAGATTGAAGAGTGTCAATGGACACCTAAACTCGAATAGTCACATTTTTATACATGAATCACATTTATGCATAAATCATGAATGGATACACCGATTCAATATGTGCAACCATGTGTACCTAATGAGTTGTGTCTTGTTGATGTAAAGTTGCAACTCTATTCTTCGAACATCTTTCAACAGGCACTAAACGAAGAGTCATTCTCTAAAGATGAAGGTCAAAAGTTCAAATCTACCTCTAATGTTAATGTTAAGTGTAATCATTAAATATTACAAATGAAAAAATTTATTTATATAAAGTTGGAGGTAAATTTTGATTCAAATTTCTGGTTTGCAGTGAAAAGGTACACAACCATGAGCCCATTTCCAGACAAGTTTGAGGTCCACAGCCTAACCAATTGTTTGGGCCTCTTGGGTAAATATTCTTAGCACAACTTTATTATTATTATTAGTTTTTTACTGTGTTTCTAAGCTTCATTATGCTGGCTTCTAGCCTAACAAAGTTAAAAATAAGATACAACCCATGCTTTGAAAATATTTTGGGAGAATGAATATTATATGTAAGAGTGAGTGTTTACCTAAACGCAATCTTAATATTAATTTTATTAAAAATTGTGAATCTCGTTTCATTACAATTGATGATGTTTACCAAACCCTATAATGAAAATCAATTGTTAGTCCTACCATTTTTTATTACACCCAACTTTTTAATCTCATTTCCTCCAAAATAAGTGATAATCCAATTAGGATTTTTTTATTATGTGGAACTCATGCCATATTTTTTTAATACTTCACAAGGATGGCGCTTTCTCTCTTTAGTTTAACTCCCTCAAACTTTTTTATTTATTATTTTTTCTGATTTTTTGTTTTCCCTCATCTTTCTCTCAGTTTCAACTTTGTTTATTTTTTGCTTAACCTAGTTGAGAATTTTTCGGTGTCTTTTTTACTTTCCATCTAAACTTACATTATATAATGTTAAAGAAATTGGCACAAAAAGAAAAGAGATAGTCTCTCGGAAAGAAAGAACTTTATTATGAATGTATAAGGATGGACACTTAGAGATTACTCTTTAACTCTCTAACACTCACTCACTTTTCTTCACTAACTCTTTAGCTTTTGCTTAACTCTCTAGCTTTTGCTTTCTTCCTCTCTTTTCTTGTTGCTTACATATAGGGTCACACCTCCTATTTATAAGTGTGAGATCTTTGGAGCTAAAAGATTTTTCAATACCCTTCTAAGATCTAAATTATTCTAAATATTCCTTGAGTTATTCTTATGTTAAAGAATTCTAAAGACAAATATTTCTACAATTTAACAGCAGATACGAAAAGTCTAAATTTACACAAAATATAACAGCAAATACTTCTACACAATATAACAGCAGATTCTTCTTTTACTTGGTCTATAAAAAAATCTCGACCTAATATTTGATCTTAACCAACATTTTCATGACTAGTGGGCGATATTTTCGCACAATACAAACAGAATTCTTCAATATTGTCCACGGTGGACCATGGTTTGTTTATTATTTGTTTGTTACAATATTTGTAAATTCTAAAACTATAATTATGAAAAATACACATCCTGAAAATTAACAATAAGGAACTGTTTAAAAAAAAATTGAACACAAAATAGAAGGAAGGGGATTGAAATCTGAGCTGTGGAGTGATGACCAATAAAAAAATCTTTAAACGAACTTCAGATACAAAAAATTGATGCGTTCATAACTGAAGCACGACAGATCGTGTTATGCAACACACGACTGACCTTAACGACCGCTCTCTTTCATGAGCCCAATCCCTTTCATACTTATAATTATGGTATACATATAAATATTTTATCACTAAAATTGATGTGGGTACACTCCAAAAGGAGAGTCCCTCCAAAAATAGGCGTATGCCGCTTATAGCGGCCAGCACACGGTATTCTTTAGTAAAAGGCGAAAGAATAGTTCGCTCTGTGCCCACCGCACGGCTCCGTGGTTTGCAGGTAAGGCGTGGGTGAATTTATATAGTAGGAGGACGGGTTGTTTAACGCAATTTATCCGATGTGGGACTTTCAGCTTCTAATGTCTTATCAATCAAAACTCAAATGCGATGTGATGTGAAGTGGGATCCTGATGCTTTGAATTATGTGTTTTTCTCTTCAAACTTTTCAAATATTTCTAGAGTTTTTTTTTTAAGAATACGTATAGTTCCTAAATTTTTAAAAATAAATTTAAAAGATCTCTAAAATAATTTTTTAATTTAAATAATGGTAGGACATTTTAAATTTAGTAAATCAATTTTAAAGTGATGAGATAATTTATTGTAATTATTTTTTATTTAAATGTCATACAACCATTTAAAATAATAATTAAAAAATATATTTTATGGACCTATTAAACTTATTTTTTTAAAAAAAAAAAAAACACAAGAACAAAGAAGGTATGTTTTAAAAATTTAGGAATCAAATACATCATTCTTAAAAAATTTAGACTAAAAAGGTATATTTTGGAAACCTTGAAACCAAACATAGTTATTCTTAAAAATTTGGGACTAAAAAACTAATTTTCTTTTATAAGGTTTTTTCAATATTTGTTTTGGGAAGAATAATAATTTCCATTTTTACGTATGTGAAAGTTTATGAGATGTGCAGATATTAGAAATTTATTATTAACGTTTAATTGGCAAGATAAATATCATTCAAATATTTAACTAGAGCAATATACTTTGGTGTATTCCTTGTGCATGCTACTTTAGTTGCAAATATATATATATATATATATAAAGTTAGAAGTGTTCATCACATAACAAATTATGATTTGGAGTTTACTTTAAAGACATATAACTAGGTCAACAAGGGCCAAAAAAATTGGTAGGTATTTAATTAAACTTCTTTTAAGATATTGTAAATGTTGTAAGTAAAGAGTTGTCAAGATATCCAAATTAATATTTAAGATCAAACTAAAACTATGTTGTAATTAAAGGAACTTAAAGTTTGTAGAATGTTTCAAATCTAGAATTTAGATATAAGTTTTTGTGTTTGGAGGAATGAATTTTTAAATCTACTATGAATCTCACGACTTATTAACATTCATTCCATAATTTATTAATTGCAGCATCTTAAGCATAACCTCAAAAATAATGCTATAAGTAATTTGTATTTTCTAACATTTTAATATAATTAAAATCAAATTAATACTGCATTTTTTAGAGTAACGCTATGATACTGCATAAATAAATAGTCAAAAGAGAAATGCACCCTCGTGACATTATCAGTTGAGCAAAACAAAGAAAAAATATTCTAATATCTAAATAATTATAGAATAGTGAAGAAGTTAGAAATTTTAAATTACGTTTTGATAGAGTCATTATGGGGTATTTTATAGAGGATTTGATCTATGATTTACCTTAAATTTATTTTCCTAATCCTAAGCTAGATCAAATATCTTCTTATTTCATTTTTATCGCATTCTATATTATTTTATATTATCTTAATTTATCTTATATTATTTTAATTTTAAGCGGGATTTTATCCGACCAAAATCAATCATCAACGTTCATCACAGTAACTCATATAATTATTTAAAAATAAAAAATAACGTTGAAGTTTGGTGCGTTGCCATTGCCATTATTGAGTGACAATACTGGATAAAACCCAGAAACTGGGCCAGGAATTGTTTGGCCCAAACTGAGTGGATTATGATCTGGTAACAAAGCCCAACAACTCAAGAAACACCAGCACGAAGACCAATTGGCCCTGTGTCTTACGGTGAAAAAACAGGAAACTTAAGAATGACTGACGAGATAAATAGCAAAATTCAAAGTTTCATTTGGAAAAATAGTAAAAAAAAAATAAATTATAAAAATAACAAAATGATTATTTTAAATAAAAAATACAAATGAGCAAATACCTAAACTACTCCTACACACTTAAAATGATAAAACTCAAGTTAGAAACTACAACAAATCCAAAAACAGGAAATACACTGTATTGAAAGGTATTCTAAAAGTCCCACCAAACTCCAAATCAAATCGGTGATTTAATTGAAGCCAACCCAGAAACTAAAAGTTTAACAGTAACCACGAAACAATCTCATGCTCACCTAAACACTGCTGGTCGATTCCTTCGACGACCACACGCTGGCAAAGCTTGTGATCGGCGACTTCGTTTGTGGGTAAAATTTTGCAGAAAGAGATCTAAGAAGAGCAAGAAAAAATGATAGGGAGATGATAAATGAGCTGGGAAGAGAAAGAGAGGAAGATCTATGGCGTGCGGTAGCATCTGTGCAACATCGTCTATGCAGAAGAAGGTTGAGGAGAGTTTGCAGCGTCATCAATAGAAGGTTGTCTTCATGCGAATGAGGAGAAGAATGTTGAGTTGAGTTGAGGAGAGGGGAGGGGAGGGGAGGGGGGAAAGCGGCACTGGTAGTAACTAGGTTTACTTTTGTTTTGTTTTTTAATTTAATTAAATTAAATTTTAATTCACAAACGTGATATAACAAATACATAAATATTTCCTTAACCTAAATTAAAATATCTTATCCACTCTTTTTTTATAAAATAATTTAATCTATTGTAAATTTAATTTATTAGATTTCAAAATTTAAAAGATATGAAATTAGAGAAAAAAAATTGAGAAAAACAAAAGATAATTTCAAAATTAGGAATTAGAGAGAAAAATTAGGAATTAGAAAGAAAATTAAGAATTAAGTAGAAAATTAAGAATCAGGTAAAAAAATCATAAATCAAATACAATTACACTGTATATGTGATAAGTGCAGAAAAATTTATATACAAGGCCAGAAACTAATTTAAATATGATAATAGTTGATACAATATTTCTAACACAAAATGTAGTTACACTGTATATGTATAATTTTAAAAGTATGAAGAATAGATTTAAATAGATAATGGTGAAAAAAAAATCAAGAAAACTCTTAAATATAAATTATTGACAATTTTTTGTTTATAACAGAAACAATATTTTATTTTAATTAGAAACCATGAAAAATGATGTATAAAATCATTTTCTAAGGTGGTTATCAAAATAAGGAAGAAATTTGTTTATTTTGAATCATGTGCTAAAATAGTTATCAAAATCTAGTTTGAATATTGAAAATTGATTCAAATTCAAAAAAGGGTGAAATTCACGTAATGACGTTCATATTCAGTTTTAAAATCAAATTTACTAGATTGTAATTTGATTAAGTTGACTATCAATCAAGTTCCTCAATTACATTGTATTTATATCTTGGTTATTAACCAAGTTCTCCACATACACTGTATTTAATGGTCCAGACATATAAATCAACTAAGGGCAAAACAGGTATTATGAAAAAAATAACTCAGATGCCTTGCACACGTTTTGCCATAAATCTTATTATTTCCAATTTTTGCTGAATATCCAAACAAAACCACATTTTTTGCTATCTCGTCCAATTTCTCAATAATAATCCTCTAGATTAAATTTGTATTTAAAAGTTTTCCAAAAAACGACATGGGGAAAGCAAATTTTAAAAAATGGCAAAATCATTTTTTAATTATTAATTAATAATTATGGAAAGAATAAATACTCCCAAATCTTAAAAAAAAAAAAAAAAAAAAAAAAAAAAAAAAAAAAAAAATCTTTCCTCGAGAACCAAATATTCAAAAAGAATAAAAGTAATTACGTTGTATTAAAAAAACCTAAACATTTTATGATTTTCCTTATAATCTAAAGTTGCAAACACAAGTATAGTATACTTATACCTTCTAAAAGATGTCTCGACACTATCTAACACATCATCCAAAAAACTCTAGTTGGATTAGATGTAAAACATGCAACCACATGCATTAACCCACTCAGAAGAAGAAAAAAAAAAAAAAAATATGAATCAACAATCAGAAGGGAAAAAAACCCTCAAATTTCCATCCTTACATTCCTAATCCATTCTAACCTTTACAAACGAGAAGCTTCTTTCCTTCATTTTGAACTATCCAACTAATGAGTGCATTCAAACAACAACGTGTTTTGACTAAACTTCAAGATACTATCTTAAATCGCCAATTGATCCAAAAGCTTAAACTAATAGGTGAAACACAAATTTAATATATAATATCTAACACCATCCCTTACTTGTGGGCTCGAAATATGAAGAAGAGCAAACAAGTGGCAATCAATATTAAATGAAGAGAAAACAATAATGCAAGGACTTGAACCAGGACATCCTGAGACAACCTATCATCTTAACTCGTCAATTGACCCAAAAACTTAAGCTAATAAGTAAAACAAATTTAATATATAAAACACGTTGAGCAAGCCCTTTGTCAGGGCATTGTTGTCGTCCTAGCAGGTACATTCTTACATGCTTCAACAAAAACACTTGTTGATATTTCTTTGTTTGCCGAATGAAACCCACAACATTCAAAGTAACAACAAGGCTATCGATTTAATCTGGAAAGTTGTGGCTATCGCCAATTTTGGATTTATTAACAAAACATACATGTGGACTTCTTGAAATATAAACCAGCTTAACAAATTGTCTGTTCAATATGAGAGGTGGAGAGAGTATAACCTTCGACAGATCTATCTACCAAACCAAACGAACATTTGAAGAAATACTTAAAAATAATAAAAATTAACAAAATTCAGTATTATATTTTAATTAAAAATATTAAAATTCGATTGCTGTAGGGACCAAATCCCGAAGGAAGGACCCTCCAAAAATAGGCGTATGCCGCTTATAACGGCGAGCACACGGTATTCTTTAGTAAAAGGCGAAAGAACAGTTCGCTATGTGCTCACCGCACGGCTCCGGAAAAAATACAACTAAAAAAACTTAAAATACAAATAGTACATAATTGAAAAACTTTAAATACGCACACACAAAATCGACCCTTTCCGATGTGGGATTTTGAGCTTCTATGTTCAAATATAAAATAAAGCACATAATTGAAATTTTTGAAAGGTGTAAGAAAAAATACAACTAGAAAAACTTTTAGTAAAAGTGTTTATTTAATATATATACACACACACAGAAATTATAGATTCTTACAAATATTTAAAATGTTAATATTTTCTCCTGAAATATGAGTTTCATTTATATTTGATTTTTAGATTTTAAGATTTACATTTTAACATTTAATTTTTTAATTAAACACTCAATTTCAATATCTTTAATGTGAATGAAAACTAGATAACTCTAAAGATCAAAATAGGTTTCTCTTTTTCAATGTTATATTATATGTATAGACTTGACTCTTTTCTTTTATAAAATTAGACTGCTATTTACTTTAATTATTGTTCTTATTAATTAGGATATTAGGGAGGATTTGAATTGTGAAGTCAAGGTTGTCTTTTGTAGATTGATTGTTTAATTTAATGTTACTAGTTTTTAAACTTATATATAAGTTGAAACAATAAATTAAAAGGATCAAAATTCAACGGACAAATAGTATGCTTTAGTGACGAAAAAATTACGGTTGAAATACTCTACTTCTTATTGTACTAAAAAATATTGCAACAATAAAATTTGTAACTATTATAAAATATAAATCTCAAACCCACACAACTTCTTCATTTGTATATTCTAATTACTGTTAATTTTTTTAAAAACATTATAATTTGTAAAGGTGTGTTAAACGGCATACCAATAACCATTGAAATCTCAAAATTTTGATTGGGTGATATTTAGTTTTTCTTTAATTTCAACAAAATTTCAAGATTTCGAGAATATTTCGATTCCCCCTATTTCAACGAAATTTCGAGAAAATTTCAATTTTTTTTATTAACTATTTTAGCTCAATTCAAAATTTTCAATTTTATGGTCCTCTCACACACAATTCTATAATTTCACACGTCAATGTCATTTTCGACAAAGGATTAAACATTTTTTATGTGCTACTTTTTTTAATTTCCAACTTTCTCAAGTTTTAGCTTTATTTTTTTACCCAAAACTTTCATTTATAAAGAAATTGAATTTGAAAGAACCACAAAAAATAATCTATATTTATTTTTAAGTTCAATTAAACTTTTTTCATTAAATTTTCATGTCACTCCACCTTAAAATTGAATTGATATGAGTTTTTTCTTTTACCATCCAAAACTTTCATAATTTTCACATCATTTTACCTCAAAATATTCATAAACTTTTTTATTATTGTGTAATTATTTTTTCATTTCTCTTTCAAATTTATGCTCTCGTATCAACAATTACTCAGATATTTTACAATAGACATCTAAATATTGTCTTATTTTATAGAAATTGTGATTAAAATGGTTAGTTATAGTTTAATTAAGTCACAATCAAAGTTTCATTAATTAATTATAACAATTTTCATCAATTTTCATCAATTTTCTCAAAATTTCTATCGATATTTTCATAAAATTGGGACCTCGATATTTTCACCAACATCGATATTTCGCACCTTGCCAATAACAAAGTAGTATAACTTTGATATGTATTTATTTAAACCTTTTGATATTTTTTTTTTTTTTTGTAAGTGTAGAAGTAAGTTACCTTATACTTTCCAGCATTCAATGTCATTTTCCTAATAAAAAATAAAATAGATCATAATCTAATCATGAAATAAATAAAGTTGAATTATAAATTTAGTTTTTGTGTTTTAAAAATTGAGGTATTTAATAGGTCTAAAAGTGTCTAATAATTAATAAGTATCTCTTAAACTTTTAATTTTTTTGTCTAATAAATTTGTGAATTTTAAATTTTCTGTCTAATATATTTTTAACAAACATAAAATTAAAAGTTGATAAACTTATTATATATCTTTTAAAATTAAGAGATCACACAAACAAACTTATAATTTAACCCATAAATGAATTTTTTTTTTCTTCTTATCATGATTACAATTCTCCCCCTAAAATCTCTTGGACTTTATCCAATCAAATTAAATGTATAATATAATAATATATAATTAAAGAAATGAGTGTGTTGGAGGCCGTCCAAGTTACACGATTAATAATTTTTTATCAGGATAAAATAATGATTGAAACTTTCAAATCCTTTCTCAAGTCTTTAAAGTAAATTTCTCTTCCTAATTGAATTTTAGTTTAATTATAAATTTGGTTGTTATGGTTTGAAAAAAAAAATATAATTTAGTTCCTATAATTTTAAAAGTTAGAACTTAATTTTCATAGTTTGATAAAACTTTATAAATGATTTTTATGGTTTGATAAAATTCTTATACATAGTCCCTATCCTAAGAATTATTTATGAGATTTCTATCAAACTATAGAGACTAAATTTTAATTATAAACCATATTGACTAATTTCTAACTTTTTCTAAACTATAGAGACCAAATTTTTAATTTTTTTAATGGGTATTGGATTTATTTGTTGTTAATATAATGTTTAAAATATCGATATGGACGAAAATACCGAAATCTTAACTTTATAGTAATTTCGACAGAAGTATTGATAAAATGTATGTATAGATTAATGTTTTTTTAAAAAAAATTATAATAAAAAAGTTAAATTAATAAGGGAAACTTTTAAAAATAAAAAAATAAGGAAATTATTTACACAAAATAGCAAAATTTTGTGTAAGGAAATTATTTACACAAAATTTTTAGAAATCTATCAGGGTCTATCAGTAGTAGAAATGATAGAAGTCTATCACTGATATATGCGGATAGAAGTCTATCAATGTCTATCAATGTTTTTTTGCTATTTTATGTAAATAGTTTGACATTTTTTCTATATGTGAAAATTTTCCAATTAATAAATAAATAATTGGGATATTACCATAAACAGAAAAAATATCAAATTATTTACAAATATAGAAAAATTTCACTGTTTATAGACAGCGATAGAATTCTATTGCGGTCTATCACTAATAGACTATACAATTTTTCTATATTTGTAAATAGTTTGACTCATTTTTCTATATTTGAAAACAGCCCTAAATAATTTACATTTTTCTAAATAAATTAACGTATTTATTATTTATATTCTATTTACATTAATAACATTAATGAAAATGTCAATATATTCTTTATTATAATGTTGTACTCATGAAAATGTAAAAATATCGATGAAAATATTAAAAAGTCGACGTAAATTTAATATCATTTTAATTATTTGTAGATGTTTGTTTATTTGTTTTTATTTAAGAGAAGATGTGTTGTTTAATTTTATTTTGATGTGTTATTTTGTTGTTGACTATATACTACAAACTTCAATATTATATATTTGCTTATGATGTGTACTTGTATAGTGTAACATATGTAATATTTATATAAATATAACGTTGTTATCGGTTGAATAATTAGCATAGGGACTTCTAAATAATATTTTGTTAGTGTTTTCTAGGGAAGTTTGAAATGAGAAACTGAGAAAATTGTATCTTTCATCTATTCAAAGATCTTGGAGCTTACTCAAAGAATCAAATGTTTTTTTGTTCTTTTTTAATCAAACCCAATTTGTTCTGGTTGCCTCTCTTTAATTACAAATTTATTTTTTCAAAAAAAATTTAAGAAAAATGTAATCTTTTACTCTAAACTTGATAAGTTGTATCAATTTTAACGTTCTTTTAATTTCATCAACTTAAATATTGTAACAATTTTAACCATAATATGATTAGAAATGTTCATTTTCCTTACGGGAACCCACCCCTAACATGGCGAAGATCCCAATTTAGATAGGGAATTGAGAAAAATTCATTCTCATAAGCTAAACAGGTACGTGGGAAGGAATGCAATAGTGTTCCCCGCCCCCACCCCTTTGCCTCTTTTGTAATTTATTATAAAATTTATTGTATTATTATTATATAAATATTTTATTTAAATTTCTAATTTAATAGTTTAATGGTTAAGATAATGAATATGGTTAGATTGAACATTCAAATTTAGCTTTTATATATATATATATATATATGAATAATTTGATAGATAATTCTTTTTTTTTACTAGAAAAATTGAGTAATTTCTATTTAAATTTAAAATGTCTAGGTGAAATTTATATTAAAATAAATTAGTGAGAGATTTAACTATTTAAATAAAACTTTTTTCATAGTAATTATTTAAGTCAATTAACTTTTAAAAAATAAAAAACACAAAATTAAATGAGAAATTTCTTAAGGACGGTAAGAAAATGGGGAGCGAAGATGGAAACGAAAAAGTCATTGCTCTATCTCATCTATAGACATCTTTAAATGAGACTTAATGGTGTAAATTGATACAATTATTCAAGTTTTAGATTTAAATTTATAAAATTGAACGTCTAGAATTAAAATTAATACAATTTGTCAAAGTTTAACTTAAAATTGATGAAATTAGAAGTTTTAAGATAATAATTCATTCAACCTATCAAGTGTTTCACTTTTTGGGGGAAAATGTGTCTAAATAACTACATAATTATATAATTATTTCAACTAATATTAATAAATTTAGAAGAAGAAAATTTAGACACAGTTCAGTATGTTATCCAAATTCAATTTCCTGTTTTTAAATTTATTGAATCAAATGAATTTATGTGTGGTGGAGTTGTTTTGTGAAAGAACAGGCAGAATGTATCTAATTTTTCCATTAGATTTTGCACCCTAAATTTTTAAGGTTAATCTTTGTCAACTTAAAACTTTAGGAAACGATCAATTTTTATCTGAAAATTTCAGCCTTATCGAATTACCCCCTTAAAATTTATAAGGTGTTCATAATCTTTTTATTTTAAACTAAGAATAATTGCTGTAAATTTTAATTTCTCAATAGACTCACTTAGAAAACCATCAATGAAATTATTTTCCTACGTATTAAATAAATAAAAACATAAGCGCGGTACGAAATTAACCAAACTTTAAAATGATAAATAGGATCATACTTCTATTTAAATTTCAATGTGTTTTTAATTTAATTCCAAGCCTGCTTTTTGATAAGAGCTATACTAATAATTGACAGCGAGTACACAACATAGGTCAAAGGTTCTACATTTGAAAAATAACAACTTCCTCTAAACGTCGAACCAAAATTCTAGTAATTTTTAAAAAATTTGAGAATAAAATTATAGGGACCAGTCCAAAAGGAAGGCCCTCCAAAAATAGGCGTATGCCGCTTGAGGCGGCGAACACACGGTATTCTTTAGTAAAAGGCGAAAGAATAGTTCGCTTTGTGCTCACCGCACGGCTCCGTGATTTTTTAAGGGTGGCGTCGGTGGCCTTATATAGGTGCTGGACATGCGTAGTAGTTTCATCCTTTTCCGATGTGGGAACGTCTCAGCAAGCTATTTCAATCTCTCTTATAAAATAAGAATTCCCATTTGACAACAGAACCCTTTTTTGACTAGTTTCAATTTGTTATTAATTTATTGTCTACATATCTTGATTTCAACCTTTTCCTTCTCAAATTATAATGTTTAAAAATTATATTAAAAAAAAAAAAAAAATTAGAGGAAGAGATTCAATCAAAATATTGTATGTTTTCAGATATGTGTTTGGTAGTAGATTCAAAAACTGAATTCTAATTTAAACAAGATTTAAAATATCGATGTCGATAGAAATATCAAGGTCTTAATTTTACGAAAATTTCGATTTCAATAGATATTTCTAAAAAAGAATTATAAAAACAACAAATTTTAAAAATTAAATTAAATTAGTAAATAAATAATTTATTGTTTTCAAATATGTAAACAAATCTATATTTATATTATACGCAATTTAATGTTTATTTTTTGTATTTTGTGGATTTTTCTTCGATATAATAAAAATATCGATTCACCCTTCCTATAGAAACGTAGAAATATTGATGTAAATATAGACATATCGATAGAAATTTAATACTATAAATTTAAACAGTTGTTTAAAATGTGTTTACTTCTATATATTTATAAATCATAAAATTAGTTAGAATATTTAATTCACAATAAATTATTGATAATTTATTTATGATTAGTGTTTATTTAAGTGGGTGTTTTATATTTGGCGGACTTTATTAACTACTTACTTCATCACAGTTATGTGTTGAGTAAATAATATGGGGGAAATGTGTGGATTTTTGGGTGAATAAAAACAATTTATCAAAAATTTGAAAGAATCCAACAAATTATAGAGACTATTTTTTTAATAAGTTAGTAAGCATCATAGACCATGTTAAAACTTTTTAATCACGAGTTTAAACTATATTGAAATTTTTAAAGATAAATAGCAAACATTGAAATTAAATACATCAAATTCATACATTTTCATTAAAAAAAAATATTATGAGAATAAATGCTAATTTACCAAAATGAGTATAACTCAACTGATATAATAGTTATACTATCAATTTCAAGGTACAAGTTCGATTATTTCATCTCACATATTATAATAATAATAATAATAATAATAATAATAATAATAATGTTAATGTTAATTTAATTCATAACAAAATGTACATAAAAAATTATTATAGAAAAATAAGATGGTGATGTTGAAGCTAAACTTAATAAAACCAAAAACAAAAAAGATAAAGATGAATCAAAGTTGACAAGATAATAATAAATAATAAGATTCTTACAAGAATACAAAATTTGATTAGGTTTTTATGAAGCTGAAATGCAATTTTTAACTAAGTTTCCAATATATCTTGAGCCGTCTTTGATTAAAATATCTAAATAGAAACTCCCTAAGTTTAAATTATTATTTCGAATCTTGTGATTACGTTTAGTACTTTTATTTTCAATATAATTCGCTGTTAATTAGATTAAGATGGTTGCTATTTTTCTTTCTAAAAAAAATGGTTGCTATTTAAAAGAATATATAGATATATAGAGACCTCAATTGCGATTATATAAGCTATGTCAGTTAAACTAGGCTCGTTTTTGCACTATTTAGAAAAACTATTATTGGTGGTTTGATTTAGTTTGTTTGTTAATTTCTTTTTAATAAATAGTTTATTTATATATTTGAGTATGATTAATTTAATTGGTTAGTTATGTTGAGTTGGGTAGCCACCATACATGTGTCTTATATGATCTTTCCTATAAATAGTATTAAAATAAATGTCAATTTAATCATAGTTGAAATTAGGAGTGTTAAAAAAATCTGATCAATCCAATCCAATCCAACCCAACTCCAAATAGTTTGAGTTGGGTTATTAACTCATTTGGATTGGGTTGGGTTCAAATAAATGAAAACTTTATGGATTGGATTGATTCATGGGTTCAACTAAAATGACTCGAGTCAACCCGAATTAACCCGAACTTATTATTAATATTAAAAAATATATATTTTACTTCCAATACAATTATGTATACATATATTTGTTTTTATTTTACATAATTTCATTATTTTTTAAAATTATTTATTATCCACCAATTATTTAAAATATTTTTTTTAACACTATGGAAATCAATTTTTCATGATATAAATTAAAATTATTTGCTAATCTTATTTCAATATGTGAAAATAATTAAACAAATTCTTTTACAAATTAAAATAATGAACCGAGTAACCCGAACCAACCCGACTCAAATATTTCATGGTTGGGTTGGGTTTGATTCATTATTTAATAAGAGTTGTTTGAGTTGAAGAAATTAACAACCCGATCAGTTGGGTTGGGTCTAAAATTGCTTCAACGTACCCAACCCAACCCACGAACACCCCTAGTTAAACTTTAAAATCTCTATTCCTCCATGGCTATATATATTAATTTTCTTTATGATTTGCCATATTTTGAATATAGTATAAGATGTATAAGGCTTATATCCCTTTTGATGACTCTAAAGATGTTAATGTCCTTCAATTTTTTTTTCCTTTGTTCTCATCTTCACAACTTTTAGATTCAGTTTTGTTTTATCTAATTATTTTCAAAATAAATAAATAAATATATATATATATATATATATATATATATATATTAAAAGTCCATCACTTGTGAGTTGTGATTCCTTCAAAGAATAAATTGGAGAAACGTAAGTATAAGAATTATCACATTGGAAAAGTAGACCAAGTCAAGCAATATGCAATAGGCATTGATTTTGATTTAAGAAATTTACGCATGTGTTATTTGAAAAATGTTTATTTTATTTTATTTTATTTTATCTTTTTAAAAGGAGTGCTTCGGAATTTCTAACCAAAAAAAAAAAAAAAAGTGCTTCAAGTCATATTATGTATGAGTATTTTACAATATTTATAGGTCCTCTTTTCAATATCATCCTACAATTAAAAGAAGTATTAGCTATTTCTTATAGAATATATTGGAGAAATGTAATGTGATTTAAGAGTGCTTTTAAAATAAGTTTTTCTTCAACTTCATGAGTATTTAACTAGTTTACTTGATAACATGAGCATAATTCAGCTTATATGCGATATATCAATCTCGACGGTAGAAGTTTGATTCTCCCATACTCATATATGGTAAAAAAATATGATTTTGCTTATGAATTGAACACATTTGATTTAAATTTGGAATATATTAGTTAATTTATTTGAAAAATTTTCACAGATAGAAAAAATGTCAAACTCTTTACATAAAATAACCAAAAAAAAACTCTGATAGACATTGATAGACTATTAGCATCTATCCGTGATAGACTTCTATCATTTCTATCACTAATAGACCCTGATAGACTTCTATCAGCGTCTATCACAACATCTAAAAATTTTGTTATTTTGTGTAAACAGTTTCCCTTATTTTTCTATTTTTAAAAATTCTCTAATTTTTTGGTGACTTTTTATTTTTATTTTTTTAAAAAAATGTATATAATAAAGTATTGTTAATAATTGCTATTAGACTATGGAAAAAAAAAGGACAGAGAAGAGGAAAAATAACAGCAAAACAAAATTGAAGGTCTAAATTCAAATGGCCATTAGGAATCATTTTCTTCCCTTTCAATTTAGTGGGAAAATTTTAATGGCTTGATTATATCTTAAAAAGTTGACTTTCCATATATCAATAAATTTAATACAAGTTGGGTAAAGAAATCTTTTCTTTTCTATATATATATATTTAGTTCAAATAATTGCCATGAACTAAGCATCATGGTATATACATATATTCTTATTAAGCCATGATGAGTCTTTCATATTAAAATTACACATCATATTTTTATTCACCTACTTAGGATTTAATATCCTACGGGTAAGTTAGCAGCCCGTCTGTTGTAGGGTCGGGTGGGTTGTCCCGTGAGATTAGTCGAGGTGCGCGTAAGCTGGCTCGGACACTCATGGATATAAAAAAAAAAACAATTAAATGAATTTGAGTGTGGTGTGGATTATGATCCTTTGATTATCTTTCATTTCACTATTAATTAGTTAATTTGTATGAAATTTAATTTGATCAAGTCAAAGTTTGTTTTAAATGATTTTTAAAATTATTGTTTATTATATATATATAAGGAGACAATAGTGATAGGAATATGTTGTATTCATGCTTCTTCATCTTTTAAATTGCAAGTTTATAGAAATTGTAATGGATCTTCCATTCTTTAAAAAGGTTGTCATTGATTTTTTTAAGAGGAAAGGTTTGGTCAATTTTGATGTTAGAAACTTCATTTATATATAATTTAAATTAAATTAAAGAAATTGTTTATTGGTTTGCAAAACAGTTTATTGTTTAGTGACAAAACTGTCGAAATTATCAACCAATATAGCAAAGTGTCATTATGTATCTGTGATAGATAGTGATGTCTATCACTAATAGATAGTGATAGATGATAGTAGTCTATCAATGATAGACAGTGACATTTTATTATATTTGTAAATATTTTAGCTTATTTTGCTATATTTGAAAACAACTCAATTTATAATGAAATTTACTTTTAGGACATGATGAGAATTCAAACTACAAACCTCTTGATTGTTAATAGATATTGTATACTAGTTGAACTATGCTAACTATGGTTTATTAAAATTTGTTAAAGATAAAAAAAAAAATTGTTTTTGTTATTATTATTATTTAGTCAAAATATTATTTGCCTCTTTTGAAACTTGTGTTTATTTTAATTTTCATAATATTAAATGTTAATATTTAGTTTTCGTAATTTCAATTGTGTTGACTTTAACCAAAAATAAAAAAACAAATAAATTGATTTGGACCAACTTGCTTATATACTTCAAATCAATTAATCTATTGTTTAGAATAAATGAAGTATCGTTGTTTAAACATTACTTCCAATCATCTTCTCAGAGTAAGTTTATAGCAATAATTGACATGATCTTTCGCTTTAGAGCTTAGAAGTTCGATCTCTCATTTCTACTGTTGTACTAAAAAAATCGTAGAAAGAGAATAAAAGAATTATTGTCAAATATGTTTATTGTTTAAAAATTTTAAACTATAATAAAGATAATAATAAAATAAAAATGAAATGCTAGAAAAAAGATATAGTTAAATTAAATATCAAATTTATGGGGAAAAAAGGGATAAAGTCTAAAAAATTGAAACAATAAAATAATATTAAATTTGGAAAAAAAATTGGAAGGTAATATGAGAGCAAAAATAATATTCAAATTTTGTGACAAGATTTAATTACATAATAATTATATGTGCTTTAAGAATATAAATGAAAAAAGGCTCATGTACAAAGAGACATTTTTGTTATAATTCTAAACACATCTAATTTTTGTCCAAATCTCAATTGAAACTTTAATCGATGCTATAGAGTCCAATTTTCCATATAATAAGTACACGCTATAGTTTACAAATCATTTACAAGTTCAATTAATTACAATTTATGCTCACTTCGACGTATATTTTTTTTTTTTTTTTGTTGTAGATCTTATTTTTTAATATTACTGATTCAAACAGAAAATAATTGAAATACCCACTATTTAAACCTAAATTTAATTTAATAAAAATGATTAATATCTTACCCAATTGAATTATACTAAACTTAAATCACTCACAAATTTATCAGTATTCAATTAGTAAAAAAAAAAATTAAATTAATGGGAGTTTTTTCTTTACCTAATTTCATGAAGGAATTGTTGATAGGAAAAAGTTAGGCAAGAAAATTATTATTCTACAAAAATATTTGAAGCTTCTTTTGTCATTAATACATATTTTATTTTTATCATTAACACATACTTTATTTCAGTTGAGTTGGGTTTACTTTGATCTTTTTTTTTTTCTTGAATTAGCTCGATCAATAGAAGTTCCTTTCAAACATTATTTTTTATTTTTTTCTTCCATATATAATAATAATATCTATTTCCTCCACCAAACAAAAAGTAGAAATCTTTTTTATCTACACACGACACAATCAATTTTTTTTTATATCCATGAATGTTCGAAATCTTTTTTATCTACACACGACACAATCACTTTTTTTTTATATCCATGGGTCTTCGGACCAATTTATTTGTACCTTGACTAATTTCATGAGAACATTCCACCTCACCCTAGTTACAGTATTTGGATATTAAGAAAATTCATAGAATATTAAATCTTAGTTAGGTGGCCACCACACAACATAATTACTTTATGTTTGATTGAAACTATTATTATTTAAATATACATAAAAATATTTTGGAGTTCAAAGATAATTTTTTAAAATTATTATTGTTTTTTACAAGCGAATTATATGTGGGTGGGTTGCAAAAATATATGTGTATGTGTGTCTAACTCATCTAAGTTTCAAAATTATTTCGAAACATGTCTTTAATCATTTAACATCAATTTAATTTTTTCACTTTTAAACGTTATTTTTATATCATTAAAATTGATTTTGAATCATTCAAAATATGTTTGAGAGTGAATTTTAATTTGACTACTGTGATTATAAATAATTTCAAATTTTGAAAACAACATTTTTTATATTTATGTTGGGAGTGTATCTAGAATTTGAATTAAAAATTTCAAAAGGTAGAGATAAGAGTTTGCTAAATATAAGAGTTCATTTCGTTTCATTTTATTAGAATTAAATGTGTATTATATTATCAATTATATATATCGTATAATATTTGTGTTCGTGTGTGTTAATTTTTGTTTTCAGATCAATATAACTAAACAAATCATAAGCTTTCGTATTTATGTTTGTTATTTAGTCGGTGTATTTTAAAAAGAGTATAGTTCATCCCTTTACCACACAATCAATGAAAAATACAAATTTTAAAATTTTAAAATTTATTATAAACTCTTTTAAAGTAGGAAAATTTTTAAAAATAGAAAAATAAGGAAAACTATTTACATAAAATAGCAAAAAATTTAGATAGTTGTGATAGACGCTGATAGAAGTCTATCACGGTCTATCAGTGATAGAAATGATAGAAGTTTATCACTGATAGATGCTGATAGAAGTCTATCAATATTTATGAGTGTTTTTTTTGTTATTTTCTGTAAATAGTTTGACATTTTTTTTATTTGTGAAAATTTCCCTTTAAAGTATATATAGAGACTAAATAAACATCATCACAAAAATAAAGGCATCGTATAGTAACAATTTTAGCTCAATTTGATAAGATTATTAGTTTTTTTAAAAAAAAATTTAATTTTTGTTTTTTATTTTTAAAAAACAATAACCAATATACTTTTTGTTTTATAAAAATAAAAAACATGTTTAGTAATTAATTTTATTTATCCGTTTATTAAAAATTGAAAATCTAAAAGCATGTATGCTAATTGTGTGTTTGCTTTTTGTTTTTAAAAAATTTAAAATATGTTTTGATGACTTTTTTTTAGTTGTATATCTTTTAATAAAAATAAAATTAAACTTTGTCAATATTTTTCCAGCTGATAAAAGAAATTGAGATTTGAAGGAATAATTCTCTAGATTTTTATAAACTATTTGTGGCAATTCAAATAGTTACATCTCTTGGTGCGTAATTGTGTCTTTTGAAAAAAGATGTATTCTTTCATTAAGGTTGTGTTACCTTCTTGTAAAGTGTTACAATTTTACGAATATTTTTCACAATTTTAAATTTTAATTTTGAAATTGTTTGGAAAAATTGCAGTTACTCCTGTTAAAAAAGAGAGGGAGAGAATTGATTTAGAATTGAAGTGTGAAAAAAAAGATTCAAAATTAGTTAATTTATTCTTATATTTCATTACAAAAAGTGGAAAATGTTATTATAAAATGACAAAAAAAAAAAAAAAAAGTGGAAAATGTTATTTATAATGGCAAAAGAATAAAGTTGAAAAATATTTGTGGAGTTGCCATTCGAACCCATGCACCCCAAGTAACAGGTGGTACACATAACAACCACTAATCCAGAATTTTTTTAATAAAAATCATGCACACGTTTTGTAAAAAACAAAAACAGATTTTTTTTAAAAAAAAAAGGTTTTCGTTTCTAAAATTAATTCTGAAAATGTTTTTTAAAATTTAAAAAAAAAAAATTAAAAACAACTTTTTTTTTTCTTTTAATTTTAAAATTTTGGTTTGATTCTTAAAAACTTTGGTAGCAAATAACAAATTAAAAAATTTAAAGGTACAGTGAGAGTAGAGATTCGTTATATACGTCGAAAAAACCAAATTATATTAGTAAATCCACCTAAAATATTTATAGTTCAATAGTTTGGGCGTCTCTAATTTTTTGAAAAAAGAATGTTGTAGATTTTAGTCTCGTCTTCAAATGTGATGTAATATTAAAAAAAAAAAATTGAAGAAGAAGAAAGGAAGATGGCGATGTTGTACCGTTGTAGTAAGAATGTAAGATCAAATATAATATATATATATATAGAGAGAGAGAGAGAGAGGGAGCATTAAATGCTAGCTTCGCAAACAATTTAAACATAGATAATATTATTGTTCTTTCACCAATAACCTTATTTGATATTATGATATGTTATTATATTATTAACAAATGGTCATTTTTAATCATTTTAAGACAATTTCCATTTTAATTTATTCCTTCCTTAAAATTTGTTGGATTATTATGCATTATATATCAAGCTTTCTTGTATTCTTCTTCTTTAAAAAAAAAAAAAAAAAAAAAATCTTATTTGTATTCTCAAAAGATACTTGACTTTATTTCTTTATAGAATATGTATCAAATGAAGATCATTTCCTTGAGTCCGTGTGTCATGGTCAAAATTTAAAGCATGACCGGATCAATTATCTTTTTTTTTTTCTTTTATTTTGTGAGTATTAAAAAAAAACCCTTCGAATTTTGCTAAAAAAATTATGGGAAAGAAAACATTAGAATTGGAAATGTTTTTTTTTTAAAAAAAAAAAAAACTTTGGAATATTACCTTTTAGTCTCCTTATTTTAAGAGGTTTGGTTTGATGCTTGAGTTTTTAAAATATATTTTTTAGGACGTTGAATATTTTAGAATGGGTGAATTAGACATTAAATAATATTTTTTATTATTTTGTAAAATGATATGACATTTTAAATTAGAAAAATAATTTTAAAAAATTAGAAGCCAACTTGTTTAATTATCTCTTTTTTTTTTTAATTTTATTAATGAAAATAAATGATTTCCAATTTTCAAATCACACTCGTCATCGATTCTCATTAAACTAGCTGTGACCTGCAAAAGCTTTTAACAAAAATAGGTTTTTAGTAAATTAATTTTATTTATTTCTAAATATAGTAGCTATATACTTCTAAATTTTTATCACTAAAAAAAATTTATTAGATAATGAAAGTAGAGGGGGGAGAGAGAAGGGATAACTTTTTAAATTATTGTTATAATTTAAAATGTCATACAATTATTTTAAATAATAATAATAAAATAGTTTAGTAACCTTTAAATTTATTTTTAAAAATTTGGAGATTAAAAAAATATATTTAAAAAATTTAGAGACAGAATACATCATCTTTAAAAAATTTAAATTTAAGGACTAAAAAATTGATATTTTTTTTTCAGCCTTCTTCTAGTTGACTAATGAGATGATTACACATGATAAAGTTGGGTCTAAATCTACTTACAATTAAGTGGGAAATGGTATCAGCAGTAATCTCTTACTACTTGACTGCATTGACTTTCTAAACTCAAATTAAATGCAATTTAAAAAAAAAAATCAATGACTTCACATCTCTAAGTACTACTTGTTAGGATAACTATTATTATTATTATTATTTTAAAGTATATTTATAGTGGTATGATATTTTCTATTTTAAATTCAAGGTTGATTGCTTTTTTACAATTATTTTTTTTATAATATATGAGATGGAGAAATCTAAATTCTAACTTCGAAATTGATAGTACAAATACTATGACCACCGAATTAACGCTTATTTTGGCGTATAGACTTTTACCTTTAATTTCTACCCATATATATATACTTTAAAAATAATATATGTACTTGTAAACGTCAATTAATAATTTAAAACTAGAAATAGTTCTCCTCAAATTCATAATTAATAAAACATACTCAAGAAGTCAACAAGCTTAGCAAATCACGATCATAGAATAAAACATTTAGAAATCATTAGATCAGTCATTCACAAACTTACTCTTACGTATCCATAACCCTAGTTGAGGTAGAGTAAACTCAGTACACTCAACGTCAATAGCCTTAGCTAATGTAGAGTAAACTCAATACAATTAGCGTCGATAACTCTCATATGTGCACGTAGAAATACCCCCAAAAGGTCTAGTACCATTGCACACAGCCAAAGCCTATTTATGTGCCAAGGTGGATCTCAAAGACCTATATCATACTCATATACTGAACTTTGCATATACCTTCATCTCTTTGAGTATCAGGAGTCCTTAAAGCATAATGATATAAAAATTCTTCCTCTTAAACCAAGACACGTTATAAAAATAATTATAAAGCATATAACTTCTTCTTTTATAGGCAATAACATTTTTTTTTAATGGCTTTTCACAATTTGACCATAAAAAAACATGCCTAAGGCAAGTAAAACATGCTTACATGGACAAATTTTACTTTACACAAAATATTAATAAACTCACAAAGCTTATGATATAGTATTCATATTCAACATATATTAGAAACAAAAACTCATGTCATAGAAATCATGCTTGAGTCATAAAAGAATTTATTTAAAAATATTAATATTTTGTCACTCACGGTTAAATGCAAGAACTACTTGAATTTAGGCTTTTCTAACCTCCGCTTGTCCCGAAATAAATTTAACCCAAGGTATCAACACAATTTTCCTTCCTAATCACGTAGCTCATTCTAAACTTTATATATATATATATATATTTTTTTTTTTTTTTTTTGAAGTGTTGTTAACTGCATGGTAAAGATCTTTCCATAAATCAATTTGTTTTGAACAAATCACAATTTAGTTGGTATTTATTGTTTTAGAAATTAGAAACTACAATTTGTTCTTTACAATGTAAGCTTAATTTCAAATTGATTTTTGTACAATTTTAGTAATTTTCAATTCAGTTTGTATAGACTACTCAAACTTCGCGAGTCATCGTTATCATCTATCATTACAAGTTGTTATCATCTATGTACACGTATAAAATCAGACTTGAGACTATTTCATAAGGATTAAATTGGTAATAAATAATAATTAATTGGTTAAAAAAGTAACATATTCAAAAAGACACATATATAAGAGTTGTGTATCCAATATAATATAATAGAGAAAATTACTTTTTTTAGCCCTCAAATTTTAAAGAATGTATGTATTTAAATCCCGTTTGATAATTATTTGGTATTTTATTTTTGAAAATTAAGTCTATAAACTCTTCCTCCACCTCTAAATTTCTTGTCTTTTTATCTACTTTTTACCATTGTTTAAAAAACCAAGCCAAGTTTTAAAAACTAAAAAAAATAGTTTTTAAAAACTTGTTTTTGTTTTTGAAATTTATCTAAGATTACAACTCTAGTACTCAAGTAAGATGCTAATCATTGTAAGCAATTTGGAGAAAAAAAGAGACTTAATTTTTAAAAACAAAAAACCAAAAACGAAATGGTTACTAACCATTCCGTTTTTTGTTTTTGTTTTTGAAAATTAAACTTATTCCCTCCTCATTTTTTACATTGATTTGCATATATTTTAAGTAAAGTAGTTGAATTCTTTGCCAAATTCAAAAAATAAAAAAAGTCTTTAAAAGCTACTTTTTTTTTTTTTAGTTTTCAAAGTTTGGCTTGGTTTTTTAAGTCATTGGTAAAAAGTAGATAACAAATAAATAAATTTGAATGTGGAAGTAGTGCCTGTAGGGTTAATTTTCAAAAACAAAAACAAAAAATGAAATAGTTACAAAACGAGGCCTAGTTATTGAGTTTTCAAAATTTACATTTTGAGTCAACAAGTATTTAAGAATACATTTAAAAGATCGGTAAAATATTTTTTTTATTATTTTAAATAATTATATGACATTTTAAATTAGAAAATTAATTTTAAAAGATTGTCTCTTTTCTCTAAAATTATTTTTATAAATTTGAGGACTGAAAAAATACATTTTCAAAAATTAGGGACCTATCACACTTAAGAATCATAAATTAAAAAATTACATTTAAAAAATCTAAAATCTAAATATACGATTATAATAATTTCCATCAATATCTATAAAGTTTACTAAAATACTACATAAGTAATTCTCCCAATATAATGAGATGGCACCAACATTTTCATGGTAATTTCTTGAAAGTTTGGTTATAGAGCAATTGGGAAAATTAATAAATGAATAAACAAAAGAAAAGAAATTTCCATGAAAAATAAAAGTAAAAATATTTTAGTCATCGTTCATCAATGAAGTGACGTCATTGTGACGGTCCTCAAATCTCCGGCATTTTTTTTTTAGAATTCTTCTGTACTCCACCAAACCACTTGAACGGTAAAATGTAAGTCCCGTTGGGTATTGGTTTGATTTTTTTTTTTGTGTGTTTTTTTTTTAAAAAATTAAATCTATTTCTTCTAAAAATTTTCATAACTTTTATAGTAAAAAAAGAAGATGAATTATTAGCTAAATTTTAAAAACAAAAAATAAATTTTTAAACGAGTAATTTTCAAATATGAACCAACTTATTTATAAATATAGCAAAATGACATTGTCTATCAGTAATAGATAGTGTTAGAAATTAATAAACATCTATCAGTGTCTATCGATGATCAATGATATCATTATCTATCACTAATAGACAGAAATATTTTGCTATATTTATAAATATTTTAAATAGTCTTATCATCTAAAATAATTACCCATTCTAAAAACTATTTTTCTAAAAAAAAAATTAGCCTAATTTTTAAAAAGAAAGCAAATAACATGTAAATAAAAATTAGAAAATATTTTCAAAACTTGAAAAATCTCTTTCTACTCATTTCAATTATTGACTTTTTTTTTTTTTCTTTTTGACAATGCATTTCTTGACTTCTAAACTTAGTTTCCCAATTTTCTTCCATCTATGCGTATTCGTATTTTTGCGATGGTTTTCTATTTTGGGAATCATAAAAAAATAATATTTTAATTGCGTGGTTGTCCATTACATGATGGTTTTCAAACTAAAGGAAAGAAAGTACTTTGGGGCCTTATCGATTAATTGATTAAATTAAAAAAAAAAAATCGTTTCTTTCATTATTAGAAAAAAAAAAAAGAAAAAAGATTTACTTTGAGTAGGTAATGGAAGACTTACTTTTTTGTGAGGGCCAAGTGTTTTGCATTGATTTTGAAAGAAATGATTAATGAAGAAAACTTGTCTCTACATTATCTCTTTTTTATGGCTTAATTTAACTCCCTTTTATTTATAAAGAAAAATATATGATGGAAGTTTTACGATAAATTTTTCTATACTAAAGTGGTACGAAAAAATTTTCATACTATATTTATTTATTGTGTGTCACGTCAATGCACTTTTAAAAAATAGAGTGAAATTTAATGATATCAATGTGGGGTCAACAAATATTTATTAAAATAAATTTATAGTGTAAATACAGATAGTGTAGTACTACAAAAGTATTGGAAAGTTTTTCAAAATTTCATATTAGGGTTTCAATATCAATCTCTACTATAATGATATTGAAATAATCTCAAATCCTACCAATACTAAAATAACATATTCAAAATGCTATTATACATATCACGTGATATCAAGCACTCTAACAATTCTCTTGATGGATATGATCAAACTTTTTTAAGGGATCCATGTGGTCAAATATATAGTGGTGTGGGTAACTTTCCTCCATTATTTATAGGTCTTTTATCTTTAAGTCCATTTGATGGTCAAATCAATGATTGATGATGAAGAAGTGATATAGGCTTAAAAAAAATTATATTTTAGTAAATACCATTTATCAAATAAAAAACTATGGTAACTTCCCTCAATTATTTATTGGTCTTTTATTTTAGTCCATTTGATGGTCAAGTCAATGATTGATGATGAAGTGATAATGGAGGAAAAAAATCATATTTAAGGGTCTGCTAGATAGCCATTTGGATTTTTGTTTTTAAAAATTAAACCTAAACATCACTCTCATATACTGGTTTATATGTTTTGTTCTCGAGTTTAGGAGCGTTTTTAAAATTAAAATCAAAATTTAAAAACTAATTTTTTTAAAAAAAAAAGATATTTGATTTTGTTTTTAGAAATAGACTAAGAATTGAAATGTTTATATAGGAAATATGAAAACTATGTATAAGAATTGTGAGAAAATAAGCACAATTTTCAAAAACAAAAAACAAAAAATAAAATTGTTACCGAATGAGGCTTTAGTGAATAATATACACACACATATAGTTAAAGTATAAATTTAGTATAAGAACTCATTGGTGTCAAATAAGGTCTTAAACTTTGAAATATTTTTAAGTCCATGAATTCTTAATGTTGTGCCTAATAGGTCAGTAAACTTTAAAAAGTGTCTAACGGGCTGTTGAACTTTCAATTTTGTATCTAAATAAACTATTGAATCTTTCGTTTTTGCGTTTAATAAGTCATTGACCTATTTGACATTTTTAAAGAATTCATTAACCTATAGGCCACATAATTGAAAGTTTAATGATATATTAGGCACAAAATTCAATTTTTATAAGTATACTAAATTCGTTAATTTTAAAAAAGGTAGAATAGGTCAAAAATCTAGACATGAAATTGAATGTTGAAGAATCTATTTGACACTTTTATTATACACAAAATTGAAAGTTCAGATATATATTGGATAACTTTTTGAAGTTTAATGGCTTTATTGAAAACAAAAATAAAACTTTAGAGATCAATTAATTTGTAATTTAACGTATCTTTAATTTTCTTGAAACGAATTTCATAATCTTTTGCCAACCCATATTTTCCTCTTTTTTTTCCTTTTAATTGATTTTTCTCATTACATTCAAGTTTTAACCGATTTGTGAGGGGTTATAGTTGCATAAAAAATTAAAAAAAAATAAAAAAAAGTTTCACTTTTTCCATGAATCTAATGTTAACATTGAATTGTTTCTTAACTAAAGTTGTAAAACTGCTGATTCAAACCTAACTTAAGTATCAATAACTCTTTCAAAGGTGGTTGGTTGAACCTTTCATCTTTTAATTCTTGAAACTTAAAAAGAAAAAAAAAAAAAAAAAACTCACTTTACTAAGGCAACTTCTTATAAGTGGGAATTACAAATAACCAAGGAAAATATAGTAAATATTGAGAAACATAAACTTAAACAATTAGGTTGAGGCGCGGATATCTCACTCTACTTAAAGAGATTTAAGCCCTCTGCGATGTATATTGAAATTCTTAATATCAACCACCGGTGCAACATATATTCTCTGGTCTGTCCCCTCCAAGATACAACAATCCAACGGATAAGTAAGAAAAAAAGATATACCGATTGTTCCTTGGTATATTTTTTGGAGCAAAGTAAGGACTTATTTATAGTAAAACTAGATCTAAAATTTATTATGCAATTAATTTAACATTCAACAAATATATTTTTTCATATTTGAAAACTCTCTTATTAAATCTCAAATTAAAACTTCATAAGCAAACCTATTAAATATTAAAAAAATGTAACAATAGCTAGTTCATTCTTCAACAAGCACACATATTAAAGTAATGACAGATCTATGAAGGGACTAGAAGACACGTGCCCCTCAACTGGCGACATTTTGTATATATATATATATTGATTTTGATTGAATATTTAAACATGAACACATTTCACGTAAAGTTCTGAATCTTCCACTGCATTAAAGAACTTAAAGTCCTAATATCTCTAATTATCAAATTGATCGTGTAAGTAAATGATGAAGTTGCTCTTTAATAAGCTAAGCAAGTCTATGTTAGGATGCGTAATAATATACAAACACATATATTGAGCTTCTAATTCTATTTACTTTTGCAAAATTATTTTCAAACTCATATAAGTGAGAAAAGCCATAAGATAAATTAAATTTCTAGTTTTTTAACGTTTAGGTTTGAGTTCAATAAGTACATAATAAAATAAAAATGTCTAATAAGCTTTGAGACTTTCAATTTTGTTTCTAATAAATCTTTGATATATTCGACACTTATTGAAATTAATAAATTTATTAGACATAAAATTTGAATTTTAAATTTATGATAAATTTATAAATTTAGAAAATGACGAAAACACAAAATCGAAAGTTTAAAAACTTATTAAACACTTATATTAAAAAATTTAATGGCATGTTCTACACTAAGAAATTTATGATACACAAATCTAAATTTTCAAATATTAAGCCTATGTATAAAAGTTTAGGAACTATAATTTAACCTAAATCATAAAAATAAAATTTTGATAAAGCTACGAAGTACTCCGCGGTTTAATAGCACTACAAGTAAGGTTTAAAATATCGACATCAATTGAAATATTGAGGTCTTAATTTTACGAAAATATCGATAAAATGTCAAATTCGATAGATATTTATGGAAAAATTATAAAAACAAATAAATTAAATTAGTAAATAAATAATTTATTATTTTCAAATAAGTAAATATGTCTGTTATTTATATTAGTGAAAATTTGATGATTATTTTTTTTGTATTTTGTGGATTTTTCTACGATATAATAGAAATATCGATTCACCCCTTATATCGATTTCGAACCAATAAAAACATGAAAATATCCACATATCGAGTAAAAAAAAAAAGTGAAAACTTGTAACTATAGTTATTAGTTATTAACTCCCATTCCTATCCATATAAGTCAAATCATCAATTATGTAATATAGCTTAGTTAAGACAATTGCTATTACAAAAGTACATCTACTATGTCAAATCATTTCATACTATTAAATTATATTTTTATATAAAAATAAACACGTCTCAATTGACATAAAATTTGTTTTGTTAACTTCAAGATTAGAGGTTCGATTTGTTGGAAAAAAACCTCTCACTTCTACCGCAGAAATAAGCAGAAAAATATATGAGAAATTAAAAGAAAGCAATAAATATAGAAACACAAGAATTAACGTAAAAAACTCCTAACTTGGAGAAAAACCATGGACCAAGAAAAATCCACTATGTGAAAAATTGTTACAATCACACAAATAATTTTCTCTCTCGATCCCAATTACAAGAGCACTCTCTCAAAACTTTTATACTACTCATATCTTTTTCCCACTCTCAAACTAGAGAATACAAAAGGAATTTAATTAAAGTTAGCACACTAAGCTTAAAATGTTTCTAACTGGGACGAATTGAAACTAGAAGCATAGACTCCTTTTATAGGCTTGGAGTCCATCCCCATTCTTTAACTTAACCGATGTGGAACAATTGCACTTCTAATATTTTGCCAAAAACCCAACACGATTTCCCATCCTATATCTTATAAAAAAAAAAGTTACATTTCTTCATTTATATTTCATCGACAGTAAAAAATCTATGAAACATAAAGAAATAAGTCAACAAAATGTTATAAACATGCTAAAATATTTATTTTTTAATTTAAATATGTTTTTATTGTTTTCTTTTTTCTTTTTATAATTTTCATATAAATATTCATATTAATATTTTGTCTATATTTCCATCAATATTTTTGTAAAACTAAAGCGTCAACATTTTTGTCAATATCGTTTATAGATTTATGGGGAAAAAAAGTATACTTTCAAAAAAAAAAATAAATAAAGAGAATTATATAGTCCACATAAAATTTCCCACAAAAATTGTGTGCTACATAACCCTAGGTCTATATTATCCAAACTTTGAAACATTCAAACTTATGGACAACAACGTTACCCATAAATTTATGGATATTCTAAGTGTCGCCGTTAATTATTTATATATTATGTCGCCGTTAATTATTTACGTATTATAATTTAATATATGTTTTGTTTTTTCTTCTGAGAAAGTCGTGAAGCCAATAGATAATTAGTCAAGTTCAACAAGAGATAACAAAACAATATAAACTCCAGCAGATTAAGAATTAGCCTTTGGAGATTATTTAAATTAAAAAAAATTAGCCTATTTTTGTATATATAAATTTGCTTATTTCAAATGGTGACTTGTTTTACAATTCAGTGCTTTAGAATCAACCGTTCTAAATATATTAAATAAAAATTGTGCTGTTTTTTTTTTTTTTTTTTTTTTTTGGTAATTATAAGCACCATTATTTCAAATTTGTTCATAAGCTAAATATATATTTTAATTGCTAATGTATATATGACTTTTGAAATTAGTCAATTTTTTTTGGTCATGTTTAAGTTCCAAAATACACGCCAACATCATATATATATATATTAATTAGCGAACATCAATTATTAATAGTATAATTGCTTTAAAAAAATTATTAATAGTATAATTTGGAGATTTTCTAGTCTCGAAACAAGGTTGTGAACTAAAATTTTTAAGTCTCAATTTTATGATAGTGTTAATAAAAATATTGATAAAATGTCAATTTAGATTATTGTTTTTGAAAAAAAATTATAAATATAAATTTATAAAAGTATAAATTAAGTTTTATATTTACTATTAGATTAAAATATTATTTTAGTTATGGAGTTTCATTTAATTTTAATTACTTTTAATTGTCTAAATTTAGACCATTTCTTTTTAAATCTTAAATTTATTAAGTGCACTTTCGATAAATCATATATGTATATTTTAAAAAAATAAATATATTTTCAAATTTGTCAATAGAAACTATTTTTTAAAAAAAGAAATCAACAATATACTAACCACCAGACTAAAGTTAAGATTTATCGAAAGTATATAAACTAAACAAAACCTAAAGTACAAAACTAAAATAATATTTTAATAATATTATTATTAATTTCTAGTATGCGTTACTAATATTTATAGATTTGTATTATACATTTCATCAATCTTTTTTTGTAATATAATAGAAATGTTGATTCACTCATTATGTCGGTCAATGTCGAACCTACAAATGTGACGTCAATTAAAATAATATCGAGATGTTGATGAAAATTTAAAATCGTGGTCTCTAGTTACCTAATTCAGACTACCTCTACCAAACTTTGCTCGCTCGTTTACTCCAAATTATATAAACGTTTTTTTTAATACGACGTTAAGTTTTTTATAGAATATATAGTTCATTTTGTTTGCTAAGTTAGTTTGTCTCCAAAGTCTTTTTGCTATATGTTAGTCCAGCATTCCACATCTTATCACCAAGGACAAATGCATCATTTGTCTTAATCAAGATCTTGTTAAATAAACATATCTTCAATTTTGTGGGTAAATTTTTCCAACTCATCAAATTAAAAACATGGGTATCACATCTTATAATATAATAATAATAATATGTATTTTAAAGTCAAGTTTACAATTTCAATGTTTAATATAGAATAGTAAATACTTTGATTAACAAAACACATTGAAAACCAATTGAGACGATATTAATATAAAGTATACTTCACTGTTTAATTCACACTGTCTATTTATATTTATATTTATTTTTATTTTTATTTTTTTAAGCTAGAAGTTTAAATCCTCACACTGAAAAATCAATTTGTATTCTTAAAATTTGGGAATGGAATCAATTAGAACTTCAAACTAATTCTTCTTGTGTATATATATATTTTTAAACCTTAAACTTTTATTAGGCTATAGGGTGAAAAACTAACCACTTCCACCAAGTTGATTCTATCATTTTCTCTAATATTTATGTTAATTCATGCATTATTTAGAGAAATATTATATACGGTAAAAGTTATGTAATAATAATGGTTTAAAATAGAACCCTAACCAAGTATTCTAATCGGTACAATTACTAATTTGAGTTTTGAATTAATTAAATCCTCAAAATTTGATATAACTTCATATTTTTTTTTCTAATTTTTCTTAGTTGACAAGGACAACAATTAAACCTTTCACTTTTAAGATTATTGGTAATTTATTTTGCCTACTAAATTGAAATAAGAGTAATAGTCGGGTGCATCATATGCATTCTCTATTATCAGTCATCACTCACACTATAAAAATTAAAATATTTTAAAAAAGAAACAAAACAAAATTGATAAACTATAATTAGATAATTTAGTGAGATGCACATATATATCCTATCGTGTATATAATATATAAAATAATTTAGTGAGTGCATCATATGCATTCTCTATTATCAGTCATCACTCACACTATAAAAATTAAAATATTTTAAAAAAGAAACAAAACAAAATTGATAAACTATAATTAGATAATTTAGTGAGATGCACATGTATATCCTATCGTGTATATAATATATAAAATGTACCCAATATTAAAATAAGTTAAACATAACATAATGTTGAGTCAGTCAATGATTATTTAGTCTAAGAATGGTTGTTGAAGTCATCCCTTCCTCTTCTTTCTTCCTCTATAAATCCCTTCAACTCACACAGCCATAGCCATCTCTCAGAGCTTTCTCTCTCCTCTCTCTCTCTCTCTCTCTCTAATCTTACGATCATATTTTCCAATTTCCAGTTCCAATGATACTCTCAGAGCCTCCAAAGAGTAACACCACCACCAAATTAATGCATATCAAAGAATTCTTTGGCTTCTCCCACTCCTCTTCTTCTAAGTCACTCCACTCCTCTTCTTCTTGCCCCACTTCCGGCCACTGGAGACTCCCGCCGTCGAGCTATGACCCTTCTGAATCGGCGGCCATGGAAGAGGCAATCATTAACTCCGAACCCATCATCACGAAATGGGACCCGGATTCTTCTGAGTTCAACAGAATCACCTTCCTCTTCCGCCATGGCCGAGCCGAATCCGGCGAGTTCCTTAACTCCGTCAACAGCCTCCGGCGAGCAATGGATTTTTTCATATTGGCTAATTCCACCTCATCCGTCCTTGTTAATGCTCAGAAGTTGATGCAGGCTGCCATGAGACGACTTGAGAAGGAATTTTACCAGATTTTGAGTGAGAATCGCCAGAATCTAGACCCTGAATCTATTTCCAGCAGGTCCTCCGACCGGTCGACGGCTGACGGGGAAACCGGTGGGGATTCCGTCAATGAGTTCGATAGAATTTCGGCCGATTTGAAATCGATTGCGGATTGTATGATAGATTCTGGGTATGGGAAAGAGTGCGTTAAAATCTACAAAGTAATCCGAAAATCGATTGTTGATGAAACTCTGTACGGCCTTGGAACAGAGAAATTCAAACTTTCGAGAATTCTGAAATGGAATTGGGATTCGCTCGAGCAGATAATCAAGACTTGGATGAATTCGGTTAAGATCGCTGTGAATACTCTGTTTCGTGGAGAAAAAATTCTGTGCGACCATGTTTTTTCGAGATCTGAAAGAATCAGAGAGTCCTGTTTTTTTGAGATCACAAAAGAAGGTGCAATTACTTTGTTCAAATTCCCGGAATTGGTCGCAAAAGGGAAGAAAGATTCCGACAAAATCTTTCTATTAATGGACTTTTACGAGGCAAATTCCGACGTATTGCCGGAAATTGAAGTCATATTCGACTCTGTTTCAACGTCCACCATTAAAACGCAAGCTCAAACATCGATGACGAAACTCGCCGATTCAATCCGCGACATTCTTTTTGAATTTGAATCAACAATTCAAAAAGATTCATCGAAAAATCCAACCCCCGGTGGCGGAATCCACCCACTAACCCGATCAGCAATGAGCTACATCTCGTCTCTCGGCGATTACGCCGCAACCCTTTCCGACATCCTCACCGTCGAAAACTCTCCAATTCCGCCATCGTACATGGAAACCATCGCCGCCGACGACGCACTGTCCTCGCCAGTGGCGGCCCAACTGGGTTGGCTGATTCTAGTCCTCCTCTGCAAACTAGACACAAAAGCAGAGGTGTACAGAGACGTATCATTATCGTACTTATTCCTAGCGAACAACTTAAATTTCATTGTAAAGACGGTAGCGACGACGAATCTGAAGATGCTAATCGGCGGCGAGTGGGTAGCGAATCACAGGAACAAAGTGAAGGTGTACGCAGCGAATTACGAAGCGACGGCGTGGAGCAGAGTAATGAAGTCGTTGCCTGAGAGGGGTTCGGAGGAAGTGGGGTCGGCGGAGACGGCGGCGGAGGGGTTCAAGAGGTTCAATACGGCGTTTGAAGAAGCGTATCGGAAGCAGACGTCGTGGAGAGTGGAGGATGGGAATTTGAGAGACGAATTGAAGATGTCGATAGCGAAGAAAGTTGTGCCGATTTACAGAGAATTTTACGAGGGGTGTATTGAGAAAGTGAATGTGGGTGTGAGATTTTCGCCTGATGATTTGGGGAATTATTTGTCGGATTTGTTTCATGGAGTTTCTTCTTCGGGGAGTTCTTCATCTTCTTCATCTTTCAATAGGAATGTTTAAAGAGCAAAAACAAAGTGATGAGCTGGCTTCACGTAATACGCCACGTGTCAAATTGTATAAAGTTCGGATTTTCTGAGCTGGATATGTTGATTTTTTTTCTTTATATAAATTCAAAAATGAAGTTTGATTTACCATATTTTTTAGCCACATTGAATATGTGAGTTAATAATACTAAGAATGAGAATGCGCTAAAAAAATTACTCTTTTCAAATATAGAAAAATGAGTCAAATTATTTATAAATATAGAAAATTTTTACAGTCTATCACTGATAGATCGCGATAGAATTCTATCGTTTTCTATCGCTCATGCGATATAATTTATTTGTTTGAGCGCTAGAAAACGGTAGAATTCTATCGCGGTGTATCACTCATAGACAGTGAAATTTTTCTATATTTGTAAATAGTTTGATATTTTTTTTGTTTATAGTAATTTCTATATAAAAAAATCTATACTAGTTTTTAGAAAAATTTCTAATATTAGTGTAACCTACTACTTCTAGTTATTATTTAACAAGTCTAGTTATTGTTTTATGAATGCTACATTATTTTAAAATATTCTTGTTATAAGTTATAACTATAGTATTAAATTTGTGTCGATATGTCGATATTTCTATGTTACTATGAGTTCGACATCGACATAGCAAGTGAATCAATATTTTCATTATATCGTAGATTAATTCACAAACGTAAAAAAAATAAGCAACAAAATGTCAGTACTGTAAATATAATATAAAAAGTATATATGTTAACTTGTTTAAAAAATCATAAAAAATTTATTTACTAATTAAATTTTTTTTTGAATTTTTTTTCATAATTTTTCTCAGAAATATCTATCAATATCGACATTTTATTGATATTTTTATCGACATTTTAGTAAAATAAAGACTTCGATGTTATCGTTGATATTGACATTTTAAACTTTGATTATCACAAGTATTGAATGGAGATAAAAATAATACGAGAAACTTTTCACTAATTTTTTTTTCCTTTTTTAATTTGCCACATATACGACTTAGGGACCTCAACTATTACTTGGGCTATGATTGGGCCTTTTAACTATTACATGAGTTTGGGCCTAACCAATCTAACAAGTCGTTGATTTAAGGGTTACATCGCAAATATAACTAATTTTAGATAGTTGCATTTCAAAAAGAGGAAATTTTAAAAATAGAAAAATAAGAGAAATTATTTAAACAAAATAGCAAAATTTTCATATAGTTGTAATAAACGTTGATAAAAGTCTATCAGTGATAGAAATGATAAAAGTCTATCATTGATAGATGCTAATAGAAGTCTATCAATGTCTATCAGTATTTTTTTTTTACTATTTTCGGTAAATAGTTTGACATTTTTTTATTCGTAAAAATTTCCCTTTTAAAAATGCATAAAACAAAATTTTATTTGTAAAAATTACTAAACGTATAATTAACTAGATATATAGAAGGAGTATAACTAAGAATAAAAATATTCACTTTCCTCCTTAAAAATATGCTAGGCATTTTGGCAATATCACTTGCAAATTAGGCCTTCCTCATCATCGGAGTATTTTTTGTAGGCATTTTTCACAATTTTCCTTGGCTATTTCGTGCCACAATTTTAGATTAATGGTAAATCCATCTAATGATATGTAATTGTTAGCTACACCAATATCGGTTTCATTGAATAATTTTTTCTTCACGAACTATTTATGGTTATTGAATGAATTCAAAACTACTAATTTGACTCTAAGTTGGTAAGATATTTATTACATGCATGAAAATTCACTATTGAATTATATATGAGTGGGATATACTTTGTTGTTACACAAAGTAACCATCGTGACATTTGAAACCATATAATTCATTATTAAACCATTTATAAAAGTTAACAATAATAATTTTTAGAGTTAAATCATTTAAATTGGCATTTTAAAATTTAATAACAAAGATAGAATAAATGTAAAAATTTCATAGACTAAATTGAGAATGAAACCTACTATTAAAATTAAATGCAAAACTTTTTCAAATAAAATAAAATAAAATTAAATTAAATTAAATTAAATTAAACGTTCTAATTTCACTCTAGACTTTGTTTGAACATATATATATTACCTAATCAAATATTCAAAAAATTTAACATATTAATAGATCTCGACCTCATTAATGGGCCTTATGTTTAAACGCCGAAAAATAAGGATATGACAAAATTTTCACAAATTACTTAGGCCACATTTATCCTAGTGAAAACGTAATAAATTAATGATAATATGAAAAATAAGCCCCATTTAATTACCTTTGGTGTTGTTTACTTGTGTACTGCATCCATACTGACACATTGAGCCCACTTCAAAATCTGTAATAAAAAAATGCAAAATGATTGATGAGCGGAGGATGCTCAATCCAATTGCGCCTGGAAATTACGCCGAATTGTTACTATTACCGTTACTGTTCCAAAGGAAAAATTATGAACTTTGACACATTTATTGTTATCGTTACCATTACTGTTTGACTCTCAGAGGTAAAGGTAACGATTGTAGTAAAAGTAATGTAACAAAATTCATAATTCTAAGTAAACACAATAAAAAACAATCCAATTACATTTGTTATTCAGACTCATTATAATTGATCTATCAATAGAATTCTATTACGACTACACCAAATTTTGTTACAGTTTCGTAAATGTGGCTTTAGACAATTGTATAGTTGACTTTATTTTTTATTCTAAAATTGAATATGTCTCACTTTTTAATCTTTCACTCATGTCATCATCAACAGAAATTATTGAATTGGTCTTACTGTGGACGTGGGTTAGGATCTCACTCCTTACTCTCACTACTATATATCCTTACTATTAATTCTCACTTTTGACTCTCGTTCCTCACCTTCAATACCCTTGCTATAATACATCTTCGTGTTTGATCCTTAGTCTTATCTATCGCTACTCTTGCTATTTGCTCCGTTTTAATAAACGGAGCAAGAGCCAGAGCAAGAACTAATAGCGAGAGAAAATAAGGAGAGTGAGAAGCGAGAGTAGTGAGAACACGATTTTAACTACATGCACAATTTTTCTTTCGAGTAATTTCACGAGGACATAAGGTAAGAAAAAGTGACAAAAAAAAAACATAGATCAAAATTTAGGGAAATTTTCAAAAAATGTCAAACTATTTATAGAAAATAGCAAAAAAAATATAGATATTGATATAGCATCTATCTGTGACTTCTACCATTTTTATTATGATGAACTTGGTCTATCCTAATTATTTAAAAATTTTACTATTTTAGGTAAATAATTTTCTTTATCTTTCTACTTTTAAAAATTCACCACAAAATTTATTTCGGCCTTCTAAATGGGTTATCCGTAAAATTAAAAAAAAAAAAAAAAAGTAATTCTCCATCTCCTCCGCCAAACCGCACCGGAGACGCCTCCGTCGGACAGCGACGACCCTGACCGACACGCCATCCAATTTCACACCGGTCGCCCTCCGTCTGCCACATCACAAAAGTCAAAAGTCAGAAACACACTCGTCGCCATGGGAGAACCTCAATTTTCAGCCGTAATTTTTCATCGATCTTAGCATATGTCATCATTCTTTGCTCCCAACCACCAAGGGACCCACCATCTCTCACAGTTTCTTCTCCTTTCTGCAAAACCCTAAATCCTACGTGCCGCCATCTCGCCATGACGCGTCAAATCCCTACAGCCCTAAAGTTCTCTCCCTTTCAGGTGGCAATGGAAGAGGAGGGTCTGTTCTCCTTATCGACGCAATCGAAGAAGAGAATTGCCTCAAGGGGCGATAGAATTAATCCTCATTGGTTAGGTTAGTAATGAGTTCATAGTTTTAATCGCTTCTTCAATGGAATCGCCATGGGATTTTCTTTTTCTCGAACAATCAGAAACATATGCATGTTTGATTATATACACATATCATTAATTGCATATTTGAGTTGAAAATGGTTCCTGATTCAATGATTCTTATCCATGAAATACCTTCTTCCTCTGTTTTTTTGTCTTGTGATTTTGATAATTCTGATGTGATATGTCATTAGAAATCTGTGTTTTATTCTCATTCACTGAGATTGTAATTAATGGCTTCCCTTTGTTTCATGATTGCAACCAGTTACCATATTGAATCTACCAGAGCCATTATCCATGTTATTGATTTGTAACTTTGTATAATTCAAAATACTTATTTCCCTACTCTCTCTCTCTACTCATTATTGAGAATGGTTTGTTTCCTCTCAGTTAATGTATTCATCTTTAAGAGAAATTATTATATGGGACTGTCACAATGTTGTCACGATGTAGTTGACCGTTTTTCACCGTTAAATGTACGAAAGAAAGAAATATCTTGATTCTATATCTATTAAGGATATACAAATTTTTGAATTCACATCCAACCGTTATTATGTAGCCATTTTGATGAATAACTTTTCATCTCAAGGGGCTTTGGTTATTCAGTTACCAACTACCCCAACTAAGCAAAAACAGAACAAAGAGAGAATTTCAGATCATGTTTCCTAATGAAATGACAATTTTCTAGCGTCCTCCTCTACGATGTAATAATTAAACTGAAATTTATTACTTGTGTGTTTTAAGCATCTGAAAACCAATGGTTAGTTTTCTAAGTGGATCATATTCTAGGCTTAATAATTAGTTGTTTTCTTGTAATATTGGGCTTATGTACATATTTTAACCATTTGATCTATAGTCTCTTTTATTGGCCCATCAAAATTTAATGGCACTTTTGATCTACCAAACCATTTACAGGCTGGAATTCTCATCTCTTTGTGAGCAAAGTAAATTACATGGCTGTCTTAGTTGGTACAGAACTTGAATATATTATATATGTACACTCTATAGAATGAGAAGAGCCAACTGAAACTTGATCTCCTCACTCTCACTCTGTCCATGGAGATTTTCATGGCAATATGTTTGTGTTTGCTGTCTCTTTTCTATGCTTTCTTCTGCATATGGAAGTTGATTCTGCAAAGGAGAGGCCAGTGCTGCTACCTGTTAGGGTATGAATGCTATAAAGCTACTGAAGACAGGAAGCTGGGCATGGAATCCTGTGTAAATATTATCTTGAGGAACAAGAATCTGGGGCTTGAAGAATATCGATACCTACTCAAAAGCATCGTCAATTCAGGATTAGGCGGAGAAACGTATGGCCCGAGAAACGTAATTGCAGCAAGAGAAGAAAACCCTTCTCTATCAGATGCTATTTTGGAGATGGATGATGTGTTTTCAAGTACACTTGACAAGCTCTTTGCTAAGACGGGTGTTTCTCCATCTGACATAGATATACTTATTGTGAATGTGTCTTTGTTCTCCCCGGCACCCTCATTGACCTCTCGAATAATAAACCGTTACAAGATGAAGGAAGACATCAAGGCCTTCAACCTCTCTGGGATGGGTTGCAGTGCAAGTATTGTTGCTATTGATCTTGTGAAACACTTGTTTAAAACAAACAGGAATGCTTATGCTGTTGTTGTTAGTACAGAATCTATAGGGCCAAACTGGTATAGTGGAAAGGAACAGCCTATGATGCTCACAAACTGTTTGTATCGCTCGGGAGGTTGTTCGATGCTCTTGACGAACAAAGCAGCTTTGAAGCATTCTGCTTTGCTGAAACTTAAATGCATTCTTCGAACGCATCTGGGATCAAGCAATGAAGCGTATGGATGTTCCATTCAAGTTGAAGACGACCATGGTCACCGAGGTTTTCGTCTTACCAAACACATAAAAGCTGTTGCAACTCAAGCTCTCACCTTCAACCTTCAAAGTCAACTGCCTAGAATTTTACCATTGAGGGAACTAATACGCTATGCCATCCTAACTCATCCACTTTACAAAGTCATTGACAGAAACATTGAAGCAAAGAAAGTACGTTTGAATCTCAAGACTGGAGTCGACCACTTCGGGATACCACCAACTGAAAGGGCAGTCATCGATGGGCTCGGGAAGAGCTTAGGCCTGAGTGATTATGACCTAGAGCCTGCAAGAATGGCACTCCATAGATTTGGAAACACATCCACAGGTGGCCTTTGGTATGTTTTGGGCTACATGGAAGCCAAAAAAAGGCTAAAAAAGGGTGACAAGATTCTGATGATAAGCTTTGGAGCAGGCTATGAATGCAACAGCTGTGTTTGGGAGGTTATGAGCAACTTGAAAGATGAGAATGTCTGGAAAGACTGCATCCTTAGCTACCCTACAAAAAACACCAAGAATCCGCTTGCAGAGAAGTGCAGTTGGCTCAATGACGAGCGTCTATCATTCGTTAAGTTTGACGATGTAAAACAGAATCTACAGCGACAAATTCTTTGAAACAAAGGTCTGTTTTTCTTTTTCCTGTTTCTCTGTTTCTCTTTTTCAGGTCTGGGAGGGGAGGTAGTGTAACTTTACTACTTGCTTTGCTTGTAAAAGATTGGTTGTTTTCTGTTTCTTCTTTATTTTCTTTAATGATTATCAGCCAAGTTCTTCCATCATGTTTAGGATCTCATTTTGAGAAATCACAAATATATCACATTTAAATTCCACTCGAATTTCGATTCAGTTCGGTTTAAACATTATGATTCAATAAGATTCAATAATCTTATTAGCAATGATTCAGTAACCGTTGATTGGTATATTTATAAAAGAATCAAAAACTTTTATTGCTTTTTGTTATTATTGTGGTATTGAATTATTATGATGTTGTAATTTTTCCTGCTCTGGAAAGGCACTGTGAAAGTGCATTAAATTTTGTAGTTGATGAATGCTGTATTATATGCCATAATGTCTTAAAATAATTTGGTGCCCCAAAAAAACTGTTGAGTGAAACTTGTGGGGGAGAAGCTCACATAGTAAAGCACTTTTTTTGATAAGTCAAAAGAAACGAAAAAGTAACACGTGGAGGTCGAAGATTCAAATATCCATTAAATTGCCGTAATACTGGAAAAAGCCATTACAGCTTCACTGTTGTTCAACTATTTTGTACCTTACAAAGTTATTTATGGACAAAGGCCAAAGACTGCTGTGTGGTCTTTTCTTTTTAAAAACAAATGAATTTAAAGGGAGAGGGAGAGAGAAAATAATACAAACTATACCGTTTAAATTACAACTTTTAATTCATAAATTTTTAGTTTTATGTCTTAACTTAAAAAGTGACCATTTAATTTTAAATAGTATGTTGGACATAACATATGAGAAACTTGAAAGTGGGGAAGCAAAATTAAATTAAGAGGGAAATAGAAATGCAATGTATAGTCACTCTCAAATGATAAATACAAAGTGTTGGATTGAGGAGACAGAGTTGGAGCTTATTCTTTAACACTTTCACCAACTTTTCATACCAAAGCATTTAAATTTGGACCTTCTTTTCTTTTCTTTTCTTTCTGATGCAAAACAATAAATCCTCATTAAAGACACCACCTAAAATCCCTCTTTAAAAAAATTAAAAAAACATTATTATTTAGGAAATTACTATAAATAGAAAAAATATCAAACTATTTACAAATATAGAAAAATTTCACTGTCTATTACTACTACGATAGAATTTTATCGCTTTTTATCGCTCAAGCAAATAAATTCTATCACTTGAGCGATAGAATTCCATTGCGGTCTATCACTGATAGACTGTAAAAATTTTCTATATTTGTAAATAGTTTACTCATTTTTCTATATTTAAAAACAACTCTTATTATTTTGGTCAATTTTCCAAATATCTATTTTTGTAATAACTATTTTAGTCTTCAATGTATCTATTAGAGTTCATAAGCTTTTTTAAAACAATATTTATTTTTTGTCATAACTAATTTTGTTCTTTAATATTTTACCACTTAAGTAAATATTTATATCATTATTGTTTATGTGACTCTAGTATATGTAACTCAAATATATATGTGCACATATATGTCTACATCACCCTTTTAATTATAGATATTCAAAGTCACATTATCTTCTTCTTCCTTTTTTTTTTTTTAATAAAATATTGTAAGAAAACTAAATAATAATAACAACAATATCTTTTAAAGATTTGATATTTGGGAGAGATGTATAATACTTTAAGTTGAACTAATACTTAAATTAGTTTTTTTTTCTATTTATCTTTAACAACATGTGGAGGTGAATATTTGAATCTTCACCTAGTGGATGATACAATATCTTAACTAATTGAGTTATATTCGCAATTCCTTTTTCATTTCTGAGTTAACATTTTTTTTTGTTATAGTTAATAGACGTAAATATGTTAAAGGAATCAATTTTATATTTATTATATTTCATTTACTCAAACATTTGTATTTTTTGAATTTCTAAAATTTTACATGAAAATGAAAATTTCACTTTTGAAGTATTTTATTTTAATACAAAAATAAAGAGTTGAAATTGTTTTGATGTTTTTTTTGGTATTATGGGTATTCAAATGTATTATCATTTTTTTTTTAAAGTTGTGGTGTATGGTATATATCATTAAAACTTGTTGAATTATGGGGCAGATTGATATTGTGTACATCCAAACTATTGGCAAAAATTATCAAATAGTGATTAAAAGGCCAAAACTATTTGCAAAATCTTTTAATTATAAATAATTATTTCATCTCTCCAGTTTTAAAGATTTCATTTTAGTTCTTATATTAAAAAAAATGTCTCATTTTAATTGTACTATTTTGACGAGAAAAATACCTTTAAAGTATTAATAAACTTTCAATAAAACACTTACTATTAAACAATCATTAAATTATAAGTTATAACATATTGGTGTGGTGATTTGAAAAGTTAATTTTATATATGAGTTAGTCCAATTTTAAAAAGAGTTGACTCATCCAATAAATGTCAGAATGAGGATAATTCAGTTGACATAAAATTTGTACTATTGACTTTGAGATAATTCTTTTAAAATTACATAAGTGAAAAAAAAATAAAGTAATCGTAAAAGAAAACACACGTGTTCTTATTAGAGCGACTCAAAATTGAGAAATAAGTGATGAAAAAAAAAAAAAGAGGTGAAGATAATGGTCCCAAAGCTAATTTATTACGCCTTGATTTCCTCCATGAAATAAAATTTCCCCTTTTTGTAGCTTTGTTGTGACTAAGTACTGTCTTAATTCTCTAAAGATTTTATTGTGACCCACCATTTTGACTATTGTTTATTTGCTTCAGATGTTTGTGACCACTAAGGGTAGCTGAGATGTTAACCATCCAAGGAGCTAGGTCAATATATCAACTCAATTCTATTTATATCAAAGTTTTTTTTAGTTAGACAAAGGGGTGAGAGCTTTGAACTTTCGATGTTTAAAATGATGTAAACAATGTTATTCAGTGTTTAAACTATATTCTCAAATTTAGTTGAAGCGCTTAAAACAAGGGACGATTGCAAATATAGCAATCAGATTCAAAGTATTAGCATATATAGCAACATTTTTAAAAAATTGCAAATATAGCTGATAGACTCTTATGGTCTATCAGTGATAGATCACCTAGACCATAAAAGTCTATTAGCGATAGAAGTCTATCATTAATAGACTTTGTTATATTTGCAATTTTTTTTAAAATATTGCTATACACTTGGTTATTATCCCTAAAATTACTACTCATTACAATTACCCTTTAAAACAATAGTACGTATCTTGGGCACTTGGGTCTTACTAAACAATTTAAGTAGAGTCAACAACTTTATCAATCTCATTGGTATCATTTTTTTTCTTTGAAGTTGAACAATGGGGGATTGAAGCGTTGACCTTTAGAATAGTAGTTAGTATCTTATCCATTGAGTTATGTTCGAATTGATGTATCATATTAGTCGTTGCTAGTGGTAGACGTTGACGATGATTTTCCTAAACTTGCTATATCCTCCCTTTGTATGTTTAGAATGTTTTTCACAACACATAAATAACATCTAGTATATTGGCAACTGTATTGTTTCTTTCTTGGACATGATTAAATCAGAAGATCGAATGATATCACATTCTCCTACATTAGGGCATAATCATCAAACGGACAAATTGCATAATCCACCTTTGAACTATATATAATAATTAAGGTTGGTCATGGGTCGAGTGATGTTGTTCTTTAGGTCATTGGATTTATTGAAGACCTACAATAATTATTGTTCTAACTTTACTGACAAACTTATAATGGCAAAACTTATACCTCTTCAACTTAAGCACTACTCACCGTTAATCTATTTTGTTAAATAATAAAAACTTTAAAGCTGACGATCTAACAATGAATTGAATAATTAAGATTGTTTTTAATTTTCTTAGGTTGATCTGTGTTAATAAATTTATTGATACCGAAAAATGAATTAACTAGTGAATTTGTATTTTGGAGGAAAAATAATCCAAGTGCCCTATAAAACAAGGAAAATTGAACACGAATGTGGTGCTAGGCCAACAACACTTCGACGCTCAAGTGAATAAGATGTTGAGATGAATGATAGTATTAAAGAATTGTCAAGAGTGTTTTCAATATATGATGAATGAATTCTATCGATTATATAGGCTTAGTTTCACGTAATAGACACATCTAGGCTCTTAATTTTTCTCTATTCAATTCATGTAACCATTGAATTGTTACTCTTCGGTCAGTTATCACACCACCACCTAAAACGGTAGTCAATGCCTCAATTGCTTGGCTCCCCACTAGCTCCTCCATGAACTGTCTGTTAGAAATTTAGATCACAACCACCTGGTCTAGTGAGGATGTCCAAATGTCATTTTTGGTTCCTGTAAAGGTCCTCCATGATGCTACTACAACATCTATGGGTCTCCAAAGTACTACTTGGACCTCCATGGTATTGGTAGGATCTCCTCGAGTCCTCCATTGCATTGTTATGTCCTCCACATGGATCCTCAATGGTGCTACTAAGACCTTTATAGTATTGCTAGGTCCTCTATAGTACTATTAGGACCTCCATGGTATTGCAAATATCCTCCATGGTACCACTAGGATATCCATGGATCCTCTATGGTATTGTTAAGCAAGGATTGAAAAATCGTGATATTTTTTCGATATATCGCTGATATATCCATAAATTGACATACTCGATAGAGATATGAGGGGTAAGTTCTTTTTTCTTGAAAAATCGTCGATATTGCCGATATATCGTTTGTAAATCATGACAATTGTGGATATATCGCCGATATAACGTGGATATTTAGCGGATATATCATAGATATTTTGACAACTTATCGTGGATATTTCTTCGTATATCGTTTTTTTTTCTTTTCCCAATATCAACCTTTTCCAATTTTAAATTTTTCTCAATTTTCAATCAAAGACTTACATTTTCATAAGAAATTGAATTTGAAGAAACCACAAAAAAGAACATATATTTATTTTTAATCTCATTCTTCTGTTGAATTTTCACATCATTTCACTTCAAAATTAAATTGATGTGAGTTTTACTTACTTGACCATCCAAACTTTTCATTTCCAAGAAAAATAATTTAAAAAATAATATATATTAATTTCTGACCTGGTTCAAACGTTCTCAATTGAATTTTCACATTATTTCACCTTAAAATTGAATTGATGTGATTTTTGCTTACTTTACCATCCAAAATTTCTCATTTAAAAAAAAAAAAAACAATTTGAAAAAAACAACATATTGATTTTTAACCTCATTCAAACTTTTGCATTGAAATTTCAAATCATTTCACCTCAATAGACCAATAGGAAAACCTTACACATTCATAGAACACATGATGATGCTCAAATTGATTATTGAATCTTGTATTTGGCCTTCATTTTGTATGACATAGACTTTATTAATGAAATATTCAATTCATAATCATTTTTTTGGTCTTCACTATATTTATTATTCCATTACCAATCATACTTGGCTTCTAATTATTGATTTGTATACTTAAAGTTATAATTTATTACTTAAATAAGTTTGTTCCAAAATTTCACTAAAAATTTCATAATATTTTTATAAATTTCCGTGATATCCGTGATTTTTTCTAGAATATCCGTCAATATTTAAATATCCGTCGATATATTCGTAAATTTGAGTTACCAATATTTACACCGATAACGATATTTTCATCCTTGCTACTAAGACCTCCATGGTATTGTTAGGTCCTCTCTAGAGATTCTCCGTTGGTCCTTTATGGCACTACTAGAACCTCTATGGGTCCTTCGTGGTACTACTAGGACCTCCATGGTATTGTTAGGTTCTCTTCACAAGTCTTTTATGGGTCCTTCATGGTTCCACTAGAAACTCCATGGATTTTCCATGATACTACTAGGACCTCCATATGGTACTATTAGGTCCTCTACACAGGTCCTCTATGCTTCCCTATGAGTCCTTTGGGCTCCCTTTAAGCTTTCTCATGGGTCCTACTGAGGTTTCCTATGTGTCCTCTGAGCTCTCTCATGGGTCATTTTAGCTCTCCCATAGGTCTTCTTAGCTTCCTTTAAGCATCCTAATGTGCCTTACTAAAGTTCTCCATAAGTATATGAACTCTCTCATAGGTCACGACCAATCCACACGAATTAGTCTCCCAAGGCCATGGCTATTGGTTGTACATGGGCAGTGGGCCTCATTGGCCTTTGGTCTGTCATTTCGAGCCTCTATCTCTACTTTGGGACCTTCCTATCTCTCTAGACTCTTAGTCTCGGTCCATCTCAATAAATCTACCCATAACAAAATCAATTGCTAGTACAACAAAGATTTTAGAAAGATTTACACGTAAAATCCACTTCAACCCATATATTTCACAAATAGTCTTCAAATTTAAATTACTCTATTAAAGGAATTAATATGGATTTTGGGACCATTATGACCTTGTAGTATTATTTTTCCTTAATTAATTTTTGAAATTGATATTTAAATATTTACGATTATTTATTTATTTTTTCCTTAATTAATTTTTGAAATTCACACTTAATATGGTAAAAGTCATACCATTTAATGCTATTTATATGGCTTTAATGTGATTTTGTTTCCTTACATGCAGGGTTGATTTGTCTTCATTTTCGTCCCAATTTATTAAAACTCCCGCGTGCAAAATCTTCATAGCATTTTCATTTCACCAACTTTAAGTTTTTAACGTTCGAATTGCAAGCTTCGTTCGGCCAGCAACTGTAAAAAAATTTGTAAACTTCGATTCGGCATAATTTCATTCAACCTACACACCTTCAATTTTAGTATTTTTAGTTTATTGATTTGTTATACTTTTTTTAGGTTTGATTTTAGTTGCTTATTTATATTTTTTAATTTATCTTTCCTTGCCGAAGTTTAAAATGATTGTTCTTTAATAGTTCTTCATTTTGTTCTAGAAAATTTTTCACAGATAGGAAAATGTCAAACTATTTACAGAAAATAGCAAAAAAAAAAAAAAATAGTAAGCATTAATAGACTTCGATCAACATCTATCAATGATAGACTTCTACCATTTCTATCACTGATAGACTTCTATCAACGTCTATCACAACTATATATATTATCTTTGGATTTTTTTTAGCATATTTTGTGTAATTTTTGGCTATGTAGAAAGCCCTAATAAGAAAGGGTTTTTAGCACATTTTGTGTATATATACAGTGAGACAAAAAAGTATATAAGTTTATACAATTTATTATTAGTATTAAAACTGTATGTTTGGCAGTATATATATCATGTTATAGATATTTGAGCGTAATTTCATATTCATAATTTCTACGTAATACAAACTGTAAATTAAGCCAACATAATATATTGGTTTGTTCAATAAAATTGAATAGTATATGTAACTTTTATTCATTGTTATTAATGTACACTTGAATATAATTCATATAGTTTACATTAAATCTGGTTAGAAGATAGGTTAATGACATCATTCTTGCCATTTTTTGTCTTGGATATTAGCTTAATTACTTGTAGACCCCAGAAATCGTTCGTCTCTTCTACTTTCTTTTCCCTTTTCACTGGTAATTTGACACGTACCATGATTCTATAAAAAGATTGAAAATGACTAAATCAAACTTTTTCAACTATACAAATTTAAACATAACTTTCTAAACAGATCAGTAAATCATGTAAATAACTCAAATTATGTACTATAAACTAAAGTATATATTCGAAGTATTTAATACCTTTCAACGCATATACAAATATTCTGATGATTATATGCATATAATTGTTAGCATATATATAGATCAAACTTCAATAATCACAAAAAAAAAAATGAATCGATACTAATCGAGTTTAGTAAGTATCATATGACAAATATGTCAAAAAATTTATTCAATATCAAGTTCCTTCTAGAAGCAAGAACTCCAAACGTTTACTTCTATCATTAAATGTTTGGTAAACATAACTTTTGTTTTGTACTCTAAACAAAAGTATTCGAAGTATTTAATATCTACCAATGTATATATAATTATTCTGATGATTATATGCAAAGGGCTTTCTAAATTGAATATATAAAACAATATTTATTTACATATAAATGTAAGTATATATATACCAAACTTTAGTATATATAAACCGGTGCTTAAAGAATCAAAAAAAATAAATATGTACTTATATACATATAAACGCCAGTATATACTTCTCATATTAGTTTATCAAATAAATTCAACTTATATTCCAAGCACAATAGACACTAAATAGATGTTTATTCGAAAATTCAGTACGTTGTTTATTTTAGGGGTCTTTTCACAAATAGAAAAAAAATAAAAATAATTACCCTAAAAAAAAAAAGTGAGAAATACAAAAGCATGAGATACACTTTTTTCTATATGTGTAGTTACTTTTGTTTTTTTCTATACACAACAATTTCCCTTTATTTTATATCAACCATTATTTATTCCAAAAATTATAATACATAAAGTTCGACTTCAAACTTTAGTTCAACGTACTAGAAATAATTCCTTCTAGCTTCTTGCATCATACTCATATACACTATAAGCATTTTGCAAAAAAAAAAAAAAAAACAACTTCTTGAAAAAACACATGTCAGGTGGGACAAAAATAAGCCTTCTTCATGCATATATAATGTTATAAGCTTTCTACATTCTCAGTTTTTGGTTAATGCATTAATGTACATATAAACCCTAACCAAAACAACAATTTCAATATTTTTCGGTGAGGTGCGATGGCAAGGAGGACAAGTACAAACTCTGAAATTTATGATTAACTTATAACTCAACATTTTTATTAGTATATTCTGTTTTTTCTAAAATAAACAAATTTGAAATAATTAGTATAGCAAACCAAGCACCGCAAAACTACTTTGGTTGAAGAATGGTTTATTATGCAGTTCAACTTCGATTTGAAATGACTTTTCTAAATCCTTTAAAAACTCTTTGTTTAACATTTGGAGAGAGTAACTTAATTACTTAAACTTAAAATCATTCCAAACAAGCCCTTAAACCACATGTTTCTGTCCTTGTAACAACAGAAACTCATTTCGGAATACTTGATGATTAAAGCATTTACATAGAATTTTGTCTGGACTGAGTTCTTCAGATTTAATGAGTTCATCACTTGATCCTACTCGTCAAAATTTAAACTAAGGTAAAAAAAAGAAGCCACCAAATTTCTGCAGATTTACAGCTTGATAGATAAAAATCTGAATCCAGACAAATCTCTCACACACACACATGGTTTAAGATCAGAGCACATTCATTTTGGCAAAAGCTTGCACTGCCTGAGGTCATTAATAACCAAAACCATCTCATTATAACTTGGAAAACTAAAGTATTACATGGAAAAGGAAAGACTTCAAAGTCCGAAGATCTAACAAGATTGAAAATAGGCACTCGGGTCCGAATAAAGTTATAGATAAATCAAAAGCCAAAATGAGTAAAAGATGCATGATACCATGGACAATCAATCGATTCCCTCTAAAGCTTACACCTTGATGGCGTACTTCCTCAATGGGTAGTACATCTCTTTCTTCTTCTGTCGCTCTGTCTTTAGAGATGCCTGTAAAAAACAGGATACGAGAATGTCGATTTAGAAAGAGAAAGACGGGGTCTACAACGCTAGCGGTATTTCATTACAGCAAATACAGGATTCTGATCACTCCAAATATTCATTACCATTAAAAACTGAGTGATGGTCTCAAATACGTACATTCTAACAAATATTCATTACCGTTAAAAACTGAGTTATGATCTCAAATACGTACATTCTAAGGCATAAAACTGAGGGTTTTGTTAATAGTATTAAGGCATGGAAACTATCTACAAGGCTTCCAATACTTGGAGCATCATTCTGTTCGAAAATGCTTTTCTTTCAAATAAAAAGTCTCTTTTAACTTCTAAAATGAAGTGGCTCAACAATCCCAGGAAAAGAAGAGTCAAATAAATGGAAATATAATATTAACAATAAAATTATACCACACAGCAGAATCCATAACCAGCAAATACATAGATTATCCAGCATTGGGCACCAAGACATTAACAAGCAATCAAATATTTACCATTAATTTTAAGCAGATAGACAAGTACAACAACGGGGGAAGGAATATATACGAATATGTAATTTTAAATGAAGAAAGCTCTTACTTGGTGTTTGGTGAGCCTTCTACGAATGGCCCTGGTCTTCTTGGGGCGCAAATCAAGAGGCAAAAGCTTCTTCTTCTTGTAAGCTTCCCTAAGAGCAGACTTCTGTTTCTGAGAAATCACTGTCAACACCTGAGCGATTGACAACCTCACTACCTTACTGCAGTGAAGAACCACCAAAACAAACCCAATAAACATCACATCAAAAACCCAAAAGAACAACAATCAATATACATACGAAAACAGAAAGAAAAAAAAAAGAAGAGAATCAATGGAAAGATAGAAGAATGTACATTTTGGAGAGCTTGTTAGGAGTACCACCAGTGACCTTAGAGACACGGAGAAGAGCAAGCTCCGCCTTAAGGTCCTTAAGCTGGGTCAAAAGATCCCCCTTCGACTTCTGTCTAAGCTCATGAACCTTAATTCTCGCTGCACTCAATCAAGAAAAACATCCACGGAAATTTAAAAACAGAAGAGAGAAAAGAAAAACAAAGACAAAATCAATCTCGAATCGATGAATGTTGCTCGACGACGGAGAAATTATGAAGAAAAAGGTTCAGTTAAAGCAAAGTTCGTAGGATTTTACCCATTAGAATCTGAGAAGCAGAGACCGGCTGTTGGGTTTTGGGATTCGGCGGAGGTCTGCAACTAGCAAAACCCTAGGTTGAAGAAACTGAAGAAGATCAAACCTATTTATGACGCCCCTAATTTCCTTCATTTCAATTGGATGGGCTGTTTCTCAATACGCATTGGGCTTTTACCAATGGGCCCAATAAGAGGATTTGTATGTGGAATGGGCTTTAAATTGTTGGCCCATTAAGCTCCAATTTGTCAACCCTATGATTTCTTAAAATAAACACCACTATATCTTGTTATCTATATTTTTAGAATTGTTTTTAATATTCAAGTCTAAATTAGTTTCTGTTTTTTTAATTTTAATTGAAATTTTTACTATTGGTAAAAAAACAAACACAATTTTTAAAAATAAAAATAAAAATAGTTAAGAAAGTGAATCAAAATTAAGCATATAAGTATAAACACCACTTTCATCTATGGACTCTATTTTTTATTATCCACATTTATATTTGTTTTCAAAATTTAAGTCAAAATTTTTGTTTTTTTTTTATTTGTTTAATAATCAAATGTTTACGGTCTACCTACAAAATTATGAGAAAACAAGTAAAATTAAAAAAAAAAAAAAACCAAAATAGCTAGTTACTAAATCGAATCTAAATTTTTAACTTCGTAATGACCACAAGCAGCACACATATAGTTTTTAAATTTTGGAATTTTATAAAAATTTGATTTATTTAATTTTTTTAAAAATTTACAACCATTTACATCATGACTATTAGTATATTTTGGAATATCTTCAATTCTAATGTCTTGATCATTAAGTTAATATTTTTAATGAATCTTATAGTTAATTAATTACATTATCTTTTGGAAATTGAAACGCAACGTAAATTACTCAAAAATATAATTTTTTTTTTTTTAAAAAAAGAAGTATTATTGAAGGAAAAAGTCCTTTGCTTAGGGTGGAAAATATTCAATTATTTTAGTGAATTAAACATATATTAACCAACCCATAAATAGTTCCTTGAGAAAGTGACTGCTTAGTGCTAGATTATCATCGAATTCTACAATATGTGTCATGTTATAATATTTAACTATCTCAAGAGAAAAAAAAATTACAATGTTTGACTACAAAGAAAATGACGTCTCTAATTTTCCATTAACTATTGTAATTTTCAACCTATTAATTGTGAGTCTTCCTTTACAAAATAATAATAATAATAATAATAATAATTAATTTATTAAAGCAAAACAAAACAAAATAATTATGATTCTAGTTTCCACCTTATCTTTGACTTTTTTTTATATTATTTTTTCTGTTTTTATTTTTTGCTTTTTATTTTGTGACATAGTGAAAAAAAAATTAAACGAATGTTTATAAAAATGATGTAAATTATACGTTATACCGTTGTTTTAGTGAATTATGTATTACTTCTTAAAAGCTATTAATAGTGAAAGTGAATTATGGACGACTTCTTAAAAGCTGCTAATATTTTGATTAGTTGAACTATTTTTAAATTAAGGTTAAATTGTAAAAACACCCTAAAGTATATGGTGGTAATTGTAATTAATATCCTCAAACTTTTAATTGTAAAAATTGAGCCTTTAAACTTATACAAGTGTTAAAATTGGACTCCAAAACTTACATAATTGTAGAAATTGTAACAATTGTGTAAGTTTGAAGGTTCAATTTTTATAATTTGGGGTCATTTTCTACTAATATTATAAGTTTGAAGGTCTAATTTTAATATTTGTAGAAGTTTGAGGGTCTAATTTTTACAATTAAAAGTTTGAGGGTCTAATTGCAACCAGTACCATACTTCAGGGGTGGTATTGTAATTTACCCTTAACTTAATATTATAATCTATAATTAAGAAAATAATAACAATATAAAACTTATATTATCAAAGATTGGGATAAAATCAATCTGGTAAAAGCTTTTATATTTTCTCCTTTGATTATTTTATCAATCTTACAATCTTGATAATTAGAACACAATTGACCTATTCTTCTTATTTTTAAATATAATTATCTATTTTGAATATTTAATCAACAAATTGGATTCTTGAGTAGAAAGTAATCCATAATCTCAACCATTAAAATTAATCCGTTTTCAATTACTCAGTCACATGGAGCTTCCATATTTCTATTTATTTTGTGGTTTTCCTAAAGTCATCAAACTCACACCGGATAAGAACTTTAAGGGGCTGTTTGTAAGGCTGAAATGTAATCAAGACTACTAGGAATCAGAGAATTGTTGGAATGTGTGGGAGATCAAGGGCGGAATGGAAATGAGATCGTGAAGTGTGAAAACGGTATAAAAAAGGGTTAGGTTGAAAACTGTGGGAATGGAATGAATTTGGTATTACAAATCGAGGCTCAAAACACTCAATCCAAACATGAGTTTTGGATTATATTACAACTCAATCCCATTCCAAACCTGTCTCTTAAATAGCCCCTAATGGTCTATCATTGTTTTAGGGTAAAAAATCCCTTTTTCCTAACCAAAATGTGTTTTTAACATGCTAAGTCCTTTTGTCGTATACTATATTATTAAACTAAGTTTAAGGTTGAATAATTTTTGTTTGCTTTTTTAAATACTAAATCCTTTTGGAGTATAAATTAATACGTGTGTGAATATACACATTAACAAAAGCCCAGGGAAATATACTTCCAAATTAGAACTCAAGTGTTTGATCCGTAACATCAAACCTCGAGTTCTAAGAAGGGAGTATGAGACTAATGTTATAGGTGATTTTGGACCTATTAAGAAGCTTAGGAAAGAGAATAAGTGTCATAGGGTAAAATCAAGAGAGCTGCACCTCATCCCAAACTGACCTGAGAACGACAAGAGAGTTCCTTAGAAGAGTGGGCAAAACAATTGAGTCACTCGGCCCAATTATCCCACCTTGACCTAGAGGCCAAGGTCGAGGCCAACATGGCCCTCACGTAGGGTCTATCAACTCTTTTATTTGGACATTTAGTGTGGTTTGATTCAGCCATCGAGAGTCCTATTTGTTAAGGATAAATGAAATTTGAATCATTTTCCTAACAGGATGAATGAAACCGCAAGTTTATCCCACTATATATAGAGCATGACAACGTTCCATATTCTTCCCTAAAAGCTTGCTCTAACCTTTGTGCTAAAAACTAACTTAACCATCAAAGTATCTATGACAAGCACCATACCAATGTGTTATTCTGACTATTTTATAGGTGACCTATTCTTCAAAATATAAATTCATCGTCAATAGCACATGAAGGTCAGTGAGTTTCCTTGTCCAGATTTTGCCATCAACAATTAACGTCGTTGTTTGCAATCTAGCCCAAGGAAAAAATCTTGTAGTAAAAGACATTGAGAATTTCACATGCATAGTCATAGATCCAAGAAAGACAAACCCTGAGCAAGAAAACTCTCTTAAATAGCAACCCATAATAAAAAATCAATAAAAAGGCAAACCCTAGAGACTTAGAATGAACAAGATCATGAAGGAATGCAAGACGCTTAGGGCTTAGATTGGAAGAAAAAAATAAAACACCTTTCGATTTACCAAAATATGGAATCTCATATAAGTTTTATTTCAAACTCAAAGTTTTCTAATGTTACCTTGAAAATTGATAAAACAAAAGTTTGTTTAAATCTCATGTTATTAATTAGTAACTAAAATTACTAGTTATTTTATTATAATCATTTGTCTTCTCTGGAAAATTGTGTGTTCTAGAAAGTATTACTCCCAAGTTGAACTCCAAACATCTAACTAACAATTAAAAAGTTGAACTCTGAATTTCAATCAGGAGTGGGAGGTAATGTTATAAATGAAATTGGACTCGACAAAATATATACCAAAAGTTAAGAAAATAGGTTAAACTTAAGCTCAAATGAATTTAGGGTGAACTAATAATTGATCCAGTCAAAAGTTAAGAAAAGAGGTTGAACTTAAGCTCAAATGAATTTAGAGTGAACTAATAATTGATCCAGTCAAATCTAATCCTTACTTGTCTTGGATAAGAAAAAATCTATCTCATTCTGAACTTAGAAGGAAAAGGTAAACTCCATATGAGGAAATTTCATTTGGAACAAAAAAAAACTTCTAACTTATTCCCCACTTTAAAGTTCTCAATCTCCGATTTTGGCATTAGAACCATTTTTCTTTGTTTTGCATGTTTTCTCTTCCATAAATTATAAATTTACAGTTGTTGTCAAGTGAAGGTCATGTGTATTTTCTCCTATAAATTTTGTGATGAGGATAATTAGAAGATACTTAATATGTTTTAATTTAATATATGTTTAGGTATTAATTTAGATTAGTTAATGTTTAATTAGTATTTTAGAATTAATTAGTTAATTATGTTATTTCCTTATAAGACTATAAATAGCTAATTTAGGGTTGTACTAAGAAACTTTTTGGAATATCTATTTGAATATAGAATTTTGTGTTCTTTGAGAGAATTCTCTCTTTAGGGATAGATTTTCATTTTTCGGTCATCGATTTGACCTAATACTTTTTTCATTGCATCATTTTGGCATCAACATAACTCATTCTCTAAACTCTAAATTTGTAGCATCTATCTATTCTGACTTAATCATTGGAGCTGTTGCGTTAAATCGTGATATGCAATTTTCATTTGTTTTAGCCATCAGGTTTCTGTATATGAACTGTTATATTTTTTTAATTTGTTCTCTTCGCTATATATTGTTTAAATTAGAACTTTCACTCAGATCTTCGTGTTGATTGAGTATGAGTTCTTGTAATTATCAAACACGTTTTATTAACATAAACACTGATTAATATTCTCTTGGGTTTTGGATTTTGTATTCTTATTCCAGAAAAATTCAAACAAATACTTTTTCTAATTGATTAATCTATAATTAAAAAATCTCAACTAATTAATCATGTTTCTAAAAGGTACGAGACCTAAGAGAAAGTGCATGAATCTTAAACATGAGTATGTAGAGCTCATCTGGCACAAATATGAATCTTCAACCAAAGATATTTCAACATTAACAATTAAAATATAATTGAAGATACATATAAGCATCTCAATAATTACATTTGTGAAAATAGAAAAACAAAAAATTATTAATTATCAATCTACCATAATCACTTTATAATTTTGACTAACGTGCAAAAACTCATACACACCAATTTTTAGACTAAGCTTTCCTAAAACTGTTCCTAATTGTTTAACAATCTCAAATTTATCATTCCATATTAAAAGAAGGGTTATGTGTCACACAGTGTAACTTGTTATACACAATGTTACAATAATTTCGAGGACATACAGTGTAAAGCATGAATGAAAACATTAAACAACAAAACACAAGGTTTGGTAATCCAATTCAGTGTAATACCACTAAATCTTAGGTTTTCCTTGGTCCTAAGTGTGAGAATAATAATGAACTGAATGATCACTTAGGCTCCCCTTGACTGAAAACTTAGACTTTCCTTATGAATGAGAATTCCTTCTCAAGATACAATAGAAGGATTCAATATAATCTAGAGAACCACTCAAGATCGACAATAGTAAAAGTTTCATAATCACATGATTGACACAGTACACACTTGTGTAGACTAGAAAAAGGAGAAAACAATCCAAAACCAACAAGCACAATGCTGAGAAGGAAAGAAATCTGCACAAAATATATTGTGCCAAAATCTAGAATTCGAGAGATCATATCTTAAAGGGCAATCCAAGGGATAAGCAAACAAACAGCTCAAGGGACAAACACCATGACCACAACATTCTTAAAAAAAATATAGTCAACACTAAATCTCTAACACATATTAATATATTTTGTCAAATTTTAATTGATTTGATTTTTATAGCAATTTTTTTCCTTAAAATTTTACCAAATAATTTAGATTAAACAAAATTAGTTGAAATTCAAATCATATAAAATTCTAAATAAATATATTATAATAAATTATACATTATAAATTAGGAAAATTTTAAAAAATAGAAAAATACGGGAAACTATTTACACAAAATGACAAATCTTTTAGATAGTTGTGATAGACGTTGATAGAAGTCTATCAGGGTCTATTAGTGATAAAAATGATTGAAGTCTATCACTGATAGATGTTGATAGAAGTCTATCAATGTCTATCACTGTTTTTTTTTTTTTTTCTGTAAATAGTTTGACATTTTTTCTATATGTGAAAATTTCTCTATAAATTAATTATAAATATGAAAATAATAAAATAATAATTTGGTTCACACAACTAAGCTTCACTAATTTAGTATTAATTTACCAAATACTGTAACTAATTTCTTTTAATTTAAAATTAAATATACCAAACACTAAAAACTTACGGTAATCTAAACGAAGCGTAAATGATAGAATTTTCCACTATACTTATAACTATAATTTAACATTGATATGATATTGGATTTAAAGGGAAAAAAATTAGAGGGTTAGTTAAGCCATTGAATATATTGATAAAAGAAAAAGTATCAATTACTTTTTATTCTCATTGTTTATAATAATAATTTATAAGGTTAAGATATATATAGTATTAAAAATTTGAAGGAAAGGGAAATCATTGGCCAAATGAAGACAAAAAGAGAAGAGAAATCCATGGAAAAGGATAATCTAATCTCTTCTCCCAAGCTGCTCCATGAAAAGCCATCACATAAAATTCAAGTCTATATCACATCACTCTAAAGAAACAAACAAAAACCAAATAATTTTCGAATTAATCACAACAAACAAAAACTACCCATCTTAACGGCCAACAATCATAATCTTCCAAAGAAAATAAAGAGGAAAAAAATAATAAATAATATAAGGTTAGCAGAATGGGCCTTACAATAACATATTTATTATTATTATTATTATTATTATTATTATTATTATTATTATTATTGGTTCACATATGGACAATTGGGATATTGTTAAAATAAATATCAAAATTTAATTCACTTTTTTTTAAATATAAATAATAACATCTTAAAGTATTAGAACAAAACATCATCTTTTCCAATCATAATTAGAAACTAAAAATATCAACATGAATATAACTTAATTGATATAATATTTGTAGTTTTGACTTTAAAGTTAGAGGTTTAATTTTTTACCCCAACATACTATAAAAAAAAAAAAAAAATTGAACGTACAATATGTAAGAAAAGTTTCTCGAGAAAAAAAATAGTGTATGTTATGAGATTTATATTAAGTAGGGACACAAAATAATTGAAATATGAAGTAGGAATTGAGTGTGCATGAATAAGACATTGTATAAAGGACGACATTTCTCACCCTCTCGTTGATATTTTCCAAATAAATTTAAAAAAAAGCCACATGTGGTTGTGTCGAAGGGTTAAGTCTATCTGTTGAGAATCCACACATTAGAAAAATGGAGAAACCTCACAATTTTTACAACATAAAAATTTGTTACCACTCTCATTATCAAATTGATTTAGTTTGACAAATATTATGTGAAACTCATAATTTGTATCAATCAATTAACTTCGAATCGATTTAGACCATTTATTACGATTACTTTTAAAAAAATGCATCAATTCCCACACGAGAATCAATACTTATGAAAGTTTAAGAATTTAATTGATAAAATTTTAAGTCTCGCATAATGTAAATGTTTCTGAATTTGAAGGTATAAATTATTATTTTCGAATTCAAACTTATGACATTTTTTTTGTTATGAGTAACGAAATTAATCTCAATTAGTAGAGTAATGTTCAACCATAAAAATATAATAACATACATTGAGCTATATATTATTCGTAACATCATACAATAATTATACATACATGTTTTATTGAAATTTAATTAAGAAAATTTTGGGGGGAAATATTGAAGTAGCTCTCATGCAATCAATTTTTTTTTTTTTTTTTTTTTTTTTTTTTTTTTTTATTGTGCTATTCTTTTATCCCAGGAGATTGCACTAAAAAAAGATCCAATGAGGTAAGTTGATTAAGTTTTACCATCATTTTATTTTCATCCAAACTTCGACCTTAAATTTAGACAAGTTTTATAATTTTTAACGTTGGATCAATTATTTCACTTCATTCATCCTAATAATTTACACATTAAAAAGTTCCTCAAATTCACTAATAATAATTTCAACAGAAAAAAATTCAAATTGTTTTGAGGAAAATATTCACCCATTTAATATTACATATAAATTTTGGATGCATATTTAATAATCAATTTTGACTAGATATTTCAATTGACATAAATAGGCTAAATTATAGAGAATGCCTTTGAACTATGCATTTTGTGTCAAAAATACCCTTAAACTTTTAAAAAAAGTTCAAAAATACCTTTAATTTTGGATGAAAACCGTTAAAGTTTTGTTTAAAAAATACACATGAACTTTTCAAAAGTTTCAAAAATACCCTTAATTAAAAAAGAAATTAAAAAATACCTTCACTGTAAGTATATGAACACAAATCGTTAATACCTCGTTACAAAAATAACTTTAAATTTTTTTTAAAAAGTTTATAATTGCTCATAACATTAATATAGTGATCAATTTGTTTGAAGTTTCTTAAATTCGAAAATAATGAATTTTAAAACAAATTATATAAATATTCTCATTTTTTTCATATAGATATTCTTATTTTTCTCTTAATATTCCAATTCTGAACTTATCTCAATTTTCTCACCAACCAAAATTTTAAGTTAAAACATAAAATCTCACAAAATTCTAAAATCAAAATCTCCATTTAAACATACCAAAACGATAAAAAAAAAAAAAAAAGACGTTAATAGTCAAGTGTGTTAATAACCGAATACATTTTTTTTATTTGACTATTTGTCGTTTTAGTATGTTTAAGACGAGATTTTGATTTTAGAATTTTGTGAGATTTTATGTTTTAACTTAAAATTTTGGTTGGTGAGAAAATTGGTGTAAGCTAAGAATTGGAAAATTAAGAGAAAAATGAGGGTATCTAAAAAACAACGAGGATATCTTTATAATTTGTTTTAAAGTTCATTCTTTTTTAACTTAAGAAAACTTCAACAAAATTGATCACCATATTAATGTTAGGAGCAATTTTAGACTTTTTTTTCTTCTAATTTTAAAGTTATTTTTGCAACGAGGTATTAATGATTTCTGTTCATAAACTTACGGTAAATGTATTTTTGAACTTTTTTTTTAGTTAAGGGTATTTTTTAAACTTTTGAAAAGTTTAAGGATATTTTTTAAACAAAATTTTAACGGTTTCCATCCAAAACTAACGGTAGGGGTATTTTTGAACTCTTTTTGAAAGTTTAAGGGTGTTTTTAAAACTTTTGAAAGTTTAGGGGTATTTTTGACACAGTACATAATTCAAGAACATTTTCTATAATTTAACCACATAAAATATTTACCTTCGACTAAGAAGTTCAAAGTTTGAATTAAAAATGTTAATTTTCATGTGTTCTAGTTTTTAGGTATAATAAACTTCTCTACCCATTAAATCCTTTTCCAAAAGTGTCTGGCAAAAAGGAAAATTAGAAAAAATATATCACTTATTTTAATCAAATCATACTTAAAATTAAAATTGTAAATGAACAATTAAGGGAGTAAACATCAAATGAAAATAACATACAATATTGATGCTAAATTTTGGATGAAGTAAATACGAACCTAATTCTCTTGTAGCAACAACTGTAAATTTGTAATTTAAGTAAAATGTTATTTGCAAGATAGTAAAAATCTGTATACCAGTGTGGTGTTTGAGACATAGACTCTGATGCTTAAGTTAGTAGGAAAAAAATGTAGCAAATATAGTAATTCAGAATGTGAGTGGACTTACTTCTTGTTGGGAGAAAATGGTATATATGAACTTAATACACTAGCAAACTTATTACAACTCAACTAGAAACAATACACTTAACAAAATGGTGTAACAAGACTTAGATATGATAATAACTAAAGACTTGAAAGAACCTCAAAACCTTTGGAGACTCAAAATGTAGTCGAGGCACGCTTCTGATAAGCGTTGTCCTGAAGACAATTATTCGCTCTACACCGGATGCAAGCATACTACAATGATCGTCTCAACAGGATACAACGACTAACTCTGGTAGAACTGCAACCTCGAACTACTCGAATATGGCAGAACTCTTGGATACTTACTCTCAACTTGACACAAGATGAAAAGAAAGAAAGATAGAAAGAAAGGAGAGAATTCTTCAATTTGAAGTGGGATGCTACAAATGAAGAAACAAGTTGCTATTTATAGGCTAGCAACTTAGTAACTTTACAAAATACAAAATAAAATCAAATAAATACAAAAATTGAAACATTTGTCAAATTTAACTCATTTTAGTTGTTACTTGACAAAAATCACATATAACTCATTCAAATTGAAGAAACTACAAATTTAACTTTCATACATGTTAAATTTGTACATGAAACTTCATCTTAGTTGATGGTTTCAATCCAATTTGAAGTTTCTAACAATGAATTCAAATTTTTATGTTTCAATTATTCATCAACATCTCACTTTTTCTTTCACTATAAATATCCAACACTTCCATCATCCATTCTCTATTTATAGAATTTCCTTGACCTATCCTTTTCCTTTAGAGTTTTGGAGCTATCCTCTAAGTTAAGACCCTTTCCTTGGGCTCCCTTCCCCAAGTGGCCTCCGTTTGGGGGTAAATTCATCGGGTCGTCCTCGGCATGGATCAAGGTTGAGATGAAACTCATGTCACTTCACACCTCTTGGCCCTATCTTGCTTTGGGTTTGGTCGTTTGGCTCGTAGCATCACTGCTACTCATTCTTTTATGGTTTTGCCCTTAAGTCTAAAATTATCCATAACATACCATTTTTCTGTTTATTTATCTTTTCCCTCAATTATTTTTCAAAGTTACTCTATCAAATACATTTTGAACATGTTTGGAAACGATTTAAAAATCGTTAAAATCATTTTTGACCATTTTAAATTAATTTAGATTTTATTTTTTTAAACGTAATTTTTTATACCAATTAATTTAAATGGTTAAAATAATATTTTATAGTGTTTTGAAACATAAAATTGATTTTAATTATAAAAATGGACTCTTTTCAAATATAAAAAAAAAATGAGTTAAACTATTTACAAATATAGAAAAATTTCACTGTCTATATCCCAGTCTATCAGCGAATAGAGAGTAAAATTTTTCTATATTTGTAAATGGTTTGATATTTTTTCTATTTATAGTCGAAAAAAATTATTTAAAATAAGTTTTAAAATTTTCAATTATTTGTATCGAGGGTATGTTGGTATTTTTGACCAATAACATTATTGTCTGCACGGTAAGTGGGGCCTTAGAATGGGTAGGCTTATAATTTTATTCCATTATTGAAATTGAGCTATTTATAATATTTTAGGGTTTAAGTTTAAAGTGGTTTAAATTTCTCCAAAATATAATTCTTTCAAGGTTGTTAATTTGTTGAACCTCGTGAATTCTGACCCGTTCGAGTTTGACTTTTTTTTTTTTTTACTAAAAAAGACATTTAGTCTCTCTTAGTCGATTTAAGTCTTCTATTATATTTTATTTGAACATATTCATGAAAGTTCAAAATTTTAATTAATACAATATTTAGTTTGGAGTTTAGAGTGATACAATTCTAAAATTACATTAATACACTCTTCAAATTTGAGTAATATAAATTGATATTTACCATTTTTTTAGACTTTTTAGTGCTTTCCAGATTCAGTTGTTGACTTTGCTTATTCGATTGGTTTTGGTTAATAAATTTTTATTAAAAAAAAAAAAGTTAAAATTGATATTAACCCTTATTTTATTTTATTTTTTTATTTTTGAGAAATTCTTTAGTGTTGTGTTCTAACTTCTACCCACGTGTTAAAATCTCCGCCAGAAGAGAATAAACGTATTGACAATAGTCTTGTCACTGTTGCGGCAAAAGTGAAGAATCCATTACTCATTTTGTGCCCTTCAAAAAAAATGTTAAAAAGGTTAGTTAATAAATTTTAAATTTAGTCTTTTTAAGTTTTTTTTTTTAATTAAATTTAGTTAAATAATAATAACTAAAAAAAGACACCATATAAATATAATTCCAAAATTTATAAAGAGAAAGTTAATAAATGATTTTTTTGGATGAATTACAAAAATTACTCTTAAAGTATGGTGGTAATTACAATTATCACCATACTTTTACATAAAAGTTTAAGGACTTAATTTTAACATTGGTATAAATTTAAGAGCTCAATTTTTACAATTAAAAGTTTAACCGTGTAATTGCAATTACAACCATACTTCAATGGTGGTTTTTATTCTTTGCCTTGTTTTTTTTCTTTGAAAAAAATCAACAATAAACTAACTACAGAGACTTTAAGTTTATCAAAAGTATAGCTATAAAGGCAAAAATTGGAGAATAATTGAAAAATGATTAAAATGTAATGAAATCTAAAGTATAAGGGACCAAAATAATATTTTAATCGAGAATTAAACAAGTTCATTTAAACTAGACTCTAGTTCTAGCAACCAACCAACAAATATCACAACAAAATTTGTGGACCTGTGGAGCTTGCTATGAGACAATGACACTCTTAGAAGGCATTGCCTTAGATCCACAAGATTGCCTTGAATCATTATAGATGGAAATTGATTCCTCAATAATTCTATGAAATTTTAGTACTAGTAGAGAAGATTTATTTTGAAAATGAAACTCAATTGTTATAACATAAAACAACAACGTTAAGGAATAGTTAAAAAGCTCCATCTAAAGTCACGAACTTGAAATAAGGCAAAACAATCGAGATGGCTCACTGTGCACGTATTAATCTCATATTCAATATTTGGATAGATTAAAGTTATATTTAGTTAAATATTTAATACTAACAAAAAAAAAATATTTTGGGTCACATAAGATAACACCATTGAGTTTGATTTTTTAAAAATATGTTTGTTTTTTTTAACTATTTAATTTCTTTTTCGTGTTTCATTTTTCTTAATAAAGGTTTGAATTCTTAATCAAATTTAGCGGATTACAAACAATTTTTATATATGAAACGTTTGAATTCTCAATTGAATTTTTACTACTACCTTGTCTTTAGATTAAAACTAAAAAAATTTATAGAAACAATTTTATATAGTGGAGATTTAAATTATGACTTACCTAAAAAAAAATATATGAATGTTAACGAGATCAAACCTTTGACCTAGGTATTTGATGCAAATTATGTCTATTTTGACTATGAATGCCTTGATCAGTAAATTCTGTATATATTTTAAGTTTTATATATATATATATATATATATATATATATATATATATATATTTTAAAGAAAATATAATATTCAAAGAAGAATAGCTTAACAGACTTCCGAATCTTAAAAAAAAAAATAAAAAAAAAATAAAAAAAAATAAAATAAATTGTGTTAAAAACAAACAAACAAATAACAGACTTTCGAGCTCACAAATCAGAACACGCAACCACGATATTTTTTTCTTAATAATAATTTCATAGTGATAATGAAATTCTAAAATAGGATTTTGACTTTGATGATTTTGAAGCTTATCTGAAATTAATGACAGCTGAATTATTTTAGTGCTTTTTTTTATTTTTTTATTTCCCCCCCACTTAATTTAGTTATTCATCTGAAATATACATACAAAATCTATACAATTATGCAAAAAAAAAAAAAAAAAAAAAAATTATGTTTCGAGTTAAACAATATGTAGTTGAATTAAAAACAATCTGGTAATAATTTCAAATGCATGTAAATTTTAAATCGTTGACCTTTTTTTATCACAATTTTGTTAGGAAATTTATACTAATTTATTGTGTTTTTAATATAGCTTTAAAGATATACTTTTTTTTTAGAAAAAATAATTTTATTTAACTTTGTATTGTGATGAGATGTATTTGAGTTGATTTGATTTTTATTATATTATTATTATTTTTTGAAAATGAGATGAAATTGAAAATTTTGAATTTCATGCATAAACATATACGAAACCAATAAAATAATTAATGGAAGTGCCTAACCTTTTATTTATTTATTATTTAGTTTCTAAGCTTTTCAACTTTCACAATGTTATAGGTAATTTTAGTTGTAGGAAATAAACTCAAAAAGAAAACTAACACTAACGAAAAAAAAAATTAGAATAGTGGAAGAATTCAATATTATCTAAACTCAAAACGGATAGAGATGGACCCCAAAAGCTTAAACAAGAGTTCAAGTAAACCAATGGAAGGAGACAATTGGTCCTTCGCCCCAATTACACCCACCTAAGGCTCAACCTTGGAGTAGATATTGATCTATTTCTCCGCGGGACCTACTTTTTATAGGTTATTGACTCATCTCTTATGGTTGGGCCTGATTATGTCTTTCTCGATCTAATTCAAAAAAGGATTTGAGAAACCCTTGATTTACCATCTTATAAATATATCATTATAGCTTCACAAAAAGTGAGTTGATCTTCTCCCTAAAGAGCTTGCTACCTTCTTCACTCTTATGAAAATTACCATTTTAGTCTCCAAGTTTTGAAGAATATGTGAGTTTGGTCCCTAACATTTCAAAATGCACATTTTTAGTCCTCAATTCTTTAAGAGTAGGTGCATTATTTGGTTCTGTATTTTCAAAATTTACCTTTATAGTCCAAAGTTTTTAAGTATAGGTTCAAAAAATGGTTGAAGTATTTGCTTTTTTATTATTTTAAATAATTATATGACATTTTCAATTAGAAAAGTAATTTCTAAAAAATATCTTCCCTCTAAATGTATATTTTCCTAATTTAAAATGTCATATAACTATTTAATTTAATAAAATAAAATTACTTCAGCGACCTTTTAAACTTATTATTAGAAACTTGATGATTAAAAAATTAGGGACCAAACGGTCTTAATATTAAAAATTTAGGGACTAAAAAAATATATCTTGAAAATTCAAAGACCAAATGCACCTGCTCATCTAAAGTCGAAAATTAATAGGTAATTTCTTTTATGGAAGTATCAAAGTATAACACCATACCGATGTGTTACTTTTTCTCTTTCACGAGTCACATAGCCAAAATGTGAACCTCAAATTATTTCTTAGTATTTTACCATCAACCCCCAACATTGTAATTTAATTTGATCTTTCAATAGCTGTTAAATGGGGTAGACTTGCGTTTAAATGTGATTATTTACTGTTTTATGAGATATTATTGACTTGTAATAGGATTATGTTTTGATCTTATTTATATGTATAATTATAATGAAATATTATTATTATTTTTCTTTAATTTTGTTTTGCTTTTAAATAAGGATTTTGTAGAAAATTGGTCCTTTAATTGAAATGTTTTTTGAAACAATTTAATTGAGGTTTTTTAAGGAAAAGAATAAATGGAAATTCTCACCGAATTTTGTTTTGAAAATTTACGCTTCTATCTACGCAACATTTAATGAAAAAAATTAGTGAGATAAAGAGTATCAATCGGGAATGGAGAGCTAAAGCGAGCATAACTCTACTAACATCTAGAATATGTTAACGACTACGAGGTTTATGATTTAAATTTTTTACCCTTTTTGCATGTACTAAAAAAAGGGAATCAAGAGTTTATCTGGAAAAAAAACCAGTGGAGACGCCTAACATAATTCAATTGGCATCACCGATAGAGATATATGATTTTTTCCCCCTTTTTTTAAGAAAATAGCAATTTATACCCCTAAATTTTAAAGGTTGTATCAATTTAAATTCTAAACTAATAATTCTATCAATTTAAACCTTAAACTTTTGTAAATGTATCAATTTACACCCTTCATTATAGTCTGTTTGAAAAACACTTGTGTAAGACTTGTAATTGTATCAATTAAACCCTTAAACTTTCATAAATGAATCAATTTAAACTTTTGGTAATAATTTTCTTTGAGAAACATCCATCCATTTTACTCTAATCATCCATTTTGTAAAACTGACATTTAAAGAAGCCTACACATATTTGAGAATTAATGCAGAAATGATTTTCAAATGTAATTGTAATTAAGAGTCTAAATTGATTAGCTTATTAAAATTTATGAGTTTAATTAACTCAAATTATTAGTTTCACACGATATTAGTAAAAAAAAAAAAAAAAAAAATCTAAACGAGAGTGTATCTAGTTTTCATTTTGTTAGGAGAGATTCAAACTATAGATTTATTGGTCCATTTTATGGAAAAATTACTATTTATAACCTACAAAATTTTGTATGGGACAAAACTAACATTTTTAAAAAAAAAATTTCTAATCTATTTTTTACCCTTTCAAATTTTGAGTGAGGGCTCCACATAATAAAAATATCATTTTGTCCCCCATTCAAATGTCTCCATTTTACTTTTCCCTACCACAAGACTTCCGGTAAAATTTGAAACATAAGTCTTTTTTAAAAAATTAAAAAAATAAGAATGTAATTAAAAAAAAAAACTTAAAACTTATGAAAAATAATGTTCGCACGAGGTTTCCGGAGAAACTTGTTTCATGGAGTTGAACTTGTGTTTATGTAGATTTGCTGCGGATGTGGTTCGATCTCTAGTACTTGATCCTCGATTTTCTCTCAACTGTACGCGTGCACTTGATGTAGGGAAGCGGAGTGCGTGGATGTTCTTGAAGTTGAAGTCTTGGAGAAATGTATGTGTTCCAAGGAACTTCATTCTTCAAGTATGGTTCAGCTTCGAGAGTTAGGGAGTCTTCTGATTGTAGGGAGAAATCTCTCTAGACTCTTTGAATGTAAATTTTCTGAACCTTGTAAATGAAGAGAACTTCTCTATTTATATAGTTCTCATGTGGGCTTTCGTGGGTTTGGGCTTGATTGGTCCATGGACCTAGCCTATTGGGCCCAACTAATTGGATTTGGGCCTTTGGGCCATTTGGGTCAAATTAAGTCCATTTTTTGGACTTATTTAAATTTTAGCCAAAACATTAATAATTAATTGTACCAAAAATAATTAATTTGATCCAACAATGAGGACGGAAACACGTGGCACCATCGAGATTTGCCAATTTTCGTCTTCAATTTCAATTTAAGACATATGTAACATTTAATTAGTCCCAAATTTAATTATTTTATAAATTTCGTGATTAGTTTGGTAAATGACGTGACAATTTGTGATTGGTCCAAAATTTCTCATTCAACAAATAATTTTTCCGTAAGATTTAGAACCAAATATTTCTAAATCTTATTATTTTCCTAAATTTAAATTTTAAGTTCTTTTTCTTTTAATTAAAAAAATCTTAAACTTTCGTTAAAATGCATAAAATTTGAAACCAAATTAATATGATATGTTTTTCCATAAATTTTAAGGTAATTAAAAAAGAAAAAAAAAACTTATAAGTTACAGAAATTAATTTTCTTTAAGATTTGGAACCACCCTCCCGATAAGATTTAAATAAGAAGGGTAATTAAAGAAAAAAAAAACTTAAACTTAGAAGAGAAACAATTGGAATTACTTTAAGTTTAAAAAGAAAAAAGAAAAAAAACCTATTGGAAGTTTTGTGTAAGCAACTTTACATGAAATCTTTTAGTAGATTTAAGTTTGTTATTTTTTTTAAAAAAAAATTATTTTTTAAGTTTATACTACAAAATTTAACCAACTAACTTAAATTTAGGAGAGAAAAAAAATTAAAATTAATTTAAGTGTAAAAAGAAAAGAAAAAAAAATCTTACTAGATTACTTCCAATAAGCATCTTTACCTGAAATCTTCTAGTAGGTTTAAGTTTCTTGTTTTTTTTTAAAAAAAAAAATTTAACTACAAAATCTAATGAACTAACTTAAATTTAGGGGAGAAAAAATTGAATTAATTTAAATTTAAAAGAAGAGTAAAAAAATTATAGGAAATCAAAATATGGAACCATCCATCAAAATGTGAAAAAATAAAAAATAAAAAGTTTTAATAAAGATATTAAAAAAACTTTTAAAGTTAGAAATAACAATTTTCTCAACTTATACTATTTTACCCCGTCTTATTTTGATAGTTTGCTTTTCGGGACAAATAGATTACCCCACTATTATCATTAAAAATAATAATAATAAAATAAAATAAAGGGAAAAATAATAATAATAATAATAATAATAATAATAATAATAATAATAAATTGGAGTGAAGGGATTAGGGCTCAGTAAAAGGCTCCCGTCAAGTCTATAAATAGATTTAAAACACCAAAATCCGTGTAGAAATCAAAACCCTTTTCCCTTTCCTAATTCCTAATTCCTAATTCCTAATTAATTATTACTTTATAAAACCATAAGGACAATATTCTCTCCACAAAATTTCATTCAATCATTCCTTTTCCTTCTTCCTTTCCAATTATTTCTCATTACTCTCTTCTTCTTCTTCTTCTTTAAAATCCCCTTTTCTTCATCATAATTCCCATCTCTTCTCTCAACAAATCTCTCTGTTTTCTCCTCGCTCCCTTTCCTCAATATGGTCATTCTCCATCTCTCGCTCTTCTTTTCTTTTCTTTTCTTTTTTTAATTAATAATTAATTTTTCTCGTCTTTTTCCTTATGATTTTTCTGTTCTCACAGGCAATCGAGACTGAGAATGTAAGATATGAAGAGGTGAGTTCTTTTTTTTTTTTTTTTAGAATTTTAAAATGGTAATTCTAAATAATGGGATTTTTTTGTTGCAGGAAGTTATAGTGAATGCACGTGGGTTGAAGCTGTTCACGTGCAGTTGGATTCCAAAGAATGAAGAAGCAAAAGCTTTGATTTTTATCTGCCATGGCTATGCCATGGAGTGTAGCATCACCATGAACAGTTAGTTTTCGACTTCTTCTCTATTTGATAATTATTTGGTTATACGAAAGTTCGAGAATTGAGAAATTTGATTGAATAGGTACGGCAAGAAGACTAGCAAAAGAAGGATTTGGAGTGTATGGAATTGATTATGAAGGACATGGAAAGTCTAGTGGGTTACAAGGCTATGTTTCAAGCTTTGATAATGTGGTGGCAGATTGTTCTTCTTTTTTCACTTCAATATCAGGTTACCAAATTTTATCATAATATTTTAACTTTTGGGTTTCTTTTTCTTAAAAAAGAATAAATTTGATTATTTTGAAATGAGCAGAAAAGAAGGAAAATAGAGAGAAAAAAAGGTATTTGTTGGGAGAGTCAATGGGAGGAGCAGTGGCTCTGCTCATACACAGAAAACAGCCAGATTTTTGGGAAGGTGCCATCTTGGTTGCTCCTATGTGTAAGGTAATTTCCCCTTTTATTTTATTTTTTTAATTTATTTAAGTCTTCATATTATTATATTTTCTTTTTTCTTTTTTCATTTTTCATTTATTTAACAAAATTCCAACTTCGCCTCTAAAAAAACAAAAGACAAAAAGACAAAATTTCAACTCATGAGTTAAATCTGTCCATCTTACAATCCTTTTACTTTAAGGCTTTAATTGTGTGTGTATATATATATATACACATATATTTTTTTTTTTAATTTTTGAAAATTAAGCTTTTAACACTATTACTAAGCTAGATTAAAACACCCTAGGTCGATATTGATATAAATAAAAAATTATAAAAGTTATAAAAATAATAATTAAGGTGTTTCTACTCATTTAATATTTATGTCAATTGTCAATCAATTATAATTGAATGTTTAACCATTTGTTACACCTTTGAAAATTTAAAAATTTATGACATAAAATTGAAAATTTAAGAATTTAGGTTGTATTTAAGTTCATGAATTAAATGGTAATTTAACATAAAAGTAAAAGTTTAATTATAAAATAATAGTGCACTCTTTTTTACAATTTCTTACCTAAATAAAAAAAAAAATAAAGGAAACTATCTATGACATTCATGTATTGTTTTTTTGCTATTTTCTATAAATAGTTTGATATTTTTTCTATGTGTGAAAATTTTTCAAATTCTAATGTCAATTTAAAAAATTGGATTTTAATTCAATTTTGTTGTTTTATGGATTTACAAAATTCAATTAGATATATTATATCCGATATAAAATTAGTAGATAAATTAATACGCATTGAATTTTTCAAAACATATGTATATTTAAATTTAAATTTTAATAAATTACCTGAATTCAAAGAATCTATGTGATTATTTTTTTAATCTATGTTATTATTGACTTAATAAAACGAGTCATAATTAAGCAAGAGGAAATAGTAATTACATGTGATGTGATGTGATGTGCACGCAAAGGCCGGTTGAATTGTTACATTAAAAGATTATTTAGAAAATAATAAAATTTTAATTAATTTCTTATTTTAATTGACCATATCAAAATCTTTATATTAAATTAGAAAAAAGTAGTTTAGATCCAATCCAGCATTGGACTTTTTCCATTGTTGGAATCTTGAAAAGCTAACCTCCACTTTCGAGCTGTATTATAATTACCATTACCATTAAAATTATTTAATTAATTTAAATCACATTCTTTATAGTTTTTTTTTTTAATTACTATTTTAGTTTTGCCCTTTATATATATATATATATATATTTTTTTTGTTTAAATACAATTTTGGCGATTTTGATTAGTATTTTTAAAAAGTTTATAATTCTAATTTAGTTAAATTTTGCGCTTATAATTTTAAAATGTCTATTTCGTTTCTTATTTGCCAAATTTTAACATAAAATAAAAAAAAAAACTGAGATAAAAATGGAAAATGAGAGGGCTGAATTGTTTTTTTTTTAAATAAAAATATATGAATTAAAATAGACATTTTCAAGGATTATTTTAAATATAAAAAAATGAGTTAAAATATTTACAAATATAAATTGAATTTCTTTGGGAATATTCATAATTTTACCAAGTATGATGTGATATGTTTTCTTTAAACTCAAATAAATTGTGTCAATCTAAAAAAATTGATATATTTGGTAATTTTAATGGGTTTTTTTTTTTAATATAATTTTATAGGAGAGCAAACTGAAATAAATTATAAATATAGGGACTAAAATGGTAATATTTGAAAATATTAAATAATATTTTGTTAATTAATTAATGTGTATTTTGACAGATTGCTGATGACATGAGACCAAATCCATTGGTGATAAGTGTTCTGACAAAGCTTTGCAAAATTATTCCAACTTGGAAAATTATTCCAACTCAAGATATTATTGACATTGCCTTTAAAGTCCCTGAAATTAGGAAACAGGTATTTATTCAACACATTTTTTTTATATGTGTTCAATTTAAATCTTTAAATTAAATATAATTTTTAATATTGATGTGAGCACGACTCAAATTGCTGAATTACTTAGGACATGTTTGTGAGTGATTTTAGAATCATTAAAATTACTTTTATCGTTTTTAAAATTACTAATAAACACATTTAATCACTCAAAATTAATTTAATTTTCAAATTTACACTTTTAAATACAATTTTCAATCATCAAAATTAGTTTTGAAGGATTAAAAATATATTTCACTATGATTTTGAAAATAACAAAAATGATTTTAGCAATTTAAAAATCACTCCCAAACATACCCTTAATAGTTTTTATAAATTAAAAGTTTAAATCAAAAAAATGAGAAACTTTTTGAGAATTTTAAAAAAATACTTTTCTAAATCACTGATTCAAAGTGAAAAATTTTCCAGCATTTGGAAATTAAAAGAACATTTTGGTCTCTTTATTTTGTGTTTCATTTTAGATTAGTTTTTATACTTTTAATTATTCAATTTTAGTCTCTTTAATTTTGAATCTTTTAAATGAAGATACTTGTGAATATATTTTCACAATTTAAAAAAGAGTATTAATAGAGATTATTTTTTATATAAAAATAAAAACAAAAACAGAAACTATTATTTTTTATATAAAAATAAAAACAAAAACAGAAACTAACTATATTAATATTTATTTATTTTTTTTTTGGGGGAGAAAGACTACATTAACTAATTTTAAAATCTATGAAAAATTCTAGAATTGAAATTAGACACCTAAAATGAAACAACAAAAGATAAAAAATAGTACTTGAACTAAAGTGTTTTTATCTGAAGTTTATATTTTTAAAATTGTAGTATTAAATATCAAATAATTAATAATGAAACCATCAAGAGTTTGAATTTTGTTTTTAACTCCTAAACACTCCACAAAAGAGTTCATTTCTTCATTTTTTTTCTATTTACGAAGAATTAAATTCTTACCTCTAAGTCGAAGGTATATGTCAGATTTAAATCGGCTATTTTTTCGTCTTTACCATTTAAATTTTCTTTTGCATTTTGACAATATAATCACATAAAAAATCTGTCACTCATTTTCAATATTCACCAACAAAACATACAAAACAAAAGTTACAAAACATTTTGAAAATGCCAATAAATAAAACAACAATTATTTTTTATTAAAAAAAAAAACTAAAATGTTTTGTGATATGTTGTTGGCAGATTAGGGAAAATCCATATTGTTACAAGGGCCGGCCTCGGTTGAAAACAGGCTATGAACTCTTGAGGATTAGTTCAGAACTTGAACATAAACTCAATGAGGTATTTTTATTTTAATTAATTAATTAATTTCTTCTTATTTCTTGTTTTGTTTTTCTTATATGGTTTTTGTTGTTTTTGTTTGTTTTTCCTTTAGGTATCTTTACCTTTTCTCCTTCTCCATGGGGAAGACGACCGAGTTACGGACAAATTGGTTAGCAAACAACTCTATGACGAAGCGTTGAGCGACGACAAGACGTTGAAGATGTATCCAGGAATGTGGCACGGTTTGTTGTACGGCGAGACGCCGGAGAATATGGATATTGTGTTCTCAGACATTATCAGCTGGTTGGATAAGAAGAGTATTGTTGTCTATGAAAATTCAAAGTCAGAACTTGAGAGGAAGTATGAAAATGATGGTTTATTGGAAGCCAAACAACAGCAAGAAATTTAAGTTGATTATTAACTGTTGTCCTTTGGTTTGTGTTGTGAAAGAAAGTTGTGATATTATTTTAACCATGTTGTAAATATATTTATGAGTAGTTGTAATTTTTTTAAAAAGTAAATCGGAATATTCTTTTTAAGTTGTTGCAATGTAAATCTTTTACGAGTGTCAATTTGATCAATTCATGTTTTTGCACGATTTTTAATTAGAGTTGTGAGTTTGAATCGAATTTTTATGTTATGTTGTCTACTTTTAAAAAAAAAAGAAAATTAAAAATGAAACGATTATCAAACGGAGTTTAAAAAGTTTGAATTTCTCTTCTAATTTTTTTTATCTTAAACGTGTAACTTGTAGATGGTAACCATTAGTAAAAGAAAATTGAGAGAAGTTCCACTAACATAAAAGGTATGATTTAATTTAAATTGATTGGGTAGTTTAATTGATTATCATTACTTAATAAGACAAATAAGTTTAAAGAAAAACAAATAAGTGGTTAGTTTAAACGGTAATAATGACAAATAAGTGAGCTTCTTTCATAACAAATTTCACTTTAGTGGTTTGGTTCGAAAAAATTAGTTAAGTTGACCTAACTAGCCAGAATACTTATTAAATATATAATTTAATAACATGATTAAATTTTCTCTATCATCCAAATTTATGGCCTTTAAATACCCAATGCATTTCTATTTTCCAAACAATTTTTACTAGAGGTTTTGGCCCCTTTTAAGGAGTCCAAATGAAAGGCTCAAGATTCAAATTTGCTCAAAAAATGGCATTTTGTTTATGTCAACGGCGTGTAAAAGTACTATCTTGTCTGCAAACCGAGCTCGAGGGCCTAGCGTTCAAAGAAATTCTCATTTCTCCTCTCGCTTCTTTCTCTTGTTCCTTATCAGCGCAATTGCAACTTTTTTCTTTATTTTTTTCCCTTCCTTTGAATTTTTCCTCTAGCTTCTTCCTTTCGCTTCTTCCTCTAGCTTCTTCCTCATCGATTGTGTAGTTTTTTTCTTCGATTTTTTTTTACTTCATTCGAATTCTCACTCTTACTTCTTCCTCTCGCTCCTAGGTCTCTCTTGCTTCTTCCTCTCGTTTCTTGGTCTCACTCTCGCTTCTTCTCGTTTTGATTCACGCTCCAACTTACATATTTGATCCCAAAAGAAGGCGACGACATAAAGAGAAGAAATTGCAAGATAAGAGGGCGACTGTGGAAATTTCATCGAAGTGGGTCAACAATGGGAGTAAAAGCCTAGAAGAAGAAATGTAAGAAAACGCACAAAAAAGAAACGAAAGGAGATACGCAAAAAAAATGCAAAAAAGGAAAAAGAAAGAAGAAAAAACGCAAAAAAAAGAAAAAAAGAAAAAGAAAAAATGAAAAAGGCGGCAAAAAGACGAAGGAAGAAAGAAATGTTAAAGTGGTAATTTTACAAGATGATGAAATCAATAAAAGGCCAAATTTCATTGCTTTTAAAACTTGGGGTTACTTTTCATTTGGACTTCTATATAAGAGTTTTCTATACAATTATTTCTTTGGTCAAAAAACAAAAAAAACAATAAAGAAAGTTGTTTTAAGGAGTAAGGATAAAATTACGCGAACATAAACATAATTTAATAATTGACATATACTACTTTTCCTTAGTTGAGATTTAAATCTTAATACCCCATATTTTTCATACTAAAAAGATATATAGTGAATGCCCCATCTAAAATTGGTTAAATTTTATATAAAAATTAACAAAAACATGAAAAGAAAATAAGAGCTTGTTTTTTCTTTCAAGTATAAATAAATATGTTATTTAAGTATGGGTAGAACAAAAAATTTAACCTTTATTGCTTTTTTTTTTTTTTTCTAAAACTATAAAAAGGATTGAAGATGGAGGATAAATACATTTCCAATCCTTCGTCTCCAACATCAAAATCTAACAAAAATTAATTCTTCACCTCCATCATCCTCACTAGAAAATGAGATTCCCATCCTGACAATTATCAACAAAAGGCTTTAACATTTGCAGGCAGAACTCTGAAGAAAGGGCAAGTGTAATATTAACTCAATAACATCAGTTACAATTGAGGCTAAATCTATAAACAACTATTCTAAGACATTATCATTCTACATTTTGCAAGAATCCTACTTGCTTCACCTCTTCTCTTGATGAAAGTGTCTGTTTCCCTATTGGAATGAAAAAATTACCCCTCAAAAAAGGCCACTTCCCTTATCAAGTACACTGAAGAACACATCTCAAATACAATAATAAGACTCCACTCTGCCGTACCTTCATTTTTCTCAAATCAGATGGACATTTGCATCGTTGGCCCCTTTACCTATGGAGTGGCAAGTAAAAAGGTTGTTAATTCACTTCATTAATGTCAGCTTCAAAGCCATTAAAACCCCCCATCTAATGCTAGCTGCGGCAACTCTGTCCTGCAAATTGCAACCATTGAAGAATTAACACAAATTTCCCACAACCATTTGTTTTGCCCCTTCTACGATATGAATTATGAAGTAGTTCTAAATGCTAAGGAAAATTCTTTACCTTTGGTGGTTTGTCCCTCAAATAATCTTATTCCGTACTTCTTCAAGTTTCTTCAGTATCTCTCCGGGAGTACGGTCCAATTCGTCAGCAATCTTTCTCTGCATATCTAGGGGAAGGGTTGGGAACTGCTCACACAGATCCCCATCAATCACATCCTGCATAGATCCATCAAGAATTAGAAGAAAATTGGTTAAGTTCTCAAATGAACGATGTTGACTTACAACTGGTACACATGATGTGACATTAATAGTAAAAAAAAAAAAAGCAGTAGTTGAGTAATCGCAGTGCAGGCCAAGATCAAGTGACCGCAGCAATTTCAGTTTCAACTAATGTAACAGCTTAATACAGTTGAAGAGCGAATTAATATAGTCCAGTAACAGGGTAGAGAAGGCAACCACTGTAGAAACCATTGCAATTTCCACAACTATTCAAGCAATCAATCAAATGCATCAAACATGATTGATAAACATGGAAGAAATTAAAAAAGTTAAATAAGCAAGAATCAGGAGCAGCACAGAATTTACCTTAACAGGAAAATAAGCTGATCTGTAACCCATATGATCTCTTCCACATAAAGGTGGATGTTCCTGCCTCATATGCATCTCCAAATGAGAAAAGAAATCAACATCATCACGGGATGTGAAAGCATGCAATGCCCCCAAGCTTCCCATCACTGTACCGTACAAAATGCATTCTCCACCTCCTGGTATCAAAGATGCCTTTTGCAATGACGTGACCACATCACCGATGTGAAATTGTATGATCTCCTCAACTTTGTTAGGAGCACCATTAAGCTTTCCCTGCTCCCATTTTATCTTTCCACCTGTTGGATCTTCTTCAATCTCATCTGAAACATCTTGTGGTAACCGCACAAAATAGATATTTCCAAACTTATCAGCGCCAGCCATGGTGTCAAAATCCACATGATATGATGCCGTAAGCCATCTAGGAACAGAATCATCAGCAAATATGTATAGTTGATTTTCATCCCGCCTATACTTGCAATAATGGAATGACTGCAAAAGCAAACGAGAAAAAGCTACTGTCAATTGTCAAATTAGCAAACACAACACAAAATAGGTGGGCGTGGAATATTACATGCAGGTCCATAAGCTTTCCTGAGAATTGCAGTTTTTCTTATAATCTATAAGAAACACAATTTTATTGATGGTAAACTACGTTGTTTTTACAATTTGATGTAACAACCACATAAAAGCTGTCATAAGTAACAAATTTCCCAGCCAATCACTATATTATTACCATAAGAGATAGCTTTAGATAAGGTGTTACAGTTTTTCTTTATGAGAAGATAAGGTTTTAGTTCTACAGTACAAGTTGTTTGACCACAATAATGTCTAACTAATAGTATCGAATATTGAATGTAGTCTCCACTGTACAGGAACAGATCATACATGATGCACATTTGCAAATGTTCAAAAGTTCATTGGGGTGGTTTGCATAATTTAGTTTTTAAACGAAAAAAAATTTTGAACACCTCAGATGTATTGTGCTGAAAAGACTAATACAGGATTTTATCACAGAAGGCAGAAAATTGAAGGAAAGATCCATATGATAGTTTAGTGGCATACCTCCTGAATGTCACCAACATAAATTCGATCACGATATGTCTGAATAGACACGATTGTATTCGGGAACAACTTATTTTCACATTTCCTAAGCAATCTTCTTTTCCCCAAATCATACAATCTGAGAACGGATCCTATTCCTGCAAGTAATCTTCCCTGGAACTGAGCTAAAGCGAGAGGGACACCTTCCACTTGTGTCTTGTGCAAAAGCTCAAGGGATTTTCCATCCTCCAGAAAACGATAAATATGAATATATCCAGCAACTAAACTCCGTTTAGGGAAAAATTGCAGGCCCTTTGCAGTACCAACAGCTAAAAGGGTTCCATACTCCTTGTCATGGAAATTCACCGTACACACACTAAAAGCCGCTTCATTGTCCTGAAGCTCCAGCAGACAAGTTGTAGTGGCTGACCTAGGATCAAGAACTCGGATGCAAGAAACCCATTTTTCAGACTCCGCCTTTGGGTAACCATAATGCTCGTCAGATAAAGGATCATCCTTATCCTCATCATCTCCACCATTCTCCATTTGCTCCATTGTGCCATTTCCATTTTCCCCAGCTCCTGCAGCCTCAAAGCATTCTTTTCTAGCAGCTTCTCGCTCTTCTGCAGTGAATGCTCCCTGATCACTCTCAATAACAACCAATAGTTTTCTCCTAGGTTGAAGCACAAACTTTCTTGGGGTGTACCTAAGTGGAATGACTGTTTCATTAAATGTTTCTCCCAATCTCTCAATGGTAAAAACCCTCAAGAAATTTCCAGCGACAGCAACTACACCTTCTGCACACTGATCCGATGAAAATGAGGAGGCATATTCAAGAGTTTCATATGATAGAGGTGTCAATAGAAAATGCCCTTGATGAATATATCCAAGCCAAGGTCTACTTGAGAGGCAAAGAATTGCACGCCTCCCCCTCAAAACAACGGAAAATAGTTTAGGAGCTCTTAGTCCTAAGAACCGGGATCGGGAATCAGAGAGCTGACCCGTCACCATATCAACAACTGTTCTGAATAAAACCCCAGAATGCAATGCAGCATTTAGGAAAAGGCTAGCAGGATGATCTGCACCATCCTCTCCACCTACTGATGCCAAAACTTCAAGAAATAGGAGAGATTCTGGAGCTGCAGAAACACTTTGCACGCTTAAAATCTGCATACAGTCATCAGGATCCAATGATAGAATTCGTATTGTGTTATCATAAGAACCAACTGCTAGGAAACGTGAACGTTGTCTTCCTTCAGGTACTGGGGCAATGTCCAAGCAAGCCACATCTCCAGACATTTCATGCTTTTCCACCTCCATTAACTGACCAGTCATGTCCACCTCAAAATAAATAAGTTCTCCACCGCTCAGGGCAATCACCACTTGAAGCCTATTAGAACCAACCTTAACAATAGTCCTCTTGCCCGGAGTTCTCCATTCATTAATACGCCCATCTTCCCTAATATGCCTAATACCATTTGGATGGACTTGCATGAGAGAATCATCACCTATCAAAGAAACAGCAAGGGAAGGGGTAGTGTCAAGAAACCCACTATCACTAACTTCTTCAACTGTCTCACCAATAGAAAGAACAAGCGTTGCATTTGCAAATGACACAACAATGTATGCATCAAACTCATCATTGATGTTCTTTTTCACAGTCCAAACAGCACTAGGAACACCAGGAAGTTCTGACACAGCCATTTCACTGATGGCCAAACCAGGTCTTAATATTCGCAAAGATGATCGAGGACCACGCCCACAAAGAGTAAATATTTGAGGTGTTTCCTCCTCAAAAAGATTTATGATTTTCATGTCCATTATAGGCATTAAGCTCTCAACTTGATCGATCCTAACAAGGTTTTTAAGTCTCCTAGGCTGGAAAAAGACAGGCTGAAAACCTTCTTCAGTTTCCATCAGAGTAGCTGAGGAAGACTCGACATCAGCATCATCCCCTATGGCTTGGAACTGGTATAGTGAGTGATTTCCAAATTCTGAGGCAGCAAATAGAAATCCTGATTTCAGTACACACATTGAAGCTGTAACTGGAATTGTATCAAAATACTTGATCTTCAGTTCTTTGACACTGTCATTGTTGTGTTCCAAGGTAACCTTAAATATATCTCCATACTCGGTCTGTAAAAGAAAGAAGAACATTGTTTTTTGCTTATGCATTGCTGCTGAAACTATAAGCACACCACGTTCAGCAGGTAAATCTGCACGTCTAGGAATGACAGCTCTAACATCTGGATGTCCCTGATTCTTATAAATCACAAAATTTTCAGCACAAACTAACACTCCACTAGGACCATCCCCACCTCCAGGAACAGTAACAAGCATATTGGCACCATTATCAACAGGTTCTGACCACTTCCTAGAGACATGATTGAGACCAAGATCAAGTTCATAAAAAGTCAAATGCTTCTGGGCCTCACTTGCTGCCACCCCAGTAGAATCCTGATCTGCCTCCGAGTAATCCAACTCAATTGCAGCAAATATAGGATTGTCAAATCCACAATCAATTCCACAAATTGAATATACTATCGTATGTGACTTGTGAGCCTCCAGTGGTGAAGAAATAGTAAGCCTGGCTGCTGTATCTCTGTTCAAGACGTAAACAAGCTTCTGCTTCTCACATGCCCCAATCATAACAGCCCTTCCTTTAGGATCAATAGCCAAATATTGCCCCGGAACTATCCGGCGACAACCAGACTTCCCAAAAGTCTCCTGATGTATCTTGTCAAACACATTCTTATCCTTATTATACTCCAGAATAACAATTCGACCCGAATCAGACCCAACAACAATATAATCTTTCTGAGACCCAGTAAGCCTGAATTGAGCTAAAGATCGAATCGCACCAAAGATTTCAACAGAAAGAAGAGTTTGGATCTTACCACTATCATCAGGACGAATGAGATCCAGGACCTTCCCTCTGGCCACAACTATCTCCTGCGTTTTCCCACCAGAGAAATTTCCATTTATAGCCGAGACAATCCCGGTAGCTCGTTGCAAAGTGAGACTGTAAAGGTACATAGCTTAAAACAACTGTAAGTGGGTGCACTCAAATTTTCCGGGAAAATGTGGAGAGAAACGAATTTTAGGAGCTTAAAGGTAAAGAAATGGGGGTTCTGAAGGGTTTCAGAAGAACTTCGTCATGAAGACGAAGGTAAGGAGAGGGCTTTAGAGAATGGGAGTTGAAGGTGTAAACCCCTGAAAATGAAAATGCGTTAAAATTGCGATAATTCGAGTGCGATATAAACCCTAGCTCGATTAAGGAAGACGGTGAGCGCGGCAAAGAGATTTGGACCAATTGCCGACTCCATTCGAATCTAACGGCTCAGATTTTGAAGAAATTATCCGAGTTTATGAATACGTGATGTAGAGGATTACACTAGGATCCGGAAATTTTATTTAGATAGAATTACTACTACGGTTTGATATACAAAGTAGTTATACCATTGTTGCAATTTCAACAATCATGCAAGTTTAAGAGTCCAATTTTAACATTTGTATAATAGTTTATTGGTTCTATTTTTATAATTAAAAGTTTGAGGTTATAAATGCAACTACACCATATTTTAAGGATGATTTTTGCAATTTGTCCAATTTATATTTATGTTTTTTTAGCATACTATAGTTATTTATGATGACCACTTTAAATAATTTGTTACAAAAATGGTTAAGTTTTATTCCATTTTAATCTCTAAATTTAAAAGAAAAGTAAAACAATCATTTTGGTTCTTACTATTATTTTTATTTACTATTAGATTGTCTAATAGTAAATAAAGGAGACAAAGTCTCAATATATGGCTAAGAGGTCATGGGTTCAATCTATGGTGGTCATCTACCTAGGAATAAATTTCCTACGAGTTTTCTTGACACCCAAATGTTGTAGGGTCAGGCGGGTTGTCCCGTGAAATTAGTCGAGGTGCGCGTAAGCTGGCCCGGACACTCGCAGATATCAAAAAAAAAAAAAAAAAGAAAGAAAGAAAGAGATTGTCTAATGTTTGTCTTTGATCTATATAACTTGAAATCATTACTCATATTAACGCAAATTGTTTTCAAGATTTTGAGACTAAATAAATATGTCAAAAGTATACATATAAAAATAGAAAAAAATGGTAAGTTTAGACATCCAAATCAAAGTATAATAAAATTAAAAGTTTAAAGGAAAATGATTTAAACCAAAAGTGTATATATATATATATATATATATATATATATATATATATATATATATATATATATTTTCATCTTCAAATTCATCCCACCTATGATCTTTTAAATGATTATTATATTTTTTAAAAATTGTTAAAAAATTGTCAAAAAATAATATCTCAAAATAAAGTTCAAAAAGTTGCTATCAAAATTGAAAAATAATACTACATTAAATGGTATATTTAGTTAAATAATATTAAAATATGTTTAAAAAATTTTAAAAAGTTGAAGAAAATGTATAAAAAATAATTTATACTGCAACTTTTTTTTAATGCAATAACTAGGGCATGAAATTTAAACCATAACTATTCATTTTTTTTAAAAAAAAAGTAGATATTAATTAGGGCGGTTTTCAAATATAGAAAAATGAGTCAAACTATTTACAAATACAAGAAAATTTTACTATCTATTGCTTAAACGATAGAATTCGCGAAATTTTTCTATATTTGTAAATACTTTGATATTTTTTTTTAGTAATTATCCTATTAATTATATACTCCTTCAAAAATAGGAAGAAAAAAAACTAAATTGATTTGTTTATTGTAGGAATATATATTATGTTTTATGAATGGTACACTAAATCCACCAACAATATTTAGTTAATCACTTGGCCTTGAATCCACCCAAACCAATCCATTACCAAATACCAATAAAAACCCATTTGCCTTTTTGTTTCTTTTTATATAAAACTAGCATTTCAGAAACTTCTCATATTGCATATGCTATCCCTTTGAGAAACATGGCCAAGCTTCATTTTCATTCTTTACTTATCAACATCATACCCTATTTTCTCTCCTTCACCACCATCATCACCCTCTCCTCCTCCGCTGGAACCTTCGAAAACCCGACTCGAAACCACCATTATCCCCATAACAAGCTTTCGTTTTTAATGAGAGATGTGCTCAATTCAACAACTCATCATTATTCTTCATCGAAATCACCTACTACCAAAACAACAACACCTAGCAATCAATTACCGTTTTCAAAACCCTTAGGCTTTTTTCCTCCTAATGGAGGTATCCCTATACCTGAAACCTACACCACTATTGGATCGTTCTCTTCTCAAACATCTGATCTTTCAACAATTGGAATATCGTTTTCCGCGAGAGCAACCCTCCAAGAGTTAGAGTATGGAAAAGTGAGAGGGATTGATGAAGAGTTGTTTGGGACTTTAAAGCGTAAATTATATATAGTCGTTGGGAGAATAGAAGGATTTTATGTAGAAAATAGTGAAGATGGTGGTGGGCATATGATGGCTATGACAATGTATTTTGGTAAGGGGGAGGTCAAGGATGGATTAAGGCTATTTGGAGTTTATAGGAGTGATCATGTGAAGGAGTCTCATGTTGCTATAATTGGTGGCTTTGGCAAGTATCTTGGTGCTAATGGTTATGCAACTTTGAAGAAATCATTTAGAACAAAGTTTGGAGCCAACTATAATAAGTTCATAGAATTCAATGTTTACTTGAGCAAATAGTGTGTTGAGGGCATTTTGGTAATTATACTTATTGATTGTATATTTTTTAAACCATTATATTATGGAATTGAAAGTTATTTTAAATTTAAAGAAATCATAGCTCAACTCAACTGATATATAGTATATGTTGACAATAAGATATTCCAACCTCCATTCTATTATACTAAAAAAAGTTATTTTAAATTTATGTACTTTTGTTCAAGTTTAGAATTTACATTATAAATTAGATGCTATGTATTTTTAGTAGAATCTTTCATTTTAATTAAAGGTGACGTGTTTTTTTTTCTTTATAATTTGTGGGGTGGGGAATTTGAACCTTTGACTTTGAAGTTGATAGTGTAAACTTTATGTCAGTTAAGCTATATCATTTTGACACTTTTAAAATGTGTTCTTGAGGTGGGAAAGTTCCCTTAAAATAAATAATTCCATATATTCCTATTCTCTCTTATTATAAATATATTCCATATCTTTCGAATAAAATGCTTTTATGTTTATCATGGAATAAAATTGCTTTGATGATAATAAATACGTGCATGCACTAACGGTTTTCAACGATGACGTTCAACTTAACAATGTTAATTTTAAACCGACATTGTATGCTTAAATTGATGACGATTCTGAACCAAAATCTTTCCTTAACACAAAAATATCACATGTGATGATTGACAATAGTTGTTTATTGTATTTGAATGTTATATATTAAACTCTAAGCTGCCATCTTTTTAATTTAATTTCTTCTACAACAAAATTATTACTTATTAGCATAATTTGAAACCAAATCTTGTATAAAACCGGTGGATCGAATGTTTTTACAATAGTTCTTATGATACAATGGAACTTTTGTCTGATCCACATAAATATTCAAGTCAAACAACACAACTCCAAAACGAATTATATAATTATTACATTAATAGTTTATAATTCAATCTACTATTTTACTTCAATCGAAATAATAATATAATAGTTAATTCTCATAAGATGGTTATCCTCCTCGTCTGTACAATACATTTTAAATTCATTACAAATTAACTAAATAAAACATATTGGTAAAAGTTTATGTTTGAAATTTGTTAACCATGTGCATCGCACATGTTTTCAAACTAGTCATTCATTAAAAAAGAGACAAATAGGGTGGAGATTGGAACAAAAAAATATAATACATTATTCAAATCCGTCCCTATTTAGTTTATAATAAATTTTTTCTCCTAATTTCTCTCATACCTATACAGAAAATCCCCACAAGGAAAATGAATATCTCTTCTAAATCAAAAACTTTTCATATTTTCATCGACCACATTCTTTAAAAATATATAACTGGAACTCACTCCAAAATTTTAAGAGTATTTTGTATAATTTTACTTCTAGCAATAAATTTTTAAAATTATAATGCTTCTAAATAATTTTCCCTTTTTTTCAATCTTGACAAAAATGTACTTTGCCCTGTCGATTACTAACTAAAAACAAAAATATGATGAAAATAATTGGTTTTTATAAGTTAAATTATACCTTTAATCAAGTTTGTGTCTTGAATTTTCAAAATTATAAGTTTATTGAAAATTTATGGTTTATTATTAGACATATAAAATTTAAATTTATATTTAATAGAGAAATTAATTTTTAAAAATTATGAATTTAAAATAGATCTATAAAACATAAAATTGAAAGTTGAGAAATTTATCCGACACAATCTATTATTATAACTTAAATTAATGGGTTTTTTTGCGCGAAATTTTTTACCGTCTATCAGTAATAGATAGTGAAATTTTTCTATATTTGTAAATAATTTGATATTTTCTCTGGTGATAGTAATTTCTTAAAATATATATTTTATTTTCACTTTGTGTGTTTATGGTACCATTAATTGAGAAACCTAAACCAAATCCATTTTCCACCAAACACAAATTACTTTAACAATATCACTTTGGAGAAAGGAGTAGAAAGACATTCATATTAATTTATACAAATTAATGAAGGAGGTTTAGGTTTCTTTATAAAATCCAAAAACCAACTCCATTTTTATGTTTAATATAATTAATTTAATGACCAGCTCCAATAATAACTACTTAATTCTTTCTTTGAATAATAATAATAATTCTTCAGAAACAAAAACTATAAAATCCCACAAAGCTTCACCTTCTTCTTCATCCAAATTTCTCAACTTCAATCAAATATCTCTTCTTTGCAATCTCTCTTTGATCTGAGAAGAAAGAAAGAAAAAATGGCTAAAACTCCTTTTTATTTTTTCTTCTTCTTTTTGTTGGTGGGTTTAAGTGGTCTGAGATCTGCCATTTCTGCTAGACTATTAATGGATGATGACGTCGACGCCGAGTCTCAGCCACAAGCGGCGGCGGTTACCTCTCCTCTGCCCACCATCTCCTCGCCGGCCACGACTTTTCCGGCAACTCAGGTTTCGATGAGCACTATTTACTTTTTTTTTTTTTTTACATATTACATTTTAAGATTTTCTGCCTAGGATTTTACAAACAAATAATAGAAGAATTTATTATGATTGGAACGTATATAAAATTCTTAGAATGTTTGCTTTTCCACCTTCATTTTGACAAATATATATATAGAAAATATTTTTATAGTTTCACTGCACCTATTTTTTTTTTTCAATGACAAACCACATTTGACAATTTTTTTTTTTAATATTTTAGTTATTTTTTTCTATTGTGTGATTGAATTTGTTCATATAATGGTACAACAACAACCTTAACTATTTCGATAAGTTTTTTTTTTCATATCAAAATTTTAAATATTTTTACTTAAAGTTATTTTGACCAATTTAACTTACATAGTAAGGTATAATAAATTATGTACCATAGACCAATATGAAATAACAAAAAGTAAGAGAAAAATATTTAGGCGCTTTATCTATTTTGTGCGGTCAGCAATTATACATTTAAAATTTTTCATGTGGCAAATATTTTTTTTTCAAAATTTTGAATTATAAGTTTTTTACTATGTTAGCCCAAAAGAAAATTTCCAAATTAATTTAAAATTTTTTATACATTTACAATTTCAGGACATTTCAAACCAACCCTTCCAAACTTATAGAAATTTACCAAATGAGTTTTAAGTCTGGTTTTCAAATTTGGTATGGGTTTGGAATATATTTTTAAGTACTCAATTTAAAAATAAGTCATTTTGAAATAAATTGGAGTGTTTGACCACTACTCAAAATTATTTTGAAGTGTATTTTAAATACTTTTTGTTAAAAGAATTTAAATAAAAATGAGTTATTTTAAAATATTTTTTTTATTTAGTCAATTCAAACCGCTTTAATAAAATTTAGAGAAGTTACAAATTGTTTCATTCATTGAATAATTCCCAGGCCGGAGCAACCACGCTACCGTCGACCACAGGGAGCCAAATTCCAGCAACTACTCCATCTCCTGCCACTACCGACGACGAGGAAGAAGACGACTCTACAATACCCCAAACCAACCCACCAGTAGCAGCAACTAACAATCCAGGGCCAACACAAGATGATCAAGATGATGACAATACAACCACCACTCCAGCTGCCGTATCACCAGTCTCCGCCGTACCCACATCAACACCACCGCCAACTCAGCCTCTTCCGGCTGCGGTAAATGGTCCAGAACCAATTTCATTTTACATGCACGACATCCTCGGAGGATCCCATCCATCTGCCAGAGTAGTCACCGGAATCGTCGCTAACTCCGACAGCAGTGGCATCGCATTTTCAAAGCCCAACGACAACTTCTTCCCAATCCAAGGAACACTCCCTTTACTCAACAACGACAACCTCCAGAACATCATCAACAACAACAACAACCTTCCATTTCTCGCCGGCTTCAACGGCGCTGCCCAAGGCAACAACTTGCTCCTCCAAAATAGCGCCAACAACGGCGTCCTCAACGGCGACGAAGATAATAACCAGCCCTTCGTCACCGCTGGCCAACTCCCTTCTAGAGTCACCCTTCAACAGCTCATGTTCGGCTCCGTCACGGTGATCGATGACGAGCTGACCGAAGGCCACGAGCTCGGGTCGGCGGTGGTGGGTCGAGCACAAGGTTTTTACTTGGCAAGCTCATTGGATGGGACTAGCCAAACGGTGGCTTTAACGGCGTTGTTTCACGGTGGTGGCCACGAGCACGTGGTTGAGGATAGCATAAGCTTCTTTGGGGTTCATCGAACGGCGACAATGGAATCGCAGATTGCGGTGGTGGGGGGGACGGGAAAGTATGAGAATGCAAGAGGGTATGCGACGGTGGAGATGCTTCATCATCAAGAGGATCAACACACAACAGATGGTGTGGATACTATTATTCATTTTAGTGTTTATCTCACAGAGGAGTGATTTAGGGTTTGAGGTTTGAAGTTTGATTTGTGATGAAGAGGATGGGTGTGTTTTTATGTGTATTTGAATGAAATGTTATGGTGTGTTTTAATTAATATCAAATTTAATGACAAAGTTTACTTTTAAGGTTGTCTAATTGACGCATGTCAAAAAGTTTTAAGAATAGAAAAATATTTAGGTGCATTTCGAATTTTACATATCTTTGTGTATTCTATCAAATTATCCAACCATAATTTGATATGTGACAATTTATTTTTTTAAATATTAAAAAAAATTGGAGTGAGCCATGAGATAGGAAGCATAAAAATGGGTGTATCTTGAGATGCCCCCAAGTATTATCTTTAAGAAAAACTATTTATTCTCATTTTGAGAGAAAAATATTAAGAGAGAGTGGCAAACTAAGATAATATGTTGCTACTCTACAACAGTTAAATGCAAGTTTAAAATCTGTTAGTTGATTGATAATGATTGACAATACAAAAATAACAATAATAATAATAACAACCAATCGTTCAATGGAGGAATCGAATCCTAACTCAATTGGTTAATGCATTAATACAATGTCAAATATGTCCATAGCTCAACTTTCGACTCTTCGTCCCATAATTGTTGAAGTCAAAAGAAAGATAGAAGTCGTCCCATAATTGTTGAAGTCAAAAGAAAGATAGAAGTCGCAGATATATATTTTATTATGAAATTAACTAATCATGTTGTGTTCTAGCTGTATTGAATGATCAACTATTATACAATTATCTATATAACTTGAGATATTTACCAAAGGTTTTTTAAGAATTAAATTACATCAAGTCGTTTATGCCATTAATTTTTATGTTATAAATTATTATTAAAAAGTTCAATGCAATATTTGTAGGTTTGTAGGTGCAGTTCATGAACAAAATGAACTAAAAATATTTAAACCATGCTAAAAAAAATTAAATATATCTAATTTATTCTCATTTTGTAAAGATATAGTCCTCATTCATCAAAGTATTTTTTATTTATAAAGAAAAAATAAAACAATAAAAGGAATCATATGAAAAGAGTATACTATAATGTAACTTTCAAATAATTTCATATAAAATTAATTTTATAAATTTAAAAGTAGAAACAATAGAAAATGAGTGTGTTTATCCATACGTAATAAATAAAATTCATCTAAACAATTAAAAAAAAAAAATTAAATAGCCAAAATGTTTATTTCTTAAATCTTCTTTTCTTTTTCTTGAGCCACTTTTCAAAGTAATGCATTATCCATTTATTATCTGTTTGAGATTGAAGAATATTTTCCTTTCACATTTGTTTTTTTCAAAGGATAATATGGAGGGAGGATTCAAACATTATTAACACATATTAATTGAGTTATGGCCCGTTTGATTCCTTTCACGTTTATTGAAATAAAGTAAAAATTACTTTTAAAAATTAATTTCATTTTTTAAGGAGAATCACAAACGCTACTCTTTTTTTTTTTAATAAAAAAAGTAAAATAATAAAGAAAACAAAAATTATTGACATTGTGGAGGTGTTAGGGTACATAGTTGAACTTTTAAGTCTATAATTAATATGTTGGGGTTGGAAAGTTTGTGTTTAGGTTGTAAGACGGAGTTTCTCGATTAATATGCAAAAGAAAGAAAGAGGAGAATATGAAGTTTATCGATAAATGTGCAAACTTCAATAATAAATATTATTGAAGTTGAGTTATTTAATACCAACTTATGATGTCAGTGGGCCAAACATCCCTATCACTTTATCACGCAATTCTTAATCATTAATTTGTTGAAAACTAGAATATTTAGCTAATTTTGGAGATAAAATCATTAAGAAGTCTACAAACTTAAATATAGGACAAATTGGGTTTTATGGCTATGAGTATCTAGGTTTCCAAATTAAATTAACCATCGAGTTTCAATATTTCATAAATACTTAAATGTTTAACGAAAGTTTACATTGCATTTTAAAAAATAAATATTAAAATAATAAGGAGAAATTTTAAAAATAGAAAAATAAGGTAAACTATTTACACAAAATAGCAAAATAGTTGTGATAGACGCGGATAGAAGTCTATCAGGATCTATCAAAGATAGAAATGGTAGAGGTCTATCACTCACAGATGCTAATAGAGGTCTATCAATGTCTATCAGTAATTTTTTTTTGCTATTTCATGTAAATAGTTTGACATTTTTTTTTATTTGTGAAAATTTTCCAAGTAATAATAATAATAAAACTATCATTTAAAAAAAAAAACTATTTTATTAACTTATAAAAACTCAAATTGGATGCTTCTTTTACCATAGATGTGGTGGGCTTTAGAGTCATTGTTTGTAATTCCAATGATAAAACTATGATTTCAATGCAAAAAGTTCAAAAGTTCATTGGTCCTATTGAACTCTCTTCTAAACGACATTCTCATGGTCGAAGAAACAAGGATTTTCCCTTCTCTGGGTTGAGAAGACAGACTCGATGCTTCTCTGTATCTTATTTGAAGGTCGAGATTGTTTTAGCGACAAAGCCCAAGCCTTTGTTGATAACATTCGACCTTTGCAACGATGAGGTCTTATTTTGAACTTTTGTATTCGTTATATGTTAACAATTTAGGAGTGATTTGGTTTAAGGTTTTATATATGCTTGAGAAAAAAACGATGTCTAAAAATAACAAGTTTTGGAATAAGATTTGTTGGAAATAAAAGATTGTTGTGTTTGGTTGTGCACGAGAATATTAGAGGATTTGAAAGAAACATATTATATGTTTGTATTTATTTTATGAAATTAATCCTGGTAACTAAAAATACTAATTAATTAATAGTAAAAGAATTATTTTAATTGAAAAATTAATCACAAGTATGGTTATTAAAGAATACTTATACTAAGTTAAAATAACTAGTACTAAAATTATTTTTTAAATTTGAAACTAATATTAAAATTAACTCATTAATATTTTTAATAAATATCCTTACCTACATTAATTCAGTATATTTTTATCAGTAAAAATAGATTAAATAAGTATATGGTTATTTATTTGGGAAATTCTCCCAAATAGAAAAAAAATGTCAAATTATTTACAGAAAATAACAAAAAAAAAAAAATGAAATATCGATAGACATTGATAGACTTCTATCAGCATCTATCAGTGATAGACTTCTATCATTTCTATCACTGACAGACCTTAATAGACTTCTATCAGCGTCTATCACAACTATCTAAAAATTTTGTTATTTTGTGTAAATAGATTCTATTGTTTTTCTATTTTTTTTAAAATTTTTTTAATTTATTTATTACCATCAATTATTTAATTTTAGTTAGACTTCAATATTATTGATTATAAATTTTATTTGCATCAATTAATTTTAATTAAATAACATAAAGAAATATATTTTAATAAACAATATACAAAAATTAATGTAAGAAAAAGAGAATAATAATGAAAGTTAATAAGAAATATTAATGATCTAATTAAAACTAGACTATCATTTACTAAAGTGAGTTTAGTTCAATGGTAATTGACATGATCTTTCTCTATAGATATCTATAAAAGAAAAAATCAATTATAATTATATATAGAAAAATTTAACTGTCTATCAGTGATTAGTAAAATTTTTCTATATTTATAAATAATTTATCTCATTATTTTATATTTGAAAAAAAATCTATAAAATTATATATAAAATGAAAAATAAAAGAAGAAAGGGAAAGAGAGAAAACCCACCAATTTGCCACCAATTAATACCCTTGTTAGAAGAAAAATAATGCACGTGAATAAATTATTCTCAAATAAAATGTTGAAAATTGTATGGATGTATCAATTCCCATTTAGAAAACTCACAATCTCTTATGCTTTTGCTTTATTGAAGGGAAAAAAAATGAAATGAAAAGGCGAGAACATCAATTCTTTATGTTTTGTTTTAGTTTTTTTGTTTTTTTTTTTCTTGAGAGAGAGGGAATGGACACTTGAGAAGAGATATGCTCTGCGGGCAAGGAGAATCTGACACTTAAACTTTAAACGTGGTTGTATATGGTTCATATTCAATGGTCATTTGGTCCATGCCCAATTTCTTTTCAAAAGAATAAAATAATGAGAGAAACTTTCGTTTATTCTTCATAAATCATTGGGATATCAAATGGGTAATTGCTAGAAATAGTTCTCCACATGTGACAAAGGCCACAGAGCTTCAATATATACCCACCATCCCTTCAATCGCCATTCACATTTAAGTTTCTTCCGTATTCCCAGATTCAAACATTTCCCCACTACCCATTTCATACGAAAAATGGTCCTCGAAATTGCGGTCAAGGCTGCCACTGGTTCACCTGATGTGGTTGGGGACTGTATGTTCTGCTTTCTCTCCCTCTCACTTTACAAATATGTGTCAGTTTTTGTCAATTTTGCGATTTGGGGTTTTGTTTTTCTTTCTCTTGCAGGCCCTTTCTGCCATAGGGTTGTCTTAACTCTGGAGGAGAAGAAAGTTCCTTACAAATTGCTTCTCATCAATCTATCCGACAAACCCAGTTGGTAATATCTCGAAATTTGGCTTGTATTTGTTATTTGGGTTGCAGCGAGAGAAAGAGGGTGTTAATCAAATGGGGTTGTGTGTGGTGGATTGTTGATGATTTTGGCAGGTTATTGGAAGTGAACCCAGAAGGGAAGGTGCCGGTGGCGAAGTTTGATGGCAAATGGGTTCCTGATTCTGATGTCATTGTGGGGATTCTTGAGGAGAAGTATCCAGAGCCTTCTCTTGTTACTCCTCCTCAATTTTCTTCTGTGTAAGCCTTCTTTTTTTCTTTGACCCTTTTTTCTGATTTGATCATTTGTTCCATATCTGAGGATATTTTAATGTATGAGGTTCCCTTTGTGTCTTGTGTTTGCTGTTTCCTGTGCTTTTATGTTAATTACTGTTTTCAACAGTTCATATTTGAAGTTTTTATTTGTTGAGTTGTGATAATTCCTGTTGGGACAGGGATGATTGTTACCTCGTGTTTGTGTTTGTTTGATGTGTCCATTTTTCTCATGTCTCACTGCCTTCTAGTTTGACCCTTATTTTAACAGGATGTTTGGTCCCGTCTTGTTGGAGTGGACCTAAATTTGTCTTATGATTTGTGGAAACCATGTTTGATGTTTATTTTCTTCTCGTATGGAGTCAGACTGTCAGGTAGGTGTTTTTTTAAACTAGAATTTCATTGATAAAAACAATATGTACAGAGGATTCCAAGGATTAAAAAAGAATATGTAAAAAAATCAAGTGGGAAACCATCAAGGAAACGTGTGCTGAAACACCAAACTCCAAAGTGTTTCCTTATCTCCACCTGCTCTCTTTTGATCCAATTGCTTCTTTCATCGAATTGTTCAAAACAATAGTCTTCTTTTCAGTGGCAGCTGAATGTTTTTATATTGGAGGGGCATGATTGTATTACATTAAAACATTAGGTAGGTTCAGGATCTTGATGTCCATTATCTAGATGAGGAAATCTTGAAGGACCGAAAACACTTCCCACATGAAATCACCATGTTTCGGAGTAAAGTTTATGAACTTTAAAACGCTTTCTGAAAAAGTACTTGTAAAGTGTTTTTTGGCCGAGGTAGAGGTACCTGTGGCCCAAATTCGTGAGTTTGAATAGGCCATAGGGTCGGGTAGACATTCCATTCCCCTAAGTTGTAGGTGCTCATTTGATTTTGTAAGTGATTGACTGGGAAGAACTAAATAGTAAAGAGTACTTTTATTGAAAAATAGAACCAAACATTCAAGTAATTTGTTATTAAACACTTCTTATTAAAGTGATTACAATTAAAATACTATGCTAAGAGCACTTATTTTGAAATCACTCCAAAAACACCTCTAACTTCAAACAGTTTTGGATGAATAGTTAACATCATGATTCATTATTTGATTTGCCTGAATTTCTTATTTCTGTACCTTTTAACCAACAAAGAAAGAGTGATTCATTCTACAGTCGACATGTCATGTCATGGAACAAGAATTGACTGCACGATTAGGACATGATCCCACATTGAGATTGAACTTATAACGATGGTTGAAATAAACTCATGATCTATGTATGTGTTTTGCTTGAATTTGTACTCTTCTTTATATTATTTGTCTCAGTAGTATTGCCTAATTCAGTACTCCGAATGTGGCATTTGCAAGATTGTAATTGTGAAGGCTTTCCTAAACTAATCACAAACTATTATTTTGTTCTGAAATAATTTGTCTTCTCTCTCCTTTGGCTAATAGAGGATCAAAGATGTTTGGTGCTTTTGTAAAATTCTTGTTAAGCAAGGACCCGAATGATGGTACAGAGCAGGCTTTCCTTGAAGAGTTGAAGGCGCTCAATGAGCATCTTAAGGCTCATGTATGTATGTGTAATATGTAGAACAACTATGTTAAAGTGTTTATCATTTTATCTTCTCTTTTAAAGCAATTTTACATGGTGCCAGGGTCCTTATATTGCTGGAGAGAAGGTAACTGCAGTTGATTTGAGTCTGGCACCAAAGTTGTTCCATGTTGATGTTGCTCTTGGCCATTTTAAGAAGTGGTCTATCCCCGAAGACTTGGCCAGTTTAATCGCCTACAAAGAGGTACGATGTTGTTGCACAAATGCTACGTAACTCGTGACTTTTAATTCAATTAAATCCTTTTAAGCCAGTATCAGATTTATATTGGTTATTAGTTTTGTTTGTTCACTCTCTGTTTAGACTTTGCTAGCTTCTTAGATTGCCTACAGTTTGAAACCTATTAGGCTGATTGGTTTCTGCTCAACTAAACTCAAACCTGCAGCAATGTGGCGTGTGTCTAATTGATGGAGGATCATAGAACATACTTTGTTCTTTAATTTAGGTTGTTATGCACAAATCAGATATAATCCTAATGAGTGGGATGTGAGTTCATCTAGTTACTTAGAGTTCGATGTTCGAGATTATCAGGGTCGATATTTGTTCAATTCGGGGGGGGGGGGGGGGGGGGTGAAAAAGAATGCAATAGATGAGTTGTCTGATGGTCTGATGAACTTTTGGTGGTGGGATTGTGGATTTTGCAGTTGCTTTTTGCTCGAGAATCTTTCGTGAAGACGAAAACTGCCCCGGAATATGTAATTGCTGGATGGGGGCCGAAGGTGAATCCTGCATGAATTGGGAGATGTTTTCATGTCAAGTTATGAAATAATTGGGGGATTTTAATCCTCTTAAGAATGTGGCTGTGGTTGCTTGCTATCTTCTTATGTGTCAATAAATAGTGTATTTTTCATATGTGTGCTCTAATGGAACAGTGTAATATCACTATGCCTCTTCTTTAAGACTGCCTATGTTTTAGTAAAAAGGCTGTGCTTCTTCTTCACTATTCTTCTCTGTTTTCTTTTCCCACCATTTTGTAAGAGCTTTGGTTATAGGAGGGTAAAACAAAACAGACCCTGAATCTTTATTCAGGTCGCGTTTTCAAGTTTTAATGAAATTTAAATATTATAACATAGTCTCAAATAGTTTATATATGTACAAAGTGGGAATATGGGGGTGGTGAGGATGGGGAAAGGTTTTATTTTATTTTATTTTTATTTTTATTTTTTATTTTTTAACCTAAATAGAATAGAGCAGATTCCTTAAACAGAAAAGAAGGAAAAAAATATCATATCTTTTTAATAAGAAAAAAAAAAAAAAGTAACATCGCGTGTATTATGTAGATAACAAGAAATTAAGTAATATGAAAAAAGATAGGACTATATAATAAATTTAAAGGAAATTTTTAAAAATAGAAAAATAAGGGAAACTATTTACACAAAATAACAACATTTTTAGATAGTTGTGGTCGACGCTGATAGAGAATTCTATCCGTGATAGAAATGATAGAAGTTTATCACTAATAGATGTTGATAGAAATCGATCAATTTCTTATCAATATTTTTTTTTGTTATTTTTATAAATAATTTGACATTTTTTCTATTATGAAATTTTTTCTAAATTTAAAATGACTTTAAAATTTAAAATTTAAAAAATGATCGTTTGATGGCAAGATTTTAAAATTATTCAATAAAATATAGAACAATAAAAAGTTAATATAGTTGAGGTAAATTGTACTAATAATTATTATTTTTATTAAAGGATAATATTGGGGTTTTTTTTTTCTCTCAATAGGGAAAAAAAATAGAAAGAATTATAAGTAACAAAAAAAATAATAATAATAAAAGATGAAATAAAAGGTTATCAATATATTTTAAATTTCAAATAATTAATGTCATTACATTTTTTTTAAATTGTTACAAAAATATATATTGTATGATTTATTTAAGGTTAAATTGTACCAATAATTTGCAATTTAAATTATATTTTTCAATAAGAAACCTAAAGTAAGTATAATGAATAAAACAATAAAATAGGATATGCAAATATTAAATGAAATGGTGTGCAACATTTCCCTTTATAATAGAATCATTTCTTTGTAAACCATATTCTTTATGAGATCTTTAATATTTGATTTGATCAATATTTTTGTTATGCTCATGAGAATAATTCTACATAATACAATGAAAAGCTAACACATATAGGAAAAGTATAACTTTAGTTGTTTGAATAATAGTCATCTTTATATAGTGCCCATAATTTTTCTCCGACCAATTTTTAGTAGTATTTATTAAAAATATAAAGATTAAAATTGAATATTTAAGAGTACAGAAACTTAAAATAACAAACTCTAAATGACATAACTAGAACAGTATTTTAATATAAACTTAATTATATTGTTAAAATAATACCTACTAAAATGGGAGAAAATGGTAAATCAAAATTTACTTCCTTTAAGTTTTTTTTTTGTTTTTGTTTTTTATTTTTATTTTAATATAGTGGTATCTCAAATTTCATGAAAATAACAGTTTAGTAACTGAATTGTAGTTTGTAACAATTTATGGTATATTTGGATTGACTTTCTAAGCGTTTATCACATTTTTTTTGCATTTATAAACACTTATTTAAACACTTAGAAAGTCAATCCAAACAGGTCTATGCGTTTTTAATTTTGCAACAATTTAGTCCATAAATTTTAGTATGCAACAATTTGAACCTTGCACTTCAAAATTCTTAACAATTTAATTCCTGACCTAGACTAAAATAGTTAAGTTGAAACTTTAGACAACATTTGCACTTATTCTTAAAAATTTGGACACTAAAAATATATTTTTCTCACAATAAGAATATTAAAATAAAGTTTGGAAGTTGCAATGTGGCACACAATAACTCTTCAAAAGGGTACTTAATTACAAATATTATTCTATCTTAAAAAAAAAAAAATACAAGTATTATTCTGTAAGAAAAAGTGCTTAATAGTAAATCACATGGAGTCAACTTCCAAGGCATGCCCTAAATAAATGAGAGAATAATTATATGATATAGAAGGTTTTTTTTTCCTTCTTTCGAGATTTGAATCATTCACCTTAAAAGAAGTAATATATGTCAATTATAGTTGAGTTATATATTTACACTAACAATACAAGTGGTAATTATTTTTTTTATCAAATATTTTTTAATTTCTATTCGATACCAATTGTCAAGATCCATTAATAGTGATAAATTTTGAATTTCAATATTTTTATTTCTAAATCAATAGACTTTTTTTTTATCATTATTTAATGTGCCTTAGACAATTTATCATATATTTAAGATCTTTATTAGATAACAACTTTACTTTTACTTTTACTTTTTTTAACCTTTTTTTCCTTTGAAGTATGGCTTCCCTTGCTTTAAGGGAATGAGAATAAAAGTGTTGATGATGTTTACTGAAATGTAAAAATGGAATAAGTTTGGTATGACTAATTACCATTCATTTTGAATATTCTAATAATATGTTTGATTCCTATACCAAATTTCAAAATATATATATTCCAAAAACAACCATTAACATGTGGTTGATTATGATCTTAGATAAACTCCTAATAAACGAGGATGAAAGGAATAACATTTTCATTCCGATTAATTTTTTATTTTGATTATTCCTCATGTCAATTCTTGATAATTAATAAAATCTATATTAATTTCGTTTCATTTTCTAAACAAGACAAAACAATATCATTCATTGAACATAATCTAACTATCATAGATGACTATTTGCACGAGTTTTCTAGAGAAATGAACTTGTGTTTATGTTGATTTATATGGATGTGATTCGATCTCTAGTATTTGGTTTTCTAATTCTCTCTGTTGAATGCGTACACTTGATTTAAGAAAAATGAGTAGGTGAATGCTCTTGAAGTTGAAGTCTTGGAAGAACATTTATATCTTCGAATGACTTGTCTTTAGGGAGTTTTCTGATAGTTAGGAGAATTCTCTATAGGCTTTGAGTCTAAAATTTATGAACTTCTCAAATGATGGAAAACTTCCCTATTTATAGAGTTCGCATGTGGGCTTTAGCATTATTTTGGCCCTTGGACCAAACTAATTAGATTTTGGGCTTGGTTGGCCTTTGCGCCAAATTAAGTCAATTTTTAGACTCAATTGAACATTAACTCAATTATTACCAAGTTGGACTAAATTAAATTATTCGATTCAACAGTCACGATGAAAACCCGCGACATCATAGAGATCTGCTAGCTTATGTCTTTAATTTCAATTTGGGGACACATGTTAACTTTTAATTAGTCTCAAATTTGATCATTTGTAATTTCGTCATTAATTTGAGAAATGACATGGTGATTTATGATTAGTCCAAAATTTCTTACTCAACAAAGACAATTTGAACTCACAAGTAAAATCTAGCAAACTCAAATTTAAACCGTAAAAGAACACACTCAATAGTCCCTAGAAAAAAAAAGTTAATGATTTAGATGGCAAGAAAGCTACTTGTCCCTCTACATTATTTTGCTTTATTTATATTTCTTTAGTGTCACATGAACATCAATAACTATTAAAGACAAATGTCGAGTCAAGCTCTATTTGCATTTCAATTCAACAATATTGGACGATAGGAGAAGAGACTTATGTCACTATCTCAATTACTCTACAAAATTTATTCAAAATTAAAAAAATTCATACGTTGTAAATGTATATTATTGTATAAATTAGTCAACATCATCAAGGTCTAGAATCTAATCATTACTTGCCATGTGGCATTACCGAACAGACTGAATTACATAACTACCCTTCTCTTTTGACAAGAATGACAGCATTGTCGAAAAGATTTTGGTACTATGAGTATGAAAAAAATTATCCAATATATTATCTTCATTCATTAGTTTTTATAAAAGATGTATTATATTTAAGAATAGTATGAGTTCTAAAATAAAATAGGGCAAATATCAATTTATACTCTAAACTTTCATAATTTTATCAATTAAAATACTGAATTAAAGATTATATTAATGTAAATCTCAAACTTTCATAAGTGTACCAACTAACACCATATTCCACATTTCTTTCAACAAATATAGTGTGAAACTTATAATTTGAGTTAATTGAACTCCTAAATTTCCGTAAGCCAATCAATTTAAACCCTTCACTACGATTCCTTTTGAAAATCATTTATGCATTAATTATCAAATGTATGTAAATTTATTCAAATGTTAGTTTTATAAAATAGACAATTAAAGTAAATACAGAGACAATTCTTAAAAGAAATACGGTCTAATAGTCTAAATTGATTCATTTATGAAAATTTAAGGGTTTAATCAATACAATTATAGGTTTCACACAAGGTTTTTTCAAATGCAATGTAAGAATGGTGTAAATTGATATACTTACAAAAAGTTCAGGGTTTAAATTGATACAATTGTTAGTTCAGAGTTTAAATTGATACAATTGTTAGTTCATAGTTTAAATTGTTACGACTCCTAAAGTTTACAGGTATAAATTAATATTTTTTAAAAATAAAATATGATGGAAAGAATATGTACTACCATAATACTAAAAAAAATCGAATAATGAATATAGACTTGTATATATCCCAATTTTTAACATGTGTCTACATAAAAAATTAAAAAAAAAAAAAAAGAAAAGAAAAAGAAAAAAAGGTAAATGAAAAAGTCATAATCAATAGGTACTTGGTGCATGCATGTGTATAGATCAAAGATTTAGCTAGTCATCAATATGTTTAGACATCATCCTTTGGATCAACTCTCTTGTCTCTTCTTCGGCCATTATTCTATCATTTTTGCCTCTAGACTCTGAATAAGCTTCAAAGAATTCTCTATTTTCTTTCTCCAATTCCTTCCACACTGTAAGAATAAAATGACTTGTGATATCGAAAATCTGCATGCTGCCTAATAATTACTAGATATAAATTCAAAATACGTTTGAATAAAAAATGTAAACGAACCAGTAGAAGTAATTATGGTGTTGATATTAGCATGTTTGGAGAGAGCTTCGATGCACTCTTCTTTATTCATATGGAACATCAAGCACTTTTCAATCAAGTGTTGCACCTATAAGTCAAAAGAATAATAAAGTTATACATATATTTAAGTTATAGAAATGGGATCAATTAAAACCAAGAAAGAAACAATATGAAAGGGAAATGAATGGTGTTACCATATGAATGTAAGCAGCAGAAGAATCAGCCATTAAATCTTGTATATATTTTATATACACTACTGGGAGGGGTATTTGATCAAATTCTGTTTTTCTCTAGGTGTTAAAAGAAATAGATTCTATTATAATATGTATATATAGATTTAAGTGAAGGTGAAAAAGGGGATTTGATAACGCTACAGCGACGGGCAGCGATGGAAAGATGAAGGCGTTGTGTTATAAGAAATCGAGCGGTGGGGTCAGCCAGTAAGAGCGTACCACGTGGGCGATGGGTGATAATTGGTGGAGAGGAGATTGAAGAGGATTCCTGAATGACCAATCATTTGTCTCGTTTTGGAAATTCGGAGTGAGCCTCCTTACCACGTGATCGGTGGGACCCACAGGGATGTTAATTTCTCCCAATCTGACAAAACTACCCTCCCCACAGGCGGCCCACGCACCAACCGCCGTTCTCCCACTCCCATTTTCTTGCTTACGGCTAAACCTAGGTTCACGTTTAGCTACGTGTCCACTAATATATATCCACGTGGATAATTTCATTTTTTAATTTTTTTTAACTATTTATATATATAAGAAATTTTTACCAATAGAAAAAATGTCAAACTATTTACAAAAAGAAAAAAACATTGATAGACATTAATAGACTTCTATCAACATATATCAGTAATAGACTTCTATTATTTTTATGACTGATAAACCCTGGTAGACTTCTATTATTTCTATCACTGATAAACTTTAATAGACTTCTATTAGCGTCTATTACAACTATTTACAAATTTTGTTATTTTATGTTAATAGTTTCCCTTATTTTTCTTCTTTTAAAATTTTCCCTATATATATACACACATACATACATACATTCAAATTCAATAATTTTATCTTTGAAGTTATACTCATATAAAGATATGCATATATTTGAATGAATTTAAATTCTTACGTATAGATAATGATATTGTATGAGTATTTTGATATGTTTGAACCTTTTCTTGTGTATGGATAGGTAAATAACTTTAATATGAAATGTTATTTTATTTCATTTCATTTAAAAGGTTTACAATCTTTTTTCTAAGTAATTAACTATTTAAAGGAGGATTCAAAATAAATTAACCATCTAAATGTTGATTCATGGTGGAAAACTAACTATTTAATTGATTTTTTTTACAAACAAATCATTTTATTGATTTTATCTATAAAAAAAACGAAAAATACTCCTTGCACAAAATCCAACCCTTGAATTCTATCGCCACAAAATTAAATAAGAAATTTTATAGGGATGAGAATCTCGGGCTATCTGAAGTTTACTTTTGGTAGACTCTAAGTTAGTTTTTCTACTAATCACTAATGGAAAGTTGAAATGACACCTACTTTTTTTATATATAAATTAAATCTAATTTTTTAATTATTAAAATTTTAAAAAAATTAATTTTTTTTTTCACTCTTCTTCTTCTTTCTCGCTCCCTCCTTCAAACATCCTCCCTCATTCTCACGGCTGCCACTACAACCAACTGCCACCTATCGTAGCTGCCAACAATTGTTAGTCGTTACTCGTTGGTGGTTGCTGTAATTTTTTTTCGTTCTCATCTCCTTCCCTTTTCTTCTCTTTTCCTTTCTTGCTTCATACTCGAAACAAACAAACAAACAAACAAGAGGACATCATTCTAGATATGGAATGAAGAAAAATTTTCCTTTGTTTCATATTTGAATTGGTGATGTAGACGTGTATGTTATTAATAGTAAATTGAAATTAACATTGACAAAAAAGTGTGCGAAAAATTAAGGCCTCAATTTTGTTAACTATTTTGTTTTTTTGTTTTTGAAATTTATGTTTGTTTTCTCTTAATTTTCCTGCACGATATCACTTAAAAAAATATTTAATTCTTAGTCAAAAATCTAAAAAATAAATAAGTAGTTAAAAATTACTTATTTTAATTTTTAAAATAACATAAACATTTTGCCCAAAAATAAAGTTTATGAGCTCAAATAGTCATTGAAGGGCGTAAAATGTAGTATTTAATTGAACTTTTACATTGAAATTATTATAGGACGAAAAATATCTTCCATGGATTGCTGGTGATTCCATCCTGGATTTTTTTTTTAAATGGAAAATAAAAATTAGTACTTCAAATAAGAAAAATGTAGTACTTTCTTTCTTTCTTTTTTCTCTCTCTCTCGATACATAAATTGTAGTACTACTTCTAACTAACATAGTGACTCATATATGTTAGAAAGATTTCTTTTATAGGAGAAAAAAAAATCATTCTTATTGTGGTAAATATTATCATGGAATTAACTGTGTACATGTGATTAAGTAAAATATCACCTTTCGTGCATTGATATCATGTATCGACCTATTGAAATTTCGTTTTTATTGATATCAATTTTATAATAGACAAGAATGAAATTAAATCATCAACATTTAAAATGAGTATAATTCACCTAATTACGTTCCAATTGACATGAGTGGACTAACTTTTGATCCAACCTTGCAAGTTTTTTGTTTTTTATAATTATTTACAAACAAGTCTTTTTTTTCTTTCAATTATGTTTGTCACTGCACTTTCTTCATATTTTAAAAAGTTTACTGCATGTTTATAAATGTTCTAACTATAAGTAGATGTAGGGTATGTTTGGAATACATTTTTTCAAGTGTTTAATAATAATAATACTTTTCAGGCAACAATTTATTGGATCGAATGTCGGTTTGAGCTTTATGGACTCTGATATCATATCAAACAGTATGAGATTTCATCTCAAAATCAATTGGCAATGGAAGGAGTAGCACATTTATCTTATTAAGAGTATGAGGTCCCTTGATTTTTCCAACGTGGGATCCTTAACATAACTCACAATTATACTTAATACTATGCATGGTTTTCTACTTCGTTGATTATATTAGTTTACACTAGAAATTTAGAATATATAAAAATTATTGTTGACAAATTTTTTTTTACATCTATAAATTGAAAAAATGCCAGATACAAATACAAAAATATACAATTTAAGAATTAACGATTCTTGAGATGTAGATTCTCTTAAGTGTTTTGTCTATTTTGCCATTCATTTTTTTTTCAAACCATATTAATTTTTTCGCCTAACATGTGACTTATGTGTGTAACAAAAACATAAAATATTTTTAGTTATAAGTATCAAATTAAAACCACATTCACATTATATGACCCAAATAGATAATTAATTAAATTAACTAAATCAAAGTTAAGCAATGTTATGCTATCAAAATTGATGGAGATTATCATTTTAAACTAATTAAAGTTAAGTGATGCAACCATTACTAAATTTCATTTGAAAAAGTGAAACATATTGATATAAAGTTAAGACGTAATGAATTAATGATTACTCTTTTCCATTTAATCTCCAACATAATTATCCATGGGGGGGGGGGGGGGGGGGGGGGGGGGGGGGGGAATGCAAACAAATAGTAGGATAGGGGTCAAAATCAAAGGGAACTTTCAAAAGTGGTCCGAAGAGTAATTGAAAGAAAATTTTAAGAGAGAAGGTGGGGCCTACGGAATGGATGGGGGTGTTGGAGTTGCATACGCAACCATTGATGTAACTCTTTCTATTTTGTCACTATTTTTTTCTTTATTTCTTTAAAAAAAAAAAACATGGTAATGTGTTAATGTTTGTCTTCTATTTAAGATAAATTCCAAGCCAACGTTGAGTTGAGTTATTAAATATGAGATGTTGATTTAGAAAAGTTATTTATTTGTAGAGTTATAGTTCATTTTTTATTTTTAGTTTTTAAATGAAGTTTATTTTCTCTAAATTTTTTATAATACTTTTGTTTTTAAGTAAAAGATATGAATTTTTTTTGTCAATTTCTAAAAAATATAATATTTTTAAAAACTATTTTTTTTAATTTTCAAAATTTTTGAAAATATTAGTCAAAAATATATAACAAACAAGAAATTTAAATGTGAAAATGATATTTGTAAGCTTAGTTTTCAAAAACTAAAAACTAAATGGTCACCAAATCAGCCTAAATAATTTGTTTTTGGAGTGAAGAATTATTTAATTTGGAATTATGATATTTATATGTTTTTTTTTTGCCATTTTTATGTATACTATGCAATTAGAAACATATTTAAATCAAAAATTTTAATAATAATTTTTTTTAATATCAATAATAATAAATTTAAATTAGAATTTTTCTATATTATTTGTTATATATTTTCAATTTCACTAAAACTTGATGGATTAAATATGGATGTAAACAAATATTCTATATAGCTTGAATTTGAATTTTACAAGTTTAAGAATATTTAAAATAAAGTTTGAAATATGTTTAAATTTAATAGAAGGTAAATATTGAATTCTATTTAAGATTTAGTTTATTGAAATAATAGAATTTTAAAATAGAGTTTGTGGGATTTGATTTGAGATAAACATTTGATTATTCTAAAAATATGTATCTAACATATCTTTTGATTTATATTTGTTCAATTTGTAGATTTATAATTTAAATCAAATTTCCTAAAAGTTACCACTCATTCTAAAATTATGGTCGGTTTTGTAATTTTATAAAAAAAACGTCTGTCATTCAATCTTTATCCTCACATGCTACTCTTATGATGTGTTTTAACTTTGAGAAAAATGTAGTTTAAGCAAAATTATTCTTTTTTGGAATTAATAATTTTAAAAAAATTATTATAAAAATAAATCAAAATATTTATAAACAAAGCATTCGCTTCAGCGATAGAATTCTATCGCGGTCTATCATTGATAGACAGTAAAATTTTTCTATTTTTATAAATAATTTGACTAACTTTTCCATATTTGAAAACAACCCATACTTTAAAGTAGGTTTAATATAGAATTTGTTTTAAGGATTTTAGATATTCAAAAGTATTATTTAAAATATATTAATAAATAAATAATAACTTAAAGAATTGAATTAATCGAAAATCTATTTTTTTAAGAAGCTCTTTAATGATAGGTTATCCAAAAATGATTTTTAATAAAATCTTCAAAATATCTAAAACATATTATATTAATTAATTTAATCATTTTTAATATGTTGCAACTTTTTTTTGGTTATTTAAAGCATTTTTTTATAAAAAAAAAAATGTAATGTAAGATCTAACATGATTTTTATCAAAATTATTTTTTAAGACAAAAAAAAATATTTAAAATATATAGGAGGTATTCCAAACATATATAAATCATTTTGAGTGGGCATGGAAACAATGCAAGCTAGATGCAGTGGTGATATTCATTGTGATAGTGTGACGACATTTGGGAGGTTCGGCAACTGAGCGGTTTCCTACAAAGGTGATAGTTCGATGAAGCTCTTCGTTATTTCAGTTCAGCAGTTCCTCTCAGAATTTTGTAGAACGAGTGTGGGAGTTGATCTGGATGATGGAGCACAAGTCTCAATGAGTGGAAGGGGGCAAGTTGAGGTGACTAAGGTTGTTGTAGAGGCGATGTCGGTTGGGTGCTCCATGATCATAAGGACGGGATTATTGCAGCAGGTGGGAAGGTTGTCCAAGGATATTTGGATGTGTTGTTTGTCAAGATTTGTGTTATAGCAGCTAGATTATATTATGGTAGATGGTTTTTCAGCTACGCATTTGCCTTTGGTAGTGGAGTCGGCTATTTAATTACTAATAGGAGAAGATAATGTATTAACTCTAGTGAAATTTGTGGTGGAGGATATCTTGTGCATGAAGACGCACAGAGAGATCCAATTTCGTCACATTCAGCGATCTCAAAATTCGATTACTGATGGTATAGTTCGTTGGGTAGCGAAAGAGGGTGTTTCTCGTTATTAGTGGGATGCTTTTTCTAGTTGGCTTTGCCATTTGATGGAGGCGGATTTAGCCTCGTTATCTGTGTCATTGCTTTTTGTTTGATGTTTGGTTTCTCAAAAATTAAAAAGAAAAAAAAAACTCTTAATCAAATAGCTCAGGTTGGTATTACACTTTTTTTGTTTTTTTGAAAAAGACATCCCACTAAAGAAACTAAAATTGATAATTTAATCAAATTTGGACCTTTTTTTTAATTATAAAAAAAGGGTTTTTGATTGGGAATTTTCTTTAATGCATTGAATAAAAGTCTCCACATGACATTCACGTGTAGAATCGTCCTTTTACGCTAGGGAAAAAGAAATTTCCAAAGATATTTTCTAAAAAAAAAAATTACAAATGATTTTAAAATTGGTATAAAATAGTAATAATTGAATAAAAGTAGTATTTAACTTAGTTTTTAAAACTTAATAATAAAAATGATAATTTATAAAAAAAATTAGCAATATGGGAGCTCCAAACAAAATAAGGTGGTTTGAAAAGAGAAAAAACAGGAGTTGTTTTTAAATACAGTCAAATAAATCAAAATATTTACAAATATAGTAAAATATCTATCCGTGTCTATTACTGTTTATCACAGATAAACGGTGACATTTTACTATAATTGTAAATATTTTTAATATTTTTGTTATTTAAAATAATTTTTTTTTAAAAAATAAAAAATAAATAGTTAATTTTGTTATAGTATCACGTGTTGATATCAAAATATACGTTCAACAGTACACTAACCTCCGAATTTTTATAAAAGCAATTATTTAGTAATCTAAATAATTTTTATTTGTTATCAAAAGTATTGTTAAGATCGAATAAAATTTGTTATTTATGTATATCAATAAATTGATTAGGGATTAAATTTATTTATAAACAACAAAAATTAAATGGTTACATAATAAAAATCTAACACTTAAATTTGATAAAAGTTTTACATGTTAAAAAAATTACACAAAACAATTTATTTTTTTTTTTAAAAAAAAACCAAATTGACACAAATATTTATAAGAGTTTCTTCCCATTAATTACAATCTAGAGTATGCATATGTGAGGCCCAAATCGACAAATCCTCCACCCAAATTTGGTTGTGGTGATGGAGGCGAGCATGGAAAGCTACAATATTGACTACAAAATTTTGAGTTCCACACCTTTATACAAGTTCTGTATTTTCTGATCTTTTGGTGATATTATTCATATAACAATTAGGTTGTCTCTCTAGTTAATTTTTTAAAATTATAGGCTATAATCTCATTCTCCTTGATGAATTTTCAATCAACTCTCCCGTCAGGCCTTTTTGTAAGCGGATCCACAATATTATCTTTTGATCTTACAAAGTCAATTGTGATAACTCCACTAGAAAGTAGTTGTCTGATTGGATTAAGTCTTCTTTATATATGTCGAGATTTATTATTATTCACTAAAGAGGTATAGGTTGTATTCACACTTTAGGAATATCAACAAAAATTTTGTAGTCAACTCAACTATATTTGTATATGCTCTTTTCATAAATAATTATTTAAACTACTTATAGAAACCATTGAAAGCATAATGCTTATCCTAAAACCATACTTGCACTATTGCAAAGTAATAATGTCTTAAGATTGTTATTCGAATAATATCACCAAAAAGATAAGAAAATACATAACCTTATATACTGGAGAGAATCTGAGCCCAATGACTTCACACGTTGTCTCCTTAAGATAATTTTGCTCACTCTAGTGCCTGAGTTTCATGAGTAATTATCTCCTAGGATAGAACAGATTATATTTCTTATGGAAGTTGCACATCGTCCACAAGATCCAACGAACTATATTTTGTACAAATAAACTGAACTTGAACCAATTTTGAAAAAGGGAGAAGTGTTTTATGAGAGAAAAATGCTTACTAAAGTGCAATTTGAAGAAGATGCATATTTATAGACTATTCGTCGCCGATCAAATAGTCGTGTCTCTTCTTCAAGTTGGTTATTTTTAAAAAGACATGCTCATTCACGAAACAATGCAACTCTACACGAACAATCACATACCATTTATTCCAACATCATTTTCATTTGCTTATCTTGGAACATGTTCTATGCGAAGTATGGGAGAGTGAGGTTGTCTCCACAAACGTTGAATGTGACCAATTAATTGTTGTTACAACTTTCAGAATATAGAGACTTAAATTTTACTTTTATAAAAGTTCAAGAATAACGAATATATTTTTAAATTAAAATATAACACGAGGAAAGAGACTCAAGTAATAATGTAAGTAGAGATTTAAAATCATATCATGAAGTTTAAAGAAAATGAACTAACAATCTACGATGACATAAAATTTCAATGAGAGAGACATGAAAATGAATAGAAAGCAAATTTTATACAAAAGAAAGGAATTTATAAAGTTGACAAAGAAGAAAAAAGGAAAATCATAACATAACAAAGGGGGTGCATTATGAATATATAAATTATATATGATCTTGTGTTTGTATAAATGCATGTATATATGTAGTGTTAAAGAAGTATACGAATCAATTTAAATATGTGTAAATAAAACTTTGCTTTCTAAGGAGTGGTTGAATATTGTGTCTTTCTTTTTCCTTTGTCTTTATTATTCACCCACTAATCACCGTCTTTTCAACTTTTTCTACTAAATTATATTTTTAGTCTTTAATATTTTAAAAAAATATTTTAGTTTTGAAAAATGATTTTAATTAATCATTAAATTCATTTGATTATAATTTGCTATCAAAGAATATTTATAAAAAATTAAAATGTCATTTAGTTCTTTGGGAGAGAATTCGTTAGATTTTACTTTTAACTTCTTTTTTTTCTTCTTTCATTTTAGTTTAAAGTTTAACCATCTAATTTTTTTAAATCGTACTATATCATTTAAAAAATGACGAGTCAACATTTAACAATTCAGTCAAATATTTTTTTAGGTCAACTGACGGTGAAAGAGTTCATGCTCCTTTTAGAACCATCATTTTCAAATCTCATTGACTAAAATGTTTTTTTTTAACGAATTGTGCTATGTTCAAATTAATCGTCATCCTCCAATAATTAATTATTTCTTCCGTCAGGTTTAAAAGGTTAAAAAAATAATGGATTGAAGTTCCTAGATCGTTATTAAAGTACTTGAGGTTCTAGAGTTTTTCATAATCATGATTAATTATATTTTTATAGTGGTTCACAAGTTAGAATGTATGAAGTTTAGGAGCCTGTATTTAAAAATCCCACTTAAAATTCAAATATTCTCGAAGAATGAAATTTGATGTGAATGTCTTTAATTATTTACACACTAAAATTGAGAAATAGTAAAAAATTTCAAATATTTCAAATATGATCAACTGGATGTTTGAGTAGTAGGTTCTAAGTTGTTTATGCATTTTGTCCATTTTATATTTTACAATTTTACTACATTTTTTATTTTCAAATTTAGAAGCAAGATCATTTTCTTATAATACTAGATGGAAGTGAAAATTTCAACTACAATTACTAAAAAAAAACATGCATGTCTTAATTATTTTTCTTACTAAATACAAATTTGAAAATTCAAAAATCTATATAATAGATATATTGATAGCACTGTTAAAAATGCTATCTAGCTCCATTTGATTCGAGTTAGGTTGTATGTTAATCATAAGAAGCAACAAGTTAGCGCTTGCGAATTAATTCGAATGAGCATTATTCTAACCAACTTATAGTATGAAATTTAGATTTGCATGCTTTTTATCGGTTCAATTCATATTAATTAGTTGAGAATTCCATGATCAAATACGTTGAATAGGAAAATTTGTTACAACCCTCCCCCTCGAGGTCACCCAACATAGGATTGGGTCCAGGCTAAACTTTGGAGTTTCTATGATTGAGCTACTGAGAAGGAAGGTGCACCTTATTGATATAAATAGTAACTTTTAGTTCTTTTAAACATTTATTGACCATACTTTCATGTCCTCAGAATCCCTCTCATTCGGATGTGATCTCGGTTCATTCATATCTCCCTCTAAACTTGGGGCATTACAAATTTTCCTCTTCAATTGAATTTTTTGAGATGAAAGAAAGAGAAAGAGGAGAGAGTTGAAGAAAGGAGATGAAATAAGAAAATTGACGAACCGACATTAATACTTTATTAATATATAATTCAATTGATGTATATTGATGAAATTGAAACTTCACAAAAATTTTGTCAACATATTTAAAACTTGAACGGTGTATCTAAAACATATATAGCATAGCATCCCATCATTTAGTAAAGATTCATAGAGAAAAAGGGGCATCCCCAACAACTAGACATCACATTCTCATTATATTTTTCCTTAATTTTCTTTGGGGCAGGTAATATGTTCATATGTCTTCAAATAATGGCACAAAATCTGACAACATTTAATTACATTCAAAACAAAAATTTTGCATTCATTTTTTTTTATTTTTAATGTTGCATTGATAGAAGTATAGCATTTTTTTTAATGTCCCAATCATACATCAATTACTAAAGTAAGTATAGTTAAATTCGAATTAGGTAAATTTTTCAACAAAAAAAAAAATTGAGATTTGAATCACTCCAATACATGTTGAATTAAAAAAAAAAAATGTATACTCATGGAAATAATTTGTTGATTAAAAAGCATGGTTTTAAAATTATTAAAATATAATTTACCTCTTTGTGTTAGTTATAAATTCAAATTTTGATCCCAAATACATATTATATTCAATATATTGTTATCATTTTGATGCTATAGAATAATGTATGGCAAGATGTGATGAAATAATTGCACAAAGAGTCCTTTTCAAAGGCTCAAAGGAAAGGTAACCCCAAATTTAAAAATAAAAGAAATTTGATTTTTTTTTTTGCTGATGTCATCATCCTATGAAATTACTACTTTAACTTTTCTTCCTTCTTTCCTTATTCCTTTGTCTTTTTCCAACATTTTTTCTTTCTTCGTTTTTTATGCATTTCTTCTTCTCCATTTTTTTTTTGTGTTTCTTCTTTTGTTTTTTTTTGTTTTTGTATTTTTTTTGCGTTTCTTTTCCATGCTTTTACTCCCACCGCCAATCCACTTTGTTAGAATTTTCAGTCGCCCGGTGATTTCTTCTCTTTATGTTGCCTTCTTCTTCTTATGGAATCAAAGATGTAAGTTGGAGCGTGAACCAAAACGGGAGGAAAAAACGAGAGTGAGATTACAAAACGAGAGGAAGAAGCGAGAGCGAGACCAATGAGTGAGAGGAAGAAGCGAGAGAAAGAATTCGAATGAAGAAAAAAAACTAGAAGAAAAAACTACAAAATGGATGAGAAAGAAGCTAGAGGAAGAAGCGAGAGGAAGAAGAAAAAAATCAAGGAAAAAAAATTTGCAGTTGTGTCTGATAAAGAACGAGAAGAGAGCTTACTATTTACTTCATTTTATTTGTACGAAACAAATCATAAATTGATTTAAAAAAAAAGTGAATCAAAATTATTGTGAAATATGTTTTTAATTCTTAAAAACTAATTTTGATAATTGAAAATTGTATTTAAAAGTGTAAAATTAAAAATTAAATTAATTTTGAGCGATTAAAATGTGTTTTTTTAGTGATTTTAAAAATGACAAAAGCAATTTTAACGATTTTTAAATTACTCTCAAACATGCCTTCATGATTTACACTGTTTGACAATTAGCACAAAATAATTGTATCATATAAACTATTTCAAAGGTATAATAATAAAGGGGGATTTTTAAAAATAGAAAAACAAGGAAAACTATTTATACAAAATAGCAAAAATTTTAGATAGTTATGATAGATGCTGATAGAAGTCTATCAGGGTCTATCAGTAATAGAAATGATAGAAGTCTATCACTGATAGATGCTGATAGAAGTCTATCAATGTCTATCAGTATTTTTTTTTATATTTTCTGTAAATAGTTTAAAATTTTTTCTATGTGTGAAAATTTTCCAATAATAAATGGCTTTTCAATTAACATTTTTCTTCAAATGGATGGTCACCAATCTTTTCAATCATTTCTTCTCTCAAATTTTGGAATGATCACTTGGTGGGTTTTAAATTTAAATTTCGATGAAATCGACAAGATAAATTTTTTTTTATAAAAAAATATTAATAAATAAGGTAAAAAGTCGTTTTATATTAATTTTCACATCATGTACTATCAAAATCAAACTATTGTTAAGTTTTTTCAATTTCAAATAGAGTAGACTTTACCATACAGATGTCAACTAATAAATCAAAAGAAAAATTTTGTAGTATGTAAAATTGTTGGTACTGTCTCATTCAAAAATGGTCATTAAAAATACGACATTAAAAAATGTGTCGAATATTAAATAGAAGAGTACGTATTATCATACTAAAAAAAATGGCACAAGGTTTTAAAAGGTTAAGTTGTGACTAGACATAGAAAAGATGCTTATTTATATTATTCTATGCACTTAAAAATAATTATTAGGGTCCGTTTAATAACCATTTGGTTTTTAGTTTCTGGTTTTTGAAAATCTATTTTTTGTTTTTTATTTTTTTAAAAAGGAAAATCATATATGTTTAGTTACTGGTTTGAAAATCAAAAACATATTTTGTTGTTTTTTGTCTTTTGTTTTTAAAATTAAAAATAAAAAAACATTATTGTTAATTATGTTTTTGCTTTCTGTTTTTAAAAAATCAAAATAAGTTTTGAATGACTTTCTTTGTTTTATATTTTTTTTTTATAAAAATAAGATCAAATTAGTTTTAAATAATTTTCTATTTAATATACATGGTTATAAAATTATATTTTTGCTTTAACTTTTATATATATATATATATTATCAATATTTCAAACGCACAGATTAATCATAAATAAAATGAAGAAAAATAACAAAAATAAACATATTGAAAAATTATAGCAAAATAATAATAATAATAATAATAATAATTTGTTAATATCCTTTGAGGAAAAACATATCTCTTCCATTCAAGTTGGGTCATTTTTCCTGAAAACACACTTACTCATGAAGAGTTGTAGTTTTCTAAATTAAAATAACAATAGTTTTAATTTTAATTTATTCATATTTTCTAACCATTTTAACATTGAATTTTGAAATTGTTTAAAAAAACTTTAAGATATACTTGTTAAAATAAAAAAGGAGAATTGATGTAGAAATAAAGTGTAAAATGAAATATATATAATAAAAAATAGAAATTGTTATTAAAGAATGGAAATTTTTTTCAAAAAAAAAATATGTCGTAATTTTTGGGAATTGAATCTAAGACGTACAAGTACAACCGATCATGATATCTAGTTCATATATTATACTTTTTACTGTTTAGATACCATCTTAAGAATTCAAAAACTAAACTTAAATTTTAACCTCTCATGATGTTTAAATGTTTATTTTCAAATTTATATTTGTTATTAAAAAAAAATGTGCAAGATTTCTATAAATAAGTCATGGTATATTTGATAAAGGCATGAACAAGACAATTTGTATAATATATTATCTTATATACCGAACAATATATGCAATGTATATTTATGTTTTTTAGTGTATTTGTTAACACACCAAAAAGACAAACCATGATATATGCAATATATATTCGCATTATTCATTATATTATCAGTATATTCAACATATACTTGAGATCTTAATAGAGAGATGATTGATTTTTAGGTAATAAAATAGAAAAAAAATAAACAAAATCTCCTAAAATAAAGAAAACATTATTGTGAAATATCTTGCATTAAATGAATATCAATTGAAAATGATGTTAATAAGAACAAAGTTAAATATTTCAATATTTTATTGGTGAGAAATAATGTAATTAATAATATTTTAAAAAAAAATAAAATCCTTATATAAATTATAGTAAATCTGAAAATAATATATTTTTTATTTTAAAATATTACACAATTAAAAAGTGAGAATGTCAAAAGATTAAAAATGTCCTAAAAGGTTACTAAAATCTAATTGTGAAATATTAATAAATTTTAGCACATTTATGAAATATTAGTCATATAGTAGACTAATTCCCTAAATCTTTCAATAAATATTTAAAAATATATTTTTTTAAAAAATATCACTTGACCTCTTATAATTGAACACTTAGGGAGTGTTTGGCTCCCATATAAGTTGGTAATTGAGGTGGGTTGAATTGGTAAAAAATTACCAACTCAATGTTTGGCCCACCAACTTTAAATATTGCTAGGGTTGAGTTGGTTAATTTTTACAACTCACCCCAACTCAACCTTCCTCCAATCCAATATTTTCAATGGCTTCGACAACCAACTCTAACGACTACCTTCGCACCACCAACTTTGACGACCAAGTTTGCGCGGCGAACTCCGACCTTCGACAACTACCTCTCATGAAAACTCCCCGCTCTCCAACAACCATCTTTATGCGGCCAACTCCAACGACTAACTCCAATGACTACCTGCGCGTCCAACTCTAACAACCAACTCCAATGACCAACTCCGACGACCACCTTCGCGTAGTCAACTCCGAAGACCAACTACAGCCTTCGACAACTACCTCTCACGAAAACACCGTGCAACCAACTCCATCAACCACTTTCATGTAGTCAACTCTGACGACCAACTCCAACTACCTCCAACTACTAACTCCACTCATAAATTAATGTTTGATGAAAAGTTGATATTGTAAAATTTGATTTATTGCAAACAATATAAAATGATATATTTCCAAATGTTGAAAGAAAATAGGTTTTTAACTATTTCATTTGTAAGTGACAATTTATAGTTAACCACGGAAACTAACCATAAAAATATGTTTGAACAAAAAAAAGGAAAAAAAAATCATTTCGTTGTATTAGCGTGCAATGTAAAGAATCAAATGTTTGCACAACAAAAAAAATCATTAACATAATAATTGAAATTCATATTTCACATGTGGGAAAAAAACAAGATAAAAATTTTTTTCTCTATTTTTTCTTTTTAATTAACATTTATGGTTGAGTTAAAATAAAATAATAATAATATGGTGTTTGTGTTTCAACTCTTCTAAAATTTAGGGTTTTAATCAATATTAGGGTTGTCATATATTTTGAATTCAATCAATATTTGGAATATGTTTAGTGTTTAGGAAGGGAGAAAAATATGTTATGTAATTGAGTGTTCAAAACTTGCATTCAAAATTTTGTGTTATGTATATGAGTACTTTGTAGAGAATTTGTTATGTTTTAAGAATGGTAAAAGTTTGAAAGTAGTCTTTTTTGTGTTTGTCTTTAAAAAATTAAGAAAATATGTGCATAGTTGAAAATGAAAATCAACAACAGCAAAAAATAAAATAAAAGCAAACAAAAATTAAAAGAAAAAAATAAACAAAGCAAAGAAAAAAGGAAGATTTCAATTTAAATTGAAAAAACTGCATCAGATACCCTAACTCAACTCTACACCCAGACGCATACTTTCTGACTCAACTCAACACCCAAACACAAACAATAATTATCAACTCAACTCAACTCAATTCTACACCCGAAATACAGACAATAATTACCAACTTCACGCTCCCTTAAGGTGAGTTGCACAATTGTTGTGGCATGGACAAGAATTTTTCTTACAAATTTGTGTGCAAAACTCAAACCAAAATACATGATAAAACTAAGTTAAATTATATAAAAATACTCCTAAATTTTAGAATAAGTTCCAATTATGTCCTGAACTTTGAAAGCTGGAGGATATTTTGGTAGAATTTAACCTAACTAAAAATATAAAGGTTTAAACAAAATAAATACAAAAGTCAACAAGTCCTTTTTTTAACCTAAGCTTCAAAAGAGATGCTGATTAAAAAAGACGACCAAAATTTCTGGAAAATTATGTGATGTCGTGGCTTAAGAATTTTCAGTTTTTATACAATTGCCAGCTTCTATCGACATTTAACGAGCCACTCAAAGATTCTCTTTGGTTTGTTGCTCTGAATTTTCTTCTAAAATCACCAAAGAAATTCCTCATAATTCAGGCAGAATCAGACACAAATTTACAATACCGAAAACGATGTTATTGCAGTTTTACTACCACATAAATGAACATGCGGGGTTTGGAGTTGAAGAAATGCCTTGTTCTAAGAGTGTGCCTGTGCGTGCTCTGGTTTATGCTTGTACTCGTAATCAAGATGAACAAAGGCCCTCTCAATTTCCGGTAGCAGCTCGAGCTTTTCTTGCAGCGATTCACCAATGTCGTGTGCCTCTTCCAGTGGCATATCTCCAGGCAGGACGATATCGACCTCGACAAAGTAGTGTGACCCAAATGTATATGCTCGAACTGTGTCAATGTGTCTGATGGCCTTATGATGGTTCCAACATAGGTAGGTGAGCTTTTGTAGATACTCGGGGGCAGCTGATCTTCCAACAAGGGAGTTCACATTTTCCAATACCGTCATCGACCATGTGCGTATAGTGTATAAAGCCAGCTGCAGCAATTCACAGAGCTCACAGAGTAAACATGGGTAACTTCTACAAAGTTGACACTATTAGAAACTAAAATGAAGCATAAGAACCATCTGTGTAAATCTGGGTATATATTAAGGTGTAAGAGCCTTAGTTAGAGATATAATAGGATTATTAGTAGAATATTAGTATGGTTATTAGTAAGAGACATATTAGTAAATAGTTAGGAAGTATGTTAGGACTTTTAGTTATAAATAGAGGGAGCGGGGCTGGGAGAAAGATGTGAAGAATTTTGTGGAATTTCCTTTGGGGAATTTGGGAGAGACTAGTCCTCTCAAAAGATTAGGTTATCTTGTTACTTTTTCTATAATATTACAGTATATTTCCATATATTTTCATATTTGAGTGTTCCTGAGTTTTCTATTCTTGAGTGATCTTGTTAGGAAGTATCCTAACATCGAAAAACTCATTCTCAGGGGGTTGTGAGTACATGCATCAGTACTAGACCTTTATAACCAAGATGCACATTAAAATAGATATGCTAGTAAGGGAGTTTCAGATTCAGAAAATCATGCACAATATGGAGAAAGAGGGTTGTACATGTACTCACAATAATAGCTCCGAGAGGGTCGATCCAGCCAGCTATGTAATTGGCGAGAAGAGCAGCAACAAGGCCGATTGCATTGGTGACTACATCAAAGAAATGATCTTGAGCATATGCTTTGACTATCTCATTGGTGAAAGCCCGGCAATAGAGCATCAACAATAGTTTCACTAGAGTAACTGAAAGCATAATGCCCACAACCCATCGCTCTTGCTCCTTGGTTAAGTTGAACACAGAATCCTGAAAGAAGAGTAGGAAATTAAATAAAGAAAATAGATGTCAAATCTTCTGCGCGTCCGGGGGAGTGTCGTGGAAAAAAAATCTAGCCAGTCCACTATTTAGGGACAACTTTTCTGCTAAAAGCGATAAATTTGGGGGAATTTCATGAGAAAGAGAGATGGTTCTCTAATTACTTACACCTAACAGGAGAGTCCGAATTGACTCCAATATTATCTGTAATCCAAGAGTTGCCATGACAGAGGCAAAAACAAGAATGCCCTGCATTAGAACAAAAAGTAGAATATGAATCCTCCAATAGTGACAGCACACAACCAATAGATGGATTACAATAATTATTATTATTATTTTTTAAAAAATCAATCAACAGTGATTGATGATAGAATGGTACGAACAAATCAAGTTTGGATTTGGTAGTTCTCTTTTTCTTTTTCTCTTGAATGCAAGAGAACTCATCTAATCCTCCTTCTACTTGCCTTCGGAAAAGAGAACAAATTCAAAATTACACAACAAATCAAGATAGCTATTTTTCTTTTTCCAAATGGTGGAGCAAGAAATGAATTGATGAAAAGCTGGGTGGGCCAACCACTAGGATAATGAACCATCAAGCCCAGTTTTATAAAGATTCTGGGTTTATCCGTTCAACTCCCATCACGCATAAAATTATAATATATATAACAATCCCAAAAAGAGGCGTAGCAAGAGACAAAATATAGGAGGAATTGGACTTGTCATATTAGCTAGCTGTCCTCTGAAGTATGCTTGACCAGTGGAGTGGAATTAGAATACCCCCAACCTCTGGTCCTCTAGACGCTTCAAAAGTCCTTTATACATTTCGGCTTCAGCTTGCAGAACATCCTTCATATCCTTGAATTTGCAATCCAAGCTGCATCTATAAACAGACGGGAAGCTGACTCCTCTCCCTTCAAGGTGGTTGTTTTCGTTGTCTGCATCTACAAAAATCCTAATGCCGAGGTCTGTGGGTCTTTCATTCTCTTGGATCACATTCAAGAATTGAGAGTCATAGCTTGGGATCAATAGAGGTATGCTAAAAAACTAATCGATTTCTGGATTTCCAGATCCTTCATAGACTGAAAGTTTGAAAGCATATAAGTGGATAGTGTAAGTAAAGGCTTCAATTAAATTTAGAAAGCTAGTTACAGAGAAAATCTACCAAGTGCCAATATCCAACTGTCGGGATTTGCAAACCAAAATTGTTTAGCATTATGGAATTCCAACAACATCCAGTTCCGTTCCCCTTTTCCTGAAATTCCATTTGACAGCTAAAAATTTCCTGGAGCTTCCATGTTTCTTTCTAACATTTTTCGTGCAAATGAGAATTGGCGGTTTCTCCCCTTCCCCTTTTTCATAAAATAAGTATGCTTTTCCAGTTCCAAGGAAACAAGAAACGAGATTTCACAACGGATTTACCAAATTACCAGGCGGATTAAAATGCCAACTGCCAAGTACAGCTACCTCCTGGGATTTCGAGTCGTTTTACTCTCTTTCAAACAGTAGACTTTTCCACCATTTTTGCTCGTGCTAATGCCTCCAGAAATTCTTGGATTTCTTGCAATATGAGATTGAATGCCATAAGCATAGCGCAGGTTTTTCGATCGGATGGATCACTTTCAGAAAGAGAAGACCAATTCATCACCTGAACTACCTCTCATACATACTGTGGACTGGGGAGAATCTCTAAATTAGCCTAGTCCTCTATCCAAAAGATACCTTTTCCTTTTATTTCACTGTATTATGCTTGGCTAAAACAGATCGACCACCTTCTCCAATGCAAGGGTAGAAAGACCTTGAAAAGTGCTTGGACAATGTATCAAGAGTTTTTTCCGAAAATTTAGTCCTTCCCATCCCACATCCACCATCTTAAACCAGCTGCCAGCACTTTCCTACCTTCAAAGATTTTTTTCCAGCTCCACAAAGTTTTGACCCTATTTTCACTTCCATAAAGCCTGAATTTGTGGTACTTATCCTTGACGATCCATAACAGAAGTGAATTAGGATTCATAAGTACCCTCCAACTTAACCTGGCCAGAAGCAAGGTCGAAACTTACACTAAACCCCCGGGACACCCTCAAAGAGAGTGGTAGTTCTTCACGATTCAACAAATCCAGAATTCAAATATCGAATGGTATGGTCCTTTGATTCCAGCTGCTGGAAGGCATATATATCAATATAAATAAGTCAAGTGGACCTATAGAAAATAAAACCCAATCTTCTATTGCAGTAGCAGTACAACTCCTGACTTGGGTATCAGATATAGAATAAAGAAAAGCTAATCCAATGACTCAAATTCTGTAAGATTAAACATCGAGTTGTAACAAAATCACCAGCAACCACCTATCATATATCCTTCATTAAACCATCCAAAGAAACAGCAGCAAACAACTATACGAACTCCATAAAACACAATGATCACCGCAGGCCTGCTCCCTTTCAAAAGTGAAACTTTCGAGTGCAATCCAATTTAAATTGTATGAACTTATTTTACAAAATAACTGTTTACCAAATAATGTCATATTAATTGAATTGATCATTTTGACGTGTGTGTGTGTGTGTTTATGAAACAACTTTCATTCATCCGAAAGCAGTTTACATTCTTGATCATTTTGATGTTGAAAATCTTTTGCCTACCCGGTAGACAATACAGGTCTGAGGGAGAACCGAAAGCAGAATAAATTAGAAATCGATAATAATACTACAGCCATTGGAAGGAGTAATTGAACATGTTAGTGCATAATAATTGAATTACGCACAAGTTGAAACTTTTTTCCTTCATGCACATAGTAAGTCAAATTGCATAGTTCTTAAACAAATATAGCCTTAGAAGCTTTCCAGGTTCTGCAGTCCATAATCTGCTAGAAAAATATGAACAAAAGGCAGAATCCAACTTTTAAGGCAAATAAGATTTTTTAGAAACAATCGCCTCAAAAAAAATCAAAAAGTAATAAAAATAATAATAAAAAAAGGTTTCTAAACCGACTTGTTAAAACTAAAAAAGTAGTTTTTAAAAATTTGTTTTTGCTTGGCTAAGAATCCAAATGTTTCTTTGAGATAGGTGATAATGATAGTAAAGAAATTTGGTTGAAACTAGCACAATTTCCAGAAACAAAAAACTGAAAATGATTCAATGAAATCATTTTCAATTGGGGTATTCAAATGTAAGGAGTCTTACGAAGGGACTCAATGGCAGTAAGGTACCAACAACGGTATCATTAAGAGTCAATGAATAGGTGTCAAAGAATAATAGTATGTGACTTTCAATCAAATCTAGTTAACCCTGAATCAAACTACTGAAGAGGAGAAATTTTTAACATAAGACTTTATTATTCCCAATATTGTGGAAAAGCACAAGAGAAACATTTCACGACAAGCCAGTGATCAAAGAGTTAGTTTCACGCAGGTGCAGATGGACTTAGGGTAAAATAAACCTATATCTAAATGATAATTTTTTTTCACCACGTCAAGAATAGAGAGAGGAAGTTGCAAGAGAACTGACCAAAGGCTGCATACGTTTTTTGCCAATAGGATACTGGTACGGGTTTGGTGTTTGCATGGAAAATGCAGTGAACCATAGAATGAAACCAGATAAAAGATCAAGAAGGGAATCCAGTGTGGATGCAATTATAGCTAAGGAACCACTTCTGATGGATGCATATACTTTAGCTGCAAACAGAACCATATTGGCAACGTTTGATATTCTGATTGCAAATGTTTCACTCTTTGCTAAGTTTTCACGTTCTTCCTGCAGCCACCATAAACAGATTTTGGTTTTGAGCAGTGAAGAATGTCTTAATCATCAAGAAAACATACAAATACAGAACAATATCAACCTTTGACATTCCAGGAACGTAACCACGATCAGTTAAAGCATCCATTTCATTAAATCCCTCAAGCATTTCTACCTGCTGCTGGTAGTACTCAGCTACATAATCTTCAGGACCTGAATTCACCAAGAACAGTGTTGAGAAAAAGATGGATGAAGTTTTCAAGCTTTTTTTGTTTCTTTATTTTCTTTCTTCCTCTACAAATTCAAATCTAACTATGCTCTCTGTCAATCCCAAATTATATTAAATAGTAGTAGCTATACAAACAGATGCATGAAAACATACACATGCTTCTACAAAGGCAAAAGAAACTAAATTTTAACAGGACCAAGGACCATAAACTAGCCAGCATAAAGTGGAAACCCAAAATATTGGGCAAGTGCTGCTTAACTTTCTATTCCACAACCAATACCTCTGGACTTCAGAACTTAAATATGGAAAAGGAAAATACTCAACTGTAAGAATCAATCAACCACAAAACATCCACATCCAATTGCAGCAAAATAAATAAATAAATAATTATCCAGCTTCACGTTCAGGCCTTTGAAACTTTGGTTTACATATTCTCTTCTCGAAATTTTAAATTCATCCAAAGAACGGTTAGGTCAATAGCTCATTAAATACACAAAATAAAGCCAACGGAACCCACAATCCCCCTTTATTCAACGCAAAAAATAACATGGCGAAGGACAAGAAAAATGGGATGACAAGAAAAATCCCACTATGTCAGGACAGAAATTAAAGGAAGTAGCAAAGTGCCAGAAGAATAAATACTCTTCACAAACAAAAAATAAATTAAACGAATATATGCAGCAGCTATGCTAAAAGCAAATTAGAAAGAGAGAAAACAACAGTGCAAGACGTAGAAAAGGAATATTTCCAGTAAAGAACAAGGCACCAAGACCATTGAATACGATATTGACAAAACAAGCATGGATCGGAAACAAAAAGAAGAACAAATATGATTCAGCCAACAGAAGGACCGGCAGAAGAGAAGGAAGAGGGGGTTGGAAATTACTCAAAACCCCAAGGCAATCATGGAGTGGACGAGGGGGTTTCTTCTCTTTATGCTCTGGAGATAACTGAAAGCTATCGAAGTTCAAGCGCCATGAGAGGTCGCCGGCGGTGGACTCAAGCAACAGCGAGCTCTCCTCGTCGTTCTCGATGGATACAACGGGCTGCACCATTTTTGCGATAAGTGAAAATGCGAGAAATGTATGAATGGAGGAATTTGAAAGGAAAACGGAGAAGAAGAATAAGGGGGAGGAGAATTTTAGTGGTGCAAATGGTAAATTTAACGAGAATTTGTGGGCATTTCGGCAAAATAGAAGTTGGGTTTGTTCACTGTTGTGGTTAGTGTAGTCCGAAACGTTTGAGCCAGTAAAGTGGCAGTAGAAAAAGTAATTGATTTAAAAAAATAAAATCGAGTGCCACGTGTACGGCTCCACTGCTTTGCATCTACAATATTATTTCTATCATTTGACTAACCTTTTACTTTTCCTTTTTTTTATGTTGGATTAAAAATTTGTTCTAAACTTGATTTAAATTTTTTTTAATTGTTATTGTAGACTCCTTGGGATGTGTTTTTTAACTCTAGATAAGTATTGTATCAATTAAAATTTTAAATTAATAATTCAATCAATTTCATTTGCAAATATAATGTATAAAGAAAATAATTTCATTCCAGCTATTTTTCTTTATCATAGTTTTATTTCTTCTTAATTATAATTATTCAAAATTGGTTTAAGTTGTTTCAAAAAAAAAAAAACTAGTTTAAGTTATAACTAACCTCACTGATTTAGAGGTATATAGTTTAAATTTTCAATTAGTATTATACTAAAAAAAATATTTAACTAAATATATGCTTTAGATTTTATTATATACGTTTTTCTAATTCATATTAAACATATGATACTATATTGAGAATTTTTATATTATATGAATTGATAATTATTAAGGAAATATTTATTTTAGAAAAAATAAATATTAAGGAACAATTAAATCTTATCAGAATAATAAAGTGTTTACCTACCCATAAAGATGCATACCGAACAGAAAAAAAAGAAGAAGAAAAAAGAAAAAGATGCATACTAAAAAAACGAATAAAAAAAGGATGTATACTTTTGATATATGAAAATCATATAATAGTTTTCTTTAGAAATATATATATATATATATATATATATATAATATCTGGTGACATTCTTTAAAGTTATTTGGAAAAAAGAAAAGGTTTTCCAAATAACTATCTTCAAATGAAAACAACAGAAAATAAAACAAAAAGATAACTAAAAACCTTTTTGGTAATTCCAAAAGAAATATTTAAAAAAAAAATTAAAAACAAGTTGTATTTTATGTTTTTATATAAATATTATTTAAAAAAATATGTGAAGTTTGAGAATTAAACCTCTAATTCGATATTGATATTATAAAATTATGTAAGTTGAGTTATGTTTATTTTGACACATTCAAATTTTTTTTTAGAAATAGCAAATTCATAATTTGACTAATAACTTAAACAACGAGTTTAAATGTATTTGATAACGTATTTATAAACCAAAATTAGTAGTAGTTACTGACTAAATATTAAATTGAATATAAACTATAATTAATTTTAAGAACATGTTATATGTTGTCAAATTTATATAATAATTATTTTTTTTATATCATATAATTTATAATACATTTTGGAATGCAAAATTTAATTAAAAAGCAATTAAATTTAAATACATGAAATACTATATTACTAAATGTTTTTACTTTTCTATTATAATTATATATTTTAAATTTTAAAAATTAAAATACGAATACACTAAAAATACAAAAATATTATTTTAAAAAATTGTATGCCAAACAAATTTTTAGTAAATTAAAATTGTTTAAGAATAGATACTAAAATGTAAGACAAAAAAAATTTAAGTTTATCAAATTATAAATTTTATATCTATTTGATCTTAAAATTTAAAAAAAAAAAATCTAATAGGTTATTTTCATTTTTTTTCCTTGTTGAGTATGTATAAGAATTTAAAATTTAAAAATAAAAATAAAAAACAAAAAAAATTAAAGATTATATTTATAAATTTAAATTTTTTTAGAACAATTAAAATAGGAGAATTTGAGAGAGCTGAGCGAATATTCAGTTAGGTTTGTAATTTTAAAAGTTGAATGTCAAATTTTTTAAATTTATAAATTAGAAAAAAAAATGGTTAGAAAGAGCCAAAAAGGGTCCAAATCCCTACATTGTTGCGGAAGTTAACTCGTACAGAACGAAGGAACCGAAATAAGATCTGAGCCGCACGATCAATCTGGGAATATTAAACTAAGTGGGCCCACATCTGCCCTACCTTTTCGGACGGAAAGATCTTTTAAAGAGAATTTGTAAGGTGCTAATAGGTACACAGAAGCTTCTGGATCTTCATTTTCTGTGGTTCGTTGGATCGGTGAAACTCAACGTGAGTCGTTGGATTGAGAGATCTTATTGACCCCACACCACTAGTAGATTTATAATTATAATTTATTATAAGTTCAAGTATTAACTGAGAGCGGCTAGGCTAATATTTTAATGGAAAAAATCTGTTTGGCTACGTGGATAGCAATAGTAATGAAAGTAGATAAGAGTCCTATCAAATGTGGTCATGTGGGAATAACCACCAAATAGTGGCGTCTACATCACATGGGATCCTTTTGATAAGGACTTTTTGTTTTATTTTTTAAAAGTTAATTTTGTTTTATTAAAAAAATTATTTTATAATCTATATTATTCCTTTAGAACAAAAACTAAATTACAAAAACAATTCTCAATTTTGTCATTTACTTAAACAATATTCATATTATTTTAAAAGTTGCAACATTACCTAAATGTTACAAGACTATCTTTAAAACGAGTGTAACGTTGATTTAGAATGATACGATAATAAATTGACTCAAACAATATCTCATTGTTCTACTTCTCAATCTTCGTTAAATACTAAGATTCATTTTTATTTCAAAGGTAGTTTTGGACATTTGAGACACGCTAAGTTGAAGTTAGTGGAAAAGAAGTATTTAAACCTTGAATTGTGAAGTATGTGGGTTTGATGAGTTTGTTATTTTAACAAACTCAACTCACACCCATTGTCTTGGCCAACCGCCTGCTGTGGTTGTATAGTTTATGAATTTTATAATATATATACATATTTGGTTGGTGCAGTTATTTACAGTTCACCCAAACGTCAAACTCGCAACTAACCCATTAAAATCATGTTTCTGAATTTAGAAATCGAACTGTAAACCCAAATTGAAATTAAACCAAACTGATTGTAGTTATAGTCATTTTTTCCTCTTGCACCCTTCAAATAAATTATAAAATTTAAAGGTAATTTTTGTTATTTAGTTAAAAAATATCCAAAAATATTTTGAAAGTATTAAATTATAAGTTTAGTGTCTGATTTTTTATATTTGCATCAATAGGTGTCTCAAAATTTTCTATTTTTTTTAAAGAAAGACAGAGCTTAAATGGACGAGAGAGTAAATTAGAGAGTTTGTTCGGACAGTTTTTTTTGCCACGCTAGTTGTGGAAAGTAATTAAGGAGAGAGATGAGGGATTATAGAGTATAGTTACACGCTAATTATGGAAAATAATTAAGGAGGGAGACACGAAGAATTATAGGAAATTGTTAATTTGGGAGAATTTTTTTTTTCCAAAAATATGTTGGGTTAGCATTTCCAAAATTTAACTTTTTTTGTTTTTTTTTTGTTTTTTTTGGAACGTCCATGGGCGGAACTAAATTTGAAAACAATGGATTTTATGAAAATATTTAAGAATTGAATTCTAATTTAAAGAATGATTTAAAATATATTTGATACTGTTCGCACGAGATTTTCGAAAAAATTTAATTCGTGGAATTTGAACTTTGTATTTGTATTGATTTCAGTATAATATAGTGAGTACAATCTCTAATACATAATCCTTTGATGTTTTCTCTCGAAAAGTAAACTTTGCTTCTTGGGCTTGTTGATCTTCTTAAATCATCGGCCTTTGGGCTTGATGATCTTCTTGAAGAATCGGCCTTTGGGCTTAATAATCTTCTTGGAGGATCGACTTTTAGGCTTGATGATCTTCTTGGATGATCGACCTTTGGGCTTGTTGATCAGCTTGGATCGCCCTATGACTTGTTGATCAGCTTGGATCGGCTTCTAGTTTGTTTCTGACTTCAAGAGCTTTCAGGAGTTTTAGCCTCACAAGTCTTCAGTCTTCAGGTCTTTAGAACTTTAAAGGTGGCTCAATCTTCAGAACTTGTGAGCTTGGGAGCTTCGGTCTTCAGATCTTGAGAGCTTTGATCTTCAGTTCTTTGGAACTTGAGAGCTTCAATCTTCAGAACTTGTGAGCTTGGGAGCTTCGGTCTTCGGATCTTGAGAGCTTTTATCTTCAATTCTTTGGAACTTGAGAGCTTCAATCTTTAGAACTTGTGAGCTTGGGAGCTTCGGTCTTCAGATCTTGAGAGCTTTGATCTTCAGTTCTTTGGAACTTGAGAGCTTCAATCTTCAGAACTTGTGAGCTTGGGAGTTTCGGTATTCAGATCTTGAGAGCTTTTATCTTCAATTCTTTGGAACTTGAGAACTTCAATCTTTAGAACTTGTGAGCTTGGGAGCTTCGGTCTTCAGATCTTGAGAGCTTTGATCTTCAGTTCTTTGGAACTTGAGAGCTTCAATCTTCAGAACTTGTGAGCTTGGGAGCTTCGGTCTTCAGATCTTGAGAGCTTTTATCTTCAATTCTTTGGAACTTGAGAGCTTCAATCTTCAGAACTTGTGAGCTTGAGAGCTTCGGTCTTCAGATCTTGAGAGCTTTGATCTTTAGTTCTTTGGAACTTGAGAGCTTCAATCTTTAGAACTTGTGAGCTTGAGAGCTTCGGTCTTCAGATCTTGAGAGCTTTGATCTTTAGTTCTTTGGAATTTGAGAGCTTCAATCTTCAGAACTAGCTCGGTCTTTAGATCTTGAGAGATCATCAGAACTAGCTCGGTCTTCAGATCTTGAGAGCTTTGATCTTTAGTTCTTTGGAATCTGGAGAGCTTTGATCTTTAGTTCTTTGGAACTTGAGAGCTTCAATCTTCAGAACTTGTGAGCTTGAGAGCTTCGGTCTTCAAATCTTGAGAGCTTCAGTTTTTAAGTCTTCAGCACTTCGTTGTCAAATGCTTCCAACCCCTTCGAATGAAAGGCTAAGGCCCATATTTATAGAGGTTTTCCATGGGTTTTAGATGGGCTTGGGCCTATTTGCTTTTGGGCTAGGGCTTGGGCCCAATATCTTCTTCGACCCAAAATTTTACAATGAGTTTGAATTGTATTAAACTTTGGACCCGAATGATTTTAATTACTTGGCCCAATCCAATTTATATTTTTCACATTGGGCTCGGGCTTTCATTGTGATGACGTGGCAAATTTGGTTGGCCAAAATTTCTCATTTAGCAGATACGATATTTATAAATTATAAAACTCACTGTAATTACTAACTAAACATTAGTTGATAATAAATTATTATTAATTTATTTATGAGCATATTTTATGTTTAAAAAATTGTATAATTATTATTTAGAAAATTACTATAAATAGAAAAAATATCAAACTATTTACACATATAGAAAAATTTCTTATTATTTTGTAATATTATATAATTTATATTATATTACATAGTATATATTTTAATTTTAAAAAATGAATTAGGTTTATAACATGATATAATATTTCTAAACACTTTTATCCTTATTTAATGTAACTATGCATTTTAAAATTTATTCAAAATTTGGATACAATAAAAACATAAAAAATGTTGTGGTAAGAATTTTCATTATTTGAATCACAAAATCTTACAACAATTTTCATAAACAAAACCTAAGTTGTTTCCCAAACACATATTTGTTGGACTTAGTGAATCTGAAACCATAAAACAGAAATCAAATTGTTAACCAAACAAATCCTTAGGTTGACGAGAAAGATAATTTTAAAGTAAAAGTCAAGATGATCAAGATGTGTTATATTAAATTGTAGATACTTGTTGACATGATATTTTTACCATAAATGTGACGTTGAGGAATTTAATCTTCCAGCTCAAATAAATGAAAAATGTTTTGATCACGAAGTATAATCATGTTGGCTATTTCATTGTCATGTTTACTGAAATTGCTTCTCAATATACTAATATATATTGCAAAATCTAACCTAATGATATGGTAATATATATGCAAAATCTACCAACAAGAGCTTAGCTCAATTGACATCTGTATGTGCTGAGAACCACTGAGAACCAAGAGGTTCGTAGTATAAAACCCCCCACCCCTAACTTGTACTCAATATATATAGAAAGAGAGAGAGGCAAAATCTAACCTAATGATGAGCCTACTCAAACCTTTGCCTTTTGGCTTTGTCTAGTTTACGTTGTTAGGCTGAAGTCAAAAATTTCATCACTAGCATATGTGTTGCTCGTTTAGCTCCTATATTACTCACATTTTCCTTGTAAAGGACAACCTTTTTTTTTTTTTTTAAAGCTAAGACACATCTAAATTCTAGTTAACTGAAAGAACTTTGAAGGTGTATGAAAAAGACTTTGAGATAAGTCATCAAGTACGACAAGTCTATTGTTGCCTTTAAACCTCATCTTTATGATTCGACTAAGTCATGTGGGCCTAGAATATTCGTCAGTGTTAAGATGGACAAAATCATGGGAAGGTGAAACTGTCTCCCAACCGGTTTAAGGCGACGCTATTGCCGATGTTTTAAGGACTTTTTCTAACACATTTTTGAATCTGGAAAAGTGAAAATTTGTTGTAGTGAAGGTGAATAATGTTGATGCGACTTTGATGGATGGTGAGATCTAGTTACTATTGTTGTGATTCTATTGGTTATACCTTAATGACTATGAAAAGTCACAAATACTTGGTTTGATCTATTGAACTTGTCGAGAAAATCAATCTCCATGAAGGCATCTTCAAAGCTCTCGAAGATGCCATTTTTCCTCTACGGACAAAAATTAATTCCTTTTTCATTTGAAATCTATTAATAAAAAAAGCTAATTATGCCAATAAGGTTCAATGTTTTATTGATTTCCTTCATCACATGCTGCATTGCAATTTTATTTATGACTTCCTCTATGTTAATCGTAGTTGTAACGACTCAGCTACTCATGAGTTGGCTTCTTTTGCTGAAGGCATTGATTCTCAACAATTTAGCTTGAAGATCATCCATCGTAGATGAGTTTTTTCTTGTTATTTTTTTTTTATTATCACACTCTTTAAATTTGTTTGTTATTTTCTTGTGTTAATATTTACTTTTAAAAAAAACAGATGTAAAATCAATTGTTTAACAAATAATTTTATTAACTATCAATTTCTACTAACACAAAATCAACTATTTCTTTTCTTCCTTTCATGTTCAAATTTCGATTCTACTAACACATGAAAAGTTTTTATTTTCACTATTTTAACACAACATTCTTTGATGTTTTGTAATTAACTTAAAAAATATGTATATATTTGAAGTAGTTTTTTCTTACTACTTCAAATATCTATGGCAATGGGTGAAATTATTCTAAAAATGGGGGATTTTTCATATTTAATAATGAAATTACATTAATAGATCTTTTAGTGAAAAAGATGGCATTAATCTGCATAATATGCTCCTTCGACTAATGTCTTACCCTTCTTAAACAAAAAAGATCTTGTTGGTTGAGGAGAAGATATTCTTTAGAAATTTGTGTATGGTCGATGATTAAGACATATTTCATTCAACATACAAATATATATATATATATATATATTTATATAAAACAAAAATAACAAAAGCTTTTCAAGAAAAACATTCCTAAATAAGTAAATGCAATATGTTAAATTCAACTTGACTCAATCGGTTAAGACATAAATCTTTTCGGTAAAAGTATACATTTTTAGTATAGCAAAAAATTTGGAATTTTTCCAAAAGCACTTTATCAAAGTCCATTCAATTATTATATGAGCTATGTTAATAGAGTCCAATTTATGCTACATTTGTAAAAGATAAGATTTATTTGCTAAATGATTTAGATTCTATTTAATGTTTTTAGATTTACTGAGTTAAATAAATATATTTGATAGATAATTTAGAATCTGTTGATTCAAACATAGCTCTATTATTAGATTGTGATTTTTCATATCCGTTCAACACATGTCTCTACCATTTATGATTTAGATCAACTCGTACATAAAATAACACACACCAACTTGAGTGTAACTACCTCGACTCAAATATTTGTGACGAAGGGTAAAATAAGAGTAATGAAAAATTGTAAGGACAAAATGGAGATGTAAAGATTTTCAATTAATTATGAGTGTCATCAAAGTATTTGAAATTTAGAAAAATATATTTTAAATGATCGAATTTATTATGATGAGGTGATCTCAAATCACTCTGACATAGAAATGGATGTGTGACCATGCTTGATGTGCCAAAACTATACCTCTCAATTAGTTCATTATTTTGTTTTAAATTTTAACAAACCCTAATTTTTAACCAAATTTGTTGACGTATTAACGAGTTGAACTATATCAAATTTAAAATAAAAATATGTAGCTTGTTGATAAATTATAGATATTATAATAGATTAGAGGATAATATGAATGTGGCTTTCATATAATGTTACGAAAGCAAAAGATAGTATGTATGTGGATTAGGATTAAATTGAATTGGCAAACCTTCTTGCTCATTTGAGGTAGATAGACTTCAATTGGGATAAGAGGACCACTTTCAACATCAACTTTTGATCCATTTGGATATAAATTACATTCTTTGGAATTAAATTTATGAATGAATTTTGGGCTTTATTCCAAATAATTGTTGGATATTTATAGTGAAAGAAAGTAAGATTTTGATAAATATTTGAAACATAAAAAATTGAATTTAATTGTGTAGATTAAATTCATTGTTGGAAACTTCAAATTAGATTGAAACCATCAAATTAAGATAATGTTTCATGTACAAATTTAACATGTATGAAAGTTAAATTTGTAGTTTCTTCAATTTGATTAAGTTATATGTAATTTTGTCAAGTAACAACTAAAATGAGTTAAATTTGACAAATGTTTTAATTTTTGTATTTAATTAATTTTATTTTGTATTTTGGAAAGTTACTAAGTTGCTAGCCTATAAATAACAACTTATTTTTTCATTTGTAGCATCTCACTTCAAATTGAAGAATTCTCTCATTTCTTTCTATCTTTCATTCTTTTCATCTTGTGTTAAGTTGTGAGCAAGTATCCAAGAGTTCTGTCAGATCCGAGTAGTTCGAGGTTGCAGTTCTACTGGAGTTAGTCGTTGTATCATGCTGAGACGATCGATGTAGTCTGCTTGCATCAGAAGCGTACCTCGACTACATTTTAAGTCTTCAAAGGTTTTGAGTTTCTTTCAAGTCTTTAGTTATTATCATATCTAAGTCTTGTTATACCATCTTGTTGAGTGTACTGTTTATAACAATTTTGCTAGTGTATTTAGTGAATATACCATTTTTCTCCAACAATATTTTGTTTCTAATAATTTTTTTCTTTTTAGTTTGACATAATATTTGGATGTGGGAAAATCAGAGGGGATTATGGTTGTCCCACATCGATAAGGCGGAAAGGAGGAAGTGAGGGGTGAGGGTATATAAGAGCAGGCGAAAAAAGGTAGAACTTACTTACCTGGATGGGAATACTGGGCGATCAATAAGGCCCATATTCTAGGCACACGGCCTCCATTGCACGACGGAGGGGTGCTGGGCTTAAGGCCTGCCCAAGTGGTGGAGCCTACATCATAATTTGTGCTAGTGGGGACCTGCGTACGCGCGGTCCCTCCCAATTTCCAATTCCCAAGTTCCTTTATATAAATATAAATAATATACCGACTTTTTTTTACTGATATTTTACCTGTTGTTTAATTTGTAATATAATAAATAATAATTTATAGTTTAAAGTATTATTTTGATTTCTATATTTTTTGGGGTCTGGTGATGTTGTAATGTAATCTAAAGGATTTGTTGGGGAGATATGTTTTCAAACATTTCCAAAGAAATATAATTGGGGGATATGTTTTCAAAATTTATACATATTTGTTGTTAACTATAAGTAAGGTTCATAAATATATCAATCATATTTTACATTATTGATACACATTTTTATCATTTTAAATAAAATTTTAATTAGTTTTTTTCTCCGATTATAGAAATAGTAGTCGATCTATTAACTGTAAATTCTAATGAAAATTTCAAGTGAATATTAATAATACTGAAATTAAACACTTTAATATATTTATAAATAATTTGAAAACAACCTTAATTTCTCTCTAATTTTCCTCCTAAAATCTCTATTTAAATCTCTATTTAAATCTCTATTTTCAATTTGTTTCTCTCTATCTCTTTGATTTTTTCATACCAAATACTCTGTATCCATATATTTATCTCTCCAAGCATCTGAATTCTCTATAGCTTAAAAAAAAGATAAATTAAATTTAAAACTATTAATAAAATGATGATCAAATGTTTTGTGTTAACTTTAAAAAATATCTCTTTGATCAATTTTATAGACATATTATGCATTTTAACTCCAATAATTGAAGTAACTTGGAAGGTAAGGTTACTTTCTAGGTTATTATTTATGATTTTGTTACAATAACTCAATAATAATAATAATAATAAATAAATAAATAAATAAATAAATAAAAGAAGTTGTAAACTTGGCTTTGGAGTTTGGAGGGATAGTTTGATACCTTTTATGTGCCTTACAATACAACACAATCATGATTTTGTTTTGATTAACAGCAAAGCAATTGTTAATCAACCAACTAATTAAATTTATAATTATATTGAGAAATTTATGAATTTTTTTAATAAAAAAAACATTATCATAGGATACACTTTGTTGATTTTTAAGATACACAGAGATTTAAGTAGTTTTTACACAATTTTATGAAATAAAATACAAATGTTAGATTTTAATTTCAATTTATAAGGCAGGCATTAGATTTTAAATATAGTTGTTGCTCCAAAAAGAAACAATAGTTTCTATTACATTTTAGTTGTAATGGCCAATCAGGAAACAGTCGGATAAAAGTACTGACTACTATTATATAGATCGATGGTTTAATATTTGATTTTTTTTTTGTAATTGTTGAACTAAAAAAATATTACATAAGTTATATTGCTCGGAATAGATGATTCACAATATTATTTGGAATATGAAGTTGACAACTAGTGACACTAATATTTTCACGGATTCCTGACCATACTTGTTTAAGCTAAGGGAAGACTATCTATAGAAACCAACATAGTCCTTTCATCTCATTTTGTCACTCACATGTTCCTAAGAAAAATTCCAGTGATACCATAATATAAGAATGAATCTAAGTCAAACATGCTTTTTAGTAGATTAATTAAGTTCTAAATTTGGCATCTATGATTTGGAGAAAATTATAATTTAGTCTCCATGATTTATCATTAAAATTTAGTCTCTATGGTTTGATAGATTCTCCTAAATAATCCTGTGGTAGGGATTATTTATGAAAGATTTGATAAAAATCCTCCTAGGAACTCTTTATAAGAGGTTTATCAAATCATAGGAGATAAGTTTAATATATAACAACAGAATGACTTAGTGTGTTACCAAAAGTAAAGTTCAGAAATAAAATTGTTGAATTTAAAAAACTAAAAGAAAAAAAATATAAATACAACCTAAACCAAACTTCAATTTAGAGTTCCCTTACGTCCTTTTGGAATAGAGGGATGTGGGGTTGGATTTGGCGGTTGACCGTTGTGGCTCGCCTATGGAAGAGGGGCAAGGTGATGGTGTTTAGGTTGTGTGGGCCACCCCTCCAAAATATTGGTTGACACTATTGTGCAATGCTACTTAGGACGCTGCATAATGCAAGGAAGGTATTAGTTGGATGCTTCAAGATCATAGTGATTTTCTCATTGCAAACAGTGGGAGAGTTTTGAAGGGATCTTATGATGTGTTATATGTTGAAGTTTGTGCAATTGCAGAAGGACTTCAGGATGTGACTTCGAGGGGCATCTACCTTTAGTGGTGGAGTCGGACTATGTAATAGCTGTGCGATTGTTGACTAGGGAGGAAGAGATGCTATTAGTCAAAATGGTGGTAGAAGATATTATGTCCATAGGAGCGCATCATGAGATTCAGTTTAGCCACACATTTAATGTTATCAGAATTTGGTGGCAGACGAGTTAGCTCATTGAGAGGTAAATGAGTCTCAATCTCATCGTTGACAAGATAATTTTTCTGTTTGGTTGATGCAAATATGACCTAGTTGACTTTGAACCGGTTGGATGTTTTGTTTTTCTAAAACATAAATAATAATAATAATAATAAATAAATAAATAAAAATGTATTTTTTCCTATAACTAACTTTACCGTACCATTTTTATTCTTTTGAAAGTCAAAACATTACTTACCGCCGGAATCTTCAGCCCCTTGAAAAAGAAAAGATATATTTTTTTTGTTATCAAAATGGGAAAAAATGCGACACTTGCAAGAAAGTCATTTGGGTTCGTTAGCTCACAAAGTCTGAGCATTTGACTGCCCCTTCATCGCAATCCTCAATTTCTTGCAACAAAAAAACAATGTTCAAATCCCACATTTTCTTCCTCTTTTTCGTTTTCCCACTTGCCCTTTTGATCCCTTCGGCTCTTGGGTTTCTTTCACAATCTGGGTTCAATGATTCCCTCCCATATCTATGGCCAATGCCCTCGGATTTCACTTTCGGGAATGCCACGCTCTCGGTTGACCCTCAGCTCTCGCTCGCCACTGCTGGCAACGGCGGCAACTCTGAGATTCTTAAAGCGGCGTTTGATCGATACAGGGGAATCATATTCAAGCACGCTTCTGGGGTTTCTATGTTTGACAAGTTTTGGGGAAGACGGAGAACATTTGTTTATGATATCAGTGAATTGAAAATTGTTGTTCAATCGGATTCTGAGGAAGTAAGCTGGATGGGGATTTTCTTTTTTTTTTTTTTTTTTTTTTTTTTTTGAATTTAGTGATTTTTCTGAGCTGATGGTTATCATTTTCTTTTTCCAGCTTCAACTTGGTGTGGATGAGAGCTATACATTGTTTGTATCGAAGAAGGATGCTCAGTCTATTATTGGGGAAGCGACAATCGAGGTAGGGTTCTAGATATCTGCAATAATCGAGCTCTTATTATGTTAGAATGAATTAAAAATGGTCATGAACATCTTGATCACTGGAGATTATACTGAGTTACCAGTGAAATTGCGATATGCTTTAGAAGAAAAATCGTAAGATTTACGAGTTGCTAATAAATGCTTAACTATAGTCCAAATCCAATCTAATTGTATATGGGTTCCCCTGATTCTCATCCCCGAATATTCTGATATTTCTGTTTTAGTTCCAAGTTTCAAATTCTTATCACATGAAATGGCTCATCTGCCAAAGCAAAGATTAGAGTTTTAATCCTCACCAAAAATGAAAAAGCCATAGCCATCTTAAGTTTCTATTTGTCTCCGTGGGATTGCTTTGCGTCTTATCTAACTTCAATGATAAAGCCATCTTTATACTTGTTCATTGCTTCAAGTAATAAGTTCCACATATCCAACCATTGCCACACTTTGGAAAAGGAAAAAAAAACGATAGTTCACTTTATTGTTTATACATATTTGAGTATGCTGGTATGCGCTATCCAATCATCTTTTGGCTTGATATTGAGCTTCTGGTTGTGCAGGCATCTACTGTTTATGGTGCATTGAGAGGGTTGGAGGTACCGAATACTTCCCTTTCACTATTCTACTGGTTCATTTGCCAAAACAAAGCTTAACAGTTAGTTGTGTTTCAAAAGTTTTAGCTGCAGTGTTACCTGACTGTCGCCCTCCATTTACATTATCTCTTCCATTGTCTTCCCTTGTGCTCTTTAATTCTATCTCATGTACACAGACGTGCTACTTGTAGCCCATTTTGTTTTAGGTCCTATAGTTCAGGATAGTGCAAGGTCTTTCATTGCATTTTTATGGCCTCATATTTCTACAAATGCCTCTTCCTAGAATTTCTCGTTTCGAACATTAAGATACCTTGTGATTTGTGAAGGAACTTATAACTGGTGTAGGCATTATTTGAATTATCTTAGATCCTTTTTCTTCTTGTGCTACATGTTGGAGTAGACATTCAGTCAACTCTGTACTTTCAACTACGAGACTAAGGATGTACAAATATATCAAGCTCCATGGTACATCAAAGACAATCCAAGATTCGCGTTTCGTGGGCTTCTCATAGGTAAGCCTTTCTACATAGCTAACGTAACAAACAATTTGCAATTAATTTATCATTTTTGGTTGTTACCTTGCAGATACTTCGAGGCACTTTCTACCAGTAGATGTAATAAAGAGTATCATTGAATCAATGTCTTATGCTAAACTTGTGAGTAAATGGATACATTCTCACAAATTATGAACTCTTGCCAACTTTTTAACTGACTTTATATCATTTTTGTTTATCCCTTTAGGTTTTGATTGTTTTATACTGATACTGAGACTTTTGTTCAGTAGAATGTCCTTCATTGGCACATAGTAGATGAGGAATCATTTCCTTTAGAAGTACCTTCATATCCAAATCTGTGGAGAGGAGCATATACAAAACATGAGCGTTATACTGTTGAGGATGCTTATGAGATTGTCACGTAAGAGTTCCATAGCTGTTTCAACTCCCAAGTAATTTACCAACAATATAGTGCCTTTCATGTCTTTCTTTTAACTTCTATTCTACTATTTCATTGATCATAGAGCATCTTGCAGTTTTAACTGTCGTCAATCGTACATTTTTTTGGGACCAAACCTCAGATTTTAGCAAAGAAGCAAATATTTCACTTGATTGTATGACTGCGTCTCTTGGCCTGTGGACCCTCCCCTATAAATTTTCTACTAGTTCTTTCAATCATGAAGGCCAGAATGATTCTAAAAATTTGTAGATTTACTTCAGAGGAAAGGGAAAGAATAAAAATATATTTTGTGTGCATTGTACTAGATCAGGAAATGAGTGTAAAATTAGCATACTTGCATTACCTTACTTCCTATGAATCAAGTTTTACAGCTTATATTGCTTATCTGCCAATAACTAACATTTTGTTTTTTGCTTCATGGTTTTCATTTTATTGTGAAGCTTCGCCAAAATGCGGGGTAAGCTTCATCTTCTAAAAGTTCGTGAGAATACTTGTCTTCTTAATGCTATTTCTAGAACTTAAAATCTCATTTAGCTTAGTGATATCTAAGGAATTGTCCTGCAGGTCAAATGACATCTTGCTGATTATCACTCAGGGTTTTGGGTTAATTTAATTTTCTTTTAATTTTTTTTTTGTTTTATTTTTTAGGCATCAATGTTATGGCAGAGGTGGATGTCCCAGGACATGCTGAATCTTGGTAAAGTACTCCTTTTTATGGTCAAATTTGCTTTTCACTTTACCCCTCTTATTAAATTCATTATCTCATGGGAGCCAATAGCCTACACATAAAAAGGATGTCTTTTGATGGAATTGTTTTTTTGAACAGAATTCATTGTCTTTTTAGATGAGAATGGTGAACATAGTTTTGTGGTAGAGGATGCAAAAAATTAAGTGACATATATTTCATTAATTTGCATATAGGGGCGTTGGATATCCAGATCTATGGCCTTCTCCTTCGTGTAAAGAACCACTTGATGTTACAAAAAATTTTACTTTTGATTTGATTTCCGGTATATTGACAGGTTAGGTCCCTCAAAAATCATTGTAACGATTATTACTTATAGTTTATACAAGATGATTTCACTTGTTACCTATGTACTCTGAACTGTCCTCAAGTTTCTTTTCAATTCAATGTCTTTAACAGATTTGAGAAAAATTTTCCCATTCGAGCTCTTCCACTTGGGTGGTGATGAAGTAAATACAGGTTAGTATATTTATTTTTATATCTGCTGTACCTTGGAATCTGCTATAGCTTCACCTTAATTGGCATAATTCCAACTTGAATGAGAAAAGAAAATTCTGTTTACTCCTTACTCAAATTCAATAACGGAAGTAGATGAAAATGTTCTATCATCCATTTTTACTTTCAAATAGTAGCGACCTCCACTAACATTCTGTAACCTGACTAACAGATAATGGTGATTATATATTGCTTAAAAATTGATCTCGATGAGTAAGGATAGAAATGTTGACATTTGTGAATATTTTTCATGGTACTTTTAAGAAAATGTGGATATTGGTGAATATTTCTAGAATAATCATGGAAAATTTGGTGTTTAAATCAAATATTTGTGAAGGTTTAAAATTGTCTTAAACAAACAAATTCCTCACAAATATTACTGTTTACATTTATTAATGCAAGTGCAAATCATCTATGAGGAATACATAGGAATAGGCGGTGATTGTGTGCCTTGACATCATAATCTATTGTAGACAATTGAGCCAAATTTAGGATATGTGTTTCATTTTGTAGATTCTCGTTCTTTTAGCTGAAACTAATTAGCATAATGAACTTTTTCTTAGGATGAGATATGCAAGACAAACAGATATGTTTGTTGGAAGGGAGTCTATACATGTCTTCCAAGCTTGAATTTACAAATTTAGTATTATTATATATAACATGATTACACTTCAACTAACCTCATGGAGCAACCTCTTGACCAGTTGTACTGTGAGATTAGTTGAAGTGTGTGTCAACTGGTCTAGCCACTCATAGATTTTTTAAAATAAGTGAAGTCTTTTATATATTAATTGCAATAGAAATAAACTTGTAAATATACATCTCACCAGTTTCATTTCTTGAAAACGAAAGTGTAGGCAAGTATTCTTCTATTATTAGAGCAATACTCATAGTTTAAATCATATTTTGATTTCTGAAGTTTCTGGCATTCAGAAGTTAGACCTGCAGCCAGTTTGTTTTACATTTCTGGTTCGTCTTATTGAATGAGTACAGTATTTAAAACAATAAAAAATTTCAACTTTACACTAAGCTCTCTCAAAAGCTTCACAAATTAATTCTTCGATAAGCAATTATCATTGCATACTTGACAGATTGCTGGGAGACTGTTCCACACGTGAAACAGTGGTATGACTTCGTCTATCTTGATTAATAAATGTACCATATTCTCTACTTTCAGGATAGTTGAATCATATCATTACTTTGAGTGCTGCCTTTTATTCATACTTAATAAAGTAGACAAAAGGATATGATTTAGTACCATATACTTATCCGATTCTTATTAGCAGTTTGAATAGGGCTGTTTCCTATGGCTGTTACATTGTTTCAAACCATTTTTTACATAAATCAAGGGAAAGGGTAGTTTAATGAGATCATGTGGTTGCAAAATTTATGTTTTTTGAAATTCTGATGATCTAGCTGGGTTTATTTAGTGAAGTTCTGCCTCAAAAGTTGGCATATAGCTGGGCGCTTGTGGTATGTTGTTTGCTTATCCTGATTTTTCTAATGCAGGCTTTTGGATCAGAACATGACTACTAAAGATGCATATGAATATTTCGTGCTTAGAGCTCAAGAAATTGCGATTTCTAAAAATTGGACCCCTGTAAATTGGTATCCAATTTTTGCTTCAGTTGCTCTTAGTTTTTTGTCGCAGAGACATTATATATTATGAATGTTAGAAAGAGAACACTTATTCAGAATAAAAATGCATTATCTTATTTATTGATTAACTTTTCAGACAAATTTGTGCCAATCTTCTCTGTCATGTCCAGTGGCAGAAGGAATGGTACTGTTTAATCACCAGCCATTTGAATGGTTCTAATCTTCTCTTTCCAGGGAGGAAACATTCATTAACTTTGCAAAAGGTCTGAATCCTAGGACGATAGTGCATAATTGGTACGTTCAACTGTTGTTTGAAATCTTAGAATTATTCATGTTAAAGAAACTGGCATATTCTGTTGGGCCCCTCGCCCCTGTGCTACATACATCTCAATGTATTGCTATCTATAGGTTGCGTGGTGGGATTTGTCCCAAGGCTGTTGCAGATGGTTTTAGATGCATCTTTAGCGATCAAGGTGTTTGGTATCTCGACCATTTAGATGTGCCATGGGATCGTGCATACCGCGCTGATCCCCTTGAAGGAATATCAGATTCTTCTCAGCAAAAGCTTATCATTGGAGGAGAAGTTTGCATGTGGGGTGAGACTGCTGATGCATCAAATGTGCAGCAAACGATATGGCCTCGAGCTGCTACAGCTGCAGGTATGTTTTGCTCCTGAAATTGATGTCATTATCAGCCAGTAACGCTTGTTTTAGGCTATACTATGCTATCACTATCAGTCAATGTTTAAGCTAGCTGGGGACCTTTAATTTCTTCTCCTAGAGCACCAAACTGACCCCATCTCCCTTGTTCCCTCCAGAGAGGCTATGGAGTAAGAACGAGACAGTCTCAGGAAATATCACCTTGTCGGTACTACCACGCTTGAGTTACTTCAGGTGCCTCCTGAACAGGCGTGGAGTCGAGGCTGCTCCAGTCAAGAACATGTATGCTCGAAGACCTCCCACCGGTCCAGGATCATGTTATGACCAATAAAATTCATGTTATGAATCTTGTGGTCTGTTTTAACTTTGTGCATCCAACACATCTACTTGCCTGGAATAAAATGTGTGCCATTGCAGACCTCATCTTTTCCTGTCATCCATCCTTGTTTGACATTTACTGATCTATTCGATTGGTTTGCTTGAAGACTTGAGCTTGTTCATGTATTGTTTCTTGTTCACTCTCTTCCATGTTTTTGAACATTTGCTAATACCTTTGTCATATCTAGGGGCTGTTTCAAAAGTTTTATAGGACACTTTTAAAATTTATTCATATAGATCTTTCTAACAGCTTATTTGAGGGGGAAAAAATGGTTAGAGAAACAAACTTGAACGTGGTTTTAAAACTTCGCCCTGTATACAGATTAAAACCTTCCTATGTTAGTTTAATGTACTATATGCTTTTGGTGCCATAAATTTTAATTTAGTATCCATTTAGTATCTGAAGTTTGGAAAATAGTTCTAAATGGTTTCCATGTTAAATTGACCATTAGTTGGTTAATGAAAAAGTAACGTGACAATTTTGAGTTGGCAATATTTATTTATTTTATATTGTTTGTATATTATGTATCACTTCTTCATTCTGTTCTCTCTCTCCCTCACATAGAAGTTTGATTCCTCCTTTCCGCATATTGTTTTAAGAAAAAAGAAAAAGAAAAATCTCTCTCTCTCTCTTTTTGTTTGCTTCTTAAATTATTAAATTATTATTTATTTTTTTAAAGATGGAATAAAGAGAGTTGAAAATCACTACTTTTGAGGAAAAATATTCAGATCAATGGAGTAAAACAATTCCTAAACACACAAATTTCAGAGAATGAACCAAAGGTGCAACGGAGTAGCGAGCAACGTGTGGCAAACAACACCATGGGCTAGAGAGTCGAACGACAAGCCACGAAGCTCGCAGCAAAACTCTGAACAAGAAGGGGAAAAACAATATAAAAGTATTAATTAATTATTTTTTCATATCAGCGAGTAAAGTCGGCAAAATTTAACTGACACATCATATTTCCATTAGTCAACTAACAGTCAAAGGAGTTTAGTGACTATTAAGAATCTCATCGACCAAATAGTTAGAACTAAGAATGCATTTTGTCCTTAGTTTAATGGTAGCAAGTAGATGAGTACACTAAGAAGGAATGTGTTCAAACCCAACAAATTTTCTAGCTAACTAAATGTTTTAGTGTCGGACAGATATGAACAGTTTCATAATATTAGTCAAGATGCACGTAAAATTCGCTCGGGTGCTTGCGGTCTAAATTGCAATGTGAATTTAGAATCATATCGGAATAGATTTGACAGTATTTATTGGGTTTGCTTGGTTGTTGTTGGTATATCAACATCAATGTGATGCCATAATGTTAATGTTGGGCGGACATTTTGGTGACTAAATTTGAAAATTGGTCTTTCCATAGTCCTACAAGAAGTTTCCCTCTTTCCCACTGCACAAAGAAATTATGGTCCAATCTAAATCATAAGTTACTTGAACTTGAAGGAACCCACTACAAAAACCTCACAAGTCATTCCCCCACAAAAGAGTTGGTACAATTGTTTAACCCAATCCACACGGCTTTTTTTTTTTTTTTTTTTTTTTTTTGACACAAATTGTTTGTTTGTTTTAAATGTCAATTTTTGTATTAAATGGACAATGTCTATTGGTACTAATGGAGGATTTTGATGAAATATAGTTAAGGGTTATTTAAGTTGTGAATAATTAGCTTCGGATTCCAATGGCATTTCACCCCTAATTAATCACAACTCATCCATTAATTGCAAATGACTTACCGTCATCAATGATTGGTTTGTTTCATTTAAATATCTTACTTGCTATTTTTGTATGGTTAATGTCGTTTATTAGACATCTTTTAAGGGTGTTTAGAGTCGCTAAGTTGAGTTATGAAGTCTAGAGTTAATATGTTGGAGTTAGAAAGTTTGTGTTTGGGATGCAGAAAGTTGTAACATGAAGTTCATTGATAAATGTACAAAATAGAGAAAGAGAAAAATATGAAGTTTTTCGATAAACGTGCAAACTTTAGTAGTAAACACCATTCAAATGAAGTTATTTAATACCAACTTATGAAGTTGATGGACCAAACACCCCTCCCCCTCCCTTAGTTAGAAGTTTCATCGTGTTCTCTCTCTATTTTATTTTATTAAAGCTTAGTAGACATCGATTAATCAAAACGTAACTCAATTGGTTAAGACATTTTTCTTTGACTAATTAAGAACGTTCAAAAGATTGTTCAAATCCTTCCCCTCTCTATGTTGCTAAACTTAAAAGAAAAAAAAAAACTTATCAAACCTCTTTAAATAGAGATAAGAGAAATAGTGTAACATGTAGCTATTTGAAGTGAATAAAATAGTTGTATGACATGAATTTGAGTTGAGTTTTAAGGTATTATTTTTTGGTCGAAAAGTAGTAATTAAGGTAATTAAGTAGAACCTATCCCAATCTTACTTATAGAAATGAAATTTGAGGAGACCTAATTAAATTATATAAACAACAAGAAACTTGTAAAAGTATATAGACTAGAGATGATTTGTTTTTATTTATTTAGTTTAGTATATATAGTTCTTAAAATGCCACATCCCCATTTTTCCTCCAATATGCAGTACAATTGGGTTTAAGGGAAAAAAAAGTAAGTGCCAAAATTTTGAAGTGATAATTACATATATGAAAATGAAAAATTCCTAAGAAGAAAACTTTGTCTTGGCCCTACCCATTTTGAATGAGCTAAAAAGAAAAGTGGTGGTTTTGATTAATTTCTCATCATGATGGTTAAGTCTATTTTTTTTTTTCTTTTTCTAGCATTATTAGGGATGAAAATTTGTCATGCAACTGACAAAATATGTTTCAATCAAATTGGATAAAAAGATAACCAAGTTGATTTGCTTTTGTTTCACTTTCATAATTTTCCCAATTTTTTCTTCCCAAACCCATCTTGTAATTTCATGAAACCTTATTGGTCACTTGAGATTAATCTTCTTATGGTCATCAAGAAAGTGGAAACTTTCCAACCAACATAACTTATAAAAGAAGAAAAATATGAACAAAAAATTCAAGTTGAGGAAAATATTATTTTAATAAATATATGTATGTATATTATTTTAGAATATGAATGCACAAAATACAAAGAGAATGGTTGAAGAAGTGAGTAAGAACAACCAATGATTGAATAAAGCCAAAAACAACAAGCTCACCAAAAAAGAAAAAAAAAAAAAAAGATGACATGATTTTGTGGTAGTAATAGAGCCATTGCTTTAAATTCAAAAAGGAAATAAAAACAATTTGATTTGCATCATCAATATGTTGCCTTGATTAATTAGATTCTAGTGTTCAATTTTCTTTTTGACTAAAGATATGGTTTTGTTTCTAAGGTATTATATCCATTTTTAACGAGTTAAATTACAAGTTTAGTCTCAAAAGTTTCAAGTTTATGTTTAAAAGTTCTATGAATTTTAGAAGTGAAATATAGATCCTTTAACATTTAATTTTGTGTCTGATAAGTTCATAAAATATAAAAATGTTTAACACGTCATTGACGTGTTCAAAATTTTGAGCTAATCTATTAGACATAAAATTGAATTTTTGATAGGACTTTAAACATTTAATTTTATGTTGGTAGGTTTTTAATTGGGCTGTTTTCAAATATAGAAAAATGAGCCAAACTATTTATAATGTAGAAAACTTTTACTATCTATCAGCGATAGAATTCTATCGGTTAGACAACGATAGATGTCTATCGCTCAAGCAAAAGCATACAACAAAGAAAAATTGGTCCAAGACCAGTTAAATGAGAGTAATTGGATTTACTAATTTCAATGGGTAGGGCAAGTTTTTTTTGCTCCAAAGGATCAAATATCAATGAACTATTTGAGCTCAAGTTGTTGTTTGAAAATTGTTTCTAAAAGTTATTCCTTTTCTTTGATTTAAAATTGTTTTATTGAAAGGGCAATATTTGAGACAAAATCATGACCTTGAAAATAAATCATATTGAAACAAATACATCTAGACAAATCTAAGGTTTTGATTAATATTCAATTAGTTTTTAAGTAAAAAATTATGAATGGGCTAGACAACTTTTGTAGAAAAGGGGAGACAACAAAAATTTGATTGTTAGATACACAAGAAGGTAATAATTTTTTTTTAGTTGGTACGAATGTAAGAGTGAGAATTAAGTATTTGACCTTTAAAATAGACGTAGAACATCTTATTTTTGTTTTTTGTTTTAGTATTTAACCAACTGAGATATATGATCGGACGACAACAAGAATCGATTAATTAAAAAAATATTTGGATCTTTTATATGAATTATATTATAATATAGGAGTGAAAATTCAAGCTTACAACCAAGTAAAAAAAAAATAGAAAATTTACAATTTAATGCTGAGATGACAAAAGGAAAAAAAAAAAAAAAAAAAGAAGAATAAAGGTTATATTTGATACTCTTTAAATAAATGGTATGTGATCATTCGTGTAGAATCGCATTGTTTCATAAATGAATATTCTTTTAAAAAATAATCAACTTGAAGAAGAGACACGACCATTCAAATGGCCACAAATAGTCTATAAATATGTCTCTTCTTCAAATTGCACTTTAGAACTTTTTCATAAACATTTTCTCCCATTGAAAACTTTCTCCCTTTTTATAATTAAAGTCGTTGAAGTTTGGTTTATTTCCACAAAATATAGTTCGTTAGATCTTGATGAGGTGCTACTTTCATAAAAAAGGTAATCTATTCTATCGTGGGAGACAATTACTCATGAAATTCATGCACTAAAGTGAGTAAAATTGTTTTAAGGAGACAACATAAAGTCGTTGAGCTCAGATTCTCTTATATATATAAGGTTACATATTCTTCTTATCGTTTGGTGATATTATTCATATAACCGATAAAGGTAGCTTAAGGGCTCGTTTGGATTGACTTGAGAAAAAATGTTTTTAAAAAAACTCATTTTCATTTAATTTAATTTTTTTTTTTTTTTTTTTTAAAAAAAAACTATTCAAAATACACTTCAAAATCTATTTTAACTCGGTGTCAAACACTCTAATTTTTTCTAAAATGACTTATTTTTTAAATTAAATACTTAAAAATGCATTCTAAACACCCCTAAGACAAATATAATATCTTTTTATTTTCTTAGATATGTTTTTTTCGGATATGTGAGATGTTTAGTATAAGTTCCAATTTTGAATTTTCAAAAGAGATAAAAAAAAAACCATTTTGATTATTTCTTTTCCTTTTAAAGATGATTTCGTGTTTGAATGCGCATAATTGGGAGAAATTTCAAACTATAATCAATTTTAAATGAATTTCAGTGTTTGTTACTTATCATAATGCAATTTCAAGTTATGCTTTCATGTAAAAGAAAATTCTAATTACAACCGTTGAATTTGGTATGATTTCATAATATTTGAAGATAAATGATTTGTCACCACAAGTACAGTTTAATTGGCATCCGAGTATATTAGTAACCACGAGGTTTATGGTTTGAATTTCTCTATTCCTAATTAGTAACCACGAGGTTTATGGTTTGAATTTCTCTATTCCTAATTATTATACTTGTTGATGCCAAGTTTAGGCCAAAGAAAAACGCACTTGACCTTCATGTGACAACAATGATAAATTTATAATTTAGGGAAGAGAGGACCTGCAAAATGAAAAAAAAAAAAAAAAAAAGCTCCGATGCCTAAGCCAGAATTATAGAATAGATAAGAATAAGTCAGAAGTTCTTAAGTTAAGTTCCAAATCTATGACTGGTTCAAGATTCCTCGTATAGAGTTATAATGATGTATTTATAGAGAGAATAAGATAAATTTTATTTTTCCTTTAGGATTGGATTAAATTGATCTTTCCTTATCTTGATTGGATAAATGATTTGCTGACACTTGACTTATTTGAACCAAGTCCACTTTATCTTGTATTTATCTTTTTTTCATCTTTCCTTAATTTTGCGCTTATTTCATTGGATCAAAATTCAAGCACAACAGTACTAAAAAGAAGATAAATGATTTATTTACGCATGTCATATTTTAATTTTCTATTAATAAATATAATTAAAAGCTTATACCATAAAATTTTGCTCTTTTTTTTTTTTTTTTTTTTTTTTTTTTTTTTTTTAAGTTACTATCAAATGCAAAAGTTTAAATGTATTCATTTCTTGTTCATTCCATTTCTCAAATTTTAAGTCACATAATTTTAAATAATTTCATGACAACTCTTATTAGCTTCAAACAAAGAGTAAATAAAGTTTAAGAGAATTTCATTAACCATCCAACGCAATGCCTCTAGAAAATGACATTTTCAAGTTAAACTTTCAAAAATAAAAAAGTGAAATTTTCCTATAAGAAATAGTTTTAGTATTCAATAATCGTAGGATGGAGATCAACCATCAATATTTAGAATAATATAATTGGTAATTCGAGTTAATTTTGAATTCACCATGGCCAAGAGACTTTTTAGAACATTGTGAACCCTCTTTCCAAACAGAAAAAAACCTACTAGATTGAAAAAAAAAAATTCCTTTTCTAGTTTCATTTTCTCTTCAAATAAAATCCTAACCGCTTCATGTTCCTAAATCACCTTAAGATTTAGGTTAATTTGTAATCATAGTAGGTTTTAAAATAACTTATGAAAAATTCAAATCGTTAGTTGTGGTAAATTAATACTAAATTGAGTGATTTGGCTACAAGGACCCAATTAGACATATTATTTCAATTATAAGATGCTTATTTAAGAATTTTTATGTTTTTTAATTTAAATTATTTGATAAAAATTCGGTAAAACAATTATTATAAAAGAGTTAAGTCGATCATAATTTTACCAAACACGGACGGTTATGATTTTTCTCTTTTATTGCTTTTGACCCTAAAAAAAACAAATTTCATACAAGGTTTTTTTTTTTTTTTTTTTTTTTTTTTTTTTTTTTTTAATTTTTAATAATAAGAATTTCATACAAGGCCTTGTTCTTATAAAATGTGGGGATGTAAATTCTTTTTTAAAGTAAAATACGACAAATAAGTTAATGATAAAATTAAATAGGTCCGTCTACTTATATAATATATTTTTTCTTTTTTGAAGTTAAGTTCAATATCTTTGAAAAAACAAGTTATATAAGTAGACGAACATATATAACTTAAATAACTTTTTTAATATTATCTTTTGAGTAAAGGCTTACTCTGTTACTCATATGAGTTTTTTTTTTTTTTTTTTTTTTTTTTTTTTTTTTTTTTTTTTTTTTTTCATAGTAAACAAATTTTAGGGATTTCCCTAAAAGTACAAGTTTTCTTTTTTCACTAAATATAATGAGTGCAAATTTGCATCATAACTATAAGTAGTGTTCTTAAGCATTATGATTTATTTTTTTTCCTCTTCCATTTGGTGTGTGCATGTGCATTGAACAATGTGGATTGGGGGAGAGGAAAGCTTTTTAACAAATTGCTTTAACCTAGGTGAAAAAAGAGAGCAAGTTTTGAGTGAATGATAATCAAAGTAAGTATAGGTACAATTTGACTTAGAAAAGAGCTTTTATTTACATATATAATAGGTGATTTTTTTAAAACTCCACTATTTCAATAGTTTATATATATATATATATATATATATATATATATAATCAATGTGTCTCACCTTCCATATTAGAGTAGAATAAACTCATCATATGATTTGTTTCTATTTTAATATATAAATTTTGAAGTGAAAAATCGGATGAATTAAATTTTGGACCGATTTCATGTATGGTAAAATGGGCCAACTTATTTAAAAAATAGCAAAGTCTAAAAAGAATTATAAAAATGGAAAATTTTTTGTAGCTCACGTAAAAAGTCAAAAACACCCTTGAGACCTAACTCTTTCAGCCATCGAATTGTCTGATTTAAACTCTTCCGTTCAAACTCTTCAGCGCGACCCGACATAACCTAACCTGGAAGAAACACGCGACCCATCTCATTCGTCTGACCCACGATCATCGCACAATAAGCAATTTGAATATGGAAAGAGAAGCGAAAAGAATGGAATTGAAAAACCTCAGGAACAATGGGTTTGAATCCCCAGCAAAAAGATCGAGCCATAAGCAATTTGAAAATTGAAAAGAGAAGCAAAAATGAGAAAGAGGAGAGATATGAAGAAGTTGGAATCACATTTGAAAGAGATGAGGAACTCAAATTCATATCACTATCGAAACAGAAAGTGAAATTGAGAATATGTGGGGTTGGTGGGCGCATTGTAGTTGAGAGAAGAAGCAAAATGAAAATATTGAAATTAAGCAATGAAAAATAGACCGTGTATGTCTATCAGTGTCTATCACATATAAACAATAATAATAATCTATCAGCGATAGAACATTATCGTTGTCGCTGTTTATCACAAATAGACAACGATAATAGTTTATCGCTATCTACCATGATAGACAGCGATAGACTACTGTAGTTATCTATTGATAGATAATAATAATAGACAAATTGTCTATGACTGATTAGATTAATATTGATGTCTATCCGTGGATGTCAATATTTAGTTTTGTACCCATTATTGTCATCCAAGTAACAACATTCTTCACAGAACATTCATCAAACACTTGACATGCACAGTCAAGACACCCAGTTTCAATATAGTTTTGAATCAATCCATTTTGGACGAACAATTCAGAATCAAACCCCAATTTCCAAACCACAGAATGCATCGCTATTCCCACAACTTTCCCTACGATTGGGAACACACCATGAGTGCGAAAACAAAGCTCCCACAATCCAATTCAACACGATTCGGAATCATCTCTAGAAAAAACGAGAACCCCATTGAAGGGTATTTAGCTTTGCAATAACCCTTGACATTGTGTTCTAGAAAAAGAAATTGGGGTGTTCAATTTAAGCAAAAACGAGATTTGCCATTTAAGACAATTCCCCTTCAAATTTTGTTTTACGAAATTGAATTAAGAAGTGGTTATGAGATTATAGTCTAATATCATTTGTTTATTTATTTATTTATTTATTTAATACTTTTTAAATGAACAAAAGTATGAGTAGGTTCCACACGCACCCATATATTCATAAACTTCAATCTATTATAAATATAAAAATATTACTAAATAAAAAAAATAAAATTACTATGATTGTTTAATTTTAATAATATTTTCGAATGAAAGTTCAGTTTGAAGGCAACATTTAAATCATTCTCCATCTTCGTCTCTAAATGAATAATAAAAATCATTTTGGTCAAATATAAGTTAAAATTTCTCTATTGGCATATGATAAAATGAGAGCAATCATTTTTTAAGGAAAAAAGTCATTTAAAAAATATTTATAGTAATACTTTTAATAATTTGAATTTATGTTCACGAAGAATTTTAACACTTTTAATACAACACAATACATCAAATTATTTCAAATTTAGCTTATCAAGAGTAAAGTTAACTGGAGAAGACATTAAATCCTCTCTTATAGATTAAAAAGTGAATTTCCACCCCTATATGTATATATACCGATTGACCCGACTTTTCCAAATGCCCACCACTGGCCCTTCTCCTTTTTGAGTTTGGATTTTTCGCGTCGTTTTAGTCCTCGTGGTCGACAAGAAAGAAAGAAATGAATGAATGTTCTTTTGAAAAAATGTAAAATAATACACCTACGGAGACGAAGGCCAAAGGTGAGTCTTGTAAGTGGACGTATCGAACGGAAATAAGATCTTAGATTTATAGAGAGAGACTTACAAATATAGAAAATTTTTATTGTCTATCGTTAATAGATAGTGGAATTTTTTTATATTTGTAAATAGTTTGATTTTTTTTTTGTTTATAGTAATTTCTCATATATATATATATATATATATATATATATATATATATATATATAAACAAAGCAACTCAACCATTAATCACGAAGAAGGATAAAATCTGACCTAATTACAAAGTCTTTAGTATCATGCTTACAACACAAAATCAACCAAGATGAAAAATTATCATGCCAAGAGAAACAAACTCCAGAAAAACCTTGTTGAGCTAACTCACATGAGCTGATGTATTCCAATCCCTCTTTCACAAACCGAAAAGAGATAGAATCAAAGGATCTCAATTGCCAAATATCGGTTAGAAACGGATGAATCTCCGAGGTTAGAATTGTTAGGTTTTTGGCAAAATATTAGAAAGTGTAGTTGTCTTACATCGGTTAGATTGAAGAAAAGGAATGGACTCCAAGCCTATAAAAAGAGTCTATGCCTCTAGTTTCAATTCGTCCAATTTAGAAACACTTTAAGCCTAGTGTACTAACTCTAGTTAAATTCCTTTTGTATTCTCTACTTTGAGAGTGGAAAAGAGATGTGAGTAGTATAAAAGCTTTGAGAGTGCTCTTGTAATTGGGTTGGGAGAGAGAAACATTTGTGTGTGATTGTAACAATTTTTCACATAGTAAATTTTTCTTAGTCCGTGGTTTTTTTTCGAGTTGGGAGTTTTCCACGTTAATTCTTGTATTTCCATATTTATTGCTTTCTTTTAATTTTTTATATATTTTTATGTTTATTCCGCAGTAGAAGTGAGAGATTTTTCCAACCAGAATCAATTGTCCTATTAACTATTTGGACCAACGAAGAAGCAACATAAAGAAAGACAGTAGAAAAATGAAGGCCCAAAAAAATTGCCCTTCTAACATGGTCGAAGCTTCACCATATAACGAAGCGAGACATTTCTCCTGAAATCCATAAAAAGTATCCTTCACCCTCACAGCATCATCAAGACAAACAACACCAAAACCAATTACCTCCAACCCTATATTTGAAATGTTATACTTTTAAAAAATATGTTTAGGTTAAAAATAACTTTTTCATCCTTAACTTTTATGGAACTAATGATTTATGGTACGTTTGATAACGTTTTCGTTTTCTGTTTCATGTTTTCATTTCCTGTTTCTTCTTTTTTAAGAACAAGAAACAGAAATATGTTTGATAACTATTTCTGTTTCCTGTTTTTTGAAGAAAAAAAATAGAAACAGAAACTTGTTTGATAATTATTTCTTGTTTCTTGTTTTTTTGTAACAATATAATATAAACAAGATATCGAAAAAGATATTTTTTTTGTTTATAAACAAAAAAAACAAGATATGTCATACATTAAATATCGAAAAAGATATTATCAAAAGTTTATGTCATCTAATACAAGTAAGTCTCGATGACAACTGAATATAATAACAAAGTTGTATCATATCTTTCATATATGTTGTCCAAATTTGACCGACGTTGTCATCTCTAACTCGAGTCATTTGTCTTAAATGATGTCGAGTAAAAGCCAACTTAATTATATTATTATGTAAATGTCGTGGTTATAAAATATTAAAATTAAGCTAAATGAATGTCTCTTAGTTAGCAAAATTTATATATTGTAAAATTCTACTAAAAAATATAAAAGAAAAATCAAATGAAAGTGTACATCTTGGGAGTTAAACACAAAACCAAGAGATAGAAAAGTAATATAAACGTGCATGACTACCATTAAGCCAAAGATGAGTTTTGATAAACAAAAGAACAATATTGTATAAAACAGAAATGGAACAGGGAGAAATTACTTTTTATATTTTCTCAAATTTGGCCCCATTTTTAGAAACATTTATCAAATTCTAGAAACAGAAAACAGAAACAATTATCAAACAAGTCAATTTCTTAGAAAATGAGAAACAAAAATAGGACACAGTAAACGAGAACGTTATCAAACGGGCCTTTAGTTTTTTAACTTTGATTTATAATGATTTAGTGTCCCTGTAATTTCAAATTATCATTAGTAATATTATCTTTTGCTTAAAATATGTCATTTTTTTTAATAAAAAGAACTTCATTAAACCAACAAACTAACCACAGAAAAGTCCCATGAAGAATAGAAGACACCCAACCAAGAAAAGAGGGATCCCAACAAGCCTCATGCTCTTCTTGTCTAAAAGATGAAGGCAGGGCATCCAAAAAACGAAAACCAACTTGTGTCGGCGATTGAGCTACAAAAACATACAAACGATTACACTTTACAAAAGAGACAATACCCTCGTGATGAACGAGCTCTACATAAGCATTTACCACATTCTTTGTTTCTAAAAGATCACAGACGACTCGTTGAGAGCATGAATAATATCCACCGAGTCAGATTCCACAATCAAAGGCTGACATGAATTTCCTCTCAGCTGGAGAAGAGAAAATAACTCATATCTAATGGTCTCGCCTTCCAACGCTTTGATTGGCCAACCGTAGTTAAGGTGCTTATACCTAGTACAGATTGGAGATCCTCAAGAGTCACGAACCACCCACCCGAACCCCTAAACTTCTTTTCGCTGCTCCAAGAGACATTGCCATTGAGCTTCCAAAGACCACTCAAGAGAGGGACCCACGTACTTGATTCACACAGTTCTCAATGCAAGAGATTACCAATCAAATTAAACACATGATGAATATCAGACTTCTTGCATCTAGCTCCTGAATTGAGAAGTTGATTTTTGTAGTTTCATATGCTCCACAACACAATAATAACCTTTGGAAGATCTTCCTTCTTCAGCTTGCTCACGGTCCACGGCCAAAAATTCATAGCACACCACTCTTCCCTGCAAAGCGGCAAAAAGGTCAAGTAAGATGAGGAAATAAGCACACGACATTTTTTTTTAAGAGAACTTACACAACCACGTGACTCAATGAATATTCGCCAAATATAAATCTTCATATTTCGTATATGAGTAGATTCAGATACTAGGATTAAAGAGAAAGAAAAGTAAATATATGATATTATTAATATACCAAATATAAAGTATATCATTTAAAATGATGTAGTATCAATTTTATATCATTATTGATTTAAAATACATTTCAAGTATATTATTAAGGAAAATTACTATAAATAGAAAAATATAAAAAAAAATAGAAGTCTATCGCGGTCTATCGTTGATAGATAGTGAAATTTTTCTATATTGGTAAATAGTTTGACTCATTTTTCTATATTTGAAAGCAACCCTATCATTAATGTATAAAAAATATATCATCATTAGTTTAAAATACAAAATTCATTTAAAATTTAATAATGGTGTATCATTAGTATATTAGTAATCATTAAGAAAACATTTTCGAGTATATCATTGGTGTATAATTAGTATATCAATCTTCTTAAAAATACAATTATTCAAATATTTCGTAATAGATAACTACTTGTTCAAAATTTAATTTTAAATGTAACATTGGTGTATCAATAGTTTATCAACATACATTCAAAATTGTTACTAGCAAGACGAATTAAAACATTAATAAGTTGGTGATGGTATACTAGGAAAATAATACTTTGAAACAAATGAAAAAAGATTTAAAAGTCCACAAATAATAAAAAAATCATGGCCACTTGTTGACGAATAATTTTGGTACGATGAATGGTAAATTTGGAAAATCAATTGCATAATTGACTGATCCACTAAACATAAAGTTGACTGATATACCAAATATAAAGTACATTAGTTAACTAATACAACAAATATAAAGTATATCAGATATATTACTGATATACATGTTGATACACCAAATATGATAAATTTGAATAATAAAAATATGAAAATCAGATCTAATATGTTTTTGCTATATTTGTAAATTTTGAAAAACCATTGCTAAATTTATAATTTATAATTATTTTTTTGCTATTCTTGCAACTGTCCCAATTTTTAATGGGAAAATGACACAAATTGTCTATTTTTAGAGGCCCAAATGAGATTTGACCTAACTTTTAAAAATCTATGTTTTTTTTTTTTTTTTTTTTTTTTTTTTTGCATTTTGCTTATGTTAACATGGGGTGAAATTACTATGACAAAAATTGAAAAGTCCTCATTTCGTTCTCACGATTCTTGCTTCTTCAGATTTCTTCTACTCGATTTGCAAAAAGAAAAAAAAATGCATTTTTTTATGCGTTCGTCTTCTTCTTTTCTTCTGCATTCTTCTTATTCCGTTTCTTATTGGTTCTACGTAGTTAGAGATGTCCACGGCATGGGATGACTTCCCTGCTTCCCATTTCATTCCCCGTCCTCGCCAAATTCCCCACAGAGATCAGGACGGGGATTTCTTGCGGGGAATTCGGGGGATCGAGTTCCCCGTGGAGAATTTTTCCCGTTTGACTTTTTTACAAAAAAATAGAAAAGTTTAAATTAAATGGTTAACTTTTATATGATTAGTTCTACCTGGACAATTAGGATTTAAAGAGAAATTACTCGAAATTTTCAAGTTGAAGGAATAATTATCTATCAAATTATTCATATATGTAATATAAATTTATTAAAATTCAAACATATCATTTTTTTACACTAATTCAAACATATTCGTTATTTTGACCATTAAATAATAAAACTTGAAAATTAAATATAATATTTATAAAATAAAAATAAATAACATAACATTAAATTACTATAATAAATATAAGAAAAAAGTCTAACGTGGCGAGGCCGGGGCCGGGGACGAGTATTCCTCGTCCCCGTTTAGCTTTTAGGGAATTTTTCCCTCCACTCCCTCCCCCATTCTCCGCCTAAACGGGAAATCCCGGTCTCATTCGGTGCGGGTCCCCACGAGGCCCGTCCCCATGGAGAAAGTGGACACATCTATACATAGTCTTCTTCTTCTTCAATTATTACTACGTTTTTCTTCTTTGTCTTCTTTTTTTTTTGTGTTTTTCTTCTTCTTTTTTTGACCTTTTTTTTTCAGCCTTCTTCTTCTCTTCTGCCTAAGGAGCGAGTTCAAAAAGAGAGAGCAAGACCAAGAAACAAGAGGAAGAATTCGAAGGAAAGTGTTGATGAGGAAAAAATCGAAGAAGCGAGATGAAGGAGCGAGAAGTGAGATGAAAAAGCGAGAAGCGAGATGAAAGAATGAAATCCACGTTCGCTCTTAGTCTATTTGCGGGTTGAATCGGTAATTTTATCGCGCACTTATGTCAACAGAAGACTAAAATTCATTTAATTTCAAATTTTGGGCCAAATTTCATTCAGGTCTCTAAAAAGAGGCCGTCCATACCAAAATCTGATTTTTAATCATGTATCTAACAAATTTGTGAAGCTAAAAATATGTTAAATAGATGAATGACCCAATATTAAAAACTCTAAGTTTTAATAGACACGAAATTCAGAAGTTAAAAAACTTCCTAGATACAAAATCAAGAATAAAAAGGATTCATTAGGTATTTTTTAAAATTGAAGGAGCAATATGAAAATTTTGACAAAATGTTAAAGACATACTAATTTCCCAGAAAAAAAAGTCCACCAATTTCACTCACATTATCCAACCCAAAGGGCCAAGAAATTGAAATCTGGTTCAATACTCTATTTTCTCTCTCTAAAATAGACAAGCAGTGCCCCTCTTTCCTCTCCACAACCACTCTCTCTCTCTCTCTAATTCTCTCTCAGATTACACTCAAAATTTCTCTGCTCTCCTCTGCTCTCACTACTCTCTCTTTCACTCACTCCACTCCACTACACTGTACCTCCTCTTTCATCTGATTTTGTAAGTTTCAAATCTCAACTCTTCGTCTCTCCTCTCTCTCCCCTTTTGATTTCATTGCAAACCCTAGAAATCAACCACTCTAATTTGCTTTCCCTTTTTCAAAGTCGTCGCTCTGATTTTTCTTTTCTAGATTTTCCAGGAGTTATATATAGTCGGAGTTTATGATTTGTTATTTACTTGCTGTTCGTTAATCCTTGTTTGCAATTTCGTTTCTGGGTTTTTCTTTTTTTCATCTGGGTATTATGAAATGAATCGTGGGCATTCTTTAATTTAGTTCTTCTAAAGTGTTTTCGTCTACTTCTATTTGTTACTGCCCTTTGGTTGATGTTGTGGATGTTGATCTGATATGGGTCTGACTGTTTTATATCTTTTTATATGATTTCAGCCCAATATGTTCATTCTTCTGTTCGGGTGAAAAAAAAAAAGTTAAATTAGGGTTTCTATACCTCTTGGGCTTCTTTGAGTTTATTGTCTGCGGATTTTGGGCGGGCATGGTGGGCTCTGAGGAGGACTCTGGTACTTCTGGGGCCGCGGCGGTGCAGCTCTCTGGCAGTCGGAAAATGTTCTGGCGCTCGGCCTCATGGTCTGCATCACGTTCCTCACTTCACCATCCTGAAGTGAACAGAGAAGGTGGAGACCCCAATGGGAATCTTGGTGATAGTAATGGACCAAGCCGAATTTTCCCTGCTCCATTAACTCCAAGATCACAACAGCATTGCAAAGCAAGGTCGTGTTTGCCTCCTTTACAGCCTTTGTCGATTGCTCGGCGAAGCTTAGATGAATGGCCGAAGGCGGGGTCGGATGATATTGGCGAGTGGCCCCAACCTCCTACTCCAAGTGGCAGGGGAAATGGCGAGAGGTTGAAACTTGATTTGTCGACAATTCAGAGAAATCCAGATAAGAATTGTGGGCTGGTGAAGAGGGATAAGATTGCTTTCTTTGACAAAGAGTGTTCAAAAGTGGCAGAACATGTATATCTTGGTGGTGATGCGGTTGCTCGAGATAGGGATATACTTAAACATAATGGAATTACTCATGTGTTGAATTGTGTAGGATTTGTTTGCCCGGAGTACTTCAAAGATGATTTTGTGTACAGAACTTTATGGTTGCAGGATAGCCCGTCTGAGGACATTACTAGTATTCTTTATGATGTTTTTGACTACTTTGAAGATGTTAGGGAACAAAATGGAAGGGTTTTTGTTCATTGTTGCCAGGGAGTATCACGGTCAACGTCCTTGGTGATTGCCTATTTGATGTGGAGAGAAGGGCAGAGTTTTGATGATGCATTTCAGTATGTGAAGGCAGCCAGAGGTATTGCTGACCCGAATATGGGTTTTGCTTGCCAGTTATTACAGTGTCAAAAGAGGGTCCATGCTTTCCCCCTTAGCCCAAGTTCACTGTTGAGGATGTACAGAATTGCTCCACACTCACCATATGATCCTTTGCATTTGGTCCCCAAAATGTTAAATGATCCTTCGCCGTCTGCTCTGGATTCTAGAGGTGCATTTATCATTCATATACCCTCTGCCATATTTGTTTGGATTGGTAAGAACTGTGAAGCAATCATGGAAAGAGATGCGAGGGGAGCTGTTGTGCAGATTGTTCGATATGAGAGAGTGCAAGGGCCTATATATGTAATTAAGGAAGGGGAAGAACCAACAAACTTTTGGGATTCTTTTGCAAACCTGTTACCTTTAATGGATAAATCTAACAGTAAAGTTAATCTTGGGGAATTAAAAGTTAAGCCTTATTCAGGGGAGAGGAAAGTTGATTCCTATGATGTGGATTTTGAAATTTTTCAGAAGGCTATTACTGGTGGTTTCGTTCCTCCATTTCCTTCATCTGAGAATGAGCATGAAACCCATCTTCCTGTTAGAGAAAGCAGTTGGAGTGTGCTTAGGCGTAAGTTTGCCTCTGGAAATATGAAAGAGTTTGTATCAGCTCCTCGAATTTCGCTTTCTAGGGTCTATTCAGACTCGTTGATGATGGTGCATTTTTCTGCAAAATCTTCATCACCTTCGGCATTTTCTTTATCGTCATCATCTTCTTCTCCTATCTATCTTTCACCGGACTCTCTCTCTTCTGATTCAAGTTCAAGTTCAAGTTCCAAGTATTTTTCAGAATCCTCTTTAGATTCTCCATCTGCTTCTTCACCCTCAGTTCCAGTTTCTTCTTCACTGTCTAGTTTCTCTAACATGTCTCTTATCTCATCCAATAGTTCCTTAGAATCTATGCCCAACGGTCCAGAAACTCATGATGCGGTCCCTTTGGAATCAAGTTCTCGCACATTCTCATTCCCATCCAAAAAGTTCTCACCTTCACTCGCAGAACGCCGAGGTACTGCAAAATCTCTGACATTGCCTACAATGCCTAGTAAAATCAAAGCAACAAATAGTGCCTCAAGGTTTCTCGCCATTCAAGAAGATGTTAAGAGGAAAAACAAGACTTCTTGCCCTCTTAATGTATCAATTAATATTAAAAATGGCTCGGAGCCTATGGATAAGGTTGATAATGAACAAACAAGTTCCACTCAGAATTTCAAGAATATTGAAAATGGAATGGACATAAGGGTAGGTAGCGTGGCCTCATGCCAGCAGGAAACTAAAGTTGCTGGACAATCTGCTGGTTCATGGAAAAGTTATCCCAAACTTTTTGAAGAAGGCATGGTATCCACTGTGTCAAATGGAAAGCAAGATGGTGAGTTTGTCCAACCTATGGTATACTGTTGGCCGGAGTTGGAAAAGATTGCAGCTTTTGACACAAGTTACCTCAATTCTAAAGCAGCTGTAGTGATTTTCTCTCCAAGTAGGTATTTAGGCAAAAAGGATGACATGATGCTGTATATTTGGGTAGGAAGGTCTTTTGACCATGATTTATCTCAGGTTCATGTAAAGAGGGATAGAGACTTGGTTGATTTAGAAAAGATAGACTGGGTTAAAGTTGGTCAATATGTACTTACGGAAATAGGTCTGCCAGAAAATACAGAAATTAAGGTACTTCGGACCTTATTCTCTTGTTCTACTGATTCTTTTTTGAACTTCTGCTTTAATTTAGGAAGGAGGAAAAACAATATTGTTTTATTGCTCTAAATCTTCAAATACGAAAACTTTATGGGTTTGTTGCATGTGTCGTGATTCCTGCTGACCCGCTCAATTAAACTTTTCCCAACTTAAGGTTTTTAATTTCATTTTTTTTTTCTGGAAATAGTATTTATTTATTTATTTTTTCTAAACATGGACTTATCTTATCCAATTCAATTCAATAAAGAAAAGTATGGAATGAGAGACTCATAATGGAAATACCTGGAAGGATTGCCTACTGCGCAAATATTCTATTCATCGCCTGTTTTTCTCCCTAGTTCACCAACTTATGCTTGTCTCTAAATCTTTAAAATATATTCTTCATGGGATTAGAAATGCTCTGGAGTTGTGCTAAGCAACCTCTAAATATAATAGTGACAATGGGCTGTTCTTAGTAGTTTAATTTTCTTCAACATGTTATAGATTTAGCCTTTGTACTTTGTGATTTTTCTACATTATATGATGTATTTGATCTTCCCTATAAACTTTTTGTGAATGCAGATTGTTAAAGAAGGTGAAGAAACAGAGGAATTTCTTGCACGATTGAGTCTGTTGTAGCCCGGCTGCTGATAGACATTTCCTTGATTTGGTAATGATTATTCGATTGTTGAGCTGGCTGAGCGAGCCATGCAACTTGGTCATCAAAGATGAACTCCCCTTACGAAATTTGGTGAGGTAAGCATGCTGGACATTGTTCGACTATATTGATTCTCTGCTGCTGCAATCCTAGCTTTGTTTTCACTTTTTCTTTTTTTACTGCTTTCTATATTTCTTATGGCTTTCAATTGGGTTGGTCTCGTGATCAAACAAGGCACGAGTTTAATAAAGGTCTTAGGAATGAGTTCAATCTGTGATGACCACCTACTTAAGATTTAATATCCTACGAGTTTCTTTGACACCCAAATGTTGTAGGATCAGACATGTTGTCCTGTGAGATTAGTTGAGGTGTACATAGGTAGCCCAGACACTCATAAGTTAAAAAAAAAAAAAGGCTTTCTATCGAGTTGGGCCATGCACTTCAATGGTGGGACCATCCCTGGTTAATATTGTGTTGATGAATTAATCATGTCGTCTGTTGCAAGGTCACATGTCTATCTGATGATTATTGGTCTTCTTGAGCAGTGAAGCGCGCTGTTCCTTGTTTCCATTTTTTTTTAAAAAAAAAAAAATTTATCTTAATGTTTGTGGAAGTTGAAAACTTGAAAATCTGAACTTGAGCTTTTTACATCCTTTTTCCAATTCGAACTTGTTGTGATGAAACAAAAATATAAGGCCTCATTTTCTAACTTTTTGGGTTTTGAAAATTAAGCTTATAAAACACTACTATTTATAAATTTATTTATTTTGTTATTTACTTTTTAGGGGTGTTTTCAAAATTTATGCCAAGTTTTGAAAGCTAAAAGTAGTTCTTAAAAGATTGTTTCCGTGTTTGAAATTTGGTTAAGAATTCAAATGTTTTGTTGCAAAGACGAAATGACCATCGCTAAAGAGTTGGTGAGAAAAACAAGTATGATTTTCAAAATCCAAATAGGGTCAAACCTCTGGTTTTTCAATTAGACACAATCTGTCTAGGCTCTGTATTGTCATGTTTGTCCATCGACATTACAAAAGTGGGCAACAAAAAAACAAGATCAAACGAACAAAGGGCCCTCCAAATAACACTTGGAATAGTTGACAATGAATTAGACCATCCTATTTTGTTAGCATTCTGACTCCATGAATAGCTGTGTTCTGATTGATTTTTCGACATTGGTTGCTGTGTTTGCAGGAGACGCTTGAAAATCCAAGTCGTTTTATAGCAAGTCTTAACAAAGTTGTACAGAGCTGTAACACCCCACCACGTAATTCAAATTTGATCTTGTAAACAATTTGCTGAAAAGGCCCTTGCCTTGCATATGTTATTGACTTTTGGCATCTTAATAGGATCAATCAAATCTTTCTTTAACTCCTCTTGGGTTCCATTTCTTTTCTCTCAATCTGAACCTGTGTTGAAAAAGAAAATGATGTCCATGAATGGTAAAACCGAAACCTGACAATCGGGCACTGACGATCACATTGCATCCTATCTACTTCCAAAAAACGAAACATGATATAAGTTGTACAGCACTCATGGTTAAGTTTTGTGGTATTTGATTTGAAATGAAGTTGAAGATTTCTCCAGCAGATCAGATTGGTGGGTTGCTGGGAAAATCTTGTGCCATTGTCGAAAACTTACAAGACACATTATTTGTTTCCAATTGTTGTCAAACCAGAATACTATGAAGGGTCCCAAATTTCTAGCCTGAAATAATTCCTAAGTTTACTAAACATTGAATTCTAAAACTTAGACAAATCACTTTGATATAAATGTAATAATAAATAATGTATCCAACTCCTTCAGCACAGGTTGGCTTTTGAATATTTGTGGTCAGCTTTGCTTTGTTGGCGCATTTATTCTTATTCTTATTATTTTAAAATTTCTAACCAAATCACTTATCTTGAATATGAGATCTCAAAGTGGGGACTGGGCTGATTATATATAAATGGAATTTGTTCTCATCCAGTTAGGAAATTTGCTCTTTCATGTTTCTATAGTTTGAAAATTTACATTTTTATCATGTTGCTAATGGCAAAAGAAATTGAGACATTTTGTTTTGTTTATCGAAAGAATGTCGAAATGGGATCTAATGTATTTAATATAAAGAATGTGGTTAAAAAGGGATTTTAATTTCTGAATAACGACAAATGATGAAGTAGATCTTTTGAAAAGGTTATTGATGTTTTAATGGTTGAGTTATCTAAACAACCAATAATGAAACTAACATTCCTGTGCTTTTTAAAAAAGAAATTACTACGCACTTTGTGAAACTATTTTTAAAAACATGTTTTGTTTTTGTTTCTTTTGAGGTGTCTCTTAAAAATAATACAACAAATATAATGATGTGTCGCTTGAAGAGATTAAATATGTTAACGGTAAGAAAGTGGCACTGTCACGCCACCACTTTGGAAAGACACGCAACATCTTGATAGTATTTAAAATGTGTTATCTCGCTCAGTTTAAATCGAGATTATTATACTACTTAATGTGTTTAATTGATTATTCAATAGGTATCGAGCAATTTGAAGGTAGAATCGAATATGTAGAGAAAACGAAGCTAAAACGCATCAATTTGGAGCCTAACGAAACTAACGGGTCAAAAGGATGTGAAAAGGACTAAAACACCCTTAAAAGCTGGCGCCGCGACGCCATAAGACAGAATGGGGAGTTTGGAGTGGCGCCATCGCGCTGCTATATATTTGGCAATTCGAAATTAGGTTATAACTTTTGAACTAGGTGGCATTTTGGGCGAATGACCACTCGTTTTCTTCATTTTTTTCGTCCTCTATCCTTCTACAATATTAGTTTTTAGCTTCTCTTTGGTATTCCTTTTGTAATTAAGCCAAATAGTGACAAATTTTGGTGATATAGCTTGGGGGAGTTGCTAAGTTTTGTTCTGTGGCTTTAGAAGTAGGGAAAATCCAACGTAAACTTGTGAAGTTTGAACTCTAATGCATATATTACACCTCTTGCATCTTTAATCCTTTAGCATGAAATTTTTAATAGATTGACACCCTAAACACTAATGCATGCATGTTAATAACTATAGATTGATGCATGAGCGTACTCGTCATGTTCTATCGTGTTTTTAATATTTGAGTAGTAAGAATTGGAAATAATTATATAGAAAGCCTAAAATAAGAGGGCCAAATGAAATTTGACCTAGGTTTTAAAAATAAATGTTTTTTGGCCTTTTGCTTAAGTGAAATTACCAGAATCTCCCTTCTTTCTTTTCTCAACCGTCTCAGATTTTTTCCTTTTTTTTCATTTTTCTCTAACTTCTATATTTTTTTCCTTTTCGTTTTTTAAATCTTCGACGATCTTCTCTTTCTTCTTCTCATTCTGCAATTTTTTTCTTTTTTTAAATCTTTGATTTTCAGCGAGATATTCTCCTTCTTCTTCTCTTGATCTTCTCCTACTGACGTGCGGGAGATCGACGAAGCGGATACAAGAGCGAAAGCGAGATTCACGAAACGAGAAGCGAGAGTGAGATTCATGAAGCAAGAGCGAGAGTGAGATTGACGAAGCGAGAGCGAGAGGAAAAATAAAGGGAAAAAGGTCTGATTTTGTGTTGATGAAGATCGAGAGGGAGAAGCGAAAATGAAGAGACGAGGAGCGAGAGGAATGAGCGAGATTTCGTGGTGGCGAGCATTATAGAGCCAATCGGGGGACAAATCGGTATTTTCACGCGTGGCTGACATCAGCAAAAGGCCATTTCTCGAGCTTTTTTAAACTCTGGACCATTTTTCGTTCGCCTCTCTCAAAAGAGGTCATCTGTACAATTTTCCCTAATAATTGAATCCATGTATGTATGAGCTATAGACGATCCATAACTCACATGTGCATGATCAATTTGGGATTAAAGAGAAATTGATTGATTAAATTTGGTTATCCAATTGATTAATCGTCGCAGTAGATATGCAAATGTTTAGGACTATATGGATGCTATCGAACCCAGTAAAACGAAAACATTTAGTTTAATTAGGGTATTAGTCTCAATTGATAGTTAGAGAGCTTACTCAGCTTTCCAACAAGTTGGTAGTCCGAACATGTTGGTCGTTAGGCTAAGTGAGTTGATTGTGTGCTTGAATCGTATTATTGTGAGTTCTTATGATCAAATCGCATCGGATTGACCTCTATTTGTCTAAGTTAGATCATCGAGTTTGATTGCACATCTATCCTGTACTTTTATGCATTTACTTTTTTTGCATTATCTATATCCACCACTGCTTTAATTAGGAAATTAGCTTAGTGAAATAATTATTGCGCTTCCTAACGGATTGACCCGGTCTTGCTGCTAATACTACCCAGTAGTTGTTGTATTGATCGATAATTATAAATATTATTTGATCGTAAAAACTCTCGACAAATACTTCTCTTACCGGCACATCCCAAAGAAAGATTAAAAAGAAACATTTATAATGATTTAGAAATAAGTATATGTTTTTTTTTAAAAAAATTAGATCAGAATCGGTATGTTCTTTTAAGAAAGATTTAGATTTGTTGTTTTTAATTAGATATAAATGAAAGTTATTTTTACATATGTGTTGATGTTATATGCTAATCTACAAATTTAGTATTTAATATCTATAATATTTTTTAGATTTTTTTGGATGATATGTCAAGAGTTTTTTTTCCAGATAAAGTGGTTAGACCTCTATGTGACAGTCATGGTAAATTTGTATCTAAAGGAAGAAGGTAACTTGCTAATTAGTAAGAACTACACACCGGTGTGGTATAGGCCACAAAAATTTTGATGCTTAAGTTAGGAAGCCTGAAGTGAAGGTTCATTTTGAAATTTCAAGTGGAGAATCAACTTAATTACTTTCTCTAGAGCTATAATGATGTATTTGTTGGGGTTGATGCCCTAAATCTCGTGATCTTGTATTTTGTAAACTTGTATTGTATAAATCAAATTATTTATTTAATAAAATAATTGTTATTTTATTTGACATTTAGTTGCACTAACCCAAAAAATCAATAAACTAAGATCCTAAGTTATTAGTAGTAACTTAAACACGTATGTAGAGACATACAAGTGGATTGTGTTTAAGTGATAACCTAAAGCTCTGTAGTAGATGAATAAGACTGGGTACCTTATCCTGGTAACACTACGAATACGACCCATTTTGTGATTGTTACAAGTGTTGTAAAGTGTCACAAACATTTAGATCTGTAGAGACATGTGAGTGGGGGTATCCTATATATGTGAGACATATATAAGACCGAACCGCGAAATGATTAGTCTCTCGTATTAACACTGTTACTTAATGAGACTTACATTTCACTAGGATGATCATAGGTGACTCGACCTTAATCCTGAGTCAGTTGTGAACTCCTGCTTGTGAGGGTAATCCTTTGATTTGTATGGGTGAGAGTGGCCAAATTTACCGACTCAATAAGCCTACCACTTTGAGGATTTGTTCGAGCAGGTAGCTGGGAACTCAACTGTACAAGAAGAAATTCATGTCTTATGAATTGCTCCCTTAAGAGCTGATGCCGAGTCTTGAACAATGAGGCGTCTCACCCTCTCACTGGCTAGAGAGGGGTCTAGCTCATAGTTGGACTATGACTAAATTGTTCATTAGAGGGATCAGTGGTACTTAAGGAGTTAGAGGTAACACGGGGGTAAAACGGTAATTTGACCCAGCTGTTGTTACGAGCAATTTGTGAAGGGTCGACTCGCTATTGATTGATTATATCCGTGGACATAGAAATATATCTACAGTAAGAAGAGTGCAGCTGTCGATCTTTAGTGAAATGACCGACATTTGATTAATTTAATTAAAGAGTTTAATTAATTAATCTCGTAGCATTGGAGATTCAAACTGATAGGTCCATTAGGTCCACTTGCTAGCTCATATCGGTTAAGATGACAGTCAGTTGTCTCTTGGTTTAATTTGAATTGTTCATTTGAATTGTTCAAATTAAGTTAAAGGAATTAATTGGATGAGATACAATTAAATAATGTATATTGATACATTATAATATAAAGTAGATTTTTATATGAAATGTAAAAATTAAACTTTATAATATACATGAGAGAAATATTTGAATAAGATTCAAATATTAAATATTACATGAATGAGATTCATATAAAACTATAGGTTAAAAATAATGTGAATATGATTCATATTAAACTATAGGTTATGGAGGAGAAATTAGTTAATTAGTAACTAATTATTATTATATATTAAATGAGATTATATATATATATATATATATATATATATATATATATATATATATATATATATAATCTAATTTAATTTATATTATTAATTTATTTAAATTAAATTAAAGAAAATATTAACTCCCATTTTGGAGTTATTATGAATATGGTGTGGAGTTTTTTTTCTTCATAAATCCTCCCCACTAACTCTCTCCATAATTTCTCTCTAAATAAAAAGATAACTTCTTCTTCTTCCTCCCTTTAAATAGACAAATGGAGACCTCTCCATGGATTTAATAATCTTGAGAATAGTGAGTGCTCTTTAGTAGTAGTGTCCTTATCTATTTATAGAAAGATTTTGTGAAGAAGATTCATCAAGGGTTAGCAACATCTTCTTTCTTTTTCTTTTCCTTTTCAAAAAGCATGTTGTTTATCATGTTATTTTCTATTTTCTTTGTTTTTTTTTAAATTCATAATTGAGTAATTGAAATCACAATAGGGTTTCTGAATAGCTTTGAGATAATTCTTCATCTCACCAGGTCGAGGGGCGTGCCCCGTTTTGTGTTTGGCTAGAGTCAGTCGAGTTGGAGCATCTTTCCCTAGGCCTATTGGTCCTAGGGTGATGCTTTGGACTAGGACATACACAAGACATCTCCATTAGTTATTTTCTAGTCTCGGCCTCGACTTCGGCCAAGGTGGAGGTCGAGGCTGAGAAAATTGGTTTGGGCTTCACTTGAGCTAAGGCTCTTCTCTATATGCCCAAGAGTGTTATTTTTGGCATGAACTTTATTATTTTTTTTTTTTGGCCTTGTTGTCCCTATCTCTATTTTATGTCCAAAATTACCTTAATAGGAACAAAATAGATTTGTGTCGATTTACTTTTAATAATTTTTAATGTACTTTAATCTCAATTCTTTAAAAACACCCATTTAAAATTCCTTCTTCTCCTTCTTTGTTAGTGACCACAATCCTAACTTTGACAAGGTAACCATTATTTTTCTTTAATATTTGTTTAATTGACTGATTTCTTAAATAGTTATTAATTTTTAAAGAGTGAAATTCTACTTTTCCCCCCAGGTTAAGGAAACATTATATGCCCATTTAATTTCTCTTTCATCTCTGACTTCTTCTTCATCTCCTCTCGCAGTTAAAAATAATTTTGTGCCATTAAATTCAAAATTCTTTAAATTTATTTGCTAAGTTTATAAACATGCTTTTAAAATTAAAGTAGAATATACAATATTTATGATGACAAATTTATAGTATAAATATATAAAAGAAGTATGATATTAGACGAATACTAAATTTTTTTTCAATATTGATAACTTTAGAATAGATGGGTAACATTTTGAATTTCAAGAAACAAATGCAAATTACACTAAAAACTTAATTAATTTTTTTTTATAATAATAATAACAATTAACCTCACGGATTATATTGAAAAACATATTATCTCCCCTATTTAATGATTATGACTATGGATTGCAAAAAAAAAAAAAAAAAAAGATATAATGAAGGGTTGCATATAAATAATGCATGATATATTGTGTCACCGAGCTGGCCCTTGGGTCATAACACATCGCCTAATCGTATTCACAGATATATTTTCAGTATGTAATCGAAGCGTCAAACGCAAAAAAACCAATAAAACCAGTATATTAAGTTTAAAAAAATTGGAAGAGGGGATCTAAATTTAAGAAATTACAATATATAAAGGAAAAAAAAAAAAAAAAAAAAAAAAAAAAAAAAAAAACCATGTCAACGGAAAACCAAAGTGAAATTAGCCAAGTGAGTGTGAGTTTGAAGGTAGTGATAGACAAAAAAGGGAAGAGGATTGTATATGGTGATGGATTATGATCTTACTGTCAAACCTATCTCCTCCTCTACCATTTCAATTTTTAATGAGTTTAATGCGGACAATATTGGGCAGCTTAATTCACGAGGAGCTTATAGATTTCAATGTGGAAAACGTAAGTGATTCTCCAATTTTTTTTTTTTTTTTTTTATTTTTTATAAGTTTGTTTGGTAATGGTTGAGTTAATCATGAAAAATAATTTAGGCTATATTAGGTAATTATTTGAGTACAATATATAATTTTGTTTGTCCTTTTATGTTTTTGAAATTTATACTTGTTTCCTAACAGTTAAATAACTTTACAGATTATTTAAAATATTTTCACAAACCTTAGAGACTAAATGTGTCTATTTTAAAATTTCAGGGACCAAATAGATACCAACACCAAACCTTAAGAACCAAAAGTGTATTACTTTGAAAAATGCTTAGGTGTAGCCATGTGTATGTAGCCCATTAGGTACCCAATTAAAATTGGTAAAAAAAAATTGATTTTTTCAAAAAAATTAAATTATTATTTTATTACTATGTAACAAATAATAGGCTACATATATAGGAAGACCTTAAATATATTTTAATGTCATTTCTTTAATGAATGGAAATTACCATTATAAATTTTTTTAGGTTGAGCCTGCACTTTTTGTTTTTTTTATTTCCTATATTGGTCGAGCTTTGAATGCTCGACCACTTGGTTTTTTTTTATATTTAAATTTCTCCATTGTTCGAGTTTTGAATGCTCGACCATTTGAGTTTTTTTCTTTTTACATTGGTCGAGCTTTGAATGCTCGACCATTTTAATTTTTTTTACCTATTTGATTGGACAACTACCATAGTTTTATAAATATTTTTCTGACAACTATATGTAGCCACCTATTTTTGTCCTATTTATTTTATTTTATTTTTTATCTCACTGTATGCTAATTCTGATTTAGTGCTAAAAAGTAATAAGTAAATAATTAAATAAAAGATTTTTAATAATTAATCTTTAAAAAAACAATAACATTAGTAATACAAAAAAAATGCTTTGTTCTTTTTAGTGATTAAGGAAATATATATGTAGAAGGAAGGAAAATATTTTAGAAAGATCTTTTATTTAAGAAATTTTAGTATTAATTTTTTTGAAAAATCATCTCATAATCTACAATTTATTTTTTTCCTTGATTGATTTTTTCGTAACTAGAGATATTTTTTAGTTGGCTATAAATTCGTTGCTTTTGATCTTTGAAAATGGAGGATATTTGTTGATAAAAAAAAAACCTAGAGAGGAGGAGATTTCTTGAAAAAAAAACCTAGAGGGGGAGATTTCTTCATGAAAAAAGATATAGAGAACCACAAACCCCCGAGATTTTTTACAAAGCCTAGAGAGAAACCCTAGAGAGAAAAATCAGTTGTCAACCAAATCCTTAAAAAGAAATCGAAAATCCACGACACAAGAAAGTTCTAGCTTAGTTGGAGTTGCATTCAGTAGGGTATTTGTCCCAAGGATTCGCACCTCAGGCGGATCCTAACCTTCAACCTTCCTCTTCTCTCTTAGATCTAAAAAAAGTAGAGAGAAAGAAAATGTTATAAGGGAAAACTTATTTTTATTACTATTATTTCTACCATCTTCCATTTTTAATTTTTATTTTAATATCATGTGATATTTACCATTCTCTACATGCACTAAGAATCACTATTACTATTTCCTCTTTTATTTTTATTATTTTTGTGCTCATCTTCTTCCTCTTCATGGTATTTTCTTTATTGTTGTTTTATTTTTTTTTTAAAGAAAGTAAAGTGAAAAAAAAAAGCAGAGACGAAAATTAAAAAAAAAAAAAAAGAGTATTATACCTTAGAAGTGATTTGCTCTCGCTGTGTTCACAAAAAATTTTAGCCACTTTGTTGAATTGCTAAAAAAAATAGAAGAGAAGTTTGATGAGAAAACCAAAGGAGAAGAAAAATGAAGAGGAGGAGAGAAAGTGAATAAAAAAAGGAACAAAGAGAAAAAAAAATGGTTTAAATGATTTAATTTGTAAAAAAAAAAAAAAAAAGAATTTTAGTTTTTATTTATTTATTTCAAGTGGTGTGTTGGAAAAAGTGTGATGTGATGAGATGGGTATCTGCCACCCATCACTCTTTTTATTTATTTATTTATTTATTATTATTATTTTTTTTAATTATTTTGAAGGAAAACGAAAAAGATGTGATGCATCATTTAACATTTCAAATATTTATTATTATTATTATTGTTTTATATTATTTTTTTTTGACATATTTTATAAAAGGTTTAAATTATTATTATTATTATTTTATTTTTGATTATTTAGTTTTATTTTAGCAACTTATCTTATTGGAAATTTTTATCTATCTATTGCTATGCTTAACTTATGTATTTATATATTTTGACATGTTTTATTTTACTTGAATAGTGCTTTATTAATTTTTTTCAATTTTTGTTTGTTTGTTATTTTATTTAATTTGTATCATTGTTTTTATTTAAATTTTAATATACTTTCTATATTTATCTAGTTCATTATTATGTTACGTTTTGCTTATAAATTGTTTATGTTTAGTCTTATTTTATTTTTAATTGAAATTTATCTAATTTTTTTAAAGAATCATTTTTATAACTCTTTTAAAATTTTCTTACAATCATTTGTATTTTTTTTTAAACTTTAAAAAAATCAATCTATTATTTCATAAGGTTTCTTAATCAATTTTTTTAATAACTTGTTTTCAATACCTTTTTCCTTAAAAAATTCCTACGATGGAATCTAGAAATATTTGGGAGTCCATTTTTCTAGATTCTTGAGGTGAAGAATCATATTTTTTGGAGTCCGAGATTTTGATCCTAAGAAAAAATGAATTTAATTAATGTTTTAAAAAAATCCTTTTATAAAAAGACTATTCCTATGACGGAATTATGGAGGTGGAAAATTTTTCCTTAATTATAGCATAGTCTAATTGATATAAATTATGAGATTATTATTTCAAATATTGAAGTGATAAATGGTAAAATAAGACATTATTTTTTTTAATTAAAGAATATTTTCAATTCAAGATTTAAAATTTGACCTCGTGAGGTGCTAACATATTCCTCATACACAAATGACTCCCGAACTCAACTCTAGTTTTCGCAGACCATTTTTTATTGGTTTTTATTAAAAATTATTTACTTTATTTCGACACCATAAAAAAAATTAGTGTCGACTCCTTTTAATTTTTTTTTTAAATTAATCTTTTTTAGAAGATGTCAGCCGCTCCGCATCATCTCAGACAGGTAACGATACTATATTCATCTAAATATTTTGTTAGAACTACAATATTATAATAAAACATCCAGATAAATGCAGCGAAAGCCATATTTAATCATTACTCTTCCTCTTCCTCCGGTAATTTATTGTGCATGCGACTTTAGTAGTTGAGCTTTCTCATAAAATGAAAGTTCCAATGGTATGAATTTAGCAGGTGAGAGTGATTGCCTTTGCTGTCTATGTTGAGAGGAGACCGAGGCATCTCTCAACCCAATGAAGTGACCGAATGGATAAAAGCATTTTTCCTTTTCCTTTGACATAACATTCAATTAAATAATTTTACCAATAATTAAAGTATATCCTTTTATTTAAGATTATGGTGGTTTGTATTTTTAAGCTTCTATATTTTCTTTTTTACTAAAAAAATATTTATATACACATTCTATAGTTCAGTTCAAAAATTTTAATTTTATGGTTTTGATTACACACAATTTTATAGTTTCACACGCCAATGTTATTTTCGACAAAGGATTAAGCATTTTTATGTGCTACTTTTTTTAATTTCCAACTTTTCCCAATTTTTAGCTTTGTTTTCGACCTAAAACTTAGGAAATTTTCAAAGATAAAAAAAAATGTTAAATTATTTACAAAAAGTAGCAAAAAAAAAAAAAAACAAACAATGATAGACATTGATAGACTTCTATCATTGATAGACCCTGATAGACTTCTATCAGCGTCTATCACAACTATCTAAAAATTTTGCTATTTTGTGTAAATAATTTCCCTTATTTTTCTATTTTTAAAAACTCCCCTTAAAACTTTCATTTATAAGGAAATTGAATTTGAAAAAAACACAAAAAAAAATATATATTTGTTTTTGTGCTCAATCAAATCTTTTTCATTAAATTTTCACATCATTTCACCTTAAAATTGAATTGATGTGAGTTTTTTTCTTTTATCATCTAAAACTTTCATAATTTTCACATCATTTTACCTTAAAATATTCATAAAATTTTTATTATTTTATAATTATTTTTTCATTTCTTTTTAAAATTTTTGCTCTCGCATCAACAATTACTCAGAAAATTACAATAGATATCTAAATATTGTCTTACTTTATAAAAATTGTGATTAAAAATAGTCAGTTATAGTCTAATTAAGCCACAATCAAAGTTTTATTAATTAATTATAACAATTTTTATAAATTTCCATAATTTTTTCTCAAAATTTCTATCGATATCGTTCCATAGATATTTTTACAAAATCGAAAACTCGATATTTCAAGAACAATTAATTATTTTCCTAAAAATTAATAGAGAAGACACAGAAACGTCATAACAAACGTCTAATCATCCTGAAGACAAACAATTAATTAAACAAAACAGTATTTTAGTTTCAAAATGGAAAGAGGATGGAGTGGAAACAACATACCACTAAACACCTCAAAAAGGAAAAACCATGTCAAGCCATTCTCAAACTAAAGCTCAAAGCCAAAGCCAAAGCAAGGTGAGTTTGAAGCTTGTGATAGACAAAAAAGGGAAGAGAATTCTGTATGGTGAAGCTGACAAGACATTCATAGACTTCCTCTTCACCATACTTTCACTTCCTTTTGCAACTTTGGTGAAACTAATCTCTGTCTCCCCAATCAACATGACCATGTTTTGGTCCCTTGGAAATCTGTATAAAAGTGTAGAAACCTTAGACATAAACTATTTCAAACCAAATAAAAACAAGGAAAATCTCCTTATAACCCTAAGTCTCAACTGGCTACCCTTTTCCAAATGGAACCCTCTTCTTCTTCAGCTGCACCAACCAATTATTACACATGTTGTGGTTCTAATTTCACTGCTACATTTGGTACACAGTGTCCCAAATGCTTCAAAGCTATGGCTGACCCTGCAACATATGTTTATGGATCTGGGGAATCTAAGCCCTTTGAAGAAGGATTATCAGATTATGTGAAAGGGGGAATAATTAGGTATATGGTGATGGATGATCTTACCGTCAAACTGCAAGCCAAACAACCTAGAAAATCATTTAAATCATTAGAGAAAATTTCATCACTGCTAGAATTAATTTATAGTGATGTTTGTGATGACAACAACACTCGGACTCGTGATGAAAAAAAGATAACATTTGTAGATGACTGTTCAAAATACTTTTATATTTATTTACTTAACTCCATGAAGTATTTAATACTCTTAAAATCAATAAAGTTGAGGTAGAAAATGAGTTGGAAAAAGAAAATTAAAGTTTTAAAGGTATGATAGGGGTGGTGATACTGTTTAGATGAAATAGATAGTTTGTGTTACACTCTATCTCAAGTTACCCTACCAAATTTCAGACGTGGCATGATGACAATAGATTCCAATTAAGATTGACAATAGATTCCAATTAAGATTATGAAATCCGTTGTCAAACTCTAAAAACATTTTCGACGAAAAATTCCATAAAATCATACCACCATCGAAAAGAGTATTTTTGACAAAAAAAAATCCCATAAAATCTTATATTTGAAAATAACAATATATTTAAACATTTATGAAAATAAGTTTTGAAAAGGGATTAGATTAATCGAAATGTTTTCAAATATATAAAAATGAGTTAAACTATTTACGAATATAGAAAAATTTTACAGTCTATGATCGCGATAGAATTCTATCACAGTCTATCGCTCAAGCAAATAAATTCTATTGCTTGAGCGATAGTAAGTGATATAATTCTATCGCGGTTTATCACTAATAGACCGTAAAATTTTTCTATATTTTTTTTCTTCTGTTTATGATAATTTCTCTAGATTAATCCCTTTTATTCTTAGGTGGGTTAATGAAAATAACAACTAATTAATGCAAACATATTTCTACCTACGGTCTGCATTTTAGTTTTTGGTATTTCTAAGTTCCTCTTTTGTTTCCATCGTATTTATATTTTATTTTATTTTCCCAAAAAAGTGTTGTTGGTTTTTAGGTGGGTTACTTATATTTCATGTTGATTCTGTTAACTAATTGGATTTGATTGGGATTTATTTTCGGGTGTATTGCTTTATTTTCGGTTGATTTGAATTTTTTTTAATTAGATTATGTGCTAAAATATTGTGTAATTTTATTGATGTTGGGGAAGGGTATATTCGTCTGTTTTTTTTAATAAATACCATGTAATTTATTAGTTTAGACAATTTTCCGAATTTCCATTTAAATTTACAGTGTACTCAGATCGACACAACATCGTTGTGAGTACCTTCATGTAGGTTAGCTCCAATGACATATCTAAACTGAAGGAGTAGGTCGGAGGAGTATAAGAGACTCGCGTGCAAGTTTTCCGTATCAACAATTATTATAGTCCATGAAGCCAACATGGGACATGTGTGCCTTAACACGATCACCTCATGTCTCCTTTGATGTCAACCCTCTTATATATACATCATTATAACTCATTTTTCACTCTTTATATATTTCTTTCATTCCTGTCATTTCTTTTACCTATTAAATGTCCAATTTTAATCTTTATATTTTCATATACTTAAAAAGAATCTTTCCTATTAGTTTATGGTTGTTTTTAGAAAACAATGTAATTAAATTTGAATGAACAAAGAAAAATTATACATATTATTGAAATGCAGTTCCGATGAGATGTACTTTGAGCTTTCCCTAAAATCAAAGTTTTAGGGTCGTTTGGCCTACTAATTTCTTAAGTTGGAACTCAAATGGAAGTTTGCACATTTATGGAGTAATTTCGTCATCCCATTTTTTTCTACTCTTCACATTTATAGAGAAATTTTATCTACATATTTATCTCAAATTTTCACATTTTTTTCCCGGATGGGATCTCCTCTCTCGTTAATGAGGATAAGTGCATTCCTACTTTGGTGGTTGACTTTTATTGAATTTCTTTTTTTCCTCAGAAAAAAAGAAGGAAATAAAGTTGATAAGAAAACAACGAAAGGAGAATCTGCAGAAAATCTGCCCATAAATTACCACAAAATCTGGTCATTAGTTACACTTACAGATTGGAGAGAGATGAAAAGGGAAAGAAAATGACGGTTGTGTCCAGAAAAGAGCATGCTGTAATGTATTGATACGAAACCCTATTAAACTCACAAAATAAAACCAATGAAAGAGAGTTTTTGTCTTCTCTATGGTACTACTAGAAGGGGTGTTAAAAAAAGAAAAAACAAATAAAATTGGAAGTGTTTTTTTTTAGAAATTATTACCAAAGAAACAATATCAAACTATTTATAAATCTCGAAATTTTTTACTGAAACCACCATATAATTCTATTGATAGAAAGTCTGTCACTCAAATGATAGAATTCTATCGCAGTCTATGGCAGGAAGATAGTAAATTTTTTTATATATTTATAAATAGTTTGACTATCTTTTTTATATTTGAAAATAGCTCACATTTTTTTTATATTCTTTTGAAAAAGCATTTGGATTTTTTTTTTTTTAGTTATTAAAGGCAGAGTGATTCTAACCTTTTAACTTTTTAATCAATAATTCATACTCTGAGTTCACATTGACAGACATTTTTTTTTCAAAAGCTACATCAAATGAGAACTTTGGCCACCAATTCAAACTTATGTTAAAATAATAAAAAAGATGGATAATGGGAAATTTATTTTCCTTTTTCATTTTTAATTTAAAAAATCCGAGAACAAAATAAACAATTAATTTTACCAAACACAATGTTCATTTTTTAAAAAAGTAATAGAGAGAAAAGGCAATTGTAAAAAGTACATAAAAAAAATGTGTTGAGCCATCAAGTAATTGTAATCAAAATACCATTTATTTTAGAAAATAAAATTTAAGTTTGAGGAGAATATAAATCATTTGATGATGCGTCAAATAATGAATGAAAATAATATATACTACGGTAGTACTAGATCTTTTCCCAATTAAATGTAGTAAAGATCATTTTTTGTAATGGATAGCAGATCTCACCATTCTTAATTTCCATTCTCACATTACGAGAACGTAGAAAGTGAAAGAAAACATCTAGTATTCAGGAATTAAAGTAAAATAAAACAAAGTTTAAAATAAAAAAATACTTTATTATTTATTTATATAGGATTAATACACCTAAGTCACATGCTTCCCTTCTTCTCCGCATAAAAAAATAATTTATTAGAAAAATAAATCGGCAGGGGGGCAATTTTTAATTAGGTGCCAGCTACACTTGAGTTTTTTTTTTTATCTATTTATTATTATATTCTTATGAACCATGGAAGATTAATGAAGCTTGATGTAATTGAAACCTACAACAATGAAACAAAACACAATATTTTGTATTGAGAAAAAATTAGGTGCAACATGTTTTTTTTTTTTTTTGTGTAAAAAAAAGAGTATGAGATTAATTAAGTTGCACCTAATCATTGCTCTTTAGTACTTTAGTTTAAAAGTAGAAGAGGTTGTCCCTAGTCGTCATTGCTCTTTTAGTATTTTAGGGGGCGTCTGGGATACTAAGTTAGTTATTATAGTGTTAGTGGGTTATAATCAGGGGCGAATCTATGAAGGGGCCATGGGTCACGTGCTCCCTCAACGGGTGACGTTTTATATTTGTATATATTGTTTTTCATTAAATATAAAAAAAATGTTTGTATTTATATATTAAATACAATATTATCCCACAAAGTACTTATAAAGATCTGATGTTGCAGTGGTTATGAGTGCCTTCAGCCCTGTGTTTGGTAAATTTGGTTTTCTTTTTCCTTTTAATAGATATACTTAAATGTTAATTTAATTTTATTATCTAGTATAATTAATTAACTACATATATTTATACTCTTATTTTAAAATATAATATATTTATTTTGAAAATATATATAAGGTTAATTTTTAGTACTTTGAAATAGGTAGGAAACCTAATTCCAATTTAATTTTTCTCATATATATATATAATATACAAATATTTTTAGATATTTAAAAATTATTTTACAAAATTTGATTAAATAGTTGTTTTTTTTGCTTAGGAATCTATGTGAATAATTTTATGAAGGTCAATTCTATATTAATTTTGTAATTAGTATTCTTTAATAAAAATAATATATAAACAATTAATTTAAAATTACATTTATATGAAGATTAAATTATAAGTTTAGTCTCTAAAATTAAAAAACGGTGACTAATACATTACATTTAGTGCCCCAATGCATCAACTTCAAGTTAGTTTCTTAGTTTAAAAATGGGATGGAGGAGTTGAAAGCCTAGGCAAGGCCAAGAAAAAGAGAGAGAAAACCATGTCTACGTCTACCCATACTCATAGTAAAGCTCAAAGCCAAAGCCAAAGTGAAAGCCGAAGCAAGGTGAGTTTGAAGCTAGTGATAGACATAAAAGGGAAAAGAATCCTATATGGTGAAGCCGGCAAGAATTTCATCGACTTTCTCTTCACTCTCTTCTCCCTTCCTGCCGGAACCGCCATGAACCTCCTCCCCACACAACCCAAGTCTGCCGGTTCTCTCCCCAATCTCCACCGGAGCATCGTCGCCTTGGATGTCAAATATTTCGATGCAATTCAAAACAAAGACAGCCTGCTACACCCCAAGCTTCCAATCATCAATTCTGTAGTGACAGACCTTTTGCAAATAGAATATCCATGTTTACAACCAAATAACAAATATTATGCATGTGGGGCTCACAAGAGCGAGCAATGTCGAAAAAACTACACACGCACGCTTGGTGCAAGTTGTCCGGAATGCGGCTCTTGCATGGCTGATGATTTATCATATGTTTATGGAGCAGATGAAACAATAGCAACAGAGGGAGGTTATGTGAAAGGGATGGTTACGTATATGGTGATGGATGATTTGAGTGTGAAGCCTATGTCTACTCTTTCCGTGTTGAAGGCCTTGAATTTGCAAGATGCTCCCCAGATTCAAGAGAAAGTTGTGCATTTGGACATGAATCAGGTAACTATGCTATGAATTTTTTTTTTTCTGGATATCTGTGAGTGTCTTGATCAACTTACAAGTAGTGTCAAAAAAACTCCTAGGATATTAAATTCTAGGTAAGTGGCTACCATAGATTAAACTCATGATCCCTTAGCCTTGACTTTTTTTTTTTTTTTTTTTTTTTTTTTTTTTTCACTACCACTAGGTGAACACATGATAATTGTAGTTGTTAGATTTTTAGACCATTTATTGATTTATTATTTAATTTAATCTGGTACTAGTGTTTTTAAGAATTCAAGTAGTTTTGAAAACTAAAAAAACATAGTTTTTGCCTACTGGAATTTGGCTCATAACACAAATGTTTAGAAAATCATGGCAGGAAAATATAGTGTGAAAACAAGTATAATTTTACGAAATAAAAAAGATATTCATGGTGTTTGAACCCATGACTTCTTAGGTATTTATTAAGACTTTGTTTTCTTTTTTATCACTAGGCCAACCCATGATAATTTGGTACTCATGTTCTGTTTGATAACTATATGAGTAACTATTTTGTTTTTTAAAAGTATATTTTTGAGACAGTTGAAAACTTAAAAATAAATAGAGTGAAAACCAGAATAATTTTAAGAAACATAAAAAGTTATCAAACTGCATCCGTGATCGTTTTCAAAGCTTTGTTGGGGATTTTGAGAAGATAATAGACAAAGAAAATCATAGGTTACAATGTGTTTATAAGCTTAATTTAAAAATTAATATTTGATCAAACCTGACTTTTGAATTTTCCTACTCTTGATTTTTGCTATTGTTGTTGTTGTAGGGTCTGATGTTGCTAAAAGCTTCTTTGCACTCATCAACTGTCCTCACTGATGTCTTTCTTCACAAAACCGACTTCTCCTCAACTCAAGATACAGGTATATATATATATATATTCACAAAAGTTAAATGTTTATAATAGGTTAATTTACATTCTAATTTTTCTCAAAAATATCTGTTTGGGTCCTTTTACGTCAAATAATTTTAGGGAATTTTTAAAATAGATAAATAAGAAAAATTATTTACAGAAAATAGCATAACTTTTAGATAGTTGTAATAGACGCTCAAGATCTATCAGTGATAGAAATGATACAACTCTATCACGGATAGATATTGATAGAAGTCTATCAATATTTATCAGTATTTTTTTTTTGCTATTTTCTATAAATAAGTTGGCATTTCTTTTATCTGTGAAAATTTTTCAATAATTTTGGTCTAGGTTTGTACCACATCCACAACAACCTTTATTTTATAAATTGTAACTCATATGAAATAGGTTATGCAGGAATGAAGAGGAAGAAAGGAAACAATGACGGTCCTGTGAGGGCAGAGAAAACAATGAAACCAGAGTTGCTTTGATGGGATGGGCTTCAAAGCTTTTCTTCGCAACCACCTCTATATATATATAAGTAATATTTACGTAGAACCTAAATCTATTAACAGGTGTCAACGTTTAATTGGGTGCAACAAGGAAAGAACTAAAATTTTTCCTCTATATTATGTTGTATTTTGTCATTTCCTGTGCCATCTTGTCTTTTCATATTTGCAACTTTTCAAACTGATAGTCTTTTCATTTCTTTTCAAATAGTATTGAAAATTGGAATTCAAATGTAATAAATAGTGTAATTAATTTATATCTTATTTATAATTATAATTAATTTAAACTATATCGTTATGGCATTAATAATTAGTTACAAGGATAACAAGGTGCAGGAGCCGAACAGCATTTTGGAAGTTGGATGCACTACTTTTAGATTCGATTAATTATCTTATTTAACACCATAATTACATTTTTTATTTTAATTTATTAAAATAATCTCTATTGAAAATGGTAAAAGAATAAGAGAGAGACAATTATTAATTTAAATATTAATGGGAAAACTGCAGTATAAGAAAAAATAGAATTTTTTTTTTAAAATAATGTTAATTTAATAATATATGACAAAAATAGAGTGGATGAAAAAATAATGTAAAAAATGGGGCTGTAAAATCGTGTACCCGATTTTGGTAAGGAATGGGGTTGTAAAAAATGGGGTTGTAAATCGTGGACCGGGTACATGATTTTGGTAAGGAACTCGTGGACCCGATCCACGAGTTACCTGCCACATCTGCAGGTTAAACGATTCCTCTGCCACGCCTGCAAGGAAATCGTGGATCGGGTCCACGAGTTCCACCCCTATAACCCGCCCCCCTTCTCCTTCTTTTTCACTCCTTCACTCCTCTTCTTCTTCTACCGCCCAAATTCCTCCCGCCGCTGCCGTCGTCCGCCGCCCACCACCGTGCTGCCGCCGTCTCCGCCGCCGCCAATAATTTTTTTTTTTTTTAAACATAAAACTTGTTATGAAGTTTGTTTTGGTTAATATTCACTAAATCTAGAGTGTGAAGTTTGTTTGTTGATTAATATTGAATATTTATTTGTTTTGTATAAGATTTAGTATTTTTTTACCATTAGATTTGATTTTATAATTTTGTTTTTGGATTGCATGAGTTTGAGATTTTTTTTTAAAATAATGTTAATTTAATAATATATGATGAGAAAATAGAGTAGATGAGAAAATAATCTCAAAATTGGGGTTGTAAAATCGTGTACCCGGTCCACGATTTTAGTAAATAGTGGACCGGGTACACGATTTTGGCATGAAAAGTTGAGTTGTTTTTTTTAAGTTTATTGGGTTGATGTTGGCATAAAATAATGTTATTGGATTTGGGCCGTAGGGTTATTGAATTTTGACAATGTTGGGCTTAATCATAAATTTGATATTGGATTTTTTTATTACCTTAGTAAATTAAACTAATATATGTAAACTGTAACAGTTGTGAACATCTGATTAGATATGTCGTTGCGTCCTGAAGATTTAGTTGTTCTCGAACCTGGTAATGATGGGGATAGCGATATTGATCTAGAAATTGATGAATTGTTTGGGGAACAAGAAAGTGTTGAACATGACAATGAATTGGTACCGTCCGAGATGTTCACTCAAACTGATTGGGATGTTACTAATTCAATATGTGAACAAGGATCGACACTTGAAGAAATGAATAGAGATGTAGATAGTGCGAAGTATAAAGGGAAATTATTGACTGCCTTATCGATTGATGCAAATGACATATATTTCCCCTTACTCTTGCTATTGTTGAAGGGGAAAACTCTTCCAGTTGGCCATGGTTTCTATGGGCATTACGCGAATATGTTACTAAAGGAGATGGTATTTGCTTAATTTCTGATAGACATAAAGGCATTCTTGCTGCAATTAACAATGAGGAGATTGGCTGGAGTGAACCTAGAGCATACCATCGATATTGTCTTCGTCATGTTGCTAGTAATTTTAATACGAAATACAAATCGAGGCAATTGAAAGATTTGGTGTTTAAGGCAGGAAATCAACACCAAAAGCACAAGTTCATTAGGTGCATGAAACAGTTGAAGCAATTGAACCCCGAGTGTCTTGAATATTTTTCTGATATTACTTGGAAAAATGGACACAATCACACGACAATGGATATCGTTATGGGTGGATGACAAGCAATGCCGCTGAATGTATGAACGGAGTAATCAAAGGAGCTAGAATGTTACCGATCACTTCTTTGGTTAGACTAACATTCTATCGTACAATACTGTATTTTGAACGTCGCAGGCAAGAGATAAGCGAAGCACTTGATCGTGGAGACGTATATACAGAATATGCTATGAAAAAGCTCAAACGGTGGGAAAAACGAGCATCTGCACATGCAGTGGTTGCGATTGATAGGGAAACCCAAACCTTTGAAGTACAAAATGGCATGAGTATGGTTTCTCCCTACAAAGGGCAACATGTACAGGTGGTGAGCTTGACGGAAGACACATGTTCCTGTAACAAGTGGCAGTCATTCAAAATTCCATGCTCGCATGTATTTTCTATTTGCAATTACATGCGTCTGATGTACGTACCGTTTATTGATGATTGCTACAAATTGTCGCATTTCAAGCAATGTTATGAAGGTCGCTTACATCCAATACAACACCCAAATTATTGGCCAGAATTATCATTTACAGATGTTCGTCAAATGCGAACTTACTAAGAGAGCACGGTCGGCCAAAAAGTACGAGAATTCATAATGAAATGGATTGGCGAGAGGCTAGCCAAAGAATTAGATGTAAAATATGTAAAGGAGATGGACATAACAAGCGTACTTGTCCACATCGTACATCAGGTGCTTCGTCTTCGGGTCATTGATGAATTCTTCTTTGTTATGTAATGAACCTTTGTAATTGTCTTTGTTATGTAGTGAATTTATTTGTTTGAGTAATCGGAGTTGTTTTTTCTACTTGTAATGGAATTTATGTAATGGAATTTATTTATGTAATAAAATTTATTTTTTCTACTTGAAATTGTGTTTCAGTGATTTCACATCATGGATCCGGGTCCTTCTAATCTCATACAACTATATCAACAAAATTCTCATCATTCACAATCAGTATAGGATAGTGCTTCTACTACAATTTTGAGCTGCCGAAGGAGGGAGACAGTAGTTCAACTAACTATCCCATTCGATCCACGTATCATGCCATATGTACAACAGGCGTGTTTTATTGGGATTGCACAAATTGGATTCATTCAACTAGATTGACACCTAATTACTTCTTTAGTAGAGCGTTGACGACCAGAAACCCACACATTCCATATGCCTTGTGGCGAATGCACTATTACGTTATAGGATATTGCAGTTCAGTTTGGACTACCGGTGGACGGAGAACCTGTAACAGGATCCTTACAATATGATTGGAAACAAACTTGTGAGGATTTTTTGGGGGTTCGACCTATGGATTTGAAAGGCTCGAGGTTGAGTATCCCATGGTTAGCCTCCCAGTTTACAGAGTTGTCCCCCAATGCTGACGACATCAGCATACAAATATATGCCCGAGCATATATTTTGCAACTGATTGGAGGATTTTTATTCGCTGACAAGTCAAACACTCTTGTCCACCTAATGTTTCTTCCACTACTGGCAAATTTCGAGCAAGCTGGTAGATACTCGTGGGGTGGCGCCTGCCTTGCATGGCTTTACAGAGAACTATGCCGAGCTAGTAATGCACAGGCTTTGGAAATAGCAGGGCCACTGATACTGCTACAAGTATGGGCGTATGATCACTTTAACAACATAGCACCACAAATCCAGTTAGAGACCCCAGGCACAGGTCCACTAAGTGCCAGATATTAATTTATTTATATATTCTTTTAATTATTATTTTATGGTACAACTATTTAATTATATATTTTTTTAAAATTTTAGATGGAGTGGTATTTTAGTTCCATCAGAACAGTCAGCGAACATGCTCCTGGTATATCGATAGATATTTGACCGATTAATGCACAGTCAGGTAATAAATGAATATTACAATTTTTTTGTGTGTTTACTTATTATTATTCTTTCTTCAGATTAATTGGACGCCATAGACACAAGCAATTATGGCATCCCTACCTGATTATTGTCATGATGGTCATGACATATGGTTGACCGTTAGCCCTCTTATATGTTTCCATATCATAGAGTGACATCAACCAGATCGTGTTCTACGACAGTTCAGTATGCGACAATTAGTCCCATCATTGTGTCAGACACTCCTAGCACTACACCAGATTGACCTGAGAGGTAAGCACGATCAAGACTGGCGTCGAATTCACGCAGAATATATAACATTCTAGCGTGCACGTCGTAACCGTTGCGTACAAGAAGAAATAACAAATGGCTCAACTGTATCAGACGACTACTTTTCCTGATACGATTCAATCACGAGGCAATTTATCACCCCTGACGGTGCTTACTATTACTGCATGGTAAGAGTTTTGTCATCTTATATTTTTTATTTATATGATATGAACATTATTTAATACTAAAGTTTTTCACCATTCAGAATAATTTTGTCCACGATGTACATCAATATTCTGTACAACAAGATTTACCAGAGTTGACTACAATGTGTGATCAAAACTTGGTAAATGTACAAAATATTATTCAGCAGACAAGACGACTCAATGTTGCTGACACTGATCGAAGACGTATTCGTCGTAGACGACAACGCCAACAGGGTGAAGCTATTCCAGAGGAACAAGTTGACCCAGAACCTCCGATGTTTCATGATCCAGGTCCAACTTCTCCTAGAGCAGAGATCGGATCGGGTTCTGGCAATCAACAAGAGTATTATAAACATCCATCTGTCGTCACCCAAAAGGATATTGATGAATTAATTCATCGACAACAACACTTTGAAGTGCCTGTACCTCGTCGTCCACACTGTCAACGAAGACGTCCACCATGTGGCACATGACTTGTTTGTAATTTAAAGTTTAAGTTTTTATGAATTTCTAATCTTCAGACACATTTATATGAGTATGCTATAAAATAACAATATTAAGAAATGTAATTGTTGATTTAAAAAAAAAAAAAAATGGAAATCGTGTACCCCGTACACGATTTTGGTCTCATTGACCAGCCACGTGGATGCCATGTGGAAATCGTGTACGGGGTACACGATTTTACTACCCTATTTTTGTCAATATTTTCTTCAACCACTCTATTTTTAAGATTTCTTTACTATGTACCCTATTTTTGTCAATAGTTCAAAATTTAACATTAATTTTGAATTTTGTCCGAAAAAATACAACATATTGACATTTATCATACCGGACAATGAATTGCACACGAACAAGAAACTACACTTATTCGGTCTTGTGTCAAACTCCTTTAGGAGTTCTAAACAGCTAATGCCTAATGTTTCTATGGTTAACTAGACCTTAGATTAATTCAAGTTCAATTCCTTTATCTTATGGTGTCCCTCATTTTTAAGGTGATGTGACCATCCTATGTTTATGCTCTTAGTTCTATATCCCTTTGTGACATCCGCTAATTACATTCTAATCTTCAAAATACAACTCAAGAGAATTTGGGCAAATTGTCAAAAACCCAAGGTGCTGCAAAATGACAGAACAATGGTGAAGAAAGTGATGGTCTCGGTGATGGAGAATTGTGTCCTGAAATGGAGAGTTTCCTCGCCTTTTAAAGGTTCCAAAACGGTTGAGGAGGGCCGAAATTTGTGTTATGAGGGTTTACCAAGCAAAATCGGAGGTGCCCAGCTGATAAAATTGTAAAAATTGCAATTGCTATATTGACTGGTTCGAATTCTGAAATTTTAGGGCTTGACAGTGCGGGTACATCACTTACTACTGTGGGCACGTCACCTGAAAATCAGCCAGAAACCTGCCAGAAACGCACCAGATCAGCACCAAATTTGCATAAATAATCTTTTAAGCATAATTAACCCTCATTAAGCTTATTTAAACATATTAAGACCAAAGTTTGGATAAAATTTATGCAATGACCTATTTTTCACATTAAAAATGTCGAAATAAAAACTCAATTTCATGCATTTCATAACATGAATCAATTTGATACAAATATAAAATGTTTTAAAAAATGAATAAATATGTTTTGTTTTGAACCAATAAACTGAATAATATTTGTATTTATAATAAGACAACTTTAAAATAAAACCTAATCACTCTTAGTAGAAATAAAAATCAATTTCTAAGATATGTATAACTACTATTTAACATCTTCCAAGAAAAGTGGCCTATTCCTTTATTTAAAAAAAAAATACTATTCAATCTAAATCCTAATCTCACACAAGTTTTAAAAAAACAAAATTCATGTTAAATGATAAGGAAAAAAAAATAACATACCTTAAACAAAACAAACAAAAAAAAAAATTGAGATTCGATACCTAGCTACTCTAATCATTACCAAAAAAAAAAGAAAAAAAATGTTGAAGAAAGAAGATATTCCCCAAGTGGAACAATTGTAAGCGATGCATATTAGGGGAAAAAAACATAGAATGTTAAAGAAAAAAAACACAAAAATGTGGCAATAATGCTGAACGAAATAAAAATAAAAAAAAACAAAAAAAAAACTTGAATGCTATAAGAAAAAAAAAAACTCTACAAAACTAAAACCAAATAAAAAAACGAATAATATAAAAGGAGCCAAATAAGAGAAGTAAAAATAAATTATAAAATATAGTAAATGTTCAACACGAGTTTAAGCAAACTTTAATCAAACTTGAGAAGTAAAACAAATAATAATTTTCATTTAGAAAGAAATTGAATTTGAAAGCGTGTGATCGCTTTTGCGCAATTTTGTTACAAGAATTTTACACATAACAAATATTCAATACATGTTAAAGCAAACTTTACTGGAATGATAAGGAAAAAGATTAAATACCTTTTGTAGATCTCTTCTTCTTCTTCAAAAAAAAAAAAAAAAAAAAAAAAAAAAAAAAAAAAAAAAATTCACTCAATCTTAAGAATGTAGCAACACGAACTGATGTGATCCTAATATTACTAATGAGATCTTATCCACTATTCTTTTTTAGACAATAAAAATAATAATAATAAGAGACTTATTAAACACAAAAGTAAAAATTATAATTTTATTAGATACTTTATAAATCTATTAAATATAAACTTAATTATTTTATATATTTATTTGATATAAATATAAAAGTTGAAAAATTATATATATATATATATAGGTGGGCAGTGTGTGGTAGCAAATATATGCATATATTTTTTTAACAAATCTCGTTTATCTATAAAAATAACTACATTTTTATAAATATTTGAAAAAAAAATACTTATAAATATTAATAATCTTCTATCATTTTTATCCTAGACTTCTATCACCGTCTATCATAACTATTTAAAAATTTTGCGTAACAATAATATTTTCTCAAATTAGAATATTTTTATAAAACATCAAAAGAGTTCTCTTATTTCGTCCCACCTCTTTGATTCTCCACGGACCATGGCATCGTAATCGAAGCGTCAAACAAAACAATATATATATATCGAACACAACATGCATTCCTTCAAATATCATTATTACCAAAAAAAAAAAAAAAAAAAAAAAAAAAAAAAAAAAATGTCTACTAGTTGTAATTACCAAGTAGAGTTGAGTTTGAAGCTTTTTATAGACAAATCTCAGCGAAAGATTCTATTCGGCGAGGCGGACAAGAAGTTCATGGACTTCCTCTTCGCCATCCTCACTCTTCCCATCGCCTCATTCCTTGATCTCATTCCCATTGAACCCACGGCAGCTGGTCCCCTTAGAAATCTTTACCGCAGCGTCGAGAACTTGGATGCAGCCAACTATTTTCAAGAAACCCATTTAAAAGACAATTTGCTAAAGCCTAAGCTTCATATCCCGAAATCTCGCATATCCCTTTTCCCAATCAAATCCTCGTTTCCCCAAGGGTATTATATTTGTGGTAAATGTTGTTCTGAATTAAACAGACGATGTCCCGCATGTAGTGGCTATGCGATGGGCAGAAAGTTAAGTTACGTACCCTCATCAGATGGAATGATAATGGAAGAAAGTTGAAATGCAAAAACTGGGTACGTGAAAGAGACTTTTACTTACCTTGTGATGGAGGATCTCACTGTGGAGCCTTTGTCGGTCAACTTAATTGTTTCCATACTAGCTGAGCTTGGAGTTGATGATGTGGGGTTGATTGAACAGAAGGTTGTCTATTTTGATATCAAAAAGGTAATAATATTTATATTATGTGTGTGGTAAATTTTTGTTAATTCAATTACTTTGTGCTTTCTTCTCATATGATTCAATAATGTAGTTTAAAGGTTACTCTCTAATCTCTTCCTCTCTGCAACTTTGAAAACTGTTTGATATTAATACGTTATTTTTTATCCTCTCTAAACTTTTAATTTTACATTTACTATTTTTGTCAATTTTTAAAAATTTGAACAACCAAGTTTCTGTTTCGTAATGATTTTGTTTTATTTTTTTTTTAATCTTATGCTAGTTTTGTTTCCAATTATGGTTTTCACGTTATTTTTTTTGAATAAATACTTAAAATATTGAGCTAAATTCTAAAAACAACGTGTTTTCGGACTTTTTTTTTTTAGTTTTTAAATTTATGTTGGTTTTTTAAAAACATTAGTATAAATTGGATTACAACACGTAGAAACTAATAGGTATATAGAAGTTGTGTGTTCATAGGCTGAATTTTAAAAAATAATAATAAATAAATAAATAAAGGGGAAATTTCTATAAATAAAAAAGTATAGAGAAATTATTTACACAAAATAACAAAATTTTTAGATAGTTGTGATAGATGTTGATAGAAGTTTATCAAGATTTATTAGTAATAGAAATAATAGAAGTCTATCAATGTTTATTAGTATTTGTTTATTATTTTATCTAAATTTTCTCATAAATAAATGGTTATCAAATGAGATTTAAATGACTTTTAATATGTAATATTTAAAGTTTCATGAATCGATATAGACACAAAGCTTAAAGTAGTTAGTTTTTGTGTTGTGTGTTTTTCAGGGTTTGAGTTTGGTTGGGGCTTTATTGCGTTCGTCCAGTACTGTTCTTTCGGATGTGTTCCTTAAAGAGATCGACTTTGAAAATTCCTTCGGAGATCAATGAGTCTGAGTCGAGCAAATAAGGAGGAAAGAGCAAGGCTATTTCTCAGTTTTTATTTTTCTTGGTTTGGTAGTGTGAACACAGATATATATATTTATATATATATTGCTGAGGATGATGAACACAGAAATCTGAAATCAACAAATGCTAAAATTAGTATTTTTAACTAATACTAGAATTAATTAATTATTATTTTTAAATAAATATCCTTAATTACATTAAGTTAGTATATTTTCATTATCAAATAAAAATGAATTAAATGAGTACATAGTTATCTATTTATTACAATTATTTGTTTAATTTTTAGTCAAGTGTAGATCATTATTATTAATTATAAATTTTATTTGTATTAATTAATTTTAATCAAATAACATAAAAAAAATATTTTAATAAATAATATACAAAAATTATTGTAATAAAAAAGATAACAAAATACGATATGTTAATAATGAAATATTAAAAATATATTTTAAAATAATGGCAAATATCAAAATATACCCTTATCATTTGGAGTTATATCAATTTAAACCTTAAACTAATTTTATCGGGGGAGCACCTATGTTTGTGCATCCTACTAACTTCATTTCCAAACGTCAATATGAATGAAGCAGAACCCTAACAAACCAACTTCTTAGGCTTATATAGCACACAACGAAAAGAAGGAAAATACCCTCACATATAATTGGCTAGACACTATATAAAAAGGAAAGCATCTTAGAAGAAATAATTTGCAAACTAATTTAAATAAGAAAGTAAATATTCTACTGGATCAACAACTTGAATGACAACTTCTAAGATGTGTCCCTTGTCTCATCCGTCCCGGCTTACAATAATGTATGGTATTGATAATATCATCTTTATTCACATAATTCATCTTGACTAGTGTATTTCATATACTTGACTTAAATTTAAATAAACAAATAATGTTCATTTTACATTTTTTTTTAGTCAACTAACTTCAAGAATCATTTACATCTTTTTTCTAAATCCTAAGGGTTAAAAGTGTTCATTTTGCAACGTCATGGACCAAATAGATACTATCTCAAACCTCAGAGACCAAAAGTATATATTTTACCCTTTATTTTCTTTCAAATATGAAATTCTTTATTGAATACAATAAATGAGAGTAGTACGCAATGTCAAGTATATATGCCTACTTTAACAAGCCATTGTAAGTTGAGAACTTAGATACATAGAAAAACTTGGGTGTGAGCTCCCCCATCTTTTGTGCAGCTAAAAATCTGTTATGGGGCCAATAAAAGATTAAAATGGAATCATTTTTGTTTTCTTACTATGCAACTTGCAAGGATAATGAGATGCACGAATACACTTAATAATGCCATTTTTCAAATAAAGACCTCTCAGTTTTATTTTTGTTGGGTGCGTGATTGACGAGCTTTGAATCTACACTCCAATAATTAATAACATTTAACAAGGAGTTGGGAACTTTGATATATTTTTCAAATAAAGATCTCTGTGGATCAATATTATTACTTGTTTTAGTGTGCATGATTGATAACCAATAACATTTCCCTTTTTTTTCAATCCAAGGCTTTGGAAACTGAAACGGCGAGGAAATTCGAATAGGCGGACCAAAAATCTTTGCACACATGCAGTTAACACCCCTTTGGAAGTTGTGGATTTATTAATGAAATAATGTTAATTAATTATGAAAGCATTAATGAAAAACATTATTATATATACGATAATGGAGAAAAAGGGGAAGTAAATTACTATTTTCAGTTCCATATAGTTTGTGGGATCAAAACAATGGCGCAAAATGATGTGAGATTGAAACTTCTTATAGACACGAAAGGGCAAAGAGTTCTATTTGGTGAAGCAGACAAAACTGTGGTGGATTTCCTTTTCCATCTACTTGCTCTCCCACTTGGAACTGTATGTCAGCTGCTGAAAGAGCAAAAATGGTTGGTTGTTTGGGAAATTTATATGAGAGTGTAGAAACTTTGAACCAAACTTATTTGCAACCAAACAAGAACAGAGACACCCTTTTGAAACCCAAAGTCATCTCCTATTGTAGTTCTACTATGCTCTTGCCTTATACTACTAATTCCTCACCTTTGCCAAAATTTTACATGTGTGGTTCTAACATGTTTGACAATTGCTGGTATTACGTGTCTGATGACCCAAAAGCAGTTTGTCCTTATTGTATGAATCCCATGAGTCGAGAGGTTAGTTATGTGAAGGCAAAAAGTCGAAGTGCCACGAAGCCAAATATTAGTACTACTAACTATTATGAGGAAGAGGGAGGTTATGTGAAGGGTTTAGTGACTTACATGGTGATGGATGATTTGACTGTGATGCCCATGTCCACCATCTCCAGCATTACTCTTCTCAACAAGTTCAACATCCAGAAAGTAAATTCTTTACAGGAGAGAATCATCATTTTGGACGTCAATAAGGTAATACATATACAGTTATTAACGTTAGATAGTTATGATAGACGCTAATACAGAAGTCTATCAGTGATAAAAATGATAGAAGTCTGTCACGGATAGATGTTGATAGAAGTCTATCAATGTCTATCACTGTTTTTTTTTTCTTTCTATTTTCTATAAATACTTTGACATTTTTTCTAATGGTGAAAATCTTCCATTTTAAAATTTGCTTTTTCTTTTTGGAATTTGGCTCAATAATTCAAACATTTTGGTAAAAGAATTTGAAAAAAATAAATAAGAAAACTCACATAATTTTAAAAGAATAATCATTAGGTGTAGTCTAATCACGTGTTCCTCTTTCCTTTACATAAAAAAAATCATTTTTTAAAAAAACAAAAAATTGTCACTTGATAATTTTTTATTGGACAACTAAACAACTGTTTAGATTGTATAAAGATAAGTGTAGCTCACACACACTTAACTTCTACTCATTTTATCAGACAAAAGCCTAATTTCCTTCCAAGTTAGAAGAAGAATGATGTTAAATGAATGACGTGTCCGTTTGGTAAATGTGTAGGGTGTGGAACTGCTAAAAGCCTCTCTGCGATCCAAGACTGTTCTTACAGATGTATTCCTTTCAGATTATTAGTTCTTTTCTTGTTTTATTATTAATTAAAACCACAGCTGCTTATATATACACACATACATATATACTAATAATACTCCAACACATCTTCAACTCCTCCATTGTTGCTTCTTCGTCTGATGATGGCTATCCAATCATTTTCTTTAAATGAGAATTCAAGTTTGTTACCGTTAATTCACCTTTGAGTTCTTTCAAATTTATAGATGTTATCTTATGTTGTGTTTCTTTTCTTCCTTCTATTCTTAAGTTTATATTATTATATGTGAAAAAAAATATTTTAATACTCGCTATTAAAACATTTTTCTCATTGCATTTAATTAAGGGTGTATTTGGTATACATTTTCAAGTATTTAATTTAAAAAATAAGTCATTTGAAAAAAAAATTGAAGTGTGCTTTTGAAATGTGTTTTAAATAGTTTTTATCAAAAGAATTTAAATAAAAATGAGTTTTTTTGAAAAATATTTTTCTCCCAAGTCAATTCAAACGACCCTTAAATATTAAACCAACAATTTCGAATTAAATTGTGGTTTGTGCAATTTGTCATCTTAGTATCTTAATGCAAAAATTTTAGGGTTGAAGTTTCTGTCAATTTAGTCCTAGGTATCAAATTTGAATAATCAAGTCCTCGAATAATTAAAATTAAATACAATAAAAGTATATGAAAAGACTACAATATTTTCAGTTCCTAAGGGCATGTTTTGTAGGGAATTTAAAAATTGAAATTTGGAAACAATGAATTCAGTGAAAAGAGTATATTTCATGTTATTAGATATGTGTTTGTTAGTAAATTCAGAAATTGAATTATAATTTAAACAATTTTTTTAACGAGCCAAATGCAAATATAGCAGTTAAGCCCCTAAAGTATTAGTACATATAGCACAATACAAAATAATTGGTGGATATAGCAAAATTTATATTCAACTCTCGAAATCTATCAATGAGAAACTATATCACTGATATGAGTCTATCAACAATAGATTCTAGAACTTTCAACAATGCAGAAAAATCATATGCTCACTTGTGCGAAGACATCGTATATTTGGTGACCTCTCGGTGTTCTTGATCAACTCTTTTGTAGTACTTATGATTACGATGCTCCTGATAAAAATCAGCCTACATAGAATCAAAGCCGGCATAATCAATGGAATCAAATCAGAGCTATTGGCAAGAATTTCAACTACAACAAATTAGTGGCTCAATCATACAATTCCAAAAACAAAATCAATCCATTAAAGACTGGTTTGGATTGACTTTCTAAAAGAAAATGTTTATAAACATCTAGAAAGTGAATCCAAACGGACCCTAAATTGAGATTTCTCTCAATTACATCTCTATAATTTGGCTCCACCTTCAGCAAATCATTACACTCCATATTCACAAAATGTTTGACTTCAGTTCTCCTAAAGTCCAACCCAAATTAATTAATAGAATTTATTACAAGTTTATTGTATTTCCTTTTCTGTCAAAAGCTAATTAACATTTTAAATCCCTGCGTGTAGTTTAAAAAGGACAAAAACTCCAACATGAACATTATGGTATTGAGCTAAATTTGATTGATCTACTGCAATTTATGTTTTTGTTAAGTTACTACCATCACTCTTTCCAAGCCTCTTTTATGTTTCCTTTGCTTTTCATTGCTGGTTTTATTGAACTCTCTTGCAAATATCTTTTTGTGGCAATGAATCTCTTCTTTTATGAGGCTTGGGATATGAAGAGGGGCTAAATATGTGTCAACCTAGTTGAGATATTCTTTTTTAAACAAAAACACGAGATAGATAGGATCAGTAGGTGCACCAGGATATCTCAACTGGGTTGGTACATTCCTAGCACCTCTATCATGCCCCAGAACCAAAAACATGCATTGATCAATGAAAAGATACAGGCGAAGAGCTGGAGGAGTTCAATGGTAGTACAAAAAGAAGGAGAGACTAGAGAAAAAGCCTTCCAATTAAGGGAAATATTAACAACATCTCATAGTTATAAAATAAAGAGAATTTTAAGCACCAAAGAGCCGCCTGATAACTACTATCCTCCCAGATATGGGATGAGGTCTTGCCACCATTTTGGAATGTTCTATCATTCCGTTCCAACCATAAGCACCACAAGAAAGCGCCAAGCAAGTTACATAGCAGAATATTCTTTCTGTTGTTTTGTTAAGTAATAATTCATTAATGGAATTAGGAAGTTGAATGTTTCCATTTAAAGCACTAAAAATAGAATCCCATATCTTCTGAGAAAATAAGCAGGTGAGATGAACAGATGCTCTACGTTTTCCCCATTTGCCTTGCACAAGCCACACCAATTTGGATTGAGATACATAGATGGGAATCTTGATTGACATTTTTCCACAATGTTGATTTCTTTGTGGATTAGAGACCAAATAAAAAATTTGCATTTTTTAGGAAGATGGGTCTTCCCCAGATGGCCAACATTAATATCCGGCATATGATCAAGTGGACTGGCAATAATTTCTTTAAGAGTCCTAACAGAGAAAATACCATTGGTGGCAGGGATCCAAACAATGATATCTTTTTCAGTAGTTGTGGAGGGATGCGGCCAGTCACTTGATATTTGGTCCCAGCTTTCACGCTCTCTAGCCAAAAGAGGCCTCCTAAAGCTAGGATTTCAAGCTTTGGATCCATCGTCTTAGTTAAGATATTCTTGTGTGCTTAAATCCCTCCTCACCCTTTTAGCATTTTGTTTTAAAAAAATATTTTGACCTTTTTAATTGAGGTTAATGATATATTAATCGACAAAGTTCCTTAAGCTGATCAACTTTGAATTGTAAGTAAAAATATAATTTTAACTTTTTTTTGGAATTATCCTAAACAGCTTTCCTCATGCTGCCACTTTGGATATGGGACACTCATGGTCGAAAAAAATGCAAATTCTTTATTTGGATTGTTTTACACAAAGGTCTCAATACGATGGATAAATGTCAAGCTCAATGTCTATATTTATATATCAATTCAAATTGGTGTGTTTTGTGTAGGAAAAATGCGAAAACGATGGATCACTTGCTCTTCAATTGTAGCTACACAGCCTCCATATGGAATCATTTTTTGGTGGTGGTTGGAATCTCTTTTCCACACACTTTATGTGGTCTTCTGGACCATTTGATACATCTCACCGTGGGCACTAAATCAAGAATCCGTTGGAGCAATATAGTTTCGGCCTCCCTTTGGTACATTTGGCTTGAGAGGAACAAACGTACTTTCCAAGATGTCGACAAGCCACCCAACCACTTATGGGAAGACATTATTTCATTGGTGGCCCTCTAGTGCACCAAATCCGCTCTTTATTGTGACTACGAATCTACAATGCATCTTCCATTGCTCTAAACTAGAAAAGCTTTTCTCTAGCTTTGCCTCCTCTCTTTTTTATTGGAGCTATTTTGTAGTTCTTGTTGTATTTTTTAACATTTTTCCCCTTATTGAATGCATTGTTATTACTAGATCTGGGGTATGATCAGAGGGTGGTAAGGATGTGTAAACCTAGTTAAGATATACTGGTGCATCTCTTGAGCCCACCTGACTCTAGTAATCTATTAAAAAAATTTATTTTTTTGGAATTAATTGTTTATATACTTTTCTAGAAAAAAAATATGGAGTTGGTAAAATTAAAAAAACAGAAAAAAGAGGGAAAAAGAACAAAAATATAAGGTATAATTAAGGGCCCGTTTGATAACGTTCTCGTTTCCTGTTTCCTGTTTCTGTTTCTCATTTTTTAAGAATCTGACTTGTTTGATAACCGTTCCCGTTTCTTGTTTCTAAAATTTGAGAAACGTTTCTTAAAATGGGGCCAAATTTGAGAAACTACTCCATGTTCCGTTTCTATTTTATACCATATTGTTTCTTTTAAGTATCAAAACTCACCATTGGCTTGTTGGTAGTCATGCATGCCTATTACACATTTTTACCTCTTGGTTGTGTGTCTTTTATATTTTCTTTATTAATTTTGTTATTTACAAAATTAATTCTAGGGATCTTTTCACAAATAGGAAAAAAAAAAAAAAAACTAATTACACATATAGAAAAAAAATGAAAAATAGAAAAGCATGGGGTGCACTTTTTTCTGTAATTAGTTTTGTTTTTTTTTCTATACACAACAATTTCCCTTAATTCTACTATATTTATATTTTATTTTAATTTTAAATTTTAAAAGTCTCCAATATTTATATTTATATATTATTTTAATTTTCAATATTTTTATTAATTTATTTACATTTCAAATTTCAACTCCAAATATGAACACTTTGATTCTTTTATATATTTATCTCCATCTCTTATATTTTATTTATTATAATTTTGCTATATTTATATTTTAATTTAATTTTGAATTTTAAAATTCTCTAATATTTATATTTATATATTATTTTAATTTTCAATATGTTTATTAATTTTTTTACATTTCAAATTTGAATTCCAAAGATGGGCACTTTGATTTTTTTTTATATATTTATTTCCATATTTTATATTTTATTTATTAATTTTGCTATTATAAAAATAAGTTTGCTATATTTATATTTTATTTTAATTTTGAATTTAAAAATTCTCCAATAATTAGATTGATATATTATTTTAATTTTCAATTTGTATATTAATTTGTTTTTATAATTCAACTTTTGAGTATTAAAATTTTCAATATGAATGTTTATATATTATTTTAATTCTAATATTTTTAGCATATATGAAATCGAGTAGAATATTACTTTATGTAAATTTTGCTGACTAAGACATTCATTTAATTTTACTTTAATATTTTACAATCACAAAATTTACATAATAATATTTCCATAATAATATAATTAAGTTGGATTTGACTCGATATCACTTAAGACAAATGACTCGAATTAGAGATACAACACCGATCAAATTTGGGCAACATATATGAAGGATATGACACAACTTTATTATTATATTTAGTTGTCATCGAGACTTACCTGTAGTAGATGACACAAACTTTTGATAATATATTTTTCGACGTTTAATGTATGACATATATTCTTTTTTTATATTATATTATTACAAAAAAAAAAACAAGAAACAAGAAATAGTTATCAAACGAGTTTCTGTTTCTTTTTATTTTTATTTTCAAGAAACAGGAAACAGGAATAGTTATCAAACATGTTCCTGTTTCTTGTTCTCAAAAAAGAAGAAACATGATATAAGAAATAGAGAACGAGAAACAAGAAAAAGGAAATGGGAACGTTATCAAACAGGCTCTAAGAAACTAAAATGGAAAAGAATATATAATAGTTGGGAGAGAGACTAAAGAGCCACACAATGTGAGAGGTGGCCTCTCCCAGTAAATTCTCATTGATCTGAGGAATCAAAAGAATTAAGCATTTAATTTTCGCTTAGGAAATTGATAAATGTTCTGTGTTGAACACATGAATTAAGGCGCTGCATGCGAAGCCATTGCAAAATTCCAATGGTCAACAGTTTAGGGTGTAGCCACACACACTACATATAAACTACCACAAATGAACCCAATATGCTCAAAACAAAAACAAAATACCAATCCGAAAGTTTGTCATCAATGGTAGGATCAGGTGATGTGACCTTAAAGCTTCTTATAGATTCAAAACAACAAAGTGTTCTTTTTGGGGAAGCTTCTTATTATAAAAAAATTATATTTTATGTATATGGGTGTGTTTGTTAATTATCTATCCTGAATTGGATGGTTTTATCTTCGAAGTTCCACCTTTTAATATATATTATATAAAAAAACAATTGAGATTCGAGTCAAGAATAGGAAATCCAAGGATACACCATCTTTAAAAGGCACGTTGAAAATTTTATATTATTAAAAGATAAAGACACTTCACAATTTTTTAAAGAGAGATGTTTTACTTCTTATGTCAATTAATTTTGTAATAGAACCTTGGATAGATAATATGGTGGAACCTTGGTGATTAAGATGAAATTTTGGATCTATTTTTTAAAACAAACGAAAATTATTTTCTATAATTAACATAAAGAAATAAGATAACTTATTTTTTATAACAATTTGTTTTTAAAGAATGCATCGTTATTACTCGAATTGGGGTATGATGGGAGTATTAAGAATGTGTCAATGTAGTTGAGATATCTCAATGCATCTTCTGGGACCACATGACTCTAGTAATTTATTAAAAATAAATTATTTTTCTTTTCAAAAAAAAATATTTAAAAAATATTAATTTACACATTTAAACTTTAGATATTGTATCAATTTAAACTCTAAATTAATAATTGAATCAATTTCAATTCTAAATTACTTTCGGTAGTGTACAACTTTTAAAACTGTTATAAGTGAATTAATTTAGACTATTTATTAGTATTGTATTTGAAAATTATTCTTGCATTCAATTATTATATACAGTGGCGGATCTAGAACTTTATGTGAGGGGCACATTTGAATATAAGGTTAGAAGTTTAGCTTATGAACTTCTAGATTTGTGTTTATATAGTTTATAAACTTTAAAAAATGTCTAATAGGTCTCCAAATTTTCGATTTTTGTGTTCAATAATTTCCTAAAATATCAATTTTACATCTAATATGTCTATTACATATATGAAAATGTTAAAAATAAGTTTAACTTTTGGCTTAACAGGTACAATTAGATATTTCTTAAAATTAATGTACCCATCAACTACAAAATTAAAAATTTAAGATTCAATATTATGACCCAACACTTTTTTTGTCTTTAAAACAGTTAACTTTTAAACATTTTAAATATTATTGAGATCTGTTGATACAAAATTAAATTAATTTATAGAATTATTAGACAAAGTCAAAATTAAAAGTTAAGATTTAAAATCACAATTTTTAAAACTTAAGAATTAAACTTGTAATTTAACCTTCACGTAAATGTAATTTTAAATGCATTGATATATTATATTTATATTAAGTAATACTAATTAAAAAATTATTATAAACTTTTATAGAATTATTCATCTAGATAGATAAATAAAAAAAATCATTCAATCAATTATTATAAAATTATGATTTTATAGAGATCCAAAATTTTTGCATATTGCTATATATACAGTACAACTAATTGGGCTTTTCTTGACTCATAACAGTGGCAAAAATAGGAAAAAAAGAGAAAAACTGTCATTAAAGCCAAAATCATGCTTTTTTTGCAGGAAAGAACATAGTTTTTCGGATTTATCAAAATTCATGACAGTTTTTTTGTGTCATTAATTTATGATTGAAAATACCCGTCATTAATTGTAAGGAATCGAAAAAGGCGTGATTTAACGGGAAAAGACGTGAAATTTTGAATTTTTCAACTTTTTTGACATTTTTTTGCGTCACCAATTTAGGAATAGAATTAACGGTAATTAAAGAGCGACAAAAAAAAAACGGTTTCAGCGGGAAAATATGAGATTTTTAATATTTCAACTTTTATGACTATTTTTAGTGTCATCAATCTATGACTTGTATTAGTTATCATTAAAGAGCATTAAATGGAAAAAGAATAGTTACGGTGTTAGGTAAATTAATTTTAAATTAGAAAATATTAATAGTGCTTAGTAAATTTTAATTTTAAATTAGAAAAAAATTAATTATGGTATTCAGTAAATTAATATTAAAACTGGGTAATGTAATTATTGTTGGCAGTTATGCTTTTAGAATAACTAGTTAAATACTACGTGCGTTGTACGTGTTGTGTGAAGTTTAAAAAATAACTTAATTATAAAAATTTAACAATACTACTCTAATTTATGAATAAAAGAGTTGGTATTTTAAATAAGTCAGCCAAAAACATTTATAAAAAATTTTGTTGGTTAACAATTTTTCTAAATTACACTCCATAGACATGTCGATATAACTTAATAGGAAAACCTCGCCACCACTCTCCTCTTCTTCTCTCCCTCTCCTTGTCGTGAAATGAGACTAGCCGCAATCTTTCTCTTGTTTGTCCTTCTCCTTCAACCTTTCATCAAGGAGCTTCAAACCTCAAGCACTGCAACGACTTCACTTGTAAAAATGAAATGAATGTTGTTTTTTTTTTTTTTATTAGGTCTTGCAAATCCATTGAAGTGAAGAATCTCCAAACAAGTTATTTATATATGTGTTTTTTTTGTTGGGAGAGTGTTAACACTTTTTTTGACAACACATGTTGTATTTAGTTTTTTTTTAACCATAAAGCTTGGTTACTAGTTTTGATCTTATATATAATTTCTTTGTATAATTGACTAATATAAAAGTTCACATTTATGTTTTTGTACCCATATTTTATGTCAAAATTGGATAAAACATAAGTGTAATGACAAGTATGAAGCAAATAATTATTCATCATTATAAACATTTTTTTGACCTTTCACAAATGTCATGAGATGTACTAATATGACATTGGAATACTGTCATCAACTAGACTTCAATGACTATAAATAAGTGTCAACATACGCAATTCAATTACGTTTAGAAAATATTATAATTAAGGCATTATTGGCCATGTAAACATGTCATTATTAATGTTTTTGTGATAGATTTTCAATGTCGAGGTAAATGTTTAATTAATAGAAAAAATAAACTTTTGGGTCTTTTATTGATAATGATAAATTATCATAGAAATGTTACCATGATAGGTAATAAATGTCAATAAATATTTATTGTTGACTAAATAGAAAAGTCATGAAACAAACAATAATTATGAATTTTTCATGAGTCATCTATATACTGTCCTTGATGGTGGATTTAAAGGAAAAAAAAAGTCTAAGAATTGTGGTAATGATAGTTTTTTAGAGTCATGAAAACCAGTTTTTGTTGTAGTGATATATGTGTGTGAGAAAATTAAATAGAATTAAATTTTCCTTCCATAGTTTCAAGTGTACTCAAAATGGAATATTATATATATTTATATATTAAAAAAATAAAATAAAAATAATTAAATATATGTGGTGAATTATTCATTTCAATAAATAAAAATAATTTTTTTGAATTGAAAAAGTAGAAAATTGAAATAGGTGAATTATTTCAATAAATAAATATATATTTGGAGAATTTTTAAAAATAGAAAAATAAGGGAAACTATTTCCACTAAATAGCAAAATTTTTATATAGTTGTGATAGACGCTGATAGAAGTCTATCAGAATCTATTAGTGATATAAATTATAGAAGTCTATCACTGATGGATACTTATAGAAGTCTATCAATGTCTATCAATATTTTTTTATACTATTTTTTGTAAATAGTTTGACATTTTTTTTTTATCTGTGAAAATTTTCCTATATATTTCTTTGAGTTGAAAAATGAGAAAAAGTAGAAAATTGAAATATTTCACTACAACAAATTGGGCTTTTAATGACTCATGAACAGTGGTAAAAATAGAGAGGAGAGAGAAAAAACAGTCATAAAAGCTAAATTCACGCGTTTTTTTGGGGGAAAAATAGAGTTTTTCAGATTTTTTGAAATTTATGACAGTTTTTTTGTGTCACGAATTTATGACTGTAAATAACAGTCATTAAAGGTAGGAAAATGAAAGATTTTGGCGGGAAAAGATGGAAAATTTTGGATTTTTCGACTAATATGACCTTTTTTTCGTGTCACCAATTTATGGCGAGAATTAACTGTCACTAAAGAGTGACGGTTCTTTAGAGTCATTAAATTTAAAAAAAAAAAGGTTTGAAGGGAAAAAAAAATAAGAATTTGGAATTTTTAGACTTATATGATTGTTTTTTTAGTATCATATATGTATGACTTGAATAGATTAGCATTAAAGAGCAATTGACGAAAAAACTAGTGACGATATTAGTTTAATTAATTTTAAATTAAAAAATATTAATAACGCTTAGTAAATTTTAGTTTTAATACTAAATTTTTGTAATGTAATTATATGAACCAAAGTAGACTTAGACTTACACCTCATTTGGGATCGGACTTGAAATAGTAAAAACTTCTATCGTGAGTATCTATTTTCAAATTTGAATTGATTCAATTTTTTATGACAATTATTTTTCTTAAACTTTTATCAAATAATTTAGATTAAGCAAAATTAGTTGAAATTTCAATTAATCATATGGTAAAGTTTTGTACTTTGATTTTTTGATATATTGCACACTATTCGTTTTATGAGATGTTTATGGAAAAGTGGAGAAGTGGAGAAGCTAATTTTTGTTGTTTGTTTATTCACCAACCATGATCTTATCTTTTCTTGTACTATTGTTGGCTATTGTGATCAGGCTCTTGTGGAATTGATGCATTTTATTGCCTTTTGGTTTCTATTTCTTCCTCAAATCTTTTAAGTACTATCACTTAATAAATTTTAAAACGAACCAGGTTTTCTTTGACTTTAGATTATATACTTATTGATTCTTTCTTTCTTTCTTTCTTTTTTTAGCATTGCAATTGACAAGTATTGATGTCACTATCAAGGTACAAGTTCCACTTTTCTTTTTTAAATTTTCACTTCATTTTTTTCCCACATTAGAGAACTACCGTTACTTCTAACAAAATTGTTTCATAAAAAGAGATAATAGGTCAACTTTGAAGAAATATATTTCATTCATGTGTATATGATTTCATCATATTTCTTTTGCAACTAGTTCTATCAGATTGATCAAACTTTTCTTTGGTATTGACATATTTTATACTAATCACAGGAAGAATAGACAATGTCGTGGAAGAAGGTTTTCGATCCTTGGCAACCAATTGCGTCGAAACTATTGGTATCAGGAAGTTCATTCTAAGCACTTGAAGGCAAGTTTGACACTTAAATGAATTCAACATTATGCTTTGAAGATCATTTTATTGCATAGGATATTTTTTGCTAGACATGGTACTTCTTTCTAGCACAAAATATACTAGTTTGTATTGAAATTTATACTTGAAATTTTAAGTACATAAGGGCTTATTTCATGAATTATATGCTTGTTTATGTTTTTCTTCCATATTTATTTTATACTTGTGATTTTTTTAAGTGAATGTGGATGAGAATTGGGAGGAGGAGATTAATGTTTGTTGTTAAGTTATTATGATTTTACTTATATTTGAGAGAAATACTTGTGGTTTATGTTTGTGGATCGTAGTAGATTAATTGTTTGAGAAATTTATTATAACTCTAATTGTTATACTACCCACTTTTGTCAATTTGTGGTTTGAAGTATGCTTAATTGGTTTATTTTTTTACTTTCGTTCTTTATTTGGATTTCTTATCAACAAGTTTAGGATTATTTTCATGCAAGCTTGTTAAATTTTTATTGTTTGTTATAATTTGATTAGTTGTTATGTTCATGATAGTTAGTTGTTATATCCTAACAAAGTTTGGACACGTTATTTATGTGATTATTTTCATTGAGCTTATAATGTGATCTTAAGATTATTTATGTGATCATATTGTGATTTTGAGTCTATTATGTGTTGAAAGTTACATTTGAAGCTTATTTATATGATTAAAGTGTGCTTTTGATTGTTTTGAGTGTAAAGGTAATGAATGTATGCTAAGAGATATGATGAATAATAAGAAGATACATATATCCTATGAATATTGTTATTATTGTTGACATTGATGTATTGAGTTTTATTCTAAAATGAGTGTTGTTTTTTTAATAGGTCTTGCACAAATCCATTGAAGTGAAGAATCCATCAAGCAAGTTATTTATACGTCTTTTTTTGTTGGGATAGTACTAGCACTTTTTTTGGCAACACTTGTTGTATTTAGTTTTTTTTTGTAAGTAACTTAACCAAAGTTTGGTTACTAGTTTTTTTATATATAGTTTATTTGTATAATCGACCAACCTTATTGTTATAAATGAAAGTTCATATTTATGTTTGTGTATATTGTGTCAAAATTGGAGAAAATATAGGTGAATAATAAATATGAAACAAATAATTATCGATCGTCATGAGCATTTTTTGACATTTAACAAATGTCATGAGATGTATTTATGAAAGTGAAATATTGTCATCAATCGAACTTCAATGACTATTAGTAAGTGTCAATGTACCTAATTTAATGACATTCAAAAAGTGTCACTATTAAAGTAATATTGACACTATAAATGTGACATTATTCATGTTTTTGTGACAGGTTTTTAATGTCAACATAAAGATTTAATTGACAGAAAAAGTCAACTTTTGAGCTATTTATTGACAATCAGAAATTGCCATAGAAAATCTTCCCATGATAGGTAATAAATGTCAATAAATGTTTATTGGAAAGTCATGAAACAACTAATAATGACTGATTTTTCATGTGTCATCTATATATTTTCCTTGATGGTGGATTCAAAGACTAAAAAAAGAGTCACAAAAAGCATTTATGACATTTTTCTAGAGTCATGAAAACCCAATTTTGTTGTAGTGATATTACCTTTTTTTTTTTTTTTTTTCATTGTTTATTAAAATAATATTGTTTTTAGACAAAGTCCCAGATATTAACTTGGAGATCCCTAGAAAGAACAAAAGTGCTCTTGCTGTTACAACTTTACCATCCTCTCTTTATTCTTTTGTCCCATTCTCCCCTCATCGTCCTTGATGAGGTGCCTTGGGAGTAGCTGGTTGGGTATATTAAAAAAAAATAATAATAAATAAATAAATAAAAAATGATGAAGATATATACATCTTAAAAACTCGAGAATCAAGAATTGTCCATAATTAAAAGATTTGTCCACAAAATCAAAAGTACTGAAGTTTTAGTTTGAATAATGAAAATAATACAGCTGTAAAAAATGAAGATCTGTCCAATAATTATATACTAAACCATAGGGCTGAAACTCCAAATTATTGAAGAAATTGATCGTAGACCAAACATGTGTGAGATCAAATACATTCACTTCACTAATCTAATTGATCTCAGCTTTCAAAAAATCAACAAACTGACCTATTTACCATACTCAAAAGTTGATTTTGATTTATTAAAAACCAACAAAAGCCCTCAATTAGACAGAAAACTTAACATCACGTGCACTGTCAAAGTGTGGTCTTCGTCTTTTAAGAAACGCATTAGTTAGAACTGTCTTCGACTGCAAAGAAGCCTCTAGTAATTCCACACCCTGTAACAATAACCAACCTAATTATTCATCAATTTTTCCAACATGGGTTCATAAAGATATAAAATAACAATTGAACTATAGATTTGATCCATCATTTGAAAAAAGTTTCAACTACTTGACCTCATAATTTTAAAGTTTTCATTTCAATAAATCGCCATGATTTGGACTTGAGCTTAAGTTTGGTCCTTACGAATTTAAAAGCTCTAACTTCGTTTAATTCTAAGAAGCATGGATACAAATACGACATGACACGAAGATGGTGACACGCCATATTTTAAATATCTAGGACGACACAGCAATGACACGTTTACTAAAATATACATTTTTTAAAATATATATTATTTTTATACCAAAATAAAATTAAAAGTGACTTGATTGATGCATTTATATGCTTAAAAGATTTAGCTTGATGTATTTCACAATCAAAAGTTAATTATTGTCATATATGTGTCTTTTTGGTCTACTCAATAAGTATTCAATGCATGTCTAACACATTTGTTGCACTAACAAGTATTTGATACGTGTCCAACAAGTGTCGAAGTGACCAAGTGTCTGATACATGACAGACACAGACACACTAGCCAAACTAAAGTGTCCTCACTTATCTCTGTGCAGCACACCCGGCACTCATCTCATCTAGACCGCACTCATCTACGTGTAGGTTGGTTTTTTTTAAAAAAAAATGATCTTTTTTTTTCCCTCATTTTTTATGTGTATAAAAGTGGGGAGTAAAGAAACTAACTCCAAATTAGCATAGCCACCAAATCAAAGCTAAGCTAACAAAAACCAGAGATAAGAAATTTGAAACATTAAACACAAGAACCAAATTGAGAGAGATAATGAAAACTTGTAGATATATAATATATAAATTACCTGATTGACATCCAAAGTGATGACTTTCTCCTCCAAAGAATCGGTTTCCATGACATTAAAGTTTTTGAAAAGAGTTGTAATGGAGAAGTCAGAAATATGCATAACAGTAAGGTCATCCATAACTATGTAAGTAGCCAAATCCTTGACAAATCCCCTACCACTACCAGGAGCTGCTGGTTGATTTCCTACATTTGGAGGCATCAAAGACGATGTACCCCTTTGACTCAAGTGACCAAAAGCCGCATTTAAATTATTTGCATGAGAACTAATAGAACTGTAATCACTGCAGCTGCCATATGATAATACATTTTGTGAATAAATTGTAGCAGGTGGTGTAGCTGCTGCTATTATTATATTAGGCAAAACTTTGGTGGAAGAATTGAAAAACATATTGGGTTTTATGATTGTATCTCTGCTTTGATTTGGCAGCAAATACAACTCGTTTAAAGTTTCTACACTCTCATACAGATTTCCTAAGCTCCCCACCATGCCATCCTTTTTCAACACCTTAATTGCAGCCCCAAGTGGGAGTGAAAGTAGATTGAAAAGAAAGTCTATGAACTTCTTGTCTGCTTCTCCGTAAAGAACTCTCTCTGTTTTCATGTCTATTACAAGCTTCAATCTCACATCAGATGATTGTGCCATTGTGTGATTCTCAACCTTCAAAATGGATCCAACCCAAGTTTTAATTTTCTTTGATAAACATCAACCATACCAATAAATATGCTAATAATACATCTCTTATTTGCTCCAATTCCTTTTACTAGAAGTCAAGGGATCAACAGGCGCACCCGGCTTGGACATCTCAACTAGGTTGAGACATCCTTAGTGCCCTCATATCACGTCCCGATTTCAAAAGATAAAAATATATACAAGGGGTCAAGAGAAGCCCCAAAATTCAGTACAAAAAGAGAGGGGCTAGAGAAAAGTATTCCAATTAGTAAGATAAAAAGTTAAGTTACAAGCTCTAGTTCTTCTAGTGTTAGATTTGTGCATCAAATATGTCCTACTTATTTAGGCAGGCACATGTTAAACACTAAAGTTTAGAAGCTGCTAAATGGTATATAAATAATATCAAAATATCAAAAAATACAAAAGCTAATCCAATGAATTCACATTGTCCTCTTAAGAGGACTATAATTAGCTTTATTATAGAAGCAACACCATATAAACAAGATCTAACAAACTCTATAACCGAATTAACAAATTTTTAGATGAGAGAAAAGATTTTATGGAAGAAAATGTTGATGGAATTTGGAGAAGAGACATAGTTACAGACTAAGTTCATGTTCGTTTGAATAGTCATGTCTCTTCTTCAAATTGGTTAATATAAGGGAAACACACATCCATTCATGAAAGAATAAGAATGCAATTAATTGAAGGGTTACATACCATCTATATATGCCAACATTTAAATACTTTTTCTTTTTTTGGGAAAGTTTTAAATACAAGATTGAAGATCAAAAGATTAAATGGGTAACTTTTAACCTAAACATAATTAATTAGAAAAGCATAAGAACACAGAAGAGTAATTATTTAGCATTGAGTTCTAAACAGAACAGCAACATAAATCGGTTCTTGAAATGTTTTGGTACCATTTGTTAATTATGAACATGAAACACCGAACTGACTCTGGGAAACTGTGAGTTTTCAATTTTGAAAAGCTAACCTTACGGCAACGAGTGACGGCGACGGCGGCCACCGGCGGATTAAGAGAGTGTAATGCAGCAACAAAGAACGGGAGAAGGAAGCTTAAACAGAGTGCAATTGTAGAAAATGATTGTTGTATAATCTTAAATCAAATTACTAATTAATTTATGAGAATAAAATCTTAACCTCCATCATCAAATTATTAATTAATGTATAAGAATCCCCCTTTAAATTCTAATTAACTATATTAAGAATCCCCCTATAAGTTCTAATTAACTTATAAAAGCTCATGGTTGTTCTTAGATTCCATTTTTCTAAAAATTTGCTACTTTCCTAACCATTTAAATAAATATATTATAATAATATCCTTTCATATTAATATATTTTTATATATATTCAAATGGTAATTGATTCACTTTTGTATAGCAATTATTTTTTTTAAATTTTATAGAATAATTTAGATTAAACAAAATTAGTTAAAATTCAAATTATACTAAATTTTAATATATATATATATATATATTATAAATTAATTATTAATATAAAAATAATTAAAATAATAAATCTACCTTGGTTGATATAATTAAATCACATCAATTTATAATTAATTTATCTACTACTATAACTAATTTTGATATCGCTCCATTTATGTCCCCTCTAAACTCGGGGTGTTAATTTATTTTTTCCATTGTTTTAATGACAGTTAGAATTGATTTTAAAATAATAATGTTAACTATATTTTGTGTTTGATAAAATAAATTTTGATTAAATCCATTAAAATCACTTTTACCATCTACTTTCATTTTACGCAACTTTTAAAATCAATTCCCTACCAAATTTAATGTCGTGTTTGGAGGGATTTTTTTAAATCACTCCAAAACATGCTTTTAACCATTTAAAATAAATTTTAATGAAAAAAATTGTATTTAAAAGTATAAAATTAAATACCAAATTAATTTTGAGTTATCAAACGAGTGACTTTTAACATGCTAAATGAATGGAAAACATTAAAAAGAAAAAAAAAACAACATTTAATCTCTAATATCTACTTCAAGATTGTTTTAAATGACAAAATTACTGAAAATATTTTCAAATATAACAAAATGTCACTATCTATAAATTGACATTTTGCTATATTTGTAAATAAGTTGCTCATTTTCCTATATTTGAAAACAACCTTATATGGTTGTGTGATAGACGTAAGTGTATCAAAGTCTAAATGATAAAAGTCTATAGATGCGGATAGAAGTCTATCAGTATTTTTTTTTAATTATTTTTTTTTTGTAAATAGTTTGACATTTTTTCGGTGAAAATTTTCTATATATTTAAGAGAATATAAAAAATAAAAAAAAATCATATTTTATCTAATTCATATTAAATCCTTAAATTATAATATTATTATATTATATTCAAGTTAGAAAAGAATTAAAAAAAACACTTAAAAGGGAAATTTATCTAAATTATTTTTGTAAAATGTTCTACAATCTAAGTTTCCTCCGTAAATAAATAAGTTAAATCTTCAGTTTCCATCAAATATTCCCCTTTCTTTTTTGTTTTGGTTTTAATTTTACTAACCATCTTTCCATAATTTTTTATACAATTTTTGTACGGCATTTAAGTTTTTTTTTTTAAATATTTCGTTCTGTTATAAATATTTGAACTAGATGTAAATTTCCATAGATTTTATATCCTTTGATATTATTTTTAATATCTTTCCCTTAATCTTCTCCTTATATTTAGCTTTTCCATATCTTATAAACCCTATAAATAATGGTCATTGGGAGATACAATTGAATAGAGAATACAGTCTCTACTTTCTTTTCTTTAGCATTATTGGCACATTTTTCCCCTTTTTTTTCAACTCTAGGAATAGGCATTGCCAACAATTTTTCTATTTCAATTATCTCTTTTTTTCAATGTTTTTTATTTTTTATTTTTACTTATCTATCACACTTCTATTTTTTTTTAAGGTATACTATTTTTTTCAATTTTTTTGATTTTTTTCTTATTGTTTAACATTTTTGTATTTTTTTAACTTTGGTGTAAGATTGAGATTTAGATTTAGATTGAATAGTTTTTTTTAATTAAAAGAACAGTTCTTTTATTGAGTTAAATAGTAGTTATAAATATATTAGAAAAAAAGTTTTTATTTTTAATAGAAGAGCTTTTATTTTAAAGCTTTCTTATTAAATACAAATATTATAGTTTGTTTATTCTCTTACCATCAAAGATTAAAATTAAGAGATGAAAAATTTAAATAAAAAACACGGTTGAAAAAACATATTAATTCAAGTTTGGTTTGAGTAAATATGATTTTATAAAAATGATTATCAAGTATAAGACTATTAATCAACTTATAAGTGCATTTTATTACACGTAGTTCCAACTAATAAATTTACATCATGGTATATTCTCTCGCAATTTCCTAACTCTTGGTCTCTGCTTATGGACTGTCTCATTCTTCAAGAGTAATATTTTGAGAAGCATTTGGCTTGAAAGAAATAGATATTCCACGGTTTTGATAGACACCAAAACCACGTTATATCAAAGGCGGCTTTATGGAGCTCCAACTCTTTACTTTTTTAGTAATTATGATGCTCCTACTATCGCTTTGAATTGACATTGTTTTTTATATCCGTTTGACTTTCGCTTGTATCCAAGCTTACCTCTAGCTCTCTATACAAACTCTTTTTGGCTTATTGAATGATATCATTATTGGCACCAGGGCATGATGAAGGAGCTAAGGAGGTGTCAATTGAGATGTTGCACCCCTGATAAAGGGACTATTATATAATAATAATAATTATTATTATTAATTGGAGAATTTTTAAAAATAAAAAAGATAGAAGAACGACTATAGAGACGATAGAAGAACGACTATAGAGACTATAGAAGTCTATTTTTTCTATTTGTGAAAATTTTCTCAGTCATATTCTCTACTTAGCTATTTATCTAAGCAATTTTTTTTTTTTTTTTTTTTTGTGAAGGCAACATTATTGATTTTGTGAAGGTCATAGAGAGATGCTTTGAGGTGGGGTATGTGCTCCCATGAGCTACTATGTTAGATTCGACCTCAAACTTGATCGGGTAGATTAATTTGAGAGAGTGTTATCTTTGAATTCAACATTGTTATTTTTTGCCATTGTTGCCATCGTGTCTTTAGGGTCAATTATTCTATTAAGTCCAAAATTACCCCTAACAAAAAAATCTAAACAATCGTGAGTTAAAGTGTATTTAACCTTATATGCATTTGTACCGCCATCAAAACTCAAAATTTGTCCAACAACCAAACTTACAATAAAACAGAGAGTAGACTCTTCTACAAAACAAAAAACAAACAGAAAGTAGAGTAGTAGAGTAAGGAGTGTTCACACAAATTCTTCAAATAACACACAATATACTAATTTAACTGATTATAGTCTTCATCAACATTGTAAGTACCAATAAGTTGTCGCTCTCTCCTAAGAAACACATCTGTTAGAACATCTTTGACTGTAGACACGCCTTAAGTAATTCCACGCCCTACAAAAAAAATTAAAAAAAAAAAACAAAATATTGATTCATTATTCCCTAAATTTTGCTTTTTACTTAAAAGTTCAAAGTTAATTCGGTTTCCGTTTTTTTTTAAAAAATATAGTAATTCCACTTTTTTCATTTATCTCTAAAATTCTAAATAATTTTTTTTGTTAAACAATCAAATTTTAGTTTATACAAGAATACATAATGATTATCTTACTAATAGTTTGGGAAAAAAATTGAATTTAAAATTTAAGTTTTTAAACTGTTATATCCTTTATTATCTACTTCCTAACCATGTTTTTAAAATCCAATAAACTAAGTTTGAAAATAATTTAAATATGTTTTTGTTTTTAAAATTGGATTAAAAACTAGGTTTGAAAAAAAAACTCAAAGCTTATAAATTTTCAAAAAAGAAAAAATTGTTACAATCCAAAATATTTCCTTTTTTTAGACAATGAGTAACTAGGAAACAAAAGCTATCCTCAACAATCTTCCTTCAATTTTTTTTTTTTTTTTTTTTGAAAAAAATCATAGATGCACTTAAATATCTCAACTAGATTGACACTTCTTAGCACTCTCATCATACTCCCAAATCAATACGCATCTTAACTAAGTTGACACATTTTTAACACCCAGCCCATCATACACCCGAATCATACTTCTTCAACTTTTTCTAAAAACAATAAAGAAGACAAACACGTCACCATAAACGATGTCAAACTAACCAACCATAAAGTGAAATAGTGTAGACATATACATATATTTACCTCATGAACATTCAAAGTGACGACTTTCTCCTGCAAAGCATCTGCATCCTTGAAATTGAACTTTCTTAAAATAGAAACTATGGAGAAGTCAGATATATGCTTCACAGTTAGGTCATCCATCACAATGTAAGTCGCCAATCCCTTCACAAATCCCACTTTTAATACATCACCACTACTACTACTACTTGTTTCGCACCTCGTGCTTCCACTTCCACTTGGAATACTTGAACAAGCACCAAATAATGTAATATCAGGAGTACTACTAAAACAAAAACCCGAAGTACTTAAAGGAGAACCAAAGCTAAATGAACTAGGAGGAGCATTTAAACCAAAACTCGAAGTACTTAAAGGTGCACCAAATGAACTACAACTATAACTCGAAGTACTTGAAGGAGCAACACTAACTGAACTACTAGAGGTTTGATTAATAATATAAGGCATAAGGTTTGTGGAACAATTGAGTGAGACTTTGGGTCTCAACAAGACTTCTTTGGTTTGGCTTGGTTGAATAAAACATGTCTAGTTTAAGGTTTCTATACTGTCGTATAGATTTCCCAAGCAACCAACCATGTGTTGTTTTTGCAACAGCCTAATTACAGCTCCAAGTGGAAGGGAAAGTAGACTGAAAAGAAAGTCAATGAAATCTTTGTCAGCTTCCCCATAAAGAACACTTTTTGTCTCTCTGTCTATTAAAAGCTTCAATCTCACTTTACTTGTTTGTTGTGACATTTTCTATGCCAACCACTTTAATTTGAATCTGTATGCATTAATTTAGTATAGCAACAACGATTTTAAATTATCGATTACCGTGCCAACAAGAGTTTAAGTCAACCTATATGTGTAAAAGATCATCTCCATCTCTATGTGCTAAAATCAAGAAGTTCATATTTCAAACTCACCTCCATTTAAAAAGAGGAATACTTATAGGAGCAACACTAGTAAAAAATTTCCATCAAAATTTCTCAAAATTTCTCAAAATTTAAAAAATTTCAACATTTCAAGAAAATTTCAATTTTTTTTTATGATTAACTATTTTAGCTCAATTCAAAATTTTTAATTTTATGATCCTGTCACACACAATTTTATAGTTTCACATGCCAATATTATTTTTTTACAAAGGTTTATGTGCTACTTTTTTTAATTTTCAACTTTCCTCAAATTTTAACTTTATTTTTTACTCAAAACTTTTATCTATAAAGAAATTGAATGTGAAAGAACCAAAAATTTTCACATCATTTTACCTCAAAATGTTCTTAAACTTTTTATTATTATGTAATTATTTTTCTATTTCTTTTTAAATATTTAAAATAGACATTAAATATTGCCTTACTTCATAGAGATTGTGATTAAAAATAATTAGTTATAACCTAATTAAGCTATAATCAAAGTTTCATTAATTAATTAGAACAGCTTCCAACCATTTCCATAATTTTTTTCCAAAATTTCCATCGATATCGATATTTTCATAAAATCAGGACCTCGATATTTTCAACCAGATATTTCAAACCTTGACTATAAGTCACATATTAAAAAAAAAAATAATTTTCTTTTTTTAAAAAAAAAGTTGACATATTGGATGCAGAGAGTGCACCCAAGTTTTTTCAAAAAAAAAAAAAAAAAAAAAAAAAAAAAAAAAAAAAAAAAAAAGCCAAGCCAAGCCAACTACTGTTAATTTTGTCAACTACTAATGTAAAAATTGATTAAGAGCTAATCTACGAAGACTATCTGTTTCACCCATGAGCAAGCTGGCTTCAATCTCTTTGATTCAATTTTGTTTTTCTTCTTTTGTTGCCAATTTCATAAAGGCATGAAAATTATTATTGATTATTAATTAGTATTTTCTTTTATATAAATATTAATGGATTAAATTTAAGATTTTGAAATAACATAAATGAAAAGTAGAGACAACAATGTTAATAAAATGGTATAATACATGATTCGTATTTTACTATTTTCAAAACGAAACTAAGGGAAAATATGATGATACACAACTTGAACATACTCAGAAATCGGAAATGATGCGAATAAATCAATGAATCAAAAACTTTAAAAATTAAAATGAAAATCACCGTGAAGAAGAACATGCAAGAACAAAACGGAAGTGGAGAAGATGGAGAGGATTTCCTTTTTCTTTTTTCTTTTTTCTTTTTTCTTTTTTCTTTTTTCTTTTAATAAGATGAGGAGGGTTGAAGAAGAAAGATAATAGAAAAATAAAAATAAAAAGCTAAAAAGTCTATCATCGGGATGAATAAACATTTTAAATATCATTTAAATAATGTTTCCTTTTCCTCTAGACATGGACACGTGTCCATGATAAGGTGACTCTTCATTTTTTTTTATTTTTTTTGGGCCAGCTGTTCACTGTTATTTTGAAGAAAAAAAATCTAATCCTAGTACTAATTTCTTCTCTTCATTATTTAACATATTATTAAATAATTTATTATTTTATTATTTATTTATTTCATCCATTTTTTAAAAAATTTTGTTGTTTAGAGGGTTTAAGTTCATCTTAAGTTTCATGTAACTTTCTTTTTATAATAATCTAGAATCATGTAACCTTCTACAAGATCGGTTTGGAAAATTATAAATGAGGCTTATAATATTGGTGTATTACGAAAATGGAAGGTAATTAATGAGTATGCAAACATTTTTCTCTTATAACTTCAATAGATGAATTTCAGATCAAGAATATTATAAGTAAAATAAAATTATGAAAAATAAAAATTGGTCCTTGATCAAACAAATATGAACTAAAATTTTGATGGAATCAAAAACATAAATAGAGAGAAAAAAAAAAGGCTTGATAAAAGAGAAAAAATATGTGTTTGATGGATTGATACAATATACGTGTTAATTCAACCCATCATCATTAAATATGAATCAAAAACAAGAGGAGTCAATAAAAACTTTTAAACAATAGCAAGAACAAGAATTTACTAAAAGATTAAAATTTAGAGTTAAGATTGCAATATTTATTCACAATTTGATGAATTAAAATTAACAATCTAGAATTAAAATTAATTGATACAACTTAGTGTCAAAATTAGTTTTATCCTTTTTTTTCAACAAATAGTTATCAAGAATAAGAAAGGTCAATAAAATTACGAAGCACAAACACATGTTTCACACAGAAATCTTAAAATTGTTAAAATTACTTTTTTATATTCAAAATCATTTCAAATTATGTTTTTAATTACTCAAAAGATAATTTAATATTAAAATTTACACTTTTGAGTACAATTATGATATCATCAAATTTTATTTTAAATTATTAAAACCATATTTTATAATGATTTTTAACAATTTCAAAAATACATCTAAACGGTTGTTAATTTATACTAAGATAGAAGTAAAATGTTGAATAACAAAATTATATCAAAAATTCTTACTTCTACGTGTTAGAGCCAAAAAGATTATCCAACATAAAAATAATAAAGGGAGGGAAAAATGAAAACACCCCCGAAAATATGAAGACTACATGGATTGAAAGCCATTAGTTGTGGGATTCTCTGCGGAGAAAAATTCCCCATTTTGTTTTTTTTTTTTTAATTTATTTTTTTAACCGATCAATTGTTTTAATTTATTTTCATTCTCAACTAAATAAAAGTTCCTAATTTTTGGATCATTTAGTTATAAATCTATTGCTAAAAATAATAAATTTAATATTCAATGGGTAAAAATATAATTAAAATGGTTTTCATAATTTTTCAAAATTAGAAAAGTCAATTATATATATATATATATATATAAGAAATTTCTTTTTAAAAAAAAAGTATATATAAATATATATAAAGTCCACTCGTCATCTACTAGGTCTTTTAAGTTTGAGTTATATTTATAAAGTATCTTTATATATATAAAGTTCACCCCGTATCTTTTTCTTGAAAAAAAAATTGAGTATAAAATGGTGTACAAAGTATCAAACTAGATCTGTCTTTAAAGCCCCAAGATCGATTTGCATTTGCAAAGCCATCGAGAAACTTATGAGAAACTAATTTCTACAGGAAGGCCCTGACAAGAATGGTAGTTCGCATCTTGTTAGATGGGATTATGTCCCTCTCCCCAAAAACAAAGGTGACCTTGGCCTTGACAAAATAAAAAATACAAATGAAGCCCTTCTCTATAAGTGGATTTCCCCTGAGTTTATGAAAGCAAGTCATTAACAAACAAAACCATATAAAATAAAATAACAAAAAAAAAAGTGTTAAGGACCAAATACTGATAGATTTGTGTCTTTTTAGTCTACTCAACAACTGTTTTATATAGGTTCAACAAACATACTAACCAAACTAAAAAGTTTATATTTCTTAGATGAAATTTGTTCAACAACATTATCCTAAAATAATAACCCAACAAAATGAAAAGTTGTGGATATAGAAATTACCTGATTAACATCCAAAGTAATGAGTTTCTCCTCCAAAGAACCGACATCTTTGATATTGAAGTCTTTCAAAAAAGTTGTAATGGAGAAGTCAGAAATATGCTTGAAAGTAAGGTCATCCATGACAATGTAAGTGGTCAAATCCTTCACAAATCCTCCCCCAGGAGTTGGTTGATTTGGAGGCGTCACATATGTACAAGGTCGAGTCAACCGACCATTACAACCCGGACAAAATGCATTAAGACTATAAGAAACGTAACTACGGCAGTTGCTAAATGCCAATCCATTATGGCAATAAAATGTAGGAGGTGGTGTAGCAGGGAAACGTTTGAATAAGGCTTTTGGTTTTAAGATTTCATCTCTGTTTACATTTGGCTTCAAACATGACTCATTCAAGTTTTCTATACTGTCGTAAAGATTTCCTAAACAACCCATAGTCCCATCCTTTTTCAACACCTTAATTGCAGCCCCAAGTGGAAGGGAAAGAATATTGAAAAGAAAATCTATGAACTTCTTGTCTGCTTCACCGTAAAGAACTCTCTCTCTCTGTTTTCCTGTCTATTACAAGCTTCAATCTCACACCGGATGTTTTTTGTTCCATTCTTCTCAACCTTCAAAAGTTTTCAATATCCTTTTTTAAACATATCAATAAATATATTAACAATAAATTCTTAAGATAAAAAGGTTAAAATACAAGTTTAGTTCTTTTGAAGTATTAGACATTAAAATGACCCACCATATCAAGTTGCATCCAATAGAAACATGCCATGTGAATTTACGTTGTTCTAATGCAACTTTAATGCAAGAGTAGTTGTCTTCTAAGATATAGGAGTAGAGGAGAAAATTAATTTCTAGTACTACAGTATGGAACCATTCACTGCTTGCCACAATAGTAGCATTTAATAATTATGTGGGTTAAGGAGTTAGTATTTTTTCTCCGAAGTTTTCGTATGGATGACTTGAGAACCATTTAATCTTTTGAATTTCATCAAATCCCACTACATTAAATTTTCCCACAAAAATCGTAACAATAAAACTGAGATTGTGATAAGGCTATTAGGGCTAATAAGTTAGATGAATATCTGTAAACAAAATGTTAAATTTCGTACTTTTATGAGGAGTGGGCTGCCGAAGAGGTCATCCATACAAAAACTTCTTTTTTTTTCATATCTAACAACCTTAAAAATGGTCATTCACATATTTTTTTCTTCAAGTTAATTATTATAAAGAAAAGGCACATTCATTTATGAAGAGTCACATGCCAATTATTCCAACATTAAATTTTCTTTGGAAAAAATACGTTTTTTGGGAATAGGTGCAATTGGTCCCTAAAGTTTCAATTTGGCCAATTTAGTCCCCCACTTTTGAAGAATAGGTTTAAAAGTTTTTTATGATTATTTTATACCTTAATTTATATTTTTATTATTATTTGAAATAGTAAAAATGATATTTTTAAATTAAAAATAAAAAAAATAGTTTCTCACACCTATCTCTCTCCTCCCTGCAACCTTCCCTCTTCATCCTCCTTTCATCTTCTTCCATTTATTTTCCTCATTTTTTTTTGTGTGAAAAAAGTTTGCTCAAGCCATCTTAAACTAACCCAAAATATTTTGTTGTTCCATTTTTTTCTTTAAATTTTCAACTCTATCATTGTTTGCTAGTGGATTGATTTCCTCTTTTTCTTAATAAAATTGTTGACATTGAGAAGTAGAGAGCATTGTTGATGGAGTTTTCATTTCTTTGTGCATAGTTTTTTCTGCTTTGAGATTAAACAAATACATACTCCGAATTTAAGTGTTGGTCACTGTAGTTTAATTTAATCCATATGTCAAATACCTTTGTAAATGTCAAATACCTTTGTAATTTAGTTATAAATATCTTTTCAAGTTAGAAATTTAGACACAACTGCAACATTTCTCCATTTCTCATAAGCATATTAATTCTCCCTCTCTCCTCTCCAACCCCGACATATTTGCTATGCCACTTAAAATCTATAAGTGGGAAGACATTGATACAAGTAGTATTAGACTTAATTGATGTAAAATAACAATAGGGACCTTTTAAACCTATTCTTCAAATTCGAGGGACTAAATTGGCCAAATTAGACCAATTGCACCTATTCCCAAAAACTCAGGATATTTTTTCCTATTCTTTTTGTGAGATTTTAAATACAAGATTGAAGGTCAAAACCATAAACAAGAATTAACTTATTTATTAAATATAGTTGCAATGAAAGTATGCGACAACGGGATACTATTGATCGTTGTTGGTTCGATTCGAATGTTTCGGTTCGATTTGTCTATATGAACTGAACCGTCATTACGAGGTGAACATGAAGAAAGACCGAAATGACTCTCGGGAACTGTGAGTTATCAATTTTCAAAAGCAGCGCTAACCTTACAGTTACCGAGGTAAGAGTGACGGCGACAGCGACGGCGACGATCCACGGGTGGAGAATAGGACTTCTAGGATGCGTTTGGGTAGATTTTAAAGAGGGTTAGAGGTATTTTAAAAGAATATTTTGTGTTTAAAATAATTTTAAAAGAATCTTAACGGTATTTTGAATTTAAATACTTTAAAATTATTTTAGTCTTTGTACTCTTAGTAAATATTAAATTTAATCTCGTTAATTTTTATCGAAATTGATTAAATAATCACAAAATTTTCATGTAAAATATGTTTTCAAAATTTATATTGAAAATGTTAATAAAAAATAAAAAGTAATGAAAAATCCAAAATAAACTAGTAGTAGAACCACTAAATTTAAGATTTATTGATAGGGACTAAAATTGGACACATAAAAATATAGAGACTAAAATTGAACAAATTTAAAAGTATAGAGACTAAATGATAGTTAACCTTTAAAATAATTTTTATTAAATCACTTTTACAATCATTATTTTTAAATAGTACCAAATATTTATTTTATCATTATTCCAATTATGCTCTTATTTGGAATCAAATCTTCAAACATTTCTCTCTACACTCTCGATGACTTCTTCTCCCTCGCATTTCTTAATCTTTCTATTCTCGATTTTGTTTATGTTGATGTAAAATTTGGGACAGTGAAACACATTTAACTCTCACGAAACATCATCGGTTGAATGGTCCGAAGTTTAAGTTATTTTTATGGAGTAATGATGATCTTGGACCTAGAGTTTTATCATGACCCTACTAACTCATATCAAGCTATGATCAAATCTCACTTGAGTCTCCTTCCCACGTTCAGTCCCCGTTCGAAGAGATTTTGGTCGGCTTGGCTTGGCTTGGGTCGAGCCCACGGTTTGAGCTTCTGGCTCAAGTCGCATGCCTTCCTTTAGTCTTGTATAGTTCTGGCATTTACCTACGTGCCATCTAGTCCAAAATCACCCTCAACATTAGCCCCCACTCCCTCAATGCAAATGTAGGAGTATAATTCTTCTTTTGCTCTCCTTTCTGTTTGCCTTTGCACCAATCTTGTTATTTTTTGTATGTCAACCTTCGGTGATCCTAATTTTGACAAGCCTACTCGGGAGTGTTGATTAGATCTTCATCTAATCAATTTACTAATTTTCATCCTCTTGCACTTAAGCGAAGTTAACTTGTCTTTTACGACGGGGTTCGGCACATGTCTTTAGTCCGACCAGAGATGGTCCTCAATTTTGGATTTTATATTTGGTTAATTAACCGTGGGTGGCCAACCTCCAGTTTAGCTCCTAGTTATTGAATAATATTTTATAATCTCCTACATCCAAATACTTTATTGTATGAACAATTGTATTGCTTGCAAAAGTTTTTATAACGAATATTTTTTACGTATTTGAGTTTAATCAATAGTCTAAGATATATATATATATATATATATATATATATATATATATATAATGACCAGTGTAATATCAAAAAATAGCAGTAACGATGTTGCTTCTGAGGACCCCTTTCTTACTAGTCATTTTAAGTTGCAGGAGGTGGTTGATCATCAAATTCAAAGATCAGGCATCTGAAACATCATTACCACGAAGAAAACAACCCCATATATTAGTAGAGAAGCTGCAATTAAATAAAACAGGTTCTAATGCTTCCAAGCTTTTTCTGCATAAAACACACCAATGGAGGTTGAGGTACATCGAGGGATTTGTTTTCTGGTGTTTATCGACTGTATTGAGGCTTTTGTAAAAATGGCAAAATGAAATAAAACTAAAACTAAATGGACTAGGAAGAGTACTAAAACTAAAACTCGAAGTACTTGAAGGTGCATCAAATGAACTACAACTATAACTCAAAATACTTGAAGGAACACCAATTGAACTACAACTATAACTCGAAATACTTGAAGGAACACCAAATGAACTACAACTATAGATCGAAATACTTGAAGGAACACCAAATGAACTACAACTATAGATCGAAATACTTGAAGGAACACCAAATGAACTACAACTATAGATCGAAATACTTCAATTTTCATAGCAATTATTTTTTAAAAACTTTTATCAAATAATTTATATTAAACAAAATTAGTTAAAAGTTCAAATCATAAAATTTTAAAATATATATATATAATAAATTATAAATTAATTATTACTATGAGAGTACATAATATAATAAGCCTACTTTGGTTCATATAATTAAATTACACCAATTTAGTATTAATTTATCTAAAATCGTAATTAATTTTTGAGAAATTTTCACAGATAACATTGATAGACTTCAATAGACTTCTATCATTTCTACTTGATACACTTCTATCACCACCGTCTATCACAACAATAAAAAAAATTTACTCTTTTATGTAAATAGTTTACCTTATTTTACTATTTTTAAAAATTTCCTTTAATTTTTTCTAATTTAAAATTAAAATTTACTCAATGCCATTTTACAGCTCTACGGCAGTCCCAAACTAAGGTATAATTAAAGGAAATGAACAAGTAAATGAGCAAAAAACTAAAAATATGTATAACATTTTAGGTTAAATTATAAATTTAATACATATAGTTTGGTCATAAATAATCAATCCCTAGAGTTTGATAAACCGTTCTAAATAAAATAGTCCATGAAATTTCTAACTTCTAAAACTTATGAGACTAAATTTTAACGAACAAAATTTGTAATTGAATCAAAATTTAAGATACTTTTTAAAAAAATAAATAATAATCCAAAAAAAGGGTAGAAAACTTCCTTGAAGTATAGAAATCAAATAAAAAATGTAGTTTTAGTTAAAATAATGAACATATACAGCTTCCAAAGTCAAGATTTTTCCATAACTATATACCAATCCGTAGGGATAGGGCTTCAACTCGAAATTCTTGAAGAAATTGATCGTATACCAAAGCGTTTACATTATATGAGTTATCGTCTTATCGAATACATCACAAATCTAATTGATCTGATTAGCTTTCAAAAATCAACAAAATGAAGTATTTACCATTCAGAAAAGTTGATTTGATTGATAATTCAAAACCCACACACCCTCAATTAAACAGAAGGCTTAACAACTTCAGAAAGCTTAACATCACTACTGTCAATGTGTGATCTTCGTCTTTTCAGAAACGCGTTAGTTAGAACTGTCTTTGACTGCAAAGAAGCCTCTAGTAATTCCACACCCTGCAACAAAAACCAAGCTTATTCATCAAATTTTCCAACATGGGTTCATAAAGACATAAAATAATAGTTGAACTATAGATTTGGTCCATCATTTGAAAAAAGTTTCAATTTCATCTCTAGATTTAAAGTTTTCAATTTAATTAGTCACCATGATTTGGACTTCAACTTTAGTAGTCTCTCGTCCTCGTGGGTTTAAAAGTTCTAATTTGGTCTCGATGGTTTGATTATATCATTCCTAGATATTGGGTAACCTAATTCATTTAATTTTTTTCCCCTTAACTCTAAACTCTAGGGAGATGTTTGGGCCAGCAACTTGAAGTTGGTGGAGTGGGCTATTATATATAGCTCATTCCATATTTAGAGTTACAATTATAATAGTTGGTGCTTACAACTATTATAACCTATAAGGGGTTCTTTGGGACAAGGGTTTAGGGTTTATTATAATTTATAACTCACTCCATGTTTGGGGCACCAAATATAATAGTGGTTTATATAACTATTCATAACCTACAATTAACTATAGTAAACAACATTGCTCGCATTTACCTATAGTATTTACTATTTTTCACCTATCCTCTCTTTTCTTCTTTGTTATGGTGTTTACTATTTCCTACCCGAACAAAAATAATTTACGCTCCAAACACAAACTATTAATAACCCAGACTAAAGTAGTTTGCACCTCAAAACACTACTAACTATTATAACACACTATAATAACCAACTCAGCACCCCAAACGCCCCCTAATTAACTAGGGGACTATTTCAAATCCCTATTTGTTATCGTGTTTACTATTTCTACTCATGCTCTCTTTTCCCTTTTTTGTTATAGTGTTTACTATTTCATACTAAAACTAAAATAATTTACACCTCGAACACAGATGAAAACGTGTGGATATATATAAATTACCTCATCGACATCCAAAGTGATGACTTTCTCCTCCAAAGAATCCACATCCTTGATATTGAACTTTTTCAAAAGAGTTGTAATGGAGAAGTCAGAAATGTGCTTGACAGTAAGGTCATCCATCACTATGTAAGTGGCCAAATCCTTCACAAATCCCCTACCAGGAGATGGTTGAATTCCTGCATTTGGAGGCGTCCATATCTACAACTTTGACTCAAGCGACCGTTACAATTCGGACAAATTGCATCAGAACTATTAGAAACGTAACCACGGCAGCTGCTATATGATCCATTATGGCAATAAAATGTAGCAGGTGGTTTAGCTGCAGCAGGGACAACAATATTAGCCAAAAGTTTGGTGAAAGAATTGAATAAGACTTTGGGTTTTAGGACTATATCTTTGCTTTGATTTGGCTGCAAATAGGACTCGTTCAAGGTTTCTACACTCTCGTACAGATTTCCCAAACACCCCACCATGCCATCCTTTTTCAACAGCCTAATTACAGCCCCAACTGGGAGGGAAAGTAGATTGAAAAGAAAGTCTATGAACTTCTTGTTTGCTTCACCGTAAAGAACTCGTTCTGTTTTTGTGTCTATCAGAAGCTTCAATCTCACATCGGTTTGTTCCATTGTTGTCAACCTTCAAAATGAGGCAACCCAAATTTTAATTTTCTTTAATGAACATCAACCATGGCAGTAAACATACTAACATGCAATGCAATACATCTCTAACTAGCTCGAATTCGTAAGCAAGATAAAATGTTAAATTACAAGCTTAGGTCTTGAAGTATTGGATTTGTGTCTATTTGATTTGTTAACCTTACAAAATGTATACTAAGTCTCTAAACTTTGAAATTTGTATTTATATGGTCTCTCAATTTTACAAAGTATTTAATAGATCTTTAAACATTCAATTATGTATCAAACGTGTCTTAGTTGTCTTATTTATTTACCGACCTATTGGATACTAAATTGAAAATTTAGAACCTAAAACAAGTTCAATAACTTGTTAAACGTTATATGAATATCATCACATTACATCAGAAAATATAAAACCTGTATTTTTTTTTTCAAAACCTGTATGCATGAAAAAATCGGAGTACAACAAATTTACAAGGATAAAATAGATTACACACCTCGTCTACAAGATCCAATGAACTCTACTTTGTAAATTAAATCAGTCTTCAACAAACTTTTAGATGTGAGAAAAGTTTTTATAGAAATTTTGAGATTTTGGGAGAGACATATAACATATTTATAAATTAATTCGTGATCATTCAAAGAGTTACGTCTCTTTCCTAAGATGGATAATAAAAGAAAAAAGACATTTTCATTCCCGAAAGAATGAATTCATTGAATTGAAAGGATGCAAAGAATAGTGACATTTTAAATACAAGATTGAAAACGATCACACAGTCATCCAAAATGAAGAGAATTCCCCTGTTAAATAGCTACATCATCAACAGATAGGAGCTCATTTTAATTAGTTTAAAACAATAATTAACTTATTTATTAAATATACTAGAAATGAAGCAATCAAAATATGCGACATCGAGATAGTATTGATCATTGAAAACTACTGTTCTAAACATAACAGCAACATAAATTGGTTCGATTCAACTCGTCGGTTTTAGGCTTAGCCAGTAGAACCGAACCGGAAATATGAGATGAACATGAAAGTCCGAACTGACTCTCGGGAACTGTGAGTTTTCGATTTTCAAAAGCAACGCTAATGATTTATGAAGAGAATGGAAGTTGCTTACGGTTACCTTACAGTTACCGAGAGAAGACTGGCGGCGACGACGGCGACCGGAAGATTGAGAGAGTGTAATGCCTATCTATCTTTATTTCTTTTCATTGCTTTCTTGAAAGTCTAAAAAAGCCTACCACAGAGCTCAATTATTTGTTCTCATCCATTGAGGGAGTTCGCTTACTCAACGGAGTTAATAAGTCTAGGATTAATATGTTAGACTTTATAAATTTGATATTGTAAAATGAAATCCTTCAATAAATATAAAAAAATAGAGAAAGGGAGAAATATGAAATTTCTCCATAAATATGAAAAGTAGAGATGGAGAGAAAAATGAAATTCCTCATGAATTTGAAAAGTAAAAAAATAAATGGAAAAATAGAATTAGATAAATGTTCAAATTTCAATAGTGTTTATTATTGAAGTTGAGTTGTTTACACCAAATTAAGAAATTGGTGGGCCAAACGACCCCTCTATTTGAGATTTGTATACATTTAGTTTTGGGTTGTTTTCAAATATAGTAAAATGAACTAAAATATTTACAAATATAGCAAAATATCACTGTGATATACAATGATAGAGTGTCTATCATTGATTGATAATGGTAGTCTATTAGTGTCTATCACTAGTCTGTGACTTTTTTGCTATATTTGAAAAAAAATTCAGTAGTTTTGCCATTTAAAACAATTTTCCTTTAGTTTTTTAATTTTTAAAATTATAAATTTTGTTAAACTTTGATATTTAAAAATGTCATCAGTCTACTCAACACGTAGAGAGTATTTGAGGCATTGAGTTGAGTTACAAAGTCTGAAATTAATATGTTGGAATTAAAAAATATAAATGTTTAGGATGTAGATTGGTAAGATATAGCTCTTAGATAAATCTTCAAAATAGAGAAAGAGAAGAAGATAAAATTTATTGATAAATATGTAAACTAAATAGTAAACACAATTAAAGTTGAGTTATTTAACACCAATTTATGAGGTTGGATGACCAAACACCCATGATAATTTTTTAGATATGAAATTTAAATTTATATATACTAGATAATTAGTTTCGAAATTTTTAAAATTTTTTAAGGATTTATTAGACACAAAAATTAAGTTTAAATACTTTACTAGATATTTTTATATTTTTATTTACTAAATAAATACAAATCTCAAAGTTTAGTGACTAAGCTTATAATTTAACCTTTTTAAAATCAATTTTAAAATAGTCTCTTCTTATTAGTTTATTGTAAGATTTTCTAAAAAAAAATCTCTATTAATTGACTTTCTATAATCTTTCAACAAATATTTATATTTGTGTTTTTTTTTCGTGGAAACTAATATTATTATTATTATTATTATTTAGCTAATTTCAATAAATAGTTTCAAACTAAATATAAGAACCAATTTTAAGATTCATTAAAATAATTTTAAAATTACATAAACTAAAATTCAACGTAATAAATACACATGGGCTAAAATATAAATAGTTTCAAACTAAATATAAGAACCAATTTTAAGATTCATTAAAATAATTTTAAAATTACATAAACTAAAATTCAACGTAATAAATACACATGGGCTAAAATAAAGGTAAATTCAAAATAAGTGCCTAAAATGTTATTTGAACCATGTTACCATTTAGCTGTATATTTGTCCACAAAGATTTTGAAAAGAAATTTAATCGAAATGAAATTGATTTTATTGATTTGTAGTATAATTACCATGTCTAATTTTTATCCTTTGATTTTTTTTCCCTCAAATGCATAAACTTTAGATTGGCATATGGCTTATTTAATCTATTTGGACCGATCTCTATCATGTTGTTGGTCGGCTTGGATCTACTTCTAGTTTGTTGATTGGTTTTGATCGATTTTTGGCTTGTAGACTGACTTAGATTGGCTTATAGTTTTTTTTATCAACTTGGATAAGCTTCTGGCTTATTGATCGATTTAGACCGATCTCTAGCTTGTTGATTTGTTTTGATTGGTATGCAACTTGTTAATCGATTTGGATCAACCTTTAGCATGTTGATTACTTTGGATCGACCTTTAATTTGTTGATCGACTTGGATCGGCCTCAGGCTTGTTAATCGCCTTGAATCGGCCTCAGGTTTGTTGATCGAGTTGGATTAGCCTCTAGGTAGTGAGCTTTTTGTTGAGTTAAAGGATATTGAATCTTCAACTTGTAGGTTGTAAAGAAACGATCAATTTGTGGAAGTCTTCTAGTCTTTAAATCTTGTGAGTCTTGAATTGTCTAAAATTCTGAATCTTGGAGTTATTTGGATTCTCTAGCTTTTGACTCTTGTAGACTATGACTTCTGCTTTGGGTCATTTATGGAACTTCTGCTTCAGGTCGTTGATCATGGAGATTTTGACTTCAAATGCTTCACGGTGTTTTCTAATCTTTTAGAAATTTTACGAAGATCTAGTCTTTAGATTTTTAGAAGAGCAAAAGCTGATCTTGGGAGCTTAGCAAAAATGAAGGATAAGACCTCTATTTAAAGAGTTTTCTAGTAAGGTGGGCTTGGGGCTAATTAACTTATGGCCTCAATAATTGGACTTGAGCTTGGGCCAAAGCTTGGCATGAGCCCAATCTTTTATTTGACCCAATTTTTTACCATGGACTTAAATTGGACTGGACTTTGGACTCGACAACTTTAATTACTCCGCCCTATCTAATTTATAATTTCAGGTCACTAACCAATTTTATTGATTGGAGTCCAAGCTTAATCACCGTTGAATTTAATAAGTGTATCTTTGTGATCATAGGACAAAAAATATGACACATGACATTTTTAGTTTGTCACTTATTTGTCTCTAAATTTTAATTTAGGGACACAATAATTCTTGATTGACCTTAAATTTAATAAAATTACTTTTTGTTATGATGACAAAATAAATTTTAATTGGTCGAAATTTCTTATCCAAGAATATCAATCATCAATGCAAAAGTTTAATGAAACATATAGTTTTTCTTTTATAGAAGGAATATTAGTAAAGATTCTTTTTCTTTGTTTTTCTTTTATTAAAATAATTAACAATAAATAATAGTACGAACTAATTTTTAGATTTATTCAAAGTAATTTGTACATTGAATAATAGAATTTGAAGATGAAACAAGCCTCAAAGTTTATGAACTGGTATTTTAACAAAAGTACAAATTAAATGTATTATATATATAAAATCGTCATTACTCTAATAATGAGGAAATGCACATTTTGTTTATGAAAATTTTAAAGTTTCAAAATTTATTCTAAATAGTTTATAAGTCGGTTAAATTACAAGTTTAATTCCTCAACATTAAAGTGTGTATCTATCTAGTTATTGAACTTCCAAAGTATCTCTCTCATAAACGAGTTTCTAAACTTTTAATTAAATCTAATTTTGAATCTAATTAGTCTCTAACAAATTAAAAAAAATTTAATATTAATTGATAAGTTATATATGTATTTAAATATTATGTTTAATAGGACTAAATTTGTAGTTTAACTGTTTGAGTTTATTTGGGTTAAATACGTACATGGGCCGACTGATTTGATAATCAATTGAGATTTTTACATAAATGATCTTTGAGCCTTATATTTCAAAAATGTCTTTAAATTTGAAAATTTTCAAGGAAGACTTTTAGCGTTATTATTGGACAAATTTGTCCTTTTTATTTTTTTATATCCGAATTTCATATTTATTGTTCTTATTTTCAAAGTTCTTTTAATGATGGAGAGAGAAAGTTAATTTATGATAGAGAGAGAAAATGTATTTAATATGATTTTCTTCTAATTTTCAATTGGAGAGAAAACATTTTTAATAATTTTTTTTCCATTCTCAATTGGAGAGAGAAAATGTATTTAATTTTTTTTTATTTTTATTTTCACGTATCAATCATTTATTTGATATTGTTTGATATTATTTAATGTTTGCTTTTTGATATTATGTGATATATTCCACCGTTTGTTTGGAGTTCTATTTATTTTCATGTAATATTCCATTGTTTATTTGGTATATATATATATATATATATATATATATATATATATATATATATATATATGAGGTATTCTGACATGTATGCACTTCTAATTAGACAACGTTTATGTGTGCTTGTAATATATCACCAAGTGTCTGATATAAATGCCACCCTAATGCAATTTTTATATGATGGTTTGTCTTATTTGAGTTTGTCTATTATAGTTCCTTATTTATTTTGAGTTCATTTGTATTTTGCGTTATTATCTCATATATACTATAATTTAGATTCTATTTAGCATGGTTTATAAATCTTAAATGAACTTAATGTTCAACATATATTAGTGTATATATCATAAAACATAAAGTCTCAATAAAAAATTTAAGATATATATCACAGTATATATCGAAAAATCACTCTATATATGGAAAATGATTATATACTTGCAAATATTCTAACCAATATATGGAATATACTAGTAAGATTTACTAAATTCCATTTAAGTAAATTTAACCGAAGCTCCCTAATGATTTTCGAATAAACAAAGCTATCTATCATGTATATAAATCTCAAATGAACTTAATATTCAACATATATTAGTGTATATATCATAAAGCAGAAGGTATCAATAAAAAATTGAAGATATATATTATAGTATATATCGGAAAATCACCCTATATATCAAAAACAAATATATATATTTATATATCGAAAAAATATAAAAGTACATATAAATCCACGACGGCGGCCGCGATTGGTGACAGGTGCGAGATCTTGGCGGCAAGCGAGTTGGAGTGAGATCGGAGAAGTTTGGCCGGAAAAAATTGAGAAAAAAAAACTCACCGTCGGTCGAAACTTGAAAAGCATAAATGGCAGCCGAAACTTGAACAGCGACCACGACGGAGGCTGAAACTTGAACGACGACCATGACAGCGGATGACGTGTTGAACGATGGGAACAGCTCGTCGACGATGGTTGGGCGGTAGCGACCAGAGAGTGTCTTGAGAGAGAGAATGAAGAAGATGGAATGTCTTTTAAGAGAGAGATTGAAGATACACATATTTCTAGGTTATGCATGAGAGAGGGATACACAAAAACCTAGGTTTGTTTATTTATTTATATATATAAAATGTAAGTGAAGGTTAAATTGTAAATAACCATTGATATTAGTGAAAATATTAAAACAAGAATGCGCCTTATGTTAAAGATTATTTAGGTTGAAAACCCTAATCAATTACATCATTCGGTCCGGCCCATACTTCCAAGAAAATAAAGGTCAGGCCCAATTCCCAAACTGACCACTGAAGGCCATATCTAATAGCTCCGTTTTAGAAACCCTAATTCGGCCGCAGCTTTTCATCTCGCCATCCCTCTCTTCGCAGGTATGAATCTGCCTCCTTCGTGCCATTGCTGTTAATTTTTGCCTATTTCTTCCTTCCTTGCTTTTGTTTTGTCTTCTCGCTTTGATTATTTCTTTCTGCTAGCAGGTAAGTTTTTCTGGTCCAGGATCTTCAGCAATGGCACCTAAAGGTATGCTTGCATTCTGATATTGTGTTTGTTTGAGCACTCTATGTTCGTTTATTTCAATTTCTGCCTCCATTTGTTTCAATCAAAGCTGGGTGCCGTAAATACGTTCCCAGTATTCAAAACCTGGTTTCTTAAATCTACTTCTGCTCTGAACTACAAGATCAAGTGATTGGTGGATGGGATTTTAGTATGGTATAGAAGGAGAAGAGTACTTAATTAAAGCGAATTCCATGTAGGTTTTGCGATTTATTTAGCGTTTTAGATGGAAGAACAACAATTTGAGAAGGTTTAGTGGACTTTTTATATGTGTGAATTGTATTGAATCCACTGGTGGAATCTGAGCTTTCTAAACTGCACTGGGTAGTTTTGAGCTTTTGATTCTGTGTCTGTCGTTAATCCAAGGGTTTTTGTTTCGTCTTTTGCAGCCGACAGTAGCAAAAAGGCTGATCCCAAGGCTCAAGCCTTGAAGACTGCCAAGGCAGTCAAGTCTGGTCCAACTTTCAAGAAGAAGGCTAAGAAGATCAGAACATCGGTTACATTCCATAGGCCAAAGACATTGAAGAAGGATAGGAATCCCAAGTATCCTAGGATCAGTGTAACTCCAAGGAACAAGTTGGACCAATATCAAATTCTGAAATATCCACTGACCACAGAGTCTGCAATGAAGAAGATTGAGGATAACAACACCCTTGTCTTTATTGTTGACATTCGTGCCAACAAGAAAAATATTAAAGATGCTGTCAAGAAGATGTATGATATTCAGACCAAGAAAGTGAACACTTTAATCAGGTATCCATGGTTCATATTCATAAGTTTTGGTGAACAGCAATTTAGAATCTACATTTGCTAATTCAAGTATTCATCATCTTTTAGAAAGAAACTTGGTATGATACAAAAGAAAGAATAGGTCCAACTTTTACAATTGTTTGAACCTGATCGTGCTTATTATTTTACTCAACACCTTTAATCTATGTACAAACTATCAATTGATTAATCCATTGTGATGATGAATGATTGATGTCCTAATGTACTTATCTACATTCCTGGTATGCAGGCCCGACGGAACGAAGAAGGCATACGTTAGGTTAACTCCAGATTATGATGCCCTAGATGTGGCAAACAAGATTGGTATCATCTAAACTGCAGATCTTGGAGCGAGTATTTTCGTTGCAATTTGTTACATGTTTAAATTTTGGAGAGCATTTTGTAGTAGGACCCTAGTTTTATTTTAGCTTTTTTTTTTTAATATGTACTGGTATTTGTTCGCTCAGATAGACTGGGTTCACAATACTTGGAATGATGGAATATGCATTCCAACCATTTTCATTATTGTTTGCTTCAGACTTCATTACATCATTACTGAATTTTGCTCTTTGCAACTTCTTTTTGGTTTTTTAATGTATGGTATCCAATTGCTTGGCCCCCAGCAGCTTATCCTAGTGTGTGGGGATTGTTTTGTGCTGAATGAGAATGTACTATAGTTGTATTAGCAACATTATCATAACTATGTGCTAATTGAATCAAAATAGTGAGGCCTCTCCAAGTGGTGTAGTAGGTGACAGGTGAATCCCGTAAGTGTAACTATAATTTATATATGGCATATTTAGGAGTGATTTTAAAATAGTCAAAATCACTTTTTCAATAAATGATTTTAAACATGGTAAAAGCGATTTCAACAATTTTAAAATCAATTAAGTATTTTGTCATTTAAAATAATTTTCCTTTATAACATGACATATTGGATTTTTAAATGTTACTAGTTTTATTTAATATAATTCTGCCTTTTAAAATTTTAAATTAATAGAATTGTATACGGCTTTGCAATTGTATAAATTTTGATGGGTTTAATATTAGTTTGGTCTTTGCCTCTAACTTTGGTTCAATTTGGACTCTTTACTTTCGAAATGCCATTTTATTTTTACATTTTTAGTTCGTTTATGACTTTCAATGTTTGCTTTTGGCTCTATACCGTCAAAGGTGGTCATTTTTGTCTTTTTGTTTCATTTGTATCTAATTTTTTCTATAAATTTTTTAGCATGACACTAACTACTAAATTTCTTAAAATGTAGAAATAAATTTGTATTAACAAATTTTCATTGTGTATTAAAATTTGTGTTACATTTTTGTAAAGAGATATCAAATTGATCAATTCTTAAAATTACAAAGATTATTAAAATTTGAAGATTGAAATGAACACGTTAAAAATATTGAGACAAAAATGAATCAAAGCTAAAAATACTAGAGATGCATGTAAGATCATAATATAACTAAGAAAAAAAAAAATTATCCTTTGCAATTTTAACCTTGTGTTTAAAGTTGCAATGTTTCTCCAATAAGTATTTGTTGGAGAGGTCGCTAAAAACAGCATTTCCAAATTCGTTAATGAATTAAGAAAAATGACATTTAAGTTAGTGATTAAAATTTGTGAATTTTGACCAAATTATTAAATTGTTAATTTTATGCATTGATCCATTAACTTTGTGCAAATTTTGATATTATTCAAATTACTGGACCTATAATTTACAAAGATGGTTACATTACTTTTTATGTTAAAATTAATTGGTGAATTACAAAAGTAGAATAGGTAAAAGTTACAACATTTATTTAAATCTAGAGTTCAATTTAATGAAATTGAAAGTTTAGTGTGAAAATTGATCCAACTCCACTAGATCAGATTTTACTTAAAGTAAAAAACAATTATATTATTCAAAAGTAAAAAGAAATAAATAAATGGAAAGATAGAGAAATTAGTGTATGTCAAATGTAAATACTCATCTTAAAATTGGTTTTTTTTTTAAAAAAAAAACCAAAAAAATGTAAGGTATGAAGTTTGAACTTCAATTTCAATAGAACGAGTATATATTCACTGTCGAACTATATTAATATTGATCCATCTTATCGAATATAAAAATCTTATAATTCCATTTTTATTAAACAAAGAAGTGGGCGAAATGCAAATCAAGAAAATGAAATAAATTTGCCAAAGTCTATTAAAAAATGCTAAAAAAAAAAAGGAAAGGAAGATGAAATTATAGCCTTTTTAATTTGTGGTATTTTCAAGCCTTGAACCCAAAAGAAGTTGTAATTATATCTCTAAAAAAAACATTTAAGTAAAGAAATACTTCGTTACATACTAAAGTAGGTTAACTGAACAAAACAATCTTTTCAAAGAAAAATATAAAAAAATGTTTACGCTAAATTATAGATTAAGTCATTTAGGTTTAGGTATATTTATCTCTAAATTTTCAAAAATGTCTAATAGATTTCTAAACTTTTGATTTTGTATCTAATTGATTTTTGAACTTTCAATTTTATATTTAATAATTCTGTAACAAATTTATTTTAAAAAAAACTAATAGATTTATTAGATATAAATTTTAATGTCTAATAAAATCTTAAATATTCATTTTTGTATCTAGTAGATCCGTAAATTTAAAAAAGATCCAAAGTTTAAGAACAAAATTGTAATTTAGAAAACTCACGAACCAAATATATACAAATTTCAAAGTTAATTTAAACTATATTGAATATTAAAGAACTCATATCCAGAAAATGTTATATATATATATATATAGATATAGAAATTGTGAGTTAATTTTCAAGAAGCACCAGTGGTCTAGTGGTAGAATAGTACCCTGCCACGGTACAGACCCGGGTTCGATTCCCGGCTGGTGCACAAAACGGTCTTGCAATGAGGAATTAAGCGTTAAGTGATCTGGGTCGATCACAACCGTCTGATTAATCTGACGATAACATCCTTTATTTTACTTTTTAATCGTCTCCTCATAATTCAGCAAAAATGATCTGGGTCGATCACAACCGTCTGATCAATCTGACGATAATATCAGCGCATCTGAGCTAGACATTTTCTTTATTATTATTATTTTGAAATATTTCTTTATTTTACTTTTTAATCGTCTCCTCATAATACAGCAAAAAAGCAATTACAATTCGGACCGTTGTTTGAGTATTTTATTTTTTATTGTATTTTTTTCTTAAAAAAAAAGCAAATAACAATTATCAATGTTATAACCTAATTTCCACTCGAAAAATCAGAAAATCATTTTTTTTGCAACATCGAAGCCTATAACGTTTGTAGTTGAATTGTTCTGTAGTAGTAAAAATATCTTATTATCTTTGAGAATGGAGGTTCAAATACCCACTAATATAACATATTGGAATTATATAATGTGGTTCTTATTAACCGTTAAACTAGTATACATCAAAACATTATTGCAAGTCTTGAAGAAATAATGAACTCTTTAAACAACTAAAACTTTACTCTCTCTCCATGTGCTCAAATGAGAATGTTTAGGTCTCGTTTGATAATCATTTAGACACCGTTCGGTAACTATTTTTTTTTTTTTTTTTTTAAAAAATTAAGTCTATTTATTTCCATTTTCTTACAATGGTTTGCACATTTCTTAAGTTCATGAGTTGAATTTTTAGCCAAATTTCAAAAACAAAAACAAATTTTAAATTTTTTTTTTTTTTTAGTTTTCGAATTTTGGCTTGATTTTTTAAAACATGGGTAAAAAATAGATAAGAAAGCTAGTCATTTAGAGGTGAGAGGCTGTTTGTAGGCTTAATTTAAAAAACTAAAATCTAAAAACCAAATGGTTATCAAACGGGGCCATAATTTTTGGTTTTTGGTTTTGAAAATTTATTTTTGTTTTTTAGTTTTCAAAAAAACCATTCATGTTGGTTACTGTTTTTGGTTTTATGTTTTTTTGAAAAATTGATAAACTAAAACTACGTTTCAATTTGCTTTCTATTTTTAAAAATCAAAACAAGTTTGGATGAATTTTTTAGTTTTATATTTTTTTTTGATAAAAATAAAATCAAGCTTTTTTTTTTTTTTACAATATTTTTTTGTTTGGTATATATATATTGACTTATTGATAAAACAATATCAATATTTTAAATGTATTGATAAGCTGTGAACGCTTCAACCACAGGACTAGCGACGAATAGTATAATATGCGAATAAGAGTGTATTTTGAATACATTTCCAAGTGTTTAATTTAAAAAAATAAGTCATTTTGAAAAAAAAATTAGAGTGTTTGGCAACCATTCAAAATAGCTTTTTGAGTGTATCTTAGACAATTTCTATAAAAAAATGAGTTTTTTTGAAAAAAAATATTTTTTTCTCAATTCAATCCAAATGAACTCTAAGTATATAAAAGAGATTCAAATTTGAGAAATAATTGACTATATTTTTTATAGACTATTCACAATTCAAATATTACACTTTTTGGTACGGAGTTGTGTCTTTTAAGAAAAGAATATAGACTTTGTTTGAGATTGTTGTGACTTTTAAAATAATTGTTGGCAATTGTGTATTTATAAAAGTCAGCGGTGAAATGAAGTAAATTAGTGTTTGATAAATTTAAGCTTGAACTTAAAAGGTTGGTATTAGTGTTTGGTACATAAATACTAAATTATTTTGTTCTAGTTATAATAGCTAAAATTGACCTATTACTAAAATTTTTATTTTTTTTTTATTTTATTATATATAATTTTAAATAATTGTTTAGAATGATATATTTTATTTACTCTAAATTAAATTTTAATTATTAAGGGAAATATATTTATTTGTTTAAAAAAATTAATATGGCGTAATTGTTTTTAAAAAAGAGAAGATATAGATTTAATTAGGTGAGAAAAAAATAAACATAGGAAATAAATCTTAATTTTAAAGAATAAAATTAAAAATTAATTTAAAACCGCATCTTATTTTAGGAGGATCCAAAAGCTTGAAGGAAACCTTTTTTTAAAAAAAAAAACAATAGGAGTAAAATGAACGTATTTTTAAAAGTGATTTTAATAGATTTAATCCTAATCTGTTTTCTCAAATACAAAAAACGCACTAATATTCTTTTATTAAAGTTGAACCATTGGGTAAAAAAAAACCACATACACTCTCTTATAAAGGGCTGTGTTATTCTAAATCGTTTTTAAAAATAGAAAACAAAATTTCAAAAACGATTTTGTTTTTCATTTTTAACATTTCTTAACAATTTTGAAAATATTTTAAAAATCGAAAAAACTGGAAATTGAATTGTAAATCAAGTATACTAAATTTTAAAAAACTAAAAACCAAAAATAAAAAACGAAATGATTATCAAACCACCTCTTATAAAATGGTTTGTTAATAAACTCTCTAAAGTCCTTTATTTTTGCTAACCATATTTCAACCGGTTCCAACTTACTTTCAACTTTTAACTTCAACTAAAAAGAGAAACTTCAGTCAAATTCATCCAGAAATTTCCATATAACTCTACAATCTTTAGGTTCTCTATTGATGATATTTCATCTTCCTTGCTCGTAAATCTCTTGAAGATCACAATTTTGAGCTGCCCGAGTCGAATGTTCCATTTGTGTTCTTCGAAAATGCATCTATGCACAAAATGCGGTAACTTTTGGAATCAAATTGCACATGGTCAGCAAAAATTTACACAAAGTTATGGTTACTTAGTCATATATGCTCGTGTTCAACTTGCAAAGTCATTTTAAATAGGCTCTCATCTATATATTAAAACTTTTTAGAAACATTAAAATCAATTTTAATCTTTTGCAATTTTAACCTTAATTTTAAAGTTGAAATGACAATGTTTCTCCTCTGTTAAGTTTTTGTTGGTGAAGTCACTAAAAACAGAATTTCCATACACATACATGAATTAAGAAAAATGATACTAGAACTACTCGTTAAAAATGTGTGAGTTTTAACAAAGTTATTAAATTGTTAATTTGTGTATTAAACAATTAAAATTTGTGCAAAATTTAATAATATTAAAAAAAAAATAGTGAATCTATAAAGATTTTTGTATTACTTTTTGTTAAAATTTTAATTGGTGAATTAGTAAAAGAAAAAAAAATAGATGGATGGAAATTGCAATACTTATTTAAATCTAGAGTTCATTAAAAGTTTAGATGGTTGAATTTTTATTTGAAAATACCTTAAACCTTAATAAATAAAAAAACACAATTTGTGACATACAAAATTAGGTTAACTGAATTAAACGATGTTTTAAAGAAAAAGAGATAAAATGTTTAAAGCTATAATATAAATTCAGTTAATTTGTGTATATTTTGTACTTAAACTTTTACTATAGAGTTTTAATTTTGTGTTTAATTGGTTTCAATTTTCAATTTGATATCTAATAGATCCTTAATAAATTAAAACATTAATTGATATATTAGATATAAATTTTAACGTCTAATGAAAATTAACTTTCATTTTTTTGTTCAATAATAAGTTAAATAGAAATATATTAAAAGCTTATAAAATTATTACCAAGAAGCACCAGTGGTCTAGTGGTAGAATAGTACCCTGCCACGGTACAGACCCGGGTTCGATTCCCGGCTGGTGCATCTCATCAATTGTCTTGCGATGAGGAGATTTGTGCTATCTGTGATCAGGGTCGATCACAATCGTCTGATCTATCCGACGAAAAACTTCAGCGCATCTGAGCTTTACAATTTTTTTTTTCCTTCCAAATTTAAGTTTAAACTTTTTAATCCTGGCCCATACTTTTTACTGGCTGAATTTTAAAATCCAACCAAATACAATGAAGCTGACATTCGTAAAATATAACAATTGTCCACTTTCTTTCATTATAGATTTAATCATAAACATGTTTACTATGGGTAAGAGATCTAAAACTAAAATGTTACTGCGAAAGCAAACATAATTTAACTATCATATATTATATATTAACGATTAAGACGTTTGTAGTTTCGATCTCTCACCTCTTATTGTACTAAAAAATAAACAAAATATCATAGAAAAAAAATTACAAAAACTAAATTATTACTTATTAAAAATATGTATAATTAAAATCGTTACAAACTAAAGTCGATGACTAATTTATTATTTCATGGAACCAAAAGAGTTTTTTAAAACCAAATAATAGTTACCTATGTTTTAACTAAATTTATATTCTATAAAATAGATTTTTTTTTCAAAACATCGAGTTTATCAGCGTTTGCAATTCAATTGTTCCACAATAGTAAAAATATTTTCTTTTCTTGAAGTTGGTGGTTCAAATGCCCCACCAATATAACATATTGAATTATAATACAGTTCCTATTAATAGTTAAACTAGTTTAATCAAAATGTTATTGCAGGTCAGGTCCTAAAGAAACAATAAACTCTTCAAACAGACCCATCTGAAACTTTACTCTCTCCCCATGTGCTCATATGAGAATGTTTAGGAAATGATTTTTTGATAAACTCTCTAAAGCCCTTGATTTTTTCTGATCATATTTCAGTCATTTTCATGTTGCTCTCACCTTTTGACTTCGACTGAATAAGAGAACCTTCAGTAAAATTCATCAAGAAATTTCCATCTAACTCTACAATCCTCAGTTGCTCTTCTGATGATATTTCATTCTCCTGGCCTGCAATTTCCTTCAAGATTACAACTTTGAGTTGCCCAGATTAAACTTCCTCGCTCGTGTTCTTAAACAATGAATCCATGCTCAAAATGCGGTAACTTTCTGGATCGAACTGCACATAGTCAGTAAAATTTAAACAAAGTTACAATGGTTATCACTACACTCATATTCAACAGGCTCTTATCTATATATTAGTACCGTAATAAAGAGACGCTCTAAAGCATGATACAATTTCAGGAAGACAATCAATGAATTAACATTGAAGTTTTCTTTCGAATCATCAATCCACCACAACTCTTTCAGCTTATAAAATTTGAAGTTCCAAGAAAGAGAAGGAAAGATCAAAGCCTACAACAATAACAACTTTCACAACTTAAACAAACCCAGCGGATAAAAAAAAAACACTATTTGTAATGCAAAATTTACTAAGCAATTTTTTTTTTGTAATATATAAATAAGGGGTCCAACACGGTGGAGTTGCTGCATGAAAAAATGAGTCATTTAGTTAAATATGGAGACCGACTCATAGGATCAACTATAAGGACTAAAGTGGTCAACTCACAAGATGGATCAAATGATCATTAAGTATCATGAAGGTCAATCCATAGGGTCAGCCATGTGTCCTGTGAAGGTATACCCCAAGGGTCTGCCATGATTGCCAGAGCTATGACCAAGTGTGTTCATCTATGAAGCTCAACTACATATGCTTGGATTCATCTGTAATGACTAGATTAAGTTAGTATTAGGCAAATTAATTATCTAAAAGATTAATTAGCTAAGCGACCATTATGAATCCATTTTTTCTATATAATCAAAAGAGCTCAAGATTATTGACTTGATCGTTGGAGTGTTGGTAGCCCAAACTCACTAGTATAAGATTTTCTTTATTGTGCAAGGTGATTGTTCAATTTCTTTTTAATATTAAAAATTCACACTTAAAAAAAATTTATAATGACATTAATACATATATAAAAATTTGCTATGCAATTGGCACGACTCACGAGAGTCATACCTTGGACTTGTTTATGTAATATGTTTTTATATTTTACAATGTTAACAAGACAATTATTTCATACAAATTCATAGTTTCATAGTATTAAATTTTCATCGATGTGTTGATATTTTCTTCAATATTTCTACATTTCTATGGGTTCGATATTGATATGAGGGATAAATCACGAAACATAAAAAATAAGCATAAAAATGCCACTACTATAAATATAAGATAAACAATAGACATATTTATTTATTTGAAAATAATAAAATATTTATTTATTAATATAAATTTATTTTTGTTTTTATAATTTTTTCATAAATATCTATCGAAATCGATATTCTATCATATTTCCATTGAAATTTCCATAAAATTAAAACCTCAATATTTTCAATTAATTTAAACATTTTTGAAAAAAAATTCAATAAAAATATAATCATATCTTACATTTATTTTCCAAAATTTTTTAAAATAACAAAATGGTTTGGTCTTGCTTAAATTAATCCACTTTTTATGAATAAATTTCTATTATTAATAATAATAAGTTATATATACTAAACACACACGCTAAACCATTAAACTTTTCAAGGATGCTTATAGAAAAATAAATTTTATTTAAAAAGTAATTTTTTTCAAAGTTATATTCATTATTTAGGAGTTGGTGGCACATGATGTGAACATTTCTTTTGTAATTTAGAAGAAAATGATTATCTTAATACATAACTATTTGACTAAACGTTGGACAAGTTTATTTGCACCCATGCATGTCAATAAAATTTAAGTTAAAGAAAAGACCAAGCTAATCATATATGTCTGAATGGTAATTAAGTTTTGATTTAATATCCATATTTGATATCCAAAAAGAAGAAGATAGATTGAGTGAAAGGGAAGATATTTGAATGATTCATACATGAAAAATAATAACAAAAATTATAAACTCCAATTCTTCTTCCTCAATATAGTTTTTCAAACAAGAAAAGAACGCAAACAAAATCTTCTTGCTTCATAGATTTTTAATGTTTTTAAAAAAATTGCTTAATAAAAACGCAACCTAGTGAGATGAAGAAATAATCGAAATTTTTATCTCTAAATAGATAGTAAAACTACATATTAAGAATGTGTGAATTTTGACCAAATTATTAAATTGTTAATTTGTGTATTAAACAATTTAAATTTATACAAAACTTGATATTATTAAAAAAAAAATAGTAAATCTATGAAGATTTTTGCATTAATATTTTGTTAAAATTAATTGGTGAATTAGAAAAAAAAAACAGATTAGTGGAAGTTACAAACCCTTATTTAAATTTAGAGTTCATTAAAAACTTAGAGTGTTCAGTTTTTAATTGAAAATACCTTAAACCCTAATAAAAAAAAATACAGTTTGTGAAAATTAGGTTAACTGAATTGATTGATGTTTCAAAGAAAAATCAATAAAATGTTTAAAACTATATTATAAATTTAGTTAATTTGTGTATATTTTGTCCTTGAATTTTTAAAGTGTCTAATATGTCTCTAGAGTTTTGATTTTGTGTTTAATTGGCTTCAATTTTTAATTTTGTATCTAATAGATCCCTAACAAATTTTAAATTTTAAAAATTAATTGATAAATTAGATATAAATTTTAACGTCTAATGAAAACTTAACTTTCATTTTTGTAAGTTCATAAAGCAAATGGATCCAAATTTTAAATTTAAAGGGATGAATTTGTAATTTAACAGAAAATATATAGAATAGTTAAGAATTTGCAACCAAAAAATATATATTTAAAAAAAAACCTGTACATAAATATATATATATATATATATATATATATAAATTACGAAGTTATTTAACAACGAGCACCAGTGGTCTAGTGGTAGAATAGTACCCTGCCACGGTACAGACCCGGGTTCGATTCCCGGCGGGTGCATACAAAGGTCTTGCAATGAAGAAATTCGTGCTAAGTGATTAGGTCGATCACAATTGTCTGATCAATCGGACGACAGCAACACACTGAGCTTGACATTTTTTTTTTCAAATATAATCCTATTAACAATTAAACTAGTTTAATTAAAATATTATTACAGGTCCTAAAGAAACAATAAACTCTTCAAACAGACCAATTTGAAACTTTACTCTCTCCCCATGTATTCATATGAGAATGTTTAGAAAATGATTTTTTGATAAACTCTCTAAAGTCCTTGATTTTCTTTGACCATATTTCAGTCATTTCCGTGTTGCTTTCACCTTTTGACTTCAGCTGAATAAGAGAACCTTCAGTAAAATTTATCAAGAAATTTTCGTCTCACTCTAAAATCCTTTGTTGCTCTTTTGGTGACATTTTAATTTCCTTCAAGATCACAACTTTGAGCTGCTCGAATTGAACTTCTGCGTTCATGTTTTTAAAAAATGCATTAGTGTTCGAAATGCGGTAACTTTCTGGATTGAACTGCACATAGTCAGTAAAATTTACACAAAGTTATAGTGGTTATCGCTACATTCATATTCAACTTGAAAAATCATTTCAAACAAGTTCTCATCTGTATATTAAAACTTTCGAGAAATGTTAAATGAAATCCCGTAATGAAGAGATGTTCTAAAGCAGGACACAATTTGAGGAAGGCAATCAATGGATTAACATTGAAGTTTTCTTTTGAATCATAGCTTATAAAATTTGAAGTTCCAAGAAAGAGAAGGAAAGATCAAAGCCTACAAACAACAACAACTTCCACAACTTCCACAACTTAAACAAACCCAACATATAAAAAAAATCAAACAAAACAAACACTATTTGAAATGCAAAATTTACTAAGCAAATACCTCAAAAGTCCATTTACATAAAGTGAGTGTTTCAACATTCTTTACTGTCAACAGAATTGGATCAAACTCATTACTCTTATACATGTATACAGAACATTGTCTGCAGTCAAGCATAACATCTTCTATGTTAAAATGATAATCGAGCCTTATGCGAGGAAACGACCATCTATATCAAAACGACTAGAGTTTCGAGCATCCAATGTGAAGAAACTCCAACTGGAGACAATCTAAGATAGCCAAACTTTGAAGCTTTGAACTAGAACTGACTGAAAATGATTGTAATCCATTGCATTCAATGAGTTTCAAGCTTTCAAGAGAAGAAATACTCGAAACCAAGGATGACGAAACCACCTCGGTCGTAAGACGGCTGACTGATTTAAGACACATAGTTTTGATAAAGAAAGCTGAATGAGAAAGCTGGTAGTGATCATAATTCAAACTCAATTTTCAGACAAACTGACTTGAAAATTCATGTTTGGGAGAAGAGAAATGTAAGTGAAGTTTTTGATTTGGCACAACAGAGAGAAACAGAGCTTTGCCATTGTCAAACTGATATTGAAGCTTTTTGAGATGATTCAATGAATTGAAGTGATGAATACGAAATTTTGAAGCTACATTTGAAAGATCTTCAAGAGCTTCATTTTAGACTGAAATCTCATTCCAAAGATTTCTCCACATTGTTGAAAGGAAGGTAGTTTGAAGAACTGATTCAAAGGGTAAAAAAGATGAAATTTTTGTAAAGAATCTCATCAGGCAAAGTGCTTATCAAATCATTCCCATTTGAATCCATCAAAATCCCTATTTCTAAGTTTGGAGAGTTTAAGGCTTTTTTTTTTTTTTTTTTTTTTTTTTTTTTTGTGAAAATTGGGATTGTGTACATAGCTTTTAAGCAGGTTCACAAAAGTCTTATCCTCTACCAAACATCATCATTTTTGAAGTTCAATAATCGTCGGGTGAAGATTTATTTTTTATTTAAAAAAAAACAAATTTGAAGTGGTTGACCCTTTGAATTCCCAAGAAGATAATAGATGAAGACTTATGAACCAAAAACTTTTTTGTTTTTGTTTACTTCGAGGGTTCAAATATTTGATTGAATGAAAACATATAATATTATTTAGCGATATAAAAAAAATGGTAAAATTAATAAAGGGTAAACATAAAGCTTTGAGGTTTAATGAATTCACGATGCTTTCTTAAGACAATTTTACTTATTTTAATGTCTAAGTTTAATGAGTAAAATTTTTTAGGATAAATAAGATTTTTTTTAATAGATTCTAACATCTCATTCCATAAGATCCAACAAAACATTATTTTGTGAAACAAATCAAATTTTTTTAAAAAAATTTGATAAGAGAAAAATGTATGTGTTTTACAATTTAGAGCGAATACATATTACGAACTAATAATGGTCATTCGAATAGTCATGACTCATCTATAACATGATTATCAATTTAAAAAAATGAAAAGAATTACACATGGAATAAAATAATACTACACATAAGATATATTATTTTCTAAATCATAAAAGATGCAACTTTTTTTTATTGTAATGTATAATTTTTAAGTTTTAACCAATGATTGAAAAATTGCGATATCTCGCCAAATCGTTGATATATGGTCAAAATGGGAGTTCCGATAAAGATAACGTGGGTGAACATCTTTTTTCACAAAAAATAGAGAAAAATCGGCGATATTGGGATATATCGCCGACATATCGTTTTGTAGATTTTATCTTTAATGAAACTGGCATACGTGGATATATCACAACATATCGTGGATTTATCGGAGAAATATCAAAGAAATTTTGGTTAAATATCGCGGATATTCTGAGGATTTTTCGCGAATATATCGCCAAATATCGATTTTATTTCATTTTTTTAAATACACAATTTTTTACCTCAAAATTTCAATTAGAATTGGGGATCAAATTTTTTCAAAAATCAAGATATTCCAATTTATTAAATTGAAGGCTTACCTTTATTAAATTTCAAAATCCAAACAAAATATCAACATATTTCAAATTATTACCTTTATTTTCCAAAATTTAATACCAACATATTCTACCTTCTTTCATCCATTTCTAATCCAAGATTTACCTTTATTAAATTGAATTTCAAAAACCTAATAACATATATTAACTCTAAATATAATTCAAAATTTTTCCATTGAATTTTCACATCATTTAAAAAAAGAACATATATTAATCCCAAACATAATTCAACATGTATTAATTTTTAATCTAATTTAAACTTGCTTACCGAAAGAGGGGAATTGCACGTAAGAAAAGGGAGAATCTTCATAGACTGGCTTCCACCAATCGAAGTTTCGCGCATTTCATTTTCATTGAGTTTTCACATCATTCTACCATTCAAATTTTCATTTCCAATAAAAACAATTTGAAAAAATAACATGTGTTAATTTTTAACCCAGTTCAAACTTTTTTCATTGAGTTTTTACATCAATCCATCATTCAATTCTTCATTTCCAATAAAAATAATTTGAAAAATTCAGTTCATAATCAATTTTTCGGTCTTCACTATTATCAGTTATTCCATTATCAATCATAGTTGGCTTCGAATTATTGATTTATATGCTTAAATTTATAATTTATTACTTTGTCCTAAAATTTCACTAAAAAATTCACAATATTTTTACAAATTTTTGTGATATTCATGATTTTTCCTGAAATATTCGTTGGTATATAAATATCCGTCGATATATCCGTAAATTTGAATTATCGATATTTACGCCGATAACGATATTTTCGTCCTTAATTTAAACAAGTTCAACTACCTCCAAGTTCAACTATGTATTTTAAACAAAAATTCACTTTTAGGCCTTCTAATCGTAATATGTATTTTTGTAAGGGAATTTGGTTTAATTACCCAAAACTGGTTGGTAAAGGTAATTGGATAAGGGTAACTGGGTAAGGGCAATTTTGACCCCAAATCTTCAAGTCATTTAGCCAATATATGTATTTTACAGTGGTTTTTTTAAGTAAAATTCAAAATATAATGTTTTAACTCATTTCAAGTCCTGAAGTTATTAAATGCGACGGTAATTTGGAAGAAAAAATAAACATTTTGACCCAAATTTTACTTTTAAACATTCAATAAGATATGCATTTTATAAAGGCATTTTGCCAAACTACCTCGAGGGTAACTAAAGGTAAGGATAATTTGGTAATTAAAGAATGAGAACACTTCATTCTAAAATTTAGGAAAAATTACCTTTTCAAGTCTCTAAGTTTGAAACAATATGTGCATTTGATCCTTAAGTTTTAAAAATATACATTTTTAGTCTCCAAGTTTATAAGAATAGGTTTATTTGGTCCTTATGTTTTCAAAATATATCTTTTTAGTCCATGAATTTTTAAAAATAGATTTAAAAGATCCCTCAAATAATTTTTTATTATTATTTAAATAATTATATGACATTTTAAATTAGAAGAATCATTTTTAAAAAACCATCTCCTCTATAAAACTATCTTTTTCTAATTTAGAAAAAAAATATTTGAGGGACCTTTTAAACCTATTTTTAAAAACTTAGGGGATCAAAAATGTATATTTTAAAAACTCAAGGACCAAATAGACCTATTCTTATAAACTTGGGAACTAAAAAAAGTATATTTTTAAAATTCAGGGACCAAATGCACATATTGTTCAAAACTTGGCACTAAACAGGTAGGTTTCCCCAAAATTTACTATCAAAACATTTAACTTACATTTTTGTTGTCTCAAATTTTTTTTTTTAGTAAAATAATGGTGAGATGGGGATCAAACCTCTTACCTCTAAGATGGAAAGTTATGTCATTTATCGCTGAGCTAAACTCATTTTAGCCTCGTCTCAATTTTAATAAATTTAGAATTTCTTCTAAAAATTAACATTAAAATTAGGGTTGTTTTCAAATATAGCAAATTGGGTCAAAATATTTACAGATATAGCAAAATTTCACTGTCTATCAGTGATAGATATTGATAGACACTAATAAACACTAATATATTGTTATCATTTATCACTGCCTATCAGTTATAGACACGAATAGATGTCTATCGCTGATAGATAGTGACAATTTACTATATTAAAAAATATTTTTAGCAATTTTTCCATTTAAAACACTTACTCTTAGTGAGAATTTAAATCCTCAACCAATAAAAAAAAAATTAAGAGCTCAACCTTTCTTAATATTAATAATATGTAACAATACTCAGATTGAGCATTGAGTTTTTGCATTTTATGCTTCTCTCTAAAAATCAAAGTTTTGGTTATCTCAAAAAAAAGAAAGAATAATAATAATAAAATCAAAGTTTTGGTCTCCCTTTAACCTTTGACTCCTTCCATTGCCTTGACTTTCTACAGATTGTTTATACCACCGCTTAATAGAATTAAAGAAAGGTTGACTGTGATAGCTTGTGAGATAGAAACAAATCCATGTGCATATGTAATGTTGAGAGTAATATTGTATTTTTTCAAAGAATAAAGATAATGTTAAAATAAATAGCAAAGTTTAATTTTTTTTTCTTTTTATAGTTTAGCAATATAATAAAGTCTTACATTAGAATACAAAGAATATATACACACGCATAAAGACAATATTATAATATGTCTTTTTTTTTTTCCAGTTTATATTTTTTTTACCATAAAATACTCCAGTATCCATTCATAAGAGTTGTTTTCAAACATAGAAAAATGATTCAAACTATTTAAGCAATAGAATTATATCGCAGTCTATCACAGATAGACAATGGAATTTTTCGATACTTATAAATAGTTTGATATGTTTTTTTTGTTGATAGTAATTTCCCCATTCATAATCTATTTCTCAATTTCTTTTTTGTAATATATAAATAAGGGGTCCTGACACAATGATGTTGTTGCATGAAAGAGCCAGCAATTTAGTTAAATATAGAGACCAACCCATAGAGTCCACCATAAAGACTTAAGTGATCAATTCACAAGATAGATCAAATGATCATTAAGCATCAAGAAGGTCAATCCATAGAGTCAACCATGTGCCTTGTGAAGGTGGTCGACCATGATGGACAAGCTATGACGACCACGTATAAGTCTATCAAGCTCAACTACATATGCTTGGATCCATCTGTAACGGCTAGATTAAGTTAGTAATAGGCAAATTAATTATCCGAAAGATCAATTAGCCAAACGATCATTACGAAGTCATTTTTTCTATATAATCAAACGGGCTCGAGATATTTGAGGTATGATGAAAATACTATGAGCTTTCCATTTCTCTCACCTCTCTAAATTATTATTGACTTGATCGCTGGGGTGTTGGTGGCCCAAACTCACCAGTGTAAGATTATATTTATTGTGCAAGGTGATAGTTCAACTTCTTTCGAATATTAAAAATTCGCACTTGAAACCAAATTTCATTATCAACCGGAAGTAGTAGTAGTAATAATAATAATATATATATATAACTCACGAGAGTCATACCTTGGACTTGTTTATGTAATATGTTTTTATGTTTTACAACGTTAATAAGACTTAATTATTTCATACAGATTCGTAGTCACTTGGTTCTAAAAAACATTATTGAGATTAAATGTAAAATTGGTATATTATTTAAAAGTTAAAATGTATATTTAAAAAATCTTTGTGCTCATCGAGAAAAGCAATCTTTTTTAATTTTCTAATATTTTTATGGTTGATAACACCATGTGACGAGCATGTAATTAAAATATCAATGATAGTAGCCGTTTTTTAGTTAAAAAATATATAGAATTGGAGAATTCAAATCCGTAAATTATAACCCTCTTGGTCGAAAGTTTATATGCACAAACTACTTGATATGCTCCTTTTGATAATTATAATTATATTGACAAGAAGTGCTTGTCTATGAATATATTTTTTAAAAAAACATATTTAAATTAAAATACGACGAAGCTAAAGTAACTTTTGGGTCTATTTGAAATATACATTTTAATTAATTTAAACACTTTTGGAAAAAAAAATATTTTCAATAAAAATATAATCATATTTTACATTTTTTTCCGAAATTGATTAAAATAACAAAATGGTTTGGTCTTGCACTATATTCAAAATGTTTGGTTGTATTATATTAGGGAAATTTTAAAAAATAGAAAAATAAAGAAAACTATTTACACAAAATAGTAAAATTTTAAAATAGTTGTGATAGACGCTGATAGAAGTCTATCAAGGTCTATCTGTGATAGAAATAACAGAAGTTCATCACTTATAGATACTGATAGAAGTATATCAATATCTATTAGTATTTCATTTGCTATTTTCTATAAATAGTTTGACATTTTTTCTATTTGTGAAAATTTTCCTAATTGGTTATCTATAAATTATAATTATATTTCTAATTTTTACACTACGTAGGTCATTTTTAGATAATTCATGGCAAGTGTTTCTTTGAAAAAAATAAAAATAATAATAAAATAAAATTTAATTAATCTACTTTTTATGTTATATATACTAAACACACGCTAAACCATTAAACTTTGAGAAAGTTTTAAAAACAAAAAAAAAATAAGGTAAACTATTTACACAAAATAGCAAAATTTTTAAATAGTTGTGATAGACGCTGATAGAAGTCTATCAGGATCTATCAGCAATAGAAATGATAGAAGTCTATCACTGATAGATGCTGATAGAAGTCTATCAATGTCTATCAGTATTTTTTTTGTTATTTTATGTAAATAGTTTGACATTTTTTTTATTTGTAAAAATTTTCCTTAAACTATTCAATGATGCTTATAGAAAAATAATTTTATTTAAAAAGTATATTTTTTCAAAGTTATACATTCATTATTTAGGAGTTGGTGGCACATGATGAACATTTCTTTTGTAATTTATAAGAAAGTGATTATCTTAATACATAACTATTTGACTAAACTTTGGACAAGTTTATTTGCACCCATGCATGTCAATAAAATTTAAGTTAAAGAAAAGACCAAGCTAATCATATATGTCTGAATGGTAATTAAGTTTTGATTTAATATCCATATTTGATATCCAAAAAGAAGAAGATAGACTGAGTGAAAGGGAAGATATTTGAATGATTCACATGAAAAATAATAACAAAAATTATAAACTCCAATTCTTCTTCCTCAATATAGTATTTCAAAAAAGAAAAGAACACAAACAAAATCTTCTTGCTTCATAGATTTTTATTTTTATTTTTAAAAAATGCTTAATAAAAAGGACCTTTTTTTCAACCTACTGAGATGAAGGAATAATCAAAACTTTTACATCCAAATAGATAGTAAAATTACTTGTTAAGAATGTGTAAGTTTTGAGACCAAGTTATTAAATTGTTAATTTGTGTATTAAACAATTAAAATTTATGCAAAACTTGATATTATTAAAAAAAAAAAAAGTAAATCTATAAAGATTTTTGCATTAATATTTTGTTAAAATTAATTGGTGAATTAGCAAAGTTTAGAATTCATTGGAAGTTACAGATGAGTGGAAATTACAACACTTACTTAAATCTAGAGTTCATTAAAAGTTTAAAGTGTTCAGTTTTTAATTGAAAATACCTTGAACCCTAATAAAAAAAACACAATTTGTGACATACAAAATTAGGTTAACTGAATTGAATGATGTTTAAAGTTATATTATAAATTCAGTTAATTATATTTGTGTATATTTTGTCCTTAAACTTTTAAAAGTGTTTAATATGTCTCTAAAATTTTAATTTTGTGTTTAATTGGCTTTAATTTTCAATTTTGTATCTAATAGATATCTAATAAATTAAATTTTTTTAAAATTAATTGATATATTAGATATAAATTTTAACATATAATTAAAAATTTAACTTTCATTTTTGTGTCCAGTGATTCCATAAATTAAAAAAATAAATAAATAATTCAAAAACTAAATTTATAATGGAAAGTTCACAAACAAATGGATCCCAATTTGAAATTTAAAGGGATGAATTTGTAATTTAACAGAAAATATATATAGTTAAGAATTTGCATGCAAAAATATATATTTAAAACAAACAAGTTAATAAATAGATTGTAAATTATAATTATGTACATCAAGAAGCACCAGTGGTCTAGTGGTAGAATAGTACCCTGCCACGGTACAGACCCGGGTTCGATTCCCGGCTGGTGCATACAATGGTCTTGCAATGATGAAATTAGTGCGAAGTGATTGGGGTCGATCACAACCGCCAGATATCAATATATGACTACAAAAGCACATTTGAGCTTGACATTTTTCTTTTTTCAAATTTGAGTTTTTAACGTTTTAATCCTCGCCCATACCATGTTGTGACCAAATTTCTATTCTATAAAATAGAAAACTTTTTTTTTCGAAACATCGAATTTATCAATGTTTGCAGTTCAATTGTTTCATAATAGTAAAAACATTTTCTTCTCTTGAAGTTGTTGGTTCAAATGCCCCACCAATATAACATATTAAATTATAATGTAATTCCTATTAACAATTAAACTAGTTTAATCAAAATGTTATTACATGTCCTAAAGAAACAATAAACTCTTCAAACAGACCAATCTGAAACTTTACTCTCTCCCCATGTGTTCATATGAGAATCTTTAGAAAATGGTTTTTTGATAAACTCTCTAAAGTCCTTGATTTTCTTTGACCATATTTCAGCCATTTCCATGTTGCTCTCACCTTTTGATTTCGGCTGAATAAGAGAACCTTCAGTAAAATTTATCAAGAAATTTCCATCTCACTCTAAAATCCTCTGTTGCTCTTTTGATGATATTTCATCCTCCTGGCCTGTAATTCCCTTCAAGATCACAACTTTGAGCTGCTCTAATTGAACTTCTCCGTTCATGTTCTTAAAAAATGCATCAGTGCTCGAAATACGGTAACTTTCTGGATTGAACTGCACATAGTCAGTAAAATTTACACAAAGTTATAGTGGTTATCACTACATTCATATTCAACTTGAAAAGTCATTTCAAACAAGTTCATCTGTATATTAAAATTTTCGAGAAATGTTAAATGAAGTACTGTAATGAAGAGACGTTCTAAAGTAGGACACAATTTGAGGAAGGCAATCAATGAATTGACATTGAAGTTTTCTTTTGAATCATCAATCCACCTCAACTCTTTCAGCTTATAAAATTTGAAGTTCCAAAAAAGAGAAGGAAAGATCAAAGCCTACAAACAACAACTTCCACAACTTAAACAAACCCAACAAATAAAAACAAACAAATAAAACAAGCACTATTTCAAATGCAAAATTTACTAAGCAAATACCTCAAAAGTCCATTTACATAAAGTGAGTGTTTCAACATTCTTTACTGTCAACAGAATTGGATCAAACTCATTACTCTTATACATGTATACAGGACCTTGTCTGCAGTCAAGCATAACATCTTCCATGTTAAAATGATAATCGAGCCTTATGCGAGGAAGCGACCCTCTATATCGAAACGACCGGAGTTTCGAGCATCCAATGTGAAGAAACTCCAACTGGAGACAATCTAAGATAGCCAAACTTTGAAGCTTTGAACTAGAACTGACTGAAAATGATTGTAATCCATTGCATTCAATGAGTTTCAAGCTTTCAAGAGAAGAAATACTCGAAACCAAGGACAAAACCACCTCGGTCGTAAGACGACTGACTGATTTAAGACACAGAGTTTTGACAAAGAAAGCTGAATGAGAAAGCTGGTGGTGATTATAATTCAAACTCAATTTCCAGCCAAACTGGCTTGGAAATTCATGTTTGTGAGAAGAGAAATGTAAGTGAAGTTTTTGATTTGACACAACAGAGAGAAGCAGAGTTTTGCCATTGCCAAACTGATATTGAAGCTTTTTGAGATGATTCAATGAATTGAAGTGATGAATAAGGAATTTTGAAGCTGCATTTGAAAGATCTTCAAGAGCTCCATTTTGGACTGAAATCTCATTCCAAAGATTTCTCCACCTTGTTGAAAGGAAGGTAGTTTGAAGAACTGATTCAAAGGGTAAAAAAGATGAAATTTTGTAAAGAATTTCATCAGGCAAATTGCTTATCAAATCATTCCCATTTGAATCCATCAAAATCCCTATTTCTAAGTATGGAGAGTTTAAGGCTTTTCTGTGAAAATTGAGATTGGGAACATAGCTTTTAAGCAGGTTCACAAAATTCATAAAAGTCTTATCCTCTACCAAACGTCGTCGTTTATGGAGTTCAACAATGTCGGTGAGGATTAATTTTTTAAAAAACAACTTTGAAGTGGTTGACCCTTTGACTTCCCAAGAAGATAATAGATGAAGACTTATGAACCAAAAACTTTCTTCTTTTTTTTTTTTTGTTTACTTCGAGGATTCAAACATTTCATTGAATGAAAACATATAATATTATTTAGCAATATCCAAAAAAAAAAAAAAAAGAAAGAAAGAACGAATGAATGGTGAAATTGATAAAGGGTAAACATAAAGTTTTAGAGTTTAATGAATTTACGTTGTTTTCTTAAGACAATTTTACTTATTTTAATGTTTAAATTTAATGAGTAATTTTTTTAGGATAAATAAGATTTTTCTTTAATGAATTCTAATATCTCATTTCATAAGATCCAACGAACATTAATTTGTGAAACAAACCAAACTTAAAAAGAAAAATTAATAAGAGAAAAGTGTGTGTTTTACAATTTAGAGTAAATACATCTAACGAACTAATTCGTAGTCATTTGAATAGTCATGACTGATCTATAAATTGATTATCAATTTGAAAAAAAAGGAAAAAAAATTGACCATCGGATAAAATAATACTACACATAAGATGTTTTTTTTTTTTTTTTTTTTTTTTTTTCCTTTTCCAATCAGAAAAAATGCAACTTATAGAAGAGTCACATATCATTTATTCTAACCTATAATTTTTTAACCAGTTGAAATACCCTCAAGTTCGAGTATATATTTGAAACAAAAATTCACTTTTAGGCCTTCTAATCGTAATATGCATTTTTGTAATGGAATTTGGTTTAATTACCCGAAACTGGTTGGTAAAAGTAATTGGATATGCATTTTATAAAGGCATTTTGCCAAATTACCTCTAGGGTAACTAAAGGTAAAGGATAATTTGTCTGTCTCATTCTTGTTTTAATTTTAACAAATTTAGAATTTCTGTTCAAAATATAATATTATAATTATAGAGTGAGAATTCAAATCTTAAAAAAAAAAAAATGAAATTAAGAGCTCAACCTTTCTTAATATTAATAATATGTAACAATACTCAGATTGAGCATTGAGTTTTTGCATTTTATGCTTCTCTCTAAAACTCAAAGTTCCAAAAATAATTGGTCTCCCTTTAACCTTTTGACTCCTTCAATTGCCTCGACTTTCTACAGATTATTTATATCACCGCTTAATAGAATTAAAGAAAGGTTGATTGTGATAACTTGTGAGATAGAAACAAATCCATGTGCATATGTATTTTAAGAGTGTGAACAAAATTTCAATAGAATATAGGTTAAATTATATATATATAAAAAAATCTCCCCGAGATTTTCAAGCTTTGATGAATGTTTTAAAATCGAGATTTGACTCTTTTTTTTTCCGTTTAGAATTATGTAGTAGTGACCTATAATGAAATTTGAATTATTACCCTCTCTTTTAGGTCACTATATCATTGTTTTAGATTCTAATTTCTATTGGAAATTTTAAAAGATTTCTATTTCAAAAATACTTTCAAGATGTAGAGTTGAAGGTTAAAAAAAATGTTAAAACAAATAGTAAAGTGTATTTTTTTCTTCTTCTTATAGTTTAGCAATATAATAAAGTATTACATTAGAATACAAAAAATTAATACACACGCATACAGATAATATTATAATATTATCTTTTTTTCCTATTTTTTTAAAAAATTATATATTTTCCATAAAACCTCTTAAAAGTACCCATTCATAACGTGTGTGTATATATATATATATATATTGTAATATATAAATAAGGGGTCCACAATGACGAAGCGCTACATGAAAAAGTGAATCATTTAATTAAATAGAGAGATTGACTCATAGGATCAACCATAATGACTAAAGTGATCAACTCACAAGATGGATCAAATGATCATTAAGCACCATGAAGGTCATTCCATAGGGTCAACCATGTATCTTGTGAATGTAAACCCTAAAGGTCAACCATGATGGAAAGAGCTATGACCAAGTGTTCGTCTATCAAACTCAACTACATATGCTTGGATCCATCCGTAATGGCTAGATTAAGTTAGTAATAGGCAAATTAATTATCCAAAAGATTAATTAGTCAAGCGACCATTACGAAGTCATTTTTTTTATATAATTAAAAGGGCTTGAGATATTTGAGGTATGCTGAAAATACTGTGAGCTTTCCATTTCTCTCACCTCTTTATATTATTATTGACTTGATGGTTGGAGTGTTGGTGGCCTAAATTGACTAGTGTAAGATTTTCTTTATTGTTTAATTTCTTTTAAATATTAAAAATTTGCCCTTGGTATCAAATTCATTTATCAATAGAAAATAATAATAATAATGACATTAACATTAATATATAAAAAAATTGCCACGCAATTGGCACGTTTCACGAGAGTCATACCTTGGACTTGTTATGTAATATGTTTTTATGTTTTACAACGTTAATAAGATTTAATTATTTCATACAGATTCGTAGTCACTTGGTTCTAAAAGAACATTATTGAGATTAAATGAAAAATTGGTATATTATTTAAAAGTTAAGATTTATATTTAAAAAATCTTTGTGCTAATCGTTTGAGAAATGCAATTTTTTTTTTAATTTTTTAATATTTTTATGGTTGATAACAAATTTAGACAACCATGTGACTAAAATGAATTAAAGTACAAATCAAATATGTAATTAAAATATTAACAATAGTTGCAGTTTTTAAGTTAAAAAATATTTAGAATTGGAAAATTCAAATCTATAAATTATAATCCTTTTGGTTTAACGTTTATATGCACAAACTACTTGAGCTATGCTCCATTTGATAATGATAATTACATTGACAAGAAGTGCTTGTCTATGAATATATCTATTTAACAAAAAAACCTATTTAAATTAAAATACGAAGCTATAGTAACTTTTGGGTCTATTTGAAATATATATTCTAATTAAGTTAACCACTTTTGAAAAAAAAAATATTTTTAATAAAAATATAATCATATTTTACATTTCTTTTTCAAAATTGTTTATATTTTTATCGATATGTCCATGTTTAAAAATATAATCATATATTATTAAATTTCTGTCGACATGTCGATATTTTCATCGATATTTCTATGTTTCCATGGGTTCAACATCGTCATGGTGGGTGAATCGATATTTCCATTATATCATACAAAAATCCAGAAACATAAAAAATAAGTAATAAAATGTCATTATTGTAAATATAATATAAATAATAGACATGTAAACTTGTTTAAAAATTATAAAATGTTTATTAATTAATTGAAGTTTATTTTTTAAATTTGTTTTTTATAATTTTTCCAGAAATGTCTATCGAAATCGAAATTTCTTTGATATTTCCATTGAAATTTTTGTAAAATTAAGATTTCAATGTTTCCATCGACATCGACATTTTAAACTTTGGTTATATATATACTAAACACGCGCTAAACCATTAAACTTTTCAGGGATGCTTATAGAAAAATAAATTTTATTTAAAAAGTAATTTTTTTCAAAGTTATATTCATTATTTAGGAGTTGGTGGCACATGATGTGAACATTTCTTTTGTAATTTAGAAGAAAATGATTATCTTAATACATAACTATTTGACTAAACGTTGGACAAGTTTATTTGCACCCATGCATGTCAATAAAATTTAAGTTAAAGAAAAGACCAAGCTAATCATATATGTCTGAATGGTAATTAAGTTTTGATTTAATATCCATATTTGATATCCAAAAAGAAGAAGATAGATTGAGTGAAAGGGAAGATATTTGAATGATTCATACATGAAAAATAATAACAAAAATTATAAACTCCAATTCTCTTGCTCAATATAGTCTTTCAAAAAAGAAAACAACGGAAGCAAAATCTTCTTGCTTGATAGATTTTTAATTTTTTTTAAAAAATTGCTTAATTAAAAGGACTTTTTTTCAAATTATTGAAATGGAGGAATCGAAGCTTTTACCTTCAAATAAATAGTATAAAATTTTTACTAGTTGAATTATGTTCGTTTTAACATAATAAAAGAACTTATCCTATGAAAATATTACCTAACCATAATAATACATACCATATTGTTTTTTTTTCCCTTTGACCTTTAATAAAAAGTTGTTTTTTTTCCTTGCATTGAGAATTGAAATTAACTCTTATTCTAATGCGAAATCAAAGGCGATAGAAGAAGCTAAACTATGCTTGATAATTAATCATTGGTGCACATTTACCTACTAATTCAAATTATAGACTACAAGAAATTTGGCTTTAATGTCGGTTGGAAAAAACTAAATCGGATGTACAATGTCAGTTTCTTAAAAAAAAAAGTGGATCTTTAATGTCGGTTTTAAACTGACATTAAAGATGAGACTACAATGTCAGCTTAAAACCGACATTGTACATATCCATTTATTCTTTTCTTTAGTAAAAAGAATCTTCTCTCTTTCATTTCCCTATACCTTTCTTCTCTCTCATTTCTCACAAAATTTCATCTTCCCAAGAACTTTCTCTTGGATTATATTTTAGTCTTGAACCTTTTAGTTCTATTGTTCTTTTGATTTTGTCTCAAAATTTAATATAAACTAATTTAGATCTTGTTGTTGATTATGATTCATAGGATTTTGAAGCGTTATGAAAATTAGTTCAAGAATATGGGCTTGTTTGATTGTCTTGTTTTGTTATTTTTGTTTGGTAGTTCATATGCTTATAAAACATTTTTTGGATTATATTTTAGTTTTGAACATTTTATTTGTGTTCTTTTGCATTTGTCTCATAATTTGATATAAACAAGTTTATGTCTTATTTTTATATGCTACAATTTAATAAATGTAAACTTATGTTGTGTTTATCTTTCTTTCTTTTTATAGTTCAATACAAAAAATGCATATACCCAAGAAGAGACTGATGAGATTAGAACACAATGAGTAAGTTTTGGATTTGTGTAAGGGTGAACTCATTGGTTTTTTTTTTTTTTTGTCTTAATTTAGATATTGATTGTAATTGTGGAGGGACAAGTGGTTGTCCATATATTATAGAAGTACTTGGATATTCCTGCTTGTAGCTTTTGGAGGGACAGACAATCCCATAGGTAATATAGAAAAGTGTTGAATATTGACGAGTTTTGTGTAAAATATACAAGTTTAGAATAGATCGGAAGTACTAATTGTTGTTTGTGGATAGACGAATTATTATCTAACCATGATCTTTTTGTTGGAAGAATTGTGTATAGTTTCTTTATTTATGAGTATTTGGTGTAAGTACTCATAGAAGTATTAATTGTTGTTTGTGAATGGATAAATGATTATCAATATTATAGAAGTGTTTGATATTTCTGATTGTAGTCTTGGAGAGGTGGGTGAATATGATATTTTTATTGTAATTATTCTATGGAAGTGTGTTATTGTACTAAAACTTTGTATTTAGTTTTATGGTAGAGTGTATTGTTGTGTCTATTGTTTTATTTTAGGTTTGGGTTATGTGCTATTACAGGTGGAAGAAAAATATTGTTGGCTTGTCATGTAGAACAACAAACATGCATATATTATAGCAGACACGCATTACAACAAACATTTTTTTTTTATATTTTTTATTAAAATACGATGACGGACATTTGCTAACACAAAATGAGTCATTTAATGTCGGTTTTTAACTCTTTGACCAACATTAAAAATGAGTTCAACTTTTAAAAAAATGAGGCATTAAAAAATATTGAAAAATTATTTTAAAAATTTGGTAAATAACCAACAATGAAGATGGTGTACAATGTCAGTTGACAACTGACATTGAAGATAATTGACATTTAAATTTCGGTCATCTATAATGTCGATTTTAAACCGACATTAAAGACAACCGACATCGAAAACCTTTTAAAATACGATCTTCGATGTCGGTTGTGAACCGACATTGTCCTCTTATAATGTCTGTTTTAAATTGATGATGAAAATTTAATTTTGTATGAGTGATATATATAAAAACTCAAGATTAAGATGAATTTGGTAGAATTTTGTCACATTGAGCGTTCTTAAAGTGTTGTGGATGACCATGATTGTAAGGCGACAACCAACCAGTTTTCATGCCATTGCTTGTACGATTTTCCTGATTAGTTGATCCACCCTTGTCGATGAGGACAAGACCTTTGCTTTTAAATCATGTTGATGGTTCTATTGTTTTTTTTTAAATTCTAACAAATTAATGCAAAAAATATTTATTAAGAGTTAAGGGTATTAATGTGAAAAGCTAAAAGGTACTATTAAAACGAAATATTAACAGATTCCTTCCATTTATTTAGGATTCTTTTGAATTTTTTTTAGTCTAAGATATTAATGAAAAATTTTAAACTTCACAGTTTACATGTATTTTTTAAGTAAAATACTAAAATGGTGTAAGTGCATATTTATAAATTTTGAGTTTGTAAAATATTTTCTTGTATTTAATTGATGGTTAGTGATAACTTGTAGAAATACAAGTTATTCTATTATTTTCTTTAAAACAATTAGAGAAATTTACAAGGAAATAGTAGAAATATAATATAAATCGTAGCAAATAAGCATGTTTTGCGATCAGATATTTACAAATGCCATAAAATGAGAATTCACGAAAATTTCCTTGTTTCAACGCAGGAATAAAGAGAAAAAGTACAAAAGCTGAAAAACTGCTGCAACCATAATCGCATAATCATAGAAGAGGCGACCAACATGAACTATGCGATGAACGCTAAAGGTCTGACACGCTCAGGCGGCGACTGTCAAATCCACAGAACAAGTTGGTGGCTGATTAGACGGATTCATGACAGAGCCAATGCACTTGTGACAAAGCAAGCGGCGCAGCAGGGCATGAAATTTAATGCATGCGTCAGGAAATCATTAGAGAGAAGTTCTATTGACGCCTATAAATAGTCAGCTTAAAAACTGAGGAAGGGGTTGGTTGAATCGAGAGATCAGCTTCCTCAAGAGAGTGGAGAGCATCGCCATTATCAACTCTTCAAGCTTTTCTCTGCAGAATTCTGAATACGAACGTCCAAAATTCTTCTTAGAAAAGCAAGAGCCATATTCAACCTTGAAATATCTTCATCAAGCAGTCATTCCGAAGCCAGCGAGATCAAGAGATTGACTCAACGGCCCGACATCTTCATTCTAGTTCTTTTTCTTACTTGTATCTGTATTTTTGAATTGATTTTGAGAGACTTCTTATTCAATTATCAATACAAGTTCATATATTTCATTCATCTACCTGCTTGTTTACATAATTACTCTTTTTAATATGTTGGAAGATCTAATCAAAAGTGTGAACTTATGCATGTTTAGCGTTTCACTAGTTAATGCATCATTAATCCTTGTTTTAAACTATTGAGAGATACGTTTAAACTTGAGTTCTTGCCTGAGAGGGTATAGAAAGTATACAAAGCATTAAGTAGCGAGAATTAGCATCTTAGAAATAAGGTGAGACATTTAACAAGTCAATCATCACATGCACCTTAGAGATAAGGAAAAGTGTGGATCATAAACCGAGAGGTTGCTACTAAAATATATGATTGACACTGTGAATTGTGCATAGACGCATGGTATAGAAATTCTTGACTGTTATTAAGAGTAATTTTCAAACGCCGTCGCATGTTGCTTGAATAGAAAAATACTTCATTGACAAACATCATATGCCCCTTTTGCTCGTCGCTTAACTCTCTTGTATTGTAATTACATTTTAGATTAGTTATCACATCTTCCACCTTTGTATAGACATTCATCGCATAGTTATCACCGCAAGGTTAAACTCACAAAAGTATAAAAGTCCCTGAGTTCGATCCTAGACTCACCAGGTTCTGACTTGAGTTACACTTGGATTTAAGTTAGATAAAGCTTGTGTTCACCGCATAACATTACACATATCAGCCAATTAGTGGAGAAGTACGCATGTATATCATAGTTATGCATTGTGGTTTATGAACACAACTTAGATTTTAGATTAGTTTAAATTTGTCTCTTAATTATTTATTTTAGTTATTTTAATATAGTTAAGTTGTCAAATCTAGCCTAACTCAATTAACATACAAGTGGATTGACATAGCTCAATTACCAAATTACCAGGTCTATGATTCGAATCCCCTACTCCTAATTATACTAAATATATATAGTTAAGTTTAATTTAAAATAAAATTAGGAAAATTACTCTAAACAGAAAAAATATCAAACTATTTACAAATATAGAAAAATTTCACAATCTATAAGTGATAGACGGTACAATTTTTCTATATTTATAAATAGTTTAACTCATTTTTCTATATTGGAAAACAACCCATAAAATTATATAATTTTCATAATTTAACTAAACTCAGACTCAAAGTTTTGTTTCTCATATTTTCCAAAAAAATGTTCAACGAATATTTATTTTGTTACTTTAACTAATTTCTAAATTATCTTTTTTGTTTTACTATAGTATGCTAACTTAAAATTAAAATATATATATATATATATATATATATATATATATATATATATAAAGAGTTTGAAGAATAAATAAATATCCTAAAGTTAAAAACCAACATTTCAGTCCTTTAAATTTTAAAAATATTATAAGTCTTTCGATAATTAACAATAAAAAATAAGAAAATTTTTATAGATAGAAAAAATGTCAAACTATTTAAAAAAATTGCAAAAAAAACATTGAAAGACTTCTATCAGCATATATTAATAATAGACTTCTATCATTTCTATCACTGATAGATCATAATAGACTTCTATCAGCATCTATCACAACTATCTAAAAATTTTACTATTTTATGTAAATAGTTTTCTTATTTTTATATTTTTAAAAATTCTTCATAAAAATATTTATTATTATAATTTTTTAAGTTTAAAGGTATTAATAAAACTTTTGAAAGTTAATACAAAATACAAATTTTAAGGGTATTTACTATAATATAGCCGAATAAAATTTGATCGATACACAAATTAACCATCGAATAACTATGCTAAATTTAATTAATTTCAAAAGAAAAGAAAAAACCTCTAAAACTTTATGGATTTCATTTGCAATTATGTTTTATTAGTCATCAAATATTTTATTTATTAATAATTGAAACAAGAGCTAAAGCAATGCTCCAAATTTAGGGTTTAGGTTGCAATATTTATGAGTCCTATTTGCAATACTTATCTTGTGTTAGTCAATTCTCGTACAATTGGAGTTTTTTTTTTTTTTTTTTTTTTTTTTTTTTTTTTTTCAAAACTAAATTTTAAAAATGTTAAAACTATAAGGAATTAAATTGAAAGTCAGTCCTTAAGAAATTGTGAGATAAACCCCAGCCGCTGCAAGTAGGTTTTAGCAGGAAAAATGGGAGCCCTCGAGCTCGAATTTCAGTAGACCTCTCTGCTTTGTTCGTTTGGTTTTATTTGATCTCTGTTTCCGTTTATGATTCCGTGACTGTGAAGATGGTTTTGTCAAACAAAAAGTTGAAGCAGAAATTGAGAGAAAAGCTAGCCGAATCGTTAATTTCATCAGTCGCCGGAAAAGACTCCAACGGTGATGTTTCCGGTGAACCGGATACAGAATCTCGGCGACAATCCCTCAAAGAGCTATTAGGCACCGCTAGTCGCCATGGACCCAGATTGTCCAAGCGAGAGAAACGAAGAGAATCGCTCATTTTGACAGCTTGGGATGGGAATACGGATGAGAAGAAGGAAGATGAGAATCGGGGATTGGGAGAGACGAAGAGAGAGAAGAAGAGGAAGAGAGATGAAGGGGTGAAGGAGAAGAATGCGGTTGATGGATTGGAAGAGGATAATGAGAAGGCCAAAAAGTTGAAGAAGAAAAAGAAGCAGCAGAAGAAGAAGAAGAAGAGTAATAAGAAGGCAAAGAATGGCGAGGAGGAGAAGGAGAAGGAGAAGAAGGGAGATGTAGCTGGGAATGAAGTGAAAGGGCAGGTTGAAGAAACTTATTATAATATAGGCAGGTAGTTCATTTAACCTATTGCCTTAGCTGTTATATATCTCAGTAGCTTAACATTTCCTTTTGAACTCTTAGATTGAAGGACATTGGTGAATTATGATTAATTTATTATAAAGATTTCTAGTGGGTTGGGTGGTCAATTAAACTCTATTATCTCTGCTGGAGAATGAGAACACTGAGGGACTATGCTTCTGATTATTGTAGTCTGTTCATGTTTGACATTGATCTGGAAATGGTTTGTCTTTGATTGTTTACTGTCGATGCTTGTGGAGGGAGAAACTGCATTACTAATATGAAATTGCTGCTTAGGGGAATGGCTTGTGTTAGTTCCTTTGTAGATATTGTGTACACAATCATGCCTATAGATCTGATAGTGTTTAATATATTGATCTGAAGAATTTTTAATGGTATTGCCCTAGTTCAATCTGTGTCATCTAGATTGATAGATGCATTAGTGTTGCCCCCTCCCTCCCTATTGATCACGTAGAATGTGAAATTGGATTTTTCTTTTTTGCTGATATTTATTAGTGTTCTGTAATATTCTACAGTGAATTTAATGAAAATTTGGCTACAAAAGTGTATGTTGGAGGCATTCCATATTATTCAACCGAGGACGATATTTGTAGCTTTTTTGAAAGCTGTGGCACTATTACTGAAGTTGATTGTATGAAGTTTCCAGAGAGTGGGAAGTTCAGAGGCATTGCAATATTGAGTTTCAAGGTATGGTAATCTGATTAATATGAATTTTCATTCCATTCCTCTTAGTATGGAAGATCAAACAACTTTTGAATGGTTCATGATTTATGCTTTGTGCCTGATCTTAGTCTTACTGAGTGTGAGTGAGTGCAAGTGTGCAACTGACTTTTTGAAGTTAATTGAGCTTAGAAAATGAAGATTCAAAAGGCATTATGATACTAAGAGTTACATAATTGAGCAAGTCAAGTCATGTGTAGAAACATTATTAAAGAATATTCACATGAACATACAATTAGCTTTCTTACTCTAAATAGTATATAAAATGTCATTTCAATGGATTTTTGTGTAACTAGCATGTCAGACCGTCAAGTTCTAATTGAGAGCTTGGGACTCGTGCTTTGCTTTGTGCTGAACTATATTGGCCAGATTTCCTCCCCCTTGTTGCCTAGTGAACATCTACTGACCAATATGTACCATTGAATTACTTGAACATTTATAAAGACAGAGGCCATTGCTCAAGTCTGCCATTTGGCTTTTTTAGCTAGGATCAGTCAAGATTCCATCACTGTTAAGTGTTAACAAGTATCAAATATTACTGGTGCATACTTCTTTAGTTCTTTGTAATAGAGAATTTCAGTTTCACTGAATTTTGGATTTATGGAGGCTAGATTTCTATGGTTTTATAGTTACCTTACCAGTTACCACTGTTTCCCTTTTGCAGACAGAAGCTGCAGCGAAACGAGCACTAGCCTGGGATGGGGCTGACATGTAAGGATATGAACAATTTGATCTCATGTCGCCATTACACTTTCTTACTTAATTCCACCACCTTATTACAAATTATTTCTTATATAGGGGGGGACTCTTCCTTAAAGTACAGCCCTACAAAGGAACTCGAACAAATAGAGCAGTTGATTTCTCTCCAGGAATTGTGGAAGGCTACAACAGAATCTATCTGGGGAATCTGTCGTGGGATGTAACTGAGGATGATCTGAAGAAACTCTTTGAAAACTGTAACATTGCGTCGATACGTTTTGGCATGGACAAGGAAACAGGGGAGTTTCGTGGCTATGCCCATGTTGATTTCTCTGACAGTGTCTCGTTAAAAACGGCTCTGAAGTTAGACCAGAAGACAATTCATGACAGACCCGTCAAGATAAGATGTGCAGTTCCAAAGAAAGGAACAGAAAAAAGAGGGGCAGCAGCTGCAGTAGCAGCAGCAGCAGCAAAAACACATCCAGAAACACATCCAGAAACGCATCCAGAACCTAAGCCTGAAATGAAGGAAGCTGCTGAAACTGGAGTAAGCTCTGCTGTAAGTGGTAAGATAAGAAGAAGAACATGCTATGAATGTGGTGAAAAAGGCCATCTTTCTTCCAACTGCCCAAAGAAGCAGCTTGCAGATTCAGTTGCAAGTGGAGTACAATGAATGCCTTCTCTTTGTTTCTTGTAGGCAGCAAAATTGGACTGGTGAGATGATTTTTATTTTTTTTAACTGTATGCTATTGTAATCTGATGTTTTGAATTTCACTTACAGAAAGGTTAACATAAATCTAATCTGGCTTGGGAAAAAATATTTTTACATTGAATCAGTTCCATCTCATATTGATTTTTTTTTAAATTTACATGTGCATTTTGAGTCTAAGATATAATGTGTTTTAAGAATTTATTTCTTCATTTGAAACATGGGCTAGACTGCAAAGATGTGTTTGGAGTGACTTTTTTCTAAGCGCTTAAGAAGTGTTTTTAGGTAAAAAAATAGTTTTAAATACTTCAAAAATAAATTCAAACCCACATTAATTTACTTCTTGAAAGTCCTCATGTATCCAACGTCTTAGCTTATTGGAACCTAAGTTTATGAATTAGCTATATTTAAATTATGTAAATGAATGAAATATACATATTACATATGCACATAGCAATAGAATCCGTGCCATCCGAAGTTGAAACTTATTATCTCATCTCGGGCTAGTTCATAAATTTTGATTTGTGAAGTTAAAGTAAAGGGTTAAAGCTAAATACATCTAATAGTTCCTAATGTTTTAAGTTACTTTAATTTAGTCCTTAAATATTTTAAAATTTTCTATTTTACTCAGCCCTTCCATATGACTTTTAGTTTTTATAAAAGAAAATGATGCATTAAACTAAGAAAGAAAAGAAAAAAAAAACATTATTAAAGACTAAATAGAGAAAAACTTTTAAAAAGTTAGAGACAATATGAAATAGTTGGTCTTTAGTCTTTACTTAACGTGTCATAATTAGCCGACCCTATAGTTGGGATTAGTAAACCTACTTAACAAATATAAGTTTGGGATATTAATTACTTGTGGAGTTATGATGAAAGTTGGGATATTAATTAATTTGGTATATATATATAATTGAGAAGAAAGTTGGTGGGTGCGGCGTCCCTAATTTGAGTAGGTGTTTGTAATTTGGAAGTTTGTCCATCAGCTTCCATAGTTTCAGCTTCCAAGTTTCAAGTTTAGGGATTTGTCAATTATCCTAAACCCTGATTTTTAGTGTCATGTTCTTCACCAAACAAACCTCCCATCACTTTCACTTCTCACAATCATTTTAATTTATACTCATTTCAACTTTCCAGACTATCAATTTCTTAATCATAATTTCATAGAGCTTTTATTGTTTACACGGGTAACTAAATGGTGATATAACATATTTGTTGAATAAACGTTTAATAATTTCATAGAGCTTTTATTGTTTACACGGATAACTAAATGGTGATATAACATATTTGTTGAATAAACGTTTATTAATCTTATATGATACTGGAAAAAAAATTGACCAATTAGATCAAAGATGAAATTGAGTATATATCTAAATGGTCTACTTTTGCAATGCGTTCATTAAACTAATTTAACGAACTTATTGGACATAAAATTACAAATTAAGTTCAACAACATATGTGAGTGTTTTTTTTTTTTTACATGAGAGGTGGGAGGATCGAATAACCTCAAATTTGATAGTACAAGTTTATACAAGTTGAACTAGACTCATATTAGCTATGCAGTGGGGATTCATATTTCAGATCTTTTAGTCGATGACACGATGTCTTAATCATTTAGCTACTTTAAACAAAAACATTATATTTATATTTGGTGGAAATAAAGAAACTTTATTTAAATAAATCATATATTCATTATCCTGTTTCGGTTGTAGTCAATAATATACTTTCATAAGCACAAAATTAGTAATATTTATAACCCTAAAGCTTCACAAGCATTTCTTACCTCACCTTCTTCTTCTTCTTCTTCTTCTTCTTCTGCTTCATTTTCATGGCTGTCAATGTGGAAGAAAGAAGAGAAACATTGACGTCAAGTGAATGGCAAAGCAGAGGAACCAGTCTTTATCCTCCTGAACAATCCGAAACCAAAATCATGACAGAATTGAAAACAGAGCCTACAGAGATCATCCCTGTAATATACTACCTCACTCGCCATGGCGAACTCCAGCATCCTCATTTGCTGGAAGTTCCTCTTTCTTCTTCCCACGGACTCTTTCTCAGAGGTAAACTTAACCTTGTCTTCACTTCATCAAACGATTTCTTTCATTTTTCAAATTTTCAGTCTCATTTGCTTCTTAGATGTGATCAAAAGACTGGATATCCTCCGAGGAGAAGGCCTTTCCAGATTGTATTCGTGGTCATCGAAGCGGTAATTACGCCTTTGAGATTCTGTGTTTGTTACCTGAGATAATACGATTTTCATAGATTTTTCTTCTTGATCTTCGTTTTTTTTCATCAATCGAACACAAATTCAATTCATATATTGCAATCAATCGAGGAGTTACTTACGATTTCAGGCGGTATAAAAACGGATACGTATGGCAAGACCTATCAGACGACGATTTGATACATCCATCACAAGGCCAAGAATACATTCTCAAAGGATCGGAAGTACAATTGCTAGAGGCGTCTTCGAGTTTCCGATCTTGTGAAACATCATCGTCATTTTCGGAGTCGAAATTTTCTTCAGAGACGAACAATTCGAGCACGGATTCGAACGTTGTCGTCGCGGTGAGAAGGAACAATCAGTCGTGGAATTCGCTGGAAGATATTTGCCGGAACGTAGTGTACAAGGCGAAAATCTCCGGCGAAAGCGGGACGAACGCATCGACGCAGACCGTTGAGAGGCGGCGGAGATGGACGGACGGTGTAGCGGCGGAGGAATGCGGCGGAGAGGGATTTTCAAATTCTGGAGTTGGAAGAACGGAGAGCTTGACGTCTGTTGATTGTGATGGAGAGGCGGATACGAGGGATCGGACGGCTGGGAAGAGTAACAGGTGGAAGGCATCAACGGTTTTGATGCAGTTGATCAAGTGTAACATCCAAAATTAAATGTGTTTTTTAGAATTCAATATATTTTCTCAAACAAATCATTTTCGGTTTACAGAGATTCCATCCCCCATCCCTCGTTGTTGTACTTAAAAAAAAACAAACAAATCATTTTTGGTTTCTATGCATTAATTTAGTTTTAAAATAATATTTTTTTAGGTTTGTTTTTAAATATAAAAAATGAGCAAATTTTTTTAATACACTCGCTGAGAGTAAAGTTTTTTTTTTATATTTATAAATAGTTTAATTTTTTTTTCTATTTAGAGTAATTTCTCTTTCTTTTAATTATATGACCAATTTATATGGAGGATATTATTCATGAATCGATTTTGTTTAGTACAACATGTGAGATATAATTTTTTGAACTTCAACTTTAAAGAGAGAAATTGGTGGTGTGTGTTGGTGCCAAATTTTAGTTTGGGTAATAACGGTAAATTTATTTGTTTGGAGAGAGAGAAACTTGCAAAGAAGAAATAAAGTAAGCACTGAAGTGATAAGGGTCACGTCCACTCTAATGCATAAAAGTCAGAAAAGAATCAAATGAATAAAGTATCAAACTCAAGAATTCAGAACTTACTACCTTCTCAAGGCTTTCTTGGTTTAATTATAGTTTTCTTTATCCTAATTCTTTTAGAACCTCGTTTCAGAGTCTATTTAAGAGTGTTGATTTGCTGGACCAGCCAGCTCGAAATGGGTTGAACCGTTGGGCTAGACCTTGACCTTGAGCCAAGGTTGAGGCACTTGGAATGGGCTTCAACCCATTCCTACCCTTTTATTTGATTTTCCTATTGGGCTTTTTGCCATACATTGAGCTTCATTGCCCTTCTTTAGTCGTTTTGCTATCAATCTTGCTTCTTTGGACAATTATGTTCTTAGGTCCAAAATTACTCAAAACAATGCGAGTTGGAGATATTAGGTCAAAGTCATAGCCAAACGAAAAAATTTCATCCTAAATTTGAGAGAAAACTCTCCAAAATTTCCTATTTCGCTCTCTATTACAACTCTCTATTTGTTGATAACTAATTGGCCAAAGTATGAATTTCCTTGTAGTAAAAAAAGAAAACATTAATTAATTTCTAGCTTTTTACCTTTTTTTTTTTTTTTTTTTTTGTCTATTTTCTCTTTCACTAGAAAAAATAGAATTTCATTTTAAAACTTAGAATAATGCGTCTGTATTTCTATTTTTCATTAATATGGGAGAAAAAAAATCAATTTTGGCCATAAAATTTTCAAGTTATATCATTTTTTTTAAATCTCGAGGTTGCATTTTTATCCGATTGTGTTGCAATATTAACCTCAAACTTTAACCAATATTGCAATTCTAACATTTTGATAAGTTTCATTTGAAAGATTGTTAATAAAAAAAAGTAATCTCACATCCGTTCAATAAATTATAACATATGTACCATACAAGATTTAAGAGAAAAGTGATATTGTTAGAGTTAATTTTCCATTGATATTTGTGAATTCTTCTAAAAAGATATTCAATAATTAATTTGTACAATAATTGACTTAATTTTGTACCAAACTTAATTGATCAAATATAATTTGAGAGATTTTTAAATTATATTTTGTTAAAACTAGTGAATAAATTAATTAACATTGAATAAAGGATAATTTGAAGTATTTGTCTAAGTTTAAATCTCAATTTGATGAAATTTAGACAACCCGCTTGACTCTACAACATTTGGGTGTCAAGAAAACTCTCATGACCTCTTAGCCATATATTGAGACTTTGTCTCCTCTTTTACCACTAAGTCAACCCATGATGATTTGATATTATAACATATCATTGTTCTATCCAAATGTTGGGCACATCAACCACATTAACAACATAATGAGACTTCTCCAAAATTTATTAGGTTCGAACTTTGGGCTTTTTAAGCCCAAGCCCATGTAGTTAAAAGGTCCAAGCCCAACTAACTCACAAACAAGAAACCAATTTTAAGACATTGATTGTTTGTTTGAAAGAGACTTTTCATGGGCAGTAAAAAACGTATGGTAAAAATGTTTTAATTTAACAAAATTTTGTTCATTGGTGTACGAGCGAGTGTTGATACATTAAAGATATATATATACTTTTTTGACAATATCTCGGGAGAAAAATCAAACATTTAATCTCAAGGTCAATAGTACAAATTTGATACTAGTAAAGTTGGGCTCATTTTGGTCATTAATAATATATTTGAAATCATAAACTTTTTATGAGTTGTGATATATTTTCAATACACCAATGTTACATGTTGAATGAATTATGAATGAGTGTTGATATGTTATCAATACTAGAGGTGTACATCAATCGATCGGTGTAGGTTTTGGGCAAAAATCAACACCAAAAATCGACCAGAAAATGGTTGGTATTCGACTAACAGTCGGTTGGTTCCATGTTTTTTTTAAGCCTAATATCTTTAGAACTTCCTTCTTCATGAACTTGTGGATATGGAAGAAGAAAAAGAGGAAGGGAGGAGAGAAAATAAATAAATAAATAAAATTAAAAAAAAAACTATTGCACACCATAGTCGGTTGGTCGGTCGGTTGGTCGATTTTTTGTGGAAAAACCAACCACCAACCGATCATTGTTAATTTGGTCAGTTTCAGCTGATCGTATCGATTTTCAGTGTCTTTATGTGCACCCGTGATCAATATAATGAGATATTTTAAATGTATTTTGAATGAGTCTAGATATACTCTTAAAACATCAATAGTGCTCTACTTTAAATGAATTTCAAATGATTGTTGATAAACTGCTGATACACCAATGTTTGAAATTACATTTTGAATAAGTGTTGAATCTACTTTGATATTATTTAGAATTAAATGAAATAAAAGGAAGGATTAAGCATTTACATATCTCATGGAGAATACGTTGACAAATATCTTTATGCTCCAACTCACTAAGTTGAATCTCCATCTCCACCGTAAAGTCTTCCTTGCTATGAGTCGTAACAAGGAACCAATGACTTATGGGAGTATTCTTGAAAGAGAAGGAAAAATGAGAGAAAAATAACCCTTCTCTATGATTTTTGACTCAGCTATAATTACAAACAACTCATGAGTGACTTAAATAGAGCAACCCTAATAATATAGTTATATTTTAACATCATATATTAAAATAAATATATTAAATTATTTGAATCAAATTCAAATATTTTAACTTTTCAAACATATAGTTTTTATTTGAATCTCATTCGAAATAAATATTTATACATATAATTTTATTTAATGTATCTTAATACATTAACATTTTTATTTGAATATTTAATGTATCAAATACATTAAATATTGTTCCATTATTTAATATATCAAATATATTATATTTAAATCAATTTGAACACTTCAAATTTTCTTTCAACTAAATTGAATCCTAATTGTTCGTATGAGCTAGTAAAGGGCTTTATAGACCTACAAATTATAAGTTCCAATGATCTAAAATTAATTAATTAGATTCTTTAATTAATCAATTTTTATTTATTAACTATAGGCCACTTCACTATAAAACTATAGTTGTACTCTTATGCACTGTAGGACAAGTTGTGTTCATGAATATAATCATTATAAGCAAGTTGATCATTCATGAATTGTTCGTAATTATAGTTGAGTCAAATGTTTGTTTTACTCCTGTAATTAAATCTTGCAATTTAAGTACCACTGGTCATCTAATGAACAATATGTTTATGATCCAATCATAAACCAAGTCCCTCCCGGGCCAATGAGATGATGGGACCTCATTAGTCAAGTCCTACATTAGTACTTAAGAGAACTATTTATCTACTTGCTCTATGTGGGAATGAGTGAATTCCATGTTATGAAATCACGCTCTCGACTCTCTATTTAGTCAAGTTTCTAAAATGGTTGACTTGAATCGACTAATCAAGTCAGTCTCACTCATACAAATCAAACGATGAACTCTCACAAGCAAGATTTTATAACTCGCTTAGGATTCAAATTGAGTCTCGTATGATCATCTTGTGAAATATTAATATTTTTAATTAATAGATTTACCGAGAGAAATTAAATATTTCATAGTTCAGTCTTATACAAACTCTTTGTTTGTATAGGATACCCCCACTCACATGTCTCCACATGAATGATTTGGATGAAATCATTTGTAATATTTATAAAGTGGGTTGTATCCATAGTGTCACTAGGATAAGACACCCAACCTTATTCATATATTATAGATCCTTTAAGTTATTTATTGAACATGATCCACTTGTATATCAACCAAATATTGTTCAAGTTTATATTTAATAACCTTGGATTTTACTTTAACAGATAATTTAATATTACATATTAAAATTAAATAATTTATTGATAACGAGGCTTTAAGGCACAAATCCCAATAGACATGTTGCTTAATTCTAATGAGATGTACATAATTCTTTTAACGAGTAATGATATACTATTTATGCACAATCCTTTAAAATGAATTTTGAATGAGTATTCTATTGACACATTAATTTTATTATTGAAATTGTAATTGAAACGAGTGTGATGAGAATAAACCATTTACCCAAAAATGGAAGACTATAGTTTCTAAATAATTTAGAAATCGATTTGAGATAAACTTTAGTAGCGTTTGGAGACAAAGATAGATATGTTTAATTCTCTTCTTCTGTTTTTTAGTTACACTTCAACATTAAAAATACATTTTCATCACGTTTGACCTTTGTCAATTCACCAATTGTGAAGTTATAATTTGTTTTCGATACCCTCCTATTTTACCCAAATATATATATATATATATATATATATATATATATATATATATATATATATATATATATATATATATATATATATATATATATTTGCTATTCTTACCACTACCTTTATTTTAATGGAATTCAATGAGCCTTTCTTGAAAGCATTAATGCTAAGAAGTCATAAAAGGGCAAAAGCCATCATTTTATTTTGTTTGGTCTTAATTTCACAACTTACATTCACCATTTGTATAGGATAAGCCCCCTTCCTAGAAAAAGCAATATATATATTCGAAGATTAGGTTTCAAAAACAAATGTAGATTTAGATAATTATACCATCTTAACTAGTCTTATTATTTCATATTTCAAGTTACAATGTTTATTAAACAGCAAGACTTAACTAATTCTATCTTTTTATTTTTATTTTTATTATTTTTATTATTATTATTATTATTATTATTTCAAGCATACATTATTTCAAAAAATCTATTTTTTTTTTATTTTGACATTATTGTTTCCTCATTTAAGTGAATTTCTTCCTCTTACTTAATTTTATCACAAATATCAACTCACACATCTTATAGTGTCATATCAACACAAATTAAAATTAAAATTGTTATTAATATATTCAACACATAATTACAAGTAACAATTAAAGTTAAGTAGATATGATTAAAAACTATTTAGATTTTCAAATGATCAACAATAGAAAAAAAATATATATATATATATATGTTGCAAAATTGAACTTCCAATTGTTTCAAATTAGAGATGAATATGTCAAACATATTGTCATGGGAAGACAAATGTATTTTATAAAAAAATCCATATAATATTTTCTAAAAAAATAAATCCATATAATATATGACGTGTTTTAAATAAAGAAAATAATATTTATGTGAATTAGAGTATAATTGAAGTAGTCATAGGTACATTACGTCTCTCTTAGTAAATTGTAGGTTCAAATTTATACCCATTAAAACAAATTATATCTTTTTACTTATACTAAAATTATTTTATAGAACAATATAGTACGATTTAGAAAAATAAAAATTCAAACCAACAACTTATAGAAGAAAGCAATAATCTTTAATTCATTAAAGACCTGCTTAGACGATATGATCATAAATCAAAGGCTTCAACATCAATATTAAAAATTAATCGATATCTCCAATATCTTTTATAAATACCCACAAACATAAAGAAATATCATTTATTAATCTCAATGTGTAGATATACACTAATAATAAGATATATAACTTAGCTTCAACTTAATTATTAATTTAAATGATTTTTATACTTTTTTTTATCAATATATCTGTAAAATTAAAATTTTGATATCAACATCAACATTAAATATATATTTTTTAAATACTCATTCCAAACAGATCCTACATTATAATATCATACTATATGAAATTTATATTATTAAGATGATTACGTGAACACAAATTCCTTGAACTATAGTTTAGGGGGGTTTTGAGCTAAGATAATCCACTACTTAGATTAGATCATAAAAGTTTTGTCCCAACATAAAAGATTAAGACAAAAGATTAGAACACATGGGGAAAAAATGAGAAGAAAGGAAAGGAAAGAATTTTCATCAACATACATTAGAAGGAAAGAAGAAAAGATATGAAGTTGCCAATATCCGTCTCTCGTTTTTCTTTTTTCTTTTTTCTTTTTTTTTCTTTTTTTTTTTTTTTTTTTTAACCTTTTCTTCGGCTACATTGTCCTTCCCCCAACATGATGTAATTGGCCAATGCATCACTTTTCTTTTCTTTTTTACAACTTCCTTTGCTTTGCCTTCCTCCAAACTCTCTATTTCATACTCTTCCATTTATTATTGCATGCTTTGAAATCAATACCAGAAGAAACAACACATACCCATCAATACCAAACATATCTTTTTAACCCAAATAACCTGAAAGAGGGCATTAGTACTGCATCTTCCCCTTCCCTTTTGGTTTTTCCAAAATGCTTCTCTCCTTCTTTTGCTACCCTTTTGTGTTATTGTTACATAAACTTCGAATCTGAGAGCTTTCTTCATGTGAATTCTATTGTATCCTTCGATTCTCTTGCTGGGTTCTTGTGGGTGTTTCATCTTTTCGCTTATCTGTGCTTCTTTTTCGACTTTCGAATGGGACCCATTAGAGGGTTCAAGAGAAAGAAGAAGGCAGAGAAAAAGGTTGACCAAAATGTCTTCGCTGCTGCTTCACTATCGTCTCAGCCCCAGCCCTTGGATTGGTGGGATGAGTTCTCCCAGAGGATTACTGGTACAAACTATTTTTTTGCTTCTCTTCGAACTCTGCCTCTTCTTTACTACTTGTTAATTTTACTCTCTCTATTGCTCTTTTGTTCAATTTGTGCATTGTCATTGCTCTTTGTTTCTTTCTGTTTATTGGGTCTCTCGACTGAATTCTCTTGTGTTTGGTGAGGTTTCTGGACGGTGGTGGAATGTAGTGTTTAGTAATCATATATATTCGGTTGTGCGTTTAAATATTGAGTTCTGCAATTATAGAATCGTGATATTATCTGGAAAATCTCGAACTCTTTCTTTGACATCTTATGACTTTGAGAGGGTCAGAAGGGGCAGCCTGTTGAAGTGATCTTATGAGTATTACTGCTTTTGGAATTCTGTGGAGATGGATCAAATCTGTCAGCAGTAGTTACTGACTTAGATATGTTAGTTCACTTGATAATTGATGTGTACAAGTAGTGGCTACTCACTTAGCTGGCTTATAGAGTGTTAACTTGTGTTGTATTGTAATGATCTTCTTCTTTTTTTCTCATTGAATTGTTGAAATTTGATGATGAAGTTGGTGTGGTAAGTTTTTGTTTCCAAGGAGTTGTGTCTTCCAAATTTCGTTTAGGACAGTGTTCTATTTCACTCTGTGATATCTTTAATTGATTGGATTATTATGCTATATCTTCATTGAGATGAATCTTTATATAGAAATAATGACAATGCTGCTTGAAGAATTGATTATCACTGACACTATGACTGATTGATTATTGTATCGGGATATTAGTTATTTCTTAGCTGCTCTTACTTTTTCGAGCTTTGTCGTTCTTAGCCATGTTTGCTAATTTAATGACTTAAAATTCCTCTATGTTTTGACTGGCTAGATTATCTGGTCTGGGGCAGGCTTTTCATCTTACTATATGAATTTTATTCCCAAAATATCCTCTTGGTTCTCTTTGGTAGCAGCAGCAATTATTTTGTTTAATGCAAGTAATACTACTAACATAACATAAAGATGTACTATGTCATCAATTAATTGATCTTTAGCCAACATCAATTGGAAGTTCCTATATAATCTTTTGTCTCAGCATTGCTGGCAATAAACATCTTTAGAGAACTGAGTTCACTGTGATCCACAACTCTTGTTTTCTTCTTTATCGAATCGTATTAAAGATATCACTCTTGAGTATAGTATATTTTTTATATTTGTAAGTAAGGCCACTGAGATATGGAAGGATGTCTCTGAAAGTAATAATCTAGAATTTAGATAATACGGGGGGGATTGGACTGTATTTGACCTCAAGTATGTGTTTTAAAAACAAGAGAAATAGATTAATATGTTGTTCATGTCAATATAGTATCTCAGAATTTAGAAGGCATGCTAAACAATGAGATCTAGAGAGCTAATTTTTCTTGGTTAGTATTATTTGTTCTATTATTAAAATAATCATGTTTGATGGCCGTCAAATTCAATTCATGACACATAGTTGTATACTATAATGCAACCTGATTTAGGTTGAATTTTAGAATATTATTCTAGAGATATTGTTGTGACTTTGTATCTTAGACAACTCCTTTATAATATCATTTATTAATTTAAGCTATAAACATCTTTATCTGGTTGTTTTAGAGGCTTCTTGGAAATGGCTATGTTTAAGTTTCGATTTGATTCAATTAGTAATGCTGCAATGCATAAAAGATCACAGAGAACCATACTCTTGGATCTCTTCCACGTGGTCAAGATTTATTTCAACCTACTGATATTGCTAAGTGCTCAAGATTTGTTTTTGGTATTCCAGACATGCATATTTTCTTAATAATCTGTATTTTTCGCCAACACTTTTCAGGCATTTAGGACGACAAGAAATCTGGAATTTTAGGACAGCCCATCTTTTTAGTATGTATTCTTGATTGAATTTCACAAATGAGACAAATTTTTTAGCATGCGTAAAAAAAATTAAGACCCCATCATTGGAAAACAATTATATCTGAGAATTTTATCAATTTCTAAATGTCCCTGACAGAAAATATTGTTTCTTGACGTGTAAAAGCTTTATTAGGACAGCAGTTCTTGACAATTTCTTTTAGTGAAATAACCAAGAATAGATGTAAAACTAGATTTCTTAATTTTGTTCCCATACGATCCCTTGAAATTAGAGTTTATACAAAATTTATTAGAATTCAAGGACACAGTTGTACAACTTATAGAATACGTCTTGTTCAAGTAAGGTTGTAGTTTATACAAAATTTATTAATCGATAGATTTTCCCCCATTAGCAGTAATAAGTTCATTAGTTTTATCACGATCTATCCTCCATTTTTCATGTCTAATGTCCTTCATTCTTTCTTTATATCTTGTTTATTCCTCCTTTCTTGCCCATTGTCTTTTATAGTGTATCAGCATTCTTTTCAATTGGGCCTATGCTTCTTTCCATGTCACAATTGGTCTTTATGCATCAACTATTGTATCGTAAAAAAAAAGGAACCTTAGATGAGCTGACAACCAAACAACAATGGCTCAAACTTTAATCCAGATTCCCAGAAATACTTAGAAGTCGGCAACGGAAACAGCAGGTTTAATTATTCTTGATTTGAAGTTATTAGAGAACCTAACAGCATGATCAAAGTGCGTAGATTTTGTTAGATGTTAGTAACACCAGAAGGCTAGCTGAGCTTCAGGTACCAAAAATTAACACATGCTGGAGTTCAGCTTTATTAGATACCAGTTATTCTATTTTCATATTCCATCTTCTGAAATGTTGGTTACAGTTTAAGATGATTTGGGCTTCATAATCTGAATGTCCACTGCATATTAATTCACGTGAAGGCTTTAATTTTTTATTGTCACAGATTTTTCTGTAGCATTAGTCTATGTAGTAAAATAAAAGTTATCACTCTCGTCAATGTTGAGGAAGTCATTGGCCTGTTATCACAGTTAGCAGTTACTTTGTTCTGGCCACGATTTATGATGCAATAAGTAAATCCTTACTTTTAGTTTAAAATCAATGGATTGACTAAATGTGTGGTCAAATGACTTCGTCAGATTTTCGTCCGAGTATAACTACAGCATTTCTTCTGGCTCATTGCTCACAAAAATTTACTTTAATCTTTGTTTAGTGATAATTGAGTTGGATATCTTGATCTGATATTAATTAGCATCACTAATAATGTCAATTGTTTACATTTACTATGAATTATCTCTCTCTATCTGTCATACCTGAAAAAGTACAATGCCATGCAGTAAAGAGTTTCTCTTAGGACATTTGCAGCAGGGACTGATAATATCTTCTTTTTTTTTCCCTTATTTTTGCCTCCAATCAGGGCCATTATCTCAGTCAAAGAATACACAATTTGAGTCGGTTTTCAAAATTTCAAGAAAGACATTCAGCTATATCTGTTCTCTTGTCAAGGAAGTTATGATGGCTAAAACTTCAAATTTTACTGACTTAAGTGGCAAGCCTTTGTCTCTAAATGATCAAGTCGCTGTTGCTCTTAGGCGACTTTGCTCCGGTGAATCGTTATCTAATATTGGTGATTCGTTTGGAATGAATCAATCATCAGTTTCTCAAATAACTTGGCGTTTTGTGGAGGCAATGGAAGAGAAAGGCCTCCACCACCTCTCATGGCCTTCAACAGAAGAAGATATGGATCAGATAAAGTCCAAGTTTAAGAAAATCAGAGGCCTTCCTAATTGTTGCGGTGTAATCGAAACGACACACATTATGATGACTTTGCCAACGGCAGAATCTGCAAACGGCATCTGGCTTGATCGTGAGAAAAACTGCAGCATGGTCTTGCAAGTGATTGTAGATCCGGAAATGAGATTCTGTGACATCATCACAGGTTGGCCAGGAAGTTTGAGCGATGCCCTTGTGCTCCAAAGCTCGGGGTTTTTTAAACTTTCACAAGATGGCGAGCGGTTGAATGGCAAGAAGATGAAGCTCTCAGAAAGTTCAGAACTAGGAGAGTATATTATAGGAGACTCTGGTTTTCCCCTCTTGCCATGGCTACTAACTCCTTATCAAGGGAAAGGCCTTTCGGATTATCAGACCGAGTTCAATAAGCGGCATTTCGCCACCAGGTTGGTGGCTCAAAGGGCATTGACAAGGTTAAAAGAGATGTGGAAGATCATTAAAGGGGTAATGTGGAAACCTGACAAACATAGACTACCAAGGATCATTCTTGTTTGCTGCTTACTTCACAATATAGTGATCGATATGGAGGACGAGGTGCAAGACGAAATGCCCTTGTCTCATCATCACGATCCAAGTTACCGACAACAAAGTTGCAAATTCGTCGACAATACTGCTTCCATTGCAAGGGAGAAGCTTTCAATGTACTTATCTGGAAAGTTACCACCCTAAGGGAATCCCGTCCTGCGTGAGAACATTCTTTTTCTTCTCTTTCCTTCCTTTTGATAGATTGATCTGTGTTGTTGTTTATTCAAATTCTGATGCTCTACCTGTCGAAATTGTTATTCACTCATTTAAGTGTTATGGATGACATAAATTTAATCCATCTCTTGTGATTATAGTTTGCTAAATAGATAGATAGCCAGTTCACTTTTTCACAAACATTATGCTGTTTGGCAGCCCCTTTTTTTTTTTTTTATTCTCTTTTTTTTTTTTTTTTTTTATCTCAGATTTCATTTGCAGAACTAAGCAAACTGTTTGGAACTTTGAGCTGAAGAAATCTCCCCTTCACAACTGTTCTTTGCCCCAATGATAATATGTTTACAATTTCCACTTTCAACTTGCTTGTTTTACAAGGTTCCGTTAGTGATAGTTTTTTTGTTTCTGCATTTTTCTATCCGTGAACATTTTACTAGAAACGTTAGCTTTGCATTTCTAGAACTGAACTATCAACTTTTAAGATGGTAATAGGTGACTTATTCTACAAGCTAAGCTTGGATTGACAATTTTATTTTTTTGATGAGTGTTCCCCTTCAAGTTCAAATTTTAAAAGTCTCTAATTAGTATTTGAACATTCAATCTTGTGTTAAACATGTTCTTAATCAACTCGACATGTAAAAAAAAAAAAATTTACGGACTTTTTAAATATAAAATTGAGATTTGTTTCCAACATAACTTTAACCTTTCAATTTCATTTCTACAAGGTCTATAATTCTTTTTTTTTTTTTTTTTTTAATGTCAAATAGGTTGAGAAAGTTTGAAAACGATTTCATAGTCAAAATTTAAAGATCTATTAGATACAAATATTTAAATTTATAGACGCACCATTCATAAACTAAACTTTTCCCTTTAGCAATTAACTCCCTAAAGTTACAAAAACGCATCTCAGCCTCTCAATTTAAGCAATTAACTCCCTAAAGTTACAAAAACATTGCAATTAAATCCTTCCCTATAGCAGTTGGGCTTAGTTATTTGTAACATTTTCATAAATTTAAGAGTGTTATAATAACTTTATAGTTTAGAATTCAACTCCAACAATTCTTTCTTGATCATGGATAAGTTATTACATTGAAAAAGTTGTAGACAAAGAGTCTAATTTAAGCATAACTTATATAGTTTTCAAATTTAAAAAGAAGTAAAAAGTAAAAAAGTTTGAGACCAGAGTTGAAATAAAAACATAATTTGGGGTGGTTTTCCAAATTTGATAAACCGAGTTTAAGTAGGCCATCTTCATGGGCTTATCAAAGGCCCAGCCCAATTACATCAACCTCATCATGTTTGGGAGAAACGAAAAGACTTTAGAGTATAAGAATGGATGGATTCTCTCATAAGTGGTGCTAATTTTGTCCATAACAAACGGTAAGAGAGGAATAAAAAACTCCAATAACCAAATCTTAAATTTTAAAATTTTGGTCAAACCTGAATTCACCCTAAAATTTTGGTTATCCGTACGATTTTCCGATTTCATCTGACATCTGTAAACCGACTTAAAAACGATATTAATGGAAGAAACGTGGATTAGGAAAGGAAAATCCACAGGCTGCGAAGTTTTTTTTTTTTTTAGTGATGTTTGAACATTGAACTTTTCCGAATAATAGAAATGGAAGTGTAGCATTTGACGGAAGACGAGAAATTCTTGTCCGCCAAGTCGTCAATACCAGTAAACCGCTTTTCTTTTCTTTTTTTTTCCTCCCGCATTTTGCTCTGATAAATGTCTCTCTTTATTTGTTAATCCTAATCGAGTAGTTGCATTATGCTTGAAATTTCGCCTTCAGTTTCGTAATGCTTGGAATTTTGGAGCCATTTTAGGTATTAAACCTACTCATATCATATGTCACGATTTGATTATCTTCCTAAAATACCAACAAATTTCCAATTACCATTTGATGTTTGCACAAATCAGGAATTGGATTTTCTTCGTTTGAATATCAGAAGTGAATTTTTTCCTGAATTATATCATCCATCCATCCCTTTTCTCGTTTATCTCATGTTTTTCCTTTTTTAAATCCCTAATTATGATCAATAGATCGCTTCCTTCCAGGTGGGGTGTCAAGAAAACAGCCGGAAAGTACACAGAAACAACCCTTGTAGTTAGTTCCATTCATATTAAGCAACAACTCTCGTAGTGGAACAAGTTGGTGTGTGAAAGGACAAGTTTTATTGTTATCAATCTGAACAGAAACAAAATGAAAGTATGGGAATGTTGTGAGAAAATACATTGTACGCGTTGTATGATGATCAAATGTTTCTGGTAAGAACATTTGACCAATCTTATTTATATTGAACTTTATTTAAACAGGGCAAAAGAAAGAATGCATGGTTTTATGTTACAGCCGTGTCCTGAGAGTGTGGCTCGCGTGTGTAAAGGTAAAAAAAGTAAAGCTAGTTGTTGGGTTGATGATAGATATGGAGCTTTTCTTATTTGACTTTGCAGTTCAAGGAAGGTTGGTGTTTTTCAATTCCAACTGAACCTTTGTATTATATGCTGACTAATGGGGTCCGTACTGTTTGTTCATCACAGGTGAGGAAAATTGGAAGTTAGAATTAGTTTTGTTTCGTGGAAGCTACGGAGCTTTAGATAATTTTCAAAGTTGAAACCAATTTTTTTATGAATGGTTATGTTATGCCTTGTGATATGGAACTTGGAAACTCTATGTTTGGCCCCTAAGAATAAGAACTTTCGTTAGTCTAATAGTGAAATTAGACTGGACCTCTTGCATTTATTCCTGAAAGGTTTGTTTATGAAAGCTACTTTTGGCCTTTGGGCCACCCAAAGTGCCATAAACCAAAAAAACAGAAAAGAAAAGAAAACGATCTGCTGCGGTTAGATATATGATTTGGCCCTTAACATATAATACCAATTTTCAATTTTGTTTATCATGTATGTACCATTTTGTCAATTTCTAGACTTTCGAATCATTAAAGACAAAATTGAAAAATGGTGTCAAGGACTTAATCATTTGTTAAGCCTTATGTTTATCATTTAGCTTTGCAAGACCAAGTAGCTTTTCTTTCAATTGTTTCATAATTGTAGCCATGTACAGGTACTGGTGAGTAGTGTATGGTTTTTGGTCGTAAAATTTCTCTTTTGTAATGGGAACTTGACAACAAATTTACAACTACCATTGCTTTTGGTCTTATCTTTGCCTAAGTAGAAAATTCCAGAAAGGTGGCTAAATTGTTTGCTGCCATTGACTTTTGGTTTCTATTTGTGTGAACTGGTAGTTTAAAAAGTAGCCTTCTTTTTTTTGTTTCTTGTTACTGTTTTCCAGGTGTGCTGCTAAACAACCCACCCATACTAAAAGTCCAGAATTTACATTTCAGAGGGCAAAACCGTCCAACATCTAGTCTCCTGTCGACATCAGCGCTATGCCAAAGATCTTGAAACACCCGGCGAAATAGGTAATAGTAATTCTGGTCTTTCTATTTGATGTCCAAACTTTTGAAACTTCTTGCTTGGATGATCATGTGTAATGAGAAATGGTAGCTGCCCTTAGTTTTTTGGTCATTGGAGTGTCCAATTACAATTTGGACTGCTTTTTGTCATTTGACCACGGAATGAAATGAGGCTAAGATCACCCAAGATGTCATTAAAGGACTTCTAGTAACAGTTTGAACGATAAGAACAAAAAGTTTGCTTACTAGAAAATAAAAGCTGCACTTGATAAACTCTAAATCTAGTGGTAAATGGCACCAAAAGTCAGTACTTGCTTAAGTCAATGCATATCTCTCACCAAGTCACTAATAAATAAGGTGAGAATTATCTGATGTGGACCAATCCTGATATGAATTGTTGATGAACATGGAGTTGAATTTTTTAGAACCCCTTTTTGACTTAAGTTTTTCCCATCGCCCCTCCCCCCCCCCCCCCCCCCCCAAAAAAAAAAAATACACATCAAACGCAAGTAACACGACGATATCTGACCCGAGTACCGTGGTGTAGAGGTAAGAAATTTGAAATATGACTATTATATTGATACGAATGGAATCGTGTCCTGAGTTTATTGATACTTGGTAACTTTTTATTGTCTGTTACAGGAGAATTTTCCTTGTAATGCTTGGGAAGAGGTTAAGAAGAAACAGTGATGAAAGATCATGAGAGAGAGAGAGAGAGGGGGAGGGAAATGTGAGAGAGAAGATATACAGTTGAGAAAAGGGGAGGCCATTGATTGAAGCAGTTTCTGTGGTCATATAGATTGATGGGCAATAAATGACTAAACAACTGAGTTTACTTTTTGTCTTTGCTTTTCAATTTTTCTACTCTCAACGTCACTACTTTGCTTCAAATTCCCTGCATTTGTTACTACTCTTTCTTTATGTCATTCATCCTCTAATGCTTTTTGTTTCCTTGCATTGGAAACTGCCCTTTAATTGTATTCAATATTTTACGTCTTAAACTAGCTTAAAATACCATAATCGTTGATCTTCGTTCCATTTGTATCTTCTTTCAATAAATCTTAAAATTAGTCATTATTTTTAGTTTGATGTTATTTTTATTGAAGTTAGTAAAATGATAACAATAATTTAAATTTTCTTTAGAGGGGAGGCTAATGGATATTACATGGAACTAGCACTATGGACTAATTTTAAGCTTTCATGAAAATATAAGGACTAAATTTGGACTCATGAGTTTCACACTATAGGTACCAAAAAGGTATTTTAACAGTGGCGGATCCATAAATTTTGTTGACGGGGACTTTATAATTCAGTAAAAATAATCTAAAAAAATAAATGTAAAGAGTGGGACTTGAACCTGAGTCTGGAGGGGGTTAAAAAATAAATTTACCACTAATGATAATAATATTTTAGCAACTTGTTTTATATATATTATATAAAGAGTATAAAGTTGAGGGGGGTTCGAGTCCCATCTGGATTTATACTAAATTCGCCCACGTGGTTTGGAAAAAGTTAGAATTTGAACCTGTAGTTTTGAAATTTAGAATTTAGTTTTTATGGTTTGATAAAATTTCATAAATTCTCCTAAATAGTCTTAGATACTATTTATGAGGATTTTGTCAAACCATAAGAACTAAGTTTGTAATTTAGCCTTTAAATTATAGTGCAAGGTTTTATAAATTTTTATGTAATTTTTTTCTTAACTAAGAATTAACCCATCAAGGCATTATAAGGTCAGATGTAATATCTATTAGTAATCAAGAGGTCTATGATTTGAATCTCTCCACCGCTATTGTACTAAGAAACAAGTCTATGGATTTATTATGTAAACAGCTTGTTTGTTAATCCTTTTTAGAAACTTTTATTAAGAAAATAATACTTATTTGATTGCCTTTTTTATTAAGGAAAAAAAAGGTAAGATTTTTAATTATCCTTATTACTATCTCTTCTTTCCTTCGGATATGAAATTATCTAATAGAATAACTAATACAAATACAATGGAAATCTTTCGATTCTATTAGATATAAAACCCAATTTAATATTTAATATATCGATAATTTTTAAAAAATAATAATAATAACTCTGAGACTTATTAAACTCAAAATTAAAAGTTTAGTAATCTATTAAATATAAAGTTGAAAGCGGTAGACTTTTTAGATACTTTTTAAAATTCAATAACTAAATAGATAAACTTAAAAGATAAGGACGGATGTTCTAATTTAGCTTAAATTTAGAAGTAATCAATTTCAAGGATGTTTGTTAGTAAGGGTTGAAGAAAGATTATGTGTTATTTGAATCTTTTGCTCACTTGAGATAGTCCTGACGTGGGTATGTTCCTACCAAATAAATGAGCACGATTTTCTTTATAATTAACACATAATTGAATCAATTAATGGGTTTGGAAATTTTTTAAATCAAAGATTTAAGATAGTCAAAAAAAAAATAATAATAAAAATCACGGATTATTTTCTCTTTTAATATTGAAAGAATTCCAAGTATAATGTCAATACACGTGTGAGTGCCTACTTTTGGCATTACTTACTTTTAGATATTATTAAAATTTTGCAAAAAAGTCAGCTTTAATTTGGTAATTTTTTAAGTCTAATTTCTAATTAATGAGGCGATTGTTTCAAAAATAATAATAATAATAATAATAATAATAATAATAATAATAATAATAATAATGAGATGATGTATGTATGAACAATATTTTCTAAAATTATTTCTTCTACTTACCCTATTAGTATTTATTGTTTATTAATTAGAGCAGAAATGGAGGTGGTGAATCTACTCTTGAGTGTAAAACTTTCCAATATTTCTTTTGCGTACTTTATAATCTTCATAAAATTATTATTATACTTTAAATTCTTCATTTTGGTTACTATTTTCTTTATATTTATATATAAAAAAATGTTATGTTCATCTTAACTATTACAGGCATTTGAGAGCGATGAGTTGGTTATTATAGTTTGTGTTTTGGGTGTAGACTATTTTAGTCCGAGTAAAAAATAGTAAATACGGTAATAAAGAAAGAGAATAATAGGAAATAGTAAGCACGGTAATGAACATAAATTTTAAATAGTATCACTGAAGATAATTGTAGGTGATAAATTGTTGAGGAGCCAAACAACCTCTAATTTCTTCAATTGTTTTTTGGGAAAGTAGATTATCGAAATCTTAGATGCCAATTATAGATATACGTTGTTTTGTAAGAATATTTTTGCAGATATCTGAAAATATTTTGTTGACTGTGTTTGTTTTATTTCTACCCTGGAATGTTTTATATTTACATAATGTTCCAAGAATGTCTTTACAACTATTTATTAGTTTATAATTAATTTGATATCATTTGAACTTATATAATATATTTGTTTTTATCAATTTAAATTTCTTTTTAAATTAATACAATATACATTATTTTCTTATGTTATTTTTCTCAACAAAATAATATATCATAATTTAAGATTTGTTTTATAAAATAGGGGTCTTTTCAAAAATAGAAAAAAACTCAAAACTAATTACACATATAGAAAAAATAGTGAGAAATAGAAAAGCATGGATTGGACTTTTTTCTATATGTGTAATTAGTTTTGTTTTTTTCTATACACAATAATTTTCCTATAAAATAAAGATTAATTTAAATTTAAAATTAAATATTTTGCTAAAAAATAATAAGAATTACGACATAATAAAAGGAAATATGATATATATAGTTGACAATATTTGTTTTAATTATATAATGCAAATGAAAATTAATATATATGTAAAATAAAATAAAAAGGAAGGACAAAAATGTAAAATGGGATGGCCACAACTCGGGAATCTAGAAAATACATGTTTCAGGAGGGTATCCAAAACTCTCCCGATGCCTTCCATCTGGGCATCCTAGGATGTCTGGGATCCTCCAGATGCCAGAGGATCTTATAATACCGTAAAACAAACATGTTAATCTAGAAGTTCACTCTATGTGAATTTAGGATGCCCGCAAAACAAACGGCCCCTTAAATCATCTATTTCAAAATTATATATCAAATTTGATCTCTTAAAATAAACATTCACTTGGATCTTAGGTAAAATGTTTATCTAAATGCTCTATGAAAATGTAAGTAACAACAAGAACCACAATTATGTAGAATTCAAAGACTATATAACAAAATAAATATTGAAATATGAAAGTTGTAAATTAGTTTGAAGAAAACAATAATTTATTGCCAAATTACCAAACTCAAAACCTTCTTCCAAACCCAAATACCCAAACATAAAGATAGAGATGAAAATGGAGTTAGTGATCTTGATCATTGAACCCTAAAGAAGAATGGCTTTTCCAAATAAAAACAGACTTTCTTTTGTTTCACCAATTATTTAGCTAACCCAATTTCCTATATTAATTAATTAGTAAATGACTTATTTTTGCCAATCTAATCCCGACAAATGGCGCAATCGTATTGGCTGTGACTAATGATGGAATTTTAAACAAATTCATTTTGAGAATGTCTCGAGTTAGATGGTATTGCAACCTAAAGTTTGTACCTTTACCCCTTTGCCTACTCTTTGGGATTTTTGTTATTTCCCTTTTATTATCTTTTCAAAACAATTCAAATTAAAATCATTTTCTAATTAAGAAAATAATAATAATGATAGAGTGAATCTTTAATTATATCTATCTTTATACAATTCACTCAATTGTCTAATTACAGTTTATCACTCAACAAATTCTTTTTTATAGCACAAGAAACTCCTAGAAAAATTTTCACTGATAGAAAAAATGTCAAAATATTTACAGAAAATAGCAAAAAGAAAACATTGATAGATATTGATAGACTTCTATCAGCATCTATCAGTGATAACTTCTATAATTTTTATCACTGATAAACTCTAATAAACTTCTACCAGAGTCTATCACAACTATCTACAAATTTTGCTATTTTGTGTAAATAGTTTTTCTTATTTTTCTATTTTTAAAAATTATCCTTTTCATATATAGAAAAAATGTCAAACTATTTACATAAAATAGTAAAGAAAATACTGATAAACGTTGATAGACTTCTATCCGCATCAATAAGTGATAGACTTTTATAACTATCTAAAAATTTTATTATTTTGTGTGAATATTTTTTTTTTTTTTCTATTTTTAAAAATTCCCCATCTTTTACATGATATAATTAGGCATAATAATTGATGAGGACAAATTAACCTGAAGCAGTTTCTTCATTTGTATTAAATAATATTAGGTATCAATTATGTTACCCTAATTAACCTTCTTTGAATAATGAAAGTAAACTACTCCCAACTCAATCCATTATGTGATTACTATTTAATAAATAAAGTTTAGTTTTGCTTTAATTGATATGTACTCTCTCTCTTGAAGTTGAAATTCGATTTTTCGTCCTCATAATTATTATACTAAAAAGATATTAGGTGACAAATGTACAACTGAGCAGATAAAATATTAATTACTATATTATATGAAACACAAGGTTTTGTTGATATCCTTTATTCAAAACAGTGCAATAGCCTAATCCATGGTTTCTTCTTTGTAAATCGAGAAGGAAACATTGATGGTCATAATCTAGCTTGCGCTAATCACGCACGTCGCTTCAAGCACTCGGACATTTGGATCGAGGATTGTCCATCGTGTGGTTACCTCGATTGTTTGCAGGGATCTACAAACACCTTAGTTTTTCGGCTAATTGTTTTAAATGACAAAACTACTGAAAATATTTTTAAATATAGCAAAATGTCATTGTCAGTGATAGACATTGAATATACTACTATCATCTATCATTGATGGACAAGGCCATTTTGCTATAATTTTAAATATTTTAGCTTATTTTACTATATTTGAAAACTAACTCTAATTTTTCTTGTTTGTGTATATTTTTGCTTTTTCATGTTAATTTAAAAAAAAATTACCATCTTAAAAATAGAGGGTCTAATCTTTACTAGTACCATGCGAACTCCCTTACATTCCAAAAAATCTAAAGCACTATCATTAACTGTAAGGAAATTTTTTAAAATAGAAAAATAAGGAAACTATTTACACAAAATAGCAAAATTTTTAGACAATTGTGATAGACGTTGATAGAAGTCTATTAGGGTGTATTAGTGATAAAAATTATAGAAGTCTATCAATATCTATCAATATTTATTTTATTATTTTTTTTTTTAAATAGTTTGACATTTTTTTCGGAAAATTTCCCCTAACTATATCACTTTTAATTCTTCATATTTTTAGTCCATATCTCTCTATTTTTTAAGACAAGTAAATAGGCCGCATGCACACCTCTTTATTTAGGTCTTATTATTTAAAAAATAATAATTAAATCTTATAATTTCAAAGAGAAAATAATAGCTAGAAATGAATGATAATAAGTTAATAAAATACACATAATTGAAAATGAAAAAGGAAAAGATAGGGGATTTGAAGTAATGAGTTGCTTATGATAGGGATAGAGAGATGACCAAACACAAAAATATATGTGAATATTTTGTATTTGTATTTTTATATTTTATTTATCAAATCACTTTGTGTGGGTATGATCTGGGAAAGGGAGTTTTTTAAACAAATATTTCATTATTTTAATATTATCCTTATTACTGTTATGTGAATGAGATTTTTTAAGTAAATATTTTAACATTTTGGAATTGTATAAGAAAACTGTTCCGTAATGCATTTCTTTGTAGTTTTCAGTGTGGATTATATATTATTTGATCAATTAGATTTATTTCATATCTAAATTGTAATTTAAATTTGTCTCTCACCAATTAGAGCATGAATCAATGACTAAGTCAAAATGTTGGTAATTTAATTTTCACCCTTACAATTGTTGAACTTTAAATAATATCTCTTATCAGGGTATATTAGTCTTTTGGTCATATATTTAAGGTTAAAAGTCACCTATTAATCTCTAAATTTTCATAAAAAGTAACAATTTAGTCCCTGAACTTTGGTTTGTAAGAATTTTGTTCTTGTACTTTCAATTTTGTAACAATTTAGTCTTTATACTTTAAAATTTGAAACAATTTAATCTATCTTAGAAACTAGTGTTAAGATTTAATGAAGTTTTTGGCATAGATAAACCGATAAAAAAAATTAGAGACTCAATATTATTATATAATACAAAGTCTACATCATGAAATAATAAAAATTGACATCTAATTGTGATGATGTTTTTATGTTAGGAACTAAATTGTTAATTCGTTACAAATTTGAAAAGTACAAGGATCAAATTGTTACCTACTAAAGTTCAGGGCCTAAATTGTTACAAAATTGAAGTTATAGAGATAAAATCACTATAAACTAAAGTTCATGGACTAAATTGTTACTTTCATAAAAATTTAGAGACTGAAAATTATTTTTTAACCTATATTTAACCAGCAAAGATTATTAAGTCAGGTTTCTATTATGTGTAATTGTTAACTTTTGAATAAAACCCTAATCGTTTTCTCATTATATTTCAATTGATTTTTTCCTCAAATTCCAATTCTTACTTCTCTTTGATTTTAAGTCAAACATCTGAAATATTGATTGGTGTCCATTTCATAAGGAGAATAATTTCTATATACTTTTTTCATTGTATTAGATATTATACTCCTTTGCAGATAGATTGAAAAATTAAAAAAATAAAAAAATAAAAAAAATTGAAGGGCCTTTAATTTGGTTTGATCACAACAATATGAAATTGAACTAACTATAAAGACAAATAATCTTATTTTATCATAAATAATTAATTAAAATGGAAAAAAAAAAACTGGAAAATTTGGGTTAGTGAGAAAAGGGTTTGTTTTATTGTTGGCGTAGGTAGGTGTTTGGATTATGGTGCTACCATACCGTATACAATTTACCAATTAATTTGACAACATTTACATGCAACTACCCCATTCATATCTTTGAAATCAATATCTACCAAAAAATTAAAAAAAAAAAAAAAAAAAAAAAAAAAATTCTCAAAAGATAAAAATATATATACCTTTGACTAAATTATATATATCACTACCTCCCTCGAGTTGAGTTGATTTAATTATTAAAATATATAGACTCATTTAATAATAATTTTGCTTTTAAATTTTTATATGCACACACACAAGAATATGTTTGAAACATGGGCTAACTTTAAAAGAAGAAAAAATAGATTTTTGGAAATTAAGTACCGCTCTTATTTTAAAAATTTTAGCTAAAGCTTTGCAAAACTTTCTTTTTATGTTGTTTGGTTTTACTTTTAAACTTTTATGTGTATAATCTTTATATATATATAATTATCATATAGTCTTTAGAATTGTTAGTTAACACATAAAATCAATATTAATTAAGAGTCTTTTGTTATTATCCAGTGACTAGTATTAATTAATATTTACGTTCATTTTGAAAATAATAATAATAAATAAGATTATACTACAATTTAAAAAAAAAAACTTTAAATTGAAATTAAAATATAATAAATAAAAAACTATTTAACAGTTTTTCTCTGTTTTTTTGGGTTAAATTCACTGCTTCATGAGTTAATTATTATACAACTAGATTAACAAAATATTTTTTAGAAAATCGACCAAGATTTTTTACTTATTAACTGTGTACTATCCATGTGTTGAGCTTTTCGTTCTTTTTAATATATATATATATTTATATTTTTTTCTAAAAAAAAGCGGTTTATAAAATTTTTAAAATAGGACTAGAATCCTATTAAAACTCTTTTAAGAATATATTACAAAATTCATATAAAGAACCAAAAAGGAAAATTGTTAGTAGATATCGATGATTCTCAAAATCAAAATCCTTATTAAATAGATCTTAAATACTCGGAATGCGCTGAACTTGTGAAATTATATATACGTGCAATGTAATTGAATAAGAAAGTTTTAAAAATTGATTATTGCTGAATGAATTGTTTCTTGAAATTAATACGGACTTTGAAAGTATTTTTAGGGTATAATGATAGAATATCAAAATTTACCAAACAGCACAATGAATTAAAATTGAATTTGAAGAGATCCTATAATGATCGCATACCAAATTAATTTAATTACACGCATTAATCACCTCTGGATTTGAAGTGCTTCAGAATTCAGATTAGATCAGTGGAGATATGCATCAAATTGATGGAAAGCAATTTTTTCACATGAATTATCGATAATATTGACGAAAATTAAACCAAGCGCCACAGAGATTGAATTGAACTATGTGAAGATCTGGATTTATGTATATAATATATATACTGTATCATTGTAAACGAACAAAGAGATCTAGATTACAGTATCAAAAAAGAAAAGGAAAACAAAAACTCATATTCATCCTGTTCGATCTGTTTGAATATGTACTCTAAAATTCAGAATAAACAATCAACCATGGAAATACTCTTTCCAAGCTGCAGAAACTTACTATCGTTCTCAGACGGAGTCAAATTCAGATCCAAACACAGAATCCTCCCACCGCCGTTCGTCTTCTTCACCACAGGCGGTTGAGAACGCGGCGGAGGAGATAAACTACTCGGATGATTAGTAAGTCGTGCGTGATCGGTCAACAGCGTCGTGGCTCTATGTCTCCTCATATGTCCTCCAAGCGCTTGGCCAATCGCGAACTCCAATCCACAGATACTACACTCATGCGTCTTCGGCTTAGTCGGAGATCCTTGCGATGAAGATCCATCGGAGTTTCCGCTGTCGCCTCCAACAATCCGCGGCTTCTTGTGACTAGCGCGATGGCCACCGAGCGCCTGAAACGACGAAAACTGCCGATTGCAAGTCTTGCACTCGAAAACACGATTCGGAGAAGACAACGACGACGATTCGAAATCTGAAGTAGTGGAAGCGGTGTTACGAGAAAGTAACATCAAGCAGTTCGCCATGGTTGTTATGCTCTCGAGATCTCTCTCTCTCTTCATGATGATGGAAGGAATATTGGAAAATGTATTCTCTCTCTCTCTTTGTGTGCTGAAGAAAATGGAAACGGAAATGGCGTTTTTGTTTCGATTGAGTGAAGGAATAGACTTTTGAACTGGATTGGTTGGGGTTATATATATATACGTGAAGAGAGAGAAAATGAGTCAGTTGACAATTTGGAATGACAGTTGTGCCCTCGGTTTCTTGTGCCATAAGGAAGAGGGAGTACTCGTGAAGTTGGGGTATTAAAAAATTTTAAAAATGAAAAAACGAGTGAGGCTAGTTTTGTCATTTGTCCGATAAGAGATCAAATAAACGCGTCAGCATGAGAACATAACCGCGTGGCTGAGTTCACACGCTCTCTTTTGTACTGAGTGAGTAGCCGAGTTCAAGTTTTTTTTTACTTTTTTTATTCCAATTTTTGGTGAATCAAATCTTCTGGATGGAAGATTCCAACGTTCATCTAGCTAATGAGATTTAAAAAATAAGGGGAAAAAAAAAAAAAAAACCCAACAATAATCCACCTGATCTTTTAAAGAAAACAAAATCAATTTTTCATTTTCACTTTAAGCTTTTGGTATTGAATTAAACTTAGACTTGGATACATATTGTAATTTTAAGTATGATAAGTTGTAATAAAATGTTGTAGGTTTGAATCTCTCCCTCTTAAGTTGTTGAACTAAAATTTTATTTGGTTAAAAATATACTTACACTTGCATTATATTATAAATAAATAACTACGAAATGAGTTTTAAAAAGAGAATTAATTTTTAAAGGTTTTTTTTATAGAAAATCAGTGAGTTTTTTTTAGTACAACAACTACGAAATGAGAGATTGAACCTCCGACTTTTAGAGAGAGAGTGCAGGCCAATATTTTAAGTTAAACAGAAAATTGGTAAAATTAAGTTGGGGAGTTTGAGGAATGGTTAATTATTAGTGTGCATTTATATAAATAGAAACTTGAGAAATGTACAACTTTGCAAACATTTATATAAAGACCGGATGAAATGGAAAGTCTTTGGGTAAAAGTTAACTTATTTTGTAATGTCAAAAAATTATTTGTATATTTTGTCAAAAGATTAAAATTATACTGAAAAAAAAAAACCCTAAAATTTAACAAATGGTTTGTTTTATAAAATTATAAATGCTTTTAAATACTTGTTTTTTCATCTTTGTACTTATTTTTAACTTAAGGAAAACCATTTTTGTCTTTCCATTTCTATTTCTATTTCTACCATTTCTATTTCTATTTCTATTTCTATTTCTACCTCTAAATTGATAATTGATAATGCAAGTTTTATGTGAATTAAGTTAGGTTTATTTTGATAATTATAAAAGGTAAAATTTGATAATGCAAGTTTTATGTAAATTAAGTTAGACTTATTTTGACAATTATAAAAATATATGTTTAAATGTTTGATTTAGTGCATATCTATTTGAATGGAAAAAGAAAAAAAAAAAAAAAACTTAATTTTGTATTTATGTGGTTCAATTTAAGATTTTTTTTTCAAATTCCAAAAACGATTTATAAAGTATGGTGGTAATTGTAATTATACCCTTACCCTCAAACTTTCAATTGTAAAAATTGAGCCTTCAAATTTATACAAATGTTAAAATTGGACCCTCTCGAATATACATAATAACAGAATTTGTACCAAATATATAAGTTTAAGGTTCAATTTTTATCATTTGAGAGTCCAATTATTGTAAGTTTGAGGGCCAAATTTTAATATTTGCGTAAGTTTGATGGCTTAATTTTTATAATTGAATGTTTGAAAATATAAATACAATTACCACTATATTTAGAGGTAGTTTTTGCAATTTGTTTTTTTTAGTACAGTTACAATTCTATCAGAAATTAAATAAATTGAGCGTCATCCGTACACTTACTTTCTTTAGTTCATGCACAATGGAATAAAATTCAGCGTCATTTGTACATTTTTACTTCTTTTTTTAGTTCATGTACAAAGTACAATTACTTTATTAGTTCCCACAATTTATTAATTTTTTTTTAAGAAGATAATTTATTATCTAGTATCCGGGCCAACTTATGTGATTTGTACATTTTTATTTCCTCGACTAATCTCACGGGACAACCGGCCTAACTCTATATCATTTGGGTGTCAAGGAAACTCATAGGATATTAATTTCTAGGTAGGTGGACATCATGGATTGAACTCATGACCTTCTTAGCTATTTATTGAGACTATGTTTCATTTTTATCATTAGGTCAATCCATGATGATTAAAAAATTCTTGAATCTTTTAGACACAAAATTAAAAGTCTAATGACCTATGTCTAATAGCCAACATGTGCATATATAACTCAATGGTAATTGACACGTAATTTTTCTTTTGAGGTTGGAGGTTCAAATTTGCATTCAAGACACAAAATTGAAAGTTTGAAGACCTATTTGACATTTTTAAAGTTAAACAACAAATTAGATACAAAATTTAAATTTTAGATACATAGTAAATATTTTATAAGCTTAAGAACCTATTAGACACAAATATAATTTACGTACTAAACATGCAACGTTGCAATTTTAACCAAATTTTTAATTATCCCCATCTCATAATTATATACTTCGTGGAAAAAAAAGTGATTATACGTTCTATATAGGAAAAATGAGTCAAACCATTTATAAATATAGAAACATTTGACTGTCTATGAAGGATAGATCGAGATAGAATTTCATCGCTTGAGCGATGATAGACAATAAAATTATTTTATATTTGTAAATAGTTTGATTTTTTTCTGTTTATAATAAATTTTTTTCTATCCATCTCTCTTACAATTTCGAACTTTTTTCTGATTAATTTTTTTCTCTAACACATTCTTATACAAAAAATGAATCTTTCTACTTTTTATTAAAATAAAATCATTATAGATTGAGAGAAGAAAATCTAAATATTGTGATGGTAAAAAAATGTTAATTTTATTTCGTCTATCATCACTATTTTAAATAAGTTTTACATCAATTAAAAGATTTATAGTTTATGCATTAAAATAACATTTAGATTAGTGTGAAGAAACTAAGAGTGAACTCAATCAAAATGTATAATATAAAATATATGAAAGACAAAAAAAAAAAAAAAAAAAAAAAAAAAAAAAAAAAAAGAAAGAAGATGATAATAGATATTTACAAAATTACAAATGCAAAAAGAGAATATCTTTTATTTATTTGATAAGTAGTTAAATCCTTATGTTAGCACACTAGCTAGTGGTAGCTTGACTAGTGAAGTTCAATTAATTTTAGATTTTTAGGGGAGGTTTTAATTTTAATTAATTAATTTATTTCTTGTATTTTTGTAAATTAAAAAAAAAAAAACAAATTAATGATTAGAATTCTCTAAAATGTCGTTTTCTTTTGCAAATTGAGTCCTCCATCTAGGGAGGGTCTATAGAAGTTTTAGGGATAGGCTGTGGTGACCATTAAAATTTAACCACTCAACATTTTTCTTTTTCTTTTTCTTTTATTATTATTATTTTATTTGGGAACCACAAACATTTAATTAAATTAAAAAAACCGTTACTTTTTAAGCATTCATTAATAATGATGTGGATTTATATTTTCATACATTATTTTTTAAAAATAATTGATATTCAAGTACACTCTACATTTCTCATATTCCATTCTATCAATTCTTCAAAACTGTAAAAGTAAGTTAATAAATATAACAAAAGAAATATATCATTTTATCAAATAACATATTTGTTAAAGACCGCAAAAAATGTTTACTTTTTTTTTAAAAAAAAAAAAAAAATTGCAACTTATTTTAATTTAATTTATAAACTTTTAAATGGATCATTTTAAGGTTAAAAAATTATTTTTGTCCATATAGAGAACGTGTTCAAATGTTTAAATTTACTTCTAATACTTTTTTAATAAACCTAAAAATTAGTACATACTATTTTAACTTTTTCATGAAGCATTTGATATTTGTTGTCCTTTCTCTATAAATAGATAATTGTGTATTTCCTTGAATAAAAATATTTTTTTAATTTTACCAAAACTGAAAAAAAAAACTTCAAATTAATAATTAAAGATTAATTTAAAATTTTATTTAAAGTAGAAAAACTAAAATTGAACCCTTAAAGTAAATCGACTAAAATTAGATCTTTAAACGTGCATATTAGACAAAAATGGCTTAATATCTAACCTTCGACCTCTATGGAGGAAAACATGCCAATTATATCTAAGCTCACTTTGGCCAAATAGATATATCTAAACCGAGAGTTATGTGCATATCAACTACCGTTTTTTTTTAAAACGAATAATTAAAACAAATAATTTAAAACTTAAAAGTTTTTCAAAATAGAATCTTATATTAAAGATTCTACGTTAGAAAAATTAGGAGACTTCATACTTTTAATAAGATAAATTAACTATTCCTAAGATAAATTAACTATTCCTCTAAGTAGTAGTTTTGCAATGTACAAAAGAGGTGAACACGGCAAGTAAAACGCGGAGTTTAATGGAGGTTGACCGTTGTACAACTTGTACTTAGGGACGCCCACCAAAAAAAATTAAAAATTAAAAAAACAAAAAAGTAGATAGGTGGGGACCACCTATTTTTTCTTTTTTTTTTTTCTTTTTAAAATTTAATGCTTACGTGTACGGTTTCCAGATGACTGGTCTGTCCAAGTCAACATAGTGATGTCGGCCGCCATCCGTGGGCCCACGGATATTTCACAGAACTTGTGAAACGGAGAGTAGGATTGGGCCCCAGTGGCACATGCCAATTGCCATGGCATAATTTCTAGGAAACTTCTCTTTTCAATTTCTAATTATTTTTTTTAAAAAAATTCCCATTTTAAGTCAATTTTTGGAAATTGACAAAAGAGAGTTCATATAGAAAGCTATGTTTATTTTGTATTTGTGGGATTTCTCTAAAACCAACTATCGATATCGTTCTGAAAATGCACCATTGAAAATAGGATTAAATTCGAGCTAACGCTTGAAAATAATATTATTATATGAAAATTACGTTTCATATAATTACATTTTTCAATTATTTTTATGCAGGTAAGTTTATAAATTTTTTTCAAAAAATTAAAATTACTTTTCACTAAGATATATACTAAAATATAAAAATGGTCAAGGTAGGAGATTTTGAGAGATTAATGCAAATACATTATGTGGCTTTTAAAGGTGTTTAATGTTTGTGGAATGTGTCCCATCAAAGAAAGATAGCAAGAATCTTGCCTCAAATTATGAAAGGTCATTGCAAAATAAAAGGGGATCTTGTAATTAGTAGTTGAATTGTTTGGTTACTTGATAGGCAAAGATGTGCAATTTTGTCCAAATTGAGGGGGTCCAACTCCCTGCCTAATTGAATTTTTTTTTTGGGTTAAATTACAATTTTAACTTTTTTTTTTTTTAATGTTTGTATTAAATACGTCGCTAAGCATTAAAAAGTATTTAATAGATTTTGAACTTTTTTACTTTATGTCTAATAAATTTTTTAACTTTAAAAAATGCCAAATGTATCCTTAACCTTTCAACTTTATGCCTAATACACGTTCTTGACATTTTTCTATGAAATTAACCAATCTTTCAAATATAAAAATGAATTTTGTGTTTTTTTTATTAAGCTAATTGCAATTTTATGTCCAATTAATTTATGAATTTTTAAAAATATCGAATAGTCAAGATCTTATTAAACATAAAATTGAAAGTTTATAGACTAATTAAATTTGTAGTTTAATTTTTTTTTTTATATATAATGTTTTGATAGATTCTTCATCCCTACTTTAAAAACTTCAATTTTTTTTTTTTTTTATTGGCCAGCAAAAATAAATATTTAAAAAAGTGAATTGTTATTATTTTGATGGAAAAAATGGAATTTTTAATAATAATAAAAAAAAGGAATGTGCGTTGGTTCACATTTTATATTTTTAAAAATTACAAAGCAAAGTGAGAGAATAAAGAGATTTAGGGTAGGTTTTTTTTTAAAACATTTAAAAATTATCTTCAAATATATATATATATATATATATATATATAAAAGAAGAAACTGTTGCAATGGTGGCAGCTAGTTTCTCAACTCAACAGTTTCTGCTTTTTTTTTTTTTTCTTTTATTTATTTATTTATTTTATTATTTGTGAAAGGGATGAAATGGTTTGGGGGTGGTGTGGAGACCTTATCTTTTTCAATTTTTTATTTATTTATTATCAGTACGTAACATTGACTCTTTGTTATAGACCTTTCCTTCCCCCCAAATATTACCTATGAGAAAAGTTATTTAATCTAAGTGCAATATAGTTTATATTATGCGGTAAATTTGTATATTTGCCATAAGTATTAGAAATTTGAACCTCCGCCTTCTTTTATATTATTGAATGCATCTTAATTTCTTTCTAAAAAGGATATAGATTTTATTTCTTTAAAAATGAGAAACAAAAACAAAAACAAGAAACGAGAATGTTATCAAATAGACCTTTAACTAGTACATATAAAACTAATCTCTCGCTACAGGAATGACATAATCTATAAAGCAAAAAATATATAGAGATGTTTGGTAACATTTTTAATTCTTGTTTCCTTATTTTTTATTTTCAATTTTTTTAACATAAATGTGTGGTAGTTGTCCTCTCTCTCTCATATTTGACGAAAAACTAATACATCATTTAATAATCATTTTGTTTTAGGTTTTTAGTTTTTCAAAATTAAGCTTTTATAAACATTATTTTTACTTATTGAGATTTTCTTGTCTTGTTATTTACTTTTAATAGTATTTTAAAGAACCAAATTAAGTTTTGAAAACTGAATTTTTTTTTTTTTTTTTTTTTTTAAAATTTGACTAAGAATTTAAGTGTTTAGTTAAAAAAAAAGAAGTTAAAATCATGATAAAATTGTAAGGAAAACAAACATAATTTTCAAAATCTAAACCCAATAACTAGATACTTATCAAATGCGGCACAAATTTCTTGTTTCTATTTTCATGTTTTCATTTCTGAAACACAAATAAAACATTTTTTCCTATAAAATGCATAATATAAATATCTCAAAATAAACATGGCATAAAAAAATTAGATTTTTAATTTTAAAAACTAATTTTGATATAACCTTTTTTTACATTTTCAATTTAAATTTTAAGAGATGATTATCAAACATGTTTTATTTTTAATATAAACGAAAGAATTAAAAAAAAAAAAAAAAAGACTACCCAAACACAAGTTCATTTTATTTTCTTACTAACAAAGACGAAAATAGAAACAAAAAAAAATCCAAAATAAAAAATGAGAAATAAGAAACGAGAACATTACTCAACAAGCTCTTAACAAACATTACAAGAAACTCATGTTTCCTTTAGGCCATAAATATTGTTGGAAAAGAAAGATTCTCTTGACGTCAAAATTGCCATCGAAAATAGGTTATCCCAACGCCAATTCAATTTGGCATTTGGCGAGCTGCTCCAACGAATAAGACCCTCTCTCGACGCTAGTGAATCCAATTCAGTTTAAAGTAGTTTTACAGAAAAATAAGGTTAAAAATTAGAATGATCTTTTTTTTAATAAAAAAAGTTTCAATTATATAAGACATTATTATAAAACATCGTCACAATCAAGTTTAATAATTTTGCATCGTTAAATATATGAGAGAGACACAAGAGAGACTACACCTTTTTTTTTTAAACAGTCTCTAGATAGAGCCATGGCATTATCATAAAAATTTTGGAACAAAGACAAATGGTATTTTAAAAAATAGCAAAATAGACAAATTATGAAATGAAAAAAATAAAAGTCTTTAAAGAGAAGAGAAATTTCCACATATAAAAAAAATGTCAAATTATTTACAAAAATAGTAAAAAAAACTACTGATAGACGTTGATATACTTCTATCCGCATCTATCAGTTATAGACTTCTATCATTTCTATCACTCATAAACTATGATAGACTTCTATTAGCACCTATAACAACTATCTAAAATTTTTGTAATTTTATGTAAATAATTTTTCTTATTTTTCTATCGTTCAAAATTTCTCTAATAATAATAATTGTTATTATTCAAAAATCTAAAATGTACGTTGGTGATGGTAACTGACATTCCGGGCTTGGGCGGTTGGCTCAAAAGAGAAGGAAACTTCCTATTTTTTTGTTTTTATTGAAATTCCGTACATTTTTTTCCTTTTTATATTTTTCCACGCGCTTCCCTCTCATTCTCAAAACATTTAAAATTTTTTAATAGGGACGTTTGGCATGAGGTCATAATTCACAAGAAATTTTTCATCTTCAATCCTCAATTCCACATGCGTTATTAATTATTAGAAACTGACCTCTTACATCTCCAAATATTTCTACTACTTCTATCACTATGTACGTCTAGTTACGTTTTACCAATTATTTCCTTTCATATCAATTTAGTTTCCTCTCTAAATAGATGTATTTTTAAATATAGATCGTTATTGTGTTGTGGAAGATCCACTACCTTGAAAGCAAAAATCGGCGTGATATCGATGCTAAAGCACAATTGCTGGTTATGCTGTAAGGTTTACACAACTTCCAATCTTAAACGTGCACTCGTCGGATAAAGGAATAAAATCAAAGAAATACTTGCTCAGACAAAATAAAAAAGATGAAGTATGTATTTGGGATACATTTCAAGTATTTAATTTAATAATTAAGTCATTTTGAAAAAAAAAAATGGAGTGTTTGACAACTACTCAAAGTAAATTTTGAAGTGTATTTTAAACCGTTTTGATCAAATGAGTTTAAATAAAAATAGGTTTTCTTAAAAAATACTTTTCTCTCCAATCAATCCAAACGGACCTGAAAATAGGGAGGAAAAGAAATCTCTGTCTCTCAAAATTAAAAATCTTTATACTCAATTTATAGGAAAATATTTTAGATTTGTAATATTAAATCATTAGAATTGTAACCATTTACAATATTTGTAATCATCAAAATAATTTTTTCTCAATTGTAACATTAAAACGGTCACAAACTTAAAAAGTAGAAATCATTACAATGACAAGTCATTCTTAAAGTATAATATGACCCATATATTTAGATGACTGGACACCTATGTGATTTTAATTAAGTGTCCGGCTAAATAAATGACTCAATTTATTGTATGAAAATTTAGGATTTTAATCGAGGCCAAAATGTGTGTTTTGATGCCAAATTAGTTCAATGGCAATAAAAACACAATTGATGCCAAACTTGAAACTACAACAAGGACTTTAGCGTGAAGAAATTGGGTTTCATAGTGAAAAAATAGGTAGTTGGGTTGGGATTAGTTTAAAATTTTATTTTATTCACAATTTAATAACAAATTAACTCTAATCGTGCAAAAAGAAAAGTCAACTAAAAAACTACTAGACTTGAGTTTCTGCTAAAGAAAGAAGAACTACACATGTGAATCTAATGTTTGCCACACTATCTCCGATGCTTAAGCTAGACCAAAGTTTCAAAAGTGGAGCAAGAGTTTTGAGAGTCCGAAAGAAGTTACTTTTAGAATTATAATAGTGTATTTAAATGAGAGTATACCTAGGGATAAATGAGAGTATACCTAGGGTTTTCCCTTTCACTTTCAAACAAGTTTGAAAGAGGTTAAACCAGAGTCACTTGCCTTCCGCGAGATTTGTACACCCTTAAACATAAGAAGCCCACCTTGGTTTCCCTTTAACTAGTCCTGCTGAGTCAATCTTTGCACTTTTTACCTCATGACTTGCCTCCTCCAAGGCCTATTTGGAGCCTTATGTTGAGTTTTCGAAGATTTAGAATAATTCGACCTTTGATTATATTACTCCTAAGTCTAAATTGTCTTAGTCTAAATTTTCTCTATATTTGAGCCCAAATACATCCATAACAATTCATATTATTATTACTACATTTTTTTGTTTAATAGATGTTTTAAAGCAAAAGATGATCAGCCTAAACATATATCCTTTGAATGGTTTCATTTGATCCACTCAACTAGAGGATCGTATATTTTATTCTTATAATCGACTTGAAAAAGCTTGATATGAATTGACCTATGTTTTTTATTACTAAATTACTTTTATGGTGTGTGGAGACGTTATTGTGTATAACAACATAGGTTTTAGATACCCATTCCCTATTGCTTCATTATCACATACCAAACAAACGTCTTGAAAGAAAATTTTGATTATAACAGCCACGTGGTCAATTTTAATAATAAATACATTTAATATATGGTTGATGATAGACTACTTTTGTATTAAACACATAACCCTACATTGATTTAAAAAAAATATACACACAACCATAAACAAAATTTATCCTATGTACCCTTCTATTTTAATTAAGTAACTAATTGCATGGACATGATATTTATTTATTTCGAACTTTTAAGTATACCTTTTCACTCTGTTTGAAGTTTTGGATCATTCGAAGGATATTTAACTTGAAATCGTTTGATATTCACTTCTTCTTAAGTATGTATCTAAGCAACGAAACACAACTGCTGATAATTTGGTTCGTAGGAGGGCCGACTCTTCTAATTTACCTTTTACATAGATTTCTAAGTTTCCATCTTGATTGATTACTAGTTGTATTTTAGGTACACACTATTTTGTGGTCCATACAATTACTTTATTTCTTAGTGATAGGTTCTTCGGTTTTAAAAAACTACAAAATTTTCTTATATATTAATTAATTAAAAATTTTGACAATGGCAAAACATGTTATTAGTTTGAAAGATATGAGCACAAATACAACGAAATAGGTTAAATAAGGGCAAAAAACTAAAATTATTATGTATAAAAGGTAGCTTTGATAATGATACACATTAATTAATCATTTATGAAAATTTTCCCAATTCCTTAACTAGCGAGTCTTAATTGCTACACTTCTTTGGTAGACCATATGACTTTTTAGAAGATAAGTACGAGCTTATCCATTAAAGATTTTGAAAAAAAGTAAAACTTTAACTTTATTTTTTAGGGGAAAAAATTAGTAAAAAGTCATCTCATATTCATGGGGACTATAATAAAAATTAGGGAAAAATAATATATCTTTTGGTTTCTAATTTCTATTTCGTCATTTAATTTCAAAAGGTTACTCTTATAATTTTTAAGTTTTGAGTTTGATTTCAATTTAGTCTTTAAGTTCGAAATGTTATAATTTTACTCTTAAGATTTGAGCTTGGTTTCAATTTAGTCCCTAGATTTCAATATTTACATTTTTAACCTTGACTTTTCACTAAATAGTTACTTTTTGCCTTGAGTGTTAACATCTATTAATTAATTTAAAAGAATTAAGGGAATTATAATTAATTAAGTTTCACAATTTCTCATCACTATTAAAATTAATTTTAAAATTTCACTTCATAATTTTTAAAATTAATTAATAGACATTAACACTACAATTAAAAGTAAGTATGAAGTGAAAAATCTATGTTAGAAGTGTAAATCTTGAAACCTTGAGACCAAATTTAAACAAAACTCAAAATTTAAGAACTAAAAGTGTAACATTTTGAAGCTTAGGGCCTAAATTGAAATCAAACACAGAACTTAAATAAAAATTAGACCCAAAACCTAAGGACTATATATATATATATATATATATATATATATATATATATATATATATATATTTTAAAAGTTATAACTATAAGTTTAAGGGTTGTTTTTAAATATAGAAAAATGAGTCAAACTATTTACAAATATAAAAAATTTTTGTTGACTGTTTTTTTTTTTTCTATTTATAATAATTTTTTTGAAGTTGAAAATATTTTTTTTTTGGGTATTAAATTTAGTACAAGGGTGGGTTTATAATGAAAAATATGCAAATTATATCATTACCATTTCACATATTAAGCTTGCACATTTAAAACATTACCAATGCATATTATTCTACCAAGTGCGACAATAAAATAGAAAAAAGAAAACATTGTCATATGAAAGGAATAATAAAATTGCAACAAAAAATGAAGAGAGAGACAAAATTGGAAAGTTATAATTTCTTGACAAAGGAGATTGATAGGTAATTAGAATAAATTTGTGTATGTAATATTAGAAATTAGTTTATGAGTTCGTTTAACTATGATAAATTTATTTTAAAATGGATTAAAAGTACTTAAACACGCATTTCTTTAAAGAAAAAAATAATTAATGATTATTTTATAAATTAGTTTTCACAGGTACTTTCTTTTTAGTCTTTCGCGACCGACACCCTCTGTACAAGTTTTATTTATTTATTTATTTATTTATTTATTTACATTTTCTCATCTTAAGCACATTTGTTATTGCATACTTATTCCTAACCAATTTCGTCATTTTACACCATTTTTATTCTTCTCTCTACACGAAAGAATTTCATAAATATCCTAAGTTGTAATATATTTTACATCTAGATTTTGCCTTAATTTTTTTTTGTACAAATATAACCTTAAAACTCATTTTTTCTCTCATTAAAGTTATAAATTTTTTACAATTTAATATTAATTAAAAGTTCAACCGGAAATTCAATTAAATACTAAAAACAAAAAAAATCATATTATCAACTAATACGGTATATCTTGTAATTATTTAATGAATATTATTTTATTATTTTACTTATATTTTTATCTCTTTAATTTAAGAATACCTTTCTGTTAATTTTTTTTTAGATTATTATTTAATTAATATTATTTTATTTCTTCATTTATATGATATTTATGTATATATACAATGTTTATTTAAGATATATACAATGTTATTTCAAATATTTATGAGATTAATTCTAAATATATTTAGAGCAAATATAAATTTAAGGTTTTATATAATATATACGTCATATTTTAATGTTAGTCTCATTTCTATTAAGATATACATTCTAAATACTTTGTCAAATATACACATGTATATTATACTAAGATAGATGGTGTCCTCCGATTATTTGAAATATACCTATATATATTTGAAATTGAAAACAAAATGTACAAATAAATCTCATATATACTTTGTTATAACGTACGTGACTTTTATGTGCGAGTTATTAATGATTGTCATGCATGTGAATATGATTTTTTTTCCATATGTGACTTTTCTTATTTCTATTTTTTTCTTATAATTATTTTTCAAAATGTTTGGAATTCTATTTTTTTCTTATATGAATATGAAAAAAAACCATTTAAGGCGTGTGAATATGGTCATTTTTTTTTCTTTCATATGTGTCTTTTCTTATTTCTTATTTTTTCTTATTATTATTTTTTAAAATGTTTGAAATTCGTGGAGGGTGATATAGACATTTGAACTAGATTTTTGTGTAATATTTCGTCCCATTAGGCCATTCATGAAAAAAAAAATGGAGAGTTTAAGACAATTTTGTAATTAGACCTATATAATTAGGTTATATGTGTAGAAATCCCTACATACATTCTCGAACCAATCATTTTTTCGCACCTATTTTCTCTCACTAACATTTCTTTAGCCATCCGATTTTTTTTTGAAAAATGGATAAATATGAAAATTTTAAGGAATATTTTTAAATATAGTAAAATTAGTCAAAATATTTACAAATATAACAAAATATTACTGTCTATTAGTGATAGTCATGATAGACAGTAACATTTTGTTATATTTTAAAACCTTTCTAGCAATTTTATTATTTAAAATAATTACCCTAAATTTTAATATAAAGAGACCGTTTTGAAAGGCGTGGAATGATATCAAATCTTGGCTTGCCTAATATAAGCCCAATTTAAATACCTCTAATTGGGCTGCGTTTTGCACCTTCGTATGTTTCTTTACTACAGCCTATATAGGCCCATCGACTTCTCTCGTAAAAGTGTGTTAAATTACTAAAAATACTCATGAACACATGGTGTTGGTTTCAATTATGTCATGGAACTTTATAAAGTTTCATTTCATTGCTTGAAAGTTTTTTTTTCCTTTTAAACCCTCCAAGGTTTTTGTCATTTAATTCATGGATGAAAAAGTTTACATTTACTCATATTAAGTGAACAAATCTATAACACTGATACTCTTTTTGAAACTAATAAATAATTAATAAATGATTTTTAATTTTGTGATTCGAAATTTCAAGAAATATTTTTTTTAACCTCATTTGAAACGAAAAAGATTTAAAGTGAATGCATTTTGATGGTAACAAAAAAAAAAAAAAAAAAATACAAAGTTTACTAAGTATTTCAAATCACTTCTTAGTTTTTAACGTGAAAACATAATTCAAAATCACTTAGGCCTCATTTTGTAACTATTTGGTGAAAAATATGAGAAGATCAAACTACTCGACTTTTGTCAAACACGAAGTTCTAGCATATAGTATAACAAGATGTAACACAACATGTAGTAATAAGACACAAACATTGGTACCCAGTTTGGTGCAACGTTACCTACATCAGGAAGATAGTCTGCCCAAGGAAAGAAACTTCACTAGTCACAAAGTTCAACGATTACAATGTAGTTTTTATATGTTAGACAATCCTAACTTTAACTCACGTTAAGCTAACTTCAAGTTTCAACTTAGGCTCTCTTTAAGTGTGAAATTCTCTCACCTCCAGCACTACTCACGATAGACCACTACTTTGAGATCCCCTCAAATAGTAAACGTTTATGCTCTCCTAAATGTATGCTTACTACCACTAAAATAGTTTCACAGCCACTCGACCTATGGCTTTCATTAAATACAAACACATACAATCTATATGATTGCAGATTTCATACTTACAACATACAGTTTACAATAATGAGACAACTTTCGTATATAATAGAAAAACTCTAACCATTACAAAAACGCAACTCAATACCTTTAGTGTTCTTCATGTCTAACCGTCCCAAAGGCTCTCAAAAAACAAGGATCTTTCTTTTTCTTTGTCGTAACCCTAACAACAAGCCACACACCAAATATATACAAGAAATTTTTTTTGGAAGGACACAGACTGAGAAAATATTTCGCAAGGGACAACAACAAAGAAAATCTAACAAAAAAATCTACAACGAATAAAGAATTGATGCATACTTCTAAAGTTAAGTTATATCAATTAAAATCTTGAACTAATAATTATATCAATTTAAACTTCAAATTTTTGTAAGTGTATCAATTTATACCCTCAACCTCTATTTCATTCTATTTGATTAAACATCATGTGAGATTTATAATTATATAAACTAAACCTCTAAACTTTTATAATGAATCACTCTTAATTAGGGTTTCCTTTGAAAACCATCTATTTTGTTGACTCAATATTTGAAGAAATTATATACATACATGTAAGAATTGATGCATTGACGATTTTTAAAGATAATCTCAATAAATGGTCTAAATTAATTTTACTTATCAAAATTTGTGAGTTGAATTGAAACAGTTATAAATTTCATTCCATCTTTTTTTTTTTTTAAATATAATATGAAAAAATGTGTAAATTAATATACTTAAGAAAGTCTAGAATTTAAAAATTGATACCATTATAATTAGTTTATGATTTTAATGGATATAAATCCCCAAATTTAGAGTATAAATTGCTATTTTTTCTAATTTTTTTTTGTGATTTATTATCTCTATCTAATATGTAATATAGAAAAAAAAAAATTCCACTCAAAAGCCAAGATTCAATATGGAAAAGAAGTTGGATGAGAAGTACAAGAAAAGAAAAAGATTAAAAAGAAAGTTTGTTGTGTACTTTCCTCAAAAAGCTTTCTTTTTATATTTCTTTTTGGGAAGATGTGTCACTTCTACCAAAAATTTAATATATATATATTTTTTTAATTTTAATAACCCTAAAGTGATTCATTTAGTCCAATTTTTTTTCTTCAAAATATTAAAGACTTTAAACTTTAAACAAATTATAAGGTCTTCGCTATTATTTAAATCAACCTTCAATGTCTGCTTCAACTAATGTACGTGGCTCGCTATATGTTCATATGTGGTAAATCCAATAATATCTCAATAGTCCCTTTAAAAAAAAAACTTAACAAAAAAAACTATTTTCAAATATAGTAAAATGAGTTAAATTATTTATAAATATATATTTTTTTTATTGTTTATTAGTGATAGACCGCGATAGAATTTTATCCACTTTTATCGCGGCCTATTACTGATAGACAATAAAAGTTTTCTATATTTGTAAATAATTTAATATTTTTCTGTTTATAATAATTTTTCAAAAAAAAAAAAAAAAAGAAGCTCACTAAACAAGAGCTTTATCACAAGCTTCAATATAACTTAATTAGTTAAGAAGTTAAGATATTAAGATATATATCTCGATCAAAAGATTAGAGGTTTGAATTTTCGTACTCCATATATTGTTGAACTCTAAAAAGAAAAAAAGACTCGATATTTATTACATTATTTCACATTCGTAGGTTCGATTTCCCATATCCTACATGTGTTAATTACAAAAATCTATGCCAACGCATTAGTACACACGAAGTTATGTTATTGCTTCGTCAAACAATTAACGACAAATTATGATTGCAAAAACTAAAATAATTGTCTTTTAATATTTAGTGATTAAAATATAGAAAATTTGAAAATTTAACAATAAAAAAAGAGAAATTTTCACCGATAGAAAAAATGTCAAACTATTTACAGAAAATAACAAAAAAAAAATACTGATAGACATTGATAGACTTCTATCAGCATCTATCAGTGATAGACTTCTATCATTTCTATTACTGATAGACCCTGATAGACTTCTATCAACGTCTATCACAACTATCTAAAAATTTTACTATTTTGTGTAAATAGTTTCCCTTGTTTTTCTATTTTTAAAAATCCCCCTAAAACAAATGGACAATTTTGTTTTTAAAAATTAAGCTTATAAATACTTCCTCCCACTCGTAAGTTTTTAGGTTTTATTATCCACTTTCTGTTAATTTTTTTTTAAAAAAAAGGATTTGATTAAGAATTCAAGTGTGTTTTTCAACACTACAATTGAAAAATTAGGTGGAAACAAGTATAAATTTTAAACATAGAAAACAAAAAAACAAAATCATTATCAAACAGACTCAACACTATATTTAATTCATCAAAATTGACCTTTCAATCTATAGAACTACACTTAGCTATATTCAATTTGGTCCAAACTTGACTTTTGATTCTATGTGCTTTAAAGTAGTAATCTTTTTATATGGTAAATTTAAAATTTGCTTTTAGAAAAGCATAAAGATTGAGTTGAAAGATTTGAAAATTGAAACTATTGAGAAACCAAATATGGCATTTATGTCATAAAAAATAAGATGAGATGAGATAATGTAAATACCTTTCGATATAAGCCACTAAATATGTGGTTGAAACTTTTATAATAAAAAAATAAAATAAAACAACCTTCAAATGATTGAGTTGTTTAGCTTTAGTTTGACATTCTTACACATTATCACAGGGAGTGTTTTTTAATGCACCAAATTATAACAATTTTAATAAGAAATGACTTTGAAATAATTGTTGGATTTGGATTATGATTTAAACAAGTACGGTTATTAGTTGTTAATTAAGACTATTTTCTTTTAATTTTTTTTACAATAATTTTTATATTCTTAGGTACAAAAATTGAATTCTTAGCCAAATTTTGAAAACAAAAATAAAAATAACAGTGAAATCCAGTGTCATTTTTTTAAATACTAAATTGAAGAAATAAAACGTATCTTTTCTTTTTTAATAAAAAAAAAGTGAAATAAATATAAAACTCCATACTAAAACATAATTTACAGCTTAAACATTTAAGTTACTGTATGTATGTATGTATGTATATATATATATATATTTAAATTCAATAGTTACAGATTGAGATCGAACAATAGACTTTTGATATGATAATTGATGTCTTATTCACCTACTAATTTCTGTTTAGGTTAACAAGTCACTATACACTATTTTCTTTTGTAGAATCTAATGGTACGTACCTACACTATTTTCTTAAGAAAAATTCTAATGGTTCAATTGTACGTCCTTTATTTACATAATAAACTATTTTCATTTATAAATAATTCTTATACATTATTAGGTCTCACATCATTCTTAAATGTTGCAAACAATAATTAAGAATGCAACAAAAAAAATAAAAAAACTGAATTGATCAAGTCGATTTGTATTTGGAGAAAACAAAAAATTATTGGTTCGATTTGATTTTTTATTGAAAAGACCAATCAAAATTGAACTAAATCGATGATATAGATATAACCTCAAATTTGTATAGATAATATATTATTAGTATTTTATTATATTAGATAAATGATAGATTGTGTTATTACTCTTATAGTTATTTTTGAATTATTATGATGCATGTATGCATTTATTATTTCGAAAAATGTCTACATATTCTTATTTTATTGTGTGGAATTTATAGTTTCATTTATTTTAGTTAAAACAAAACACTTACTCATTAAAAAAAAAATTTCTAGTACCTTTGAAGTACATACTCATTATTATTTTTATGAGTACAACAATGACAAAGTTAAATGATCGAACCTCCAAATTTAAAAGAGAAAATATATGTCAATTACGATTAAGTTAAGTTCACTTCATACTTATTTTGTTTATATAAGTTTTTCTTAATAGATAATTTTGACATGTACAGACATCACATCATTTTAAAATACCATTCTTTAGTCTTGTAATGTATGACATAAAAGATTCAAACTTTTGAAAATAGGGTTGAATTTATAATTTCTTTACCTTTTTTCCCCTTTAGTTCAACACAAGTTGTACTATTGGTAGTGGTGATTCAAACTTCTAATTTATTAATCAATGATATTTGTCATAACCAAGCCTAATCTTTAGCATGTGTGGGCTATGATCTATCATATACCCAAAATTTAGGGCCCCAAATTGAAAAGGTTGCTTAACCCAAAAAAAAAAAATTTTTTTTTTTAGTGGCTGGCGTGTATGTTTAGAAAACAAATAGAAGTTGACCAAACTTTTCTCTCTTCATCAATTTCTCACCTCTTCATTTCTCTCTCGGAAAAGCTCTTCTAATTACTCATTTTGTCAATTCACATGGTAAATTAAACATCAAACCTTTTAACTTTCTCCCTTATCATCTTAGAAATTCAATTATAATAAATCATATCTTAAAAAGTATTTATATAGTTGCTTGGTGATATTCTCTTAGTTTTATATATTTTATTTTATTATTTTTTTAAAAGAAACAATAGTATAATATAATGAATTTTAAAATTATTATAATTTTTGTTTGTTATAAAATATTTTAGAGCCTCGTTTTGAAAAATATTAGACCTCATCTCATTTGAGACAAGCTAATCTAATTATACTTAACTATTATGTTTAAATCTATACAAATTGAGTTAAGTACTCTTTAAATAATGCTTATATAATGTTGTGAATTATGATATATAACATTTGTATAGAGAATTGCTAATAAATTTTCCTCATCCCCTAATAATTTTTCCTTCCATATTTGAAAAACCAGGCATGCAAGGCACGTGCCATCTCGTACCTTATCAAACTCTGATGTTTTCCTATATTAGGAATGCGTCAATGTAACAAAACTAAAAAGTCCATAAAAAATAGTTCTCTTTTCTTAAACAAATAAATCAAGAGATAACTTTGTTCCCATGGTTCTTCACACACCTAAACTCTCCTCGTGACAACAATTTACTGGTCGTTCTCCCTCTTAACTCCAATACTTACGTTCCACGTCAGTGAGAAACACCATATTACTGTGTTCTGAATACAGCAGATTTGCCATCCCTAAGTGAAGTGGAGCCTATTAAACTGCTCCACGTGTAAATTTAATTTCAAGCCAGATCGTAGGGCTGTGATTCAATACATTACCATATACAGAGCCTTCAAATATGGTATATATTATCAACGGCCCGATTTCCCGTATTAATTTTACCGGAACCATACGTAAGCCTTGAGAAATGAAACTCAGCCATTTGATCCTACTGTACACGTGTACGGTTAGATTACAAGATCGTAAACTGATATCGTAAAACCGCGTTGTAGGGGATCTTTCGTTATAGTAAAAAATACCAAAGCTCAGTTTCTGTCGCTATCCAGTAGTCCCTCAGAAGTCCCTTTCTCTTTCTTCTCATCACCGAGAGAAAGATCGCTTGTTCGAAACTCACCGGCAATTTCTCCGGCGAAGGTCAGTTCACTAAGAATCTATTTTAGTTGTGAAATTTCGGAGGTTTCAGTCTCTCATTGTTGGTTTCTTTGATTTTGATTTGTATTGAATTTCTTGTGCATTTTTTTAATTTGTGTGTGTGTTTCGGAATTTAGTTTGATCGTGATTAGCTCTGATCGGGATTCGATTTCTGGATACTCTATGAGTTTTTATTTTTGGTTGTTTGTGTGCAGATTGATTTTGGAAATCTTTGAGGTTTGTGGTTTCCGTGGTTCTTTCTTGTGTTTTTTATCGTTAACTTGAGCAGTGTCGTCGTCTATATCTGGCACTGGCCGTGGAGTTGAGGTCGACTGTGTGTGGTGTGGAAGAGTTGACCTTATTGCGCGGAGGTTGAGTTTCAGAGCTTGGAGAAGTGACTTTGAAGTTTTGGGGTTTTTGCTTGGAGGTTGTCAGCGGAAAGAATGGTAAGTTTGAATCGGGAATTTTGCTTACTCTTCCAACGGTGCATGTTGCTTTGTGTAAACTTATTCTCTTGAAAGACTAATTTTCAGTTTCTGGTTGGCAATAGGTGTTTGCGGATACTGATTTATTAGTATTTCTATCATTTCTTTTTTCTCAAAATGCGGGTTTCAAAATTTGTTATTTAGAGGACATTAGTTACTTTATTAGAGATATGTTTATCTCTAGCTCAAGCGAGTTGTTGTACATTTAGACCATCACTTTTCATTTTTAACATGTTGCCTACTTAAGGGAATACTTACTACCTAGCTATTAGGTTAATAGTATGTATTAACAAATTTCTATTCCGAGTTATTCTTCAATTTTCAGACTAATTAATCTACTCTAGGTTGTATCTTTTATTGAGATTGATTTACTAACTCCCGTGACTGCTCAAAACCATGATGCCATTATAAGAACATATTTCATATGGTTTCCTAAGTTTTTGTTGTTTGATTATTACTGAAGCTCCCTCGACATATAGTTGTGTATGAATGGACGTTATGCAAGTTGCTTGAATTGGTAAGTATTCTAGGAGATTGCAGTTTTCACATTCAAAGTTGAATATTTAATAGACGAGAATGTATTAAGTTTCTGTTTTTGGTTTGATCTAGTTAAAGCTTTTAGCTGGGTCATCCAATCCTTCATAACTTTGCAGTAGTTGAATGCGAATTAACAAAAAAGTATGAAAAAATTCAGGAAGTATTATAAATAATTTATGGATCTAACTCCCCTTCATTGAATCACAATTGATTATATTAAATTCCTCTTTCCTTTTAATATGTGCTTTCTTATTCTGGAAATCATATTTGCTTCCAGTTCAAGTATTTCCTTGATTTTTTTTTAAACTCAAACATTGGTCCATTTAACTCAATGGTCGAACAGAATTCCTTAGAGTATTCACCCCGTGTCAATCATTGTGAGTACTGAGGATGGAAGACGAATAATAGGATTATGTGTTGGATGCTTTCAATTGCCATAACTTCAAGCTTTTATTTCAACTAGTAGTGGAATTGCAAAACACCTTATTTGAAAATATATTCCACCCCTCATAATAATTCCCTTGGTTGCACAAAATTTGGATTCATTATATATTTTCCCCATATCAAAAAATTATTTTTGTAAAAAGATGAAAATATGACAGGCATCTGATTTGCCTGTTTTTTTAGTCTCTAACTATTTTAACCGGTAGGAAGTGGTTTGTTTTCATTCAAGAAGAAAAACAATGGTTAATAAGGAGTTGAGATAGTTAACGAACTTTTGAAGGCGTTGAAATAAAAAATGAACTTTTGAAGGTTTAGCCAGTGATAATAAGTTGTTTGATTGATCATGGACATTGGATGATTGAAAATAAAGGCTCTCAAGCAACTTTCCTGGAAGGCCAATCCTCAATAGACTCAGTTGGCCCACTGTAGAAACCTGAATGAGGTGATCAAGTAGTTCCTTCTCCATCCGCCTTTTAGGGAGAAAGGTTGTTTCTTGTGACTTGTCGAGGTGTGTGTGCTTATTATGGGATCTTTGAGTGAAGAACTATAGAGTGTTTAGAGACTTGGGAAGGGACCAGAGTGATGTGTAGTCCCTTGCTAATTGCTAGATTTCATGTTTCTCTTTGGGCTTCGATTACAAAGATTATCTGTAATTAACTCGATAGGTGCTATTTTATAGGATTGGAGACCCTTTCTTTAGTGGTTGTTTTTTTTTTTTTTTTTTTTTTTTGTGTAGGATTGTCTTTTGGTTGCTCATGAATTATTTCATTTTATTCTCAATGAAGGATTGTTTCTTACAAGAAACAAACTTGAGCAAAAACAAACTTCAAAGCTCTTACTAGAAAACTTACTTGGAAGTCTTAATGGTTCCATTAGCTTGAAAGATATATGATGTCAGTATCATTTATTGATGTTGGATGAATTGATCGCTACAATATTTTATTCAAAAGTGATGGAGACAATATGTTATCTTGTCTGAAGGTAGAGTTCGATGGTATTTAGATGAAGATATTAGTTAACAAAATCTTGACAGGGATGTCAATGTGTCAAGTAGTTGTGTGGATATGCAAGAGAAATTAAACAGATATAGAGTGGGAGGAAAACGAGAAGAAAGAGGTAGAAATAGGAGGTTAGACTTTTCATAATGCTTGATCCATTACTATTTCGCCAAAATATAATGTCGAGGTTTATTTGTGAACGTGATAAAGTAATTCTAAAGGGGAGACAATTCAGTTGGGAAAATTATATACATATCAAAATTGTTTCATACCTACAATCTAAACTATCAGACACAAATGACCTTCATTTGTTTATGGCCCATATCAAAATACACTAGGTTATGGCCTGATTCGCCAAAAGGATCTTCATTTGATTCTTTGATGAAGCATTATGTGAAAAATGTTTGAACTGAACAATATTTTAAACTTGAGCAAAATGACATTGGATTTTGTAATCAAACCTGATAGGCTTGTAGAGTACCTTTCAGTTTGTATTTGATTATTACATTATACCCTTGCCTTTAGGCTGTCTCCCCTTTGTTGTTTTGAATACGTATCTCTCTGTTTCATGTAAAAGAATGCTAGTAGGTTTTAACTAGTACTCTACTCAGATATTTTATCCAGAGTTTTTATTTGGTTCTGATCAAATCGACTTTATATACAAGTAGTTAGTTTTCATGAGTGTTTATGTTCGGAGGATGTCAAGTGCCCAAAACAAGGAAGCAAAAAGGAATCAATAACTTTGTTGTTATCCTAGTAGCTTATGAAAATTAATGTGACATGTTAACTTTACTTCTTTTTAGTATTTGTCTTTTCCCTTATTGTTTTGAATGCAAACTGGGAACTTATATATACTAATACTGGATTCTACTGTACTATCTTGTACTCGTGTTTATCTTTTATACTTGTGTTTTTTATATTCTCATTGGATTGTTATGGGGTAAGTTCTTGTACTTTGAAGTACAGAATTTCTGATATTTAGGAAAGCCTCTCAAGTATTTGTTTTTTTGGCAGTCTTTCCAGCATAAAAGCTTTTGGATACCTAGGGATGCTGGATGTTTAACTGATGGAGAGATGAACTATGATAACTCCTCTAGAATTGAAACCAAACGTGGCCATCAATGGTTCATGGATGGCAGTGCACCAGAGCTATTCAGTAGCAAGAAGCAAGCAATCGAAACTGTAAATTCTAGACCTGTTGCAGGAGTTCCACACATGAATATTTCTCCCTGGGAAAACACTTCAAGTTTTCAGTCAGTTCCTGGACACTTCACTGATCGTCTTTTTGGCTCAGAGCCTATACGAACTGTCAACTTAGTTGATAGAGGCATCACTGTTGGAAATGCAAATATGAACATGGGTAGAAAGGAATTCGAGAATCATTTTACAAACAACCCATCTGTTGGCTTGTCCATGTCTCAGTCCATTGAGGATCCCTCATCATGCCTCAATTTTGGTGGAATTAGAAAAGTTAAAGTCAATCAAGTCAGGGATTCTGATGTTGGCATGTCTGCTTCTTTGGGGCATGCCTATAGTAGGGGACCGGGTGATAATGGTACAATTGCAATGGGTACAGCATTTAACAAAAACCATGAGAATGCCATATCGTTGGGCCAAACTTATAATAGTAGAGATGAGAATGCCATCTCTGTTGGCCCTGCATATCACAAGACAGATGACAATTTTATTTCGATGGGTCATGCTTTCAGCAAGGGTGATGGGAGTTTTATTACAATTGGTCATAACTATAGCAAGGGAGATAATAGCATCCTATCGATGAGTCAGCCTTTTGACAAGGGGGATGACTCTTTTATTTCAATGGGTCAATCTTATGAGAAGGCTGAAGGAAATATCATTTCTTTTGGTGCCTCCTACAATAAAGGGGAAGAAAATTTTATAACAATGGGGCCAACCTACAGTAAGGCGGGTGATACTTTCATTTCAATGGCTTCATCCTTTAATAAGGGAAATGATGATAACTTGTCCATGGGTCCAACTGACATTGTACACGTCGGTCCTAAATTTGACAAAGCAGATTCTGGTGCTGTGTCAATGGCTCACAACTATCATAAGGGTGAGAGTAATACCATATCTTTTGGAGGTTTTGATGATGAGAATGGGACAGATAATCCTTCTGGTGGGATCATTAGCAGTTATGACTTGTTAATGGCTAATCAGACATCTGCCCAAGCATCAGAAGGTTCAACCCTGAGAGATTCAGTTGATCCCAATATGGAAGTAAACATTAACAATGCCATAAAGGTTGATGGGAAAATGGACACAAGTTCCAAGAATAAAGAGCCGAGGATGAGTAAGAAGGTGCCACCAAATAGCTTCCCTTCAAATGTTAAAAGCTTGCTCTCAACTGGTATGCTTGATGGGGTTCCTGTGAAATATGTTTCTTGGTCACGGGAGGTATAATCTTTTTTCTTATATATGCTTTAATTTGAAAATATGGAGAATGCTACGAAACTAATTAGTCTTCGTTTCACATATTTATGCTGGGAAGAAAAATCTCAAGGGAATTATTAAAGGGACTGGATACTTGTGCAGCTGTGACAACTGCAATCATTCAAAGGTAACTTGTGAAGTTCAACATTCCATTTTTTGTAAATGTCTACCAGGGAACACACTGCTCTAATTATATGATTAAGGTTTCTAAGTGAGTTGCATTACCACAGGCTCTCAATGCTTATGAATTTGAGAGGCACGCTGGCTGCAAAACCAAACATCCAAATAACCACATTTACTTTGAGAATGGTAAAACTATCTATGCTGTTGTCCAAGAGCTAAAGAACACCCCTCAGGAGATGCTATTTGATGCAATTCAGAATGTGACTGGGTCTCCTATTAATCAGAAGAACTTCCGTATTTGGAAAGGTGAATCTTTTTTTTAGCCTTCCGCACAATTTTTATGTGAGTGCATCAGTAAAAATACGAAGGATTATCGTTGTTCAAATTAACTGTACAAAAGATTTAAAGAAAAAAGGAAAGAAAAAGTGAAAGAGCTGCAGGGTGTTGGTCTTCTTGGCTGGTCAAAGATGGGCGGGCCAAGAAGGTTTGTTGGGCTTTGACTGCCATGGTTTTGTAAGACCACGTGAGTCATTATAGCACAAGAACAACCATGAACCAAACCCTCTGGCGAGTTGCTCTTCATTTTTGTTTTAATGGAAGTGGAGTTTGAAACCTCTTCCTTTGTGAGTTCTGTCTTCTTCAAATTGTGATCAATCCACGTTGTTTCCTGATTCCTCATGAAGCAAAAGATAGTATTTTGTTATCTTGTAGATTCCACACGTGCCTATATTTTTTATGTCCATTTTATTTATGCTTCACTTGATAATGATTTTATTTTTAATTTTCTGTTTATGAATATTAGGTTTGTTCCTCACTATTTCTTACTATGCTTTTCAGTTTTCACATTTCTTGAAGATAAATTTTGAATTCATGGCCAAATTCCAGAACAAGCACTACTTTTATTTTATTTTTTTAATTATTTTTTTAAAAGTAAATAACAAAACAGGAAGTGGTGTTTATAAGCTTAATTTTGAAAAACAAAGAATCAAATGGTTATCATATAGAGTCTTAGTTTTTATTTTTTTTCAATTTCTTATAAGCACTTATGTTAAAATCTTACTTTTGAGGTTCAGTTCTCCTCACAATATGTAGAGAGCCACTTGCTTTTTTAGGATGAAAAATATATCGGTATCTAGTAGATTTCATATTAACACACCCATTTTTATATGTCTATTTTCTAATACTTTATAATAAGCATTTATGTTGAAGTTTCTCACTTTTTTTTCATTCCTAATGAACAGCATCTTACCAAGCTGCCACCCTTGAACTCCAGCGTATTTATGGAAAAGATGAAGTAATTATGCCTTCTTGAGATGGGGATTTACCTTTTTAAATTTTGAGGTAGGCTATGTGTTATCATCTGTGCTTAGCATTGTTCAGATTTGAATACATTTAGGTCTCAATTTGCCTCTTAATACTTGACGAAGCCAATGTCTATAAATATATGCTTCTGTTCTCTCTAGATTAAGTTGATAGAATATCGAGGTGAAGTTTTGGATAACCATATACTTGTAAGTATGGGGCTAATGACTTTGGATTGTGCAATTGAATGCACCGTGCCATTTCTTACCTCACTTGTAGTAACTAAGATATTGCTCCCGATCTTTTTTTTGCTCCCGAAATTTTGAGTGATAAAGAAAGATCATGCGGCAGCATAGTGTGGAGTGTTGTTACATGTACAGCATTAAGACATGAAATAGGAAAATAGTGATCAAAATGTTTTGAAGCATCTCTTTTGTTCTTTTTGAGGAATATACATCCTTCTGTTTCTTGTAAAAAAATGTTTTGAAGCAGAACTACTGTACCATCTTAATTTTTCCATCTCACTCTTTTACTAGTCTTATCCTTAAAGTTCACACAATGTAGCTCTTTACGTTACACACATATAGACGAGGAAAATTCCAAGTATTTTCACTAACCTATGATAAATGAGCTTGTGAGCGAAGCATCTTGGGGACTTGGAGCTCAAAGGTTTGGTGTGTATGCTGGTGGTATTCCATCTCTGCATGAGATGTATTTTTCTTATTTGTTTTATTTTGTTTACATATTATTTTATTTTGCTGATACGTGTATTATACCACTTGTAGACCTCAAAGATATACCTACCAGGGTATTTAATCACAGGATGGATTTGTAATCAAAACATTGCTAAAGTGAGTAAATTGTAAACCAGTAGTTGCAATCAAAGATGATATGGATGAGTGGCAATTGGTGAAGGCAGTATTTGGTCGGGTCAGCTACCTGCCGACTTTTGAAGACATCATTTTGATCACAAGTGTGCATTGCTCAGAATGCCTTCTGCTTTTCCTTTCATGTTACATTTTGTTCTTTATATTATCCCCCTTCTTGGCAGAATTGTATCGAAGCATTTTAGCACAATAGAATAGTATGAAACAACCATCTGGCTCTTTGAAGCTCAAAAACCAGTGGCAGGGCTTTGGTTCCAAACGAAAACAGAAACTATTATTAATATAGCCTTTCACAAATGCAAAAGTTGCAAATACATTTTGGTTGAAATGAAAATGCAGGGTACTTTAAACACATTATAACAGATACCAGGACAATTACAGGTGGCTTAGAAGTCATCAATTTGTCTCCTCTTTGGCAACATCAAACTGAGGCGGATTCTTGACTCAATTGAACCGTCTTCGAAGCCTCGCCTGTTTCAGTCATTTGTTGCTTACTATCTGCTATGTTATCACAGTCTGATTTAACTGAAAACTGATCTTTTCTTTTGCCCCACAAAACCAGGTACAATCCAGTGATTATGGTCACTGCTCCAATAATCCTACAAAAGAATTGAAAGTTTTAGCAAGCTTGTATCCCATTTTGCAACTGAAATGACATCTCTTATAAGATCTATAATTGCATTGTTCTTTCAGTTTTGTTTGGAAATTTTGGAACAATGCAGCCTTCTTCTTACCTTCCCAGCAACATAATCTCAGACAAGATGAAGGAGCTCATGATTGCTACAAAAATCATGGACAGAGGATTGAATGCAGTGACAAAAACAGGCCCTTTTATTTGCATCACCATTCCTTGAATATAATATGTTACCCCTGAACATATTACTCCCTACAACAAAACATAACTGTTATATTACATTGTGTACATTTCACTCTCAAAACAGTTTGAACTAACACAATAGCAAAAAGCTTACAACTTTTCATTCTCATTCCCATGGAATCAACTGAACTTTCAAAACACAGATACTTACAGCATAAACCACAGACAGAAGCTGGCTATCAAAATTCAAAGCCCAAGCAGAAGGATTCCCCCTCTCCATGACCAAAGCCACCACACAACCTCCAATGGTGGCCACCAAACATATCAATGCTGTAAGAGACAGCTCGGCCGGATACAATTTCAATGTAATTGCCTAAGCCATCAACATCGAGTAGATTAGCTTCTTATTCAATCTGCAACTCTGATTCCACACAAAGCAAAAAAAAAGCATTTTTTTTTTACCTGAAGAATGATGAAGGCTGACTGGCAAATGCAGCCAATTGCAATCATGAGGGAGCCCTTGATTTGGCTTTGGTGATTTACTGAACCAGTTGAAGAAGCAGAGGGGTGGTTAGCTTTTGTCCATGGCAGATTCAACATGGGTCCTCTTATGAATGTCATAATCATGGCTCCTCCAACTGTTACTATGGTTCCTAGGATTTTTGCTTGGCTTCCCCGTTTCAAAATATTCACTTTCTCAAGCCTGCCATATAATTTATCCATATATGTTTCATTGAAGCTCTTGAAATTGAAGTCATAAATCTTATATTCTGGATTGTGTAGTTTTTATGTAATTTGGAGAATTTAAACATCATATAGTTGAGGTCTTTGTTATGCATAATTTCTTCTCCATTCCTGTTCTCTAAGCTCTTGCTTGAGTTTTCTCCCTCTGCCCACTTTGTTTATCAACAATCACCATAAAAAGTTTTATGGGTTGAAACTTGAAAGTTTGAACCCCACCCTCATAATTCCGTTGCTATATTTTCAAAAAGGAAAAAGTGTTTGATCTGTTTTTCTTCTTGGAGTTATAGGTAGGGGAAAAAAAAAGGAGAGATTACAACTTGATTGGAACTTTTATCAACTACCAAACATTAGACAGCTGTGGGATTTGAACCCACTAAAAAAGATATTCACTTTAAAGTTATATATTTGTGAAAGTGGATTTTAATGTATGTAATAAAATTGACTGAATATTCTATCTCAAAAAAAAAAAAAAAAAAAAAAAAAATACCATTTTGATCCATTTTCTTTGAAGTTTATTCAATTTTAGTCTCTCTGATCCCATTTTAGTTCTTATACTTTTAATAAATCTTAAAGTTATAATAGATTTATTGAAAGTTTAGGGACTAAAATTGTCGATAATTAAAAGTATAGAGATCAAAATTGAACAAACATTTCGGATGAAAACCAAAAAGGTATTTTAACAAAAAAAAATCATTTAATTCAATCAACTAATTTTAAAAAGGAAAATTATTATAAATAAAAAAAAACATCAAACTATTTACAAATATAATTTTTTTTTAGCATTTATTAGCAATAAATCGCGATACTTCTATCTATCAGAGATAAACCAAATTTCAAATCAGCGATAGATAGAAGTTTATTGCGGGATAGACAGTGAAATTTTTCTATATTTATAAATAGTTTTGCGTTGGAATCATATTATATTCTCTAAATTTTCATGCTTAATTCATATTTGACTACTAAACTTCTAAATAGTTCTATCATAGTTTCTAAGTTTGGTTTTCATCCCTCAATTTCGCATAAATTGTTTCAAGTCTTTCCCTAATTAACTAATTATTATTTAACATAAATTAGAATTAGAATATGTTTGAAAACCCTAAAACACATGTGACATATCTATACATCATGTCTTTATTAAAATTAATATAAAAAGTTTACAACAGTGACCAAACATACTACTTTTAATACAAATGTTTGGGAGACAACAAAAAGGGGTTATTTTGAAAAAGCTTTCATGCACAAAACATCAAAACAAACACACAAGACCAAAAAACATTTCATAAAAATGTCCCAATAATTCTTTAAAGTTCAACTGATTAAAGCATATTACTTTCAATATATCGACAAGAGTCGAAAGTTCAAAATCCCACTACACGTATTAAACTCGAAAAAAAAAAAAAGAAAAGAAATTCAAAGGCCTTCATGATGTATTAGATGAATGAAAGTTTTGATAGTGAAAGTACCTGCAAGCCCAAGCCATGAGGAAAGCAAAAGCTGGTAGAACATTGCACATGGCAACTGCAAAGGTTGCTGTTGTATACTTCATTCCAGTAAAGTATAAGTTCAGATCAATCACTGGCCTATCATACAAAAATAAACCCCTTGTGTTTTAGGCTCAACAACCTTAATAAAAATAATTTTTTTTTTGTAATTTATCGGTAAAATAGGTTAAGAAACACTTTTGGTCCTTAAGCTTTTATGAAAACAACAATTTAGTCCATGAAAACTAGTCGATAATAATTCTGGTTTCTGTACTTTCAAGTTTGTAACAATTGAATCCTTAAACTTTAATAAGGAATAATATAGTCCCTGTAGGTTACCATTTGCAACGATTTACTTCTTATTGTAAAAAGTATATATTATTATGATTTAATAAAATTTCTTACTCATATAGATCAATAAATTGATCGATAATCAATTTTATGTGTAAATTATAAAGACTAAGTTGTAACTTAATAAAAGTTGGAACTTAATTTTGATAAAAAAAATTCATGAAAAGAAATAAATTGTTAAAAATTTTAAAGTATAGAAACTAAAATTGTTACTCGTTAAAGTTGATTGACTAAATTGTTACAAATTTAAAAGTATAAAGACTAAATTGTTATTTCTAAAAAACTTTAACAATCAAAAGTGTTTTTTAAAATTTAAAATATGATGTTATTTTTATTAGTATAACAACACGTATACATGGGAATTTAAATTTTTGACTTGTTTAGATGTTAATTAAGAATATAAAGAAACAAATGAATTAATTTGGTTGTAATTAACTTAAACTTGTGAGATTAGCAGTGGTTTAATATTAATATTAATATTAATGGTGATGAAATGATGAGCCTTTCTTACTCCAATAAACCCAGCATCACAATCTTGAAGACCAACGGAATAGTCATCTTCGTTTTCACTTTCCTGCATGCAAAACTAAAAACTCAAATCTTCTATAAAATGAGAGAAAGAAAGTAAAAAAAAATAAAAAAATAAAAAAATAAAAAAATAGTTTATTGAATTTGCTTTACTTTTTATTGCCATTCAATTCAAAACATAACCATAACAAGGTATCATTAATATCTTGTTCGAAAAATATTTGTTTTTTTTTTGTGTTTATTTTTTAGTTTTGAAAATTAAGCGGGTAAATACTAACTTCCATCTATAAATTTTTATATTTATGTTGGTTTTCTAGTTTTTAAAAATTAAGCATATAAACACTACTTGTACCTAAGTTTCTTTGTTATAGAATTACTTGTTAGTGTTTTCAAAAACTAAAAATCAAATTTTTAAAAACTAAAAAATGTAGTATTATTTTTGAAAATTTGATAAGAAATAACAGTTTTGTTTGGAAATAATGAAAATCATTTTTTGGTGCGAAATAAATACAAAATTCAAAAACAAAAAACCTAAAATCAAAGGGTTATTAGATAAATCTGTAGTTTACAAAATTAAAACTTGTTTTTGTTAGTTAAAACTTTTCTAGAAAAGTTGAAGTTTGAATTTAAAAAAGGTGAAAACATAACTAACATATTAAAGGAAAATAAACATAAATTTCAAATACAAAAAATAAATAACTAAAATATTGCGAGTTTGTTAATATATTTAGATGCTGGTAATAAATACCACTCAAACATTATTCTTCTTTGACACTTGTTAATATATTTAGATGCTTGTAATAAATACCACTCAAACATTATTCTTCTTCGACACAAACCAACCCAACGCGTATATTATTAATACTCAACCCACCATATCTTAGTATATTAAAAGAAATATTGTAAATATCTAATACATTATCAAGACAAAATTGAAAATTACCTAAACAAACAACTCGACTAGTTTATTTAGTCTAGAAAACAAAAAAAATCGACCATATTTATTCCACGAGTACAAAATAACAATAAGCAATATTCAAGTATCTAGGACTGCACTCATCTTTATGCGATCAGCCACTCTAATCACACACACACAAAAAAAAAAAGATTGAAAAGATTTTGGACAATTAAATAGGCTACACGAAAGATGAAGTGTAATACAAGATACAGTTAAGTATTTTTCAACTAACAACCATATTGTTGGTAAGTACGTACGTAGATAGACATATAAAGAGAAAGAAAGGGATAATAAAAGACCTTTCAAAGATGATGGCAAAAGGAGCGATGATAAGAGTAGCAATAATCATACGATAAAACACAAAAACATATTGGCTCATCCCTTTGTTCAAAGCAAACTTTGCAAGGATGGCCATTCCAGCTGAACCAAATTGCATAAAAAGAACTCCAAAATATGGCTTTGCCAAACCCAAAAACTTCACAAAACCCTCCATTTCTTTCTTTCTCTCTCTTGTTTGTGCGTGTTCAAAGCCTTTAGCTAATTGATATGAATAACAATACACACACACCATGGAGAAGGCCTCAAATTTGACATGGTTTTATAAGCAAAGTTTTAGGGACTTCCAACTCAATCAAAGGCAAGGAAGAGACAAGAAAGGGATTGGTTAAAAGGATATTCATCCAAACAATTATAAACAAACAAATAAAAAAAAAAAGTATTGTCACAAGAGAAGATGGTTTCCACATGTGTAAAGTGAGAAGTGCCACCATATAATTTTGCCTTTGTTTCGTTTTTATGCTGACCAAGGATAGATATCTATTGTGAGTGCGCTCAAATTGAAGTTGCATCAACAATAGGCTTATTTTTATACTATACTTTTCTTAAAAGATCCTCTTACTAAGGTACAAATATCTCACCTTTAAAAAATTAATATTAAACCAGGCTGCCACAACATGGCTGCTTGGAAGGGTTTTGGAACAATGTTGGTATGAAATCGACAAATAAAGAATATAGAAAAATGTAAAATAGAGGATAATCGACACACAGATTTACGTAGTTCACTGACAATGTATTAGCTTCGTCCACGAAATAGAGGGAGAACAATGTTATTAGAGAGAATTTACGGAATACAAAATAATAGGGCATTTCTAGGGTTAGCAAATTTATATAGAGTACTACCCTAAATTCTAGGGCCATAATCGTAAATAGCAAGATTCTCGTACTTGGTTGTTCGAAGCGCCAGATAATAGATTCAAAGCATTCTAACAAAGGAGTACGTTGTTTTGTCAAAGAGTTAATAAGATGTTAAATTTAATGTTTTTCAATCGTGGAACCACGAATTCCGTAGGTCAAATAAGAACTGGGCTTAATAATTCTTCTTTCTCAACTCTTACTCCGTGAGAATCAAACATGCTTAATAAGCATCCAGATTAGGGTGTATATATTTAAAAATATACATGTCCTTAATAATTATTGGATAAGTGTACCCGATTGCAATTTCTCTCTTGCATACATCTAGCGGGTGTAAAGTTATGTCAACTACATTGTGGTGGCATCCTACAATAATTTCTCATAAATTTGAAATGGTATTTGGGTGTGTAGTAAATTGAAAATAGTGAATAGTGATGTGGGTTTGTTGGCAAATGTTTTTTTTTCTTCTTCTTCCATGTTTTGTACCTTTTTTTTTTCTTCGCGCAGTAGTGATGTGTGTCGAACATTTTTCATATTATTTTCATTCTTTGTTTGCCATAAAAAAATATTTAAGAATGATGCGAGTACATAAAATAGAAATATGTCAAATCATGTCAAATGTTAGAGTAGAAGTAGTATGTGCTAGATATCATTTAAGCTTGTTTGGATAACTATTTGATTTTTTGTTTTTTAAAATTAAGATTATAAACCTTACTTCCACCAAATACATCCAAGAAGTACCAAATCAGGTTTCGAAAACTAAAAGATTATAGTTTTTAAAAACTTTTTTTTTTTTTTTTTGAAATTTGACCATAAATTAAAATTGTCACATTATAAAAAATAAAAATTATGAGCATAATTTTTTTTTTAAAAAAATAAAAATAAAAACAAACAACACAAACGTGACCTTAATTTTAGGTGACTGCACTTTTGTTGTTTAGTTATGTATACAGTTGATTGGAAATTTTGATTCATCAACTGTGTTTCTTTAATTTGTATGTTTTTGTTTTGTTTGTTAAAGTTATTTACTGATTTGTTGATTTTTTTTTCAAATTTGTTTGGTGGGTGCTTTCAAAAGTGTGGATAAAATCTTAATGTTTGAATTTTGTCTCTAGGGTTCACTAAACTAATTTCATTACGAATCTATTACCCACACAAAATTAAAATATAAAGATTTATTAGACAATTTTTCTTGAAATTTAGGGACTTCTTAGATATAACTTGAGTTAAAAGGACTAAACTTCATAATTTAATTTTTTTAATGAAAAATATTTAAGTGCATCCATTTTTGTTTGGCTCACTCAACTGTCCAATTACAAATTGTCATGTGACAAACTTTTATTTTTTTTGAAAAAAATATATTTTTATATATTTTATCTTTTGTGATTGAAGTGGATGCAAAAAAATTACACCTACGTATTACTCTATTTGTAATCATCATCTAAACTTGAAAATGCACTCTCAAATTCTAGATTTGAATTTAGTTTCAATTTAATTTATGAATTATTTACCTTACAAATTTTAGTATTCGAGTTTAAAATAATAGTCATTTTAAGTTATTGTCCTCAGCTTGCCATTAATTAGTTGAAATAAAAATGTTTTTAATATATTATTATTATTATTTTCTGAGTCTTCTTTTTCCCTTTTCTTCCCATCTTTCTCGATCTTCCCATCCATGGCAAGCCATCGTCGCTTTACTTTTCTTCTTTTTTCTTTTTATTTTCTTTCCCTCTTCTTCTAAAAGAACAAAGAAAAGAAAGAAAAGAAAAAGGAGGCTGTTTTTTTCTCTTTTGGTATGATTATTTCACCACCAAAACCATCATATCATTGAAACAATCTTCTTAACCAATCAAACACCCATTTTTTTAATTTCACTTTCAACAATATATAACTTTTTCTACCCACATTTCGTAAGCCATATATCTTTTTTACCAAGACCCACCCATAAACCCAAACAAAACTGGCCCACATGAGTATAACTCGACTCACATGAATTAATATTGATCGAAAAGTTAGAAGTTTGAATCTTTCATCATACGTTTTGTTGAACTAAAAAAATAGAAAACTAAAAAGCGATGAGAGCAAAGAAAGGGAGATACTTTTTTAGTTGGGCTGTTTTCAATTATAGAAAAATGAGTTAAACTATTTACAAATATAAATTTTTTTTATTTTTATTTATTTATTTTGCTCACGCGTACCTCCAACCCCTTAACCCTTTGACTTTTTTTTGGATGTTCCCATTACCATTAGGCCAATCCATGATGGTTGAAAAATTTTACAGCATAATTCTATCGCTTGAGCGATAAACAATGATAGAAGTCTATCGGTCAAACGATAGAATTCTATCGCGGTCTATTGCTGATAGGCAATTAAATTTTTTTATATATATTTGTAAATAGTTTGATATTTTTTTTGTTTATAGTAATTTTCCTTTTTAGTTTTTAGTTTTTGGTTTCTAAGAGATGAATGTGTTTAATAAATTATTCGTTTGTTTATTTTTTAGATTTTTAAAAACATTTCTACAATATGAGGAAAAATGAAAAAGGAAGACATAGTTTTCAAATTCAAAGCTTCATGTCTCCTTAATAATCATACTCAATGTGAGTGCAGCTTGGGTTGCATAGCTTACTGTAACCATACAATAAAAAAAAACTAATAAAATTTAAATAAATAAGAATTTGCGACCTGATAAATTGTTGTAGTTGAAGCACTTAAGTAGCCTGCAAAAAATGAATGCAACTCAACGTATGTCAGGCTCCAATCTCAACATTCTTGTTAAATTAATATATGTTTTATTATAATAATAAGATAACAACAATATATATATTATTATAACTAATAAAAAAATATATATTATTATTACTATTGGAAAAAATAAATAAACGGTTTTTTTTTTTAGTAAAAAACATTTTCAAGTGAGTGGATTTTCTATTTTATTTTGATCTTTTTTAGGTGATACACCTCTTTAATTATATATTTATTTCGAGAGAGATTTAATTTTATATTTTTATTCGATTGAAAATACTTAATATAACCATATAACTATAAAATAAAAGATGAAAAAGGGAAAAAAAATTTTTTTCTACTTAAGTGCATTGAAATTATGAAATTATAATAAATAATTAATTATTTTATTAGAGTTATATTAAGGAATTTTTTTTCTAACTACACATATTTTTAGAATAAAGATAACCAAAAAAAAATTATTATATACACAGTAACTTTTCTTTTAATTATAAAGAAGATTATAAACATTTATGAAATAATATATATTAATTTAAAACATATATATATATAAGTGTACAACTGGAGATGTCTACAAGGTAGGACGGAGACGATGATGGCTTCCCCGCCCTCATTTCATTTCCCATCTAAGCAAAGTTCTCCGTTTAATTTTTGCAGAGATCCCCACAACGAATTCGCGAGGGTTGAGATCCCATGAAGAATTATTCCTCGTTTAATTTTTTTTTAAAGAAAAAATTGATGGAATGATTTTCTAAAGAAAAATTTCAATTAAATAGTTGGTTTTCCACTATGAATCCTCATTTAAATGGTTAATTCCTCATGGAAAATTCTTAAACCTCTTAAATTAAATTAAATTTCATATAAGTGATTTAATTATCCATACATAAGAGTTTAAAATGATTCAAACATATGCATATCTTTGTGTGTTTGTGTGTATTTTAAATAACAATAACGAAAATGTTAGAAATTTAGTGTTGACAATATTTGTTTAAGTGTTTTCTGGTCATTGCTCTCTGTGGTTTGTGTCATCCTAAGTCTTGGGTTGTTCTTCAGGATGTCTCTGCATTTTCTATCTCAAACTGATGGACGTTTCTGAAAATGTTGCTTCTGTGAATTATTTTTTCCTTATCTAGAAAATCTTGTCTACTTATTTCTGCAGATTTGTTGCCTTTCGTGTGTGTGACATAATCATATTAGGTTGTCTCCATCGACTTTTCGCTGTGCATATGTAAGGGGTTGTTAGTGTTCATTCGAGGGGATGTTCATAAACAAAATATTGAAGTCGTTGTCTTGTGGGTATTGCGATATTCACAAGTGTGTCCATCTTACTGTGAAGAAGATTGTGCTACACTAAAGATCTTGAGACTTACTTGAGATCGTATTGGGTTATTCTTCTACAACTGAGAAGAGATTCTTAAACTTAGGAAGAGCCTAAGTTCATCAAGTGGAATGATCTTCATTTAATGTGGGAAAGATAAAAGACTTGATGAGAGGAGTCTCACATTGAGGGAGAGCCTAAGGCACATTATGAAGGATTCTCACACTTAGGGGGAGCCTAAGTAATCATTCACTAATACACATACTCTTAAGGGGAGCCTAAGATAATTGAGAGGGAGTCTCACACTTAGGGAGAGCTTAAGTGATCATTCAAGAAGTTAAGCTAGTCGTGCGTCACTTTATTTGTCGTGTCTTTACAGATAAATACAACGTTTCCCTCTCGATCTCCATCTCCATCTCCGTTTAACTCGCAAATAATTTATTTCCTCATTCTCTGTCTAAATGGAAATTTTGTACCCATTAGGGACAAATCTCTACGAGGCTCCAGCCTTATAGGAAAAATAGGCATCTAACTCTATGTACAATTTTAATTATATCAATATATCATCCTCAAACTCCATAAATAAATTATCTGCATGTTATCCAACTATTAACTAAAATTAAAAATAAAAATTAGGATTGAAAGAAAAGTTAAAGATGGATATTGGATCAAACAATCAAAAACAAAAAAACAAAAACAAAAAAACAAAAAACAAAAGGAAAGGATTAATTAATAAGAAAAAAAAGAAGAGATGAGGAGTCAAAAGTTTTGTCAAAAAATTAACAAAAAAATGTTTTTTCTAAATAGTGGTAGAAGATAAAAAGCTCTATACTTTAAATTTGCATTATCAATTAATTAAAATAAACTAATTTCTTTTAAAATTAATTTATAGATGGAAAGTACTTTTGTCTCTATATCATAGAAAAAATAATAATAATAATAAAATAAAATAAAATAGCAACGCATAAATATGCAGTATCTGGCTTGAGCGTAATAGAACGAATTTTTCAGAACATCGACAAACACTACGGTCATTTGTGGGATGATATTATTTCATTAGTGGCTCGATGGAGCACAAAATCTGCCTTATTTTGTAACTATAACGCATCTTCTATCGCTCTTAACTAGAAGACGTTTCTTTAGCCTTTCCTCTGTTCTTTTGGTGCGAGCTTATCTCTAGCTCTCATTATATCTAGTTGTCTTTCATCTTTTTGAATGAATACATCTCTTTTGGTGCTAAGGATGTGTCAACCTAATTGAGATATCCTGGTGCACCTACTGATTCCCTCTACTAGTATCTTGTTAAAAAAAATGTAGAAGGAAATTAAGGATGAAAATATTAATTATAAATATAATACTTTTTCCAATTATAATATAACTTGAAAACTTTTATTAGACGGATTGATATACCTGTATTAGAAACTTTTTTTGTTGATGCGTTTCATCTCGCACATGAAGTAATTTTCTTTATCATTGGTGTTTCAGATCAATTTAATAAACATTTCTCTTCATATAAAATGCTATCTAATTGCTAGACAATATTACTTTATAATTCACTAAAAAAATAGTCGTAGGATTGAGAGATAGTTGTAAAACTTTTGACATTCCATTATAGATTATAATTATTTAAGCTAAAAATATCCACTTCAAAATTATATAATGGATACAAGTGACTTTTTATATTCAAACTTCAACCAAAATTAATCTACTCATTTAATATTTCTAAAAAAGATTCTACCAATTTAATATTTGTAACCTATATCTATAGAAAATTAGATAATAATATTTGTGACACTAATAAATTAAATAATTAATAATACACAAATGATAGATAATATAGATAGATAGATATACAGACATAATTCCTAGTCTTTTAAGTAATTCTTGATTTCGTCTTTGTTATTTTAAAATTGAATAAATGTCTTACAATTTTTTAATTTCGTTTTCTTACTCTAATGAAAGTCAATGTGTCGCTAAATTATTGTTTTATAAATATATATGGACAAGTATAATGACAACTCAAATGCAAGAGAATAATTACAATCTTGAACAATATACCACTATTTTTACCCCACTCTAAGAGAAAGTTCGCAAGCTTTGAAATCAAAATTATTGTTCTAAATTGGAGAAAAAACAACTCTAAGTATCCAAAAACCAAATGGTTGATCAACTTTTAATTATTATTTTTTTAAAAGGATACAGAGGATTAGGAGTGTACCAGAATATCTCCACTAGGTGGACACCTTCTTAGCACCGACATCATCTTCCATTCGAATATATTCATTAAGCACAAAGCAAAGTACAAAATCGCAGAAAGGCTAGAGATAAGCCAATAATAGCGATTAATTGTTACAAAAAGCGCTTAGATTTAAAACAATAGTAGAAGAGTTGTAGTTTTTGCAGAAATTGCTTTTGTGAGTCCAACAACTAGCTAGGGAGGAAGCATCAAGTTCACAAATTAACAGAGCTTCTGTTGACCTCTTTGAAGGTACGGTTGTTTCGCTCAATCCAAATAGTCCACAAGATAGTCGCTTGGATGCTGAAAGTAACAATTTTCTTTCTAGTCTTTTACTTGTGGTCGCAAAGCCCTGTTATGATATCATTTGTAGATCGATGATCAATCTGATTCTTTACTGTTCTATTTGTCATCTTCCGTAGTTCAGTGGTCACTTTGCAATAAATGAAGAGATGTTCCATATTTTCATCGTAGTTGTAACAAAGAGGACACCAATTAAAATTGAGAACCATGTTGGAAGTCTCTTTCGTGGCATATCCATTGGGTTAGAAGAACTTATACTTTTTGGGCATTTTTTACTTTCACTTTTAATTACAGCTTTTATTTTATAGTTGATCAACTTTTAATTACAGCTCAAGGACAAGATTGATCATTATTTTTGCTATTTTTATAAATTCACTTTTATTAATTAATTAGTTATTTACAAACCTACGTCATGTTTATATAAATATTAATTAATATGAATTATGGAGAAATAGTTTTATATTATTTTTATTTAAAAAGATATAAAACAAAAAACAATTACCAATTAACTCTTGAATAAAAAATACAATAATCAATTACCAAACATGTTTTGTTTTTTTTAAGAACATGTGTGCACGTGTGCGTGCGTGTCATTTTTGTTTTTAAAAATAGAAAATAAAAAATAAAAGTATTTATTTTTTTAATACATTAGGGGTAAGAAAATTTAAACCGCAAACCATTGGTAGTTAATAATACTATTATATGTCAGTTAAGTTATACTTTTTTTTCCTTTTTTTTTTTTGGCAAAGATGAAAAGTGTTTGGAATCTTAAAAGTTTTGTAACTTCATTTCTACTTCAATAAGATAATTTTCCCTTCCATTTATTTTCAATTAATTACTAATAGTTATAATATTATATATTAAGTAAATTTAAATCACATGTCATTTTTAGGTTTTTAAGTAGAATGTTCATTTGGTTTAAGTTGACTTAATTTAACTAAATTAATTAGGATATGGGTAAATTATCTTTTTAATCCTTCAAAGTCTTCTAAGCAAGAACGAAAATATTGACTTAGATTTAAAGATATATCGAGGAATATTCTGATAAAAAAATTATGCATACCACGAAAAATTGAAATAATATTATTGAATAATTTTGTGAAACTTTATAACAAACTTAATTTTAGTCATAAACTACTACAACTTTAAGCAAATATATAAAAATTTGAGACAATATATGCATAAAAATAATAGATAGTGTAAACTATAAAATAAAATATAAACTTAATAATTTATGAATAAAAGACTAGTCAACAAATTAATAATTCAACAATAAGATGATGTTATTGAGGTTATAAATAGACCAACAACCCAAAGCATCGGAGTATTGATAATACAAAATAGCATAAGAACAAAATATAAACTATATAATAAAAAAGTTGGGAAAATCGAAGAGAGGGAAAAAAGGTGAGACGTTGAAGTGAGCTTAGCCCAATGACGATTGACACGGCCTATTTTTCTAGAAGTCGAAAGTTCGATCCTCACCCCATAGTTGTGCTAAAAAAAGTGGAATTGTAGACTAGAGAGAGACAAATAGAAGAATTGTATCCCTAGTGGATTTGAATTCAAGCCTTCACAATTAACTATTGTCATGTTGTATCAATTTGGATTATAAACTTTCAATTTCATCCATTTTAATTTTAAACTTAAATAAGTATTGTATTTTTTTTTAAGTGTTGTAATTTTAACCTTAAACTTTTTTAAAAAAAATGTTGCAATTTTAATTATTTAATAAGTAAAAGTTCTCTGATAGCATTTAATGAATTATCAAACATGTATACGATATGAAAATACTAATTTCTTTAGAGAAAAACGACATTAGATCTAATTTTTTTTGTTGAAATATATGAATTTTAAGAACGTAATTCAATGGTGAATTTGTTTATTGGTCAAACTTATTTTGTGAAAATTTTTATTTTATTAAAACCAATGAATTTATGAAGAATTTTACTTTTTTTTTGTTTGTTTGTTAAAAGTAGTAGGTGAATTATCTAAAATTGAACCAATGGTTAAAATTACAATATATATTTAAGTTTAGGGTCAAGACTGATGAAACTGAAAGTCCATGGTCTAAATTGATGTTGGGAAAAAATGAAATATATGAACTGAATACACTACCAAACTTATTACAACTCAACTAGAAACAATACACTTAACAAGATGGTGTAACAAGGATAAAGACTTGAAAGAACCTCAAAACCTTTGGAGACTCAAAATGTAGTCGAGGCACGCTTGTCCTGAAGACAATTATTCGCTCTGCACCGGATGCAAGCAGACTACAGCGATCATCTTAGCAGGATACAACGACTCACTCCGGTAGAACTGCAACCTCGAATTACTCGGATCTGGCAGAACTCTTGGATACTTGCTCTCAACTTGACACAAGATGAAAAGAAAGAAAGAAAGAAAGAAAGGAGAGAATTCTTCAATTTGAAGTGGGATACTACAAATGAAGAAACAAGTTGCTATTTATAGGCTAGCAACTTAGTAACTTTCCAAAATACAAATTAAAATAAAAAAATAAAAAAATTGAAACATTTGACAAATTAATCTTAATTTAGTTGTTACTTGACAAAAATTACATATAACTCATTCAAATTGAAGAAACTACAAATTTAACTTTCATACATGTTAAATTTGTACATGAAACATCATCTTAATTTGATGGTTTCAATCCAATTTGAAATTTCCAACAATGAATTTAATTTACACAATTAAATTCAATTTTTTATGTTTCAAATGTTCATCGAAATCTCATTTTCTTTCACTATAAATATCCAACAATTGATACAGCATAACAAATTTAGTGTCAAAATTTATGTTTACAGTTATAGTGGGATAGAGAATGCAAGCAAAGAGAGAGCCTTTCCTTTAATGGTTGGGCCCCCAATCCCAACCCCAAAATATATATATATATATATATATATATATATATTAAATGAGAATATAGAGGAGAATCTTTACTTTTCTCTTTTTCTCATACATTTTTAGATGTTCTACCCTTTTAATTCTTGGGACACAACCCTTCAAGTTTAAGTGTTCTTTGAGAGATGTTAGGACAATAGAGGTAGAATTTTATGTTGATGGGATACGATTTTTGAGTTCGGGTGGTTACACATACGATTTTTTGCTATATTTTTATGTATGGTAGCAATCCACGTATAAAAAGGTGATTTTTCGAGTTTAGGTGTCCATTGATGCTCTTCAATCTTTAGGACACAACTTTTCGAATTTAGACGTCCGTGGAGAGATGTTGGATAATAAATGTGCAATTTGTGTCAATGAAACATGACTATTTATATGTAGGTGGTTACACATCGGTCAAATAAGTGCACTCATTTTATGTATAGATGCGATACATGCATAAAAAAGTGAACTTTCGAATTTATGTACTTGTAGAGAAACGTTAGGACAGTAGAGATGGTTATTTAAATTTTTACTTTACAAAAAGATAGTTATACACATGTCAAACTTAAGCTTTTAAGTCGAATAAGTACGTTAACGGAACACCAATTCAATTAGATGCAGTGTTATGTATTGAGTCAATTTTACAATTTTATTTATGTTAAAAGAGTGTTTATTGAGTATATAATATATTTAAAAGTAAACTTATTATTACTCTATAAATTATCGAGTAGTATAATTAATTTTAATGTACTTAAATTTGTGACTAATAAATATATGTTATTCAAATAAATTAACATGATTCACCATTAAAAGAGAAAAAAAAAAAATCCGACATTCACAATAAACCTTTACAAAGAAGATAATAAATAATATAAAAAAAACCAAAAATTTCGATGCACGTGAGTCATTACTAGTGATTTCAAAAAGTATAACGTTGATGTTGGATGGCGGGACATGGGGGCGGCGATGAGCTTCGCCGGAAATGGGGTTAAAGAAGGTAAAGGTAGAAAAGTGGGAGAGAGTATTTTTTTTTAATTATTATTTTTGAAAAAACAGGAAGATAGATATTTCTAACTAAGGGATGTTAGATAAGATGGTGAGATAGAGTTACAACACAATAAGTAAAGACGCAGTAAAGCAGAAAAAACACAAAAGTTGGTAATTCAATTCAGTGTAAATTTACCAACGTCTGGAAGACAGTGTGCCCAAGAAAGATAAATCCACAAATGATAAAATAAAGCGATTATAACAATGTACTTATCTGTAGATATTTGATATTGTCACAGTGACATTCCATAAGCTTTACACTTTAGCAATACATTTAGGCTCCCCTTAAATGTGGAAGCCTAAATGTGAGACTCCCTCGCAATATATCTTAGCTACGCTCTCCCTAAGAGGTTGTACATCTGGAACATTACTTAGGCTCTCCCTAAGTAGGAGACAACTTCTCTTGGGCTTAATTTATCTTTCTTATTAGGAATGAAGATCCCCTTCACTCATTGTATTTAAGGCTCTCCCTAAGTTTGAGAAAACTTCTCTTGATTTAGAAACAGCTTGATTTGTTCTTCACAACGTGAGAAACACCATTCACAATTACATCCTTCACATAGAGAAGGATACACTCTTAGTAACAATACCCTTGGCTTTTTGGTTGCATAGTCTGTGTTTTTTTCAATCTACTTTTCAAAAAAGCTAACCCTAGAAAAACTTCAAACCAACCATTAAGTATGCAGCGAAACCAATAAGGAAACCCTAAAATTATGAAAAAATACCAATAAGAAAATCAGCACAAAGGAAATAATCGGCGAAAATCTTCCTATAAGGAAAAACAAGGATCTGCAAAATTAACACCTTGAACCACAACAGTCTGCCAGAGCACACACATGTTAAGACATTCTGTTTGACACTTCTGAGGCATATGCACAATACTACTTAAACAAACATTACCAATTACAACCCTAACAATTTTAATTTATTTTAAAATTTGTCATGTAAGTGGCTCTGCTACCTATTTAACGAATTAAGGAATAACATTGAATCATTTCTTGAAAATAGGGAATTAATTGTACAATTTTGAAGCTAAATGTTATTTTATGTAATCATACACCCTTGTGTCAGTTTGAGCCTATATAGTTTCAACTAATTCAGATATGTATATTTAACTAAAAAGATCAAAGATTTGAATCTTTTAAATTGTACATGTTATTTGAACTCAGAAAATTGACCTTTTTTAAGAAAATTTTACACTTTTGGACTATGAAGTTTGAGTTTGGTATTCTTTTAGTCTATGAGTTTTAAAACTTGACTTTTAACCTATAAGAAGTTTGATCTTGATAGCGTTTTGGTTTATGTCATTTGTTTTGTTGGGAATGTAATCAAAGTCCGACATTGGTTAAATAAGAGAATGACAACTATTTCCAATGGTATGAGACTTTTTGGGTAAAACCAAAAGCAAAGTACTTATGAAGGTGTATGCTCAAAGTAGACAATATCATACCATTGTAAAGATACTATGATTGTTAATAAATTGTTATTACATGAAAACTTATGAAAGGATGAAAGGTTATAACACTTTTCAAGTTTAAAGTTGGTTGCAACAATACTTATTTTAGGTGCATTTTGATATAATTGAAAGTTGAGGGAAAAAAATTGATATAGTTTGATAGGTTTATGAGTAAAATTGATTTTTTTTTCCCTAATTTAAATTAAAAAATATAAAAGTTTATTTATTTATTTTATTTACTTTTTGAATTATGGTGAGAATCTAATGCACATGGCATATAGTTATACAAAGTTTGAAAGTACATTATTCAAATTCAAACGTTACAATCAGTTTTGTTCTTTTCTTTGAAAAATAAAAAAGTTTCAGCATTTTTGGGACAATTCATCATACTGTTCTCACCATAATTGAAAAAATCCAAAATTCGAGTCAAATTCAATCTAAAGAAGATACAAAAATTCAATGACCATTACAAAAAAATATAATTTTTTAAGAAAAAAAATATAAAAATAGAATTATTTTTAAATATAGTAAAATGAGCCAAAATATTTATAAATTTAGCAAAATTTATAGATTGATGATGATAGACTATTATCATCTATTATTGTCTATCAATAATAGACATTGATAGATGTTTATCCGTATCTATCATAGACATTGATAGATCTTTGTGCATCGCATCAAATTGTCCAACTATAATTTGTCATATGACAAATTTTTTTCAATTTTTTTTTTAAAATATTTTAATTTATATATATATATATATTAAAGAGTGTGATGTATAAAGAGACACCTAAATATTACTCTAATTCAATATATCAAACTCTTTCATTTATTCAATCAAGTCTAATTCTACACGCAAAGGCAACATTCCATCTTTTAAAAAGTTATAAACAATCGTTGAATTATTTAATAAACTCTTTTATGCATATTGCTTTTAGTCTCTAATAAAAAATAAATCCTCTCTAAGATATTTTTAAAATGAATTTTTAGGCCAAAGAAAAACCAAAATGGTATGTATTCTATTTATTCTATAAAATGGTGTGATATTACTATTAAATGGTGTGATAATTACTATTAAATGGTGTGCATGAGTTTAAAATTATTCTTTTAAAAAAATATAAAATCTTGTTTTCACTATTATAGATAGAGTATTAAAAAAATTTAATGACCTAAAAGACCCGATCAACTCAACCCAACTCGTAAGTTTAAATAAGAACATTTTATAGGTTTGGTTGGTTTGGTTGGTTCTTGAATTCACGTAAAATAATTTGAACCAACTCGAACTTATTATTAATTTTAAAGGTATATTTTTTAACTTACGATATAATTGCATATATTTATTTTAATTTTATTTTAACTTTATAATTTTTTTAATAATTTATTCACCAACTATTTCCAAAAATAAATTTTTACGCAGTTTAGAAAGAAAAACGTCATAATACTAGCCAAAAAAAAAAAAAATGCAATGCACGCAAAATTTTATAGTTTAAATCATATTTGGTAAGAAATAGTAAGTTTTAGTATTTAATAAATAAATATTATGTAGTTTTGTTTTAATTCCCATAATTATTTTTTCTGTAAAGTAAAACATGAAACTTTTTTTTTTGTTCTATTTGCGAAAATTCTGATTTTAACATTTAATTATCATATTTCCTTTTCCCTATTTTTTTTCATTATTTTTTCTATAGCCATAAATACGATGATTGTACTTTTAGAATTAGCATTAATTTTTTTTTTTTTACTTAATAACTCTCAATTTTACTTAATAACTTCTCAGTTCTCCCTCCATTTTTCAATATTCCATAATTTTCTCAAATCATCTCTCTTATCACCCACTCCCCTATTTTCTCTCCCTTCTTTCTCCATTCTCATGATTTTCTTCCTCATATCAACTAACTCTCTCTTTCTTTCTTTTCTTTTTTATATCAATTCAAAATAAACTTATTCCAACGATAAAGCCCCTAATTTGAACTCATTATTGAAGAAAGCAAAGTCTCTAAGTTGAATTCAACCTTAAAATAGATATAGGATACTTGGATTTGGTGGATTGCCCACTAAATTGTCCTTTAAATCTCTGGCCTCTCTTCACACTAATTCAATACATAGAAAAGAATATGTGAATCAATTAATTGAACATGTCCAGTATAATTTGTTAGACATTAATGAAAACAGTTTTAATGGTTTTCGAATCCAAAATTCTAAGACTAAAACAGAATGGTTTACATATTCTTTATATGTACTAAATTTTTTACACGTGCTTTGCACACGGTTTTTATTTTTAAAATTTTATTTTAATAGTAATAATTCTTAAAACATTAAATTAAATATAGATAATTATTGATAAAAAAAAAAAAATAAATAAAAGTTAAAATAAAAGAGTACATACAAATAGCTTTAGTTTTTGTTGCGTATCAAATAACTTTTTCCTCACTGATGTGTAATATAAAACTAAATCTTATTTATCAAAATGAAATGTTATAATTTAAATATTTATCAAATTAGCTTTAGTTAAGATTTTGACATTAATAATTTTGAATTTTTTTAAGAAAAAGATAATTGAAAATTTTATATATTTGTAAATATTTTGGATCATTTTTCTAAAACTAAACAAATAATTGTATTTTATTGCTTTCCTTCTTTTCTTTTCTCTTTTTTTTTTTTTTTTTCCTCTTCTCCCCTCCATCGCATGCAACTTTGACCATATCTCCACGCTTTATTGATTTCTTCCAGACATAAATGGATGAGTAATTATTTGATTTTGAACCTGCAATTTAAAACTCTTCCAAATTAGCTAAGATTCAATCCTTAAAAAAAAAAATAGTTAAGATTCAGAGAGACAAAATCGCAAATTTTGAAGACAAATGCAATAGAATAGAGGATAAAATAGATTATAACATAGAAATAGAAACCAGTGAGTAAATCAAAAAACACAGAGCGAAAAAGGGCTGATGCAAAGAGAAATATGTAGGAGAGTTGAAATTTATGCACAAATGGTAGTTCAATCATAATTTATTTAAAACTTTTTTATGAATTTAATTTTGTGTGAAATTGTCTAAATTGAATAAAGTGGATTGATGGTTTTCTTTTTATCAATTAGAAACATATTGAGAGATTTATTTTAAAAAAATTAAAAAAAAAAAGATTGAGAGAGAATGAAGAGATTTATAGAAAAAATATTTTTTAAAAAAATCATTATTATTTAAACTTTTGTGATATAAATGGTTCAAATTATAATTTGAAAGTGTTTTAATTTTTTTTTTTAAAATAACTTATTTTAAAAATTAAATACTTGAAAAGTTAAACCAAATCCACCTTAATTAATTGGATTTATGTCGGTTGAACGGTTTTTCTTTAAATTAATTTCAAATGGAGGGAAAATATATGGTATTAGTAAAAAAAGATGTTTTTTTTTTTCCTTTGAAGACAAAAGAATGAAATTATTCTAAAACCAAAAACCTTCCACGTATTCTTTAGTTGAAAAATTAAATATAATAATTAGAGAAAGCATTTCATACATTAACCTTTTAATTAACATAATTATTATTTAAATTAAATATATAATTTGTTGCGAGATTGTTAAACACTTAAACTTGTGAAGATTTTAGTTTCTTGATAATTTTTTTAGAATTAAATGAAATTTATGATGAGTAATCATGTAACTAATATTAAATTAAATTAAAACAATTTATTTTTTAATGACAAAATTGTCACCAAACTAACAGTGAGAAAACTTATAATGAAAAAATAAAATGGATCTAAAATTTTTTTCTACAATAATGACTTTTATATATACTATAGATTATTATAGATTATAGATATATATGAAAGGAAAAATAATGATACTTTTTGAGACATTAGAGTGAAAACTTCGAGGATGACATGCATAAACATCCGTGTATATGGAGTAACCTATATCTATAGCTAAGATATAAAATTAAAATCTAAAAATGATTATTGTGAATGAATGAATGAAAAGAAAAAGGAAAAGCTAGAGATTCTCTAACTTTTTCTCTTTTTTTTTTTTTTTTTTCTTTAACCTAACCACTTATGAAATATTAAATATTTAAACGAAAATATCAAGTTTTAATCTAAAAAAAAAAAAATAAAGAATCATAATAAAAATCTACATTTTCACAAATAAAAACCAGTCAAATCAAGACATAACCTCAGCCTTCATCCTTCTTTGTCTTGAACTGCTTCGAAGAGTACTGAGTTATGTGAAGATACATTAGTTTCAAGGCTAAAAAAATAGTTAAAAAGATATATTTTTTTTAACAAGATACTATGGAAAGTAGAATCAGTAAATTATGTGAAGATATTAAATGGCAAAGTATTAATTAGAAAATAAAAGTAAGCGAAAAGATTCTTCTTCTTGCCCTTTTTAATATATTATAGATAAATTGAAATTGAGTCACTAATTTTAATTCAATAAAATAACTAAATAATTTTTTTACCTATAACATTTTACTTCTTTTTTTAGAAAAATTATTTAAATAAATGACATGCGTAACTCCAATCAACCCAATTCAAATGTTTCTCATGGTTGAGTTATAATTAAATGGATTTTTCTTTTGCCCATTTTATTTGATGGTTATGAGGTTATCAGGTAATTTAAGTTATAAAAATTAAATAATTTATTAAATTCAAAATAATATATTAGATTAATATGTTAATTATTATTTTTAGATTTGATTTTAGATAAAATCAAATTAAATTTTGAAACTAAATTTTCCTCTTCTTTTTTCTTCTTTTTTGTTGTTCATCTTTGTTTTGTCTTTTTGCAGTATAACTCCATAGGTAGGCCTTCCCTAATTTCATCTTGAGGTATTTGTACCAATCCCTTTGGGTTCATGGTTTATAATTTTAGACACAAAAGTATACTTTTGTAAATTAGTTTTTGTTTCGATCCTTGTTTGACACTTAAATTTATAATCAATAATCTAAGATTCATTTAAACTCAAAATAAAATCATTCATCTAATTTCAAGGAATTTTTATTTTAGAGGCAAGTTTAATTTTTAAAATAATTATATAAATAAAAATTAGACAAAAATTAAAATTACAATATTTAACGTGCAATCACATGTGTTTGACAACTAGTGTGTTAAAAATCAAAAGAAATAAGACGAAAGATTACAAACAATAAAGATAAGAGTATCATAGAATTTTAATATAAAATGATGGAAAGATCAAATTTCTCCAATCTTAACCCATTTTATTTATATATATATATATATATATATATATATATATATATATATTTATTTATTTATTTTACCAACAAACAAATTCAATCATGAACTTCTTTTTAATTAAGGAAACTACTATAAACAAATTTTATGTGTTATATATAATTATTGTTCCAACATATTATAACCTAGATCAGCAGTGTGCATTTGCACAAAATGCCCTCTGCTTTTCCTTTCATGTTACATAATTGATCTGTACTTCTTTAATATTATTCTGTGTTGCCAGAAATTGTATTGAATTGAATCATTTTATTAAAATAAAGTTTAGTATATGGAAAAACAACCATCTGGCTCTTTGAAGCTCAAAAAACAGAAACTATTATTATTATTATTATTATATATAGCCTTCTTACACAAACACAATTTGGATGAAATGAAAATGCAGGCTACTTTAATTTAACCACATTCAGTTGGCAGCTCATATATTATAAGAGATTACAAAAGACAATGTTACAAATTTATTTAGATAATTCATCAATTTCTCTCTTCTTTTGCAACATCAAGCGCGACGAATTCTTGACTCGATCGAACCGTCGTGGTCTTCGAAGCGTCATCTTTTGCAGTGATCATTTGTTGTTCACAATGTGTTATCTTATCACAGTCTGATTTAAGTAATGAAGGCTGATCTTTGGTTTTCCCCCACAAAACCAGATACAAGCCAATGAATATGACCACTACTCCAATAATTCTGCAAAACACAGCTGAAAACCATTAGCAAAAGCTTGTAATTAATTTCCCCCATTATTGGAAATTATTAAAATTCAGGCTTCTTATTATACCTTCCCAACAACATTATCTCAGACAAGATGAAATAGCTCATGATTGCAACAAGAACCATTGCCAGAGGATTGAATGCAGTGAAAAAAACAGGCCCTTTTTTTTGCATCACCACTCCTTGAATATAATAAGTTACCCCTGAACATATTACTCCCTGCAACCAAAACAAACAATTATAAAACATACGATCAAACAAAAAAAAACGACACAAATTTACGTGGTTCACTAACAGTATGTTAGTATTAGACGATTTATATATGTTATATGTCACTTCAGACTTAGAGCATCAAATAATAGATTTAAGGCATTTTAACATCAATAAATCGATTTTTCTATAATTTTGTTATATACAGTCGATACATCAGTAAAATTGAAATTTTGATATCAATATCAAATTCCACTTTCAAAACATATGTAGATACTTACAGAGTAAACCACAGCTAGAAGCTGGCTGTCAAAGTGCAAAGCCCAAGCAGAAGAATTTTCCCTCTCCATGATCAAAGCCACCCCAGAGCCTCCAATGGTGCCCACCAAGCATATCAATGCTGTAAGCGACAGCTCGGCCGGGTACGATTTCAATGTAATCGCCTAATTACGCCATCGATGTCGAGTTAATTTTTTTTTTAAAAAAAAAAAAGGGGAAAAAAAGCATTTTTATTTATATATGTACCTGAAGAGTGATGAAAGCTGACCAGCAAATGCAGCCAATTGAAATCATGAGGAAGCCAATGATTGTACGTTGGTGATTTGGAGAAGCAGCTGATGAAGAAGAAGCAGAGGGGTGATTGGGTAATTTTGTCCACGGTAAATTCAACATGGGGCCTTTTATGAAGGTCATAATCATGGCTCCTCCTACTGTCACTATTGTTCCTAGGATTTTTGCTTGGCTTCCTCTTTTCAAAATATTCACTTTCTCAAGCCTGCAGCCATATATCAATTATTATTCATATATGTTTCATTTTATTGAAGCTCTTGAAAATGGAAGTCATAAATAAATCTTATGTTTTGGATTGTGAAATTTTTTGGAAAATTAATTTAAACATCATATGGTTGAGGCTTTGTTATGCATCATTCTTCTTCTTTTGACTGAAAAAATGTGTTTAAAGATTTTTTATGGATTGATGATTTGAATCGCACTCTCATTATTTCAATGCTATATTTTCAAAAGAAGCAAAGTAGTTTGGTTTTTTTTTTCTTGGGTTAAAAGATTGGGAAAAAAGTTATAATTACTCTATGTAACTTATTCGAAATCAACTATTAAAGGTATGTTTGGATTACATTTTTAAGTGTTTAATTTAAAAAAACAAGTGATTTTAAAAAAAATTAGAGTGTTTCACAACCACTCAAAATAACTTTTAAAGTGTGTTTTAAACCATTTTAACACTTTGAAAATTTTGAAACAAATGATTTATTTCCATTCTAAGAGGATATTATTATTATTATTTGGTGGGGAAGCTATGGGAATTGAACCCACTAAAAAAGATTCATTTTTTTTTAACACAAAAATGATTATAATCATTTTTAAATTATATATTAGTGAAAGGAGATTTTAATATTCATAAAATAAGAATGGACCGTACGTATCTTCTCTCAATAAAAACAAAAACAAAAACTGTATCAAGTATTTCGATCATATAATTCTGCAGAAATTCTTTTAGTTTTTCTCAAATAAATAACTATTTATATAAATTAGATTCTGTTTGAAAACCCTAACACATAGCTTATCTATAGGTTATAACACACACACAAAAACAAACCTACATACATCAAATTTTTGTTAAAAATTAAGAAAATACACTGGAACCTCAATTTTTTATTTAAAAAAATAATATTATTTTTAATTTTTAAAATATATAATCTTTTTCTTTCAAAACTTTAAGAATTAAAAGTGCATTTTTTAAAAAAATATATATATAAAAAATTGACAAGGGTGTCCCAAAATAAAATTTTCACTATTTTTGAAAAAACTTCTCATTGTTAACTTAAACATATATAGTTCAATGAGTTAAAAGACGTATTTAATATTTACTCTCGTTATAAAAATAAATAAATAAATAAGTAAATAAAAAGTCAAAGGCCTTCATGACCTATTTTGATGAATGAAAGTTTGGATAGTGCAATTACCTGCAAGCCCAAGCCATGAGGAAAACAAAAGCTGGCAGAACATTGCACATGGCAGCTGCAAAGGTTGCTGTTGTGTACTTCATTCCAGTATAAAACAAGTTCTGATCGATCACTGGCCTAAAATTCATAAATTCGTTTAAGAATATGAATAAAAGATTAAATTTTTATATTTATTTGTTAAATTTTCTTTTCTTTATTAAATTCTTTATAATCTCCTTTTTTTTTTTCTTTTTGTCAATGAATATTGATTATTAATTAGTGAAAAAAGATGCTATAAATATAAATATACAAAGTAATTTAGTTGTAATTTAAACTTTATAGTAGTTTAATATAAATAGTTGGTGAAATGAAATTGTGACACAGCCTTTCTTACTCTAAGAAACCCAGCATCAAAATCTTGAACAACAATGAAAAGGTCATCTTTGTCCTCGCCTTCCTGCATGGCAAAACTAAAAACACTCAACCTTTTGTAGAGAGAGAGAACAAAAATAATTCAATGTTTGTTGACTTTTTATTTAACCATTAAATTCAAACAACCCATTTAAAAAATAATAATCAAACATAACCAACAAATAAAACGTAACTAACAAAAGTTAACGTATCATTAAATTATTGGTTGGTTAATTTTATTGGACACTTGAAAATACCACTCAAATATTCCACTTTGACACATAAATCACTGCCTCATATTGGCAAAACTCAATCCACGCCACAATCTAAATATATTAATTAACAATAAGAAAAAAAAAGTAAATTTCTAGTACATTTAAAAAGATAAAATCGAGACTAAATCAACGTTGAAATATACTTAAGCGCATTCGAGTGATTAGAAATGCAGTTCAAGATGCATCCAAATATAGTTGATCAAGATTTACGTAATAAACAAACAAAAACTCTTTTAAGGATATGTTTGGATTGACTTTCTAAGCGTTTAAAAGTCAATACAGACATACCCTAGACCCAATGAAATCAAGACAATATATAGAATCTAAAGAGAAATAAGAAAGGAACCTTTCAAAGATAATGGCAAAAGGAGCAATGACAAGAGTAGCAGCAACTTGACGATAAACCACGAAAATATATTGGCTCATTCCTTTGTCCAAAGCTGATTTAGTAAGAATCGTCATTCCAGCATAACCAAACTGCACGAAAATCACTCCAAAATACAGCTTTGTTGTACCCAAAAGTCTTACAAAACTCTCCATTTCTTTTACTACAACTTCGATTCTCTTCTATCTCTATGGATATAACAATACACACACCATGGAGAAAGGTAGGCCTCAAATATAATGTGGTTTTATAGAAGTGTTTTTCATGGAAGAATAATAATAATAACAATAAGGCAAAATCTAGGGACTCCACTAAGCCCAAAGAGAGAAGAGAAGAAGGGGATTTGTTAAAGAATCATCAAAATTATTAATGCACACTCAAAACATAGAGTTAAAAGAGAAGATGGTTTCCACATGTGTAAAGTGAAGTACCACCCATTTTGCCTTTGTTTCATTTTTTTTTTTTTTTTCCTGCTGACGAAGGGATATATATATTGTGAGTGCGCTGAAATTGAAGTGCAACAAACAATAGGATTTTACATTTATATATATATATATATATATATATATATATTATAACATAGTGTTAATGTTACAAATATCCAAGTTTGATAAGAAAGAAAAAATCGTTCGAAAATCTCTATACTCTTAATAATTACTATATATCTTCATACGTCAATTAAGTTGTCATCACTTCTACGAATAATTTTTTATAAATTTAGAATGGTAATGAGTGTATATTGTGGTAATTCTATACTTTTTATATCAACTTTTATTCAATATTTGTCATAAAAGACGCATTTAAGAATAGTATACTAGAGCTAACGAAATAAAATAATATAGGTTTAAATACTACTTTAGTTTTTATACTTCTGGTTTTTGTTCATTCTAGTCTTTATACTTTCAAATTGTTCATTTTAGTCCCTATACTTTTAAAATATTCATTTTAGTTCTTGTAGTTTTAACTTTTGTTCATTTTCGTCCTTATACTTTTAAAAAAGTTGTCATTTTCATTTTTTAAGGATAAAAATGGTAACTTTTTTTTGAAGTTCAAGGATCAAAATGAACCAAAGTTGAAAGTACAAGGACCAAAATGAACATTTTTAAAGTCTAGGGACCAAAATGAACCAAAGTTGATAGTATAGGGACTAAAATGAACATTTTGAAAGTATAGGGACCAAAATGAACAAAAATAAAAAATACAAAGACTAAAGTAGTATTTAAACCAATAATATATCATTTAGAGTAGTGTTAAATTTTTAAATGGAATGTGTATGTGTACTTATATAAATTAACATCTTTTTTTAAAAAAAAAAAATTAAAAACTAGAAAGAAATTTAACATCTATTCAGTGAAAGACATATTTTAAGAAATTTTATCAGAAGATGGGGATTAAAAGTTTCAAAATTATATATACCAAATCAAGATAAAGCACAAACCTAGGCTAAAATGGTAATTTCATGCTTGTTTTTGTTACATATATTTTTGTAGAATATTAATTACATTTACAAATGTTTGTCCCTCTATTTTTAAATTTACACAATATGCATTTCACAAGTTACTTACCAATATTTATTAAATTATATATTTAATTCTATTTAAATCAGAAATGTCCCTAACGTTAGAGTATAAAAAAATTAGTTGACTTAGTTTGCATAAATCGATTCATTTTTATCAGTTTTAATTGTGGATTTAATTAGAAAGATCAAAAGCCTTTGATTAAGAACATGTTTTGGTAATACTAAAAAAAAATGTTCTTATCAAAAAAGAAAAAGAAAAAGGACATGTTTGGTGGGCAATGGGATTCATTCCAAGAATATGTGGCAGATGTTTTCTTCCTTTCGTTCTTCTTTTTTTTTTTCTTTTTTTGGAAAGCTTTTTTAGATTTTGTGTTCCAAATGATGTCAATTCTCAAAACATATCATTTTGAATTTGAAATTTTTTAAAAGTAAATGTATATATATTAAAAAAGATTAAAATAAAAACTCTAATAAACGTAGTATTTGCGGTTGTAAATTCAATTCATTCTGTTGAATTACGATATGTATAATATATTTATTATATCTTTAAAAAGATATTTATTATAAATTATAAGATATTGTAAAATAATTATTATACAACTTTAACATAAAACGTGCAAATAAATTAACTAATAATATTTTATAGTTTTATGATTTATTAATATATTATATCAAACAAATTGTTTAAATTTGGATCGAGAATTTTGAATTTGTCCAAACACATATCTGAAAAATATGAAATATATGTTGATATATTGTGATTCTAATCGAGCAACCTTTGCTTTGATGGATGTGGTCGCTCAAGTGTGATGTTCCTTGTCATCCACCTCTAGTTGATATGCTAGACAGAATCTGACACCAATGTGTTGTTATGTCCAACATGCTCTTATGCTTAAATCAGTGTAAATTGAAATCTTATCGAGTTGAGCACATATACGTTTTTTTAGCATACCTTTGAAGGTGGGGGGTGTGCTCCTAGTTATACTACCATTCCCTACTTCTTTTTTAGCCTTGTATTAGAGGGCTCTATAGTGTCAGTGGAGGCACTCGAGGCAGGTTTTGATAACCTATTTTGGGGTTTCTTGATCATCCTTATTGTGTAGATGGAGATTGTCTCGGCTTAGTCGGTGCGCCTACAAGGGAATCCCTTCTCCTTTCGAAAAAACATCAATGTGGCAAGTCCATGAGTTTCAAAAAACATCAATATGAGTGAATGATGATGTATGAATCGATAAGCATGGTTAACAATTCGATCCATGTGCCTCTTGGCTGTTGTTTTGTAACAAAATACAATTTTATTTTCATTGAATTTTTTATTTTAAAATTTTTGTTTCGAGGTTGTCAACTAATCATATGCTTACAATAATTTTGATAACTTCCCCATTTTCAACGTCTTGATCCCACAAATCCATTAAAGAAAAATGGAAGAATGAAAAGATGAGAAAAATATTGGAGGAATGAACATATTCTATTTTTTTTTTTTTTTTTTTTTTTTTGGAGAAAATGAGGTTTTGCTCTTTGTGTGTACGAAAATTAAAAGTTGTTGGAAATAAAGAGAAGAAGAAAAAAGAGAGAGACGTTGAACATGACAAACGGTAGCAATGGCGATAACAACCACACGACACAAGGACAGTGCTGAGCTTTGTCAGAGGAGGCCTTAAAGAAGGAAGAGGTATCTGTAGAGAAGAGTCAAAAGAAAAATAATTTTCTTAATATTTAAAAACTTATCGCGCCTTCAAAAAAAATTATTATAGACAGAAACTATTTACAAATATAAAAAAATATCATTGTTTATTAGCGATAGACCGCAATAGGATGTTATTGCTTGAGCGATAGACTTCTATCGCTGTCTATCGCTCAACAATTCTATCACGATCTATCTCTGATAGACAGTAAAAATTTTCTATATTAGTAAATAATTTGACTCATTTTTCTATATTTAAAAACAATCCAAAAAATTTATATATATCCATTAGTACTAAGTTGTACTAAGTTATGTTGTTTTTTTTTACACATTATCCATATGTTTATGTGTTATTAAAATTTGAAAAAATATTCAAATTTTAATTAGGGAAATTGTTGTGTATAGGAAAAAAAACAAAACTAATTACACATATAGAAAAAAGTGCATCCCATGCTTTTGTATTTTCCACTTTTTTTTCTATATGTGTAATTAGTTTTATTTTTTTCTATTTTTGAAAAGACCCCTTTTAATTATGTGATCCAAACAGGGGCGGATCTATGAAGGGGTCAGTGGATGTGGTAGTCTGATGTCTAGGGTTTGACACATGACATATTGAAATATTTTTGAAGTTTTAAAATTATTACAGTAACATTTAAAACAATTACTCTTTTTGTGACTAATAAATATCTAAACTTTCAATTTTAAATTTAATAAGTCCGTTGAAAGTATCTAATAGATATATAAACTTTCAATTTAGTATCTAAAAATTTCATAAAATATAAAATATGCTTAAAAATTAATTGTTATATTAAATAAAAAAATATTTTTGCTTCTAATTGAACCTCAAATTTTTAATTTTGTAGCCAATAGTTACATTATTTTTTAATAAAAAAATATATGGTTTATGTATTAGATACACAAATTGAGATGCCAGTGATTTAGTATATGTTTTTTAAAGTTCAAAATTTATATACGACACAAATTTAAAAGTTAATGAGTCAAAATTTTAACATTATATAAAGTTGGGTCCCTTAACATGAAATTTTAAATTTATTAGTGTTCGCATGCCAGTTAGTTATGCTTATTAGGACAATAATATATGATTTGAATATTTTATCAATGCAACGAAAAATTATATTTATATGAACTTGTGCCCCCTCACATGAAATATTGGATACGCCACTGGATCCAAAATTTATAGTTGTACATATAGATACATATAATAAGAATGGTATGAAAAAATAAATTTATAAAATATAAGAATTTATTAGGGAAATTACTATAAACAGAAAAAATATCAAACTATTTACAATATAGAAAAATTTTACTGTCTACCAGTGATGGACCGCGATAAAATTCTATTGCTTTCTATCGCTTAAGCAAATAAATTTTATTCTATATTTGTAAATAGTTTTGCTCATTTTTCTATTTTTGAAAAGAGCCCAATTTATTATGTTTAACGTGTAAATTTTAAATATACTAATTTTGTGTACATATATATAATATATTTTCTATTCAGTACAATCAAATTGATTTTACAATAAAATGAAATAAACTAGCCAGATACACCCATAGTATTAAACCAGTATATTTCAAACTATTTGTGGAACAAAGTTTAGTTGATATGAGGTGGCAAATTTTAGTTGAATTTCGTTTAATGTGACTAACAATTAGTTACTTCTTTATTTTAGTTTTTCATTTCATTATTTTGTGATGATGCACTGACAAACACAATTGAGTTATACTTACTTTGATTTACTTTTAATGAAGCTAATTAATGGTAATTACTAAATAAAAGCACACCATTCAAAGTTTTGTTGATGTCTAAAAAACTAATTTTTTATTGCATATACTTATATATACCTCATATATTAATTAATATTCCTCAACTGACATGAACTTTGTACTATCAAGATTAAGATATGAGGTTCGATCCTCTCATCCCACTTTTTGTCCAAAAAAAAAATTAACTTATTGAGGTTATTGGTTTACTATTTGTTATGGATGAATTTTGATCAAGCAAAATAAAGCCAAAAATCAAGATAAAGGTAAGATAAAATAAGATAAGATAAGATTTGATCTAGCTTGCATGAGATTAGCAAAACTTGATATCCTAATCCTAAGAGGGTTAAATCTTCATATCTTAATCCTAGTAGGATTAAAATAAACTCTAGATCAAATCCCCTATAAATATAGAACATTATAGCTCCATATGGGGTATCTGAAGTTTCTGTGAATTACAAATTCAATTGATGATGTCACGTGAGAGTCAGTGTGTTTCCTCTGTCCCAAATTTTGCATCAACACTATTTAAGACAAAATAATAATATTTTCTCTTTTATACAACAAAGGATAGGCAATCGAACATTCAACCTCTATGGAAGAAGACCATACTAATTACCGTTGAGCTAAACTCACTTTGACAAAACAAAATAATATCACTAAGTAATGAACATTAGATATCATAATAATCATTTATCAGTTAACGTAGTTGGCAATTATCAATAATTATAAGGATCATTATCAATTCGAGTATAATATAGTTCAACTAGTTCTGACATATTCCTTAACAAGGAAGATCATAAGTTTGAAATATTATTTCTCTTTTTACTTGTCTATTTTATGATTTTTTTTATGGTTATGTTTTAAATGTTGTTTTAAACCACAAATTTCTAGTGCACTCACCCATACAAAAGTTTGAAAGCACATTATCCAAATGTTACCATCCCTTTTATTTTTTTTCTTTGAAAAAAAAAAAGTTTGAGCATTCAAAACAAAAATCCTCCATATCAATTTTCTCATCATGATTGAAAAAGTCCAAAATTTTCGGTCAAATCCAATCTAAAGTAGATATATAAAATTAAAAAATGAGCATTACAAAATATAAATATTATTTTAAAAAAAAATGCAATTCTACATAGTACATATATATATATATATACATCTTTGGATTCCCTTTGCTTTATAACCCTTTATTTCCCTTTTCCATGCATTATAGAGACATAATTCAATATATGAAACTCTTTATTTACTTTAGTTTTTTTTAGTACAAGACTCTTCAATTTAATTAACAAAGTCCCATTATTTTACTCATGCTAAGGCAACATTTCATCCTCTAAAAAAGTTAAACATTTTCTTGAATTACTTGCAAATCTAACCATTTTTAACAATACAGGAGAGAAAACTAAAAAATCTCTGACTTTAAGGTTGATAATACATTCTTGGCTCAATTATAAAAAAAAAAATGTCATTGAAACTTTGTATTTTGTGTAAAACAAAATACCCTTCAACTTTTGAATTTTAAAAAAAAAAATTCTTAAACTTTCAAAAAGAGTTCAAAAATACTCTTATCGTTAGTTTTGGTAGAAATCATTAGTGTTTTGTTTCAAATATATCTCTAAACTTTCAAAGGTATCAAGAATACTCATAACTTCAAGAAAGAAAAAAAGTTCAAAGATACCCTTGTTGTTAGTATATGAACAAAAACCTTTAATACTTCATTACAAAAATAAGGCTAAATTATACAAAATACTCTTAAAGTTTGTACTTTGTATTCAAAATACCTTTGAACTTTCAAAAGTTTAAAAAATAGTTCAAAAGTACCTAACTATTAGTGTTTTGTGTAAAAAATACCCCAAACTTTTAAAAGTTTTAAAAATACCCTTAAACTAAATAAAATAAAATAAAAAAGTACTCTTACCGTTAGTATATGAACAGAAATCGTTAATACCCTCTTACTTCTCTATTTTTTATCTTTTTTCTCCTCTCTCTCTTTATTAAATGTTTGACATTTGTTTATCTATAAATAAATAAATAAATAAAATTGCACACTTCAGTTACTTAAATATTTTAACAAAACCGTACAATAATAGTTGAGTGTGTATTAATAGCCTAATACTTTTTTTTAGTTTAAATACTACTTTGGTCTCTATACTTTTGGTTTTGGTTCATTTTGGTCCCTATACATTCAAAAGGTTCATTTTGGTCTGTATACTTTTAACTTTAGTTTATTTGGTTCTTATACATTCAAAATATATTTTCGTCCTTGTACTTTCAAAAAGTGACTATTTTGGTCCCTTCATTTTCATTTTTACTTCATTTTTAAGGTATCAAAATGGTCACGTTTTTAAAGTTCAATGACCAAAATGAATCAAAGTTGAAAGTCTAAGGATCAAAATGAGCATTTTAAAAGTACAGGGACCAAAATGTACCAAAGCCAAAAGTACAAGGACCAAAGTAGTATCTAAACCTTTTTTTTTTTACTTAGCTAGTTTTTATTTTGGTATATTTTAAGGGGAGATTTTGATTTTAAAATTTTGTAAGATTTTATGTTTTAACTTAATGTTTAGGTTTTTATTTTGGTTGCTGAGAAAATTGGTATAAGAATTGGACAAATACGAGAAAAATGAGAGTATTTATATGAAAAAAAATGAGGATATCTATAAAATTTGTACCTTTCAAACTCAAGTAAACTTCAAACAATTAGTTGATCACTTGATATACTAACCATAGGAGCATTTTAATTTATTTATTTTTTAAAATTTGAGAGTTATCTTTGCAACCATGTATTAATTAATGGTTTATATTCGGTTTATAATCATATACTAATAGTAAGTGTATTTTTGAATTTTTTTTTTTTAGGTTTAAGGGTAATTTTTATACTTTTGCAAGTTTAAGCGCATTATTTAAACAAAACACCTACAGTTTCATTCAAAACTAACGGTAAGAGTATTTTTTAACTCTTTTGAAAAGTTTAAAGGTATTTTTGAAACTTTTGAAAATTTAAGAATATTTAAATATATATATATATATATACATAAAGATAAAGGGTATTTCTTGTAATTTAGCCCAATAATAACTCTAAAATTTTAAAAACAAATTGTTTAAAAATGCTCCTACCGTTAGTATAGTGACCAATTTGTTTGAAGTTTTCTTAAGTTTGAAAAAAAAAAAATTATATAGATATTCACATTTTTTTTTCATATAGGTACACTTATTTTTCTCATATTTATCTAATTCTTACATCAATTTTTTCAGCAACCAAAATAAAAACTAAAACTTTAAGTTAGAACATAAAATTCCGTAGAACCTCACAAGATTCCGAAATCAAAATCTCTCCTCTGAAAACAATACCAACGATAACTAGCCAAATACTATATATATATATATAGTTATTAACACATACTCAACTACTAAATGTAAGCCCTCGCTAAACAATTAAGTCCTAAGATCTCTCGTGCTTCCATTATATTCTTTTTCTTTATTATAGTTTATATACCTTAACTGAAGTGAGTGGTTTTATTTGTTTACTTTTTTATATATATAAACAAATGTCAAACCATTAACAAAAAGGGGAGTAAGTGAGTATTTAAGAAGAGAGAAGAGAAAAAAGAGGAAAAATAGAGAACTAATAGGGTATTAACAATTTCTGTTCATACACCTAATAGTAAGGGTATTATTACTAACATTTGAAAGTTAATGGTAATGTTTGAAAGTTTTGGACTTTTAAAAATTTATGGGTATTTTTGACACAAAACACTAACGTTTTCCATCCAAAACTAATGATAAGGGTATTTTTTTAACTCTTTTTGAAAATTTAAGAGTATATTTGAAACTTTTTTAAAGTTCAAGGGTATTTTTGACACAAAGTACAACGGTAGAGGGTATTTTGTATAATTTAGCCTATATTCTTTCTTCCAATTGAGTTATACTCATTTTTTATAATCATCCTATATTTTTAACCACATATTCATTTTATTTTTACCATCAAACATCATCAACCCTAAAACAGAAATTAATCATGAATTTGCTTTTAACCAGTTTTTAAAATGGAAAAAATATATTTTTTTTAGAAAAATATACTCCAAATAGCTAGTTTAATCAAAAATTTTCTTTTTTCGAATATTTTCAAAAGCGAGATAAGACCATATCAGACGAGACGAGAAAAAAAAAAAAAAAAAAAGGAGGAAAGAAAGGGAAAAAAAAAAAAAGCTAGGGACACCCTTGAAAAGAAGGGAAGTGCATTGATTGATTAAAAGAAAAGTGGCTTTACCCTTCATGCAATCAGCCAAGCTAGAGCCACTTTTAATTCAAAGTATTATTGAATATGAAACCCATGTTCGATAAAGAAACATCCTATCCTTTGATTTAAAAATTTGCCTTACTTTAATCTAGATTTTGACACCCCCTTCATATATCATCATTTTATTTATTTATTTATTTTACTTCAACAATAATATTTAAGTAAAACTTTTGTTTCTAGCCTCAAAGTTTGTGATTTAGTGCATAATTAAAAACCTGTGGCTCAAGATTAGTATGAGAGACAAAAAAAAAAAAAAAAAAAAAAAAAAAAAAAAAAAAATTATATTAGTTAGTTGATTATTATCATTATTGTTTCTACTATTTGTTCCCAAATGCTATCCATCTCATTAATCACGAGACTAAGCCTGAGCACTTTCAGAAGAAAATCCAATTCAAATACGACACTTAATACTATATTATATCATTACAATAAGCTTTAAAAAAATTAACAATGTGTTTGTTGTCCCATGTTTTCTGACAAAACTTGCAGCAAAATTAGTCTATATAATTTTTGCAACAGATAGTGTATCCAAGTCAGAAGCTATCATAAAAAATATCAATTTAGATGTATCAATTTAAATCTTAAACTAATATTTGTATTAATTTAAACTATGAACTTTTATAAGTATATCAATTAAATTTTGGTCTTTCATAATTGTATCAATTTAAGTCCTCCATTATGTTTTATTTGAATATATATATATATATATATATATATATATATATATGTGTGTATATATATATATATATATATATATATATATGTGTGTATATATATGAAAGTTCAGAGTTTAAATTGATACAACTATTAGTTTAGAGTTTAAATTGATACAACTTTCAAAATTCAAGGTTTAAATCGATATAATCCCTAAAGTTTAGGGTTTAAATTGATACATAACTTTCAAAGTTTAAGATTTAAATCGATAGAATTATTAGTTTAAGATTTAAATGGATATAACTTCAAGTTCACGAATATAAATTGATATTTTTCGTGGGAGGAGAAATTAAAATTGTGGGCTCGGAAGGACAGAACTTGCCTGTGTTGGCAAGATTTGGGGATAAGCCAAGTTGAATTCAAATACAAGTTTTTTTTTTTTTCTTTTTATGTTTGTTGGAGTACACAAGGAAGGAAGGATGGCTCTTTTACAATTTGGTCTCATTGCAAGCTGATGAAGATGAGTGGAGAACACTTTGTTATTGTGTCATCTCTACTTAATCATACTTATTCATTTAATGAATATCTTTTCACAAAGGTAAATTTTTGCTCTTAAACAAGAAGATAGCAAGTAATTATTGTATTCCATGTCTTAGAAAGAAAATAAATAAAATCAAAATACTTAATAGCACGGTGATACATTTATACAAAACTTCTCCTCACAATTTAAGTTCGGTTTACAACTAGGTAATTTAGAATTCTCATAATTTCTACTCCTCAGAAGTTTACGACTTTATGTTCTATTTCATTCTCTAATGATATTCTTTTTATTCTTTTCTCACTGTGCTACTTCAGTATCGACCAACTAGGAGTATTTAGCCTTGTAAAGATGATCCCTTGTTGATTAACATGAGAGAGTTATATGCTATACATTCGGAAAGGTCATGTATCACTCCTGAAAATAAATTTATTGATTCTCTCTCATTTGATAGGATCGCAGCTATGGATTTGGTTTGTATTATATTGAAAGTTTAAATCTTATATATCCTCTATCTCTCAATTTTCAAGATTTTAACTACTTTGGATGTCTATTTTAGTCTTTTGAAATTTTCAAAAAGTAATTATTTTGTGGTTCTTGCAGCTTACTAGCTTATTTGTATATCCACTCCTCCAAAATGTTTACCCTTAAGTCACCTTTGTCAACAACTTGCCTTTTCGTTTCTATTGGTTTCCTTTTCGTATTATATTTTGAAGTTCAAATCTCGCATTCATCTCTAAATTTTGCAAGATTTTATCTTTTATTTTCGTCTTTGAATTATTTAAAAGTAACTGTTTTGGTTCTTGCTATTCTTTTTGCCACCTACTATACGATCACTCAATGCTTAAAAGAAATTCTACCTAAGAGTCTAAAAATTGATTCGTCCACAAAAGTTTAAGGGTTTAACTAATATAATCATAAGTTTGACATAAAGTTGATTCCATCCAGATAGAATGTAATTGAATGTGTAAACTAATATACTTACAAAAGTTCATAGTTTAAATTGATATGATTATTAGTTCATTGTTTAAATTGATACGAGCCTATATAAATTGATATTTTTCCAATATATTCTTATTATTAAAAGTTTATATGAGTAAAATTGAGTGATTGTTTTTAAGAGGCCAAAAGTGATGGTGGTGGAATTGTGTGGCCAAGCTCAAACCTGAAGTAGTGATAAGTTGAGAGAGGTCATTGTTGACCAGAAAAATGAAAATTGTAACCAGTAATGGAAAGAAGATACTTCATTTTTTTAGACTAAAAAAATTGATACTAAATAAATGCCAAATTAACTAATTATTAACCCCAAACTAAATATAAAACGCCTTCTTTACCAAAGTATTTATATTGATTGGTACTTTTTATCTAATGTGTCATATAAAGCATTAAAAGAAGAAAAGAAAAACAAAAAACAAAAAACAAACTTGCAATCATATCTTCATGGGTATTTTTCCACTATTCCTGATATGACCTTATTTAAAAGTGGTGAAATAACATTTCTTAAAAACATAACATATATGAAGTTGAAGTATTCAATATTATTTAAAAAAATAAAAAAGGTGAAATCTTTATCCTTCAAATCATACATCAAAAAAATTAGATGAGTAGTACTGTGGTAGTCATATCATTCCCACTTTTTTTTCTTTTTCCTTTTTGGGATTTTGGGAAATGTAATAGCATTCACACTTACATAGCTGTAGTTACAAATTTTTTATCCACCATAGTTCTACCATTCTCACCAGAATACACAACTGATTCATAAAAACTACTAGTTTTTTTCTTCTGTAGTTCAGGACAGGTAGAATTCGATGCATGGATTTCATCAACAAAAGCATGCTTGTAATGCCAATTCAAGAACAATAATCAACAACTTGTTGATACATTTCATCGAATTCACACTCTAACAATTCCAAAACACTTCAATATTCAACTAATAAATGAGAATAAGAAGAGTTTCCTTCCATAGAAACAAGGCATTAAAGTATAATTGAAAGATGAATTGTCCATGATTGGTTACTTGGGACGGAAACAAAAACAAAGTACTTTCATTGGTGAGTGGAAAACTGTGCAGATTAGTCTTTCTGCAATTATTGAACAAAGTATATATCAAATCTCTATTAATCCAACCACAAAAAGCTATTATCATTGAAATATCAACATCAAAAAGAAAATCTGAATAAAAAAATGGTCTGAGTGGATGATGCTCGCATCACACTCCATGCAAAAATCAAGGGGTAGCGTATTCAAACCACTAAAACTTCAGCTTTCAGGTCTGTTCATTCTCATATGATTTTTGTTCTTTTTTCCTTTTTTGTGTTGGTGGGGGGGGGGGGGGGGGGGGGTGCGTGGGGGGAAGAGAAGCATTACCGTTATGTTCAGGATTATTCAGGAGAAATTCCAAAGTCATCCAACTAAGAATGTGTTCAGAAGGCGTTCTTGATAGGTTCATGCTGCAATGCTTTCTTCACCAGCTCGGTTTGTTCCTTTACATGTACTGAATAGAATCCAGTGGCTGTAGAAGCCGATGGAGCACGACCGACGTATTTAATATCTTCTGATGTGCCTCTTCCAAGAGCCTTCATGGCAGTGGCAAGACGGGGAGAAATGTAGGTAAATGCACCCATGTTCATTGGTTCCTCCTGGCACCAGACGACCTCGGCATCTTGAAAAGCAAAAAATATCAAGTTATTCTGGTCTTATATGTCCACCATAAAGAAAAAGGAGAAGATGAGAAGAGAAGATTAAGGGAAATCTTCTTATAAGATGTTTTGGTAGAAGCCTAGGACGAGGTGATACCATGTTGAATAATTAAATACCATGTTGAATAATTACAAATAATTGAATTACATACTTGGATATCGCTTCAGCTCCCGCTGGATGAGGTCATAAGGAAAGGGGCAAAGTTGTTCAACCCTACATATTGCAACGTCCTTTCCACCTGCCTTAGTTCGCTCGTCATCAAGCTCATAGTAAATCTGTGACAACGCAAGCATACAATATTTCAACAATTACTAAAACCTTAGAACTGAAACACAAACCCAATTTCTGGGGACTGAATAGTCGGTAATGAATATGAAATATGATGGGCAACTTTGTACTACTGTAGTCGCAAAAGAATGACAAACGCAAATGGTAACTCGTTTATCAATGATATTTCAGGTAGTAAAAAAGATTAGTACAACCTTGATGCATCTAGTGAAGATTGAGTAGCAGCAAAAAGAATAAAATACCGGATACTAACCTTTCCAGAGCAAAGAACTAGCCGTCTAATACCCTCTTCATGATCAGAGTGATTGTTCTGGTCCTTGACAAGGCGCTTAAATCTGGTTCCCTGCTTGTCAAAGCCTGGATGACCTTGAACATCATCAAACTCGGACAGATTAGATTTACAATCCTTGTGTCGAAGCAGATTCTTAGGGGCCATCACAACTAGGGGCTTACGGAACTCCCTGTGTATCTGCAGATAAAATATATACAAAAGAAAATAAGGATATTGATATAGTTATAATTAATTGGGAAGCAGTTTCAAATCAAAATCTTTGAGGGTTTGAGAATTGCTAATCTTACTGTAGAACCAAGTAACAAACAAGGGCTTCTTGAGTTTCTCCGATTATCATCTCTTTGGTTTCTTTTATAAGAAGTGTAGTTTTTGCAATAATGGTTGAAACTCTAAGGTTTCTCTCAACCATGATTCACAATTTCACATTATAGTCCTGGGAAACGTATCTCTCGAGGTTTCATTCTTTTCTTTTCTCCTCGTTTGAAACTTTTAGTTAGATGATCCCATTTTCATTTCTGGGAGAGTTCTTGACCTGGTCTTTCCGTAAGTCGCTAGTTTCAAACTCACTTTTGGTGGGGATCTCCTCACCCTGGCCCAGGGTGATAACTTCTTTCCTTCTATGAATATATCTTTTTTTTTTTATTGAAACAGCTTCTATGAATATATCTGTTTATCAGTTTCTTTTATTTGGTTGGAGGAACCTTTGTACTTTTGAAGATAAGTATTCTCCTTTTGAGATTTTTTTGTAGAAATGTACAGCTTACAGGACACTGCTTCTTGGTAGTGTTTTAATTACAGAAAGAATTTTGGTAACTATAGTCTTTCCACAATTATGACCAACGGGAAAGGTCGTCTATAGTCTTTCGTGGGTGGAGTTTCTTTAGTTTTTAGTTCACCAATCATCATCTCGGTTCTTTTTTAATTACCAACTTTTTGCCGCAGATATTGCATCATGGCATTGATGTCTAGACAAGGATTACAACATGGGGGGATGGATGAGGAACTCCCCCCCCCCCCCCCCCCAAGCAAAAAATAAAATAAAAAATAATTAACACACTCTGACTAGAGGCTGTGTACATTACGACTTCCAGTTAATCACCGAAAACTTTGTATGATTTATGAACAAAATTTCAATTATCGCTGTCAACTCGAAGAGCCCAAAGGTAAGTTTTGAGGCATTCCTTAAAGGACTCTAGCTTCTCCATGCAACGCCACCAACCAAATAGGTTTCAAAGAGAAGGGGTCACTTTTAAGATTGACTTTGAAAAAAAAACTTACAGCGATGTGGGTTGAGACTTTCTTGATAGGGTCTTGTGGAAGAAAGTTTGGAGAACTTGGGTTAGGAGCTGTCTTCAGTTTGTGAATTTTCCATTTTGCTAAATGGAAGGCTTAAGTAGAGGTTCTGGTCAAAGATATTAATCTAAAGATTTTGTTATCACTTTTGCTACCTATAGAGTATAAATTAATGGGGATGTTCCTACTATTTTTTTTAGTTCAAGGATGCCTCATTCTCCTCTTATTCTTCCATCTTAAAACATTCTATTTTGTGTTAAAATAATAATAATAAAAGTAACGAATATCATCAACCAAAAACTTGCACTGACCTGTCTCCGCAGAACATGGAAATAGTTGGCGGGAGTGGTAACATTCACAACTTGCCAGTTGCATTCCTGAATTTGCTTTCTAAGGGTAGAATCCATCTCCGGAATAACAAAAGGGTTGTCGTCACTCATCTGCCATAATTTATGAAAATTTGTATTATTCAAGAACCCTAGTGAATTGCACTACATTACAACCAGGACAAACATTCTCATCCAAGATTCCAACGTAATTCGATTGAATCTCCAGTAATATAGGCAACTATAATTAAATATAGTTGATCAAAACCAGATACTGCAAGTATGAAGTTCCGACATCCTGGCAGCAAAAGCCTAGAAGGGAAAAATACATACAGCCACATTTTTGCTTCAATGGTAGTTTCTACGTTCTGATCAACGGGTACCAAATTGAATTAGGCAACCCAGTGTCATGTCAAGCTCCTCAAAACCATTTATAATAGTCATGGAACTTTTTTAATCCAGACAGGAATATAATTTCATTACCAAAAAAGAAAAAGAAAAAGAAAAAACACAATTTCCAGGAGTATGTTGCCAAGTCTAAACTACTTAAAGATGAACACAGATAAACCATTCCAGTGTATTCAAACATGCCTCAGAAAGGTATCCTCATTGTAGTGCCAGCGCCACTTTCTTTCTAAAAGGAATTCGGGAACATTTCTCTAAACTATATTTTACAAGAGCTCTAATTTAAAATTTCCTGTTATCTTATGACTCGATACACTAAACTTTTTCTTAAATATATTAACTGGGACACTTAAAAGAAATCCTTTGATTTCCTAGGCACTTCACTCTTAAGCCTGAGAGGCGACTGTGCTTGTGCTTTAAAAACTATTGCACAATATAACTAGATAGAAATAAAATGATTCAACATTTCTCTAAACTAGCTTCTTCTATGAGACCTTACATCTCACATGTGTCCATCATCAAACCAATCAAGGCAGGGACAAATAACTTAAACAGTAAAAATAGAGCATTGGGTCAAGCACAAAAAGGAAAGATATCGATCGGAAGAAACACTTTTTCATTTTATTTATTTTTTGGGGGAAAAAAAAAAGGAAGAAGACAGAAGATCATTGATGGATACCTGAAGGAAACGTTCCAACCTTGCACTTGAATGTTCAGGGCCCTGGCCATCATAGCCATGAGGAAGCAGCACAACAAGCCCTGTCTGCCGCAGCCACTTCGCTTCACCACTGCTCAAGAATTGATCAAATATAACTTGAGCGCCATTTGAAAAATCACCAAATTGAGCTTCCCAGATGACCAATGAATTAGGATTTTCCATTGAATAACCCAACTCAAATCCAAGAACTCCAAACTCTGAAAGAGAACTGTTGGACAAGGAAAAAGAGAACTTGTAAGAGTAACTCCGTGCAATAAGGTAAACTGTACAGCTTGCAGAAGATGTCATAGTCAGATTCCCTAAATTACAAAGCTCACAGATGGCAAAAAGGTAATACGCTCACAAATAAACAACACTAGCACTTAATATGCTTCCATTGTTCTTCATTGCAAAACTTGAAGATGCAGATTACTCATCTCATTGGGTAATAACTCCAAAATGGGTTGTACCCTAATGACTCTATTCAATACGAACTACCAAAAGAAAATTGTCGGAATATATAGGCAAAAAGGCATTATGATCAACTTTACCTGTTGCTTACAGTGAACAACTCCTCATTCTGATTCATGATAACATGGTCCAAAGGACAGTAGATCGCCCCTGTTTCTTGATCATGCACAACGGAATGTCGATGACTGAAGGTACCTCTCTCAACATCTTGGCCACTCAATCTGACGTGGTTGCCTTCCACAAGCAAAGTGGCAAAAGCAAGGGCTTCACCAAGTGCCCAGTCAATGCCCTCTCCAGTTTCAATCATCTGTGCTCTTTGTTCGTAAACTTTTTTGACTGCTCTGTGAGGCTTGAAATTATCTGGAAATACAGTAATAGCTTTTCCAACATTCTTTAGTATCTCTGGTTTAACTCTGCGCAATTGATCCGAGTATAAATTTCAGAGCTAAAATATAAAACGTGAGGTAATAGAATCATATAATAAATTTTACCATACCCAGTGTTCCGAACTCTTGAGAGCTGTTCAGGTGACTTGAAACCAGACCAATATGCTGAAAGCCAGTCTCTTCTCTTTGGAACATAATCTTTGCTTGCCAAAAACTCTTCATTGAGGATTTTATTAACCTTATCACGTATGTTATTGATGTCCTCCTGACTCACCTGCCCAGATTCTAAGAGTTTTTTCTGGTAGATCTCAAGAGATGAAGGATGATTCCTAATGACCTGTTCTCAATCAGATAAGTAGTCAGTAATAGATAACTAAGAGTGTATAAGCTAATAACATGAATACATAATCGAGGTACAGAACCAAAGAAACTAAGCATGATGAAACAAGTTGAAAAGAAACAGCAACACAGTTTTGAGAATTAGTGTAACTAACTGAAGCCATAGAAAGAAGAATATTCCGCAATATTCATATTCAAAAACATTATTAAAATTGGAAGTACTAACCTGATACATCTTAGGTTGTGTGAAGGATGGCTCATCAATCTCATTATGTCCAAACCGACGATAACAAACCAAATCAACAACAACATCTGAATGAAAGGTTTGACGCCACTCTGCAGCAAGCTCACAAACATGGACAACAGCTTCCATGTCATCCCCATTTACATGGAAAATAGGAGCATCCAAAGCCTTGGCAACATCAGTGCAATATTGTGATGATCTTCCAGCCCTAGGATCGGTAGTAAAAGCGACTTGATTATTCACGACAATGTGGATTGTTCCCCCAGTGGTATAGTTAGGAAGAGCACTAAGATGTAGAGTTTCATACACCACACCTTGTCCAGCAAAGCTACCATCACCATGAATCAAAATGCCCATATTCTTGATCCTTTCAATGTCATTGGAGTAATATTGCTTTGCTCTAGTTTTCCCAACAACAACTGGATCAACAGCTTCCAAGTGACTTGGATTTGCAACCAAAGAAAGATGAATATGCTTTCCACCTCTAGTTGGTCGATCATAGGAAGTACCCAAGTGATATTTGACATCACCAGTTCCTGTGTAAAGTCCAACTTCATCCACAGGCTTTGTACCACCACTAAACTCACTAAAGATCTGCCTAAGAGGCTTCCGAACGACGTTTCCCAAAACATTTAGTCTTCCTCGGTGAGGCATTCCAATGACAATGCTCTCAACTCCAAGATCTGCAGCCCTATCAAACATCTCCTTCATCCCTGGAATCAAAGTCTCACCGCCTTCAAGTCCAAATCTTTTTGCTGTAGTCCACTTAGTGGCTAAGAAGTTCTCAAACTGTGTGCTCCATATAAGACGATCAAGAATCACCTCTCGGCGTTGCCGATTGTACTGCATTGGTGTTGGGGTCTCAATCTTGTTTCTCAACCAGTTACATTTATTACGATCTGCAATATGCATATATTCATATCCAACACTCCCACAGTAAGCTTGCTCAAGGCGGGTCAATATTGATCTGAGAGTTTGCACTGGACGATTTTCTGATAAAAAGCCAGCCATCCTCCACACGCCAAGGAAGAATTCCCTATCAAGATCAGCATCTGTAAATCCATAAAGTGCAGGGTCCAGATCATCTGGGATTTCTCTTTCTTCCAAATTCAATGGATCCAACTTGGCTTTCATGTGACCATTAACCTGGTAAGCCCTGACAAGCAACAACAAACGCATGCTCTCTTGAATTGTCTGGCCTGAAATACCAGGAGACGTTGCAGCCTGACCCACAAAATTCCTAAAGAAATTATCCCACGACTCATCAACACTGTTAGGGTCAGCCTCCCAAGCCCTTTGAAGCTCCTCCAAATACACACTGCTCGTCCCATCCAGAAAGCTATCAGTTAGCTTCGAAAGTGGCACAGGGCGAGGCACTGGCGCAGATTGTGCTTTGGACTTAAAAACTGTCGTATGAAAATATCGATTCTGAGACGAAATAATACGTGATCTCGCAGCATACGATCCTCCCCCCTGTGCCAAAGTTCTCCTAATGGCAACCTTTGCCAAGGCAGAACCAGCTCTAAACAACCCCATTCTTACAAATCAAAACTCCTCAAAGCAAATAAGGACAAAAAAAAAACTAATCCAAATCAATATTTCTCAGACTCTATACCCAATCACATACATCTGCAGCTTCCACTAGATAACTGTAACGATTAAGATCGAGACAAAGAAGAACAAACAACAGAAACAATCAAAAACTAACGGTAAGATTAGAAATGAAGATGATACAAAGATTGTAACATACCGAAATGGCGAAGAAATTCGAAACCCTCAAATCGCCGAAAAGCGATACTGCCTTGCCTTGGCTTCAGACCGAACCAGCCCAGCTGCGCATTTTATTCCTCTTCTTTATTTTAATTTATTTTAATTTCTTTTTTCTATTAGTGTTATTTTCTCCTTCGGCGTGCCGTTGAATTTTTATTAAATAATAATAATAAATCAAATAAAATAAAATTGGTGTTCTTCTATATTGCGTGGGAGTGGGTCCCAGCTCCTATTTTCTAGCAGTGGGCCCGAATGTAAAATTTGGACACAAGAGATATTTTCCTTTCTACTTTTTTTTTTTAACAGGAGAGATATTTTCAACTTGACTAATTATTTAAATAATAAATCTGGATAATCTAGGACATATTACATTACACGTTCTTTTTTTAGAATGTTCTAAAGTATAATATGGATCCTCCCAAGGAAAATAAAAAGGTATAATATATATTGGGATGGAAAATTCAAATTAACTCTTGACCTTGTGCTCTTTTTCTTAAAAAAAAATAAATAAAATTTCTTAACCATTTTGAAAACACGTGTAAAATTGAAAAAATTGAAAACTGAATTTTAAATAAAACATATGTGTTTTTTAAAAAAACTAAAAACTAAAATTTAATTGGTTATCAAACGACTCTTTAGTTTTCAAATTTTGGCTTGATTTTTTTACAACAATAGAGAAATGTGAATAACAAATCAAATAAATTTATAGAGGGAAGTAATGTTTATAAGCACAATTTTTTAACAAGGTCTAAAAATTTTATGAATAAGTGTCTATATGATTATCACTTTATCTAAGTTACGTTTATATAGCCTACGCTCTACTTTAGTTAAACGGTTTTCTTTGGTAAATAAGTGTAGGTTACATAACTAAATTACTTCAATTTTCTTATTATGCACCTAAAATGAACACATCAATTCATGTGTTACTACCTTCACCAAACAGTCGCTTCTCATGAACATAAATGGCTCACATTCGACTTTTCTCAACATGTCACACATAAACACAATGAGTTGCCTCTTGTCAGCAAAGGGCAAAACATGAATGGACAAAAAAGTAACATATAAATTCTCTATCTGTAGTTTCATTTATATATGTTATAGATTATAGATATAGATAAATTGTGTATTGTAAATTTTTTAGTTTTTTTCTCTTTATAATTGAGGTGGCCTACAAAAATATAGTTACGACCTAAGATGCAACCTAAATATATATTTTTGGTTTAACTACTATTTTGGTCCATGTACTTTTTTTGACTTTGGTTCATTTTGGTTCTTGTACTTTTAAAATGTTCATTATGATCTTTATACTCTTCAACTTTGGTTCAATTTAGCCCTTGTACTTTCAAAATGTTTATTTTGGTACTTAAACTTTCAACTTTGGTTCATTTTGGTCATTGAACTTTCAAAAAGTGACCATTTTGATACCTTATAATTGAAAATAAAGAGACCAAAATGGTCATTTTTTGAAAGTACAAAAACCGAAATGAATATTATGAAAGTATAGGGACCAAAATAAATTAAAGTTGGAAAGTATAAACATTTTGAAAATATAAACAACAAAATAAATTAAAACAAAAAATACAAGACTATTTAAACCTATATATTTTTTAAATCATGTAAAGTGATTTAAAGAGAATTTTATTAGTCTATATCTTTATAATTGACTTTTTTTTTCAAAAAAGAAAGGGTAAAAACTATAAAACAATTATTTGCGCCGTCTGTGGGGATCGAACCCACGACCACGTGGTTAAAAGCCACGCGCTCTACCACTGAGCTAAGACGGCTTGGTTCAAAGGATTAACCTTTAATCATTATACACAAATTCAATTGTCAATATAGGAACTTTGTCCAACAAAATGTTCTGCAAGAATTATTATTATTATTATTATTATTATTACTTGAAGAATTATGCTACTTAACCTTGACGGTGTATAACTAAACTGACATAAAGTATATATCCACAACTTCGACTAAATGATTAAATAACTTTAGAAAAAACAAAACAAATAAATTTGCTTGTGAGGTCTAAATATATGTCAAATAGTTTTACCAAAAAAAAAAAAAAAAAAAAAAACATTAATGGATATAAGGTAGGAACTGCCTCCACTATATAAGGGTACTTCTATATTTTTGGCATTTCTAATTTCAAATGGAAATAGGAGTAATGGACCGATTCGCCCTCAATTAAGATATAAACGATTTTTTCAGAAGACAAATATAATGCTTTTGGTAAGTTTATTAAATGCTAAATATCGCATACAAGTTCATAAGTATAATAATTCAAGGGACGAACTTTAATCCATCCATTTTCAAATTTGTAGAATCTATCAAGATTTTACTGTATTTAGTTAGTTAATTAGTCATAAAAATTAATTTTCAAACAAATTACATTGAGTGTATTGCTCAATTTCCATTTCTTAAATGACACAAGGAAACGGAAAAATTGCATTAATTATTATCAAAATTAATAAACGTCAGTTTAAAACAAATATATAGAGAGCATGAAAATAAAATCGTTAAATGAGTTGTACAAATGTCATAAGCTACTTAAAAGAAATTAAAGATTAAAAAAAAAAAAAAAAAAAAAAAAAAAAAAAAAAAAAAAAAAGACACCTGTTGAAGGGAGGCATTAAGGAAATTTAAGCTAAACTTTCCAAGGGGTGAATAATTTTCTAATCTAGAAACACTTGAAGTTGTCATAAGGTTTGGTATCTGAATTAAAAATACTTTTAAAAACTTATAATCAAATACTTAGAACTGCAACACTTGAATGTATATACTCATATTCTTCCGAATGTTGCAATACCATTCTTATTCTTAACCTTGCAAAAAATATTTTAAAACAACCACTAGAATAGAAATTTGTTTAAGTGTTCGATGAAATTTGAGAACTAAAATAGTAACAATAACCGAAACAAAAATTGTGACACAAACACTACCACTCCATCCAAATTTCCATCCTAAATCTTAATAATTTCTTCCTCGTGATAGTTTTAAAACATTCATTTAAAAAAAAATCAAAAATAAAAAATCAAACAAGGGCAAAGAGTATTCTGTGATTTAGCCTTTTTGATGAGATTGGATTGTAGCAAACATTTCTGGTTCATGCGGAAACAGAGAAGCCTTTTTTTTTCTCCCCAAATAAATTCAACCAAAGAGAATATAAACTACACTTTGACCATGCAGAGAAAATCCAAGAGAATAGTAAGTTGAGATGCAAGATTAGTAAAACACTATAAAATAAAAGTTTGATCTAAAACCAGAAGTTCTGTGAATTTGACTGGTGTGAGAAGATGCATTGCCAAAAGTAACATAATATGAAGATGAATTACTAGTGAAGATCGTGAAGATGCATCATCATCTCTACACAGTAGAGATCAAATTTCACGTCAATAGCATGATGTGGCTGAGAAGGGTTGTGGTCTTGTCGATGATGCTAATGAGATGGAGAAGAAGAAGAGCATTGGCAATCCAGAAAAGAAGCAAGAGGTTGGATGGTCTACCATAGTAATTTTAAACTTCAAATGAGAGCAAAGAAAATTGCCTGTCTAGAAAATCCAAACACACTAAGAACATCGAACAAAATACAATCTAAAAACTTCGCCTGGATAGTGGATAGTAACAAATGTTGGATATTAGAAACGATGGTTTATATCATCTACTACCATGTTTTCTCAAAGAAAAATCATCTACCATGTCTGGGGGACGCATCAGCAGAGCGGGATCGGGACCCCGAAGGGGATCTTGATGTTCTACCAGGAGACGACCTCCAATTAGCTCGTGCATCCTCCCCTTCAAATGCAGACTTGCTAAAGAAGAGAAAATGGATCGACGAATAAATAAAACAGAACAGAACACATCTCTAAACAAGCATAGTAAACAAAAATGACAAGTTAAAGATTAAACAAAATGAAAGAGAACATTCTCAAATCTCAACCATGAGACTAGCGTATCAAATAAGCAACGCATGCAAAAACACAGAAACACCAAAACTAGTCTCGTCTCTACAACCTATAATACAGATCTTGTTCAAGTAAAGTCAGTCACCAAAAGTAGTCTCATATTCAAGATGCTACCGGAAAGCAAATAAATACAAAATTGCAAAATAGTTGAAATTGTGCGAAAAGATCAGGTTGCAATAAGAACATGAAGCACCCCCACAGTCAAGCAGAAGTCATCAGTAAATCATTCAACTTACTCATGATATCCATTTCCATTTCCATTGCGATCGTGGTCATCAGCATTATCATAACCAGGAGAATATACTTGTCGACTCCTCTCACCGTCTCGCTCACGAGGAGCACCTCTGGGTGATTCTGGGTAATCTGCATGCCTTCTACCAGGGGAAACAGAATAGTCACCTCGCCATCTCGGAGCAGGAGAGTAGGACCTGACAATTTCATATGGCACATTTAGGTCTACCTAAAGCATTAATAAATATGAACCATGTATTTTATAATTAGATTACCTTGATCGATATCTACTTCTTGAACCCGACGGATGGCGAGGGGAGCGTGATCTGGATACTGAACGAGATCTAGAACGCCCTATATTGTACACAAAAAAAAAATAATAAATAAATCAAGCGATAACTACTGCCCAGGTTGATCATTGAATACAAAAATCCAATATGGACATATTTTGTCTAGTACAATAGTTAATGATTGATTTGATTCCAAGCTTTTGTATGCATATTTGAAATTTAGTAACAAACTGAAAACTACAATGCCACAAACAAATAAAATGTACAGAAGAGGTTTGTATTTTTAATTTAATCAATCAACAAATCCTGCAAGACCGCACATTCAAAATTTCATAACAAAAGAGCTGTCATTATGCTAATTTAACACAAACACACTCACTTAGGAACCCAACTAACCCAAAAAGAAATATTATATGCTTATATTTGAACCTAATAAAAGAAGCTACATGTGGAAACAAGAGGTTTAGAGCCTTGGAGGCAGTATCTCCTAACAAAAGCATCAAACTAAGGAAAGAAAAATCAAGTAAAACGACCAATCAAATACCATAATTTATCTGTCTGTGTGTGACATGTGTGAAACTTCTCAGCTCATTACATAAAAAATAAAATAAAAAGTCCATCTAAATGATATAGATGACCATTTAACTAAAAGCTTCTAAATAAGCTTGTGGTAGGTATATAAATATACCAATCTTAAAGAAGGATATTATATGACCACTTAACTTAGAGCTTATAAATAAGCTCGGTTGCATTGGTAGGTATATAAATACACCAATCTTAAGTCTCAAGAAAAGTCAAATAAGAATACTCATGCAATCTAACATCTTAGAAATAATTCCCATATACTACTGCTTCAAGCTGTGATGTCCAAGAGTTCCATAACAAGTAATAATGTGTAAGGCCCACCAATGTGAAGACATATTCTAGAAGGGGCAAAATCAGGTAATTCAAACACTGGCGGTTAGTTTGTGGGTTAGTGGGACATGCCTGGTTTGTTTGTGAAGGGCAAGGTTGATTATGTGGGGTTTGGGGGGAAGGAAGAGCCTCATTGTGGTATTTTGTGGCTGGAGGCTTGGGTAGGAGAGAAACAGCTCTCTTGGTTGTACCTGGATGTTATCTTTCTGTTTTCTTTATCTTTAAGTTCTGTTGTATTCTAGTAATCTGGTGTCTTCGACCTTTTCCTATCAATAGAACAGTGCTATTGCCCTTGGAATTGCTATGTTGTGCTCTTTACTAAGCTTTGCAGGTACATTGTAGGGGAACAACCATACATAATGCTATAGACTTCTTATGCTATAGACTTCTTTAACAGTCAAGAAGCAGAAGTAACATGAACTATTCTCACTTTTTTATGTTGGGGTTTTCACTTAAGTATAAAAGTTATTTAAGTTAAGATTCGTAAAATTTGAAGAGAGACTAATTGTACCATACCATAATGAGAACGGCGTCCACCATAGCCAGATGGTCCCCTACAAAGAGGAAAAAAAGAATAGTAATTAAAAAAAACATGCAACTTGCAACTAAAAAATCATCATAAAAGGCTGTTGGCCATTGAACACAGTGAAAGAAAAGAGCTGAGAGTTTTAGGTTGCTTTTGATCCCTCCCCTCCTCCTCTCAGAATAAGGTAGATTGCTTGCAGGTCAGTAACAATGCAGAAAAAGGTGACATTTTTTACCCGATGAACAAGAATAAATATACTTCAAGGCTCAAGCAAGCAGGCATGCAACTTAAACTTGAAAGCAGATGCAAGGGGGTGTGGATTGTAAATTTGCAGTCCCTTGAAACCATTGAGAAAAAGTGGAAAAAGAGAATAAACAACTACCTTCTACTCCTTTGCCGCATCTGTTCTGGCCTCTTCCTCGACTCTGCAGCAAGGACCACAGTAATCTCCCTACCAGCAAATTTTTTCCCATTCATATGGTACTGAGCTTCAGAAGCCTCATAAGGATCAACAAACTCCACAAACGCAAATCCTCGAGGATCACTACAAAGAATTCAAAAGAAAAAAGTGATAAAAATAAGAAACGCATTTCTGGACACAAATCTTGGGTAACTAGATTGAATGATTACATTAATATACTTTTTCATGGTAAAAGGATTTGGGATTCCATAAACTAAATAGCTTTCTTTTCATATCCAATATTAACTTCAGACTGCTTTCTTCAAAGCTTTGGCCGGAGTTACATAAAGCACAGCTAATTTCAAAGTTTAGTAGCTAACCTTATCTTTACAATCAAGCATGAAAGAGGCAAGTGACTTGAAAAATCTTCATATTCTTGTAACTATAAGCACTTCAATTCAACGTAACTTGACTTGAAAATTCTTCACATTTCTTGATATAAGTAACCAACAATTCATGACTTGAAAACTCTTCACACACTTGGAACACATGAAGCACTTGAACAAACATTCCACAACCTTAAAACCTTCACGTTGTTGGCTTCAATTGCTCAAGAATATACCTTCTTCCTCATCAACTTCACATTTCTTGATATAAATACTTGAAACCAAAAATTCGTGACTTGAAAATTCTTCAAACACTTGGGACATGAAGCACTTGAACAAACATTCCACAACTTTAAAACCTTCAACTTGTTGGCTTCAATTGCTCAAGAATCTACCTTCTTCCTCATCAACTTCTATTGATGGGTGTAGTTATCTAATATCTCCTCAGAGAGAGACACCCTCATTTCGATATTATTCTTTACATTCTTGATGAGATATATGTTAGGCAGTGAAAGGTAGTAGACCCTCATTAATAGGGGCTTGGGCTTGTTTTAACTTCAAAGTTCAAACCAATATACCCCCTGACAAAGCAGTTCAAAACACACTATGAAATGGGAATAAGATCCATCCAGAAAAAATAAGGTCCGGTGAAATTTCATTTGACATTGTTCATCCTCTTCATTCCCTGACTACGAATAACAAACTCAACTGGATGTTCCATACGATCTAAAAATTTTGTCTAAAAAAATTAGAACTCAGTGCACATTCGTACACCCTCAAGAATTGATCAAGTTAAAAAATAGTTGTAAAAGAGTCCCCCCACAGTTGCTTAAGAGTTTATATCATCTTGCGTATGTAGGCACATGAGAGTTCTTTCCACAAAGAAGAAAAAGAAAATTGTTCTGAAAATAGAATCTTGAAATGCAAAAGTGAAAAGCTTTACATGTGCTCTATACATTTTGACTATGATCATAATTGCCTTAAATAAGAAGCTTAGCACACGGCTGAGAGCATCAAACAAGAGAAAGTACTCAGGCTCAATTTCTAACGCAAAAGGCTTGGCTGAATGCTTAACAAGTAAACCTAAAATTACCACCCGAACCCTGTTTGAGGTTAATTTGATTAAAACTTGATGCAAATTGGAGGTCAGAAGTTCAGATATTAACCATATAAAAACACACAAGAATCAGGTGGAATAACAGTTTAATAAATCCAACACATACCATGGATGGAGTGGTGTGAAAAATAAATAAGAAAAATAAACACAAGATGCTCACCCTGTGTAATAGTCCTTTGGAATATACACATCTCGAACAAGTCCAAACCTCTCAAATGGCGCTCTAAGCTCCTCTGGCCTAAATGTACCAATACAACCAGAAGCCAAGTTCTTAAAATGCAGTGAGAGAAAACAACAAATTCATCAATTAGAATAGTAGTAGAAAAAAGCGGTGAAATCCTGACCTGCAATCCATAGGAATATTTCTAACCAGAAGGCTACCATGAGGTTGTTCCCTTCGTCTTCCATACCCGCCGCCACCTCCACCTCCACCACCACCATAACCCCTACCCGGGGGGCTTCTTCCACGACCACCGTATCCTCTTCTTGGAGGACTATGGTATGGTGGACTGTATCTTCTCATGTTTTGACCTGTCCAAAACAATTATCAGGTGAGGTCTGCAATAAGATGCATATTGTCAAAACTTCCTACCAATTAAAACTAATTACTATCTAAATAGGAAAATAATAAGAATTAGAACGGTAGTTAATCCAATGATACCCACTCATAATCCTAAACTGAAAACTGGGTTCTGACTGTTAAACCCTAAACTACACTTCACGGGCTCAGAATTCCCGATTCGATTGTTCAACCTCTCAATTGCCCGGTAAGATACATATTAAAAAGTTGAAGATCACAAAACCACACAAGAAACAGCACAAAAATAGCTAAGTATGTTAAAAAGGAATCAAGAGGGTTCGAGTCGTTCGACGGAAAGGCTCTCTCTTCACCTTTCCCAATTCTTTACCTAAAGAAACGCAAAGAGATAATTCAAACTAAGAGTAAAGCTAAACAGCTACGGAATGATCGAAACAAAGAAAGTGGCTGTGGGTTTGGGTTCGATCAAGAATCATCTATACATCCATAAACAAAATAGTGAATCCAGGTATCGGAAGGTATAATTACCTGAAGAAAAGAGAAGGAAGAAGAGAGAATGCGAAGAGAGAATCTTCCCTCGATCTGATTTCTGTGAACTCTCGAAACAAGAAGACTGCAATGCGATGGTAGGGTTTAGATTTTTATCTGTGTGTTCAAATGCGAGTGTTTTAAGAATTTGACCAGAACAAATAAATAATAATAATAAGAATAATATAATTAATTTATATAGTGATGATAAGTTATTAGTTATGAAGAGTTGCAAATATAGCATTGATTAAAAAAAAATGTAAATATAGTAAAATTTATTCGTGATAGACTTCACTGATAAATTTTTATGGTCTAGGTGGTCTATCACTCATAGACCATTAGAGTCTATCAGTCATAGAACTATATCATGAATAGATTTTGTTATATTTGTAATTTTTTTAAAATGTTGTTATACACTTGGTTATTATCCCTAAAATTGCTACTTTTTACAACTACCCTTGTTATTCATCTTTGGATAGATGTTGACGCTCAGATCTCACACGCGTCTGTCGTTGTCGTGGGCTTGATCTCCAAACCACTTCTCCTGGTATGGTCTTACTTTTCGAGTTGAATTGCGTGAAAATCCTCATACCAACGTGGTGTCGAGCCTACACACTCTGATGTCTAAGTTAGTACAAGGAGTGTATAGTTGCATACAAAAGTAAGGTCAGACTCTCATTTGGAGATTACTTACTCTGTTCATTTGGGATCGTCCATGAGGTTATTTTATAATGTCCTTCCTCTTATAGTCACATGAGGTTACACATAACTCTGGCGATGTAAAGGTAGTTTACAACACTCGTGGCTGCAGCGTGCCAGACCAAGTGCAACTCGATTATTTCTCGATCGGTATATATTTACCGGCTCGACTGATCAGCCCAAAACCCAAGACTTTGACTTCTCCCTTTTTAGGTGCACATTTTCCATGCCGCCTCTCGATTTTTCTTAAGCTTGGGCTTGCTTGTGGACTTTAGGCCTTGCCTAGGGCACCACCCTCAACATATATGGTTCAACAGATCACTTAATTTTTAAAATATTTTGACCATTGAATTATTTTTTTTAAAAAAAAGTTGTGTTATACAAAATACCTCTAATTTTGTACTTTGTGTCAAAAATATCATTCAACTTTTAAAAGTTTAAAAAATATACATAAATTTTGAAAAAAAAATCAAAAATAATCTTTCGTTAGTTTTAGATGGAAGTTGTTAATGTTTTGTTCAAAAGTACATGTGAACTTTCAAAAGTATAAAAAATACTCTTGAACTTAAAAAATACACTTATTATTAGTATATGAAAACATACCGTTAATACTCATTCAACATTCAAAAGTGCATTAATACTCTTAGCCCTACAAAAAAAAAAGAGTTAAAAGATGCTCCTATAGTAAGTATAGTGTTGATCAATTTGTTTGAAGCTTTCTTGAGTCCAAAAGGCACCAGTTTTAAAATGAATTTTGTAGATATTATTTTTTCATTTAATTACTCTCATTTTTCTCTCATTTGTTCAGTTCTTACACTAATTCTCTTACAACAAAATATAAACCAAAACTTCAAGTTAAAGCATAAAATCTTACCGAATCTCACAAAATTCCAAAATCAAAACCTCTCTTTAAAACTTACCAAAACGATAAACATTCATATTTAAAAAGAATGTATTTGGCTATTAACGCGCACACATCTACTAACGTACAACCTTATTAAAATTACGTCTTAATGTTGCCTTTGGTGCTTCTATTATTATTATTATTATTATTATTATTATTATTATTATTATTATTATTATTATTATTAAATTTATATACCTTAGTTGAGAGGGGTAGTCTTTTCTTCTTTTTGTGAAAATAAAAAAGAGGTCAAATAGTTAACTAGAAGAAAAGTAAGAAGGAGAAAAAAATAAAGAAAATAGAAAAGCGGCCATGTATTGAAATAGAAGAAAGAGATGAAATGGAAAAGGGGTGTGGTAAGGGGTATAGATAAATAGTTAGAACCTTTTATTTTTTTTAAGATAATGGAACTAATGCACCTTTTGAAAATTTAAATATATTTTTCCAGCGAGATATTAATAGTTTCTATTTATATGTTAATCGTAAGGGTATTTTTTAACTTTTATTTAAATATAAGGGTATTTTTGAAACTTTTGAAAATTTAAGAATACTCATGAAATAAAACACTAATGGTTTCAATGTAAATCTATTTTTGAACTCTCTTTCAAAATTTAAGGGTATTTTTTACACAAAGTATAAATTTTAAGGGCATTTTTTTAAATTTATTCTATAAAAAAATACCCATACTTCGTTATGTATTTTTTGAAAAAATATATATTTATTCTCTCAAAAGTTGTAATATTATTTTTTACTTTTCATAAACATTTCAAATCTACTTTTGGAGTAGAAATCTTTTAGATCATTAGATGGTGGGACCATGAACAGTGTGTCGACAGTGATCTTGAATGACGCTAAATCAATTCAGGTTCTGATCTTGAACAAAAATTTGGGGTGTTCAGACCAACGAGTTGGGAAGTGTGGAGTTGTGAACTACACTCCTTGTTTGACTTAAGGAATTCGTAGGTCCGACTGCTAAAAACATCAACTTTCAAGACTTCACAGCTCCACTCCTTACCCCAAACACCCCCTAAGGAGGCGTTTGGATTGAGGGAATTGAGGTGGGAATAAGTGTGGGAATGGGTAAAGAATACACATCCCATTGTTTGGTACAAGTCTTGAAGCTTTAGGCATGAGAATAAGCTATTCTCATGCATTTTTTATACCCATGAATGATACTTATCCAAAAGTGTGGGTTTTCTTGATGCCCACTTTCTCTCTTCTTTTAATACATGAACCTATTCTTTTATTTTATATATTTCTAAAATTAATTAATAAATGAATATTAAATTTATAATTTAGAAAATTATATTAAAATTTAAATTATAATATTTGAATTTAGATACTCCAGTTTAATTAATTAATTAATTAATTAGTCACATATATATACACACAGATTTTTCAGTAAATTGTAAAGAATTGATGCATTAATACTCTAAATTAATACTCTAAATTATATGTTTAAATACTATTTTGGTCATTGTACATTTGGTTTTGGTTCAATTTGGTCCTACTTTTAAAATGTTTATTTTGGTTCCTTTACTTTCAACTTTTGTTCATTTTTGTCCTTATACTTTCATAATGTTCATTTTTGTCCTTATACTTTCAAAAAGTGATCATTTTGGTCCCTCCATTTTCATAAGGTATCAAAATGGTCACTTTTTGAAAGTTTAAGGACCAAAATGAACCAAAGTTAAAAGTTTAAGGACCAAAATGAATATTTTGAAAGTACATGAACTAAAATGAACCAGAGTTGAAAGTATAGAGACTAGAATTAATATTTTAAAAGTACAGGGACCAAAATGAACCAAAGCAAAAAAATACAGGGACTAAAATAGTATTTAAACCTAAATTATATATGTAGCTAATTAATTATCATTATGATTAATATTTTATGAGATTATTTTGTAATAATTATAATTATTTTATCATTGATTAATTATAATTCTTTAATTTTTAATCACAAAATGTTATATTTATTTATTCAGATTAATTTTGATTGTTTTATTAATTAATACATCATAATTATATAAATTCATCAAATTGATACATCAATTATGTAATCAAGTAACTTTAATTATAAATTACTCATTTTACAAATACTTGTAATTAATATTATTACTTGATTGTTAAATAATTAATTTTGCTCAAAACTTTAAATTGAATTTATTATTTATCAATTAATCTATTAGAACTTTACATAAGTGTCCATGATTAATTTTATAAATTAAATACAAAGATAATTTGTTCTCATAAAATTCTTATAGACATTCTCGTGCACAACCAAATACAATCATTCTTGATTTTCAGGATTTTTATTCCTAGACATGTATAAAACCTTAAATCAAACGACTCATAAAAGATTTATACTTCAATAATAGTTTTAAAACATTTAAGAGTTAATGGTAATATTGCAATTTTTAAAAGAATAAAGATATTTTTTAAACAAATGACAAGATTTAGAAAATTTTGTTTAATGTATAATTTAGCCTAATTTGAATATGTCTTGACCTAACACACATAATTGAAAGTTCAAAATTTTCAACCAAATAAAATTTGCCAATGCATTTTTTTTATATATAGTCCAATATAAATTTCATATAAGTCTATAATTCATTGAAATGCAAAAGAGAATTTTTTTTAACAATATTTAAAACAAAAGTTTATTACAAGATAATATTTCAACACTCTTTAAAGTTTAAGGTTAAAATTGTCACTCTCAACAAAATTTGAGGAGTAATTTGATAAAATTGAAAATTTAAAGTTGAAATTTATACAACTTGACAAGTTCAGGGCAATTGATTCTGTTTCCTTATTTGATAAAATTCTCATATATTCAGAAAAGTATATGCCATAGTTGGTGATAATTTTTTTTTTTTTTTTTTGAAACAGATGATTTCAAGAATTAAGAAAAGGGTATCCATAAAAAATTTTAAAATAAAAAAATATCAAACAAACCATAACTGTTGTTTCTATCTCTGTTGAATATCAATATTATTTATAAAGAACTGTTCAAAAAAAAAAAATATTATTTATAAAGAATGCAAAAATTAAGGGAAAAACAATGCGGATGTAAAAATTTTGTAAACACCACATTTTTTTGGGGGGGGGGGGGGGGGGGGACAAAAATTGTAAACACAACAATAGACCTGAAGTGAGGAGTTTGAGATATACATGATACATATATGTTTATACATTACAATCATAAAGGGTCATTGAAGGGAGCCAGATTGATGCAACCAATTAGCAACAAATAAATCATCCTAAAGTTATCAGTACATGGGAAAATAAAACAACTCTAAATTGACATCTCATTGAAAATTTTAACCATATGTTCTATCAGTAAACAGGGATAGATATGCAATAAAATCACTTACCAAGCAGAATTTCATTTTCAGCTAGTGGATAAGTAGTTAAACATGGGCCTTCAGATTTCTCCTCCCTCTCAGAAACTAATGATTTAGATTAAGAGCCAAGAGACCATTGGTATACCCTACTATACTACCTCGATAAATGCACGATCCGATCCCCCCTCAATGCTCCACTGTATCTCAAATTTAGCTTCGCAACAATGTACATCAACTTGTGAATTTAGAGTATAGAACAAGCAGACCTGGATGTGATGGCTGCCCCTCCATTCTTCATATCCATCACTATCAAGCTTCCTTGAGGTGCCTTTGCCCCCACAAAAAATTGGCTCTTCCAGCCTCCAGGTGGATGCAACATAATGAAGTTGGTAGAATAGGAAATAGTAAGGAACTTCTGCATCAACATGCCACAGCTACAGCTGATTCAGACTGACTGATGTCGGAATCGAGAAGCAAAGGGTTCTTTTGAAATTGGTTTCTTAGCTGACCACAAGCTGCATTTGCATCGAGACCTCTTGTTTGACGAACGCTTACAGTGATTTTATGGGACTCTAGAGCAGCTACAAATGCCATCACCTGAAAATAGAAGAAAAGATTATGGATTAGTGAAGACAACAATATACGTTTATAATACGAAACATTAGCACGTCTGTCGAGAACATACAGCTTTCTTGTATGGACGCTGATACTCAGAGCCTTCTACGGGATTGAAAGGTATCAGGTTCACGTGATAGCCACCTCCCCATTCATGAAGAAGCTTTGCAAGTTCTACAGCATGCTCTACTGCATCATTGACTCCAGCTGTTCAAATGATAAACCGAAAAATTGGGGGGAAAACAATTTGTCAGATGTACGATGCCCGAACTACAGTGAGAAACACAATGAAAGGAGAGATGAGGATTGTATTGCTAAAGTGATGCCAGTACCTAAAAGTGCATACTCGAACGATACTCTCCGATTAGTTTGGAGGAAATAATCACGACAATCTTTCATAATTGCTTCAAGAGGATATGCTTTTGCACTGGGCACAATAGTCTCCCGAAGCTTCTGGTTTGGTGCATGTAAGCTGATGGGCATAAAATGAAGAGTTAATCAAACTAAAATATAAAAGAGAGCCAAAATCTAAGGACCTCGTCCTACAAATTCCCATGGATCACCTCTTCAAAACAACCTATGCTAACCTTTGGAACTTACGGATTGGGAGAGGAAAATTTTGAGATGCAAGATAAAACTCTTCAAGAACGGGTCTGCCTAGTATAATTTCTTAACGATTCTGTAGTCATTCTGTGGTTATAATTCATACCACCTGGGAAAGCTTTGTGCAAGCTCTTGGGGATTTGGGAGGATTTCTCCTCTCCCTCTTTTGCATGTCTTCTTTATTACTCAATTTTATTTCTTAAATTATTTATATATAAACTCTTCAAATGAAAGTTAGAATCAGAGAGATATCAGTTATTTAACTCCTAAATTTAACAGAATTTAATGAGATAACTGCAAGAAAGCAATCGATCACTTTATACATGAACCTCTCTACTCAGATATTTGGGGTGCCAAAATTCTCCAATTAGCACAGTTCTTAGATCAGGTTCAACTAACTGCTACCGATTAAAAATTTAGGGATGAGAACATATAACCAGCCAATAAACATTAACTGAAGAAAAAAAGAATCCTACACTTCTAAACCGTACATATAATTTATCTGTCACTAGTATATGCCATACGGAAACTAGCAAACTTTTCCCTCGGCAAGATATCACTGACAATGGTTCTCTTTTTTCAAAAAATAATAATCATAAATAAATAATCAAACAATCTAAAAGAATGCTTTTCCTGTAGAATATATGTTACCTGACAGCCAATGTTGACTGAAGCTTGTGAGAAGCCAGCCTTTTAATTGTGTTAGGAACCCCCACCGTAGAAATTGTAATCATTCTTTGTCCAATTTGAACATCCTTGAAAAAATATAAAGAATTGATGAGAAATTGTACACTCAGCAACAAAAAATTAGCATGTAGTAAACCTGGTTGAACTTTAAGGCCAGCCTTCCCAAGTTCCCACGAGGCCATGACAATTGGATGTGATCAAATTTTATAATTTAGCGAGAAAAAAAAAAGGTATAGCATAAAAAACCTATATCTCAAAGTGAACATGCAGGACGCTGAAAGATCCTCAAAATTCTAAGGGGTTGCTTGGGAATGATCGAAAAGATAGTATTATGCCTACATGCACCAAACCAGAAGCTTCGGATGTATGGATACACAAAGTCAAGATAGGTTTACAATTTACATTTGGACACTCCTCCTGGGCAGTTTGAATAATCGGGAAAAAAGCCAAGCTAGGCCTCCTAATGTCTCCTTAATCTCCTGGATTTGTTCTTTGGCATAAAAGGGGGATGACATAAATAGAAAACCTGTAACTTGCAATCCAAATGAATTTAAGAGTTATTTTATTCTTCAAAAAATCCATACTTTTGTTGTGTCATCTAGCTCTTTTGATTGTTTGCTCCTAGATGTGTGAAGCACAATCACCCTTTCAAAAGAAAATTTAATATCCAATGGCTCAATGCTATTAGAATTTTATGAGACATTTGTAGAGAATGGTTTCATGAGGTGCCTGGTGAATATATTTTCGGGGCAGTTCTTGAAGATTGTTGCTTTTTTCTCCTTTCAAAGTTCTTTAGTGAGGCTTCTCATCAATATATACGACTTTTACCAATTTGAGAGGCTTCTTGTAATGCAGAATGCTCTGGAGGGCTTTCCCCTGTATATTTTACTCCTGTATGCTTGTAATGCAGTAAGCCCTCCGGTATATTTCACTCTCAATGAAAGTTTTTGCTAGAGTGTGAAGGCACAGTCGCACAGGCCTCCAAGTCCTCTCCAGCTTACTAGAGTTACCTTTCCTAATAGTCTGGACCATTAAAACGACCAAATGCAAGTTTTACCTCTCGAAGTCCTCTCTTGCAATATATGTAACGGGGTAAAGATCAGGAAGTACAGAAAAAATGTTACGCGGAAAAATCAAATAGTAAACTAAAAATTATCCCACAAAGTATTAGGACAAGATAAGTCTAGAAAAGTAAACCTTGTTCAAGCACCGATGCGCTTCAAGCATTGGTTTCATATTTAACATTGGTTCACCCATTCCCATGAATACTACATTTGTCACCCTACGGTTGAAAATATCCTCAATTGCAAATACCTGTGTACATAAGATACAACTAATCACAATGGGTTATACGTGACATAGTTACATTTTTTTTTCCAAATTTCTGCAACAACAAGATAGCAGAACAGTTCAAGTTCGTAATGGAACATGAAGACAACATGTGAGAGAGACAAAATACCTGCTCGACAATTTCATGTCTCTGAAGATTCCTAGAAAATCCTCCTTTTCCAGTGGCACAAAAAGAACAGCGCAATGGGCAGCCAACCTTGATGTTTGAAATTCAGTAAAAATTTAATTAAAGAATGGATACCATAATGAATTGCAGATACCATGTCTGCTGTCCCAGAGGTTTAGAAACCACTGCAAGTGCTTTCAAAGACATAGATATGCCATACTTTCATCTAATAGGCAATGTGTTTACTTTTTGAGTTGACATGGTGTTAGACCATTTGCCCAAATCATGAAAGAAGATATCACAAAGTTCATGTCTTAGATTGACCAAATGTGAATATTACCTGTGATGAGATGCAAGCAGTGAGGCGAACTGAACCTTTATTGTTTTTGTCTTCCACAGGTATGCCAACTGTTTCAATCAGCCTGTTATCATCCAACTTAAGCAATAACTGCAAATTTGGACACATTGATACCTTAAGTCAAACGAACTCGTATTAAAAATGGATTGATACCCTAAACCCTAAACCATTAACATTTTCTGATAAATAAACCATTAACATTTTCTGATAAAATCTTAACAATTCAACAAGAATGTAATCGGAAAATTCTTTATATCAAACTACCTTCACGGTCCCATCAGAAGCAGTAACAGACTGGTAAACAGGCGAACGGCCCACTCTCCATCCAGCTTCTTGAAGATCATTCCTGAATGCCAGTGGCACTGCAATCAACCCGAATCACTATGACAAGATAATGAACAAACCGGCGAAATTAAGTAAAGAAAAAGAAAGAACGCTGACAGTTGGTAAACTCTTCAATTTCCTTGACCTTCCTCTTGTAAATAAGCTGATGGAGTTGCTTCCCTCTATACTTTTCCTAATCCATCTCAACGGATAATTTTAACGATACATAAGCAAAAACCTCCATCAAATTTAGCTAAACAAATGCAAGCAATCCACAACAGGTTTTTAGAGTGTAAGAAAGTGATTGTTATTTGTTACCTGGCCGAAGTCCACGGCAAGCTGTTGTAGCTCCTGGTCCGACAAGCCGATGAGCACTTTGGGAGCTTCAGGAGAGGCCCGAGCGGGAGGGGATATGGAGGTGGAGAGGTTCCGAGAAGGCACGGCAGCGACGCATCGAGGCCGGAATGCACGTGCGACGGACGGCGAGCAAACTTGGTGAATGAGCGCCATTGAAATGGCAATCATCGTTGAGAAGCTTTGTTGGAATCGGAGGGTTTTGTTTCTCACGTCAATTTGGCGTTCAAGAAGATAACGTCCTCTTTTTTAGAGAGTGTTTGACCCACCAACTTCATAAACCACGCTAAATAATTCTTCTATAAAAAATCGTAACAGTTATTGAAATTTAAATATTTATTGAAGAACTTCACTTTTTCTTTTTTTCTATTTTACACATTTATCGAGATAATACTCAAAACACAGACATCTTAATTTTAATATATTAATTTTAGACTTTATAACTCTACTAGGTTACCTCGAATTTTCTTACTTCAAAATATTACAATTTGAAGATTATTTAAAAAAATGTATTTTCATGGATTATAAAACACATTTATAGCACAATTTAGAGAAAAGACATTAGAGATTTTTTTTTATTTTTTATTTTTTTTTATAATTTGTGAATTTTGAAAAAGTTATTCCATAATTTTTTAAAAAAATATTCAAATAGTTAATTTGTACACTGTAACTTGATTTTATTGAAGTTAGTTAATTTAAGGAGTTATATTGTTTTATTTATTTATTTATTTTTTTTTTGTTAAAACGAGAGGGTGAGTTAGAGAAATTCACGAAACGAGTAGAACACTTATCTAATATTATGATATTATGATCTTATTTGGTGACATTCAACATTTAATATGAAATTCGATACATTCTTGACAAAAAAAGAATTTGAGTTCAAATGTTGGTTGACAGGGAAGAGTGAAATTTTGAATTTGAATATCCCACCATTCTTCCCAATATATTCAATCTCTTAAAATATTAATTTATTCTTCATGTTTTAAAATTTCTCACTGAGGCCATTTGTTAGATTTTGTTGAGAAAAGTTGATTAACCATTACATTATTGTCTTATTAGCATTTTTAGAGATTTTTTTTTTTTTAATTTGAGGTGGGCAAATCAAATTTTTAACTTCGAGGTTAATAGTACATACACTATTTGATATATGCTCATTTTGGCTTTTAAACATGTCTTTATGATAAGCACCCAAAATGCTTGATTAATACAAAGCTAAAGGTTCTTATAGGATCCAACTTGCAAACACTCACAAATATGGTAAACTTAATGAATGATTCTAACCAAATAACTTTAGTTAGTTAGATGAATAACTCTTAGATCGAACTTAAAATATATGACGAGCTCTTAGATCCTAAGACAATTCATCCCATAATTAACTTGGATCAAAACTAATCCAATGAATCGGTTTAAACATCAAATCTAAAGCAAGATTTAAAAAAAAAAAGAAAAAAAAAAGACAACATCAAAGGAGTTGAATAAACACATGGTTTTTAATATCATTAATCTTAATTTTGAAGAGCATTACAAGCCATTTTAAAGGCTCAATGAATGTTGAAGGTCCAATAATTCAAAAGTCATTAAAAAAAACTAATAAATGAAAATAGTAGAAAATAAGACCTAAGAAATTGAAACTCAATTGCATACTAATTGAGAAGTCAAAACACATCTAAAAATGTAGAAATGCTTCAAATAGTCTTAAATAACTCATCTAGAAGGCAGCAAAGTAGATGCATGCACGTTTGACAAGGTTGGACATCACAAATTCTAATGCAGTGCATACTTAACAACATTTTCTTTCACAATTTTTGCGTAGTTTATTTTGTCCTCCGTGCTATATTTCAAACTATATGGCTTTTTCCGTGGCATCTTCACTCAATTCTCTTCTAGACTCATTGAATTAACATTATACATTAATTTGGGTTTGAAAATCTTTGTATATTCTTGTGCATTAGCTAGTATTTGAAAATGTAGTGTGAAAGCCTCTTGAATCTTCTTTGTCTTGATTCTTATAATCGCTCCTTGGAGTACATGTAATGCATCAATTGTTGGATTCACATCATCGTTATAATATCTTTGAATACTTATATGCAATGATATTTAATATAAGAAATTCAATTCGTTCAAACTTAAAATATGATTCACTCGTCAACAAAATTTTATTTTATTATTCTAAATGGCATGTTATGTTCAAGTGACATGTCCACGTGTTTAAATATGTAAATAAAATAATAATTTAATGAGACATAAAGATAAAGAATTAAATGAAGAATTTTCTAAAAGATAACTATTTAGATTGTCCTGGTCATCCCTAAGTTATGTCAACTTTAATTTAGATATTTTCAAAAAGTGTATGTTTTGGTCTTGTTCATAAAATATTAAGACAATTTTTAAACACACCCTAAACTCTTTAATGAACAAAACTTTGGTCATTTTTTAGTGTTAGAAATTGATTGATGATGGGTTTTGAATAAAAATACCCACTAAATTTCTTGATTTAAAAGATTTAGTCAGCCTAAGGTCAAGGTACTAAAATAAGACAACTAAATGAGCTAAAAGACTACGTAAAAAAAAAAAAAAAAAAAAAAGTACACTCAACACAACTTAAGGAAAAAAAATCATGAGGAGAGCCCAATAGAAGCTCCAAGTCATTTTGTACAACAAAAGAAGACCACAACCTAACTAAACATGTGTTGAGGATGCAAGGTAGTTCCATGGACACAAGAATTATGCTCTCTCCAAATATGATAAATAACAGCACAACAAACAACTCTCCCGTCCTTGTGCTGCAATTGATTGTCTACACTAAAATGACAATTCCAATCTAGTTTAGTATCACATTGAGAAACCAGTGGGAGCACATGTCCCTTCCCACAAGAACACGTCCCACTAAATAGCCTCCCTAAAAGAGCAATCAAAGAATAAATAGTTTTGAGACTCAACACTGTTGGGAATGACTAGTCAATAGTTAGAATGACTTGTCATAAAAGTTTTATTTTTGCTTTTATCCCACATTAAAATATTTATAAGTGTTTAATCCCCAAGATTTAAAAAAAAAATGTATTTCTTCATTTAATTTAAATCTTGAAACGTTTTTTTGTATTTAATTTAGATAAAAAAAACGTTTTTATATTTAGATCTGAAACGTTTTTAGTATTTAATTCAGATCTAAAACGTTTTTTTATTATTATTATTAAAAAGATTGGAAAACATGTTTGAAAAAGAGAGAATATATACTTTTCTTTTCTTGAATCTGAGCATAATTTTCCTATTGATTCCAATCCTTCTGCGATGAGTGCACATCTGAGAAGGGTGTTGTGTTAACCTTGGGGAGCAATCGGCAAAAAACGATTTAGCACCGTGGTCGTGCCACAATTTGCTTTCAAGGCAGTGGTCATTCCACAACACAACAATCGACATTTAGAACTAACAATTTGAAAGCAAATTCCTTCTCAAATGTCGATCAAATTCGCTCCCAAATCTATCTGAATTTCAAAGTTCAACCATTATGAAATGGTGTTTACAAGTTGAAGCAAATCCACAGAGAATTGATAAAGCAGAGCTAAGAGATTTTCTTCGTTGATCTTTTTGTAGAAAGAGAAAAAGGGGGTTTTCAAGTTCTTATGCTACATAATCCATGGTAGAGAGAGGAGAGGAGGATGATCGAGTGGGAAACAAACAAAATCTGAATGTCAATGGAGACTAAGCTGAGCTAAGGATTGAAGATTTTGTTGGAAATCAATTTATTGATTTTTTTTTCCTTCTTCTTTCCTTCTTGAAATGCAGTAATGACTCGGGTTTGATTGAAATTTATCTAGATCGTTGGGAGCTTGAGGTGGAAATTAAACTTGCAAGTATTGAAATCTAGGAGCAGCCTAGCAAGGGTGACAAGAGCCCAAATAAATGGAAATCATGGTATCCTTTCACCACGGGAGGATGTAATTATATTCCAATGGCTGTACCACTTTTGACCTTGCAGTTTATATGGTCAAAACTTTTGGAGATTCAATTGCCCATCTATTGGTATGTATGCTCTAAATCCACTTCATTCTAATTAACACACCAAGTGTTATTTGATGGAAGACTATTTACTAAAATTTTATGCTTATGTTTCTTGACTTGAAATTTTGATTATGTGTTATATTGTCATTAATGTCATAAGCTAAAGGATGTTCTAAAATTAGAGTGATTCACATTCTAAATTGAGAAGTAAGATTTAATTAAATCGAAAGTAGATATTGGGTAGAATAAATTAATAATGACCCAATTAAATGGACAAATGAAATGATTCTATTTCAATTGTTTTGTTCACTTAATATTATTATTATTATTTGCTGGAAAGAAATATTAATAGAGATTATATTGTGATTCTTTGTTTTTAAGATTGTTAAAAAAGGATATGAAATTATGAATTTTTTTCATTGTAAATTGAGGAGCAATTTAGAAAAGATGGAAAGTATATGCATATATATATTGCACTTATTAACTAAGGTCTCCAACTAAAGACATAATTTGAGAGATTTATTTGGGAGATTTGGAGACTTAACTCAACATATTGAGTTTCCACTTTGTGATGAGTAAATTAGTGGGTTGATTTATATTGATTTTTATATGTACTTGTGATTAAGTTTTGGAATACGTGGATTTTGTAGCAAGATATTTGGTCTTGTGGTTAATTATCACGGCCAATTTAAATGGTGATGACAGTGACGTTTTCTTCATGTGATTCAAATTTTGATATAAATCAAATTAAAATTTCAAATATGTTGTAGATCTTTTGGTTGGAAATTTTAAGTCTTCTCTAGTTGATTATGAATGAACTTAAATATAGGTTGTCTTTCCTATATTTTTAAGCTCAACATTTAAATTTCTTATGTATGGTAAGAAAATTTATCTTATGTGTCATTAAGCATGATATTCCATATATATTTGAATATTTCGTAATTAGCAAATCGTCTCATGACAAGTGCAATAAGAAAATAATCTTATTGTTGTTATTGTATTACTTTCTATATTCTAAATGGGATGTTACTGTGATCTACTTAAGCAAGTCTAATTATCACGTTATCGTGAATGGAAATAACATTCCATGTGTGTTATATTTGACAAACTTTATGCGTTATGTTTGGCCATTAAATTTCATGAAGAAGTTGAAAAGTATTATGATTACTTTTAAATTTGGTTTGGCCTTATAATATTATTTTGACTATCAAGCTGCTTGTAGTATGAAAATATGTAAATTCCATAAATTTTATGTGGAAGCTTGTAGAATTAATGGTAATATGAGATAGTGTCTAAACTATAAATATGTGGATATTTTATAAGGACTTTTCATAGATATATAAGTTAGAACAACTATCTCCATTCGTATGAGACTTTTGGGGTCAAACTCAAACGCAAAGTCATGAGAGACACAAAGTGGACAATATCATACCATTGTGGAGATACTTGGAGAGTTGTTGTCCCTAGTAAGTGGTGACATAGTTGTGTCCCTAGTTTAGCCATGTCGATATAATCCTTAGGCGTCAAACAATGATGTAGTGAAACCTCGAAAGGAGTCGTGTGTGATCATGGTCAAACTCTATCAGATAGGCAGTATGCTTTAGTGAAAAAGAGTTAGATGGATGGATGGCTATTTTAGGGGGAAGCTCAGTTGGTCCTTTGTTTGGGGGAAGGAGTGTCGAGAATGCGACCAAAGTCCCACATTGTTCAAATTAGGAGATGATAATGGGCACATAGATGCATGTATAAAGTTATTCGTCTTTGTTTTATTGAGCATATCTAGGACCATGAAAAGAGCAAATGTCGATTAGCTATTAAGTAACTTATGAAGAGACATATTGAAATAAATCAATTAGGGGTATGCAAATAAGACATCGAATATTCAGATGCATACTCTCGTATGACTAAATAGCTACTATAGAGACTTGATAGCATTTGCAGCAATACGTGGTCATCTAGTACATCAAATGGATGCAAAGATAGCATTCCTCAATGGTAACTTGGATGAGGAAATATATATGTAACACCATCTGAAGGTATGTAAATTCACACAATCTCTATATGGTTTTAAAGTAATTATTGTGATACATGTGTTTACTCAAAGTTGTTTGGAGCTGATTGTGTGATTATCTGTTTGTATGTTAACGATATACTGATTTTTTATACAAACATAGATGTAAGTAATAATACTAAGTTATTTATGTCCTCACATTTTGAAATGAAATATTTAGGTGAGGGTGATGTGATAATCGGTGTTAAGATAAGGAAAACTGAAAATAGATTTTCTTTATATTAATCACATATTGAAAAATGCTAAAGAGATTTGATTGCTTTAATGATGCTCCTATAAGAACACCTTATGAAGCTAGTATGAGTCTTAAGAAAATAAGGAAGATGGTGTTTCTCGATCTAAATATGCAAAGATTATAGGAAGTGTTATGTTTTTATGAACTATACTAGACCTATGATTGCATATGTTGTGAGAAGATTGAGTAGATATACACATAATCATAATAAAGATCATTTGATTGTCCTTCGTCATTTATTAAAGTATCTTAAGGGTACAATACTTTATTGTTTGCATTTTAATAATTTTCTGCCATACTAAAAGTGTAGTGTATGCAAACTTGGTAACTTAGAATGACGAAGTAAACTTTACTAGTGGATGTGTTCTTATTGGGTAGAGGAGCTATTTCATGGAAGTCTGCAAAACAGACTTGTATAGCAAGATCCACCATTAAGTCTGAATTTATTGCTCTAGAATTAGTAGGAGAGGTTGAGAGGCTTAGAAGCCTACTGGGAGATGCACCATTGTGGGGGCATCAATATGAGTGACTTAGAAGCCTATTGAGAGAAGTACCATTGTGAGGGGCATTAGTACCAATCTCTTTACAATGTGATTCACAGACTACCATAGGAATTTCCAAGAATAGCGTGTATGATGGCAAGAAGAGGCATATACGCCTCAGACATGGAGCTGTGAAACAGTTACTGAAAGAAGGATTATTTCATTGTAAGATTTGAAAAGAATTTAGTAGATCCTTTCACTAAACCATTATAGTGGTCCATGACCCTTTATTTGGGTGGTCTACCATAGCCTTTCATTTGGGTGGTCCTAGGTACAGACTTGAGTGGACAGAACTAAAACTTTTAAAAATTCCATACCTTCTTTTAGGTGGTCCTGGTATGGACTTGATGGATAATTGTAAAATCTTCATAGTTCAGTTTTGAGTGGTTTGTCCTTGACAGACTTGATGAAGTTGGTCTTGATATGAACTAGATGTGAAGTCTTCATAGCTCAGTTTTTGAGTGGTCTATTGCAATAGACTTGATGAAGCAACTAACGTGATTGTGAAGGTGTGGTCGCCTTCTATGAAAAAGTTTAAGGGTCTTTTTCTAGAGCTTTCACGGTGACCCGAGGTTTATGTGCATGACCTTAAATAGCATGCATTGTATCGCGGAATCAAGGAAATTTAAGGAGTAAAACGTGTTGTGGGGGTCTCAACCGTAGTTATTAAAAGTTCAAGAGGTAACTCACTTTCTCTAATAAAGTTGTTGCCCTACTTCACTATGCATCAATTCAAATCGAAAGATATTGATGTTTAAGTTTATTCTCCTTTGTTTGCTCGGATAACTTATTATTATTATTATTTTTAATTGCAAGTCATTCGTTGAGGATTGTTGGGAATGACTAGTCAATTGTTAGAATGACTTGTCTAAAAGTTTTATTTTTGCTTTTATCCCACATTAAAAGATTTATAAGTGTTTAATCCCCAAGATTTAAAAAAAATGTATTTCTTCATTTAATTTAAATCTTGAAACGTTTTTTTGTATTTAATTTAGATAAAAAAACGTTTTTATATTTAGATCTGAAACGTTTTTAGTATTTAATTCAGATCTAAAACGTTTTTTTTATTATTATTATTAAAAAGATTGGAAAACATGTTTGAAAAAGAGAGAATATATACTTTTCTTTTCTTGAATCTAAGCATAATTTTCCTATTGATTCCGATCCTTCTGCGATGAGTGCACATCTGAGAAGGGTGTTGTGTTAACCTTGGGGAGCAATCGGCAAAAAACGATTTAGCACCGTGGTCATGCCGCAATTTGCTTTCAAGGCAGTGGTCATTCCACAACACAACAATCGACATTTAGAACTAACAAACACCATCAATATAAAGAACACATTCATTGGGATATCAAAAAACTATTGACCAATACGATCATGAGTTCGTAGCCGACTCTAGATAGCAAGCCAGGCAATAAAAAAGTGTTCGGGCATATTTTCTTCAAACCAAAGGAGACTAGCCTAAAAATGCCTAGGCCGCAAGGACTCCCAAACAATGTAAAAAAAAAAACTCCAAATCGACAAGAGAGCCAGATTATACAATCATTTCTTCCAACCCCACAACAAATAGATTGTACTTATTCCAAGAGTTCGGGTTTTTCTATACAATATTTGATGCACTAAAAATAAAGCATGTTACCTTGAAAATTAAAGCAAACTGGAAAATACACATTATTTTAACTTTTCTAAAATTTTAAATGAGGCAATTAAATATTTCTTCGATTAAATGACCTAATTTACTATTGAAAGTTGGAAAATTTTATAATGTAAACTTATAATTGAATATGGCTAAAAAGAACTTATAATTTAATTTTAAAAATAATGTTGAAAACATAAATTTGGATTCCAAATGATTCCACGGGAAACAAAGTTATATGTCATACCTATAAATATATATTTGGTAGCGGATTAACAAACTATTGTTTAAAATGCATCTTATATAATATATTTATAAACTAACAAATTAGGTATAGTTATCCACTAAATATTATATTGAATTATAAACAAAAATTACTATAAAAAAAATATCAAACTATTTACAAATCTAAAAAAAAAAAAAAATTACTTTCTATCAGTGATAGACTGCGATAGCATTCTATCGATGTCTATCGCTTAAAAGATATAATTCTATCTCGTTCTATCGCTGATAGACAATAAAAAATTTCTATATTTATAAATAGTTTGACTCGTTTTTCAATATTTGAAAATAGCTCTTGAATATAAAGTATTATTAATTAATTTATGAAAATGTTTGTATTAAAAATTGTGTAAAATTATTATTTTGTAGTATCATATCATCTATAATATTTTTTTAAAAATGAGTTGAGTTTATAACATGAAATACTATATTTATTGTCAAAATGAGCATTGCATAAAGTTTGTAGTATTAATCTCGAGTCACAGGTTGAATTTTTCCCCACCCCACATATTGTAAAAAAAAAAAAAAAAAAAAAACTTATATTTATTAACATTTTTATCTTTTTTTAATATAATCATGTATTTTAAAATTTAAAATTTAAAATCTAAATATACTGAAAATATTAAAATGTTGTACAGAATCGAAAAACAATTTTCAAAAATAAGTTTCAGATTGTCTACCAATATACCCTATACTTTTTCCTATACTTTTTCCTAAGCCATCTCGTGGGCCAATTTTCCAAAATTGCCAGCTTTTTTTAACATTCGAATCACATAGTAACTTGCTATTTACTTCAAGTATATGTGTTTATAATTCAGTTATATATAAAAGTTTTTTCTTCTAAACTTTTAGAAAAATAACAATTTAATTCTTAAATTTTAATTGATAACACGTAATATTCTAACTTCTGTACTTTCAAATTTATTATATGTTGTTATATTAATTTTAGTATGCAATAATTTAATTTTTGTATTTTCAAATTTATCATATTTTAAGTCTGTACACTTTCAAATTTGTAACAAATTAATCTCTATCTATATCTATAGAAAAAAAATCCTCCAAATTAAATGTCGATTTTTATGATGTAACGATTTAATATTGGTAGTTTATTAACACATTTGATCTCTATTTAGCTTATCGATGATCTGCCTATACAAAAAAATTCATTAAATTTTAACACCAATTTTCGTGATAGGGATCAAGCCTATTTAAAGTATACGGACTAGATTATTATAAAGTTCATGAGCTAAATCGTTTCAAATTAAAATTGAATGATTAAAGTCTCGTTTGGTAATAACCATTTGGCTTTAGCTTATAAATATCATTTTCACCTATAGCTAAATTTTAAAAACTAAACAAATAGTTTTCATTTTTCTTTTCGTTTTTAGAATTTGGTAACAATTCAAGCATTTCTTCTAAAAAAAAAAAAAGTGAGAGACAGAGTATATAATTCAGGAGAAAACAAGCATAATTTTAAAAACAAAAATTAAAAACAAAATTATTACCAAACGATGTCTAAATTGTTAGAAGTTTGGAAACAAAAAATGATTTTTAACTTTTGTAGTATGAGAACAAATATACAATCTAACACAATAAAAATTGAAACTTGAGTGTAGCTCAGAGGACTTACTTGACTATCTGGATTTTGTTTTATGTTTTCAGATCCACTAAATTTAATAAATATGTGTTTGGTAGATAATCTTATTTCTGAAAACTATAATCGAATTCCATGATTCAAACAGTACCAATTGTAAAAACAATATTTTTATGTTTTCATTGTATCCAAATTTTAAAATTCAAATTTAAAATGCATAATTATATTAAATAACGTTTAGAAATATAGTATGTCATGTTATAAACTCAATTCATTTTTGTAGAAAAATTAAAATATGTATTGTGTAATGTATTATAAATTATGTAATATTACAAAATAATAACTATACAAATTTTTTAACCTAAAACATGCTCATAAATAGATTAATACTAGGGTAATTGTTTTAAATGATAAAACTACTGGAAATATTTACAAATATAGCAAAATGTCATTGTCAATGATAGACAATGATATTTTGCTATATTTGTAAATATTTTGGCCCATTTTGCAATATTGAAATCAACGCTTAATAATAGTTTATTGTCAACTAATATTTAATAGATAACTACAACTAGTTTATGATTTATAAATATAATATCATATACATTTTAAACAATTATTTAAATATAGCATCAACTTTAAAATTTATGATTTCAGATTCCTTTCCAGATAAATAGGCTCTAAAATACTAATTACCATCCAAAGTTTACCATGTTTATTTTTCAATAAATATAATCAATCATAAAATGAGACCCAAATATGTTTTCAAAAAATTTCTCAACAATACTCTCTAAATTATGAATAATAAAAAAATTAACAATTTTGATTACTGACCAATACACGTGGCCTAACGATAAACTAAAAGAAGTGGAACCTGCCCTTCCGGTATCCGGTTGAGCAGTAATTACGGCGCAACATTAGCTGTTTTTACATTTTTAACTCCTCCACTTGGCTACTTCAGTCAAGAAAACACAATGGTCGTGTTTCCACTTACACCCCAACCCACGCGTTTAAGGATACGTCTTTAACACGCTCATGTGAGGGGTAAATTTGTAAAACCAACTTCTTCCTTCCGAGCCGCCGAAAAACTCCGGTTTAGCCTCCTACGTCCTGCCCTTGCCCACATTTTTTGACATTCAATAATTCAATTTATTTCATCAAAATATATCGTTGAAAAACAATCATTTTATTATTTAGGTTATAACTAATAAATATATTTTTAATCCCTAAATTTAGTAGGTAACCATTTATTTTCTATAAATTAAAACTTATAACAATTTAATTCCTTACAAGCTATAAGTTTTTTTTTAAAAAAAAAAGATTAGAAGCTAGAAGTTTAAATCCTCATACATCACTTGTTATACTCTCCTTAATGAATTAATTTTGAAGTCAACAAAACTACATATATTTTAATAGTCAATGTAAACATAACTTAACGGCAATTGAGATGTATTGTTTTTTTTTTATTGAAATCCGTAGTTCAAATCTATATTCTATTATTTGTTATACTAAAAAATATATTAAATATATATATATAGGCAAAAAAAATTAACATGACAATCATATGACATGTCAATCCTATCACATTCATATGATGAATTGAAACAAATTTCTTCCCCAACACATAATTTAATTTAATTTGGACATCCCAAAAAATGCCGTAACAGCTAAAATTTGAAGGCAACTCCCTCATTTTTATCGTTCTAAAAAATATTAAAATTGTGGGTAATAAACTTTAGGCTTAAATATCTCATTAAAATATTTAATAAATTACTTATATATATATATATATATATAATTTTAAATATTTATTTTAGTTATGGTCCTTTTGGTAAAACCATGTGCAATTTCAGAATCCCACGTGTACTAAATTTGGTATCCAAATTTGTTATTGGATTGTTTAAACTATTTTTGAGAGGGAAAAATCATTTTTAAAAGTTATATCCAATTTAGTGCTAAACTTCCAATTTCATTGATTTAAATCTCAAATTTGAATAAATATATCAATTTACATATTTGGTTAAGTTGTAGTTAGAAAAGTTTTTTATATATGTGTAAAGTCATTTGTTGCTCCGTAACATATATATTTTTTTAATTGCCAAAAAAAAATTATGAATTAGATAACTATTATCATGAAAATCATAACTACACTCTTAAAAGTGGAAAGATACACAAGAAAATTAGGAGTTCATGTCTCCGAATAAACTTTGTTTCTACTAAAAATGGATGGCTTGGAATAGAATTTTTCTAGATTAATACAATGAAAAAAAGATATCATAGTCCCTGCTTGAATCTTTTTTTTTTTAAAGAAAAAAACAACCAGTCAAACCAAGACTACTATTATTTTCTTTAACGATTTTTTTTAAACAACAAATAAGTATTTATCATATAACACCAAATTAAATACTAAAAAATTTATCGACGACATATTAAAGAAAAGACTCCATTATACTGTGAACTAGTTTAAGAGGCAAAAATCCTATCATCTTCCTTTTTTTAGTAGATCAAATACTTGATGAGAATTTGAATCTCAAGCTAAAAAAAGATATATTGGAACAAAAATTTAATCTTTTTTTTTAGATAACAAAAATTTAGTCTTCTAAAACAGCAAATATCTATAATTAACCCATTTATTATTGGGATTTCAATTATTAAGATAATAATAATTAAAAAAAACAATTTATCTTTATTTTTTACCGCATCGAAATAGTAATCACTCCCAAAATTCAGCTCCGCCACAAGAAGAAGAAAAAAGAAGGTGAGGCTGTCATCTTTCGATCTTATCCTCACCCGTGGATATCTTTTTTACTCACACGCCGTCGATTTTCCACCTCAGATTTGATGACCTGGCAATATCCCATTGGTCCGTCTCGTCAAACCTGACACCCACAGGTCACCACCACCACCTTCGCAACACTTTCTCTCTTTCCGTGTTCGCATCGCTATATAAATATTCCCCACTTTCCCCTGTTTCAGAATCCCGTCCCAGTGGTCCTCTCTTCCCTCGCCCCACCCATTTCTCCACCGCCCTCCGACCATGTCCGCCGCCGCATTTCGCCGTCTCTCCGCGGCGCTTTTCCTCCTTCTCCAAATCTCCACCGCCGTCGTCGCCATCGGCGTTAACTACGGCACTCTAGCCAACAACCTCCGCCCGCCGGCGGAGGTGGTGAACTTCCTCAAAACAAAAACAAAAATCGACCGCGTGAAGATCTTCGATACAAATCCGGATATCCTAAGAGCCTTCGCCGGTTCCGGAATCCTGGTGACGGTGACTGTCGGCAACGGCGAGATCCCCGCTCTGGGGGATCTGGCCGCCGCTCGGCAGTGGGTAGCCGCCCATATCGCGCCGTTTCACCCTCAGACGCGGATTAATTACATTGCTGTGGGGAATGAAATCATACACACTAACGATAAGCCTCTGATCGCTCGTCTTGTTCCCGCCATGAGATCGCTCCACCAAGCTCTGGTTCTCGCCGGAATTAAGGACATTAAGGTAATTATCTTGATTTGTTGCTTCTCATTTGCTTTTTTCGCCGTTCATGGAAAAGCCGTTTTAAAGCTGTTGGGTTGTAATGATTTATTCCTTTGAGTGATTTAATTTAAATTAATGATTGAAGTTTTTAAAAAATGACTACATCTATTTCAAAGATTTCTAATTCGTATTACAAAACAACGATAAATCATTTCCAAAATTTAAAATTATATAATCTTTTCTTTAATTTTTGTTGATTTCTATACAACTCACGCATCATGAATAGATTTTTTTTTTTAAATCTAATTTATTACAAGTATTATGTTAGGCTCATTTTAACCATATAAATAGAAATTTATTAATTTTAAAATTAGAGATTCGAATCCAATAGCCTATTTATTTTATTAGAAGTTTGAGTAATTTTACTTGAATTGTGTTGTTTGTTTTCATTTAAAATAAGAAGTGATTTAAGTTTATCATATGTATTTTTTAAAAAATAAAAATCACTACATTTACATGTATTTTTAAATATATATATACATTTTATTTTTTTTCAAATATTATAATTACGAACATAAGTATAGTTTTACTTTGTATTATGGATTTCAAAATTCTTGAATTCCATTTCTTATCATTTATATTGTTAAAAATATGCACTTTATTTTAATTTTAATTTGATTTGATGGTGTAAAATTTGTAAAACAATACAAAATGGTTAATTAATTTTCATAAAATTTACATAGCTTTAAAATAAACTTCGTAACTTCTTTTATTAATACATGAACACCAAAAGTATCCAATAGACTTTCTATTTATTTTGTTCATTATATTATCATATACGAACTTTTGCAAAATATTGATCTAATCATCGAGGTTTTAAAAGTATTAAACTTTAGTTATTAAAATTTAAAGATTGTACTATTTTAATTTAATTTAATTAATGATGTAGTTTCTAGTACGTGCATTCAAATTAAGTTAGGGAAGAATATTAGACAAAAAAAAAAAAACATTAACTTTGAAAAATTAGTTCACGTACGAAAAAAAAATTAAAACTTCATAGATTAAAGTTTCCAAATCTTCTAACAACCTGGTTTTCATTGTCCAGGTCACATCCCCACATTCTTTGGGCATCCTCTCAATCTCAGAGCCACCAAGCTTGGGACGGTTCAGGCGAGGGTACGACCGAGCCATCTTCGGTCCAATGCTCCAATTCCTACGAGAAACCAAAGCCCCATTCATGGTGAACCCATATCCCTACTTTGGCTACTCACCAAAAATGGCTAATTACGCCTTATTTCAACCAAATCGTGGCATTTACGATAAGTACACAAAAATCACCTACACCAACATGTTTGATGGCATGATGGACGCCCTCCACTCCGCCATGAAGAAACTCGGCTACGCCGATATTGACCTCGTCATCGGCGAGACCGGTTGGCCCACCAATTGTGACTACGTTGCTTGTAGCCTCGACAATGCTGCTACTTATAATAGGAACTTGATTTGGCATGTCAATTCTGGGAAGGGAACGCCATTGATGCCCAACCGAAAATTTGAGACCTATTTGTTTGGTTTGTTTAATGAGAATCTTAAACCCGGTCCCACAGCCGAGCGGAATTGGGGTTTGTTTCAGCCTGATTTCACTCCGGTTTATGATCTTCCTAGCATCATGCTTGGTGGACAGGTTAGTAATTTTGGTTTAGTCTTTAATCTTCTATTTAATTTTAATTATTTTGATGAGGAATTTTTAAAAATATAAAACTAAGGAAAACTATTTAACGTTGATAGAAGTTTGACATTTTTGTGAAAATTTCTCTATTTTAATTTCTTTGTTTTATAAACTAATTTGTTAGAATGTTTTCAAAATTAAATAAAAGGGTTTGAAAACTAATGTCTATTTGATACTTTAAGCCTTGTTTAGTAACTATTTTGTTTTTTGTTTTTAAAAATTAAGTCTATTTCCTCCTTAATAGTTTACATCTTTAGTATAAGAGTATCATTATTAGCCAAATTCTAAAAACAAAAACTACTTTTTTAAGTTCTCAAAATTTGACTTAGTTTTTTAAAACATTGGTAAATGTAGATAACAAATTAAAAAAATTTAGAAGTAGGAGAGGTAATTCTAAACTTGCTTTTAAAAACTAAAAATTAAAAATCAATTGGTTATTAAAAGGACTTAGTTTTTAACTTTTAAAAATTAAACTCGTAAGTGTTTTTAAAATTAATGTTATAAAAATTTGAGAGTAAAAAACAGTGTCCATAAACTTAATTTTTAAAGAACACAAAAAAATTAAATGACTATTAACAGGCCCTTTAACTTGGTCATATTTTAACTTTAAAAAAAAACTGGGTCATATTTTGATTTAATACTAATAAATTTAGCTAAAAGCCAATATTAATGACCAATTCCAACAAATTTCCAAACTAAACAGAAAAAAAAGTTAATTACATTAGATTTAAAATAATTTCTTATAATTTATGAACAAAGTAAAATTTCCGTTTCATCATCTCCTACAACAACCCACTAAATCATGTGAGATTTTAAATTACAGCATGGCGGTCGGGGAGGTGGCCGGAGGACGCCGTCGCCGACGCCGGTGGCTCCATTGGGGAAGAAATGGTGCGTTCCGAGATCCGACGCGGCCATTGAAGCCTTACAGAAGAACATTGACTACGTTTGCAGCTCAAACATCGACTGCCGTCCGATCCAAGCCGGCGGCGCGTGTTTTCTACCCAACGACGTCCGATCCCACGCCGCTTACGTCATGAATTCCTATTATCAGACGTCCGGCCGCCACGATTTCAACTGCGATTTCGGTCACACCGGCGTTCTAACCACCGTCAATCCAAGTAATTGCTCCTCTTTTTTTTTTTTCTAATTCCGATTAAATTGTTGAATTGATTCGAGATTTTGTGATGTGACCGCCGTGCACGGTGGCTGATTGGCCGTTATCTAATGCAGGTCACAGCGGATGTGCATACGTTTCTTAAGAGATCGAGCGGCGGAGGCCAAGGAAGGATTTTGGTTACGTACGGGCGGGTGCAGGAGTGGAAACCGTGAGGACCACATAAAGCTTACTAATCAATAGAGAGCTGCAAATACTTTTTTTTTTTTATTTTTTTTTTTCTTTCACATAATGATTTATCTTACATTTGTTGTAATTAAATTGGATTCTTCTAAAAAATCTCTCTCTCATTTTACAAAAGTGGGATTTGGAGATTGCAAAGAGATTCCTTTAATTATTCAAACATCATGAGTCCATCCTTCTTTTTCTTTCTTCCCATTTATTGTCAGGGAAAGATTTGAACATTTCGACCGGCTCGATAATTATTTAGTTTTTTAATTTTAAAAATTAAGTCTATAAAGATTTATATTAAATCTAAATTTTTTGATATGATATCTATTTTTTGCTAGTATTTTTAAAGATTAGGACAAATTTTGAAAATTAAAGAAGTAGTTTTTAAAAATTTGTTTTTGTTTTTAAAATTTGGCTAGTAACTCTTGTAAGAAATAGAAACGAAATAAGCTTATTTTTCAAAAACCAAAATCGAAAAATGAAATAATTATCAAATGGGACCTTAACTTTTTTTATAGAAAAAATATAATACATATATAAAATAAGTATTCCATTTGGTGATATATTTTAGAATGACAGTTTAAAACATTTAAATATTTGATAAGTTGACTAGTTGGGTTGTATTATTATTAGTTCTTAGATTAAATTATATTTAATATTCAAGACTTTGAAATATGTTTAAGTCATATCTCTAACCTTTGGAACGTTTATTTTATTATTACTTTTAAGCTTTAAAATTTGTTTCAAAAAACATTGCTACACTAAAATGTATACATAACATCCTTTACAACATTATTCATATAAATTGACATGACAACTAATGTGTAAGAATTGAATTGCGTAAATACGTTTAACTTTTTCTTCTAGGATAAAGTAAATGGTAGCAACTGACATGTGCGTTAATCTTATATATATATATATATATATATAATTGTCAATAATATCCCATGCTTTTTTAATATTTACATATTAGATGCCACAAAAAATTTAATCGTTTATTTATTTTAGTAAAAAAATTTAGGATATAATTGAACCTATCTCGAAGTCCATAGGTATATATATATATATTTTTTTTTGTGTAATTTCACCCAATTTTTACAATTTAAGTATACTTGTTAAATCATCAATAAATTACTATAGTTAAATCAATTGTCAGCCAACATGTAGTCTTTTTTTTTTTAAGGCCAAGTTATGGTAAATACAAATTTTGTGGACTAAATTCATTGAGAGTTTAATTCTAGCCATAAAAAAATAAGTACCATTAGGACGAGGAATAATTGCTAGAATTTTACCCAAGAATTCAGAAGGTCGATAGAATTCTATCGAGGTCTATTGCTAATAGACAGTAAAATTTTTCTATATTTGTAAATAATTTGATATTTTTTCTGTTTATAATAATTTTCCTTTTATTTATTTATATTTATTTCTTATTTTATTTATTTGAGTAACAATCGGTGGAGTGAAGAGGAATACGAACTTTTGACACTTAATCAAAAGTAGAGTTATTCAAGTTGGTTGGCCGTTGAGAGTCCTCATTTATTTACTTAGTTTATTATTATTTTTAATTGATATAACAGATATGGAGTATGAGAATTTGAACTTCGACTAAATTCATGTTAGGTTAATTAGCTACCTCATGACAAAATATATAACTTAGAGTGATTGGTAGTTAGGCTAAAAGTTTAATTAATTAGCCATAAGATTGAGTCATGACCTACAAAAGTCTATTTTAGCCTTTGATTTATTTATTATTATTGTTATTATTTATTATTTATTATTTGTAATTTTCACTTGTCTCCTGCTTGTTTTTAAACATATGAATCTTGGATTCACTTTCATATTAAAATGTTGTTAGTATATATACTCAAAGCTACATTATTAATTTGTTAAAAGCTAAATAAAAATAAGGACCAAAACTATTATATTTTGAAAGCTCATGAAATAAACTAGGCATTTCTAATTTCTGAAAAGAAAACTAGACATTTTAAAAGCTCAATAATTCAAGTAGATATTTGGAAAGTTTATTGACAAAAATAAAACAAAAGTAAAAGATTAGAGATTAAAATATATAGAAACTTTAAACCCATAATAAATTGTTGGTGTTGATTTCCAAACCTATTAAATTATAAGAAAATAATACATTTTTTAGTCTCTAGGTTTGAGTCTAATTTTTTATTTGGTCCATAGTTTTCATGTTACACTTTCAGTCTTTTAAGTGTTGAGTTTGATTTTAATTTAGTTCCTAAATTTTAAAATATTACAATTTTATGCCATTAAGAGGGATGATCTATTTTGTACTCCTATTATGGGTGATTTTTCATATTAATGGAGTTGTTGATTTATTGTAAAAAAAAATTAACATTGATAAAATAGTTAAACTTAGTTAATTATAGTTCTTTTAATTCGTTCAAATTAATGAATAGACATTAGTACAAAAGATAAAATAAGTATTTAGTGAAAAATCAAGGTTAAAAGTGCAGATCTTAAAAGATAGAGACCAAATTGAAATAAAACTCAAATCTCAAGGGTAGATTGTAACATTTTGAAACCTAGGGACTAAATTGAAATATAACTCAAATCTTAAAGACTAAAATTGTAACATTTTGAAACATAAGAACCAAATAGAAATAAGATCCAAAAACCTAGGGACCAAAAGGGCATTTCTCTCTAAATTATATAAACTTATATAATTCCTTTTTGTTTATATATATATATATATATATATATGGACAACTTTCAGGTACGATTATTGGCCTTGACGCTAAGTCACAGTCTTATCCCTTATTCGAATTCTTCAAAACCAGGCCTGAAGGAAGGAATGAATCAAAATATAATCGATAAATAGGTAGCACTTGAGGTCCCTAAAGGAAGAATGAAAGACAAAATCTTACTAGAAGGAAGAAGGAAGAAGGAAGCAAGTCGTACTAAGACAATTCGCTCTTCAAGGCTTACTGAGAGGTTTGCTTCCAGTTGTTGTATCTGATGCTGCTAACAGAGCAGAAAGTCGAACGTTGGGTGATGTATGTATATATATATATATAGGGCGAATATCAATTTATACTCCTAAGGTTTGGAGGTTGTATCAATTTAAACCCTATATATTTTCATAAGTGTATCAATTTACACCTTTTTCAAATTTCATATGACCAATATTATGTGCAACTTATAATTTAAATCAATTAAACTCCTAAATTTTCATATTTCAATCAATTTTAGATCTTTTATTATGATTACCTTTGTAAATCATTCATGCATTAATTCTCAAATGTGTGTTGACCTTTTCAAATGTTAGTTTTCTTTTTAATGGATGATTAGAGTAAATGCATGGATGATTTACATATAAAATTTTGACTAAGAGCTTGATTCATTTATGAAAGTTTAGGGGTTTAATCGATACAATTATATATTTTACTCTAGGTTTTTCCAAACGAAACATAATGGAGGGTGTCGATTGATTCACTTACAAAAGTTCAGGGTTTAAGTTGATACAATTATTAGTTTAGGGTTTAAATTGACACATTAGGATATAAATTGATACACTTACAAAAGTCTAGAGTTTAAATGAATACAATTATTAATTTATGTTATAAATTAGACATAACTCCTAAAATTTAGAAGTATAAATTGATATTTTCTCTAAATTATTTTTATTAAAATATATAACTTGTATAGTTTTAGAGATGGAAGTTGCATTTATCTCTATTTTAAAAATAAAAAAAGGAGAAGAAAATAATTTCTATCCATACTTGAAATAGGATATTCATTGCCACACACCAAGATAAACAAGAAAAAAAAAGGAGGAAAGAAGAAAGACACTCTTGGTTTGTACTTTTGTGAAATAAATACATTAAATTTGAAAGTTGAATATTTTTGGTAGATTCCTCCAATATTTTAAAGGCTTTTGTTTGTTTAGTTGGAATCTAAAAATACCTATCCCATAGACCACAACTTTTGAATATACTTACAACATTATATCTTGATAAGATGTCCACCTTTTGATTCTCACTCATAAGATTCTCTCCTATATGTCTCTAAATCAACATATACATTTACTTAATACATCAAAACCAACCAACTTTCTTTAAATTTGGACAAACTATCTAATCTATTGCTTTAAATAATGGCAATATTTTACGAGAATTCATTTTCACCTTCAAACTTGTGAATTCATACCAAATTTTATTCTAAATTTTTAGTTTCGTGAAAGTGTACATCGAATTTAAGTAAGGATTGTAGTCTTCAACCTTAAACTTAAAAATTGTTGCATTTTTCTCCTTTAGCTGATTTTCTTTTAGAAGATTGTTTATTAAGTTTTCTTATATGCATTCAAAGAAGGAAAATTATTATAAATAGAAAAAATATCAAACTATTTACAAATATAGAAAATTTTTACTATCTGTCACTCAAGCGATAGAAGTCTATTGTAATTTATCGCTGATATACAGTGAAATTTTTCTATACTTGTAAATAATTTGGCTCATTTTTCTATATTTGAAAACAACCCGATAAAACATATGTATGCTAAAAATATTAATAGAATTAAAAAAAAAATGACATTTTAGTGATATATATATATAAAGATTTAAAGTTTTGGTAAATTTATTTCAAGATTTTGTGCATGTAAATAAACTAACATTATTTAAATTAGTGAGTTGCTACATTTTTTTTAGTAGAATTTGCATCATATATCTAAATTTAGAGTCTAATTTAACAAAACTAAAAAGTGTAGGGTAAAAGTTCATAGAACTTGACAAGTTTATTGGAAAAAAAATTGAACTTTTATGTTCTAAAAATATATATCTATTATCATAAATGAAGTAATAAATAAAATAATTGGGAAAATGTGTTTAGAAGGAGAAAAATAAAACCAGGCTTATTTTGATAATCATTTAGCTCCATCTAATAATTATTTTATTTTTAGTTTTTATTATTTTAAAAGTTATATTGATTCTCTCACCATTTTTTGGTAAGCTAAACACATTTGAATTATTCTAACCTAAAAATTTTAAAAATTATAGAAGGTCAAGTTTTAAAAACACTATTTTTCTTAGTTTTTAAAATTTGGCATGATTTCTTAAAACGTTTTTTAAAAAGTAGGTTGTAAAAAAAGAATTTAAAGAAGAAGATTGGATATAACATGAGAGTTTAATTCATGGTTAATTCAACAATATTATTTTATTTGTGTTTGAATTGATTAATTGATTAATTATTTAATTAAATTATACAATAAATAATACCAAATTTAATTTAGGACTACATCAGCATGTTATCTTATATTTAATTAATTAATCATAACTTTTATTAGAAGTTGTAAAACATACTCCTATTATATTAAATATATAATTTTAATTAATTACTAATATTAAACACTTTTCTGTAAAAGAAGTATTGACCAATTATCAATGTTATTTTATTTTAATATTTTATCAAAATTGATAAAATAAATACAAAGATATTAACTTCTAAACATTAATTATCATGCAATTTCAAACACATAATTAATTATCTCATACATTTAGATTTAAAAAATTTAATATCCACACCAATTAAACAACACAATACTACATCATTGTTACACAAATTAAATATGGATCTGATTAAGAGTTAACACGTGTCTCAAATTAAAATTGGAAGTCGACAAATTCCAACAATACCACGTGTTTTCATCATGACAGTTGGGTCGAATAAAATATTTTGATTCAATTTGGTATCAATATTTGGGCCCAAATCCAAGTGGGCCCAAAAATAGGCTTAATTTGGCCCAAAGACCAACTGAGCCCAAGATCCAATTAATTGGGCCCAAGGTTCATGTCCATGGACCAATCAAGTCTAAGCCTACAAAGCCCATCTGATAACTCTATAAATAGAGGAGCTTTCTTCATTTAAAGGGTTCAAAAAATTTATACTCTAGACTGCATAGAGATAAATTTTCCAATAATCAGAATACTCTACAACTCCTAAAAATTGAACCACACTTTGAAGAACAAATAACTTCAATTTCAAGAACATCCACGCACTCTGCTTCCTCCTATCATACATACGCATCAAATAGAGAGAACCAAAAGATCAAGTACTAGAGATCGAACCATATCCACATAAAATCAACATCGAGAACAAACTACAAATCCCTCGAGATAAATCCACGTTTGACAAAGCCCTCAAGATAAATCTACGTTCAACAACAAACTGCAAAGCCCTCGAGACAAATCAACATTGAAAGCAAAGTGCAAACCCCTCACTACAAGCTTACTTTTGGAGAGAAAACATCAAATGATCATTTATTAGAGATTGTATTCACAATACTGAAATTAATACAAATACAAGTTCATTTCAACAAATTGAAATTTCTTCGAAAATCTCGTCGAACAATTATCTGCTGCCAGGCTGACTTACTTTTATTATTATATCCAATATATTTTCTTTAAAAAGTTAATTTTAAATATAAATACATTGTTTTTCAATTCATTTTTAATCTCGATTATTTTAAAATTTACCCATTAGATTACTTATATGTAAATTTTTTTCAATTGTATTAAATTGAGTTTGAAGGTATTTTAATCAATACAAATATATATATATATATATATATATAAGCTACAAGATGAGAATCTTTACATCACTATTTTGCCTTTATACATTTTAATAATATCTATTTTGCCCTTCGTTATGACTATTAAAATTGAATTGGTAAACAACGAAGTGATATATCTCTTCGTGTATGAGCGTGATTTAAATTATAGATATGAAACATCACAATGGTGATATGCTTAAATAGACAGTCACATTCTTTGCATTACCACTATAACTATGCAGGTCGAAGTAGTAATCCTTTTATGTATAGGTGTGATGTAGATTATAAATATGAAATATTACAATCTAACAGTATAGATATGCTTGAACGAACAATCAAGTCATTTGTATTTTAAAATTTCATAAACTCTTATTTTATCTATTTTTTTTAAATAGATACAACTCTTCATGTTAAATAATATAAAAAACTATTACTTTTCTTATAATTTTTTTATTAATTTATCTTTATATGCACAAAAATAAAACTATAGATTTTACGTGCATCATAGATTCATACATGTTATGGGCTAGTTCAACTCGTATGAAATTTTTTAATATTATTATTTATTATTTATTTTTTAGAACAACACAGCAACCAACAACAAACTTACCACTTTATATATTGTGTTATTCATCGAACTCAAAATATACCCTTAAAAAATGTTATTACATTAACTTACCTTCCTAAAATTACTGAAAAAGGAAATTCTAAAAACATTTTAAAATTTTACATTCTTACCTTTCTAATATTCACTACCGTACAATTATAATTAAACAATCCCATAAATAATGATAAAGTAGAAAATAAAAAGAATTTCAAAGTTAAAACTTAAAACCAAAATTGAAAGGAAAAGAAATGACAGCTTAGAAAAACAAATGAAAACCTGACATATCTCTGTCAAGGATATATTTATATATTTAAAAATGTATTTATTTTTAAACTCTGGAAATATATTATAATAATAATAATTTTATCTGCTGAGCAAAGAGAGGCGGTTTTGTTTTGTTTTGACCCCAAATAACTAAAACCAAATCCCACCGACAAATCAAAAGAGAGAAAAAAAAAATGGAAAATCGAGAGAAGAAGAACAATAACAAAAAGCAAAAGCACCACCACCAATCCGGCGGCGCCACCGCCAATCCACCACTTTCCGATTTCTCCTTCAAGCCTTCCGCTGCCGTCAAAGGCCTCCGATTCGGCGGCCAATTCCTTGTCAAATCCTTCACAATCCGACGAGCCTGGCCTCTCGAATTTCTCCAACTCCTTTCTCTGCCACCGCGCTACGACGGCGGCGACGGCGTCGATGACGACAACAATAACCGACTTCCATTCAATTCTACGGCGGCGTTCCTCCCGACGAATTTCACGATTTTAGCGCACCACGCTTGGCACACACTGACGCTTGGCCTCGGCACCAAGAAATCGAAGGCGATTTTGTTCGTCTTCGCGACGGAAGCTCTGAAGGCCGCCGCTGGCCGCCTCTGGCCGGCGGAAATTCCACTTGGCGATGTGAATCGGCGGCTGATTCGGGGGCTAAGCGGCTGCGAGATGGCTAGATTTAAATTTAGAAAAGGATGTTTAACTTTTTACATCTATGCAGTCCGCGAAAAAGGCTGCTTCGGATTCTCCGCCGCCGATGATTTGAAAACGATTTTGCAGGCGGTTATTGCGCTTAAGGATTTTTTGGACCACACCGCCATGCTTGCCTTGCCTAATCAGAGAAATATCAGTTACGGCGGCAGCAGAAGCCGCAGCAGCAGCTTTACGACGCCGCCGGTCGCCGTTGTTCATTGAATCTTAATCCTCTGTTTCTTCTCTCTAAAATTAATCCCTGTTCTCATCGTCTTCTTCATTTTTTGAAAGAAATTTCTTGTTTGACCTTTGATTGCTGCAACTTTTTCTTTCGAATCATTAGATTGGATTCTAATCTTATATCAGAAAAATGATCCGTTTAACAATTTTCTAGTTGTATTTTCCCTGTCAATCTTCCCGGGGAAAGACTGTAATTAGATCATCTAATAAAGGGGAGAATTCAGGAAGCTTTTCAATTTCATAGTTTTGTTCTTCTCATTCATAATTTTTTTTTTTCATTTTTCTTCAATGCAATATTTAATTCAAGCGCAGTTTGAGACTGCAATGGAATGAGTTTAGATTGTAATGTATTAAAAATATACGTTTGGATTGAGCATTTTGGATCTTCAGAAAGTTTTTAATTAAATTCTATTTTTCACCATTTTCACGTTTTACGATTCTATTTCTGTTCACCTTTAATATCTCACACATTCCAATAATCCTCTAGTTTTTAGTAATCTCAATTACATTTCAGCCCTCCAAACAACATCTAAGAGTCATGATTTGACTTTTTAATTGATTTATAATTGAGCTATGTTTAACTTAGCTACCTTCATAATATTTTTTTTCTTTCTTTCTACACAATAATATTTAGTTGAGTCGTGATTTGATAAATGGATAGATAATATATATTGTTGAGCTACATTTAGATTAGTTACATTCACAACTTTGTTGTCATTTTTTTTATTGTATATGATTTTCTTAAACATATAGGATAAGAATTTGAACAATCAATCTGAGCATTCAAGTTTGAGAATAAGGTGAGATTCTAGATATAATGGTTAGTGAATCGAGCCATTAAAGTTACAAAAGATACGAATAAGACTAGTTGATGGAGTCTTTTTCAAAGAATTTTTTTTTTTTTTTTTTTTTTTTGCATTTGGATAGCAACATCCCCTACTTGGCTATCGATTGCTGCTCTTTTTTGAATTAGAAAATGAGAATGTCTAATATTCTTTTCACTTGAAGAATGTTTTGAATTGCTATAAAGGATATGTGCAATTGATTCTTGAATTTTCAAAATGTAACTTTTTAGTCTAGACGGTAAAGTTTTTAACAATGGATCGATTTTTCAAAATTTATCCTTCATCAAGTGCACATGTAAAAGTTTGGTATGCAAGTAAAAAGGTCTAATCCTTTAGGAAACAAATATCGTCTTTCAATATCCATATTTAGAATTTTTCTATGTGGTCTAAAAGTTTGGAAGCCCTAAATCTTTTAGAAACATTTGATTTTTTTTTTGTGGGTAGGAAAATAAGTTGATATAGCTTTGGTAGAAAAATCAAAGTTCTTTTTCATTGCGAGAATTTTAGGTCTATTAAAATATTTTTATAAACAGAATTTTATATATATAAAAAAAATTCAACTAATATCCGCTTGATTCAATATTTTTCACTAATACATGTCAAACTCTACATTTCAAGAAGTTGTTAAATCGCTGATCATCACTTAATTAGCGAGAAAATAACATTGTCGAGGCTTGAACATAGGGCCTCTTTGGATCACATTCCCTAATACCATATTAAATCGTCTATTGACCTAAAAGTTTAAGTTGATGGATAAAGACAAATTTAATCTTACATCATCACATCATCTAAACAAAAGTTGAATATTATGTATTAATAGTTTAGACATAATATCTAATTCAGAGTCTAAATTAATTCACTTGTGATAGTTCATGTTTTTTTAAACATTGATAATGATTCTTATTAATATAATTATTATGTTTGAGTTTTAAATGATACAATTTCGTACAAATTTTTTTCTATATTTTATTTTTTAAAATATAGCAATTTTTTTTTATTATATTTGAACTTAATTTGAGTATAGATTTTGCTATATCTAAACTTAATAAGTTTGAGAATTACGCATTTATATTATGTCAATTATGCAAATACTTTTTTTTATATGGTATAGTGTTCGACAATATTTTAAGGTATAGATTTTAATTAAATAAACAAAATTTAAGATATTTTCTTAATTTTATTGACTTATGAGGAATCTCCATTTTGATTCTAAAAAAAGGTTAAAAGATAAATAAAACTTAACAAGGTGTAGCCACCTATCTGCCTGTACATGGTAATTAAATAATAATTTAATTTTCTTTTTGAAAAATTAAATTTTTTTAACACATGATAGATTTTAATTAAATAATTAGTAAGCTACGAGGACTACACCAAGTATTTTTTCTTAGAAATTGAGACAAAACTTTTGAAATAAATAAAAATATTATTTTTGAAATTTTCAAGGAAATTGAAATTGAAATTGAAATGACAGGGAGAGATGTAATTGAGTTTAATTTTGAGACCCGTGCCGCACAGCCTATAGTTTCTGTTCCTATAAAAATTTTGTTTTTAATTCTTCCTTTTGGAATAATCTCACATGGGTTTTTAATTTTTTAATTATTTACATTAATATTTGATAAATAATATACAAATTCACTTCCAATTATAGCGAATGTATTAATGTGATTTATTAAAAATGAAAATTTATGAAATTATCAGAATTTTACTTTTTTTTTCTTCTTCTAAGTTTTAACTTTGTAATTATACAATAAAACCCTAATATATAGTATAAAACAATAAATTCTAATATATTTGAGCTAGATAATTTTTACGGGTTAATTAAGAAATGTGGGTGGTTTTAAGAAAAAATTGGTAAAAAGTGGTGGTTTTAAAATATTTAAGAAAATAGGGTAGTTTTTTTTGTCTTTTAGTGAAAATACTTTTTGAAAGTTAGAATGAGACTCACATCATGAAGGAAATGACAATTATTTTGATTTTTTTTTTTTACAAATTAATTTACTTTATTTTTGTTTAAGGAAATATAATATCACTTTTTTTTTTTTATAATTGTTATTTTATCATATCATGTAATTTTCTTTCATTTTTTTAGCAAGATTAAATTTAATTAAAAAAATATTACATATTTAATCATTTTATTTGTAAAATAATAAACTATTAAATATAAATTAAGATAATACCACTATTTTTTTTAATCTTACATCATATTGTAGTTTTATTTTAAAGCATGGAGAATTGTAATAGATAGCAAAATCAAGGGAAAAAATCTAAACATATAACACTTCTTTAAAATGTTTGCAAATATGGCAAATGTTGACAAGTCAACTTTTAAATTTTTTAAAACTTTTAAATTTGTCCTTATTCGTATGTTAGGGAGCACATGTTTCCATCTTCTTCTTCATTTTTTTTCCTTTTTTCCTTTTTCTGGTTGTTGCAGTTTTCGATTTCATTATACTCGCTCGTATTACACCATTCCCTTTTTCTTCTCTTCATCTTCAACTTTTCCGACTTGAACCATGAAATTTCAAGCTAATTTTTAATTAACTTTTTCAAAATTACAAGTTTCCCCTTCTTCTTCTTCCTCCTCATTCACGCAAATATTAGAATTGTCAAAACCCAAAAGATCAACAAGATGTATTGATTGAGATTAATTTTAAATTTATCCTTCGTTATGAACATATAAACATTATAGATTATTTATAATCAATTAATTATTTATTATGATTAATTTTTATTACTTCATTCATTATTAATATATCATATTTATAAAAAAAATTAGTATTCTTTATTAACCTATCATATTTTTATTTATTTGTTTCACTTTTTATATAATCTATTATTTATTAAAATATATTTTCTTATATTATTTAATTAATATTAAAATTACTAGTGTTGAACTTAATTAATTATAAAAATGATTAAATAATAATATTATAATCAATATGATGTTCATTAAATACATTAATTGGTTAATTTCAATTATAAATTACTTAATTTTTAAATATTTATAATTAAGATTATTATTGATTCTTAATTAATTATTTTTTATCAATGTATTGAATGATGTCTATTGTTTAATTAATTAATCTATTACAATTATATAAGATTGTCAAGCTTAATTTTATAAATCCTTAAACCAAACGGCCCCTAACAGTTCTGTTATGTAAATGACTAAAATTGAACATTATTGAAATCTCAGGGAAAAAAGTGTTAGATTTTAAAACATAGAAACCAAATAGAAATTAAATCCAAATCTAATAAACCAAAAGGTATTTTTTCGAAAAATATAACTATCCACTAATTTTACTTAGAAGGATTAGTAATATATTAGAAAAAATTAGAACTTTTGATATTTCCACGTAGCAAGGTTTTAGAATTTTACTTATCTATGTAATAAATTTATTTTACTATATCATATTGTAGTTTTCTTTTTAAATATTACCTAGTTCACAAATTTAGTCAAATAAAACAACAATATGATGTAAAAAAAAAGTAGTGATATTATCTTTATCCATAGATAATAGTTTATTATTTTACAAAATAAAATGATTAAATATATAATATTTTTTTAATTAAATTCAATAAGATAATAATTAAAAAAATGGTATTATGTTTCCTTACAAAGTTAAAGAAAATGAATTTGTTAAAAAAAAAAAGAAATCACAATAATTATCATTTCATTCATTATGTGGGTCTCATTTCAACTTTCAATAAAGTTTTCACTAAAAGACAAAAAAAAAACTACCCTATTTTCCTGAATAATTTTAAAACTATCCCTTTTCACCAATTTTTTCTTAAAACTACCATCATTTTCTAATTGACCCTAATTTTTACAATAATATAAGTTTAAGTAATATACCTTTATCCACAATAATGATATAGTAAAAAATTGTGTTTCTCTCTCTTGGCCTTCATTTATAACTCGATTAGGTTTTTTGATAGAGAGAAAAGAACTACTTACTTACTTTAGAGAGATAACTAATCTCTATGATTTTATCTTTATATAAGACACCTTCCATCAGTGTGTTTAATTAGGAAATTATCTTTCACTTAATTAGTCTAATAAAATAATAGGTCTAAAAGATAAAATAACAGATAATGCACATTAGCCACATTAATATCAATAAAGGTAATGAAATAATTTTCTCCACCAAAAGATATAATATAAAAAAAATTCACAAATATCAGTGTGTATAATTGAAAGAGCTGTGAGCTTCTTGTGGTTGCTTTATTGATTGTGTGTTTGATTGTTTTTCCTTAATATGATTCACACAAGTTCCAAGATCATAAAATTCAAATCTGGAAAGATTTTATTTTCACCAATATTTCAATTCTTTCTTTAGATATATGTTCATGCATATTATGAGAACCATCAAACTTAGTAGTGGTTAAGATACTTATTAGTGTTCCAGCAAATGACCTATCAACTGATTTAGACTAAGAACTATTTTTCACAAATTCCATAAATTCCTTAGCATTTCAGTTTTTGTAATTGTGGACTTAATATTGTTTTCTAGTCTAGGGGTGAAAACGGTTCGGTTCAGTTTAGTGGTCAAACTGAACTGAACAAAAAATTTTAAAATTTTTATACGTAAAACCGAATCGAATCGAACATAATTGGTCTAATAAAAGAATAGGTCTAAAACATAAAAGAGCAGATAATGTACATGAACCACATTAATGATAATATTAAAATTAAATTAAATCTAACCTTTTTCTTCACATTCTCCATTGACAACTAAATATTACTTTATATAAGAAAATGTTTCGTTGGCTATTACAATACAATTAATCGAGTTGGCATGGCTTAGTATTGAAAAGTTGAAATTATTAAGAAAAAAACAGAAATAAAAAAAAGTCAGGTTTGTATACTATAGTTAGTATAAATTTAGGCTTTTAAAAGGTTAAAATATAACTTTAGTCTCTATATTTTGGTTCCATTCTATTTTAATTTATATACTTTTAATTGTTTAAATTTAGTTTTTTACTTTCAATAAATATTAAATTTAGTCCTTCAATGTTTTTTTGAAAAATTTTCACAGATAAAAAAAATGTCAAACTATTTACAGAAAATAGCAAAAAAATACTGATAGACTTCTATTAGCATCTATGAGTGATAGACTTCTATCATTTCTATCACTGATAGACTCTGATAGACTTCTATTGGCGTCTATCACAACTATCTAAATTTTTTGTTATTTTGTGTAAATAGTTTTTCTTATTTTTCCATTTTTATAAATTTTCTATTTTTTTCCTTAAATCAAAATTGGTTTAATATTTAATAATAATAGTAACTTTTATGCAAGAAGATACACTATGTAAATATAGTTTTTAAAATTTATAAAGTAAATGCTAATATGAATTTTTTTTTTTTTTAAAAAAACCAACAATAAACTAACAACAATGACTAAATTTGAGATTTATTGAAAGTGTATATAACTAATAAGATTGGACATTTAAAAGTACATGGACTAAAAATGAATAAAACCTAACGTACAAGACTAAAATGATATTTTTTATCTTTGTAAAAGTAATTGTGCATGCTAAGAAATAAGTTAGGTATTTTTTTAATTTAAAATAAGTATTATACACATATTGAATTTATATAGTTTTGTGGGATTAACTTAAGTCTTTATCATAGTTCAAACTTATGTTATCCACTTTGAAGTCTAAAGTTTAATCATCGTATTCCTACATCATATATATATATATATAAAAAGTCTTTAACCTACATATTAAACTAAAAAAAAAAAAAAAAAATGGGACAAGACTTTAATAAGATTTCACACCCCTTTTGGGGAGGTCATTGATCTTTGTTAGCTGATTGATCTGGAGTACCGGGGCGGGGATTTCACATGGGTGAAAAGGCGACCGAACGGTAATCTAATTACGTGTCAGTTATATAGATTTCTTATGAATCATGAAAGTCGCTATTTTGTAGGAATTTGCAGGTGGAACATTTAGGTTTCTCGACGGTCTCTGATCATAAACCGGTGGTGCCCTGTTGGTATAGGGTGCAGGGTGGAGAGCGGTTGACTCGTGGGGAGAGGCCTCTGCGTTTTGAGGTCGTTTGGGCGCAACATGAGGAATGTAGAGGGAGATTATTGGCCGGATTTGGGGAGAAGGCAGGGTGGGTCGGGATGTTTCGTCAACGCCAAGTCACCATAGGCGGATGTGTGATTGTCCTAAGGAGCTCAAGGCATGGCATGTTAGGCAACATAGAGGCTCTTTGGCGAGTGCAATTCGTTGGAAGGAAGAGGAGCTCAAGACTCTTGAGGAGCAGAGAGAGCCTTATTGGGAGGCTCGGTGGGTGGCAACCGAGCGAGATTTGGAGGGTCTGTTAGAGGAGAATGATCTCTATTTGAAGCAACGTCCTCAGGAGAATTGAATAACTTGGGGAGATAGGAATACGAGCTGGTTCCAATAGGTTAGAGCTTAGCCGAATTGTGCTGATTATCGGGTTATTAGTTGATTTTTAATCTTTTAAAATTATCAGTCATTTTAAAAAAAAATCAAAGTTTTCAATTAGATTTTTAAATAATGTGCTATAAATTTTTTGAAAGAATTGAATTCCCAATTAAAGCGATTTATCGTGTTGTGATTTTAATTATTCAATTATGAATTTTAATGAAACAGAGAAAACAAAAAGAAAACACGGTGAACATCATGCTTTTAAGAAGAAAAAAAAACTTAAGGGAAGAATGAAGAACTTATCCTTGATGAAATTCATTCTTCACGTAGAAAAGTCCTTTGAGATCATAAAATCTTCTTATACACATAGATCAGTAAGAACCAACTGAGACAACACCATCAAAGAACACTCATCATTCTCAAGGTTATCAAAATCATTGGAGAGCGGTGTCCATTTAATTTGTCTATTTAAAGGAAGGAAAAAGAGGTAACCTTCTTCATCAGAGAGGGATTATGGAGAGAATTAGTGGGGAGGAATTCTAAAGGAAATACCTCAACTTCACGTTGATAACTCCCAAATGGGAGTTATTATTTTCTTTAATTAATAATATAATATAATATAAATTTTATATATATTAAATCTCATTTAATATATAATAATAATTAGTTACCTCTTAACTAATTTCTCTCACATAACCTATAGTTTAAATATGGATCATATTCACATTATTTTTAACCTATAGTTTTTATATGAATCTTATTCATATAATATTTAATATTTGAATCTTATTCAAATATTTCTCTCACGTATATTATAAACCTTAATTTTGCATCTCATACAAAAACAACTTTATATTATAATGTATCAGTATACTTTATTTAATTGTATCTTATACAATTAATTCTTTTAACTTAATTTGAACAATTCAAATTAAATCAAGACAGCTGACCGTCATCTTAACCTATATGAGCTAGCAAGTGGACCTATCAGTTTGAAACTCCAATGATACGAGATTAATCAATTAAACTCTTTATATCGACAATCGCACTCTTCTTACTATAGGTATATTTCTATGTCCACGGATATGTTCTATCAACAGCGAGTTGATCCTTCACAAATTGCTCGTAACAACAGCTGGGTCAAATTACCGTTCTACCCCTGTGTTGCCTCTAACTCATTAAACACCACTGATCCCACTAATGAACAATTTAGTCATAGTCCAACTATGACTATGAGCTAAAACCCTCTCTGGCCAGTGAGAGGGTGAGACGCCTCATTGTTCAAGACCCGATATCAACTCTTAAGGGAGAAATTCATAAGAAGTGAATTCCTTTTTGTATAGTTGAGTTCCCAGCTGTCTGCTCGGATAAATTCCCAAAGTGGTAGGCTTATTGAGTCGGCGAACCTAACCACTCTCATTCATACAAATCAAAGGATTGTGCTTACAGGCAGGAGTTCACAACTGATTCAGGATTAAGGTCGAGTCACCTACTATTGAAATGTAAGTCTTATAAAGTAACGGTGCTAATATGGGAGACTAATCATTTTGTGGTCTTGTCTTATATATGTCTCACATATATAGGATACTCCCACTCACATGTTTCTACATGAACATTTAGAATCTAAACGTCTGTAACACTTTACAACACTTGTAACAATCACAAAGTGAGCCATATCTGTAGTGTTACTAGGATAAGGTACCCAACCTTATCCATTTACTACAAACCGTTTAGGTTATCACTTAAAAACAATTCACTTGTATGTCTCTACATGCGTATTTAAGTTACCACTAATAACTTAGCATCTTATATCTTAGTTTATTGGTTTTGGATTAATGCAACTAAATGTCAAATAAAATAACCGTTATTTTATTAAATAAACAATTTAGTTTGTACAACACAAGTTTACAAAATACAAGACTACGAGATTTAGTTTGATGACTAAATTATTATTTTGTTAACATATTTGAGGCACATAAGCATGCTACTTGCATATTATTGAACACATGAAATTTAACTCGTTTATCACTTAAAATTTAATCCACTCATCAATAAAATTTAATTATTATTATTATTATTATTATTTTTTTTTTGTAGAAAGACCTAACTGAAAATTTTACATGCATTATGATAAATCTTGAGAATTTTAAAACAACAAAAATCATACTGAAAATTGCTTTTTAAATGTACAGTGTACTTAAATCTAAAAATGATTAGGAAAAAAATACGCCCACCGTGGGGTTCGAACCCACGACCACAAGGTTAAGAGCCTTGCGCTCTACCAACTGAGCTAGACGGGCTTTGATATTTGAACAAGATATTTCATTCAAGTTAAATCAATTATGACTCTCAGTTATTCATTTTTAGGAAGACGGACCGGCAGGCACCAAACGACGCCCTTGGAAGGAGGAGACTCTGAGAGCGAGCGACAATGGCATCTCTATGGCCTTTGATGGAGGTTCTCATCTATCTCTTTCTCGTTGCAGCTTTTGGATTACTCTCCGTCATTCTTTTCGAAGCTAACAGAAGAAGGCTTAACCACTCGTACGTTCAATTTCCACTTCCTCATCATTCAATTCTTATCTCCTCTACGCTTCCGCATTTTGATGTCTTTCTCCCGTTTCCTTGCATTTATCTGATCTGATTCTGTATCTGATTTCATTTTTCTCCATCGGAAACTTAATAGCCACGTTGAAGCTCCTGCGGTCTTTCAGGATCCTATTACGTCCACGCAGGTATTTCCTGTCTCTGATACCGATTAGTGATTATTCGATCGGATGTGTTAACGTTCTATATGTTTCGTTTGAGATCTTTTGTAGGAAAGTCGATAATGTATGCGCTTTGTTATTTTGTTTGTATGATTGAAGTCTGGAATAAGGTATACTGGTACTGATATTTCAGTTGTTCTATGTAGATTTCTTGTCCTTCCATCTTTGATCCGGCTGAGAAGTATATTTCTTTGATTATTCCTGCATATAATGAAGAGCAGAGGCTTCCCGGTGCTCTGCAAGAAACCATTGAGTAAGTTGAATTGAAATTTGTGTGAATTTCACCCCCTCCCCCCAAACATTAGCTGATTTGTGCCATTTGGATCATAGTCACGAACCATTTTTCAGAGGTTGCTGTCTGTGGCATATCAAAAGAACAATTCTAGTTTAATTATCAAGGCATATTTGAATCTATTAGGATTTCTTTTGCTTTTAATTGGTTAAGAAAAGTTTTTCAAAACTTCAAAATAATTGGAAGCTGTTTTACCGTTGTCATCTATATGTTGGCCATAATCCTCAGCACCCAACTGTATATTGGTGCTTCGAAACTAGACAGATTATGAACCATTTCTGAATAAATTTCTTCTTCATATATCTGTACCACATGTTTGATTTCTTGTTAAATATTGGTTAGAACTTAATCATACCATTTATGAGTAGATAACGTATGCAATTTCTCAGAGAGTTGCTCTTGGTTACTAGTAGATTAGTCTTTTTAAAGGACTTAAAAAAGGTTGCACCATTTATGCACAATAGTATTGCTGTGTTTGTTTTGTAGTTATCTTCAAGAACGTGCAGAAAAGGATAAATCATTCTCATACGAGGTACAGATCATTTTTTAAAACTTCTGCGTGGATTCAATGTTGTGTGCGTTGCCTATTGAAGAATAAAAATAATTGTTTAAATCTGAGTCTTGTGGAACATATTACTGGTGTTATAAAACTATTAAAATAGAGCCTTTTCTAATTTTGTGCCACGAGACATAAGCTTTCCCCTTCCAGTTTGGTGAGAATCCTTGTTGGGAATCGGGAGTGAGCTTCTTTCTGTTAGGTAGTTTATGGTACTGGAAATAGTTTGTTTTCCAAGACAAAAAATATTTCACATTCTTAGAACTGTGGTCTAGTGCCTTTCTTGATACATGTGGGAAAAAAATGAAGAATTAGATAGCCTGTGGCTCGTGTTAATGTCCTCTCTCAGTAAGAACAGACATCATGAGATTGCTGTGTTTAATATGGCAGAATAGGTTCAACTTGTCTATCTATTAAGGTTTATTTCTTAGTATGTATTATTACGTTGATGAAATTTCTTACTGGCCTGATAGAACTCTCTGATTTCCCATTAAGAAGGCAAATGTTAAATATGTAACAAATAATATGCAAGCAATGTTTTCAAAGCGCAAGGTGCACTCTAAGGTGACAAACTTTTTAATTGGTAAGTGCATTGTTGGTGGACATGGTATAAAATGTTGGTGGCATGCGAAGTTGGCCTCTCAAATAATGAGTTGAGATAAGTTGAGTTCATATCTCAACTCATCTCATCTCATTTCCTCACCCCAAACATTTCCTTAGGAATAGAAAGAAATAAACTCAAATAATGTTGATGAAGAGAAAAGATAATTAGAAAAAAGAAATATGAGTAGAAATGTTTTTTTTTTTTTTGGGATAGAAATGACAACTTTCATTGAGAAAAAATGAAAGAATACATGGGCATACAAAAAACAAGCCCACAAAGAAAAGGGGAGGTCCCTTTACAAGAAGGGACTCCAACTATGCAAAATCATGCCTATAGAATAGTTACAAAAAGTCTTTGTGATCGAAACCCACAAAGAAATGAGAAAACGAACGACGGACCAAACTTCCGAAGGATCCTTATCCACTCCCTTAAACACTCTACTATTTTGCTCACCCCACAAAACTCATAAGATCGCGCACACCTCAACACACCATAAAAAACGACCTTTCTCCCCAAAAGTAGAAATGCTTTTTAAATTGGTAAAAGGATAGTGGTATGAGTAGGTAGAAATATTGTCATTTGGCAGTTTGGCTAGCATGCATCTAAATTTCTATATTCTTGCCAGCCCCTTCTTTAATGTTGGTAGCCAACCATTCAGTTCTTCTAGGAATGTTAGGAAACAAAAGAGAGCTTTTCATGGAGTTTTCTTCTTCCCTTCTAAATTTTAATCCTACATCTTCTTCCTTTTCCTCTTTTTTGATAAACTGTTGATGAATGGATGAACAGTAAAGAGAGAGATGGCATCTTCGATGCTGTCTCTACTTCTTTGACTCTGCTTTTTCTTAAATTCTTCTTTCTTTCTTTGATTTTTCTTTAAATCTACCTTTACAGACTTTGATACTTCTTCTTAATAAAAGAATTGAATTAAAAAAAATAAAAAAGAACAATTGAAGAAGGCGGGCACCTGTGTCGCTTTGAAAATATGTTCAAGGCGACTGGAAGGCGCGAAAGACGAGCGCCTTACTGAAGGTGCTCGCCTTGGGTCCTTGCAAGGCGTTAAGGCCTCGCCTCTCACCTTAGGCGAGCACCTGGGTGCACCTCAACAACATTGTATGCAAGAGACCCTGAACCCTCCCTATCCAACTTCTCTAACTAACTGGGATCACTCTCTCTTCACTCCCTATCCTTTTTTTTTTTTCGTTCAGTTCATATCATCTCCACTCTATTCCCAAGGTTGCCAATTATGTCCTCTCACTCCTACAGCAGTAATAAGCTACCCGGTTCAATACCTAGCTAAATGTGAACACCCCTTCCCCTTTTTCCACACAACATCCAGCTCAATTAACTGGTTTTACTGGCTTCTTTCTCCTCTTATAAAAGAACACAGAAGATGTATTATGTTCTTTCTAACCTAATGACAGAACCATTTCTGAAAATTGCATACACTTGATCCATTCTCTGGTTCTTTAATTTTGAAATTGATGAAAACTTGGTCAGGTGATTATTGTTGATGATGGAAGCATAGATGGAACAAAAAGAGTAGGTTGGGAATTTTCCAAGAAGTTCTCAGTTGACAATGTGAGGGTTATCCTTCTTGGAAGTAATCATGGAAAGGGAGAAGCTATTAGAAAAGTGAGTCCATTCTAAACAGGTTAATTTTTAACAGTTTCTGATGTTACATTTTCTGGCGACAATCCATTGAAATCTCTAGTCTCTGCGGAAGCATTGTTAAACAGGGGATGTTGCATTCACGTGGTGAATTACTTTTAATGTTGGATGCTGATGGAGCAACCAAAGTTAATGACCTAGAAAAACTTGAAAATCAGGTTACCTTCTTATTTTATCCTGTTGATAATTTTACTGAACTGCTATTCTTAAAATTTTGCCTTGGGCGCACAAGACTTCCAATATAGCTATTGATAACTACTTTATGGCCCTCTCAGATCAATGCCTTTGCCAAAAAGGAATCTAGTGGTTCTAGTTTTAGAGTTTCTGATATCCCTGTTGCTGCTTTTGGTTCTCGTGCTCATTTGGAGGAAAAGGCTCTGGCTACAGTTAAGTATTTTTCAGACCAAATGAAAGTAATTATTGTTGTTCATTGTGCTGTTTCTCTTTCATTCATCTTAATGGAAATTTGGTTTCTCATCAATATACGTACATACCCACTTGCACATATGACATGCAAAATGTTATTATTTTGGATTTGCTTAGGATTGTCCAGGCTGAGCCATCTAATCTGTCCTTTTTGCTTTAATCTGAACCATTTTGCATATTTTTCAGAGAAAGTGCATATATATATACTGTTACTTTTTTGGAATTTGCAAAAGGATTGTCCAGGCTGAGCCATCTCATTATTCCTCCTTTTTGCCTTAATAATAATCTGAATCATTTCCCATATTTTTCAGAGAAAGATGTACCGTAATTTCTTGATGAAGGGTTTCCATCTTGTGGTTCTTTTAACTGCCGGTCCTGGAATCCGTGATACCCAGGTGATTTTTGCTTCCCCTCAGTTATAAATCATTTACTGATTCTAGTTTGATTTAGATACCACATATTACCATAGATACTACTAACTCAAGTCGATAATTGATTTAAGTTAATGATATTATCTCTGATAAATGATTGATTCATGTTGTACAGTGTGGTTTCAAGATGTTTACCAGATCTGCAGCAAGAAAGCTTTTCACAAATATTCGTTTGAAAAGGTAGACGTATCCTGCACGACTTAATTTGTCCATGCTCCTCAATTTCAAAAGCAGATTCTAATAGCATTGCAGAACTGATATTGTTCTGATTTTGTGTCGGCTGTTTATGATAACTTGGTAATTTTGAGAGAACGTGAGCATTTCAGTGCTTTGTCATCTCTCTCTTTCTGTGTTTTGTTGTTTTGTTATTTTTTCTTTTCAATGGGGAGGAGGTAAAGTGTTGTCCTTCATTACTCAGTTGTCACAGAAATATCAAACTGTACATTTGTGCTTTGAAGGACAAGACATAAATGATGTGGCATTTTGGCCATCACATTGACAGAAAAATAATGCTAACTTTTAGTCTCTCTCTAGTCTTTCTCTATGATTATTATGTAATGCTGATGCCTTTTTTTCCCTCCATTTGTTTCATTACTGTAATGATGATGTTGTTCAGGGAGCTGACTTGGCTGTGCACTTTCTGCAGGTGGTGCTTTGATGTCGAGATTGTTTATCTCTGCAAGCGGTTTTGTATTCCGATGGTTGAATTATCTGTGAACTGGTCCGAAATCCCTGGATCTAAGGTAAATCCATTGAGCATACCCAACATGCTTTGGGAGCTGGCTCTCATGTCTATGGGATATAGGACAGGTATGTGGAGAGTTCATACATAACCTTTTTGATTTTCCGGTAAGGCGATAACCACAATAATCTTGATGATGAATGAGTTGATTTAGGAACAAATACGAGCACAAAATGTTAGTTTTTACAGACAGTTGTGAAGAGCAATATTCATTTATGTAAAATTATTGGGATGTTACAACTTTTATTCTTACCCTTCACCAGCTTATGAATCTGATATCAAAATTCTAAAGAAATATTGCTTCAATTTCCCAAATTGTCGAATTAAAATTTTGTTTGCTATATTTATATATTATGCAATGCAGCAGTTGTCTTATGGCAAGGGTTACCCAACAGCTTATGACAAGGGTTACCCAAGCCCAAGTTAAGGCTTATAAATTTTGTTTGTTTGGGTCATGATTTTTTTTGGAAAGTTGTATTGAAGCCACAATTTTAACATGAGTGAAGTGATCAATCTTTTTCTTCCATTTTCCCTTGTGTGGTAATCACAGTTTTGGTTCTCATTCTTCTGCTGGAAGGTCTTCATCGGTTCAAAGCTTAGAGTTTTAATTGATACAACTATTAATTTGAAGCTTTAATTGATATAACTCTCAAAATTTAGGAGTATAAATTGATTATATATATATATATATATATATATATATATATATATATAAAAGGAGAAGCTGGAGAAATTGTATATAACCTCGATTCGGGATAGAAAAGGAAATTCATTTGAATCTTAAAGTCAATTTGAAGACCATAATCTTTTAACAAACAATCAATCATTGCTTAATGTCTGTATTCAATGGATAACTTTTCTGAATGCAGATTCACGTTTTAAATCGCCTTGTAGAAGTCCCAACATTTGGGATTTGATTCTACTATGGGGAAGAGTAATTTATAGGCTAAAGCAAACAATTCTAAGGCAAATAGACAAGCAATGGATGTTAGGGTTTAATATTGGAAAAAATAACATTAAAGAATGTAAGTATGAGAAAACAAAAATACTATGTCAAGTAGTCATATGTGAGATCAACTTCAGTTTGTTTGGCTCGGCCTCATGTGAGATCAAGTCCAATCTGTCTGATTTCATCTTATATGCAAGATTAAGTCCAGTCTGTCTGGCCGGCTTCGTCTCATATATAAGATCAAGTTCGGTCTGCTTGGCTCATCCTCAAATGCGAGAGATCAAGTCCAGTATGTTTGGCTCTACCTCATATACAAGATCAAGTTCGGTATGCCTTGCTCTACCTTATGGAAGATCAAGTCTGGTATGCCTAGCTCTGCCTCATGGAAGATCAAGTCCGGTATGCTTGGCTCCGCCTCATATGCGAGATTAAGTTCGTTCTGCCTGGCTACACTCCATCTCCACCTCCAAATTTGATGTGGTTGGCTCCGGGTTCCATCTTCATCTCCAAAATCGATGTGATATGGCTGGCTCCGTACTCCATTTTCATCCCCAAAGTGGATGTAAATGGGGCATTTGTTGAATGAGAAATTTCGGCTAATCACAGGTTGCCACGTCATCACAACGAAATTCCAAGTCCATTGAAAATTGTAAATTGGATCAGGCTGAGTAATTAAATTCGTTCGGGTCTAAAGTCCAATCTGGTTCAAGTCCATGATGAAAATTTGGGTCAAAGAAAAGACTGGGTCCAAGCCCAATTTTAGCCCAAGCCCAACAGCGAATGGGCCTAAGCCCATGTAAGGCCGATGGAAATACTCTATAAATAGAGGCTGCACCCCTTCATTTGGGGGAGGTTTGAAGCATTAACAACGAAGTGTTGAAGCTTTGAAGACTAAAGTTCTGAAGAATTGAAGACCGAAGCTCCCAAGCTTTCAAGTTTTAATGACTAAAGCTCCCAAGTTCTCAAGTTCCAAAGATCGAAGCTCTCAAGTTCACAAACTCTGAAGACTGAAGCTCTGAATCTTCAAAGCTCTAAAGATCCAAATGTTGAAAGAACTGAAAGCTGAAGCTCTGAAGCCTTGAAGACTAAAGCTCCAAAGCTCTGAAGATCAAAAGGTTGAAGCTCTAAAGATTTGAAGAATACAACATCCTCCAAGCTTTAAAGCTCTTAAAACTATAGCTTCAAAGATAAACTTTTGCTCTTTTGAAGATCTAAAGACTAAAGCTCAGAAGATTTTTAGAAGATCAGAAGACTCTTCGAAGCTCTTGAAGTAAAAAACTCCAAGCCAAAGGAAGATCCAAGCTGATTAACAAGCCAGAGGTCAATCCAAGCTGATTAATAAGCCACATGCTGATCCAAACTGATCAACAAACCAGAGGTCGACCCAAGTCAATCAACAAGCCAAAGACCAATCTAAATCGATCAACAAGTCCAAAGGCCTATGCTTCAAGAAGATCATCAAGCCTAAAAGTCGATCATCCAAGAAGATCAACAAGCTCAAGAATGAAAGTTTACTTTTTGAGAGAAAGAATCAAAAGATTATGTATTAGAGAGTATATTCACTATACTATACTGAAATCTATACAAATACAAAGTTCAAATTCAACTAATCAAATTTCTCTAGAAATCTCGTCCAATAGGGAGAAACATATAAATTTAGAAAATAGAAAACTAAAAATGATGGGCCTATAGTTAGTTAAATTGAATAAAATAATACATAATGATTATTGTGATATACCTTAGGTCACTCATCCATTATCATTGCAAAAGATAAATTAAAAAGCATTAATTATTACAAGCAAAGTTAGCAAGACATTATATTTGAACTCAAGCTTGTACGTATACGTTTTATAAATAATTTAGAAAAATGAAAGTAACCAATTCAATTAAGTTACCTTTTACAAAATCTAGTCAACTTCCCCCACAACAATTAGGCAAAGGAACCTAATTTTTTCTCCCTTTCTTCTACCTCTTGGGTCTTTTTTTTTATAAAAAAAAAACCATTTTTAACAGTAATTATTTAAAGCTTAGGCATATTAAAATAATGACAAGGCAGCTTCAACAAAGCATATACCTTACAAATTTCAATGTTAAAAAAAAAAAAAAACACAACCTTCTATGTTTTTTATAATCTTCAAAACACTTGGGCTTTTGTTTAATATTACATCTGCATATCCACTTTTGAGGAGCAGTTGAGAGATTGAATGGAACAGTTATATTTTCTTATGTCATTTAATTAAGATGAGGCCTTAAATGATTTTAAATGTTTTTTTCTCTATTGAATGTTCATTGTGATTATCTTTTATTTTCAGACAACAAAATTAGGGCAAAAATGGAGGACACTTATTTCCATGAATTGAAGAAGCAAGCTTATTTCTTCTTCAAAAATAATATCAAAATGGCTCGTTTGATTCTCACTGATGTTACTCCTGCACAATTGTAAGTTTGTTTTCACCTTTTTTTTAACCTTTCTTTTCTGTTTTTCAAACATGGGATTACCCCACTTCTTTCATTATGTTGAAAAGATTTAAACTTTCAACTTTAATGGTGATTCTACATGATATCAAAGACATAATTGAAAAGATTAAACATGATCGTTCGAGTTATTTAAGGTCATAAGTTCAAACTTTCATAAACATGATCGTTTCAAAGTTTTTTTCAGATCATAAGTTTAAATTTTCATAAACATGATTGTTCAAAGTTTTTAAAGGTCATAAATTCAAATTTTCATAAATATGATTGTTTAAGTTATTTAAGGTCACAAGTTCAGATTTTCATGAACACGAACGTTTAAAGTTATTTAAGATCGTAAAGTTGAAATTTTCAACGTGAACCCAAAAAAGAAAAATGGTTTGTTTTGTGATGTGGGTTGGGATAATCTTTTTCAGGCTGACAGAGGAAGCCATAAGTGGGAATCAATGGCCACCAGATTCACCCACCATGAGAGAGATAACAAGAGCAACTTTTGAGGTTGATGATTTCTTCAGAATTGTAGACATTCTTCACAAAAGGTTTTTATTTTTTTTATTTTTATTTATTTATTTATTATTATTATTATTAATATTGAAGAAAATACCGGTTGGTCCTTAGATTTTAAGTTTAATTTTCATTTTGATTATTAAATTTCAAAATGTTACATTTTACCCTACAATTTTGAGTTTAATTTGCGTTTAGTACGTAAGTTTTAGAATTTTACATTTTTAACCTTGAATTTTTTCTATTTTAATTTTCATTTGATTCTTAAATTTATATATTTTACACTTTTACCTTCGAATAAATGCCCACTTTGATGTTAGTGAAAACAATTAATTTTAAACTAATTTAAAATAATTATGATGTGAAAATTATAAGAGTGATGAAGAATTAGTGAAAACAAATTTAATTATAATTAGTTATTTCTTTTAAATTAATTAATAGATATTGACACCAAATATTGAGAATGAGTATTTAGTGAAAAAATCAAGGTAGAAAGTGTAAATCTTCAAACCTCAAAGACCAAATTGAAAAAAAAAACTCAAAATTCAATGATAAAAATGTAAATATTTTGAAACCTAGCAACCAAATGAAAATTAAACCCAAAACCCATAGACCAATTGTTTTTGGGCTGTTTTGAAATATAGAAAGATGAGCTAAACTATTTACAAATATAGATAAAATTTACTGTTTATCACGGTCTATCACAGTGAAATTTTTCTATTTTTTTTATGGAATATATATTTATTTCTCCATTGATTGGTTTGTTTTTTCCTTTTTTTTTGTGAATTAATTGAGACTGGAGAAATTTGAGGCAAAAGATTGGAGAGGAAGTTATAATGCAGTGATATTGTTAGAACATATTCTAACTCATGGCCCACTGAGCTTTGCTGAGGAATTTCAAAATTATAATAATAAACAAGTTTTGAAGCAGATGGATGGCTTCCACTTTCTTCATCACAAAGGGTTAGTTATCATTTTCTTTCATACACTTTTCTTTTCTTTTCTATTTTTATCTTCAAGTTTTTTTTTTTTTTTTTTTTAATTAATTGAATTGAGTTTTAATCTTGAATTAAATTGTTGGGTTTGTACAAAATCTTCCTTATATCACTCTAAATTTAAGGAATTAGAAAATGCAAATGGAGACATAAATGACCAAATCTGACAACAAAAAAATCCAAACTTTCTTGGGTTAAATTATAAGTTTAGTCTCGATATTTAAGGATTTTGTCTATTTAATGTCGGAACTTTCAAAAGTGATTAATGACACTAATGTACATTCGGTAATCTTTTGGAGTATCAACTTGACATCTATTTAGTCATGAATTTTAAAAGTATCAAACAAGTATTTGAACTTTGAATGTTATATCTAATAAGTCTCTAAAATTAAAATGTTGGATAAATTTCTAAACTTTCTATTTTGTGTCAATAGACTTTTTATATCTGAAAAATCTTAAAAAACAATGGTTATATTTAAATATAAAATTGAAGTTAATTTCTAATAGAATTCTAAATTTTTAATAATGTACTTAATAAGTATACAAATTTAAAAAAAAAAAGTCAAATAAGTCTTGACCTATTAGTAACAAAATTGAAAAGTAAAAAAATCTATTAGACACATAATTGAATGTTTAATGATGTATTAAATACTGTTATATATTTTTTCTTTTTTTTTAAAGTTCAGACCAAATAAGCACAAACATACCTAACTAAATTTATAATTAAAACTCAATTTTACAAAGATACTATAAATCTTAAACAAAGACATATTTTTCGAATTTGAATACTAACATTTTGCTTACTCACATACCACTTATACCTCGTAAATCGTTCTGGCTACTTTCTGTGTTCTTTTCATCCGTGCTCTTCCTTCAAATCTTCAAGCTCTTGTTTCTCTTTCTCTTCTTTATACATTGGAAGCAGGGCAAATCCTCACGTTCCTAAGACGGGTTTTTATTTTTATAAATTTTTGTAGTTTAATTACTTTAATTTTTTTTTTCTTTATAAGTACAGATTGAATTGGGGACAAAGTGTGAGGAAATTAAGCAGGAGAGTAATAAAACTTCTGGAAGACGAAGAATTTCTAAGACAAGAAAGAATCAAAGCTCGGAACCTTACTCGCGGAATCCATGGATTCGGAAACCTCACTCGGCGACCCTTTGCCGATTTAGCAGCCGGAAGATTCAATTACAAACAGAGAATTGAGGTTGAGAAAGAAGAAGAAATTAGAGAGGATGTGAAAGGGAAATTGAAGGAAGATGGTGTAAATACAGAGATCGATCATCCGTTTTCTCCGATTAAGCATCACCGCCTTTCACAATCTCTTCTACACAATGTTCACTCCTCTCCACAACAAAACTGAAACTCCATTCTAGACTCAATTATGGAGGTTTTTTTTTTTTTTCTTTTTTTTGCACGGATGATATTTTCACCGCCATCTTTATGATTAATAACTCGCCCCCCACAAACGTATAAAATCTAGACTTCTACTTATGAGAAACGTATGAAATCTAGACTTATGCTTATGAGAAATGTATGAAATCTAACATTCTACTTATGTCAGAACGAACTATAGCATTTCATAACGTACCGGGTTAAGGTTGACCATGTCGATCATAGCCCTATTTTATAGTGATAAAGATGGTCACCGTGTTAGGATTACGATAGATATGATCATCTCTAACCCTATACCTATACATTATAAAATGTTGACGTAAGTATAAGATTAGATTTCATATATTTGTTGGGGTGGGTCATTAATCATAAAGGTGCCTATAATTAGGTTACGTGTAACAAAAAAAACTCCTCAATTATGCCTTTCAACTTTTTCATTTCAACTTAAAATAGGGAATATATATATAGTTTTTAGGTCTAAATTCTATTTTATTTTTCAGCTCCAAAATGTGTTAAAGTTTGATTTCAATTTAGTCTATGTGTTTTAATATTGTTTCAATTTGATAGTTAGGTTTCAAGATTTTTTATATTTTAACATCAAAATTTCATGAAATATTCACTTCTAATTTTGGTGTTTATTAATTAATTTAAAACAATTATGAAGTGAATTCCAAAAGTTAATTTTAAATGTGATTGGAAAAATTATTGAAACTTAGTTATTATAATTCTTTAAAATTAATTAATAAAAATTAATATTAAAGACCGGAGTGAGTATTTAATGAAAAATCAATGTTAAAAGTATAAATCTTGAAACTTAAGGAACAAATTGAAAAAAAATATTCAAAATTCAATGGTAAAATTGTAACACTTAAAATGTATGGACTAAATAAATTGAAATCAAACTCAAAACTTAAAAACTAAAAGTGTAATATTTTAAAACTTAGGAACCAAATGAAAACAAAACTCAAAACTTAATGACCAAAAAGATATTTTTCTGAAAATATATCATTGTTATCCTTTATAACATCATTTACAAAATCAATTTCTAATAAATGAGATGATATATGTCTTCTAATTTGACACTTCGTTTGTAGTGATTTTCATTCATCATTACAATTCATTTGAACTCGCAAGGAATTTTTTGGAACACTTTTTAAAGTTGAATGATTAAAATAAAAATTTTAAAAGTCTAGACACATACTTAAAATCTATTCCAACTTCAAATAGTATAGTATTTAGTATAATTTAACCACTAAAGTTTGTATAAGTGAAATTGTAATTTAAAAAAGGGCCAGTTGCAGCCATGTCAAAAATATTTGTTAAAATTAGGCCCATAATATATGTTTTATGGTTTTGCAAAAATGTCAAAATTCATAAGCCCAGCCCAATTTTGTTGATAGAAAAAGTCAAAAATACCCTTACATTTGATTACTATATGATTTCTGGCTGATTTCCATTTGATTTCGGTTGTCTGCTCATTTCCATTTGATTACTATATGATTTCCTGCGGATTTTCATTTGATTTGAATATGGGGTTGTCTGCTAATTTCTGGTTGTCTGCTGATTTCTATTTTATTACTATATGATTTTCTGCTGATTTTCATTTGATTTCTATATGGGGATTGTTTCCTGATTTCCATTTGATTACTATATGATATCCTGCTGATTTTAATTTGATTTCCATATGGGGTTGTTAGCTGATTTCGGGTTGTCGGCTGATTTCTATTTGATTACTATAGGATTTCCGGTTGATTTCCATTTGATTCCCATATGAGGTTGTCTGTTGATTTCTATTTGGTTAGTATATGATTTTCTGCTGATTCCCCTTTGATTTCTATATGAGGCTGATTTCAGGTTGTCTGTCGATTTCTATTTGATTACTATATGATTTCCTGCTGATTTCCTACTGATAGTTAATAGTTTCTTATAGTCAATTGATTGCTGTGTGATTACTATATGATTACTCTGATTGTCATTTAATTGGCTTCTGATTGCCTTCTTTTCATCTTTTGTCCAATGTCATATAATTGCTTGTTTTTTTTATTGCAAATAATAGGAAGAACAAGATAGATAAAAAAACAAAAAAAGTTTTTTTTATTGCAAATAATAGGAAGAACAAGATAGATAAAAAATAAAAAAAAGGCCAATGAAATTTGAGAAGGGAGAATCTTCAACAAAAAAACAAAAGAAAAAAGAACAACGAAAGTAAGTAGCATTTTACCACATTGTTAGATTGCCCTATTGATTCACTCATGTTTACTTCATGTAATTAGTGATTAATGTTTGTTACACTCATTTATTAAAAACTAATATAGTGTCGATATACTTTAACACGACATTCCATCACATGGGTTCAAGGTTCATCCGCATATGATGTATAATATCTTTGGGAGTCGAATGATCATAGTTGTATATTAAACTCTCAACCATACAATGACTAATAAATTTTGAAGATGTTTGCTTATGAGAAGCACAAACCATCATAGAACAATTATGATTGCTAACATACTTTCGAATCATTCATAATTCGCTACTTTTATAACGTGGTGCTCTAACAAACCATTGGCAACCATCTTGAGTACATACCAACTCAAATTTTGGATTTGATCTCAACGTCTTAAACTCAAAATTATTCTTTACCGCTATAAAATGAAACGAATTTAACAAAATTTTCTTACTAGCAAACAAATCCTTATTCTTCAAAGACAATGTAGAAGACATTTTGTTACTATGAACATCTCTAAAGATTTCTATGTCACCTTCAAAATCAGCCTCAACTATAGAAGAAGAAGCAACGGGACATCTTGTAAATTGATCCTTAACCACAGTAAAAAACCAACATACATCACAAACTACTAAGTATCAAATACTAATCAGATAGCAATTAGATGATAATCAAATGACAATCACAAACCAAATACTATCAAATAACAAATTAGATAACAAAGCAACCACAAGAAAACTCATATTAGACCTAAGCGCAATCTTAAGGACGAAGTTCAACAAAAAAAATCAAATGGTTGAAAACTTTCGAAATTGGCTTCAAGAAATCTCTGGCTGACGAAATCAAAACCCGTAAAATTGTGTTTACAATCGTGAATGAGAGAGGTGAGGACGAAATTCAAGCAAAAAAATAAAAAATAAACCGTAGCTTCAACAAGAAATCAAATTTGGAAAAAAAACCTGCGCAATCGAATCTTGTACTTCAAATCTTGGAGAATCTAAGAATATTGGAGATTGAAGAATTTTGTTGAACTTGGAGAGCACTGAAGAAGAAGACGCGCGTGAGAAGGAGAATGTGAAGAGATGAAGAAACGCTTGGAAGGAGAATGTCGAAGAGATGAAGAAACGCACCTGGAAAGAATATCAAATGATAATTTTCTATGTTTGAGATATAAGGGTAATTTTGGAATATATTCTCACATAAAAATTAAATCAAACATGATCTTTTTACCATCTATGTTGTTATCAATATATTTTGACATATTTACAATATTTTTAAAGTTGATGATATGAATGCTAATGTATAATCAAATTTTGATATCCAATACAATTCCCCTTTAAAAAATGTCAAAAAAGAAAAAAAACTTATAGTCATTAAACTATTAAACTATAGTCATTACAAAATGTCAAGTGATTAATTTTAGTATGTAGCAATTTAGTCTTCATAAGTATATTATTTGTAATAATTTAGTCAAGTATGAATTTAAGACTCATTTAGATTTACTAGAGAAAAAAAAATATTTTTTAAAAATATCATTATTATTTAAACTCTTTTGATAATAATTGTTTAATATACTTATTTCAAAAGCTATTTTAAATAGTTGCCAAACACTACAATTTTTTTCTAAAATAATTTATTTTCAAATTAAACAGAAAAGTTAAAGAAAACATTTAGTTGATAATCAGTTTATTGAAATTGTAACAAATATTAAAGCATATGAAATAAATGATTACATACTAATAATTCAAAGACCAAAAATTGTTACAAAATCGAGAATAATATTATCGTTACTTTCATAAAGTTTATAGATCAAACATGTTTTTTTTTTTAAATAATAAAATTTTGTCGTTAATTCTCCCAGCAAAAAGATAATATAATAACAAAAGGATTCTATGATATTCAAAATTATGATGTAAAAAGTGGAGTCCTCATTTACTTATTAGGAATAGGAATGAAATCCTTTGAAGAACCAAAAGAATTGACAAAGCCCATCATGCTCCAATATCAGGATCTTAAAGAACAAAGAATGAAGGTGTCATAAATAATATTTTATCAAGTACTACTTGATAAACTTATATTACATACATAATTGGTTCAGAAAAAGGAAAAAAAAAAAAAATCATCATAAACTTTATATTATGTAGACTTTGAATCAGTAAAAAGAAAACAACCCACATAAAAATCTAAACCCCCTCTAAAGCCCTATCCCTTTGACAGATTGAGAGATAAATCTTGAGGGAAAATAATAAGAAAGAATATGACAGATTGTGAAAAGCTTTTCAATAACAGATTATTATTGAAAGAATTTGAACCATTTTTATCAATGAAAATCCAGGCCATCTCAAAATTTGAATAACAGAAGGAATAAACAAAGCTAAAGCCAAAGAGAGGAGCTTAAACAAGCTTGATTCCATTTCAGAACACACCATTTTTGCTCCATCTCTTCCACCAATGAATTTTCTTCCTATTCTTCTTCCTTTAGAAGCATTTCCTGTGCACGATCGACGGTCCAGATTCATCGTATTCTGCTTTGGCAATCCACATCTGCAATCCAAAAGAGGTCAATCAAAGTTATAAATCTACAAGTAATTGGTAAGTTTGGCTTGCAAATTGTTGGCATTGAGTATATAAAACCAACCTGTTGGAAGGTGCTAAGGGATGCCAAGATGGATCCTCCGATCCAGACACTGTACTTTCTCTCCGGTGGTGCCACGACCTTTATCTTCATGCTGCTAGGGGCAAGGGCGGAGATTTCCTTGCTCATTCTATCAGCAATGCCAGGGAACATGGTCGAACCACCAGATAGGACAATGTTGCCATACAGGTCCTTCCTGATATCCACATCACATTTCATGATAGAGTTGTATGTAGTCTCATGAATGCCTGCTGCTTCCATCCCGATCATGGAGGGTTGGAAAAGAACTTCGGGACATCTGAATCTCTCTGCACCGATGGTGATCACCTGTCCATCAGGCAATTCGTAGCTCTTTTCAACGGACGAGCTGGTCTTGGATGTTTCCATCTCCTGTTCATAATCAAGGGTGATATATGCCAGCTTTTCTTTCATATCTCTCACAATTTCACGCTCTGCAGTTGTGGTGAAAGAATATCCACGCTCAGTGAGGATTTTCATCAGGTTATCTGTGAGATCACGGCCTGCCAGGTCGAGACGAAGGATGGCGTGTGGGAGAGCATACCCTTCGTATATAGGAACAGTATGACTGACACCATCACCAGAGTCCAACACGATACCTTAATGAACAAACACAGAGAACCTGTTAAGCCAAGACCACGTGCTCTACAAATTACTAACATGTAACTTGGATATTCAAACTATTGCCATTCTTCCAGTTCAAATTGTTAAGGAAAAGATATAACTGAAGTCCAATTTATGTCAAATGAGATCATATGTACACTGTCACCAATTAAAGTTAACATGGCAGCACTAGCCTCCCATAAGCTAAATAAAATGACTAAAATGGATACTTCTTACCAGTTGTACGACCACTTGCATACAAGGACAGAACAGCTTGAATGGCAACATACATGGCTGGAGTATTGAAAGTCTCAAACATGATTTGTGTCATCTTCTCACGATTGGCCTTTGGGTTAAGAGGAGCCTCTGTTAGGAGAACTGGGTGCTCCTCGGGGGCAACACGAAGTTCATTATAGAAAGTATGATGCCAAATCTTTTCCATGTCATCCCAATTACTAACAATACCATGCTCAATTGGATATTTCAAAGTCAAAATACCACGTTTGGATTGAGCCTCATCACCTACATAAGCATCTTTCTGACCCATCCCAACCATCACACCTGTGTGGCGAGGACGACCTACAATACTAGGAAACACAGCTCTTGGAGCATCATCTCCAGCAAACCCAGCCTAAAAAGTAGCACAAAAAATACCATTTCCTCTTAGATGTAAATTGAGTACAGAGCCAATTAACGATTGGTTGCAGATTATGTGTTAAAAAATGTATCCACTCAGTACCTTAACCATTCCCGTTCCATTATCACATACAAGAGGCTGAATGTCCTCGGAATCTGCCATTTTCTAAATCTGCTAGAAGAAAATGCAAGTTAAACATCAAACACATCCATTGTTTCTTCCTGGGGTATACACTTCTCAACAAGCCAGTTTACATACACTTCGACTATTACATCAAATGCCAAGGTCATAACAATATAAACACTCATAGCTGTTGACTCCTACATGTATCTACTTAATTAACCAAATTGAGTTATCTAATTAGTAATACTTGGATGTAAAACATATCCCCCGTCCCTTCAAATTGCAACAAAAAAGAAACAGCTGAATAAGAACCAGGCCTCCTGAAAAAAAACTTCTTCCTCCCATTGATCTTTTGTCAATTCTCACTCAAACAGATGCCATAAATTCTTGAGAAGCTTAATATACACAATGCAATTCTTAAAGATTTTCAAGAGGAGCAATGAAATGATCCACTAGATGCTTCATTATACAAAATTAACAAAAAGAAAAGAAAACGATCAAGAAATCAATGTGATCCTTCGATTCAAACAAATCCGAAATGGTATGATTACGCATGGACGATCAATCAAATCAAATCAAAATCTTAAAACGCAGGCATCTTCACGTCCAAAAACAGAAATAAAAATCCCTCACGTTGCCATTCCTCTTCTCATTTCTTTCATCCGTTCCAAACATCAAACAAAACGAAATCATCACAATGCACAACAAAAGAACAAACAAAACAGATATGAATCAACAAAACGAAGCAACAGATAGAGAAGAAATGAAAGGGAGATGGATCAAGAGAATGAGAATTGAACCTTTTGGCAATGCAATAGGAGGCAATGGAGGATTGATTGAAGGAGAGAAAGAAAGCGAGGGAAAGAGAGAGAGAAAGAGAGAAGCATATAAAGGAGGAAACGAAGAAGACGGAATGGAAGAAGGAAGGGAGATTGAATTTGGACCGTTGGATGTTGAAGGAAGGCAACACAGACTGGATCCACGAGAACGCGTCCGTTGTGCCTCTTAACCACACCACCTCCCGGTTTTCTTGTCATTTTTCTTAATTTGCCTTTTGCCCCCTTTACTATTTTTGTTTTTGTATTTAGCATTAACAAGTTACTCCCTAAATCTTTGCGTAATTTTTTTCTAATTTTTTTTTTTATCTCACATCTCAATTTTGTTGTGGTTTCAATTTAATTCTTTGGGTGATTTGGTATTTATAGTTTGAAGTATATTTAAGTTTGATTGTTTTGTATGGTTTTAAAAGTTTCTATTAGCAAGTGATTTTGAAATTATTAAAATTATTTTTGTCGTATTTAAAAATCACTCTCAAACATGTATTTAATCGTTCAAATCAATATTAATTATATGAAAGTTGAGTTTAAAAGTGTAAAGTCAAACTTCAAATTGATTTCAAATATTAAGTGCATATTTGAGAGTAGTTTTGAGATCATTAAAATCTCTTTTTTCATGTTTAAAATTACTATGAATATATCTTTATTCATTCAAACTAGCTCGTTAAGTTATTATATCATCGACCTAAAGATTAAATATTCAAATCTCCAATCTCACATATGGTTGAAAATAAGAGATTTTTGTATGGATCACCTCTTCCCTAGCGCCTTTATGTTTAGTGACCTGCCCTCTACAAACTTATCATTCGTAACCTTTTGCTTACGTCAGAGGGCGCTTTCAGCCCGATATTGATATCGCGACAGGGATGGAAGTCCCAACCCGTCTACTTTTTCTAAGCCTGAACCCGATGCGAACATAATAACACGACGAATATTCAAACTTTGTATTCCATTCAAAATTGGATCACAGTAGAGTTGCGACTCCCAACCCGATAAATTTTTCAAATCCCTAACCTGATTTAAAATCAAAGCGCGATGATTGGTTTAAAAATGTTCTGCAGTGTTAAATAAAATTGGATCGCGATAGGGTTGCCAAGCACAAACCGATTAAGCTCTAACCGAATTTACAGTTGAAATATAAATTTACATGTTCCTAATAAAAATATATATTATGTATGTATGTATATATATTAAAATTAATAGAAATATAAATTTACGTGTTTCTAATAAAAAATTATATCGTCGCGTGTATTGTAAAGTAATGTAGTAGTTGTGGTACAAAAATGACTCTAAACCACATTTGGTTGTGCCCTTCAATTTTTCAAGGAAAGTTTTTTGTTTCCCTATTACCTTGTCCTTGTTTTTCATTGTTTATACATTGGAGATATGCTTCAAAAGTTGGAGGTGGTTGGTTAGGTTAGGATTGAATGTTTATTCAGACTATATGTGCATGAACTCCCGTTTGTTCTACTGTTTGATTCATGATTAAGACAATTGATGACATAATGCTTTTTCTTGAGATAGTGTTTGTCTGTTAGGAAGTTTGCAATATATTCATGATTTTTAGCCCATTTAAAAAATATTTCTTGCCTCACATGCATGTTTAAGTCTTTTGCCCCTGTATCTTAGGCCTTTTTAGGCTTAGAATCGAGTTATTCAACCTGTATTTTTGTTGTCACTTTAAAAGGCCCCACTGACTAGAGAGTGTCTTGCATGATAGGTTGTAATATAATACTGAAGAAGAAAAGGAATGATATATATGCCTGCTAAAAAGAAAAAAAGAAAAAAAATATTTGAGCTCAAAAGAAAAAGGAAAAAAATAATGAAAAATATAAGCTTGTAATGTTCATACATGATTAGGGGTAAAAAGAGTTGTCTTTGTTCAAAAGAAAAAGGAAAAAAACAATGAAAAATATAAGCTTGTAATGTTCATACATGATTAGGGGTAAAAAGAGTTGTCTTTGTTGTGGTTAGTTAGGACATCCACGATAAAAGAGTGAGTACGGTTCCTTGCAGTGAATGTGTGAAAGCTGGAGCCCATAGGTAAATTAAATAATGCAAGTTTAGGGCCTTTAGGTTTTATTTCAAGTAACTTAGTTGACATATTACTGTCTTGAGTGTTTTGGTACTTAATGGTTAGTGCTTAAGCCAGAGTAGGAGAAAAACAAATTGAAGGTCGTTTAAAGCTTTTTCAAGTTCATTATGGTCAAAGAAGAAGAAAAGAGCTTTGCATTTACTCTTTGCATGAATAGGTTAAGAATGTTTTTAAAATTGTCTCAATGATTGAATGGTGTGTGACTTTCTTACTTGCAAATATTGTTCTCGAAGTGCATAAAGACTAGAGTCATGATTCGTGTAGCTGAGCAAATATTTTATTTTGATGTGTGTTTCTACCTTTGCTCGAGGACGATCAAGAATTATAAAATCTGCATGCCGGTAATTAGGGCATATCTTTGGATTCGTGTGGCCATTTTGGGCGATCGTTCACTTATTTTCTTCATTTCTTCATCCTCTATCCATCTACAATATTAGTTTTAGGTTCTTCATTGAACATTTCTCTGTTATTGAGCTGAAAGATGGTGGATTTTAACTTCCTCATCTCAATGGGAAGGTAAGGATCCTCAATTCCTAGTCTTTTGAAGTTTTCTCCAATTGTAGCCTTGTGAGACTTGTGCTAAACTCTAAACTCTTTATGTTTCTATTTATGTCTATGAATTTTCATCTTGGAATTATATTTATGGTTGTGTTTTTTTGAGATTGTCTGACAAACTAGTCAAAGTTACATGGTTGATTGCTATAGATTTAAACTTAATTCGTAATCGTTAAGTCCCTTAATTACCAAGTAGCAAAGGTTAAGTTAAACTTGTGGATTATATGGCACCCATTTGATTAGCGTTGTTAAATTAACCGAGATGAAAATCGTATTGAGCATCTAATTAGGCATTTCCTATTATTTGTTCATCTTAGCATCTCCCCAAACCTTAATACGGTTAGCTAGTATACTTAGCATGCATTACATCTACACATATTGGATAATTAGGTGTTTAGGACTTCCATTTAGTATTACTAAATGAGTTGGGTAAAGCTTAGGCAAGAAATAGAAATTAAATTGTATGAATTCAAGGATCAAGCAAGCAATTGAGGATATCTCTAAAAATTAGGATAGGCTGCTTTTACTTTTCTTGCAATTTACATTCCACATTTTATTTTTCTATGCTTGCTTCTCAAAACCGCACACAAAACACCCATTTACCGCTTTAATTAAAGAATTAACTTTGAGAAACTAATTTCTGTGCTTCCCTGCAGATCGACCCAATCTTGCTACTAAGACTACCCAGTAGTTGATGTTATTGATTGATAATCTAAATAATATTTGATTAACTAAAGACCTCAACAACCTTCGGTCCATCAAATGGTGATATCAATTGGGTGCTTCGAGATCATACAAGTGAGCTCATTGCAGTGGGTGGAAAGGCTGTTTGAGGTTTGTTTGTTGAGGTTCAAGCCATTGCTGCTAGTTTATATGCGGTGAGCTTGACATTACACTTGCCTTTGGTGGTGGAGTCTGATAATGTGACTGTGGTGTGATTATTAAATGGTGAGGAAGAAGTCTTAACACCAGTGCAATTTGTGGTGGATGAAATATTGTTCATGAGAATTCAATGGTATATTTAGGTTCATCATATTCGACGATCTCAAAACTTGGTGGCCGATGGTATAGCCCGTTGGATTGCAAATGGATATGAGTTTCATTATTGGTGGGATGATTTCCCTAATTGGCTTTGTAGTTTGGTTGAGGCGGATTTGACCTTGGTGTCTTTGTAATTGTTTATCTTTATTCTTCTAAAAAAAACTTCGAGAGACTATATTTAAGATTTAGGGCAAAATACACTTTTGGTCCCTGAAGTTTGGGGTTGTTGTCTATTTGGTCCCTGAAGTTTAAAAACGAACAGTTTAGTCCCTGAGGTTTGAAAAATACTTCTAAATGGTCCTTGAGTTAATTTGACTGTTAGTTGACTAACGGAAAAGTGACGCGGCACATTTAACTAACAATTTTTTATTAATTTTATATTATTTTTTTATTAGGTGGATATTTTCTTTTTCTTTTTTCTTCTCTCTCCTCCCTTCTCCTTTCTTCCTCCCTCCACTCCTCCCTTGAAACTTTCCTCTTTGTTTATACACTGATCACACCCATCACTAAGGAAGAAAAACAGTCAACTTATTATTATTTTTTATTTTAATTTTTTTTTATGCAGTAGTTCCTTTGTGGGATTTTTGTTTTTTCACTCTCTTCTTAGGATTTTTGTTTCTTCAACCTTTCTTTTCTCTCAGAAAAAGTCAAATAACAAATATGACATTTGAGAGAAAGAGAGAGAGAGGCATGGAAGAGAAAAATATTTTAAAGATTTTTTTTTTATTGAGTTTGAGAAAAGAAGATTTTTCTATATGCCTTATTTTCTTTGCTTTTGGTCTGCTTGCTTCCTTCTTGTTTTTCTTGCGATTGGAGATTTGAAAAATTAGGGTTTTGTTTCACAATGTTTTTTCCTCTCTTCCTCTATGGGCTGATGGATGGATCGGATTAAAGCTGAAGGAGTGAATTTTTTTTTGTTTTATTTTTTATTTCAAAAATTAGAGTTCATCCTTCTAGATTTTTGTTTTTCTTATCTTTTTCTTGTAAAGAAGGTGAAGGGACGAGAGAAAGGAAAAGGGAAAGAGAAGAAAAAGAAAAAAGAAAAATATATCTAACTAAAAAAAAATAGAAAAATTAGTAAAAAAATTTCCACCTCATTTAAAGTTTGTAACTCAACTTGCCATATCACTTTTCCGTTAGTCAACTAACAGTCAAATAAACTCAGGGACCATTTAGAAGTATTTTTCAAACCTCAGGGACTAAAGTGTTCGTTTTTAAACTTCAGGGACCAAATAGACAACAACCCCAAACTTCAGGGACCAAAAGTGCATTTTGCCCTAAGATTTATTAAAAATATAAGAATAAAATTCGACATTTGATAATATATTGGAGATGTTTTTTTCCGCTAAAATATAAGAAGACAAACGAGAAGCTCAAGATAAAAAAAAACTAGTCCTTTTGAAAAAAAAAAAAAAAAAAAAAAAGCCCTTTTGCAAAAAAAAAAAGGCATATATATAAACAAGTAATTAGGGGATGCTTTAGAAAAGTGAGTGATGAATACGAAATTTAACTTTTCTGTTTTACTATTTTTGTTTCTTTGACGTATATTTATCTATAAATTTTTATTTTTACTATAATTTTCTCCCTCTAAAATATTTTTCCTTCCTAATATTTCCATCTTTAAAATTTAAAAAAAAAAAAAAATTCCAAAAGTTTTCTCTAAAATTTCCTTCTAACTTTTCTGTTCCTTCTCCAATTGATTTCTGTCCCTCTAACATATATATCTCTAGATTATTTTTCACTTAAATTTTTAGAAAAAATTATATTTTTAGTCATCAAATTTTAAAGAATAGATATGTTTAATCATTGAATTGTTAAAATGTACTAACTATTTTAATTCCTAAATTTTTTAGAATAAGTATAAAAGGTCCATAAATAATTCTTTTATTAGTTAAATAATGATCCTACGATATCTCCTCTTTCGATTTTTTAAAATCATTTTCTAATTTAATATGTCATATCTTTATTTAAAATCATAAAAGAATTATTTTATAATCACTTTAAAAACCTTTTAAATTTATTTTTGAAAATTCGAAGGCTAATAAAGTACATTTTACAAATTTAAGGTCTAATCGCACATATTTCACAAAATTTGAGGACTTGAAAAGGTAATTTTTTTTAATTTCTTTATTTAAAATTTTCATTTGTATATTATTTTTTTCAAATTCTCTTCTAACATATATTTCTCGTTTTTTTCTCTCTAGAATTTATTTCTCTATAATTCTTCTTTCTAATTCTCCCTTTTCAACTCTTATATCTAATATTTCTTTCTTCATACTCACTTTTACTTTTTCTCTAACTAATATTCTCTCTAGCATATTTCTAAATTTTTATATTCTCATTTGATTCTCTTCCTCTAATTCTTCTCTCTCTAAATCTTTTGTCTATCTTTTAACAGTTACTTTCTCACATTTTTTTATTTAAAAAAATAATTTTTAGAATTTTTTATTTAATTTGTCTCGTCCCATTTTACTCTTTCTAAGATTTCTCTCTACTTCTCAATTGAAATGATTATTAGACGATAGGTTCTAAATAATTTAAAAAACCATTATACAAATCTCACATTTTTCACATATTGAAATAATTATTTCACATATTTAATTTTAAGCACATTTTTTTGTATTCAAAGGTCGCTTTTGTTTTTTTCTCAAACTTTTTTTTGGTGCATGCGTGGCGTGTGACAGGTAAAACTATAGTCCAAGGGGAATGAATATAGTTTAGTTTGAGGATTTTTAATCTTTTTCTTTATTTACTTCATTTCTTGCATATGAATTTTTTTATCCAAAGTTTTTAGCCAAGATTTTAGAAAATTTTCACACATAGAAAAAATGTCAAACTATTTACAGAAAATAGTAAAAAAAAAAAGTACTGATAAACATTGTTAGATTTCTATCAACATATCTATCATTTCTATTACTGATAGACCTTGATAGACTTCTATCAACGTCTATCACAACTATCTAAAAATTTTGCTATTTTGTGTAAATGGTTTTCCTTATTTTTCTATTTTTAAAAGTTTTCCTTCATTTAATTTCTCGTCAAATAATCGGAGTCGTGTTCACTCACTAGTAAACTATGTTCGGATTGACTAACTCATCAGTAATTTGGATCGAGAAGGTCCTCTTGAGCGTACTCTATCCTTCGAAATGACTACCTTCTAGATTATCTAAGGCCCTTTTTCCTTTGATCTTATGTTCTTCTTTAATTTCTTTTTTCACCTAAAAAAAAAAAAAGAAAAGCCAAGAGTGTATACAACTAAAATACATCAAAGTCGTTTAATGTTTAATCAACTTAATTATAGCTGATATTTGTTTTAAAAATGTTTGGTTAGATTACAAGTTTAAGTTCTTAAACTTTTTAAGTTGCGTGTCTAATCCATTAGGTTATCAAACTTCAATTTAATTTTTCTAATAAGTCTCAATTTTCATATATAACTCTATTAATTTAATATGCACTAGACATAATGATTATAGTATTTAAAAATTATATGACAAATCGAAATCAGACATATAAGTGTGTTTGATGAAATAATAACTATTGCACGAATACATAATCAATGGAAAAATCTTAAAAAGGTACAAAATTGAAAACTTTTTAAAAATGTATAACTTTCAATTTATAGGACCTTATCTAAACTTTGAACTTTAAAAAGTTGAAAATTTCTATAAACTAAGAATTTAACTTGTAATGTTATTTTAACAGCAACACATATTTACTTTGATAGAATAATAAAAGGAAAACAACATGGTGACTTTGGTGAGTGAGAGAATTAAATAGTGCATAAAGGGAATGGCATAAGGTAAAAAAACTAAAAGTAAAAGCTGCCATATTACTTTCACTTTTCACAAAACTCTTCTCTCTTTTTACTTCCTTGATCATTCTCATTCATCTCTTCTTCTTTGCTTCTTCACTCTCTTTTCCCTCCACATTCTTCACCAATTACCATGAATAATAATATATATTGTAGAGAAAGATCACTAACTTATGCTTGCAAAATGGTCTTTTTGTTATTAATTTTTTAAATCATGATTTGATGACACTTGTAAAAGTTATAGTGTTACTTTGTATATGTATATTGAAGGTATTATATACTCTCAAATTTATGATTTTAAGAGGAAAAAACAACTCTCATAAAAAAAAAAGAAAAAAAACAACTTATATCCCTAATTTTGTTTTTTTATAAAAAAAAATACTTCTATTCTTCTAAAATTTATTTAGGGACATATATATATATATATATATATGAGAAACTTATTAGAAAAAGGAAATTCAAAGAATGATATAACAACTTTTGTAATATTAAAAACTTTCATAAAAGTTTTCAGAACTACTCTTAGAATAGAAAAGCCATTAGATTGTTATTATGTGTCTGAATGTCATTCATTTAGACTTAATTTAAGCAAGTGTCTTATTACTACCACGTTGTTATATGCCACCACCAAAAACAAAAATAATGTTAAATTTTTGTAAATAAACCAATTCGTCATTAAACCACTTTTTATATCATCAAAATAGACTTGTGGAGAAATAGGTTTTTCTTATGGACAATTTGCATGTCACGACATTAGCAGAGACAACACGTTTGACATCTACATATTCAAATATGTCAATAAAACAATAATTTAACAATCAAAAAATATATATTTTTTTTTTGCTAGTAATTTTTTCAAAATATTATTTTACGAATGGAGAATTTTGAACACATTAATGATAAAGTAAAAAACTTCCAAAATTGCCAAGTTTTCTAAAAGATTAATTATCATTACGTCATATAAAAATGGAAAATTATCCTAAACATAGAAAATATCAAACTATTTATAAATATTGAAAAAATTCACCATCTATCAGCAATAAATCGTGGAGTGAAGTTTTATTTTTTCATATTTGTAAATAGTTTTGACTCATTTTTTGATATTTAAAAACTAATTTCTCTAACTTTCAAAGGAATTTTTACCCCAAAAATTATAATTAATTACTACACATAAAAATTATGTACCAAAGCCATAGTCAAAAGCCTTGTATTGTGGTTGATTATAATGGAAAAAAGAAAAGTTAAAGAGTGACAAAAAACGAGACAAAGGATCAGACAGAATCCGAGGAATTTTTTTGCTTTTTTAGTCAGCTTTGACCATGTGGGAGCTCAGTCATTTTACTATTTTTTAATTTTTTTCTAAATTAAAAAAATAAATAAAATCCAATCAAAAGACTCCCACTTCAACTTCAGTACTCTTTGCATGGTTTTGAGTGGAAATTTGTTGCCTTTTTCTTTCTTCTCTCTTCATCTTAAAAGCAAGAACATAAATACAAAAAATTCTCTCTTCCACTGATTTTTTCTCTGTTTTTTTTTTTCTTTTATTTTTTGGGGTCAAATTTCCTATAATTTCATAATCATTTTCTTTGCTTCTTTTCCCACATGATTCAAAACTACACAAGAGTAAGTACTTTTTTTCCCCTTCAAAGTAGCTAACTTTCATCATTAAACTCTCTCTCCCTTTCCCTCTCTAGGGTTTCAAACTGAAAATTTTCTCATGGTTTCAATGAAGTCTTAAAAGATGATCAATAATATACCATCATATTGATTACAAAGAAAGAAATTAATCTTTAAAAAAGATGTTCCACAATGATATTCACTATTTTCAATATAGGTAAAGTTTGTGTGATCTGTATTTAGATTATTCAAATCAATAAGTTTAATTTTTTTTTAATTGTGTAGATTTTATTTACATTAAAAAAAGAAAAAAAAGTTAGTGTGGGTGTATAAAAAAAGAGAGTTTGATATATTAAAGCACATATTTCTATATAACTTAGATTCATGTGGGATTTTTGTAACTTCGGGTATGTTGGATAACTATTTTGTAATTTTGAAAATGAAACTCGTACAACGCTACATTTACTAATGGGTTTCTTTGTTGTTGTTGTTGTTTTTTTTTTACCTTGTACAAGTGTTTTAAAAAATTCGAAATGTTTGAAAACTTAGAAAAAAAGAAGTTAGTTTTCAAATATAGTAAAATGAGTCAACTTATCAATGTCTATATTACGGATAGACACACTGATAGATGTCTATCAGTATCTATCACTGATAGACTATGACATTTTACTATATTATATTTAAAAATATTTTCAGTAATTTTGCCATTTAAAATAATTATCCAAAAAAAAATTAAATAAATGTTGTTTTTTGTTTTTGGAAATTTGGGTAAGAATTTAAGTGGTTCCATCAAATAATGAAAATTAGTCTGAGGAAATCATGAAAAAACACACACAATTAAAAAAAACTAAATAGTTATTCAATGTGACTTAAATAAATAAAAAATCTACTTAACAAGTATATAAAAACTTCACAAAGCATGTTTTGAAAAAAATATCCACTATTTAGGTATCTACCTTCAATCAAAAGGTCTGAAATTCGAATTATCTAACTTTACATGCATATTTAACTAAAAAAAAATTATATGTGCATCAGGGTTTGATGAGAGTGCTAAAGAGGTATCAACTTAGTTGAGATGTCCCAATACACCTCTGATCCCTCTCTCTTTTAGTATATTGTTAAAAAAAATTAACTAAAAAAAATACAAACTTTGCTCATTAGTAGTAGCCAAGGGAGACCCCACCAAAAAAAGAAAAAAGAAAAAAAAAAAGCTTAAAATTACAAAATCAGTTTCAATATGTGCTCTCCTATTTAGGGTTTTTCTAAGACATAATCAGAAAGAAAGTTTCACTACATAAAGCAAAGGAATCTAAATATGGGCACACAATCCAAGACCCTTTTAATTCATACTCCATTCTTGCAATTATATTAGAAACACTCTCCCCTAATCTCTAGAATACAATATCTAAATAGATAATACACTTTTTTCAAGACTTATATCATTCCATCCTCTCTCTTTTTTTTAATTAGTTCAACTCTACATTTAAAATAGAAGATTTCAATATAATTTCTCTGATTTTGCAATTAAGAGCATATAAATTTAACCAGTTGAATTATATTCTGACTAATACTTAAACCCATACAATAAATTACACAATAAATGTCCAAATGGAAAAAGTTAACTAAGTATATATCGAAGTCAAATAGAATATGAACTTTTAAACTCAATTTTTAAGTAAAAATCATCACAATATGAACTTTTTACTCATTGATAAGACCTAAAGTATATTGCAATAACTCAAAGAGTCCCAAAACAAGAAATTCAAGCAGTTGTGTTCATAACAACCATTGGATAATGTCAAGCATAAAATCAAAAACTCAAATATATAAGAAAAGTACAAAAACCATAACATTAATGTTATAACCATTAAACATAATATATATAAATATAAATATATATATAGGTCATCTTTGTAAATATATTGTCACCCTCCTAAACTTACAAAAGACTACCTTCCCAATGATATACATATATAAGAGAAACCCTATAGTAATTAATCAACCATACACCATCCAAATTCTAAAATTTAAAAAAAAAAAAAAAAAAAAAAAAAAAAAAGACCCTTAGAAAGCCTGAAACCCTAAACTGGTCCATCATTTTCTTTTTCTATTTTGATCATCACTTTCTTTGGTTTCTTTTGAGTCACAGTTCAGCATTGAAAACCTTTAATATGATATGATTGGTTTCAATTCTTTCTTTTTTTTTTTCTACTAGCGAACATTTTAATAACAAAAAGAGAAGTTCAAAAGGATTGAGAAAAATTACTGTCTCAATAAGTGGCTGGCGGAGGATGAAGAGAAGCCATGAAGATCGCCGCCGCCGCCGCCGCCGCCACTCCATGCACTAATGTCGCTTCCGCCACCGCCACCGACCCAAAACTGAAAATTCTTCCCCAAGTTCATTCCTTTACTCTCCTCCACCTTCACCGCCCCAGCCTCCGTCGTAATTCCTATGTCGTTTTCAATCCCTAATCTCGAGAACCCCCCGAGATTATACCGAGTCATGGCGCCTTCGGGTGGCTCGAAAGTGTAAAGCAAATTAGGTTGTTGATCATTAGCCAAGAGAGGGAATTGTTGTGGTTGTTGTGATCTCCAATGGTCACCATGAAATTCATGAACATCCACTCCTCCCGCGGTGGAGCCACCGCTTGTTGGAGGAGCTTGTGGCTGAATTATGCCCAAATTGAGGCCATAATTAGAGAAATTATGTAAAGAAGACAAAAAGGGCAAATGGGGTTGTGTTGAAAGTGAAACCCCAGCAGTAGAATTAGCTGATCCACCTAATAATTGCCGTTCACTGGCTGCCGGAGACTTCGATCGATTCCGGGATTTGGTCCTCTTGTTCCTCCGACAGCCACCACCCACCGGAACATTCCTCAGTGCACCACCGCGTGTCCAGTACCGGCGACAAGTCTTACAAAAGTGGCGAGGCTGAGAAAGATTATAGTTATTGAAGTAACAAAATTTGGTATTTGTAGATTCACATCTAGGGCATTTCAAGCCAGCCTCCGGCTGCGGAATCTTTGCCAACCGGGCTCGATCAGTCATCGAAACCGGCCTAATCGACCCAGTACCACCTCCAACACCACCACCATCGCCACCTCCCCCACTCCCAGGTGGTGGAGGTAATAAAACTTGACCAGAATCCTCTGCAATATCATTTCCTCCCGTTTGGTGATTCGTCAACTAGAAAAAAAAACCAAAAACAAAAAAAATCGCAAAGAAAGATTAAATATCGAGTATATTCAAGAAGAGATCAAAAAAGGGTCGGAATATTTTCTGATAAAAATGAACTTTTTTGGAGAAGAAGGAAGCTAAGGAATTAACAAAAACAAAGCTTCCTTTTTTTTCTGTTCTCTCTTTATAAGTTGTAGGTTCAAATTGAGCAACTTACCGGTTGCCAGTTAGGAGGATCCAAATAAGAAGGGAGAGAAGGAAAAACCATAGTATTGTTATAATTCTTGTGAAGAGCTTTCTCTTTTGTGCAAAAGTTTGTTGATGGTGGAGAATCACATCAATGGGAGAGAATTGCTCAGAAATGAGAGAAAGAAAGAAAGAAGATAGAAAAGAGATAAAGGAAGTAGGGTTTCTTTTCTTTTTCTTTTTTTTTTTTTCCCTTTTTCTTTTTTTCTTTTTTTTTTTCTCTCTCTTACCTCTAATTTCTTAATCTTGAAGTTTCATAATTTTTTTGTTGGTTTAAATTAATAGTGGTTTGGCCATGCATGGGGTTAGAGAGAGAGAAAGAAAAACCCTAAGATAATGAAGCTTTTAGCTAGGGTCTATGGGAGGTCTTTGAGCTGAGAGAAGGAATATTAAAATAAATATGGTGATAAATTAATTATTTTTAAAAAAAAATGAAAAATAAAGAAATAAAATAATAAAAAGAAGAAGAAGAAAAAGAAAAAGTTGATGGTGGGGGGAATACTGTGGGTGGAAGTGTCATAATCGAATGTACCTTTGTTTCTGCGTCTTGTTTCCACTATTGCCATTGTTTTGTTTTTTTCTTAATTATATTCTCATATTATATTCACCTATTTAACTTTTTCTTAATTAATTTTAACCTAAAATAAAATTGTTAGAAATCTAGATTTTATAGATATGCAAAAATTAAAATATCGATGTTGATGTTAATGTCAAATTTTCGATATTTTATGGATATATCGATATCGAATAATTTATAAAAATTATTTAAATTAATAATTCACTTTTTTTAGTTTTGCTAAGTTATAGATTTTAATATTAATATTCACATTCATATTGAGATTAGTATATAGATGATAATTTATTGTGTTTTATGTGTCATTTATAAAAGGATATCGGTGATATCGATTAATACTTAATATATATTGATGTCGAATCCTTCAATTTTTTAAAGAAAATTTTCACAGATAGAAAAATGTCAAACTATTTACAGAAAATAGCAAAACTATTTACAGAAAATAGCAAAACAAAACACTAATAGACATTGATAGAATTCTATCTCTATCTATCAGTGATGAATTTTTATCATTTCTATCACTGATAGACCCTGATAGACTTCTATCAGCGTCTATCACAACTATCTAAAAGTTTTACTATTTTATGTAAATAGTTTTCTTTATTTTTCTATTTTTAAAAATTTCCCATTTTTTAATGTATTGACATATCCACGATATTTCAATCTTTACAAATATATTAAATTAAAATATTAACAACATCCATAGATGAATCTCTTCAAAAGAGAATTTTGTACTTAACGATTAATATGTTTGTGTAGTTGACTATATTTTTTTTTTTGTGTTGATATTCGATGCATTTGGTATATTTACGTTTTAAAACTATTGGGGGATTCTTTTTTTTTCCTTAGAATATTATATTATATTTACAGCTTTTTGGAAGAACTAAAAAATACTTTAATTATGTCAAGGTGAGTATAGCTAAGTAATAATTGATTATATACTTCCATGAAGTTAGAAATGTTCAAATTTCTATGTCTTCATTTATCATATTAAAAAATATATTAATTATTGTTGGGAAAAACCTCCTACTTATACAGAAAAAAAACAGAAAATAACAGAGAAATTAAAAGAAAGCAATAAATATGGAAACACAAGTGCTAACGTGGAACACTCCCAACTTGGAGAAAAACCACGGATCAAGAAAAAATCAAATCCACTATGTGAAAAATTGTTACAATCACACAGAATAAGTTACAATCACACACAATAATTCTCTCTCCCGATCCCAATTACAAGAGCACTCTCTCAAAACTTTTGACTACTCACACTCTTACCCACTAAGGGAATTTAACTAGTTAGCACACTAAGCTTAGAGTGTTTCTAATTGGGACAAATTGAAACTAAAGGCATAGGCTCCTTTTATAGGCTTAGAGTCCACCCTCATTCTTCAATTTAACTGATGTGGGACAACTGCACTTCTAATATTTTGCCAAAAACCCAACAAATTCCACCTTGGCAAGATATTTGAAGAATCCACAGCTTCTAGAACATCCATTGTCTTCACCGACAATCATAATTCTCAACTCAGAGAACTATAACCTACTCCACCATAAAGAGTAGAACACTTGGAATACCACCTTCCAAGATTTACCTTTTTCGTCACATGCCGATAAACCTTGCTGATATTTATGGTGTAACTTCCACTTACTTGGCTCACCTGGAAGTCCTTCAGCCATCGACACAACTTCCACCACACACCTTGCATAACCGCCAAGTAAATGCCCGTGTGCAAACTTGTGGAACCGCTAACATCACATCCTCTATCATGGTAAAGCGAACATACCACGAGAATGATTTCCGTCTTCTTCAGAGGAAGTCACTGTCTCCCCTGGCGAGAAAGACAACGTCAGCATCTGATCTAGAGCCCTTTGACGAACCTGCTCTGCTTTTCATGTGCTCGAACTGTTCGCATCCCTAGCAGCATATCTTCTGCTCGAAGACTCTCTTCTTTGAATCTCCGTTGGAATCACTCAGGAACTGCACTAGAACACCATCACCGCTTAACTTGCACTTGTGTAATCCAGATTGTATTAACACATCCTTGACTTGCTCTTGCCCCAAGCCAAAGTAGATCCTTCCATCAAATTTCTCCACATCAAACTTTACTGAACTCATAAAGCTTGACATATCTGCTTCTCTTCCTATCAAAACAGCAAATAGTGAACAACTCACACTATTCACAAATGTGGAAGCTCAGACAAAGCTGCAACCACAGAGGATACTAAGAAATTCAAGAAACCCCGAACCTAAAGCTCTGATACCACTTGTTGGGAAAAACCTCCCACTTATTAAGTTATTATGTTAGTAACTTTTAATATTGATTAAAGTGCTTGATGATGTGTTTAACGTAGCCTAATTGGTTTAAAGATATATTTTTTATCAAGAGATCAAAGGTTCGAATCTCCTATGTGTGGTCAAACTCAAAAATAATAATAATAAAAAATAAAGATTTTGACTACATCTTTATTTTAAAGACATGTCAGAGAATATATATATATTTAGATCAAAACTATATGAAACCTCTAACTACTTGATCGAGAGTATATATACATATTAATCAATAAATTATGTATTGGAGTTTGACAAAATATTAGAAAAGTAGTTATCCAACATCAAACGTTGAAAGAAGTCATAGGCTACAAGTACTATAAAAGTAGTTTATGCGTTTGGCTTTTAATCATCTCAATACGAAGCACTCTAAGTTTGGTATACTAACGCTATTTTGCTATTTCTGTGAGTGGTATAATGCTTTGCGAGAGTTTTTTTTTTTTTTTTTTTTGTAATTGGAATCTATAAAAGAATTAGTGAATTTCTTTCCGTTGGATCGTGATTTTTCTCCTTTTTTTTACGTAAATTCTTATATTTAATTTCTTAGTTTTTCATTTTCTTGTAATTACTCAATTATTTTCTACAATACTATGTTTAGATTGATCCTGATCAATTTATTTGATTCTGTGATTATATTTAAATTATCAGTGATTTGATCAAAGGTAAAACTTTATTGTTACTTTCAATTATACCATTCATTTTTATGTTGTTCTTTTATTTGTATCCTTTTTTTTTCTTTTCTACAACAAAAGAATTTTCCAACGACTCAAGATCAAATAATTGAATTATGTTCAAATAAGTCTTTTGATCGTATTATACTCAGATATTATTAAAATGGAAGTTATTTGACTCTCAAATTAATTAGAATTACAATGTCAATATAGAAGTCTCTATGTAGGTCAAAAGATATTTTTTAAAAAAAATAAATATATGGAAATTTACATCAATAAAGTAAAATTTAAAATGAATAAACAAATGTTAGTGGTAACAATTGCCTTTTTAATTAATTTTTTTAAAAAAAAGTTGAATCTTAATAAGTTAAATAAATGGAAGTAATTTGACGACAAGTCGACAACAACAAAATCAAATTTAATACAAGGATTTAACTTTAATTAGTACACCCGCTTTAAGGAAATTCCAACGCGTCGCTTGTGTAAGAAAGATAATTATTCTCTTAATCAAAGTTAGGTGAGCCTTCAATTTTTCTCAATTAAAATAATTATCTTTTACCTTTTTTTTAATTCACACGTGGTTATGAAAAACACTAGAGGAAATTTTATCAAAATTTAAATCCCACTGATTTCTTTTTTGAAAAAATTAATCACACTGTAAAAAAAAATAATGTGTACTTTTTATTACTACGTATGGTCAGAGAGGTAAAAAATTTATTGGTGATGGTGCGGCGGAGGCAGCCGGAGGCGCCGGCCAGTGATGGCGGAAATAGCGGCGGCACGGCATTAGATGCTCGTGGTCGGAAAAGTGTTGCGATCAATCCAAATCTTCCTGGTGGGGTCACTCAATTAAACATTATTATGCCGAGATTTTAGCCTCGAGTTTTACTCATTTAATTTTTCTTTTGAAAAGTTCACTCATTTAATTTTGAATATCTGAGTTAGTAATTGAATTAATCATTATAGTTAAATTTAATTACCAAGATCAGCGCATTAACTCTCTCCTTACATTTTCGATTACATTTGAGAATAAATATTTAAACTTTTGACATCTTAATCACTGATACTTATTTAAAATAGTCGAATTAGTTTTAAATTAGAATATTTTTAATTGCTGGAATGGTAAATCAGAAATAGAATGTTGTTAGGAATAAGGTTGGTTTGTAATTTGCTTAATGTGCGTTGGTTTCATAGGATATAAAATAAAGAATTGGTTAGTTTTTTTTAACTTCAACGACACATGTGGAAATGGTGATTCAAACTTTTAACATTTTAATAGAGGGTATATATGTCTTAACGAATTGAGTTAGGCTCAATTTGGCATGAGAAATTGGTTGAAACATTTTATGCAATTTTGCTAAGAGTTTTTTTTTTGGAAAAATTTTACACGAAAAATTCTCTCTACACCTTATATTTCATAAATGTCCTAAAAATTTGAATTTTTTTATTCAGAGTTTGTACCTATAATTTTGGACAAAACTAACCTTTTCATTTTTTTTTAAGTTCATTATATTATTTTGTTTCCTTTTCTTCATCAATTCGATTTTTGACTTTGTCAAATGACATTTATTAAATTTAGTTTATATTTAAGTAATAGAATATTTTTCATAATATCATTGTCTTGATTTTAAGAGTTTTTTTAAGTTTTTGAAGGATATTTTTTCCAATCATTACATGGTTGTCCACTTAATTTTAGATTCAATACCTATTTTGAAATTCATAATCCTCAGTTTCAATGGATTGCATTTAATGCAGAATTATAGTTACAAGTCTTCATTTTCATTTGTATTTTGTTTTTTACATATATATACGAAGTTTATTTCAAATATATACAAAGTTATTTTAAATATATACTAAGTTTATTTTAAATATATTTAGAACAAATACAGATTTAAGGTTGTTATATAATATATATTCTATCTTTTAATTTTAGTTTAGTCTCTATTGAGATATTATTACACAAACTTTTTCGTATATATACATATGTATATTTAGTTATTGGCGAATATATATCTCACATGATATAATGATAATGCTAACATGATAAATTAGGGAATAATCTAAGATAGATGACATCCTCAATCTGAAAATTATCAATAACTCGCACATGAAAGTCACATGGGTTATAGTACATTGTATATATATGGGGTTTATATATATGTAATCTGGGCTTACTATTATACTTTGTCATATATACACATGTGAATTTGTATTACAATAGTCGAACTATCCTTGTAAAATAAGTGAATTTTGCACCAGTGTTGTGCTAAGCCAAACACACTTACGCTCAAGCTAAAAGGTATTAACACTAGAAGAAATTAGACCTTTAATGTCGATTGAAATAAAAAAAGCTAGGCACGCATATACAATGTTAGTTTTAACACATAAAAAAGGCAGATCTTTAATGAAAACCGACATTATAGCTTAACCTCATTTCTAAACTTCTCCGACTTATCTTTTCAACATTAGAAACCCTAGCCTCTTTGTCCTTCATTTCTCTTTCTCTTCATTCCTCCCTCATTTCCTTCTCCTTCTCCATAGTGGTTTAGTGTCACAAGGGTTTTCGATTTTTAACCCTCTGACACTTAGCAACATATCTAAATATCGAGGCATCGAATTTGAGGTCGATTTGGGTTCACGAGTGTTGGAGGTCTCATATGTAGCAAAAGCGGAGGAGAGCGATGACACGAATTGGCTTCTCGGTTGTCAATTGGACTATATGTGAAATGCAACTGACATCGAAGAAGGTGTTATTAAAGATGTTTAATGCTAGTTTTTCAATTGGACTATAATGTCACCATTAAAGACCTTTAATAACACCATCTTCAATGTCGGTTGCCAACCGACATTGTACCTCTACAATGTAGTTTTCAACAAACATAATAGCTAAGTTTTATACTAGTGTGAGTTTGTGAGTTACTTATACAGTAGAGAGTATCGTATGTTTTCATACTCTTAGACACATTGTCCTCCTTTGTTTATAAGGGGGGGTTTTGATTTGCAACGAAATACGAAGCTTGATGACATTTTTTTTAGAGAATCTCGGAATTCTCGATCCACAGGGATCCAAAATAGAACGATCATGTGACGGGCACAACAAGACTTTGGTCGATCCTTATGAACTTAAATTACTCAAGCCTCGCGGAGATCACCTAAAGGGGTCAAGTGTTCTTAAACATTTAAACTGTCCTTAATATTGGCTTGATTTTCAACTCACTAACTTTGTAATTGGGCTTCAAGCCTCTTGTAGGTCTTGGAAATACCCTATTGTAGTTAATTTAACCTCTCACACGTTTCAAATGTAAATTTACTTATCCAATATATATATTTGGTATCCGAAAAACTAAAATTCGTATTTTGAGGAGCATATTAATTTCTATACATCACTTTCATCAAATAAATAGTTCAGGTTTCATTAAACTCAAACTATTAATATTCATTTTCCAACACAATTCAAATACATGCGACACCAATGAGTTGGGACTTCTCAAACTCAAACACATTGAATCCCCCCACCCACACATAATCACATAAAAACTATATATATATATATATAGGGATATTTACTTAGATAGAAAAAATATCAAATTATTTACGAAAAATAACAAAAAAAAAATACTAATAGACATTGATAGACTTCTATAAGCATCTATCACAACTATCTAAAAATTTTGCTATTTTGTGTAAATAGTTTTCCTTATTTTTCTATTTTTAAAAATTTTCCATATATATAGTGGAATTTTCATTTTCTAACAAACTTAAATTAATATAATAATTTAAATTGCAATCAATTAACTAATAGCAAATTATTGTCTTTTTTTAGGGAGGTGGGGTGATAATGAAATGGGAAATTTTGGTTATAGATAGTGATATGCATGGGATGGGAGCATGGGGGCCCTCATGAGTGGATATGTCTAATTTAAATAGATGCTTTCATTAAAGGTGAAATTTAGTCTAAATCAATCATAAAAGAAGGGAGGAAATTAAAAAAGGGCCAATAAAGATGGTGGATGAATCCAAATCAATAATATTCTTACCTTTTAGAACACATTTCTTCAATTTGAAACACCAACAATAATATTTTAATATTCAACTCTAAGGCTACTAGGCTAGCAATGTGTTATTTCCTCTCTTTCAATTTCTCTCTCTAAAAAAATTATAATAATAATTAAAAAAAAAATCCCAAGTTCTCTCTCAATATTTCTATTCCCAACCAAATCAATTTCACTTTGATTGAGCAATGGAATCTTCAAAATTTTGGATTGGGGCCCAACTAAATATTTATGTCTAAAATGTATAAATATTTATAGTTTTTTTTTAATATATTGAAATATGCATCTAGCTAAGTAAGATCAAAACTTTCTTTTAAATTTGTTGGTGATGTTTGGCTATATGAAGATGTATTTCTAAAATTTTCAATAACACTTTATAGATAATTAGCTTATAGACTTTATAGTCTCTATAGGTCTGATTTTGTTAAAATATATATGTGTTTTTGTTTGGTAAGCTCCCATGATTAAGTTGAGTATAGTTGTTTCTTCCAAAGTAAGTAATTAGTGTTTGAAAGTTTGATGATAATGGATTGTGTCATGTTAGGAAAGGGCAAAGGTAGAGGTTGAGAGAAAGACATGAATGGCAGTGACTGAGCCATATTAAGAGGTTAAAAGGTTTCTACTTAGGGTTAAGAGATGAAACAGGATGATGGATTTGGGGGGGGGGGGGGGGGGGGGGGGGGGGTAATCGGTGAGTAATCGGAGGTGTTACGGAGGAGTAGATGATAAATGTCTCAAATGCATGAGTTCAATATATATTTCAATACGTTTCCTTAGTGAAAGTTGTTATTTACATGTTATTTACCCTTTTAATTCCCCTAAATTGGATAAATTGATCAAGTAGAGGTCCTTTTAACTGTCTAAATTGTGTTTTTACTGTTTTGGGCTGATTTTATGAGCTTTTTCAGTAGATTTTGACTGTTTTGCAGAATTTGACCATGATGCGCCCACATCATCGGAGTGATGCAACTGCATCGAAACTCTAATTTTCAGAATCGTGTCCAATTATTTGTGGTTGCTATTTTCTTTGTCTACATCCGTTATTCAGCACCGAAAAAGTTTAGTAAACGTTTAGAGCACCATTTTTTGCCACCCTTCAACTACTTTGGGCCTATATAAAGGATTAGAAGTCTCTTTCTTCAAAAATCAGCAATCCTAAGGAGAAATCTCACAATTCCATCCAGAATTCCTTCAAGAACAAGAGTTCCTCTCAAGAACACCCTAGGTCTAGGTCATCTCTGTAGTTTCAAATGTAGATCATTGTTGTGCCGTTAAAGATCCACTGTCTTGAAAGCAAAAATTGGAGCGACCTTAGTGTTGATTAACTCGCAATTGCCAGTTACTCCCCAAGGTTTATACAACATCCAATCTCAAACGTGCCCTCGTCAGAGAAAGGAATGGAATCAAAGAAAGACTTGCTTAGACAGAATCAAAAATGGAAAATAGAGAGGAAAACAATTTTTTTGTCCCTAAAAACCGAACTATTTGTCATCAATTTATAGGGAAACATTTTAGATCTAAAATTAATTTAAGATCTGTAATGGTCAAGCATATTAAAACATTATATTTGTAACCATCAAACAGTTACAAGTAACCATCAAAACATTTTTTTCCAGATTTGTAACTTTGAAACAACCACAGAATTAAAGGTAGAAGTCATTATAATGACAAGGCATTCCCAGCAATCCCTACCATATGAGAACGTGTGTAGAGAGAGGATTCATCTTTGAGAAAGGTGAATCTCCAAGGATGAATCTGTCCTAGAGAGTCAGAAAGTGAGAGATTGCCTCAAGGAGTCCTTTTACTACATTTTCCAGCATATTATTTTATTTTTCTTTTTGCACTTTTTATTTCTCAATTCTTTATTCTTTAAACGTTGATATTGTAGTCATGACTTTTGAGTTAATGGAACCTATTCATTCTTTCTTAGTTATGAGTTAAATTTCTAAGAGATTCGGTCATGTAAATACCCTAAGATCTTAGGACTTAAGCAAATGCTACTCATCATGTTGCCTTGACTCTTTCATTTCTTTTGTTGAGTTTAATGTTAATTCGTTGAGTTAAATTGGTCGCTTAATTTAACATACTAGTAGAGTCTCAATGTTAAGAATGTTAAGATAAAACTGATTTCACAAAGAAAAATATGGGAATAAAAATCTAGAGATAGGATTGCCACGTAAACTTAGAGATAGGTACACCATAGGGATATAGAAATTGCATAAAAATAACCTAAGATTTAGCTAACCATAGAGATATAGGATTAGCTACTTAAGCTCTTAAAGGAACTTGATACAAGATCGAATAGAACGGCGGTGGGACCTCATTATACCCTAAGGTGTCTGAAGATGACGCCATAAAAAAATATATAAAAAAAAGGGAGACCTAGGTCGTCTCTGATGCCATGATAGGCAATAGAAGAGAATACAATGCAAAAGAATTGAAGCTCAGTACAGAGCATTTCATTTACTGTTGATGTTTAAAGAAAAAGAAGTCAAGTGTCACAAGATAACATAATAATGGATAACAGAGAAAAGATTCCCAAAATACAAGGGAAATGGAAATAAACAACTCAGAGAAATAAAGGCAAAATACAATTAACAGTATTGATGCCGAATTTTGGCCAAGGAAAAGTGCACTTGACCTCCAAGGGAAATGGAAATAAACAACTCAGAGAAATAAAGGCAAAATACAATTAACAGTATTGATGCCAAATTTTGGCCAAGGAAAAGTGCACTTGACCTCCACGTGACAACAACGGTAAATTTGTAATTTGGGGACAATTTGACCTGCAAGACAAGAAGAACTGCACACCGGTGTGATGTTCGCCACACAGGCTCCGATGCTTAAGTCAGAATAGGTAGTTGTATGACAAGTATATGATTTTTTATATCAGAATGGACTTACCTTTCTTTTAGCTCCTTCTATTTATAGATATTCCTTGATCTAATATGTATTCCTCTAGGGTTTCTGAGATGCTTCTTGAGGGCCAGGTAATCTACGTTAGATCGATTTTCTTTATCTTCCTGAACCGAAAATTTATCAGCTCGGTCGATTGAGGCCGAGCCTATGCTTCTGGATCGGGCTTTTATTTCTCACTTTCTCCTCTGGCCCAAAACGCCGTTCTTAGCCCATTTGATCCTCGAGCAAGTCTCGTTACCCTTTTGCCCTTCAATCCAGAAATTACCCACAACAAACCGTAGCTGAATTTGTGATTGTGTAAGGCTCAATAAATAATATAAAAGTGAAATTAACCAACAATGTCTTGGCTTTTAATCTTAGGTTAGATAAATTTAACCCAAATATCAAAACTATAAATTTTGGAGAAAAGTAGGAGGAAATTTGATTTGGTACCTCTAAATTTATCTCAATTTTCAATCTAAATTTTGTTATACCTTTGTTTAGTTCGGTTAATTTTCATATAATTTTTCATTTAATGAAATAAAAAATATTATTTAGATGTCCCTTCCCAGCGTTTAGTTAGGAAATGAAAGTAGAAAGTAGTGAAAAGTTTATAATGGCTCGAAAATTGTCTTTGAAATAAAATTTTCTTAGGATGTTTGACAAAAATTGGAACTTGAAACAATATACTAATTATGTGATACGAAACTTAGAACCCAAACTCACTTGGAACCTGAAACGCTACTTTATTTTAGGTTTATCACCACACTCTTTCATGCCTTAATTTCTATTTAAAATTTTAATGAATTTCTATTTTAGGAATAATTTTGAAATATTTATGAAATGTCGAATAGCAATGTAACTATATAAAAAATAAATGATAAAATTAAGCTTTTTTTTTTTTTTTTTTTTTTTGTTTTTGCAATATAGCTTAAATTGAATTCATTCTCACGACACACCGTGTCAACTTATCCGACACCAAAATTCCCTCAAGTCTTCATTCTCACCGAATCCCAAATTATAAAATGTTAAAATACATAATTTATATTCTTTATGCCCTTTTTATTATAAGTACAATACTATCTTGATGCTTACGTCAAAAAATTTCCATTTTGGATTCATTTATTTTTAAAATGTTGAAATTACTTGTGTCCAAATTTGTAATGTCGATGTCAGACGAAAATGTCGATAGAAATATCAATTAATTGTTTAGTGTGGATATATATATATTTATGTTTCATAAAGTTTTTTACAATATAATAAAAATGTTGATTCATCCTTCAAATAAAGATGTCAAACTTATAGAATATGGAAATGAACATATATCAACAACGAAAATTGTATAATACAATGTTCATCCCTATGTGATTTTGAACTATGACTATTTGGATTCATTTGTTTTTTCTTTCTAATTCATTTATCACATTTCCAATATACTTGTAAAAAAACAAACACTCAAAATATTTTCGTAACTTTTATATTAAGGAAAATTATTTTAAATGACAAAATGCTAAAAGTATTTATAAATATAGCAAAATTTCACTGTCTATCTGTGATAAACCGCGATAGACTACAGATAGACACAGATAGTAGTCTATCACGGTCTAATGCAGATAGACAGTGAAAGTTTTCTATATTTGTAAATATTTTGGTTCATTTTCCTATATTTGAAAATAACCTTTTATTAAAGGAATTTTTTTATATATGTATACAAAAATTTTATTTAACAACGATGAAAATAATCATTTTTTAAAAAAAAATGTAAAATTATAATAAGCGTACTAAAATATAAATATCAAAATGTAGAAGAAGAAGGAAAAAAAACATGATGTTGATTTTATTCTCCAAACATTCAAAAAGAGGGATTTTTTTTTAAGGATAATATCTTCTCATTTAAAAACATTTGAAAAAATATATATGTTTGATAAAAATGTTATTATATCCTATCATTTTTCCAAAAATACTTTAGAAACAAATCTGTTTGGTTAGATTGTATTTAAAAGTGATTTCATCAATTATAAATATGTTTTTATCTCTTATTATATATTTTGAGGATTTTTTGTTAAAAAATTTAAGAGATGAATTATCATAAAATTGATCACTTTAATTTTTTTTTTTAAAAAAAAAAAAACTATTCCTTATTTATTAAGATTTTTTAAAAGAGCCCATATTTGATCCACTAAAATTGCTCAATAACTTATGCGAAACACACTTTAAATTGTTAATTTTCTTCCAAGGTGCTTATAGAAAAATTAATTTTAACATTTTTTTTAAAAAAAAAAAGGACAAAATACATTTTTGGTCCTTAAAATTTGGGGTTGTTGTCTATTTGGCCCCTGAAGTTTAAAAAAGAATACTTTAGCCCATGAGGTTTGAAAAATACTTCTAAATGGTCCCTGAGTTAATTTGACGGAAAAGTGACGTGCCACATTTAATTAACAATTTTTATTAATTTTATATTATTTTTTTATTAGGTGGATATTTTCTTTTTTCTTTTTTCTTCTCTCTCCTCCCTTCTCCTTTCTTCCTTCCTCCACCCCTCCCTTGAAACTTTCCTCTTTGTTTATACACTAATCACACTCATCACTAAGGAAGAAAAACAGTCAATTTATTATTATTTTTTATTTTAAATTTTTTTTTTATGCAGTAGTTCCTTTGTGGGATTTTTGTTTTTTCACTCTCTTCTTGGGATTTTTGTTTCTTCAACCTTTCTTTTCTTTCAGAAAAAGTCAAATAACAAATATGACATTTGAGAGAAAGAGAGAGAGGCATGGAAGAGAAAAATATTTTAAAGATTTTTTTTTTTATTGAGTTTGAGAAAAGAAGATTTTTCTATATGCCTTATTTTCTTTGCTTTTGGTCTGTTTGCTTCCTTCTTGTTTTTCTTGCGATTGGAGATTTGAAAAATTAGGGTTTTGTTACACAATGTTTTTTCCTCTCTTCCTCTATGGGCTGATGGATGGATCAATTAAAGCTGAAGGAGTAAATTTTTTTTTGTTTTATTTTTTATTTCAAAAATTAGAGTTCATCCTTCTAGATTTTTGTTTTTCTTATCTTTTTTTTTTTGTAAAGAAGGTGAAGGGACGAGAGAAAGGAAAAGGGAAAGGGAAGAAAAAGAAAAAAGAAAAATATATCTAATTAAAAAAAATAGAAAAATTAGTAAAAAAATTTCCACCTCATTTAAAGTTTGTAACTCAACTTGCCATATCACTTTTCCGTTAGTCAACTAACGGTCAAATTAACTCAGTGACCATTTAGAAGTATTTTTCAAACCTCAGAGACTAAAGTGTTCGTTTTTAAACTTCAGGGACCAAATAGACAACAACCCCAAACTTCAGGGACCAAAAGTGCATTTTGCCCAAAAAGAAACATTTGTTTCAAAATTATATTATTGCAAACACAGCTATTAGTCTCTTGCCCTATCCTTAACCTCGCTATAATGATTTTTTTTTTCTTTTTAAAATTTTCATATTCTTTATATATATATATATATATATATATATATATATATATATAAAAAGAATATGAAAATTTTTAATATATATATATTACACGACATGTGATTTTAACTTTTTTTTTTAGTATTATAATTCAAAATTTGAGCCTATTACATTTATTAAAGGAAAACGTTTACGAAGTCCATTGAATCAAATTAAAAATTTAGTTTTGTTGAACTAAAAGAATTAAAAAGAAAAAGGAAAAAATTGGAGAAATATTTGTGTGAGTTAACAAAAACAAACATGTGATTTGTGATTTGTCAACAACTGGAAGGGAATACGTTGACCCTTAACTTCCCTTCACTTGCACGGCTGCACTCAATTCTCCACCCTTGAAATGCTTTCACATATGTAATTCCAAATTACAATAATATTGAAATAAAATTATTTTAATATTATTTTACAATTTTTGGAATTCATTTTCGGTACTGATTTCCCGGCTTCCTTTGGCAGTAAAGATTTGGATATTTTACTGTTGGATATTGGTAATTTGGTTTATGAAGTAATACTTAGGTGAATTTTAAAATGCAATTATTATTATTATTATTATTTTCATCTTACTCTCATTACATACATGAAAATAATAATAAGATATTTGAAGAAAAAAAGTAAGAATAATTTGGTAAAATAGGTGTAGATTAAAATGCACTTAAGTTTTTTTTTTTTTTTTTGTATTTTTTTTGACTTTATTTCTATTTGGAATATTATATAATTCATTATTAATAAATGTTATGTCGGTAACGATTTCGTTTTTTAATTTTTAATTTTTAAAATGTATGTTTACTTTCTCTCAATTTTTCAATTATGATTTTCACAAGGAAAACACTTGAATTCATACTCAAGTTTTAAAAACAATAAATAAATTTTTTTAGAGACTTCAAAACTCGGCTTAATTTTTAAAAATATAAGTAAAATATAGATAACAAAATATAGAAACTTATGAGCAAAAGTAATAAAGTTTAATAGTTCAATTTTCAAAAATCAAATGATTATCAAACATGGCTTAAATTAACATTTTGTTATTGAATTTTTAGAGTTATGTGTCTATAGACACTTTTATTTTAATATTGTCTTTTTTTTTTTTTTTACTATACGTGGGTCAGAAGATCGAACCTTAGACTACGAGGTCGATAGTACAAAACAAATAGAAGAACTCTTAAGATTGAATGAAAGGCTGCACAAGTACGTCAAGAGTGTCGGTTTGATAGAGCAATTGTGAGTCAGTATCAAATACAACGAGTGGATTGAAATTGGAGTGTTTGAAAATATAATTACTTATAACACAAGTTTATAGTTCAACTTTTATTATATTTGGTTTATAAAAGAATATTTTGATAATAAATTAATTTCGTTATTAATGAATTTTAAAGATTTGTTTAAAGTTGAATAATTTGAGGTGGAAAATCGAACATTAATTAGTGTGTAGTTTGTATAAGAATTACAACCAACTTATAAGTTATAACCCATAGGAAAAAGGAAAATAAAAATATTTGCTATTGTTTATTACATCATCAAGTAAAGAAAACAAAGAAGCAAACTTTTTGTTTATTCGTGGAATCTTGTCATTTTATGTATGAATTGTTTAGGGAAAAATGTAATGCAAGTAAAAGAAAAATAAATAAAATAAATAAATAAAAGCAATACCTGTCAAAGGAGTTTTGGGAAGCGAGAAAGAAGAAAATGGAAGGTTGGTGGAATCGGAATCCAATTCCCGCATCAGATTCTGTTGATTTTGCCCAGGGAATATATATAACTTTTATAAACTATTGCGAAATTTACAACCAAAAATAAAAAAATAAAAAATTAGACATTAAATTTTTAAATTCAACAATTATAACTTTTGGTTTTGATGATATTTTAGTAGCTACCATCAATTTTCCTTAATTGAATATTAACATAACATTCTATTTTAATTTTTATAAATTAAAAAAAATTGAGAAAAAATATTTGTTCGTCTCTAAATTTTGAGTCTAATTTTTATTTGGTCTTTAGATTTTAAAATGTTACATTTTTAGTCCTTAAATTTTGAATTTGATTTCAATTTAGTCCTTAACTTTCAAAATATTACAATTTTATTTTTGAAATTTAAATTTTGTTTCAATTTAATTTCTAAATTTTAATATTTACTTAGTTAACTACAAATTTTCATTAATACTCACTTTCAAGTCATGTCCCTCCTAGGTATTAACCTAAATGGTTAATTTAAGTCTTCATCCATTTTAAAAGTGTACTCTTAGAAAGCTTTGTAATCATCATTATATTTTTATTATATTTTAAGTTAAATTATAGATTTTAATTATAAGCTTGTAAACTTTGACAGGTTTTTTTTTTTTTCACTTGAACTTTGACCAAATTTGTTCTAAAAATATCATTTTCATTGAAATAAATTATTAAATTAGTGTGACAATTGTTGAGTAAAAATCACAAGGCTTACGTAACATTATTTTCAATTATATAGAAGATTAGAGTTTGTTGTTTCTGTTGATGCAAGATTCTGGCATGACACATAAACATTAGCATGTTGGTCCTAGTTGGCTAGATTTGAGGTGACTTGTAAGGAAAGATCTTGAAACGATATGGTGTTATGCATCATACGTTCTAATACCTAAGTAGGTATTGGATTGAAAAAGTAGTGTAAAACTCAACACAAGATAGAATGTGTTACTTCAATAGTGGGATTGATCCTTCTATTTATATGATCTTTCACTTACATGTGTGTCAAGGCCTACCAATGTCAGTCGGCCTAATTTACAGCGGTCAAGGTAAGGGTCACGACTTGCCTTACTCAACCGGCCTTGATTTTCTTCTTTTAGTAGTTAATGACATGCCTTGACTAGACCATGTGGGTCATCAAGGAGGAACTTTTCTATTTGGGGCTTGTAAGTATTATCGAGTTCGGACCCCTCTATTTGTTTTTTTTCATAAGAGTTTATTTAATTAATTTTTACACATCAGTTGTCAAATCAATTTACCTACATGATGTTGTAAATGATATCACATGTATCTTCTAATTTATATACATTAGTCATTATGTCAATTTCCATCTTATTTTAACTTAACAAAAAAAAAAAAAAAAAAAAAAAAAAAAAAAAAAAAAAACTCCAATGGTTTTTTTAACAAAATTTCAAACTTTGAAAAAAAAATGAGACTTTTCAAAATTTATAGACATTATTGAAACTTCTCCTAAAATTTCAGGGTATATTTTGTAGAAATTAACCTAAATAAGACATCTGTAAATCTAATGTAACAAATTATTTTGCAAATATATACCTTCAAGAAGGCATGGGGGAAATTCAATATACATTATTGAATGTATTACTAAATAAAATATAATTAGCTTCCACCTCATTCTAATTTTCAATTAACATTATTTTTAGGAAAATATTACAACACAATGTAAAGGCCAAGATCTCTTAAAGGAAATAAGGATATTTAATGGAAAATTATTATAAATATAACAAATGAGTGAAATTTTTCTATATTTATAAATATTTAAAAACTTGAGTATGCTTAAATTAATTAGCAATTAAAATTTGTTTTAAAAATAGCAATTAAAATTATGTTTTTAAATCTTCCACAAAAAAAAAAAAAAAAAAAAAAAAAAAAAAAAAAAAAAAACCATACTTTTATCAATGTGACTTGCTGACCCAATGTAATTAAAATAAAGGCTAAATTGAAAAAACTCCTATTCTTTCAAAGTTGCAATATTTCTTCTGAATCTTTAATAAATATTTCAAAATTACTATTCATGTATAAATTCTGTACAATTTTAAATGAAAATTGTCGAAGTCCTAACTTTGGTTTATGACATCTTAATGAATTTCTACTTTTTAGAGTAATTTTGAAAGGTTGGTAAAAGGTCAAAATTAGTATATTGCAATTTTTTTAAAAAATGTGACCAAGTTTAAAGGTTTTTTTTAAAATTTAATCTCAAATAAAATATTACATCACTCAATCCATAATTTTTCCGGTTGGATTTTTGTTATTCTTTTATTCCTTTTTTAATTATATAAAAACATCTAATAAACTTTAGCCAACATTATATATATCTTGTTTTTAGAAAATATACTTTAGCCAATATTATAGCTCTAATCATTTCTATTCTCTTTTAGTCAATTGAAAAAATCCTTTATAACTCTTTGGTTAGGATTTCTTCCCATCTTTTATAAATTTCAAACTACAAAAATGAAATTATTTCTTATAAAAAGAAAAGTTAACTTTAGTGAATATATATAAGTGAAATATATAATCGCTAAATTTTACTTCCTAGTTAAAAAGAAACACACATTTGATCCCTATATATCTTTATTGAAATAATAATTTAGCTCATAAGCTTTACTATGTAATTATTTAGACTCTGACTGATTTAATTTTTGGGACATTTTATCATCGTATGACACAAGATTTGATAGAACAATTAACCACATCAAGATCTAACATGGTTAACTGTTTCTCAAACCTACTTTACATTTCACTCTAAAAACGATAGGGATCGGAATCAAATTCAATCTTATCAATCCATTCTAAATTAAAATTTAGGGATTAAAATATTTACACGTAACTCAAGTTTAAAACTAAATCAAGACTAAATCATTATTAAAAGTTTACTGACTATAATACGTCAATAAATTTCATACTCAAAATTGTTTTTTTTAACCTTAAAGGTCACATTTTTTTTTTTTGTCGATATTATTTTGTGAATTACAAAAAGGGACATCCAAATAGGAAGAAGAAATAATAGGTAGCTGGAACGGGAAAGGGGTTACTTTGGCAGCTTTTGCACCCCATTTTGGTCCATATTCTGTCTCTATGGCTATTTTGTACTCAATACTCCTCACCATTCTGCAGTTATACACTATTTTACCATACTCAAAATCTAAACAATTTGACAAGACACTCATATAAAACATTAGAATATCAAAGGTGAATAATGTCACTTTCATAATTTTAACTTCAAATCTATTATGAAATAATGTTGTATTCAACGACGGCGTTTGATTTTTCGTTGTACAAAATTGTTACAATGTTTCATTTACTAAGAATATGTCATCAAGCAATGTGTAGGGTTGAACCAAATATTAATTAAACTTCCATGTATTGAATTACAATCATGTTGAATCTCTATACCATGTGGTCTAAAATTTGGTAATGGACCTTAAATAAGATGTTAAGGTATTAAACAATCAATAATGTGAAATAACTTTTTTAAAAAAAATAAAAAATAAAAGAATTTGAACGAAAAAAGATCTAAAACTTTGTAGCAGCTGCATTGAGTTGAGGAAATGATTTATGCTCTGGCAATTGACAATCAAACTTCGATTTGTGAGGCTAGACAGAATGTTGATGAAAATCTGAGAGTTGAGAGAGATTTAGAGAAAGGGAGAAAATTCAACTTAAAATAAATCTAACCTACCATACGTAATATATTTATGTGGGAGACTAGAAGAGTTTTAGTTTTGAAAAAAAAATAAGTAAATAAATATGAAAGATGAAAGATCTCCAACTCTTCCAACTTAAACTTACCAGAGTTGTGAGAAACTTATATAAATGGTTGAGATTTTTAAGGAAATTTGAAAGAATTATGAATAAAAAGGTATGATAATAAATTTGAAATGCCACCTAATCAAAACGGAGAGAGTTATGAGCCTATTCATTATGGATTTTTTTAGTAGTTTGTAACTTCAATATTATAAGAAAAATTTTATGAAAAGTAATAAATATATTATTTTATATGTTATATTTTAAATTTAATTTTATTAAAAATTAAATTTAATATATATATATAAAATATGAGGCCTTTATAAAATAGGGGCCTTAGGCAATCGCTTCATTCGTCTATAATTTAAGTCCATCCTGTATTCGTTTTTAAAAAGAAAAAATACTTACAAAAAATGTAATGAAGCAAGCCTTTTTGAGAGATAAAGTATTGGTTTGGTAGTATATGCATGAACTTGATATTTTTCTTAGACTTACTTTTCAAGTTTAAAAAAAAAAAAAAAAAAAAAAAAAAAAAAAAAAAAAAAAAAAAAAAAAGGTGATGAAAGAAAATTTGGTCTTCCTTCCATTTACATAAGTGGGGGTGTGTACTAAGAAAAAGAAATTACAAATGATAAAAGTTGAATGGATTGAGACTATGCAATAAGAGAAATTATTTAGAAATTTCGTTACAATGTGGTCAAATTTTATATCGTTGGATGTATGAGAGAGAAACTATAAAAAAATAGTTATATTGTGGTGGCTGCATTATACTAAATAATTCTTGGTGCAATGGAGATGGTAAATGCCCTTTTTCTTGAGACTTTATTCATTTCTACATTAGTTTTGATCTTTTTGTTTAAAATTAGTTTTTTTTTTTTCTTTTACAGCATGTGGGGTGATGGAATCGAATCTTTAACTTTGAGGATGATAGCATAATCACTATGCAATTGAACTATGTTCATTTTGGCAAAAATATAGATGGTTTTAAGTAATGGTTTTTAAAATAAAATTGTTATAATGACGCCACCAATAATTTTATAAACAACGTCAAAGTTAGTATAATTTATTTGACATTTAATGTATGTTAACGGCCAAGAAATTTGTTGTTTGAATCTACTCAACTCTATTTTATTATCCTAAAAATTTAATTGTCAAAATTATTCTACTTTTGCCATTAGTTTAATAACATCTTTGTTTCTTTTAAAGAAAAGGGATTTTTCATTATTTTACAACAAATTCAATAATAGTTATTTTTCCAATTTAGGAAGAAAACTACCTTTTCATCCGTATTTCAACTCTAATATTTAAAATATTATATTTTTTTACTTCTAAGGTTTGGGTCCGATTTCAATTTGATTCCAAAATTTTAAATTATTATATTTTTACCCTCAAATGTTAAGGTTTGTTTCCATTTAATCTCTAGGTTTCAATATTTACACTTTAACCTTGATTTTTAACTAAATACTCATTTTCGGTCCTTAGTATTAATGTTTATTAAGTAATTTAAGAGAATTAAAATTATTATTAATTAATTAAAAAGAATTAAAATTTATAATTAACTACTTTTCACCAATTTTTCATCCCTACTAAATCTAATTTTTAAACTTCACTTCATGTTTATTTTAAATTAATTAATTGTGGTCAAAGCGATCATTAACAACTCTAGGATAGAAGTGTAAATTATCGTAACCTAGGCTTCAAATGAAAATTAAACTCAAAACTCAAGCGTAAAAATGTAACATTTTGAAACTTAGTGCAGACTAAATGAAAATTAAACTAAAAACTTTGAGATAATATTGTAATATTTTCAAAGTTATAAATCAAATAAAAACAATATCTAAAAACTTAGGGGGTGTTTGGGCTCCCAACTTCAGGTAGGTGGAGTGCGCTATAATAGTCCATCCTATGTTTGGAGCTCCAATTATAATAATTGGTATTTCCAACTACTATGACTTACAATTAACTATAATATTACTATTTCAAATTACTTTTTGTTACAGAGTTTACTATTTCCTATTCATAATCCAGACTAAAATAATCTGCATTCCGACTATAATAATAAAACATTATAATAACCAATTCAATACTCCAAACACAAACTATTATAATTCAAACTAAAGTAGTATGCACTTCGACTACAATAATCAATTCAGCATCCCAAACACTCTAAAAAAAAAAATTATAAATATATTTTCCTCTTTTTTTTAGGAATAGGTTACTCAAAAATATGTTGTTTTTTTTTTAATACCGCAAAAGAAAAAACACACTTTTATAGTGTCACGTAGTAATTCCATAAATTTGGTGCTTTTCCGATGTAATTCAGGACAAACCTTGGTAAAGAACAAATAAAATAAAATTCAGTGTTGTCAAAAATAAAAAAAAAATTCAGGAGACACCAACATAAATTTCCTTTTTCTAATGGGCGAAAATCCAAATTGGGCCTTCGACTTGGACTACACACACCCAGTGAAAATGGGCTTTTTGTTTTCTAAAAGTCCATATAAAATCCCTCCCAGTTGTTTATGGGTTAGGCTATGTACTTTCCTCGTGATAACAAAAACAATTTAGTTTTAGTTCCCTTTTTATAAGGATTTAGTTCATATCATCATAATAAAAAAATAAAAAATAAATAAAAAATAAAAGAAAAAAAAGTGTTTATGTTGATAAATTTAATTAGTGATCAAATTTGTTTATGAACAGTAGATTATTACATAATAAAAAATTTATTGTAGTATTAGACTAAATTTAAAAATTGAAGGACTAAATTGTTACCTTTTTTAAGGTATTAAACTAAATGGTTGTAAATTAAATTTCATGAAATAAATTGTTATTGTATATATTATTAATTTTGGTTGTAAATTAAATTTCATGAAATAAATTGTTATTTTATATATTATTAATTTTAAAGGCTGAAGAATTTGATAAACCATTTAATTTTTTTTTAAATTAAGCTTGCTTACCATCACTACTATTACTATTTTATTGATTCATTTGATCTATTGTCTTCCTTAAAGAGTATTTTTAAAATTTAAACCAATTAAAAAAAATCTAGTTTGATAACACAACCATTTTTAAAATTAAGCTCATGGACACACAATTTCCCACAAATAAGTTCGTTCTTATATTTTGTATTTTGTTAATTCCATAGTTCAAAAACTTTTAAAAAAAATTAGGAATACAAATATTTCTTTACAAAAAGTGGAAATCAAAATTGTTGGCTAAAAAACCAAAATGTTGGATTAAGATTTTCGTTTTTAAAAATAAAGCATTTATAAAACATCCCTACCTTCAAATTAAAGCCAAATTTAGAAAACCTAGAACAAAAATAGTTTTCACAAACCTTTTTTTGTTTTAATTTGAAAGCCATAGTTATTTTTAGGAGAAAGCAATAATCAATACTAAATTAAATTTGATTAAAAACATAATTCTGTTCATATCGTAATTTTAATTTAAACAAAATAAATATTGAACTAAAATTGGAGGGGTGCGCCAGGCCCAAGCAGTAGTGCAACGCATGGGCGACGCTCGAGAGCCCCAATAGCAAGCTATTGGGATGGGCTCTCCCCCTTAAGAAATTAATTTAATATCATGTGGGCCGATGGCCCACGTATCAGATATTAAACTGATAAGAACAGATACTACACTTGATCTTAGCCAAAAGGCCGAGAAAGGTATGCTTTAAAAAGTCATATGCACGCCTCTTTTATACTCTTCCCTTTCCTCTCAATTCTGCTGTTTAACCGATGTGGGACAAATTTTTGGTTTTCTCTCATAAATCCCACCTTCATCGTCTTTTTTCCTTTTCCTTTTCCTTTTCCTTTTCCTTTTCTTCCTACAAATTCCTCCATAAGTTTGATCAATAATAAGAATCCCGGCAATCAATTAATAATTACTTTACAAAAATGGTGAGCTCTAAATTTTGGTTAATTAATAATGAGTAATTATTTCATTTCACCATACATTAAAATGGTGAGCTCTAAATTTAGGTTAATTAATAAAGTTGGTTCATGTGATTTAAAAAACTTAGAATTTAGTCCAAATTTCGTTCACGTTATTATAGCTCACTTCATGTTTAGAGTACTAAATGTAATAGTAGTGTGTATAATCTTTTATAATCTACAATTAAGTATAGTAGAAAGCAAAGCTAGTAGTAAAAAAGGTTTTGAAATAACATTTACTATTTTTTACTCGTCATCTCTTTTCTTCCCTGTGTTTACTATTTCATATCCAAACAAAAATAGATTACAAGCACAAACTATTGTAGTTCAGACTAAAATAGTTTGCACCCTAAATACTAGGGATTATTTATGAAATTTTATAGACCACTAACTACTATAATTCATTGACTATAATAACCAATTTAGCACCCAAATGTCTTCATTAATTTTTATGTAAAGACTATTTATGAGAGTTTTATTAAATTATAAGGATTAATTTTTATATATAGACTATTTATGAGAGTTTTATTAAATTACAAGGATTATTTATGAAATTTTATCAAATCATAAGGATGAACTACTAACTTTTTTTGTAAAGCTTCTAGTAAGTTTCACAAAACTAAAAACAAAATCTTTACCAACGGGGCCCTTAATTTTTAGTTTTTTATTTTTAAACATTAAGCTATAAACATTACTTCAACCTTTAGTTTTTCTTGTTTGGTTATCCACTTTCTACTAATATTTTCAAAAACTAAATCAATTTATTAAAAAGTCATTTTTATTCTTAAAATTTTACTAAGAATTCAAATGCTTCTTTATAAAATGTGAAAACCATAGTAAAGAAATTAGGAGTAAATAAGTATAAATTTCAAAAAGAAAACTAAAATAAACATTATGAATAATTGATCCAATACGATCTAAATAGTTATCTAACGACATCTTAGTTTTTTTCCCTCCTTTTTAATAAATTATTCTATTATTTTTGCACTTTTTTACTACTCCAATTGTCGACCATCAAAATAAAAGGCAACCAGTGGGAAATTTTTTAGTATGGTAGTAGGAAAAGTTTTTGTATGAAAATACTATACTCCCTTTGTTTACATTTGAAATTTTTTTCATAAATATTTGTCAACTTTACACTAATGTCTGTAGATTCTACTTTATTTTTAAAAGTGGGCTGACGTGACAAATAATAAATTTGAAAAACTTTTCGTACTATCGTAGTATAAAAAGATTTTCCATTACAGTAGTGTGGACAAATTTTCATATTATTTCAATTTATTGAGTGTCGTAAAAGAAACATATGAAAATAATAGCCGGTATCTTATCCAGTTTTGAATTAGCTCAAAATAAAAAACTTTAAGCAATTTAGAGAAAATATATTTAAAATATATAATAAGTAATATAATTCTATACTATTGGAATCTGGAGAGTCAGACAAAATTGAAATAAGAAAATCCAATGCAAAGGAAAAGCATTTTCCCAGCAATGCCATGAAATTGAACATTCTTCATCTTCACAAACGAAAATCTGAGAAATTTTCAGTCATGGATTGATGGTGGGTGTCGATTTCCAATAGGATTCGGCCCTGAAGGATTCTTCCGACTTCTCTTTCTCTCTTCTTCTTTCCTCTTCTCATCCCGACAAGAATTTGAAGACAACATTTTAGAGTATTTTTTAGAAATAATAACCCAAAAAAAACATCTTTCATGAATGATACCATTTTGGCCAATTATTTTAACGACTCGTTTGGGTAAATTTTGATGCGAATACAAAAATAAAAATTTTAACTTTTTTAATGATATATTTAAATTACTAAGTGTGTGTTTGGGGTGCTCAGATCATTATAGTTTGTGGGTTATAATAGTTATGATTGTTTATATTTGGGGTGCAAATTATTTTAGTTTAAGTTATAATAGTCTATCTTTGGGGTGTATGCTATTTTAGTTTAGGTAGAAAATAGTAAAACAAAGAGAAAAAAAGAGAAAGAGTAGGAAATAACATTGTAAAAAGAGTAAACACCCTGACAAAGAGAGATTTGAAATAGTCATATATTCATGTACGGTCAATTTTAGTCCAAGAAGGAGAGAGAATTTATTCTCTTCTATTTTGTTCAAAGAATCGGATCAATCCAACTCAACCCGTCGGTTTGGGTTGAGTTATCAACTCATTTGGATTGGTTCATGAGTTCATCTAAAATAACTCAAACCAACCCGAACTTATTATTAATTTTAAAAAATATGTTTTCTTACTTATGAATATGATACAATTATATATATTTATATATTTTTTATTTTATTATTTTTTAGATAATTTATTCTCAATCAGCTTCTAAAAATAAAAATAAGGAAAATTATTGTGTATAGAAAAAGAAAAAAAAAACTAATTACACATATAGAAAAAAGTGCATCCCATGCTTTTGTATTTCCTACTTTTTTTTTCTATATGGATAATTAATTTTGTTTTTTTTTCTATTTGTGAAAAGACCCCTAAAAATAATATGTTGGTACTTTGGAAATAAATTTTTCATAATATAAATTGAAATTAAGTTATTAATCTTAATTTGATATATGAAAATAATTAAATAAAATTTGTGAATATTAATCTTTTACTTACTTTAAAAACAAAAATTTAAATAAATTATCCGAATAACTCGAACCAACCCAACTCAATTCAATCCGGTCACGAACGCCCTTTTCCCAAATTTGGTTTTAGTGTAAATTTTATTATTTAAATTTCGAAAAAAAAAATCATATTTAGCAAAAAAAAAAAAAAAAAAAAAAAAAAATTTAAAAAATTCTACCTCTGAAAACTTCCAAATCCTACCTACAAAATCAAAACAATAAAATCTTATAAATTTCTATTCGATAATTTTATCATGCATCCTCCTTGTCTATTCTAATTGGGATTTTCACCGAGCATAAAACGGATGGTTGAAACATGTCACGTTTTAAAGTTTTATTTTGATCTCACTATGGATCACAGCTGAGATAGATAGAACATGGTATTAAAACAATTGGCATAAGTGTTATTTGTGAAAGATTTGAAAACTTCTTTATGCTAATTTTCGACAATTATCCAAAAAAAAAAAAAAAAAAACGCAGAAAGAATCGACTCACTGTATCGTCAAACATGAATCTTCTCCCCAATTTCGCTTCTCTGGATTCAGCCGCTTGAATCATGAAGCCATGCGAATTAACACATTGACAAGATACTAAGAGGCCCAAAAAGAGGTAACCAAGAACTAGCAGCCTTCTGTTTTGCTCTGCCATTTGTTTCTGCTGAGATTTGTAAGCTTGAGAACTTATATACAATTTCTCTTCCAACATAATCATAACTTTTTTGAAGCATTTGAGATTTCGATCCAAATTCTGTCTGGGAATCCTATGCCAAAATTAGATCTGTCATGTCGTTTTTCGTTGACTTGTGAATCTACTGTATAATCATCTTGTAAACATATTCATTTTCATTCAATTGAAAGAAAGCGTGAATCCAAATTTTCATTGTGCAGCACAGGTGTTTGTTGAAATGCCCAAATGACGTTATTATGATTTTTTTTCCTCTTTTTCAACTGATTTGGACTTTTAAGCTGCTTGTAAATGATTATCCAGGCTCATCAAAGCATCCCACACAAAGTAAAGATAGCATAAAGTAACAGGACAAGCAAGGCAGTAATGTTGGTAACCTTTAAATTTGTTATGTTTTTGTTCTGATCTTGTTGGTCTTTCAAAGAACAAGAAGATGAGTAGATCCTTTTCACTTTCTTATAGTTTATTTACATTAGTAAATCATTTAATAGAGTGGTTGCAAACTTTTTAGATTAAGAGGGTAGCACCAGCCCAAGAGGGTTGTTCTTTTCACTAATACAGATGATCTTTTCCAACTTTTTTTTTTGTAAAACGAAAAGTTATTTTTGTTTGGTTTTGAGGGGATTCTTCGTAGGTGGGTTTAACCCCAAACAAGATTTCTTGAAGAATTGTTGCATCTTTTATCTCTTATTTTGTCGTCGTTTTAATAAACATATGTAGATGATTTCAGAAATTTCTGTTCTTCTGAATTTATTTTCAACCTATGTTATCCTACTCTAGTTTTTTATCCAACAAGAGATATGTCACCTCAAAAGGTAAATAGGAGCTCATTTCTTCTTTGGATTTTGAAAGGACTATTACTTTAGATCAATTCATCTGTGGAGGAAAAACTAACCACCAATTAACTTAGAATGAGACAATATATGATGATGAATTTGGCACTGCTTATAAAGTTTATGTGTCTGGTTTCAATTGATGGTTTATTAGGCACTTGATTATGTTCTCTTTTTGGCCATTTTTTTCTTCTCTTTTCTTTCAAAATTCTGTCTGGTGGGGTGCTTTTGATACCTATTGTGCTAGTGCTTTCAAGGCATTACAATCCAAAAGCCTCTCTTATCAACTGCCACTTTTTGTTTTTCTCTTTAGGATAATAACAAAACTTTTTATTCATAAAAATGCAAAAAATTCCTGTTCAAAAGTGAGCCAAAAAAGTCCCCTTCAAAATTCCCATTAGTAAAAAAGTTGTGTAGCTGTGTAGTCACAAAAAAAGGGTCTCTGTGCACTCCAATTTTGGAACAAAATGACATTTTCTCCCCTGGAAGAAAAAACCCTTTGCTTTTCTGTTGAGATTGTGGCCTGTCAGACTTTGTTTCATGAAGTGACTAACAGAGAGAGAGGAAGTAGCCTACAAGGGAAGTTGAATTTCTTAGGGTATGTTTTTGTATTAGTATAATTACATTATTGGATAATTATTTTACAAGCTTTTTAAGATGATATATGATGGTTGGTCCATCAAGCTGCTTTTGAACTCATTGACGGGCTTGTATTTCTATCTTCTTCTGATTTACTCCTTCCTCTCTCTATCGTGATTGAATTTGACGCTAAAGAAGTGGTAAATTTGATTGGTAATTGCTCGATTGATCTCACTGAGGTAAAGGACGTAGTTGGAAAAATTTGGACTTTGGCGAGTCAGTTGGGTCATGTCTCCTTCTCGTATTGTGGGTCTTCATAATAGGGTTGCTCGCTGTATAGCCCGATATGCTGCTGAGTCTGCTAATTTCTTTGGTTTTTTTATTTCTTCCAATTCGGAAGATGTTGGACGACGTTGTTGGTCTTCTGATTTCCCGAATTGAATTTTGGATGTAACTATTGGTGATGTGTTGTTTCCTTTGTCTTTTGAGGTGGGCTTTTATGAATTCTTTTAAAATTAAAAATAAATAAATAAAAACAAAAATTGAGTGGATCTACATATTTTGGTTCAATATGAGTCACCGGTAGATATCGATGAACTTTTTTTCTTTTAACACTATCAAAATCAATTCCAAACATAGAAAAAGAGGAAAAGAAAAAAACTTTCTTGTTTTAGTATATTTAGTTGAGAAAACAGCAAAAAGATAAAGTTATGATAATCGTATTTATGGATTGTTCTCCGATTTAACAATTCAATTTGCATGAGTTATGAGGTTTCTACATAAGAGTTAACAGTTTTTTTTTATGGGTCTTCAATTTTATTTAATTAACATTTTTCTCATGTAGGTCTATAGTGTTTATAATTAAATCATTGTCTTTTTCCTCTTAACATGCCTCTTTAATCTACAACTTACTATCTCTTTCAATATTATGGTCCTTCACGAACCGATTGAGATTTCAAATGTTACAGTTCCAGTTTCAAAAACAAAATAAAATATAAAATACAGAGAGATGATGAAGTGGGTCTCACATAATTTTCAAAAGCAATAAGATTGATCACCCTCAACTCTACATTCAAATTGCGTTTGTTGATTACGGATTTGACTGTGGTCCCCACATTTCATTACGATTAGTTATCAAATGGGGCCCACTTTTCAAATTGTAATTGATGAATTATATTTTCAAGTAAATAAACATGGTCTTAATTCAATTTTTGTCTCTATACTTTTAAAAAATCTTAAATTTAGTCCCTCAAAATTAATATTTACCAAAATTGGTTAAATAATAATGATATTTTTCATGTAAGGAAATAAAATATGTGAATATGTTTTCAAAATTTATAGTAAAATTGTTAATATATAACAAAAAGTTTTTAAAAAAATTAACAATAAAATAAGAGTGTGGACTAAATTTAAGATTTATTGGAAGTATATGGACTAAAATTGGACAAGTAAAAGGACTAAAATTGAACAAACTCACCAAAATGATATTTTAATCTAGGGCAAAATACATTTTTGGTCCCCGAGGTTTGGGCTTAATGTCTATTTGGTCCCTGAAGTTTCAAAATGAACACCTTAGTCCCTGAGGTTTGGAAAATGCTTCTAAATGGTCCTTGAGTTAATTTGACCGTTAGTTGACTAACGGAAAAGTGAAATGGCCGGTTGAGTGGACAAATTTTAAATGAGGTGGCCATTCATACTATTTTTTTAAAATTTTCTATTAGGTGGATTGTTTTTTTCGTCCCTTCTCTTTCTCTCTCCCCTCCATGGAATCCCCTTAATTTCTCTCCTCCTTTCATATATGTTTTCACTCCCCTCCATGGCTGTGTGAAAAAAATTCACCTGCTTTCACTCATTCCTAAAATAGCAAACACAAATTCAATTAAATCTCCAAATATATCTCCAAAAATCTCCCAAAAAAACAAGAAAATTAATTCATAAAATGGTGTAGAGTTTAGGATGTTTTCAAAATCAAATCTGAACTGGTGGCAACGGTGTTCAGTTCTTAGTTGCCATAGAAGCTCTATCAGTTACTCTGCCTATCCTCATTTTCACCAAAAAAAAAAAAAAAAAAACCAAATCTAAAAAACACTACTAAATGTATATATAAATATTGAATCTAATTTAAACACTATCATTTTGCCTAAACTCTTGGTGATGAGATATAATTATGTGGTTAAATTATAATTTTAGACAATTAGAAAGTTTGACCTAAAGCTTAAAATGGAGATGCTCCTATCAATTATCACTCCCATTTTTAAAGTTTTTTTTTAGGATTTTTGGAGATATATTTGGAGATTTAGTTGGATTTGTGCTTGCTATTTTAGGGGTGAGTGAAAACGTGATTTTTTTTTACACAGACATGGAGGAGAGTGAAAACAGATATGCTAATTTTTTTTCCACCCATACGATATTTTTAAGTTATTGTGAGAGTTAAAGTGTCATTTAGATACCTTTTAGGTACTTTTTAGTTGGTTTTGAAGATCAAAATGACACTTAAGAATAAAAACTGAGTCTGGAGCACTGCTTTTCAGGTTTTTTTGGGACGAACCTCAACTTTCATTCAAATTGACCCATTTGCTTGTTGGAGACTAAGTTTCGTGAGGTATCTTGGGTCGAAATTATGGATTCACATCCCTGAACATGGTCCTGACAGGCGTGCATAAGCTTTACATCGCGAACGACGCTCCTCAAGGGAGAACAAAGGCACGAGCAAAACGGTGCAAAAATGTCAGTTTTTGACCCCGGGGTTAAATTTTGGTCACTTTTGGTATGGGCTAATGTACGCCCATTTTTGGTCCGTTTTGGTCGTGCCTTGGTTCTCCCCCGAGGAGCACCGTTCGCGATGTAAAGCTTATGCACGTTTGTCAGGACCATGTCCAGGGATGTGAATCCAGCAAATGAGTCAATTGGAAGGAAAGTCGAGGTTCGTCCCAAAAAAAACTGAAAAACAGTGCTCTAGACTCAGTTTTTTTTCCTAAGCCTAAGCTAGGGTTTCCTGAGGAGCGCCGTTCACGATGTAAAGCTTATGCACGCTTGTCAGGACCATGTCCAGGGATGTGAATCCAGAATTTCGACCAAAAATAACCTAATTAGAGGGGTGTAGCACCCAAGAGGAGAGAGAGAGAAAAAGAAGAAGGGAGTAGAGAAACTAAGGGGATTCCATGGATGGGAGAGGGGAAGGGGGAAGGGAGGAGAGAGACCAAAAAAAGAAAAAAAATTCACGTAATCTAGAAAATTAAAAAAAAAATAGTACAAATGTCACCTCATTTAAAATTTACCCACTCAACATGCCACGTCACTTTTCTGTTAGTCAAGTAACGGTCAAATTAACTCAGGGACCATTTAGAAGTATTTTCCAAACCTCGAAGACTAAAGTGTTCATTTTGAAACTTCAAGAACCAAATAGACATCAAGCTCAAACTTCGGGGACTAAAAGTGCATTTTGCCCTTTAATCTATATCCATTTTGAAATATTTAATTGTTTAATTGGAACAACTTTATTAGCTTAGAGTGATTGAATGGTTAATTTCATAGTTAGTGTGTATTTTAAGAACCCTATACTTCCATGCCAATTTTTGAAAAATTTCCATAATTATTTTTTAAAAGTTATTGATGAGTAAAAAGGGTTGAGAAAACACTCCCCTCTACCACAAAAATAAGCAAATAAAATAATAATAATTATTATTATTATTGTTGAGATATTAAAAAGAAGCAACAAAATAAGGAACATAAGAATTTACATGGAAGACTCTAAAATCGAAGAAAAATCACGGCCCACCATAAAGAAATTTACTATGTGAAAAATTGTTATAATCACACAGAATTTTCTTCTCAATTCCAATTACAAAAGCACTATCTCAAAACTTTTGTAACACTCATACCATTTTTTCCATAAAAAAAAAAATTTAACTAAAGTTAACACACTCAAGCTTAAAGTGTTTCTAACTAGAACAGTTGCAAACTAAAGTTATAGGCTTTGTTTATAGTGTTTAGAGTTCATCACTTCTTTAAACCTTTCTGATGTGTGAAAATTACTATTTTAATATTTTTCCGAAATCTAACAAAAAGCTGTAAAACAATTTTTTTTTTAATATCAACATATATATCAAAATTTTCAAAAACAAAACATTTTAGTTGACTTTTTTTCATTTACCTACAAAGTTGGAAATAAAATTAGAAATACAACAACGGGCATTTGGTCTAGTGGTATGATTCTCGCTTAGGGTGCGAGAGGTCCCGAGTTCAATTCTCGGAATGCCCCATTATTTATCTTTTATATTTTTTATTTTCAAAATTCGTTTAATTTTTATTAACGCACGTTTCGTATTTCTATTTTTCTTTTTCTTTTTCTTTTTTTTTTTTTTTGGAAAGAGCGGGTTTGGGCCCTACTATTTATAACGGTTCGGCTCCTAATACAATATCAATTTCGTGGGCCCTCGCCGGCTACCGGTTTTTTTAGCTTTATGAAATATACTAAACTCAAATATTTGATTTTCGATTTTATTTTGAATTTCCAACTTTTTTTTTTTTTAATTAATCCTATGGAAAATTTTCGCATATAGAAAAAATGTCAAACTATTAACAGAAAATAGCAAAAAAAATATTGATAGACATTGATAGATTTCTACCAGCATCTATCAGTGATAGACTTCTATTATTTTTAGATAAATTGGACGGAATGGCAAGTTTAAGGGGGTCGTGTTGATTTTTAGAAAAATTTGAAATTAATAAGATTTTTTGCAAAAGCATGCCCTGCACATAGCAGATATTTTTGAAATCTCCTAATTGCCCTTCATGTGGTTAGGTTACAAGTTTCAAATTATGCAAAAACGTGTATCAATTGGAAATAGAAATACAGTGTAACTGGCATCGTCGATTATGAGACCGTGTATCAATTCTTATAAGAAATACAGTGTATGGAAATTGGACGGAATGACAAATTTTAGGGGTCATCTTGATTTTTGGCAAAATTTGAAATTAGTAAGATGACAAAAGCATGCTGGCAGATATTTTTGAAATCCCCTAATTGTCCTTTATGTGGTTAGATTACAAGTTTCAAATTACTGTATAAGTGCAAAACCGTGTATCAATTGGAAATAGAAATACAGTGTAACTGACATCGTCGATTATGAGACCGTGCATCAATTCTTATAAGAAATACAGTGTATTTGGAATCATCGCTTACACCATTTCAACCTAACCGATCTAGGAGATAAAAGTTTCTCCTTTTGAATTTGAATTGTTAGTTGCAAATTACAATTCAAATTAGATTTATTTTTATTTAACATTTTTTAATTTGAATTCTTAGTTGCATATTAAATTTGTTTTTATTTAACCAAATTTTCACTTCTATATATATATATATATATATATATATATATATATATATAATTAAGTTTTTGTAAGTTAAAATAACATTAAAAAAGAAAAATAAAAAACCTAAGTTTTAGGTTACCAATGCCCCACATAGCCGCCTATTTAAAAAATTATATTTAATTAAGTTTTTGTAAGTTAAAATAACATTAAAAAAAGAAAAATAAAGAAACCTAAGTTTCTACAGTGTCGCACAAAGCTGCCACCCTTCCCTTCCTTCGCGAGCTTCTCTTTGCGTGAAGAGCAACGCCATCGTCTGTGTCATTCCGCTTGCCTGCAGTTTACCACAAGCCATTACACCACATCCATCGACTGCCTCACATTGTTGTTTGTGTTGAGACTGCATCCATTGCGGAGGGTAGCATCAATGAGTGTCATTGATCTTCCTCTCTCATTCACTCTCTTCTCGTTTTTTCTTAATATCTTTTTTGCCTCCATTTATCCGATATCATCGTTATTGTCGTCATGTGGCCATAATATGAATTTGCCAACAGTATCTAGGTGAGTATCAAGGTTGTTTTGTAGGTTTTTGTTAAAGTTTTGTTTTTTATGATATGGTTGGCTTCAATTAAATTAAGGATTATTTTGGAGTTTAGTGGTAATTTTAGCTGTTATCGAGCAAGGGGTGTTTGATGATGTTCAGTGTATTTGTGTAATAGTGTAGTGTATTTGCATTTTTATGAATTTGTTTTAGTATGTGATGCTTGGTTTTATCAATTTTAGTGTGTGGGGGTAATTTGGATATTTGTTAATTAGAATTTTTTAATTTAAAAATTGTTTTGCTATTTTTATGATTTTGAATTTTTTTTGCTATTTTTCCAAATGAAACCTCAAAATTTGCTATTTGTCTTGTCAGCCCTTATTTACTGATAGATCCTGATAGACTTCTATCACCATCTATTACAACTATCTAAAAAATTTGTTATTTTCTGTAAATAGCTTCCCTTATTTTTTTATTTTAAAAAGTCCCCTAATCCTAATAGATTAAAATTATTTTTTCAAAAGAAAAATTTATTAAATATTAATAAAGGTCTAGGTCTAAAAATGTGACTAATATGTACGTGTGTGTATGTATATACATATACATGCATATTTATACATATTTAAAAAAATTTAACTTACGCTCTCGTAAAAGAAGTAAATATGACTTAATTTCTAAGTTTTTTTTTTTTTTAATGTCAACTAATTTATATATTTATCATCCATATAAATGCATGTGTTTGTAGCTTTACAATTTTTTTTTTGTTTAATCTTAAATCGTCAATTGACTCAAAAGCTTAAGCTGATAGGTGAAGACATATTTATTTAATATCATCTAACATTTAGTTTAAACATGAAACATGTAGGGGAAGAATTCTAACTTCTATTTTGTTTTTGTTTTTGTTTTTGTTTTTGTTTTTGTTTTTGTTTTTATTTTTTATCAAAATTATATATCTAAATTAACTGTATTATTTTTAGATTGACCTAGATTTATAAATTTATAGAGTAGGTTTATATTTCAAAAATAAGACTTAAAATCAATATTTGTATTCTAATTGTATAATTGTTTTAGGGAAATTACTATAAACAGAAAAAATATCAAACTATTTACAAATATAGAAAAATTTCACTGTCTATCAGTGATAGACCGCGATAGAATTCTATCGCTTTCTATCGCTCAAGCAAATAAATTCTATCGCCTGAGCGATAGAAAGCGATAGAATTCTATCGCGATCTATCAATGATAAACTGTAAAACTTTTCTATATTGGTAAATAGTTTTGCTCATTTTTCTATATTTAAAAAGAGCCCATTGTTTTATTAACGTGAACATAACTTAATTAATTAAAAGTTATATATATATTACCAAACGAATCAAACAATAAGAGGTTTTAATAATCAACCATGGTGTTGTAAATAAATAAATAAGTTTTACTTATGGTATTTAAAATCCTCCACCTGAACTATTAAATATTCGATCATAGTCTCTACAATTAGCATTTTAATATTATTTGTATTACAAATATCATAAATTAAGTGTAAATTAGATGCTCATGCTTAGTGTCCATTAGCCATGTGTCGATCATATATTTACCCATGTATTATCCATGTGTCTCAAAATAACTCACTATTAGTGTCCATGTAATCCACCTCCTACTTGACAAATTGCATATAAATAGTGGCATTTTGTGGATTTTATGAGATACACACATTGGTGAGAAATCCAAAAAGTTTGGAAATAGTGGAGAAATTTGGAGAGTTTTTTATTTAAGTTATTTTATATATTTTATTATTTTATATATATATTATTATTATATTATATTTCTCCAATATTTGTATTGTTGTGGTGCCCGTTTTTCTCCTCGATTTTACAACACGTTATCAGCACGAGCTCTTGTCGTTTTCTCCGCTGAAGGTAAGTCCTAGAGGTAGGTTGTTTTTATGTTTATTATAATTAAATGTTATTTTGTATGTCTAGTATATATTAAATTTCTAATATAAATATAATGTTTTTGTGATAGTGTTACCATGACAAATCTTACGAAATTAGAATTCCTTGACATTAATGGCAATAATTATTTGTCATGGGTGCTCGATGTTGAAATTCACTCGGATGCTATGAACCTGGGAGAAATAATTAAGTAAGGAAATACGACATCCAGTCAGGAAAAGGCAAAAGCCATGATTTTCCTTTGTCATCATCTCCACGACCGATTAAAAATAGAATATTTAACAGTAAAAGATCCTCATATCTTGTGGAAAAATTTGAAAGAAAGATATGATCACCAGAAAACGGTTATTCTGCCTAAAGCTCGTTATGAATGGATGCATTTGAGGCTTCAAGATTTTAAATCAGTAAGTGATTACAACTCCGCATTATTTAAGATCAGTTCAAAATTGTTGTTATGCGGAGAGAAAATTACTGATGCAGATATGTTAGAGAAGACATTTTCTACTTTTCATGTCTCGAATATGCTCCTGCAGCAGCAATATCGAGAGAGGTTTTAAAAAATATTCTGAATTAATTTCATGTCTTCTCGTGGCTGAACAAAATAACGAGTTATTAATGAAAAACCATGAATCGACCAACTGGAACAACACCATTCCCTGAAGTGAATGTTGTGAATTTTAATCGTGGTTGAGGTCGTGACCGTGGCAGTGGAAGAAACAATTATTACTTTCATGGTGGTCGTTTTAATCATCCAAATTTTAAAAAAACCACACGAAATGATGATCATAAAGGAAAAGCTCCACAAGATAAGAATTCAAGAGGTGATGAACATAAATGCTTCCGATGCAAAATGACTGGGCATTTGTCACGTGTTTGTTGTCCATCGAAACACCTAGTTGATCTTTATCAAGCGAAGGAAAAAGGGAAGAATGTGGAAGCTAATTTTGCATACAAGGATAATGATATATTTGATCCATCCCATATGACAAATTTGGATGTAGCAGACTTCTTTGAATCTCCTGAAGAGAAGATTGGCACAGTAGATGGAACGTCAAGTGTTTCTTTTGATTTTGAAAATATTTAGAATTAATGTTGTTTGCTTTTCTATCTTTTATGTTTCCTTTAACTAAGGTTAAATTTCATATTTCAAACTTTCCCTCTTATTGTAATTATTTTGGTTTAAATGAAGAATCATGGACAGTTTTCATATGTTGAGTGACTCAAAAATGAAGAATGAAGATATCTGTCTGGCAGACTGTGCAACTACACATACAATACTTACAAGTAGAAAATATTTTTCCAAACTAACAATGCTGGAAGCAAAAGTCAATACAATATCAGGTTCGGCAAACCTAATTGAAGGATTTGGAAAAGCAAATATTATTTTACCTAGAGGAACAAAATTTACAATTGACAATGCATTGTTCTCTAGTCAATCAAAAAGAAATCTACTAAGTTTTAAAGATATACGTTGCAATGGTTATCATATTGAGACGGATAGAAAGAATGAGATACAATATCTTTATATCATATCTATTGTCTCATATGAAAAACGTATACTGGAAAAGTTGCCTGCTTTATCTTCTAGATTATATTATACTCATATACGAGTAATCAAAACATATGCAACAATGAACCTGAAGTTCATGAATCCAGATATATTTGCTATTTGGCATGACAGATTAGGTCATCAAGGATCTATAATGATGAGAAGAATAATTGATAATTCACATGGACATCCATTGAAGAGCCAGAAGATTCTTCGATATAATGAATTGTCATGTGATGTTTGCTCTCAAGGCAAATAAATAATTAGACCATCACCAGCTAAAGTAGGGACTGAATCACCTACATTTTTTGAACGAATTCATGGTGATATATGTGGACCTATTAACCCACCTAGTGGATCATTTAAATATTTTATGGTATTAATAGATGCATCCAGTAGATGATCACACGTATGCTTATTATCAAGTCGAAACCTTGCATTTGCAGGATTACTTGCTCAGATAATTAAGTTAAGAGCACAATTTCCTGATTATTGAATTAAGATCATTCGTCTTGATAATGCTGGTGAATTTACATTCCGAGCTTTTGATAATTATTGTATGTCAATTGGGATAAATGTTGAACATACTGTAACTCATGTTCATACACAAAATGGTTTAGCATAATCATTCATAAAACGTTTGCAATTAATTGCTAGACCATTACTTATGAGAACTAAACTACCTACATCTATATGGGGTCATGCTATTTTACATGCAGCGTCACTTGTACGCATTAGGCCAGTAGCTTATCATAAGTACTCGCCATTACAATTAGCTTATGGTCAGGAGCCAAATATTTCTCATCTAAGAATTTTTGGATGTGCAGTATATGTTCTAATTGCTTCACCACAACGTACTAAGATGGGTCCTCAAAGGAGGTTAGGGATATATGTTGGATATGATTCCCCATCAATTATTAAATATCTTGAACCTCTAATGGGTGATGTATTTACTACATGATTTGCTGATTGTCATTTTAATGAGACAAATTTTCCAACATTAGGGGGAGGAATTAATAAGTTGGACAAAGAAGTTACATGGAATGCATCTTTATTGTCTCATTTAGATCCTCGTACAGATCAATGTGAACTTGAAGTTCAGAAAATAATTCATTTGCAAAATATAGCAAATCAGTTACCAGATGTATTTATAGATGCAAAGAAAGTAACTAAATCACATATACCAGCTGTAAATGTCCCATAAAAAATTGATATCCCAACGCAGCAAGTTATCACTAATGAGTCTGGAACACACCAGAAGCGTGGTAGAGTAGCAGGTTCTAAAGATAAAAATCTCCGAAAAAGAAAAATAGTCTATAGCCAAAAAAAACTTGGTTGAGAATGTAAACATTCATGAAGAAATCCTTAACATGACTAGTGAAGAAGGTGAAATACCTAAAGATAATAATGAGATTTCAATAAACTATGTCATGACAGGAAAAAGATGGAACCGAACTAATGTAGTTATTGACAACATTTTTGCATATAATGTTGCTCTTGATATTATATATGAAAATGAAGATTATGAACCAAAATTTGTTGAAGAATGTCGACATAGAAAATATTGGCTTAAGTGGAAAAAAGCAATTGAAGCAGAATTAAACTCACTTTCAAAACGTCAGGTTTTTGGACCAGTAGTCCAAACGCCAGAAGATGTCAAACCTGTGGGATACAAATGGGTATTTGTGACAAAAAGAAATAAAAAAAATGAGGTCATAAGATATAAAGCAAGACTAGTTGCACAAGGATTTTCACAAAGACCTGGTATTGATTATGAGGAGACATATTCTCCAGTGGTGGATGCAATTACACTAAGATTTTTAATTGGTCTAACTGTGTATGAAAATCTAGATATGCATCTTATGGATGTAGTCACGGTATACTTATATGGATCTCTTGATAATGATATTTATATGAAAATCCCAGAAGGATTTAAGGTACCTGAAATATATAAATCAAATTCTCGAGAATTATATTCAATAAAGTTACAGAGATCACTATATGGATTAAAACAATCAGGACGAATGTGGTATAATCGTCTGAGTAGATATTTATTGAAAGAAGGATATCAAAATAATCCAATATATCCGTGTGTTTTTATAAAGAAATCACAGTCAGGGTTTGCCATTATAACTGTATATGTTGATGACTTAAATATAATTGGAACTCCTGAAGAGCTTTCAAAGGCGATAAAATATCTTAGGAAAGAATTTGAGATGAAAGATCTCGGAAAAACAAAATTTTGCCTTAGATTGCAAATTGAGCATTTAGCAGATGGGATATTTGTCCATCAGTCAACTTACACAGAGAAAATTCTGTAAAGATTCTATATGGATAAAGCACATCCATTAAACATTTCAATGGAAGTTCGTTCACTGGATGTAAAGAAAGACATATTTCGACCTCGAGATGATAATGAAGAACTTCTTGGTCCTGAAGTACCATATCTTACTGCAATTGGTGCACTTATGTATCTTGCTAATAATACAAGACCAGATATTGCATTTTCGGTAAATTTATTAGCTAGATATAGTTCTTCTCCAACAAAAAGAAATTGGAATGGAATTAAACATATACTTCGTTATCTCCAAGGAACGATCGACATGGGTTTGTTTTATTCAAATAAATCGAATTTTGATTTAGTTGGTTATGCAGATTCTAGATATTTATCTAATCCACACAAAGCGAGATCTCAAACAGGTTATCTATTCACATGTGGAGGAATTGCTATATCATGGTGGTCGGTGAAACAAACTATCACGGCTACTTCCTCAAATCATGCCGAAATTCTTGCAATTCACGAGACTAGCAGAGAATGTGTATGGCTAAGATCAATGTCTCAACATATTCGTGAAACATGTGGCTTGTCTTCTAGTAAAAGTCTTCCGACAATATTATACGAAGACAACACAGCATGTATAGCTCAAATCAAAGGAGGATATATTAAAGGAGATAGAACAAAACATATTTCACCCAAGTTTTTCTATACTCATGATCTTGAAGAAAATGGCAACATCAATGTACAACAAATTTGTTCGAAGGATAACTTGGCGGACTTATTTACAAAATCATTACCAACCACAATTTTTTAAAAATTGGTACACGACAATGGAATGCGGCAACTCAAAGATCTTAAGTGATGTTTCCATGAGGGAGAGCAAAATGTTGTATTCTTTTAGAAGTATTAAAATATATTAAGTATGTACTCTTTTCCCTTCACTACGATTTTTTTCCATTGGATTTTTTCCTAGTAAGGTTTTAACGAGGCATATTTCATATATAATGGGCATCTAAGGGGGAGTATTACAAATATCATAAATTAAGTGTAAATTAGATGCCCATTCTTAGTGTCCATTGGCCATGTGTCAATCATATATTTACCCATGTATTATCCATGTGTCTCAAAATAACCCACTATTAGTGTCCATGTAATCCACCTCCTACTTGACAAATTGCCTATAAATAGTGGCTTTTTGTGGATTTTATGAGATACACATTGGTGAGAAATCCAAAAGTTTGGAAATAGTGGAGAAATTTGGAGAGTTTTTTATTTAAGTTATTTTATATATATTTTATTATTATATTATATTTCTTTTTCTCCTCGAGTTTACAACAATTTGAACATTTTACTTACTACAGGTGGCCTTAAACACTTATATTTCTACAAAGTCTTTATTTATTGCACTTGTAAAATAAAAATAAAACTTCATAGTTGTTTTAGTTATTCAACTACGATAGTGCTAGATTAAAAATGTTTAGGAAATATGTCATGAATTTGAAATTTCAGAACATTGAAAATTTGGAAGAAAAAAAAAATTATAATTGGTGTGTAAATTCAAACTTTAGGTAAGCACGAGTTAATGTAAATTATTGTGATGCTAAACAAAGAAGAAGAAAATTTAAATTTCTTTTAACAAAAAAAAATCCCAATTATAGATCAAATAACAAATTTAGTCCATAAATTTTAAAGTTTGTGTCTATTTAATCTCTAAATTTATTAAATTCTATAAACAATTGAATTATTTAAAATTCACACGCACTTACAAAACTCAAAATTAAAAATTTGAGATTCTATTGTACACAAGAAAATTCAAATTTATATATAACCAAGGTTCGAAATATCGAGGTCCCGATTTCATGGAAATATATAGAAATTGTTATAATTAGTTAATAAAAATTTGATTGTGACTTAATTAGATTATAATTGACTATTTTTAATTATTGTTTTTATAAAGTAAGACAATATTTAGATGTATATTGTAAATATCTATGTAAATATTGATGCGAGAGCACAAATTTAAAAAATAAATAAAAAAAATATCAAATATTGGTAATTAACTACAAATAAAATGACAAGGAATATTTGCATACCAAACAACTGTAAATTATAAAATAACGTGAATACAAAAATCATAGCATCAAACTTACATTACATTACATAACATAATAAAGATATAAAAACATAACATTAAACATAAGAGGAATACAAAAAACATAACATTAAACATAACACAACATAATGGGAAAGAAGAAGAAGAGAAATAAAACTTTATGGAAATTGTTATAAAATTTTGAGAAATAGGGGAAAATCAAAATTCTCCTGTACCGAAATTTCAAGCCTATCGAAATCTTGAAATTTCGAGATTTCGACCAAAATTTTCTACTATGTATATAACTGAGTAATTAATTTTTAAAAAATAAATAAATAATTTCAAGTACATTTTAAATACAAAATTGAAAGTTTATGAACTTATTAGAGATAAAATTTAAAAAAAATTAATAAATTATTGACAGTTTTAAAAGTTTATAAACCAAATAGATACCAAACTTCTAAGTTCATTGGAACAAAACAAATTTGGATTTATATTGTAAATGAAATATCTTCAAAATTTAATTGTACTATAATGACCCTATTAATAGTCATGTTACATAGTTAGCACAAAAAATATGTAACAAAGGTCATATTCTCCAACTCAGTTATATGATAAAATAAAAAAAATACATAAACATCCATCAAAATCCTCTATCTGATAAATATGTTTGAAATGGAGTTTCGTGTTTTGACAACCAACTCCATTTCATAACTATCTTTTTGCCATGATACAAGCTTCTATTTGGATTAACTTGGAAAGAAATATTTTTTAAATAGTTATTTGTATTTAAACACTCTTGATAAAGATGGTTCAAAATAAAAAAAAATACTTGTGTGTTTGACAACTCCTTCTAAAAAACATTTATATATATAAATTTGTTTAGTTTGTTATATGCTGACATTGTTTTTATTAATATCAAATTACTATAAACAACGAATATAAAATACTATGAACTAATAATTTAAAATAATAGTTGTCAAAGTTTCTAGAGGTGGTTGTCGTCCGAGGTTGCCGGAGCTGGGCGCCAATGGCGATTGTCAGAGTTGGACACCGACGAAAGTTGCCGAAGTAACAACAGGGTATTAGTGTTGATGAGGGTTGAGTGCACCATGGACATGAGTATAAAATATCAATGACATACAAAGTTAGTCCCCCAAACATTTAGTTGAGTTCATATGTCAACTCATCTCAACTCATATCCTCACTCCAAACACTCCCCGAAGATGTCGGCTACACAACCATAACCTAGTTCTTTTAAAAGGGAATGTTACCTATTAAGGTTAAATTATTATTTTCCACACTATATTTTGGAGTTTATCATTTTTCTTTTAACTTATTCAATTTTAGTCTATGTATTTTTAATAGGTTGTTTTTAAATATAGCAAAATAAGTCAACTTATTTACAAATACAACAAAATATCATTGTCTATCAGTAATAGACATCTATCAATGTCTGACACTAATAAATCTATCATGTCAGACACTGATAGATGTCTATCACGGATAGACAGTGATATTTTGTCATATATGAAAACATTTCCAACAATTTTGTCATTTAAAATAATTATCCATTTTTAAACATCTATTTAGTCTGTTTCATTTAATAAAATTTAAATTTAGACCCTCAAAGTTATTTTGTATAAAAGTTGGTTAAATAATAATAATAATTTTTATACAAGAAAATATAATACGTGAATAAATTTTCTAAATTTATAGTGAAAATGCTAATAGAAAATATTTATTTATAAAAAAAGAAAAAGAAAACCAACAATAAACTAATAATAAGAATTAAATTTAAGATATATTGAAAATACGAGAACTAAAGACATTTAGAAGTACTAATTCAATCAAAATGATATTTTAATCTAAACATAATTATAGTTTATACTCTATGAATTTTTTTTCTTTAATTCAAATAATTTCTATTGGAAGAAATTGACATTTCTGTACTAAATAAATAAATAATTGACATCTCAGTTGATATTGACATCAACATTTAAACTGTTACTTATGAATTATGATTTAATTCCTCATGTCATTTTCAGATTTATTTAAAAGATAACGGACATTCATTGTGATTTTCGTATAAAACAAAATTTCAAAATTCAAAACTATTACTAATCTGACTAATTGCAATGAAATCATTTTAAGAATCACTGTTTATGGAGAAAATAAAAATAAACTAATTTTAAAAAAAATCTAAAAACATACTTAAAGAAACAATTGATGAAAAATTTATCGTAATTTTTTTAGGGTAATTTTTTTCTTTTTTTTTTTTTTTTTTTTTTTTAATCTTATGTCGACTTTTGAGTTTGATATTTTATCATGCTTTGACTAAATACTTCTACCCACTCTTATGTTACACTTTCTAATTTTCTAGTTACTCATACTCTATATTTATTTTCTGGAAAAAAAATCAAAATTTACTCCTAAACTTAATCACTATCAAATTTTTATTTTAATTTAATCAAATTCCTTTCAAATTTTAGATAAGAATTGCAATTTCTACCTTTTAATAAGCTCTTTGTTAATGAAATTATGTTTTAATGGATTATAAATCATGTTTATGCAGTATATAATTGATAAGATTTCAAAGAAAAACAATAAAATTTTAAAATTATTCAATATTTGATTTTTTTTTTTCCAATTCAACCATTGCAAGGTGAAAAATTAACTATCAACTTTTGGAATAGTAATTGATATATTTTTTCACTCAGTTATGCTCGAATTAACAATAATTAATATGTGTATAATCAAACGTAAATTTACGCAAAACTTGATATTGTTAAAATTAGAGACACTTTTTATTAAAAATATTGGGTAAATTGAAGAAAATTGCAACATTTAACTAATTCTATAATCCAAAATTAATGAAATTGAAAATTTAAGCGTTTATTTTTTATCAATACTATTTTTTTTTCAGTTCAACAATGATGAAAGTGAATATTAAATTATGGTACAGTTGCAAATATAATAATCAGATTCAAATTATTAGTATATATAACAACATTTTTAAAAAAGTAATAGACTTTTATCGTTGATAGACTTTTATGGTCTAGATGGTCTATGAGTCTATCAGCGATGGAAGTCTATCACAGATAGATTTTACTATATTTGTAATTTTTTTAAAAATATTATTATATACTTTGTTATTATTCATAAAATTGTTAATCATTAAAGTTACCTTTATTGACATCTAAAATGATAATGAAAGTTTTATCTACTAACCGATAATTCGGATTGGTTTTACTTATCCTTTCGTTCACACACATTTCTTTGACCGACTTGTCACTTTACTGTTTACACGACGGTACTTTCTTTAACCATTTCATCTTTAGCTTCCATTCAGACATACTTTCTTCACACACAACTTTCTATTGACAATCTTTCTTTCTAATATCTCTAAATATTTCATCGCTTAATTAATTCTGTAATTATTTTGTGTTATTAATTAGTTAATGTCAACTACTATTAATTTGAGTGCCTTACTAAGTTGGAGAATATTTGTTAGGCAAATTGTAATCATTTGCAAAAGAAAAAGAACTTTTGATGAAATCAATGACATTTTCTAAACACTAGAATTATCACATACTTTTTATATAAGTTTAATTGAAATGTATTGAAAAGGCACTCTCCAAACACGTTATATATAAATATGATTTTCAATCTAGAAAACAAAAATAAAATACAACCAAATTAAACAAAAACCTATTTGTTTACTTTTTACTAAAAGCAACTCAACTAAGAATTTGAAGGTTTAAATTCAACTTTATTGTCGATGTTAAATGTAAAAGATTTGCTTTTAGTTTTATTTTTTTTTAAAAAAAATATATTAATAAGATTAGCTTTAGTCTATAACAATATAAAATAAGACTATTTTAGTTATGAATTATTGGCTTCTTGCTTTAATGTGACTCATGTGACATCTAAAATATGTTCATAGCTACACATAATGTGTAGTCGAAATATATTATCTAACTACTAAAAGAAGAAAATAAATAGATTAAATTATAAATTTAATTTATCTATTTAATTCAGGAACTTTCAAAAGAATCTAATATAAATTTTCAAACTCTCAGATGATAGAGTCTAATAAATTCAGTCATATTCAAATCCTTTACTATTAAATACAATATTGAAACTCTTTTAAAAAATTACTAAATAGATACAAACTTCAAAAGTTAAAAAAAGTAATTATTATTTAGTATAGAAGTGAAATATGAGAATTCGAATGTTTGAGTTAAAAAAATAATAAAAAAATAAAAGTACATTCTAATTACCAAAGTTTACTTTGTCATAAAAAGAAAAGTTATTTATTAGTACATAAAGTGAATTTCTTTTAAGAAGAAGAAAAAAAAAAAAAAAAAAAAAGGAAAATTATCAACCATCATAATCAACCTAATTGAGCTGGGGGACAGGCCAGAGAGATAAGAAGAAAACCCAAAAATTTAAAAAGCAAATTTCTCTCTCATTTTTCCAGTACTCCATCACTGTCTTCAGACCTCCTCTTCTCTTCTCTCTCTCTTTATTCGGTTCTCATCTCTGTTAGCCGCTTTGAATAATTTCCCACACACATTTCCCTCTCTCATGGAACTCTTGCCCTCGCCCGTGACTCCACCTCCCTTCTATTCCTAATCATCCTCTCTTTTACACCCAAAAACGGCAAAAACAAAATCAACCAACAAGAAGAAATCCATACCTTTCCTTCTATTCCTCTGTTTGCTGTAAGCAACAATCAATTTCTCCTCCATTTCATGTATGAGCTTCTCTTCCTCTAGTTGTTCGCGGAAACGACGACGGCGGCCATGCGATCCCCTCAGTCACTACGCAACGGCGGCGTCGGTGGCGGTACGCCATCCCCACACGCTCGTGTCCCTACTCCTCACCATCACTTTCACTCCACCGTTTCCGTTCAGAAACTTAAACGCTTCAACTCTCTCATCCTCGTCTTCCGTTTATCTACCTTCTGCTTCTCCCTTGCCTCTGCTGTTTTCATGATTACTAACTCTCGTGGCTCTGGATCCGATTCCCCTCGCTGGTACGACTTCGACGCCTTCAGGTACGCCTTTCGCCTTAAATTCTTCATTGAATTGAAATAGAATCACAACTCACAAGAAATTCCTCAAATTTCGAAAACTCAGGTATGTCTTTGCAGCGAACTCCATAGTCGCAGTGTACTCACTGTTCGAAATGATCGCTTCCGTGTGGGAAATCTCAAGAGAAGTGACTCTATTCCCTGAGATTTTACAAGTCTGGTTCGATTTCGGCCATGACCAGGTCGAAACCCTAATCCTTTCGGTTTTTCTCTCTCACTTTTCTCTTTCTTGTGGTCTAATCGGAATTAGGGCTTTTTTTCCGATTCCATAGGCGTTCGCGTACCTTCTTCTCTCTGCGGACTCGGCAGGGACGGCTCTTGCGATTACTCTGAAGGGAACCGACACGTGTAAGGTAACGAGCGCCTTTTGTGTTCAATCTACGATCTCCATTGCACTCGGATTTGCCGGTTTCCTGTTTCTCGGGTTATCCTCGTTGCTTTCGGGTTTTCGGGTCGTTTGTTTCGTAATCAACGGCTCTCGTTTTCATTTCTAAAACACCCAACGGCGGAATATTTTGGTGCGTCATGTCGTTTTGATTTCGCTAATTATATCTAATGGTCCTTTCATCTTTTTATTGTTAATTTTTCTTCTTTCTATTTGGTCCTTAATTTATACATATTCAAAATTCTCAATTAAATCATAAATTTAAATTATAAGTTTAGTTCGTAAATTTTACGATTTGTTGAAAGTTGTCGATTATGAACTTTCAAAAGTGTTTAATAGATTTTGAGCTTAATTTGCGCTTAATAGGTCATTGCAGTTTCAATTTGGTATCTAATAGTGTCTTGGATTCTTGACATATTTAATTTTTTTTAAAAATGAATTAATCTATTAGATATAAATTTAAATGGTGTAATGAAATCCTAATCTTTTATTTGGGTAGATTTATGAATTTTAAAAAAGGATCGAAGAGGTTAAGAAATTATTAGGAATAAAATTGAAAATTCAGATATCTATTGATGGCAAAGTTGAAAATTTAATAAATTATTAAGATAATTTTTAAAGTCTAAAAATTTATTAGACACAAATTGAAAGTTTAAAGATTTGTTCTACAATGATTAAATAGACATAAATTTCAAAGTTCAAAGGCTAAACTCATAAGTTATCATTTATCGTTGATAAAACAATAATAGATTGATGAATGAAATGATTTAATTGAAAACTTTAAAAGATTTAAGGATGGAATCGAAAAATTACATAAAAAGATTTTGAACCATTTGATATGTTTGGCCACTGGAATGTCTGTTCTTCACTGTTTATTCCGCTGCGTCGGTTTTTTCTTTTCTTTGTAGGGTGGTACTATTGTCAATTGTGTTGTACTCTACAGGGACGACATGTCGTTTCTGGCTTCATTTTTAACATTTGGGTAATTCTTTTGTGCATAGTCATAGACTCATAGTATTAGTAGCTCCTCTATGTACGATTTTTTTTTTCCAGGTTTATCATAGAAAATAAAGCTTTATTATTTATTATATTGAAGGATTTTATAACTATGGAGACTTGAATTGTTGTAGCTATTATGATGGTTAAAAGTATATCACTCACTTTAGATTTCCTGTACTGATCTACCATTATGAACAGTGTTCCATTCCATAATTTGTTTGAATATAAGTGCTTGTTATATTGGGAGAAAATTACTTTTTTCAGTCAAGTTTTCAACAATAAATGGGTGCATTTGACCAGTTTTTTAATAGTAGGTTTAAAACGTCCCAAAATAATTATTTATCATTATTTTAAATGTTGACATGACATTTAAATTTTAAAATAAAAAATAACTTTAGAAATTGTATTTTTTTTCCTCTTTGAATAGGATAATACTTTGGTGTAGCCCCCATCTATTGAGGCTGCACCATCTATTGTGCAATTCTACTACACTCAATTAAAAATTAACACATAGGCTGCACCAACACATCTAATTTTTTTTTTAAAATGATTATAAAAAGAAAAATACTTATGTGCATCTAGAAGAGCACTGCATCCCACCAAATTGTCTTATTATAATATGACATGTGGCAATTTATTTTTATTTACTTTTTAAAATATTTTAATTATTTTTTTTGGTGTGAGTGATGGGAAGGAAAATATAGAGATGAGTGCATTTTGTATTACCCTTAAAAGAATGTTTTTTTTTTTTGTGTGGGTAAAAGAAGTTGGGCATGAAATTTAGGTATTACTCTTTTGAATATGCACGTAAAAACATGAAATACAATAATGTTTTTAAGATTGCCTACCAAACCTGTCTACTAAGTGTGAATATAAGATAGGTGTTAGGAACAGTAGTCCGTCCCCATATCACCACTATAGAAAGATTTTATTTAGTCGTAAGTCCTCAATACGTTGATTTCTAAAAAAGGCCCAACATCAATGTGTCTTGACATCATACATAGTGAGTTAAACATTTCAGCCTCCCTTTTAGACTTTTTATTTACCTTGAAATGAAATTGAAATAATGAAAATAACTCCAAGGTTGGAGAGTATGAGCTGGCTTTCTATGTTATATATAAATTTTTAGTTTCGGGCTGTAGCATACGACTACGTTTCACTCTCCATCATGAGAAAGCTGTATTGAATATTGAATTTTACTTCCAATATTGATATGATTTTGAAATTTTGGATGATTTTTTCTTCCAGTCCACACTGACACGTGCTATGAATTGATTCACCAACACCATTTCATCAGTTTAATAATTCATATTGTTTTTACTAGTTTCTTTAGTAATACAGTAAAACTACAACTAAAGAGCTAATAAATCAGAAGACAAGCTTCAAGCCAGACATTAGAAATGTTATCTTAACATCTATATAGAGTAGTAAAATTTCATGTTCATCAGTGTGTTTAGCACAAAAAAGAACAAAAAAATGTCAATAGAATTCTATAAGTTACCTTCATCTTAAATTGATGTCTAAATTATAAAGGTTAAGTTATAAAAAAAAAAAAATAAATAATTGCATGTACTTTATTATTTGTTTAAAAAACACCTCTATATTTTAAAAACTTCAATATTGCTCTCTAACTTTCATGAGCCCTTTGAAGTATAAATTTTTAAATTTTTGGATGAAAATTGAGATGTAAAATAGTGGAATAGTGACATAAAAACAATTGATAAAAACAAAGGGTAAAATATTCTCTACATCTCCTGCAACCGAGCAATATCTAGGTGTCTTAAACTGCTTCCGAGAGTATTTGTTATAATTTAGCTAATTATAAGAAAAATATCTTCAAAAAGTAAAGTATAATAGAAACATGGTGCTGGTGACTTAGAATAGTGAGTATCCAAATTTTGTTCTAGGTCATTATCATTCTATTAAGTCCTAATTTTGGTTCAAAACTCTAAAAGACTTGAATCTAGAGAATGAATAGTAATATTACAACTTTTTAAAGGAAGGGTATGTTCAAAAGAATGTTAAAGGTTTAGGTTCAAAAGAATGTTGTATTTAGAGTGAATGGTAATATTAGTAAATTTGTTGTTTCAAACCTAAAAAAGTTTTGATTCGACCAATTATCTTCTTTTTCAAAAACTTATTTTTTTACATATTGAAAATAACATTTTGTCCTTTAATGTTTTTGCAAAGTTCAAAGAAAAAAAAAAAAAAAGTTAGAAGAAGCAGTTGAACTTTGATTTGACTCTGGATTGAGAAATGAGTGGAGAAAGCAAATTGGTCATGAGAAGGCAAAGGAAAAATGAAAAATTAGGTGCGATCGCAGTGGGATTCGAACCCACGACCTTTAGATCCGGAGTCTAATGCGATATCCACTCCGCTATGCGACCGCTCGATGACGATATCGATTGAAAAATTCAATTTGATTTGACGATTCTAGGAAAACGACAGACGCAGAGCGAAGAAGAAGAAGAAGAAGAAGAAGAAAAACGAGAAGAGAATATTAGAAACAAAACTGAGGCATCTTTGATCTGGTTTTACGATGCAGAACAAGAAATTAGGAAGAAGAGGATCTGTTGTATTATGCATACCTTTGTGTTTGGAATGTCTAGGGCTTTGTTTGATGCGATTCCACTTAAACAGATTGTGGAGAGTGGAGAGTGGAGAGTGGAGAGAATCAATGAACTCGATCGCTTCGGAGTTCGGTTGATGTACGTTGAGAGCGGCGACGATGGAGTTAATTTTGGAATTCCATGGAAGATCAGTTTTCGATTGCGATTTGATTTGATTTGATTTTGGGCTCCCTAAAAACCTCTAACCTTGTTTTTCGTCTCCCTTTCAATCCGGCCCACTTCCTCACTAATCATACTTTTTTTTTAATGAAGAGATTAAATAGTTTTGTTTGGAGTGATTTTAGAATCGTTAAAACTAATTTGTCATTTTTAAAATCAATCAAAAATACACTTTAATCACTTAAAATTAATTTAATTTTTAATTTTACATTTTTAAATATAGTTTTCCATCATCAAAATTAATTTTAAAGGATTAAAAACATATTTTTGACAAAAGTGATTTTAGTTATTTCAAAAACACTCCCAAAGATGTCCTAAATGCATAGAAATAGCATCCAGGTATTGCTCTTGTTAAAGATTAGGTAAAATTACTTTTTAGTCTCTTAATTTTGAAAAATATGTGTATTTAGTCTCCATGTTTTTACAATATACCCTCTTACTGTCCAAGTTTTTTAAAATAAGTACATATAGTCCATAAGTTTTTAAAATGTACCTTTCTATTGAGAGATTTGTTAAAAACAAGTTTAAAATGTCTCTACAATAAGTTATTATTGTTATTTTAAAATTTTAATTAGAAAATAATTTAAAGAAAACTACTTCTTCCCTCTAAAATTATTTTTTAATTATATATATATATAAATATATATAAAAGAGCTAATATTTTAAACCTAATATTAAGAACTTAGAGATTAAAAAGGTATATTTTTTAAATTTGGGACCAAATGCACCTATTTTTAAAAAAATTGGAGACTAGAAATATATGTTTTGAAAATTTGAGGACCAAATACACCTATTTTTCAAAATTTGCAAACTAAATATGTAATTTTTCCTAAAAATTAAGTTCAACTGTCATGCTAATTTATTAATAGTGACATGGCATATTTTAGGGCTATTTTCAAATATAAAAAAATGAGTCAAACTATTTACAAATATATAAAAAATTTACAATCTATCAGTGATAGATCGCAATAAAATTCTATCGCGATTTATCATAAACAGTGAAATTTTTCTATATTTGTAGATAGTTTGATATTTTTCTGTTTATAATAATTTCTCCATATTTTATTGTTTTGATATTAATTTTAGTTTATGTGGAAATATATAGCTTTTTCTAGATATATTAACTTTTCTCTTCAACAAAACGACATTAATTTTTTTAATAAAAATTAAATTACTAATGAGAGCATAACTCAAGTGTTATATATATATTAACACTAGAAAGTCAATGGTTCGTATTTAATATTAATAGATTTGTCAATAAAAATTTAATTCAATTGACATTTGAATGTAATAATAACTACAAGGTGGATCAAATCCTATATCTTGATTAAGGAGCCACCCAAATCTTTAGAAAGTAGTTTTAAAAGCATTACCCCAAATTAGTATATTAGATAGCTCATGTTATTTTTATTTTTAAGAAAATACAAAGCTAATTTAAAAATTAAAATAAGTAAAATAAATGTTTCAAAATTTTGAAAAAAAACAAATGTGGCTGCTGGGATTCGAGCCCAGGTCTCCACGGCCACAACGTGGAATTCTCACCACTAAACTACAGCCACTCGATGATTCCAAGTTTAAAACTAAGTTAGAATTAATAAATAATATGTGATCAGACGGTGTCCGTACAAGCATTAAAACACACTTCTTGTTCTTTGCCACGTGTCACCTTTTGAGATTTCTCTTCATTTTCAAGCACTCCTGTTTAAGTATTTATGACACCCTTGGACGAAAAATTATGACAAAATTGTAGATCGATAGTGTAATTCTTGGGCGAGTAAGGTTTATTACAACTAATTAATTTTTTTTTATAATGTAGGCTCAATTAAGGAAATTAATAAACTTTTTTTTGTTAATAGATAATAGATAATTTGGATAAATAATTTTATATAAATATATTGACCCTGACAATAAACTAACAATAATACTTTATAGCATCTTGTTTATCATCCATTGATAAAGAATATGGATTAATTAAAACAATCTAAATAAACTAACCTAAACAATTAATTTAAAGCATAAATATTACCATTAATTTCATGCAATAAAATATAATGATAAATTAATTGCACAAATAAGTTAGGAGAGTGATAGAAAAATTAACACAATAATTTTATAATAGTTTGGCACAACCTGGCCTATATTTACTTCCAAATTTTCTCTTTGAGTATGTCACTCAAATTTGACTATTTTCACGACTTAAAGTTGAACCGCTACAATATTTTAGTGTTGCATCTCTTAAAATAAGGAACTTTATTTTTTGTTTTTTATTTTTGTGCAAATGAAGGAGAACTAAATGAGAAATTCAAAGGAATTAGGAGGAAGAAAGTGAAATGAAGGAAGGAGAGAAAAAAAAAAAAAAAACAATCGTCAACGACCAATCATTACGGTCAATCGGTCACTGACAGTTGCCAACTATCATAGGCAGCCTGCCATCGGTCGCCATTGGCAGTTGGCCGTTCATGGTTACAAATAAGTTCATTATCCCAACTTTTATAGACACCCAAGGTAATCAATTAGATTAAATAAATGTTAATATAATAAAATAAATTGACACTTTTAAACTAAATTGAAATGATATTCAAATTTTAATCATTTAAATATATATTTTGTTAGCTTCTCAAAATATATACATATATATATATATTAAAAAATAATAATTATTTATAAATAATTGTCCTCAAGAGTATGCTTTGTAAAGAAAAAAAAGTCCTCCTTTGAATATAGGAAATAGATGGTATTTGATTGTTGTGATTATTTTTTTTTATTAATAATGCAAATTACATTAAAATTAAAATTTGTTATTTGTTTTGATAAATAATATAAATATAAAGAGAGTATTTGAAACAAGATATGAAGTTGTACTGCTCAAAATATATAGTGTAAAATTTAATAAATAAATATTTTTAGTCGGACTCACAAATTCCTTCGATTAAATAAGAAGTGGAGTTTTAGAAAATAAAAACAAATTTATTGTTCTTATTTATTTAAAAACACATTGGACTTGAATTTAAAAATGGTAAACTTATTTCAAAATACAAATTTTGTATTTTAGAATTTGAAAAGAGGGAAAATTAATATATATGCAAGAAAAAATATTACTAATAAAGTTTTCTTTTATTAAAACAAAACTGTAAAAATTAATAAAGATAAAGAAATCATTTCTATTTTTCAATAAGAAAAAATGTAATTATTTTAAATAGTAAAACTGTTAGAAATATTTACAAATATAACAAAATGTCACTATCTATCAGTGATAGACACGGATAAGCTACTATCAACTATCATTGTCTATTAGTAATAGACACTTATAGATGTCTATCGCTAATATTTTAGTTCATTTTGCTATATTTAAAAACATACCAAAAAAAATGGCAAGAAAATCATTTTTGACTGTATACATCATTTAAATTTTAAGAATTTTATAATAATTTTAGGGTTGTTTTCAAATATAGAAAAATGAGCAAAACTATTTAATTTATGAGTGATAAACCGCGATAGAATTCTATGGCTTTTTATCGCTCAAGCGACCAGATAAATAGCAAATTTAGAGGTTTCATTTGGAAAAATAGTAAAAAAAAATTTAATTGTGAGAATAGAAAAATCGAATTAAATAATTAAAAATAATAATGTCAAATTGTCAAAATTGCACTCACTTACAAATAAATACCTAAAGTTCATAAGTTGAAGTTGGAAAATTTCAAAAACGTTAAAAAAACTTCAAATACACTATAACTAAACAATTATCGATAACCAATGCAGCATACCAAAAAGAGCTAACCCAACGCAAATACACTGTATTTAAGTATTTTATAGAGGATACACAAACATAAATTAAAAAAATATATTGATGCAAAAAATAGATTGAGTCGAACACATTTTTAAGGCAAACAACCAATTTGTGGAGGATTGCAGTAGAAAACAAGATTTAACATGGTGGTTTGTGGTTGAAGTAGAGAGTAAAATAAGAAGAGAAAAAAAGAAAAAGAGAGGAGATGGATCTTGTTGGCATTCAATAATGGGTGACAACATCACATAAATGTACGATTGAATAAAATTATAGATGTGGAGTTGTATGGCTATCGATTAGAGACTCATGAACAAAAAAAAAAAAAAAAAAACTTAACCTTCTACTATGCGATAATGGTAGAACACCAAAAGTGGGAAGAGATAAGTTGTAGCTCGTACGGTTACATTTTTCCCTTTTTATTTATTTATTTTTTATTATTATTATTTACTTTTTATTTATTAGACATTTCAAATTTTGTTGAAATTTATTAGGTTTTTAAAAAATGAAATATGTATATATAATTTCAATTAATGTTAACTCTATAAAATTCCAATTAAGGTTGACTGTGATGTCTTTCCCTCATAAATTTAAAATTTACAAATTTCAAATCTTTTATCAACTTAAATACTAAATTTTCAAATTTCTTATTAAGTAAATTTAAATTGATTATCTTCTCAATTATATTCGTTTTGACACTGAAATACAAAATTAAAAGAAAACCAAAAGAGAATACTTGGTGATAAATAACTAACAATTTTTGTAGAGATATAATGATAAATCATTGAATATATTTCAAAAACTTTTAAAAAAATATACTAACATAATAACATACCAATGATTTACAATGTGAAAATAAAATATGAAAAATATATAATCAATTTAATCAAAATATGTATAAAATAATTAAAAAGAAGATTAAAATGCAATTAAAATACGGTATATTCTTAACCAAATTTTAAATAATTGTTGAATATTAAAATAAAATAAAATTTGATAATAAATATAAATTAAAATTAAAAATCCAGAGAGAAGAATAAGGAAAAAATTCGTTAATTTTGAATTAATTGGTAAAGTAGTTATGAAAATCTACTAAAAATAGATTTTAATTCAAAATCTAGGCGAAAATCAAGGGAGGACGCTTAAATTTAATTTTGAAATTGAATGTGTTAGGTATAATAGGATAATTTCAGCTATCAATCAAGTTCCTCAATTACACGTACTGTATTTTAATTTTGGTTATGAATCAATGTGTATTTCATTTGTAGAACATGCAAATCAATCAAGGGCAAAACAGGTATTATGGAAAATTTACCCATGTATCTTGCACTCGTTTTGCCATAAATCTTATTATTTCTGATTTTTGCCATAAATCTAAACCTCATTTTTCTATATCTATAAATAGTTTGATATTTTTTCTATTTATGGTAATTTTTTATAATTTTAAAGTTTTTTTAACAATAATTTTAAGGTTAATGTTTATACAACATTGCCTTAGTTAAATAATCAACTTCTATAAATATGTTCATCTTTTTAATCGGTGATTTTCATAATAAAAAAATTATATGTATAAAAAAAATGGGTGGACTTGCTTAGTGTTTTGAGTCAAAAGTGGAAATAGTTGTGTATTTTTTAGTTTTATAATTTTTTAAAATAAAACTTTGTACTAAATTGTTGTTTTCGAAACTACTCTTTTGAAAATTTCTCAAAATTTATTTATGAAAATAATATCGTCGTTGTTTTTATATTATTTTTATTTTTAAATATGATCACAAACTAAATCCGCTTAATCTTCTCTATAATTTAACTTCATATTACCTTTAATTGATCTATACTATATTTAAGCGACAAAATACAGAGAATCTTTTCTCTTCCCATTTGCCCCTTACTTTTAATTATATAATGGTAAAAGGTGAATAGAATTTATTTAAATTAATGAAAATTTTTCACTAAAGTAGATACAACTAAATAAATTAATAAAGTTTTTGTAATTAAATAATTTAAACAAAAATCTCATATAAACATAAAACAATCAAGAAATTAAAACTAACGCTTTAAAGCACCATATTTATTGGTAATAAGAAGATAGTTGTTAATGATATGAAAAATTAATAACTACTAATCAAAATAAACCAATTTAAAAAACAAAAAATTGTAATTAATTTCATACAATAAAATATAATAACAAAAAAAAATAGGAGAGGGATAGATAAATTGATACCATATAGTGGTTCGACACTAACCAACTTCTACTTTCCAGGCTCATCTAGGATATGTCACTCAAACTTGACTTTTTCCATGGCTTAAAGTCGAACGCTATAACGTTTTTTCAGACATAAGAACCAACCAAGTCCATTTCACGGTTGAGGATTAAACTGTTGCAACCATTCTTTTTAGGGATCAAGAACAACTCTCACAATAAGTTTGGAAATGAATAATAAGATGAGAAAACTATATCAAATAGTAGATTTACAAATTGTAGCACTCAACAAAAATCAATCTTCACCATACAATAAATCTCTCTAAAGAATTAGATGAAAAAGAAGAAAGTTGAAGCTTGAAGATAGCGAGGCTTCATATTTTATGGAGGATTGAAAATGAAATTAGTGTGAAAATTTGTAGAATAAGATGAGTTTAAAAAGAGAGAGAAGTTGGTAAAATCCAAATTTAATAGATCTTTTTAAAAAAATTTAAATGTTTGAGATTAAAAGTAAAAATAAATAAATTAAGTAATCTCCAATAACCACATGCACTTTTTTTTTATAAAAAAAATCAAGTTAACTAGCTGTTAGACATAAACATATATAATATTAAATACATTTTTTAAAAAAAATCAATCCAAAAATCAAAATTCTACCATGTGTTGTTCCTCCTATGCTCTAAAGGGCACCTTTCAATTGGTTCACTTATGAAAAAATCTGCCATGTCATCAATTCGAGATTTTTCCATTAAGTTTGTTTCGATTGTATCTCAATTGAGCTCCAATACGAGTGATTCAAATTGCATTGAAATTGTTATTCCGAACTTGATGCACTTCAAAAATACTAAAATTGTTAGTGAATAAAAGCAAGTTTGTTATATTAAAATATTAATTAATTAATTAATTAAAATTAGTTAATTTGAAATTAAGGAAAAAAGGTCGAACACCTATCATGCCTTGACTTAAATGGTTAGTTATTTAAACTCACAATCAAAGCCCTCCGGTAAGGATACCTTTCCAACAAACATCCTTTGAATTAACACTTTTGTGCATGTATTTAATCAATGTGTAGGGATTAGAGATTTTAGGAGCAATCCATCTCTTCTCCAAAACAAAGGTAACTATCATCATTTTTTTTAGTTCATCGTTTTTTTTCCAACTTATAATTCTAATCACTAAAGCTTTCACAGGCAACATCTTCAGAAAAAATCATTCTCAATAAATATAATGTGTAAATGCTTATATTTTTATACACATTTTTTTTGTCAAATCGAGAAATTCTTCCTATTATTGTATTGAATTCAACCATTGAAGAGAAAATGAAGAGGTAGATATTAGGGGAGCGAGAAGAGGGAGATGTAGAGAGAATTTGAAAAAATGTGGGATAAAAGAAATAGGGAAGGAGTTAGAAAAATAAAGAGATTTCATCTGTTTAAATTTTCTTAGTTTAAATAGCACAATCATTATCTCCTTTCATTTTCCAAAATCTTATTCTTCATTCAATTATTATATTCATTATCCTTCCATCTTTTATGTGCGAGTTTTTACTTCAATAAAAAGCGATATTTAGTGGGAAAAACATTATTAACGGAAAAAAATGTGACTATTTGGTCCTATAAATTAATTATTTTTTTAGTTAAAGCACAATCATGAAGAGATAAAGAAAGTTGGTTGAAGTGGATGAAAAAAATGTGAGAATGGAAGAATATTGGGAGATAATAGAGAGAATATTTGAGAAGATGAAGTAAAAAAAAGATAGAAAGTTAGAATTTAATCTTCCTAATTTAAATTTTTAAAATTGAGGAGTAGTTTGATAACTAATTAGTTTTTGGTTTTTAGTTTCTATTTTTTAAAAATAGAAATATTTGATATCCAATTGGATTTTCTATTTGAAAACTAAGATCGTTTGACAACCAGTTAATTTTTAGTTTTTAAAAAACAAAATATGTTTGGTAACCGAATGAGTTTTGTGTTTTTTCTAAAAACATTTTAGAAAAGGTTAAGGAATTCTGAAAATGAAAAAAATGACGTTTTCAATCTTGTACTCTGTCTAAAAAATACTATCTTTGAGTTTCATTAATATACTTGAACTTTAAAGAAAAAAAAAATACCCTTACTAGTTTTTAACTGAATTATTAAGTTTAGGGTTTTAAAAAAATACCCTTGAACTTTCAAAGTTCATCAATTAACTTTTTAAATGACTAAAAATAGGTAATGAGCATGTTTGGGAGTAATTTTAAAATAGCTAAAATCACTTTTGTAATTTTCAAAATTATCATGAAATATATTTTTAATCCTTCAAAACTAATTTTGATGATTTAAAATTGCATTTAAAAGTGTAAAATTAAAAATTAAATTATTTTTGAGCGATTAAAATGTGTTTTTGAGTGATTCTAAAAATGATAAAAGTAATTTTAACGATTTTAAAATCACTCCCAAACATGCCCTATATATGAATAGAAATAGTTATCACCTCGTTAAAAAAATACCAACTTGCATTAATACTCTCAACCTTATAACAAATAATAATAATAATAATAATAATAACATTAGTATATAGATGAAAACAGTTTATTATTTTACATCTCTCATCTACTTTAATCTATAACGTAATACTTCTCTATTTTTCACTGTTCATTCAATACACTGTTACTTTATTTTTTTTCTATCACTCAGCCTCTAAAACTACCATCTTCAATCAAGGTAAATAAGTTATAACAAATAGAAAATGAGAACAATTGAACCACCAATATACCTTCGGACTTAAATATTTTAATAAGGTTGTATGTTAGTAATTGGGAGTTAATATGATTAGATTTAATAAACAATAACATACCTTCATTAAGAATTTGAGTCATAATTTTGAGGATAACATGCGAGAGAAAAAATAAAGTAAATACGTGCATTACCAAATTTTATACTTAACCATATAGGAAAAATGAAAATGTATGTTTAAGTTTGGATGTTTTTGAAACAAATACGAAATTGAGACAAATTTATTTATATAAAAAATTCAATTTCTAAACACTTATTTTCGAGGCGTTTATGTTTTGTTTTATACTTTTTTTTAGTAAAACTTAAAAAAATTGATTATTTTTCTAAAATAGGCTTTTTCAACGCAGATTTTAATGGTTGATTGTGAAAATAACATATTCGTTAATTTTTGTTTGTTAGAAACATAAAAAATGTTAACAAATCAAAACTAAACTCGTCTAATTTTTTCGGGCTAAATATATAATTTAACTACATATTATTTTTTTTTTGATAAAAAAAACTACATAGATTTTTAAAAAATATATACAACTTATATCAATGGAATGGATACAAATATATGAAAAATAAGTTGAAAAATATAAAAATGAATTAAAGAAAATTTGAAATTTTAATTTAAAATCCAGCCAAATTCATATTTATTTGAAATGAAAATAAAAATTGAGTTAATTTGATTTCAAACAAAATAAATCTAAATTTGAAAATATTCTAAAATCAAATAAACAATAAAAGTGTTATTAATATATCAATTAAGAATTTAAATCTCTAATTTTTTTAATCAAATGTGTAGTCTTAATAGGTAGAGTGACCTGAACTATCTCATTATAATTCTTTTTAACTCTCTTATTCTTTAAATGTGTTATAATATTTTTTATTTTTATTTTAACAACATGGTTGAGCTGTAAAATTAGAGGTATATATGGGTTGGGATGAGTGTGTTTTTTAGACCAACGAGAATTGTGTGGGTAGCGCATAATATCCTAATAAAGTCTTCAACCGAATCCAAGTCAAATTTTAGGTTGAGTTGGGTTATGGGTTATAACTTTTTTTTTATTTTTAATTTAAAAAGTAAATTTATCTATAACAACTTAAATGTTAAATACTAAATATCTATGATATTTATTACAAATTTTAAATAAAGATAAATATTATAACAATTATGAAAACAAAATATTAAAATAATCCATAAATTCATCCATCTTTATACAAATATATATATTATTAATATATATCTAATAGAGGTTGGATGGGTCAACACAATTTTTTTAAACAACTAGTGACCCAATCTGAAAATAATAGAAAAAGTTTAACCCAATCAAAAAAATAAAACTAATCCAACCAAATCTTTACATTTTGGGTTAGATAATATGATAGTTCAAATGGTTATTTAAACACCCTAATTAAAATTACTAAAAGTTTGAAGATATAACTAATTAAAAAAATAGTTTATAAAAGTATTTATAATTTTTCTATCTTATATTTCCATTTTGATAATCAAATATAACTTTTTATAATTTGAATAAAAAATTAAAATCCTTAGATATTTTAATTTATTTTAAGTCCCTTCCATATTTGAACTTAACATAAAATTTTTATTTAAACATTTAAATACTTCTAAACTACTTGATAAGAAATTTGCTTTTAATTTTATGTTTTTGAAATTTAAGCTTCTTTTCTTTTAATTTTTTTCTCACTAATTTTAAACAAATATTTGAATTTTTAGTTAAATTGTATTTTTCGTAAAAACAAAATCAAATTTTAAAAATGATTTTTGAAAAAAATTGTTTTAAACTTAATTTTTTAAAATATAAATAGAAAACAATAACAATTATATATTTATAAGTTTAATTTTTAAAAATTTTAAATAAAATTTAAATAATTATTAATCATAAATTATAAAACATTTAAATGCGTAGAAACTAATTTAATTAAACTAGTTACAATTAAAAAAAAAAACTTTAAAAAGAATCCATTACCCACAAATTTTAAAAATAAAATACATAATGTCAAATCAATATCTAAAATATTTTATTTTGATTGACTAAAGATTGAAATCTACAAAAGAGTGATTACCTCCTAACGCAATATCTAATTAAAAAAAATATCACAAATCCTTTAACCAGCAAGCCAACCAATCTTCTATTGACACGTCAACAACTTACACTAAGATAAAATCTATCTACCAAAGTAAATCAATTTCCAGCTGTGAGTGCCGAGAGTCCAATTCATATAAATACGACATCATACATCGTAATTCGTAATTATCTCAAAAACAAAAGAAAAAATCTCAAAAACAAAAGAAAAAATCTTAATCTCCTCGGTAAACCCAGATTTCGATCTCTCTAGGTAAATTTGCAGACGCTCCCATTAAAACGCCCTCTTTTTCACTTTTCTTATTTCTCACGTTTATCACTTTCCATCTGATACAATTTTTTGGTAGAACACAATCCAATTTTATCAATTTTAAATTTTTGTTTTTTTTACTTTTTTATGTAATCTTTTTGGTATAAAAAAAAAGCGTTTGATTTGTTGCAATTTCATTCAGAATAATATATCATAATCCAACAATTTTGTGGGTCTTGCAATTTGGCTTATTGCTTTTGAAGGGTAAGATGAATTTTCACTTTTCTTAAGACCCTTTTTGATTTTTCCTTGTTTGAGATCGAAGAATAGTTGGATGGATTTGTTGTTTACCCAATTCATGATTAATGCTGTTTGAAAAGAGTATATTTTGAGTTTCAATCTTCTGTTCACGTTTTTCTTTTTATTTGTGCTTCAGAAATTTGAAGAGAGGTCTCAGCAATGGCTAAGGAGTCTTCAAATGGAGATGTTTATACCTCTACAAAACCCCCACCACCCCCTTCCCCTCTAAGAAGCGCTAAGTTTTTTCAGGTAACTATATCTCCCTTCACTTTTGTTGGATCAGAAATAGCCTTATGAACTTTTTCTTTTTCATAAATCTGAATCATTTTGAATGATGGGATATCTATGATCAACTTGACTTTTTTTATGGATCCTTTGTTGAATGTGATTGGTATTTGTGCAAATGTAGCTTTTTCTTTTTCACTAAGAAACTTCATTTGATGATGTTGCCATTGAAATTCCCGCTATGAAGTAATTGGATTGAAGCCTTTTTGTTTGTTGATCTTAGCTTGATATTGTGCATTTTGGGATTAAGTTCGAACAGAATGATTTTTTGGGGTTTTCAGTAGGGTTTACCTCTAACAACTTTGGAGAACACTGCTGGGGGAGTTTTGTGATTATAATAATAAGTTGGGATTCGAACTTGAGTTTCGGAGGCATATGTAGCTTTTTCTTTCTCACTATGAAACTTCATTTGATGATGTTGCCATTGAAATTTCTACTATGAAATAATTGGACTGAAGTCTTTTTGTTTGTTGATCTTAGCTTGATATTCTACATTTTGGGATTAAGTTTGAACGGATTTGTTTTTCGGGGTTTTAATAAAGGTTTACCTCTAACAAGTTTGGAGAACACTGCTAAGAAGGTTTTGTGATTATTTCTTTTGGATAAGAAACAATTTTATTGATAAATGAGATATCCAAAGTGTACAACAAAATGTTTTGTGATTATAATAATAAGTTGGGATTCAAACTTGAGTCCGTGACTGCTGCCAAATGACAGATCTTATCGCACTGGATGTGTTCTAGGTTTTGAAGAAATTTGATTGAATAGTGGAAGTTTCTAGAACATCATCTTGTGTTTCTGTTTTGAAGCAGATTTTCATTTTTATTGTTATGTTAGAATCATATGCTCTGCCTTCTTTATTGTCATTGTCCAAACCAACACATTCCTTGTATCATGATCATCTTAGTTATACTCTGTTTTGATGATCCAATGTTTTGTGTTTCAATGGCAGGCTAATATGAGAATTTTGATTACGGGAGGAGCGGGATTTATTGGCTCTCATCTAGTGGACAGATTGATGGAAAACGAAAAGAATGAGGTATAGAAACCTCGACGGGAGGAGTTTTAAGCAAAAATTACTGTCAATTGTATTGTTTGGAAGTTGATGTTCAAAGTCTATTTTTCTTCTCTTTAGGTTATCGTTGCGGATAACTATTTTACTGGCTCGAAGGACAACCTTAGAAAATGGATTGGTCATCCTAGATTTGAGCTCATACGACATGGTACTAGCATCTGCTTTCTGTGCCTACATACTTTGTCATCTTTTATCTCTTTTACCTTTTCTGTTAGTTAACCGGGATTCAAAATGACCCTTTTCCCCCATGTCATAATGCTAGATGTCACTGAACCGTTGCTGGTCGAGGTGGATCAGATATACCACTTGGCATGCCCCGCCTCGCCAATCTTCTACAAATACAATCCTGTTAAGGTAACAACTATTTGGGAGATCAAATTGGTTGCATTCATATTGCAAATTGAATGTTCTAACTTTTAACTCATGGTGTTCAGACAACAAAGACAAATGTGATTGGCACATTGAATATGTTGGGACTTGCCAAGAGAGTTGGAGCAAGGTTAGAACTTTGACTTTCATGGCCTTGAATTAGTCACCAGTATATATTAATATCTTTTTATGTTATTAACAATATAATAATGAAACTTAGGATTTTGCTTACGTCGACTTCGGAGGTTTATGGCGACCCCCTTGTTCATCCACAGGATGAAAGCTATTGGGGAAATGTCAACCCAATCGGTATGTTGAATATTCTCAAAACTGACGTCTAATGATAGATTTAGGACTCCCTTATAACTTGACTTCTATATATGTGGAAGGTGTAAGAAGTTGCTACGACGAAGGCAAGCGTGTGGCCGAAACATTGATGTTTGATTACCACAGGCAGCATGGGATTGGTGAGATTTATGCTCTTGTTTTGGATAATGTGTTTTTACTTCGTACAGTTTGATGTCAACCTAATAACACTAAGAAATTTTCCTGTAAAAGAGATAAGAATTGCTAGGATTTTCAACACCTATGGACCGAGAATGAATATTGACGACGGTCGTGTTGTTAGCAACTTCATAGCCCAGGCAATCCGGTAAGTTACCGTTACATCAGTACTTCATGAAATATATTTTCTTCTCCCCCCTCATTTGTGAACTTTTTGGATTATTTTCTTCTTTGTTTGGGTTGAAATCTCTTCTAGTCTGCTTTGCGTGAATTCTCACGTACACATGCTCTTCGTAATGCAGTAGCGAACCATTGACTGTTCAGGCGCCTGGAACACAAACACGGAGTTTCTGTTATGTTTCCGACATGGTATGTGAGATAGACAACTCCCGAGCGTTACTTTTTTCAATGGTTGTTTACTTGTTTTCGTGATTGGAAATGGAAAATGCTCTCAGCTCATGGTTTATTACTTTTAATTCACCAAGGTTGAGGGACTAATCAGACTCATGGAAGGAGAGAACACCGGGCCGATCAACATTGGGAATCCAGGTTTCGTATATAGCTTAACATATAACTATGAGTTCCAGGAAGGCAATTGTTCAACTGTCATTAGTAACCCTATGGCCTATCGTGTATTGTCTCAGGTGAATTCACCATGCTCGAGCTCGCCGAAACAGTCAAGGAGGTATGATATGTCTCTCTAAAGTGAACAAAAAGAGGTTCAGATTAGAAAGATGAAGATCTAAACAATCATAAAGCTATATGGAAGCTCAAATTGTCGAAGCTTTCTATTCGTTGCTTTAACTCCCAATGTTGTTTGGTTTTGCAGCTCATCAATCCGAATGTCGAGATTATCATGGTCGAGAACACCCCGGACGATCCGAGACAAAGGAAGCCAGACATTACAAAAGCAAATGAGCTTCTTGGATGGGAACCAAAGATCAAGCTGAGAGATGGACTGCCTCTGATGGAGGATGATTTCAGGGCAAGACTTCAAGTGCCAAGATAGGAGTAAATGGCATTTTCTTAGGAATCAAACACTATTTTCTCTTTTTTCTTTTTCTTTTGCCTTTTGCATAAAAATCTTTGCAGCTGCTTCCTGGTGAATGGGATGATCAACGTGGTTGAGAGCTGAGTGAAGATGTTTTGACATGATGATGAGTTTTTTAGTCTTTTACTAGCTTTGTTAATAAAAATTATTATTTTCAAATTTTATGTTATGAAGTTAATTCTTCAAGAGGGAAAGAATAAAACATTTTTTTTTTTATGGAATGTTGGCAATGCTGCTTTGATGAGTTATAGAGAATGAGGGTGTTTATTTTTGTGAATTCTCCCTCCATTTATTTGTCTCCTTAACTAATTTATTTTCTTTTTATAACTATTTATCTCTAATTATTATTTTTTATGATGTCTTAGCGGTAAAATATCACACACCTCAAAAGTAAATAGTTTGGTTTTTCATCCATGTTATTAGGTGTGTTTACCGTTGGGTTTGGCCAATCTGAACCGAATAAAATAATTTGATTTTGGATATATACCGAAGCAAATTGTTTCTTTAGTTTGAACCAAACTAAACCAAACTACAAATATTTGGTTTGGTTTTATACCTAAGTTTGATTCGATTTTATATATAAACTAGGTTTGATTTAGTTTGGTTTTTAGTTTATGTATTATAATATACAGACGATTCAATTTTATATATAATATAGATTTGATTCAGATTTTAGTATTTAGTTTTTGGTTTTTGGTTTCTAGTTTTATATAATATATTATATATGTAATATAAATAGTTCGATTCCGTAGACAAATAGTAAATTTTGAAGTTTCATTTGGAAAAATAGCAAAAAAATTTCAAAATTATAAAAATAGCAAAACAATTTTTAAATTAAAAAATTATAATTAACAAATATCCAAATTACCCCACACACTAAGATTGATAAAACCAAGTATCAGCAAATACACTACACTCCCCTTGCTCGATAGCAGCTAAAATTCCCACCAAACTCCAAAATAATCTTTAATTTAATTGAAGCCAACCATATCACATAAAACAAAAATTTAACAAAAACCCACAAAAACACCTTGATACTCACCTAGATACTATTGGCCAATTCGATCATATCAAAAGAGGCAAAAAAGATATTGAGAAAAAACGAGGAAATAGTGAATGAGAGAGGAAGATCCATGACACTTATGGATGCTACCTTCCACAATTGTGGCAGCACAAACGTGAGGCAGTCGATGGATGTGGCGCGATGACGTTGCTCTTCACACAAAGGAGGAAGCTCGAAGGAAGGAGAGGATGACGTTGCTCTTCACACAAAGGAGGAAGCTCGGACGTTGCTCTTCACACAAAGGAGGAAGCTCGAAGGAAGGGAAAGGTGGTGGCTTTGTGCGACACTGTAGAAACTTAGGTTTCTTTATTTTTCTTTTTTAATGTTATTTTAACTTACAAAAACGTAATTAAATATAATTTTTTAAATATATATTATATTTTGGCGGCTATGTGGGCCATTAGTAACCTAAAACTTAGGTTTCTTTATTTTTTTTTAATGTTATTTTAACTTACAAAAATTTAATTAAATATATATATATATATATAAATAAGTGAAAATTTGGTTAAATAAAAACAAATCTAATATGCAACTAACCATTCAAATTCAAAATGGTTAAATAAAAACAAATCTAATTTGCAACTAACAATTCAAATTCAAAAAGGTTAAATAGTAACAAATCTCATATGCAACTAACAATTCAAATTAGGAGATTCAAATTAGGAGAAAATATGACACCTTTATCTACTAGATCGGTTAGGTTGAAATGGTGTAAATGATGATCCCATATACACTGTATTTCTTATAAGAATGGATGCACGGTCTTATAATCGACGATGCTAGTTACACTATTTCTATTTCCAATTGATACACGGTTTTAATTTGAAACTTGTAATCTAACCACATAAAAGACAATTAGGGAATTTCAAAAATATTTGGCATGTGCGCGACATGCTTTTGTCAAAAATCTTATTAATTTCAAATTTTGCCAAAAATCAAGATGAGCCCCTGAAATTTGTCATTCCATTCAATTTCTCAACCATTTCGAATAGATGCTTTAGTAAAAATCAAACTTTTGATTCGGTTCACTAGTTTGGTCGGTTTTAGTGTCCCCTTAATGTTAACATTGAACAAAACAAAATCCTTTTTTTTCCTTTTAACAATTTGTCACTCCCTACAAAATAACAATGAAATTAAGAATTTTATTCTCCACTTCTTGAGATAGAAAACAATTTAATGTTGATGTAAAACAGAGTCAAAACAAACAATTTACTGTACATATTTGGTTTTTCCTTGGTTCACACACACACACTCGATGAAGGCATTTAAAATCACTTTATAAACACACATTTGTTCACAAAATCTATTGTTCTCTATTAGTTTTTCATCTAAATTAACAAATTTTAAAATTTTATCCTTTGAGAAATTAAAATGGATTCTATACATCTTTTAACCTTTCTTGCACGACCAATTTCTATCTCCTACTTTTTATATTGACTAGCACATAACACGGAATACACATGAAATTTATAATTTATTTCAGTACATAGAAAAAAGAGAAATTATTATAAACGGACAAAATATCACGATAAACAATAAAAATTTTCTATATTTATAAGTAATTTGACTTATTTTTCTATATTAGAAAACAACTCTAGAAAAAAAAGTAAACAAATTATAATTGATGAAATAGTCTTTTACATTGTTTGACATGAATAGTTGTAACCATTTGAAGAAAAAGATAATTGAAATTTATGGAATTTTAAAGGACAAAGAACATGGCAATCATTCATATATATCTCTATTGTTAGATCGTAATGTTTCATATATAAGGTCTATATCACACTCATACATAGGAGAATACACCACTTTGTCATATAACTATTCCCCCCTTAATAAGTTGCGATACAAGGCAAAAAAAGTGACTGTTCATTCAAACATATTTCCATTATTAGATTATAGTATTTCATATATATGGTTTAGATCACATCAATGCACAATATGATAATCACTTCGACCTCGAATAGTTGTAACATGACAAAGTGTGTGATTCTTTATTCAAACATATTTTCATCATTAGATCGTGATGTTTCATATCTATTATTTAGATCATGTCTATACACAAAAATGATATACCACTTCGTCATGTACCCACATCAACTTGAATAATTGTAACAATTCATACATATACCTCAATTTTTAATCCATGGTGTTTTGAATCTACGATTTGGATCACATCACATCCAAAGGATACATCACTTTGTTGTGTAATTACCTCAACCCAAATTGTTGTAATAGGGCAAAGGGCGCGACTGTCCATTTAAACACTCTGTTGTTAGATTATGATATTTGAAATCTATGGTCTATGTGACACCCATACACAAAATGCTACATCACTTTGTCATGTGAGTACTTTGACCCAAATAGTTTCGACAAGGTTAGTGACGTGACTGTCCGTTTAAACATATATCCACCGTTAGATCATCATGTTTTATAATTTATAGTATAAATCATACTCATACCTAAAATAATAAACTATCTTCGTTGTGTAATCACTTCATTTCAAATAGTCGTAACGGGGAAAGGGACTTGACTGTCCGTTCAAACATTTATTTATGGTTAGATCATGATGTCTTATATTATGGTGTTGATCACACTCATAAATGAAAATGATCCATTCAATCATTCAGCCTAAATAATTGTCATGAAGAACAAAATAAAAATTTATAAAAATTCAAAGGTTTATATGAAGCAAAGATTCTCCTATGTAGCCTCATTTATACACACTAGTAAACAATTATGTGTTGCCATGCATTTTTTTAATGCTTTCATATATTTGTGGGTTATAAATTATAATAGGAACTTAATATTTTTGTTGTGATATATTTATCTTAAGTCTTCATTTTAATAAAAAAAAAAAATACATAACTTAATTGACATAAAATATATAACAATTAAAAGATTTGAAATTCAAAATCTCTATCTCTGAATTGTACTGAAAAAAAATATTCATTAACTAAGAAGTTATTTAAATTATATTGTAGTTATCAACCACTTTAATTGATTTTGAATGTTTGTATTAAATTAAAAATTCCTTCGTAATTTGCAAATATTACCAAATTTTTTTATTTCAAGAAATATGTCCAACAACCAAATTCCTAGGCATCTAGACATAGATACAGACATCTAAAATATAAGATATTTAAATATCTTGTAAGCAAATTAATATAAATATTTATTTCCTTAATTAAGTAATTAAACATTGATGTCTAATTAGTAATTAGAGGGTGTGTACGGAACCACCATTAAATAAAATATAAAACATACTAATTAATGAAACAACAAAAAGAAAAACTCTACGCCCTTTACAAGAAAAGTGAACAACTATAATTAGATCGAATAAAACCATGATTAAGAATAATTTGACAAAATTTAGATTTACTTAATGAATAATTTATTTGAATGTACAACAACGATAAAAAATGCTTCTCAGTTTATTATTATTATTATTTAATATTAACGAGTTATATTACAATTTATAACCATATACTACGTCACAATTATGGGAAGAACCTAATTTTAAATATATATGAATAACAAATAACAAAATGCAAAATACTAAATAATATCTTAAGAGCTCTATGGGTAAAGATTATGTTTTATCTTTCCTCCTTTATAGTTTCCAACACTTAAATGGAAATATAAATATTTTGACAAAAACAACAAGATATTTTATTTTTATTTTTCTAAACTGAAATTTATAAATTTTAGGAATATTATTTAATTGTTAATTTGTACCTTGTTAGTTTTTTGTCCATAATTTTATTTAGTTGAAAGTAATGAGTTTATTAATATTTTTAATTATTTGTTTTACATATTTTTATTTGGTTGAAATTAATATGTTTACGGATATTTTTAATATTTTTTATAAATTAGTAATTAAATACATAAAATTTAAATAAAATTGCAATACTCATGTAAAATTAGGATAAAAATAGTTACAATTGAAAGTTAATGATCCAAATTAATATGACTAAATAAGTTAAAGGATCAAAATTAATATTTTGTAATAATTACTATCTCAAAAGTTGGTGAGTCGATCTACTATTCTCAATAATTATATTAAAAAGAAAATTCAATATCTCTCTCCTTTTTATTATTTTCTTGGATTCCCCCACCCCACTGTAAAAAAAAATGAAAATCCAATATATCATTCGTAATTTTTTTGGATTTTCATAAAATAGATAAATGCAATATATATATATATATATGAATGTAATTTAACAAAGCGCATGCTTGCCAGCTAATAAGCTTCATAAAATTACGCCCATACGGACAGCTAATTCCACTCTCGCGAATTTTAAGATTCTTTTGTTTTGTTTTTGTTTTTGTTTTTTTTTTTTTCTTCTAACTCTCAAATTTCTTTCACATTTCATCTTTTTATTGATTTATTATTCCAAATCCGAATTTTCGAACTATTTTTCTTTTTTAGAATATTAGAATTTTCGTCTTCCCTTTGATTCACTCTCTCTCTCTCTCTTGTCTGAAACTTTCTCACCGGCAGCGAAGCCTCAAACAGTTTCCTCTTGATTCTGTTTCAAATGTAGAAGAAAACACTTTCCACCTCCATCTCTCAAGAACTTCAACTCACTCCTTCTTCTTCTTCGTTCCTTTTTTCTTTCTCTTTGGAAATTTTGTGGTCTTATGTCTTCCACCTTCAGTCCTTCACGGAGCCCAGGGAGTTCTCGGCTCCAACAGTTGGGACCCGTGTCTGGAGTCTCTCGTTTGAGATCTTCATCGCTCAAGAAGCCTCCTGAACCTCTAAGAAGAGCCGTCGCAGATTGCCTTTCTTCCTCCGCAGCTAATTCGCATCATGGAGGTCCCTCTGCTTCCGTCCTTGTTGCTGAAGCTGCCAGGACCCTCCGGGTGAGTAATTCCAAGGTTTTCTCTGTTCATTTCCTTTGGATCTTGCAATTCTGCTCGGATTACTACACAATCTGCCTATTCTAATTTGGGTTTTTTTTTTTTTTTTTGTTAATTAAAACTTTCTGTTCGTTTGACTTGAGCTGCGTGGTTTGTGGGAATTTTGTCGGGTCTGAGCTTAATTTGTTCCCTGGTTGAGAGCTGGGATTTCTAACCTTGGCTGGTTTCTTGGACATGAATGTTTGTTTCGTTTTTGCAATTGAATTGTGCCGATATGAATCTGGTTTGGTGTTTCTTTCGTTTTCTAATGTCGAATGTTTCGGGTTGGACATTGGGAGTGTCGTCTGCTTTTTGTAGCTTATCGGTGACATGAGAATAATTACAGCGTTTAAATGGAAGTGTAATTATGGCAATTTAGTTCTTTTTGGTGAATGTGTTCCCGTCAATCAATTATGTTTAAGGAAATAAATCATAACTAAAATAGAACGTTCAAACACTCATGTCGTATTGAACTATTAAAAAGTTGTGCTGATTTCTGCTGGGGTTCATTTGCATCATGGGTTAATTCTCATATTTAATTATTCTCCAGTTATAATGAATCGGTATTATCTTCACCCTCCTACATTTACTCTTTTATTTGTTTAGTTTTTGCATTTTTATATCTGCCTAATATTGTGCTGTCTCTTGAATGATGACATAAAATATAGAACGGTAATGAATGCTGTGATGACCTAGTAGTACATAGCTTTCGAGCCTGGTTAAGAGGCAAATTCAGTGGATTAGAACCAATTAAGTTACCGCTGCTTAGTATTTCAATAGTGCTGCCCAGTTAGGAATGTCAGGGAAGAATTTCAAGCACAGTAAATGTAGGGATAAGTGATTAAATGACATGTTCAAAGCTCTCATTTTTTGTTCCAATTGCTCATCGTTGCAGCAGCAGGGGCCACCTGCATCAGGCTAACTATGGCTAATATGTAATTGAATGCAAATGATTTGCATTACTTATCCTGTCTTTTACCTATTTCTCTGATATGCGTAAGTCAAGTAGGGCTGAAGGTGTACAACATTCTTTCTCCAGAGATTGCCGTTTCACCTCAGTTGAAAATTAGCTGAGAATTCATCCAGTCACACCTCATTAGTAAATCGACTACCTCAATAGTTTTTAACAGGTCTGTAATAGCATGAACTTTAGCAATTTTATTGAACTTTTCTCTAAATTTAAAACTCAACGAGGATGATTTCTTTGGAGATTTATGGTTTTAGCACTTTTGAGAAGGCAGAGCTTTGAAGGTTTTTTGTTGGGTACAAAACCTAGATGGACAGATATTTTAGCCGAAGATGGAACTATGAGGGCACAAAGAAACCTAGTATATAAAGAGTGGCTTGCTGTTGACCAATCCTTCCTGGGATGGTTGTGTTGTTTGCGTCCACGCATCCAAATGTTGGTAGTAAGTTATTAGAAGTGTTTCAGCCAGAGACTGACTATTGAATATTCAGTTGGAAATGTAAACACATCCAACGTGAGCTAGCTTAGATCCTCACTTCAAAATACCAGAAACGGATCAGTGAAAATGTGTCAATACTGGGCTACACAACAAAGAAAAAATTTGGGGTCATGACTCTTGTTTGGAGAGAAATCATAGTCAAGCATCATGTTGGCGATGATGCTGAATATGTACTAATTAATGATAAGTTATCAGCAAATCCAATTGGATGTGGCAATACTTTGATATGACATTTCTAACCTTAAAAACACCCTAAAAGAGACTTTCAAATGCTTGGTTTTGCACTAGCTCGACACAGGGACTTCAGTGTTATGGTCGAGGAGTTCCTTCTCCATCCGGCCTTTCATGAGAAGGGTTGTCTTTTGTGGTTTGTAGGGGTGTGCACAATTTTATGGGTTCTTTGGGGGAGCCAAACAACAAAGTGTATAGAGGAAAGGGATCTTAGTGATGTTTGGTCTCTAGTTAGATTCTATGTTTCCTTTTAGGCTTCAATATCGAAGACCATTTGTAAGTTTAACTATTCTATAGGAACTATTTTTGTATACTTGGAGCTCCTTTCTTTAGTGGGCTTAGTTTTTTGTATGCCCTTGTATTCTTTCATTTTTTTCCATGAAAGTTGTTATTTTCTTTTAAAAAATCACTGTTTAAAATTTGAATATTATACTGGGAGCCAATGAAATTGTCCTGCCATAAAAAACCAATAGAAAGAAGAAGATCATTAATTGAGGTAGGAATCTAAACTTTAACAAAGACAATTCTGGGGGCACACACTTGCCAAGTTATTGACGAATACGGTCATTTGACTTCCTCTCGTTATGCAGGAACACAATGAAATCAAGCCAACAACCCATATAGGTGCACCAAACTTAATTTCAGTGTTCTATTGGTATAATAAGTGCTACAAATCATAACGTCCTTGACTTGATGAAGTTGAACGAAAAGGTAGAGTATGGAGTTAAAAAGTTCTTTAGCCATTGGTGATGGCTCTCAACTGAAAATTGATCTTATTGGTTATTCTGTGATTTCATCCCAACTCTTACAACACACTTGTTTATCTTAAAAATATTCTCAATGTAACTGCCTCACCAAAATGTCTTCTCAGTATATTAGAGCTTACTCATGAAATTCTGTTACATTTGAATCACTATTACAAGAGAAGGCAAGAAGGTGTAGCTGGAACAGGGGCTTGATGAGGGCTCTATCAATTTGATTGCCCCTCGTCAATCAGTTATACAAAGCCTCCTATGTTTTGGAAAGGATAGCAGTCTGTTAGGTACTTAAGCACCTTGGAGAACCACACCCCAAAAGCTAGCTATTGAGGTGGGAGAGCCAAGCCACTTAAGTACCACATTGGTCATCCCATTCTAACCAATATGGGACAAAGGTAGCCCATACCGACCTTGGTTCCTAACAATACCCCAACCCTGGAAAGCCAACGTCCTGGTGGCTACTCCGACGGTACTTCACTTAGCCACACCTGGTTAGAACCCTCCGCCGGTTCCACTCCAGAATGTCAACAACCGACTCTGATACCATTGTTAGGTACTTAAGCACCTTGGAGAACCACACCCCAAAAGCTAGCCTTTGGGGTGTGGTTCTCCAAGGTGCTTAAGTACCTAACACAGTATTTGAGTTTGTTTGTATGTATTGCTCTACTAACACATATCTTATGGGACAAAGTTATTGCGAGTCGATATAGTCTACACCCCTTGGAGTGGGTTGCATATGGTGGGGCCAAAAGGCCTAATAAAAACCTCTAGAAAGGGACAGCCTTTGGCTTCCCATCTTTTTCCCTATTCGTTACATGCTTCGTTAAGGAAAGCTCGAGTTTTTATTTTTGGAAAGATTGGTGGGTGGGTGATAAACCTCTTTGTGAGTTTGTTTCTACGTTATCTCATCTTTCAAATAAGAAGTTTCATTTTGTGGCTTCTATTTTACCGAGTTCTGATCCTTCTGCCTCTTTGTCATTAGGTTTCACGTATGATTTTTTGTTTTTGTTTTTTCAGAAAGAGAGGCGTTAGATATTGTGGGTTTTTTTTTTTCTATTCTTTAGGATCAATAGGTTTTTCGAGGGAGAAGGGATTCTAGGCTTTGGGCTCCCAATCTTTCTAGGGGGTGCTCTTGCAGTTTTTTTCTTTCGTTTGTTGTCTCCCCTTCCCAATCTGCCTTTGTTGTCTCCTCCATCTGGTAGATTGAAATCCCTAGGAAGGTAAATTTTTTTGTGTGGTAGATTTTACACGAGAGTCAACACTGTGGACTTTGTTTAGAGACATTCTTTCCTTGTGTTGTACTCGTTGTGGTGTATTCTTTGTAGGAGTCAAGCTAAGGACTTGCATTACTTATTGTGGGGTTGTCCGTTTGTTCAATCTCTTTGGTATCGTTTGTCGGAGGCTTTTGACTTATGTTTGGTGTGGAATCGCGATGATTATGCTATTATTGACGAGGTGCTCCCAGGCTAACTTCTTTGCTATTTTGTGGGGAGTTTGGCTCAAGAGGAATGGTAAGATTTTTAGAGAGGTGGAGTGGTCGTGTGATGAGGTTTGGAAGGCGGTGAGGCTCATTTTTGGTTGGCAATGAGCCAATCATAATTTGTACGCTGAGGTTTGGAAGGTGATGAGGTTTGTAACTATGATCTTAGATTGATTATGTTGGATCGGAATCCCATTTTGTAGTTGGTCTGGGTCCTTGTACATTCTTTCATTTCTCTAAATGAAAGAATATATAGTTAATTTTATTTGGGTTTTTTTGAATTTGGTCTTGTGTAGGATTTTTGGTTGGTTAAATTCTTTGTTCTGTTGCGTTCTTAAAGGTGTTAGTCATTCCTGGTGGCTCTTGTTTTGACCCTTTTGATTGGTTAGTTATTTGGTTTGTTAGTTTTTTTTCTTTTCTTCCATTGGAAGGTTGTTTCCTTGAACTTTCAGTATCTTCTCATCTTTCAATGAAAAGATCTCTGGTTAAAAAAATTGCATATTTATTAATTATTACCAAGCCATCATCTGATCAAAAGCTTTATCAAAATGATAGGACTATTTGGCAGCACCTGCAACCACAGACCTAGCATATTGTGTGATCTTGGAACACACGATTGCAGAGAGGGAACGAAGGTAACCAAACTTTTTAATGATGCTGGTCTAAATAGACTCATGAACTGTCTTTTTCGCTTAAGATGGTGAATCCTAATGTTGCTTTAATTTTTCACATTCTGCCATGGAAGATGATTCATACCATATATCATATTTTTCATATTCTTTTAAGTTATCGGCAGGTGCATACAAACATCAGGATTTTTTACTTTTTATTTTTGCCCTGTGTTTTGACAATTGCAATTTTTTAATTACTTTGGTTGATAGACCAGCCGACTTTAAACTATTTCTTTGCAATGTCATTGGGTTCTGATAATGAATATTATTATACCTTTTTTTGTAAGAAAAAAACATTTTTGTATGAGCACATGTTAGAACCTCAGCCCTGGTGAATCCAAGAGCCCATGTATCTCTCTCATTACGGCTAGGCGCTAGCTGATACCAAGATCTTAAGAAATTGATTTAGTTTAACCGATTCGCTAGAGGGAAAATTGTTTGTATTAGGCTATTATTATTACTTACCAGATACTTCATTGCCATGGCTAGATAACAAGAGCAATTAAAAATCATTTGTATTGTGCTATTATTGTTACTTGCCAGATACTTCATTGCCATGGCTAGATAACACAAGGGCAATTAAATATTTGGAAATTAGAGAACTAAAATTATGTCTGATTTATGCTTGCATTCTGAGAAGGCACTATATCAGTGTCCTATATACTTATTTTGAATAATCGTAGGTATTAAATGCTTGCTAACACACATTGCCCATTTGACTAGTCTTTTTTTGATTTTTTTTTGGATAAAGAAACATTTTATTGATAAATGAATTAAGGGAAAAACCTTGAACACCAATAGGTAGTTACAAGAAAGATATCCAATTGACAACTAAAGAGGATAAACTATAATGGTTAAAATGGTGCTTAATTTTGCACCAAGAAAAAGCAGTAAAGAGAATAAATTCCAAAAATCTATCAAAAGTGGAGAAAGAATCATGAAAAAGACGACCATTACTCTCGCCCCAAAGAAACCAAAAGAAGGCACGCACCAAAGCCAACCAAATCATCTTTTTAGTAGCACCAAAAGGATGACCCACAAATAAAATAGCAAAAAGATCAAAGATAGAATTAGGGCACGACAAAGAGTAATCAAAAGCCTCCATAATAGCAGTCCAAAATCCAGAAGCAAATGGGTTGGAAATTCAGAAGAATGCCGACACATGAGACACCAAGAAAGCGAAAGAGATATATAAAGCATTCGTCACTGAAGACGGTCCTTTTATTGAGAATAAAATGAAAGAATACATGAGCCCAAAAAAAAAAAAAAAACCATCCCACAAAAGAGGGATTGCCTCTTCAAAAAGGGCCTCCAGTCTTGTACAATAGTGCCTATCAAATAACTATAAAATTCTTCGTAACACGAAGCTCATTTGACTAGTCCCACTGAACAATTATATAACCCTATAACCCCTGACATAAAAAACTCGTGAGATATGTCATGCTATATAGGTTTCTATTGGGATTGAGCCATCACCTGAAAAGCATTTGGGTTTGGAAGTTCTCTTTTATCATTCACCAATCCATAATTGACCATTATCCTGTGTGTTTGGTTACCCGCTAGTAATTTTTGGACAGGAAAAAGTTATTTTTATTATGCATGCACAATTGTGTTAATTTTTCTTGTCTCCAGCTTTTTCTTTGAGCATAGATGTTCTGCATTTCCAGTGCTATTGTTGCTTTACAACTCATTTGGTCTTTTCTGCATCCAGCCCAGCTGTAGTTGCAAGGTCTGTGGCACTTTTGAAACGCTACCTTCTTAGGTATGTTAATCAAATCATCTTATATTTCAGTTATATTCTAATACTCTAATACTTGTTGAACTGGGTTGAATGTCATCATGAGACGTGAATGCTTTTTTATTTTTTATTTTATTTTTATAACTTTTTTCAGAAGAAACAAGATTCTCTATTTCATCCATGAATAAAAATACAAGTCATGAAAAATATTATCCCTTCCAGTTCCACCCATGGTGGATTACAAAAAATGATCTCCCGAGACCGTAGTCTTTAAAAAGTGATTATATTTTGAAAAAAATGATCTCCCAAGACTTGTAGTCTTCCACCCAAGGCATATGTATTGGTGTAAATGTATATTTACACCAATACTTAGCATTAAAAATAACACAAAAGGTGAAATTAAATCATTGAAGATCCTATTATTTTGAACAGAAAGGCCTCTCTTTGATCAACCCCCCACCCTTCACAGCGTTGAACAGAAAGGCCACAAGGCTTACATTATTATGTCTCGTGGGTACCACTTGAACCCAAAAGAAGAGTCCATCTACCTTTGCACACATGCACGCATGAATTTATAAGTTCAATAATTGGGGATAGCCTTTGCCTAGAAAACTAAATCAAGTGAAAATTTCAAACTTCACGCAGTATTAATTTTCACCTTGAAATGGCCCGTACATAGAGGACCTTTTAAAAGCCTTTGGCAGTTTATTTATTTGACCGCTAACAGTGGCGGATCCAGGAATATATGTCACGGGGGCACAATTTCAATAATGCTAAATGTCAATTTTAGATTTTGTGTATGTGAAAACTTTTTTTTTTTTTTTTTTTTTTTTTTTTTTTTTTTTTTTGTAAATTTTAAATGTGTAATAAATCCACAAAATTTTCTATTTTGTATGCAATAGAGATACATTCAAAATTTTAAAAAATAGAATTAATTGTTCTACTATACATAAGTTTTAATTTGTGTTAGATAAATTTTCAATTTTTTTTTAATATCTTTTAAGATTCACATATCTATTAGATACAACATTATAACTTTCGTGTTCAATTAGAGATAAAATTAAATTTTCTCTAATAAAACAATGGTTGTTTTAGAAAATATATATATGTATAACATATTGAAAACAAAATTGAAATCTCAGAGGTTTTACTCGATATAAAATTAAAATTTTAGGGATCTATAAGAAATTGTTTAAACTATAAAAAGACCTAGTCGACAAAAATTTAAAATTGATGAACTAAACTTATCAACTTATTATATAAACAGAGACCTAGTCGACACAAATTTAAAATTGATGAACTAAACTTATCAACTTAATATATAAACAGAATAAAATTTTTAAAAAAGTATTATTTTAAATAGAATGAAGTCTTTTTTTTTTTTTTCCAATTAAATTATCTAAAATTTTTAGATACAGATAAATATATAACCAGAAAATCAAAAATTAAAAAGGACAAAAAAGAGAGAATAAAAACACGTTGGAAAGTTTCACACATGCGTGAGCTATATGCACCCCAGACCAAGAAAGCAACCAATGCATTCTGAATTATTATTGAATATTTTAACACAATGTACAATAGAAAACACAAAAAAAGGAACTCCGGGCAGCGTTCAAGCCAATGCCTTCCCCGACCAACAATCCATAAATAAATTTTGGTACTCATGATGGATTTTTTTTATGTATATTAGTAATTGTTACTTATATTAAAAATACAAAAACCGATAATTTGAGGGCCTTGGCCCCTACGTGGATCCACCATTGACCGCTAAACTTGTGACTAACTGTGTTCATCAATGTTGAAGTTAATACATTTTTTTTTGGCATTATTCCTGGTTGAATTGTCGGGTCATTACTACGACCTTTCCAAGGCCTTTTCATTTGTCTACTAGTCCCAATATCATGGTTGTATAGGCTTGGATTCATTCTCAAGCTACAGGAGACTTATGTGTGCATTAGAATCTTAATGATTTAGAGGTGGGTGAACGATTTAGTCTCTTCCATCTTCTTTGGTCAATTATGTTAGGGTCCACGGATGAGTCTTGGATTTGGCCCTAAAATTCCACTAGAAGAGTATTTATTATTTACAATCAAACTTCTCATGAATGACTCAGTTCATGCTATTGGTTATAGTTGGAACAACTTGTATTTGGTGATATGGAAGGATTCTTACCCTACAAAAATTGAAGTTTTCTTAGGGGGCCTAGTCAGGGTGGAATTAATACAACTGTTTGCTTACAAAGGAGCAGTGTTTTCAAAGCGCAAGGTGCACTTTAAGGCGATAAGTTTCATAATCGCCTCTAGGCGAGAGGCGACAAAAAGACGTTTCCTGAGTGAAGTGAGGCACACTTAATATAATAATATTAAGTATTGGTATATTAGTTCACCTAAGTAACTTAAACAATTGAAAAAATAAAGATATAAATAAAAGATCAAATGACATCAAACAAAAACTCTTATGAAAAACAGCACTAAGCCATTAACTAAGAAGTAGAAATACTGCCACATAAACAAGAATTAGGATTAGTAATGCTGCCACATGACTGTTTTACTATCAGATGGCAATGAAGCATGCGAGTGTGTGCTACTACTTTGTCTACACAATTACCTCTCTAGTGCTGCATGAAAAATGTGAAAATGAGAAACATGGGAGATTTTGAAGCTTGCACACACACAGGTTCTCCAATTTCTTTGTTCTTTTCTTTTTTTCTCGTCAACTCTGATTCTTTTTCTTCCTCTTCAATTTTTCTTCTTCATCATCTTTGATTCTTAATACAGCTCACAATTTCTTCTTGTCATCTTTTTTATTCTCCCCCCACCCACACCCAAAAAAAAAAAAAAAAAACTAAATACCAAGTGTTCGCCTTAATGCATGGTCAATGTGCAGAAAGGCGACCAAAGGCACTGCAAGGCGAGCGCTCTGTTAAGGAGCAAGCCTTGGCAACCTTCAAGGCACAAGGAATTGCAAACTAAACATAACTTAAGTTTTTTTTTTTTTTTTTTTTTTTTTTTGGGTTGCATCACTTTTTCAAGTTTTTTAAATGAATTTTCAAACGGAAACTTATTAAGAGTGTAGACATTGCAACACTCTTTCAAGTTTAAGTGTTTAAGTGTTTTTTCTTTTTCTTTTTTTTTTTTTTTTTGGAGGGGATAAGAAACACAACTTTCATTATCACAAAGAGCGACACAAAAGGAAGGGGAGATGAGGTATCTCCACACAACAAATTACAAAAAAAAAAAGCCCAACTAGTATAGATTTCAGTTAGGCTATAATTACAATAGAATTTAGAAGTGGAAGACCACGTAGAAGCAAAAAGAGTAACCAAACTCCAAAAAAAAAGTCATTATTATTTTCTTGATCACGAAAGATTCTAGAGTTTCTTTCAAACCACAGCCTCCAGAGGAGGGTGAATATCCCATTTGATAAGAAAACCTTAGTGAATTGAAATTAGAAACCCTTTTGGAATGAGAACCCCTAATTCTCAATCACTAAAACTCCCAAATCAACTCGATTTCAACCCTAAGAATTGGATTAGACACAAATTGCCTTAAGATCAAATATCTTGAGACAAGAACAAGTTTCTTGACCCAAGATTCAAACACTCCACAAGATAGGATGATCAATCCCACTTGAATGTTCTTGGCATGCAACTCAACACATGAAAATTGCGAAATTCAAGAAGCTCTCTTGGAAATCTTGAAAGATGCACAGAGGTCAAAACTTAATTCATCATAACTTCAAAACAACCTAAAGGCAAGGCTTTAATAGCCTCCAATTAAAAAAAACTCTAATGGCACATCATAGTTTGTAGTAAAATGTCTAAAATACCCCTACTTAAAATTTCATGAAAAGGATAACATTGGAAAATAATAAAATTACATCAAAATTATTAAATAAATTTAAATAATAATTTGATGCCTTGGACGGTTCATATCACCATTGGACCAGAGGATTTTTGCCTAAGCATTAACTGAGGACCTTCAACTAACTGTAAAATCAGTATGAACAACTGGAAAGAACTATTATTTTTGTAGCATCTCAAATGATGCAAGGCTGGTCAGCTCAACTCCAGGTGAAAACAAGTCGTTCTAGCTTCCTACTTGACAATTTGCAGCAGAGTTTTCTTTCTGGTTTTTTTTCCCCTTGCATTAAATGATTCTACTGCTCCTGGATGCTCTTTCATCCTTAAATGCCTTTCCCTACTACTCATTCATTGGAGGAGCCATTTCTGCCGCTCTTTGATACGAATTTGTGTTATACTTTGTTTTTGCAGATACAAACCCTCTGAAGAAACATTAATGCAGATAGACCGGTTTTGCTTAAACACAATTAGCGAGTGTAGTTTTAGTCCAAACCGAAGGTCATCGCCATGGTCTCAATCCTTGAGTCAACCATCTGCTGCATCTACAACCTCTTCCACTTTTTCTCCATTGCCCGTATCAAGTATTGCCTCTGGAGCACTTATAAAATCACTGAAATATGTTCGCTCCTTGGTGGGACAACACATACCAAGGAGATCATTTCAACCAGCTGCTTTTGCTGGTGCACCTTCTATGTCAAGACAGTCGCTACCTGCACTCTCATCTATGCTGAGTAGATCCTTCAATTCACAATTAAATGCTGCGAGTAGTGGAGAATCTTCAGAGCATAAAGACTCCACAGTTTTATCTATATCAAATTTATCTAATATTGAAGAAGTTGATGGTACGGTTGACCTTGAATACATTTCACTTGATGTCTTGAAATGGCGATGGCTTGGGGAACAACGGTCATCTCTTTTTCAAAGAGAGAGGTAATTAGCTTGTTAAATAACCTTCCTTTTCTTTATGCCTTTTATGCATGCTGTAGTATAAGTTAGTATGCTTATTCTGTATTCGCTAAATTCAATGCTGAATCTGTTTGATGGTGCAGTGATAATTTTGCTAATACTCAAGACTTGAGAACACGTAATCTTCTAGAAGTAGGTGCGGCAGCACTTTTAGTGGGAGATACAGAAGCCAAAATGAAGGATCAACCTTGGAAATCTTTTGGAACAGCTGATATGCCATATGTTGATCAACTATTGCAGCCTTCACCCATAGCAACTATAACCAATTCTTCCTCTGCCCGTCTCCACTTGAGGGCTATAACTGCGTCAAAGCGCACAAAACCAGGCTTGCATCAGATCTGGTATAGGTTTTTTTTCTTATGTTTATTCTTTCTTCCATCTATTATTACTTAGCTTCCTCATGCTTGCTAGTCTGTACTTAAAAGATACACTAGACATTGGCTAAACTGAAGTTTTGGTTTCCCTACAACTACTAGAGGTGTCCATTTGGTATCTAAACTTCGTCCCTGTCCCCCTTTATGGATCTTAGTTTCCTTTCTAGCTACTATTTTGTTGCATTTTGGTCCTTGCTGGCATGGCCTTTGGCAACAAAAGTTGTGGCATTAATAGAAGTGACCTAATTGTTGTGACTAAATAACCATGGATTTATTATTTAAAATGTTGGATGAAGATCCAAACTGGGAGAAAAAATGGTTATATTGTTAATTTGCAAAATATGCTGTACTGTAGTTCTAGTTTAGGACCCTAAGTTCATTAACTAAATTATTAAAAGAGACTGCCTTTTTCACCCAGTGATAGGAGACTAGTAAATACAAAAAACCCTGGACAAGCGTTTTCATAAAAAAATGTTTATAAACCAAATTTTGGTCTTCTTTGAGATGCAATAATTGTATCTAGAAGTTAAATGGTCAGGTTGGAAATACAATGCACATCAACCAGAAGGATTTCCATTCTGTGAGTTAACTTTCTGCTTTTCTCCATATCAGGGGTGTTGGACAGAATACAATCTAAGGGGCTTTTGTCTCAATGAGTGGGGTTAATAAGTTTGGAGTTAGTAAGTTTGTGTTTGGGATGTAGAGTTGTAAGATGGAGTTCCTCGATAATTGTGAAAAGTAGATTAAGAGGAGAAGGTAGAGTTACTCGGTAAATGTGAAAAGTAGAGATAGAGGGGAAGATGAAGTTCCTCGATAAATGTGAAAAGTAGAAAAAGATGGGAAGATGGAGTTACTCGATAAATGTGCAAACTTCAATAGTGTTTACTATTGAATTTGAGTTGTTTAAACCAACTTATGAAGTTGGTGGGCCAAGCGGCCCCTAAAATAGCAAAGTTGTTAGAAAGAATACAAACTAAAATACTATAGATTGCCAAGATCCCACCCCTAACAAAACAAAAAAAGTAGTAAAATGTATAAAGAGGAGCTATCAATCTCCCTGTTCTTGCACAAATGTTAAGGCTTAGGATGCATTCATCATTAGGACCTGAAAAAAAAGACATTTTTGTTAACTATAGATCTCCATAATAGATACTAACCAAATTATTTCTCCAAATTATACTGAAAGAAAGGTTAACTTTTATAAATTTGTCTCTTGATATCTTAGTAATGTCATTTAGGGAAGATTCTCCTGGGAGTACATTTCGACCAAAGGCCCGACCACTCTTCCAATATCGTTACTACAGGTACAAAACAATAGATTCTGACATGAAACCCTGTAAGTTCATAAGGTATATAAAATCATTAAGCCAGTACTTGCTTATTTCAATTTGTAAAGTCACATAGAGAGTAATTGCCATTCGAAATCATGAAATTGATCATTGCTTAAATGGATTTTCTCATGAGTGATGCCCTTGTTATTACGAAAACTAGTGGTCTCGTTTTCATGCCATATATGAAACTTACATGCATTTTGAATTTTTACATTAACGCTTTCCCTTTCTGTTGGATATCTCTTCTAGGCTTTTAATGGATGATTGTATGATGTTATTGAAGTGGTAGGCTGGATATTACGATATCTTAGTGTCTGTTTCATGCAATTAGTACTATTTTTTTCTTTTTTCAAGGTATGAAGGGTCTGACATGTAATATTGATTTAAGATACTGGTTAACATGAGCTTTTATCATGACCTCAACTAGTTATGACATATATCCTCAAGCCTCATCTAAGAGGTCATCTGTTCGAGTTCCCATTCTCACGTGTTATTGAGCTCTCAAACATAAGCTCTTTAATATGAGGCTCTGAGCAACATATGTGCATATAATATTTTTTCTTTCTTGAAGGTATATCGTGAGGCTTTGTCGTAATCAAATGAAAAATTTTAATATTACCTAGAAGTTAAAAAGAAAAAAAAAATTGAACTCGAACAAGAAGTTTTTATTAATCATGGTCGTAATATCTTGTAGTTGCATTATACCTCACAAAATTAACTTCATGCCTATCAGTGAACAGCAGCCACTGAGACTGAATCCTGCCGAGGTGTGCGAGGTTATTGCTGCAGTTTGCTCTGAAATGTCTTCACCCATCGCTAATCCTCTTACAGTAACATCTAGGTTAAGTACAAATAGTGGCAAGCCATCGATGGATGTGGCCGTGAGCGTTCTCGTAAAGCTCATTATTGACATGTATGTTTTATTTTGTTATTTTTTTTTGTTTTACTTTAGATGCTTAAATTAAATTACTTCAAATGTTGCAAATTTTCATATACTATTCATTACTCTCATTCATTTCATCTTGTGTGCCCATATGTTCTTTTTTTTTTTTTTTTTTTTTGATAAGAAGTGTGCACATATGTTTTTATTACCCATTCAATTCACTCGTGTGCACATATTTGGCATTCTGCACCAAACAATCTTGTGTGTTCAAAATGTTAAATAGAACTGTTCCAGAGCTACGCTGAATTATCAAATTGTCATGTTCTATCAATTAGGATAAACACTCAGTATGGTCTGCTTATGTTAGGAGGAAGAGAGGAGAGCAACAAGTTGTGCAACTCAGGCCCTGTTTGTTTAATTGGAGTTGTGCTTAGGTTTTACATGGATAAAAATGATCTATGGAGAAAGACTAGACATTTTATGTTTGTTTTCCTCGTTATAACTTGAGCATTAGTCTCATTTCATTACTTCAATGAAGAGACTTGTTTCCTTTAAAAAAAAAAAAAAAAGACTCGACATTTTTCCATAGATATTTTATAAGGAGGGAGAGTTAAAAAGTGGCATGGAGAGTAAACAAAACTTGATTTGATGACTTTGATCTGATATGTTTAGTATGTAGAGATTATTTTGTTAGGAGAGAGAAAGTTAAAAAGTGGGCATAGAGACTTTTGATGTCTTTGATATGTTTGTCATGTAATTAAATGGGCACTGTTTTGCTTGATTGGTTCCCTTTCTTTAGAGGGGTCCCTTGTATTCTTTCATCTTTTTTCCAATGAAAGTGGTTGTTTATTTAAAAAAAAAAAAGAAGTTAGAAATATATTAAGATTTATATGTTTATTTTACCTCCATCTCAAAAAGATAATTGCAAATTTCAATTGATACTTAATGAAAAATATAGAGTGAGATATATTTGTTGATTTTAAATTGTTTTAATGTAAGTTTAATGCTCATTGATCAAAGCCGGGAGGTAAAGATAAAAGAAGAAAAACAAAAGGTAAATTTTTTTATCGTTAACACTTTTTTTTAAAAAAAATTATGATTGAATTATAATTCTTTTATTTTATTATTATTATTTTTGTATACCATGCATATCATAGTTGTATAGTCTTTATTTATTTGGTTCTAAGAAGAAAAAACTTCCACTCAAATAAGATTTTGGACAATCGAGGTTTATTTTATTTTTATTTTGGTTAGCTGGTAAACATATTATTTAAGATCCCAAGAATTAAACTTGCAAAACAAACACAAATATTTGATTTCTAGACATTAATTATCCTGCATATCCAAACACATACATTTATTATCCTAGACATTTTTGTGGGCCAATGGTCTTGCCAAATGAAATATCTAGTGTCCTGGCATTAGTTTTTGAGGGTCATCCCTTCTATGGTGTGGAAAAGACTTTTTGGTTAGCCATAAATTTGAGTTTTCTTTGGAAATCTTCGGTGTGAGAGGAATGCATGAATTTTTAGGGATACCTTCACAACCTTTGACTGTCTTCTTGAATTTGATTTTAATTCATGCTTCTGTTGGTGTTAACATAAATACCCTTTTAGTGATTGTAGTCTTTCTTCTATAATTTCCCATTGACGAGGTTTTTAGTACTTCATCTTTAGGTGTTGGGAGCCTTTTAAGCTCCCTTTATTTCATTCATCGATGAGGTTTGTTTCTCTTCTAAAACAACATATATTTTGATCTCTCTCTCTCTAATTAATTAAATTTTATTTTATAATTATTCCTTGTGACTAGAAGGCTATTTTCTGCTAGTTTTACTGGGAGGGCTTGTCTCTTCCCCTTCCTCTTTAGGCACTTTCTAACTTTTGTGTTCTTTATATATCTTCGGGTTTCTTATTAGAAAAATGTGTGCTGAGCTGATCTTGGAGGACATCTGAATTTATTTTGCCGTCTCTATTCATGAATTTTTCTTCATTTGTTCTGATCTAAATCTTAGGTATAGCAACGTGAGCTGTTTCTCTTATTTTGTGATTACAATCTTACTGCTCTTATAGCACATTAGAATAGCAATATGTAACCTCTCATGGCTCTAATGCCTTTTTGTAATTTCATACTATCAATGAAATTATGATTAACTGTTTCTCATTAAAGAAAAAAGAAAAGAAAAGAAAAGAAAAAGAGGACCTTATCCAAGATATAAACAATCTGATAGATCAGAATATTACTATCTTTGAGCAATGTAATGATAACCTTAATCCAAGTTTCTCTGTATTTCTTAAGTTCAAGGCTTTGTAAATAATTTTCATTGAGCCAATTGATGTTTCAATATATTTGCCTTTTGTATGCTTTTATGTTTGTCAAGCATGAATGAAATTATTCAATAATTTCTCTTACAGGTATGTTTTGGATTCTGGAATTGCTGCACCTCTCACTTTATCCATGCTTGAGGTGATGTGTCAGTTCTGGGTCAATTTATCATTAAAAAAGTATCCAAATAGCATATTTTCTCCCATTTAAGGCTATTTTAACGTTATTTCTTAAATTTTTTTTCCTTAAAGGAAATGCTTAGTTCTCCAAGATCAACCTGCAAAGTTCGTGCATTTGATTTAATCTTGAACCTTGGTGTTCATGCTCACTTATTAGAACCGATCACGCTCGATGAAAATTCTACAATTGAAGAAGAATATTCTCAAGAATCATATCTTGCGGAAGAAGCCCAATTTAATTCACAGGGGAAGAAAAATCTTGATTCTCCTAACAACATCAATGCAACTTCATCTATTAACAAATTCGAATGTTGGATTCTCAACATCTTGTATGAGATACTGCTTCTTCTCGTCCAGGTATGTATGATATTTCCTGCTTTTGCCAAAAAATTTCCTTCTTCAATTATTACAGCTGAGTCCAAAAGTACTAAGATGATTTTCAACATCAGCTTCTTTGAAAACATTTGGCAGAAGCTTCTGATTTTTGCAATGTTCAGGACTTCCAAGAAAAAAACCCAGGTGCTTTGCCAAATGCAATATTATATCCATTCTTTTGGGAAATTTGGCTAGAACGAAATAACAGAAGTTTCAATGGGAAGGATAGGAGTGTAGGCATTTTATGGGAGAAAATGCTTATTGATTCTTCCTCTCGGAGCCCTTTAATGAACTTAGAAAAAAGGGCTCCAGTCAAGAGAAATAAAGGACCAAACAACGCAATTGGAACTCTGAAGATTTTGAATGCTCTTGTTCTTTTTGTGTACTCTTGTATTCTTTCATCTTTTCTCCAAAGTGAAATCTAACATAACCGCTCCTAAAAAGAACACTCCGGAGGACTAAACAACGGGGCAAAGATTGCCCACTAACCCTCCACTAACCCTCCTTAGACACTGGAAGGACTACCTCACAAAAGCCAATATACCCCTATTGGAGCAAGTTAGCGTTGTAGGGGCCCCCAACCTACCTTTCGCAATGGCATACCAAGAGCTCTTCATACTAGCATAATCCCCTCTCTATCACAAAACGACTCCAGAGGAGGTGCAATGAGAATCTAGCCAAACGTTATGGTGCGCCAAGCAATTGACTGATATGACGATTTTGATCATAATGTGCACAACTTGTGAAGGAACAAAATGACTAATTCTACCCCAGTTACCTACAGTTCCATGTTTGAATTGTTTTTTTTTTTTTTGTGAAACGGAAATGGAACTTTTCATTGATATAATGAAAAGAACAAAGGCTCGATTACAATGAAACTAAATATCCAAAAAAGTATTAAGGATCAGTAAGTGCATCCGGACATCTCAACTAAGTTGATACCCCCTTAGCACCCTCATCATATCCTATTCCAAATGTAGGAAATACACGACATCTAGAAATAAAAAAGTACAAACATAATAAGTAACTTGGTTACATAGAGAAAATAAAAACCTTCCAATTCAGACAAATGTCTTGAATAGAGTAACCTTCAAAAAGCTTGGATTGCGAACTCCAAGAAGATGCTAAAAGACGGGTTGAACCATCTATTTGGACAATCTTTGAATGTATCATGAAAAACATGCTGATTACACTCGAACCAAATCTCAGAAATCAAAGCTTTAACAACATTAGACCAAAGAAGTTGAGCTCTAGATGATAAATGAGGACCGACCAATAGTTGCAATAAGTTTTCTCTTGCTGAATTCTCGAGAACCCAATTCACATTGAAGCATTCAAATAATTTATGCCAACAATTACTTGAAAAAGGACAATCGAAAAGTAAATGTTGTATGTCTTCCCCATTAGCTGAACATAGAGGACAGATTGAAGGTGATAAATATGTGTTTTGGAGCTTATGTTGCAATGTAGAAGAGCAGTTTAGAGATCCATAAAGTAGAATCCAAGTCAAAATATTAACTCTTTTGGAGCTCTTTGATTTCCAAAGAGCTTTAAAACACATCTTATCAATTGGAGAAGAAGCAATCAAATAATTTGACAAAGATTTCACGGAGTACCTTCTTGAAGTATCCAATGACCATAGTCTCGAGTCTTGTGAGGAAGAGATTCTGCAATCTTCAATTATACTAAGAAGCTGGTGCACTTCACAAATTTCCTCATCTTTAAGCTGCCTGCGAAGAAATAAGTTCCAAGAACCGGTAGCCAAATCCCAATGATCGTTCACACTGCCTTTTGGATTAGAGGCAATTCTAAAAAGCTTTTGGAAAGCAATATTTGAAAGGAATTTCTGCACACCAAGGATCTGCCCAAAAGAAAATCTGCCTTCCATTTCCCAACTCAAATTTAGCAAGAGAGCCGAATTTGCTACAAGTTTTTGAAATGCTAATCCGAGGGCTTCTAAGGCTTAAACCGAACTTTCCTGATGTATGCCAAAGATGTGGATCTACACCATGAAGACGACATATGTAGAGGTAGTTAGACTTATAGGTCTAAAGTCTTTAACTTGAGAGGAATCCACCTTCTTGGAAATTAAACAAATGAAGTTCTCTTTGGTGCAAGCATTCAGCTTTCCATTTGCATGAAATTCCTCAAACAATTTTTGAAAAACAGCCTTGAAATTCTGCCAGTATTCAATAAAAAAACTCCACTGTAAATCCATCTGGCCCGGGGGTTTTGTTTTTTCCAAGTGATTTGATGGCTTGAAGGACCTCTTCACTATGAAAAGGAGCGATTAAAACTGAATTTTGGGCAGCCGACACATGATGCCAAGCTGAATTTTTGAATTGTTAATCCCATGAATTCTCAACAAATGATCCTGGCTGTTGCACTGCACTGTTGCATGGGAGATGCATATTTGTTCTTTCCTATTATGGGCTAGAGCACAGCTTTAATGCGATTACACATTTTAACTCATGATTAGTCACAAGTAATTAAATCAATAACCAAATGAAGGAGGGAATGAATTTAACGTCAATTCAGCTCATGACATGATTGGCAGGGAATGCTTTGGGAAATTTGTTTGAAGGTTACTTCTTTGAAAGGACTGTGATTGTATGCGCAAATAAGGGCATGGCACAAAATTGTAATGGAAGATGTGTAACTACAATAGCTCATGGTCATTATTTTGTAAATATATAAAACATCCATTTTCTGATTGCAGATTGAAGAGAAGGAAGAATCTGTTTGGACGTCTGCTTTGAGCTGTTTACTCTATTTTGTTTGTGATAGAGGCAGACTCAGGAGAAGCCGACTAAAGGGCCTTGACATAAGGGTGAGTTGTTTGTTAACTTGCCTCAAAGATACTGTAGGCAGGGGGGGGGGGGGGGATTTTCCCTAAAGTATGGAAAAAGAATTGCAATTAGCTCATATCATCATCATCATGATTATTATTATTTTTTGTGTGTGTGGAGGGGGGGGGGGGGGGGGGGGGGGGAAAGAATGATATTGATTTTCCTTTAGAATATATTGATGTTAACGAAAATATATTTTCATAAGTATATATATTAGGGTTGAGAGGATTAGACCAATGAACTCAACCTCACTGGTGGACTAAATAAACAGCCATATGTCAAAAACCTGAATAAAGCTTCAGTACAGTTCATTCCAAATATATTTATGTGGCCCTTTTCGGTTCTTATGAAAAAGGCTTAGCAGATGTGTAAGCTATGTTGTTCTTGTGTAAATTATACCTTGAAATGCATTGAGTCCGCTGCCTACTTTCTAGTTTCTTGTGATCTTGAAATCAGTTATGCTTATCTGGTCTGTTCGCAGTAAGGCAATGTAAATTGTTATAATGCTATTCTTCACTAAATTTTCTTATGGTATTTTTCATTTGGCTGCTTTATTGATAATGGGTGGCAAATACATCGGACCCCCCCTTATGTTCTTGTGATCTTGAAATCAGTCATCTGACTCATCTCATGCATGTCCATTTGGCTTGTTGTCAATAGGGAAATGTACATTGTAATAATGCTATTCTTCATCAGTTTTTCTTATGCTATTTGTATTTAGCTACTTTATTGATAACGGTATATGATGCTTTATTTTCTTTTTCTTTCTTTTCTTTCAGGTTATTAAGGCATTCCTAGAAACTAGCAGAAGAAACTCTTGGGCTGAAATAGTTCATTGCAGGCTTATTTGCCTGTTAACAAACATGTTCTATCAAGTCCCGGAGGATCTCACAGAGGGTGCTTCAAGCCCCATATTTCTTGTCGATCAGGTGGATCTGGTTGGAGGAACTAAGTTTATTTTCTTCGAGGTATGCTAATTTGTTTACAGTTCAGCGGCACGGATTAATGAGACCAACTCCTGGGAAGAAATTTTGATGTACTTCAGCCATTGATAACTGCAAGAAATCTCGTTATTACATCCATTTTTGTTCTTGGGAAGCTTATATACCTTAGAGATAACCCAAGTCAAATCCTTAATTTGCTAGTTTAACTTGTAAGGTAGTTAATACTTTTTTGGATATTTAGTTTCATTGTAATCAAGCTTTTGCTCTTTTCATTATATGAAAAGTTCCGTTTCCGTTTCAAAAAAAAACTTTTAAGGTAGTTACCAGTTTGTGGTAAGTTCAATTGTTTGACTGACATGTTGGCAGTTTAGTTATTTAGAATTTTCTTAAGATTAAAAGTGACATTCATTCCTTTTTTTATTTGTATGAGGAGAAGTGATGATAACTGAGTAAAAAATGATTTAAAACTATGTCTAACTTTTCTAATATTTTCAGTATTTTGCTAATGCAGTATTCTCTAGCAAACTCAAGAGAAGAGCGGAGAAATCTCTTTCTGGTGCTTTTTGATTATGTTTTGCATCAAATAAATGAATCTTGCATTACAACTGGAGTTATGGAATATGGTGATGATGAGATACAACCCCTTGCAACCCTGTTCACTCTCGCCAATGCACCTGAGGCTTTTTACATCTCAGTTAAGCTTGGAGTGGAAGGTGTTGGAGAGATTTTGAAAGCGTCTATCTCATCAGCATTGTGTAGATATCCTAATAGTGAGCGACTAAATATGGTATGCCTCATGTAAACTTGTCAATGTAGGGTGTCAACTTACTTTGTATAAAAACAGTTCCAATGGGGATGGAGTTATAAATTTATCTGGAATAGTAGTGGCAGCTTGGCATACATATTCTTGGGAAATTCTAGGGCCCCTCAAATATTTCTTTCTACCCGCAATTCTTTTAAATCGTTTTCACTCAATGAACATATTATATTAAATGTTTATTCTAACCCTTTCTATCCACTTCTTCTTACTTCTATCTTCATCTGTCAACCTCCACCACCCATTTATCGACATCAGCCCCCTCTCTCTTTTCTCTCTCCTTGTCTCTCTGAAATCAAGAAACCTTTTGCACATTCCCTTAGATGAGGAAGGAGGGAAGTCCAATAGGGGAAGGGGGGAGAGTTGGTCAGTCGGAAGATGGCGACCTGTTAGTTTGATATTTTGGAGTGAAAGAGTTTAGATCTCAATAATATGAGATGAGATGGATGAGGATTTGTGATGTGACTGGGTTAGAGGAAGGGACATTTTAGAAAATTTCCCATCCTTATCTAAAGTTATTTTTGTTTAAAATTATGAACAATTATGATGGGGACAATGTGGAATGAAAAATCCAAAGCAAATATTTACTAGTCTCCTTTAGTAATAACCATTTAGAAAGAAAGGGATCTCCTATATGCAACATGGACAATTAAGCTAGATTGAACCTGCTCAAGTGTAGTTTGTGATTATGTTAGGCCTCCTAGTGTAAATATGTACTCTAGTATCTGTAAAATGGGAAAGTAAGGTACTGAGAGTTAGTTAATGGTGCACGTTGCTTATATGTGTCAGAGAGGGGATGAAGGGAGGGCATTGGTATTTTGGAAGGAGTAGAATCTTGGAGAGTTCTCAGACCTTTTGAATTGACTCGAGGTCTTGTAGGATGATCTTCACCCCTTACACTTTTATAAAAAACATGATACTATCTGATACCTATGAGAACAGTCTATCTTATTATTGTCAACTGGAAGCCTTCTTGTAAATTTCCTGGCTTTAAGGTGGGACAAATCATTCTTGTAAGACTTTAAGATCAAATGTATTTTTCTCTTAATTTTATCTAACTTAAACTCAATAATAACATTTGATTGTTCATCTTCTTTTGCAGCTCTTGGAGAACATAATGGAGAAATTTAATACAATAATCAAATCATTTACGCATTTGGACAATGAGTTCTCTTATATGATACAGATAACCAAATCTCTCAAACTTTTTGAAAGCATTCAAGGTTCTATGTTAAGAAATGGTGTTAGCATGAAATCCAAACTATCATGGGCCACTCTGCATTCCCTTCTTCATTCAGAGAGAATTGCTTATCGTCAAAATGGTTATGTTTGGCTAGGGGATCTTCTTTTTGAAGAAATAACTAGTGAAAGGGATGAAAGTATGTGGACAAATGTGAAAAAATTACAGCAGAGAATAACATACGCTGGTGTTAATGATTATTCAACTGCTTCGGAAGTACCCCTTTCCATCTGGCTTATGTGTGGACTTTTAAAGTCGAAACACCCCATGATTAGATGGGGCTTTTTATTTGTTGTAGAAAGACTTCTTATGCGATGCAAATTTTTGTTGAATGAAAATGAAATGCAAAATTCTGGCAGCAACGATCTTGGCCAGGCATCCAAAGATAACCGTCTTGAGAAAGCTAATGCAGTGATAGATATAATGTGCAGTGCTCTTTTCTTGGTCTTTCAGATCAATGAAACAGATCGCATCAATATTTTAAAGGTACTTCTTTAATGATATGAACATATCGTCAGCATATGCTCTTTGCTCTGCATATTAAGTCATGGAATTGAAAAACTGAAAAACACTAGAGAATGACGCACCCATGAAACATCAGACATCTATGATGCTAGGTGTCATGGAGTCAAGAAACTAGGCTTATATGTTCATATGACTTATTGCAAGTTTAGTAAACCTTTTAAATGTTCTTCTCTAAAAAGTAAACCTTTTAAATGTAATTTTGGATTAGAGAAGTCCTTTTAAGGAAAACTTGAGCCTAGTACATATTTTTTCACCACTTTTTGTTGTCTCGTGAATGATCTTATTTCTAGTTTTGGTATTGTTTTAGATGTAATATGCTTTTTACATTTGCAATTGGATATGTTCTAATAATATCATTTCTTATTTATACCATTTCTGATCCTGCTGGAACATTAGAAAATTTAAAAGAAGTGATGAGTATATTTCTTCTGTATAATCTTGTGTCTTCTTGATTTTGATATTGTTGGCCGTTTGACTTTTATATAGCATTTCGTGTTTATGGTGCTCATGGAATCCAAATAGATATTTGTTTATCGCATTATTTTATGAGCTATGTTCAGTGATGGAATCTCCTTTCCACCCTTGTTATCTGGTATTTAATTAGTGTTTTTTGTGGACAGATGTGTGACATACTCTTCTCTCAATTATGCTTGAGAGTACCACAAGCTTCTGACTTACCAATTGGAGATGATCTGCCCCACGGCAGAGTTATAGATTACTCAGGTGAAAGTAAAACGATGGGGGTTATTGAATCTGAAGCTAAACTGGATGGTAATTACTTTGGTGAGCTAAAGGAGGATAAAAGCAGATATAGTAAAACCTATAACAATCCTCTTGATCATGAGACGGCCTCCATGGCAGCGTTACTGCTTCAAGGACAGACTATCGTCCCCATGCAGTTGATTTCGCATGTTCCTGCTGCTTTGTTCTACTGGCCATTGATTCAACTTGCTGGAGCAGCAACAGACAACATTGCTTTGGGTGTTGCTGTTGGAAGCCAAGCAAGAGGAAACCACCCAGGTGCCGCCTCGGACATTCGGTCAGCGCTGCTCTTACTCCTAATTGCTAAGTGCAGTTCTGATTCATCTGCTTTCCAAGAAGTGGATGGGGAACAATTTTTCAGGTGATTACTCATAGTTCTCTCTCTCTCTCTCTCTTTCCGAATCTGCCTTCTATGTGTGGATATGTTTAAGTGTTGCTTCATTGGTTATTACAGAGAGCTTCTAGATGATACAGATTCAAGGGTGGCCTATTACTCTTCAGCGTTTCTTTTGAAGGCAAGGATATTCCTTTCCACCACGAAATATATTTGTATGAAATTTCAAAGTTCCTTTTCCTTTTGTTAATGAATGAATTCTTTTTTTTTCAGCGTATGATGACGGAGAAACCTGAAAAGTACCAACACATGCTTCAGAATCTTGTAATTAAAGCTCAGCAGGTGATGTTATCACATTTGTTGACAAGTACAGATTCTGATTTGATTAATGTATCTGCAGAACGTCATCAATCTATTTGTATTAGGCATTCACATCATCTTTACTCTTGTTCCTGCGCATAAACAAAGTGTTTCTACTTTTCCATTCTCCTTTTCTTTTGCCTTATGGGTATGAAACTAAACTTTCATTGAGAAAAAATGAAAGGAATGTTAGGGCAAGGAAAAAACCCCAACAAAAAACAAGGAGCCCGACAAAAAACAAAGGGCAAGAGGGAGCTCAAATCATTTACCAAATGAGTAAGGGGGAAAAAGAAAAGAAAGAAGTTGGGGTTTTAGAGTAGAGGATGCACACAAGTGAATGAAATACTTCAAAGTCTTATCCAAGACCCCAAAATGTACAACTTGCTGCCGTATTTATAGACATGGCAGAAACAAATTGGTAAAACAGGGATAAAACTGGCTGTAAAGGTAGCTGGTTGGTGAATTAAATAGATCCACCAAAAATACAAGAACTTACAGAAATAAAATTACTGAACTAAGGGTGTGTTTGGATTGACTTTCTAAGTGTTTAAATAAGTGTTTATAAGTGCAAAAAAAAAATGTTTATAAACACTTAGAAAGTCAATCCAAACACTTAGAAAGTCAATCCAAACGGGCCCTAAAGCTTTACAAGAAACAAAAAAGAACAAATAAGAATATCAAGAAATGCCAAGAATACCAAGATGTCTCTACATCACTAGATACGCCATTTAGTTAGACCTAATGGAAAGCAAAAACATCATAATGATTGTTGTATTTTGAAAATTTTAGGCTTCACGTATATTTTAAGTTAAGTTTTTGCTCGCACTGAACATTACCTGAAGGCTGTGGTGCCTTTGTAGTTTGTATAAGCAGATTTTTCGATTTGGCTGCAGCTTCTCGTCTCTTTTCCAAGTGCAGTCTTTATTTTTAAGGATAAACAATACTTGTATTGAAATAGATAAAAGCATATAAGAAAAGGGGGAGGGTAACGAGAAACCCAACCGTCTCTCACAAAACCTGGGAGATTATTAGTTTTTTTGTTTCTCTTTTTAATTTTTATTTTTTGAGTAAGAAACCGAGCTTTCATTGAGGAAAATGGAAGAATATATAAGGGCATACTAAAAATAAATCCACTACCTACCTACAAGAACGAACTCCAATCCAGAAGAATGATACTAAGCTGATAATTACAAAAAGTCAGATAGACAAACGCCCACACTGAGACACTAAACCTCATCCCTCCAAACCTCCTCCAAAAATCTTTTCGTTCCTCTAAAATTATACTGTTACTCTCAATCCACATTCCCCACAAAATAGCTCAAGTCTGCCACAAGATCCTTTCCTTATCAAGAAACACCACAATCTCTTCAAACAAAGACTGGAACTCCCTGTTATGAACCGCAGCAACTTCAGAAAAAACTAAAGCACCGGCTCCAGAGTGAGTAAGTAAACTTTGGGAGGTTACAAAATGTTCTCCACTCAACCCGTAGAGTTTTTGAGGATCAGCGGCAGTGCTCTCTGATCTTAAAAGTCCCCTACAGAAATAAAAAGATCAAAACTTAAATTTGTACATATTAATTTATTGATAAATTTAATTCAACTCTCTACTATTATTTAGTTTATAAAAAAGTTTAATTTGATTTTAGCAGCAAACGAAAAAAAAGGGTATAATTTGGTTTGAGATAATAACTTAATCGAAATCTACATCACGTGTTATAAAATCCATTCCTATATACCCTACATAGTTGTCTGACTTTTTTTATTTTATATCCCAATTCACGCATGTCAAACACACCTTCAAGTTTCTCATGACCTTGCTAGAATTACTTTTAACCAAGATATTCTCTTCATTTGATAATAGCGCTGAAATTAACATGCTTCCTTCCTTTCTTCTCTCAACATGCAGAGCAATAACGAGAAGCTGTTGGAAAATCCATACCTTCAGATGCGTGGTATACTTAAGCTGGCAAATGATATGGGTGTCGAGTTGTGATTTACTTTGATTTTCTGGAAGCATTCTGTTTTTGACATGGATATATCACATCCAGCGGTGTGCAGGAAAAGTTTTGATACGCATGGTGTTTCGATCACTTGCTTTAATTTCCATCTTTGGAGCATATGAAGAAATGCACCTGACTAAGTGTACATGACAGAGCTCGTCTACTCATATGGGAACTTAATTTAGATCAAGCTAGGAGAATGACTATCCATTGAGAAAGGCGATACAGATACAACGGGACGATCTTGTTTATTCATAGTTTTATCTTGCCACTGTACAGTTGGTTCTTGAATTCAGCCATCAACTCTGTTTTTCTTTGCTAAGCACGGAGGAAGGAAGATGGTGAGCTAATTTGACGACTGGCCCTGCAGATTAGCTATTGTAGAGATCCCTCCTCGGCTATGCCAATTAACTTTTCTTTTCAACCATCCGTTAAGGAGAAAGCAACTATGGCATTCGGGAAACCCTTTTAGATTACTCTGCTCATTTGTCTGCCTCATTCTGCCACAAATCATTGGAAATGGAAGTTTTTTTATATTTTCATCAGGTACTACTCATTATCTCCATGCTCCTCTTTTTTTCTCTCATTCTCAAATGAATCCTGTCTTCTTTTTGTGTTGCAACACTTTGAGAACCTATCACTCGTCTTTCAATATTTATTGCACTGATACGTCTTCTTTTTGGTTGAAACAGCTGTATGTTGTGTATAATGTTATCGGACGACTTGCAAGTGAACTTGAGAAGATTCATTTCATTTGTACAGAAACCACATTACCTCCAACAAGCCTTCTTCTGTTTTTGTCATTCCTGAAGGCAATCTTTTAACCATGTTTTTTTATAATCTTTTTTCCCCCCTTCTAGAATCTTCTTTGTTTTTTCCAAGTCTGTAAAGTCAGCTTAACCGATGGAGAAAATATCATCAAAATGTATCCACCATATGGCTCACTAGTCTCATTTTTCAGAGCATTGCAGGTGTCCGATATTTTTAGGACATTTAACTGCCTGCTTGCCTGGTATGGGTTTTTCTGGAAGCTATCTTTGTGACAATCGTTATTATTGCTTCTTTAACATTTAATCTTCTTGTGCTCATTTTTACCCCCCACAGCCACAGTTCTTGGTAATCTGAAATTTCCATTTTGCTCTGTTGTATTGTATTGATATCTGAAACTGTAGAGTTTGGCTCCTGAAGAATGTTAACCTACAGTTTCCATTTTGTTTATGTAGAAAAGAAGATGGTTGTTCATATTTTTGGTTTTGTTATAGATGTATTTATACTGCTGTTAGTAATTTAGGTATGTATTGATAAATGGACAAATCAGATCTCCATTTTTGCTCTATTTGATACTCATTTGGTTTTTTTAGAAAATATGCTTATGACATTAGTTTCACGCTTTATTTTAAGTCGAGTTTGAAAAATGAAAGAGGTAGTCTGTAAAAACTTATTTTTGTTTTTAGAATTTGAGTTAGCTTTCTTGAAATGTTACTTTCACTCTTTGACAGTCTTCTGTCTATAGAGAAGTTTGTCTCTCTCTCCTTAACACATTATGGTCTCCAAATCTTTTACTCTCTAACTCTACTCCCACTAAAAGAAAAAAAGAAAAAAAATGCAAATGTAGCAATGAGACTCAAAGTATAGTAGATATAGTATAATGCAAAAGAATTTGCAGATATAGTAAAATTTAGATATAGCTCTTCGAGTTTATTAGTAATAGATTATAGGAAAATTTACCTTTTTAGTCCTCAAGTTTTGAACAATATGTGTGTTTGGTCCTTGAGTTTTAAAAATGTACCTTTTTAATCCCCAAGTTTATAAAAATAGGTTTATTTGGTCCTTGAGTTTTTAAAATATACTTTTTTAGTCCCTGAATTTTTAGAAATAGATTTAAAAAGTTCTTGAAGTATTTTTTTCTTTGATTTTTTAAAAATAATTATATGATATTTAAATTTAAAAAAAATATTTTTAGAGAGGCGATGATTTTTAAGAATTATTCTTCTAATTTAAAATGTCATATAATTATTTATAATAATAAAAAAAAAACTATTTGAGGGACCTTTTACACCTATTTTTACAAATATTGCTATATGCTTAATATTAGTCATAAAAGTATTACTCGTTGCAATTACAAAAAAAAAAAAAAATTCATACTTCATGGTTTCATACTTCATACTATAAACTTTATATATATAATATGAAATCTATTTATATTATAGGTTATGTGGAGTTGTGAACGTCTAAAAGCTTAAATAAGGTTATAGAAAAGAGTTGTTTAATCTTTTATTAGGTTCATTTTAGAACTTGTCTATCCTACCGCTATTGTGACTTTAAATATTTACTAGTAAAGAGATGTAGACATGCAATGCACGTGGTTAAATTTTGTTATAACGTAAATTTTTATGGTGACATTTGGATGTTGAATGAATATATTTTTATTTGGCTTGAATAGTAAGTATGACACAAATTTATGATGGAAAGAAATAATGACAAACTATAAATTGGTTTAGGTTAATTTACAATAAAATGCATTGAACATAGGTTGAAAATATTTGAAATATAAACTTTTATGGTGAAATATAACTGTTGAATGAATAGTTCATGTAGTTTAAATTAGAAATATTTGACATTAAATTTTAAAGTAACGAAAGTAATAGTAATGGAAAATAAAATTGATGCATAAAATTATAATACATATGATGTAACTGAAATTAAAAGTTATAAACTAAAATTTATAAAGTACGTGACATAATAAGATAGTGTATTACTCTTTTGGGTCATAACTTGTCCCTAAAATCTCTAACAATATGTTAGTCGCACCTTGTTGAACTTCTTCCATTCACATTTGTTGAACTAAAAAAAATTCATAAAAAATTAATAATAAGGACTAAAACAATATTTTAATATAGAGTCCGTTCATATAGTAAAGTTAAATTATTGAATCCAAAATGAATGTAGGCCATGTTGTTTACTCTAATGTAAACATAATCAGTCAATGGTAACATAAAAAATGAGACCCAATTAATATATTTTTTTTTTTTTTGAGTTTACCAACATTTTGTAAACACAATGAACACTAGTCCCACAACAAAAATAGTAAACGCGATCTGTAGATTACAGATGAGATGGTGATCAATTTGATTATCATTGATAATTACATGAAACTCATTTCTCTTTTTGTGTGAACCTTAAGGATTTTCCATATTTTGCCCGCACACGTCATCCATCTCATTCAAATATCATCCATATGTTTTTCGTTGCGTTTAAAATTGATGTCGGTATTCGTATATAAATGGCTATATATATATGTACCAATACTAATTACGGATACCGATATTGATCTAAATACCAACAATATCAAATTATCTATACACTTTGTGTTATTTTTAATTATGTAATACCGATAACGATCGATGTTGTACTAATATTCATCGAAATCGATATTACCAATGTAGATACATTTAAATATTGATATCGTGTACGAGATCAAATATGAGCAAAACAATGATATTAACACAGTAACTGGCCCACAAAGCAACATAACAAAAGGGAATGAAACGAATGATTGAACACATAGTCACATATAACTAACCAAATATTAGTAGACAACGAGAAGGGTATTTGAGTAATGAATCACAAGAGGAAGATGCTTGAATGTCCAAAACGATCAAACATTCAAAAGTCTAAAACTACGAACGTTCGAAAGTTCAGTAATTCTTTTATTTTATATTGATAACATTATAGTAATTGCAGCAACATCCATTCCATTACTATATTAATGTAAACGACCTCAATGAAAATCAAATTACAATTGCAGACTGCCTATGTAAACGAGTTCAAAGAAATCTAATTCCTTTTGCTCTTAAGATTGACACCTGAAATGTGATCTATTAAATTAGACCAATTTTAATAACAGAGGCATAAACTTATAGTTCAACTAAACATATAAATCTTTAACTGTTAACTTTTTGGTAAAATTTGTAATTTATTACTTGTTTTTAGCGAGATAAAAAAATAACACACATTGACATGGGGAAGATGGTTATGAAAGTATGGGTAAATTCATTTTTTATCTTTTAGAGATGGAAGTACTCATATTTTATTGGCTAAAAGGGTAAAAAAGTGCTCATATTTTGTTTGTTTCTTCTTGGCAGTTAATTAATGAAAATGAAAATAAATAAATTAAATTATAAAACAAACCAACAAAGAATTGATCGTGTGTAGACGATTCTAGGATTAGAATCACTGAGCTCATTTCGTTGAAAGAAAAGGCGCTTTTCGTATACACGCGTCTCGGCGCAGTCGACCGGTCCCAATCGGCCAATCTCCGCGCGAAATCATAGTATCTGTTTTCATTTCTCTTTCTCTCTCTCGTCCCTCTCTCCGTTCGATGTCGCCGACGACTTCCTAAGCTTCGTTAAGGTAATCTCTCTCTTTTCTCCTCTCTGTGTTTGATCTTTTGACGGAGGTTTTGTTTGATTTCATAGAGTCATTGTTTGTGTGTGTTCGTCCCTTTTTCTTCTTGGTCTCAGAAGGGAAATCAAATTTCGTTCAAAGATACTGGAAACCGATGGCTGCACCACCGGCAAGGGCTCGTGCTGATTACGATTACCTCATTAAGCTTTTGCTTATTGGCGATAGCGGTATGTTCCCAACCCTTGGTTTTTTGTTGTTTGAGTTTTGAATTCTTGTGTTTGATTTGCTTATTGGAAATGGGAGGTGCTGTAAGAGATCTGATGAATGGTTTATGTGTAGTGTGGCATGGGATTTGGGATTTATTTTCATCATTGTGATTCGGTTTCTTTTTTGTTTTGGTGGGGGTAAATTTGTTGCATGTTCTCGGTTTGTGCTTGGACCTTTTGATTTGAAAATGGTCGGTTCGTGTCGATCTCTCCATTTATTTGGGACCCTATTTTGGACTCAAGTTTGGCATCCTCGGCTTGTTATGTTTTACATTTCATCTTCTGCTGGAATGCGCCTTGGTTCTGTGTACATCAACGTCGTATACCTGGTATAAGGGGTCGTGATCTTTTGACGCCCAACAGAGAAAAAATAAGCTTTTTTCTGTTCGAGAACATTAATTTGAATATTGAGTTTTATGCTTAAATGTCTGCTGGAATCGAGGTGAAATTTCCTGTTATTTGACTAATGTTGCTGTTTGTGGCTCCGCATTTGCTTAGTATGATAAGTTGTAGGTGTTACGTTTGATCTTTCTGCCTCTGGCTGATTTAAGTTCTTTCATTAAAGAATAGTAAGTTTAATTATGGGAATCTCATGCAAATTTTGTGATAGATTTGTGAGCCTATCCATTTCGCATACCAATAGCCATTTCGATTGTTTTGCAGGTGTGGGAAAGAGTTGTCTGCTTCTGCGTTTTTCTGATGGTTCTTTCACAACCAGTTTTATCACCACAATTGGGTTTGTAGCCTATGTACCCTTGAAGCTTGCATGTTGAAACGTTTAAGTATTGTATCAATTCAAAAACATTCAAAAGGTTTGGTAATGGTCATAGACTCATAGTTGGGACTATTAACTGAAATGAGGTACTAGGGTGGTTTGGAACAATCCGTTTATCAGATAGCTGGTATGACATATTTCATATACTGGTAATCATGTGTATGATTTTAGTTGATCTGCACAAGAAATTTTATAAGTTTTCTAAGTACGAGTAGTTTGGAAGCATCTCTTTAACAGCCAGATAATATGCATCTTGTGGCAGTATTGATTTTAAGATAAGAACCATTGAGCTTGATGGGAAGAGAATCAAATTGCAAATCTGGGATACAGCTGGTCAGGAGCGTTTCCGGACTATCACAACAGGCATGTATCTGATATTTAATATGATTTCTCTTAGATATTATTCTAGGACAGATGCTCCCTCTATGAAAGAGGGGCATTTAACTGTATGATCGAACTTTTGTGTTACTTCAATATAGAGAGGAAATCAGGAGTAATGATGACCTTCTTAAATGTAATTGGTGCGTCCTTCCAAAATTTTCTGTAACCATTCAATCTCTTCTGTTTTAACCCGTTGGAAACTGTTTTGGAATAAAGCTTGAAGGTGAAAGCTAGAAAGTTAAAAAAATAGTTCGATTCAATTAGGTATTCTAGCTTATTTCAATGTTTATTTTGACATTAAACATTTCAATTTTTTCAAAAGAATTTCTCTCCTTGTCCCTTTGTTGTTAGGTCGTTATTTTTATTTCTCTTTCTTTTTTAACGTAGTGGTTTCTCGTTGCTTGCGTGTCCTGATAATATCGAAGTAGATTTGAGAATACTTGGTTCTTCTTTTTCTTTCTTTTAATTATTTCTTTTAATAAGATACAAGAGAGATGGAATAACGTTTTTTATGAAGTGCTTCTAATTTTTGTCACGTGGTAGTGAAGTAACTCCCTTCTCCAACTCCCTAAAACCAATTTCTATTCCAATGATAGTGAAGTGAAAAGTTTATTGTGTCTGTGATTTTGATGATTATAGTTTGAATAATCGGTGTAATTTTGTTTCACTCTGTAGCTTACTATCGAGGAGCCATGGGAATTTTGTTGGTCTATGATGTCACTGACGAGTCATCTTTCAACAGTGAGTTATTTTATTGCCTATTTATGATGAATTGATTTGCAATTGCTACACTTTATAATATTAAATCTTTGACCTTGATGGGCTCATGATCATTCTGTCAACCATTTCATTCAAGATTTTTCTAACTTGTCAAATTAGTTTTATAGCCATCAATTTTCATCAAGGTGTGTAAGTTCTTTTTTTTTTTTTTTTTTTTTATATCCGTGAGTGTCCGGGCCGACTTACGCGCACCTCGACTAATCTCACGGTACAACTTGTTTGACCCTACAACATTTGGGTGTTAAGAAAACCCATAGGATATTAAATCCTACGTAGATGGCCACCATGGATTGAACCTATGACCCCTTAACCCTTTGGCCTTTTTTTTTAATGTTCCCACTACCACTAGGCCAACCCATGATGGTTGGTGTGTAACTTCTATTTTGAACGTTAGTTAGGGGTATAAGTGGGTTGGTTTTTTGTCCTTGATGTCAAATTAACCTATAGTTTAAGAAACTGACTTGAAGTAAAATGACCAATCACCAAATGGATCAAAATTGGACTGAACCAACCACTTCTGACCATCTATCAAAACCAAACCAACCGACTTTCAAATTATATTTATGTATCAAACTGATCTGATTGAGACATATTGTTCAACCTCAAAACTAAGAGTGTTTGGCATAGCTGCTTCATGATTTTTTTATGACTAAAAGCAATTTCTTAAAAAATTTGCAAAGTTTGGTAGCAAATAAAGTCACTTTTAATAAAATCTGTTTGCTTTAAACATTTTAAAAGAAATACCTTAAAGTTCCAAAAAGGTAATACCAAAGTGATTAACTAGGGATCACTTTTAGTAATTTGGTATTCGTAGAATCACCTTAAGATGTAGTAACCAAACAAACTTGGGATTGAATTCACTCTTTGGAAAATGATCAAACAAGCAAGTATTCTAATTCGATTGAGAGCTCAGTGGAATAATTAAAACAACTTATATCAAAGTGTTTTAAGAAAAAGTATTTTGTAAGAAAAAAATGTTTAAACTGAAAGGTAGGTCAAGCTTACTGTAAATCGACTCATTTTGGTTTGGATATCTTGGGGGTGCTTTTGGATTTGCGGGCTCAATCACACCCCCTAACTTTGGTCTCTAATCACTTCTACAATTTTCTTATTTTTATCTTTTATGAAGTTTACTCTCTTCTTATTCAGACATTAGGAATTGGATCCGCAATATTGAACAGCATGCATCTGATAATGTGAACAAGATATTGGTAGGAAACAAGGCTGATATGGATGAAAGTAAAAGGGTAAGCATTTTGTAATGCTCGATTACTCTCAACTTTTGTCGTTTCATTGCTTGGCATCAAAGAATTACAGGTTCAAGAATTTAGAATGCAACTCTTTAAAGTTCATATTTAGCCTTCCAATGTAACAAAGTAGAAGTTAGTTTTAATATTTCACAGTTGATGCTATCCTTTGTTTACCTTGTATCTTTCTTTTTTAATTTTGTCACAGGCTGTGCCTACTTCTAAAGGTCAAGCTCTTGCTGATGAATATGGAATCAAATTCTTTGAAACTGTAAGTTAGAAATGCTTTAAGATCAAATCAGTCTTTTAAAAGCCCTTCCAGTTGCGTGCAAGGCACTAGCGCAAGTCTGGCACCTTGCCTTGTAAAGGCGAGGTGCACATTAGGTGCATGCCTTATGTGAAGCCTTAAGGCCCAGAGTCTTGCGTTTTGGGACTTTTTCATTATTGGGTAATTGCAATAGGTAATACTTTTAGGGTTAATAATTAAGTGTATAAAAACATTTTTAAAGAATTGCAAATATAGCAAAATCTATCTGTGATAGACTCCTATGAGCGATATAGTTTATCACTAATAGACTCCGGAAGTTGGATTTAAATTTTTCTATATCTACAAATTCTTTTGCATTGTGTTATATCTGCTAATCATTTGGGTTGGCAACTCATTTGGGTCTGGTTGCCGGCCCTTCTTTTTTTTTAAAAAAATATAATAATAATTAGGGTTTTTTCTTCTTTATTAATTAAATAAAATAAAATTTACTAAGCCTAAATGCAAAATTCCTTGTATTTAGGGTTTTTTTTAAATAAAAAAAAACCCACACTTTTTCTCCTCCTTGCGCTTGCCCCTTGAGCTTTAAAAAGCACTAGAAGTTGAAATGTTTGTTTGTGCTTAGTTCTTGCATTTAACATGTTCTGCAGAGTGCAAAGACAAACCTGAATGTCGAGGAGGTTTTCTTTTCAATTGCCAGGGACATTAAGCAAAGGCTCGCAGACACTGATTCGAAGGCAGAGGTATTTACTTTGTTGTTTTCAGTCCTGGATTGCTTTGAATGGTCTTTAGCCTTGTATGAAGAAATTGTTGTCACCAAGTAAAACCTTAATCTTAATGTGGATGAGATCTGTTTGTAATCCAGCCTCAAACAATCAAAATAAACAAGCCAGACGCAGCAGCCGGGGATGGTCAAGCCGCCCAAAAGTCAGCTTGCTGTGGCTCGTAAAATGGTAAAGAAGATCAAACCGATCGAAAGAGCGAAAAATGATAAACGCTCTTCATATCGTGGTGGTGCCTTCTGGGAATGAAAGCAAAGCCTGGTGAGATAATGGTGGGCTTGTTCCTCTATCCCGGTGGTCGCTTCTGTGAATCATCATCAGTTTGTGTGTTGAATGTTTCTTTTTGTTCCTCTATTCTGGCAAAAGACAGTCGGATTTTCCCTTTTCTTCTTATTTTTATATATTGGAGGTTGGGATTTAGGACTCTTCAATTATTTTACATGTGTTGGTGTAGATAGATAATCAGGATTATTAAAGTTTGTTCTTCCTTGAGGAGCAAGAAAGAATGTTGGTCTCTGACTCTCTGCATCGGTTGCTTTGTAATTGGGATCATAAGACCTTCTTAACGCCCAACTCTAATTGGAATTATTGAATGTTAACTTCTGCAACCATGGTGAAGCTCTGCCATTAATGTTGTTGGCTTGTTGCACCATTCTGCTTTCAGGAGGGGCAATTAATTTAATTCGACCTTTTGCTTATGATAGTTCTTTATTATAAGTGGGATATGAAAGATTTGAATCTCCAATTTCATAGGAGTTCATATGCCAATTGCTCTGTGGTGTGTTTTGGTGTAATATTATTATAATTATAGGATATTAAAATTGTTATAAATCATTTACATAATCAATAATTAATTTTTACACATTCAATTTTTGCACATTAACTATAACATCAATCTCCATCTTATTTCGTATTTTTTTAAAAATAAATTTTAGAATTTACGAGCAGACATGAAACTTTTTAAAATCTAGGAATATAGTCAAAATGTAACTCAAAGTTTATTGATATTTTGTACAATATTACCTTTTCACGTTCACATGGTATATATTCACGTTCACATGGTATTTTGACTTTTAGACTTTTAGTGGCCTTGAGATTTCTTTGTTTTGTTTTTGTCTAAGTTTAAGCCCTTGAAGTAATATGGTTGTTACAATTGTATTCTAAAATTAAGATTCTTGAACTTTTAAATTTGTATTAAACTTTTAATTGTAAGCATTAGTTCTTTTAACCCAATTATTGTGAGGTCAACACCAATCATTGAACCTCTCACCCTTAAGATAAGTCATGCCAATTACTGAGCTATGTTCACTTTGGCAATTTAAGAGCCTAATTTTGTGATTAAAAGGTTGAGGGGTTAGATTATTACATTACAATATCATAAGTTCAAGGATCATTCTCACACTAAAAATTTAAGACTGATTCTATCAATCAAAATACTTTGGAGTAGCTTGTACAATTTGCTCTAAATTTAACAAATATTTATAAATGAACAGTTTAGGACCATAATAGGCATTCGAAAGATCAAGAGAAAAAGAATTATCATGGAAGTTGGAACATCAAAATGAAATTAAAATCCACTTCTCATCAATGAAGGGAGTTTTCCTTTTGTTTATCTTTTAATTTTATGGACACCTCAACAGTTACCATAACTTTAACGGTTAACAAAGAAATAGAGACCAAAAAGGTTACAAGAACTAAATTACAAAGACTAGATTTATATTTTACCTTCATTTTCTTAATAATCTCTAAAAGAAAATTTATCTCCAAAGCAGAAACCAAATGGTTCTCAAACCACATATGACAAGCTATGAAACCTAATTTTGGTCTGAACAAGGAGCATATAAATGCACCAACCATTATCATGGAGTCTGGCTTTATTCAGACAAAGTTGAATTTGCAAAAAATTTGAAGAAGATCCAAGTCATCCTCATAAGCAACCTGAGTTCAACAACAATGGCTATCCAAGCTATTCATAAAATTGCTCAGAAGCACTTACATTATTGAAACATGAATAAGATAGAAATAATCACTGAGTCTCTAGACTCGACATTACATGTAGCTTACAACTATCGCCCCTCGGATCGAAGACGATGTAGTTTTATAGGTTTTTCCGAACAAATTAAATAGTAAGATCAGTAAATGATAATAGATAAGCAGGTCTACATTATGGAAATCTCTATGATATAGAAATAATTGATACACAGGCGAGGAATGACTTGAAAACATACACTGACAATTTATTTTGGCTCATATTCCATCTCCTGGTTAGACATCGTATAATTGCAAAGAGAACTTCATCTCTGCCCGTGTTTAGATTTTCTGTAAAGAAAGATCAGATAACTCCATATGAGAATTCTGACCCGATAGAACGCGTTGCGTTTTATTTCATGGCAATGATGTTGGTTTGGTCGTCATGGCTGCTGCAGCAGTTCAATAAATCTAATGTTATTGACAAAATAATGCAAACCAGCAGCCAAGCAAATTACTTCAAGAAGACTAATGTAGGAGTAGCTATGCCTTGATAAGGATTCAGACTGACATAACAAGTTCTAATTTGAACATTTTGATGCTATTGTAACCAGTTTCAATATAATTTATTCAGCATTCACACACGGTTGCGCGGTATTTTCCATTATGTACAAATTGCTAAAGCTTCTAATTTGCAATTTTATTCTTATTTCCCGTCAAAAAGCCAGTAAATTATATCAACCACAACATTGAATACCAACCTTCAGGGTGTGTCCCCTTTTCTAGTTGCTTCTACTCAGCTTGTCCAGTAAAAATCTTACTCCCTCTCGCAGCGTTGCTTTCCTTTCCTCTTGGTAGTTCCATAGCTCCGATGTGATATACCGTCCACTGGGATTGTATTCATTTATCTCCATTAAAGCTGATGTCACAGCCTTGCATACTTCCTCGCCATAATCCTTTTTCAGACCTTTCAGTTTCTCATCTTCATCATCCAAAACTTCAATTTCCTGAAACAGCATAATAACTAATAATTAAACATAAACATCAAAAGACCTCTTCAGGTAGGGAAAATGTATGGAGCTCGAGAATACCGACAAAGAAAAGCATGAAGAAAGCTAACATAATCGCAGATTTTCTTCTACGGAAGCATTGAATCGTCCCAGTGAACCAACAATCAAAATACAAATTCAAGAATGTCTATGAACACATAAATGTACTATATATGAAGCTAACATGAGAAAACTTTAAAACATATGTTACAATGATATACATTCTATCTGCAGCTCCAGTGCGCCACTAAGATAGATGACCGTAATAAACATTATACAAATTATCCTTCCCCAAAAATTGTGAGAAAATTTCCTGTACTATGGACAGTATTCCATACTAGTCTGGTTTCAACCTATCAGAAATATTTAAGAAAATTTTGGAGCCTACGGACATTATACCATACTAGTTTGATTTCAAGCATATCACCAATATTTAAGTACAATTTGGAGCCTACATAATAAAATAATATACCAACTAATTATGTGGCTTAATATTTTTAATGGTGGGAGGAGGCATTGCAGTTGTACTAGAAACTTTTCCCTGTAACATGCAGAGGCAATATGCCAATATTACAGTGTGTCGAGTACTATTTATTTATTTATTTCTAATTTAAAAAAAAAAAAAACTGAGCTATCTTTAGAAAAAAAAATGGAAGAATGTACAAGGACATACAAAAAATAAGCCAACTAAAAAGAGCGCCCCAACACTAGCTACAAGAATGGACCCAAATTCTGAATCCAAGAAATAGACCAAGCTGATACTTACAAATTTGTTAAAGCAATTTTTATCATTTTGGCTTTAAATTGAAGGAGGGATTTTTAGGGGGAAAAAACATATGAAAAAACTTAATGTTTCATTTCTCACAAATTAATTTTCAATGGAAATTTCATTTGTTTAAAAATTAATATTTAGAGAACCAGAAACCAGAAATCATTTAGTAAGAGGACAAGAAATTCTTATACGTATTTTCTTAGTTAAAAAATGATAACAAGGAACAGAAAATAGTTTCTGCATGTAATTATTACATTTTTATTTCTACAACAAGAGACATACATAACGAGTTCTTCGTTTCTTCTTTTTTTCTTCTTTTTTTTGGCCACTGGGAGATTGTGGATTCTCTAATTAATGAAAATGCAAGACATATCCCTAACATGTATGTAAGGAAAATCCAAGATGCCTAGGTATGGCATATCTAACAGTAGTTAACTTATTTGATTCTAAATAGATATGCGACATCAGGTCCCACAAAAACATGCCTACATTTCTCAGTTGCAGTGAACTAAACTGAAGAAAGGTGCTAGCAAAAGATTCACCTTATCTTTTCCGTCAGCAGTATCTTTTCCTTCTACCTTAATTACTTTGAAAGGATGCCAGTCTGGGTCCTTGAGATATTCTGCCCACAATGAGCACAGCTCTGAAGCTCTCTCATCTGCTTCATCCTCGTTATATATTTTCTTCATTGCTTCATGAAATGGTTTTGTATCTAATTCGCCCATTCTCTTAACACGCAAGTGAGAACGACCAGGCAAATCTTTAAAAGCCTAAGAAATGAGAGAAATTAAACTGTATTAGGAGTTCGAAATTTTTAACCAGAAGAAAAATTTTAATTTATGAACAGGAGAAAGACATCCATTCAGCTACATGGATATAAAATTCATACTAATTTAGTTGACAAAATAAGTCAACTCCAATAGATGCATTGACACACAAAATGAATCAAGTTGCATGCAACCTTCCTCATAACCAAGACTTTAAATTCATATTTGAAATATATCAGACCTTTACGGGATGACAAACACAGCCTCCCAACATGCTGCCTATACGGTAATTTCAGGTTTTCCCACCAGTTAAACTCAACACTAATTACAAATAGTTCACAAAGAACTGTGGTATATTTTTATCCTGTACACATGACTTAGAAAGTAATTTGCAGTAAGAAAATATTCTTACATTAATTATCTCTTTACGAGCTTCTTGGAGCTCATCATTACTCATCCGCTGCTTTACTATCAGTGCTTGGTTAAGGTCATCGAGCTCTTCAAGTTCTCCTTCCTTTTCACTCAAATCTTTTAGTATTGACTCTGCCTTCTGGAGGACTTCCACATCCTCATCATCTTCCATGTGCTTCATAACATTCAACGTCCCACGTAGACGCTCAATTTCCAGCTCTAGTGCTTGCTTGGCATCCAGTTGTTTTTCCAGTTGGATTATTCTATTATGGAGGTCCTCCTTTTGTTTCTGAATCATTAGAAATCACAAATAAGTATTCCCCGTTCTCTAATTTTTATAATGAAATGTTCTGATGATTAATAAAGCACACATGCCACAAACCTTCTGATCATCTGCCAGCTTCATAAAATCTTCATCAGCCTTCTGCTGCTCTAGTTCAGCCAATTGAAGAGAACTATTTCTCACCTCATACTGAAAAGAAAAGAGAATACAAGTCGAATGGTAAAAAAACATCTCCATGCCCCAAGTGTGAAGACATAGATTTCACAAAAAATAGTAAAACAAAATAAATTAATAAACCTGCCCCCCCCACCACAAACTCATTAAGTCATATACTGCAGCATTTATATGTACCCGACTGGAAGTTGGTTCAGCCATTACAGAAAGCAATAAATCAGAAAATACTAATCAATAAGTTTCTGAACATGGAGCATCCCTAGAACATTTTTTCAAGCATCAGCACAACATAAAACCACCATGTTGGTCACACTAACAAGTTGATATGTCCAAGGCAAACTGCACAATTATGTGCTTTATTTCTGAGTGTAGATGTGCAGGAGTGGATCTAGAGACAGAGTTGAAGAAGCCAAACAAATTTAATCGGTAATCATAAAAGGATAAATTAACAAATTAATAAATTGACGAACACAAAGAATTGAATAATTAATTGCATAAATATATCAAATATTTATTATATTCATTTTTTGTTAAAAAGAAAAATAAAAAAAATTCGTATTTTAAAATTCATGAAAATTTCTGAAATTTCAAATACACACAAACAAAGAACTTTGAGGTGTAGTCTGATTTTGGATTGTGTAGAGACGAAGTTACATAACCTAAGTTTATCCTGTCTGTGTTTGATTTGCAAGGTTGGGAGTTGCAACTTGTAAGTATAAGCGTGCGGCATAAGGGATGGATATAAGATGCTTGAATTTATGTGGTAAAAAAAATTAGCAAACTTGTGCACTAGGTAGTGAAGGTAGAAGTGAGAAGCAATTGAAAAACCCAGAAGAAACGTTTTCATTGATTTGCTAACTTATAGATGCAATCCTGCAAGCACATTTCGAAATGTGTAGACCATGGGGTGCAACAAAGATCTTGCCTACAACATTGTTCAGCTGTAGTGCGATTGAAAACTATGCTTAAACAGATAAATGAGTAAGCAACTGAAAAAATAAAAAATAACAAATAAAAGAGGTGTCATGTATTAATTTATTTGAAAACCAAGTTCAGGCGAAGTGGAATGGTTGCTCATATACAGTAACTCCTAAAACATGTCTGACAGTCAGATTAATGACTATCTCAAGTTTTCACATTCGCAATTGTCATAACTACTGGCAAAGAGTGGTGAAAATGACACTCATTTTTCCCTTCGTCTCTGCAAATCATGAACATAAGAATAGTTGTCGGAAGAATCAACCATTAAAGTGTACCTTTTCAATTTCTTCAGCCAGATACTTGCTCTCGTTTTCATTTTGTGCTTCACGCTTCTCCAGTTCTCTTCCTCTTAACTCAAACTCTTTTTTCTGAGATTCCAGTTGCAACTTTAGTTTTTCATGATCACTGAAGATCTTCTTAAGGTGATCCCTGGCACCCAGTTGGATCTTTTTTATCTCTGTACATGTGAAAAACATTACATAAATTCAATGATACAACTTGGAATATCCATAAAAGAAAAACTAATATGTAATAACGTGGAACGAATTTCCCTAGTTTTAAAATGCAGGAAAGATCATTTTAAAGCTCTATATAAGAAACCTTCGTTATAAGCTTGAAGTAATTTCTCTCTCTCCCCCATTAAATTGTTAAGGGTGGTGGCGGTTTCACTACATCTTTTCTCCATCTCTATCAAGTGTTTGTTCTTGAGCTCAATGATACTTGTAAGATTGGAAACAAGTCTATCTTGTTTCCGTGCTTCCTCCTGAATAATTTCAGATATGGTCTTAAGGTCTCCAATCTTACGTAAATGCTCCCCAATTATATTATTTGAGTTGTAATCATCAGCTCGAGCAACCCAAGCATAAATTCCTAGTTTCTCAGTAGTACCATTAGCCAGCCAATCCTTTTTCCCATGACGATCTGCCTCGTAAGCCCTTTCAAAAGAAATAGCATTATGCAAACCAGGCCAATCTTTATTAAATTCCACAATAGCACAACCTGAGTGGCCTCGGTAATTCCACAAGGGAGTAACCCTTGTGGGATTAAATCCTCTTTCTTTCAACTCATCCCTAAACTTTGATCCACTTCCTCCCACGTATCGCCCATCCTCTGTACGCCGAGTTGGAATGTTTACCACGATTCCTCTCCAAGGCCACACAAACTTTTCATCATGATTGCAATCCATAACAGGATCATTATTGCTAGCGGGCTTTGATGGACCAACAGCATCAGCTAGATCTTTTTCCAAATATTTCAATAGAGCTAAATGATTAGCTTTCTCTTTGGTACTCCGCTTATTTGAAGGACTGTTTCCTACCCCAGAAGCATGCTGCAGGAGATCCTTGTACAAGAAATCCCTCTTTCTTTTTTTGGTACAGTAGGGGCAAGTAAATGTCTCGTGCGAGAGTTTCACAATGCGTTTTCCATTTTTCAGTTCATCATATGACTTGCTTTCCCGCTCACCCAATTCAGATTCACTCATATCGGTGTCTACGTCAGAATCATCTGTAGAACTTTCCATAAACTTGATGAAGAGCACCTAGAGAAAAAAAAATCTCTACTTACATTCATATTTATATATAATCTTGTGGTGACATTTGACTCTATAGAATCAAAGACAGTAGATGACACAATTGAAGTTTCACAGATTGTAGGATGAAATTGTCCAGCAGAGAGGGATACACAGAGATAGAGCAATTTTAACTGCTGGTTCACATCGCTCAATCAAACATTGAGGTTTAACTATGCTAAATAAACAAAACACACCTTCAAATTATACTTATCATAAGGTAAAGAAAATTTCTCTACTGAGCTTTTGGCACAACCACAAACCCCTAATAAAGCCATCCTAAACCCCAAGATCATGTTAAAAGAAATAAAGAAAGAGATCTAAAAAGTGTCACAGTTAAAATATCCAGAGCTCAACAACTAAATCCACACTTCCCACATGAAAGGAGGAAAAGAAAACCCAGTAATGACAACTAAACATGAACAGTAGAAGCAGATCAGTCAAAAAAAAACAAGAAGGATGAATTCCAAACCAAATGTCAAACATCGGAATATACAAGAATCTCAAATCCCCAGCTCAAAAGAGAAATGCATTGCAATTATATTCATGCAAGAGAAGCAAAACCATGCATGAAATACGCCAGGTAAATCTAAACTCACTGATCCAACCCCAATTCAAAAGGAAGCAAACCCAAAATCCAGAAAAGGGAAAAAAGAACAAAAACCTTCACAAAGCAAAAACACAACATAGAGATCACCTGACAACAATCGCCTAATCCAAAGGCGTCTGATGCAGAAAAACAAGCAAGTGGAGCCTTGTGTGAGCTGAGAAGGAAAAGGGGGGGAATTGAATTCGCGAATTGAGAGCGAATCGAAGACTTGGGGTTGGAGTAAAGACTGAGTCTAGACACTGGAAAAGTTGAGTCACAGGAGAAATGCGACAAAGTCGAATTGGGGCCTGCGGCGGGGTCCGCAATATAGTAAGCAAAGGCTTAAGAGGAAAAGATGATGAAAATCGTACGCGCATGTGAGCGCGTTCGTTTTAGGGAAATGAAGAGAGGCTCACACACACTCCAAAAGCGTCAATCTCCATGGCTGAATCCTGTAAGCTCTGACCATCAAAGTTTAGCTTATTGACTTCTGAGCCTTCCAAAGTGGTGAGCCACCATTAGGATTTAGGCCTGCGCCTAAAAATATTGAGAATTTATTTATTTTTTGAGGGTTGGCCGCTATTTAATAACTTCAATAATTGTCCCTTACCTTGCCTGTTCTAGTATTATTAGTATTGTAAATTTGAGTATAGCTCGACTAATTATGGTATGTAAAAATAAGGAAAATTATTATAAACAGAAAAAATATCAAACTATTTACAAATATAGAAAAATTTCACTGTCTATCAATGATAGACTGCGATAGTATTCTATCGTTTTGCGATAGTATTATATCGCTTTCTATCACTCAAGCAAATAAATTCTATCGCCGGAGAGATAGAAAGCAATAGAATTCTATCGTGATCTATCAGTAATAGACTGTAAAAATTTTCTATATTTGTAAATAGTTTGACTCATTTTTCTATATTTGAAAAGAGCCCTAAAAATAATAAAATTTGAAAATTTGATCTTCACTGAGGATGTCCTTAACTTTATTTTAAAAGGTTAACAATACTAATGCAATTTTTTAAAAGTTTAACGGCATCTTTGAAACAAGGTACTAATAATTTTTCTCGACATCAAACTGTTGGGATATTTTTTAACATTTTTTTGGAAGTTTAAGGATATTATTGAAACTTTTGAAAATTTAAGGGTATTTTTAAAATAAAGTCCTAATTATTTTCATCTAAAACTAACAATAAGGATATTTTTTTTAACTTTTTTTATTAAAAGTTTTGGAAGTACGAAGTTCATTAGTGTTTTATATATTTTAGCAAAAAATATATTACTACTTACTTTTGATAGATTGTACATTTGGATTATGCACTCTCTATATGATGTAGTATTAAAAAGGAATGATTAATTTCATTCTTTTTTTTTTTAATGGAACCAATAGTACAATATTAAGACTTACCAACGTAAAAGAAGAAAATTTCTAGTGTCAAGTTAACAACTAGAGATCAACCAATCAAGAAAATTTAAAAAAAAAAAAAAATTTAAAAACCACGCAGAGGAAACACCAGAGCTCTACGAGCCAAATCCTAAGCAGTCTAATTCCAATCACGACACACAAAATGAAAATTGATAGAAGAAAAAGAAGCCACCGCAAAACATCCCCAAGAAAATAATGAAACTCCAAATAAGGCTCCCATCAACCTATTAATCATATCAATCAAGAACTCACAATTAAAAAAGATTGTGTAAACGATCAACCTGTCTAGCAACATCCAAACCCTCAATTATCGTAAGAGGTTGAGTACAGATAGGAGACAAATGTGAATCACAAAACCTGTAAGCCACTATGGTAACCATCGAAGACTCATCAACAAGACAACACCAAACCCAGAAACATCCAATTCTTCTCAACAAGAGGCATCCACATACATGACTGAAAACCCTGGCAACCTAAACAGACTCAACAACGAAGCCTCCAAACTACCATCAACCCAAAATACATTGAGCCAGAAAAAGCAGAAAGATAATCTTCCACTCACTCACACCGAAAAATGGTGGACAAAAGAGGTTCTTAGTGACAAACTTTATTAGCCAAAGTAAAATCCTCTGTCGATAATAGCAATAACTCATTTACCCGTGATCGATTATCAAACTGCTAAAAATCCAGATAACGACAAGCAGGAATAAGACCTTTTCGTACCTTTCAAGCCCAAACACAAAAAAAAAGAGCACGCTCTGTGAATTTAGCGCTCTTCCCACACACAGGATAGTGGGGATCTATATCAATCTTTCGTCATTGAAAATTAAGATTAGTCAGAAGGAAATTGTGAAATGCTTGACCTTTGCAGGAATTTTAAACTCCACGGCTTCTTCCACTAACCGGACCAATCACTATTATTTGAAGATAGGCGTGAAGCACCATATAAACGAGCAATGGCGCATCCACTAGTAAAAAATAGTTTGTTATTTTTTGTGTTTATAGTAATTTCCCTATTTCGTTTTATATATTAAATTTTGGATATCTCTTAAAATAAATTAAAAATATATACATGTGCCATACAAAAATAATCAATATCAACTAGTAAAAAATTTATTTTGAAAATAAGATTTGGGTATTTCAACATTGCATCATTGAACTAACAAAATATAGCGAAAAATATCTTCTGTTATATGGATATGAATATAATGTGTGGTTATATAAGACCGTAAACAAGTCAACAATTTCAACTTCTATATATTAAATGCAAAATAACACATAATTATATTTATATGTTTAAAATTTTAATTGGTCAAGTTATATACTAAATAGGGGTGGCTTGAATTTTCTCGTGTTCACATGTTTTTTTTTTTTTTTTTTTTTTATCCATTGTTCCAATAAAATTTTGTGGAATAAAATGTATGGATTTTAGTATCAAAACTAAATATAGATTTTTGGGCCATTTCCTTTGTACTTTTTGCTCTTTTTTTTTCCTACCTTTTTTGAAGTATCTCTGCTTTGCACAATAATTTAAGTTACTTTAGGTATAGGTTTGGTATACAAACATGGTCCCACATATAAGTAAAAGAGGTTTTGAATTTATGACTTTCCCTAAAGCCTGAAATATGATCTCAACGTAACTCAGGAAAATTATTATAAATAAAAAAAAAAGTAGTAAACTATTTATCAATATAAAAAAAATTTCACTATCTATCAGTAATGAACTTTTATCGCCAAACGATAGAAGTCTATCACTCAAACGATAGACAGTGAAATTTTAAAATATTTATTATTTTTTCTACAAACGACTTTCACCTCACATATGTGGAGTTGAAGAATAATATATATATATATATATATATATATATATATATTAGAAATTCGATTTGTCAACGGTAGGATCTAATGTCAACACTAGAAGGGTGAATAGGGATGTCTACCTATTTTAATTTTGAAGTTCTAATTAATCTAAATGCGATAACTAAACTTGATTTTTAATTTAAATAAATTAAATAGCATCAAACAACTCATTCAAGTTAATAACATATATCACAATTATGCAAAGCAACAAATCAATCCTAACATGTAATCTAAAAATGGTAAATAAACTAAGTGCAAAAATAAAGAGTTTAGGAAAAGAAGACACCAAATTTATAGTGTTTCGACATGGTGTTTACGTGCAATCTCCAAGACTCTTTGGTTATTCTACTAATTCTTGCTACACAATCCTCTTTTTTTTTTCACCTTTGCTAAAGACAAGATCTAACCAGTTACTTTTTCTCACAATCCAAGGTGTACCTACACCTTAATATAAATCCCAATGAGAAATTAAAATAAAAAGAATTGCCTCTAAATAGGTAAAATACACAAGTTTAGCTATATGCAATTTTTTCTTAACTATTACCAACTTGTGTATAAAATTAAAGAGAAGAAGAGAATATGAAATTTTTTAGCACTTGAGGATGAACAATGGAGGAATGAGGTTGCTGGAATTTTTTTTTTAATTTTTCTCAAGAAGGTAGCTAGGAGAATAAGGGAAAGTTATTTAAAATGACTTGAAAAGTAAAAACTTTTCTATAACTAACCTCCTTCCAAAAACTTGTTTGCTATTGACCATTTTGGCATGTGAAATATCACTTTTACCCTTAATATTAAATACTTCACATTTTCTTCTATTTCCTACATCTCTTTTGCTCTTCTCTTTCAACAATCAAAAAACAAAAATTTAATGTCCATTTAAAAGTAAAGATGCTTCAACATTTTTCTCAATTTCTAAGTATAGTTGGAAAGAACATGAAAAAACGTATAAAAACGAGTGGTCATTTAGCTAAAACGAAGTTGTATTGATAAAAATATGACAAAAACAAAATTATCGTATGTGTAGAAAAAGTGCGCGATCGATGACCTCATGGTACACGATCGTTGATGTCATGGTTCGCGATCGCTGACCTCATGGTGTGCGATCGTTTTGCAATTTTGTTTTGGTCATATATACATCGATACAACTTCGTTTTAGCTAAATAACTACTCGTTTTTATACGTTTTTTCGTGTTCTTTTCAACCATACTTGTAATTCTTACAAAAAAAAAAATAAACAATATTCAGCTTTAATACTCCAAAAGTAAAATTTATCGAAGTTTAAATGTTGTAAGACCATTTAGATTCAATATTCTTTTAATTGTTCTTTTTATAAGCATTATCAGAAAGAGCACGAAAAAATATATGAAAACGAGTGGTCATTTAACTAAAACGAAGCAGTATTAACGAAGATATGACCAAAACAAAATTGCAAAGCGATCACATACCATGATGTCAGCGATCGCACATTTTTTTTGCACATATGATAATTTTATTTTTATCATATCTTCGTCGATACAATTTTATTTTAGCTAAATGACCACTCGTTTTCATATTTTGTTCTGTGCTCTTTCCCATAATGCTTATAAAAAGATCAAAATGTAAAAGAATATTGAATATAAATGACCTTACAATATTTAAACTTCGATGAATTTTACTTTTGGATTATTAAAGTTGAAGATTGTTTAATTTTTTGGTAGAATTACAAGTATGGTTGAAAAGAACACGAAAAAACGTATGAAAACAAGTGGTCATTTAGTTAAAACAAAGTTGTATCGGCTGATATATGACTAAAACAAAATTGCAAAGTGATCGCGCACCATGACATCAGCGATCGCGTACCATGAGGTCAACGATCGCGCACCATGACATAAGCGATCGCGTACCATGAGGTCAGCGATAGCGTACCATGATGTCGCGATCGTGTACCATGACATAAGCAATCGTGTACCGTGATATCAGCGATCGCGCACTTTTTCTGCACATACGATAATTTTGTTTTTGTCATATTTTCGTCGATACAACTTCGTTTTAGCTAAATGACCACTCATTTTTATACTTTTTTTCGTGTTCTTTCCAACTATGCTTAGAAATTAAGCAAAATATTGAAGCATCTTTACTTTTAAATGACATTGAATTTTCGTTTTTTTGTTGTTGAAAGAGAAAAGCAAAAGAGATATAGGAAATAGAGGAGAAGGTGAGTATTTAATATTAAGGATAAAATTGGTATTTCACATGTCAAAAGGGTCAATAGCAAATAAGTTTTTAGAAAAAGGTCCGTAATAGAAAAGTTTTTGCTTTTTGGATCATTTTGAATAATTTTCCGAGAATAAGGGTTGATTGATTATAAAAAATGAAGGGTTTAACCTATAAACCATTGGATTTAGTGTAAAAGAATGGATGGTTGAGATTAAATGGAGAGAAAAAATAAAAGAATTAATTTTAGAAGGAAAATTGGGGATAAAATATGGAGGGGCTTCACGTTTTCCCACTTTCCCCCTTTTTTTTTTTTTAATTCATAGAATTTGAGATGTCATATGTTGCAGCAATCTCATGTGATCCCACATTTCTCCCCCTTTTTTTTTCTTTTTCTTTTTTTCTCTTCAACAACCCACCACATGTGGTCCAAGTTTATCACATTAGTGTCATGTCATCGACTACATCAAAATTTGTTTTCAATCTTCTTTTACTCATATCTTTTTCGTTTGAACTCTGTTGTTACATTTTTTTATATTTAATAAATTTATTATGAAGTTTCAATTTTTAATTTAATAGGAGAGTTTTCACTTTTGGAAAAAAACGTATTTGTTGAATAAATTGCATAATAACGTTTAGATCTAATTTGACTAAAAATACGTCTTTACTTTGCTCCAAAATAGAGACCAACCAACAAATACATCTTTCTCTCTTGCTTTCTCTCATTTCTATTCTTAGCTCTTCTAAGAATAATTGGCCAAAAGAAGGGTGTTTCAGTTGTGGAGCTTTGAGCTCAACCTTTCAGTGCAGAGTGGTTTCAGCTACACAACGTTTCAGTTGGGTTGTTGTATCCTAGAGGGGACAGGCCAGAGAATATATGTTGCACCGGTGGTTGACATTAAAGAATTTCAATATACACCGCAGAGGGCTTGAATCTCCTTAAAGAGAGCGAGATATCTGCGCCTCAACCTGATTGTTTACGTGTCTATTTCTCAATATTTACTCTATTTTTCCTCTATTATTTGTAATTCCCCCATCAATTTTAAGGAGATTCATTGATGGAGTCTACTATTAAGAAACCAAATGAGAATGTCGGAGATCTCAACAATTCATTTCGATTTAAGGGAGCACACTTCAAAAGATGGAAAGGAAAAGTGTTGTTCTACCTTAATCTTCTCAAAGTGGCCTATGTCCTCACGGAAAAGAACCCAAAGAAGATTGATAGCGAAAGCATGGACCTTGAAGAGTTCATGGGACACCAAGAGAAAATTGACAAGTATGAGAAAGATGAGTATAATTGTCGGTATTATCTTTTATACTGTCTTGTTGGTCATTTTTATGACTATTATGATACTACTTTCACGTCTGCCAAGAAAATTTGGAAAGCCCTGCATAATAAATATGATACTGAAGAAGCCGATGCGAAAAAATATGTTGCAAGTCTCTTTTTCGTTTTCAAATGGTTGATGGAAAATATGTGGTAGAGCAAGCACAAGACTTTCAGATGATAGTGGCTGAAGTAGCATCTGAAGGAATTTGAGACAATCTTATTGTTACCGGCATAATTGATAAACTTCCACCATCATGGAGAGATTTTCAAAAAAATATGCGTCACAAGCAAAAGGAAATCTCTTTGGAAGTATTAACTACTCGCATTCGTGTAGAGGAAGAGGCAAGAGGGCAAGATACTTTGATTCAAGAAGGCAATGAAAATCTCACAAAGGTAAATCTAATCTCTTCTAATGATATATCTAATGGTCAGATTTCTAAAAATAGTCTTTTAAAGCCAAAGAAGAATAATATGAAAAAAAATAAATAAATCTCACTTTTCTAATAACAAAAAATATCCAGATCAAGTGAATAACAACCAAGCACATTCTCAACACTCCAAACCATTTTGTTTCGTTTTGTGGCAAAAGTGGGCACATTGCTCGAATTTGTAAATTTCGGAAACGAGAACCTATACCTCAGGCTAATGTTACCGAAGAGCCATTTGTGGCTATGATAACTGATATATATATGGTTCAAAGTGTTGAAGGATGGTGGGCTGATTCTGGAGCCAATAGACATGTTTGTTATGGCAAAAATTGGTTCAAAATTTATACTCTTTTTGAGGAGCCTAAAATAATAATGCTTGGTGATTCTCATACCACCCAAATTTTGGGATCTGGTGAGGCTGAATTAATATTCACCTCTGGAAGGGTTCTAATTTTGAAAGATGTGCTTTACACACCCTCCATGAGGAAGAATTTAATGTCGAGTTATCTTCTTAATAAAGTTGGATTTAAACTGACTATGGAATCTGATCAATATGTGATAACAAAAAAGGAAATTTTCATTGGAAAAGGTTATGCATGTGATGGAATGTTCAAATTGAATATTGAAAATATTAATAAAGCATCTACCCGTTCGGTTTATATGCTCTCTTCTTTAAATTTTTGGCATGCTCGATTATGTCATATAAATAGTAAATATGTGGGGATAATGAGTAGCCTTAGATTAATTCCTAACTTAAAAAATAATTTTGAGAAATGTGAAATATGTAGCAAAACTAAGATTACAAAAGGACCTCATAAAAGTGTTGAGAGAAATAATGAATTATTAGAATTAATTCATACTGATTTGTGTGAATTTGAAGGAATTTTAACTAGAGGAGGAAATAGATATTTTATCACTTTTATCGATGATTTTTCAAAATATACTCATGTTTGTTTATTGAAAAATAAAAGTGATGCTTTTGAGAATTTTAAAAAATTTCTCCTCGAAGTTGAAAATCAATTCGGTAGAAAAATTAAAAGAATTAGAAGTGATAGAGATCGAGAATATGAATCATTTGAATTCAATTCATATGTTGAATCATTAGGAATAATTCATGAGACTACTCCCCCATATTCACCTGCTTCTAATGGAGTAGCTGAGAGCAAAATAGAACCTTAATTGGTTTGACTAATGCAATGCTACTAGAATCAGGTGCATCTTTTAATATTTGGGGTGAAGCAGTTTTGACTGCTTGTCATGTGTTAAATAGAGTGCCACATAAAAAGACAAAGATTACACATTTTCAATTATGGAAAGGGTATAAGCCAAATTTGGGATATCTAAGAGTTTGGGAATGTTTAGCTTTTGTAAGGCTAACAGATCCTAAAAGACCAAAATTAGGGTCTAAAGCTATCACTTCTGTTTTTCTTGGATATGCAATTAATAGTACATGGTATAGATTTCTTGATATTGAGCATAATGTGATTTTTGAATCAAGCAATGCTATTTTTCATGAAGAAAAATTTCCTTTCAATTCAAGAAATAGTGGGGGTCAAAGTAGTGAACAAACTTCTAAGTTTGATTCCTCTACTCCTAATGATAATAATGACAACAATTCTCTAGAATTGAGGAGGAGTAAAAGAGCTAGAATTGTGAAAGATTTTGGTCCTGATTTTTATGTTTATAATATTCAGGAGACACCAATTTCTTTGCAAGAAGCTTTAACATCTCCAGATGCAATTTTCTGGAAGGAGGCTGTAAATGATGAGATAGAATCACTAATTTCTAATAAAACTTGGAAATTAGTTGATTTACCACCAGGTTGTAAAACTATTGGGTGTAAATGGGTCCTGAGGAAAAAGCTCAAACCGGATGGTAGTATAGACAAGTATAAAGCTAGATTTGTTCCAAAAGGTTTCAAACAAAAGGAAGATTTATACTTTTTTGATACCTTTTCTCCGATTACGAGAATCACATCCATTAGATTATTAATTGTAATTGTTGCAATTTTTGATAGGAGTATTCATCAAATGGATGTGAAAACAGCTTTTCTAAATGGTGATTTAGAAAAAGAAATTTATATGGACCAACCTGAAGGTTTTATAGAACCTGGACAAGAGAACAAAGTGTGTAAGCTTACTAAATCTCTATATCGCTTAAAACAAGCTCCAAAGCAATGACATGAAAATTTTGATTCTTGCATGTTAAATAATGGTTATAAACCAAATGAATGTGATAAATGCATGTATCATAAATCATGGAAAGATTCTCATGTTATTATTAGCCTATATGTTGATGATTTACTGATCTTTGGCTCAAGTATATTTGTTATAAATGAAACAAAAAATTTGTTGAGCAATCATTTTGATATGAAAGATTTTGGTGAGGCTAATTTTATTCTGGGTATAAAAATAACGAAAACACCAGATGGATTTCTTCTCGACCAATCACATTATATTGATAATGTTGGGTTTTATGCCCTAAAACTCGTAGATAATAAATGTTGTATTTTGACCGTCATTAATAAATGATTATTCTTTATTATTCAATAAATGTTATTGATTATTTTATCTTGTTTTAATAACCCTAAAATCCAATAAACTAACATCCTATGTTGTTTTATGAGTCTTGAACAATATGTAGAGACATATAGAGATCGATGTTCAAGTTACAGCCTAAAGGGTCTCTAGTATAAGGATAGGGTTGGGTACCTTATCCTGGTAACACTATAGATACGACCCACTTTGTATTTGATACAAACGCAATGATCCAACCCGTTCATGTAGGAGACATGCGAGTGGGGGTATCCTATGCAATGAGTTTGCATAAGACTGGACCATGAAATAGTAACCACTAGATGTAACTCCGTTGACTGGTTAGGTTTCTATTTCAATAGGTTGACCTAGGCAACTTAGTCTTAATCTTGAGTATATTATGAACTCATGTTCACGAGGGATTGTCCTTTGATTTGTATGGGTGAGAGTGGTCCGTTTGTCGACTCGATATGCCTACCATTTTGGGGACAAGACTGAGTGGGGAGCTGGGAACATAATTATACAAGATGGATTTCACTCATTCCCGGCTTTAGGGTAAGTAGATAAGTGTTCCCTTAAGTGGTGTTTCCGGGACTTAAACAAAGGGTCCTACCCTCTCACTGGCCCGAGAAGGGTTTCTGTTTGATGGTTGGACCATAAACAAGTTGTTCATTAGAGGAGCACTGGTACTTAAAGATTTTGAAGTAACTCAGGGGTATAACGGTAATTTGACCCAGCTGGTGTTACGAACACTTGTGAAGGACTAACTTGCTGTTATTGGTCTATATCCGTGGACACAGAAATATATCTACAATGAGAAGAGTGCAACTGTGGGTCTTTAGTGGAGTGTACCCACAGTTAACGAATATTGATTAATGTGGTTAATGAGTTTAGCCTGTTAATCTCATATCGTTGGAGTTTCTGATCTGTAGGTCCATTAGTTCCCCTTCCTAGCTCATAAAGAATATTGAGGTAATTTATTCTTGGTTGAAATTTGAAAAGTTCAAATTTACTAAGGGAAAAGTATAATGTATAATGATACATTCTAATATAAAGTTTATTTTACAAATTAAACTTTAAAGTATAAATATAATTTTGGATATGATTCACAGTTAAATTGTAAGAGAATTAAATATTTGAAATTGTTCAAATATTATTTTAATATGAATTAGATTTTTATTAAATCTATAGGTTAAAATTAATGCGCATTAGATGTACATTAAAACTATAGGTTATGAGAGAAATGTATTTGAATTTGATTCAAATGCAGGTTAAAATTAAATATTTGATATTTAATTTCGTAATTAATTAATTGGAGAATTAATTAGTTATTTAATTTAATCTAATTTAATTAAATTTGATTTAATTAAATTAATTGAATTAAAACTATAGGTTATGTGAGAGATGTTCATTTAAATATGATTTAAATGAATTGGTTAATTAAATTAGATTTAATTAATTATTAATTTATTATTAATTTATTATTAATTTATTATTAATTTATTATTAATTTAATTAATATTAAATTAGTTGTAACTCCCCTACTTAATACGTTGGATAACATCCACGTTTCCCATTTTCTCTCGCTTCCTTATATAGCATCTAACAGAAAAAAAAAAATTGGAATCGTTCATTCTCTCTAAAAAATTCTCTCAGAACTTCTCTGCGTTTTTTTTCCTTTGCAAAAAAAAATGTTTCCACAAACCTTTCCTCAAGATTCAGATAAAAGGAAGGTTTCCAAGTGGTGGTGACACAACACGTAAGTTTTTTCTTCTCTGATAATTTGTTTTTTTTTATATTCAATATGCTTAACCTAGATTATTTTAGATTTATTTTCCAATGTAGAAGTATTTCAAAAGTTTAAAATTAATTTTGAGATAGGGTTATGATATGTTTCCGCTGCGCTTGGGTTTTAATCCCAGCAGATAAAATACTCAAAAATACAATTATTTTGATTGTAAACATGTGTCTACTCCATTTGATTCAAGTGTTCACTTATTTCCTATTAAAAATGAAAGTGAAGTAATTAATCAAAAGGAGTATGCTAGTGTGATTGGTAATCTGCGATATGCAACAGATTGTACTAGACCTGACATTAGGAATTCTTAGCAGGTTTACAAGTAAGTCAGGTAAAGAGCATTGACATGCCATCGATCGCGTTATGAAATATTTATTGGGAACAAAAGATCATGGCTTACTTTATAAAAAATATCCGGCTGTTATTGAAGGATTTTCTGATGCTGATTGGAATACATTGTCAGGTGATTCTCTATCAGGATATATTTTTACCTTAGGAGGTAGTGCTATTTGTTGGAAATCCAAAAAAACAAACGATTATTGTCAACTCTACTATGGAAGCAGAGCTTATTGCTCTAGCTTCAGCTAGTGAGGAAGCAAGTTGGCTAAGAGATTTATTATATGAAATTCCAATGTGGGAGAAACCAATACCTCCTATCTTGATAAATTGTGATAGCACTGCCACAATTGGTAGAGTAAAAAATCATTTTTATAACGGTAAATCCTGACCTATAAGACGAAAACACAATACTGTGAGATCTTATTTAAATAATGGGATCATTAATGTGAATTACATTAAATCTTGTGATAATCTTGCAGATCCATTAACAAAGGCCTTAACTAGAGAAAGGGTCTGGAACACATCGAGGGGATAGGGTTGAAGCCCTTATAATTTTCATGACCATATATAAGGATACCCACCTAGTGACCAGAGATCCTAAGAACTAGGTTCAAAGGGAAAAACGAATTATAAGGTGGCCAAGAAATGCACTATCTTTATATTTTAATCCATCCCTATGATGTGAGTGCATTATCCTATAACGATGTGGAGGGTTGAGTTTTTCAATAAACTCTTAATAAAATTTGTAGCTCTTATGAGTGGGGTGTGTTATGTTATAGGAGCACCCTTGACAAATTTTACCTATATGAGTATGAGAGTGAGGCCGCTCTATGTGAGAATATGGGGCTTATTCTCAATATACTCATGAAATATCGGGATCAGCACAAGGCCTTAAAGTGCTAACCAATAAAGCTCATGTCAACACCTAAAAAATTATGTGTGGATAATAAGTTTTCTATTTCCCCTTTAGCGTTATAGTTCAAGTCAAAGCCACTACTAACGCTGGAATAGAGATTATTATTTCACTAGTAAAGGTTAGTCACACCTTTATGATGCACAATTATCTTTCTTTTGGCCAATTCTATTTTGATGCTTATTTTAAATTTAAAAAAAATGAGTGGGGGATTGTTGTTACATTTTTTTTATATTTAATAAGTTTATTAAGAAGTTTCAATTTTTAATTTAATAAGAGAGTTTTCACTTTTGGAAAAAACGTATTTGTTGAATAAATTGCATAATAATGTTTAGATCTAATTTTACTATAAATAGGTCTTTACTTTGCTCCAAAATAGAGACCAACCAACAAATACATCTTTCTCTCTTGCTTTCTCTCATTTCTATTCTTCTCTTTTAAGAGCAATTGGCCAAAAGAAGGGTGTTTCAGTTGGAGCTTTGAGCTCAACCTTTCAGTGCAGAGTGGTTTGAGCTACACAACGTTTCAGTTGGGTTGTTGTATCCTGGAGGGGACAGGCCAGAGAATATCTGTTGCACCGGTGGTTGACATTAAAGAATTTCAATATACACCGCAGAAGGCTTGAATTTCCTTAAAGAGAGCGAGATATCCACGCCTCAACCTGATTGTTTACGTGTCTATTTCTCAATATTTACTCTATTTTTCCTCTATTATTTGTAATTCCCCCATCAAACTTCAATTCAAACAATTTGAGATGTATTCGAGTCATTTTTTTTAGCTCTACAAAATAAATACTTTAAAACACTAAAAATCATGAGTACAACTTCTTAATTTGATTGAAGTCATAAAACTAACATCCACGACCACTTATTATTGGTCCAAAAAAAATATATAGGGAAGCAGAGAAGTAAAACTATAATTTTTGGCTCTAAGTGGATGGCATTATATATTTTGTGAAGGTGTAGAATGATTTATGAACTAAACAAATAATGAGTGAAAATATAATTATACCCACATTTAATTATATAAATGAAATTCTCAAGTGGCAAACAAAAAGTAGTGTCCTATTTCAGTCAGTTTGTAGATGAATTATCATATGTCAACTAAAAAAGTGGTGAGTTATAATATGATGAGGATTCATCTGCAGTTCCAAATAACTATATTTTGTTTAGGTCAAGTTAAGATAAATCAACAAACCTTTTACAAAATCTTAAAATTGAGTTGACTTTAAAGAACTTGAACTTCAACAAAGTTTGTCTGGGGTGCTCAATGACAACATTGATGTTAATCCCCTCAACAAAACGTTTATTACTTTGATATCTAAGATATCATATCCTAAAAATTGATATCTAAGATATTATATCCTAAAAATATGATTGACTTCGGGCTGCTGATAAGTTTATGCAATATTTTTTAACTTCAACTTCAAGAAATAATTCAGCAGAAAAAGGAAAAGACAAAAAAAATTGAAACTTGAGATTGGAGGGGTGCGCCAGGCCACTGCAGTAGTGCAACGCAAAGGCGACGCTCGAAAGCCCCAATAGCAAGCTACTGAAGTGAGCCTTCCCCCTTAAGAAATTAATTTAATATCATGTGGGCCAATGGCCCACGTATCAGATATTAAACTGATAAGAACAGATACTACACTTGATCTTAGCCAAAAGGCCGAGAAAGGTATGCCTTTCCCCCTCACACTAATTCCTTTATATATCAATTCCTTGCCTCCCTCATTCTCACCCTTTCCGATGTGGGACGATTCAGTCTACCACAATCCTCCATTTCCTTCCTCTTTTTTTTCTTAAGATAAATTCTCTTTAATCTATTCTACGTATTCTTATTACTTTCTTAATTGCAATCTTACCATAAACTCCCATAACATTTTTTCTAGTTCACAATTTAAAATATATACAAAAAAAAAAAAATTAAATACCATTTTGGGCCATTGGACTATATAATTATAATAAAGTCTTCCATTTTTTCCTTCAAAGTTAATTTATAGTGAATTTGGTTAATTAATAATAACAATAATTTTCGTACAAAAAAAATTGTATTATCTAAATGTGCTTCCAAAATTTATAATAGAATAACTAATAGATCATTAATAAAAATTGAAAAATCAACAATATATTAGTAATAAGGACTAAATTTAAGATTTATTAAATATTGAAAGATTAAAATTGGAAATTTAGGAGTGTATAGATTAAAATTAAATAAGTGTCAAAGTATATAGACCAAAATTGTATTTTAACTAACTAAATAAATATTTAAGTATTAAAACTGAATAATGTCAAAGTATATAGACTAAAATTGTATTTTAACTAACTGAATAAATGTTGAAGTATTAAAACTAAATAATTCTCAAAGGATATAGACCAAGATAACATTTGAAAGTTCATTCACAAACATAAGATATCCCTCTAATTTGGATGCAGTTTGGATTCATTTATGTACCTCTCATCTACTCGAACCTTGTACATTTATACTATATATATATCTTATTTATACACATTTTAAAATGTTTTATATGGAAGTGTAGAGAGAGAAAAGGTAAGTCACGTATAAATTACATTCATACTCCTTCACAATTAAAAACAATTTTATTTGTACTTTTGGTTTTTTTAAACTTTTCTTTTTCAATTTTATACTTCTCCCACAAACAAAATTAACAAATTTTTATATAGTTTTAGACTTTTCCAGCAAACATAATAACGAAAACAAAACCCATTAGTTCGAATTCGTTTGCTGTGGACAAACCATCTTCTCTTCAACTCACGAGAGTTCGTATCCAATATTCAAACGTTGTAAAGGTTCGGCACTCATCGTATCCATTAACCCGAAGCCAAGTAAGTAAATGTTGCCTCGAATTGATTTTTGTTATTAACGAGAAACGAGATGAATAAATGTATATTCGGGCAATGAGAAATAAATGAACGAGAGGAAGAAACGAGATTATATGTATGCAGAAATAGCAAGAGAAATAAACGAGAGAAAGAGAAAAAAAATGCGAGAGGAAGAAGCGAGAGGAAGAAGCGAGAGCGAGAGTTTTACAGATTGTTTTGTCCTCGTCTAATTTTTTTTTTAATTTTGTTGTAGGATGGAAGAGAAGCAACTTTTTATTCAGTATGGTGGTACATGGGATGACAAAGAAAAATGCTACAAGGGAGCTCGTTTTAAGGGTATCATGGTACCAAGCACGTTGAATTATAATCAACTGAGTGCTACTTTATATGGACTTACAAATGTCAGTCCTTCAGATTTCAACATCGTAATGAGGGTCAAATACAAGGTGGATTGTGAATGTCCTCCAGTTTGCATAACAGACGATGACAATGTTAGATTTCTCATCGAGGAAATGGATCGTAATAGACCTCCTGTATTCGTCAGTTTTGAGGAAACTAATCGAGATGACACATTCACAGAACAAGAGCCCTTTTCTGCAGTATGTAACAATGATGAGCCAGATATTTGTCCATCAATAGTCTCTATGGAGAATGACAGCTTGAACCCATGGACGGTTAACCAAAATCATTCAGGCAATGACCAGGGACTTAATAGAACCGTTGGTCGTACCTCACCCCACCCCATCCCACATCCTACTACAAGTGATGTTATTCTTGACAGTACCTCACCCCAACCAACTCCATGTCCAACTACTAATAGAATTGTGGGTGGTCCTTCTATTGGCAGTAGTTCATCACTCCACCGCATCCCACATCCTACTACATTCATTGGAATTGGTGGTGCTTCAGCATTGGATTTACCCCAACAAAATCCGATTCTACTTAATGATTTTGGGCATTTCGTTGGAAATGTTCCTCGAAGAGCAGAGTCCTCTCAACCGACACAGGTAGCAGTAGAGTGTGGTCCGTCTGAAACAGGACCATCTGTGAGAACTGTTAGAACATGAGATATAATCATGCAACCAATGCCATCGTCGGGGGTGGATGTTGAGGTTGGTCAGATATTCTTTTGTAAAAATGACGTGAAGATGAGATTATCAATGTTAGCCATTAAGAAGAATTTTGAGATGCGGGTAAGAAAATCAAATAAAAATCTATATAGTGTGCGATGCATCCACGAGACGTGCAAGTGGGCCGTTCGTGCAGTTCGAATGGAGGGTTGTGACATATTCAAAATCAGTAAGTATACATCCGTGCACACTTACTCCATTGAGGTTTTAAATCATGATCACCGGCAAGCAAGTGCATTTGTAATTGGGCAATTCATCAAGGACAAGTTTGGGGTTGGCCGAGCTGATAAACCATGACATATTATTGATGATATACGACAAGAGTATGGTGTTAATATCAGCTATGATAAGGCATGGCGTGCCAGGGAAACCGCCTTCGCTATTGCACGGGGAACTCCTGAGGATTCATACGCTGTATTGCATGCATATGGAGAAGCCTTGAAGATAGAGAACCCTGGTACCATATTTGAGATTGAACTAGACGATTCGCAATACTTCAAGTATATGTTTATGGCATTGGGTCCATGTATAAGAGGGTTCAAGGCATGTCGTCCTGTGATTATTGCGATGGAGCCCATTTAAAGGGGAAATATAAAGGAACGATATTGGTTGGAGTTGCCATGGATGGTAATAATCAGCTATATCCGCTGGCATATACAGTCGTTGACACCGAGACGAATCAGTCATGGAAGTGGTTCATGACCAATCTGAAGGTAGCAATTGGAGATGTTCCAAACCTTGTCTTCGTCTCAGATAGGCACCAAACTATAAAAAATGCAGTTGAAGCTGTATTCCCCACATCATACCACGGGTTATGTACCTTCCATTTGAGTAGGAATGTTGAGCAGAACTTTCATGACGCAGCAGTTATCAAATTATTCAATAACGCGTCAAGAGCATATCGCGAGTCCGATTTTAAAAGTTTCTGGGAGCAAATTGTAAACTATAAGGATGGTAGACTTGGGAGGTATTTGGAGAGTGTCGGGGTCGAAAGATGGGCACGATGTTATCAATCAGTCAACCGATATAATAACATCACTAGTAATGATGCCGAGTGCTTCAATTCTCTGACCAGGGAAGCACGGTTTTTGCCTATAACCACTCTACTCGAATTCATTAGAAGTTTACTTCAGGAATGGTTTTACGAGCGTCAGAACATGTGGTCATCGAGTACATCAAAGCATTCAAAGTATGTCGAGACTGTCATAACAGAAGAGTGTGAGAAGGCTAGACGATATCGAGTGAACACTATTGATTGTTATAGGTTTCATGTCAAAGATGGTGGATTCGATGGTATTGTCTGCCTCAACACGAACGAATGCAGCTGCGACCATTTTCAATGTTTGCAAATTCCATGTTCGCACGCTATTGCCGCAGCTAGAGAGAGGAACATCAATCCATACACTCTTTGTAGTCGATTTTATAGTGTTGAATCACTCATTGTTGCATATGCTGAACCTATATTGCCACTGGGACACGTGTCTGAATGGAAGAAACCAAATGGATATGTGGACATGAAAATACTTCCACCACGAAGGGTTGTTCAGGTTGGTCATCGTAAGGTGAACAGAATACCGTCTGTTGGAGAACGTACTCACGTGAAAAAATGTGGACGATGTGGTGGTAGGGGACACAACCGAAAAAAATGTAATGAACCACTTAATATACCTCAAGTCGTAGTCCAAGCTGAACAAACACCTATGCAATAGTTAACTTATTTTATTATTTCATTTTTTTTGTAAATGTGTAGTATGTTGTAATCATATCAGATTATACCAATATATCGTATAATTGCACAGCTTTCTGATTCTGTTGAACTCTCGCTCTCATTTATCGCTCCCGTTTCTCGCTTTCGTTTCTTGCTCTCGTTTCTCGCTCCTGTTTACCGCTCTCATTTCTCTATCTCATTTCTCGATCTCATTTCTCGCTCTCGTTTCTCGCTCTCGTTTGAGTACTTAGTCATTGTTGATGAAGTTTAGGGTTTAGCTCATTTAATTTAAGACAAATAATTATTCATTGTTGTTGCATGTGAAACTTTGAATACGTATAATAATGAACAAATATATAAATTATACATAGTTCGAACTAGTACAAAAATGTATTAGACCATAGTTCACAACCGAGTTGCATCCTATAATCTGCAATCTTATCCTGAACTAATACATTCTTTACCGGTGATCCTGTCACCATATGTTCAAAAAACTTAAGACAGAAGATACCACAATCTAGTGTTCTACTCCCTTGTATGTTTCCGGATGCTGCACGATATACTGGCCAAGGAGCAGGATTCAGATCCGGTTTCTTTTCATGAAGTCAGCAGAAATGAGCCAAGGATGGTAGTGTGTACGTCAGAGGCAATAACACTATCACAATGTCTGACATAGATATGTATGACGGCATGGAGTCATACAATAGTAATCGGCCTCTATTGACGTCGATGGCTACTAGGATCCAGTGTTCGCGGTGGTGGATCGCACTGTACACGTAGTCAACTTTTGCCCATCCTGGTTGGTGATTCGGCTCCAACCCTAACACAAGTTCGTACAGGTTTTCTTCCTTGGACCATACGTCTGCAACTTCTTGCTCAGTCTTCTCGTAGATTGATTTGAACAAGTTGTCGGACGTGTAAAAGTTCATATGGCGCTGCAATGAGAGATAACGAATTATCGATTTAGTAATATATCTATGAACATATCTTGTTCCGGTTTAGAAAAATACCAGCAATCCAAGTGAGAATGTCGTGAACCTATGAACGCAGATCTCGGGTCGGTTGATAAACTTTCTTCTCAAAAATAAAAACAACCTATCGAGAACCTGTGCATGATATTTTGAAGTATTAGGGAAACATTAAATGCAGTTGGTGCTATAATTTTATAAAAGTATATGACGAAATAAAATCTTACATCGCACTCGACCCATTCGTTGTCCCTAGATAGCTCACGGAACAAATTCCGAGTAGTGGTATTCGTCCTAAACAAAGCTCCTGACCCAAGTATATGAGGCTCCACATCATCACTCGCCAACCAATGCAAAAAGTCATTAAGAATTTTTTCTGACACTGGATGCGCGGGATCGTACCTCACCCGATCTTCCTTTCCAGGTGGACAAGCACCAGGATCGGGATACTTCAGTGCCAATTGCCTTTCCCAGTTGACTGACAGCTTCCTCTTCTTCACCTCAATCGGAGGGGTATATGGCTCCGTCTCCTTTCTCTGTCTACCCATTCGCCTCGGGTTTATGGAGTGGGCTCCTGTCCCAGTCGCTTTATCCTTCTTAATCCTCAATCTTTTTGGCGGCAGGATTGGGCGTAACTTAGTACCATCAAGAGTCAATGGCCTCTTTGGTGATGGAGGTGCAAAAATATGAATCTCTGTTGACTCGAGTTCGACCATCTTCTCCTTCTTAATCTTCAGTTTTTTTGGTGGAGGTGATATTGGGTCTATCTCGAGGATGGCAGCGGTGGTCTCACTAGGTTTGGGGATGGTGGGCTCGGTGGTGGTGGTGGTCTGGGTGGGCTCGGAGATGGTGGTGGTGGTCTCGATGGGCTTGGGGATGGGGGTGGTGGTCTCGGTGGGCTCGGAGATGGGGGTGGTGGTCTCCGTGGGCTCGGAGATGGTGGTGGTGGTATCGGTGGGCTCGGGGATCGTGGTGGTGGTGGTCTCAGTGGGCTCGGGGATCGTACTGGTCGTCTCTATGTGATCGTCACCATCATGGTCGATGTGATCATCGTCGTCGACATCATCATCACCTTCATATTGGGTTGCAGTATTCTGCACAAAAAGGAATAGTATGTTAGCATAATACATAATTATACATCCACTAAATTATACATACATCCGCAACTAAATTATACATACCCGACACAAGGAATGCAATAACTCCGTGATCCTCCGCAACTGCACCTTCACGTCAGCCAGATCAGACTTTACCTCCACTAACGTAGTCTCCATTCTCGAGACTCTCTCATCCAACTGTTCCACATATTCACTAACGCGGACCTTATTTCTCCGTGTAGCGGTAACGGGTTCGGATACGTGTTCTTCCTCTACATGGTATGGCTCCAAATCGTGTGGACGAACCGCATCCTCAAGGGGAACCTCGTGCTCAAACATGAACGGATTGTTATTACCCGCCTCATATTCTGAATTAATATCATCTATCTGTTCTCTATCCGAGCTTCCTGATGTTGAATGTATCATATCCTCGCCTTGAACCTCCGTGTATACGACCCGTTGGTCAATTGGACTGTCTCTATAATGCATCTCAGCATCAGACATCGTTAGCTTGGGAGTGATCACCAACTACATGACAAAGTACTTAAAGTTACATTTAAAGTCAACGTTAATCAAAGTGCTAAAATACTACAATGACAAAGTCAATTGTATACCGCAAGCGAGTTGAAGACATCCCTCTGTAATGACTTATTCGCCAATGAATGAGTACATGACCACCTTAGACATCGAGGCACCGCATCATCGTTAAGCCGAACTGTAGCTCTCCCGGCTATAGTGGATATCGTCTCATATGCCCAAACCTACAAGTATTCAAAATAGTGGAATTTCATTAATGCCTTATTCATACAAGTATGAAAAAAACTAAACTTAGTCAATTGTTACCTGTAACGCGTGAGGGAATCCTAGAAGGTTGTACCTCAATAAATAGTTCTTATTTGTTTTGACTCTTTGCTTGTATGATCCAACCTTGTCTTTTAGTGCCTTTTGAAGGCCACTAAAGGTTCTCTCCCATAATATATGTCCCCAGTCAATGCTGTTGAAGTACTCAAGATCCTCCACATCATCCAACAATGATTTATCAATACTGCTTTTAGTCTTGTCTTTTCCTATCAAACCTAACTCATAATAGTACACAAGACTAATCTTCACAGCGTCCAAGTCATTTTCAAACACTAACTCTTTATAAACCTCTTCAAACTTTGTCAGGTGCACTTCCGTTGCCAGTAAATTACTGAAATACTTTGTTCGTAGTGATTCAGTCACTTCGACACTACGAACCAGTTTAGTAGGTGACCGCCACAAACCCGTCACCAATAAGAACTCCTCTTTCGAAAACTCAACGATCGTGCCATTCAATTCAAATCTCATAGCATCTACCCTATTACTTTGCACCTCCCTCAATAAGATATGATGGATTAACGGACTATTAAAGACTATGTCCATATCCACAAATTTTCCAAACACAGTCCTCCTGAACAACTGAAGTTGCCTTTCTGTCAGCTTCTCTTTAATTATCTTGTTTGCAATCCCAATGTACGATGATAAGCTCGTAGCTTGGCCAGGACAATCCTCAACCTTGATTTTCAAGTTAGCCATCTATTACTGCAGGTAGGAAAGAAAATAAGTTAGAAGGAAGCCCAAGATTGTAAACAGAAAACAGAAAAGTCCAAAATTTTAGTCTCTGCCAAAATCTCGTTTCTCGCTCTCTTTTCTCACTCTCATTTCTCGCTCTCGTTTCTCGCTCTCGTTTCTTCTGTTCGTTTCTTTTCTGTCCTTCTTCCTTCCTTCCTCTCGTTCACTTTCTCGTTCCTTTTTCTCGCATTCTTCATCACTTTTCTTCCTCCCGTTTATTTTCATCTCAGTTCTTCCTCTCAGAGTGACTTTAACAACCTAAACCATAGCATGCATTTGAAACGAAATGACAAAATGACTATACCTTCGTGAAGAAGTTCTAAATTTCCTCGATTATTCGGTGCCGATTGGGAAATTCGTGCCTGCCGTTAAGTTGTAAACGTTCAATTTTTCTTCCAAGAACCAAAAGCGTGGTATCCTCTCCGCCAGAAAATGAAGTTGATTGGGAAATTATGGTCTGCTGGAAAACTTGAGAGAGAAAGGAATGAGCGAGAGGAAGAAACTTGAGAGAGGAAGAGGAAGTGACGATCTGTGGCGTTAGAAATTCATTTTAAACGGTCAATTTTAATTGTGAAAACGAGCGAGAGCAAGAAACGAGAGCCTGAGTTTCGAGCGAGATGAAGAAACGAGAAAGCGTGGTATCACGGTCAATTTCGAGGACATTTTGGTATTTTCACGCACAGCTGACGCAAGCAAAGAGCCAAATTTCGAGCGTTTTTAAATAATGGGCCAAAAATCATTTGGGCCCTCCAAATAGAGTCATCTGTACAATTTCCTCGTAATTTAATTTTGAACTCATCCAGACTATTTCACATAAATTATACTACAAATGAAATACAAATCAAATTTTCTTTTTTCAAATTCATTTTCTAAAGGTAAAAAGATGTTTAAAGTTTTTCAAGAAAAATATAAATTAAAGGCTTTTGTTGTCAATGAAACATTAAATCATGTCAAAATAGGGTTAGAATCCACAAACTTAGGGTGCGTTTGGATTGATTTTCTAAGTGTTTAAATAAGTATTTATAAGTGGAAAAAAAAATGTTTATAAACACTTAGAAAGTCAATTCAAATAGGTAATTATTTTGGTCGTAAAGAGGTAGCATTGTTGTATCCACATTTAAAATTTTATTGCAACCACTTTAATTTTATTCGTCCATATATTTTTCTAGTTTTTTCTATCTTTCTATACTTTTAAATTTTATGTCAGATATATTTTTTTTTATATCCATGAGTGTCCCGGCCAGCTTACACGCACCTCGATTAATCTCACGGGTCAGATATTTTAAATTTAAACTTAATTATAAGTATATTTATTAAAAAAAAAACTTATTTCCATATTAAAATTTATGTCTCATAGTTTTCTAGAATTTGGCAACATGCCAGACTCTTACAGGTGAGAGTGTATTAAGGCAGGCCCTCCATAGGAAAATATTCAATTTTAGGGAAATCTCAAGAGACTGTAGTGAATTATGCGTTTTACTCATTTGGAGGCTAGAAGAAGATGAGGCAGCAAGGACGACTGATTAATTCACTTTGTAACCACTTTTGATTGAATAGATGTCTTTCTTATTACAATATTAGAAGTAAGATGTGTTGCAAAGAGAAATTTACCTAATAATCTATGCATCTTAAGAGATAAATAACACGTCCACAAGACTCGAATTCTGATCTCCATCAACAATCGAAATGCTCATAGGATTGGGAATAAGTTTAAAAGTGGTCTTTCGCAGAATCTACTGATCAGAGTAGGTATCAATAAAGTGACCATCACCAACTTTCCATCTACCCCTTTTACAACAAGATCCCCATAAAATGCTCCTACAAGTATATGAAAGGTGGCAACCCAGACCTACCTGTAGAAAAGGAGAATTGGGAAAATACTTGGCCTTTGTTTGAGCCAACAAACATTGTTCTTGATTATGCGCCACACATGCTTGGTCAAAATAGCTTTGGTTGGAAAGATGGATATCGAAAACTTATTCCACCTCCGTCCTTTGAAGTAGTCAAAATAGAGGTAGTATGGAATCATTGCAATTACATCATATGCACTAGATGTTTGTGGGTTGGGTTGGGATTGGATTGAAGGACTTTTTTAGACCCAACCCAATTGTTAAGTTTTTTTAACCAAAATAACCCAAGAACCCAACCCAACCATGACAGATTTGGGATATCGATTACTCGAATCATTTATTTAACTTTTTGTACTAAAAAAAAGTAAATGTTAATATGCAAACAAATTGATTTAATTATTTTGATATATTGAATTAAGATTGACAATTAACTTCAATTTTATAATGAAAATTTTCTTTCTAAAGTGCTAAAAAATTATTTTTAAGAATTGTTGAAGAATAAATTATCTAAAAAAATAATGAAATTAAATAAAACTATAAGAAATATATGTATATATAATTGTCTCGTAAGTAAAAAAAAATATATTTTAAAGTTAATAATAAGTTCGGGTTGATTCAAGTTATTTTAGGTAACCCATGAACCAACCCAACTCATGAAATTTTCATTTATTGAACCCAACTCAACTCAAATGAGTTGATAACCCATATCTTTTCATAGTGTTATACCTCTAATATGTAATTTTTTGAATACCTCTAATATGTAATTTAATTTTCTTCATCCATATATATCTTTTTATAGTTTTTGATACTGCTATACTTTTAAATTTCATGTCAATTATGTATCAAAGTTTTATACCACATCCAACACATTTCATTTACATCATAAATTAACTTAAACACAAGAAATACATATAGATACTATTTTATTTAGGTTTATTGTTTTAAATGTTAAAGTCGTCATAAATATTTTAAAACATAACAAAATGTCACTATGTATATTTTACTATATTTGTAAATAAATTACCTCATTTTACTATATTTGAAAACAACTATTATCTTTGGTTACTTAACTTCATAATAAATATCTACGAATTAAATTAAATTAAAAATAAATTCGATCATATTTTAAATTTTATCATAAAAATTCAGTATAAACATTAGGATCACGATCAACTAGTAGGGTCGAATGGTGTATTTTGCCAAAAGAGAGAGAGAGAAAAAAAGAGAAGAAAAAAAAGAAGAAAAAGAAAAACCTCCGTCGTACTCTCCTTTTGGGCAAGCTGCTTGGTCTCTTCAATAAGCACAGCGCAATGGCGCGGTAATAGAATTCGTTCTTCAATTCACCAAACTGACCGGAATTAACTGCCATCCGGCCAAAATCTCAATCCATCTTCGCGATCTTGAACCAGTTTCTCTTCAGAAACTTCACAATTCATACGCTGGAATTCGAATCTAGACATGTTCACTCAATTTGGATCAACTTCCGACACGCTGAGTAAGGCTTCGACCATGGTGTTTCGGATCGGCACAGACGCCCACCTCTACGACGATCCCGAGGATGTGAACATCGCTCCCTTGCTCGACAGCAAATTTGACTCCGAGAAATGTGAGGCACTCAAGCGCTTACTTGCTCTCATTGCTCAGGGTTTTGATGTTTCCAACTTCTTCCCTCAGGTTATGTTTAATGAAGCTTAGGTTCTTTTTTTTTTTTTTTTTTTTCTTCTTATAATTATGAATTGTATTCACGCTCAATTGCTTGAAATTCGGCGCCAGTTACTTCGTTGAGCTTTGGAGGTCTCAGTGGTTATATGTTCTGAATACTTTTAATTTGACATGGAACTTCAGGTTGTTAAGAATGTTGCATCGCAGACGTTGGAGGTGAAGAAGCTGGTTTACTTGTACCTGTTGCATTATGCTGAAAAGTATGGTATATTTCGCATTTTAGTTTCTGAATCATAAATACCTTTCCTTGTTCTTTCATCTAGAGTAATGTTTGTGTTGTGGTCGATCGTGGCTTAAAATGCCATAATCTTAGCATCGTAATATGGGCTATATTCGATCATCATGAGCTGCTTTTGAGTTGTGATTTGTTGTCCATTGGTGAATGTTTGAGGCGTGACATTTACGATAAGTTATGTTTTGCACTTTAGGCGTCCAAATGAAGCGTTGCTGTCTATCAATTGTTTCCAGAAGGATTTGAGGGATACAAACCCTCTTGTGAGGGCATGGGCATTGCGAACCATGGCAGGAATTCGTCTACATGCCATTGCACCTCTTGCTCTTGTGGCAGTGAGGAAAGGTGCTAGGGACCCATCTGTGTATGTCAGAAAATGTGCAGCCAATGCTCTTCCAAAGCTTCATGATTTGCGCTTGGAAGAAAATGCCTCAGATATTAAAGAGGTTTGCTCGATTCTTGGCTTGTCAAGTAAATGTGTCTGTTATTAGATCATGGAGGTTTATTGGAAAGTTAAATAGAGGGGGAAGTGTAGATTATGTTTAGTCCGTTGGCTGATTCTTTGCTTTCTCAACCCTGATATTCAGTATTCATGCTCCAAAGAAGGTCATTATGTTTACTGAGTGCTAGCGCACTTTTAATTAAGTTTGCAATATTTTGCAGATTGTGCTGATACTGTTAGGTGATTCCTCCCCTGGTGTCATTGGTGCTGCTGCTGCTGCATTTGCTTCTATCTGTCCAAATGATCTGACTTTGATTGGAAAAAATTATAGAAGGTTATGTGAGGTCTTACCTGATGTTGAGGAATGGGGTCAAATAATCTTGATTGGAATTCTTTTGCGCTATGTTGTAGCAAGTACTGGGCTTGTTAGAGAATCCATTATGCATTCTCTGCAATCTGTAGAGGATTCTAGTTCAGAAAAGAATGGCTTTGCAAACAATTTTACATCAGCCAATGAAGATAGTGAGATGAATGGATTTAACGATATGACATTAACAAATATGATATCCAGATGTTATACTGAAGGGCCAGATGAATATTTATCACGACTAAGTTACTCTAATGAAGTTTTTCCTAAACTGGATGATGGACATTTTGTGTCTAGTAAGGAGAATGATGATATCAGGATCTTATTGCAGTGTACGTCACCTTTGTTATGGAGCAACAATAGTGCAGTGGTTCTTGCTGCTGCTGGCGTACACTGGATTATGGCTCCAATGGAGAACATAAAAAGAATTGTTAAACCGTTAGTGTTCCTACTCAGATCATGTGATGCTGGAAAATATGTGGTATTTTACTTATTCTTGATATCATTATCTTATCTTATTTTTCAATTGAGGGGCACACATTATAAATGGCTTCCTTACCTAATTAAGTTCATGCTAATATATCCACTAAGAGCAGCTTAGAAAATCCTCTAATAAGCAAGATATATATGTCATCTTTAATCATGATTTTCATTTGGAATAATGATAAAGTTTAAAAGTTCAATTAAATAGCATCTCCAAAGTCTGAGGGCGCAAGCATCTCAATGTTACATTTGTCTAAATCCAAGTTAGGAATCCATATGAAGATTTGAGATGATGGTTCCAACTTCCAGGGGAAGTCATTTTCATTTCAATTGGCCATGCTAAAAGGGATTTGGAAAGATGCTAGGTAGTGAATGTGCTGTAAGCTTAAGCGATTGGCTTTTTTTTTTTTTTTGAACGACATGTAGAGATGGAGATTTGAACTTTTGACCTCTTAATCGAGGATTTAGCCTTTAGCCAATTGAGCGATACTCACGTTGGCTATTCTCCTATGAGGTTTCAAACTCAATTCAGTCCAAGATTATAGATTTTTTAATTTTTCACAATGAAGGTCTGTTCATTGAGATTGCATGCTTCTTAGTCCATCATAACAATTTTGAACTTTTCACACTTCAAAACTAAGAGTTGAAGTAACATCCGAATAGTAACTGCATGCATCTATATATACACATACACTCTTTGGTCTTGTTTGTGTTTAACTGCAATTATCATCCAGTAGTTTTCAATTGTCAGATGGTAAGAAATATCAATTGACCTCCACAGGTTCTCTGCAATATTCAAGTGTTTGCTAAGGCAATGCCTTCTCTCTTCGCGCCACACTTTGAAGACTTCTTCATCTGCTCTTCGGATTCATATCAAGTAAAAGCATTGAAGCTTGAGATACTATCATCAATTGCTACTGATTCATCTATTTTATCAATCTTTAATGAGTTTCAGGTAATATTTATGCGTTTCCTTCCTTTTCTTTACTCACTATTTTATTTTGTTATGGTCGTGGTGATTGAAAAATTAGTATACTTCCTAAACTTTTGTATTAATAAAAGAAAAGAATACAGAGGACATACAAGAAACCACATCCTCAATACCACCAAGAAATTACAAAAAGGCTCTCCATTTTGCTTGCATATAAGTAAATGAAATTTAACAACCTTGTGAAAAAAACCATCTAGAAGCTAGAAATAGAGCTGGATGAAAAATATCAGCACAGATAGAATCATAGAACTCACAAGTATGTCACTATTCTCAGATATATCTGGGGCCTGGGGGCAATCCTTCAGTTAAAGCCCTCGCTTTGAACAGCTTTTCGAAAAAGAAAAGGTTGCTTATGGGAGCTCTTACTGGGAAGCTTAAATACCGAAGATTAGTGATAAAGATGCATGACCTCCATACGTATTACATATGATAGGTTTGGCAAGCAATAATTAGTAGGGGAGTTAACGAAGTAATTGGCATATCTAGTTAGTTCATACCTCTTGAATGGCTAATAGTCATTTCCCTTCTTCTCTGCTTCATTATCATTGAACCTAATGAATTTTAGTTGATTATATTGAATTCCATTTTCTTTGGTTGCATTAGGCTTCAAGTCTTTTGATGTTTACAAACCTTTTCTTTTGTTTCTAGGATTACATTAGAAACCCAAACAGAAGGTTTGCAGCTGATACAGTTGCTGCAATTGGCTTATGTGCTGGGCAGCTCCCAAAAATAGCCAAAATGTGTTTGGATGGGCTATTGTCTTTAATCAGACAGGGTATGCAATTCGTTCTTGCTTTAAAGTTTCTTCCCTTTTTTGGTCCAACCCTAAAATAAAAGTTTGCAGACACTTCGACTTGTGACAATGGAGCCATGGATGAAGAGGCAGCTGTACTAATTCAGGCAATTACATCCATCAAGTTTATTGTAAAGGAAGATCCAGCCAGCCATGAGAAGGCATTCTTATCCATCTCTTTGGTGCTATAACCTTTTGATTAATATCACTTTATTGTATTTCTCCCTTGTACCAGTCTATTGATTATGTTGACATATAATATATATTAATAGGCCAGTCATTTCATTGCTGTTTATAGTCTGGTAGTCATTCTGGGTTTATGATTGAGTTTATAAATTTTGTAACTCATCTTTGCATGAATGATGGGCTTGAATTTTTTTTTTGTCAATTTGCATGTGGAGGAGTTTCAACTTTTCTCATTACCTATCTCCTATCTCTCAACTGTTTGGTTCAGTTGCAAGGCATATTTACCCTCCTTAAAAATGCATAATATATTATTTAAAATCTGGTTTTCAAGTACTTCTTTACACTTTTTACAGGTTATTATTCAGTTGATTCGTGGTTTGGATTCAGTCAAGGTTCCTGCAGCCCGTGCCATGATTATTTGGATGGTAGGGGAGTATAGCACTTTGGGTGATATCATTCCAAGGATGTTGGTTATCGTGGCTAAGTATCTTGCAAGGTCGTTTATTTCAGAAGCACTGGAAACAAAGCTTCAGATACTGAATACAATGGTTAAGGTATTTTGGGAAACTGTATTTGGCTATTGCGGATTTTGGTTTTCCATAATTTTATTTTTGAGTCTATAGATCTTCTCTATCAGCCAATCGTAACATTTTGAGTTCATCTAATTCAAGGGCTGTGTGAGAATAAGATGAATGAAAATGTTAGCTAACTATTTTTGGTCTACTGTTAATTAATCAGTTTATGTAATATATTATTAATTACAGAACATCCTTTTTTAATTGATTCTACATTTGCTGTAGGTCTTATTGCGAGCAAAGGGGGAAGACATGCTAACCTTTAAAGTAATTTTAGGCTATATGCTTGAAGTGGGAAAATGTGATTTAAATTATGACCTTCGTGACCGTGCTGCCTTTATTCAAAAGCTCCTGTCATCCCATTTGGATATGGCAGTTCCTGAAGAGAGTCTATCCAAACCTAGAGATCAGTCATGGGAACTTGCAGAGCTCATTTTTGGAGGACAATTAAAAGCAATACAACCTGAACCTATCAATTACCGATTTTATCTTCCGGGATCTCTTTCACAAATAGTTTTTCATGCAGCTCCAGGTTATGAACCTCTTCCAAAACCATGCACCTTGGAGGAAGCTGCAAGTACGTCAGGAGATGGGGCAGTTGAGAGTGATTCATACGAGACAGATAATACAGAGTCGTCATCTGGATCCTTGGATGAAGATACTGCTTCAGATTATAATTCAGAGCATTCTTTCAGTGGTTCTAGTGGCAGGGATGAAAGTAATGGGGCAAATCATCAACAGGAAAATGCTGGTGCTGATCCTTTGATCGAACTTTCTGATCATGTAAATTCTCATAAAATTCAGAATGGAGCCTCGGCCTCTGGTTCTGCAGAGTTGGATGAATTGATGTCAAAGAATGCCCTAGAATCATGGTTGAATGAACAGCCAAATTTAGCAAGTCTAAGTACCTCAGACAAGGCTGAAGTTCGAAGATCCTCTGCTAGAATATCTATAGGAGATCTTGGGAAACATGTAACACGTAAAAGCTATCAACTTCTGGATCCTGCTAAAGGAAATGGCTTGAAGGTGGAGTACTCATTTTCATCTCAGACTTCAAGCATATCTCCTCTTCATGTTTGCATTGAAGCATCCTTCAAAAACTGTTCTACTGAGCCAATGACTGAAATTATGTTGACCCCTGAGGAATCCGACAAAGTTGTAGATTCAAAAGACGAAGTTCTGGTCGGAAGTGAGAGGTTAGATTTAGTTGAGCAAGTTCTTTGTTCAAATCATCAAATAAAACTTTGCAGTCAGATCTCGTTTTCGACCATGGGCTGCTTCTAGTAAGCATGGATAGATCTAGACATATATTAAGGTGTACATGGATGTCTTATTGGAACTCATGCCCAAGTAGTAGTGAGCCACTCAACAACCAATGGCTAACCTCTTTAATTCAGTCATGATTTTAATTCACCTATTCCTCTACGACCCTTTAATTCTTTTAGCTTGTATTATAGAGCCTAACTTCATTAAAATTTGTTAATTCTGCAGCTCCTCTACATCTAATAACACCATAACGGCGCCAGTTTCCATGGAAAATATTACATCTCTGGGACCTGATCAGACGGTTGATAGAATTCTTGAGGTTCAATTCAATCACCACCTCTTGCCTATGAAGTTAAATTTGTACTGTAATGGCAGGAAGCATCCTGTTAAACTGCACCCTGACATTGGATATTTTGTGAGACCACTACCGATGGACAATGAAGCCTTCACAGCTAAGGAGTCTCAGCTACCGGGAATGTTTGAGTACATGAGGAGGTCAGTAGATCCAAACCGCCTTTCATTTCACCTTAAGCATCAGAAATAAACTGAATCGACACATTTTTTTTTTGTCCCAACCGCCCTTCTTGGCATAGTTTTTCCATAAAGCCCCTACCAAAGCATTTTTTTAAGTTCTTGCAGTATACTTGTATATTTTTATGTTCTATGATTATTTCCTCGTGTTCTGAAACTTCATACAACTTGGAATCCCCCACCCCGAAGAAATATTCGTGCACTCGATTAGAAGTGGACAAAAGAACTTGAAGGTGGCCTGATTTTTATTTTAATCGGTATTTTAATTCTATAGCAAATAAAAATTATCAACAAGAATGAGTAGTCAGTTGATGATTTAGACGAGAACGAAAAACTCTCATCTTTGATGTTCTAAGTTTCTAACTCGGCTGTACTGTGTTCTTCAGATGCACATTCACTGATCACCTTGAGAAGCTTAACGACGAAAAGAACGAGAGTCCAATAGAAGAAGATAAATTTCTTCTCATCTGCAAGAGCTTGGCACTGAAGATGCTCGGCAATGCAAACATTTTCTTGGTATCCATGGAACTCCCAGTGGCTAACTTTCTTGATGATGCAACCGGTCTGTGTCTTCGGTTCAGCGCAGAGATTCTGAGCAACTCAATCCCGTGCTTGGTTTCGCTGACCGTTGAAGGAAAGTGCTTAGAACCTCTACATGTAACTGTGAAAGTAAACTGTGAGGAAACTGTATTTGGTTTGAATTTGTTGAACAGGATAGTGAATTTCTTAGGCAACCCATCTGTCCCCAACCAGTAAAAGGTAAGTGTTCAATTATTTGTTAATCAAATTTTGTGCCGTTTCATGTTTCAGTTTGTTGAGAAGTGTAAAAATGTTGTTTTTAGAAGGATAAATCTTGTCTTTCACCTGTATCATGTCTTTATTCATTTGTTAAATTTTATTAATATATATGTAATTTTATTATGGTTAGTGGATTCATATGCAAATAATATAACAAATACTTTTATCTAAGGAAAGAAAAAAAAATCGGATATCACTTACCGACGGTGCTAGTAGTTTGATCATATTGTTGAATGTGAGATTCAATGGCAAAAATTGTATTTTAGAAGGCAACTAGATTTTGAAATTGTAAGGAATGGTTGTTGGAGGAATACATAGTTTTTTGTCCTCCATGTTTGAATGAGCTAATTTTGATATTCAATTTACTTGAAATAAGGTAATATTACTAAATTAAAACTATAGAGTTGGATTATTGTTGTATTAATATATTTAGTAAAATTAATAAAATTTTGATAGATACCAGAACACACTATATTGTAATATATAAGGTAAAGAACTTACTAAGTAATTTGAAGAATTTAAATTTTTCCTTTTTTGAGATCACTCAAGTCCTAAACTAATTGTTCCTCTTCCACTCTATTTATAACCAAAGTATTGTACTACTACAACTACTTACTAACATACCCTTCATATACTAATAATAACCTAATATCATTTCTATCAAATTTAAACTACTTTTTTATACTATTAAAATAAATTATTGATTGGCAAAATGGAGCTTAGCTCCACATGACATTCTTCCTAGGTTGAAGGTTTGATCTCCATTCTCGCCATTGTTGTACTAAAAAAATAATAAATAAATAAATAACTCATTATAATAGAATTTCTCAAAAATCACTTAATAAAAAAGTTTTTTCTTCCCTTTACAAGATGAGGGTGAGAAATTCAAAACACACCTCTTTTACATCCTAATTATAAACCGAGGTAAAATTCTAACAATCTCCAAGCTAAAGATAACAAATTTGTAATTTAATTAAACTTATAATTAACTTGACATATTATTAGAAAAAAAGTATAAATATATCTAAAATGAATAAATAAAATAACTAAAATACTGGACCTGTCGTTCAGCGGTACCGTTAAAATATGAACGAGTCCAATCCAACTAGTTCGACATGTCGCCAAATCACAAGTGAATCAAGAGAGTAAAGGAAACCCTAGCACTTTCATTTTGAGCCCAAAACTCTCCTATTTAATCTCATATTCGCCGCTTCTTTCAGCACATCGCAAAAAGCTTTCGTTCCCCAATCTCTTCTTCCCCACTCGTAATCGCCATTTCTTTAAATCGTTTGCCCTAATCTGCCGATATTCATTCGACATTCACCTTCTTCTTTCTTTGTTTTCTCTGGCATGGTTGGGCTATGATTAGAAAGAGAGAGGCTCGAGTGGGATTCGAATTTGAAAACCTTGTTCAATTTTCTTCCGAGAAAAGCGATCGATAGAGGAGAAGAAGATTGATTCAAGGTGCCGCCGTCTTCTAATGATGGCTTTGGTATCTTCTGAACTTTCTTTTATCTTCTTTCGCTTCTATTTTCTTGTGATTCATTTGGATTAGGGTTTTCTCTCACAGTGACGGGTTCTTTAAAATTTTCTATACACTTGATATGAGCCCTAAGTGTTTTTTTATGTTTGATTTGATTTGCATTCGTTGTGTATTATGTGAGAAAACGAGCTTTTCGTTGTGAGTTTTCTCATTGAACAATGGATGCTATAACGAAAGTCTGATTGCTCTTTCTCCCTTGAATTTTCTCGGGAAAGTAACATTTTCCGGGAAAGAAGAAGGGGTTTGGGCGATCAGGCAGCGGCCAGACAACCGTAGGGATGGTATCCACAGATGATGGGTTTCTTTTATCCCATTTTGTCTACTGATTCCATCTCATATTTCTCTCATTTTTTTCCTTTTATTTATTTCTGATTTCAAAAGGTTATAATTTTACTCATTTTAATTTTTAATCTTTTTTTTTTGTATAATTAAAAATGAATATATAATTTAAAAATTGAGATTAGAGATGAAATTGAAATAAAATGCAAAATTTGAGAACAAAAAAAAATATTTTTCTCAAGTTTTAATTTTTATACATAGATGAAAGCAAAAGGTTATTGTATAGTTGGATCTAGTCTATTTTTCAAAAACTATTTTGCAAGCAATGGGGCTTTCTGCAAATTTTGTAGAATTTCTAGTCTCCATGTTTTGCATTATTAGTAAGTACGGGAAATTGAATTGAATTGAATTGTACAGAATTTATTAGATATTTTTCATCTCAAAACAGAGGATGAGACGAGTAGTGTCTATTTAGGTTTACTGTTCTTGATGTTTTTTAATTGGACCCATCTATTTTATAAATACTTGCGACTCAAATGCAACCTAAAATGAAACCAAAAATTTTGTTTTCAACAATGGATAATTATTTCTTGAATGAAATCTGCAGAAAACTTGAATAATCTCTGTAGCTGAGGGTTAAAAATAAAAAAAATTAATTGGATTTTTTAAATTGTTAATTAAGATTTGAAAAACAAAGATTTTATTACGATTAAGTCGCTTATATAATTGCACATTTTTTTTCTTTTTTGATGTTGTGCAAGAGACATCATATTTGAACCCTCATATGGGAAAATTTCCAGTCCTACCATCTTTCATATACCATTTTTTATTATATGGGCTCACTTAAACCATGAGATAACACAGCACTTTGAAAAGTTGTGAAAATATGTCTTCATCAATGGTTGGGGTGAGTTACACAGGATTAAAACTCAAGTGACCAAATTGAAGAAGAAACCATTGAAATTGGTATTGGTAGTAAAGGAAATGAAGATGAAACAATAGCTCCTCCTGTTTCAAACATCAGATGAAAACAAAATGCCTACGAGTCAAGCATCAGAGTTCATCTAGAAAAAGATAAATCTGGATTTTCAAAATCAAATCTTGATTGATTATGAATAATAAATCAATCCAGATTTCTCACACATCAAAATATTGCTTTCAATATCTAAGCCTTGAACAAATGGATGAAATCACAACTTTTTTTTTTTTAATAAATTCCAAAATTTGATATTGTTGTCATGGAATGAAGATTAGAAGCCTGAACTGAAGATGAAGCTGAGGTAATAAGATGAGAATGAGGATGTGGATCTATTTTGAGGTATACCGGAAGGTTCAAAAACTAGATTGCTTGAAGGGGATTCTTATCAAATTTTTAGTTATGTGAGACACATAAAAAGAAAGTTTTGCAAATGAAAAGAACGTTTGGAATGTAAATCTGGAGAATAAAGAGTAGAACTTGTTTGAGGAATGGACAGACCTGTACCATTGCCCCTGAAATTATGAACTTAAAAAAGAAGCACAAAGGCCGAAAATTGATTCATTATAAAATTGATTAAAATAACATGAAATTCTTAATGTCACATCAAAGTTCATAGTAAGAAGACAAAAATATTTCGCACTTAATATGTAATTAAAAAATAATAAAATGACATTAAAATTATTAAATAAAATATAATTAATAATGTGATGGTCTGGACGTTTCATATTATTTTGGGTCTTCTTTGATATGATCATCAAGTCCGTGTCCACGAATCACACAAAGAAATTGAGATTTTCAGACCAAGTAATTGTTGTTATTCAACTTGATAATGGAAATATGATTTTTCTTTTCCAGGATTTTTAATCAAGGTTTGTAGAGAAGAACTTGCCATAGCTACACTAATTTTCCTTAGGTTTTAATCGGAGGCTCTGATATATACCATCTCAAACAAATAGAAAAGTACTTATTTTATTAAATGCAAGGATGGTAAAACAAAAAGAGAGAAAATAAAGAAATTTAGTAATGGTCATATTTTAAAGCTACATACGTGATCACGTGATCTGAGGATAGTAATTTAACCAATAGCTCTAAGATGGGAAAATTGTACAGAGGGGTCTCTCTATAAGGGGCTCAAATGAAAATTAATCTGAAGTTTGAAAATTAATGAATTTTAGCCTCCTGTTTATGTTAATACAATGTAAAATTACCACTTTAATTCTAAATGCACATTTTTGCCTTTTCCAATTAACAATCTCTTTTTTTTTTTTTTTTAATCTAATTGATTCTTTGATTCTTCTTCTTCAATTTGTAGTTTTTTCTTTGATCAATTCTTCAATTCTTCTTCAATCAGCAACTTTTTCTTCTATCGATTCTTCGATTCGATTCAACTTTTTCAATCGATTCCTCGATTCTTCTTTGACTCAATCTACAGTTTTCTTTTTTTTTTTTAGAAACAAGGAGAATCGAGAAGCGAGATCTTGACGTATGCATTCTTGGGCCAAAGTAGTAATTTCACATGACACTAATGCAAGCAAAAGGCCAAAATTTGTTGTTTTTTTTTTTTTAAAAAAAAAGTCTTAAGCTCATTTAAGCCTTCTAATAAAGGGTCATTCATACAAAAATCTCCTCTAAGATGTTACCAAATTAAACACGAGATTGTTAATCTCATTCTTGATTACATCTTATACTTTTGTTATTAATAATAAGAAATTTCTCTTATTTGAAGTGTCGGCCTCTATTTTGATTAACCTTTTATGTGTAAATCGCTACAATATCCATGTTATATCATAACATGAGGGGTTGTTTGGCCCACCAACTTATTAAGTTGGTGTAAATAATTCAACTTTAATAGTAAACAATATTGGAATTTACACACTTAAGAACTCCATCTTTTCCTACTTTTCACATTTATTGAGTAATCCTTTATTCTCTTCTCAATCTACTCACAATTATTGAAGAACTATCTCTTTCAACTTTACATCTCAAACACAAATTTTACTAACTCTAACATATTAACCTCAAACTTATTATCAAAAGTCCTCTACAATTATAAAAGTTGTAATTTTAAAGCGCTACTCTCCCGTCCCTCTAGTAATACGCAAATGTAAGTTGCATCTATTATATTATTTTTGTTTTGGTTTGAAGTAAGTGGCCATTAAGTAAGAATAGAGATTAAAAACCCTTTACGTGGAACTATGAACTATGCTAATTTTAACCTAGTAATAATTAACTTGGATAATTATGTAATAAAAAGAAAGCTTAAAGCAAAAGGCACTATAATAAGTGTATAAAACATATATATATATATATATATATTTATAATAATAAGGAAGCTGCGGGCTATACTAATTTAGCAGCCACTTTCAGCCATTTCTCATTAGAACAAAACACACCCCCCATTCCCTTCCCCTTCTTTCAAAACAACCCCCCCTTTTTCTTTTCTTTTTTTTCTACCTTTTTCTTTGTGTTTCCATAATAACATTCCATTAACTAACACACTCCCATTTTCCCAAGTCAAAAAGTTTCCTTCCCACTAAGATTAAAACCCCAAAACTACGCTCACTTTTCTCTCATTTTCTCCCACTTTCTCGCCCCATATTTGAAGCGAAAAAAGAACAGAGAAACTAGAAAATTAAATTAGTGAAAGAAAAAGAGCAGGAAAGTTGGTAAATATATATTAAACCCTGAAATTCTTGCCGGTGAAAGTCTGACCAAATTGCCAATTGGAAGGGACGATATTCCAGGAAGTGGAGGTGCGACGGTCACTGGCTGTGACCCTAAAAGAGAGTGACTGACCAACCAAAATGGCGTTTGATTGCCAGTTTTGACCCCAGTTTCGGCTCATGCTCATCCACTCTGTTTTGCTGCCTTTCACGCTTGCCTTCACGATGTCCCCTGCGCCTGCCACGTTTGTGATCAGAATCAAGTTGAAGTAGCGGAAGCCGTTGATTGTGAATCTTATTCCTCCTTGTTTTCGGCATGGCACCCTGTCCAATCATCAACATCATCAAAATTTTTCCTCTCAAGTTTAATACAATATATTAAATTATTAAATGAAAAATATTTAGATATATCTTAGGCTATATAGACCCCTCACACCTAAATATTTTGAGACATTCTAGGCTATATTCATTTTTATATCTCACTCAATTATCTAATTATAATTTGTCATAAATTTTTTTTATGTGATTAGAGCAAGATTTTCAAAAATGCTTTTGAAATGCACCCAAGTATTATTAAAAAAAAAATCCAATTTTTCAAGAATTGTAATATTTGATATAAAGTTTCAAAACTATTGAGCAGAAATCAATGTGGAGGTGAACCAAAAAGGAAATTGGCTCTGGAAGTTTGGCACACAATTTCAAGTCACAACCAAATTCATTCCAATGTCCCAATTTCTAAAAGAAAATCAAAATCTACTGAAGTACTTTTACTCCAAAATTCAACAGTACTTTTTTTTTTTTTAACAATTTAGACATGATACCTTATGTATCACAAGATAATCCTTTTATCTCTTTTTTCTTTTATCAAATCACAAAAAATTTGACTATAGACTAGTACAGAAAAAATTCACATGGTTATGAATGAAAAGCAAACTGACTAGAAAAATATAAAAAACGTTGAAGAACATTGCAAATCGACAAAAGGAATTTTAACATTTTAATCAATATGGTAAAAATTAAACAGGGATTGGGATGATCTGAACACAAAATGGGCAAAAATATATTTAATGAGTACGAGTTAAAAAGCCGAACTCGTTTCAGATCAACAGCAGAGATTCGGGCTGATCGTGGGGCCATACACGAAATTCCCACTTTAATGGGGTCCACTATGAAGATATATTAAAATTCAGACAAATATTTGTATGTACCTATTTTTCTGAATCATTATGATACAGACTAATTACTAAGTCTAGACTCACGATGATAAAATTTGCTAGAAAAATTCGTACTACTTATGTAATTCGTACTTTCTGTCTGTTCACATTAAACTTTTTTTTTTTCTTCATAAAAATCTATTTAATATTGGTAGACCATATATATAATTATTAAATAATAGTAACGTGAGAATCAATAAAGTGTCACACTATGGTAGTGTAAGAAAATAAATTTTCAAGTATATAGTGTACCCAAATTTCCAATTTCACTGCAAAGTACCAAAAACAAGTACAGTGAAAAATCAGACGGTTGAGATTTCTCCAGTTCATTCACAGATCTGGAGTTCTCACACACGGTTTGGGAAATATCTCGCACGTGATCTATGAGTATCTAAACGACGCCGTTAGATAGTGAGAAAAGAAGAGAGGGAGTGTTTTCTGTTTACCTGCGATAAGAGACGGGAACGATTCCGGCTCTGTACTCGGCGATCTTGAGGAACATAGGCATGGCGAGGTCGAAATGAGGACGGGGAGGGTTGCACCAGCCGCCATTGTCGCTTGGAAGAGCGTAGTTCGGAGGGCAAAAGTTCGTGGCTGTGATGAAAATCGATGGACTGCCGGAATGGCACCACTGCGGATCGTTAGCGCATTTTAGCTCGAAGCAGGCTCCGCAGCTCAAACCGTTGTTGAACAGAGCAGTACTCAGCGCTGCCGTGCTTACGCCGTAGCCTTGGCTGTATAAGTTTCCGTAACCGCAAGCACCTCCTGAATCATTCAACACACATAATTCTCTCTCAGAATCAATTCAATCAGTCGTTCGTAATTAGGTTTTCCATAGAATGTTCGTTTAAAAAATAAAACACACAACATTTGAATCAAATATACACATTACTCGTTCCAATCAATTCAAAAGATCATTCATAACTAGGTTTTCCAGAGAGAAAGAAAACAGAACATTTGAATCAAATACACAAAATACTCTCACAATCATTTCAATTCGAACGATTATTCTTCACGAGTAGATTTCTCAGAGAAATTCCGATGGAACATTCGAATCGAACACACACAAATTCAGACGATCATTCACAGAATCACAACTGGCTAGGTTTCTCAGAGGACGAAGAAAGAAAAAAAAAGGCAAAAAAGAACTAATGAGACGGAAGATTTTCATTCCAATAAGGAATGAGAATCCACAAGAATTCAATGCGAGTGATTATTGAAGCGTAAAGAGTAAGAAGAAAGAGCGTACCCATGGTTCCGGAGGCGTCACTGCCGCCGTAAAAAGTAGCATGAGCGGTCTGCCACTGGCCGCCGGAGTAAACTCCAGGGATCCTAGCTTCGACGGGGAGAAGGGAGAGGAGAATGGGGAGAAGAGTAAGAGGAAGGGCAGCCATTGTTAGGGGAATGAGAATTGGAAGTAAAGCAAAGAATTTGAATGTGAAAGTGAAGAATGGAGGGTTGGTATTTATGGAGGGAAGCAGAGGAAAAAGAAGAGAGAGAAAGTGAGAGAGGAGAGAGAAAGTGAAACGTCAAAAAGATGATTTGAAGGGGACGAAATAATCACCCTTGATTAATGGTGTTTGGTCTCGCCGCTCATATTACTACTCTCTACCATTTAATTCTTTCAAATTTCTTTTTGCTTAAATTGTTAATTTAATCCCCTAGTTTAGAAAAGGTTAGAGTTTAACCTTTATAGTTTATAATTACAATTTAATTTTTTATGATTTGTTACCAGGTTTTATAAATTATAAGGACTAAATTTACTAAATTTTAACTTACTTTAATGTAATTTTACCTTTATTTTGATATTTTCCAAATTTGTTATGTTTTTATTCATTTAAAATCTAAATTTGAACTTAAATAAATTGGATGATTTTTACTCTCTATTCAATTCTCATTGGTTCCCTCACTAATTTTAGCAAGGAATAATGTAAGTTTCATAAAGACACAATGTAATCGTCCAATAATTTTGTCAAAATTTACAGTATTTTTTTAAAAATAAGGAGTTAATGTAGTTTTCTTTGATTTTTTTTTTTTTATTTATCAATTTGGTACATATGTTTTCATCAAATGTTTATGAGATAATATTAAAAAAAAAAAACATGGAAAAGTTAAAAATTGCAACACTCAACACTTATCTAAATTTTATTTATATTTTTTTTAAAGTGGAAAATTCAAACTTGTTACATCTTGATAAATAGTTCATCTTTTATGTTAGTTAAGTTATTCTCGTAAGTTTTAGACGTAGTTAAAGAAAATTGAAAGATTAGAATTAAAATTAATTCAATTTGTATTTTGTTGTTGGATATCCTTCCTACTAGAGGAAGTTTGATTAAGAGGGTGGTTATACTTGATTTGTGTTGTCCTATGCGTGGGAGAAAGCTTGAAGTTGTTCTGGGAGTGTAAAATGGTTAGAAAAGTTTGGTTCTTTTTCTTTTTAGTATAATGTTGCTTCTATTTTGTGTGGTAGGACCTTGGAACTTCCGATGAATCGTTTGGACTAAGTGCATTAGCATAGTGGTATGGAAGAGTTTAATCGGTTACTTATAGCGTTGTGGCAGATCTGGACATGACGTAATCAAGTGGTGTTCTAGGGAGGTAGAATTTCGATCCTTCGATTGGTTGATTCTTTTCAGAGTTTTGTGAATGAGTTGTTTGAAGGTCATGTGAGAGCGGTGGAAGATAGGATAAGGCCTCGGCAAGACGTGGTGCAGATGAAGGTAGTGGTCCCTCTTAGATGGATTAGTCCCCCTCTCAAAATCTTGTCTTTTATTGTGTGACGTTGGATGACGTCTAAATAATGGGGTCGAGATCTAAGGTAGGTTTGCGGGGATCATGAAGGGCGGCTCAAAGGCATGGGGTGCAAGCATGTATGTGGAGAGTATGATTTTTTGCTTGTGGAGGTGTGGGCTACTGCTGACGGGTTAAAGGTTGTTGCATCTCGAGACTTCAGCTCGATCATAGTGGAGTCGGATAACTTAAGAGCAATATGTATGGCAGATAGTTTGGTCTCTTGGGCACTTGATTGGATTAATTTTTAGGAGTGGTGAGAAGATTTTCCCAATTGGACCCATCGGCTTGTTGAGGCAGATTATAGCCTTCTTGATTTGTCTTTCATGTTTGCTCTTAAAAAATTATTTATTAAAAAAAATCGACAAATTTATGTCGAAATTTGGTTTTATTTTATTTTTCCTTTTTTCCTTTTTTTTTTAATTCTAATTAAGCGCCCATTTTTTCTTTCTATTTTTGGTTTACGGTTATTTTTCTCTGAGTTAGGTCATAATTGCGATTTCCTTCTTAAATATTTCGAAATTCACCCAATCAAATAAAATCTCAGAAATTATTATAATATTATTACTTTCTATACTTTCTTTTTTCAAAAACTTGGGCTTTTTTTTTTTTTTTTTTTTTTTTTTTTTTTTTTTTGTTTAAATCCTTCCATAATTCCAAAATTGGGAATAGGCGCAATGTTTTTTTTTAAAACAAAAAAAGCCCCACAATTATCAATGTTATAAATTTATTTCATTTAGTCAATTTTTTTTTTTTGGTTAATGCTTCAATTAAACTTTTGCACAAATTAATGGATTCGATATTGACACAACGTGAATCGACATTTTCATTATATCGTCAAAAAAATTTATAAAACATACCAAATAAGTAATAATATGAATATAATATAAATAATAAATATTTTAACTGACTAGTAAAATGTTTATTTATTAATGTAAATATAATTTTTTTTTAAACTTTTCCCTTGCCAACAACAACAAATAATTAGGTATTTTAACTTTATATGAGATAATGAGAATTAGGTATTTTATATATAAAATAATTTTAGAAAATTACTATAAATAGAAAAAATAACAAACTATTTATAAATATAGAAAAGTTCATGCACTGGTCTATTAACGATAGAATTCTATCGCGGTCTATCGCTGATAGACAGTACAATTTTTCTATATTTGTAAATAGTTTTTCTTTCACCATTTTTCTATATTTAAAAACAACTCTATATTTTTTTTGTTTTTTATAATTTTTCCATTCCAATTATATCATTAAACTATTTTGACCTTTTATTGGCCAAATGAATCTTTAAATGTATAATAAATGAAATTGAACAAATTTCAAATTACATGTATCAAAATAATATTTTAACCTTATCTATTCATTCAAGAAAGAGAGGGATATAATGTCACATATCTCAAATGCATAGATAAAGCATTATTATTTAAAATTTATTTAGAAGTCAACTAAAAAAATTAATTTATCATATTCTTAAAAAAATTTATCATAACTATTTTAAAGTTTTTCAAATATACACACGCACACTAAATTTTAACATTTAAGAGGGTCAAAACAAAACTAAAACAAGTTTTAAAATATAGGAATTCAAATGATATCCTATTTTTTTAAATAAACTTATACTAACTATATAAAATAAATAATGAAAATAAAAAAATTAATCTAAAAAATAAATCACGAGCTTAAAACATAAAACTTCAACTCGAGGGTAGGACGTTAAATTTTTTTAGAAAAAATCAGTAATAATCAATAATATCAATTTCAAAAAGGAAAATAAGTAAAAATTAAAATTAAAATTAATATAATTTTGGGAACTGTTTATTCCTTCAGAAATGGGGTACTCTTATTCGATCGAGAAAGGGCTAATAAACAGTATTCGAAATTTATTTTGTCAGTTGGTATTCTCGAATTGACATTAATACCCTCGATGTCTGTTTAACTTCTATAAGAAATCGTGAAAAAGCAAGGGGTATAAGCGTAATAGAAGTGGGTCACAACTCATAACAAAACGGTGTACATATGAAACCGATTTTGCTTGATTTACAAGTCCTGTTATTCTCCATTTGGTATCCTATGGGAGAGAAATAATCACGTGCGGCATAACAATCATGGAACGGGATTTACTTGTAGTTTCTTTCTAGCCGTTAGATGTAAATTAGATAGTCTTAATTTCGGCCACGTAATATAAATGTATATGAAATTATATAATTTTTAATTATATTATTGATATAATTACCTTTTTAAAGTTTGATTTAATTTGCATTTGAATTAATCTTTCAAACTCAATAATTTTACCCTCGAAGTTGACTTTTGGTAGTACATTTGGTCGTCTCCGTCAAGTTTTTAGTTAATTAGTAACTTAAAATTGACGTAATACTTATAAAAGGTTAAACCTATGATGGAAGAAAGGAGGAAAACATAAGAAGAAAAAACTATGGCAGCAGTTTGCAAAGTACGGTGGTGATGACAACCATGAGAGGGAGAAGGTTGCGAGGAGGAAGGGAGAAAGAAAAGAAGAGAAGAAAAAATAACACATTTTTAATTTTAATAATTAAAAAATTAGAAAAATAATATTTTAATAAAAAGTGTGTTACATTAGCTTTTCATTAATCGTTAATGGAAAAAATGACGGAGGGACTAAGAATGCTACCAAATACAAATATCAAGGATAAAATTGTTGAGTTTGAAAACTTAGAAATTCAAATGCAACTTAAACCAAACTTTAAGGGCCAAAGGTTTACTTTTTCCTTTACATTTTTAGTTACAAAAATTTCATAATATAAATTCAAATTGAGTTGTTCATCTTAATTCAATATATGAAAATAATTAAATAAAAATTTTAGATATTAACATTTTGCTTCTTTTTAGAAAAATAAATAAATGACCACATTAATCCGAAATAACTCAACCTAAATTTCCTTGTTGAGTTGAGTTTAGTTCATTATTTAATAAGGATTATTTTGATTAAAAAAACTTACCATTCGAATAATTATGTTGGATTTAAAAACTATTTCAATACAACCCACAAATACCACTATTCTAAACTTTTTTTTTTATCAATGCTACTAAGCTCCAAAAAAAATTATACATACTATTTTGAAAACATTTTAAAATCTTGGTCAAAATTTACAAGCTCCTTTTGAATATGTGTGTGTATTTTTTAAAAATTTGAAGGTTGACCAACATGTCAAAAGGTTTTATTTTTTTTCTTTCATTTTTAAGTAAAAAAAAAAAAAAGAAGCAAGGAATAATCAAGCAATTATAATTTATAAAAAAACAAAAAAATTTAATTACTATTTCAAACACTTAAAAATGAAATTATAAAGCTCTTTTATTACAAATAACGATTTGTCATCGTTAAATGTTAAGTTGGCTAAATTGTTATAAATTTAAAATATAAAATTTAAATAAATTTAAATTTAAATTTAGAGACTAAATTATAATTTTAAAGAAAGTCGAGGGGCTAATTTTTTTAATTTAATTATTTAATAAATTATAGCTACTTTAATTCATACCTACATTAAGAGAGTAAGATATAGGATTCTGATTTTCATTAAAATAATAATAATAAATAATAAATAATAATAAAGGATTTCAATTCAGAGTGGTTGATGCCACAATTCACCCAACAGCCCGCCAAGACTTTTCATATCTTTTTCTTCCCTAAAAAATGAACATTGAAAAATGAAAAATAAAAAAATAAAAGCTGGAAAAGAGGCGGTGGGTCCCACGTACCCGCATTTAACGGTCCACGTATTACGCCGTGCATTTGCCGTACGTTAAAAATATGTTTTGGATTTTTTTTCTTTTTTCATCTTTTATTATTGTCTCATTCTCACTTGAAATAATTCGAGATCACATATCACAATATAACCTATAGTTTTACAATATTGAATATATTAGACGAAGTTATAAAAATATTTTGACTTATTATAATTAATTATTAAACGACATGTAAATTTTGATTGGAGTATTTTATCTAATTTATTAATTGATTTTTTTTCCTTCCTCATGTTTTAACAATTCTCAATTATACCATTTTCATTCAAGGTTAAAATTGACCAATTCCAAGAAAGAAAACATAAAAAAAACACTAATTTCTTGGAAATTTGAGAGAAATTAATAACTTGTTAAAGTACAATTAATTTGTGTTAAGCAACGTTGTTGAGTGGACTAATTTCTTCCCTTTTGTTTATAAATTTTATTTAGGGACAATTGAAAATATAACAATCAGATATAAAATATAATAATAACAGATATAACATAATATAATTTTTTTTTTTATAATATAGAAAAATTTAAATCTAATTCTTGAAGTCTATTACTAATAAAATATATTGTTGGTAAGAGTCTATCGCAACAGAATTCACCATTTATAGGATTTGCTATATTTATAATTCTTTAAAAATATTATTATTTACTTAATTATTAATTCTAAAAGTGCTATACATTATAATTACTTTTTATATTTCAATTTGAGTTGAAGAAAAGATTTGAGATTCCAACATAAATATTGTTGTGAACATTTTAATTATGCTCATGTCCATACTTGGATTAATTATAATTAATTTGGGGATTTATGTTTGACTTTATATAGACATTACTTTTGAATTGGTTTTCTAAATATAGACGAGTCATTTGGAATTTTAGCCTATGGTGTAGCTTTTAATATATTCATTCATTGATTTTGTGGTTTGTGTAGTTTGCATTTTGCAAATAGCTTTATGCTTTATATCCGAAGTGAAACTTTTTGACTTAAGGCATACTTCCTTTTTACCAAAATTCTATTGTGTTCAGATGAATTTTTCTTTTCTTTATTCTTTGATTGGTTCAAATTTATGGCATTATACATTTTAAAATAAATAACTAATAATCTTTTCTATTTCTCTAATACCTAGAGTAGATAGGTATGAATTCAATAATTTTCAACTATCAAATTTAAGATTCAACTTCACAAATTCCTATTATTAATAATCATATGTAAATTAAATGTTAAAAATAACTTTTACTCAACCTTCCTAAAAATAACAATTTAGTCTCTAATCTTTAGTTTGTAATGATTTAATTTCTAGACTTTCAGTTTTGTAATAATTTAGTCCCTAAACTTTACTATGTAACAATTTTAGTTCTTATACTTTAAATTTTGTAATGATTTAGTCCCTATCGTAGAAATTAGTGTTAAAATTTAATAAATTTTTTTGCATAAATAAACCGATAAACAAATTAGAAACTCAATATTTTTATATAATACAAAATCTACATCATAAATTAATAAAAACATCTAATTTTGAGGAATTTTTTTACGTTAGGAACTAAATCATTACAAACCAAAGTTCTAAGACTAAATTGTTACTTCCATAAAAGTTTAGAGACTAAAAGTGTTTTTAACCTAGATTAAAAAGATTTTTTTTTTTTTTAGTTCTAACTTGGATGGAATTCATATCTCTAACCTGAAGTTAATTGCCAAATTAGCTATGCTCACTTTTAGCAAAAGAAAAAAAAAACGTTTGAAGCCTTATCACTTGGGTAAAGATTCATACTACTTTTTTTTTTTTTAAGTCTTATCACTTTAGCCAAAAGAAAGAAAAAAACGTTTCACATTTCAAGATTCATTCTACTTTTATTTTATTATTATTATTTTTTTGACTTCATAAGGATTGAATACAATTGTTTTAGTAGAATAGAGGTAGGAGAATTCGAACCATAGACTTCTTAGTAGTCTAACACATCCATATGTCAGTTGAACTATGTCCGTCGAATATAGTTTCTATAATATGGCTATTTTTCTAGCAAACCTTTTTTTAGTTATATTAGTTTGTTGTTTAAAAAGAAATGATCGAAGCAATCCCACCTAATTTGAAACGATTAAATTTTCATCACCAATAAAATAAAGTCATATAGGCTTTAAGGGGAGCCAACAATTAGGGCATGAAAACACAGTTAGGGGGGTTGAAAGGGGTTAGACAACTTTATAATAATTTATTATTATCACATATTATATTTTTTGGAATTATAAATTAATTTGAGAGTTTTGAGTGAGGGGGAAGAAGATAATGATAAATTAACTTTATAAATAAAGAGAAAATAAAATGTGATTAGATTTGGCCACATCATCAAAATATATAATAAATCTAGGTAAAGGTAAGCATATAATATATATGGTTCAACAACTTCATACCAACCTGCAACCTCCCTCACATATGATCCCCCTGAGTTTTAGGAGATTATGTGACATTTATTTGATTCCACTTTTCTTCCAAAAATTAAATTTAATTAATAATCAAGTGTATATACACATGTGATTTCCTGCCATTCTTATCTTATCCTAATTTTTAATTCCCTTCCTTAATTATCTTGCTTAGTTAACTATGATTACTATATGATCATATAAGGTAACTAAATAGAGGTTGACTTTTCTCTCCATTTTTGGTATATATGTATGTGAATTGGAGTACAACCAATGTTTTAATCTTTTTTCACTTAACTTTTTCTAATAGTTTCTCTTTTTTTCTTAACAAAGAAAAAAAAGTATGTATTTTTTTCTAACCAAAAACTAATAAGAATCGAACATGATATATATATTACTCTCGATTTCAAAAGTTTTTATAGTGCAACAATTATAGGGATGAAGGAATTGAACCTTCAACCTCAAATGACTAAGTGTGTGTCCATTACCGTTAACTAACCTCACGTTAACATATCATTTCAAAAGTTGTTGGTTTGATCGGTTGCGTTCACCTTTTTGCTTTTATAAAAGAAAACTAAATTTATATTCTTTTTTCTACAAACCTATTTGTGAAATATGTGAAATTTTTATATATTACTGAATAATTAGTTTAATCAAAATACAATGAATTACAGATTAAATAGACTCCAACAGACTTAAAAAAGGAAAATACAAGAAAGAAAAATATAATTAAGCCATAATTTTCTTTAACACCCTCCCTCAAACTCAAGGTAGCAGACTTCAGTTTGTGAAGCGCTGAGAGAAACCGATGATGAAAACTGAAGAAAACTTCCGAACCAAATCACGGCATATGTGGGCTGGGAACAGAGACCACAAAATACTTCTGAGCCGAAAATAGAGATTCATAAAGAACTTCTAGGTTGGAGACAGATACCCACAAAGAACTTTTGGACCGGATAAAGAGACTCGTGAAGATTTCTGGACTAGAAACAGAGGTTTACATAGATATCTGAAACAGAACCCACGAACAGCTGATTTGAAAACAGAACAGAGATCCACAAACACAGATCTAAAACAGCGACAGAGAAAAAAGGGACAAAGATCCACAAACACATATCTAAAAACCAGATGGATGAACAAGACAGAAGTTGCGATGAAGGAGACAAAGTTTCGTGGTTCTTCCTCCATCGACCGGCCGTCAACGGAGGCAAAGATCAGAAAGTATAAAATCTAGGACTTATGGCTATGATACCATGTAAAATATGTGAAATTTGTATATATTATTGAATTATTGAATAATTAGCTTAATTAGAATACAATGAATCACATAATGAATAGACTCTAATAGACTAAACAAAAGAAAATAATAGAAGAGAAAAATAAAAGAAAGGAAAATATAATTAAGCCATAATTTTCTTCAACACTATCAAACTCATGTATTTAATTCACAATATCACAATTGTTGAGCTTATCTATCACATTTATATAAAAAAAAATAAAAATTAGAGACCCAAATGCTCAAATATAACCATCTTTAAAATACTAATTTAAGCATAATTCATCTAGTTACCATACATACAATCTAGAGATTAGATCATTCTTAGTTGAAAAAAATGCATTTAAAAATAATAATTAAGATTATAGCCATGTGACACATTTGTAATAATATAACTCTTTAGTGCAGCATATTGTATAAAGTGATCAAGAAATTCAAGAAAGGTTATTACTACATGCAAGCTTTAATTTTTTTTTTTTTTTTTTTTTTTTGAGTTGCTTGAACTTTAGTCATGGACATAATGTAACCAATATTTTGATCATATTCTTGCCTTTTTTTTTTCTTTTTCTTTAGATTCAAAAAAATGTATGAATTGTCCAAGCTCTCTCAACCAAGCTTTACGCAACCCCAAAAAACCAAGAGCACAATTCCAAGTTTCTAACACAAGCAAAGTTATTTGAAATCATATTCTTGGATTTGTTTCTCTTTTTATACATTCTTGCCTCCCTTGTTGAGATTAAAATTCTTTTATATGATTGGTTTGAATGTTCGATTTAGTCTAAAAAGTGAACGCTAATTTGAATATTAATCAACGAGTTTTTTTTTTTTTATTAGTTAACAAACAATTTCTTTGTTTTATGATCTATTATTAATTATTTTCCCATTTCATACATTTCTATCTTCCTTGCCAAGATTGAAAATCTTTGTGTGTGGTTTGGTTAGTATGTTTGATCATGTCTAAGAATTGAACATCAATTTGAATATTAATCAACGAGTTTTTTTATTTGTTAGCAAACAATTTTTTTATTTTATAAATTATTATTATTATTTCTCCCTTTCATACATTCATGTCACCCTTGCCGAGATGGAGAATCTTTGTGTGATTAGTTTGAATGTTTAATTCAGCCTAAGAATTGATCATAATATTTAAATGTCAATCAATGAGTTTTTTTTTTTTATGATCTATTTCTTAAAGATATTTCTACTCGGTTTATATTTTTTTAAAATTAAATTCGGAAAAAAATTAAAAATTATTAGCAAATAAACTCAATTAATTAAAAGAAAAGAGAAAAACATAAACATTTTTTTTTCTATATTGAAGGTTGAATACATAGGGTTAAAGGTGTACTAAAGTAGCAATTATGATGAATAATTTCTCTTAAAATTATAGTGAAGAAGTTGTGGACTAAAGAAAAAATTATTACTTTTGGAATTGCTTGATGGCAACTATAACTACCAAACATCAAAGAATATCTAACTACCCTCCAATATATACCAACATGTAATAAATAAAGAGTAAAAAAATTAATGATGTCTTCTCTATATATTATGAACAAGCAAAATTGAATATATATATATAACTTTTTCTCATATCACTTTCTCTTGCATATGTCATGCTTTCTTCAATGAGAAGAGAAATTCAAAGGGCCATTCATTTTATACTTTAATGCCTTTTTTTTTTCTTCTTTGCATATTTAACACATTAATAAGTATTTTTAAAGTTGGAGCTTTTAGAAATTTCAATGACATGAAGAACAACAATGAGGACTAATCTCAAGGAGTTGCTCTCAAATCACTCCATCTTTAAAATGTTTGATGAGTGGGAGGTTTTTATTATTTTCATCTCGCTATTTTGTTTTAAACCATATATTTTTAAATATTTGCGGATTCAGAAATTTTATATAGGACATTATGTGATAAAAAAAATTTATTATAAAGATGTTAAAAAAAGGGTATTTTTAGTTTTATAGAATAAATAATTTAATACATATTACAATTGTTCTCTACGAGTTTTCATGTTTTGAAGATGATGACCCTATAGTCTTTATGGTTGTCTTTCTTTTAAAATATCTCTCCATATTGATTTAAGAAATTAAATCTATAAAAGTATTAACAATAAAAGTTGAATGATATGACAGGTAGATCTTGACAAGGGACAAAAAATGATAAAAATATTGAACTTTGATATATATATATATATATATATATATATACTAACTAAAACTTGAAATTTATATTAAAAAAAATACAAAAATCGATAATTTGAAGTAGACGTGTGCCCCTAGCTCCTACATGGATTCACCCGTGCTTTTAAATATTCAAATTTAGTTGTTGTAGTTTCAATAAATCTTTAAATTAATTACCACGGTTAGTTGAATTTTATTATTGTGAAACATAATAATAATAATAAAAATAATTTGGTTAAAATACCATATTGATTCTTATATTTTGAGTTTCGTTTTCCATCTTAGACGTACTTTCAATTGTCTAATTTTTGTCTATGAGTACATAGACAATTTGGTTAAAATAAATCTTAACTTTAGTTCATGTATTTTAATAAATCTTTAATTGAGTCATTCACACTCAAAATTATTTTTATTAAAGACAAATGGTTAGGAACAATAATAATAATTTTTATATAAGGGAATAAACTATGTGAATATATTTTTACAATTTATAAAAGGAATACTAGTAGAGACACTATTTTTCTACTATTTTTCTTTTTAAAAAAATCAACAATAATCTAACTACGTGGACTAATTAATTTGAAGATTTATTGGAAGTATATTGACATTTAAAAGAGATTAAAACTGAGCATTTAAAAGTACAATAATAGTAATAAAACTTCTTAAAGTACATAGACTAAAATAGTATTTTAACCTAACAATTTTTATCAAAGATAAAGCTCATCATGTTAATTTTTTTTTTCAAAGTTTATAGAAGAAATTGAAAAAGTTAATAAAGGCCAGTTCTAAGATTTATCGACCAAATTTGAACCTACTAGAATATATGGACTAAAATAGGAATAAGCTCCAAACCTAGATTAAAATGATTTGTTTTTAGAAACAATATTTAATCTTTAATTTATTATTATGACTAATTATTTTTGGAATAGTGTGGTTATAGTCCTGGTTAATGATATTTTTTTAATGATTAAAAATATTTTCCCATAATTATAGTGTATTTATAGTTATGTCAACATTGATATTTTGCTATATTTATAAATAGGTTGACTTATTTTACTATATTTGAAAACAACCAAATCAACTCTATTTTTATTACAATAATATATAATTGTAATTAATTATGTTTCTTTAGGAGAATACAAAACCGTTATTATTATAGTTGTAATTATTTTATTTTATAGAGAATTAAAAGTCGGGGTCTTTTTACAAATAGAAAAAAAAAACTAATTACACATATAGAAAAAAATAAAGTGGAAAATAGAAAAGCATGGGGTGCACTTTTTGTGTAATTAGTTTTGTTTTTTTTTTCTATACACAACAATTTTCCTTAAAAGTATTTAAATCTCCTTTCTTAAAAAAAAAAAAAAAAAAGAAATTTTAACTATTTTATTTTATAGGAGAAAAAATATTTTAATTTTAATTTTAATTATTTAAAGAAAAAGTGACCGTATTTAGGAATTTAAAATTCAAATTTTTAAAGAAAAGTGGGGGAAAAAGCTATTGGTAAATTTCAAATTTCAAATTTCAAATAAATAGATTAACTAATATATTAAAAAAAAAAAAAAAAAAACTCCCAACTTAGAAGTTAGGACAAAGTAACTGTTTTTCAGTAAAATCCAATATACTTTAAAATGTTTTTAAATATAATTTAATCAAACACTAACATAGTTTAACTCTCATAAACATTAACATTTTATAAAAATTGTAAATATAAAATTTATTAGGGATAGACTTCTCGTTGATAGACATTTATAATTTAGGTGGTCTGTCACTGATGGACTTTGTCATATTTACAATTTTTTAAAAATGTTGCTATACATTTATTTATTATTCTTAAAATTGCTATTCACTAGAATTACCATTTATTATTTTACTAGTTTAGTCTTTATAAACATTTTGTTATGGTCAAATCATAAAGTATATGTATCCTCGAAAAAAAAATTATGAAATTCAAATTCTATCACATATTATACTAAAAAAAACATATTGTCGTTAGTTTCCCAAATCTATATATATAATTTGTCACCAACACGAACACAAGCATAAATTTGTACAATCAACTTTGAGGTATGAGTTTCGATCCCCTATCCTATAAAAAAAAAAAAAAAAAAAAAAAAAAAAAAAAAAAACCACCTTAACCCACCGTCATTTTTCTTTCTTTCTATATATATATATATATATATATATATATATATATAACTAGATTTTTTTAATAAACAAATCCTTATTTAAGATTTTTGGCAGAATCACTTAAATTCCCTTATTATCTTTGTTAAAAAAAATGGTGGGGTTAATATCTTTAACTATCACTTATTCACTTAACCACCCTAATTATCTCTGTTAAGGTGGGTTGTTGTTTTTAATGAAGAAAAAATGGTGGGGTTAATTATCTTTAATTATTACTTATTTGAATTTGAATTACATTGGTTTCCCGAAATCTTAATAGTTCATATCTTGATGAAAACCGCTTTATGGAAATAAAGATTAATCAAGATTTAGTTGATTAAATTTGATTTTGTTTATAAAAAAAATTATTTAATTTGATTTTGATTATTTTCTTTCCGTAATGATTTGATTGGGCTGACATCTTTTTTCTATTCCAAGTGATTTACCAATTACAATTAGAAGGGTATATACTATGATGTTTTTCTAAAGGAAGTATAGATATGTTTTTTTTTATCAATTAAAGGAAGTATTTTTATTAGACAGATTATTATTTTATAGTAATATTTAAATTTCTTGAAGGATTAAAATTTACCAAAAAAAAAAAAAAAAAATTACTGCTTCACAGAAAAAAAATTTACTGAAATAATAACAAAATAAGGATTAGAAAATGAAGGAAGGGGTGAGAGAAAATGTGTAAATTAGAAGGTTCACAATTCGATTTTAGTTTGAAAGCCAACTCCAAACTGAACAAAAAAAAATTATGAGAAAAAAGGTAACAACGAAACAAAATCACGTGTCTGTCATAATCGACCCGAACCTCATAAAATTTAGTTTGATGTGTGGTTCATTTTTCGACTTGCAAGTAAACCTTTTTCTTTTTCTTTTTCTTTTGTTGCTTATATATATATATATATATATATGTTGTTGAGTTCGATTTTGGATTCCATCTTTAAATTTCAACTCTAACCGAGCCATATTTTTTTAGATTTTATTAATATTTGAACAAAATCAAGCGGTACAATTTATAAAAATAAATTACAGTTTGGTTCCATTAGGCCTTTCAATTTTTATTTTTCGGTTTTGCATTCTAGTAATGCAGCCTAATGTAAATAAAAATTTGCGAGAGAAAAAATATATGTAAGCAAAGAATAGTAGAAAAAAGCATAAGTAAAAAAAAAAACTACGTAATATGTAACAAAAGTATTATTATTAATTATGCAAACATACGTATTATGTTACATGACTTAGGGTGAGCATAAGTAAAACCAAATAGATTTAAGGGTAAAATAGACGATATTGTACTATTGTCAACTCAACATATATCAATATTGATGAAAATGTCGAAATTTCAATTTTATAAAAATATCATTAAAAATTTTGATGTCAAAATTTTGGAAAATTTATAAAAACAAAAAGTTAAAAAAAAATATATTTTACAATTTTTAAATAATTTAAAATTCTTATTATTTATGTTAAATTTATTTCTTATTCTTCATATTACATCAATTTTTTATGATATAATAAAAATGTAGATCTACGGTTTGTGTCGATGTCGAACTTAATTGAAAATATCTATAAAAATATCCACACGTCCATAAAAATTCAATTCCTAGATTATATGCATACCTTTTGTTAAATAAATAAAATAATGATGACATGTAGTATCTGAAGTTGGGCCTTTTAAGTTACTACAAAATGATTTTCAAGGCTTGGGCCTACCGAACAAATTTCTCTTGGATCTATATCCAATAGAATTTTAAATACACAATTTTCCCAATATGAATTTTTTAATTGTTTGCTTAAATTACAATTTTTTTTTTATATGTGACATATATGGATTAAAATATATTTTGTACAATTTTCCTATATTTTTAATAAATCTTAAATTTAGTTTCTCAAAGTTCATTTTAATTGAAATTAGCTAAATAATTATGGATTGTTCTCAAATATAGAAAAATGAGCTAAACTATTTACAAATATAGATAAATTTCTAAACTATTTACAAATATAGATAAATTTCTAAACTATTTACAAATATAGATAAATTTACTGTCTGTCAGCGATAGAATTCTATCGCGATCTATCGTTGACCGACGGTGAAAATAGAATTCTATCGCTGACAGACAGTGAAACTTTTCTATATTTGTAAATAGTTTGATATTTTTTCTGTTCGTAGTAATTTTCTAATAATTATACTCATTTTCATGTAAGAAAATACTATATATTTCCCAAATTTATAGTAAAAATGTTGACAGATAACAAAAAGTTTTTTGATAAAACCAACAATAAACTAGCAGCACATACTAATTTAAGATTTATTGAAAGTATATGAACTAAAATTAGACATTTAGAAACTCATGTAAATTACTTATGCCGATTATCACTTAGCTAAACTGGCATTTAATTCTCACTCTTAAATCTTTAATCAAACATCAAACTCCCCTAATCTTTGCATAATACAAATTAACTTGATTCTCACCGCTAAGTCTTTAACCAAACACCAAATTAGACCTTTTTTTTTCATAATTATTGACAAGAATAAAAAAAATTATCAAAAAAAAATTAAAGATGAATCAAAACACTTGAAAGTTTATAAACACAAACAATCAAATAAATGGTTTGGTTTTCATAATTAGAGAGGGATATATACTTTGAATCTATGAACTTAAACCAAGATTACTAAAATATCTTATATTAAACATTCCACACAAAAGTTCAAATAGTAGATGAATATAATAGAATTTAAACTTAAAATAATATTTATGATAAAATGGTAAGTATAACGTAGCTCAACTACCCCCTCCCATCTTTTCTTATAAGCCTCTCTTTGGTGAGGAAAAAAAAAATCAATCTCTTTTTAAATACTTCAAAATACAATTTCTCTATTTCATGAAACCTTCTTTCAATGGCCCTTGCAGATCATCATCAGAGAATCCACCCAGTTACAGATGTTGAGCCGCCACCACCGCCGCTTAATCCTCCCTCGCCGCTGCCGAGAAAAGATGGCCACCACCAAATTCTCCCTCCAAAAAAGAGAAGATCTTGCCTTTGCAGATGCTTATGTTGCACATTCTGTGTTATTTTACTTCTTCTGATCATCGTCGGAGCTGTTGTTGGAATTCTTTATCTCGTTTTCAAGCCCAAGATTCCGATGTACTCCATCGATTCCTTGAACATCAGCGATCTTCGTCTTAATTTCGACATGTCACTCTATGCCAGGTTTCGTTCAATATCACTACTTAATAGAAAAAAAAATAGTACAATAGTAGATGTTAGATGATATAATATTAAATTTGTCTTCACCTATAAATTTACTTTTTTAAGTCAATCGCGATATAATAATAGAGATGGAAGATTGGAATAACAAATCTGCCAGTTTAAAATACATATTTTAGATCATCTTGTTACTTAAAATTTTGATTCAATCTCTGATATAGTGTTAAATGAATTTCAACGTTAAAGCTTAAAAAAATTCTAGTTAATAAATTCAATTGGATCTGTTTGGTATCTTATCTGAATTTCATTTCTTGATTAGGTAAAATTTTCAATGGTGAAATATTCTTAAAACCATTATTTGAAATGTGGGACTAAATTTGTTAATAAATAAATATAAAAAAATTATTATAAATGAAAAAAATATCAAACTATTTATAAATATATAAAATTTTCACTATTTATTAGTGATAAAAGTCTATCACGGTCTATTGTCAATATATAGTGAAACTTTTATATATTTACAAATATTTTGACTAATTTTTCTATGTTTGAAAACAGTATAAAAAAAAATACAACTTTGATTTTTTTTTTAAAAAAAAATTAAATTTCTTATTTTCAAATTTTTGTTTTAATTTTCAGATGGTTAACCAAACTACTATTAATTCATATACTTAACAGGTTCGACGTGAAGATCACGACGTACAACCCGAACGAGAAGATCGGAGTATACTACGAGAAAGGAGGAGTTTTGAGCGTTTGGTACACAGAGAACAAGCTTTGTGAAGGGTCGTTGCCGGCGTTCTACCACGGCCACCGGAACAAGACGGCGCTGGACGTGGTTTTGACCGGAAGGACGGTGTATGGAAACACTTTGATGGCAGCGTTGGTGGAGCAACAGCGGACCGGTCGCATTCCGCTGCAGCTCCGGGCGGTGGCTCCGGTGGCTGTGAAATTGGGGAAATTGAAGCTTAAGAAAGTTAAGATTTTGGGGAATTGCTTGTTGGTGGTGGATAGTTTGACTGCTAATAATGCCATTACCATTAAAGCTAGTAATTGTAAGTTTAGGTTAAAGCTTTAATTTTTTCCCCCTTCATTTGGAATGGAAAATTCTCTTAGGGATTTTGAACACTTTTATTAATTATTATTATTTTTTAATTTTAATATGGTTATTTGTATTTGAGTGTTTTTGTGAGAGTAGGAATTTAATCATATGGATTATGTTTAAAACACATGTGTATTAGTATAATGTATTTATCAATTGTACTATGTTTAAATTGGATATCTTGAATTAATATATACAGATTCAATAATGTCATGTATAATGTGATCAAGGCAATTTTAAATTTTGTCTAGATTTAAATCTTGTGTTTATTTTTTTAAACTTTCAAATGTTATTTTTCATTATTGTTTTAATTAATAATAATGTCTACAATATATTTTGAAGTTAAAATTTTGAGACTAAGTTTTGAAACCAAAATAAATTAGACATGCATGTGAGCTTAAATTATATATTTTTTTCTTTTTTTTTTTTGGTTGAGAATTTTTTTTTCTTTGATAATTCTAATTTAATAGTAGTTGAATATTATGAACTAGCCACATTAGTTCCTTTACATATGGTTGTAATTTCAACTTTTCTCTTTCATTTATATTATTTGTTAATATATATATTTAAAAAGAAAAAAGAAAAAAAAAAGAGGTAGTGTGTGTTTTCCTGGGCAGTTATTATCATCTAATAAATGAAAAATACTTGGATTAACAGAAAATTTAGAAAATTAAGGGGAAAAAAGAAAAGAAGAAGAAATTTCCCACCACTGCGACTTGGAGGGTAAAGTAGGTCTAAGTACAACCTTTAAAAATAGGATGGCTGGAAATTCAATGCATGTGTTTGAAGTTTAAAACGTAGACCAAAAATATTGAGATCTCAATTTTTTAATAATATTGATAAAAATATTGATAAAAATATCGATAAAATGTTGATATTGATAGACATTTTTGATAAAATTAAAAAAATTAAATTAATTAATAAATAGATTTTACGCTTTTGAAACAAGTTAAACAAGTTAATTATTTATAGCGACATTTTGTTATTCAATCTTTATATTTTATGAATTTTTATGATATAATGGAAAAATGGATTAACTATTCATATCTCAACGTCAAAGCCATATATCGTCGATAGATTGTCAACATGTCGATGAAAATTTAATTCTCGTGATTTTGCATTGTAGTGTAAAATAAGCTCATCTACTTATTAGAAATGATTTTTTCAACAAAAAATTCTAGAAATTTATGAAGAATTCAAGAGTGTGATTTTAAAATAAATAAATAAATATAAGAAATAGTAAACATAGTTAACATTAAGTAAAGTTAAAATTGTTTTGACAAAGAGGACCACACACACATATATATATATATATATATATATATATATGATAGCATTTGGTTTTAGAGAATAGAGTCCATAGAATGGGGTTGACTTAATATAATATATTGTTATGATTTAAATTTAGATTTAACTATACTAAATTAAATGACATACTAAACTCATGTGAATTTTAAAATACTTAGAAATTGTACTAACTACGGATTAATTTAAATACATTAGTTAATTAACTTTAAGAATTAAGTAAAGAAGTAGTTTAAACAACTCTAATCCCAAAAACTAATCTATATTCACATTGGAAATTTCAAAGGGCAATCATACTTGCCTTCTGTTTTATAGTAAAACCCTAAACCAAAGTTTAGAGTCGGTAAAAGCAACTAATTGAGGAATATTATTATTAGGACTTTTTTATTTTTTATTTTTATTTTTAATAAAAAGGATGGGTTTGGTCACTGCACCTGTTTCTAAAGTAAAGAATCAATTTCCAAACTTTCCCAAGTAATGAGTAATAGTTTTTATGTTTTTAGTTTTTCGAAATTGTATTTATTTCTTTGCAATTTCTTACTTATGATTTTTATGTTACCTATGCAAATATTAGAATTAGGTTAAATTACAAATTTAATTCTTATAATTTAAAAAATTTGAATTTAGTCTAATCTGGTTTGATAAAACATTCATAAATAGTCCCTACGATATAGACTATTTATCAAGATTTTATCAAATCATAGAGACTATTTATGAGATTTTATTAAATTATAGAACTAAATTTTAACTTTTTCCAAATATAGAGACCAGATTTAAAATTTAAGGTTTAAATACTACTTTAGTTCCTGTACTTTTGACTCTTGTTCAGTTTGGTCTCTATATTTTTAAAATGTTCATTTTGGCCCATATACTTTCAACTTTGGTTCATTTTTTGGTCCTTGAACTTTAAAAAAGTGACCATTTTGATACCTTGAAAATGAAGTAAAAATGAAAATGAAGAGACCAAAATGATCACTTTTTGAAAGTACAAGAACCAAAATGAACATTATAAAAGTATAGGGACCAAAATGAACCAAAGTTGAAAGTATGAGGACCAAAATGAATATTTTAAAAGTGTAGAGACTAAAATGAACCAAAACCAAAAGCACAACGACCAAAGTAATATTTAAATCAAAATTTAAAATTTAACCTTATTGATTATAGAGGTATAGAGTTGTGAACTTCGCTCTTTATTTGGTTCAAAGAGTTCATGTGCTCCACTTCTAAAAAAATCAATTCTATGTTTGATTAACTAAATTCTTTTTTTAGTACAATCAATGTAAGAGAATTCAAACAACAAACCCCTTTGTCATTAATTAAGATATTTGTATGCTAGTTGAGCTATACTCACTTTGACAGTGGATCTCGATGCTTCAAACTTGATGTGATATGTTATATGTATGAAGTATGAACTACATGATAGAGAGTAAAATCGTTGCATACAAGTTATGGCTAATTAATTTGTTACCATTTTAAACTCAATATGTTTAGGGGAAAGAACCATTACTTCAATGAAAACACAAGGACCAAATACGTTGTTTAACGGCTCTTTTTGGATGTTCCTACTACCACTAGGCCAACCCATGAAGACGAAGATTAACTTTCTTTAAAAAGAAATGATTTAATTTGTTTTACGACTCAATATGAACATAGTTTAAATCCTTTTTAATAACCATTAAGATCATTTCATAACAATTTTAATTATAGAATTCTGTCTTTTAAAATTTTTGTTTGACTTTCTCCTAAATTTTATTGTGTGACTTTCACATTTCTTGAAGAAATATTTAAATTTTTAGTCAAATTCTAAAAACACAAAATTTATTGTTTTTAGTTTTCAAATTTTGACTAGAACTTTAAAATATTGGTGGAAAGTGGATAATAAAACAAAAAAAAAACTTTATAAATGAAAGTATGTTTATAAGCTAATTTTTAAAAATAAAAAAGTCAAATGGTTACCACACATATTTTTTTTGGTTAAAAAAATTGTGACTGTTTTCATACCGCTTTTCTATCATGGTTTTCATCTTATGAAGCTAAACATTTGTATTTTTAGCTAAATTCCAAAAACAAAAATAAAATTTAAAATTAAAACTACTTTTTTTAGTTTTCAAAACCTGGTTGTTTGTCTTTAAAAATACTCTTAAAAAGAAGATAAGAAAACAAAATATCAAAATATCAAATCGTGATCAAACAAACACAATCTTAACAATTAAGATCTTATTCTTTGATATCACAAATACAAATCACTACTCCACACCTGATTTGTTATCCTAAAAAAATTATTTGTTTTAAAATTAAATCACGCAATGAAATAAAGTCTTCTAACATCATGCCATGGACAAACTTCCAATTTTCATCATTCATTTGATGATAAATTTTTTAGGATAATGTATGAAAATTAAGGTCTAAATTATAATCAAGAGTTTGAGTGATGATGATGCAAGGAAGGTGTGGGTATAGATTGAGTGTAAAGGGTTTGTTCTTTAGGCTCAAGAAATTGGCACATTGATTGGTGGGATCAACTTGTATAGTTTTTTCTTTTTAATATTCCCTAATATGCATCTTTTCAAATATTTGATTTCTTTTAACACAAGTTAAAATTAAGAAAAATCATTTGTAAAAATACACAATATTTTTTTTTAATAATTTAATATTTTTTTCGTTTATAGTAATTTTTCAAAATTTTAAATCTTTATGGCTCAAAATTAAGAAATCAAATCTATATATATTTGACATGTGAGTTTGCTTAATTTTGTTTATGTCAATCATAAATTCTTATTTGTGAAACCTTTTTGAACTATGTTTCTCAACTGCAAGCATCTCCAACTCCAACTTAATATAAATTGAAATTAAATTTTATTAAAGTGGCGAATTGTAGGTGAAATATCCGATAAAAGTTTATTAAATAATAGTTGTTTCAAGATGCTGATATATGTATATATATGTGTGTGAAATTAAAATAGTTTTTCATACACACCTTTTAAAAAAGTAATTATTTAGATTAAAAAGTAATGATAATCCTTCTTTGCCCATATTATGACTTAAAAAATAGTAAGTGGTAATTTGTATAATTTTAAAAATATAAAGTTATCTCTGACTATAATTAAAAAAAAAAAAAAAAAGAATTAAAATGATGAGCTTTAGGTTTTTAAATATATGCAACCGACAAATCTCATTGATGGATCTTGGATAATTGGCCAATGAGATGACTTTCCAACTATTTATTTAATACTCACACACCACTACTTATTTTAATCAAATTAATTTTCAAAATTAAAAAATCATATATATTGCACCCCAACCATCCAATGCCCGTTGAACAAAAACATCTTTATCAATTAATCATTTATAAACTAAATTACATAAAATACCCTACAATTTTGAAGAAAATTTCAAACATACTCTTGGTGAGTTCCTTTTGTTAAAATAAAATAAAAATTGACATGATAGTTAATTAAGGTGTAAAGATTAAGATACACGTAAATTGATGTGACAATTAAGGTGTAAAAATACACACATTTTTAATTTGTATCGCACATTTTTTTATTTTAATGAAAATTTTATTTTCAAAACAATTTCAAAACTTTAAGAATAAAAATGGAATTTTCAAAGTTTAAATGACATAGTTAAAATTTATTTCGGGGAAAACTTGATTGACATATAGTATATTGTACTAGTGAGCAAGAGATCTGTCGAATCCTCACCCCTTATTATACTCAAAAAAAAGAAAAATTAAAAACTAATATCAAAGTTCAAGAGTTATTAATTTGGTATAATTTAACCATCAGTTATAAGCTATAACTTTGTCTCCATATATGTCATAAAAAAAATGTTGTTTTCAAATATAGGAAAATGAACCAAAATATGTATAAATATAGCAAAATTTCATTGTCTATCTGCGATAGACTGCGATATACCGCGATAGACTACTATCTGTGTCCATCTGTAGTCCATCGTGACACAAATAGTAGTCTATTGCGGTCTATTGCAAATAAACAGTGAAATTTTGCTATATTTGTTAATATTTTCAGCAGTTTTATCATTTAAAATAATTTCACTAAAAAAACGGTCTTAATATACATTTTTTTCAATCACTCTGTCTCTTTTTTTTTTAGTTTTATTTTTCCCTATTTTTTAATACACTATAAATATTTTGTTTGTATATATTACTCTTTAGAAATGCCTATTTTGTCTTGTAAAACACTTAAGAATTTATATGATGTCTTGAATTTTTTTGGGAGGAAAAATTATTTGGAGAAGTCATGACAATGTGACGGACAATGTTGCACCATTAAAGGTATATATAAGCGAGAGAACCTACCAAAGTATCTTGTAGTTATTAGAGACATGCACATTTTTAATCTACATCCAACAATTATAAAAAACAGTCAATAATAAGCGGTCCTCAATCGTTAATTCTTTCTTCAAAATTAAGAAGTCAATTTCACACCTAAGATATGTGGGAAATATTCCAAGCGAATCTTTAGATACATTGAAATTTTGATAAGGTCTTATCATCCAAAGGGCTAGTGATTTGTGTTACAATTTGACAAAAATTACACCATTATTGATAGATAATGTGGAAAGATTCTATTCATAACTATATATTTTATTCATGTACATTTAAAATCAAGGGTTTTATTTTCACTACTTTTTTGCAATATAAAATTTTAAAAACAAAAGAATCCCATTTTTTAAAATATTAAAACTTGTCTGTCCTTATATAAGAGTGGAAACAAACCATAAAAAACCCTTATAAAACCCATCTCATAGTTGAACTAAGTTTGTGTTAAAACATTAATGCCTCAATTGTAAATCAGTTTGATTGTGATTGTTAGTGTTTCCTGACCTAATTTTTCAAAAGCAATATGACTGTGATTAAGGCTATTTATTTCCAATCATTAATTCAAAAGTGAAACGAAAATGACAAAACTACCCTCATCACGCCATTTCTAATTGACAACATCGAACATCGACCATTACTATCTTTTGTATGATCATCGATCAACTCATTTTGTTATTCAACTTTTGTTCTCTTAGAAATAGAACAAATATTACTGTCACAATCGTCTGTTATTTTTTCTTTCTTTCTTTCTTTTTTCATCAACATCTACTTCGTGGAATTGCATGAGTATGAAGGTACTAGTAATTCCATGTGCATGAGGCTCTCTGACAACCACGTTAAAGTTTTCCTATCGACAGCGGTAGATCGATAAGTGTAGCATGAATGTGGTTATAACAAAAAATTTAAAAATTCAACGTTCAGACCGATGAAACATAATAAAATCGATAAAAGCATCTGAATCTTAACCGCTATCGACTTCCCTATAATAACTGGTAAATCGATAAGACAAATAAATGAGATTATAAAATTGTTAAAGTGGCTGAAATAGCTACCACTACCCCAAACAACCGGTAGATCGGTAAGAAAGGGGGTTATAAAATTGCTAAACCGGTCGAAATCGCTACCGATACTTGCATCTGTAAAGCAGCATCACCTCATTTTAAAGGGCAAATGATGAAAATTGAGACACAAAAATTCTTACCAAATATATGGGTGGCTACATGTTCAAATGCAATTGGATTGAGGACCTTTCCAAGCTCAATCAGATTACAAAATTTCATTACGAATGGTACGGTGGATCCTACTTTTAATTACGATTACGGATGAACGTGTAAACATAGGCTAAAGTAATTAGATAGATCCCACAACATGAATTGTGTTTGATTTATATCAATTGTTCCTGCATAAACGTGGCCTAAGTCTCACACATGATATTGCTTTCATTTTTGCAATATTTAATGAAGCAAAGGTATACTTTGTCTAAAAATTAGATTCATATCTCATAAAAAGGAACATATACCGAAAGGTAAATTTATTAATTAAGTAAACAATTTATGTTATCTTATTATTGTTAGAGTTTGTGATGTTGGCTATATATTTATTTAAGATTGTTGGTGTTGTTTTGCAGTTGTCTTAGCCGATGTCTTAGAGGTTGTCTCGCACGATGTCGTATCTGTTGTCAAATCCTGCAAAAAAAAAAAAAATTCCTTATCTGGAAATTCTGTAGAGTTTTTTTTTTCTGGATCTTTTCCTTGCTGAGGTTGTGCAAAGTTTATGTGTAGATTTTTGCCATATTTTTGCTATGCTATTTAAAGAAAAGTTTGTTGTTTGTTAGGGGTTGGCTGATTATGTGTTTTTTAGCAGAATTGCAAAAGAGTTCTTGTGTGTTCTTCAACAGAATGTTCTTGATTATATGAATGGTTTTCTTATGTGACCAGCTTGACAAGTGTTGATTGTCTTCTGGTTCATTCAACTGATTGTGTCTTACAGGGAGTCTAAGACTAAGACGCTGAGAAGGGATTCTCCACCTTAGTAGATACCAAGGTGCTAGTCAAAGAGAAGGAGTTCTCATACTTAGGAGGAGGAGCCTAAGTTATTAAGTGAAGGGAGATCACAATAAGGAGGAAAGACGATAATTATTCAGTGAAAGGGAGTCTTACTCACTTAGAGGGAGCCTAAGTGTATCCACTAATACAAGAAACTTAGGGGAGCCTAAGTCGTCAACAAAAAGTAGTCTCATCTCTAAGGGGAGCCTAGTAGACCTTACAAGTTAGGCTTGACATGAGTCACTGTAATAGTCAATAGATTACAGATAAGTACTACTGTTGAAATTGCTTAACTTTACATATTAGTGGATTATCTTTCCTAGGCACTCTGCCTCTCAAACGTAGGTGATTAATCAACAAACTAGGTTACCAGTCTTTGTGTGTTAATCCTTGTCTCTCTGCTTTTAGTTTAGTTATTATTTCTGTTTGTGTCAGGACGCTTCTTGCGACAACTATATTCTGTGTGACCACCTTTCCTAAAATTTCAATTATTACATAAATTATATTCATATAATTAATTAAAGAAAACACAGAAGATCTTTCTCCCAATTTCTTTTACATCTAAAAAGAATTTATGTCGTGAATCAATAAAAATTCTTCTTGTGACAATTCTGTTGGGAATGACTTTGGACTTTTGACCCATAGCAAAAGAAAAGTGAGTTTTTATTAGTTTTATAACCATTTATTTAAATTAATTAGTAAAAATTAATTCTAAAACGGTTTTTATTTAATTCTTCAATTAATTTTAAAAAACGGTTTTTATTATTCAAATTAATTTTCCTTTATCATGGTTCTTAATTTTTGGAAAAAGAGAGAAAATAAAGTTTTATTCTTCCTCCTATTTTTCTCTCTAGATACCTATTTCATGAGCATAGTTTTTCGTTGATTCCATTCCGTTCTTCGACGAGTGTGCGTCAGTTATTGGGAGTTGTGTTAACCTTGGGGAGCAACCGGCTTTGGCTATTCAGCAGCGAGGTCACGCCGATTTTGCTTTCAAGGCAGTGGATTTTCTATGGCACAACAACAATCGACATTTGATTCCAACAAATTCTCCATTAATTGTTCATCTTGCATTAATATGTTAGTATCCTACATTAAAAACCCAACATATACGTTACTCAATTCTACCGTTCAAGAGTCGATTACAATGATATTTATAGTCAATATATAATGACTCCATTGTAATAATTTTATAAATTTAAAAGATTATTGATCAGATCAAAAGTTTAACAGAGTGTTTAAGCTCTCCACTTGAAGTGGGTGGAGAGCCCACTCCACATTTGGGACTCCAGTTATAATAATTGATATTTTCAACTATTATAATCTACAATTTAACTACTTTCTTACTATTTCAAATCCCTCTTTATTGCAGCGTTTACTATTTGTTACAATCTTTACTATTTCTTACTCATCCTCTTTTTTCCTTTTTGTTATAGTGTTTAATATTTCATACCTAGAATCTGCACTCCAAACCTAAACTATTATAACTCACAAAATATAATAATCATAATAAACAATTCATTCTTAACAAATCCAAACCATTCTAATAGTTCAAGGGTAATTAAGTAATTTTATCTGAATTACAATACATCTGTAAATAGGTCATATAAGACAGGTTTGAAATAAAAAAAGTTACCAAAAGGGGATCCAAAACTCAATAATTGGGATAAGAGAGGGAGAAATACAATAAAGAAGAGAGAGAGAATTTTTATTTGAGAAATTGGGATTGTTTTGAGTTGGAGTATTGGACAGGCAACCACCCCACTTTTTGTGCAGCTGTGTTTTTGGGTATTAAAAATAATATAATAATAATAATATTTAAATTTTAAATTAAAAAAAAAAAAAAAAAAAAAAAAAAAGTGGCCCTTTGGCTTAGGTGATCTTAGGTTAGGTCTATAGCTGTATTCACAAGCAATCACATGCATTTTCACCCCATCCATCTCTTCTTCCCCTTTTTAAATATTTTTCTTTTTCCCCTTTGGATCTCTCATGTCCCATTTTTTTTTATCACATTCCCCTCCTCTCTCCTCCTTTCTCTCTCATTACAACAACAAAGATTTTTATTTTACTCAAGTATTGGATTCCACCTTAAGTGTTTTAGAATTAAATCATAAGTTTTGAATCTCCAATAATTTTGTATGAAGATTTGTTTTAGTACAACGATAAAAGGCAAAATGGAGATTTGAACTTCCGATCTTTATGAAGTAAACGTTTTGAATATAATAATTAGTCGAGTTATACTAATTATGACGGTGATATGGTAAATTAATAAATATTTCTATTGTATTGAAAAAGTATGGATAAAACATTTTTTTTTTTTTGTTGATATTGACATTTTTTTCTTAAAAGATATGAAATATTATATTAGATATAGTAGGATATAGGACATTTGAAGTTTTAGAGAAAGTAGAAGTGTCGAGACTTCTAAGCTAAACTTGGCTAAATTATATAAGATATCCCTAAACTTTGTATTTTGAGTAAAAAATATTCTTGAACTTTCAAAAGTTTAAAAAATACCTTTAAACTTTCAAAATGAGTTAAAAAATACACTTATGGTCTTTTGGATGAAAATTATTAGTGTTTTGTGTCAAAAATACTCCTGAACTTTCAAAAGTTTCAAAAATACCCCTAATTTTTTTTTAAAAAAAAATTAAAAATACCTCTTACTATTTATAAATAAAAACCGTTAATAGCGTCTTACTTCTCTATTTTTTTTTCTTCTCTTCTCTCTTCTTCAATATTCTCCTACTTCTCTTTTTGTTTAATGTTTGACATTTGTATATCTGAAAATAAATAAACTTGCACACTTCGGTTAAGGTATATGAACTATAATAACAAGAAAGAAAATAATAGAAGCACCAAGGGATTTTAGGACTTAAATGTTTTAACAAAGTTGTATGTTAGTAGCTAAGTGTGTGTTAATAGCCAAATACATTTTTTAGTTTACCATTTATCATTTTAGTATGTTTTTTATTTTGGAATTTTGTGAGATTTTTTGTTTTAACTTAAAATTTTAGTTTTTATTTTGGTTGCCTAAAAATTTGGTGTAAGAATTAAAAAAATAAAGGAAAAGTGAGAGTATTTGTATAAAAAATTGAGAATATCTATAATTTATTTTAAAATTGAGAGTGAGAGTATTTGTATAAAAAATTGAGGATATCTCTAATTTGTTTTAAAATTGATTTTTTTTAACTCAAGAAAACTTCAAACAAATTTATCACCATATTAATGTTAGGAGCATTTTAAAAAAAAAATTCTTTTCAAATTTTTAGAGTTATTTTTCCAACGATGTATTAACGGTTTCTGTTCATATACTAACGGTGAAGGTACTTTTTGAATTATTTTTAAGTTTAAGGGTATTTTTGAAACTTTTGAAAGTCTAGAATTGTTTTTTAAACAAAACTTTAATGATTTTCATCCAAAACTAACGGCAAAAGTATTTTTTTACTCTTTTTGAAAATTTAAGGGTATTTTTGAAATTTTTGAAAGTTCAGAATATTTTTTACACAAAATTCAAAGTTCATGAACATTTTTTATGATAAAGATATTAATGGGGGTAGCAAGACCATGGTCATTGGAAGATTTGTTGTTTTTATGTGTTGTAACTAACTTCATATATTGATGTATTCCTTTTCTTTGTCTTCTAAATTATCATAATGATATTGATTTTAGGAAAATATTTAGGTATATCTCAAGTTGCGTCTATATTTTTGTATTCCACTAACTTGTCTAATCATAAACTGTCATATGGTAATTTTTTCTTGTCTTTTAATTTTTTTTAAAAAAAAACATTTTTCCTTCGAAGTTGAAGGGAATGTATGGAGGTAAGTGTAGCCTGGATTGTACCCAAATATTCTCTTAATTTTAGTTATTTAAGAAAATGAGTATTTTTTAAAGAAAAAAAAAGTACCAAATCCTTTAATAGTTTTTTTAGTTCAACTATGGGTGGAGTTACAGATTTGAGCATTTGATCATTTAGTCAAAATTATAATGTTTTAACCATTAAACTATGTTCAAGTTCTCGATCTTTTTTAATTTGACAATATGTAGAATTTTAGTACAAGTATATAATATATTTACTCAATTAAATTATGTTCAAGTAATTAGCATTTAAATTTTATCCTAGACTCTCAATTTCATATTAAAATAATTTATTTTGGTATCAATTTTTATTTTAAAAATTAGTCATGGTCATTAATTTCTTGTGTTGCATTTAATATAACTTAGGTCATATTCATTCTAAGAACTAGATACATGTGACTCAAATTACAAGTCCACATGCCATATTTTTTTAAAAACTTTTTTTTGTTTAATTTATTGTAGAAATGATATGAATAAAATACCTTTTTGGGGAAAAAAAATTGCAAGGTAATATTTGGGGATTCAAACAAATAAATAGGCATACAAGTTTAAGGCTTTAAACAAATAATTATTAAGATACACTCCAATGGCTAGAAAATATTTTAATGCAAGATTCTTTACCCATTAAAATTCAATTATTTGGCCATACTTCATAACATGGTTATCTTTTAATTAAAATGCTATCATTTTATTTTGGTATATATACCTTAAATGTCGAATTTTAATTTAGATACCTTTAATAAATTTTGAACTTAGTCTATATAATTTCAACCTTTTGAACTTAGTCTATATAATTTCAACTAAGGTTAAGTTTAGTCTTCCAAAATTAACTTTATCAATATTGATTGAATAATAATAGTAATTTGCATGTAAAAAAAAATTGTTTGAATATATTTACAAAATTTATAAAGAGAATTTGCTAATAAAAGATTAATTTTATTTTTTTAAAAAAACCAACAATAAATTAAAATAGGAAACTATTTTTAAGATTTATTAAAAGTAAAAAGACTAAATTTGAACATTTGAAAGTATAATGACCAAACTAATATTTTAATCAAGTAATAATAATAGCATGGTTAACTATGTTAAATTTTATAAGCTTGAGTATAATTCAAATGATTAAGACATTTTATCCTCGACCAAAAAACTAGAAGTTTTAATAATAATTTTATTTAGAAAATATCTCAACTTTTTTATAAGAAAATATTCATTTTAAAATATGGTGAAAATATTAATTAATTTGATGTTTATAGTTTTATATTAATGTAAATGACTTATTAGTACTACTTATAATAATTAAAAAAAAAACAGTTTCTTATTCAAAATAATCATAATCATATTAACTAAAGTTTTTTTTTCTAACATATAGTCTTATCTTTTATGCATTGTTTTTAAGTAATTTTTTAGATACTATATTTTTATCTAATTTAACCTTTTAAATTCCGAGTATCACGTTTACATTATGTTATTGTTGATGTTGACTAGAATGTCAAAGGTTTCTTTTTTTTTTTTTTTTTTTTTTTTTTTTTTTTTTGAAATAAAGATATGTCAAAGGTCATTTTAGTAGACATATCCATACAAATATTAATGTCATTCCATATTTCTTAGAACAGTCGTGAAAATATTTTCTTTTTCCTTTTTTTTTCCTTTTATATTTTTTAAAGTAAGTTATAAAAACGTTTTACGTTAAGTAAACATTTCAAACTTTATTCAATAAATTATAAACAAAAACATTTTCTTGTTACCATTCGATATCTTGTCAACAAATTTAAAATAGTCAAAATGGATAGGTTCCGTTAGTAATTTGAAGATAAGGTTTTAATAAAATAAAATGAAAAAATCAAAGTTGAATTTTAGTGCTTAAAGTATTTAGATTAGACTTTGAAAAAAAAGGTATTTAATCCCTATACTTTATAGTTTATTCAATTTTCTTAAAGTTTGTTTAACAATATGTAAGGAGAGGTTATGAATCCATAGCCTTTCGGTTGAAAGTATATGTTTTATGTCAGTTTTTTTTAAGAGAATAGGAGTTATTCATATTGTGTTCGATAACATATTCATATACATGTATATTTACAAATATATAGTTGTAAAAAATTAAAATTATATATATATTTTTAGTGCAACAATTACCGGGATGGGAGATCGAACCTTCGACTTTTAGGGAGGAAGATCATGTCAATTTTCGTTTTGCTAAGCTCATTTTGGAAAATTAAAACTATATTATTAGTATTACAAACTAGGATATTGGTTGACTATAATATAGTTTTGTTGGATAGTTAAAAATAAGAATTGTTTTCAAATATAGAAAAAATGAGCAAAACTATTTACAAATATATAAAAATTTGACTGTCTATCGCTGATAGACTGTAAATTTTTTCTATATTTGTAAATAGTTTGATATTTTTTCTTTTTATAGTAATTTCTCTAAAAAAAATATTACTTGATAAATTTATCAAATATTTCATAACCTTTATATCATCATTATTATTAATAGTGTTTTAATTTTTTTTTTTTTTATCGTTTATATATTTTAATTTTAACAAAAATGAAATGGGTAAAATAAATGTTTATTATTATTATTATTATGATTATTTATCTTTTTCAACGTAAGTATTTTCAAATTTCAAATTAAAAATCTGAAAAAAAAGACTATAAAAACAAAATCAAAATTTTCACAATCTTGAAACACATAATTCAAAAACTATATTTAAAAAATGAACCAAAAAGTGTAACAATAATTGTAGTCTATAAACCCTAAACCCACAACCATTAAAGTTTAATAGCAGTTGTACTCTATCAAGATTGAATTAAACCTCAAACTTTGAGTTGCATCATCAAAGGGCTCTAATTAACTCAACCTTAAAAAAGTTGACCCCACAAAGAAAAAGATTGAAATATTGGCATGTTGGAATTCCCAAGTCTAAAAGAAAAAACAAATTAAAATATCATTTTAGTTACTATACATTGAAATTTAACTTTTAATTATCCAATTTTAATATATGTATTTTCAATAAATCTTAAATTTATTCTTCACAACTAGCTTATTCTTGATTTTTAAATCTCATCTATTAGCACTTTTACTATAAAATTTGAAAATATATTTACAATTGTATTTCGTTATATGAAAATTATTATTATTATTTAACTAATTTTTAAAAAATTTAATTTTGAGAGGCTAAATTTTTTGAAGTATAAATATTAAAAATGGAACAAACCTCACTATACAAAAATCAATAATAATAATATTCGAAAATATATTCCAAATTCTATGGAAACCCGACCCGTATAACCGGGTCCATGAGAGTGAGTGTGGGGCCCACAAGGGACACGTGGAGAAAAACAAAGGGCCTATCCATTAAAATAACAATTGGCGTATAGTAAAGCGCGCTTTATCTATCCACCTGTCTGGACGAGACGTGTCCCACACGGATAATGCAAAATTCCCATTTTCTTTTCTTTTCTTTTTTTGTTATTTAAACGCTTTTTTAATTTAATTTATTTTTTTTTTTAAAAAAAATAATGGGATATCCGCAAACCACTTTGGTCCACTCGTTTATCCATACTCTAACGCCTCTCTCTTCACCACATAGATTTCAATTTTTCTTAAATTATCTCTTTTTTTCTTTAATTTATTTACTTTTCTAATTTCCCCTAAATTACAATTACAATCATAATTATTATTTTCAAATTAGGTCCACCAAATTCCCCACTTAACCTTGAATATGACTAGACAATGCACATCCACTAATCAATCATATTTTCATGCATAATCATTTTATTTACCCATTTCTCATTTTTTTTAATATATAGTAATCTTAAAACCCTGATTGATATAACAAACAAAATTATCAAATTTATACACTATAAAAAAAAACCGAATAAAATATTCTGAGTTAGATTCATGAATACAACACGCTATCAAACAACTATTTCTCTAATAGATTATTTATTCGAGTCATTCCCACAATTATTATTTTTAAAAAAAAATAAATAAATTTTGGATTAACTTAATTATTTTGTTGATGGTATTTGAGGGGAGGAAAAAAAAAAGAAAAGGAAATAGAGAACCACTATTTTTTCTTTGTTGGTTAATTTTAATTTTAATTTTAATTTTTAATAAGAAGGTTGCGTATGGGGAAAAAAGGGATGCCACGTGTGAAAAGGTAAGTTGGAAGGAGTGGGAGTTATTGCGTTAGGAACCAGTCTCTCGATATTTACACGGAAAAAAAAAGAAAAAAGAAAAAAGGGTTTTGGTGGGTTTAACCCGATATAGCCGGTTACCACGATGGCTGTCCACCGGATGTGCCGGTTTCGTGGTCAAACATTTTAGGATATATGTCTGTAAGAGGTTTTAGCCACTGTTTATGTACTTGGTTTTTTCTTTTCTTACAAAACTTCACAAGACAGGGGTTTTTCTCCTCTCCAATTGTTTTACCCATTCAAATTATTTCTCATTTTCTTCTTTCAATTTCTTTCTTTCGGATTTCTTTTCTTCAAAATTTCATGGATCTCTTTCCTTTTCCCTCCACTGGATTCTGGATCTTCCCTTTCAATTTCCTGTAATTTTCTTACATTCTTCTTCTTCTAATTTGAAATCTCAGCTCGAATTTGGATCTTGGGTTGATTGAATCATTAGGATCCTTCTTCTACAGGTGAGTTTTTATTATTATTATTACTACTATTATTATTTTGGCTCAGAGATTTTCGGAGTTTGGATTTTGTTTTTCGGGTCGTGTTCTTCGGCTTGTTTGGTTCTCGCAAATTATGGGAATCTGTCTGGATTCTGCTGTTTTTTCGATGGGTTTTGTGTTGTTTGTGACATTTCTTTCGGAATTTTGAACAATTGGGTCTTCAGAAATTGTCTGAAGTTCGTGAGCTATGATGTTGGGTTTAAGATCGGATCCAGTTGAATTCTTTGAAATTGATTTGGTTTCGGTTGATCCGATGCTCTCTATTTGGTTTATATGTTTCTTGAAGCAAGCAACTTACGAATTGGGGGTTTTGATTTGGTGGTTTTGGAAATGGGTTTTGATTCGGAATTCTGAATTTTGCCTATTTTGAGTGGAATTAGAGGTTTTTCATCTCTCTAATCAAGCTTCTTCTGTTTCAACTATCAATATATGTTTGTGACATTGAAATTTTGAATGTTCTTTGATTTCTAAATCTGGGGTTTTTTTCATTTTCTTGCTGACATTGTGAATTTTGTTAACTCTTCCTTTCTTTTGATGGGGTTTAACAAGGGAAAAACATAAGATCATTGTTTTCACATTGTTGTTGTAAAGCTAATTGTGGCAGCCTTTTCGTCGTATTCATATTCGTGTATGATGTTTTTTGCTGAATCTCAAATTTCAAATTTGAATGATTTTGGTCCTGTTGTTTTGATGATTGGCAGTGAAACTGGCGAATCTGTGTGTTTGATGAGTTTTTACTACAATGAATGCCTAAGACATGGTGATGAAGAAGAGATTGGATAATGGATTCAATGGCTTTTCGGACTGGACCGTGCCAAGAGGTCCGAGATCTCTTAGAGTGAGTAAAATTCAATCTTCAGATCTCTCTATATATCTCTCTGAGTTGTTGAACTGCTACTCATGTTTTGTATTCCTTGATTCTAGAAGAAGGTTCATCGAAAGAAGGATTTCGAGGATGGCCAGATCTGCGCAATTGAATTGCTGGCTTCTTTAGCGGGGAAGCTTCTGCAGGATGGTGAAAGCACGGCATGTAGTAATACGTCTGATGGAGATCACTCGGTGATTGGCACGAATGTTGTCAAGGAAGAACGGTCGAATGAAGAGAAAGCTTTTAAGGTGGAATGTTGTGATGGTGGTAGCAGTCAAAGTTGTGATCTTGATTTAGAGAAGACTGATCAGAAACAAAATCTGAAGAAACTCCAATATGTAGATAATAATACTGTTTTGGATTGTACTTCAGTAGTCGTAACTTCTAACAGCTCGGACGAGGCCTGTGGTGATGTTAAGCCTGTGATTCGCAAGATGGGGTTCGAAGATTATCACACGAAACCAGAGGAAGGCGCCCCTGATTCTCTAGAATCAACGGACACTGGTATGAACATTGTTAATGAAGAAGAAAATGAAGCCAAAGGATTTGGAATTGGATTTCAAAATATGGCTCATTCACAAAATTCTAAGGATTTGAAGAAGTCTTATGGAAAATCACCAACTATGGCCAATTCAAGCTTCAAAACTAAATTGTCTTTGTCGACTGACGCCATTGGTAGTTCGTTTTCCAGATATAGGAATTACTTTAAGTTAGCAATTAGAGATGATGATGAAAAATTTAGGTCCAATAAATCTAGCACTCACTCAAACTCGCATAGGCCTCCATCACGAATTGCAGGTCGACAAATAAGGAAATTATTGAATTCGAAACACTGGAAAGTAGCTCCAAAGCTGAAGGACTGTGAGGTTGCTAGATCTGGTGAGATTTCTTATTGTTTTCACCACTTTTGAGGTCTATGTGTGAAATAGTTTGACAACATTTTTCGAGTATTCGTCCTAATTTGCTCAATATGAAATGTAATGTCCGTCTTTGTAACTTTCAATTCCCTCTTGTAACAGAATCTATAGATGAAGAAGCACGAAACCCTTTTCGCAAGAGGAAACTGTATTTTAACAGTGAGAGATACCAGGGCGATAGTCTTTACAAAAGGAGGAAATTTTTCGACCGAAGCTCCATGGTGAATTCTGACGGAGGAATGAGCAGTGAAAGTGTAACCAATTCTCCCGAAAAGAGCGTCCACCTCGATAAGTCTGGCTTAGCTGCAATATTGCATGGAGGTCCTTAGCTAACTTGTTACTTGAAGTTAGAGTCCTTTATGACTTGTAAAACCAGCATTTCTGTTCTCCAGTTATCTCATAAATTTCCTTTGTGTATTGTTTGCAGCAAGTGTGTCAACATCATCAAGTCAACAAGAATCATTCCTCTCCAAAGATACTCATGGTATGAAAGTTTCCTTGCATTTCAACATCTTTCTTTTGCTCATCTTGCAAATTTGGTAACATATGGCTGGTTTCTCATTGCCTGCTCGATTGTTCGACAGTAAAATTTAGCATTAGATCATTCAAGGTGCCAGAGTTATTCATTGATGTCCCCGAAAACGCAACTGTTGGTTCCCTGAAGGTAAAATGAAGTGCAGTTCACCTGATCTTTTTTTTTTAACTTGTAAACACAATGTATGCCAAAAAGCCATCAATTTGTATATTAAACTTCTTTTAAGTGAATGAATAATATTGGTAAAGGATCTTTCCTAAAGCAGTTTTTATGTTGTTTTACTTTTTCCAGAAGATAGTACTTGAGGCAGTAACCGCTATTCTCAAGGATGGATTACACGTCGGGGTTCTCGTTCACGGGAAGAAGGTTAGAGATGATGACAGAACCCTGTTGCAGACAGGACTTACTTGTAAAGATAATTTGGATACTGTTGGTTTCACGCTGGAGCCAAATCTTGTGCATAATACTACTCCGGCTTTGTGTCCCGAGGATCCTCCTCAGATGTTAGCATGTGACATGACTGAACTTCTACCCAGGTATTACCATTGCGTTTGTTTCATTCCATCTCGAGATTTCGGAGGGCTTGGGGAACTTTTGTAATTGTTTTCTAGTGAGTTCTATACTTGGATTGCTAGCTTCTGTCTGAGAGCTTATATGCTGTGTGAATTTCTTTACAGCTCTCCTGTAAATCCTGTTTCGAGCTCGGGAATACTAGATGTCGCCTTACCTAATACTACATTGACCAACTCCCAAAGCCAAGATGAAAATAAACATGAACTGATTACTACCAGCATTGACAAGTTAGCTGACAATTCTTTACAAGATTGCAAAGCTTTGGTTCCTGTTCCAGAAATGACTATGGAAGCATTAGCTGTAGTTCCCTTGAATCCAAAATCTAAGCGTTCAGAAGTTGTACAGCGTCGAACCAGGAGACCCTTCTCCGTCTCAGAAGTAGAAGCGCTGGTTCAGGCTGTCGAGGAGCTAGGAACTGGAAGGTTTGCCAATGCTCTCTAACAACATAATCGACCTCACAGTGAAGCATGAGTTTAAACCAATCTAAACTATGTGTTACCTTTTTGCAGGTGGCGGGATGTTAAGTTCCGTGCATTTGAGAATGCAGATCACCGAACCTACGTGGATTTGAAGGTGGTTTTCCATCTCCTTAACATGTGTTAGGGTGATTGATGACTACTTTTGAAATAAAATTTAAACCTGATGAGGATGTGTTGCAGGATAAATGGAAAACCTTGGTTCACACAGCGAGAATATCGCCTCAGCAGCGAAGAGGAGAGCCTGTTCCTCAAGAACTTCTGGACCGGGTGCTGGCTGCGCATGCTTATTGGTCGCAACATCAGGCAAAGCAACATGGCGGCAAGCATCTTCAAGCTGGAGTTGTGAAGGCTATTGAGGGCTCCAGCAGTTAGGCTTGTCATCTAAAGGAAATTTCCCACATAAAATGTAAAAAGGAATAGTAGGTACATTTGACACTTTGCTGTAATCAATCAAGGAAGACAAATTGTAAGCATGATTTTAATTTCTTGTATTCTCACACTTTGATTCATTGTTTAGCTTTCCCTTCTGGAAAGAGTTGTCATTTGTAAATATGATTCTTGTAATAATGAGATTCTAACAGAATTCTTTCTGTGTTTAGACATTCAGTGTATTCGGTTTTATTGTAGTCTTATCAATATCATGAAACTCAACTGTAAATCTTTGTTGGGTAATATTTTGACCCTAAAGGCTCTTATTCTTTTTTATGGTTTACTGAATTTTTATACTTACTCTAAATATTTGTAGTTAATCTGAATGTTCTTATGAACGGATTTAGATATTAAGTTTCTATTAATGCATACTCATGTCTAATTAAACAAAGCTAAACTTTAAGACCAAAATTAACTTGCTCAATTAGTGAAGTGCGAGATTGAAAAATGAAACATTCACCTACAAATAAATAAATACATGGCTGTTGAAATGGCAGGTGATCTGTAAAGGACATGTATTAATTATCGACATTATATTTGAAACATGTCAGATCATGGGGTAGTAAGTAGTATACATCAATTAAACATGAATTATCAAGGATGCAGCAGCCACCAACCCACTTAAAACTTAACTAAAGTGAGTACCGTAATTGGTATCTGCGAAGCCAATCCTCGCCCTTCTCATAATAATCCATCCTACTGAAAGTCTGTGTTGTGAATTGTGAAGCAGCAGCATAAACAGAGGCCCCTCGCCATGCATCGAGAATTGGATCCAGCGCTCTGACCACTCTAATAGGTGATCCGCACGGCCTAATCATTCGAATTCCAGCTTCTAAGCGTTCCTTTATGCCAGGAAAAAGACAACTCCCTCCTGTAATGAGTATTGAATTGGTTAATCTTTCAGCAATATCATCACTGTAAGATGGCAACCTCCGTAATGAGACGCCAGTCATTTCATCTAATCCTGTCTGGTCAACTCCAATCCAGTTGGGATGAAATAGAATTTCAGGACATCGAAACCTTTCAACCCCCATAACTATCTGGAAGTCTTCCTTGGTAAGTGGACGAAGTTTTGGCATTTCGGTTGGTTGAACATCCGACTTGGGAACAAAAGTGGGGTCTATGTCCTAATAACAGTAGTATGGCATTAGATTTAATATCTCACTTACTCAAGATCAAGATATTGAAATCAGTAATAGGTAAAGCAGACTTAGTAAGTGGGGACTGACCTGGAGCCTAGAGGATAAACGAACCAATTCAGCTTCATCCTCGTCGGGGCCTTCATCGTCATCGTCATTGTTATCTTTGCTCATAAGTTTATAAAGCTGCCAATCTTCATCTCTTGCACCAAAGGTGTCCTCACCCTTCCCACGATCAAAGGCTGCTGTCGTTAAAAGCCGCATCCTCTCCCTCTGAGCAGCATTCAGTCTCTCACCACGTCCTACTCCTCCAGACACATTATTCCCATTTGTATGGCCTCCATTAGTCTTGAGTCGTTTTCGCTGCTCCACTTTTTCAGAAAGCTCCTTGTATTTGACACGCAGTTCCTCTAAATAAAGCTCAGGATTCTCCCTACAAAAGAAGAAATATGAAAGGGAAAACAGGCATTACAAAAGTAATTCATAGAAACAAATCCAGTATAATGGCATCGTAGTACTGGAACCATTCAACTGAACAATGGTAACTTCCAGCACAGCAAGCACAATATTATTAATAATTTGAGTCCCCTGGAGACTAAAATTGTGAACGTTAGAAGACGTTGGTTCATACATTCTCCTTTCTTCATCTAGCTGGTTTCTCCTTTCTCGTTCCAACTCTACTTCATAACGTTTCTGCTTTGCTCGCTGCCGTCCTTCAGATGTGGTTTTGAGAAACAATTGCCTTCTTTTCTCCTTGAGCTGCCAAGTAACACGATCATATTTAGATAATGTTTGACAGCGGTGAACAATAAAAATAAACAAATGTATAAAACATTCAGGTCTTTATCATGCAAATACAGCTTTCTTTTACCTGCTCAGGTGAAAGCACGTCATCAGGGACATTGATGAGATGAAACTTTTCATTTGTAGCATCTGTATGATCCTCAGTTTCCGCTTGCTCATCCTTCGGTTCACCCTTTGCTTTCCGCAAAGATTGTGTTGCTTTGGTCAGAGCAGACTCAATTTCCTGCTTAGAGATGTACCCAGTCTCTGACAAGAAAAATGGAATATCATCCTCTGCCACTTGCACAAGCTGATGCAAAAGAAACTCCAAACCACGCACTTCATTTTCTAGCTCATTGATCCTTGAAGATCTTTTTGCTTCAGCCATTTCTCTCAATCGTTGACCTTGTTTCTCCTTAATTGCAGCCTTTCTCGCGATCTCTTCTTCTGAAGGAGGCTCTTCAGTAGGTGGCGGAATCCATGGGAGCTGCCAACACCTAGTTTTCTCTTCTGCTTCCTTGGTCCCTTTCTGTTCATAGATATAGAATTCAAACTGAATGAAGGGACGGATACACACATAATGACGGTGATAACAATAGTAATAAAGCCAAGAAGGCTACCTGAAACAACTGAGCCTCTGATGCATAATCTGAAGCTATATAGCAGTGCTCCATCTTCAGATCTTCAACCTTCTCCCACGTGAATCGGGCCCTGTTGCATGAACTGTAACTATTATTTTTTTCTTCTATTTTGCCAACTTTTACACCCACTAAACATGTTAAACGAATTGTACTTACATGTGATGAGGATATTTGAGTGAAAGAAGTTGCTTCAGAGAATCAGTCACATGGTATCCACCAATATTCGTTCTACAGCATCCTCTATAAACGGGCTCCCCATCAATGAACTGACAACGATGATCAGTGATAAAACTATCAAAGACTCTCCATTACAATCAAGTGTCCTAGATGCAGTTTACAATAGCCAATTATAAAATCTATGCATGATTAGCACAACTAGAAACATCAAAGTTGAGAGAGCTTTAAACACTCGACCTCAAATCAACAAAATTATAACAATGCACAAATGTTGAAGAAAATGCAATAGACAAAAACAATATGAACTTGAAACTCGAACATTGATATAGTCAGAAAGATCAACAGCAATACACACTTGCATCATAACCAAGAAAGTTCATATTGACTAAAATGATATCAGTACCAACTCAAGCATTGATAAAGTCAGAAAAATCAATAGCTTGATGCAACACAAGCAAGAAAGCTCATACACAGTGACAGCCAACATAGAAGTAGGAAAACCAACTTCGACCATGTATTTGACCCTTGTTGAATTGGAATCTATAACTTCAAATCTAATGATGGAAAGGAAAACAATTTTCTTTTCATTTCTTTTTTTTTTTCACAAGGAAAAGAAACAGTGAATTCATGAGAACTAGTAAGAGGATGAAAGAACAAAGCAAACCGGAATAACATGGCTTGTGGTAAATCCTGGGCATATAGCAAGGCCATCTTTATCGCATATCCCAAGTTGTTGGTTGTACATATAGCTGAATGCCGCATCAACACCAAATGCTGAAGTGAAGTTACAGGGGGGAAGGTAAAAACAATTGCAAGTAAGTAGAGCCAAATATTATAAATAAATTTAATCATAGTTCAGAGGTACAAGTCAAACATAATATATTAAGTTTTAATCTATAACCAGCAAAAAAGGACAGCCACAGTAAAGAGCTTGAAAACATTACTTCGGAAAGATTATGGTTCTAAGTCTTTAGAGAGTATAGTAAATTCAACAAGGACCATACCTATCGAAGGAACTCCATAGGTCTCAAATAAAAGCTCCGCCATTTTACTACGAGATTGAACTGGATTGCATACACATTCTGTTATCAGGACAGGGTGATCAATCTGTTCTGCCCTCAAAGGAACATAAATCAAATTAAGAACTTTGTTGGGAAAAAAAATTCAGGGACAAGTAAAGATGCATTATTTGAAATCATAAGGAAAATAGTTCTTTAAATTGGGGGGGGGGGGGGGGGGGAAGAAAGAAAAACATTCATTGGAGTTAAACTTGTAACAAACAAGAATAAAGAATATTGAATTATAAATACTAATACTGCCTACCTGTTTCACCAAGTGTAAGTTATATTCTATACCATCATTAATGTCTAAACTATCTGTAGTTTTAAATCCAAGTAAAATTATTAATCAAAACATTCATTTCACCACATATGACCTCCAAAGCTGCGATAAGGATCCCAAGTTGTTGGTAATTGCAAAATGAAATAACATAATTTACAAAAAGAAGTTGCAAACAATGCACCCAAAGAGAGGAGCATTTTAAAATACACCAAACTCCAAATCTATTCCCACAAAGCAAGTCCTATCTTTCAAGACCCAGGGTTCTTTCCTATTTTTTTCCAACCAAATATTCCAAAGAGAACAAAACCAATGTGCCCTAACAAATAGCCTTTATCCTGATGAGGTGGACCAAGAAAGCTTACTCCAACATCATATATGTTCAAGCAAGAAACTGAAGATATGCCCAGAGTGCAAAATAGGAGGATTATGTGAGAAATCAAAGGGGTGGGGTGCAGGAGTCCATAATCAGACTGGAAAGATACAGTAAGCATCACCAACAAGAAGTGGAGAAGGAAAGCAATGAGGAACAGCGGAACAAGATACCAGAAAGAGGTTGAAACTTAATGTATGCACAATTACCTCTGGTCCATTTGCTCCCAGCCGATCAAATCCAAAGTCAAGAACCTAAAAGATGCAAGGAAATATTAAAAAGCTACAACTTTATATTTTCCAGGTTCATATAAGTACACACGGGTATGCACTGACACCAATATTCATTCTCCTAATATTTACGCATTTCTTCTGTTGCCCACATATGTAGGTCGTAAAATTAACAAAGTTCAGACAACGAGTTTAGTTCACACATGTAGGTCGTAATTAAAGAATAATCCAACTTACGTATTCCATAATCTCAAACTGATAAACAACGTTGCCATCAAAAGCAGAGCGAGGACCTGAACGTGTGCAATCAAAGTATTTCATCAAAGACGGATCATGATCTCCAACTATAGTAACCGTTTCACCTGAATTGCAATAAGAAGAACAGCAGATTACACTTCAATAAGGAACAATATATTTTCCGCAGAAGTGGAGGGTCTCAATTTTTCATAGAACTCAAAGTGGGGTAAGAATGAGACACTGACAACTCCACAAAAATGCGTAAGTAAAACTAAGCCCCAATTGTAAATATCCATCAACGATTCTTTCTTCATTTTACTTTGGAAGTGTAAACTCTTCAAAAGTAGACATACCAGTGGCTTTGTGGCGAGGTCTCTGGACAATGTTACGAAAAATAACGCGAGGGTCGGACTCTCCTGCCCATCTGAAAGAATCAAACAGAACACAGTTTATATGAAGGTAAACACAAAAAGAAAGTTTGAGGTGTTTATTCCAAGAGTCGAAGCCATAAAAATGGAGATACCCAATGCGAAAAGCGGAGGCGCCATTGTCGATAACGATGGGAGTGGTAGAAGGAAAGTGATTGAAATCAGATTGTCTCTGGATTTCCGATACGAATGGCATGTCTACGAGTCCAAAAGCTGAAACAGAAAACAATTGGGAGTGGAAGAAGCTTTGTTCTTCTTAGCCCTAGCTTACAGCGAGCTGGAGAAGAACAAAAACGACGCTGAAGGATCTTTCGGTTGTTGTTGGAACCAAGCTGACTGGCACGGTCGAGATGGAAGGAAAGCCCGGTGGTTTAGTTGAACCGGTATGTGATTTCTATAGAAAAACTCGGCGTTTTGAATATCTTGCGGTCTAGTGTATATATTTTAATTGGTTGAGCTAAATATTTAAGTCTTAATTTTACAAAAATAAATATTGATACCCATAGATATTTCTGAAAAAATATTAAAAACAAAAAAGTTCAAGAAAAATGTTTAAATCAGTGGTTAAAATACTATTTTGGTCCATTTATTTTGAAATTTGTTCAAAATTTTAGTTCAAATACTTTTAAATGTCCAATTTTAGTCTATGTAATTTCAATAAATCTTAAATTTAGTCCCTGAAAATTAATTTTTATCGAAATTGATTAGATAATCATAATAATTTTCATGCAAAGAAACACAATATGTTGAAAATACTTTCAAAATTTATAGTGAAAATGTTAATAAAAGTGATGAAAAATTCATAATAAATTAGTAGTAGGGACTAAATTAAAAATTTATTGAAAATACATGGACTAAAATTAAACAAACTCCAAAGTATAGGGATCTAAATGATATTTTAACCTAAATTAGTAGATTAACATTTTAGTATTTTTAAACAAGTTAACATATTTATTATTTATATGATATTTATATTAGTGACATTTTGTTGTTTATTTTATTATATTTCGTAGATTTTCTACAATATAATGAAATGTCAATTCATTTCTCATGTCGATTTTGAATTGATAAAAATGTAAAAAATATTGATGGAAATATCGAAATGTCAACAAAAATTTAATGTCATGGCTATGGTATGTTAAGTTGGATGGTGAGAGATTATCTTACATGGATTATGGAATTGACGATAATATAAAGAGTTAGTCGATATTTTGTTAAAAATATTGATAGAATAAAAAAAAAAATTATTCCCTTCAAGCATAGCTTAGTAGACACTCTAGTAATTAGTATCTTTGTTATGGAAAAAAGCGTCATTACTATCCCATATTAATGAAAAATGATTCCGACATTTGTCCTTATAACATTACGAATCATGTGGAAAGTTTATGCATAGACAATTTTAAAATGAAATAATTCTTAGGTTGTCTCTCACTTCATTCATTTTAGGGTTAAACTTAATTGATACAATAATTAGTTTGAAGCTTTTGAGTGATATAGGTTTCAAAGTTTACCATTATTAATTAATTTTTTTTCTAATTAAATATAAATGCCTAAAATTTAGGCTAAATTACACACCCACAAAAAATAACATGGACTCTGGCATTTGTCTAAATCATTTAAAAAAAAAAAAAAAAAAGTTGAAATTGTATCCTTAAATTTTATAAACATTTCAAAATTATTCGTAATTTGGATGAAATTTTAGATTTTCAATAGTGTAGTATTGACCCAAGACAAAAATTGGAATATGAATACTACCACACATTCGTTTTAAGTCTCAATTTTCATTCAAAATTCTAACAAATTTTTACTTTTGTTACAATTTTGAAACCATTTGTGAAAAGTCAATGTAATATTACAATTTTGAAAATAATAAAAGATAATCTGATAAACAATTGACAAAGTTTAGAGTTTTTTAAAAAAACCAATTTAGTGTAAAATCTATTCCAATTGTTGTGTTTACCTGTGTATTTTAATGTTTTCAATTAAACCCGTGTAACTTTTCAAAGTAAACATTGCTTAACAATAATTGTCATATACTACCTCTTCTAAAGTCGAAAGTTAACTTTCATGCCTCATATTGTACCAAAAGCACTCATTTTGTAGTAAGTAATTAAGTTATGATAGACGTCAGTTCTATACTTTTTTAAACATTTATCAATATTTTGTGTAAGAAATGACTTTCATAAATATCAAATATTTACTCACTTTTTTGTTTAAAATTAAAAGGTACATTAAGCAAAAATAGAATGAGAAGTGAAAAGTAAAATTATAAATTTTGAATCTTATGATTAAGAAGAAAGATAGAATTTATTTCATATAGTTTAAAAGTTGGAAAGTAGTGTCTGTGATTCGATAAACTCTATAGAGACTATTTTTGAGTTTTAAATGGATCTATTTTCTTGTCAAATTATGTGGTAGTTATTTAAAAAATATTATGAGGAATAAATTTACCTCCTAAAGTCCAAAAACTATTGCAATAAATTTTTAAAAAAGTGGAGTTTCCCACTAACCTTTTGTGTCCATTATGTCACAAAAAATGGAGACAAGTGTTCATTTGTCGTGGAAATATCAAGGGTCATGAGTTTTTTTTTTTTTTTTTAAAGCATTTTTTTTCTGAGGAATATTTAGATGTAATCCATGTTGTACTTAAGTCTCAGTTCTCTTTCTTTACCCACATACAACAAATATCTTTTTAATAATTTTTTAAAAAAAATAAATTGCCACATAGAAATTTTTAAGCACCTAAGTTTTTTTTCACTTTTTACTCTCATGTTTTGTCCACTTTATATGTCAAGAATGATTAGATATCCATTGATCATTTTGAGTAGATTTAACAATACAAAGAGAAGAGTGATGTTGGAAAGTTTCAAGTGTTATTGTGGCGTTTGTGGGAGTATCAAAACAAACATATCTTTCGAGGAATATCTTTCAAGGAAATGGGTTTTCGATGAAGTTAATGTTAGAATTAATACGTGCTTCTATTAAGGAGTTTATACTTAGTTGGGTTTTGAGGGAGAGCTCTCATGATGGATTTCACTCATGACTGATTTCTTCAATGTTAGTCATTGTGGGGTGGGTTCCTCCTCCAAAATCAGTGATATATTTGACCTATGATATGCATGGTCGAATGTTGTTGGCACGAGAAGGCTCAGTTAGGTGTTAAGGAACCATCATATTATATTTATATCATTAGGACAGAGTGTCAGTTAGTGACTTAACATTTCTCCATTCTCTTGTCGAAAATAAAGACAGTTGAGGCGGATTTTATAAAAGAATATGAGCTTCCATCTCAAAACCAATTGGCAAGGAGAGGAGTAGCTCATCTATCTTATTAAGAGTGTAAGGTCTCTTAATTTTTCCAATGTATGATTCTCAATAGGTTTGAGATCAATTACTTTCCTCGATTCTCCTCTCTTTATTGGATCTGGTTGTTTAGAGGCTATTCACTGTTTAAATTGAACTGATAAAAACCACACTATTGTCAAATACCGTCGTGCATAAGGTTTCTCAATTAGCTTTCTTTGTGAAGAATGCAATATTTTTGTCGTATTAAACGATTGAAAAATGCTAATATAGATACTGTATGTTGGACACATGATTGAAGTAGGTTCTGTATGTTGGCTTGCTGACAATGATAGCGTTTTTTTTTTTAATTTCTTGTCAATTTCTTTGTATGCTTAAAAAAACTACAGTGATTAAAATCTAACTTTTTCTAAATTATAAGAACCAAATTTATAATTTAACGAAAGTAAAATGTTGGATATATAATGGACCAATTTGATTAAATTGAAAGGCTGTTATAAAAATGGACGTCATGTCATATTCCAGGTAAAAGTTAATTTATTTTTTTTTTACCTGTGTTGGTGAGAATATTAATGAAAGTAATGTCTACATTGAATACTTTTCCAAATAGAAATCAACAAAATAAATTGAATAGTAAATAGCATACTTGTATTAAATTATTAATTAAATGAAATAGTAAGTTTTTCTTATCTATTCACCGCGTTCCCATTTAAGACTCCAAGCCAAGGCATTAATAAAAGCAATTAATCACAGCCGCTAAAAAGAGAAGGCGGGAAACCAGATCGATCAAACGGTCAAGATTCAAAAGGACGCTTCTGGTACCCGCTTGATCTCTCACCACGTCACCAATCCAAAAACAGTGTTCTTCCTTCCATAACACGTTTTTTGGAATGTTATCTTCCACAACAAGTTCCTCTCTCTAATTTATTATAAATTTCCCAAACTGAATCTCTTCTTTTGTCTATTTTTTTTTTCAAGTTTTACCTTCTCCGATCCGATTCTTTCAAGTTTTAATTGCAATTCATGGCGGAGGAGATGGTGGATCTTTGCCGCACGCCGCGACGGAGGAGCTGCAGGATTCCGGTGGCGGCGGTGTGCCCGTTGGCGCCGAGGAAGAAGCCGGTTTCCTTGAAGCGGAAGGCTCCGCCGAAGGAGGGCTACTTTCGGCCGCCGGATTTGGAGGTTTTGTTTGGTTTTCTTGCTCCAAGAGAAGAGGCTTGTAGTTGATTTTTTTTTTTTTTTTTTTTTAATAGGTATATAAAGCAAGGTTGGAAATATCGATGTCGATAGAAATATCGAGGTCCTGTTTTATGGAAATATCGATGAAAATTTCGGAAAACTTCATAGAAATTGTTATAATTAGTTAATGAAACTTTGATGGTAACTAAGTTAGACTATAATTAACTATTTTTAATCATTATTTCTATAAAGTAGGACAATATTTAGATGTATATGGTAAAATATTTGTGTAAATGTCAATAAGATGACAAATTTTTTAAAAAGAAATGGAAAAATAATTACAAAATTATAAAATCTAATTATTTGCATATAAAATAATTGTAAATTGTTTATTATAAAATGAAATGGATATAAAAATGAAAATTCGTAATATTAAACTAACATAAAAGAACACAATAAAGATAGAAAAGTCATAACATTAAAATAAAAAAAATGTAAAAAACATAACATTAAACATAACACAGTATATAATGGAAAAGAAGGAAGAAAAAGAAAACTCTAGAAATAGATAGAGCTTGAGAGAAAATAAGAGGAATATTAAAGAACTCACATAAGTTCAAGTTTGAGGTGAAATGGTGTAAAAATTCGATGGAAAAGATTTGAATGAAAATATGTTGTTTCTTGATGGTAAAAGAGAAAAAAAAAACCATGGAGCTAGCATAGCTAATTGTTAAAAAAAAAAAAACTCAAAATTTGGAGAAATTGGGGAAAAATTGAAATTTCTCCCCTACTGAAATTTGAGATTTCGATATAAATTTTAAACTATGATATAAAGCTTGAGATTTAGGCCCGTTTAGTAACCATGTCATTTTTTATTTTTGTTTTTGAAAATTAAACTTACAAACACTACTTTTATCTTAGAATTTATTTATTTGTTATCTATTTTTTACCAATGGTTTAAAAAACCAAGCCAACATTCAAAAACTAAAAAAAAAAAGTAGCTTTTAAAAACTTGTTTTTGTTTTTGAAATTTGACAAAGAATTCAACTATTGTACTTAAGAGAGATGTAAATCAATGTAAGAAATGGGAAGAAATATGCTTAATTTTCTAAAATAAAAACAAGAAATTAAATTCTTACCAAACACAACTTTAATTTTCTATTTTATTTTATTTTTACGCAATTGAAAATCATTTATTTTAAATTTTAGAAGGTGCTTTTAAGAAAAAAAAATTAGTTAGTTGAACATGTAAAGGTGAGAATTTGAACCACTTATCAAATAACAAAACAATATATGTTTTAACTAGTTGAATTAAGGTTACATTTACCAATCCGTAATGAAAACTGGTATAATCGTCAAGGGTTTCCATTTTTAGATCAATCGTAATGGGCCACAATCGCTAATGTAATTTTTAAATGCAACTAGATTGATCGCACATTCCACTCCTCAATCGAATAACACTTTTTTATTACAGATTTTGAAGTGGGCTCCAAATGTGAGTACAAAACATAAGTAAACAACACTAAACGTAATCAAATGGGACTCACTTCTTAAATTATCATTGATTTATTACATTTAATTTAACATAAACAAGTTCAATAATTTATTCATATATGTTTGTTTATGGTCTTTGAATATTCATACTTTCGAAAAGATGAAAGTATTTCAACCAAATTTAGAGAGTTACTGAAATACCATCAAATGTTAGGTAGCAAATTATTAAAAGGTTTAAATCTGATTTTAATTCCTAAAATTTTAAATTGGTTATGTTTAGAGTCTTTAAAATATTAAAATGTTTGTTTTAGCTGTTGGTTGTATTTTAGAGGCCAAAATATGATTTAAATCTTGTTAAATATTATTAAAATGTTTTTGGTTGGTTGGTATTTGTCTCGCCTAATTAATAAAGACATCTATTTTACATTAAGAAGTTAGGATAGAAAGTTCATATTCTACCTATAAATCAGTGCAACGTCTAATTTTTATTTCATCTCTAAGTTTTAAAATGTTAATGATAGCTATTTCGTTTTTTATTTTTAATTTTTAAAAATTAAGTTTATTTTCTCTCACTTTTTTACTATATTTTGCATCTTTCTTTAAGTACAAAAATTGCGTTTTTAGCTAAATTCTAAAAACAAAAACTACTTTTTCTTTCATCTTTAGAATTTGACTTGTTTTTTGAAAACATGGGTAAAAATAGTTAAGAAAACAAGAAATTTAGAGGTGGGAGAGGTGATTATAGGCTTAATTTTCAAAAACCAAATGGTTACCAAACGAGATTTACTCATTAAGTTTTGAGATTGGTTTTAATTTAATTCATAAGTTTTAAAATGTTACAATTTTAGCTTTAAGATTTGAGTTTTGTTTCAATTTGGTCTCTATGTTTCAACATTTATACTTTTAACTCCGATTATATATAATATAAATTGAAGGTTAGGTTTTAAAATATTTTTATTAAAAAACACATGTGCGTGAGACGTCTTCCTCAATTTTAAAAATATAGGGTATTAATTTTTGTTGACAAATATCGATATTTTTACATGGCTATAGATTCAACATTGACATAAAAATTGTATCAAGAAAAAAAAATATCAGACATAAAAGACTGATTTAGCATTTTCATTATGTCGTAAAAATTAAAGGTCGAGAAAGATAGAAAAGAAGCAACAAAATATAATAAATTAATGTGATTATTATACCAGTATTTTAACATAGTTAAAAGTACTGAAATATTTATCTTCTTACTTAAAAAAAGAAATATTTATTTACTAATTTGAATGAATTTTTATTTTTTTTATTTCTATAATTACTTTTTAAAAAATCTATCAATATAAACATTTTATCAATATTTTCAATGATATTTCTATAAAATTAAGACATTTTATCCACATCAACATTTTAAATTTTGTATCTACATCAACATTTTATCAATATTTTTAGTGAGGATTTGGCTTATGGTTTGTTTGTGCCAGTCCCTCATAGTTCACCTATGCATTTTGTTTCATTTATGTAAATTCCGAAAAAAAAAAACAATAACAACAACTATCTATTTAGATTGACTAGGAAAAAAAAATATTAGTCAAAAAGTCATTGAATGTAAACATTTTTATTCAAAATTGTTTAAAATAAAAGCATTCATATGTTTGGTTTAGGTTATACTTTCCCAAAAGTAATTTTATATACAATTTTGTTTGGTTGTCTATATATTAAAAGTGTTTTTATTAATGTCTTATTACTTATAAAGGACAACTATAAAACAATATAAAGTTATGAACTAATAATTTAAAAAAAAAATTGTATTGACTCGTATTGGTTGTAGAAGGTGGACGTCGGAGTTGGCCTCCTATGGTGGTCACCAAGGATGGCAGGTGGTGGTCCAACGATCGCTAGCGTTAGTCGCTGAAGGTGGTGAGTAGAGGGTAGTGGTAACCGACAACTGTTGGCTTTTTGGCTCTTAATCTCAAATTAATTAATTTTAATTAATGATTTAATTAATATTTTGATGATAACAAACCTAATTTTGTTTACTAACAATTTTATTATTTTGAATAGCCCATAGCGTAGAGCTCGAAACAACAATTCTGATGCCTCTTGAATCAACAAAATCGGAGTTCAAACGAAAAAGTTATCGTCAAAATAAAGTTAACGAAAAAATACTGAGGTGGTGACGTGGCCAAATTAATCATCAAATTATACTAATTAAGGAGTGCCACTTGGAGCCATAGAGGGAATGACACAAGGGGTTTTATTTTATAATTGGTGGATTTTAATAAAACTAAAAGATATTGATTTTGAAAATAATAAAAAAAATGTTTTAAAAAATAAATGAATTTAATATTATATGTGTGTATGTATCTAACGGCTAGTTGTTTTTAAAGTAAATGAATTTAACATTATATATGTTTGTGTCTAATGGCTAGTTGATTTTAAAATTAAAAAGAAAATTACTTTTTTACTTTTAATCTCAACCGCTCAATTTGCTTTTTACACAATCCAATGGATCAAAATCAAATTCAATTTTTTAGCCCACTTCCCTCTCTTTTTAAACTTCATCTTCCCCAAAATTATTTCAACTTTTTCACACTTTTCAATTCTCAAAATTAGCAAAAGGCCAACATTGTTGTTCTCTCTCTAAGCTTCCAATTTGTATTCTTTTTATCTTATTCTTGAGAGAAATTTCTATTGTATTGTGAGCATTAAAGTGTATGAGCTCAAATTTGCATACCCACTATTTTTAGAGAGTTTTATTGTGTGATTTAAAATTTTCAACAACATTATAACGGTTTGATCCTAACCCGTGGAAAGGATCGGATTTGCTCTTAAACCCGAAAAAGGAGCAAGGTAGCGGTTCGGCTCTAATCCGTGGAAAGAGTCAAAGGAGATTTTTAATCGAAATCCCAAGAGGCGCTTGGGAAAGTGGATGCAGGTCGAGTTTGACCGAACCACTCTAAAAATTACAGTGTCTTCTTCTCTAACTCTTTCCTAATTATTTTTGCATTTAATTTTAATTGCATGCTTTTGTTGGTTGAAATTGGTTGAGTTTATCATTACATACTTTTTATCAATCTTGTTATTTGGGCATAAATTAGGGTTTTTATTAATTTATTTTAAAAAGTATTTAATTAGTTTAAATTGAACATATTTCTCAAAAAGTTTAATTAAATCCTATTCACCCCTCTAGGGTTGTCATACCGGTCCAACAACAACAACTATAGAGAGATACATAATATTACTAAAATATCCTCACTAGTCTTCTACCTCTCTATACTTTCAAATTGTCCGATTTTAGTTCTATACTTTCAATAAATCTTAAATTTAATCCTCAATACTAGTTTGTTGTTGATTTATAATTTTTTTTTGTTATTTAATGACATTTTTACTACAAAATTTGAAAACATGTTCATATATTGTATTTCTTTGCGTCAAAATTATTAGTATCATTTAATCAATTTTGGTAAAAATTAACTTTAAGAAACTAGATTTAAGATTTATTGAAAGTACGAGACTAAAATTGGACATGTAAAAATACAATGACTAAAATTGAACAAATTTTAAAGTATGAAGACCAAAATGGTATTTTAACCAATAATATATATCCATACATTTGATACTAAAATTTACCAAAATATACAACGGATATATAATATATATATATATGAGATTCAAAGTTGCAACTTGTGGTGCACAATAAATTTTGAAACTTTGACCAAATTGGGTGATGTTTGAATCCCCATAAAAAGAAACAATGTTTTTTTTTAAAAAAATGCATTTCATTTTAAAGAAAAAAGAAATACACTTTTTGCCTCTAAAATTTAATTAGGTTGTATTTGGGTCATCGAGTTTTCAAATTCAAATATTTTTAATTACTCTTGAAGTTTGCTTTTGATAGTACTCTTGGGCCTTCCATCTATTTTTTTTGTCTTTTTTTTTGTTAATTTCTAACGAAAAGCAAACAGAGGGACCAATAAGGGTGGAGCCAAAAGTAAACCTCAAAGGTAATATTGTTGAGTTTTTAAAAATTCGGAGAGACCCAAATGCAACCTAAACCAAACTTAAAGTACCAAAAGTGTATTTTATTATTCTTTTAAACATTTTTTTTAACAAAAATCATTTATAATAAAACACTCTTATGTTACGTTACATTTTCTCAAGGTGTTTTATACCCAACACACTCAAAATGCTTCAACTAAATGTCAACTTAGATGACTATTAATAAACAATATGAATGTTAAAAGTTCACAACAATGTGATTGATTACTGACTACTGTAGGTGGTCGATCGACGCCGACGAGAGTGAGGTCGGTGGTCGATCGACGCCGACGAGAGTGAGGTCAGTGGTCGACAATGGTCGTCAGTGGCAGGGACGATGGGCGTCATTGGCAACAAATCTTTTTCTTGAGTTCAACGATATATAAAGCAGAATGATTCAAATCTCTAATTTCTTGATTGATGTTATACTAATCAAGTCTTTACATTTAAACCTAGATTTGTACAAATAGGATGTTTCAAATTATTATAACAAAAAAAAAAAAACAAGTACTATCATTTACAAGACCAAGCATAGACCACTAAAAGATGTGTATATTATGATTATGTTGAAAGGCTTTTTCAACCACTTGGACTATGAACATATTGATTTAATATTGTACCCTCACTTGAGTTTGAACTCTTTCTTCGGTGGATTCCTTCTGATAAAATAATGGTTCTTCGTTATTTTTATTCTTTTTTTTTTTTTGAAAAAATAAAATCAAATAAAAGGTTAGAAATCAAATAGGAAAATGGAAAAAAGCCATAAATAGAAATGGCAGTCTGATAGTAACAAAGAAAAGCATGAAAAGAAACTATAGATCAAACTTGGTAAAACATTGTTAAAATGTCATTTTTAAAAAAAAAAAATGTATTATCTATTTGCAATGTTTACTATAAATTTTGAAAACATATTCACAAGATATTTTTCTTATTTGAAAATTATTATTATTATTTAGAAAAATTATTTTAAATGAAAAAGTATTGAACTATTTACAAATATAGAAAAATTTAATTATCTATCAGCGATAAACTGCAATAGACTTCCATCACTGAGTGATAGAAGTTTATCGCGATTTATCGCCCAATAATAGAAGTTTATCGCCTAGTGATAGAAGTCTATCGCGGTCTATCATTTATAGATAGTGAAATTTTTCTATATTTGAAAACAACTCTATTATTTAACTAAATTTAATAAAAATTGACTTCGAACTAAATTTAAGATCTGTTAAAAGTAGAAGAACTAAAATTAGATATTTGAAAGGAAAATTACTACAAATAGAAAAAATATCAAACTATTTACAAATATAGAAAAATTTCACTATCTATTAGCGATAAACCGTAATAGACTTCTATAGCTACTACGATAGATAGACAGTAGAGAAGTCTATCGCGGTCTATTGCTGATAGATAGTGAAATTTTTCTATATTTATAAACAGTTTGGTTCATTTTTCTATATTTGAAAACAACCCTATTTGAAATTGAAGGAACCAAAATTGAGCTAGTATTAAAGTATATGGATTAAAATGATATTTTAATCTAAAATTATTTTATAGAGAAAAAGAGAGATAAAAGCACTTTCACTCTTCAGCCTTCAGTACATTACTGGGTCAGGTTTATGTCCTTCCCCAAACCCTAAAAAGTATATGATGGTAAAATTAAATTCAATTTTGTCAGTAATATATTTTTATATATTTTCTTCTTTTGGCTAATTTTAAATTTATAGTTTCACCAGTGTTCAACTTTTATTCCCAAACTAACTTATACTGATCTTTTCTAAAATATTAATCCAAATCTATACAATTTTCTCAACTAATAAGATAGGGTTTTTGTGATGAAGCATATAGATAACTTAAATTTGAATAATCTTAATTAATTTAATGACATTTATTTAAACATGGATGGATTTGGCATTGATATTGAGGGGAAAAAATATTTTAGGGTGAAATAAAAATATTAGAAATTATGTCATTCTAATTAATTACATTTTTAAATATTGGAACAAATGTTTGTGTTTGTTTATACATCCCAAAGGTTGTGTTAGAGTACATTAAAGGGGTGTTTGGACACTGTAACGTAATAAGCTTGTAATGTAATGTAATCCAAAACTCATGTTTTGATTGAGCGTCTAAACTCATCTCGTTCCGGTAGTTTTCAATCTAACCCTTTTTTCCATCGTTTTCACGCTTCACAATCCCATTTTCGTTCCACCCTCGATCTCACACGTATTCCAACACTTTTTTGATTCCCAGTAATCCTGATTACATTCCAGTTCCCTAAACAACCCCTAAATAGAGAATAAGAAATCAAAACCCAACAAAAACACATGTTTCCCTTGAACAAACTTAACTTTGTGAGTGTAACATTTCAACTACACTGAACCCAACAATTTAAAAAATACCGTTAATTTCATACGAACATTACATGCATTATCTCTTCCTTCCTTCTTCTTCTTGGCCGAGAAGAAAATCATATATTTATACTTCTTTAATGTCTAAAAGAAGCTTTAGGGGATTTTTTTATTCTCCTTTTAGTACTTGGTAGTTGTTTCTTCCGTTTTCTTTTAATTTTTTTTGTGTGTATATATAATATTTATCGCGAACGTGACATTTTATCTATATTTTCATCAATGTATTGATGGTTCAATATTGAATACACTCCTTTTTCTCTTAAAACCATAAGAAAATGTAAAAGTTGCATACTTTCATAGACACTTGTGGATCCCATTGAAACCCCTATAATAGAAGTTCTCTATATCTTTACCTTTCCTCCATCTCTTTGGCCCTCATTTAGGGTTAGGGTTAGGGTTCTATATCCTATTAGTCTCCACTGCAATTTGTTAAATTCTCCGATCATCATCGGAATCTCGACCAGCCATTGTTTTCCGACGGAGCATCATCAAGATTCACATGAAATTTGCTTTCGGTTTCGCCGGTGACCGGAGAAATTAAAAAAATCGCTCCCCGTCGGATTGATCTTCCAATTGACATGGGAATCTTGATGATGCTGCAGCGGCAATCAATGGTTTTAGAAAACTTTTTGCAATTGTTTCAGAAACTCCATGATTAAAGGTGAAATTCCATCTCTCTGTTACCCTTTTTAATTAATTTTTTTTTTATAATTATTTTCTTCTTTGTTATTCTTAACAAACAGTAGCCATGAAAAAGTGAGATTGGCTTCTGGGTTTTGATTATTTATGCTTAGATCCAAACTTTATTTTAATTTTCTTAGTTCAACATAGATCTAGGGATAGAAGATGTAGACGTTTATTTACTACTGACTCGTGCTTGATCTAAAAGAGTTAGTAGATCCCTAAATAAAATGACCTAATTTTTATAACTTTTTCCTTTTTCTCATGAAACTATTTTAGCTTAAAATTCATATCTATCTTTCTTTTTTTTTTTTTTTTTTTTTTTTTGTAAATGTTTAGGTTAATTCTCATGGATGGAAAGCTTAAATTTTAAATTTATGTAGTTTAGGATTGAAAACCCTGAATTTGGGTTGCACATATGTGTTTCAGGGTTGTTTAGATTGATTAGAGAAAAAAAATATTTTTTTAAAAAAATATTTTTATTTAAATTTTTTTTGATAAAAATTGTTTAAAATATAGTGTTTCAAAAGCTATTTTGAGCGGTTGTCAAATACATTAATAATATGGTAATTAATAATATGCCCATGTTGGCTATTTATATATTTCTAAAATAAATAGAAAAGATTTAGCCTTAATTTATATATAACTTTTGAATAGTTAACAAATTCATACAAAATGTGAAAATCAAACCAAAATACGCTCATTAAGGTCTCATTTGATAATAATTTTTCTTCAGTTTCACGCTTCTCTAATCTATGCTTGTGGTCAATCTCCCGATTTTCTTAGTATGGTTTTTCATTTTTCTTAAAAAAAAACATTTGAATTATTTTTCAACTTTCTACGAACTATTTTTTTAGGTCTCATTTGGTAACTATTTGAATTTTGATTTTTAAAAATTAAGCTTATAAACACGAATTATACTTGTGACTTTCTTCGCATCATGTATCCTACGTTTTGTAGGTGTTTTAAAAAAACTAAACCAAGTTTTAAAAATTAAAAAAAAATGCAGTTTTTATTTTTGGAATTTGACTAAGAAAATTCACATATGTTTATTTATGAAGGATGAAAATCATTCTAAAGATTTGATGTGAATTAAAACAAGCACAAAAATTTCCAGAATTAAAAACCAAAAACCAAATGTTTATGCCCCGTTTGGTAACCATTTAATTTTTTGTTTTTAGTTTTTTAAAATTAAGCCTACAAACACCCTTCCCACCCCTAAATCTCTCTCTTCTTTTTTTTTAATCTAGCTACTTTTTACCCATGTTTTAAAAAACCAAGCTAAATTTTAGAAACAAAAAAAAAGTAGTTTTTAAAAACTTGTTTTTGTTTTTGGAATTTGGCTAAAAATTTAACTCATGTACGAAAGATGCAAACCATTGTAAGAAAATGTAAGAAACTAAGCTTAATTTTTAAAAAACCAAACACCAAAAACAAAATGGTTACTAAACGGGGTTATCAAACATGGACTTGATTTTCAATGAGTACAAAAATAAGAAAAATACTTATAAATAGAAGTAATATTTATAAAATTAATTTTCAAAACCAAATGATTATCAAACGAGACCTAAATTATTCAAACTCGATGTCACATTCAACCTACATCCAATGGGATTTAAAATCCATGTGTGTGGTGAGAATTTGTGGCTTTTTGTTAAAGACATAGTTCCCTTTATAAATGAGCTTTTTCAAAGCTGCACCAATAACTGATCTTCTCCTCAGGAAAATCTCTGCAATTTCAGTTCCATAATCTATAAAAAAGAAATACATGTCTCTCTCTTGTCTACTACTTTTTTTAATTATCCTTTTTTTTTCGAGGTTTCCTAAGTTTGCTCCTTAATCTCTGCTTTTTATAATTGCTAAAAAAAAAATCATTTCTTTTACGATTTGAATTTTTTTTTTCATCTTAATTTGGGCAGATGTTTCTGTCAAGAGCAGCTTTTACATATTAAGTTACAAATATACTAATGTCAAAATTTTCAAATAACCCCATAAAGTTTAATTAGTATTCAAGTTTCAAAATTTCTGAACTATATATATTTTAAACATATTTTTCACATTCCATGAAATAAAAACTTAGGTCATTTTAACATTACATATTTGGTTAGATATATGTTATATTCTTAATTTTGGAAGGTATTGTTTAAGTTGGGCAGTTCATTTTGAAGTTTTTTATTCTAATAATAGAACCTATGAGTTTAATTTCTAGACTTTAATTTGAGGTTAAATGAAGTAAGGGTGTTTTTAGTGGCCAAATCGAACTAAACCAAACTACAAATTTTGGTTTTGAATATATACCAAACTGTAAATGTCCAGTTCGGTTTATATATTTTATATATATTCCTTAAAAGATAGTAAATAAGGTTCGGTTTTGTTCGGTTTTTTATTTTATATATAATAATATAAACGATTTGATTCAGTTCAGTTTCAAATCCAAAACAGAATAAAAAATTTCGGATTCTTAGAATTTAAACCGAACCAAACCGACCCTTTAGTACAATTCTTCCTTAGTTAAAAAAAAAATCTTTTTAGTTTTTATTTGGATGATTTGATTATCTCTTCCTTCAAACTTTAATTTAAATTAAAATATATATATTGTTTAAAATTCCGTGACAATCTTTCCTTAGTTTTAAAAAAAAAATTATTTTGATTTGGATGATTTGATTATCTTCCTAATTTTAGACTTTAATTTAAACTTAAATAATATTCTTTTTTTTTTTTTAATTTCGTTATAATCTTCTCATAGTTAAAATGATATTTTTAATTTTGATTTGGATGATGTGAGTATCTTTTTATTTCAAACTTTAATTTAAACTAAAATATTAATTATTTTATTTTTATAAGATGATTTGATTATTTTCTTAATTTTAACTTTTTTTTTAATTAATCATGTTATTTAAAAACTATTTATTTTAGTTTTTAAATCAAATTTTTCTCTGAGTTCAAATCTTAGATTTTTTTATATTTGATATTTAGAAAACAAAAAAAATATATTTATATTTATAATAAAAAGAACATTAAAATAAAAGTGAGACCTATAGAGGTACAAAAAGAAGTAAACAAAGTTATGAACGAAATTATATATATTAATCTTAAATCAAAAGGTAAAATGAGATTATTTTTTTTTTTGAAAATTTCTTACCATTAATGCGAATGCCAATTTATGTAGTGAGATTATTTAACGATTTAATGTGAAATTACTTAGGGGCTATTTGGGGCGCTGCATTAAGATATCATGTCTGTAGATATGATGTCTAGAGTTTATATGTTTGTGGAGTTCATATGTCTGTGACGTTTTGAGAAATGGGGTTTAGGGTCACTTTTGGATCATACATTTAAATTTTTTTTTTTTAATTTAAGCAATCATTTTATAAATTTGTGCATGTGACGTTTCTAGTTGAGTCATTTTTATTTTAACACTTTTCATAAAAACTTTTTAAAATAAAAACCACTCATGTGTTTGATAATTTTTTTTCAAAAATATTTTTACATACAAATTGTTTGATTTCATGGTAAAAGTGATTTCATGAGTGTTCAATTACTATAAAAAATGACTATAAAATACTATGAACTAATCAAAAAACTGGGAATTCAACATTTTAACGGAACTTACGTACTTTTGTGTTAACAAAGTTGTTTTTATTGACAATTTTGTGCGTAAGCTTAAATATAAATATTTAGGGGACGTTCGGGACGCTGAATTAATTATTATACTCAGTAGGTTATAATAGTTAGTGTTTCGGGTGCAAACTATTATAGTCTAGGTTATAATAGTTTGTGATTGGGGCGTAAACTATTTTTGTTTGAATAGAAAATAGTAAACAAACTATTTTTGTTTGAATAGAAAATAGTAAATACTGTAACAAAGGAAAAAAGAGAGGATGAGTGAAAAATAGTAGATATTGTAGCAAAGAGGGTTTTGAGTAGTAGTCATAATTTAAGAGAGGGGACATGTCAACAAAACTCAAATTTGTAGTAGCCATAATTCAAAATAATGGTCGTCGGAGTCAGTGGAGTGGCCACCGTCGGAGGTCGTTAGAGTTGGCCATCGGATGTGGTTGCCGGAGTTGGCCATCAATAGTGGTGGTTAGATATTATCGAAGTTGGCTGCATTTGGTGGTTGCCGGAGTTAGCTATCGGAGGTGGTCACTGGAGTTGGTCGTCGGAGGTAGTCGCTAGAGTTGGCTGTCAGAGGTGGTCGCTGGTGATGTGAGCTGAGTGCACTGTTGGTGGACATGGTATAAAATGTTGGTGACATACGAAGCGGGCCTCCCAAACGAAGAGTTGAGTTCATATCTCATCTCATCTCATCTCTACACCCCAAACACCCCTTAATATATCTTTATGATCATCAACTAAAAGGGACAAAAGCAAGGATGACAATATCCGTGGATATGTCGATATATCCTTCGATCTTTCCGTAAATCGAAATTAAATATCCATGGATATCTCCAACATCTTTTATTAATGCTTGTAACACATAAAAATGTCATCTATTTAGTCTACAAGAATACTAATATTAATATCCATAACTTAATTTGGGAGTAAAAACAATGTAATTATTAATCTAAATAAATTTTATAAAATTCGTGATTTACAGAAATATCCGTCGATAACTACGTCCACAAACCAACACGAGTCCTTTCAGCATGCTTCTTTGTCCTCACTCATATGCCTCATAGGAAAGTTTCTAGGAGGTCACCCAACATAGGAGTGACCCAACCTAAGCACGCTTAAATTTAGAGTTCTTATGATTGAGCCACTGAAAAGGAAGGTGCATCCTGTTGGTATAAGTAATAACTTTCAATTCTTTTAAGCCTTTCTTAACCATACTTTCATATCTTTAGGATCCCTCTCATTCAGATGTGATCTCGGTTCATTCATGTCCCCTTCCTGAACTCAGGTCGTTACATGCAGGGGAATGCCGGGGCCATCAAGTGTCGAATCCATTTTCCAAATCCTGAGCCTGGGGTGTTACAATATCCATAAAATTGAAATGTTGATATCAATATCGACATCGATATTTTAATCATTGGACAAAAGGAAAAATTAAACTATCTGGTAGCCCCTTTTAGATAGTATATACTATGAAAATCCAACATAGTATGTTAATTTTTATTTAGAAAATAAAAATACATAAATTTAAGGGCATTTGGGGTGCATTTAAAATACCTTTTTTTTATAGCAAAAGTACTATGATGGTAAGTACTTTAGTAAGAAGTGCTCTAAATTCGAGCATAGTTAAGTAAATAAAAGACACTAATTACAATTTCAATTGTTCGATCTCTCACCTCTATAATGGTTGAATTGAAAAAAATCACTTTAGTTAAAATGTGTTTGATGCATAATATTAAATTTTCATCGACATGTCGATATTTCTATAGATTTGATATTGACATTCGGGGTGGATTAATATTTCCAATATATCATAGAAAAATTTACGTAACATCCAAAATAAGCAACAAAATGCTACTAATATAAATATAATGTAAATAATAGACATGTTAGCTTGTTTAAAAATCATAAGATGTTTATTTAATAATTTAAGTTAATTTTCGATTTTTCGTTTTTATAACTTATAGAAAAATCCACCAAAATCGATATTTCATTGATATTTTCATAAATCAAGACTTTGATATTTCTATCGACATGGGTATTTTAAAAAAAATACTTTTTTAACAAGCACTCGTTGAAGTGGTTTCATAAAAACACTTGTAAATGAAAAGCCGAAACCATCCCTAACACAACCTCATTCACATTGGGCCAATTCGCTGGGCTTTAAATATAGACTTCCCACGAGGAGAAGACAAGGCCCATTAATTTTTTGCCCCCTAAATACTCTTTTAGTTTCTAGCTCTTGATTTTAATTTATATTTGTTTTTCCTTAATGTTAACTTTGGTATTTAACGTTAACTTTATGAAGTGAACTAATTTAAAATAATTGTGATGTAGAATATTTTAATTTTATGTTAATAGCAATGGAAATGGCTGAAAATTAATTTAATTATAATTATTTTAAATTAACGCATAGATATTACACCAAAGACTAAAAATGAGTATTTAACAAAAAAAAAAAAATTGAGATTAAAAGTGTAAACCTTGAAGCCTAAGAACCAAATTGAAACGAAACTCAAAAGTCAAAAGTTTATATAACATTTTGAAACTTAAGGACCAAATAGAAAATAATTAAACTCAAAACTCCGATTAAAAACAAAAATATAATAAATCTTAAATTTTGAAATTGACTTTCCAATTAAAACTAATTGGCAATAATGGGAGGAGCAGTCCATTTATGTCATAAAGAGTGTAAGGTTCCTTAATTTTTTCAATATAAAATCTTCAACATTATGCAACTTTTGGGTACACCATACGAAAAAGAAACAAAAATGTCTAGAGTTTTTTATGAAAAAAAAAATTAGAAAGAGTAATATTCCTCCATAAAAAAAATTCTAAAAAGTGATGAGATTCAACTACAAAAAAAAAATCTATAACTTTGAGTTTCAAATCGTCCTAATTACAAATAATTTAATTAAGATTATTGTAGATTTTTTTTAATGGTGAATCGTGTATTTTTTTCCAATTTTTATGATTTCTATTATTATTGTTTTAATTTCTCAATTTTTTTTTTTTCGAAGAAGTATATGTCATCCAAATTTGCTTTGTTTAAAGTGAGGTTTGACTGAGGGTTGGAAGTTAGCGGCGACGGTTGAAAGTTGAAAAAAACAGAACGTGGACATCCACGTGGGCACATGTGTGAGGTAATTAAATGCCCAAAAAAAATGTGGGGTAATGAAAGTTTTTTTTTTTTTTTTTAATTATTATTTATTTTTAATTTATAAATATATGAGTTGAAAAATCGAATCTTGATAGTACAAACACTATACTAATTGAATTATATTCATTTTGGTAACTATCTTTCGATCGAGTTGGTCCTTTGGTCAAACACTATCTTCATAATTACCATTTCATTCCATGACTAACATATTTCTCTAACTTGTAGACAAATTTTGTCTCCACAAGTTTTGGATTGCAATGTAAGGCTCTCTCTCGAGGTCGTCACAACTTAGTTTTTTTTTGTATTGTAAAATGAATAAGAGATAAAGTACTTGTTAGGAGTGCAACATTAATTAGGGAAGGAAAGAAAATGAGTATATAAGTGAGGACAAGTATCTTCATTCGTATGAGGCCTTTTGAGGTAAAACCAAAAGAAAAGTCATGAAGATTGTTTATGCTCAAAGTGGACGTGGGCAATATCATATACCATTGTGAAGATATGTGTCTAATGATTATTACAGACCCATTTGATGACGTTTTCATTTTTGGTTTCTTCTTATTTAATCTTTTTAACGAAGAAAAACAAAGCCGGTTTTTATATATGATTCTTGTTTTATCATTCTTACTATTGAAAAAAAGAATCGTTGTTTGGTAACTATTTCTTTTTTATTGTTCTCTAAAATTTAAAATTTAGAAATTTTTACATGAAAATGTCTTATTTATTTTTAGATATTATATGTTAGGAAAATGGTTATAAAGAAAAAATATCAAACTATTTATAAATATAGAAAAATTTCACTTTTTATCAGCGATAGACTGAGTCTATCGTAGCCTATCGCTGATAGACAGTAAAATTGTTCTATATTTGTCAATAGTTTGACTTATTTTTTTATATTTTAAAACAGTCCTTTGAAATCAAGTTTGTTGTTTATATTTCATATTTTTTTCAAAAATATAAATAAAAACAGTATTTTATCATTATTTACTTCTAAAATGCATAACATATAGAAAAATTCTATACAATTTTAGAAACTCTTAAACTGTGAAATAAGAACTAGATATAGTTACATAACACTTATGTATCTAAAGAAACTAAAAATAAAAACACTAAGCCAAAAACGATAAATTTATCAAGAGACATGTAGATTTTTTTACTTCTTACCTCCCATTTGGTAATTATTTAATTTTTTGTTTTTGAAAATATTAAGGTTATAAATACTCTTTCTACTTCTAAATTTCTTGAATTGTTATTTATTTTTTACCGATATTTTAAAAATTCAAGTCAAATTTTGAAAACTAAAAAACAAATTTTAAAATAATTTTTGTTTTTAGAATTTGGCTAAAAATTCAGGTCATGTTTGGTAACTATTTCGTTTTTTGTTTTGGTTGAAAAGTAAGTCTATTTCCTCACATTTCTTACAATGATTTGCATATTTTTTTAAGTACAATGGTTGAATTCTTAACCAATGTTTCAAAAACAAAACAAGGTTTTAAAAGTTACTTTTTTTAGTTTCTAAAATTTGGCTTGATTTTTTAAACCATTAATAAAAACTAAACAATCAAGGAAGAAATTTGGAAGTGGAAGTAATGTCTGTGGGCTTAATTTTCAAACATAAAAACAAAAAATGAAATGGTTACCAAACGGGGCCTCAACTTTTGTATTTAATAAAGATGCAAATCATTGTAAAAAAGTAAGAGAAGATATATATGTTTAATTTTCTGATATAAAAAATTAAAACTGAAGGTCCCGTTTGGTAACTATTTCGTTTTTTGTTTTTGTTTTTTTAAAATTAAGCTTATTTCCTCCCCATTTCTTGCATTGATTTGCATCTTCTCTTAAATACAATAGTTAAATTCTTTGCCAAATTCAAAAAACAAAAACAAGTTTTTAAAAGTTACTTTTTTTAGTTTTCAAATTTTGGTTTGATTTTTTAAACCATTGGTAAAAATTAGATGACAAAGGAATATTCGAAGTTGAAAGTAGTATATGTAGGCTTAATTTTAAAAACAAAAATAAAAAACGAAATAGTTACAAAACGGAGCCGAAATGATTATCAAATGAAAATTTATAGACAACCTCATTAAATATTTAAATTTAGTAATTTTTATCCCAGTTTTTTTTTTCTCTCTTTATAATTTGTTATATTTTTGGGTTTTGTTTTCTTGTGGTTAATGTGAATGGTCTCAACACTCAACATGAAAGAGTGAGAGAACGTGAGGACGTTATGGGCGTCGGTTAATTTTTTTTAATTTGTGTTTCAATTTCAACTCTCAAATTTTGAATTTTTTTTTTCTCTTTTTCTAATAATGCCAATATATGTATGGTTCTTTCAATTTTTGTTTTTATTCTCTGTTTCTTGATAAAAGTAATGTACAAGAGGGACGAATCTTTTTTTATTATTATTATTATTATTTATTATTATTTTTTTAAGCACGGAATGAATTGGAATATGGAGATTTGAATCTCCAATTTTAAAAGAAATTAATGTCAATTACATTTCAACTATGCACACTCTAACAAGATAACAAAGAAAAAACTCTTACTTACTCTTTAATTTACGATGTATTTTTATTACCCAACAATGTATTCAAGAGAGATCTAACTTTCCTTAAGGGCGACTCTAAAAACTAACCTTAGAAATTGAAGAGTTAAAAAGAGATGGTCGACCCCATAATGAAGAGAAAGAACCGACAAATTTAAGCCAAAGTTAATGTCAATTACATTCCAACTAAGCGCACTCTAACAAAGGTTGGCCGTGATATTCTAAAAAAGATCATGAAGGCAAACTCCATAAAGAGGAGAATTAAGTCCAAAGTGTTCATCCCTAGGGACTAGGGTCAATTACATGTACTTAGATTTGCCAACAAAGTTATTCTAACAATTCATCATACATAACAATTAGTGATAAGCTAATTAATAACTTAAGAAGTTAATCAGTCAAATGACCGATACGAAAGAATGTCTCCAGGATCCCCAGCTGTTGGTTATCCACTAACAAGGAATAATTATAGAAGGATTTTGACGCGTGAACTCAAAGAGATGAGTTCTCTACTTTCTAAGTTTTCTTCCAAAATTGTTATTAGACTTGGTCATCGAAGTATAATTAGTAGTTAAGTACCATATCGATGAAAGATCTTGCTGCTACAAGCACTAATTTGATTTTTCCCTATTACTACAAATTCACAATTGGTACAAAATTTTGGTATGTCAACAAGACTATTTGGCTTTATTAATGGACAAAAAATAAGTAATTTGAATGATTTTTGAGTTTAACAATTGTGAGGTGGAGATCGAACCATCAATCTTTGAGATGATATAATATGATGTTTTATCCATTGAACTATATTCAAATTGATAAGTAATTTGAATGGTTAGACCAAACGTTCTTACGTTGGGATGAAGAGGATGATGAAGGAAAAATATAGATGAATAATCAAACTCTTGAAGATTGCTTTCATTTTAGGGAAATTTTCACAAATAAAAAAAAAATGTCAAACTATTTACAAAAAATAACAAAAAAAATATTGATAGACATTGATAGACTTCTATCATTTCTATCATTGATAAACCTTGATAGACTTCTATCCGTGTCTATCACGACTATTTAAAAATTTTGCTATTTTGTATGAGTAGTTTATCTTAATTTTTTACTTTTAAAAATTTCCCTTCATTTTATCTAGGTTTTTTATTATTTTATTATTTATTTTAACATTCTAGAGGTTATTAGTTGAACGAGAGTCTAATGAGAATGGGCCATCTATGTTAGTGGAGTCGCTTTCTTAGATCTAAAAAAATTTAGTTGAACATAAAAGTAGATTGAGTAGGGGAGCATATCTTAGTGAAAAGAGATAATTTTTAGCATACCACATTCATAAACAATTAAATATTTAGTTTTACCCAAAAGAAAAAAGGAAAATTAAAAATATTTAACAATAAATTATTCTTCTCTAATTTAGCATAGCTCAAATGGTCCAAGAGACATTGAATTTTAATATTTTTTTTTCTAAAAAATATTTTGAATTTAAAATTATAATTGCAATTTTATGGCTCACACGCTAAAATTCTTTTTTTTTTTTTTTTTTTTTTCCGTCAAATTTTCCGTTTCTTAAAAGCAGCATACGTAATTGGATGAAATTTATTATTAGGCAATGTTAACTTTTATATTAATTTAAATACTAATTAAAATATTTTGTTTTTATTTTGAGCTATAAATAATAATAAGTTTATGATTAATTATTAAATATGTAATATATCAATGTGTATCAATTTCGCATCATAATTAATATATTTACACTCGATTATACAATATTTTTGCTATTATTGAATTGCATAATATACATATAAAATCATGATAAAAACTGATCAATATCAGAGTAAAATATTGATATACCTAATTTTTAAAATCAATTAATTATAATATACTATAAAAATCCTATTTAAAATTCATAAAAATTTTAGGTCCACAAACCCTCTTCTCCATTTGAGCATGTCTATATGACCATCAATCTTTTTTTTTTAAAAAAAAATATTTTCATGGCCAACTTGCAATTTTGTCTCTTAATTAAAAAACATAAAAGATATAAAAGAAAATAAAGCTGCAAAACAAAGATAAACAAATATATAATATTTTCATTAATTTGTTTTAAGAGAGTTGCTGTTCCCCAACCTATGAACATGCCATAATCTGTGGGGGGTTTTTTGCCTATTCCTTTTATTTATTTTTCATTATTTGTTAAAAGACCTTATGCAAATTAATGAGTTTAATTAAATCATATAATTTCCCAATTAAAACAAGAAAGACAAATTATTTGAATTTTCTTATTAAAGTTGGTGAAATCATCATTAGTGTATGATTGGATTTTGGTCTTATTTGTTACCATTATTAATTTAGTGTAAATTAAACTATACATCAATCTTGTTATATTATCTTAAACTTTATCAAAGTTTATATATAATCTTTTCAAATCTACTTTTTAACTTTTCTTTTGCGATTGAAAAATATTATGTTATAGAGAAAGTTAATTAATTAACCATGTTATCACGTTAGATTGATAAAGTTGATTCAAAAGATTTTAAATGATTTTTTATATCGTTATCTTTTAGACTAAATTATATAAAATAATGTTTGATTTGTGTACTCCTATCTTTTCAAACGTTTTGTTTTTATATAACCTTGTGTTTTTTAATTTGTCTAAAATAAAAACCCTAGGTATCTTTCTCCTATTAAAAACAAAATGAATTTTTATGATATATTAGTTGTGTTTTAGTTGATAAAATAACTTAAACTACAAGTTTAGTCCATAAAAACATTCAAACGTGTCTATTTGGTGTATGAACTTTAAAAAGTGAAGTCATTGGATTTTCAATTTTGTATTAAAAAAGTAAGGATTAAATTGATGTCGATATCGATAACGAGATTTCAATTTTTTTATCATCTCAATAAAATATCGATATCGACAGATATATCTGTAGGTAAATAAATATATATATATATATATATAATTTATTATTCCAAAACTAGGTTATGGATATAGTTATTAGTATTTCTTTCATAATAAACTAAATAGATGACATTTTTTTTTATGTTTTACGGACATTTATAAAAAGATATCGACAATATCAGTTCGATGTCGAACCCTTCGATCATGAATATATCAACATGTCGACGAATATTCTATCATTGCCAAAAGGTATTTGAACTTTAAAAAGTGTCTAACATATCTTTACATTACTTTCAATCTTGTGTCCAATAAGTTCCTAGATCTTCAATTTGTGTTTGATAGGTTCTTTTAACATATTCATCATTTTTTTAAAAAAAAATTCACAAATCTACTTGATACGAAATTGAAAGTTTAGGATTAAATGAGACATAAAATTTCATTTTATATCTTATGGATTGATTAATTCTTAAAATTTTAAATATGTCAATGATATATTCAACACAAAACTGAAAATTTAAGAATTTTTTATGATACAAAATTGAAAGTTAAAAAATTTATTAGACATTTTTTAAGTTTAAAAATTAAGTTTGTAATTAAAATAATAAAATAAAAATAAGGATTATTGGAATGAGAGTGGGAAAAGTTGGTGTAATGATAATTAGTGAGAGAGGAATAATTAGGAGGTGAAATGGTAGAATGAGACATAATTTTATTTTGCACTCAAAATCATCTTTGAGGATTTTCTTGTCTCCCTTTTTCATATTTTTTTATTCTCTAAACTTGGATTTTCCCCATCACAAATCTTTGTTTCCAACGGATTTATTTATTATTTATTTATTTAACTTTTTAATTTCTTTTTTAATATACAATCTGCCCTTGCCAAGTTGCCATCTTCAAAGGGAAAGCAACCGAAAAAAATAAGTACTTTTCAAGTTTTCATCATGTAGTCAACGTCATCATAAAATTCAAATATATTTTTATTTAGATAAATCTATTTTTATTACTTTAAATTTTAAGCTAATATCAATTTATATCCTTAAACTTTGAAAGTTATATCAATTAAAATTTGAACTAATAGTTGTATCAATTTAAATTCTAAAATTTCACGAGTGTATCAATTTACACCCTCCTCTAAATTTTATTTGACCAATATTGTGTGAAATTTATAATTTAAGTGAACTAAACTCCTAAATTTTCATAATCCACTCGATTTAGACCCTTAATTACGATTACCTTTAAAAAGTATCAATACATTTATTCTCCAAGGGAAATTGTCAGAAATAACTATTTCAAGTTTCCATCTTTCAAGACGAACCCTTTTTGAAAGCTCGTTAAAATGGTTTTATTGGTTCATCTCGACCAAGATCGACCATCGAGATTTAGATAAAAAGTTAACTTTTTCTAACTTATTGATTGTTTTGGGTTTTCTTGGTACATCTCGGGCAAGATTAACACTCAAATTCTACTAATTTTTTCAAACATTATGTAATCTTCCCAAATCTTATATCTTTACAAATTTTCTCCAAAAATATTATATCAAATTCTTATGTAATTTTTCAAATCTTTAGTCCAATTTATGTTACCACAATTATCTAAATTTACAGAATATCGGTGTATATCTGCCTGAGAAAGCCAAATATATAGAATTTCGGTGTTAATGTTGTTTGAGATTATATCGAGATTTTATATATTTCCCAAATCTTAATTAATTTTTTTGCAAAATTTGATCTTTCCCAAAATTTTAAAATACAATCACTTATCCATTTGAAAAATCCATTGGATAAGGAAAATTACTCTAAATAGAAAGAATATCAAACTATTTCCAAATATAGAAAAATTTCACTTCTATCGCGGTCTGTTGCTGATAGACAGTAAAATTTTTCTATATTTATAAATAGTTTGACTCATTTTTTTATATTTGAAAACAACTTCTGGATAATTGGTAAATTCAGTTGGAAATTTAAAAATTATATAATTATGGAAACAAAAATTTGGCTAAAGATTTGAAGAAGGTAAACATAACCAAATTTGGAGAAATTTTGAAAAGATATACGATTTGGTATAAAATTTGAGAAGATTACTTAATATTTGAAGAAATTAGTAGAATCTCAGTATTAATCTTGTTTATGTGCCGAGAAAACCCAAAACAATCAACAAGTTTAAAAAAGTTAACTTTTTATCTAAATCTTGGTGGTCGATCTCGACTGAGATGGACTAAGAAAAACTATTTTAACAAGTTTTTAAAGAGGGTGTCTAATTTTGAAAAATAGAAACTCGAAAGGGCTATTTTTGACAATTTCTCATTCTTATACGTGTGTAGACTTCTTTAAATGTTGGTTTTACAAAATATACCATTAGAATAAATGGATGCATGATTTTTAAATTTTTTTTTATTCATTAGAAAAGTTTAGAATTTCAGTCATACAATTAATTTTCAGATACAATATCAAAGTAATATAAATATTTAGGCAAAAGGCTTGGGTTTGGTTAAATTTTGTTTCTCCCTTTGTTGTTTTATGCCCCGACAAGACTATGAAGTCATAGTTATGCTTTTAGTTTTATACACCTTGAGAAAAAAAAAAAAATTAAAATACAAAATTGACAAGATGTTAGGTAACATCTCTATTCCATGCACTAAAAAATTTAGCTTGAAATTACAACAAAAATTTAAAATATGTATAGAATATTTTATTGATTGATTTATTTTAAAGTTATATCAAATTCCATAGATTTCAATTACGCTATAAATTTTGAAATTTTTTATTTTTATCCTTAAATTTTAAAATTTATTCTAAAAAAATACTCTTAAATTTTAAAATGATCCCAAAATATATATTTTCTTTTAAAATGCAATAATGAATATTGATGTGGTTAGTAGATTTAATGTGTACAAATTAAGAAGTATACATGATATTATTTACAACCTTCAATGTTTTACATATCAATTTACGTAAATGATGTAAATTATGTAAACTAAAATCAAGTAATTATTAAAAATTTCAAGCTAACACAAATATAATTGAATTTATTAGGAATGACTAACATAGCAAAAGTAAAGATAACGAAAAACCATTTGAAATTAATTGTTTGTTTCAATTAATTTTAAAATCGTTCTAAAAAATTAATTTCATAACAGTTTTCTTTTTGTTTTAAAAACGGTTCTTTTTTTTTTTTTAAAGAAAAAAAACTCTCAATTTTGTAAAAAAATGAGATAAAATTTTATTTCTTGATCTTGGTTCTTCACTAGTTTATGAGCATTTTTTCATTGATTCCATTTCGTTCTCCGACGAATGCCAGTCAACAATAGAAAGTTGTGTTAACTTTGGAAAACAACAGCTTTAGCGACGAATGCCCGTCAACAATAGAAAGTTGTGTTAACTTTGGAAAACAACATCTTTAGCGATTCAACACCGAAGTCGCGTTGATGTAAGACAGTAAATTTTCCACGATATAACAACAATCAACATTTAATTCCTACATAATCATAAGCATGTCCTATGACTCCTATGAATCACGTAAATGATGTAAATAATATAAACTAAAATCAAGTAATTATTGAAAATTTCAAGCTAACACGAATATAGTTGAATTGACAGAGTTCGAAAATTCGATTTCATCTGGGTGGGAAGGCAGTAATGTTCATAAGTTTGTCTGAAGTTAAAATTAGGTAAGCAAAAGCTGAAGATAATGATGAGAAGGGAAAAATGGGGATTCATGAATCTGAATTGAATGAACAAATTTGTGCATTGGTTAAGGGAAGTTGCTACTTTACTTTCAGCGCTTTCATTTCTCTGTTCATTGAAGAAGGGCACTGGTTCAAGATTTGAGGTTTTGAGCAGCGAAGAAACATGTCTTTTTGGGGGAAAGTGAAAGCTTGGAGGCCCAACCATGGACCGACCACTGTTTTAAATGAGAATCCACGATTTGGGTCAGTGAACAATGATCAGAATCAATCATTTGCGGGGGTCAAACAAAAAGTGTCCTCAAGGTGTTCGACGAAAGGCCTATGAGACAATCCAAGGGACAACAATATCTTGTGCTTGTTCGGGAAGTTGTCTGGTGAGGTTAGTAGTACCAAACAACTCCTTTCTAAACCCTTTTTCTCTTTTTTTGTAATTCAACCATTGGTTATAGCTAAAATGTTTGGATAATTTTTTGTTTCTAGACTATATGCATTTAACCCAAGATGAACCCAGAAAACTAGCAAATTGCACATGTGTTTTGAGATTGAAAAACCCCATGGAAATGGGAACTGTTGAGAGAATCTAATTACTCTGTTTTAGTACATTGGTTTGTTCTATGTTAAAGTCATCTCACTTGCATTCTTCCTGTTTCTTTAGCTTTATATTTTGAGCTCTGATGGGGGTATTGAGGATGAAAGTTGATAGCCCTTTAAGCTGATTTCTTTTCTATCTAATAATCTTGTGTGCTTAGACTTTGACCCATTTTTTTGCCTGCTTGTGTCAGTGGGATGACTGAAATTAGTTGGGTTGGTAATCTTTTAGATCAGTTTAAGGTTTAGATTAAATTTACATCTACACATGGGATCATGTGCTTTTGCTTTTGGGCAGCCAGAGAGAGAAAGGTTTGACTTGACCCAATAGGGGAATAAAATCCTTGTTTGTATAATCTGATGTTAAATTAACATCTTAACATTTTCTCATTAAAATTAGTGTTGTCCATGCATGCATATGCAAAATATACTAATTTTATTCTTATTGACATTCATATAATGTAACAGAGAAAAGTGTTAGGTATCATTTATAATGTATAATGAACTAGAAATAGGCACAGAAAACGAGGTATTCTTTTTTTTTTTTTTTTTGTTAATTTAAAAATAAATCAATATTATATATTTTTTTAGAAGTTAGTTGGATTGAAGTAAAGTAATCTGAAATTCATTTGAAGTTCATGCTAATTTAGATGAGAATCCTCTATTAAAACAAACAAAATGATTTAAAATAGCGATTTCTTAAATCATCTCATCAAATATTCTCTTGAACAGATGATCCTAGAAGAGGCTATATTTAAGAAAGAGAAGTTAGTTAAATAGGATTAGGAAAAGCCTCTTGAAGATAGGACTTTTAATAATGTATCATGAAAATAATGTTTCTCAAACTTTTTTTTTTTTTTAAAAAAAGAAAAAGATTCTCAAACATTTCAAATTTACTTCATTCTTCACATAATCCCCAGAGCAAAACTATAAAGATTTTACTGTATGGTAAATCTTCCCTCTCCTTCGTCCTTAAAGAGAGAAACTGATTCCTTCTAAAGCCAATGCTAGCTACGATCAATTTTGAAGGGCTATCTTTCAATTAATTAATAAACCCAAACTTTAATTTACTGTTCAATGGTAAAGCAGCCATGCCTTGAAAGAAACTTTTCAACCACAGTAGTAAAATGTTAAAGGGGAAAAAATGTAGACAAAAGGGAGCTTAAGATGAAATTTTTATGAGCTGGTAAGCACATCCAAGAAGAGAGAGAAACTTTCTATTGACTTAAAAACAAATGACCTCTGTTTTGTTGTGTCCATAAATTATGCCTCCGAGTTAACCATTCACATGATTTTGTTATCTTTAACATTTCATTCGTTAAGAAATCGAAATTCTTTGTTTTGATATATAGAAATCCAAATCAAACCGTCTGTCTTAACTGCTAAAGATAGACATTTGATCTGAAGAATCCAAAAGATTAAAAAAAAATCTCAACAACTGAAGGAATCCCAAGTTCATACAAAAGCTAAGAGAGCATCTTGAATTCTATATAGAAGACATGAACATGACAAGATTTGCAATATGAATCCTCTGGTATTTAAAATGTTTGCCATGTCTTAATTTTTCACATATGAAATCCCAAATGGAATCAAGACATTTTTTTTTTTTTTTTTGCAAGAATTACAAAATTAAACAGAGCCAATTAGTTCTAACCTTCAATAACCCCGTAATGATTGCTCTTTCAATTCTTTAATTATTTATTTGCTTTTAGCTCTTCATGCAGAGAATGAGCCAAAAGCATACGTTTTTTTTTTCCTGCTAGCAATTGCAAGCGTTTCTCTTTGCAGCTGGAAATGTTTCAAATGGTTAGTCAAAGATTCCTTGTTCATCCAATGAGCAAAAAAAACGGGAACAGAAAGCAAAGATAGAGCTACTGATCATTTTCATGCTTACTTCCTTTTCTTTTATTTTAATCATATAATCATTTTTATCTTTGTTTCTCTGTCATTATGTAAGAAATTAATGTCAGCCGTTGTCATGACATATATAATCGTGTCTTAATATATAATTTCTTCAAAGTGTAATAGTTTTTTTTTTTTTCTTTTTTTTTTTGTTGTCCTCTTTTGTTTTTGTTTTAAAGAAGCATTTTCATGTTGATAAAGTAGATTTCTACTATTTATAAAGTTTATTTTAAACTGTTTTTCTCGACTTTCATTTTTCATTTTTCTTCTTAGGCATTTTTCCATATATTGTCAACACGTGAGCTAGGGCTCACAGTCAAAAGAAATAGGCACTCGCACTCCTCCATCATGGCCGCATGGACACGAAAGAGACTCGGCCACACAATTCAATACATCCCGATAAGCTTGGCCATTTTTTTTTTCCAACTATTCCCTTGATCAAGTTCCATACTCTCTTATATCTAGTTCCGCATCTGAGAAGTTTTGATTTGTTTAGTATGAGATTGAAAGGTTTTGAATTTTTTGAAATCTATGCTTGGATTTATCAAGAGTTTTAGAAGTATGAGTTCATCAAACTTAGCTAATATTTAGTTATAAATTTATGGTTTGTGTGAACTATTGTTTGGTATGGTTATTTGAGATATCGATTGCAGAAAGTCGGTACTTTTATAGCTTATAGGATAAGAATTAGCAAGTACTATGTCAAAAATGAGCATAGCTCAATGATAAATAATACGTACTCCTTCTTTGAGGTTTGAGGATCAAATCTCCCATACCTTACTGGTTTTACTCAAAGATTAGCGAGTTCATAGTTTGACAAACAAACTATCATAACCGAATATAAGTGGGACTTCTTGTTCAAAGTTATAAAAAATCCAACTCATGAACCTAATACCTCTTTACAGAAACACATCTTCACAATTTTAGGTAGTTCAAAAATTGGGAATCAATCCTACAAAGAGACGAATTACACAACGAAACCTTTCATTGGACTGTATGCTTTAAAGTCGCCATGTAATATGAAACTTAGACGAATCCCACATATGAAACTATCTCACAACTCTCCCATTGTAACAATGAACTTGGATTATTTTCTTTCTCGACAACTCTAGTTAGAAGTGGATCGTATATATAATTAGATGATGTTTGTAGTGATGAACAGGAACCATTTATGGATACAAAAGAGATGTAAGAAGTGGGAAGGTTTCAAAGTAGATAGGGAAGAAGAATAAGAATGAGGGTAGCACAGAGAGATTGCGAATGGGAAGAAGTTGCGTAGGGTGGACCAAAGAGACTTGACATATCACATCAGGGGGTTGTTGTGTTTGTTGAATATGTGCATAGGCAGGCATGATAAAGAAAAAGGAAAGAAGTGAAAATTCATGATGGTGAATCCTCAGGCTCATACCCCCCCCCCCCCCCCCCCCCCCCCTCTCTCTCTGTGGTTCTCCACTTGTACAGAAAAAAAAGCTCAAAATGCCAAATCTTTTTTGATTCATCATTCAAACCTCTGATATGTCACTCTTCATCAATTCCCCCCTTTACTTTTCTAATTCTGATTGATCTAGCCCCCACCATGCCTACCTGACCCCACCAATCCTCCCCTCTCTCTTTCTCTCTTACTTACTGTCAAACCTCACCTCTTTTCATTTCAACTTCTCTCCTAAAAATTTTCACTTGGGATTGCCAAAAGATTGTGGACATCTTTCAAATCTCTGTGTCTGTGGAAAAGTATTATGAGACTTCTTTAGCTAATTTAGGTCTTTGGATTTGAGGGGTGTTCCATAAGTATACAACAGATTGGTTTAGTTTGTTGTGTGAAACAAGTGGGTGTTAAAGACATAATTCCATCACTTGACTTGAAATTGTTAATTTTCCATTTTTATTATATATTGTCAAAAATAGTGTGTGAGATATAACTTCCCTTCCTAATGATTGAAAATCTTAGAAAATATATTAGGGTTTAAATGTCATTTTCTAAATTTTAGTTTTGAATAAACACTTCAAGATGGTTGGCCCTTCAAGATTCTAGTTTTCTTTTACTTCAACTTTGTAAGGTCATTATCTTGGATAAGTGGATCAAATCCACACAAATGTAAAAATCTTTAATCTAAAATCATCCCATTTCCAAATTCTCAAACATCATTAGGAGATCAATAAATTAACCTAACAGAACAATTACCTTCCCAAATACTGGCAGTGGAAGTAAAGAAGCAAAATTAAAATAAAAAAAAAAATTAAAAACCCATTTTTAAAATCCCTAGATTTTATTTTTATTTTTATTTTTATTGTTTAGAGTTACTGTCATTAATCCCTTTTCTCTGTCTACAATTTCAGTGGGTTAATTAGCAGAGCTCCATGACGTGTGCTTTGGAAACCCTCCTCCATTGAAATAATCCCTACTCGAATGAGATTCTTTATTTTCAAAAATATCATTTATATATATATATTCAACACATAATTCATTAAAAAAAGATTTAAAAATATAAAAAGAATATTATAATGGCGTATCTCTGGATAGGGAAAGGAAAGAAAACCAGGTGTGTGATACCCACTGCCACGCCTCTTTCTTTTAACCTGTTTAAGGGCCCCTTCCCCTTATAAATACCGCCGGAGCCTCTCTCCCTAAACTAAATAAATCCACTCTCTCTCCCACTCCAAACCGCTCTTCACTCTTCATTCACTCTCTACAACCTTCTATTTTTGCCAAAGCTCAAACCTTTCCTTAACACCACTTCACGCTTCACTCAAAAATGGCTTCTTTTTCTTCCTCTGCCGCCGCCGCAGCAGCCGTTCCGCCGCCGTTTTACATGGAGGAGAAATGGAAGCTGCCGAAAAAAGGGGCCCCGGCTAGAAGCCGATCATCTTCTTCTTCATGTCCTCTGATGAGAAATTCGTCTGAGAGGAGATGTTCTTTTACAAGAAAATGTGCAAAATTGGTGAAGGAACAGAGGGCTCGATTTTACATCATGAGGCGCTGTGTTACCATGCTCATTTGTTGGCATAACTACAACGATTCCTGAAATCCCACTCCTTTTTATTCTTCCCTTTTAAGAGAAAGATCGGAATCAGAATCACAACCAGAACTAGAATCAGATCAAATCATTTGGGTCTTCTTTTCTTTTTTTTTTTTTTTGGAGAAAATGCAATGTTCATCTCCTCTGTGTTTTGGGGCCTGAAAATGGGGCTGTTGTGGCCAAAACTCAGATGGGATTTTCCAGAAATATTGCAAATCCGGATCTTTGAGAAATATTAGAGAGGAATTTTTATATACTTGTAAATAGTTATATGATGTAGTATTGGAATCTCTGATGGTTCTTGTTTCTTGGAATTGAAATTTTGTTTCTTTTTTCTTTAATCTGATGGGTGAGATTTGTAGGGTTCTTTATTGACGAGCATTGATCTCTGTAACTTCTTCCATTTTTTTTTTCTCTAATCAAATGAAATTTCATCATCAGTATCTTCTTCTTCATCCTTAATCTCTGGATTTTTTGGGGGGTTTTTATTGTTAAGCTCTGTTTTGGTTCTGAGTCATTCTCAGTGTTCCCTCTCTGTATGATTTTAGAGAGAGAGATTCTGTTGGTTGAATCACACCAAAACAAAGGCAGCTGAGCTAGGTGAAGCTGGAGATGGATCTGTTTCTGGGTTTCACTGACATGTCAAAAATAAAAAAGGAAGAAAAAGAATCATTCTAAAAGCTCAAATTTAGAGAAAAGGAAGTATTGGATATTAGTTAAGATTGAATGAAGTTCAAAGGAAAGTAAGGAAAAACAGGCTCTGCAGTGATTAAAGTTGTGTAAGAAATTCATTAGCCCCAATTTAGAGAAAAAGATGTTCTGGATATTAGTTAAATTAAATGAAGCTCAAACCACAGCAACGAAACACAGGCTTTGCAGTGATTAAAGTTGTGCAAGAAATTGGAACAAGTAACCCCAAAATCATTTGGATTAGATCAAAGGAAAATTTTGCAGTAAAAAAAAAAAAGAAAAAGAAAAAGAAAAGGAAAAGGGACTTTAATTAAGATTGACCAAATAGCTGGAGAAATAAATAAAGCCTGGAGGATATGAATATTGAATACCCCCATTGTACCTCTCCTAATCCACAGTCATATTTGTTGCCTATAAGTCTCTAAACCCTTTACTTTTTTCTATCTTTAGGGCCATTTTGACCTCTTATTTCTGCAGTTATAATGGTCAAAATGAACCACCATAAATAAGCACTTCCCTTTCTTTCCACTAAATAGGTTCAAGTTATAAATTTGGTCTAGATGGGTTACATTAGAGTTCCATACAAGATAGCATCTAGAAGGAGGTGTTTGGGCTCCCAACTTCGAGTGAGCTCCAATTATAATAGTCGGTGTTTTCAACTATTATAAACTACAATTAGTTATTGTATTATTATTTCAAATCACTCTTTGTTACCGTGTTTATTACTTGTTACGGTGTTTACTATTTTCTCCTCATTCTCTCTTTCCCCCTTTGTTATCGTGTTTACTATTTTCTACCCTAATCTGCACTCCAAACACATACTATTATAATCTAAACTAAAATAGTCTGCACCCCAAGCACGAACTATTATAAACCACATACTACAATAATCAACTCAGTGCCTCAAACACTCCATTAAATTCGTCTCTCTATTCAAATATATCTCACTCCATATGTTAGATTTGTCACTTGGTAGCCATGTAATCAAGGGAACGTAGTTAATGATAGAGAACCTGTTTGATACAAAATAAAGTTTAAAGACCAAATTTGTAAGAAAGGCCAATTAAATTATTATAGTCCTCCTATTCACAAGATCGAACAAGTTAAAAAATACTATAAGTTTGAACAAAAGAGGTTCGTTATTATTATTATTATTTAAAAAGAAGAATGAAAAATTAATTTTTACCCTTTAATCTAGTTATGTTTTATCAATTTTTACTTTAGAACTCTCAATTTTATCAAATTACACCTAACTTAAAGAAAGAGTGATACAATTTTCTCCCTTGAATAGATTTCCTTCCAAAAGATTGTTACGAAAAAGCATTCTCATGTGTCTTCAATGAATTATAAAAACATATGATCCGAAGCATATCTCAAATGGTTTAGATATATATCCTTGAGATTTGAAGCTCCCAATCTCCCGTGTTGTTGAACTAAAAAAACACATTAAAACAAAATTTTTGTTAAAACTTGTGAGTTTTGGAAAATTTATTCAATAGTTAAGGCTCCATTTGATAGCAATTTGATTTTTGGTTTTTTTTATTTTTTAAAATTAAGCTTATAAACACTCATTTCACATCTAAATTTCTTGCTTTGTTATCTACTTTTCTTTTTCTTTTTTTTTTTTTTTTTTTTTTTTTTTTTTATCTTTTAAGAAAACAAGCTCCATTTTGAAAACTAAAAAAGTAGTTTCTAAAAATTTGTTTTTGTTTTTTAAATTTGGCTAAGAATTCAACTCTAAAGATGCAAATCATGGTAAGCTATTAAGATGAAATAGACTTAATTTTCAAAAACCAAAAATAAAAAATGAAATGATTATCAAACCAAACTTAAATTATGCATTAATTAAACTAAAATTTTAGCAAAACAAAGGATTGAAATTAGTGACTTTATTTAAAATTATATATTTTTTTGTTAAAATTAGTGGATGAAATTAACCGAAACTAAATAAAAAATAAAACTCGTAACACTAATCTATGTCTTGAAATTATAACCTCACAAATTTAAGTGTAAAAATTGGTAAAAAAGAAATTTCTAAATTAAAAAAAAAAAAAAAAAAAAAAAATTAGCAATGGCAATTTTGTGTGTGTAAGTAAATGAAGGGGCAGAGTGTAGGGACATAAAGCAGCGGTAAAGAATGAATTATCGTCTGAGAGTTTCTTCAGAAAAGTACAAAAGGGAAGAAAAAAAAGTTGAGAAGGGTCCTTATTTTGATCTTGGTGCCATTAACCCATCACCTACGTATATCATTTCCAATTTCCTTTCTAAATGCTACCTTAATTTTAGACCATCCATCTCCGTCAATTAGTGATATACGTTCTTAGATGATCATATATGATTTTAAATTACAATATTTATGATCGAGTTATTCCTGTTCACTCATCAAGACATATTGAATGAATAGATACGATTCTCAAATCAAATGAATTGAAAAGAATGATCATATAGGTGAAAATCTCATTTGTAATTTTGTTGAAAGACGATAAGTATGACTTACCAATAATTTTTTTTCACGATACTCTTAAAGAAACTAAACCCTACACATTAGATATATTAGTGTATTCAATCAATAGTCGACTAGTGTATTTGACGTCATTCATGTTAATTATTATTGATTTTGGTATAGATGATATGCTAAATTACCAAACTTACCTTCAAACTATGTTCTTTTGTTTCAAAAACACTTCTATTCTTTCAAAAGTTGCAATATTTTACCTTCGACCTATCGTAAATGTCTCATAATTATACCTGAAGTAAGAATATATGTCATAATTTTAGAATTTAAATGAGAATTGAGACTTAGAATGAGTATGAGGGTGATTTGGGAATAGTCTATCGATGTCCTTATTGAATCCTAATTTTCGTTTCGGTCATTGTCACATTGTTCGATTCTAATTTTCCTCTAACATTTTAACAAATTTATATTCTAGAAATACTTTTAAAACGTTTATAAAAGATGAGACAAATATAAATAATTCTTACCCAATTATTACAAATGAGAAATTTTTTGGGATGATTAGATGATGTTGACTTAAAAGTCCAAGAAAATATAGATACATAATTGAAAGAAGAAAGGAAAAAAAAAGAAAGAATGAGAGAGAAATTAAGTAGATAAAATTAACATAAATGCATTATTTATTATAATTATTATTATTTAAAAAAAGATGGAGTGAATTTAGACTAGTCAGTCTCATTCCCAATGCCATTAACAAGTGCTCAAAGAAAAAAATTTTGATTCCATAAAATCTTTGATTTTCCCCCCTCCTTTTAACACTTTAATTTCTCCAAAGTCAAGTGAGAAAATCTTCTTTTAATAGACATTATCATCTTTATCCCTCAATCTAACACAAAATTTGACCCAAAAAAAAAAAAAAAAAAAAAAAAAAAAAAAAAAAAAAAAACTTTCAAGTCTTATAAATAATTGCAATTTTCCCTTGGCGTGCCTAAGTAGGACCAAACTTAAAAACAAATAGTGCATTTGTTTTTTTTTTCCTTTTGTAAAGAAAAAAATATATATATATATTAAAAATCTTAATGTTTGATTTTAGAGTGTGCTTGACTCAATGATTGAAGAAGAAAAAGTTTGGAATCACATAATAACCTATAAATCCCTAATGCACTCTTATGATTATTCAAAATTAGCCCACCACTACTTTTGTTTTCCTTTTTTTTTCCTTCAATTTTTATGTGCACTAAACAGTACTAAATACATGTTTGGAAGTGATTTTCAAATTGATAAAATCACTTTTGTCATGTTCAAAATCACTTTGAAACGCGATTTTAATCTCTCAAAATTATTTTAATATTTAATTTTATATTTTTAAATGTAATTTTCAGATCGTCAAAATTAATTTTGGATAATTAAAAGCCTGTTTAAAAGTAATTTTAACTAGAATCACTCTATGTCTTTTTACATTTATATGAAATGAATCCCCAAAAGGGCATCTTTAAATCCATTGTTTCTTTTTTCTCCCCTCAAAGGAGAGCAAGAAAGTGTGAGCTTTTTTGTTACCAAATTGGGAGATTTTAGGAGTTGAAGTCATCTATTTATTTATTTTTATTATTTATTATTTTTAATTCATGGGATGATTGCAAATTACATGTTGTGTTTATTTGGGAAATCTCGAGTCATGTTATGTTTGAAAAATGGGGTTTAAATAACTTTACAATTTGCAAAAAGCATATCAAACTCTTTTGTTGAATATTATCATTATTTCTAATAGAAATAATCGTGGAAGCTTTTTCTAAATTTGCTAAATTGATAGTCATAGATAATAGGAGCAAACCCTACATAAAAATTTGTCTATTTTTGTCTATTTTCCTTATTTACTTTGTCATCTTTTATATCAATTTCTAATAATATATACCATTTGTAAAATCTACAAATAACCATCGTTTGAAGATATATCAATACCAAAAATTAAAAAAAAAAAAAAAAAAAAAACAAAACCCAAACCTAAGAGTTTTAATCAAGTATTTTAGTATTTGAATTGGAAGACAACAAGGATAATATTGATTTTGCAATTAAAGTGAAAAATGTAGTTCAATGTGAAGCTCTTATTTTGTATATTTTAGCTGGTTTCTTTTTTCTTAAAAAATCATTAGTTTATTTATATATATATATAATATAAACTTTTATATTACTATTAAAAAATAGTGTCGTGTCCCGTACGGAAAAAATAATGCAAATTATGTTTCTCTGTCCCAAAACTGTAAAAAAAATGATAATAAAAGAAAAAAATGTTGGCAGAACTTTGTTGTAAGAAGAGAATTTATAACGAGCTCCAAACAATAAATATGCAAAATTTTGAGTTTTGAAAACTATAAGACCAAAATAAAATATGTTCAAAATTTAGTACGTAAGATACAGTTTTTTTTTTTTTTTTTTGGTTAATTTTTTGGATTCTATAGTATAATAATATTATGTCAATTTAATTTACTTAAAAAAATCAAGTCAATTAAACATTCTTCACCTAATTATAAGTTTATGTGTTATAGTTAAGATGAGTTTAACTGAGTGGTAATTGTACGCTTACTTCCACTTTACTTCCACTTTAAGATGGAAGTTTGATCCTATCCATATAATCGACAAAAAAAAAAAAAAAAAATTAAAAATTAAAACTAGCTATAGCATTATTTTTTCTAAAGTATGAATGTTAAATATCTACTTCCATAATTTATATATATCAATTTACACTAAGATGTCCAAAACTAATAGAAATATTTACACAAAATAAGTGTACTTTTTTCTTTAAAAAAGTTAATACATGATAAAGAAAATAAAAGTTGAGTATATATATATATATATATTTAATGAGAACAAGTTGAGTAAATTCATAATTAGTGTTAATTGAGAATCTCATGTTAGATTAAAAAAAAAAAAAGGTGTAATAATTCCCTAGTCATTCATTCACATATAATCATTTTATGGATCCAGCTATATTAAAAAGGCATTCCTTAAGGTCAAACAAATCCTACCACCACATTCTTTTAAACCTTCCTTATCACTCAAATTCTAGGGCCCCACAATTTTTATGAAATTTTCTTTTGGTTTCTTTGTAAAGGGAAATCCAACATTTCTATTGACATGGATTTTCTTCTTTCCCTATTGCTTTTTTTTAAAAAAAAAAAAAATTAAAATTGTTTTCAAATATAGAAAAATGAATCAAACTACTTACAAATATAGAAAAATTTTATTGTATATCACAGTCTATCATAAACAATAAATTTTTGGGATATTTTTAAAAATAGAAAAATAAAAAAAACTATTTATACAAAATAACAAAAAATTTAGATAATTATGATAGACGTTGATAGAAGTCTATCATGGTCTAGAAATGATAGAAATGATAGAAGTCTATCACTAATAAATGCTGATAGAAGTCTATCAATGTCTATCAATATTTTTTTTGTTATTTTTTGTAAATAGTTTGACATTTTTTTTATCTGAGAAATTTTTTCTATATTTATAAATGGTTTGATATTTTTTATTTTTATAATAATTTCCCAAAAATCAATTTATTTACTCTACTCTTCTTAAAATGAGAAAGTCGTAATTAAAAATATCAAAAGATTTTGGCCATTTTTTATCTTAATAATTCTTTTAGGTTTTTTTTTAAATATTAAAAGGAAATCTAAGATTTCTATAGACATGGGCCCATTCTGGGCCCTATGAAATCTAATCCTAATAAAGGCCTATGGGCCTTTTCCCCATAGCAGTGGCCCATAACGGGCCCATCTCGGAACTTGAACCAAGAAATTTGTTTTTAACGGCGATTTCCCCAATTGCCTACGGCCGTTACCACCGGATAGGCGTGCTACACGCTTCGAAATCGAAGAGTTCAAGACATTACGTGGCGGAGTGTAGTTGGACTGTCAGCTTTGCCGTTTGTGAACGTTTTATTTGTAATTGGACACCCGTCACGGGTTTGGCTTCCAATGCCACGTGGAGCCCACGTTGCACATCTTGTTTTGCTGGTTGTCGAGATTTGTTCCTTACTTGCAAATAAATTTTGAATTAAAATACCATCTTTGAATTTTAGTCCTTATTTTCTTCTTTGTTTAATTTTAGTATTTTTAATAAATTTTAAATTTAGTTTTTTAAAATTAATTTTTATTGAAATTAATAAAAAAAAGAATAATAACATGCAAGAAAATAAAATATGCAAATACATTTTTATAATTTATATTAAAAGTACTATAGATAACAACCTTTTTTTTTTATTTTTATTTATAATTTAACTAAAAATAATAATAATGATAATGATAATCAAAGTTTAAAATATCGATGTCTTAATTTTACGAAAATTTCGATGAAAATATCGATAAAATATCAATTTCAATGGATATTTCTCTTTTTATGAAAATATCGATAAAATATCAATTTCAATGGATATTTCTCAAAAAATTAGTGACAATTTGATGCTTGTTTTTTTGTGTTTCATAGATTTTTCTATGATATAATGAAAATATCGATTTACCCTCGTATCGATATCGAACTTGTGGAAACGTATAAATACCGATAAAAAATTAATACTACGATGCTAATGATGATAATTCCTCCTCCCCACAAGTAAAAGGTCCTGTAAATCTGTGACAAGCCAATTTCAATAATCCCTAAAGAGAAGGTACAAGTTATAACTGAAAAATGTCACGACTTTAGAGACCAATTTGAAAACCACCAGAGAACACTAAGCACCAAAATAGTATTTTATCCAAGAAGTTAGCTTTCTTTTCATATGAAGATATTTTGTATTTTGATTTGAACATTACCAACCCAGCAAGAAAGACTTCTCCCTCAATACATCTTACACCTAACTCTTGCTTGAGGTTGCTGCCTTAGTAACTCTCTCTCAAAAGACCAACCCTCTACCTGTAGTTTCCTCAACTAAAAGTTAGGTTCCAATAATAGTTTTCTTCTCAAAGGACCCATTGGCCAAAAAACTGCTAAACACATCAATCGACCAACCGAATCGAAACTGATAAAATCTATCGATTTCGGTTTTAAATCTCATCAAACCACACCAACTAGATTTACTCACTTCCATTGGTTCCATAGATTCTTTTGATTCCTATGAAGAGTCTTTTCTGTAATCCTCTCCATCTAAATCATTACCAAAAATCTCAATGAAAAAAAAAAAATCTACAAGTTACTTTTCAAACCAGTAAAAAAGCCTATAGCTATTATCTCATAACTGAAAGCATCCAGAGAATGTTCACTTGCAAAGGGGGGCTATAGAGGGTTAAAGGGGGTTGGTAACACATGATAATGTGTAGAGAGTAGTAAAAACATATATCCTACCTAAGGGACATGCTCTACAAATTCACCTACCTGGACCAAATAAATCTAGGGCTATTATTACCATTATTACTATTGTATATAACCGGGAGTCGGAACTTTGTCCCCTACATTCCAAGGGCACCCACACCTGCTCGAGGCCTGAACACGGTAGACATCAAGGGCTTTTGATATTAAGCTCACTCAAGAGTTTGAATTTGAGACTTCTAAACCAGTATGGAGTTATACATAACACACATCAAAACTAGGATTTGATGATTGAATAAAAATGGAACAATCTGAACTGATCCATAACCTTGGCTTCCGTACTCTTCAGATTGCATAGATTTCTATTATAATTTAGCTCCTAATTGAAGTCTACCAATAGAATTGTTAGAAAAGAAAAGGTAAGATAGCCTGAGAAGAATAGGTCAAAATTCCAGTTTTTACTATGTGCAGCATGGTTTTTTATCTTACACATTGATGTTTGGCAACATAATTTCAAAATCAATCCAATCAAAATATGATGCCAAACCTTTTCGATAAAAGTTCCCCTTATCTCATAAAGGGTGGAAAAAATCAGGAAGGTTACTGTTCGTCTCACTATGAACAGTTTGCTTCTTGCTAGACACGAAACAAAAGCTACTAAACCAACATTATACTTCGAACTCTAGCTAATAATATATATCAGATCATCAATCTCCTTAAGCGTACAATCGACACTACTACTACAGATTAATAAACACCCTCAACTGACCAAGTCATTCATGATTATAAACATCTCAATTGCAACCCCTCTAGAATGATTCAGCAAATAGAAGAATAAGCCCAGGTCTTAGTCCAATTAATAGGAGTCTAAATCTAATCACACTGATTCTAAGATACAGGCACATAACAGGCTAACCAAATATGGAGAGCTATTGAATTTAAATATGAACATTGATTAACAGCCAATTGAATACAAACGCCAATAAAGCAATTTATTTCTAGCAATATACATCATTACAAGCATAAGATGTGCAAAACAATAGTCAAGCAAGTAACTAAGCTGATGCAGTATTCATCACATGCCTCACAAGGGCTCACACATTCTTTAAAATAACGGAATCATATTAAGAAGGAAAAAAAAAAAAAAAAAAAAAAAAAAAAACTGAGCCTAACAACATGTTTAAGTAGTAAATACTTGATAATAGATATTGTAACGACACGAATTTGCAGGTGCTCTAGCTCCACTTCTGAAACTGGTTTCTAACAGACTATATTAATGGGATCATGCACCTTTCTCTACAAAAGAACCTTCAAGCATTTAAACGTAAAACTTGTATTTTTCCATCATTTTCTAATGCAGTAGGAGGTACCTCTTTTCCTTTCTTCTGCTTAAGGATGACTGCATTTATTCTCCACATTTCTATAGCAATATCTCTTATCCAAATAACCCAAAAGAGGGGGAATCTTTCTTCAGCCGAGAAACCTTCTGATTTTTATCAATATAAAGCTGGGAGAACTGCCTCCATTCCCACCGGAATTTCAAATTTTGCTATTTACAGCAATAAATAAGCCTGCCTCTCAAATTCCCAATCCCAGCTAGAACTTCTTCAAGCAATTAGCCTTTCTAACCAACCACATTCCCAAATCACCAACTGATTGTTCCACTGTTAACCTCCATAGACCATGTACGCCGTCGCCTTGGCTCAGTATTGAAATGTGGGAGTGGTCTACTACTCCTTGAAGGACCAGAATCAGTGGTGGAATTTGAAGTAGATGCCATTGACCTCATTGATCCCCCAAAGCAAGCAAACATATTACGAATGGCACGGCTCCACCTGCCTCGCTCCCTACCTCTTCCTCTTGAAGCAAATGATACCCTTCTAGGAAGGCCACCATTGGTAAAACCACCATCCACCTCAGTGTAAACAACCGGGAGCTCTCTCTCCCCACCTCTCCTACCACCATGAAACCGCCCTACCGCAAACCCACCGCCGGGTAACCTCCAAATGGTTAAGCCCACATTCTCCTCCCCATTTGAGGTCACCGATCCCCCATTTTCGCCACTTTCAGCAGCATCCAGAGAGTTCTGATTATCTGACGGCAATTCATGGCGACACACCGGACAAGAATTTCGAATCAAAAGCCAAGGTAGAATACAATCAGAATGATAAATATGCTTACAGGGCATCTCCCGTGCATCGGTTCCCAATTCGAATGCTTCTTTGCAAACAGCACAGTGTGACTCAGTTTCCAAATGATTTTCACAGATTTGAACAGTGGGCATTGATTCAATCGCAGCCTTCGACGCCGGCGGGTTCTCGAACCGCCCAATACCGTTCATTTCAATCTGAGAAAGTTGCTCCAGAAGCCTATCAAACCCAGACCCCAACAAAAACTCGGACATACTCTGTGGCAGAGGTCTCAGGCCAGAACCACCGCCATCATCATAATAAAGCTCAAACCGACGACTTTCTCCAGCTTCACTCCCATCGGACGGCCCACGAAGAACAATCACAGGATTAAAAGGCGAGCGATCCCCTCCATTCCTCCGAGATCTCCGAAGCCCAGATCCCAAATTCTGCCCTGAATTCGAGCGGTGACCAATCATATACATCGCCGCAGCCGGAAACCTCCTCCGTGGCGTCGTTTCCACGTTCACCAACCTCGACGGATGCTCGATCTGTTCAACGAATCCACTATTACAATCAGGGCACACAACAGATTCCTGATTAGAAACCCTCACAAAGCGATTGCATCGATAACACCAGTAGGAAGACGCCGCCGCCATCGACGACATCAACAAAACTCAATTCGATCAATCACCAACCCCCCAATCGAAGAATCCCACAAATTTTCAATCCAACCAACACCCGAAAACAACACAAAAGATCAACCCAAAAACGAAAAAAAAACTAAAAAAACAAAACCCCCGCACGATCAAAATGTCGGCCTCGAACCCAAAATTAAAAAAAAAAAAAATCAAAGAAAAAACAACAAAAAAGAAAAGGGTGGAATTGAAATAGGGGAGTGTGAATTGGGAAATGAGGGATTCGATTAAAGAACCCTAGAAACTGTGGGGCCAACGAAATTGGGGTGGACAAGGGTTTGAAAGACGAAGGATTTGATTTTGGGAATTTTGTAAATAAAACAGAAAATGGAATGAACTGATTATAAGAGAAAAGGCTTTAAACGGTAAAACCGCGTCGTCTCCGTTAGCGTCTTACCAACGCTTTTTTCAGTTTGGGACACGTGGTGCCATCTTGTTCGTTTAATTTAACGGCGTCAAGATTGTAAAATATGATGTGCAAAATGCTATGTACTTCCGCCGACTGACCAGCCGTTTGCCGCTTCAAATTTTAACTTCTCAACGCGTGGACGAGAGGAATTGAATTTCCGTTAAATTTTATCAAATTTATTTATTATTTTCTTTTTAAGATTAAATTATAAATTTAGGTTTAAATTTTATGTTTATTTAATCTTGTTGTAGGTCAAATTTAGACTAAGGCCCAAATCCAAAAAGTAACTAAGCTCGAGAAGACCCTCGAAACTCACATTGATAAAAGGGAGTCCTCAAACGACAAATAAGACATATTGAGCTTGAAATACCTTATAGAAAAAAAATAACCATTCGTTGAACTAATGTCTCACCACCTGACTAAGGTACAAACCTCAAGAGTGACAATTAGAGAGCTATATAAGTATTTAAGTTTATGGTATCCATAGAGGTTAGAAATTAATTGGTGTTTTAGCTTTATAAACATTTGACTTTGTTGACTTAATTATCAGGTGTATGTGAGGCACAACATCGCACTAATGTGACAACTTATGCAAGTTGGCACGGTTGGGAAGCAATAGCACGAGGATTGACCTAACGAGATGCACCCTCAACAAGGTTGGACTTTCAAATTTTCAAATTTAGTCCTTCAACTTTCAAAGTTTAAGGTTTTAGTTAAACATAAAATTCAAATTTATATTCAATGGATTAATCTTTGTTACAAATTTTGAATTTGTCAATGACTTATTAGACACAAAATTGAAACTTTGGAAACCTTGTAATTTAACATAATTAAAATTTATTCCTTTAAAATTAAATAATAAATTTGGTGCATGAATTCTCTTCATGTCTTTTTTTTACTTAAAAAATTCGAGAGTTGGAGAGTTTGAACCACCTTCAAAATTATAATTAATATAAACTAAGTTAAGCTCGAATTGACAACTTCACTTTGTGTCTATTTAGTATTAATAGCAATCATACCCGTGTTTTATGGCTTCTTGTGATTTTTTTTTTTCTTTTAACTAAAATGAGCCTATATCAATAATAATTGACATGTACTCGGTTCTTTGAAACTGAGGGTCGTGGTTTTTCATTTTCACAATTATTTTGTATGTTGTATATATCATTTGTAGACACATGTTTCTGTTTATTAACTAGTTAAATATTTAAAACAACATCAACTAAATCAATCTTGGATCTCAAAATGGATCCATTTTTATGTTAAACAATTAATGAAATTTTTATAATAGTGGCTGAAAGAATTTGTACAAAACTTATAAATAATAACATTTTTTTGAAGTTAAAAGACTTGAAATAAAAGTAGTTCTGTAATCTGATCTCATAAGCCATATTTAGTACTAATTAAAAAAATGAAGAAAATAGAATATTTAAAAGTTGAAAGCCTAAAATAAAATACTTTAATCTTATTATTATTTAGAGAAAGTTCACTTTTTATCTCTAAATTTATTAAATCCTATCAATTTTTACTTTAAATTTTTAACTTCATCAAAGTGGACAGTAGACTTTGATAAGTGAAGCACCTTCTACCCACGGTTTAATTTTCTAACTCGTTAACTAATTTTAACAAAAAGCGGCGTGAAAATTTCCTTAAACTAATTTCGAACCAGAAATTTGCACATTTTTAATTTGATAAATGAACAAATTAACAATCAAATAACTATGTCAAAGCTTATAAATTTTAATGAAACTTTAGCTCTCATCTCATTTTTCTTTGAAATTTAATCAATTTTAAAACTTTTTAGATAGTTGTGATAGACGCTGATATAAGTCACTAATAGATGCGGATAGAAGTCTATCATGTTTTTTTTTTTTTTGTTATTTTCTGTAAATAGTTTGACATTTTTTCTATCTCTAAAAATTTTCTATTTTATAATTTAAAACACATATGAGAATAATGTTTGTAACAATTTTTCAAACAAAAAAAATTATTAGTAGGAAAAAAGTTGAAACATTTTTCTAAATTTAATGTTTAAATTGTAACACTTAATTAAATTTGAAATTTCAAAATCAAAACAAGTTTTGAGATAAAATTTGCTTTTTTTCTCTATTATTTATTAGCAAAATAAATTCTTCTTGGTTTATGGTTTGTTTATAAAAATTCATACTTTTTATTATTATTATTATTATTGTTATTATTAGATATCAATAGAAAGAGTGCAATTTTGTAAGATTTTCTATTTCTAATTTATGTCCTAATTAATTTTTCCTTTTTTAAGTGAAAGAGAGTAATGAATGGTTTTATATATATCTATTTTTTTTTCTTTTTTTAGTATATACTCATCCTAGAAGGATGGTACATTTAAATATTAGAATATATAATAGATAGGGTGATAGGGAAGGTTTTGTTTATTTGGAGGAATTATTGAAGAAATATATAAAAATTGAAGAATATGGTACTAAAAGCTATTCTCAAAGTTATCACTTTCAAGCCTCAATTTATTATTCAAAGCTACAATTATGGCTTTGACCAACAAAGTAGTTTTCATAAGAATCTCTTTTAACTTTAATTTCCAAAGTTACCTCATTCTTTCTCTTTTCATCTTTATATATTCCTTCAATATCTCCCCCCAAAAATATCTCTTTGCAAACCAAATTATTTGATTGTTATTAAACATGCTTGAATATTCCTTTTTTTTTTTAAAGTTAAAATTAATTGTGACTATATATATAGTAAATTGTACCAAAAAAAAAAAAAGACATTCTCTTTTCTAGTTGGTTTTAATTCTCCTCTTTAATGGAGAATTTGAGCACATTTCAATTACAAGTTTCTTGAATTAAAAGATGTAGTCTTTAACTCTCTCTCTCTCTTCTTCTTCTTCTCTTTTTTTCTTTTTTTTTTTTTTTTTTTTTTTGTCATTTTCAAATAAAAAATCTAGTTTGGTTTCTATGATTTTAAAAGTTTCAATTTATTCTCTGGTTTGGGTGTTATTTTAATTTGGTCAATATAATTTAAAAAATTCTTATTTGATTTTTCTTGTCCATACTTAGTATAAATTTGGTCTTTACGGTGTTAACTAAACTTTACGAGTTACTCTAAATTTGTAATTTTTCTGTTCGAAAAATCATAACCATTTTCTTTTATTCTTATTCATTCATGAACCCTTAAGGCCTTATACATCTAACCAACACCGTTATCTAAATAAAAACTACCACACGTTTTTTTTGGGTTGTTTTCAAATATAGTAAAATGAACTAATCTATTTACAAATATAAAAAAATTTCATGTCTATCAGTGATAAGATCGCTATAGAATTCTATCGCGGTCTATCGCTGATAGACGAATTTTTCTATATTAGAAATATTGTATCAATTGTTATCATATTTAAATCAGTCTCTGACCCTTGTTTAGAAATTTTTCTGTAATTGTGTTTGATTTCAGATTTTTTTTTTTTTTATCTAATTACTAATTTTTCTCTCTAATTCCTGATTTTTCTTCCTATTCAAATTTGAAATTATTTTTTGTTTTTCTCAGTTTTTTTTCCGATTTCATATCTTTTAAATTTTGAAATCTAATAAATTAAATCTACGATGGATTAAATTAAAATATTTTAATTTTCAAATTTTCAAATTTTAAATTATTTTATAAAAAAAAGAATGAATAAGATATTTTAATTTAGTTTAAGGGAATATTTATTTATTTGTTATATAAGGTTTGTGAGTTAAAATTTAATTTAATTAAATTAAAAAAATAAAACAAAACAAAAGTAAACCTAGTTACTACCACTGACGCCCTCCCTCTCTCCCTTCCACCCACCCTTCCTCTCAACTCAACATTCTTCTCCTCATTCGCATGAAAACAACATTCTACTGCACTGATGACACCGCAAACCCCATCAACCTTCTTCTGCAAGGACGACGTTGCATAGATGCTACCGCACGCCATGGAGCTTCCTGTCTTTCTCTTTCTAGCTCATTTATCATCTCCTTATCATTTTGTCTCGCTCTCCTTAGATCTCTTTTCTACGAAGTTTTACCCACATATGAAGTCGCCGATCGCAAGCTTTGCCACCGTGTGGTTGTCGGAGGAATCGACCAGCAATGTTTAGGTAAAAATGGGGTTGTTTCGTGGTTATTGTTAAACTTTTGGTTACTGTGATATGGGTTGACTTCGATTAAATCACTGATTTGATTTGGAGTTTGGTGGGGCTTTTAGAATACCTTACAATGTATTTTCTGTTTTTGGATTGGTTGTAGTTTATGAGTTTTATCATTTTGAGTGTGTGTGGGTAGTTTAGGTATTTGTTTATTTGTATATTTTATTTAAAATAATCGTTTTGTTATTTTTACAATATTTAAAAAAATTTACTATTTTTCCAAATGAAACTTTAGATTTTGCTATTTATCTAGTCAACCCTTTAAATAAAGTACTAATCAGTAACCATCTTCTCCTCGAACAAAAAATTGTGATAAAACTTTTCGTTGAATTAATCATTCTTTTTGCAATTCATCTCATTAGTGAATTAATTTTACCTAAACAAACATTTTTACTTTTCTCTTGAGCACACCATCTTTAGTCTTGTAACTCAACCATAAATCGAATTGTTAGTCATAGGTGAAGGATCAGATTTCACCCCCTCATTTTTTACGTAGAAAATCTTTTGACTTTTTATTTTAAATGCATATTTATATAAGCCAACTTGAATATAGTTCTAACCGTCTCAATTAACAACAAAAAAAAATAAAGCAAAATAAAAATCTAACAACACGCTAAATTATATTATATGATTATTTATTCTACATTTCCACAAAATTCAAAACAAATGAATCCAAATACCAATTGAAAAAACAACAAATTTTCAAAAAAGTAAAAAAAAGCTACAAAATTAATGACCAAACCAAATCGATCTAAAAGTGAATAACGGGCTTGAATTTGGCAACCACCTTCTTGAGTTGATCGACCAAAGAAACATACGACACCGTTCCATCATTTCCAGCCAAAACTCTATACTTATCCTTCCTCGTAAAATTTGTACATTCAAATCCCAAACTTGCCGCCAATATCCTCTGCACGTGATTCGCCACCTCGTGCGGGTTTTTTCCGGCCGAGCAAGTTGCCTCGACCGGCAACTGGTTCAAAAACGTCACCTCATAGACCGGTCGCGGGTTCATGAAGAAAAAAACCGGGTCCAATCCCTTCCATCCTCGAGCCGTAGTTGCATGAAAAAAACCAACCCGGTAATTCATCGCCACTGGTACAATCCTGTCCGTTAGTTCCGCAAATAGCGCGCTGAATCTCAAGAGAAACGGCTCCCGACATGTCGTTCCTTCGGGGCAAACAACCAAGTCGCCTTTGGATAACTCTCTTTTGATTTTCTCCGCGTCGACATGTCGGATTCGGGTTAATCGAACGGTGGGGATTGGGGAAAGGATTTCTGTTAGGCGGGAGATGGAGTAGGTGACGGCAGGGACTCTGCGGCGGAGCACGGTGGCGAGGACGACGGGGTCCATTAAGGTGCGATGAGTGCAGACGAAGAGTACACCGGAGGTGGCGGCGGTGGGGTTGCCGGAGAGCGGCGGCGGGGGGTGGCCTCTGACGATGACTTTGCCGCCGAAAAGACGGGTGGCGTAAGGGATGGCCCACATTGGTAAAATTAAGCCGATGGAGATTCGGAGGATGGCGAGGATTATGCCGAGTGGGACCCATAGGAGGATTAGGAGGGCGGTGGCCGGAGTTGGGCGGTTGACAAGGCGGCCGTCATGGAAGATGACCGGTGACGGTCGGAGATCTTGGTCGGGTGGAGTGTGGTCTCGAATTTGGGCAATGGTTAACGGTGAGTGCATTTGTTCCTGAAAGATTAATCACAACAATGCCATTAATGTCAAAAAAAAATTTGTCCATTTGATAATTATATAATTTTTAATTTTTAAAATTAAGCTTGTTTTTTAATTTTTTTAATAATTTATATCTTTTTTTAGTAAAAGAGTTTTGAGGCAGAAGATGTATTTATAGATTTAATTTTTTAATATCAAACAAATCACAAAACGTTTAAACAAATTAAAATATACCAAATTCAACTAATTTTATTAATTTTCTTTTTCTCTCATTTTTCTATTTTGCTTACCCTTTGCTTAATTATATGTACTACCCAATATTTTTACCAAAGAGTACTCACTTTGATTAATTCTAGTTTTTACAATTCCATTCAACTTTTAGTATAGTTCATTCATTTAACTTTCTCATTTACTTTATATTAAATCTCATAACTCGTCATTTTTCCTATTAATTCTACCACTTCTATATAAAAGGAGTAAAAAGTAGCCTAAGAAAAGTGTTAATTTTTAGTGGATTGATTTAAATATATATAGTTTAGTAAATAAGTACCAATTTGACATATTAATTGCTAAAGTTTAAACTTTATAGTTAATTAAAACAAAGCTTAGGTGGAAAAAGAAAAACTATTAATGTTCAAAAGATGTGTTTACTCAAAAAAAAAAATGAAACATTTATTGTTAGAGCATGAAAAAGTTTGTCAAACTAACCTCACAAAGATCCAAAAAGGAAGAACATGATGAAGGTCTTCCTAAACCCATACTAGGCCTTCTTCCACCATTACCCAAATCAAAAAGCTCATAAATCTCTTCAACAACAGAACCAAATCCTCCCTTCACAAACCCGGTTGCGAACCCGAATCGATTAAACCCGAGTTCGCACCCGATGACCTCATCGGCTAGTAAATGCTCCTTTACAAACCTCTCTACCATAACCCTTGGCATCTTGGTCACCACCACTCGTTTTTTAAACCCACTTGCCAATCTCCAAACATTCATATCCAAATCATCCATCAAAAACTTGGGCAAAACTGCCCTCGAAACCGACTCGATCTCCGCCTTTCGAACTCCAAACACTGCCACAAACGTCGCCACTCTCAGCCCCAACTCCGCCATCCCCGCCACCTCGAGAAGGCATACGAGTGGCCACGATAACAGCAACAGCGCGAAACGGATTAGACCGGAGGCCTCGAAAGCCATCAACATGAAGTAGGAGAATACATCAGAGCTCTTCAACAGAGTACCTTCTAGCTCTGCAATTACAGATTTCATTTTTCTTTTTCCTTAATTTGGGTTTGTGGAAGATTAGTCTAAAATTTTGAATTCTAAATTCTAATTGGCTTTGGTTTCTTGTTTTGGATTGGAAATGAGAGAGGTTTATAAAATGGGATTGGTGTCTTCTTTTGACTGTTTTTCTTTTATTTTTTTTATTTTCTATTTATTTTGGGCAAGTGGGAATTTTGGCAGTTTATCAGTTTACAACTACCAACTCTCCTTTTTATGCTCTTTCTTCCCAATGTCACCCATATTTCTCTCTATTTCTCTCTCTCTCATTATCTCTATCTTTGTAAGAAAAAATTCTTCAACTCAATAAAAAGATTTAAACAGTTCTTTTTTTTTTTCTTTTTAAAAAAAATGATATTACAAGTTTACTCCAGTTCATTTAGATTTTTGTTTATTTAGTCATTTGAAAATTAAAAAATATATATATATACAATAAATACAGAAAAATTACTATAAACAGAAAAAATATCAAACTACTTATAAATATTGACTCATTTTTCTATATTTGAAATTAGTCCATAAATATATCCTTAAACTTTAAACTTTTTGTTTATTTGGTTCTTACATCTTCAACATTGTGTTTAATATAGTAGGTCATTAATATAATCAATATTTAAAAACATTTTTAGACTTACTATACACGAAATGCATTTTCACATTTTCAATATTGTATACATAAAAGAACATTAGAATGTTAACCATTTTAAAAAATTTACAACTAAAATGTTAGTGACTAAAAGATGTCCACCCCTATTTTATTAAAGATAAAAGGGACTCAATTATTTGCTTTAATGAGGAGTGTATATTTTATACATAAAAATGAAAAAAAAAAGGGAAAATCAATGAACATTATTTATCTACAAATTATGAGTAATTTCTAATGTTGTTCTTTATTATTATTAATATTATTTTGAATGGATGAATTTAATTAAAATTTTTAATGTTAGGATATTTAGAAGTAATAAAATGATAATACGCCACGGAAAATACACAAGTAACGTTGGATGACTAAACCCCAACAACCTGGGGGAATTGGAATTGTTGTTACAATTTGATTGTATACGTGTCAGCATGTAAATGGATGAGCTGGCGTGAGACTTTAGGTTTACTTAACCATGGATTACCAGAACCCCAGATACGTAGAAATTGAATTCAAAAGCCACCATCTTTTATTTTATTTTATTTATTTATTTTTGGTTAAATTGAATGTTTCAAATGTTATGAGAAATGTCCTTTTTTATTCCATGAAAGTTGTTCATCAAGCCACAATATTTTTGGGTTCTTTTCACCTTTTCCTTTTGACTGTTTGATAATCAACTTAGAGTATTCTAGAAGTGTCTTTTCGTACTCTATTTTTTGTTTTTGTTGGAAAGGTTACTTTTCAGTAAATTCTATTTTGAGGGGAAGATTAGAGATTATTTATGAGGAAATAAATAAAGCTTAAAATGCTATTTTGTTCTCTGTATTTTGGATTACATTTCATCTTAAATGTAATCCAAAGTCAATTTTTATCAAAATTATTTAAATAATTACAATAATTTTCATAAAAAAAAAATACATTATGTGAGTATGTGCATGTTTTCACATTTGATGAAATAAGTGCTAGTAAGACCTTTTTTTTTTCTTTTTTTTAAAAAAAAAATCAACCATCTAACCATACGAATTAATTTTAAGATTTATTGAAAAATAGAAACTAAAATTGAAAATTTGAAAGTATAAGAATTAAAATAAAAACAAAACTAAAAAAAAAAAAATACAAAAACTGAATTGGAAAAGGGTAATACAACTTAAGTTGCACCTATCTCATGTATCTCCTTCAATCACAAACGAAAAACTAATAATTTAAAATATATTTTTTTTTAAAAAAGAAATTTTTTTATAGGTGGTAATTTGTTATTGAACACTTGGAAGGACAACACACCAATAGGTTCAACCTAGAATGCACCCAAAACATCGTCTTTTTCATAGGAAAATATCCTTTAATTTTTGTTTCACTAGCTAAAGGTGAATAATCCAACAAGTGAGAGTATGCAGGTTCGAGCCTAGAAATGAGATAATTTGTTTGGAAAAATATGAGTTTGTTTGGTAGAGAATTCTAATTCTGTTTTATGTTTTTCAGATTCACTGAGTTCAACAAATATGTGTTTGGCAGACAACTCGAATTCTATTTCTGATAACTGTTTTCGGATTCTGTGATATAAATAGTACAAATTCTAAAAACAACATTTTTATGTTTTCAATTATCCAGATTTTAAATTTTAAATTTTAAAATGTAAAATTATATTAAATAAATATAAAAATATTTAGAAATACAAAATGTCATGTTATAAATTCAATTCATTTTTTTAAAAAAATATAATATGTATTATGTAATGTATGATAAATTATATAATATTATAATATAATAACCATATAATTTTTCTAACATAAATAAATTAATAATAGTTTTTTTGTCAACTAAATATTAGTGGGTAACTACCATTAATTTTATTATTTATAAATATATAGTATCAAACACATTTTAAACAATTGTTTAAATTAGAATTCATTTTTCTAAATCTAGTACCAAACACATATTTGAAAATATGAAATATAACTTTGTTTTTATTGACTTGTTTTCAAATTCTCTATCAAACAAGCTCTAAATTCAAAGTTGATAAAAAAAAGTTGTTTATATATTTGGCTTTTTTTTCCTCTTAAATGAGTGTTAATAATTACTATTACAATCTATTTAATTTATATATGTTTAAAATTAAGAGTAGAATTTTCAAATGTTTACTTTTTATTTTAAAAGTTTAGCTATTTTTTTTTAATTAAAAGAAAGTCAAATACCAAAACCATAAATTACAAATGGATACTAATGTATGTATAAATTGAATTCATCGATTAAACTCTATTTAAATTTGGAGATTTCCTACCATTTCGTTTAGTAAGAGTATTTTACCTTCATATTGACGAATAAAGAAAAATGGCAACCCTTCATAGAAAAATAGATGAGATGACACTTGAGATAATGCTTACTTTTAAGTCGTTATCTTATAACGTATAATAACCCATTTGAAAACCTTTCGACTTGAAAAGATGACTAATTTTAAAATTTATGAAAAGTACAAATACTTAATTTAGACAGTTAAAAGTGTTAATGCCAAATTTTAGATAAGAAAAAATGCACCAGATCTTCACTTGACAGCAACTGTAAATTTGTAATTAGAAAAGAGAGGATCAGCAAAACAAAGAAAAAGAACTCTGATACCAAAGTTAGAATGAGAACTCTATAATGGAAAAGAAGTTGTGAAGTTACAAAGATATATATATATATTTTACCTTGTGTGAAGTACTAGATTTTTTTTTTTTTTTTTTTTTTTTACCTCGTATGAAGTTATGAAGATATATTTATAGATAAAGTTGACATAGGTTGTTCCCTAGGATTTTAGAGTCGCCTCAGAATTAAGATAACCTACCGAGTCGAAGGGCATGTCCGACTTTATATTTGAATATGGTCGGTCTCGGCCTCCCTTGGGCCATATTCTGAGCCTAAATTGATCTTTCAGGCTGAGACATGCTTTATGCATGCCACATTAGGTATTTGGCATGGCTCGACCTCGACCTTGGCTCATTTTAGTCCTAAGTTGCCACTATCGGTCCATATGATACTATTTTCTTGACTTTGTCTTTCTCATTTGCATCAAATGTCAATTAAACTATTCGATCTAAAATCACCCATAACAGAAAGTATAGAGATCGTAATGAAATAAAATTAAATGTAGATGAACTAAAATAATATTTTAAATTAAAAAGACGAGTCCGTAGCTAGTAGTAATGTTACTATTTTATTCGCGAGGACAGCCTTTTATTGTTTAACAAGCAATCAAATTCTCTAAACTACTATAAAAGGTCAAAATAAAATTAATAAATAAATAAATAAATAAAATCTTAAAAATATCCAACGGTGTCAAACGTGCAAGCTTTCGATCAGAAAATAAGATCTTATGAGGATTGTAAATGTAAATGCAATTGGAAATAACACAACCAAAGTCAAACATTAATTTTAATTTACATTCATTAATGTTGTCTATCTAATGTCAATTTGGATCCAATCTTTGCCATGTTTCAAGCTGTATCCAACTTTCATATGATTTTTTTTCAATATCTTACTTTAATCTTATTGGAAAAGAAATTAAGTTTTACTTCTAAATTTGATAAGGGTTTTAATTTCATAAATAATTGTCCATTAAACTTTGATTAATTGTTGCAATCTTTATCAATCTAACAAAACTTTAACTAATTAAAACACTTCTATATGCCTAAGCTTTGGTATATCGAGCAATATTTGTGATAGATAATTTTGTTGGGTTTTTAGCAAAATATTAAAAGTGCAGTTGTCCCACATCGGTTAAATTGAAGAATGAGGGTGGACTCCAAGCCTATAAAAAGAGTCTATGCCTCTAGTTTCAATTTGTGCCAGTTAGAAACACTTTAACCTTAGTGTGCTAACGCTAGTTAAATTCCTTTTGTATTCTCTAATTTGAGAGTGGGAAAAAGGTGTGAGTAGTATAAAAGCTTTGAGAGAGTGTTCTTGTAATTGGGATCGGGAGAATTATTCTGTGTGATTGTAATAATTTTTCACATAGTGAATTTTTCTTGGTCCGTGGTTTTTCTCCAAGGTTGGGGATTTTCCTTTACTTATTCGGTAGAAGTGGGAGGTTTTTCCCAACGAATTTTATTATCTTTTTTTTCATAATCTCCATACTGAACGAAAAATCAAAATTTAGTCCTAAACTTAATAAGTTATATCAATTTTTACTTTAGTCTTTCAATTTTATTATATTGGATCATAAACTTATAAAGTATAATAATATTTACCATTTATTAACTTTTTGGGTCTTGAAAATTGTGGTTGTTTCTTCACACTATTTTACCATAGTTTTGTTTTTTTTTTTTTTTGTAAAGAAAACATTTATTTTAAGGCCCTCTTTAATAACTATTTAATTTTTTGTTTTCAGTTTTTGAAAATGACTGTTTTTAAATATAAAAAATTGAGTCAAACTATTTACACTTATAGAAAAATTTCACTATCTATCCGCGATAGACTTCTACGCGATAGAGCAATAGAAGTCTATCGCGGATAGATAGTGAAAATTTTTCTATATTTGTAAATAATTTGATATTTTTTCTATAATAATTTTTCTTTTGAAAATCAAGCTTATAAACATTATTCTCACTCATTTATTTTTTTTATATCTATTTTTAAGAGTATTTTTAAAAATCAAACTAAATTTTGAAAACTAAAAATTAAAAATTACTCCATGATAATATATATAGGACGTAAGAGTAGTGTTTATAAGCTTGATTTTCAAAAACTAAAAACTAAAAATAAAAAATCAAATGATTATTTAAATGAGATCTAAAATAAATGGAAAAAATTCAAAGCTTAACTTCAATTTTGAAACCATCTCTAAAAAAGTATGTATCAAAACAAAGAATTTTTTTTTTTTTTTTGTAAGAAAAGGCAAAGATTGTGTTTTTATTTTAAATTTTCAAAAACCAACTAGTTATTAAGAAACAGTCTTACATTAAAATTTGTTGAAATTAAAAGTTTAGGTTACGTGGATATTAATATTATATCCACCGTTTTCTTGGAAGAATATCCACCGATCTTGTTCAACATTCTTAAAAGTATAGTTTCGTGTATGTCTGCAGTTTTCTTACAATCTCATACATTCATACTATAATCAACTTTTATTTTTGTTTTTTTTTCTTTACAATTGTATCAATTTTAATTTAACATGGATCTATGATGAAGCAAATTTTCGACTCCATTGTTGTTGAACAATGTCTTTTGACATAGTAAAATGATTATATAACTTAGATGGAATATCACTCTTTAATATTGATGGGGTATGATGAAAATATCATATCCATAAAAGAGAATATTTTTTTTTAATACAATTTAAAAACAAAACTTAAATTTAAAAGTGAAAATTACATTTTTAATTACTTTTTAGATTTTGGGTATAACTTTGATTTGGTCATTAAGTTAAGTTTAGCCTTTTAAATTTGAATTTTGTTTTAATCAGGTTAAATAGTTCCTAAGTTTCAGCTATTAGCGTTAATGTCTATTAATTAATCAAAATAATTATAAAGTAAGGTTTTAAATTTAATTTTAATAGTAATAAACAATAAGAAAATTTAATTAATTATAATTTTTTTAAATTTTTAAAATTAATCAATACATACACGTTAACATTAAAGGCGAAAAGTTAATATTTAGTGAACAATCGAAGTTAAAAGTGTAAAATCTTGAAAACAAAAACTTAGATAAAAGTTTATATTGATTGAATTGATAAAAGTTTTGAGAAGAAGATTGATTACAAAAATGAGAAAATCTTCTATTTCTTCCTCGAGGTATTTATTTTAAGAAATATAATTTCTCCTTTTCACTAAAGTACCAATTTTTAACATTTCCTAAATAGGAGGGTTCGATTGAAAAATATTATGATAATAAGATACAAATGCTAAACTAAAACTTTTGAAGCATTAGCTAAACCAAATTGTAATAAATATATTTACCTAGAGCTTTCGTCTAATTAAAGCTAAACTCTAAAAGTCGAAAATTTTTAAATAGAATATTTGAAAGCTATTTTAAAAGAAACAATAATAAGAGAAAAAAAACGAATAAAAAATATATATCAATATATATCCCTAAACTTTCATGGTTTTATTAATTTAAATTTTAATTAATAATTATAACCATTTAAATCAAACTTTAATAAATATATCAATTTGTACCTTCCATTATTTTTCATTTGATCAAACATCATGCAAAACTTATAATTTCATTAATTAAACCCCTAAACTTTATAAAGAAATAAATTTAGACTCTCAATTATGATTTTCTTCAAAAAATCATCCACACATTAATTATAATAATTTATTTTATTAATCTAACATTTGATGCATGAACAATTTCCATAGATAATCTTAATCATACGTCTAAATTTTCTATATAAGTGTCATGTGATATTTTTAAAATAAAATCTAAAATATGGTGTAAATATATAAGACATACACACGAATTTTCAAAGTTTACATTGATACAACTCCAAATTTTAAGAGTATAAATTAATATTTTTTAAAAATAAAATTGAGGACATATGGTGGTTAACCATTAAGTATGGGTGATTGTGATATTGGGAAGGGCCAAGAACCAATTTGGATGATTTGAGAAACTTGCAAGAAACCCACACCATAAAAGGATTGAATAAGTTTTGCTAATCTTTTTGGTAAAACAATCGATTGTCTATATATATATAATTATGAATAAAGTGTTTTGCGTAGAGAGGAAGGAAGGGTTTCCCTAAATTAGGTGAAGTTGTTAAGAGAAAACTAGCTTCTCCCTCTTTTTTCCTACCTTAACACAAATTCCAATGATCTTATCTTCATTTTCCTAACAACTTTTTGTCCTTTCTTTTTTTTTTTTCCTTTTCAATTTCTCATAAATTATTCCAAGGATCCATCACAATAAGATTGTGCTAACTTATTATTCAATGTCATTTCGAGCCTAAACTATGTATATCTTCTGTCAAGAAGTTAGAAATTTAAATCTATTTATCTCATTTATTGTTGAACTAATGAGAAATCTTTCCTTTGATAAATTTTTCAATATCAAATATAAAATTTAAATTTTAAAATAGTTTACTTTCTTACATTATACTATGGTAAATATGAAATTAGGTTAAATAATGTTATTCCTAATTTGATGATAGAATTAGGGCGATGAATGTCTTCTTTTCTTTCTATATTTTTTTCTTTTTGAATATAACAAATGAGAATATGAAGATTTAAATTTTTAATCTATTAAATATTAATTATCACTACTTAGTTATGCTCATTTTAAATAGCGTATTATCATTTATTTATTTATTTTTAATTTTGATATGTGTAATGGACCTCTTACTTCATGTTCAAACAATGTGCAAGTTTACATTTCTATAAATTTTCATACTATTTTTTTAAAAAAAAAAATTATAGGAGAATATAATGGGGACATATGATTAAGAAATCGAGATGAAGCTCAAAGAAAATGACAATGAATGAAAAATAGTTACAAGATTGAAATTAGAAAGGTTGAGAGGGTATTATGAGATTGAAAAGGATTGAATTTAGTCCTTTTCATCTTACAAAACACTTTTTTTCCATCTATTTTATTATAGAATTAAGGAAAATTTTCACCGATAGAAAAAATGTTAAATTATTTACAAAAAAAATAATAAAAAATGATAGACATTGATAGACTTCTATCAGCCTCTATCAATGATAGATTTCTATTATTTCTATCACTAATAAACTCTGATAGACTTCTATAGCGTCTATCACAACTATTTAAAAATTATGCTATTCTATGTAAATAGTTCTCCTTAGTTTTCTATTTTTAAAAATTCTCTTAGAATTAATTATACACCATAGTCCAAAATTTGAGGATTATTTCAATTATGCCCTTAAAGTTTGAAATTTAATTCAAAAACTACCTAGTGAGACTTTTTTTCTCTTGAAATGAATGACATAAATTGACGTATCTATTGATTATAAAAATTAAAATATATGTGTAATACCATTTACCACTCATTGACAACTATCCCTCAACTTTATGCTCTTTATATATATATATATATATATATATATAAACTAATTTTAATTAGTAATAATAGTTTTAGCTAACCTAATGGTAAATGTGTCTCTTAGATCACTGGACCCAAGTTTGAATCCCATTCCACACATTAATTTTTTCAATTTTCCCTTCCTTTAATAGACCTTCAATTTTCGAAATAATAATAATTACACTAATTTCCACAAATACAGCTGGAGAATTAAGAAGAAAGTCATGTAGGAAGTGACTATTCATAGAGATGTCCACATTGTAGGGCCAGGGATGACTTCCCTGCTCCCCATTTCATTCTCCACCCCCGCCAAATCTCCACGGGAATCAGGACAGGAAATTTGTGAGGATCGGGTTCTCGAAGGGAATTTTTCACGTTTGATTTTTTTTTAAAAAAAAATCAATTAACATAAATCACTATTATGGAAAAGTTTCAATGAAATGGTTTAACTTTTATATGATAGTTCTGTTGGAACAATTAGAATTTAAAGAAAAATTACTCAAAATTTTCAAGTTGAAGGAAATAATTATCTATCAAATATTCATATATATAATCTAAATTTATTAGAATTCAAACATATCTTTTTTTTAACACTAATTCAAACATATTCATTATTTTGACTATTAAACAATAAATCTTGAGAATTAAATATACTATTTAAATAATAAAAATAAATAATATAACATTAAATTATTATAATAAATATAAAAAAAACCCTAACGGGACACGGGGACAGGGAATGTGTTCCTCGTCTCCATCCCCATTTAGCTTTTAGGAAATTTTTTTCCTGATACGGGGCCCCGCGACGAAAGTGGACATCTCTAACTATTCGACTTCATTTTTAAATTACTTTTAGATTTCTTTTTGTGTATTTTTTTTTTATTAAAGCCGTCTTCAACTTCTTCTTGACTTCTTCTTCAACTTCTCTCCTAGTTTGTGAGATAAGTTATTTAATTTATTCTTCTTCTTCATCTTAAGTTTGCTATTATATTTATATGCATTTAATTTTTAGGTTCAATTACTTCTAGTTTATACATTTTATTTTATGTTTTAATTACTTTAATACATTTAATTTAAATCATGATAGCTAGACCTTAAATTTCACCTCAACGAATAAAAGAAGTTCAATATTAATAAATTGAAGAAGGGAAATAAATAGTTACAGATTTTAACTAATTGAAAGTGTCTATAATTACCTCTCATATTTCTACTTTATGCATCTTCTTTTTCATATGCTTTTGTACTCGTGAGAACTTTGATCAATAAAAATCCATCTGAGAAACTTGACAACACATCAATAATTTACAACAAATCATTCTTATTTGTTTTAGTTTTTTTATTTTATATTTATTTTATTAATTTTTGAAATAATTTATGGATCTTAAGTAAATATCTTAAACTCTATTTGTTGGGCTGTTTAAGTTATGATATTGTTGTTATGTTGTCAATTTCTTCTTGATTATAAAATCCACCCGTTAACAAAACTTCTAAATCCACCACTAATGACAACTATATATATATATATATATATATCAAACCGTTACCATTCATTTCAATCCAAAAGATATCATAACATAATTTACAACATATTCACAAAATTAATTTTTATTCATTACTTACTACATAAATTCATATGAATAATATTATAAACGATGTCTTGTATGCATTTCAATTTCTACACATAATTTTAATGAGAAAAAAAATCTCCAAAGGTAACTTTTTGAAATTAATTATTTCAAAACTCTAAGAGTTAAAAGATGAATTTTTTCATAACGTAGGGACATAATTGAAATATACTCTAAATTCAGGGATATATATATTTGGTATAATTTAGTCTTTATTAAAATTTTGGTCAAAAGTATGGTTATTCAAGTGTTTACTAATAAATCGATTTATCTATTACTAGGTAGTTGAAAATTTAAAATAATCGACAGGTAGATTAGTAAAACAAAAATAAATAAATAAAAATACCATTTTCAGTTCTTAGGATGTGTGATCAATTGTACTATTTTTTATTTTTGTACTTTCATATATTTCAAATTAAAATTTTTCATACATTTCAAATTTAAATTTTTATACTTACAGCAAGTGCAGATCTATGAAGGGGCCATTAGAAATCTATGAAGGGGCCAGTAGATACGTGTTCCTCAATTAGTGACGTTTTATATGTTTGTATATTATTTTTCACTAAATATTAAAATTTTGTAATTATAGTTAATTTTTATTATTCTTTTATTTGAAATCAACAAATAAAACTGTAGCTTAATGGCATGGAAGGTCACGAAATGTTGGTAGACTAGTGTCAAGTTGTGGGTTAAATCATGAGAAGTCTATTTTTCATTTTAATTTTGAACATATATTATTCACCAAACTTATTTATATTTTATTTTAAATTTTTATTTCTAAAAAAATATAGCAATATTTTGAATCTTTATAAAATTATTTTATGAAAATTGATTGACTAAGATTTAATTTATATATTTGAGAGAATAAATCTATAAAGATTAATAATAATTTGTAATTAATATTACTTCAATTTAGATATCATATTAATATGTCAACGCATTTAAAATTATATTTATATAAATATTAAAATATAAATTTAGTCCCTAACTTTTAAAAATTGTTATTAAATAAATTCTTAAACTTTAAATTTTAACTTTAATTCCCTAAATTATCTAATAAATCTATAAACTTCAATTCTATATCTAATAGATCTCAAGAATATTAAAAATTAACTATTTTATAAAACAAAAGAAATAATTTATGTCTAATTGAACTTTAAAATATATTTTAAAATTTAAATTTTGTAGTTAATAGATAAATTAATTTTAAAAAGATATCTAATGGTAACTATTAAGCACAAGGTTAGATTTAATGTCTAATATAACATTTAAATTTTAATATTTTTAAATATGTAAGAGACCTACTGAATGTATTATTGACATTTTAAGAATCTATTAAATACAAAAATTGAAAATTTAGAGACCTATTAAACATTTTTTTAAAGTTTAGGAATTATATATAAAAACAAAAATTGAAAAGTTTATAAGCTAAACTTTTAACTTTATATATACTATTGTGCCTCCTTGTTACAACATGATGCTTCCCTGCTCATTCTCCCTGTTTGGTTTGTTTCTGTTGTACTTGTTCACTAGTTGTAATCTGTATTTGGTAGATCAAATTTGACTCACCTAATCGTTCCTTAATTCTCTTCAGATTAGCTGGACCAAATCTGATCTCCTTCCTCTTATTTAAGGAGTGCTTGTATCTCTCGTTTCTCAACATAAGTAATACAGAAAAATATAGAACTGAAGTTAAAGGACTTTCTTCTTCAATCTTCTATCTTACTCTCTCAAAACCAAACTTGGTATCAGAGCCATTTTGATGGCTGACGCCCAAGAGAAAACTTCTCCTTCTGATCCCGCTTCTCTTGTCACCTCCTCTTCTATTCACATCCAGCCTGAAATCAAAACCAGTTAAGAAATTCAGTTAGATCCTAACAGGTACCAAGTAAACTCAGGAACCATGCCTGTTGGTACACCAGCTTTCACCAATTTGCTCAACCACGTGACCTCAATCAAACTCGACAAGGGTAACTTTCTTCTGTGGCAAAATATAGTTATGCCTATTCTGAGAAGTTACAAACTTGAGGGACACCTAACCGGGAAGACACCTCCTCCAGAACATTCGATCAGTATTCCACCTTGTGAAGACGAACCAAATGGACTTCTTCTTCCTAATCCTGAGTTTGATATTTGGTTGGCAGCTGATCAGCTCTTAGTAGGATGGTTATACAACTCAATGTCTCCTGCTGTTGCTGCTCAAGTTATGGGCCATGATGAAGCAAAATCCCTTTGGGAATCTATCCAAGAATACTTTGGAGTGCACTCAAGATCTCAAGAGGACTTCAACAGACAAATGCTGCAACAAACACGAAAAGGTAATTCCAAAATGGAAGATTATCTAACTACCATGAAAAATTACTTTGATAATTTGCATCTTGCTGGTTTTCCTATGGATATGCGCACCTTTACTTCCTATATTCTGGCTGGTCTCGATGAAGAGTTTACTCCAATTGTGTGTGTGATAAGAAGCTTGAATCTGTCTTGGAGTGAACTCCAATTTGAACTTTTGTCTTATGAACAACGTATGGAGCATCTTCAAACTACCAAAGCCACTGTTACTGTTAACCAAGCCTATACTCAATATGCAAGTCTAGAAAGACAGAAGAACTCTTCCCCTCATTCCAACCAAAATTCAAGGCAACCGAGGAAACACACAGTCCGCTCAGAGAGGAGGAAGATCCAGAGGCAGAGGAAGGTACACATCCTCTTCAAACTCTCGTCCCATTTGTCAAGTCTGTGGTAAGATGGGACATACAGCAGTCATTTACTACCATCGTTATGATAAACCTGATGGTGCTCCTACTCAATATTCTCCAAGGAATTCAACCTCATCTCAATCCAATCAGGAGCCTGGCTCCCCGTCTGCCTTGATGGCCTTTCCAGAGACTCTCCAGGATCCGTCTTGATATCTAGACAGCGGAGCAAGCAACCATGTAGCATCTGATTTGGGAAAACTATCTCTCAAAGGTAAACCTTCTGTCTTCAAAAATATTATTGTGGGAAATGGTTCCAAGTTGCCTATTGTTTGTGTTGAGACTATTTATCTGAAAACTCTTCTTGGAACCTTAACCCTCAAGGATATCCTAGTTGTTCCTATGATAAGAAAGAATCTCCTTAGCATCTCTCAACTAACCAAAGATAATTGTGTAACAGTTGAGTTTCATGATAATTTTTGTTTTGTTAAGGAAAAGAAGTCCAGAGTGGTGTGCTTGGTAGGGAGCTTTGAGAATGGTTTGTACAAGTTGCTTGGTGTGGAAGAAGCCTCAGCCGTGAAGATTCTGAATAAAGAAGCAGAAAGATCAGTCTCCATGGGAGTAACCAACTCTGTGCAGATTAAGAGCAATCATGACAAACAAGATTTGAAGAAATTAAGTTGTTTTGCCCTTTTCACTTGTACAAAGGATGTTTGGCACCAAAGATTAGGTCATCCATCTATTAGAATTTTGAATCAGGTCTTGGCTAAGTGTAATGCTTCTGTTGATAGTAATGATAAAATGATGTTTTGTGAGGCTTGTAAATTTGGAAAGTCTCATAAGTTACCCTTTACTCTATCTGATTCTCGTACCTTAAAACTACTTGATCTTATTCATACTGATTTATGGGGGCCATCCCCAGTTTCATCTTGTGATGGTTACAAATATTATATAGCCTTCTTGGATAACTTCTCACGTTATTCGTGGATCTTTCCTCTCACGTCTAAAAGTGATGCTCTTGTGATATTCAAACAGTTTAAACTACAAGTTGAAAATCAGTATGGCTGCACAATTAAAACCGTTAGATGTGATAATGGGGGAGAATTCCAACCCCTTATCACCTATGGTAAAGATCAAGGAGTCAATATTCAGTTGACTTGCCCTTACACATCAAAACAGAATGGTAGAATTGAAAGGAAACACAGACACATTGTCGAAACAGGCCTAGCTCTTCTCGCTCAAGCCAACATGCCTCTCAATTTCTGGTGGGAAGCTTTTCATACAGCAGTTCACCTTATCAATCGCTTACCTTCCCCAACTATCGAAGGACACACTCCTTACTTTCTTCTCAAACAGAAATATCCTAACTATGACTCTTTACATGTGTTTGGTTCCACTTGCTACCCGTATCTTCTCCCCTATCAAGCACACAAGTTCAATTTTTGCACTAAGAAATGCATTTTCATTGGCTACAGTGATCTTCACAAGGGGTATAAATGCCTTAATGCTTCTGGTCGTCTTTACATCACTCGACATGTCAACTTCAATGAATCTGAATTTCCTTACCACAAACTTTTCATCACTTTTTCTCCACCCAATCTAACCTCAACCAACACCATTACTTCTTGGTTGCCTACCTTTCCAATTCCACACATTGCCGCTTCTGTGCAGCACTCTCCCACTTCCTTATCAAGGAACTCTGTTCCTCCCTCTATTACTAACACCTCTCTCCCACCTACCCCTACCTATGCTATGACTCCTCTTTCTCATTCCTCCCCCTATGAGGCCTCACCTGTCACTGGTTCACCATCTCCTTACTCTCCTCCTAATCACCAAAATACTCACACTATGGTCACTCGTGCAAAGGCTGGCATTCATAAGCCCAAGGTTCCTTTCACTGGCCTTACATAAACCACATCTCACCTTGATTGGTCTCAAGTGGAACCTACCAAGTTCAATGATGCCATTCAACTCTTCTCATGGAAATTAGCCATGGATGATGAATTTGCTGCTCTTCTTCGTAATCATACTTGGGAGTTGGCTCCTCCATCCTCCCACCAGAAGCTAGTTGGTATGAAATGGATTTATAAGATCAAGCGAGATGCCGATGGCCATGTTCAACGCTACAAAGCTCGTCTTGTTGCTAAAGGCTATCTCCAAACTTCAAGCATTGACTTTGGTGAGACCTACAGCCCTGTGATCAAGCCATCCACTATCCGGGTTGTTCTCACTCTTGCCCTCACATGGAAATGGCCTATTCGTCAGTTGGATGTGAGCAATGCTTTTCTTCATGATACTCTCAAAGAAGATGTTTTTATCGCTCAGCCTCAGGGTTATATTGATCCTCGATTCTCATCTCATGTTTGCAAGCTTCGTAAAGCTATTTATGGCCTTAAACAGGCGCCTCGGGCCTGTTATGAACAGTTGCGATCAGCTCTTGTATCTTAGAGATTCAAACAATCAAAATCTGATATGTCTTTGTTCACCTTCCATTCCTCGCTTGGGACTATGTACCTTCTGGTTTATGTGGATGATCTAATCCTCACAGAATCCAACACCAAATTGCTTGATCAATTTGTTAGCACCCTTCAATCGACTTTTGCTTTGAAGGACCTTGGTCCCCTTCATTACTTCCTTGGAATTTAGGCTCATTTTACCTCATCTGGCTTAGTCTTATCTCAGACTAACTACATTCAAGAGCTCCTCACTCGCTTGCATCTTCATCACCTCAAGCCTGCTCCTTCTCCTATGGTCTCTGGCAAGCCTCTCAGTCTGAATGACAGCCCTCTCCTTGCTGACCCTCATACTTACCGTAGCACCCTTGGCTCTCTACAATATCTTCTCCATACTCGCCCTGATATTGCATTTGCAGTCAACAAGTTAAGTCAGTTTATCCAAGCCCCCACAACCAATCACTGGCAGGCCCTCAAGCGTATTCTTCGATATCTTCAAGGTACCTTGACTCTCGGCCTTACATCTTTCCCTGATCAGCTACTTAGATGCTGACTGGGTAGCTTCTCCTGATGATCGTAAGTCTGTGGGAGGTTATTGTGTTTACCTTGGCCCCTCTCTTATCTCATGGTCATCAAAGAAGCAAGCGGTTGTGGCCCGGTCGAGCACTGAATCCGAGTATCGAGCCTTGTCTCATGTTGCCTGTGAACTCATGTGGCTTCTCCAATCTCTTCTTCAAGAACTTCGCGTGTCTCTCCCATTCACTCCCATCACTTGGTGTGATAATCTTTCCGCTGCTGCTCTAGCTTACAATCCGGTGTTTCACGCTCGAACTAAGCATATTGAAATTGATGCTCATTTTGTGCGTGACCAAGTCCTTGCTCATCGTCTTCAAATTTGGCACATTGCCTCACATGAACAAATTGCTGATTGTCTGACCAAACCGTTATCTCAACGTCACTTTCAGTTTCTGCGTGACAAACTCGGTCTTCGGTTTCACCCTACGTCTCGTTTGCCGGGGGATGTTACGACATGATGCTTCCCTGTTCATTCTCCCTGTTTGGTTTGTTTCTGTTGTGCTTGTGCACTAGTTGTAATCTGTATTTGGTAGATCAGATTTGACTCACCTAATCGTTCCTTAATTCTCTCCGAATTAGCTAGACCAAATCTGATCTCCTTCCTCCTATTTAAGGAGTGCTTGTATCTCTAGTTTCTCAACATAAGTAATACAGAAAAATACAGAACTTAAGTTAAAGGACTTTCTTCTTCAATCTTCTATCTTACTCTCTCAAACCCAAACTCTCATGACTTGAGGTTCTGGACCTGTTACTGCTTACAAATTAGCTCATACCGTTAATTTATTAATATTTTTTTTTTAGAAAAATAGTACTTATCACCCTTCTCTCTATAAATTTTGGTAATAATATTCACCTTTTGTCTTTTCTTGCAATAGAAAACTATTATTATCGCTTAGCTTTGTCAAGCTAGATAAAAAAAAATGATAATGACACAATTAATTTTAAGATTCATTCAAAGTATTTGAACTAAATTTAGACATGTAAAAATGTATGACTAGAATAGAATGAATTCCAAAATAAAGTGGTCAAAATATATTGTAACCCAACAAAAATTAAAGAGTAATTACAAATATAACAAAAACTTATAGCATATATAGATATTGATACTCACTAAAATCAAAATTAATCAATATTTAAGTTAGTGATTGATTAATTAAAACTAATGTGGCGATTGGTTATGTTTCTTTCTTATGAGACACTAATAGGAGAATAAAATAATCTATAATCATTTTTTTATATATAAAAATAATTAATTACGAAACTTTTAGAAAATAAATTTACTTATTCAACATCCTGTAAATCCATGGTGAAATGAATAACTTGAATTGGTCAATTTGACCATAATTTGTTCAGGTTCGATCTCCTCATTATAAGAAGGAAAAAGAGAGTGGAAAAAAAAAAAAGAAATTTTACATAAATAATCATTTTTAGGCTATATATTTCAAAAATGTCTTTAAGTTTGAATTTTTTCAAGAATGACTTTTAGTATTATTTTTGGACAGTTTTACCCTTTTTTAATTTATTTATATCCGATTTATATATATATTTTCCTATTTACGAGGCTACCTTAATGATAGAGAGAGAAAATGTATTTATTATGGAGAGAGAGAATGCATTTAATTAATTTTTCTTTCAGTTGGAGAGAGAAAATGCATTTATTATAATTTTTTTTTACATTTTTCAATTTGGATAGAGAAAATGCATTTAATGAAATTTTATTTTCTATTTACGTTGATTTTCACGTATCAACTTATCGGGTTTTTTTTACGAATTCATGATTATTTTAAATATACCTTATAACATTTTGTTAAGTATTTGAAAATATTCTAACCAATATATGAAATATACTACCATTTATAAATTAGAAAATGACTCAATGCTTGACATAAATCACAGTATAAACCAATATATGAAAAATAGCACGGTATATAAACCAATATATGAAAAATACCACGATATATAAACTAACATATGAAATATACCACAGTATATAAACCAATATATGAAAAATACCACGATATATAAACCAATATGTAAAATATACTACAGTTTATTTATTGGAGATTGACTCAATGCTTGACATAAATCACAGTATAAACCAATATATGAAAAATACCACGGTATATAAATCTTAATAAATTTCATTTACATCGCAGTATATATATCATATATACCATACATTTAGGTAATAAAAAATCACAACAATCAAAATTTGTATATATCATAATACATGAGGTCTAAATAAAAAAAAACTCTTGTTTATATCAAATAAACGAATACATATATCACAGTATATATCAAATTTTCTAATCCACCATTTTGCCATTTTGTCGTCCTCTTAAAGTCTGTCGTTCGTCTACTCCGAGTCCACCATTGTCGTTCATTCACTCTGAGTCTGCCATCATCATTCGTTCAATTCGAGTCCACCATAGTTGTTCGTTCAATCCGAGTCCGCCCACGTCGTCGAGCTGTCGATTCACCCATGTCGTTTTTTGTTGCCCCGTGCTCGCCCCACGCCATCCATCTCCCACTTGCAACTCATATCGCCGGAAGGAGAAAAGAGAGGGAGGGAGAAGGAGAAAAGAGAGGGAGGAGGAGAGAAAAGAGGGAGAGAGAAGGAAAAAAACTGAGGGAGGAGGAAGAAATGACATTGAAGAATGGGTGAGAGAATATATGGGGAAATTGCTATTTTTAACCTAAAAAAGTTTTCATCTTTCAAAATTAACTTTTTTTTTAAATCTACTTTTTATAACATCTTCACAGTCAAATCATACTTTAAGTGGAGGGCCCCATAGCGTGAATATACTAATATGCCCTCCACTTCAATAAATTCTCATCAATGTCATTGAACTTACTTTGACCTAACTTACCTACCTAACTGAACCCATCAGATATATATAACTGAAGTTAAAAACCCAAATTTGACTTTTACAACTTGTTTTCACTAAAAAGGAAGGGTCTCAACGTCTGAGAGGAAAAATCCCTTTCGTCCCAACTTCTTTGGGGAGAATTTCTTTTGAGGGTCCCAGGTTCAGTGGAAAAGAGTTTCTTTCCCAAAACAATCAGGTATTTACAGCTTGTTTGTTTCTACTTTTGTGTTTGTCATTATGCAAACGAATAAGAAATGTCCCTTTTCTCCAGAAAGTTTGTAAATATCTCAAATCCTTAATTCGATGTAAAACTTTTACCAAAAAATTCTTAAATACTCCATTTTTAGATTTGTAAAACATATGTGAGATGACTAGGAAAAAGGTTAGGAGAAAAAAAAATTACCAATATGCATTCTGTGACTTTTCCCATAAAGTTAACTTTACGAGACATGTATGACTTACCAAGATCTCTCGTAAAGTTATGTAGTTATGTCTCATAAACTTATAGATGTATCATAAAGTTAGTTCTGTCTCGTAAAGTTAGTAGTGTGTCTCGTAAAGTTAGTTCTGTCTCGTAAAGTTAGTTCTATCTCGTAAAGTTAGTAGTGTGTCTCGTAAAGTTAGAGTTGTCTCGTAAAGTATGTCTCGCCTAGTTAGGGTTGTCTCGTAAAGTACTGTCTCATAAAGTTAGGTTGTCTCGTAAAGTTATGTCTCGTACAGTATTGTTTTGTAAAGTTAGGTTGTCTCGTAAAGTTAGGTCTCGTAATATTACGGGAAGTTTGACAGTACCAACATTGTATCCCGTATTGTTGGCCAAGTCAACTTTACGAGAAAGTTGACTATCTCGTAAAGTTGACGTGGCCAACATGACGGGATACAAGACAGTTCTTTTATTTTATTTTATTTATTTTAATTTTTTTTACTATACTTGGCCAATAAGTTTTTTCCTCTTTATTTGCAGAATGCCTTGTGTGTTTGTATGCTATGGTGGTTTTTGGAACGATGATGAAAGAGACTACGTAGGCGGTAATCTAGGGGGCTTGGTTGTAAGAAGTGACATACGTTTTGATGACTTCTTGGTAGAGTTGTACAAGCTAAGTGGGATTAACCCAACACAATATGATCTCCTTCTCCGATGTTTATATAATTTTGGCTCAAAGGTTCCCACTTATTTGATAGTGGGTGATCAAGAACTTAGCTTCAGACTTACCCATCAGATTATGTTGCATCTTTGACTCCCTTGACCAATAATTTGGCCCCATACAACCTTTCTGATGATAGTTTCTTTGTTTATTCCTACAACGACTTAAATGTTTCAAACTCGTCAACGTTCGGGGTGGAGGAAAATGTAGGTGATGAGGAAAATGTAGGGTTTGGTGGGGGATTTTGGCATAATGGCGGAGAAGAGGAGAACGTGGCTGCGGATGAAAACAATGACGAAGATGCTTCAGATTATGAATGAGAATTGCCAGAGGAATTGGACGATGAGTCCATTGAGGAGGATGACACAGAGGATGTGGAAGAAGGTGATTGTGATGAGGGTCAAGTTCATACTGCTGATCATGACATTGGAAGGTTTGATGTAGGGACGCAGAACTCGATTAATGATATGCCAATGATTGTGTCAGGTCAGATGTTTGGGAACGATGACCTTGATATCGAGCTAGACCAGATATACACTTCAAAGGAAGAACTTGCATTTGCATTATAACTGTTTGCCATACACAGAAATTTTGAGCATCGAGTCGATAAATCAACCAAGTCCTTATTGACAGTGAAGTGCAAGCACGATTCTTGTCGTTGGAGGATTCGGGCTCGGAAGCTTAAGAATTCCACCTTCTTTAAATTATCAAGGTATGAAAATGTCCATACATGTTCCCAGCAACTAATGGACCATGACCACCGGCAGGGAAGAAGCAAAGTTGTGAGTCATCTAATTAAGGCGAAGTTCGCGAATGTTAGTAAAACATACAGGCCAAAAGACATCATGCAAGATATGCGGGAAGATTTTGGTGTTAGTATTAGTTACGGAAAGGCTTGGCGGTCTAGAAAAGAGGCGTTAATTATGGTTAGAGGTAGGCCTGGGGACTCATTCAGTCATTTACATGCATATGGGGAGGCACTGAAGATTATGAATCCCGGGACTGTTTATGAATTGAAGCTTGACGACAACAAGTACTTCAAGTATGTCTTCATGGCTCTAGGATCTTCAATTTGGGGATTCTTGAATTACATTCATCGTGTGTTAGTTGTTGATGGGACACATTTGCGAGGTAAGTTCAAGAGTGTAATGTTGAGTGCAAATTCGATTGACGGCAACAGACAAATATATCCAACTGCCTTTGCGATTGTGGATAGTGAAACAGAAGATGCGTGGACTTCGTTTTTTGAGTAGGTTAAACAATTGATTGGGGCTATAACAATCCGTAAGGTATTTCCTTCTGCATTCCATTGTTATTGCATTCACCATATAAGTCTAAACCTGATAAAACACTTCAAGAAACAAGCTGCCCTCCCTGAGTTTTTTCTAGCCGCAAAGGCATCTCGTGAGACAATATTCTGACACCACTGGGCCAAGCTAGCCCCATTCTGAGGAGTCGCTCAATACTTAGAGGAGGTTGGCTTTGAAAAATGGGTCAGGGCATTTCAGTGTGGTCAGCAGTTCGATCAAATGACCTCCAATGCGGCAGAGAGTTTGAATTCTGTTCTAAAGGATGCAAGAACCCTACCGATTACCTAATTCCTTGATCACATAAGGGGTTTGTTGCAAGATTGGTTTCATCGGAGACGAACTTGTGCATTGAGCCGTCAAACTGCACTTTCAGATTATGCAGAAGCGATCATCACAGCCGCCGAGGTTAAATCTAGACAACATTTTGTGAAGCCTATCGATCTACACAAATTCGAGGTCAATGATAGCCACCTTGGTGGAATTGTGGATTTGAATGGGCGCACATGCACTTGCAAGGATTTCGATTATTACGAGATTCTGTGCTCTCATGCGATTGCAGCATGCCGGTATCGAAATATTGACCCATACACCCTTTGCTCTAATGCATATAGTATTCAGGCATTGTATGGATCGTATGCAGAACCCATTTTTCCAATTGGACCAATGTCGGAATGGCGACGTGCGGAAGGATATGAAGATATATATCGAAATCTTGCCCCCGATTCGTGTCCCGCAGGCAGGGCATCGCCAAGAGGTTAGAATCCCGTCTTCAGGAGAGGTCGTTCAGATCCATACGTGTACCAGATGTGGCATGCGTGATCACAATCGCACGACTTGTCGACAACCGTTGACGACATCTGACCAAAACTCATAGTATCATTCGACATTGGACAATGATTAATGTATAATATTTTGTATCTGTTGAAATTATTGTCAACTAATGTAAGATTTGTTCATTGTCGATAATGTTCAAGAATGTGGTATTATGACATCAAAATGAAGGTAACAAACGAATTAAATAGAAATGAATTAACAAATGTATTAAACTAGTAAATAGCTCGGTTCAAATATATTTGTACAACAAACTGTTTCCTAAAGAATTCCATATTCTTCTGGGTCAGCGTAGACATACTGGACCCAGTTACAATGTATTCAAAAAATTTTGCGCAAAAAATACTACAGTCACTACTACCCGACTACTGAGGTACATCCTGAACCCGCTCTACTCCCAAGGCGTCAGCAGAAGGTTCGGTCGCGTGACTGTCACACCCGCTTTGTGAAGCAGTGCAGGTACGACGGTTCGCATCACCTCAAGATGGCCTTCTAGCTCCAGTTGGGTACACATGGCCCTGTAGGAGTCTCACACAAGTAGCCTTCCTCGAACCAAGTCGATCTTGACCAGAATCCAGTGCACATCCATTATATTGTACGGCATGTATACGACGTCAACTGTAGCCCATGGAATGCTGTAGTCGGTTAGGTCGTCATTCACATACTTCAGGATCGTGCCTGCTTGTTCCCAATCATATGTTATGACTTGCTCTGGTCGTTTCCACTCTGGGTACAGCTTGCTTGGTCGAGAAAGAAGTTCTGTCAATATTGACAAATAAAAGATGTAAGGATACATAATTGAATATGAACTAAATAATTGTGCCGGATAATGAATACTTACAGTTACAACACGATCAGTTGTCGTGAAGCTATGTGCGATGACTGCCGGCGACTTGTCACTCAGTATCTTGTTCCTCAGGAATACGAACAACATATCGACAGTCTGAAAAAGAAAACAAAACAAAATAAAATAAAAACACGAAAAACGAATAAGTTGCTAATAAACTAAGTTGGTACCTCGTCGCTCATAAACTCGTTCGAGCAAAGCAAACTCTTCCACCACTCCCGCTTCTTCATGGATAGAACACACTTGTGAAGCAGGTGATCAGGCTCCGGTCTGTTGATCCATTTGTTGAACTAGTAGGCAGAGTGTCTCGGGATTCGGACCATTGGATCGTATGCTTTTTTCTGGCCCTTTCCCTTCCTTGGTCTCAGGTCACCGGTCGTGTATGGGCTCTCCAGTCTCCAAGGGACACGTTTCTTCCTCGCACCGGTTGCCTGCACAGGCTGAGTGTTCACCGGAATAGGGAGCGCTTCCCAATCATCCGGCTCTTGCTTCACAGCAGCACGGTTGGCTTCCCATTCGCGTTCCCATTCTTTCAGAGTCAACTCCCTCGCCGCCTCTAGTGGGTTAGCAACAGGTCCCGATGAGGAAGCACTCTATATTGAAGTTGACATAATTGTCATGTACCAACATAACGGAATAATCATACTATCCTGATAATATAAAAGTTAACTAACTAACCTCGACGGATGGATTAACTGGAGTAACTGGAGCTTCCGGGGCTTTTCGTTTGCGTCTGTAGTGTGGAAGCTCTTCGATCGGCATCAGCTGGACACTTGATTCCATCGTGGGTAATGTAGAACAGTTTGCATCTCCACCCTCTCGTCAATGTGCATGTCCTACAAGTTCAGACAGTAGTGCGTTAGATACACAACTAAATTCACCGACTAAATAATATAAGACAATAACCTTATATTCATTGACCTGATGCATGGGATCACTGTCTGATGCCTCAGTTACAGGATGTGGATGGGCCTCCCAGACGACTATTGCCAAAGCATCAGAGATATGTTCGGCATATTCCACTGCTTCTGGATGGACCATAGGGCTGCTCCTGCCATCTGATGGTTCCTCAGGAGCACGATCAGTGTCGTCTTTCTCACCCACACCTTTAGATGGGCCGGCCCCATCATGTGGTGAGCCATGAGGGGTATCGTCATCAAACTCGTCTTCCCCCCATCGGACACAGGTGGGGCAATAGTTTTTCCCTAATGACACATCCAGAAATCGGTCAGTATATAAATTCATATAGAAAAATAGCATAAAACATATGAACACATATAAGTTTCTTAACTAAGAAATCCCTAAGACATACCTTAAGTAGCTGCTTAAGATACCCCATCATCACAACCATGTCTTGCTTCACATCAGTGACCTCTGACTTGAGGGAAACGATCTCGGACCGCAAACTTTTCTCAACTCGTCGCAGTTTCGATATGATATGTGCTGATGAATGGACAGTAGGAGCAGTATCACCTTTTGCAGCACCCTTCACATCCAGCTGCTGCTCGTCACTAGGAGACCTGTCAGCGAGATCGTCTGCCAGGTGATCGTCAACAGCGTCATCGACATGCCGGTCGGCAGCAGTATCGTCGACATGCTGATCGTCAGACTCCACCTTATCTCGATCGTCAGCCTCTGCATCAGGCTGATCGTCGGCCTCCAGTGGGCCATGTGCTCATGTGCCACAGGTGTAGTCACTATGCGCTGCATATGCGCTATCTCCCGATCGGTTGCTACCAGTCAAACCGTAATTATCGGTCGGGTCTGTCAAATCCATATAGACAACGTCAATACAAATATAGAAGGAATATATAAAAAAAAAAGATCATAGGGTGCATTACCCGTCTGGGCTTGAAAATATCTCTGTCCAGTGACTGGAAAGTTGGAGTCAGAGTGCATTCCTATCTGCAGATACATGGAATGACATCCTTACTCAAACGGGTAGCCACACGGTTTCGAAGAGACGAAATCGTCTCATATGCCCAAACCTATACACATTAACAAAACAAAGAATAATGAAAAGCTATAAAACGTTAACGACTAATAGAACAAAAGAATTAAGCGATAGTTTCACTAACCTGTAGGGCGAATGGGAACTCATATAAGCTGTATCTAGCTACTGCACCCGGTTCATCCCAACCAATAGCACCAGTAAGCGCCCTCTTGAGACTACTGAGTGTCTTGTTGAAGATCAAACTAATCCAATCGTAGTTGCAAAAGACCTCCAAATCATCAACTATCCCGAGGAGGGTGAAGTCAAAAATCTGCTTCTTCTCCCTCCCCATCATCACCAACTCGATGAAGTATGCGAGGGCTACCTTAACCGCATCCTCGTCAAACCTAAACTCTAATGATAGAAATTGGGCCTCGGCTTCGGTTTGCTTCAGTCTGGGTGAGTTGTTGAAGTACAGTGTTCTAAGTCTACTAGGGTTGGTAGGAGTACGAATGGTCCTAGTTCGTACCCGAAACCCAGTGATCAGGTCACACTCCTCCTTCCCGAAAGAAACTACCCTCCCAAATAGCTTAAAACTAATGTGGTCCGACCTATCGTCCACAACCTCTCTCAGAAGCAAGTGGTGAATCAGTTGACCATTCAGTGAGAGGTTGCTATCTAGGATGGGGCAAAAAATGGTTTGCCTAAACATGTCTAACTGGACCCTAGTTAACTTCCTTAAGATAACGGCACGGGTCTTAGCTAGATGGCTACAGGATGTTAGCTGTGCATTGAAGTAGTCTTCCGGTGCAATCCTTGACTCCATAATAGGTACCTATGCATGCCAAAATACAATTAAGATCCAATATTAAAAAGACAAAGACATTATAGTTTGTAAGAAGTGCGAAATTAAGAATCTATGAAATTTCCCGTAAAGTTTGTGACTTTACGGGAAAAAAGACAATAACCCAACTTCCAGTTAATTTTTTGAGTTCAATGTGTCTGTCATTCGTCTCGTAAAGTTTGGGGGTCTCGTAAAGTTATATATACGGGAAGACAAGTAAACTTTACAGGAAGACTGCTAAACTTTAAGGGAAGTCTACTAAAACTTTACGAGATTCTTCAACTTTACGAGAAATTGAACATTGCGAGACCCATTAACTTTACGAGACATTTTAGACATGCTTTCCATGGAAATCGAGTAAAGATGAATGCGAAACCTCTTTTCCCCTTTTTTTCAACACATTTTTCAGTTTATTTTACAAATACAAGACTAAATTCAGTTCTTCGTTACATCCATACCAGAAATCACACAGAACCCACCCCGAAGCATGTCAAATTAGAATATAACAGTAAAATGGAAGGTACTTGTGTACCTTGGTGAAAACTGAAACGATTCAGGGGAGATCAAAAGAAGATTCAGTCCAGTTCGTGGCAATTCTTGGGGAGAACTTAATGGGAATGATATTTTCGTGGATAAAGAAATGCCCTAACTTACCGAGAAGATTGTTTTAGGGGGATATGCAAAAGCCCTAACTTAACGGGAAGGTGATAAGATTTCGGGAAGGGGAAAGGTTAAGGGAAGCGTGGTCTTCTCGGTAAGTTCAATGGCATTGATGAGGATTTATTGAAGTGGAGGGCATATTAGTATATTCACGTTGTGGGGCCCTCCACTTAAAGTACGATTTGACTATGAAGAAGTTATAAAAATTAGATTTTAAAAAAGAGGACTATGAAGAAGTTATAAAAATTAGATTTTAAAAAAGAGGTTAATTTTGAAATATGAAAACTTTTTTAGGTTAAAAATAGCAATTTCCCGAATATATGCATGACGGAGAGAGAATGTGCATGGAGGAGAGAGAATGTGCATGAGGAAGAGAAATGGTGCATAGGGGAGAGAGATTGTGCATGGGAGAGGGAGGATATATATATATATATATAAATTGTAAGTGAGAGCTAAATTGTAAATAGCTACTGATATTAGTGAAAACATGGAGGCCAATAGGTCTTTTTGATAAAAAAATGAAACGTTTAAGACATTAACGTAATATTGGCCTATTTTTAAAAATGTCTTTAATAGGTCTTTTTTGTAAAAAAAAAAAATGAAACGTTTAAGACATTAACATAATATGGAGCTATTTTGTAAAAATGATCATCTTTGGGCCTTATATCTCAAAAATGTCTTTAAATTTGAATTTTTTCAAGAAATGCTTTTAGTATTATTTTTGGACAAATTTACCCTTTTTTATTTTTTTTTATGTCTGAATTTATAAGTATTTTTCCTATTTTCAAAGTTCCCTTAATGATGGAGAGAGAAAATGCATTTAATATGATTTTTTTCTCATTTTCAATTGGAGAAAATCTTTTTAATATTTTTTTCAATTCTCAATTGGAGAGAGAAAATGTATTTAATATTTTTTTATTTTTCTTTTCAAGTATTTTATATGTATTTTTCCTATTTTCAAAGTTCCCTTAATGATGGAGAGAGAAAGTGAATTTATGACGGAGAGATAAAATACATTTAATATGATTTTCTTCTCATTTTTAATTGGAAAAAAGATTTTTTAAATATATTTTATTTTTCATTCTCAATTGGAGAGATTAAATGTATTTAGTATTTTTTTTATTTTCCTTTTCACGTATCAATCATTTCTTTGATATTGTTTGTTATTATTTAACGTTTACTTTTTGATATTATATGATATACTCCACCGTTTGTTTTGAGTTCTATTTGTTTTCATGTAATATTCCATTGTTTATTTGGTATATATATATGAGGTATTCTGATATGTATGCACTTCTAATTAGAACGCTTATGTGTGCTTGTAATATATTCACCGAATGTCTGATATATATGTCACTCTAATGCAATTTTTATATGATGGTTTGTCTTAATTGAGTTTGTCTATTATTGTTCCTTGTTTATTTTGAGTTTATTTGTATTTTGTGTTATTATCTTATATATACTATAGTTTAGATTCTATCTAGCATGGTTTATAAATCTCAAATGAACTTAATGTTCAACATATATTAGTGTATATATCATAAAACAGAAAGTCTTAATAAAAAACTTGAAGATATATATCACAGTATATATCGAAAAATCGTTCTATATATCGAAAATGATTATATACTTGCAAATATTCTAATCAATATATGAAATATACTAGTAAAATTGACTAAATTCCATTTAAGTAAATTTAACTGAAGCTCCCTAATGATTTTCAAATAAACAAAGTTATCTATCATGGTATATAAATCTCAAATAACTTAATATTCAACATATATTAGTGTATATATCATCAAACATAAAGTATTAATAAAAAATTGAAGATATATATCACAGTATATCTCGAAAAACCACCCAATATATCAAGAACAAATATATATATGTATATATTAAAAAAAACATAAAAGTACATATAAATCCACAACGACGATGGCGATTGGTGACAGGTGCGAGATCTTGGCGGCGCGCGAGTTGGAGTGAGATCGGAGAAGTTTGGCCGGAAAAATCGAGAAAAAAAATTCACTGTCGGTTGAAACTTGAACGGCGGGAACGACGACCGAAACTTGAACGGCGATCACGACAGCGCCCGAAACTTGAACGGCAACCACGACGGCGGGCGAAACTTGAACTGCGGACGACATATTGAACGATGGGAACGGCGTCGTCAACGGTGGTTGGGTGGTCCAAGGGAGGGAGACGGCAGTTGGAAAGATGAGAGAGAGTCTTGAGAGAGAGATTGAAGAAGATGGAATGACTAGAGTTTTGAGATAGAGATTGAAGAGATTGAGGATACACGAATTTCTAGGCTATGCATGAGGGAGAGATACACAAAAACCTATGTTTATTTATTTATATAAAATGTAGGTGGGGATTAAATTGAAAATAACCATTGATATTAATGAAAATATGAAACCAAGAAGGCCTTTATTGTAAAAAAAATGGGATGTTTTAGACAAGAATGTAAAATAGGCCTATTATGAGTTATTATGAGGGGCGTTTATCAAATTATAAGGACTATTTATGATGTTTTATCAAATTATAAGGATTAAATTCAAACTTTTAAAACTATAGGAACTAAATTCTAATTTTCTCCTAACCACAAGAACCAAATGGTAATTTAACCTTGTTATTTTAGCTATGATACATCATGAACGGATATTTTCTTAATTAATTATTGATCAACTGAAGGGTGAAAATATAAGGAGCGTTGACATACACATACATTAGTTTCTTTTGTTTATCTTAAATTATTTTTAGGCTTAAAATCATATTTTCATCATAAAAAACTTTTGAGTTTAATTGATTAGGGTGGTCAATGAGTGGAGTTGTTGATGCTAAAATTTGGACAGAAAAAAACGAACATGACCTTCATGTGACAATAACGATAAATTTATTTAGCTGTCTATCACCCCGTGCCTCTACACCTTCGTCGTCTGCTGCTGGGGGGATTAACATTTAGTGATGTTTAGGTTATTGTAATTTGTGTTGTTGATCCTTGAATTGTTGTTGTTATTGCTTAGATTCAATCCGTGTATGGAGGAGTTGAGGCAAGTTGGACCGGGGTACAATTTTGGTAAGTCATTTAAGGACTTTCAAGATGTTTTATAAGTTGGAATTACGTCTTAAACCGAAGGGTTTAAGTTGTTGGGTGATGTTAAGTTTGCAATGAACCTTAATAATTTTGTTACGGTTTGGAGCAAAGTTTTTCATAAGCCTAAGAGGAGGGCATATCCCGTTGATTTTGGTTTCAATTTGAGATAAGAGGTTTCTTAACAATGGATTTAGAGCTATATGTTGTGTTTGGTGCATAATTGATTTTTGACTTAGTGTTGATATATTGAATTATTGCGATATTTATTTTTCTGTTATTATTTATTTGAAATTATGTTGTGCATACTGTTGATACCAATTTTGGGTTGAGTAATTTGTACTGATCCTGGAACAGAATCAACGGTAAATTTGTATTTTGAAAGAAGCGTCAACCTGCAAATTAGAAAAGAGAATTGCACACCGTTGTGGTATAGGCCACACACACTTCGATGCCTAAGTCAAAGTGAGGTTCAAAGCTGATTCAATACTTAGTTGGAAGTTTTTACTTACCTCGTTTGTTCGCTCCCTCCTCTTATTTATAAGGCTCGGGCCTTCTCCACTTCCTTCTCAGATTTTCTTATTAGGGTTTCTTTTTGTGGTTCAGCTGCTATGGGCTTGGTCTTGCTCGAGGCCGATGCTCAATTGGGCTACTTGGTTTTGGGCTCAATTGGAAAAGTCAACCAAGCCCAAGCATACCTCAATTGACCCTGGACACCTGGCTTGAGCGGTTCAGCCTCATGGCCAAGACCGACCAGACCGATGGGCCTGGTCTTGCCCGAGGCTGAGGCTCAACTGGGCTGCTTGGTTTTGGGCTCAGTTGGAAAAGACACCCAAGCCCAAGCATACTTCAATTGACCCTAGACACCTGGCCTGAGTGGTTCGGCCTCATGCCCCATGCCGACCAAACCAATGATGTCTCGAGCCACTTCCTTATTTCTTCTTTAGTCCTTTGCTTTATGCTATTATGTTGCTTTTGCCCTTGATTCAGGATTACCCATAACGCGCACATTGATAGAATCATAAAACTAGTTAAACTAGTTAGAGTTCTACTAGTATTAAGTTGAATATATAAACTATTATTAATTTAGGTATCAACATGTTCTATGTTAAAAACTTTTCATAATCATTATTTTACTACATCATATAATTTATAATATATTATATTATACATAATTTAATTTAACAAAGTAAATTGAGTTTATAACATAAAACGGAAAAATATCAAACTATTTGTAAATAGTGTGGCTCATTTTTCTATATTTGAAAATAACTCAATATTATATTTATTTTTAATCTTTTCTAATATAATTCTGCATTTTAAATTTTAAATTAAAAATATAAATGCAGAACTTAAACATTAGAAAAAAATTCTTTTCAAAATTTGTACTATTTCGATCCTAGATTTTAAAAATAGTTTTCAAAATACACATCTGCCAAATGTATTTTTGATGAACTCTATGAATTTAAAAACATAAAATGAAATTCAGTTTATCTAAAAAAAAATAAAAAAAAAAAAAAAAAATAAACTTTTAACTTTAGAGAATATCATATCTAACGGCTTTGTTAACTTATTTACACAATTTTTAAACTTTTAATATTATGTAATTTAACCCAAAAAGAAAGGTGTTTATACCAATGTTTGTATCGATAGAAAATTATAATTAAATATATGTGAAAAATTGTGTGTGTTTTCTTTTTAAAACTTATCTCATGTTCCATTAAATTTCCAAAATGGGAAGTTTAGGTTTTGTAAAAAAAAAAAAAAAAAAGCTATAAATTTATGGTTAAATTGTAAATTTAGTCCCTAAGATTTGAAAAAAAGTTAGAGTTTAGTCTTCGTGATTTAAAACTAGAATTTAGTCCTTATAGTTTGATAAAATCTTCTTAAATAGGGACTAAATTCTAACTTTTTCTAAACTATAGGGACTAAATTCTATTTTTCTCCCAACTTTAGGGACTAAATTCTAACTTTTAAAACCATAAGGACTAAATTCAAACTTTTTATAAATTATAGGGACCAAATCATAATTTAACCTAAATTTATATACTTAGGATGTTGGCTTTTTGGCCCTTAATCTCAAATTAATTAATTTTAATTAATTAATTAATTAATGTTTTGATGATAACAAACTTGATTTTATTTACTAACAATTTTATTATTTTGAATAGCCCATAGCGTAGAGCTCGGAACAACGATTCTGATGCCTCTTGAATCACCCAAATCAGAGTTCAAACGAAGAAGTTATCGCCGAAATAAAGTTAACGGAAAATACCCGAGGTGGTGACGTGGCCAAATTAATCATCAAATTAGACTAATTAAGGAGTGCTACTTGGAGTCATAGAAGGAGTGACACATAGGGCTTTATTTTATAATTGGTAGGTTTTAATTTTATTTAAAAAAAAAAGAAAACTAAAAGATATTCATTTTGAAAATAATAAAAAAAATGATTTAAAAAAGAAATTTAGTATTATATATATGTATGTGTCTAACGGCTAGTTGTTTTTAAAGTAAATGAATTTAATATTATATATGTTTGTGTCTAACGGCTAGTTGATTTTAAAATTAAAAAGAAAATTACTTTTTTACTTTTAATCTCAACCACTCAATTTGTTTTTTACACAATCCAATAGATCAAAATCAAAATTCAATTTTTTAGCCCACTTTCCTCTCTTTTTAAACTTCTATCTTCCGTTTCAACTTTTTCACACTTTTCAATTCTCAAAATTAGTAAAAGGCCACTATTGTTGCTCTCTCTCCAAGTTTCCAATTTTTATTATTTTCATCTTATTCTTGAGAGAAATTTCTATTGTATTGTGAGAATTAAAGTGTGTGAGCTCAAATTTGTATCCCCACTCTTTTTAGATAGTTTTATTGTGTGATTTAAAGCTTTCAACAACATTGTACCGGTTTGATCCTAACCTGTGGAAAGGCTCGGGTTTGCTCTTGAACCCGAAAAGGGAGTAAGGTAGCGGTTCAGGCCTGATCCGTGTAAAGAGTCAAATGAGATTTTTTAATCGAAATCCCAAGAGGCGCTTGGGAAAGTGGATGTAGGTCGAGTTTGACTGAACCACTATAAAAATTATGGTGTCTTCTTCTCTAACTCTTTCCTAATTATTTTTGCATTTAATTTTAATTGCATGTTTTTGTTGGTTGAAATTGATTGAGTTTATTATTACATACTTTTTATCAATCTTGTTATTTGGCATCATCAATTAAGGTTTTTATTAATTTATTTTAAAAAGTATTTAATTAGTTTAAATTGAGCATATTTCTTAAAAAGTTTAATTAAACCCTATGTTATGTTATGCTTGGTGTATAATTGATTTAGTACTATATGTTATGCTTGGTGTATAATTGATTTTCGACTTAATATCGATAGATTGAATTGTTGCGATATTTATCTATGTTATTATTTGTTGGAAGTGTGTCGTGCACATTGATGGAATCATTAAACTAGTTAAGTTCTATTAGTATTAAGTTGAATATATAAACTATTATTAATTTAGGTATCGGCATGTTCTATGTTAAAAAAATTTCATAATTATTTATTTTACGATATCATATAATTTATAATATATTATATTATACATAATTTAATTAAAAAAAATTGAGTTATAACATGAAATATTATATTTATTAAAATTTTTAAAATATTTTCTAATATAATTTTGTATTTTAAATTTTAAATTAAAAATTTGAATAGAGAACTTATAACATTAGAATTTTTTTTTTCAAAATTTGCACTATTTCAGTCATAGATTTTGAAAATAATTTTCAAAATATATATCTACCAAATGTATATTCCAAGAATTATATGAATTTAAAAACATAAAAAGAAATTTATATTATCTATCAAATAGACTCTAACTTTAAGAATATTGTATCTAATAGGTTTATTAACTTATTTACACACTTTTTTTAGCTTTCAATATTATGTAATTTAACCTGAAAAGAAAGGTGTTTATACCGATGTTCATACCGATAGAAAATTATAATTTAATATATGTGAAAAATTGTGTGTTTTCTTTTAAAAACTTCATCTCATGTTCCATTAAATTTCCAAAATGGGAAGTTTGGGTTTTGTTAAAAAAAAAAAAAAACAAAACAAAACAAAAAACAAAAGCTATAATTTTTTTAGAGGACTAGAGAAGGTAAGTGGTTGATATACAAATCGTGTTCAAATAATAACTTAAATGGTCTATAGTATAAAGATAAGATTGAATGTCTTATTCTAGTAACATTATGAATATTGATGGGTATCATGGTGAATGTTATAGTATTTAAAACGATATGAAAGGTTGAGTATCGTTTTCTTAAAATAAATATTAAAAGATAGGCCTTGCTTATATTTTGAAAGAATAAACAATTTATTTCAAGTTTAGAATGCAAACTTGAAGTCGTTTCATTCAATAGAAACTTGAAACTGCTGCCTAGCTCTGTAGAAGAGAAAGATATGGTTTTCCATGAAATTATGCCACAAGCTCTTTCCTTAATGACAGATGATTGAATTACTAATAATTTGTTTTGGACTTAATTACGAGCGTCTGTTGGCATCCAGTTTTTTTGAGCCGATCAACTCAACGGTCTGCAAATGTACTATGGCTACCGAGTGATTTAGAAGGTCTCTGTTGTCTGTCTGTTTTCTTTTTGGAAAATCTCCAAAATTCCTTTGATATTAATTAAATTCCCTTTCTTTCTTCTATGCTTCATTGCCATGTTCGTCTCTCATATAAATTTGTGTTGGAGCTAAAAAACTTGTCCATTTTTTCCTCTGTAACCGAAATAACATCATGTCAAGAAATTCAAGTGGTTGATGTCGACCAGCAGACTAATATTTCTTTTGGGATTTACTTTCTCCCCAGAACGGCAGGTCAGCATGCTGTGCAGCAGCTTGTCGATGACGGTGACCGTATCGTGTGGCCGATATTGCTCAACCCTCTTTTCTGTTAACACCATATGAAACCCCAAGTAACTGTTATGCAAGTGTGGAAAATTACTATCAAAATTTCAAAATTTGTTCGAAATTTTGATTGGGAAAAATTTCGTTTTCCCCCAAATTTTCAGAAATTTTGAGATTTTAAGAATGTTTCGAGAATTTTTCGATTTCTCCCATTTCGATGAGATTTCGAAAAAGTTCAACATTTGGAGAAAATTTGTTTTTTTTTTTTTTGAATTAACTATGTTAACTCTGTTCAAAATTTTCAATTTTATGGGTCTGATTACACACAATTTTATAGTTTCATACGCCAATGCCATTTTGATGAAGAATTAAACCTTTTTTATGTGCATACTTTTTCTAATTTCTAACTTTTATCAATTTTTAGCTTTATTTTCAGCACAAAACTTTTATTTATAAAGAAATTGAATTTGAAAAAACTCCAAGACCTTGATGTTTTCATCAATATCGATATTTCCAACGTTGTCTGCTATTTACTCTTTAAGGTCTTCTTTTTTATCTCGCAATGTGGTATTTGGAGTTTTTTTTTCCACTTTCTTTTCTTGAACTTTGGCTCTGTACACATTATTTTATGTGCTGTTAAAGTTTTTAATTATTATTGTTGTTGTTGATTTTAAAAGAAAAAATTCCTGTGTTTCTGTTTCTCCATTCACTTAAAAAAAAAAAACTTGTAAATAAGATCAAAGTTATAATTTATGGGTTTGAGGTACGTCAATAAACTCAACTGCACTGAGTTATTTGGCACTTCAATATAAAAATACAACAATATCTTAGGCATGCATGAAATACACTTCTATTTTCAAAGAATTATTTGTTTTTAAATTTAAGTTTTTAGATTACCTACCCAACCTACTCTAAAACTTTAATTGAAATTATTTTTTAAAGAACATAATTAAACTAACTTAAATATCAGTCAACTAGTTAAAAAAATATGTACTCTTGACTAACCGTTTTAAATCTTCGACGTACATATGTATAGTATTGAACTAAAAAAAATAGATAAAATAGAGGAGAGACAAATCGCATGAGGTGAAAATCAGAAGTTCACATAGCTGAATAATGGCTGTCATCCTCAATTGCACTAAAATAAAATGTCAGGCTTATAATCTCATAAATGAAGATTGCTATGCGTGTTCGTGTTCGTGTGCATAATAAACTATTATTTGTAACTATGTAATAAACAAACCCATCTCTTTTATTTCAAAAAGAAAAAAAATTTGCACATATAGTTTGTAATTTTGTCTAATGTATGGTTGTTAGATTTTTTTTTTTCTTTAAAAAAAAACATTTGGTTCCTAAAATTTTGGTAGAGTAATGATTTAGTTCTTGAACTGTGAGTTTGAACGATCTAGCTTTTGTGTATTTTTAAATTTGTAGCGATTTAGCCATTTAACTTTAATATGCAACAATTTAGTCTATATACTTTTAAATGTATATAACAATTTAGTCCTTACTATAATAATGTTCAACAAAATTAAGTATCGATTTTTGTTAAAAAAAATATTAGTCTTTATAATTTATAACAATTTTGATCCACATTTATCCATTTATAAGTGTTGAATGAGAAATTTTGGACCAATCACAAATTGCCACTGTCAAATTAATGACAAAATTAGAAATAATAAAATTTGAGACTAATTAAAAGTTACATGTGTCCCAAATTGAAATTGAGGACGTAAATTGGCAAATTTCGAGGGTGCTACGTGTTTTCGTCGTCATTGTTGGATCAAATTAATTGTTTTTTATTCAATTAATTATTAATATTTGGGCTAAAATACAATTGAGTCCAAAAATAGATTTAATTTAGCCCAAAAGCCCACGAAAGCCTACATGAGGACTCTATAAATAGAAGAGTTCTCCTTCATTTGAAGGTTCATAAATTTTTTACTCTAGAGCTTAGAGAGAATTATCCCTAAAATCAAAAGACTTCTAACTCTTAAAGTTGAATCACACTTTTTCCTGGAACACATATATTGTGGATCTACACGCTCTGCTTCCATACATCATATATTCCTCTAAGACTCCAACTTCACGTGCATCCACGCGCTCTACTTCCATAAATCAAGCGTACACATTCAACTGAGAGAATAAGAGTATCGTGTACTAGAGATCGAACCACATCTGCATCAAATCTACATAAACATCAAGCTCAACTCCATGAAACACGTTTATCCAAAAATCTGTGCGAACAATAAGCATAAGAAATTTCATTAAATCTTAATATATCCAAGTTGTTATAATATGTGGTGTATAAAGACTAAATTGTTACTTATTAAAATTAAAAGATTAAATTATTACCATTTTTAAAGATCAGAGACAAAAATATTTTTTTAACTTTTTTTCAACCTTGTCTTTTTCTTATAAAAGCTTTAATTTAACTCATAAGTTTGAATTCTTTTTAAAATGGTCACATATACATGGTTGGTCTCTCCACTTTTCAAGATTTTATTTCAACACTCAAATACTACCAAATGTATATATATTGTTATTGAAAAGAGAAAAATATGAATATATTTTAAAATTTATGCTTATGTCTTCACAATTTCTCAATTATGATTTTCGCCTTTATTAGAAAAATATATAACTTCTTAATCAAATTCTAAAAATAAAAAGTATTTTTTCTTTTTTAAAATTTGACTTGATTTTTAAAAACATTGGTAGTAATGAACGTAACAAACATAGAAAGTTAAAAACGCATGAGTGAAAGTATTGTTTATTATAAACGTAATTTTTAAAAATCAAAAACTAAAAAATAAAATAATTATCAAACGAAGGTCTAAACTTACCAATGAATTTTTAATTGATAGTAGATCCTGTTATAAAAAATTAAGGTTACTTATGACCTAACTTGGTAATAACTTTAATCTAAATTCAATTTGTTATTATACTGAATAGACTTAGCTAAAATTGTTAATATGTTAAAAACTGATAACCTCACAAAGTAGGTTATTTTAGACTGGTGCATCCTCGTGTCATTCTTGTAAAATTTTTTATTAACACCACTAATTATTATTTGAGAGATTGATAATTCGATTCTACATCCTGCAAAATGTTAAATTTAAAAGATAATCTCTCTAGAGAAATTAATGAATATGTTTTAGAATACTTGGACTAATTTTATACTTAATTATTTTCTAAATGAAAACTATAACCTGTATTATTATTTTCTAGTACAAAATGGGGTATGAAAAAACAATATAATCAAATAATCAAATAAGAAATAAATATAATTTTGGGAAAAAGAGATATCAATAGTCTTAGCTAAAATGGTTGTGTGATAATTTTTCAATAGGATTTTAGAAGGAGAAAATTTTTATTCAAGTGATTTGGAGATGATTTTTAAGTAAATTCGAGTGAAAATAATTACAAATCACTAACCGATTGTTTAAATTGATTCACTTGTAATTTAAAATTCTTAAATTGATATAATTACTAGTCTGGAGTTTTAATTTTAATTTATTTTTTAAAAAATATATTATTATTTATATAAGGTTGTTTGCAAATATAAAAAAATGAGTCAAATTATTTATAAATATAAAAAAAAAACAATTCACTGTCTATTAGCGATAGAAACGACGTACTGCGATAGACTTCTATCGTTCATATACAGTAAAATTTTTATATATTGGTAAATAATTTGATATTTTTTTCTATTTATAATCATTTTTTTATATAATTATATGTGGTTTTAATTAAATGATTTTCTAGATAATGTAATTTATTTTTCTAGAAAAAGTAAAAAAAAAAAAAAAAAATGTCGGCTGGATATTATATGAAATTCATTGATTTGGACAGAGTTTATAGAAAATTAATTAATAGGGCGGCTAAGGGGTTTACAACTTTACTCTCTTGTTTTTATTTAAGTGATTTACACCTTTTGAGATGCCTTGTTATTACAATTGAGAATTTAAAATATATATATATATATATATAATGAAAAAGACTACGAATTAACATGGTGAATAAAAAAAGAAAAAAGATTATTAATAATGTTTTATTAATTATTTGATGCTTTATTAATTATTTGATGCTTTATTAATAAGACTCGATTAATCCACTTCAGAAGCTTGTTATCTCCATCATCTTCTTCAAATATTAAAATCACTTTCTTAGTGGTGAGAAGCTGCAGACTGGTTTCATACAAATTTTTGTAAAAACAAATAAATAATTTACATATTATAAAATGAATTTAATCAGTTGAGAATCTCGAAATTAGATCATTGTGGCTGTGAATCTAATAACGGATCGTTGAGATCATAGCCGGCGTAAGGATCGTAATCCTCATCGTCGTTTGATATCTCGTTATTGTCAACAGATGCTGAAGAATGTGCATCTTCTTGACTATTGCCTTCAGAAAGTTGGTTGGCAAGGACTGAGGCAAAATCAGCTTGTGATCCTGCTCCAGCTAATGTACTCATAATTGAATTCTTTGCCAGTGTAAACTGTTCGTCTTCCTGGCGAGAAAGATCTTGAAGATGGACGTTGGCTTTGAACCAGTCCTTCAATTTTGATGCTTCGAGATGGGAGTAATCAAACTTTTCCCACCATTTGATTCTTAATGCCTTGCTTAAGGCTTTGAAGTTTCCATTGGGTCCTAGCTGGAAATTCCAGCAAAAGATCCATGGTATTTGAAAATACAGTGAGAATCTAAACGTCTTTGAAAGGGGCGACGAGTAGATGTTGTTTTGGAATAAGTGATACGATCTTTGTATTTCTACTGGGAAGATTTCCTCAGAAATACCAAAATACGTCCACCAAGTTTGAAACCAATTTGGAAAGTGCATTTTGTAGGCTTTCTTACAGAATGTCACGAACCAAGAGTGGTTGTAAGCTTGATACCAGAATACATTATACCATGCTCGCATATAATCGCGATAGGTATATATCTGGGGTTTGAAGTTTTTTGAGAATTTCTTCTGTACGAACATCCCTTGGTTCCAATGAGATGGCGTTAGTACTTTGAAAATTCTCATTTTTGAGTAAACAATCTTTGAAGGGTCAGTGCGATCTAGAATATGGGTGATTTCCATTGACTTAGTATCTACCAGGATACATAGAAATTCCTGGTTTTTGAAATATCCTCTGGCAAGAAATTAAAACCGTGAGGAAAAATTTGAGAACAAACCTCTTGTAAAGAAGGTCCGTTGAATTCTGGTTCTATGGTCATGTCGACCATAGTTGTTTTTGTTAAGTACCCTAAAACTGGAGGCCTTGGTTGAAAGACTCTCGGCTTAACCACTTGGAAAAAAGACGAGGGATTTTTTAGTAGAATACTTGAAGATGGCCGGTTAGGCCTCCTGTTTGACATGTGTACTCCGGCTGGGCGAAGCAACACTGAAGATGGTTGAGGTGGCATGGTAGAACTGCCCTTTTGGATGGTTAAAGCGCGTGAGGCGCTTCCTTGACGACGTCTGGACATAGTTTCAAAATCTGTATCCATTGCGTAGTTTTCTACACTCATGGGCGAAGGTGCAGAAGATTGAGAATTAGTTGTTTACCCTTTGAAGCGTTTCTAGAGGAACTCTTTGAGTTTTTTCTAGCGGCAGAGGCCGCCTTGGTGGCTGCGGACGGCCGGGAGGTTCCATCTGAGAGGAAAGAGGAAGAGGACTTCAAAAGAGAATTTTTTGGGAGTATTTCTTCTGAGAGTTCTTTGTTGAGGTGCTCTCTGCTTAGATAATCTGCAAGAGCATTTTCCGTGCCTTTTATAGGCTTAATTTTGAAATCGAAGCAAGATAAGATTGTCTGCCATATTGCAAAGATTTGTTTTGAGATAAGATTCATTACATCTTTTTCAAAAATGTATTTACTTGCTTTTGAGTCTGTTCGTATCAGAAAATCTTTGTTAACAAGATCTCCTTGAAACTTTTGAACGCAATTTACTATTGCCAATACCTCCTTTTTTACTGTGGAATAGTTTTTCTGGGCACTATTCCATATTCCAAAATGATAACGAACTAGGGATTTTATGCAGTTAATTCTCTGTTTGAGAATGCCAGTAACCGTTGTCAGATGCATCGATTTCTACAATCGGATAAGCTTTTTCATTCATTAGCGACAGGCATGTGATTCCTTTGGCTAATGCTTTAATTGATTGGACCGCTCGAGTGTGTTCGTCCGTCCATGGCTTTGGATTCTTTATAGTCTGTCATATAGTGGCAGACAAATAATGCGGAGATCTTTAATAAAGTCTCCAATATAATTCACGCATCCAAGAAATCTCTGTAGCTGCATCTTGTCTTGAATAGTATCTGGAAACTTATCTACAAAGTGTAATGACATTTAGATCGGTTTGATAATTCCTTGATTAATGTCGTAACCAAGAAATCTAATCTTTGTCTGAAATAATTTAATCTTCGGTAATGAAACCACAAGACCATTTGTTTTGATGATATTGAAAAACACATGTAGATGTTTGAAGTGTTGATCAACAGAATTTGAGAATACTACAACATCATCTATATAGACTATAGTGAAGTCTTGATATTTGTTGAACAGATCATTCATGACCTTTTGAAATTCAGATGGAGCGTTCTTTAAGCCGAATGGCATAACGTTCCATTGATATTGATCGAATGGTACGTTAAACGTTGTCTTGTATCGGTCTTTTGAAGATATTTGAATATGCCAAAACCCAGATTTCATATCGAATTTTGAGAATATTTTTGCCTGAGTAATCCTCTTAAGCAAATCTTGTCGATAGGAATTGGGTACCTAATCCATTTGAGAACCTTGTTCAAAGGTTTGTAGTTGATGACAAGCCTTGGGACCCCTCACTCTTTTTCGGCCTGATTGTTGACGTAAAAGGCCGCGCAAGACCACGGGCTTTTTGATGGGCTTATTAGGCCCTTTTGGAGTAGTCTGTCAATTTCTGTCTTGCAGACTTTCATTAATTCCTTAGACATTTGGATGGGTCTGGCCTTTGTAGGTATTTGGGCTTCATCAAATGTATCAATGTAGGGTAAGTCTACGTTATGCCCTTGTGGTCCCAAAAAGCATTGGGAACTTCCGAGCATATTTCAGCTTCCATTCTTTTGAGTAAATTTTTTATTTTGATTTGAACAGAAGGTCTGTTAAGATAGTGAGATACCTTAGTGCTCTTGATATCGTCTTGAAGAAACTCTATTTGTTTCTCCTTTTTAGAAATTCTGTAGATAGACTGTTGAATTTCTTCTTCTATGTTTGAAATAAACTTTGGAGTTACTTGTTGGCAAAACTCGAAAGTAATTGTCTTTCCAAATTTCTGAGTGAAAAGCCCTTTCTCAGAAACTTGAAATGGGTATAATTGCGTGAGGAATGGTGTCCCCATAATGACTTCCTCTGAAAGGTCTCTGACGAGTAGGAAGGTGTTAATAAAACATAAATTACCTTTGCAAATGTGCACTTTTGGTAATTTATAATTGATATGAAGACGTTGATTGTTGGCTCCTCTTAGGACTTCCATTGTCTTCTCAAAATACCTTGAAGGGATTAATCCTTCTTGGATAACATTCTGATCAGCTCCAGAATCTATTAAGGCAATAGCCTCGAATTTGAATTTCTGAATTTTAATGGTGACTCTTGATAACCATTTTTGATTAAGAACTTTGCTGATATAATTGATTCCTTCTGATTTTTCTGCCAGGCTTCCAGAAGTTTCACCCAGAATAATAGCTTCTTTGGATTGTTTTTGGAACTGGCTGAAAGCATTTTCCAAATTGTAAAGTCGTTGCTTGTTGATTGCAACTTCGTGTTTGAGTCTCTTGACTTCGGTGTGAAGATCAGTTATCTTCACTGGTTCTTGAATGGATTCATTGTTGATTCTATTCAATATTTCTTGAAAGGAATATTGTATTGGCTCGAATTCTTGAGCTTTCGTCTTTTGCTCTTCTAGAGAATTACGAAGCTTAAGAAGGGTAGTCCTTCGGGAGGCTTCGTCTGGAAGTTCTTCTATGAGATCAAGCATGTGTTCTTGGTCTCTTGTTAGAACATTTATACAGTTGGTGCATGGGATTGCATCATCTGAGTATTAGGAGTCAGAAGATTCTGCCTCGGAGGATGAATCTTCTACTACTTCATTGACAAGTCCTTTTTCAGTAGAAGAATCTTCTGAGATTGACATTTCTTCTTCTTCTTTCTCGCGAATAGCAAAGAGAAGAGATTGCTTTAGGTTGACCTTTTTTGTCAAGGGGCATCTGTTGGCATAATGTCCCTGCTTGTTACATCGGAAGCAAGTAGTTTCTTTTTTCTTGGAATACTTCTTACTTCTGTTGTAATACTTCCTCTTTCGAGGTTTTTCATCATCTTGCTGCCTTCTTTTGCTTCTGCTAAAAGGTTTTTTGGATGATTTTTTTTTCTTTGATGGCGGTAATTCTTGCTCAACGCCATATTGCTTACAGAAAGTTCCTAGTTCCTTTCTGTAATCTGCATGTTTGATAACTCTTTGGTTATGCTTATTGTCTTTACAAAGATTCAAGCATAACGTCTGGATATTGCTGGTGATGTCTCTGTATGTGAGGGCATTCCAATTAATCTGTCCTCCTTCAAAACTTTCGGACATCTTTTGATAAAACTTCTCTGCAATATAGGGTGGTAATCCTTCCACAAATTTTCGTTTCCAAATTTCGTCTCCGCAGGAAGTGAGGTTTTAAAGATGAGCCATCAAGATGTCTTTATACCATTTGAAATCGCTCATCTTTCGGCATCTCATTTTTAGGAGAGTCCCTGTGGCTTGGTTAGAATAAACTGTTGTACGTCCCGCGAAATGTTTCATTAGGGTGTACACAAGTTGATTGACCATGTCTGGTTCGTTTTGCGTTACTTCCATTGGGGCAACGCCTGTAGTTGGACTTCCCTCTTGCTTGACTATAACTGCTTTGGTTGCAGTTAGGATAGATTGTCTCTCTTGTTCTGAGAGCTGATTGTGCCACCAACTTCTTAGATTTCCCGTGAAGCCAGAAATCAAGATGTGTGCGGTGCTAAGAATGGTTTTCTAGTGTTGTAGATAGTAGCGGCTAGAAACATTTCTTGGAAGATATTCATCATCTACTGGTCTGAACATCCATCAATGTTCCAGCTTATGACCGAACTTTTGTCATAAGTCTTTTGATCGGGTTTGTAATCATCCCATCCCAAATCAGGGGGAGAGGGTTTTGAATAGTGATTCTTCATTTCTGAACTGTAGGAGATTACAGGAAGAATGTTTTGAGATTCGATAGTTTCAGTGGTTTTCTTAATAGTATTGACGCCTTTGGGGGCATTTGCTTTTGAGGATTCTCCTTCCTCTATTTTGAAAGTCGAAAGCTTCTTGTTGATCTCAGCAAGGAGCTCTTCCGAATTATCCTTCAATCTTTCGATGGGGAAGGTATTTGGTTGAAAGATTGGTCGATTGGGATCAATCTTGGGGATTCCCTTGATACCAGTATCAATATTGACCTTTTGCTCCTTCATCTTTTCAACAGATTGGGAGAGCGTCGTCAGAACTTTATTTGAGTAATTGAGTTGATGTTGGATGCTTTTTATTTCACGAACTCCAACTTTTGAAACTTTGTCTTCGTCAATTGTCTTGTATAGCGAAGAGACCATTTTGATAACCGGAACGATTGGATGAGGAAAGTAGGATTCTTCCTCCGATGGATAGTCAGCAGAAATTTCTTTTCCACTGGTTGTAATCCATGTAGTTCCACGCTTAATCATCTGGCACTTACCTTTGGCAAGCCTCTCAGCAAGCCTTTCTGCATCTCTTCTTCTGCAATTTTCAAAGAAGTCATCTTTGAGGATAAATTTTCCTCGTTCTTCTTTAGGTGTTGATATATATATATATATATATATATATATATATATATATATATATATATATATATATATATCCATATATATAATGTATTTACGCTCGTATCCTTGTTCGGGCGTTTCACTTGAGAGAACATTGATTTGATTGTAGATGGGTTCTGATCTCCTCTCCATGTCTGATTGTGTAGGAGACAAGGAACCTTCATTCTTCTCATAATGAATATCTGGAATGATTTGTTCAAAATCAACTGATGTTCTCATCGACCTGGATCTAGGGATAGATCTGGCAATATGACTTGATGGTCGTTGATTTGTAGAGACGCTGGGTCTGCTATTCATGATTTCTTGGACTTGTGGGTAACTCGTTTCGAGGTGAAACTGAATTTCTACATCTCCGTTGTTATGCTTGGTGATTGTAGCATCTTCACTTTACTTTACAACAGGAGTATTTATTCTTGGTATTCTCCAGACTGGATTTTGTGTTAGCTCATTTCACTGGAGAAGTCGAGGGACAGTCATAGAGGATTTCTCATTATTGACTTCCATCAACATGGTACTTCCTTTAGGAGATATTCCTAAGGCTTTTGGAGATACAATAGTATGCATTAATTTGTAGTAGACTCGATAGCAAACTGCAAAAGGAAAAGATCCATCTTTCAGCTCGAGTCCTTGAGAATGAACATCAAGACTGAGAACGTCTCGAAGATTTGCGTCTTGGAGAGAAACTGTGAAGCCAGGTTTACAAGAGAAGTAAACAGATCCTCTTTCACAGTTGGATTGAACGATTCCTAGTATAGAGTGTGAGAATCGAAGGTGTCTCTTATCCCTGAGGGCGAGGTAGACGGGAATGTCTAACCCTTCTCTGAACAAAGGTTTTAGAGCAACTTGAACACATCCTTTGTGGATGTATTTGAATTTGTCTCCATTTCATGCTATGGATTCTTTTGGGAGAAGACTGACCTCCGTGAATTCATCCTTCATTGCAATATTCTTCTCAGTGATGACTATGACGTTGTTCTGAGAGAAGTTGAAGCTATTGATTTTGTAAATCAATCCTGGATCCATTTTTGGAATGGTCCAGTTTTTTAGTTTATCTTCAACTTTAGCAATTTCTGCTTGAGCCAAATTATAATTTGAGATGATGTTTAAAGGATCATCAATATTTTGAGAAGAAGAGGGGGAAGCAGAATGGTCGATTATAGTCTGTGCGCGCGGGAGTTTAGAAAGAAGTTTAGAGAACATAGTAGGGAGAGAAAGGACGAACCTGGAGATTCTGAAGTAATCCACTAAAAATTTCTTCATTGGGTGTGATAAAAGTAATAGGTTTAATCTAATATGATAATAAATCGGAATTTTTGATCAATCGATCTTAATCTTTTTCTGGAATTAAAATATCTATCATACTTCGTATTCTTTGTATTCGATCACTAAGGTTAAACACGCCTTTCTTTCGGAATACAAACTAATAGCGAAGCAGGAGAGATAAATATATTCCTTTTAAAGATAAGAGAGATACCCAATTCGAATTTATTACATCATATTAGCTTAAATTTATAACTTAGAATCATACCTTATGAAGATAGATTTAACCTTCATACTTCATCCTCCCCAGGCTCTAAAGAGGAGTATAATGTCTACTTACTTTAAAAAAAAAAAAAAAAAAAAAAAAAAAAAAAAAAAAAAAAAAAAAAAAAAAAAACTAATTAATATGGTGAATAAAAAAAGAAAAAAGATTATTAATAATGTTTTATTAATTATTTGATGCTTTATTATATGATTTAAATCTTATTTTAGTTTGAAAACTTCTATACTTATTTTACTTCTTTTCTACCCTTTAAATGGGTTTGTGTCTTGGTTCTCACTTTTATAAACATTTTCTTTTTTAGTTTTTATATTGTGCATAAAAAGCTATTTTTATTGTTACAAGATATGATATCTAGTCTATTATATTTGATGATAACAAAAAAATTTTTAGCTCTTATTAAAACTACATTCAATTATTTAGGCCTGGTTTTGTAACTATTTTATTTTTTATTTTTATTTTTTAAATTAAGCCTATAAACACTACTTTTACTTTCAAATTTATTCCTTTGTTATCTACTTGTTACTAATGATTAAAAAATCAAGCCAAAATTTGAAAACTAAAAAAAGTAGCTTTAAAAAACTTGCTTTTGAAATTTGGAATTTGGCAAAGAATTCAACTATTATACTTAAGAGAGATGCAAATCAATGTAAAAAATGGAGAGGAAATAGACTTAATTTTCAAAAAAACAAAAACAAAAAATGAAATGATTATCCAACGGGACCTTAATTTATTTATTTTTAGTTTTTGAAAATTAAGTTTATAAATATTACTTTTATTTATTTGTATTATTATTTACTTTTTAGAGATGGTTTTAAAAGTCTGAACTAAAATTTTGAAAACTAAAAGAAAAACTAGTTTTAAAAATTTTGTTTTTATTTTTGAAATCTAATTATGAATTAATATGTTTCATTAAAAAGAAAACATAAAAACTACCCTGTGAATAATCACGAATTTTAAAAACTAAAAACCACTGGCTATAGAAATAACATAAATTAAAATTATGAACTTTGAGAAAATGTGAAAATGTGTTGCAGACTGGACTCACAAATCTACAATAAATAATTTTTTAGAGAGAGATAACATTGATTTTGTTATCTTATTTTCAAGAAAGTTAATTTAACGTCCGTCATAATCATTTGGTTTTTAAATTTGTATTTGTTTTTTAAACATTTTTTTAATCGTATTTTAATTAATATTTGAATTTAGTCTTAAAAATAAAAACAAATTTTTAAAAATTAATTCTTTTAATTTTCAAAGCTTAACTTAATTTAAATAAAGTTATAGAAAAGTAATGGTTGTAGGTTTAATTTTCAAAAATTAAAAATTAGGTTTAATTTTCAAAAATTAAAAATCAAAATTAAATGATTATCAAACTTATTATCAACGATTATTTATTTGTTTTTATTTTAGTACTACAATTTAAATTTGAGAGTAAAAATTAAAACTTAATTATGTTTATAAAAAAAAAAAAAAGTTGTAAATGCTAGTTGAGTGGTATATATATCTTTGTGAAAAAAAATATATAACTACTTTTTCCATTATTTAATATTATTACTGGTCATCTACCAACATACTAAAATTAGTGTAGCAAAACATACAAAACAAATGTTGAAATAAATATCAATCTAAAAAATATTAGATGTAACACATAGTAATTAAATCTAACATTGTTAGCTAGACTCATGACATAAATAGGAAGTTGATTATGACACTTCATCAGACATTTTTGTGACCAGATGGTTCAATATACTACATACATAATAAATAAATAAAAACTATTTTAAAAAAAAAAAAAAAAAAGAACCACCTACCATATACATGCAATTGGTCTTTGTTTTTGTTTTTTTTACGAATAAAGTTCAAGAATAATATTAAATGAAAAAGTATTGACAAAAATAAGGTATTCAGGAAAGAAATCCAAAAAATAGAGTGGTTGAAGAAAACAATGACAGAAATAGTGTTGAAGAGAAAAGTATTGACAAAAATATGGTGGTTAGAAAAATCATGCACGAGGTACACAATTTCCACATGGCATGCAGTATTTCGTGGATTGGTCAATTGGACCAAACTCGTATACTGGGTGCACGATTTCTATTCAGCTTTTTTTTTTTTTTGAAATCAACAATTAGGTGAAGAGGAAAAGATGTGGGGGGCATTTGGGGACCACCAAACTCGTGTACCGGGTACACGAGATCCAAACCATGAAGTGGCATTGGCAGGTCAACAGATCGATGACGTAGAGGAGACTCGTGGACCGGGTACACGATTTCAAAGAATCGTGTACACGGTCCACGAGTCCATAACCCTATTTTGACAATAATTTCAACTTAACCGTATTTTTGTCAAAAAAAAATATTAAAATAACATTGTTCTAAAAAAAATCTTTTTTTACTTTAAAAATATCAACCTATTTGACATTTTTAATGTTGAATAACAAATTAGACACAAAATTAAAAATGTAAGAACTTGATTTCATACATAATAATAGGTTTGTGAACTTTAAAAAATGTTAAATAAGTCAATAACTTGTTAGAAAAGAAAAACAATAAAAGTTCAATGACTTAGATACAAAATTAAAAGTTTAAAAATTTATTAGACATTTTTTAAAGTTAAGAGAGACTTATTAGATACCAAATTTAAAAATTAGAAACTTATAAAAATAAAAAAAAAAAAAACTTATTTGAGCTGACCGTTTAAAAACTAAATTTGTAATTTAACATTTTTTGAGTTTACAAATAATATACTTGAAAATAAACAAACTAAATCGATTTTAGTGACTAAGGTTAAAGTTTTGTTATATGGATGAATTAATTAAGATCATCGAGACACGTGGTTAATTATTACAATTTGAATCTTGTCCTTTGAGCTAACACATATCATTCCATTTATCAGCAAACTGGTCAACCATGAAAATCTTATCATACATTTTTATAGCAATTTCAAGTCTTATTATCTTGATTGTGAAAAGAAGATAGGCCAAAGTAAAGGAAGGAAGAAATGAGTGAAAAGAGAGGAAAGAGTAGAGATGTATATTTTTCAAGAACTCGTCTCGAGCTCTTATGAGGAGAAAAATAAAAGAGGGAGTGGATGAAAAAAAATATTTAAGCTAAACAAGGACGGAAAATGCATCCCCTACCCTGTTAGTTTTTTTATTATTATTATAATAGTTTAATGTTATGTTGTTATTATTATTATTATTATTATAAATATTGCATTAAAATTTCAAATTTTATTGTTTAATAGTAAGATAATAAATATATTTGAAATGAATATTTTAATCTAGATTATATATATATATATATATATATATATATATATATATATATATATAAATGAATAATTTGATTGGCAATCATTTTCTTTTATTAAAAAATTATAATAATTTCTTATATTTAAATTGACTATGTGAAACTAATTATATAAAAAGATTTAGTGAAAAATTAAAGTAGGGTTCTTTTCAAATATAGAAAAATGAGTCAAACTATTAATAAATATAGAAAAATTCCACTGTCTTTGAGCGATAGACCGCAATAGACTTCTATCGCTTGAGCGATAGACTTCTATTATTCATAGATAGTAAAAAAATTTAATATTAGTAAATAATTTAATATTTTTTCTATTTATAATAATTTTTTATTAAAGTATTTAATTAAAAAAATGTGATTTAAGTTAGTTGATTTTTTTTTTTATAAAAAAGAAAAATTAAACTGAAAAAGATTTTCGATAGGGAACTAATCTCCATGAAAAATTTTGCGGGATGAGAAATAATATGGAGAGCGGAGATTGGCTATCCAACCCTGTCATGCCGCGTGGGCATCTCTAAGAAAGAGGGAGGAAGAAGGGGTTGGCACCAGTACATTTAAGAATGTATTTTGAACTGATTTTGGGAGTGTTTAGAAATGAATATAAAATAATTTTAACTATTTTTTGTGTTTGGTAAAATATAGTGTGATTAAATTCGTCACAAATATTATTTATAGAACACGTGTACTTTTTACATAGTTAGTTCCCTACTACTTTTTAAATTCTCCTAAAATCATATTCATATTCTAAAATAAATTGTTCAATTGTTCAATTTTATTATTTAAAATTAAGATGTATTTTATGTATCTATATCTTTCTCCTATAACTAAATTTATCTCTTTCATTTTTCATAAGTGGAATGCATCCATTTATATTTTTAAATTATACCCTATTATCTATTTTTTTTAAAAAAATTAAACCATTTTCCTGACTCAACAACTAATTTAGAGCAAATAAAATATATTATTTTAAATAAATTAGATCCGTTAAATAATAAGTTTATTTTAATTTTACATCTAAATCACAATAATTTAGTATTTATTACCCAAACAACAATTCTAAATTTAGCTTAAAACTATTCTTATTTTTATCTTGATTTATCTTAATCTTAAGTTGACCTAAATACAACTCAACTCAACTAAGTTGACCTAAATACAACTCAACTTCAATACGTGTATAAAACAAATATTTTAGTCTAAATCATATAGAAAAAGAATAATATAGATAAAAGATGAAGAATAAATAATGTTATAAAATGAGATTTTTTTTAAAGAAAAAAAATTAAAATGAGATTAACATACGATTTTCTAGGGTAGGAAGGGACCCTAGAAAGAGAAGTATCAAATGAGTGTATCTACCTAAATTAGAAAGAAAGAAAATTGGATATTTTGTCTACATACAAATATCAATAGGTTGCATGCTAAATTATCAAAAATGCCCTTACATGATGAAGATTACACATCCTAATTATATTAAACTAGAACACTTTCTCATTTTAGTTAAATTGAATATTCTTTATATTATAGTTTCTTCTCAACAAATGTACATATAGAGAGATAAATTAATTCATATTGTTTTAATTTAATTAAATTATCATTTGACCTTTTTAATTTACAATATCAAGCTCATTTATGTCTCTAATCAATATCATATTTGCAAATCATTAAATGATATTATTAACTTTGTCAAGACTACCCCACATTTTAACTTACTTAGACTTTTTTTTTTCCTTTCAAGGTAAGTGCATTTTCTAAAATATATTAGGCAATAAATTGGACCGTGTATTTTTTTTTTTTTTTATATATTAGAATAGGAAGATTTGAACCACATATCTGGTGGTTACTAATACATTCGTATGCTACCTCGCAGTTACTAATATATTCGTATGTCAATTGAGCTATACTTGATTTAGTGGAACCATGTAATTACAAGAACAAATATTGGGGAAAACAAATTGTTTAGTGGCTGTTTAATAACCAATTGATTTTTGGTTTTTAAAAAATGGGCCTTTTTATAATCAATTAAGTTTTATTTTTGTTTTTCAATTTTAAAAATATTTAAGAAATTTTGAAAACGAAAAAAAGTCGTTTTTGAAATACCGTTTACGTTTTTGTTTCACAGATACTCGTGCAACTCACGTAGTAAGGGTGTTTGCCTATGAGTCTCGGGTTTGATTCATAAAAATTTTCTACTTTTTTTTTTTTACTATATTTTACTAATATTTATGTAACTATGAGGGTATTTGAATGGTAGTTTAGTGGTTAGCCCTATTGTTTCATGTTTGAGGGGTTGGGTTCAAATTTTATATGATGTAATGTTTTTTTAACACATTTTATATGAAATTTAATGGAAAATAATATTTAGAAAAAAAACTTCCTTATTATACAATTTATTTTTACATCAACTCTCATTTTATTTAAGAATAATATTCTAAAAAAAAAATCAAAAGAAAAAATATGAATAAAATTATTATCAAAACTAAATGGTTGAAAAATATGAAATTAGGGTAATTATTTTAAATAAAAAAAAATTGCTGAAATTATTTTCAATTATAGCAAAATGTCACTATCTATCAGTGTCTTGGCCCAAGAAGTTGGGAAGTAGGAGTATTGAACTCCACTCCTTGTTTGGCCCAAAGAGCTGGTGGGTCCCATTATTAAAAAAAAATCAATTTTATATCTCATAAACTTCTTACACTGTGGGTCCCAAGAGTTTACAATACTCTAGACTTTCATAAGTCCTTACTCCTCATCCTAAACACCCCTTAGTGTCTATCACGAATAGAAAGTGATGTTTTGTTATATTTGTAAATGAGTTTGCTCATTTTACTATATTTGACACCAAGTCATAAAATTATTATTATTAAATAATTTTAAAAATAATTTTTTACACTTCAAATATAAATAGATTTTCCATTCTTCTTTTGTTTTAACATGAATAACTCCAATTTTTAAAAAAATTTCAAAATTAAAGTTAAAATTGTAGAAAAATATTCATAAAATTAATTTTTTTTTTTTTAAATTAGTACACCACAACTTTTTATATTTTGTTTTCTAAATGACACCACTTTAATGAAAGTATACGTCTTTTCGCAAAAAACACAACTTTATATTAAGAGATATGACTATTTGAATGGACACAAATAGTTTATAAAAACATAGAGAATTATTTTTCAAAATCTTAATTTCTTTTATTTTTAATTATTCGCACATTGTAGAGGGAACAAAAGTGATCAAAGGAAAATATTGTGAATTCATTAGGTCAAATTAATTATTTCTATTGTTTTTTTTTTATTATCGTGGAATTTTGTTTTACAAAAAATGAAATTATATTATTGTATTTTGTAATATATTTATTTTTTTCATTTTTTTCATTTTATTTGTGATTAATCAATACATTAAAAAAAATTGATATTGTATTATCAATATGAAGTTTTTAAAAAAGTTTAAAATAAGTATATAACTAAAAAAGTCGTCAAAATTATTTTGAATTTTTTAAAAATAAAAAGCAAAAACACAATTATCAAATATGCTTATAGTTTTTCAATTTTTAAAAAATAGAAAACTAAAAACAGTTATCATACATAAATAATTTTTATTTTTTAAAAAATAAAAAATAAGTTTTAAAAAATAAAAAACCAAATAGTTATAAAAAACCTTAAATAGTAAAAAAAAAATTAACATATTTGTGAAACTAACAGAAGTGACATGCCGTCCATAGAAAATGGTAAGTGCATTTGTTTTGAATATTTTGGAAAAATAGAGAAATAAGGGAATGAGAAAAAAGAAAAAGAAGAATGGAAAATTATTATAAATGTAATATAAATATAGTTATCTATAACCTATATAGGTTACAAAATATCATAAAACTCCAATTGAATTTTATGTTATAACATACCCCTCATTGAATTCAATCTTGTAACATACATTATCCTACATCCTATAAATAGTGGTATATGACGCCTTTGTAAGATACACCACAATTAAATTCAATAACAATCTCTACTTTCTAATTCTTTCTACTTTGTTCTTTTGTTCTTTCTTTGTTCTTTTTGTTCTTGTTTTGTTCATATTTTATAACACGTTATCAGCACGAGTCTCTAACACTTTGAAGATTTTGTAAAAGATGGGTTCGATTCATTGGAATATCAAGAACGTTAAAGACTCGCTAGAATTTTTTCCATAATCTTTAAGGTATTTAGAATTTCGTTCAAATACAGTGAGTATTTTGATTTTGGTGATTTGGTCTTGTTTGAGTTTAGAGGAAACAAAATTATACATATGTGTTTGATGTATTCATCATTGATTTTCTCACCATCATCATTCATCTTTATTCTATTAAAACTAAAGTCCAAGAGAATGTGAGTATTTTAATTTTTATAATGCAATATACGTAGATTGTGAGATTGAATTGCAAATTTGACATTAATTAGGATTTTGCATTAGATCAATTTCTAGAATTTTATGTACTTTTATTATTATTTTTAAATTTGTGGTGAATGAGATTTCAAATTATAAGAATCGGACTAAGCACTCATGGTAGAAATTATGATTGTATGAAAAAATAATTTTTGAATTATGTGATGCATACTAATTGAAGAAACAAGATTAATCTCCTTTTTAAGTTCTTATTTGTGTGGAAAAGGACAAAATTATATGATAAATGTTTATTTGTGTGGTCGTGACCTGTGCATATGCTAACACAAGCAAGTAATCAACTGGAAAAAAAAATGGCAGTGTTTATTCTTGATTTGATGTTTAATACGTACAAAGAACTTTTGGTAAAGGAAAATTGATATGGTCAATCAAGATAAATCTTGAGTCTAAATTCTAGTAATTTAAGTTGTTTTCAATTTGTTAAGACTACAGATTGTAAATTGTCGTATATGTCTAAAATTGTTTGATTCTTTGCATAAAGTATGTCATTTAGAATAAGGTTGTAAATTATGGTCTTATTTTAAATTCAATTGAGATGTTTCCTAATTAATTTATATTTTCCATATATTTAAATAAGAAAATTGAATTAGGATGTGTTTTCATATTTCTAACCGTTAGAAGTTTTTTTTAATAGGAATTATTATGATTTCTCTTCTACACATATTATCTTTTATATGTTAAAATTATCTTATAATAAAATTATCTTTTATTTTTCAAATATGAGAATAAATATCCAAGACTATCTTTAATTTTATTTTGAAAGGTTTAAGATTTAAAATATTAAAGATTATTCATTAAGTGAATTAGTTTTTATAAGATGAAAAATAAACTTTAATAATTTACTTAGATTCATTAATCTATTAATTAACTCTTAATTAAAATATTAATGAATTAGAAATAAAAATTTGACTATAAGATAACTCTGTCTAAGGATGGTTCTGGCTAGGATGGGGTATTTAAGCTGACCATGAGGGAACACCTCTACCTGGGAACTAACCTGGGAGTTGAATTAGTCAAATTTTTGTTTGCCTATTGAAATTTATTAGATTGTTAAATATTTAAATGAATATTTAAATTATTCTCATGTGGATTTTGTAAGCTTTAAAAAATTATATATAGTGATAATATATATTTGAATGAATTCTCTCATGGTAAAGTTTGAAAGTTATGGATAATAGTTTATTACTCTTCCTAAAACTAATTTTAATTCAATGCATCAGAAGTTGCATAAATCAAAATGAGCCTATAATTTATGCCAAATAATGAATTTCGACTATTTAATATCATTCCTTGAAGTGAATGTTGCAATATTTAATAATTGTGATTGAAATTATCTTAATAGAAGAAGTAATTATTCTATTAAAACCACACATATTTATATGAGAATTTCATTTCAAATGTGATGCAAAAGAGACAATAATCTTGTACCTGTCGTACATTAAGAGCCTTTTTGAAAAATGAAAATCCTAAATAATGAAAAGGAAAATGATATGTGGTAGTAAATTTTAAGAATTTATTTGAATCTCTGGAAGAGATCATAACTTATCATTTATCTAAATATGATATTATTTGGATGTTACAAGTTTTTTTTAAATCTCCTGAAGAGATTATTATTCTTTTTGACCCACTTATATATATATGAGATATTTGGTTTTCTTTTGAATCTCCTGAAGAGAAAAGAATAACTAATGATATTTATGTTTTGCATATAGTACATCTATGCATATTATACTTAGAAGTGGACAATACATTTTCCAAAATTCAAATGCTTGAAGCGAAAAATCAAATACGATATATATTAAGTCCTATAGACTTGATTAAATATTTTGGAAAAGAAAATATTATTTTGTTCAGAGGAGCAAAATTTATAACTGATATACCACATTCTCTTGTAAATCAAAGAGAAGTTTAGTAAATTTGGAAGGTATATGTTGTAATAAATATCATCTAGAGAAATTGATAATAAGAATAATATATGATATTTATATACTATATCTATTGTCTCCTACGGGAAATGCTTATAGAAATGTTGTATGCTTTTCCTTCTAAATGGTATTATACATATATTCGTGTAATTGAAATATATGCAACAATGAACTCGAAGTTCATTGATCCAAATATATTATTATTTGATATGATGAGTCATTTTGGGTCAATAGTGAAAATAATTATTGAAAATATATATTGACGTCCACTGAAGAACTAGAGGATTCTTCTATCTAATAAATTGTCATATGTGGCTTTGTTTTCAAGGGATTAATTATCAACTTTCACTAGTTAAAATTGGAATTGAACCTCTCAAGTGAACCATTTAAATATTTTATGGTTTTGTTGGTGCATCCAGTTGATGATCACATATATATTTATTATCATTCAAAAACCTTACATCTACAAGGTTAGTTGCTCAAATAGTTAAAAGTACAATTTCATGATTTTGAAATTAAAAAATTTGTTTTGATAAAGCTAGTGAGTTTGCATCCCAACATTTGATAATTGATTGGAATAAGTGTTGAACATCTTGTAGCTTATGTTCAAATAGCAAAACTTCTAAATTTGTATGAGATCACATTGTTGTGTATGCTCTAAGCCAATAGGTTATGAGCTTATGGCCAGAAGCCAAATATATTTCAGGTGTGCAAATGTGCAGTAAATGATTAAATTGTTACACAAGAACAATTAAGATAATGAAGTAATTAAAATGAATCCTCAAAAGAGGTTATAAATCTATATTGAAATTGATTTCACATCAATTAATAAATACTATGAACCCCTGATGGGTGATATATTTGCTATTTGTCATTAATGAGACAAATTTTCCAACATTAGGGGGAGGAATTAAGAAAGTTGGAAAAAGAAATTGAATGAAATGCATATGCATTGTCTCATTTTGATCATCATACAGATCACTTTGAACTAGAAGTTAAAAAAATAACTAATTTAAATATTACAAATCAAATGCTAGATGTATTTACAGTCATTATAGTTGTAAGAAAATTACTAAATTATATATATTGGTTGTAAATACAAACATCTAAAAGTGATATCCCAATGCAAGAAGTTGTCACTATTAATGAGTCTACATCATGCCTGAAGCGTGATAGACAAATGGGTTCCAAAGATAAAGATCCTCGAAAAGTAGTCAATAATAATAAAAAAAAAAATGTCTTAGTTAAGAATATGGATATTCCAGAAGAAATCCTAAATATGAGTACTCATAAGAATCTTTAAGTAAATAAAGATAATAAAGAGATCTCGAGAAATTATATGTCATGACAAGAAAAAGGACGAAACCATACTTATATAAGTTGACAACATTTTATTATTTATGAAAATGAGTATTATGTATTGAAAAATGTCGACATAGAAGGGATTGACTTATGTGGAAAGAAACAATCCAATAGAAATAAACTCATTTTTCAAATCGTGAGGACTAATAGTCCAAACTTTAGATAATGTCAAACATGTGGGATACAAGTAAGTATTTGTAAGAAAAACAAATAGAGTGGAGTCACATGATATAAAGTGAGACAGATTCCACAATAATTCTCGCAATGAATTGGTATTGACTATCATAGAACATATCCTCTAATGGTGGATATACAATACCATAAGATATATTTATTTTACTGTGTATGAAAAGTTTAATATACATCTTATGGATGCAGTCATACCACATTTAATGAATCTCTTAATAATGATAATCCCTGAAGGATTAAAGGTACCAAAATCATATGATTCAAATATTAGATAATTATATCTATCATAGAGATTCTTATAAAAAAAAAAAAAACACTCATGACGAATGTGATATAGTGATCATCTTATTAAAGATTTATTGAAATAAGGGTATAAAATAACCCTATTTGTCAATATGATATTATAAAGAAATCATAGTCAAGATTTACTATATACGTATATGTTGATGATCTAAATATATAATGGAAACTCCTGAAGAGATTTCAAAGGCAATAAAGTTTCTTAAAAAAGAAATTGAGATGAAAGTTCCAATAAACAAAGTCTTGCCTTAGCTTGCAAATAAAACATAAAGCGCAGATGTAATTACATCAATTTGTACAAAAAAGATCTTATATGAACTAGTTACAACATGAACACTCTTGTGGTGGTTCATTCACCTGATGTGAAAAGATATACCATTCAATTTTAGGAAGATAATGAAAAATTAAGGTCCTGAAGACCCATAATTTTAGGAAATAAGTGCACTTATATATATTTACTAGTTATACACTACATGTTGTAGTATTGTAGTAATTTTGTTATATAGATACAATATTCCTCTAAAAGAAAGATATTGGAGTAAAGTTAAACATATGTTATATTTTATATGAGAATTAGCTTACATGGATTTATTTTTATTAAGATAAATCTAATTATGATTTAATTGGTTGTGAAGATGCAAATTATTTATCTAACCCATGCGAGCTAGATCCTAAACATGTTGCTTAGTACATGGAGAAGCCTTTTTATATTTTATGGCGACCTATGGAGCAGATCATAACAACAACCACTTTAAATCATATTGAAATCCCGATGATTCATGTTGGCTCCAATAGTGTTCTTACATGAAGACAATAAAGCATAAAATGATAACATCAATATTCAACATATTTCTTCAAAAGATGACTTGGAGGACTTATTGACGAATGTGTTACCTACAACAACAGTTGAGAAGTTAAGTCACAACATTTGCATGTGACAACCAAGAGTTATCATTTTATGAGGGGGAGTTATATGTGTTGCACTTTTTTTTTTCTTTGACTACGGTTTTATTCCACTGGGTTTTCCTAGTAAAGTTTTTAATGAGTCAGTTGTTAAAATATATGAATAATGTACTCTTTTTCCTTCACTAGGTTTTTTATCCCATTGGATTTTTCCTATTAAGGTTTTAACGAGGCATATATTCTATATAATATGGATGTCTAAGGGGAGTATTATAAATGTAATATAAATATAGATATCCATAACCTATATAGGTTACAAAATATCATAAAGCTCTCATTGAATTTCATGTTGTAACATACCCCTCATTGAATTCAATCTTGTAACATACACCATCACATATCCTATAAATAGTGGTATATGGTGCCTTTGTAAGATACACCACAATTAAATTCAATAACAATCTCTACTTTCTAATTCTCTCTACTTTGTTCTTTCTTTGTTCTTCTTTTTGTTCTTGTTTTGTTCATATTTTATAACAAAAATAAAATAATAATAATAATAATAATAATAAAGGGCTAGCTAGGTGATGGCCATAGATGGATATGATGAACTAAGTTAGAAAAGAGAGGAGAAAAGAGGGGAGGGGTGGAAAATGTCCAATAGATGACCTATTTTTAAGAGTCTAAATAAAAAAAATACTATTTTTTTTAGAAAATTAAGTCTTTTTGGCATTTAGTGTAACGTCTTGAGTCCAGAAACCGAATTTCTTAATAATACTTATATCATCCTTGCTCGTCTTGAATTACCCCAAGCTAAACATAATTAACTTTGGAGTTCTTGTGATTGAACCACTGAAAAGGGAGGAACACCTTGTTGGTATAGATAGTAACTTTCAATTTTTAAAGCTTTTCTTAACCATACTTTTATATTCTCATAATCTCTCATTCATATGTGATCACAGTTCATTCACATACTCTTTTAAATTCGGGGCGTTACATTTTTTTGCTTGCGAGTAGAATGGATGAAAGTAAAAAAAAAAATGTATTTAAAATGTTAAGTTTCACATAGACGTTTAAGTAAGGAGTAAAGACCATAGCAAGGATGGGAGAGGGACAAGGATTAATCCATCTCGAATTTAAAACTCACTCCGTCGAGCCTTGACCCCAAAATAGGAAATTTCTATGCTAGTGAACATTCGGGCAAGTCCAGGCGGAAAAAAAATTATCATTCATAATTTTTGTTGTTAATTCTTTAGTAAAAGAATTACGAGAATGGAAAATCGAAGTTGGAATATATGTCAAATATTGCTAGCAAAACTCATCTCCAGTTGTAAAATGGCAAGATATATATTTTAACCATATGCATATATAATAATTTCTTTATAATAAAAAAAACATTTTGTCTTTTGTTTTTTTAAATACTAAATTATCCACTTCGACCAAATAAGTAACTTCCATACAATCCACCAAGTGGCTAATATAGAGCTTCAAGTCAAGAGGAGTACAAATGTATATATAAAGTTAAAAATTTACTCCATAAACTTGTAGATATTTGTTTATATATAGTTCATAAACTTTAAAAAATGTTTAATAGATCCCTTAATTTCCATTTTTGTGTTTAATTGATTCTTAAAATATCAATTATGTATTCAATAGGTCTCTCATATATTTGAAAATATTAAAAATTAAACATTATATTAGACATTGAATTTAAATTTTTGTTTAATAAGTACTGTTAGACATCTTTTTAAAATTAATTTATCTATTAAGTATAAAATTTAAAACTTAAAATTTAATTAGACACAGACTATTTCTTTTCTCTTATGAGATCTATTAGATATAAAATTGAAGTTTATAGATTTATTAGATATTTTAAGAGACTAGAGTCAAAATTGAAGTAATGTTAATTACAAAATTATTATCAATTTTATAAAATTATTCCCCTAAATTAAGTAAAAATTATTCAATCAATTTTTATAAAATAATTCTATAAAGATTAAAAAATATTTGTACATTTAAATATATATATATATATATATATATATATATATATTCTAGAAAATTAAAATATTATATATATTTTTTAAAAATAAAAAAAATAGAATAACATGTAAATATATTTCATGAATAATATATATAATCAAACGGATACCTTCCACGCCACTAAAGCACAACCTTACACATTTGGCTTCTAAATCAATGAAAACCTATATTAAATATAATTACAAAATTTTAATATTTAATAAAAATCAATATACAAATATGTAAAACGTCATAATTTGAGAGAGGCAGGTGCCCCGGTCCCTTCATAGATCTGCCCTGAATTTACAGTGCAATATATTAATATTTATATTTGAAATGACATAATTCATATATTAGATAATTAACCGTTTGTTTTTACTATCAAATTAAATTATTTATCTTATTATTAGTGTAGATATTTATATTAAGATTAGGGTATACATAAGTTGAATTGGGAAAATTTTCTGAACCAACCTAAAATTCAGAGTTCTATTGGAAAGACCTAAATAGTGTCTCCAACTCAACCCTCAAAATTTGGGTTGGGTTGACATGTTACTATTTTTTCCTTATTAATTTAAAATACTTAAATTTATCTACAACACGTGACTAAATAAAACTCAAATGTTAAATACCAAATATTCTTGATATCTATTACAACCTTAAAATCAAAGATAAATATCATAATAATTCTAAAAGAAAAATCTTAAAAATTCAGCCTAACTAAGGCTAAAACCTAAAAATTAAAACTTAATATATATATATATGGGTTGGGTCCATCTAAAAAAGTTTGTTCAACCCGAGATCTAACCTAACCTGACGAAAATAGGAAAAAATTAATCAAACCCAACCCTAGTTTGGGTTAAATGTTTCTAGCTCATGTTTCGTGGAATTGAACTTTATGTTTATGTAAATTTGATGCAGATGTGAAACTCTAGTACTTGATTATTCTTTGAAGTTGGACTTAGCTAGTCTTTTGTAGGGAGAATTCTCTCTAAGTGTAAATTTTATGAACTCTTGTATTTATAGAGTTCTCAAGCGAACTTTGCGGGCTTGGACTTGGTTGGTCCATGGACTTATCCTTGGGCCCAACTAATTGCACTCGAGCATTTGTTGGCCTTTGCGCCAAATTAAGTTTATTTTTAGATTTAATTGAATTTTAGCCCAAACATTAATAAGTAATCGAACCAAGAATAATTAATTTTATCCAATAGTGAAGACGAAAATACGTGACACCATCTATATTTGTCAATTTACGTCTTTAATTTCAATGTAGGACACATGTAACCTTTAATTAGTCCTAAATTTAATTATTTCTAATTTTTCCATTAAGAAATGACGTGACAATTTGTGATTGACCGAAAATTTCTCATTCAACAACAATATATTTAGAAGTTTTTTAGATATTTTTTTATAAAATATATTGGAGATATCGATTAATTTTTGATATTAATGTCAAATCTTGAATATCGATATATCAGCCAATATTTTAATACGAGAATTTAGAAAAAAAATATCTGTTTGCTTATTTTGGACATTTTAGTGTCTCTTTTAGCAAAACTAAAATTATAAAGAAAAGAAAACAAGAAATAGAAAGGGGATTGGCACCCACGCGCGGTCCAAAAAGCGTGAGCGTGGGGCCCACTCCCGTTTTTTCAGTTTAGAAAAAACTTTGGTACAGTTTCCGCACCTGATCACTCACCCATTTTAACACTACACTTGGCCTTATTACAGTGGTTGTCGCCTCAAACTCGGATCTGCTTTTGTTTCTTTGCTGACGTGGCATTTAGCTCTTCTTTTTACTCTTTCTTTTTGTTCCCTATATTTGTTTTAATTTTAACAAATCACGTCAAAATAAAAAACATTTTTACCTCATAAATCTTAATTAAAAAAACAATTAAATTTATTTTGTTTATTTTTCTAATTGTTTAATCTTTTTTCTTTTTCTTTCTAAAATACACACCCACAACGAAAAAAAGCAAATTCGAAATTTATTACTATTGTTGTAGTTTTTTTTTTTTTTTCTTTTTTAGTTATCTAGAATGTTCAAGCCAATTTTATAGTAGTTTTTCGTTGACACAATCAACTAACTTTGTAAGTGTAGACAAAACACTTAAAAATTTCATTATTTTAGTTATTGATAAATAAATTTTGAAAAGAAAATTATAGAATTTATCATAAAAACACTAAAATTAGAAATACGAAGGAAGGGAAGTTGAGATTATAATATTTCCAAGATTTTTTGAAACGAAAAGAAAATTCCAAGTTTAGAAAATGGAAAACCCCATTCTCTCAAATGTAAAGAAATATAAACAAATTCTAACAAATTAGACATAATCGGCAATTTTTTCTCCTTCCATCTAATTCGTATATTTTATGTTCAAAATTCTCATTTTCTTCTTTTCCTGAAATAAAAAATAAATAAAAAAGAATTCCAAAATGGGCAAAATATTTTGCATTAATCACTGAAATAAAACCCTAAAAGGATATCTTGTAAGAATATATCCACTAGAATTGATCCTAACCGTCCATTTTTTTGTTCAACGGTTGAGATGTCTCCACTACTCGTGCTTATCATTCCCCTTCCTCACTCCACTGTCTCCTTTCTTCGCATTCTTCTCCTCTGTGAAAAGAGAGAACAGAAAAATGGCTAAGCCCTTCTTCTTCGATCATCTTTTCGTTCTAGACCCAATCTGATGCTTATATTACTGTAATCTAAACACTAATCAATAAGTAAAACAAACCCCAAGTTTTGACGAACAGAGCTATTTCCTTCTTTTTCCTTTTTTTCCCCCCCTTTTTTTATGCCCCTTTTGTTTGGATTCTTGTTTTGAAGTTATGGGGTTGTAATTTTTTGTGCTGGGAATTGATTGTTTGAGACATTCAACGAAACCCACTTGTATTGTTTCGATTTTGAGCTCGTTTTTAGCTCAAAGTTGGGAGCTTTTTTCACCCAGTTCTGTTTTTTTTGGGATTTTGGTGTTAGTAATGGTTACCGATACTTATTCGAAATTGGGGCCTGATATTTCACTGCGATCGGCGCTGAAAAGTGGCGATTATGGTGAGGATTTAGGGATGTTGATACGGCAACAGAGGCAACAGCACGAGGCTGTGAGTGACAGAGAGAAGGAACTCAGCCTTTGCCGGAGTGGCTCTGCGCCGCCGACCGTTGAAGGCTCTTTATCCGCCGTTGGAGGTATGTTTAATGCTTCCGACTTATTGGGATTCAACAAAACTGCCGGAAAAGGTTTCATTTCTGATGAAGACCTTCGTTCTGATCCTGCTTATGTTAACTATTACTATTCCAATGTGAATCTGAACCCTCGCCTTCCACCGCCGCTGCTCTCTAAGGAGGATTGGCGTTTTGCGCAGCGGTTGCACGGCGGAGGCGCCGGGGGATTGGGTGGGATTGGAGATAGGAGAGAAGGTAGTAGAGGTGGTGATGAAGGGGTTAATGGGAATGGGTCACTTTTCATGTTACAGCCTGGAGTTGGAGCCAAAGAGGATTCCGGTATTGAATCAAGGCGGGTTGCTGGTGATTGGACCGGCGATGGCCTTATCGGGCTGCCGGGGTTAGGACTTGGGAGTAGGAAGAAAAGCATTGCAGAGATCCTTCAGGTGATGATGCTTTTGATTGTTTTATATTTGTATGAGGCTCTGTATTCTTTTGATTGTGTTTTGTTTTCTTCATTTATGTTTTTGGAAGAATCCTTTTCCCTTAAAATAGTTGTGAACTTGATAAAGTTTTGATTTTTTTTGCTTTTTTTTGTGCCATAACTCTGAGGATCCTAACATTCCCAATTGTAGATTCTTTTGGAACTAAATTGCGTTCTTGTGTTTACTGTTACTTATAATGTATATTACAGTGTTGTCTTATATAGAAGATGTATATTGTGGTCAGCATTTAAAAAAAGCCAGCTTAGGTGCGCCAGGTCCTCAACTTGTAAGGAAGAAACACATGAATATTCTGAAAAGATATTTATTTTTCTCTTACAATCTCAAATCAAAACTATATTTTCTTAAACTTTCTCTTATTATTTGTCATACCATTTTTCTCTTATATATACACAATTTATTTACATTTTCTATTTGTGTGCATGATGAAAAAGAGTCTGTGTTTAGTCCCGTAGGGTTATCGTGCTTTTCGAGTGTTAACAAACACTGATTATAGTGAGACTGGTTACATTTCGTTTTTTCTTTCAATAGAAAATTTCTTCAGTTAAGTTACTGCTACATAGTTTGATTTTTTTTTCCATGGCAGGATGATATAAGCAATGGAATGAATATCTCCCGACATCCTTCTCGTCCGACTAGCCGCAATGCATTTGAGGACACTTTGGAAGCTTCAGAAAGTCAATTTGCTTACTTACATCAAGATATGGCAACAATTGGTGGGAATAAACAGGGCATATCTGCAGTCCAAGGAGTTGGTGCCTCTACCCCTCATACTTATGCATCAGCTGTTGGAGCCTCTTTGTCGAGAAGTGTGACTCCCGATCCTCAACTTGTAGCAAGAGCTCCGAGTCCTCGTATTCCTCCAGTTGGTGGGAGGATATCTAGCACTATGGATAAAAGAAATGCTTCTGCTCCAAATTCTTTCAATGGGGTTTCGTTGAAGGCAAATGACCCTTCAGACCTGGTGTCTTCTTTTTCCGGCATGAATTTGTCAACAAATGGTATTCTAGATGATGAGAGCCACTTGCGGTCGGATATTCAGCAGGAGATTGATGATCGTCATAACTTCTTCAATTTGCAAACTGATCAAACTGATATGAAAAGGTATCTAGGTCTAAAGAACTCAGACTCTGGGAAGTTTCATCTGCATTCATCTTCTCATTCAGCTAGAGGATCTCATCAAAATAATTCTCTTGTGTCGGGTGTTGATCAAGCAGAATTCAACAAGCAAGCTGTTTCTTCCCCTACTTCATATATGAAGGGACCATATAAACAAACACTTAATAATGCAAGAGGTTCACCATCTCGCAATCAGAATATCGACAATGCAAATTCTTTCTTGAATTATGGATTCAGTGGCTATACTACTAATCCTCCAGTTTCCTCAATTGTTGGGACCCATCTTGGCAGTGGTAATTTACCTCCGCTGTATGAGAATGCTGCTGCTGCATCAGCAATGGGAATGAGTGGCATGAATAATAGAGCATTCAATGGATTGGCTTTAGGACCGAGTATGTTGGAAACAGCCAGTGAATTTCAAAATAACAACAGGTTGGAAAATCATAATGCGATGAACGGTATGCAGTTACCTGCACTGGATCCATCTTACATTCAATATTTGGGATCCAATGAATACGCCTCTGCACAGGTGGCTGGGATCAGTGACCCTCCATTGGACGGTGAAAGTTTGATGGGTAATGGATATATGGATTTATTGGGAGTACAAAAAGCCTACCTGGGAGCATTGCTTTCACCTCAAAACTCACAATTTGTTCTACCTTATTTTGGTAAATCTGGCAGTCTAAATCAGAACTACTATGGCAATCCAGGCTATGGTCTTGGCATGTCGTATCCTGGAAGTCCTTTAGCTGGATCCCTTCTTCCTGGTTCTCCCGGTGGATCTGGTAATGCCCTCAACCACATCAGTAAGGCCTTGCGCTTCTCTTCGGGAATGAGAAATTTTGCTGGAGGTGGCCTTGGAGGTTGGCATTCTGAAGCTGGTGGCAATATGAATGGAGGTTTTGTGTCTTCTTTGCTAGATGAGTTCAAAAGCAATAAAAGCAAATGTTTTGAACTTTCAGAAATTGCTGGCCATGTTTTTGAGTTCAGGTATTCGCCACTTGACACTTTATATTTCTATGCTGTTACTAAATGCAGCCTGCTCTGAATGTAAATGTTTTTTTTTTTTCATTTTCCTTCTAAACAGCTCCGATCAATACGGAAGTCGTTTCATTCAACAGAAACTTGAAACTGCCTCTGTAGAAGAGAAAGACATGGTTTTCCATGAAATTATGCCACAAGCTCTTTCCTTAATGACCGATGTTTTTGGTAATTATGTTGTTCAGAAGGTATTGTTTTACATTTAACTTGTGTTTGGACTTGCTTTTTCCATAATTGTATTTAGCAAATGAGATCATGGAATGATGATGATCGAATAACTAATAATTTGTTTTGGTAATTATGAGCATCAAGTTGTTTAACGTCTGTTGGCATCCAGTTTTTTGAGCACGGAACTGCATCCCAAATAAGGGAACTAGCTGATCAACTCAACGGACACGTGCTAGCACTCAGTCTTCAAATGTATGGCTGCCGAGTGATTCAGAAGGTCCGTTTTCTTTTTTTTTTTTTTGGAGCTAAAAAAGTTGTCCATTTTTTCACTGTAACCAAAATATTATGGTCTCTCAAACATCATGCCAGGCAATTGAAGTGGTTGATGTCGACCAGCAGACTAAAATGGTTACAGAATTAGATGGTCAGATCATGCGTTGTGTACGTGACCAAAATGGGAACCATGTTGTACAGAAGTGCATTGAATGCATTCCTGAGGAAGCAATTCAGTTCATTGTTTCAACATTTTATGATCAAGTCGTTACATTATCAACTCATCCGTATGGTTGTCGTGTTATACAGGTAAGGCAATTCATTTTTTTGCATTTCTGTACCATCTTCTCTGATTTTTAGCAAACTAAATTGTGTTATTATATTAAACTTACTACACTAACGATTACATTTATTGGTTGGAATGATAAAATCATACAACAATTTGCTCTCTCAGAGAGTCCTTGAGCACTGCCACAACCCAAAAACGCAGCATATAATGATGGATGAGATTTTGCAGTCTGTCTGCACGTTGGCTCAAGATCAGTATGGAAATTATGTTGTGCAGGTTTGCCATTAGTCAAGAGACTCTTTTATTAGCCAAAGACATTGTCTGCTCTAATAAGCTTTTGTACTTAAGCACTTTAATTTACTAATTAGTTGCTCTTGCTCTTACAGCATGTATTGGAGCACGGGAAGCCACACGAACGTTCTGCTATTATAAAGAAACTGACTGGGCAGATAGTTCAAATGAGTCAACAGAAGTTTGCCTCTAATGTCATCGAGAAATGTCTAACTTTTGGAACTTCTTCTGAACGCCAGGCCTTGGTGAATGAGATGCTCGGTACCACGGATGAAAATGAGCCCCTTCAGGTGTTTGTCCGCATCCCGCCTGCACTTTTTTCCCTTCAATATGGTCAAGAAATTTCCCCACCCTCGACCAGCCTGAAAATGGAAGTTAATAATAGGAAAATATCTTTATTGCCTTTGTATGACAATTTTTTTGAAGTGGGAACTCACTGTCTGCTTCCAAAGGAGAAATTTGACGGAGATATTTCTTTCTCTACTACATGTTTTTGTTCGGAGCATGACATTTTATTGTCTTTGGTACCAAAGGGAAAGTTTTAACTTCAGAACATTCTTTCAATGAAACTTCTTGTTTCTATGGATAATTGATTCATACAAACGTGTCTTCATTTTCTTTTCCTACGATTCGGATGGTTGGATGGAGTGACAAACGTCGTAACATTCTTTCATTCTGTTGTTGAATCCAGGTTATGATGAAGGATCAGTTTGCAAACTACGTTGTACAGAAAGTGCTGGAAACTTGTGATGACCAGCAACTTGAACTAATTCTTAATAGGATAAAAGTTCATCTCAATGCTCTGAAGAAGTATACCTATGGTAAGCACATAGTCGCTCGTGTGGAGAAACTCGTCGCTGCTGGAGGTATGATCTCTCCATCTACCAATGCTTTTGCATTTTCATTTTTGTTTACTTTTGCACAAGGTAGAACATCTCTTAGAGCTTCAATATACTCAAAACTTTGCTGCACAATGATATTCCTAAATTTTCAAAGAGGAATAGAATGAAACACAAGTGAGAATAAAAAAGGATAGCTAGTAGCTAAAGTAGATAAAAAAAGGAAAAAGATAAAAACACAATGAAAGGGAAGAGAAGAGATTTAGGGAACTCAGACCTTCTAAACTGTTCTCAAGTTTGCTTGCATTTTCGATAACAAATGGATCTTGATTGATACTATACTACGATGTCAAGGTATCTAAAACAAACTTAAACTGTATGACAGAGAGGAGGATCAGCATTCTGACTCCGAAGCCAGCGCAGGTGGTTGGTTAGGAAAACAGGGAAGAAAGTTGTACAGCTAACCGAGGATAGCACAAAGCGCGGTATCTCTTTCCGCTTCCGTTTAATGTCTGTCTAGTAAGTAATAGCTGCTGTATCTATATGATTCAGATAGAAGCTGACTTGAAATAAGAAAAAAAAGAAAAAAACAAGTACAAAAAGTTAAAAAAAAAAAGGTAAAAAAGGGAACTGTTGGCTGTACATTTTATAATCTGAGAGTATAGAGAAAATGAAGGTAGATGAAGAGAAATGAGGGACAGATGAACAAAGCTGATGGCTCTGCCCCTATAAAGAGAAGAGATAAGAAGTTTTAGTAATTTGAGTTTTGTTTTTAAGGGTGTAAAAAGGGAGAGAGGAGGAAGAGGAGGTAGAAAATGTTTAATCGGATGATGATGATCAGATCATGGGGGTTGTACAAATATTAGCTGGTGGAGTTATGTTTTTTTACTTTTTTCTTTTTTGTTAGGATTTGTTTTCTTTTCATTATGTATGAGATTTTGATTCTTCATCTTTGTTATTTCATCAACTTTTTTCTTTCTTAAAGTTGAGTTTTTCTTTTGCTTGTAAAATGATATCATTTAGTAGGCCTTTTTGTTGAATTATGTAGTTCATTGCTGCTTGCTGAGATGAGAAATCTGTTTTATGGTTATATAATTAGATGGTAGTTGATAATGATTTTGTTTTTAAGTTGATTTTCGATTTGTTTAAACATATATGTTTTTTTTTTAAATCTCTTTTAAATAACATCTCTAAATTATTAGTCATTTTTTAATTGAAAAATTGGGTACAAATTTCAAAATATAGAGTAGATAAGTTTATGTGGACTTTTTAAAAATAGAAAAATAAGGAAAACTATTTACACAAAATAACAATTTTTTGAGGTAGTTGTGATAGACGTTGATAGAAGTTTATTAGGGTCTATCGGTGATAGAAATGATAAACGTCTATCAATGTCTATCGGTGTTTTTTTTTTTGCTATTTGATGTAAATAGTTTGACATTTTTTCTAGGACAATTTTTAAAAATAAAAAAATAAGGAAAATTATTTAAACAAAATAACAAAATTTTTAGATAGTTGTGATAGATGCTGATAAAAGTATATCTGGGTCTATCAATGATAGAAATGATAGATGATAGAAGTCTATCAATGTCTATCAGTATTTTTTTTTGTTATTTTCTGTAAATAGTTTGACATTTTTTCTATCAGTGAAAATTTTCTTTTTTTTCTATTTGTGAAAATTTTCAGTTTATTTTTTTTTTTCAAAACTTGAAGGTTATCAAAAGGTTTTAGTGTTGTATTTTTTTTTCATAAAGAAAGGTTTTGCTACAAGTTTAGTAATCGAAAATCGGTTAATGAGTTTTTAATTTTGTGTAATAAAATCAATAATTTTTTTTTTTTATTTATTTTGTCATTAGGTCTATCAAATTAAAAATTTTTAAAAATGAATATTTTTATATGTTAATTTGAATATTACACATTTTTCAAAAAAGAAATTCTTAGTTTTGTTCTTTCTTTTTAGAATTATTCCCACTTTTGAAACTAATTGCTTTTAGAAATAGATTACAAAATATACAAATTAGTAAATAAATGTAATTTTCACTAATTAAAATAAAATTTATACAAAATGAGCCCATGAAACTTTTCTCCAAACGACTTGAGAGAATTGTGTAATTATTATTTTTGTTTCTTTCACTTGAAAAGGGTTGAAGAATTCATTTATCTCTTTTCATTCTATAACAAAATATTTATTATTATTATTATTATTAGTATTTGGTACAAACAACTTGAAAGACTAGTTTTTGTTTCAATCAGTTTTATAGGAAAAAATCTTTCAAAATTATAGAAATAAATGCATTTATCATTTTAAAATATGGAAGTTTCTTGGCTACCTAAATTTTTACAATTAAAATATCAATTTTAGAACAAAAAAAAAAAAAAAAAAGAACACTAAGAATATTATGGCAAAACAAGCTTTTCCCGTTTCTGTTGTAATCGTTTTTGAAAATAGTAATGAAATTATATGTAAAAGTTACATTAGTAAAATGTATATTGAAGTTCATAAATCTGTGTAGCATTTATATGCAATAATTTTAGAATGAGAATTTTGTACCTTTTATCTTCTTTGTCGAGAATTTACATATCATGTCAGTTGAACTATGCTCGTGTTGGCGATTTAATATTAAAGTTGACTCTAAATAAGGAAGTAGAACTTCCACTATGTTTTTGGTTCATATCTATTCATTTGGTTTAAATATTACTTTGATTACTCTACTTTTGGTTTTGGTTCATTTTGATCTTTGTACTTTTTACTTCATTTATTTTGGTCTTTATACTTTTAAAAGGCGATTATTTTGGTTCCTTTTGTTTCATTTATATTTCATTTGTAAAGGATAAAAGCAGTCATTTTTTAAAATAGAGACCTAAATGAACCAAAGTTGAGAGCACATGAACCTAGAGATGTCCACTTTCTTCACGGAGACTCGCCTCAAACGGGATGGGGAATGGGGGAGGGAGTGGGAAAAGAAAATTCTCTAAAGCTAAATGGGGACGGTCCCCCTCCCTGCCCCGTTAGACTTTTTTCGTAGATTTATTATAATAATTTAATATTATATTATTTATTTTTAATTATATAAGTATTATATTTAATTTTCAAGATTTATTGTTTAATGGTTAAAATAATGAATATGTTTGAATTGGTGTAAAAAAGTATATATTTAAATTCTAATAAATTTAAATTATATATATGAATAATTTGATATATAATTATCTACTCCAATTTAAAAATTTTGAGTAATTTCTCTTTAAATCTTAATTATTAGAACTAATCATATAAAAGTTAACCATTTAATTAAAACAATTCTATGATAATGATTTATGTTAATTGATTTTTTTTATTAAAAATTAAATAGAGAAAAGTTCCCTACGAATTTTTCACGTGGAATCCTCCGTGGTCCCCTTAGGAAATTTGGCGGGGACCGAAAATGAAATGGGGAGCGGAGAAGCAATCTACGGTCCCGCCTCGCCCTATAAACATCTCCACATGAATCAATAGTATTTAAATCTATTTCTTTCATACAAAAACTAGAAGTAGGAAACATGAAGAGTGATTCCGAACACAAACTTTAGAAGCAAAACAGATCATTTTGACCATTTGAATGAGTAAAAGAAGAAATACAACAATTTTTTCACAAAGCACATTGAAACACAAAAGTCACAAAATGAGAAACAAAAGTAAAAATATACTTTTATTTTGATATGTGATTTTGGTTCCACAAAAGAAGAAAGAACAAAAGGGCCTGAAGAATATAGATCAGGCAAATCCCATAATGAGCATTCCTTTCCCCACAAAGAACAACTTGAGTGTCATCAAATCAGATCAACAGATCAGAACAAACAAGCTTAATTTAGAAAGTTCCTCTTTTAATGGCATCTTCATTGGCATTGCCAAGAGCAGCCTCATTCAAATATGTGTCAGCCAATTGCACCCTCTTCACATTCTCTTGTTCTTGAACCAGCATGTTACCATACTCCAGCAGCTTTGCCAGTGTCATCGTTGGCTGCTCAAACTTCGGTGGTGGCTCCCTCGAGTTCACCAGCTTCTTCCCTATGCTCTGGACTCCAACTCCAATGATCCACTTCCTTACTTCGTCATCGTACACTCTCGCCCTTAGCGCACCGAAGAAATCTATTCAACAAAACAGAAAAAAAGGGTTTAAGCAGCCTGTACTTTGTCTACCTGTTTCAGTGTGCAGGAGGTTTTATATTCAAACTCCTGAAATGTAATGTCATGTTCTCTCTCAATCTTTTTTCTTACTAATTTTCACGTCTAGAAGTGATTTTTAGCTTAAACTTTTGAGTGATGAGTAGTAACTGACCGATGGATTGGCCTGGGAAGGTGTCGACCAACTTGACGATATCCTCGTCGGCAACATTGTCAGTACGGAAGATACCTTTGCAGACACCGATACGGTCGTCCCTAGTGGGAGCCCAGTAGAATTTCTCCATACGACCGTCACGGATGAGAGGAGCGTAAAGAGTAGAGAAGTCGTTACCAGTGACGATGATTGGAACTCGGGGGTTCTCCTCCTTGTTGTACATTCCAGGGAGCTGGACATTGGTCGGGTTATCGGCGATGTTCATGAGGGTGGCGTTAACCATCTGGTTGTTGACGGTGTATTGAGTGGTACCACCAAGACGACCAGCACCGGCATCCAAATCATTGATGAAGAGGCAGGACATTTTTCCCTTCTTGATTATGTCAGCCGCCTCACGGTACCGTTGTCGGATCAACTTGGCTGGCTCTCCGGCGTTGCCGCTTTCCAATTCTCCGGCACTCATCATGATTGGGCTTTGTGTAACAAACAGATTAAACGGCCAAAATGTTAGAAGAGCAAACCAAATTTTATAAAAACTATGAAAATTGTGAGTTGTAAATCGGATTTTGGACTCACTTGATTCCCATCTTGGCAAATACAAGCTCACATTGGAAGGATTTTCCTTGTCCTTTGCCTCCCCACAGACCCAAAATCAGAGGAACCTGAAGCCAGAAATTTTCACCTTTTTCTTCTTAGGAAAAATTTGAATTTTCTTATTCAATTTTGAAATCACTTTTAAAAGGGTTATATATCATATATCTTCATAGTATGAAATAAAAAGAAAATTATATATATATATATATATATATATATATATATATATATATATAATTTTGAAAGAATACACTAAATAAACACTTCAGTATGACCAGTTGACACAAAAACTTCTATATATTGAATTTCCTTATGATATAAATATAATGATTTTTATCGAGGGGACCTCAAGTTCTTACTTTTTTTATTTTTTATTTTTAAGATGGAACTCCAAATAATCTAATATGATATCAGAGCTCATGAACCCCAAACGTGTATTTGTTCTAAAAACAAAAAAATTGAGATTCGATTCAAGAATATTGAACCCAAAACACACACCGTCTTAAGGGGGCATGTTGAAGATCTCACGTTGGAAACATTAAGAGATCGGACTTCACAATGTTTACAAGATATGTGAGCTACTCCTCCTATTACCAATTGGTTTTGAGATGAAACCGATCGAAGAATGGTGAACTTAAAAGAAGCACCATCTTGAAGCTTTCATTGCCAATTAGTTTTGAGATGAAATCCCATGTTATCTAATAGTCTCATGTTTATAAAAAGAACTGTTTTGACTCGAAAGCGTCAGAGACTCAGTATAGATGAATTTAAAGGGTTAGAAACCTTGATGTTTGGGAGGGTCATGTAGTTCTTGGTGATGTGAATAACCAACTTGTCCATGAAAGCAGGAGCAATGTAGTAACCATCCAATAAATTGTCCAACCCCTCATACCTACAACACATACAAAAACAAGATATCAGCTCAAAAAAACAACAACAAATTTGAACTGTTCTGTTTTTTTTTTTTTTTGTCTGTTTGTTTGTGTGTGTCTTACGTTTTAAGTCCTGTACTAAGATACTCATAAGAGCTCATAACAGCATAATGAGTTCCACTTTGCATGGGGGCTTGAAACAGAGTGTCCACCATTCCCTTTCCTCTTGTGATGTCCTGTTGGTCATCTGACTGGTCATATCCGAGCCCTCTCCATCTGTCTTTTGATGTCTGCTTATCGAGATTCTCGTCCGGGACGGAATCCGCTGCCACCACTTTAAAGCTGCCCGATGATGCCTTCGGGTTCACAATTCTTGAGTTCACCACTTTCTTCAAACTGTTTCCGAAGAACACTGAGCTCGGAACTGAAGTTGCCGATCCAGAGCCATTCAAGCTCAACTGAAATTTCCAGTAATCAAATTTTAACATGGTATTAGAGCCAAGACATCTAATCAGAACTGTTATTACTATTAATTAACTTAATAGAAGAACTCATACTCACCGGTGCATGGTTAACGACTCCGACGGAGGCAGCGGAGGCGGCCATCGGGACTTTGGGTGTGAAAGTATTGGCAGAGGAAGCTAGATTTGGAGAAGGATAAACAGCAGTGAGGACTGAGGAGGGACTTTATAGAAGTAAAGGGATGGAGTTTTTGAGTCCATTGAAAAATGATATCCTAACCATGAGTTTCAGAAATTCTCAACAACCACACAGTTGAGATTAGCTGAGAGGACACGTGGCAGAAGGACAAGGGCTGTAAATTGATCCTCAAAGACCCCCTTTAGTGGTTGGATTTAAAGGGATCTTCTTCTCCATTAAAATTTTGGCCATTATTTCATTATCAATCCAACCAAAAGAAGGCTAAGTTAAACCAAGCTCAGCCATTGGTCCATTTTCTTCCAAAGAAAACAACAACATAAATTCTTAGCTAGAGTTTGGTTGGTCATATTATAAACCCAATCATATAGTAAAAAGAAAAAAAAAAAGTAATTTTCTTTTTTTACCCCTACACATTATCCATTAGGATTAGATTATAATGTATGTAGTTTATTTTTAATGGTTAAATAATGTTAATAGAAGCTCTTACTATTCAATGTGTTGGCAAATATGTTTGAGTATTTTGTTTTTTTATTTTTATAAAAAAAAAAATGAAACATTTAACTCAAGTACAAAAGAGAATGACTATCATTTTCACCTAATTAGTAAAATAATGTTAGTTTAAAATATAGTTTTATAAAGTAAAGTTTTGCTGTATAGATATTACCCTTTTTTTCCCCCTAAATGCTACTAATTTTGCTTAAAGTGCTTAAAAAACACTGTTTAAGAAAATTAATGATTTGATTAGAATGACATAGGTCCGGTTTGGTTTTTAGTTTTTAAAAATATAATTAAGTCTATAAACACCTCTTTTACTTCTAAGTTTCTTGTTTTGTTATATACTTTCTACCAATATTTTTAAAAACCAAGCGAACTTTTGAGAACTAAAAATGAGTTGTTTGGGAGGCTGGAATGTAATCAGATTAGTGAAAATTAGAGGAGTGCGGAATGAAAATGGGATCATAAATGTGAAAACGGTAGGAAAGAGGGTTTGGTTAAAAACTGTCGGTACCGAATGAGTTTAATATAACAAATCGGGCCCAAAATACTCAATCCAAACATGGATTTTGGATTATATTACAATCCAAACACATTCTACTACGGGCCCTCCAAACAACCCCAAATTAGTTTTTAAAATTTGTTTTTGTTTTTAGAATTTTGTTAAGAATTTAACTCTTTTACTTTAGAAAGATGAAAATCATGGTAAAAAATGAGATAAAATAAGTTTAATTTTCAAAAATAAAAAAGCAAATAATTACCAAACGAACCCTTAATTTTAAGTGTTTAAAAAGGTTTTCTATCAACTTGAAAATCATGCTAAACACAAGTCCTATGTCTCACAAAAGTATATAAAATTAATTGTCTACTCCCCCTCAACTCAACAAAAAAAAAAAAAAATTAACAAAAACATAATTAAAATTAATTAATTGAATGACTACTAAAATATTGGGAAGATTTTCACATATGGAAAAAATATCAAACTATTTACATAAAATAGTAAAAAAGACACTGATAGACATTGATAGACTTCTATCAGTATCTATCAGTGATAAAATTCTATCATTTTTATTATTGATAGACCCTGATAGACTTCTATCAGCATCTATCACAACTATCTAAAAATTTTGCTATTTTGTGTAAATAATTTCTCTTATTTTTCTATTTTTAAAAACTCTCCAAAATATAGTATATTTATGCTAATTAGGCTTCAAAATCTTAGAATAATAAATGTAAAATTGTTTAAAAAAAAAAAGGTAAAAGTGATAATTTCAATTTAGGTTCTAAGAGAATTAATTTGGTTCACAAATTCATGGGAGGCCCATTTGTGCATTACCAATTTTGGATAAACACAAAATAATTGAAGATGAATTCATTTGTAATTTCAATCAAATGAGAGGTGATGAAGGAAGGATAAGGATAGGTTCATTTTCAGCCTTCCCTCTTCATAACCATATAACCATATAACCCATATTCCATTTCATTTTCTTTACTCTCTACTATTTTGTATTCTTTGCACCCACTGGCTTGATTTAGCCCTTGGGTCCCACAATGGGCCTAAGGGCACGAGACACACTCGACTTCATATATCATAAAAGTTGACACATTGAAATATTAATATATCATAAACGTCTTTTAATCTAGTAAGTAATATACATTGTTTATCTTATTTCTAAAATGAAAATATATTTAGTACAACTGAAACAAAAGTTAATGAAAATCTGATATTCAATAGGTAGGTGTAAAATAAAAAGTTCTCCTTGTTTGAATTTTTACATTTAAATTGGGTTGTATGGGTGAGAGTATTAAATTTGTATGAGAGAGTTTAATGTGTGGGGAAATTTAATTTCATGAGAGAGAGAGAGATGAGTGAAAATGTGTTTGTTGAGAGAGACACACACATGGGTCCAAGAAAAGAACCCTTGAGATGAAGGTTATTGGGCTTTCAAAAGTTGGCTTCTAAGCTTGAGAAAAGCCCAATCAAAGTATAAGAAACTTTAAAAAATTTGTCACTTCAGTTTAGGATTTTTAATTGAATTCTACACCCTGAGTGGAGTACGGAAAACTTAAAAGAATAAATGTCTTAACCAGTTGAGTTATTATTAAATTGATGCGAAAGTTTAAGTTCGAATCACTACAATGAAATAGACTTTTTCTTGACATATGAACAGTGGCAAAAATAGGTTGGAGAGAAAAAAAATAGTCAATAATGTTGGCTTTTTGGCCCTTAATCTCAAATTAATTAATTTTAATTAATGATTTAATTAATGTTTTGATGATAACAAACCTGATTTTGTTTACTAACAATTTTATTATTTTGAATAGCCCATAGCGTAGAGCTCGAAACAACAATTCTGATGCCTCTTGAATCACCAAAATCGGAGTTCAAACGAAGAAGTTATCGTCGAAATAAAGTTAACGGAAAAATACAGAGGTGGTGACGTGGCCAAAATTAATCATCAAATTAGATTAATTAAGGAGTGTCACTTGGAGCCATAGAGGAAGTGACACAAGGGGCTTTATTTTATAATTGGTGGATTTTAATAAAACTAAAAGATATTGATTTTGAAAATAATAAAAAAAATGATTTTAAAAAGAAATGAATTTAATATTATATATATGTATGTGTCTAACGGCTAATTGTTTTTAAAGTAAATGAATTTAATATTATATATGTTTGTGTCTAACGGCTAGTTGATTTTAAAATTAAAAAGAAAATTACTTTTTTACTTTTAATCTCAACCACTCAATTTGCTTTTTACACAATCCAATGGATCAAAATCAAATTCAATTTTTTAGCCCACTTTCCTCTCTTTTTAAACTTCATCTTCCCAAAATTTGTTTCAACTTTTTCACACTTTTCAATTCTCAAAATTAGTAAAAAGGCCACCATTGTTGCTCTCTCTCCAAACTTCCAATTTTTGTTCTTTTCATCTTATTCTTGAGAGAATTTTCTATTGTATTGTGAGAATCAAAGTGTGTGAGCTCAAATTTGTATACCCACTCTTTTAGAGAGTTTTATTGAGTGATTTAAAGCTTTCAACAACATTGTAACGGTTTGATCCTAACCCGTGGAAAGGATCGGGTTTGCTCTTGAACCCGAAAAAGGAGCAAGGTAACGGTTTGGCTTTGATCCGTGGCAAAAGTCAAAAGGAGATTTTTAATCAAAATCCCAAGAGGCGTTTGGGAAAGTGGATGTAGGCCGAGTTTGACCGAACCACTATAAAAATTACGGTGTCTTATTCTCTAACTCTTTCCTAATTATTTTTGCATTTAATTTTAATTGCATGTTTTTGTTGGTTGATATTGATTGAATTTATTGTTACATACTTTTTATCAATCTTGTTATTTGGCATCATTTAGGGTTTTTATTAATTTATTTTAAAAAGTATTTAATTAGTTTAAATTGAGCATATTTCTTAAAAAGTTTAATTAAACCCTATTCACTCCCCTATAGGGTTGCCATACCGGTCCAACAAATAAAACCAAAATCACGTGTCTTTTGTGGGAAAAAACGGAGTTTTGTGGATTTTTTTAAAAATTATGATAGTTTTTTTTTGTGTATCATTAAATGTAAGAAAACGAAAAAAATGCGATTTTGGCCGGAAAAGACGCAAAATTTTGGATTCTTCGACCATTTTGACATTTTTTTGTGTGTCACCAATTTATGACTAGAATTAATAGTCATTAAAGAGTGACAATTCTTTAGAGTCACTAAATTGAAGAGAAAAAAAAACATGGCGGGAAAAGATAAGAAATTTTGAATTTTTCGACTTTTATGACTATTTTTAGGTGTCATCAATCTATGACTTTTATTAATTGTCATTAACGAGCAGTAAACGGAAAAACTAGTTATGGTGTTAGGTAAATTGCTTTTAAATTAGAAAAATATTAATAGCGCTTAATAAATTTTAATTTTAAACTACAAAAAAAAAAAAAAGTAGTTATGTTATTCAGTAAAATAATATTAAGTTTGTGTAATTTAATCTATGAATCAAAATAGACTTTCGCTTAGTTTGAGATTGCTGTAGCTTTAAAAATAATTGTTGGCAACTGTGCTTTTAGAAAAACTAGTTTATACTATGTGCAATTGTAAAAAATAACTTAATTATAAAAATTTAATAATTCAACTTTAATTTATGAATAAAAGAGTTTGGTATTAAGTTAGCCAAAAACATTTATAAAAATTTGTTTAAGGTATTTCTTTCTTCTTTTTCTCTCTCTCTTTTTATGTATATATTTTTAATGACTTTTTTTTTTTTAAAAAAAATAGTTTTTAAACTCTATATCGAAATCATGTAACTGCATCTAGGTTTTAGATCAAGATTCAAAATTCAAAAGTGGTACTCAACGCTAACATTCCTCTACGACAACCCAATAACCTACTTGTTAACTTAAGGTGTTTGTATAAGTGAAGATTGTTCTTAAATATTAACATAGATCTTTTCACCATTTTTGTCATTTATTTTAAAGTTTCTTAAGAAAAAATCTCTAAAAGATAACCTAACATAGAATTGCTCAACCCAAACTCTTTAACGTAGAAATTTTCATGAATCTATCACATAAAAAGAAAGTGTATCTTCTCGGCCATTGTAGATTTTAGTTGATTCTTCAACTTTAATATATGTTTCACTTTCATCCTTACACTTTTTAAATATCTATGTTTGTCGCAGAATTCTCAAAAACATAATAATTTTTTTTCTAAACTTTCATAAGGGTTATTTTAGTTTCTTTAACGGCCACATTTTTTAAATGTTTATTTTAGTCCAAAATTCTAGAAAAATAACCATTTTGATTTCAATTTTCATTATAACTATTTAGTTTCTCGACTTCTAAAAACAATCATTTCAATATTTACGATATTAATTGTCACCTAATATTTATTTACCAAAAAGGTGATGAACGAGTTATCTTCTTCTTTACTATTTTCTCTTTACCCCGAGTGGTCTCTTATGCGCATGTCTCTTGATGTTCTTCTATAATGTGTTTTGTTTGTAATTTCCTAAAAAAAAAAAAAACTTATATACAATTTGGATACATGCTCACATTAGCACATTTGTAAACATATTTGGAATCACATTATTATCATTTTTGTTCTTCTTAAAAGTAAATGTAAAGGTCGAAATGGTTTTTTTTCTAATTAAAATAAACATGAAAAAAATCCAGTGACAAAAAATGGAATAAACATAATAAAAAAAAAAAAGTTTAGAAGCAAACAAAAAACATTATGAAAGAAAATAACATTTAGGCGAAAATGGAATTTAATCCATTTTGAAGTTTATTTCATTTAGGCCTCCAAATTAGGATGTTGTATTTTAGTTTCTAATTTTTTCAGAGGTTTATTTTTCATCCATGCTTGTTATAATATTTTTTTCTTCTAAATTATTTAAGAAAAATCTAATATAACCACATTTTTTTTAGAGCAATCGAAATCACATATTAAAATTTGTCAAACTCTGACACATCCTGTTTACAAATAGAAATTAAGTAAGTAGAAAAATTAAACAATAATCATGAAAACGAAACAATAGAAGAAACACGACGGGCCTACTGTGCTACTTGATTTCAATCTTTGCTCACGAAACGAAATCGAATAGATTGGAACAGAGATGCCAAAGCTCTTATCTCAGCCAAAATATGTCCAAACTCCACGAAAGGCTCCAGTGAATCATTCAACATGATTGGGAGTCCCAAAAAATAGTCACGTTATTAACATCCAATTGACGAGCATGTTTCATTCCTTCATATAACCAAGTATTTTGAACCACGTATTTTGTTCATTTATTTGATGGATAAACATCTATATGAATAAGTAAGCTAGCAGTAAATTTGACATCAGGCTCCAAAATAAATGAATTAATTACAGAAAAATAACATTCAGAAATAAAATTAATTTTCAATACGGAGTTATAGAATATTTATAAGAGAAGTTTTAAAAATAAAAAAATAAGGTAAAATATTTACACAAAATAGCAAAATTTTTAAATAGTTGTGATAGACGCTGACAGAAGTCTATCACCGATAGATGCTGATAGAAGTCTATCAATGTCTATCACTATTTTTTTTGCTATTTTATGTAAATAGTTTGACATTTTTTTTTTTTTTGTTTGTGAAAATTTTCCATATTTATAAGTTAAATGTTCTAAACAAAAGTTAAAGCATATGAAAAAAAAAAAAAAAAACAGCTAGTTAACAATTTCGTTTTTTATTTTTTATTTTAAAAAATAAGTCTATTTCTTCTAACAAATTTTCTTAAGTTGAATTTTTAGCCCAATTTCAAAAACAAAAATAAAATTTTAAAACCTCTACTTTTTATTTTTAGTTTTTAAAATTTGACTTGATTTTTAAAAAGATTGATAAAAAGTAGATAACAAAGCAAAAAATTTAGAAACGGAGAAGGAGTGTTTATAAACTTAATTTTAAAAAACAAAAAACAAAATAGTTATAATACGGAGTTTAAAGTTTAGAGATTTAAAATAGAGCATTAAAAAGTATTGGAATAACTATAACAAAATAAGTACAAAAGTAATATATATATATATTAGGCGTTGGCTGAGCTGTATCTATTTTGTGTAGCCCATCAGTTGCCCAATTAAAATATCACTTGATAATTAATTTTATTTTTTAATAAAACTAAATAATTATTTCTCTATTCTGTAATAAATAAAAATTTTATGTGGCTAGATGTAATCTACATCTAATTGGACCTAATTAATCATTATTCAATAAATAATAACCATAAACATTAAACAGATTAAATAGCTCATGTTTTTAACTCTTTATTGGATAATATAAAGATATAATTGTCAACCTTAACCTAACTAAATGGGAAATTGCCAAAAATAGTCCAATAAAATGAGCGTTAAAGCTATTTCGAATGCTTTTTAGGTTTGAAGGGACTCTTGAGATAGGAAAGGACTATTTTGCCCTTCAAAGTAAAAACCTTTATCCTTATTTTTTTCTAATTTCTCTCAACCTCTCCAGGGTTTATTATCACTCTCCATTCTCCAAAATTTATACTAAGAATTTACATTCTTGCTGTAGATTTCGGATTTTCATAGCTTTTATTTCTCAACATTTTTTTTAATATATATATATATATATATATTTTTTTTTTCATATTTGTCATAGATTTTGGGTTTTCGTATTTATTTTCCTCTCACTATTTTTTCCAACCTAATTCTCATACGTTTTCTGCAACTTACACAATGCTTTTTTTCTTTTTTCTTTTTTTCTTTTAAAATTTATTTTCATTTTAACGTTTTTTTCCAATTTCATTCTTTTAGATTTTTTGTAATTTACAATAGTGGTTTTTTTTCCTCATGTTAGAAACATTTTATTCACCATTTTAGAAATTCTATCAACCAATTGTTTACGTGCTAGAATTTCTTCCATTATTTGATGAACAGCTATACCACTAAGACCAAAAGATATAAATTCAAATTGAGTTATGGACTTTTCTCACATCGATCTTCTCGTGAAAAAAAAAAAAAAAAAAGGGAAATTCATCAACAAGAAAGTGTGAGAAAATTATATAAACTCAAAATTTGAGCTGCTCAAGTTTTTTTCGAATTCAAAAGTTTGAGGTGCTTGAATTTTTCTTTGCAGCGAGAAAGTGCGAGAAAATTTACATAAACTCAAATTTCGAGGTGGTGGAATTTTTCTCTTGCAGCTTCTCGCTGCGAGAAAGTGCAAGAAAATTTATAAAAATTTAAAATTTGAGGTGTTGGAATTTTTGTCACAATAAGAAAGTGCGAGACAATTTACATAAACTCAAAATTTGAGGTGGTGAAATTTTTCTCACAACTTCTTGCTACGAGAAAGTGAGAAAAAAGAAAGGTGGTGTTTAAAATTTTCTTCACAGAGAAAAATTTCAAAAAGAAGTGCTGAAATTTTCCTTCCACTTTCTCGCTGCTAGAAAAGAGGAGTTGAAATTTTTCTCACATTTTCTCACTGTGAGAAAAGAGGCGCTTGATTTTTCTTGCAGCTTCTCGTAGCAAGAAAATGTGAGAAAATTTATATATTTGCAATGAACTTGTCATTATAAAGAAAAGAAAAGAAAAGAAAAGAAAAGAAAAGAAACGTGTTATTAGAATTAATCTTCAATGTCAAGGATCATTCATTATTTCTTTTTGAGAAGATTTACATATTTACAATGACCTCATCATACTATATCTGGTTGCAAAGATAAATTTTAAAACCTTACAAAATATTTTTTTTCTCGAAGCTACAAAGTGCGAAATTTTTTTTCAAAAACTTAGAAATTTGGCTCATACAAGTTCTCACAAAGAGAAGGTGTGAGAAAAATTTTAAAAACTTAAAAATTTTGTTCATAAAATTTCTCTCACTACGAGAAGGTGTGAGAAAATTGTCAAATGCTTAAAATATTGGTTCATAATTTTTTTTCACAATGAGAAGGTGAGAGAAAATTTTCAAAAGCTTGAGAGAGAAATTTCAAAAGCTTAAAAATTTTATCGCATCGAGAAAGTGTGAGAAAAATTTCAAAAGCTTACAAAATTGGTTGATAAATTTTTTCTTACAATGAGAAGGTGCGAGAAAGTTTTCAAAAGCTTAAAGAATTTGGATCATAAAAATTTTCTCTAACGTGAAGGTGCAAGAAAAATTTCAAAAGCTTAAAAAATTGGTTGCTAAAATCTTTCTTCCATTTTCTTATCACAAATGTCCCATAAGAAACACCTATTATTGTAAATTTATAAGAAGGTAAGAGAATTGATTTGAAAAAAATGTTGAAATGAAAATAAGTAAAAAAAAAAAAAAAAAAAAAAAAAAAAACCAAAATTCCATAACAAAAATTGTTAAGCCTACTAGAAATTTTGGAGAATGGAGGGTGTGATAGTAAAAGTGTAAAGGTTGAGATAAAGAAAGAGAGATTGAAAGAAAGATGAAAATAGAGTTAGTTTGAAAGCATTTTGGAGTTGTAGAATTATAATAATAATAACAACCGGACTTTACTTTCAAGGGCAAAATAGTATTTTTTACATCTAAGTCTTTCAAATGTCTTTAATCCTTCTTTTTTAGGATTATAATTGACAATGTCACAACTGAATTTGTTAAAATATATATATTATTGACCAGAAGTTCATAGATTTTTTAATCTCTCAACTCTACGTGTTAAATTTTTTTAGTTTGGATGTGTTGATTTTACTAATCTATATTTTTCAATATTATTTTAAATATGACTACCGACATGGAGGTTGTAAAGTTTGAGTTAGTTTGTTTCTGAAATTTGAATTAGTTACATGTCTATTTAATTCATAAAATTTTAAAAGAGATATCTCTAAATATGGTCTATGAGTTAAAAGTTGACCATATAATATATATATATATATATATATATATATATATATATATCAAGTAGTCCTATCCAATTATGGACTCAGTATAAATTAAAATAAAAAAAAAAATGGTAATCTGACATTTCTAGAAGTATCATTTGAATAAAAATGTAGTACTCTTGACTATGAAACAAAAAGCAAAATGTGCCTTAACAATTAAATAATATCATTTACATTCTTAATAGTTGAAGGTCCAATTCTTTTTCACCCTCACGTGATTATAATGCTATATCCTCCACCAAATAAATAAATAAATAAGCAATTAACTTTATGCTGAAAGCCAACCCCTTTATTTGGTCACAAATCACTTCCCAATTTTCTTTCATTAATCTATTTTTGAGCCACCTATTATTATTTCGATATAACTTAGATTGCATTTAAGTTTCATGTTCCTTTTTATCTATAGGATAAAATAATTTCTTAAAATAAATAAATTGTTGCGTGACTATTTTTAGCTGGGTGCGGCTTTTCTATTAACCTATTCAAACCCTAACATATAGATTAGCCTAATATAGCCAACTATAATCCAATCTAATTAAACTTCACAGATATCTTACACATAGTCAGTTCTTTGTCTCTTTTAACATGCCTAGAGAAAATTGTTAACACCTACATGAAATTTTAGAAAATTTAGCAAAACAATTAAGGTCAAATAAAAATATTTTAAAACAAAAAATATCCAATCATAACTAAATATGCCAAAATAATAGTTAACTTGAGCATAGTTTTAGTGGTTGAATTATTATTACTTCAACATACAAATACAATTATATAAATGTAATTCACACTATGAATTTATCACCTAAATTTGATGTTGATGTCAACACAAATGTTGAGATCATCTAAATTTTATAGAAAAGTTGATGTTGATTGGTCTTTTTAAAAAATTATAAATGTAAAAAAAATTCATAAAAAATATTTAAATTAACAATTTTTTTAAAAAAATAAGTTTAACTTTCTTAATATTAAAAATAGGTCGAAAACTAGCGATATTTCGTCGAGTTCTCTCTATTATATAATGAAAATGTAATTTATGTCTTGTGTCAATATCAACTCCATAGATCTAACGAAAATTGATTGCGCTAAATCGAGCTTAGCTTAGCAATAATTTGTATGAACTTTTTCCCTTAAAGTTGAAAATTACATGCCCCATTCTCATGGTTGTTGTACTAAAAAAATATGGGTAAATATATTTTTTGTCCCTAAATTTTGAGTTTAGTTTCCAATTGGTCTATATGTTTCAAAATGTTAGACGTTTAGTCATTAAATTTTGAGTTTGGTTTTAATTTAGTCAATAGGTTTCAAAATTAATAAAATTTACTCCATGAAATTTGAGTTTTGTATCAATTTTGTCCATACGTTTCAAGATTTATACTTTTAACCTCGATTTTTTACTAAATACTATCTTTCCGTCTTTAGTGTTAATATCTATTTATTGTTTTAAAAGAATTATGAACTGAAATTTTAAATTATTTTAAATTAATGGATATTAACACTAATGACGGAAAGTGAATATAAATGAAAAATTGAAGTTAAAAGTATAAACTTTGAAACCTAGGGATCAAATTGAAACAAAACTCAAATCTCAAGAGTAAAATTACAACATTTTGAAACATAGAAACTAAATTGGAACCAAACTCAAAACTTAGTTAAAGACTAAATCCTGTTTGGTAACCATTTTGTGTAACAACCCGAAATTTCAGGCAATTTTTTAATTTAATTATGTTGAATTGTTTGGGTGTTAATTTGAAATTTTAAGGCTAAAATTAAATTATAATCTCTCTCAATTAAAATTCAATTTTCACCAATTGAATTAAATCCAATATTGTAAGTAGTTATCCGGCTTATACTAAATTGAATCATCTTAACCCAATAATTCATGTTTAGCCTTAAATTTTAAATTAACACCCAAATAATTCAAGATAACTAAATTTAAGAACCACCTGAAACTTTCGAGATGTCACATCTAGTTTTTTGTTTTTAGTCTTTTTAAAATTAAATCTATTTTTCCTATTTTTATTATTAAATTAAGAGTTGAATTCTTAGCCAAATTTTAAAAACAAAAATAAATTTCTAAAGACTACTTTTTTTAGTTTTCAAATTTTTAGCTTAGTTTTTATAAAAATTGAAACAAAGTAGATAACAAAACAAGAGATTTAGAGATGGAATAAGTATGTTTATAGGCTTAAATTTCAAAAACCAAATAATTACTGAACACAACTTAAATGTTTAACATTTTCAAATTTTAAAACTAAATAAAAATTAAATTCAAAATCTAGAATCGAAAAAATATTGATTATAATATTGAGATGTGATTGGAAATTAATTTAAAGTGAGATTGAAATACAAAATAATTAACGGTACTGTCATTTCAAAGACGTAATAGTTGAAGAAAGAAATAGGGGAATTTTCAAGTGATAAAGAGACAAAAAATGAAAAAGGTAATATAATTGTTTCAATCAAATCAAGAGTCGCTTCGTCTATGCTTTTTATTTATTTAATTAATTTAATTTTTACAACTTGTGTTTGATTGACAGCTTACATTATAAAAGAATATAATATAAATAGAAAGAATTTAAAGCACTATGGATCGAATTGCTAAAACTGGCCATCTTCATCTAACCAAATATATATTATATATTTATATATCCAATTAAAAATTATAAAGTTAGACCATGCAATTGCATCTCACACTCATTTTTCATCGTTTAACTCGAAAATCAATAAGCCAACCTCCACTCACCATCCTCTAAATATTTCCCATGCATATTTATATATAAAAATCAAAATATCCATATTTTTCTAAATTTATAATATTACCATTTTTTTCATAAATATTTTTAAACTCTTTTTTTCCGAGTAAAAATACATTAATTAGTTAGATCAAAATTGAAACTTAGAATAAATGTCGAGTTAACATTTTTGTCAAACATTCTCATGGATTTTTATTTCTATGAAAGATGTTGCAATTTTTTTTCCAAAAAGAATGAAAATATTTTTAAATCAATTAAAATTTTAAAAATATACTAACTTGTTAATTAACAATAGACTCTTCTAATGAAAAAAAAAAAATATTCCACTTCAATCACCAGAACAAACATAAAATAAACGAGATTTATTTAAAAAAAAAAAAACAAAATTAAGAAACACAAGAATTTACGTAGAAGACTCCAAAACTAGAGAAAAACCACGACTCACTAAAAAAAATTTACTCATATAAACTTCTCTCCCTGATCTCAATTACAGAAACACTCTCTCAAAACTTCTGTGTATCGCTTACACTGTTTTTCCTACTCCCAAACTAAAGAATACAAAAATAGAAATTTAGCTAGAGTTAACACACCCAAGTTTAAAATATTTCTAACTATGACGATTTGAAACCAAAACCATAAAATTTTTTATAGTGTTTGAAACTCATCACTTTTACGAACATTTCTAACGTAGAACATAACTTATATTTTAAATATTTCGCTAAAACTTAACATTCTCTACATTATATTATATTGTGACTTTATTCTCGGTTTCATTCAAAAGTCTTTATACTAATATGGGAATAGTGACTAAATTTATTATTAACCTCTTTTTTTTAATCTTATGTTTGATTGCATCTTTTTGCAACTCTCTCTATATGTAGTCTCTAGGAAGAAAAATAAAGTTGGTGCTTTTGATTGCATCTCTTACATTATTTCTCTAAAAATTCTAGAAGAAAGTATATGTGGATTTTTATTGGGAAATACTGTTGGTTATGCTGCTTCAAGCCCTTGTGTTAGCATTGGGAAGACAAAAAAAAAAAAAAAAAAAAAAAGGTGTTCTTTCCCCACTAACACCACCATAATAATTAATTAAGTGGCCAACAGCCAAACCCCATTAGTTTTTTAAGATTAATTAAAACTATAAAACCATATAATCCAATAGTAATTAATTATATAATATTAACTGTAATAATTAAGGATAATTATTTTAGACAATTGAGTAAAACATGCAGACAAATAACTACCCATGAGTCATGCAAATCTATGTCCAAACCCTATGAATTGGTGTTTTTTTTTTTTTTTTTTTATTTTTTTTCACTTTTTGCACAAAAAACGATACAAATAATTGGTTTTCTCATTGCCCAAATAGCAGATGCTATGTCTTTTTTTAAAAAAAAAAAAGAAAAAAAAAAAATTTAGCCGAAATGCACCTACCCATCTCTTGATTTTGACTCAAAAAGGGCCTTGGCAAATTGAATTTTGCTTTATGAGCCTTTTTTTTCCCTTAAAATTATTATATTCTTATGCGGGTACATTGAATTGCGAAAGTTTTTTTTTTTTTTTTTTTTTTTTTTACGGCAAACATGGTAATTACTTGTGCTGTGAAAGAATTATTATCTTGAAAGCAATTTTGACACCACTTTAATGTAATTTTAACACGTCGAAGGGATAAAAGATTAATATTATTATAAATTTTTTTTTTTACCTTAATATAAAAACCCTCCAACCAACAAAAAAAAAAAAAAAAGAAAAATAAAAATTCATGTGGAGACAAACTTCCAATTTATCCTATGTAATTTTACAATGTTTTCTAAAGTTTAAATTATTCCCAACAAATATTAGTTGGTGAATTTAAGAAAAATTACACAGATGGTAAAAATTGCAACTACTATTATTTAAGTTCAGAGGTTTATGGTAAAAAATTATATACTACGGTTATATATTAAGACTAAAATTTATTTTTTTACTAATTTTTTTTTATATTTTAGCTTTCTAAATTTTGAAGATAGAGAAAAAAAAAAATCTATTTTGTAGCTTTTTATCTTGAGTTTTCAATTAACTATTTGTCTAAAATTTGAACATATTTCAAAATTCAAAACTTCAATGGTCTATTAGAATCGGCTTTAAGCATTTGTCTATAGAAACTTCTTATTCACTTGATAAATTAATGTAAAATGTACCTCCATAAGTTTACTTTACAACAAAAATTTACAAACATATTTGATGGTTTGAGGACCGAACAAAAAATATTTATTTTTATTATTATTTAAATTTAGAACAAAATTTTGGTAACACGCATTAAAAACAATAAATGAGAAAACAATGAATATTATTGCCAATGCTATATGTTCTTATAATTAACTAGAAATTAGGACAATTAAATTCAAGAAAGAAAAATGTTTTTAAATGACACTAATTTTCACTTTCTCAAAAGAAAAAAAAAACACACTAATTTTTAATTCAAATATAATTCAATTAATTAAAACAAATATATCATTGAATATTTGAACCTTTCCATTTATATGTTGTTGAACTAAAAAAATAAGAACATTAAATAAAAATAAATAAAACCTTTTAATTATAATTAAGACTATAACTTTAATATTATATATATTACTACAGCAGAAAATAAATTGAGAGCGGAATATGATGAAAGTGCTAAAAATGTGTCAACTTAGTCGAGATGTTTTGGTGTACCTACAGATCATTATCATATCTTTCTATAAAAAAAGAACAATGATTTTTTCAGGACCAATTTGATTTTATTTTAGTTTTTAAAAATTAAAGTTCATAAACCCTAATTTTTTTTAATCTACCTTCTTAATTAACAAAATTATACAAAAAAAAAAAATTCTATGTATAAAAAATATTCCTTTTCTTTCTAAGGGAAGAAATTAGTTAAGAATTTAAATGTTATTAAACAGCCCTTAGGGTCTTAGGGTCTTAGTGTTATGATTGGTTGGTCAATAGGTGTTTAGTGTTTAAAGTTATAGTGTGCATATATATTTGTAAATCTATAATAATTTTTCTAGAAATTAAAAGAATAACGTCTTTAATTGTTTTTTTTTAAAAAAAAAAAAAAGAAAAGAAAGAAAAAAAAAGAAATAGGATACATTGAAGACCAGAGAAAATGAGTTGGGAAATCATAATTTGAAACTGAGTTGGGATGAGGATATTTGTCCCTATCCTTGACCTCAACCACTAACCTAAAATCTATTATTTTCACATGAAATATATAAGTTTCAAAAAACATTATTGTTTAATCAATATATCCATTTATAGAAGTTTTAAGAAAGAGTAATATGGTTTTCCTTATCAACAAACCTTTTTTTCATATTTTTTTTCATTTTTAAAGTGGAAGAATCAAATCTCCAACTTAAAAATTATAGTAAAAATTTATGTCATTTGGCATACGTTCATATCGATTTTTAATGAGATTATATATATATATATATATATATATATATATATATCCTAATTTCTTAAAATTGAAAAATAGAGAATGACAATTATTTAAAATAATGACAAATTTATTGTTATTTATAACTCCTAAACTTAGTCTTAGAATTCTAAAAACTTTAAATTAATAATTGTATCAATTAAAAATTCTAAGATCAATTTAGACCATTTGTTAGGACTTTGTTTAATGTATATTTATCAAACATGTTATATGACTTTTAGCTGGTTTAAATCCATGAATTAATGTAATATATATTAGAGATAAATGCTATAATCAAATCATTAATAAGATGGATTTTTATCTTTCTCGTTATCTACTTTTCTCTATTTACTTGGAAAGAAAAAAAAAAATTGTGATAAATTTTCTATCCAGGAGATTTTGAGTTCATTTTAAATAAAACCGACTGAAAGATAGTTCTAAATGATCGATAGATATAAATAGTCTAAATTGATTTACACGTTAAGCCCATCCCATTATTACTTTAAATTTGCAATAATTACTCCACAATTAATTCATATTAAATTCTCAATCACGTATCAATAAATAGAATATATTTATTATCAACCTGATAGATAGAATGTCTCAATCAAATTCTGAATTTCTTAATGCTTTAAGAGCAGGTTGGTGAAGCCAAAGTGAGTATCTAGTTAAACTTGATATATTATATGTGTTAGGCATTTATGAGGTATATGGTTCGAATCTCTCTAACTTCAATTACACTAAACTAAAGAGCATATATATGATTTGTAAAAATTCATTTTCGTTACTTTGAGAATAATTTTTAACATAAAAAAAAATGATTTTAACCATTTTAAAACCGACGACATTTCATCAACTTAAAGTTATGAGATAAGAATGATGTACAATGAGGGGTTATTGAGAGTCATAATTTGCATGAAGAATCTTTCGAAAAATAGGCTCTTTTAAGGCACAAATTGGGAAAAAGCCCTTACCCCAATGTGAGACTGACATTGTAGCCCATAAAGGAGACCCCAAAAAAGAAAGCACATACACCTACACACTACTTTTCCTAAAAAAGTTGTTATGCCTTTGGGATAGAACAAAAATAACCCTACAACCCAAAAAAAAAAAAAAAAAAAAAAAAAAAAAAAAAAAAAAAAAACACACATAATGCAAATGATGGGTTATAAAGACCAACATCTCTTCTTCTTAATTTTAGCAAACTTGTCCATAGTTGTTCCTTTTTTCCTTGTACTTTAAAATAGTGTCATCATATAATTGAGACAATGACAGGCCTTAACTCTTCTTCTTCTTCTTCTTCTTGTGGTGCCTGCAAGTTTCTTAGGAGAAAATGTAGTGATCAATGTGTTTTTGCTCCTTTCTTTAGCTATGATGAAGCCACTTCCCATTTTGCAGCTGTTCATAAAGTCTTTGGTGCTAGTAATGTCTCCAAGCTTCTTTTACATCTCCCCATGTATATCCGAAGCCACGCCGCCATTACTATCGCTTATGAAGCTCTCGAGCGCATGCGAGATCCTACTTATGGTTGCGTTGCGCATATCTTCGCATTACAGCAAGAGGTTGTTATGAAAACCTTAAAAACTTAAGCAGATGGATTACAGTAAATTTACGTGTGACCTTTTTATTCATATAAGGGTATAACAAAACCCTAAAAATTGAAACACATGGGTTACGATTTATTCATATTCCAATTTGAATAACCATGATATTTTATAATTCAATACTATCACAAACAGAGACTATTAAATTCAAAAGTTTAAGTTACGTTATTAAATCTCTCTTGCAGGTCGTGAGCTTGCAGGAGGAGATAGAAGTATTGGGGAGCCAAATAGCAAACTTCGCCGCTACCGGTGGGAGCGTTGTGGAGGTTGAGAATCCATTTATAGATCAACTTCAAGTCTCACAGCAGCTGAATGATTTTGGGATGATGAACACAAATGATTATCAAAATGAGCTGCTTTCTGAGTTGCCCTACCAAAGTTTTGATAATGTCCAAAATGATAATAATAATGGTCAAATGATGTCTCCATTGTTTTGTTTAGGGGAAGAAGATCATGGGGTTTTTGGGTTTTGCAACTCAAATAATTTTGTTGAGAGATCAGCCTTTGATGTTTCAGTTGAGGAGAATTTTGTTGGTTATCCATGGGTAGTTGGATGATGAAGAAGAAGAAGAAGAAGAAGAAGAAGGAATATTGAAGTTTTGTAATTGGCCTTTTATGGCTTAAACGGAAGAATAATAATTGGTCTTTATGTTGAAAATAATTATGTTATATCTATCCATGTGGGATTTTCAGTAGAGGGTTATTTAATAATTAAATGAAAAAATATTTTTAAACATTTGGAAAGTGATGTCAAATCGATCTCGAAATCTTGGTAAGCTTATTACTTGTTTGATGTTGGGTAAGCTCATTTAGTTTATTTTATGTTTAAAGTATATGTCTAGAAATGATAAAGTAGTAATATAATACAATTAAAGCTACAAAACAAAATAAGTGAAGAAAAAGTGTTTATTAGAAAAAGATATATGTATAGTGATAGAGAATAGAGATAGAGTATTAATATAGAGAGAAAGTTGGGTAAAAAAAAATATAGAGAGAAAGTTAAGGAGGGAAACAAATATTTGTTTGTGTTGAAACTAGAAAGAGGTTTGTGTGAGAGAAAGTTTGTACAAAGAGAGATGATAAAATAATTATGAAAATATGTAATATAAGTTAAAAAAAAAAAAAGTCCTTTCCATGAAAAATAAATTAAAGTATATGAAATCTAGAGATAAAAGGTACTCAATAAAATACTTGTAATTAAATTGCCTTTTTTATAAAATAATAATAATAATAATAACAACACTATGTTTTTCTTTTGGTTGGGAACTCCTATTTGACCGATAACATCAATTTTTGTAGATCAACAATTGAAGATGAGAATATTAGAACCATCAACTTTTACAAATGGTATCTTATCCACTGAACTATATATATTAAGATTGACATCGATAATTTTTTTTTTTTTTTACAAGGGAACAAAAATGTAATAAGTAGAAGAGAACGAGCACAAGCTAAGGTGCTAATACAAAATCCACTCAATGAGGATAATCTTCGATCCAAACTTGTGAGGTGACGCCAACTTATAGTCGTTGAATTGCATCTTCTATTTAGTTAGGAGGAAGCTTCCAATAATCTCTCACCGATGCTTATCATAGAGCGTTGAAATCATTTGCAAATCTAACTTTTCCTTTAAGCAATTTCAAAGATTCAAATAAGGTCACTTTAGGAAGTTTGAAATTGCACTACTTCCCATTTGAATAATTAACTTTTGATATATAATTAAAAGCTATAACATGTTATATTATGATTAAAGAGATACCCATTCTTTGAAAGCTAGCTTTAGAATGGGCTTATTAGCATGATGATAACCACTATGAAAGGCCCACTTCCCATTCTAAGGGGATAAGAAAGACCATGCACCCATTTTTTTCCACAAAGCCACCATGTGTCAATCACTGCCCTCTTCTTCTGATTTATTGCTCAAAAGGGCTCCACTATAAATTATTTTACTTCCTAAACCCCTTATTGCCTTTCCCTTTGCAGCCTCATAGGGAAGGTTCTATTTTATAAGTTCCATTTTCATTAGGATCTTATTGAATAGTGGACATTCTACTTTTATAACTAATAATGTATATGAGAATCCTATTGAATATAAGAAAGGTTTTCGATGGACCATCAATTTGGGACTCTTTTCTCTTGTTCAGTTATTAGCGCGGTCCAACCAATTCTTTGTTGTTGAATCTCTTTTCGTCAATATTATTTGTGCAATCAGTAAGTCATCATTCGATCTTTAAAAAACTAAGAATGTGATTGATGTTATGGTAGAACTTGCCCATCCTGTGAGTGTTACTTATTTTGTTAAGTATAACTGCTTTATAATTTTATTGCTCACTCACTTGCTCGAGTTGTGTATGGTTGTTTTGATACCCTACTTTTTTGCTATTCAAGAAACATGTGACACCTGTTGAAATTCTCCGTGTTCCTGATTGAGCATCTTGATTGTTATTTTTTTTATAAAAAAAAAAGACAGTTGTAAATATAGCAATCAAATTTAAAATATTAGCATGTATAGCAAAATTTTAAAAGAAATGCAAATATAGCAAAGTCTAGTGATAGACTTCTATCGCTGATAGACTTTTATAATCTAGGTGGTCTATCACTGATAGACCATAAGAGTTTATCAGCGATAGAAGTCTATCACTAATAGACTTTGCTATATTTGCAATTATTTTTAAAAATATTGCTATACACTTAATTATTATCCTTAAAATTGCTACTCTTAATAATTACCTAAAAAAAAAAAATCAACGTGAGATTGACACAACTTTTCAAATAGTTTCCTAAGTGTTTTTATCCAATTTAAAACATTTTTTCAGTTTGACTTGAGATCTTATGCTAAAAAAATACTACACTCAACAGCCATCCTTGATTCATTATATGTTAAAAAAAGTAGTATTTTGCTACTAATCAAATCATCAAGAGCTAGTTTGATATAGAAAACAAAAAAGCAATATCGAACAAGGATGTTTGTTTGATAATCAATTTGAGTCATAACATTTATGTTTTAGTCCTTAAGTTACAACAAGTCATGTTCACTAAATTTCCTCGAGGTGAATTTAATTTAGTTTTTAAAGTTCAAAAGAAAATCCATTTGCGACTCGAAACAAATGAAGGCTATGCAAAGCTGCAATAATACTAATTGGTTTTTGCAAAAAGATCAACAGCACAACTGTCCAAAACATAGCATTGGACACTTTTATATATTTCTTCCATGGCAACTCCACAGCCTTCAGCTGCACGTCTAACGACCTCGATAGTAAGAACTCTTTTCCCTCCGGGTTTAAAAGCTCGATCGTTGCAAAAAATTTGATCCCAGTTTATCGTCAAGATAAACAGCTTCTTACCAACAAAAAAAATTTCAAACCACCTGCACAAACATTCAAAGGTTATGGAAATTTTGGCATTTGTTATATCTTCCAATGGTAATAAAAGTTTATTGTGGTTGCCATGTTTCTCAAAGCATATTCCCAACAGAAAATTGGTCAAATCAACCAAATAGAGAGAGGAAAACTGAAAGTACAGTCATAGGTGACCTAAAACAAACCTAGTTTGATTAGGAAATGTTTAAAAGTCAGAATCAGTCATTTCGAGTACAGTACGAATGTTCCATAATCGTCGAATCCATTCAATATAATTGATGATTTTAGGTTCACATTCATCAATGTAAGAGAAAAAGGTATTTTTCCCTATGCCCTTCAAACTCGAGCAATGAATCGTTGCAACAACTAATCATTGGAAAGCATACTTCTTGAATAGAACTCTCTTGATTTCCAATAATCATGAATCATAAGCTTAACATCGACTTCAATTCATCACACTTTTCACATTCAACGTAGTAAAAATTTCTCCTACATCTGATACCTGATTAGAATTCTATAGAGATGTGAGCATCACTATGCTGAAAATTCAACTGCTTTGGACCCAAACAATTTGAAGTAGGCACGATGAGTTAGAATGCGTATTATCCACATACTAGTACAAGGCAACTATTGTGATGTACATCACTATGGGGTTTGGTTGAATTCAAATTTCATCTTTCAAAAAACAACTAGAATTTCAAGTCAAGAGACAACTTTAAGGGAACTAAAAACAATTTGAAGCCATCTATAGGCATACTTTTCAACCCTTAAAAAACCACCATCTTGGAACTTTTCCTACCACTTTTCACACCAAACTCCATTGACTAAGAGCAATTTAACAAAGAAAAGTTAAAATTGACAAATATGCAAGTTGGTGATAGTAAAATATGAACCCCAACAAAAATGAATTTACTGTATTTAAACCACTAAAAGTCCTGAGATGACTCGACGCACCGCCACATCTATGAAATAAATACCAAAGCAAAAGAAAATGTAAAAATCTTGACACTTAACTAAAGAGAGAACTCGCCAATTATGCATATTTAACTTCCATGTTAAACTAAGTCAGCTCAAAATATATCTATGTCGTACATAAACTATTGTGTAATAGTTAAGAGTATATATATACCATTTTAATCATGTTATACCACATTAAAGATTCTTACTATTGATGTTTTGATAAAGCATACATCAAACATCAAAGTAAACAATCATACGAAGTCTTTATCGACGTGTTCTATTATTACTTACATGTTTGTTGACAAGGATGCTTTAAACAAAAGGGTAGAAAGCCATAGGATTATCAACAGTGATTAAACATTAGGGTAAACTTACGAATGTTCAATTATCGATGTAATGAGTTATACATCGATTCAAAAATAGCAGCACAAAGAATTATATTCAAACAAAACTTTATAGACAAGTGGGTGGGAGTAGTTGAAAAAAGAAAAACAATTCAACACTTAATTGGATAACCCCTCATAGATAACCAAATCAAACCAACCTTGTCATTTTCCAAACATTGTTTACCTAAAAATCTTATCAACTTTACCATTAAAACCGAACAATAACGGGAAGCTAAACGAGGCTTCCCCCTCATTACCAATCCCTTAGGGGGGGATTTGTTTCATAAGTTTTAAAAGTTAGAGAGAATGAATAATCTAGATTTGAAAATCAGAAACTACGATTCCTACTGTTAGATGTGTAAGAGAATGAGCTTTAGATGTGTCTATGTCAAAGAAGATATCCTAACCATTCGCCATATTTCAATGGTAGAAAAACATGTACCCTAAATAGTCATCAACTCTAGTTCAAACTCGTGAGAACGCGCCTTCACGGATTTTTATAAATGTTCCTCTAAACCATAATACTATGCATATTGGAAAGAAGAATGGTCATAGAAATAATTCTGAAAGAGAAAGAGAATATGCAAATATAGTAAAAGGGAAAGAAGCATGTACCTGATCAAAGAATATTGTGGCTCCAAACTCATACTTCCACTTGTTCCACCTACACCACTATAGATTCATTGATTCTGACCAAAGATGAGAATTAGAAATGATGCATATAGAAAGAAGAATCCCCATATGATCATAGTTATTTCCATATGACACAACACAAACATTACAAAAGAGAAATGAGTTTCAACAAGAAAAAGAAATGAAAACCAAAGTATAAACAAACAAAAACCTACCAGCTCAACTTGATATTATATGATGCTTACAGATAATTAGACAAGATGTTTAGCAGAAAAAGAAATTTGATCAGTTCTCAAAGTTCAAACAAAACTAGCACCTACTTATCTCTCTCCTTTCTCTCTCACTCTCCCTCCATATCTCTTAAAATGGAGGTGGGGCTCTAGGAGGACTCCAAAACACATCATGTGAAGAAACCTGACCATTTGGCACCAAATTTGGACCCATATTGTAAACTCCCATTGAAGGCTGCTGTTGCTGTTGTTGCTGCTGTTGCTGTTGCTGTTGCTCCCCCATGCTCTGAGATGTTGAATTGTTCTGGCTAGTTCCAGACTTGTCTCCTGCGGCCACCTCCTCGTCCTCGAGCGGCAGCCGTTCGAATGTCGCATTGGTGAAAGTGGCAGCGATGACGATAACTGGACCGGTTGCAACGAGTGCACCGACGACAATGCCACCAACGACCTGCCCCTGCCCGCCAGCCAAGTAGACAGTTAACCCAGTAGCACCCGGCGGAGCTGGGGCAGGCAAAAAAGCACCAGAGAGCGACAATATATCGAATCGGCCCTGTAGCGTAATAACGCCGCCAGGAGCTGCCGGATGCCGGAGAGTAACATTGGCGACAACCCCATTTCCACTAAGAACTGAAACTCCTCGTTGCCGGCGCTGGGCAAAGTTGGAGATGCTTTCAACGATGTCGGTGCCGCTACCGATTTCCAAAACGTGGCTCCGGAGGGCATCGGGGCTCTCCTTCGTGACAACCACCGGTGGCTTTGGCTTGTTCTTAGATCCCGGCGGCCGGCCACGAGGGCGGCGCGTGCTTGAACTGGTGCCTGGCTCGGCTCTCTCATGGCTACCGGAGTTGTTCTCTTCATCAGCAGCTTCTAAGCTTTGCTTTAATGGAGTCGAATAAGGGTTGCTGGTGCTGCTGTCCGTGGTGGTGGGTATATTTTCAGCCCACCATCGATTCGCCATTTCTTCTTCTATATTTCTTCTTCTCTTCAAGATTATAAAAACCCCAAAAAGAAAGCCCAATACAAATATATACACGAAACCAATGAGGGAATCCAATGGGGGCAAGCAAAAGAAGTTTCTATCTTATTTTCCCTTTATTCCCCTTTCCCCCACACTTTCTCTCTCCAAATGAATAACGACAAAGAGAAAAAAACGACCCAGCAAGTGAAAAAAACTAGCTAACCCCTTACCGCTGCTGCAGGTTCTTTCTTCTTTCCAACTTCAATAGAACAAAACCCAGATCGATAACTGCAATAAAATGACCTAAAATCACAACCCCATCACTTGAATAAACAAAACCCTAATCAGATCCAACAGTCGCAAAAAAGTACAGAAAATAATAAATAAAAAAAAGACGAAAACAGAGAGAACACCAAAAAAACGACGACGTATAAAATCAGAGCAACCAAATGGAGAAAACAAAGCCGTGTTGGAAAAGATATCCCTCGTTAAAGAAGAAGAAGAAGAAAACCCGTCATTTTCTCGATTCAAATGGGGTACAGACAAAAGGAAACAATGTGGGGGGGGGTGGGTCTCGATTGAGGATATAAATACACAGAAAGGGTTGGCCCAGAAAACTGTACCTATCTTTAATGTACTCAAAAGGGTCAGAAAAGAAAAAAGAAAATAGTACAAAGATCCCAAGAGGACGTTTCTACTCTTACTCCTGCTGATCCTGATGCCTCCTCTGTACTGCTGAAGTTTTTTCTTTTTTTCTGAAGAACAGAGCGATGGAGAGACGGGAAGGAGGGGGGGCCGGTTAGTTTTTCTTTCCTTTGAAGCTCTTTTTAAGTTTGTACGATAAGTTTTTTGACAGTAGGCACTGTTGAATCACAGTCTATGAAAGCGGTTTAACAGAGATGGGTATTTGTTGTCCCCCACTTGCTGCTCTGCTCTGTTCTGCTCATCAGCTCAAGTTGAATTGAAGGGCACACTGTGTATTGGGTTTGTAGTTGAGTTCTTGGGCGGCAAGTTTTATGGGGATTGATCATGAGGAAAAGAGTACGTGTAGGGCTGTGATTTGGAGGAGAATAGGGAGTGTGGAGATCGAGGAGTGGGAAGAGGTCACAGTCCGAGAGTACCGACAAAGGTATTGAAAGGGTTAAGTTTTGGATTGGAGATTTTGTAAGGAAGAAGAAGAAGATCACCGCCAAAAAACCAGAGGAGCTTTAAAGGCAAATAGCCCCCCACCACAATCCCCCCATTCCCTTCCTTTCCTCATTTTCGGCCATTTGCCTCTTTCTGGAATGTTTTCAGGTTCCACATCATCATATCTTCTGAGAGAGATAGGGTAGCGGGAATACTTTTATTTAATTGCAAATATGACCCTTTTTTGACATTGTTTTCCTTTTGGTCCTTCTATTGCGAACTCATGTTGACATTTGTTGAGAATTTTTTTGCTACTTTCATACTATAAATTAGTCTTCATAAGTATTTGTAGACTTCACACTAATATTTATTTTTTAAAATATGTTAGACGTGACACATAATAAATGAAAGGAGTATGAAATACTGCTATAATTTTCTTTGTAGTTTGGTTAAGCCGCCCAATAATTATGTAAAAGATAATTGAAGTGCTTAAAGTATATAATTTCGATCAAATGTTGGAAGTTTAAATCTTTCACTTCACATGTTGAACTATGAAAAAAATTATTGAATTACAAGTTCAATTTTTTTTTTTAGTCTTCCGGTTTTAAAATTTAGGCTTGTTCAAACATATTGGATACAATATTGGAAGTTTGGTATTTTATGAGATACAAAATTTAATTTTTTTTTTTTTATGTAGATTCATTAGTTTAAAAAAAAAATATTAAATATGTCATCTTTATTATTTATTTATTTACCATTTGCAGGTGCAAGAATCAATCTTCAATCAGAAGGTTGACAATATAAGTTTATGACAGTTGAGTTATGCTCATATCGACGACAATATTAGTCACTTGCGTTATGATTTAAGGTTGAGGAAAAAATAGAAGGAAATAAGAGTGTTGTTAATGTGTATAAAAAGAAAAAAAAAAAGGAGAAAATTTATAAAATTTTAATGAATATATACTAAATTGAAACAAAATTCAAACGGTAAATGTGAAAATTAAAATGCTTAGAACTACCAGAACCGTAGTAAAATCATGTGCGCAAAAAGAATTTATTACTTAACCAAATATTTAGGAGTTTGTGTTTTGAAATTATTTTAGTTTAATCATTACTTTGTGTTCTTTTAAAAACTTTATTACCTGAGATATTTACCATGGCAAAGTTATTTATTTATTTGAGAATATTTCATCATCATAGAGTGGAGATCTAAATTTACCGTTTTTAAGAAGTAGAAGTGTCTTAATCACTGTTGTAGTATATATTGGCCCACAATTAATTTACGAATTACGAATGTCTAAATTAAATTACACTACAAAAAATTTTAGTTTATCAATATCGACAGAAAGAATGCAGTAAGTAAAATAAACTCATGTTGATTAAAACATATGCATTTGGATTGAGTTTTAAGAAGTTATATTGCAATATACTTGAGAAATAGATATTAGTTTCTGCTATGAAGGGAATGGTAAGTGTTATTTTAGAGTTTGTAAGACATATGCAATCTATTGTGAAATGTAGTTATTAATAACTTGTAATTAGGATTAAAAAATATAAATTATATTTGAGATCTAAAATAATTGTCTAAAATTAGAATATAGAAAATATTGAAAAATTATTATAAATAAAAAAATATCAAACTATTTACAAATATAGAAAATTTTTACTATTTATCAGCATAGACCGCAATAGACTTCTATCGCAATCTATAGCTGATCGCTGACAGACAGTGAATTTTTTTTTTTATATATTTGTAAATAGTTTTACTCATTTTTCTATATTTAAAAATAATCTTAAAATATATTAGAACTACTAAGATATTTTTTTCTTATTTTTAACTAATTAAATTGCATTAGTTAATATTATATCAATATAATTTTTAATTACTTAATAATCAATAGTAAATTTAAATTTATTTCGTACTATTCTATTTGATAGTATTTGTAACCATTTATTTAATATTAAAAATAAGAACTAATTATAATAAAATCACATTAACTAAAAAAAGGTAAAAAATAATAAGTTAATTTTATTTGTATATGTTATCCAATTCAAATGTTATATGTAAACAAAATAGTTTAGAATTAAATTGAGAATTATTTTATGAAAGGTTTTAATATTTAGATGTAATAAAAGAACTGATAAGTATATGCCTTTAATATTACAGGAAAATTTTTGGCAATGAAAATAACAAAGTGAAAATGGTAAAATAGTTAAATTTTTATGTCAAACTATTTACAAAAAATAGCAAAAAAAAAAAAAAAATACTAATAAACATTGATAACATTGATGAACTTCTATCAGCATCTATCAGTGATAGACTTCTATCATTTCTATCGTTAATAGATCCTGATAGACTTCTATTAGCGTCTATCACAACTATTTAAAAATTTTGCTATTTTATGTAAATAGTTTTCCTTATTTTTTTATTTTTAAAACTTCTCCTAATAAAAAATAGTTGCGGAATCTCATTTATGATGAGTAAGAAAGGGTAAAGATGTAAAGTGATTAATGAAATAACTTCTTTTATGGAGTTGAGATTCTCAATTTGATGGTGAATCTCACCGATTGATTCTATTTTTGCATTTTAATAAACAATATTAATGAAAATGAAGTTTTTTTTTATATAATTTTAACTTAAAATAAAATAAAAATTAAACTTATTCATTTTAATATAATCAAGTTTTATACAAAATTAAGTTGGATCGGTACACAAATTAACCACGCCAAAAATTTACATATTCAACAAAAATTTGCTCTAATATCATTTCTCCAAACATACATATATATGTTTTAGTTTAAATTATAAAAAAAAATGTCCTTAAATTTGTCAAAAATACTGTTAGTTTTGAATGAAAAACCGTTAGTGTTTTGTTTTAAAATACATTTGAACTTTCAAAAAGTATAAAAAAAATTCTTTAAAAAAAAGTTAAAAAAAATACTCTTATGGTTAGTATGTGAATAGAAACCGTTAAAAACCTTGTTTATAAAAATAACTCTATAATTTAAAAAAAAAAAAGAAATTTAAAAATGCTCATGTCATCGTATAATGATCAAATTTGCTTGAAGTTTTATTGAGTTCGAAAAGAACCAAATTTTAAACAAATTATTTAGATATCCACATTTTTTCTATATAGATACTCTTGTTTCTCTCTTATTTATCCAATTATCGTACCAATTTTCTTAGCAACCAAAATAAAAACCAAACTTTAAATTAAACATAAAATCTCACAAAATTTCAAAATCAAAATCTCCTAAATAGAAAATTATTAAAACATTTAAGTCCTAAGTTCTCTTGGTATTTGACTATTAACATACATCAACCACTAACGTACAACATTGCTAAAACATTTAAGTCCTAAGTTTTTTTGATAATTCAATTATTCTTTTTCTTTTTGTTATAATCTATATATCTTAACTGAAGTTGATGATTTTATTTATTTATTTGAGATTAAAAAATGTCAAACAGTTAACAAAAACAAGAGTACGAGAGTATCGAACAGAATAGGAGAGAAAAAAAAAGGAAAAATATAAAAGTAAGAGAGTAATAACAATTTTTGTTAGTAGTAATAGTATTTCTTAACTTTTTTTTTCCTTAGTTCAAGGGTATTTTTTATACAAAACATTAACCGTTTCCATCCAAAACTAATGGTAAGAGTTTTTTAAACTTTTAAATATTTAATGGTATTTTTTATATAAAGTATAAAGTTTAGGAGTATTTTATATAATTTAACTTATGTTTTTTTGATTCATTAAATACACATATAAAAATACCATTTTTAAACAAATTTTCAAACAAAACTTTCCTTAAAGGATTTAAATTGTAGAACTTTTAAAAGTTGAAGGTTAAGCTTACAATACTTGTCCACATTTGAATGAGATCATAATAATAAAATTTAAAGTTTAAGGACAAAATTTGATAGAATGTAATAAATTTAGTGATGGAAATAATTTTTATTTTATTTTATTTTATGTAGACATTTTGGAAAAGAATAATTAAAATTAGACACACTTTGAAAAGAAGCCTCCATTTGAGGTTTGTGTTGTGAACTTGTGAGTAGAGAGAGTAAAAGGCCCAATCATTTCATGCATACAAATAGCCAGATTCTTCTTGCCCACTCCGGGCCACAATTTGAAATTTATAAAATGCTCTTCTATTTATTTATTTATTTTTTGATGGAACAAATATTATCATATAATAAGTTCAATTTTGGAAGCCAAAAAAACAAATAATTAAAATAATGTTTAAATATTATTTTGGTCTTTATACTTTTAGTTTTGGTTCATTTTGATCTCTATACTTTCAAAATGTTCATTTTGATTTTTATACTTTCAACCTTCGTTCATTTTAGTTCATATACTTTTAAAATGATCATTCTGATCCTTATACTTTTAAAAAGTGACCATTTTGCTCAATTTATTTTCATTTAAGGGATAAAAATAGTCACTTTTTGAAAGTTCAAGGACCAAAATGAACAAAAGTTGAAAGTATAAGGACCAAAATGAACATTTTAAAACTAAAGGGACCAAAATAAATCAAAACCAAAAAGACAAAGACCAAAATAGTATTTAACTCTTAACTAGGTTCTCCATACCTCACATTACAAACAATAGTTTGTTATTCATTTACTTGCATCGATTTTAAGTTATTAATATTATATTTATTAATTTTCTTATAGTTCAACAATTATAAGAATGGAGGATTAAATCATCCAACAACATAATAATAGTATTAGTATCTTATAATATGTATTATTTATTTATTAAACCTCTTTCATTGCAATTAAGCATAAACTATTATAAAGACGAAGTCCAATTAATTGCAAATATAACCGTAAAATTCTACATTTATTTTTTTGAAAAAAAAGTTGCATGTTTGTATAAACATTTTCAATTAATTTCTTCTTAATTGATAAATGTAATGCTTCTAATTTTTTTACATATATTTAAGTAACTTAAATTGAGATAATTACTCCTAAAACATAATTTCTTAAAATTATACCTCATACCATTATATTAAATACCATATCTTACCATTGTAAAATAAAACTTTAAACTAAAGTTTAATAGCAAAAATTATAAAATGACAACATGTTTTTAAATATATAATATGTGATTCTAAATTAATTAAACTAAAATTCTTGCAAGATGTCTCATGGCTCTAATTCTTCAATCCCAAGATCATCCTCAACGAACTCTTCATCGTGTACATTACTATCTGAAAAATGTAAAACCGCAAGAGGTAGTATAAAAATACTCTGTAAGTAGTTCCTACCATAAGGAACTTTCATGCTCAATCACACACATGCTTACATGCTTGTATATTCTATCTTAGCACATAGACCACGAGGCACCACCATAAATAAAATAGTTGCACTTGTTTACATAATCTTACATATATACTTAAATCTTTGATTTGGCACCATTTTATGCAAAAATATCCCGTATCATAACCGACAATTCTGTGTGTAATATTTACAAAGTAATTACCCCTCATAATTACCATTAACATGAACTAGTTTTGTTTTCTAGGGCCCACCCTTTAGCAAAAATCATACTTATCATATCATAAATCTAGCTGCATAACATAACTGCTTAATTTGGGTATTTCATGTATACCATATTCTTACCTAATTCTATGACACGTAAGATTGCCAACTAGACTTCAATGCAATGTAACACACAATTATATGTCATGCTAACATAAATCACGAGAGATGGAAAATCAAGGAAAATTACATAAGATGTAACATGCTATCTAGAACATCAATTGAATATCACAAAACAACATTTCAATCAAACATATTTCAAATAAACACAATACAATTAGCTCATAATAAATAATTTAATTCAAATATTCGACACATCATTATTAAAGAAACATTCAATGAATAATTATTCATAAAAGTCAATCACAACAACAAACCAATAAAAAAAATCGCAACTATATTATAAATCATTCGATTAACAACATATGGTGGAAACTACTTACCACTATACAATTAAATAACACAAGAATAAAATATCCAATCTTAAAATTTAAATCCTTTAAAGCTTTCTAAATAACATGTAATATGATTTAAATTAGGTTTAGTAACCTAAATTTAGTTTTCTTAAAGGAAACTTATTAGTTACCAAAAATATACTAATTTATCTAGCTGTCCTAAATTGCATATTAATGAACATGGTTATCATTAATAATAAAATTACTATTTAAATTTCATAAGATAATCTTTAGCGATCATATTAAGCCTTTGACTTATACTTAAAAAATACATAAAAAAATAATTTACAAATTCTAAGATTCATGAAAGAAATTGAAAACCCCAAAATTTAAGCCCTATGTAAAATTAATCATAAAAATTAATTTAAATGCCTTAAACATACTTTTTAGCTAACTTTAAGCTAGATTTCAAAATCTCATAGCCAACACATTTTAATTTTAATATCAATTAAGCTAAAACTAGCTAGGAAGATTGCATAAACCAATAAAATATTATTTTAGACTAGTTTTGAGACTGTTTTGAAACATTTTTCATTCTGATTTTTAGACCTAAATTATTTTTAGATCTAAATGGCACTAAAACAACACTTAAATTTGCTAAAAACAACCTCAAAAGAATATTGAAAGCTAGAGAAAATGATCCTTTTGTTGGGATGTGTGCCCTAAAGCCTCGTAATTTATTAGTTGATTAATTTAATTATTAATTATGCAATATTAATTTATCCATTAACCATAAAAATTCGAGGTTATTATATGAAGTCTTGAATAGGTATGTAGTTGACATACGGGTAGATCATGTTCAAGAAATAACCTAAAGGTCTATAGTATATGGATAAGGTTGGGTGCCTTATCCTGGTAACACTATGGATATGACACACTTTGTAATAGTTACAAATGGTTTGATCCAAACCATTCATGTGGAGACATGTGAATGGAGTATCTTATACAAAGAGTTTGTATAAGACCAGACCGCGAAATGTTTAATCTCTCTTTGTAAATCCATTAATTGATGAGATTAATATTTCATAGGATGATCATGTGCGACTCGATCTTAATCCTGAGTAACTTATGAACTCCTGTCTGTAAGGTCAGTCATTTGATTTGTATGGGTGAGAGTGGCCCGAGTTGCCGACTTAATAAGCCTACCATTTTGGGGATTTGACTAAATGGGAAGCTGGGAACATAAGCTTTACAAGATAGAATTCACTCCTTCCCGCATAGGGTAAGTAGATGAGTAGTTCCCTTAAGTGCTGATTTCAGGTCTTGAACAAGGGGCCCACCCTCTCACTGGCCCGAGAGGGACTTATGAACAACTCGTGAAGGATCGACTTGCTTATATTGATTATATCCATGGACACAACTTGTCCTACAGTGCATAAGAGTTCAACTATGGGTCTATAGTGGTTTGCTCTGTAGTTAATGAATGAAGGTTAATTTAATTAAAGAGTTTAATTAATTAATCTTGGATCATTGGAGCTTATAATCTGTAGGTCCATGAGGTCCCCTTGCTAGCTCACCATGGACCAACAAGGATCAACTATATTGAAAGAAAAATTTGAAATGTTCAAATTTATGAGGAAAAATATTAATTGTATTGAATACAATTTAATTACCTGATTTATTATAAAGTTTATTTGAATGAGATTCAAATTATAACTTTATAATATGGAGAATTAATTTATTTGAATATGATTCAAATAGATAATTATTTATTTGGAGGAGATCCATATAAATAAATAAATTATTTAGTTTGAATAAGATTCGAATTAAATATATAATGAGAGAATTAATTTATTTGAATATGATTCAAATAATTAAATTATTTGGATGAGATCCATATAATAAAGTTATTCAATTTAAATAAAGATTTGAATTAAATAGTTTGAGAGAAAATTAATTAATTTGAATTGGATTCAAATAATTAATTATTTAATTTGGATGAGATTCAAATTAAAGATCCTGTCAGAGATAAATATTTAAATATGATTTAAATATTTTAAACCATTTAATATGAGATATTATTTGAGTAGATATTTATTAATATTAGATATTATTAAATATTTAAATTTCTACAAAGGTTATCATAATAGGATTAGGAGTAAGCTATAGAGTTCTATTAGTAGGGCCCTTGGGAGCTCTGATAGAACTGACTAGATACACTCTATAGACTCTCTCCACAAAAAAATAATCTCTACGATTATTCTAAAACTCTCCCTCTAGAAATTCTCCCAATTTTCTTAGAAAAGTTCTAAGAAAATTTTTCTTCACATTCCCTTCATTCTTTCAAGAAGCAGTTCCCACAAACCGGATCCGCCAGAGTCATAGCAAGAAAGATCTCGTGGAATAAGAAGAATTTAAGGACGAGATTGAGAAGAATTCAAGGAGGAGATTACCGAGACAAGGAGAAGATTTTTTCTGCATTTGTGGATCGACTAAGGTATGGTACTTAACTTTTTCTTACTATTTGTATTTTTAATTCTTTCAAGAAATTAAAGAACGCGATCACACGCTTCCGTCGGGATTCAATTCCCTTCACCTTTCCGTTTGATGTGTTTTCCTCTCTATCTCAACGATGGATGGAGGAAACTTTAAGTAACTAAGGAGCTTGAGATAATGCTTGAATACCTTAGAAAAGAGGTATGAACATGCGTAAGGTCTACAAAAATTAATAGGGATAGATTCACTACAAAAGGAATCTTTCTTACCGATTTAATGTTACCGTTGAATAATATAATCTTGTGAAATTCAATAACACCACTTGAAACAAATTTGAATACACAATGTTCTCTCTAAATGTGATTTACAGCATTGGGATACAAGGGTATTAAAGAAAGGAATTTTCAGATTTCTTTAGGCGCTCTTGAAGGATAAAGAAAATAACACTTGAGAAACTTAAGAATCAAGCCTCTTTTTCTCTCTCCTCCATGCATGCACGACCAAAAAGTCTTCAAAGAAGATTTTTGGTTCTTCAATTCACCCATTGAAACTCTTAATTACCCTTGGGTGAAAACTCAAAAGGTTAGGTTAAGAAAACTGTATTATTGTTGAAGTTAACTTAAGTTACGACGACTAAGATTCTTCATATTTTCCATGTACTCTCTTTAAACAAGCACTAATGAATGAATTTCAACTTTTACATTTTTAATTCCTTAATGATATCAAAGTTACAAACTATGTACCAAAATTGTAAATAACAAGACCATAATCCACTTAATATAGCATTCTTACCAAGTTAATTAATCTTGTATTTATATTCATTCTTCTCTTCTAGTATTCAAATAACTAAATATAAATATAACTAAGTTACTAATATATAGAGTGAACTTTTAGAATGGTAAGAATTATATGCAAACAAGTATTGAAATCGACCTTGATAAAAAAAAAATTATATCAATTAAGCTGGATTATGATAAATTAAGTTTATAAAGGATCCTAATCTAAATTTAAATAATATTCATTACACTAGTTTATCTAATTTAGCAAAAACATAATAATTTTATACAGTGACAAAAATACTCTTAATAATTGTACGGGTCATTATAGATTAGTTCTACTAATCTATTAGTGATCTATCAATATAATGATAGACGTATATCACTCAAAGATAATTCTATTACTTATTTGCTATTCAATTTACCATATCAATAAATTAAAATGGTTAATAAGTGGCATTTAACTTTCATGTTTAAAATTTGTCCTTACCCGTTTGCTATTAAATATACCTATATATCAACAAAATAAAAATGATAATTAAGTAATGTTTGACTTTAATTTATTCTCTACCAATAAATTTTTGTATGATCCTTTGCTATTAAATCTATCATTAGTTCTAAAAAAAAACTATGATTAATATACTATACGAATAAAATTTTTAAAAAAAATGTATACACAGTAGTTGATAATTTTGTTTTCTATCTATAATCATTTATTAGTATATTTAGACATTTTTATGTTTATCTCACTAATTTACGTATATCAATCTTTTCGTAACGGCGATAGATATATATCACTAATAGATATAAAAAAAAAACGTATCGTTAGCATATATTTTCAAATCATCCCTTGTAACTATACCTTCTTTTACATAGTGTATATATAGTATATATATAATTTTTATTTTTTTTATATTTTTTTTTTAATAAATAGTTATGGTTTTGTTGTTCACTTTAAAAACATCAAATTTATTTATGGTTTAGTCAAACTTTACCAATCGTCCTTGTTAGTACTACATGACTGAAGGAACTAATACAATTAAGCCCACTACGGAATCATCAGATCATCTTTGATTTATTAGAATTAAATGAAAGTAGCAGGCTTAAGTGTATAACTACCTCAAAATTAAATCATCACATTGCTGAACACAAGCAATTCAGATCAAATCATGTGTAACAATTATAAAGTGGGTCGTATCCATATTGTGACCAAGAATAAGATAAGACACCCAAACCTTATTCATATATATATTAGAGACCATTTAAGTTATTTTTTTAATATGATTAACTTGTATGTCAACTACATACTATTCAATATTATATTAATAACTTTAGATTTTTAATGTAATGGAAAATAATATTGCAGATATTAATTATATAGTTTATTAAATATATATTAATTGAGATTTTAACCCTCCGTTTGGATCCAAGAAAATTGAAGAAATGATTTTAAATCGTGTGATTTGAAATCCGAGAAATGGTTTTAAATTAATTATTTTGTTTGGAACAAGAAAGATTTGAATATTTAAAATTTTGTGTTTGGATGGTCCGAAAGAAACTTAAAGAAATGACTGATATATGATTTATTTTAATTATAATGTGTTAATTAAAAATTAGAGTATGACAAAATCAATTAAGTAATTACTTTTAAATCCTATCAATCAAATCCTATGAAATCCGAGCATTTTAGTCCAAATTTTTTTTTTAAAATAAAAATATGATTTGAAATCATTTCAGATTTTAAAATCATTTGCTTACCTGCACTAACAAAGAACAAAATTCATTTGAAATTTGTTATGAATTTAAATCCCTCAAAATTATGAGTTTTCAGACAGACCTTAAGACAAATTCCAACAACAACATACAACCTTTTTGATGTGGCAACGAGATGATGTCTTTTAGCTGACTGAGAAATTAGAGCTAAATAAAAATAAATAAAAGAAAATAAGTAAGTTTTTCATGTAAACAAAAAATCATTTCAGGACAATTTATAAGGTTCATCCAAACCTAAAGAACTAAATTGAAGATTTTAAAACATAGAAATCAAATTAAAGCCAAGCTGGGAGTATACTAAAAATTTTGAAATTATAGAGACCAAATTCCTATACCCAATAATGAGGAAGGTAAAATTAACTTTGTCGTTTGTAATGCTTCCCTTGGTCTCGAAGTTTCAATATTCCAACTTTAAAAAATACTCATAAATATTTAAGTTGCTTTCAAATATAACAAAATGAGCTAAAATATTTATAAATATATTAAAATGTCACTGTCTATCAATGTCTATAATATTTTACTATATTTGAAAATTGACACTGAAAGTTAAACCAAATATCTATCTTCAAAGATAACATAAAATTTTGTTTAAAAATATATATAGAACATAAAAATTGAAATCCACACTTATGATATTAATTTTTTATCGACATATCGACATTTCTATCAATATTTTTATATTTCCATGAATTTAACTTCAAAGATGAGGAGTAAATCGACATTTTCATATCGTAAAAAAATTTATGAAACATAAAAAATAAACAAAGAAATGTCACTAATTGAATATAATATAAATAATAAACATTTTAACTCATTTAAAAAACTTGAAATGTTAATTTACTAAGTTAATCTTTTTTGTTACTTTTTTTTTTTTTATAGAAATATTCATCAATGATATTGATATTTTAAACCTTTGAAAAAAATCAAAAGGTGTAACAATAGTTAATAAGTCTATGCTTATAAGAACAATTTCTCTTTAATAATTGATCTGTCCAAAATAATCCTTTATCGTAAATCACCCCAGTGACATTTATTGACTTATAAAAGATCTAGCACTTCTATAAATATTGGAATAACTTACCTTTCAAGAGACAAAATATAAAGAGCCCATTTGGATTGAATTTCTAATCCAAATGGGCCTAAAATCAATCAACCCCTGATATGATATGTTTGTTAACTAGAATGAAGGGAAACAAAACTCCAAAAATGGTTAGTTCCAGTACAAAAAAAAGGAAAACCGTTGATGGAAAGAAAATCAATTGAACAATTACTATACTTCCCTAAGTGCATGTAGGGAAAGTAACTAACCACTTAAATAAGCAATCAAGAAATGCCTACTATCTGGCTGGGTATTGATTAATCAAAACGCTATCGAGTTACAAGATTTGATTCTATTACAGACACAAACAACCATACACCGCAACGAAATACATCAAACATATGATTGACAACCAATCGTAAGATTGGAAAATCAAATGATAAAAGTAGAATTCATTTTTTGATCAAGGAAACATCTCAATGATGTTAGAGCTTAAGATACAGTATAAGGATAATTACAAGTACCAGAACTCCAATTACTGACCCGACGATCCATTTATTTCGACTGATTCTTCGAGACATCGTGGCCAAAACTCTTTTACTCTTATCAATGGCGTCATCTATCCCATGAAGCTGCAACATAAAGCATGGTGTTAACAGTTGAATTATCCCAAGGATGGAAAAAGGGCTAGAAATTAAAATGAGAGTTGAAGTTAAGGATGTTAATGGCATCAAAGATTGGACTTACAACGCAGCCAGAACATAATATCAAGACAAAACTTACTCTCTTATGGGACTGGAGGAGAGTTTCGCGCTGTTGATGCAAGTCCTGTAGGATTGAGACACCGAGCTCCTCGGTCTCCAGCATGGTTCTTCTACTCTCTGTGATTCTTTCACCCGACTGATTTATTCTCTCTATGGACATTGTCATCCTCTCTCTTTGATCAGCTGAAGCCTGTAAGAACGTCAGTAAAAGTGATAAAAATGGTCAATTTAACCTATGCAAGACAAGTATCTTCTATGTCAAATGACGAATTATCAAAACTAAAACAATATCGATGTATAAGAGATCTGCGATTGTGTTAGGTACTTAAGTACCTTGGAGAACTACACCCAAAAGCCAGTTATTGAGGTGAGAGAGCCAAGCCACTTAAGTACCACATTGATCACCCAATTTTAACCAATGTGGGACAAACGTAGTCCATACTACCTTAGTTCCTACAATATCCCATCCCCGAAAAGCCGACGTCCCACGGCTAGACCGAAGGTACTTCACTCGGAAAACACCTGGTCAAAACTCTTCACCGGTGCTCCTCTATGGAACGTCGACAACTGGCTCTAATACCATTGTTAGGTACTTAAGCATTTTGGAGAACCACATCCCAAAAGCCAGCTATTGAGATGAGAGAGCCAAGCCACTTAAGTACCATATTAGTCATCCTATTCTAACCATTGTGGGACAAAAGTAGCCCATACTACCTTGGTTCCTAACAAATTGATCCATAATGGAAATTCAACATGATGTTATATGATAGAAAGCATCCAGAAAATCAACTCAATTTGACAATTACTCAAAAAACAGATTCTGTTTCACTTATTGAGACCTAACAGCCATCGAGAGGGGAAAAGATAAGTCTACTGTCTATCTACAAAGCTTAGAAACTATCATCACTTCAGTCAAAAGAGTGATTGAAGAAAAACAAAGACTGGATGAGATGTTCATATCGCAGGGTTTAGTAAATAGAAAGTTTTATAGTAACTATCATTATCCTGAGAACTTAAGATTTTTTTCTTATTATTATTTATTCATTTTTTATAAGAAACAATTTCATTGATGGTACGAGAATAACCCATATAAAGGGTTCTAGCAAAAAAACCCAACCAATTGGAAAGGAGGGAGAAAAAGCTATCGTGGTGGAAGAGAGGGGAGCATTTATACCTAGCTACAACCATATTGACTATATAGCCTTACTTTTTATGATTACAACCATCCCAAGAACTTAAGATATGCAATACCTTTAAGAAAATATTACCATTTAAACATAGGAGTGAAGATTCAAACCTCAAAAAGGAAAGTTAAGCTTAGCCTAAAACAGAGGCTACTAAAATAGCCAAAAACTTTGGACATTTCATATAAGTACATCAAGACAAAATCATTTCAATCAATGATATGCTCCCTCAATTTGTTCCCAGGCTTAGAACTCAACTGACGATTGGGGGAGCATTAGTAAGGAGATAGAGTATATGTAATGCTTAAAATTTGAAGGCAACTGTAAAGTTTGAATGATGAAAATCTACCAAATGAGCATCTGCCATTCCAGACTCCAATAGTTCTTCACGGGCAGCCTGATCAGCATTAGGTGATGTCAATCTCTTAAATTCCTTTTTCAGTTTTCCAAGATCAGCTTTGTACTCCCGTAACTTAGCAAGTAGCATAGCCTTTACCCCTGGCTGCAAACTTCTGGCCTCAAGGTCCATTTTCCGGATCTAGATAACCAATAAAGATAAAAACATTGTATGCATATCAGTATGAATCTAACCAACCTGGAAAGAAAAAGAAAGAAAGCCAATAGAAGGCTCTTTAAACCTACCAAAACATCAGCCTCATCCAAACTAACTTTGATTTCCGAGAGCCATTGATGTTTCTGTTCTGCAATTCACATAAACCTAAAATTAGCAAACATTTCAATAGTTCACCATCAAAAGAAGAGTCTCTCAATAATCAACTTCCTTTTCCAGTTCATTTCCAAAGTAGAATCCAATTCTGCACATCCAAGTTATTTTGCAATCTAATTCTGAAGAACTAGTAAGAAACACTAAAATTTCGATCCGGCTATCAATTACCATCCCAGTCCCATATTCACATCCTTCTCAAACGGTTTAGAAACCTCAGCATCTACTCATTTTAACTCAAGATCTCTAACCACAATTCCAAGAATTCTCTTCGAAATTCTAACAACAGAAACAAAACGCTGCAAGTTCTAAATTCTACTTCTTCATCTCTCTTCCTTGAAATCAGACACGAAATATAGAAAATCGGAGCAGCAAAGGTCTAGGAATTACCTGAATCCGAGGCGGAGAAAGAGTTGGATTTCCGAGAAACATTCGCGGAGAGTTCACAATATTGGCGCTCGTAACCCTCAAAAACCTCACTCATCTTGACTGAATTCTGGTGAAAGACAGAGAAAAACTTACTTTGACTTTCCGGCGACTCCTCCGCTCAAAATTTTGCGGCGAAAATTGGCAGATCGGAAATCGGAGGTTGCAGAGGCTGAGGAAATTGGTGCAAGAAGGAAAGGGAAAGGGAAAACGAATGAGAAATCAGTTCGTGAAATGCAGCCACCCAAATTCTCTCCGTGGTGGCTGAGAAGGAATTGCCGACAACGACAATATGCCTTGCTTAGTTCCTCATATAATTTTTTTTTTCCAAGGGAAAATTAGAGAAGAAAAAAATGAAAGATGATCCATTTTATTCAATTCAACTTCAACCATTGGAAAATGTTATGGAGGTTGACTGTATTTGTCATAAGAGTGCAAGCAATCGGTTGTGACGTAAAGTCTGGAGAGTAGGTGTAACGTTGTTTATTCTTAAATCGTCGATTGATCCACAAGTTTAAGTTAACGGGTGAAGACAAATTTAATATTATATTATCTAATATTTATCATAAAGAGAGTGTAATCTTTGTGTTCATCTACTACTTTAAAGTCCTATCAATTGGTTAGTTAGATTGCATTGTTTTGTTTTTTTTTTTTTTTGTCGTTTTAAGTGACCTAGAGCTTATTTTCTTGAGTTGTGTGAGATTTTTTGTGGTGGTTGTTTTCTTTGTTCTCTTTATTATTTCTTCTGATTGTGTCTTGACTTCAAGCGGTAAGATCCTTAATTTTTATTGCAATTTACATTTGCCACAAAAAAAAAATTTGCTGAATTTTATTATAACTTGAGTGAAGTTTTTCTCTAAGTAAAAAAATTATTGGGTAGAGTTTAATTTACCAATTATCACTGATTTGAATATATCTCAATTAATGTAAATATATTGTTTTCAATTTGATCCCGAGAAGAGTTTAAATTCATCGTTCTCACTAGTTGTTAAGCTAAAAAAATTGACAACAATCAACTTACATAAAATACTAAAAACAAGAAACTTAAATCTTGATCTTTTAAAAAATTAGGTCAAAAGATTTAAACCTCTAATTTCAAGATTGATAGCACATATTTTATGTTCAACGATGTTACCTTCACCTTGGTAACCTCTCTACTTTCTAGTTGTAGATTATTTCTTCACCCATATTTGTGAAACTATATTTTAAGAAGAATATTAAAATAATTTTATTAATTTGTTGTATGATTTCTGAGGGGGAGTGGTTTTTTGCATTTAAATATATGAAAATGTGCATAAGAAAGGAGTTTTTTTTTTTATAAATAATAAAACAATAAAACTATTTACAAATATAGCAAAATGATAAAAAGTTTACTCATCTCAATGTGTGTTTTTTACTATATTAGTAAATAGTTTTATTATTTTTTCATTTAAAACAATTTTCCTTTTTAATTTTGTATCAAAATGTACACTTTTAAGCTTGATTTTTTACTAAATTAATACCCACTTTCAATTATTAGTGTTAAAAAGGTCTATTGTTTAATTTCAAAGAATTGAATTGCTTATAATTAATCTATTTTTCACTAATTTTTAATCATCATTAACATTAGTTAAAGAATTTCACATCATAATTATTTTAAATAGATTAAGTCAGTTGTCAAAGACTAAAGTTAGTATAAGTAAAAACTCGAAGGTAAAAAAGTAAAATATTGAAACCATGAAACCAAATGAGAACTAGACTCAGAACTTAAAAGTAAAAATTAAATGGAAACTAAAATCAAAATTTAGGAAAAAATGTAACATTTGAAAATTTAAGGACTAAATAGAAACTAAATCCAAAGTCGATGAAAAAAAAGATTTTTTTTCTTTTTCTTTTCTCCCTTTTTATCGTTGAAGCATTTCAATTGATTTGCAAAATAATTCAGCATTTGCTGATGCATTCTCATTGATTAGATATGTGAAATTCGAACAAAATGGAAAAAGTAAAATTAAAATCTAAATTGCCACCTCCCTAATGTTCTAAAGATTCTATAAAAATAAACCACCCAAGTTGGTTCTAACACAACTTAAAGTGGCTATGGCTAGCTCAATGAATAAAACATCTAATACAATATTTTTTTTTTTACCAAGAGTTGGAGTTTAGCTCTCGACCTAGAGGCACCTACACCAACCCAAAGGCTCGAATTTGAGCGACATCAAAAGTTCAAGTTATTATGCTCACCCGAAGATTTGAAGTTGAGACCTCTAATAAGCTAATATGACAACAAAATCCAAGTTCTTGTCAACGAATCACCTAGTATATTCTTAAAGTTGAAAGTTCGATTTCCTACCTCATTCAAAAGAAAAAAGATCAGCTGTCTTTTCGTTTTTGCTAAATTACCATCTCTTTGTCCACTAATGCTGCAAGCTCCATCATGGCATACCAAAAATAAAACACAATGATCAAATACAGAATGTCAATGGCAAACAATGATGGTTCCTCCTCATCCATCAGATTTCCCTCTTCAATTCAACTCCTGCCATTTAAATTACCTAAAGTAGCATACTACACATAACATACCAAGTGGTTACTAGCAAACTTTTTTGATTCTGTACATTACTCAGCAGGGTAATACAAAATAATAGTAAGTACATGCTTCATTCAAGGATGAATGATAATACGCCTCCAGAATTCGGAATGTTGACAAAAGAAAAGACAGAAGATTGAAATCTATGCCTAATCGTACGATGCGTATAACAACACTAACAAACAGCACGGTTTAGAATGAGCCAAATTTAACTCTGGAAACTCTGTGATCGGGAATTGCAGAAGATAGAAGAAGAAACGCCTTTCCAAAAGAGACGAAAGCCTGGAAGTTCATAAAGCATACCTGGGGGGCTCTGGAACACGCATTCACTTCATAACCTCCCTCTAATTGTAACAAAGCAAGCTCCAAGTATAGATATGAAATGCCCTATCTCCGTTCTGTAAATTTAAGATTATCTTGATGGATACAGACTAATTCTAGACAAAACTTTTTAATCCTGATGGTCAAGTATATGCATAGCAACATAACTTGCAGAAAGAAGCTAAGATTTCCAACTGAATTAACCCTACCCTCCAGTTCCAGCACTGTCGGATGCTACCTTTTCAGTTGAAGAAACAGAATTTACTTCACTGGAAGTTAGGCCACCTTTTTCACCCTGACCAAGTGCACGGTTGGAATCTTGATCGGGGAAAACTTCCGATTGCAACGAGGGAGAAATGTTATTTACATGCAACCATGTGAGTTCCCACAGGCTATCTCCACCTAGCGCACTCCTCTGAACTAGCACCCCCTTAGTTTTCATAACAAGCAAGTTATTCTTAAGGAGTTCAGGAACCAACTCCTGAAGCTTCTCGCTTCGTTTTCCTCTAACTTTAGCTTTTGCATACTTCTCCATTCTGCTAAGAACACCAAGCCATAGCTTGCAGAAGGTTGTTAACTGAGAAAGATCCTGGAGCAACAGTAAGAACACTTTGGACAAGAGTTTCATGGCAAGGATCAGCGTCCCTTCCATGTTTCTGTAATCTTTCTGAGAGTGTCCTTGTGCAATTTCCAACAAATCGTCAAGCATTGTGAAGATCACAAGATCGAAACACTGTAACCACAAATCATGTGGAAGGTGGATTTCATCAACACCTGTCAAGCACTTTTGCAATGACAGCAGAGCCTGGTTTCTAACCTCCTCCCTCTGGTCCAAGCAAACTTTTCTCAACCCTTGCACAAGCCTCAGCCACATGTCTCCAATATCTTGTGACATTTTAATGGCTTCCTCCTCCCTCGCAGCTTCCTTACCCTCCCTAGCCCACCGTCCTAAACAATCAACAGATCCAGCCATAAGATCCAATGCACGCAAAGAGCGTTCAGCCTGTCCAACACGAGACTCAGCAAATTGCCTTGAGGCATCAATGCAGAGGGTATAATTTGCTGGCAACAAGTGAGCACCGTCAGACACAATAAACAGGAGAGCATCAAATCCTGCCTCAGAAGCCTCTGGATGGCGAGCTGTAATGGAGAGTAGGGATGTTATTGTCCGCCATCCTGATGGAGATCTAATATGAGAAGCATTTGCTTTTACTAGACGGCTGACTTCCTGTGTAATTTGCTCACAGTATGCATCAGCTACCCGAGCATCAAGCTTCAAGACAAGTTGCAGAGATCTCAAAAGTTCATCAGCAAGGTTCTCTTTATAAGGAAGCAAGCGCTGGCAGATCCGGAGTAGTCCAAAAACAGCTTTCTCCACCAGGGCACAGGGCATGACAGTTGACTGCACAATGTTAGATATATGATCATACACACCAGGCCAAAGAAGCACAATTCTATCTCGGTTATTCAGGGTAATGGCAATCAACAATTCCAGACAGAAGACTGCTGTATCTTCATCCTCAGGAGAGCTGTTTCCTTTCTGGGGCCGTCCTGCAGCCCATATGAGTGCTTGTGCTAGCTGTAATAGAGATTCAGCCTGAAGAAACTTGCTCTCTGTAAAAATGCTGTCAATATTGCACTTTTGAATAGTCTGAAGGGTGCGCTGATGAGCAGCAAGTTGTTGTTCGGTAGGCTGTGACCTTGGCTCCTCACTGTCAAGAGATAACAGCTGACTGAACCGGCCCATTAATCCAGAGGATCTCTTGGGAGTTCCAATTGACTGTATATGAGCAGCAGATAAAGAACTCGTAAGAGGCTTTCCATGCCCAGTGTCAGCCGAAAGTTCTGATTCATCAGCTGCATCACTGGCCACACGAGCTGGTAAAAGACCAAGCTTGTGTAATCGTAAGATGCAATCAAGGATGTTTCTCCAACCTGTGCGAATGAAGTCACCATACCTGTTGGCGATGGTGAAAACGGTCATAGTAGCCATCCTAGCTTTTGTATCGTCACCAAATGCCAGCACAGGCTCCTCAACAGACGATGGGTTCATGAGGGTTGTGAACTTGCAGAGGGACACAACAAGATCGTCAAGTACATCTTCAAGGTGATGGCATGCGGAGATCTTTGCAACAGCTAAGAATCCATCAATGCATGTTTGATAGACTTCTTCATGTTCTGCATGATCAAATACCACAGATATAGCCGCAATCGTTGGCCCTGACATTATAGCGAACATATCACGATCAAGGTAGGCTTTAGAATCAGACACAATGAATGGAGAGGATTTCTTAGATTTATGCATCAGATCTATCCATCGGCTTGGGGTCATTTCAGGAAAACCATTGCCTTGCTCCGGAGTAGTACGAATCTCATTCTTACAGATTGAGTGATACAACTCAGAGAGGAAATCTCTCGGAAGATCATTGCCTCCATTTATGTGTCTGCTGTTCCGAATGAAATCTTCTTCCGTCATCTTCTTTTTCACTTGAACATTGTGTTGATCTGTATTGAGCATTATAAGTGAATAAGATAGTAGAAGAGCAGCATCCTTATTCACAAGAATTTGAGGTGACTGTTCATAATATCTCTCAGAGAATGCCTCAAGCACCCTTTGTATCTTCTGTGATTCTCCAGGGAGTCGGAAAGTTTCCAAGAACAGCCGCAAAGCAGTATCCAAATTCATGTCCTGAAAATCAAAAGTCCAAGCAAATTCATGAAGAACCTGGACACAAAACTCATCATGATTTCCAAGGAAGTCCCCAACCAGATTTTTATCCAAACCAGCAGTGTACCTGAAAAAGCAGGCTACACTTTTGGGATCAAGTTTATCAGGCAAGAGATGGGTTCCTTGAAGGAACTCCAGTCCTTTCTTGGGATCACGGTTAAAGTGATCAGCTCCAATCATCAAACGTCTCTTGATGTACTTTTTCCTTCTCACAAATGGAACCCATTGAATAGGATCACTGTAATTTTCACACTTTACCATCCAGAAAGGAGTATATTCCTCAAGGTTCACAGGAGTATTTTCTAGGCCAGTTCCATTGCCTATCCTCTCAGCCATTCCCTGTATAACGGCAATAAGACCATCCAAAGCAAGGATATGCATTGAAGACAAAGGACAATTAACTGGAAAAGCACTCTTGGACAGAAGATTAGCGAGATCTTCAAAGACATTACTGCAAGTTATGTCACAATCTAAGTTTGCATACATCTCCACCATAAATGTTTTCTGCCTGCAGAAATCAACAAGAGCCTCCATGGCAACCTCCTGCTGCTGGTATGAAGCCCCATACCTGCTTTGGGCAAGCCTCAAAATCACACATGAAAAGAAAGCCTCAAGCTGCAACTTCAGCTCAGTGCGCAGATGGTGGTATAGATTGAGAACAATGCTACAAACCATTGAAAGGATTAGCGAGCTTGTAGACAAACCAAATTGCATAAGGTTTCGAAATAATTCATCTTGGATTAAACTCAATAGCCTAGGGTGATGGCGGAAGGACGGGCCACCCAGCTCTATTGCTGAATTTATCAATCCCAAGGCAAAGAGAGGAACATCTTCATCAAAAGCCATGGTATTTGACCTAGCTCCCAACTCCATATGCTCAACTAGATTTAACAATGAACAGAGGAATCGAAAAATTTCCACCATGCAAGGGACACCATAAGGTTCATTCATAAGATGAAAGTCAAATGGAACCGTATCCTTCACACTACCATCCTCAAGTAAATTTTCCTCCATTCCAGTTGCCATCAGACCTGATGAAGGATTAGAGTCAAAATTATTGGATGACGATTGACCATCAAATTCATGGCCCAAGTTCCCATTCTCCAAAAGTCTGCTTCCAGGCATATAGTCATCATTAGCCCCCCTACCAGCCTGAACAAGAGAACAGGTTTCATAAATCAATTTAACAATTTTGTGTTAATTTTTGCCAAAGAGCAACTTAACAATTTCAATATCAAAATAAATAATGTGAGAACCAATATATGTATACACACACATGACACATATATGAAAACCAATGTTTTAAGAGGCTAAAGGCACTGTTCAGGCCTTTTATCTAAAAGAAGTGAGGAGTAAGCCTCATACTAAATGTAAAAAGCATTAACAACATAAAAATGCAAACCCATGTATTGTGGACAAAAATGATTATTGTTATATAAATTTCAAAAAACAAAAACAAAAAACAAAAAGGTATATCCATCAACATTCACTTTCTTAGACAAAAATTCTATAGCTCATTCTCAACATCATCATCAACGTGACTAATAGGATTACCAGACTATTTGAACTTTATCACTTTATATAATTTACGAGACCCAAAATTTCAAAGAAGCTGATATGCTTACTTTATTTGCATGGATGAGTGGAGTCCATGATCCAACTCATAAGAATGGGCCGTTATCTCTCTCAATCTAAAAAAACTCTTCTTCTAATGGCATTTAATCACAGTTGTTCCCAGAACATGAGCTTAACAAGGATCAAAAGGACAGCAAGTACATTCTTTACCAAATTTCCTTATGACCTCAGTAATTGACATTGAATCAAGATGAACTACTTGACCATAAACGCTAATGATCCAACAATGTAAGCTATGTTTATTACCCAACAAAACTAAAAACCAAACTGAGAATGCTGTAAAATATGCCCATGGAGCAACAGGTATCTCATACATATAATAATAAAAAGGAAACCCAATCTTGATAAAACCCATCAGGGAAAGATGAAAAATATCCCATCACTTTAGTCTTCAAAGGAGATTAAATTAAAAATGAAAAAGATATAACCTATAATTCATACCCGGAGAGAAAGTAGGGGGAACTATGACTGAAAAAAGATGCTTACCGTAAGGTAAAGTAAAACTACCGTGCACAAAATGATAAATTTCTTTTCATTTTATCTTCATGACCCATATCTAACTATCCTAGGGTCTAAAATGTGGCAATCGAGAAATGCATCGAGTAAATTAGTACCTCCTGTTTGCTGGAACTGTTGCCATTGACCAGTGCACGTTCTGTGGTATTGATTTCTGAAAGATGTGAAAAGATACACCTAACAAGCTCATGAACTGTGTGGCGAGCTATCCGTTGCAATAGCTCACCCTTGGTGGCCGCCTGATGCACTATGCGGAAACAAGTATTAACAATGGTGCAGACATGCTGATTGCTCAACATAATGGATGCCTTACTTTTCATACATGCAAGAAGAACCTGAAGTATTTTCATCAGGACCATTTCTTCTGATGCAGGATCTGTTAACTCAAATCTACAGCAGGTAACAGCATCAACTATCAAGTGAACAGAATCTCCAGCGTTAACAGTATTTTGATCAATCATGTCAAGAGTTAAAATCTTGTACACAGAAGATAAAGCAACCCCAGTAATAGGTGCCCCAGTTTCGTCCGATCGAATTACATCTAAAAATGGTTGAAGATACACAGCAGGGTTGATTGTATGCCACGGATGCTGCCATGAATATATCTGTTTTCTTAATGACTTCAGTGATTGAATTAAAGAGTGCTCCAATTGATCATCACCTGACATATATCGACCTCCCCATCTTACATTTCTTCTCATAACTGCCAATACAGCACCAATTTCTGAATTAATCATGCAAGCCAAAGCAGTTTTATTCGTATATGTGACATCACACTCCTCAGGTTCTTCCTCAATTGCATTGATTCCAGCTTGCAGCTTCAGGCGCCCCATCTTTAGATATGTTCCCTTCACAGTACTAAAGTTTATCAAGTACTGTGAGAAGATTGAGCAGAAACCTTGCTAGTGTGCACAATCACTGCTTACATGGAGAGAGAAACATATTTATTAGCAACTGTAAATTGAATGAGCTCCACGATTAAAAGTTGGCATGAGAACTCCAGCTAAATTTTCCCAAAAAGAAAAGATGCACTAGCACAGTTCCAAATAGAAAATTCCCCTAATCAATTTTAACAAATGAATGAAAAGTTAGATGACCCTCCAAAGCTAAATTCTAAGTTCCACTAACCAAATGAATAGTAGATTGATTTTATATTTCATAAGTTCATTATAATAAAGATTTCATCCCATAAACCACATCCCACAAAGTCTGACGGGAGCAATCATGCTAGAAGACAGCTCATTCCAAGGAAGTAGTTGTCTAAAAACTGTTTTTTGTTGTTTATAATAGGAAGTTCATGCTTTTCTTTTCTTTTCTTTTTTTTCCTTTTAAGGTAAGAAACCAAGCCTTCATGGAGAAAAATGAGAATTTACAAGGGAATTAGAAAAAAAAATAAAAAGGAGACCTAAACTAGCTACAAGAACAGATTCTAATCCAAAAGAATTACACCAAGCTGATAAATACAAAAAGACCGATTAACATCCCATAGAGACACATTAAACCTCACAGCCTCTCACGCCGCCTCTAAAGAACTCTCCAAACCTCTAAACATTCTACTATTCTTATAGGAATTGAGTAGAACTCTATTATTCAATTCAAGCAAATGCCCTAGGGCAAGTATAGATGCTTCTTCCTCCGACTCTCGAGAGAAGAACTCAACACTAACATGAAAATCAGAATCCCCCTCACTTCCCTCTCTCAGGTTACATACTCTCTTCATTTCTCCTAACTGACTGTGGTTCCCATCTCTCCCCTATTGGACATCTCTCCCTTCCCACTAACTGACGCTTTTCCCTTTCTACCCCTATGCTCATATTGAAAGATAACCAGTGGCCTAACATATTCCTCTCAAGCCACACACCCTACAAAATAGCAAAAAAAAACCAAAATAAAAAAAAACAAACCAAAAGTTCTTCCTTCATCACAAAAGGTAGAGTTCATCAAAACCTCCACCACCATTGAGCAACAATCCCTATCACACATTACAACCACCCCAAACAGCCTAAATGACTGACTCCACAGGACATGAACAAATGGGTAGCTCTATTGACGAAAAAGTACACACCACTGAAAACACATCACTAAGGATGAACGTTGTTGGATACGAACCTGGGTGTTGACTCTACCATGTAAAACTTATGAAGCAAAGAACTTCACTTTCTTAAGAGCTTTCACCTTCCTAATAGAGGAAAAACTAAGGCTCCCTAAATGGGAGAAGGGGAACATAGAATGAGGAAAAGAAACAGCACAAGAATCCTTCAGATGGATTAGGAACCAAACCCCAACATACCTTCTCTCGGAAAGAAAAAATAAATAAATAAATAAACACCCTATGATCGAAGATGGTGGAACGAATACCCACTACCTCCAAAGACTCATGAGCAGTAAAAGGGTGTCAAAAACCCAAAGACAGCAAAGGGGGTGACAAGACAGAGGCTATCAATGACCGAACGTAACCTCTTATGAGATAAAATACAAATGTGGGGAAATAACTCACAAAAAGGATTGGCACCACCCATCATTCCTCTCATAAATAAGTATAGTTGAGCATTTAACGAATTGGGAAAACAAAGGAAAACCCAAAACTATAGTCGACCAAATTACATGGAAAAGAACCAAATATAACTATCAGTAGCCAATGATTCTAAACATTAGAATGATCCTCTGTGCAAGCCAGATGAAAAGTCAACAAAAGGGTAGGAGACAGAATCACACGAATAATACCGATTTTGCTTCAGCCTTAAGTTCCAGCAGTCAGCATTATTTCTTTATGTCTTTCTGATTAAATAAAAGAATCTCAAGTGACTAGAAACATGAGTCAACTATAACACCATGAAAAAACTTGGAGCATACTCATCCATGTAAGTGCAACTTACTGAGTGAATTGATTGGCGTCTCAAGCAATAAGCTAAGAGAGTGTGGAATGCAAAGTTTGGACCGTCACGTCCTTTTCTTAAAAGAAACAACAAAGTTTGGACAGTAGGGGATGGGCCAGAGTGGGGATGAGAAGTTCCCAGAGAAATGTAACTATTGAAATAGGCTACAAAACCTACTTATTTTATCGGAAACTTCACTGGGGAATTTTTTGTCATTTACACAAGACAAAGTGCATCGACGAAGAAATTTTTGGTGTGCTACACTGTCTTTTACCGTAATTGTAGTCTTCTTGTCAACGGCTGGAAGCACAAACAACAATATAAGAATGAATAAAGGAGACAGAAAAATAGCACCCAAATTTGATACGTGATCTCAAATCTGATAAACCTTTGAAACACCCACCTTCATTTTCGCTCTCCAATATTCATATTTCAAATTCAAAACGGAGAGCTATAATACGAATCTCGTTTCTACAACGTGGAAAAGAGTACTCGACCTCGTATTTGGATCCCAATTCCTCAAAATTTCGAGAAATCCAACAAATACAACCTGAAGCGCACTGAATTACCATAGTTAAGCCCGTCACAGAGAAAATGTCAAATAACATCCGTGTCGATTAGATGGGAGGTTGTCGCTAACAGAATACAGTCGTAATGGTAACTTCCTAAGCAACCAAACAAGCGGTAATGAAGGAGAAAAAAGTGAATCCTACTCGATCACTCCAGGCACATAGATGTACAAGGAAATGCGTGTATACAAATGAAACACAAAAATGGTGGCCGAAGATCTAGAAAGCAACGAATTACCCGAGATGCGTAGAGGAGCAAAGCCGGTCAACATACGCAGGAACAAAACCAGAGATCTATGAAGAGATTAAAGAGCTTCATTTTTGGCAGTGCGCACTCGATCTGCCATCCATGACCTTGGTGCAAATCAAGACGAAAAATGCCTAGTAAACAAGAAATCTTGCATAAACTAGGAATTATCAAACTGAACATGGATCCACGGGAAATTAGAATTACCTAGATCAGAACAAATTCGAAAACGAAATGATAAAGAGGCGGCGTCGGAATGGGCACGGCCGAAACGTCGGTCGGTAAACGGAGGGGCTGAGCCGTGAGGGAGGCGACGGCCGGCGACGGGTGGGGGATCTCCGTTTTCGCAACAGTGCGACTAGAGGAGGGAGGGGAAATTCTGAAGAAAGGACAGAAAAAAATTTTGAGAGAGAAAAAAAACAAAGTCTAGTATGTGGAATATGAATTTACTATTTTCTTTTCTTTTTTCTTTTATTATTATTATTATTTAACTTGCTTTGAATTTTACTCGTCAAATTTTCTAAATTTCTGTATTAATATATTATAATGAGTTGTTCCAAATATAGAAAAATTAACTAAACTATTTATAAATATAAAAAAAAAAAATTACTGTGATAGATAGTGAAATTTTTCTATATTTGTAAATAATTTGATATTTTTTTATTTATAGTAATTTCTCTATTATAATCTATAAATTTGTTTATACACATATATATTAATCTAAAACTTGTTTAAGTAGTATCAATAGCCATATTTGCTAAGATGAAAAAAAAAAAAAAAAGGTTTTGTTTCACTTTGTAGAAAAATAGAATTATTTTTTCTTTGAATAAAAAATGCGGGTGTGAATTCAAATATTTTGATTTCTTTTTGACAAATAAATTATAAGTTGATGACAAAAATAAATTGATTTTGATGTGGTAATGGTTTTTTACAATCAAATTAATTCTTTTATGTCATAAAACAATAGTAGTTAATAGTTATCCTTATAATTGTTTAAAATAGTTTTTTTTTTTAATCTCTGACATCAAATGAGGTAGTAATATATCTGAGTACATTAGCAAATAGTGAAAATGGCATGAAACCCTAGGTTCAAGTCGGCACCACTTGTTGTGGCCTGCTTGAGGTTTTCTCTCATCGTGTGGCTTGTTCTTTGTCTGGTGCGGCTACTCTTATGTGGGTTACGTGGGTTTCTTTTTCTATGAAGATTTGCACACTCGGTTTGAGTGATCTAGGTGTAGGGGTTTTTGTGGTTATGTGAGTTGCGTGGTTTCGTGGAAAGTATTGCTTGGTTTACGTGGCTTTATGGTCATTCAACGTGAAGGGGTGGGGTGGTTTGTTCAATGTATGGTTTATTTTTTGGATGGTGGTTGCCATGAGGTTTAGCCATGTGATGGGTTTTTGCAGCTTCTATTGGGTGTGGATTGGAGGTGGTGGTCGGGAGCTTTGACAAAGGTTTTCGTGCTTCTATTAATGGTGGGGTATGTCCTGGATGAAGAAGAAATGGTCTCTGGAGCGGTTACGGGCAGAACCTCCACATTCGTCTGCATTGAAAAAGAAGCAGGGTATGCTGAATAGATGGGTTGATGTGGCACATGCACCTGGCCTGAAGTCGTTGGGGCCTAATGTGGGCCAGTTGGGTGTGAAGAGTTTAGGTGGAATGTCTGTTAGTGGGGAGGTGGAAGAGTTGAGTCCTATTGTGACAGAAGAGTTGGCTATGGGTCTTTTGTTAATTTGACTTTGGGTTTACTAGCTAGTGAAACAGTGATTGGCCCCCTTGGTGGGGCAAGACCAAAGATTGTTGATGGAAACAAGGGAAATGGTATGAGGGATCCCTCACAGACTACTTGGGCATCCTTATTTAGGGCACCATCAGCTACTGTTCATGAGCTATTGTTTTATGTCACCAATGGACGTCAATAGGACTCGTTTTGTGGTTCCCGCAGAAGTTGTGGTTGAGGAAGGTGTTTCATTATGGGCTTGTTCCATGGTGGATCAGTTGGGGGATGGTAGGTTACCTTTTCAAGTGATCACACATTTGGTTGAAAGGGTGTGGGGAAAAGTGGAAGTACTGCTTATTACAATTCTGGAGAATAGTATGATTCTTTTTTAGTTTTGTCGTGCTGAGCCTTATGGTTGGGTTTTGGCCAATAGTTTGTGGCACCTTGGAGGGACGCCTTTATTACTTTGACGATGGACCCTAGGGCAGTTGGTTCACCAAGACTAATGATTAGGCAGGCCTGATTTAATTCTTAAACGACTTAATCGTGTTTTGGTGAATGATTTGTGGACTTCTACTCTTCCTCTACTAGAGGTTTTTGCTCATGCTTGGGAGGTGTCTGATCATTGCTCTATGGTGTTTGATGTTGGGGTCCAGTTGGTTCATTATCCACCTATTTTCCTTTTTTTTTTTTAATTTCTGGGCTGAGTCTGCTAATTTTGTGGATTGAGTTAGAGGCAATTGGAGGAGGTTTAGTGAGTTTGCAAAAGAATCTCCAAGCCTTAAATCCTATCTTGAAGGGTAAGTTTGGTCACCCAATTAGTGTGATTGGCAAAAAGGTGGCAGAGGCGAGGCAGAGCATGGAATTGGTGCATGTTGAGTTTGTTCATACCCTAATTCAATTGAGTTACATTGTCATGATAGGGAGGAAACTCGGTTATTTTGGGCTTGGACTTGTTGGGAGGAGACTTCTCTCCCCTCAGAAGTCGTGTGTGCAATGGTTATCTTTAGGGGATAAGAACTCAACTTTCTTTCATCGGATGGTTAAAGGGCGGGTGATTAGAAATGGTATATCCTCGTTGATTGATGGTTCTGCTTAGATGATTTCTTCTAGTGCTGACATTTCCTCCACTATTGTTAATTATTTTAAGACTTTGTTAGGCTCTTAGCATGCTTGGTATCAAGATCTCACTGAAGAGATTTTAGATATTGTGAACTTCTCTTGGCCTAAAGAGTGTAGTGAGGTGTTGTGTCAGCTTGTTACTCAGGATGAGGTTCGAACTGTGTTATTATCGATGAGGAGTTGGAATGCTCCTAGTCTAGGTGGTTACTCTGTGGGTTCCTTTAAATCTACTTAGAATGTGGCTAGTCAGAAGTTTTATACTTCTTCCATGGAGACTTAAGTCGATCTCTTATTGTAATGTACTATATAAGTGCATTTTGAAGATTCTTGTAAATCGGCTTTGTGTGTGTCTTCCCTACTTCATTAGCTCTAATAAGTGAACATTTATGAAAGGTCAGAGTATTATGGATAATATTATGCTGTCAGGAGCTGGTAAGGGCTATCATAAAAATGTTGGTAAGGGTCGATGTATGTTGAAGGTGGATCTTTAGAAGGTTTTATGACTCTAGTCATTAAAATTTTCTTTTTGGCACCCTCCTAGCTATTAGTACTCCTTGTAAAATTGTGAGTTGGATTCGGGCCTGTATCACTTCTCCAATGTATTTTTCTCTATTAATCGGTCGACGAAAAGGTACTTTCCTGGGCTGAAAGGACTTCGACAAGGAGACCCACTTTCTCTGTATCTCTTTGTGATTGTCATGGAAGTGTTGTCTCATCTTTTGAATTCCCCGCCCCTTTCTTTTCGATTTCATCATCATTATGATCAGATTTGACTCACTCATCTTTGTTTTGTGTATGATTTGATGATCTTTTATGCTGGGGACTGTAGTTCTTTGGCTTTTGTGAAGACTACTTTGAGAAGGTTTCAGGTATTGTCTAGTTTTATTGCGAATGATGGTAAGAGTTGGATGTGTTATGCTGGTATGACTATTGGTGAAATTGAGAGATTTTCTGCATTTGTGGGATTCTCGTTGGCTTCTCTCCCTATTTGTTACCTTAAATTGTCTTTTATTTTGGGTAGACTCTAGTATACAAATTATTTGCCTCTGTTGGAAAGAGTTACTTTTCGAGTGAAGAGTTGGTCTATTAGTTCTCTGTCTTATGTTGGTCGGTTACAGCTTATTTGGTATGTTCTGCAAAGTTTTCAAGTCTATTGAGCCAATGTGTTTGTTTTTTCTTATAAAGTTATTCAAGATTTTGATCGTTTGGTGTGTTTTCGATTTCTAGTGCCTGGGAGTCATTATGTCCTAGACATCCTGTGGTGCCTTGGGCGAGCCTCCTTTGATTTGGAGGTAATATTCTCAGGCACTCCTTCATTTCTTGGCTGGCTATTCAGAATCATTTGCAAACTCGTGATCATGTTTATCGACAGTGTTATGATATCCCTAGTGACTGTGTGTTTGTGTAATGATGGTGTTGAGTCTAAAGATCATTTATTCTTTGAGTGTCCTTTTAGTAAGGCTCTTGTGAGGTAGGTGCTCCCATAGGATTTCGTATTAGGATACAGAGCACTTTTGGATTTGTTAGTTTAGCTTTGAGAAGCGGCTGAGGCGTAAGGTTAGGAGAGTTGTTTGGTATGTTGTTATTTACCATGTTTGGTGCAAGCGTAATATGCGTGTCCATGGTGCCACTGATCGACCAAACATGTATGAGTGATGAAAATATAGAATAAGTAAGGTCTACGGCAAGCATACACAATCGATGAAGTAATAACTTGGAGTATTCCAAGTATCGAATCCCAAAAGACTAGATTGAGTTAAAATTCATATGACTGTAAACCAATGTAACCGAGGTAACCAAAGAGAGTTTTAGAATTTTGGTGAAAGGAAACGTAAAAACAACTATCAGTGAGAATCAAACAGAGGTAACAATGCTATGACCATTCGGGTGTTATGCCTTAAGTGATGTGACCGCATCACACCAAACAATGATTTACACATAGACAGGAAACTACACCTACTCGGTCTTGTATCAAGTTCCTTTAGGAGTTCTAAGCAGCTAATGCCTAATGTTTCCATGGTTAGCTAGATCTTAGATTAAATCAAGTTCAATTCCTTTATCCTATGGTGTCCCTTATTTCTAAGGCAACATGACCATCTTATGTCTAGGCTCTTAGCCCCATATCCCTTTGTGAAATCCGCCTACACCCTAATCTTCTCAGTATTAAAGCTCCGCTAGATCGTTAAATCAAATGGTCAGTTTAAGTTACCGATTTTATCTTTTAAAATCAACAAAGAGAATGTGATTACACAAAGTGGTATGAGCATTACATAACCTAAGCCATAACAACCCTAAGGCTTTCACATTGTCAACCCCCTAAAATATTTAGCTCATGGCTTTTGATAAAATAATCATTTTTATTAGATCATCAACCATAACTACAATGTAACGTTTGATTGGGAGAATATAAAATAGAAAATAACACAAAAGTAATAAAGCTGGAAAATAGAGACAACTCAAGTAAACTTGGGAAAATCTTTAAGTACAAGCCTTTCCCTAGGACGATTCTTTCTTTTTCAAGAAAGAATCTTGCCTCAACGCACAGAAGAGTAATCCTAGAGTCGCTACGCCTCAGAGGAACTTTCGTTCTTAAGACTACTGGCTTGAACTTCAAAGAGAATCCCAAGGTGTTGGAAAATTGACAGTGAGATGGAGAATAGAACTAATGGCTGCGGCGGTGGTGAGCTCTCTCCAAGACGTAGGGTTTCTTCTGTTGGGTTTTATGCCCTAAAACTCGTAGATAGTAAATGTTGTATTTTGACTGCCATTAATAAATGGTTATCCATTATTATTCAATAAATGTTATTGATTATTTTATCTTGTTTTAATAACCCTAAAATCCAATAAACTAACATCCTAGGCTGTTTTATGAGTCTTGAACAATATGTAGAGACATATAGAGATCAATGTTTAAGTTACAGCCTAAAGGGTCTATAGTATAAGGATAGGGCTGGGTACCTTATCCTGGTAACACTATGGATACGGCCCACTTTGTATTTGATACAAACGCAATGATCCAACGCGTTCGTGTAGGAGACATGCGAGTGGAGGTATCCTATGCAATGAGTTTGCATAAGACTAGACCACGAAATAGTAACCACTAGATCTAACTCCGTTGACTGGTTAGGTTTCTATTTCAATAGGTTGACCTAGGCAACTTAGTCTTAATCTTGAGTATATTATGAACTCCTGTTCACGAGGGATTGTCCTTTGATTTGTATGGGTGAGAGTGGCCCGTTTGCCGACTCGATATGCCTACCATTTTGGGGACAAGACTGAGTGGGGAGCTGGGAACATAATTATACAAGATGGATTTCACTCCTTCCCGACTTTAGGGTAAGTAGATAAGTGTTCCCTTAAGTGGTGTCTCCGGGACTTGAACAAAGGGCCCTACCCTCTCACTGGCCCGAGAGGGGTTTCTGTTTGATGGTTGGACCATAAACAGGTTGTTCATTAGAGGAGCACTGGTACTTAAGGATTTAGAAGTAATCCAGGGGTATAACGGTAATTTGACCCAGCTGGTGTTACGAACACTTGTGAAGGACTAACTTGCTGTTATTGGTCTATATCCGTGGACACAGAAATATATCTACAGTGAGAAGAGTGCAGCTGTGGGTCTTTAGTGGAGTGCACCCACAGTTAACGAATATTGATTAATGTGGTTAATGAGTTTAGCCCGTTAATCTCATATCGTTGGAGCTTCTGATCTGTAGGGCCATTAGGTCCCCTTCTTAGCTCGTAAAGAATATTGAGGAAATTTATTCTTGGATGAAATTTGAAAAGTTCAAATTTACTAAGGGAAAAGTATAATGTATAATGATACATTATAATATAAAGTTTATTTTACAAATTAAACTTTATAATATAAATATAATTTTGGATATGATTCAAAGTTAATTTGTAAGAGAATTAAATATTTGAAATTGTTCAAATATTATTTTAATATGAATTAGATTTATATTAAAACTATAGGTTAAAATTAAGGCGCATTAGATGTACATTAAAACTATAGGTTATGAGAGAAATGTATTTGAATTTGATTCAAATGCAAGTTAAAATTAAATATTTGATATTTAATTTGGTAATTAATTAATTGGAGAATTAATTAGTTATTTAATTTAATCTAATTTAATTAAATTTGATTTAATTAAATTAATTGAACTAAAACTATAGGTTATGTGAGAGATGTTCATTTAAATATGATTTAAATGAATTGATTAATTAAATTAGATTTAATTAATTATTAATTAATTATTAATTTAATATTAATTAAATTTGTTGTAACTCCCACGTAGGGGAGTTACTTAATACGTGGGATAACACCCACGTTTCCCATTTTTCTCTCGCTTCCTTATATGGTGCTTAAACAGAAAAATTATTTTCGTTGCGTTCTCTCCACAAAAAAATCCTCTAAGAAGAGTTCTGTATTTTTTCCCTTTGTCAAAAAGGTTCCCACAAACCTTTCCTCAAGATCCAGAGAAAAGGAAGGTCTCCAAGTGGTGGTGACACGTAAGTTTTTCTTCTCTAATTTTTTTTTGCTTAACCTAGATTTTTTAAAGTTTTTTTTGCCAATGTAAAAGTATTTCAAAATTATTAAAATTAATTTTGAGATACGGTTCTGATATGTTTCCGCTGCGTTTTGGGTTTTAATCCCAGCATCTTCGCCTTTTATAGACCCCAAATTGGTTAAGGAGGGCCGAGATTTGCGTTCTAAGGATTCACCAAGCAGAATCGAGGATTTTTAGCCAAGAAAATCGCAGCTGATTCGGGCAGAATCAGATCTGAAAAATTAAGGCTCGACAGTGCTGGTACATCACTTGCTGCTGTGTGGGCGCATCACATGAAAATTAGCCAAAACCTGTAAAAAAACGTACCAGATCTGCACTAAATCCACAAAAATCATCCTTTACACATAATTAGTCCTCATTAAGCTCATTTAAGCATATTAAGATCAAATTTGGGATAAAAGTCATGCAAGAGTTCATTTTTTACATTAAAATACTAAAATAAAGGTCTAATTTCATGCATTTCATAGCATGAATCAACCACTATGCATACTCTCCAGATGATTAGTTTGGCTATTAAGTCTGAGATTTTTATATATTGTTCTAAGTGGTTTGAGGCTTCTCTTGTGAGGACCCAGAGGAACTCTTTTTCCTTGAGTTGTGTGTGCTCTTTTGTACTTTTGGGTGGTTTTGCCTTTGATTATTACCTTGATTTTGTTAGTCTTTTGTTTTTGCCTTGACCTTGGGCTGTGAGGTCCCTCTATTTTTTAGCAATATACTAAAATTTCAAGCTTAATAATTCTAACTTTTTTAGTGTTGTATTAATCTCTAAATTTTTTTTCTAGTACAAAAACTATGGGGCGAGGATTGGACATTTGACCTCTAAAGAGAAAGGTCATGTCAATTACCATTCAGCTAAGCCACTTTAATGGTGATCTCTAAATTTTAAAAATGTCTAATAGATTCTAAAACTTTTAATTTTATATGTAACATGTTTTTTAACTTTAGAACATTTCATAGATCTTTATTTATTTATTATTATTATTTTTTTGAGGAAACAGAACTTCAAACATACTAAAGAATTACATCATGAGACAATAACAAGGTAAACCACCCTGGGTAAGAAGAAAGAAGCAAAGAAGAAGTTTGCTTTTCCAACACCCAACTTGCAAGGGAATGAGCTAAGAAGTTATGACATCGCTTCACATGGGAGAAGGAAATAGATCCCAACGCACACGCCATACACTTCACCTCCTCAACAAAAAAGAGAGAGAGAGAGAGACCTCATAAAGGTTTGAAGACTCATCATTGAGAAGGAGAATAACCTCATGACAGTCATATTCAACCATGATGTTCTGCACATTGATAGACATAATATCATTCAGGTCATCACAGATAACCATAGCTTTAAGAACCTTAACCATACAACATCTGGGGATGAACTTGAAGTTAGCAATCTGAACACGACTCAAATAGTAACTAAGCACCCATCCCAATCTGCCAAATTGTCCATCAAGGCTCCATGCCACATCGGTATTGAGCTTCCATAAATTCCTCACAGGAGGAAACCAACCAACAATTGTCAACTGTTGTGATGAAGATTAGGCCACCACAATTACTTTTCATCCATGTTCCTTGTCAACAATATCCTTGTACAGGTAAGTGCTTTTCAATTCAAGCACTGTATGTCGGTATCAGCAGGGACTTGATGGAACAACAACTTATTTATGGCCTCCCAAATCTGTCATGCAACAATCCCAATGTTTGTTAACTTTTGAGCAGAAACTCTTTCAATGAGCCAGAATCAGTGGTCCATGCTATTCCACATTATCCTGTCCTTACAAAGAATATCCATATTAATAGACAAAAATCATGACCATAATTCTTTTATTACATGGCATTTCCGAATCAGCTGGGAAGGCGTTTTAATATGCTTATTGCACAAAATACATAAGAGATCAAAATGGACTCCTTTCATGGCCAAATTAGACTTAGTTGAGATAAAAGTTTTCAATAGCAAATCTTGGCCTTAGCCTTCCAAAAAGCTTTTCAAAGCTGCTTAGAAAAATAATCATTTGAAGATATGATAGCTTGTAAATAAGTCATTTTCAACCCTAAGAAGTAAGCACCTTTAATAGAGAAAACTAACATTTGTCTATTAGTTTTTGTCATGATTCCAAATGATCTCGTTGTCATACTTCTGCCTGGGTAAGGGAATTTGAAAAATAACATTTGTCTCCTCTGGAAGAAAGCTTGATTGAATTAGCTCCTCATTCTAACAACTTGACTCACAAATTAAGGCAACCACAGAGCACTCCTAAAGATGAGAGGGCACAAGGATAAGAAAACGACCACCCTCCCCTAGAATTCACAGGTCATTAGCAATTTGAATCATCATACCATCTTCCACTCTCCAGCAATAGCCGTGCTTGAATAATTGTCTTTCCAATATTGTGTCTAATAGAACTCCAATGATAAAGAAGCTACTCAATTATGCCAAGAGAATTTTCCCTAATGTAGGTACTCCCACAACAATAATAAAATAAAGAGAAAATTATCTTTTCAGTCTCCAAGTTTTGAAGAATATGTGCATTTGGTACTTAAATTTTCAAAATGTAACTTTATAGTCCTCGATTTTTTGAGAATATCTGCATTTGGTCTCTAAATTTTCATAATGTATCATTATAATCTCTAAATTTATAAAAATAGGTTTAAAAGGTTAGTGTAGTAATTTTTTATTATTATTTTAAATTTAAAAAATAATTTAAAAAACAGTATCTTCTCTCTAATATTCATTTTTAAACTTATTTTTTTACTTCAAAATACCATATAATTATTTAAAATAATTTTAAAAACTACTTGAAGGACCTTTTAAGCATATTCTTAAAAACTCAGGGACTAAAAATTTATATTTTGAAGCTGAGGACTAAATGCATTTATTATATATATATATATATATATATATATATATATATATATAAACAAGATAATAAATCTATAGATAAAAGTTTGAAAAATTTTCACATATAGAAAAAATGTCAAACTATTTACAGAAAATAGCAAAAAAATATTGATAAATATTGATAGATTTCTATCAGCATCTATTAGTGATAGACTTCTATCATTTCTATCATTTCTATCACTGATAGACATTGATAGACTTCTATCAGCGTCTATATCATGGTCTATCACAACTATCTAAAAGTTTTATAAGATGACAAATGATCTAGAATGAAGGAGGATGATTTAGATAATTTAATTTTATCTTGAGAATTTTGAACTCCCCACAATGTCAAATTGGATTGAAATTTCTAAAGCATCCATTCTGAACATAAGACTAGAGAGAAAGAATAAAGCTTAAGTGATAGTAAAACTCAATATAAAAATAAAAATTTCATTATATTCAGTTTGTAGTGTTCCAGTTAATAAAATCACATCCCTATTTATTCTAATAAGAAGGCAAAACCCTTGGTCATTCCAATCTAAATTTAGCCAACAACATTATTCTTAAATGCAAATTCATGAATTTAAAAGATGCATAATGCATAAAAGTATGAATAAATTTGGAGTTTAAATTTATAAAGCTTATTGGATGAATAGACACTGTATTAAGCTTGAGTCGATGCAACTCTTCGTCACATGTGTATAGGTATTTTAACTTAGAAATAGACATTCAATTTGCTTCTGGTAGTCCTCTCTTGTAGTTCCTTTTAACTCTAGCTCTTGCGGTTGGATTTTTTGTGACATAATAATCGACTAATGATTTGGGTTGAATTTGAGTTGACTCGTTGATTTTGAGTTGGGTTGAGTTGAGTAACCCAATCCAGTGTTTCGTCCACTAACTTCACAAGTCGATATTAAATAACTCAATTTCAGTAGTGTTCACTATTGAAGTTTGCACATTTATCGAGAAACTTCATCTTCCCCTCTTTCTCTACTACATCCCTCCAACGTTTCCAATGACTCAACTTACAGGACACTGCCAACGACCAAACACCGACAACAATGTCACCGTCGACTACTTAGTGTCACCTCACTTCGGCGACATGCTTGAACGACCACCTTCAGCAGTCAAGCTCTGACAACCACCTCCTACAATCCTCTCCAACAACCACCTTTAATGTCCAACTCTATGCGACTACCACCTCCAGCAACCAACTTTGATGATCATCTCTAATGACCAACTCCAACCACCAACTCCATCTATCATCTCCAACTACAAATTCTAACGACGAACTCAACCGATCATATACTTAAAAAACAAAAATGAAAAAACTTGGCTAGTAAAAGTGTTTTTAAGTACAAAATTGAAATTATTAGTTTGTAGTGTTCAATAGTCTTATATGGTAATGTAACATTAATAGAAACACTTTGAGCATATAGTCAAACCAAACAAACGTGTCTATAAAAATATGTAATGCTGCCCCAGGCCTATGATTTAGATCAGGATGACCTCGACATTCCAACACGGGTTGAATTGCTCCGAGTTAAGATTGGTATAGGTAGTAACTTTCAATTCTTGATATTCCACCAACATGACATACAATATTGTCCACTTTGGGCATAAATCCTCCTTCACTTTTGGTTTCACCCAATAAGCCTTATACCATTGGAGATAGTTGTCATCCCTCATATATCCATGTTCATCTCTTTATCTAGTCGATGTGGGACTTTGATCGCATTCTCAACTCTAATATACATATATATATGCATAATAAACCCTAACACGATTTGACATAAAATGCCATAAAAAACCCAAAACCGATTTACACTCATACATTATATTCCACTAATGTGGGAGTACGTATATTGTATTTTTGTTGTATGTGTAAAACAAGAGTATTTTGTCTACCTCAAGTACAATAGTTATATGTAAAAAAATTGTAAAATATATGTGAAGGTTTTAAGTTGACATCTCAATTGAGTGTTAAAAATTTAGGAAAATATGTGTGCAATTCTAGGGTTAAACAAAAAAAAAAAAAAAAAAAAAAAAAAATTAGGGGCCCGCTTGGTAACTATTTCATTTTTATTAGTTTTTGGTTTTTGAGAATTAAGTCTATTTCTCTCAATATCTTACCATGATTTGCATATTCTTAAGTACAAGAGTTGAATTCTTACCCAAATTTAAAAAAAAAAAAAAAAAAAAAAATTAGTTTTCAAAATTTTGCTTAGTTTTTAAAAATATTGGTAGATAGTAGATAATGAAGCAAGAAATTTAAAGGTTGAAAAAGTGTTTATAGGCTTTATTTTCAAAAACAAAAACAAAAAATTAAATGGTATCAAATGGGGCCTAAGCAAACAAAAATAACCATAAAAAATCATCTTATTTTTTATATTACAAAAAATTGCACAGATACATCTTATTTAATAACTCAATTCTACACTTCAAACACATATTTCCTAACTCTCTACCGATATATTAACTCTAAATTTAAAAAAAAAATGTTTAAATTAATAAATAAATATTTTAAGTTTTTAGACTAGTTAAAATGTTTATTATTTATATTATATTCACATTATTGACATTTATGTTTTATGAATTTTTTTACGAAATGATGAAAATGTCGATTTACCTCTCACGTTGATATTGAACCAATAAAAAATATGAAAATATTGACATATCGAAGAAAATTAAATACAATATTATTAAAATATGATAATAAATTCTTAGAAATATTTCTCAATATACAATTACCAACATTATTAACAAAATAACAACAAAAAAAAAAAAAATTGCATCTCATAGTAGTGTCTTGAATTGTGTTGGTAGATGGTATAGATTTTTAAAAGAAAAATTACACAAACCACTCCTAAATTATAAAATTTGTGGCAATAATACTCTGCACTTTTAATCTGAAGAATATTAAAAAAAAAAAAAATCTCATTTTTTAATATAGCAAAATGTAGAGGGGTGAGGATTTGAATTTTAAACCTTAAAAATGATAATATAAGTCAATAATTACCATTGAGTTCTCACGTTGCGCTGAAAAAAATAAGATTGAAATACTTTTATTATTCTCTTTTATATATCTAAATAATTTCTCAATTGACCCAATTGATGCATGTGATCTAATTTTAAATAAACTTTACCTTATTTCATTAAATAATTACAACCCTATTTCAAAAGGCCAAAATCACTATTAACCTAATAAGCTAAATTATACCCAAATCGCTATTAACCTAATAAGCTAAATTATACCTAAATGAAAAAAAAAAGACAACACACTTATTATTAATTTCTCACTTACTTAGTAATATAAAAGTCAACAAGCATGACTCTTTTTTTCCACATTTTTTTTAAGTTTTCTTGAAGACTTGAACTATTGAATAAAAATCAGATTCTAATATATCCTAAAACTAGTTAGGTTTGCAATTTGTATGCACCTGTTAATTTTAAGGTTAAATTATAATATACTTTTAATTTTGTGTAAATAAAGTCTTAATAACTTTTTTTCAACGTCTAATCGGTCTTGAAGCTTTCAATTGTATTATAGTAGGTTTTTGGACTTTAACTTTGCCTAATATAGGTCTTTCAATTTCCAGTTTTGTATCTAGTAAAGTTATCGATATTTTCAACCACTTAACCATTAAATATTTCTGTTAAAAATTTAATTTATGTATAATAAGACCAAAAACTTTTAATTTCGTTTATAGTAGTTCTGCAAATGTCAAATAAGTCAATGACATATTGTCTACAAAATAAAAAAAATGTAAGAACCTATTAAACATAAGATTGACAATTAAAAATTTTTATAGACACTTTAAAAATTAGGAACTAAATTGATATAACCATAGAAGCATCTTATTAATTATTAAGTAAAATATAACTTTGGTAAATTACAAGTTTTGATTCTTATACTTTTAAATTGTGTCTAATTAGCTTGAATTTAAAACAATTTCTTGTTAAGGCCGTATTTTCTTTTTATTATTTGTTTAACATAGGGATCGTCTGGTGACACTTGCTTTATATTCTAGTTTTTCTAATAACTCTGACTTTATAATTTTATATTTAATAATAGAACCTAACTCTTAAAACTTGTAATTAAATGTTTTATCATAATGTTTGATAAACACATACTACATATATTTCTATTATTATTATTATTTTGAGTACCGTAAGTTCTCAAGGTATATGAGGATTTGAACATCCAATTTGAATGTAAATAATATATATCAGTTATCGTTGAGTTATATACAAGGACGAATCTATGAAAGGGCAAGAGAAACACTCAACTGGTGACGTTTTACATATTTGTATATGAATTTTTATTAGATATTAAAAAATTGTATTTATATTTAATATATAATGTCGTTGAATTGTAAACCAATAAGTAGAGAGTGACATAGTGGACTTGAAAGTCACTAAATACTTTCAATTGGTGTGTGTGGTTGTTCAAATCTTACGAAATTGCATTTTTAATTTCAATTTATAAAAATTATTCTTTTAATTTCAATTTTAAACCTAGATATCCAAATATTTTTGGATCTTTATAAAAATTATTTTACAAAAATTAGTTGAATTATTTTTTTTTATATATTTTGGTGAATAATATTATAAAAATTTATAACAATATTGTAATTAGTATTACTAAATTTAGATATCATACATCAATATATTTAAAATTATATTTATATAAAGGTTAAATTACAAGATTAGTCCCTAAGTTTTTAAAATTGTTATCAATAGATCTCTAAACTTTCAATTTTTTTTCTTTAACCCCTAAAAATATGTAATAAATCTATGAACTTCAATTTTATATCTAATAGATCTTGAAAATATTAAAAAAATTAACCGTTTTATAACACAAAACAAATAATTTGTGTTTAATTAAACTTTAAGTTTCAAATTTTGTAATTAATAGATAAATTAAATTTTTCAAAAAAAATGTCCAATCGTATTTATTAAGCATAAAGTTCAAAAAAAAATTTGAGACAAGTACAAAGTTCAATTTAATATCTAATATAACTTTTAAGTTTTAACATTTTCAAATGTGTAAGAGACCTATTAAATGCATATTGATATTTTATGAACTTTTTTTAATAAGATATCTATAGAATCTATTAAACACAAAAATCGAAAATTTATGAACCTATTAAATATTTTTTTTAAATTTAGGAGCTATATATAACACAAATCTAGAAATTTATGGGCTAAAACTTCTAATTCTATATATATTTGTGCCCTCCTGACATGGAATTAAGACTCACTTTTATTTGAATGTTTTAAACGGGTTATATTTTTTCACTTATTATATTATATTCGTATGTTCATGACACTTTTCATCTTTCATTTTAGATTATATTATAACAAATCATAAACAATTGATCTTAAAAATTGAAAATTAGCAATGTTGGTAGCATAATCCGGACAGGAAGATCATCTTGACCTTCATGCTTCCTCAATAGTAAATTTGTAATTTTGGAGAAGAAAGACGACCTACAAAACAAAGAAAAAAGAGAATCCGGGTGTAGTGCCTGCCACAGAACCTTCGATGCTTAAGCCAGGGGTCAAAGCAAGTTAGAGCGATAGAAAGAATAACTTACCTTGGATGGTGCTTATGGACTCTTATTTATAGAGGGATGCATTCTAGAGTTACTAATCTGAAAAGGGATTCATGGATGCCAATTCAGGCCGACCATGGAGACTAAGATCGTGGGCCATAGGAAGTGGTCTCTTGTGAAGAGAAGAGAGTAACCTCGATCGACCGAGGTCAAGACGAGCATGTTGGGTTGCTTGGCCCAGAGTTGCCTCAGTCTCGTCCTCTAAGGTCGAGGCAAGCATATTGGGCCGCACGACCTAATTTCCTCCCTTCTCCTGGTCACTTCCTCCCTTGGCTCATTTCTTGCACTCCTTTGACCCTCATGTGACTACTTTTTTTACCTTATTTTTTTAAACACGATGTTGCTTGTTATGGGTAATTTTGGACCTAGAGTTGCAAGCTCAAAAGAACAGAAGATTTATGATAAAATCGGTAAAAAGATAAAAGAAATTAGCGACCTATACAATTTTTTTTGAACAAGCAACATATACTAATTTAATTTTTCTTTTGAATCATATTTTAAATATTGAGACATAGTTTATAATAATATAAACAAACTACAAGGTGCAATTTGTAATTATCCCTATATGTATATTAATATTAGCTCCACATGTACAAAGAAAATAGGAAACTTTGGGGTGACCATAGCTAGCTAATTTAACTATAAACTAAACTCTTTGTTTCAAATAATTAATTGGTTTTAGAAAAATAAAAAATTCAGACAATGAATCATCTAATGGATAATAAGAGCACTTGTCTTATTAATACCATCTCATTACATAAATGTCATTGTTAAAAGCTTTACCATACATATATAATTATATTTAAAAGTAAATACAATAACCTAGAACCATTTCATTTTAGAAAAATAATAATTTATTAATTAGAGTTATATTTAAATATAGAAAAATGAGTGAAACTATTTATAAATATAGAAAAATTTTACTCGATAGACTTCTATTGCTCTATTGCTGATAGATAGATAGTGAAATTTTCTATATTTAGAAATAGTTTGATATTTTTTTATATATAATAATTTTTTAAAAATAAATGTACTTTTATTATAATTATTTTATATATATAAACAAAATGAAAGCATTATTTTGGAAAGAAACCCAATTAAAACTCAACTTGTTCAATTAATTAATAGGGTTTCGGTTTGCATTTTGTCAATAAACTTTATATTACACCGAAGTGTGAACAAATTATTTGTGTAATAGCATACAAAATATTGCATTGCTCAATAATGATACGAAAAGAATCATTACAAACAAATGATTAAGTGAAAAGATCCAAACAATTTTAAGCATTAAATAAATAAATAAACCCAATTGTAAAGTATTTAAAATTTGACCATCCAAAAAATAATTAATTGTTTATATCATTTTAGTCTAGAAATGACCTCAAAATAAACACAATAATATATAGTCAATTGGAAAAAGTTGTTTAGACGTCTAATCCGTGATTCTCCATAATATAAACAAATATAACATAATCTCTCTTAACTTATAAACAAAATTAAATATATCCAACAACCCCATGTCACAATCTTTATCATTATTATTTCTTTTTCTTTCTTCTTTTTTCCTCAAAGTATATAATTCACTACTAAAATATTAATTATTAATATTCTTCATATATATCAATTTACTCTTTTCTCTTTATCCGGACTAGTTTGTAATGCTTGTATCTCTTGACCTTAATCTCTAGTGTGTTTGTTGTTTTCTTAGAAAAAAAAAAATCGAGTAATATTAGTTCAGCAATAAACTCAAAATTAAAGCATATAAAAGTCAGAAATTCAAGTTTTTACTTGGGAAAAAGAAATATCCTTTTCGTTTATGTTTAACATTCCACCTCTCAATTTTATAAAAATATCGATGAATATTTTTAAAAAAATAATTTAAATTAATAAATGAACCTTTTATATTTTTAAATAAGTTAAAGTGTTTATTATTTATAGAGAAATTTTTAAAAACAGAAAAATAAGGAAAACCATTTACACCCAAAAAAAGCTAAAGGGCTAAGGAGTTGTGGGTTCAATCCATGGTGGCTACCTAACTAGGACTTAATATCCTACGGGTAAGTTGGCAGCCCGCCTGTCGTAGGGTCGGGTGGGTGGTCTCGTGAGATTAGTCGATGTGCGTGTAAGTTGGCCCAGACTCTCACGGATATCAAAAAAGAAAAAAAGGAAAACTATTTACACAAAATAGCAAAATTTTTAGATTGTTGTGATTAGATGCTGATAGAAGTCTATCAATGTCTATTAGTATTTTTTTTTTTTTTTTGCTATTTTTTTTGTAAATAGTTTGACATTTTTCTATCTTTGAAAATTTTCCTTTTTTATATATTATATCCATATTAGTAATACTTTGTTGCTTGTTTTTTATGTTTCATGCATTTTTTTACGTGACAGTGAAAATGTCGATTCACCCCTTATATCTTATCGATATTGTATCCATAAAAAATATAAAAAAAATATCTATGAAAATGTCAAAATATCGATAGAAATCTAATACCAGTTGTACGTATATGTATTCCCCAATTTGAAGTATCTCTACTTTTTCCTTCCTCATATTCTTTGAGGAAATATTTTGGACAAAAAACCTCTTTCACACATATGAATGGAAGAATAAAAGAGAGAGAATCATAAGTACTACAAAAAGCACATACAATTAGATGAAATGGAAACTCACCTCACAGCCTTTTTTCCATAGATAAAATTGTACATTTCCATTGAGATATATATTCAGTACTGAAAAGAAACATGAAAGAAGAAGACGACAACAACAAAGTAAACATAGAAATGAAAAGTACTAAATTACAAAATATATATAATGTAACCGAACTTTGCCATTTGTTTAAAAAATATCTTATTCTTTTAAAAGTTACAACATCCCGACATTACACAAAAGTTTCAAAACATAGAAAATCAATTAGACGAATGGGAACAAAAACTTAGATCTGGACAGTTCAAGTTGATTAGTTGACCAGTCTCAATTTCCATCCAAAATTTGAATGAGTTTCTCTACTTCCCTGAAACACCTGGATAAAAGATTAAAGACAATATTGTAACTTTAGAAAGAGAATATGGATAGTTTTTTAAACAAATAAAGAAGATAAAAGTTAAAATTAAGTTAAAGGGGTGGGGTATAGTTAAAGCTTGAGCTCAAGATCAAGGTGAAGATCAGCATTATTAGAAGGAGAAGAAGAAGAAGAAAGTTTAGGTCTTTTGAGAGAGAAGGGAGGATTATAAAGAGGGGAAGTGTTGTTTTTGGGAGAAAAATGGTGAGGAAGAAGATCAAAGATGGGAGTTGGTTTGATGAAGAATGGAGGGTTGGGATGGTTTTGAAGCTTAGCACGGTCTCTTCGATGAACATTCATGTGGCCACCCAAAGCTTGAGCTGATCGGAATTGTCTCATACAGAAGTTGCAAGAGTAAGATCTCGGCGGCCACACGGCTGCAACGTCGTCGGCAAACGCCTTCTCTTGATCCCAATACGCCGTCGTTTTCAGAATTTCTCTCCATACTTGATGGGTTTCTGCCATTATTTAGTGCGTGTTTGTGTGTGTGTGGGGTTGTGGGTATATAAAGAGAGGAGGTAATAAGGTATTATTTATATATGGATGGATAGAGAGAGAAGGAGAAGAGGGTTTGGAGTAGAGGGATTATTGAGAGTTTATTTTGACATTTTTTTTTGAATAATATATATATATATATATTTTTGTCTCTAAGGTTGAGGTCTAATTTTCATATTTGATCTATGAGTTTCAAAATGTTATACTTTTAGCCTTTACGTTTTAAAATTTGATTTCAATTTAGTCGCTAGGTCGTCCCAAAATATGTTACAATTTTACATCAGATTTGAGTTTCATTTCGATTTAGTCTATAAGGTTTCAAAATTCACACGGTCAAATCTCGATTTTTCACACAATACTCTACTTTTAGTCTTGTTGACGTTAATGTCTATTAATTCCTTTGAATAATTATGAAGTAAAATTTTAAACTTAATTGTTTTTTTACCAAAATTTAATTTTAATAATGATGAAAAATAATGAAACTCTTTTAAATTAATTAATATACACATTAACTTTAACGATTGAAGGCGAGTATATAGTGAAAATTTGAGGTTAAAACTGTAAATCTTGAAACCTAGGGACCAAATGAAACAAAACTCAATACTCAAGGGTAAAATGTGACAATTTGAAACTTAAGGACTAAATTGAAACACAACTCAAAACTTAAGAACTAAAGTATAAGATTTTGAAAGTTAGTAACCAAATGAAAACTAAACCTAAAACTTAGGGATCAATTTTTTTTTTTTAAATGGGGCATTTTAATTTGGCAAAATTATAAGAAAAATTACCCTCGAAGTACTTTGTCCTTTATTTAAAAAAGACCCAAATACTCTCAAAAGTTGTAATATTACTCATAAACTAATATAATGGTTTCAAAACTATCATAGGAGTAGAAATACTTTAGAATTTCAAACAGTAATCAAGACTTTGAAAACAATGCGACGATGGGTTAAAACGGTATGGTGACCTAAATTTTCATTAATTCTAGGTCACATCTACAACATTTTATATTTCAATGTACGTCCAAAATTCTAAAGAATGTCTACTATCTCTTACGATGTTTTTGAAACTTTATGAAAGCTTGAGGGTAATTATATTACAACTTTTGAAAGTATAAATGTACTTTTTAAACAAGATAAACGTGAAGGGTATTTTAGGGGCACTTGCAAAAAGGGCAAAACAAAATACGTTAATTAGGCTCATAGCTTACATGTTTGTTGTTTGCAAAAATGGCAAAAATAAAGTCCAACCCATATATAAAAGATGTAAAATGTTGCAAATGCCCTCACTATCGATATACACTTGATACATTGACTAACATACTTGATAATGATGCGCTTGACTGATATACTTGATATATTTGTCAATCGTGCACTCATTTATACTGTCGATATACTTGATATACTTATAATGATGTACTTGACTTATAAACTGCTGATAAATTTGTCAATTATTCACTCGTTTATACTGTCAATAAACTTGATACACTTAACTGGTATACTTGATAAAGATACACTTTTAACTGATGTACTGCTGATAAACTTGATAATGATACACTCTTTTATAATGCTGATAAATTTAGAGAATTGAAAGGTTGTATATATAAAAAGTTCTTTCAAAATTGAACTTGGACTAAATTTGGAATCAAGCCAATTTTAGAGACTAAATGTTTTGTTTTAGTTAAAATAAAATATAAAAACAGTAATTAAAAAGAAAATTATTAGGACTGTTTTCAAATATAGAAAAATGAGCGAAACTATTTACAAATATATAAAAATTTTACTGTCTATCGTGGTTTATTGCTGATAGATAGTGAAAATTTTCTATATTTGTAAATAGTTTGATATTTTTTTCTATAATTGAAAACAATTCAAAGTTTTAAGCGTGGTTACATAGAAAAAAAAGGTGAGGTTTTTTTATTTTATTTTTTTTAATAAGAAACAAAAACTACTTTCCCAAACCAACTTTAATATTTAAAAACTAAAAAGGTGAAATTACAATTTTTGTCTTCAACTTCCTATTTATCTAAACTTTTTAAAGTATTAAATAAGTCTTCGAAATTTTATGTTTATATCTAAAAAGTTTCTAAACTTTCAAATTGAAAACTAAGTCAAATATTTATTACAAACTTTTTAAACTTCAAAGATTTATTAGACACAAAATTGAAAACTAAATCATAGATTTATTAAAAAAACTTCTTTAAAATTCAAGAACATATTTCACACTACTTTACTATCGATGTAAAGTAAAAACACTCAGGAGTGTTTGGTCCAAAGAGTTCACGACCCTACGATAAAAAAAATATTAATTTTATACCTTATAATTCATTACAGGCTCGAAAGAGTTCACAACTCCATTTCTAGATTTTGTATATATAAGAGAAAAGAGGGGAAAAAAAAAGAGGATAAAAATGGTATATGATGTATGAGAGTGTAAAAGTGAAAATGAACTAAAAGTAGGCAGCAAATTCAAAGCCTCTGATCAACTGTCTTGTAAACTAAAACAGCAAATACCTTTGAAACTATTAAGTGATTTTTGCAGTGAGAAGAGAAATGGAAGCCAAGCTTTTTCTGGTGAGATTTGAGAAGTCTTCTTCTTTTTTCTTCTTTCTTTCTTTTTTTGTTTTGTTTTTTTCTTTTTTGCATTGCAAGTACCACTGGATTTAACAGATATCAGAATAAGTTTAATAATCCAAATAACCAAAAAAAAAAAAAAAAAAAAAAAGAAATGTGATAGTAATGTCTGATATTAAAAGGTCACAGTCAGCTACATTAACATCCCCCAGATGACTGATAGTAAGGAACATACATCACTAACTTGAAATACCCTTTTAACTGTTTTATTACCTTCTCTTTTTTCATTTTTTTCCCCTCTCTCTCTCTTTTTTTTTCTTTCCCTTTCCCCATAAATTCCCTTTTTCCAAATCTTAATCCAAATTTTATTCTCTCTCTCTATGTCTTATCAAAATAAGTAAAAATAAAAGAAAAAAAACTTGGGTCCAGCATAAATTACTACGAGACAATTCATTTTTTTAAAAAAAGTATATAATTTTTTTGCTGTGTAGAAAATGGAGAGCATGGGACTAAGACTGCACCTAAGTATTGCTCGAAGTAAAATATGCGGATAAAAGATAAATTACAAATTTAGTTTCAAATTTGCAAGTTTGTATATGAACTACTTTAAAAAGTATAAGATTGGATTCCTAAATTTTCAATATTGTGTCTAATATGTTTTTTTTTTTTTATTATTATTATTAGTGAGTGTCCATGCCGCATTATGTGCACCTCGACTAATCTTAGGGAATAACCCGCTTGACCTTACAATATTTATAATATTAAATATTAGTTAGCTGGTCCACATGGATTGAATTGCATTACCCTGTCTATGGGTTCTTTATTAAACTTGTTATCCTTTCTTGACCATAAGACCAATCCATGGTGGTTAATATTGTGTCTAATAGATCATTGAACTTATTAATAATAATAATAATAATAATAATAATAATAAAATTCATGAAATTTCAATTTTGTGTATAATAAGTTCTTAATAATTTAAAGAATTTTAAGACGTAAATATTTATTAAATATAAAAATGAAATTTTATGTCCACAATTAAATAAGATCCTAAACTCCAAATTTTCTATATATATATATATATATATAGTAGATTCGTAAAATTTTAAAAAAAAAATGTCGAATAGGTCGTTAAGAACATATTGGACACGTAATCAAAAGTTTTACAAATTTATTTGAGACACTTATAAAAGTTTAGGGACTAAATTTGCAATTTAATTAATTAATTATTTGTTTTGAGAAATGTAATTTAACTTATTATAATATATATATTATTAGTGTTTGATGATCCAATAAAGAGATTAACTAAATATAGTAGTTTTATATGCAAAAAAGACAACAAAAGTCTTATCTCTCTATCAGTGCCACTATTTACAAACCAACACAAACTTTAAGGGACTGTTTGGGAGGCTGAAATGTAATCTTGAGAATTAGAGGAATGTTGGAATGCGTGAGGTATTGAGGATAGAATAGAAATTGAATCGTGAAACGTGAAAACAATGGAAAAGAGAATTTTGTTAAAAACTGTCGGAACGTAATGAGTTTAATATTGCAAATCGGGCCCAAAACGCTCAATCCAAACATGAGTTTTAGATTACATTACTATCCAAACTAATTCTAATATAGGCCCCCAAACAACCCCTAAAAGTTTAGAATTTAGGGTTTATATGTGGATTTAACTCTTTAGATCGATTTTTTTTAAATGTACTACTAATTCGTATCGAGCTTCATCTTTGGTATATCCAATCGAAAGAGTTGGCCCGGTTTTAGTGGTAATTGACACTATATGTAATTTTTTTTTCTTTTGTCCATTAATAAAATAATGGCCTAACATGATATTAGAGTAAAAATATTTTGAGTTCAAATCCTTGCAAGGTTATTTTCACTTTGTCAACACTACTTATAAATCAAAATAAATAAACCACAACATATCAATTAAACTTTTGGGTCTAACGACAATGATATCAAAAGATGAAAACACATAAAAATCTCTACACTATCATTAAACGTTTTCTTTATTCTACAAACTCATTTCTAGCATAAAACAAGTGATCAAATATGAAGATTTGAACCTCCAACCTCAAAGAAAAAAAAGACAACACACGTGAATCACAACTAATTAAGCTATATCTACATTGACGAAAATAGCCTCAATGCACATAAATCTAAGCTTAAAAAAAAAGTTGTGAGATTGATAGATTTGGTAGATATTGAGATTGGTATTTTACTAAAAAAGGGGTAATTTAGGGAGCAGGGTAGAGGATGGAAGATATAGAGGTGAGAGTTACATTAGATTGTTGGTTTACATTACACAACCAAATGCCCAAAAACAAAGCAGTGTGGTTCATTCCATTGACTTCTTCTCCATAAGGAAAATTGACGAAACATCAATTTAGAGTTAAATGAGTCGTGATTAAAGAAAGAGAGTAGAAACCCAAAGGGCAGAGGGCATTATTGGTGTATATAGAGGGAATTTTATGTAACACAGACATACCCCTTTTGGCATTAATGGCCAACAAAAGTACTACTCTAAGTTATAATATTGTTATGAGAATTTAGAGGGAAAGGAAAGAAGAAAAAGGGTCAGATGATCAGAAGTTATTAATTTCCATGGAAATGGGTGTTGTATAGCAGAAGGTTGCACATGCCACATGGGGTTTGGGTCTGTTGCCCTGTTGAGCCACAGTTATATATATATATATATATATGTATGTGTTTACTTCGAATGTTCATTGGGGAATTTCGTCGAACAGGTTATGGGTGTGGAAGAAAGAATAAATGCTCACTGCCTTTACCTTTCTCATTATCATTTCAGGGGTTTTCTAATTTTAGTCTCTAAACCCTTTATTGTATAGTGGTTTTGTTTTGGGATTTGTGAATCAAAGCCTTTGCTCCCCAAAACCTTCCCCTACTCCCTATTTGCTTTTGCTTTTTCTTTTTCTTTTTCTTTTTTTCCCTATGCCATGTTGGTTTCTCACGTGAACTTACTTCTCTTCTTTTTTCTTTTTATTATTATTAAATTTTTTTTGGTTCTTAAGAAGCTTGTGCATCCTCGATACACTCTTAAAAGGTGTTTGGAATGAAGGGTGAAATAGTAAAGAGTAAAGAGCTATGAAGTATAGGAAGTTGTAAATTCCTGAGGCTCACAGTGTAAGGAGTTGATAAGATATAAAGTTTATATTTTTTTAGTAGTGGGACCCACTAACTCCTTGGGTCAAACAAGAAGTGAAGTTCAATACTTCTACTTTCCAACTCCTTGAGCCAAACACCTTCTTAAATTTTTTAGCATTCTCGTTGCATCTAATTAAAAATTGCACGTGGTGGCAAGTTATTTTTTCAAAAAAAAAATTATTTTGTTATGCATACAAAGGGAGAGAGAGCATGAGACTTAGGTGCAACCTCTCAATTTTTATTTTGTCTCTAAGTTTAAATTTATCTTTAGTTTTGTTTTAATTTGGTCCTTATAATTCAATATTTACATTTTTAACATCGATTTTTCATGAATATTTTCTTTTTGTCTTTAGTGTTAGTATCTATTACTTAATTTAAGAGGGCGTTTGGCGCACAGGTTTGGAATCTTTAGTTTGGAAATGTTAAGTCTAGGGTTAGGCTAGAAGGTATAGGTAGCATGAGTTTAAGAAAACTGTTTAAAAAGCCTGTGTTTGGAGTGCAGACTTAAGAAGTGTAGATTTATAAATCTTGAGTTTGTGAAATATTTTCTTATATTTAATCGGTGGTTAGGTTTTAGATTAGTTTAAATTTGTCATATTAATTATTTTCATATAATTAAATTTAAAATAAACTAAAAAATTTAGAAGATTTTTTTGAAAGAGAGATTTGGACTAAAATATTAATTTTATTTAATTTATCGTTTTAATAATTTAATATTTTAATTTTACTAGGTTTTGTAATAAAATTTCATAGACTTTTGTCACTTTAACTAATTCGAAAATGATCGATTTTTTTACCATAATACGCTAATTTAAAATTGAAACAAATTATTATTTTAATATTCAATTCAATTATTAAAAAACTAGATTTTTTTTATCAAAATACATTTGAGGAATAAAAAAACGTAAATTTTGAGTTTTAATTCTTATTTGGCCGTTAAGTTGTTTCCAACATTTTAAACTTTTAAGTTTAAAAAATAAATTGACCAACGGAAAAAAAATGAAAATATTATTAAATTAAATTAGAGCTTTCTATACATATAGCCTAAATAAATATATCTAATTATACAATTGCACCCTAATGACTTGTTTGGAATGACTTAGAAAAAAAATGTTTTTAAAAATTCATTTTTATTTAAACATTTTTTTATAAAATCTCCTTAAAATAAAAACACACATGTGGTTGGCAACTCTTTCTTAAAAAATATTAATATACAAGTTTGTTATACTAAGAGTGTTTTTATTAATGTTTTTCAAGGTTGGCCAGTGGCGGTCGCCAGATGTGGTATTGGGGAGGGGTCGTGGACTCGTGGGAGGTTGTCTGGCGGCGGTCGCCGAAGGTGGCGGCCAGAGTTGGTCGATGGACTTTCTAGATTAAATTAGAAAAAAAAAAAAAGTAACCCATGAGTTTGAATAGTGTTTACCATTCAAACTTATGGGAAAAAATGTAGGAAGCCAAGACTTCCTAGATCTTTGCCCAAACAAGGGTTGGGCTTAGATGCCTAATCCATTGAATCTCAACCCTTGAAACAAACACCCCTTAATAAAAGATTTAAAATAATTATAATTAATTAAAGGTCACTAATTTTTCATCACTATTAAATTAAGTTTAAAATTTTACTTCATACTTATTTTAAATTAATTAATAGACCTTAACACCAATGCTTGAAGGTGAGTATTTAATGGAAAAGCAAAGTTAAAAGGGTAAGTCTTGAAACCTATGGACTAAATTGAAACAAAACTCAAATTTTAAAGGGTGAAATTGTAATATTTTGAAACTTATGGACTAAATTGAAACCAAACTCAAAACTTAATAACTAAATGTATAACACTTTAAAACCCAAGTACCAAATAAAAACTACATCCAAAATCTAAATGGCTAGAGTATTGGGTGTTGGTTGGCTTTTTATTTATTTAAGAAAGGTAACTTACTAATCTATGCTATATGTTAATTGATCTAGGTTGAATCTATGCTACATGTTAATTGATCTAGGTTTGCTTTGCAACTTTGATAATACTTTTGCAATTAAATTGTTCGTCAATTATAAAATTTGTGAATAGATATTTAAATTTGAAAGTTAGTTTAAATCATCTCATTGTGGTCTTTGGACTATTTTCTAAATGTCTTTTTTTGGCCCATCTATTTTTATTTTTAGCATATAATTTTGGGAAATTTTAATATCAAACCATTTCAATAAATTTTGCTATTTTGTGTAAATAGTATTCTTATTTTTCTATTTTAAAAAATTCCCCTATAATTTTTTTTTTCATTTAACATTCGCTTGCCCAAAGTTGTCTATCTATCTTACTTAAAATGATTTGAAATGATGCTCATGTCAGTTTGCTAGTGCACATAGAAGTTTTTTTTTCTTCTTTCTTCATCTTTTTTTAGTACAAATAGAGGTTGTAGAATTTTAAACCATGGACTTCTTCGTCCTCAACAGCCTGAGTTAAACTCTTTTTGGCCACATACCGCTAACCTAAATATAGTTCAACTATTTAAGACATGCCTTTAATTAAGAAGTCAAAAATTCAAATCCCCCAAACTCCACCCACACTTATTGAACTTAAGGAAAAAAACAAAGAAAGAGAGAAAAAGTATGAACCATAAAATAGTTGTTTTTGAAAGTTCAATTAAGGTTAATTAAAATATATATTTGAAAGTTCAAGGATCAAAATGAAGTCAACTTGAAAGTTTAAAGATTATTAAATAGAAAATTTGAAAGTTCAAAGATCAAAATTGAACAAACTTTAAAGGTTGAAGTATAAAAATATGATTAAGGTAGTCCCCCATGCTATTCCAACCTAAGATGTCTTGTGTGCAACTCATTAAATTATTATGTGATGTTTCTTGTTGTGTAGCTAGGTTCAAGTCATGGTATTAAATTTTCGTTCACATGTCAATATTTTCATCGATATTTCGACACATTAATGGGTTCGACATCGATATGAGTGGTGAATCGATATTTTCATTATATCATAAAAAATTGATGAAATATATAAAAAAAATAAGCAACAAAATTTTACTAATAAGAATATAATATAAATAATAAAAATGTTCCTTTATTAAGTTAATTGTTTTTTTTAATAAATATTTTGTTTTCTATTTTTTTCAAAAAATGTACATTGATATTGACATTTATAGATATTTTTATCAACATTTTTGTAAAATTGAGAACTCAACATTTGGTTGACATTGAGATTTCAAACCTTGATTCAAGTGAAATTCATCATAAAATCACTAAAAAAATTCATTTGTTTTCATGGGATAAATTATAGGTTTGTTTGAGATTGCTTTTCAGAGGGTTAAAAGCAATTTTAGAAGAGTTTTATCCATTTCAGATGTTTGGTAGGATTCTTTCTTAATTTTTTAAAATCACTTATCGCTTTCTTCTTACTTTCAAAATCACCTAACTAATTGTTTTAAATTAAAATCTTAACCTTTTATCTAATATATATTTTTTCTTTCACATCTATTTCACCCTATATCAATGAAATTTTGGTTGATTCAACATATTTATAATAATTGTTTTTCTTAAATTTGTATCAAATAATTTTGATTAATAAATAAAATATATTGCCATTAAATCGTGTAACTTTTTTTTTTAAAAAAAATTAATGTAAAATAAAATACTTAAATTTGAATATATTAAATGCCCAAATGAACAAAAATTGAAAGTATTAAAACCAAAATGGTATTCAAAATTAAAATTTATAAACAAAAAGTTTGCTTTTATCAATAAATTTGTTTTATTAACATCTTAGGATAATAGGATGGATTGACATGCCTCTCAGGTTGACCGCTGAAAGCTGAGTTAGATTAGAAGGTTTCGTGGTCTGACTCATGAAAAGCATTAAAATTAAACTGAATGAGTAATAAGAGAAGCTGAGCAGACTTGAAAGAGTTGAGAAACACATGATTTAGCATAAAAGATTATTAAAGAAGCAAATCTGTCCGGTGATATAAGAGGCAGAACAGTGTTTTCACAACTTGTCTAGCCTCATACCAGGTTCAAATCCATTTGCAGTGAATCCTCCATCAACAGAAACAATCTGTCCAGTAATGTAAGATGCAGCAGGCAAGCAAAGGAATGCCACCAACGATGACACTTCGTTCGATTCCCCTGTGCGCCCGAGTGGTGTTCGAGAAACTATCTTGTCCACCAACGTCTTATTATTCAGCAACTATGATGGTAATAACCCTTGTTATTAGTTAAACATTCAAGAGGTTTATGGGTGAAAACACATGCAATCAAGATAGACACTCTTAAACTCAAAAGATATATGAATTGCAGAGTGTTCTGTCACTAGATGTTGTTATAAAAAAATTTCAAGATCAAAATGTGGGTTTAAATACTGTTTTAGTCCTTGTACATTCAATAGTTACCAAATCAATGTTGCCTAAGTGATTCAATTTATCATTCATAGAGATTTCAGAAAAAGATGGATAAGATTAAAAGGAAAGAAGACAATTTTTTCCAATATCGCTTCCATTCTCAACATTTGTTTTTTAGAAGAGACATAAAAAGAAGACACATTATTTTGCAGGTGGTTGAAAAAATATTACCTTTTCTACCAGAGGGGTATTTATATACCAGGGTGCAACACCATTGATCCTGATATTATCCTTGGCCCATTCACAAGCAAGATTTCTGGTCAGTTGATTTATTGCAGCTGAGTAGAAAATAAAAAAGGGGAACAGTTTTAGCTTCTTAGAACATACCAAATAAAAGAAACTAAGTTTTACAATAGCAACTCACATTTAGTTGCAGCATAGATGGATCCACTTCCAATGCTCACAAGACCAGCAACCGAAGAAACGAACACAATGCTTCCATTTCCAGAAGCTTTTAAAAGAGGATGAGAAAGTTGGGATAAATGATATGCAGATTCAAAATTTGTTGTCATCAATGCCGAAACATCTTCCAAACTGTACTCAATACTTGGCTTCCTTATGTTTGTTCCCACATTGTTTACCTACACAAAGAAACCGTCAAAGTTCCTAGAAGGCAACTTCCTAAGGGTCATGTGATTGATTATCGAGCCAACAACGAGACATTATTGCTTCAAAAAATGGCGGGTTTTAAACTTTGAACTACAAGAGGCCAATAGAAGGCTTTCTAGTTTCTTGTTTCAATGGTTCCATTGCAATTCACTAAATATTTTACTAAAAAATGTCTATTGTGGATGTCAAGCATGAAAAAATCATAGCACCTGCCTACAATGACATTACTTTAGAATTTAGATCTCTTTACAGTGGTTTCATTCGTTATTTTCATTAAAAATACAAGAGCGACTAAAGTTTGTCCGACTTTGCAGGCATTTTTATCCTTCTTGGAGCTCAACCATAAATATATCAATAAATTGTATCTGTCTTTTTTTTTTTTTGGTCTAATCCTACAACATTTGATTGTCAAGCAAAAAAGTACATGTGTATTCTGTCCATTTCCTACATAATATATAACTAGGAGCTAATTGGATACTTTTAGAACAAAATTACTCAAGGTACTTGGAATTGGAACCTTCCATCTCTTGAGTATATACACTAAAGCCTCACCCATCTAAAGAATTGCCTACCTACATCATTTCCCGCTCATTCTATTTGTAATCATATTAACCTCCCTAACTCATCATTAATATGCCATTAATATTCTAATAATATTCCTAATTCTATCCCAATAACATTCATTTTGGTTAATGCCAGAGACCAGACAGCATATAAACAATAATGATGAAACTTGAAGTTTTACAACCACTAATTTGAAAGTAAAGCTAAAAGCAAAATGACCAAAAATTGTGATATAAGAGCTTCAAATTCCCAACCCAAAGCCATGCAACAAACAACGCCCAATTTCAACACTGTTATTTCCAAAATTAAAATGGGCAGAAGCATAGTATTACTGACCAGAATATTGAGAGTGCCACTGAAAACAGACGCCACTTCCTGTATCAGCCCCTCTCTTTGTGTTCTTAAAGAAGCATCGCAAACCGATCCACTGACCACAAATCCCTTGCCCTCCCATTCCTTCAAGCACTGATTGAGCTCCGATTCATTCCGGGAGCAGGTTTGGACCGACGCGCCTAAACCGGCTAGTTCCTCCACCACAGCGCGACTATAAAACAGAGAGATAATAGTACACAGAGCAGAAGAGAATCGAAATTCAAGAAGGTTTTGGAGTAAACAGAGTTAGAAAATTTAGCAAACCCGATTCCGCGAGTGCCGCCGGTGACGAGCGCGGTGAAGCCTTTGAGAGACCATCGGGATTTTCCGGAACTGTCGCCGGCCTCCGCCATCTTTGAATTCGGCTTCGCTCTAGATTTTGAGAGAAGAGTTTGCAATCACACATTCCAAACGCAACGTTCAATTCCTTTCGCATTTATATATCTCAGTGCGGACCTGCAGTATCATTTTTTCGGTAAAAATTGTTAGAAAATATTTTAAAATATAACAAAAAGATACGAGATTTTGTTGTATTTGTAAATAAGTTAGTCAATTTTGCTATATTTAAACTATTTTTTTTCTTAGTAGTAATTTTTTTTTTAAAATAGAGAATTTGTAAAGAACGTTCCTAAATTTTCATAAATAATAATTTAGTCCTTAGTTGGCAACAATTTAATTCTAGTAGTTCTAATTTGTAACAATTTAGTTGTTTTACATTATAATTGGTAACATTTTTACCTTTATTATGAAAAATATTATTAAGGTTTAATGACATTTATTACACATTGATTAATAAACTAATCAAGATTTAATTTTTTTTCTTAAACTATAAAGTATAAGTTGTTACGTAATAAAAGTTAACACTTAATTTTGATGAAATTTTTTATTATATGAACTAAATTATTACAAATTTTAAAGTATAAGACCTAAATTGTTACTTATTAAAGTTTGAGGACTAAATTGTTGCAAATTTGAAAGTACTGAGACTAAATTGTTATCCTTTAAAATTTATTGACTAAATTGTTACTTTTATGAAAGTTTAGAGACAAAAATTTAATTTTTTAAAACTAACTTGAGAATTTCATTAAGAACTTAGATAACATTTACAAATAAAAATGTGGGACCTTGTTTATTGCTATTGATTGATGGTATTTAAGAATAAGAATAAAATGTAAGACTCATCTCAAATTTAGGAATCTCATTCTCATTCTAGATTCTCACAATAGTGATCAATCTCATTTTCATTTTTTATCATGTGAGACTACATATTTTTTATACTTTACAACATTTTTTATTTATGTTTTCTTTAATTTTTCTCAAACTATTATTGTTAATTTTTCATATTGAGAATAATGAAGAGAAGTTCGATTAGGGTTTTTACCCTAAGCACATAAACAAACTTGTGGGGTTCATGTGGAAAAAAAATATGAAAAAAAATAGATATACTTTGATGGTGGAATTATTAAAAGTAGAGGAAACAGAGTAAATATTAAGAAACAAATACATAAACAATTAGGTTGAGGCACGAATATCTCGTGGCACAAATATCTCACTTTTTTTTAAGAAGATTCAAGTCCTCTGTGGTGTGTATTGAATTTCTTTATATCAACAACCCGATGCAACACAAAAACACCACAACCTAACTATGACGTTGTGTAGCTCAAACCACTCTACACTTAAAAGGTTGAGCTCAAAGCTCCACGACTAAAAACACCATTCTTTCGGCTAATTACTCTTAAAAAAGCCAATGAGAGAAAATTAATAAGATTTATTTAACCTTTTTTCAAACTAGTTTGAAACTACGTGTATTGTACGTATTTAGCAAAGTTTAAAATATAATTTAGTTAAAAATGTCAAAATGCAAACTTTTATCAAATATGTTTCATGAATAAGTTAAAAATAATTGCAAAAATTGATATTGTGTGCATAAAATATAATTTAGTTAAAAAGGTCAAAATGCAAAATTTTATCAAATACGATTCAGGTGTGAGTTAAAAATATTTGCAAAATGTTGATATTGTGCATAGCATTATCATTTGAAGTTGAATTTTTTAAAAGATATTTGTTAAAAAAATGCATATCCACCATTATTTTTTTGGGGCAAATATATTGGCAGAGGTTTTACTATTTTTTAATTGAAAAAGTTGCTTTTGATTTTTGTTTTTGTTTTTTTGAAAAAAAAAGTGGCTTTTGATGTGAAATCGAAAAGACATTGTTTAAAAGCAATAGACGTTGCTCTCAAGAAACAAATAAAATTCAATATTATTAAAAAAAAAATATTGTACAACCATTTACAATAAATATTTTATTTGATGACTTTGGCAACATAAAAATTAAAAGAAAAATTATAAGATTGAAATGTACCTTTAATCAAAGTCATTTACTACCATAGAAAAAATGATTACTCTTTGCTTCGCAATGAGTCTCCTTAGAAATATGTGAAACTATTTATATAGAGGGAAATATGTTAATTTATAGTGCACTATTCAATTTGCTGTAAAATTTGAAAAGACTAAAAGAATCACGGAGATATTTTAGAACGTGGAGAGAGTATATCCATTAATTGTAGAAATAATAATAATATTATATTAATAACCCTTTTCAATTGGCCTTAATGGTTAGTAGAGAGTGCATCAATTAATTTGTAACCTTTTCAGTTGCCTATTCTTAAGTTATAGAGTGAATTGATATCAATTGAAATTAATGATATTGTTAATTGCCTATTGTTTGATTATGGGCATGGTTGGAATTTTCAAAATATAGAAGGGACAAAGAAGGCAAAAAATGATTTTCTTGAATCCCTCCTTTTAATATAGTAAAGATAAACACAAACAAATACATTTTTCTTTAATTTAAGAATGAAAATGACATCTTTTAATTTCCTGAGATGGAGAGTTGCTAATACTATGGTTCCTTTTTCTTAAAAAATAAAAAAAAAATAATAATAAAAACTTTCTTATGTATAAGTTAAATTTCATAAAAATTAAAAATGTAACAAACATTCTCGAGCACAACTTCTTCTTATTAAAAGCCTACAGGCAACCTTATTGTATTCAAAATGTGTCTTCTTTCCATTAAGATATAAAAACCTTCAATATTTTTTTCTTAATCTTCTTTCCTATCTCATCAACTTATTGAATAAGAATATTGTTTATTCGATCAACATTGTTTACTAGAATAATCTCGATACTTACTTTACTTGGGGGAATCATCCTCTACTTAGGAGAATCATCCTCGATATAACTTACGAAAGACAAGAAAATGATAAAAAAAACTAAAGGATTAAAGAATTGTGGGTTCAATCCATAGTGGCTACTTACTTAGGATTTAATATCCTACGGGTAAGTTGACACCTCGTTTGTTGTAGGATCGGGTGGGTTGTCCCGTGAGATTAGTTGAGGTGCACGTAAGCTGGCTCGAACACTCACATATATCAAAAAGAAAAAATATGATAAAAGTATGGCATATTACCTTAATAGTAAAGAAAACTAATATATACAAATTAAAACAAATGCACCAAATTTGAATAATGAAAGCTAGAGGTGTACAAATTTTTATAGATAAAGTAAGTCTTGCAAATTGTGTGCCACATATTAAAAAGGGAGGCAACATTTGTCAAATAAATATACCACATATTCGTTAAATGGTTTGTTTTTCCCTCTCTTTTTAAACCGCATGCATGTTATTTTGATGAATAATATTATAACTTGACGGAAATATCGATACAACTCTATGGAAATTTCAATGAATATTTTTGAAAAAAATTAAAAATTCAAAAAATAAATTTAAATTAGTAAAAAAAACATTTTATGATTTTAAAAGTTTATTATTTATATTATATTTACCTTAATGACATTTTGTTGCTTATTTTTTTTATGTTTAGTGAATTTTTCTACGATACAATGGAAATATCGATTCACCCTTCACGGTAATGTCAAATCCATAGAAACATTGAAATATAGAAATATTGAAAAAAATATCCACATGTCAATGAAAATTTAACACTATGAATATTACTCCAAATCTTGTACGGTTTTTCTCGCTCTCATTTGGTCTCCTACATTTTTCCTTATTTGATCTTATATTTTCCCTCACTCAACCCATCCTAAAACAAATAAATAAAATAATAATATATTTAAAAAATAAATTAAATAACATTATCAAAATTAAATTAAATTTGTAATTTATACTTTATTTAGGATTCTTTTCAAATATAGAAAAATGAGCCAAACTAGTTTAAACTAGCGATAGAATTCTATTGCTCGAGCGATATACAACAATAGAATTCTATCGCGATCTATCGCTGATAGACAGTCAATTTTTTTTATATTTGTAAATAGTTTGATAATTTTTCTGTTTACAGTAATTTTCCTTTTATTTATTATTTTTTCAACAAAAACATATTCTTTTTCCTTTTGAAAGTATTTATAATAAATTTAAATTTTATATTAGATGAGTGAAATTTAAAATAATTCCAAACTTTTTTTTTTAAATTCTTATGTTTTTTTAATTTAGTTATTAAAATATTTAATTTTGTTTTCTATCTGTAAGTGTTCAGACTAACTTATGCCCATCTCGACTAATCTCACGGGACAACCTGCCTGACCCTACAACATTAGGTGTCAAGAAAACTCGTACATAGGATATTAAATTCTAAGTAGCTAGGTGGTCACCATAATTTAAATTCATGATCTCTTTTAGTCCTTTATCAAGGTCATGTCCCCTACATACTATATAGATCAACCCACGATGCTTAAAATAGTGTAAAGTAGAAAGATTTGAATAAGTGAAAAATTAAAATATAAGTAAGTAAATAAAGTTAAAAAATTATATTTGAATTATGGTAGCATCTTCTTTAGTTGTTTGATTATAAATATAAAAAGAGATTATGGTAATTATCTATTTTCATAAAATGACCACCATTATATTCTCAATATTCGAAATCATTTTAATTCCAATTCCGGGCTTATTTCCATTCTTGCTCCCTCTTGGGTTAGTTTGTATTCGCTAATGTAACCAAGGATCCATTCTACTTTCTGATCAAACTGGCAGGTAGGAGTGGTCATTCAAATCGTAAAAATCGAACCATTTTTCAAAATCAAATCGAACTGAAAACTCAATGAAACTGAAAAATGCAATTCGATCCGGTTTGAAGAAATCTTGAAACCGAATTATTCAGTTCAGTTCAGTTTTGAATTTTGAAAACCGAATTTGAAACCAAACTGAACCATTTTTAACTAATATATATATATATATTATATATATATATATATATATATATAAATATATATATATTATATATATATATTTATATATATATATATATATATATATATATATTTAAAAAAAAAGAGTCAAATCAAATTTAAAATCAATCCGTTTTTAATTTAAAGAGCAAAATTGAATTTTAAACTGAACCGAATCGAATCAAACCGTTTTTAATTAAATATATATATATATATATATATTTTAAAAAAAAAGCAGCAAAACCGAATTTTAGTTTGGTTTCACTAGCCCATTAGCCCTCAAAAAAAAAAATCCATTTTCAAGTTTGAAAATACCATTAGTAAGATTACACCTTTTGAATAGGAATTTTTTTATAAAAATAATGTTAATTTAATAATATATGACAAAAATAGGGTAGAAGGCAAAATAATCCCAAAATTGGGGTTGTAAAATCGTGTACCCGGTTCACGATTTACCAAAATCGTGAACCGGGTACACGATTTTGGTAAGGAAATCGTGGACCCGGTCCACGAGTTCCCTGCCAACTCTGCAGTCAACGCTGCCACGCCTGCACGTCTGCCACGCTGCCACGCCACCTGCTGCCACGCCTGCACAGCTGATGCCATGCAGCAAGGAAATCGTGGACCGGGTCCACGAGTTCCACCCCTATAACCCGCCAGCTTCCTCCTTTCTTCTTCACTCCTTCTTTTCTTCTTCCACCGCCCAAAATCCTACCGCCGCTGCCGTCGTCCGCCGCCTACCACCGTACTGCCGCCGCCGCTGGTATTTTTTTTTTTTTGTACATAAAAGTTGTTATGGAGTTATGAAGTTATTGTTATGAAGTTTGTTTTGGTTAATATTCACTAAATTTAGAGTGTGAATATTTATTTGTTGTTGATTAATATTGAATATTTATTTGTTTTGTATAAGATTTAGTATTTTTTGACCATTAGTTTTGATTTTATAATTTTGTTTTTTTGATTGCATGAGTTTGAGATTTTTTTAAAAAAATAATGTTATTTTAATAATATATGATGGGAAAATAGAGTAGATGAGAAAATAATATCAAGATTGAGGTTGTAAAATCGTGTACCCGGTCCACGATTTTAGTAAATTGTGGACCGGGTACACGATTTTGGCATGAAAAGTTGAGTTGTTTTTTTAAGTTTATTAGGTTGATGTTGGCATAAAAAGTTGAGTTGTTTTTTATTTAGTAAATTAGACTAATATATGTAAATTGTAACAGTTGTGAACATCTGATTAGATATGTAGTTGCGTCCTGAAGATTTAGTTGTTCTCGAACCTGGTAATGATGGGGATAGCGATATTGATCTAGAAATTGATGAATTGTTTGGAGAACAAGAAAGTGTTGAACACGGCAATGAATTGGTACCGTCCGAGATGTTCACTCAAATTGATTGAGATGTTACTAATTCAATATGTGAACAAGGATCGAGACTTGAAGAAAGGAATAGAGATGTAGATAGTGCTAGTCTAGTACAAAAAGGAATGTTATTTGACACGAAAGAATATCTCCAACTTGCTGTAAAAAAGTATTGCGTCACAAATCATTATCAGATTTCCGTAATAGAATCGAATCAGGATATTTGGTATGTGAGATGCAAACAATGGAAGGAGGGTTGCGATTGGAGATTACGTGCTTGTCGGCGTAAAACACATGGGATGTTCGAAATTACTAGACTTGAAGGGGAGCACTCATGTTTGTACTCAAAATTGACACAGGATCATTCACAACTTGATTCAAATTTTATGAGTGTTGAAATTCAAAATTTTGTGAAGGCTGATCCTGGTGTACCCGTTGCATTGCTTCAAGAAGCAATTAAAAAATAATATGGGTATAATGTGAATTATAGACGTGTGTGGCAAGCAAAGAGAAAAGCGTTGATTGCTGTGTTTGGTGACTGGGAGAAATCATACTCGGAACTTCCATATTGGTTGAATGTTGTTGTACATTACAATTTTGGAACACGAGTTGATTGGCATTTTCTTCCATCCGATGTGTCTGGTACAACTATATTCGGTCGAGTTTTCTGGTCATTTGGTCCTGCAGTAGAAGGGTTCAAATATTGTAGGCCATTAATTCAGATTGATGGAACTCATCTATACAGAAAGTATAAAGGGAAATTATTGGCTGCCTTATCGGTTGATGCAAATGGGCATATATTTCCCCTTGCTTTTGCTATTGTTGAAGGGAAAAACTCTTCCAGTTGGTCATGGTTTCTATGGGCATTGCGCGAATATGTTACCAAACGAGATGGTATTTGCTTAATTTCTGATAGACACAAAGGCATTCTTGCTGCAATTAACAATGAGGAGATTGGCTGGAGTGAACCTAGCATACCATCGATATTGTCATCGTCATGTTGCTAGTAATTTTAATACGAAATACAAATCGAGGCAATTGAAAGATTTGGTGTTTAAGGCAGGAAATCAACACCAAAAGCGCAAGTTCATTAGGTGCATGAAACAGTTGAAGCAATTGAACCCCGAGTGTCTTGAATATTTTTCTGAGATTGACTTGAAAAAATGGACACAATCACACGACAATGGATATCGTTATGGGAGCAATGCCGCTGAATGTATGAACGGAGTTTTCAAAGGAGCTAGAATGTTACCGATCACTTCTTTGGTTAGACTAACATTCTATCGTACAATACTGTATTTCGAACATCGCAGGCAAGAGATAAGCAAAGCACTTGATCGTGGAGACGTATATACAGAATATGCTATGAAAAAGCTCAAGCGGTGGGAACAACGAGCATCTGCACATACAGTGGCTGCGATCGATAGGGAAACCCAAACCTTTGAAGTACAAACTAGCATGAGTATGGTTTCTCCCTACAAAGGGCAGCATGTACAGGTGGTGAGCTTGACGGAAGACACATGTTCCTGTAACAAGTGGCAGTCATTTAAAATTTCATGCTCGCATGTAATTTCTATTTGCAATTACATGCGTCTGACGTACGTACCGTTTATTGATGATTGCTACAAATTGTCGCATTTCAAGCAATGTTATGAAGGTCGCTTCCATCCAATACAACATCCAGATTATTGGCCAGAATTATCATTTACAGATGTTCGTCCAAATGCGAACTTACTAAGAGAGCACGGTCGGCCAAAAAGTACGAGAATTCATAATGAAATGGATTGGCGAGAGGCTAGCCAAAGAATTAGATGTAAAATATGTAAAGGAGAGGGACATAACAAGCGTACTTGTCCACATCGTACATCAGGTGCTTCGTCTTCGGGTCATTGATGGATTCGTCTTTGTTATGTAATGAACCTTTGTAATTGGCTTTGTTATGTAGTGAATTTATTTGTTTTAGTAATCGGAGTTGTTTTTTCTACTTGTAATGGAATTTATGTAATGGAATTTATTTATATAATAAAATTTGTTTTTTCTACTTGAAATTCTGTTTCAGTGATTTCGCATCATGGATCCGGGTCCTTCTAATCCCATACAACTATATCAACAAAATTCTCATCGTTCACAATCAGTATGAGATAGTGCTTCTACTACAATTTTGAGCTGCCGAAGGAGGGAGGCAATAGTTCAACGAACTATCCCATTCGATCCACGTATCATGCCATATGTACAACAGGCGGGTTTTACTACGGTTGCACAAATTGGATTCATCCAACTAGATTGGCACATAATTACTTCTTTAGTAGAGCGTTGGCGACCAGAAACCCATACATTCCATATGCCTTGTGGCGAATGCACTATTACGTTACAGGATATTGCAGTTCCGTTTGGACTACCAGTGGACGGAGAACCTGTGACAGGATCCTTACAATATTCGGAAACAAACTTGTGAGGATTTTTTGGGGGTTCGACCTATGGATTTGAAAGGCTCGAGGTTGAGTATCCCATGGTTGGCCTCCCAGTTTACAGAGTTGTCCCCCAATGCTGACGACATCAACATACAAAGATATGCCCGAGCATATATTTTGCAACTGATTGGAGAATTTTTATTCGCTGACAAGTCAAACACTCTTGTCCACCTAATGTTTCTTCCACTACTGGCAAATTTCGAGCAAGCTGGTAGATACTCGTGGGGTGGCGCTTGCCTTGCATGGCTCTACAGAGAACTATGTCGAGCCAGTAATGCACAGGCTTTGGAAATAGCAGGGCCACTGATACTGCTACAAGTATGGGCGTATGATCGCTTTAACAACATAGCACCACAAATCCAATTGGAGGCCCCAGACGCAGATCCACTAAGTGCCAGATATTAATTTATTTATATATTCTTTTAATTATTATTTTATGGTACAACTATTTAATTATATACTTTTTTAAAATTTTAGATGGAGTGGTATTTTAGTTCCATCAGAACAGTCAGCGAACATGCTCCTGGTATATCGACAGATATTTGACCGATTAATGCATAGTCAGGTAATAAATGAATATACAAATGAATATTGCAGTTTTTTTTTTTTTTGTGTTTACTTATTTTTTTTTCAGATTAATTGGACGCCATGCACACAAACAATTATGGCATCCCTACCTGATTATTGTCATGATGGTCATGACATATGGTTGACCGTTAGCCCTCTCATATGTTTCCATATCATAGAGTGGCATCAACCAGATCGTGTTCTACGACAGTTCAGTATGCGACAATTAGTCCCATCATTGTGTCAGACACTCCCAGCACTACACCAGATTGATCTGAGAGGTAAACACGATCAAGACTGGCGCCTAATTCACGCAGAATATATAACATTCTGGCGTGCACGTCGTAACCGTTGCGTACAGGGAGAAATAACAAATGGCCCAGCTGTATCAGACGACTACTTTCCCTGGTACGATTCAATCACGAGGCGATTTATCACCCCTGACGGTGCTTACTACTACTACTGCATGGTAAGAGTTTTGTAATCTTATATTTTTTATTTATATGATATGAACATTATTTAATACTAAAATTTTTCATCATTCAGAATAATTTTGTCCACGATGTACATCAATATTCTGTACAACAAGATTTACCAGAGTTGACTACAATGTGTGATCAAAACTTGGTAAATGTACAAAATATTATTCAGCAGACAAGACGACTTAATGTTGCTGACACTGATCGAAGACGTATTCGTCGTAGACGACAACGCCAACAGGGTGAAGCTATTCCAGAGGAACAAGTTGACCCAGAACCAGAACCTCCAATGTTTCATGATCCAGGTCCAACTTCTCCTAGAGCAGAGATCGAATCGAGTTCTGGCAATCAACAAGAGTATTATGAACATCAATCCGTCGTCACCCAAGAGGATATTGATGAGTTAATTCATCAACAACAACACTTTGAAGTGCCTGTACCTCGTTGTCCACACCGTCAACGAAGACGTCCACCATGTGGCACATGACTCGTTTGTAATTTAAAGTTTAAGTTTTTATGAATTTCTAATCTTCAGACGCATTTATATGAGTATGCTATAAAACAAGAATATTAAGAAATGTAATTGTTGATTAAAAAAAAAAAAGGGAAATCGTGTACCCCGTACATGATTTTGGTCCCATTGACCAACCACGTGGAAGCCACGTGGAAATCGTGTACGGGGTACACGATTTCACCACCCTATTTTTGTCAATATTTTCTTCAACCACACTATTTTTGAGATTTCTTTACTATGTACCCTATTTTTGTCAATAGTTCAAAATTTAACATTAATTTTGAATTTTACCCTCTGAATAGGCATGCTTCGACCAAAAAAAAAGAAAAGAAAAAATCACCAAAAAGGACCAATTTTGACCACAAGAGCTTTGCCCTTTTGTTTTTAGTTGTGTGTTTACTAGATTAAGTTTTAAAAAAAATGTTAAATAGGATAAAGAAATATTACACACAAAATTGAAATCTACAAATTTCTCGGACACAAAAAGTTTAAAGACATAATATTATTTAAAATTTAGGGGGTATTTGACTCACTAAAGTGGAGTTAATAAATTTGAGGTTAATATATTGGAGTTAGTAAATTTATGGTAGACTATCCCCACAAATCAACACAAAATTCTTTTAGAGTTCCTATAATTGTGCCACAAAAAATAAAGGTGCATCTTATTGGTACAAATAGTAACTTTCGATTTTTTTAAGTCTTTCTTAACCATACTTTTATATTTTTAGAATTCATCTCATTCGAATGTGAGCTTGGTTCATTCATATCCCCTCATAAATTTGGAGCGTTACATGCCCAATAGCTTCTGCTTGGTATGTCCTCGAACCACATCTTATTGAGAGAGGTTTCATTCTGATGCCATCTGTAACAACTCAACTTTTAAGCGCTTAGACATATTTGAAACTCATACACAAGACATTACATACTCGATAAATGTGCAAACTTCAATAGTGTTTACTATTGAAGTTGAGTTGTTTATACCAACTTAAGAAATTGATAGGTCAAACGACTCCTAAGGACCAAATAGGCACAAATCAAAGTTCATGGACTAAACTTGCAATTTCACTTTTTTTTTTTTTAATATATCTCATCAATATCTTTATATTAATGAAGCACTTAAATCTGTAGATTATTTTATTATTTTTAAAAAGCACCTCGATAATTTCTTTCTAATATAAAATTTTATTTTCAAAACTCTGAAATGTTTGTATACCAACTATTATTTTTCAATAAAACCAATTGTTTGTTTACCAGCTAATTATCTAAAATTGAAATTGTTACAAATATTATAAAGTAATAGCTCTTAACTTATCTCCATTTTTTTATTTCATAGAAACCACTATTTTTATTGAAAAAAAATGAAAGAATATATGTGCGTACAAAAAACCATGCAAAAAAAAATAAAAAAGAAAAGGAAAAGAAATCTCCCACTAAAGGGACTCTAGCAACGCAAAATAATACCTATAGAATAGTTGCAAAAGGTCTTCAAAATCGAAGCCCACAAAGGAATATGAAAGCGAATAAGAGATCAAACCTCAGCAGGGTCCCTATCCAACTCTCTAAGTGTCCTACTATTTCACTCACCTCACAAGGTCCTTAAGATCGCACACACCCCAACAAGCCATAAAAAGTAACCATTTTCTCCCATTAGGTGGATTGAGGAGGAACTCCTTGCTCATAACACTCGTTTCCTTCTGACGATCGTACGAAATACCAAACATTTGAAAAAATAACTCCCAAACAAAACTTGCAAACTAAAAATTAATGTAGAAGAATATGATCCAAATCTTCCTCCGCCTTCCAACAAAGAATGCAACATAATGGGCCAACAAGCGAGGGTAATTTCCTTGCAAGTTGATCTATCATGTTAGCACGACCATGTAAAACTTGTCCGGTAAAGAATCTCACTTTCCTAGGGATCTTAATCCTCCAAAGAACTGAAAAGATCGAGTCACCTAAGGGAGAATGTTCAACAAGACTATGAACAAGGGACTTGCACGAAAATCCCTCCAAAGGATTGAGTCTCTAGACCCCCAAATCCCTTCTTCCACGCCTAAAAGAGTGACCCTCAAACAAAGAAAGAAAATAAGTCACATCCATCGATTCCCTGTTGGAGAAAGAGCGGCGGAGCCCGAATGAAAACAAACAAGAGCTCCTAGACCACACAAGGAAATCGACAACAAAATGGTTTTTTTAGAGAAAAAATTAGATGAATGAAAAGTCTAGGAAATAAGGCATAGAGAGGTCTATCCCCCACACAATGATATTTCCAAAAATACATATCTCTCTCATTCCCATCACACATTGGTTTAAGTGAACAAAAGAAGGGAGCTCTTTCAAATATCCTTCCACAAGTTCTAGTGAGTACCTTTAATCTCCTTAGACAACCACTCAAAAGAATGGGAGCCATATTTAATTACTAATAATGATCTTACGCCAAAGAGTATTGGACTCTAGGAAACTTGTTATGTCATTCTTGTTTATCTCAACTTGCTATTTTTTATAAAATAAACATTGATTTCTATATATTTGAGGTTAAGTTGGTAATGCAAAAAAAATATATGAAAAGTCAAGTTAGAGTTTAAAAACAATATATATACACACATACATTCTTCTAAGACACTTGTAAAAGAAAAATTTGAAGATATATGCCAAAAATTTAATTTTAATTATACAATTTTCAATTTAAAATTTTAAAAGAAAAGATAAGGGAAAAAAAACTTACTAAAGGTTTCATTAGTCTAAATAAAGTTGTTTCCTTCTTTCAAAAGTAATCTATTGCATAAATTAAATAAATAGAGGAGAAAGCAAAAGTTACAAACATCTAAAGAAAAAGTAAAGGAGATATGAGCATTTAGGAATAAAGGCATCAATGTCCTTTACCTCTAAATATTGATTGTTTGTAATTGATAATGGTATTATGTGTCATATTCTTTTTTCTTTTCCCTTTTTATGAGAAATTATGTGACATATCCCTACTTTCACTTGTACTTGTCTCTATTGAGCTACGATGTAAAATTATCTTTTGACGTGTATATTAAAGTATTTTACCTTTGTTTCAATTTGATTTCCATCTAGCTATAACCTTTATAATTAAAGTTTTATATGGTTAAGTTATTTGGAAACGAAATAAAATCAACTTTATAATTATAATTACAGTTTTATGTAAGGCTCCCTATTCTCATACCAAGAACATGAAACAAAGAGCCTCATGATCTTGCCTCTCATTTTCAACAAACCGTTGTTGTAATGAAATTTGGCTTGAAGACTACCCTTCATGGGTCGAGAGAAACTAGTTTTGATACTACTTATTATTAGTTATGTTCGTTTGTTTCTTCTTCTTCTTTTTTTTTTTTTTTTTTTTTTTTTTTTTTTTACTTAAAAGGAAAAAAAAGGATAAACTTTATAATACATTTTAATTGGTTTGGTAGGTCACATTGTTGGAAAAACATAAAATAAATTTTTAATCTATTACTTAAGAAAAATATTTCACTTTGATTAAAGTACACATGCCTATAAGGAACTTACCTTTTTCTTTGTTGTTGGGGATTTAGACTTCTAATCTCAAGAAAATAATACATGTCAATTACCATTGAGCTTTGCTCACCTTGACTAAAATTTATAACTAAAGGTTTAATTTTTGGAACTTATATTATTATTAGGGAAATCGCTATAAATAGAAAAAATATCAAACTATTTATAAATATAGAAAAATTTTACTGTCTACGAGCGATAGACCGCGATAAAATTCTATTGCTTGAGAGATAAATTTTTATCGTTGTCTATCGTTCAAGCAATAGAATTCTATCACGGTCTATCATTGATAGACAGTAAAAAATTTCTATATTTGTAAATAGTTTGGCTCATTTTTCTATATTTGAAAACAACCTTTTCATTATTTATAACTAAATTTTGAAATCAATTCGAGTAGAGTTCATTAAATAAATCTTTAATTATCTTCCCAAATGTCATATGGTCTAATCCTCCACTTTTACAATTGTTGAGCTAAAAAATAGTTTTAAAATGTATTGAAAAAAAAACTCAAGTAACTTAACTTTAATGTGTTTTTTTAGTACATCAAATGGGATATGAGGATTTAAACCTCTAACATCAAGAGAAAAAGAACATGTCAATTATTGTTGAGTTATGTGCATTAGGACCAACTTCAACGTTTCACTATTGGAATGGATTCACATCGAACAAAATTAAATCAAACAAATTTGCCTTTCTCGAAACCAAAACAAGAGAGGGAAAATACTTAATTTTCATATATTTTTTTTTTAAAATATGTCATATTTTATTAGTCTAGTCCTCAAACTTTTAAATTTGTATTTAATAGCATTTAATAGGTAATTGAACTTTGTCAAAGTGAACTTTACTTAACGGTAACTGACATGAACTCTCTTTTGAGGTCAAATGTTTGATCTCTCATCTCCGCAATGGTGTACTATAAAAAGTAAATAAAAATTAGAAAATACCTAACGTGCCATCAAAATTTTAAATTTTTGTCTAATATGTTCCTCATAATTGTAGATTGGTTAAATTATAAATTTTGTCCCTATAGTTTGGAGAAAGTTAGAATTTGGTCCCTATGGTTTTAAAGGTTAAAATTTAGTCCTTATGATTTGATAAAATCTTATAAATAGTCCTTCTAGTTTGATAAAATCTTCATGAATAGTCACTATCTTAGGGACTATTTATGAATGTTTTATCAAACTATATGGACTAAAGTCTAATTATAAACCATATGAATTTAATTATAACTTTCTTCAAACCATAAGAATTAAATTTGCAATTTAAGTGTGTGGGTTTTATTTGACAAAAATTATTTAATGTTTAATAGATCTATTGGTTTTTTTTTTTTTTTTTTTTTGAAAAAATATGTTGAAAAGACTCGAGATCTAGACATAAACTTAAAAAATATAAACTTAACTTTTAATTTAACCAAAATAAATATATAATTTTATATAAAAAGAAATATTTTTTCATTCTAATACAATAATGTTGTCACCATGAACTTAGCTCCCATTTATCAGAAATTGGAATGAGTCGGAATAAGAATCACTTTAATTATTAGATAACATGAGATTCCATTACAAAACCAATTAAGCAACAAGAGGAGTAGTTCATCTATCATATTAAAGATTCTTAGATGGGATCCTAATTTTGTTTTTGGACTAAATGTTTGTTTGGGCTTTGCAGACTCTGATACCATTTTAGATAACATGATTTTAATATTTGGAATTGGCTATATTTGTTTAAGACCGTTTGAGTTTGTTTCTTGGATTGTTTCGATATTGTCTCACGAATTGTCTCATAAGATGTTCTCGAGATGTTGATCCTGCAGACTATTTTTTTCTTATATGGAATATTTTGCAATTTTATTTCTTGGATATTTTCCTTATTTATGATCGGCAGATTTTGAATTGGTTATTTTTCCTTTTTCGTTGTGCTTTTTTTAAGAGCAAGAAGATGTCTTGGTATGGTTGCCGCTTTTCAAGACTTTGTTTAGTCTTTCAATTTGTGTGGTGGTCGAACATTGCAACTACGATTCAAAATTATTGTTGATCTTCTAGTTGTGCTTTTGATCGCCGTTAAAGCATACTTCGTGAAAATGTTGCTTGATCTTAGGGGAAGCCTAAGACATCATTACTAGAGAAGGAATTCTTTAATTTAAGAGGAGCCTAAGTTCATCACATGAAACAATATTCACAAGAAGGTGGAAAGACTACAGTTGAGAGGGAGTTGCATACTTAGGGAGAGCCTAAGTAATTGCTTACTAATATTATCAAACTTAGGGAGCCTAAGTTTCTTTGGGAGGTCTTGCACGTAGAGGAAGCCTAAGTGTTCATATACCAAGTTGAGCTTTTGAATAGAAAATCACTCTCGTGGCTTACTCTTTTTCCTCTATCTTTTCACTATTTTTCCTCTCGTTCTCGTTCTTAATCATTCTACGTTCTATTTGTAATCACACTTAGTTTAATTATATTGTCATTCAATTTTTTTATCATTATTATATTCTTGTCATGAGTTTGGTCATTCGACCTTATTTGTAATCACACTCTCATATTAGCATTGTATGATTCTTGCTTGATTGACGTTGTTTTTGGCTGTGAAACTCAAGAACTCATACTCAGAAATCCATATACAGAAATTGAAGAGAATTAACAAAGAAACAATAAAACATATTTAAACCAGTACAAAAGACAGAAAAATAATCGTAGAAAAAGTAAAAATCGGAAAAAAAGAATTAGAAGAAGAGAGAATGTAAAATATTGGAGGGAGATTAAAGGAGATAGAAATGATAAATGGTATAAAGTAGGAGTGCAGCAAAAAAAATTAAAAAAAACCGTAAAATTGAACCAAACAAACCCGATCCACTCGTTTTAGTTCCATTTTTTAAGATAAAATTGGACATATTGGTTTGTAATTGGAGAAAAAAAATTGGTTTCTATCAAAAATTTTTTAATGAACTGGTCAAAATTAAACCGAACTAAGGGTATATATCTTTAAAAAAAATAGTCCTAGATCCCTTTTAGTATTTGAATTACTATGGTACATGTATATTTGTTATTTAAAAAAAGACCAATAAAAAAAACAAAAATGTCGAATTTCAATCTAAGGTCTAATAGAATTCATAACAAAAATGAAAAACAATGAAAAATTGAAAGAAAAAAAAAAAGGCCCAGTAACCCTAGGTCTTATAGAGAAAAATTACCAAAAATATAAAAACTTCCCATATTTACAATATTGGCACCGCGACGCTCTTTGACAACGCTATGATGAGAACTATGACGGCGTCGCAACGCTGCACAGCTTTTCCAATTGTGGCTCTCGGGTTTGTCCACCGCACGTAACATCATAGCGCCTTTTTTTTTTAAAAAAATGACCTTGGTTTCCTTCTTACTTTGGAGTTCTAGCCCTTTCTTGACATTATTGAGCAAATTTGGTACATTTTCGCTCATTTTAACTCTGAATCTTATTTTCTTGCTCAAATCCTGGAAATCACAAGTAAACCATATTAAATCTAATAATATCAAACATAAACAACCCTAAATAAAAGGCCAATAAATGTACTTTTGGTCCTTGTCAATTGGCCTCTAAACTAAAAAAAAGTCGAATTAAAGATATGTGGTACTACAAAATAAGAAATGAAATAGAATTAATTACCTTTTGAGATAAGATAGAAATATTCAAGTTTGGAGTGGATCCAAATAGTGCAAAATACTCAATATTTATTTAATAAACATTACTAATTTTATTATTATTTTTTAGTATAATAATGGCAAGAATAAGACTTCGAATCTTCGACTTTGAAGGAGGACATGTATATGTCAATTACTACTAATCGAAGCTCACTTTGAAAACTATAATTGGTCTTATAATTAATAAATATATTATCAAATACATCTTAAACAATTGTTTAAATTGGGATCTAATTTTTAATTTTTCTACTAAATACAACTAAGCTTTCATTGAATTATTTATTTTCAAATTGCTTATCTGTCATTTGTTAAAGTAAACATAACTCAACGATAACTGACATGTATTTAACTCTTGTAAAAAAAAAAAAAAATTACCCACCAACAACTTTAAACAGGCCAAAGAAAAAGATGTAATTTTTTATTGGATAATTGCAATAGGTAACACTTTTAAGGTTAATAATTAAGTATATAGCAACCTTTTTAAAGAATTGCAAATATAATAAAATCTATCTGTGATAGACTCTATCGCTAATAGACTTCTATGAGTGATATAGTATATCACTAATAAACTTCTGTTAGTGATATGATCTATCACTAATAGACTTATTTGAGAGATTGATTTAAATTTTGCTATATTCGCAAATTCTTTTTATATTGTGCTATATTTGCTAATACTTTGGGCTTGATTGCTATATTTGCAACAATTTTCTTAAACTAAAAAAACGTGAATTGGTAAGAATTTTTATTGAACAAAAATTTTGAGTATAAAAAAGTGATTTTTGTAAGAATGACCCAAATTTGGTTTCACTAAAGTCACATGACCTGAATTCTAAAAACAATGAAAAATAATTTTTTACTTACGTCACAAAAAGCTGGCCAATGTTAAATTGCCCATTTGCGACTGCAATCTCACCCACCACGAATTGATGAGACCCCAAACACGATTTCACGTTCAAGAAAAGTCATAAGATCTCAAAATCTTAATAATGGGCGAGAACTTTATAAAAATCGTGACGCGCCTTGAAATTGTGTGTCAAGGTAGTGATAGGTACGATCATGAATGGGCTCAAGGAAGAATATAATGTTGGTTTTCATTATTTTCAAAATTTGGATCATTTAGAGTCTGTTTGGTAAAGAATCTAGAAAAAGAAATGTGGAATCGAGGGATTCAATGAAAATATAGTAATATTTCATGTTTTGATATATGTGTTTGGTAGTAGATTTAGAAATTGAATTTTAATTTAAACAATTATTTAAAATGTATTTGATACTATGTGCCTGTTTGGATCTACTAGAGAAAAAAGTGTTTTTCAAAAAACTCATTTTTATTTAAACTCTTTTGACAACAACTATTTAAAATATACTTCAAAAACTATTCTGAGTGGTTATTAAACACTCCAACTTTTTTCTAAAATGACTTATTTTTTAAATTAAACACTTGAAAATGTATTCCAAACACACTATATATTTATAAATCATAATCCAGTTGTAGGTACCCATTAAATATTAGTTGACAATAAACAATTACTAATTTATTTATGAACATGTTTTATGTTAAAAAAATTGTATAATTATTATTTTGTAATATTATATAAACGTTTTTATATTTATTTAATATTATTTTGCATTTTAAAATTAAAAATTCAAAATCTGGATATAATGAAAATATACAAATGTTGTTTTTAGAACTTGCACTGTTTAAATTACATAATCTGAAAATAGTTTGCTGAAGTCATTAATCTAAAAAAACATAAAACGAGATTCGAATTGCAAACTAAACAAGAGTGTAAAAATAATAATAATATAAAAATAATAATAAATTTGGGCTTTTTTTTTTTTTTTTTTTGCATGGATGACCCCTTTTCAAGAGCCCAAATAAAAAATGGCCTATGGTTGAGAATTGAATAAAAAAAAAAGGTCGTTTGCTTGCGTCAGCACCTTGTGAAAAGACTCATTCGACCCTAAGAACCACCCGCGCGCTTGTGACTGAGAAGGTCACTCGATGCTTGATGCTTGATACCTATAGGCCTCTCCTTCTCATTTCTAGCTTCTAGCTACTAGCTACTAGCTACTAGCTACTGACTACTAGCTTCTCTCTCTCCTTTCTCTTCTCACTTCTAGCTTCTAGAAGCTCGCTACTAGCTGCTAGTTTCTAGCTTCTCTTTCTCTCGTACTGATTACCCTTTTCTCTCTTCCTTTCGATCTTGGAAAAATCAACGTCGATGACCTCTTATTTTTGTGGAGGTTAGTTGTAGAGCAACAATGACAGACAAACATAGAGAGGGGTCGAGAAGGATGAGAAGTGAACGCGAGAAGAAGAACTGAGAAATCAATTGAAAAAGAAGAATAAAAAAATAGATTGAAAAAAGTTGCAAATTGAAGAAGAATAATCGAATGATCAATCGAAGAAAAAGTTGCATAATGAAGAAGAAGAATCAAAGAATTGATTAGATTAAAAAAAAGTTTTAGATTAGAATTAAAAAAGCCACAAAACAAAGACGAAAAATGATGCATTTAGAATTAAAGTGGTAAACTTAAAACTCATTGCTTTTAAAATTTGAGATTAATTTTAGGCACTGTGTACAATTATTCCAATAAACTTCACAAAGCAGCAGCCTTTTGCCACGCCCTTCCCAAAATCCCAAACCCCATCAACAGACAGTCAACCGACGCTTACAAAAATTACGCTTTTCAGTGTAACCTTATACCCACCACGACTCGACGTTGACCTCTCCTTATACCCAAATACTAACGAAAACCCTTCTCCCTAAGCAAAGCTTTTGCTCGGTACTGACGGTTTTCAACTTCATTTGACTATTAAAGAAAGTGGGCAAGCTCATCTTCAATGGCTGTATTGGAAAACCACACCCAGAAGACCATCAAAGCTCTGTAGAGGGGTTGGGCTTGTTCAGCTTCATCATCTTCGATTCTTACCTTTTTACTTCCGGTAATCGTCTTGTTTCTGATGACCATGTCTTTAATTTCACTTAATCAGGTTTTCTAACGTGAAATGGGTGTTTTCAATCTTAATTGGTTAATGTATTGTGTTTGTGATTGTGGGGTTTTTAGTTGTAGATGATTCATTCCGCATTTAGCTTAACTTTAAGGGTGTCTTTCTTTGAATTTGTTAAGTTATGTTTGCTTGTTTCAGAATGTGACTCGATTTTGAGCAAAAAAGAGAATGCCCATGTTGAAGTTCTTGATGAAGACACTAAATTATGTAGAGAACGGTGAGGTGAAGAACAATAATTGCTATTCATTAATGCTTTTAAGTTCTTGAGATTGACATTTTGCTGAACTCTTACTTTGTCTGATTCTTTTGCAGATTGTTTCTTGTTGAAATCTTGAGATTGTGTCCTGTCTTTCTATAGAGAGTCAAAATGAATGGTTACATGCTGGATCGTGTCATGAAGGATGTACTTCGTGTGGTTGAACCGTTGCAGGATGATTGGGCAGCACGATTTCAAATCATCAACGAGTTGCGGGATGTTGTGCAATCCATTGAAAGTCTTCGAGGTTCTGCTTGTGTTCTTCAGATTTTAAAAAAAAAATTATTATTATTATTTTGGTATAAAAACCTTCTATACAATCATAAAAAGGGTTGTTGAATCAATGACATGACCTTGTGACTTGAGGTTGATAGTTTTTCTTATATGACATTTTGGTTAATGGGTCAAAGCAGGTGCAACAATTGAGCCATTTGGATCCTTTGTATCTAACCTGTTTTCGCGGTGGGGAGACTTGGATCTCTCTGTTCAATTGCACAATGGTTCTTATATTTCAACTGCTGGGAAGAAGCATAAGCAGAGTTTACTGAAAGATATCCAAAAAGCATTGAGGAAAAAAGGTGCTCTTCAACTACTCAATACTTCTTTCCTTTTCCCTCATCTTAGTTTGCTTAACTTAGGAGCTGGTAAGACGTCACTAGGAAAGTTTAGGTTAACTTAATATTTCTTGACATTATGAAGTAGTTTTTCCTTTTACTATATAGAGCCTCCAAACAATTGACAGGAATCAAAATTGAGGTTGGTTTCCTGGCGTGGACACTGCAAGAACTAAATACAACTGTATGAATGTGTGTTTCAAACATGTTTCACATAAATGTATTCGATTTAATGAATGTTGGTTGGTTTTTTTAACCATAGAATGGTATTAGCCACCTTGCTATAGGACTCGCTTGCCTAGTTATTCTTGGATTACTGTGCGGTGAGTTTTGGTTGTGAGGGAGGATTGCTCTCTTTTGGATTTTGGTTTTCTTATTCCTTGAAATTTCTTTTTGCAGGTGGATGGTACAAGCTACAATTAATTCCTCATGCTAGAGTACCCATTTTGAAGATCGAACATATTCAGCACAACATTTCCTGTGATATTTCCATTGATAATCTTGTGGGCCAAATGAAGTCTAAAATTTTGTTGTGGCTTAATGATATAGATGGGCGCTTCCATGATATGGTTTTGCTTGTATGTTCTTTTAGCATTGTCAAACTTGTCAACTCTCTTTGCAAGAAGTGCTTCAATGTAATTATCCCTTCTAGCTTTGTGTAGGTCAAAGAATGGGCAAAAGCACATGACATCAACAATCCAAAACAGGGAACTTTCAATTCATACTCTCTCAGTTTGCTTGTGATATTTCATTTTCAGGTGGTTTTTCTTCCAATGCTGTTCTGTCAAATGTTAATATCTACCATGACATACTTGAATCCATTCCCTGTGCCCTTCTTGAGTGATCTTTTATTTCTGCTTTTTTTTTTCTTCACCAGCTTAGTTGATGTTAAACCAAGATACAATCTTTACTGTGCAATTTATTTGTCCAATTTTTATATTGCCATGTGTCAATTTTGTTTTCTATAATCCCAGTATTTATTATTAGGATTTTTGCAGACATGCTCACCAGCCATCTTACCTCCTCTTAGAGACATATACCCAGGAAATGTTGCTGATAATCTCAAAGGTACTTCTGCTTTGAATTTGTTGTTTGGTTCAGCCTTTTAAAAGGCCCACTGAGGCACATGCCTAGGCCCAAGGGTGGCCTTCTTAATGAAGTGCCTCAGCGCCTTAAGGTGTACTGCCTACTTTTTTTTCTTCTTCTTTTTATTAAAATGAAAATTAACCATCATGGGTTGGCCTAGTGGTAAATAGGGGACATGACCTTGATAAAGGGCTAAGAGGTCATGAGTTCAATCTATGGTGACCACCTACGTAGGATTTAATATCCTACGAGTTTCCTCGACGCTTGTAGGGTCAGGCGGATTATCCTTAAATAAAAAAAAATATTAATGCGAAAATTCTAACTTGTAATAAAGAAACACAAGAATACTCTTGAAAGATATTCATTATTTCCCTACAGTCTCGCATAAAAGCTATTTTTTCTTTAAAATTCTCATCATCTTGTTATTCCTCATACTATTTTTCTTCATATATAAAAAATTTATGTACTTTTTTCTATTAAGCCATGTAATAAAGAAGAGCTTGTTCTTTTTTTTTTATTTTTTTATTTTTTCCCCTTCTTTTTGCACCTCACTCTTAAGCTCTGTAGGGCTATTGCACTTTAGTTGTCGTTTTAAAAAACACTGGTCTGGTGCATTCTTACTTGCTTAGAAGGATTTTAGCTGGCAACAATGGTGAATAGTTATGAACATTAGAAGGGTTCTTTTTCCTTCTTAGAAGGATAGGGGTGAAAATTCAAACCTTTAACCTTAAAGATGTCATTAATGATTTTGCCATTTTAGCTATGCGAATTTAATTATGAACCTGAGACTTGCGCAAATACATATGCAACTCAAGGGAGTACTTGTATTTATTAGTGAAGTGGTGTTATAAGGAAAGAGAAAAACGAGATCATCAATAAATCTAAAGTAGTGTTAGTCTGAATTGAAATACAAAATAATGTGACATGTATGCATAAGCAGGTGTGAGGGCTGAGGTCGAGAGCGAAATTGCACAGACATGTGCTACCAACATAGCCATGTTCAAATCGAGAACAGTCAACAGAAGTTCTTTGTCTGAACTTTTTGTGTCATTCCTTGCAAAGGTAATATTTTAGTTAAATTATAGTTCTTATATTTCATTGGTTCTAATATTCTTTGGCCCGGTATTTTCTCCTCTGTATTTTTGTAAAATTAACAATTTGAGCATCTAGTTATCACTTATTTCTAGAGTTATATTGTCAATACTAAAAGCAATGTGAGACCCCATTAAATATAATACAGTGGAAATATGTTATATGGTTGTATATAGACAAAGTGTTGTGATTACACCATGTTAGCTCACTTTTATACTCTTTTCTTTGTCATCAATTTTACAACTATCAATTAGAGATTTGGAGTACATGGATAAAATACAGGGTCAGAAATCCGATCAATCTTTACAACAAACTGAGGGTTATAAAAAGAAATTACTTGATTCACTGAACTCAGAAATTAGTTCTACAAATATTCCTTCTAAACAAATGCCTATAATGAGTAAAGAAGATGAGTTATATGGTAACAATCGTTAAACCTTTCTTTATCTTTCCAACTAATATTTGACAATCACTCATCACCATCGATTCTGAATAAACTTAAGACATGTTTAGGAATGATTTTGAAATAGTTAAAATCACTTTTGTCCTGTTTATAATCACTCCAAAACATGTTAATCCTTCAAAATCTAGATTTTGAATCTTTGTTCGCATGAAAACCACGATTAAAAGTGTAGAACTGAATAATAAATTGATTTTAAACAATTAAGAACATTTTTCAGAATAATTTTGAACCCGACAAAAGAGATTTTAATCATTTCAAAATTACTCCCAACTATGTTCATGCTATCCTTACACACCAAAGTACAAACAAGATTGTTTATGCATCAAATCTTCTACGTAATAGTAGGGCACCTGATTTTGTGATGATGACTGGCTTGCTACTTATGTTTCTTGTTTCTGTAACAATCATAATTTTCTTCTTTCTCATAATCATTGTTATTGTTTTGTCTTGTGCAGTTTGCAGATATAAGTTCAAAAGCATCAGAACTAGGAATTTGTCCATACACAGGGCAATGGTTGGAAATAGAAAGCAATATGAGATGGTTGCCAAAAACATATGCAATATTTGTAATCTCTCTTTCCTATCTTCATGTCATATCATTCTTGCCATATGCACAAGATGGTATTTCTTTTGCCTCTTCTCTGATATTGTGATTGTGGCTGGGCATCGGGATGGCTGGACGTGGACAGGTTGAAGATCCATTTGAGCAACCAGAAAATACAGCCAGGGCTATTAACGCGAGGCAATTGATGAGGATTTCTGAAGCATTTCGGATGACTCATTTGAGGCTCACCTCAGTTCATCAGAATCAAAGTTTTATCCTAAATGATTTAGCCCGACCTCAAATATCGCAATTTATCATTAGCCCATCTGGATCTGCTAGTGCCCCAGCGTTCAATATAGGAAATTACCCCCCAATTCGTCCACAGGTTCACCAAGCCAGAAGTACGCAACCCTGTCCATGGGTTCGACATCAGTTCCAGAACAATGTTCCCAGGTTCAATATGGGAAACTTCCCACCTATCAATCCACAGGATCCTCAAGCTGGAACTACGCAGTCTCGCCCACCGGTTCAACACAAAACGCCGAAAACAAAACGTATAGTAAGCAGTCCTAACAATTTGAACGTGGGGGAGCCCTCAAAGACTTATAATGGTCAAGGCCAGCAAAAGTGGAGACCAAGATCTCAGAGACAGGTATTGTGAACACTGAACTCCACTGTTTGATATTTGCTTTTGTACACATAATTGGCTAAGAAGGCTGAAATGCTCCCCATAATGGCCATTGTCTGATACAATATTCTTTTCACTGCATTTTTTGTGCTCACACAACTGGGGCTAGAGGGGGAGAGATCACTGAAGCCATTATTTTGGGTCAGCAGACCCATGTTTCTCTGCTGCTACTGTATTTCTTACTTGAGAGACAATTGCTTGTGATAGTCTATACCATTTTTCTGTTAATATCTATCTTTCTTCCCCTCCAATGACGCTAAAAACTGAGTTTGAGTGAGGGGTATTGAATTTATAGCAGTGGCAGTGTGATCTGAACTCATGAGAGTTAAACCACAGTGAATGGCCTATCTTTGGTACAATCCTATTACGCATTTTTTTTTTCTTCTTCTCCCTTAATGAATGCGAGCTTTATTTCATAAAGTTTCAAGTATTCTACCTTTAAAAGGTCAAAAACGTAAATTGGCCTACCAATTTTTGAAACAATTTTATAATGGTAATTATAATGAGTAGTAATTTTAGGGATAATAACCAATTGTATAACAACATTTTTAAAACATTGTAAATATAGCAAAGTTTATTGATAATAGACTTCTATCACTTATAGACTCTTATGATAGACCACTTAAATCATAAAAGTCTATCGGAATAAAAGTCTATCACTGATAGACATTGCTATATTTGCAATTTTTTAAAAATGTTGTTATATATGCTAATACTTTGAATTTGATTGTTATATTTGCAAATGTCCCTTTTATAATAGACTCAACATCAAACCTTAAAATGGTTTTTGCCCCACTTTTTGAAATTTAAGAATTTTGCCCTCTTGCTTACATCATCATCAGCTAAGTTACAAAGTTAACCTTAATTTTTTTTTTTCCACTTTCTTCTTTGTCTTGATTTTTCTTCCTCCATTTAGGCTGGTCATTCTCCATTTTTCCTTTCTCCATTCGTCGCCGACCATCAAAACATTGCAGAGGTCGTCACTAGTCATCGAAACATTGCTTAAAACATCGATGTTGTGGGGTGCGAGAGCGAGAGTGAGTGAGAGAGAGGAGAGCGAGAGAAAGAGGTGGTCGAGAGAGAGGAAAGCGAGAGCAAGAGGCCAATTTGTGAATGTGAGGTTCCGTTTTGGTAATTTCACGTGAATATCACCTGTAAGCGAAAGGTAAAATAAATTTTTAAAAAAAAATACTTTAATTTGAAAAGTAGGACATATTTCCTTCCCCCAATTTTAGGTCATCCATCTATTGGACCCACAAATTATCATAAATTTCAAGAAGTATATAATTAAACCAGGGTTAAAATACTATTTTGGTGATTGTAATTTTTCATTTCATTTTAGTTTTCATGTCTAATTTAATTCCATATATCTAATAAATCTTTTATTAATTAACGTTTGACTTGAAGTCAGTTTTTATCAAATTTGTTAAAATAATTAAAATAACTTTAATTTAAAAAAAGAGCGAATACATTTTCAAAAAGGTATTACTATTATTATTATTTTTTAAAATGTGTTAACAATAAACAAATCAATAGAAACTTCAAAGATTTGTTGCAAGTATAGTCTCAAATTTTATATTTTGTAGTACAAAACTGCAGTAGAACCAGTTTTGGCTAAGATGATATTTTAAGCTAAAACATTTATAGAGTGAAAAACACAGAAAATTTCAAAATGGATTGAATGTGTTTCTAATGATTGATGAATGTACTCAAATTGTTTACAATCTCTAGTTCTCCAATTTGCAGTCAAGCTGCAGTGATGCTATGCCATATTTTCTTCTTTTTAACTACAAAAACAACCCACCAAGGCACCAAATTAACCCACTAAACATTGTGCGATTGAAGGCCAATGGTTTTGTGCCTAAGGATACATTAATTTGATGCTTTCTTGGCGCCTGAAGGTGGGACATTAGCCTCTGTTTACTTACTTCACCTAGTTCTCATTTTCTTGAATGAGCTAAAGGAAATTGTACTCAACGCAGCACATCCTGCAATTTTCACGCACGCAAGAGGCGTTTTTCGCCAATCAGTATCCTATAGCTCGCATGGGGTCCTTCGGATGTATCACGCAGGGTAACACGCCAACCCATCGCCTTTCCGATGGCTTGAAGCTCATCCATGACAGCAATAGTATCACGAATGTATACACGGCCCCCAGGCCTTAAGATCCGATCCATCTCGAGCATGATTGTTGACATACTGCATCTGATACCAGTTATCAAAGAGAGGAGTAAGCAACAGAATTTCGAACAATGACATGCAACAAAATCCTTGAGTGTCAATTTAAAGTGATAACTGATAGGAACCACATAGACCATGGCATCTATCTAGTATAAAGTGTACCTTTTCATCTCGGATGAAAAAAGACCAGCTGCATGCAATAGATCGTATGTTCTTGGGTATGTATCGAAAGGTTCGCACCTGATAGATACATCACAGAGAAGCTATCATATAGCTTGAATTCATTTTCCTATCTAAATTTTGGATTCACAAACAGGAAGATTTATGTGATTCACACTCACTTATCTAAATTGACTTGGCCATCAAAATACCACTGTATCAATGTAGTTTGAGAGTCTGATATAGTAAATATATAGATATATTGTTTGAGGATCTAACAGTTAAGCAGTTTTACCAATCATGAAGAACTCCAAGAAGTCCACGGTCATATATGACGGGTAAGGTGTTCGGTCCACTCATGGGGACAACATTCATCACCCACGAATCCAATTTATGATCAATTAATGCTGCAGCAAACCTGCCAAATGACAAAAATGAAGAGTAAATAATGGGAAGATGAAAGGATCCTGCTAGATATGATATAGAATATACTAACCCTCCAAATCCAGCTCTCATGTCCATTACATTCCTTAGTCTTATCTTCTTCCAATGTAATGCACGCACATAGCTTCCTATAATTTCATTCCAATATTTAGATTCTGCCGTGAAGAGCTCATTTCTAGAAATATAGGCATCAAATTGAATGCTCTGGAGCCTATCCGGAGGAGTATGCAAGCGAGCAGGCCATTTCGTCACGTTTCTGCCAAAACCATTTTCTGGCAGCCGAGTAATGCAAGGCTTCAGCTCAACATACCTTAACATGACAAAATGTAGAAAGTCCAACAATCAGAAACATGGTTGTAAGAAAAATGCCAATAGAAGCAATGTCATCGAACCGTTCCATTTCCCGCTTGTTCAGAACTGACTTGACATAAATATAAATTAAGCCATGTGTACAGAGAACCAATCATTTGAGACCTTTCTTTCATATGTTTGTTTCAAACAAAACGCCACATTTATCTAGACGGAAGAGTGTGGTTCGAAAAGAAAGAAGCAAAACTGGATTACATATTCCCTTCACATAAATTAACTCTAGAGTATGAACACAGTTCAATACGATTTCTAAGCAACTGGGTAGCACTTTCTAATTGTTGCAAGTGAAATTCTATTTCTGTCAATAAAAAAAAACTTGTCGATCTGATACATAAATGACTAATCACTATTTAGTGGGGATAAAAAAATATAGTCATCCATTCAACTACCATTTCATGAAAACAAATGAGAATTAACGTATGCATACCAAACTTTATCTGGATCATTGTCTACGTCACAAAGTGGAGGCTTAACTTCTGAATCACGGCTAAGATAGCAGCTATTATCCATTGGCTTTTGCCATATTGCTATATACCCATCCTTTTTCACAAACTTCCAGCAGAGACGAGTGGTGAGGTTAATCATCTCTGGTAAGAGAGAAATGAAAGTTGTATTTAATATGGAAAGTTTTGAAGAAAATTATGAGCTATAATATTTGAAACTCAAACCAAAATACCACAGACATTAAATGGATAATGGTAACAGATATGTCAAATCACCTTACAACCTTTCTATATTTCTTATATTGCCATACCTATTTTCTTGAGTTCAATAGATTGAAACACAAAGCAAACAAGCCGATTACTTGGATAAAGATCAACAGAAAGAGATAAATTGGCTACAAACGAGGATGTAAAAAAGACTTCACAAAGTCAACGCAAAACTTAACGACTCTGACTAGGCATTAAGTTAGTAGAAATAGCAAACAGATACTGTAGAGACAGAGACAGACCTTCCCACTGCTGCTCCAAGGCTTCCTCATGCTTGTAAACAGGCTGTGCTGCCCAAGCAAAGTATCCTCCAGCCCTTAGCATTCTGTCAACCTCCAGCAACAGAACTCCATCTTAAAGTCAGAAGGTTTAAAGAAAATTCGATAATCAGAAGACATTACAAATAAGATTTCTTCATTGAAAATGCAATATGCCAATAACTCTCATTTGACAACTGAATACTATTTAGTACATTGGATAAATAAATCTTCAATAGACAACATTAACAAGAATATACAGATATCAATAAAAAGGAGAGAGTGATGAGACAACCATACCATCACGAGTCCAATTAATTCTACATCTTGAACAATGTATCAAGTCGAAAGCTTGACTTGGATACAGTAAACGACGAGTAGAAAATGCTGCAACCATTGCAGGAACACCACGTTCAAGAGCAAATTGAATCTGGTTCTCATGAACATCTTTGGGAGCAATGGACATTGTTACTACATTCCGTGACAGCAGGTAGGCACCAAAACTTGCAACACCGCACCCAATATCCAAAACTACTCGTGTATGACTACCAAAAGCAACATCAGGAACAATCTACACAACAAACAAAAAGTTTATCATTACAAAAGAAAACCAATCCAAAAGCTACATTCATCTTAAATGTGCAGTAATTGTCTATTAATTTACCTTAGAGATATGATCCAAGTATTCAGTTGCCCCATGAATGAATTGTGTACCACCTCCAGGAAATTTAAATTTATCTTTGTCCCGGGAAATCCAGTTTTGACCCCCTTTGTCTTCAACCAAACGGGTATGAGGAACATTGTTGAACCACACCTACAACATAGTATGCTACAATTACTAAGTCTGGAGAATTGTTTAGTCGTGAAGTCCAAAGTGTAAGGAGTTAATAAGTCATGGAATTAATGTTTTTTAGTCGTGGGGCCCATTGAGTTTAAGAACTCTTTTGACCAAACAAGGACCGAAGTTAACAGCTCCACTCCCCCCAACTCCTACTCCTTTGACCAAATAAGCCCTAAAACTTTAAGAGATAGATGCTATAAAAGAAAATTAGCTTGTAAAAGTTTTCTGTCTTCCTAGAAAAATACAAAAAAAGAAATATATGTAAATATCAACTATCAAACTTCAAAAAAGAAAAAGTGAAATTTAGATTCCGGCTATCAGAGAAACTGAGACTGAGGAAAAATGTAACTCATAAACTCAACGCTCTTTAAACTAATCAGTCAACCTTTATGAGCATATGAGCTATACATATAAGAGTGATGGAAGACCATAAAATAAAATAATATAGCAATTAATAGGAAACATGTAAAGTAATACAGCCTGCAGAAATACTAGAATCTCCTTTTTAATAATATAACAGCAGTGCAACTGACCAATTCAACTAGAACAGTAGCAATCAATGACACAAGTCATTTTAAAATGAGAACAGAACTTCAAGTTATAATACAGATTAGATGAAATCTATGTCCTGCACAAAACAATACCTCGTCACGGCTCCTTGGCCAGGGAATGGGCATCTTGTACCCTTTCGGTGCTGGAACCAAGCAGTTCAATCCCCCACTAGAATCAGGGCAATGCCGCTCGAACTTTTCCCCCTTTTCCGTTGACTTCAGCTTCTTAATGGCAGCCATATTATCCAGGCAAGGTATGTACTCCCTCATGCTCGGTGGGCAAAGAGCAAATTTCTTGATCCTAATCTTGACAGAGCCATTCTCATCCGTCCCAGTCCCAATTTCATTCCCCCAATTCTCCGTAAAATCAGGATCCAAATCCCCCACTTCAAACTCGTCAGCCATCGTTCCATTCTCGGTCACGATCCCGAATCTCTGCACTGAATCAGAAGGCGGAGGGGGAGGCGGAGGTGGAGGAGGAGGAGGAGGAGATGAAGTGGGAATCGGAGATGGGGGCGGGGCTGGAGCCGGGGCGGAGGCGGAAGAAAGGGGTTTTTCCGGAGCTTCGCGGGTTAGATTATGCTCGATCAGAGAAGAAACATTGAAGGGGTTGTCGTGATTAGGCGAGATTGATACTGAAGGAGGGGCGTATCGAGTTTCGGTGAAGAAGATGAGCTGTGGGTATCCATCAGACCAATGCTTACCCAGGTAAAAGAAGGTGAGGGAGATTAGAACGAAGGCAGAGATCTTGAAGAACGATGGGTTCTTCAGTGAATCGCAAATGGAGAAAGGTTTCATCCTCATTTATGGGAAAATGAGAAAGGGAATAGAAAACAGAAAAGTGAAGAAGGGGGTTCTTCTTTTTCACTGAAAAAATCGAACTTGATTACAGAGAGTTACAGAATCTCGTTTCTCCGGCGAACAGTTGTAAGTTTCCGATCGGCGAGCTTTGAAAAAGAAAGAAAAAGGTATTGAGAATTACCCGCCACAATGATGAAGGTTGCAAAGAAATTGAAAATGAAAAGAAGGAAAAAGCTCCATGAGAGTCGAGAGAGCGTGAAGTCACCACTGAAACGGCAACTTTGTCCGATCCTGACTTGGATTCCAACCGTGTTCAATGAGCCCAGCTTAACGTCTGTTTGATTTTTTTTTTTTTTTTGTTTTTCCTTCCTCCTCGTTCTACTCTTCGAAAATATTGTTTTATATATATATAAATGTCCATAGAATATTATATATGTCTAAATATTATTTTAAATATCTTTCTTTTATCTTCTCCATATATTTACTTTTATATATGGTAAAATATAGAAATAGTGGTCATTGAGACTTTTGAGATACAGTTGAATAGAAAATACATAACTTTCTACTTTCTCTTATCCTTACTTTATTATTTATTTTATAATATGAATTTAAAGTTTAAAGATGGTGGGTATTTTTAAATTTTCATGTAGGTTTACAATATTGATTGTTTATGCATATTTGACACTAAGTTGTCATTTGATAAAAATTTTGTGGGATATTTAGGTTTTATATTTTTATGAATGTCTGTATACTGCTTGTATTATCACACCACAAGTTAATCAAGTGTGGTTAGTAATTTGTGTGGATATTTGAATGAGTATTATTGAGGAATCAACTTTTAAATAGAAATTTGAAAGTACTTGATTAGCCGACAGGATAATCTTTGACGATGATGTGTTAGTCTCTTTGAATTATTCCAGTTAAAAAAATTTTGAAAATGGATTTTTGGTTTGGAAACCTAACCAACCTTAGATTTGGATTGTGTTCAAATAAGTAGAAGATTTTGAAAAATCAATATATGTAGTATTTAAATATTTTTCAATTTCTTAGTATATGCTAAATATGTTGGTCAATTATGTTTTAATTAGTTTAATTATATATGTGAAGTATGTTTGAAAATAATTGATTTTTGCATAATGTATGTGATTTACTTTTAAACCCTCATCATATTAAGCATGTTGATAGTTATTGCAATGGTTAATTGTTATATTTAGAATAATATATCTTTTATCTATTAAGATTCTATTCTAATATAATATTATTTTTTAATAAATTAATATTCTCTTTTAATAATATTAGCTTTTATTTGTTAATTAAGATTCACTTTCAATAATATTATATTTTATCTTTCATCAGATATGTGCATAAATATCCAAGATTATCATTAATTTTATTTTAAAAATTTAAGATTTAAAATATTAAAGGTAATTTCATAAAGTGGATTTGTTTTAAAAAAATTAGCAATTCACTTATATTCATTAATCTATTAATTAACTTTTAATTAAAAGACTAATGAATTAGAAATAAAAATTGACTATAACGAAACTTCATTTAAGGATTGTTCGGGCTAGGCTGAGATATTTAAACTAACCAACCGTACAAGAACACTTCTACCTGAGAACTAACTTAGGAGTTGAATTAGTTAAATTTTATTTTTTATGCTAATATTAGAATTTATTTGATCGTTAGAATATTTAAATTATTCTCATGTGAATTTTATGAGCTTTACAAATTTTACATATAGCGATTATATATTTGATTAAATTCTCTCATGACAAAGTTTGAAAGTTATGTATAATAATTAATTACTCTTTCTAAAACTAATTTTGATTTAATGCACTTGAAGTTGCATAAATCAATTAGTGCTCATTGTTTTAGCGTCACACTTGTAGTTGAACATATGTTAAGTTAATAAATGTTTATAAAATTAATAAGCATATATTACTTTTATAAATCAAACATGCTATGCTCTTGGATTAGCAATTTGAGAAAGAAATTTTGCAATATTATGATGAATATTTATCTAATATATTTTGAGGTTGAATAAAATATATGAGCATACGTTTTATGAAAAAGATAATAAATTTTGACCAAAATAGTAAGGGAAGTTTCTTGCCGTTATCAACTTCCTAAAACAGCTTTCTTTTCAAAACCTACACAAGTGAAAGTTTCTCCAAAAATCCAAAAATTATTGCCTTCGTAAATGAAAGTAAGAATTAGCAAAAAGCTTCAAAGGAGAAAACATGGTAAATTTAATATATGTAACATTATATATTTGAATATTTAGAAATAAACCCAAGTATATTTGATAAATGCATGAAGAAGACAATTTGTACAATATATCATCTAATATATCGAATTCTATATGCGATATATATTTACATTTTCTAGTATATACGATGTATATTTAAGTTTTTCAGTATATTACCAGTATATTTGACGTATACTTGAGAATTGAATGGAGAGATTATTGATTTTTAGCAATGAATATAAAAAAAATGAAATCTTCTAAAATGAAAAAGATTAATTTAAAATATCTTGCATTAAATAAATAACATTTAAAATTAATAAATAACAAAAACATAAGTCAAAGTTAAAAAAATAATGTTAATAAGAATTAAATATTTCAAAAATTAATTGATAAGAGATAACATATATTTTTAAAAAATAAAATCCTTATATAATTAATAATAAATTTGAAAACAATATATCGTGTAATTTAATTATTGCAAAATTAAAAGATGAATATAATATTAAAATGTTAAAAATGTTATAAAATGTTGTTAAAATCTAATTATGAAATATTACCAAAATTTTGGAACATTTAGTAGATATATTCTCTTAAATCTTTCATGACATTTTCCCTAAAAAAAAAAAAAAAAAAAAAAAAAAAAAAAAAAAAAACTATTTGGCCTAATGAGGATGGATATTTCAGTATTAGTTCAGACCAATATTATTCAAATATTGTTAATAATTTGTTGATAGACCTCACCTGACCACGGACATGTGAGTATCAAACATTGGAATTAAATTAAATTTTAAAAAATTATTTAATAGATTCTTCAATTTTTTAAATTTTTTTATCTAATGCTAAGATTTAGTTTTAAAATTTCAATTTTATGTTGAACATACTGTTAAATAATTGTGTTTTATAGACCTATACAACATTTTTCTGAAAAAAAAAGATAAATTTATAAATTATTATTCAAAAACTACGAATTTATTATACACAAAATTAAACGTGGTAGCTTTAACTATGGTCCAACCACAAGTTGCAAACTTTTCTTTCTCTCTCTTTTTTTCCTTTAATATTAAAAAAATTTTGATTGTATAAGATGCATAAATCCTATTTAGATTAAATTAAAAAATTAGTCCTACTTTGAATAGTACTTAGATAACATCTAAACATTAAAAAGTTATCTACTACATAAAATTTACCAATATGGCTTAACTTCTTAGAGGTCGGAAGTTCAATCCTCCATCCTTGCCATTGTTGTACTATTTTTTTTTTTTTTTTTGTTGGCAGATAAAATATGTTGACAGATTTAATGAGAAAGATCAAAATATTAAATGAGTTCAAAACTAGAGCCCTTGTGAGAGGAAATTAGAGCTAAAGACCTGCATTTCTCAAATGTAAATATCAAAACCAAATTATACCAGCCGTTTAGCCTGGCACTTCACAAGGGCTAAAAGTTTCACTTCAAAGTAAAATGCTAAATGGCCACATAATAAGGTAACGCATGTATCAAGATAAGCCATTCCAATATAAGCAGGAAAAAGAAAAAAGAAAAAAGAAAACTTGAGTGATAATTATATGATATAACATCAGGATTCTTCAAATCATCTGTTGAAGTTATCATCACTTTTGAACAGAAGTACACCATTTATACGAGCCTAAAACAGTTTGAATTCTAGAGAAAGTGAACATGAATGAGATAATGATGTTCTTTCTTCTAGTTCTAACTTCATAATATATGGTATACAAATAATCTAACTCAATCAGGAACTGGTATCTCCTGTCCCCATCAGTATTTATATTTAGGATTTCTTCTTCCTAATAGCCTCTGACCATTAAAGAATTGAGTACATACATGAATGTACATGCATATGGATGAAAGCTATTGTCTATGCATTTACAAAATGAATCTACCATTTTGAAAGAAGGGTCAGCTAACTAACAAAACTTTGTTGAAGCTAGGAATGAGGCTAGGAATTCAAGTGGGCGATTCGGCCAAAAGAAGGGTGTGCCACCATCCACAGGCAACATTTTTAGGAATGCAATTCTCTATCGGGACTTCGACAGGAATATTACGGTCGATTACGTCGCCCAAACCTAGCTGCAGTGTGTAAATGGAGACTTCTAAGATCCTCAATATCAGAGCTGAGCTTGGGGAACAACTTATAAACATGCATTTGTGCAGAAGGCAATGAGAAACTACAGAATCGTTGAGAAACTACAGAATCGTTGTGGCAATATTTAAGAAGCAACCAAACCAAACATACCTGGCCATACTTGTTCCAACCCCAGCAGAACACTTTTCCATCCTCTAGAAATTGGAGAAACAATAGTCAGAATGAATGTTGCACAAAAATGTGTTATCAACCAATCAAAGTTCTTCAAATGTAGTGCAGAAAGTTTAGAAGAGCAGTCTAATTATAACGTATTTGTTCAGAAGTCGTTCTTGGTGACCGTGTGCAGAAAAAAGGTATATCTTAGTCTTTTTTTTCCCTTTCTTTCTGCTAGATGTGTTCTATGCAGACACTATTTATTCTAAAATTTGAAGTGTAGAAGAAGAAACTAACACAAATCGACTAGATCTGGAGAACCCATATAAAATTTCATTTCTCTCCAACAAATAATCAAGATGATGATCGATTGTTAGAGTTCAGACATTTGAAGGCTAAATCTCATGAATAAGAAAAATAGAACCCATGTATAGGAAGATAATGAAGTACCTGATACTATAGCACTATGACGAGCCCCACATGATACAACCTTTGCATTTACATTTTCCACACTCGGTGCGTCTAGAAGTCTTGGAAGTGTCTGGATGAATGATTGAAAAAAAAATAAGGCATAAAATCAATTACTTTTTCCTACTTTAGCTCTCATACTCTCATAGTACTATGATCATAGTGATCTAACATGTTAAAGCAAGATTGTTTAGTAAAGCATATACCTCGGCTTGATCAGCACCTGTTCCTAACTGCCCAAATTGATTTCCACCAAATGAATATACATCACCATCAGAGGATATACAGACCGTGTGCCACAGTCCGGCAGCAACACTCTCTATCCGGATGCCGAGTAATGAGGACACACACGTTGGACTTAACTCATCATCCGTACACCCTTGCCCACACTGTTAGACATAAATTAAGCCAAGAATATAGCAGCAGCACGAGAAATAGAGAAAGAGTATGGGAAAAGGAACAGAAAGAATTATCTCTTTTTGATTGAACTTGAACTTGACGATCTACATCTACATATCTTTTTCTCCACCATTTTCTACTTTACCTACAGATTAATTCTGAAGATTGGTCAATGGTCAATGTAGTAAACTCCAGCTGATGTTGGGTTGTACAAAGGATTAAACTAGTTAACTTGCTAATGAAGTAGGGGCATGGCTATTGAATACAAGGTAAAAAGGAAAAAGATCACAAGTAAAAGAGGAAAAGAGGTAAATGGGCACCTCTTGAATGATAATGGAGAGAATCCACCAAAATTTGTTGGTCTAACATTATATGTACAACGGTGAAATAGGAGTCATATGCATCCTACTGAGAACTGATAGTTGTTTCAACAAACTTAATTTACAAGGAAGGGTTTCTGAACTTATTGCTGTCAGTTAAATGGATTATCTTCCAACCAATTTGTGCAAAATCAAACGTTCAAGAATCATAGGAATGCATGAGATAAAAAATCAACTCAGATAAAAGCTGATTATATAGTGCAATATACATTTGGCTTTACACAACCATATTCAATGAACTAGAACTCCTTAACAAGCTTCTTATAAGATATTAGTAGCCAACAAATTTTAGTAGTTCAGAATTCAAGAAAGTTGATTGATTGTTGAAAAGGATATTTGAAGGGGATTACTGAGTGGTAACAGAAAGCGTGTTTTGTCATTCAACAGGGTTAATCAGAATAGGAGAAAGAAGTTGACACAAAAAACATTAGATGGAAAAAGATATACTCCACTAATATATTCAGTGAGGTCCACCATCAAGTGAAAAAGATTGGGTGGTGAACAACAGGCACAAGAAAGATGCCCAAGTGTTGCCTAATTGCTGATTTTTGGTGGGCGAAATATTTTGGGACTTCCAAACATGCTATGGGTCATGGGACCAAGGAAAGCAACCTTACAGATACAAATCATATGAGCCATACCTACTTAGATATGTACAGAATTAGTTCATAGAATTAAATGATCTTGCATTAGAAGGATTAATTTTGTCATATCTATTACGCAATAGGCATAACTGACAAATGAAATAAAAGGTATACGAAAAAGGATGCCAAGGAAGAAATGGAATGTGAAGAGAATGTGTAGGAAGAGAATACTGAGAACGAACAAAATCATGTAACAAAAGAAAAAGAAATTCCCACAATGAAAAGTGTTAGAATGAATGAAAATGGTGAGAGGAAATTGTTAAAATGAAACGAAACACGTGTTATGAAAATGACATGATAAATTCACCTGTCCGTACAGTCCCCAACCAAATGTTAGCAGTGCCCCCGCATCTGTGGCATAAAAGATGAGAAATATCAAATATGTGAAGATTATCACTTCAAGTAGACAGCGTGAAAAACACAGGTATAGATTAATCAAGCACCAATGTTCCATATGAATACGAAAATTAATGCTTAAAACATAATCTCTAAGGTCATTTTTTACCTCCAAAAAGAATCGATGTTCTAAAGTTGCAATTTCTTGCAGTCTTAATTTTCATTAAACTACCTATTAAAACTATATGATCTGAGATTGCTGTATATATAAATTTGTGAATTATATGATTTGAGATTGCTGTATACATAAATATGTAATTCACAAGTACAGATCAAAGTATTTAAGGCTTGCCACCAGTCTTCGCCTTCTAAATCTTTTCATTAATTTTCCAAAATTTTATTCAGTATCTACAGAAATCAGCAACAGAAAAATCTATGCACCCACTATTATATTGGGAAAACAAACATCACAAACCTGTAACTGCTGCACTATGACGCCCGCCACAAGCAATTCCCTTCACATAGCTTCCAGGAATTCTACTACCCTGACCCTCTATGTTTGCACTTCCTCGAGCAAGAGCTGTAGTTCTATCTTTGCCAAAAGAAGATGACTCAATGCAAGGTATAGGGTGTGGGGAGGAAACCATACGTATGCGGGAGCCCAGACCTAGCTGTCCTTCTCCACCATAGCCCCAACCCCAGACCTGTCCCATATCTGAAACTTTGAAGACATTAGGGTGCTTTATATGTTATGTATTAAATGTTATTCTAGTAAATTATCCCAAGTTTCTTCCAGAACTAATTTTGTATGGCTCCAAAAACAAAGAAGAAAAGGTTTTAGATTAATATTTCATGGGGGTCGAATAGAATCAACTAGAACAAGTTTGGTATCATTAGTTCCAAAATAACTTGAAATATTTTTTAAAAACCAGTATGAATGATTCGATCTAAAAATATATACAAATATAAATTTACTAATACAACCAAACTGACATGCAATAAATCTCAAAGTTTAGTACAGGAACAAGTGGACAACATGAATACATAAAATATTAGAATTACCTGACAACGCCAGTGTATGACGCCCTCCTGCAGAAACAGAGGTTATTCTAACTCCAGGATTAAGAGTAACAAGACAGGGAAGTGCAGAGAGAGTGTCATCACTTGATGACGAACTCTCAGCTGCAAGCTTTGCTGATGAAACCCTTCTCCTCTTTGTACTTTCTCCTCCACCAGTTCTAGCTTCGATATTGGAGACAAAACCAGTAGATCGTGAAGCTTGTAAACGAGGGCTGACTGCCACAAAGAACAGGAAAGCGCAGTGAGAAAAACTTTGAAAAACCTCTTATCATAATTAAGTTTGTGCAGTACCTTGATCTATCACGGAAGAAGACTGCCTCTCTAATACATCCCTTTCATAGGCAGCCCCAACAGACAGATCACCAAAGATCTTTCCAGAAGGAACACATTCTTTCCATCCCCATGTGTAGACTTCTCCTCTGTCTGGCACATATACAATAACAGCATTAGACCGGTTCAATTGGCAATACAATAGGCATGAAAAGGATGTAATGTAAACAAACTTCGAAAAGCGACTCCTTTTTCTCCTTTCTTCTAGTGAAGAGATTGACTAAAGAATTTAACAGAAAAAAGAGAAGCTGATGTGTAGGAGCCCTGGAGTTAATCATTAGTTTTTCAAGAAAACCCGTCACAATGAATTTTTTAAAACAATAAAGTTCTATTTTCTCTAAATAATCTCTTATATAACCAATAATTCCTTCATATGTACAAAGTTATTTAAATTTTCTATAATGTGAATTTATTTTCAGAAATCCCACTAAAGCTCCGCTCCTAGTGCATCTTGCGCTTTAAAAAACACTGAACAAGCAAAAAGACTTTACCATTCTCTTGTTTGCGCACCATCCATAAATAACATAACAGGATTTCTGTTTTCTTTCCCTTTTTTAAGAAAAGAAATGGTTTACCTGTAATAGCAGCACAGTGGGCCCAACCTGCTGCTGCTTTTACTATAGAAGCTTCTGTTGGAAGAGGAAAAGGCTCTGGAGTTTCCTTGAGAAGAAAATTGAAATATGCTGGCAGGTCAGTTGATTAAGAACTAAGAGTAAAAACATTTTAATTCAATGAACATTGTGTATGGCTCATACCCCATGTTTCCCAGACGTCACATAGCTTTGGCCAAGATCATCTGTTGAGCCCCATGTAATGAGCTTTCCAGTTGCTGGTTAAACGAGGAAACACAAGACTGAATATCAAATAAAAGAAAGAACCGCATTGTGAAGAAAACAGATGAAAACTATATAATCCAATATCAGCAGTCATACGCAATCAATGAAGACAATAAACATGAGGAAGGTAGTTAAATGAAATGTTTGAGTACACAATAGAACCCAAAAATGTACATCATAAAACTAAACAGATCAAGCACTGAAAAGAAATTCAGAAGTAAAGTTGTCAAAGAATTTTTTAAAAATAAAAAGCAATGCATAAGAAACGAAAATCCCTCGTCAAACAAAAAGAAGAATGTACGCCCCTTCAATCTAGAGGAGGGAAAGGAAAAAAAAAAACGTTTAGTAAAGAACAAAATCTTAAGCCAGATGAATAAGAAAGATTTCTGAATTCAGCACCTAGCTCAGAAATTACAGGGAACAAAAGAAAAACTCAATTCGCCCAATGCATAAAAAACGAGCAAACAAAGAAAACTCTTAATTGAAATGAGTTGCATATCTACATTTCAGCACAAGCAATTTCAAATTTCCACAACCCATAAACCAAAAACCCAACTAGAACTCAAAATCCACTTCCACAAATTTTCAGCCGCCAAAAAAAAAAAAAAGTACACCCCATAACATATTAGACTTACATTCACCAAATCAACAAAATCCAATAATGCAGGAATTCATAAACCCCCAAACTTCCTACTGAAAACATCAGAACCCAAACAAAAACCCATCAGAAATCACAAAACAAGTTTCAAAGAAAAAAAATCACCAGAAATGGCCACAGCGAACCCGCAACCTCCACCGCAAACATCCCTCCAACCGTAACCGTCAGTGGCATCTTTTCCCGGAAGTCGAACCACCACCGGAGACAGCAACGGCGACCTCTGCGGCAAAGCTCCAGGAAGATACCCCCACATATAAACAATCTTCTTCTCTTTAACATCCTCTTCCATTCTCACGATCTCATCTTCTCCTCTGCTCCCCTCGCCATTCATATCGATTAAGCCGCCCAACAAGGAAAATAAAAAGAAACCCAACAAAGTACAGGTGCTAATTTCTTCTGGGGTCTCAGATTTTCGTGCGGTTTCTATGCAAACAGAGAGTGATTTCAACTTTCGTGGACTTGAGGAAGTGATACGGAAGAAGAAGAAAATGAATTGCCCTAAGGTTAAAGACATTTAAAAAAGGGGAACGTATCATTTTCAGGGGAATGGGGAAGGCCACGTCGGATGCTTACGTGGTATTCTTGACATGTGGCACGATTTGAGCCATCAGATCCCTTGGCGAATTCTAGCCAGGAGTTAGCGGGAAGTTTCTGGAAGGAAGAGTGTTTTGAAGCTCCTTTCTTCTTTTTTACGACCATTTTTGGGCTTGTCGTGGCAGGTTATCAGCCTTCCACGTGTCGAAATTTTGCTCGAACTCCAATCATTATAATTTCCCACGCTTTGTTTCAGCTACCGCACCCCGTTTGAGTACCTATACACGTCATTGGTGGTCCCCCCCTCGCATCAGCCTGAGTGGGGCCGCCACGTGGGACCTGTCTATTTGTAACAGTTCTTGAGATTTTCCAATTGCTTTCGGTTTCTTTTTTTTTTTTTTTTTTTTTGATAACCTTTCGGCTTTTTTAAAATAAAGTAAAAACATCATTTTTTTTTAGTTCAATGTCTGAATTTTTACTTTCAATTTTATTGAATGGTTAAACTTAAATAAATATTGCCATTTAAATCTTACACTTAAACAAGTGTTATAGTTCTTAACTTTTGATGAGTTTTTGTTTGAAGATATTAAAAAAAACATTATCACATGCTTTTGATGGATTATAAAATATACGTATGGTATAAAATTGATAAAATTTTGAAGAAAAATGATATTAGGGAAAAAATGGTTAAAATTTGAGTTATGGTAAAATTATTAACAATTATTTGTAAACTAACCAAATTTAAATTTGTGCAAAACTTGTTATTTAAATTAGTGAGTTTACGGAGATTTTTTTTTTAAAAAAATTAATTCATTAATTTATGAGAATTGAATTGAGAGGAGAAATTAATACATTTAATTTGATGAAATTAAAAGTTTATAGTGAATTTTTTATGGGTGTTGTTTTAATACAATAGATGATAAGGATTCAAACTATAAATTTCTTGGTTACAAACACATATCAATTGAGTTATGTTCGTCTATAGTAAAATTTGATACAACAACATCACAAGTTAGTTTAGAGGTAAAAACTTTAGTAATACTTGAGTGTAGCTTAGGCTGAAAATAACTTTTTTAAAAAAGAAAAATTTATCACTTGACAACTTGTAATTAGATACTTTGGTAGAGTGCAGAAAGATGTGCCGAATAAAATGAACTAGATATTTTTTTCAATTAAATTTCGAAAAAAAAAAAAGATTTTAAATGATATTTTATTTTATTTATTTGCATTTTAGTGCCTTAAAACAGTTGGTGGTTTGACGACAAGGAATGTCTCAAAACTCTAAATTTTGTAATTCACCTCAAAATGTGCCAATTGTCATCAATTATGTTTTGGCTTTTGTCTGGTAAAATGTCACTCTCATCATTATTTCCTTTCTTTGCCTATTACTTTTTAAGTTAGTTTTTAAATTTAACTTAATGAACAAGGATCAATCTTAATTAACCTTAAAAAAATATCAATCTTAAAAACTTCTAATCATGTAATAGTATGAGCATGGTGTAAAACTATGTGATGCAATAAAAAGTAGGCCAATTGAAAAGAAATAAAGTTTAATGACTAAAAAATTTATGGAGTGAGTGGTTAAGCATTCACTTAAAATTAAAACTTTAAGTATTTTGTCCTTACTATATTTTGCTGGCCTACATTTTAAAGTCATGCTTTATTAATTCAATTTACAAATCATGTCAATATTTAAAATTTAGTATTAATGATAATATTCTATAATTAAGTTCAATAATATGTGGCGCGAGAGATTCAAACTCATGATCTTTTGGTCGAAATTCTATATGTTCTTTAAATTCAAGACAGAATTACAACACTTGTCAAAGCCTAAGATCCAATTTGATGAACTCTAAAGGTTATGTTTTTTTTTTTTTTTTTCTGGAAACTTTTCGAGCATTATGGACGAAAAAAAATGAAGAAATGATGTAGATGTTAATTATTACGGAGAGATAAAGAAAATATTTTGTAAAAAAAAGAATGATGATATTATTTGCTTGATGATTTGGGCACTCCTTTTTGTTGGTGGAGGTGACAAACAAATTACAATGAATGAGCATTGAAGTTTAAGGAAAGTGAAAGATATATATGAAAGAGAAGAAGTAATTATTAGTGAATTTGATTAAGTAATGAGTGTTTAATTTAAGGGGAAAAAAATTTATGGTCACTTTTTCAAAGTCATTATACCAAATTTTGATGGTTGAATATATTCAATTGGATTGGTCATTGTCTCATTGCTCATTCTATCTTGATTTTCTTAACGAATATTAAGTGCAACAAATGTTTTTTCTTTTAATGGATATTTCTCCAAAACCATGTAACTATTTAATGAAGAAATTAGTCAAAGTGTGATATAAGTTGACTTTAATTAAATCAATGAACCATCAAATAGATAAGGATTAGTTTGAGAAATAACTATTGATATGTTTTGTTTTATAAAATATAAAATGGGAAATTATTTTAAATGACAAACTATTAAAAATATTTAAAAATATAACAAAATTTTATTGTTATTCTTAAACTCGTTAAGATCACTTTTCATCTTTAACATTTAATCTCATCAAATTAAAACTTAAACTTTTATGAGGGTTGGAATTTTTACTATAGGTTCAATTTCAAGTAATTCATACAATGTTTTTAACAAAAATAATATATATATATATATATATATATACTTAATAGTTTCAATCAACTCAAACTTTTCATAAATATTAAATTTGATAAAAAAAATCCAAAAAAAAATGTTTGATAAAAAAAAAAAAACAAGAAATTAACCCTTTGATAATTTGCCAAAATCACAAATTGGAACAAAAAATCATCTCCATTATCATTTTACTTTAAAATCTTATCGATTTTGAACCGTATATATATTTTGTAATTTATTACACATATGAAAACACTTTTTTTTATATGTTTTTTCAAATGAAAACATATCATAAAGTTAAAATGTAACATTTTAAAAGTTCAAAGTTAAAATTGTAATAATTATCTAAATTTTTTATATAATTGATTGAAATTAAAAGCTTGTGGTAAATTTTGATAAAACTTGATAAATCTATAGGTAAAATAGACAATTATTTTTTCTAAAATTTAAAAATGGACAAATCAATGACATTTTTTTTTTCAAGTGCTCTTAAATTTTATTTTATTTTTTAGAATCATAAGTCGTTTTATTCAATTTACATTTCAATCTTTCTTAACATACTTTATTCTCTTGCATATTTTAGATTTAAATATATCTAAAAATGTCATATGAAATTATATCTTTCTTTCTTTTTTTAGTACGTGTGTAAAAGTAATAGTATATCTTTTAGTTATAAATATCATGTGAGTTTACATGGTTGCCTAAGATATTTGTTAAATCATATTCAATAAACAAAAAAATATCATATTATCTTTGTTTGTTATTTCTATATTTTTATAAATCAATTTGATCTTCCGCATTTATGAATCTTAATCTTCTTTTGTATTAAGTTAGTGTTTAAAAATATTAATACATTAGTTTTACATGCGTCTACTTCAACATCACTATCATTCCATATCAATATCATGTGTCAATTTTAATTTATATTGAATTGCATTTCACATCTTAAACATTAGAAACGATTGGAATTAATAATTTGAGTAGTGATATGAAGGAAAGCAACCCATGATATATAATATTTAATTGATTTATATATTATTTAAAAAAAAATCAATTATGCTCTAAACTTTAATATTTTTCAAAGAACAAACACTTACACTTTCTTCTTTTAAATATAGTGTCTAAAGAGAAGTTGTGCAACTTTAGAATGAACTCTCAACTCAGAGTGGCAACTAAGAAGAAAAATAGAAAATTACAATTGAATAAGGGTAATACTTGGGTGCATCCTAGGTAGCACCCATCTTGATGCATCACACTCTCAATACTCACATAAAAATATTATTAAAATATTTCAAAAAAGAAACAAGAAGAATTTGTCACATCTCAAATCATGATAGGACAATTTGGTGAGATGCACAAAGATAAGTGCTACCGAGATGCACCTAAGTATTTTTCATTGAATAAATCTTAAAAGTGTAAAGGAAATTTTGGAGATGAAACATGTTGAATTCTTGAATTTCTAGCTACTTTTAATAGGCCTATAGGCCTACAAGGCTAGGGTTTTTTTTACTAGATCAATGTGAGGAGTTAATCTCTTTATTCCGATTGAGAATTATTCGAGATTGCATAAGATTTAATTGCAAAATCTGTAAATTGTTCTCCTCCCTTCTCTCCCCACGGTAGAGGCGACGGCAGTGGTGGTGGTAGTTAATAGAAGAAAAGTGTCGTTTGTTAGTGAGGCAGTGGCCACCGGAGGAGGGGAAGGGAGAAGTGTGGGGGAGAGAAGAGATAAAAAAAAAGTTGTTTTTTATAATAAAAAATTATATTTTTATTATTATTGTTATTACTACTATTATTACATTAAGAATGTCATGTTAATTAGCTCCTCCGTTAGTTAATAGATTTCTCTATGTTGTGAATTTTTTGCTACGTTAACAATGAACTCCTGTTAATTAATAGATGGTTATGACATTAACAAAATGTCAGGAACAAATAGTTATTTAAGAACTAATATAAATTAAATTTCAAAATTCAGTGTAATTTTCTTTTTATATGAGGAGATGAAATTTTCACCTTCAAATTCTGAATTTAATTTTTTTAAAAAAGATCAACGTGCTAGATGACCAATAGAAAAGAATTCCACAACAACGTAGGATGAAATCTCAGCCACTAAATAATTAATGCTTTTAAAAATCCAAAAAAAAGGGAAATAAAGTGAGTGGTTAATTAATGGATAGGGCTTGTAAAGCCACGAGTTTCGGGCTATGGACGCTCCTCAATTTTGGGCCTCAAACTCTGGGCCAGCTCCATCCAAATATTGGGCCCTATTTTAATGACGTGTCATTCCGACATCGTTTTGTTAATCACTCAAATGATTATATGCAGCCGGTCCCACGGGAAGATCGGATAGGCTTTCAATCATTCCCGTACAGACACTAATCAAGTGGTACATAACGTCTCAACGAAGGCTTTATTCTTGAGAGGTTGAGATTCGCTTGCACGGAAAACACACGGTATCCCAAATGTACAGGATTCTGACCCCTCCAACTAAATTATTTTACGGTTCCAAGTTTTAAGACGTAATCATATAGCGGGGTCCATTTAAATATTGTTGTGGTTAATAAGAGAGCGTTTAGTAAATGATTGAATGGGTCAAGTGAACGACATGTGGTCGTACGCTTAAATTTCACTTTCGACATGTCGCCCTACCATACCACTAAACGCAAAGCTACCCACCGCTTCGACCCAGTTAGAACCTTCCGTACAGTCCGTACATTTGGAGGGGATTGAATTATTGAAGCTTGTTATTATTTTTTTTTTAAAATAACAATTAAAATTAAAATTGTAATAAGTATCTTCACTAGTTGTACAATATATGCTTAAATTGTCAATCATAAAAGTTACTAAAAGTGTTTGTAAAAGCAAAACAGTTTTTTTTAGTATAACACATAAGAGTATTAAGATTTAAACTACTGATCTCATAGAAGGTATTACATGTTTACTATGCTCAATTAACTATAAAACACAAATTTCTCCCATATGGATACTAAATATAATTTATTAATTATATAGTGAATCAAAATTAATTGAGTTTAAATTATTAAATTAAAGAAAGCCCCCCTAAGCCTAAGATCTGTTGCTGGAGAATTATCAATGACATTTTTCCCACTAAATATAATCTTGCCAAAAAAGGTTTCCACTTTGATATGTTATGTGTGTTTTGCAGGAAGTATGTGGAAAATGCAAACCACCTTATTTGGAGTTGCCCGATATCTCTTCTGATATTGATGTTTCTTGGAATAACAGGTCTCATTGGAGTTATCAAGACTGCTGGTAGTGGATCTTTAAGCATGTGAGTCCTGCTAATATTGATAAGATCGTGATTATGGTGTGGCAGCTTTGGGAAGCTCGAAATAAAGTGGTACTTCGAAGACAACTGACCGATGTTGATTCTATTTTCGATGCAATTGAGAGGCTTCTCTCAGACTATAATTTTTCTAGCAAGCAGTTCAATCGTAAAGGAAAGGGGCTGACCCTTCCTACACACATCCCAGCTGAGATTGGTTGGCACCCCCTGATCCATCATTTTGAAAGTTGAATGCTGACACGGCTTGGAACGCTAATACCAATTTTGTGTTGGGTTTGATGCCCTAAAACTCGTAGATAGTAAATGTTGTATTTTGACCGTCATTAATAAATGATTATTCATTATTATTCAATAAATGATATTGATTATTTTATCTTGTTTTAATAACCCTAAAATCCAATAAACTAACATCCTAGGTTGTTTTATGAGTCTTGAACAATATGTAGAGACATATAGAGATCAATGTTCAAGTTACAACCTAAAGGGTCTATAGTATAAAGATAGGGTTGGGTACCTTATCCTAGTAACACTATGGATACGACCCACTTTGTATTTGATACAAACGCAATGATCCAACGCGTTCATGTAGGAGACATGCGAGTGGGGGTATCCTATGCAATGAGTTTGCATAAGACTGGACCACGAAATAGTAATCACTAGATGTAACTCCGTTGACTGGTTAGGTTTCTATTTCAATAGGTTGACCTAGGCAACTTAGTCTTAATCTTGAGTATATTGTGAACTCCTGTTCACGAGGGATTGTCCTTTGATTTGTATGGGTGAGAGTGGCCCGTTTGTCGACTCGATATGCCTACCATTTTGGGGACAAGACTGAGTGAGGAGCTGGGAACATAATTATACAAGATGTAATTCACTCCTTCTCGACTGTAGGGTAAGTAGATAAATGTTCCCTTAAGTGGTGTCTCCGGGACTTGAACATAGGGCCCTACCCTCTCACTGGCCCGAGAGGGGCTTCTGTTTGATGGTTCGACCATAAACAGGTTGTTCATTAGAGGAGCACTGGTACTTAAGGATTTAGAAGTAACCCAGGGGTATAACGGTAATTTGACCCAGCTGGTGTTACGAACACTTGTGAAGGACTAACTTGCTGTCATTAGTCTATATCCGTGGACACAGAAATATATCTACAGTGAGAAGAGTGCAACTGTGGGTCTTTAGTGGAGTGTACCCACAGTTAACGAATATTGATTAATGTGGTTAATGAGTTTAGCCCGTTAATCTCATATCATTGGAGCTTCTGATCTGTAGGTCCATTAGGTCCCCTTCCTAGCTCGTAAAGAATATTGAGGTTATTATTGGTTGAAATTTGAATAGTTCAAATTTTCAAAGGGAAAAGTATAATGTATAATGATACATTATAATATAAAGTTTATTTTACAAATTAAACTTTATAGTATAAATATAATTTTGGATATGATTCAAAGTTAATTTGTAAGAGAATTAAATATTTAAAATTGTTCAAATATTATTTTATTAAAACTATAGGTTAAAATTAATGCGCATTAGATGTACATTAAAACTATAGGTTATGAGAGAAATGTATTTGAATTTGATTCAAATGCAAGTTAAAATTAAATATTTGATATTTAATTTGGTAATTTAATTAATTGAAGAATTAATTAGTTATTTAATTTAATCTAATTTAATTAAGTTTGATTTAATTAAATTAATTGAATTAAAACTATAGGTTATGTGAGAGATGTTCATTTAAATATGATTTAAATGAATTGATTAATTAAATTAGATTTAATTAATTATTAATTTAATTAATTTAATTAATTATTGATTTAGTTAATTAATTTAATTTTAATTAATTAAGTTTGTTGTAACTCCCACGTAGGGGAGTTACTTAAGACGTGGATAACACCCACGTTTCCCATTTTTCTCTAGCTTCTTTATATAGTTGCAAAAACAGAATTTTGTTGGGTGTGAACCATTCTCTCAACAAAAAAACAAAATTCTCAGCGTTCTCTAAAAAAAAATCCAGAAGAGTTCTGTATTTTTTGTCCTGTGCCAAAAAGGTTCCACAAACTTTCCCTCAAGATTCAGAGAATAGGAAGGTCTCCAAGTGGTGGTGACACAACACGTAAGAGTTTTTATTCTCTAATTTTTTGCTTAACCTAGATTAATTTAAGTTTTTTTGCCAATGTAAAAGTATTTCAAAATTATTAAAATTAATTTTGAGATACAGTTCTGATACGTTTCCGCTGCGTTTTGGGTTTTAATCCCAGCATTTTGGAGGTTTGAGTTGGGTGCTTCGTGATCATTTGGATCTTGTGCGCTTAGCTGGCTTGAAGTTTGTTCTTAGATGTGAGATGGTGAAGGTCCTTGAAGCTATGGGCATTTGCTTTGGGCTTGAGACTCTGTTATCTATCAATGTTTCGAATATTTTGGTGGAGTCTGATTGCTTGGAGATCATCAATCTGCTGAATAATGCTGCTGTCGACTATTCTGAAGTCTCTTTTTTTTTTGTTAAACAAGCTTTGGATAGAGGTAGGGATTTGGGAGTTGTCTTATTTTCCCATGTTCGTCGTAGTCAGAATGTGCTAGCGCACTGTCTTGCGCAAAAAGTTATGGAGGATCAGGAGGTCTCTATTCTTGCCTCTCCTTATCTTTAGTGGTTTTCTTTATTGGTATCTCGTGACATTTTTGTGTAGTTGTTTTTCTTTTGTTTTTCTCCTAAAAAAAATTAAAGAATAATAAACAGAAAATTGTCGAGTTTGTGGGTTAATGACTATTAATTCTAATCATAAATTAGTGATACAAAAAATATTAAAATAGTTAAAAATCGAATTAAAACCGTATTTTTTTTTGTTTTCTTATATTTAATGACTATTAATTTTAGTCATAAATTAGTGACAGAGTCAAAAGTAAAGTTAAAAATAACAATCAAGTCCATCTCTTGTGTCTGAATAAACTTTTTTTTTTTTTTTTTTTTTTTTTTTTATAATTAAGTTTAACTCGGAATTTGATAAAATGTATTTTTTCTCTCTCTCTCAATTTTCATTTTTATCATGCACTTTAAATTTAAACAAGTATTGCGGTATTTACTTAAAACTTAAATACAGGTTATAATTTTTGTCATTTGATAGTCTTTTATTTGAAAAGTCATCAATAAAAGTATTTTCAGGTTCATTTGATGAATGTATATTGTATTTCTAATATAAAATTAATGAAGAATCATGACCAAAGCTGTATTTTTTTTTAATTATTTGAGATTTAAAGAAATAAATCTTTAAATCTCAAATAATTCAATATTGTCAACCACTTTCGGCCACTACACTAGTCAACTCCGTCAACTAACTCCAATGATCAATTTTGGCCAACTCAGGTTACCATCTCCAACGATCACTTTCGACATCTACCATCATCGACGACCCCCTCAAGCCACCTCCAACCATTACCACTCGCAATCACCTTCCGCAATAACCACTATCAATTCCAGCAGCAATCATCACATTTGACGAACTCTAACGACCACTATTTTAAATATTAGTTCAAAGTATTTTGTAGTTGTTTCTTATAATAACTTGACATTAATAAAAACATTTTTAGTATATAAGAAACAAAACAAACTTATATATTACACTTTTATTAAAAAAAAAAAAAAAGAGTTGCACACAAGTGTTTTTATTTTAAACCATTTTTATCAAAAGTGTTTAAATGAAAATGGATTTTTGAAAAACCTTTTTTTTAAGTCAATCTAAACAAGCCATTAATTTAACTTGATTTAACTTTGTCTCAAGTCAAATTTCTCTTTTTCTTCTTAAATTTCAAATATCTTAATATCTTCACCAAATCTTTTATAAAAAAAATTTTTAAAAAAATTTAATAAAATAATTATAATCTCCAATAAACTCAATTCTCCAAAAGTAGAAAATTACATTAAAATTTTAAAATTATGAACTCGATAATTAAATTGAAATCTCTAATCCAAAAATTTGAAAACTAATTAAAATAACTTAATCTAATGTACTCTAAATCTAATTTATTTCTAATAAATTTCAGACATCCATTGAAAAGTCAAATTAAGCTAAAATTTGATTCAATCCAACCCACAACTTATTTTAATATAAGTAACAAGATGAAATCTAAAATTAAACTTGAATTGATGGAAAAATAACCATTTCTAAAAAGTCGAGACGTTACATACAGTTCATGAAGTTAAAATTTACATAATGTTACAAACTTAGATAGTATGATGTAGAAAATAGAAATACAAAAATTTATATTCCTTGCATATAAATAATAAAATAATCCAACCAAAAATGGAAAACAAAATAAAACTAGTGTCTAAATCCCCTCTAGTGTGTGAGACTAGCGTGATAACCAACTACACCACCCAGACTTCTTTGCTTAAAGATTTTAGTTTATTTATTATTAATAATAACAAATATATTTCTCTAATAAAAAAATAATAATAACTATAAGTCTAAATCATGTTTTAAAAATAGGTTAAATATGTAATCTTTTGTAATGAAAATTTCTGATCTAAGTTTTTTTCATAAGAAAAAATGAGCTCCCACATTTAATAAAAGCATCATAAAGACATATTTGAGAGTAATTTTAAAATTATTAAAATCACTATTATTATATTTAGGAGTATTTTAGAAATAGCAATCTTAACATAAAATTGATTTAAACAAGTGATTTGTTAAAATTGATATACAATTATTTTAATGCTTGTTTTAAATTTTCAAAAGCAATTTTGTACCATCAAAATTAAGAGTGATTTTCAATGACTTAAGGACATGTTTGAGATTGGCTTTTAGAATAAGCATTTTGAGCTAAATCATTTAATTATAATTAGTTTTTGTAAAAGTGTGATAAACAATGTTAATATTTGGTTCTATACTTGTATAAATGATTTAAATTTAATTAAAAATATTTTTAAATGTTTAATATTTGTTTTCAAAAGTAGTTCTAGAATCTTCAAATTATTAAAAGAAAACACTATACTTGTGATTGAAAAAAATTAGAGGCTGAGAAAATTATATAGAGAGAAATAAAAGTCAAAAAGAAAGAAAATAAAGAGCTAGAAAAAAATGTTAAAGGCAGAGGAAAAATTTAGAGAGCAACGACGTAAATTCGAAAATAGAAAAATAAATTTACAGATATAAAAAATCTCGGCAGATTGAAAAATATTTATGGAGAAGCACTTTAAAGAGGCAAAAAAAAAAACTTTAACAGCAAGGAACAAAAAATTTCTAGAGCCAAAAATTTAGAGAAAGAGATAAAAAAAAATTAATAAATAAATAAAAAACTAGAGAGAAAAAAAAGAGAGAAAAAGTGAGAAAATTGACATCTTCTTACAAAATCATAACAAATTTAGAAATAAACATTATAAAAATTTTATAGAGAAAAAATTAGGGAGAGGTAAAATGAAGATAAAAATTGACGAATATTACAATGAAAATGGTAAATTTTCCAAAATTTTAGGACAGAAGAGAGTGAAATATAGGAGGATAATTTTTTAACATGAAATAATAATTTTTTATAAATAAAAACTACTAATAATTACTTAAAAAAAATTACTTGAAATCACCCTAAATGATGATAGAAAATAAAAATATATATTTTAAATAATTTGATTCTCTATTGTATAAGTGAACAAAGTACAACGATAACGGACTTAATAATATATATCTATATGAAGTATATTGTTTTATTTGACATAAATTCATTAATTGTAAAATGTTTGTAAAATTAAAAAAAAATGTTGAATAAGTTAATGATAAAAAATTTACTAAATAGGAATGTCGAATGTTTTGAAATTTATTAGAATAAACGAAAGTATAAGACAGACTCTATTTTAAACCAACTTAAAATGCATGATTAAACTTATAATTTAATCAAAGTTTAATTATAATATAAGAGTAGATAATTTGAAATAAACATAAAATCAATTATTTTGGGTCGCGTGCATACAATTTTTATTTAGCAAAGATTTAATCATGTTTAACGACACCTATTATAATAATAGAACATCATTGTTCACGATGTTGTCGGTGAATAAATAAAATATTTTATGTTTTGTGGAATTCTTTTTAAGAATAATATATTTTTTTAACTTGTTGAGCAAGCTTCACATTTGGAATGATGAGATAATCAGATAATATAATTTATATTTTTTAATAAAAAATTTAGGAAAATCATTTATCTAGCTTTTTTTTAAAAGATTATTCAATGGTTAATATAAGTATTCAACCAACATTTTTTTTTTTTTTACAAAACAAAAAGTTTATTGAGTTAGAAATTAATGAGTTTAGGAAGATTTATCTATTATTTTTTTTAAATTAATAGACGAATTAGTAAAAATTGAACTAAGAATAAAAATTGCAACACACTTATTTCTTCCATTATTATGTTAAAATTAATGAGTTTTAGGAAGATTTATCTAAGTGTTTATAAGGGCAAAAAAAAAAAAAAAATTATAAACACTTGGAAAATCAATCCAAATGAGCTCTTAAACATCTATTTGAGCTTCGGGCATCTAAAGATTCACATCCTAGAATATCCACATAATTAGCATCTCGAGAGTTTTAGATGCCCTCCTAAAATATGAGTTTTCAGGATTCTTGTGTTGAGGGACATCCTCATTTTAGAATTTAACAAGAAATTTGATTGTTTCTTTAATATAACTTAACAACCTTAAAAAAAGGAAAAAGAAAGACTACAACCACATCGCTAGTGCCCAATGTTGTGAATTTATTAATTTAAACAGAAAAAAAGAAAAAAAAAAAGAAAAAAAAAAGACCAGAAGCACAGCGAGAGAAGAACAACAAAAAAGATAAAAAATAATGTCTGAGCACGGGTTCGAACCGGGGACCTCTAGTGTGTGAGACTAGCGTGATAACCAACTACACCACCCAGACTTTTTGTGAAAGTAATAACAAATATTCTATTTTGTTGTTTGTTACTATTTGATACTTTCTAATCGAATTAACATCTTTATTAATCTATTGTTATTGTTTTTCTTGTTTTTATTTTAGTTTCTTATTTGTTTTTGGAGATAATATCGTTTTTATTTTAGTCCCTATTTAAAGTTGGTTCAATTTTAGTCCACATATTTTTAATTATCTAATTTAGTTAATGTACTTTCCATAAATCTTAAATTTAGTCATTAATATACTAGTTTATTGTTAATTTTTTGGATTTTTTTTTATATATTAACATTTTTACTAAAAATTTTAAAAATATATTCACATATTAGAATTTTGTTGCATGAAAATTATTATTATTATTTAACCAATTTCAATAAACATTAATTTTGAGGAACTAAATTCAAGATTTATTAAATTGGATACTTAAAAATATAGAGACTAAAGTTGAAAAAACTACAAAATATAGGAACTAAAATGGTAGTTTAATTTATTATTTTAATATTAAATAATGAATAACTTATTTCTTCCAAAGTAATTCTAATTGTTGTCCAAAATGGACAATAAATTATATAGGGAAAATTGTACAAACCATCTCTAAACTAGGGAGGTTTGTTACAATTACACCCTTAAACTTTTAATATGATCAACTAGCCCCTTATAGTTTTAGGACATGTTTGGGAGTGATTTTAAAATCGTTAAAATCACTTTTGTCATTTTTAAAATCACTTAAAAACGCACTTTAATCCCTCAAAATTAATTTAATTTTCAATTTTATACTTTTAAATGTAATTTTCAATTCTCAAAATTAGTTTTGAAGGATTAAAAACATATTTCATGGTGATTTTGAAAATAACAAGTGATTTTAGCAATTTTAAAATCATTCTCAAACATGTCCTTAGTGCTTTGTAATAGAAGCTTCTAGTAGTAGCATTTCATTTTCTTTAGGACAATAGCATTTCAAATTGAAAATTTGTTGGAAATATGTTTAATAAATGCTCTTGAAGGAAAATAGTTAATTTTTTTTTCTTTTTTTTAAAGAAATGAAAAGTAGAAAAATAAAACATTAAAGAACTAACAAATCATTAGTCACGAATAGCATTGACTCATAGAGGATGATCTTTCCACCAAACACCTGAGATATTACATCTTCAAGTATTGCAAGCTAAACCATTAGCAACAAAATTACAATTTCAAGAAAAAAAAAAGAGAAGCATAGAATAATGTCATAAAAAAATTTGGACTTCAAGTAAATTCTATCACTATCATATTTTATGTTATTATTTGACAATAATATATCATTTATAATATATTATGTTATTCATTTAGAATTGGTTTCTATGGTCATAGTTATAGTAGGAAAAATATGTTTAAAAATGTAAAATTAAGTATTGACTTAAAATTAATGTATACTCCAAAGTGATTTTAAATACGACAAATAATTTTAATTCTTTTAAAGTCGTTTTAAAGCCATTCATTTAATTTTGTAAAATTAATTTTCATACAATCAAATTGATGTTTGATTCAAAACTTTTGAAAGTAATCTTCATTTATTCTTATATTTTAGAATGATCAAATTACTAAACAAGTTATTTTCTATTTGAGAAATTACTTAATTAATAATTATGATATATCTATTTTTATTACTTAATTTTTTCATTTGTTTTACGGTTAAATAGAGGTACAAATTGGTACGTATTTCGATAAATGAATGAAATTGATGATAAATTTTTGGGTTTTTTCGATTAATCATCCCACAAACAATTACGTAAAATAATATTAGATTTTTGTAAACTCAGTTTTAACACTCGGCAAACATCAATATTTGAAAGAAAAGTTGGTCATGCCAAAATTTCCACTTCCAAACATACCTTTTGATAAAATCGATTATTTATTAATATAATAATTAATAGAAAGATTATTTTAAATAGTAGAATTATTGAAAATATTTACAAATATGACAATATGTTACAGTCTATTAGTGATAGACATTGATTGATAGATATCTATCTGTGTCTATCAACGATAGATGATAACAGTCTATCAATATCTATGACTGATATTGATAGACCGTGATATTTTGTTATATTTATAAATATTTTGGTTCATTTTGTTACATTTGAAAATAATCCTTATTAATGTGTGAAACCACTCTCTAATTCACTTACGCCTACAAAAACATATTGATAGTGAAATTAGCTTTTCTAAATTCTATTGTATTTATAAATTTAAAATTTTCAATTGTTTCCTTCTATATAATTTTTTCACTATAATTTCTCTCTTCTATACAATTTTTTTTTAATGTTCTTTTGTATTAAAATTGGAACAAAACAAATTTTTATAACAATTGTAATTGCTAATCTTTTATCAAAATAATTTAGAGTAAACAAAATATTTGTAACTTAAGTCATATAAAATTTGAAATAATTATTTTTTAAAATAAAATTTAAAATAATTATTTTATAACAAATCTAGACTTTAAATATCAATATAAAAATATTTGAAATAACGATGCCTTGTTTAGTTATCATAGATAAATTGTAATAAATTAGTATCGATTTTCTAACTACTATAAAATATTATATCATTAAATTGATATTTATCCAACACTATATTTTATTTCATATTATAGCTATTTTAAATATTAATGCAGTCCAAACTATGGCATGCATATATACACAGTTTAATTTAATAAAAAATAAAATTAAAAACTAAAAAAATTGAAATGAGTTTTTTTTCCACCTCAATTGGAAATGAGTTTTGAAAATAATAATCAAAATTTAATTGCCACTCTCGATTAGACATTTTTTTAATATAATATGCAGAATAGGAGAATCAAACCTCTAATCTCGAAGTCTATAGTATAAACTTTATACTAATTGAGTTAAACTCATATTGACATATCAATTATACATTTAATAAAAATTAAGATTGAGTTCCTTTTATTTATTTATTTACAAAACAACAAAATGTAAAATTAAAAATAAATTGAAGCCATGCATTTTATGTGTTTTTCTTACCATAGGTAAAGTGTGAGAATTAAATATCTACCATCGAGCTCGATATTATTAATTTTATATTAGTTAAATTGTGGTACCTTTATTTTTTAAAAATACTAAGCATCATTATAAGAAATAAAATAAATACCCCAATATTTTTTTTCTTCTATATCAATTTAAATTTATAAATCTCTTGATAGGTCAAATGAAAAAGTTCCCTAACCCTTTATAAGTATACTATTTATAATATTTGCCACATATAAGCATGCTATTCATATATATATATATATATATATATATATATATATATATCAATCTAAATTTAAAAATCATGACATGTGACACCATGAATTTTAAATAAGTGATGATATCAACACGAAAGATATTTTGTCAAAATGAATTTATCTCAACGGTAATTAACATAAGCTCCCTCTCTAGAGGTCAAAGGTTGATTTTCTCCATCCCCACCGTTGTACTTAAAAAAGCACAAACAATATTTTCTCCTTAATTTTTTTATATAAAAAATTATTTATCATAATTTAATAATCAAATTACAAATTTAGTCTTAAACTTTTAAATTTATATGCAATAAATAGTTTTTTTAATTAATTTTGTGTTTACTTGGTCCATGAAACTGTTTGATATAAATCCCTACACTTTCTCTTTTGTAAGTAATGAGAAGAATTTTTACTTTTGTGTTTATGTTTAATACGTCATTTACTTATTCAATTTTTTAAAATTTAGAAACTTATTTGACACAAAATTAAAAATTTAATGATCAATCTATTAGACACAAAATTAATATAATAGATTCGTTAAATAAAAAAAAAAGTGTTGAATATACTTGGAAGTTATATAAAATTGAAAGTTAATAAATCTATTTGACATTTTAAAGTCTAGAAACATAATAGAGGCAACATTAAAATTTCAAAAATTTATTAGATATTTTTCACACACACAATTGTTTTTTTAAATAAATAATAATATAAATTTTAGATGTCTAATTAATGACATATCTACCACATATACATACATATATATATATATATATATATATTTTAGATGAAGACCAACATTTCTAAATTCGTCACTGGACACTAACATTAAAACTTCATCGACAAAACTCATAATTTAACCTATTTTAATTCATATACTCTGAAAATATTATTTACTACTTGTTATTAATTATTATATCTATCCCGTTTAGGTTCTTAAATTTTATATTTAAATTCATATATATTCTGAATATATTATTTTTTTAAATTTTGTATGAGTTTTTTTAAATATAAGAAAATAACCAAAATATTTATGAATATAGTAAAATTTTACTAACTATCTGCAATAAATCGTGATAGACTACTATCTATCCCAGATAATTGATAAAATTTTGCTATATTTATAAATATTTTCAACATTTTATCTTTTGAAATAATTTTTCAATTATAAAAATTGGTTTACAACCTTTTGTAACACAAGTGCTTTAATTAACATATAAATTATATTTCAAAATAGATTCGAATTTTAATAAATAAACACAAAAACGAGCATTAAATGCAAAACTTCAGAATTAAAATAAATGGTTTGCCAATTTTGAAGTATAAAATAAAGAATTTAGAAGTTGACTAAACACTTAAAAACAGGGGGAAGAAGTTGCATAAATAAAATTCAGAGCAACAGCCAATCGTTCCTTTGGTTAGTGAATCTGATCACATGGTCTTTAATTCTTCTTCTTTCCCACCATTCTTTTAAAAATTGGTTCAAAATTTAATTAAAAAAAATACAACTTTTAGGGGATATTATGAATATATAAGAGTAATTTAATAATTTAACTCTTATATTAATCACAAAACTTTTCTCCATATAATTGAAACGGGTTAAATCTATCACCGATTGACCTAAAAGCTTAAGCTAATAGGTTAAGGACAAATTTAATATCATATTTTAACACTCCCGGACTTGAAATATGAAGAAGAGCCAAGCAAGTGGGGCTTGAACACAGGACATCCTGGACCACCCGCTCTGATACTATGTTAAATCACCGATTGACCTAAAAGCTTAAGCTCATAGGTTAAGGACAAATTTAATATCATATTTTAACAAAACTTTTTAAAAGTTCAAATGCTAACCAAATGCAAATGTATAAAAATGAAAAGAAAATGTCAATTTTTACCTTATTAATTTTCTCACTCAATTTTCAATTTTAAATTTTGTAGTGTTCCAAGTTTAGCCTCAAACTTAAGGGGCATTTGGCGTCCACGTTTGGAATCTTAAACTTGAGAATGTTAAGCCTGGAGTTAGGCTGGAAGATTTAGGTAGCTTGGATTTAAGAAAACTATGTTAGGAGTGCATGTTTTGGAAGTCTGGGTTTAAGAAACCTCTATTTGGAGTGCATGCTTAGAAAACCTGGGAATGAAGTGCACATTTATAAATCTTGATTTTGTGAAATATTTTCTTGTATTTAATCCGTGGTTAGATTTATATTAGTTTAAATTTGTCATCTTAATTATTTTAATATAGTTAAGTTTAAAATAAACTAAAAAATTTAGAGCTCTTTTTAAATATAGAAAAATGAGTCAAACTATTTACAAATATAGAAAAATTTTACCCTCTATCACTAATAGATTGCGATAGAATTCTATCGCTTTCTATCGCTCAGGCAATAAAATTTATTTGCTTGAGCGATAGAAATTCTATCGCGGTCTATCACTGATAGACAGTGAAATTTTTCTGTATTTGTAAAGAGTTTGATATTTTTTTTGTTTATAGTAATTTTCAAAAAATTTAGAAGAATATATATTTTTAAATTTTGAAATAGAGATTTTGACAAAAGTTATAATTTAATTTAATTTAATTTTTTAATAATTTAATATTTTAATTTTACTAGGTTTTGAAATAAAATTTCATAGATTTTTGTTACTTTAGCTTAAAATCAATTATTTTAATATTAAATTCAGTTATTGAAAAACTATAAATTTTTTTTATCAAATTACATTTGAGGAATAAAAAATCATAATTTTGAGTTTTAATTTTTATTTGGCCGCTAAGTTGTTTTCAACATTTTAGACCTTTACGTTTAAAAAATGATTCTAAGTCTTCGAGCTAGTTAAACTGACAAGCGAAAAAAAAGAGAATTTTATTAAATTAAATTAGGGTTTTCTACCCATATAGCCTAAATAAATATACCTAATTATAGAATTGCAACCTAATGACTTGTTTAGAATGACTTAGAAAAAAATGTTTCTCAAAAATTCATTTTTATTTAAACACTTTTGAGAAAAAATTTTTAAATTAAAAATACACGTGTTTGACAACTTTTTCTTAAAAGTGTTTTTATATTCAAGTTTGTTTAGTTTGTTATATACTAAGAATTTTTTAATAAATTTTTTAAGGTTGGCAATGGCGGTTGCTAGAGGTTGGTCGACGGAGTTGGTGGCCGAAAGTTCGCTGGTGGGGGGAGGGGTCGTCGGAGATTGGCCAATGATGGTTAGTGGAGGTTGGTCGGAGGTGGTCACCGGAGGTTGGACAGAGGTAGTCGCCATAGTTGGTGGCTAATGGCGGTCACTAGAGGTTGGTCGGAAGTTCGCTGGCAAGGGCGAGGGGTGTCGGAGGTTAGCCGGCAGTCGTCACAAGAGGTTGGTTGGAGGCGGTCGTCGAAGTTGGCTGGCGACGGTCACTGAAAGTTGGTTGGAGGAAATCGCCGAAGTTGGTGGCCATGGCGGTCGCCAGAGGTTTGCTGGAAGCTCATTGGCGAGGGGAAGGGGTCGTTAGAGGTTGGACGATGGCGGTCATCGGAGGTTGGTTGGAGGCGATCGCCGGAGTTGACCGGCGACAGTCATCAGAGGTTGGTCGGAGGCGGTCGCCGGAAGTGGCGGTCGGAGTTGGCCGACGAACTTCATATATTAAATTAGAAAAAAAAGGGTAACTCATGGGTTTGGATAGTGTTTCTATTCAAACCTATGGAAAAAGATGTAGGAAGCTAAGGCTTCTTAGATCCTTGCCCCAAACAAGGGTTGAGCTTAGGATGCTTAACCCATCCAATCCCAACCTTTGAAACAAACACACCCTAAAAGTATTTGACTTTTACCCTCTAAGGGCCTTTTTGTTTTTTTTTTCGATTGTAGATAATTGAAATCTTTGGATGACTGAAATTTAGATGCTCAATGTAATGTTCGACATCTTTAAATATTCATATTTTTTGTATGAATATTTTACATATATGTGAAAATACTTTAATAGCTACATTTGTTTCGTAGGATTGTTAAATGGAAATGTATTAAATTTACATAATGTTTCAATAATCTAGATAATCGTATTTGTTTTGTATCACTAGGATATAACCAAGAATATATATATATCAAAAGAAGGGTAAAAAAAATAATAAGAGAATGTTCGAATCTCGAAAATTCATGTTTCATGAGGGCATTTAAAACTTGTAAGATGTCTCTATAAAGTCATCGTAAGATGCCTAAGTATATTTAGATGCCTGAATATCTTATATTACAGAACAAATTCGATAACCTAAGTATCCATTTCATAAAAATTCTGAATTTCCACAAAATAAATATTGAATATTTTGTTGAAAATACTGATGTTATAGATCTTTTTGCTCTACTTTTTGTTAGAATTTGAGGTGAATATAACAAAAATTGGACCAAGAATAAACATTGTGACACATATTTATGTTTAAAGATTATTCGGATGAAATTAAAATTCAATAATAGAAGTTGCTATATTAACTCGACAACTAAAGTATTTATCGACTAAATTAATAAATTAATCAGAACTAATAGAAGGTTTGTGAACTAAAATCGAAGAAAAAAGTTTGAATAGTAATGGAGTTAAAAAATAAAAAATAAAAAATAAAAAATAAAAGATGATTTAATTGGAAAGATGAAATTAGGGGAAAACGTAGAGAATGAATGACCGTCCAATTCAATAGTCAAGCCGTGGATTTCAAGGAAGAAAAGAGGCAGTTGGAAGGCAAACTCCGCGTGGCGGTTCAGGGCCGACCGTAAATTAAAATCTCACAATTATTTATTTTTGTGAAGAAACTCAAAATGTCTTTTTTTTTTTTTTTTTTTTTTCAAAAATATAGTAGTTGTCAAACTAATATTATGAACTTAATTAGTGATGGAAAACATAAGATTCAAATTTATAATAAATTAATTTTTTTTAAAAAAATTGAATATGTCAAAAATATTAGACATAAGAATTAAGAAATTAAAAATTTATTTGACACAAAATTTAAAATTAGGCTTATTAAACACTTTCGAAACAAAAATATTATGTAACTTAGTCAATATAAAATAAACAAACTTTATGTTTAGAAACTTAGAATAGATAGTAGAAACGTTTCCCTCTTAGACAACTCTTTTGTCTCCTTTAAATTATTTCAGCCCATGTCACAAAATATTATGTAATATAAATTTATCATGAGTTAATTATTATTAGAACATCCTTCTTTTAAATAATAAGACTTCAATTAGATACCCCAATTATGAAGTATAATTCACGTTTAAATTTTAACCTTATATGTAACGCAATTGATATAAAAATCGGCAGGGAAAAGGCAGAGTAAGGAAGCCGGCGGCGGCGGCGGACGTTGGCTTTGCCCGTATTTGACAATTCCAAATTCCATCTTTATTACTTTATTCAATTTGTCACACTCATCCATCTCTTCAGAAAATTCAACTCCCATCAATCATCTTCAACCTCCCTTCTCAAAATCACTCTGCAAATCCTTCCACCTTCAACAATGGCTTCTTCTCTCATCACTCTCTCTCTCCTCCTCTCTTTCTCTCTCCTCTCCACTCCCATAACTTCTTCTCCATATCTCTCTCCTATTTTTCTCAAAACTTACAATTCCATGTCTGCAACTTTAAGAATCTTCACTTACATTCCGTTCAAGCCATTTTCCTTTTCTTCTCCTGCCGAATCGCTTTTCTACAAATCGCTTCTCACTAGCCCCTACGCTACTCACGATCCTGACCAGGCCCATTTGTTTTTCATTCCCTTTTCCCCTGATCTCTCCACGCGCTCCCTCGCGCGTTTGATTCGCACGCTTCGTACGGAACTGCCGTACTGGAATCGGACTCTCGGTGCCGATCACTTCTTTTTGTCGTCTTCCGGCGTTGGTTACTCCTCTGATCGGAACGTTGTCGAGTTGAAGAAGAACGCCATTCAGGTCTCGTCCTTCCCTGTTCCTGCGGATAAGTTTATTCCTCATAAGGATATTTCCTTGCCGCCGGTTTCCGGTTGGGTTCCGGTTCCGGTGGATGAGTCGGCGGCGGTGAGAGACAGAGTGTTGGGTTTTGTTGGGTATGGGTGGGTGAGGGGTTTATCTTTGGTGAAGGAGTTGATTGAGGATTCTGAGTTTCTGATGGAGTCGGAGCCGCCGCTTACGTCGTCGAGTTACGTGGAGAAACTGGCGAAAAGTGACTTTTGTTTGTTTGAATACGGCGGCGGGGATGTTTCCGGGATTGGGGAGGCTTTACGGTTTGGTTGTGTTCCGGTGGTGATTTCGGATCGTTCGATTCAGAACTTACCGCTGATGGACGTTCTACGGTGGCAGGAAATGGCGGTGTTCGTCGGTGGCGGCGGCGGAATTGAAGGTGTGAAGAAGGTTCTAAGGGGCATGGATGAGAAGGGTCTTGCGAAGATGAAGAGATTGGGTGCGGCGGCAGCCCAGCATTTTCTGTGGAACTCTTTGCCTCAGCCGTTGGATGCTTTCAATACGGTGGCGTATCAGCTTTGGGTGAGAAGGCACACCGTTAGATATGCGGAGAGGAGAGAGTGGGCCCAGAACTGAAAATGGAAACTTCGTGGACGGATTCTGATTCGTGTGACGTGGCGGGGCCCCACTGAGTAAAATATGCACGATTAATTTGGACGGTCGAGATTGTAACTGCATGGGGTTGGTATGAAATATGTGAAAATTTTAGGTGTCAGATTGAAGTTGCATTTTTCTGGGGTGGAATATTTATAATGTGAAAATAAATAAATATTTGAAGCGCTTAGAATGATCAGTTGGTGCATTAATAATTAAACTTTTTTTCTTCCCTTCTAATTGTTTATTTAAAACATGGAACAGTATGTGTGGAAAATAATTTTCAAAATCTAGGTTGTAATTTCAATGTTTTTTTTTTCTTTCCCACTTTTTGTCAAATTATTAAAATTATAAATTTGTATATAAAACTTACTCTGAAAGACTTGATTAACCTACCATGTACTGTGGGATAATAAAACATGATTGAATTGGTTTACATTTAAATAAATTTAAATTTTCTATTGATCTAATTTGACTTGGAATCGACATAATGCACTTGACTCAATAATAATTGACACACTCATTTCTTTAAAGTCGAAGATTTGATCTCTCAATCTCACAATTATTATACTAAAAAAAGTTAAGATTGATCCCGTATCACTTTTTATCTTTGTCAAAAGAATTATTTATGCTCTTATGTGTAAGGTGTATGGAAGCCACAAATAATCTACTGGTATTTTTGTTATAACCAACATGAACCTAAGTTAATAGTATGTCATATGTACTTCTTTTCTTTAAGGTTGAAAGTTTCGATCTCGGGAAATTAAGAAAACCGAAATATAGTTTGAGTCAAAACTTACCAATTAGCTAAGCAAAGAAATACCTATTTAGAAAATCTACTATGAAGATCCAAACCTAGGTAGGTCATACCTAGCAACTAGGGTAGATCCAACTAGTAGGTAGGGCATACTTGCACACATATAATTAAGTGAGATACTTCTTCTTGGTTTAGACAAGTGTTCACGACTAAATATTATAGTTTCATAGTAATATGGAGAATTTTTTTTTAATTATTAACTCTATTTATTATTTATTTTAAAAGAAACATTTAAGAATAATATAAAGTTCTTAAAAAAAAAAACCAATATATTATTTAATTATGTATCAAATACTGAATAGAAAGATGATATACACTTCAGTTGTGTATACATTTTTCTCTAATATATGTTTGTGGAGACCTCATGTGGACAAGTCAACTTAGTCAAACTTTTCTCAGCTCAAAAATCAACCAGACATGCACTTATTGAAAGAAAATTTTAATAGTGGTAATAAAAATTCATCCAAATCCAAGTGAAATTTCGTAGTTTTAATTTAAAGATTTTTAAAGTAGGGTGTTTTTTTAGCATGTAAGAATGAAATATTATATAATTTTATGATGAAGTAACAATTTTTATTTAATGTTTTCATATTATCGTTATTGTATGGTAAACATTTGCATGAGTAATTAAATTATCGAATTGATCTCTAGGTGACGTATTTTAAGAAGCTTGCCTTTTTAGCTAGATTTGGAAAAATAACGATTACAAGGGTCAAGATCAGAAGCTCTTTATTAAACAGGGATAAGAGACTTACCTGATAATAGTTTAATTCCCTTATCACTCATATGTCCTAGCCTTCTTCGATGCCACATAGTTGGAGAATTCTTTTCTTTGACTGCAGTCAGCTCAAAAGAACGCATACACTCAAGTTTATTTTATACAAAGAGCAACACAACTCACCTCGAAGAACTATTATTGAATCCTTAGACAATTTTCACTTACCATCACCGAAGGTATGTTGAAATCCTTCTCGATCAAAGACATTTGTAGACAATAGGTTAAGGCGTAAACGAGGAATATGGTGCACATTCTTTAATGTAAGCGTGCACCCAACATTTGTCTTCACACAAATATCACCTAACCCAACTATGCTAGCCACAAGCTCTCGTTTCCCATCTTCGCACTACCAAAATCACTAGATTGATAGTTCATATGAAATACTCTATTTAATTTGGAAACACAATGGTATGGAGCACCTGAATCTACCAACCACTCTGTGTTTGAACTCTCTGCATGATGACACTCACTAGTTGCACAAATCAAGGTGAAAAAATTATCACTCTGAGAAACAAATGCTGCAGTCTTTTTGTCATCTTCCTCTTTTTGGGAATCTTGCTTCTTACCTTGTTCTTTCTTCTAACGGAAGTAAAACTTTCTTATATGAGCAAACTTGTTGCAGTAATAACATGTCTTAGTCTCTTTGTCTCTAGACTTGGACCTCCACTTTGAGTTACCACGGCCTTTGGGTCCCCTACTCTTGTTTCTTCCACGATTATCAACAACAAGAGCATGTGAATTATCAACTCCCATCTTCTTTCTTCTTATCTCTTCATTGAACATGCTTTGTTTAATAAAATCCTGAGTTGCTAATAGTCACAACCAAGATTTTCCAACTATCCAACAAAGAACTCAACATGAACAAAGTCTGCAATTCATCATCAAGATCAATCTTCATAGTAGTCAGCTTGTTAATAATATCCTAAAAGTCACTAAAAAATGCTCAAAAACAGACTTCTCACCCTTCAATTTCAAATTAACAAGTCGATTTATTAATGAAGCTTTGTTATGTGCGGTTTTCCTTTCCTAAAGACCTTCCAATTTCTTCCACAACTCATATGGGTCGAACTCCTTAGTCACATGGTTGAAAATGCTAATATCAATCTACTGCTTAATAGTCCCCAAAGTTTTCCTCTTTTAACTTTTCCCAATCTTTTTCTTCCATCGTCTATGGTTTTACATGTTTAGAAATGGTGCCACATCAGATTTTGTGGTGGTTTCAATTGGATCAAACAAATCTTTGCCATACAACCAATTCTCCACCACTGGTCTTCGGATGGAATAATTGGTTGATGTCAATTTAATCATTCAACTACCTTCACCACTATTAGTAGACTCCATAACAACGATTAAATTAAAACCCTCTCTAATACCAAATAATAGGACTGAAATAATATATCAACAAGCCACCAGAATCACCTCCAAGACAATCAACCAAACAATAGTACTCCAATACAACACAAATTAATCACCAAATAATCATGAAGCAATCAACCAATGGTGGACAACAAAATAAACCATAAAATTTTGGAAGACTAGAAGCAAATAACAGAGGAATTATACTTGGAAATCCTTTCAATGTGAAGAGTAAAAAGCATGAAACTTGTGAGGAGTCCACCCTTGTCAACTTCTCTTATTATGATAATATTGAAAAAAAAAAGAACCAAAATCAGTCATACAAAGATTCACAACCCATTAATGCTTTTTCATACATAAGAGATCAATGCTTGAGAGATAAACAAAAAAATGAAAAATATCATCCGATTTTACAGATTCTGTTCAGCATCGACTACAGAAAAATTAGAGCTCAAAACAATGATCCAACTGTTAAAAAAGAGACCCTATATGTTTTAAACAGGCTGACCAAAATTAAGCACGATCTAAGCAATTAAAACTCCGACAATCGACAACTTTGTGAAAGCTATTCCTGAAAAATCAAACTGCATTGCTCTCTCTTTTTTTCTCTATTACCTAGGACTTTCAAAATGGGCCAATTCCAAAATTAGTTCCGCAACATTTTGGATTCACAAAACAAAGTTTAAAAAAAATGTTGCTAGTGAAATTGGTCTGCCTCGCCTCTTCCAATTCTTTATTTTTTTAGGACTAAGTCCCCTCTCCATTTCTTCATGAGCAAAGACTTCAGTACTCCCTGATTGAATTTTAGCCCCTTTATCCATCAGACAACAAGTTAAATCTTCAGTTTTCCCCATTATCAACTCCTTCTGAAGACAAATTTAGATCGAATTCATTCTTCTCTTCTGGTCTAGAGTCTCCCGAATTAATATTAAAAAGGAAATTTGAATTTATTTAAATGTAAACTAAGTTTTTTCCAATTGGATAGTAATTCTTCTGAATCCATAGCTATCAATAGAATACAAGAAACCCAGAGCGTGTATCCAATTGAACCAGACAGCCGTAAGACTTCTGACTAAACCTCCTAATTAAGAACAGAGGACTTCTTGGAGCTATCTTGAAATCAAGAAAACTCCAATTATGTTTTAAAAATAAAAAATAAAAAAAAATCTATGTTTATAAAATAAAAAATGTTTTATTTTGTAAAAATTATCGATCAATTAGCAATCTTAAATATAATTAGCATTGCTTCTTTAAAAAAAAAAAAAAAAAAAGTAGCATTGAGAAGAAATTGTAAAAAATTGAACCCTAAACCCCTAAATCAATTAATAACGGTCGTGCATGTTAAGTGTATTGAAGGAAAAATAGTACATCAATAGAAATAATTACTTGCAACCATTTAATGAAGATTTTGAAAACCTTTCGACCTTTCATCTTTGTCCGTCTCTCTCCTTCAACTTCTCCCTTCAATGATCTCCGTCTAAATCTAAATTTTATCTTCATCTTCATCTACATCTTTGTTTGAAATAAAAACCAAAGTTATGTGTCTTTGTGATCCTTAGTCTGAGAGATATGTGATTTATCAACTAACTTACTGCCCATTTCATGAATATAGATATTAAATATATGAGATTTAAATGTATGAGATTATTAATGTTTGTGTTTGGATATACATAATAATAATTAATGTCTAGAAGTTAAATATTTGAGTTTGATTTATCAATTTTCTATATAAAAACTAAAATTAAAAACTTACTTAAAAATATATTTTACTGTTCATCTTTCCGATATAAAACTCCCACATTTATGGAAGGTACTAGAAAACCCATCTAAAAAGCTCTCTAGATAATAATATCTTGTAACTTAAAAAATGAAATGATGTGAAATAAACAAAACAAACAAGGATATTGAATGTTTGTTGATATCAATGTTGGATCTACAACTTCATGTAAGGGCACAAATGTATATAAGATCGATTAGAAGTTTACCCATGAACTTCTAGATTCGTGTTTATATGTAGTTTTTAAACTTTAAAAAATGTCTAATAGGTCCCTAAATTTTCAATTTTTGTGTTTAATAGATTTCTAAAATATCAATTTTGCATCTAATACATCTCTTACATATTGGAGAATGTCAAAAAATAAATGTAATATCATACATTAAATTTAACTTTATGCTTAGTAGGTACAATAAACATCTTTCTTTTTAAAATTAATGTATCAATTAACTACAAAATTTAAAATTTAATGTTTAAATAGATACAAAACTATTTTTTTGTCTTATAAAACAGTTACATTTTAGATATTTTTGAGATCTATTAGATATAAAATTAAAGTAATTTATCGATTTATTTGACATTTTTAAAGAACTAGAGTCAAAATTAAAAGTTGGATTTATTAGTCACAATTTTTAAAATTTAGGAACTAAACTTGTAATTTAACCTTCATATAAATATAATTATGCGCTGATATATAATAGAAAAATGATTATAAATAGAAAAAATATCTAACTATTTATAAATATAGAAAAATTTCACTATCTATCAGCGATGATAAAAGTCTATTGTGGTTTATCGCTGATAGACAGTGAAATTTTTCTATATTTGTAAATAGTTTGATATTTTTCTCGTTTATTGTAATTTCTCATAATATTAATTACAAAATTATTATAAATAATTTTATAAGAAAAATAAGAAAAACTATTTACACAAAATAGCAAAATTTTTAGATAGTTATAATAGACGCTGATAGAAGTCTACTAAAGTTTATCAATGACAAAAATGAAAGAAGTCTATCAATGTCTATCAGTTTGTCTTTTTGTAATTTTTTTTGTAAATAGTTTGATATTTTCTATCTATAAAGATTTCCCTATTTATAATAGAATTACAAACTTTTTGTATTTAATAAAAAATAATATACATAAATGTAGAACGTCACCATTTGAGGGACATATATCTTCCGGCTCCTTGTCGATATTATTATTTTTATTTATTTTTTGAAACAAAAATATGGTTATGGGCCTTTAAAGTTAATATACTTTTATATAAAAAGGTATAATAAGGGGAAAAAAAAACTCTTTACTGCTAAATCTAAATAATAAACTATTTTAGGCATATTTTGTTGAGGTCTTTTTTTTAGCCATTGGTCAAAATTCCCTTTTATTATATAGAAAAACTGCTGAATTAAATGAAAATATTACAATATCATTCTGGATTTCTAAATATAGCACAAAAGGAAAAGTGCAGCTCAAACTACACGCAAAACACCAAAATAGCTTTGAAATTGACGGCATTTTCTTTATCCCACGTGTCTCAACTCCAAATTAGTAGTATCAATTTATACTTGTAAATTTTGAAGTTGTATCTATTAAAATCATAAATGAGTAATTGTATTAATTTAGTCAAATTTCAATTGACCAATATTATGTGAAACTTATAATTTGATAAGCTAATCAATTTAGACATTCATGCGAATTCCTTTGAAAATTATTTATCAATTAATTTTTAAACGTTTGTAGACTCATTCAACTATTGGTTAAACAAAATGGATGGTTAGAGTATTATTGACGATTTTCAAAGGAAATTTTGTTTAAAAGTCTAAATTGTTTTATTTATGAAAGTTTATGGGTTTAATTGATACAATTACAAGTTTTACACAAAGTTTTTTCAAATGAAATGTAATGGAAGGTATAAACTGACATATTTACAAAAATTCAGAGTTTAAATTGATAAATTCTTGAAGTTTAAAGGTATAAGTTGATTTTTTTTATGTAGGTTAAGTAATCTATCAATAGTATATTTGTACATCACTTAATAGATGCCTATCAATAATAATCCTACCACTATATTTGCAAATAAGGCCCTAGGAATTGCCACCAATTAAAATTTCCCCTTCAATTCTTAGGTTAAATTACACATTTTTGTTTCTATATTTTGGGCATAACTCCAAACTTATCTCCATTGTTTAGCTTTAGTTTCAATTTGGCCTTTTTTTTTTATTTAAAAAAAAGTCAATTTAGTCCTTATTATTTTATTTAGTTCTTTTGGTTCTATTAAATCTCGCACGTTAAGATATTACTACATTAAATATGTTACAACTTTTCTATGCACATGACACTGATTTAGTTCATTAGCTGATTATATTTAAATTTACTATTGAGTAAAAATATAAAAGAAAATCTGTAAAATTTTGATAGAAATAAAAAAGTTGAAACTATTTGTGAAGCTTTAGCACAACTACAGGACTAAACTTTTAGAACCATACGGAACAAATTCAAAATATAATAAATCATAAGAACAAAATTTATTACTTAACCTCATTTCTTAAAACATATTACCAAAACCTATTTAGACTATTAAAAAAAAGTTATTTTCAAATATTAAAAAAATGAGTCAAGCAATAGAATTCTATCGCTAACACATTTGTAAATAGTTTGATATTTTTCTCTTTTATAATAATTTTCCTAAAAAAAACCTATTTCCTATATGTAAAATTTAGTTTATAGTTAAAATAACATTTTTTTTTGTGAACACACAACTTAACACTTAAAAATAAAAATATTTACCAAATGAAACACTTAATTACAAAAACGCATACTATGGTCACATTCGATAACCTTTTGATTTTTTACTTTTAGTTTCAAAAACTAAACTTAAAAATATTACAATACAAAGTTCTTATGTTTCGTCCATCACTTTCTACTAATGTTTTCAATAGTCAAGCTAAAATTTGAAAACAGAAAAATGTAGTATTCAAAAACTTGTTTTTATTTGAAAAAAAAAAAAATATTCAAAAACTTGTTTTTGTTTTTAATATTCGACTAGGACTTCAAGTTTTCTTTAACAAAAGTAAAAACCATAGTTGAAAAACAAGCATAAACTTCAAAAACAAATAAACTAAACACGAAATCATTACCAGACCAAGCCTAAAATATTATCACAACATCCAAATCCCAACCACATATCCAAGCATATATTAATATCAGACATTCAAATTCCCAATATTGGGAGTGGTTGCCACAATGAAGTTACAACTGTTATAACGGTTAGATCCATAGTTCATCCAACATCTTATCTTTTCTTTCACACATCCAACCGTTGTGAAAGTGACAACCACAAATAGCAGATACTACATTAAATAATTTCTCAAAGACAAGAATTTAAGTGAGAAAATCATAAGTAGGAAGAAATATACTGTCAGTGATCAATAAAACCAAAAGACTCTAAGGTTTCTTAGATAGAAATCTGCCCACAACATGAAAATCTTAGTCAGTGCTATATTCTACAATCATACTCCAAATATAGACATATAAGAAGATGAAGAAGAAAAAAAAAAATGATAAAATGAAACAGAAAAATTCTGGGTTGATCCAGTGCATTTGGCCTGTCTCCTCAGTCATAAACATTTTTCTCCAATTTCAGGATAGGCCCCAACACTCACAGCATACATAATCTCTCTCTCCTTAAGTTGCAGAAAGTTAAGAAGCTGAGCAACTTTATTTGGAGTCACTTCCCTCAGCCGAACACGTAAAGAGGCCTGCGTGTAAAATTCAAGCATTATATCTTTCTAGTTGAAGAGTTAGTTAGACTTCTCATTCATGATACAACCAACTGAATACAATATGTCGAGAAGTAAGAAAAGAAGCCGGACAGAGCAAGCACGAGTCGGTAGATGGCAATTATTAGGAAGTAAAGTTTAAGTCATTTTTAATATTTCGAACACAAGCAAGTCCGCAGAAAACTAAGCTATCGAATTTCAAGTAATACACATACGTACATATACCATTCTTCTCTGAGTCTGCCCTGAGAAAATGCAAGGCCTGCAGTTAGCATTTCTTTTAACAAAAGAATAGAACTTTTATTTTTTAATAAAAAAAGCCATGTTCACATTGAGGAAAAGGAAGAATACAAAAGGGCCAACAAAAGTGGGCAGAGCCTTGACCAAGCAAAACAAGAAAGGCCTCCCATGAATAAAAAAACAAGGCCTAGCAAATATTTTACAAAAATCTTCAGAGACAATCACAAAATGAGGCATTAAACCTAATTAAAGACCAAGTGTCCTCCCAATTCCTCTCCTCCCCTAAAGCTTCTATTGTTCTGAAGATTTTTGTACCCTCCCAAAATGAGGCATCAATCTAGATGCACCACAGAATATCACAAGGGAAAATAAAAAAAAAAAAAAAGGCAAAAGAATATACTTGGATTATGCCTATTGTGTTCTTGAATGGCATATATGCAGATACAAATATGTGCACACATAATATGCACAAACCCGTTCGTACGAATTCAATGATGCTCATAAAGTAGTGTATCAATACACCACACACTACACAGTATCGAGTACCTAAGCAAGTTACCAGAAGAAATAAAATGATAAGTTTACCTTAGAAAAGCCAGGACAAAATGCATTCTGCCATTACGTTCGTGCTGGCACCATGACTTTATTACCCTTTTTGTCAGCTGGCTTAAGAATCTGGAAAGAGCACATCAATTCTTCATCAACACTCATCAGTGCACCGGCATTATCAAATTCACCACAGTAGTTGGGGGCCGAAAATATTGTGACAAGTTGTCTCTCGGCAAAGAATTCATATCCATCCTCCACAACCTAAGCCAACAACATTTGTATTTCAGAACTTAGAGAAGAGAAATCAATGAGAAAAATGAGGAATGGGGGAAAATGTTGCTGATTCTACCTGATGGGCACGACAGACAAGATCCAAGTCATGTGTTGTTAAAAACTCTTCCACCTTATCAGGACCAAAGGTGTATGAGACTCCTCTATCATTCATTCCCCAACCTTTGACATCTTTACTGGGATCTGACCAAAGCAAATCACAAAGCAGGCCAGTGTCGGGAATGACCGTCGGACGAGACAAGTTTCTTATTTGATCCAAGTTTTGCAGATCAGGAGAGAGACCACCATGCATACATAATATTTTGTCATCAATTAGAGCTGCTACAGGGAGGCAGTTAAAGCAGTCAGTAAATGCCTTCCATAGTCTCACATTAAAGCGCCGCTTACATTCATCATAAAACCCATAAATCCTGTTAATAGAAGCACATTCGTGATTTCCTCTGAGAAGGAAAAAGTTTTCAGGATACTTGATTTTATAGGCAAGCAAAAGACATATGGTTTCTAGACTCTGCTTGCCACGATCGACATAATCTCCCAGAAACAAATAATTGGCACTAGGGGGAAACCCCCCATATTCAAAAAGCCTCAACAAATCACTGAACTGCCCATGAATGTCACCTGAAAATGCAAAAGAAAAATGAAAACTATATAATCAGAAAGACTAATGCACACGCCACAGGCTATTGCAAAACAAATACCCCAATCTTTATGAAAGAACAAAAATTTTAAGTCGTGATATGAATCCTCATGCCATTCCTTATGGGACCAAATTTCATTTGGGGGTTTTTTCAGGTTAACATTGTGAAGGTCGAAAATATTCAAAAGGGTTCTCAATTTTCTTCTTGGAGGCTCCATATCAACAATGCTCATCAAGGAGGCTAACCAATTGAAATTTTCACAATGCTCTTCCCTTCATATTATACGATATTCTAATAACATTATGAAAGAAAGCAAAACATATCCCTAATCACCCCCTCATCGACCAGTCAAAGAATCGAACTTTAAACCGGCATCCAGAACAATTAAGAAAAATGAAACATAAAAGGGGTAAAATCAAATAACCCATCAAACATATCTCATATTTCACAAGAACATATAATCATTTCAAAACCAAAACACCAGCAAATTAGATAAAAAATCGAACATATTAAACCAAGTTCCCCCAAAAAAAAACAAAAGGGGTCGGAGACATTTTGCCTTGAAACAAGGAATCAATTCATTATATGGGAAAAAAAGAAAAAAATAACCAAAAGGGGGAAGATTAAAACGGACCGCAAATCTTAATGGGTGCTTCAAGCTCGAGCAAATTGGGTTGCTGAACGAAAATCTCTCTTGAAGAAGCACAGAGAAGCTTGATCTCGTTCTCGGAAAGCTGGACCTGTTTGCCTGGCCTCGCTAATCGAACCTCGGTGAGGCGTCTGATTATGTCGTCCAATAAAGCAGGGTCCATACCTCCCTGCCCTTGCGAGGCCATTCAATTCAATCAACGAATTCGAACCCTTTTTTTGTTTTCTTGTTCTTCCTTTTCCCCCTTTCTTCAACAGTCAAGAGCTTCGAATGAAAACCTAGAAATCAAATTGAATTCAAGGGAAGGTTTTTATTTTTTAATTTTTAACATTTTCGTCTCATCTCTCTCTCTCTCTCTCCTTTTTTTTAATCATTTCCTGCCCGTTCTTCTTTCCGTTTTTTTGTTTTGATTTTTTTCCCCTTTATATCTCTTAATTAAAGGTTGTATAAATGATCTAAGTTCTTGATTCAAATTTTGAAAATGGCTCATCATTTTGTTCATCATTGTTTGTGGCTTTTGAATTTTGACTATTTGTCCTTTAAAAGACCAAAATACCCTTGTAGCCTTTTTTTAAAGATAAGTATTTCCATCTAAGTATAGGGTGAGAATTGAAGTTTTTTTTTATAAAAAAAAATTAGAACAATGCAAACGAAAAGCCAGAAAATTCGAACAACCTACATGATTACATCACGAGATACCAACGGGGTAAACCACCCAGGATATGAAATTTGAAGAATGGAAATACTCTTGCTCCTTCAATGTCTTTTACGTGATGTAGTGTGCCAACATATTTTGGTTGACGAATATGGGAGAAGGGGATAACCCCAGATCGCAACCCCAATCTTTAGCCTGATCAATAAAAAAAACTTTAGAAATATCTAATGCCTCATCATTCAATAGATTAACAACCATCAACCAGTCAGATCCACCAAAAGATTCAAAAGATGGAGTAAGGAAATACTCTCAAGCTCAAAACAAATGACCATCGCTTCAAAAAGTTCCATCTCATTGCAACAGGGTATGAATTTCAAACCAGTAAAACGTACACGACCCAAATGGTCCCAAAGCACCCATTCAAGATAGCCTGACTTAGAGATAGGACTCTAAGTATAACACCCCGAATTTTCGAGTAATTTCAATTTAATTATCTTGAAATAATTGGGTGATTTTGAAAATTTGGTTCAATCTTGGTGAGTAATAATATTTTGGAAACTTTATTGGTGACTGAAAATTGGGTTTTAAACCCTTAATATTGATTTTGTCTAGGTTGAATTCATTGTTTGGAGTTTGGAAGAGAATTGAGACTTAGTTGCATTTCGGATAAGTTGTTTGGAGATAATTGGAACATGTTTATGATTGTGTTTAGGCATTAATTGTATATTTTAATTGGATTCATGATTATAGATTTGATTAAAGATTTCTAAAGGTGTAAAGGAGATTAGTTGCTTGGATAAGAATTAATTAAGCTTAATTCTAAGGTAAGTGGTTTACTACCGGTTCGCCTACGAGCCCGGCGCCCTAACTACGCTATATATGATAAGATGAATATATAACTTGAAAGCATGTCATTGATTGACTAAGTTATCGTGGTAAGCCTCATGACCTTATGGACTATATTGGGTGAGTTGGATGCCTACGCTCTATATGGGCATAAACATGTGATTTAGGGCTTTAAATATGTATTTTGTATAATTATCGTGATGGATTTGATAATATGATTATGATATGAAATCTTTTGGATGACGGATGCATGTTAGATTAATGGTGTCTGTTATTTTTCCTATCGGGTAGTGTACATCTTATGATTGTGAACCTTCGAGTTCACTACCTATGCCGATGACTTTATGTTTCTTCGAATCACTACTTATGTTTATGATTAGGACCCTTCGGGCTCACTAACCTTTGATTGTGTGCCTTCGGGTTCACTACTTATGTTTATGTTTATGCTTATGTTACGTACACTTGTGCCTATGATAGGGAAATAACGGACTCACCTAGTTGGCTCGGTAGTGGGTCACTTACTGAGTATTTTTATATTCACTCTTTCCTATGTAGCATTTTTAGGTAAAAGAAGAGATAGACAGACGAATGACAAGAAGAATCCATGACTATGCCATTGAGACCAGTCAATGCTTCCGCTCATATTTTTATGTTTTTATGTTTTTAAATCTCAGTCTTGATGCTTGATTTCAGAATTGTAGATTTTTCTCCATTAGATATTTTATACAAAATTTATAGTTTTGGTTTTATAATCTTAGGGGTACCCCGATCAAAGCTTTTCAATTATTAAGATTTAACAAAGTTATTTATTTTATAAAATTCTTTTGGTTTTAGTCAAATATATGAAAAGTGTCGTTTTGAGAAATATGCATGCATGTAGTAACGACATAGAACAAGTCAGTGGAAGTCGGATGGTTACACTAAGCAACATCGGTATTCAGCTTTCAAAAAGACACCACATAAGGATGCCACCGATGGAGGTTGGATAAAAGGGAGGGCCTCCACACTGCCTTTACCACCAGACCCCACCCTTTCTTATTGAAATTTTAAAATATGTCTTCCAATAGAATCACTAATAGACTCATCCGCTAGTTGCATCTAAAGCACCAAGTTATTTCTTACCTCTCAAATTTGCCAAACAATGATCACAATCTTGTCTAGTTCAGTAGAAGAAACTCGATCAAAGATCCAAGACCTGTAGTTGTGGTAACTCTAATAAGACATGTCATCACAACGAATAGGCCAGATCTCTCTAGTTACCAAACACTTCCACAGAAGAGGAGTTGTTGTTTCCACATGAATCCTGCAAAACACACAAATGAGATTAGATTGCACGACTTTGTTATCAAGATTAGTCTTATTTGGATAGATATCATGAATAATTTTTCAACAACATATTTTAGCCTTAGGAGGGGCCTTAGTCTTCCACAAAAATTGCCACAATAACTTAGAAGCATTCCTTAAAGACGAGCTAGCCACGTTTAAATTTGCGATATTTAAACCTAAAAAATAAGCATTGTTAATAGAGAAAAACTCCATTCAAGATCAGCCCAATGATTTGAAGATATGAAAAAAGAGAATTGATGTTACTAATGTTGTGATGCAAATTGTTTTTTATAGTATGATAAAATGAATATTATTCTCATTTATTGATAACTATATCACACCCTTTAATGAGATGATGAACTTTTACTTAATTATTAAACTATATTCATGAGATGATCATTAACTTTTATTTTATTAAACTATACTCATCATATCATTATGTTAGATCAAGAACCACATTCCAATCTCTCTTTTATAGACTTTTCCAAGTGAAACCAAAACCTTCATTAATCAGGGTCAAGTAGACCACAAAGATTGATAGGATCACAAACTTGCTCATTTGATAAATACTTTTTCCTTTTCACAAAGCTTTTGTTTTTTTCAAGGAAAAAAAAAAGATTGCTTGAGCTTTCAAACTACTTTCATGATTTTGATCTCTTTTCGAGATTGGTTCGTAGAATTTCGTAAATATCCACCAACTTTTTAGGCTTTTAATGGTATAACGTCGATGTGCACCACAAAATAAGCATTATTTAAGAATGGTGTGAGATCCAATAACATTAATAGAAAAAAAGTTTTATGAAGAAACATTCATGATATAAATTGAGAAAGGAAGTATTAGCTCAACGTTAATTGACATATATGATCTACTCCCTTCATTAATTGAGATAAGAGTTTCGATCTATTGAAACAATGGTACTTTATCCACTAATATGAATTTTAAAAATAAGTAATGTAACTTGATAAATAGTTTTATTAAAAAAAAAAAGCTTAATAGATAATAGAGTTTCATTTTATATTTTCTTTGTAATTGAATGTATAAATGGTGCTAAAGCGAGTCTAATTCAAGTGACATATTTGACATATTGATGTATTAGCAATCAAGAGAAATACGGTTTGAGCATCTCTCTCCCTACTTATAGAAATTTGTAAATAAGTAGTCCATTATGAGTTTAAAAATTTTAAAAACATGTAATTGTTTTATTATTATTATTATTTGTTTTGGTCTCTAAATATGATTTTTTAAAATATGTTCTCCCTCCATTAAATATTTTGATTAAGTATATGGTTATAATCAATGTTTGAAATGTCGAGATCTATATTTTACAAAAATATTGTTGATGAATATTTCGAGAAAATTTATAGAAATTGTAGAAATTGATGGAATGTGTTTGAAATAGTCAAGAACTTTAATTGTGACTTAATTAAACTATAATGTCTCATTTTTAATCATTGTATTATATCTAAAACTAAGCTGTAAAAGTTGATGAAAATGTCAATGCAACAAGATTTTTTTTAAGAAAAAATGAAAATTAATTAATTTTTTTTAATTATTTTAGATAACTCCCATTGTGTCTTAATTATATATTTATACTATGATTATTTTTAACCATCATATCAAATATTGATAATTAATTACTAAATTAAAGGAAATATGAAGTATTTGCGTGACAAAATAGTTGTAAATGATTTAATATAAAATATAAATTCTAATATCAAAATGATGACCTTGATGTAAAATTGATGGGAAACTAAAAATTAATTTAATTAAAATGCAAGAAAAATATATAAATATAAACATAAATATAAAAAAGGAAGAAAGAAAAAGGATAAACAACATGGAGTTTAAAAAGATTAAAGAAAAAAAACCATAGAAAATTAAAATGTGAAATATGAAAGTATTGAAAGAAATATATATATATATATATATATATATATTTTGTGATTTAGAATGTGTTTGGAAAATTGATGGGAAATTGAAAAAGATTAAAAATAAATGTTTAATGGAAAATTGAAATGTTTGATGAGAAATGTGATGTGAAAATGAAAAGTAATTTAATGAAAATGTAAGCAAAATAAAATTTTAAATTTAAATATAAAAAAAGGAAAAAAAAAAAATAAAAAGACAAACAAGATGGTGTTAAAAATATTAAAAAAAAACTCGAAGAAATTCACCTAGATTTAAAAATAAATAAATAAAATGTTGTCGAAATCGTAACACACATCATGTCGAAACAATCATCTCAATATGTTGATCGACATTTCGAGACGTGGACCGACATTTTTCACTATGATTATCATTTGAATTTTTTTATGAAATAATTACAAAAATATGAGATATAGGACATTTTGTCCAACGAGTTAAACTCTTTATTACATGATTGAAAACTAACATGGTATAAAAATCATGTCAAATGTTTTCCATTTCATGCATTAAACTTCCTACTATGTTTGTACATAGAAATCCCACATTTCTTACCGTTCCTTGGAAACTTATTGAAGTGATTAGTTTCAATGTCATAGTAAATAGAGTATTATAGTTTAAGGCTTCCTATCTATCTGTCAAAGCGAGCATAACTCAACTGATATATGAATGCATTAGTAATTAAAAGGTATGTGGTTCGAATCTCCCTATCTAATATTATACTAAAAAGGCTTCCTTTTCCATTTGGTTTTCGCTTCTAGAGTGAATGAAGTATTAAAGCGGCATCGACATATGGTAGCTCGGTTGACGCTGAAAGAACTTTCTTTATTGTCGGCATAACTGCCATATGCCGACACCACTTCCTTGGCATTAGCATAAGGTCCCAAAATTCAAAAAAAATAATCAGCATCGTGAGATCAACCCTCCTTTTTCGACGGGTAGCCAGTTTACAGTTGCCGACAATCTAAATGGTGTTGAAAAAAGTTTTTGGATGCTATTTTAGCTTTTCGACAGTTTTATCAGTAAAAAAAAGTGAATCTCTTGTGGTATTATCTACGTAATAATAATAAACTATTGCATAGTATTCTTTTTAAATGTACACAACCGTAGTAGAGAAGACTTGAAATAAGTCAATTGGGAATAAAGAAGAAATTAAAACCCTCTTTATTAACCTCTCTTGTCATGAATGAAGCTTTACACCTTCCTCATGTGAGGCTTTATATATCGAACACCCATTTGGAATTATTCTAGCTAGCTAGTTAGCTACGTTCTATATATATCCAATAACTAGTTTTTAATTTCCAGCCACACAATCCATGTGTTGTTCTTATTTAGTGAACTTAGATTCATGTTCCATTGCTTATAGCCACCCATTAATTTGCTATATATATATTTCTCAATAAAAGGTTATTGAAAATAAAAATTCCTCTACACTATTTAGAGCATATAGGCTACAAAATTTGCATGGCCAAACCTTAAAAGGAAGTTTTAGCTTTCTTTTTGGAATACATGGAATTAATTGCACTAGAATATTGTTGAGTTTACATCATTGTAATTAAAGTTTCTTCTCCCTCTTTAATATTAGTGATATTAGTCACTTCTTTTAGAAATTAAAATAACACTATTTGGTTTTTAAAGTTTTGAAAGGAACACTTTTAGTTTTTAAGGTTTGAGAAATGGTCATAAATGGTCTCTAAACTCTTTTTTACCATTAGTTGACTAACTGTAAATGATGTGGCAGTTAAAACGTTGACTGTACCGCTTATTTAACAAAATATATTAATTAAATAATGTTATATTTTGTTGATTAGACTCTTCAACATCATTCTTATCACTTTGATCTTGTTCTCCTCTTTTGGGGAAATCATTGTCACCGTCATTATTGGCGAAATACACCATCAGCAAAAGGCTCAAACTATCATTCTAGATCAAGGAGGAGAAGGCTAGAAGACCTGAAAGGTTTCAAAGAATTCATATCTAAAAGGACTTTCTACACATAACATGTAAATAAGTAGGCTCAATTACACAACTGTCTAAATTTTTCTATTTTTTTACATGAACAACCTAATAGGTTGTTATTTTACACAAAAGTATTAACTAATTCGCCTTTTCAACCCTCCATATCATTCATGTTTTAAAAATATAATAATAATAATAATAATAATACCAAAAGACGAATATAAGGGAAACTTCTAACAAAGTAAGGAAAGTTTCTCCAAAAGTTAAAAAATTGTTTCCCTCATAAATGAAAGCAAGAATCGACAAAAAACTTTGAAAGAAAAAACAAGGTATATCTGATATACAACACAATATATTCGATATATATTTGAATTTTCAAGAAATAAACAATGATATATTTGATAAGTGCCTGAACAGGACAATTTTAGAGAATATGTCATCTTATATATTGAACAATATATGCAATGTATATTTATATTTTCTACTATATATATTTTTAAACACACCAAACAATAAATCATAATATATGCAATATATATTTACATTTTCAGTATATTACTAGTATATTTGATATATACTTGAGATCTCAATGAAGAGATAATTCAATTATCACCTAGAAGTAGGAAAGAAAATAAATGAAATCTCCTATAAGAAAAGAAACATTAATTTGAAATATTATGCATTAAATGCATATCAACCAAAACTAATAAAAAAAAAAAAGAAACACAATCAAAATTTAAAGATGATGTTAATAAAAAAAAAATTAAATATTTCAAAATTTTGAAATAAATGACAAAAAATATTAAATTAGTCCGAAATTAAAGCTAAAAGACTTAACAAAATAATTGAAAATCTAAACATTTTATGAAATATATGGTTTACATGGAAAATAAAAATCTCTCTCAAATCTTTCTTGCCCCACTTTTCAATACTTGACTAATGGAGGCGCAATTTCCACTTTCAATACTTAACTAATTGAGAACCTTACTTTCAATACTTACCAATGGATGGTTTTTCTTTTGTATTCCTATCATCACAATTTTGTTCCCTTTCTATTTTAGCACTTTCGTTACTAACTTCTTAATCCACTAAGTATAGATTAATCATCCAAACTTAAAAATATTTGATTTTTAAATTATGAACCATACTTAAATCATCAATTGATCCAAAAACATAATATTTTAGGGGTTTGAACACGAGACTTCCTTATCACTTAATACCAAGTTAAATTATTGATTGACCCAAAAATTTAGGCTAATGGAAGAAGGTAAATTTAATATTATATAATCTAACAACCACCTTTTAAGAAATTTAGAATTATAATGTTCTTCATTAGGTAAAGTTCTCGGACCATAAGTGTGTTGGAAGAATTAATAGGAACGATGAGCCTTTTATCTTCATTAGAAACCAGATTATTTTCCTGCAAGGAATGAACATTCTTCCTATTGTGAATCCTTGATCAATGTCTAGAATTTCAAATGTCCCTTGCTGGAGGAATAAACGGGGAACACTTAATGTTTATTGTTCATCCAAAATGAGATTTTCCAACAAGATGTTTGTTTTTTTTGGCCTTTAATCTCAAATTAATTAATTAGTTATTATTTTGATGATAACAAACCTACTTTTATTCACTAGTTATTTTAGTGTTATGAAATGTCCATTATGTAGAGCTAGAAATAACAGTTACAATGCAATTTGAATCACTTAAATCAGGGCTCAAACGAAAAAGATATCGCCAAAACAAACTTAACGGAAAAATACCCGAGGTCGATGATGTGGCGGCCAAATCATCAAAGTGGACCTACTAGAGGATGACAAATGACAAGTGGAGCAATAGATAAATGACATATGGGGTTTTTGATTTTTAGATTAGTTTAAATCTCCACCATTCAATTTTCTTTTACCAATATCTAATGGCCCAAATTGAATTTGGTTTTCACCTATCCCATCTCTTTTTAAACTCTCCATCTTCTCCAAAATTACAATAATTTTATATTATTTTCAATCCTCCATAAAATACAAAGCATCCATTGTTGATCTCTCCAAGCTTTATTTTTCTTCTTTTCGTCTAATTCTTGAGAGATATAAATTGTATTGTGAGAATTGATTTATTGAACCTTTCAAATTTGTAAATTTACTCCTTGAGAGAGTTTTCTCATCTCGTTCTTCATTTTCAAATTCACTATGAGGGTTGCTCTTGATCCCTAAAAAGAGTGATTGTAAAGATTTGATCCTCAACCGTAGAAAGGATCAGATTTGTTCTTGCATCCGGAAAAAGAACGTTGTAGCAGTTCGACTTTAAGTCGTGGAAAAGAGTTTGTAGTGACATACCCAAGAGGAGCTTCGGAAGTAGATGTAGGCCGGTTGTGCCAAACCACTGCAAATCACAATGCCAATTTCTCTTTCCCTCTCCTAATTTATTTTTGCAATTAATTTTTGTTATTATATTTCATTGCATGAAATTAATTGTATTTTTTAATTCTTGAAACCAATTGCTCATATTTGTTTATTTTGATTTTGATGGGTAGTTCTTAAAATTTAATATCATTTACCAATCTTATTATTAGAATTAAATAGGGTGCTTAAAAGTGTTAGTTTTAATTTCTTGATTACTTTGGTTGAATTTATTTGCATGAAATTCTTGTTTAAATTATTTATTAGCAAAATGTTTGTTGATTTGCTTAATTGGCCCCACATTAGGAAAAAATTTTCATTAGCTTAATTAAACCCTATTCACCTCCCGGTTGCCATATCGATCCTATACAAGAGACATTCATTCCTCATTTTGGATGAATCCTGCCATCATATATGGAAGCATTTCACATCCATATTTGAGGATTATTTGTTGTCGCAAAAACATTTAACGTAGCAAATCAAAGTTGAGATATCCGATTGTGCTTCCAACTTGTTGCTTGTCGGATGGCTTCCTCCTCGACGAGAAATATCCCAGATCTTAGAACTCCCTAGATTTGAATCTGAAACCATGGTTGAATGATTCCTACGGAGAACACAGAAGAGTATGAAGAAGAGGAATCAAAATCTCGACAGCAAAAAACTAACATTATTTAATTAATATATTTTGCTAGTTCAACTGTACATTTAAAATGTGAAGTACCACATCATTTATTGTTAGTCAACTAATGGTCGAAAGAGTTTAGGGACTGATAATTTATAGAAATACAAGTTATTGTAGCCCAAAATAAAAATAATGAGGAGTGTTCGAGGAGGAATTCATTAGAATGCTAGAAAATTGATTAAATGAAAGATCTAACTACTTAAAGTTGTAGAAAAATCAAAGAAAAGATCAAAAGGAGAGAAGGATGCCTTGAGCCTAGAGCCACCCTGCAATGAATGCACTGTGCGGCGAGCTGTTGAACATCCAATGCAAGCTTAAAGGGGACTACCAATAGAATCAGGCCGCAACATGAAACGTTACTATATGCTTTAAAGATCACGTTGCTTCCCATGTTTTGAAAATGACTAATTTCTCCTATTGTTTGATTGTTTGTGAATGTTGTAACATCGGGGGATAGATTACTTTCACTTCAACCTTCATTCTTACCAAGTTCTATATGCTTCTTTTAGGGTTTATACTCGTGCTTTTGAAGAAGATTTGATAATATAGGTTGTAATTTTATGATAGACATATAGCAAGATAATGACGACCATACATTCATGAATATTTTTCAAATCTCAAGGACTAAAAGTATTTCTTTTCATACTTTAGAGACTAAATTGACACTTTCCTCAAACATTCGGGGATCAAAAGTGTATTTTACCTTAAATTTTATCGACATGTTTGGTGGGCAATTCAAATTATATTTTATGTTCTATGTTTTCCGAAAACAGTTTTTAGATTTTGTGATCCAAATAATGCAAATTCTGAAAACAACATTTTTATGTTTCTAGTGTATTAAGATTTTGAATTTGAATTTTTAAGATACAGAATTATATTAAAAAAAAAAAAAAAAAAGATAAAAACATTGACAAATTGAAAGAATCGAATCTCTAGTAGAAGCATTTAATCGCATTTGCTTTAATTTTTGTTTAGATAAATAAATTCATAAAAGTATAAAACAAAATTACAGAACATCACATGCTGTAAAATTATGAAGGCCAACCACGAGTAAGGGAAAAAGACACAATACCTTTGTAGAAACCTTTTCCTGCACTGCAAAATTCTTTTTCATATTAGTTGAAGTATTCTCCAAGAGGTCTTCTTGGCTATGTCTCTTAGTAAGGAACTGACTGGTGGGAGTCTCTTTGAAAGATGGAGGAATTGATAGTGAAAAGTTGAGAGAAATTCAGAGGACCTTTTTCTATAAAGTTCTTGTTTGTGAGAGAGAGGGATTGTGATTCTTCAAGCAACCAACACCAATACAGAACAACTCCCTTTGTATTTAAGGAAGGACTGCAGTGTGAAAAACTTTGCCCACCTCCCCAATCCACTTTATTAAAGGAGAGTTAATTAATTTAATTTTAATTAAATAAATATTTGAATCATATTCAAAATGTAAAATTCTCTCTTAACCTATAGTTTTAATATGAATCTCATTCATGTTAATTTATTATTTGAATTATATTCAATTACATTAATTCACCCATATTATATAATTTGAATTTGAATCATATTCATAATTAACTAAATATTAATATATCTACATACATTACATTTTATATTAATCGTATCTGATACATAAATCTTTCCTAAATTAATTTGAACATTTCAAATTATTCCTTTAATACCCTGGTCCTTACTAATCCGTTGTGAGCTAGCAAGAAGACTTTATGAACCTATAGGGTATAAACTCCAATGATCGGAGATTAATTAACTTCCATTCATTAACTATGGGGCAAACCATTATAGACCCGTAGTTGCACTATTATGCACTCTAGGACAAGGGAACTACTCATCTACTCACCCTATACGGGAAAGAGTGAATTTCATCTTGTGAAATTACGTTCCCAGCTCCCTATTAGGTCAAGTCCCCATAATGGTTGATATATTGAGTCGGCAACTCGAGCAACTCTCATCCATACAAATCAAAGGACGAGTACTCATGAGTAGGAGTTCATAACTCATTTAATATTAAGATTGAGTTACTTATGATCATCCTATGAAATATTAATCTCTTCAATTAATGGATTTACAAAGAGAGATTAATTATTTTGCGGTCCAATCTTATACAAACTCTTCGTATAGGATACCCCACTCACATGTCTCCAATGAAAGATATGGATCATATCATTGTAATAATTACAAAGTGCGTCGTATCCATAGTGTCACTGGGATAAGACACCCAACCTTATCCATATATTATAGATCGTTTAGGTTATTACTTGAACATGATCCACCTGTATGTCAAGTACATATTGTTCAAGTTTTCATAAAATAACCTTGGATTTAACTTTATTAGATTAAGTTGTACAAAATTAAATACCAAATAAATAACAATTTATTTTATTAATCATCAATAAATAGTTTATTTACAAATGACGAGCTTAAGGGCATAAAACTCAATGAAAATATAGTATTTCATATAATAAACTCAATTATTGTTGTTAAACTAAAATATGTATTATATAATATAGTATAAATTGTATGTTACTACAAAATAATAATTATACAAATTTTTTAACATAAACTAGATTAATTCATAAGTTAATTAATTATATTCAACCTTATATATAGTGAGTAACTATAATTAGTTTTATGGTTGAATAGTTTATAAATATATTATCGAACACATTTTGAACAATTGTTTAAATTGGAATTTAATTTTTGAATCTGCTACCAAACACATATATGAAAACCTCAAATACAATTATGTGTTTTTATTGAATATCTTATTTTCAACTTTCTATTTTTAGATTGTCTACCAAACCTACCCTAAGTTTTTAACTGTTAGAAGTCATTTGTTGAGTGGAAATCCAAAATTCTCGAAGGATGGGCATCTGAGAGCCTGTTTAATAACGTTCCTGTTCTCTGTTTTCCGTTTCTCTTCCATTTCTTGTTTTTTTTTTTTTTTAAGAACAAGAAACAGAAATATGTTTGATAACTATTCATGTTTCCTGTTTCTTGAAAAAAAAAATATATGTTTGATAACTATTTCTTATTTCTTGTTTTTTTGTAACAATATAATACCAAAAATATAAATATGTCATACATTAAACATAAAAAAAGATATTATCAAAAGTTTATGTCATCTAATACAAGTAAGTCTTGATGACAACTAAATATAATAACAAAGTTGTATCTTATCTTTCATATATGTTACCTAAATTTGATCGGTGATGTCATCTCTAACTTGAGTCATTTGTCTTAAATGATGTCGAGTAAAATCCAACTTAATTATTTTATTATGTAAATGTGGTGGTCGTAAAATATTAAAGTTAAGCTAAATAAATATTTTAGTTAGCAAAATTTATATACTGTAAAATTCTACTCGATTTTAGATATACTAAAAATATTAGAATTAAGATAATATATAAACATACATATTGCAAAATTTAATACTCAAAAGTTGAAATATAAAAAAATAAATTAATATACATATTGAAAACTAAAATAATATATAAATCTAAATATTGAGGAATTTTAAAATTCAAAATTAAAATAAAATATAAACATTACAAAATTATTTTTGTAAATAGAAAAATTAATCAATAAAATAAATAAAATATAAAAGATGGAAATAAATATAAAACAAAATACACAAAATGAAAGTACCTATCTTGGTAGTTAAAATTTGAAATATAAAAAAATCAATATACATGTTGAAAATTAGAGTTGAACACACAACAAGAGATGAAAGGATAGAATGGACATGCATGACTACCAATAGGTCAAGGATGAATTTTAATAAATAAAAGAAACAACATTATAAAAAACAAAAATGAAACCGGGAAAAACTACTTTTTGTAGTTTCTCAAATTTGGCTTCATATTTAGAAACGTTTCTCGAATTCTAGAAACAAGAAACGAGAATGATTATCAAACAAGCCAATTTCTTAAAAAATGATAAAAATAAATAAAAAAATAAAAAATGAGAACGTTATCAAACGGGTCCTGAATTATCTCATCTATTTTGCAGGAATGTGAAATATCTAGATATCTAGAGATATCTAAACATCCTAAAATGCCCATACATAAGACATTTATCTAATTATAGTTGCCACTCTTTAACATGGATTTTTAAGATTCCAACGTAATGTTTCTTTTATTATATCTTTTCAATAGTTGTCCAAAACTCTTAAATTTATTCACTTCTCTCTCTTGTACAAGCACTGAAATGATTTTTTTAGTTATTTCTATAAACTAGCTTTATTTAAATACATATATGTTATATAAATTTGAATTATGTTAAAATGATGAAAGAATTACATAAATAACCCTAAATGCATTTTTGGAACATTATATAATTCTTTAAAAAAAATATATCATCTACAAATTCCACGAAACAAACATATTTATCTAAATATTCCAAAATATTCATAAAAATACTCTTACAAAATAAATGCGACTATCAATGATATTCTATATCTCTAATTTTCGAAGCATCTATAATTTCGATCATTCAAAGATTTTGATTATCTAGATTCTTAAAAGTCAAATGATTCGTTGGAATAATCTTGAAAAAAAGCATTGTAATTACAACTATACACTTTTTTACCCCTCCTTTATTAGTGCATGTGATCATTCGTGAAATTACAACTTTACACTTTTTTTTAATCTCTTCTTTCCTTACTTCAAGGACCACAAGTTATGCCCTTTTTACTACTTTAGGACACATCCTAATAATAAAAATATCTCTAGGCTCCTTTTCATCTCAAAATTTTATTTTTGTTTAGTGTATAGGTCCTCCAACTTTTGTGGTTTTTTGTCCATAGTTTGTCTGATTTAAAATTATATATTGAAATATAATGCAAAAATTATATATGTACATTAGCAAAAATTTAATATGCAAGTAATTTAATACAACTTGAGAAGTAAGAATTGAGATTTTAGAAATTGAAGGATTAAAGTAAAATATGTTTGGAAATGATTTTGAGAATCACCAAAATCACTTTTGACATGCCTAAAATCACTTTTCTTCTAAAATTGTGATGTTTGGGAATGATGAGAAAGTTATTTTAATACTTGGGTGCATCTCTATCTCTCATGAAAATTTATAGTACTCCTGTAGTACTATACTCCGTGTGTTCACATTATAAATTTGTCTTCCTAAATATTTGTAGATCGCACATTGATGTTAGTGGGTCCTACCTTATTTTTAAAAGCAGATTGGCGTGACACACAATAAGTGGAGGTACTATGAAATTTTTTTCATACTACCATAATATAGGAACTTTCGACCTTTTATCTAATAAATGCATCCCTTCCAGAAGTCGGAGTTTGTTGCACGTATTAGCTTTAGAATTACTACGGTTATCCAAGTAGCAGATACCATCAAACAAATTATAACTGATTTAATGAGTCATTCGCAGTTTCACAGTCTGAATTAGTTCATACTTACACATGCATGGCTTAATCTTTGAGACAAACATATGACTATTGGCAGGATCAACCAAGTAGCATTCCTACACGATGTTGCAGCCCGCATGCCGTCACCTACTGTCGTCCGTTAAGATAACAGAGGGCGCCAGATCAACGCGGGGAGCGAGCGTCATTCGTCGAAGCAATCTGTAAAGGCAACACGTTCAAGAGACTTCTCAAGCATATCATGTCGCCGAATGCATTGCATTCGAGAGAGCGAGCACCGACGATGCGGGCCGCAACGAGCCTTGAAAAGGCCAAAGCGGAACGCGACGTGGGCTTTGGGGTTTGTCGTGTACCCAACGAGGGGTGCCGACAGAAAAGGACTAACGAGACGGTAGTATGAAAAATTTTCTCATATCCACTCTATGCATCCCACTCTCACCACACATACAAAAAATAATTAAGATATTTTAAGAAATATGTAAGAAGATTTTGCCATATGGCAAACTATGATTGGACCATTTGGTGGATGCACAAAGATGGGCTTAGCTTGGGATGTACATAAGGGTGTGTTTGGGAGTGATAGTTGGAGTGGTGATTTTAGTGATAGAGATTTTGGAACAATTTGATTTTATAAAATTGATTTTTAAACAATCAAACCTATGTTTGATTCCAAACTTTTAAAGTGATTTTCAAATATATAAAGGTGATTTTGAATTTATCATGTTTGGTTCTAAAAGTAATTTTAAAATTACCAAATTACTAAAAAGGGTATTTTATATTTGGATTTTTGTTTTAAAAAATAATTATAAAAATATCTAATTTTATTAATTTATTTTTTTATTTATTTTAATGTTAAATTATTGTATACATAATTGATACGTGAGGTAAGAAAAATACACATAATAAAAACAAAAGAAAATTCAAAACATATATCTCATCCAATCTAGAAATTTTTGTATCATTACAAAATACTTAAACTAGATATTATCTATTGAAATACAAACTGTATAACAAAACATTAACGAGATATAAGAAGTCTTGCAATTTTCTCCCGCTCCATCAGAAAAGTAGAGAGACTAGAAAAATAATCAACAAGGATCGAAGACAATGATTGAAATATCCCAAAAAAAAATTGTTCATATAGAGAGGAAAAGCCACGAAAGGAACAGAGTAAATAGTAACAAAAAACTAAGGAACGATACAGTGAAAAAGCAACAAAAACTGCTAAAAATTGAAGCTCATCCATGTAAAAAGAAAATTACAAAAAACAAAAATTTACTGAAATCAACACTACCACGGATAGTTAATGGAACCAAGCGACGGACACGAGAGAGAGGATGTATCGGCTGAAAGAGAAGAAAGAAATGGATTAGGGCTAAATCCTATTCTTAAATATGAGGGGCAAATTTGGTGTTCTAAATTTTTTATCTGATTCTCTGATAATCACCCCAACCAAATCACCAATAAACTAATACCTACAAAATCAATTTTTAGTGATTTCAAATTTTTGAAAAATCAATTTTATGTGAGTGCCAAACATCAACTTTTTATAAAAAAAAAATGATTTTGACAAGGGAAAAAGTGATTTTGGTCATGCCAAAATCACTCCCAAACACACCCTAAGTATTTTTCTTTTAGAAACATCCAAGATCAACTCCTTACATTATGGGCCGAGTTCACAACTCTCTAGATTTCATAACTCCTTACTTCTCACTATTTCACTCATTATCTCAAATACCTCCTTAAAGTTATTTCTCATCAATCACTTGCGAGCTGATTCTAAGTGCTTTTTGTTAGTTGATTTTGGAGTGATTTTCCATTTATAGAAACTATAATTTCTTGTTAAAAAAATTCTTCTCCAATTTTAATCTATCTTATTCTAACATTTTTTAAAAAATTGTGCATTTTTCTTTTAAATTTTTTTTGTCCATTTTTAATCTTTATTTACCTCAAAGACCTTCTTCCTAATTTTCTCTCTCTAAAGGTTTTATCATGTTTACCTCTAATTTTAATCTATTTTTTAAAATTCATTTTTCTCACATTTTCTCTCTCCAATAGTTTTTAAACTCTCTTTAGTTTTTTTTTTTACTCTATTTAGCTTCTTTTTTTTTCTCTCTAGATTTTTTTACCTCTTTCTCCAACTTGTTTGCTCTTTAAATTTTTTGTTCCTCACTTTTAACTTTTTTTTTCTCTTTAAAATTTTTCTCCATACTAATCATAATTAAATAATTTAGCTCAAAACACTTATTCTAAGAATCAATTCCCAATCCAAACATGCCTTTGAGTCATTAAAAATCATTTTTAATTTTGATGGTACAAAATCACTTTTAAAAGTTCATAATCAAACATTAAAATAATTGTATGAAAATTACTTTTGACAAATCAATTTGTTAAAATCACTGTTTCTGAAAACATTCTCAAACATGCCTTAAATATTTAGAAATTAAAATCAAAATTCTAAAAGTTTTTTTTTAAGAAATCAAAATTCTAAAAGTTAAAAGTCCATTTGATAACCTCATTTGATTTTTGGTTATTGATTTTTAAAATTGTATTTGTTTTATCATAATATTTTACTCATATTTTTAAAACACTCATAAAATAAGGTTTCAAAAATTAGATTTGATTTCTAAAACACTCATAAAATATAGACAATAGATAGCACAGAAACCAATAAATAAAAGTGCAAGTGATGTTTATAAGCTTAATTTTGAAAAATAAAAAATAAAAAATTAAATTGTTACCAAAGCTTAGATGAATAAAATGAAAAAAAAAAATAAAAGTTACAAAAATCAGCTCATAACAAAATATAATTAGTCCTTAACGTTGATTTTTATTTCCTTAAAGCTCCTCGTTATTTTCAATTTGATTTTTCGAATTAACCATTTTTACTTTCCTCTCAAAAAAATTATTTAAAAATTCTATCCTGTTAAAATTTGAGCCAATTACCTTGTTGAATGAGAAATTTAGACTAATCACAAGTTGTCACGTCATCACAACGAAAGTCAATTTTATTAAATTGAGGGCCAATTAAGAATTATTGTCCCTAAATTAAAATTTGGAGATAAATAAATGACAAATGACGAACTAAAAAAATGTCACATGTCTCATTCTTGGTCATTTCATCACAATGATAGGCTTGTCAAATTTAACAGTGATTGAGTCTAGACAACGATCGATTTATTTGGCTAGTAGTCCAATTGAGTGCCTGAAATTATAAATTGGATCGAGCCGAGAAATTAAAATTACTCGGGTCTAAAGTCCACCCAATTCAATTCCATGATGGAATTTTAGGCCAAAGAAAATATTGGGCCCAAGCCCAAGCTAAAGGCTCATGGTTGTTCTATAAATAGAGATCTTACCCCTTTATTTTGAGGGGATTGGAAAAACTGAAGACGGAAGCTCTAAAACTCTCAAATTTTGAAAACCAAAGCTCTCTCAAGCTCTGAAGATCGAAACCATCAAGCTCTCATACTTTGTACCGAAGCTCTGAAGCTCTGAAACTTTAGATACTGAAGCTCTCTCAAACTCTGAAGATCTGAAGATTGAAGCTCTCAATCTCTGAAGCTGTGAAGATCAAGTTCTCAAACTCTCGAGAACTGTCCAAACCCAAGAACTATAGCTTTGAGAATAAGTTTCAAAACCTTCGTGACAAATCAACATCGAGAAAAAGTTGAAAAGCCCTTAAGATAAATCAACATTGAGAGTAATAAAGCTGCAAAGCCCTTGAGACAAATCCACGTTCGAGAACAAGCTGCAAAGCCCTCAAGAAAAGCCAACATTGAAAACAAGCTACAAAGACCTCACATCAAGTTTACTTTTCAAGAAAAGTATCAAAGGACCATTTATTAAACATTGTACTCACTATACTATACCGAAATTAATACAAATACAAAGTTCATTTCAACAAATTGAATTTCTCTGAAAATCTTGTCGAACATATTTTCTTTGCAAGGTAAATAAAAATAAATAAATAATGAAAAATAACCTATTTAATTGTTGAATGATTATTGGCTAAATTATAAAAAAATACCCTTGAACTTTGTACCTTGTGTCAAAAATACCTTTAGACTTTCATAAATTTTAATAATACCCTTAAATTTGAAAAAAAGTACAAAAATACCTTTACTATTAGTTTTAAATGGAAACCATCAGTACCCTGTTTTTTTTTTTTAAAAAAAAATACCCTCGAACTTTCAAAGTTTTAATAAAACCCCTAAGCTTTAGAAAAGATTACAAAAAATATTTTTTTTATCTTTAGTAAATGGGCGAAATTCGTTAATAGCTCTTTTAAAAAATATTATTGAACTTTCAAAAGTTGTATTAATATTCTTAACCTTGAAAAAAAAAGCTTACAAATGCTCTTACTTTTAGTGTAGTTATCAATTCATTTGAAGTTATCTTGACTTGGAAAGGATCCAATTTTAAAAACAACTTATAATAGATATCTTGATTCTTTTCATATAGATATTCTTATTTTTCTTCCATTTATTTAATTTTGACACAAATTTTCTCAGCAACTAAATATAAACAAAAACTTTAAGATAAAGCATAAAATCCCAAAAAATCTCAGAAAATCTCAAAATCAAAATCTCTCCTTAAAATTCAACATAATGATAAATAGTCAAATATGAAAGAGACCGATAAAAGAAATATTATATTTGATCACATTGAATCTTCTTAACTAATCACAATAAGCATAGGTATTTTTACGAGGTGTTTATGGTTTCGGTTCATATACTAACAATAAAGGTCATTTTGAACTTTTGTTTTACATTTAAGGGTATATTTAACTAAAGTTTAAAGTTATTTTTTAAACAAAATACTAATAGTTTTCATCCAAAACTAATGGTAATGATATTTAATTTTTAAATTTAATGGTATTTTCTAAACTTTTAAAAGTTTTCATTGTTGACACAAATGAAAGTACAAAATTCGAGGGTATGTGCTCTCCGGGAGTACGTATCTTTAATGCATCCCACTAAATTGTCCTATCATAATGTGACATGTGGCAAATTATTTTTATTTTATTTTTAAAATATTTTAATTTTTTTTATGTGAGTGATGGAAGGAAAAACATAAAGATAAATGTATCTTAAAATGCACCCAAATATTATCCTTTTATTATTTAGCCATAATTATTTGAAGTAAAATAATATTCACATTTTATACCTCACATTTATTCTTTTAAAAATTAAAGTTCCATACATCTCATTTATTGTATTGAATTTCGTAAAGATAATAGTCGAGGTGCACGTAAGTTGGCCCGGACACTCACAGATATAAAAAAAAATAAAAAAAATGGAGCTCTTGTTCGGGAGAGAGAAAAAGAAAAGAAAGAAATGAGGAACATAAGAAATCTCCGGAAAATCAGAAAACACATCCTGATTCTTGCTAGCTACACAATTTTGAATATAGAAGATTTTTTTACCCAACTTTATTCCGTTATTTTAATTTTTAATTTCTTACAAATTATCTTTAGCTGTAAAGCTAACTTTTTTTTTTTTCCTAAGTTGTCGCTGTCTATGTGTTTTTAACCTTTTTCTTTCCCTAAAATTTCTGTCTCGTCACTTTTTATTTTAATTTTAAATGCACATTTCCTAAATACTCAAATATTTATTTTTCTCTTAAGTTTAATAGGACGTGCTTGTAGGAAGATTCAAACCTTTGATTTTTGGTTGAGAATATACACCTCTTTAACCTATTAAACTATATTTGGGTTGGTACCAACACATAATTTGAACCCAACCTAATCCAAAAGAAATATATTTATACAAACTAAAAAAGAAAATTGATAGAAGAAAAGGTTAGGTTAAACTATACTAATTATCTCCAAATCTTGGAGTAGGTTTCAATTATGTTTTTAGACTTTTGAAATTTTCACTTTTACCCTTGAACTTTAGAATTTCATTAAAAAAAAAAAAAAAAAACCTTTGACGAGTTTTTTTCTGCATTAAAATAAGTTGATAATTGACACGGCACTAACATATAAAATTTTAAATCCATGCATAATATAATGTGTACAACAGTATCTACATAAATTGATGTATGCAATCACTTTTAATTATGTAACTAAATGTGTAAAATATAGTTACGTAGTGATTTCAATGATATCTTTTGAGATGTGAAATGAGTGATAATCACTTCTTAATTTTATATATATAGTTGTAAATAATAACACATCCACTTTGTAATTTTACACAATCACTTGTGATCATATCAATTTCTATTCTTTAATTTATTTTAACGAAAAATATATTTTTTCATAACAATTCCAAAGTTCAAGGATAGTTTTAGTAGGAAAGTACAAGCAAAATCCCACGTTCGCTAAGAAGAAAGTGGTCATGGGTATATAAACGAGAACAATTTATCTCCATTGTACAAAGTCTTTTGGGTGTGATTCGTTTCAAAAGCAAAGGCATGAAAGTTTATACCTCGTTTCAAAGTTTGAAGAGAAAAGAAAATGAAACTTTTCAAACACAACAAGGATAACTGAAACCTCCAAAGTTCAGCTGTGTTATATGTACCATTTAAAAAACATGGAAAAAAAAAAAGTGGCAACCTTTGAAATTGTAATTGAGAGAAAAAAAAAAACATGTTGTTTAAAAATGTATCTTAAACGTAACGATGTGATATTGAGTCAGTAAATTAAAAGAGTGTCTTTTAGAAGAAGAAAGAAGAAAAAGGGAAGAATTATATTGTCTGTGGTTTTTGCAGAAGAAAAAATATAATACTAAACAGAGAAGATTGAAGAAAAGCACTACTCAAAAACGCCTAGATGCTTTTCTCACCGTCCTATTAATCTCCATAAGAATTAATCAAAATCAAAATCAAAATCCAAAAGCAAAAGAATCAAATTTCAATATATATGGCCCTTTGCTTCGTTTTCCTCAACCAAGAACAAATGCCTATGACAATGGGACAACTTCTTTTTTTTTTTTCTTTTCTTTTCTTTTATTGACTTATTATATACATATAAATGGAAAATTAAGGCCTTTTTTCCCTCTTCTTTTTGGTTGTTTAGTTTATTTAGATAAGAGATTAAATCCCTTGTTACTTGGATATTAGAAGGACAAGTGAGGGATTGCCTTAAAACTAGGGTTTTTTGTTTTAGGCGAAATAATCCATCAACAGCCAAATCAGCTATTCTCTCACTTTCTTATTCACGGATGAGAGGGAGAATATAAGCAGGAAAGACATCTTTTTTAGAATAAAGAACAATCCTGAGAGGATGTCAAAGTTGCAATAGCATGAATAATTTTATTTTCCTCTCTAAGGAATCATGGTGGCTATGTTGGTCGACTATATATATATATATATATATATATATATATATATATATATTCTATACAAACATAAAAAGGAATGGTCGTGAGAAGTTGTCAAAAAAGGCTAATTTATTAAAAAATGCAAATGAACTTTGAGGTTAGTTCCAGTTATACTCATATCGTTTCTAGCTAGCTACCATTGACTTTAATTTAAAATTGATTCAAATATGTAATGGAATGATATTGTCGTTTAAATGGGCGACAAAAACTAGACTATGGTTTTTGAGTTATATATGTAAGAGCAAAACAATTACGTAGGAGACTTCGCTTAGAAAAAATACACAGCAAACATAAGAAATATACTAACAACGACCATTGGGCAATCACTAAAAGGAGTGGGTTACGTTCAAGAAGGAAAATAAATTACTTGAAGGAGTGTTTTCTTAATAATCGCAAGAATGAAGCAAGATTAAGTCAAGGAGAGTAAGTCCTTTCCACGTGTAAAGTTAAATAAATGAATGTTTGCCTCAACTAGAGAGATCGACTTGTCACGTTTCTTGTTATATTTTTAAAACTTACTGCCACTCATATATGTCAAGCTGTGCTACTTGTTTAACGATATAGGATTGTTTAGAGTTATACTTGAATCAATTTTAAAAATTAATACTTAGAAGTAAAAACTATTTAAATGATATAAAAGGGTGTAGTATTTGAAACTAAGCAAACAAAATATAACAGAGATCATCAATTTCATTATTGATAACGACATATTGTTGAAACTTCTCCCTCTCCCAAATTTCCCTTTAATTAAAAAATATATATATGAAAAAGTATCTCTCTTTATCTGGGAAATTGGATTAAAATGAATAAACTAGGAAGTAGCAATGTACAAAAGAATAATAGATGCATGTGGTGAAGTATATATAGGTTTAAATAATTTGATGATTAAAGTGGATTATTCCTGCTGCAAAATCTGTGTTGTTTGTGATAGAGGGAATACTGCCACAAATATATATATATATATATATATATAGATATGTTGTTTGCCTATCTGTGAAGTCATCAAAGAGATAATAAAGAGAAAAAGAACTTGAGAGATTGTTTATTATTATTATTATTTTAAGAATATCATTGGCTTTGTGTAAAGATTTTGATTATCATTTACTTGAAATCAAATATTTACATGTTGGTGCAAGGACCTAAGAATTTTTTGATCAATTATTCTAAAGAAACAAAAAATTATATAGATGCCACCCAAAGATTGGTTTAATGGATAAAAATCAACCACTTGGACAACTATTTTTTTCTTTTCTTAATAAAAAGATTGAAGCGGTTTGTTTCGCATGTATTCAAGATGCCTATCGAGTAAGCATTTGGATTACCGTGTGTTTGTTTTGCGGTAATGTAAGATGTCTTGACATCTAGATGTTCTTAAGCATTTTAGAATACATGTCCTTACGGAAGACATCACCAGAGTTTTGTTTTTTTTCCTTCTTATATGTAATGTATCACTCTTCGTTATTTGCATTCTATAATTAAAATAAATATTGTCAACTATATATATTACTCTTTTTTTTTTTGTTATATTGTAATTATTTTTGTTTTTTTAGAAAGATATTCCAATTTAAATTTAAATTAGTATTTATTTTATAAAAATCTTAAATTAATATATATTATTTGATTGAGAAAAGTAGCATATAAAAACAAGGGAAATTTTTAAAAATAGAAAAATAAGGAGAACTATTTACGCAAAATAGCAAAATTTTTAGATAATTATGATAGACGCTGATAGAAATCTATCATCTATCACGATCCATAAGTGATAGAAATTTATCAATGTCTATCAGTGTTTTTTTTGCTATTTTCTGTAAATAGTTTGACATTTTTTCTATCTATGAAACTTTCCCTAAAAACAATATAAACTATATTAATTTTGAAACAAATCAACTTAATAAAAAATATATGTTATATAAGTTTAAATGCTATTAAATTAATTATAAATCAATAAATAGTCGTGAGGGTATTTTTGAAACATTATGCAAATTTAAGACAGAAATTTTAGAAATAAGCACAATTATCCAAGTATTCTCAGATATCCGTAGAAATATTATTACAAAAACAAATATAATTATGTAAGGATGTCATACATTTATAATTTTGGACATCTATAATTGTAGACATCTAAAAATTCCTATAATCTAAATCTTCAAAAGAACAAACACCCCTAAAAACTTTTGATTCAACCGAAAACAAAGGAAAATATACAAGACAAATAACTTTTAAAAGAACATGGTTTTTATTAATTTTTTTAAAAATAAAGACTTTTAAAATCAATCCTCCAAAATATTCTCTAGAGTTAACAAAAAAAAAAAAAAAAAAAAAAAAAAAGGAAAGGATTTAGCTTCTTAATTTATTCAAGAAACCACTTTGGATTAGAAGACTTTTAATTTACTTGTTGCCCTAACAATAAATTGAAATTTGAAAAGACCTTAAAACCCACATCCACATGGACCAGAAAAACCATAGATAAATTAAAACAAACAGCTTTATATTACTTAATACTTTTTAATTTTTTTTTATGTGTTAATCATCAACTTTTTTGGTTGTCCACCAGATTTAAGCAAACCCATTAATTTGTTTAATCAAAAGTTTGTTCCTTTTTTTGCTTTTCTTGAGAATTTGAGAGAGCAAAAAAAAAAAAAAAAAAAAAAGTATGTTTGTTTGAATGTGGCAGATGGGGATGCAAAAGAGAGAAAGGAGAAAAAAAAAGTTGGGTTTTTAGGTTTCTTCAAACTCATAAGTAGCAATTCCTAGATATTGTGCCTTGAAAGTGACATAGAAGCTTCTTTACAATCACAATCCAACGAAATATGACAATATTTTGGTTTTTAATTCATATATATATATATATATATATATATATATAATAAAAGTCAATACTAGAGTGTATTGTGATGCACCCATCTGTATGCATCTGACGCTAATCACTCACAAAAAATCAGAAATTCAAAAGTATATTAAAAAAGAAATAAGAAGGGATTGTCACGACAAACTATGATTGAACAATTAGATGAAATGCACAAAAATAGATGTAACTTAAGATGCGTCTAAGTATTTTTCTGATTAATATTTTTTCATACTACAACGAATCATTTGTTATCATGAAAAAAAATAAAGAATTGTTTAGAGTCTAAATATAAAAAAATATATCATCTAATAATGCATCAAAACGTAAAAAAATTCTCAAAAAAAAAAAACTAAAATTCTAAAAGAAGAAAGATTATGGAAATTTGGGTCCATTATTCTTGTGACAAACAAGAAAATCATGGAAAAGACATTTCACTTTTTTTTTTTTTTTTTTCCTTTTAAATTGCTAATTTAGAACATAGGATTTTGACTTAATTTAATTTTGATGCCTAAGGTTTAACTTTAATTAGTTCAATTTCTATAGCTTTAAATTTTTTAATTTTTTTGAAACTTTAAAAGTTATAGTTTAAGGTTAAAAGACCACAAATCATTTTGGCTTTTTTTTTTTCAAATATTTTTTACAGAAAAATATTAACTCACTTGTTCGATGTAATATCAACAAAAATGATTTGTGAGATATGACAAACAATAAGAACTAAAGTAAAATTTAAAATTAAGTCAGAATCAACTTAATTCGAATTTTTTCAAAGCTATAAAGATAAAAAAAAAATATAATGATATCGAAATTACACTAATAACCCTTCATTTACCTTATATGAAAAAGATACTACTTTTATTTTAAGAGAATTATACTTTTAAACCATTGACAAAACAAATACACTTTTGAAAACAGATCATAAAGAAAAACAGTTGGAATTAGATGCAATATAAATTGTATAGCACACATTTTATTTTCCTTCAATTTTTTGGGTAAAAAATGAAAGATTTGTAGTGGGAAAAATTTCAAAGGGTTGGATTTTAACTTGTTCCTTGCAATACAAGTCTCAGTAACAAAAAGAAAGGAAAAAAGAAAAAAACTATGTTTAGTGCGTGATATTAAATTTCTGTATTGATATTTTCACTCGACATGAATTAACATTTTCATTATATTATAAAATAAGTAGCAAAACATAAAGTAAATAATCAACCGGTTTAAATTGTCAAATATTTATTATTTATAAAAAATGTCCAAAAATATCTAAAATAGGTAGATTTTCATATAAACCCTTAGATAAGGAAGAAGATTGAAGAAGAAGAGGAAGGATGGGGGAATACAAAAGGAAAAAAAAAATGGAAGAATATCCTGAAGAGGATGTCAACGAGTTCCTCTGTTTTCAGGTGCAAAGTTTTTGTTTTGCCCATCAAAAAAGCAAAGAAATTGAAGGTGTTTAATGGAAAAGGAGAGAATTTAAGATTTTAAAAAAAAAAAAAAAAAAGTTATTAAAATTCCAATGGAAAGCGTGTAGTAAGCAAAACCCATTTGCCAATCTCTGTATAAAACTTGAGCGTACACACTGTCTCTAAAAGATGGCTTTTATGCCCATTTCATGATTCTGAGCCCTTCTTCCACCGTTGCTTTATTGATCTTCCGCCTCAGCAGATTCCCCTTCATTTTTTTCCCTCTTACTTTTCTCTTCATTGCTTTCCCAAGCCAAGAATCTCTCATCACTTCCTTTCTCTCTTACAGATTCTCTTCTTTCCCTCTGTGTTTCTCAACTGCTTTTAACGATGCTTAATTCGTTCTTCTTCAATCCCTTTTCTTCCAACCCGTTTTTTCCCCTTCTCTCTCTCTCTGTCTCCTTTTCGATTTCACAACCCTTTTTCGTTTGGATCATATTCCGCCGATTGATATACGATCAAATACCCTTTTTCGGTTTTCATGGCTCCTTCTGGTCTCAATCATCTTTCTCAGCCTTGCATTTCTGGTATCTACTCTCTCATCCTTCATTTCTCTACCCTCTTCATCGTTTTTCGTTTTGATTTTTCATTTGAGGGTTTAATGAACCTGCAGCATTTGATGGGGGTTTTGGGTTCTTTTTGTTCTGTTGGGATTTTTCCTTATCGATTTCTTCTTCTTCTTCTTCTTGGGTTTCGTCTTTGTTGACGAACAGGGGATTTTTCTTCCTCTTACGCAGAGAAAAAATCTGGGTGGATGAAATGGTTGAGCAAAATTTTCCGGTCAGGAGCCAACAGGGGAGGTGGCGGCGGTGGAGGCGGCGGCCGCCATCCACAACAACTTCTTGGTGATCAGGAGAACATGGTCTGGCGAGCTCCGGCTAGATCATCGGTGAACTTCTGTTTTATTTTTTTCCTCTCTTCAGTTTGATCTTCTTTGGTTAGCTTATCATTGAGATATTCAACTTTTGTAATGAGTTTTGATATATTAGTAGACAAAGCATATGATGTAATAGGCTGATGTTAGTTGACTTTTTCACTTTTTTGAGTGGTTTGGTGTAATAGTTGGTTTGCTCTTTATGCATATAGCTTACTGGAAGTACTTGAGACCCCCTTTTTCCTTTTTTACTTTTGGAAAGAAGAACTAAAGTTATAGTAGTTGATGGCAATCACAGTCACATATATATGTAGGTTCAACAATGTTTTATTTGGTTTGTACTGACTTGAACAAAAACCAAGTTGATTATTAATCAATCAGTGGTTTGTTCATTCATTTTTAAAGGACTTGGTACTTGAACTTGAACAAGCTCTGAACTATGATTTTCCTTCTGTGATTTTATTCTGAATAGCCAAGGGAGCATGTTTAAGCAAAAGCCCAACATGGTGTAAAACAGGGCTAATAATGTAAATCTATTTCATTTGAATAATGTTGGGGAAGAATGTATTTACATGTCGGTTGAATGAGTACGGTTCTTTATTGAATTGTTATTTGAACAGGACGATCCTTCTAGAGCTCAGAAGGATAAAGAAGAACTAGATCATGCAATTGCACTCTCTTTAGCTGAAGATTTAAAAAAGCGAAATCGTATGATCCCCTAACCTGAACTTGGATTTTAAGTGTTTCGTGCTATCGCTCTTCTCTCAAAAAAGGAATCATTAAGATCAAATCATTCTTCTTTTTTGTTTATCAGGGTCTCGTTGGCGTACAGATAATGATGAAGCAATTGCTAGAGAATTGCAGGACAAGATGAATTTATCTCCATATCCTTCTTTTGCCCCTCCTCAGTTCCATCCTGGTGACTACAGGTATAAGGTTATTTTATTTATCTGTTTCTTATTAGCAAATGAATCTTATTCAATCATCTTTTCAATCTACTCACTTGTATATGACTTTCACTTTAACTAGACAAAAGATTCCTTTTTCAAGCATAGGATTTTAGGATTAGTTCATAAAATGGTCTCCTTCTAATGGTCTAATATGCATAATCTTGTCTTGAAGTCGCAGATATTGTGGTGGCTGCAATCGTGCAATCGGCTATGGCAATTATTTAGGATGTATGGGCACTTACTTCCATCCTGGGTGCTTTTGTTGTCGTTCTTGTGGTTATCCTATTACCGAGCACGAGGTATTCTAATATTCTATCCTTCCTTTGGTCTCAAGATTCTAGCTGTGATTTTCTTCTCCTAGTTATGCTTCCCACTCTGTTTCCTTTTCCTTCTCATTCAAGTTCAAGGCTGCATGCTGAAATTTACAGTTTAAAAACAATGTCGAGCATCTATTATGTAGTTTCTTACCAGTTCTTTTTTTCTATGTGGATTCAAGTTTTCATTGTCTGGGAAAGATCCATATCACAAGTCTTGTTTCAAAGAGCTGACTCATCCAAAGTGTGAAGTCTGCCACCAATTTGTAAGAATTTCATTATTGTCTTCATGGCACATTACTTTCTGTAACACGTTACTGGTAGATTGTGTCATTGTGAGGAACATCCACACATTTGTCTGACCGCATTGGTATCTTTCATTAGCGAGTATAAAGAACTTGGATCCAATGTTTTTCTTTGATCAAATTGACCTTCCTGACTCTTCAGTTCTCAACTTTCAGATCCCTACCAATCGAGCCGGTTTGATTGAGTACAGATGTCATCCTTTTTGGTCTCAAAAGTATTGTCCATCACATGAACATGACAGCACAGCCCGTTGTTGTAGCTGCGAGCGTTTGGAGGTATCAATTTAAATAGTTGACATCAATTCCCAAATGATGAGTTATTTACCTCCAGTTTAGCTTGGATGAGGTTGAGGTTTCTCCCTCTAGTGCTAACTACAATTTCAGTCTTGGAATGCAAGATATATTTCTTTGGGAGACGGACGGAGCCTATGCCTAGAATGCATGGAGTCTGCTATCATGGACACAGGAGACTGCCAACCTCTCTACCACTCCATCCGAGACTATTACGAAGGAATGAACATGAGAATAGATCAGCAAATTCCCATGCTTCTAGTTGAAAGACAGGCACTAAATGAAGCTATTGTTGGGGAGAAGCATGTAATAAACTATCTTTTATGCAATTTTTGTACCTATAAAGCAATGTCTTGATCAGCACTTTTTCTTTACAGGGTTTCCATCACATGCCTGAGACTAGAGGTTTATGCCTTTCTGAAGAGCAGACTGTCACCAGTGTACGTTTTCGTGGAGTTGTAATACTTGTGTTTTTTCATTCAAAATTGTAGAGTAGCGATCAAGGTTTTTATAGGTATTGAACTTGTTCTCGTTAATCATGTTCAGATCCTTGGGAGGCCAAGAATGGGAGGGCATCGACGACTCGTAGGAATGAAAACTCAACTGCAGAAGCTGACCCGTAAATGCGAAGTTACAGCCATTCTTGTTCTTTATGGTCTCCCAAGGTAGCCATTCTTGATTCTATACTTTGACATTTATTGATGATTCTTCTAATGTTTCGATGATTATAATCTAAAATGAGAAAAAAATGGAACTTAGAACTACTCTTAAACTTCATGATGTTTGAGCTTTCCAAGAAGGTGAACTGTTAATTATTTTTGTTTTTTTTTGCTTTCGGACACGACATGATAAAATTATAAGGTGGTGAAAAATTTTCATATATCTTTCTTCTATACCACGACTCTTCTGTCGGGTTTATGTTATCCACCATTTTTATACTCTTAGCTTTTACAGATTACTAACAGGTGCTATTCTTGCCCATGAGTTGATGCACGGCTGGTTACGGCTAAAAGGTAAAGCTCCATCCTCTTCCCTTTCCATTTTTATGAATCTTGATCTGTATACTTACCTCGAACACTGACAACTGGAAATTATGGTAGGATATCGCAACCTTAACCCGGAGGTAGAAGAAGGTATCTGTCAAGTGCTTTCCTACATGTGGCTTGAATCAGAAGTAATGCCGGGGTTTAAATCGGGACCTTCGACATCTGCTGCATCCTCGTCTTCTTCCTCTTCCTCGTCCCACTACTCTTCATCGTCAAAGAAAGGTGGTAGATCTTCTGCCGAAAACAAACTGGGTGAGTTTTTCATGCACCAAATAGCGAACGATGCCTCGGCAGCTTATGGGGAAGGTTTCAGAGCTGCTAATGCAGCTGTAAACAAATATGGCTTGCGTCGAACGCTGGACCATATTTTCATGACCGGAAGCTTCCCCGTGTAATAAAACGATGTCTTGTGGTTAGTTTGTTACCAGATAAATCTGAATATAGAGAGTTGGAATTACTCTGGCTTATTCTCCCTGTGGTTTAGACAGCATCTGGTTCAAAAGCGATCTTTTATAATAACATGTATTTCTTCTTCTTCTTCTTCTTAACTTGGTGTTATAAGTGTCAACTCTTTAGCTTCTTTCCTTTTCTTTTGTTATTACCTGCTTTGCCTTCCTTTCCCCTTCTTTGCTGAATTTAGCTGTTTTTGGGAAAGAAAACAGACAAGCAAAAGAGATTGGGGAAACAAAGGAACAAAAGTAATGAAGATAATGTACGTATGATAAATTTTGGATTTGGGAATTAAAGATTTAAAATTGGAAATAATAATAATGTTTGATTCCTGAAAAAAAGACCAGTAATTTTGGTCTAAGTTGACTGAAATTCTTGAAGTAGCAGTTGAACTTGACCAGGATTCATGAATAATCCTAGTTGGAAATTGGCAGTTTTATGAATTCCGACCAAATTTCTCGCAGAGGCTTCAAATATGGGTATTCTAGGGCCTCTTTAGAATGATTTTTTAAGGGTTTATAAACAGCATTTAGAAACATTTATTTAAACACTTAGAAAATGAATTTAAATACGCCTTTAATCATGGTATTAAATTTTTTGTCATTTTCATATTTTCATAAATTTGATATCAACATATAAAGTAAATCAATATTTACATTATATCGTAAAATTTCATGAAACATTAAAAAATAAATGACAAAATGTAACTAATATGAATATAATATAAATAAGAAACATTTTAATTTATTTAAAAAGTATACAATATTTATGGTTGTTTTCAAATAAAAAAAAAAAAAGAGCCAAAATATTTATAAATATAGAAAAAATTTACCGTCTATCAGCGAAAATTTTTAGTGGCTATCAGTGATATATCGTGATAGACTTCTATCGCTTATTGTTGATAGCCACTGAATTTTTTCTATATTTGTAACTAGTTTGATATTTTTTCTATTTATAATAATTTCTCAAATGTTTATTTAGTAATTTAAATAATTTCTTTGAATTCTTTTGTTTTATAATTTTTTTTAAGCAATATCCATTCACGTCGACATTTTAGTGGTATTTCTATTGCAAATTTGTATCCTTGACAATCTAAACTTTGGTTTTATTTTATGATTTTATGATTTTTGTTTGAAGTTTATCTTTTTTTATAAGTGACTTTATAGGATAAATTATAAATTCGGTTCTTATAGTTTAGAGAAATTTAAAATTTAGTTTCTATAGTTTAAAAGTTAGAATCCATCCTCATTTATAAAAAAAATTTATCCAATCATATGAATTAATTACAAGGTTTATCATATCATAAAGCTAAAAGTCTAACTTTTAAAATCATAAGACTAAATTTTAACTTTTTCTAAATCATAAGACCAAATTTATAATTCAACTTACTTAATTTTATCTGCTAAAGAAATCTCAATTTTTTTTTAAAAAAAAATCTTGACCAAAAGAAGTAGGAGTTTTTCATAAATAATAACATAATAACAATATTTATAAATATAGTAAAATGACAAAAAGTGTACTCATCCAAATATATTCTTTTTGCTATATTTGTAAATAGTTTCATGAAATTATATTTACCTACGTCGTTAAATGTGTTTTGTAAGTTGTAAATGTTTGAGATATTTCAAATTAAAAGGTTGAAGTAATGTGTGAGAAAAATGATTCCATTTCCATTTCCATTTCCATGGATTTGTCGTTACTTCCATGGTATTAATTTTGTTCCACATTTCGACATTTTCATTAATATTTTTACATTTTTATGTTTCGACATCGACATAAAGAGTGAATTAAAATTTTCATTATATAGTAAAAAAAAATTAAACAACAAAATATCACTAATATGAACGTAATATAAATACTAAAATTTTAACTTGTTAAAAAGTGTAAAATGTTTATTTATTAATTTAAATATTAATTTTTTTCAATTTTTTGTTTTTGTTGTTGCCAAATTTTGGAAAGGGAAAAACCTACCTGAACCTCACATGACAACAACGGTAAGTTTGTAATTTGGGAGAAGAGAGGACCTGCAAAACAAAGAAAAGGGCTTCGATGTCAAAGTCAGAGATGGAGAACAAGAGAATGGAGAAGGAGTCAAAAGTTCAAGTTACCTCATATGGACTCATAATGGTGTATTTATAAGGAAAGTTGACCTAGGTTGTTTAATTTTCTAGGGTTTCAGAGTTGACTTAGGATAACTAGATAACCTACCAAGCCGAGGGACATGCTCAGTTTTACGTTTGGATAGGGCTCGGGCTCAACCTCAGCCGAGGGTTGGTCCTTGGGCGATGCTTTGGGCTGGAGAATATGTAGAATATGCTCATTAGCTATTTTGCTAAGGTCGGCCTCGGCTTCAACCGAGACCAAGCATGCTAACTTGGGCTTTGACTAGAACTAAGCATCTTCCCTTAACTCATTTTGGGCCAACTGTGCTATTTTTGGCCCAAACCTCGCTATTTTCTTGACTTTATTGTTTCTGTTATCATTTTATGTTGATTATACCATTGGTCCAAAATCACTCATAATATTAGCCCCCACTCCCATGTTAGGTCTTGAGGTTTGGGTATTCAGAATTAGAGCTAAACATTCTAGGCCCGACTTGGGAGTATAATTTCTTCTAACCTGTGTTGCTTTAATGATCATATCGGTCGACTCTCAACATGGCCGAGCTTCTCACTAGTCAAGGTCGACTTGAACTAGACATTGGTCACCCTAGCCTCCGCCAAGGTTGTCTTGAACTCGACTTGGACTCCTCGACACAGTTTGCACCACTCATTTTAGTCAATCGGTTTTGCTAGCTTTGCTTACCGTAGCTTTAAGTCGCTTTGTTTGTCCAACAATCTGAGGCTGCCTTTTCTTCACATCAAGATGGTGTTTGATTTATTATTCTCCGCCGGTAGCAATCTTGGTCTGAGTTATCTCCATCCCGATTCTTGTTTTTGTCCCTCTTACTCATATTTTGTAAGGTATGCATATTATCAGTAGAACACATTCTTCCCCATAGACAACACCAACTGTTGATGCCAAATTTTAGATTGGAAAAAATGTATCTGACCTTTACATGAAAACAATGGTAAATTTTTAATTTGAGGAAGAGATACCTGCAAAACAAAGAAAAATGGCTCTGATGCCAAAGTCAGAGATGGAGAACAATAGAATGCAAAAGAAGTCAGAAGTTAAGTTACCTCATATGGAGCCATATGGAGTATTTATAGGGAAAGTTGACCTAGGTTGTTTCTTAGGGTTTCAAAGTCACCTTAAGATAATTAGATAACCCACCGAGATGAGGGCATGCCCGGTTTCACGTTTGGCTAGGGTCAGTCTTGACTGACCGAGGCCGAACGTCTCCCCTTAGGTCCATTTGGTCCTAGGGTAATGCTTTGGGCCGGGGCATATGTAGGATATGCTCATTAGCTATTTTACTAAGGTTGGTCTCGACCTTGGGCTTGGACAAGGTCGAGGCCAAGCATGCTAACTTGGGCTTTGACCAGAACTAATCATCTTCCCTTAACTCATTTTGTCTCTAGGGTGCTATTTTTGGCTCAAACCTCGCTATTTTGTCAACTTTATTGCTTTTATTCTCATTTTATGTCGATTGTACCTTTCAATCCAAAATCGCCCATAACAATTTTTATACTTCAAAAATATTCATTGACATGTCTATTAAATATCGACATTTTCATAAAATTAGAACCTCAAAATTTTCGTCGACATCAATATTTCAAACCTTATTTACCTCTAATGAAAACTAATATCTTGACAATGGGCGGAATTTTCAAAGTAAAAACATTTTGGTTGGTTGCTTCATTCGTAAGTTTTTCATTTTCAATAATTTAATCTTTAAAATGGGTATTGAGAATTCATTCCTCAACATCTCCATATTTTAATATTTAAAGATTAAGAATATTGCAATTTTTAAAAAATAATTTTAGTCATACTTTTGTTCTCATTATTCTTATAAGATTTTGTGTGTCTTGAGATTAAGAATATTGCAATTTTTAAAAAATTATTTTAGTCATACTTTTGTTCGCGTTGATTGAATTAATCAATGGAACATCTTCATATTTTCTAAAAAAAAAGATAATAATAAAATAATAAACTGAAATGAAAAAACATCTTCGTATTTTACTATTTATAAATGATCATAAAGAATATTGAGGTTTTATAATTTATTTTACTCATGCTTTTGTATTCACATTATTCCAATTCTTAAAAAGTTCAACTTTCAAATATTTTATTTCAAATTTTAGATTTCGCATAAGATGTCAACTTTGTCCTTAATTACCGTAAAATTTTATTATGAATTATTAAATATAATCCTAACATATGTTTTTTTTTTTTTTTTTGTTCTTTTATAAACATTTGTAGTATACATTGTTCGTCTTAAAAAAAAATAAAAATCATAACATTAAATTCATTAAAAATCTTAAACTCTGTTCTATGTATTTTTTGGTTCATCTTAATTCATATATTTATTTTGGTCACGTATTTTCTAACTTTTATTTATTTTGGTTCTTGTATTATTTTTGCCCTAATATTTAAATTGTCCATTATAATTCATTTATTTTCATTTTTATCATATTTTTTAGTCGAAATCATAGCATTAAACTTCATTAAAAATTTTAAAATATACCCCATGATATTGTATTAAAGTATTTTTTTTTAAGAAAATTACTATAAATAAAAAAACTATCAAACTATTTACAAATATAAAAAAAAATTCGTCATTGATAGAACTAGATAGTAAAATTTTTCTATATTTATAAATAGTTTGGCTCATTTTTTTTATATTTGAAAATAACCATTTTTTAAGTACAAAAGGGCTTTTATTGTGTATACAATTTGTAAATAAGGATCAAAATGATCTCATTTTAAAAGTACATGGACCAAAATGGAGATTTTGAAAGCTTACAAACCCTAATAAATAAAAGTTGAAAATATATGGATTGAAATGAACCAAAAAAATGTTTCTTAATTTTGATTTTCTAATTTTTAAATATTGAAAACCGAAAACATATTTGTTAATTGTTTTTTAAAAATGGAAAATAAAAAAAAAATATATTTTTTTGAAAAATTACTATGAATAAAAAAAATCAAAATCAAAATCAAACTATTTACAAATATAAAAAAATTGCACTGTCTTTCGCGGTCTATTGCTGATAAAGAGTAAAAATTTTCTATATTTGTAAATAGTTTGGCTCATTTTTCTAAATTTAAAAACAATTTATTTTTTTACAAAAATATGTTAACTAATTTTTGCAATAGTATTCTTCCCCTATATATAAAATTAAGATCAAAATCGAACTACTCTTCCAATACTTTTTTCATCTCATATATCATAATTATAAAATTATATATTTACTTTGCAAGTTGATACAACAATATCAATGTGTTAGATTAAACTAAAAATACTTTTTGTACCTATATTTTAACATTTTAGTGGTAAACTTTAGTTTTGTAATGAATTAGTTATTGTATTTAAAATTTATAACAATTTAATAGGTAAATTTTGATACGTAGAAAGTTAATCCTTTGTGGTTTAAAATTTTTAAGGCAGTTCTTTTAATAAAAATATTGTTGAGATGTAAAATTGATATTTATTAGAGATGTTTATGACGGGAAGGGGGTGAGGACAGGGATGACTTCCTCATCCTCGTGAAACTTTTCATTTAATTTTGCAAGAATTGAAGTGGGAATTCTCAACACAGAATTTGGAGGGATCAGATTTCTCGCGATAATTTTTTTTCTGTTTTTTTTAAAGATATAGTTAATTAACTTAATTAACTAATATTGAATTTTTTATTGGAAAATTTTCACAGATATAAAAAATGTCAAACTATTTACAGAAAATAGCAAAAAAAAATACTGATAGACATTGATAGACTTCTATCAGTGATAGATTTCTATCATTTCTATCGTTGATAGACCCTTATAGACTTCTATCAGCATCTATCACAACTATCTAAAAATTTTGCTATTTTGTGTAAATAGTTTTCCTTATTTTTCTATTTTTAAAAATCTCTCATTTTTATTAAATAGTTAATTTTTCGGAAAATTTTCATAGATAGAAAAAATGTCAAACTATTTATAGAAAATAGCAAAAAAAATATTGATAGATATTGATAGACCTCTATCAGCATCTATTAGTGATAGACTGCTATCGACATCTACCAGTGATAGACTTCTATCATTTCTATCCGTGATAGACCATGATAGACTTCTATTAGCGTCTATCACAACTATCTATACAATTTCTATTTTGTGTTAATAGTTTCCCTTATTTTTCTATTTTTAAAAATACCTCTAATTTTTTACCAAATATTTTATTTAAATGATTAATTCCACCTAGAGAATTTGAATTTGAAGAAAAATTACTCAAAATTTTCACATAACAAAATATTTTACCTATCAAATTATTCACATATATAATTTAAATATAAATGTTCAATTCAAACATATCCATTATCTTTGTTAATAAACAATAAAACTTCAAATTTAAATACAATATTTATATAAAATAAAAAATGACAATAATTATAGTAATAAATTATGAAATAAACAAGAGGGGCGAGGCAAAGGCGAGGACTTTTCCCATTTAGCTTACAGGGAATTTTTTCCTCACTCCCTTCCAATTCTCCTCCTAAATGGAGCGAATCCTTAGAGAAAAATGAGTATCTCCAATATTTATAAAAAAAAAGTACAAAAAAGATTAATTATTCCTTAATATCAATGTTGAACTCTCTAATATATAGATATATCGACTTAAAAACAAATATTTTAATCCTTGCACCAAGCATATCCTTCAACAACCCCACCCCCTAGCCAATAGTCCAGCAAAGTAACGTGATTTCAAGATCAGGAATCCGTTTCTAAAAACGACTTCTCTGTTTTTACATTTTCCTTATGAAATAAAATAAAATAAAGACTTTTTTTTTTAAATTCAAAAAATAATAAAATGAATAGGTTACCAAACAACCTTATTTTTCAAAAACTAAAAAACAAAAAACACTAAACAAAAAACCAATTGGGTTAATAAGGCCCTAAAAATTCAATATTAAAAGACAATTGTCTCAACTAGAAACACTTTAAATTTTATATGCTAACTCTAGTTAATTTCTCTTTATTTATACTCTAGTTAGAGAGTGAGAATTCTGTGTGATGTAATAATTTTTCACATCGAAATTTTTCTAGGCCGTGATTTTTTCACTAGTTTAAAGTTTTTCCACTTTAAATCTCGGATTCCTAGTTTCATTGTTTTCTTTTAGTTTCTCCATTATTTTTAGTATTAAGGATTAATTAATATCTCCTAGAAGGTTCGATAATGTTGTCAATTGAAAGAGAAGATGCTTCTAATCCACTGGCATCGAGTTTCAACTTTCAACGACGACATTCTTCTTCCTGATGAAGATCAGACTGGAGCAAGACCGACTGCTTCTTACCACTTTTACTGCGATTTCCAGCATCGACTCTGAGAAAGCTCATCAATGGCAGTGAAAACAAATCGGCAAAAATGGGGTAAGGGGAGGAGCGATGAGAGAGATGAGAGATCGAGTCTAAAGAGAGAAGAAAATAGGAATTGCAACCAAATAATTTGGTAAACAGAGTAAATCGTAGATTTCTATATTGCAAGCAAATAATTTGGTAAAGCAGAGTAAATCATAGTAGAAAATGGTTCAATCCAAATAATTTGCTTATCTTGAAGGTCAAGCAAACAGAAAAATACCTCTCATTCTGGCAATGCCTTGCTTCACAATTCGACCAACAATGGGTGCCGATGCCGATCTTTTCCAAACAAAAAGAAAAAGAAAAAAAAGAAAAAGAAAAAAATAAAGGAAAAAAAACCTGTGCTTTTGGCTACATATTGTATATTTTTGTGAACCACTGAAGAACCTTTAGGTATCTATACATGGAAAAATGTTATATCTTACAATCTGAAGTACAAAACTATTGAGGATTCCCACCAACAAATTCACTTTTGTTATTTGCCACAAAATCTCATTTCCATCCACAAGTCATTTTCAGCAAACGCTTTTCTTCAACTACAATCTGGAATTTGCATCTGCTAATAGGCTTTTCAGCGTCTCATAGGTCATGAAGCAAATGCCCACTCCAGGCACAACCTTATAGTATTCGGGCAAAATCCCTCGGTAGAAACCACGGAAGCCTTCTGTCCTCAATATGTGCCTGAATACACCGATAAGGCCTGTTGTATACACCCGAGCTCGGCCACCGGCTCCTTCCAACTGCTTTCGCCTCCTCACGAGATCCAGGGGGAAGGTTGCTGCAAATTATAGTGGGTAACATAAAATATAAACCGAGCTGTAAAGTTAAGCAGGCAGATAGAGATGACCTTCAATTTCACTTCACGTAAAGATTAGACATCAGTAGCCCAAAGTTGAAATAGGCGATCACATTTCAGCAAATATCACACAACAGAGAAAAGCTGTTGGAAAGCACATTGGGGTATGTAAACATGAAAGCCAGGTACTTAGAAACCACAATCCTAACCCACTGATGTTTAAATTTTGTTAATACAAAACAATAGGTTGTATACTATTTCAATTTCTGAAGCTGCTCAATAGTTTTATCTATTTGATAGGCTCGATTTTAGACCTATGCACAGAGCAGTTTCAAATTAGAAATGGAGCAAAATGCACAATAATGCTGGCATGTTTGCATCATCAGCACTAAGTTTTCACAAGATAACTCAGGCATAGTCAGAACAGGTTTATACACATACATACTAATACACCACGACAAAGTCCTCGAAGAGACAAAAACGATGTACTACTAAGGCTTCAAGGATTGACAAATCCGTTTAACGTATGTAAAAGAGAGCCCAAGTGAGAAGCATACCTCAGATGGGGCACCTCTCAGACCTGAAAATGATATTCTAGTATACATAATGCTTCGAGAGATTGCTACTAAAGCCAATTTTACGAAGAATTTTTAGAAGTTAAGACAAAAAAATTAAGGGGGCAATATGGAATTATTTTTATCAACTTCCTTACTAAAATTTTCATAATGCCATACAAAATACAACTCCAGTCTGGTGTCTGTCTCTAGGGTCAGTCTGGTTAAATACTTTGGTGCAGAGCCTGCACCACAGCCTGTTTCTCTGCATCAAAAGCATGGCAAACAGCTATATGTATTAACCTCTTTTTTTGCACTGACATTTTTTAACAAAACAACCAATGCAGTTGAATTAAAACTTAGCTAGTCCAGCGCTATGCTTAGCATCACAATAGTAGGTTAGTTCAAGGCCCCATGTAAAAAAAAAATATTAAACATGAAGGCAGGGATTTCCAGCTAGAACAAATTTCAGATCCAAGAAACCACTCATATCCATAAAATACTGAGATAGATACCGCAAGAAACATTGCATAAACAAAGAACAACCCCATAGAAATTGTTTCTCTCTGAAAATTAACCTATCAGAGATCACTCACCTGTCGAGGATGCTATGCCTGATAGACTGCCACAGGTCAGACTAACCAAAACCGTAGAATCATGAGGCCTGAAATATATTTTAAAACAAATTTCTAAGACTAAATGAGAGCACATGTAGATAACAACAAACTTTCCAGCATATAATTATGAATTAATTTTAAAATCCTTACCTACGTGACTGCCAGAAAGACCTCAAGCTTTCATAGACAGAAAAGCTGATAGCTATGTTGGGACCAACACCCTGCACCAGAAAGAATTGGCAAGCTATATTTTCGAAACAGGACTCGTATTCCTAGTATAACAACTCAGAAAGTAATAAAAGGCATACCATTATTGTTGCTCCAAGTCCCTTGTAAAGACCTAGAAAACCCTCGTCTCTACAAATTGTTCTCAGAGTATGCCAAATACCTTTGTAATAGATCACGTTCGTCTACAAAGCGCAAATCTATAAAGTTGATGCAAAAACAAGTGCCAACACTAACATATGATTCAAAATTATGTCAACCAATCCAAAAGATGAATAAATCAAGATAAACCGGCTATGAATATACAAAAGACCACAGATGCCATAAGATGAAATGGAAAAACCGTTCACTACCAAGCCCATGGATTGTAAGATCAGACTAGTCTAGTAATCATGAAAATCACTTCTCAAGGTTAACCACTACGCGAGGAAGTCAAGTTTTTTCCCCTTTTTTTTGGATGAGGAAAAAAAAATATGCAGTATTATGAAAGAAAACAAAAAGAGTCCCATAGGCATATAAAAACACCTAAGGAACCAAACAACTAAAAGACAAGGCAGTCAAGTTAAGTGCAATAAACAGCTGTTTACAAGAAGTAGCCAACCATATAATCTCACCTGAGCAGCAAGGCGAGTCCTTACGAGGTCTAGTGGATATGTAGTTGACGCTGCCGTAATTCCTGCCAAGCCACCACCCAGGAAGTGAACTAAGAGGTCTGCACTCATGTGATCCCTACGACGTTCAAGACCTGGGACCATGTGAAGTAACTACATAACATATAAACAGTCAATTAAGATCAAGGCAACTGAAAGAAAAAATTCAAACAGAAATTAACCCCATATATAAAACTCTATGATGGTATTAATTCATAAGAAAGACAACACCAACCTTTTTGTAGTGTTCATATGCATAGAAATTGATAGATGAATAAGGTAAACGATGAGCAATTGTAACAAGATTCCCTTTCCAGAAAGCTCTTATTCCTTCCTCATGAATAATTCGTGAAGCCTCATGCCATATGCTGGCTTTCTTCAGCAATGCTACATCAGAGTGCATCCCTTGCACCTGAGATGATAACAAGTAACAAGGCAATTATACATCCATGAATATCGAATGAAATAGCACAGGTAATACAAACTCATTATACACCACACAGCAAGTCTGCAACCCAAAATACCAAAAGAGCCATGGAACATAAAACTAAAATGACAGACCAATATACCAGCATTTAAGAAATCAGGACACGAGCACAGTTAAGGACGAGCTTATTACAATGTCCTACTTTTTTAAAAAAATTTATTCTAAATTATGATATCTGCATTTAAAATACACTAATTTCCTTTTCTTAACATATCATTTCTTTACTAGTCTAAATTTTTTTGAAAGAGAACAAAACTGAATAAAATATTTGGCATTCTACTTTAAGAGCGCATAAATAATGCGGGGAAGAAACCCAAAAACCATGATCCTTGATCTCCTGGTAAGAATTAAATTAAAACACTACAGCTTCTTAAAACCATGACAAGAAAAAAGGTCGAATTTCAGAATGGTGCCAAAGCAAAAGTAAAGAGTAAGCATACACTAAAGCACCTAAAATATAAAAAGAATTCGAAAATCAGATAGTAAATGTTCTATAATTCATTTGCAAAAGAGTTCAACAAATGCATTCACATTGTAATCATACATTCCCATTCTCATCATAAAGTACTATTACTTGAAAATGAATTTTTCCACCTGTATTATCAGAGCATATTTCTCACCTCACTTGGTTATAATGCAAAAGTCGTCAATATGACTCCAGTACAAAAACTGTATTCCGAAGCTATCTAGGCTTCAGGAAAATGTTTTGCGAAAGAGGGAAAAACTGGAAATGGATAAAGAAAAACAGTGATTATCCAAATTTTCCATATGCCGCAAAAACTAACTTCAAAACCAAAGTAACCAACCTCACAGAAATGAGAAAAAAGCAAACCAACACTATTAATGCACTGATAGGATAGCAATTAGCCAAAAATCATCATCGCAACAACAATAATCGACAGAAACAGAAGTAAACGAACCTGAAAGAGAATGGTAAGCCGGGCGAGTGGTGCGGTGCAGGTCTTACTAAAAGCACCGGCGACACCTCCAGAGAGAAGCTGCGACACCGTTCCAATCTGCGATTGGTGAAGCGACTGTTGTTTTTTGGGAGCGAAATTTCTGGCACCTCCCTCAACAGAAACCACCCCACCATGAGCAGAACTGAGAGCTCTTTGCCCTCCTTCCATCATCACACTAACCCTGGCCTCCGTTTGCATGTGTCAAATTAAACCTATCCCCTCTTAACAAAAATTTTGAGTCCAATAAAGATCGTCAAAAGCAGAGATCAAGATTTGTAATCAAAGATCAAAGAAGAGAAAAATGGAGAAAGGAAAAGGAAAAATCAGAGTATATGAAGTGATGAACCACTACCAACAACCACTTGAAGTTGCAGCCAAGACGTACAAAAACCTTCCCTTTGTCTTCTTCTAGGTTTTAAAAACTGTGTGTTAAATTGAAGGAAGGATCAAGAGAGAAAGAAATGAAGAAGATGAAGCGCTACTGCATACGATGTCGTTTTAGTTGAATTTGAAACGGTGTCGTTTATCTCACCGACCTCACGATTCATTGGAACTCCAATCCCGTGTGGGCATTAGTATCGTGTCATCGTATTGAGATTTGATAGAAAGCTTTTGTCAGATGGACGGATAAAACACGCTCAAAGTTAAAATGTCGATATCAACCTAAATTTTGTTGACATATCAATAAATATTTTAATATTTTTTTAAATATTTAATTTTATATTTTATACTTTTTAAACTAGTTTAAATGTTTATTATTTATACTATGTTGGTTTTTTTTTTTTTTTTTAATGTTTTGAAGATTTGTTGTTAGGATATAATAGAAATTTTATCAATATTGAATTTATAGAAATATAAAAATTCTGTTGAAATATTGACTTGTCGATAAAAATTTAATAGCATGGTTATTAGTATAGTTTATTTTCAAAATGTTATACATCTACTTTTTAAATTTTATGTTTAGTTTTTATTTAATTTTTTAGTTTCAATATACCACATATATATATATATATATATATATATATATATATATATATATATATTTTCAATATACCATATATTTAAGCTTCAATTTTCAAAAAAAAATTTCATTTATTCTTTAAATTTAAGAGTGTTCGTGGGTTGGATTAGGTTGAAGTACTCTTTAGACTCAACCCTTCGGATTATAAATTTTTTCAACCCAAATAACCCTTGTTAAATAGTAAATCCAACTCAACCCAACCCAACCATGAAATATTTGGGTTTGGTTGGTCTCGGGTTAGTCGAATCATTTATTTAAATTTTGTTCAAATGTTAATATGTAAAAATTATATTAAATTGTTTTCATATATTTAACTAAGATTAATAATTCAATGTCAATTTATATTATAAACATTTTCTTTTCAAAGTGCTAAAATTTATTTTTAGGAATTGTCGAAGAATAAATTAACAAAAAAAACCATGATATAAAATAAAATAAATATAAATATATGTAAAAAAGTAATGGTATCATAAGTAAAAACAACATACCCTTTAAAATTAATAATAAGTTTAAGTTGATTTGGGTTATTTTAAGTAAATCCATGAACCTACTCAAACCATAAAATTTTTATTTTTTTAAACCCAACCCAACCCAAATGAATTGATAATACAATCCAAACCGTACGAGTTGGGTTGGATTGATCAGATTTTTCGGGTCATCGATTTTTTGAACACCCCTACGTGAGTTCAAGACTTATACTTTTAGGCTTCATTTCTTTACTAAATACTTACTTGATTGATGTAAAAGAATTAAATTAAATATAATTACATTATTTTTCACTAATTTCCTTTAACTATTAAAATTAATTAAATATTTTCACATCACAATTATTTTAAATCGATTAACTAAAAATTAACATTAAAGATAAAAAAAAAAGGAGCTCTAGTGAAAATTCGAGAGTACAATTTTGTAAACCATTGAAGCTTAAGAACAAAAATACAATTAAATTCAAAATTGAAGGATTTTATAAATGAATCATAAAAATTAAATATAAAATGAAATAAAAACAAAAACTAAGGGGGTAAAAGTATAATATTTTAAAAGAATAGGAGGTTAAGGTCAAACAATGGGGACAAAAAGAGTATTTTTATTTTCCTTAAATCATGGTCCGGTTGTAGTAGGGTTAAAATACAATCGAGTGTAGTGGATAGTTGCTCTGCTTGGAATATGTGATTCGTTTGTTTTGGAATATTCTTGGTAAGTGAGTGGTAAAGGTGATAAAGATAGCGTGCGGGTGGAGCTTCATAAATTATAATACAACACAGCACAATAGGCATCTAGCAATTGTTATTTTATTATTATTATTTTTTCCGTTCGAAAAAGAGGCATCTTAGTAGTTAGCATTATCTATTATCTACTAATTTTTAACACGTGTTCATATAGTATTTTCAATTATTTTATCTTATTACTAATATTTTCATTTCATATTTACCGTATACTAAGAATAAATTGTGTTTGAAATTATTAAAATTGGAAAAAATTTAAATATTTTTATAATTAAAAATAAATTCATAAATTTTATTATTCATTTTAGGAATAAATTGACAAAACTTGTAATATTCAAAATCAATGGAATCAATTCTAGCATGACTAACCACATAAAAAAAAAAAAAAAAAAAAAAAACACCACGGGCACAAATTACCCAATTCAGACATAGGAGGTAGTGATAAGAAATAACAATATCAAGCTTTTCAAAGTTTGGCCATTGAGATGAGGAAAATCTAAATCTCTTAACAAATTGTTAAGATATTAATAGTAGAGTAAATGATTTAAGAGCTGTTTGGATGACTAGAATATAATTAAAATTATTAAAAATTAGAGGAGTATTCAAATGCATCAGGTATTGAGGGCAAGACAGAAATAGAATCATAAAACGTGAAAATAGTAGGAAAAAATGTTTGGTTAAAAATTGTCGGAACAAAATGAGTTTCATATTACAAATCAGGCCTAAAATACTTGATCCAAATATGTAAAACATGTTGTCTTAAAAAAACAAAAAATTATATATGTGTGACAGATTTTGTTTAGGTTTTTTTTTTTTTTTTTTCCTTTTGTTGATAATTTTGACTATTGAGTTTTTATACCATGTCTAAATTATCTCTTTTTGTATAATAAAAAAAAAAAAAAAAAAAAAAAAAAAAAAAAAACTGATTGAAACTAGGAAGGGACAGAAGTTTGGGGGAAAAAAACACTCTGTTCCTTGGCTTATAAAATGTGTAGTAAAATATTTAAAAATTTACTTAACATACAAATTTTGGACATGTAATTTTAAGAACTAATGTTCATATAATATTTTGATATTTTAATTTAAAATTGTAGAGAACAAAAAGAAATAATTGTCAAACATATTTTTATTTATTTTAGGAAAATGTAATTATGTTTCTTTATTGAAAAATAAAAAACGAAAAATATTAAATGATCATAAACGACAAATAAAAAACAACAATATGACCAAACAAACCACAAACAACTAGACTTCAACACTTTGAGCCATTTTCACTAATTTATTAGTAAGGCTTTGTTTGTTCAAAATAATATAAATCGATAGATAATCTATTTCTTCTCTCCGATTTATGTTTAAATTGGCCTATTAATACTATAAGGCCACATTTATCGATATGTAATAAAAATTGATATAATCATAGTAGAATTTTATTGGTAAATCAATTGTAATCGGTCACAATCGCAAATATAATTGGATTATTGTTTTTTGTATTATATTTACTTAGAATTATGAATCTGTCACATTTACTGTTATCATTACAATTACTGTTAACGTTTACGATAATAGTAACGGTAATGATAACAGTTAATGTGACATATTCATCCTTCTCATATTACAACAGGAATACTAATGATAACGGTAATAGTAATGTTAACGTAATTTTCAAATGTAATCAAATTGACCATTCTCCACTCCTCAATCGGATTGCCCTTTTTTATTACAAATTTGGACAGCGTCCCAAATATCAGTATGGGTACGAAACACAAATAAACAATACCAAAAATAAACAAATGGACCCACTTTTTGGATTATTATTGATTTATTGGAGTAAACATAATAAATCATTAGGTGAGTTTCATTTTTTTTGGAAATTTAAAGATAGATACTTGTGGAATTAGAGAAAATTCCTAAATTAGTTTTGATTTTTTTAATTTGAAGAATTGTCGTTTTTAATGGAATTGAGAAGAAGAAATTTCTTATGATGATGTGCATCTTTCTTAAGTATACTAGTTGAATTCTTAGTCAAATTTCAAAAATAAAAACTAATTTTTTTAGGTCCCATTTGGTAACCATTTGGTTTTTAGTTTTTGATTTTTGAAAATTAAGTCTATAATTATCACCTCTCCTATCTCTAAATTTATTAGTTTGTTATCTACATTTTACCCATGTTTTAAAAAATTAAGTCAAATTTGGGAAACTAAAAAAAGTAGTCTTTTAAGAACTTGTTTTTGTTTTTGGAATTTGGTTAAGAATGCAACTCGTGTACTTAATAAAGATGCAAACCGTAAAAAAGTGAGAGGAAATAGGCTTAATTTTCAAAAACCGAAAACTAAAAACAAAATGATTACCAAATGGGGCCTTAGTTTTCAAATTTTTGCTTGGTATTTTAAAACATTGGTAAAAAGTAAATAACAAATCAAGAAATCTAGAGATGAAAGGAGTGTTTATAGGCTTAATTTTCAATATAAACCAAAAACCAAAAACTAAATGGTTACCAAATGATAAATTAACTTATCTCTACTATATATAAAAAGGGATAAAGTGGCACTACAAGAAAAACAGTGTTTCTTGACGCTTTTGCAATGTCAAGTGTGACTGTGCTTGACGTTTTTATAAACGTCAAGAAAGCCAGTGTCAAGAATGTGGGGGCTCTCGACATGGTATAAATGTCAAGAACAATGACATTTGACATTTTTGAAATGTCAAGAATATGGGGTTCTTGACTAGGATATGGACAACCCCATATAAACATTTCGAAAAAGAATAACATAATTCCAACAGTCAACCCCGTATGAACAATTTCAACAAAATTACATTTCCAAAACTATGATCAAAACTACAATAATCCACCCCATATGAACAAAACTATCATCCTCAATAACATCTATCAAAACTACGTTTTGCAATCATCATCCATATGAACACAGTTTTAGAAATATAACCTTTTGCAATTAACCACCCTCTTCCCATATGAACAATTCCAAAAAATTAGACCTATATCAGTCGTGCTATATCTTCAAAATAACAGAAGTATATATGTCCAACCCGTAATAATATCTTCAAAATTGCGAGCACCTACTATGTTCGTCATATTCTTCAAAATGACCAAATTGTGCAAGCACTTACTATCACGTGTAGGTTCCCAGAAAGTCAGCCAACTCAACTCACACCTCATCTAACTCGATTTGTGAGTACAAGTTCCTTGTATCAATCTATAAACATAAAAGCTAAAAATTATAATGAATTCTACTTTTCCCTATGCTATTTGAAATGTCAAAAATAGTTTGATAACCTACCAAATTTGAGATGGCAATGCTTCTTTTTGTCACAATATCCCTCATATACCTCATGACGTAGTATCCACATTCGGTGCTCCCAACTTGTGAAGGGCACTACAATAGAGAACCAATAATAATAAGGAAGTAATCCTAGGAACTAGATGTCTACAATAAATATAAAGTAATGTTTATACTTGTATGTATTGTTCTCCATAATGTTTGCTTGCGGCTTTTTTGAATTTTCTTTTGAGAATGAAAGATTGCTATTGTCCTATGCCAAGAAATAACCACAAATTCTAAAATAAAGTACACTTTAAAACGAAAACTATAAAGAAAAAAGGTTAACTTATGTGTTTGTTACGTATCTTATATCTACCCGTGATGTTGTCCTCATTGAGTCAAGGTAGTACACAATATCATTGTATGCATTTATAGCAAGTAGTGCCCAATGACCACTAATTAATAACATATAACTATATTATAGTTTGAATTAATAAAGAAACTTTACTCACCCAGGATTAAAAGGAGCAATAACTATTTGGTTTGCTTCTAAGACCATTAGTCTACTACACATGTTTCGAGTTCTAACTTACTTGAGAGTTTTGTCCAAAAGAAATGAGAGACGAGTCTACATAAATGTATTGTGAACTTTCCTTTGAATCAACAGAAGATGAGTGCAAGTACCTATAATTAACCAATTAAACTCAACTAGAATAAAGGAACAAGCAACCATAAGAACAATAGCAACATGGAATTGGAAGTAAACAAGCAACCTAAAACATAATGTAAACTAGAAATTGACATATCCCTTAGTCCCAAAATATCTCAATGTGATCATATTCAAGAAACAATTAAAACAATAATATTACTTACGCCATATAAGCCACCAATGTCAATGTCTTGACTTGTTCCATGCTACAGAAGTCAATTATGTCTTCTCAGAGGACACAACTCTTTCGACTAATTTCGAAAAGCCCAACAGGTAGTTGAAAAGAAATACTAGCTAGACTCTTTGGTCATCACCTTCTCAATATACCTAAGAATGAACTTCAAAGATACTGGCAAAACTATTGGGTTTTTGGCAAAATATTAGAATTGCAGTTGTCCCACATCAGTTAAATTGAAGAAAGAGGATGGACTCCAAGCCTATAAAATGAGCCTATACCTCTAGTTTCAAGTCGTCCCAGTTAGAAACACTTTAAGCTTAGTGTGCTAACTCTAGTTAAATTCCTTTTGTATTCTCTAATTTGAGAGTGGGAAAAATGTATGAGTAGTATAAAACCTTTGAGAGAGTGCTCTTGTAATTGGGATCGGGAGAGAGAATTATTATGTGTGATTGTAACAATTTTTCACATAGTGAATTTTTCTTGGTCCGTGGTTTTTCTCCGAGTTGGGAGTTTTCCACGTTAATTCTTGTGTTTCCATATTTATTGCTTTTTTTAATTTCTCATATATTTTTCTGCGTATTCCTGTGGTAGAAGTGAGAGGTTTTTCCCAACAAGTGGTATCAGAACTTTAGGTTCAGAGTTTTTTTGAATTTATGAGTATGCTCTCTGGTTGCAGCATTGTCTGAGCTTTCACATCATAAAAGAATTCTTGAAACAGGCTGCGGTGTTTGTGAATAGTGTGAGTTGTTCACTATTTGTTGTTTTGCTAGGAAGAGAAGCAAAATGTTAAGCTTTATGAGTTCAGTAAAGTTTGATGTAGAGAAATTTGATGGAATGATCAACTTCGGCTTGTGGCAAGTGCAAGTTAGGGATATGTTAATACAAGATGGATTACACGAGTGCAAGTCAAGAGGTGATGGTGCTCTAGTGCAATTCCAGAGTGATTCCAGTGGAGGTTCAAAAAGAAGAATCTTCAAGCAGAAGATAGGTTGCTGAGGATGGGGATAGTCTGAGTTCATGAAAAACAGAGCATGTTCGTCAAAGGGCTCTAGATCAGATGCTGACGTTGTCTTTCTCGCCATGGGAGATGGTGACTTCCTCTGAAGAAGATGAAAATCATCCTTGTGGTATGTCTGCTTTACCATGATAGAGGATGTGATGTTAGCGGTTCCACAAGTTTGCACACGGGCATTGACTTGGCAGTTGTGCAAGGTGTGTGGTGGAAGTTGTGTCGATGGCTGAAGGACTTCCAGGTGAGCCAAGTAGGTAGAAGTTGCACCATAAATAATAGCAAGGTTTATCGGTGACGAAAAAGGTAAATCTTGGAAGGTGGTATTTCAAGTGGTCTACTTTTTATGGTGAAGTAGGTTATAGTTCTCTGAGTTGAGAATTATGATTGTCGGTGAAGACAATGGATATTGCAGAAGCTGTGGATTCTTCAAATATCTTGCCAAGGTGGAATTTGTTGGGTTTTTGGCAAAATATTAAAAGTGCAGTTGTCCCACATCGATTAAATTGAAGAAAGATGATGGACTCCAAGCCTATAAAAGGAGCCTATGCCTCTAGTTTCAAGTCATCTCAGTTAGAAACACTTTAAGCTTAGTGTGCTAACTCTAGCTAAATTCCTTTTGTATTCTCTAATTTGAGAGTGGAAAAAAGGTGTGAGTAGTATAAAAGCTTTGAGAGAGTGCTCTTGTAATTGGGATTGGGAGAGAGAATTATTCTATGTGATTGTAACAATTTTTCACATAGTGGATTTTTCTTGGTCCGTGATTTTTCTCCGGAGTTTTCCACGTTAATTGTGTTTCCATATTTATTGCTTTCTTTTAATTTCTCATATATTTTTCTGCTTATTCCTGCGGTAGAAGTGGGAGGTTTTTCCTAACAAAAACTGATGTTGACTCACTAACTTCTTTGACTTGTGTCATTTTCATTGAATATTTCTCCTAATGCAACAGAATCATAACCAGAAAAACATATAACAATCAAATATAAAGTATACACATTAGACATTTAATGAACTTAACTAATTACCTTTTTGCACCCACTATTGATTTCTTCCAAATGTTGATTAGTGCCACTTATCTTCAAGATCCTCAAATCTTGTTCATTGCAATTTACACTCACCTTCATCTTGTCATTTTGTTTCTTTTGGGATTCAATCTCCTTCACCATAATCTTCTCTTTCAGTTTCTTTTTGCATTTAATCTCACTCACATTCATCTTGTGTGTTGGCTTCTCTTGGGATTCAATTTCATTTCGTAAAATTGGCTTAGAGCAACTTTCATGTCCAGATAATGGTGTAGAAAAGGTCTTTTGAATATGGGCTTCTAATTCGCTAACACGTTGACGAAGTGCTTCATTCTCACTTACAATTTCTTTAGTTTGATCCTTCACATGTTTTGATCTCCATTTCACCGTGGGAAGTAAGTCGTAGGTGTAACAAAACCGCCAACCCCACGTACATGTCCATAACTTTCTTTTGTGCCCAAAGCTTGAGTCAAAACATCATTGGGAGATGGATATTTGAAGGACTGTGGATCTAAATCCTTTGAGATCTCATCCTAAAAACAAATGAAAATTTATATATAATTTTATTTATATATAATTTTATATACCTCTAATGTAAATATAATACTTTGTCTTACTATTCGATTGTCGACTTCTCAAAAATTTTCATTGTCGTATTCTCCTTCCTTATTAACCTGAGCATTCTTCCACAAATTAGCTCGATTGAAATCACTTTCATTTGAAGATACTTTTTTCTACATTCAAATGAAGACAAAATTAGATATTTTGGTAAATTTAAGAATTGTGAGAACATAAACTAATTTTTACTATTTCCTCCCCAAGGTTAGCATAATCTTTCCTTGACATGTGATGATTGTACTTAGTCTTAGCTTGACGTTGTTGTTACAATCTTCTTTTTTCCTATAACAAACATATTGATTATTAGTAACAATGATACATAACAAATATTTATAAAATTGAAAACATTATTCATACCTGAAACTCTACACACAATCTAGATTTTACAAACTCTTCCCAATGATTTTGATCAATAAATGAATACTCTTCTGGTGGATTGATTAGAAGCTGAGGTTCATCCTTAAATGACATAATATATTTTGTTGTCAACCAGTTCTTAAACTGTCGAAAAACAATGCTTGTAGTTTTGATAATGCTCTTTTTAGATCTTATATCGATTACAAAGACAACCTAAACATTAAAAAGTTAGTGAAAACATACATACATCAATAATATTATCAAGATGAATTCAATATAGATATACCTCAACTGTACTAAATATTTTATCTTTCAACTTAGTAGGCACACGTTTTCAGGATGCATATGTAATGGGGACATGATAATGCGTACAAGACTCAATAAAAGACTTAACTTGGCTCCATTTTTACCAATGGGTACTCCATCATCATTATATTCCACAAACTTTTTTTCTCCTACACTCCTGATGCGTGTTACATCAAACATAATAGTAGTTCCTCGTTTTCTCTTCCTTCGATTGGTGGTTCCATTTAGCTTATCATCTTTTGGTTTGTCCTCCTCCATTCCAAGTGTAGCATCAACTCCACCGACCTCTAAATCTTCGTCACTTACTACAACATGCTCCATGTGGTTGGTGTAAGAATCAAGCTGTCAAACAAATATAAGAAACAATTAGAAGAGTATGCACATTAAGCAAACAAAATCAAATTTGACGGATGAAAATGACAAATTTAAGAAACAAACAAGTTAGAACCCACCCATAGAATGTTATTTAGGAATCCATGTGCCTTCACAATCTGATCGTACATATGTTGAGATGTTTTCATCCAAATCATTATTTGCATCAAAATTTGGTACATCATTGGGTATTCCTTCACAATGTAATATTGTATCTCCAAGTTCGTCATCATTATATCTATCTTCAAAGTTTCTTCGTGGTGGACTAAGCACAACTGACCATCTAACATCACTTGGATCCTCAACATAAAACACTTGTCTTGCTTGGGTTGATAGTATAAAAGAGTCAGAATTGTGACCTATTCTATTTAAATCAACTAAAACAAAACCAAGCTCATCGATTTTGATATCACTATTGTTCTCAACCCAATCGCATTTAACCACAACAACATTAAAAGTATCACTCTATAAAAAGTCATATCTCTAATGATGAGATTTTTACCTTTTGAACTAGACACTTCATCGTTTTTGCAACTAAACTCACTCTATTATTTTGTACACTTTGATCCTTATCACAAAACTTTGTGTGATAGCGACATCCATTAATGACATAACCGATATATCTAATCACAAAAGGATGAGGGTCATGAGCAATCCACCTCAAGTTGTCTGAAACTCCAATATTTCCCATTTCAAGCTCAGTTGCTACCTACCATGAGCATTATTCTAACATAATTACGAAGTCATACATAAAACTTATATGTCAAATAATAGGCTAAACATTTTACCTGTTCTCGTAACTAAGCTATGAAAGTTCGATTATGTTCCTCTTGAATCCATTTCTGATTTTTAGATCTATTTCGGTGTTGCAATTGTAATACCATCATATGTTTTCTTTGAAGTAAATATTGAGACATTGTAATATAGTTAGATTTATGTGATATAAAACTCAATGCAAAAACAAAACAAAATCATTGAAACTTACTCTGCATATGGTTGCACATTAATTGTATTCTCTAGAACATATCGATGAGCTTGATATAAAAGTTGTTGCTCAGGTTTGAAAGAAACTCCAATGGATAATGGTCTACCAATATTTGAATTGTCTAAACAGTCTTGTGACTTGTGAGTGCCAAGCCCAATAGGATCTACTCTAGATAAGAAATCTAAACAAAATTCAATAGCTTCTTCTACTATATAACTTTTAGCAATACAACTTTCTGGACGATATCTATTTCTCACGTAGTTTTTAAGGACTTTCATGAATCTTTCAAAGGGATACATCTATTGTAGATATATAGGCCTACAAAGTTTGACTTCCCTAACAATGTGTATGTGGATGCACCATAATTGTGAAAAATAAAGGAGGAAAATACTTATTCAATAAACATAATGTAAGCACGATATCTTCTTCCAACTTCTCTAATTGTTGCACATCTAGGATCTTGTTGCATATAGAATTGAAAAATATGCACAACCGAGTTATGGCATACCAAACATGTTTTGGTAGCACTGATCTTATCACAATAGGAAACAATTGTTGTAAAAGCATATGACAATCATGAGATTTTAAACTATTAAGTTTTAAATCTGTCCTAATACAAGATTTTTAACATTAGAAGAGTAACCTTTAGGAACCTTTATTTTTGATAATATCTTCAAAACACAACGTTTTTCTTCTTTTGTAAGAGTATAACACGCAGGAGCACTATAAGAAATCTGGACTTTGATGTTGGTTGGAAAAACTAAAAACGGATGTATAATGTCGATTTCTTAAAAAAAAGCGGATCTTTATGTCGGTTTTAAACCGACATTGTAGACTTACCATAATGTCGGTTTAAAACCGACATTGTAGGTGACCCTCTCTTTTGAATCTCACACAATCTTTTAATTTTCATTTTTTTCCCTCCTTCCCCATTTTCATTTTCCTCTTAAATTTTGTTTCCCTCCTCCCCAAATTATCAATTACAAAATGAAAAATTATATTTTTTTTAGTAAAAGAAAAAGCAAAAGAAAACCCCCATTCACGCCACACAACCCACCCCCATCCCATCTTCTTCTTCATCATCTTCCCACCCCTCATCCCTTCTTCTTCTTCTTCTTCTTCTTCTTCTTCTTCTTCTTCTCCTCCTCCTCCTCCTCCATCCATCCAAGCTTTCAGTCGTTGCGTCCGCCGTTGTCCCTCAACTTTGCATGCTGCACGATCCCCCCAATCTTCGTTGAGTCGTGTCTACCACCGTCCCTCAGATCCAATTTCAATAGCTCATATGACATCTCACCATCTTCGTCGATCTCTGCTCACATGTTCATCCGACAGCTTACATAGTTCGAGCTTCATTCCCAGTTTCGTGCAGATATGAAACGTTGACTTCTTCCATCGCTGACGAGGTTTGTTTTATTAGTGGGCTTTAAAGTCAGAAACAAAAGAATGAGGCCCAAATTAATTGATCCAAAAGAGAAAGGGTAGTTGGTGTGCCAAAGAGATTAGACACATGGGTAAGGTTTCTTTATTCTCAGACTTTTGCTTTCTTTCATTTTCAAATTGAAATTCAAATGAATAAAAATAAACTCTTAGACCTCTCTTTCTCTTCTGTTTACTTGTGATGCTTCATGGTATTTGAATGGAGATTGAAGATCAGAGAGCAAGAATATCATGCATGTAAGGTGAGAAAAACAATATACAAAGAAGAAAATGAACACCATGATGTATAGTGGTTTGGTGAGATCACTTATATCCACTTGAGAAAACCATCAGAAGCTCTTTATTCATCAACAAGAAGATAAGTTTCACTTCTGTTCTTTTTCTCTTACAAGATACTCTCAGGCTTACTTCTTTGTCTTTATTTACATTTTGTAATTTTCTTTTTTAAGAAAGGATTACAACAAAAATGGTTAGTGTAACAACTAAGTTCTTTTTAATTTCTTTTCCAAGTTCATCAACCGCTTGGAAGAGGTCTTCAATTCGTTTCAGTTGTTACAACATGTTTTATTGTAGTTTGATTAAGATTATTGGACTAAGTTTAACCCCTAAAACTATATTTTTGTTGTCTAGAATATGTGTTGGAGTGGTTTGACACTACAACAAAATATACATTTGATAGGAGAGAGAAAAAACAGTCATTAAAGCTAATTTCACGCGTTTTTGGTGGGAAAAATGGAGTTTTTCGGATTTTTTAAAATTAATGACTGTTTTTTTGTGTCACGAATTCATGACGCTAAATAATAGTCATTAAATGTAGGAATATGAAAAATGTGCGATTTTGGAGGGAAAAGACGGAAAATTTCAGAATTCTCGACTATTATGACAGTTTTTTTGTGTCACCAATTTATGACGAGAATTAATTGTCACTAAAGAGTGACGGTTTTTTAAAGTCATTAAATTGAAAAAAAAAAGTTTGGAGGAATTTTTTTTTGTAATTTTTAGACTTATATGACTATATTGCAGTTATGATAGTCATAACTTAGTTATTGTTTATGGCTTACATTTATATTTACGTATTTGTTCAAATGAATTTGGTTGTTATTAGTTTTTTTTTCTTAGTTTTGGGAAGCTTACTTTATTTTTTTCTTCTTGTTTTAATATCCAGTTTCCTCAAATACAAGAAGACAGTGGATTTGATTTGATTTGATTTGCTAAGAATTGTTTCATTTTGGTTCCTTTAGGAAAGTTGTGGGGTTTCCATTTTATGTGGGTTTTCCCACTTGAGTTGATTTTTCCCACTTGAAATTGCTTTTTCTTGGATGAACTACATTTATTAACTCATTTTCTTCCCAATATCTCTTGTATAAAATTCTTATTCTTATTTGATTTTTAACTGTAGGTGTTTGATTTATTTGATACAAATGGGGGACATGGCTACAACTATGAGCTGAAGCAAATGAGGGACATGGCTGTAGGTAAAAAGAGATGGTACTCTCTTGTTGATACCCACCGATTTTATTTTGTAACTGTATTGTTTTTTAGTGTTGTGACTTGCATATTTGTTTGATCATCATACTAACTAGGGGATCTAAATGCTTATTTTATTTGCTTGCTCAACCTAATCTAAATTACACTTCTAAATTGTACCAGTTGGTTTTAATCATTGTTTTCAATCCAAATCTAAATCGCACTTCTAATTAGTTATTTTCTCTTTATCATGTTGGAGTTATGTAAAAAATCAAGTTAAAATTATGTTATGTTTTTTTTATTTCTTTGTTCACATTGTTGTTTTATCTACTTTGTAGGTGGGAGTATAGTCCTTAGGTTCTAAAATTGATATCAGAGAAACTTGGGAAGATATCATTGAACACTCCTCATTTATCTTTAACTTATTTTGTCATTTAACCATTTTGTAATTCATTTATTTTGAATTCTATTCTTGTGTGTAACTTAGCATCTATACTCGTTCAAAGTAGAATATATATGTATATTTCATGGTTGATATGTACGGATTTACTGTCTAAACCATATGGAGTTGATTTGGATGACAAATATATTTTATCTTGGTTTTTGGAGTTAAATTATTATCCAATTCCTCTTTTGTGACTTTTTGGGGATATGTGAAAACAATTAAGATTTCATTTTGTGCATATATAGGTAAAAGAGAAATATTATTGATTTGCACGTGCGTCAGCAAATTTTTTTTTATTTTATTTTTCAATAAAAAACGACGACAGACATTTAATGTCGAACAATTATCAAGAAAAAGTAGGTGAATAACCGACATTAAAGATGGTATTCAATGTCGATTGAAAACCAACATTGAAAATAATCTTTAATGTCGGTTGAAAACTGACATTGAAGATAATTGACATTAAAATCTTAGTCATCTATAATGCCGGTTTAAACCGACATTGTACCTCTATAATGTCTGTTTTAAACTGACATTAAAGCACAATTTTGTACTAGTGGAGGAATGAAGATTTTTTTGTCACCGCTAACAGGTGCAAACTCTTGTCGAATTTTTAAATGGACTAAATCACGTCTAGCATTCAATCCATCCTTACTTTTTCTTGGAATATCAAAAAGCATACCTAAGATATTCATGCAAACATTTTTTTTTCAATGTGCATCACATTTAAACAATGTCTGACATGAAGATCTTTCCAGTATGGTAACTCAAAAAAAGAAGACAACCTGTTCCAACAAATTTTTGCACTTCCTTTCATGATTTGTTTTTTATTCTTCTTCTTTCCTCTAGGAAATGTAAGATCTTTTATTTTCAAATATATAGCCGGCCAAGACAGAGGTTCTAAAATTGTACCAAGTTTCTTTTGACCATTAAATGCCTTTTTTTGGCGCCCGGATGGATGATTGCGTGCTACAAATCTTCAATGTCCAAGGTATGCCATTTTTTTTCCATATTTCAATCTTATAGAAGATGTATTATCTCCACAAATTGGACACGCCTTATACCCTTTCACACGACATCCACTAAGGTTTCCATATGTTGAAAAATCGTTGATTGTCCACAATAAAACTAACCTTAAGTTGAATAGTTCTTCTCGATAAGCATCATAACATTCAACACCACTTTCCCATAAAAGTTTTAAATCGTCAATTAGTGGTGCTAAGTATGCGCTGATGTCGTCCCTTGGTTGTTTTGGACCTGAAATCAACATTGATAACATCATGTACTTTCTTTTCATACACAACCATAGTGGAAGATTATAAATAACCATCACTACTGGCCAACAACTATATTTAGAACTCATTGCCAACTATATTTAGAACTCATTTCACCATGTGGATTTACTCCATTGGCTGACAATGCTAAACGAAGATTCCTAAGTTCAGAACCAAAGTGTAGCCATTCTATTGTAACTTACCATCTACAATTCTGTCATCAGGGTGCCAAGTCAAGTTTTTGGCACAATGAATACTTCTAAAAAGCCTTTTGAATTGTGGAATAGGTGGAAAGTACTATATCACTTTTGAAGGAATTTGTTGTTTCCCTTCCTTTTTATCCTTAACATATTTCCACATTGATTCACCACATTTAGGACATTCAATTGCATCTGCATATTCTTTTCTATACAAACAATAATCATTAGGGCATGCATGAATCTTTTCATATTCCATTCATAGTGCACCTAATATTTTCTTTGCTTCATACATTGATTTTGGGAGCTCATTGGTAGTAGGCAAAACTTCCTTCAAAGTTTTGAGTAGTTTTGAAAAACTAGTATCACTCCATCCATATCTAACTTTCAAATTATACAATTTAACTAATGTAGACAGCTTTGTGTATTTTTGCATCCTTCGTATAATGATTTTTCTGCATCATTAAGCAACTTCTCAAATCCATTCGAATCACTTGAATATTCCTCATGAGCAACTTCAACCATCTCTTTTACACTTCCAACATCAATCTCTTCATACATGTGGGTGTCAAATTTAGAAGATTGATCTCCACAAAAAGATGAGTTAGGAAGTTCTTCACCATGCTAAAACCAAATTTTATAACTTTCATCAATGCCATTAACATATGAATGATCTCTAATACCCTTGCTACTATGTTTTTCACAATTCTCACATTTCAAACAAGGACAAAGAATAGAAGTGTTATTCGTATTAGAAAATCTAAATTTAATGAAGTTTTCCACATCTAACTCATAATCTTTGGATAATCTACTTTGCATCCTGATTTATTCATAATTGTAAATCTAGTAAGAAAAGATGATGAACAATAATAAACTTCTAATACAAACTACAATGTGAAAATAAAAAGGTGTAGGAAAACGAACAAGTTTCCAATACACATACAACTAGTCATTTATAATTCTAACTCTACAATATTCCAAACTTAAAGAAAGTAAGACAAATTAATATGAAAACAAACAAGTTCCCATGATTTATCCATAATTGTGTATTAAGTTATCTTGAGCATGAAATTTTCCATTCAAAAAACCAAATTAATACGAAACCCCACGTAAAGTTTACAACCATAGTATAAAGGCAAGTGGATGGAGGATAAAGACCAATGTTCATATCCGGTACCCATGATATTCTAGTACAACACACCTATCAGACCATAAAGGACATAATTGAAGTGATAGAATAAAGTAGAACTTAGAAAGAGAGCAACCCAAACACATAATATACGAAGAGCTGACCTCCAACATGGTTTCAAACAACAAACTAGGCTAGATTAGTAGTTGTTCTAGGTGACATTGACCAAGATCCTCCAAAAACAAGTTGTTTATTCATTAAACATCCTAAATATGAGAAATAAATAAATAGTTAGAAGTACAGATAGAAATTTGATTAATCAACTAGCAATCTTGAAAAGCAACATAAACTTGTAATAAGGCAAATAAGGCAAAAATACGTCTTAATCAATTAATATTTCTTTCTAATATAAAGTAGAAGTTATGATAAATATAAATTTGAAGGGTATGTTCAACTCGTGGTTTGAACCCCTTTGAACATGCCTATCTTAAAACCATATTATGAAAATGTTGGGCTTTGGATAAAACCACTGAGGCCCAAATGAAACTAAACAACTTGAGGTGGAAGACAGCTGTGAAAAAAAAAAGAGTGAAAAACCTTCTGCCACATCTTAGAACCAAAACCACGCAAAGAAAAGGTAATCAACAAAGGACCCTTTCTCTTTCTTTGTTTCTGTATTTGAGATCTACCAGAAAACTCTCTAATGACGAAGTATCTCACATGCAAGGAAGAAAATCATGAAGGAAGAAGGAGAAGAAATAAGCGAAGACAAGAGTTAAGTGGTTTGGCCAAGATGACCTACATCCACGCTGAAGGAACTAATTTCTTTAAGCAAATGAAAGATTAGTACAAAAAACTCTCTCTCTCTCTCTAATTTTAGAAATGTTGTAATGTACCACTCTAAATGGAAAACAAATCTCCTTTTATAGATTTAAGGAAGATTTTGTTACAAAGTTGTTAGAGAAAAGAATATAAATGCTTCATAAATTTGACCATTGGAGTTTATATTTTCACAGAAAATGTAACAACTTTCAATCAATTTAACAATTTTGAACTAAACAATTAATTTTCTTTTATACACTCTAATATTGAACTAAACAATTTTCTAAGCTAACAAAACAATTATCAATATTGAACTAAACAATTTTGACATCAATATTTGTTCTTTTATACACTCTAATAAATAGATTCTTTTTAAAGAATTTTGAGTAGTGGACGCAACGTACATATAATACAAAACATATTATAATTCTAATTGTAAGTTTGCTTTCCAACTAAGAAGATTCGAGTCATATAGGAAACAATAGCATGATAAGGACCTCCATTTGTCTAGATCCCCTGCATAATCAGAGTCAACATATCTATATATCTTTGTTTCTGATTTAGGACAACTTTGATAGATTAGTCTAGCTTCCTTTGTTCCTTTTAAGTATCTAAGAATCCACTTAGTCGCTTCCCAATGCCTCTTGCCAGGGTTAGCCATGTATCTGCTCACCAAACTTGATGCATAGGACAAGTGAGGTCTTGTAGAAATCATTAAGTACATTAGGCTACCCACTGCCTGACTGTAAGGAATAGAAGACATCTGATTTAGGTGCTCAACATTTGTTTCTTTAGGGGAATTAGCAGCTGAAAGTTTAAAATGTTGAGCAATAGGGGTTGCCACTGGTTTAGCTTCACTTAAGTGAAACCTTTTAATCACTTTCTCGCAGTAGGCTTGTTGACTAATAGAAAGTAGTGACTGATCCCTTTTCCTTGTAATGTCTATCCCAAGGATCCTTTTAGACTGTCCCATGTCCTTCATGTCAAATTCTTTCTTTAGAAAATCTTTGACATGCTTTAGATCTTATTTAGAACTTCCAGCCAGTAGCATATCATCCACATACAGAAGTAAGTAGACTTTGTCCTTGTAGGACTTAGCATTCACATACACACAATTGTCATAAGAGCTTCTCTGAAATCCATTGCTTGCTATATAATCATTAAACCTTTTATACCAGCATCTAGGTGACTGCTTTAGTCCTTAAATGGACTTGTTTAGCAAATAATATAGGTCTTCTTAACTCTTTTCTTCATATCCCTTAGGTTGAACCATATAGATGGTTTCTTCTAGATGTCCATGTAAGAAAGCCGTTTTAACATCTAATTGGTCCAACTCTAGGTTATTTTGAGCCACAAGGGATAGTAAAAGTTTGATTGATGTTGGTTTGACCACTGGAGAAAATATTTCAGAATAATCAATCCCCTGTCTTTGAGTGTAGCCTTTAGCTACTAGCCTAGCCTTATATCTAGGTTTTTTTAACACCAGGAACACCTTCTTTTAGCTTAAAAATCCACTTGGATGCTATTGGCTTGCATCCTTTAGGTAGAGGGGCTAGAGACCAAGTTTCATTAATAATCAATGACTCAATCTCTTCATTCATGACTTCTATCCATCTTCTAGCATTAGGACCATTCACTGCATCCTCAAAAGAAGATGGTTCATCATCTATAGGAGCCACTGATGCATTTAGGACTAAGTTCATGTAGTTAGTTTCTGTGTACCTAGCAGGAGGTACTATAGTCCTTCGTTGTCTGTCTCTAGCAAGTGAGTAATGACTCAAATCAGTTTGAACTTCTTCTATTTCATCATGTTCAATTGTCTCCTCCTCTGAAATTTCTGTTTCAGCTTGTGGATTAGAACTAGAAGGCTGATTAGTAAGGTTTTCCTCATCAATTTCATTTGTCATAGGGTTAGAAACACCTTTTAACCTCTCATGTTTCTGCATAAACATCTCTGACTCTCTAAATATTACATCCCTACTGATAATGAATCTTTTTTCAGTGGGATGTCACATTCTAAATCCTTTGACCCCATCAGTGAAGCCAACAAACATACACCTAGCATCCCTTGCCTCTAGTTTCCCCTGATTCTGATGAACATATCCTACACAACCAAATACTCTCAAGTTGTCTAGGTTAGGTGGATGTTTAGTCCATTTTTATTCAGGAGTTAAGAAGTTTAGAGAGGTGTAGGGACACCTATTCAGAGTGTGGACTGTGTATGAGACTGCCTCTGCCCAAAACTTCTCAAGTAACATAGCATCTGATAATAGACATCTAACCCTTTCCATAATGGTTCTATTTAATCTTTCTGCAACACCATTTTGTTGAGGGGTATATCTAACTATTCTATGTCTCGTAATGTCATGTTCTCTACAATACTTGTTAAAGTCCTCACCACAAAATTCTAGGCCGTTGTTAGTTCTTAGGTGCTTTACTTTCTTCATGGTTTGATTTTCAATAAGTGTTTTCCACTCTTTAAACTTATCAAATACTTGATCCTTAGTTTTAAGGAAATAAACCCACCTCCTTCTAGAATAATCATCTGTAAGAGATAGAAAGTACCTTGATCCACTTAGAAAAGGAGTAAAGGCTAGCCCCCAAAGATCTGAGTGGATATAGTCTAAAATTCCCTTTGTAGTATGTTGGGACTTGGTGGAGCTGTGCCTTGTAGCTTTGCCAAGAATACAATGCTCACAGAAAATGAGTTGATCACTTATGCCAGTAGGTAGTAGCCCCTGTTTTGATAGAGCTTGAAGAGCCTTCACACTAATGTGTGACAATCTCTTATGCCACATATCACCGTTTGTTAAGGTAATATTAGTCACTGTATCAGCAGTATTTATCATCTCCACACCCTTAATTATAAACACTCCATTCACCTTTTCCCCAATCAAAGCTACTTTTCCATCTTTGATCACCTCAAGTGTTCCTCCTTTACCTTTGTATTCACAACCAATTGAGTCCAACATTCCCAAAGATATGAGATTCCTTTTTAGGTTAGGAACATGTCTTATTGTTGGGCTGTTATACAGAATTCTAAGACCCAAAAGAAAGCTGAAAGAAAAGAAACAAAAAGCCCACTTAAAGAAGTCTGAGAAAAAGGTGAAAAAATTTGGTTGTTGGAATGAAAGAAGGAGAATGAGCCACGTTATTCTGATAAGATCACACACGTGGTAAGTGGGAAAAACTTCTCCTTCTCAATTCCTCTGGTTTCTAATTAGTTTCACAGAAACAAAACCAAAAACCTTTCTACACTCTTTCTCTCTCGATTTCTCTTCTTGGATGATTTAGTAATGGAGTTTTGATGCATGCAGATGTTGCAGTAGAAGAAGAAGAAGATGAACACAGGCATGTAACGTGGTTCGGCCAAAGAAGCCTACATCCACGAGAAGCACACTTTCTTAAAGAAATTTTAGATAAGTACACAACCTCACACACTTAGATCTATCTCTCTCCAGTCTGTATAAACTCTAAGCTTCCTTTTATATTTATAAGGAAGATTAGTTACAAATTGTTTAAAAGAAAAAACATTTACCGTTGGGTTTAAATTTTACAAATCTCCACCTTAAACCCAACTAGAAATTCTTCAAGAAAACTTCCATATCTGACCCATTTTTAACCTTTCTCAGGTAGATCAAAGCCGATCAGGTCAAAACATTTTTGGAGTTTGAGCTTCGAGACCGATTTTGTGAGCATGTCAGCGGCGTTGTCCGAGGTATGAACTTTCAGAACTTCTATTTCACCAGCTTCTATTTTTTCTCGCACAAAATGAAATTTCACATCTATGTGTTTTGTCCTACTGTGGTATTGTGGGTTCTTTGAAAGATGAATGGTGCTTTGGTTATCACAGTAGATTTTAACTACTGTTTGATTAATACCAAGATCATTCATCAAACCTTTGAGCCACAATCCCTCTTTAATTGCTTCTGTCAATACTATGTATTCTGCCTCTTTGTTGATAGAGCCACTATAGGTTGTAGTGTAGCTTTCCAACTGATTACATTTGTTCCAAATAGGAATACATAGCCTGATAATGACCTCCTCTTGTCCATATCTCCTGCAAAATCAGAGTCTAGGTAGCCAAACAACTCTAACTCTGATTCATCTGTTTTATGATAGCATAACTTTGCATTTTTAGACCAGATTAGGTATCTTAGAATCCACTTAGTAGCTTCCCAGTGTCTTTTCCTAGGATTGGACATGTATCTGCTCACAAGGCTAGCTGAGTAAGATAGGTCAGGTCTTGTAGAGACCATTAGGTACATTAAACTGCCCACTGCCTGACTATAGGGAACTTTTTCCATCTGATGTTTGTGTTCTATGTCAGAATCATTAGGGGAATTGGCAGATGAGAGTTTAAAATGTTGAGCAATAGGGATCGTGACTGATCTAGCTTCACTTAGGTTGAACCTTTTGATTAACTTCTCATAGTAGAATGTCTGACTTATATTTAGGGTAGACTGATCTCTATCTCTTGCAATATCAATCCCAAGAATCTTCTTTGACTCACCTAAGTCTTTCATGTCAAATTCTTTACTTAAAAGGCTTTTGACATAAGATAAATCAACCTTAGAACCTCCTGTAAGAAGCATATCATCAACATAAAGAAGTAAGTATACCTTTTTGTTATAGGTTGCAGTGTTTAGATAGGCACACATGTCATGAGAACTCCTTTGAAAACCCAAGTTAGCTATGTAGTCATTAAATCTCCTGTACCAACATCTTGGAGATTGCTTCAGGCCATAGATTGACTTATTTAGGAGGCAATATAAGTCTTCTTTCCCCTTGATCTTATAACCTTTAGGCTACTCCATATAGATTGTTTCAGGAAAGCTGTTTTTACATCTAGCTAATGCAATTCAAGGTCATTTTGAGCCACCAAAGATAGAAGAAGTCTGATTGTAGTATGCTTTACAACAGGGGAAAAATTTCTGAATAATCAATACCCTCTCTTTGAGTAAAGCCTTTAGCAACCAACCTTGCTTTGTATCTAGGCTTTTGATCTTTGGTTATACCTTCCTTAAGTTTGAAGATCCACTTTGATGCAATTGGTTTGCATTCTTTAGGTAAAGGTGCTAGGGACCAAGTGTCATTTACATTTAGCGAGTGTATTTCTTCATTCATAGCTTCTATCCACAGTCTAGCATCAGAGCCACCCATAACTTCTTCAAAAGTGGTTGGTTCTTGATCATTAGGAGCCACAATGGCATTCAACACTAGATTCATGTAGTTAGTGTCTGCATATCTAGCTGGAGGAACAATCACTCTCCTTTGTCTGTCCCTAGCAAGTGAATAATGACTTAAATCAGGTTGATCTTCAACACTTTATGTTTGTTCTCCTGAAGTCTCCCCTACCTCATCTGAACCAGTAGTAGGGATTTCCTCTGTAGGTGTATTTCTAGGATTCTCCACCTCAATTTAAGTAGTGTAGATTTCAGTGGTTTCTGCCCTTTCTACAGGATTATTGCCCTTTTTCATAAACATCTCACTTTCCCTAAAGATAACATCTCTGCTGATTATGAACTTCTTCTCAGTGGGATGCCACATTTTAAACCCCTTCACACCTTCTGTAAAGCCAACAAACATGCACTTAGCAGCTTTGGCTTTGAGTTTCCCCTGATTTTGGTGCATATACCCAACACATCCAAACACCCTAAGATCATTTAGATTTGGGGGGTGTTTAGACCATTTCTCCTATGGTGTTAGGAACTCTAGTGAGGTATGAGGACTTCTATTCAAAGTATACACTGAATAGGCAGCAGCTTCAGCCCAAAACGTTTCTTCTAGGATAGCATCAGACAGTAGGCATCTAACACTTTCCATGATAGTTCTATTGAGTCTCTCAGCCACTCCATTTTGTTGTGGTGTGTGCCTTACTGTCATGTGCTTTGTAATACCATTTCCCCTACAAAAAATATTGAAATCCTCTCCACAAAATTCCAAGCCATTATCAGTTCTTAGGTATTTAATCTCTTTAGCTGTTTTTTTTTCTATCATTAACTTCTATTCCTTAAATTTTCCAAAACTTGATCCTTAGTTTTTAGAAAATAAACCCAACTTTTTCTAGAAAAATCATCAGTAAAGGATAGAATATACCTAGAGCCACTTAGACTTGGGGTTGTTGCTGGACCCCATAGGTCTAAGTGGATGTAGTCAAGGATTTCTTTTGTGGTATGCTGTGCTTTGGTGAAATTATGTCTCTTGGCTTTTTCCAGCACACAATGTTCACAAAAAGCCAGCTGGTTGCAAATACCCTTAGGTAGAATGCCTTGTCTAGCTAGTGCTTCAAGGCCTTTAGAGCTGATATGAGATAGCCTTTTGTGCCATAGATCAGCCTCAGACAATTCTTGAGAGGCTGCAGTATAAGCTCCATTCACCATTCCAAACCCTCTTACGATAAACAAGTTATTTACCTTCTCACCAATCAAAACAACTTTGGAATCTTTGAGGACCTCTAAGCAGCTACCTTTTCCCCTGTATTCACACCCTAGAGAGTCAAGCATCCCAAGGGAAATTAAGTTTCTTTTAAGGTGTGGTACATGCCTAACATTCCTTAGGAGTTTCACAGTTCCATCCTTTAGTTTTAATGAAACTGATCCGATCCCAATGATTTGGCATGCTTCATTATTTCCCATGTAGACAGACCCTCCATTGATTTCTCTATAGGTGTTGAACAAGTTTTGAAGGGAGTCATGTGATAGGTGCATCCGGAATCAAGCACCCAATCATGCTTCCCTAAAGGGCTGACTTGGTTTGCTTGGTCTTGAGTAGAAGCTAAAGCATCTGTATAAATGTAGGAACTTTCAACTATAGATGCTTCAGGTTGCTTCCCCTTAGAGTCTTTTTTTTTTTTATTTTTATTTTTCCTTTTTAGAATGAAGCAGACTAAAGTGAATATTTAGTGAAAAAAGTCGAGGTTAAAAGTGTAAATCTTGAAATGCACCTAGGGACCAGATTGAAACAAAACTCAAATCTGATGGATAAATTGTAACATTTTGAAACCTATGATTAAAAGAAATCAAAGAACATTTCATGATAAAGAGAAAGTTCCTAATCACTTCTGGGAGGATGTTTTATACTTTGCTGCGAATAGGAGTACTAGATCCAATCTATTTAACAATTATATCTCTTAACTAGAAGGCTTTCCTCTAGCCTCTCCCTTTGTATCTGAACTTTGAGATTTGCTCTTTGTAAATATTATTAAGTAATGCATCACTTTTGGACCGAAGCGTGATGAAGGTGCTAAGGATGTGTTAACCTAGTTGAGATGTCTGGGTGCACCTACTGATCCCTCGACCTCTCACACTCTATTAAAAAAAAAAAAGAAAGCATTTTGAAACCTATGAACTAATAAATTGAAAAGAAACTTAAGAACTAAAAGTGTAACATTTTGAAACTTAGCGATCCAAAATTTAAAGGACCAAAAATGTATTTTTTTTCCTAAATGAATGTAAATTGTTGATATAGTGGAAACATATATTTACTTAGTTGAAGTCATGTAGCTCTTAATTTTACTGCCATCTTCTAACTTGAGAGTAGAAGCTGGCAAGGGATAGGACACAGCATGATCTCTATAAGCTTGCATAAGGACGCCGGCTGGGCCACCCAAGGAAGCAAATTTTTTGGAAGACAATTGGGCATCACAAACAAGGATTTTTCCCTTCACCAAGTTAGGATTCACTGAGTTCTCCTTGCAAAATCTGCATTTTCAATAATATTGACTTCAGTTTTTTTTAACCCTACAAATTCATCTTTACATATATAAATTAGAGAGTAAAATGATTACCTAGAGGTGGAGCTATTGGATCCTTTGTTTGGTACATCTCCACCATAAATGAGGAGATATTGATTTTTCAGATCATCGAATGCGTTAACTTAAATCCTCTGTACTTTCATAAAAAAATTAGAATAAAAAAGCATTTCAAGTTTATAATAAGAACCCAAATTGTGCATGTGTTTCAACATATATAAGATTGAACTATCAACATTTGAGATGATAATAATATAGTGTCTTATATTCATTAAACTAGCTTTCATATTAACTATAAAAAAAAAAATGTAAAAACAAGCTTATTATTAGTATTAAAACAAATTACTAGAATTTTTTTAATATAAAAATGGTTAATATATCATTTTGGTCCTTGTACTTTAGAGTTTGTTCAATTTTAGTTTTATATTTTTAAGTGTCCCACTTTCAATAAATGGTAAATTTAGTCTCCCGAAGTTAACTTTTATCAAAATTGGTTAAATAAGAGTAGTAATTTTCTTATAAGAAAATACAATATATGAATATATTTTCAAAATTTGTAGGAAAAAATGCAACAATAGACAAAAAATAGGGACTAATTTTTTTTTTATTAAAAAAAGGTCAACGATAAGCTAGCAATAGAAACTAAATTTAAGATTTATTGAGGGTACCTATATAAGACATTTGAAAATATAGAAACTAAAATTGAACAAATCTCAAAGTATAGGAACCAAAACGATATTTTTAACCTAAAAAAATTATATAAAATAATTATTATGTAAATATTTCTCGAAAAAATAGTTATTTGCATTCTACATTACATCTATTTTTGCGCATCCTACCCAATTTTTCAATCCTATTTTGCTATATGAAAAACTTTTTTTACTTCTTTTTTAAAATATTTTAAAATTTTTCTTTTGTGTGTGATTAATTATATTAGATGTAGAAAGATGGATGCATTTGCAAAAAATAAAGCAACCTGAAAGTTATTTTTGTTGCCAAGCTGCACTTGTGTGACAAAATTAATTTTAATAGTGATAATAAATACTACAACTTAATTGATTGGAATTCTTTTAAATTAATTAATAAACATTAACCCTAATTAAAGATTGGAGTTAGTGAGTATTTGGTGAAAATCTGAGGTTAAAAGTGTGAGTTTTGAAACCTAGAGACCCAATTTACTGGAGGTCAATATTCCACGTTTTAATGCATGGAAAGCTCCAATGGAAATGGTATGTTCAAAATAAGGCTGAGTTAACTTCCCGCCAGCAGAAATGGATATAATATCGACTCCGTCAGCAATGGCATCATCAAATGCTGCAAGCATGTCGGCGTCGGCACATTCATCTGACCAACATACTTTGTACACAGCAATGCGTGCAGAGGGGACCCCTCCTCTCGCTGTCGCGAGCCCGAGACCGTTCATACTTGCTTTGTTCACAAGTCCACCGGCCACCGTTGACGCAGTGTGCGTTCCATGACCGTTTGTATCAATTGGACTTCTAATGTCACCTGGGGGAAGGGTCTTCTTGCTACGATATGCTCGAGCTCCAATAATTTTTCTAAATATTTTCATGATAATTAATAAAATTATTGAAAATTTTGAGTGCAAATCGCAGATTAAATAAGGATATATAGTGTTTTATAAATGTTTACTTGTTGCAAGTAAAGTTGGCAGAGAATTGGCAAATGCCCTTCCATTTGGTTGGAGGAGGACCGTAGCCTTTGTCACTAAAACTGGGATGGTCCGACCAAATTCCACTGTCGAAAACTCCAACGATTACGTTGCTCCACCTTATTCATGCGAGCAACATTTGATGGAAAACCAAGAAAATCCCATGATCTTGTCGTGTGAAGTTGGTTGTTTTCACTTGGAAACACAGACACCACACCCTCCTTAGCTGAGACATTTCGTCAGGTGATTTAATACACATTTTGAAACAATAAAACAACTTTGAACTGCTAAATCATGAACAAAAAATATGATTAATTAATAATAACTTGATGTATCCTAGACTACACCTATTTTTTTTACAGTAGACTCCAACTACGCACGTGACTGAAAAAACTCAAAAATATTTGAAAAAAAAAAAAGAATAAACAACTTTGAAGAGCTAATGTTACCAACTCTATTGTTAGTTCATATTTGTATTTTGTGTCCAAATTGGAGGAAATGTATTTTAATGACATGTATCAAACAAATAAATTTTTATCATTATAATTAAGCATTTCTTTGACATTTAATAAATTTCATGAGATGTATTTATTTGACACTGGAACATTGTTATTAGTTGAACCTCAATGACCATAAATATGTGTCATTGTATGTAATCCTATGACGTATATAAGGTATTCTTGACATTATTAACATTTTTATGACAGATTCTCAATGTCAATATAAAGGTTTCATAAATAAAAAATAAAAATAATAATAAAAAAAAATCAAACTTTTGAGTAATTTATCACGCCCCTCTCCAGATTAACCTATCTAACTTAGAGTGTGACATGAAAACATGAAACTCATCGTCAATAAAACTGTAAAACTTAAAGGAAGGAAAACCCATTAACGTATTTTTTACTGAAAACTTTACCTATAGCCACTTCTCTAGATCAACATTTGTACATTATGTTATAGATTTCCTATAGTGTGTTTTAAATGTTATAAAAAGGAGCATATTAAAGTTTGTTAATAGGTTATTATGGAGGGTTTATTAGTAAATTTCTTACATACAAATGTGATCCGTTTTCAGTAAACATACATTGATGGGTTTTCCTTCATTTAAGGTTTATACGATTTTATTGATGATGAGTTTCATGTCTTCATGTCATGCTCTAAGTTAGATATGTTAATTTGGGATGGGGTGTGACAAATTTGTTGACAATAATGATAAATTGTTAAAGAAAATTTTATAATGATAGATAATAAATGTCAACAACGACTTATAATTAGTTGTATTGAAAAGTCATAAAACAATCAATAATGACAAACGCGGTTGTAATGATATTTGAAACAAAAGAATAAAAAAATATATTTTGGTGCATTCTAGCTGGGTACACACCCATTTTTTTCCATCCCACCTTAACTATGTATCCAAGAGAAAAAAGTCAAAAATATTTTTCAAAAAAAAAGAAAAGAAAAGAAAGAAAGAAGAGTTTGTTTTATGACAAAGTGTACATGATATTAATTATTGAAAAAAAAAATCAAATGGTATAGTTCAGAATGCATGCAAGTATTTTTTAACAACGATTACGTACTAACAATCCTTTGAGCTTCTTCGTCGGTAAGCTTCACCGCAAATCCATTAAAACTTCTCTTGTAAGTGTATATCAAAGATTCTGGAGAAAAATCGCTGAAAAAGCATAAAAGTACTTTTTGTAATACATACAAAACAACAAATTGGAGTGAATATATTAGAATGGCGACTGATGTTTTTTAATTAACAGTGTAAATAATAAGGAGTATTAACCTGCCAACAACTTCTTCCAACATTGCCCTATGATGCAAATGAGCAGAATCAGGGTCCTCTAGCTTGCTCCCCATGTACACAATATAAATCTACAAGGTTTTACAAAAATAACAAAAAAAAAAAAAAAAAAGTAATTAAAAAATATCAAAATTAAATCAAAAGTAGACTGGCCCAACTTGAATAATGTCTTGTACCCTTCTACCATCATCATCAAAATCAGAGTTAGAAGAGAGTAGGCTGAAGAAAAGGCTGAGTAAGATGAGTTTTAAGATCAGAGAAGAAGACATGGTAGTACTTTTTGTCATCATTGGAAATCCTATTGTGTCTTAGGATGTGGTTTGAGAAAGTGAAGAATAATGACCTTTTATACAAACTAGTTAGCACATACTTCCAATTTTTTTTAAATTAATTTTGAAAATAATATTTGATTATAAGGTCTAATAATCATTCAATAATCAATCGATATATATTGAGTTCAAGCAAAAGGATGAAGAGGAAGGAGTATGAAGATCGTTTTGTATTCCAATTTGTGAAAAGTCATTTTTCTCCTATTTATATAAGTCTTATTTGTTGGGTCTTCTACAAAATTTTCAAGCGTACGTAGTATTAAGTGAGGGGAGTGTTAGGGGGGTCTTCTAACAAATTTTGAAGTCTATTGATATAATAAATGGGATTTTTTTCTTTTTTTTCTTTTTATGTACAAGGAACATAACAAAGCTTCATTGATGTTATGAATCACGAGAAGAAGAACTAGAGAAAAGCCTTTCAGTTTAAAGATAAAGAGGATACGTTACAAAAGAGCTTTGATTTTTTACACTGTGAGGCAGCGACGATGATGATTCTAATCCGACCAAGTGAACCATAAACCGAGACCGATAAGATTACGCCATCTGATGTTCTTAATAGAGCTCTGCGAAAGGTTTATGAAGAGATTCAATATGGCATCCAAGGAGTAGGAGCAACTGACAACACAAATGATCTATAGGCTCTGAGCTATTTCGACAAAAAGACACACCAATTTGGACTAAGGTTCATCGATGGGAACCAACCAAACAAAGAATTTGCATATTTTTTTGGCAGAAGAGAAGACCATGGCTTCCCAATAAATGGAAAAATTGTTACACATAGCTACAAGAAAATAGCCAAAATGGGAAATGACGAAAGAGAAAAAAACACTTTTGATATTTTGAATCATGACTAGCATTTTTTAAAGGATGAGAGTGAATAATTTTATGTTCCATTTATACCTTTGGTATATCCTCATTATTACCGTCAGCTCTCTCTAAGTGCAAGTATTTTTTTAAAAACAAATCTTTAGACATTTCTCCCACCAAATTTGACTCACCTCCCTAGATTTTTTTATCTTAAAATTTGTTGTATTCCTAATTAACTTTTGAATCACTTAATTTTCAATCGTTTCATCTTAATTTATGAGGCCTAGAAGGCACAAACAACCTTCAAGCAAAGATGAAGGAAGGAAAGAAAAAGTAAACAATAATTTAGGGGAGAAAGATATCTAGTGCATTTGATATTTAGATGAAGGAACGACGTAGTATGTGTCTATACACATACTTTACAATTGGGATAAGAGTGATGATAGGCTAGCTACCATCAACTCAATTTACAAAATGTAAAAGGTTGAGAAAGACGAGAAGATGAAGTTGAGACTGAAACGCACAAGAGGACTTCAACCTATATGAGTTCTTTGGGAAATATAGTAGGCAATGATTCACAAATGGCTTGATTCTTCCTCCCCAATAAATGCAATAGACAACTTAGTTAAGTGTTTTTCAAATCTTTTAATACTAATCATTTCACACTCACGAGTTAGGGTTACTATTTGATTTCATGTTAAATGAGTGCATATATACTCATATACTCATATTTTAACTTACTTTTATGTATTTATAGGTGTAATTATGAATATATATGTACATTAAAAATTTATTTAGGGAATTGTTTAAATCAGTTTATGGGTTAAGGTTATTGATTTATTGTTAAATGAGGTTATATAAACCCATGTATACTCATATTTTAACTTTCTTATATAGGTAGTTATAGGTGTAATTACGAATATATACACATGTTTAGAAGTTATTATTTAAGACATTAGTTTAATCAGTGTGTGGTTAAGGTTACTAATTTGTTTATATACTAATATACTCATATTTAAATTTACATTGATGTAATTTATAGGTGTAATTGTGACTATATACACATTGGAATTAATCTATAAGAAATATATGTACACACTCCTCATTAATTAATGTTGGCAAGTAAGGAATACAACTGATTTAACACTTTTCTTTTGGTAAATTCAACTTGCAACAGCCTAATTAGTACCACTTCTTCTATTGACACTTAATTGTCAAACTCTCCACCTATTTAAGGGTTTACCAGCACATTAGATGTTATCAACATTTTAGTCGTTGATTATAGCCTGGAAATTAATGCTGAGGATTCAACATTAAAAAAAAATTAAGGACCTCACAATAATTTTAATAAGATAGATAGGTTACTCTTCTCATCGCCAATTAGTTGATGAAATCCTATGTTATCTAATATGGTATATCATACTCATAAAGCCCCAAACAAGCATTCAATACAAAGAAAAAGAGATCCAATCCAAAAATAGTGAACAGAAAGAGACATCATCTAATTGAGGGAGTATATTGAGAACCCTACATTGAAAAAATTCAGGGACTTTACAAATTTTATAGGATACTAGCACCACTACGCTTCTACCCTCGAAATCGTAGTGCCGCCCTAGTGCTTGCCTTAGGGGCAATTTCGTCTTTTCATCTTCTTTGGGTTTGGTTGCTTCGTTAGGGCTCCGAATTGGTACATTTTAGCTTTATTTGCTCCCTAATGCTTAGTTCTATCTCTCCTATGCTTGATATCTATAAAATAATATATTTAACACATTAAATAACATAACAATTCCGAGATAAGCTGATGAAAATAGCACCTTTTGGGTGCTAATAGATATATAATACATGAGCTAACCCTTTCATTGTCAATTCATTTTAAGACATAAAACTCTATTTTATCTAGAGTAAACCAGAGATATAGACATATTTAAATAGTAGTGTTTGAAAAACTACTAAAACAATGTTTTCTTGCAAAAATGACTAAATATATATTTTAGTAGGATTTAATAGTTTTACTATGACGAATATATCCCCCTCAATGCCTATAAAAATAAGAATGACAAATACAAAAATCTAAACAAATATAAATAAATTGTGGAGGCCAAAGCGTAAATAAAAATACAAAAACTGCTAATCTTTTTTAACTACTACAATTATTGCTAAGATGTGTCTACATACCTCGTAAATTGGTTTTTAGAACCAAACTCACATACAAAACTCATTCCAAGGATTGCTATCATGATGTATATATGCATAATTACATGTAAAATATTAATCATGGTTGTCTAAATGTGGGTGTTTATGAGAACATACAGAAAATTTATGGATGCTGATTGTCAAAATCTAAAAGTAATAACATTGAGAATTGTAGCCAATTCCAACTTCCTACAAAAAAAAAAAAAAAAAAAAAAACATGTTAACTTCTTCTGAAGTACCAAAATAATAATTGCATGAAAACTTTAAATTTTAATGCAACAACTATCTTGAGTAACGTTGTAAAATGTTAAACCCAAAGTTATTAGTCCTCTAGAAAGTATTTAAACCTATTTTTCATATCAACTTCTTCTAAAGTGTAAGTCCCTAGAGAAAAAAAAAATGTTGTAAATATAATTATCTACAAGGTATATAAGAAATTGAAAAATGTAAAGAGTACAAGACTAATTTAAACCCATCTGACTAGGTACATGTACATATATATACCATATAATATGTAAGTATGTGTCTTAACCTCTGCCTCTATGATATTTTATATACACCTAAGAGTCCATATAATGTATATGTGAGTATATACCCTAATTCTTGCCCTCATGGAATGTTTGACAACTAGCATTGATAGAAAATATAAACACTTGCAACCCTTAACTTCTAATTCAATTAAAACCAGCCTTGCATGTTGAGTGTATTGATGGAAAAAAAAATAGCACATCAATAGAAATGGTTACCTGCAACCATTTAATGAAGATTTTGAAAATCTTTCAATGTCTAAGGCATATACATTAAAAATAGCTTTGGGGTGCCTTCTTCTACATTTTCGTGTGCCTCTATGTCTCTCTCGGCTTATCGTTTCAATATTCTTCTTCTACATGAACTTTGCCTTTATCTCCGTCTACATCTTTGACCGCAATCATGAAATGAAAGTATGTGCATCTTTTATGAAGCTTCATCTGTAGGATGTGTAGATTATCAACGACCTAGAGATTACGGTTTAAATTTTGGATGAACTTTGAATTTTGGAATTGGGCTTGAAGACAAAATTTTGTTTGGGCTAACAAGAGATGTCTAAATTTGAACCGTCAAACTCACAAAAGGGCTAAACATGACTTTTAATAAAATATTTAAATTAGAGAGCTTTTCTGTAACTCCCCTTTGTACATACCTTTTGTTCAAGGAAGTATCATTCCCCCCTCCAAAAAAAAAAAAAAAAAAAAAAAAAAATACTCAAATTGAATTAGGGTGAAAATACCCTTGAAATATCTTTCATTTTTAACTCAACCATAAAGTAAAGCTAAACAAAAGTAAAGCTAAACAAAAAGAGAATTAGGTAGGAAATGAGTAAAATTTTCCAATAATCAAAATAACAAACATTATTAAATCATAATATTTAACATTTATTAATTCAAATCAGTATTAAAATGTAATTTAACAATTACACCAATTAATTATTAAGTAACATGGGTTCATCTCAAAACAAATTTTTTTTTGGAATATTTTAAAATTAATTGGCAATGGGAGGAGTAACCCATGTATCTTCTAAACATTGTGAGGTCCCTTGATTTTTTTTTTTCTTTTAATGTGAAATTCTCAACATGCTCCCTCAACAATTTGTTTATATTTTTCTACTGTTTAATAAGTTTTTGTTTCAAATATTATTGTTGAGAAAAAATTTCTCTTATGCATTATTAAATTAGTTATGAAGTATATATATAATTTATAAAATTTTTGGGGAAAAATGACATTAGAGCTAAATTTTTTTCTTCCATTTTGAAATTAAGGTGATCTATCACACAGCATATAAGAGTTCCAGAAAAAACCATATGGCAATCACAGAGACAACAAATACAGTGCAACAATAAACTAAGAGAATAACATATGGAGTTTAGTAATCCAGTTTGGTGATATATCACCTACGTCTAGGGGCAGTGTGTGCTTGGGAAAGATAAATTTACTAATATGAAAAGTCAAGCGTTTACAACGTTGTACTATAACTGTTATTACTTTACAGATAATGTTATCCGTAAAGTAATGATAGTTATAGTGACACACGTAGAACCTAACTTATTGTTAATCACCTAGGCTCCCCCTAGATGTGAGACTCCTTCTCAATAGAACTTAGGCTCCCCTAACCTTGTGAATATTAGTGAATGATCACTTAGGGTCTCCCTAAGTATGAGACTCCCTCTCATGGTACCTTAGGATCCCCTTAAGTGTAATACGCTTCTCACCAAAACTATTATCTTTCCACTATAAATGAAGGTCACTTCACTTGATGAATTTAGGCTCCCTCTAAGTTTAAGATTTCTTTCTTAGTCAACGATTCTTTAGGATCCTCCTAAGGATGAGAATCCATTTTAAATCAATTATGTCTTAGGCTCTCCCTAAGACTAAGAATCTCTTCTCAAGATTGATTTAAACTCCAGGATGAACGATACATCATGCCTTAAAAATACTGTTTAAACTTCTTGTTTCACAAACTCTTAAATCAACAGAGAACTTTATTGTTCAGCAACTTCACAAAGCACAATCACACCAACTCAAAACCAAAGCAGCAATCCTAGCCAGACAAATACTTCCTCTTAAATAGACACAGTGGAAAAGGAAAACTACCCCATTTAAAAACTACAAAGTATAAAAAAAGAAAATATCCAAAGGACAATAAAGACGCAGGATATTCTAGATAAGGAAAAAATAATTTTGCAGAATCAACAACGTAAGAGACATTCAGTGAGACAATTTTAGAGACAACTAACAAACCAGTGCAATGAAAAACCCCAACCATTCTTAAACAAATATAGCCAATTCAGAACTCTAAAATATTTATAAATTTTGACAAGTTATTAAATGGTCAATTTGTGCATTGCTCAAATTTATTTTCATACAAAATTCTATTTTATTTAAATTTATGATTTTATAAAATTTTTTATACCTTTTTTTTTTGTTAAGATTAGTGGAAAAATTAGTCGAAATTGAAACGGTGATGGAAAAATTACAACATCTATATAAGTTCATTGTCCAATTTGATGAAATTGAAAGTTTTTTATTCAAATTGATATCATATAACAAGTTCAGGAGTTGAAATTGATTTTTTTTTCTCAAAATTTAAAATATGATATTTTTTTAGTTCAACCAAATTTGGTGTTATGAAATTTTTGCCTCTTGCCCCGGGCCTTCTCTCTTGAACATTTTTTTGTGAATGATATCATCTGCTTTTGGATCCGAGATATGATGAAGATGCTAAAGATGTGTCAACCTAGTTGAGATATCTCAGTGCATCTACTGATCTCATCTTTCCTTGAGTATCTTATTCAAAAAAAAAAAAAAAAGAGTTGAATTATGTTCAAATTGACTACTAAACGTTAAATTAATATATTTGTGTTAATTTATGCAAAATCGAACTATTTTAGTCTAAAGATGTTTTTTAAGTAGAATTAGGGTTTTTCCTCAAAAAAAAAAAAAAAAGAAAAAAAAGGTAGAATTAGGATTGGTTTAGATTGACATTTCTAAGTGTTTATAAACACTTTTTTTACATTTATAAACACTTGTTTACATACTTAGAAAGTTAATCCAAATGCACACTTAGTATTTCAAACAACATTTAGTTTCAAATCATTTTCTTACGAGGATAATAAAGAAATACATTCAATTGAAATTTTGTATATTTTAGCCCCTTCAAATTGAGTGGGAAAAAACAAACAACAGACCATAAACAAAAATAGTGATCTTTTCAATTTGATTCGTTGGACCCATTTCCTTCTTTTGTCGCAATTATTTGTAGTGGCCTTTTGGTTTCGATTTCAATTTTGGGAGATTAAGATACAAGAAGGAGCTTATCGACGCTGATACCATTAATGTTGACAAGGAAGATAAGAAGGAATGTTAACTATGTTGTTTTTATACTAATTTTTGTCTGCTATTTTATAGCAATTCATTGTTTTTTAGTTGTTTGTCGTGTGCTCCCCAGGGATCCCAGATGAGGGAACCTAAGAGAGCCGCCGACTCCAACTACCGTCCATGTACGATCCATACTAGATCTGACCAACTGTCCATCCTACCTCTTCTACGTTCTTGACAGCCCATCTTTGTCTCAGTAGAGTCTTTCAGTGGCATGTTTCGGTCCTCTTCCCCATTACTTAGAAAAAGTGAGCCACCGGTTCAGGTACAAGATACTATCATTACCGCCTGGACAATTAGACATCCAACCCGTAATCGCAACGACCCAATTGCAAGAGCGGAGCTCTACCAACTGAGCTATATCCCCATTCGTTGTTAATTTGTTAATTTTCACCTTGTTTCGTAATAAAATGCGTAACCTTATGATAATTTGTCATTTATTTTGATTGAAAAATTGTTTTGTCCTACTTTTATTAAAGATTTGAAACCCAACATTTATATTACAAATTAAAAATATATATATTTCCATCACCATTCTACGTTCCTGCTCCGTTTTATTATTATTATTATTAAAAATATATAGATATGTTTGAATCGCTTTAAACTCTTGTATATGAATAATGATGGTTGATGCCAAATTTTGGGATAGGGGAAGACGCATCTGACTTTCACGTGATAGCAACGGTAAATTTGTAATTCAGGGAAGTGAGGACCTGCAAAAAAAAAAAAAAAAAAAAAAAAGCTCCAATGCGAAAGTCAGAGATAGAGAACAAGAGAATGGAGAAAAAGTCAGAAGCTAAATCTACCTCATACGAAGTAATGATGATGTATTTATAGATAAAGTTGACTTAGTTGTTTCATAGGGTTTCGAAGTGTCCCCTCAGGATAATAAGATAACCTATTGGGCCGAGGGGCATGCCCAATTTCACGTTTAGCTAGGGTTGGCCCGAGTGTCTCTGCCTAGGTCCATTTTGGTTCTAAGGTGATGCTTTGAGCCAAGGCATATGTAGGATATGTCCATTAGCTATTTTGCTAAGGTCAGTCAAGATCAAGTCGAGCATGCTAACTTGGACTAGAACTAACTCTCTTCCCTTGATTTATTTTGGGCCTAGGGGGTTATTTTTGGTCCAAACCTTGCTATTTTCTCGAGTTTATTGCTTCTCTTCTCATTTTATGTCGATTATATCATTATCAGTCTAAAATTACTTATAACAATGAATTGTATTAATAATTTGATATATTTAAATTATTTTAATCTTTATGTATGAATAATTAAATAACTTAATATATGAATTTTTATTTTATTTCATATAATAGATTTAAGAAACTTTCATAAAAAAATTAACAATTCAATTGTGAAAAAAAGTTCTTTAAAAATTATTTCATAAGATTTTTTCAAAAGGAATTAAATAGAGAATAACTTCCCGCCAGAAAACCTAAGCATGTGGACATCCCTTGACAAGAGAATAGCCCAAATAAATAGGGAGAGAAAAAAATGTCACAAAAGATAAAAAAAAAAAAAAAAGCATGCTTTTGTCCGATGAAGTTAGTGTTTGTGATCAAATTCAGATTTAAGCGTAAATAAGTCGGTTACAATTTGATAAAAGTAATACTAAATTCTCCTGCTATATCAACCTTACAATATTAAAATTATGCATGAGGATATGTTTTAATAATGGTTAGATTTTATAAGATAACTATATAAAATTTTATGTAATTTATTATAAATTATATTTTGTTTACTTTAAGTTTGATAAAATATTTTTGATAAAAAGTGTTATGAAAAATAAATGGTGAATCACAATAATTGAAACCAAGGCGATTTGGAAGGATAAATGTCGTTTTAAAAAAACTTCACATTGATTACTACCATATTCTTATGAAAGCCTAAAAGCTATTTTTAACTATATTTTGCAAATTAGTATATTCAAAAAGTGATTCTATTTAAAATAATTTTTTTTAGAAAAAAAAACTAGTTTCCAAACTCCATAGCAAGCCTAAACTAAAGGACTTAGGAAGGTAAATCCCAAATCGAAAAAATAAATAGACCTCATAATTTTTGTAAGATACATGGGTTATTTTTCTTTCATCGTCAATTGTTTTAAGATGAAACCTCCTGTTTATTTTATATGGTATCATAACCTATGAAGTGCAAATGGATTTTCAATCCAAAATTCAGATCCAGGCCAGAATGGTATGAACTCAAAGAAATACTATTCTTCAGGGCCATGTTGAGAATCTCATATTGAATGAAGATAACTCACAATCTTTTTAAGATGCACAAGTTACTTCTCTCTCATTGTCAATTAGTTTTCAGGTGAAACTCTATGCTTATCTAATATCTTTGCCTTTATAGTATTCTTGACACTACAACAATTTTGGCTTTAGATGTCAGTTTTGCACTGCCATCGTATACATATGATGGCGGATAACAAACCGCCCTTGTATCCAGTGTCATCTTAGGCTACGATGGCGGTTTACTTTACATGGCGGTTTTGAACTGCCATCAATTATACTGCCATCGTATATATTCGATGGCGGTTGGTTAGGATGACAGTTTTAAACTGTCACCGATCATGAACATTTGATGGCAGTTTGTGTAAGATGGCAGTTAGGAACTGACATTGTACCTATGCTATCATACATAATACGATGACGGTTAGATACAATGTCAGTTACGCACCGCCATAATATGAGGCATGGATGACAGTTGCAAACTGACATGGATGCTATGAAAGTTGTTTTCTTTAGATGACGTTTAATAGCTGTGATTGTTGTATACTACGATGTCAGCTTCACACTGACATCATATCTGATATATCCTGAAATAAATTATTAGCAAAATGTGGAACCTAAATCCTACATAAACGACTTTTATAATACTAATAATCCTCATCCTCACAAATATTCAGCAAAACAAAGATGAACTTCCAGAGAACACAATCTGCCATATCATTTCAATATTGTTCATAATTGAATTTCAATATAGGGCTACATAAAAAGTTTCAAGCCTACAAAAAATTCCTAAGATCTACCAAAATTTCAAAAAACATCTCCAACAGAGCAAACAATGCTACACAATATGTTTCAACACTACAGAATGCCTATGCTCTACCAAAATTTTAGAGAACACTCTCCAACAATAACTTTACAACCAAATAAAGTTACACAAAATGCCTAAGGGATACCAAAAGTTCGGAGCGAAAACCAACAAATATATATTGTGGCACCATGCGATTCGATCAAGTGTAGTTTGACACATACTCCGCCCACTCAACTCGGACCTCATCAAGTTCTTCTTGGGTAAAAGGGTTCTTAGTATTAAACTACATCAAACCAAATAAATAACAAATATTATAATAAATTCATCATGACTAAGTCGCAATGTGTAAAAATTTAGAATAGTGACATACAAGTGAATTGATTGGAGTATCTGGATGATGTAAAACCTCTCTCATGAACTTCATCACATAGTACCCACATTCCACGCTACCTTTTTGGCGAGGGCACTAAAACGTAGAAATAAATAATAATAGTTAAAACTTGTTTTATATATGTATTAATAGCTAATTGATTATAACTAAATTTTATTTACCTTTATTGGGAGCCATGTAGTATTGACATGTTTTTGTATTCGGTGAGTACTTTGAGCCATATGCATTTTCATTGCCCTAAATAAAGGACAAGAACAACCAAACACAAATGCAAACCTTTTAAAAAACTTAAAGAATATAAAATATAACTATATTAATATAATATTGTATAAACTTACGTATTTACAATATATTTCAGATCATCCAGTTTGTTAGGGTATAATGAGTCTAAAATATATGATGTATTTGAATGTACATTAACAACACACAATATCCAATGACTCCTATAAAAAACAATGAGAATGGGTATGATTACGTTCTTATGAAAAGATACATAAAAATAAAAGTAATATATAATAATGTAAAATGTTACCCAGGATTGTATCGAATGAGCACCATTTGTCGTGGTTGATCTGAGAAGACAGTTGATAGAATCTTTGCTCGGTTGGTCGGAGTCCCAAAACAAGGTGCGATGACACTCGAGTCGACTACTTTGAAGCCATCTTTTCCAAATTTTAATGAACTCCTACAAAATTTATTCTATTTGCTCATGATCATTGATTGTTTATGTAACGACCTAACTTCCTAGAACTTATACTAAGTCGTTACCATATGCATGCATACAACTCAAACGACTCTTTTCAGAAATTTAATTAAATTCAAAACAATTTTATAAAGTAAATACATTTTATAAACTCTAAATAACTGAAAAAATTTGATCGAGGTACACCTAATATTAAAAAAAAAAAAACAAAATTGGAAATTTTTGCATAAAGCATCTAACATACAAAAACTATAACTTTGAATTCATAAGACTGGAATTTAAAACATGAAAACATGAGTGAAAACATCTGTCTGGTCCCAATGTCACGATCACAGATTCCTTCTGTCACTTGCCGATATGTCCTTACCTTTACCTAAAAAATATATCATAACAAAGATTGAGTATAAAATACTCAGTAAGTAACCTCACTATCAGGGTAAACCTATGCATACATATCTTCAAATGCATGCATACTGGTGGGACAAACATACTTTAAATCATCATAAAAACACAAGAACATGAAACATGGATGACCATCTAGTGAACAATTTACCCGTTCTAAGATGTATTTGATGGCCCGAAGGCATATAAACATGGTAGAAAACCTGTCGATCCTTAGAGTTGTGAACCCGCAAGATCACGGTGCTGAACATGGTAGTGAACCCGAAGGATCACAGTAACGTGGTAGTGAACCCAAAGGGTCACGGTAACATGGTAGGGTATAGTAGTGAACCCGAAGGATCACGAAAACGTAGCTAGTGTTAGAAGGGAAATTGTCACCTATTGAACATAAATCATATAACATTTTATCTAGAGGTCCCACAATATAATCATTAGTGCATTCTCATAGTTAACGTTCTAGCATGCACACACCTGAATCATTCAACATATAACATATTCCTGACGTCTAAAGCATGCTAATTGATCTGAATTCACTTAATCAAACTATCACTGAGGATCTAGAGTGCTCGACACGAAGGAAATTCGGTAGTAAAGTCATTGATAACTCTTAAAATGTGTTATCCTATTCTGCTTAATTTGAGTTCGTTCTTGTATTTCACACGTTTATTCCTTGATTTTATAGATATTGAACATAATTTAGGTAAACCAACCTTTAATACTAATTCCAGACCAAAACAGAGCTTAAAGTATCAACTGAGACAAGAAGCGAACACTTGGGGCTAAAAGTGGGCTGGCGTCGCGGTGTCAAAACTCGAGGGATGCTTTTTCTTGATCGCAGTTAGCGCCGCGACGGTCCAAACTCCCTTCACGTGTATTCTCCATCAGCACAACGGCTTCATCGCAAAAATTTATTATAAACATACCCTAGTCGCTGCATCAAATGAGAAGTTTTACACATAAAGTTTTGGGCACTTTCTTGAGATCTTCTTTGTATTCTTTCTCTCCTATCCAATTCAGACGTTTCTTGTTAATCATTTGGTGAATTTGATTATGTATCAAGCCTAGGGTACAATTATCAAGCTCGGGATTTAAGGTTTTATTTCTTAATTTGTGAACTCATGAGATCATGAACTATTGTTGTCTTGCTATTTTATGGATTATTGAATTTTCTCCTTGTTCTTATTCAATTAATTAAATGTGTTTAAGAATATATGACAAATTAGTCAAGCATGTTTAATTATCATTATAGATCTACACCTAATACTTAATACTAATTGGTTTCTACGTTTAGGAGGCTTTTCTTCTAGACACAAGAATTAATTTGATTAATTGGACATCCTTCTAGCTTTTTTAGAAGAGATTGGCTAAGTTTAAACCAAAAAATTGCATGGTATGTGTGTGAATGAGTAGAAAATTAAGAATAATCCCAATTTTCCCGGAGTTAGGTTTTGTTTCATTGATAATTTTAATCCAATCAACATCCAATTTGTGGTTTATTTGTTTCCACTGCATTTAAATTTATCATAATCAAAACAAATTCATCAAACCCCCATTCTTCGTTGCTAAACAACAAACCAGTTGGAAGAAAAATTGACCGGTTCTATGTGGATCGACCCATTACTACCTCAATACTATAGAATTAGAGTAGGTGGCAGAACAAGTATTTGACCCACTTGAAAGCCTCTACAACTTTCAGTTTGTCAGTCACTTACCTCAATTTAAACAAAACGATCCAACCCTCTTAGTTTGAGAAACTTCTTGGTCAAAAATCCTAAATCACATTTTATAAATATATTAATCTTATATGGCTAAATCTCCAAATTTTAAATTCACTTAAAAGAATCCAAAACACTTTACCCAAGTGGATCTTCAATCCAAAATTGCCTCGAATACAACATCTGACTCTGCTAGACAGCACGACAAATCCTCTCAAAACTCAATTCTAAAATCACAACAATCATGAGTGAAATAAGTTTTAGTCCAAAAACTTTATAGGTGTTCAACCCTAAACCAAAATGCCACTATAAACCCATCAAACTCGTCTTAAACCACCAATACTAATTGAAACCAAAATTTATTAGGTAAACAAGAACCTTCAAGATATCCAACCAAACAACGCAATCTTACCCAAATCCATGATTACGACAAATGGCGGTGCACTAACAAGCGGCAGCTGGTCGACGAGCAGCATGGGAGAATGCCAACTGCAATGTGCAGAGGATACACGACTGACAGAGAACGTGCGTGACGGTGACTGACCTACGCAAACGGCAGCGACGTTACTGGCGCGACGCAATAAGGCAGCAATGATTGGTGTCAGATGGTGGTGCTTCCTGTGTGTGTGCAGGAGAAGATTTAGTATAGGTCGAGGCTCAAGACCTCCCTCAACTTTATGCTCTTTATATAATATATATATAAAAATCTGACATAATATCATTACCATTAGCTAGCATAGTGGTAAATTTGTCTTCTAATTCTTTCCAAATGCAGGTTTAAGCCCTTATTTTTCATATTTTTTTATCATATTATTTTTACTCAATTATAAAGCCCCCGCCAATATAATTTCTAGATTTGCCACTGTGTGAGAGAGAGCTACACAAAGAAGAAGAAGAAAAAAAGACTGCTGAAATATATATATATATATATATATATATATATATATATATTTTTCCTTTTCCCTCTTAAATTTTTATTTCCTCACAAATCAAATCAAAGATTCCAAAATAAATTATCTGACTTATCTTAAATTAAATCCAAATTTCAAAATCTCTTCGATTTTCAATTAAATTAATTAACTTGTCTAGCTGATTCAATTACGACCTCATAATATTAAAATAATACCTAAATAATTTAATTACGACCTCATAATATTAAAATAATACCTAAATAATTTAAGACAATTAAATTAAAATTATCTAAAAATTCATGTGTGAGTGGTTTGGGAGCAGCGCGATCTCCGACTTAGAAGCAACACCACAAGTGTCGGCGAAATCGTGCTCTGCCCAGATTCATTGTCCATCTATGGAGCTCTACAACCTTAGATGCAACACCACCCACTAGATCTAGCGTCACCCAACCTAAATTTGACATCAATAAACCTACATCCATCATGAACATTCGTTCGTGGAGCTCTCCAACCTTGGATCAGGCTTCAGATCAGTCGTTCTCACCTTAGATCTTGTGTCGTCCGTTCGTAGTTCGCCTCAGATCTGGGCCCGTCTATATGTGGTTCACCTTAGATCCGTCGCGTTTGAAGCCTCTTGCTGTCCGTTGGTTGTCGCTAGTAGTAGGAGAAGAAAAATAGAGAGTGGAAGAGAAGATGAGGGTGGTGTCGTAGGTGGTGGGTGAGGGAGGGAGAGAAAAAATTGGGTAATTAAGGAGGAGTGGAAAAATAAATAATTTTGGAAAAAACCATACACATAGGTTCCATATTTTTCCATATTTTTATATTTTCGATTTTTTTAAATAACCAGAAATTAATGGGGTTGTTATGGACTTTTGGGCTTTATTTTATTTTTATGTAATATTGTAACTCATTAGGCCATATGTTGGATTTGAGACATTCTTGTAATTTGGCCTATTTAATTAGACTATTAGTGTATAAAACCCAAATTTATATTTACTGATCAAAGCTAGTAACTTGTAGTATTTAATAGCGAACTAGGTCGAACCATAAGGAGTCGAATTCAATCTTTCTGAGCTAAATTTTGGAAAAACAATAAAATAGGGGGATTTAGATTAACTAAATAAGAAAAAGTAAATGAAAAATAAGGACACATAAAGAAAGAAACAAAAATATTACCAAGGTTCCAAATTCAAGTCAATAACATCTAATTGTGATTCCAATCAAGGCTTACCAAATTAAACCAATCAAGCATATCCAAGCATTACTTAATTTACTTATTTAGAAAAAAGTTGCGATAAGTTTAATTCCTTTAAGTCGATTGATTATAACAAAGCATTACAACCAACTCTTATTATTATATCTATAAGTTGTACATCACTCCCTGTTTGGACACATGATAATACGCCCTAAAATCAAGAACCCACACATCTCTATAATGTGATTGTTCGTTTATAGCCAAGGCTAAATCTTCCTCAAAATCACATCTCTATAATGTGATTGTTCGTTTATAGCCAAGGCTAAATCTTCCTCAAAATCAACATTAGCTTCTGCCACAGCGGTAGAACCTTCTTTCCCCGCTGCTTATTATTCTTCTTAGGAAAATCATATTTTGAGTTTATTTTTTTCAGTAGTTATAGATATATTTAGTTTTACGATCCTGAGACTTCAAAATTTTTATGATTCGCCTTCTTGTTACCAGATTTTTCTCATCCATTAGATCCTGTAGCAACTTACTCAAATGCTTGATTTTTTGTAATTGACCCAACTACCTTATGACAGACTTCTATAATAAGAAGAGCAGTTCTTACTTCTTCCATAGACAGAGTATCTTTTCCACCAATGAAAGAATCCACAAAATTCTCATATGATAATAGCAAAAATACTAACAGAATTAAGGCTGCATATTCTCATAATCTACTTTAACATCATTATTACAAAAATCTAACAAGATTTTGTTTAATTGATCTAGATGATCTCTAAGAGTTGTATATTCCTGCATATGTAGGCTAAACAGATGTTGCTTCAAAAGAAATTTATTGGTTAAAGACTTCATATAAAGACTTTCAAGCTTCAACCGAAGACCAACAATAGTTTCTTGATTAGCGAACTCGACGATGACTTCATTAGCTAGACATAAGATGACTGTTGAATGAGTTTTCTTGTTGAGTGTACACGTGTTGAAGTCAAGTGTTGACAACTTTAAGGATACATGTTTTTGTAATTGGCACTCGACCTTACATGCAAATTTGCAGGGAAGCTTCAAATTAATACAAAGAAGAAAAGATGGTGCTGATGAAACTCTCTCAAAGCTTTGACAATGGTGAAAAAGAAAAAGAAAGTAAAAATCAAGCAGATTAAGAGAAAAAGAATAAAAAGAAACACTAGATGTTTAAGTGGTTTGGTTTTGTTTGAGCTTACTCCACTGTATAAAGTAGGAGCAATAGCTTTATTCAAAAGTATAGAATTACATAGGGTTTAGTACAAATAAGTTTTTCTTATGCCCTTACTCTCTAGACACTCTATTATTTATAGAAAGACTATTTATTTATACGTTTATCTTCTATAAACATGAGGCTTTAAAAAGTATGATTTCCTCTTCACTTCTCCTTCAGACTATTGAACTCATCGTCATCTACACCTGTTGTCTTCAATTTTCTAGATAGTGGCACCCACAGTCCCTACTACTCTAGCAAGGATCACATCTTGATTTGCTATAGACTGAAACTATCCCTTTCGGCAAATTTATCAAATCTTCACGTTCAAAGCTGACACCTTAAAAGTGCTATGATTCCTAGCTTAACTCTACCTTTATTAATCCTTTTTACTCATTAAAATTCTATTTTTATAAGAAATAATCATCCAAAGGGTAGAAGAGTCATTTGGAGCAACAACGGACCAAAAAGAACATTAGAGCACCAAAATTAAAGAATTGAAGAAAAGTTATCAAATTGCCCCTGACAACGTCGCTACTCTTCCAACAACGTAGCATTGCGCTCAAAGACAGTAGCCAATTAATCATGACACCTTCACTGTACCCCCTTTATGCTCAACATTATGCTGCAAGGCCGAAAGCTCAAAACAAGGCAGGCGTTGCAACGACAAGTGCTTAGGCGCGTGTTTCAATTTTGCATCATAATACGTAGTGTAGCTACGCTTGGTATTGGCGTCGTGATGAGGATCTTGTCGTTGCTAGGGATCTTGGCAACTTATTTTGTCAATTGATTGAATTCTTGAATTTTTTTTTTAAAAAGGATTGTTTGTGGATTAATCTTTACTTTGGTATATGACCCACTCTTCTGAAGGCTCTATTCTTTTTTTTTTTTTTTTGTAGATATTGCTCAAGAGGAAAGGTGAATCCGAATGGAAAGATGAAGAGAGATCTTAGAAGAGCATCGACCTAATTTGGAGGGAAATCTAGAGAACTTAGAGGAAGAGCAAGAATTACAAGAAGCAAATATGGGGGAAGCACGTGAAGGAATCTTACGAGAGCTTGCCGAGCTGGATATGTCTCAACAACCATGGTGCATTATACATCCGGAGACTACCACGTCATTGGAGCTTAAGTCGAAGCTTATCTACAACTTGCCTATCTATAAAGCAAGAATTCATATGGTTTGTTACAGAATGAGGCCCCATGGCGTCACAGAGGAGCAACTCAACCTAAGGGCATTCCTTTTCTCATTGAAGGACGCGACCAAAGATTGGTTATACTATCTCCCTTTGGGCTCAATCACTATGTGGAGCGGTCTAAAGAAGAAATTTTTCGAGAAATTCTTTTCGGCGTCAAGAGCTTATAGCATTCGAAAGGAGATTTACGGGATCAAGCAAGCCTTTGGAGAGTCTTTGTTTGAGTATTGGGAGCGGTACAAGCAATTGTGCACAAGCTTCCCATATCACCAAATCTCAGACCAATTTCTCATCTAATATTTCTACTCCGGCTTGTTATCCAATGAGAGAGCTTTGATTGATGCGACGGTGGGTGGAGCCCTAGTGGACAAAAGATCTTTTGAAGCTAGATTTGATCTCAAGAGTGGTGGAGAACTCGTAAAGCTTTGGAACACGTGTAACTGAACACGACCCATCAACGGAAAAGAGGTAAGTGAATTGAAAACTCAAGTATCTAACTTGACTTCTCTTGTGACTCAGTTCATTCAAGGAGGAGCACAACAAGTCAAGACTTGCAGAGCGTGTGGAGTGCTAGAACACTCATCGAAAAATTGTCCTCAAGCCAACCAAAAGGTAAATGCATTTGGAGGGTTCCAAAGGAAGTACGACCCTCACAGAAACACCTACAACTCAGGATGGCGTGACCATACCAACTTAAAGTGGGGAGGACAAGGGCAACAAGACAGTAGACTGCACAATCAATCCTCCTCTTCTTCCTCAAGTATGCCCCTAGAAGATGTTCTTAAATCACTTGCTGACAACTCTTTGAAATTTCAATAGGAAATTCATCAAATCAAAAAAGATTCAATTCAACAATCCCAAGACACCAAGGCTTTACAACAAGAGACAATGACCAGATTCTTTAATTTGGGGACTCAAATCACCCAATTGGCAACCGCTATAAGCACGTTGGAGAGCAAAGCATCGGAGAAGCTACCGGCTCAACCCAAACACTTCAATGTAAGTGAAATCACTTTGAGGAGTGGCCAAGGAGCTTCTTCCAACTCCTCCTTCGACCATTGCACATCCTCCATCTTCGACGGTTGACCAATAAGAAGAGGTAAGATAAGAAGAAAAAAAAGCAAAGGCATCACCACCACCCAAACCCAAGGTAAGTAAGCCTTCTATACCTTTGATTGAACCTTATGTGCCTAAACTGCCCTTTCCTAGTAGGTTGGCAAGACCGAAGAAGGAAAGCATCGATGAGGAGCTTGTGGAGAAGTTAAAAAAGGTTCAATCAACATTCCACTTCTTAATGCAATCCAACAAATACCGACGTACGAGAAATTCCTTAAAGACCTTTGCACTAAGAAGATGAGAAGTAAGGAGAAGGAAAAGGGTAATGGTAAGTGGTAATGTCTCGACTTTACTTAAGAAGAGTATGCCCAAAAAGTGTAGAGATCCCGGTATGTTTACTATCCCTTATGTTATTGGTTATAGAAAAATATTGCATGCTATGTTAGATCTAGGAGCTTTGATTAATGTAATGTCGTACCGTGTTTTTCAAGAACTAAAATTAAATGATTTGCAAAAGACTTCGATATGCATTCAATTAGCCAATAGATCTTGCATAAAACCTCTTGGAGTTGTTGAAGATGTCTTAGTGCAAGTTGGGAACTTAATTTGTCTAGTGAACTTTTATATTTTGTAAATGAATGAACTAACTAAATCCTCATCCTCTACCATTTTGTTATGGAGACCTTTCTTGAAAGCCGCTAAAACTAAAATTGATGTTGATAAAGGGATCCCTTAGTGTTCAGTTTGATGGTGACATTGTGAATTTTAATATTTGTGATGTTATGAAATTCCCTAAGAAAAATTTCTCCCTTTTTTGTGTTGAGACTTTTGATGATGTTGATAAAGTTTTGATGTCTATTGAAAATGACTGTGATAAGATGTTGATCCCCTCTATTGATTTTGACCTTAATAAAATTTCTAAAGATAATTCTCTCTTCGCTCCACAAGAACAATGGATTGAACTTAAGGCTCTCCCTTTTCATCTCAAGTATAAATTCTCAGAAGTAGAAAGCACTCCCCCTTCCATAATAAAAAAGAAGAAGGATGGGACCAAACGATTAGTCAATACTTTATGGATATTCAAGACCGCCTTCAAAGCACCCATCGATACTACGCCTTATAGACTCATCTATGGCAAGGTGTTGCCCCTTCCCATTAAGATTGGACACAACGCATTGGAGAAGTCGTCTTAGCTCACATGAGTTTGAGTTCACCAACGGTCGAGCAACCGATCCTAAACATTTGTGCTCTCCCAGAGACAATTGGACGTCAAACCTTTATAGCTTTCTTTAAAATTCTCTTTAAATAGATTTCTTTAGTTTTTAGATATTTTTGCCTTAACTCTAATAACTAAGAGAATTTTGAATGATTTTTTCTTTACAAAAAATAATTGGTGCTTCAAAAGTAACAAAAAAAAAAAAAAATAAAGCTCAAGAAGATTGTTTCCCCAAGAAAATCCCGCTCATCTCCAAAAACAAAATTAGGAGAGTTTTTATGTTCCCCTTTTAATTTTGTTGTTGTGCTTTATTTTCTAGAATAAAAAAATAACATGTTTTTAAACCTTGAGGACAATGTTTTTTTTGAAAGTTGGGGTGGGGTTTATTTGATTTTTACATGGGATTTGCATAATTTTGGCTTGAATTGTTTGGTTCTTATATGCTTTCATTGCATAATTCTTTCATAATAAATGTAGCCACCTATTTTTGTCCGGCCTTATTTTAAATAAATTTAATTATTAATTTAATTTTATCTTTATTTTGCTCATTTTAATTTGATATTTATCCACCTTTATTTTAAAATTTAAAAAAAAAACTTGTTTTACTACTTTTTCACTTTTGTGTGTAGTTTGGCTAGAGTAACCAAATTGGCTAGTTAAAGTAACTAAATTAGTTAGAAAATTTTCAAAAAAAAAAAAAAAAAAAAAAAAAAGAAAAAGAGATTTTTTATTAGGTTTTATTTTGAAAATTTGCTTTCCTTCTTAGGGTTTAAGCCAAGTTTGACCTTTTTTTCAAATTGAAAAAAACTAGCCAGTAAATATTTATGGCGAATGGGGAGTTTTTTTGCGTTATAAATCCATCTTCTTCAGCCATGACAGATACCAGAGAGAAACCCTAAAACCATATAGAGAGCCTCCATCCACAACCCAAAATCTCATTTTCTCTCCAAAAAACCCTAGCCCCATTTTATATATATATAAAAAAAAAACCTAGAGAGACAGGGAATAAGTTAGTTGGAGTTTGCATTTGGTAGGACTTTTTTGTCTAACCATCCGCACCTCAAACAACAGGTGACTTCTTGTTAGAAAAAATGAGAACAACATACCTTAGAATGAGTGTGATCTTGTTGTGATTTAAAAAAAATGAGCCACTTGTTGAGTAGTTAAAAAAAACAAAATAGAAGTTTTGGTAAAAAAAAAAAAAACACGAGAGAAAAATGAAGAGAGGGCAAGAGAAGAGAGAGGGAGAACAAGAGAAACTTTGAGGGAGAAAAAAAAAAAGAAATGTTGAAGAAGAAAGTGAAATGAGGGTTTAAAGTGTGAAAAGAAAGAGATTTGATAAAAAAAATGGAGTTTTTAGAAGTTAAAAAAAAGGTTTAAAAATATATTATTATTATTATTATTATTATTATAAAAAAAAAAAAGAAAAGAAAAGAAAGGGATGTGATGGGCTGCCGCCCATCCCATCATTTTGAATTTTTATTTTTATTTTTTTATTTTTTTAATTTGAGTGGTCACACCATTTTTTTTTTTAGTTTTAGTTTTTATTTTTATTTTTATTATTATTATTATTATTTAACTATTGATTTTGATTTTGATTTTGTTTATTTATTTCATGTTTCCTTTTAGCATTTTCTCTTTATTGTTTTTTAAAAAAATTTAATTATAGTATTTAATTCTTTTATTTATCCAACTTCTTACTTCTAATTTTAATATGTTCATGTTTATGTTAAAAATTATATATTGGTAATATCCTTAACTCTTAACTTGTATTTCTAAAATAAACCAATGACAGAACCTAAGAAATTTTAGAGTTCGATTTTCTAGAATTCTTGAAGTGAGGAGTCAATTCTTTGAGAGTCCGTGGTCGATCTCCAATATATTTTTATTAAATTTTTAATATGTTCTTTTATGTTTATTTAACTTATATTATGCTTCTTAAATTATATTTGTTTATATAATATTCCCATTTAAATTGATTTTAATTTCTAGTTAACGTTTCTTTAAGTTTTTAAACTTTTTATTATTAACTCTTTTAAAGGCATTTAAATATATTTTTTTTTTTGTGTTTTTTGAACATTGAAAAATTAATATATTATTTCAAAAGGTTTCCTAACAAGTTTTTCTAAGAACTTGTTTTTAAAACAATTTTTCCTAAAAAAAATTCCTAAGCGGAATCTAGGAAATTTGGGAGTTCGATTTCCTAGAATTCTTGAGGTGAGGGATTATATATTTGGAAGCCCGAGATTTGATCCTAAGAAAAAATGATTTTAATTAATATTTTAAAATTTTTTTTATGAAAAGGCAATTCCTATGATGGATTTTGACAAATTGAAATAATTTCTCACATTCTTGAGATGAGAAATTTTTGCTTATAGCATAGTCTAATTGATGGAATTTTTTTCCACTTATTTTTTGGGATCATTACTTCAAATAATGGGGTAACGATGGATAAAATAAAACATTTGTTTTAAAACTTTTTCTTCCCAAGTGATTTTCTTTAAAAAATATTTTTAATTGAAGGTAAAAATAAATTGGTCACTGTTTTACTTAACGGGTGTTGTGGGGTGCTAACACCTTCCCCATACACAAATGACTTTCGAACTCAACTCTAGTTTTCGTAGACCATTGTTATTGATTTTTTTTTAAAAAAAATTGTTTATTTCACTTCGGTGTCCAATCACACCGTAAAAAAGATTGGTGGCGACTCCTTTATATTTTCTTTTAAAAATAACCCTTTTTAAGGACGCGTCGACTGCTCCGCATCATCTTGGGCACGTGGCGACAATAAGATCTTGCTATATTTAGGGTCATTGAGCGTTGTGCTCGAACAATGCTTATATGCTTGAAATGCTTGTTTGTTCTTCTTAGATTGGTTTGATATAATGACATGACAATGACACACTCTCTTTATGATAAATTTTGTGAGAAATCTTGTTTGAAGAATCATAATCATGATTTTTAAGCCCATTTTTTTTCAAAAATCTTTCTTATCCTTCATGCATCTTAAAGTTTTCATTCTTATCAACTTAAGTTCTAGATACCTAGAATTCTTTTGTTCGGTTTAGATTTCTATTGTCACAAGGAAAGGCCCACCTTTAACTTAAGAGTAACCTTTCTTGTTTTAGAGTAATGCTAGACAAAGTGGATAAAATAAGTCTTTGTGTGATGTTAATAAAAAAAAAAAAAAAAAAAGCAAGGCAAAAAAGCTGCTTCAAAAAGAAAAAAGAGAAGAAAAAAAAATATAAGATGTTAGCCTAGCTAGCTAACCAAAAAAAAAAAGGGTGTGTGTGTGTATGGATAGAGGTGAAAAGGTGTGCGTGTGTGCATGGATAAAGGTGAAAAGAGGTATCCCGAACATTGTGATAAGTTAGGACCCCACAAGAAAAGAGTGGATTGAGTCCTTGTTGTGGGTGTGTGAAAGCTAGCCCTCTAGGTAAAACAAATTACCTATATATTTTGTGTGCGTGTGTAAGGCACCCTTGTCTTGGCGTTGCCCTCTTTTTTTCAAGTTAGGTATGTTTAGAGCTAATAACCGAGTCAGAGTAATGGAAAAACGGATTGAAAGCCTTATAAACCCATTCTACTTATGTTTTACTTATTTGATAACAATTTGAAACTTGCTCATGCATGAATCGATTTAGAATCATTTTTTTTTAAATGCGCTTAATTGATTGATTGTCATTTAGATCTTATCTTTGATTGCAATCTTTATCTTTTGAGACTGTTGAGAGTCAAGTATCATTCCTTCAAAATTGAACAATCATTAGCATTTCAAAACATGAGCATGTCTAACTATGCCCTTATCTAACCAATAACATTTCTAACCTTTAACATGTCTAACATTAGCATTCTCATAAACATATAGCAATAGCATGAATAAACAATAAGCAAGTACATTTCAATAAGAATGTAGATATCAAGTTTATATCCATACATGTATAGACATATCATTTTTATATGAATGGGTGTATATTTTTCCTTTCTTGGGACAATTAAGATTAAAGTTGAGGGTATTTCGATAGCACCCTAGAAGTATTATGATTCATAGCTTAACTCTGCCTTTATTAATCATTTTTGCTCATTAAATCTCTATTTTTATAGGAAATAATCATCCCAAGGGTAGAAGAGTTATTTGGAGCAAGAATGGACCAAAAACGAGCATTAGAGCACCAAAATTGAAGAATTGAAGAAAAATTACCAAACTGCCCCTGATAGTGTCGCTACTCTTGCAACAAAGTAGCATTATGCTCAAAGGTAGTAGCCAATTAATCATGGCACCGTTGTTGCACCCCCTTTATGCTCAACATTACGCTGCAAGGCCTAGAGCTCAAAATAGGGTAGTGTCGTGACGCCAATACCAAGCGTAGCTTTGCTATGTATTTTGACGCATAATTCAAATGTGCGCGCACATGCCTAAGCACCACCGTTGCAACGCCTACCCTACACTGTCAACTACGTTAGTCTTAGCATAGCTACGCTCTCCACGCGACACTCTTGCATAATTATAAAAGCTCAATTTTATTTTCTGCACGATTCAGAGAGCAATTTTTACCAAAATCCGATAGCACACTTCATATTTCCTCACTTTTCCCTCAACTTACTTGTATTCTTCCACCAATTTCTTGAAGATTTCTTAAAGATGCAAGCCTAAGGTAATTTCTTTTGGGAACAGGATAGTTGTTATTCAATTTCTTGAGAATTTCCTCGTAATCTCTGGATAAATTTCATGAATCTTGGTTAATTCTTATGCAAACTCTTAATAGATCTTGAATTGATTGAATTGGCGACTCATGATTTTCAATTTCTTAGTTTAAAGAGCTTTTCTTTGATTATACATGTATGAACTAGTTAGAATTAACCCATAAATCAAACTAATATAAAGGGCAGACCATTCTTTAATTTGTCACAATAAAAGAACCCTAGAACTTAGTGCAAATTTCATTTAGTATTGAATACCGCTGAGGGATAGATACATAGATGGAATTTAGGGTTAAATTGAAAGAAATTCTTGTTTAATGAATTAGGGCAATTAGAAATTAATCACTAATTGAACTAGTTTTATGAATTAGGTCGATTTGGATTAGATTTCTACTTGGTTGGATTGATTAATGTTTCTTTAATTCAATGATAGAAATGAATTCAACTAGTCCCTATTCCCAATCTTTTAAAATTGTTTATCTCATAAACAAAACTAAAAATATTATTCTCTTGCAATTTACATTTCTTGCATATTTTTCTTTTTCTTTTCCAACCCCTCCCCCTCCCGAATAAAAGAATTCCATCGATTGCCTAAAATAATTGATAGATACTTGAGGACGATCCTAAACTTACATCTATACTATCTTTTTAGTGTTGATCGATAAACTATGTGATAAATTTCTTTTGATACCAATAGGTGTGTTTTAATGATGACACATTTTGAGGCGATCAGAGTGCACGGTTGAAAGAAGGGTTATTTCCATTGAGTTTTTTTTTTTTTACAATTATTTTCGTAGGTAATCATTACCTATTAAATTATCTTTTTAAAATAATTATCTTCATCCCATGTGATTCCATTTGATACGGTTGATGCCTCGTCTTCCTTCAACAAATCTTTGCTCCACAACTTCTATTTATCAACAGATTCAGAATTGATTTTCATCATCTTCCTTCTCCCTTTCTTTTATTATCTTTATCTTTTTCCTCCTCTCTCTCTCATTTTTTTTTTATTACTCTTCACATCTAACTTTTCTTCTTCTCAATGACTACGAGAAAGATCCCTATTGAAATCCGACCGAAATTGACTACTCGTCCGACTGTTTGGCTGGTCAGCGTCTCCATTCACTCTAAAACCAACGAAAACCGAACGTGTAGGCAAACTGACCATTCGATGGCCGACGACCATTTTCGCCCAAAACTGATGTTGCGTGACTGAAGATCACCCCTATGTGCAAGGCAGAATATGAATATAAACTAAAGCCATAGGTCCTTTTTATACTATTTGAAATTCATAACTTTCCTATTTTGTTTAGATATGGAATAATAGATTCAAAACATTTCACCAATACACATCCATGGTTTTAAACCTTTTTTAAAAAGATTGATTTTTTGAAAAGAAGAAAGAAGAAAACAAAGAAGTATTGGATGAACTTTACCTAGGTTAGATCAATGTTGAGTATTTCATTAGTATTCTTAGATATTTATTATATTGTAAGAGAAAAAGAGGGAAACACCTATTCTCCTCTCATAGCCTCATGAAACTCAAAGTATTGAAGTAAATAGAGGTGATAAAGAACATACATTGATGGTTAAAATTAAAATACACATATAGTAGTCTTTCGTGCAATAAAAGTTGTTAATTAAAATAGAGAAAAATGTAAGGGAAAAAGAGAAAACAAATATTCTTCTTTATAGTCCATATCTTTTCAATTTTGTATTTTTCTTTGCTTTTTCTATGAAATTATCAATCAATAAAGGATTACTAAATTGATTTTCAAAATCCTACTACCACCTTTTGGAGAGCAACGCCCATTCAAATAAAGGATTATTTAATAATTTGATTCTAATTAATTAAAACCACACATCCATGGTTTTAAACCTTTTTAAAAAAATTGATCTTTGTACAAGAAAAAAGAAACAAAAGGAAGAAGTATTATTTAATAAACTTGAACTTCTTTTCTACTACAATTAGGTGTAGGAGGATTCAAACCACAAACCTTGTGATTTCTAACATACTTGTATGTCAATTGAGTTGTGCTCGTTTAATTAATTATAGGAAAATCACTATATAAACAACATTGCAGACACATCTCTCTCCACTGTTTGATTAATGCTATATAATTCTTTGGTATCCTTAGAAAATTATTAAAATTGTAAAGGAAAAAGAGGGAAAAGTTATTCTCCTCTCATAGCCCCAAGAAAATATAAAGTATTAAAATAAATAAAGGTGATAATTAAGAAAATATAGTGAAATTAATAAAAGTTGTAAATTAAAATAGACATAAATGTAAGGGAAAAAGAGAGAACAAAATATTCTTCTTTATAGTCCATATCTTTTCAATTTTGTATTTTCTCTTTGTTTTTTTCTATGAAATTATCAATCAATAAAGGATTATTAAATTGATTTTCAAAATCATACTACCCCACCTTTTGGAGAGCAACCCATTCAAATAGTAAAGGATTTAAGAAAATAAATCTACTAATCAATAATGAATCAAATTTTAAAGTTTAATTATATCTTTTTGTTCAAGAAAATAAGTTTATCGATTATTATGACTTCATTCGGACATATGATCGTCCAATTTTTCTCTACGAAGAATGGCAACCTCTATTATCCTTCTTAAATGGCTTCTATGTGACATTCTAGAAATGGAGATGGGAAAAAGAGAAACTAAAAAGTTTGTAATTTTTTAAAAAATGTTTAGTTATTATGTGAAGAGATGTGTGTTATTTATAAATGATGTATCAACCAGGATTCCATGGAAAGGTGAAAATGTGTGATTTCTTTTATTATTATATTCTTTTTTTCTTGTTAGAGTTGTACCTTGAAGTGAGGAAAAATAGGAATGATGTGTATTGAAAGATTGTAAGGGTAAAATAGACATTGTGAAAAGATTCAAGGTAGAAAAGGGAATGTATATTGCCCCTTTTAATATAGTATAGATATAGATGAAACAAGTGAAAAATAATGAATTTGAGCAATATTTGAAAGATAAAAACAATAAATATCTTATTGTTGTTGATTTTGCATTGTGACTTATTTGTATTTGATAATGTAAATTTTTATAACTATTATTTGTATTTGATAATGTAAATATTTTATAATTCTTTTTAATAATTTAATGCATGTTGTATATTTTTTATTTACATAATTAAATTATATTTAAACTATAAAATAAGAGCAAAGCTAAGAGGAAAAAAATATATTCTTTTTTGAACAATGTACTATTTAAGTGAGATCAGTAGGTGCACCAAGCTATCTCAACTAGGTTGACACAACCGTAGCACCATCATCATGTCCCAGAAATAGCGAAGATTCAAAAAAGAAGAGTACAGAAGAGCAAAAAGAGGGCCATCCGACAAAGAGAGCTAAGCAAGGTACAAAAGAAGAAAAAATTAAAGGACGGCCGACCAATTTAAAGCGATTGTAGCAGCATCATAATTACAAAATAATTTAGATTTGATAGACCAAAGCGCCGCCAAGGAGAGAATATCTTCCCATAAGTGTGTTGGAGACTTGTCACAATTTTGAAATATCCGTCTGTTCCACTCAAGCCAGATACACCACATAGAGGCAGCTGTAAGATTGCTCCACAGGATCCTAGCCTTTGATTTCATGTTGTGTTGAATCAGGGAGTAGACAAGCGAATTGAGAGAAGAGGGGAAATTTTCATGAGCCACTTCCTTTAGGTGCTTCCAAATAAATTGAGAGAAAGAGCAGTGAATGAAGAGATGATCAGCATCTTCGGAATGTTTTATGCATAAAACGCACCAATTCGGATTCAGGGAGTATGAAGGGTATTTCGACTGGCACTTGTCTGCAGTATTTAAGCCCTTTTGTAGGATGGTCCATAGGAAAAATTTGACTTTTTTCGGCATGAGAGAAGTCCACAAATTTCCAACGTTAAGAGCAAATTGAGTAGGGGAAGCGTCAGTTAGGGCTTTTTTATGGGATTTCACACTAAAAATACCATTTGATTTATGCTGCCATCTGATCTCATCTTCACCTCTGCCTTCAATAGGGAGAGTCCAACTATTGGAGCAACTATCCAATTGATCAATTTCGCGCTGGAATAGAGGACGCCTGGGATTGATAGACCAACATTGTAAACTTGTCTGCCATGCATCTTTTACAGTCAAATGAGGATTATTGGATAATGCATATAGCCTAGGAAGCAGGTTGCATAAAGCTTCATTTTGCGTCCACTTATGGTGCCAAAATAGGGTGTTTTTGTATTTTCTTTGTTTTTTTTCTCTATGAAATTCTCACCAATAAAGGATGATTAGATTGATTTTTAAAATCATACTAACACCTTCTCGGGCAACCCATTCATACAGTAAGGATTACTAAATCGATTTTTAAAGTCATTATCATGTCTCTCTTTTTTTTTAATTTTCTCCTAACAAAACCCATCGCTCTCTAACCCTAAATTCTCTTTCTTTCTCCCATTCTTGTTTTCTCATTCCCACATTTGTCCTGCTCTTCATCTCTTGGTCCTCTCTCTCTCTCTCTCTCTCTCTCACAACAACTAAACCTTTTTTTAACTACTCCACACCCAACTAGAAGACAAAATCGTGTGTTTCACATTTCTCAAATTGGATTTTTATTACATATATTTGTTTGCATATATTATGATCTAGTTTTGTTCTAGCTAGACTAATTCAATGTATTATGTATTATATATGTTAGCTGCCAAATTTTGGCCAAAGAAAAGCGTATTTGACTTCCACGTGACAACAATGGTAAATTTATAATTTAGAGAAAAGAGAACTTGCAAAACAAACAAAAAGGATTTTGATGCCTAAGTCAGTATGAGAATTATAGATTGGAGAAGAAGAAGTCAAAAGTTCTTAGATATCTCATATTGAGCCATAATGGTGTGTATATAAGGGATTTTATCTAGGGCTAAGCCTAGTCCAACTAGGATTAAGAATATAATGAGTTTCCTAATCCCAAATAAGCTAGGTTATCTTTCAAGTTACTGGGACAAGACGTGCATTTGGTATGTCCCGTTTATCAAATTCTGAGTCTTGGCCTCGATCTCATTCTTGGTCGAGGTCGAGGCCAAGGAAGTTGGTTTGGGCTTTTGACTCAAACCATCCTCCTCTCAAGGTTCAAATAGGTTGTAGTATGCTCCATTCACCAAACGAAGAAGGTTGGCCTCAACCTCATACATGAAGTCGATCAGCCTATTTTGGCTCAAAGCCCAATTAGTCCTTTTCCTCAAGCCCATTTCATCCTTTTCGCCCAGTTGCTTGTCTATTTACTATTGTTTTCTTAGCTCGGTAGTTTCCTCTTCTTCGTTATGTCGCGACCCTTTGGCCTAAAAATCACCCATAACAATATGATTTATTTTTTAATTTAATTTTCTTAAATAATATTTTAGATTCTTATTTGGTTAATTAACTATAATAACAGGGAAATTATATAAAAAAAATAGATATGAAAAATAGCTGGTACTGAAAAATGCTCAATTTGCGAGTAATGTTGCAAAAATACCAACCAAATTTTGAGGGGAGGAGTGTGGAGATTCTTTGTCCAGTAATACCCCAGTAAACCTAGTTATTTATACATTCTAACAAAAGAAAAATTACTATAAACTGAAAAAAATATCAACTATTTACAATAGTTCAAATGTATTTGATAAATTAATAATAAATTGATATAATGTAAGTATAATGACCACATACCTTAGTCAAAATGAGTATAACTAAACTGAGATAATATTTGTACTATCAACCTTAACGTGAGAGTTTTGATTTTCCCACCTCATATTGTAAAAAAAGTTTGACTACATGCATCATACATAATATTTCAATTACGTTGATGTTGATATTCAATTTTAAATACTTTATAAGATAAATATTTAATATTCTATATTATTTATATTATAAATTATATGTTGTTTATTAGATTAAATACTAAGAAAGTAATTTTTATAAAAGTTAAATCCAACACTTAATTATTTTAATTTAGATACCAAAAAAACATAAAAATATTCAAAATGGTATTGATGTCAAATCATGTTTTAATTTGCTGAACTTACAAAAGAATATAATTAGTGATGAATTTTCAAAGTTGGTTGGTAAATGTCATGATTATTATAGAACCTAATTTCAAAAGCTAATGTCAAATAATCTAAATGTGTGAAGGTAATGTAAGTAAAAATGATATTTTCATTTGAAAAATATTTGGGTGTATCTTGTGTTATATCTATTTTTTTTTTTACAGACTATCATATGACAAATTTTTCGTTTTTTTAAAAATATATATTTTTTAATATTTTTTTTACTTAGTTATTGAAGGAGTTTCAGAAAATGGGTGCAAATTCACATAGATATTACCTCTTTTTCATTTAAATTAATTATCAGTTGAACTAAATACTAAAAATAGTTAAAATTTTGTTTCAAAAAGAAAAAAAAAAGGTTAAAATTCATCCACAACCATTTGAAGCCCAATCAATGTAAAGAGCTCAATAGACAAAAATTCATTCATTATTTGTAAAAATGTTGTGGTCCCATAAAATAAATTATCAAGTCAATAAACATCTTGTTTTACTATCTTTAAAGCCTGGCTTAAACTAAGAACCATGTTGGACTATTTTGCCCCTAAACAAATCTTTAATTTACAACATTGTCTTTTATTTTAAAAACAAATTAAATATTATTACAAAAGTACATTTCATGATACTTTCAGCTTTTAATTACTTGATATTTTTTTCATGTAACATGTAGTTGTCAAGAAGAATGAAAAAAAAAAAGCAAAGATTAACGAAATTTTTTGAAATTTCTCATGCTAATATAATACTTGGCATTTAAAAAGTATAAAGTTTAGTAATAATTTACTTGTCAGGTTTTAAATGTCAAGGGTAATTTAGGTTTAAATGAAATAATAAAAAAAGCCAATAAAACAAAAGCTCTAGACTCCATCTATCTTTGCCTGTGTCCTTTCTTGCGTGTTTCGGTCGTCATAAACCCCATTTTTTGTGTTTTTCTTCGATTGACAAGTGGCCCTTTTCTCTTCTTTCTAGCCAACGTTTTGACCAACACGACATCGTTATCTCTGCCCTTCTTCTCTAACGATGATGAGCAAACCATTCAACCATAGATTGTGCAAAGTCACGTAGAGAATCCAATCCACGCAATTTTCCACGTGAACGTCCAACGATAGCCTCAATCTATGGCATAGGCACACTTTCAACACCCTCCAACGTTCCTTTTGACAAACAATGGTGAACAACACCCCCTCATCATCTTAAAATGTGCTATCTTACTTCGCTTAATTTAAGGTTGTTTCGAGATTTTATGTATTTATTTGATGATTTTATAGGTTTCGAGCACCTGAGAGGTAAAACCAAGCATTAGTGACAAAATGGAGCTAAACCGAGCCAAAACAAAGTTTATTTGCATCAATCGAGAACGAAAAAGTCAATTTACAACTTTGTCCCTACAAACATGGTGTCAGGGCGCTGCTCAGGTGCCACCCTCGACGTCGTAAGGCAGAACATACAGCGTCACGACGCTCCGAAGTTGATCCACGAGTTTCATCTCTTAGCGTCGCAACGCTAGCCCGATTGTTATATAAAGATTTTTAGTTGCCTAGGTTTTTAGGAGTTAGCCCCACCAGTCGAATTTTCTACAGTTTTCTCTCTATTTTCTTCTTTCTTTTGATCTTGGATGTATTCAAACACTACCTCATTGATCGTAATGTCGATTATGGGCTAAGATAACTCATAATTTTCCCTTATATTGTAACTTTTGAGATTTTGATCATTTTATTATAATTCCATGAATTGTCTTTGAATTCTTTTTCTTTGTTTGAATGTTATGGTTATATTTCTACTCAAGGTTGTATGATCATTAGCTAGGTATATATTGAACTACAATACATGACATATAATTGTGATTTAATCTTAAGTGGCAAGGTTAGATTAGCTTGTAAACTATTGCATCTAATAGTGAATAATGCTCTAATCAACTTAGGAAGAATCATGTTGAAGATTGTTTTAGGCCTTTTCTATTGATATTCACCTTAGCGTAATTCCAATTTCTAATGCGGTTAGTCTAAACTAACTAGGATACTTTTTATCTAATATAATTGACTAATTAGATAATTTGACTCTCACCTAGCTTTTCTAGGTGAGTTGATAGCACCAGCTAAAATATGCTATCTTAATGCCTCTAATCTTGCACGTTTATTATATTTAATATGCTTAAATATGTTATTTTATAGTCAAGTAATTTGGAAGTAGAATCGAGCGTTAGGAAGAAAATGGAGCTAAAACAGACCAATTTGAAATCCTAACAAAGCAATTAGGATGGCTAGAACAAGTGTGTCAAGACCTGCTTTAAATATTAGTCTAAGAGCAACTTCAACTGCTTCTATATGTAGAAATTCAAATTCTTCCTCATGTTTTAATTATCATTTTTTAGAAATAATTGAATTGAATCTACTTCTCTATATACTGAGATTTTTCTTTCAACAATTTTGACACAATGGTTTTCGTTAAAATTGAAAGTATTAGGAAAATAGATTATTCTTGGATATAATTTGGGTAATCCCCATTTTTTAAGATCATTTTCTATTTTTGCTATATGCAAGGTCTCATTTGTAATTTATGAAATACTAGAGGAAGCTTTGTGTTGCTCCTCAATTTCTTCTCGAGTTAGCTCATTTGTGGAGTATTTTCTAAATAAAATCTTTTTGGGATCTTTTCACAAATAGAAAAAAAACAAAACTAATTACACATATAGAAAAAAAGTGGGAAATAGAAAAGCATGAGGTGCACTTTTTCCTATATGTGTAATTAGTTTTTTTTTTTTTTTTCTATACAGAACAATTTCCCAATCTTTTTTCAAGAAATTTGACATTAATTCAAATTTAAAGAAATCATTTGTGAACAATTTTATTTAAATAAACTATTAATTCAATAAGACTAAACTTTCTCAGAAATATTTTCCATACCTGTTTGTGCTAGGCTATTTACGACTGGTCAATGGACTCATCACGCATCAATGCGATTTACTGCAGCACCACCAACTAGACACAGACGAACAAGCGAACGTAGAATTAATTTCTTTGAAGGTTGAATCTCAAAGAAAGAATTGTCGATTTGGAAATGAAATTATTGACAAAGAACTTTAAAATGATTAATCTCTTCCTCCCTGGGATTGAATTTGAAATGAGTTGATTGAGATTGAGATTGAACACGACTCTGATACCATTTCAATACAGGATCGGAAATTACAAGATTATGGTAATTCGAAATGATCAAGCTTTACAGAGAAGATAGCTTGAGAATTTTCAAATTTCCATAATTTTGTAATTCCCGATCCTGTGCCAACTCACCTAGAAACGCTAGGTGAGAATCCAAATTATCTAATTAGCCAATTCAATTAGATGAAACACATCCTAATTAATTGAACTAACTGCATTAAGAATTAGAAAAATGCTAAGATGAATATCTAATCGAAAACACCGCATTAAACATTCAATTTGATTCTTCCCTAGGTGGATAGAACAATGTTTTTTTTTCATGGACAACAAATCACAAGCCTAACTAACCATTATGCTACTCTTAGATCAAATTACAATAATATGTCACGTATTATAATTTAACCTCTAGCTATCAATTACGTATCACCAATAAATTTGTCAAACATTCATGAAAATACATAATAAAAAATCATACAGAGCAGAGAAAGAATCCAAGAACAATATAAAAATTATAATTAAACGATCAAAATCTCATAAGTCATAAAACAAAAGGTTAAATCACTCTACGCCTAAACTAGAATTACCTCCTTAGCTCATAATTGACATGATGATCAAGGAAGAGTAGTTTGGATACATTCAGAACTCAAAAAGTAGAAGAAAAAAAAGAAGAAAAGCTCTTTAAGTTCGGTTGGTGGCAGAATGTTTAAACCTAGGCGGCTAAGGAAATATATATAGAATTTGAACTAGAGTCGCGACGTTAGGGTACAATGCTGATTGAAACAAAGACCTCGGGTGGCAGCGCATCGCCGAAATGCCAAGGTGGCACTGCGGGGCCAACACGCATCAGTGCCCACAATCACTTCGGAGCACCATGTGCCAAATGCATTTCGTGGAAAGTATCCTCTCAGGAAAAAGCACAGAGCTTGGTGCCTAGCAGTGCAGTTATGCCATGCCATCAGGGGTATTTCTATAGTTTCAGCTCTCTCTTTCCTAGTTCATGCTTTTAAGTTCTATTTTAGCTCGTTTTAGCTCCATTTTAACTTTAATGCCCAACTTTACCTCTCACGTGCTCTATACTTATAAAATCACTAAAATAAACACATAAAACCTAGAAACAACTCCGAATTAAGAGGAGTTAGATAGCACATTTTCAGTGCTATAACGCTTTATATCACGAAGTATGCCTTTGTCAATTCGATCGTTTTTTAACTCTCGCGGCGACGATGGACATGGCCGCAGTGGACACTCTGGAGTTTTTCGGAGGATTTGGGTTGGGATAGTTTCCACATCCACCAATGATTATTTCTAGTGTCCCTTGGGAGTTGGGTTGACCGTGTTGACAACGATAGGACGAGATTTTATTGGAAAAAAAATGGAGGAAAGTGAGAGGTAGGAGGATGATTGAGAGAGAAGAGAAAGAAGTCATGTGTGTTGTATATGAAAGGAGAAAGGTCCACAAACAAGGGCAAATTTGGGAAACGAAAAAAGTTATTAAGTTGACAGGTCAAATTGTGCCATATTTGCAATATTTTTATCCTTGTGCTACCTTTGCTAATCTTAACCCTAATAGTGCTACTCATTACAATTTTTCTATTATTTTTCACTTGAGTCATCCGTCTTAAATGATGTAAACTCAAATTCATCTCAATTATATTATTATGTAAATGTCAGTATTGTACAATATTGAAGTTAGACTAATTGAATGTCTTAGTGAAAAAAATTATATATTGTAAAATTCTAAAAAAAATTTGAAATTTATTATGTAAATGGCGGTTTCAAATGACTAAAAATAATAAAATTAAAATAATATATAAACATGTATATTGCAAAATTTAAAACTCAAAATTTAAAATTTATAAAAATAATATATGATTCATGCTATAAAATGCATGAAATTAGGCTTTTATTTGGGCATTTTTAATGTGAAAAATAAGCTCTAGCATGAATTTTATCCCAACTTTAGTCTTAATATGTTCAAATAAGCTTAATGAGGGTTAATTATGCGTAAAAGATGATTTTTGCAGATTTGGTGCTGATCTGGTACGATCTTTTTTACAGGTTTATGGCTATTTTTCATGTGGTGCGCCCACAGCAGTAAGTGATGTACCAGCACTGTCGAGCCCTAATTTTTCAGATTTGAACCAGTCAAGATTAGTTGTGATTTTCACGATTCTAACAGTTGGGGACCTCCAATTCTGCCTGGTAAACCCTCAGAATGCGAATCTCGACCCTCCTCAACAGATTTGGGGCCTTTAAAAGTCGAGGAAGCTCTCCATTTCGAACAACAACTCTCCATCGTCGAGATCACCACTTTCTTCACCATTTTTCTGTCATTTTCCAGCACCCTGGGTTTCTTTCTCAAAGTTTCAAGTCAGTAGTCTTAAGAACGAAAGTTTCTCTAAGGCGTAGCGGCTCTAAGATTTCTCTTCCCACAGGAGTGTGTGTCGAGGCGAGATTCTTCCTTGAAAGAGGAGGAATCATCCTAGGGAAATACTTGTTATTTGAGGATTTGCCCAAGTTTTCTTGAGTTGTATTTATTTTCCAGCATTATTTTCTTTGTTAATTTCACATTTTAATTTCTATCAATCAAACTCCTTATTGTAGTTATGGTTTATGATTTAATAAAAGCGATTATTTTATCAAAAGTCATGAGCTAAATATTTTTAGGGGTTTGGCAATGTGAAAGCCTTAGGGTTGTTATGGCTTAGGTTATGTGACACTTCACACCACTTTGTGTAATTGCATTCTCTTTGCTGATTTTTTTTAAAAGATAAAATTGGTAAGTTAAACTGGCCATTTAATTTAACGATCTAGCGGAACTCTAATGCTGAGAATGTTAGGGTGTAAACGGATGTCACAAAGGGATATGAGACTAAGAGCCTAGACATAAGATGATCACGTTACCTTAGAAATAAGGGAAACTATAGGATAAAGGAACTAAACTTGAATTAATCTAAAGTCTAGCTAACCATGGAAACATTAGGCATTAGCTGCTTAGAACTCCTAAAGGAACTTGACATAAGACCGAATAAGTGTAATTTCTTATTCATGTGTAATTCATTGTTCGATGTAATGCGGTCACATCACCTAAGGCACAACACCTGAATGGTTGTAGCATTATTTGCCCCTGTTTGATTACCATTGTTTATTGCTTTTAAGTTTTCTTTCACCTATAAAAATTCTAAACTTTTTATTTGGTTACCTTGGTTTCATTGATCCATAGTTATAATTAATTTAAACTCAATCTAATCCTTTGGGATTCGACACTTGGAATACTCCAAGTTTATTACTTCATCGATCGTGTATACTTGCATGTAGACCTCATCAATTCCATACTTTCATCATTCATCCTATATTTATACCACTCATACACACCTGATCGATAAATATACATCTTGAAAATTAAAATAATATATAAATCTAAATATTGAAAATTTTTAAAATTTAAAAATATATATATAAATCTAGCCAAATTATTTTTTTGAAAAAAATAGCAAAATTAATATAGAAAATAAATAAAATATAAAGGATAAAAATAAATATAAAAGAAGTATTAAAAATTAAAAAAAATGTAAAAATGAGTTACCTTACCTAGGAATCACGCAACCAAGAGGCCGAAGGATGGTTTAGGCGCAAATGCGTAATAACAAACCAAGGTTATTTTATCTTTTAGACGAAAAATGGTATATAAAAAATAAAATAGGGAGAAATTATTTTTGTTGTTTCTCAAATTTAGTCATATTTTGAAGTATTTCTTAAAATTTAGAAACAAGAAAACAAGAGGGTTATCAAACAAGTTTGTTTTTTAGAAAATTAAGAGAAACGAAAAGAGAAAACAGGAAGCAGGAACGTTACCGAACGGGCCATAGTGATTCTTCAAATACAATAAAAGTGGACTTCTATGACACATGAATGTAGTCAAATTGAGGGTGGAGAGAGAAAACAGTGTCATACATGTCAAAAACGTGTTTATTAAATTCTCTTCCTTTCTATCTCCCTCTAAAAATCAATATTTTAAAAAAGGTTTATAGTATGATTCTAAAAATTAATTTAGTAGTCCTTTATTATTTGAAAGGGTTGCCCGAGAAGGTATTATTATGCTTGTAAAAACCAATCTAATAATCCTTTATTGATTGAGAATTTCATAGAAAAAACAAAGAAAATAGAAAAATGAAAGATATGTACTATAAAGAAGAATCTTTTATTGATTGAGAATTTCATAAAAAAACAAAGAAAATAGAAAAATGAAAAGATATGGACTATAAAGAAGATCTTTTATTCTCCTTTTCCCTTACATTTTGGTCTATTTCAATTTACAATTTTTTTTTTTTTTTTTTTTTTTTTGAAGAATTTACGACTTTTGTTTTACTAATACTACTATTAAGTATTTCCATTTTCAACCATCTAGGTAAGTTCTTTATCACTTTTAATTATATCAATACTTTGTAGTTTCGCGTGGCTATGCTAGGATAATACTTGTTTCTCTCTTTTTCCATACAGTTTATTAAAAATTTTAAAATAAACAAAAAAATTAATGAGAAATTTTCACAGATAGAAAAGGGACTCTATGCTTGAATGGTTAGGAATGCCAAGTAGTATAAAAGGGACTCTATGCTTTAGTTTCTATTGATATTTCGTCTTGCACATTTTCTTTTTATCTTATATTCAATTCTCCAAAAAGATAATAATATTGATTCTTCTTTTACCTGTGGACATAGTTAATACACCGTTAGTGAACAATATAAATATGTATTTTGATTTTCTTTGTGGTCTTTTATTCTTTTGTTTGTGATAAATTCTTTTAATTTTAAAAATCAATTTAGTAATCCTTATTGTTTGAATGGGTTGTCCGAAAAGGCACAAGTATAATTTTAAGAATAAATCTAATAATCCTTTATCCATTGAAAATTTCATAGAAAAAAAACAAAGCAATAGAAAAATGTAAAAGATATGGACTATCATGAGAATCTTTTAATTTTCTCTCCTTCCTTACATTTTTGTCTATTTTAATATACAACTTTTATTAATTTTTCACTAACATTTTAATTTTGATGAACCATGTATGTTCTTCATTACATCTATTTATTTCAATAATTTGTAGTTTGATGTGACTATGAGAGAAGAATACCTGTTTCCCTTTTTTCCTTTATAATTTTAATAAAATTTATAAACCAAAGAATTACTCATTGCGATCTAAAGTTGGACGGAGATGGGGAAATTCCTTGGTATTCTTAAAAAAAAAAATGCTTATAAATTGGGCCTTATGTAATAAAGTAATTTTATTAAAATAAATTTTGTTGTACAATTGAACAACATTTAAAATATATTTCAAGTGTTTGTCATACAATAAAATATGAGTACAATTTTTGAATCACAAAATTTGAGTATTTAGGTATCATAATTTGTTTTTTTTTCAAAAAAAAAATTAAAAAAAAAAAACAAGAAGTTATCGTCGATGTTGCACACTGGCAGATTGGGCTTTCAGTAGATACCTAATCTGCTGATGCATAGAGAGATGACTATCATCGGCGTATCCTATATTTATTGACGCATTGTGTCACACCTTGCCCCAAATTATTCTATCAAACCTATGATGAATTGTACAATAATTGACCCAAAATTATTCTAGTTATATGTACATACAAAAGGTGTGATGCAACACGTGGCGAGCTTGATGGCAGATATTGAACTACTAACTCTAATTAAAACTCAACGACAACTATTGGTGGAGAAACTAAAATAAAAGCAACTGAGTTAAAAAACCCAGTGAGTGGTTAGTTGAATAATAAAATAACATGTTTTAAAAAACAAAAAATTTACTTCATCGGAAATAAAAGTTTAAAATCCAATACCGTACTTTAGATCATATTAAATTGAACATTCAACAAATTTCAAACATTTGAAAATTTGTAAAAATAATCCTTGATAGCTAAAACATAAGCTTGTGAAAAACATCATCAACCCTGTGCCTCAACTTACTATCATATTAGCATAGAGTGGTATCAATACGCACAATAGACTAATCATTTTTCATACATTCACGTAAGATTACATGCATCTACACCAATGAAATACATTCTATGGTGTATTGAGAAATAACCTTATCATTTACACATGAGAGACACATTCACAAGGTGTATCAAAAAATTTCTACACCATGGGAACACATTTACGAGGTGTATCGAGTAATCACATGAGTACAAGTACAAGATCTAGTGGTTTAAAAAACCACATTAACATAATTCTCACATCTTATAGGTATTCAACTAAAAACATTGTTTTCTCATTATTTCCAAGCCATTTTAAATAAAACATACTTCAACATTCTTAAGCAATGACGTGGAGTAATAACATAAAATTATTGAAAATTCGTAAAAAAAATTCTAAAAATCACCTAAACAATTCCTCTATGATCATACATAATCATATATTTCATGAAATTTCACAATATTCTAATAATAAATCTTTTAGTAAAATAAACCAATCACAAAATTACCATCGGTCACACTTTGGATAGTAAGCTATTTCAACTTCAATCAAACCTGAAATTTCAAATTAACTGTTCAATAATCATTCATATATATATATATATATATATACACTTATACGTATATATATAGGAATCCATAACACTCAATATTCATCCATTAAATCAACTCTCCATCCTTAAGCATTTGGTTAAACATCCAATTCCCTATTCCCTTTGGTCAAACATCTTTGTCATTTTCCTCCAAACTTAATATTATTTCTCTCCCATCCCATAATTCATTTTGCTTCTCTTTCCTCCATTCAATCATCTTCTACCTAAAAAATCCTTAATACTAAAGGGATCAGTACCATATCCTTTTTTTTTATTTTAAAAAAAGTACCATATCCTTTTTTTATTTTTAAAATAAGTACCATAAATAAAAAAAAGTACCATATCCTTTTTTTGACCTACATTAAAGTTAATTAGTTCCACTTTATTATTAAAAACATGTTGATGTGACACACACAATAAATAGAGCGAGTATAAATTTTTTTATTACTTTCGTAATACTAAAAAATTTCCCTTTTTACCTCTTCAAACCTAGAATGAAAATCTTTTTCCTATGTTCTTTTGTTTTTTGTTTTTTTTTTTGAAAAACTTACTTCCTCTCCCATCTATTCTCTCTCATTTCTTCCATTGCCAAAGGAAAGAGTCTCTTTTCTCTTATTTACCATCTTTTGTTTTTCCCTTTAAATTGATTATCAGTCCACCACACATGGCCAACAATTATTCCTCTCGACTTCCCAACCTCCTCACTCTCAATCTTCACAAATGAGTTCCTGTTGATGAAAAGAAAACCCCACAAATATTACCAATTTACTAGAGAAGTAGGGACCAAACACCAATATTTTCTCAAATTAAACACCAAATCTTCATTTTTTCCATCTAATATGGAGGAACTAACTTATCACATACTTATTGGGAGTATCCGTGGATTGTGTTAGATTAGGTTGGGTTGAAGAACTTTTTAGACTCAAACTAATTGTTCGGGTTATAAGTTTTCTTAAGGCAAATAACCCTTATTAAATAATGGACCCAACACAACCCAACCATGAAACATTTGGGTTGGGTTGGGTTACTCGGGTCCTTTGTTTAATTTTTTTGTCTAAAATAAATAAAATATTAATATATACAAGTTTTATTTAATTATTTTCATATATTGAGTTAAGATTAACAATTCAATTTCAATGTATATTATGAAAATTTTCTTTTCAAAGTACTTAAAAAAATGTGTTTAGGGTGGTTGGAGAATAAAGTAACTATAACAATCATGACATTTAATAAAAATAAAATAAATATATGTATTTATAATTGTACCATAAGTGAAAAAACAAACTTTTTAAAATTAATACTAAGTTCGAGTTGGTTCGAGTTTGATTGGGTTCTTACGGTTGGGTTCTTGTAGTAGGTGAACCCATGAACCAACCCAACCCATAAATTTTTAATTCATCGAGTTTTTCAACACCCCTAATACTTATACACTTCTAGATAACAACCTCTTCATTCCCAACAATTTGTTTAGGAAATATAGAAAGTAGAATTCCATGAAACCCCACCATTGAAGTTTATGTAACAAGAAATTCCTTCATAAATCAAACTTACCAATAAGAAGCCTTCATCCAATCTCCTATTCAACCCTAATTCTCTGTTTTTCCGCCTCTCTTTGCAACTTCTCATAAATTACTTCTCTCTCCTATTCTCAAATTTAGTTTAGCTTTAGGTTATTTGGGTCCGTTTGATAACGTTCCTGTTTCTTGTTTCTCGTTCTCTGTTTTTTATTTCCTGTTTCTTCTTTTTTAAGAACAAGAAACAGAAACATGTTTGATAACTATTATTGTTTCCTGTTTCTTGAAAAAAAAAAAAACAAAAACAGAAACTCGTTTGATAACTATTTCTTGTTTTTTTTGTAATAATATAATATAAAAAAAGAATATATGTCATACATTAAACATCAAAAAAGATATTATCAAAAGTTTGTGTCATCTAATACAGGTAGGTCTTGATGACAACTAAATATAATAACAAAGTTGTGTCATATCCTTCATATATGTTGCCCAAATTTGATCGGCGTTGTCATCTCTAATTTGAGTCATTTTTTTTAAATGATGTCGAGTCAAATCCAACTTAATTATATTATTATGTAAATATTATTATGTAAATTTTGTGATTGTAAAATATTAAAATAAAGCTAAATAAATGTCTTAGTCAGCAAAATTTATATAATGTAAAATTCTACTCGACTTCATATATACTAAAAATATCGAATTAAAATAATATATAAACATGCATATTGCAAATCTTAATACTCAAAAGTTGAATTATAAAAACAAATTAATATACAAATTGAAAATTAAAATAATATATAAATCTAATTATTGAAGAATTTTTAATTCAAAATTAAAATAAAATATAAATATAGCAAACTTATTTTTATAAATAGAAAAATTAATAAATAAAATAAATAAAATATAAAAGATGGAAATAAATATAAAACAAAAAAAAAAATCAAAGTGCCATCTTTGGAGTTGAAATTTGAAATATAAAAAAATTAATAAACATATTGAAAATTAAAATAATATATAAATATAAATTTGAGAATTTTAAAATTCAAAATTAAAATAAAATATAAATATAGAAAAATTATTTTTGTAAATAACAAAATTAATAAATAAAATATAAAAGATGGAGATAAATATATAAAAAAAATCAAAGTGCCCATCTTTGAAGTTCAAATTTGAAATGTAAAAAAATTAATAAACATATTGAAAATTAAAATAATATATAAATATAGTAGAATTAATTACAAAATTAATAAAGAAAATATAAAAATATAAAAGGAAAAAAAACCAAATAAAAAAAATACATTTTGGGAGTTGAACAACTACCAAGAGGTGGAAAGGTTAAATGGGCATGCATGACTACCAATAAGCCAAGGATGAGTTTTGTTATATAAAAGAAATAATATGGTATAAATCAGAAATGGAACAGGGAGAAACTACTTTTTGTAGTTTCTCAAATTTAGATCCATTTTAAGAAACGTTTCTCAAATTTGAGAAACAAGAAACGGGAACGGTTATCAAACAAGTCAGTTTCTTAACAAATGAGAAACAAAAACAGAAAACATGAAACGGAAATGTTATCCAACGGGCCCTTATTTATTTTTTATTTTTTTAAATAATCCTTCTGGTTAATTTGAGACAACATATGAATATGTTTCAAGATTTTATAAAAGTAAGGTTGATAGATACTAGTTTTTTTGGGGAAAACTAACTGCATGCACATATTACTAACAATAAAGACTAATTAAGTTGCCTACAAAAATAAAAACAAAGACACTAATTAAGACTTAGGGACAATTGCAAAAATATCAAATTGATTTGTTAAAATTAGACTCATATACAATGTTTTATGATTTTGTAAAAAAGGCAAAATCTTTAAACCCAGCCCAATTGAAATACCCGGATGACCAAAATGCCCCTCACAGTTAAAAATGTGTGACTGTATCTGATTACCAACTAATTACTATCTGATTGCTATCTGATTACCATATAATTGCCAATGATACCAATTCCTATCTGATTGTTATCTGATTATTGTCTTATTGTTATTAATTGTTAATGATACTGATGGTTGTTTGATATTGATTGTAATATGATTGTCAATGATACCATTGTTATCTGATTGTTCTCTAATTACTATATGATATTGATTGTCAATAATATCAATTGTTATCTGATTGTTGTCTGATTATTATTTGATACTAATTGTTAATGATACTAACTATTGTCTGATTGTTGTTTGATTAATATCTAAAATGGGTTGTCAATGATACTGATTTTTATCTTATTACTATCTAATTATTATTGCCAATAATATGTTATTGCTATTTGATTTTCATTTGAATAGATTATTATATGATTGTTGTCTGATTACTGATATACTAATTACTAATGATTACCTGATTGTTGTCAACACTAAACTGCTAAAATAAGACACTATACATTGTACTTATATAAAAACAAATGATTAACAAATATATCTTTGATGTCCACAATATGATTATTCAAATAGATATAAATTATTTAGATGTTTTTCCATTATGACCAACACGCTTACAACGACTACAATTCGTGTGCTTTGTCAACTTACCAATTGAACAAATCCTTTGCTTTTTAGGTCTTCTTGCTTGATAAGGGTTGTTCACCTCTAAAATACAAGTAGTAAAAAATCAAACATGAATCACATGACAATTAAAATATAAATAACAAAGTACTTAATATCTAATAAAAATAATATGGAATCAGATAGCAGTGAGATATCAATCACGTGGCAATCAAATAGAAATCACAAAGTACTTAATATCTATGAAAATCACATGGTAATCATTGACAATCAAATATCAATCAGATGAAAATCACATGTTAATCAAATAGAAATCACAAAGTATTTAATATCTAATGAAGATCACATGACAATCAAATATCAATGATATGGCAATCATGTTGAAAAAATTAGTGTGGAAATTAATGCGGAACTCACCCAAACATAATGCAATTGCCAGAAAATAGTAAAGTGATAATAATAAACAGAGACACAAAGATTTATAGTGGTTCGATCAATTTGATCTACATCCACTTTGAGAACCAGCTCAGTATCGATTTTATTATGAACCAAAGAGTTACAAAATTACAGAATTAACTTCAAGATTAATATTAATATGTAATTTATTCAAGAACAACAAAAACCACGATCTTCCTGTCTCTTGACCGAGACTAATCGCTTAAGCAACATCGCCTAACACCGACTTTACCGCCGGAGAAGAAACCCCACAAACCCGACTCCAATCTGTCTGAAATCGGACTAAAAAACCGAGACCCACACTGTTGCACTGACCGTCTGTTGTACAGACCTCACGGCTTGAACAGACCCGTGCAAGATCAACAAATCACATGACAATCAAATAGATATCACATACATCTTTATCTTCAAGAATATTGACAACATGTTGAACCCTAGTACTACCTAAATCCAATAAAACTAAAAGTTCAATAGATGAATGAAGTTGAGTTTTCTTTTGTATGAAGTTAATAAAAGAGTCAAAATGCATCGCCTCGTTAACCAAAACACCAATAGTTTTGTAATCCACATAGCACTGTCGATCATTCCACTGACCACTATGGAAACACAACTATTGGAAGTTTAACCATAACTGCAAAATGCTGCAAAAATATAAAAACTAAATATAAGATAGCGATCAAATGAAAAATAAATCACATGACAATCCGATAGAAATCAGATAGCAATCACAAACTACTAAGTATTAAATACTAATCGAATAGCAATTAGATGATAATCAAATGTCAATCACAAACTAAATACTATCAAATAACAAATCAGATAACAAAGCAACCAAAATATGAACTAAGAAAACTCATATCAAACCCCTCTCAATGAATCTACACTCCTCATCTCTCCAAATCCCAACAAAATCACTCAACAAAAAAACAAAAAGATAAATCAAACAGAAAACTTAGTTATGAGAAATCAATCAAACAAACTTTATAGTTTCAAACAGAAACTTAAACACAAAATCTTAGCTGGTGAAATCAAAACAAGCAAAAGGCTAATTACAAAAAAAATGTTAACCTGAGCATAATCGTAAATGAGAGAGGGTAATGACGAATTTCAACAAAAAAAAAAAAAATCGAACACAAATAGTTGACAACTTTCGAAATTGGCTTCAAGAAATCTCCGGCTGACGAAATTGAAACCAGTAAAATTGTGTTTACAATCGAAACGAAATTCAAGCAAAAAAAACTGAAATATAAACCGTGGCTTCAAGAAGAAATCGTGATTTTGAAGCCGTGGGTTTAGCTAACGAAATCAAAACCAGATTTCGAAAAAAAATATACGCAATCGTGTGCATCAAAAGAAATTTTGTAGTTCAAAGGAGAATATCGAATAGAGGAAGAAACACGCGTGGGAGGAGATTATCAAATACTAATTTTTTATTTTTGGAGATATGAGGGTAATTTTAGAATATATTTTCACATAAAAATCAAATCAAGCATGGTCTTTTTACCATCTATGTTGTTATCAATATATTTTGACATATTTATAATATTTTTAAAGTTGATGATATGGATGCTAATGTATAATTAAATTTTGATACCCAATGCAATTCCCCTAAGACTTATTTAAATTATGAAGACTAAAATTGAACATTTAAAAAGACAAAAACTAAATAAAATATATCTCAATAGTAGCAGAAAAAAAAAATACGTTGAGGATTTAATAACCATAAAGATACATACAAACAAAACTAAAATATAGTTATAATGATATTACAACGTTTGTAAATTATATTATCTAATTATCTTTTTTTTTTATGTAAATAATTTATTTTTAAAATATAAGCAATTATAGCATTTTGATACTTGCTTAGTCCTTTCAAAAAGAAAAGGAAATTAATAGTCTAATAAAACAAAACAAAAAATATCATAGGAAAGTTTCGTGTTTTTTTAGTGTCTAACAAATGTGTGGACCTAAGGTTATGAATTTCAATTTCTAAAATCTTCTTGCACACTATGTTTACATTGACATAAAGTTTGTATTAAAAAGAGGACTGTCCAAAACTTTAGATGTGAAATAAAATTTTTAAGATTTATGAAGGAAAAAAGTATATTTACCTTTCTTTTTAATATAATACCTAAATCATTCACTAGCTAACATTGTTTTTATGTATAAAAAAAAAAAAAATAGACTCCTCAAACCAAACAATAATGGTAATATGGGCTAAATATGTATTTGTCTCAACATAGATTTTTTTTTTTTTTACATTTAGTGCGTTTTGTTTGAAAATTAGTTTCAATTTTTTTTAAACAATTTTCAACTGAAGAAAATGTTGAAATTCACCGAAAATAAACTTATTTGACAATTAATGACATGACATGATAGATCATGGAGACAGAATTAAAGTTGTGTAGGAGAAAAAAAGAAAAATCAAAATCTAGCACAGTATTAGATATTTCAAAAAAATTTTATGTCAAACTTCTAACTCGTGTCAATAAAAGAAAAAATAATCTGACTGGCAATTTTGTACCGCTAAATATTTGAAAACAAAAGTGTAAAACTACCTAGAATTATCATGAAAAGGCATACAAATTCATCTAGTTATGAAACATCGACACTAACATTTAAATCATTTCTCCTATAAAAGGCCCTTATTTCTTCATTTATACTTCACCTTCTCAAATCACCTCCTAAGATATCATAGATTTCCTCTAATGACAATTAGGAGCACTACCATGTCTTCTTCTCTAATCTTCAAGCTTCTCTTCCTCAACATTTTCTTTAGTATTCAGATCGCTTCTAGCTTGGATTCCGACAATGATGGTAAAAAGGTATTAAACATTCAAAGTTGAACCACTATACTTATAATCTGTGTGTATATATATGTTGGGTTTTCTTTTACAATTTTTTTTTTTTTTGGTTATTTTTAAAAACCTTGCAGATTTATATTGTGTACATGGGGAGGAAGCTAAAGGATGACCGTGATTCTGCTCATTTACATCAAAGTTCATTGTAATATTCCGCTCATTTACATCACAGCTAAACAATCCATATAATTGTACATATTGCAGATTTATTTTAAGCTTTTCTTCCTCAACGTTTTCTTCATTTTTTAAAGTTACTTTATTTTTACTATTTATAGAAAACTATACTGATTTTTATCACAAGAGTTACAATTTTATAATACAATATTTTTAAAAATTATTAGAGTATTATATAAATGGTGGTGAATAATTATTAAAGATCTTGTATGTTTTTTACTTCAGCCCATTTGCTCCAGAATCTGTAGTCTATACCTACAAGAGAAGCTTCAATGGATTCGCAGTGAAACTCACCGAAGAAGAAGCTGAAAAGATTGCCGGTACGTAATTATTATTCAACGTCTTATTATTTCATGAATTAGTTGTTTTAGAAATTAAGATAAAATTTGAGATATGTTTTTAGGTATGGAGGGTGTGGTATCTGTGTTTCCAAATAAAATGAAACAACTTCATACGTCAAGGTCATGGGATTTTTTGGGTTTTCCAAAAAATGTTCCTCGTGTAAAACAAGTGGAAAGCAACATAATTGTTGGAGTTTTGGACACTGGAATCTGGCCTGAGTCTCCCAGTTTCGATGATAAAGGTTTTGGTCCTATACCATCCAAATGGAAGGGCACTTGTCAAGGCTTGAACTTTACTTGCAACAGGTAAAGTAACTTTATATCAAAATCTTTATTTATTTATTCAGTTTGATCTGGGATTTTGGTAGGAGTGGAGGGAAATTTTTATAGAGAAGGTAATATCCCATCATGTACATTCTAACTATTTGCATTTTATTCTAATTAATCAGGCCTAAGATAAAATATAGAGAAATTTTCACAAATAGAAAAAGTGTCAAACTATTTACAGAAAATAACAAAAAAAAAATATTGATAGACATTGATAGACATCTATCAGCATCTATCAGTGATAGACTTCTATTATTTCTATTACTGATAGACCCTGATAGACTTCTATCAGCGTCTATCACAACTATCTAAAAATTTTGCTATTTTGTGTAAATAGTTTTCCTTATTTTTCTATTTTTAAAATCTTTCCTAAAATATATTATAATTTTAATATTTTGAATGCAATTTGAATTATATTTTGAGCGACATTCATTTGACATAATTGTTTTTCAAAACTACTTTTGTATTATATGTGAAAGTCTGAAAAGCAAATGTTTTTATGTTTTCAGTTGTAACGATTTTAAATCTAAAATTTTACAATTTAATATTTACATTGTTTTTTTTTTTTTGGGTTAAATATTGTATTTAATGTGATAAAGCATTTCATTTTTATTAAATTAAAATATATAAATATAATATATTATAAATTATAGGGTATTTGTTTTAGATGACAAAACTGTTGAAAATATTTTCAAATATAATAAAATGTAATTGTCTATCAACGATAAACACTGATAGATGATAGTAGTCTATCAATGTCTATCACTGATAGACGGTGATATTTTGTTATATTTGTAAATATTTTAACTCATTTTTACTATATTTGAAAACAATCTTAAATTATATAATATTTTGAAATTAATTATACAAAGTTTATAACATATAACATACTCATAAATAAATCAATAATATTTTAGACTCAACTTAAATTTAATCAGTAAAATGAAACTATTTTTCTCTGGTTTTATAAATATATTAACAAATTCATTCTAAACAATTATTTATATTAGTATCTAATTTGTAATTTACATAAGTGAAAATATTGAAAACATGAAATATATGGCTCGTCTGATAACGTTTTCGTTTCCTTTTTTTGTTTATTTTTTTCATTGTTTAAGAAACGGACTTATTTGATAACTGTTATCATTTCTTATTTTTAGAATTTGAGAAACGTTTTTTTAAAATGAGACCAAATTTGAGAAACTATAAAAAGTAGTTTCTCTTTGTTTCGTTTTTGTTTTATACAATATTGTTTCTTTTATTTATTAAAATTTATCATTGGCCTATTGATTCATGCCCATACTACCTTTTCACCTCTTCGTTGTGTCTTCTTTTTCCAAGATAGACACTTTTATTTAGTTTTTTCTTTTTTCTTTTAATTATTTTATTTATTAATTTTGTTATTTACAAAAATAATTCTGCTATATTTATTTTTTATTTTAATTTTGAGTTTTGAAATTCTCCAATAATACGATTTATATATTATTTTAATTTTCAATATGTAAATTAATTTTTTTTAATATATTTCAACTTTTAAATATTAAATTTTGCAATATGCATATTTATATATTATTTTAATTCTAATATTTTTAGTATATTTGAAATCGAGTAGAATTTTACAATATATAAATTTTGCTAACTAAGAGACATTCATTTAGCTTAACTTTAATATTTTACAATCATGACATTTACTAATAATATAATTAAGTTGGATTTGACAAATGACATGAGTTAGAGATGACAGCGACGATCAAATTTGGGCAAGATATATGGAGGATAGGATAGAACTTTGTTATTATATTTAGTTGTCATCGAGACTTACTTATATTAGATGACATAGACTTTTGATAATATCTTTTTTGATGTTTAATGTATGACCTAACTTCTTTTTTTTTATATTATATTATTAAAAATAAAAAATAAAAAATTAACAAGAAACAAGAAATAGTTATCAAACAAGTTTCTGTTTTTTTTTTTTTTTTTTTAAGAAACAGAAAACATGAATAGTTATCAAACATATTCTTGTTTCTTATTCTAAAAAAAGAAGATCAAATAAAAAACAAGAGACAGGAAACAGGAAACATTATCAAACGAGCCCATATTCCTTTTCATCGAACGATTTGTTTGAAATTTCAATTCTCAAATCAGTAACCATTGTGGTCTACTGCCTCACCGCTAGGCTAGTAGAGATTTATAGTTTTACAAACCTGCACATTTCTTAAAAACGACCGTTTTTTAAAACGATCTTTTTTTCAGTATTGAAATTTATAAATAATTCTAAAATTTAAAACATAAAACTCAATTGGTTTGTTACCCATATTTAAAAAACTGAAAATTGAAAACCAAAACCAAAAACGAAAAATCAAATGGTTATCCAACGACTCCTTAATATTTTTTATTTAAGATTTTAAATTTTAAAAGGTAAAATTACACTGGAAGAGATAAAAACTTTGTTAAATATAATATTTCATGTTATACACATTTATTTTTGGAAAATGATTATAAACAGAAAAAATATCAAACAATTTACAAATATAGAAAATTTTTACTGTCTATCAGCGATTGACTTCTATCGCTATCTATTACTCAAACGATAGAATTCTATCGCGGTCTATTACTGATAGACAATAGATTTTTCCTAATATTTTTAAATAGTTTGCTCATTCTTCTATATTTGAAACAACCCTTTATTTTTCTTGAATTAAAATATACATAATATAATATAATTATATGATATCGTGAAATAATAATTACATGAAATTCATAACATAAAGCATCTAGGAGAATTTTTAAAAATAGAAAAATAAGGAAAACTATTTACACAAAATAGCAAAAATTTTAGATAGTTGTGATAGACACTGATAGAAGTTTATCAGGTTATATCAATGATAGAAATGATAGAAGTCTATCACTTATAGATGCTGATAGAAGTCTATCAATGACTATCGGTATTTTTTTTTGCTATTTTCTGTAAATAGTTTGACATTTTTTCTACCTGTGAAAATTTTCCAAACATCTACATATATTTTTTCCCAAAAAAAAAATGTCATTAACTATTAGTGATAGACAATAGACATTTATAGATGCCATTCAATGTTTATAACTGATAGACAGTGATATATGATAGTTGTCTATCAATGTTTATTATTGTCTATCATTAATAGACAATGACATTTTTCCATATTTATAAATAAGTTGACACATTTTTGTTAATTTAAAAACAACACAAAAAAAAATCTACATATAAGGATTCAAATAGTTGAGATTGAATAGAATATTTAAATAACTGTAACTATTGTTATTGGATTATAAATATATCTAGCAAACACACATTTTGAACAACATTTCAAAGTGAGATGCAATTCCTAAATCTACTATCGGACACAATAAAAACATTGAAATTAGTAACTAAAGATGCAAAATGATTGATGTTTTGTTAGAAAAATTATTGGAGCGCGAGCATATCGCATTGGTCATTATCCCCTTCCCCATGGTGATGTGGATAGCCCAAGAGATATAAATGGCCATGGAACGCACACTGCGTCGACAGTAGCTGGCAGTTTAGTGAGCCATGCAAGTTTGTATGGTCTCGGACTCGGCACGGCGAGAGGCGGTGTTCCTTCAGCGCGCATCGCTGCATACAAGATTTGTTGGAATAAAGTTGGTTGTTCTCAGGCCAACATTCTTGCAGCATTTGATGATGCCATTGCCGATGGAGTCGATATTATATCTATATCGGTGGGTGATGGTGATTTGCAACCTTATTTCCTAGATAGCGTTGGCATTGGATCTTTCCACGCAATACAAAATGGAATATTGACATCCAATTCTGTCGGAAATTCAGGTCCCAAACTCTACTCTACCACAAGCGTGTCTCCATGGCTTCTTTCTGTCGCTGCAAGCACCATTGACAGAAAGATTGTCACACAAGTGCAGATTGGCAACAAAAAAACCTTTCAGGTCATATTATTAATTTTCTCCTCTTTTTTTCTCCTACTTTTATCAATAGTATTAAATACTTATTCAATGAATCTGTTATATAGTAATTCACCTTCATCATTAGGCCTTCTCATTTCACCTAATCCTAAAAGTATAAGTTCAAGCTTGGTCCAAGATCAAAGCTTAGTTCAATTAAGGCATTGTTTGGATTTGGACTGGACTAACCCAACCTTCAATATTCAATTCCATAGTTCTATTCATGCATTTGGCTTATTAGATCAAAGTTTGAGTCAAGCTTGAATTGTGCATTAGTCAGCTATTGAATATTAATTATTTTAATAATTTTTATATATTCTTAATTGATGGTTACTAAAATTTAGGAAAATTAGAAAAAATATCAAACTATTTACAAATATAGAAAAATTTCACTGTCTATCAATGATATACCGCGATAGACAGTGAAAATTTTCTATATTTGAAAAGAGCCCTAAAATCTATTCAATTTATGTTTCTCATTTTATTTTATTTTAAATTTTATGTATTTTTTATTGCTTTTAGTTGATACAATTATAGGTGTAACAAACTTTAATATAATATTTTTCTTAACATTTTTCAAATTTTTATTAACTAAAAACTATGACATCTAAATCAATATTATGTTCTAAGCAAAAAGTATATAAAAAAAAAAAAAACCTATGTTTTAGTCATGTAAAATATAGTGTATAAACAATTATATACATACATACATATTTAAGTTGATCTAACGAAATGATCATTAGATCGGTCCGAGTATTTCATATTGGATATTCAATATAACAAAGAAATGAGTTGGACCAGGTAAATTCTACCGAGCTTTGACTTTGGGTCGAGTTTGAATTGAGCCAAAGTCAATTGGTTTGGATTGCCTTTAGGCCACGAGCCCATTGATGAGGCTGATTCTCATAATTGCAGCATTTTGACTAGAGTTTTAAATCTAACCTCTTCTATAAGTATTATTATTATTTTTATATATAAGGATAAACTCTTTCGTAGTTATAAGATCTATTGCTTTGAGAGCTTCTTATAATCTATTTTCTCATGTACTATTAATTTAGTATGGTTCCAAAAAAGAAATATAAGGTTATAATATTTTCCTGAAAGTTTGCAGGGAGTTTCGATTAACATATTTGATATGAATGGTAAATATCCCCTTGTTGCTGGGCATGATGTACTCAAAGCAGGTTTCCATAACTCCATTTCAAGGTATTTAAATTTGCATTTCTAAACATCTTCTCAAAACAAAATCAATCGTACAAACATTATTTCCACTTAAGTATCCTTCTACCAAAAAGGAAGCATAATTTCCACCAATTTAATTTATCTCGTCTTTCATTATTTAAAATTTCTCACAATTTCTTAACCATGTGTAAGAAACATTTTAATTTATAGCTAAACTCTAAAAAGAAAGGACTATATTTTAAAAGAGATAATTTTAAAAATAACAAAATTTATGGGAAACTATTCATACAAAATAACAAAATTTTTAAATAGTTGTGACAGATGGTGATAGAAGTCTATCAGGATTTATCAGTGATAGAAATTATAGAAGTTGATAGATGCTAATAGAAGTCTATCAATATATATACGTGCTTTTTTTTCTATTTTCTATAAATAGTTTGACATTTTTTTTATCTGTGAAAATTTTCCATTTTGAAACTGTCACAAAAAAAAAAAGAAAAAAAAAAAAAAAAAAAAAGAAAGAAAGAACAAAAGACGTATATATTGTAGTAGTATTTATAAGATTTGATTCTCTAAAAATTGGAACAGAAGCTGCCGTAACAACTCGGTGAATCCCAAGCTGGTGAAGGGAAAAATCCTCATTTGTAAAGAGCTTCTGAGTCGTGATGACTTCTTTAGCTTCGGTGGCGCAGCGGGTGTCCTCATGGTATCAGGTACGAGGGATACTGCATTTCCCCAACCCTTGCCGTCTTCTACTCTCGACCCAAACGATGCCGATACCATTTTTCATTACATTGATTCAGCTCGGTATGTTTCTCAATAAAAATAGCCTTTCAATGCAACTTTTTTCTCATAAATTGTTTGACAGAACTGGACAATGTAGTTGACAATTTTACACCATTGAGAAAAATGAAGAGACCTCACACTTTTTATACCGCAAGTAAATTACTCCTCTCATAATCAAGTTGTAAATATGCTACCAGAGTGCATAAAGCCTAAGTGGGCACTCGATCAAAAAAGAACAATCGGGAACAGGTCCAGGAAAAATGCTGAACCCAACAAATATAATGCTTAGAATGTCCTATATTGAAAAAGTGGAAAGACCTCATTTTACTAATAGCATATTTATTCAATTATTTTATCAATATTGACAAGGTTTAATCTTTTTTTTTTTTTAATCAACTTTTGATGAATAGCTCTCCTACTGCAACCATTTTCAAGAGTACCACATTGCATAATGTGTCTGCTCCTTCTCTAGCTTCCTTCTCATCCAGGGGACCTAATGTTCTAAACAAAGACCTTGTCAAGGTTAAATTTATTTAAACTTTATGCTTCTATATTCTTAGGGTGGGTAAGATGATTAATTGACTAGCTTCATGAACTTAATTGAACAAATGCAGCCAGATTTGAGTGCTCCAGGAGTTGAAATTCTAGCAGCATGGCCTCCAGTTGCACCAGTTGATGGAAGTCATAGAACACTTTATAATATAGTGTCAGGGACGTCAATGGCTTGCCCACATATCACTGGAATTGCAGTGTATGTTAAAACATTCAATCCTACATGGTCTCCTGCTGCCATCAAGTCAGCACTTATGACAACTGGTAATTATCACATTCATTATATGACTCAATTAACATAGATGGTAAGGATTGCAAGGACTCCTAATCACCATTCTAGCCTCTAGGATCTGATCTTGATTTTTTTTTTCTTTATCGAATGCATGTTTGAACTTCATAAGCTTTGATACTATATTAGATAAATTGGTATGAATTCTTATCAAGATGAGGATAGCTCACAATCTTTATAAGATAAATGGGTGTTGCACCTCCTATTACCTATTAGTTTTGAAATAGAATATCATGTTTATCTAATATGATATCATAGTTATGAATTCAAAGCATTCGCTCTAAAAATAACATATTTAACTCAAGAACTGTGCACTCAGAGAAACAGCATCTTGAGAGAGCAGGATGATAATATCTAATCACAATCTCTTTAAGAAAGATGGTTTGAGATGGAACCTCCCTCATTTTATCTAATACATGTTAACTTTCCTAATCTAGGTTATTTAATTTTGTGCCTAAATAATATTCATAAAGTTAACTTTACAACAAAATAAAATAAAAATAGACTAATCCAATGAACTCTGGCATGATAAATAAGGTTAGTACAAACATAAAAAAGATGGAGAGGCTCACAATATCTATTTGATTATATATAAAAACAAATTTTTCATATTTACTTGCAGAATTTACGCAACTTCTTAACTCTTCTCCATTCACTTTGTACAGCTTCGCCCATGAATTCTAGGTTCCATCCAGAGGCGGAGTTTGCATATGGCTCAGGACATGTAAACCCACTAAAGGCAGTAAGACCTGGGTTGGTGTATGATGCAAATGAAAGCGACTATGTCAAATTCTTGGGTGGCATGCACTAGGTGAATTATTTCCTCAAAATTTTCACTATCCCACCATTTTCTCAAAGTTTCAATCGCCCAAAAAAAATAATTATTTGAGACTTAAGGCCTTCGACAAGACTTGACTATCAAATAATTATTCGTTCATACTAAGCTTGTGACAGCAGTAGTACAGATCGAACCTCAAGGAACCGTTGAGTTTCTCTAATTTAATCTTTAGTGTTTCAAGTTAACCGAACAGGAGAGGAGTTTTGTTGGTTGTTTGGTAAACGAATAAAAATAAATTGCACAAATAAAAATTTCAATACAATTAAAAAAAAATAGAATTGCAATTAAAATGTCGATAAAATTTTCTTATAAATGAGAGGTCCTAGCTTGGATCATGTCGAAATTCCTTCTAACTATGAAAATTGATCATTGAACCCATCAACCATTCGATTTGTATTTCAAACTTAGCCTAATTAATTAGAAATGACAATCAATTATTTACGATTAATTTATTATAAAAGATTGAAAAGATGAAATGCATGCAATTCAGTTAGGACAACCGCATTACGTTCAAGGTAAAACTAAGGTGAATGTCTAATAGAAAAGCCTAATTAGAAGGTCAATTGTGTTCTTCCGCTTAGTGGGTTACCATTGCCAGACCATTCCTTAGGCTTACCAGAGGTTTAGAGGCATGTGGTAGTCCATGTCTACATGGTGGAGGAGAACTCCTTCCTCGAGATTTGTGCGAAGGTATGACTTTGAAGTTTTTAATTGTTGAACTTGTTAACAGTTCTAATCATTTTCAACAGGAAGACTCAAGCTCAGCTACAAAACATTGACCAAGTGGCCGAGCTGACTGATATCATGATAGAGATTGGAGAGTCTACAGGATTAGCCCATCGTTTATTCCACTATGGTGGAGTTTCTTGAGGAGTACTACTTCTCCAGTGATGATGAGGATGTTGCACCATGCTTAATTACCAGTTTGTGAGGCTAAGGAGGATCCTGAGCCCGACGATATTCGGGTGATAGAGTTAGAGGTTGAAAAACCTCCCCTATTCTACCCTCTAATATTTCATATATTTTTTAGTTTTCTTCCTGTGATTCTCACAAGTGTGTTGCATCTTTTCTTTCTTTAGACTCTTTAGAGTCATTTGAGTCTTTTCATTATTTCTTTTCTCTTTCTTGCCTTTTTTCCAGAAAATACAAATTCGACCTGTTCAATTCCCTCGAGAAGATGAGGAATCTTATAGCATAACCGAGCTATATTAACTCATCTAAGAATGGGCCAGAGAAGTACGAGAACTTCTATATGCCTTGACAAGGGACATGTCACGTCAAGCAACCGACGTTAAAAATTGTGTTTAGTGTTGAACTCTATTGCTTTCTTTTACACTTTCTAGATTAGCTTCTTGTTCTTTTTCAGGTCCCCGACCCTAAAAAGGAAGAGCATCAATTGAAGTAGCAAGCCCTTCTACCATACCTAAAAAATGACATAAGGGGAGCGTTATTTCTATTCCCTTGACTCTTTTATATCATTATGCTTAGCTTAGGGATACATTGGGGACAATGTATCGTTTTAGGTTGAGGGTGGGGTTATATATGCATGTTTGTCAAGTCCTTGAGCATGAACTCGGACTTTGTGGTCGATCTGATGATATGTTGATTATGCTGCATGTAATGTGATGATGATAATTGTGAGATAGGCTTTTGATATCCCTTATTCACTTTGTTTTTTAATCATGAGCATTGTCAAAGGCCTTAGCTCTCAAATAATTATATGTTCCTACTAAGCTTGTGATAGCGATAGTACGGGTCGAATACCAGGATCCCTTGAATTTCCCAATTAAATAGTATACAGCCCCAGGGTAACCGAAGGGAGGGGTTTGATTGCAAGAAGATAAATTGCAGAAAAGAAAATTAATGATTAAATTCTGTGATTAAAAGCCTAGCCTAGACATTCAAGCTAATCCCCAATTGCAACTTGATCATAGGTTTATCGAATTAATTCCTTTATTTTCTAAGCTTAGCCAACTCACTTAGAAAAGCTAGGTAAGAGTCCAACTAATCAAATTAGTCCATTATTTAACTAGATGAAAAGTATCCTAATTGAAAAGTATCCTAATTAGTTGTGCTAATCGCATTACAAATTTGGATCCATCTAAGGTGAGTATCAACTAGAAATTTCCTAAATTAATATTCATCATGATTCTCCCTGTGTTGATTAGATCATTATTCACTATTTGTTACATTAGTTTACAAGCTAATCTGACCCCTATGCTACTTTTGATCGAATCACAATCAAATGTCACGCTTTGCAATTCAAAATTAACCTAGCTAATGATCATACAACTTCAAAGAAGAAATACAATCATATTCATTCAATCACAGCAAGAAAATCTAAAGAACAATTCATGGAATTATCAAAAGATCTAAACCTCATAGGTTACAATATATAAGGGAAAACTACTTTACGCCTAGGCTAGAAACCGTTACCTTTAGACCATAATAGGCATCATGGACATTAAATTAGAGTGCTTCAGATACATCCAAATCATAGAAAGGATGAGAAAATAGAGAGAAAACGTGATGGGAGTTGGCCGTATCCAGGCAACTGGCACCATGACGTTGACGGAAAATCACACGTATTCAAGCTTTGAAGCGTCGTGGCACTGTGTGGTTTGCTTGAATAATGCCTTCTCGGAAAACGATGCCAAGCATGGCACCTTAGTGGTGCCACTGCGCCATGTCTCAAGGATATTTTGGTAATTTTGACCTTCACTTTCTCCGTCGATGCAATTAGGCTCCATTTTGGCCCCGTTTCAGCACTAACACCTAGTTCTACTTCTCAATTTCTTGAAACCTACAAAATAACTATGTTAACACGTAAAACCAAGTAACGACCTTGAATTAAGTGGAGCAAGATAGCTTTACTGTGCTATCAAACACCCCTAACTTAATTCTTGATCGTCCTCGAGCAAGGTAAAATAAAACACACATTCATGCAAAAATATGCTCACTTAGTTATGCAAGGTTCGTTACTTAAGTTTTAACAGTCTCTTAAGATCAGCTTGCACTCAACAATGAAATCAATTCATAACCAATCAATGAAGCATAATTTAAAATTGATTCTAGACCTACTCATGCAAGAGTGAGTTCAAAGTCTTTCTAATTAAGTTCTAGCAACCCAAAATGGTTTTAAATAGCTATCAATTTGTTTTCCCCCATTGCTCGCTCATGCACAAATTATCAAGTGCCAAGAAAAAATCAAAGTAGTAATATATCAACTAATGTGCCTGAAATTAGACTTTAGGGACGTCCTAAACTTGCATTTATTTTACCTAGAGGCATTACCTTTCACACATCACTGCAGGGAACTATACTCACTCTTTCTTGCGATTGTCCTAACTAATCACAATGAAGGTAGCTCTTTATACTCCTATTCATGCATAACATTATAAGTTTAAATTTCTTTTGTTCTTTTCATGATATTATCTTTTTAGTGCAACAATATATCAACTGATTTTAAAGCAAACATACATCTCATTTTTACTCCTCAATATTACATTACAACTTATCATGAAAGACACTATCAAATCAGTGGGGTTTATTGGAATGACAACAAAAATACAAGGTAAGTAATACAATTCTAAGCATGTGAGACATAATATAGGCCGACAAAGAACTTAAGCGTGCATGAAAAGTAAGAATTTTTTTTAAAAAGGGCTAAAAATCATGATTACTCAAGTAAAACATCATAAAAAAGGGGTTAATTTTAAAACAAAAATAAAAAGAAGTTGCCACCAATCCTTTTTACGGTGTGATTGGACACCAAAATAAAGTAAATGATTTTTTAAATAAAAATCAATAAAAATGGTCTGCAAAAACTAGAGTTGAGTTCGGGAGTCGTTTGGGTATGGGGAAGCTATTAGCACCCCATAACACTCGTTTAGAAAACGGTGACCAAATTTTAAATCTTGAATTTAAAATATTCTTTAATTTTTGTAAACATAATGTCTTATTTTACCAATCATTGCTCCAATATTTGAAATAATTATCCTATAAAATAAGTTGAACAATTTTCATCTATTAAGCATATTAAAGTTTAGGAAAAATTTCTCACTTCAAGAAATTATTACAATTTCTCAAAATTCGTAACACTCTTTCAATAAAAAGATTTTTTTAAAAACATTAATTCATTTTTTTTGGATCAAATCTTGGACTCCCAAAGATTATGATCTCTCACCTCAAGAATCTAGCAAATTTAAATTTTCTAAATTTTGTCGTACGAATTTAAAAAAAACGGTTTTAAAAATTTATTAGAAAAATTAATTAGAAAACTTTTTGAAATGATACATTAAATTTTAAATGTTCAAAAACACAAAAACCATAATATAAAGAAATTTTTAAATGACTTAAAAGAGTTTCGATGGATTTAAAAACTTAGAGAAATATTAATTAGAAATGAAATCAATTTAAATGAGAATATTATATAAACAACAAATATAATTGAAGAAGCACAATATAAGTTAAATAAGCATATAAAAGGACATATTAAAAATTTAATGACAATATATTGAAAATCGACTTCAGACTCCCAAAGAGTCGACTCTCACCTTAAGAATTCTAAAAAATTGAATTTCAAAATTTTCTATACTCGTCGATTATTTAAAAATTAAAATAGGAATGATTTATAAATAATACTGGGATAATATATTGTGAAATATAACTAGATAATGTTGAAGTGACTAGATAATAAATATCCTACAAAAGTTAAATGTAGTACTCAAAATAAAATAGATAGACATAAATACAAATAGAGCACACAACAAGGATATAAAACTAACAAAAAAAAAAAAAAATCAGAGCAAATTAAATATGCAAATTACAAATTTAAAATAACTTGAAAGTAAAAGGAAACTAAATATAACTAAAAAAAGAATATGTTGGGTCAGTAATAGTACCCAGATGCGACAACTCATGAAATACCAAAAAAAAAAAAAAAAAAAAAAAAAAAAATTAAACTATTGGATGGGAGTCGCCTAATCACACACGGTGGCGCTCGTGGAATTTTATATAGAGACCATATGTAAAAAAAAAAAAACTATTAAAAAATATGTAAAAAAAAATATTTATAGCTTCTTAAATTAACTAATTTATTACATATTACAATTATCCTATAGGAGTTTTCATGTTTTGAAATCGATCCATGATAACTTTATTATCTAACTTATCCAATAAATCTGTCCCAATATATGTTTACTTGTGAGTTGTGAATGATATGATACGTATATCCAAACGAGAGAAGGAAAATATTATCTTGTAGTTTTAACTTTAAAATTAATTAAAATAAAAATATCCATATGCAATGTGAATCTAAAAATTGCTTTAAAAAATGAACTATGCCTTTCCAATAGAATTTTGTTGAAAGTAAGAATTTAGGTTAAAAAAGATCTATGAACAATAGAAACTGCTGCTGGTTTTTCTTCTTTTAAATTTTTGTTAACAGACCAGTAGGAAATTTTAGTCGCCTTTCAATACATCTAAAATTAGTCCCTCAAATTAAATTTTATCGAAATTGATTAAATAATAATGATAATTAAAATAAAATATATGAATTGTTTTCAAAATTTATAATAAATATGTTATAGATAATAAAAAAAAAAAAAAAAAAATCAGTAAGACTAAAATTTAAATTTATTGAAAGTATATTAAATTGAACCCAAAATCCCTTTAGCCCTTTAGCTCTTTTTGGATGTTCCCACTACCACTAGGTCAATCCATGATGATTAATTCGACAATTATATTGAATTTTTTATATATGTGATATTAAACAATACTCGAAATTTGTATTAAAAATGTAAAAATCAATAATATGAGAGGAGCACGTGCCCTTTCTAGCCCCTATGTGGATCTGTCGGTGCACACACATATATTAGTAACAATTTAAAATCACAATAAAAATAATACTGAAAATTTTCCTAAAAAAAATATTAAAAAGACTTGTCATAAAAGAAATATACTAACACTAATAATGTTATTGAAAAGACACATACTAATAAGGAAAATTACTATAAATAAAAAAAATATTAAACTATTTATAAATATAAAAAAATTCACCGTCTATCAGAGATAGATCGAGATAGATCGAGATAGAATTTTATCGCTTGAGCGATAAAATTCTTTTGCAGTCTATCGCGAAAGCGATAGAATTCTATCGTGGTCTATCGCTGATAGACAGTAAACTTTTTCTATATTTGTAAATAGTTTGACTCATTTTTCTATAATTGAAAACAACTCTAATAATAATACTAATAAATCTTTTAAATCTTTCTATTTATCAAAACCCTATTTCAACAATTCTAAAGAAAACTCTCTTTTTCTCTCTCAAAACTTCCAACTCTTTTCTCAACTTCTTCATCTCTTCACTTTTTTTTCCCTTTTCAACTCTGTCTTCTCCCACTTCCCCTTACTGATTTTTTTGAGAGCACAAAGAAGAAATTTCCATCAAGGTAAATAGCTCTTCTTTTCTTTTAATTTCATCTCTTTTTTTTTTTACACACATTTTAGTTCCTTTTTGTTTTTTTTAAAAAAGAACAAAATAAAAAAAAAACGATGGAAACATCAAGGAGACAAACACAAAATAAAATAAATTGAAGATAAAACAAAATAAAACAAACAATATTAATAGATCTAAAACAATGCATAGAGAAATAGATAAGTGATCACATAATAATAAATAAACATAAAAAAGAAAGAAATAATAGCAAGAAAATTAGCAATTTAAGAAATAATAGCAAGAAAATTAGCAATTTTTCCTAATACTTTTTCTTTCTCTTTATTTTTCAAGACCTTTAAGACATAAAAGAAGTAGATTGAAGGTGGGAATCCAGAACACGAAGCTGCTTGTTGTCTGAGGTGTGGATCCTTTAGACAAATGCCCTTCGAATGCAACCTCCAACAAAGCTAAAACTTTTTTATGTTCTGGGATTTTCAAAGTTTTTTTTTAGTAGATTTTGGCTTATTTTTGTGTGAAAAGCCTCACTGGTTTTTCTTTTTTCTCTCTAGGGTTTCTCTTCATGTATTTTTTTCTTCTAGGGTTTTCTCTCCAACCGTAAATATCCAAGGTTTTTGTTGTCTTCTTTGTGTGTGTATCTCCTAAGGTCTTCCTATCACTCCCCTCTATGTATTTGAATCTTCCCTTTTGTTGTAGGAAGAACACTACAACAAAAACAGGTTTTGATGACTCTAAAAAATTGTCATAAACACTTTTCATGACTCTTTTTTTTAGTCTTTGAATCCACCATCAAGGAAAGTGTATAGATGACACATGAAAATTCAGTCATTGTTAGTTGTTTCATGACCTTCCAATTCAGTCAACAATAAATATTTATTGACATTTATTATCTATCATGATAAGATTTTCTATGACAATTTCTCATTGTCAATAAATGGTTCAAAAGTTGACTTTTTCTGTCAATTAAACCTTTATAATGACATTAAAAATCTGTCACAAAAACATGAATAATGTCACATTTACAATGTCAATAATGCTTTAATCGTGACACTTTCTAAATGTCATTAAATTAGGTACAGTGACACTTATTAATAGTCATTGAAGTTCGATTCATGACAATATTCTAGTTTCATAAATACATTTCATGACATTTGCTAAATGTCAAATAAATGCTTATGACGATCGATAATTATTTGTTTCATATTTGTCATTACACCTATATTTTCTCCAATCTTGACGCAATATATACAAACATAAATATGAACTTTCATTTATAACAATAAGGTTGGTTGATTATACAAAGAAACTATATATAAAAAAACTAGTAACCAAACTTTAGTTAAATTATTTACAAAGAAACTAAATACAACAAGTGTTGAAAAAAAAAGTGCTAGTACTATCCCAACAAAAAAAACATATAAATAACTTGCTTGATGGGTTCTTCACTTCAATGGATTGGTGCAAGACCTAGTAAAAAAACAACACTCATTTTAGAATTCAACTCAATACATCAATGTCAACAATAATAACAATATTCATAGGGTATATGTATCTTATTATAGTTCACCATCTCTCTTAGCATACATTCATTACCTTTACGCTCAAAACAATCAAAACCACACTTTAATCACACAAATAAGCTTGAAATGTAACTTTCAATACATGATAGACTCAAAATCACAATATGATCACATTATAAGCTCAGATGACTTTATATATTTTCCCCAAAAGCCCAAAAGTTCTACTGGCTATATTTTGATATTTGAAAACAATGTCAAACTTGACTTAAACCCAAAAAAGAATGCAAATTTTGAAAAGAAAACAAAAATTAAAAAATTTACCTTTTTTTTTTTTTGCAATTTTCCTAACCAACTTAGTTACCTTAATTAAACCACACATAAAAGTTTTTTTTTTAAAAAAAAAAACATCTAAAACCAAGTGAGGTTTGACCATTTACCCATCCATATTCGACTTCAGATTTATATTGCTCCACTCACTAACAACTTCAATTATGCAGAATTAAACGTATTCAGGCATGTTCTAGCAAGGATTCGAGCTTGTTTTAGTAAGTTTTAGTGGGTACAAGTGCTATAAACTCCTTTAAGACACTTTTGATCTTGAGTGTTTCTTTAAATCTTAGTGAATCATTTACTGCATCTTGAGAAGGTATTCTCATACATAGGGGCAGCCTACGTATTCCAAGTGAAGTGGTCTTCATTTGTAGTTGGAAAGATAGAAGTTATTGTTGAGAGGGAGTCTCACACTTAAGGGAGCTGAAGTCTCATTGAGAAGAAATCTCACGCTTAGGGGGGGCCTAAGTCATTCACTAAGTTAGGCTGTGTGCGTGTCATTGTAATTGTCGTTAATTTACAAATAAGTACAACGTTGTAATCGCTTGATTTTATATTAGTGAAAGTATCTTTGTCGAGCACACTGCCCCTCAGACATAGATGGTACCGTACCAAATTAGGTTACCAATGTAAAATCCCAAAATTTCAAATTTTTAATTTAATTACCTTGAATTATTTGGGGTTATAATTTGAAATTTGAAGCTAACATTGAATTATGGGGTTTGGATAAAAGATTTGTAATTTTGAAGTTTGAATTTTGGATTTTAGTTGTGTGAGATTGAGAACTTGATGCGAGCATTGCAAGTGGACGTGTCAAGTAATAATATTGAACGGTTAAGTTCATATATCATTCCACTGAGGATCCAAGTACGGTTTAATTACCTAGCTATTCTAGGGTTGAATTGATTTTATTTGAGGATTCGAAATCGATGTGTGTGTTTGTGAAAACCTTAAAGCTTTAACGAAAGCAAGTAAAGTTTTGAAAAACCAATGAGTCAAAGAGCGTCCTAGCTAGGGTATTGAATCCTTATTTAATTCATCATGCGATATTATAGACTTTCATGAGTTTGATTGAAAATCATATCCCTGAGTCTAGAAACGTAATTTTGAATTATTTTCTATAAAAAAACAAACATTTCTCATGCAACTTAATTTATTACTAACATCTTGAAACTAAATAAAAAATTACATGGCATTAGGATTAGTCTTTAGCAACTTTCATTGTTAACCTAACTATTTCGATGAGACATTAACAACAATTCACTGTTGTTGGAGATTAAGTGGTTGACTTTATATTTTTATAAGGATGTGTCTCTGAAGTTTCTCTCAGATGTCTCAAATGATGTCTTAACATCTGTTTCTGACATGTCATATTTCTGGAAGAATATTCGTCTTTACTAATTTGGATTGTTAAAGAAGATTATTTGTATTTCATAAACTGGGATTTTTCGACAAAAGATAATTGTTAGATATTTTTCTTTTTTGGGTGAAGCACATTTCATATCAAAGAAAAATATTTATATGGGAACTCTTTCCTTATTTGGTTCATGTGTTAAAAGAAGAAGTCAGACCATCTGCTAGGGTTGCCGCATCAGTTTATTTTCTTTGAAGAGAGTTTTGTTTGTTGGTGGTCGGAGTCGTGATTTACTGTATTTCAAGATTTGCTCTTTATCATCCGTTGTCTAAGTTCTTCTGTTGAAGTTCTCGAAACTCTGAAGATATTCACTGTCTTAGGGGGAGTCTAAGACATCACTCATTAAAAAAATTTCAATTTTCCCTCCCTGCTCGATTTGCAGAGATCTTTTGTCCACATCTATGACAGCCTTAGCTGTCTTCAAAAAGTGTCTCCCTAATAAAACAGATAAATCAGAGGGATGAAAAGAAGCAGAAGAATCAACATTCATATTTAAAACATAAAAATCAACAGGGAAAGTCAGGTCATTTACTCTAACTAGCATATCTTTAACTAATCTAACTAGCCTAACAAGGAAATGGTCAGCTAACTGCACCAAAATATCAGCAGAGCACAGGATATGGGATTGAAAATCAGCATACACAGGGGTAGGCATAATATTAATTACAGACCCTAAATTAAACATGGCACGCTCTATATTTCTAGCACCTATCAGTCAGTGGGTCCTCTCGTTTAACAGGAAAGTTACCTGATGGCACTGCCTCCTGCCTGACCATCTCCTCTTTAATCTTTCTCTCAACAGGGACCTCAACCCAAACTTTCTTGTCCTTTCCAGCAGGGCTCTGGCTACCAGAAGATAAAGCGCACACCTCTTCTTCTTATGCTACTTCCTTAGCAACAGTTAACCTGCTAGGGAAAGGAGCAACAGGTTTATAAGTATTTAAATTCAAAGGTGGATCAAAACTTACCCCTCTTCTTCGTGGAAAACTGGTCATTACTTTCTCATCATCCTTGGCTGGCTCATCCACAGGTATCGGGGAGGTCTTTGTGCACTCAACAACGGATATGACACTAATGTTATGCACATTATGCTCTGGCAGCGGGTAGCTTCCCTCGCTAGGACTAGGATTCAAGCCTACTAATAGCGTCAGCAAGCTAGGAGATCTAGGTTGCCATGCTTGATATGTGGGAGGTAGTGGTCTGCTGGAACAACTCCTGACTCTTTTGGATTTGAATGGTGGATTCTGCCAGGCTCTTAACCATATCCTCCAAGGGCATGCTAGAGTTGCTTGCACTCTTCCCATAATCGCACCATCGGTTATTATTGTACAACCTCCCACCTTGCTGATTACTAGTGTAGTTCACCTCAGCAACAAGCTCTTTAGCAGCAAAAACCAGTTTCACAAGAGTAGACAATTTAGCAAGTTCAGCTCTTAATTCACTTACCTCTTGTATAGATATGGCTGGATGAATGATGCGATCCCGCGTAATGAATTGCTGGGTGTTCTCAGCCATCGTGGAAATCAGGGTCTTAGCCTAGTAAGTCTTATTGACCAGAGCACCTTCTACAGCTGCGTCTATGTTGTTATTATCTTGTTGCAGCATGCCCTCATAGAAATAATGGACGAGGAGATGGTCAGAGATTTGGTGGTTCGGGTACCCAACGCAAAGGTGCTTGAATCTCTCCCAGTACTCATAAAGAGACTCTCCTAGATCCTGGAAAATGTTGTATATTTCCTTCCTGATCCTAGCAGCTCGTGAGACTTGGAAAAATTTCTCCAGAAAGTTCTTTGTCAAGCCCAGCCAGGTGGTGACACTCCCTAGTGGAAGGTAGTAGAGTCAGTCTTCCGCGCTGTCCTTAAGAGAGAACGAGAATGCTTTTAGGTTGAGCTGCTCCTCAATCACACCGTGGGGGCCATGCCATCGCACACGATGTGGAACTCCTTCAGGTGCTTGTGAGGATCCTCACCGCACATCCAGAAAAGGAAGGGAGTAAGTGAATGAGACAAGTTTTAAGCTCGAAATTACCTGTCATCTCTGGATAGGTAATGTAAAGGGGTTGTTGGGTCAGGTTTAAGGTCGCAAGGTTGCAAGGTCCTTCAATGTCCGCTCAGCAGGCTGCGCCATTAACTCTAATTCTTCTTCTTCTTCTAATTCTAACAATTCTTATTTAATTGTGCCTTCTGCATGGATTTGTTCTTCTTGAGCTCTTTTCTCCCAAATTTCTCTCTTTATTCTCCTCTCCTCCCTACCAAGATCTGCAAAACACAACAAAGAATTTTGATCCTAGGAGGATCTGGTCATACAAAGAAAGAGAAATTTAAGGACAAACAAAGAACTGTAGACCTTTCAAGCCCGCCTACTATGTATGAATAAAGGTTGGGTTATTGTGGGGAATTTCACAGTTAAATTTGAGCAATGGTCCAAAGAGGCTCACACAAAACCCAAATTCATACCCAGTTACGGTGGATGGCTTCGCTACAGAGGGATTCCTCTCCATGCCTGGAGCCTTGAAACCTTTAAGTTGATCGGAGAAGCATGCGAAGGATTCATAAACGTTGGAACAACCACCTGGAAGAAATTAGATTTAATGGAAGCCCATATAAAGGTCCGTGGAAATTATTGTGGCTTTGTCCCAGCCAATATTCGGATTGACGAAGAAGATGGATCACATTTCATAGTTCAAATCGTTGCTCCGGTGAATGAAAAGTGGCTCACCGAAAAACACCCAAACATCCACGACACATTCACTAGAGAGGCAACTGCAATATGTGACTTGTCAAATCCTTTGTCAAAAGCTTATAAATTCCAAGAGAACATAGCAGTACCTTCAATACAAGCATCAATAAGTGATGGCAGTGGTAGTGTCACACCCTCCCCTCAGATCACCCTCTTAGACCTGGAAAAAGAGCGTGACTTACATACATCATCTATATACATTCTCATCATTTATATACATACAAATAGAGGTTACACTATCATTTGTACAACAATACTTTTCTAATTCCAGCGTTCCACTCTTTATTATATGCCAGTTAACACAAGAATCTAATATTTACAACTAAAGGAGGATCCGCAGCAGAGACTTTGCGAGGGTAGGTCAAGCTCCTGGATACCGATCGCTACCTAGGGAGTAAGAAAAACATTTGCAAAAAAACGTTAGACATACGTCTAGTGAGTGACAGGACATAAAACATTCCTACTAAATCATGCTTACCTAGCATAAATGAAATTCCTTGTATAAAACATCTCATAACATAGGTATATAAATACTTTTCATCTCAAAACTTAGTTTACCAATGCTTATTCAACTGAAAACATAATTCATAAACATTGTTCTCATTTGAACATAGTTTTCTTAAATCCTTAGTTGAGGTGAAGCAAGCTCAACACTCTCAACGTCGTAATTTCATTTACTGTCATGTGTACATTCAGGCTAACATATATATGTCTATATTATTATATTATTTAGGGTTGTCTTGATGCGTCACCGAAGTCCTCATATATCAGGGTCCCAGCTATCTCGATACCGTCTCAATGTCCTTAGGTATCGCCACATATTCATCTCGATACCGTCTCCATGTCCTTAGGTATCGCCACATATTCATCTCGATACCGTCTCCATGTCCTTAGGTATCGTTACATTTTCATCTCGATACTGTCTCAATATCCTTAGGTATCGTTACATATTTATCTTGATACCGTCTCAATGTCCTTAGGTATCGTTATATATGGTATTTATCATTTAACTAAACCATGTTCAATGGTCAAGATCTTATCATACATATTTAAGAAACAAGAAGCATAGAATACCTTGCAAATCATATGTACAAAGTTCATGAATCATAACACGTCATACTTAAATAAAACATCGCTCATTAATACAATAACCATCTTGCTTAATTCAAGAATTTATAAAACTTTGTTGAAAACATTTTGTCACTCACGGTTTGTAGCCGACTAGCTCACAACGGCTTGTATGCCTCTCCCAACTCTATTTGTCCTGAAAATAATAAGTTTCTCTAGATTAGCTCTCGATATGCTCGTAGCCTTTTCCATAATCACTTGCAATAACTAGTTTCATGATATTCATAACATTCTTTAAAAAGAATTGTCTAAACATAACTAGAATCACATCAACTTTAATTGATCATATCTTCCTCAATTCTTAACCAAATAAAATAAAATTTATGGCAAACTCTTCATTATACAGTCCTCTACAATTTACCTTCAGAGTACAAGATCTAAAAACATATGGTTTATCCAGAGTTTCCCTTAGATCAGTAGCTACTGGAAAATTCTGGTTTGACCCTGTTCACAGTTTTCAGCATTTCAGCCACACTTCAAAAATTCATATAACTTACTCAATACTTAACCAAACAGAGTAACTTTTATATCAAACTCTTCGTTGCATGATCCTCTACAACTTACCTGAAGACAAGAAGGCTTAAAAATTACTAGATTATTCGAAAATTACCTTAAACCAATAGGTAATCTTCTTCCCGATTCCCGCAGCTTCTCTCTGTTCCACCTAAAACTTCATCCATATCCACTCGTTTTTAGATTTCCCATTATTCATAAAAGTTGTTATAAATTAAATTAGCTAACTATCCTTACCAATTTCAGCTTCTATCTCCTCCTAGAAAGCTCAAACCGCTTCAAAACCCAGAGGTCTCTCCAGTTTCGCGAGGTTTTCTGTCTACTGACTTCTACCTGAAATTGTATCCATTTCCAACCATTTTCAGCTCCGATAATCTTCACAAAAGTTGTGCATACTCGTGTTAGCTTACTAACCTCAAAATGTTAGCTCCAAACTCGAACTCTACCGCTTGAAATCGTCCAAACACTACTGATTGCTCAAGTTTCCTTCTGCTTCAAATCAAGGTGGAAGTTTCCTTCAATTCTGCTATCTCTTCGGTCAAGAAACACCCCAAATCCCTCAATCCTCTTCTTCTCCGGTCAAGCTTGCAAGTAGTTGGTGTCTCCCCCTTTCAAGAAGAAGAAGGAATGAGAAATAATAAGTCCCGAGTCCTTCTTTCTTTTTTTTTCCTACTCCCACCGACTGCCTCTTCTTTTTCTCTTCTTTCTTTTTTTTTTTGTTTTCTTTTTCTTTTCTTAATTCAATTTCCCTTTTCTCCTTTTTCTTATTTATTAGATTAAAACATAATAATAACAATAATAATAATAATAATAATAACTTTTAATAATAATTTAACCGTAGTTAACTTGATCCTCGATTGTAACTTAAATCTCAAATAACCTTTAGGTGTTTTCCAATTAACTCACATTAATGAGCATTTTCCTTTTTCTCTTAGTATCTTAATTTTACCTCTTGGCCTTTTTACTTGATCATAACAAATTGAAAGAGTAATAAAAAGTTTAGGGCTTACAGGTAGTACAGAGCAAGGTCCAGAAAATTCCAGCAAAGAAAGAATTAGAAAATAGAAGATGGTACTTACCGAGGAGGAGAATGGCAGGCCTGATCCTTCGAAAATGCAACAAAAACTAACCCTAAATAAGAAAAAGGTCAATTTTCTATCTCCCAAAGCTCATACTCTATTCTATAATGCCACGGTTGCTCCAGGTCTAATGTTGGTAAATCAACCCAACCTTAAAAAGACCGAAAAGGCCCATATTGATATTATAAAAAAAAATGCTACTAGACCAGCCCAAACAACACAACTGGTCCAAGCCAACGTCGAATCAAGTCCAAACAATACAATCATCAGCCTTACACAAGGATTTAATCAAGGGAATATCGAAGTGACGAGGTCCACAACAAATCTAGGCAGCAGTGTTGAATTGGAGATCGAAGAATTTTATATTGATCTAGGTGACATACCACAAATTACAGATGGTATGATATCGAGTCCAAAGGCTACCCCAATTTAAACAGATGATCGGCCTCAATATGATATAATCCAGAAAGGAAAGTCCTTAGATGACTGTGGTGCTCAGATTGAACCGAATTTGGAATCTATCTTCGATGAAACAATAATGGATACAAACTCTTTGAAAAGGACAGATTCTTCTATAGAGGGAGACAATAATAATTTCAAAGATCAATTGATTATGTGGCTTGTGGAGAACAATTTATGCATCATTCCAATATCCCCACAAAACAATTTATATGTTGCACACACAAAAAAAACATCCCGGGCTCATCAAGTTACCAATGAAGATCCTTTCTTGGAATGTTAGAAGACTAGGCTCTGTCCAAAAAAGGGTCCTCAAAAAAGGGGTTAGCATTTCACATAGCCCGAATTTTGTTATTATCACAGAAACAAAACTTGAAGATATCAACCACAAAGTTATTAAATCCATGTAGAGCTCCATTAGTATTGTCTGGACCTTTGTTAAAGTCAATGGCTCTACAGGTGGAATTTTGATTCTTTGGGACTCTCTTACCCACAATGTTATCGAAGTAGTGGAAGATAAATTCTCATTATCTATCAAAGTCAAATGTTCAGATGACTTTTCTTGGTGGCTCACTGGTATTTATGGGTCAGCCTTAAGAAGACATAAGAATGATTTTTGGATTGAACTTAAGTCACTAACTTCATTTTCTTTGCCCTACTGGCTTATTGGTAGTGACTTCAATGTTTATAGATGGTCATATGAGACTACCTCAAATCGCCCCTCACGTAATTGTATGAGTAAATTCAATGCCTTCATCAATGCCACTTCTCTCATCGGACCAACACAATCTAATGGATGCTTTACCTGGAAAAATTTATGTACTAGAGCTGCTATGTCCAAGATTGATCGTTTCCTATATACGGAATCTTGGGAGATCAACTTCCAGGAGCATCAGGTCCAAAGATTAAATCGGACTACTTCAAATCATTATCCTATCCTCCTTGAATCAGGATCCTTAAAATGGGGGTCGTGTCCTTTTAAGTTCAATAATCGCTAGCTAGAACATGCATCTCTGAAACAAATTATCGAAACCAATTGGGATATCATTTTTGTTGAGGGTCACCCAGGCTTTACTTTGATGCGAAAACTTAAAACATTGGCTATTCATATCAGAAAATGGAACATCAGTTTCTTCAAAAAAGAACAAAATACGACAGACGATATCACCTAATCAATAGCTGAGATTGATAAAAAAGAAGAGGACAGAACAATCACAGAGATTGACATTACACAACGTCTTGCCCTTAAAGTTGACATGCAAAACATTAAAGTTTCTAAAGCCCGAAAATAGGGACAATTATGCAAACTAAAATGGCTTATGGAAGGTGACGAAAACATGACTTTCTTTCACAAAATGTGCTTGGCTAGAAGGCGCTTCAACTTTATCTTTGAGATACAAAATGTAAATGGAGCTAGCCAGTACATAGATGCTAGTATTGAGAAGGATTTTCTTGATTTCTTTACTGAAATTTACTGTGGAGCCTCTGACAGTTCGTGGATGATTGGTAACCTTGACTGAAGATGCATATCAGAAGAACAAGCACGGAATTTTATTCTCCCATTTACTTAATAGGAAGTCTATCATAATATGAAGCTTCTTGGAAATGACAAAACTCCGGGCCCAGATGGTTTCTCAATTGAGTTCTTAAAAAAATACTAGAACATTTTTAAGGGAGATATCATGAATATGTTCCATGATTTTTTCTCAAATAAAATTGTGAACAGGACAGTTAATGCTGCATACATTACTCTTATCCCTAAAAGGTCCATTGTCAAAGCAAATGGATATGGAGATTTCTCGCTGAAAAAAATTCTTTATGGAGGAAGCTGATCAACTCCAAATATGTCTCTACTTCACCTGACAAGATTCCCTCGAAGAGTAATACGACCAGCTCTAAATCTCCTTGGTTCCATATTATTAAGCTGCAAAATCTCGTTACAAATCACATAAGATGGACTGTTAATTAAAGATGGAGATAGTACTTTATTTTGGTTTCACAATTGGAACTCTACGGGCCCTTTACATAAGGAAGTCCCCCGTTTATATGTTCTCACAAGCCTCCCTCTTTTGACTGTCAAAGAAGCCTAGAATGAAATTACCTCAGAATGGTCATTTATGTCGCGTAGACCTCTCATTGATCGCGAATTGACAACTTGGTCCCGCTTAACCATTCTATGGACTCCTCCTATTCCTAGTAGTTGGGAGGATTTATTGAAATGACAACCCAATCCTAATAACCTATTCAGTGCCAAACCGGTTAAAAGGCTCCTAATGAATATGGCCAATGCCAATAACATAACCATTGTGGTGGGACAACTATGGACTCTTCTCATTCCTAAAAAATGTAAAATTTTTATTTGGACCTTATTATACAGAGGCCTTAGTACTATGGATAGATGTCAATATCGATCACCAAATTGTTGCTTAAATCCAAATCGGTGTGTACTCTGTCAGAAGAATCATGAAACAATTGACCACCTACTCATCTATTGCACATACACGAACCTTTTATGGGAGAGGTTCATTGCTTACCTAAGCTACAATCGCCCCCTGGATCTTTCGAACATCATTGACCTCTTGGTCTATCTCAACAACACACCCAAAGCCAACATACTCAAATGAAACATCATTACTGCTATCTTGTGGTGCACTTGGTTGGAAAGAAATAGGAGAATTTTTCAAGATATTGACAAGACCCCAGGCCAATCATAGGATGACATCATTTCATTGGCTGCCATGTGGAGTACTAAATCGAAACTTTTTTGTAACTACAACACTTCCTCCATTGCATTAAACTGGAAGGTTTTTATTTAATTTGTACTTTTGTCAGCTGAGCATTCCTCTTGCTCATCTCTTGTACTACTCTACATTTCGTTTGAATGAAGATTTGGATTTGGGGTATGATGAGGGTGTTACAGTTGTATCAATCTAGTTGAGATGACCCGGTGCACCTCCTGATCCCACCGACATCTAGTATTTTGTTCAAAAAAAAAAAAAAAAACATGAGCGCTCAACATGACGCCAACATGCACAAAAGTGGTGCTCTTCGACACCACTGAAGCAATGCCTTGTAATTAATTGGTCTTTATGTTAAACGAATAATGTATTCGATATATAATAAAATTTTTAATATTTATTGAAAATCAATATATGTACAACATTACAGTCTAATGCTCCTTGGTCCCTTCATATATCTGTCACTAAGGTATAACATATACCAACGAACTTGAATGTAGGAAAAATATGTTTTCATTGTAGTGTTTTAAAAAACATTTAGGAATTTTAAAACAGAAAATCAAATGAGTTTGCCCGAGGAATTTGTTTTTTTTTTTTCTGAAAAAGAAGAAAACCAAAACCAAAGCTAGAAAACCAATTCATGTTAGTCGACCATTCTATTTAGTATTTAAACATTAAAAGAAATGAATTAAAATATCATTTTGATCTCTTTACTTTGGAGTTCGTTACACTTTAGTTTTTATACTTTCAAATGTTTAGAGTTGTTTTTATACTTTCAAATGTTTAGAGTTGTTTTTATACTTTCAAATTTAGTTTAGGGTTGTTTTCAAATATTGAAAAATGAACCAAAATATTTACAAATATAGCAAAATTTCACTGTCTATCTGCGATAAACCGCGCGATAGAATACTATCTATGTCTATCTGTAGTCTATTGCAACACAGATAGTAGTCTATCACAGTCTATCCCGGTCTATCGCAAATACATAGTAAAATTTTATTATATTGGTAAATATTTTCAACATTTTGTCATTTAAAATAATTTTTCTTTAGTTTAGCAATGTACTTCTTTAATAATTTTAAATTAAGCCTTCTATAATTTTTATCTAAATAATATCAGTAACTTACATTCATGATGAGACAAGAATTTATAAAGGTAATGTTGATTAGAGACTAGTTTTTCATTGGAAAAATAACTGCACATATTACCAACAACAAAGACTAATTAAGTTGCCTTAGAAAAAAACAAAGATTAATTAAGACTATTTAAATTATGAAAACTAAAGTTCAACCTTTAAAAGTATAAGAACTAAACAAAACAGGTCTCAAAAGTACCTGACAAAAATAATATGTTGACGCTTTAATAATCATAAAGATACATAAAAACAAAACTAAAATATAGTTGAAATGATATTACAACGTTCGTAAATTATATTATCTAATTATATACCAAAATACATTTTTCTTATATAAAAAAATTATTTTTAAATATAGAATATACGCAATCATAGCATTTTGATAATTGGTCAGTCCTTTCAAAAGGAAAAGAAAATTAATTGTTAAAACAAAACAAAAAATATCATGTGAAAGTTCTGTGGTTTTTAGTGTATAACAAATGTGTGGAGGTAAGAATTTCAACTTCTAAATATTAGAGAGAATAAATAAATATTTTTCTTAAACTATGCTCATATTGACATAGTGTATATATTAAAATAATGATGACTATATACATATATAAAACCTTGGATCTAAAATAAAATTTTCTAGATTTATTAAGAAAAAAAGTATATTTACCTTTCTTTTTAATAAATTTTACCACGTGCAACTGTGTTTTTATTTAAAAAAAAAAAAAAAAAAAAAACTTAAAATAGGTACTTCTTTTATAATTTGGATAAAAATTATTTTATTGATCTATAAAAATATCGTCATTTTATTCCCTCACCTCTGAATAGGCTTGAACTTGACTTGGAGAAGTTAATACACAAATTTAGAGCAGATAAAATAAAATAAAAATAAAAATAACTTTTGATATACCAAAATTATTAAATATAATTAGATGAAAAAATTACTAAATTAATAATTAATTTATAATCTTCATAGGTTTATTAAAATGGCATTAATTTATCTCACTCATACCATATTCTTAATGAATCTTAGGTTACATTTTATTATTTTTAAAGTGAATTAAAAAATATGGATGTCTCGTTCATATTTTTTAGAAAAATTTATTTTTTTGGGATGATTTTTAAAGTCATTTTCCAAAACTATATGAATTTTCTAATTAATTTGTCTGATTCTTAAAAATTCTATAGATTTTTATGCTTGCCTTTTTCCTTTAATTAATAAAACTTCAAGACGGAATAAAATTAATTTACTAATTTGATTTCATATTATACTTAAAAACTACTTCTTATATAACAATTTAAAAAATTAATTTTTTTTAATGAAGTAATAAAACATTTTGTGTCTCATCCTTTTAATTTATAATAATTACAACATTTGTATTTGTTAATTGATAATTAATTTACTATTTATAATTGATTTTAAAAAATTAGGCATATGGTTATATAATTGTTTATTCAAAAAAAAAAAAAACATAAACATATAATAGATTGATCTATTGTTTTTCTAATGATCAAGTTAAATAAAATAATAGTATACAATTTATTTTTAAAAAAGAATAACTAAAAAAAGTAATAAATAAAATTTAAGACCCTAGCTATACACATTCCTCAAAATAGATAAATCATTGGTTGTTTTTATTTTTTTCAACAAATATTAAACAACACAATGATTATAAAAAAAATAGAAAACAAACCTTAGTCATACACTAATTTTTTTCATAACAATGGGTAGACATGACACTCTTATTCAACTTCATCAAAATTGAGATGTAATGTCGTAATCTTAAGATTAGAGATCTAGATGTGAGAGACGTGTTTGATCCGACATAAACAGAAATTCAACAATTTGATTTTATTCCCTCCCATGTAAGATTTGGTCTAAAACAACAATACATTTATTTACTTCATTTGACAATAGAAAGAATAATGTTATTTTGTTGTGAAGTGCATCAAAATAATTAATTATATGTATTATGAATTTTATCATTAAAAAAACAAATCAAATTTATTATATTGAGTTTAAATTTATTAGCAACAATGATCAATTAAGTACGAAAAAGTTACAAATTCCTAAAATTTCAAAACTCTTGAAATTCTATCCTTAATTACTAATTATCAATTATTTAATTTAAAAACTCTATTTACTTATTAAAAGATAAAATGATCTATTTCCCACAATAACCCTTCAATATATATATTTTTAATGGGACATATCGATAAAATATCAAAAACTAATATAAATGATTAAGGGTGTAAAAAAGTTGAACCAAATGAAGTTTAGTGATTTTGATGTAATGAAATAGACACTTAGATTATTATTTTTTTTCATGACACTCTGATCATTATTTTATTATTAATATTTTAATTAATTAATTATATCAAACTGGTAGTGATTTTGATGAAAACTATGGTTTCTTAAGGATATATTTGTGTGTGTACATATATAAAATAAAGAATGAAAGTTAAAACTACACTATCCAATGCTACTAAAAAAAATAAAAATAAAAAATAAAAAATCTTATAGAACTATTTTTGTAAATTATATTTTTATAAAACTATTTTTTGTAAATTATGGCTTATATTTTTCCAAAGGCCTAATCATATATTTATTTTCAAACTCTTTTCATCTTCCACCATGAATTAATTTGGCAAGTACTCCTACACTATGTGTCATCTACACCTTATTAGATATAGGTGATTTTTAATCAATTTGATTTTCTCTATTGATTCCAAAAAAAATTAAATTATATATGTTATTTGATTATATTTTATTTTAATGAAAAAAGTGACAATATATATGAAGGGAGAATTATTTAGTAATGACAATTTGCTCATAAAAATAAAATTAAAAAAAGAAAAGAAAAAATTATCCCATGATATTATTATTTTAATTGAGAAGAATGAAGGGGAAAACTATGAACACGACAATTTCATTCCTCAAATCTCAAATCTCCAAAATGTAAAAAAAAATGTAAGAAAGAAAGAAAAATTGAGAGTAATTACATACCTAAATCACAGCTTCTTGACTAATTGGATTTTGAGTGCATGTATGGGAAAAAAGTTATGAGCACAACAATTAATTGGATTTTGAGTGCATGTCTGGGGAAAAAGCTATGAGCACAACAATATCATTCCTGATATCTCAAATCTAAAAAACTCTTGATCTCTATAATAATAATAATAAATAAATAAATAAACAAATATATTGTAAGAAAGAAAGAAAAAGTTGTGAATAATGCATACCTAAATCGTAGCTTTTTGACTATTGGATTTTGAGTGTTTCCCAAATTGTTATATTTATATAATTCGGGTAGAATTTTATTAAACATATGTTACAACTTTGATAATAATGAATATGAGATTGAAACGGTAGCTATTTAATGCTAAATTATTTAATAAATATATATGTTACTATACATGAATTATTAACCATTAATATTAATAATAAATGATTTTAAAAATGTAAAAGTTATAGTTTTATTTTAAGTTAGGTAAATTTGAGAAAAAAAAATATATTCTATTATTTCAATTATAATGGTTTTTTTAAGTACGAATTATAATGTTTTAGCTTTTCACAAAAGTTAACTTTTGTGATTCCACGATTTTTATTTTGCTTTAATTAAATATAGCTTTTTTTTAAAAAAAAAAATACTCAAACTCATTAAATGTTATTATGTAAATTGAGTTTAATATGTAATTTAATAATTATTAATAATTAATCCTGAGTAGCATGTTGGGTTAATTTAAAATTTGACAAAAGATAATATAGTCCAAATTTTTTTTTTTCAAGATTGTGTCTTTTTAATATATTATAGATTATAGATATCTAATTATTCTCTAGCTAACATTGTTTTTATATATAAAAAATAGACTCCTCAAACAAACAATAATGGTAATATTTCTTTGGCTATATATATATTTTTACAATTTCAACTAAAGAAAATGTTAAAATTCACTGTAAATAGATTACATGACAATTAATGACCTGTTCTTATATTTCCATAGGTTCCATATCGATATGAAGGGTGAATCGAAATTTCCATTATATTGTAGAAAAATCCACAAAAGACAAAAAATAATCAACAAAATGTCACTAATGTAACTATAATATAAATAATAGACATGTTAACTTGTTTAAAAGTCATAAAATGTTTGTTTATTAATTTACGTTAAAATTTTTGTTTTTATAATTTTTCTAGGAATATCCATCGAAATCGACATTTTATTGATATTTCCATTGAAATTTTCTTAAAATTAGGACCTCGATATTTCTATCGACATTCACATTTTAAACCTTGATTACAACGTTTGTAAATTATATTATCTAATTATATACAAAAATACATTTTTGTTATGTAAAAATTTTTATTTTTAAAATATAAGTTGTTTTTAAATATTTCAAAAATGAATCAAACTATTTACAAATGTAGAAAATTTTTATTGTCTATCAGCGATAGACTGCGATAGAATTCTATCACTTAACGGTAGAATTCTATTGCAGTCTATCACTAATAGATAGTAAAAAATTTCTATATTTGTAAATTTCTATATTTGTAAATAGTTTGATATTTTTTTCTCTTCGTAATAATAGTTTTCCTAAAATATACGCAATCATAGCATTTTGATAATTGGTTAGTCATTTCAAAGGGAAAAGAATATTAATAATATAATAAAACAAAACAAAAAATATCATGTGAATGTTTTGTGTCTTTTAGTCTATAACAAATGTGTGGAGGTAAGAATTTCAACTTCTTAATAGTGGAGAGAATATAAATTCTTCTGAAACTATGCTCGTATTGATGTAGTGTATATATTAAGAAGACGACTATATATATATATATATATATAAAACTTTGGATGTAAAATAAATTTTTCTAGATTTATTAAGAAAAAAAAGTATATTTACCTTTTTTTTAATATAATATCTAAATTATTCTCTAGTTAACATTGTTTTTATATATAAAAAATAGACTCCTCAAACAAACAATAATGGTAATACTTCTTTAGCTAAATATATATTTTTGTCTGAACATATATTTTTTACATTTAGTGCTTACTGTTTGAAAATTAGTTTCGATTTATTTTTACAATTTTCAACTAAAGAAAATGTTAAAATGCACCGAAAATAAACTTACATGACAATTCATGACATGATCTTTGAATGGAGACAGAATTAAGTTGTGTACCAGAGAATAAGAAAAATCAACATCTACAACAGTAATAGATATTTGGGGGGAAGAAATTAGATATTTCAGAATTTTGTATGTTAAACTTCTAACTCATGTCGATAAAAGGAGAAATAATGTGATTGGCAATTTTGTACCGCTAAATATTTGAAAGAAATTGTAAAACTACTTAGAATTTATATCTAAGATTAAGAAGAGTCATATAAATTCATCTAATTATGACGCATCTACACTCACATTTAAATCATTTATTCTATAAAAGGCCCTTATTTCTTCATTTATACTTCATCTTCTCAAAATCGCCTCTTAAGATATCATAGATTTCCTCTAATGACAAGAAGCATTACTATGTCTTCTTCTCTAATCTTCAAGCTTGTCTTCCTCAACATTTTCTTCAGTACTCTACTCGCTTCTAGCTTGGATTCTGCCGATGATGACAAAAAGGTATTAAATATTCAAAGTTGAACAACTATACTTATAATATGTGTGTATATATGTTGGGGTTTCTTTACATTTTTTTTTTTTTTTGGTTATTTTTAAAAACCTTGCAGATTTATGTTGTATACATGGGGAGGAAGCTAAAGGATGACCGTGATTCTGCTCATTCACATCAAAGTTCATTGTATTTATTCGACTCATTTACATCACAGCTAAACAATTCATATAATTGTATATATTGCAGATTTATTTTAAGCTTTTCTTCTTCAGCGTTTTCTTCATTTTTTCAGGCTCAGTTCTGTTTAATATATATAAAAAACTATACTGATTTTTATAACAAGAGTTACAATTGTGTAATACAATATGTTTTAAAACTATTAGAGTATTATATAAATCGTGGTGAATAATTATTGAAGATCTTGTATGTTTTTTACTTCAGCCCTTTTGCTCCAGAATCTGTGGTCTATACCTACAAGAGAAGTTTCAATGGATTCGCAGTGAAACTCACCAAAGAAGAAGCTGAAAAGATTGCCGGTACATAATTATTATCCAACGCCTTATTATTTCATGTTTTAGTTGTTTTAGAAATTAAGACATAAATTTGAGATATGATTTTAGATATGGAGGGTGTGGTGTCTGTGTTTCCAAATAAAATGAACCAACTTCATACGACAAGATCATGGGATTTTTTGGGTTTTCCAAAAAATGTTCCTCGTGTAAAACAAGTGGAAAACAACGTAATTGTTGGAGTTTTGGACAGCGGAATCTGGCCTGAATCTCCTAGTTTCGATGATAAAGATTTTGGTCCTATACCATCCAAATGGAAGGGCAGTTGTCAAGCCATGAACTTTACTTGCAACAGGTAAAGTAACTTTATATCAAAATCTTTATTTATTTATTCAGTTTGATCTGGAATTTTGGTAGGAGTGGAGGGAAATTTTTATAGAGAAGGTGGTATCCCATCATATATATTCTAACTATTTATACATAAAGTAATATCATACATACTTATTTTTTGCGCATGAGTCTAGCTTAAGAAGTAATACATTATAAATTCAATATTTTAAAGGATAAGTATTTTAAATAGTAAAATGTTGAAAGTATTTTCAAATATAACAAAATGGATAGACCGTGGTAGACTGGCCATTTTGCTTTATTTGAAAATAGCTAAGTATGTAAGTATAATATATTACAAATTATATAATATTATGAAATATTAATTATACAAAATTTATAACATAGAACATAGTCATAAATAAATAAATTAATAATATTTAAGATTCAACTTACATTTAATCAGTAAAACGAAACTATTTTTATGGTTTTATAAATAAAAAACGAATTCATTTTGAACAATTATTTATAATGTTCCTTCTCCTCGAATTATTTGTTTGAAATTTCTATTCTCAAATTAGTAACCATCGCGGCCTGCTGCCCTACCGCTGGGCTAGAGGAGATTTACAGTTTTACAAACCTGTACATTTCTTAAAAACGAGAAACCCGTTTTTTAAAATGATTTTTTTCGGTTTTTAAAATGTATAAATATTTTTAAAAACTTTTTTAAATTTAAAAGACAGAAAACTGAATTGGTTGCCAAACAAGTCCGTATTCAAAAAATAAAAAAAAATCGAAAACCAAACTGCCCTTTAATATTTTCGATTTTAGATTTAAGATTTTAAAAGGTAGAATTACACTAGAAAAGACAAAAACTTTGTTAAATATAATATTTCATATTATACACATTTATTTTTCTTGAATTAAAATATAAATATATATATATATATATATATATATATATATATATATATATATATATTATAAAATAATTATATGATATTGTGAAATAATAATTACACGAAATTCATAACATAAAACATCTACCTATATTTTTTCCAAAAAAAAGTAATTATTTTAAAGGATAAAATTGTTGAAAATATTTTTAAATTATAACAAAATTTCACTGACGATCAGTGATAGACAGTGGACACTAATAAATGTCATTTAGTGTCTATCACTGATAGACACTGATAGATGATAATAGTGATCTATTAGTGTTTATCACTGTCAATCATTTACAGACAACAACATTTTGCTATATTTACAAATAAGTTGACCCATTTTGTTGTATTTAAAAACAACTCCAAAAGTATCTACATATAAGGATTCAGATTGAATCGAATATTTAAATAGTAACTATAACTATTTTTATTGGATTATAAATACATCTAGCAACAACATTTCAAAGTGAGATGCAGTTTCTAAATTTACTATCCGATACAATAAAAAACATTGAAATACGGTTTCTAAATTTACTTACGAGACACATTATAAATTATATATTTTTGTTGAACAAGAAACACAAGGGTGGTGGGATGTACCAGAATATCTCAACTAGGTTGACATATTCGTAGCACTCTCATTATCTCTCCGAACTAAGAGAAGTGCATTGGAAAAGAGACATATTATAAAATATTGAAAACATCAAAAACGATTTTATTTGTTATTGGATGCTTTGTTTTAAATTTTCAAACTTCAGACTACTAACCAAAAGTACCCTTAAAATCTTAAATGTTTTTTTTATAAAAAATTTTGAACAAAAATGTAAGACATCAAACTTGTTCCCATTTTTCTTCTCGCTAATAAACAAATTACTAAAGGCCCGTTTGGATTGACTTGAGAAAAAAAATGTTTTTAAAAAAACTCATTTTTATTTAAATTCTTTTGATAAAAACTGTTTAAAATACACTTCAAAAGCTAGCTTGAGTGGTTGCCAAACACTCCAATATTTTTTTAAATGACTTATTTTTTAAATTAAACACCTAAAAATGTATTTTAAACATACCTTAACCAATGAGGCAAATGATTGGTGTTTTGTTAGAAAAATTATTGGAGCACGAGCCTATCGCATTGGTCGTTCCCTTCCCCATGGGGATGTGGATAGTCCAAGAGATACAAATGGTCACGGAACGCACACTGCGTCAACAGCGGCTGGCGGTCTACTGAGCCAGGCAAGTTTTTATGGTCTTGGGCTCGGCACAGTAAGAGGAGGTGTTCCCTCAGCGCGCATCGCTGTGTACAAGATATGTTGGAATGATGGATGTTCCGATATCGACCTTCTTGCAGCATTTGACGATGCCATTGCCGATGGAGTCGATATTATATCTTTATCAGTGGGTTTCGAAACATCACGACCTTATTTCCTAGATAGCATTGCCATTGGATCTTTCCACGCAACACAAAATGGAATACTGACATCCAATTCTGCCGGAAATTCTGGTCCGAAACTCTTCACCACCACAAGCTTGTCTCCATGGCTTCTTTCTGTCGCTGCAAGCACCATGGACAGAAAGTTTATCACAAAAGTGCAGATTGGCAACAAAAATAGCTTTGAGGTCATATTATTAATTTTTTCATTTTTTTCTCCTACTTTCTTTTATAGTTTTAAATGCTTATTCAATGAGTCTATCACAATATATTATATAGTAATTCACCTTTATCATTAAGTCGTCTTGCACCCGTCGTCCCGTTTCACCCAACCCTACAAGTGTAGGTTCAAGCTTGCCCAAGATCAAGCTCAGTGCTATTAAGGCACTGTTTGAGTTTGGACTGGACTGACCCAACTTTTAATATTCAATTCCATGCCCAATTCCCGTATTTGCTTATTAGGTCAAAGTTTGAGTCAAGTTCGAAATGTGCATTAGTAAGCTATTGAATACGGAATATTTAATAATTATATATATACTTTTAGTTGACGGTTACTAAAATCTATTCAATTTATGTTTCTCATTTTATTTTGTTTTACTTTTTTGTTTTGTATTTTTAATTGCTTTTAGTCGATACAATTATTGGTATAATAAACTTTAATATAATATTCTTCTTAACATTTTTCAAATTTGTTGTTAACTAAAAACAATGAAAAATGTAAATTAGTAAAATAAGGCAAAATATTTACAAATATAGTAAAATGTCACTATTTATCAATGATAGACATCTATCACTGTCTATCACTAATAAATAGTGATAGATAATAGTAGTTTATCAGTGTCTATCACGGATAGATGAAGACATTTTATTATATTTAAAAGTATTTCCAACAGTTTTGTCATTTAAAACAATTACCCTCTAAATTAACATAATTATGTTTTGAGCAAAAAGTATTTAAAAAAAAAAAAACTCTTTTTTAGTTACGTAGAACATAATTATGTATAAAAAATTATATACATACATACATATTTAAGTTGATCTAAAGATAGGATGATTAGATCGGTCTCTACGGCTCCAAAGATGATCCAAACAGACGCCCATGGGCTAGTCTGCTCTCCAAAAGAGTATTTCATATTCAGTATAACAAATGAATGGATTGGGACAAGTTTGAATCGAGCCAAAGTTTGGGTTTGGACCGGCCTTAAGGTCATGAGCCCGTTGATGAGGCTGATTTTCATTATTGCAGCATTTTGACTAGAGTTTTAAATCCAACCTCTTCTGTAAGTATTATTATTTTTTATATATAAACATAAACTCTTTGGTAGTTATAACACTTTATCTATTGCTTTGAGAGCTTCTTATAATATATTCCTTGGATGTTTCTCATGTACTATGAATTTAGTACGGTTCCAAAAAAGAAATATAGGGTTATAATAATTTCTTGAAAGTTTGCAGGGAGTTTCAATTAACACATTTGATATGAATGGTCAATATCCCCTTGTTGCTGGGTATGATGTACTCAAAACAAGTTTCCATGACTCCACCTCAAGGTAATTAAATTTACATTTTTAAACTTCTTCTCAAAACAAAATCAATCGTATAAACATTATTTCCACCAAGTATCCTTTTACCAGAAATGAAACATAATTTCCACCAATTTATTTCATCTTTTGTTATTTAAAACTAAACATTAAGATTTTTTAAAAAAATAATAAATTGTGCCTTGTTTTTTCACAATTTCTTAACGATATATTTCATATTTTGTGAGAGACATTTTAATTTATAGCTAAACTCTAAAAAAAAATGACTAAATTTTAATACTTCAAACTTTGGCATAGATTTTGAAACTGTCCCCCAAAAAAAAAAAAAAAAAAAGAAAAGAAAAGAAAGAACAAAAGACGTATATATTGTAGTAGTATTTATAAGATTTGATCTCTAAAAATTGGAACAGAAGCTGCCGTAATAACTCGGTGAATCCCAAGTTGGTGAAGGGGAAAATCCTTATTTGTAAAGAGCTTCTGAGTTATGATGACTTCTTTAACTTCGGTGGCACAGCGGGTGTCCTCACGGTATCAGATACGAGGGATACCGCATTTTCCAATCCCTTGCCGTCTTCTACTCTCGACCCAAACGATGCCGATACCATTTTTCATTACATTCATTCAGCTCGGTATGTTTCTCAATAAAAATAGCCTTTCAATGCAACTTTTTTCTTCATAAATTGTTTCAGAGAAGTAGACGATCTGGTTGATAATTTTACACAATTAGAAAAAATGGCGAGACCTCACACTTTTTATACATACAGCACGTAAATTACTCCTCTTCATAATCAAATATGCTATCAGAGTGCATAAAGCCCAAGTGGACACTCGATTAAAAAAGAACAATCGGGAACAGGTCCAGGAAAAATGCTGAACCCAAAAAATATAATGCTTAGAATATCCTATATTTAAAAAGTGGAAAGACCTCATTTTTCTAATAGCATATTTATTCAATTATTTTATCAATATTGATAGGGTTTAATCTTTTTCTTTTTTAAATCAACTTTTGATGAATAGCTCTCCTACTGCAACCATTTTCAAGAGTAACACATTGCATAATGTGTCTGCTCCTTTTCTAGCTTCCTTCTCATCCAGGGGACCTAATGCTATAACCAAAGACCTTGTCAAGGTTAAATTTATTTAAACTTTATGCTTCTATATTCATAGGGTGGGTAAGGATGATTAATTGACTAGCTTCATGAACTTAATTGAACAAATTCAGCCAGATTTGAGTGCTCCAGGAGTTGAAATTCTAGCAGCATGGCCTCCAGTTGCACCAGTTGGTGGAAGTCATAGAAAAACACTTTATAATATAATCTCAGGGACGTCAATGTCTTGCCCACATATCACTGGAATTGCAGTGTATGTTAAAACATTCAATCCTACATGGTCTCCTGCTGCCATCAAGTCAGCACTTATGACAACTGGTAATTATCACATTCATAATATGACTCAATTAACATATAGATGGTAAAGATTGTAAGGACTTCTCATCTTTCTAATATGAAGGTTCACCATTCTAGGAATGCATGTTTGAGCTTTATAGGGTTTGATATTATATTAGATAAATTGGAATGAGTTCTTATCAAGATAAGGATACCTCACAATCTTTATACGATAAATGGGTGTTACACCTCCTATTACCTATCAGTTTTGAGATAGAACATCATGTTTATCTAATATGGTATCATAGTTATGAAGTCAAAACGTGCATTCAGTCTAAAAAGATTTGACTTAAGAACTGTGAACCCAGAGAAGCAGCATCTTGATGATAATATTTGATCACAATCTCTTTAAGAAAGATGGTTTGAGAGATGGAACCTCACTCATTTTATCTAATACCTGCTAACTTTCCTAATCTAGGTTATTTAATTTTATGCCTAAACAATATTCATAAAGTCAACTTAAAGAACAAAATGAAATAAAAATAGACTAATTCAATCAACTCTGGCATGATAAATAAGGTTAGTACAACCATATAGAAGATCTATTTAATTTTATACAAATACATATTTTTCATGTTCTTGTAGAATTTACACAACTTTTTAACTCTCCTCCCTTCACTTTGTTCAGCTTCGCCTATGAATGCTAAGTTCGATCCAGAAGCAGAGTTTGCATATGGCTCAGGACATGTAAACTCACTAAAGGCAGTAAGGCCTGGGTTGGTGTATGATGCAAATGAAAGCGACTACGTCAAATTCTTGTGTGGTCAAGGTTACACCACCAACATAGTTCGAATTATCACCAACGACAATAGTGCTTGTACTTCTAAAAATATTGGTAGAGTATGGGATCTAAACTATCCTTCTTTTGGACTTTTTGTATCTCATTCAAAAATCTTCGATCAATACTTCACAAGAACTCTTACGAGTGTCGCGTCTCAAGCATCTACATATAGAGCTACGATTTCTACCCCAAATGGTCTTTCCATCAAAGTGAATCCTAATGTTCTATCATTCAATGGCATTGGAGATAGGAAATCCTTTAAATTGACAGTTCGAGGAACAATGAGGAAGTACATAGTCTCTGCTTCTTTGGTGTGGAGCGATGGTGTACACACTGTGAGAAGCCCTATAACAATCACTTCTCTGAGTTTAAATTAGTCTTGAAATGAAAAAAAAAATGTTTAAAATAAAGAAATGGAAGTGTGGCGGAAGTATTCCCTTTGCTTCCTTCTTCGTTTTTGTTTGTCCATTGTCATCTAATTAAAGGTCGTGGCATATTTTGAAATAAGTTTGTGTGTACTTATCATTAATATTAATTAATATTATGTATTCTCTTTGCTTGTGATCATTAATTGTTTAAATCTTGTTGGATAATTTTTTAAATTTTGTTTTTAGTTTTTGCAATTTAAGTTTATATAAAAAACACACTACTTTTACTATGATTTTGTTTGTTATTTTTATCTACTGTTTATAAATATTTTAAAAATCTAAAAAACTTTTTCTTTTTTGAAATTTAATTACATACAGCTGCATGTTATATATACCATGTAAATTTTATTTTATTTTATTTTATTTTATTTTTAACTAGATTACCTAATATAAGAGATTTTAAAATCATCACAAACCTCCCATTTTTCTTTTCTACTGTAATTTGTAGATTATTATATGATGATTTTTTAACCTCCAATATATGTAAAAATAGAATAAAAATATGACATCTTTTATCCCAATGACACCACATGTACATTAAATTAATAAATCTTCTTGCTTACATTATTATCTAATTCTCATATTTTATATTTTTCTTCTAATAGAGTATCAATAATAGTACTCAAATTAAGTGCAAGTTGTTAGATTAGCTTGGCTTAGAAGAGATTGTTGCAGAAGGACGACGATCTTCAAGTTGTAATGCGTGAAAGACATTATTCAACTAATCAATTGTGATATCAACTTTAAAGCTTCAAATGATACATTGGTGTTTATTTGGTCCTTAAGGATTTGAAATTGATGTTTACTTCATCCTGGATTTCCAAAGGAACATATTTAGTTTCTGAGATTTGTGAAAATATTCTAAATATTTCATGAGATTATTTGACCATTAGTTGACCATTAAAATAGGAAAAATTGTAATAGGTGGTAATTTTAAAATAGTATTTTGCATGAGTATCTTCCATATTTGTGATTTTGCAAATATGGCAAATTTTGCAAATCTGCAATTTCACGATTTCTTCCTCTTCCTTTTGTAGTAGCCATCGTCCATTGCGATCAGAATCGTGGGCCACCTCCAATATGGAAATGAAGGTTCATCATCTTCATGCTTGAACTCCACACTGTAGGACCATACCTCTCCCTCTAAGGAATGTGGATCCCATTGATTAACCTTAGGGGAAGACCTTCTTCAGTCATCCCCATTCCAATTATTAAAATCACATAACCAAAATATGAAGTTCAAATTGCCAAATAGATAATAATAAAACATCAATCAGATAGGTAACCATTTCTTATTTCTATTTAATTACAATTGAATTGTTATCTGAATTCTATCTGATTATCATGTAATTTTCATTACATATTAGATACTTTGTGATTTTTATTTGGTCACTACAAGAAATTAGACATTTGATATCGGTTAAAATAAATAAGCACAGATATACAATGTCGGTTTTAGGAAGAAAAACAATGGATCTTTAATGTTGGTTCCGACATTAAAGATCCTATTTAATGAGGCTACAATGTTGGTTTAAAACCGACATTAAAGATCCTTCCTAAATTTTTTAAATTTTCATCCCACTTTTATTTTTGTAAACCCACTATTTCTCTCTCATACAACTCTCACTCATTTCTCTCTTAACCTTCACCCATCTTCTCCTTCTCTCTCAACCTTCACCTATCTTCTCATTTCTTTCTCAACCTTCACCTTCACTCATCTTCTACTTTTTTTCTCAACCTTCACCATCTTCTCCTTTATCTCTCAACCTTTACCATTTTCTCATTTCTCTCTCAACCTTTACCATTTTCTCCTTTCTCTCTCAACCTTCACCATTTTCTCCTTTCTCTCTTAACCACGCCGTCAACGTCGGAGGTTCGTCAGATCTAATTGTCAGTCGTTGACCAGCCTGTCCGCTCGTCCACATGTCGTTCGGATTCGAGAGCTTCCTTCACGTGTCGTCTAGATCTGAGAGCTTCGTTCACGTCCATCAAGCTCGTCCAGATCTGAGTTCGTTCCGTCCAGATCTGAGTTTGTTCCATCCAGATCTATGTTTTCGTGTGATGTGTAGGTTTTTTCCGTAGCTTACAGCAACATTTTTTCTCCATTCCGTGAGTTTCAACACTTACCCATTGTATTTCGATGTTAGATTTGAGTTACCCATTGCTGAATGGCTCCAAATATGCATGATTGGGTAAATTTGAACACCAACCAACAAGGTTTGGAGTCATTTTGGGTAAGAATCAGTGAGTAAATCACTCTAAGTTCTATTTCGAACTAGTTTAAGGTTTTTTAAATTGCTCTCTAATGTTTGGAAGCTGTTATTTGTAGACTTGGAGTAGTTTTGGAGGTATTCAGGCACTTTTCATAAAGGATTCAAGTCTATTTTGGTGAGTTTTAAGCTTTAGAACTTCGTTTAGACCCTTTCGAATTAGATTTAGGCGCTGTGAATTAGTTTCTACCTTATGGGTACTCTTTATTTGAAGTCTAAATTTGATTCAAGGTGCTTAATTGAGATTTAAGGTTCATTTGGGTAAGATTACTTATTCCGTATAATTGTTGAGTCTCTGAATAAGGTTTCGAATTAAGCTCTAACATTTGGAACCGTGTTTTACTATTTCAGGAGTCTCTCTTTTAGTTTCGAAAAGTTTTAAAACACTTAGATAAGTAGAATTCTTCTTAAAACTCTAACTTATTATAAAGTGTTGGAGTGGAGTTGTTATGATCTATATTATAGTTTGTTTTTAGTTAATAAATTCCATTACCTGGTTGAGTTTATTTCTTTTTATAAGTTTTGTTCAATGCAAAATATTTAGGAAATTTGCATCAAATTGTGTTGTTGGATATGATAGTTTTACTTTTGTAGTTGCAAATGTTTTAAGAAGACCAACGATAGTTGTCAACACAAAAAGTAAGTCTCCCCATTCTCATTCTCTAATTTTACTTATGTTATGTATTTCTTCAAACTCTTTCTATAAATGAATTGTTATGACTATCCTGCAGTTATGGTCGTCATAAATTTGATATTGATAAGTTTAGTTGCTTGGGTTGTTAAATTGTTCATGGCTTCTATTTATAAGACTAGTTGCTTAGTAGTCATTGGTTTGTTGAAAATGAGAGTTGTTGTTATTTTAATATTTTTGTTAGTGAGTTTTGTAAGGGTTGGTAGCCATGTTGTTTTTGAGTTTGCAATTAGTGCGCTAGAAGACTTTAATGAAAGTATTGAAAATAATATTGGTGACAATTTGTCTTTAATTTTAATATTGAAACATGTGGCTTATAAATAGTTTTGTTGTTGATAAGTTCATGGCTTCATGTTTTTAGTTTTGTCTTTGGTTTTGACATCAAGTTTTTATTTTCATGCTTGGGTTGTTAAATTGTTCATGGCTTCTATTTATAAGACCAGTTGCTTGGTAGTCATTGATTTGTTGAAAATGAGAGTTGTTGTTATGTTAATATTTTTGTTAGTGAGTTTTGTTAGGGTTGGTAGCCATGTTGTTTTTGGGTTTGTAATTAGTGTGCTCGAAGACTTTAATGAAAGTATTGAAAATAATGTTGGTGATAAGTTGTCTTTAATTTTAATATTGGAACATGTGACTTATAAATAGTTTTGTTGTTGATAAGTTCATGGCTTCGTGTTTTTAGTTTTGTCTTTGGTTTTGATATCAAATTCCTATTTTCATGCTTCGGTTATTAAATTATTAAATTGTTCATAGCTTAAACGGTTAAATTGTTCATGGCTACTATAGCCCAATTTTGTACTAGTATCTTTTCTCTTAGATTTGACAAGTTTACTTGTTTGGGTTCATAAAATTTGTTTATGGTTTTCATTAAATTGTTTGTGTTTATAAGTTCGTAGATTTTCCTAAAGAAATGAAGAAGAAATTTTAAAATATCTTAGTTAGTGAAAACATCATGTTAAATAATCTTCGAAATGTCATCCTTTGCTATTCAAGTTTCGGTGCAAATTTGTTGTGCATAATTGCATATTTTATTTATTGCCTCTTTGTGATATCCATGCGTGTGTAAGTTATGTTTTTCTTTGAAATGTAAGGCAATTACAATATGCTAAGAAAATGCATGTTTTTTTCCTAAGGAAAGCCTCCAGTATGGCAAGATTATTTTGTTGGTATGGTAAGATTCATTTGTACGATTATTTTAGTTTTGTTGTTCTTATTTTTGTTGGATGTATCTACATGACCCTCCAAAGTAGACAACCAACACACTCTAGATCTTTAAACTTCAGAGGTTTATGTATAATATATTGGTCAATATAACTTATTGATAGATTAGTTAAACAATTTGTTATTTTCTTTGTCGTGACTTAGTTACTTTTTGTGTTTGTTTAAAGTTGCGTTTGTTGTAAAATATGAACAAAACAAGAACAAAAGAAGAACAAAGAAAGAACAAAAGAACAAAGTAGAGAGAATTAGAAAGTAGAGATTGTTATTGAATTCAATTGTGGTGTATATTACAAAGGTACCATATACCACTATTTATAGGATATGGGATGGTGTATGTTACAAGATTGAATTCAATGAGGGGTATGTTACAACATGAAATTCAATGGGAGCTTTATGATATTTTGTAACCTATATAGGTTATGGATATCTATATTTATATTACATTTATAATACTCCCCCTTAGATATCCATATTATATAAAATATATGTCTCGTTAAAACCTTACTAGGAAAAACCCAATGGGATAAAAAACCTAGTGAACGCAAAAGAGTACATTATTCATATATTTTAGCAACTGCCTCATTAAAAACTTTACTAGGAAAACTCAGTGGGATAAAACCGTAGTCAAAGAAAAAAAAGTGCAGCACATATAACTCCCCCTCATAAAAGCATCACTTGATAACTCTTGGTTGTCACATGCAAATGTTGTGACTTAACTTCTCAACTGTTGTTGTAGGTAACACATTCGTCAATGTCCTCCAAGTCATCTTTTGAAGAAATATGTTGAATATTAATGTTATCATTTTATGCTTTATTGTCTTCATGTAAGAACACTATTAGAAACCAACATGAATCATTGAGATTTCAATATGATTTAAAGTGGATGTTGTTATGATCTGCTTCATAGGCCACCATAAAATATAAAAAGGCTTCTCCATGTACTAACTAACCTGTTTAGGATCTAGCTCGCATGAGTTAGATAAATAATCTGCATCTTCACAACCAATTAAATCATAATTAGATTTATCATAATAAAAATAAATCCATGTAAGCTAATTCTCATATAAAATATAATATATGTTTAACTTTACTCCAATATCTTTCTTTTAGAGGAATATTGTATCTATATAACAAAATTACTACAATACTACAATATGTAGTGTATAGCTAGTAAATATATATAACTACACTTATTTCCTAAAATTATGGTTCTTCAGGACCTTAATTTTTCATTATCTTCCTGAAATTGAATGATATATCTTTTCACATCAGGTGAATAAACCACCACAAGAGTGTTCAATGTTGTAACTAGTTCATATAAGATCTTTTCTGTACAAATTGATGTAATCGAATCTGCGCGCTTTATGTTTTATTTGCAAGCTAAGGCAAGACTTTGTTTATTGGAACTTTCATCTCAATTTCTTTTTTAAGAAACTTTATTGCCTTTGAAATCTCTTCAGGAGTTTCCATTATATATTTAGATCATCAACATATACGTATATAGTAAATCTTGACTATGATTTCTTTATAATATCATATTGACAAACAAGGTTATTTTATACCCTTATTTCAATAAATCTTTAATAAGATGATCACTATATCACATTCGTCATCAGTATTTTTTTATTTTATTTTTATTTTTATAAGAATCTCTATGATAAATATAATTGTCTAATATTTGAATCATATGATTTTGGTACCTTTAATCCTTCAGGGATTATCATTATTAAGAGATTCATTAAATGTGGTATGACTGCATCTATAAGATGTATATTAAACTTTTCATACACAGTAAAATAAATTAGATATCTTATGGTATTGTATATCCAACATTAGAGGATATGTTCTATGATAGTCAATACCAATTCATTGCGAGACAAAATCTGTGGAATCTGTCTCGCTTTATATCATGTGACTTCACTCTATTTGTTTTTCTTACAAATACTTACTTGTATCCCACATGTTTGACATTATCTGAAGTCTGGACTACTAGTCCTCACGATTTGAAAAATAAGTTTATTTCTATTGGATTGTTTCTTTCCACATAAGTCAATCCCTTCTATGTCGACATTTTTCAATACATAATACTCATTTTCATAAATAATAAAATGTTGTCAACTTATATAAGTATGGTTCCGTCCTTTTTCTTGTCATGACATATAATTTCTCGAGATCTCTTTATTATCCTTATTTATTTAAAGATTTTATGAGTACTCATATTTAGGATTTTTTCTGGAATATCCATATTCTTAACTAAGTCATTTTTTTATTATTATTATTGACTACTTTTCGAGGATCTTTATCTTTGGAACCCATTTGTCTATCACGCTTCAGGCATGATGTAGACTCATTAATAGTGACAACTTCTTGCATTGGGATATCACTTTTAGATGTTTGTATTTACAACCAATATATCTAATTTAGTAACTTTCTTACAACTATAATGACTCTGTAAATACATCTAACATTTGATTTGTAATATTTAAATTAGTTATCTTTTGAACTTCTAGTTCAAAGTGATCTGTATGATGATCAAAATGAGACAATGCATATGCATTTCATTCAAATTTTTTTTCCAACTTTCTTAATTCCTCCCCCTAATGTTGGAAAATTTGTTTCATTAATGACAAATAGCAAATATATCACCCATTAGAGGTTCATAGTATTTATTAATTGATGTGAAATCAATTTCAATATAGATTTATAACCTCTTTTGAGGATTCATTTTAATTACTTCATTATCTTAATTGTTGTTGTGTAACAATTTAATCATTTACTGCATATTTCACACCTAAAATATATTTGGCTTCTGGCCATAAGCTCATAAGCTATTGCCTTAGAGCATACACAACAATGTGATCTCATATAGATTTAGAAGTTTTGTTGTTTGAACATAATCTACAAGATGTTCAACACTTATTCCAATCAATTATCAAATGTTGGGATGCAAACTCACTAGCTTTATCAAAACAAAATTTTTAATTTCAAAATCATGAAATTGTACTTTTAACTATTTGAGCAACTAACCTTGTAGATGTAAGGTTTTTGAATGATAATAAATATATATGTGACCATTAATTGGATGCGCCAACAAAAGGGGAAGTTTTAAAAATAGAAAAATAAGGTAAACTATTTACACAAAATAGCAAAATTTTTAAATAGTTGTGATAGACGCTGATAGAAGTCTATCAAGATCTATCAGTGATAAAAATGATAGAGGTCTATCACTGATAGATGCTGATAGAAGTCTATCAATGTCTATCAATATTTTATGTAAATAGTTTGACATTTTTTTTATTTGTGAAAATTTCCCCCAACAAAACCATAAAATATTTAAATAGTTCACTTGAGAGGTTTAATTCCAATTTTAACTAGTGAAAGTTCATAATTAAATCCTTGAGAACAAAGCCACATATGACAATTTATTAGATAGAAGAATCTTTTAGTTCTATAGTGGACGTCAATATATATTTTCAATAATTATTTTCACTATTGACCCAAAATGACTCATCATATCAAATAATAATATATTTGGATCAATGAACTTTGAGTTCATTGTTGCATATATTTCAATTACACGAATATATGTATAATACCATTTAGAAAGAAAAACATACAACATTTCTATAAGCATTTCCCGTAGGAGACAATAGATATAGTATATAAATATCATATATTATTCTTATTATCAATTTCTCTAGATGATATTTATTACAACATATACCTTCCAAATTTACTAAACTTCTCATTGATTTACAAGAGAATGTGGTATATCAGTTATAAATTTTGCTCCTCTGAACAAAATAATATTTTCTTTTCCAAAATATTTAATTAAGTCTACAGGACTTAATATATATCGTATTTGATTTTTCGCTTCAAGCATTTGAATTTTGGAAAATGTATTGTCCACTTCTAAGTATAATATGCATAGATGTACTATATGCAAAACATAAATATCATTAGTTATTCTTTTCTCTTCAGGAGATTCAAAAGAAAACCAAATATCTCATATATAAGTGGGTCAAAAAGAATAATCATCTCTTCAGGAGATTTTAAAAACTTGTAACATCCAAATAATATCATATTTAGATAAATGATAAGTTATGATCTCTTCAAGAGATTCAAATAAATTCTTAAAATTTACTACCACATATCATTTGGATTTTCATACAAATATGTGTGGTTTTAATAGAATAATTACTTATTCTATTAAGATAATTTCAATCACAAATATTGCAACATTCACTTCAAGGAATGATATTAAACAGTCGAAATTCATTATTTGGCATAAATTATAAGCTCATTTTGATTTATGCAACTTCTGGTGCATTGAATTAAAATTAGTTTTAGGAAGAGTAATAAACTATTATCCATAATTTTCAAACTTTACCATGAGCGAATTCATTCAAATATATATTATCACTATATATAATTTTTTAAAGTTTACAAAATCCACATGAGAATAATTTAAATATTCATTTAAATATTTAACAATCTAATAAATTTCAATAGGCAAACAAAAATTTGACTAATTCAACTCCCAGATTAGTTCCCAGGTAGAGGTGTTCCCTCATGGTCAGCTTAAATACCTCATCCTAGCCAGAACCATCCTTAGACAGAGTTATCTTATAGTCAAATTTTTATTTCTAATTCATTAATATTTTAATTAAGAGTTAATTAATAGATTAATGAATCTAAGTAAATTATTAAAGTTTATTTTTCATCTTATAAAAACTAATTCACTTAATGAATAATCTTTAATATTTTAAATCTTAAACATTTCAAAATAAAATTAAAGATAGTCTTGGATATTTATTCTCATATTTGAAAAATAAAAGATAATTTAAGATAATTTTAACATATAAAAGATAATATGTGTAGAAGAGAAATCATAATAATTCCTATTAAAAAAAACTTCTAACGGTTAGAAATATGAAAACACATCCTAATTCAATTTTCTTATTCAAATATATGGAAAATATAAATTAATTAGGAAACATCTCAATTGAATTTAAAATAAGATCATAATTTACAACCTTATTCTAAATGACATACTTTATACAAAGAATCAAACAATTTTAAACATAGACGACAATTTACAATATGTAGTCTTAACAAATTAAAAACAACTTAAATTACTAGAATTTAGACTCAAGATTTATCTTGATTGACCATATCAATTTTCCTTTACCAAAAGTTCTTTGTACGTATTAAACATCGAATCAAGAATAAACACTACCATTTTTTTTAGTTGATTACTTGCTTATGTTAGCACATGCACAGGTCACGACCACACAAGTAAACATTTATCATATAATTTTGTCCTTTTCCACACAAATAAGAACTTAAAAAGGAGATTAATCTTGTTTCTTCAATTAGTATGCATCACATAATTCAAAAATTATTTTTTCATACAATCATAACCATGAGTGCTTAGTCCGATTCTTATAATTTGAAATCTCATTCACAACAAATTTAAAATACTCATTGTTGAAGGAGGAATTTTGGACCAATCACAAATTGCCACGTCATTTACCAAATTAATGGCGAAATTATAAAATAATTAAATTTGAGACTAATTGAATGTTACATGTGTCCTAAATTGAAATTGAAGACGAAAATTGGCAACCTCGATGGTGCCACGTGTCTCCGTCCTCGTCGTTGGATCAAATTAATTATTTTTAGTTCAATTAATTATTAATGTTTGGGCTAAAATTTAATTAAGTCCAAAAATAGACTTAATTTGGCCCAAATGGCCCAAACACCCAAATCCAATTAGTTGGGCCCAATGGGCCAGGCCCATGGACCAGTCAAGCCCAAGCCCATAAAGTCCACCTGAGAACTCTATAAATAGAGAAGTTCTCCTCATTTACAAGGTTCAGAAATTTTATACTCAGAGAGCCTAGAGAAAATTCTCCCTACAATCAGAAGACTCCTAACTCCTGAAGCTGAATCATACGTGAAGTTGCTTGGAACACATACGTTCCTCCAAGACCCCAACTTCACATACATCCACGCGCTCCGCTTCCCTACATCAAGCGCACGCGTACACATACATCCACGCGCTCCGCTTCCATACATCAAGCGCACGCGCAAGGTTTAGAAAATTTACATTCAAAGCCTAGAGAGAATTCTTCCTACAATCAGAAGACTCCCTAGCTCCTGAAGCTGAATCACACGTGAAGTTGCTTGGAACACATACGTTCCTCCAAGACCCCAACTTCACATACATCCACGCGCTCCGCTTCCTTACATCAAGCGCATGCGTACACATACATTCACGCGCTCCGCTTCATATATCAAGCGCACGCGCAAGGCTCAGAAATTTTACATTCAGAGAGCCTAGAGAGAATTCTCCTTACAATCAGAAGACTCCCTAACTCCTGAAGCTGAACCATACTTGAAACTGAAGTTGCTTGGAACACATACATTCCTCCAAGACTCCAACTTCACGTACATCCACGCGCTCCGCTTCCATACATCAAGCGCACGCGCAAAGTTCAGAAATTTTACACTCAGAGAGCCTAGAGAGAATTCTCCCTACAATCAGAAGACTCCCTAACTCTTGAAGCTGAACCACACACTTGAAGACTGAAGCTCCTTGGAATACATACATCCATCCAAGTCTTCAACTTCACGTACATCCACGCGCTCCGCTTCCATACATCAAGCGTACGCGTACAGTTGAGAGATAATCAGAGGATCAAGTACTAGAGATTGAACCACATCTGCATCAAACTTATATAAATACAAGTTCAACTCCACGAATTAAGTTTCTCAGGAAACCTCGTGCGAACACTCATAAAAGTACATAAAATTCTAGAAATTGATCTAATGCAAAATCCTAATTAATGTCAAATTTGCAATTCAATTCCACAATCTACGTATATTGCATTATAAAAATTAAAATACTCACATTCTCTTGGACTTTAGTTTTAATAGAATAAAGATGAATGATGATGGTGAGAAAATCAATGATGAATACATCAATCACATATGTATAATTTTGTTTCCTCTAAACTCAAACAAGACCAAATCACCAAAATCAAAATACTCACCGTATTTGAACAAAATTCTAAATTCCTTAAAGATTATGGAGAAAATTCTAGCGGGTCTTTAGCGTTCTTGATATTCCAATGAATCGAATCCATCCTCTACAAAATCTTCAAAGTGTTAGAGACTCGTGCTGATAACGTGTTGTAAAATATGAACAAAAGAAGAACAAAGAAAAAATAAAAGAACAAAGTAGAGAGAATTAGAAAGTAGAGATTGTTATTGAATTCAATTGTGGTGTATATTACAAAGGCACCATATACCACTAGGATATGGGATGATGTATGTTACAAGATTGAATTCAATGAGGGGTATGTTACAACATGAAATTCAATGGGAGCTTTATGATATTTTGTAACCTATATAGGTTATGGATATCTATATTTATATTACATTTATAATAGAGTTGTATATATAAAAGCAATTAAGATTTTATTTTGTATATGTACAGGTAAAAGAGAAATATTATTATTTCTAAAAAAAGAAATATTATGGATTTGCATCTGTGTAAGCAAAAGCAATATATATATATATATAACAAAACGATGACAGACATTTAATATCGAACAATTACTGACCAAAAGCAAGTAAAAAACTGACATTGAAGATGATGTTCAATGTCGGTCGAAAACTGACATTAAAGATGGTATTCTATGCCGGTCAAAAACCGACATTGAAGATAATTGGCATTGAAATTTTGGTCATCTATAATGTCGGTTTAAAACCGACATTAAAGACAACCAACATCGAAGAATTTTTAAAACACGATCTTCAATGTCGATTGTCAGCCAACATTAAAACCTAATTTTGTACTAGTGGGTTGTCATGCGATTGTTGATTGATATCTGATTTCTATTCGACTACTATCTCTGATGACAAATATTATTCATATCTACTGTGGGAACACCTTTGCAACGAACTTTACAGACATGCTGCCGCGTCCAAATTTCCAATGTGAATGTATCAATTCCAACATATTTTGCGTAAGTCCATCACTTCGATCCCAACACGTCCAAGTCCGATTCAAACCAAAAAGGGTCACCAACTTCAGTAGATCATAGAACTGGAAATGACAACAAGGCATATATATGATCACATATCAACTAGAGATATTAAAATTACATATGAAAAAAGGGGGAAAAAAGAAATCATACCTCACAAGATTAACCTGGCAATTATGTGACAACTGGGGTTTCACCAGCATGCACATGCGAATCTCCCAATTCTTAAGGGGTTCCCCAAGAATCTCCTCTCTGCTTTTCCCCTCCTCGGGATATTGGCCAAGCGTGAACGGGCCAAGCATTTGGACTTGCTTAACTCCTTTAGTAGACTAGAAGAGGGTAGATCGAAGGAATTGAAGAGAGGAGTTTTCTTCTTCGAGCTCTTCAATGGAGCATTACCGGTCCAGGGCTTTGGCATCATGGGAGGTGTAAAGGGTAGAAAATTCGCCTCGAGATTTGCAACGAGCTTGACTTTGGGGGTCTCGGAGTAACTGTATTGGAACTCAAATGGAGCATTGGGGAGTAGATATACGAGACACCGAAGTCGCCGATGACGATGGCTTGGGATGAGATGACTCCATCTTTAAAAGATTTTACTATTTTTGCAAAATTCATAAATATAGGCTACGGACCTAATTTTAAAAAAATACTTTTGACATTTTTGCTACTACCTTTTTAGATGATGTGGCAATAATTTAATGAACTGAATTCAGGTTGGTGAGTCAATTTTTAATGAATTGGCTGAAAAATGTGCATTTTTAATTATTGACTTTTTTTTTTTTTTCCTTCCTCTCTTCTCTCTTTTTTTTTTACTTTCTCACCAACAAACATTCCATCTGATACTCTCTTCCATTGAATCAGTCTCGTTCTCTTGTTTTGTTATCCTTTTTCTACTATTGTTTCGAAAAATCAAGTCAAGTTTTGAAAACTAAAAATAGTTTTCAAAGACTTATCTTGTTTAGACTTTTACTAGAAATTCAAATATTTTCGTAATTGGTGAGTTCTATGTAAAAATCATGGGAAGTTGTTGAGCACCTCTTTATTGATTGCCCCTATTCATCTTTGGAGATGGCACCAGTTTAATGGGTTTTCTTCTCTCAACCTTTCTAGCAATTTGGATGGCATTTCAGACCACCTAATTCATCTCAAACAAAAAACTGGCAAAAAAAAACATCATTTGGACCAACCTTATTGGTACTGCCTTCTGGTGTCTTTGGCTAGAACGCAATGATCGCACCTTTCAAAATATTTGGAAGTCTCCGACTCGCGCCTATATGAAGATATCACTTACTTAGCTGCATTATGGTGTACTAAATCTTCCTGTTTTTGTAATTATGATGCTTCTATCAATTTGCTTAATTGGAAGGTTTTCTCTAGCCTATCCTTCCTCTATCATAATTTTAACTTTGAGCTCTTCTCTAGCTCATCATTGTATTTTTTTTTTTATGATGCATCTACTTTTGGGTCGAGATATTATGAGAGTACTATGAATGTATCAATCTAGTTGAGATATTCTGGTGCAACTATTGATCTCACTTCCTTTAGTATATTGTTAAAAAAAGACTAGAAATTCAAGTATTTTCTTAAGAAATGTGAAAACTAATTGAACGATTGAGAGGAAAATCTTAAATCACCGATTGACCCCAAAAAGCTTAAGTTGATGGGTGAAAACAAATTTAACATCATATTATCTAACAGAAAATCGACATAAATTTCAAAAAGAGAACTAAAAAAAAAAAAAGATGCTATCAAATAGGACCCTACTTTATTTAATTTCTAAAAACTTGTTTTTCTTTTCAAATTTAGCTAAAACCCTTTTTTAAGGAGATACTAAAGGATAGAGATCATCACACTGGCAGCCCTTTGGTGTACAAAATCATCTCTTTTTTATAGTTATGATTCTTCATCTATTGCTCTTAACTGGAAAGTTTTTCTGTCTTTGATATTTGTTTTTGTTGCACTTTGAGCTCTCCTCTTGCTAATCCTCTACTTTACTCTTTTACTCTTTGAACTTGTTTTGAATGAATCCACCATTTTTGAGTTAGGAGTATGATGAGGGTGCTACGGATTTGTCAACTTAGTATAAATTTCCTAGTGCACCTCCTAATCCCTTGCTATCTTTTAGTATCTTGCTCACAAAAAAATACGAAAAGATAGAGGGATCAATAGGTTGCACCCAAATATCTAAGCTAGGTGAAAGTCAAACTAAATAAATATGGAGTAAACAATCATAAATTTTAAAAATAGAAATAAAACTAGAAACAAACTTGTTATCAAATAAGATCTAAAAGAGAAATAATTATCAAAGGAGACTTTAATTTTTATATGGATATGATTTAGCATGGGTGATTACGAAGGTATCAATATGGTGAGATCATGCTGCAAACGAAGAGATATCTTCATATGCCAATTGATAAACTTTGACACATATTCGACTAATTCAAATAATATTAAAACAAGTTATTTACGTGCAATTTCGCGTGCTTGTTATTTTACTTATTGTTTCCTTTAAAGTATTCTGATCAAGTGGCCGTTTCCTCTCCCTCCTAACTCTAAAAGTTGAAGTTCTTCAATATATGATTGACTAAATAAAAAATGCTTGAAAGGGTCGGCTGTTATATCAATTTTGTAATCGATAAAGAATTTCCTCAACAGATTCGGCAGAATAATGTTTAGTTATTAATTCGAGATATGACTTTCCTCAAGCTTAAATGAAAGGCCTCATTACTTTCCTTTTACTTTCTCAAATTTCCTCTTAAACTTGTCATATATATATATATATATATATTTCCACTCATGGCAATGACAAGAAACACCATGTCTTCTCTGATCTTCAAGCTTGTCGTCCTCCTCGGCCTCGTCTCTAGTCTTTTCGCTTCTAGCTTCAATTCCGACCATGATGGTCGAAAGGTATTAAACATTGATAAACTTAGGATGTGTTGGAATACATTTTCAAGTGTTTAATTTAAAAAATAAGTCATTTAGAAAAAATTGGAAGTTTGGCAATTACTCAAAATAGATTTTAAAGAAACCATTTTTATCAAAAAAGAGTTTAAATAAAAATGAATTTTTTGAAAAACATTTTTTTTTTCAAGTCAATCCAAACAGGCCCTTAAATATCTACTTATGAAATTATATATTTTTTTTATTTGTTTTGTCGTGGTTTTTGGAAGAGACAACCAAAGGCAAAACAAATAATGAAAGAAGAGCCCCTTCTTTTTTTTCTTCTTATTTTTTTTTTTTTTTAATTATCTTGGAAAGTTGATATAATTTTTTTTCCTAATTTGCTGTCCCTAAATTAACATGGTGACTTATGTAAAACTCTTATGCAGATTTATATTGTGTACATGGGGAACAAGCGAAAGGATACAGCTTCCACTCCTTCCCATCATATGAGAATGTTGGAAGAAGTCATTGGGAGGTTCATATTCATTTTTCAATAATTAATTTTTTTCACTAGCATGAAAATATTTAATATAATACATTTTTTATAATTAACTACTCAGTATTTTTCTCATATGTTTTTAGCAATTTCGCTCCAGAATCCCTACTCCACAGCTACAAGAGAAGTTTCAATGGATTCGTAGTGAAGCTCACTGAAGAAGAAGCTCATAAGATTTCCGGTATGTTTTCTTTTTTTGTGTGTGATTAGACTAAGTTGCAAAAAGATAAATGAGAAAAATGCTTGAGTGCATCCTGTACTACAACCATCTTTTTGTAGCTCACCCAGATGTCCAACCATAATTTATGACGTGATAAACTCTTTTTTTTTTTTTAAGAAAAAATAGTTTTAATTTGAATTTCTCAGTCCTGTGATTGGAGTGAACTGTACAAAGTTGAGTGCAGTACAAGATGCACCCAAGTATTTATCTAACGATTATTCTAACACCTTAAAATTCTTAGTTCATCCTATTTTAGGCCTCAAAGTTATTTTCCATATAATTTTATGGGACATATATTTTCAGCTAAGGAGGGGGTTGTCTCTGTATTTCCAAATGGAAAGAAGCATCTTCATACGACAAGATCATGGGATTTCATAGGTTTTACTAAAGATGTTCCTCGTGTAAAGCAAGTTGAAAGCGACATAGTGGTGGGAGTTTTGGACTCTGGAATATGGCCAGAGTCTCCTAGCTTCAGTGATGTAGGTTATGGCCCTCCACCCTCCAAATGGAAGGGCACTTGCCAAACCTCTACCAACTTTACTTGCAACAAGTAAACACACTAATTATATCTTTCTCAAAAGTTTTAAATTTCATTTCTTATGCATGGAATTCTTCTCAACTAATTGCTTACGATCATTAATAATGGTGTTAAAGAATTAGGCTAAATTATAAACTTAATCCCTGAAGTTTGAAGTTAGTGTCTATTTAGTCCTTAAACTTTAAAAAATGTATAATAAATCTCTAAACTTTCAATTTTTGTATATGTTAGATTCCCAAACTTTTAATTTTGTGTCTAATAAGTTCATGAAAAATTTTAAATTTTAAAAAGTTAATTAAACTATTTGATATAATTAAATTTAAAATTTATATCTCATCAAATCTTAAACTTTCAATTTTAATTTGTGTTTAATTGAGCAGTGAATTTTAAGAAATTTTAAAGTGCTTTATGGACTAAGTTTGTAATTCAACCCAAAAATTTTAAAAGTATAAGTTTATGAGCTTGATTGTCTATACCTACCATTTAAATGGTCAATTTTCTACAATGATAAACAAGTTTCGATCACGTAAACTTTCCAAGTGGTAAGTTATTAAAATTGATTGACTTTTTTTTAAAAAAAAAAAAAAAGAAAAAAAATTATTATGAGGGACCTACTTCGTCTATTTCATCATCAAACTAAAATACATAATATTTTCAACTCAATTAATATACATCATTACATCATTTTTTTTTTTTAATTTGAAGCAATACAAACTCAATCGAAAAAAGTCAATGAATGAAAAAAAAAAAAAAAAAACTTTTAAAAAATTAGGAATAAAAATTTAAAATAAAAAATGACTCGAACCTTGAAACTAAAATATATATTTTGATAAGTTTGTTAACTCCTATGTTGGCATGACTAATTAAAAAATGCTTCAAACTAATTGCTAGAAAAATCATTGGAGCTCGAGCATATCGCAGCGACAACGTTTTTCCTTCACAAGACATTCAAAGTCCTAGAGATTCAGAAGGCCACGGCACACATACTGCATCGACCGTAGCCGGTGGTCTTGTGAACCAAGCAAGTTTGTATGGTCTTGCGCTTGGAACAGCAAGAGGAGGGGTTCCTTCAGCGCGTATCGCTGTGTACAAGATATGTTGGTCTGATGGATGCAGCGATGCTGACATTCTTGCAGCGTTTGACGATGCAATCGCCGACGGTGTTGATATTATATCTCTTTCGGTTGGGGGAAGCGAATCGAGGTATTACTTCAACGACTCGATTGCCATTGGAGCTTTCCATTCCATGAAGCATGGAATATTGACCTCCAACTCTGCTGGAAATGATGGCCCTGACTACTTCACTATTAGAAATTTCTCTCCATGGTCTCTTTCTGTGGCTGCAAGCACTATTGATAGAAAGTTGGTGTCAAGAGTGCAGCTTGGCAATAAGAATATTTATCAGGTGACTCTCTAAAAAAATAACTCTCATTCAAAAATAAATTTTGATATTATGAAAATTACATTTAAAATTGTTAAAAAATGAATATTAAATTGATTTTGAGTTATTAAAAGCGTATTTTGGTCATTATGAACATAGCTCAATATTGTAAAATAAAAAGTGTGTTTTGAAGTGATTTTGAACATAAAAAAAAAAACAATAATTTTAACCACCTCAAAGTCACTCCGAATGATGCACTTATCCAATAAAAACTTTACTTACAATAATTGAAATGTTTTTTTAGTCTGTTAGATAATATAAGATTAAATTTGTCTTCACCCATAAACTTAAACTTTTGGGTTAATTAGTGATTTAAAATGATATCGGAGCATATTCATTTCCACTTATGGAATAGAGACTTAGAGGTGGTCATTCAAACCGCAAAAAATCGAACCGAACCAAAAATTCAGTAAAACCAAAAAATGCGGTTTTATTTTTATTTGGTTCGGTTTGACCACCAAACCAAAGTGAACCGAATTGTTTGCACCACTACATTCACCAATACATGCACATTTGTCTATGTGATTAGTGATTCATGTATATGTAATTAATATACCATATTCATATCTAAAATTTTAGTGGAGGTAACATATTTTACATTAGTTGAATTATATCAAATTTGCATTCTCGGCGATAATTTTACTATTTGATATTAATAACAAGTTTTGTTATATCGGTTTTACAAGTCGAGTTTGAATATTTTTTTGTAAACTGGAGAGAATACTATTAAATTATAATATACAACTACAAATTTTAATGTTTATACACATATTTTTGATAATTGGGTTCAGGGATATACAATTAACACATTTGATCTTCTGGGAAAACAATATCCTCTAATCTATGCTGGAGATGCACCCAATACCGCTGGAGGTTTTACTGGCTCTATCTCCAGGTATCAAAAGAGACCAATAACTTATTATTTTACTCTCTAATACAATTATGGAGTGAGTTTTAGGGTTTGTTTTTACTAACATTTTTCACACATTGTTCAAAATAGATTCTGCTCTGAAAACTCAGTTGATAGCAGCCTTGTAAGCGGAAAAATCCTTCTTTGTGACTCCGTCTTGCCTCCTTCAACATTCGTTGATTTCAGCGACGCGGTCGGCGTTGTAATGAACGATGACGGAGTGAAGGATCCTTCAAATTCCTATCCCTTGCCTTCTTCTTACCTCGAGACGGTGGACGGCGACAACATTAAAACTTACATGGCTTCAAATGGGTACGCTTCAAACATTTTCATAAAATTGAGATCTTGGCATTAACATGTTAATGTGCGTTGAGAGTTTGAACTTTTGACGGTGGAATATGTTTCGATATTGACGTAGATTGATCTTTTGATCTCGACAGGGCTCCAACCGCAACAATTTTTAAGAGTAATGCAGTGAATGATACATCTGCTCCTTTTGTAGTTTCCTTTTCTTCTAGAGGACCTAATCCCGAAACATTCGACATTCTCAAGGTTTGCTTTATATATCCTGTTGATTTTCATTTATATTAGGTAATATGAGATTCTATCTCAAAATTAATTAACTTTTTAAAGATATCGTAGAGGAATATAAATGAATTGCAATTGTTTAATATTGTGTATGATGGCTATTAAGGATTCCATATTGAAAAATAGAGAGATCACTTAACACTCTTTATATATAAAGATAAATGAGTTACTCCTCCCATTACCAATTAGTTGTGAGATAAAATCTTTAGATATATAGTTATCTATTTCTAATATGATATCAGAGCCCGTATAGCCTAAAAGTATATTTTATCTTAAAAAAGGGGGATCTGGTAAAAAAACGATGAACTTAGAGACACCATCTTAAAGGGGCAAGTTGAGGATCTTACATTGAAAAAATGATGAGACCTCACAATATTTACAACATATATATGAATTACTTCTCTTATTCTCAATTGATTTTATGACGAAATCTTGTTTTTATTTGATAATTGTGACCCGTAAAGATACTATCTTGAAAGGTCTCACATTGAAAAAATATGAAAATCATCTCACAATCTTTATAAGATACATAAGTTATTCTTCTTATTTTTAATGGATGGACGTGAGATAAAACTCCATGGGTGACATTTTTGTTTTTATAACATTTTTTCATATTTTGCTAAGATGATTATCAGCCTCACAAACTTGCATGCATGCAGCCCGATTTGACAGCCCCAGGAGCTGAAATTCTGGCTGCATGGTCTCCCATTGCACCAGTCTCTAGCGGAGTAATAGATTCGAGGACAACAATGTATAATATAATCTCAGGAACATCAATGGCTTGTCCACATGCCACTGCAGCTGCTGTGTACGTTAAAACATTCCATACCACTTGGTCTCCCGCTGCAATTAAGTCAGCTCTCATGACTACCGGTAATGACAATAATGACATATTAATTTTATGTGAAAATTGCGTAAACTATCTCTAAATTATGGTATTTGCATAAACTATCTGTAAATCTCCCTTATTTTGTAACTATGATATCTCTACTATTGCCCTCAATTGGAAGGTTTTTCTCTAGCCTCTCCTTCGTGGCTTCTGGCTATGTGCCTTGACTCTTATGTATATTCTTTTTGTTAATGATATCTTTTGCTTGGATCCGAGATATGATGAGGATGCTAAAGATGTGCCAACTTAGTTAAGATATCTCGGTGCATCTACTGATCTCACTCATCCTTTGTGTATTCTGTTAAAAAAAAATTGAAGTAACATCCAATGGAATTTAATTTTAGGGGAATTTTTAAAAATAGAAAAATAAGGGAAACTATTTACATAAAATAGCAAAATTTTTAGATAGTTGTGATAAACACTAATAGAAGTCTATCAGGGTCTATCAGTGATAGAAATAATAGAAGTCTATCACTAATAGATGCGGATAGAAGTCTATCAATGTTATTTTTTTTGCTAGTTTCTGTTAATAGCTTGACATTTTTTTTATTTGTGAAAATTTTCTTTAATTTTACTAATATATATCGATATCAATACTAATATAGGAGGTTGATTGAAATAATTAACAAATTACAAGAAGCTAATTAATCGAATTAAAAGTTTAGAGATGTAATTGTAACGAGTGTACAAGGTAGTGGCGGTTTGTTCAAATTTTTCTTAATTTTAACAAAATTAACCATCCACTATTTGATCTTTGTACAAATAGTTTTTAACTCACATTTTTTCCCCATTCATTTTCTACAGCTACTCCGTTGAATGCTAAACTCAATGTACAAGCAGAATTCGCATATGGTGCAGGCCAGATCAACCCTCTAAAGGCAATAAATCCAGGGTTGGTTTATGATACCAATGAAAACGACTACGTGAAATTCTTGTGTGGCCAAGGTTACACCACTGCCATGGTCCAGAGTCTCTCCAACGACAATAGTATTTGTAATTCTGCCAATTTAGGTAGAGTATGGGATCTAAACTATCCTTCCTTTGCACTTTCTTCCACTCCTTCTGAATCTATCAACCAATTCTTCACAAGAACTCTCACAAATGTCGAATCGAATTCATCAACGTATAAATCTACGGTTCTTGGTGCTCCACAAGGACTCACAATCACAGTGAACCCTCAGGTTTTGTCATTCAGTGGCATTGGACAGATGAAATCTTTCACGTTAACAATTCGTGGAACTGTTAGCCAATCCATAGTCTCTGCTTCTTTGGTGTGGAGTGATGGTTCTCACAATGTGCGAAGCCCTATTACAGTATATGTTGTCACTAAAAATTGATTTGGTTTGTGTTTTTTATTATTTGAAGTTGAACTTGTTTGAGGAACTCTTTACTTGTTGGAGAATAATTTGGTCACTTCTCGTGTGTGGTGCAAAATGTAAAACTTGTTTGTTGTATGTTTACTACAATTGTTATTATTGTATGTGCACTCAGGTTTGTGCACAGTTTAATATTAGTAATAACAATAATCTCCATTGCTCACCTTTTTTTTTCCTTTTTATTTTAATTTTACAATATATGGAATGGGAAAATGAAACCTCTGAGTTCGAGATTAATAGTACAAATTTTATGTCAATTGAGTTAGGCTCATTTTGACATATTGGATTCATGGTTGCTATTGGGTCCATTGATCACCCTAAAGCTAGGAATCGGCCAACAGTTGTTATCCTCACTCCAAGCATCTTTAATGGGTGACCATAATGACTATTGTTGATGCCAAAATTTGGTCAGGTAGAGTGGTATGACCTTGAAGTGGCATTAACAGTAAATTTATATTTTGGAGGGAAGAAGATCACCTGCTAGTTAGCAAGTATTACGCACTAGTGTGGTATAGGCTACACGCGTTCCAATGCTTATGTCAAGAAGACTAAAGATTCATTTTAGTATGGAGTTACTAGCAGAGAGTCATACACCTCTTCCATCTCCTTCTTTATTTATAGGATTGGATGGCCGAATCTGCTTCATTTTAGGGTTTACCCTAAACCTCGAATTTTTATCTGTCTTTGTAGGGCTACATCATGCAAATAAGACATAATTTGGTGGGCTCGGTCTTGCCTGAGGCTGAGCGAGTTGATTTTGGGCCAAGTCAACCCCCCTCTCTCGGCCATGGTATTAAATTTCCATTGATATGTCGATATTTCCACGTTTCCATGGGTTCGATATCGATATGAGGGGTGAATCGATATTTCCATTATATCGTAGAAAAATTCACGAAACACAAAAAATAAGTATCAAAATGGCACTAATATAAATATAATATAAATAGACATGTTTACTTATTTGAAAATAATAAAATGTTTATCTACTAATTTAAATTTATTTTTTAAATTTTTTGTTTTTATAATTTTTTCAGAAATATCCATCGAAATCGATATTTTATCGAAATTTTCATCGAAATTTCCGTAAAATTAAGATCTCGATATTCCCATCAACATCGATATTTTCAGCCTTGCTCTCGACCCATTTGAGTTTATATCGTGTGTGAGATACACAATAGGATGGTCTTGGGCTCAGCCCTGATCGAGGCCGACTAGGCCCATTTGGCTTTAGGCCAAGCTGACCATTTTTCCTAGGCCCATCTCATTCTTTATGCACGGTAGCTCGTCCATTTGTTGTCATCCTCTTACCTAGTAGCTTCTTCTTCTTTGATATGTCGATTTTACCCTTTAGCCCATAAGCACCCATAACAACTATTTTATTTCTATTTTTTTTTAAAAAAAAAGGTTCGTATTTTGGTCTTATAGTTTCATAATATATATTTTAGTCTCCCGCTTTTAAAAAACAACAGTTTTGTTTCTTCTAATATTGTTTTGAGACCTAATAAGCTCAAATTGCCCTACTCAATTACTAGTATATGTAGTTTGAATACATGTTTTGGCTAGTATACAAACTTGAATACATGCTATAAATTTGTTTAAAAAGCAAAATAAAAATACTATAAGTTGAGCTTTTTTTTTTTTAAATAAATAAGTTTGAGGAATAAAATAAATATTTCAAAACTTCAAGAGCCAAAATGGAAATATTATTATTCCGGTGAAAGTACAATGACCAATAAGTTTTAAACATACTTATTAAAGTGGGTTCACCAATAGTGGGATCCTCAATATACCCCTTCAAGAATGTCCCTCTTTGAATTCAACATTCTTTGATTAGATCATTTCTTTTTTGTTTTCAAACCAAACCGTTTGTTTGGGGTTCATGGGCTTTAATACCATATTAAATAACATGGAATGTCATTCCAAAGTCTATTAACAATAAAAGAAGTAGCTCATCGATGAATATCATGAGTTTCCTGATTTTTCTAATATGGGATCCTCGACAAAATGACGTATTTTGGTGATTATGATCTCAACTTGTAATGTGATAGAAATTGTTCAACTAACCAATCGTTTAATTTTGATCTACTATTCTCTTAATTTTATTGAGTGCTATATTTTTTTTCTACGTATCTTTAGCTGCTAGCTAGAGAGTGTATAGTAGGTGGTGTTAAATCATTAATCAGTTTTAAAGCTATTATGATAAATTTAATTATAATTGACAATATTTTAATCAATCAAGCATTGACTTTGATCCATTGTCATTTGAACTTTAAAATGACATTAGAAGGTTCAAACATCTCATCTCCTTTTGTTTTGATATTGTTGAAATGACTTGTATCTGTTATGATCTAGCACTTCAAAGGATTAAGTGTGCTATATAAATTCTCTAAACCCTAGAAGCGCCTCTATTATGTATTCTTTTTTTTTTTAACAAAGTACTATTAAGGGGATCAGTAGATGCACTGGGCCATCTCAACTAGGTTGACACGACCGTAGCACCCTCATCATATCCCGGATAAGAGTGATGCATTCATCCAAAAGAATAAGAGTTCAGTACATTAGAGAGCTAGAGGGAAGCTCATAAGACAAAATGAAAGCGGTAAAGAAGCTAAAGAAAAGTCTTCCAGTTTAAAGCTATAATGGATGCATCATAATTACAAAAAGGATCCGATTTTGTAGACCATAGGGCTGCAAGTGAAACAACTTCATCCCACAGATGAGAAGAGTGTTTTTCAATACTTTGGAAAGTACGACGGTTTCTTTCGAGCCAAATGCACCATAAGGTCGCGGTGATGAGATTGCTCCGCAGAATCTTTGATTTTGAACTCATATTAAGGTGCACAAGATGTTGTATGAGATGGTTTATGGAGAGAGGAAGAGCATGTGTGATAGCATCCTTGAGATGAGTCCATATTGTAGTGGAGTACTCACAATGGATGAACAAATGTTCCACCGACTCATTTTGTTTCCTGCATAAAACACACCAGTTTGGGTTAAGATTTAGTGAAACGTATCTAGATTGGCATTTGTCCACAATGTTAAGTCCATTATGGAGGATGGACCAAATGAAAAATTTGCATTTCTTCGGCATAACAGTAGACCATAAGTGACCAACATCCACGATTTTATCAGGCAATGTCGCAGCAGCCAAGAAATGTTTTTAGAGACTTGACAGTAAAACGGCCATTAGATTCGAGAAGCCATCGAATGTTATCATCCCCCAATGCATCATCAGGAGGCATCCAAGTAAAGGAGTAGTTGGACCATTGTTCAATTTCACGTTGTAGCAGAGGTCTTTTAGGAAGCAAAGTCCAACTAGATGTATTGTTGTCCCAGGCTTCCCTAACTGTCATGTTGGGATTTGATGTAAGAGCATATAATCTAGGGACATTGTTGCTGAGAGTCCCATTTTGTAACCAGTTGTGATGCCAAAAAAGGGTGTTTTTACCATTGTGAACCAACCATCTAATGTGGCCAAGCAAATTGCTCTGTAATTTGACAATGGAAAACCATGGAGATTTCGAACTAATGTATTTGCACATTGAAGGAATAGTGCCAGGAAATTTAACCTCATATTTGGTGTCAATGAATTTCCTCCACATGTTGTCCGGTTCAGTTAAGTATCTCCAAATCCACTTTCCAAGGAGGGCCATATTAGAGGTTCCGATCTTGTCGATGCCGAGGCCCCCTTTCTCTTTTGGAAGAGTGACGATATCCCATCTAACCAAGTAAGCAGCCCCGTTCTTTTCAGTCCCTTCCCAAAGAAAATTTTTAAAAACTTTTTCCACCGATTTACAAAAGGCAACTGGCGCTTTGAATGTAGATAAGAAGTATGTGGGGAGATTACTAAGAACAGCATGTAAAAGCGTCAAGCGACCCCCTTTTGAGATATATGAATATTTCCATGAATCAAGCTTATTTTCCACAGATTCCGTGATATGATCCCAAAAAGTAAGGGATTTGGGGTTACCACCGAGCGGCATACCAAGATATGTGATGGGAAAATGGGCTATCGGGCAACCCCATATCGCTGCACTTTGCATCATAAATCCATGATCAACGTTGATTCCTGAAATAGATGATTTCTGCAAATTTATCTTTAAGCCAGAGCAGCTCTCAAAGATTTTGATGATGGCATTGAGGTTCTCCAAGGAGTGCAAGTCAGCAGAGGAGAACAATAATATATCGTCGGCAAATAGAAGGTGAGTAATATGCAAAGGCTTGTCTCTAATGAAAAAACCTTGTATCAGATTTTTTTTGTTGTGCTTCATCGAGTAGGCTGGTGAGATAATCCATCGCGATTATAAATAAAAAGGGGAAAAGTGGATCACCTTGGCGAATACCTCTATTTGCTTGTATGTAACCTCGAGGCTTTCCATTCAGGAGGACCGAATAGTTGACTGTAGTTACACAAGCACGTATCCAGTCGATCCATATATTGTGGAAACCTTTAAGTTTCAACATAGACAATAAGAAATTCCAGTTCACCTTATCAAAGGCCTTTTCGATGTCGAGTTTGATCAGCAAACCTTTTTGTCTACTACAACGCCAGAAGTCAATAATTTCATTAGCAACAAGGATGAGATCAATAATTTGTCTTTTCCTAACAAAAGCTGATTGTTGGAAAGCAATCGTGGAAGGAAGAATCAGCTTTAATCGCTCAGCCAATACTTTAGCCAAAATTTTGTATATACTGGTGGTAAGGCTGATGGGTCTGTAATCTGAGACTCTTTGGCATTGAGCCTTCTTGGGAATCAGAGCAATATATGTGGAATTCGTCAATTTATTCACAATTTTGTTGGAAAAAAAATCTTGGAACATGTTCATAATGTCGACTTTGAAGATGTTCCAGTATTTTTTATAGAACTCGATTGTAAATCCGTCTGGCCCCGGTGTTTTGTTACATCCAAGAAGGTTAATGCTGTTATATACCTCAATTTCAGTTAAGTTCGATGGCTTGGCTTTCTGATATGGATCTCCAGTTTAGTCCACCAATCAAGCAAGTACAAATGGAGGATCCTCTGTATATTTCAGTAAAATAGTCAACAAAAGCTTGTTCGATGTTCCTGTCTGTGTACTGATTATCGCCTTGGGAATTTTGAATTTCAGATATAAAATTGAATCGGCGACGAGCCGTACACAATTTGTGAAAAAAAGCAGTGTTTTGATCACCTTCTGTCAACGATTTAAGCTTGCATAATTGACTCCATTTTCTAGCTTCAGTGAGTTGAATTTTCTGAAGGTCTATCTTAAGCGAGATTCTGAATTGTATGTCAGTTTCAGTAATCAAGTTTAGCTCTTCCCTCTCATCGATATCAGATATGAGCTTTGTTATATCCTCAGCTGCATCTTGTTCCTTTTTGAAAATTTTAAGGTTCCATGCCTTGATGTGAGAAGCTAATAATTTTAATCTCTTCATAAGGGAAAATCCAGGATGACCTCTGTGAAAGGAAACACTCCATTTAGTTTCTACTTCTCCTTTAAGTAATTTGTGTGAAAGCCAGCGATTGTCAAATTTGAATGGGCAGGGGGCCCATCTCAGCGATCCCGATTCAAGCAGCAATGGATAGTGGTCAGATGTATTACGAGTAAGTCTTTGTACTTGGTGACATTGGAATTTCTGTTCCCAATCTTCTGTACATAAAAATCGATCAATTCTAGACATGGCGGGCACTTTTCGAAGATTAGACCAAGTATAAACACCATTTGACTGATTTGGTTCGATCAGGTGGGCAGAGTCAATGAATTTGTTGAACGACTTCATACAGTATCGAGATGGATGCTTTGATGTTGTTTCATAAGACCATCGATAGACATTGAAATCCCCTCCAAGAAGCCAACAGGGATGACAAAATAATTTCAAGGAATTGAGTTCATTCCAGAAATGACTGCGATGTCTTCTTTTGGCTGGTCCATAGATGCCAGTCAACCACCAATAGAAGCCATCAGATCGTTGCAATTTGATAGATAAGGAGTATAATCCTTCCACAGCCTCGATGGCATTGTGAACCAGAGAATCCCACAGGATAGCACCTGCCAAGTTGTTAGATTTAATAAAAGCCCAAGCAATACTGATAGAACTCCAAAGGGATTTGATGATGTATCGATTCACTGAGGCTAATTTTGTTTCTGTCAGAATGACAAAATCCGGGCTAACTTTAGTAATAACACCTTTAATCAGGACTCTTTTCGAAGTAGAGCCCAACCCCCTGACATTCCAAGAAAGGACCTTCATTGTTGAGGAGTTGGCCCCGGTTGATCACCCTTTGTTCCAGTCAAATTCAAGTTTTGATAAGGAATTGGGATGATACAGAAATTGTTCTTCATGAGCCAACTATTTAATTGGTCATTAAAATTTGAAACGTTTTTCTCTTCGCTTTGGTCTGATGGAGAGTTTTTTCTTTTTTCTGTCGATGTTACATTGTGGACTTCCATGGAATTTCCTTCCTCTGTCCTCTTCATGTTGTCCGTAATTGCCTCAGTAAATAGATCGGTTAAATTTGCTTCATTCGGATTTTCAATGAGAATAATTTTATTCCTTCCACCTTTTTATTTGTAATGTTGGGAGAAGGAGAATTTTCTGGGCTTGAGATTGGGATATTTGAGATTTGTGGTAAATCTCCCAAATCCACATACAATTCTTTAATCTCTTGTTCCACAACCATATCCACATTAACCGATGATTTTGTGATTTGTATTTCCCCTCTATTAAATGATGTTGGTGGATCAATTGGGCAATCTGTTTTATTTTTGCCTCTTTCATCTATTGTAGGCCCATCAGAATTTTGAGCGTCTTTCAATTGGGCAAAATAATTATCAAATGAGGGCTTTGCTTTTATACGAAGGTGTAGACCCCTAAATTTGTCCGAAATTTTGTTTCATCATTTTTATTTTGTGTAATTTTGTGTCTTTCTCACTAATTTCGAATTTTCTAGCGTTTATATAAAAATAAACAAAAATTAATTTGCATTCTTTTTATTTAAATAAAATAAATAAATAAAACATCTTCTTCATTTTTGCATTTTAGGAAAATGAATTTAGAATTTTTTTTATGTTCATAAAATAAAAAAGACTTTCTTTATTATTTTTTTCTCATATTTGTGATTTAGGGAGAATAAAATTTTGAAGCTTTTAATGTTTTAATCAAATAAAAATAAAAGATTTTTTTTTTGTAGAGAAAATAAAATTTTGAGTAATCAAATCTTTTGTTTATGAAAAAATTGTATTTAATTAAATTTGGGAATAAATATTTAAACCAACATATTTTTTTAAAATCATAAAAATATTTTCAAATTAAATGTATTATTTTTCTTCCTTTTAGATTTGATTTTATTTATTTATTTTCCTAATCAAGAAGGGTTTGGAGATTCTATAAATTGAGGTTTTTGGGATACAACACGCACATAAACCCTAGCCATTTTTCTTTTTCTCGCTCACATACACACTTTCTCTCGTGCACTTTTTCTTTTCCTCTTTCTCACATACATAGACTAAAACCCAAAAAAAGATTTTAGGGTTTCTCTCAATTTTTCTCTCACATTTTCTCTCCTTATCTCCTTTGATTTTATTTTATTTTCTAAATTTCTTTCTTTTTTTCACTCCACCTAATTTTCTCTCCATATTTTGTTTTTTTTCCCGCACCTCAAAAAGAAGATTGTAAATTGTCGAAAATGGTGAGTTTTACCTATTTCTAAATAGGACATTTTTAATTACATATTTGTTTGTATATTTTAGCAATATTATTCTAGATCAATTTCATTTAGACCAATTTATTTGTGCCTTATATAGACCAATTTATTTGTTTATATTTTGAGTTGCTTGTAAAGTTTAAATCTCATGAATAAAGTTTTAGATCTTTATTTAGTTGATTAACCTTGCCTTAAACTATAAATTTTAAATTTCATCCATGATTGCTCTTGTATATTATGTAAGATATATTGTTAATGATATAATTGTTTAAATTTCTAATATTTGTATTATATATATCTTTGAACAAATTATTGTTAAAACTTTCCAATGACAGAATCTTGAATACTCGGATGCGGATACTTAGATTCTAGAGGTGAGAGATCAATATCTTGCCAAGATTTGATGTTAATATGTCTTCTTTTAAACCAACTTCATTTTTACACATGTATTTTATTCTATTCTTGTATAAAAATATATTTATTGCAAATATGCATTACATAAAAAAAAATCTTTTTTTAGAAAAGACATTTATTTCTTTAAAATAAAATTTGAATACTTCTATAATCATTCATAAATATTTTTCTAAAAGTAAACTCGATTCTATAAAATTTCTTTCCTTTCAAAAATAATTAAACGTTTTATTTTCTCCATTTTTTTAAAAAATAAGTAAACTAATAAAAATTGATCTTCGGCAAAAATTATTTCCTTTAAAAATTATAAATATTTTTGTGAAATATTTTTTTATAAATATTTTAAATAATTATACCAAATCTTTTTGAAAAAAAAAAACTTTCCTATTAAAGATGTCAAGATGTTGACTTTCCTAATATTGTTGAGGTGAAGAATTTATTTTGGGATGTCAAATTAAATTCAAAATAAATTTTCTAATGGCCTTTGGCCACTCATAATTATTGATCAATAAAATATGAGACATTTAAAAATCAAAACAAAAAATATTTTTTTCTTATAAAAAGGTCTCTCTTTAATAACACGAGAAAAATAAAAATTCGTTCTTCGAACGAGTGTTATGGGGTGCTAATACCTTCCCCATGCACAAAAGACCCCCGTGCCCAGTCACACCCTCTAAATCAAGACTGGTGGCCCTCTTGGGAACAACGTCGCCGCTCCACGTCGCAAACCCAGAGCGACAGCTTGGCGACTCCACTGGGGACATACTTTTAGGTGGGTCAGTTTTTATTTTATTTTTCGTGATTAATTTATATATGGGCTTATTATTTTTGTTATTATTCGTAAATCACACACGTTCACAAGCCTCCAACCCGGGCTTTACCAATAGGATTAGAATCGAGGATTAGTAGTGGTGACCTTCGTGGAGCTACGTCTCTTGTGTAGGCACACGAAAATCCTCACTCAGGTCGACCTTATTCAGGATGCTAATAAGGGTGCCTCTAATTTTCTCTTGAATAAAGAAGAAATCGAGGACAGCTTAAGGACCTTTCTCCATTTACATTAGAGCCTCACCACACATATATATTCTAAATAGATGTAAATAATTTTAATATTTATTATTACTATAATTATTATTGTATTCCATAATTATATTCTTCAATCTTTCTCATATTTTTTTTCGTCTATAAAAAAATCCTCCCCTTTTTTGCCTTTATTTTCTCTTACACATTACATATGCATTATTTGTGGTGAATTTTTTAATAAAAAAATATACAATTTTGGAAGAAAAAAAATCAATCTTTTTATTTGAATGTTCGATCCATAAAATTAAAGTGTTGTTTCTTTTACATAACAATTTGAGTCAAATTGTATTCCAATTCATTCTCATCTCTTTCATTTATGATTATTTTCCTTCTTTAGATCTTTTTTATTTTTTATAAAGAAAAAAGTCATTTACAAAAAAAAAAAAAAAAAAAAGCAAAAAAAATTAAGGTAATATTTTTTTCTTAATGTGACCTAATCATATCCTTAAAAAACTAATAAAGAAGAAAAAGGAAAAGAATTACACATCATTAATTTGTCATATTTATTTTACTTGTACATATTTATAAAATATGACTAACAAAATCTTTGATTGTTTTTTTTATTTGAAAAAAAAGAACTTTCCAAAGCAATGTTATTCCAAAATATTCCTTTCTTAAAAAAAAAAAAATTTCTTTTAAAAAAAAATCATGTATCATTCAATTGTACATATTTTATAGTATATTTTCCATTTTTGTTTTCTTTGATTTTTTTTAAAGAGTATTTCAATGTAATGTTGTCCATTTATATTTATTTGAAAAAAAAAACTATTTGTCATTCAATTGTATATATTTTTCAGCATATTTTTTTTTTCATTTGTATTCATTTTAAAAATATTCATGCATCATTCAATGGTATATATTTTGCAGTCTATTATTTTTATTTTTGTAAAAAAAAATATTTCTTTGACGTTCTTTAAAACGAACCGTTGATAGTCTTCTTTTTCGATGCATTCATTTATTTGAAAAAAGTATTCATGCATCATTCACTTGTACATTTTTTACAAATTCTATGATTTTTTTTTTATAAAAAAAAACACATCAAAATATTGTTCTCCTTTTGCATTAATACGTTTGAATAATAATCATGCATCATTTTACTAACACATATTTCAAATAAATCATTGAGGCTTTTTTTTATCCTTTTTTCAACGTCTCTAGTTCTTAAAAAAAATCACACATCATCTTCTTGTACATATTTTACTATATATTTCTAGCAAAATTTATTTATTTATTGTTTAAAAAAAAAATTTCAAAGCAATCTTATTGCACCATGCTTATTTCGTTTTTTTCTAAAAAATCATGCATCATATACTCACACATATTTTACCATGCTTCTTTTTATATTTTTAACAAAATCTAAAAAAAAAAAAAACTTTTCAAAATAATATTATTGTACCATATTTTTATAAAAAAAAAATACATGCATGATCATTTGTACATATTTTGCCATGTTTGTTTTTTTAAAAAAAGAAATCAAAGTAATGTTATTGCACCCTATTCATTTCTTAAAAAAAAGGAAAGAAAGAAAAAAATATATATCATCTACTCTTATATGGTTTATGGTATTTCTTTTAATAAATCTAATAAATTCTTTGATTTTGTTTCTTTAAAAGAAAAAAAAAACATTTTAATATAGCATTCTTCCTGTGTTTTTATTTATTAAAAAGAAAAAAATCATGCATCCTAACTTGTACATACTTTTTAGGTAATTTTCAAGAGCATCTAAAAATTTTTTGACTTTTGAACCAATAAATAACATTTGTTAGAAAAGTAATGTTCTTGTTTATACATAATCATTTTCCAAAAATATCTATGCATTTTCACATGTACATATTTTGAGTCATAATTTTCATCATTTATACAAATTTCTTGCTTAAAAAAATAAAAAAAAACAAAAAACAAAAAACAAAAAAAATAAAATACTTTTTTTTTTCAGCCTAATTATTTCTTTCTCTTATTTGATTATAAAAAAGACATTTGTCATTTGACTTATACATATTTTGCAATAATTTTCTTTTTATGTTTATGAAAATATTTGTTTAAAGAAAAAAACAGGTTTTACTTATAAAAGAAAAATAAGCAAATTTTACTTAAAAGGGAAAAATTTTCTAGATCATGAGATAGCATTTAAAAAAAAAGAAAAAAAGAAATAGGCGATCTAACTTAGTCTCGTCTTCCTCGATAGACAAACTTGTGAGTTTAAATCATGTTTGAAAAAACATTGAGTTCTTGTCTAAGAAATGATGTAAAAAAATGAAAAAATAAAAAAAATAGTGAATGTCCTCATCAAGCAAGCTCCATATCAAGCTCCCTTTTTATCTACAAGAACCACATCTTGACCACCATTTGAACCCAAACCTTACCACCTGACCCATTTCCCAATATTCTTAATCCATATTTCTTCTTAACCTCATTTCTTTATCCTGCAGACTTGAGCTATTTGAGCTAAATAAGAACCTTATTAACCTATACTATAACATTATAGTGGGGCAATTGACCATTTTCTTTTGACCTACATCGTAACACCACTATAGTGTGGCGATTTGGTATTTTTCTTTTGGCTTACACCATAATGTTGCTATAATAAAACAGTCCATTATTTTTCCTTACCTTTACCCATATATATTTGTCAACCTTACAAAGCATGGTTTCATATTCTATTAAGATGACTTTAAAAGAAATTCATAGTATTTATCTTTCACTGACATCATCTCAAGTCATGATGAGAATTGCAATTCGGTCTGTTATTTTTATATATCTCAATTTCCTCATTGACATACTTGAGTATTACACTTTTGTCGTGCCTTTTAAAATTCAGATCCAATTTATTTGAATATCTTTCATAATCAAATAAATCTCGTTGTTCAATCCTGTTCACATATTCTCTTATATAAGTGAGTCATTTTCTAAAGACAATAACTTCAAGGATTAGATGTGCTAGCAACCTCAGAGTAGATCTCATTGAAGAACTAAGTTCAAGTTCACATTGCTGACAGATAATCAACAACTCCACAATTCATTTTAGAGCTACCTTTAGCAGCATAGCATGTTAGTTTGTTGAGATCTAAAGTACCACAACTTGATTGAGTAAATTACTGAAGTACCAAGTAATGTGGTATATTTACTACAAAGTTGTCCTCAATGAGTGAGGTGGAAAGGAAAAAAAATGAAAAAAAAAATAAAAAAATGAAAAGAGAAGAAAAAGAAAAAAAAAAGATTGGTAGTATCTTTTGAGGCTCCAGTACTTCGACCAATTTTCTTTCCCCATTAAAAGTAGTGAAATTCCAACTTTCACTTTGGAGAAAGAAGGATTGAACCAATATAAGGTTGGGATTTGAAAATTAGAAAGTCTGTCGTGACAACCTGATTTTGTAACTATGAAGACACACGCCTAGACATTTACTTGTGGTGATTTTCTCTTTCATGGAGAGTGTGCAGACTCGGCTATTGCATCTTGAAGTAAATATGTGATAAAATAGTCATTGCAAAAAAAAACAATAAAAGAAAAAAAAAACGAGGAAAAGAAAAGAAAGTCAAGGACTAGCAAGTAAAAAAAAAATGAGATCCTTTAAGGTTGAAGCAAGAAAATTCTGAATGATATACATATAGCTGGGGCATTTTCACTATTTGAGGAAATTTACAAGTCAATTTGATCTCTGAATAAGCTCGACATATGTTTTGGGACAACCACCTACAGATGAAGGTGTGCATAGGGACAAAATCGTCATTTTACTCAATTTTGATAGCAGACAAAGCTCTATTCTATAAGAGTGCAAGGTCACATTGCTTAAAAATGTTGGAAGTCAATTGAATCTACTTAATCTGTATGATCACTTACCACTCGAGACATTTAAACCAAGGATACAAAATATCTTCAAAGTCACATGATCAATTGTGGTGATAGCCATCTAATCATTCTCAAGATGTCTGGGGCAATGAAATATGCCAAATGGGAAGAAATTTTCTCGATGAGAACTAAAGCAGAGTGATCATTGATATTTTAGTAGGTGCATCATTTATGATCAACTCATTGAGAATCCATGTAGAAAAGAAGTAGCCTGAGTTTATTGAGATAAGTCATATTATAATCGAATTAAGAGGTCTATTACATGAAGCTTGTGAAGGTGACTATTCACTAGACAAAATATATATGAGTGAAATTTTGGGAAGTTAAGTCATCAAGTCTTAATATGAGTTGTTTAAGGAATGATTCACTTTCGTTGTCTTCTTAGTCCTCATATGTGGATATCTTTGACTTTTCCATACCTCTTCTTCCCCATCCATCCATGTCATCCATGTATGCTTTCGTGTCCCATCCTTAATCTCCCATATACTTCTTCTCTATTCATATACACCTTTTTTGTCCTCAAGTGTCACCCCTTGTTTATGTCCTATACTTCTTCTTGCATTCAAATATTCCTTCGAGAAAATATTAATTCTATGTTTTCTTCATCCACACACATATCTTTGTTCTAAAAAAAAAAAAAATCTTTTATCCATCTCTAATTGGAAAGTCATTCTTTCAGCTTATCGTCTCTTTCAAAAGTCATGTCACTCCCTCCATGCTTAGGTTCGTAAGATATTCAGACCAACTCAAATATTAATGCTATAAATTACTTTTATTAGGCATTCAAATAGTTTATAAGGCCATTTTATCCTATCAAGTTAGTCCCATTATCCCTTCTATTCGTCTGTGGTTAAGTTTATCTATTGGAGTAGCATAACATCGATTAAGGAGTTGCATTGATCATATAAAAGTGAGTGCATTCACAAAAAAAAAAAAAAAAAAAAAAAAAAAAAAAAAGAAAGAAAAAAAAAAAGGAAAAGGAAAAAAAATAATGAAAAAAAAATCACACCAAATTTTTTTTTTTTTGATGTTCTCTTTTCTCAGACAAAGACAAAACTATATTTCTCTTGATTTTAATATCACTTGATAGTCTACCGCTAAGTTAGAGGCTACGTAAGATTACATTTTTCTATAAAAAATAAAAAAAAAATGTCCTAAAACACGAATTTTACAAATCATTGCATATATACTGGGGTAAATTTGGGTTAGAGTTTTTATTTTCATTAAAAAAACAACAACAAAATTTTAAGATTTCATTCATAATCCCATTATTTCTTGGAGCTTCTTAGAAAAATAAAATCGAAAGCTATTCTCTTTTGATATGGTGCCTTAAAAAAATTCAAGAGTGACTATTGAGCAATTTGAAAACGACGCCTCCAACCAAAATGTTTTCATAAAAAAATGCAAAAATAAATAAATAAAATCAATTTTGAGCATTCATAAATCTTTGTTTGTTTTAAAAGAATTTTTGGCTTTTGGAGCCTAATAATTCAGTAAAAAAAATGACAGTTTAGGATTTATTCCTAATTGTCTCACAAAATCAAACTAGCCGTCTTTAAAAATGACAGTGTCTCACAAAAATCAAAATAACATTTTTGGATTTACCCCTGATTGTCTCACAAAATCAAACCACCAGTCTCACATAAAATTAAAAATGACAGTTTCGGCTTACCTTGAACTATCTCACAAAAATCAAATAACACTTTTGGATTAATTTACCCCTAATTATCTCACAAAATTAAACCAGCAGTCTCACACAAAATTAAAAATGGCAGTTTAGCGTTGTCTCACAACATTTACCCCTAGCTGTGTCTAAAAAACAAAAAAAAATGTACTTTGCTTTATAGTTTAGTGTTTAGTCATTCACAATTTACATTATTATTGTCTCAATTGTTTGCTAGCGTATAATGAAGAAATAAAATATCGAACAAATAAGGTCTACACCTTTGTCCACCTTCTAATTCTACAAGGATAAACAAAGGGGGCAAACTGTAGACCCCTAAATTTGTCCGGAATTTTATTTCATCATTTTTATCTTGTGTAATTTTGTGTCTTTCTCACTAATTTCGAATTTTCTAGCGTTTATATAAAAATAAACAAAAAATTAATTTGCATTCTTTTTATTTAAATAAAATAAATAAATAAAACATCTTCTTCATTTTTGCGTTTTAGGAAAATGAATTTAGAATTTTTTTTATGTTCATAAAATAAAAAAGATTTTCTTTATTATTTTTTTTCTCATATTTGTGATTTAGGGAGAATAAAATTTTGAAGCTTTTAATGTTTTAATCAAATAAAAATAAATTTTTTTTTGTAGAGAAAATAAAATTTTGAGTAATCAAATCTTTTGTTTATGGAAAATTGTATTTAATTAAATTTGGGAATAAATATTTAAACTAACATATTTTTTTTAAATCATAAAAATCTTTTCAAATTAAATGTATTATTTTTATTCCTTTTAAATTTGATTTTATTTATTTATTTTTCCTAATCAAGAAGGGTTTGGAGATTCTATAAATTTGAGGTTTTTGGGACACAACACGCACAGAACCCTAGTCATTTTTGTTTTTCTCACTCACCTACACACTTTCTCTCGCGCACATTTTCTTTTCCTCTCAAAAGATTTTTCATCTTTCTCACATACAATACATAGACTAAAAACCAAAAAAGATTTTAGGTTTTCCTCTCAATTTTTCTCTCACGTTTTCTCTCCTTATCTCCTTTGATTTTATTTTATTTTCTAAGTTTAAGTTCTTCAATATATGATTGACTAGAGAAAAAATAATGATTGAAAAGGTCCGTTATTATATCAATTTAATTGTAATGGACCAATAATTTCGAAGATGATTGGGAGAATTATGTTAATTGTTAATTGGAGATACGACTTTCTTCAAGCTTCAATGAATGCCCTCGTTATTTTCCTTTTAATTTCGTCAAATTTCCTCTTAAACTTGTCATATATACATATTTTCGACTCATGACAATGACAAGAAACACCATGTCTCCTTCTCTGATCCTCAAGCTCGTTGTTGTCTTCGGCCTCGTCTCTGGTCTACTCGTTTCTGGCTTCGATTCCGACAATGATGGTCGAAAGGTATAAAACATTGATTAACTTAGGGCCCGTTTGATAACGTTCCCGTTTCTTGTTTTTGTTTTTGTTTCTCATTTTTTTTTAAGAAACTGACTTGTTTGATAACCGTTTCCGTTTCTTGTTTCTAAAATTTGAGAAACGTTTCTTAAAATGGGGCCAAATTTGAGAAACTAAGTAGTTTTTCCCTGTTCCGTTTCTATTTTATACCATATTGTTTCTTTTAAGTATTAAAACTCATAATTGGCTTGTTGGTAGTTATGCATGCCCATTACACATTTTATATTTTATTTTAATTTTGAATTTTAAAATTCTCCAATATTTATATTTATATATTATTTTAATTTTTAATATTTTTATTAATTTTTTTACATTTCAAATTTTAACTCCAAAGATGGACACTTTGATTTTTTTTTTATATTTATCTCCATCTGTTATATTTTATTTATTAATTATGTTATTTACAAAAATAATTTTGTTATATTTATATTTTATTTTAATTTTGAATTTTAAAATTCTCTAATATTTATATTTATATATTATTTTAATTTTCAATATGTTTATTAATTTTTTTTACATTTCAAATTTCAATTCCAAAGATGGGCACTATGATTTTTTATTTATTTATTTCCATCTTTTATATTTTATTTATTAATTTTGCTATTTATAAAAATAAGTTTGCTATATTTATATTTTATTTTAATTTTGAATTTAAAAATTCTCCAATGATTAGATTTATATATTATTTTAATTTTCAATTTGTATATTAATTTGTTTTTATAATTCAACTTTTGAGTATTAAAATTTGCAATATGCATGTTTATATATTATTTTAATTCTAATGTTTTTAGCATATATGAAATCGAGTAGAATTTTACATTATATAAATTTTGCTGACTAAGACATTCATTTAGCTTTACTTTAATATTTCACAATCACAAAATTTACATAATAATATTTACATAATAATATAATTAAGTTGGATTTGACTCAACATCACTTAAGACAAATGACTCGAATTAGAGATGACAACGCCGATCAAATTTGGGCAACATATATGAAGGATAGGACACAACTTTGTTATTATATTTAGTTGTCATCCAGACTTACCTGTATTAGATGACACAAATTTTTGATAATATCTTTTTCGATGTTAATGTATGACATATATATTTTTTATATTATATTATTACAAAAAAAAAACAAGAAACAAGAAATAGTTATCAAACGAGTTTCTGTTTCTATTTCTTTTTTTCAAGAAACAGGAAATAGGAATAGTTGTCAAACATGTTCCTGTTTCTTGTTCTAAAAAAAGAAGAAACAGGAAACAAGAAACAGGGAACGAGAAACAAGAAACGGAAAATGGGAACGTTATCAAACGGGCCCTTAGATGTCTACTTTTGAAATTATAAATAATTTTGTTTTGATGATATTTTTGGAAGAGAAAACCAAAGGCAAAGCAAATAATGAAAGAAGAGAGATCTTTTAAAATTATGTTAGAAAGTTTATATATATGGAGAAATTTTCACAAATAAAAAAAAATGTCAAATTATTTACAGAAAATAGCAAAAAAAAACACTAATAAACATTGATAGACTTCTATAAGCATCTATAAATGATAGATTTATATCATTTCAGTCATTGATAGACTCTGATAGACTTCTATCAGCATTTATCACAACTATCTAAAAATTTTGTTATTTTGTATAAATAGTATCCTTAATTTTTTATTTTTAAAAATTTTCCATATATATTTCTAATTTTCCGTCTCAAAATTATAAGCAGATTTATATTGTGTACATGGGGAACAAGCCAGAGCATACGACTTCCACTCCTTCGCATCATAGGAGAATGTTGAAAGAAGCTGTTGGGAGATTCATATTCACTTTTTCATAATTATTTTTTTTTCACTAGACGCGTCGTAGGTCCGATCGGGCGAGGCGTGGCGGGGTGGAGATAAAAATAAGTCTTATTATTATTTTTAATAATGTTATTTTTTTAAATAAAAAATATAAAATTTACCGTTATGCCCTTCACCAGTTGAAAGACTACACAATTTTTTTTCTTGAGTGATAGCATCCATCTCATAATTTTCTTATGTTCCATTTTTCGACCATTTGAAGGGTGTCAGCATTCCGTTCGTTACTTGTGCAAGTTTCGATCGAGACAGACTTTACTTTTGGGTTGTTTTGTCCTGGGGACGACATAGCAACAATTCTGAACTGCTTGCACCTTGGGCAGAGCCGCGAAACATTTTAAAGAGAGTGAGCTCCGGGACTCAGCCTTCACGAGTTTTTGTTTTGCAGGCGCCCACTACTAGGCGTTTAGTACAAGGCATCCAGCACTAGGTGTTGACCACCAGGCGTCCAATTTCTTACGTTGAGGTCAAGGCGTTCAACTTCTCAACGCATAGTACCAGTTCCAACAATTTTAAGACGAATTCATCTGCCACTGTTGTGATGACCCAGAACGACATCATGGCCTCTGATCTCAATCAACCTTTCTGCTTCGAAAGGGTGAGCTTCAAACGGTAGAAACAGAAGATGCTATTTTTCTATTTATAGTAATTTTCCTAAGAAAATATGTGAATTTTTTAAGGAAAATTTTCAAAGATAGAAAAAATGTCAAACTATTTACAGAAAATAGGAAAAAAAATACTGATAGATATTGATAGACTTCTATCAGCATCTATCAGTGATAGACTTCTATCACTGATAGACCCCGATAGACTTCTATCGGTGTTTATCATAATTATCTAAAAATTTTACTATTTTGTGTAAATGGTTTTCCTTATTTTTCTATGTTTAAAAATTTTTCATTTTTAAAAACTTTTTAAGTATATTTTAAAATTGTAGCATATTTTTAACCAAAAGTTTTGTTGTAATTTAAAAAATCCACCATTAAGGGCAACTTTTAATGTATTATACTTTATAGAATATATTAAAGTTTAACATATTAGCTTTCAAATATATAAAGTTAAATCTTCACACACCTTTCCTTCTTTCATTTCATATTACCTCTTTTTTTACGCAACATTTTTCCTTCAATAAGCTCATTAAATAATTTTAATAATAATAACAATGTACCTTTTTTACTTTGTCTAGTGGAAATGTTAGCTTCTTTTTTTTTTAATGCCAACATGAACATTTCTATTGACATGAACTTCTAGTATCAACTTCAAAGCGTAAGATTCGATTATATGGTCAAAAAGTGTAAATGTTAACTTTCAAATACATAGTTTTTAAAATTTTCTCACTATCATTTCTTAAAAAACAAAACAAATTATTTAATGAACCAAGTGAGCATATCTCATAATCCTACTTTGAAAAAATCGAGGGATCTCATACTCCTTATAAAATAGATTGGCTACTCCTCCCATTGTCAATTGATTTGAGACCAATTGATTTAAGATGGAATCTCGTACAATCAAATAATCTAAAAAACAATTGACTACTTATCTCTCTCGAGAGTTTGAGGTTCAAATTCTTCAAGCCCATTTGTTGTACTAAACAAATTATTATTTATATGTATCATGAAAGCTTGAGTTTCTAAAAAAATGTTTATTTTAAAAGTAAAATTTGTTGAATTTGCTTTCTGTCATGTGAAATTTTATTTTCAAAGAATATATATATATATATATATATATATATATATATATATATATATAGTGGACTACTTTGTCTATTTTATCATCAAAGTAATAGAGAATATTTTTTTCAATTAATATAAATCTCTTTTTTTTTTCTTGTGTTAGTTTTAAAATTGTGTGACAATTTTTACAGTGTGATTGGACACAAAAAAAACAATATATTTCATTAAAAATAAAAATGGTTTGAAAAAATGAAAGTTGAGTTCAGCAATTGTTTGTGTATGGAGAATGTGTTAGCACCCCATAACAGTACTCGTTTAAAAAGTGGTGACCAAAATTTAAATCTTTAATTAAAAATGCTATGTGAAGAAATTATTTACTTAAAGTTTTTTTTTAAAAAACAATCTTATATTTTACCCCTCATTTCTTTAATATTTGGAGTCATGATCTCATAAAATAAGTTGAGACAATACTCATCTACTTACCCAATATGGGAAGGTGTGAATTCCATCTTGTGAAGTTATGTTCTCAGCTCCCCATTTAGTCATGGTCCCCAAAATGATAGGCTAATTGAGTCGGCAACTCGGGTCACTCTCACCTGTGCAAATCAAAGGACTGACCTCATAGACACGAGTTCATAAGTCACTCGAGATTAAGATCAAGTCGCACATGATCATCCTTTGAAATATTAATCTCATCAATTACAATTTACAAAGAGAGATTAAATATTTCGCGGTCCTGTCTTATACAAACTCTTTGTATAGGATACTCCAACTCACATATCTCCACATGAACAGTTTGGATCAAATCATTTGTAACTATTACAAAGTTGGTCGTATTCATAGTGTGACCAGGATAAGGCACCAAATCTTATCCATATACTATAGACCCTTAGGTTATTTATTGAACATGATCCACCTTGTATGTCAACTACATAGTGTTCAAGACTACATAGAATAACCTTAAATTTTTACGGTTAATGGAATTTAATATTGCATATTTGATAATTAAATTAATTAACTAATCAATTACGATGTTTTAGGGCACAAATCCTAACAGATGATTGATCATGAATCTTTGATTATCAATAGTTATCAGTAGCTATCACTAATAGACTTCTATCAATGACTATCAACTTTCAAATATTAAGACTTAAAGCTATAAGTGATAGAAGTCTATCATTGACTATCACAAATAGACTTTTATCACATGCTATCAACTTTGAGAAACTATTAACTTTGAAAGATTGACCCTTATAATTGATGGAAGTCTATCAGTGACTATCAACTTTGAAATATTAACACTTCAAGCTATAAGTGATAGAAAGTTTCACAAAGACATGGAAATCAACATCAACTACCAAAGTAAAAGAAGAAGCCATAAGTAAAAATTTGTTACTTCCATTAGTAATAATAGTAGAAGGTCCTTCCATAATTTTAAATTGCTTTAAAAAAATTATGATGGGCTTCTATATATTGCTATCAATTATAGACTCCTACCATAGATATCATTGATATCACTAATATTTATCATTACAAGAAAAATGGACTCTCCTGATGCTACAAATGACCATTGAAAGTTGAATAGTTATGAGAAATACTATCTCCCAACGACGTAACACAGACATCGGGAGTTTGTAATAACTCCCGACGCCATATAGGACCCCGTTGGGAGATAGTATATAAATCTCTCAACACCGTATTGTTAAGCATTAGGAGATAGAAAATGAAGGATCATTTTGTTCAACGGTGACATAACATTATCATCAGGAGACCATCTAACTCCCAACGGGTCCCACAGATCTGGTTTCAATCGCGCACAAACCTTCCATAACCTTTTCGTCTCCTTTCTGACTGTCTCTCACACCCTCATCACTTATCCAACCATCTCTCTGTATTTCCGTCTCTTCAGTCGCCTTTGCACGCGATTTCTTTCCATCTTTCCATCTTTGGCTATCGGTTAAAAAGTACCTCACGCTAACAATTGTTAGAGGCTTCATATCACCCTTGCACACTCCCCTCCCGTTTCAGACCTACATCATTTGCATCTGATTTTTCCTCTTCGTCAGTGAGTTTCCTTCGACCCCCCGTCTCTTCGTTTCTCGGCTGCCGGTTGAGAAGTACCTCGAGTAGACAATCGCTGACTTCAGTTCTTCGTCGTCGGCTTTAGATCTCCCCTTTCGTTTCAGATCTACATCCTTCGCGTCTGATTTTTCTTCTCCACCAGTGAGTTTCCTTCAACCTTTCACGCTTTGTTTTTATGGAGGGGCTGGTGTAAATTGGCATTGTTTGGTTACTATAAATTTTTTTAGGATTCATTAAAGTGGCTTGAATTAAAACTAAGTCTAAGTTCGTGTTTTTTTTTTTTTTTTTTTTTTTATAGAGGGGTCAGTGTGAAATCATATAGATTTGAACTTGTTTGGTTACTAGAGTTGTTTGTAGGATTCATTGAACTGACTTGAATTGTTACTAAGGGTAAGTTTATGGTTTTTGTGTGTATTTGTGGAGGGGTGGGTGTGAAATCATATAGGGCATTGTTTGGTTATTAGAAATATTTTTGTTGAGGACGAATTTTGGCCTGATAAAATTCAACTTAAAATCAAGATAATATAAGATAAACCAAGATAATATGAGATATATAAAAATGGAATAGGAAAAGATTTGATCTAGCGTAGGACTAGGAAAATTTCATATCTAATCCTAGTTGATTTAAGATAAATCTTAGGTCAAATCCCCTATAAATACACCATAATGACTCCATCAAAGGTAACTTAAAACTTCTGATTGCTTCCCTATTCTATAATTCTCTTACTAACTTAGGCATTAGAGCTCTTTTTATTTGTTTTGTAGATACACCATAATGACTCCATCAAAGGTAACTTAAAACTTCTGATTGCTTCCCTATTCTATAATTCTCTTACTAACTTAGGCATTAGAGCTCTTTTTATTTGTTTTGTAGGTCCTCCCTTCCCTGAATTACAAATTCAACTGATGATGTCATGTGAGGGTCAAGTGTGTTTTCCATATCCCAAATTTTGCATTAACAGTTTTTATGATTCATTAAAGTGGCTTGAATGGTAACTAAGTCTAAGTTTTTAGTCACTAGAATTGTTTTTAGGATTCGTAATATGCTCTAAATAATTTCTCAACCTGATTAAATTGTAGGTAGGCTTGATGCTTTGGAATTGCCTTTTGGAGTTGCAAGCTCACGACATGTCACACACTTCTCTTATGTAACTCAAGATATATTTTTGTGGACCACTATATATATGTAAACATTATTCTCTAGTACACCTCTCTCTTATATGTAACAAAGAATATTATCGACGATTTTGGTTGATTTGAATGTATGTGAAAACTTTTGATTTGCTCAATTATTATTGATTTGGGTTCTAAATTTAAGGTTACAAAGACCAAAATCAAAAATAATAATAGAAATTCCAAAAAATAATAATCTCCTAACGGTATCGTCGGGAGACAGCATATCTCCCGTTAGTTCAATCTCTCGTTGGGAGATCAATGAGGGAAATTCAAGTAGACTTCACACATAAAGCACTCCCGACAATGCTCCCAACCCAATGGTAGATATATAATGCCCCACACAATGTCGACGTCGTCGGGAGAGAATTACTCCTATCATCATATATACAGTATCCGAAGTTACTCATAACTCTCAACAGTGTGCAAATTAGGCATCATGAGTAAGTCTCTCGATGGGGATTTCCCGACTATTCTCCCGGTGACATGAACGACGTCGGGAGATAATCTCCCGATGTGTTTTTCTCTATTTTCCAACCGGTTGGAGGTGTTGGGAAAGTATTTTTTCTTGTAGTGTACATAAGTTCTATAATCGATGTCATTGATACACGAATACTACTAATATCTACCTAATTTCTATCACTGATATCACTGATACATGGATATCACTAATATCTACTCAAGTTTTATCATTGATAGACTTTAGTCAGTAATGGAAGAATATCATAAGCTATCAATGGACTTCAATGATATCAAAGGTTATCAAAGCTATCGTTGATAGACTTCAATCACCATAAATCCACTTTTTGGGTGCAAAAAAAATGGATGAAAAAAAGAAAAATAAAAAGAAAGATCTCGAAAGTCCAATCAAGCACACACACCTTTAGATGGTGAAAAAACTCCAAAATCAAGGGAAGAAAACGAAATTGGACCGAGAAAAGTAGAAGCAGATGAAAGTAGAAGAGCGAGAGGGTTGGGAGAAAATACAAAGAAAAGGAAAATGGAAGGATATAATTGGAGTGAAAATGGAAAATTAAAATTGAAACCATTGAGCTTCTTTATGAGTGTAGATTAAATTGACTTGGATGAAATCACACAAAATCAAGACCTTAAGAAATGAAGAGAAAAAAAAAAAACAAAGGAAAGAAGAAAAAGAATGGATGTGCTACTTGATTTGTATGTTTTTCATCTAATCAATTTAGACTAGTTCGTTGTTTAGGACAATTTAATTAGCTTTTCTAATTAATTTGGTTAGGTGCAAGCAATTAATTGACTTTGGTAATGAGAATTCAATGATAAAATATTTTGAATAGGAAAATTCCGTTACAACCCAAGCTAGACTTTCTCATCTTAATTTTTAAACCCTTTACTTTGTGCTTTTCTTTTATGAAATTTATTTTTCCTTGCATCAAACCACTTCAAAAACCCCTCTTCGGTTACCCTCGGGCTTTAAACCGTTTGATTGAGAAATTCTAGAGCTCCCTGTGATATGAAAACCCTAGCAATTTGAAAATTAGGAACTCAATTGTTGAACTCTTAACAACAAATCCACAAAACTATCAAATCAATTGACGTCAATCCAAAGGAAAAGATTAGAATTGGATTACCTTTTGATCGAAGACCAAGAGATAAGGTGAACTAGTTCCTTACTCCAAGTTTGAATACTCCACAAGCAAGATGATCAGACTTACCTAAATGTTCTTGGCATGCAACCCTGATTCAAGAATTGCAAAGTGGCGGGTGATGAAACTTTGTCATCTACCAGAGAATTCTCATTCAAGAAAACCCTAAAGTTCTAAAAACATCAAAATTATTCTCAACAACTTAATGGTCAGGCTTCAAATAGTCTCCCAATAAAAGAAACCCTAATGCATCATAGTTCATAATAAAAGACAGAATTAACCTTACTTAAAATATCATAAAAATTATACAAATGAAAAATACTAAAATTACATCAAAATTATTAAATAAATCATAAATAATAATTTGATGTTGGGACGATTCATATCATCCTCTCATCCTTTTAAAAGATTCATCCTCGAATCTAAACTATCACCTTGTAGAGCAAATTTGTAGTCACGAGATGTGAATGATTGAGCTCTCTTTTGATCATTCTTGAACTTTCAACCATGGATGAGTTTATATACAAGTTTGGAGCAATATTTTCTAAATAACATCCTTGTTTTGTACCTCACATGTGGGCAACATTGCTTCTTCACTAGTACTTTAAAGTCTTGCAAAAAATCAAAATAAGTAGTACTAGATAATAATCTAAGATTAACTCCACCTAGGTGATAACAAGCTTTCTTGTGTATAGGCTCAAATATGAGTGGTTTTGAGGAGATAATTCCATCCTCACATACTCTCAAAATTGGACTCACTCCCTCAATATCTAATTCATTTTCATTACTTTGCATATTATTGTCAAATTCTTCTTTCACATTCTCTTATAATAGTGTCTCAGCCTCCTCATTCTCTTTCTCTAATGTTGATTGAAAATTATTCATCTTATTACTCTCAATGGCTCTTATTTCTTCATTGCCAGAAATCTCTCTATTTAATTCTTTCCTCTTGTGCTCTTGGAAAATCTGCATCTTCTTCTTCTTTGGGTGGTTGATCGTATTTTGTTTGCATGTTCGTTTCCTTAAAACTTGACACATCAAACTCTGTTCTAATTGGATTACTTCCGTAATTATTTTCTTATAGAACTACGTAGTTCTGCTAGATCTTCTCATATAACTTCTTTAAGCTTTCCATCCTTATCTTGAATTTCAACACGCCTTCTTCTTTGATAGAACATGGCTGCAAAATAAAAACAAGTAGAAGAAAAGTGGACCTCACAAGTCACTCACTCTTGTATTTCACTCGATAGGTGATGTTCACTTGTGTTTACACTATTTAATGTAGGTGCTCTCTCACAAAAAGGAATTCTCTAAAAAAGGGCAATGAGCCAAAATTGTAATTAAGATCAGAAGGGCAAGCCCAAAACAAACCAAGCAAGAATGATTGTAAAGTGTCAAACTCATGCAAAGAACCAGTAGAATTCCAGAAAAATGAAAACTAAAAATCAAAAATCGAATATTCAAGGTTCGACAAACTAGACAAGAAAAGTAAGATATTTAGAATCGAGAATTTAAGATTCAAGATGAACAAGAGTTATGTAAGATGAACAAGAGAATGAAAAACAACTAAACAAATCAATGATAAAAAGGAAACAAAAATTAAGAATAAAAACTAAAAGCACTAATTTTACCAAAACCCTAATTTAAATTATAAGAAATTTAAAATTTTGATTTCAATAAACAATGCGCTTTTGAAACAACTAACTTTTCTTATAAATTTCAGTAGCTTAAAGCTTTTGAAAATTGAGCTGCTTGTTTGACGTGTCTGTTTTTTCCCTTAATTCTGAATTGTACAACTGACGTCCAATTTTTTTTAAAAAAAAAACTGACATGCTTGCTTGACATACCTGCTTAATTTTTTTTCCACTTCCAAATCGCAGAACCAACTCCAAAAAAAAATTAACGTACCTGCTTGATTTTATTTTTCCAATTTCAAATACGTAGACCCAACTTCGAATTGTTTTTTTTTTTTTTCAAAACAACAACACAACAAGAACCATAATAAAAAATAGACTCAACAAACCAAACAATTGAATAAAACATATACCCAATCTAGAGCCTAAGCTCTAATACCAAATGATATGAAAACTCTAGCAATTTGAAAATTAGGAACCCAATTGTTGAACTCCTAACAACAAATCCCAAAACTATCAAATCAATTGACGTCAATCCAAAGGAAAAGATTAGAATTGGATTACCTTTTGATCGAAGACCAAGAGATAAGGTGAACTAGTTCCTTACTCCAAGTTTGAACACTCCACAAGCAAGATGATCAGACTTATCTCAATATTCTTGGCATGCAATCCGATTCAAGAATTGAAAAGTGGCAGGTGATGAAACTCTATCATCTACCAGAGAATCCTCATTCAAGAAAATCCTAAAGTTCTAAAAACATCAAAACAGTTCTCAACAACTTAATGGTCAGACTTTAAATAGTCTCCCAATAAAAAAAAAAACTCTAATGCATCATAGTTCATAATAAAAGACAGAATTAACCCTACTTAAAATATCATAAAAAGGATAAAAATGAAAAATACTAAAATTACATCAAAATTATTAAATAAAACATAAATAATAATTTGATGTTGGGACGGTTCATATCACCCTGTGTTCGACCCAGTCTTGCCACTAAGACTGTTGTTGTAGTGGTGGATACGTTAATCATTTGGAAGGGATTTGGGAGATGAAATTCGCTTTTCCATATATTTTTCAATTTTTTAGGGTTGTACAGTAGACCCCTCGGGCTTGCAGCCCTTTTCCCCTTTTCTTTCTTCCACTTTCTTCAATTTTGGGATCTTCTTTTATAATTAATCGATAGGATGCTGAATTTTTGTTTTTCCTTTATCATGAAGAGGTAAGTTTTATGGTTATTTTCTCGTTGAGAGGATTTTGGAAGAACCCAATGTATTTCTTGGGAGGATTTTGTGCTTAATGTATATATTTCTATCTCTTAAGCATCTCTATCTCTTGTTTTCATTCTTTAGCATGTATGAATGTATAGGATTGACAACCTAATCGTTTATGTATGCTAAATGCTAAAAACTAACTCATAAATCGGTGTGTGTTGGTTGCCAAGTAGAACGGGTCATCTCTTGGGTATTGATAGCACCGTAAAAGTGCTATCTAGCTCCGCTTAATTCGAGTTCATTACTTGGTTTTACGTGTTTATGTGATTTTTTGTAGGTTTCGAACAATTGAGAGGTAGAACCGGGCGTTAGAGCTAAAATGGAGCTAAAACAGGCCAAAAATGAAGCTTAATTGCATCAACCGGGAAGGAGATGGTCAAAATGACCATTTTGCCCCTAAAGCCACGACGCAGTTGCGCTACTGAGACGCCACCTTGGTGCTAATTCCCGAGAGTTTAGAATTTTGAAGAAGGCTCTGACGCTGTACTGCTGCCTTAGAGCTCCATGGTGCTCCGAAGATCAATCGCGTCGCGGTGCTATAGCGAATTTATAAAAGAAGATTTTGGCCATATACGTCAATCTATCTGCAATCCAGCTGACTTCTACATCAAATTCTCTCTATTTTCTTCTCCTTTCTGTGTTCTTCATATATCCCAACAATACTTTGGTGTCCATAATGAGGATTACGGGATAAGGTAACACTTTTCTAGCTTGGGTTTCTTAGGATTCTTCCCTATTTCATGTATTTGTGAGATTTTGAACCAAGTCTTTGTAATTATTGGATTCAGTTTGTCTTTAATTTATCTTATCATCATATTATCGTATGCTTGGTGATGTATGATTATTACTTGAAATTGATTTACGAATTGTGACAATTGTTGTAGGTTAATTTATAGGAAGCGATAAGTTAAGCTGGCATGTGAATTAATTTAGATTAGTATCGATCCAATCAACTTAGAATTGAATGAAACGAACATTTAACTATGCGCTTGAAAGTTGAATGTTTCATCTAACATTCCCTAGATCTTAATGCCATTAGGATAATTTGATTATGCATGCTTCTCATCTTAATCACTTAGACTAATTTATTGCTTTGGACTTTTTAATTAGCTTTTCTAATTAAAATTGGTTAGGTGTAAAGTAATTTAATAGATTTCGGTAATGACAATTCGATGAACAAATATTTTAAATAGGGAAACTCAGTTACAACTAAAGCTAGGCTTTCTCACATATTATTTTCAATTTGCACTTTACCTTCAATTTTATGCATTTAATATTTCTTGCAAAAAACAACATCAAACCCCCCCCCCCCCTTCGATTACTTCAGGCTCTAAACTATTTGATTGAGAAATTTTAGAGCTCCCTGTGTTCGACCCGACCTTGTCACTACTATGGTTTGGTGAGTACGGTTAAAATTATTTGAGAGCCAAGGCCTTCGACAAGCCTTCGGTGATCTAGTATATGGTCTTTTTCACAACGTTTCCAGAAATGCCATATAGTTGTCTTGAGTGGCTTAGGGGTAGAGAGAAATCGAACGAGTTAATCAGCATTTCCACTAGCAAAATTTGTGGTGGCTTAGTCCTAGAAACTTAATGCAAGTGTTGGTTGATATTTGAATGAGGTCGTTCTTAATTAATCAGCACATAATTTAATTAGGATGCAAATTGTAATTAATAATTTAGGACGCTTAATGTGGTGTTTCCACTTAAGTTGGTCATGTGTTTAAGATGATTGAGTGATATCCTAGAATCAAGATTGTATTGGGTGATTCCATAATTCTAAGCTAGAACATTTTGGTTGATTGCACTTCTATCCTTCACTTTTCCGCATTTTACTTTCATGCACTATTCCACACCAAACCCCCTCCCCTATTTACCGCTTTAACTGAAAATGAGGTTTGAAAAACTAATCTTCGCGCTTCCCTACGAATCGACACGTTTTAGTAGTAAGAGTTGTTTGATCGGTATTATAAATTGTATTTGATTGGTTCTTTTAGAGTGACACCAAAAGCATGTGTGATCAACTACTTTTTGTCCTCCACGAGTGATTAATCTAGCTATTTGGTCTGAAATTTTTATTTGTTTCTCTAAGTGGCTTGGGGCTTCTCATGTGGTGACCTAAGCAACCTCTTCTCCTTAAGACTTTTTCCCTTGAGCCATGTTTCCTTTATTATTTTCTATTTGGTTGGTTTTTGTCCTCGTTTATTTTCTTGTTTTTGTGGTGTTTTGTTTGTGTTTCTTGATCTTGGATTGTGAGGTCCCTCTCTCTTATTAGCAATCCAATATCTTTGCAAAAAAAAAAAACAAAAAAAAAAAACAAAAAGTATTAGAGATTTGGTGTTGGCAAAATTATATTTTTTAAGGATGTCGTGGCAGTTTTCCCATGAGATGTTTCTCAGCTTCTCCCTTGGATTGTCCTTTAGGGTTTCCATGCCATTGCTAATTATATCTCAATATATTTTCCTTATCTGGAAACCTTTGGGAACTTATTCTCAAGGTTTTTTTCCTTCTTTTCCATTGTGCATATTGTTGCGAATGTTGTACTCATTTTAGGTTTGCTACTTTTTGAAGATTTGTTGTATCAATTGTCTTGTGTTTGTGCCGTAAAACACAAGTGTGTCAATCTTTGAGATTGTGGAAGTTTGTTGCTGATATCGATCTTGATGTAGTCCCTAGATCTTATGAATCATTCTACTGCATCTTGAGAAGAGGTTCTCACACTTAGGAGAAACCTAAGCGTTCCAAGTGAAGTGGTATTTATTTGAAGGTGGAAAGATAGAAGTTCTTGTTGAGAGGGAGTCTCACACTTAGGGAGAGCCTAAGTTTCTTTAAGAGGAAGAGTCTCATACTTAGGGGAGTCTTAGTGATCATTCACTAAGTTAGGCTATTTGTGTGTCACTATAATTGCCATTTATTTACAGATAAGTACATAACATTATAATCACTTGACTTTATATTAGTGAAATTATTTTTTCTAGGCACACTCCCTCACAAACGTAAGTGGTATTACACCGAATGAGGTTACCAAACCTTGTGTTATATCTTTTAGTATTTTTTTATCTATGTTTTACTATATGTCCTTGGAGTTGTTATAACATTGTACGTAACAAGTTATATTGTGTGTCAAATAACCTTTCTTTCTAAAAGATATATATGATATACTCTATATTTGGTATATGATCTCTCCATTGTTAGATCATGATGTTCCATATCTATATATGGTATAGATCATACTTATATATAAAACAATATACCCACTTCGCATGTATCCACACATTGACTTCGAATAGTTATAACGAAAGACAACATATAGAAATTATTGAAAAATGTAAGAGCAAAATGGGGTGGTTAATTAAAACTCTCTCCTCGCAGCCTCTTTTATATATAACAAAGACAGTACACACAACCTTATTCAAGCCGCCGCCCATCTAACTAGACAGCGACAGACAAACACAAATGAAAGAGTGGAAGGAAGCAAAGAGACTTCATACACACTTTCATTTCTTTATTATTCAACTTTATTATTTCAAAGGAAGACTAATTAAGCTATACTTTTAGTGAGAACAACGATTGTTATAGGGCTTCTGACGGTATGTACACCATCACTCCAAACTAAAGAAGCAGAGACTATGGACTGCCTCGCTGTTCCTCGAACTGTCAACGTGAATGATTTCTTATCTCCAATACCATTAAATGATAGTGTAGAAGGATTGAATGTGATATCAAGGCCTTGTGGGGCAGAAATTATGGCTCTATACGTGTATCCTCCCGGTGCGACGTTTGTGAGTGTTCTTGTGAAGTATTGATTGACCGTGGTCTGCGGGCTAGTCGTGGAAAGTGAAAAAGAAGGATAGTTTAAATCCCATACTCTTCCAATATTACTAGAAGTGCAAGCACTATTGTCGCCAGTGATACGTCTAACCAGGGCAGTGTTGTAACCTTGACCACACAAGAATTTGACGTAGTCGCTTTCATTTGCATCGTACACCAATCCTGGGTTTACTGCCTTTAGTGGGTTTACATGGCCTGCGCCGTATGCAAACTCTGCCTGTGAATTGAGCGTAGCACTCATGGGGGAAGCTGTAGAAAATAGAAGTGATTAGAGTGAGTTAAAAACTAGGTTTAATTTTTTCATGGGTAAGTTTTTTTTTTCTTTTTTTTTTTTTTTTTGGAAAAAAGTACTTTTTTTTGTTTCTTAAATTTTGTGTCTACTTTCCATTTGGTTCTTAGATTTCAAAATGTTACGTATTTATGTTTCTTAAGTTTTGAGTTTGAGTTTGATTCAAAATGTTACGTATTTAAAAGTACTTCGAGATTTGAGTTTTGTTTCAATTTGGTCTCAATGTTTCAAGATTTTCACTTTTAACACTGATTTTCACTCAATATTCACTTTCTGTCTTTAGAGTGTTACTGTCTATTAATTAATTAAAAAAAAATTCTAATTAATTTAAGTGTTAGTTTTTTCTTAACTATTAAAATTAATTTTAAAATTTTACTTCATAATTAATTATTTTCAATTAATTAATATACATTTGCGTCAAAGATGCTGAAAGTGAGTATTTAGTGAAAATTCGAAGTTATAAGTGAAAATCTTGAAATTTAGAGATCAAATTGAAACAAAACTCAGATCACCAAGATAAAATTTGTAACATTTTGAAACCTAGAGATTAAATTGAAACCAAACTTAAAATTTAAAGAATTAAAGTGTAACATTATATAACTTAATTAGGGACTAAATAGAAACTAAATCTAAAATTTAAAGACTAATTTTTTTTTTTTTTTTTTTTTTTGATAATCGTGAATGTCATGATTACCTGTTGTCATGAGTGCTGATTTTATAGCCGCAGGAGACCAATTAGGATTGAATGTTTTAACATACGCTGCAACTCCGCTGATATGTGGGCAAGACATTGACGTTCCTGAGATTATATTATAAAGTGTACTCCGAGAATCTCGAGCATCGGCAACAGGTGCAATGGGAGGCCATGCTGCCACAATTTCAACTCCTGGTCCAGTCAAATCTGGCTGCATGCATGCAAGTTCATGAAACTAATGAATAGTCTTATCCAAGGCTAAGAATATTGTAAGTTAAATTTTGTTTTTCATTTTTTTTAAAAAAAATTAAGTTTATTAAATACTGCTTCTACTTATAGTTTTTTTTTAATTCTTTTTGGAAAAGATACTTCGAAGGCTTTTTTTGAGTTGTTTTCAAATATAGAAAAATGAGTCAAATTATTTACAAATATAGAAAAACTTTACTGTCTATCAGTGATAGATCGCAATAGAATTCTATCGCTTGTGCAATAGACAAGGATAGAAGACTATGGCTCAAGCGATAGAATTCTATCATGGTTTATAACTGATAGACAGTAAAAAAATTTCTATATTTATAAATAGTTTGATATTTTTTCTGTTTACAGTAATTTTCCGTTTTTTTTTTATTATGTTACTGCTTTATATTAAAAACATTTTTTTTAATAACAAAGCTAAAATTTGGCTTAAAATTGAAAGGGTAATTATTTTAAATGGTAAAATTACTGGAAATATTTTCAAATATAGCAAAATGTTACTGTCTATTAGTTTATCACTGATAGACAGTGATAAATTATTTATTACTGTCTATTATGACAGTTTTCTATATTTGTAAATATTTTTGCCCATTTTGTTATATTTAAAAATAGCCCAAATTGAAATGTGTTATCAAAGAAGGTAATTAATAAAGTTACCATGCATGCCAAAGTTAATAGTTGTTTTTCAATTGTAAAGCAGCAAATTAAATTTAACCTTGAGAATGTCGTTGGTTATAGCATTAGGTCCCCTGGATGAGAAGGAAACTACGACAGGAGCATATGTATCTCGTGCAGCGATACTCTTGAAAATGGTTGCAGTTGGAGTTCTGCCAATCAAAAGTTGATAAGAAAAAAAATCAATTTAATTATACCCCTAAACTTTTAGGTTGTTTCAATTAAAACCTTGAACTAATAATTGTATTAGTTTAAACCTTGAATTTTTGAAAGTATGTCAATTTATACTATCCTTCAAATTTTGTTTGAAAAAAAATCGTGTAATACGTATAAATTATATTCAATTAAACTACTAAATTGTCATATATAAATGACTCAATTGAGACTCTTTATAAGATAATCTTTGAAAATAGTCAATGCATCAATACTTAAAATTGATCATGTATAGACAGTTTTCAAAAAAAAAATCATTAATGAGTCTAAATTGATTCTTTGTAAAATTTCAAGAGTTTAATTGATAAAATTATAAGTCTAATATAATTTGTATGTAAACGAAATATAACAAAAAGTATAAATTGATATAGGAGTTTAAGTTGATACCAAACAGCTAAAGTTTAAGGGCGTGTCAACATTGATAAATTGTTCAATGCATGATCGAAATGAAGTTTTTACATTCCTCTCTCTTGCATGCAAGTTGTCAACTAATTATTATATGGATAATTGTAATGAGTAGCAATTTTAAGGATAATAATTAAGTGTATAACAATAGTTTTAAAAAATTGCAAATATAGCAAAGTCTATCAGTGATAGACTTCTATCGAACCACCTAGACCATAAAAATCTATCAGCGACAGAAGTCTATCACTGATAGACTTTGCTATATATTTGCAATTTTTTAAAAAATGTTGTTATATATGTTAATACTTTGAATCTAATTGCTATATTTGCAACTGTCTCTTGTTTTATATATATATATATAATCATAGGTTAATGTATTAATACAATTAAATTACCGTAACTTCATAAATTTAAATTTTTAAGATCAAAATGAGCATAGTTCAATTGGAATAATGTATGCACTATCAATCTCAAAGTCAGAAGTTCGATATATCTCCCACCTCACATATTGTAAAAAAAAAAAAAAAAAAAAAAAAAAAAAAAACTTAAATTTTTAGATTAATGGATGATTTAATCAAAGTATATCAATACCTTGTTGAACGAATGTAGCTGAAAATCTCAATGCCATCTTGCGGGTTGAGGACAGTAGCGGGCACGATAAAAGACCTAGCATTGTCCCTCGAGTATGCTTGCAATAGGACGCCGGCTACGCTACCGTAGGTAGAGATTACACTACTAGACATTACGGCATCACAAAGAAGGATTTTCCCCCTCACCAACTGAGGATTCACTGAATTATTCTCGCAATATCTGTTTCAAATGTTGAGATATGTTATTTTTTGGACATAATTACAATTAATCATCACTTCGCTCTTGTTTGTCAACCAATTTGTTTTCAATTTTCTTATGTTTGCTACCTCACAATTTTTTTTACCATTCTTCTTTTTACAATTTTTTGTTTTTTTTTTTATTTTTTTGAACTAGTTATGAGGAGGTAGAATCAGGAGGTGCACCAAGATATTTAAATTAGGTTTACATATCCTTAGCATCCTCATCACACTCCAAGTCTAAAACTGATGTATTCATGTGAAAAAAATGGACAATATTTTTACAAGTGCATTATTATAAATTTTACCATTTAAAAACACAACTGTCTTGGATAACTGTTTGCTTTTTGAAAATTGTGTTGGTTTTTTCATAACTATCTCTTTTTAAAAATTAAAATAAATATTTTAGGTTTTAGTTTTTGAAAATTGTGTTTTTTTTTCTCACCGTTTTTGTTAAATTACAAATATAGTCCTTTTCTTTTTTCTTTTTTCTTTTTTCTTTTTTTTTTTTTGGAGAAAGAGACTTCATTAAGGCCAAAAGAATGAATAAGGAGAAACTAGAGGAAAGCTCTTCAAGTACAAATTTAGTATTTGAATTTTGAGATTTGTGTCTATTTCGTCCCTAAATAAAATTACAAATTTAGTCCTTTAACTTCTGATTCTTTTTTTAGGTTCACGAATCTAGTAAACAAAAAATTTGAAGTATATAGGGTTCCATTTAACATAAAATTTTGAAATTTTTTAAATTTGTCAAAAACTTATTAAACACAAAATTAAATGTTTAGGAATTTATTAAACACTTTTGAATGTTCAGAGACTAAAGTTGTAATTTAACCCACAATATTTTTATAATAGTTTCATCTTTCTAATAAGAAAAAAAAAACATTTAGCCAAAAAATTTCAAAAGCGTTATTTTTTAACCAAATAAATAGTTATCAAATAGACCTAAAGTTTTTTTTTAATATTTTTTTGTAATTTGAAATTTTTATTTAAATTTCAAAATATTTTTAATAGGTAGATAATAAAATAAAGAAATATATGAGTGGGATAAAAACGAGACACTAATTACCTGGACATGGAGCCATCGAAACCTATGTTGGGTACATCACCAGCATAAACCAATGGATATTGATAATCCATAGAAAATGTGTTGATTGATATTCCCTACATTTTTCATAAAAATATTATAATCATATAGATGGTTTCATAAATATTTTCAATTATATACTACTAAAAAATGTTATATTTTTGAAAAAATTTTGCAGATAAAAAAAAATGTCAAACTATTTATAAAAAATAGCAAAAAGGAAAAAAAAAAACTGATAGACCCTGATAGACTTCTATCAGTATCCATCACAACTATCTACAAGTTTTGCTATTTTGTGTAAATAGTTTTCCTTATTTTTCTATTTTTAAAAATTTCTCTATAATTTTTATAATTACAATAATTCAAATTACTAAAACCAACCCAATATTGCAAAATATGACACAAGTCATAGCATCTCATGTGTCAAAACAATTAGGACACCAATGAGACAATGATATAATATTAGAAAAATACATAGTTTCATATCAAAATCAATTGACACTAAGAAAAATAACTTATTTATCTCATAAATATCGTCCGATCTCTTCATCATTCCAATGTGGGATCCTCTTTGATCATCATCTTTGAGTTGAATCTTAATTTTTTGGATTGAATATATACCCATTTGAGTTTCATGTGTTTTGGTAGATCATATTATATAAACAGAAAATTGTTTGACAATGAGAGAAGTAATACATGTATCTTATAAAAGATTGTGAATCTCTTCATATTTTTGATGTGGGATCTTCGACATACATAGTACAATAAATTATTAATTAATTAGAAATGACTTTTTTTAGAAAATAACTATGTATTATAAAAATAGAAAATACATGTCCCTTCAGGGACATCCAATAAAATTGGAACGATACAAAGAATATTAGCATGACCCCTGTACAAGGATGACACACACAAATCGATAAAAATAGAAAATATATGCATCAATTAACAATCTTTATAGTCGTCAATTCAAGCATAGTTTAATAGATAAAACACCAATTATCATTATAAAGATTACTTGTTAGATCCCACCTCGAAATTATTATTGAACTAAAAAAAACTAACTAAATTGGTTAATATAACATTTTATTCTTTACCAAAAGGTACCATGTTTGAATCTTTAGATAAATAAATCAGGCTTATTTATTTATTTATTAGATCAACAACATCTTAAGGGTGATTTAAAGACTGAAAATATATGTTTTGACCCATTAAACTATGTCCAAATGAATTTGTTTATACTTTTTTCTAAAAAGAAAAATCAAGTTTGCCTATTAATTATATCAAACATAAGAAATTTTGGATATTGCTCGATTAATGCGGCAAACATTAACCCGTCACAATAAGAGTGATGATGGTCATAGATTTTTCCAACAATAATACTTATGAATGATCAGATCTAAAATTATTTGAGTTCTTCTGTCATCTGGTTATGGTATGTGTTTTCGATTAAAAAGATTTAAAATTAGACCTTTCGCCTCAAATTTATATAAAAAAAATTAAATTAAAAATTAAAACTTACCAGATAGATATTTCCATTGCCAAGCTGCACTTGTGTGACAAACTTTCTGTCTATGCTGCTTGCAGCAACAGAAGGAATCCATGGGGAAACGCTTGAGGTGGTGAAAAACCCAGGACCTTCATTTCCGGCAGAATTGGAGGTCAATATTCCATTTTTGATAGCATGAAAAGCTCCAATGGCAATGGGATCTGTGAAATAAGCTTCTGCTTTCTCCCCACCAACTGAAAGAGATATGATATCGACGCCATCAGCGATTGCATCATCAAATGCTGCAAGAATGTTGGCATCGGAGCAACGATTCTCCCAACATATTTTGTACACAGCAATGCGCGCAGAGGGAACCCCTCCTCTTGCCGTGCCGAGCCCGAGACCATACAAACTTGCCTGGCTCACGAGACCGCCAATCGCCGTCGAAGCAGTGTGCGTCCCATGCCCATCTGTATCTCTTGGACAATTAACAACACCAGGTGGAATTGGGAAGCCGATGTGATATGCTCGGGCTCCGATAATTTTTCTAACAAAGTTTTAAGGATTTTCCATGTGTTAGAAATAAAGCTAGATCCATGCTACACATGAATTATTTCTAGCTCATGGAAGTTCTTTTTCTTAAGGTATATATCATAGATTCTAATATATTGTGATTAATATCTATAAATTGAAGGTTACAGTTACACATAATCAATTTAACCGTAGTTTCCCTAACTTAAATTGAGTATAATTGACACACATAAATAAATAAATATATATATATATATATACAAAAGATGTCATATATATTTTTTTGGAAAATTTTTAAAAATAGAAAAATAAGGAAACTATTTACACAAAATAACAAAAATTTTAGATAGTTATGATAGACGTTGATAGAAGTCTATCAAGGTCTATCAGTAATAGAAATGATAGAAGTCTAATAGATACTGATAGAAGTCTATCAATGTCTATCAATATTTTTTTTACTATTTTTTGTAAATAGTTTGACATTTTTTCTATCTGTAAAAATTTCTCTATTTTTTTTTTTTTGTACATGATAACAATTTGCATTATTTTTCTTAATTATTTTATTTAATAATAAAATCACATTTTAAGTGAAATGAAATATTTCATTAGAGAACTTTTGAATGTATATCGAAGGGTTTCTTCTGTGTTTCTTCTCCAGACTATTTATGAGATTGGTTTTAAAGTGAGAGAGAAAAAAAAATCGAATTGTTTTTGCATGCCAACATCATTTTCGAATTGTTTTTGCATGCCAACATCATTTTCTTTCTTTCTTTAGTTTTTTTTTTCTCTTTTTGTATTAGTGTTAACCTAGGGTGGGTTTGAAATATATTTTCAAGTATTTAATTTTAAAAATAAGTCATTTTGAAAAAAAAAATAGAATGTTTAAAAATCCCTCAAAATAGATTTTAAAGTCTATTTTAAACAATATTGCTGCCCTGCAGCATCATGTCTTTGAGCACTCTATTTGGAGTATTATTAATGGAAACAATACCCTTTTCTGGTATCGTAACTGGAGCCCATCTGGACAACTCTTCCAAACGGCTCGCAAATTCTTTGCTCTGACTGATAAACCTCTTCTAACTGTAAAAGAGGCTTGGGACTCGGCTTCGCAATGTTGGAATATATACCCTCGGCGACCCTTATTACAAAAGGAAATCGATTTATGGTTTTCTATCACTAGTGGATGACCTAAACCATCCAACACTGTAGCTACTGACAGGATAACTTGGAATCTCGTTGGGAATGTCATTTTTACCGTTAAATCTATGAAAGACCACCTCAATAATAATCTTATAAGTCTGTCTGTTAATAGCCCCAGAAATCTTTGGTCATTGTTGATTCCCAAAAAATGCAAATTCTTTCTGTGGTGTATTCTACAGAACGGACTCAATACAATGATAAATGTCAAAAAAGGAATCCATCTTCTTATCTCAACCCCAACTGGTGTGTTCTATGTGGGAAAAATCAGGAATCTTCTGAGCATTTATTCTTCTCTTGCAGTTTTTCATTGAAGTTGTGGAGCCGCTTACAACAAGGTATATCCTTACAATTTCCTATTTCATGGCCTATGCTTATGGACTATCTCATTCAACACAAGATGACATCAAAAAGCAGTATTTTGAGAAAGAAATAGATGCATATTCCAAGGAGACGATAGACACCATAATCACATTTGGGACGATGCTATAACAATGACGGCTTTATGGAGCACAAAATCTTCACTTTTTAGTAATTATGAAGCTCCTACTATTGCTTTGAATTGGCATTATTTTTTATTGTTTTGATTTTCTCGCTGCCGATTTTCTTTTGCTTGTTTTTTAGCTTACCTCTAGCTCGCTGTACAAACTCTTTTTGGTATATTGAATGTTATCACTATTGGCAACGGGACATGGTGAGGGTGCTAAGGAGGTGTCAACCTAGTTGAGATGTCCTGGTGCACCTCCTGATCTCACCTTTTCTTTAGTATTCTGTTAAAAAAAAGTCTATTTTAAACAATTTTTATCAAAAGAGTTTAAATAAAAATAATTTTTTTTAAAAACACTTTTTTTCAAGTCAATACAAACAGCCTTTAACATGTTGTTTATAAGCAAATTGACAGTTTCAATTATTATTGGAATAAATTAAAAATTTAAGGGTTGTTTTTAAATATAGAAAAATGAGTCAAACTATTTACAAATATTAAAAAAAAAAATTACTGTCTATCAGTGATAGACTACGATAGAATTCAATTATAGTTTATTGCTAGACAATGGAATATTTCTATATTTATAAATAGTTTGATATTTTTTCTGTTTATAGTAATTTTTAAAAATTTATTTATTCTAATAAACTTTTAAAAGTATTAGCAGGTCCTATATAAAATATAAGATTCAATTCCACTTTACAATATATACAATAAAGTCACATATTAAATTTTATAACAAATAAACTAGTAATAATAAATGAAACTAGGGAGGATAATATTTTTTTAATATATTTGAATAGACATTTTTACTCTTTAAAATTTCATAAATTTCTATGGTTAATCTCTCCAAATAGGTTAAAACTATTCATGTCAAATAATATAAAACACTATTTCATTAATTAAAGTCTCTTCAAACATAATTTTCATTAAGGTAAAAAAAAATATTTTTGGACTCTCGGTTTTTATTTCTACACAGACTGACTCGCTTGATACCTCGGTATGGATCCCGACTGCAAATGGCTTATTCACTGTAAGTTCTCTTAAATCTCTCATCCACAGAGATCTTCCACAGCCTTCCCCTATGGACACTGGCTATCTGTGGAATAACCTACTTCCCAAAAAATGCAAAGTTTTTATATGGACATTGCTTCATAAAGGGGTCAACACTGTGGAAAAATGTGCTTCTAGATACCTAACGCTGAATATTTACCCCAATTGGTGTGTCTTTTGTAAATCTCATGGTGAGGACCTCGAACATCTATTCATCACTTGCCGCTTCTCCCGCAATATTTGGAGTCGTTTTTATAGCCACATTGATAGGGGATCCGACCAGCCTCCCTCGACCATATCTGCTCTTTCCACCCTTATGCACTTAAAGGTCAACAGCAAAAGGAAAGCTCTCCTTTCGAATCTCATTGGTGCTACCTTTTGGTGCATCTGGCTTGAAAGAAACAGCTTGCTCTTTCAAAACCATGGAAAGAAAGTTGAACATGTGTGGGAAGACATTCTCACCTTATCTGCTTACTGGTGTACCAAAAGCTCTTTTTTTTTGTAATTACGATGCCTCTTCTATTTCTCTCAACTGGAGAGCCTTTTTGTAATGTTTCCGCTTTCCTTTCGAGCTCTTCTTTAGCTCGCTGATGTACTCTTCTTCGTTTATTAATCAATCTTTTGGTCTTGGGGCGTGATGAGGGTACTAGAGAGGTGTCAACCTAGTTGAGATGTCTTGGTGCACTCCCTGATCCCTCTTGCCTTGTGATTATTTTCAAAAAAAGACTCTCAGTTTTTATTTTGATTTCATTTGGTCCCCTAATTTTCAAACTCAACAAACTGATCAAGTTTGCATTATTTTGTTTCATTTTGGTCCTTCTATTACATTTTTTTATCGGTTAGCTACGAAATGCTGCCATGGTATTATTATATTATTAAAAATCATATTTTTTGAATTTAAAATAAAAATATATTTTTTGATTTTTTAAATAAAATAACAAATGATCTTGAAGCCTCTGATTTTTGTTTTTTTACTTCAAATATATGAGAGAAAAAGGGGAAAGAAAAGAAGGAAAGAGAGAGAGGGAAATGAGAAGAGAGGGAAAAAGGTTAACAATATGTTTTTTATTTTTAAAAAATTAAAAAAAATTATTTGTTATCATAAAAAATTAAGAAAAATCTATTTTTTAATAAAAAAAATAGTGTTATGTTTGCTTTATCTATTATGGATTTAATGGTGAATTTAATAGAGGGACCAAAAATGCTACTGCTAAAATGTCACATTTGCAAAATTCAAATGAAACCAACCCAAAACGAGACTAAAAATATATTTTTTTTCTTGCACTATATAATTAGGACCCCACTTGGCATGGTTTTGACAATGGTTTACCTATTGCAACGGAAGTTGCTGGAGGCTTGGCAAATGCCCTTCCAGTTAGGTGGTGGAGGACCAAACCCTTCATCGTTAAAACTGGGAGACTCCAGCCAGATTCCGCTGTCCAAAACTCCAACAACTATGTTGCTTTCCACTTGCCTACGAGAAACATTTTGTGGAAAACCAAGAAAATCCCATGATCTTGTCGTTTTAATATATTTTTCCTTGTTTGGGAAAACAGACACCACACCCTCTTTAGCTGAAAAAAAAAACATTTCTCAAATTTAAATAATAACCTTCCAGGGCTAAAATATCATTAACTAAAAATTAAAGGATGTACCAGCAATCTTTTGAGCTTCTTCTTCTGTGAGTTTCACCGCAAAGCCATTGAAACTTTTCTTGTAAGTGTATATCACAGATTCTGGAGCGAAAGTGCTGAAATAAACATAAACATTTTCTTCAAGTTATTATTTGTTTTTTTATATTGTAATTAAAAAATGCATATGTTTTAACCTGCCAACAACGTCTTCCAACATTGCCCTATGATGCAAATGAGCAGAATCAGGGATCTTCTAGCTTGCTCCCCATGTACACAATATAAATCTACAGGAATAATATATATATGTATATATATATCGAAGATTATGCACAAAATATATTGAAAATAAAGAGACTAGATATTGGATATTGAAAGTACAATGACTAAAATGGTATTTTACGAAAAATATATTATCAAAAGTAGACTGGTCCAACTTGAAGGTGTTTTACCTTTTTTTTACCATCGTCATGAGAATCCGAGCTAGATGCGAGTAGACTGCAAAAGAGGCCAAGGAAGAGGAGATTAAAGATCAGAGAAGAATAATACATAGCAGTGTTTTTTCTTGTCATCAGAGAAACTATGATCGAAGGATGTGATTTGAGAAAGTGAAACATTAGTGCATCTTATAAGAACAAGTTAGCATATACTTCCAAAATTTAAAGTTTTGGAAGTGATATTTGATAATAAGGTTTAAAAATAATTCGATTGGATATAAAAAGAAAAATAGAATTTATTTAATATGTTGCGCCTAAAGAAGGATATATTTGAAATTCTTTTGTTTATTTGTTTATCATGTCATGATATGTCAAATTAATTAATAGTACTATCAAAATCTGGCGAATGTGTTAGTCACAAAACCGAATCTTGTACTAAATAATAATAATAATAATAATAATAATAAAATAATCAACCAATACTATGCGATGATTTTTTACTTTCTAAAAAAATGGAGAAACTTTTGATTTTCCGGTTTCCTCTTTCATATTTGAATTTAAATTTCTATAAATTGACTAAACTACGATCTAATACATTAAAAAAAAAAAAAAAAGTTGGCTTCAGTTTTGATTTTATTTTTCATTTGATTTAAGATAAAATCTACTATCTAAAATCTAAAAGGAGATTAAGAGGAGAAAATTTTGCTTTCTCCTTTTCCCCTTTTTATTCTATGGTTATTAGTATAAATTAGGTAATTTAAGTTATACAGATTAAATAATGGAGAATTTTTTTTAAAAAAAAAAAACAAGATAAACTATATAAACAAAATAACAAAATTTTTAGATAGTTTGTGATAGACGCTATCAAGGTCTATCAGTGATAGAAATGATAGAAGTTTATCACTGATAGATGTTGATAGACAGACGTTTATCAATGTCTATCAGTATTTTTTTTCTATATTCTGTAAATAGTTTGACATTTTTTCTATATGTGAAATTTTTTTTTAAATAATTTATTAATTTCAAAATAAATTTGTTAATAGAGGGGTTGTTTTCAAATAAAAAAAATGTCAAGCTATTTATAAATATAGAAAAAATTCACTGTCTATTGCGGTCCATTATTGATAGACAGTGAAATTTTTCTATATTTGTAAATAGTTTGATATTTTTTTTGTTTATAATAATTTTTCTTTAGTTTTTATTTTATTTTTAAGATTTAATTTAAGATAAAATCAAATAAAATTTTGAATTTAATTCTCTCTGTATATTGACTAAATTACACTCCAAATTTTTCATAGGTATACCTTACAAAAAATTGTCTTTAGTTTTGAATTTATTTTTTAGATTTGATTTAAGTTAAAATCAAATAAAAATTTGAATTTAAGTCCTTCTGTATATTGACTAAATTATACTCCAAATTTTTTATAGGTATTCTTTTTCTTTCTGCAACTCAGTAGAACTCTGGTGAATGTATATATATATATATATATATATATATTTTTTTTTTTTTTTTTTTTTGCTAACATCTTTTTTCATTTTCTTCTATTTGAGTGCAATCTTCTTCATATTTATTTTGTATGATAGGTTGTTTTTAGTTTAATTTAACCAATTTACAGAAAATATTTAGATTCAAATGGATTTGATTTGAATAGAATCACATTCATATCAGTATCTCTTATACATAAATTGTATGTTTAAACTTTTGTAATTTAGTTATTTTTTAAAGTTTACAAGACACGTACATAGTATCAAACTAGTACATGTTAAAAGGCATCATTTGATTTTTCAAAATTGTAATTCTTTTCTTACCATTCTTAATAAACACAACTTCCATTTTTTTTTTGGTCAAATTCCAAAAGGAAAAGGAAAAAATATATATTTTTTACAACTATTTTTTCTTAAGTTTTTAAATTTCGGCTTAGATTTTGAACACATATATCCTAAATAACCCAAATAAATAAATTCATAGGTGAAAGTAGAACTTATAAGTTTAATTTTTAAAATCAAATTGTTTTCAAATGAGACCTAAATTACTAATTTTTTTTCAAATGTGCTTAGAGAAAAATTAATTTTCTTTTACCATATATGTTTTCTATAATTCTTCCAATACATGCTATGGGATTTAGTTTGGTATTGTTGTGGTTTTTAAAATAATTGCTAACAACTAGTCTTTTAGAAAAATTAAGCTTATAATTGGTTGGACTTTTTCTCTTTTCATCACAATTATTATATTGTAACTTTGAAAATTAAAATATAAATGTTAGAAATTAGGTATTGGCTATATTTTTTTTAGGAATGTTGTGGCTATTGGTAACTGTGTGATTCATCATGTCCCATGAGATGTTTGTCATTTTGTCTCATGTAACGTTCTAAAGGATGTCTTTCCTAATGTAGTTTTTATTTGAATATTTTTTTTCATATTTGAAATATTATAGGTGTTTCTTGATTCTAAAGATTTATTTTCTTCTCTGGGCTCGGCAGGCTATGACCTTGGTCTAATTATCCTTTTCTATCATGCATATTTAAGGGACGATTATTTATGCTTTTTAGGGTTGCCACTTTGAAAAGAAAAAGTTGTGTGTCGTGTGTTGTGTGTTGTGGAAATAGACTGTGAGTGTTGTCGCCACGTGCCCGAGACAACGCGGAGCGGCCGGCGTCCATAAAAAGGGTTAATTTAAAAAGACAATAAAAAGGGAGTCACCACCAATCTTTTTTACGGTGTGATTGGACACTGAAAATAAAGCAAATAATTTTTAATGAAAATCAATAAAAATGGTCTACGAAAAAACTAGAGTTGGGTTCGGGAGTCGTTTGTGTATGGGGTTAGCACCCCACAACACACGTTTAGAAAACGGTGGCCAAATTTTAAATCTTGAATTAAAAATTATTCTTTAAAGAAATCATTTAGGGAAGAATTTTTTAAAAAAATAAATGACTTATTTCACCCCTCATTACTCTAATGTACGAAGTAATGATCTCATAAAATAAGTAGAACATATTTCCATCAATTAGGCTACACTAGAATTAAGAAAAAATTCCTCACCTCAAGAAATTGGGAAAATATTACAATTTCTCAAATCCGTCATAGGAATAGCCTTTAATAAAAGGATTCTTTTAAAACATTAATTAAATTAATTTTTTCTTGGGATCAAGATCTCGAACTCCTAAAGATATGATCACTCAGTTTAAGAATCTAGAAAAACGGACTCCCAGATATAGTGGGAATTTTTTTAAGAATATGGTAGGTTATTAAAAAAAATTGATTAGGAAACCTTATGAAACAATAGATTAATTTTTTCAAAAGGTTAGAAAAAAAGTTGTAAGAAAAATTTAAATGATTTAAAAAGAGTTGGATAAATTTCAAATAGAAATCAAAACATAACACAACGATTAACTAAGTAAATATTAAAATTTTAATAAAATATATTGGAGATTGATCTCGGATTCCCAAAGAATCGACTCCTCACCTCAAGAATTTTAGAAAATCGGACTCCCAAATTTTCTAAATTTCATTGTCGGTCTTTTTTTAAAAAAATTACGAAATAGAAAAATTAAATAATAATGCAATTTACCAATTAAAGCAATAATATATTAAACTAACAACAATGATAAGAGATAAAAAAAAAATTGAAAATTAGAAAACACTACTCAAGAGAAGTAAAATATATTTACATATTATAAATAAATAAATTAAACATAGCAAAAATAAATAAAAGATACTAGTAGTATAACTTATTAAAATAAAATAATAATAGTAATAGTAATAATAATAAATAAAATGATGGTCTAATGTCCCATCAATCACTTTTACTTTTTTTCTTTTTTTAAAAAAAAAAAAATAATAATAATAATAATAATAAACAACTAGAAAATCGTAAACTAGAAAAATGTGAACTGATGGGTGACTACCCATCTCTTTGACACAATACAAAATATATGAAGAAAATAGTAATGATAAATAAATAAAATAATAATAGTACGATTAATTTAAAACTTAACTTTTTTATATATATTTTTAAAACTCTTTTTTTTAAACACTTCTAAAATTTTAACTTTTTAAATAAATCTTTTCCTTTCTCAACAAATCTCTTCCTTTCCCAACAAATATTTTCTTTCCCATTTTAAAACCTCTCACTTCCCTTCTACTTCAACATTTTTTTTTTCTTTTCCTCCAAAATTTTTTTCTTGCTCTCTCTTTGTTCTTCCCCTTTTTTCTTTTCACAAAAACTCCTCTTCTGTTCTCTTTTTTTAGGTAATTCAAACCGTGACCATCTTTTTTAAACATAGTAAGAGCAAATCAAACAAATCATTCAAAGGTATGGTAAACACTCTTTTTAACTTTTGTCTTTTTTTTTAAGGACAGTAGAGAACTTTTAAGAAGATGCACATATATAAAAAAAATAAAATAAAAAAATAAAAAATCCAGATAAATACAAAAAAAAAGATAGATCTAAAGCATAAACGAAAAAAAATGGAAGTGATGAGGGAAGAATGTTGTTTATACCTCTTTTTCCTCTTTTATCACTTGTAGGTGCTCCAAACGAAAAAGATGAAAGTCGGAACTCGGAACTCAAAGGTTGTTGGTTGTTTGAGGTGCGGATCCTCGCGACAAAATGCCTACCCAAATGTAACCTCCACGAAAGCTAAACCTTATGTTGTATGAGTTTTTTTTAAAAGAACTCTCTTATTTTTTTTTATATTATCTTTTTTTTTACTAGATCTAGGGTTTCTTTATCAAAACCAATCCCCCTCCCTACTCAAAGATTAAACCTAAAATTTATAGTCACAAAAACGTTTTTAATTTAGGAAAAAAACAATTAACTTGTTTTAAAAGGAAAAAATAAAATGGAGTTATGAGAAAAAAATTTCAAAAATTTAATACGATTTTTTTTTTTTTAAAAAAAAGATTTTTCCAAGATGCTTTCCTTCCATACATATATATATTTACCTTAATTAAACAAACCCTTTTTTTATTTTCTTTTATTTTTATTACTAATATTTTTTAAGATTAATTATTCAAAATATTTTATTTAAATATTCACTTATTATTTTTTTTAAAACCAAAATTAGCACACAATGAGAAAGAAATAAAACAAATAGGACAAAAATAGGTGGCTACAAGTGTAAATCATTGTGACTGTGAAGTGTCAGTCATAGCAGATCTTGAGTGTGTCTCTAGATCATCTCAAAGCATCATCTGCAACACGAGACGTGATTATTTTACTTAGGGAGAACCTAAATATATCAAGTGAAGTGATCTTCATTTGAAAGAAGGAAAGATAAAAGTTCTTCTTGAGAGGGATTCTCATACTTAAGAGTATCCTAAGTATTCTTTCACTTAGTTAGGCTATTTGTGTGTCACTATAATTGTCGTACAGATAAGCACAACTTGTAATCGTTTGATGTTTTATTAGCGAAATTATCTTCTTTAGGGAACACTGCCCCGAGATGTAGGTGGTTTTGCAGCGAACTGAGTTACCAAACTTTGTGTTTTGTTCTTTAATTTATTCATATGCACTCTATTTTATGTTCTAAAGATTTCTGTAACATTACGTATAAATTGCTAATGTGTGTTAGATAACCTTTCTTTCAAAGAAAAAAAAAAAGAGCTAATTGAAGCCGATGCATTGATGTTGACAAGGAAGAAAAGAATGATTGTTTAACTATGATTTCACACTATTGTCGCCTGTTTTTTTTATGGCAATCCATTGTTTTTTAGTTAATGGGTTGTGTGTGTTTTGTATGGAATTCATTGTTTTGTAGTTATTTTTCACCATCTTTCGTAATATTATCTACAACTTAACGTTGATTTGTCTTTATACTAAAATAAAATTCATATATATATACATATATATATTTAAAAAAAAGACAACGTTGTTTTGTCTTTTATTTTGATTAGAGGGATGATTCATCATTTCCTTCAAGCGAAGGATTTCTATTTTTAAAAAAAAGAAAACAATTTTGACAGTAAACTATGAGTTGAATCAATTTGGCCTCTAAACTTTTGAAGTTATTATAGGTCTTACTCTTGATTAATTTATACTAATTCGCTTTCTAATTTTACCCGAAAAGTAGGTAGATAGAATGGTAGAAATATATTTTATCAACTCATCAATAAAATAAATTAATTTTGTGCAAAAAATATGTACAAATAATTAACCATGGCATCATTTTGTAAAGTTCATAAATTTCAATAAAAAAAATAGGTCTAACGTAGTTTCTCTCTATTCCCTTAAAAAAAAAAAAAAAAAAAAAAAAAAAAAAAAAAAAAATCTTATCAACTTCATTTTGTATATATGCTTTATAATTAATTTTTTCGTGAAAATAAAAAAAATGTAATTGTCGGTCTTCATGGGTGGTTGTGGTTAACACACAAGAGACTTTTCTCAATGATAATTTGGAGCAAGCACTTAATAAATGGTTTTTTTTAGTAGAATATCAACTTTCATTAAGAACAAATAATAATACAAGAGAAAAAAAAAAAAAAAAACAAAGCCAACAAAATAGAGCACCTTAAAAAAAAAAAAAAAAAAAAAAAGCGTCTGCAATCAAACAAATAAATTAGGATTTAAAGAGATGCCAGACAATCTTTTGCAAAACCTCCACAGTGTTGAGACTTTGTGAAGAATGGTACAAATGAAAATTTTACATTTCTTTGGAATGGAGGACTTCCATAAGCAAAAGTAAATGTTAATACTCAAATTTTGAGTATCTCTTTGATTAGGTTGATATAAAGCCTCTTTAATAGTGGAGATGTGGAAAGTACCATTTACACTTACTTTCCATCTTGGTTGATCAACTCCGTTGTTCCCGTCAAGAATGGAGAAATTTACTTTCATTTCATTTCTCTGTGCTAATTCTCTGTCAATAAGATTCCTTCAATCATGGAGATCACAATCGTAACTATTATGGTTCCAAGCACCTTTAATACTGATGTTTGAGTGTTGAGTGATGGCAAATAATCTGAGAGAACTTTTAGCAAAGGGACTTTTATCATTCCAATTTCCTTTCCAAAAAGAGATTTGTTCTCTGTCGTTGACTTTCCAATCAAAGTTGACTTTAAACTAATCGTGGCCTTTGATTATGGTGTTGGCTTTTTGGCCCTTAATCTCAAATGAATTAATTTTAATTAATGATTTAATTAATGTTTTGATGATAACAAACCTTATTTTGTTTACTAACAATTTTATTATTTTGAATAGCCCATAGCGTAGAGCTCGAAACAACGATTCTGATGCCTCTTGAATCACCAAAATCGGAGTTCAAACGAAGAAGTTATCGTCGAAATAAAGTTAACGAAAAATGGCCAAAATTAATCATCAAATTAGATTAATTAAGGAGTGTCACTTGGAGCCATAGAGGAAGTGACACAAGGGGCTTTATTTTTATAATTGGTGGATTTTAATAAAACTAAAAGATATTGATTTTGAAAATAATAAAAAAATGATTTTAAAAAGAAATGAATTTAATATTATATATATGTATGTGTCTAACGGCTAGTTGTTTTTAAAGTAAATGAATTTAATATTATATATGTTTATGTCTAACGGCGAGTTGATTTTAAAATTAAAAAGAAAATTACTTTTTTACTTTTAATCTCAACCACTCAATTTGCTTTTTACACAATCCAATGGATCAAAATCAAATTCAATTTTTTAGCCCACTTTTCTCTCTTTTTAAACTTCATCTTCCCAAAATTGTTTCAACTTTTTTTCACACTTTTCAATTCTCAAAATTAGTAAAAAGGCCACCATTGTTGCTCTCTCTCCAAGCTTTCAATTTTTGTTCTTTTCATCTTATTCTTGAGAGAATTTTCTATTGTATTGTGAGAATCAAAGTGTGTGAGCTCAAATTTGTATACCCACTCTTTTAGAGAGTTTTATTGAGTGATTTAAAGCTTTCAATAACATTGTAACTGTTTGATCCTAACCCGTGAAAAGGATCGGGTTTGCTCTTGAACACGAAAAAGGAGCAAGGTAACGGTTCGGCTCTGATCCGTGGAAAGAGTCAAAAGGAGATTTTTAATCGAAATCCCAAGAGGCGCTTGGGAAAGTGGATGTAGGTCGAGTTTGACCGAACCACTATAAAAATTACGATGTCTTCTTCTCTAACTCTTTCCTAATTATTTTTGCATTTAATTTTAATTACATGTTTTTGTTGGTTGATATTGATTGAGTTTATTGTTACATACTTTTTATCAATCTTGTTATTTGGCATCATTTAGGGTTTTTATTTATTTATTTTAAAAAGTATTTAATTAGTTTAAATTGAGCATATTTCTTAAAAAGTTTAATTAAACCCTATTCACCCCCCTCTAGGGTTGCCATACCGGTCCAACATATGGATCTCCAAATCAAAGAATTGCTCTCATAAGCAGGAGTTCATATTCCACCCACTACAAGAAATTAGACCTTTAATGTTGGTTGAAATAAATAAACACGGATGTATAATGTCGGTTTTGACAAAAAAAAAAAAAACCGAATCTTTAATGTCAATTTTAAACCGACATTAAATATCTGATTTTTTTTTTTTTGAAGTTTATTTAGGATTCACCCTTTTTTTTTAACCCAACATTTTCATTTCCCCCCCACTTTCATTTTCATCCTTCCCCCCATTTTCATTTTGCCCCCATTTTCATTTCCTCCATCTATTATCTAGGAAAAAGATAAAGATAAATAAAAAACCTCAAATCTCCATTTTTATTTCCCTCCTTCCTCCCTCCCCATCCCTCCATTTTCATTTCCCCCATCTATTATCTCTCCCTCCTTAGGCAGCCCCCCTCCATCTCTTACGTTTTCTTCCTCTTCTTCAAAATTCTTTACATTTTCTTCCTTCGTCTTCTCCATTTGTGAGTTCAGTAGCACACCCGCAGTTGCTAGCCATCCGATTTTTGTCACTTTGTAAGTGTTCTATTTATTTATTTTTAATCTGGAGTTGTTATGGGGTGAGTTTTGACGTACAACCCATTAAATATTGATGCAAAATTGTGTTTACCCATGGTGTTTGGAGGTTACGTTGTGCTTTTTGAGGTGTTTTGAGGTGTTGTCCAACAGACGTTGAGATTTCAACGAGCTTTTGGTAAGTGCGTTTTAAAGGTTCTAAACCTTTCTTTTGGGTTAGTTATAAATGGTGGAATTGAGTTTTTAAACTCTTGGTTGTGGTTAATGGGTAGATTCATATCTTAGGGCCACGGTTGGAGATGTATTGGACCAAATTACATATTGGGTAAGTGGTTTGGAGTCTTTTTAGTTGAAATTATTATTTGGAATAAGACCCTTAATGTTGAAGTTAATTAATTTTCTTCATGATTTAGAATTTGATTCAAGATTCTTCAAGCCAAAAAGAGATTGTTGTGTTTGGATAATAATTCGTGTTTAGATAATGATTTAGAATTTGGGTCATTTTGGTGTAGTTCGGTGGATAATGACTTTATTTAGATCCTTTTAAACTCTTTTTAAGGTGTGTTATAATTGTCCCTAACACTTAAGCTTTGTTTGTAGCTTTGAATTAGTTTTGGACTCCTTCAAACACTTTTAAGCTAGGGCTTAAGTCATTTTTGATAAGTTTTATGTGTTCAAAACTTTGTTTAAATCCTTCTAAGTTCAACTAAGTGTTGCATATTAATTTATATGGTAACTCTATGTTTGTAGTTTGAAACTAATTAGGAGTGCTCAAATTAATTTTTAAGGTTTTGTTAAGGTAATAACATCTCCCATGGACATTATTTTAATTCGATTAAGATTTTACAACTAAAGTTTGGCCTCTAAAACCTTATTCATATTGTCTAAGAAATCTTGAGTTTGTTTTCAGGAGCATAGTAAGCAAGTGAAGTTCGAACTACCATGGCACATTCTTTATAAGGTAATACTTATGCTAAAAACTCTAAAATCTTATTCATGTTGTCTAGTAGATCTTCCAATTATTTTAAGAGCATAATAAGCAAGCGGAGTTCAAACTACTATAATGCATATGTTACAAGGTAATATTTATAAGACATTTTGCTTAAAACTCTATTTTATTCTAAGTGTTGAATTAGAATAAGTATTAGAGTGCTATGACTATCCTGCAGTTATGGTAGTCATAATTTAGTTATTTTTTGTTTTCATTGAATTGATTGTATTTATTTGTTTCCAAGTTCTTGTTTTTATTTATGTTTATGCATTTGTCCAAATGAATTAGGTTGCTATAAGTCTTTTCTTCTAGTTTTGATAAGCTTACTTGTTTGGGTTCATAAGTTTGCTAATAGTTTCCATTGAGGTTTTTATGTTATAAGTTTTATGTTATAAGCTTTTTTGAGTTTATTTCCTTTGATAAATTGAATTGCCTATGTTTAGTTGTTTATAAAGTTTTATGTTTATGTTTATACTTTTTGTCCAATGAAGTCGGTTTTTATTAGTCTTTTCTCTTAGTTTTGTCAAGGTTATTTGTTTGGGTTTATAAGTTTGATTATGCTTTCCATGAGTTTGTGCTTATAATTTTATAAGTATTTTTGTTTATGTTTATGCATTTTTGTAAATGAAAATGGTTGTTATTAGGCTTCTCTTGATTGATATGCTTACTTGCTTGGAACCAATTAGTTGTCTTTCAATTAGTTGTTAATGGTTTCTATTGAATTTGTTTTAGTTTATGAGTTTTGTTACCTTGTCGAATTTATCTCTTTCGATAAGTTGAGTTGTTTATAAGTTCTTTTTGTTTATGTTTATGTTTATGCATTTTGCAATGAGAACACTAGACATGCTTGATTAGTGGGCTGATAAAGGTGTTTTTCTTTTCCTCTCCTTACTTGGGTGATATGCATGTAACTTTTGTTATTAACAACTATTGTTTTTTAGTTCATAAGTTTCATTTACCTTGTTGAGTTTATTTCTTTTTATAAGTTTGTTAAGGCAAGTTATAGTAGCTATTTTTTTCTTGTCGATTTTGTTTAGTTGAATGTTATGAACTTCAATTATTCTTTTTCATTAATGAGATACAAATAAGGTAATGATTATATTCTTTTTTCATTTTTTTTTCTTTCTTGCTAAAATGTTCTTTTTGCTGTGTTAGTTCGTTTTTTTAGAGAACATTACTCAGAGTGGGTTGATTTCAATATTGATGCATTCTCTGAAGCAACTTTTAAAGCCAATTTATATACATATCCAGGCATGAGACTCACAAGGTGTACTGAAAGCCAAATCATTGAGTTGAGTTTCTTTACATTGTTGAGTTGAGTTGCTAGGTTTGATAACATTGTTTAGTTGTTTGTGTTTGTAAGTCTATAAGATAAATTGTTTATTATGTTGAAGACTTAATCTTTAGACTTTAGAACTCTATGTGTATATTGATCAATGTAACTTGTTGATAAGTTACTTAGTTAAACATTTTGTCACTTTCTTTGTTGTGAATTAGCTAATTTTTATGTTTGTTGAAAGTTGAGTTGTATATACAAAAAAAATCAAGATTTTATTTTGTATGTATAGACAAAAGAGAAAATATTATTGTTTCTTAAAAAATATATATAGTATTGAATTGCATGTGTGTAAGCAAATATATATATATATATATATATATATATATATATTCCTTCAATAACAAAATGATGACAAACATTTAATATCGGATAACTACTGACAAAAAGAAAGGTAAAAAATTGACATTAAAGATGATGTTCAATGTCCATTAAAAACCGACATTAAAGATGGTATGCTATGTCAGTTGAAAACCGACATTGAAGATAATTGGCATTGAAATTTTGGTCATTTATAATGTCGATTTTAAACCTACATAAAAGACAATGGACATCGAAGGCCTTTTATAACACGATCTTCGATGTCGGTTGCCAACCAACATTATACCCCTACAATGTCTGTTTTAAACTGACATTAAAGGTCAAATTTGTATTAGTGACTCAAGATTATGGTCAAGTCACCTATGGGCATCCTATAAAATGTTAATTTCTTCAATTAACGGTGTTATAAGGAGAAATTGAACATTTCACGGTTCTGACTTATACAAACTCTTTGCATAGGATACCCCAACTCACATGTCTCCACATGAACGATTAGGATCACATCGTTTGTAACACTTTACAACTCTTATAACAATTACAAAATGGGTCGCATCCGTAGTGTTACCAGGTTAAGGCACCCAACCTTATCCCTATACTACATACCTTTTTGGTTATTATTTAAACATGATCCAACCTTGTATGTCAATCACATACATGTTTAAGTTTACATGAAATAACCATAGATCTTGTTTATTAGATTTGAGTTAATGTAACAAGAATCAAATAAAATAATTCTTTATTTTACTGATACAATAATTTGTATTTACAATAATTACAAACATTGAGAAACTAGAGATTTAGGACACCAGTCCCAACAAAGTTAATTTTGAATTAGATTCAAAATTTAAACTTAATAATAAAAGAGTATTAATATTTAAATAAAATTCAAAAATTAAATTAATATGAATTGGTTTCGTACTAAAACTATAGGTTAAAATTAATGTAAATGAGATTCATATTAATACTATAGGTTATGAAAGAATATGTATATTAGAATGTGATTTATATATACAGTGAATTAAATATATGATATTTAATCAATTAATTAATTAAATTAGATTTAATTCTATCTATTAATTAAATAACTCCCCTGCATGTAGTTGCATGGGAGTGGTAAATGGAGAGGGGAGTTACAAGCTCCTATCATGTAATATATTGGGATGAGATCCCAAATACAAAAGGCTCTGCATTTTTTACAAGAGTATTGACTCACTTTTTCTCTCTGAAAAATTACTCTCAAATATGTTTCACAGAGAATTGTTCTCAAAATTTTCTTCTTTTTCAATTGGATCCCACCATCCCTTCCTTGTCCAAGAGAACAGTAGAGAAGTCCTCTTGGTGGTGTCTTGATCATGAGAAGTGTTCGGGATACTAGACGTGTTTGTGCTGTAGATCCTACAAGACAAGGAAAAAAATTTGAAGAAAGTGACTTCGAAAGTAATATTTTTTTCTCCTAGTAGTAAACAACATGCTTGATCTCTCTTTATATCTTTGTTCTGTAATTTAATTTCGGTAACAAAATTGGGGTAAAAAGGAATCACACGCTTCTACAAAGGAATTTGATTCCTTCAACTCCTGTACACCCTAAGGCCAAAATCGTAAATAGCGCAAATAACATAAATATGAATACAATCTAGGCATTCGCCTCTAGACCCAAGCTCATTGATTGAGCAATGAGACCCTTGTACTTGAGTCATTCGAAGCGTCAAATAATAGATTCAAGGCATTCGAACAATAGCTTTAAATTGGAATGCTTTTCTCTAGCATTTTTATTCATCTTTCATTCTTGAGCTCTCCTCTAGCTCTTTTCATGTATATAAAACACTTGTACTCCTTGATCTTTTTGGATATGTGGTATGATGAGGGTGTCATAGATGTGTCAACCTAATTTAGATGTCTCAGTGCACCTCCTGATCCCTCTTTCCTTTAGTATCTTGTTTTTTTTTGAAAATATTCACAAGGCAAGAGGGATCAATAGGTGCTCCGAGACATCTAAACTATGTTGACACCCCTCTAGCACCCTCATCACACCCCAAAACCAAAAAGATTGCATTCAATAAAGAGGGAATACAAAAGCGAGCTAGAGGAAAGCTCGAGTGTTCAGTACACAAAGGGAGCGACTAAAGAAAAGCCTCCCAGTTGAGAGAGATATTAGCAATACCATAATTACAAAAGGAGTTTGATTTAGTGCACCATGTTGAGGAGATATTAAGGATATCCTCCCACAGTTGCCTTATAGATTTGCCACCACCATGGAAGTTCTATCATTTCTTTCAAGCCAGAGACTCCACAGGTAGCGCCAATCATATTACCAAGCAGAATGTTCTTCTGTGACATAGGCTTTAAGCGAATGAAGTGGTTGAGGACATCCTCCAAGGTTCTAGGAGTGATATTAGTGGTGTATATATGGCAATAAAAGTTATCCCATATTTGTTGTGAAAAAACACAGAATATGAAAAGGTGCTTGATAGTTTTATTGTGATTCTTACAGAGAATGCACCAGTTTGGACTTAGATGCATAGAAGGATGATGAGATTGACATTTTTCTACGGTATTAATACCCCTGTGTAAGAGAGTCCAGATAAAAAATTTGCACTTTTTGGGAATGAAAGATTTTTAAATGGATCCAACGTTCATCGATGAGTTCTGATCGATAGAGGCAGCAAAGTAGTATTTTAGAGATCTCACAGTGAAGATTCCATTTGAGGTAAGAGACCACACAAGTGTATCTGGATCCTTAGCATTCGATGGAGTTGGCCAGTTACTCGAATGAATGCTCTAGTTTTAGTATTCTCTATCAAGTAGCATTCTTCTAAATGGGGGATTCCAGGTCTGTGATTTAGCATTCCACGCATCTTTGACAGTGATCAATATATTTTCAGACAGATTGAAGAATCTAGGGAGAGCGTCGTTCAGTCTAAGTCCCCGATTCCACTGGTGATGCCAAAACATGGTATTGCCACCGTTCTTTATATTCCATTGAATCTTATTATATGTCTTAGCTTCTAATCTAGCTTGCAATATTGAACCATGGAGCTTTGGCACTAACGAATTTACATTTGATAGGAACAGCGCCCATGTCTCTAGAATCATATTTGCTATCGATCATCATTCTCAACAGTTGCTCAGGTTCATTAAAATACCGCCAAATCCATTTGCCAAGAAGTGCATCATTGGAGATTCTGATCTTGTCGATGCCAAGCCCACCTTTTTCTTTGGGTCTAGTAATTAAGTCTCATCTCACAAGATGTGATCCTCCCTTATCCTCCGAGCCTTTCCAAAGAAATTGCCTCATTTTCTTCTCAATCAACTTACTGATAGATGCAAGAGCTTTGAAAAGGGAAAGGTAATACGTAGGAAGACTGCTGAGAACATCCTGAATCAAAGTAAGTATACCGCCTTTTCAAATGTATGAGTATTTTCAGGATGTGAACTTTTGATCGATACGTTCAATAATAGGATTCCAAAAAGTAGTAGACTTTGGGTTTCCTCCGAGAGGCATTCCAAGATATTCAAAGGGGAGACTAGTAGTCCGGCATTCCCAAATAGAGGAGACAAGGGAGGTAGATACCTCATCAACATTGATGCCAGCAATCGAGGATTTCATCAAGTTTATGTTAAGACCAGAGGCTTTTTCAAATGATTTTATGATGAAACAAAGGTTATTCAAATAAGTGGTGTCATCAATCGAGAATAAGAGGATATCATCAACAAAGAGAAGATGAAATATGTGTATCGAATTGTTGCTGGGAACAAATCCTCTAATGATACCTTTATTCTGGGCATCCTCAATCAGGCTAGATAGATAGTCCATAGCAATGACGAATAGGAATGGGGAGAGGGGGTCCCCTTGTCGAATACTTCTGGATGCTTGAATGTACCCTCTTTGCTTCCCATTGATGATGACAGAGTATCCCACTGTAGAGATACATCCATATATCCATCTAATCCATTTTTCATTAAATCCCTTCTGTCGAAGCACAGTGATGAGGAAACTCCAGTTGAGCTTATCAAATGCTTTTTCAACATCAAGCTTAATGATATAGCCCCTTTGTTTGTTACATTTCCACAAATCAACAATCTCATTTACAATTAGAATCGAATCCACAATTTGTCTTCCATTTATAAAGGCATATTTGTTGGGGGATATGGTGGATGGTAGGATTTGTTTGAGGAGTTCAGCAAGGACCTTAGCCAAGATTTTATATATGCTTGTAGTTAACTTGATCGGTCTGTAGTCAAAGACCTTCTGCGAGGCTAATTTCTTGGAGATAAGAGCAATATATGTGACGTTCATTGCTTTATTGATAAAGTTGTTCTGAAAAAAATCTTGGAACAAATTCATGATGTTAGATTTAAAGATGTTCCAAAACTTTTTAAAAAATCCAATGGTAAAGCCATCTGTTCCAAGCATTTTGTCATTCCCCAGCATCTTAAGACAAGTATGAACCTCATGATCATCGAAGGATCTGATAAGATTGTCAGACTGGATTTCATTAATTGCTCTCCAATTCAGGTTCCTGAGTATCCAGTGCTCCCCTCCCTCGTCGGTATATATGGCTTTATAGTATTCAATAAAGGCTTTTTCGATCCCATTATTTGTGAAAAAAGATTGGCCCTCAGTGTTCTAGATCTCAGTAATAAAGTTGAATCTTCTTCTAGAAAGGCACAACTTATGAAAGTATGTTATATTTTTGTCCCCCTCATTTAGCCATTGAATTTTGCAAATTTGTTTCCACCTTCTAGCTTCTAAGAGAGAGATTTGTTGTAGATTCGCTTTGAGAGCCATACGCCTATGTATTTCAACTTCTGTAATTTCATTTGCTTCCTCTTTAAGATCGATGTCTTCAATCGCTTTTTCTATTTCTTGTGATTTACTGAGTTCTTTTTTGAAGACTTGTATATTCCACGTACGACGGTGATTAGATAAAACTTTGAGGCCTTTCATAATAGCGAATCTAGGGTAGCCAATTCTAGCAGTGATCTCCCAGTTTTTTTGGATAGAGCGAGCCATATCTTTACTGCTAAGCCAACGATTATCAAATTTAAAAGGACATGGCCCCCATTTCAACGTCTTTGATTCCAAAAGCATAGGAAAATGGTCAGAGGTAATGCGTGTCAGACGCCGAACTTGATGAGAATGGAATTTCTCCTCCCATGTAGCAGTATAGAGAAATCTATCCAATTTAGACATCGATGGAGTGCTTCGAAGGTTTGTTCATGAGAAGGCACCATTTATCTGGATAGACTCTAATAAGCTAGCATAGCTTATAAAGGCATTAAACTTTTTCATACAAATTTTTGAGGGAAGGGTCGAGGTGGTTTCATGTGTCCATCGATAAACGTTAAAGTCGCCAGTTAGAATCTAATGCAATCCACATAGAGAGTGCACCGCTTTTAATTCCTCCCAGAAATCAGATCTCAAACGCCTACGAGCTGGGCCATATATACCAGTGATCCACCAAATGTAGTCATTTGCCCTTCTAATTTGGATAGATAAAGTAAATTTTCCTTCATATACTTTTGCAACCAAATGGTTGAGTGAGTCCCACAGCAAAAGAATCCCACCAGAGGAGTTATGGGCATCCACGACAGCCCAGTCAATGCTAATCGAACTCCAAAGAGACTTAATCAATGCACGATTGACGAGGCAAGCTTTATTTCAGCAAGAATGATAAAATCAGGAGCATTTGAGGTGATGACTCCTTTTACTAACGCACGTTTTTTAGTAGTGCCTATACCTCTAACATTCCAGGTAAGAATCTTCATTTAGAAACAGAGCATCCTTTTTTTTTTTTTATTGTTGTCTTCTAGTACTATCTATATCGAAGGAATGGGAATGATACAATAATTGTTCTCTTTTAGCCAAATGTTTAATTGGGATTTAAATCCTTTTTCATTACTATCAGCTTGTTCTCCAAGGTCCTTGACAGCCTCAGTATCCTCAACTTCGAGTTCAACTTCTTGAAATAGTTTTTCTAAGTTATTTTCGATGGCCATATCTGGAGTATCTGTTTGAATTCTATCTTCATCCAAATCTAGCTCTATTGGGGACTTCTCCGGACTAGATATAGTCATTGTTGCAGTATGATTATATTCAGTCATATCTATGTAAATGTCGTCAATTTCCCGGTAAATGATTGACATTATTTTGGGCCCGCCATTGGTACTATGAGCTTCACCTTTCTATAGTGATTTGGATTTAGCTTCTATTATTTTAGTTGATTCTGCTGAGAGGTCATCTACCTCATGGGTCTTTCCTTGCAATCTATTCTTTTCAACAAAAGTAGCTTGGGCCATTTTATTAGGGCTCATTATAGAGAGAGAAAGGGTCGGGGCAATAGACTTGTTAAAAAGAGCTGTGTGGTTTTTAGGGGAAGAAAAAGTTATCTTTTTCCTCTTTTGTTTTTTCTACGTCCACACATCTTTTTTGGAAGCATTTGCAGAGATTAGGTCATCATCTTCCAGTCCACTTTGTGCAGGCATTTTGTCTTTTCTATGTCTCTCTCGCAGATTCTGATAGTATTCCTCACTGTGGCCAGCATATGATATGACAGGTCTAGCAATTCCTTCTTGGAAACAGAAGACTTTAGAGCTTTGGTCAGAGCTGTCAAATCTAACAGCCACGTCCCTAGTGAAGGTGCCGTGAACGTTTGGGTGCCGTCCGGTGAGCCACCTCCCATTCGCCGGAGCTACCGTATGGACTATGAATTTTTCATTTCCTTCCGTACTAATTTCAATAGTTGCAGGGATAAATCCGCAGTAATTCTCCCTAATCTTGAGTTTTGTTTCAATAAGATCAAGTTTCCTCCAGGTGCTGTATTTTATATTAATAAGTCATCTGCACGCTTGTCCGATCTGTTCGAAAGTGCTTAGGTTCCACAAATGGAGAGGTGTGCCTCTAAATTTCATCCATCCTCCATATCTCGGAACAAATTTAGGGATGACATGTATTTTTGTGGACCATTTTTCAAATTTCACCATGAAGTTTACCACTGTGACCCACCTCTTGTTCAGGCAAAGTAATCGAGCATGTTTCAGATCTCGGATAGTTAGGACAACTTTATCTGCGTGGAAGGGGTGGAAATAATCGATATCCTCGTTCGATTCACAAAGGGCTTCTATAATCCGAGTCCAATCATCGTGGAAGCATCTTCTTGAAAGGATTATCATTTCCTCCCAGTTGAACTGATCTTCAAAATCATTTTTGTATGTCCACCTTATATTGTTTGTTGTTGGATCTGCATTTAATGTAGAGCTTGAATCATTTGAGTCAATCTCTTCTGAAGTATATTCACTGGAGGTGACAACTGCTGCATAAGTTGCTTTCCTTGCTTCTGTGATGTATTTGCTTTCTGATTCTCTATGGACAACTTTTCTGGTTGTGCTAATTTTTTGTTCTCGAAAGATTAGCATGTTGTGGAAGGCCATCCAACCCTTTTTTCTTATCCTTCTGGGATCATTATACAACATTTTCTACCTCTATCATCCAGACGATAGATCTCTGCAATATAGCATTTTCGATTTGAGGTTTTTTCTATTCACAAGAAATATGAGTCATAACGTTTTTCTTGGAAGAACCTATTTGTTCTTGGCGTTTTGAGAAGAGTTAGTGAAGGATGCCCGAAGCTAGTCCAGTGAGTCTGGATACAAGGTCATGGAAAAGGACTTGTAGAGCCCGTTTGCTAACGTTCCCGTTTCCTGTTTCCTGTTTTTGTTTCTCATTTTTTAAGAAACTAACTTGTTTGATAACCGTTCCTGTTTCTTGTTTCTAAAATTTGAGAAACGTTTCTTAAAATGGGGCCAAATTTGAGAAACTACAAAAAGTAGTTTCTCTCTGTTCCGTTTCTATTTTATACTATATTGTTTCTTATAAGTATTAAAACTTATCATTGGCTTGTTGGTAGTCATGTATGTCCTTTACACCCTTTTACCTCTTGGTTGTGTGTTCAGATTATTTTAATTTTCAATATTTTTATTAATTTTTTTACATTTCAAATTTTAACTCCAAAGATGGATACTTTGATTTTTTTTATATTTATCTCCATCTTTTATATTTTATTTATTAATTTTGTTATTTAAAAAAATAATTTTACTATATTTATATTTTATTTTAATTTTAAATTTTAAAATTCTCTAATATTTATATTTATATATTATTTTAATTTTTAATATGTTTATTATTTTTTTTACATTTTAAATTTCAATTCTAAAGACGAGCACTTTGATTTTTTTAATTTATTTTCATATTTCATATTTTATTTATTAATTTTGCTATATTTATATTTTAATTTAATTTTGAATCTAAAAATTCTCCAATAATTAGATTTATATATTATTTTAATTTTCAATTTGTATATTAATTTGTTTTTATAATTCAACTTTTGAGTATTAAAATTTGTAATATGCATGTTTATATATTATTTTAATTTTAATATTTTTAGCATATATGAAATCGAGTAGAATTTTACATTATATAAATTTTGCTAACTAAGACATTCATTTAGTTTTACTTCAATATTTTACCATCACAGAATTTACATAATAATATAATTAAGTTGGATTTTACTCGACATCACTTAAGACAAACGACTCGAATTAGAGATGATAACGCCGATCAAATTTGGGCAACATATATAAAGGATAGAACACAACTTTGTTATTATATTTAGTTTTCATCGAGACTTACCTGTATTAGATGACACAAACTTTTGATAATATATTTTTTGATGTTTAATGTATGACATATATTCTTTTTTTTATATTATATTATTAGAAAAAAATAATAAGAAACAAGAAATAAGAAATAGTTATCAAACGAGTTTCTGTTTCTGTTTCTTTTTTTTTCAAGAAACAGGAAACAGGAATAGTTATCAAACATGTTCCTATTTCTTGTTCTAAAAAAGAAGTAGGAAACGAGAAACAAGGAACGAGAAACAAGAAACAGGAAACGGGAACGTTATCAAATGGGCCCGTAGTGTCAAATTTCAGAAAGACAAACATGCTTACCTCCTAGTCTTTTGTCCCAATCAACGTAGAATTCTTTCTTCTCTGTGTAAATGGAGCGAGGGAAGTGTGTAGAGCTTGCCATCGGCCGGTCGGCTGGAATGTCTTCAGTGATCAGCCTTCAATTCCTGAAATTTATCAGGTTTTCATTAAGAAAATCACTTCTAGTGCAAGGACAATAAATCATTCATTTAGTATCTTGTTAATATATTAAATTGTAAATTTGGTTCCTATTGTTTGTATAAGGTTAGAATTTAGTCTATATGGTTTGATAAAACCTCATAAATAATCTTTATAGTAGAGACTATTTTTGAGAATTTTATCAAATCACACTGACTATTTATGAAGTTTCATCAAATCATATGAATTAAATTCTAATTTTTAAAATCATAAGGTCTAAACTCTAACAATTTTTTAAAATTATAGAGACCAAACTTATAATTTAATCAATATTATTGAGGAAAAAAAAAGGAAAAAAAAATTTGTGTGTAGATGGTCAAATAATATTGCTGGCTGCCCAAAAGATTAAGCGAACAGTTTGGGATAAACTCATAAACAGATGATTAATAATTAAATGCTAGATCAATTATATCGCTATCAAAGGTTGATTTTTTTTTTTTTTTTAATTAGTACATCTTTATCCACTATGTTTTTTTTTATAATAATGCAAGTTGGCAATTATACGAAGGTCAACTCCCGGAAGAACTTGTCATTTAATTAACATACACATAATTCATATAAGTCAACTTAGACCAAGCTCCTAGGTAATATATATGTATATATGTAATTGAGGCTAAATATACCAAATGCACAAAGTAATTCTCAGTTTACTGTTCACTCTCTTTAATTAAATAATTGTTTTAAATGACAAAACTATTAAAAATATTTTAAGCATAGCAATATGCCATGATAGATACTGATAAAGAGTGATAGGATACTATCACCTATCTCTATCTATGTCCATCAATATCTATCACGAATAGTCGGTGACATTTTGCTATATTTAAAAATAAGTCAAATAAGTTGACTTATTTTGCTATAGTTGTAAACAACTCCTTTAAATTCTTATATTGTTTTAAAATAAAAAATAACAATATTTAAAACTTTTATTTTACCTTTAATGTCTTAAAAAATCAATTAAGGTTCTTTCATTAAAAAAAATGATAATAGTTTAACATCCGTTTAGTAACCATTTAGTTTTTAGTTTTTGAAAATTAAGTTTATTTCCTCTCGTCTCTTACCATAATTTTTATCTTTATTGGATAAAAGAGTTGAATTCTTAGCTAAAAACAAAAAACTAATTTTTAAATTTTTTTTTTGAAAATTTATTTTAAATGACAAATTGCTAAAAATATTTACAAAAATATCAAAAATTTTCTATCTATTTGCGATAGACCGCGATGGATTGCGTAGACTACTATCGATGTCGCGATAGACACAGATAGTAGTCTATCACTGTCTATCGCAGATAGAGAGTGAAACTTTGTTATATTTGTAAATATTTTGGTTCACTTTTTTATATTTGAAAAAAGTCCTAGTTTTTTTTTAAAAAAAATGGGTTAGTTTTTCAAAATATTAGTAGAAAATACATAGCAAATTAAGAAATTTAGAGATGAAATTGATGTTTATAAGCTAAATTTTTAAAAATTAAAAATCAAACGGTTACTAAAGGGTTACTAAACACTTGTACATCACTCTTCAAAAAATAGATTTTTGTAGGCCGAATGTCTGTTTTAGTCTTTAATGTTTGGGAGTAGTTTTTGCAGTTAGGTCATTAATGTATAAAAAAATTTCATTTAGTCCCGTTATATTCCAAGATTTTTCATTTAGGCCCTCATAGTTTGCAAATGTTAAAATTAGCTTTAGATCACAAATGTATGTAACATGATACTAATTGAGTTTGTAGAAGTTTAAGAAGAAATTTGATCAACCTGAGAAAGAGAGAGTTTTCTAATACAATCTCTAATTTAAATTTTTTTTAAAAAAATAGAGGATGCAACAGTATCGAATTGTCTTCACTTAGAATCATATAATTTCTCCTCCAACTAATTTATTAAGCCAATTTTAACATTTCCTAATTAAGTGTGAGTATAATTGAAAATCCTTAATACATAAGGACTAAATTGAAATTTGTTAAACTTTAGTAGCCAAAGCATATATTTAGCCATTTTTTTATAAGTGGATTAGATATGGTTCATAGACGAGTTGAGTATTATGAGTAAGCAGTATTAAAAGAAGGTTTACGAGTTAGATCACAAGTAGAGATATTTATTTTTCGAGAAGAAAATGGGAGAAGGAATGGGAGGAAAAGTTTCCCAAAAGAAAAAAGCTAAACAGAGATGGGACAGAGAATGTATTCTCCATCCCTGCCCCCACCTCGCCTTCACCTATTTAACTTTTTTTAAAAATTTATTATAATAGTTATCGTCATGTTAGTATTACTATAAAATATTAAATTTAAATTTCAAGTTTTATTGTTCAATGACCAAGATAATATATATGTTTGAATTGGACATTTAAATTCATATTATATTCATGAATAATTTGATAGGTAACTATTTCCTTCTATGAAAAAATCTGAGTAATTTCTCCGTGTGAAATTAATCATAAAAACGTTAGTGAGAAATTAAAACTATTTAATTTTATTCTTTTCAATAGTAGTTATTTAAGCTCATTGATTTTTTTTTTTTAAAAAACAGAATAAAACAGAGAATTTTCTTTTTGCAAGGATCTAATTCTTGCAAAATTAAATGGAGAATTTTATGGAGATGAGAAATGAAATAAGGAGCGAGAATGGGGATGGAGAAACCATTGCTAGCAACACCCCCTCCACCCCGCCCAATGGACATCTCTGCCTGCATCAAGTTAGGTGTTTGACTAAGCTTTTTATCCTAAATCGAAACAGATCAACATGCTTTCTTGTTCTCCAAAAGTTGATCTCGATTAGGGCAATTCGATCCCCCGAAACATGTCGAATGAAATAGGTGGAAAGATTCTTATGTGATAAGTCATGTGGTATATAATTTAGATAACCTCTCAATATAATGTTCAACTTGTAATGTGAAAGGGAATTGTTAAATTAGTCAAGTATTGGGCTTGGATCAACCATGAATGTGTCCTCCACATATTCTCTCTCTGACTTTCACTAAGTGCCATAGTTTTTTTGTTTCTCTCTTTCTTTATTATCAAGTCAAGCCGCTACAAAGAGAGATAGTGTGTGATTTATGAAGCTATCAACGCGGAAACCAGGGCTACAAAGAACATATCCACATGCCAAATGATTAAACTTTGATGCATATTTCGACTAATTCAAACTTAAATTAAAACAAGTTCCCTAACGTGCAATTTCGTGCTTGTTATTTTATAATTCTTACTTTTCCTCTAAGTCTAGAATTAAGTTGAATAATTGATTGAAGCAAAAAGGCTTGAAAGGGTCAGTTGCTAGACCATGGAATTTTTTTTATTTTTTTTATTTTTTTTGTTTATCATTTTTCTTATAGACAAAGACTTTGTAAGATGATTCACAGAATGTTCAATGGTTGGAGATATGACTTTCCTTTTTTTTTTTTTTTTGGGTATAAAAGGTTGTTGCTATTCATTTCTCAAATTACCTCTTAAGTTTGTCATATGTTTCCTCTCATGACAATGATAAGTAGAAGTATGTCTTCTTCTCTGTTCTTGAAGATCTTCGTCTTCCTTAACCTCTTCTCTAGTCTGCTCGCTTCTAGTTTGGATTCTGATAATGATGGTCGAAAGGTATAAAACGGTATCTCAGATTTAAATATCATGAAATATATGATTTGATTTTTTTCTTTCGTGGGGTACAAGAGGGTGTTCAAAGCTAGGGATTTTCATTTTATTGATCTCTTGATTTGTCTTCGATTAATAAATGGGGTTCCTAACTTTTCTTTTCTAAAGCCTCATTTGATAACCATTTAGTATTTATAAATATAAAAAATATCTATTACCTTTCTTTCTTTTTATTTTAATTTTAATTGTAATATGTTTTCAAAATCAAAGCAAAATATTGAAAAATAAACAAAAAGTATAGTTTTCTAAAAAATTGTTTTTTTTTTCTTTTAGAATTTGGCTTAGAATTCAAATGATTCAAATATGAAACTCCGTAAAGAAACGATGAGAAAAGAGATATAATTTTCAAACACCAAAAGCCATAAAAAGATTTTTATGAAAAGAAATTTCCTTTGAAAGAAATTTCCTAGCTAGACAAAAAAGAATGGCATGAATTGTTTCCCTTTACTTTTATACTTACATATATGGTAAAATTAAGAAGAATTTTTAAAAATAGAAAAATAGAGTAAACTATTTACACAAAATAGCAAAATTTTTAGATAGTTATGATAAATGCTGATAGAAGTCTATCAGTGATAGAAATAATAGAAATTTATCATTGATAGATGCTGATAGAAGTTTATCACTGTCTACAGTATTTTTTCTACTATTTTCTATAAATAATTTGACATTTTTTCCATCCTTGAAAATTTTCCTAAAATGAATTTTTGCAGATTTATATTGTGTACTTGGGGAACAAGCCAGAAGATTCAACTTCCACTCCTTCACATCACATGAGAATGTTGGAAGAAGTGGTTGGCAGGTATTCATATACATTCATTATTTTTTTACTATTAAAAGTTAATCAATTAAGTTTTCACTTAATTAATTACCATGTAAACATACACTAATTAATTAACTCAAAATTTTAATTCATGTTTTTCAGCACATTTGCTCCAGAAGCTCTACTCCACAGCTACAAAAGAAGTTTCAATGGATTCGTGGTGAAGCTTACCGAAGAAGAAGCTCAAAAGATTTCTGGTAAATATGATTACAAAATTTAATTTAATCAGCCCTCAAATTAAAGTTATTTTTCCATATCTTTAATTAATTTTTGTGATATATATTTTCAGCTAAGGAGGGTGTTGTCTCTGTGTTTCCAAATGGAAAGAAACATCTTCATACAACAAGATCATGGGATTTCATGGGGTTTACTAAAAATGTTCCTCGTGTAAAGCAAGTTGAAAGCAACATAGTTGTCGGAGTTTTGGACTCTGGAATATGGCCAGAGTCTCCTAGCTTTAGTGATGTAGGCTATGGCCCTCCACCCGCTAAATGGAAGGGCACCTGCCAAACTTCTGCCAACTTTCGGTGTAATAGGTAAACATTTTAAAAAAAAAAAATCTAACCAACTTAGAAAATCAATTCAAACAAAATTTGGTGATTGAATAATTAAAGTTTCGTTTTTTTTTTTTAAATTTAATTTGTAAGTTTTAAAATTTTTTCATGAAGTCTTTCCAATCATGATGTTATAAATTTTTATGAGCTAAGTTGACTAAACCAACATGTTTTAATGGTCCAATTTCTATTGAGAAGGAATAATTTTGAGTCAACTCACAACGTGTTAAGTTTTATAAAATAATGATTAATTTTATAATGAGTTCCTTTATTTTATTTTATGAGTAGATAATGTGTTATAGAGTATGTTCAACTCAATGAATATGTAAAGAAAATGAACTTAAAACTAAAATTTTGAAAAATGATTCAAAACATTAAGAATTAAAATATATATTTTGAAAAGTTAGAATAATGACTAATTGAAAATGTTGTGAACCTAATTTTAAGAAAAATCATTGGAGCTCGAGCATATCGTAGCGACAATTTTTTTCCTCCGGAAGATATTAAAAGTCCAAGAGATTCAGACGGTCATGGGACACACACTGCATCGACAGTAGCGGGTGGTCTCGTCAATCAAGCAAGTTTGTACGGTCTTGCACTCGGCACAGCTAGAGGAGGGGTTCCTTCTGCACGTATTGCTGTGTACAAGATATGTTGGTCCGATGGGTGCTACGATGCTGACATTCTTGCTGCATTCGATGACGCAATCGCCGACGGTGTCGATATCATATCTCTTTCAGTTGGTGGGAACAAACCCAAGTATTACTTCAATGATTCAATTGCCATTGGAGCTTTCCACTCCATGAAGCATGGAATATTGACCTCCAACTCTGCTGGAAATGATGGCCCTGACTATTTCACCATTAGAAATTTCTCTCCATGGTCTCTTTCTGTGGCTGCAAGCTCCATTGATAGAAAGTTGGTGTCAAAAGTTCAGCTTGGCAACAAGAATATTTATCAGGTGACTTCTTTTTTTCTTCTTTCTCTTATGCCTCAATCTTTTATCTCCACATATAACATTCTCATGAAGCAAATGCAAAGATCTAAACTTTTGCTTAGATTTGATTAATAGCACAAAATAATATGATAGATCAATTTATCCACATAAACAAGTGAAGAGGAAACTCGTAAGATAGTAAATCCTAAGTAGGTGGCCATCATGAATTATTGAACTATATACGAATTTTTTTAATTATTATTACCTGAGATGCATGTTATATTATTCTTGCTACTTATATCTATCATATATGTTAAATTATCAATTGACCTAAAAGTTTAAGCGAATGGGTTATAATAAATTTAATTATATCACCACTACAACGTTATATAAAAAAAATTCTATTTCAAAATAATGTTAGATCATGTTTGCATTCTCAGCAATAATTTTGATAATTAATAACAAAGTAATTTTTGGGTGCAGGGATATACCATTAACACATTTGATCTTCAAGGAAAACAATATCCCCTAATTTATGCTGGAAATGCACCCAATATCTCTGGAGGATTCACTGGCTCCAGCTCCAGGTAAACCAAATTTGGACAAAAAAAAAAAAAAAAAAATTTAGGGCCTATTTGGCAGACAACTTAAATTCGGTTTTATGTTTTCAAATTTATTGAGTTGAGAGCGGATTTACGTTTGGTAGGTAATCTGAATTTTGTTTTCAAAAACTGTTTTCGAATTTTATGATCCAAATAGTGCAAATTCTGAAAACAACAATTTTATATTTTCAGTGAATTCAGATTTTGAATTTGAAATTTTAAGATGTAGAATTATATTAAAAAGAATAAAAACAATAACAAATATAGTATTTTATATTATAAACTCAATTATTTTTTGTTAAATTAAATTATATATTATATAATGTAGTATAAATTATGTGATATTAGAAAATAATAGTTGTACAGAATTTTTAACATAAACCAAGTTCATAAATTAGTTAATAAAATTTTTTATTAACCTAATATTTAGTGAGTAACTATAATTAGTTTTAGGGAAATTTTCACAGATAGAAAAGATGTCAAACTATTTACATAAAATAGCAAAAAAAACACTGATAAACATTGATAGACTTCTATCAGCATCTATCAGCGATAGACTTCTTTCATTCTATCACTGATAGACCCTGATAGACTTCTATCAGCGTCTATCAGGGTCTATCACAACTATCTAAAAATTTTGCTATTTTCTGTAAATAGTTTCCCTTATTTTTCTATTTTTAAAAATCCCCCTTAGTTTTATAGATTATAAATGTATGAGAAATTACTATAAATAAAAAATATATCAAACTATTTACACATAGAAAAATTTCAATGTCTATCCCGATAGATTTCTATCGTTGTCTATCGCTCCAGCAATAGAATTTTATCGCAGTCTATCGCTGATAGACCATAAAATTTTTCTATATTTGTAAATAGTTTTGCTCATTTTTTCTATATTCGAAAAACAACCCTAAATGTATTATCAAACACATCTTGAATAACTGTTTGAATTAAAATTTAATTTTTTAATCTGCTACCAACACATATCTGAAAACATGAAATATAACTCTGTTTTCATAGAACTCTATTTTTATTGAATTTCTTGTTTAAAAATTTCTATTTTTAGATTGCTTACCAAATAGGCCCTAGCATTCTACTATTCCAAATATAAAAAATTTATGAACTAGTTTTGGGGTTTCCTTTTACCAACGTTATTTTTCATTCATTATTCAAAACAGATTTTGCTCCAAAAACTCAGTGGATCGCAACATGGTGAAGGGAAAAATCCTTCTTTGTGACTCTATATTGGCCCCTGCAACATTTGCTTCCTTCAATGGCGCAGTGGGTGTTGTTATGAATGATGCTGGGGTGAAGGATAATGCAAGATCCTATCCCTTGCCTTCCTCCTACCTCGACACGGTGGCCGGTGCCAACGTCAAAACCTACATGAACTTAAACAAGTACGTTTCCACAACACGCATTTTCATAAATTTAACATCTCAATTTCTAAGTCCTTGTTTGATAATCATTCTATTTTTTGTTTTTTATTTTTGAAAATTGTGTTTGTTTCCTCACTAATTTCTTCTTTTTACCACGGATATCATTCCGAAACAATTAAATAAGTTTTTTTTTTTTAAAAAAAAAATCATTTAGTTTTCAAAACTTAGCTTAAATTTTGAAAACACTTCTTAAAAGTAGATCAACAACAAATTAAAGAAACTAATACGTAATGGTTGTTGAGGATCTCTTCGGTGCGAACATATCAACACTAATGCATCGAATTCTATCAAAACTCTACAATTAAACGTACATGTGCGAGAGTAATACTTAGTTGAGTGACCACTTGAGAAGTCTTAATGGTTGTCGAGAATCCGTTTGTCATGGTTCCACAACACACATTTTCTTAAAGTATTTGTCATGGCTTAGATATTCTTGACAAGAAAAAAAATGTCACTATATATTCTTTTTTGACATTTTTTAACTATCGTTAATACTCATAACGTTACAGTAAATAAGTCAACTTTGAGTCAATTGATGACAATAATAACTTGTCATGGTAAACTTGATAGCGATAGTTTATAATGGTCGGTAATTGTTCATTGTTAACAATTATTTATTGTCATTAAAATCCAATTATGACATTTTAAGAACTGTCATTAATACTCATACCTTTATAGGAAATACAATGACACAAAATAAATGTCACGAATTTTAATTGCGACAATTTTTAAATGTCATGAAATCCCAGATTTGTAGTAGTGAAAGTTGAAGAAATCTCATAATTTTATGTAAGATAGATGAGTTACTATTCTCATTGTGAATTGGTTGTGAGATGAATCTTCATAATTTTTTTTAATATGTGGTATCATAGCTTAAGAAGTCTAAACGGGAAACCTCATACTATTTATAAATTAATTTTAAGATAGAATTTCATGATTATCTGCTTTTGGTAGTGCAAACATGTTTTGATATTGACATAGCTTCATGATCTTTCAAAATTGACAGATTTCCCACTGCAACCATTTTCAAGAGTAACGCAGTGAATGATACATCTGCTCCTTCGATAGTTTCTTTCTCCTCTAGAGGACCCAATCCTGAAACCTATGACATTCTCAAGGTTAATTAAATTTCTTTTTTGTTTCTTTTATATATATATTTGCCATAGTTTGCTAAGATCCTTAGTCTTTGTGAATTTGCATTTCATGCAGCCGGATTTGACTGCCCCAGGAGTTGAAATTCTTGCTGCATGGTCTCCAATCGCATCGGTCTCCAGCGGAGTTAGAGATTCGAGGACGACGCTCTATAATATAATCTCGGGAACATCGATGTCTTGCCCACATGCCACTGCAGCTGCTGTGTATGTGAAAACATTCCATCCCACGTGGTCTCCCGCTGCCATTAAATCAGCTCTCATGACAACCGGTAATGACAGGCTGCACCCATTTTTTTTCAGCTCATCCAATCATCTAACCACAGATTTTCTATTGTGTGTGGTTGGAGTGAACTGTAAAAATATAGGTGCAAATCAAGATGCACTCCAACATTATTGAATAATTTTCACAGCCAAATTTCTCACTTTTAACATATACTTTTGTCAATTCATTATTTTCTTCAGCAACTCCCTTGAATGTCAAGCTCAATCCTCAAGCAGAGTTTGCATATGGGTCTGGCCACATCAACCCACTCAAGGCAGTACATCCAGGATTGTTGTACGATGCATACGAAAGCGATTACGTTAGATTCTTGTGTGGCCAAGGTTACACCACCGCCATGGTTCGCCGCCTCTCAGGCGACAACAGTGCTTGTACTCGTGCCAACTCCGGCCGAGTTTGGGATCTAAACTATCCTTCCTTTGCCCTTTCTTCGACCAATCCACAATCCTTCAACCAATTCTTCACAAGAACTGTCACAAACGTTGGCTCGAAAGTTTCGACATATAGAGCTAAGGTTGTTGGCGCCCCACGAGGCCTTACAATCACAGTGAACCCTCCGGTTCTGTCATTCAATGCCATTGGACAGAAGAAATCTTTCACATTGACAATTCGTGGATCTGTCAGTCAATCCCTAGTCTCTGCTTCATTGGTGTGGACCGATGGTTATCACAATGTGAGAAGCCCTATCACAGTATTTGTTGTGGATACAGCTTAATTTTAGTTTGTATTTTCATTCAAAGTTTAAAACTTTGTGTGCCATTCTTTACATTGTTGAAATGAAGGAGTAAAGAGAATAAGGATTTATGTTAATGTCATGCATTGTAACTTAGTTTACTATGCAAAATGTAACTGCAAAATTTAACTTTGTTTTCCTGTCTTTGTAAGTTATTTATTTATTATTACAATATTGTTAATGTTGTATAAGTGTGTCCCAATAAATATATATAAATAGGGTAGGGAGGATTTGAACATCTAGCCGCCTTAAAAGAAAGTAGTAGATACCAATAATCGTTCAACTATACTCACTTTTAGTTGTGTCGCTATATTTCTAGAGAATAGGCTCATACATGCTATATATCTAATATTAATGGATAATAATTTTTGTTGTTGGTCTTTAGACAGTTTGAGTGAAACTAAAAGCAAAACTATGAGAGAGGCGTTATCAAATTGAACAATAATATAGCAAACGAGTGGAAATCATTATTAATTTGGAGGGAAATTTGCATTACAAAATTTTTCAACACACAGGATCTCCTACACTCAAGTTTTTGGGTTGCGTTGAATTTTAATTATATCAACATTTTAACACTTATTTCACTTATAGTTTGAAAAATTGTAGAATACTTAAACAAGTGGAAATTAATATTAATTGAGAAGAAAGTGACATTACAGAGGTTCAAGCCCAAAATTTTGTGCCCCTAATACCATATTAGATCACCAATTAATCTAAAACCCTTATGCCATCGGATGAGTTACAATACTTTTAATTATGTCGATACTTTAACATTATATATAGAGATTAGGGATGAACATTATGAACCGAAAATTCAAGCCGACCGAACCAACTTCGGTCAATCGGTTTAATGGTACAAGTAGGTCGGGTCGATTTTACGCATTAGATCAAAACTGATTATAAGGTTGGTCGAAGAGCCCAAAAAGGCTCAAACAAACCGAACCGATGGACATTATATTAAAAAACCAAACATAATCTTCAACGCAATGCACATCACTTCATTATATCTGCATATAATTATTATTATTTAAAAATTGTTTTTTTTTTCTCTCATAACTTTAGTTTTGGTTGTAGAAACCAAATGTCGATTGTTGTGCCGTAGATGAACCCACTGCCTTGAAAGCAAAATTGGCGCGACCTTGATGCTAAATCGCTAAAGTCGATTGCTCCCCAAGGTTAACACAACTCCTGATCGCTGACGTGCACTCATCGGAGAACAGGTTGGAATCAATGAAAATTGTCCAGAAATCAGTGAAGAAACAAAATGAAAAAATAAAATTCTTATCTCTCTTTTTTCTCTAAATTGAGAGTTCTATTTTTTAAGGAAAAATAAGAACCGCTTTCAAAAAAAAAAATTGTTTTGAAATTAATTTTGAAACAATTTTAGAATTAATTGAGACAAACAATTAATTCTTGAATTAATTTGAAATGGTTTTTCCGTTATCTTTTCTTTTGCTATGTTAGTCATTCCCAACAATCCCCCTCGAATGACTGGTATAGCAAACAAAACAAAAAGATATTTTATAAAACCTGTTTTTTGAGCAAAGTTAGGAGACAAAACTTAAACATCAATATCTTGACGATTTGAATTGATGCATAGTGAAATGGGGCAACAACTTTGTTAGAGAGAGTGAGTTACCTCTTGAACTTTCAATAACTATGGTTGAGACCCCCACAACACGTTTTACTCCTAAAATTTTTATTGATTCCGCGATAAAAAAACGTGTTATTTAAGGTCATGCACATAAAACTTCGGGTCAACGTGAAAGCTCTAGAAAAAAAACCCTTAAACTTTTTCATAGAAGGTGGCCACACCTTCACAATCACGTAATTGCTTCATCAAATCTATCACAATAGACTACTCAAAAACTAAGCTATGAAGACTTCACATCTAGTCCATACCAAAACCAACTTCATCAAGTCCGTCAAAGACAAACCACTCAAAACTGAGCTATGAAGATTTTACAATTATCCATCAAGTCCATACTAGGACCACCCAAAAAAAGGGTTATGGAACTTTTAAAGGTTTTAGTTCTATCCATCAAGTTCGTACTAGGACCACCCAAATCCAAGGTTATGGACCATCAAGTCCATACTAGAACCACCCAAAAAAAGGGTTATGGAACTTTTAAAGGTTTTAGTTCTGTCCATCAAGTCCGTACTAGGACCACCCAAATCCAAGGTTATGGACCATCAAGTCTATCGTAATAAACCACCCAGATCAAAGACTATGGACCATCAAGTCTATTGCAATAATAGACCACCCATAAAAAGGGTGCTATGGACCACTATAATGGTTTGAGTCTCATACTTGTTGAAAATTCTAGAATTGCTCTCCTTGTTAGGTCTTTAGTGAGAGAATATGCTAAATTCCTCTCAAACCTTACAATGAAATAATCTTTCTTTCAATGACTGTTTCACAGCTCCATGTCTGAGGTGTATATGCCTCCTCTTGCCATCACACACACTATTCTTGGCAATTCATATGGCAGCCTGTGAATCACAGTGCAAAGAGACTGGTACTAATGGCCCCCATAATGGTACACCCCTCCCCCCCCCCCCCCCCCCCCCAATGGTACACCCCCCCCCCCCCCCCCCACAATGGTACATTTTGGCTTCTAAGCTACTCAACTTCTTGTCCTACTAATTCTAGAGCAATAAATTTAGACTCTATGGTAGACCTTGCTATACAAGTCTGTTTTGCGGACTTCCATGAAATAGCTTCTCTACCCAATGAGAACACATCCACTAGTAAAGCTTACTTTGTCATTCTATGTTATCCAGTTTGCATACATTACCCTTCTAGTATGGCAGAAAAATATTAAAATGCAAACAATAATCTATGGTGCCATTAAGATACCTTAATAAACGACGAAGAGCAATCAAATGATCTTTATTAGGATTATGTGTATATCTACTCGATATTCTCACATCATATACAATCATAGGTCTAGTATATAGTTGTTGCTTAATTTTTGATGAAATATTTCTTTTTAGACTTCTTCGATGATTATGCTTGTGATTTGTTAGACTATTAGCAATTCAAGTTTTCCTAGATATCAATCCAAGTATAAATTGATACCAGGTTATCTTAGTGAGAACCAAGGTCGAACACAGGGATTTTTATATGACTAAAACTTTGGTTATAACGAAAATCTCGAGGACAACGAAAATAATTTGAGGATTCATGATCAAAAACTAATTTAAAAATACTTGAAAAACAACTAAACGGGATGGTTGAGTTAACAATGCAATCTTAGTGTGACAGTGATAGAGAAGAAGAGTGTTGGGGACTGTTATTCATCAATACATCGAACATCTAGCTAATTATATCAATCGTTCTTTCAAACACCTTTGGTTCATACCTGTCGGCAGAAACGCCACATTAATCATATTTCTATAATGCGTGCCAGTTTGAATGGATCTAAGGCAAAGCTTATTTCTAAGATTATCCTATGATCTACAGTAATGCAATCATTAAAGACTTACTTTGTCAAGCAGTCAATAAAAGAAAACAATCTTGTAAATGATCAATAAACTTTACTCGATTTCAACAATATTAATTGTTACAGCCCCCAACCCTCGTGAAGGTTTAGTTACTCATTTTAGCTATAAAAATGTATGAGAATAGAAAGTTCAACATTGAAGAAATTATGCAAACATAAAACTCTATATTGATGAGCAAGCAATGAAAGTAGAAATTGTTAGCAAGAAACTAGCTAGCCAACAAGGCTACAGTGATACTGAGATTGCGAGTAGTGGATGCTGATAGCAATGGAGATTTCGCCTCTTTCGAGTCGAAATCCGTCGCCAGTCGCAGCGCCTTAGGATGTTCTACAGCCGTCGCTGTGAAGAAGGTAAGCAGGTGTGCAGAGGCGCTCCACAGAAAAGTGAGATTTCTCGATTACCCTAATTGTCGTCGTCTGTTTTGCTTTTATAGGCACTATTATGGCACTTTCCATCTTTGGCGCAGGTGGGACCACAACGCGTTCTGCTTTGACTTTTCTGATCGCGCTTTCCGCCTCTGTCTAACGGTTTTTAGTGTAAAGGATCTCTCCAGCTGTCATGATTGGCTGGCCATGCGTTGATAATGTTCTCGCCGCATGGTTGCGCTGAAGCTGCCCTGCACATAAAACATTCAAGTGTCAATTCTTATCAATAATATCACATATTGTCTTTTTCATGCACTTACGCGTAGTATGAAAATATATTAAGGAATCATGCGTTGAAATGCCTTTCTTTTCACTAATCATTCATTTATTCTAATACAAAGAAGTAAAATAACTTGTATTTCTACAAGTTATCAATAGTTCATCAAAACATACAACTTCCTATAATCTTTGCATATTCAGATCGGGAAATACTATCTTCCTTATTTTCCTTAAGATTCATACTAGCATCATAAGGTCTTCTTATAGGAGCATCATTAAAACAATCAAATTTGATTGTCATAAAAAAAAATCAATTTCAGTTTTTCTTATCATAATACCAAGTATCACATCACTCTCACCTAAATCTTTCATTTCAAATTGTGAGAACATAAATAACTTAAGTATTGTTACTTACATCTATGTTTCTATCAAAGATCAATATATCATCAACATACAAACATATACCACTCAAATAATTTTGAGTAAAGACGTGTATCAATTGATATTAACATATAATCACAAAATTAACTCAAACAACTTTAAGTAAACACATGAATCAATGGATATTTACTAGCGTACCATTAAAGTTCTCACACTATTATTTGGAAGCTTGCTTAATAAAGCCTTTCAATTGTGTCATGCATATATTTTCTTTTAGATCACCATTGAGAAATGACTTATTTACATCCATTTGATGTATTATACAAATGCAATTAAGGCTTTATGTCCTTTAAGAAATTCTACTAAATCCATGAAGATCAATTTTCATTTTCTACTTCCAATAAATTGAAATTATATATATGTACAACTATGTACCCATGATCATCTCCTTATCTAACCAATGTGGGACTTTGGTCGCATTTCCAACATTCCTCCCCTCGAACAAAGTACCAACTGAGCCTCCTCTAAAGTAGTCATTCATCCATCTAACTCTTATCTAAGCTAACTCCTTTTCATGAAAGCATACTGCCTATCTGCTAGAATTCAACCATGGATCACACTCGACTACTTTCGAGGTTCCACTACATCTTTGTTCAACACCTAAGGATTATATCAACATGGCTAAACTAGGGACACGACTCTAATATCACTTATTAGGGACAACAACTCTCCAAATATTTTCATAATAGTATGATATCGTATCTACTTTGGACATAAGCCCTTATGGCTTTACTTTTGGGTTTGACTCCAAAAAAGCCTCATACGAATAGAGATAGTTGTTCTAACTTATATACCCATGAAATGTCCTTATAAAATATCAACATATTTTATAGCTTAGACAATATCTCAAATTACCATCAATTCTACAAGCTTCCACATAAAAAGTATGGAATTTACATATTTTCATACTACAAACAAGCTAGGTGATAGTAAAAAAAAATGTTATAAGGTCAAACTCAATTTAAAAGTAATAATTAATACTTTTCAACTTCATGAAAGTTAATAGCCAAATATAACAATTTAATCATGCATAAACTTTGTCAAATATAGTACACATGGAATATTGCTTCCACTGATGATAATTAATTTTGCTCAAAATTGATCTCAATAACATTTCATTTGATGTATGAAAAACACTTCAATGACAATAATATTATTGTTTTCCTATTACACACGTCATTTGCTACTCATGAAATATTATAACATATACTTATAAAATATATATTTAATATCATGCTTCAATATAGCAATAAAACAAAATTGTTAAATCCTCATCCATATATATATAAAAAATTAAAATATCTTTGAGCTTAAAAGTATAGGACAGGCAACCTATGTAAAGTTCATTCAAACTCCGCCCAAGAAAGCTCAATCGTTTTAAATTATATTCATGAAATAAATTACTAACCAAAATATTTTCAAAAGAAAATTTTACTATCATAAGGATATATGACAACCAGCATAAATCAATTCACCAATCAGAAAGTTCTAACTCAATATGTTGAGTTGTCTCTCATTAAAATTTCTCAAATCGTGCCAACACATAATTAAGAAAATAAGTGCATATAATTATTTGGGTAATTATTTTCTTAATTTATTTTACCCAATATCTTACTTTCCTTATTTTCTTAATTTTCTTTCCCAATTTTCAATGAGAATCTTTTTTTTTTTTTAATTTCATATAATCTCTTAGCAATATAAAAAATAGAGATTCAAAAGCTAATCTCTCTCAAAATTTCATCCCAGCAAATAACTCAAACTTAAGTCAACCATAATTTACAAATCCATATAATAATTTGTGAGAGATGTAAGAGATTTTAGTAACTTACCTATTTAATCACATTGAATGTAGGTCATCCCACAAATCCCAGCGTCAACACACCACCAAGCGAAAGCCACTACATAAATGGAGAGAGGGCACTCATCACGGCCAGGACAGAGCACCACCATGGTCATGTTGGTTATCGTTAGCAACACCATTACCGCCACCACCATTGACAAAAACACCGTCACAAACAAATGTCTTACCCTACTACTCAACAACTTCTCCATAATTTTTCTCTCACAAACTTCTATTTTTCCATTCTCATATAAAACGCTTTCAAATCTTGAAGCCCTTCCATTTGCATCCTCTTTCAATTTCTCGAATGTGGAGATTTAAAACATAGGGATTTCATTGCCAAATTTTCAAACAAAGAAGAATTTGAATACCACATAAAAATTTTGCCATTCTATTATGGAAAGATAGAGAGGATTTTGAATCTCATAGAGAAGGCGACACTTCTGGCACTTATCCACATCAAATGGTGAGCATTGATGAATGCGATTGGTTGGGAATGACTTTGGGCTTTTGGCCCATAGCAAAAGAAAAAAGAGTTTTTAATAATTTTGTAATCATTTATTTAAATTAATTTTAAGAATTAATTAGTAAAAATTAATTCTAAAACGGTTTTTATTTAATTCCTCAATTAACGGTTTTTATTTAATTCCTCAATTAATTCTAAAAAACGATTTTTAATCTTTAAATTATTGGGAAAGTTTTAAAAACAGAAAAATAAGGTAACCTATTTACACAAAATAGCAAAATTTTTAAATAGTTGTGATAGACGCTGATAGAAATCTATCAGGATCTATCAGTAATAGAAATGATAGATGTCTATCACTGATAGATGCTGATAGAAGTCTATCAATGTCTATCAGTATTTTTTTGCTATTTTATGTAAATAGTTTGACATTTTTTTATTTGTAAAAATTTCCCTAAATTATTTTTCCTTTATAATGGTTCTTAATTTTGGGAAAAAGAGAGAAAAAAAAAAGTTTTATTCTTCCTCCTATTTTTCTCTCTAGATACCTATTTTCTTAGCATATTTTTTCGTTGATTCCATTCCATTCTCCGACGAGTGCGCATCAGCGATTGGGAGTTGTGTTAACCTTGGGGAGCAACTGGCTTTGGCGATTCAGCACCGAGGTCGGCCCGATTTTGCTTTCAAGGCAGTGAATTTTTCAAGGTACAACAACGACATTTGATTCCAACAATTTGAAAGCAAAATGAATTTTTACCAAATGTCAATCAAATCCACTTCCGCTGCCTCTCTCTGTTTTCTGTGATTCTAAATTTGGAGCAAAATGATTATGGCTGCCGATTCCAAATTCCATGTTCTTATCGTCGATATGAAGAATATGAAAGTTTACAAGAATTCAATACATTTTGAATAATAGAAAGAGTAGAGTGACCTATCTATTATGCCACAATCGAAAAGAAGTACAATATTTGGGAATAGAAGTGTGTAGAATATGTTGTGAATATGAGGATTGATATCACCAAGAGTTGAAGAATTTTGGGAGTCCACATTTTTCCAAGTTGAATCTATAAAATCCATCAAGATCAACTAGTATGCCTTGAAGTAAAAGTGAATCTTTATCAACTAGTTTGCAAAGCCTGGAATGACTGGTTTCAAAATCAAATTAATGTTAGTCAAATGGATGGAAATCAAGTCAAAGCAAAAAATCATGGTGGCGGAGTTTATTTGATGAGCAATACTTGATATTCAATTGTGGGGGTTTATTAGTGGCGTACTAGTCTTGGCAAGGTACTAATTTAATATTCTGCATAATTTATAACGTGTCTAGAGGTGAGTTTCTTTGGATTTTTATTGTTACTGATCTGCATAATTTGAAATAATTTTTCATTTTCTGAAACTATCTGGTAGTGTTATTGTTATTGTGTGTTTGTGAAATTTTTATGAATTTCAAGATTATGTTTCAAATTTGGTTATCTTTAGTAAAGAAATTTTGGTAAATAAAGAAATAATGACTCAAATAAAATATCATAGGTGCTTGTGATAAGATCTTCTTGATTCAAATCTAAATTCAACTTTCACATATGTTGAAGGTATTTTGATTGATTAAAAACTAGATCAAATGTGATAAAGATTTCTTGAACTCTACTTAGGCAATCTTGATACACAATTACAATAAGAAGAAGAACTCCTATATACAAGGAAAGAATAATAAGAATCTTTTCTAATAATTAATTTACCATTGGTTTTGGAAAAAGACCAACGGTACATTATTTGAAAAATGTATTAGGAAACTATTTTGTCAAAAAGAAGGAAATTAAGCTTCATGGTGAGAGCTATTGTGTAAGAAAATTTGAAAGGCTTTGCTATGTGCAATATCCAAATAACGAAAATAATATTTGTAGTATTAGATATTATAGCCATTGGAAATTTGGCAAGAAATTATATATCATTTCATAATCTCTTTGTTGAACTGTTGGACTGAATTTATTCTTGATTAATGAGGTGGTGTTTGATGTGGCATGTGCTGACGTGGTTAGTTCATGTGGTTTGTCAATTTGTTCAACAAATTTAATTTTTACATATGGATGAGAATGTGCGATTTTATTTCATTGCTAAATTTGAACATGGTATATACTCAATATATTTGATAAATATATATTATAATATTTCATGAATAGCAAATGACATGTGCAATAAGAAATTAAAATGTTTTCATACATCAAATGAAATATTATTGTGATCAATTTTAAGCAAATATGATTATCATGAATGGAAATAATGTTCCATGTGTTATATTTGACAAAGTTTATGCATGATTAAATTGTCATGTTTGGCCATTAAATTTGAAAAATTTTCACAAATAAAAAAAATGTCAAACTATTTACATAAAATAGCAAAAAAAATTACTGATAGACATTGATAGACTTCTATCAGCATCTATAAGTGATAGACTTCTATCATTTCTATCACTGATAGATCCTGATAGACTTCTATCAGCGTCTATCACAACTATTTAAAAATTTTGCTATTTTGTGTAAATAGTTTACCTTATTTTTCTATTTTTAAAACTTTTCCATTAAATTTCATGAAGTTTGAAAAGTATTATTATTACTTTTAAATCGAATTTCATGAAGCTTGTATAATTTGATGATAATTTGAGATATTGTCTAAGCTATAAAATATGTGATATATTATAAGGCATGAGGGCTTATGCCCAAAGTAGATACAATATCAATTGTTAAGATATTCGGAGAGTTGTTGTTCCTAGTAAGTGGTTGTTTTGTTGACGGCCTTATGGGTTGTTGGATGTGCATGTTTACTATTTGAAATTTTGCATGATTATGTGATGCACATTGTTGATATATTTAGAATGTCTGATGTAAGTCTATGATTTATGTCCGACTCATTACATGTATTGATTTTAAAAATTGGTATGGGACAATTTCTAACTTATTTTGTAAAGTGGTATCAAAATCGTGTTCCTAGTTTAGTCATGTTGATATAATCCTTAGGTGTATGTAAATAAGACATCAAATATTCTGATGCATACTCTCGTATGACTAAAATAGCTACTATAGAGTCTTGATAGCATTTGCAGGCTACTCTAGAGTCTTGATAACATTTACAACAATACGTGACCATCTAATACATCAGAGGATGCAAAGATAACATTCCTCTATGGTGACTTGGAAGAGGAAATATATATGTGACACTACCTGAAGGTATATAAATTCACACAATCTCTATATGGTTTTAAAGTAAACTGTTGTGGTACATGTGTTTACTCAAAATTGTTTGGAGTTGATTGTGATTATCTGTTTGTATGTTGATGATATAGTGATTTTTTATACAAACATAGATGTAAGTAACAATACTAAGTTATTTATGTCCTTACATTTTGAAATGAAAGATTTAGGTGAGGATAATGTGATACTTGGTGTTAAGATAAGGAAAACTGAAAATGGAAATCCATATTGAAAATTGCTAAAGAGATTTGATTGTTTTGATGATGCTCCTGTAAGAACACCTAATGATGCTAGTATGAGTCTTAAGAAAAATAAGGAAGATGGTGTTTCTCGATCTCAATATGCAAAGATTATAGGAAGTGTTGTGTTTTTTATGAACTATACTAGACCTGTTATTGCATATGATGTGAGAAGATTGAGTAGATATACACATAATCCGGATAAAGATCATTTGATTGTCTTTCGTTATTTATTAAGGTATCTTAAGGGTACAATAGTTTATTGTTTGCATTTTAATATTTTTCTACCATATTAGAAGGATAGTGTATGCAGACTGGTAACATTGAATGACGAAGTAAGCTTTACTAGTAGATATGTGTTCTTATTGGGTAGAGGAGCTATTTCATGGAAACTAGCAAAGCAAACTTATATAGCAAAGTCCATTATGGAGTATAAATTTGTTGCTATAGAATTAGAAGGACAAGAGGCTGAGTGATGTACCATTGTGGGGGCATTAGTATCAGTCTCTTTACATTGTGATTTACAGGCTGCCATAGGAATTGCCAAGAATAGTGTGTATGATGGCAAGAAGAGGCATATACACCTCAGACATGAAGTTGTAAAATAGTTACTGAAAGGAGGATTATTTCATTGTAAGATTTGAGAGGAATTTAGTAGATCCTCTCACTAAACCATTATAGTGGTCCATAGCCCTTTATTTGCGTAGTCTATTGCGATAGACTTGTGGTCCATAATCCTTTATATGGGTGGTCTATTGCGATAGACTTGATGGTCTATAGCATTTCATTTGGGTGGTCCTAGTACGAACTTGATGGACAGAACTAAAACCTTTAAAAATTCCATAGCCCTTCTTTTGGGTGGTCTTGGTATGGACTTGATGGATAATTGTAAAATCTTCATAGCTCAATTTTGAGTGGTTTTGTCTTTGACAAACTTGATTAAGTTGGTCTTGGTATGGACTAGATATGAAGTCTTCATAGCTCAGTTTTTTAGTGGTCTATTGCGATAGACTTGATGAAGCAATTAACGTGATTGTGAAGGTGTGGCCGCCTTCTATGAAAAAGTTTAAGGGTCTTTTTCTAGAGCTTTCACGTTGACCCGAGGTTCTATCTGCATGGTCTTAAATAGCACGCTTTTTATCGTGGAATCAAAGGAAATTTAAGGAGTAAAACGTGTTGTGAGGTTCTCAACCATAGTTATTGAAAGTTCAAGAGGTAACTCACTCTCTTTAACAAAGTTGTTGTCTCCCTTCACTATGCATCAATTCAAATTGTTAAAATATTGATGTTTAAGTTTGTTCTCCTGTCTTTTTGCTTAGAAAATAGGTTTTATAAAATGTCCTTTTGTTCTATTTGTTATATCAGTCATTCGTGAGGGATTGTTGGGAATGACTTTGGGCTTTTGGTCCATAGCAAAAGAAAAAGGATTTTTTAATAGTTTTGTAACTGTTTATTTAAATTAGTTTCAAGAATTAATTAGGAAAAATTAATTCTAAAACGGTTTTTATTTAATTCTTTAATTAATTCTAAAAAACGGTTTTTATTCTTCAAATTATTTTTCCTTTATAATGGTTCTTAATTTTTGGAAAAAGAGAGAAAAAAAGTTTTATTCTTCCTCCTGTTTTTCTCTCTAGATACCTATTTCCTGAGCATATTTTTTCGTTGATTCTATTCCGTTCTCCGATGAGTGCGCGTCAGTGATTGGGAGTTGTGTTAACCTTGGGGAGCAACTGGCTTTGGCGATTCAACACCGAGGTCGCGTCGATTTTGCTTTCAAGGCAGTGGATTTTCCACGGCACAACAACGACATTTGATTCCAACACGATTGGCTTACAAGCTGGAGATCTAGCACTTCTACCAGATGAAGCCGCCATAACATGTTGCTTTCTCTAAATTTGAGAGGAGTATTATTTTATGCAACATTCAAAAAAGGAGTACAAAATTCTCAAGAAAACAAATCTTCATGGGAGAAATTTGAAATTAGGTTAATCAAGAGCAGATTTTCTAAAAACCAGGGGCAACAATTCAGAAAATCTTCAACCAATCATCCAATAACGACAGTTCCAACAATCATCATTTGAAAAGGAACATAAAAAACAAACTTTTGCTTTCAAATTGTAGAAACCAAATGTCGATCGTTGTATCGTGGATAAACCCACTACCTTGAAAGTAAAATTGGCGCGACCCCGGTGCTAAATCGTCAAAGCCGGTTGCTCCCCAAGGTTAACATAATTACCAATCGCTGACGTGTACTCGTTGGAGAACGGGTTGGAGTCAATGAAAATTGAAAAAAGAAAAATAAGAACTGCTTTTAAAACAAAAAGAAAACTATTTTGAAACAGTTTTAGAATTAATTGAGACAAACAATTAATTCTTGAATTAATTTGAAACGGTTTTTTCATTATCTTTTAACCCATGATCATTTCGTTATCTAGTCAATGTGGGACTTGATCGCGTTGCCAACCTTTACTTCTTTTTCTCCTCTTTTTTTATCTCATATTCTTCTTCTCTTCTCTCTCTTTTTGTTTCGGATCGGTTGGCATATTTGCCCACCCAAATTGAGCAAAACCAACCATTGAAAAATTGACAGTTGGTGGTCATTGTCGATTTGAGCTCAAAACTAATACCGACCGACTGTGAAAATTTTATTTTTCCAAACAAGTCTCATATATTGTTAGAGTGATCCTTATAAACCATGGAGAATTTGCTTTTTCTTGACACAATAAATTGTTGCCTACGATATATGTAATTCACAAAGATCAATTAAAAGGACAGGAAATTTTAAGCTCATTATTGGAATGTCATAAAAAAATTATATTTTCTACTAATTGTTTGGGAAATTATGGAAAGAAATCGTAAGATTATAAAATGTAGAACATGTTTTTATTTTCATGGCTTAAAAATTGTAGAGGTAGTTGCAAGAATAGCAAAAAAATATTTAAAAAATTATAAATGTAGCAATAATTTCTTAAAATTTATAAAAGTATGCATAATGATACAGAAGGATTAATAAAAAAGGTGGATAGCTTTTCACAACATGCTTTCCTTTAGAGATCACAAAAATATTGAGATATTACAGAAACAAAACCAATATGATCCTTTAAGTAAAGCTTACAGAGGCTCTTCATCTCATACACCTTCATATGCAGAAGTTGTCTCGATTAGAGGCTACTCGTCTTTTGAATCCTCAGACTCATCTACGACAACTTCTAAATCTGAAATTGATCACTTAGAAAAGAAGATTATTGCTCCATATGAAGCTTAAAAAGAAGAGATTTTTAAATGGGACTCAATGATAGTTCTTACCAAGCGATGCTTTCACAATGACTGGAAACGAATACCAGAAGCTTTGAGAGAATTGAACGAATCGATTGACTCTTTTGACCCCTTTCTTGCTGATAAAGCCCTCATCACCATTCGAGACCAAGAGCAAGCAAGACTTCTCTGCTATAATCAGGGTTGGATGTCCATTTATGGTGAAATTTGGAATATGGTCTCTGGAGATCCATTCCCTCCCTAAATTCATTCCTAGTTATGGTGGATGGCTTCGATTTAGGGGTATACCTCTTCATGCCTGGAATATAAATACCTTTAAACAAATCGGTAATGCCTATGGAGGTTTCAAAGATGTGAGCTCTTCAACTTGAAAGAATTTGAATCTAATTGAAGTGCACATAAAGATGAAGGACAACTATTGCGGCTTCATACCGGCTACCATCAAGATGACAGACAATGATGGAAAAAAATTTAGTTCATACAGTGGCGCCGGCAAACAAAAAGTGGTTCACTCGAAAACACCCAAGGATTCATGGCACATTCACAAGGGATGTCGTTGCAAATTTCGATGCTACTGATCAACAGTCTGAATCTTTCTTCTTCCAAGATAATTTTGCCAGTCCTCCCTTACATGCTACTCCCCTTATCCCTAGTGAAAAGCCTAATCAGAAGATAAAGAACAAAAAAAGAAAAGTGAAAATGATCTTTGAGGAGTTAAACGAAGAAACACAGTACGAACATAGATAGGATTTTCAAAAAATATCTCATAAACAAAAGGGACAAAAGCAAAGAAAGGTAACGTTTCTCTCCCCCCAAGAATAATATTGGTTTCTATAATAGATATCTTGCTCTAGCCATTCATTATTATTGAAAAAGATACAAATCCTAGGAACATTAAGTTCTACAATAAAGCCCAACTGGAAGAATCAGCCCATAAGGATATCCAAATCAGATCAGATAAAACAAATTAACCCATCCCCAAGCCTGCTCAACTGAAGAGAGGTAACGTAAATACTGTTGAGTATGACACGACGACTAATATAAGTGATTATCAACCATTAGATGAACTTTATGTTGACTTGGGGATTTTTCTCCATCCAAAGTGATGATTTCGAGTCTAGAGGACTCCCTCAACATAGCTGAGAAAGATGAAGCTATATTAATCTACCCCGCAATTGAAAACCTTATTGAGAATAATTTCGAAGAGTTGTTTACTGCAGCTGAAGTTGTTATTGAGAAGGAGCCATCCTCAACAGATAAGGTGCATTCTAATAGTTCATTTAGAACTCAACTACACGGTTGACTCAAGGAAAATAACTATTGTATCATCCCAATACCAACAAATGAAGTATCTTCACAAGCTACCGTTGAAATTAGGAAACAGGGGCAATATGTTTGTTGATGCAATATTTCGGACATGAGAAACGCACCTAACCCTTACGTGACATCATCAGTTGAATTCGTAATTCAGGGAATTGAGGACCTGCAAAACAAAGAAAAATGACTTCGATGCCTAAGTCAGTAAGAGAATTATAAAATGGAGAAGAAGTCAAAACTTCTAAGTTACCTCCTCTGAAGCTCTTTTGGCTTATTTAGAGTTTTTTTTCTCCCCATCCCCTAGTCCTTTTCCTTCTCTGGAACTCTTCTCCCTTACAATCTCCCGAAAACCCTAGGATTTCCTACTGTTCGCCTGGGCTGTCGAGCTGAGGCTGAGTAGGTGATATGGGGTTGGCTCGATTGGGCTAGGTTCGGCTTGGCATTGGCCGAGGCCGAGTAAATGATTTAGGCTTGGCCCACGCCACTTTTCTTCCAGCCTTTTCCTTAAGTCCGGCCATTTGTATCAAGATGTTCATTGCCCTTTGGTCCAATTTTACCCTTAACATTAGCCCCCACTCCTAAGTTCGTTTTACGAAATCCCATTATTCATTGTCTTCATACTTCAGTGCGAACTTAGGAGTATATCTTCTATCTTTGCCACTTTCCTTCTCGTTCTACCTTTAACATTATACGACGTACCAACCTAGGTATAATCTTATCTAACTTGGCTCCTCCAAGATCACTCTTGGATTCCCGACCGTACGTGGAATATCTATTTGAACCCTTTTTTTCAAGCATTCAACTAGGTTCCTAGTCTGTTGGTATCGTGCCTATCATATCCTGAGGGGCACATACACTTGAACTTGGCTATTCCTGTCAACCCTAGGAAACCCCTATTTGACAAGTCCAATCAAGAATGTTGACTAGTTTATCGAATCTAATCAGTTCCCTAATTTTCTTCCTCTTGCACCTAAACGAAGTTAACCTGCCTATCTTTTGCGATGGGCTTTGGCACATATCTTTAGTTCAACTCGAGGTGGTCCCCATATTTTTTACTTTAAATTTGGTTAATTAACTATAGGGTGGTCATCCCCCAATTTTTCACCAAATATCTTTACTAAAAAAATTGTTTGAGTCCCTCATGGCAATTTTCCCTTTAGGGAATAACTAAATCTCCTGCTCCTAGCTATTGAAATATATTTCATAATCTTCTACATCCAAATACTTTACTACATAAGCAATTGTGTTGCTCCTAATGCGTGATTTCCACAAGTGCACGGGTCAAGTTATAATATAAAATGGTTAAGACCGAGTATCGTTCCATTGAGGATTATGGTACGGTTTAAGTACTAATCTATTCAAGAATTGAATCAACTCTATCTGAGGATTTGAATTCGAAGTTGTATTGAATTGGAAAATAAATAAGGAAAGTAAAGACAAGTTGAAAATCAAGAGATAAAAACATTCTAGGGTGTTGATTTCATTAATTACTTCACTAAGTCATGCTTTAGGTTTTCATGGAATTATGTGCAAACAATATGTTTAAGTCTAGAAACTATTATCCGAATTATTTTCTCTAAAAAACAATACTTTCCCATGCAACTTAATTGATTACTAATTTCTTGAAACCAAGTTAAAAAGCATAGCATTAAGCATAACTATTAACAACTTTCTCTATCAATCAAGCTATTTTCATGAAAGATTAATAAAGATTCAATGTCATAGATCCAATTAGACATACAATTACTCAATCATACATCTAACCTAACAATCATTGATGATCAATCAATAGAGAATGAAGCACAATAACATTGAAAAACATATCATTTAACAACATCCATGAAGAACACTAAAACATTAACTTAAATCCATAATTAAATCATCTAACACCCTAAAACTAAGTGTTTAGCCACACATAGCCATCAAGTACATATTATCATATGAGTTCTCAAGCATAAGAGTAAAGAGAAAGAGAAAACTTAGGAAGAAAAACTCTCGAATTGCTTCCCAATGTTGAATTCCTTTGATCTCCAACTTGGTCGGCACCTTGGGATCTAGAACGGCTTCCAACTGTCCTCTAATCAATTTTCTCTCTTTTTGTAGTAATCTCACACTTTTAGACTCTGATAATTCGTGATTAGGGTTGCTTAAAACATCCCAATATATAGAAGAAAATTTCTAAAAATTGCACAAAATGTAAAAAAAGAAAGGCAGCGTCGCGCTGCTCCCTTAGAGCATCGCGGCGCTGTGGCCAATTCCGTAGCACAGTGCCCTCAAATGCCAATTTTGGTTGCTCTCAGGTCTAGAGTGTAAAAGAGCAATGTTGCGACGCCCTAACGTTACTTTTTCCTATTTTCTAGTGTTTTTTACATGTTTTCATCCGGTTTTTGCTCGGTTTGGTTTCTTTGGCTCCCGAAACTCAATTTCTTCATTATTTACCTGAAAACCACTAGCAAACACATTAAATCCACTAAAAACACTCCTAAATAAAGAGTAATTAACACACAATTTAGGTGCGTTTCAGCTCCCAAAAGTTTTTACAACAAATATTCTTTACTTTTTTGAGTTAGTCAATAATCTAAGATATATTTGAAATATGACCAGTTTAGTATCGAAATAAAACTTATCTTGTATTTTGTCATCTTGTTGAGGTATTCGATCGGAATTGAGACTGAGATTTTCTCCAATGATCAATGTCTCGGACTGGTTGTGATCTTGAATTCTAAATGAATTATCATCCTCTCTCGTGCTTGAATCTTATGTCATACTTGTTATGGTTTCAACTTCATCGATATAGAGTTGGGAAAGGTATTGACTTTCTCTTTTGATTTATTCAACGATAATTTTCAAGTAATCTCCAGGTTGTTTAAAACTTTGCCCAAAAATTTTCTGACAACGTTATATCCTACCAAGTTCATGGCTCTATACATTTTATTCTTCACTTTGTAATATACTCTGATCTTGACAATATGCTCATGATGATGAAAGTTAGGACAATAAGATAGTGTAATGCTTCATAATCCATATTGACTTCAAGATTTGCTCCCAACTGTGCTTGTCCAAGAATTTGTAGCTCCTTTTACTGAATAATTTATCACACATCAAATAGGTTATGACATCATTGTTTTGTTGAGATCTTCTAACTTGTGTGTTTCTTGAATCCTTGAAGATAATCAACTTTGTCTCAATGGAAGGAATTGTTGATCCTACTGTGAGGAGTTTAATGTTATCATATAACGGAGTTGTGATTGTCAAATTTCTCAAATTCTTGAGGTAAACGTTTTTTTTAATTAGAGAATTTAAAATATCAACATGATAATAAATTGACGGACGTTTGTCCACTCACAAAATGAAACTACACTTTATTCTTAAGGGAAATTCTCACAGATAGTAAAACTACCAAACTATTTACAGAAATATAAAAAAAAAAAATGCATGCACACAAGAACTTTAAAGTTTTTTAAAAATACCCAAATTGCCCCCCACTTCATTTGAACTTGCGCACATTCTCAGCGACGATTTCTTCTCCCAAATCTTCTTCATCAAGTGCAGATCTAATCGAGGCAGGAAATTTTTTCTGCCAGATCTTCTTCATCAACAAGACAACAAGCTGATGAAGAAGCAATTTCAATCTCAACCAATCCTCCCTCTCCCGCTCCGTTTTACGACAACCCTTCCTTCTTCTACCATTTCAGTTTTCGGTCACATCCATCGACACCAAAGCCACCGGCACAAATTTTATCAGCCTGCGCCATAAGTTCCATTTCCACTCCATCAAGTCCTCATTGATTATGGCCTCATCCTTCAATCCCGAGCAAGCTAGATCTCCACCTGCACTTTTGTTGCCAATCCCTTCGATCACTAAGGTCAGTTTGTCAACTTGACTCATTCCCAGCTCGGTTTATCAGCACCTTCTGTCAACCTTTTATAAGCACATTATCTATAGTAATCTATCACTATATAACACTGATACTGTCACTGTCTATCACTAATAGACAATGATAGTCTATTAGTGAAAGACCGTGATAGTCCACTATCACTTTCTATCAACCTACACTTTATCAGCCTTCTATCAGCAACCTTTTATCAGCAAGTATTTATCAGCACATTATCTATAGTAAACTATCACTATCTATCATTGATAGAAAGTGGTAAACCACTATTACTTTCTATGAACCCACTCTTTATTAGCAACCTTCTATCAACCTTCTATCAGCAAATATTTATCAACTCATTATCTATAGTAATCTATCACTGTCTATTATTGATAGAGGGTGATAATGGTTTATCACTATCTATCGCTGATAGACAATGATAGTGGTCTATCACTGTCTATTAGTGATAAACAGTGATAAACCATTATCACTCTCTATCAACTTACTCTTTATCAGCCTTCTATCAACCTTCTATTAGCAACCTTCTATCAGCACATTATCTATAGTGATCTATAACTATCTATCTGCTCAAAATATGTATTTTCCTCTCTTATTATTCACAAGGCTAGGATAGATTTCTTAAATAGAAGAAACACCCAATTACAAATAAGGAAAATATAACTATGGCAAATATAATAAAATAAATACAGTGAAAATATTAACAAAATAGAAAATAATCAACACTCCCCCTCAAGCTGGTTGAAAGATATCATTCATGGCCAGCTTGTCAATTAAGTTGATGAATTGTCACTTTGGAAGGCCTTTAGTTAGCACGTCTGCAATTTGTTCTGTTGTTGGAAGATAAGGTATGCATATTATTCCAGCATCAATATTCTCCTTTATGAAATGTTTATCAACTTCAATATGTTTTGTCCTATCATGAAGGACCGGATTGTGGGCAATAGAAATTGCTGCTTTATTATCACAATAAATTCTCATGGGAATCGTCTGATAGAATTTCAGTTCTTCTAGTAGTCTTCTTATCCATATGCCTTCACAAATACCATGGGCTAATGCCCTAAATTCAGCTTCAGCACTACTTCTCGCGACCACACTTTGTTTTTTACTTCGCCAAGTAACAAGATTTCCTCCAACAAAGGAGCAATAACCCGAAGTGTATCTTCTATCAGTAGTACTACCTGCCCAATCTGCATTCGTGTAAACTTTGACATTTAGATGATCATACTTTCTAAACAATATGCCTTTCCCAGGGGTACCTTTCAAATATCTCAAGATTCTATAAACGGCATCAAAATGTGCTGGTCCAGGTGCATGCATGAATTGACTCACCATACTGACGGCAAAAACAATGTCAGGACGTGTGTGTGAGAGATATATGAGTCTCCCCACAAGTCTTTGATACTTTTCTTTGTCTTTTATTTCTTTTTCAGTTGCAGCTTCTAATTTTAAGTTCTGCTCAATGGGTGTGTCAACTACCTTGCAACCAAGCAAACCTGTTTCTTTCAGGAGGCCAAGAACATATTTCCTTTGGTTGACAATAATGCCACTCTTGGACCTGGCAAACTCCATGCCTAGGAAGTACTTTAAGGTTCCTAGGTCTTTGATTTGGAAATCAGAAGCTAGTAGTTCCTTCACACAAGTCAGTCCTATTTCATCATTACCTGTAGGAATAATATCATCAACATACACTATCAAGACAATAACTTTGTCATTTTTTATATTTTTATAGAACATAGTGTGATCAGCTTGACTTTGACTGAACCCATAACTGGTGATTGCCTTCTCAAACCGTTCAAACCAGGCTCTAGGAGATTGTTTAAGGCCGTATAATGATTTCTTTAACTTGCACACTTTGTTAACCCCGAGATCCATCTCGAAGCCAGGTGGCAGGTCCATAAAAACCTCTTCTTCAAGATCCCCATTAAGAAAAGCATTTTTAACGTCAAGTTGATAGAGAGGCCAATCAAAATTAACTGCAACAGACAACAAAATTCTGATAGAATTAATTTTAGCAACGGGCGCAAATGTTTCCTGGTAGTCAACTCCATAAGTCTGAGTGAACCCTTTAGCAACCAATCTAGCCTTGTATCTTTCGATACTACCATCTGCGTTACATTTTACAGTGAACACCCACTTGCATCCTACTGTTTTTTTTGTCATTTGGTAGATCAACTATGTCTCATGTGCAATTTTGTTTCAGCGCATTCATTTCTTCCATCACTACTAAATTCCAGTTCAAATCATTTAGGGCCTCCTGAATATTCCTTGGAACTAACAGGTCGGTTATTTTGGATGTGAAGGCTTTATGACTGTCAGACAATCTATGATAAGAAAGATAATTTGCAATGGGATATTTGACACATTTACGAGTACCTTTCCTAAGAGCAATTGGAAGATTAAGATCAGGAACATCAGGTAGGGAATTATGAGAAGAAGAAGAGTGTATGTTACCTGGATCTTCAAGATCATTCATCAGAGTATTAGATTGGTCCTGTGATAGATCAGATGTCTGTTCTCGATCCTTTTGAGTCAAGTTTCTTCTAGTATAAAACTGAAGTTCAGGTGTTAGTGTTGCTCCCCCTGAAGAGGAACTTTCTATACTTGATATCGCAGGACTAGTGTTCATAATTTCAGGGCCAATAATGTGTGGGGTTTCCCAAAAATGATCTTCAAGATTAGATTCCCCCCCCCCTCCGAAGAGAATTTGGGCTAAAATAAGGTTGATTTTCTAGAAATACTACATCCAAACTCTCTACATACTTGTTGGTCGAGGGGTCAAAACATTTATAAGCTTTCTTATGAGGAGCATAACCTACAAAGATGCATTTAATGGCTCGAGGATCAAGTTTAGTGCGAGCAAGAGAAGTATGAACATATGCAAGACACCCAAATAATTTCATTGGTAAGTCAGAAAAAAGCCTAACATTAGGAAAAAGATCTTTAAAGTGATTGAGAGGCGTTTTAAAATTCAAAACCTTAGTCGACATTCGATTGATCAAGTAGGTAGCAGTAAGGACTGCATCACCCCACAAATATTTTGGAACATTCATAGAAAACATAAGGGCACGGGCAACTTCAAGGAGATGTCTATTTTTTCGTTCAGCAATGTCATTTTGTTGAGGAGTATCACGACATGTAGCTTGATGAACAATACCCTTATCGTGCAAAAAAGTTATCAAATGTTCATTGAAATATTCAGTACCATTATCAGAGTGAAGAATGCGGATTTTATTTTGAAATTGAGTCTCAATCATATTGTAAAAATGAACAAAAACGTCTTTTACTTCTGATTTTTTGGTTAATAAATAAAGCCAGGTTAGACGAGTGTGATCATCTATAAAGGTAAACAAACCAACGCTTACCACTATGTGTCAAGATTTTAGACGGTCCCCACACATCAGTATGAATTAAAGAGAAAGGTGAGGAAGTCTTGTAAGGTTTAGGCAAATAAGTGGATCGATGATGTTTGGCAAAAATGAAACTTTCACAATGAAAATTAGAACAATCAATTCCTTTAAATAAATCTGGAAATAAATATTTTAAATAAAAGAAATTTGGATGCCCTAATATATGATGCCAAAGCATGATAGTTTCTAGAACAGAGGAAAAACTGACACTACTGAAACCCTGAGCCATTTTAGGAAGAAACTTTATCATCAAAGTAATAGAGACCATCAATCATTCTAGCACTGCCAATCATCTCCCCCGAGTCCTGATCCTGAAAGGTACAATGAGTTCCACAAAAAATAACACGACAGTTAGCGTCCTTAGAGATTTGACTGACAGATAACAGATTACATGCTAACTTTGGAACATGAAGAACATAACGTAAAGTAAATTTTTGAGTCAAAGGAATATGTCCTTTGCCTGCAATAGGGGCAAAACTACCATCTGCAATGCGAATTTTGGAAGTACTATATATCGGAGAGTATGATTCAAACAAAGAGGAGGAACTAGTTATATGATAAGTGGCTCCAGAATCTATAATCCATGGAGAAGAATTTATGCAAGAAAATGCTTGAGGATAATTACCTGCTTGTGCCAAGGAAACACTAAGATTACCAGATGAAGAACTAGTTTTTAGCAGTTGAAAGATTTGGTCAATCTGCTCCTTGCTAAACAGATTAGAGTCAGTCAGATTTGCACTGGAGGTATGTTGATGGGAGTGTCTGTCACTTTGTTTAAAACTCTTCCAATTAGCAGGTTTTCCATGAAGCTTCCAACAGGTTTCACGAGTATGTCGAGGTTTATTGCAATGATCACATCAGACCCGAGGCTTTTCATGTGTCTTGTTGGGATGATCAGAGGTCTTCATGGCAGTATGTTCAGTTACCAACGCAGAACTCTCAACTGACTCAATAGGTTTTTTTCCAATCATCACATTCCTGCGACTTTCTTCCCTACGAACTTTAGAGAAAACATCATTAATAGTAGGAAGAATAATTTTCCCAAGAATTCTACCTCGGACTTCATCAAATTCAACATTGAGGCCAGCAAGAAATTTGTAGATACGGCTGTCCTCCACAGTTTTCCTGTAATATTTTTGGTCATCTGTAGATTTCCACTCATATGTATCAAAGAGATCAAGATCTTGCCAGATTCTCTTAAGAGAGTGAAAATATTGTGTGACTGATTGACCTCCTTGTCGCATATCTCCTAATTTGAGATTTAACTCAAATACTTGTGACTAGTTTCCCAAATCAGAGTACATCTGTGTCACACTATCCCACAATTCCTTTGCAGTGGAGTACCACATATAATTGCAGCTGATGTCTTCAACCATGGAATTAATGAGCCACATCATGACCATGAAATTTTCAGCATCCCATATAGCAAAGGACGGATCCTCTAGAGGAGGGTTGCTTTTCTCTCCCGTAATATAGCCTATCTTTCCTTGTCCACGGATATACATCCGAACACTTTGAGACCAACGAAGGAAATTATCTCCATTAAGTCGAATAGAAGTTATTTGGATAGTAGGAGGATTGAGGTGGATTCGATTGTCTGAAACCTTTGTAATAGGTGCCTTTTCATCTGACATGGTGACAGTTACAGTGAGGCAACAGCTTACGGCTGAACCAAAGAGGTACCACGGCTGAAGAACAAAAAAAGATTCAAATGATAGTACGGCTAACAAACGGTTACAGACAGTCGGAATAACGAGCTGCTAGTCAGATCCGGTGAGCAGAAAAAACGACGCACTCTGTTGAGGTACTGTGTACGGACGGCGGCGGCAGTGGAGGTTTAATCTAGGGTTAGGATAGTTTTTAGGTTTTTTTAGCTCTGATACCATGCTCAAAATATGTATTTTCCTCTCTTATTATTCACAAGGCTAGAATAGATTTCTTAAATAGAAGAAACACCCAATTACAAATAAGGAAATTACAAATAAGGAAAATATAACTATGGCAAATATAATAAAATAAATACAGTGAAAATATTAACAAAATAGGAAATAATCAACACTATCATTGATAGACAGTGATAGAATACTGTCAATGTCTATCACTGATAGACCATTATCACTCTCTATCAACCTACTCTTTATCGTCCTTTTATCAACCTTCTATCAACATTCTATCAACACATTATCTATAGTAATCTATCACTATCTATCATTGATAGACAGTGATACACATTGTCACTGTCTATCACTGATAGATAATGATAATGGTCTATCACTATCTATTAGTAATAGGTAGTGATAGACCATTATCACTCTTTATCAACCTACTTTTTATCAGCCTTCTATCAACCTTCTATTAGCACATTATCTATAGTAATATATCACAATCTATCATAGAGCATCTTCACTATCTATCATTGATCGACAATTATAGTGGTCTATCACTGTCTATTAGTGATAGGCAGTGATAGACCACTATCACTCTCTATCAACCTACTCTTTATCAGCCTTCTATCAGCAACCTTCTATCAGCACATTATCTATAGTAATCTATCACCATCTATCATTGGTAGATAGTGATAGAACACTATCACTCTCCATGAACCTGTTCTTTATCAGCAACCATCTATTAACCTCCTATCAGTAAATATTTATCAACACAGTGGCTATTAGTCTATTGCTATCTATTATGATAGAAAGCGATAATAGTCTATCGTTGTCTATCATGATAGACAGTGATAGACTAGTAGGATAGAGCATTCAATGCTTGCGCGTTCTTCCAGGTCGGGAGGCTTTGTTGTTAGGCTGAGGATTAAGAGTGGGTCGCTCAAATTCAACTGATCGAAATTCAACAATATCACTTATTAGATTTCGACTCTATTCCTGATATATAGAGATAGAGTTCTATCACAGTCTATTGTTTGAATTCTATTTTGGTTTATTTTTGTAAATGATAGAACTTTATCTATATCGATGATAGATATTGATAGAACTCTATCTTTATCTATCAATGATAAATAATATAGAAATTTATGTGCTTGTTCTTCTTCTTTTTCTTTTTCTTCTTTTTTGACTGATTAAATCTTTATTTATGTTTATCATTGCTAGCAATAACATTATATAACATTATTGAAAGAGATTCCAACAATAGCAATAACATATATATCACTATCTATCTAGGATAGACTTTGATAGTAGTCTATCAAAGTCTATCACAAGTTTATGATTAATATTTATACCTTTGGTCTCACTTTCTCCTTTTGCTTTTCAGTTTTTATTTTCTTTCCTTTGCTTAATGACTCGCCTTTGGCTGTTTTCCTTTTTATGTTACTTACCATTTATTCACAAAATCTAGGTTTAATAAGTATGATCACTGAACAAAAATTAGGTTTAATAACTAAGATCACTGATAGATTGAGGAGGAGGAGGAGGAGCGACGGTCGGAAGAAGAAGAGGAAGAAGAAGAAAAAGAAGAAGAAGAAGAAGAAGAAGAAGCAGTTGTCGGAAGAAGAAGCGGCTGTCGGAAGAAGAAAGAGAAGGAGGAGGAGGAGGATACAGAGAATTTTGTTTGAAATTGCAATGATGGAATTGAAGAGGAAGACAAACCATTTTCACGCGTGCGTAGATTGTTGGACGGAAAAATGAATTTGACAAAAAAATTGTGGGTTGTTTACCAATTAATCGTGGGTCGCGCAGGTCGGGTCAGATCAAGTAGAGGGTCGCGTGCAAATTGTGCATGATTTTTGCATGTGGGCTGGGCTTTTTTGGTATTTCGGTGGGATGTGGTTGGGTATCCAAAATTTTGCTATAGCTTATAAATAGTTTGCTCAATTCTTCTATATTTAAAAAGCCCTCTATTCTTAAAGTAAGAGTGTGATTTGGTGAGACATTATTTATATTAAATTTTGACATTTATGTGTTAATTAAATGTTCCTCCTTTAAATTGGATTTCAAAAACATAATAAATTTTGTCAATGAATTTTAAATAAAATTGACAATGAACAATAGTTTTGTCTAGGCTGAGATATGTTTAAGTTGACCATAAGAGAACACCTCTACCTGAGAATTATTCAATTAGTCATATTTTATTTAATCTTAGGTAAAATAAATATGTTCCTCTCAAATAAAGATCATCTTTAATCAAATGAATTTGATAACAAAAATAAGGTTTTCAAATGAGTGTTGTAGGGTGCTAACACCTTCTCTACCCTCAATGACCCCAAATTTAACTTTGGAAAAGTAGATTGTTTGTTTTTCTTTTAATATGAATGATCAATCACACCACACAATGATTGGTGACGACTCTAAACCTTTCACTTCGGAAGAGATCCTTAGACAAGGATGTCGGTCGCTCTGCATCAAAATTGGAATTATATTTGTGATTACGAGGGAAAGATATTGAAATATGAGATACACGCAGGTAATTAATAACAAAATCTCTTTGAAATAGTAGGTTCATCAACTTAAAAAAAATATCCACTTCACATGTTGTTGAGCCCGAGAAAAAAAGGTTTTAATTTATGCAAATATTTTTCAAAATACTGGTAAAGATGGACATTTTAATAAATTTGAGAATTCGATATTTTCCAACTAATATGAATATTATTTAAGTAAATGATGGGAGAAAACAATGTTATTGCTTATGGGGAAATGCTTTCCTGTCACATATATGGCCAACATCAAACATACAACAATTACACTGTTCTGATATTTCAAGGTTTTATTTTGGCAACTACCATGTATATATGTTTTTTTTTTTTCCTGTTTTTTCAGCTTCTGCTCTTTGACTTGACCAAATTAATGAAGGGATAAAACATTGTTGTTTTGCCGGCTAAAATGGATTTCATTGGATGAGTTTGAGAAAACTCCAAAGTAATTAATTAAATGGCTAAAGATTCAGTTTTTCTTTCTATAAATATAAAAGCAAAAACCTCATCATGTAATATTATCAGATTAGGGCTCTAATAAGCTTAATTTTTAGCTGCTTTTGAAACAATGGAATGTTGTCATGGATTCTCTTCCAACTGCAAGCTTTTGATAATGGCTTTTGCTTGCACTTTGCTTTTCATCACCTCCCAAGCAGCTGATGATGATAGAAAGGCATATCTTTTAAATTTTCATGTTCATTATTTCATTTTCTCAAATTTATTGTTGGAGTTACAAAATATTTGTCATTTTATCCTCTTGAATTTAAATGAGAATACGGGGGAGTTTTATTTCAAAACTAATTAGCTTTGAGATGAAATCTCATATTTAGATAAATATGGTCGGTATCAAAATCCATGAAACCAAACAAGTATTCAGCCAAAAAAAAACAAAAAAAAGAATTCGACCCAAAATCAATTTGACATGGGCGATGTAGCTCATGTCTTCTCATTTAGCTTTCCTCTTGAGTCACATCCCAATATTTTTTTTGGGTGGCCTTCATGTTCTCTTATATCATATTAGATAGGGTAATTACAATGGGTAGCACTTTTAGGAATAATAATTAAGTGTATAACAACATTTTAAAATAATTGCAAATATAACAAAATCTATCAGTGATAGACTCTATCACTGATAGACTCCTATTAGCCATTTGGTGATTTGGTCTATCATTAATAGACTTCTCTTAGCGATATGATCTATCACTGCTAGACTCTGCGAGTTGAATCTAAATTTTGCTATATTTATAAATTATTTTGCATTGTGTTGTCTCTGCAATACTCAATGAGTATGATTGGTATATATTTGCAATTATCCTTATTAGATAAATATGAGATTCTTCTACCATTTCAAAACCAATTGGCAATAGAAATAATAACTCATCTATTATCTTATAAAGATTATAAGGTCTCGTCTCTTCAGTTTTCCAATGTGACATCCTAAACATGCCTTTCACGATGCATGGTGTATGTTTGGGTTCATCATTGTTGAATTGGATCTCAATTGCTTCATATTTATCTAGAGTTATTTTTTATATAAACTTACTTTCTAAAGGAGGAAAAAAATAGAAAATAAAAAAAACCGACCTTTTGTCCTTTTCTCACTTTTTTTTTTCTCTATAGATGTTACACTACATAGTACATATAATACACAATTTTTTGTCATATATACTTTTATATTTTAAAAATAGTTAAAAGAAATGTATATAGTTTGTATTATGTGAAAAGTATACTAACATAATTTATTCTATACATATCATGTGTTTATCAATTTTGTAACACTAAATAACATAACATTATATGTAGGTTTTAAACATAGTTAAAAAGTATTTAAAATCACCAAATATTTTTAAAATTGTTAAGAGTTATATATGATTTGTAAGATTATAATTTGGAGATGTTAATGAAGTTTGTGTGTTTGAGATGGCATGCAGGTGTATGTTGTGTACATGGGAAAACCATCTGAAGGAGATTTCTTAGCTGTGTCTGAACAACACACCAACATGCTTCAACAAGTTCTTACAACAAGGTTTTTTTTTTTTTTTTTTAGGTTAACATTTAGAGGGAAAGATTAAACTATATGTACCTTTGAAGAAATGATAATTCATACTAACTTGTTGAATTATGCTCAGTTGACAACTATAAAAAATATTATGATTGTTGTAACATGTTGATGGTATACTTTATCACCGAGATGTTAAATTCTTTATTTGAAAAAATTGACTAAAGAAGTCTTTAGATAATGTTTCAAAAATTCTAATAAATAATGCTAATATATAAGGGAGTTTTTAAAAATAGAAAAATAAGAGAAACTATTTACACAAAAATAGCAAAATTTTTAGATAGTTGTGATAGGCGCTGATAAAAGTCTATCAGGGTCTATAAGTGATAGAAATGATAGAAGTCTATCGCTGATAGATGCTGATAGAAGTCTATCAATGTCTATCAGTATTTTTTTTTTTTTTTTTGCTATTTTTGTAAATAGTTTGACTTTTTTTTTATTTGTAAAAATTTTCTTATATATTTGGGGGTGGGAGAAAGAAAATTGAAAAAGTTGTGTTATATTAGAAATTTCTTATGATGTCTGACGGACAATCGGTTCCTAATTCTAGGTAGGGTTGGTTTTTTTTAATAGATTAACGAAGATACAAGAACATAAGAGTTGTTTTTAAATATGGAAAAATGAGTTAAAATATTTATCAATATAGAAAAATTTTACTCTGATAGACTTCTATCGTTGGCGATAGATATCGTCCAGTAATAGAAGTCTATCGTTAATAGATAGTAAATTTTTTTATATTTGTAAATAGTTGGATATTTTTTTAATTTATAATAATTTTTCATAACAAAATAACATTTAAATTAATAATGTAATTGTGTAGGAATGTAACTAAAAGTTTTTAAAGCATAGAGGATAAAATTTTAAAAATATATATTTAAATATCAGATTCAAGAATAAAACTCTGCCCTAGGAACGAATTGATATATATAAATATCATTATAAAAAGAAAAGTCCCATATATGATCCTAATTGAGCATCCAAATCTTGTTCCTTAAAATGCTTAGGCTTTTTTACAATATTACAATTCAAACAAGGATTTAATACAACAAATAAAAGAGTCAATGATACATGAAAAACGCAAAAGGAGTAGATGCTACGCTTATATTAAGATTATATTCAAACATGGAGTAGAAATTATATTGAAACTTACAACGACTCTTAAATGAAGTTAGTAATATATTGTCTAATTGATCTAATAATGTCCAAAGTTCACTATAACGACCAATATATAATTTCTCTAAACATTCCTAAACATACAAGAAAACACTCGACAATATATTCCTAAATTTGACTAACTTAAACATATTGTTACTAAAACAATTTGCCATATTTTTTTAGCTAATTAAATAGAAACAAGTTTGAATATTATAGGCTAACTATTTGATTTTTATTTTTGAAAATAGAAGCAATTTTCTTTCAATTTTTTATCATTGGTTTCATTTGAATCGTTAGTCAACTTAAAAAAAAAAAAAAAAACAAAAAAAAAAAAAAAAAAAACAAAACTAGCTGCTATTTTAGTTTTTAAAACTTACTTGGTTTTTTAAAACATTAATAAAAAAAGTAGATAACAAAGTAAGAAAATTTAGAGATGAGAGAAATATTTATAGGCTTAATTTTTAAAAATTAAAAACCTAAAACTAACGCCTCGTTTGATCACTATTTGATTTTTTGTTTTTAGTTTTTAAAGATTAAGCCTACAAACCCTTTTATGCTTTCTTATCTACTTTTTAGTCATGTTTTCAAAAATCAAGCTAAATTTTGAAAACTAAAAAAAATTGTTTTTGTTTTTGAAATTTAGCTAATAATTCAATCATCGTGCAAACCTATGAAAAGAAAATGTAAAAAAATCGACTTAAGTTTCAAAAACAAAAGACGAAATAGTGACTAAACATGTTGCGAAAAGGGGCAATAGGGATTGACTTTTTCAAACTAATTAACTTTGTTGATCACAGTGAAGCATCAAAATCTCTGGTGTATAGCTACCACCGGAGCTTCAGCGGCTTTGCAGCGAGGCTCAGCGAGGAGGAGGCTCGAAAATTGGCCGGTGGGTTTTTCTTGTTTTCTAAAAAATATTTTAACTTGTTAGTTAAGAGGTTTTTGTGAATTTTGATGGTCGGGTTTTTGATTTGCAGAGATGAATGAAGTTGTATCTGTGTTTCCAAGTGAAAAAAAACAGCTTCATACCACAAGATCATGGGATTTCATGGGTTTCTTCCAACAAACTCGTAGAACCAACTTGGAGTCCGATTTGGTCGTCGGAATGTTGGATACTGGGATTTGGCCGGAATCTCAAAGCTTTTCCGATGAAGGCTTTGGCCCGCCGCCGCTTAAATGGAAAGGCCAATGCCAACCCTTTTCCAATTTCACCTGCAACAAGTAAATCTCATTTTACACCCATTTTCTTTTATTTTTTTAATGCGAATTTGAATCTCTGATTTTTGTTTAGGTTTTACGAAGAAGTTGAATTATTGTCATGTAGATATGTCATTTTACACCTTTAATTTAATATATTAAGCTACACAATAATTATAGGATATAGAGATTTGAAACTCGAATTTGAGTAAAAGAGCATATGTTAATTTTATTTATTTATTTTTTTTTTGTTATTAATTACATTTTAAGAAAATTTACATATTTTCTAGAAGAGAGGAAACATAGTTGATTCAATTGGACTCATGGTCTAAATGGTCTTCCTGTGATTTTTATATTTTGGTTAGATTTTATTTATTTATTAGATTTTTAAAAAAAATTACTTGGTCTTCTTTGAAGGTAATTTAAATAAAAAAAAAATTGTCTTGATGTTTGAGTTTTTGAAAACGTGTAGGAATGCCTTTCAAAAAAAAAAAAAAAAAAACTTTAATATATTACTTTGTTAATTATAATACAAACATTATACCAATTGAACTATGTTCATTTTGACAGTTTATTATTCTTGTTATTATTTAGAACATTAATTAGCTCATTACTCCCTTTGTGTCATGCATAAAGAAATTGTACCATGTATTTAAAAAGAGAAAAAAAATGTTGTACCATGTAAAAGTAAGGTTTAAATACTACTTTGGTCTCTATATATTTGACTTTTATTCATTTTGGTCTCTATACTTTTAAAATGTCCATTTTGGTCTCTATACTTTTAAATTGTTCATATTAGTCCCTATACTTTGAATTTTGGTTCATTTTGGTCTCTATACTTTCAAAATGTTCATTTTGGTTCTTTTATTTTCAATTTTAATTCATTTTGGTCCCTTAGAAATGATATAAAAATGAGAAGGGAAGGATCAAAAGTAATGGTTAAAGTTGGATGAAATTGTATTAAATAAAAATTATAGGTATCAAATTGAAACTACACTTAAATGTAAAATAGTCATTTAACTTTATTACAACAATAAGGATGAGGGATCAAACATCCAAAGGTGTAGATTCAGCTATGAAAAATTTTAAAATTTTTCTAAGATGATGATTTAATGGGTCATCAACTTTTAATTATGTTGTCTATTTAATTAGTATTATTCTTTTATGTAAAAAAATATTGAACTTAATTTATTTAGTCATTTTTCTTGATGTTATTGGAAAAATTGCATATAAAGCACATTTTAAAGGCCCAAAATGGCAAATGATCTAATTTTTGAAAAAAATGCCAAATGACCATTTGATTATGTCATGACCACGTGAAATTACACCATTGCCCTTCTTTTTTTTCTTTCTTCTTTCCTTTCTCCACGTTGTTCTAACTTTTTTTTTCTCCTTTTTTCTCTTCTTCCCAAAATCCTCCTTCTCCCTCTTCGTCTTCTCCTTCTTCTGGAGAGAGAGCGAGAAAGAGAGAGAGGAAGAGGAGAGAAAGAGAGGAAGGGAGAGGGAGGGAGAGAGAGCAAGAGACAGAGGGGGAGCGAGAGAGGGGGGGAGAACGAGAGAGAGGGAGAGGGAGAGAGGGGAGAGAGAGAGAGCTAGAGTCAGATGGGCTTTTCAGAGAGGGGAGAGAGAGAGCTAGAGTTAGATGGACTTTTCGCGTGCGCCAGTTTATTTTGGTAATTTTATCTGATCTTGACGTCAGCAAAGAATCGTTTGACATTTTTTGAAAATTCGAGTCATTTGACATTTTTTTTGTCAAATTTTTTGGTCATCCGTACAAATTTTCCGATGTTATTATGTATTCGAGATCAATTTTTTATTTGGCAAGGAAAATTTAAGTCTGCTTATTGTCTATGTTGAAATTTTATGTAGTAAAATAATCGGAGCTCGATTCTTCCGGAGCGAGCCTCTCACCGGAGCCGATATTCTTTCTCCGAGAGATACAGAAGGCCATGGAACCCACACTTCCTCCACCGCTGCTGGTAATTTTGTATCCAGCGCCAGCCTCTCGGGCCTCGCCGTCGGCACCGCTCGGGGCGGCGTTCCCTCCGCTCGCATCGCCGTCTACAAGATCTGCTGGTCCGATGGTTGCTTCGACGCTGACATCCTCGCAGCTTTCGACAGTGCAATCGCTGATGGAGTCGATATCATCTCCATTTCCGTCGGAGGTTTTATCGCCAAGAATTACTTCAACGATTCAATCGCTATTGGGGCTTTTCACGCAATGAAGAATGGGATTTTGACTTCAAATTCCGGTGGCAATTCTGGCCCTAGCCTTGGTAGTATCACGAATGTTTCTCCATGGTCGTTATCGGTGGCTGCTAGCACCATCGATAGGAAGTTTGTGACTAATGTGAAGTTAGGTAATGGAGAATCCTTTCAGGTGAGCCCTATATCGCTTTATTGTTTCATGAATGTGATATGTTCTGCAATGTTCCAATCATTGATAAAGTTGCACACCACCTGTTTGTTAGGGGATCTCTGTGAACACCTTCCAACTTGGAGATGAGTTATTTCCACTTATATATGCTGGCGATGCCCCTAATATAACTGCAGGTTTCAATGGATCATTATCAAGGTAATTGAAGCTAAAAAATTGCTTATTATGGACTTGTTAGAAATGGTGGATGGTTGACTGATGTTACTCTGACGATTTTATGATAAAATCTAAATGTGCTGTGTTTTTCTCTAGTTGAAGAACAAGTTTTGGGTTTAGAGGAATTGAATTTTGGTGTTACAATGCAGGTTCTGCTTCCCAGGTTCTTTGGACGTGGACAAAGTTCAGGGGAAGATTGTTTTATGCGATGAGATTGGTGACGGAGAACCAGCTTTGAGCAGTGGTGCGGTTGGTACAATAATGCAAGATGATAGCCACCAAGATGTTGCCTTTCTTTTCCCCCTACCTGTTTCCTTGATAGACTTGAACGCTGGAAAGAATGTTTTCCAATACCTGAGATCAACCAGGTATAATGGCATATCGCTGAAAGCTTACATAGTATTTAAATTATATTTTAGTTTCTTAACTTTTGTGTTTGATTAATCTCTAAAGTTTCTAAGTTTCTATTTTAGTTTTTAACTTCATAAACTTTCTATAAAAGGTATTTTCAAATCTTTGCCATTAATTTGTAGAAATGATAACAAAAGTTCTTTATAGGCACATACTTTATTCAATTTATCTTATCAATAGATGTCTACATTAAGTCAATTTGAACATTCCTCAATTGATAAGACTCCTATGACCTTCTTTGAGGTCGAAGATTCATTCCCACCCTCACCTTGTTGAACTCTTTAAAAAATGTCTATATGAAAAAGTTTGTGTTTGAAGGCACATATTGGTATGGTAAGCTTCAAGTTTCTAAATGTAAATGAACTCTTTTTAATAATGAATGAAAACTAATGCTAAGGGCTACAGTCGTAGATGATGTATAGCATATTGACTAGGACAGGATATTTGAAAATTGAAAAACTAAAACCTAATATTCAAAAGTTTAGAGTCCAAAACATTGATTGACTAGAATAGAATTTCAACCTTACAAATTCAATGGCCAGTTTTGACCTTCTTAGCTTGAAACAGTTTGAAACCATCCTTTTTCATTTCGTGTTTTTACTTGATAGCAATCCGGTAGCTACCATAGAAAAGAGTACTACCATTGAGGATCTGTCAGCTCCATCTGTAGTTTCCTTCTCATCAAGGGGTCCTAATATAGTTACGCTGGACATTCTCAAGGTAACTCATTCGACTAAGTTTACTCATGACTTGTTAAGGCTAAATCCTCATTGGTTTTTGACTTTTAGAAATCTCTTGTAGCCTGATTTGGCAGCACCAGGAGTGGATATACTAGCATCTTGGTCTGAAGGCACAACGATCACAGGTTTAGAAGGGGATAACCGAATAGCTCCATTTAACATAATCTCTGGCACATCCATGGCTTGCCCACATGCAACAGGAGCAGCTGCCTATGTCAAATCCTTCCACCCAACTTGGTCTCCAGCTGCTATTAAGTCAGCACTTATGACAACTGGTAATAGTTTGAGCTTAATTTTTAGTACGAGTAATTTAACTTAGATCGTATTTTTAATCTGAACTTTCTTGTTTATTTCATTTGAGTCTAGATTTAAAAATGCCCGGGTTTAACCAATTGTCTTTTAAAATTTATGCTGCAGTCTCTAAACATGGATAAATAAATTATTTTAGTCTTTACAGTTAATATCTTAGGCAGTAGTACTTAAATTATTCTATAGGTTCTATTTTGCACAATTGGAGCCCTTTTCTTTAGGAGGGCTTCCTTTTGAGGGCTTGTCTTTTTGTATGCCCTTATATTATTGGACTTTTAATATCAAAATAACATTAAATGCCGATGTTTCTAGGCACCCATTTATCAAACTCATCAATGTCACTACTCACTGAGAATAGTAGTGCTTTAAATATTGTTCCCTATGCACTTGCCTAACCTTAATCTTTAATCTTTTACAGCTTTTCCCATGACTCCAAAGTTAAACACGGATGCTGAGTTTGCATATGGAGCAGGTCACTTAAATCCAGTTAATGCCATTAACCCCGGTTTAGTCTATGATGCTGAAGAGCTTGACTACATAAAGTTCTTATGTGGGCAAGGACATAGTGCTGAAAATCTTCATCTTGTTACCGGTGACCAAAGCAACTGTTCGGGTGTTACAAAAACAGCTGCATCAGATCTAAACTATCCATCTGTTGCTCTAGTGATCAACTCTCCAAGTCGAAGATTGATTCGTCGTGTCTACCACAGGACTGTCACAAATGTCGGGTTGCCAGTGTCAACTTATAAACCAGTTATTCAAGTTCCACACGGGCTCAAAGTTACAGTACGTCCTGCTACTCTTTCTTTCCGTTCTCTTGGACAAAAGATATCCTTCACTGTGACTGTGACGGCTAAAGCAGAAGTTGGTGGAAAGATGCTTTCTGGTAGCTTAACCTGGGATGATGGAGTGCATCTGGTGAGGAGCCCCATTGTTTCATTTGTTATTCCATCATCATAAGAGCTTCATGTGCTTATTTAGTATTGTCGGGAAGTCCCCTCAATTCCCTTTTGTTTCAAGTGATTTGATGATTCTATCAATAAATTCTTCTTTATTACTTATTTCGAATTCTAATTGATATTTGATATAATAACAATATTTGCTTTGGGAATTCCCTTAATGTGAAAGGGTACTAAACACCTACACTTACTAAGGACGTGGATCACTTTTGCTTGAGTAATGGTACGAGTTTAAATTTGTTTATGGTATAAAATCTTTAGTATTATATCTATTTAATTTTTTAAAAAAATCAATCTGAACATAGTTTAAAGGATAAGCCAGCGCTCCTAGTGTTTGGATTACCATTGTTTTGTTTATACGTTGAATTAAGAATCTAAATTACACTCTACAAAACTACTTTGGCTTCAAACACAATCATCATAATTTCAAGCACTAGGTTCTAAAATTTGACATTCCCATCTCAGTATCAAAGTATCTTTCATCTATTGAATACAAAAAATGTTCCTTATATTTCCCAATTGAAGAAGTAAAAGAAAGCATTTTAGCACCTATTCACTAGGGAAGTCTCTTGAATAAGATAAAATATCCTGTCCTAAATAATTCTCCTGGATTTGTTCCTCAGTATCGTTGTTCAGTTATCATTCTTGGCTTTGAATCTTATCCCTGATTCTCAATCTGAATGCCTTCATGTTCATCCGATCACCACAGGCACCAAAAAATGCTCCCCGAATTTAGCACAACTTTCCCCAATCACAAAACTTAGAGATACTCAGAAGTCAAAACAATAATTCATAGGGAATTGCAAATTCCTCCACAGAGTCATCTCTTTCTCATAGCTATCCAAAACCATATACTCCACTTCTTGATTCTCAGAATATTTGCTCCCATAGATATTAGAAGGAGATGCAATGAGGAGTATATTTGATTTATTGAAGAATTTAGCTTATCAGAAGAAATGGGAATCCTTCAAGTTGGGGCTCAACCCCCTTATCCAACGAGGCCACCAAAACTCCTTTTCTCTCAAGGATCAATAAGGCACAGTTCGTGAGGACAGGGGAAAACGGAGGGATTTTGTGAAGCCAGAAATGGATTTGGATGGGACAATGAAACATGCACATCAGACAGAGATAAGACAGAGGTCAAAGAGATTGTTATGGGACATGTGGCGGATTGAATTCAGGGAATTGCAGAAGGACCACTTGGAACCATATTAGAAGAATTGAATGTGGGCACATGGAGCTGAAGAATCATCGATTTGCACTGCCTTTTTGGGGCTTATAAATGGGATTGAACTGTTTTCAGGTCTTGTGTGTCTGAAATCTTCACGTGGGTCTGCTCCATCTCTTTCTGTTTCTGTCTGCATATTATCTGTTTGTTTTTTAGTCTGACTGGAAAACCTTATCGAGTTTTCTCTTCTTTTGTTTTGTTTTGTTTTTCTTTTTCTTTATATGGGTCTGGGCCGTTAAGAGATAACTATCAGGTTTAGGGAGTAGTTTTGTTCGTTGGCTGACAGAGAAAGCTCCCACTGTTAGGTACTATGGAGAACAAGAAGCAAGTGGCTACCTCTTCATCTTCAAGTTTGGATCATATTTTTGGTCCCATGGACTCAAATTCAGCTTCTTCAACATCCACAACTGGTTATTTTGGCTCTATTTTCCCACCACCGGTTGGTACTTCAATTCATTTTTAATATCTCCCTTTCATGCTCTATCTCTCTCTTTTTCTCTTTAGATGTGGGTTTCCTGAACTAGGTCATTTTCATTGAGTTGCTTGTTGATTTTGCATGTTTCAAGTTGATGATATGACAGCTTAACATTAGGCAGAATTGGAATAAGAAAGCTTCTTAGTTAGGGAATCAAAGTAATGGAAGCTTAGTTTCTTTCTAATGGAGATACAAAGTACTTGTTAAAGGGAAGTAGGGAACCCAAAAATGGTCCTGTTTTGTGCTGTTCTATATGAAAATTTTTGTGGGATTTAAAAGCGTACATTGAACTTTTTCTCTGATTTTAGGTGGTGGAGAGAGAGAGAAAAAAGGATGTTGGAAATCAAGTTAGCACTGGCGAAGTTGGGAATCCAGGTTTTTCTATCCTTCTAAAACTTGAACTTGAACACACCTACCTCATAAAGGATAAGAAGCCTATGTCTAACCTACCTAATCTCTCATGATTTTCACTATTGAATAGTTTTTCAAATGATATAAACTTCTCCATTTATGTAAAACTGGCTTTTTTTCCTCTCAGCTAATGCTTCTGTAAATGGCAAAAAAGAAACTGGTGGTGGAAATGGGAAAGATGAAAGCTCCATTTATCAGAATGAAACTATGGAACCAAGTTACTTTAGTTCTTCCATCTTTTATGGTGGCCAAGAAAATTACTCCCCAAGAACCAATGCCTCACAATCCCATCATAATGTAAGCATTTTAAAATGTTCATGTGCCACCTTTCTTGTAGTTTTCTTTAGTCCCTATACTTATGAGATCGAAGAAAAACAAATATAATCACACAAAACGGGGCTACAAATCTATAGGAAAAAGATAAACATGTTCCTATCAAGATGTGAAAAAAAAATTGTTTTTTGTTCAATCATAGCATCATCGGTCACCGCTCTTGAGTTATAATCTACTTCAAATGTCGAGATTTAGCCTTCATACTTTCAATAAATCTTAAAGCCAGTCCCTACCTTTGGTTCATGACTAATTTTTCCAAAAACATAATTAGTCTCCGTCAACCTTCCTTCTCTAAATTTTGAAATCATATTCGCACTGTGTCTTTTCTGAAATGTTGGAATGAAAATTTGATTACTATTTTCCCAAGTTAGATCAAAATTAACTTTAAACTAACCATGATGACTAAATTTAAGATTTGTTGAAAGTGCAGACTAAATTTATGTTCAAAAGTATAGGGCTAAAATAAAACTAATCTCAAGGTGTATTTTAGCAAAGGGTATTTTTTTTCTTTGGGGATCTTAATGGACATATGAAAAGATCTGATAATGATGCGATATTGCTTTGGAAAGTGATACTGTTGTGTTCATTACTTGATGATACATACTGATGTTATGAAAACCTTCATCAGTTTAAGAAAGAAGGGAAAGACAACGATGCAAATGAAAGCAATTCAAACTCTGCTTCAAGAGGAAACTGGTGGAAAGGTATGACAACTTCCATGGATTTATTGTTTGACAAAGAAGAGTTGCTGATGATGTTAAGACAATTTTTTTTAAACTCACAATCTGTTTTCAGGTTCTCTTTATTACTAATGCTCCACCTATATAATGGGATTTCTCACCTGCATAGGTATACCAAAATATCCTCTATTTTGTGTTTTTTCATGAATGTTTTCTTCCATTTTGATATATTTCAGATCATCATATTGATTTGAGGCAATAACTGATGTATTTTTCACCATGGATTTGGAAAAATATGATGATGTGCTTTTTCTCTGTCCCTAGCCCATCACCCCAGTTGACTAACATTCAGTTATTTGGATATTGTTTCAGGATTTGGTGACAGTATAATCTACATTATATTATCATTTACAAGATAAGTTACCATAGTATGATAGTAATAAAGAAGTAGAGTTGGAAGAGGCCTACAAGATTTTGATCAAAGAATGAAGCTTGTATGGTTTATTTTGTTCCATGTTAGTGAAGTTCTACTAGTCTTATGTTTCAAAGCTGAAGAGTGTTGATGTAACTTTCTTCTGAATGTGGAACTCTTTCAATATCTCCATCTTAATATGTCCTTATTATCTGGTATTGTAATAACCATGTTCACTCAGTATATGATGAGTTTAGTTCAGTTTAGTATATTTCGTGAATTCGCAAGGTAAAATGTCTACTTTGTCCGATTATTTGTGCTGCTTCTGAGCGTGATTGAATGTTGATCTATAAAATCCATGAATGTAAGCAGCGCTCGAGAGAGCAAGAATAAGAAATTTACATCTTTTTATAATTTATAAATTTTTAAATAATGGTTTAAAATATTATATTTTATTTGCTTTAGATTAATTGATAAGTATTAAGAGATATTTTATATTCTTAAAAAACATCACTATGGTATAATTTAAATAAAAGAGTTGCATTCAACTTATTTGAAAATTTATGAGATGGATCAAATAACATCTGATTCTATACGAATCTAAAAACTAGAAAGAAAAAAAAAAAAACATTTTTTAAAGATGCTAAAAAACAAATACGTGTTTTAAAAATGCAATTTTCAATCATCAAAATTAGTTTTGAAGGATTAAAAACATGTTTCACGATGATTTTGAAAATGACAAAATGATTTTAGCCATTTTAAAATCACTCCCAAACATGCTCACAATTTGTTTTACCAAACATAAAAAATGGTTAAGGATTTTTTTTAAATCACTTTTAATTCTCCCAAAATCAATCTCAAACACATCCTAAGAAAGACCGTAATGGGCAATTTAGGAGATGGATTTTGGGTGAGTTAGGAATGGGTTGGATTGTAATCCAATTACAAGCTTATGTTTGTTTATATTGTAATGGGTCAGGATTGTAATGGATAATTACAATCCAACCACCAATTCAACCTCTTTTTAATTATAACCCCATTCCAACACCAACTTTTCCATTTCCCCCACATCTTTGCCACCGCAACTACGACAATCATCTCCCGCCACCACCTCCTGCGACTTTTGTTTTGGATTTAGTACCGATCTTGGTCGAGATGCATTGAAACAAGTCATTAAAGCAATTGATAAAATAGGATGCTATTTGTGAAAGGTAAAAAACTTTGATTGTTATTTCTGACAATTACCTAAAAAGTAGGAAGGAAATCTAAGATGTGAGATTTAAAAAGGAAATAAGACTATCCACTTGATTCACTTTCTTCATTTTTGTAAGTATAACATGACTACAAGGATGGAGAATTGAACCTTCGATCTCATGGGAGGTAGTAGATGTAAATTATTGTTGAGTGATGTTCACTTTGATGACTCGATTCACATTCAACTATTTCCAATATTTGTAGTTATTATTTTATCTTAATTATCTAGATAAGAAAGAAATGAAAAAAATTAATATTTTTGTTAGCTTAGTAACTCGGGATAAGAAGATGTTTTTACACGAAAAATCTTGTGTACACCATATATTTCATAAATGTCCTAAATTTTGAATTATTTTATTAAGAAATTTTAGCTTTAATTTTAGACCAATTTAACATTTTCACCATTATTTCAAAATTTTTGAAATAGTTAATTCTTTTTTTATTAATGTCATTTTCAAATTTTAACTTTTCATGATATGATATTTCAAATGAATGTTTTTTTCATTTTAGGAGATCTCATTAATTTTTTTCCATATTCTTAGCTAAAAATCAATCACCTCTTTATTGAGATCTCAAGTATGTATCAAATATACTGGTAATATACTTGAAAATGTAAATATGCATCTCATATACCATGATTTATTTTTTTCACAAATATATTGAAAAATGCAGATGTACATTACATATATTGTTTGGTATATTTTTTTTTAAAATAAAAATTGTTTGGTATATAAGACGATATATTATATAAATTGTCTTGTTGATGAACTTATCAAATATACCATGGTTTATTTCTAGAAAATTCAAGTATATATCAAATATATTATGTTGTATATATCAAATCTACTTTGTTTTTTCCTTTGAAGTTTGCTTGCCAATTTTTGCTTTCGTTTATGAGAGGAACAATTTTTAAATTTTGGAGAAACTTTCCTTAAAGAATACCATTTTAGGAGTTTATAACTATGAGAAACTTTCCTTTACATGTGTCCTTTATTATTATTATTATTATTATTATTATTGTTATTATTATTATTATTATTATATATAACACAAATTTCTAACCCAATTTATTTTATATATATATTTAAAAACGGAAGGGTAAAAAGGTTGAAAAAATAAATTAGGTGAGAAATTTGTGTAAAACAATAGCTCACTAGGCTATTTATGTAAAAAATAAAAAAATTATATAATTAAACGTATTTATTTAAGCTATTGGATTGAAAGTTTGAATAAGAAGGGAGGAGAAAAAATGGAAAAAGAGGGCAAGAAAGTGTCCACTATAGGCTACAGCCCAACCCATCATATATAGAAATCAGTATGATTCAAACACCAGAGAATTTTTGGAACATGAAAATCAATAATCAATTATATTTTTCCTCCCATAGACATTTTTTTATTACTGTAATACTTTTTTGTCGACACATAACTCATATAATACGATTTACCCGCTAATTTAGTCAAATTCATGCATACTAAGTATGAATAATAAATTTTTTTTTTTGGGATTTTTAAAAATAAAAAAATAAAGAGAAATATATACACAAAATAGCAAAATTTTTAGATAGTTGTGATAGACGCTGATAGAAGTTTATTAGGGTCTATCAGTAATAGAAATGATAGAAGTCTATGACTGATAGATGCTGATAGAAGGGTTACAATGATGTCTAACAACTTTGGTTATATTAATATATAACACTTCTATTTATAATTATTTTTCAATAAAAATATTGTTGGGTAAAAATACAATTTTGTAAAAGAAGGTGAAAAATGGATGAATTTTATATACCTAAGCTAAATTCATCTAATTTATATTTTAATTTCAAAACATTCGATGTTTCGTTAACAAACTTAAACATATGAAAGTTAAATAATTATGAATTATGTTTAACATATGTTTAAATGGTTATTTTTATCTTATTGTTAGAGAGTTACTAAATTACTAACCTATAAATAGCAACTTGTTTCTTCAATTGAGAATTTTATTTTAATTTGAAGAGTTCTCTTCTCCTCTCTTTCTTTTTGAGCTTGCGTTGGTTAATAACAAATATATCTTAAGAGTTTTGTTTGATTTGAGTAGTTTGAGATTGTTATTTTATCAAAATTAGTTGGTGTATTGTGCGGCGTTTGTACGTTTGCATTTTAATTATTTAAAAGTTAATCAATGTACTAGTATCATTCAGCTTTACATACATCCTATGCTCCAACAAATATATGATCTTTAATCAATTAAACCCTTCAATATTTATAAAGAAAATTGATGCAAAGATATTCATAAGTTAGGGAGGGACTTCGAGCTTGAATGCAAAAACACACTATGCTACATTTGGCTAAACCATTACACATTTTGGTCGCTAACACGAGTTATACTCACTTTGGTCATTGAATCTTTTTTGTTTTTGGAAGAGGTTGGTCAATGAACTTTAAAAGGTGTAAACTTACACTTCAATTTTTTAGTTTAAATCCTATTTTAGTTCCTGAACTTTGAATCTTGTGCCATTTTGGTCCCTAAACTTTTTTTTTTTTTTTGATATCTGTGAGTGTCCGGGCCAGTTTAGTCCCTAAACTTTTAAAAAGTGTTTATTTTAGTCCCTGCTATTAAAATTATGTTAACTCTTCAACAAAAATGTGAGGGAGCTTGTATTTTTTATGACTAGGCTCTAAATGTATTGAGCAAGATGAAAGTGAAGTTAAAATGCCAACAACCAACACGTCAAAATATTGAACGACCAAAATTTTGAACTAAAAATGTCTTTTAAATTCTTCTGCTTTGTCACCTTATTCAAAATTGAAACTCTAGATTTTTTAGCGTAGCTAACTTATTTGATAGTCTAGTTATCCAACAATATAAGTCACATCACCATTTTGTTAAAGAATTAGCGAACAAAATCTTAATATAGTAATGATCAAAATAAGCTCTTTTTAAAAGTTTAGGGACTAAAACGAATATTTTTAAAAGTTTAGGGACCAAAATAAAATAATATTCAAAGTTCAGGGACTAAAACAAATATTTTTAAAAGTTTAGGGATAAAAATAGAACATTATTCAAAGTTTAGAGACCAAAATAAAATATAAACCTAATTGTTTTTATTGCCGTTTTAATTTATGTGTATTAAGTCTTGAACCTTCAATTTCGTGTCCATAAATTTATGAATTTTCAATTTTATATTTAAGAGAATTATAGGCTATTAGCTATTTGATATTTTTTAAATTACATGGGTCTACTAAACATAAAATTGAAAGTATAAGTTTCATTTGACATAAACTCAATTTTATATCTAATAAATCAATTAATTGTTTTTGAGAAAATCATATATATCAAAAACGCATTAGACATGAAATTGAAAGTTCATATGCCTATTAGACATTTTTAAATTAGGGGCAGTTGCACATATAGCAAATTAGACTCAAAATATTAGCAGATATAGCACGATGCAAAAAATATTGCAAATATAACAAAATTTAGATCTAGCTATGTGAGTCTATCAGTGATAACCCACATTGTTGATAAGAGGTAGAAGTCTATCATTGATAGACCATATCAGTGGTAGAAGTCAATCACTAATAGACTTTGCTATATTTGCAATTTTTTTAGCATGTTGCTATACACTTAATTATTATTTCTAAAGGTGTTACTCATTACAATTACCCTTTAAATTAAATTCAATGATCTATAAGACACAAAATTAAAAATTCATGATCTAAATTTTGAATTTAGATTATTTTTGTCTCATTTTAATTAATATTTTTGTGAAGCTTTAAACGAAGCCTCCTGAACAAAAAATTTAGATCCACCACGACAACTCTCTAGCTCTTTAATTACTTTTCAATAAAGATAATACCCTAAAAACTCACTCTCTCAAACCCATGCATGTTTCTTAAACCAACATGAGTTACTCTCATTTTACTCACATTATGTTCGACTCACATCATAAAACTCATCCAATCATATACTACGATACATATTACCAATAATTGCTAGGAGTGTAAAGACCTAAATTGAACCGGCGAATCCGACCAAACTGAACCGATTTGGTTGATTTTACGTTTGTACACAATCAAACCAATTCAGGTTTCCTTAAAAACCGACCCGACCCTCTTACACCCCTAATAATTGCAATGAACTCTTATTACTATTCTTGAAAGTTTAATAGGGTAGGATACCTCCCAAACTTTATACTATGATCCCACTTAGGTGTCTCATATTGGAATGGGCATATACTTGATCAAAAATAGGGAACTTGTCATCTAGGCACATGGGCAAGCATTGTTTTGTCTATGAATTATTTGGCAAAATTTGTTGAAATCAACACCAAAAAGTATAGCCATAGAGAGAATTAGCAAGTGGGGGAGGCAAGGAGAGATATATATTGGGGTCGGTTTTTAAGGGTTTCTTTTTTATGCCTCCCATTTTCAGCCACTGTGGATAGACACAAATTGCAAGAAGAACAAAATGAGGAACCAACCAGCATTAATTCATTAAGATATATATGGAATATTTTTGGGGTTAAGAACCCATTTTGAGTGGCTATGATCTTTTTGGAGGCATTTCCCATATAATGAAAAAAGAAAGCATTTTTTGCCATTTTGCTCAACTTGTGTAACCCATATATATCCATCACTCAAATGAGTAAGAGATGTATTAAAATGGGCATGTGAGACTTTTGTAGTGAGTATACAATTCCATCAAATTCTGGATAAATGGCCTCACTTTTTTAACTATGATCAAACACATGTCCCCTTTTAAACCCTAGCCCATGGTTTGGTTCATGGTTAGGGTTTATTGTGTGTATTCTGAATTTGTAAATTAAGTTGAAACCAATAACACTTTGGTATAATGAGTATGTTTATCTTAAACTACATAATATCTTGTTATTCATATAAACTACTTGAATACAAAATTCTAAAACTTATCCATTGATTTAGGTGTATTTGGAATATATTTTTAAATGTTTAATTTAAAAAATAAGTCATTTTAAAAAAAATAGAATTGTTTGGCAACCACTCAAAATAGCTTTTGAAGTGTATTTTAAACAATTTTTATCAAAAGAGTTTAAATAAAAATGAGTTTTTTGAAAAACATTTTTTTTTCAAGTCAATCCAAACGGGTCCTTATTATGTACACGTGCTTGCAAATCACAAACGGATTGTAATTAAATAGGTGATATGTGAACACGAATTTGTAAAACCATTTTCCCATCCAATTTAGATTAATCCATATGTTTTTCAGTCTTTGGACTACATAAACTTGTTTCTAGCTATTCTTTCAAGCTTTGTGGCTTAATTTTGGGAGTGTTTTGGATATGAGTCTATGGAATCGATGTTTAATAATGTTTAGTTTCATTGCCAATAGATCTTAGGATAAAAGGCCACAATCTTATGATTAAAAAGCTACAACTTAAATTTTTTTATTCAAATTAAATTAGTAAACATATAAGCTAAGGAAAAAAATCTAACTTACCCTTGAACTTGGTTGGGTGTATCAACTTTTACCTAACTTTCAACATCATCAATTTAAATCCAAAACTAATTACATGGAATATTGTAATTTTTATCTTCTATTCTTTAATTTCTAGATCAATGCACAAAAGCTTATATTAATTTCAGCCAAAAGCTTAAACTGTGTCATCCATTTTCTATGACACACATGTTTTATTTATTAAATTTTTTTTAAAGAAATAAAATAATTTATATTTCTAAACTGTAAGAATTGTATCAATTAAAATATTAAATTAAAAATGGTACCCATAAAACTCTAACTTTCATAAATGTTTAGTTTAGACTAATTGTATTTTAAAATTGTTGATATAATCTTCACACGTGTATAGAACTTCTTTAAATACATGCATTAATATAATATCAGAAAGAAATGCTAAAATCAAATGAATATATAATAGTCACTTTTCATTAATATGAGTGGTTTCTCGTCTTCTTTTGTTCCTCTATTTTTTTTTTTTACTTATTTAGAAAGAGTTACTTGATTATTTTCTTCCTACTTTAGTAGAATTCTCGGAGAAATAGTTTTCTCTTGGATGATTTTGAATTTATTTTAAATGGTATCAAACTAAAATTTTTCATAAATCACGAATAGATGGTATAAATCAAATCATTTATGAAGATTATGATTAAAATTGATACAATCTTTAATTTGAGTTTAATTGACACAGCCTCCAAAGTTTAAGTGTATAAATTAGTTTTTTCAATATTTTTTAATGATTATTCGAAAAAAAAAGTTATCAACATGTACAATTTGCAACAATTTCCGAAGTTCAAAGAGGTACATGTTTCAACACTCATCAAAACTCTAAGACACAATTTGAGTTTAGCGAATATGCGTTTGGTAAATAATCTGAATTCTATTTTTTAAAACTATTTTCTGTTGGAACTGGTACATGCGTTGAGTAGTTGAACGCCTGACAATCAACACCTTGACTTCAACACAAAGAGTTGGACGCCTAGGGGTCAACGCTTGGTGCTGAACGCCTGATGTTGGACGTCTAGTTCTGAATGTCTCATGATGGACACCTTGTACTGAACACCTGGTAGTGGACGCCTGCAAAACAAAAACTCATGAAGGCTGCATCGCGGAGTTCGCTCTTTTTAAGACGTTTCGCGACTCTGCCTAAAATGCAAGCAGTTCGAAATTTGTTGCCACGTCGTTCCCACGTTCCCAGGATAAAACAATCCCTTTAAATGCTCAAAAAACAGGAAAATTTTATGAAAAATTTCGTTCTGCCTTTTCAGAGGGTGAAGTCGTTCGGCGCGAAGTGAGTGCTCATCCATAGCACAGCACGTGCACCGAGGGGCAAAACGACAGCAGCGCACGGGAGGAGAAGCCACTAAGTCCACCATAGCCTATTTCCTCACTCCTTCTAAAACATGGGTACCCCTTGGGGCCTAAGCCCAATGTTAAAGGAGACGGTAAATAAGGGGAGATCCCAATGCTTAATTAAGCAATGTGGGATTCTCACCTCTCCAAAAAAAATCCACTTTTTGTTTCAAAACCAGTTTTTTACCAACAATTTCGAATTTTGTAATCCAAACAGAGCAAATTTTGGAAACAACATTTTAATGTTATCAATATTTTCAAATTTTGAATTTGAAATTTTCAAATGCAAAATTAGATTAAAAAAAAGTTTAAAATGTCAATAAATATAGTATTGATGTTATAAACTCAATTATTTTAGTCAAATTAAAATATGTATTATAGAATGTCTCATAAATTATATGATATTACAAACTAATAATTATACAAAAAAAAAAATCACATAAAACAAGTTAATAAATCCATTAATAATAGTTTATATTCAACGCAATATTTAGTGGGGTGACCTATAATTAGCTCTATGGTTATAAGTATATTATCAAAAACATTTTGTATAAATGTTTAAATTTAAATTCAATTTATGAATTTTCCCAAACACATATTTAAAAACATGAAATACAATTTTGAATCATTGTTTAAATTTGAATTCAATTTCTGAATCTGCTACCAAATACATATTTGTCAACATGAAATACAATTCTATCTTCATTAAATTCCTTATTTTCAAAGTTCTATTTTTAGATTGCTTAGTGAAACTGAAAGTTAATTTTGGTATTTTCCTTAAATATAAAATCTCAATCTCATAAGTAATATATAATGGATTTTCTTTTTCTTTTTTTTATAATATGATTTTATCAACCTATAAAAATTGCAAAATTTCAAAGTTCAAAAAAATAAATATTTGAACGCTCATCAAAATTCAAGATGCAAGTTGATGAGTTCAAAAATTTAGATTCGAAAACCTTGTATAGTAATTGAAGTTGAAAGTAAATTTGGATATTTTTCTTAAAAATCTCAATCTCATAAGTTATATGTAGAGATTTTTTTCCTTTCTTTTTTTTCTTTTTTGAAAATATTCACACGGCAAGAGGCATCCGAAGATTTCTTTCCTTTCTCTAAGTTCAACTATAAGTGAGTTGAATTAGACTCTATTTTTACGTATTAAAGTCATAATAACTTATAACATACCCCCTTGTAATTCTTACTGCACCATTATTATTTGTCCAATCAAAAGGCCAATTATTTTAAACTTGGATACCAGACAAAAGCTGGTCTTAAGCGACTGAGTGGGACTGGATACTTGCAAAGGCAGAAACTCCATTTTTTTCAAATATAAAATAAAATAAAAATTTTAAATTTTGAAATTTTAAATTTTAAATTTTGAAAAGATAAGATTTAAAAAGAAAAAGTTTAAAATCCATATGCACAATAGAGCTGAATTATTCGGATTTGTAAAAGCAACAGAAACTTAAGCTTGTGGATGAGATCCGAATGTCATGAGCAGAACAGAACAACTCATAAACTTCAATATTAAAACTCATTTCATTCATTTTTCTTTTCTTAATATATTCAATTTTTTAAGAAAACAATATAAATGGTAACAGTTGGTGGTTCGAATAATATGTTCTTTTGCTTTTTGAAGGATATTTGTCACTTTTCAATTAAAATTAAAATTTAATATTTAATATTGCATAACTTTTTTTTTTCTTGAAAAAAAAAATATATATTATCACAGGATCTCGACATTGATCTGATAATTAATAAGCTGGTTGGAAGGTCCCCACAGTTTCCTTTTCGTTTTAAAGTTGAATTTCGGATCATCATATGATGTTTGAAACAATATTCAATATTTAAATCCAATGATCTTCGATCTCCAAGATTGTGGTTGTGGGCCTTCAACTTGTACAGTTGTACTTAATCAACCGCTGTGATTTTTCTTCTCTCATGGATCTCACAAGATCAACTAACAAACCTAAACGATAACGACACTAAAAAAAAATGATGGAGATAGATTAAATTACAAATATAGTCTCTAAAAATTTCATTCATTTTATACCTTATAGGTCCTCGAGCATTCAATTTGTGCCTAATAATGTAGTCATGAGTATCTAATATATTCTTAAACTTTTCACGCTTTTTAAAGTTCTATCATTTTAATTTCATATTGTACTCAAAGATAACTAAATCTTACCTAAATTATACTATACCAATAATGTCACTACAATACATCCATATTCAAATCAACCTCTTAAAAGCAAATATGAAAACCTAAATTTTATAAAGGTGGATAAACATTAAAATCAGTGCACAAGTTTATTTTCCATAAGGAATCCATTGAGAACTACATATGTGACATTCTAAGAGATAATCTTGAATTATAGGAATGTGCTTGTAATAACAGCTTTTTTTTTTTAGAATATGCTTGTAATAATAGCTAATCATACCAATTTTAAAATATCGATTCACCATATAGTTCAAGTTTTTGCTATATGTGAGTATGAGAGGAAAGGCAACATGAACCCAAAAAAAAAAAAAAAAGATGAAGTTACAGATAAAGAATTGGTCTTTTTTAACTTACGTGGAATCTGACATCCCAAGAGTTGGAACTATATCCGTATACAAATTTCAATTACCAACAAGTTGAGACAATCTTAGTGGTTCTTTTTCTATGATGAACTCGACAATACTTTGTAGAATTCTATGTTATTTCTAAAGAAATATGCAAACAAAAAAAAATGGTATAACAATACTTGATAAGTCATGAAGAAAGAAAATATAGAATATCAACTACTCTTAATCAATTGACGTGAAATCTAAATATAGAGATGTACAACTTCAATTTAGTAAGTCATGAAGAGCCAATAAAGAACTAGAAAATATTTTCTTCGAGTGTTAAGGAAGAGTTGAACTTGCAACTCTTAATCAATTGACATGAAACACAAATATTTTCTACTTTAATCCAACTAGAAATATCAATAAGTAGTTGGATATATAAGCTTTTTAGAGATTTTTCACTGAAATGCCTCCATCCTCAAATGTCAAATGGAGTATGGAGCTTCATAACAAGTCATTAAAAGAGTTTGAATGGAGTTTAAGGTAGTTCACAATATAAAAAAAACTGAAACCTTAATTCAACACATTGATCAGTCCTGAACTACAAATAAAAAGTCCCCTAAAGTTATAACTAATCTACAGTACCTTAAACGAGTTTAAAAAGGTCTAGATCAATATTTACTACCTTAACTCACCCAACGAACTTGAATATTTGTAGAAAATGTATCTCAATAGGTCTAATATCAATCTAACTCTAAAAAAAGAGAAGTGTTAAATGTCAAAAGCTAAAAAGAGAGAAGTGTTAAATGTCAAAAGCTAAGCTACAACACTTAAAATAATTTGAACGGAGTCTAGAGAACTCTTACCCAAATAGACTCGAGTTCTTGCTAGGATAGTAGAGGAAAGGAGGAAGAGAAAAAACCCTTCCCACAACTTCTTCCACACAAAATCATGGAGCAAAATTTAATATTTGTCAACTTGCATGGCAATGCCATCTTATTTAATTTAGTACATGGACCATTCAGAATTATTTTTTAAATCTTAAAGACTAAAGTATCATTCTTAAAATTTTAACGACCAAATAGATATTAACTTCAAATGTAGGTCAAAAATGTATTTTACTCTATTTTAAATTTTACAAAAGGTTAAACAGACAAGGTTGTTCATTTAACTCCGAGAACTTGAAAAAACTTGACGAATCCAACTCAAAATATATGGGTTGAGTTGGATTAATTAAACTCTTTGTTTGGATTGAGTTGCATCTAGAAACTTGGTTAATTATTAAGTTATACATATAACATATATATACATATAACTTCTTCCCCTAAATCGTAGAGCCTTCACCTTCGCTTCCCCAAATCACATTGCCCTCCTTCCTCAATCGCTTATTGTGGCGGCTTCTTCAACCTTCAACTTTAATTGTTTGAATCACTTATTTCATTATTTTATTCTTATACTTGATCCGATTAACCTGATCTCCAACTCAACTCAAAAAATAAATGAAAAATTGTAATGGATAGCTCTTGTAGAATTAATAATTAATTGTATAGCAATATTTTTAAAGAATTGCAAATATAACCAAATCTATGAGCGATAGATTCTACTACTAATAGATTCCTATTAGCAATAGACTATCACTAATAGAATCTCATAACTGAATGTAAATTTTACTATATTTACAAGTTTTTTGCATTATGCTATATCTATTACTATTTTAGACCTAATTATTTTTTTTTTTAGAAAAAATTTAGATCTAATTGTTATATTTGCAATGGTTCTCTAAAAAATTATATTAAATTGGGTTTAGTTGGGTTGTTGTTTCGAATATAATTGTTCAAGTTGGGTTCAAAAGAATTTCCCAACTTAATCCAATTGAACCCGTTTATATATTCTAAAATAGACATAGACAAAGCAAGCTAATCATAATCAAAAGCAATGCCATTGACTTAATGGTAATTCCAAATTAAAGTGATTGGATATAATTGAAAATAACCCACTTGGATTCCATAATACATATATATAATTTCTTTACTAATTTCAGCCGATGATTTGCAATTTGGCCACCCACCAATATTGACAAGTTATTTTTTTTTTTTTCCTTTATTCTTTTTTTCTTTCTTTCTTTTCTATATTTCTCTGTTTTTCTTTTAATAACTATTTTCCTTTGACAAGTTCAATTTTTTTAGTCGACGAAGAAGTGTAGTTTTTGTCCTTTTGAGTACATTTAAAGATTTAGGATTAAGTGGCCAACCAATCTATAGTTGCTCTTCAACATAAACGGCTTGCTTTTTTATCGAAAATTAATTTCTTTTTTTTTTCTTTTTTTGCTCTCGTGGTATAGTATTTTGAAAGTTTTACTTTTACTTTTAATCTCCCTTTTTTGAATCAAAATCTAATTACTTAATACCATAATCCATATTAAATAAACACCGAACATAATTTAATCAATTAAAACATGCATACCTTATACTAAAAGTGATAGAAACAAATATATATCCACTTTTTAGGCTTGACTTATAAATTCTAACAAAATAATAATAACAAGAAGATTGAAATATTTTAAAAGAGCAATATTTAGGTGCAGTCTAGGTTCCACTCAAAGTTTTATGTTTCCCTTCCTTAACACATAGAATATATATATATATATAATCACCTTAAAAACAATTGACATGTGCCAATTTTTATTTAGGTGCAGCAGGGGCTACAGACTGCACCCAAATATTTTTTCTTTTAAAAAATACTCATAGGTTAAATATATACTTTATTTTACCTAGGTTAAAATCTCAATTATTAACAACTTCGTACAACAACCATGAGTTATAAGGATTTGAACCAAAACCTAGCAGATAAACACAAATTACCATTGATCTCACAATTATTGAATATTAAAAGCATCATGTTAAATTTTTGTTTTTATTTTTATTTTTATTTTTTAAAAAAGGTGGTTTATTGTGGGTTATAGTTGTTTTGTTTGTGTGTCCAGGTCATTTTGATGGGGACGCAGCAATTTCCTTTCGGCGCCAATTTCAAATGTATGTCATGCGGGACTTCAATTCAAATCTTTCTCTTCTTTTTTTGTAGATTCTTTTCAAATACTTTCATCTCATCATTATTTCATCATTTAACAAACCCTAATTACTTAATTTCCTTTTTCTTTAATATTTAATTGCTTCTTTATATAATTTTTTTTAAAAAAAAAAGTACTAAAGTCCATTGCCAAAGTTCCAAACTCTTGGATATTAGTAGGCCCATATCCTATAGAATAGAAGAAATTATATCATCAACCAAATCTTTAGTAATGAAAAAGAGTTTGATTCAACAACACTAACCACTTTGTTTTAGATTCAACTCCTAAGTAAACAGCATCTCTATGTAAAGCGCTACAACGACTTCAACGTATATCACACATTCTCGATGACATATTTTCTCGTTGTAAATCCTTCTTCTTTGACTTATATATATCTCTTGACATGAACGCGAATCTCGAAATAAAGTTACACCAATATGAAACATAAATTTTCTACATTTGGGTGAGGAATATCATCAAATAGAATTTGAAAATAGATTCATTTAATTCGCTAAGGAGTTGTAATTTTCTAAGAATTGATGGCTTGTACCTACCTCCATGCAAAATTTCTCACTTGAAATACATCTACAAGCACCAAGATGCTCTAGTGATAACAGTTTAATGCTACAAATTTCTTGGATAATTGGCTTTAATGAATTCTTTTAGTTGCGTAATTCTCGATATGTAGTGCCTCAAAAAATATTTGAATTTCACAATATATCTCGCTTTTAGGTTTCTTTGAATTCCTCAATTCCTACCCAATGAATATATATGTATCTTTATATAGTATAAAAATTAGAAAGACCCAACAAATTTTAAGCTATAAAAGTAATAATCAACCAATAAAGCTTTTTTTATAACTAAAGTTGAGACATTACAAACTTTGTGGGTATGTTTTTGTGATTAGAGTGGGATGCACAAAGATGGTACATTCAAGATGTACTCAAATATTACTTTTTGTATAATTTTTAAGAAAACCCATTAATAAAAATATATTTTTTAGTTTAATAATTATAGAGTGTGTTGATGCCAAAAAATGGATCAGCCGTGAATTTGTTTTCTTTGGGAGAGATTTGTCCGAGTGCCTGCAAGACAGAAGCAAATGAGTACGGGCGTGGCGTCTAGCCACACACACTCTGACGCTCAAGTCAGTCTTGTGTGTTTTGAGTAACTAGACAGTAAAGAAATAATAGGATATTTTTAGCACAATTTTGAGCGTACCTTCAACCAATGGTCTCGGTCTTATTTATAGGTAGAAAAATGTAACTGACGTCGAGGGTTATAATGCCCTTCTTCAATCCATGTAACAGCTGAGTTAATTGATTGAGCGGTTACGTCATTATTGGTGCATCACTTAAAGGCTCGCCCGTTATGACTATGGACGGTTTCAGCCCCCAATTGCCTCTCCTAAGCTTTCTGTTTAGCTTAGGCTCCTCTTGGCTTGAGCTCGACTCTTCTAAGCTTGCTTGTAGGCTTAGACTCACCTGAGCTCTCTTAGCTTACCTCACGGGTCCCACTAAGCTTGAGCTCTCTCGGGGCTCTCTCGCATGTACTCTTCTAAGCTAGAGCTCGACTCTCCTAAGCTTGTAAGCTTAGGCTCACTTGGGCTCTCTTGGAGCACTTCATGGAGGCTCTTCAGCTCACCTCCACCTAGGCTCTTTAGCTCAACTCCACCTAGGCTCATGGAGGCTCTTCAGCTCACCTCCACCTAGGCTCATAGAGGCTCTTCCATAAGTCATGGCTAATTTTGCCCATAACAGAGTGAAAGAAACGATCCTTAAAGAAATGTGACATATGTGATATATCTTATTAAAAAGAAAAGAAATTTAGTAAAATAAAATAATAGTAGAATTATATTATAATATATGTTAGATGATATAAAATTAAATTTGCTTTTACCTATTAGCTCAAACTTTTAGGTCAATTAGTAATTTAACATGGTATCAGAGTACGTGATCTAAGAAAGTTATGTGTGATCTAAGAAAGTTATGTGCTCTAGTCTTTTGCAAGAGCTTGAACTCATTAGAACCTATCTCTCTCGACCATCGATTTGAGACAAATTTAATATATAAAAGTGTAATGTTTTTTTTTTCCTTATGAGGCAAAAAATGATGGTTATGTTTGGTGTGTAAAAAGAAGAATTTTGTGGAAGGTCCACATCCTCCGAGATGTCCGTTGTGTCACTCAACTTATAAGATGACTCACTACACCCACATCCCCCTTCTCTCTTTCTCTCTTTAAACGCGCATCTGACGTGGCGAGGCTTCCACCCTAAGAAATCTTCTCAAACTTTAACTGCAAAATTTATAGTACTAGACTAGGGTGTTCAAATTTATCTATTCTACCTATTTTTAAAACCACGCTAACATGGTACACAATAAATAGAAATGTAGAAATTTTTCATACTCTTGTAGTACTGAAGATCTTTTTTCATAAAAATATAAACTTTTCTTTCATTGACTCTACTGTTCGAAATATCGATTCGATGAAAAAGACAATGTTTCAATTTTATGGAAATATCGATATCGACAAAAATTTGAAAAAGTTTTATAAAAATTGATGAAAATTGTTATAATTAATTAATGATATTTTGATTGTAGTTTAGTTAGACAATAATTGACCATTTTTAAACATCATGTAGCCACCTATTTTTGTCCTATTTATTTTATTTTATTATTTTTATTTTTCTCTCATTGTATGCTAATTTTGATTTGAAAAATAATAAGTAAATAATTAAATAAAAGATCTTTTTTAATAATTAATCTTTTAAAATAAAGATATTAGTAATAATAGTAATAAAAAAAATTCCTTCTAATGATTAAGGTAACATTATATGTAGGAGAGATTTTTTTTTCTCTTTAATAGAAGAATCTTTTATTTAGGAAATTTTTGTATTTAAAATTGCTTAAAAAAAATAATCTCATTAATCAATATTTTATTTTTTCCTTTTAAAACTAGTTGATTGATTTTTTTTTCCTAATTAAAAGATGTTCTTGGTTGGCTATAAATTGGTTGGTTTTAGTTTTCAAAGGGAGGAGGAGTTTGGATGAAGAAACCCTAGATCTAGTACGAAAAAAAGAGAAAATACAAAAGAAAATAAGAGAGTTTCTTTTCCAAAAAAAAAACTCATACAACATAAGGTTTAGTTTTCGTGCAGGTTGCACTTGATAGGGCATTTGGTCCCGAGGATCCGCACCTCAAACAACGAACGACCTTTATGTTTCGGGTTCCAAACCTTCATCTTCTTCGTTTGGAGCACCTACAAGTAGTAAAAGAGGAAAAGAGGTATAAACAACATGTTCCCTCATCACTCATTTTTTTGTTTTTTATATAAATTTCGTTTATGTTTTAGATCTATCATTTTTGTATTTCTCTTGATTTCTCTTTGTTTATGTTCATTTTTTTTTTTTTTTGAATTCTCTACTGTCTAAAAAATAAAAGAGACGAAAGTTAAAAAGTGAGATTATCATACCTTCGAATGATTTGCTCTTACTATATTTATAAAAAAAAATAGCCACGATTTGAATTGCTAAAAAAAATAGAAGAAAAGTTTGATGAGAAAACTAGAAGGAGAAAAAAAGAAAAATAAAGAAGAAGCAAGGGAAGAGAAAGAGAAAAAACAAAAAAGAAAAGAGAACATTTTGAAAAAACAAAAAAAAAAAAGTTTTAAGTGATTTAATTTGTGGAAAACCAAGAAAAAGTTTAACTTTTTTTATTTATCAATTTATTCATCCGTTTAGTAGTGTATTGAAAAAATGGTAAGATATTGTCTCATCACTTTATTTATTTACTTATTGATTTGTTTATTTATCTATTACTATTATTATGATTCTTAATATTCTTAATATTATTATTATTTTTATTTTTATTATCATTAAATAAAAAAAAAAAGGGAAAAGATGGGATGGGCTGTCACCCATCCCATCACTGTTTTATTATTATTTTTTTTAAAGTTGTTTTATTTTACATAATAATAATAATATCCATAAGTGATTTAAAAAAAAAAAACTTTATTTTTTTTATCATCATTATTATTATTGTTATTATTTTATATCATTATAAACATTTTTTTTATGTTGTTATCATTATTATCATTTTATTGTGATTATACTAATTTTATTTTAGCAACTCTATGGGTACCTTTTAACTATCTATTGCTATTTTCAACTGATGTATTTATATATTTCTTGTATATTTTACATTTTACTTTACTTAATAATGTTTTATTGGTGTCAATAATATTTTTTTTTAATCCTTTTTATAACTCTATTTTTTTTTAGTCTTTTAAAATTTTCTTACAATCCTTTGTATTTCTTTTTAACCTTTTAAAAAAAATTAATTTATTATTTCATAAGGTTTCCTAATCAATTTTTTTTAATAACCTACCGTTTTCTTTTAAAAAAATTCCACGATGGAATCTGAAAATATCTGGGAGTCCGTTTTTCTAGATTCTTGAGGTGAGAGATCATATCTTTGGGAGTCCGAGATATTGATCCCAAGAAAAAATGAATTTAATTAATGTTTTTTAAAATTTTATTAAAAGGTTATTCCTATGACAGATTTTGAGAAATTGAAATAATTTCTCACATTCTTGAGGTGAGGAATTTTTCCTCAAATTTTAATATAGTCAAATTGATGGAAACTTTTCCACTTATTTTATGGGATCATTACTTCAATATTGGAGTAATGAGTGGTAAAATAAGACATTCGTTTTAAAAAAAATTTCTTCCCAAATGATTTCATTTAAAGAATAATTTTTTATTCAAGATAAAAATGAATTGGGCATCATTTTACTTAACGGGTGTTGTGAGGTGCTAACACTTTCCCCATACACAAATGACTCCCAAACTCAACTCTAGTTTTCGCAGACTATTTTTATTGATTTTTACTTAAAATTGTTTACTTTATTTCGGTGTCCAATCACACCGTAAAAAAGATTGGTGGCGACTCCTTTTATTTTCTTTTTTTAATTAATCCTTTTTGAGAACATTGGCCACTCCGCGTCGTCTCGGGCACGTGGCGACACATCATTTCTATAAAGTAAGATAACATTTAGATGTATATCGTTAATGTTTATATAAATGTCGATGTGATAGTAGAAATTTAAAAAAGAAATGGAAAAATAATTACAAAATAATATAAAGTTGAATATTATGAGGTGAAATGTGAAAATAAAATTTTGGATAATAAAAGAGAAAAAAAACTCACGTCAATTCAATTTTGTAGTGAAATGTAAATCTTTCTAAAAATAAACTCATTTTTCTTTTCTTTGAGTTTAACATGTGGTGATAGAGATTTGAATTTACAATGTTTTTGCTCGATGATATAATGTCTCAACCAATTAGCGATGAACTATTTGGTAGGCAATTTTGATTCTATTTTATGTTATTAAATTTACTGAGTTGAGTGAATATGTGTTTAGTAGGCAATCTATATAAATTTTGTTTTTAAAAATTGTTTTTCCAATTGTGTGATCCAAATTATCCAGATTATAAAAAGGTTAAAATACCATCTTCATCTCTATACTTTGAGATTTATTCAATTTTAGTCATTTTACTTTCAAATGTTCAATCTTAGTCCATGTACTTTAAGTAAATCTTAAATTTAGTCCTTAGAAATTAATTAAATAATAATAATAATAATTTTCATGCAAAAAAAATACAATATATGAATACGTTCTCAAAATTTATACTGAAAATGATAATAAAAAATAAAAAAGTACTGAAAAATCCACAATAAACTAGTAGTAGGGACTAAATTTGAGATTTATTAAAAGTACATGACTAAAATTGGACATTGAAAGTACAGATACTAAAATTGAATAAACTCCAGAGTATATGAACCAAAATGATATTTTAACCCTATAAAAACAACATTTTTTTATGTTTTCAGAGTATTCAAATTTTGAATTTGAAATTTTAAAATGCATAATTATAAAATATTACTTGTACAAAATTTGTAATGTAAAACATGTTTATAAATTAAGTAACTTAATATTTAATGGGTAACTACAACTACTTTTATGTTTATAAAGATATTATTAAACACATTTTGAAACCAATCTAAAATCTAAAATTTCTCTAAAAAAAATTAAATCTAATTTTTTAATATAATATAAAATACATATTTAAAAACAAGTTATAAGCATGTATTCTCTACGTGGATAAAGATTTAAATAAAAATAAATAAATAAAAAACCTTGAATCGGCGTGTGCTTCCCACTAGCTATCTAGACTTAATTGAATTATAGTAGGTAGGGGAGGCAGATATTTAAAATTTTCTAAATGAGTAAATAAAATTTAATTATGAGAGAGTGGCATAATTAATGATTTCAAATGTCAAACACCACTAAACTAACACCAAATCAATAACCAATTTAAGATGAACTAATTCATCAAAACATGATTAATTTGAAATAATTTTGATTGAAATAGAATTTCTTAACGCAATAAAGAAATAGAGATAGGTACGAAAAGAAAAATATTTATAATTGGTCCCTGGATAATTAAAACTTAACAACCAACTCTACTCTTCAAAAAAAAAAAAATAATAATAATAATAATAATAATAAACTCAAACGACTATTAAAAACCAACTTAATTCAAAAGATTAATTTGAAATTAAATTTTTATGAAACCTATCATTTTTGTGACTTTTATATATATATGTATATAAATAAATGAAATTTTAATATGGTATTAATTTCTTATTAACATGTCGATATTTTTATAATATTTTTATATTTTTATGAATTTGCTATTAACAATTAGGTTTAAATACTACTTTAGTCTCTATACTTTTGGGTTTGGTTCATTTTGGTTCTTGTACTTTTAAAATGTTCATTCTGGTCTCTATACTTTTAATTTTAATTCATTTTAGTCCTTGTACTTTCAAAATGTTCATTTTAGTCCTTGAACTTTCAACTTTTATTCATTTTAGTTATTAAACTTTCAAAAAATGACCATTTTGATATCTTATAAATGAAGTAAAAAGAAAGTGAAATGACCAAAATAGTCCCTTTTTAAAAGAAGATTGACCAAAATAAATATTATAAAAGTACATAAACTAAAATAAATTAAAATTAAAAATATAGAAACTAAAATAAATATTTTAAAAATATAAAGACTAAAATAAATAAAAATAAAAAATACGGTGAGGAATGTAATATTAAAAGTTAACAATTATATGTATAACAATCTAAATCACAATAAAATATATATATTTTAGGAAAATATTAATTTGAATAGTTAGTAATAGAAGAACTGGAAAAGTCAAATTTTGGTTTAAAGAGTGGGAGAATGTCTTGTCAGAGATCCTGAAGACACGGTACCAAATGCAAAATAGATAGAAATAATGTTTATTTTTTAAAATAAAAATCGTAATTGCACGCGCACGTAAACCCAAACATTTCTCACTCTAATTTTTCCCTTTAATGTTAAAGCTGTACGGTACCGAATATATATATATATCTATCTTAAAATATCAATTTTCATCTAATAAATCTCTTATATATTTAAAAATATTAAAAATAGAATATTATATTAAACATTAAATTTAACTTTGTGTTTCATTCTACCATTAAACATCTTTTTAAAATGAATGTATCAATTAATTACAAAATTTAAAAATTAAGGTTCAAGAAAATTACTATAAACAGAAAAAATATCAAACTATTTACAAATATATAAAATTTTCACTACCTATTAGTGATACACTGCGATAAACAATGAAATTTTTCTATATTTGTAAATAATTTAGATCGTTTTTTATTTTATTTTTTTGTAAACAATCCTATTTTCTTGTCTTATAAAACGATTATTTTTAAAACATTTTTAATATTTCTAAGATCTATTAGTTATAAAAGTGGAGTAATTTATAAAGGTTTTTCTAGTATAGTGTTTTCTAACTTTAGTAGAATTTTTTTAATTAAATTATACAAAATATTCCTAAATTTTAAATATGCTCTTCAACTTTTAAAAATATTATTTACATTAATTTTGAATAAAAATCATTATTGTTTTATTTAAAAAAAATACGGTAAAATAGTTTTTAAAAAAAATTCTTACTGTCAGCATATGAACACAAACTGTTATTACTCGTTTCAAATATCTTTGAACTTTTAAAAATTATATTAATACTCTTAGCTTTACAAAAAAAAAAAAAAAGTTTTAAAATACTACTATCGTCAGTATAGTGATCAATTTGTTGAAGTTTTCTTTAATTCGAAAAGAACCAAATTTAAAACGAATTATATAGATATTCTCCTTTTTCATATAGATGTCCTTATTTTTCTCTCATTTGTTCAATTCTTATACCAATTTTGTCGTAACAAAATATGTATAACTTCAAGTTAAAGTATAAAATCCCACAAAACTCCAAAAATAAAAATCTCTTCTTAAAACTTACCAAAACTCCAAATAGCCATATACGTTCTAGCAAAATACAAAAAGAATGTATATGACTATTAACACACACTCAATAACATATAATTTATATACCTTAACTAAATGGAGCATTTTTTTAATGAGATAAACAAAAGTTAAAACAATTAACAAGAATGAAAATAAGAGGGAAGATAAAAAAACAGAAAAAATAGAGAGCGATATAGGTTGTAGATTGAAGTATGGGAGAGAAAGAAAATAGAAAAAGTGAAGAGGTGTAGATAACGGTACAATGTTTTTAACTGTTTTTTTCTTTTCTTAAGTAAGGATACTAATGCAACTTATGAAATAAAACACTAACGGTTTCCATAGGGTTATCTTTATAGGTATTTATGCAACGAGATATTAACTTTTTATGTTCATATATTAACAGTAAGGGTATTTTTTAACTTTCCTTTAAGTTTAGGGTATTTTTTAAACTTTTTAAAAGTTCAGGGGTATTTTTGAAACAAAACACTAACGGTTTCCATCCAAAACTTATTTTTGAACTCTTTTCGATAGGTTAAGGGTATTTTTGAAACTTTTGAAACTTTTGGTATATTTTTGACACAAAGTACAAAGTTCAAGAGCATTTGTATAATTTAATCTTTTTTTATAATATGTCATTATTTATTATTATATAGAAATAAAATTTGTTATTACATTTATTTAATCTAAAAATATTATTAAAATTAGCTTAAAAGTAAGAGAAATTTTCACATATACAAAAAAATGTCAAACTATTTACATAAAATAGCAAAAAAAACACTGATAGACATTGATAGACCTCTATCAGCATCTATCAGTGATAGACTTCTATAGTTTCTATTACCGATAGACGCTGATAGAAGACTTCTATCAGCGTCTATCACAACTATCTAAAAATTTTGTTATTTTGTGTAAATAGTTTTCCTTATTTTTTATTTTTAAAAACTCCCCTAAAAGTAATTAGCATAGCCTTCCTCCTAGAGGTTAGAAGTTCGATCCCTCATCCCTGCTAGTTATACTAAAAAAATTATTAATATAGTCAATTTTTCAGTTATGACAATTTATGTTATTATGTCGATTTATGTATACTATGAATCAGTTGTCATGATAATTTATGTTATTATGGCAATTTACATGAATGATGTTGTAAATGATAATTCATATGCCTTTTAGTTTTCACACATTAGTGTCGTGTCAATTTTTTATCTCATTTTAACTGAAAAAACTCTTTGTCAATATTTTTTAGGGCATAATTGAAATCTATATTAACGTTTAGGGATATTTCGTATAATTTAAGATGGTTTTTTTTCTGATGTAAATTTAAAATTCTTATAATCAATCCATTTATATTCAATAATTAAGTTATAACTTTACTCCATGGAAATTTAACTTTAATTATAATTAATTTATTGTTAATTAACTACAAGTTTAATTCATGAATTTTCAGGTTTGTGTTTATTTAGTGTCTAAACTTTCAAAAGTGGTTACTAACTAGGTTCACGAACTTTAAAATTTTGTATCTATTAAGTTCTTAAACTTTAAATTTTGTGTTGATGGTCCCTAAACTATCATTGTAATTAATAGATCTATGATGTATTTAATATTTTTAAAAATAAAGTGATAATTGATCAATGAGAAATAAAATTCAACTTTATGTAATGTAATCCTAAAATTTTATTTTTATATTTAGTGGATATATAAATTTAAAAAATATGTACAATAAGTAAATGATGTATTATATACTGCATTAAAATTTTTAAGAATTTATTGGTCATAATATTAAATTTTAATTAAAAAATTAAAACAATCGTAAATGAAATATCACCTGCTGATGTTCAATGTTAGACCATTTCAGTTTGATGGAACAACAAGATTCTTTTATTTTATTGAAAAGAAACAAAAAAAATGTAATTATTTGAATTACACATATAAATTAATTAATCATTTATATCATATATTTTTTTTTCCGACTTTCTTTCTATAGAAGTTAGAAATCCAATCCTTTAGAAATCCAATCCTCTATCCCAATAATTGTTGTTGTACTCAACAAAAAAAAATCATAAATTAAAAACTAAAAAATTAAAACCCATTTTTTTTCAACAATTATATACAAATTGAACATAACAATCTCTTGTTTATTAAAATATATTTTGATCGACAATTGTTCGAACTTGTTTCAATGTCATTATTATTTTATTTAATTGATAAGCATAACATTACTGACATAAATTAACTCTAAGGGGGTGTTTATAGTGTAGAAATGAGATGAGATGAGATGAGTTGAGATATGAACTCAACTTATCATTTGGGAGGCCTACTTCGTATGTCACATACATTTTATACAATGTCTACCAACAGTGCACTCAACTCACATCACCAGCGACCACCTCCACCGACCAACTTCCGCAACCACATGCGACGACCAACTTCAGCGACCACCTCTGATGGCCAACTCCAAAGACCAACTTCGGCGACTACCTTCGACGACCAATTCTGGCAACGCGACGACCAACTCTGGTGACCACCTCCGACAGCCAACTTCGGCAACCACCACATGCAGCCAACTTCAACAATATCCAACCACCACTATTGATGGCTAACTCCAGCAACCACGTTCGATGGCCAACTCCGACGACCTCCAACAGCAACCACTCCACCGACTCCGACGACCATTATTTTAAATTATGGCTACTACAAATTTGAGCTTTGTTGACACGTCCTCTCTTTTAAATTATGACTACTACTCAAAACCCTTTTTGCTACAATATTTACTATTTTTCACTCATCCTCTCTTTTTTCCTTTGCTACAATATTTACTATTTTCTATTCAAACAAAAATAGTTTACACCCCAATCACAAACTATTATAACCTAGACTATAATAGTCTGCACCTCAAACACTAACTATTATAACTCATTTACTATTATAACCTACTGACTATAATAATCAACTCAGCGCCCCGAACGCCCCCTAAATGTTTATATGTAAGTTGACGCACAAAATTGTCAATAAAAACAACTTTGTTGACACAAAAGTACGTAAGTTCCGTTAAAATGTTGAATTCCCAGTTTTTTTTATTAATTCATAATATTTTATAGTAATTGAACACTCATAAAATCACTTTTATCATATAAGAAATCAAACAATTTGTATGTAAAAATACTTTTTTGAGAAAAAAAATTATCAGACCGTGAGTGGTTTTTATTTTAAAAAGTTTTTATGAAAAGTGTTAAAATAAAAATGACTTAACTAGAAACGTGATCACATGCACAAATTTGTAAAATGATTGCTTAAATTAAAATTAAAATATTGAAATGTATGATCCAAAAGTAAACCCTAAACCCCATTTCTCAAAACTCCAAACAATACATGTGTGCTTAAAAAATAATAAAATAAAGTGTAATCTATAGTTTATTAAAAAAAATATGTAAAATTATATTGAATAAAAAAGTTTCCAAACAAAAACAATCATCATAAAAATAGATTATTTATGTAAAAAAAACTACACCAAATACTCCTATATATGAACTCAACACCCCAAACACCCAAAACACAGACATATAAACTCCACATACATATAAACTCCACAGACATCATATCTCAACTCAGCGCCCCAAACAGCCCCTAAGGGGTGTTTGTTTTACCAACATGAGTTGGGTTGAGTTGGTAAACATTACCAACTCAATATTTGGCCCACCAACTTTAAATATTGGTGGAGTTGAGTTGGTTTTTTCTCAACTCACTCAAACTCTTCCAACTCTCCCTCCCTCCAATGTTTTCAATGGCTCCACTCATCGACGATTACTGCTACTACACTCTGATGACATACTCTGACAACCACCTCCGCACGGTTAACTCCAACACCCACCTTCGCACAAAAAGCAACTCCGCGCGACATACTCCGACTACCACGTTCACGCGACCAACTCCGATGACTAACTTCGAGTTCCAACAACCACCTTCGACGACAACTCCGAGTTCCAACAACCACCTTCGACGATAACTCCGACAAAGAAAAAAGTCATTAACCATAAAAATTGAAATTCATATTTCACAAATGGGTAAAAAACAATATTAGAATTGGTTTCTTTTTTTTAAATTAATACTTATGGTTGAGTTAAAATTAACTGAGAGTTAAAAATTGAGGGTTAGGGAGTAGAGAAAATGTTCATTTTATTAGAATATTACATGTCTTTAAGGATGTGAATAAAATTATTATGCAATTAAGTGTTTAAATTGTGCGGTGAAAATATGTTATATTTTTCAAGAGGGAAAAATAAAAAAGTTCGTTCAATTTTTAAGCTTCGTAAGTGTTCATGATTGAGGGTGAAGTAGTTGTGAAAAGTTTTCATTTGTTTGGAATATATTAGGTATTTATGAATGAAAAATATATATATATGTTATGTAATTGAGTGTTCAAAATTTGTATGGAGTATATATTTACTTTGTATGAATTTGTTATGTCTTAAGAATGGGAAAATAAACTAAGCATTATTTTGTGTTAAAATTTTAGAAAAATATATGTATAGTTGGAAACTAAAAAAAAGGGGAAAAAAGAAAATCCAAGACAAAATCAATTTTGTTTAAAAATAATTGCACCAAATATCTCAACTCATGATTGAGTGTTAAAAAATTGTTGTCCAAATATGTGTTTCATGTATGTTTACTTTGTAGGAATTTGTTATGTTTTTAAAAATAGGAAAAAAATTAAACATTTTTTAGTGTTAAAAACTTTATTCCAATGAGTATACAGTTAGAAATTAAAAAGAAAAAAAATTGATACAAAATCAATTTGTTTAAAAAGACTGCACCAGATACCCAATTCAACTCTGCATCCTAGACTTTTTTACTCAACTTAGTACTACAAATACAGAAATTCTAACTTAATTCAACCCAACTTTGCATCCTAAACACCGGTAATCTAACTCCCCAAATAATTTAATTCCCCACATAATTATTACCAACTGAACTCAACTTAAATCTGTGCGACAAACACCTCTTCAAGTGATGCGATCAGTGCAAATAGCTAGAAACATTTTTTTTTTTTGAAAAATTTTATAAGTATCATTTTTATCTTTTTATTTTGGGATTTGTGTAATTTTAATCTTTATAATTTTAAACGTCTAAAGTTTAGTCATTAACTTTTAATATATCTTAACTTTAGTCATAAAAGTTGATAATTTCCATGCAATAAAACACATTAAGTGAATATGTTTTCAAAATTAGTAAAAAGACTAATAGATAATAAAATAGTTTTTTTAAAAAATCAACAATAAACTAGCAGTAAGACTAAATTTCAAATTTATTAAAACTATCCAAATTAAAATTAGACATTTGAAAGTATATCAATTAAAATTGAACTACTAAAATATACAAACTAAAATAGTATTTTTTTTTAAAAGAGAACATTATTATTGTTGATCATTTAAAGTTAAAAATATTATTTTAGTTGTTATATTTAAAGTTTGTTTAATTTAGTTCATGTACTTGAAATAAATTTTAAATATACTTTGAAGTTTTTTTTAACAGAAATTGGTTAATAATAATAATAATATGAAGAAGAATAAATATAATATGTGAATATATTTTTAAAAATTGTAGTAAGAATGTCGATAGATACTAAAAATATTTTGAAAAAATTCAACAATAAACTATTACTGAAGACTAAATTTAAGACATACTAAATCTCTAAACCCTATTACATTTTTTATATTTATAAATATTTTGATATTTTTTATATTTAAATATACGTAATGTAAAATTGAACAAACATTTAAAATTGAAGGAGTAAAATAATATTTGAACTTTAATTTAATTATATAAATATAGTAAGTCTACGGGAGTAGTTTGACCAAGGCCCGGGGAGGGGGTTCAATCGTTTTCGGGACGTGACGTAAGAAAGAGCGGGCCCCAGAGGTGGCCAGTTGGCAGGTGGAGCTTCTTTTTAGCTCTCTGTCTCCAATAATTTCCAAAAATACCAAACTTAATTCTGTACTGTTCTCTCGCATATACATTTAATTTCTTTATTTACATACTTTTTTTTTTGGTTCCGGGCGGCGGGGAATTTATTAACTGTAATTAATAGAAAGATTTCAATTCCGGCAGGGGAGGAATAGACGGCGTTAAAAGACGGCGTGTAGTAGTTGATGACAGTTAAGCTACCGAATCTGTACGGTGGAGATTCTGTTCTGTCGGAGACGGAAACATTAATTGCGCTCTCAAACATTTCACGGGTTTTCTGTGACACATACTATATCCTTTGCTTTTAAAACCCCAATCGTTATCTCAAAATCTATTTTTTTCCTTATTTTTTTTAAAAAAGAAAATATTTATTATTATTATTATTATTTTCGTATTTTAAATTATATTATCAATATGGATACATTACATCGAAAATAGTTTCATTTCATATTTACTTTGATATAGCGAAAAGATTAATACATATTTACTTTTATTTTATATTTTATATATTTTTGGTTGACTTTTGAATTTTATATATCAATTAGGTCTATTTGAAATTGTGTTTGCAAGCATAAAAAGCAATCATAAGATTATTTAATTTTTCATTTAAATTTTCAATGAAGAATAATTTTGGAGTGATTTTGAGACGGTAAAAATCATTCTTGTCATTTTTTAAATAAATGTTATCTAACACACAACGACATTTGTTACTCATGATATTATATATAGCAATTCAAAACATAACTTCACTTACGTCTAGGAGGCGGTGCCTGGGAAATATAACTTCACTAATATAATGTTAAGCGACTATAATGATATACTTATCTACAAATAAATAGTGATTATAGTGATACATGTAAAGCTTAACTCTTTAAATGATCACCTAGGCTCTCTCGAGATGTGGGACTCCCTCTCATTAAAACTTAGGCTCCCCCTAATTACAATACTCTATTGAAAGTACCTTAGGCTCCCTCTAAATGTGAGACTCTCTCACCAAAACCTTATCTTTCCACCTTCAAATGAAGACCACTCCATTTGATGAACTCAGGCTCCCCCTAAGTTTGACAATCACTTCTCAAGATGTAGTTGAATGATTCAACAAGAACTCGAGAGAAACTCAAGATGTACAACAACACAAACTTCACAATTGTAAGATTGACACACTTGTGATTCAACACAATCACGAGAACAACGACACCAATATTTTCTTTAAATAGTCAACCCTAAATTGAATGTCACAACTCCTTAAATATGCATTGGGGAAGAAGGCAATAAAACAACCCTAAAACAAATTCGACAATGCTCAGAAAAGGAAACAAAATCAGAAGAATTAACAACCAGGATTTTCCATATAAGGATACAAATATTATGGAGAATCAACAATTTAACTAACAAAATCATGTCTGAAACAGAAATTGCAGAGACATACTGAAAGACAATTCAATAGATAGAATGACAAGCAACTCCGACACTAATAGCAACAATAATCTTAAAACAAATGTAGCCAACAACAAATCAAGTCTCTAATAATTTCAAAATTACTTCGAAACATAGTTTTAATAATTTAAAATCAATTTTGATTTTTATGAAAATCCCAATTGAGTATAAAATCAAACATTAAACCAATTATATGACTGTATAAATATGTATTTCACAATTATTTTATGTATGACAAAAGTGATTTTAACTAGGCTAAATTATACAAAATACCCCTAAACTTTGTACTTTGTGTCAAAAATATCCTTAAACTTCCAAAGGAGTTCAAAATACTCTTACTGTTAGTTTTAGATGGAAACCATTAGTGTTTTGTGTAAAAAATACTATTGAACTTTTAAAAGTTTCAAGAATACCCTTAAACTTAAAAGAAAAAGTTCAAAAATACCCTTATTGTTATATGAATAGAAATTGTTAATACCGTCCTGCTTCTTCATTTTCCATCTCCCTTCTTGAATACTCTCTTACTTCCCTTTTTGTTAATTGTTTAATATTTGAAAAACAGGCGCATATAGTTCATAAATTTTCAAAATGTATCTCTTTAGACTCCAACATTTTAAGAATAGGTGTGTTTGATCGATAATGTATTTTTTTTAAAAAAATTAAATAAGTATGTGTCATTTTGAATTAGAAAAATAGGTTTATAAACAACTTTAGAGAGTATATAATTTTTAAAATTATTTTTCTAATGTAAAATAATTAAAAATTACTTTAGAGACTTTTTACATCTATTTTTAGAAATGCATGGATTAAAAAGTTACTTTTTGAAAATTTAGAGCCAAAATGCACTCATTTTTTAAAATTCAAGAACTAAAAAAATATATTTTGAAAATTCATGAATCAAAAATTAATTTTTCCAACTAAAAGAACAAGCGTAATTTGAAAACAAAATAGTTATTAGATGAGTACTTTGATTCAATCGTTTTTGTTCCCTAAAAATCGCTACATAGTAGATGATTTGTATGCCTCCTCCAATTTCATAACAGAGAAGACAACTAAATCTTTCACAAATCACATTTTTATGGCAACTTGATCTCTATCTCCCAAACTAGACTATTAAAATATTGGAACCAACTTATCTTTAATAATGGTATTAAATTTCTATCGATATTTTCACATTTTCATAGGTTCGACATTGACGTGTAAGATGTGAACTGACATTTCCATTATATCGTAAAAAAATCATGCAACATAAAAAATAAATAATAAAATGTTACTAATGTAAATATAATATAAAAAAACAAACTTTTTTACTTGGATTAAAAACCTAAAATGTTTATTATTATTTTAAATAATTCTTTAATTTTTTTTTAAATATTTTTTTTAGAAATATTCATGAACGCCCACACTTTACAAATATTTCTAACAATATTTTCATGAATTGAGATGTTGATATTTTTGTTAGACATCAATATTTTAATTAATTTTGATTGTATATACTATAAGATCATGCTTAAATTATAGATAATAGGTCTACATGACCTTTTTACTCATGCATAAAATATCATGAGTAAGTGCAAGTGTATCGGTTGATCCCATACACAACAAAAGCAAATGAAGAATAATAGTGAACAACAAGCTAAGTCAATAATCAAATCCATATTTTTGAGTCAATCATAGAACTCAAACATTTGATAAATGACTCGAAAGTACTAGGTTTGGGTTAGCCAGTAGCTCACAAGCTCTTTTGAATTTTCAATTATTTTTTTACGAGAGCTTGGACCATGGCTCCCAAACAATCTCAGTATATATATAGGTGCAAAATGATTCCACATATTAAAGTTGAAATGGATCGAGTGTTTTCACATCTCATTGTAGTGTTGGTTTGTCTTGATTTCCAATTGAGGAACAAGAAGGAAAAGAAAACTATTGAATTTTTTGCCTCGCCCTCGACTACACGTTGTCCTTTGAACCCTTCGCTTGCCATCAGTAGCAACGAGTTAGTTCTTTATGTTGGTCGTCCGTTTTTCCTTTGAATAATAATAAGGGTAAAAAAGATAGCAAACATGAATTTTTATCAGTAAAACTATACTCATTGAATAATAGTCTCCTAAATAAAATCTTTACTAAACCATCCACTATTGGAAAAAAAAAATCAAAATGGATATTGATTCAAATCATGTTCTTCCAATAAGTAATCTACAAGCCACAACTGACATGTATAAAATATATATCATTGGCTAAAATGTCAAAATTACCAATTTCACAAGTTGAACTCAAATAAATAAATAAATAATCTACAAAATTTTGCTAATAATTCAAATTTATTTGTGGAGTGGTTATTAACGGGAGAAAAAAAGTTGTGGAGTGGATAAGGAGATGATTGTGGCTAAATCATTTCTCATTATTGAACTTAATCATTCTTAATGTTTTTTTATTATTATTTTGACATAAAATCATTCTTAATGTTTGTAGAGAATATATTGACAAATTGACTCGGTAAATAAATTATTATGTGGCAAAAAAAAAGAAAAAAAAAAAAGAAGTAACAGAGAGAATTAAAATGATTATGTCTCTAACTTTAATTAGTGACACAGAAGAATAATTAAAGGCTGCGTTCGCTCAAGATTTGACCAAAATTAAAGTTTAGGGTTTCACTACCAAAATATCCCATCAACTTGAAAACCATACAAATATAAGAATAATATTTTTTGTACCAAAAAATAATAATATTTCTTTTATATTATTCTTTATAAATTATAACCCAAGTTGTTTTTTTTTAACCATAAATTTTATTGACCTGTAAGAAAAAAGGTACATGTCAATTATCACGAGCTATATTCACTTTGACATGATTCAAACTATTTTGAATTTTTTATTGTATATTTATCTTTTCATCGAGACTCATATATTTTTATGTTTGGTATCATATTTGGATTTTATACCTATAATAATTTAGCATTTTGTATTTAAGTATACAAAAACGAAGAAAATTTTAATCTTAAATTATTGGAGCCTACATGATTTTGTTTTCTTAATTTTGAATATATTTTATGGAATATTACAAATTGTTTATTTTTATTATCAAAGAGTCTTTCAATTTTAAAACTTTCGAAGGTTATCGTTTTGTCTCTAAAGAAAAAAAAGTTACCTTTTCAAGATAAAATTAAGAGGAACACGATGGTCATAAGATCAGCCAAATTCATTAGTTCAAGGATTATTTAATAGTAGATTTTTAAAGACTATTTTTCACAATAATAACTTATCTTAAGTTAATGAGGCCATTCTCCAAACTACATTAATGTTGTTATTAATATTCAATCACATTGTTATTATTAAAATAATATACACACACCCAATAAAATAATACATTAAATAATGACATGGCTAAATATGACCAACAGAAATAATAATAATACTAATATACTAATATAACCAGCCGAAGCTAAACTGAAGGTAGAAGAACTGATATAAAGTATGTAGTTTGGACTAAAAGATATAAGGTTGGAATCTCTTACACCAATTATTTTAGTTTTTAAAAAAATTGAGCTAGATAATTTTCTGATCATCACTATTTTTTACTCAAGATAAACATTGAATTTATTCTTAAGTCAATTTTCAAAACAAAAACCAATTTTAAAAGCTATATTACTTTTTTTTTTTTTAATTTACAAATTTGGCTTAGTTTTTTAAAAACATTTTCAAAAAGTAGATAAAAAAACAAAGAAATATATCAATAGATAGAAATAATATTTATAAACTTAAATTTGAAAAGGGAAATTTTAAAAAATAGAAAAATAAGAAAAATAATTTACACAAAATAACAAAATTTTGAGATAGTTGTGATAGACACTGATAAAAGTCTATCAGAGTCTATCAGTAATAGAAATGATAGAAGTCTATCAATGATGGATACTGATAGAAGTCTATCAATGTCTATCAGTGTTTTTTTTTGTTATTTTCTGTAAATAGTTTGATATATTTTTCTATCTATGAAAATTTTCCATTTGAAAAATCAAAAACAAAAAATTAAATAGTTATCAAACGGGATCTAAATTATTAGGGAATACGTGAAATCGTAGATTATATTTATATTTAAAGCCAAATAATGAATTTCTATATAACGAAGTATTAAGTTGATTTGTATGTATAATTAATTAACAAAAGGGTCATTTCACGAGAAATTATCTTAAATTATAGGGCTATTTTCAAATATAGAAAAATGAGTCAAACTATTTACAAATATAGAAAAATTTTACAGTCTATCAGTGATAGACCGCGATAGAATTCTATCACTTTATATCACTCAAGCGATAGAATTTATTTGCTTGAGCAATAGAAAGTGATAGAATTCTATCCTGGTCTATCACTGATAGACAATGAAATTTTTCTATATTTGTAAATAGTTTGATATTTTTTCTGTTTATAATAATTTTCCTAAATTTTATATTCATGTATAAAGCGAAAAAAATGAAATTGTTTATAAAACGAAATATCAAATTATTTTTTTGCATAATGATATTTTATGAACATAACTGATATATATATATATATAATTAATTAACAACAAGATCGTTATTATTGAATCAACTTGTATTTTATTACATTCGGCACTCACATGATTAAATAGTAGGAAACAAATATCTTTTATACATTCTAAAAATATCCACAAAAATTTCACAGGTAATTGAATAAATACTATCATTCCAATTAAGATATATCTACATGTTTAATTTATATACTTAAATATATCTTTAATTCACTTGTCAAATATTTTTTTAAAAAAAGAAATTAGGGTATATAATAATAGATGATAAGGTAAGTTGATAACTCGTAGTTTGCTTGAGAGGGATCATTAAAGAATAAAAATGATGATCTAAATAAATAAATGAAGAAAGGTCAATGAAAACAACTTAATTTAAAATGCTAAAATATGATAGTTAGCAATGAATGCACACAATACCAAGATTCTTAGTAATTATCGACATGTAAATTTTTATTGATTGCTGTTTTTCCAAGTAACAACTTAAATTGGTCAAAATAACAAAAGAAGAGAAAAAAAAAAAATTAAACGCGAGGAATTTGTAAGCCGAAGATGATAAGTCAAAGTAAGCTTAACTTAATAATTAAAAAATTTGTAATTCAAATCTTTTCACTTAACTTAATAATTAAAAAATTTGTGATTCAAATCTTTAGAAGAAGAAGTGCAAGATGATAGAATAAATATTACAAGTTATAAAGATAAAGTTTATTTCATTTTTAGGTATTTTTGTTTAAAAGTATATTCTAGGTACTTGAAACAACATTGTGGTCATTATTTTTTGACTTTTTATTAATTAATTTTTTAAAAGATACAGTTTTAATCACTGAAAATTAGAGTTAGGTTGCATTTGGTTCTTGAGTATTCAAACGTGACATTTAGTGTGTGTTTGAAATACATTTTCAAGTGTTTAATTTAAAAAACAAGTCATTTTGGAAAAAAAATAAAGTGTTTGGCAACTATTCAAAATAATTTTTGAGGTGTATTTTAAATAGTTTTGATCAAAAGAGCTTAAATAAAAATGAGTTTTTCGAAAAACAATTTTTTCTCAAGTCAATTCAAACGGACACTTAGTCTTTAAGGTTTTAAGTTCAGTAGCACCCATGATCCTTCCATTTAATTTTATGTTAATTATATAACATAAGCTGACGTGACATTATTCTATTATATATATATATAAAATAAAAAGAAAAATTATTATATACAGAAAAAATATCAAATAATTTATAAATATAGAAAATTCTAATAAAAATATATTTAATTTTAATAATAAAAAATCCCTTTTTACTTTTACTTTTTCTTAATCTTTTTACCTCTCTTCTTTCTTCTTCTTCCCATACTCATCTTCCTTCTCCTTCCTCTTCAATGGTGGACGGCCACCCACGACTTTATTTTTTTTCATTTTCTATTTTTTCTCCTCATTCTTCTTCTTTTTCTTCTCAGATTTGGAACTTTTTTTTTCGAATATGGAAAAAGAAGGGAAAAGAGAAGGAAAGGGAAAGAGAGAAGAAGACGGATGAGAAGAAAAAAATACAGTCGTCGCGGTTATTACTATGAAAAAGAAGATGAAAGAGGGAAAGTGAAGAAAATGTTGAAAAAGTATTTTTATTTTTAAAACTTATAAAACATATTTTTATTACAAAAAAAAAATTAAGAAAAACATTCTCTTAATAAAGCTTCTCATTAAGTAATTAATGGCAATTTTGACGAAACAACTAAAAGTGTTGCAAGAAAATAAAGTTCAAACTAAAATTGTTGTGTTTGAAAATTCAATAATCCAATTACAATCTAAACTAAATTTTAAAGATAAAAGTATATATTTTTTCATTACTTTATCACCATTACTCAGCATGTCGTTCATGTTCATAAAATAAGAATTCGTTTGAATTCACTAGAGAAAATAAGGTTTTAAAAAAAATCATTATTATTTTGACTATTTTGATTTAAATTGTTCAAAATACACTTCAAAAAGTGTTTTAAAAATTATTTTGAGTAATTTCCAAGCACCTCAATTTTTAAATAATTTATTTTTAAAATTAAACATTTGAAAAGTTAAACTAAACGCACCTTAAAATAGTGAAAGAAGTTTTTTCTTTATTAATTATTTTTATAGTACAAATAGAGAAATTTTATTTCCTACAATTAATTTACGTATATGTTTGCTAATTAAATAATCAATTAAAATTTCTATAACACAATTAATAAGAGAGACAAATATTTTGGCCTAAATAATAATAATATATTTCTTTTCAAACCACCAAAATAATAATTTGATTCTCAACTTTTGCACGTTTGGATCTAGTTTTATAAGTTTTATAATAACCTGATTGGGTGTGTCATTTTTAGGGTTTAAGTATACAAAACACACTTCAACCTTAGAATGTCTCATTAATACTTTTAAACTCTAAAAGTTCTATTTTTACTTTTAAATTCTACATTTTTTCTAAAGTAACTATTTCATCAATTTTTCCTTTTAAATCTTGATGGAAAAACGACATAATAACGTGTAAAATAATAAGACAAATGACATAGTACATATTTCAATTATGTTTCTAAACTTTACAAATGACATAGTACAATTACGTTTCTAAACTTTGGGATAAGTTTCAATTGTTAAAATAAAATTTTAATATAAGACAGTGATTAAATTGACTTGAAAATGATTAACCAACATTCAATATAGTATTTTGGAACTTCATTTTTCTAAACACTTAAAAGGGAGATTTTCATTTTTCTAAAATTTTTAAAATATATATTTTTTAGAATAATTACAACGGTAATGCGTTTCTTTAAATAACTAACAATATGGTATTTTAAATAGAATGGTTAACACTTTTTAATTAGGAAAATTTTTATATATAGAAAAAATGTCAAACTATTTACAGAAAATAGCAAAAAAAAATACTGATAGACATTGATAGACATCTATCAATATCTATCAGTGATAGACTTCTATCATTTCTATTACTGATGGACCTTGATAGACTTCTATCAGCGTCTATCACAACTATCTAAAAATCTTGCTCTACTTTTTATAAATAATTTTACTTATTTTTCTATTTTTAAAATCTTCCCTTTTAATTATATGGGATATATACTAATTAACATAAATGAAATAAACTATATCCAACACACAATAGAGCAATGTTACAGTAAATCCAAGAACATCAAAGATGAATGTAGAAAATTAAAGCACGAACAGAACATGAAGTTTGGTAACCCAGTTCGGTGCAATACCACCTATATCTAAGGTAGTATACCCAGGAAAGATAATTTCACTAATATAAAGTCAAGAAATTACAACGTTATATTTATCTGTAAAAAGACGACAATTACAGTGACATACTGAATAATATAACTTAGTGAATGATCACTTACTCTCCCCCTAAGTGTAAGATGTATTCTCTCTCAATGAAACTTAGGCTCTCCCTCTCTCCCTAAGTGTGAGAGTAATAGTGAATGATCATTTAGGCTCCCTCTAAGTGTGAGACCCCCTTTCTCTCAACAAGAACATTTATCTTTCCATCTTCAAATGAAGTCCCATTCACTTGAAAAACTTAGGCTCCCCCTAAGTATGAGAATCCCTTCTCAAGATGCAGTAGAATGATTCAAAGAGTTCAAGAGACAACCTCAAAACTGATAGTGACAATCATTTCACAATCACACTAATTAACATGCACGGTAACTTCACTCCCGGTAACCTCACAAAGCCGCATTGTATTTTTCAAAGGTGTAACCCTAAAACTCATGCAAAACAGCCATATATATGCATGACATATAAAGAAGGAGCAAACCCCAAAGTTGCATTCTCACCAAAGAAGGGAAAGAAACCTTGAGGAATAAGGAATCCAATATTTTCCAAATAAGGAAAAATATTCTGTAGGATTAGCAATTCGAATGACAATTTGAAGGATAATTCAAAGGACAAATCAAACAACATTTTCTTAAAGACATCTGTCAAACCAACCTTAAAAAATATTGTCAGCTCCAAAACTCTAACAAGCTCTCTAATTACGAACAATCCAATATTGGCCAAAAAAGTCGAAAGAGAGAGGAGTCAAGAGAGTCATGAGACGAATATATTTCTAAGAGAAAAATGGTAGAAGATTCTTTGGTCAATTAAAAGTATCCATTTCAACGATGGTAGGAGAGCAACAAAGATTTTTTTTTCAACAATATATTGGGGGTATAACAAAACATTCATCTAAACGAATATATTTTTAATAGTACAAATTTTATGTCAGTTGAGTTATGTTCATGTTGACAACAAAGAAAAAGATTAACAGAGGATGGAATAGAAATTTATTTGTATACTCAAATGATGAGATTTATTGAAATACAATTGTCCTTATGTCGGATTGTTTTGAAAATGTTTGCTAGTCTCTTTCTCTTCTCCATTTATACCATAGCATTAATTTTCTGAGATAGAGGCCCCAAATTTTATCCATCATTCATGGTCTACGTAAAAATCTTTTATTGGTAAGGGAAAGAAAATGTAACTCTAATCCCTAAATTCATTTTCTTGTCTCCAAATTATATAGATAAATTTTTACCCATAGAAAAAATATAAAATTATTTGTAGAAAATAACTAAAAGAATACTTATAGACATTGATAGACTTCTATAAGCATCTATCAGTGATAGACTTCTATCATTTCTATCACTGATAGATCCTGAAAGACTTCTATCACCGTCTATCACAACTATCTAAAAATTTTGCTATTTTGTGTAAATAGTTTCCTTTATTTTTCTATTTTTAAAAATTCTCCAATTATATATCGTCATTTCAATTTTTATTTTTAAATACTCATTTCAAATTTCACTTAAAAATCAATTGCTTGATTTTTTTTATGACTTGCCTCCACATCATATTCTCATCTTCATTATAAGGACATACTTAAAATCACACTAAAAACTAGTGACATAATTGAATTTTTACTTATTTAGGAGAATAATCGAAACTTATACTTAAATGCCTTTAACAATTTGATGACAGATTTGTTTATGTGATTTAAATTTTAACCCCAAAAATTAAAAAATGAAAAAGTATCAATTTATACCCTAAAATTTTGAGAATTATATCAATTAAAATCATGAACAAATAATTGTATGAATTTAAACCATGAACTTTCGTAATTATTTCAATTTATACATACCCTTCACGAGATTGTCGTTTGGAAAACATCGTATGAGACTTATAATTGTATCAATAAAAACCCTAAATTGACATATGTGAATCAATTTAAATTTTTTATTAGTACTACTTTTGAAAATCATTAATGCATTAATTCTTACACGTATGTAGACTTCTTCAAATGAGATTAATAAAATGGACAATTAGAATTGATGCACAAACAATTTAAAAGAAAATCTTAAATAAGATTTAAAATTGATTTGCTTTAATTGATAAAATACACATATATACACGTAAATTGAGCTATCTCGGATTTAGCTTAAAGTGTTTATAAAAGTTTAAAGTTAATTAAATTGATAAAATCTAAAATTTAAAGATACAATTTGATATATTTTTTTTCTTGACAAAAAAAAAAAGTTATGAAAGTAAAAGATAAAAAGAAAGAAAAAAGAAAAAAAAAACTTGCAAATGGACAAATGGCAGTTAGTTTTGATGAAAAGACAAATGTGTCAACCACTGTTCAATGATTCCACTTCTTTGGAAACCCTCTGTTCTCTCTTATATTTTGAATTGAAGTGTCTCAAAGTAACCCTGAAACCTTAAATAAAAAGCAAACACTGTCATCAACATTCTCCATCTCTCTCTCTCTTCTTTTGTTGGGCCCTCTTTTCTTTCTCTTCCTTCAAATCTGAAATCTTCATCTCCCTCCATTCCATTATTAAATCCCCCTCTTCTTCACCTTCTTCTTCTTCACCTTCAATTTTCCCATTTTTCCCTTTCCTTCTTCTTCTTCTTCTTCTTCTTCTTCTTCTTCTTCTTCTTCTTCCATGGCTTCAGATTCCAACTTCTGGCTTCCCCCTCACTTTCTATCCGACCACGACAACCTCCCCGGAAAACCCACCTCCGTCGCCGCCTTCCCCACCGACTTCCCCTATGACTTTAACTCCTCCTCTGTTCATTCCCCTGTCGAATCTGTCCTTGGCGACGATGATAACGACGACGAGGAGGACTTTCTCGCCGCGTTGACGCAACGGCTTACTCAGTCTACGCTTCGTGATTCTCAAAAACTTCCTTCTGTACACAAATCCCAAGTACCCATCTTTTGATTTTTCTTTAATTTACTTTATTTTTTAGTCTTCAATCGGTTTTTGACGTTCCGGCGACTCTGTTTTTTTCCCCAGGCGAAGACGGCTATGGCTGGATCTCCTCAGTCTACTCTTAGTGGAGTTGGAAGTTGGTCGGCTTGGAGTTCGGTGTCGAGCGACGGAAGCCCAAACGGGCCGTCTCAGGCGCCGTCTCCTCCGACCACCCCTTTCGGCGGCGATAACAACACTTGGGATCTTATCTATGCTGCTGCAGGGCAAGTTGCGAGGCTGAAAATGAATAATAACAGAGATGGGATTATTTGTCCTTCTCAAACTTCTTCAAATCTTGTTTCTTCTATGAAAAACGCTGGATTTTACTCCCACCCTTCACAGGTGAAATTAACTAGTTTCGGTTTTTTACTCACTTACTCTCTTTTTTGCTCTGTTTTTCGATCTGTAATTGTTTAACTCTGTTTTTCCTCTCTGTTTTCAGTTCGGAACAGAGCCTCCGATTTATAAACCGGAAAACTATTTTAACTGGGGAAGACAAGTGAAGGTTGAGAATCAGCAGATCCATTGTCGAGAAGGAGATTTTTCCCATGAAAACGAAAGATTTCTTCGTCCGGTAGATTTTCCTCAATCCGCTTGGCCTTCTCTCCAACCCCATCACCGGAGATACCCTTCTCAGCCTAGTACTCCCGCTGTACCCGCCGCCTACCATGGCGTCGTATCTGCACCGAAAAAAGAGTGCGCCGGTACCGGCGTCTTCTTGCCTCGGCGATACGACAACAACCCACCACAATCTCGCAAAAGAGCAGGTTACTCTTTTTACTCCTATAACAAATTAGAAATCTGGGATATTCTCAAATTCGAACTTGATTCTTAATTTTTGCCGTGTTTCTTCAGATTGTGCCTCAATCGCTCTGCTTCCAGGGAAGAACATTCAGGACATGAACCGATCTATTCCCCAAATGACATCAAATCGCCGCCTTCTGCCGAGCTACGGTGAGAGAAACGATTCACAGTTCATCAGATCTGTTAAATAGTAATATGCTAATGAGTTATTGTGTCACTTTGTTTTATATTTCTCCAGAAGCTTTAATGGCTCAAAGAAACGCCATTTTCGCACAACAGAGGCTGAGTTATCCCCGGCCAGCAGAGAGAGGCAAAAGCCATGAGTTTCTTCTTCCTCAGGAGTGGACATACTAAAAGAACACTACTGAAAGCTGAAAAAAGAAAGTGCTTCTTATTATTTTTTTGATTGAAGTGTTTTTTTAGATTAGAGAACAATAAAGAAATGAATTAAGGGTTGTAAGTTAAGAAGGGAAAAGGGAGGGATTTGTTTGCAGTTTTTAGTTTTACCAATTAGATGAAGAACAGAGTAAAATATTGTAGTGTTCATTCATCAGAAAGAGTGGGAAAGGAGAGAAAAGGGAGAAATTTCTAGGAAAGTTGGGTTTTAGGGAAAGATGGAAATAGAGATATTGTAATAAATTTTGTGGGTTTCTTAATAGAAATACATAGCTATACTATATACACTATATAGTATAGCTATAGACCCTTTTTAATATAAATAAATTATTTGTTGATTTATGAGTAGAAGCATAATTTATTTTTTCCAATTTTTGGTGGTGGTTATGAATTGTTCAATCAAATATAAAGTGACAACTTGGGAGACTTTTTTTCTTCCCCTTTTTACCTGTTCAACTAAGTCAACTTTTATCTGAAATTTTACTGACATAAATTTAATTATTAACTTAAATAAGATTCACTAACATAAAAAAGTCTCTTCAAATTAAACCCTAGAAAATAAATCAATGCTTCCAAACAAAAACTGGTATACATGTAAGCTCCATTAATTTCTCCATTTAAATACATCTCAAAGTTGAAAGTTTAATCTTCATTCTCAAATTTGTTGTACTAAAGTTTAAATCTTTTACTTTATGTTGGTGATATAATATAAGTTTTTTTTTTTAAAAAAATAAAAAGACTAAATTATAGAAAATATCTATCAACTTATTATTATTTAAAAAAAAAAAAAACAATTCTATATATATTTTTTAAATACTGTTACCTAAAATATCATTGAATCCTCTGAAGCTTCTCTCCAAATACTCATATTAATGACATTTTTTGAGAAGTCAAGAGTATTGATTCAATTTTTGAAAATTTAATAGCTTTTTAAACAAGATACTAATAGTACTATTTTCTGAATGAGTTAAAGGTATTAATATAATTTTTTGGAAGTTTATGAGTATTTTTAAAACAATACAATTTTCATCTATATACTAATAAGAAAGTATTTTTTAACCTTTTTTTGTTTTTACTTTTATTTTATTATTATTTTTTATTTATCTTTTTTTTTTTTTTTAAGTTTGAGGGTAGTAATGAAACTTTAAAACTTCAGCAATAATGCAATTTAGGATATTAATGAAACTTCAAAAGAAAAATTAACTATAAAAATAAAAGAAAAGAAAACCATAGATAATGAAACTTTTAAAAGCCCCAAGATATTAAAAAGATTAAAATACAATTTTGGTTCATTTACTTTGGAGTTTATTCAATTTTAGTCTTGTATTTTAAAATGTCCAAATTTGGTCCTTAAACTTTCAATAAATCTTAAATTTAATCATTCAAAACTAATTTTTGTTTATCAAAATTGGTTAAATAATGATAATAATTTTCATGCAAAATGAATCCAATATGGGAATATATTTTCACAATTTATAATGAAAATGCTAATAGATAAGAAAATAAAAGTTTTTGTAAAAGAATCATAATAAACTAACAGTAAAGTCTAAATTTAAGATTTAATTAAAAGAAAATTTTCACAGATAGAAAAAAATGTTGATAGACATTAATAGACTTCTATAAGCATCTATTAGGAATGGACTTCTATCAGCATCTATTACATCTAAAAAATTTTTATTTTGTATAAATAGTTTCCCTTATTTTTCTATTTTTAAAAATTTTACTTTATTAAAAGTGTGAAAACTCAAATTAGATATTTAAAACTACAGAGACTAAAATTAAACAAACTCTAAAGTACAGAGACTAAAATATTATTTAAATCTATTAAAATATTAATATATAGACATACAAAGAAGCTTAAAGAAAAATGGACAATCTTTTGAAAAGAAGAGAAATTGGGAGCATGGGCATGCCCATACCATGCGTGAATGCCGACCGTACAATTTTATGAATAGTTTTTTGTTGGAGCAATGGGGCTGTCTTCTGTACTTGACAGGAATGGCATCCACTTCAATCTGGATCTTGGATTTTGTTTCAATTTTTATGTAATAGATCTAAATTTTAATATATTAACTATACATTCATTATAATACTACTTTCAAATTATTCAACAAACATCAAAATCTACATTATATGATAATCTATCTTTTCCTGCTATCCTTGTGAATTTGCATTTCATCTTATTTAATTTGTTGGGACTGTTCAAATCAAATCTATCTTATCTTAACCACAGTCCACTTTTCTTTTTTCATAATTCTAGCAGTGATTTCATCAAAAGTTTGTCTAGTCTTGATGCTTCAGAATGAAGATTTTAAAGCTTGATGTCAAATTTACTCAACCTTCACTATACCTTTTCTACTGCTTTCATAAGTAGGCAAAAGCAAAAGATATGAAAATCTTATCCGATTCGACAAAACGGGTTGTTCGTCCCAATGAAAATTATCCTACTGCTATTCTTTTCATACCTCAAGGCTAAAATAGAATCAAGGTTCAAGAAAACAACTTTGAACTTTGGTTAAACATATACACTTTTTCATATCTTATTCATATCTTACAATGTTTGCATTTTCTCTGTTAGTAGTTCTAAGATATTCAAACAGAGCAGAGGAGAAAAACTAGACTGCAAATCTAGGTTAGTAGATAGATACCTTATGATGCGATGAACTTGTTCATGCTAATGTTCAGCCATCTCTGCTCTTTAACCATCCATCATCCATCATCCCATCCATCTCTTCTCACTCTAACCCTCTCACCCTTGAAGTGTATGTATTTCCATTGGCAGCCGTATCTTTTATAGACCATTTTCCGGTTTTCCTCTTGACCTAGTTTTTGAAAGGCACGGCCGACTCTTCTGACGGTATCTTCATCTGGTTTTACACCCAACTCTTCCATGTCTGCAAATATCTGTACCAAGAGAGAAGAAATTGAAGCACGAGATCAATGATAAGGTATGAAGAGAAGATCCAAAAATAGGGAGGAACAGGAAGTAAGACCGTAGGAGTACAAGCAGTATGTGGAAATCCAATTCCCAATACCTCGATAATCTTATCTTGCAAGTCATGATGTTCATACAAAGAGATCATCCTAGAAAACAATCGCTTTGAGATGGAACGTGTATGTGCATGCAAAATCATGTTCCATAAGGATTCGGCCTCATCTACCCTCTTGTCCATATCAAATGCCAGTAGAAGGGTGTCATATGTTCCCATTGTGGCTCCTTGACCCTTGCTTAACATCCACTTTGCCACCTGAGTAATAAGAAGCACTGATTAACAAAAAGACTAGGTGGGAGAATCAATAAGCAGCTATTAAACCGACTATCATCAAGCCAAGGCACTTCAACATATAAAAGTGATATCAATAGGTGAAAAGGTCTTAAGTTATCAGTTTTCTTGTGGAAGGAAAAAGGCAACTATTGAATATTGCATATAGAAACCATCATAAATATTCCTAAGCCCAAACTATACCACAGAAAAGGACTTCTGGCAATTGATATAGGGAAAAGACAACTTTTCTTCTTCTAACTTTTATTGTTAATCAAAGATAATCTTCACATGTCAAAACCCAAGTAACTTGCAAGTCCAACACCGAGGCTTCCATCGCTTTAAGCAATTTGGTGTTCTAGTTCGAGAAGTATTTATCTCAAAGACATGGACTCGCTGTTTCATCATTCACAACTCTGGAACCAACAACCATCAGTCTCTGCCCATAAAGCTAAATCTTAAACAGGAATTATAAAATTTGATGTATCAACCAAATCCAAAGTGTTATCTCTTGTTTCTTCAATCATATTTTTAACCATAAGAAAGTCCAAATCACCAAGGTTCAAGATCAAACTTCAATATAAAAACTGAACAAACCACAACTAATCAAATAAATGCAACATTACAATAAAAATCTAACACACGAGTAGATTAGCTGACCAAACAATGAACAAAGAAACAGTAGTAAGAGCTGGACAAAGATGATTTCTTAACAGACACCACTGCATACTTTAGAATCAACATCATGAGCAAGGTACCAATTCACCAAAGGCCAAAAAGACAGCAAGTAAACCCGAACTTATTCGTACTTGAATGACACGCTTCCATTGATTTCTCTTCCTCAATATTCTTAAAGCTTTAGCAGCTGCAATCAATGGAAACTCTGTCTCCCAAGCTATCCACTTATTCAATTCTCCATATACAACTTCTTTCTCATTAGGACATTGGGAAACCTACAATATGTTAGAAAAAACATTTGAATTTCAAACTAATTGACATTACCACTCTTTCCTCTCAATGTTGGAGGACCATTCAACAAAATGCAGCTTACAATTCTAACAAGATTAAGAGCCTTTTGCCCACAGCCAGCAGAATCTCTTTTCTTCCATAAATGGTGTTCCTCCTTCCCAACCTTCTTAACAATACGTCTATATTAATCAAAATAACATCAAAATCAAAATCATGGGGTTGAAAGGAAACTCAGAAAGCAAGAATAGAAAAGAAAAAAAGAAGTGCACCTCTCAACTGTGGTTAAACTAGTAAGCGGCTGTGCAGCTTGCTTGTGGACATAATTGACACTGGCAGCTCTAAATTTCAATTTGTTGTGATAGTAAATATAATCTATCTATAAGGGAAAGGGGAAAATCGTCTGATCAAACACTTAGAAATTGTTAAAACAAAATTGAGGAAGTTTGAAGGTTCTTGCTTACCTTCGGCATGAGGGCATAGAACCCAGTTGAGCTTCCATGGTAAACCAACATAAAAGATTTCAAATTTCAGCGCTCTGAGTGGTTAAAGGAGTTGATTCATTTAGGATAAAGAAGGGCTCTGGGGAGAAGAGCGCAACACAAATTACAGATATGAAAAGCTCATGAAGGCTTACACCTTACCTCACAGACAATCGTAGGAGAATTTGGGAATACTAGGGTTAACTTAAAAATAACTTATTCTTGTCCTGAAGTTTCACGCGGTAACAATTTCATTAAATTATAAAAACTGATCCTGAATTATGTAATTTGTATAAAAAATATCCAAACTTTTCAAAGTTTAAAAAATACTCTTAAATTTTCAAAAAGAGTTCAAAAATGCCTCTGCCGTTAGTTTTAGATGAAAACCGTTAAAATTTTGTTTAAAAAATACCCCTGAGTTTTTCAAAAATTTCAAAAATACCCTTAACTCAAAAAAAGTTTTTTTTAAAAAAAATACCTTCACTGTAAGTTTATGAACATAAACGTTAATGTCTCATTCCAAAATTAAAAAAAAAAGCTTAAAATTGCTCCTAACATTAATATGACGATCAATTTGTTTGAAGTTTTCTTGAGTTTGAAAAGAATGAACTTTAAAACAAATTATAAAAATATCATCATTTTTCTTTTCATATAGGTAGTCTCATTTTCCTCTTAATTTTTCACTTATCGGCTTACACCAATTTTCTCACCAACTAACTTTTAAATTAAAACATAAAATCTCACAAAATTCTAAAATCAAAATTTTCTCTTAAACATATCAAAAGGATAAATAGCCAAATAAAAAAATGTATTTGATTATTAATACACACCTAACTACTAATTTTTTTTTTTTTTTTAATTTATTGTTTTGGTATGTTTAAAGGGAGATTTTGATTTTAGAATTTTGTGAGATTTTATGAGATCTTATGTTTTAACTTAAAATTTTGGTTGATGAGAAAATTGGTGTAAGTTAAGAATCAGAAAATTAAGAGAAAATAAGAGTATCTATATGAAAAAAAATAAGAATATCTATATAATTTGTTTTAAAATTCATTCTTTTCAAATGTAATAACACTTCAAACAAATTGATCACTATATTAAGCAATTATAATTTTTTTTTTAATTTTAAAGTTATTTTTGAAATGAGGTATTAATGGTTTGTATTCATATACTTATGGCAAAGGTATTTTTTAACTTTTTTTAGCTAAGGGTATTTTTGAAACTTTAAAAAAGTTCAGGGGTATTTTTGAAACAAAACCTTAACGGTTTCCATCCAAAACTAACGGTAAGGGTATTTTTGAACTCTTTTTTTAAAGTTTAGGGGTATTTTTGAAACTTTTAAAAGTTCAGGGGTATTTTTGACACAAATTGCATAGTTTAGGGGCATTTTTTTATAATTTAGCCTTTAATAATAAAAGAAACTCTTACGACAGTTCTCAAATTAATAATGAAATTACAAATTAGGAAAATTTTCACAAATGGAAAAAAATATCAAACTATTTACAGAAAATAGCAAAAAATCACTTATAGACATTGATAGACTTCTATCAGCATCTATCAGGGATAAACTTCTATCATTTCAATCACCGATAGACCCTGATAGACTTCTATCATCATCTATCCAACTATCTAAAACTTTTGCTATTTTGTGTAAATAGTTTCTTCTATTTTTCTATTTTTAAAAAGTCCCCTACAAATTATCGATTTTGGAACTAATTAAAGGTCGACATCTGTATAAAATGAAATTAAAGGCGAAAGATGATAGATCCTGATGACAACATGTGTCTTTGTCTTGTCCGTTGGACCAAATTTACTAATTTGATTCAATTTAGTATTAATACTTGGGTTTAGGTACAATCAAGTCCAAAAATAGACTTAATTTGGCCCAAAGATCAATCAAGCCCAAGGATCAGGTTCATGGATCAACCAAATCCAAGCACACAAAGCCCATGTGAGAACTTTATAATTAGAGAAACTCTCTTTTATTTGAAAGGTCCAGAAATTTAAGACTCTAGACAACCTAGAGAGAATTCTACCATCAATCAAAAGACTCCCTAAGCACTTGAAGCTGAACACTCTTTGAAGAACGAGTCCTTCGAAGATATTTCAAGAACATTCACATGTTCCGCTTCCTCAACAGAGAAAATCAGAGAATTAAATACTAAAAATCAATTCACATCCGCATAAATGAACAATAAACACAAGTTCAACTAAACACGTTTTTTCAAAAACCTCATGCAAACAAGCAGGTTTAAAAGTAATTTTAAAAATGATAAAAGTGATTTTAACTAATTTAGAATCACTTTCAAACATGCCCTTAGTCATGTATTTTAATTTTGTAACAATTTAGTTTTTGTACTTTACTATGTAAATTTAGACCTTGCATGATGTATCTTCAAATTTTTAACAATTTAATTCCTATAGTAAAATATTTCATAAAAAATAAATGTAGATTTATAATATTTAATGAATCACTTATTTTCTCAACCACCAAATTACTGTCAAACTCCAAAAATCTGCACCACCTCATGGTATCACTAACCGTCACGTTAATATGCCCCATAGAATAAGATCCAATCACTATGGGGATGAAAGTTTCCACAGAAAGATTGAAACCTAGGATAGCGAGTGAAACTTTCTGGCCTACGACACTGGTGAGGATTAGTGGTTGCTGTCCGATTCTTTCGAGGAGGAACATGGAAACTAAGATAAAGGCGGTTTTGACGATTCAATGGCGATGGTGGCGAGTAATTTGTGATTAGAGGAGGTGATTTTAGCCTTCTTGAAGATCCTTGGGTTGTAAAGAACGACGTGCATCGTTGCTGGAGGCTTATTGGAAGAAATGGAGCCCGACGACAATGATCAAGATGTGATAGAGGTGATTTCGCCGTCATTGCCAGAGGCTTTGTCAAGGACTTGTTTGGCATCGACGATTCGTCATCGATTTCTGTTGCCAGTTTCAGTTTGGCTCGTTAGAGAAGATGGGTAACAGAAAGAGGATTGTCGAGAGAGATGAAGAAAGTGGGGGTCGCGGTAGAGATAAAGAAAACGATGGAATCTTTTTTAGGATTTTGTAATGATAGGAGAGGAAAATAGGCTTTTCTTTTCTAATTTTCTCCTATTGTTTGTTAAAAAAATGTGGATGAGGGCTTTTTAGTAAATGAGCTATAATATTTAAAAAAACCAGCCAATTAGGCCATTTCTAAAAAAGAATTCATCTTGAAACATTGATGAAATTTGGGCATACTATTAAAACCTTCTAGGTAGAAAACTCTTAAATAATCTAAGTACCTTGTATATTTTAATTAGACCACTTTAAATCTAGTTTATTGATAGCATCTAAAATGTGCTATTATAATGCCTCTAATCTTGCCCGTTGATGATACTTAATGTGCTTAAATATGTTATTTTGTAGGTATCGAACCATTTGGAGGTAGAATCGAGTGTTAGGAAAAAAATACAGTTAAAACGGACCAATTTGGAGTTCTAATGAAGCAATTAGGCCAAAAGAGGTCAAAATTACAAAATTGCCACTGAGGCAACGCATTTTGACAACGCCGCGGCGTCGTCATACAAATTTAAAATATGCTCTTTGGTTTTTAGGTCATATCTTTTAATCCGAGTGGTCGTTTTGGGCGTATGATCACTCATATTTTTTTTTCGTTTTTTTTGTGCTATATCCATTTACAACATTAGATTTTAGAGTTCCTTTCATCTTCTTTCTGTAATCAAGTCAAATGATGTCAGATATGTCAATTATGAGCTAAGGTAATCGTTTCTTGCTTGGGTTTTAGGATCTTTTTCCTATTTCAATGTATTTGTGAGTTCTTGAATTGAGTTTCATATTGTCTTGGTGGATTCAATTATGCTTTATGAGATTATGATCATATTATCATACGCTTGTGGATGTATGGTTATTGCTTTGAACTAACATGCGATTCATGATACTTGGTTGTATGTTGATCCGTAGAAAGCGATAGGTTAGATTAGCTTGCGAATCGAATTAGAAGAGTATTGATCTAACCAACCAAGGATTGAACCAAACGAATATTTAACTATGCGCTTGAAAGTTAAATGTTCACCCTAACGTTCCTTAGATCTTAATGCAATTAGAACAACTTGATTTGCATGCTTTTTCATCTAATCAATTTGAACTAGTTAGTTGTTTAGGACAATTGAATTAGTTTTTCTAATTAAATTGGTTAGGGGCAGACAATTAATTGACTTTAGTAATGAAAATTCAATGATAAAATATATTAAATAGGGAAATCCGTTACAATCCAAGCTTGGCTTTCTCATCTTAATTTTAAACCCTTTACTTTGCATTTTATTATTTTTATGCAATTTATTTTTCCTTGCATAAACTCACTCTAAACCCCCCCTCTTTCGGTTACCCTCGAGCTGTAAACAATTCGATTGAGAAATTCGAGTGGTCCTTGTGTTTGACCCATGCTACCACTACTACAAAATTTGATAGTAACAGTTAAAATTATTTGGTTTGGAATTTGATGACAAATTCCGCTTACCATTTATCCAAATTAGATTTCAACATCCATTAGAATAACCTAATTAAACCCAATACTTAGTCTCCAATCAACAATACCAACTTATCAAACTTATTCCACGTTAAGTAACCAAGATGAAATTCGAAGAAAACTTGAGTTTACAAAAATTAACTGTATTTAAAAATATGGGGCGTTACAATCAAACTCGAGCTATCTTTTCAGCTTTGCTTCAATCCCTTTCCCACACCTAGTTTCAAACAAGAATACCCTTATGAGGTTTTATACTTCTCACCCCGTCACAAAGTGCCTACAGCGTTCGAGGATTCCCCACACTTAGTTTTGAATAAGAATACCAAAAGGGGTTTTATACTTCTCATCTCGTGACGAAGCTCTTTGAGCATCCAAGAATTCCCCAAACCTTGAACATTTCAACAAAAAAATTTCATGGCGTCCGTCCAAGAATTCCTCCCCCAATATCCCTTTGTTGCCCACGGAGTAATCCAAATGAATTTATTTAGTTTGTCCCACACTAAAAAATGTTTCTATTATTGTCAAATTACTACAATGAATTATTAAATACACTATGAACTATGTTGAGATTTTCAAATTGAAAAGATGGTTAGACCTCACAATCTTTATAATATACATGAACTACTCTCCTCATGAGATGGAACTCAATGTTGTCTAATATGGTATTAGAGCCCGTGAAGCTTATAAATGGGTATTTGATCTAAAATTAGGATATGTCCCAAAGAGTGATGAGCCTAAAAATACACCATCTTGAAGAACATATTGAAGTCTCGAGGATCCCACATTGAAAAGATGAAAGAGTTCTCACATCTTGTTTCTCTAATATATGATAGCAGAGTCATGAAGTCCAAACTGATATTCGGTTTGAAAAGAAAAAATAAATTGGGTTCAGGAGCCATTGTTGGGCTGATATGAATGCAGATCAGGCCCAATTCCTTATCAGTTTTATTTTGTTGATGTTTCAGGCCCGATAGTTGGAGTGATCTGATCCAATGTTGAGGATAAGTGGTTGTTCCCAAATGTGGAGTAGAATTGCACATGGTGAAGAACACGTGAAGGTAACCACAAACTTCTTCTCAATTCTGAAAATTAGATTCAATATATTTCCACATTGGGTCGTGAGAGTAATGACTAGTTGTCGGACCTATTCTTTGGGTGGGCTTGACACGATTTGGCGCATAACTCTATCATGAGGTGGAGAAGCGCGTTGGAAAATTAGTTGGATCTCAAAAGATTTTGACTCGATAGGCCCAACACCCCAAAGTCTGAGATGCATCTTGCGACGGAGTAGCGTGGCGATAAAAGAAGAGATTGTACTCCCAAGTTGATTTCTATGGAGCTAAACCTATGAAACATAGTTAAACTACGAATCCAACTTGGGAGTGGGGGCTAATGTTATGGATGATTTTTGGGCTAAAGGGTAGACACGACATAACGAAGAAGAGGAAGCTATCGGGCCAAGAAAACAATAGTAAATAGATAAGCAACTGGGCCAAAAGGATGAAATGGACTTAAGAAAAAGAGCTAATTGGGCTTTGAGCCAAAATAGCTCGATGAGGCCGAGGCCGACCTTTTCTGTTTGGTGAATAGTGTGTACTACAACCTATTTGAGTCTTGAGAAGAGGATGGTTTGAGTCAAAATTCCAAACCAACCTCCTCGGCCTCGACTTCGGCCAAGGATGAAGTTAAGGCCGAGCCTCGAAATTTGATAAAGGAAGCATGCCAAATGCATGCTTTGACCCATTTAGCTTGAGAGATAACCTAGCTTATCTAGGATTAGGAAACTCATATCCTAATACTAGTTGAACTACGATTAGCCTTAGATTAAATCCCTATTGATACACCATTATGGCTCCATATGAGGTAACAAAGAACTTTTGACTTTTTATCCATTTTGTAGTTCTGTTACCGACTTAGGTATTGAAGCCATTTTTTCTTTGTTTTATAGGTCATTTCTTCCCCAAATTACAAATTTATGGTTGCTGTTATGTAAAGGTTAGATGCATTTTTTCTTGGCCAAAATTTGGCATCAATAAAAGACAAAAGAACAACCCTATTTTCCTAAATAGTTATATATCAACATGTTTGACTAATATTTGTTTAAAACTATAATATTATTCTACTATAATAGCACTCAACCAAAAAAAGCTTCTCTCCATATTTTTTTTTCCCTTCTAAATTATTGTTTACTTTCTTTGGGAGAGAGGAATGAAAGAGTTAAAGGTAAGATTGTGTAAAATTAAAATTTTTGGGAAATCGTCATAAATAACACGTTTAAGTTTTCATCTTACAGGTTAGATGCATTTTTTCTTGGCCAAAATTTGGCATCAATAAAAGACAAAAGAACAACCCTATTTTCCTAAATAGTTATATATCAACGTCTTTGACTAACATTTGTTTAAAACTATAATATTATTCTACTATAATAGCACCCAACCAAAAAAAGCTTCTCTCCATATTTTTTTTCCATTCTAAATTATTGTTTACTTTCTTTGGGAGAGAGGAATGAAAGAGTTAAAAGGTAAGATTGTGTAAAATTAAAATTTTTGGGAAATCGTCATAAATAACACGTTTAAGTTTTCATCTTACAAAAGTAGCACCCTTTTTGAAAAATCATTCAAATAATTTTTCTCGATCTATCTCGGGCGAGATCGACCACCGAGATTTAGTAAAAAGTTAACTTTTTCTAACTTATCAATTGTTTTGGGCCTTCTCGGTACATCTCAAATAGATTAAACACCGAGATTCTAGTAATTTTTTCAAATACTATGTAATCTACCAAAATCTTATACCAAATCTTATATATTTTCAAAATTTCTCCAAATTCGGTTATCTTTACCAAATATTATATCAAAATCTTAGGTAATTTTTTTAATCTTTAGCCCAATATCTAATTTCCAAAGCAATAGTTTCATTTTGTCGATCCAATCAAACCTTCTCCTTCAAAAGATTCTAACAAATAATTTATTTACATAATCGTCGGTATTAGGTAGGAATGTAGTATATACAATCGACGAGGAGTGCTATAAAGATGAGATCTACGTACTATTGAAAAGTAGCAGGATGATCAAAAGAGAGTTGCAACAATTATGAAGTGACATGACATGGATTGCCACTCAAATACATAGATGTGATTTGATGTGATTTTGCTCGGTGGAATGTATCTTTATTGGAGTTTGGTAAGGCAGCAAATGGGAGACCTAACAAAAATTATTTATTGAATGGAGCTAGAACAAAGCTAAGGAAATATAAATGCTAATTTTCATTGTACTTCTCATCGATTTTATGTTTTCTTCTTTCAATGAAATTCTCTCTCTACTTTGTGTGTTTATTTTATATTAAACTAAAAATTAATTTTAGCTTTTTTTTGTTCAAAATTTTATGAGTTGAAAGAATGAGGAAATTGAATTTTATTGAAATTTTTTTTACCAAAACAATTTGGGTTATATAATCTGGTTTTTAATGAAAATCTAGTATTTGTACTTGATATTAATTTAAACTCCCATTTAGTGTAAATGTGACTAGAGAAAAAAAAATATATCTTATTAGAATTTGTTTTAGATGTATCCTCAATAATTAGATTATAGTTTTTATGCTTATAATAAAATAAAATAGATAAGCCAAATCTAACCTTTTGAATGTACCAATAAAATCGTTCACCATAGTAATGCAAGCTAGTGTGTTAAGAAATCAAACTAACAAAAAGGATTTGGGAAATAAACCACTACTATCAAATTTAGCAAGAAATTCTACCTCCAAAAAGAAGAAGCAAAAACTTTAAGAATTTGAGAAAAGAACCTAATGAAAGTCTAACATAAATTTAAATATAATGAAAAATATCTTAACGAAGGCTTTATTTGTAAAAAAAGAGACAAAGTTGCAACATTTGTCCAAATTTTCTATTAAAACATTGTGGGTCATGTTCTTTTTGTAAAATATTTTTCTATCTAGGAGTACAATAGACTATTAAAATTAAAAAGTAAAACATTAGGTTCTAAAAATAATGAAGATATGGGAGATTTAAATCTCGAGAATGAATATGAGTCAATTTTTCTTTCTAATCTTAATTGTGGTCTCTTCTTAATAATTATTAGCAATAGTTTATCCATTCTTTTTGTCTTCGCTCTAATCTTTTTATGAATATTTATGCTCTCACGCAATACATTACTATTGTTTTAGCCATTTTGAATTTTAGTTTCATCCCAACATTACATTTTTTTTCATAATTGTTTTTTTTTAGTATATCAACTGCGGGAATGAGAGATCAAAAACCTCCAACCTCTAGGGTAGAAGGCCATATGCCAATTGTTGTTGAGTTAGGCCCTTTCATAATTGTTGTTAAACGAAGATTTAATATACGAATGATAAAATTTCTCTAAAATTTTGTATAAAGAATGCATTCAATGTTCATGGTGGGATTACATCTCTATGATATTAAAATTACACAAATTCTTTAATAAACAAAAAATTGTAAGGTTATTAGTCCAAATAAATTAGTCAATATAGAAAAATTGTTAAAATGTAAAAGGACTAAATTCAAAATGTCGAAATCATATATACCAAATTTAAAAAAAAAACCATTGAAACATTAGACTAACCTAAATTAAGATTAACTTTATACATTAATAATTTGTAAAAGTAATTATATTGAATAAAATTACAATTAAGTATTCAAATATTAAAACTAAAATTTTAAATATACACATGCATTGCACGTAGAGATGTCCACGGGGCGGGAAAGCCTTCCCATCCCCTTATTTTAATCTCATCCCTCGAAATTTTCTGTGGGGATCGGGGCGGGAATTCTTCGCCGGGAAAATTTTCCCGTTTGTAGTTTTTAAATTTATTCATTTTGTAAAGTTATAATTTTATTCCCGAACTTATAAAATTTTATATATTAAATAGATAATTTTTTATACATTTTATATTAGAAATAAACACTATAAACTCTCCTAATAAAACAATAATATTTTATATGCAAGTTAATATTTAATTGAAATATTTAATTTCATAATGTTTTAAAATTAAAATTTAAGTATTACAGGTTTAAACCTTCTAACTTAAATATTATAACATTCAAGATTTTATTAAGATTTTAAAAGTAATAAAGTCTTAAACATTATATATATATTTTGAAGTATAAAAACATTTAGATGAAAGTTAGAAAAAACTAATTATTAGAAGCATTTTAAAATAAATTAATTAAAACTAATTAGAAAAAATTATTTAAAATAAGTTCACTGTGAGTTTTTAATAAACTCCATGAACGTGAGTTTATACACACATATATTCTCATTAGGGCAGAAACGAGGTTGGGGACGGAGAACTGTCTCCATTTAGTCAACGGTGAGAAATTTCTTTCTGCTCCCTCCAGATTTTTAGGGCTGGACAGGATAAATGTACATCTCTAATTGCACGTAGTACAACACTAGTACTATCTAAAAAGGGCTATGAGAGAAAAAAATTTTATTTCATTTTTTTTTGCCCCTTTTAGTCTATGATTATAATGATGTCTTAAGTAATTTCACATTTTATTCTTATTGTTTAAAAAAAAAAATCAAATTGTCATACTATTTTTTTTTGTTAAGAATCACAAAAAGAATTAAAAAAAATCAAAATTTGATACTATTTTTGGCATTCACAATGTTAAGAATGTGTTAAGGTGATTGAGATATCCTGGTGTATCTATTGATTTAAATCCATTAGTTCTCTTGTAATTTGTCAAAAAATAATTTATCCTTATTTTAGAAAAAATTTAAAAAAAATTTCAACACATTTTATCTTTAAAATCTCAAATTCACGTTAGAACAAAGATATTTTTTTTAAAAAAAATCCCCAATATTACTTGAATCTAAATTTTCTCTATAAATTCACCTTTTTCATTGTTTCTCTTTTCTTTTTTATTGTTTATCTCTCTATTTTTTTTTCTCTTCTCTTTTTTCGTTGTGTTAATAATTAACTTTTTCTTTCTTTTTGTTTTTCCATAATTGATGAAGTGCATAATTGGTGAGGTTTTTTTTTTTTTTTTTTTTTTTTTTTTTTTTTTTTTTTTTCCTACTTTTTGAAGTTCTAACTAAAGTAAAAAAAGGAAAACACAATTTGATGCACGACACTGATGACACACCAGGCTTGATGAAGATAATCTTCGGTACTCATCCAAGTAGATACCTAACATCTCTCTCCGTTCCAATGGTTACTTTGTTTTGGAAATTACATTGAATTTTTTTAAGAGCTAAGAATTGTATATTTTAGTTACTCAGTTATTTTCCCTCCTTATTTATTTATTAGTTGTGTTGTTCTTTGTGAAAATTATTTATATTTCAAATAACACAAAGTTTACATGTCATACCTTTTCAAAAACAAAACCAAATCATGTGTCATACATATCTCTCCCTATTCTCTAAACAATCCCTGAAAAAAAAAAATTAATTAAAAATTAAAAATCACATTTTATTTTTTACGATTCCTATTCACATTTTTCTTATTTTTGTTGCCATTCACATTTAAGTTTTAATAGATTTTAGCCCCTATTATTTTCACCATTCACGTTTAGGGTTTAATAGATTTTATTTATTATTTTATTTTGTCATTGCACATTTAAGATTTAATAGATTTATATATATATATATATATATATATATATAAAAGAAACATTATTTTATCTCAAAAACAATAAGTCAATTAGCTCACCTATTTTTTTTTTATACCAACAAACAATAAGTCAAATTACCCTTTTTTGCCATTCATGTTAATAGATTTTTTTTTTAAAAGCCATTTTATCTAAAATCAATTCCCTCTCCCTCTCCCTCTCCCCCTTTGGCACTCACATTGAAGTAATAAAAGATTTTTTTAAAAAAAAATAATATTTTGTTTAAAAACAATTGTAGCCACCTATTTTTGTCGAGCTTACTTAAAATATTTAATTATTAATTTAATTTTGTCTTAATTTTGTATTTATCCACCTTTATTTTAAAAGAAAAAAAAGCTTGTTTTACTGTTAGGTTAGAGTAACTAGATTGGTTAGGTAAAGTAACTAATTTGGCTAGAAAATTTGCAAAAAAGTAAGTTTTTTTATTAGGTTTTATTTTCAAATTCTTGTTTTCCTTCTTAGGGTGTGAGCCAAGTTTGACCTTGTTTCAATTTGAAAAAAACTAGCAAGTAAAGGAAATTTTTTTTGGCTATAAAGCCATCTTGTTCAGCAAAAAGAACCCTAGGGAGAACAGAGAGAATACACAAAATAACCCTACAGCAAACACACAAAAAAAAAAAAAAAAAACCAAACAACAAACCCTAGAGAGATCTTACACAAAAAATCAACCAAACCCTTCCAAAAAATCCGAAGATCCACAACGCAAAAACCCTAACTTAGTTGGAGGTTGCTTTGGTAGGGATTTTCTCCCAAGGATCCGCACCTCATACAACGAGTGAGGCCCGACCTTCAACCTTCTTCTTCTCTCTTGGATATCTAAAAAAATAGAGAGAGAAAAGGTTATAAGGAAAATTTTTTTTATTGCTATTATTTCTTCCCGTTTTATTTTTATTTTTATTATCATGTGATATTTTTTCATTCCTATATACATTTCTATTAGATCTACTATTACTATTCTTCTTTTTTATTATCATTATTTTTATTATTTTTTGGGTTCATCTTCTTCCTCTTCCATGATACATTTTCTTCATTGTTTGTTTTATTTCTTTTAAAAGAAAGTAAAATGTAAAAAAAAAGAGATAAAAAGAAAGAAACTCACCTTAGTAAAGAGTCGTGGTCTTTATCTTCTTGAGTGTGAAGTGGAGGAACTTATTTTCAAATAAAAGAAAAACAGTAGAGAAGCTTTGGTAAAAAAAAAAAAAAAGAAAAGTAGAAAAATAAAGAGAGAGAGCAAAGGAAGAGAAAGAGGGAAGAAAAGGTTTGTTGAAGGAGAAAGAGAAAGAAAGGTTTAAAGTGAGAAGAGAGAGATTTGATAAAAATTGTTTTTTTAAAAGTAAAAAAAATGATTTAAAAATATATTATTATTATTATTATTATTATTATTATTATTATTATTATTAATTAAAAAAAAGAAGAAGAAAAAGAGAGCGCCCGTTCCATCATTTTCAAAATTTAATTATATATGTGTGTGTTGCGTCAGACAGTGGCAGTGTGCCACTGACACCAGTTTTTTTAATTAGTTTGTTTTGTTAATAATTATAGTGTTTTACTATTTTTTAATATCTTTTCTTATTCAATTTTACTCCATTATTACATTATATTTCTTCTTTAGCATCTTCTAATTTTTTTTTACCATTTACTTTATTATGTTACTTGATGTATTCACATGCTCTCAATTTAGTTTATGCTTATCAATTTGTAAATTTTATTATTTGTTCGTCTTTTTAAATTCATTTTTTAAAAAACAAATATTCGACGACAGAATTTGGAAAATTTGGGCGTCCAATTTTCTAAAATCTTTTAGGTGAGGGGTCGATTCTTTGGGAGTCCGAGGTCGATCTCCAATATGTTTTTATTAAATTTTTAATATGTTCTTTTATGTTTATTTAATTTATATTATGTTTCTTAAATTATATTTTCTTATTTAATATTCATATTTAAATTAATTTTAATTTCTAGTTAACATTTTTTAAAATTTTTTAAATCTTTTATTATTAAAACTCTTTCATTTAAATATATAATTTTTAAAATATATATTTTTAACCTGTAAAGAAATCAATATATTATTTCAAAAGATTTCTAAATAAGTTTTTCTAAGAACTTGTTTTTAAAACCGTTTTCCTTAAAAAAATTCCTATAAAGGAATCTAGAAAATTGAGGGATCACGTCTTTTGGGAGTCCGAGATTTGATCTAAAAAAAAAATAAATTTAATTAATATTTTAAAAATTTATTAAAAAGCTATTCATACGACAGTTTTTTAGAAATTGAAATAATTTCTCACATTCTTGAGGTGAGGGGTTTTTTCTTAATTCTAGGATAGCCTACTTGATGTAATTTTTTTCACTTGTTTTATGGGATAATTACTTCAAATATTGGAGTAATGAGGGATAAAACAAAACATTTGTTTTAAAACTTTTTCTTTCCAAGTGATTTTCTGTAAATAATATATTTAATTCAAGATAAAAATGAATTGACTACCGTTTTAGTTCACGGGTGTTGTGGGCTGCTAACACCTCCTCATATACAAATCACCCATAATACCTCCCCATACACAAATGACTCCTGACCTAGTTTTCACATACCATTTTTATTGATTTTTACTTAAAAATTGTTTACTTTATTTCGGTGTCCAACCGCACCGTAAAAAAATTGGTGGCGACTCCGTTTTATTTTCTTTTAAAATTAACCCTTTTTAAGGATGCCGGCTGCTCCGCGTTGTCTCGAGCACGTGGCAACCACAATAATTCACTTAAAAAAATTAATTTCTTTTTATTATTTTATTATTTTTATTTTTTTCGAGATTTGATTTAGAATTAAATTGAATCAATATTTGAATCTAAATTTCGTCAATGAGCACATTCTCAATTTTTTAAGGTTCCTATATATATATATATATATATAAACTTTCCCACCCTAATTTTATATGCATCTATGAGTTTTCTTTTATTGTTTGCTAAACTCATTTGCCAACGTAACTAGGTAATGGAGGATAGGACATACGAACAGGAAGCTTCTTTGCATATTTATTTGTTATATAATGTAAAATATATATTTATTTTTTCTTTGTTGCATATGAGATTTTGTTTATTTTTCATTTGATGTAAATAATTTTTTTGTGTTATTATTATGTTACATAGAATGATTTTGTATTTTAGTAATTTATTTTATACATCTCATGATGTTCTTTTTAGTTGGAGATAATGACCATAAATACAAAAGAATTTTTTTTTCGAGATTTGATTTAACATCAAAATTAAATTCTATTTTCTCTCTATTTCTTTGTGAATGGGAGATATTGATCACAAATACAAGAGACTTTTCTTTTTTAAAAATTTGATTTAAGATCAAATCTATCTAAATTCTATTTTTTTTTTAAGATTTACATTTTATATGGATAAAACACTCCTATTTCAACTTATACAGTACATTTCATTTTTAAAACTAGTGTGATAAAAAGAATATGCATTTTCAAATGTTTTAATATTTTTATTATAATATGTATTTTTTCAAGTTTTTAAATATTTCAGATATATCTTTTCTTTTTCTAAGATTTTTAATTCTAACCCGATAAAAAGTATATATACATTTTTCGAAAAGTTTTTTTTAATACCTTCAACAAAAGATAATACATATTAGATAGATATTGTTTTTCGAAAAGATGTAAGGTAAATATTTTTAAAAAGTTCCTAAAATACCTTCAATAAAATATAATGCATTTTACAAAGATTTTTAAAGTCCCTTTTATGAATACATATCATTTTCAAAAGTCTTCAATATTAATCCAGGAGAAAAAGTAGAAATCTTTTAGGTTTTAGATACCTTTCAGAAAACCTCATATATATTTTAGGGAGGTTTTGAGGTGTTGAGTTGAGATATTAAGAAGTCTGAGGTTACTAGATTATATAATATTAAATTTATTTATCTTCATCCATCAGGTTAAGCTTTTTGATCAATCAGTGATTTAACATGGTATCAGAGTAGGTTGGTTCAGGAGGACGATTTAAGCAATCCGTGTAGAATTGTTTAGTATGGATGTACACATTTGTTTAACTACAAATTTCATTTCATTTTTTTCTACCTTATTTGTTGTACATTTTAATTTTCCATTTCATTCCAATTTTATTTGGGATTGAATATGATCTAACAAATTTTCTTAATTTGAGAATGACTTGAATTTAGATTTGACATTTAAAAAAACATATTTGGAATAAAGTTTGGAATATGTCAAAATTTAATATACTGGTGTAAATGTTAGTTTCTATTCAAATTTTGGTTTAGGTTTGGAATAAAATTTTAAGATTGACTTTGGGGAATTTGGTTTGGGATAATAATTTGATTATGTCAAATTCAATTTGATTTAATTTGCATCAAATTCGAATTTTATCTAATCTATCATTCTATTTAAATTTGACTAGTTTCTGAATTATAATTTAAAAATTTTTAAGGGAAATTTTCACAGATAGAAAAAATGTCAAACTATTTACAAATTATAGCAAAAAAAAAAAAAAAAACACGGATAGACATTAGACTTCTATCCGCATCTATCAGTGATAAACTTCTATCATTTCTATCAATGATAGACTTTTATCGGCGTCTATCACAACTATCTAAAAATTTTGTTAGTTTGTGTAAATAGTTTCTCTTATTTTTTTATTTTTAAAAATTCCCTAATTTCTAATTCGATAAGGATTCCAAATTGTAAGTTTGTTTTAAATAGCTTTTTATTTATAAAAAATTCTTCTTCTTTTTTTAATATTTATCTCTTTTTATAATTTTTACAATTTTTTACGAGTGGAGCTATTGGAAACATATTGGAGAGAGATGAAGAGAGAAAAATATGGAACAAACGAGATTTGTGGAACCTAAGGGAGCGTAAAGTGCTCAGTGGGAACCATAAGTAAGCTTAAACAGCTCAGAGAACTATGAAGTGAGGTGGGCTAAGGAGCCTCCGAAAATCCATGGGAGAGTCTAAGTGAGCTTAAAGAAAGCTTAGTGGGACCCATGAAATGAGGTGAGCTAAAGAGCCTCAGACAACCCATGGGAGAGCTCAGAAAACCCATGGGAGAGCCTGAGCGAGTTTAGAGATAGCTTAATGGGACCCATGAAGTGAGATGAAAAGAGCCTCAGAGAACCCATGGGAGAGCCTAAGCAAGCTTAGAGATAGCTTAATGGGACCCATGAGACAAGATAGTTGAGCTGAATGGGACCAATGGGGCAAGATAGTTGAGCTGAAGAGCCTAGGAGAGAGCTTAAGAGGACCCAGGGAGAGCCTAAGTGAGCTTAGAGATAGCTCAGTGAGACCGATGAGGCAAGTTCAGTGAAACTAAGAGTCTAGGAGAAAGCTCAAGAAGACCCACGGGAGAGCCTAGAAAGAACTTAATAGGACCTGTGAAGTAAGCTAAGAGAGCTCAGGTGAGCCTAAGCCTACAAGAGAGCTTAGAAGAGTCATGCTCCAGCTTAGAAGAGTTCAGCACAGGAGAGCCCAATAGGAGCCTAAGCTAAGCTGAAAGCTTAGGAGAGGTGATTGTGGCGGAAACCGTCCATATTCATGCACCAATAATGACGTAACCACTCAAGCAATTAACTCAACGGTTATGTGGATTGAAGAAGGGCGTTATAACCCTCGACGTCAGTTACATTTTACTACCTATAAATAAGACTGAGACCATTGGTCGAATGTACGCTTAAAATCACACTGAAAATACCCTATTATTTATTTATTGTCTAGTTACTCAGAAACTTGAGCGTCGGAGTGTGTGTGTCTAGACACCACACCCATGTTTATTTGCTTTTGTCTTGCAAGCACTCAGACGAATCTCTCCCAAAGAAAACAAATTCATGGTTGATCCATTTTTTTTTGGCATCAACACCCATTGTTTGTTTGTTTGTTTGTTTATATATATATATTTTTAATATATGGGGAAGAATGTCAAAAGGGAAGAGGAACATGAAATAGAGAAAAGGAAGGAAAAAAATAAGAAAAAAAAACCGTTGCTGGCGGCCATTGATATGAAGAATAGAGATGAAGAAGAACAACAGAGAAGGGGAACGGAGGGAAAGAGAAAAAAATTTAAAAATAAGAAAAATATATCTTTATTTTAAAAAATCAATAAAAATATATTTTAATAAAAAAGTTTAAATACTATTTTCGTCAAAAAGTGACCATTTTGGTCCCTTCATTTTCATTTGTACTCCATTTTTAAGATATCAAAATGGTTACTTTTTGAAAGTTGTAGAACTAAAATGAACCAAAGTTCAAAGCTTAAAGACTAAAATGAACATTTTGAAAGTACAAAGATTAAAATAAACTAAAGATGAAAGTATAAGGACTATAATAAATATTTTAAAAGTATAGGGACCAAAATGAATCAAAGCAAATAGTATAAGGACCAAAGTAGTATTTAAACCTAATAAAAAAGTAATGTCACGTCGGCTTTCCATTAGAACTTAACAGAAACTTGATGGAGGGATGAAGGGTGCTGCCAAAACTAAATCTCAAGGATAAAATTGCTGAGCTCAAAAACTCAGTGACTCAAATGCAACCTACTCCAAATTTCAAAGTCAAAAAATGTGTTTTCCAAAAAAAAAAAAAAAAAAAAAAAAAAAAAAAAAAAAAAAAAAAAACTATCCAAAATGCTAAACATTTTGCACAGTAATGAAATATATGACCAGCCCGATCAACAAATGAGTCTTAGTTGAACAATAATAATTAGTATGTACTCCTTTTCTTGAGATCCAAAGTTAAAATTATTTCATGTATTTCTTTTACAAATTATTTAGGTAATGTACATATCGTAACTAAACTGATCCCCTTTCTTTTTCGAGAGTTATCACCATATTGTTGTTGTTACTTGATGCTCTAAATCTCCTCTCTTTTGTAATTATGATATTTTCTTCTTTAGTTTTGAATTGGAAAGATTTCATCTACTTCTTCATGCAGCATGTTTGGATACAGTGCTTTTCAGTACGTCTTTCTTTGCACCCACAAATTTTTCAACCAATTTCCCATTCTTGAAGAATTGAAATGAAGGAACGGCACCCACTTCGAACTCGTTCGCAACCGTCTACACAAAGAGGAAAAGAATGATTGATACTTTAGATTGAAGATCGGTTTGAAATGACTTCTTAAGTGTTTAAAATAGTATTTTTTTAAATAAAAAAATAGTTTTAAATACTTGAAAATAATTCCAAACAGGTCTTAATAGAATAAAACTTACATTGAGCTCATCAATGTCCACTTTCAAGAAAATGACATTATTCATCTTCTTCGCTAATTCTTCGAGAACAAGAGCCATGACACGACACGGACCGCACCATGTCGCACTAAAGTTCACAACAAGCTATCCATAGAATATGTATAGCTTTGTTTAGCTAAACAATTTAACAAATTAGCTAATTCGATTATTGATCTTAAAGTGTTAAGACATATCCATCCTCATCTCTATTTCCATCATAGTATAATATCAATCTGTTTTAAAATTTAGGGGTGTGCACGAATTGAGTTAGGAGATTTTTTGGACCAACCTAAAAATTCAAGTTGGTGTGATTGACTATCAAATCCAAACAGGGTCTCCAATCCAACCCAATCCAATACTTAAAATTCGAGTTAGGTTAAAATGGGATGTCGGGTTATTATTTTTTTCTTATTAATTTAAAATACTTTATGCTTTATCTACAACATATTACTAATAACGGTTGGGTAGTCTTTGGTTGTTCAGGTTGTCAAGTTATTTGAACACTCCTATCAAAATTTGTATTTTACTTGTGAACTCGAGCTAGGAAAGACTTTTTCTTTTTTCTTTTTCCTTTTATTTTTTGCATTTCTAACCTAATTGAGATTATGGTTGTTATAGATGGGAACATAAGTTAGAAATAGATTATATAATTTGTATGAGATTATAATCTAAAGTGGATCTAAAAGTAAAATGATGAAGACTTAGGGGATGTTTAAGAGTGATTTTGAAATTATTAGAATAATTTTTGCTAGGTATAAAATCACTTAGAAACACGTCTTTAATCAATCAAAATTAATTTAATATTTAATTTTATACTTGTAAATGCAATTTTCATATCATCAAAATTGATATCGAATGATTAAGAGCGTGTTTCGAAGTGATTTTAAAAATGTCAAAAGTGATTTTAATCATTTCATAATCACTTCTACTCATGTTCTTACGTCGTTCAAAATGGACAATATGGTATAGCTATAAGAATATTGGGAAAATGTGTTGTCCCGACCGATATCATCTCAACATAAAGGCGATTTATGCTAAAAAATTGTAGAAAATATTTGGGAAAAAAAAGAAAAGAAAAGAAAAAGAGAAGAAAGTAGTGTGTATGTATGAAAGTATCAGTACCAGCTTGTTGTATTGTTTGGCTTTGAGGAGTTGTTGGTTCCATGAGCCAAGATCGTGGCATGAGATCACCTTCCCCATTTCTGCCATTTTGATAACTTTTTTCAGAAGGATAAAAGCAAAGGGAATAAGGGTAAGAAAAAGGGATTTGAATTAAGGAGGAAATTAATGAGAAACAACTATGAAGACAATGCAGAGTTGAATGCCTAAATTTATAGTGAAAAATATGAAATGTGGTAATTGTTAGGGGCAATTACAGTTGTAGTTACAAATATAACAATCAAGCTCAATGTATCAGCATATATAGCATAATGTAAAATTATTTACAGATATAACAAAATTTAGATTCAACTTTAAGAATCTATTAGTGATAAATCATATCGCTAGTAGGATTTTATCCGTGACAAACCGTATCACTGGTAGGAGTCTATCATTCATAGATTATTTTTCTATGTTTGCAATTCTTTACAAATATTGTTACATACTTAATTATTATCCTTAAAAATGCTACCCAATACAATTACGTTAAGTTAATCCAAAAATAGCCCATTTATTTGGTCAACAGAGAATATATGTCCTTATGACATTTTTTTACTTTATTGTTCAGAAATAGAAGCATCACACATTTTACTTTTGAGACATTGATGAAATAAAAATGCATTGCTTTTAGTGCATATTTGGATTAACTTTTAATGTATTTATAAACATTTTTTTTCCACTTATAAATAGTTAGAAACTTAATCCAAGTGCACCCTTAATTTATGAATAGTAGCGTTTTACCTTAAAATGCATAAAAGCATCAATTCTCTTAATCAATTTTAACGAATTTATACATTTGGGCTCGTGGGATAACGTTTTTGTTTCTTATTTTTTTAACAATCAGACTTAGTTTATTATTTCTAAATTTTAAGATACGTTTTTTTAAATAGAAAAGGGACCAAATTTAGGAAACTGTAATTTCTTTTTAGCTTTTACAATTTTAACGTTCTTGCATAAAGGCAAATCAGACCTTTTGGTTTGTTGGTGTGGGTCGGCGTGAGAGGGAATGGCTTTATAAATCATGCCCAGGGTTTGATTACGCTAAAACAATTTTTTTTAATTAGCAAAATTTTCACAGGAGAAAAAAATGTTAAACTATTTACAAAAAAAAATAGCATAAAAAAAATACTGATAAACATTGGTAGAACTCTATCCGCATCTATCGGTGATAGACTTCTATCATTTCTATCACTATAGATCCTAATAGACTTTTATCAACGTTAATCACAACTATTTAAAAATTTTGCTATTTTGTGTAAATAGTTTTCCTTATTTTTCTATTTTTAAAAATTTTCCGTTTAATTATGTGATTTGTATGTTTATTTTAATTCTAATTTTAAAAGTTTCTATAGATAGAATTTTATATGAGAAATTATTATAAATAGAAAAAGTATCAAAATATTTACAAATATAGAAAAATTAAAATTTTCTATATTTGTAAATAATTTGACTCATTTTCCTATATTTGAAAACAACCAATTTTATATTATTTTGAATTTTGAAACATGTATATTTATATACTATTTTAATTTTAAAATTTTAAATCTTAAATAGGTAGATTTATATTATTTTGAATTTTGAGATATCTATATTTATATATTATTTTAATTTTAAATTTTGTAATATATAAATTTTGTTTATTAAATATGTATTTTGCCAATTTAATATTTTACAATTATGACATTTACAAAGTAATATAATTAGTCTAAATATAAGTCGGTATCATTTAAGGTGAATGAGTTGAGTAAAAATATAATATTTATGATCAAATTTGAAAACATTTGAATGATTGTATTATTGTTTTAAATTTTTCTTTGAGACTTATTTGTATTAAATAATGTAGAATTTTGATTATGATTTTTTATATATATTTGAATATATGCTATATTTATAACTAAATTATATTTAAACCTTAAAAAAGGAAAAAAGATACAAGAAAGAAATTATAAAACAATCATTGAACAAGTTTTCGTTTTGGTTTTTGATTTTTTTAATTAAAAAACAAGAAAAAAATTAGTTACTAAACAACATATTCATGTTTCACTTCTTAAAAGACAAGAAACATGAAATAAGAAAAAGGAAATAGAAGACAAAAACATCATCAAATGGAACTCTTATGTCTGTCATTTCCTTCTCGTGTCATGAATATTGAGATATATATATATATATTCATGTGTGTGTTGTGGGTGAAAAATTAAACCTAACGAAATTGGACAAAGACTAGGAAAAAATTGCAGAAACAAGTTCAAGAATATGAAGATGAGACTTGAACTCAAATAAGTCCAGGGTAAATAAAATATAATTCTAACATATTCAGGATTTGAAAAGCTCTCATCCTTATGTACTAGGAGGAAAAGGAAAAAATACTAGGTTATCTGGTATATATATCCATCATTATAACTCTGAAAGGGAACGTTAGTCAACTTTAACTTCAATTTCGTCTTAACAACTTTAACTTCAATTTCTCTTAATTCTCTAATTTGTTGCTATGTATCCTCAAATTTTGATTTAACTTAAGTATTAGAGTTGATGTAGCAAGCAACATACTAGTGTGGAGTTGGTGCAATTTTCTCTGTTTACAGGTCACCTATTTTCCAAATTAACCCATTTACTATTGACATAGGTGCAGGTTAGGTGAGATTGCCCTTGCTAAGACTTGCAAATTAATAATACACCCTAGGCTAGAATGAACAAGAACAACCACAACAAAGATTGGGCGTTTAAATTTGTAAGTCTCGAAAAATAAAAAGTCTATCCAAACAGGGTATGTGGGTTATTTTAAGATAAACAACCCCAAGAAAAAATTTCTAAATCTACAAGTGTCCAAAATCATGACAATTAACAATTGAACCATATATTTCAACTTGGAAGAGTGGACTAATGTTGCGGGTGAAATTATCCGTGACCAAAATAGGCCAAAGGAAATGGAGGGGTGGCAAAATGAAATCACAGAGATATTGCCCGTATCTCTCCTCTAGTTGAATTCGATACATGAAAATTTTCTAAGATTTATTGTTGTTTTCCATTCTTTACATGTATAGTTTCTGCTAATTTCTAAGATTATTAGTTCATCCTTATTATTTTGGAAAGGAAAATTGAATGGAGATGAACATAAATTGAAGGAGAAAGTGGGATGAATGAGATAGACTATGGAGGGGAGGGGACTGGGGAACCTGAGGAGAGAAAAGGAGAGGAAAAATATGCATTTAATTTTTATTTTTTTTATTAATTTTAGATGTCATTTAGCAAAACAGTAATAATATAAATAAAATTAGCAGTTAGTGTAATTAGTTAACCACAAAAGTGATAGAGGGATCATTTAAACCTATTATAAAAAATTTAAAAACTAAAAGGATATGTTTTTAAAACACCAAAATGACCTATGTGTTAAAGCTCAGCCACTAAAAAAGTAATTTTACTATTTTTTTAATAGAGTTAATCTTATTTTTTATATAGAGCTGCTAAATACATACTTTGAGAAGTTTACTAAATAGATTTCTTACCTGAATCCAATGACTCATCCCAACTTTCAAACGCTTTAAAACTAATATACAAAAAGAAAGGGATGCTTCAAATATAGAAAAATGAGTCAAAATATTTACAAATATAAAAAAAATTCGCTGTCTATCAGTGATAAACTTTTGTCACTGGGTGATAGACCGTATATTGCTAGTGATAGAAGTATATCGTAGTCTATGACTGATAGACAGTGAAATTTTTCTATATTTATAAATAGTTTGATATTTTTTCATTTATAATAATTTTCTAAAATAAATAATAAATAACAGAAAGAAATAAAATAATAATTTATTTTAATTAAATTTCTCAACAGCACACCAATGTCATAATTTGCAATCTTATGAAATTGGAAGAAACATTTATTTTGCTTAAACTTTATGATCTCACGTTATAATATGGAAATGTGCATAATTCAATTGACATAAAATTTATACTATCAATTACAATGGTTAGAGATTTGATCGATTTCTCACTTCATATATTATTCGAAAAAAAAATCTTATGATTAAAAGTTAATGGTTTTTGGCATATTAGACAATTCTTCTAGTTAAATATATCCAGAGAACAAATTATATGTCAAACATTTTTTTAGGTTAAGGTTTCATTTTGGTCTTCCTATACTTTGATTTCCATTCTATAATTTATGTATTTTTTAATTTAAAATACTCGCAATTTTAATAAATTTTAAGAATAGTCCTTAACGTTTAGTTTATTTGAGCTTTTTTTTTTTAAAAAAAAAAAGTCTCCATTCACATTCACGTTATAAATTTTTGAAATTCATAAGTTTTTTTTTTTTTTTTTTTTTTTGAATAAATAGTATTATTATATTGTTTAACTAATTGTGATAAATTAAGATTATCTTTGAAAAAATAAAGTTTATATTTATTGAAAATATATGGACTAAAGTTGAACATTTGAAACCATAGAGAGACTATAGTAGAACAAAATCCAAAATTAGTTCTGATGCCGAAATTTAGATACAGAAAAAGCACCTGACCTTACATGAAAACAACGTTAAATTTGTAATTTAGGGAAGAACGTGACTTGCAAGATAGAAAGATCTGCACACCAATGTGGTGCTTGCCACAAAGACTTTGATGCTTAAGTTAGAAAGCGTATATGTGTAGCAAGTAGTGGGTGTGAGTATTAGAATGGTTTTACTTTTTCTAAAGTCATAATGATGTATTTATAGTGAAATTCTGACCTAGGCATCCCATCAGTGTGAGTATTAGAATGGACTTATTTCTTCTGAAGTCAATCATTATAGTGAAATTCTGACCTAGGCATCCCATCAGTGTGAGTATTAGAATGGACTTATTTCTTCTGAAGTCATATTGATGTATTTATAGTGAAATTCTGACCTAGGCGTCCTATAAGGGTTTTCGAGTCATATTATTTAATTCTTGAGCCAAATGGGCCAGGGCATGCATTTAGGATGCCTCGTTACGTTCATCAAATTTGGAGAGTCGGCCTTAGCCTCATCCTTGACTGAAGAGGTTTGGTTTGGGCTTTTGACCAAAATTATCCTTTTTTCGAGCCCCAAATAGGTCATTAGCTATTTTATAATATAGGGTTTCATCTCAAAACCAATTCAACATGCCCTCTTAAGATGGTGCATCTTTTGGGTTCACCATTCTTGATTGGATCCCAATTTTTTTGTATTGGACTAAATATCCGTTTGGGCTTTATGGGCTATGATACCATATTAGATAATATAAAGTTCCATTTCAAAACCAATTGACAATGAGAGGAGTAGTTCATCTATCTTATTAAGAGCGTGAGGTCCCTTGATTGGGCTCTAAGGTATAGTTTTCTGGCTCAGTTCACTATTTTCTTGGTCGAATAGTTTGCGAACTCCATGAAATAGATTATGCGTCTAAATTCAATCACAATAATTAGCATAAAAGACCAAAATTCTATATTATACTTTTTTTATATATATTATTTCATATTGGATAGTTATCTGAAGATATGAAGAGTTTAAACTATATATTCTTTTTAATTTTGATATTCATCCATGGATTCTAAACATTTAAAATGTAGAATCATGATTGAATAGGTTAAAAAACAAATTTTAAATCATGCAAAATGCCCTAAAGTTAAAACTTAAGAGAGGATTTTAAAAGGTTTCCATAATTAGATTCATCCATATTTCTCGTTCGAAAATTAAGAAACAAAGAAATGTTGTGGAAAAGATGTGGAAGGGGCGCAGGCACAAATTTTCCGTTTAGTTTTTTTAATTATCAAAATACATGTGATATTTGAAAATTAATATTTATTTAAGGTTAATGTGTATTTGAAAAACGTTTTTTTCACGTTTTCTATTTCGATAGTTTTTTAAGATTCTGCTAATCCTTTAATTACTTTTTCGGAAGCTTGTGACCTCTGAAAATAGTTACATTTTTTTTTTTTTTTAAAGTAGATCATCACTTTGATCCAACAAGAGTTTAATTCAACTAGTGTCGAATGTATTAGTAACTACTAAGTTTGTACCTTTACCCCAATTAATGTACTAAAAAAAAAGATCATCAACTTTGAAAAGACCAAAAGAAAATTAATGCACGTAAATTGATGTATAAAATGTGACGGTATAAGGATATAATTTTTTAGATTAAATCAATGGTAATTAATAAATAAATATGAGTTTTCATCTCAACTATCATGGTAAAGACGATAAAGTCTCTTCATCTTTTCTACGTGGGATCCTCAATATGTTCTCTCAAGATGATGCATCTGTGTATTCATCATTCTTGAATCAAATCCTTTTTATTTTTTTGGGACCGAATAACGATTTGGACTTAACGACATTTCTAATATCATATTAAATATAGATGAGGTTTCATATCAAAACCATTATTGGCAACGAGAAGAGTAACTTACGTATCTTTTAAAGGTTGTGAAGAATTTTCCTATCTTTTCAATATACAGTGAATCTCCAACAATTAACAATGACCTAATCTTCAAAAAAAAAAAAAAAAAAAAAAAAAAAAAAAAAAAAAAAAAAAACTCATCTAATACTAAATTACTTTTCATTCAAAGTATAATCATATTTCTCCTAGTTTTATTACAATATAGCATACACGTATCCATCTCAAAACTACATTTATTTGGAGATATATCTACATAATTTACAGTATTCTTATTGGGTATTTATTTATTTATTTTTTTGACATTAGTATTATTATTATTATTATTATTTATGAAACCGATCGTGATTATTCCTTGCAGATCAAGAAAGAAGGGTTTTTCATTTAGGCTACATGTTTGGAAAGAGTGTTTTGGAGTAAATCTTTGTTTGCACCTACGAACTTGTCCACCAACTTCCCATTCTTCATGAATTGAAATGAAGGAATGGAACTTACTCCATACTCATTTGCAATACTCTGTAAAACTAAACCACAATTTTAACAAAATTACTTCACTGGTTGCAAAAGCATATGATCGAATAATTTATTTATTTATTTATTTTTTTAACTTACCATGAGTTCATCAATATCCACTTTCAAGAATATAACATTACTCATTTTCTTCGACAGCTCTTGAAGAATTGGAGCCATGGCACGACATGGGCCACACCATGCTGCTGTAAAGTTCACAACCACCTACCAAAATACAGAATACTACAATTGTTAGTCTCCTTTCATAATAATAATAATTTTGGCTCCGTTTGGTAGCATTATGTTTTTTTATCTTCTTTATTTTTTTTTTTTAAATTTATAGGCTTGTTTTCTCTTAAATTTTATATCGTCGAGGAATGGATTTTAGCCTAATGGAATAAAGTAAAAAATCGAGATAATATAAGATAATATAAAATAATATGAGATTTGATCCTAGCTTACTAAGGATTAGGAAACCCATATCCTAATCCCAGTAGAGTTAGAATAAAACCCTAGGTCAAATCCCCTACAAAATAGATTATCATGACTCCATTAAAAGTAACTTAAAACTTCTGATTTCTTTCCTATTCTATAATTCTCTAACTGACTTAGGCATCAGAGTCGTTTTTCTTTGTTTTGCAAGTACTCTCTTCCCTGAATTAAAAATTTAAATGATGATGTCACGTGAGAGTCAGGTGTGTTTCCCCTACTCATATTTTGCATCAACACATACTATGGTTTTTTTTTTTTCTTTCTTTCTGAAGAAACACTTGAATTTTTAGTCAAAATTTAAAAACAACAAGAATTTCATACTATTTGGTTTGATTTTTTAAAATATTGGTATAAAGTGGATAACAAAACTTATAGGTGGATGTAGTTTTTATAAACTTGATTTTTGGTTTTTGAAAATTAAGCTAAATTATAAACACTACTTCCACTCATAAGTTTTTTTATTTTGTTATTTGAATACTATTGATATTTTCAAAAATCAAGCTAGATAAATGTTAGAAAAGTAAAAAAAGATAGTTTTTGTTTTTTCGAATCTGACTAAAAAATTCAAGAGAGGCAAACATATTTAAAAAATAGAAAACTAGAAATAAAAGTGGAGATTATAAGTTTAATTTCAAAAATAAAAAATCAAAACTAAAGATATTATCAAACAGTTCCTTAATTTTTCAAAATTTTGGATTTAATTTTAATTTAAAACACATTTAAAAAGTGAATAGCCAAGGGTTGTAGGTGGAAGAAATTGGATTCAAATTTGAATTGGTTTTCATGTAAATTAAAAGACAATTATTTAATCAAATTTAAAGACAGAGATAAGTTTGAAGTAAAGATTAATACCAGCTTGTTGTATAGTTTGGCTTTGAGTAGCTGCTGCTTCCATGAGCCAACAGTGTGACATGAAATTACTTTGCCCATTTCTTCCATTTTGCAATATTATATGCTTTTAGAGGTCTTAAAAAAAAAAAAAAAAAAATCCTATAAGAGTGAGTTGAATATGAGGAGAAAATGAGTAGCTATGCAGAATGCAAAGTTGAGTGGTTGAATTTATAGGGAAATTTAAGAATGTGCAAAATATGGCATAAATTAGAAGTAGATTTCAAATACAGAATCTAAAGAAACATTTTCTCTTGATGAATGTGCATTGTTCATGGCATTTAACCTACCTACTATTTTTACCTTAAAATTCAATGCATAACAACATCATTTCCCTCGTTTTATTACTTTTACCATTAACACTATTTTTACCCCTACAATGGAAGTTGGGATTTAATCTATTCCTTATTAATTTTACGTAAAATATATTTACGGTTTGGATTACACCCTGCTCCTACATAGTATGTAAGATACGTGGCCAATTTTTATAGTGTCATAAGTCAATCTCATTTTTATTTGTTTCATTTTTTTTACACGGACTCTTTGACAATATCAATTTTGTTTTAATAATTTAATGAAAAATTATTATAAATAAAAAATATCAAACTATTTACAAATATTTAATTTATCGCGGTCTATCGTGGATAGACAATAAAATTTTTCTATATTTATAAATAGTTTAAGACTCATTTTTCTATATTTAAAAATAACCCTAATTTAATTATATATTTATTTTTTTTTTATTTTTTCTCATTTACATAATATGAGAGTGAAAAATAACAACATGAAAATATGTTACATAACCTAAAATAACACATTATTAAAAATACGTAGTAAAAAATAATTAGAGTTTCTCCTCTAGTTTGGGAAGTTCTTTGTTGGTTCACTCCATCGCTAACTCCAAAAAAAAAAAAAAAGTTTAGTTTAAATTAAATTTCATCCATTAAATCTATTTTGGTCATTGATTTTTTTTTAACCACAAACATAATTTAATTGACATAAAATACATACACTTAATTAAACTTTTTAATTTATCAAACATTATTAAACAAAGTTTTATTGTGGAGATTGTAGAAGACTTTATTCTCATTTATTATATATTCTTATGAGCATCTCCCTTTTATATATATATATATATATATATATATATATATAATACAAAATTGATTGATTTCACAAAAAAGTGATATTGAACTATTCTTTCCTTATAAAATTAAATTGTGATAATTATATCTTTAGTTTAGAGATGGTTGATTTTTTTTTTCTTTTTTTTTTTGTCTTTATTTTTGTTTAAAGTTAATACGTAAAATATTGAAATATTGAAATAAAAAAAAAGTATAATATTAAAAAAAAGGTTAAATTACAAATTTCACACCTATAATTTAGAAAAAAATTAGAATTTAGCCCATGTAATTTTAAAAGTTAAAGAATTTAGCCGCTCATAAAGAGTCCTTATGGTTTCGATAAAATATTCATAAATAATATTTTCCACTCGAAGACTATTTATGAGGATTTTAATTATTAAACTATATGGGCTAAATTTTAATAATAAAATATAGGGACTAAATTTTAACTTTTTTCAAATAATATAGACTAAATTTGCAATTTAACCAAAAAGAAAAAGAAAAATTTAGACTAAAATATATATTTAAAATTTTAGGTCAAAATGAAAAATAATACTAATATAGAACTTTGAACATTTTTTTTTTTTTTGTACAACGACATATGAACAAAGAGATTTGAACTTCTAACATAAAAAAAAAAAAAATACATAATGTTCACTTTAATCATCCTCTCTTATTAAGATATTATGTTTAATTATTACTGAACTTTTAACACTTTTTTTAAGAATAAATAAAATATTTATTCAGTTTGAGCTTTAGCTTAATAAATGAGGCACATTATTTTTTCCTAAAAAAAGGTTTAATCCTGGCCCCTACCTCCCTCCATAATCGTGGAACTAATTAAAAAATCAAATTTGAAAATCGATAAATTGTAATATACATATTTTATTTAATAATATTTGATTCATCAGAAAATTTTCAAATTTAAATTAACTTTTCTGTTTTATCACTTCTAATCCATTGTCATAATGCAATCTTATTAGACATTTAAATAACGTTGCATAATTATTCTTACCTAACTCTACCGTTTAAATTTTCTTTAAGTTGACACTTGACATTTTTTTTTATACATTCAAATTTCTTTTATTATCATTAACTTTTGGAATTTATTCTCTTAACTTTAAAAATTAGGCCGAATTATATATATATCATGCCGAATTTATGGTAGGTTTCAGTTTCTTCAATATGGTAGATTAAAGTTTATGAACAATACCTTTCCTTCTTTTTCTTCTTTTTTTTTTTTTTTTTTTTATATATATATATATCGATAAGTGTTCGGGTCAACTTATACGCACTTCGATTAATCTCACGGGACAACCTACCTATTTATTACTAGGTCCTAACTCTTTAAATAACTTTGTAGTAATTTTAACTAGTTAAATTATATTCGAGTATACTAGATATATCAAACTCATCCTATTCCTATTATTGATCTTAATGATTAATTTAGCTCACCTCAATTCACAATAGTTTTTTTGACATCAATTCCCAATATTATGTATTTAATTAAGTTCGATTAATCCGCTTTTCAACCTGTTTGAGTTGTATAATTCTGAAATCAATTTATGTAGTCCACTAACAAATTTCATGAGTTGATGAAACAGAATGAGGTAGATTAAAAAATAAAACGTAACTAATTATCTTAATTTTTTAAAACATAGGTATGAGTGATTACACCACTACAAATAAGAGGTCATTTACTGATTGGATGTGATAAATTAAAATATATCGATCTCGATTGAACACAGATGCATGAAATTATTACTCAACATTTGATTTTGCTTAATTGAAAAATACTTGGGTGCATCTTTAAGACCATCCAAGTGCATAATCACAGGTTACAACATGACAAATTTTTTTTGAAAAACATATATTTTCCTTTATGATTAAAAAGAAAGCATGAAAATTGACGCAATCTAAACTGCATCCAAATATTACTTTGGATCCAAAAAGCAGCTTCATGCAACATGTCTGGATACAGTGTTGTGTAATATATCTTTTCTTGCCCCCACGAACTTGTCCACTAACTTTCCATTCTTGAAGAATTGAAACGAGGGCAGAGCTCCCACTCCCAACTCATTGGCAACACCCTAAAAAAAAAAATAGTATATAGTCGTCACAATATGACTGCCTCTAATTAATAATAAAGAAGTTTTAAATAGTAATTAAGATAAGTTACGTTAAGTTGTTAATAGTACCATGAGTTCATCAACGTCCACTTTTAAAAATATAACATTGTTATTACTCATTTTACTTGCTAAGTCTTCAAGAATTGGAGCCATGGCACGACACGGGCCGCACCATGTTGCGGTAAAATTCACGACGACCTGTGGACAAAATATTTGCAAATATTGTTGTAAAAAGCTATCAAGATTTGTTTGCATAGGAAAGGGAGAGAGGGAAATAATTAGAAGGAGATGATGAAAAGTACCAATTTATTGTATTGTTTGGCTTTGAGGAGCTGTTGCTTCCATGAACTAACACTGTGGCATGAAACTACTTTCCCCATATCACCCATTTTTCCAATACCTTATTAGAAGAAAAGGCAAAGGGAAAAATGAGCTAAAGGGTTTTGTTTATTTTAGAAGGAAATAAATTATACGAAATCTATGGAGAATTGAAGAGCTAAAATGGGTGAATTTATAAGTGTTTGAAAGATGAGGGGTGAAAAAAAAAAAAAGAAATGTTGTGTGGGCCTTGAGAGAATTTCAATACCCTTTTTTTTTTCAACAATGAGTTGACTTTGAGCATCTTGATTATGAACCATGCAGCCATGGGTAGCATTTTATTCCCCAATTCTTTTCTTTTCTTTATTTCTTAATGCTTTATTGATGAGTACTTTCTTCTATTTTTTAAATACCTTGTATGAATTAATGTCTTTAATTACTCTGAAGCTTTTTCCATGATTCTTTCCATTATAAGATTTTTTTTTTTTTGGTTTTTATAATGTTTCTTTACTTTTATACTCAATTTCAATTGTATATGATTCTTAAAGAACAATATGTTGGATATTTATAGTGAAAGAAAAAGTGAGATGTTGATGAATATTTGAAACATAAAAATTTGAATTTAATTGTATAAATTAAATTCATTGTTGGAAACTTCAAATTGGATTGAAACCATCAAACTAAGATGAAGTTTCATGTACAAATTTAACATGTATGAAAGTTAAATTTGTAGTTTCTTCAATGAATGAGTTATATGTGATTTTTGTCAAGTAACAACTAAAATGAGTTAAATTTGACAAATGTTTCAATTTTTGTATTTATTTGATTTTATTTTGCATTTTGGAAAGTTACTAAGTTGCTAGCCTATAAATAGCAACTTGTTTCTTCATTTGTAGCATCTCACTTCAAATTGAAGTATTCTCTCATTTCTTTCTTTCTTTCTTTCTTTTCATCTTGTATCAAGTTGAGAGCAAGTATCCAAGAGTTCTACCAGATCCGAGTAGTTCGAGGTTGTATATCTACCGGAGTGAGTCATTGTATCCTGCTGAGATGATCGTTGTAGTCTGCTTGCATCCGGTGCAGAGCGAATAATTATCTTTAGGAGAACGCTTATCAGAAGCGTGCCTCGACTACATTTTGATTCTCCAAAGGTTTTGAGGTTCTTTCAAGTCTTTAGTTATTATCATATCTAAGCCTTGTTACACCATCTTGTTAAGTGTATTGTTTATAGTTGATTTGTAATAAGTTTGCCAGTGTATTCAGTTCATATATACCATTTTCCCCCAACAGAATATAATTGAAATATTTTAATTGCAGGTAAGATCTAAAGAGTAATAATTGGGTGCATCTGTACGTACCATTCTACTCACTCACAAAAAGAAAATTAAAAAATATTTAAAAATTAATATAAGAAGAGCTTGCCATGTGAAACTATGATTGGATAATTGAGTAAGATGCAGAAAGATAGTTGTAGCCTAGGATGCACCTAAATATTTTTCTAATCTAAAAGGAGAAAGAGTAAATACAAATATAGCAATCAGGCCCAAAGTATTTGCAGATATAGCACAATGCAAAAGAATTTGCAGATATAACAAAATTTAGAATTTGCTTTCGAAGTCTATTAGTGATAGACCATATCACTAGTAGGGGTCTATTAGTGATTGACCATATCGCTTGTAAGAATCTATCAGTGATAAATCATATGAATGGTAGGCGTTTATTAGTGATAGAGTCTATCACTGATAGATTTTTCTATATTTATAATTTTTTAAAAATGTTGCTATACACTTAATTATTATCCTTAAAAGTGCTATCCAACGTAATTACCCCAAAGGAGAAACAAAATAACATAGAAAACTTGAGTTCTTTAATTTGGACAAATTAATGGCAAAGAGTCCACGAAAACTAAATGGATATTTGGTCTAAGAAATTGATCCAACCCAATAATGGTAAATTCAAAGAAGCACTATTTTGATAGGGCATATGTTGCAGATAGCTCCCGCACCTAAACATTTTGAAGAGAATTCACCACTTTTATAAGATACATGAGTTACTTCTCTCATTTCGAATTGATTTTGAGATGAACTACAAAATAGCTCACAACAGCAAATAGATCCCCCAACCCTGCAGTTGTTCTACTTAAAAGAATGTTGCAACACTCTGAAGGAAAAACCTATTGAAATTTTTTTGAAATTTTAACTTTTCATATAAGTTTACTAAGGTTAAAATACTATTTTCGTTCTTCATACTTTGGATTCTGCTCCATTTTAGTCCATGTACTTTTAATTGTCCAATACTAGTCTCTATATTTTCAATAAATCTTTCAATTAATTCTTGTTCTTTTAATAAATCTTAAATTTAGTCATCTAAAATTAATTTTTATCTAAATTAATTAGATAATAATAATAATTTTCATATAAGATCAAAAGACACAATATAAATATATTTTCACAATTTATAAAGGGGTCGAAATACTTACATAGATCGTTATTTTTTTTTTTTTGAAAAAATCAATAAGTTTATAGAGATCAATTTTAATATTTATTGAAAGTACATAGACTAAAATTAAATCATTAAAATTAGGGTCATCACATTAGAATAAAACTCAAATTACATATGTTTTGTTAATTCAAGATAAACTCAGTGAGAGAATTTGTCATCCTTTATTCTTCGCTTCACCTCTATATGAATTAGAAATCACTTAGGAGGCGTTTGTCGCGCAGAGTTGAGTTGGTAATAATTATGTGGGGAGTTAGATTATCTGTGTTGGGGTGCAGAGTTGGGTTGAATTAAGTTAGAATGTCTGTGTTTGTGGTGCTGAGTTGAGTTAGTTGATCAGTTGGTATCTGGTGCAGTTTTTCTAAGCAAATTGATTTTGTATCTTGGATTTGCTTAATTACATACGTTTTTTTTTTTTTTTTTTTTTTGCTCATTTTTCCTTTTTAATTTCCTACTGTACACCCATTGGAATAAATTTTTTAACACTAAAAAATGCTTAATTTTTTTCCACTCTTAAAACATAACAAATTCATACAAAAGTAAACATATAGTAAACACAAATTTTGGACAACAATTTTTCAACACTCAATCATGAGTTGGGGTATTTGGTGCAATTTTTTTTTAAACAAGATTGAGTTTGTCTTGGATTTTTTTTTTTTTTTTTGGCTACTTTTTTTTAGTTTGCAACTATACACATATTTTCCTAAAATTTTAACACAAGAAAATGCTTAATTTTTTTTCACATTCTTAAGACATAACAAATTCCTACAAAGTAATATACTCCACACAAATTTTGAATACTCAATTACATAACATATTTTTTTCTTCATTCCTAAATACCAAACATATTCCAAACAAATAAAAACTTTTTACAACTACTTAACCTTTAATCATGAAGATTGGAGAAGCTTAAAAATTGAATGAACTTTTTGTTTTTCCTTCTTTTAAAAGTTAACATATTTTTGCCACACAATTTGAACACTTAATTGCATAATAATTTTATTCACATTTCTAAAGACATGTAATATTCCAATAAAATGAGTCTTTTCTCTATAAAATAAGCATTTTCAGTTAATTTTAACTCAACTATAAATATTAATTGCATAATAATTTTATTCACATTCCTAACGACATGTAATATTCCAATAAAATGAGCCTTTTCTCTATAAAATGAGCTTTTTCCGTTAATTTTAACTCAACTATAAATATTAATTTAAAAAAACTAATTCTTATATTGTTTTTTGCCTATTTGTGAAATATGAATTTCAATTTTGTATGGTTAATAATTTTTTCTTCGCCGGAGTTGTTGTCAGAGGTGGTTGTCGGAACTTGAAGTTAGTCGTCGAAGTTGGTTGCGTGAACGTGGTAGTCGAAGTATGTTGCTGAAGGTTCTTTTTATGAGAAGGTGGTCGTCAGAGTTGTTATCAGAATTGTTAGAGAGAAGTGTCAAGGTAGGCAGCTGTGCCATGTCATCAATGAGTGGTGAGTCATCAATGAGTCAACAATGAGATAGGCCACATCAACCAATCACGTCATCAGCTTCCAGAAGCTCCAAGCCATTAGAAATTGGTTCAAGGGAATATTCTTTCATCCAATGAAAATTGCACATCTGTATTGTAATATAATTTTTACTCGTCTATTCGTCTATTATTATTTTACCTAATTGAAAAGGTTTTTCCGTATAAAATGGTGTATTCACCGAGTGAATCAATATAGGAAAAATCATAGGAGAATTCTCCAAAATCTTGGCAAATCCCTAAATCCTATTTTGGTATCAGAGTAGTAATGGCAAATGCCACCTCTACTGGAGTCCCAATCACAAATTTCAGCAACCCACCGCTAAACTAATTGTTGAACCAAATTACTACGATCAAGCTTGATCGAGGGAACTACTTATTGTAGAAAACCCTAACTCTTCCTATTCTAAAGAGCTACAAACTAGAAGGACACCTAACAAGTGAGAAACCATGTCCTCCAAAATTTATTTCGATGACTGTTGGAGAATTAAGTGCATCCGGTATAGAAGCTGCAACCGAGGCTGCAGGAAGAGCGACTTCTAGCTCCATAGCCACAAAAGTGGTAAATCCACAATTTAAACTGTGGATCCTCATCGATCTGCTCCTTCTTGGCAGGTTATACAACTCAATGACGCCAGAAGTTGAAATTCAGTTGATGGGATTCAACAATGCAAAGGATCTCTGGAAAGCTACAGAAGAATTGCTCGGTGTGCAGTCGAGAGTTGAGGAGGATTTTCTCCGTCAAATATTTCAGATCACTCGAAAAGGTAACTCTAAAATGAAAGATTACCTTCGTATTATAAAAACTAACGCAGATAACATTGGTTAAGTTTAGAAATTGAAAGAGATTTATATTGAAAATTTAGTGGTAGATGAGTTGATTTGATTTTGCGAGATTTATATTGAAAATTTAGTGGTAGATGAGTTGATTTGATTTTGCACGGTCGCAGCCAAAATCTTTTCCTTTTTTTCCATTTTTATTATTATTGTTTTCTTTTTTAGTTTCCAATGCTTATTCACGTTTCCATACCTTGTATAATGTTTTTTTAGTTAAATTATCAAAATATCTCCACGCCATAGAGAGTTTATTTCGATCATATTTTTACATTTGAAAAAGTTTTATTTTAACCTTAGTTATTTGTTTTTAAATAACTTTGTAAGCTTGCCACACATATTACGATGCTTAAGTCAGAGAGTGAAAGAATGTGGAAGCTAGGGAGGTTTAGAGTCGAATTTAAATTTTCTCATATGGAGCTATAATGATGTGTTTATAGAGGCGATTGACCTAGGTTGTTTCAATAGGGTTTCAGAGTCGCTTTAGGATAATCATACAACTTATCAGGTCGAGGGACAATACCTTTGTTAGATTGATGAGTTGGCAATATTTCTTTAAGGAAAAAGAATGTCTTATGACATGTCTCTTAATTTGATGAGTTGGCTATATTTTTTTAAGGAAAACGAATGTTTTGTGACATGTCTCAGCAACTCTCCCGTCAGCAACTCTCCCGCTGATTGAAGAGTTGCTGTCTGGAGATGTTGTTTATGCATATCTTTCCTATTTTGGAATGTCTGGTCTGTGATATTTTTGCAGATCTGTTTCCTTCTTTATACACACTTATTTTTTGGAAGGTAGGTTTACATGGTTTTCGATGTCTCGCGTATTTAAAAGGCAGTGTATAAGTGTGCTAGGGTTGGCCGTTCGAATTTTGAAAAGAAAAGAAGAGTGCATGCCGTGTCTTGTGTTTTCTACATCACATGTGTGTTTTGTTTTTCTCTTCAGCTCAGACGTGGTTGGTCCTTGATTACACTGATATTACTATCTGAGTCGCGAGTGTGCTTCTGCTGTGTTTCTTCAACTGAGTTACTATTGAGCTTAGGGGGAGACCAAGCCTTACAAGTGAAGGGATCTTCACATTGAGAAGGAAAGACAAAAATTACATGAGAGGGAGTCTCATGGCTTCAGAGGATCTCTAGCATTTCAAGAAGAATATATTCCTTAAGGGGTGCCTGAGGTGATTTCTCCACTAATATCAACACCTAGGGAGAGCCTAAATCATCAAGAGTAAAATCTCGCATCTAGGGGGAGCTAGGTGAATGATTGAGTAATCAAGCTGTACGAGAGTCTCTATAATCGTTCCAAAATTACAGATATGGCACACTCCCCCCCCCCACAACACGTAGGTGATTCTGCACCGAACTGGGTTACCAATCTCTGATGTTATCTGTGTGTTTACTTTACTATCTTATAATTTGGTTTAGTTAATGTTCTGTGAATTGTCGTAGCATTTTTCATAACATTGTCATTTTGAGGTAGGTACCTTGATCGTTAGTTTTTAACCATGTTTTGCATTTGGCTAGGTTAGGCCTCAGTAGGCCTTGGTCGAGGCCAAACATCTTCCCCTAGGCTCATTTTGGTCATAGGGTGATGCTATGGATTGGGTATGTGTAGGATATGCCTCCATTAGCTATTTCGCTAGGCTCGGCCAAACATGTTAATTTAGACTTTGACATGAACTAACCCTCTCTCTTAGGCCCATTTTGGGCCTAGAGTGTCATCTTTGGCTCGAACCTTATTATTTTCTTTGCCTTCTTGCTTCTATTTTGTTTTATGTTGATTATGCTCTTTGGTCCAAAATCACCTCATAACATGTTTTTATTTTTTATTTTCCATGCATGTGTTTAGATTTGTTCACATAATTAGTAGATACAAAGTTTTTGTCTATAAATTTTTTGTTGTGAAAATTGTGTGTGGAAACTTAACCCAATGCCCAAACAAGAATGCAAACCGTCAGTAAACTTAAAAGCGATAATAATAGAGACACAAGAATTTATAGTGGTTAGATCAATAGTCACAAATTACAGAGATATTTCAAGAATAATATTCTGTAATTTATCCTCCAAGAACAGCAAATTCACAAACCTTCCGTCTCTTGACCGAGACTAATTTGCTTGAGCAATACAGCTTAATACCGACTTTACCATCGGAATTAAAATCCACAGATCTGCAACTACAATCGAAACGTCGAGACCCACGCTTCAGCTGATCAGAAACGGAGCTGAACAAGACTACAAATGAAAACTGACAGCAGTTTTCGACCAGTTGTCGCACGCGAGCAGACCCACAGAACCGGCGACGAACACAGTCTTCACGGCCACTCAACGATTCCGGCGAAGACGAGTCTCACAGACGCCAGCGACTCCCTCTGTTATTTCCGGTTTCTAATCTCTCAGTCTCCCTCTCTCTCGGTTTCGATCTCTCCCTCTTTGTGTGTGTTTGTAAAAAACGGCAGCTACAGTAGATTTCCCCTTTCTCTTCTATTTATATGCTAAGCCCAATAAGAAACCCTAACAAAAGAAGAAGATGAAATAATTGCAAAAATGCCATTGGACATTATTTACAAAACTGCCATTAATGAAATAATAATTAAATATTTGTTATTTTTCCAACAATTTTTAACTACAAAAATCTATTAGGATTGCTTTCAAATAAACCTCAAATTTTAATGTTAAAATGAAACTTTTCAACTTTGGTAATATTTTTTATATTTTAACGTTTTTTTTACGTCCAACAAAAATGATTCTTTATATCATAAGATTTTTCTTATGTGTACAATGTTTCTTTCTTTTTATCCACGTTTCAAATCTTCCACATTCTATTACTTTCGATAAGAAAACAGAAAACATCATTCCTCGTGTTGTTTAAAGAACAAAAGTCATTTTTTTTTTACATTTTTAGCCTGTGTTGGTATATTTGTATAAATTCCATAACTTTTCCCGTAGGTTATTTCAAAGAATATTTTTTATTAATATTATAATTTAAAAGGTTTATTAAAAACATATTATTTTTTTAACTTATTATGATAATATTGTAATTTTAATTATGAGAGTATATGGTCTCTTATTAAATGGCGTGACAAAAAAAAATTAAAGTTTATAATATCAAAGTGTTAATTTTATGAAAATATAACGGAAATATCAATAAAGTGTCCATGTTAATGGATATTTTTTAAAAAATATATCAAAATAAAATATTTTTAAAAAATTAAATTAATAAATAAATATTATACACTTTTCTAAACAAGTTAAGTTGTTTATTATTTATATTATATTTACCATAATGATATTTTGTTGTTTATTTTGTTCGTGTTTTATAAATTTTTGTAATATATAAAGAAAATATTGATTCACTCTTCTTATCAATGTCGAACCTATTAAAAATATAAAAATATGGATAGAAATATTCAACCATGCTTGGTTTGAGTTGGTATAATGGTCATCAATGACCAAGGTTTAAAATGTCGACGTGACCGGAAATATCGCAAGGTTTTAATTATACGAAAATGTTGGTAAAAATGTTGACGTCGAAAGATATTTCTAGAAAATTATAAAAACAAAAAATTAAAAAAAATTAATCAATAAATAAACCTTCTATAATTTTTAAACAAAGCTAACATGTCTATTATTTATGTTATATTTTATAAGGTTGTTTTCAAATATAGCAGAATGAGTCAATTTATTTATAAATATATCAAAATGTATCGATAGACAGTGATAAATACAAATAGATATCCATCATTTATTACTGTTTATTAGTGATAGACCCGGATAGATAGTGATATTTTAATATATTAAAGTCTCATGTGGGCCCTTCTTCCCACTCTTATCACCCAATGCGTCAGCTCGAATCTGTCAATAGGCACCAAACGGTTCATGTCTCCTTTTCCTTTTTAAATGGCATCATCTTTTCTTTTATTTTCTTTTCCCTTTTTATTCTAATATTTTTTACTATTTTTTTTTTTTTTGTTGACCTACACTTTTTCTTTTTCTTTTTTAAACAACTTACCTTCCATCTTAGAATAAAATAATTACAATTCCATTATATTAAATAATACAAGCATTAATACAAGAATAAATTTTAAATAAGTGTTAATTATTCAAACACTTTACATTATATCCCTAAAATAAGATATACAATTACTATTCTAACAAACCGCAACTAATATACATTTTACCTATAAAATTTATACTGTTAATTTTAAAGTTGTCAAAATAAAATTCACTTAGTGGTATTGACATATGATCCATCTTTAGAAATCGGAGATTGAATCTCCCACCCTATAATTGTTGTACTAAAAAAAATCGACTTTAAATTTAGCATCACCCATCTCACATGTTACAAAAAAAAAAAAATCTTTTAGTTTTTATTTAATATAATAGCTAAATTACAATTTAGATATTAAAAATTAGGAATTTGCACAAATTGCCTTTGAATTATGAGTTTTGTAATTAACTTTGCAGTCTATCGATATATGTTTCGTAATATTTTGATAAAAAAATTATAGCAGATAGCACAATTAAGGAAACAATCTAAAAATGTAGCATATTTTTAAGATATTTATAAATATGACAAATGTTGACCGATCAACTTTTAAGTTATTTAAAAATTCCAAATTTGCCCTTGTTGTTTTCGAGTTGTAGACTTTGCTGGATGTTACACCGCCATAATTCTTTGCTACAACCAGAGATGACAAATAGATCCAATGTCGTCCCGCTCAACTGCTTTCCATTAACTTCCCTTCCTAATTTGATAGAGAATTACTAGGTCTATTATTAACTGTAGTCATAATTTCCTCATGATCTTATAATTTCTTTATCTTCATCTTACGTTTTTCATTTCAATTTCAGATCTTCATCATTGATAGCATGTTATATTAGTGACACTATCAATTATACCAATGATAATATGCTATCAGTATCTCACTAATATAATGTTATCAGTGATATTGTTTGATTGTATTTTGCATGTTATCAGTGATTAAAAAAAAAAAAAAAAAAAAAAAAAAAAAACTCTAAGAGCCATTTCATCTCAAATACTACATTATATAATACATAAGTAGTATAAATGATGTCCTTCTACATTGATAGCAATTGAAAGATATTGTTGAGCAACTATCAATAATAATATCCTTTATGGCTATTAATGTAAAAAGATATCATTCTATACCACATCATGCATTTGATTTGAAAACAAAATCAAGTAGATTTGAAAATAAATAGATTCCAATTTTGCGAACCCAATCCATTTAGAAATTCATAAATCTAGGGAAGGGATTGGGTGAGCCAAATTGGATTGGAGTTTGTTGATTTTTTTTTTTTTTTTTTTTTCTAATGTACAAGTGGTTTGATGCTGAAACTTCTCTTTCATCACTGCAATTTCTGTTGTGGTATAATAATTCTGAATACATAATTTTTATTTTAGCTCTCTATTTTTAGCCACCGATAATAAATTTTCATTTGCATTTTATGGTATACATGGAGAACAAAGATGGAAGTTGTAATATTTTATTGGGCCTCCACTATGGGCTTCTTTTGTTCCAAATTTGAGTTTTTTAATTTAATAAAATAAAAAATAAAAATGGAAATCCAAATTCTCAAATTTGCAATTTCGCAATGGGTCGTGAAGGTTGGAGAAGATCGTGGAATTTTCTACATTCCTCACTCTTCCACCAATTTTTAAAAAGAGGAAGGAAAACACCAGAAAACTCCCGAAATATCTCAGATTCTTTCTCCCATCCTATTTAAGCCTTTCACTGGACCTCAATTCCGCAATCAGCAGCAAACAGCATTCAGTGTTTCATACAACCATCCACATTTTTGCACTCCTTTTACAAGTTTTCAAGAACCAAGAACATCATGTCACTGATTCCAAGCATTTTCGGTGGTCGCCGGACCAATATCTTCGATCCCTTTTCCTTGGATGTTTGGGATCCATTCGATGGATTTTCATTCTCAAACTCATTGGCTAATGTTCCTTCCTCTACTCGTGAAACCTCTGCTTTTGTCAACACTCGCATCGACTGGAAGGAGACCCCACAAGCCCACATCTTCACAGCCGATCTCCCTGGAATCAACAAGCAAGAAGTCAAAGTTGAGGTTGAAGAAGGCAGAGTTTTGCAGATCAGTGGAGAGAGAAGCAAAGAACAGGAAGAGAAGAACGATAAATGGCATAGAGTTGAACGAAGTAGTGGTAAGTTCATAAGGAGATTCAGGCTGCCTGAGAATGCCAAAGTTGAAGAAGTGAAAGCCAGTATGGAGAATGGAGTTCTGACTGTGACAGTACCAAAAGTGGAAGAGAAGAAGCCTGAAATCAAGTCCATTGAAATCTCTGGTTAAAATTCTCTGTTTTTCTTTGTTCTTCTGTGTCTTGTTCTGTAATAATGTTTTTAAGATTTTCTTGAATGTGTATACAAACCCTACTTGGGTTGGGTTTTCCCTTTCTTCCACTAATGTAATAAAAGCAAATTAGCTCTTTCATAAATTATGTTTTCATAGCTAATTATCAAATGGACAATATATTTCAAAGCTTAAAACATAGAGAGAAACGAAATGTTTAAGCAATGGCTTCTCTCTGTCGTCGGAAAAGCAATTGAATATCATTTATCAACCGCTCCAAACTACAGTAAGACGATCTCTCTGTCGTCGGAAAAGCAATTGAATATCATTTATCATCCGCTCCAAACTACAGTAAGACGAACCACCTTCTTTCACACTTGTAATAGCCAATTTTGCAGTCTCAATAACAGAACCCATCAATTCATTTCTCCTATTTTCCATTACATCATTCACCATCTTCGCTACTGTCTTTCTGTCGCAAACATCCTTCATATCCAACCCAATCTTCCAAACTTCACTCACATATCGGCTGTTCGTCAGCTGATCAGCAAATTGAGGCCAACAAATCATCGGCACACTGGCGACTATTCCTTCTAATGTCGAATTCCATCCACTGTGAGTCAAAAACCCTCCAATGGCTTCATGAGCCAACACTTCCTCTTGCGGCGCCCAACCCACCATACACCCCCTTTCTTTCCTCCCCTCCTCCAACTCCGGCAGAACCCCATTTTCCCCATCTTTTCCACCCACCAAATCGGGCCGTACAACCCACAGAAATCTCCTCCCACTATCCACCAATCCGTGCCAAAACTCCCGAAATTGGTCATCCCCCATGACCGTAACGCTGCCGAAGCTAACGTACACGACCGATTTGGAAGGCTGAGCGTCGAGCCACGCCAGACAGCTCCGATCCACCTCCCAATAGCCGTTGGATGACTCCAATTCCGGCGGAGATTCTTCACCGGAAAGTCTGGATTTCAGGTGGGCGTGGAGAGGTCCGATTGCGTAGATATTCGGGCATCTTCTTCGAATACATGACAGAATGGATCCTTCCAAATCCTCAAATGTGTTCAATATCAGAGCGTGAGCTTTAGAGCTTTGTATGGTTTGGGTCACGCTGTATTGAAGGATCGGTTCCGTTTGGTCCCCCACTCGGGTGAAGCTCGGAAGATCTCTGCATCGGAGAACATTTTCCATTCCAGCCACGCCTTCGATCATTCTATCCATGTCTTCTTCCCCTGAATTTCAACGGAAATCAATTAATTCGAGATTGGGGGAATTAGAAAATCGATTGTCGATTGACTTACCTTTAACAGGGAGCTGACCCTCTTGAATGAGTTTGGGAATGGAGAAATAAGCCCAGAAAGAACAAGCACTGACGGTACGGAAACAGAAAACGGGAATTTGAGGCTCAGCGTTGGAATCAACCATGAAACTGAAAAACCCATCAAGAATTATGCAGGTGGGCATCGGACCCAGTTCGCCGGAGAGCAGCATCTGTCTGAGAAGGGGCTTGGTTACGGTTTCCATGCTGTGAGCCAAGTGAGAGAGCTTGGTTAAGCCGCCGGTGTAGGTCGGGGGAAGGCCGTCGGTGATGGTTTGGAATCGGAATTTGGGAAAGCGAGAGAAACGAGAATGGAGGTTTGTGTGAAGAATTAGGCGTTGGTGGATAGTGTGGATGTTGAGGAAGGTGATACGGAGGCCGGAGAGGGAAAGAAGCTCGGCGAGTTTGAGCATTGGATTGACATGGCCTAAGGCTGGGAAGGGGAACATTAGAACATGAGGCTCTGCTTCTTCTTCCTCCATGCTTCTGCACCTCCCGGCTCCCACGGCGATTACCTTATCTTTCTGGTTTGCTTGGAGAAGATTAGAAATATCAATGAAAATGTGCAGATAATTGGGGGAAATTTTTTAAGTTTATTTATTTATTTTTTTTTTATAGAAATCTTTTGAAAATTTATAAAAGTTTGAGATTTGTGCGAAATAGCATATTCAAATAGTTTATACTTTATAAGGTTTGAGATTCGTGCTAAATTAATCTTAAAATTGAATAATCTAGACCTAAATATAACTTAGTAATAGTATAGTATTAAATTCATGTCGACTTATTGTCTATATTTTTACGTTTTCATGTATTTAATATCGACATGAGATGTAAATTAATATTTATACTAGATTATAAAAAAATTTATGAAACATAAAAATTAAGCAACAAAATATCACTAATATAAATATAATATAAATAATAGACATCTTAACTTGTTTACGAACTATAAAATGTTTATTTAATAATTTAAATTTATTTTCTAATTTTTTTGTTTTTATAATTTTTCAAAAATATCCATCAAAATTGAAATTTTATATTTTCGTCAAAATCTCCGTAAAATTAGGATTTCGATATTTATGTTGATATCAATACTTGATTGAGTTTTTTAAAGAAGGTTTTTAAAGTTATAGAACTAAATTTAAACTTTCTTCAAAATATAGGCACTAAATTTATAATTTAACTTACAAGATTTTAAACCTTCTAAAGTGCATTACAAATTTTTTGTTAGTTCAGCAATGTGAAGTGAAAATTTAAACACTTGAGAGCTTTAACTAGTTGAATTATGTCTAAATTAGTGTAACTACTTTGTAATTATGATTAGGTTTAATAAAATTATAATTATATTCAAGATTTAAAAATCTTGATGATGGAAATGTTGAGATCTCAATTTTATGAAAACGGTGATGTCGATGGATATTTATGAAAAAATTATATAAAGAAGATTTTATATTATATATTATTGACATATTTTTACTCATTTTTTATGTTTCATTGATTTTATATTATATATTATTGACATGTTTTTACTCATTTTTTATGTTTCATTGATTTTTCTAACAATGTAATAGAAATGTTGTTCACTTCTTATGTCTATGTTATTGCTGGGATTAAAACTCAAGCGCAGCGGAAACGTATCAGAACCGTATCTCAAAATTAATTTTAAGAATTTTGAAATACTTTTACATTGGTAAAAAAAACTTAAAAATATCTAGGTTAAGCATATAGAATACAAAAAAAAAAAAAAAAAAAACTTACATGTCACCACCACTTGGAGACCTTCCTTTTCTCTAAATCTTAAGAAAAAGTTTGTGGGAACCTTTTGGCAAGGGAAAAAAAACGCACATATTTTTTTTTTTTTTTTTGAGAGAATGAACCATCCGATTCTTTTCTGTTAGATGTTATACAAGGAAACGAGAGAAAATGGGAAAGGTGGGTGTTATCCACATATTAAGTAACTCCCTATGTGAGAGTTACAACTAATTTAATTAATATTAAATTAATTAATAATTAATAATTAATAATTAATTAAATTAATAGTTAATAATTAATAATTAATTAAATCTAATTTAATTAATCAATTCATTTAAATCATATTTAAATGAACATCTCTCACATAACCTATAGTTTTAATTCAATTAATTTAATTAAATCAAATTTAATTAAATTAGATTAAATTAAATAACTAATTAATTTTTCAATTAATTAATTACCAAATTAAATATCAAATATTTAATTTTAATCTGCATTTGAATCAAATTCAAATACATTTCTCTCATAACCTATAGTTTTAATGTACATCTAATGCACATTAATTTTAACCTCTAGTTTTAATAAAAATCTAATTCATATAAAAAAAAATATTTGAACAATTTCAAATATTTAATTCTCTTACAAATTAACTTTGAATCATATCCAAAATTATATTTATACAATAAGTTTAATTTGTAAAATAAACTTTATATTATAATGTATCATTATACATTATACTTTTCCCTTAGTAAATTTGAACTTTTCAAATTTCATCCAAGAATAAATTTCCTCAATATTCTTTACGAGCTAGGAAGGGGACCTAATGGACCTACAGATCAGAAGCTCCAACGATATGAGATTAACGGGCTAAACTCATTAACCACATTAATCAATATTCATTAACTGTGGGTGCACTCCACTAAAGACCCACAGCTGCACTCTTCTCACTGTAGATATATTTCTGTGTCCACGGATATAGACCAATAACAGCAAGTTAGTCCTTCACAAGTATTCGTAACACCAGCTGGGTCAAATTACCGTTATACCCTTGGGTTACTTCTAAATCCTTAAGTGTCAGTGCTCCTCTAATGAACAACATGTTTATGGTCCAACCATCAAACAGAAATCCCTCTCGGGCCAGTGAGATGGTAGGGCCCTTTGTTCAAGTCTCGGAGACACCACTTAAGGGAACACTTATCTACTTACCCTAAAGTCGGGAAGGAGTGAAATCCATCTTGTATAATTATGTTCCCAGCTCCCCACTCAGTCTTGTCCCCAAAATGTTAGGCATATCGAGTCGACAAACGGGCCACTCTCACCCATACAGATCAAAGGACAATCTCTCGTGAACAGGAGTTCATAATATACTCAAGATTAAGACTAAGTTGCCTAGGTCAACCTATTGAAATAGAAACCTAACCAGTCAACAGAGTTACATCTAGTGGTTACTATTTCATGGTCCAGTCTTATGCAAACTCATTGCATAGGATACCCCCACTCGCATGTCTCCTACACAAACGCGTTGGATCATTGCGTTTGTATCAAATACAAAGCGGGTCGTATCCATAGTGTTACCAGGATAAGGTACCCAACCCTATCCTTATACTATAGACCCTTTAGGCTGTAACTTGAACATTGATCTCTATATGTCTCTACATATTGTTCAAGACTCATAAAACAGCCTAGGATGTTAGTTTATTGGATTTTAGGGTTATTAAAATAAGATAAAATAATCAATAACATTTATTGAATAATAATGAATAATCATTTATTAATGACGGTCAAAATACAACATTTACTATCTACGAGTTTTAGGGCATAAAACCCAACAAACTCCCACTTGAACTAAAACTCTAGTTAGTGGGTTGTACAAGATAATACAAAACAATGGGGATGGTCAATAATACGAATACAATAAACTAGGGCATTAGTATACCCATTACACATCTCCCACTTGCCCTAGATTACCCAATGTACAAATCTCGCAGACCTGGATTCTCTAGATGACCCTCAAACACTTTAGCCGAGAGTGTCTTCGTAAATGGATCAGCAATATTGTGCTCCGAAGCGATCTTTGTGATGATCACATCTCCTTGTTGCACAATCTCTCTTATCAGGTGATACTTCCTCTCAATGTGCTTTCCTCGTTTATGACTTCTAGGTTCTTTAAAGTTGGCTACTGCCACGCTGTTGTCACAGTATATGGTAATAGGCAAGTTCATATTTAGAACAACTTCCAAATCACTTAAGAACTTCCTCAGCCAAACTGCTTCCTTTGCTGGTTCACAAGCAGCTACATACTCTGTCTCCATAGTGGAGTCTGCTATGCATCCTTGCTTGATACTTCGCCATACTACAGCTCCCCCATTTAGGGTAAACACTGATCCCGACGTGGATTTCCTAGAATCCTTGTCAGTTTGGAAATCAGAGTCAGTATAACCTGTAAGGATCAAATCCTTAGCTCCATACACTAGCTTGTAGTCTCTCGTTCTCCTAAGATACTTGAGGATATTCTTAATTGCTGTCCAGTGGTCAAACCCTGGATTAGACTGGTACCTACTGACTATTCCCACTGCATAACAAATGTCTGGCCTAGTGCAGAGCATAGCATACATTAAGCTGCCCACAGCTGAGGCATAGGGAATACGTCTCATATCCTCAACTTCTTGAGGTGTCTTAGGACATTGTTCCTTAGACAAATGAACCCCATGTCTGAAAGGTAATAAACCCTTCTTCGAGTTCTGCATCGAATATCGAGTCAACATTTTGTTGATATAAGTTGCTTGAGACAGAGCTAGCGTTCTGTTCTTACGATCCCTAATAATTTGGATTCCAAGAACATACTGTGCCTCTCCTTAATCTTTCATTTGGAATTGGGCTGCTAGCCATTTTTTAACGTCAGTAAGGTATCCTACATCATTCCCAATGAGTAAGATATCGCCTACGTATAGTACCAAGAAAGCTACTTTACCTTTGATGATTTTCTTGTAAACACAAGGTTCATCAACGTTTTGATCAAAACCAAAAGATTTGATCGCAGTATCAAATCTAATATTCCAAGATCTAGATGCCTGTTTCAACCCATAAATGGATCGATTCAGTTTGCAAACTTTTTGCTCTTTACCTTGGGCTATGAACCCTTCGGGCTGAGACATAAAGATATTCTCTTCAAGATTGCCATTCAGAAAGGCCGTCTTGACATCCATTTTCCAAATTTCATAGTCATAATATGTGGCTATGGATAAGAGAATTCTTATAGACTTAAGCATAGCAACAGGGGAAAAAGTTTCCTCATAGTCAACCCCTTCCCTTTGGGTATAACCCTTTGCTACAAGTCGAGCTTTAAAGGTCTGTACCTTACCAGCTACGTCCCTCTGTCTCTTATAGATCCATTTACACCCTATGGGTTTAACCCCTTCAGGTGGATCTACAAGTTCCCATACTGAATTGAAATACATAGACTCCATTTCAAGGTCCATGGCTTTGACCCATTCGTCCTTATCAACATCATTCATTGCCTGTTTAAAAGACAATGGATCCTCAACACCGTCGTCAGGTACGGCAACCTGAGTTTCTGTTAAACCCAAGTAACGAGAAGGTCGTAATACAACTCTCCCACTACGTCGAGGCATTCTCAACTCTTGAGAAGGATGAGACAGACCTGAAGTGTTAGGTCCTTCATCAACTCTTGTTGAAGAACCAGCTTCATCAACAACTCTTGTTGACTCTTCAGTAGCTTCATTTAATACTAATTTGCTCAGTGGTTTATGATCTCTCATGTGGTCTTCTTCCAAGAATGTAGCGTTTGTCGATACAAACACTTTGTTATCTTGTGGATCAAAGAAGAGACCACCTCTCGTTTCCTTAGGGTAACCAACAAATTGGCATAATCTTGAACGAGGTTCCAATTTCTTAGGATTTGTCACTAGCACATGTGGAGGACAACCCCAAATTCTGAAGTAGCGCAAACTAGGTTTACGCCCCCTCCATAACTCGAAAGGTGTTTTAGAAACACTCTTCGAGGAACGTTGTTTAAGATATGAACTGCAGTCTCTACTACATACCCCCAAAACGAGCTAGGCAATTGAGCATAGCTCATCATAGAACGAACCATGTCTAACAAGGTTCTATTTCTCCTTTCTGATACACCATTTTGTTGAGGTGTACCAGGTGCTGAGAGTTGGGATTGGATTTCATGTTCTATCATATAGTCTTGGAATCTTAAATCCATATACTCTCCACCCAGATCAGATCGAAATGTTTTAATTGTTTTACCTAACAGGTTTTCAACCTCAGCCTTATACTCCTTAAACTTTTCAAAGGCTTCAGACTTATGTGTCATTAGGTATAAGTAACCATATCTCGAATAATCATCTATAAAAGAGATGAAATATTCGAACCCTCCTCGAGCTTTTACATTCATTGGACCACAAAGATCCGAATGTATCAACTCTAAAGGTTCTTTGGCTCTATAACATTTTCCACTAAAAAGTCTTTTAATCATTTTTCCTTCGAGACAAGATTCACAAGGAGGTAATGAATCATCTTCTAACTCACTTAGAAGTCCATTCTTTACCAATCTCCCGATCCTATCGAGATTTATGTGACCTAATCTCAAATGCCAAAGATAAGTATTATTACTTGGAGAAATTCTTTGCCTTTTAGATTGAGTATTAGCAGTTTTAAACATCTCATGATTTAAAAGTGCTTTTGTTTCAGTTGGTCTTAACACATATAAGTTGTTTTCTAATTTAGCAAAACAAATATGTACACCATTTTTTGAAATGAACGCTTCATTTGTTAAAAAAGTAATACAATAAGATTGTTCAATTAAACAAGAAATAGATACAAGATTTCTCTTAATTTTTGGAACTATGTACAAATTTTCCAAAAATAAATATCTATTTCTAAAAAACAACTTCGCAGCTCCCACTCCACGAGCTGAAATGACGTCTCCCGTTCCAACCTTGAGCGTCATCTCACCCTCCTTGAGCTGCTGGAAGGAACTAGTTTCCTGAAATGAAGAACAAATGTGGTTAGTGGCTCCTGAATCAAGTATCAAGGCATTATAGTCATTTTCCACTAAACAAGTTTCTAAGACAAGTAAATCATATTTACCTTCCTTTTCCTTCTTCTTCTCGGCGAGGTACTTGGGGCAATTGCGCTTCCAGTGATCATCCACATTGCAGTGGAAGCACTTGCCCTTGTCAGCCTTCTTGGCCTTACTCTTGCCTTTGCCAGCAGCGGGAGCCTTTCCCTTCCCTTTTTTCTTCTGGATTTTTTTGGGACCAGAAGATGAAGGAACAAACTTAGTTCCAGAGGTTGAACCCTTGTGGAACTTCTTGGAATGGGCAACATTTGCCTCTCCTTCTTTTGGTCTCTTATTTTTCATAAGAGACTGAAAAGTCTGTAACTCATTTAGGAGGGTAGTTATGGTGTACTGTATTTTGTTCATTACCGCATTGTTACAGAATTGAAGGAAACTCGTCGGAAGAGATTCCAAAATAAAGGACGCCTGACTTTGCTCGTCTATGACCGCGCCGTTCATTTAAGCAACGTTGAAGTGAACCATGAGGTCGAGAACATGTTCTCGCACTGATTGGCTTTCCTTCATACGTGCGTTATAAACGTACTTGAGGGCCTCGTGCCGGATCTGTGTGGACGGTTGCCCAAACATATCCTGCAACGACTTCATGATGTCACGAGTAGTGAGCATGGCCTCATGTTTCTTAGTGGGTACGTCAGACAAACTCGCCAAGATATAGACTCGGGCCTTTTCATTGGCCTTCGTCCAGCGGTCATGTGCATCCCTCACAGCTTGGGATGCACCACGAGCGGGGAGTTGAGGACATTCCTCAATTAAGACAAACCGTAGATCTTCTATAACCAGAATCGTATTCAGGTTAGATTTCCACGTTGCATAATTTTCGCCAGTTAATTGGTCGCTTTTTAGTAATGCAATCATAGAGGAAGTCATGCTGAAAAATTAACAAACAATTGACCGTATTAATTATCTTTGTTTTAACCCATTACACAACATCCAATCAAAATTTAACAAAACATTCAATCAAAGAACCCATAAAAAAATGATTAAGTCTTTGCAATGATACTTCAAAGGTTTAGAGCAACAGTCACCGAAGGGTAATCAGCTACTCCTCCCTTGAATTGAGACGATCTCAGCTAATTACTAATTCTAGAATAACTCTTATTCCTATAGCTCTTAGCTACAATTAGTTCGGTCGAGAATTCATTAACTAGCTTAATGCATCCCGTAAGTGTAACCCTTTCATTTTCGGATCCCAAAGGTATGCTTCAACAGGCTACCGTTAGGAAAGACAACTGTTGAAGATTAACCTAAGAAACCCTATCCATAACTGGAGTTTGCGGTGTTCCAAATCCTATGATCAGACCCTCTCAAGGGGTGGTCGCTCCAAGACAACACGCAGGTAGATCATAAGAATCTCTCGTTGCAACCTAATGAAGGAGACCGTAGGAAACGTTGACACGTGCCCTTCTCCCACTTACTATGAACATTTTCCCTATTCACCTTGGTATTGACCCATGCAAACGCTTTCCGGAGGGAGGCCGCGCCCAAGGCGACACGAAGCCGAGCATGGATCTCACGGTGTGAACTCTTAGGGACGTGAGAGAAAAAAAAAAAGGGTTTTATTATACTTAGTTAAAATCCGACTAATGAATCTATCCAAGTCTATGCCTATTATAACTCTTATAAAAGGTCTTTAAACTATAGTTCTAGGTGAATTAAACAATTTAATTCACCTAGTGACATTTCATGCTAATAGGACTTAGGTTAATTCAACTCAAGTTCTGATTCAGTTCCCAGTTAGGAGGTGTTCCGTAAAACCGTCAACTTAAAAACTCCCAATCTAGACAGAACTGAACCAGTAGAGTTTCCTTATAACCAAAATTCTATTTGTCCTATTTATTCCAATTTAAAACTATTTTAAAAGGAAATAAGACTTAATTCTAATCTGATTAGAATTAATGTGATCTTAAGTTTAAATTAATTTTAAACAATTTAAAACCAATTTCCTAAGATCCTATATTTGCATGCAAATCTTTATTATAGATTGACGGTTTCTATTAATTAATTTTATAACTTATTTACAAAATTAATTAATTAGCCCTATAATCATACATACTATGGTTTAATTAATTAACAATCAAATTCTAATTAATTAAAAAATCATATTATATGCAAATCATTAAATATAATATAACAATTATATTAATTTATGGATGTTTCATGCTCAATGCAATTTTATTTTCATAAATTAAAATCACATTAAATAAATATAACACTTATATTTAACTAAATTAATGTCATGCATCATGCTTTTCCAATTTCATATATTTAACATATCAACATATATTAAATCACTCATGAAATTATTAATCATGCATTAAAACCATACATTATAACATTTATAACATATTAAAATGCATGAATATACTTAACCTAAGGTGGGATTTATCTAAATGACATCCATAAAGCATTTAAATAGCAATTGAACCCATAAAATTGGCCCCTAGGATAAAATAAAGCATTAAATTACAATAATTTAGCTAAATTTATCATAAAATTAGTCTTTGCCGCTCCAAAACTGGACCAAAAACCTCAAACCGCTTCAAAACCGGTCTCAAAATCGCGAACCAAGCCAAGAAACGGCAAAAATCGGACCAAAATAGCTGAAATGGGCGCGAACCGAACCAAAACCGGATAAAACCAGCCCAAAACAGCTAAACCAGCCCATCTGGCGCTGATGTCAGCATGATGTCAGCTGAGTTAGCCCTAGCAGCAGCTGATTTTTTTTTTGTCGTCTTCTTCGTACAAAAACAACGAAATCTTGGCCTCCGGGCATCCGATTTGGGCAAATTTTGTGTCATTTTTCTTAGTAAAACGAACCCGATCTAGACACAGACTTACAAAGACTTGATTTATAGTAAAATGCCCAGAAATGCAGGGGCCTTTACAATTGATCCAATCAAAAAATGTAAATCTATGGCCAAATTTTACAGAAAACATTAAATGCAAAAAACCACATTCACAATGCAGTAAACCCACCAAACCAATGCAAATTTCAAAAACTAAATTAAATTTTAAGATGGCTCTGATACTAATTGCTGGGATTAAAACCCAAGCGCAGCGGAAACGTATCAGAACCGTATCTCAAAATTAATTTTAAAAATTTTGAAATACTTTTACATTGGTAAAAAAAACTTTAAAATATCTAGGTTAAGCATATAGAATACAAAAAAAAGATGAAAAAAAACTTACGTGTCACCACCACTTGGAGACCTTCCTTTTCTCTAAATCTTGAGGAAAGGTTTGTGGGAACCTTTTGGCAAGGAAAAAAAACGCAGAGAATTTTTCTTTTTTTTAGAGAATGAAGCATCCCATTCTTTTCGGTTAGATGCTATAAGGAAGCGAGAGAAAATAGGAGAAGTGGGTGTTATCCCAAGTATTAAGTAACTCCCTTACGTGGGAGTTACAACTAATTTAATTAATATTAAATTAATTAATTAAATTAACAATTAATTAAATTAATAATTAATAATTAATTAAATCTAATTTAATTAATCAATTCATTTAAATCATATTTAAATGAACATCTCTCACATAACCTATAGTTTTAATTCAATTAATTTAATTTAATCAAATTTAATTAAATTAGATTAAATTAAATAACTAATTAATTCTCCAATTAATTAATTACCAAATTAAATATCAAATATTTAATTTTAACCTGCATTTGAATCAAATTCAAATACATTTCTCTCATAACCTATAGTTTTAATGTACATCTAATGCACATTAATTTTAACCTATAGTTTTAATAAAAATCTAATTCATATAAAAAAAAATATTTGAACAATTTCAAATATTTAATTCTCTTACAAATTAACTTTTCCCTTAGTAAATTTGAACTTTTCAAATTTCATCCAAGAATAAATTTCCTCAATATTCTTTATGAGCTAGGAAGGGGACCTAATGGACCTACAGATCAGAAGCTCCAACAATATGAGATTAACGAGCTAAACTAATTAACCATATTAATCAATACTCGTTAACTGTGGGTACACTCTACTAAAGACCCACAGCTGCACTCTTCTCACTGTAGATATATTTCTGTGTCCACAGATATAGACCAATAACAGCAAGTTAGTCCTTCGCAAGTGTTCGTAACACCAGCTGGGTCAAATTACCGCTATACCCCTGGGTTACTTCTAAATCCTTAAGTACCAGTGCTCCTCTAATGAACAACTTGTTTATGGTCCAACCATCAGATCAAAGGACAATCCCTCGTGAACAGGAGTTCATAATATACTCAAGATTAAGACTAAGTTGCCTAGGTCAACCTATTGAAATAGAAACCTAACCAGTCAACGGAGTTACATCTAGTGGTTACTATTTCGTGGTCCAGTCTTATGCAAACTCATTGCATAGGATACCCCCACTCGCATGTCTCCTACCGAACGCGTTGGATCATTGCGTTTGTATCAAATACAAAGCGGGTCGTATCTATAGTGTTACCAGGATAAGGTACCCAGCCCTATCCTTATACTATAGACCCTTTAGGCTGTAACTTGAACATTGATCTCTATATGTCTCTACATATTGTTCAAGACTCATAAAACAACCTAGGATGTTAGTTTATTGGATTTTAAGGTTATTAAAAGAAGATAAAATAATCAATAACATTTATTAAATAATAATGAATAATCATTTATTAATGACGGTCAAAATACAACATTTACTATCTACGAGTTTTATGGCATAAAACCCAACAAAACTCATAAATAATATCTTTGGCGTTGGTTACATCATTCTCCTTTGTTTATTGAGAACCCTATCGTAGATGGTAAGAGAGTGTGCCTTCTTATTTAAGAACCAAATTACTAATTAGTAGCTAAGACTTACACAACTATCTCTCTATTATGAGACGAAAGTGTAAACTTCTATCTCCTGACATTATATTATCAACTTCTCACTAGTCATAATTTAGAGTAGATCTGGTAAAGTACTATTTTTTACTCATAAGTTTTTTTTGTCTTTGTTATTCACTTTTTATAAATAATTTTAAAAATTAAACTAAGTTTCAAAAACTAAAAAAGTATTTGTCGTTCATAACTATTTTGTTTTTTCAAATTAAGATTACAACTTCTTTTTACCTATAGTTTTCTTGCTTTATTACCGACTTTTAAAATATGTTTTAAAAAATCAAGTCATTTTTTTTAAAACTAAAAAAAAAAAGTAATTTTTGAAAATTTGATTTTGTTTTTTAAATTTAACTTAGAATTCACGTGTTTTCAAGAATGGTGAAAAGTTTACTAATAAATGGTAAGAAAACAAGCATAAAGTTTAAAAAAAAACAGAAGATAAAAAACAAAATAGTTATGAGTCTAGTTTTCAAAATTTTGTTTTTATTTTTTAAATATGACTAAAATTCAAATGTTTATTTTTTAAAAGTGAAAAGCATATATAATTTTTTTTAAAAAAAAAACTAAAAACAAAATACTCATCCAAGAGATCTTGCTTGTACAAAAATAGATGATATGAAATATAGACAAGAAAACTCATTAGGGAATACTCTTCCCAAATGATATATTTTTAAAAAATATGATAGCGTAGAGGATTCAAACCACAGATCTTTTAATCACTAACACATCTATATACTTTTAATCACTAACACATCTACATGTCTGTTGAGATATGTTCAAATGACCTTCCTTAATAAAGTTGTCGGTCCCAATTATATCACTTGATTTTTTTTACAATACGTAGGTTGGGAGATCGAACTTCAGACCTCGAGGTCGACAATACATGTTTAACATTAGTTGAGAGCTATGCCCAGACCATTATATATCAATCACTATTTATATTGCATTTACCAGGAAACAAGTCTAATAAATGAGTATTTTAGTCCTTTTATTTTTAAGGGACGAGACGATCACTCTTTTAAAGTACAAGGTTCATATGAACTAAAATCGAAAGTATAGAACAAAAATGAACGGTTTAAAAGCAAAGAAGAAAAATTAACCAAAATTGAGAATAGAAAGTCGAGGTTAAAAACTTATCAAAAACCAATAATCGATTGCACAATGGATTCATGTATGAAATTTAAGGAGGTGTTTGAAATACCTTTCCAAGTGATTAAATTAAAACATAAGTTATTTTGAAAAAAAAAAACATGTAATTGACAACCATTTAAAATGGATTTAAAAAAATGAGTTTATAAAATAAGTTGGTTTAGGATAAATTCTTGAACGTGTATTTGAAATACCTTTCCAAGTGATTAAATTTTTTTTAAAAAAAAAGTCATTTTTTTAAAAAAAAAAATCATGTATTTGACAACTACCTAAAATAGATTTAAAAAAAATTGAGTTTATAAAATAAAGTTGGTTTAAAATAAACACTTGAAATTAACATTTAGAAAAATAAAATTTGAGTAATTCCTCTCTAATTTGTATGAGAAACTACAGCCACCACCTCCGGCAACCATCGTGGTAACATTCAAGGACTACCACCAACTACCACTTACAGTAACCTCCACCAACTAACCTTCGACCACCATCTCCAACAACCACCATCGGCCACCTCCAACTACGGGTCATCACCTCCATCGACAAATTCTTTTATAGTAATTTGAAATTAATAAAAATAATTTTAATATATAACAAACCAAACAAATTTTTACATAAAAATGCTTTTGTGAAAGAAGGTCAAAATACATGTGTATTTTTATTTTATTTTAAAAAAGTTTTTAGCAAAAATGTTAAATTGAAAATGCATTTTTGAAAAATAATTTTCAAGTAATTCATTGGTCAAGTTTATGTAAATTTTAAATTACGACATTGAAAATTCTATAAATTAATCTGCCCAAAATTCCAATTCCTCCACCTTTTTCAAAGCCCAGATAATGATCTATAAACTTTAACTCGACATGATAAAGAAACAGAGCGCACTGCAGAAGAAACAATGGAGCAAGAAAAAACAGAGCCTCATGTTCTGATCTTCCCCTTCCCAGCTCAAGGCCATGTCAACTCCATGCTCAAACTCGCCGAGCTTCTCTCCCTCTCCGGTCTCCGTATCACCTTCCTCAATATCCACCGAATTCACCACAAACTCACTCTCCACACAGACATCCAATCTCGTTTCTCTCGCTTTCCCAATTTCCAATTCCAAACAATCACCGACGGCCTTCCGGTCGAGAATCGCCCCATCAGCAAGTTCCCCGACTTGATCCACAGTTTGAAATCCGTCACCAAGCCACTTCTCAAGCAGATGCTCGTCTCGGGTCAATTGGGTCCAACTCCTACCTGCATAATTCTTGATGGGCTTTTCAATTTCATCGTCGATGTTGACGCTGAACCTAAGATCCCTGTTTTCAGTTTTCGGACTATTAGTGCTTTTTCTTTCTGGGCTTATTCATTTGTTCCCAAACTCATTGAAGATGGTCAGCTTCCGATTAACGGTAATTGATCAACAATCTATTTTCCGATCTCCCCACAATTTGTTTGCTGTTGTGCGAATTAATTAATTTATGTTGCAATTCAGGGGAAGAAGACATGGATAGAATCGTCGACGGTGTGGACGGGATGGAAAATGTTCTCCGATGCAGAGATCTCCCAAGCTTCTGCCGATTGGAAGACCCAACTGATCCAGCTCTTCAATACGGCGTGACCCAAACCATACAAAGCTTTAAAGCCTACGCTCTGATATTCAACACATTTGAGGACTTGGAAGGACCCATTCTGTCATGTCTTCGAAGGCGGTGCTCAAATATCTATGCGATCGGACCTCTCCACACCCACCTGAAATCAAGGCTTTCCGGTGAAGAATCTCCGCCGGCATCAGATTCTTCTAACGGTCTCTGGGAGGTTGATCGGAGCTGCTTGGCGTGGCTTGACGCTCAGCCTTCGAAATCTGTCATCTACGTTAGCTTTGGTAGCGTTGTAGTCATGGGAGATGGCCAATTCAAGGAGTTCTGGCACGGATTAGTGAATAGTGGGAAGCGGTTTCTGTGGGTTGTGCGGCCTAATTTGGTGGCCGCAAAAGATGGAGAAAATGGGGTTCCGGCGGGGTTGGAGGAGGGGACAAAGGAAAGAGGGTGTATTGTGGGTTGGGCGCCGCAAGAGGAAGTGTTGGCCCATGAAGCTATTGGAGGGTTTTTGACTCACAGTGGATGGAATTCGACTTTAGAGAGCATAGTCGCCGGCGTGCCGATGATCTGTTGGCCTCAATTTGCAGATCAGCAGACGAACAGCCGATACGTGAGCGAAGTTTGGAGGATTGGGTTGGATATGAAGGATGTTTGCGACAGAGAGACAGTGGCGAAGATGGTGAATGATGTAATGGAAAATAGGAGAAATGAATTGATGGGTTCTGTTATTGAAACTGCAAAATCGGCTATTACAAGTGTGGAAGAAGGTGGATCGTCTTACTATGATTTGGAGCGGATGACAAATGATATTCAATTGCTTTGTCAACGGCAGAGAGAAGCCATTGATTAAACATTTCATTTATCTGTATATTTTATGCTTTGAAATAAATATAATGTTCGGTTGATAATTAGCTATGCAAACATATTTGATGAAGGGGGTGATCTGCTTTTATTACATTAGTAGAAGAAAAGGGAAATCCAACCCAAGAAAGGTTTGTGTAAATTCAACAAAATCTTAAAACCATAAGCAGAAGAACAAAACATTATTACAGGGCAAGACAGATACAGAAAAACAGAGAGAAACAGAGAACTTTAACTAGAGATTTCAATGGACCTGATTTCAGGCTTCTTCTCTTCCACTTTTGGTACTGTCACAGTCAGAACTCCATTCTCCATACTGGCTTTCACTTCTTCAACCTTGGCATTCTCGGGCAGCCTGAATCTCCTCATGAACTTCCCACTGCTTCGTTCAATCCTATGCCATTTGTCGTTCTTCTCTTCCTGTTCTTTGCTTCTCTCTCCACTGATCTGCAAAACTCTGCCTTCTTCAACCTCAACTTTGACTTCTTGTTTGTTGATTCCGGGGAGATCGGCTGTGAAGATGTGGGCTTGTGGGGTCTCCTTCCAGTCGATGCGAGTGTTGGCAAAAGCAGAGATTTCAGGAGCAGAGGAAGGACGATTAGCCAGTGAGTTTGAGAATGAAAATCCATGGAATGGATCCCAAACATCTAATGAAAATGGGTCAAAGATGTTGCTCCGGCGACCACCAAAAATGCTTGGAATCAGTGACATGGTTTAGTTGGTTCTTGAAAAGCTTGTGCAAGGAGTGCAAAAATGTGGTTGCTTCAATGAAATTCTGTTTATCGTTTGCTGCAGATTCCGGAATTGAGGCACACTGAAGGGTTTAAAAAAGATGAGAGAGAATTCGAGATATTTCGAGACTTTTGTGGTGTTTTCATTCCTTTTTTTGAAAAAGTTGGTTGAAGAGTGAGCAACTACTCTAGAAAATTCCACAATCTTCTCCGACCTTCTCCAACATGGGAATTGAAATTCCCATTTTATTTCGTGAAAAACACAATTCTTTTTTTTAATTTCAATTTTAAAATTCCATGGATGTGAGAATTTATTAAACGGTCACAATCATCTTTCAATAATTAGTTCTACATTTTTAATCACATTTTGTGTACTATTAAAATTGATTTTGAAAAATTTAAAAGCATTTTTCAAGTGATTTTGAGAAGAGAAATACACAGATACAGCCTAAATTATACCTAAGTCAAATGCTCTTCTTTCCATGCAATAGATCGGTATAATTCACGTAAGTTTTTTTCCTTTTAACAATGACAAAAGTGATTTTAAACATCTTAAATTTCATTTCTATTCAAATTTAAAAGAAGTGATTTTATTGGTATGATGCACTGATTAATCTTATATGCATTATAAAATATAAAAAATTCTTGAAAGAACCAAAGTTCCAGATTTGATATGGAACGACTTAGTATTTCTTCATTCATTCTCATCCAATAAAAAAAGATTGGTTTTTTAATTGTTGAGAAAATTCTTTGTGTTTTGCATCAATTAAAAAGGGAGAAAATTGTTAAAGCGAGCATAGTTTAATTGACATCCGAATGTACTAGTTCAAATCTCCCTAATACATTGTTGTACTAAAAAAATTAAAAAAAAGAAAAAGGAAAGAAAGAAGAGGGAAAATTGCAAAAGTCATTCCTAAACTAAATATGGAGTTTGCAACAATTACTCAACTTTTGATTTATCCATTATCCACAAAATATATTATGTCACAACTTGTATAGTTTTTTATTTGGAAAATTGTAAATAAAGTTATTGTCATGCACCTCCAATGAATAATGTAATATATAAATCGTATGAAATTAATAGAACTAGAAATACAAATGAAGTCAAATATTTTTTCTTTTACTTTTTTTTTAACATTTATGGATTTTGTTAGAGTTAGTCGATGTTTTATTTTGTACATTAATCAAACTTAATTGAGCTTACTCATTCATAATCATAAATAACAGGTGAACTGAGCTTATTGTGGACTTGTTAGATCAAAGATATGCAAAGCATGATCTATAAACAAATTGGTCTCCTTAACCTAGCCAAGGCTAAGATCGAGGATGGATCAAGAGCCAATTTCCTTCTTCTCATAGCCAAATTGTTGTAGGTAGTTCTAGGTTGTCTGGTCTTGACCTCAATCTTAGATCCAAAAATTCAAGTGAGAGAGACACAAATGTATATAATGTTTTTATAGTCTTGTGTTTATATATAATCCATAAACTTAAAAATTGTCTGACAAATTTCTTAATTTTCGTTTTTGCTATTTAATAGATTCTTAAAATATTAATTCCGCATCTAATACATCTCTTACATGTTAGATTATGTTAAAAAATTAAATGTTATATTAGACATTAAATTTAATTTGTGCTCAATAGGTATGATTAGACATTTTTTTTAAATTAGTGTATCAATTAGCTAGAAAAATTTAAAATTTAAGGTTCAAATAGACATAATTTTTTTTGTCTTATAAAACATTTACTTTTTAAACCTTTTTAGTATTTATGAGACCTATTAGAAATAAATCGGGGGTAATTTATAGATTATTTATTAGACATTTTTAAGAGACCTAGAGTCAAAATTAGAAGTTTATGGATTTATTAGTCACAATTTTTAAATTTTAGAGACTAAGCTTATAATTTAATCTTCATATAAATGTAATTTTAAATGGATTGTTTATATACTATTTTTATTAAGAAATATTAATTACAAAATTATTATAGAATTGACATTCATAGAATTATTCACCTGGATTCATAAGCAAAAAAATCATCCAATCAATTTTTGTAAAATAATTTTGTAAATATCTAATAATATCTGTATAATATAAGAAAAATTAAAATAGAATTAAGTTTTCCTAACCTATTTCAAGTGTGCTAAAAATTAAATAAAAAGTACTAGGTAATAAAATTAAATTAACATTTAAATATATATATTAAAAGGAAAAAAAAATTAAATCATTCTGAATACTTTGTGGCAAAACGTTATATTAATATATAAACAATTACATTTTTTTTTTTATATTTAATGAAAACCAATATATATAAATATAAAATATCACCCGTTGAGGAAGCACGTGCTCCTGACCCTTTTATAGATTCGCCTCTATTTTTAATTCAATCCTTTTTATCTAAAATAACTGATAAAAAAGCAACATAGGTTAAACTATTATTTTAGATTTTATAGCTAAAGTTTTCAAGTGTTTATATTTAGTGTCTATATTTTGAATAGTTGTTAATTTTTTTAATAACAGTATCCGTACTTATAAATTTAGAAATATATTCACGTTGTATCGTGGTTTACGTGAAAATTGTGAAAACTGTTATTATTATTAGGAACTAAAATTAATAATTAAAAACAAAATAATTAGAATAGAATAGAACAGTAAGCCCAGATGAAGTGGGCTCAAGTATTGTGCAGAGTGGGACCAAATCCATGGAGAAAGTGGTAGAAGCTTATGGAAATGAGGAAAGCAAAGGAAGACACTAGAAAACTCATGAAAGCACTCCCAATTTTCTGTTGCTTCCTATTTAAATCTCACAAACCCAGCGATGGATCATCATCCAGAAAGCAGCAAACACAAAAATTCCCAATTCCAAACTCTTCTTTTCAATCAATCTATATTTCCCAGCAGTTCTACTTAATAATTCATCACAACAAGCATGGCTTTGATTCCAAGCATTTTCGGTGGTCGCCGGAGCAACGTCTTCGACCCTTTTTCATTGGACGTTTGGGATCCATTCGAAGGTTTCCCATTTTCAAACTCATTGGCTAATGTTCCTTCCTCTGCTCGTGAGACCTCTGCTTTTGCCAACACTCGCATCGATTGGAAAGAGACTCCAGAAGCCCACATCTTCAAGGCCGATCTTCCTGGAATCAAAAAGGAAGAAGTCAAAGTTGAAGTGGAAGAAGGCAGAGTTCTACAAATCAGTGGGGAGAGAAGCCAAGAACAAGAGGAGAAGAACGACAAATGGCATAGAGTGGAACGAAGCAGTGGAAAGTTTATGAGGAGATTCAGGCTGCCTGAGAATGCTAAAGTTGAGGAGGTGAAAGCCAGCATGGAGAATGGGGTGCTGACAGTGACAGTGCCTAAAATGGAAGAGAAGAAGCCAGAAATCAAGTCTATTGACATCTCTGGCTAAACATCACACTGTTCCTTGGAGTTCTGAGTTCTGCCTCTGCACATGTATGTTTAATAAATCGTCTAAAGTGAGCTTTGTTGGTGTGTTCTGCAATGTTTATTAACTTTGTAAAAATGAAAAGTATTTGGCTGTGTTTTATGAGAATGAATATAATCTGAAGTTGTTTCTTAAGTTTCTGTTGTTCCTGTAAAACTTGGTGAAAAGGGCCAACATAGTACACATCTATGCTTCAAAGGTTTCATTCAATTGCAATTTGCTCCCTATTTTATTTAGAAATTGTGAAGTTATATAATACATATGAATTTTGACCAGTTGAGCATAATTAAAGTCAAGATTTTTGCAAATTGAATAAATTAGTACCAAGGATGAATGAACACAAAATACAAAATTCAATTTGATATCAGTTCCAGTAAGATACAAAAGTTTGGAGTCTTAGTCTTATGAGATATTTTTACACAAAAATTTCAAAACCACTCACGAACTTGATTTTATTGGATCAATTATATATACATAACATAATGGAACAGAACATGATTGATTGAAAATTTATCTACCCAGAGATTGCAAAGGACTTGATTTTGGGCAAAGTCACCGTCAAAACTCCATCCTCCATGCTCGTATTCATGTCAGCCACATTGGCATTCTCCGGCAACTTGAATCTTCTTAAGAACTTCCCACTCCTCCGCTCCACTTTGTACCACTTTTCGGTCTTCTCCTCTTCCTCCTTTCTTCTCTCCCCACTAAACTCCAGAATTTTGCTCTCTTGAACTTCCATTTTCACATCTTTATTTATTCCGGGAAGATCCGCCTTGAAGATGTGAGCATTTGGCGTCTCTTTCCAGTCTATTCGAATGTCCATAAAAGCAGAACCCGTTTCTTCCAATGAGAAGGGATCGTAGTACACGTTGCTCCGCCGCCGCCCACCGGTCATTCGCCGAATCAGTGACATATGTCTTCCTTTAAACGTTCTTCACGCAGCAAATTTGATGGAGGAAATGAAATTGGATGATTTCGGCTGTTGCTCTTCTTTTAATTTTCTGGGTTTTTTGGTCTTTCTATTTTTGGCTAACTGCTATCGTCATTGTCTTCAAATGTGTGATGGACGATAGTGCATTTCGTTTTCTTGGAGATAAATATCCAATTCTATTTCTATCCAAGATTTTTTTTCTTTCTTTTTTTTGAGTTCGAGTCACTCAAGCTTCTATATTTTCAAAATAATTTCACAATTTTACTTAGACATAGAATTAAAAATTTATATATATTAAACACAAAATTAAAAGTGTTAAGGTTGATATTTCTTTTTAAAAAATCTTCTCCTTTTATTTAATTATAAATAATAAATTCACTATCATGACATATTTTCTTAATCGACTTTTGTTATTCTATATATATATATATAATTTTTTTTTTTTTTTTGGAGAACACATATTTAATGTTATACCCAAGGTTCAAAATATCCATGTCGATAGAAATATTGAGGTCTTGATTTTACGAAAATATCGATAGAAATTTCAGAAAACTTTATGAAAATTGATGAAAATTGTTATAATTAGTTAATGAAACTATGATTGTAATTGAGTTAGGCTATAATGGATCATTTTTAATTATTATTTCTATAAAGTAAGACAATATTTAGATGTATATGGTAAAATATTTGTGAAATGTGAGAGCAGAAATCTGAAAGAAAAATAGAAAAATAATTACAAAATTAAAGAACCTAAACTATTTGCATATAAAATAATTGTAAATTGTTTATTATAAAATGAAATGGATACAAAAATGAAAAATCATAGAATTAAACTAACATAACATAACACAATAGAGATAGAAAAATCATAATAATAAAATAAAAGGATGTAAAAAGCATAACATTAAACATAACACAATATATAATTAGAAAGAAAGAAGGAAAAAAAAAAACTCTAGAAGTAGATAGAGCTTAATAGAAAATAAGAGGAATATTAAAGAACTTCGAGTGTGAAGTGAAATGATGTAAAAATTGAATGGAAAAGACTTGAATGAAAATATGTTATTTCTTGATGGTAAAAGATTAAAAAATATATATCATTGAGCAAGCATAGCTAATTGTTAAAAAAAAAGTTGATTTTTTTTTTTCGAAATTTCGAGAAATTGGGGAAAAATTGAAATTTCTAGCCTATCAAAATTTCGAGATTTCGATGAAATTTTTAAACTATGATTATACCATAAAAACATATCAAAGTTAATGGATAAATAATATCAATCAACATATGAATGAAGATATCCTAATTAAGGTAAAAACAGAGTCCAAATTAGACATTTATGAAACAATACAGTTTCAATAAGTCATTTCCAATAATGTTTATAATAATTTCCACTTCAAACTCATATCTATTTCTAATGTAGTATTAATTCTAAAATATATTGAGTTCAATTTATATAGTTATATACGTTTAGTTAGTTGTTCATAGTTTTGAGTTGTTAAACATTAATTATTTACCTTTTGTTAAACTATATAAATCATATGGAACAGAACAACCAAAATATATATATTAGATTTGCAACTTAAGAGTATAAATAAATCAAGAAGGCACATACTAAGTCCTATATTAAGTACAAACGAGAGATCGGAATTTTGTTTAAAATATTTTAGAATGAAGAGCGGGCGGCAAAGGCAAAGAGGATAAAATTAAAACATTGGTATACAAAATCTTAGCTCCCATTTCATAAGTTAATTAAACGGAAAACAAAACTCACATCTTAAATTACATTCAATTCCATAAAAAGAATCATACATAACAAATTTTTTTTTTTCATCTTACCACTATCACAAACATTGCAGAAGACACTAAAATTACAAAACCCCAATTGTTCAACATCCATTCATAAAAACTGATCCGAACAGGGGGAGATGCAAATAGAAGAATATTAATGTCTAGCCAGAGATGTCAATAGATTTGATGTCAGACTTCTTCTCTTCCGCTTTAGGCACTGTCACAGTCAGCACTCCATTCTCCATGCTGGCCTTCACCTCCTCCACTTTAGCATTCTCAGGCAGCCTGAATCTCCTCATAAACTTCCCACTGCTTCGTTCCACTCTATGCCATTTGTCGTTCTTCTCTTCCTTCTCTTTGCTCCTCTCTCCACTGATTTGCAACACTCTACCTTCTTCCACTTCAACTTTGACTTCTTCCTTTTTGATTCCAGGAAGATCGGCCTTGAAGATGTGGGCTTCTGAGGTTTCTTTCCAGTCGATGTGGGTGTTGGCAAAAACAAAGGTCTCGCGAGCGGAGGAAGGAACATTAGGAAGTGAGCTTGAAAATGGGAAACCTTCGAATGGACCATCCCAAACGTCCAATGAAAAAGGGTCGAAGATGTTCCTTCGTCGGCCACCAAAAATGCTTAGAATCAGCGACATGGTTTTGTTTGGTTGTTGAAATTAAGTCGAAAAAGAGTGTTAGATTAATTAAGGTTGTAATGTTGGGCAAGGAATGTAAGCTTTGTTGTTGAGTGATGACATGGTTGAAGCACTCTCAACATTTAAATAGGATGGAAACAGAAAAATTCGAGACGTTTCTGGTGTTTTTTTTTTTTTTTCCTTTTTGACTTTTTGCAATGATAGTATTATTGTATTGGCTCTGTTCCGTAACCTTCTCCAACCTTCTACATTAATTGAATTTTCTTTTTTAATTTTGAATTTTAGCTAAAAGTAAAGGATATTTGGGAAACTTTGAATCTCGAGTTGGGATTGTTGGGGAGTTTGTTTCTCTAATATGATTGACTGACTTTATTATAGGCAAAATTTGAACGTATTATGTTCTTTGTGGTGTTGATTCTGCTTTTAAAATTGTTTCTTATATGAATAGTGCATATTTGTTGGTGTGTCTTTCTATCCTCTGCGACATGTCTTGTAACATGCTAGGACATTTTCAAGGATATTGTAATGTGAAAGACAACAAATTCTACATAAAAAAATTTTGCTTATCTGTCGGTGGGATTCTGCAGGTTTCGTTGTCAGTTGTTCTTTTTCCTTGCATAGATAATTTATTCTTTCCTTGAAGATTTTCTCAAAGCTACCCATATATATTGTGTTGTGTTCAATTTTAGAGTTGGCCGTTTTAAAGAATCATCGAGTCGTTTGTCTTGCGTGTTTGCCAAAAGCCACAAGTGTGTCAATCCTTGGGATTGTGGAAGTGTGTTGTTGTTGTAGTTCTTGAATGTTTCTCTAGATCTTGTTGAATCGTTTTACTACAACTTGAGAAGAAATTCTCAAATTTATGGAGAACCTAAGTTCATCAAGTCGAATGGTCTTCATTTGAAGGTGGAAAGATAAAAGTCTTAGTGAGAGTGAGTCTCACACTTAGGGGAGTCCTAAATGATCGTTCACTAATATTCTTATATTTAGGGGAGCCTAAGTAAGTTTAAGGTGAGGGGATCTCACACTTAGGGGAGCCTTCTAAGGTTCATTGAGAAGGTGTCTTACACTTAGGGAGAGCCTAAGTGATCATTCTCTAAATTAGACTATTCGAGTCACTTAAATCGCCGCTTATTTACATATAAGTACATCGTTGTAATTGCTTGATTTTATATTAGTGAAAATATCTTTCCATGAGTATACTGCCCTCCTTACTTAGGTGGTATTGCACAGAATTGAATTATCAAACTATATTTTTACTTTCTAGTTCTTATCTCTTCGGATGTGATATTGATTCATTAATTCGGATGTTACCATCAATATACAATTCTCATATGTGTAGTAATAACAACTTAAAAGAGAAATGTTAGAATCAAGTGGAAGGTGATGACTGTCATTAATATGAGTGACTTTTTAGTTCTCTCTTCTTATTTTATTTAAGAAGATCGAAGGAGCAAAAGACCTGGATTTTTTTTTTTTTTGTGAACGAGGACCATGAATAGAAAGAGGGAGAGGGAAAATAAATATTAAAAGAAAATTAATGGAAAAATGTCATGTCATCTACTTTCCCTTAGCCATCATAAAAGAAATATGATTACTGGGACAAAGAAAAGGAAAATTTTATAAGAGTATGGTAAAATTTTTCTACTCTTTCCATTTATTCTACGTCACATGAGGATATTTTTTTAAAAATAAAGTGAAGTCTACTAATATTAACGTGGAGTCTACTAATATTTATGAAAATAAATTTATTAAAAATTTTCCTATATAAAATAGTATAGAAATTTTTTTACTCTTCTAATTTATTGTGTGTTACATGACATGCTTTTAAAAATAAGGTAAAATACTTTAACATGAATGCAGGTCAACATACAATTTTCTTGTCCCAATAAAATGAAAATGGTACTTTGTCAAATATATATATATATATATATTTAACTTACTATAGAACATAGCAAAACTTTCTCAAATTCAAGGCATTCCCTTGATGCGCGGTGAATTCAAATGCTACCAAACTCAATATCTTGCTCAAAAGTATATATCTTCTAAGATTTTTTTAATTAATTTTTTAATGGTCTAAAAAGATATCTATAAATGAGTAGGTAGATAAATACAAACATTAAAATCTTTTTAAGAAAAAGCGAATATAGATACTCGTTTGGTAGACAAATTTAAAAATAAAACATTGAAAACAATTAGTTCAATGACAACGAAATAGAATTCGTATTTTCAGATATGTTTAGATTTAGAAAATAGATTTTAATTTAAATAATTGTTCAAAATATATTTATAAATTAGAAAACTATTTATAAAAGAAAATTGTATAATTATTATTTTGTAATATCATATTAATCTATAGTATATATACTTTTAATGTAACAAAATATAAATTAAATTTATAACATGAAATACTATAATTATTAAGGTTGCTTGCATATATGACAAAATGAGGTTAAAATATTGCGAAAAAATAAAACTTAAAACTAATTACAAGTATAGCAAAATTTTCCTTCAACTCATAGAAAATGTTCCAAAAGCCGATTAAAGACACAAAAAATGTTGAAGGTACGAAATTTCCAATTTTTTAATTCTTTCAGTAATAGAAGTCTATCAGCAATAGCTACTATCGATGATAGAAGTCTATTAGTGATAGACTTCTTTTGTAAATAGTATCAATGATCAATTCTTATCAATGATAGAAATTTATCATTGATAGACTCCTTTTATAAATATCATTATTATCACAAATGTCTACCTAAGTTTTGTCATTAACATCACTTCAAATACACAAATGTCCTTGAAATCTACCTAACTTCTATCACCGATATCACTAATACACGGATATCATTGATATGTACCTAAGTTATATCATGATATCATTGATAATTGATATCGCCAATACATAAATATCATTGATATCTACCTAAGTCATATCACTGATATCTGCCTAAGTTATATCACTAATATCACTAATATCCTCAATTTTAAACGTTAGAATTGCCAAATTCAGATTTCAACATTTTAAATAGGGTTTTAATGAATTCTTTTCTAATATTTAAGGATATGGGTGATAATTAATGAATTATTCAATCAATGATAGAAACTTCTAAGGGACTAATATAAAAGTATATTAATGGCTATCACTGATAAATTTTTATTAATATGTCATAATAATATAAGTTCGTCAATGATAATTACTTATAGATTCTACAAGTTTTAGACTTTTAGTTTAATCTTGAGTATTTAGTTACATTCTAATTACAATAATCCAAATTAACTCTTTTACACCAACGTTCATTTACTCAAGCGAAAGTGCAACGAAAAAATATTTACTAATAAATTATTATACTTTAGCTTATAAAAGTCTATAAGTTATAGACTTCTATAATTGATTCAAATAGTATGTCAGTGATAGACTTATATCACTGATAGATTATAATAGACTTAATCTATCAGAAGTTTATTACTAATAAACCTCATACTTTTAGAGTCCTACAACATAAATAAATAAATATAAACTATAGACTCGTTTGATAACATTCTCGTTTCTTATTTCGTTTCTAAAAAAAAGTTTAAATTTGAGAAACTAAGAAAAGTAGTTTCTTTTAGTTCCATTTTTATCTGGTATTATATTTAACGATCAATTTTCGTAATCAATCTTAACAACTGGCTTTTTGGTGTTAAAGCACTTGTGAAAATGATTGAACTATTTTCTCAAGTCTTGGGCTCCAAACCTAGCTTCATTAATCCTATTTTTGAGGAAATTGTTGCATAAAGAAGAGAGAGGAATCTAGTGTAAGGATAAAGAAGGAATACTAAAATATTATTTTAAAGATTTGTTGTATTTGCAAATCTTTTTTAAAAATTATTCTATTTGCAATGACGGACTCTTATAAGTAGTTATCAACTTTGAAAAAAAAAATCATTAACTTTAAAAGATTAAGCTATACCAGTTATGGAAAACTATTAGTGGCTATCACTGATAGACTTTCATGTATGACTATCAACTTTAAAAAATTAACACAATAGCTATCCCTAATAATCTTCTATCATGGCTATCACCGATAGCAACTATCAGCCAGTATTACTAATTGATGTTATTAGTGGCTATCACTGATAAAGTTTTATCAATTAGAATCAACCTTGAATTATTAACACTGTCTATCAATGATAGACTTCTATAACTGGTTATCAACTTTGAAAGAAATTTGATATATGGATATCACTTAAATTCTATCACCAATATTTCTCATATCGTGATTATTAGTAATAACTTCTTTTACTGATAATATGTTATCAATGATCTCATTGATATCATGCATGCTATTAGTGATAGCTTTAATTAGCGTATCATGCATGCTATTTTGTCCCTTTCCTTGCCCTTCCAAAACATTCGTACGATCCTTTTTCTTTTGATACCTCTCAAGGGCACTTTCGTAAAAACAGCAAACAACCAAAAGCAAACCCTTCTTCTTCATTTGATTTTGTCCATGAGAATTAAAATTAGGGTTTTATTTTTCCTTCCAGAGAACATTTTCGTCGGAAAACGACTTGACAGACCTCAAGTCACAAAACTCAATTTCTTGGATAGTATTGTCTCAACTATAGTATTAAATTTTCATCGATATGTCAAAATTTCCATCGATATTTTCACGTTTTCATGGATTGGATATCGACATAAGGAGTGAATCGATATTTTTATTATGTTGTAGAAATATCCACGAAACATGAAAAATAAATATCAAAATGACACTAATATAAATAATAAATATGTTTACTTATTTGAAAATAATAAAATGTTTATTTAGTGATGTAAATTTAATTTTTGAATTTTTTATTTTTATAATTTTTTCAGAAATATTTATCAAAATCGATACTTTATCAATATTTTCATCAAAATTTTGGTATAATTAAGATGAGGTCGATATTTTAAAGTTTGATCTCAACACAAGAACAAAGAAGGAAAAAACAGAAGCATGCTCCACAAAATTAACAAATAAAGAAAATCCCATAACAAAAACGAGTATGAGAACAGGACCCATTTCAGAAAATACCAATTGGGCGTGATCAAGGCTGAGATTCACATTGAAAAACGAACGAAATCCCTAAATTAGTTGAAAATGGAAATGGAAGAAAATACATCTTACATTTGGGGAAAATGGGGAACAAACAGAAAAAGAAAGGAAAAGAAGAAGATGAAGAAGAGCATCCAGGTGAAAAGGTGCCAAAGAAAAGGCATTGGAAGGAAGAGGAGGAGGAGAAAAGCAGAGGAAGAAAATTCCCGACGCAAACCAACGAAGAAGAAAGCGTGTCCCGTCCGAGGGTAAACTTGGAATTTTAAAATAATTTAAAAGCTGATCGGTCCAAATTTCCCATATTTACAAATATTTTAAAGAAGTGCGAGAAAATGGTTTGGGCCCAACTAAGAGTCCAAATGGATAGAGAAGATAGTAGAAGCTCGTGGAATCGTCTTCTTCGCTGAAAAGAAACCAGAAGGAAGATTTCTCCACAAATATCTAAGTTATGTTATCTTGGCGTCCTATTTAAAAGGAAGATACTAGAAAACTCACGAAAGCACTCCCAATATTCTGTTGCTTCCTATTTAAATCCTCACAAACCCAGCGATGGATCGTCACCCATAAAGCAGCAACATAAAAAATCCCAATTCCAACACTTCTTTTCTATCAATCTATATCTATATTTCCCAGCAGTTCTACTTAATAATTCATCACAACAAGCATGGCTCTGATTCCAAGCATTTTCGGTGGTCGCCGGAGCAACGTCTCCGACCCCTTTTCATTGAACGTTTGGGATGCATTCGAAGGTTTCCCATTTTCAAACTCATTGGTTAATGTTCCTTCCTCTGCTCGTGAGACCTCTGCTTTTGCCAACACTCGCATCGACTGGAAAGAGACTCCAGAAGCCCACATCTTCAAGGCCGATCTTCCTGGAATCAAAAAGGAAGAAGTCAAAGTTGAAGTGGAAGAAGGCAGAGTTCTACAGATCAGTGGGGAGAGAAGCAAAGAAGAAGAGGAGAAGAACGACAAATGGCATAGAGTGGAACGAAGCAGTGGAAAGTTCATGAGGAGATTCAGGCTGCCTGAGAATGCTAAAGTTGAAGAGGTGAAGGCTAGCATGGAGAATGGAGTGCTGACAGTGACAGTGCCAAAAATGGAAGAGAAGAAGCTAGAAATCAAGTCAATTGACATCTCTGGTTAAAGTGCGTGTCCTGCTCTGTTTGGGTTAGTATTGAGTAAAGGGCTGAGAATGTATTCTGGTGATGTGCTATTTTGTGCAACTTTTGAGTGTTGAAAGAGTTCGGTGGTTTAGTTTGTGTATAATATTAATGTGGGAATAAATACAATGAAATGAGTTTTCATGTTTATAGTATGCTTGCTTGAAGCCGAGCCTACAATCTTACTTTTTAAAATTTTTGGTCAGGCTATTTTCATCAAAATTTTCATAGTTAAAAAGAAATACTTCATCATCATTTATCATCGATTACTGCATCTAAAAGGAAAGCAGAAAGAAACAAATTGGAACAATATTAATATTGCCATACTGGTAAAGGAGACAATCCCTTGGTTTCCTAACTTTTAAGTACTTTCTTCTCAGTAAAACTAGTCCTTTTAGATCCTAATATAAGGTGGTTTAGTTTGCGTATAATATTATAAAACAAAAAATGTCACGGGACCCTATTTTATGGGATAATATTTGAGATGTACTAAGATAGGTGCACCTAAAGCTTTAGTATCTATTTTTTTTTTTTTTTTTTTTTTTTTTTTTTTTTTTTTTTTTTTTTAATATTGTGGAAATAAATACAATGAAATGGGTTTTCATGGTATGGTATATTTCTACAAGCCTACAATCTTACTTTTAATTTTTTTCGTGGCTATTTTCATCTAAATTTTCATATATCGAGTCTATTTTGTCAAAGAGGTTATACTAAAAAAAAAAAATGCTTTATCATCATTTATTAGTAATATGATATATATATATATATATATATATATATATATATATATATATATATAATTCTTTAATTAAAGTCTAAGAAGTCTAGGTAACTTAATAGAGTGGATTGGCCGAGCGGAATTTGTTGCCCAATTCGTCGAATATAAGGAGCATACAGGTTTTTTTAATTAAACGATTTATGGTCCGAGGTAACTAAAAGGGGTTTGTAATTGATTTGTTGCCATAATAATAATTTACATAAAATTAAAAGATAAAGAGCAAAGACTTAAAATTCAATATTAAAATATCTAGCTTGAGTAGAGATGTACAAAAAAATCCATGGGGACTCTCCTCGAATGATGCGGGGAATCCCGCGACACACTGGAAATGGGGGAGAAAGTGGAATTTTTTTTCCCTATTTCCAACTCAGGGCCAGGGTCGGGGTCGGGGACGGGGATTATATTCCCCATCCCCCACCCCGATCTTGCCCCATGTCCTCGCCTTGCCTTGCCTTGGATTATATATATATATATATTAATTTAATGGATGTTTTAATTATGTTAGTTTAAGACTTTATTTTCTTTACCTCTTTAGATGTTGTAGTATTTAAGATAAAATGTTCTAATGGTTGAATTCTAAGTTTTATAAATTAAGAGAATGTAGCATTATAATTATATCTTTTCAAATTGCATATGTATTATTGTTTTTATTAGTAAAATTGACAAGATTTTATTTAAATGAAAATTGTAATAGAAATGTTTTCAATAAAAAATTGTTAAAAATATATATTTAATTGAAATTTTTTTAAATTTCTTTTCCAAAAATAAAGGTGGGAAATTTTTCCCGCGAGTAAATTTGCGGGGAGGGGACGGGGAAGGCTTCCCTGCCCCCGCCCGGTGGACATCTCTAAGCTTGGGTTGTTATGGAATTTTTCTATTCAAGATATTTGTTCATCGAAATCTCATTACCGAAATTTATTGATTGCTTTACACCTAACCAATTTTAATTAGAAAAGCTAATTAAGATGTCCCAAACAACCAATTAGTCTAAATTGATTAAGACAAGAAGCATGCATAATCGAATTATCCTAATGGCTAAGATCTTGGAAACGTTAGATGGAACATTCAACTTTCAAGCGCATAGTTAAATGTTCGTTAGTTCAATTCTAAGTTGATTGAATCAATACTAATCTAAATTGATATGTAACCCAATCTAACTTATCGCTTTCTAGGAATTAACATACAACAAGTGTCACAATACGTAAATTAATTCAAAGTAATAACCATACATCTACAAGTGTACGATAATATGATCATAATCTCACAAAAACATAATTGAATCTAGCAATACAATATGAAACTCAGTTCGAAAACTCACAAATACATTGAAATAGGGAAAAGACAAGCTAGAAACGATTACCTTAGCCCATAATCAGCATTCCTGACATCATTTGACTTGATTACAAAAAGAAGATGAAAAGAACTCTCAAATCTAATGCTGTACATGGATAGAGTATGAAAAAAATGAAGAAAACGAGTGGTCATACGCCCAAAATGGCCACCCGGATCTAAAGATATGACCTAAAAATCGGAGAGCAGTTTTTATACTACGGGACAGCATCGCGGCGCCATTTTCAGATTCTTATTTTTCTTTTCAACGCCGTGAGGACATCGTGGAGCGCCCCGACACCACCCTTTAGGGGCATTTTGGTCTTTTTCACGTCTTTTTAACCTATATGCTTTGACTCCAAATTGGTCCTTTTCAGCTCTATTTTCTTACTAACACTCAATTCTACCTCTAAATTGCTCGATACCTGCAAAAATAACAGATTTAAGCTCATTAATTATCACAAAATTAGAGGCATTACAATAACACATTTTAGGTAGTATCATGGATTATTGTAACTCACTCCATATTTGGGTTTTAAATACAATAGTACTATAAGAAAAAAAATACTATTTCAAAATCTTTTTGCTATAATATTTATTTATTATTTCTCATTCATTCTCTCGTCTTATTTGTAGTCTGCCCTCTAAATACAAACTATTATAATTCAGACTAAAATAGTATGCACTTCAAATACAGACTATTATAACTAACCCATATATTATAATAATTATTGTAATAATCAACTTAGTGTCTCAAATCTACCCTAAATAATTACTCCATGTCAAAGAAAAAAATTGAACAATATTAATATAGATATACTTGAAGAACGCACTACAATAATTTTTGTCTCTGCCCACGCAAGAAAACGTTGGCAGATCCTCAAAAAAGTGTGGGCAAATCCTCTGCCGACGTTTTTTTGCGTGGGCAGAGCTTCTGCCCACGCATTTTAACATTGCATCGGCAGAAATGCCCATGCAATGAAACGCGTGGGTAGAAAAGCCTTTTTGCCCATGCAACAAACGTCGGCAAAAATCGCTTTCTGCCCACACAACACAATTCGTGGGTAGAAATTGCATTTATGCCCATGTATTACCCGTGGGCAAAAACACTTTATGCCCACGCTACAACTTTCGTCGGCAAAATTCAATTTCTGCCCACGCATGATTTGTCGACAAAAATGAGGATCTGGAAAGAAAAAACCTTTCTACCCACGCATGAAACGTCGTCATAGCACTATAACTGCCAATACATTTATTATTATATTATTATATGCTTCGGAATAAATATTTAAAATAAAAATATATTCAACATTGTAACAGCAAATTTAAAAAATGTATTCATCCTTAATTCTTTGATCAAAATATATCATCCCAACAATAATTACAAGTGTTTGTTTGTTTCCTGAGCTATTAGCTTCAACGAATATTAAATACACAAAAAAATGTTTCACTTGGTTAGTTGTTCTTCACAAAAAATGTTTCACTTGGTCAGTTGGACTTGATCAGTTAGTCGATCTTCACGCAAAATGACATTTACAACATCTTCAAAATATATAGACCTGAAAATGAATATTAAAGTCCAATCAGCACAACATGCTCAATCTTACATGTTTGAAGCGAATCATATATCAAAATTAATAAAGTTCATTCATTTGCATAATTTTCAAGTCCCATATGCTATATACAAAGTGTCAAAGTAGTTCATATGAGTCATATTGATTCTCAAAACAACCTAAAAATGCTTTCACCCTCAAAACAACTTAAAACAATTTAAAAAGCTCTTAAAACAACCTAAAAAGTGTCTAAGTAACGTAAAGAGTGTCTAAGTAACAATTTCACCCTAAAAAACTTAAAAAGTTCCTACAAAGTGTCCAAGAGACTTGCTAACTCCCAAAACAACCTAAATAGTCCTTAAGTGTTATTTTGAGTTTCAAAACCAACTAAAAAGTACCTAAAAAGTATCTAAATGACACTATAACTCCCAAAACAACTTCAAAATACCTAAGTATTCCATTCAAACTCAAAACAAACCTAAAAAGAACCCAAAGAGTGTCTAAGTGACACTTTTACCCTCGAAACAACTTACTAATAAGTGTTCAACAAACTTGTCAACTCCCAAAACAACCTAAATAGTTCTTAAGAATATTATTTTAAGTTTCAAAACCAACTAAAAAGTACCTAAAAAGTGTCTAAATGACACTTTAACTCCCAAAACAACTTAAAAATGCCTAAATGTGACTTTCAAACTCAAAACAACCTAGAAAGAACCCAAAAAGTGTCTAAGTGACACTTTCACCCTAAAAAATACTTAAAAAGTTCATAAAAAGTGTTCAAGAGACTTGTCAACTCCCAAAACAACCTAAATAGTTCTTAAGTGTCATTTTGAGTTTCGAAACCAACTAAAAAGTACCTAAAATAACTTTTAAACACAAAACCAACCTAAAAGGTGTCTAAACGACACTTTACCTCCCAACACAACTAAAAAATGCCTAAGTGTGGCTTTACAACTCAAAACCAACCTAAAAGGTGTCTAAATGACCATTTATCTCCCAATACAACTTAAAAATGCATAAGTGTGACTTTCAAACTCAAAATCAACCTAAAAAAAACCTAAATAGTGTCTAAGTGACACTTTCACCCTCAAAACAACTTAAAAGGTTCCTAAAAATTGTCTAAGAGACTTTTCAACTCCCAAAACAACCTAAGTAGTTCTTAAGTGTACTTTTGAGTTTCAAAACCAACTAAAAAGGACCTAAAAAGTGTCTAAATGACACTTTAACTCCCAAAACAATTTTAAAATGCCTAATTGTGACTTTCAAACTCAAAACAACCTAAAAAGAACCCAAAGAGTGTCTAAGTGACAATTTCACCCTCAAAATAACTTAAAATGTTCCTAAAAAGTGTCCAAGAGACTTGTCAACTCCCAAAACAACCTAAATAGCTCTTAAGTGTCATTTTGAGTTTCGAAACTAACTAAAAAGTACCTAAAGAGTGTCTATAAATGAAACTTTAACTCCCAAAACAACTTTAAAATGCCTAAGTGTGACTTTTAAACACAAAACCAACCTAAAAGATGTCTAAATGACACTTTATCTCCCAAAACAACTCAAAAATGCCTAAATATGACTTTACAACTCAAAACCAACCTAAAAAGTGTCTAAATGACCATTTATCTCCCAAAACAACTTTAAAATGCATAAGTGTGACTTTCAAACTCAAAATCAACCTAAAAAGAACCTAAATAGTGCCCAAGAGACTTGTCAACTCCCAAAACAACCTAAATAATTCTTAAGTGTCCTTTTGAGTTTCAAAACCAACTAAAAAGTACCTAAAAATGTCTAAATAAAACTTTAACTCCCAAAACAACTTAAAAAACCTAAGTATTACATTCAAACTCAAAACCACTAAAAAGGCATTAAATGTCTAATAAAGGCATTAAATGCATGAATTTGGCTACCATAACTGCAGGATAGCCACAACACATTATAACTCAAGCATATAATAGTTTCAAAGTACAAAATATACCTTCTCCACTTCCCAACCTTCTTTAAATTTTTTTGATTGTCGCTTGTTGTATCTTCCCCATTTGTGTTGTAACATTATTATGCAACAAAAAACTAATATATTGTAAATAATAAAAAAACATCAACATTTACATCATAATTTTCATCAAGTCTTTCACTATTTTTCATATGTGACAAAAAAAACTAAACATACTTTCAATACAAAACAATTCCAAACAACCACATACTTTCATTTAGCCGAAACAATTAAAAGTACACAACTATAAAATCAATTTACAAATTAGATAAACATACTTTCAAACATTCATTACATACTTTCAAACTCTTATCAAATCACAATAGTCAAAATTAAATTTTGGAAAGGTTGTGGAAACTACTTACAATTCTCAATCCAAATTTCATTTCCTCGAATAAATGTCAACTTCTTTAAAGTCTACACAATCAAAGGCAAAATTTAGATATGTTAGAATTCAATTTGAAAACCTTAATCAAAATTATTGAGAGTGTTCAAGAGGGATATTCTTACCTCTAATCCACCATAAATCTTAACCAATCACTCTGAATAAAAAAGGCATTAGTGATAAGGAAAGCCAAACTCATATTTACAACAAAATATAATCACCTAACACAACAAATATTGTATTTAACACTCAAAACCCCAAAAGAAATGAAAACCAATAATAAAGATATCTATGTCCATTTTTTTTACTTGTACTAATCAATGTTCTTCCCTTCTATCCATAATGCTTTTCTATAGTAATTCACACTCAAATTTTCCTTTCTCTACCAACTACAAATTTTCTTCTTAGGACATTCGTGAGAAAGTAAGAAATGAATGTTGAAAGCTAAATATGAGAAAATAAAAACTATGGTCAGCCAATATCATTATATGTAGCAGGAAAATAAAAGCTTGGAGAAAGAGTGAATAAAAGCCACATTTTGTCTAGAGCCGGAACGAACTTCAACTAAACCAATTGAAAAGAATACTTAAACTCTAAATGTTTAAATTGTGAGACAAACCCACCAATTATCAACAACAAAAGCACCAATTATCATCAAGAAAAGCACAAACTTTCAGCAAGACAACACAAAAATTACATAAAACAAAATAAAACTTGATAATCTTGAAGAAGAAGTTGAAATTATAAAAAGAGGCACCTGAAATGAGTGGATTTTCTTAAAACGAGTGGCGTGGGTCTGTCGAAGGTAGAAATCGCCGAAAAGGTTTTGTGGATTTGGTTTTTCGTCCATTGCTCGTCAAATAGCTGGGTAAATCCACTACCGTTGTGGGTTATGAACGCCATTCGTGCAGGCATCGTCGTGGTTCTTGTCCACCGCTAGTTGTGCACTAAAGAAGTTGCACTGGAGTGGGTCGCATCGGAATGGGTCTCGCTGGAGTGAGGTCGTGCGGAGTGAGTGTTGTCGTACGTTGAAATTGAAGGGGGAAACGAGAATGGAAGTTGGAGTGAAGGGTGGTGGGAAGGGGGAAAAATTGAAGGGGGAAAGGGGAAGGGGAAGTCGAAGTGAAGGGTGGGAGAAGGGGGAAAGAGAGAAGTGGGAAAAGATAGAAAAGAGGGAGGGAAAACATGGAGGGAAAAACCATTTTTGCTAAAATATATTTTAATGGAAGAACAATTTTTACTAAAATGTATTTTATAAAATAAATAATTTATATACATTTAGTGATACCTACATATATTGCTAAAAGATTTTAATATTTAATGGCATTAGTTAACCCATTGTAAATTCTTTTTGTGACACTGTTTTAAAACACGTTGCTAATAATATTTTATTGCAACATAAGAAAATGTGGGTAAAAATAAAAGTGAGTAAGATTTTAAGAAAATGTGGAGAAAAATAAAATGTGGGATTTAAAAAGTTTTTGGCTACACACATTGCGTGGGGAGAAACTAAAACTTTATGCCCACGCTTTTTGCGTGGGGAGAAACTAAATTAAGCGTGGGCAGAAACCAATCTTAATGATTTTTACTAAAACCACATAACTTTTTACCCACGCACATATGTTCGTCGACAGAATTGATGTTATGCCCACGCATTAAAAGTTCGTCGGCAAAGATTAGTTTTGCCGACATTTTTTGTTGCGTTGACAGAAAAAACTGTCGCCAGAGACAAAAATTCTTGTAGTGACGTAATGATCTTTATTTACTAATTTAAGAGAAAAATCCGTTTATGACAGTTGAAAAACCTTTTTTTCCCTTGTAATATTACCTAAAAACAAAGGAAAATGTAAAAAAAAAAAATATATGAAAAGGCTAATTTTATCGATTAAACCTCTAAACTTTCATAAATGAATCAATTTAGACTTTTAGATAAAATTTCATTTAAAAATTGTCCATACATTTACTTTAATTGCTCATTTTGTAAAACTTACATTTGAAAAAGTCTTACAAATATTTGAGAATTAATGGATGAATAATTTTCATAAGTAATTGTAATGATGGGTTTAAATTAATTTATTTATGAAATTTTAGGAGTTTAATTTACTTAAAATATATGTCTCATATTGGTCAAATGAAATTTAAAAGAGGGTGTAAACTGATACATGCACTTATGCAAACCTAAGTTTTGAATTAATACAATTATTAGTTCATGATTTTAATTGATACAACCTCCAAAGTTTACGGGTAAGAACTGATATTTATCAGAAAGAGTAATTATAATAAAAAGGAGCTCCCATACCAAATTGGCTAATTTTTGAGGAAAAAAAAGAGAAAAAGAAAAAAGTTTTTTCTTGATTTAAACCGTGAAGGTTTTTGCTACAACCAATTTCTCATCTTGAAGACGACTTCCTTAAAGAGCATTGTTGTATTCAAGAATTAAGAAATCATGATATATCATCAATATATCCGTAAATTCACATATCTAATAGAGATATGGAGATAAGTTCTTTTTCTTCACGAAATTTCACAAAATTATATATTGCCAATATATCGCTTCAAGGAAATTTTGTTTCTAGATCATGAAAATTGTGAATTTATCGCCGATATATCATTGATATTTTGGTAAATTATCATGGATATATTAAGAAGGTATCATGAAAAAATCTTTCATGTATCGTTTTTTTTTCCTTTTCTTTTCTCAACCTTTTCCAATATGTTATCTTTTCGAATTTGAAAATTTTCTCAATTTTTAATCCTAGACTTACCTTTCCAAAGAAATTAAATTTGAAAAAACCACAAAAAGAACATATATTTATTTTTAATTCCATTCTTCCATTGAGTTTTCACAATAAAATTTATACTGTTGTACTTTTATCTACACCTTCAAAACCAAAAAAGATAACCACCGGAAGATCTAAAAAATCTAAGAAAATCCATGAAAAAACACTTTTTGAAATTAGGTTATATTGATGTTTTTCAAAGAAAAAAAAAAAAAGAGCAAACAAAAATAACACAACCTGATAAAACAACTTATCCTCTACAATCTCTTGTAATGGTTTTGCATATAGCTTGTGTGGATAACCTAAAAAAAGTAGATGTGGCACACTGCCCCTGCAAAAAAAAAAAAAAATTGTCCCATTAAATCTCCCTTCATTTGAAATCTTCGTTGAAATGAATCTAAATTTTTATTAAAATACATGAATTACATTATTACGTACTTAAATAGTTGAAATTCAAGAAATAGTTAGAAACATGAATTACTAAATATATTGATAAATGTCCATGTATTGGTGAAGAAGCACAAGTATTGATATTTATTGTTGATGTCTTTTGATGTACTTTTCTACTAATATAAATATGTGAGATTTCTCATTTATAAGCCAGAAAAGAAAATTAAAAAATAATTAAATTATATTATGATTATATTTATATATAAAAAAATAAAATATTATGCAAAATATTGATAAAATTGTTGGTGCTTCCTCTCCTGCTCTAAATTGGAGAGTTTTTTTTATAGCTCTATTCTTGTACGTCTCTTTTATGTGAATGAAATATCTTTTTTTTTTTTATTAAAAAAACTTTAACATAATACCCACCATCAATGCTACTTTATTGATAAAAACACTACGAAACATAGAAATAAGTAAGAACATTTAAAGATTTTTTTTTTTCTCTTACATAGTTATGCAATGAAATTTTCATTTTCTCTTGATATATATATAAATTTTTTGATACTTTCTTTTTCCATTGATTCTTTTTCAATGAAGTTTCGTTAGAGATCCATGTATATGTGTTTGTAACATCTAATTATGTAGATTTTCTTCATGAATATTAAAAAATATATAAAAAAGCTCAAAAAAAAAACTTGAATATTTGTGAATTCAATTTTTCTTCTTTTATTTAAAGGTTGAAGGTTCTAATTTCTACTTTACCTACTTGTTGAATAAAAAGAATGGATGAATTATATGAAAAATGATAATGAACCCAAATTAATAGCATAACTAGAAAAAATGTGAATAATTTGATAAAAATTAGTGTTTGAAGGGTTCACTATAGCAACTCCTTACATATCAAGCTCATGAATAGTTTTCTTTTTCTTCTTTTAAATGTAAAAAGATAAGTTGAAAAACAAAAATGAAGCATAAGTTCAAGTGTATGGGTCCATATGACAATAAATTGGACATTCTTAGGAAAAAAAAGACTAGAATTATGGTAAGGTCATAGTCAATAGTAGAGGCTGTCTCCCTACAAATGTTGTCCATATGACCTTCCACTGTCCATCACCAACCCACCCATTATACCCATCCTCAACCACTTCTACACTATGCTGTTCATATCTTTCACTATTTTCTATTGTCTTACCACTACCTAAAAGAATGAATGGACAGAAAAAAATAAATAAAATCTGTAATTCATGAGTATAATTCAATCAAAATGAGGCTCTCTGTTACCGTAGTTTAAAATTTTGGTCGAAATCTCAAAATTGCGACCGACTCGAAATTTCAACAACTGGATTTCAATTTTTTTTCTTTTTTTTTTTTAAATTCAAATTGAGAAAAATAACATATATTTATTTTTAACTTCATTAAAAAAAAATTCATTGAATTTTCACATCATTTCACCTTAAAATTGAATTGATGTAAGTTTTGTTTTTTTATCATCCAAAACTTTCATTTCCAAAAATCAAAATTGAGAAAAATAACATATACTTATTGTTAACTTCATTCAAATATTTTTCATTAATTTTTTACATCAGTTCACCTCAAAATTAAATTGATGTAAGTTTTGTTTTTTTTACCATCCAAAGCTTTCATTTCCAAGAAACCAAAATTGAGAAGAATAACATATATTTATTTTTCACTATCTTCAACATTTTTAATATAGGATGACCTAGGAGCAATATTATAGTTTCTACTAGAATTATCAAGATTTTGGATTAGATGCTCAAACTTTTTGGTATTAGACATGTACATTTTATAATAAACAATTTACGATTATTTTGTATATAAACATATTATCTCCTTTAATTTTGTAATTAATTATCAATATTTGATATTATTTTGTAATTATTTTTCTATTTCTTTTTTAAATTTCTACTCACATCCACATTTACACAGATATTTGCAGTATACATCTAAATATTATCTTACTTTATAGAAGTAATAATTAAAAATGGTCAATTATAGTATAATTAAGCCAAATCAAAGTTTCATTAATTAATTATAACAATTTCCATCAATTTCCTTCCATTTTCATAAGGTTTCCCAAAATTTCCATCATTATGGATATTTCCATAAAATCAGAACCTCGATATTTTCATCAACATCAATATTTCAAACCTTGTCTGTTACTACAGTGATGTTGGCTAAGGTTTTTTTTTTTTTCTTTTCTTTTTTTTTTTTTTGTGCATCTTGTCCCTACTTTTGTCAAGAGCATCTTAGTAGTCTGATCCTTCCCTCTTTGGAAAATATTTTTCTTTTTTTTGTTGCAGATCTTCATACGGCTCTTTTTGTTTTTGGTCTTTGGATGTGATAGCTACCAAAATGTGCTATCTTATTCTACTTAATTCATGCTTGTTCTATGGTTTTACTTGTTTATTTCTTGATTTTATAAGCATCGAGCACTTAAAGGGTAGAATTAACTACCAAGACGAGATTTAAGCTAAAACAAACCAAAATGGAACTTTGGTACATCAAATATGAAGAAGAGATGCAAAATGACAAAATTGCCACTAGAAAGCACCTAAACACTAGTCAGCCCCACCCAGGGTGCATTTTTTTGAGAGCCCAAAATTGTGTAGTGCCACAACGTTCTGGAGATTGATGAAAGAAGAATCACATGCGAAGCACAAAGTCTACACACGCAGCATCAAGCAGCGCTACGACTTCGAGGGACTAGCACCGCGTGCTCCCTTGCATCTTTATATACCTCTTCTTCGAATTAGGGTTCATCCCTTCTTCAATTTTCAGCCTCCGACACCATTTTTATACTTGCAACTTTCTTTTTCATCTATTTTCTTATATTTAAGTTGATTAAACTTTTGGATTGATCTTGGCACACCATGAGTGGCTAAGATAAGTTCTTTATAGCTCAAGGCTAGGATTGAAACTCATTTAATCTTGGTTGTGAGACTTGTAATTGTTGGTTTGCTGCTAAATTTTATTGATTCTTGATATAATTAAACTTCTATGCTTAGAAATCATGTACGATCACCCATTGCCATTTCTTTGTTTTGCTAGAGAAAGATGCATCTATGTGTTAATCTCATTAGGGTATAGGTTAGGGCATGCTTGTGTGTAAATTCTAAATTATCTAAGACAATTTTTTTGCAATGTTGCATGACTAATCATTCAAGAATCAAATCAATTAGTAATTTAAGCTATCCAAGTTACTAATTGTCTTGGCCAGATTCGCTATGGCTTAATGCGGGTGATTAATTGATTAGGCCGTTATCGAAACCGGTTAATTGAGTATCTAAACTAATTGCTGAAAACAATATATGAAAGAGAAGAAGATGAAAGCTGAAAAACCAGTATCATATTTGGAAAAAACATTTCAGTATGAAATGAAGGTTATCTAACACATTATAGTTCTTGTTTGGCACAATGTCACAACAATGCAGAGAACCTTGGAGATAAATACAAAAAGACAAAGTAATAATAGAACACATAGTTTGATAACCTAATTTGGTAAAATACCACCTACGTGTGGGGGGTAGAATTTTCAGGAGAGATAAATTCGCAAGCAATTACAACATTGTACTTATCTATAACGACACGTGAAAAGCACATAAAAAGTATTTTATTTGCCTTTGATTTAGAGATGTTTTTATTTGATATTGTTTGCTAGTGGCTTTCAGGTAAATATGAAGAAAATAAGTTTTGGAAGCTAAAAGAACTAAACCAAGTAAAAAACTGGATGGAAAATTGAAGAAAAAGAGCAAAAACCCTAATATAGGGTAGTGCCTAGGCGCTAGGCAGACGCTGAGGACCCTAAAGCAACACTTTTGAACAATTGAAGAGCGCCTAGGTGTTGGTTGAAATACCTAAGCGCTGGTTGCGAGTGTTTAGGCGCTAGGGTAGGCCCCTCGACTTTGAAGGTAGAGCGCTTAGGCGTCATGCTTTCTAAAAATAATTTTTTTTGCATTTAAGGAAAGTTCTTAGCCTCCAAGTTTTCGAACTTCTAATAATTGGGGGAGCCTAAAAGTGTGAGTTTGCTACCAAATAGAGAGAAAAGTGTTGGAGAAGATTTGGAGGTCGTTGAAGATCCCGAAGTGCTGGCCAAGTAGAAATTGACTTCAACGCCGGAAAGAAATTCGAGAGATTTGTCTTCCTAAGTTTCTCTTTCCCTTTATTCTTATGTTCAAAAACTCACATGAGATTATATGTTTGATTACTATGTGTGGCTAAACTCTTAGTTTTAGGGTGTTGGTGAATTTAATTACGAACTTTTGTTGATTGTTTAGTGTTTTCATGGATATTGTAAAATAATATTTTTTTTTTCAATACTATTGTGCTTTATTCTCTATTGATTGACCTTCCATGAATGTTAGGTTAAATATATGATCGAATGGTTGTATGTTTAATTGGATCTATGACATTGAATCTTTATTAATCTTTCATGGAAATAGCTAGGTTAGTAAAGAAAGTTGTTAATGACTATGCCTAATGCTCTAATTCTTAACTTGATTTTTAGAGATTGGTAATAAATTAGGTTGCATAAGAAAATGGTTATTTTTTAAAGTAAATAATTCAGATACTAGTTTCTAGGCTTAGACATATTACTCTGACATAATTCCATGAAAACCTAGATATCACTTAATTGATTAATTAATGAAATTAACACCCTATAACGTTTTTTGTCTCTTGAAATTTCAACTAGCTTTTATTTTCCTTTATTGTTTTCAAAATTTGCATTCAAACTCAATTTCTATTCTTTAGATAAAATTGACTCAATTCTTGAATAACTAAGCAATTAAACCTTAATTCAGTCTCTAGTGGAACGATACTCGATCTTAACCATTTTCATGAACGACCAACCCTAGAAAGATCACAAACATCTATACTATATTAAATGAGGCAATAAGGGAGAATCTTTATCTACTCTTTTTGCCCTTATATTTTTTTTATAATTACTATTTTACCCTTCCATTACTCACGTAGTGTGGTAACTGCCATTAAAAAATCCAACTCCCACGTATTAACTGCCTAATTTAAAATTTTATCTTTCTAAAGAAAAAATGCAACCCCCCACGTAATAACTGCCGTTAAAAAAAACTTCCAACTAGCTGCAGTTATTTTTTTAAAAAAATATCCAACACGATAGTTTTAAATTTGTCAAATATTTCAATTTTTGTATTTATTTGATTTTATTTTGTATTTTGGAGAATTACTAAATTGTTAGCCTATAAATAGCAACTTGTTTTTTCATTTGTAGGATCCCACTTCAAATTGAAGAATTCTCTTCTTTCTATCTTTCTTTCTTTTCATCGCGTGTGAAGTTGAGAATAAGTATCCAAGAGTTCTACTAGATCCTAGTAGTTTGAGGTTGCAGTTCTACCGGAGTTAGTCGTTGTATCCTGCTGAAACGGTCGATGTAGTTTGCTTGCATCCGGTGCAGAGTGAATAGTTATCTTCAAGACAGCGCTTATCATAAGCGTGCTTCGACTACATTTTGAGTCTCCAAAGGTTATGAGGTTTTTGTTATTTCAATTCATAAGCCTTATTACACATCTTGTTGGTTGTATATCATACATTGAGTGTACTATTTCTAGTTGAGTTGTAATCAGTTTGCTACTGTATTCAGTTCATATGTACCATTTTTCCCAACATATATTAATGAAATTAGCCTTTTTAGGCACTCTATTCCCTAGACATAGATGGTAATACATCAAAGTACGTTACCAAACCTTGTGTTTTGTCTCTTAGTATTTTTATCTGTGCTTTACTAATTATCTTTGAAATTATTATAACATCGCGTATAATATATTACATTGCGGGTAAGATAACTCATCTTTCACATGGAATCACCACTTTTAAGGGGTCGAGAAAGCAACAATAATTGATATATTTTACAGTAACATAGGAGTGATGAAAAATATTTTTGGCGATTATGGAGTTTCGGATAAAAGTGGAAATAAAATGATAGATTCCAATTAAAAAAAAATAGTTGTTTTTTATTACAAGGTATTTGTATACAAAGTATTTGCATGATTTGATGTTAACTTTTTGAGTTATGAGCATTAAATTTTCTTAATTTTAAAGTTTGATTTTGCAAAAAAAAATCAGTTTTAATTTTTAATTTGGATAAAATACACTTTTGGTCTCTGAAGTTTGGGGTTAGTGTCTATTTAGTCCTTGAGATTTCAAAAGCTACATTTTAGACCGTGAAGTTTGAAAAATAATTTTAAATGGTCTCTAAAGTTAGTTTGACCGTTAGTTGACTAACGGAAATTTGATGTGGCATGTTGAAGTAGCAAATTCTAGATAAGGTGAGCAACTTTTCTAAATTTATATTATTTTTTAGATTACAAAATCTCTTTTTAATTATTTTTTTTAGTTTTTTATTCTTTTCTTTCTCCTCTCTTTCTCCTCATCTTCTCCAATCTTTCTCATCTTCTCTAATGCATGCATCTCCCTTTCCCCCTTTTCTCTCTCTCTTTTTTAATCCTAAATTTCCATCCAACCATCCAACCAAATTCCCCCAATTGTCCCAAATCTCCACCTTCGCTGCCATTAATGGCATTTCTTAAAACTCCTACACTTCAAATTCTCAAATTGAGTTTATTGTGCTAAATTTTGTGACCCCATTTTAGTTTTTTTTTGTCCATGTCTAACCTCCATTACTAAAACTTCAATCAAATTTGAAAGTCTCTCTCTCAAATTTGAAAGCCTCTCTCAAGTGCCCTTGTCAGCAATAATATATGTTAGTATTTGTGTGAAAAAACTATTTACTCAAAAGAAACTTGCATAACTATAAGAGGTTAATTAATGGATTAAATTTATATGGTCTTGGAATGATAGAATTTCTTTCTTATATATTTTTTCTGTAGTTTTGTCTGTTGAATGGTCAAAATAAGTTCAAGGATATCATCAAGCAATTGCCTCTATTGAAAATGTTTAAATGTTATATATTGGAGTTTTGATTTCTATTGGAACAGCTACAACCTAACCGTGGCGTTACTGCAAGCATCGGACTGTGACTGTGAACAGCAGAGTGGTGATGGCGACAGTAAATCTTGCTGGAGAACAGAGAAAAAAAGTGAAAAAAAAAAACTACAGAAGAAATGGGAAGAGATATTGAAAAGAAGATGAGGGATGAGAGAGAAGGAATGGAAAAATTAAAAAAAATAATTTAAAAGCCATGTAATCTAACAAATGACATAAATTTAGTAAAAAAATTACATCTCACTTAAAGTTTGTCATCTCAACATGCCACATCAAATTTTCGTTAGTCAACTAACGGTCAAACTAACATTAGGGACCACTTAGAACTATTTTTCAAACCTCGGGGTCTAAAATGTAACTTTTGAAACCTCAGAGACCAAATAGACATCAACCCCAAACTTCAGAGACCAAAAATGTATTTTACCCTTTTAATTTTTTTAATTTTACTTGTCAACATTTACGTTCATTTTTTATGAGTTTTAATTATCTTGTTTTACCGGCCGTATTTTATACTTTTCGTTAAATTTTTAATTGATTTCAGAATTTTAATAATATGGTTTTTCAAGGCTTAAAATTTGAGTTTTGGGATTAAATTTTCTTAATTTCAAAATTTCGTTTGTAAAAAATCAACAACATTTTTTTTTTTTTTTGAGTTTTTAATAGGAAAATTTTCCATTAAAATCTTGAACTAGAAAAGGTTAGAAAAAGTTAGAAAAGTTAGAGTTAGTGTACACATCTACACCTTAATTGTAAAATAATAACATATATTTGAATGCCCAATGCTTTGAATTTTTTAATCCCGGTTATACAGTATTTGAAACAAAAATTATTGTGGGATTAAATAATATTTGTGTCTGTTCGCACGAAGTTTTCGAAAAAACGTGTTTTGTGGGGTTGAACTTGAATTTGTGTAGATTTGATGCGGATGTGTTTCGTTCTCTAGTACTTGATCCTCTAATTCTCTTTCAGTTGAACACATGCGCTTGATGTATGAAAGCGGGAGTGCATGGATGTTCTCCATATGTTTTTCATTTTCGCATATTTAATGATTGTTATTTACAGTCATAAATTTGTGACACAAAAAAACTGTCATAAATTTTAAAAAATCTGAAAAACTCCATTTTTTCTGCCAAAAACATGTGTTTCGGGCTTTAAAGACTGTTTTTTCTCTCTCCTATCCAAAATTGTTACGGTTCATGTGTCATGGAATGTCCATTTTGTTGTAGTGAAGTGTGATTTAGCTTTTGTAGGAAGAATTCTCCCTAGACTTTCTAGAATGTAAAATTTATGAACGAAGGACAACTCGCTTTTGTGGGCTTGGGGTTGGCTAGTCCATGGACCTAGCTCTTGGGCCCAACTAATTACATTTGGGACCTTTGTTGGACTTTGGGCCAAATTAAATAGTGAGGACGAAACACACGTGGTACCATCGGAATTTGCTAATTCAGACCTTCTATTTTAATTTGGGAAACATGTTGACCTTTAATTAGTCCCAAATTTAATTATTTCTAATTTTGCCATTAATTTAAGAAATAATGAGACAATTTGTGATTAGTCCAAAATTTCTTATTCAACGATGCACTTTTATCTTAAAATATGACTATTTTTCATTTTAACTTGGAAATATAATGTATGTATTTTCATCTGGGATTAAACAACATTTGGCAAAGCAATTTTTTATGGGATTACACAACATTTGTGTGACAACACTTTCAACGTTAATTTTATTGGAATCAGTATGAAAATGTGTGATTTTTCTAGTTTTCATCGCTTGATTTTCAATAATTATGTGTTATTCAGATCTCGTAGCTTTAATTTTGTTTTGTTTTTGTTTTACTTAAATAGCGGTGTTTTTTCTTGCTTAAAAGTTAACTCTTAAAAGCTAGGAAAAAAGTTAGGTCTCAAAAACTTTGTTTTTATTTTTTTGGAATTTGACAAAAAAATTTTTTTTTTTAAATATATCTTTTAAAAAAGCTAAAAACTATAGTAAGAAAATTAAGAAAAAAACAAACATAAATTTTAAGTTAAAAAATTATTTTGGTCCATGTAATTTGAAATTCATTAAATTTTAGTCTCCGTACTTTCAAATGTTTATCCATGTAGTTTTTAATAAATCTTCAATTTAATTCCTATACTTGTTTATTCATGTTGACATTAAAAAAAAAAAAAAAATTATCCATTAACTTTTTCATTATGAATTTGAAAACATATGCACATATTATATTTTTGTGCATGAAAATTGTTGTTATTATTAACTAATATCTATAAAATTAACTTTGAAGAACTAAATTTAAGGTTAAGCATATAGACTAAAATTAAACATTTAAAAGTATAAGGACTAAAATTAAACAAATCTAAAAAATATGAAACAACAAAATGATATTTTAACATATATTTTAAGAACAGAAAATTAAAATCAAAATTATTGTCAAAGAACCTTTATTAATTGCCCCACCCTAAATGAATGGAATTAGAAGTGGAAGATTAAAAATGTCGCACCTACATAAGTCCATGGGTAAACTAGAACTTTACTCTAATTTTCTAATTTAATTTTTTAATAATTCCAAAAGAAAAAAGTATCTCTTTTTTTTTAATTATTTGATTGTACATTATTATTATTATTATTATTATTATTATTATTTTTTTTTTTTTTTTGTGAATTCTAGAAGCAAATGTGCAAATATCAAAGAAGCTTTTGTAACAAGGGGCAGAATGATGAGGAAATGGGGCCTCCCATGCCTCTGACTGACTTTGCTCCTCCCAAAAACATTATCATTTCCTCTCAAAAGAGGCAGACATGAACCAAATTGGTCACAAAACACTATAAAAAAAAAAAAAAAAAAAAAATCAACCATATGATTTATTTACCTTCTGAATATTCATTTGAATCAAATTCCAAAATTTTAATTGAATACATGTATCCAAACAAGAAAAAGAAAATCAACTTAGATGTATATTTTCTGACAGTCATATTAATTGAGGATATTTGTCACACCAACTACCTAGAATTTTTATTCAAATAATTGAGGTTTGGACCCAATATTATTTAAACATTTACATTCATTTTATATTAGTACTTTGAAATGTTTTATTATAGTGTTTGAACTCATATATATGTGTATGTGTCTTGATTGTTAAATATTTATTTTGTATTTAACATTAATATTAGCACTCTCAAATTCAAATTTGGGTACTAGATAAGATCTTAAGCTTAGGATGTTTGATAAAGTTAAAATAAATCAAGTAGAATATTTAAAAGTGAAAGAACTAATGCCTTATTTCTTTTGAGAACGAAAAAATGTTCAATTATAACAAGGGGTAAAGGATTGACCTTTTGAATTGGTAACGAGTATTTTATCAGCTATGCTTATATAAACAAAAATATAATGTAATTATTAATTGGATAAAACTTTAAGGGTAAATATCAAATTATACTCCTAAACTTAGAGAGTTATATCAATGAAACTTTGAACTAATAATTATATCAAGTAGAACTTTGATTTTTTTTTTTTTAATGTAATAAGTGTGTCAATTTATACCCTCCATCATGTTCGGTTTAGAAAAACATCATGTGGATCTCCTAATTATATCAAGAAAGATTTAGAAAGTTAAGATTTAGAAAGTTGACTTACTTTACAAGAAATATTTCATAAATATCTTAAATTTTAATTATATTCCAAAATTAGATTTTTGTATAATTTTGAAACAATTTTAACCTTTAGTGCATTCTTTTTCATATTTAATTTTCATATATTATTTTATGATTAAAATAATAAAAAATTCAATCTGAAATTAGTATTAATTATTTAGAAATTTTATTTTTGGATTAAACATTAATTACATTATATATCATCATCAAATTTGAGTTTTCATTTAGTGATTTTTTTTAATTTATTTATTAAATAATATGGTATATATTGGAATATGATATGTATATATTATCTCTCATATTTAATTTTCCTATTATTTTATAATTAAAATAGTTTTTGCTTACAAATGATTTTTTCCAATCATTACAAATTTGTCCACTTTTTATTTATTTATTTATTACAGATTTTGAATATTAATTTTAGGTGTTTTTGGTTTTGTAAGGATTTTTTTTTTTTTAATTAGTTACGAATTTGTTACACATTTTTCTTTTTTCGAATTTCGAATTTTAACTTAAAATCAAGAATCTCTAATTTTAGTGGATTGTATTTAATGAAGAATTATGGTTACAAATATTCTTATCATTTTTGTTGTCGAGGTTAATTTCAAATGTATTTAGAACATGTACAAATTTAAGATTGTTATATAGTATATACTGCATATTTAATTTTAGTCTCGTTTCTATTAAGATATATATTCCACATATTTTGTTATGTATATACATGTTTATATTTAAAATTGAGATATATATTTTACATATTTTGTCATATATACACATGTATATTATGCTAAAATAGATAACATCCTCAAATTATTTAAAATTAAAAATAAAATGTACAATGGGCGAGTTCTGAAAAAAAAAAAAAAAAAAGCTATTTAATGAGCGTGGATATGGTAGATTTTTTCAAAGATTTGATTTTGAAAATAAAACGGTTTTGGAAAAAAATCATTTAACGTGCGTGATATGGTACATTTTTTTTCCATATGTGTCTTTTCTTATTTATATTTTTTTCTTATTATTATTCTTCAAAATTTCTAAAATTTGTGGAGGGTGATATGGACATTTGAACCTTATTTTTGTGTAATATTTTATTTCATTTGGCTATTCATGAAAAAAAATAGGAAGTTTAAGAAAATTTCGTAATTAAGTATATTTAATTAGGTTATAGGTGTAGAAAGCCCTTATATCAATTAAAATCCTAAACTTTAATAAGTGAATCAATTTTAGACTCTCAATTAAGATTTAATTCTTTGAGAATTATCTCTACAACAATTCTAATCATCTATGTTATAAAAATCAACAATTGAAGATCTAAATATTGAAAATCAAGTGAGAAAATTGATGCACATGATTTTCTTTATGCACGTGCGTAAGAATTGTGCGTAAGAATTGATGCATGAATGATTTTTAAAAGGTAATAAAAAATGAACTATCTAAATTAATATGGTTATGAAAATTTAAAAATTTAATTAATACGAATTATAAGTTTCACACCATAATTTGTTGGCTTTTTGGCCCTTAATCTCAAATTAATTAATTAATACTTTGATGATAACAAACCTTCTTTTATTTATTAACAATTTGAGTGTTTTGAAGTGTCCATTGTGTAGTGCTTGGAACAACGGTTCCAACGCAATTTTTTGAATCACTCAAATGGAGTTCAAACGAAGAAGATATGACCAAAACAAGCTTAACAAAAAAATACCCGATGTTGATGATGTGGCGGTCAAATTATCAAAGTGGACTTACTAGAGGATGACAAGTGGAACAATAGATATATAAGTGACACATGGAGCTTTTGATTTTTGGATTGGTTTTAAAAAGAAAACGATTTAAAAAAGAAAATGATTTTAAAAAGAAAATAATTTTAATAATATTTTATATTTGTGTCTAACGGTTAATTTTGCCCATATAGTGGGCTTTTATTTTTTTTGTTAGATTTTAAAAGAAATTATTTTAAAAAATGATATATATTATTATATTATCTTTTATTTGTGTTTAACGGCTAGTTAATTCAAAAAGAAGAAAAATCTCCACCATTCAATTTTCTTTTACCAACATCTAATGACCCAAATTGAATTTAGTTTTCACCTACCCCATTTCTTTTTAAACACTTCATCTTCTCCAAAATTAAAATAACAATTTCACATTTTTACAATCCTCAAAGCCACCATTGTTGAATCTCTCAAAGCTCTCATTTTTTTTCTTTTCATCTTATTCTTGAGAGAAATATATTGTATTGTGAGGATTTATTTGTTGAGTGCTTAAACTTGTAAAATCCACACTTTTAGAAAGTTTCTCAAGTGTGTTCTTAACTTTTCCAATCTATTGTAAGAGGTTACTCTTGAACCCCATAACAAGAGTGTTGTAACGGTTTGATCCTCAACTGCGGAAAGGACCGAATTTGTTATTGCTCCTAAAAAAGGAACGTTGTAACTGTTCGACTCTAAGCCGTGGAAAGAGTCAAGTTCGTAGTGACATACTCAAGAGGAGTTTGGGAAGTGGATGTAGGCCAGTTGTTTCAATTTCTCTATCCCTCTCCTATTTATTTTGTTATTATGTTTAATTGTAAAATTTTATTGAAATTAATTGGTCATATTTGTTTACTTTGATTGATAGTTCTTAAATTTGCATATCATTTACCAATCTTATTATTAGAATTAAATAGGGCGCTTAAAAGTATTAGTTTTAATTTCTGGGTTATTTTAGATTGAATTTATTTTCATAGAATCCTTGTTTAAATTACTTATTAGCAAAAAGTTTATTAATTTGTTTAATTGGGTCCACATCAGGAAAAAGTTTTCATTAGCTTAAATAAATCCTATTCACCCCTCTAGGATTGCTATATCGATCCTACATAATTTTTTAACGAAAGTGTAAATTAATTTACTTACAAAAAAAATTCTAAATATAAATTGATATAATTATTAATTTTAAGTTTTAGTTAATATCACCCTTAAAGTTTAGAGGTATAAATTATTATTTTAGATTTAAACTTCGAAGTTAACAGAAATAACTTGAATTCTCTACCATCTCATCTCTTCCTCAACTAATGTAATTTTTTTTTATTATAACAATTGTGGGTGGAGGTCGAATCTTTTGTAGAGAAAAAGAACATATCGAGCTCACTTTGGCCAACCAATGTAATTATTAATTGCATAAAAATGTTTGCTACTAAATAAGTAAATAAACGAGTTGAAATAAAATATTTGAACTTTGACTTGAATTTGTCCCAAAGCATGCATATAGTTTACAAGAATTAAAAAGTAATTATTATCAATGAGGAAAAATCAACAAATTGTAATGTGGGAGAAGAAACGTAGTGTTTATTTATTTGAAAAAAAACTTGAGTCTAGTCCGGCGGCATACATCTCAGACTAACACCTAATAGAAATATATAAGGTGACACTTTTTTTTAATGATTTTTTAAAGTCCTTATCTTTGGGTGTAAAGAAAAGGGGAGTATGAGATTAGTGTAACCTAGACTACACCTAATCTTTGTTTTATTTATTTTATATATACATATAATTTTTATGATAAGGTTTTGAATTTGAAGGCAATTCTTAAAAAAAAAAAAAAAAAAAAAAAAAAAAAAAAAAAAAAAAAAGTTGGGTCCTCCCTCAATTTTTTTAATTAGCCTTGAAATAACTAAAAGTTTCAAGACAAGAAGGAAAAAGCAAAATCAGATTTAGGGGGTTTTGTTTGGCTATTTTTATGTATCCTTGAAAAGCTGTGTGTATTTAAATAGTGAAACGCATATATTTCATGTGGGAGGACAAAATTAATGGTACTATTTTTCAAGTTTCCCAAAGAGTATTTCCTTCCAATCCTTGGCACAAACAAACCATCCTCAAATTGTTTCTATCAATATAAGAATCCGTTTGAATTGACTTAAGAAAAAAAAGTATTTTTCAAAAAACTCATTTTTATTTAAATTTTTTTTATAAAAGCCATTTAAAATATACTTCAAAATCTATTTTGAGGGAGAGTTATCAAACCCTCCAATTTTTTTTCCAAAATGACTTAATTTTTAAATTAAACATTTGAAAATGTATTCTAAACACAACCTAAAAGTATTTATGGAAACCTAGATTTAAATATACACCCAAATGATTTTTTTTTTAAAAAAAAAAACCAATTGTGCAAATTGATTGATTTCCTATAAAATAAAAGCCAATTATTTAGGTCGTAAGTTTATTCAATCTATACAACTCTTATTAAATAACAAATCCAATCCAACTCAACCTGCCAACTATAAAATATTTGGGTTGGATTGGATTAGTTCGGTTTTTCAAGTCATTTATTTAGATTTTTTTTTAAAAAAAGTAAAATGTTAATATGTAAAAATTTTTTTTAATTATTTTTAAGATTTAGCAACACAATTTTAATTTTTAATTTTCTTTTCTAAAGTGTTAAAAATTAATTTTAAGAGTGGTCGGAGAATAAATAATGCAAAAAAAATTTAAACATAGATAAAAATAAATAAATAAATGCATGTATAATATTATTGTTTCGTAGGTAAAAAACAATGTTCTTTTAAATTAATAATAAGTTCGGGTTAGTTCAAATAATTTTAAGTGAACTAATGAACTATCCTAACTTATAAAGTTTTTATTTATTTGAACTTATTCCAACTCAAATGAGTTGATAAATGAAACCAACTCAAATTGTATGGGTTGGATTGGATTGATCGAATTCTTCGAATCATCATGAGTTGAGACCTAAAAAGAAAGTCATTTTCATGGAGGTTTAAATTTATTATGAAATGGGACCTTAATCAAAAGACACGCTTTACCAATTTTATATGTGTCCAATTAATGGTGCATGTATAGTAAATTATTGAAGTAGATAATGTAGAGAGAAGGACAGAATAGTAAAAAGGTGTGGTGAACATGTGATTAAAGGGATTAAATTGGGGAAGAGAAGAGACCATATATCAAATTTGAGAGAGTTGGGATCATGTGCTTTAAAACAGGAGAAAGAAAATACCCTTTTTTTCTTTTCTTTAGATTACAAACAGCATAATAGTTTGCTTAAAATGACTGTTTTCAAGGGCTCCCCATCACATGTTTATGGTATATGATTCCCTTTATTTATTTTGCCTTTAGGGACACTCAAAATTTAAGAGAAAAATTAAAGACAAGAGAACAAAAGCACCTTAATTATAAAACCATCCTTATAATATTGTTTCAAGAACAATTCCCATCAAAAGAGGAAAGAAAAAAGGTTTGTCTGCTTCTGTATTTTACTTTTAATATGTATATATATATAAATCAAAACTTTATTTTCATGGAAACTTTTTAAAAATAGAGAAATAAGATAAACTATTTACACAAAATAGCAAAATTTTTAGATAGTTGTGATAGACGCTGATAGAAGTCTATCACAGATAGATGCTGATAGAAGTCTATCAATGTCTATCAATTTTTTTTTTTTTTTTTTTAAATAATTTGACATTTTTTTATCTGTAAAAATTTCTCTATTTTCATTGGTTTTTAGTTGTTTCACTTATTTATATACATTAATGTCTCTTGCAATATTTCTTACATTAGGTTTGATTTAAAAGTTTAGGCTCCGTTTGATAATCATTTAGTTTTTTGTTTTATTTTTTTTGAAAATTAAGTATATAAACACTTCTTTTATCTCTCTATATATTTCTTATTTTATTATCTATTTTTTTTACCATTGCAGGCTAAGTAATTTTGAAAACTTAGAAAAGTAGTTTTTTAAAATAAAAAAAATTGAAATTCGGCTAATAATTTCAATTCTATTACTTAGGAAAGGTAAACGATCATAAGAAATTAGGAGGAAATATGCTTAATTTTTTTTAAAAAAAAATTAAAACCAAATTGTTAGGAAATTAACCTTTGGACTTAACTCAATTGTTCAAGTACCAGTTGATTTTTTTTTCTAAATGGATAATGTTCAAACTATGGGACCATATTTCTAATTGAACCAATGAAAATATCCTATCAAATAGGTATTATTATTATGATTATTTTTTTTTAAACAAAAAGAAATGTCTTGAATTAATGATGAGAGTGCTAAGAAGGTGTCAACCTAGTTGAGATGTCCTGGTGCACCCCGTGATTCCACTTATCTTTAGTATTTTGTTAAAAAAAAGAAATATATTGAATTACTGTCTAGGAAACCAACTAAATCTCATATATATATATGATCACAAGGGGCTTGGATATAATTCAGGCCTGAAAAGTACCACATAGAATGAGATTAATGGTTAATCTTTTTCCCTTAAAAGGTTTTACCTTTTTTTAAAGGTGACATAAAGTTGTTTTGGAAGCTTTTAATCATCAAAATCTTCTAAAAACAAAATAGGTTAAAAGACTCTAAATTACTAAATTACCTTATAAATGTAAAAGGGGAAAAAGGACTTTAAATTATTAGTAAGGAAAGTTTTAAAAACATAAAAATAAGGTAAACTATTTACACAAAATAGCAAATTTTTTAAATAGTTGTGATAGACGCCGATAGAAGTCTATCAAGATCTATCAGCAATAGAAATGATAGAAGTCTATTACTGATAGATGCTAATAAAAGTCTGTCAATGTCTATCAGTATTTTTTTTTTTTGCTATTTTATGTAAATAGTTTAACATTTTTTTATTTGTAAAAATTTCCCTTATTAGTAATGGTAAAAAGTAAAAAGGAAATAAGAAAAAAAAGACAGACAAGATTTGATTTCTTCTCATGTTTTCAACCACTGTTTCATCTCCAAAATTGTACTCAATTACCAGCCTTCCACTATGTTGTCTGCTAATGATGGTTCATCAATGCCACAGACCAATTTTTTTTTAAAAAATAAGAAGGTAGAATTTATGCTCTTTTTTACTGTTATTTCCAACTTTAAATCTTTTTCCAAAAATTAATCAAAATTTAAGAAATTACTATAAATAGAAAAAATATCAATCTATTTATAAATATTAAAAAATTTTACGGTATAGAATTAGAATTATATATATATATATATATATTCTAATCCTTCTTTCTTTAGCCACACACACAAGAAAAAAAGCCTCAACATGTGGGGTGCAGTAAGGAAAAAGAAAAACAAACAAATATAACCGACCCCTTTTGACTTTCTTTTCTTTTGAATAACAAATTCATTATTTCATTTTTAGTTTTCTTTATTGAAATTTGTAATTGTTTTCTCCCAAAATTTTCTTACAAAATGATTTCCATATATCTTAGAATAAACGTTTAAATTTGTAATCAAATAATATAAAAAACATGGTAGAAGGTGTTTAACCAAACAAAAAAAAAACCTTATATGTGATTTCAGTTGTTTATATACATTTAATTTTAAAACAAAAAACCAAAATTATATTTGTTAGACTCCGTTTGATAACCTATTTCATTTTTTTATTTGAAAATTAAGTTTATAAACACTATTTTTCCATATTAATTTTTTTATTTTATTACCTACTTTGAAAAGTATTTTAAAAAATCAAGCTAAATTTTCAAAAACTAATTTTTTATAAAAAAATTGTTTATGTTTTTAACACATGGCTAAAAATTTAAGGGTTTAGTTTAGTTAAGAAAGATAAAAATCATAGTAAAAAAACTATAAGAAAACAAACATAATTATCAAAAACTAAAAATCAAATAGCTAATTATCAAATTGAAAACATTTCAAAACCCAATACTTATAATAAATAAATAATATATAAAAATTCCAAAATCAAATTTTGAGCGCAAAGCGTTTTTTAACATTTTTGTCTGAGAAATCAAATCTAAAGCTCTAATAAATCAATTATCTCTTCAATCAAAGAGATAAATCAAATTAAAAACCCAACAAAAAGAAAAAAAAACAAAGTTGTTGTAATCGATCTAAAGAGGTAATTAATTAGTTTAAAGGGAAGGGAAAAACATACTTGATGAGAAAGATGGCAAAAAGCTTTCGGCCTGGGGAAGACAGCGGCGGAGGACGGTGGCCGGAGAAGTGTGGAGGGTAAATGATGATGGGGTTTAATTATATATTAAAATTGAAATTGGAAGTACCTAAAGGAGAAATCCGAAGGGATAGCATGATCCAAAATTATATGCAGAAAGAAATAAAATGTAAATATATATATATATATATATATAAGTTTGGGATCAATGCGATCCCTTTGGATGCTTCCTCTAGTTGCAGAGAAATTATCGATAGGAGAACAAAATTAAACCTTCCATTATTTTTCTCTCTATTCTTTTCTCTTCTCTCTGGATATATCTTCAACCTATTTCAAATTCTCGGTTGAAGGGACACACTTCAATATAAAAAGACCCACTTAAGTGCTTAAACAACGACAGGTTTTCCCTTTTTTTTTTTTTATTTAAAAATATATATATATATATATATATATATATATATATATATATTTTCTTCTCTCCCTTTTAATTATATTTATAATAAATGTTAGGAAAAGAAAACCAATTTTGACCAATAACTTCCATTCATCAAATTGTCATTCAAATTTAGATAAGTGTGGGTAATAATCTTTAATTCTAAACCACAAAAGTTTTACAATTTTAACTTTCTAATATTTTGGATTCAATAAAGTTTTAGAGAAAAACGACAACAAGACTAAATTTTTAGTTGAATTTTATGAATTTTGACAAATTTATTTAATAGTTAATTTGTGCGTGAGATCTTGTGCAAGATTTGTACTTTTTTTGGTTAAAAATTATGGATAGATTAGTGGAAATTAAAATGAGGGTAAAAATTATACCGTTATTTAAGTTTAAAATTCAATTCGATAAAATTGAAAGTTTAGAGACTAGATTTATAGATAAGAGTTTAGTTAAAATTTCTTTTTTCCTTTTGTAATTGTTTACGTTTCTTTTTCTAAGAAAAATAGATATTAATTTTGAACTTTGCTAAGCATATTATTTTACCCATGAATTTTCAATTTTATCAAATTTGATTGGTCAAACATTTGATAGGCGTATATCATTTGAAATTTTATCAATGAAAATAATTTCATGTGCATTTAATGTATATAATATAATTTAAGAATGTAGCATTATATCTACTCACTCAATATTTGTGTCAGCCAGCTACCAGATCCAATATGTTTTAATAATATATGTGCATGTTAATAGATTAATACACGTATTCAAAACTACGATATTCATATGTTTAAAAACATTGATAAAAATTAAAATTTTATAAAATATATGGACTATAGTATTTTCATAATCCATAGGTTTAAAATAATCTAATATCAAAAGTCAAGATACATTTAGTTTGATCAGTAATATATTTTTAGAGGGAATTCTTTTCTCAACTCATTAAATTTCAAACAAGTAACATTTATATATATATATATAGAGAGAGAGAGAGAGAGAGGGAAAGGATTATACAATTAATTGCTTTGAACACTTTTTTCAGATATGTTTGGGATATGTCCAAATAATTCAAAATTGAATTAAAATTTGAAAATTTTGAATTTGTATGTTGATATTATAAAATTTCATTGTATAAAGGGCATTTTATGTGGTCCAATATGGTTCCTTACCCACACCCATAACTTTTTTTTTTTTTTTTTTTTTTTTTTTTTTTTTTTTGCTTTGATAGTTCTCACAAGGGGAAACCACATTCTCCCATAGTACACCTTTTTTGGGTGATATATCCAAAGTTATAGTTGAGAGACAAGTAGAATCTAATTAGAAAACAAGTGATATATATTATTCAAATTTTAAATTTTTTTAATATGGTAAAATCTAGATTTTTATGTTTTTTTTTTTATTTTTTTCTCTGAATTTTAAAATACTTTGTATAAATATCTATATATAAAAGATTTGAGATTGAACATACGAATTAATTTTTAACTTTTAAAATCACGTGAACTAAATTCTAACTTTTTCTCAAATTATAAAAACCAACTTTATAATTTATTTGAAGTGACAATCTTTTGCCAATTCTAATTTAGCCAAATTATATGAAGGTTCGATCAAGGATAAAATGGACTCCCAACCTCTATCAAATAGTATGGGCTTTCATCTCAAAATCCATGCCCTTCAAGTATGGTGCCTCTCTTGGGTTCACCAATGAATATCCGTTTGGGCTTTATGGGTTTTGATACCATATCAAATAGTATGAGCTTCCATCTCAAAACTAATTGACAAGGAGAGGAGTAGCCATCTATCTTATTAAGAGTGTGAGGTCCTTCATTTTTTCAATATAGCATCTTCAACCACCTCTTTAGGATGATTAAAGAAAAAGTTATGATAGGGATAAAATGCTTTTTTGTGATTAAAAAAAATGCTTTTATTGAAGAATTTAAAAACTAAAACAAGATATATATATTTTAAATCTAACAATTAAATAAAATTTTAATATTTAAAATTTAACTTTGTGACAGACTGACAGTTTGCTTGATCGTTTGCCAAATCAGAAATTATAAAATAATTGTGAAAATGGAACACCTTTGAAAAAAAAAAAAAAAGTTAATAGTAAATTGTAATGAGAATGTTTTTTCAGCTTTTTTTCCCCCCTTTTATTTGTACAAGTTGCTGGTGGAATTTAATGCCTTTCAAAACATTCCAATTTTGGGCAAAATGAGTTTCGTTATTCCCAAAGTTATTCTGATTCCTTTTTAAGCTACAAAAAAAGACCTCATTCTTTAATTTAGTGTAATTATCTTACATTTTTTTGTTTATTAAAAATTATGATTTTATGAATTTATTAAATCATACCCTTGCAAAATAAATAAACAAATGCGTTCAATAGTAATAATTTTTTTTCTTAAAAATCGAAGGTTTCAGTCTATTCTTACAATGTTTATACTAAAATAAATAAACTATAATTATTTGAAAACCCTCCATCTCTAATAACCAAGTTGCGTATTTTTTAAATTACTAAAAAACAATTGCATATTTTTTGGAAAATCTTTACCGATAAAAAAAATGTCAAATTATTTACGGAAAGTAGCAAAAAAAAAAAGAAAAATACTAATAGACATTGATAAACTTCTATCAGTATCTATTTAGTGATAAACTTCTATCATTTCTATCACTGATAGACTTTGATAGACTTCTATCAGCGTCTATCACAATTATCTAAAAAAATTGTTATTTTGTATAAATAGTTTTCCTTATTTTTTTTATTTTTAAAAGTTCTCCTAGTTTTTTTTATGGAAACAAAAGCTTAATTGTCAGCATACCCGTTTTCTTTTTCCTAATAATTGTTTCTACGATTCAGTAATGCAGAAATAAATTTATACACATATAAATATTATTAGATGCAATTATTATTATCTCAAAGTTAACACTTCAATCCTGAACTGAAGCAAAAAAAATAAAAAAATATAAAAAAATCATTTACCATGACTTAGTTTATTACCTTAATTTTGGAGAAATGATTCAATTTGACTACTTGACACTCTCTAATCATTAGATATATGGTCAAACAAATATATAGAGTATCTAATTTTCTATCAGCTCATACATACAATAATGCATAGTGATTATGACATCACACCAAACCATATATTTTTTTTTGAACAATAAACAAGAGGGAAGGGATCAGGGGGTGCACCGAGACATCTCAACTAGGTTGACACCTCCTTAGCACCCTCATCATATTCCCACGCCAAAAGTGATGCATTCAATGAATAAAGATGTACATGAAGCGATGAAGTTCAAGAAGGTAAAAAAAGGGAGGCTAGAGGAAAGCCTTTCAATTAAGAGATATACAAGATGCATCATAATTTTTAAAAAGATTTGATCGGGTGCTCCATTGTGCAGCAAAGTATAAGACATCCTCCCATAAGTGATTAGGAGGTTTTTCAACATCATGGAACGTTCTTCTATTGCGCTCCAGCCAAATATATCAAAGGCAGGCTCGAATCAGGTTACTCCATAACAGCTTCTTTTTTGTGGTCGGTTGAATGCGTTTTAGAACATATAACATATCGTTCAGAGTACTGGGGAGAGAATGAACTGTTGCCGAATTAAGATGGTACCAAAGCTGCTGAGAGTATTTGCAGTTGGTGAATAAGTGCTCAGTCGATTTACCATGTTTTCTACACATAATGCACCAATTCGGGCTAAGCAACATATTTGAGGATCGGGTTTGATATTTATCTATGGTGTTAAGGCCCTTATAGATAAGGGTCCAAATAAAAAATTTGCACTTTTTTGGAAGGAGTGTCTTCCAAATATGTCCAACATCCACCAATTGGGTCGGGAGGGCAATATCATCTAGGGCCAAAATTCATATATATTATATGTGTATTGCCAAAATTCATATATATTATATATGTATTTCAAATACATATATAATATATATGAATTTTCGCCCTAGATATTAATTATCCCTAATTTTAAGAATATTGTTTTTTTTTTCTTTTCAATTCAACAAGTCAGATTCAAAACTCTAACTCCTTTATAATAGTGTATGAACTAGTTAAGAATTGCAATTTTAAAAATATTGTTATAAAAAAGATAAATATATTGTTATGAAAGATGGTTTAATTTATATAAAAATTATTTTCTCAATGAATGAATTTTTTTTTTTTGTAAGATATGAGTATTTTGTTGTGTTTTCTGACCATTCAGACTTACTTCTGCAGATGGGCATTAATAGTAGAATTTATTTTGTGAAGTAAATAAAAATTAAAAAAAAAAAAACAAACTTAAGAGTAGAGAAAAAAGAAAGTGACAAAAATGGTGGTGATGGGTTTTTGAAAACTTCCCTCATAATACAGAATGGTGGGTACCTTATAAATGGTGCACATGGAAAAGGTACCTCCAAAGAAAAAGACTGTCACCTCCTCACTCCCTCCCCTTAATTATATCTTTAATTTTCGAACCAACGCTATTAATTATTTAGGTTTTGTTTTGTTTGATAACAATTCATACAGATTGTAAAAAGACTGAATTTTTATGACATCCTTTTAGAATTACTGGCAGTTCAAAAAGTGAGGAAGGATCAAGAAGGATTTTGGAGTGTATTGGTGGGAAGGGTGAGTTTTCACTATCAGAAACACAGTTCCAAAAGAAGAAACTTTAGGGGGAAAAAAAAGAAAAGAAAAGAGAGAGAGTTTTGATGAGGAGCGTTGGATTAGTGGGACATAGGGTTAGAGAATCCTATGATGGATATCAATGGATGATGAAGAAGATTTCTTCTTTCAACTTAGGGTTTCGGTGTTGGTTTCGATTTTGGTTTCTGTTTCTAATTTTTGTGTGTTAGAGGAAGAGATCATGATGTATGGTGTTAGATCTTGTCCACACTAGTGAAGCACAATGGACCATGAAGGCACAGTGAAGGGTTTTTACAAAACAAATGGGTGGTATTAAGACCCCACACCCCACATAATAATAATAGTAATAATGAAAGAAAAAGGAAGGAGTGTTTGTGAGGAAAGTGGGGTAAAGTTTTGTGGTTGGCCTTATACTGCCTGTTGTGATGAGAAATGAAAGCTAGGGTTTGGTTTCTGCTCTGATTAATTGGCCCATTCATGTTCCTCATTTTTGGGACAATAATTGTTATTTCTTCTCAGGCCTTGTAACCCAGTTGGTGGTGCATAAAGGACCATCAATATTTGAACCTCCCACTACTTTTTTTTTTTCTTTTTTTTTTTTTTTTTCTAATTCATTTTCTTACTTTCAACAATTAAAAAATAAAGTCTCACCTTCCCTAAGTAAAAAAAAAAAAAAAAATTGTCTAAAGCTTGGCAAATAATTTAAAGGAATGGTGTGTAGAAGGGTTTGAACCTAGGCTTATTGATGAGGCTGAAACATCTTAATTACCACTATAATAACTTTGTTTTATACTAATATACGAATAGGATAGTTGTAAATATAGTGATCAAATCCAAAGTATTGGCAAATATAACACAATATAAAAGAATTTACAAATATAGCAAAATTTAGATCCAACTATTACAGTCTACGAGTGATAAACCATATCGTCAGTAGGAGTCTATCAGTGATAGACCATATCACTAATGAGAATCTATCAACGATAAAGTCTAACACTGATAGATTATGCTATATTTGCAATTCTTTTAAAATGTTGTTGCTATACACTTAATTATTAACCTTAAAAGTTAATAATTGGGCTTATCGTTCGAAAGAAATTGACATATCTTCGATGAGACCTACTTTTCTGAAATCAAGCTCTAGGAAAGTATTCTCACTCTGACAGGCAATTGGGCTTATCGTTCACACCTCTCTAAAGATTATAGTCCGTCTATCATCTCTCTTAATCTGATGGCTTTCATGTAACTTTCTATATTTTCTCTTATTGGGTGGGCTTATCTTTAGCAACCCGCTATGTATCCCTCTTTTTAATGATATGTCAATGAAGAGATGTGGGATATGATGATGGTGCTAAGAGTGTGTCAACCTAGTTGAGTTGCTTCGGTGCACCTCTTAACCCTTGCTACGTATCTTTTCAAAAAAGAAAAAATTCTAAAAGTGCTATCCATTGTAATTACCCTGTAAAAAACACATTTAGTTGAAGGGGTCCAAGCCTATTATAACTTCGCCCTTGCTAATAATAATAAGGGAAATTTTTACAAATAAAAAAAATGTCAAACTATTCACATAAAATAGCAAAAAAATACTGATAGACATTGATAGATTTCTATCAGCATCTATCAGTGATAGACTTCTATCATTTCTATTGCTGATAGATCCTGATAGACTTCTATCAGCGTCTATCACAACTATTTAGAAATTTTGTTATTTTGTGTAAATAGTTTACCTTATTTTTCTGTTTTCAAAACTTCCCCTAATAATAATAATAATAATAATAATAATAATAATAATAATAATAATAATAATAATACCTCTTACTTCATAGGAGGAACCTTTTTGTTTGGATGAAAATTGAAAGAAAGTTTATTTAAAATAGACAACATCGTATTATTGTAGAGATATCTAAAAAGTTGACAATACTTAGACGAATTGCTTCAACTGTGAGAAATCTTTTTAAACTTCACTTTTTTTTTCCTGCTCAAAATCGCTTCTGCAATTTCTTGGTTAGAGACAAGCTAATTTTTGTTGTTCAGTTTAGCAGTGTCTTTAATGAATTTTGGTCTAATCCATAGCTAGCTCTTGTGAGCTTTAACATTGTCCAACGGTTCACTATAGAGAGGGTAGTTGAAATTGATCTCTTTTCTCTCTCCTTTCTCTCTTCAATTGTTTTCATTTTTCAAAAAAAAAAAAAAAAAAAAAAAAAAAAAAAAATTAAACCAATGCAAAACTAGAAATCTTTATGCTAGAAACTTAGCACTAAGATCACTAAAAATATAGTTGTAAATCTGAATTGGGGGAGATTTTTTTAGTATAACAATTGGAGTAAGGGAATTTGAACCACAAACCTTGTGGTTACTAACACATATTCGGATGTCAGTTGTGTTGAGTTCTTATTAGTTTAATTGAGGGAGATAGTAACACAATACTTTGATATTTTTTTTGAAAATATTCACAAGGCAAGAGGGATCAGTAGGTGCACCGGGACATCTCAACTATGTTGACACCCCCCTAGCACCCTCATCACGCTCCAAGACCAAAAGATTGCATTCAATGAAAAGGGAGTACAAAGCGAGCTAGAGAAAAGCTCGAGAGTCAGTACAAGAAGGGAGCAACAAAGGAACAAAAGAACTAAAGAAAAGCCTCCCAATTGAGAGAGATGCTAGCAATATCGTAGTTACAAAAGGACTTTGATTTAAAGCACCAAGAGGATGTGATATTAAGAATATCCTCCCACAGTTGTCTCAATGATCTGCCACTACCACGAAATATTCTATCATTCCTTTCCAGCCAAAGACTCCACAAGGTAGCAGCAATCAAGTGGCTAAGCAGGATATTCTTTTGTGATGTAGGCTTTAAACCAATGAAACGGTTGAGAACCTCCTCCACAGTGATCGGGGAGTTGACAGCACCATCGATATGATGATAAAAAGCTTCCCAGATTTGCTTCGTGAAAACACAAGTTATGAAGAGATGCTCAGTAGTTTCATTGTGTTTCTTACATAAAGTACATGGTTGGATAACGAGATTGGTATTTCTCCGCAGTGTTGATACCCCTATGCAAAAGAGTCCATATAAAGAACTTGCATTTTTTGGGAATGAGAGTCTTTCAAATGGAGCCAATGTTCAGCGAGGGGATTTGTTCTATAGAATCAGCAAGATAATATTTCAGAGATCTCACAGAGAATATACCGTTAGAAGTGAGAGACCACACAATCAGATCAGGGTTCACACTATTTGATGGAGTTTGCCAATTGCTCGAAAGGGTGTTCCAGCTTTGAGATTCTCTATCAAGGAGCAACCTTCTGAAAGGGGGGGACCAGACCTGAAGATCAGCGTTCCACGCATCCTTAACAGATATCAGAGTGTTGCTAGATAAGTTATAAAATCTAGGATGGGCATCTTTCAGCTTAATCCCCTGATTCCATCGATGATACCAAAATAAAGTGTTGCTACCATTAGTGATATTCCACTGGATCTTGTTGCAGACCACATCCTTTAATTTGGCAATATTGAACCAGGGGGCTTTGGCACTAACTAACTTACACTTGCTAGGTACAGCACCAACATCTTCAGGTTCATATTTGCTATTAATCAAAAGCCTCCACAGCTGCTCAGGTTCATTTAAGAATCGCCAGATCCATTTACCAAGAAGAGCCTCATTGGAAAGTCTGATTTTATCAATACCAAGCCCACCTTTTTCCTTTGGTCTAGTGATTAGATCCCATCTCACAAGATGAGAGCCCCTCGATTCTTCAGCACCTTCCCATAGGAAGTTTCTCATCTTTTTCTCAATCAATTTGCTGATGGATACAGGAGCTTTGAAAAGGGAGAGGTAATATGTGGGAAGACTGCTAAGAACCGTCTGGATTAAGGTAAGTCTGCCTCCTTTAGAGATGTATGAATATTTTCATGATGTGAATTTTCGATCAATACGCTCAATGATAGGATTCCGAAAGGCTGTAGATTTTGGATTTCCTCCAAGAGGCATACCAAGGTAGTCAATAGGGAGGCTGGTATACTGGCATTCCCAAATCGTAGAGATGAAGGAGGCAGATTCATCTTCCACATTGATGCCAATAATCGAGGATTTCATCATATTAATATTAAGGCCAGAAGCTTTTTCAAAATACCTTATAATGAATCGGAGGTTGTTTAGATAAGTATCGTTGTCAATCGAAAACAATAGGATGTCGTCAGCAAAGAGAAGGTGTGAAATATGTATAGAATTATCTTCAGAGGTAAAACCTCTAATGATACCTTTGCTTTGTGCATCCTCAATCAGGCTAGAAAGATAGTCCATAGCAATAACGAAAAGGAATGGGGAGAGGGGATCACCTTGACGAATGCCTCTGGTAGCTTGAATGTAGCCTCTTTACCTCCCATTAATAAGGACAGAATAACCCACAGTAGAAATACATCCATATATCCATCGAATCCACGTTTCACTGAAGCTTTCTGTCGAAGCACGATAATAAGAAAACTCCAATTGAGCTTATCAAAAGCTTTTTCAACATCAAGCTTAATGATATATCTCCTCTGCTTGCTACATTTCCACCAATCAACAACCTCATTGGCAATAAGTATCAGATCAACAATTTGTCTTCCTTTAACAAAGGCAGATTGATTGTGCGATATGGTAGATGGCAGTACTTGTTTAAGACGCTCAACAAGGACCTTAGCCAAAATTTTATAGACACTAGTTGTTAAACTGATCGGCCTATAATCAGAAACCTTCTGAGGGACAACTTTCTTGGGAATAAGGGCAATGTAAGTGGCGTTCATAGCTTTATTGGTAATGTCGTTCTGAAAAAAGTCTTGGAACAAATTCATGATATCAACTTTAAAGATGTTCCAAAACTTTTTAAAGAATTCAATAGTAAAGCCATCAGGACCAGGCGTTTTGTCATTTCCCAGCATCTTAAGACAAGTGCGGATTTCATGTTCATCAAAGGGTTTGATAAGAATACCTAATTGATCATTGGTAATAGCTCTCCAATGCAAATTGTTAATAAGCCAACGATCGCCTTCCTCACCAGTGTATATGGCCTTGTAATAATCAATAAAAGCTTGTTCTATCCCAGCATCAGTGAAAAAGGATTGACCCTCAGCATTCTGGATCTCAGCAATAAAGTTAAATCTTCTACGAGCAAGGCATAACTTATGAAAGTATGCAGTATTTTCGTCACCCTCTTTGAGCCATTGAATTTTGCATATCTGCTTCCATCTCCTAGCTTCGAGGAGGGAGATATGTTGCAAGTCCACTTTAAGAGCTAGGCTTCCATCTCATTGGTTTCCTCCTTGAGGTCAATAGCTTCAATTTCAAGTTTTATTCCTTGTGCTTCTTTGAGATCTTTCTGAAAAACCTGCAAGTTCCATGATCGCAGTGATTGGCTAAGGCTTTGAGAGTCTTCATTATAGCAAAGCCAGGGTGACCAACTCTGATAGATATCTGCCATTTATTTTGAATAGAACGCGCCAAATCATGATTACTAAGCCATCAATTATCAAATTTAAAAGGACATGGCCCCCATTTCAGAGTTTTTGACTCCAATAGCAAAGGGAAGTGGTCAGAGGTAATACGGGTCAGACGTCGGACATGATGAGTACAGAATTTCTCCTCCCAAGGGGCAGTGTACAGGAATCTATCCAATTTGGACATTGTTGGGTTATTTCGGAGATTTGTCTAAGAGAAAGCACTATTTATTTGGATAGGCTCTAATAAGCTGACATTGCTTATAAAAGCGTTAAATTTTCTCATACATAATCTGGATGGCCGCATCGATGTAGTTTGATGTGACCAACGATAAACATTGAAATCACCAGTAAGGATCTAATGCGTACCACATAGAGAATGCACAGCTTTTAACTCTTCCCAAAAATCAATTCTCAAACGTCTGCGAGCAGGGCCATATATGCCAGTGATCTACCATGAGTAATCATTTGTCCTTTTAATTTGGACAGATAAAGAAAAAATTCCTTCGTAGACTTCTGCAACTGAATGGTTCAGAGAATCCCATAACATTAAAATCCCACCAGAGGACTTCTGGGCATTCACAATAGCCCAATCAATGCTGATTAAACTCCAAAGGGATTTGACGAGAGCACGATTAACCGAGGTAAGTTTCGTTTCAGTAAGAATAACAAAATCAGGAGCATTTGAGGTGATGACTCCTTTAATTAAGGCATGTTTATGAGCAGTGCCAATGCCTCTAACATTCCAGGTAAGAATCTTCATTTAGGAGCAGAGCACCCCTGTGTTTTATTGCTATTGTTGACTTCCATAGAAGTCTTTATCGATGGAATAGGAATGATGCAGTAGTTGTGCTACACAACACAATACTTTGATATTATGTTAAATCATCACTAAATTGTATAAAAAGCATATCGACAAATGATGTGTTTATTATTTTTTATTCATATTTTAACTGTAGTAAACAAAAATATCAAGAATGTATGTATAATTTAGTAAAATTTTGGACATATTTTGGTGCACCTACTCATCCACACTATGTATCTAGTTTTTTTTTTTTTTTAAAAAAATATCCCATAAATTTCTATGAGATTTTTATTATTCTCTCATTGAAGATAGAGGCTTCTTTTTCCTTGGGATAAATGAATAAGAGATAGATTAATTGATTTTTCAATTAATATAAATTATTTTAAGTTATTATTTATCTAGTATCCAATAAATAAATATATCCAATAAAAGAATATTTAACCCTAAAATCATAACACTGGTCTCGAATAATCTAAATAAGTTGATAGTACAAATTTATACTAGTTGAACTATGTTCATGTTGGCATGTTAGCTACAATGTCAATTTTTGTTTTTTTTTTCTTTACAATATGTGGGATGGGGGATCGAACTTTGGACCTCGAGATTGGTAGTACAAATTCATGCTACTTGAATTATGCTCATGTTGGCATGCTAGTTACAATATCATTTTTTTTTATAACATGTGAGATAAGTGATCAAACCGTAGACCAATAGTATAAATTGGGGTTAGTTAAACTATACTCATGTTTGCCTACTACAATATTCATGAATGTAATTATGTGATTGAATAATTGGTGATTTAGTGGTCCAATGTACAAAGATAGAGGCCATTAACTCCACTGGTAAAGCCTTTATATTTGGATGGCAAGACATTTGGACCACAAGTTATATATATTGGGTTGGGGAGGAGCATCCTCTTGAATGTGTCAGGGAGTTTGTTAATATAGACTACAGTTTGCTAAGCTATGATGACCCAACATTCATAACTTTCTGTGAGTCCCATTCTATACTATTTTGTGGCTCTATAACTCTGATCTTCGAAACCAATAACCACTTTTCATTGTCTTTTACATCATTGCAAACCATGTAAACACCAAGAGATTCATAATGTCCCCCCTAATATAAAAAAACTTTTCTAGAACGAAAATGTTCCATTAAATCTTCGTTTCATAACTATTTAGCTTTTACAAATTATGCTGGTTTCTTTGTGACAGTCACTATCTTTTTTAAGGGAACAAAATTCTACATGGATTTTGAAAATATTGTTGAAAAGTAGATAATAAAATAAATGTCTTTTTGGTCTATAGGTTTTGGATCTAGTTTCTATTTAGTCTCTACCTAGGTTTCAAAATGTTACACTTTTAGTCTTTAAGTTTTGAGTTTGGTTTCAATTTAGTCCCAAAATTTCAAAATATTATAATTTTATCCGTTGAGATTTGAGTTCTGTTTCACTTTCGTCTATAGGTCTCAAGATTTATAATTTAGACTTATTTTAATTTTGGTTGGATACCTCTAGTCTTCCTTACTTCCTAGTCTTCCTTACTTCCTAAAAAATGTAAGTTCTTCGTCTGGACTCTTTAACAAAAAAAAAAAAGGATCAATACAATGGATAAATATCAAGCTAGATATCCCAATATGAGCTTAAACCCAAACGTGTGTATTTTGTGTAAAATCTATGCTAAATCCACAAATCATCTTTTCATTAACTACTTGTATTCCTCTTGGATTTGGTCTAAATTAAGTATCTCCACCACCCCTCTCACATTAGATGATATTCTTGACATCATAATTCATCTCAAACAAATTGTGGTGCAATCTTATCGGCACAAGCCTATGAAATTTGTGGTTGGAGAGAAATAACAGAACCTCTTAAAATGTCGAAAAGACACAAACTCGCACCTCTGGGAAGATATGATATATTTATCTTGTTGCTTAATGGTCTACCAAATCTCATCTATTTATAATTATGATGTTTCTGTTGGATTTTTTGGCAAAATATTAAAAGTGCAGTTGTCCCATATCGGTTAAATTGAATAATGAGGGTGGACTCCTAGCCTATAAAAGGAGCCTATGCCTCTAGTTTCAATTCGTTCTAGTTAGAAACACTTTAAGCTTAGTGTGCTAACTCTAATTAAATTCCTTTTGTATTCTTTAGTTTGAGAATGGGAAAAAGGTGTGAGTAGTATAAAAGTTTTGAGAGAGTGCTCTTGTAATTGGGGTCAGGAGAGAGAAATATTTCTGTGTGATTGTAATAATTTTTCACATAGTGGATTTTTCTTGGTCCGTGTTTTTCTCCAAGTTGGGAGTTTTCCACGAATTCTTGAAACGGGCTGCGGTATTGTGAATAGTGTGTGTTGTTCACTATTTGCTGTTTTGCTAGGAAGAGAAGCAGATATGTCAAGCTTTATGAGTTCAGTAAAGTTTAATGTGGAGAAATTTGATGGAAAGATCAACTTCGGCTTGTGGCAAGTGCAAGTCAAGGATGTGTTGATACAATCTGGGTCACACAAGTGCAAGTTAAGCGGTAATGGTGTTCTAGTGCAGTTCCTGAGTGATTTCAACGGAGATTCAAAGAAGAGAGTCTTCGAGCAAAAGATAGGTTGCTGGGGATGTGGACAGTCTGAGCACATGAATAACAGAGCAGGTTCGTCAAAGGGCTCTAGATCAGATGCTGACATTGTCTTTCTCGCCAAGGGAGACGGTGACTTCCTCTGAAGAAGACGAAAATCATCCTCGTGGTATGTCCGTTTTACCATGATAGAGGATGTGATGTTAGTGGTTCCACAAGTTTGCACACGGGCATTGACTTGGCGGTTATGTAAGGTGTGTGGTGGAAGTTGTGTCGATGGCTGAAGGACTTCTAGCAAGGTTATGCAAGGTGTGTGGTGGAAGTTGTGTCGATGGCTGAAGGACTTCTAGCTACACCAAGTAGGTGGAAGTTGCACCATAAATATCAGAAAGGTTTATCGGCATGTGACGAAAAAGGAAAATCTTGGAAGGTGGTATTCCAAGTGGTCTACTCTTTATGGTGGAGTAGGTTATAGTTCTCTGAGTTGAGAATTATGATTGTCGGTCGGTGAAGACATTGGATGTTGCAGAAGATGTGGATGAGGTTTTTCCCAACAGTTTCTTCTATTGCTCTGAATTGGAAGACTTTTCTCTAGCCTCTCTTTTGTATTTTTTTTTTTTTTTTTGCTTTGCCTCAATCTCTTCTCTTGCTCACCCCATCTACTTTTCTCTTTTGATTAATACACATCTTTGGTTCTAGGACATGATGAGGGTGTTATAGACGTGTCAACCTAATTGAGATATCTTGATGCATCTACTGATCCTCCAACCTTCAGTTTTTTTTTAAGAAAAAAACTTATTCCAATTTTAATAAGGATGAAAAATAGTGAAACTTAATTAATTAATTATAATTCTTTTAAATTAATTACTAGATATTAACACTAAATATTAAAATTGAATATTTTAGTAAAAAAATTAAAAGTTAAAAATGTTAATTTTGAAACCTAAGTACCAAATTGAAACAAGACTCAAATTTCAAGGTTAAAATTGTAACATTTTGAAACTTATGGACTAAATTAAAATCAAACTCAAAATTTAATAATTAAAAGTGTAACATTTTGAAACCTTAGGAACCAACGGAAATTAAATTAGATCCAAAATTTAGAGACCAATAAAATATTTTTTTCCACTAGAAAACATATAGATAGAAGATATATCATAAACTTAATTTTAAAAACCAAAACTAAAAAATATCAAACCAAACTTAAACAATTTGCATTGCTTTGTTTACCTTAAAATATTTGAGAGCTACACATGCTACTGATCATTGACAAATGTTACTGAGTTTCTTTCAGTTTCTATTCGCATTAATCTTTATGAAGTATTTCTTACTTTCAAGAAAATCCTCATATATATTTGTATTAGTCAAAAGGTAATTAAAAAAAAAAAAAAAAACTATTAATCCATTAGAATAATAATTTAGTTTATACAGTTTAAAATATAAAAATTTGATCCATATATTTTTAAATGGATAATTGTAATGAGTAGCAATTTTAAAAAATTACAAATATAGCAAAGTCTACTAGTGATAGACTTTGCTATATTTGTAATTTTTTAAAAATGTTCCTATATATGCTAATCCTTTGAATCTCATTGCTATTATTGGCAAATGTCTCTCTTTTTAAATTTACAACGATTTAGTTCATTCTCGTGAAAATTTTCATCCATGTAAAATATGGATTTTATGATATAAATTAAAACCATAGTCCTTTTAATTAATAAACACATTTGATTTCTAAACGATTAATCGATTAAGATACTCTATAAGATTTTTAATTTTTTAAAAAATGAATATATAAACAACCACAAAGGGAGAAATATTGTGCATAGAGAGAGAATGGCTTTGTCCTAATGGATAAATAGTTGATAACACTGAGTATAGGCAACCACAAAGAAAAGCAACTTGGAGGCCAAAATTTGAAACCTATGAACCATATATAATTCATTTTCTACCTCCAAAGAAAGTGATAGAAAAGATCTAAATGAGAAGTATTTCTCCAAGAAGGGAGAAATCTTGCAAGTTATTCTTCATTTATCATATAGCTAGCCAGACAATTTCCTAATAAAGACAATGCATATTAATGATTGCTGCTGATAAAACTTGTTCATCCATCCCAATTCTTGAGTTATAAATCATGCCAAAGTTCCAAAGGAAAAGGATAAGAGAAGAAGAATTAAAAACAAAAATATACCTTTTTTCCAAACCATTTCACATCTTGAATTGAGTAATTATAGGCTATCATTTGACTTCATAGGTTATTTTGTATTTCTAAAATTAACATAACAATTCAATCATCTCACAAGGCAGCATGTGATTCTACAAAGAAGTTTTGGTTTTGGTATATATTATTATGATAGAAATAATAGATACATAGATTTAAGTGTTTCACTAATAGAAGGTAAACTACATATACATGGATTAGGAGAGAAAATGTTTAATTTTTATCTTGAAGAGCAATAAAGTACAAGATATATATAGATGCATGTAAAGATTAAATGGTTTATATATAGCACTTCTTTTAAACCCTAATTGAATAAACTTAAAATAAAAGCTCAAAATGAAAATGGAATAATAATAATAATCTTGTTACAGATCTTGTCATTGGTTATACGAAGCACGAGGTAATAGATTCAAGTTATTTCGATATTATATTTGAAAAAAGATAACTGATTTGAAATTCTTAAAACCAAATCATACCCTTTATTTTGTAGAAGGGTACAAACAAAAGCATCTCCAAATATCAAGAGATAGCACATGGATTTTCATTGTGTTAAACAGTAAAGCCATGAGGGAAAGGAAGAAGGGGGGTCTCTCTGTTAAAGGACAAGTCAACTCAATCAATCCCATGTAAGGACACCCTCTCCTACCCCACTGTGCTTGCCTGATCAACTCCACCTCACTTTATTTTTTGCCAACAAATTTCTGAACTTTTTAATTTGGTCTGAATTATAGAAGTTGGACATGAATGACACAACTGTCTGCTCAAGAATATTAGGGCCGTTTGTGGCACTAACTAGACATTGATAGAGTGAGTTACTATAGCCCACTCCATGTTTAGGGCATCAACTATAATAATGGTGTGTACAACTATTTATAACCTACAATAAAATATAGGAAATACTATTTCAAAAAGCTCTTTTTATTACAATATTTACTATTTGTTACCGTATTTACTATTTTTCACTCATATTCTCTTTTCTTCTTTGCTATAGTGTTTACTATTTTTTACTTAAACAAAAATAGTTTACATGCCAAACACAAACTATTATAACTCACACTAAAATAGTTTCCGCACCCCCCCAAACACTATTATAACCCACTAACTATAATAACCAACTCAACGCTTCAAATGCCGCTTTAGGATTTCTTTTGACCATGAACCTATTAGAAGATATAATATTAAATTTGCTTTCACCTGTCAATCAGTTTAACCTTTTGGGTCAATCGATGAATTAAGATGGTATCAAAACAGGTGGTCTAAGAAATTCAGTATTCAAACCCCTACAATGTTATTTCCTCCTCAATTAATCTAGGAATGGATTCAACAGCTTCGAGAAGATTTAAACTTCTTCTGAACTTTTAGTCAAAAGTAAATAGGAAAAATTATGAGAGAAGAGAGTGAAGAGTTTTCTTTCTATTTATATTCCTAGTATATTTGTATATTTACGATCAAACTAGCGGAATTGAAAATCACCTTTTTTTTAAAAAAAAAAAATCAACATATGATTTGTATTCTCTTACCACTAACAAGATTCTAGGAGAAAATCAAAGCAAAGTGTTTTCTTTGCATTTATATCCTTAATATATCTGTATATTTATAATCAAACCAACCAATTTATTGTTATATATACATACATACATATATTAAAAACAAATATGTTTTGTATTTTTATACATATATTAAAAACAAATATGTTTTGTATTTTCTCACCTCTAGTTGTTTTTCTAAATTTTAGTTGCATTTAATGATTTTTAATCATAAGATAACCATAAGATTTTGATTTTTTTTAATTTAAAAGGTATCTTCAATATTTTTGCTGCTTTTAAGGAATTTCAATTATAAGATATCGATTATATTATTGTTTTTTTTAATATATCACCTATATTTACTTGTAAATACATTTAATATTTTTTAAATCTAAAACTTATTTTCAATATTTTAGTTGCATTACACGATTTTTTCAATATTTTCAATTTTAATTTTCCAACCTTCAACAAAATCCCTACAATATTGGTGGGTTGTTAAGAGTTTAAATACGAAACTTTTTTTTTTTTTTTAATTTTAGTTAAACGAGAAACAAAATTTTGCCTTCAAGCCCCAATTCAGAATTCAAAGTTAATCAAAAACTTAAGCAGCAACTTCCAAGTCGTTGATAAACCACACCTCTCAATCAAAGTATCACGAAGATGAAAATACTTTCATGTTATGATCCTAGTCGGAGATACTTTCATTTTATTGATGTGTGCTATTTTTCGAAGATACTTTCATTTGATTGATGTGTGCTATTTTTATTATTATTTTTTTTAACAAAATACTAAAGGAGAGGTGAGATCGGTAGATGCACCAAAATATCTCAACTAGTTTGACTCATCTTTAGCATCCTCATCATGCCCCCGATCCAAAAGCAGATATCTCATTCCACAAAAATATATACAAAAGAGTCAAGGGCAAGAGCCTGATGGCCACAAAGGAGAGGTTAGAGGGAAGCCTTCCAATTGAAGGCAACAGAGGAAATATCATAGTTACAAAATAGAGAGAATTTAGAATACCAAGAGGCAGTTAGGTACAAAATTCTTCTCTCAGCTTAGTAGGAGCTTTGTTAGAAGATTGAAATATTCTCTCATTCCTTTCCAGCCACAAGCACCAGAGTATGGCTCCAACTAAGTTGCTCAATATGATTTTCTTGGTGGATAATTGAGACGCATGGATGAGTATATTCAGCAAGCCATTCAGGGAGTTTGGCAAGACAATCCTAGTATCATCTGTGACAAAATGATTCCAAATAGAGGCAGAAAAAGTGCAGTAGAGTAATAAATGATCCATAGTTTCATTGCTCTTTCTACACAGTATACACTAATTAGGATTTAAATGCATCGAGGGATTACGGGCCTAACATTTGTCTATGGTATTCAAACCTTTGTGAAGGATAGTCCAAATAAAGACTTTAACTTTTTTATGGAAGTTGGTAGACCATAGATTTCCCACGGTAATGTTGATATTAGCATTAATAGAGTAAATTAAATGATGCTTTAAGGACTTAACAGAAAATATACCATTTGTGGAAGGATTCCAAGTAGCAAAGTCCTCGTCAATGGAGCATGGGGGGATCCATCCGTTCGAAGCCTCAACCCATTTGAGCTTATCGCGATCTCTCAACGGTCTCCTCAGAAAAAAATTCCAAACAACTTCAATAGTGGTCCATGTCTCCTAAACAGATAAGTGGGTATTCTCGAATAAAGCAAAGAATCAAGGAAATTTTTGATGTAATGGTCTATTTCCAGTCCAATTATGGAACCAGAACAGATTGTTGGCGCCACTGATGATATTCCACTTAATATTGCTAAGAATGTGGTGTTGCAATTTGACAATCTTAAACCAAGGGACTCTTGAGCTTGTGTAGTTGCATTTCAATGGGATGCCAATCATGGAGTTAATCATGTATTTGGATTCAATGACATCCTTCCATAGACCATCCAACTTCACAGGATATCTCAAAATCCATTTAGCTAAAAGGGCTTCGTTAGAAATTTTAATTTTATCAACATCAAGTCCTCCCTTCTCCTTTGGCCAAGTGACAAGATCTCATCTAACAAGGTGTGCTCCTCCAGACTTATCAAGACCGTTCCAGAGAAAATCTCTCATTTTCTTTTCAAAACTCTTGCATACAATCATGGAGGCTTTGAAAAGTAAGAGGAAGTATGCAGGAAAGTTACTTAGAACCACTTATGCAGGCAAGTTACTTAGAACCACTTGTGTAAGTGTTAATCTACCTCCTTTCGATAAACAGGAGAATTCCCAAGAGTTAAATTTCTTTTAAATCTTCTCGATTATAGGGTCCCAAAACATCCTTGAGTTTGGATTACCTCCCAACGACATGCCTAAATAATTAATAGGAAGGGACGTAGCTTGACAACCGAAAATCTGTTCGATGTACTAGATCAATTGAGCCTCAACATTAATGCCAACAAAATTAGATTTTTGCAAATTGATTTTGAGACAGACACTTCCTCAAAGGACTCGATTAAAAGGTGTAGATTTTTAAGGTAAATGATATCAGCCATCGAAAATAGTAGTGTTGTCAGCGAAGAGCAGGTGTATCACATGTATCTCTTTATGTTGTCCAAGGTATCAACAAATGAGACCTTTCTGTTGAGTTGTATCTAAAAGCCTTGAGAGGTAGTCCTACCTCTCATTGCAATGACAAATAAGAAAGGAGACAAAGGATCACCTTATCTAGTACCCCTCGAAGCTGGTATATATCCCCTTAGTTTACCGTTAATAAGGACGGAATAGGAAATAGATGAGATACATGCTTTAATCCATCTAATCCACCAATCAGGAAAGCCCTTCAAGCTTAGGATAGATAGAAGAAAGTCCCAATTGATCTTATCGGACGCCTTCTCAATATCAAGCTTGAATGTAACACATTTTTTCTTACTGCAGTGCCAGTAATCAACAATCTCATTATCAATAAGAATCAATTCTAATCAACAATCTCATTATCAATAAGAATCAATTCGGTGATCTTTGTCTTCCTCTAACAAATGTTGATTGGTTCATAGCTATCGTAGTTGAGAGAACAACTTTCAAGCATTCGGCGAGCACTTTTTCAATTATTTTATAGATGCTCGTTGTCAAACTTATAGGCCTGAACTCATAAATCTTCTGTGAGACTGTTTTCTTTGATGGGTTGATTGTAACTGCTTATTTTTTAGAAGATAGTCATTTGATTTAATTTGTTATCAAGTTTGTTATTTGATTAGTTAATTGTAACGGCTTATCTAATTAGGTTTAGGTTGTTAAGATTTTACTTTGAATAAATATGTGAATCTTTTGTTAAGATTTTAACCTTGTATAAATATGTGAATCCTCTTCATTAATAAAGGTGTGAAAGTCATTTAAAAGTGTTTGGAACTCTTTGTTTTGCTTCAACTTCCGCTCACAATCGCTCAAAATTACCTCTGTCTTTGTTGGCTATCCACCAAGAATGCCTACAAGTTGTCTGATACTGAGCAACGTAAATTCGTTATTTCAACGAATGTGGTTTTTCACGAGGAAGTCTTTCCTTTTCATACCTTGATTAAAGCCACACATACGCCAGACTTCAAGTTCTACAAACATAGACCTTCTTCCTAACGAGAACACTGTTCCAAATACAAGCTCTATTTCTATTGAAGAAGTTTCTACTGTGTCACCGGAGCAGCCGACATCTTTAAAAAGCGTTAATTTAAAAAGAAAAGAAAATAAAAAGGAGTCGCCACCAATCTTTTTTAAGCGTTAATTTAAAAAGAAAATAAAAAATAGTATGCGAAAAAACAGTTCGGGAGTATGGGGAAGGTGTTAGCACCTGACAACACCCGTTTAGAAAACGGTGGCTAAATCATTTTTATCTTGAATTAAAAATTATTCTTTAAATAAAATCATTTAGGAAGAAAAAAAAATTTAAAACAAATGTCTTATTTTACCCTCATCCCATAAAATAAATGGAAAATTTTGTCAAAATCTGTCATAGGAATAGTATTTTAATAAAAAAATTTAAAACATTAATTAAATTCATTTTTTCTTGAGATCAAATCTCGGACTCCCAAAGATGTGATCCCTCACCTCAAGAATTTTAATTTTTTAAGAAAAACGGGGTCAAGTTCGTTCTTAGAAAAACTTATTAGGAAACCTTTTGAAATAATATACAAAGGTTAAAAAAACGTATTTTTAAAAATATATATTTAAATGCCTTTAAAAGAGTTTTAATAATAAAAGATTTATGAAAAACTTAAAGAAATGTTAGCTAGAAATTAAAATAAATTTAAATGTAAATATTAAATAAGCAAACATAATTTAAGAAGCATAATATAAAAAAACATAAAAGGGCATATTGAAAATTTAATAAAAACATATTGGACATATTGGAGATCGACCTCGGACTCCCAAAGAATCACCTCAATAATTCTAAAAAAAAGAATCACCTATTCTAAAAAAAAAAGAATCACCTCAAGAATTCTAAAAAATGGGACTCCCAAATTATCTAGATTCCGTGGTCGGATATTTTAGGAAATAAAAGTGAAGATTTGAGGATATAATAATATAAAACTTGTAACATAAACATGAATATACAAAAAATAGAGTATAGTAAAAAGTTTGATAAATAAAATAATTAAATACTATATTTAAAAGAAAATTGTTAAAGAAAAACCAACTTAAATACTAAAAGTTGAAATTATAAAAAAAAAATCAAAATAAAAAACAATCTTAATAATAATAATAATAATAAAAAATAAAAAATAAAAAAGAGTCTGCGAAGAGGAAAAAAAGTGATGGGATGGACACACATCCCATCCCATCCATCTCTTTTTTCTTTATTTTTTTAATAAGATAAAAATAACAATAAATAAATTACTAAAAAGACAAAATAACTAAATAAAATAATAATAATAAAAAAAAACGTGACTGATGGGCGGCAGTCCCTATGACAGAACAGAAAAAGAAGAAATAATGATGATTAAAAAAGATAATAAAGAAATAATATAATAATAATATCATGATTAATTCAAAAAAATAATTTTTCACATATATATTTTTAAACTTTTTTTTTCTTTTCTTTTAACACTTTCAAATTCCTAATTCTTTTTAACAAAACTTCTTTTTTTTTCCTATTTTAAACTCTTCTTTCTCTTTCTACTTTAACACTTCAATCTTCTCCACCTTCCTCTTCTTTTACTCTCTCTTTATTTTTCTCTTCATCTGGTTTCTCCTTTTTTTTTTTTTTAACAAAACATCTCATAATTTTTCTTTTATTTTGAAAAACAATCTCCCCAACTTCACAATCAAGAAAAAAGAAGAAGAAGGTTACGAACCCTCAAGGCCACCAAGACTCTTTGCCTTAAGGTAAGCTTCTCTTTTTTTTTTTTTACTTCCTCTTTTTTTACTTTACTCACTCAAGAACACTAACACGCGCATATATGTTTCTTTTACTGCCTCTTTTTTTCTTTGAAAATAATAATAGAGATAATAATAAAGGTAGACAGAAAACTAAATGGAATGAGATAGGAGAAAGAAAAAAAAGGAAAATAAAATAGAAAGAAAAAGAAGCAAAACGGAAAAACATAAATAAAATAAAAAAGAAACGTAAACCGTAAATAATAAAGGCATTAGTGTAATAGGAACGAACATAAGCATAAATAACAAAATATTAGTGAACAAATGAGAGTAGATAACAGAGCTGGAAATTAAACAAGAACACGAATAAGAAAAATAAACATATTAAAGCAGTAAATAAGGCGTAGAATAAATAAAAAAAGACATTAAAGAATAATAAACCACAAACATATTACCTTTGCTAATTCTTTTTTTTTTTTTTTTTTTTTTTTTTTACAGATTGAAAGAAATAAAAGGTGAAGGAGATTTGTGAGCTGTTCTTAAAGTTGAAGGTTGATTTAACTCCTTCAATTTTAAGAACTTGCTAGAGGAAAAAGAGGAGATCTGAAACTTGTGGCTTAAGGCGCGCATCCTCGGGACTCTTGCCCTACCAAATGCAACCTTCCACTAACCTTCTGGAATCCCATTATTTTTTCTCAGTATTTTCAACTTTCTTTCTTTCTATCTTTTTTTTTTTTTTTTTTTTTGTAGAGTAAATCTCTCTCTTTTTTTTTCTTGCTGTCTAGAAAAAAGAACCCTCTCCCTCTCAAATGTAGCCTTGCTTATAAAGGCATAAATTTGTCATTTATGTACATGAAATTTTTTTGCCCTAAAACATGAATTTGAAAAGCTTCCTTAAATGTAAATGAGCCCAAAAATATGGATAAACACAAAATTAAAAGAAAAGAAAAATTAATGCAAAATTAAATTAACAAATAACTATATTTTAAATAAAGCCGGACAAAAATAGGTGGTTACAGCATGCCCCCTTCATACATCCTTGTAGAATTAGAAGGTGGACGAAGGTGTAGCCACTATTTTGTCGAGATAAAAAAATACTTAAAACGAATTAACGGTGTCAAGGGCCAGAGATAAACAAGCGCCTCATGACAAAATAAAACGAGTTGGAGGCAAGGGATAAACATGCTGGGATTAAAACCCAAAACGCAGCGGAAACGTATCAGAACCGTATCTCAAAATTAATTTTAATAATTTTGAAATACTTTTACATTGGCTAGGTTAAGCAAAAAAAAATTAGAGAAGAAAAGCTTACGTGTCACCACCACTTGGAGACCTTCCTTTTCTCTAAATCTTGAGGAAAGGTTTGTGGGAACCTTTTGGCAAAGGGAAAAAATACAGAACTCTTCTGAGAGGATTTTTTTTTTTTTTTTGAGAGAACGCTATGAAAAGAATTTTTCTGTTTAAGCACTATATAAGGAAGCGAGAGAAAAATGGGAAACGTGGGTGTTATCCCACGTATTAAGTAACTCCCCTACGTGAGTTACAACTAATTTAATTAATATTAAATTAATAATTAATAATTAATTAAATCTAATTTAATTAATCAATTCATTTAAATCATATTTAAATGAACATCTCTCACATAACCTATAGTTTTAATTCAATTAATTTAATTAAATCAAATTTAATTAAATTAGATTAAATTAAATAACTAATTAATTCTCCAATTAATTAATTACCAAATTAAATATCAAATATTTAATTTTAACTTGCATTTGAATCAAATTCAAATACATTTCTCTCATAACCTATAGTTTTAATGTACATCTAATGCGCATTAATTTTAACCTATAGTTTTAATATAAATCTAATTCATATTAAAATAATATTTGAACAATTTCAAATATTTAATTCTCTTACAAATTAACTTTGAATCATATCCAAAATTATATTTATATTATAAAGTTTAATTTGTAAAATAAACTTTATATTATAATGTATCATTATACATTATACTTTTCCTTAGTAAATTTGAACTTTTCAAATTTCATCCAAGAATAAATTTCCTCAATATTCTTTACGAGCTAGGAAGGGGACCTAATGGACCTACAGATCAGAAGCTCCAACGATATGAGATTAACGGGCTAAACTCATTAACCACATTAATCAATATTCGTTAACTATGGGTGTACTCCACTAAAGACCCACAGCTGCACTATTCTCACTGTAGATATATTTTTGTGTCTACGGATATAGACCAATAACAGCAAGTTAGTCCTTCACAAGTGTTCGTAACACCAGCTAGGTCAAATTACCGTTATACCCTTGGGTTACTTCTAAATCCTTAAGTACCAGTGCTCCTCTAATGAACAACATGTTTATGGTCCAACCATCAAACAGAAATCCCTCTCGGGCCAGTGAGAGGGTAGGGCCCTTTGTTCAAGTCTCGGAGACACCACTTAAGGGAACACTTATCTACTTACCCTAAAGTCAGGAAGGAGTGAAATCTATCTTGTATAATTATGTTCCTAGCTCCCCACTCAGTCTTGTCCCCAAAATAGTAGGCATATCGAGTCGGCAAATGGGCCACTCTCACCCATACAAATCAAAGGACAATCCCTCGTGAACAGGAGTACATAATATACTCAAGATTAAGACTAAGTTGCCTAGGTCAACCTATTGAAATAGAAACCTAACCAGTCAACGGAGTTATATCTAGTGGTTACTATTTCGTGGTCCAGTCTTATGCAAACTCATTGCATAGGATACCCCCACTCGCATGTCTCCTACACGAACGCGTTGGATCAGTGCGTTTGTATCAAATACAAAGTGGGTCGTATCCATAGTGTTACCAGGATAAAGTACCCAGCCCTATCCTTATACTATAGACCCTTTAGGCTGTAACTTGAACATTGATCTCAATATGTCTCTACATATTGTTCAAGACTCATAAAACAGCCTAGGATGTTAGTTTATTGGATTTTAGGGTTATTAAAACAAGATAAAATAATCAATAACATTTATTGAATAATAATGAATAACCATTTATTAATGGCGGTCAAAATACAACATTTACTATCTACGAGTTTTAGGGCATAAAACCTAACAAAACAAGCGTCATCACAGCAAGAAGGGTGTCGAGGCTAGGGATAAACAAGCACGACACGACAAAATAAAATGAGCTGGAGGCTAGAGATAAACAAACGTCATATGAAAAAATAAAAAGAGAGCTGTAGGCCAGGGATAAACAAGCGCCATCACAGCAAAACGTAAAACGCTCGAAGTCAGGGATAAACAAGCACTACCACAACAAAAAGTATCAAGGGCCAGGGATAAACAAGCACCACATGACAAAATAAAAATGAGCTGGAGGCCAGGGATAAACAAGCGCCATCACAGTAAAACTTAAAACGCTGGGAGCCAGGGATAAACAAGCACTACCATAGCGGACAGGTGTCAAGGGCCAGGGATAAACAAACGCCATCACAGCAAAACTTAAAACGCTGGGAGCCAGGGATAAACAAGCACTACCACAGCGGAAAGGGTTAAGGGCCAGGGATAAACAAGCGCCTCATGACAAAATAAAACGAGAGCTGGTGGCCAGAGATAAACAAGCGCCATCACAACAAAAATAAAACGCTGGGGGCTAGGGATAAACAAGCACCACCGCAGCAAAAGACATAAGGATAAATATTATTCATGAGTGCATGTATGCATGTATATGTATTCTTATTTCAATTTTTTTTAACACTTCTCTAGATTCTTTTCAAAAGAAGAAAACAAGTTAAAGTATACAAAATAGCTCGTTTTCTTTCTCATAAAAACTCGTAATCAGGTACCATTAACTGGAGTTGTAATCTGGATTCTATCATGCCTTTGAAATCTCCTTGGGGTGATTATTCGCCAAATAAAACACCATCTCTAGTCTTTGAGATCGATGGTAAAAAGAAGTTGGATCCATAAAAGACAAAGCGGTCTTGTAACTTAAAACTTTAATCTTTTCAACTTAAAAGGTTAAAGTCCTTCTTCAAACCTTAACAATTTCATAAGAGAAGGCTCTTTTATAGGCTTCATATAATCATCCTTGATAATCTTTAATAAAATGAGAAGGCCCTCTTTAAAACTGATTCTCTTCTGTGAGATAAGACAACGGACATCCTATGTCCTGCAATGAAAGTTGCATCTTCAAATGTAGTCATATTCAAAAAATGGTATATAATCCTTGATGAGGAAAAATGGCTTTCTGCCTATATATTAAATGAAGGGAGACTTCCCCAATTGATCATGTGTAAATAAATGGTGACCTTCCAAATAGTGGTATTTGATACAATTAGATGTCAACAATGCTTTTCTACATGGAGAACTGTTTGAAGAAGTCTACATGGATCTTCCCTTGGGTTATAAACCTATGGTTAGTCTTAAGGGGGAGAAAATGGTGTGTCAGTTACATAAATCAATTTATGGCCTTAAGCAAGCATCTAGACAATGGTTTGCGAAATTCTCTAACTTCCTTATTTCACTGGGATTTTGTCAATCGAAAGTCGATTAATCCCTTTCGATTACTCCCTTTTTATCAAAGGAAAAGATGAGAGTTTCTTGACATTACTTGTCTATGTGGATGATATAATAATCACTGGAGAAAGTGATATTTACATTCAACATCTCAAGAAGCGTTTGAATGATCAGTTTCATCTAAAAGGATCTTGGATCCTTGAAGTATTTCCTTGATCTAGAATTGGCAAGGTCCTCATTTGGTATTTTTTTTAATCTCAAAGACACTATGCTTTACAATTGCTTGAAGAATCTGGTCTTCTTGGTTCTAAACCAACTAGTGTTTCCATGGATCCTTTGTTAAAGCTATATTCTTCAGGTGATGATCTTTTTCAAGACCCTTCAGTATATAGGCGCTTAATTGGCAGACTGATTACTTAAATATCTCTCGACCAAACATCACTTTTTCTGTCCACAAGTTAAGTTAGTATATGTTCAAGCCTACCAAAGCACATTTGGCTATAGCACATCATTTGCTTCGCTTCACTAGGCAAATGAATATTTTAACCAAAGACACAGTTTTGCTATTCGTGTCTTTGTTGATGCAGACTGGGGGTCTTGCCTTGACACTCGTTGTTCAATCACCGTGTTCCGTGTATTTCTTGGGAACTCTTTGATTTCATGGAAGTCGAAAAAGCAACATATTGTTTCACGTTCATCTGCAGAGGCAGAATACCGGGCATTGGCTGTTGCAACTTGTGAAATTATATGGCTTCGTGGTCTACTCAAAGACCTTCAGATACAATCTGCATCTCCTGCATTATTGTTTTGTGACAAACTTGTAGCTATACATCTTGCGACCAATCCCATGTTTCACAAAAAGACAAAACATATCGAACTTGACTGCCATTTCATTCGCGACCGTGTTATTGATGGCACAGTCAAGCTCATGCATGTTCTCTTTTGTAATCAGTTGGCAGATGTCTTTACTAAACCATTATCAGCTACTTTCTTATTTCCTCTAGTTAGCAAGATGGGTGTTCAAGATATATTCTCCCCATCTTGAGGGGGAGTTTTAGAAGATAGTCATTTGGTTTAGTTTGTTATCAAGTTTATTATTTGATTGGTTAATTGTAACTGCTTATTTAATTAGGTTTAGGTTGTTAAGATTTTCCCTTGAATAAATATGTGAATCTTTTGTTAAAATTTTCACTTGTATAAATATGTGAATCCTCTTCATTAATAAAGGTGTGAAAGTCATTTATTCAATTTCTCTAATACTATTCTAAAAAAAATCGTGGAACAGCTTCATGATGTCATATTTGAAAATGTTCCAATATTTTTAAAGAATTCAATGGTGAATCCATCATGACTAGGAAGTTTTGTTGCTTCCCAAAGATTTTAAGCAATTATGAACCTCCTTTTCATCAAAGGTTCTGATAAGATCCGAGACTTAAGCGCAGAGCTAATTCCTTTCCGATCTAAGTTTCCAATGATGTGTGCTATTTTTGTTGAAATCCAAACACCTAAAACTAGCTATTTCTGTGCTTGAGCCAAGTAAATACAAGGTTGGCCCTCTAATAAATTTGTTGCATACTTATTACTGCCACCCATGTCCCATATTTTCTCTTAACTTCAATCTACTTTTTTTTCTTTTTCTTTTTTGTTAAATCACCTTAACCTAAAAGTTTAGACCGATGGAAAAAAATGTCATTCCAAAATTTTTAATACAAAACCTTATGTTATGTTAACAAGTTAAATCACCAATTAATTCAAAAGTAAAATATAATTACATCCATATGAATATACTCTTTAACACTTTCGACTAAGTTTAAGGATATTATTCTTTTGAATCTATGACTTTAGTTTTGTTAAAAATTATTAAATAATAATAAAAAGATTTATTTAATTTTGTCGTATGAAATAAATTGGTTGGAAGCAAAGTGATGTCAATGAAAATGTCAAAATCTAAATTTTACAGACATGACGATGTGAATGGATATTTCCTGAAATTTTATAATAATAAAAAATTCAACAAAAATATAAATTAGTAATAAACATTTTATGATTTTTTTTACAAGTTAACATATTTATTATTTATTATTAAATTTATATTATTAGTGACATTTTATTGTTTAATTTTTACGTTTGGTAGATTTTCTTACAATATAATAAAAATATCGATTCACGTTTTATGTCAATGTCGAATCCATAAAAATGTAGAAATATCGAAATATTGACGAAAATTTAACACGATAGTTAAAAGAGATTTGAGATGAGATGCATCAAGGAAGATCTAACAAAATGTTGAATCTTTAATTAACAGAGACAACCCATTAAGAATATATATATGGGGATCTGAGTCAGCTCAAAATGGAAGCCACGAATTGGAGGGATAGTGTTTCTGATTGCCATGAAGAAAGCATAAATGGGGGACACACTCCATGCTGGCCTTGTTATATATTTTATTTGTTACACAAAACTCTCCACATTCATATTGTCTCTCTCTCTCAGGTTTTCTCCACCAAACTTTTGATATTGTGGTCCTTTTTTAGGGTTGAGACAACCAAAGAAAAACAGCTTAAAGGTTTTGTCTATAAACTTTGAGTTATTGGTTGGAAAAGCTTTGCCAAAATTCCTTTTGGTGTTGTCATTCCCCCCATCTTGCCTGTTGTATATTTGTAGCTTACATAAAAAAGGTGAAAGCTACCTCCTCCTTCTTTTCCACAGCTTCTCCTCTCTTCTCTTCTCCTCCATTTCTTTTTCAAAAAAGAATTTTGATCATAAATGTACTCATTAATTGGAATTTTCTTTTACACTCGGTTAAAAGTATTGATATAATTGAATTTATCATGATATATTCATTTCAAGTTTTGGATTTGTTGATCTAAATTTGGATGAGTAAATTTGGTGTTCAACCTTACCTGGCAACAACCGTGAATTTGTATTTTGAGGAACAACAATGCCTGCGAAACAGAAGAGTAATTGCACACCGGTGTGATGTAAGCCACACAGACTCCGATCTTAAGTCAGCCAAACGATATGGATCAAGAAGAATGAAAATTTTGTATCTGAATTAGCTTACCTTTTCTTTAGCTCATTCTTCTATTTATAGATCTTCCTTGACCTAATATGTATTTTTCTAGGGTTTTCGAGATGCTTCCTGAGGGTCGGGTAATCTACGTTGGACTGGTTTTCTTTATCCTCCTGAACCGAAAATTTATCAGCTCGGTCTGCCGAGGCCGAGGCTGAGGCCAAGCCTGTGCTCCTGGGTCAGGCTTTTACTTCTCACTTTCTCCTCTAACCCAAATCGCATTTCTTACCCCATTTGATCCTTCGAGCAAGTTTCTTTACCTTTTTTGCCCTTCGATCCAGAAATTACCCACAACAGGATTGATTAGTAATTTAATAAAAGGTGATATAATAAGCAAAAGTACAAGACTTTATTTTATTTTATTTCATGACTGGTCCGCAACATCTATTTTTCTAAGACTTGTGCGATTCAAGAAGTTCAATTATTTAATACCTAAAATTTGTAGCATTGGTTTGAAAGATATTGAGATATAAAATGTATATTGTTGATGTCAAAATTTGAATAGGAAACAAAGAGTCTAATCTTATCATGACAACAATGATAAATTTGCTTAGAGATATGAAAAACGTGACCTGCAAAATAAAGGAAAACTTGCACATTAGTGTGATGCTTGCCCTACGTGCATTCCGATGCTTAAGCTAAAGAGTAAAAAATTGTGGAAGCTTACAGTTAGAATGGAGAATAAACTTACTTTCCATGGAGCTATAACCATGAATTTATGACCTTAGATAACCTAGGGTTAATCAAAATTGAGCTTCAGAACTAAATTAGGATAATTAGTTCATCAGGCTTGCCCCATTAGACATTTTGCAAGTGGCCAAGATCGAGCACGTTGACTTGGGCCATGGTCTAATACAACTATATTTCCTCTGGGCCTATTTTGGTCTTAAGGCTGCTATTTTTTGGTCTGTCATTTTTGCTTTTATATCATGTTTGAAGTTGATCTCCGATTCAAAATCACTCGTAACAAGTATTATCTATGCCAATCAATAATGTTTTGACACTAAAATGAAGTCTTTACTCTAAAGAAAAAGTCGCATATTCTTGTCTTTATCATTTAGTGAGCTTATGAATTGAAGTTTAAGATTGATCTCAAAAGATAAACATAATTCTAGTATTCATTTTTTGTTGGAGGTAAATTTGTGGCTTTGTTTTGGGTTTGAAGCCAAAAAGAGATTTGGATCAAGACGAGACAGATGGAAAAAGATGGGTAAATTATGACAAATAAATAATTAATAATTAAAATAATAGAAAATTTTCACAGATGAAAAGAATATCAAACTATTTACCGAAAATAACAAAAAAAAATATTGATAGATGTTGATAGAATATCAGTGATAGACTTCTATCATTCATATCACTGATAGATTCTAATAGACTTCTATAAACATCTATCACAACTATTTAAAAATTTTGTTATTTTGTTTAAATAGTTTCCTTATTTTTTTATTTTTAAAAATTTTTCTAAAATACATGAATAAAAACTTAATAAAAATCAGTAACACTTTAGATCTGAACCACCCATGAGTAAAGTATACAAATGTTCGTGTAATCAACCATTTTCATTGTTACACCAAACACACCAAAAGCCATTAAGCAAAGCACCAACATCATCTTGCCTCCTAAAAAGTGGCCAAATGAGGCTCAAACTGACCCTTCTTTGAAATCCTGAAAAAGAGAGAATTATTTGGTGTAGCCACCACCAAGACGTGACATAAAATTTTGAGACAATTATTAATTTATACCTCTAAACATTTTTTTTAATAAAAGTACGAGAGGCAGATAGGATGCAACCAAACATCTCAACTAGGTTGACACAGTCTTAGCACCCTAATCATAACTCCAAAAACCCAAATGCATTATATTAATAAGAAAGCATACATAGGCGAGCTGGAGAGGGAACTCAAAGTTAATTACAGACCAAGATAGGCTAATAATTTATACCTATAAATTTTAGGAGTTATATCAATTGAAACCCTAAACTAATAATTGTATCAATTTAAAACATGAACCTTTTTAAGTGTATCAATTTACACCTTTCATTACATTCCAAAAACATCATATGAAACTTATGAAAATTTAGGAGTCTAATTAACTAAAATTATAAGTTTTACACGATATTAGTTGAAGAAATTTAGAAATGTAAATCGATATACTTATGAAAATTTAAGGTTTAAATTGATATAATTATTAATTCAAAATTTTAATTGATACAACTCCTAAAATTTAGGAGTATAAATTGATATTTGCCCTAAAAATTTTCACTGTTAAATGATGAAAGAAAAATACTTTCAACAATTATTATAAAATAGTCACATTGCGGAAATGAAATCATATCACATAATTTGGAAAAAGAATAAAAAAACATTAACAAATTATTTTATGAGTTATTTTCAAATATTGTAAAATGAGCTAACTTATTACAAATATAGCAAAATGTCACTGTCTATCAATAAACACCGATAGAAATCTATTAGTATCTATCACTGATAGATAGTGATAGGTGATAGTGGTCTATCATTGACTATTTCTATTTATCACTTATAGATGGTGATATTTTGTTTTATTTGTAAATATTTTTAACAATTTTATCATTTAAAATAATTACTCTTATTTTATTGAAGGGTAAATTTTGGTGTGTTTGAAAAATACATATTCAAAGAAACATAAACAAAATAAAGTGTAGAAGCACCATTTTCACGTAAATTTAGTATCAAATTAAATTAGGCTTTTTTTTTTTTTTTACCGTTGAGACTCATTTGAAGTCTGAGCTAAATTGTAAAAACAAAATTCTTTTTAATTTGACTTGATTTTTTTAAAACATTGATTGAAAATTGAAAATAAAAAAAAAATTAGAGATAAAATAAATGAGTAATTATAATTTTATTTTCAAAAACTTAAAACTAAAAATTAAATAATTACCAAATAGAATCTAATTAAAGGATCCTTTAATGTTTCATGTTGTGTTACGTTGGATGAAGAAAATGCTATCTTAGAGCTATTTTAACATAAAAATTTATTATGTTGAAGTGTAAACTTTAAAATTAAAAAAAGAAAAAAAAAAAAGAAATTACCCCATCAAGAATTATAAAAGTGGAAAAATTGAAATTTGATTTGCCTCCAATATTACAATAATCAATTAACTTGGCATATATTGGTGAATCGATTTTTTAAATATGGGCAATTTTTATTATAATTCCGATGAGAGTGAAGACTTGAATTTGTACATACTTAAATAGGTTATTAAACTCTTGATTAGGTGGATTAGTTTTATTGTTAGTACAATAAATCATTAACATATCCATATATGTTAATAAAAAAAATACGTCTATATATATACTTAACTATGCTTGGTAATTAGTATGTCAACTAAAATCAGTCATAAAGTTTAAATTAAAATTAAAACAAGTTAATTCTTTTAAAATTTAATAAAAAAAATGTTATTAATATGGCAAAATTTGAGAATGGTTAAGGAATTAAAAATCTTTTATAGGTCAAAATTCCAATTCATACAAAGTAAAAGCAAAAATAAAGATAAAAATAATAAAATAAGAATGCATGGCCATGGCCATGGGCACCAGTAGTTGGCTCGCCAAATCGGAAAATGGGCTTTGAAATTAAAAAAAAAAAAGCCCAAATCATTGGATTGAGACTCAAAGCCCATTTAGGAATGGCTTAACTAGACAAAATAATTAAATTTACTACGCTAATAGCCTAATTAAAATGACAAAATTATAAGAATGTCTTAAATCCACCATTTTTTTTATTAAGTAGTTACAATATTACATAAAAATAAAGTTGAAAAGTCCATCGCACCCTCATTAATTTCTAGCCATATTTATTTTTAAAAATAGAAAATTCGTAAAGACACAAATATGGAAACAATTTTTTTAGAGTTAATTTCTAATTTTACTTTTGGTGTGTTATTTATCAAGTTGGAATGTATTTAATGTGGGATAATACATATTTATTTATTTTAATTGTAGGAGATTTGGTTTATTTAATGTGGGATAATACATATTTGTTGTTTTTCTTAATTGTAGGAGATCCAGTTTATTTTTTCTTTCACCTCAAAATTCCATTTATTTTCATTTTTAATTGTGTGTTATTGTCTATGTGATTTTTTTACATGATTCTTCTTTCATTTTTTTCGTTTCAATGTTTTTATGTTGTTTGAGTCGTGTACATTTATTTCTGCATTTTTACCATTTTTCATTTTTTCTGCATTTTCTATAGTTTTTTGGAAATATATCATGATTTTTTTTGTGTGTTGATAAATATACTGGAAAATGAAAATATGTATGTCATATATTATTCGGTATATAAGATGGTATATTGTAAAAATTGTCATGTTCGTGCACTTAAGAAATATACCGTAGTTTATTTCTTGAAAATACAAATATATCTCGAGTACAGTATTTTGTATATACGATGTAGTGTTGTATAAAATGTTATATTGTAAAAACTGTTATGTTGATGCACTCAAGAAATATACCGCTATATATTTTTGTTTAGAAAAAAATATATCATTGTATATTGCAACATATGAGTGTGGTTTATATGCATTTCATTTTGGAAAATTTTTACAAATAGAAAAAATGTCAAACTATTTACAGAAAATAGCAAAAAAAATACTAATAGACATTGATAGGCTTCTATCAGCATCTATCAGTGATAGCCTTCTATAATTTCTATCACAACTATCTAAAAATTTTGTTATTTTGTGTAAATAGTTTTTCTTATTTTTCTATTTTTAAAAATTTTTCTTTCATTTTTATATGTATATACGGGGCTTATTTCAATTATATGCAATGTTTATATCAAATGTAATTAGAACAAGTATAGATTTTAGGTAAGTTATGTAATATGTATATCATATTAAGATACATATTCCATGTACTTTGTCATATATATACATATTTATTTAATTATTATGAAAATATATACCTCATATTATATAATAATAATAATACTAACACATGATAAATTGGAGCATAAAATAAGATAGATGACGTCTTCATATTATTTGAAATAAACTTATAGATATTTAAAATTAAAAACATATTCCTAAATTGGAGGAATATATCCCATAACAATAAAGGAATAAAATAATGATCATTAAATCAAACCCCCAGCATTAATATTATTATATCTAGCATTAAATGATAATTAGAATGATTTGCTATTAAATTGAATTTCGTGCCATTTTTTTTATTAATATTTAGTTATAAAAAAAAATGATACATTAATAAGGGAGAGATTGAACCACAATGATAAATTTGTCCAAAATTCATGAAAAGAACTAGTCATAAAATATATTAGAATTTTAGGACATTAGTAAAATATTGATATTGAAGAAGGTTAAATCTCTAAATCTTTTTTAAAGGGGCAGTTGTAAATGTAGCCATCAGGCCCAAAGTATTAGCAAATATAGCACAATACACAAGAATTTTCATATATAGCAAAATTTGAATTCAACTTTCCGAATCTATCAGCGATATGTAGTAGGGGTTTATCAGTGATAGACCATATTGTTGGTAGGAGTCTATCATTGATAGATTTTGCTATATTTGCAATTATTTTAAAATGTTACTATATACTTAATTATTATTTCTAAAAGTGCTACCAAATATAATTACCCTAAAATCTTTATGGTAAACGACCCACCATTACACCGTAATTTAAAGGGAAAATAAGCACACTTAATGAAAATTAGATGCCAATTACTTGAAAAGGTCAAATCAAACAATAAATCAGCTTCAAAAGTATCATGATTCCAACACTGCCCAAAATTCTAGCCGATTCAGATTCCTCTACAAAATAGATTTAGGATTTTCTCTCAAGATATCAAAATAAAACACATAAAAAAAACTCCAAAAACTCCAATTTCACTTGCTTTTTTTTTCCGTACTCCTAGAGAATAAATGAAGCTTCAAACTAGATGATTAATAACTTCATTTGGATTGACTTGAGAAAAAGTGTTTTTAATAAAACTTATTTTTATTTGAACTCTTTCGATAAAAATGGTTTAAAATAGACTTCAAAATTTATTTTAAGTAGTTGTCAAACACTCTAATTTTTTCCACGGTAAAAAAGGTAAAGCTTCTTCGCCAAAAACTTGGTTCCATGTATTACTTGTCTTTCATGTTTGTCTTTTTCCTTCGGTTGTTTTGAGACAAAGGAACGAGAAAACTATCTTCAACAAAAAGAAATAAAAACTTCTTCCAACTTTGCTATAATTTTGAATTACTTCTAAATACTCAACACGTTTGACCAAAAGTATAATTCAAAAGTAGGAAAAATGTCCAAAGATATAAAAAGATCATATAAAAAATCACTTGATTAACACCAAAAATTGGAGCAAGACTCACCTTATTAAGACCAAAAATCAATTGATTAACCACCACGATCGAATAACCTGGCCATTGAGTGCTGAAATTGCAGAAAAAATAAGAAAATTCTACAGCAAACATAAACAACGTAAAAAATGAAATACTAAATATATATAAAATGTTTCTAATTAAAAAAGCATGATATATAAAATCTATAATCCAAAAAAAATGGTATATAATTCTATAATCCAAAAAAATAGTATATAAATATAAACCTGCAATAAAAAAAAGATAATGATATCTAAAACCATGTGTTTTTACTGCTTGTATTGTTGTAGATGTGTCATGTGCATTGTTGGTCCGTGTGACGAGTCTTAGTGACGCGAATGAACATGATACAAGCCCCGAGATATGGGATACGTGCACCAATTTGAATGATAATAAGTTTTTGTGACTTCATGTTGTATCTATTGAGCTGTAGTGGGTAATGGTTCCAATATTTGTGGAAGGTCTGTGTGGCCGCATACCACAACTCATGGGTTATCATTGTAGCTTATGTGTTGATCACTGTTGGTCTCGGTGACGAGTCTGTAAGACACGAGTGTTTCAACACTTAAGTCTACATGTTGCTTTGTGAGTAGCTGTCACGCATAGTTGCTGGTTTGTGTGAAAATTTGTGTATGACGGGGTGAGTTATTGAGTATTTGATAATACTCACCTTCTTTTCTTTTTCTTTCTTAGGTAAAGGCAAGGGCATACGAGGTGGCTAGCGGGACTCCATTGTGTGAGCTGGGAATTTACCGATAGGCTTCCGCATGTTTTTTTAGTTGGTTTTAGTTGCTCTAAATTCTTGAAAAACATTGCAAGTAGGGGACTTAGTCTTAAAATTTGCAAATGTTGATTTTGAATTTATGTTTGTTTTAAATCATTTATTTAGGGATCCTGAGCAAAACTTCCGTATTGTCTTTTAAAGTTTCTTCTTTGCAATAAAGTTACCGTGTGTTTTGTTATTTTAGACTCTCATATCCATCAATTTTGTGTTTTAAAAACCCTACTTGCATGGTAATGGCCTAGGACTTAAGAAAAGTTGGGCTGTTACATTTGGTATCAGAGCCCAGGATGGGGTTTTGTAGACTTGCTTACCTTGTAAGCTAAAATAGTTTCCCATGGCTACACAGAAAACCCCGTCACTACTAGGTACATTCCAAAAGTTAATTTTTGCAGTGAACTGTTGAATTTTTTATATAACTAATTGATAAGTTATGTTTGCTCAAACTTCATAATTTATGTGATTATAGATATTGGGTGTACTTTCACTATCTAAGTAGTTATGGAGAATTCTTTTCTGATGCAGGGATTTAGCCAGATGCCTCCTCGACGTAGAGGCGTTAGAGGGGAAGGAGGAAGATGGAAAAGAGGAAGAAGAGGCAAAGGAGGCAGAGGAGGGAATGCAGACCTTCCTGTCGATCCAGAAGTGGACCCACCTCAGGTGGACACAGAAGAGCAGGATGAGGAATTGCCATCAGCCCAGCAACAGGGGCCAGAGGCCACGACAAAGGTTGCTTCAGCCTTATGGGATATGGTCTGTCAAGAGGTGGCTGGGCTAGCACACAACCATAGAGGAGTAACGAAGGAGGGGATGTACCTGAAGGACTTCAAAAAATGGGACCACCTACCTTCAACGAGTCATCGGATGATTTGGTTGAAGCAGAATTGTGGTTGGTGGCAATTGAGAAAATGTTTCAAAGTATGAACTGCCCTAAGGAGCATCAGGTGCGGTGCAACACCTTTGTTCTAAAAAGGAACGCGTATTTTTGTTGCAGACTGCTAGTCGAGCTATGGGTGTCGCGACGAGTCTATCACGTGGGCACAGTTTAGGGAGGCATTCCTTAGGAAGTATTTCACCCATGTTGCTCGTCATTTGAAACTCTAAGATTTTTTTAGCCTAGAGCAAGGTGACATGTCTATGGCAGCTTATGAGAGAGAGTTTACGTGACTCTCTCGTTTCTCTTCTAGTGTGGCGGATGATGAAGCCGAAAAAGTAGATTTATTTGTTATGGGCCTTAGGCCTGTGATTCAAGGCACGGTGACTGTGCATAGACCGTCAGACTATGGTAACGCCATACAATTGGTAGAAGTGTTAGATAACTGGGCACTTCTGAAGGCCAAGACATTTGCTGGAACTGGGACGTCTGTAGGACAGAAGAGAAAGGCAGACCAAATGGATGCGACTATGGATAAGGCTAAGCAACATCAGGATCGAGGTGGCCAGCAAGGTAACAACAACAACCAGTGGAATAACAATAGCCTTTTCTGTAAAAATTGTAAGTTCAGGCATTGGGGTCGTTGCCAGTCAAGTAGTAAGGTCTGCTATTCGTGCGGGTTTAAGGGGTATGTTTCTACAAACTGTCCCTAGAGAGGTAATTAGGGAAGCTGTGGTCAGGGGACAGCAGCCCCACGTTCTACTTAGAGTAACTCAACCTTGCAACAAGGTAGAGTATTCGCCACAAATCGGGGAGAGGCAGACAAGTCCAGCGTCGTGTTTACAGGAACATTATCGATTCTTGGTCATTTCCTGTTGGCTTTATTTGATTCTGGTTCTACCCATTCCTTTATTTCTACATCTTTTGTGAGCCAAGTTTAGCTCGAGTTAGATTCGTTGGGTTTTGTTTTGTCTGTGACAACCCCGGCGGGGGTTAGCATGATGGTTAGTAGGAAGGTTAGGGTCAGCTGTCTGTTTATGATTGAGTTCTAAATGTGTCATTGATCGTGCTAGACATGAGGGGTTTTAATGTTATTCTGGGGATGGAATGATTGGTAGAAAACCATGCGATTATTAACTGTTTTCGACAGGACGTGTTGTTTAGGCTGCCATCCTAGACGTGCTTCAGATATAAGGGGTATAGAACAAAAGTGTGCCCTCGTTTGGTGTTAGCCTTGAAGGCTAAAAAGTTGATCACTCGTGGGTCGGGTTGAATATTCCATCATTCCTGTGAATATAGTAGTCTAACTAGGTTCAACTTGATTAGTGTGTGCTTATTTTATTGCTTGAATCCATTTAGCTAATTGGTGCAAGTAGAAATAGCCAATTGCTCGAGAGGGTAAGTAGTTATGGATCTCACTAATCAAGGTAAGTAGTGTCTTTAGAGATAAAGATAACCTTACATTCAAATAACCTCCAAACATGCATCATAGAAATATGATTAATGTGGCTTACTCACCGAGAGGTGGAGTTGATGTTTGAGGCTAAGAACATGATCCGAAACTCATATAAACATTCAAAGGAATGATGGAAGTTCTTCCCAACCTCATTTTATTCCACTGCATCTTTTCATTTTTATCTTCTTGTTTGTGAATATTGTTGTACACCACACACATCTATCTCCAGGGTTATTTTATTTTTATGCATTCTATCTTTATATTTCATTCACTATCCTAAAAAATATTGTTAAACATCAAAGAGTAGATCGTCATACTTGCATGATTACAGATTAATATTAGTCTTTGTGTTCGACCTCGAAACTCATAGAGACTAATCTTTTTAGAGCTTATACTTGAGTTCTTCTAAGGAAAACTTGTGTTTAAACCATTAATTTCTGCATCTCTATGAACTCACACTGATGAAGACGAACAAGTTTTTTTAATATATGTATTAACAGTTTCCATACAAATAACAATAAGAAACATACTTTCTTAGAAATCTCAAATCAAATCATGTCAACTACTCTAACATATTAGGCATTCCACAAACCATCTAAGTTAGTTGATATTTATGGATAAAATTATTAAATGTAAGGATAAGTGAGGTAGTTATTATTATTATTATTATTATTATTATTATTATTATTATTTTGTTCAAAGGTATATATATACATACACATACATACATATACATACATGTTAAAATTTGAAAAATTGTATTGGGTGTCAAATTAAGATTAGGATTTAACAAGTATGACTCCAACTTTTTAAATTTTGTAAATATAGCAAATTAAAATTGGTGTAACCGGTGTTTCTTATCCAAAAGTCAAAGGGGTAAGAACCCGCTATGAGTCACTTCCCACACCCAGTCATCAATATCTAAAAAACCATATGTAGCCACTGGCTATACTTGGTTACCCAGTTTCCTTCTCAAATTTTGGGTTACAATTAGAATCCAGTGTAAATGGCAATCCACTGCCAGCCATGAACTCGAATCATTAAAATAAAAATTATCTTCTTGGTTTAATAATTATATCTCTGTAATATAAGATTACTTCTCTATCCATTTAATTACAAAATTGCTACAAATCTTTATTTACTTAAATGCCCTTAAATTTAAAACACTTAAATAACTTGTCATTTTCAAACATGTTTCAATAATGTATCAAGTGTATATCAGTAAGGTATAAAGTATATATCAATAGTGTATCAAATGTATATCAATAGTGTATTAAGTATATATTAGTAGTGTATCGAGTGTATATCGATAGTGTATCAAGAGTATATTAGTAGTAGGAAAGTGTATCAAGCATGTATGTTTCATCTAACTGTATATCAATAGAGTATCACAATTGTATATCATAGTGTATTATGTATATATTAGTAGAGTATCAAATGTATATCGGTAGTGTATCAAGTGTATATCAATAGTGTATGAATTGTATATTGTCGCAACGTCATCGCAACGCGGAGCGGCCGACGTCCTCCCCTAAGAGTCTCTTTCGAGGTGAGAGGTTTTGAGTCGCCACCAATCATCTTTAGGTGTGATTGGTCACCATTTTTTTGAAAAATAAAAACGATCTACCAAATCAGATTTAAGGTTTGGGAGTCGGTTGAGTGTAGGGAAGGTGTTAGCACCCCTACAACACCTGTTTCAAAAAAGGTTATCATGTCTTATTTTAAAACTATCCTATTATTCTTTGGTCTGAATAAAAGTATTTTTTAATTTTGTTTTTTGAATGTTCCAATGATATTAATTCACATTTAGTAGAAAAATATGAATTAATAATTATGAGCGGTTTGAGGCCATTAGAAAAATCTTGGAATTTACCTTGAATTTCAAGATAATTCCTCACTCAAGAAAATTAGAAAATCAATATTTCATAATATTCTGTCATCGAATTCTTTGAGGAAAATTTTATGTGTTTTTAGGACTATTATCCCAAAAAGAGAACACTACTAAATTTCCTAAAACAGTTGTTTGTTTGAAAACAAATAAAATTTGGAGAGTTTTGTGTACTCCTGTAACTCCAAAAGATCCAAAAAAAAAAAAAAAAAAAAAAGAACACTACTTCTACCCCAAGTTTAAAATTTCATTTAGAAACAAATTTTATTTTAGAACTTAAAGAAGTAGATTTAAGTCACTTTAAAAATGAATAGTTCTTATTTTAGAAATTCATTTTAGAAGGTAGGCAACTTATTTTATTTCAAACTCTATTGTCGAAAATAAAATAAAATTAAATTAAATTAAAAAATTGGAGAGTTATTATTTCAGAAATCCAATTTAAAAGGTGACAACTTATTTTATTTCAAATTTCATTGTCAAAGTTCAATTTTGAAAAATTAGAGGGTTCTTATACCAGAAATCCAATTTAAAAGGTGACAACTTATTTTATTTCAAAGTTTATTGTCAAAGTTCAATTTTGAAAAATTGGAGGGTTCTTATTTCAGAAATCCAATTTAAAAGGTGACAACTTATTTTATTTCAAACTTCATTGTCAAAATTTAATTTTTAAAAATTGGATGGTTCTTATTTCGAAAATCCAATTTAAAAGGTGACAACTAATTTTATTTCAAACTTCATTGTCAAAGTTCAATTTTGAAAAATTGGAGGGTTCTTATTTCAGAAATCCAATTTTAAAAGATGTGAAACAAAAATTCAACAACATAAAATAATTTTTGGCTATTTCAATTTTATGGCGAATTACCCGGTAGAGGTGTTCTTACGGTCAACTTAAGTACCTCAACCTAGACAGAATCATCCATAAGGTTCCCTTATAGCCAAATTTTATTTCAAAATCATTAATGAATGGTTGATATACAGATTTTAGTTAGAGAATCTAAATGAAATTCATTTTGAAAATTAATATAATTGAAACACCCAAATTGATATCAAGTACAAATTCAATTATAAAGAATATTGGAATTTAATTTAACAATCAAATTGAATTAATTCTACACAAAAATTAAGGGAGTTGGAACACCCAAATTAACGTCAATAACTAATTCAATTAAAAATAAAATTGGAATTGGACTTAACAACCAGAGTGAATTAATTCTACACAAAGATGGGGTTGGAACACCCAAATTAACATCAAGAACTATTTATATTTTTTAATTAATACCAATTTAATATCAATAACATCACAGCCTATTAAATATTACAATATCTGTGAGAGATAATAATAATAATAATAATAATAATAATAATAATAATAATAATAATAATAATAATAATAATTTTTTTTTTATTATTATTATTATTATTATTATTAAATTAATGCAAATTAATATCAATAACAACACACCCCACTAACATTCTATTTCATTAATTTAATAAGTTTTAGAAGTTAAATAGTTTTGTAACTCTCACCTTCTACCACTATGAAAATGACTCTTTTTGAATTCCTAATGTCGCAACGTCATCGCGACGTGGAGCGGCCAACGTCCTCCCCTAGGGGTCTTTTTTGAGGTGAAAGGTTTGGAGTCGCCACCAATCATTTTTGGGTGTGATTGGTCACCCATTTAAAAAAATAGCCTACTTATCCAAAGATAGGTTCGAGGGTCATTGAGTGTAGTGAAGGTATTAGCACCCTACAACACTCGTTTGAAAGCGTCTATTTCTATTATCCAAAATTGTAAAAATAATAATATAAAAAAAATAAAAAAATTTGACTAAGTAATTCCCAGGTAGAGGTGTTCCCTTATGGTCAACTTAAGTACCTCAGCCTAGACAGAATTATTATCTTAGTCAATTATATTTTTAAAATATTTGATAAAAAATAAATAAAGGTAATGTCTCACTAAATTTTACTATAACTTTAATAATAAAGTATAGTTGAAATTCATGAGTGATAATGTACATCAATTTATGTTTGAATTTTCTTATGAACTATTTTCCTCTAGAGCCATATTGACTCTATCATGGGATTTATGAAAAACTTTAGAAACATTTGAAATTCATTTGAAAATTCCAGAATTTAAATTGATCTAAAGTTTTACTTTGGAAACTTAAGTAATAACTAATTTGAAACTCATTTAAATATCTCAACATAAAGCAGTTTTGAAATTCACTTTCAATTCTAACTTAAATTAGGAGATGCTTACTATATTCTATTCAATTCATTTTGCGCAATTATAATGTGAAAAATATTTGTGTTTAAAGTTTAAAATCCAAGAATTTGGAAAAGAAAATTCGACATTAGAGAAAATAATTTTTAAAAACATATTTGAGAGTAGTATAAAGGGTTAAATTTTCATTTTAATTTATTAAAATACCAAAATCATGGAAGTCTTATTTTAACAAAAATCCACAATTTAGGGTCTAATGCATGAAATTGAGAATCCAATTTTACTAAGCAACATTCATGGAATATAAAGTAAGCAAAAAGTAAAATATTTGAGAATATAAAAAAAAAAACTTTGGTAAATAATAGGATTAGATGAAATAGTGAGAGAAGAATGTTTAATTAGATGGGAGGGTGTAATAATAAATATAAAAATAATAATAATAATAAATGAGTAAATATGGTAAAAATGAAAGGGAGAGAAAAGATTTAAAAAAAAGATGCGGGACCCACTATAAATAAATAATATATTAAAAATGTACGTGGGACCCACTATTCATTTAAATAAATAAATGATATATAAAAAATATGTGGGACCCACTGTTGATTTAAGTAAATAAATAAATAAATATATAATAATGTATGTGGGACCCACTGTTTTTAAAATAAATAAATATATATATATATAATAAAGTACGTGGGACCCACTGTTTTTAAAATAAATAAATAAATATATATATATAATAAAGTACGTGGGATCCACCTTCACCAAATATCTTCCCATCTTCTTCTTCCCATATTTCTCTTCTTCTTCCTTTCCTTTTTTCTTCTCCACCTTCTCCACTTTCTCTTGTTTACTCTTTTCTACTAATGGATTCACCGCCGATCGCCGGAGATTATTCACGGAGGTTCGTCGGAGATTGTCCTCGGAGGTTCGCCGGTGGGTGGCCTTTGGGTCTTCTCCCTACCCTTTTTACACCTCGTTTCTTTCTTTTCTTCTCAACTTTCCTTCTCTAATTTCCCAATTTCTACTTCTTTTTCTTCTGTTCTTTCACTTCCTTCCACCTTCTGTTCTTTCACTTCTTTCACTCCCCTTTCACCTCTTTTTTATTTGAATTTATAGGCTCTTGTTTTTATTTTTAAATAGAATTGAACGTTAGAGAGGTTGAGGAAAGAAAGGGAGAAAAAAAAAAGTATGTTGAATATTAAGTTTGAAAAGAGAGATAAAATGGGAAAAAAACTGATTTAAAAAAAATACTTTTTTTTTAAGAAAATAAAAACCAATTTTTCTAAAATAATAAATAAATAAATAAATAATAAAACTTTAAATTTAATAACAAACCCCTTTTTTCTAAATATTTGTTATTAACGCTTTACTCTTTTTTTTAAAAAAAAAAAAAACACTAAACTTCCAATTTCATTAAATATCAAACTTCGATTAAAACCAAACATTATTTTAGAAATGAGCCAGACCAAATACGATGTCTACACCTAACACACCTAAGCCTTTATCCTTTCTTCATTTTTGTTCTTTCAATGTATTATTCTCAAAGTAATTTTAATCTTCAAGGCTTCTCAAACACGATGATGGTAGATTCAAGTTGTGAAGGATGATTCATGATGTTATATATAATATTTCGATTTTTAAAATTTTGCAATGCTTTGTGAGCCGATCCTATTTGAGAATATATGTGTATATACCAAAGCGTCTTTATTTCTCATTTATAATCAATGTATTGTTTTATGTTTGGTTGAAAAAAAAAGAAAACTTATTAATGATATATTACAAACTTATGTTCTTCATTGAGTCTTTGTGCAATGTATTGTCTCACGAATATTGTAATATTTAATCATCAATAATAATTTTATATGAATATGAAGTATGAAGCATTAAAATAATACAAGTTTTATTAAAAAGCAAATACGTCATTTATTTAATTCTATCTCATTTAATTTTTTTTACTATAGAATTAAAATAATCCAATTATTTGTAACAGATAAATTATTTTGTTAAATGCATAGTTGTCATACCCCAAATTATTAGTATTCTCATTATTACTATATTAAACCCACAACCATTCAAATTCTACCACCAATATATACAACAATAAATAAAGAAGCCGAAGACATATAAATGACAACCACAAATCGTGATAGATGAATATGTGGTATATACAACTACAATGCAATTAAATTTTAAAAAACATTCAACTAAAAAGGCATATAAGACTTTGTTTTAATTGACAGTAAAAATATTTTTTTTAAAAAATCATTATAAATTTTTTTAGAATTATAAAATTTATTATATTTAATAACATTTCACCAAACATTTCAAATGGAAAAAAAACTGTGCACTACAAGATTAAAAAAGACGATTATGATAAAAAATAAAAAAAATAAAAAAATTAAGAGGGAAATTTTCTAAGTTCACAAACCTAACTTTTGAAGAAAAAAGAAATTAGTAGAAATTTTGAGTTTTCTTTTATTATCTTTATTCTTTTGGACTTCTTTTAATTTAGCCTCTTCTATCATCTAAATTTTTATTGATGCAATAAATAATTTGTTACATAAATATGCGCAAATCGCAACTACGCACCACCACATATTATGGTAGTTTTTGCAATTTGTTTTAAATTTATTATTGGTCAATTTTAACATTTACCACATGAGAGATTAAATTAAAAAATATTAAAATATAAAGAACTAAATTGAAGCATTCTTTTAAAAGAATAGAGATTAAATAAAAAATAAAAATACAAACATTATAGACACTTTATACAATGAAATCATAAAAACATTGAACAAACTAAAATTCAAACCTATTATATGAATATATAAAATTAATATTAAGTCATTAAAAAATATTGTTTTCAAATATAGAAAAATGAGTCAAATTATTTACAAATATAGAAAAATTTTACTTTCTATGAGCTATAGACCGCAATAGAATTCTATTGCTTGAGCGATAGAAGTATATCGCAGTCTATCACTGATAAATACTGAAATTTTTCTATATTTGTAAATGATTTGATATTGTTGTTGTTTATAGTAATTTCCCAAAAATATTTATATTAAATAATATTTTACTCAAATTATTTAAAATTAGCACGCGTGCAATGCACACGGTCAAATACTAGTATATGAAAAAGTGAGGATGTAGGAAAAACATTTTTGGACATTTTTGTTCCTTCTCTATTTTACTTATTTACACAAATACCATTAACAATTAATTATAATTAATAAATTAATTCATTAATGCTTAATCAATAATAAGTTATAGAAATTTAAATATTGGAGTAATGTAAAGGGTCTTCCAACTTACAAGTTATTTTCCTTTTTTAATATAAAAGAATTTTAAAGAGTTTTAAAAGTCAAATAGTTTTGTAACTATCATCTTCTACTACTATAAAAAGGGGTTTTTTTTACCATTTTTCTCATCAACGCTCAAGTTTCAAGCTTAAAGCTTTCTTCATTTTTGTTCTCTCAAGTCTTTCATTGTTCTCAAAGTCTTTCTAATCTCCAAAGCATCTCTCAAGATATTTGTGTTTATATTCAAGTCGCAAGAATGCACGTGTCAAATCAAAATCTCAGATCTTAGACTTACTACTTTAAGAATTCACATTGATATGAAGTTGAATAATAGAGTTTGTTTTGCAATTATCAAGAAGTGAGCAAATCTATTTTAAGAAATGTGTATAGAGGGTCATTGATTTTTTTTTTTTACTATTATTTTCTTATTATTCTTTTATAATTAGTTAATTGTTAATTTCATTTTTTTATGAAGAGAAATTGTTAATTTCATTTATTATGTTAGAACAGAAGTTATTGATCAATCAATTGTATGCTTATGTTTTTTTTGTTGAAATAAAAATCTTGTAACTACATGCCTAAAGAAATTGGTAATCGCTTATAAAAAGTAAATTAATTAATTAATAAAACATCAACAATAAATTAAAATTTAAAATGTGAGAACTAAAAGCTAAAAATACACTTTAAATATGATATGAAATCAAATTAGTAAACTAATTTTAATCATTTTACCTCATGCCAACAAAAATTGTTAATAGTTTATAAATAATGGTGATATTAAATTTCATTTTTTTCTAATTAACAATCAATAATAAATTTATTATTGATATTTAATGGTTAATGACAAAAAGTCAAAATAAGACAACAATAATTCATTCATCCACACATGGTAAACAAAAATTAGAGAATAATAATCCAAATATTAAAGAATAATAATAAATAACCAAAATATTATGAGCTGTTTTCAAATATAGAAAAATGAGCTAAACTACTTATAAATATAGAAAAATTTTACAGTCTATCAGTGATAGACTGCGATAGAATTCTATCGCTCAAGCGATATAATTTATTTGCTTGAGCAATAGAAAGCAATAGAATTTTATCGCGGCCTATCACTGATAGACAGTAAAATTTTTCTATATTTGTAAATAGTTTGATATTTTTTTCTGTTTATAGTAATTTTCCAAATATTATTGTGAAATAAGTATATACTTATTCGTAAAACAAAATAATTTATAATCATTCAAATGTCGTTTTTTTTTACATAAAATCATTCAAATGTCGTTGCTCATGAGATTAAGGATGAAATATATACATGGAGTGACGACATAATTATACGTACATGACGCAATTTTAAGTATGATGTTTATTTATTAACCTATTTTGTTTAACTTAGATTTCAAAATATTTTTGAACCTTAACTAATTTTTTTTAATAAATGAATTAATAAATATAAAGATATTTGACGTACAGAATAAAATTAAAGCACACTAACATACTAAAATTAATTTTAATATAATGAAAATTAATAACATTTTAGAATTAAGTAGTTTCAGATTAATAAAAAGTTATACACGTACATTGCACGTGGTAAAATACTAATTTCAAAGTAGCCAATTAGTGAAGATGGAAATCATGGTGGGGTTGGCCCACACTCTCATCAATGTCATGCAAAAAGTATCACCTATTATTTAAGGCACGTTTGGTGTTTGTGTAAGCCACACACTCTCATCCATACTATAGCCATGAAAGGAGAACCACAAGCTCCCCATGTTCTTATCTTCCCTCTTCCCTTTCAAGGCCATATCAACTCCATGTTGAAGCTAGCAGAGCTTCTTTCACTAGCTGGCATCACCATAACTTTCCTCAACACCCCTCATTCTCACCACCAACTCACTCACCATTCCGATGTTCTCTCTTGCTTCTCTCGCTTTCCCGCCTTCTTCTTTCGCACCATCACCGATGGCCTTCCGCCCGATCACCCTCGAACCATCGAGTTCTTTGCCCAGATTATTGCCTCCTTCGACACCGTCACCAAGCCGATTTTTAAACACTGGCTGAATTCGGGCCATTTCGGTTCTGATCTCACTTGTGTTGTGCTTGATGCATTCTTTAAGAATCTTGTTGATCCTGAGGACGCTGAAATTAAACACCCCATTTTTGGTTTCCGTACTGTTAGTGCTTGCTCTGTTTGGGCTTACCTTTGTGTTCCTCAACTCATTGAAGACGGCCAACTTCCTATTAGAGGTACCTTAGCTTCCTATTTGTGCTTTAAATTTTATTTTCTGTGTGTTTGGTGGGTGTGTGTTTCGTTACTCATTCAAACTTGCTACACCCCACTTGTTTTCTGCTCGATGGATTGAAGAGTAATATTTAGATGCATCTCGAAAAAAAAATTTAGAAAAAAGAATTTGTCACATGCTAATTAAACTATGGTTAAACAATTGAGTGGAAAGTAATTGTTCCCAATTTTTTTAAAATTTAAGTAGAAATGAGAAATCAATAAACATGCAGTTGTTTTCTAAACTTGGTAGGATTTTAGTTTGTATTTTGAAATTTTTGTAATTTAAGTTTATTTAATAACAATTTGATTTTTTAAAATTTAAGCAATGATATTTCAATCTTTTTTTTTTTGTTATTTATAAAGGAGTGCTTTAAAAATCTAAGTTAATTTTTTAAAACTAAGAAAATAAGTTTTTATAAACTTTGATCTTAGTTTTTGAATGTGGATAAGAATTCAAATCTTTATTGTCAATATACTGTGATACAAAAATAGTGAGAAATAAGCACAATTTTGTCTTAAAAAAACTAAAAAAAAAAAACAGTTAAAAAACTCACAACCTTAATTACATTTGTTTTTTTAAATTAAGCTGATAAATATTTCTTTCATCAGTTATTTTCTTTTTATCTACTACCTAACTATATTTTCAAAATTCATCTCAAGTTTTGAAAATTATAAATAATAATTTTTCAAAACGTAGTTTTTATTTTTATTTTTATTTTTATTTTTGTTTTTGGGAGATGATTGCTAAAGAAAATGCTAGGAAAGATACCCACTATGATTTTCATAAATAAAAAAACTAAGAACTGAAAAATTGTTATGAGGATTTAGCAATTAAAAAACACATTACATCCCAAATACTCAATTCATGCTTATCGAGCTTCATATTTCAACAACAATTTTAAGGAACATCCTTGTAAAATTACAGGGGAGGAAGACATGGACAGGATGATAACAAACGTACCAGGTATGGAAAATCTTCTCAGATGCAGAGACCTCCCTGGTTTCTGTCGGGTCACAGACACAAACGACTCTGTTCTTCAATTCGTTCTCAAACAAACTCAACGAAGCTACCAATTCCATTCCCTCATATTGAATTCATTCGAGGATTTGGAAGGACCCATTCTCTCAAACATTCGAACTTTGTGTCCAAATCTTTACGCCATCGGACCCCTTCATTCCCTTCTCAAAACCAAACTCTCCCACGAAACAGAGTCTCTCAACAATCTCTGGGAAGTCGACCGGAGCTGCTTGGCGTGGCTCGACAATCAACCCCCGGGATCTGTCATTTACGTCAGTTTCGGAAGCGTTACAGTGATGGGGAATCAGAGTCTCATGGAATTTTGGCATGGATTAGTGAATAGTGGGAGGAATTTCTTGTGGGTCATACGGCCGGACCTTGTGAAGGGGAAAAATGGGGAGATTGAAATTCCGGCGGAGTTGGAGGAGGGGACGAAACAGAGAGGGTACATGGTGGGGTGGGCTCCGCAAGAGAAAGTGCTTTCCCACGAAGCAGTTGGTGGGTTTTTGACTCACAGTGGTTGGAATTCGACTTTGGAGAGCATAGTCGCCGGGAAGCCGATGGTTTGTTGGTCGTATACGGCGGATCAGCAGGTGAATAGTAGATTTGTGAGCAATGTGTGGAAATTGGGAGTGGATATGAAGGATTTGTGCGATAGAGAGAGTGTGGCAAAAATGGTGAATGATGTTATGGTGAATAGAAAAGAGGAATTCATGAGATCGGCGACTGAAATGGCTAATTTGGCAAGGCGAAGTGTAAGCCCAGGTGGGTCATCCTATGCTGATTTTGATCGTCTTGTAAATGAGATTAGATGGCTGAGCCAATAGACGAGAACAGAGAGCCATTATCGTTCTTATATCTCTGTTTTTCTCTTCTCAATAATCGTTCATGTTGAGTTTGGAACAAGAACAAACAACTTTGTTTTAGAGTAAGGTTTGAAAAATGTAGTTTTTTTTTTTCCAAAGTAAAAGTAAAAGAAAAAAAATTAGACACTTTTGTGGGGCTTGTGATGATTATTATTATTATTTTAAATCTTATTTTGTTCCTGAACTTTAAATAATATTCTATTTTGGTCTCTAAACTTTTAAAAATATTTGTTTTAGTCTCTAAACTTTTAATATTGTTTTATTTTAATCCTTAAACTTTTAAAAATCTTCGTTTAAGTCCTTGAATTTTTGAAAAATGCTTATTTTGGTCTCTACTATATTAAGATTTTGTTAACTTTTTAATAAAATGGCGAGGTGACTTGTATTTTTTTGATGATTAGGTACCAAATAAGTTAGCTACACTAAAAAAATTTAGAGTTTCAAGTTTCTACAAGGTGGCAAAGTGAGAGAATTTAAAAGACATTTTTAGTTCAAAATTTGTTGGTCAGTATCTTGGCGTGTTGGTTGTTGACATTTTACTTCATCTTCATCTTGTTCAATACATCTAGAGCCTAGTCATCCAACAATACAAGCTCCTTTTTTTTGTTGAAAAGTTAACATAATTTTAATAGTAAGGACTAAAATAAACACTTTTTAAAAGTTTAGAGACTAAAACGAACATTTATGAAAATTTATGGACTAAAATAAAACAAGATTTAAAGTTAAGATTAAAATAGGATTTGAAGCTTATTTTATTATAAAATATAAAAAAAAAAAATCCAACTTTTAATTTTAGAAGTAAAAATTAATTAAATCTACTTAATGACGGTTAACAATAGACATAGGGACACGGGACCTATCATAAATTTATGAAAATACAAAAAAACTCATTCCCTTGCCAAAAAACGTGGCATTTTAGATTTTATGACACTTTTTTCTCGGTTATACTCTTGAAAACTTAATTTTGTTGTAATGTGTTTACATATTACGGTTCTATACAATAGTATTATCCCCTGTTCCGAAATCTTATTTATGTAAGGTAAGTCAACCCAACTTAACATTTACTAACAATGAAAAATTAATAAAAAATGTTAGTGTAAAAAGGATCTAAATTAAAACTTCTTAATGACCTAGTTTGATAATAATTTAGGCCCTATTTGGATAACAATTTAATTTTTAGTTTTCTATTTTTAAAAATTAAGTCTATAAACATTACTTCCATCTATTTGTTTTTGTGTTTTGTTGTATACATTTTATGAGTGCTTTCAAAATCAAAGCCAAATTTTAAAACACAAAAAAAAAAAAAAAAGAAGTTCTCAAGCATAATTTTCATTGGCTAAGAATTCAAATGCATACTTAGGAAATATGAAAACTATGAGTAAAAAATGTAGAAAAAAAAACAAGGATAATTTTAAAAAATTAAAAACAAAAAATCCAAGAGGGTGTTTAGGGTGCTAAGTTGGTTAGTCTAGTCAATATGTGAGTTATAATACTCTTAGGTTATAATAGTTTGTGTTTAGGGTGCAGTCTATTTTAGTCTGGGTAGAAAATAGTAAACATTGTAACAAAGAGTAAAAGAAAGGATAAGTAGAAAATAGTAAACACTATAAAAGAAAAGAGATTTGAAATAGTAATATTGTAGTTAATGTTAGGTTATATCAGTTAGAAACATCAACCATTCTAATTGGAGCACCCACCTGAAGTTGATGGGCCAAACACCCCCAAATGGTTACCAAAGGAGACTTTAGTTTTTATATTCGGTTTTTTTCCCCTTCCCAAATATCTTCACAAGAATTTTTCATTTTTGTTAAATAAACAATTTGATTGTGAGTCAAATTCCGAAAACAAAAATATACTTTTTAGAGACTACATTTTTTCTTTTAGTTTTGAACACATAATTTTACTTATGAAAATCTTTTAATAAGTAGATGCACATAGTGGTTATAATTTTCGGGTTTGTTTGGTAGGCAACTCAAATTTTGCTTTATGTTTTCAGATTCATTATTTTTTTTGTGTATAGAGGAAGGGAAACATGAGTCTTAGTTGCAGCCAAAGTTCGAAATATCGATGTCAATGGAAATATCGAAGTCCCGATTTTATGGAAATATCGATATCGATAGAAATTTTGGGAAAAATTATGAGAATTGATGGAAATGGTTATAATTAATTAATGAAACTTTAATTGTGACTTAATTGAATTATAACCGACCAATTTAATCATAATTTTAGTAACGTATGACAATATCTAAATGTCTATTGTAAATGTTGATACGAGAACAAAATTTTTAAAAAGAAATGAAAAAATAATTACAGAATAGTAAAAAGTATAAAAATATTTTGAGGTGAATGACGTGAAAATTATGAAAATTTTGGATTGTAAAAGAAAAAAATTCACATCAGTTTAATTTTAAGATGAAATGATGTATAAATTTAATGAAAAAAGTTTGATTGAGATTAAGAATAAATATATATTATTTTTTGTAATTTTTTTCAAATTTAATTTCTTTATAAATGAATGTTTTGAGCGAAAAAAAAAAAAACTAAAAATTGAGAAAAATTAGAAATTAGAAAAAGTAGTACATAAAAAAGACTTAATATTATAAATGTAATATATGAATATAGATATCCATAACCTATATAGGTTACAAAATATCATAAAGCTCCCATTGAATTTCATGTTGTAACATACCCCTCATTGAATTCAATCTTGTAACATACAACATCACATATCCTATAAATAGTGGTATATGGTGTCTTCGTAATACACACCACAATTGAGTTCAATTGTTATCTCTACTTTCTAATTCTCTCTACTTTATTCTTTTGTTCTTTCTTTGTTCTTCTTTTGTTCTTATTTTATAACACTTAATACTTTGTCGAATGTGAAACAATAGAATTGTGTGTAATCAGGTCCATAAAATTGAAAATTTTGAACTAAGCAAACATACTTAATTTTAAAAAACCGAAAATGTTTTGAAATGTTGAAATTTTCTGAAATTTCCTCAAAATCTTAAAATTTCATCCAATGATTGGAATTGGAATATTCTCGGACTTCGAAATTAGAAAAAGAAAATTTTCTCCCCCACGAGGATTGCAGCTTAGTATTCTTGTTTTCCAAAACAAATGAGCTGAAATAGTCATCCAAGTAGGCCTTAGCTTTTTATCTTGTTATTTTTATTTTGTGTTTAAAAAAAAAAAAAAAAACACCTAAACATTATATAATACAAGTCTAGAACATGATATAATATAACATTTCCAAAGGCAGAAATTTAAACAAACCTCTCTTTTTTTTCCATTGAAAAGAAAAAGCGAAACCTCTTTTACGTTTTCCCAATTCTCAATAAAATCCAGAAATCCCCAGGAGAGTCTGTGCTCCTCCAATAGCCACAAACTCTGTCACCCGCCATGGAAGAACAACAAACAAGCTCTCCCCATGTTCTTCTCTTCCCCGCCCCCGCCCAAGGCCACATCAATGTCATGCTCAAGCTCGCCGAGCTCCTTTCCCTTTCCGCCATTCATGTCACATTCCTCACCACCGAACACTCCCACCGCCAGCTCACCCTCCACTCCGACGTCCTCCACCGCTTCTCTCGCTTCCCGGCCTTCCAATTCCGAACCATCTCCGACGGCCTTCCCTTCTCCCACCCTCGCACCTTCTCCCACCACTTGCCTGAAATCGTCAACTCACTCATATCCGTTACCAAACCCCTCTTCAGAGACTTGCTCATTTCAGGTCATTACGCCTCCGATCTCACTTGCCTGATTCTCGACGGCTTTTTCAGCTTCCTCGTTGACATCGACGACGATTTTGTTAAATTACCCATTTTTTGTTTCCGCACTTTCGGTGCTTGTTCTTCCTGGGCCATCCTCTCTGTTCCTAATCTAATCAAACAGGGTCAACTCCCTATTGAAGGTACCAAAATTTAATTTCTTCAGCAGTTTTCTTCAATTTTGGCTAATTCTTTTAATTAATTACTATGTTGATAGGGGAAGAAGATATGGATAGGATTCTAGATAATGTGCCGGCTATGGAGAATCTTCTCAGATGCAGAGATCTCCCTGGTTTTTGCAGAGCCGCTGACCCAAACAATGACCCAATTCTTCAATTCATTGTGAGTATGTTTATTCGTTGCACCAAATTCGATGCTCTCATAATGAACACATTCGAGGATTTGGAAGGACCCATTCTCTCAAACATTCGAACTTTATGTCCCAAAATCTACTCCATTGGACCCCTTCATGCACTTCTCAAAACCAAACTCTCCCACGAAACAGAGTCTCTGAATAATCTCTGGGAGGTCGATCGGAGCTGTCTGGCGTGGCTGGACAATAAACCGCCGGGATCCGTCATTTACGTCAGTTTTGGAAGCATTACGGTGATGGGTAATCGCGAGCTCATGGAGTTTTGGCATGGATTGGTGAATAGTGGGAGGAATTTTTTGTGGGCTATACGGCCGGACCTTATGAAGGGCAAAGATGGAGAGATTGAAATCCCGGCGGAGTTGGAAGAGGGGACGAAACAGAGAGGGTACATGGTGGGGTGGGTACCGCAGGAGAAAGTGCTTTCCCACAAAGCAGTTGGAGGGTTTTTGACTCACAGTGGTTGGAATTCGACATTGGAGAGTATAATTGAAGGGAAGCCGATGATTTGTTGGCCATATGCATTTGATCAGCAGGTGAACAGTAGATTTGTGAGCAATGTGTGGAAGTTGGGTTTGGATATGAAGGATTTGTGCGATAGAGAAACGGTGGCGAAAATGGTGAATGATGTTATGGTGAATAGGAAAGATGAATTCATGAGATCGGCGGCTGAAATTGGTAATTTAGCAAGACGAAGTGTGAACCCTGGTGGATCATCTTACGTCAATTTTGACTGTTTGATTGAAGATATTAGAATTTTGAGTCAACAAAAGATGGCCAACAACAACTAGAACTTGTGTCTTCGATTCGGTATTTGACGAATTTGGCGCAAAATTTGGGACACTTTTTCGTTGTTAAAAAGCAATTTTGTACTCTGAAATTGATATGGAGAGTGATTGTTAAATTATTTTACATCAATAGTATTTAGTGTTTGTGAAATTAATTGGAATGGGTAGCCAAAAGAATTATGGAAGTTTGGTATTAAAAGCCAAATTCATGTTTGGACACTTGTAATAAAATTCGTGGGATTTGAAAACCAAACTTATAGACTTAGAATAACATTTGTAAAATCTAAAGTAGACAAGAGAACAAAGAAATTCATAGATAGGATAGGAGTTGTGTTTATAACCTACTTTTTTGATATGTCACATTTTCAAGAATTTGTGAGAAATCTTCGTTGTCATTTGTTTGGTTGCATGACTTAAGTTTTGGATGGCATTGCCATTTTAATCCTTAAGACTTAAGTTTTCATTTTTGTGTTTATATATTTTTAGTTCACGTTTTTCCTTCAATAATTAAGTTCCCTCAATTGTTAATTATCATTAAAATGGGAATGCCACAAAATCAATAGAGAAAGTATCCCAAAGGAAAATATTGAAGTAAGCAGAGCACTGAACCGTCAATTTCCTACCCAAAAAAAAAAAAAAAATGAAGGTTGGAAGGTAGGTGTAATTATTTGCTGGGCCTATAATCATACAAAAGCATGATGATGTTCTTATTTAGTGTGATCTTGAATTATTTTGAGTTTTCTAAAGTTTTCTTTTTCTTTTCTTTTTGAATAACCATTGAAGTTTGGAAGGTAGGTGTAATCATTTACTAGGTCAAGATGTGGCTTGAGTTTAAGATTGCAATTTTTGGTTTGGGATAGGGTAGTCAATAACCACTTATATGCAACTTCAGCCTTTTATGCACTCTAATTTTGTATTTTTAGTCCATATTAACACGCGTACAACTCTGAGGAATAATGGTCAAAACTTAATTGAAAACCCAAAAACAGGAACAAATAAAATTTGAAATGAATCTGTTACAACAAACTTCTTATTACACCCCCTCAAGTTGGAGCATGAAGATTGAAAATACCCAACTTGATGAGTATAGAAGATCAAGCTGAAGAAGTTAGAGCCTTTGTAAACATATCTCCAAGCTGCACTGAAGAACGGACTGGCAACAACTTGAGAAATCCTCCAACGATCTTGTCTCAAACAAAGTGGCAGTCGATTTCAATGTGCTTTGTTCTTTCATGAAACATCGGATTAGAAACAATGGAGATAGCCGCTTGATTATCATAATAAACAACACTTGGTAGTAAATCAAACACTTCTAAATCAAGGAGAAGCTGATGAATCCATACAATTTCACTAGTAACAGAGGCCAAGGCTTTGTATTCCACTTCAGCTGAAGACCTTAATACTGTTGTTTGCTTTTTGGAATGCCAAGAGACAAGGGAATCACCAAGGAACACACAGAAACCAGTAACATAGCGTCAAGTGTCAAGACACGCTCCCCAAACAACATAAAAAAAAGCTCAAATTTGAAATAAAAAGACTGGTTTAAGTAAGACACCCTGTCCAGGATCTCTTTTTAAGTATCGCAGCAAATGATGCACTGCTTGTAAGTGAGCATGTGTAGGAGACTTCAAAAATTGACTTAAACAGTGAACGTCAAAACAAATATCGGGGCACGATATTTGTAAATACAACAAGCGACATCAACGACATTCATAAGATTTTTCAACGGAAAATGATTTACCTTCGGTAGACAACTTCAGATTTGGATCCATGGGAAATGAGGATGGCCTTGCATTAAGAAACCCAGTATCCTCCAAGATTTGTAAGCAATATTTCCTCTGGGACAAAAATAAGCCTTTCTTTGATCGAGCCAATTCTAATCCAAGAAAGTATTTGGCTTGTCCAAAGTCTTTTAACATGAAGTGTGACTTTAATATTGCTTTAAATATATCAATCTCACAAGTAGATGGTCCAGTGACAATGATGTCATCAACATAAACTAATAAGGCGACAAAAGAAGCCCTTTTCCCACACGTGAATAATGAATAATCAGATTTAGATTGAAGGAACCCATGAAAAAAGCAAGACTAATGAAAATTTTTGGAACCATTGTCTTGAAGCTTGTTTAAGCCCATAGATGGACTTATTTAGTCGACAAACCAACTTATTGTCACTAGAATCGTTCTTAGGAACAGAATATCTCGAGGACAAAGTCAAATGAACTTCTTCTAAGAGATCACCATGAGGGAAAGGATTATTAATGTTCATTTGATAAGTAGTAGCTAATGTCAATAACACTTTTACTGAAGCATTTATAAGATGATTACAATGGTAATCCTTTAAGTAGGCTGGACGACGTCTGTTTCTAGTGATAGGCAAAGAAAGATGATTGTCAATAGCAACATTATCCTCTTTTGAGGTATTAACTTCTTGAGATAAAGCGGTTTAAAGTTTTATTTCTTGATTTGTGAACCCATGAGATTATGAACTATTGTTGTCTTGCTATTTTATGGATTATTAAATTTTCTCTTTGTTCTTATTCAATTGATTAAACGTGTTTAAGAATATCTAACAAATTAGTCAAGTATGTTTAATTATCGTTATAGATCTACACCTAATACGTAATTGTTAGGTTCTTAGATTGCCGAGTAACTAGAGTTAAGTTAGAGTTGTAAATTGATTCGGCTTTTCCCAATCGAATAGCATTCATCTATCTAGCTTAGGAGAAATTTGCTTCAAATACTTAATTAGGCTTTTCCTAATTAATTAGTTCATCTTCGCAATTGTTATAGATCTTAATGCTAATTGGTTTCTATGTTTAGGAGACTTTTCCTCTCTACACAAGAATTGATTAGATTAATTGGACATCCTTGTAGCTTTTCTAGAAGATATCGGCTAAGTTAAAACCAATGAATTGCATGGCACTTTTGTGACCGATCGATGAATGAGTAGCAAATTAAGAATAATCCCAATTTACCCCGAGCTAGGTTTTGTTTCATTGATAATTTCAATCCAATCAATATCTGATTTGTGTTTATTTCCTATAGTTGCATTTCAATTTATCGCAATCAAAACCGATTCAACAAAACCCCCATCTTGGTTACTAAACAACAAGCTAATTGGAAGGAAAATTGACTGGCTCTCTGTGGATCGACCCGTCGCTACCTTAATACTACGGAATTAGAGTAGAAAATGAAATAAATATTTGACCGACTCGAAAGCCTTGACAACTTTCGGCTGGTCAAAATGTTATTAAAAGGTAGGGATTTTCAATAACATGATTACGATAGCATGCCTAGAAACACTATAAAAAGTTTTATATAACGTTTTTTACTGCTATAAAAACTTTCTACAACATTTTTGTCAACGTTCTAAAAAGCTACCATAACATTAAATTAATCCTATAAAAAATTAACTTTTCATAGCGTTTTTAATAGCCTTACAAAAATGCTATGGAAAGTCGGGGACTTTCAATCACATGGCTATGACAGCATACCTAAAACACTATAAAAAAAAAAAACTTTTTATAGCATTTTTTACCGCTATAAAAGCTATAAAAATGCTATAGAAAGTCTTTTATAGCATTTTGTTTTACTGCTATAAAAAACTTTTATAGCATTCTATACGATTTTTTTGCCAACGTACGTTATGAAAAGTTTCTTTAACATTAAACATATGCTATAAAAAGTTGAGTTTTTATGGCATTTTTTATAGCGTTAAAAAATGCTATGGAAAGTTGATGACTTTCAATAACATGGGCTATGACAACATTCCGAAAATGCTATGAAAAGTCTACGATAATGTTTTTTTAAATGCTATTGTATGTGAATATTTGTTGTAGTGGTATATAGTACTAATTCAAAACGAATTGCAAGTAGATCATTAATGTATTAATGGTATATCATAATGAGCTGAAAATGTGATCCAAAGTATTTGGTGTATCAGTAATTTACTCATTCAAATTTTATTTAAATTGTAACATAAATGTATCAATGGTATATCAATAGTTGTAATAATTCATTTCATGTACATTTTTAGTGTATCAATAGCATATCAATCATTCAAAATTTAATTTCAAGTATATATATTATTAGTGCATTAGTAGTTATTGTTAGACATTTATTCAATATTTATTTAAAATACAAATTAGTTTATTAATATTGTATCAATGCTCATAAAAACCAAATTTAAGTATATCATTAGTGTATCAGTAGTATATCAATATTTCTTTTTATGTCAACATTAACTCAAAATTCATTTCAAGTATGAAATGTTGGTATATCATTAATATGTCCGTATTTCTTAAAAATATATTTGTTCAAATATATCAATTATATATCAACACATGTTCAAAATTCAATTTCAAGAGTAACATTGGCGTACCAATAGTTTATCAACATTCATTCAAAATGGTTACTAACATTACGAATTGAACCATTATAAACTGAATATAATGTACTATAAAAATAATATTCTACAATAGACGAATAAGGATTGAAATTAAGTCCACAAATAATAGTAAATGAACAAGCACTTCATGATTGATAAATATGGTTTATGAATGATACATTTGATATATCCATTGTATAACTTATATACTTTATGTTTGGTATATTAGTCAATGGGTATATCAAATATAAAGTATATCATATGACTGATACACCATATATAAAGTAATATATCTAATATACATGATGATACACCATATATAAAGTAATATATCTAATATACATGATGATACACCAATAGGGCTAAATTTGGAATAATAAAAACGGAAATGTTTTTATGTTTTTTTGCTATGTTTGGAAAATTTGAAAAACCATTGCTAAATTTGTAAATTTAAGAATGTTTTTTTTTTTTTTTTTGTCATTTTTGCAATTGACCTTTATTCTTTAGGTTGTTGGTGGCAGCAATTTCGGTGAGCCACCACATAAGGAGGTGATCACGGTGGCAGCTGCCATAGTGGTGACAAATTGAGAAGGGGGACTACGTGAGAGAGGTGAAGGGAAGGGGAAGAGGGAGAAATAGATGTTTTTGAACTTTAATTTGAAGTTAAGATTTTGTATTTGATGAGAATAACTATATATCATTCCTTAGACACACTATTTGATTTAATTTTATCAATTTTTGCCTAATATTTGAGGCATGTTTGGAGTGATTCTAAAATGGTTAAAATCGCTCTTCTCATTTTTAAAATCACTCGAAAAATATTTTTAATTATTCAAAATCAATTATGAAAACTGCGTTTAAAAGTGTAAAATTAGGAGAAATTGCAATGGATGACAAAACAGATTAGGAAAATTGCAAGTGTATCTTTGAGATTTATCATTTTGTAGTTATAGCAAAATATTTAAATTATAATGTGGTTTTTTTTGTAATCCAATTTTACCCTTTTAAAAAACGTAAAACATCATTTTTTTCCCTAAACGCTTTTTCAGTAAGGAAAAGGAAGACGATGACATGACCTTGACATTGGACTAGAAGACGTTTAAAATCCTCGTTGAAAGAGTGAAGGCAACGATCGGAGCGACTATTAGTCACTCCACTCTAATAAGAGAACCTCCCCATTATCTCCAAGATTACCATTGTTTTTCCACTATTATATCTCTAGTTGAACCTTCATTTGATCATAAAGTCAGTACTAATCAACCTTTTGGGCAGTAAGAAATACATGAATAATTTCAGCCTCTAGAAAAGACTCATACTTAGGACTATGTAGATTTGTCCCTAGCAAAAGACCTATATTGATTGTAAGTGGATTTACAAAATTGAACTACAATTTGATGTTTCAATTGAATGATACTATAAAACTCGTCTTGTTGCAAAAAGACTATTCTTGGAAATAACATTGATTACGAAGAGACATTTGCTATAGTCGCTCAAATGGCGTTTGTTCATAGTCTCTTAGCTGTTGTAGCTGCCAAACAGTGACACATTCTTTAGATAGACGTTAAAAATGCATTTCTCAATGGCACGCTAGTTGAGGAAGTCTATATGAAACCACCACTTGGTACTTCTCATCCAATCCAAAAAGTATGTTAAAAAAATTATTTTTGTCTTTATATTCTTTTAGCTCAATAATTGTAGGGTGGAGAATTAAATCATAGACCATTAGAATGATAGTAATTTATCTATTGAGCTAAACTCGATGGTCTATACTTTCATTGAAGTAATGATTTTAGTCCTTATACTCTTGTTGGAGTAATAATTTGGTCTATAAACTTTAGCTTGTAATAAGTTGGCCACCAATGTTTCAAATCTAAAACAATTTAGTACTAACCACATAATATTTTGAAAAAAAAAAATTAAGGGAGTTCCTTACATACATAAAGTTATAAGCCACAAAATTTGAATATAAACTACATAGAATAAATTGTCTTTCCTTTTTTGAAAAAAAAAAATACTTCTCACCTTGATAAGAGTTTTTAAACGATTTTAATTTTTTTTTAAAAAAATTATGATAGGGAAAAATTAATACAAATTTTTAACTACAGGAACTAAATTGTCGTTATTAAAGTATAGTTGTATAGGAACTAAATCGTTATAAATTTAAAATTCAATGACCAAATCGTTACATACTAAATTGACAATTTAATGAAAGAAAAATATTTTGTAGTCCTTCAAGTTTGAAAAATGCACTTTTTGAGGAGGGGAAAGGTAGGGGATTGGCAAGAGAGAACGAAAAAAAAAAGAAAAAAAACGAAACCACATAAGCTCAAATTAATTTTAAAAAATTAGCAAAAATTGTCACCTCAATGCCCCAATCATTTATCCGTTAGTCAACTAACGGTCAACTTTAAGTGAGAGACAATTTAGAACTATTTTTCAAACATGGAGGATTAAAATGTTTGTTTTAAAATTTTAGGGATCAAATAGACATTAACTCCAAAATTCATGGACTAAAAATGTACTTTGCTAAAAAAGAATTCAAGGGAGTTTCTTAACGTATGTAAAGTTATAAGCCACCGATCGAGTCACCAAATTTGTATATCAACCACTTGGACTAAATTGTCTTTCCATTTTTGTAAAAGAAACAGATACTTCTCACCTTGATGAAATTTCTTAAATGATTATAATTTTTTTAAAAAGAATATTTTTCTTATGATAGGGACAAATTAGTACAAATTTTTAAGGGAAATTTTTACCTATAGAAAAAAATGTCAAACTATTTACATAAAATAGCAAAAAAAATACCGATAGATATTGATAGACTTCTATCAGTGATAGACTTCTATCATTTCTATCGCTGATAGATCCTGATAGACTTCTATCAGCGTCTATCACAACTATCTAAAAATTTTGTTATTTTGTGTAAATAGTTTCCCTTATTTTTCTAATTTTAAAAACTCCCCAATTTTTAATTGTAGGAACTAAATCGTTATAAATTTAATATTTAATGACCAAATCGTTATATACTAAAATTCAAGACTAAATTGATAATTTAATAAGAAAAATTAATCTAAACTTTAAATAAAAAAATAGTTGGACTATCAATTATTCAATGGTTATAATACAACATGATTGAATTTTTCTAGTCCCACCTAAAAGAAGTGATAAGATTTTTCTTTTAACATTGGCCCAGGTACCTTTCACACACATCACAAAAAAAAAAAAACTCTATGATTTTTTCTAAAAAATATTCCTCGATTATTTATGTTGAATGAGAAATTTTGAATCAATTACAAATTGTCACGTCATTTATTAAATTAATGGCAAAATTAGAAATAATTAAACTTGCGACTAATTAAAAGTTACATGAGTCTCAAATTAAAATTGAAAACATAAATTGGCAAATCTCGATGGTATCACGCCTTTTCGTCCTCATGGATCAAATTAATTATTTTGGTTCAATTAATTATTAATATTTGGACCAAAATCTAATTGAGTAAAACAAATAGACTTAATTTGGCCTAAAGGCCTAAATCATGATTTGGGCAGGTAAGATATAGATCAGTCAAGCCCAAGTCCAAGCCCATAAAGCTCATTTAACAACTCTATAAATAGAGGAACTCTTCTTCATTTTAAAAGTTAGAATAAGAGGATCAAAGTATTAAAGATTGAACCACAACTCTATTAAATCTACATAAACTTAATCTAATAATTCTCAAAGAAGATTGAGTAATTTAAACATAAAATGTCACTCACTAAATACTAAAGAGAAAATTGTAAGGTGTAGAAAGGAAGAAAGAGAGTGAAACCGAATATAGCTAAAGTGACATGTGAATGTGTTAGTAACTATAAGGTTTGTGGTTAGTATCTTCTCCTACCAATTAATTATTTACTCTAAAAAAAAAAAAATCTCTTTTCAGACGATAATAAGTTGAGCGAGCCACTGCCTTTCAATTCCCATTTCCATGGGGGAGATTTCAGTCTATAGAGAGATTATTCTTCATTTTTCTTCTTGGGTCGCGTAAAGATTTTTCTGCGTAACTTGCTATTTGAATTGAATTGTGAAAAAAAAAAAAGAAAAAAAAAAACAGGGGAAGCTAGCAGAGACAGAGATATTTGTAAGCAATTTCTCTCGATCTTAAATACGGGAATTTTGCTTATTTGAACGTGCAACAGAGGCAGAGCGACATGAAGGCCGCCCTCCTGGATTTGAATAGCATATTCGAAGAGCGGGGGGCAGAGAGCGAGTCGCTCGTAGCTGCACTCCGGACGGTGGAACAACACTCACTTATACCACCATTCAACCATGGTGATGAACAAAATATGGAGGTCGCCGTACCGGAAACTGCCCATCAGATCAGCACTGGTTCGTCTTTCTTCGTTTTTGTCTTTCCCTTTTTGATTTTCTGCAATTTGTTTCCATAGTGTCCTTCTGCTGTAGAGTTATGAAATGAGAAATTGAAGAAGTTGTTATTGTGTTCTTTTTCAATGCTTAGATTCATGGTTTCAAGTGGGCTCTGTCCTTACCACTGGTATCAACAGTGCTTATGTACTGGAATACTCGGCGACTATAATGGTTCCTCTTGGTTGGATAGCTGGAGTTGTTGGTTTCATTGCAGCCACCGCCATTTCATTATATGCAAATATTCTTATTGCCCACCTCCATGAATACGGTGGGAAGAGGCATATCAGATACAGAGATTTAGCAGCCTTTATATACGGTATGTGAATATACCAAAATGTCAATGATTAAGTGCAACCTATACTATCACATACCACCAATTCTAATTTTTTTTTTAAAAAAAGAATCTGCCATGTGCCAGAGTTTCATTGGGCTGCACAGGTGCATAGCAAAATAATGGAGTGATTGTTTTGGCTCCTTCTTCTTGTTTTGGCTCCTTCTTTATTCCTTCTTGATGGGTTTGTTCTTGCAGGTAGAAGAGCATATTCTGTTACATGGGGATTACAATATGTTAATCTTTTTATGATTAACGTGGGATACATCATCATAGCTGGTCAAGCCTTGAAGGTGAGATCAATATAAGTATACTGATCATACTTTCAAACTAATGAAATTGCTAATTCTTACTCTTAGTAATGGTTTGAACAAGTCAAATAGCTTGAAAAGTATTAACGAAAGTTTATTGAAGTATTGGCGTTGGTAACTTGTCTTAGTGCAAATTAGAAGACTAGAACACTTAAAAGAAAGAAAAAAAAAAATGATAAAACAAGTTGATTTGAAATAAAGTAGGAAAATAGAAGTTGTTTTTATCCTTCGCAGGAATTTTGCACTCATTAATAATGTCCGCTTTGAAACGAACGGCTGTTATATTTTATTTTATCAATTTAACTTTTTCTTTTTAAGAAAATGTCAATAATCTTGTTAATTTGATAGGCCATGATTTTAGGGAAAATAGATTAAGAAAAGAAAGATTTAAGAAATTAACCTACAATATAACTAATATTTCAAAAATGTCCTAAAATTTAATAATACTTCATAGTTAGATATTAGCAACATTTTTAGACATTTTTAACTGTCTCTCATATTTTAATTTCATGATATTTTTAAATAAAAAAATATATCATTTATGAATTTATATGAAGATTTTATTTTTTGAAATATCATTAATTATATTATCTCTCATCAATAAATTTTTGAAATATTTATCTCTTTCCTTATTAACATCATTTTCGAATTTTAATTTTGTTTTTGTTATTTATTAATTTCTCTTGATATATATTGAATTCAAGATATTTCAAATTAATGTTACCTTTATTTTAGGAGATTTCGTTTTTTTTTCATATTCCTACTTGAAAATCGATCCCCCTCTCCCATGAGATCTCAAGTATATGTCAAATATACTGGTAATATACAGAAAAATGTAAATGTACATCACATAAACGATGGTTTATTTTTGGGAAATTATTGTAAACCAAAAAAATATCAAACTATTTACAAATATAGAAAAATTTTACTATCTATCACGGTCTATCGCTAATAGATAGTAAAATTTTTCTATATTTATAAATAGTTTTGCTCATTTTTCGATCTATATTTGAAAACAACCCTATATTTTTTGGCATGTTTACAAATATAATAGAAAACGTAAATATACATCGCATATATTATTCGGTATATAAGATGATATATTGTACAAATTTTCTTGTTCATGCATTTGTCAAATATAACTTGGTTTGTTTCTATAAAATTCAAATACATAGTTTGTATATGTCGAATACACCTTGTTTTCTCATTTAAAGATATTTGACGATTCTTGCTTTCATTTATGAAGGCAATAATTCTCGAATTTTTGGAGAAACTTTCCTTACTTGTAGGCTTTGAAAAGAAAACCATTTGAGAAATTCATAACTACAAGAAACTTCTCTTACAGGCTTCTTTTGGTGTTATATATATATATATAACTTAATGGTAAGGAGGGTTGAAAAAGTAAATTGAGTCAGACTTTGTGTAGAAAAATAGCTATTAGTCTATTTATGTAAAAAATAGAAAAGTTTAGACAATTGTGTCATTAGGTCTATTTATCTAAGCTATATGTGTAGAAAGCCCTTAAAAAAATTAAGATTTATTTTAATTTATCGTGATAAATTTGTCGGAATTAATAAATGGTATGTGACTCTTCGTTTAGGGATCCTTTTAATTTTATGAATTGCACTCTTTCATGAATGGATATGAATTTTCAAAATTTAATTAACTTGAAGACTTTTCAATTAGCCACGAGTTAGTCTATAAATATATGTCTCTTCTTTAAATTGGTTTTCACCTTTTCCTAAGCGCTTTACTCCCATGAAACTTTTTCCTTTTTATAAATTTGTTGAAGTTCGGTTTATTCCACAAAATTGAGTTCGTTGGATCTTATGGACGAGATGATACTTCCATTAGAAAAGTAATCTAATTCTATCTTAAGAGATAATTACTCTTGAAACCCATGCACTAAAGTTAGTAAAATTGTCTTAAGGAGACAACGTGAATTCATTGAGTTCAGGTTCTCTCCTATATACAAGGTTTTGTATTTTCTATTTTTATGTGATATTATTCATATAACAAAATTTACCTTCCTTTCTTTAATATGGGATCAAAGATGGTCTAAATCTTTTGCCAAACCTATACCAAAATGTCCACTATAGTACCATTAACGGATGAGAAAAGGAAAAGAAAGTTAATACCTAGAGAAAAGTTTGGCAAGATAATAATGGAAGCCAGATTAACAAAAGAAAGTAAAGCATGAAAACAAAAGGTCAATTGGTATATCATGTCCTCTTAATGGAGAAATTATGAAATTGGAACGCTAATATAGTATGTTCATTGTAGAATTTTGTATTGTACTGTGACCAATGAGTTATTACTTGTCTGTTCTGTAGGCTGTTTATGTCCTCTACAATGATGACCATGCTATGAAGCTTCCCTATTTTATAGTCATTGCTGGCTTTGTTTGTGCCTTGTTTGCAATATCAATACCCCATTTATCAGCTCTAAGAATTTGGCTGGGATTCTCAATTGTCTTCAGTTTCATATACATTGTTGTTGCATTTGTGCTGTCTGTTCAGGATGGTAAGTTTCATTTTCCATTGATAAAGATTTCCTTAGTTTAAAAGTTCCCATTAATGGGTTTTGCTGTTCCAGGAGTTAATGCACCTGCAAGAGATTATAACATTCCAGGATCGTCGACTAGCAAAATTTTTACCACGATTGGAGCATCTGCTAATTTGGTTTTTGTCTTCAATACTGGAATGCTTCCAGAGATTCAGGTATGGCAAGAACTCTAACATGATATACCATCCATGTTTAAACTTTACATTTATGTATGTGTCGAACTTATCTTCTTCAAACCTTCATTGCTCACGCTACAACAATTTTGGCTTTAAATGTTAATTTTGAATTGACATCGTATACCTATAATGACAGATTACACACTGTCGTCGTGTCACATGTCATTCTAGAGTATGATGACGGATTAATCTTTGAGAATCACCATCAAAACTTCTAATATTATATATAGTACAATCACCGTTATCTATGATGACGGTTGCTAACTGACATCAAATCCTGTGTCATCATATGTATACAATGTCGGGTCGATATGATGTCAGTTGGGAACTAACATCATCTTCATGTCATCATACACTATAATGAGGGTTTGGTATGATGTTAGTTTATAATCGACATTGTATGCATAATGGACGACATTGTATGCAAAATCGACATTATAGCATAAATGGAACTCAAATCTTGCATAAATATTTTTTTTTACAATAATAATAATTCTCAGCCCCTATTTCAATTAATTCATTCACACAAATGTTTAGTGAAATAGAGATAAACTTCTAAAACACAATCTATCATTTCATTTCAATATCGATCCATTCACACAATTGAGTCTTTCAATACAATGCTTTCAAAAAAGCTACACAATATGTTTCAAATTTATACAAAATGCTTAAGATTTACCAAAATTTCAAAAAACCTCTGAAATAGCTGGACAATTGTTGTTACAGGCCACATTGAGGCAGCCTGTAGTGAAGAACATGCTAAAGGCTCTTTACTTCCAGTTCATCATCGGAGGTTTGCCCATGTATGCAGTCACTTTTGCCGGATACTGGGCATATGGATCTTCCACCTCCACTTATTTACTCAACAGCGTAAAGGGTCCAGTTTGGGTGAAGGCAATGGCTAGCATATCCGCTTTCCTTCAAACAGTCATCTCTCTGCACGTAAAAAGACTATCCCTCCCTTTCCTCGCTAAATTCTCAATCCATTTTAACTCAATGATTGTTTGTTGTTTTGATTAGATATTTGCTAGCCCGATGTACGAGTATTTGGACACGAAGTACGGGATTGTAGGAAGCGCGCTGAATATAAAAAACTTGTCATTCAGAATAGGTGTGAGAGGAGGATACATGGGCATAACCACACTGCTATCAGCTATGCTGCCTTTCATTGGAGACTTTATGAGCCTAACAGGAGCAATCACCACACTCCCACTTACATTTATCCTTGCAAACCACATGTACCTTGTGGCAGAGAAGCCTAAACTAAGTTCTTTACACCAGCTTTGGCATTGGTTCAATGTTTGTTTCTTTGGCTGTATGTCTTTAGCAGCAGGAGTTGCAGCATTGAGGCTCATAGCTATAGACTCCAAAAACTATAATTTATTTGCTGATCTATGATCAAACTTCATTTTACAAATCTCTCACCTTCTTTATACATATGCTCAAGAGCTTCCACCATATAATACTATAGTGTGGCCCAAAGCTTAGATTACACTTTGCTCCTTCCGTCATATTGGTAGTTTTCAGTTTTGTGCTTTGCTTTATATTGGGGAAAAGTGCAAAATATATATATATATATATATATATATATATATATTATAAAAAATGAAATAAAGGTTATCTAACACGCAACGACATTTGTTACTCACGATGTTAATTATAGCAATTAAATGCACATCAGATATAAATACAGAAATAATAAAGTAAGAACAGAACACAAAGTTAAGTAACCCAGTTTGGTTCAAAATCACCTATGTCTAGGGAGCAATGTGCCCGGGATAACTTCACTAATATAATGTCAGACAATTACAACGTTTTACTTATTTGTAAGTAAATGGCGGTTACAGTGACACAAAAAACTTAACTCCTTGAATGATCACTAAGGCTCCCCCTAAGTGTGAGACTCCTTCTCAATGAAACTTAGACTCTCCCTAAGTATGTGGATATTAGTATCACTTAAGTTCCCCTAAGTGTGAGATTCCCGCTCAAAGAAACTTAGGCTCCCCCTAAGTTTGAGAATCCCTAGTTCTAAAGTTATAGTCGAACGATTTAGTAAGGACTTGAGAGACACTCAAAATTTACAACAACACAACCTTCACAATTGCACAAGATTGATACACGTGAATTTTTCAGCACAACTACAAGAACAATGGGCTTTAATATTCTTTTGAATTGCCAACCCTAAACATAATGCCAAAACTCCTTAAATACGTGTAGCGAAAAACCACACGGAGACAACCATAAATAGACTCGGCAATGCTAAAAAAAGGAAACAAAGTCAAAAGAATAAACAACCAGGATTTTCCAAATAAGAAAAAATATTCTGCAAAACCGACATTTTAAATAACATCATTCTATTTGGAACAGCAATTGCAAAGACATTGATAGCTACCGAAAGGTGCTATTTTATTCCACTTAATTCGGGCTTGTTCTATGATTTTACATGTTTGTTCTATGATTTTGTAGGTATCGAGCACTTAGAGGCCGGTAGAATTGACCACTTTGGCCAAATTCGAGCTAAAACAAATCAAAATGGAGCTCTAGAGTATCAACCGAGCATAAGAGATGAAAAATGACCAAAATGCCCCTGGGCAGCGCCATCCAGCGCTAAGGCTTGGTGCTAAAAATAGAGGTGCACACCAGACGAGATCGCCGCAGCGCAAAATCCAGTAGTCTGAAGATCTAGGCAGCATCGTGGCACTATCCTATAGCGTCGCAGTGTTATGTACTTTAACAGATGGACATGGGCGCACGCAGCAACAGCACCGTAGTGCCTCATTGCTTTTATAAATAGGGCTTTTTCTGAATTAGGTTAAAGCATATCGAGATTGCAGCCTCCAGCTTGACTTCATCTCTGTATTTTCCATTTTCAACTTTATTTTTCTTATATTTTCATTCTTTCGACATTGGATTTGATCTTGGCACACCATGAGTGGCTAAGGTAAGTTCTTCTTTAGAGATGTTCATTCAACCCGCAGGGCCCCGTGCCGAATAGGACGGAGAATGGGAGAGGAAGCAAGGAGACTTTTCTCCCTAATGGCTAAACGGGAATCAAGACCGGGACGGGGAATACATTCCCCGCCCCCGCCCCCGCCCAACTTTAATTATATATATATAAATCATCTCTATAAATTATCTCTTACACATATAGAATGAACCTTTATATATATATATATATATATATATATATATATATATATATATATATATTATTTAAAGTTGAAGATTTGAATATGTTGTAATATTTAAAATTTTAATTTTGAGAAATTATGAAAATTAAACATTTTGATTATATCTTCTACACATTAAATATGATTGTTTTAAGCTAGAGATTTCATAACGTTTTATTTAACTAAAAATTGTATTGTAAATTACCCATTGAATATAGAAAATTTTGAAAATTTTATTTGGTTGAAAATAAATTAAAACAAATTGTTAAAAAATGAATAAATGGAAAAAAAAAATGGAAAATTTTTCGATGCGGGAAATCCCCGTCCCAATCCCCGCGGGAAATTCCGTGAAAATACTGGGAGGGGGACGGGGAAGGCTTCTCTGTCCCCGCCCCACCCTGTGAACACATTTCTATTCTTCCTAGCCTAGGGTAGGATAGAAACTCATTTTATCTTGGTTGGGAGACTTGTATTTTTCTAGTTTGCTGGTGTATTTTATTGATTCTTGAATGCAATCTAATTTCTATTCTTAGAAATTGTAAATGGCTTGATCGCTATCATTTTTTCTTTGTTTGGCTAGAGAGAGATGCATCTATGTGTGTTAATCTCAATAGGGCATGGATTAATGCATGCTTGTGTATAAATCCTAGGTTGTTTAGAATAATCTGATCCCTTTACAACAATTGCATGATTAATCAATTCAAGAATTAAAACATTCAGTAACTTAGGTTATCAAGGTTATTAATTGTCTTGACTAGATTCCCTTTCTTAATGCAGGTATTTAATTGATTAGGACGCTGTCAAAACTGATCAATTAAGTATCTAGACTAAAAAATTAATTAATAAATTAGGGTGTCTTGCTTTGGTCTTCCAGGCAAACGGGCTAAGGATAAAAATCAACAAGCATTGCATCTTTAGAGTTCTATGAGCAACCAAGTAAATGGGTTGTAACGACTCAAGTTCAGGAGGAGGACATGAATGAACCGAGATCACATCCGAATGAAAGGGATCCTGAGGACATGAAAGTATAGTTAAGAAACTTGTTCTTTGTCTCAAGAGTTTTGATCTTAAGGCAATCCATGTCTAACCCAATCCTTAGAGTTGAAATCGAGTTGATTTTGAGGGTTTTAGTGATTGAGAATTAGGGGTTCTCATACGGAAGGATTTTTAATTCCAATTCCCTAGTGTTTTCTTATCAATAGGAGTGTAGTAGCCTCAACACCACACTAGTGCAAGGATCTCTTACGAAGGTCACTTCGGAGCATCTTGAGACTAGACGAAGGAGAAGTGAGCCGGAGGTCGAGCCCATGAGAGGCCCATAACGACGCCCAACCGCAAACGAGATTGAAGCGCCAACATATGTTATAGATCGTGGACATATTCAAAGAAATTTTATGTTAGTTGTTATAGGCACATAAAGGTTTGATATTATATTTAATTGAGCGTTAAACTTTCAATTTTGCACTTGAGACAAAATCAAATTATACATATAATAGAACACTTTAATTTAAATTTTTTAATTTGTCTGAGACCTATTTGATATAAAATTGAAAATTTAATAATCTATTAGATATAAAATTGAAAATGCAGAGATCTATAACACAAGTATAATGACTAAATAGACATAAATCTAAAAGTTTGGGAATTAAACTTGTAATTTGAGCTAATATGAACTTGTGTCTCCCGACATAAAGTTTTGGATCTACCACTATTTATACATATTTCGTTTATAGAAAGAAAAAAACAAAAGTAAACCATTTTTTTAATGTAAAATTGGAAAAAATTTTATGTGAGAAAATTTTCTTTATATATATATATATATGTTTGTTATGTTATTGTACGAGAAATTGTTATTTTTAACCTAAAAAAATTTCATTTCTCAAAACTAACCTTTTTTAAAAAATTGTTTTTTCTAAACTCTTTCTTACTCACATTTAAGTGGATGACCTCACATAATGAAAATATCATTTTGTCCCTAATTCAAGTGCTTCAATTTTACCTTTATCTAACACAACTTTTCAGACCAACTTCATTTTTAAACTTTGAACTTCTATTTTTCATTTTGTTTTGCCTCCATATTTTTGGCAAGTTTCAACCATCACCTTTCGGGTAGATTTATTGTTATTTTTAAAGTAAAAAATTTGGAAAAAAAACAAAATTTAATTGGAATTTTGCAAAAGGATTGAAAATTTTCGTGTAAATAAAATTTTTACCATAATTTTTTTTTTTGTAAGAATTGAAAAATTGGGAAATTTTCTTTAAATTTAATTCTTACAAAAAAAATTTGTGAGAGTTTTTTTAACTCAAAACTAAGAATGATAAATAAATAAATTTAAAAATTACTTTTTCTAATCTTTTTGTACCATTTTAGATTTTAAGTGGAGGACCCCATCAAATAAAAATATCATTTTATCGGTCATTCAACTGCCTCTAATTTTACCTTTACCTAACCCAATTTTTCAGACCCAACTTCAGTTTTAAACTTTAAACCTCAATTTTTCATTTTGTTTGTCTCTATGTTTTTGACAAGTCTCAACTATCACTTTTGCGATAGATTTATTGTTATTTTTAAAGAAAAAATTTGGAAAAAAAAGTTTCATTGGAATTTCTCGAAAGGATTGAAATTTTTTTACAAGAATTTTTCGTAAGAATTGAGAAATTGGGAAATTTTTTGTAAATTTTAATTCTTACCAGAAATTCGTCAATTTTTTTTAACTCAAAACTAAGAATGATAAATAAAAAAAAAATTAAAAATTACTATTCTCTTACTGAAATTCTCCTTAAGTTTAAGTTTAAGTTTAAAAGGAAAAGGAAAAGAGAAAATTAACTTAAACTTATGGGGGAAAATGGAATTGGAATTTGAATCGAGTAAAATAATAATAATAAACTAAGTTTAAGTAATTAAAAAAAAATCTTAATTTTTAGTAAGCATCTAATTCCCATAAGAATCTTATGAGGACATGAGTTTTTTTTTTCTTTTAATATAATTTTAAAGCAAAAACTTACTAGAAAATTTAATTTCCCGTTTTTTAATATATATATATATATGTGTATAAAATTTACCAGGAATTGAAATTTACAGAATTTTTTCCAATTTTCTAATTCTTAGAAAAAAATTTCACATAAGAATCTTTTTTTAACATAAATGTTTTTAATCTTACGAGAAATTTCAATAAAACTTTTTTTCCATTTTTTTTTCTTTAAAACTAACCATAAATCTATGACAATGGTGATAGTTGAAACTTGCCAAAAACATAAAGACAAACAAAATGAAAAATTGAAGTTTAAAGTTTAAAACGGAAGTTGGGTCTGAAAAATTGTGTTAGATAAAGGTAAAATTAAAGGCAATTGAATGAATGATAAAATAATATTTTCATTTGATGGGTCCTCCACTTAAAACCTAAAAATGAAAGAGATTAGAAAAAGTAATTTTTAAAAAAGATAAAAAAAAAAATTTAGATTAAAAATAACAATTTTTCCTATCCTACCTCTCATCCTTGTTGTGATTGACCGTCAATGAAAATAACATTCACACAATTGTGGGATAGAAAACTTTCTCACTGCTAATATTTAGTATGAACCAATCATAGTTAAGTGAAAAAGTACACTGAGTTAGTTGGAATCATGAATTAAGTGAAAAAGTACATTGAGTTAGTTGGAATCATGAATTGGAGCTTGACTTGATGTTTCAAGTGGTTGGTGAAAAGTAGATAGACTTATATTCAAAAGTATATTTAACCCGTTCCCACTCTAAATTTCATTCCCATTGGTGCAAAATTTTTCATTAAATTTAGAGGGGTCGAGATGGGATTTGGTAAATTGTTATTTCTAACCTAAAAAGTTTTTTGTGGGACAAAAGTAACTTCTTTTTTAATTAAACTTTTCAGATTTTCAGTGGTGGGTCTTATAGTGTGAAATGACGAAAATACCTCCAATTTATTTTCCATCTCCCCTTCTTCAATTTTCATGTCTTCCCGAGAGGCGGTTCAGAAAACATTTAATACGTTTGCCGGTTCAACTCCCAAACGGTTGGAAAATTTGAACCGTTTGGCATTCCCGAAACCCTTCCCGAATCCCTCATTTTTCATTTTTCACCAAAACTCTTGTCTTCTTCCTCCTCGAAACCTTGCCTTCCTGAAATCATCATCTTAATCAAATACGCCGATTCAACTTGAGCTTCTGGATCTCCTCCATTCGTGCATTGAATTCTACAAGTACCTTCAATTTCTACAAAGGTACATTGTCTGGAGTTGATCTACCCCTGCTTTAATTACCATTCCCTTACTTGTCTGATGTCTGCTAAACCCCTGCTTAAATGCTGTTATTTCTGAAAAAAGAAAAAAAAACCCATGAGAACGGCAAAAAAATCCACAAGATATGTTTGAAAAGGACTGCTGAATTGAATTTTTAGAAAATGCATGGTAGGGTTTTTTGAACAATCAACTAGAAAGACCTTTTAAATGTAAATTGAATGAAAATTTATCAACAATGCGTGAACCATCGTGAGACGATTGACATTTTTCTCGTAAGGTCTGGACCAAGAGCTTACAGGAAAAATGACAGAACCTTCAAATTTCAAGAAAGGTTTGAACCACCGTGAAATTTGGGGTTCTGTTATTTTTTCCGTAAGCTCTCGGTCGAGACCTTACAGGAAAAAAGACAGAACCCCCAAATTTCACGTAAAGGTTTGAACCCACCGTGAAATTTGGGAGTTCTGTCTTTTTTTCCATAAGCTCTCGGTCGAGACCTTACAGGAAAAATGACAGAACCCCCAAATTTCACGGTAGGTTTGATATTACCGTGAAATTTGGTCCTCCTGTCATTATTCCCGTAAGGTCTCGACCAAGAACTTACAGGAAAAATGGCAGGAGGACCAAATTTCATGGTAGGTTCAAAACTACCATGAAATTTGGGGGGCCTATTCTTGTTCCCGTAAGATATCGACCACGAGCTTACAAGAAAATTGACAGAACCTTCCAAATTTCATGGTAAGTCCAATCTTACCATCGTAGTTTGGGGGGTTTTGCCATTTTCTATATATATCTTGCATAGAAAATAGTATGTGCTCCCTGTGTTTATATGATTCATGGTATATGCAGATCTGTATTATGGAGCCGAAGATATTGCCTGACGACTACTTTAAGGCACAGTTGACTTCATGTAGTCATCTGGTCCATACCCAGGATATCATCTTACAGAAATTAAGTAGGGTTCAGTTAGATATCTTTAGGCAAACCATCTTCGGGCCCATCTTAGACTGTAACGTTGTACTAAATGGCCAGCTTATCTACTATTTACTACTTAGGGAGGTCGTAGATGATAGATCAGACGTCATCTCATTTAACCTGTTTGGGAGCAGAGTCTCATTTAGTAAGGACAAGTTTGACCTCATCACTGGGTTTAGGGTACAAATGAGACGAATTAGTAGGGACACAAACCTCGTCAGGCTTAGGAGTTTATACTTTCAAAACAAAATGAACAAGAAGTTGGCTAAAGTGGAGAAAGAGTTTGGATCTATGGATTTTAGGAGCGACGAGGACGCAGTGAAGGTTGCACTTGCATACTTCATTGACTTAGTGATGATGGGGAGGTAGAGGACACAGAAGTTTGACTGTCGGTTACTTCATATTTGTAACGATCGATCAGCCGAATTCCATGTCTTCTTGATTTAAGTTCCGCTTTAGAAATTATTTTCTCACCGTAGTCACTAAGCGTTGACTGTATACCCGCATGATACTCTCGACGCTGGTAAAACCAATCTTGTAACAGCCCTCGTATGTGATCAAGGAACTTGGTAATTGGTAGCGTCCGAGCATCCTTCAAAATGGCGTTCAGGCTTTCAGCAGCATTTGTTGTCATCTGATCAAACCACTTTCCACACTGAAATGCCCTAGCCCATCGTTCAAAGCCAATCTCCTCTAAGTACTGAGCTGGCCCTCTAATCAGGCGAATCTTGGCCCAATGTGCTCGGAAACCGGTCTCGCGGAATGCCTTGGCTGCTAGAAAGAAGGTAGGGAGGATGGCTTCTTTCTTAAAATGCTTGTTCAGGTTTTGGCTTAGGTGGTGTATGCAAAAACAGTGGGATGCAAAAGGGAATACCATGCGGATGGACTTGCCAATGTTGGGTTTCCTGTCCGATACAATTACAAGTTCTGTAACGGCCTCGATGGCATGCTTAACCCTCTCAAAAACCCATGTCCATGCAGCATCTGTCTCGCCATCCACCACAGCAAATGCAACCGGATATATCTGTCCATTCCCGTCGATTGAATTCGCACTTAGCATGACACCCTTAAACTTTTCACGTAAATATGTCCCATCAACGACCAAAACACGTCTCATATAGTTCAAAAAACTCCTAATACACGAACCTAGGGCCATGAACACATACCTGAAATATTTTCCGTCGTCAAGCTTCAACTCGTATAATGTACCGGGGTTCATTATCTTCAGTGCTTCCCCATATGCATGTAAGTGGCCAAATGAATCCTCAGGCCTACCTCGAACCATTATCAAAACCTCCTCCTTCGACCGCCAAGCCTTTTTGTAACTGATGCTGACACCATACTCTTCCCGAGTATCTTGCATTATATCTTTAGGCCTATACACCCTACTGACATTAGTGAACTTGGACTTAATTAAATGTCATATTACCTTGCTCCTGGCCTGTTGATGGTCATGATCCATTAGTTGGCGAGAGCAAGTATGAACATTCATATATCTACTTATCTTAAAAAATGTAGATTCCTTAAGCTTCTGAGCCCTAATCCTGCATCCACACGTCTCATGTTTACATTTGACAACTAATAAGGACTTTGTGGATTTGTGAACCTGAGTTTCAAAATTTTGTCGCATGGCAAAGAGCGACAAAGAATACGCAAGATCTTCCTTTGAAAGGTATATTTGTCCAAGCTCAATCTCAACAGCATCATTACCGAATACCTGGTCTGTCACAACGATAGGCATTTCAGCCATAGATATACCGGGCTGTGTAGAACTATTTCCAACAAACATTGAGTCATCACCGACATATCCCTGATCGCCATCCTCCTCAAACTCTTCAACACCATCTCTGTCGTTATTCATAGGTAACTGATACGAATCATCACCTGATTGATAAGTATCAATACCTATTACATGATCTTCGTCACATTCGTAGTCTTCGTCATCCCCCTCAAATTCATTTTCATCCACATAACCCTCTTCACCAACATTTCCCTCTCCCCCACCATATCTCGAGGACGACAGACCATCTTGTTCAAAATTATAGGGATCAAGGTAGAAACTATCGTCATCTAGGTCATACGAGATTACGTTATTGGTTACGGGGGTTAGTGAAGATACATGACAGTATAAATCATCTTGCGGTGGAAAATATTATTCAACTGAAGGTGGTGCGGGGTGATAAGTAGTTGGTTCGGAAAAATATTCATCAACAGAATGTGGTTTCGGGTGATAAGGGGGTGGGTATTCTTGTGCTAAGTTATATGGAAAACTTGGTTGGTATGAGTAAACAGGGCTTTTCATGTCACTTCCCGACTCATACCTAACGCTTGTTGATAAATAGATAGGAGACCTACATGCATCCTCTCCATTTAAAAAGAAACTAACTCCTGGTCATTTCTTATCAAATAGGAGGAACTCTCGATCCAAAGTTGTATAGACATTTTAGAATGAGGTCATGATGGTTCAGGTCAGTCCCATTTATCTTATACAACTCTAACAAAAATTCCTCATACCTAATGTCACGTCTTACTTCTAAACCCCCAAGATTACCCCCTATGTAATCTCGTTCATCCTCCTTCCAAATACCACCATAGAAAACAAATATGTGTGACATTCTGCAAATAGATTTAATACCATCAACGTAAGGACAATAAAAAAAGAAGTAAACAAACCACCAAGGGAAAAAGAATGCAAATGCAAGAAAAAAAATCTAATTCTGCCATATTTCCGATAAGGAAAGCTTACGGGAAATCTTGTCACCACCAAGATTTCCCGTACGGGAAGCTTAGGTCTGATATATCGTTGATACACTCAGTTTGATACACTCATGTGTTACTTTAAATATCTATTGATTGTGATACACTCATGTCTTTTCACTACTCAATTTCCTAAAAAAATTTATTTCATTCTCGTTTTGTTACTTTTCCTCTTGCTAATTAATTTGAAAAAAAATTTCAACCAATTTATTTGAAGTAAGTACAATATTTTAAAACCAATTAATTTAAAAAAAATGTAGTTCAGTTAATGATATACTAATATTGAAATATAATACTGATATATTGTTAATATATCGTTAATATACTTTATTGAAATTATGTTGATATACTTTATAATGATACACTCATTTATAATGTTGATACTGTTGGGGTTGATGCCCTAAATCTCGTGGGTATAGAAATATATCTATAGTAAGAAGAGTGCAGTTGTCGGTCTTTAGTGGAATGATCGACAGTTAATGAATGTTGATTAATTTAATTAAAGATTTTAATTAATTAATCTCGTAGCTTCAAACTGACAGGTCCATTAGGTTCACTTACTAGCTCATATAAATTAATATGACGGTCAACAGTCTTGGTTTAATTTGAATTGTTCAAACTAAGTTAAGGAAATTAATTGTATGAGATACAATTAACTAACGTATATTGATACATTATAATATAAAGTTAATTTCTGTATGAGATGCAAAATTAAACTTTATAATATGTGAGAGAAATATATTTGAATGGGATTCAAGTATTAGTTATATAAATTAGATTCATATAAAAACTTATTGAAAAATAGGCGTAAAAGGATCTTGATTGTCCAAGATTCCTCCAAGACTCTCGTTCTTTCTAAGGAGTATCATCAGCCTTTTGCTGGAGGGTAGTTTTGTACTAGTGATCTAGACTTTTTCTATCACCTTCTTCGAAGTTTAAGTCCCCAAAGTATAGTCAGAGTTAAGTGGGGCTTTTTCTTGTTGAAGATGGAAGCGGAAGAACTGATGGAGGATTGGAAGAAATTACGATTATCAGAAGAAGAAAGTGAAACCAGAATTAGCTTTGACCCCCAACTTGATCCCTTAATCAATAATCAGATGGAACACTGCCTGGTGGGCAAATTACTATCATCACGCACGATTGCTCCTGGGATTATAAAAAATACTTTTGCTAATGCTTGGAGAACAAATCTGGGATTCAATGTTGGTAGCCTAGGGAAAATATGTTTCTTTTTAAATTTGATTCCCGAAGAGATAAAGAGATGGTTCTAAAACTTGGCCCTTGGCTTTTCGACAGTTCTTTACTGGTGGTGGAAGACCCAAAAGCTAATGTCAAATTATCCAAACTTTCTTTTGATAAAGTGGCATTCTGGATTCGTCTAATGGATATTCCACTAAGTTTCCAAAATAGATTCATGGCTAAAAATTTAGGAGATGCTTTATGCAAATTCTTAGAAGTTGACTGTGATCAAGAAAAATTTTACTGGGGGGGGGGGGGGGGGGGAGAGAGTTTGCATATCAAAGTTATGATGGATATCACAAAACCCTTAAGAAGAGGAATCTGGATTGAACCAGGAGGAGATCAAGAAAAACAATGGATTAATGTTAAATATGAAAGGTTGCCTGATTTCTGTTATGGTTGTGGCAGAATTGGTCATGTAATCAAGATTTGCAATTTTGTAATAGATGTTGTTGATTCTGATCCTGAAGCTTGGCAATATGGGAGTTGGTTGAGATTTCAAGAGAGTAATCCAAGAAAGCGTAGAAAGAGTCCTCAAAGAAACGAGAAAGAAGGTTCCCATGCTGAATCCTCAGCCTTCCAAACAGAAAATTCTCCACAAAAAGAAAATCTTGGCAAATCCTCAAAGATCTCAAACACAAAATCAACCTCTGCTGTCAGCAAAGGGAATCTTGATCCAAACTTTCTGAACTCAAATTCTGTTTTCGACCTCAACATAGGACCTCCGGATAGTGAGCCCTTTAAAGGAAATCAAGAAACCTCTCACTGGTTCAATGACTCTCAACAATCTCATAAGACAGTGGCGGTTGAACTACAGAATGAGACAATTTTAGATCCTAATGAAGAACATACGGGAAACAAGGTTTCAATTGGAAAAAAGCCAAAAGATTGGAAAAGAAGGACCAGGTCTGATTCTAGATTCTCAAATCACTCTATGAAAACACAATATGAGCAGAAGAGAAAGGGAGTGCCTTTGTTCAATCCTTCAGAGTTCAAGAAAAAAAGGGAAACCTCTTACCTGTATTCAGGAATGAAATAGAACATTCAGCGGAGCTTGCTAGTCAGCTTCGCTAGGGATCATGAAGATCATTTGTTGGAATGCCCGAGGATTAGAAAATCCTAAGGCATTCCGAGCTCTTGCTGACCTCTTGAGGGTCAGGCGTCCTTTAATCCTCTTCCTTTCTGAAACTAAATGTGGAGAGTCAATCACTAATAAATTCAAGAGCGTTGTTAATTTCCAGGGCTGCTTAACAGTTAAAAACAATGGTCTTAAGGGAGGTTTATGCCTTCTTTGGCAAGGTTCGGTGGATTTGAAAGTAATCTCTTACTCTCAAAATCACATCGACTTTGAAGTCTCTTGAGATGGTAAAGTTTGGAAGTTTACTGGTATATACGGTCACCCTGAAATCCATAATAAAATTTTAACTTGGAGTCTTCTGCAGCAACTAGATAGTGGAAACAATTTTCCTTGGCTAATTGGGGGTGACTTTAATGAAATCCTTAGAGAAAATGAGAAGCTTGGTGGTCTCCCGAAGGATAGAAGTGCAATTGAGAAGTTCAGAGAAGTTTTAGATAACTGCAATTTAAAGGATATTAATTTCAGAGGCTAAACTTACACTTGGAACAACAGAAGACACATTAATTATATATGGGAAAGACTTGACCGTTTTCTTTGTAACCCCTCCTTTGAAGATCTGTTCAGCAATTTTATTGTTAATCATCTTGATTGGATTTCTTCAGATCATAGGCCCATTGAGTTTTCTACCCTTTCAAACTTTCAACCAAGGAAAAAGATCAGAAAAAGGCTGTTCAGATTTGAGGAAAGTTGGATTTTCCATCCAGAGTGCCATAAAATTATTCAAAATAATGGTAATTGACACCAAAATTGTGTTTCTTTAACTCCCTTACACCAGAATTTGAATTCATGCTCTGAGGCTTTGAGTAAATGGGGAAAAGTTATCACGAGAAATACCAAAAACAGAATTGCTCAATGCAAGCATGCTCTACAAAAGGCCTATAATTGTTGCACACCTGTTGATTTCGATAAAATTCATGCACTTGAATTTGAACTAAACTGCCTGCTTGAAAATGAGGAAATTTATTGGAAGCAAAGATCTCGTGAAGATTGGCTTCGTTGGGGAGATCAAAACACCAAATGGTTTCATAAAAAACCACAATGAGAAAAAAGAAAAATGAAATTCTTGGAGTGACTAATTCTAATGGGCTTTGGACAAGAGATCCCCAAGCTATAGAGGATACTTTTGTCAACTATTTTGAAAACCTGTTTTCCTCTTCTGATCCAAACAAAGGAGACATTGATGAAGTCCTCAAGACAATAAGGCCTAGGGTGGATATTGAAATGAACAAAATCTTATTAGCCCCTTTTTCAAAACAAGAAGTGGAAAATTCAGTTGCTCAAATGTTTCCAACCAAAGCGCCTGGCCCTGATGGTTTTCTAGCCTTCTTTTTTCAAAATTATTGGGATATTGTAGGTCCTAATACAATGGATAATTGTCTGGAGATTTTGAATAAGAGAACCAGCATAAGAAACTGGAACAAAACCAACATAGTCCTCATCCCAAAGTTAAGAAACCCAACAAATGTGGGAGACTACAGACCCATTAGTTTATGTAACGTCAAGTACAAGATTGTCACAAAACTATTGCAAATCGCCTCAAGCCTATCCTCGACAAAGTTATTTCAAAGTCTCAATCTGCATTTATACCAGGACGATTAATCACTGACAATATAATCATTGGACATGAATGTCTCCACCTACTAAAGAATAGGAAATCTGGAAGTGATGGTCTTGCAGCTATTAAGCTAGATATTAGCAAGGCCTATGACAAAGTCGAATGGCTTTTTTTTTTTTAAGGAAATCATGCTTAAAATTGGGTTTGATATTAGTTGGATTAATCTTATTATTGATTGCATTTCTTCTATAAATTTCTCTATTCTCATTAATGGAGAGCCTAAAGGGTCCATTACTCCTTCTAGAGGATTGAGGCAAGGAGACCATTTATCTCCCTATCTTTTCTTATTAATCACTGAAGGTCTTTCCTCTCTTTTGCAGGATGCAACTTCCAAGGGTACTCTAAAGGGAATAGAATTTTCTCAAACCAGCCCCAGAATTTCCCACTTATTGTTTGCTGATGACAGTTTGATTTTCTGAGAGGAATTGTGTAACCATTAAGAAGATCTTGAAGCATTTTGAGACTGCTTCCGGTGAAAGCATTAATTTATCAAAATCAGCAATGATCTTTTCATCAAATGTGCATCCGAATCGTGGGACTTTTCTAAGTAACATACTTGGCGTAAGCAAGAAAACAAATTTAGGCTCCTACCTGGGGCTTCCATCTTCTTTCTCCCGAAATAAATCCAGAGATTTTCAGTATATTCTTGATAAAGTCTGGAATGCAGCTCAAAGGTGGAAAAAGTCTTTCTTTTCAGTTGCAGGAAAAGAAGTTCTTATAAAGAGTGTCGGACAAGCTCTTCCAACATATGCTATGAGCCTTTTTCAAATTCCAAAAAAGCTTTGTGAAGAGATTACTAGAAGTTTTGCAAGTTTTTGGTGGGGCTCAACGGAAGAAAAGAGGAAAATCCATCGGAAGAAATGAGATTTTCTGTGCCTTCCAAAAGCCTTGGGCGGGTTGAATTTTCGGGATCTTGAGGGATTCAATCAGGCTCTTATCGCTAAGCAGGTTAGGAGAATTATTAATCGCCCCTTCTCTTTGGTGGCCAAAGTTTTACAAAGCATATATTTCCCTAATTCTTCTATTATTGAGGCCCATTTGGGGACTAATTCTTCATTTCTTTGGAAAAGTCTTGTATGGGGTAGGGATTTATTGATGTTGGGTTTGAGATATCGTGTTGGTAATGGAGAAATAATAAGGGTCTACCATGATCCTTGGATCCCAAGACCCTCTACTTTCAAACCAATTTCGATCAACCTTGATTATAAAGATGTGAGAGCTGCAAGTTTTATCAACAACGAAGGAGGTTGGATTACTAATAGACTGGAAGAAGCTTTTAATATAGAAGATTGTGCTCTCATTCAAAGAATTCATGTTAATAGAAACATTGAAGATAGATGGATCTGGCATTTTGACAAAAAGGGCTTATATTCGGTTCGTAGTGGATACAAAGCCTTCATCAACTCAAAATTCAGAGAAGCTTCTACAAGTGATAACACTATGGAAGATACATGGAAAAAATTATGGAATCTTAAAATTCCCAGGAAAATCAAATTTTTTTGTTGGAGAGCTATAAATGATATAATTCCTACTAACCTGAACCTTCTGAAAAGAGGGATTAATCTTATTCATGTTTGTTCTCTTTGAAAGGTTTCTCCAGAATCAACTGACCACTCCTTGGTGACTTGCTCCCGAGCAAAACTTATTTGGAAAAAGATCTCCCAAAACTTCCCAAATTCACCAAAATTTCAATAATAGCTTTCGAGATAGATGGACTGCCTTAAGCTCTTCCTGCTCAATGGAGGATCTTAGCTTAATTGCTATCACTTGTTGGTCTATCTGGAATGACAGGAACAAGGTTGGTGTAGGCAACCCTATCCCAGACATTGAATCAAGATGTGACTGGATCCTAAAGTATCAAGAGGAATATGCGAGATCCTTCTTAAGGAATTAGAGGGCTCCTGTGAAGAAAGCAATGGTCAACTCTGAAAATCAAAGCTCCTGGTCGAGCCCTCCTCCTGGCTTCTACAAGCTTAATGTGGATGCGGCCTGGAAGTCGAATCCATCATCAACAGGTTTAAGCGCAATTATAAGGGATTTGATTGGTCTGCTTAAAGGTGTGGCAGCTCGTTTCATTGATTTTGATTATGACCCCCCGATGGTGGGAATTTTAGCAATCCTTGAAGGTCTCCGGTTTGCATCCTCCAATTTTCGTGGTAACCTTATAGTTGAATCAGATTGCTCCCAAGCTATAAGTCTCCTCAACGATGAAGGAGCTGAACTAAGGAATGCTGACTGCTGGATAGATGAAATCAAGAATTGGACAAAGAAATTCTCGTCTGTATCTTTTCGTTTCTGTAAACGTAATTGTAATGAGTTTGCTGACAAAGGGGCAACAAATGCTAGATTAAATGGGCTTAATGTTGATTGGAACTCGAACTATCCTACATGGATTCTTAATTTGTCCCAGAAGGACAGCTGTAATTCTCTTGCCTTTATGGCATGTTAAATAAAATCCTTATTCTAAAAAAAAATAGATTCATATAGAAATTAATATGAATATGATTCATATTAAACTATAAGTTAGGTGAGATATATTAATTAATTGTTAATTAATCTATTATATATATATATATATATATATATATATATTACATTAGATTTAATATATTTATATTTACTAATTCATTTTTAATTATTAATTTCATTTAATAATTAAGATGAAATGAATCAGATAACTTTCTTGAGGAAGTTATTTTCAAGGAAGTTATGGAACTCCCTCCCACTCTCACAAAAAGGAGAATGAAAGAAGTTAAAAACTCTCTTGACAAAAAAATTTATTCCTATCTTTGTTTTTTGGGTGATTCTCTCTCTCACATACTTTTCCTTACCAAGTTCATTGGAGTCCACGCTTCCAAGACTCGATAACCTTGAGGATAGTAAGTACTCACTGGTAGTATCCCTGTTCGCTCTTGTTCGTTGTGTTCATGAAACTCTCGTGATCACAAAAGGGATACAAGGAAATTCATCAAGGGTAAGTTCTTTATTCTTCCCTTAAGTTATTCTTTTCCTTCTTAAATGCATCATGTTTATCCTATTCTATTTTGTTTTCTCTGTTACATTAAAATTCATAATTGAGTTATTAAAATCACACTGCGATAAATCGCTTCCGCTGGGAATTCAATTCCTTCAGATACACCTAACTAACACATTGTTGGTATTCTTTATAAATAATACTGCTAATAAACTTTATTGATATACCGTTGATATACTTTATAATGATACACTCATTTATACTGCAAATACACTTGATTGACATACTGTAGATATACTTTATAATGATACACATGTTAATATTGTCGATACACTTGATTGATATATTGTTGATATAGTTTATAATGATACACACATTTATATTGTTGATGCACTTGATCAATATATGGTTGATATACTTAATAATGTTACACTCGTTTACACTACTGATACACTTGACTAATATACTGTTGATATATTTTATAATGATATACATGTTTATACTGTTGATACACTTATTTATATATTATTGATATATTTTATAACGATACACACATTGATTGATATTAAGTACTTGGTGATTGCTATCTGATTTACTATCTACCTTATGGGCACTTGTTGGGCTTAAACCCAAAAGTTTCAGGCTGCCCAAAAAGATGATGTCCATAGTAGGAGTCAAATCATTGTTAGCAGAACTGGTGACCACCAATAATCATCCGAAAAAGATGATGTCTCTAGCAAGAGTCAGATCACTATTGCAAATTATAATTGATGAGAGTCGGAGCACAAGTTACTCTTAGTTCAACTCGTGTAAAAAAATGGAAGTAAGTTATTTTTTTTTAAAAAAAAGTATGAAAAAATTGATGCAACACAGAAGAAAAAAAAATAGGGAGAGAATTCTTTATTAAAAAAAAAAGAAAGAAAGAAAAATAAGAAATTTTTAAAAAAATTGCCGCAAGAAAAAAAAATAAGAAGAAAATATAGTGAATTAGAATAAAATAAAATAAAATAAGCTCAAATTCAAGTTTTTTCATAGGAGAATTTTCTTTTTAAAAAAAGTCAAATTTTTTTAAAAAAAAACTAGAAAAAGAATAGAGTACAAAAAAAGAAAAGAAAAAATGGGACAATTCAAGTTTTTAAGAAAAAAAAGTAAGTAAAACTTCTTAAATTGTAATTCTTAAAAAAAAAAAATCTTAAATTATAAAAATATAGAAGAAGAAGAAAAAAAAAGGTTGAATTGTTATAAGGGCCATTTTGGAAAAATAAATAAATAAAATATCAGAACTAAAGATTTTATCATATATACTAAATTTAAAATGTTGAAGATATGCTTGTAAAATGATATTCTTAAATTGCTATCTATTACAAATTCCTTAATATAAATGCTCAAAACTCAAAATGTAAATAAAATATTGGCAAAAGAAATTCGAAAATAATGCTGATAAAGTGGGGAAATCGAATAAGATTTGTACAAAAGAAATGTGAAGCGAAGGGAATTCAGAGAATGGTCCAAATTAAGTGGGAAGTCGTCCCAAGTGGGAACACCTGGCCCTTTGACATTTTTGGCTGCCATTAAAATATAAGAATTAAAATAATCAAACAAATAATAATAAGCATAAAAAAAAAAAAAAAACGGCATTATCGAATATTATTTCTTATTTCCACATTAATCGAATCGAATACAATCAATTAAAGCAAAAGGTTAGAATATATAGCATTACTTCTATTAAAAAAAATAATCATTACTCTATTAAAGTTCAAAAACAAAAGAAAAGTTAGAATATATAGCATTGTTATCGATGATGTATATTTTGTTTTCTTATTAATATTTATTTTATCATTATGGATTCGAAATTTTGTTCAAGTTTTTGCTTATGAGCATGATGGTATGAGAATTTTAATATATTATATTTCAATGAATTTGGTGGTGGTTGTATTTTTCAAGAAAAAAAATTATACAAATGATATAACGTATTTTTCTTTCTATTTCACATGCTTTATGAAAATTGTAAAAGTTGTTAGTGAAGGATGAGCTACCAATTTCTATTCACCTTTGCTTCATGGTCTATAACTAATAATTTTAGTCTTTATATTCTTATTGAAGTAACAATTAAATTTTAGTATATAACAATTTAATCTTCACTATATACTATCTTTTTAAAAGTTAAGTGAGTTTTTAACCTATTAGTGTTTTACCATGTGCATTTGCACGTGTATGTTTTTTTTTTATTAGTCTAAAATCACTTAATTCTAAAATATTTTAGACAAAATGTTAATAATTTTCATTATGTTAAAATTAATTTTAGTAGGTTATTGTGTCTTTTCTTCAAATATCTTTATGTTTATTAATTCATTTACTAAAAAAATTGGTTAAAATTCAAAAACATTTTGAAATCTAAGTTAAACAAAATATGTTAACAAATAAACATCATACTTAAACTTGTGTTATGTACATATAATTATGCAGTCACTCTATGTATATATTTCATCCTTAATCTCATGAGCAACGACATTTGAATTATTATTAATTATTCTTTTCTACCAATAAGTGTATACTTATTTCACAATAATAGTTTGGTTATTTATTATTATTATTTAATATTTTGATTATTATTCTCTTACTTTTGTTTACCATGCGTGCGTGGAGGGATTATTGTTCTCTTACTTCACTTTATATATTTACAATTTTTGTCATTAACCATTAAATATCAATAATAAATTTATTATTGATTGTTAATTAGAAAAAAATGAAATTTAATATCACCATTATTTATAATCTATTAACAATTTCTATAGGCATGATGTTGATTAAAATTATTTACTAATTTGATTTCATATCATATTTAAAGTGTACTTTTAGCTTTTAATTACATTTTAAATTTTAATCTATTGTGTTGATGTTTAATTAAATAATCAATTTACTTTTTATAATCGATTAACAATTTCTTTAGGCATGAGGTTAGATGATTTTTTATTTCAACAAAAAAAAAACATAAGCATGCAATTGATTGATCAATAATTTATTTTCTAACATATAAATGAAATTAACAATTTCTCTTAAAAAATGAAATTAACAATTAACTAATTATAAAATAACAATAAAAAAAACAATATATAATAACAAATAAAAAATAATAACCCTTTATACACATTTCTTAGATTTGCTCAATAATTGCAAATCAAACTCTTTTTTTCAACTTCATCAAAGTGAATTCTTAAAGTAGCAAGCCTAAGATCTGATATTTTGATTTGACACGTGCATTCTTGCGACTTGAACATAAACCCGAATATCTTGAGATGCTTTGGAGATTAGAAAGACCTTGAAAACAATGAATTGAGAGAACAAAAATGAAGAAAGATCGAAACTTGAGTGTTAATGAAAAAAATGGAGAAGAAACCTATAAACTCTTCTTTCATCTCTAAGTCTCTTGCTTTGTTATTTACTTTTTTACCCATGTTTTAAAAGTCAAGTCGAATTTCAAAAACTAAAAAAAAAACATAAATTTTAAAAAGTGTTGTTTTCAAATATAGAAAATGGAGCAAAACTATTTACAAATATTGAAAAATTTTACTATAGACAGTAAAAATGTAAATAGTTTTATATTTTTTCTGTTTATAGTAATTTTTCTTTTAAAAATTTATTTTTCTTTTTAAAATTTGGTTGAAAATTCTAACTCTTACTATTGCACATAAGAAAGAGGTAAGAAATTGAAAAGAAATACGAAAATGAAATTGTTACAAAGGAGATGATTGAACGGTAAGATCTCATTTTTACATGGCCCACGTTCTGTTCACAAACATTAAAATATAATACAAAATAGAAAAAAAGATACTTTATGATTATTTTTTCTTTTCAAATATTTTATAAATCTTTGATTCACCATTTGCTTGAAAGTATCTAAAAATTTTCAAAGAAGATGGAGTAATTTAAACATAAAATCCCCATCATTAAATATTATAAAGAAAATTGTAAGGTGTGGAAATAAAGAAAGAGAACATCTATTCTCAATGCGAAAAAGAAATGAAATAGCTCTGGTCGAGGAAGATGTTAATTTGACCCACTGCCCTTCAATTCCCATTTCCATCGGCAAAAGTTTAGTCCATACAGAGATTCTTCTTCGTTCTTCTTCTCGGGTTGCGTAAAGAATTTGCGGCCCTTTCATACGCCCGCCAGCCCCAAGTTGCCATGTGAATTGTGCGAAAAAAGAACAGGGGAAGCAAGCTGGGACTGAGTTTCTTTCATATTTGTAAGCGCGCGCTCTCTCTCTCTCTCTCGCTATCTTTTTTCCAGCAGGGATATGTTAAATATAGATTTTCCACAAATGGGTGAATCTTAAATACGCGAATTTTGCTTATTTTGTCCCTTTGGGAACAAAGAAAGTGCAGCAGAGCGACGAGAAGGCCGCCCTCCTGGATTTGAATTGCATATTCGAAGGGCAGGAGGCTGAGAGCGAGTTGCTCCTAGCTGCACGCCGCACGGTGGAACAACACCCACTTATGGCACCAATCAACGTTGCTGATGAGGAAAAAATGGAGGTTGCCGTACCGGAGACTGCTCATCAGATTAGCAGTGGTTCGTCTTTCTTCGTTTTTGTCTTCCCTTTTTGCTTTTCTGATGTAGGTCTCTCTCTTTCTGCAATTTGGTTCGATGGTGTCTTTTTATCCGTAGTTGGGAATCATGGGCTTCTTTAGATTGCTTTAGAATGCCCTTTTTCCCTTTTACTTTTGCGAAATTGAAGATTACAATGACCAATCGTCAAATGTTGGGATATGATTTGTCTTCTTTCCTCTTCAAACCCAGTAAACAAACAAAGTTTATGTTCATTTCTTATTTGTCTGCTTTTGGGTATTTAGATTTCAGTGGAACTTTCCCTTCAACTTGATCCTGAGATGGGGTTTGTCCTCTCAATACCATCTGTCAGCTAACTTGTCTTCTTTTTCAACAGATTCATGGTTTCAAGTAGGGTTTGTCCTTACCACTGGTATCAACAGTGCTTATGTACTGGGATACTCAGGTACTATAATGGTACCTCTTGGTTGGATAGGTGGAGTCGTTGGTTTAATTGCAGCCACGGCCATTTCATTATATGCAAATACTCTTATTGCCAAGCTCCATGAATTTGGTGGGAAGAGGCATATCAGATACAGAGATTTAGCAGGCTTTGTATACGGTATGAGAAGATAGTAAAATAATGGAACAATTGTTTTGGCTTCTTTTTCTTTATTCCTTCCTGATGGGTTTCTTCTTGCAGGTAGGAAAGCTTATTCTCTTACATGGGGATTACAATATGTCAATCTTTTTATGATTAACGTGGGATACATCATCTTAGCTGGTCAAGCCTTGAAGGTGAGATCAATATAAGTATACTGATCTTGCTTTCAAACTAATGAAGCTGCTAATTCTTAGTAATGAACAAGTCAAATAACTTGAAAAGTATGAACAGAAGTTTATTGAAGTATTGGGGTAGATAACTTGTTTTGACTATGATCCTTCCTTGCTCCATTTTTTGACTTTCTTTTAATTTGACTGCACAAGAGTCAAGAAAATTACATCTATGCGTATACTTTTGAAACACACTAACCTTTTGTTGCCATCTGCTGCCTTCTTATCCCCAATATCAAACTTAATAGTTGTTTTGTTTCGGATGAAAAAGTCTTGATGTATAAAGTTAGACAGAGACTTTTGACCTATTAAAATATAGTCTGCTAACAGTACTAAATATGTATTAGAAAAATCTCAATGATCTTGGTATGTTCCCCCCATTAGCTGATGAGGAAAGGAAAAGGAAGTGAATATCTAGATAAAAGTTTGGGTATAGTAATGGAACTCTATTTCAGTACCACTTTGCTAACAAGTATAATTAGTGTATGTTTGGAAGTGATTTTGAAATTATTAAAATCACTTTTGGCATGTTCAAAATCACTTCGAAACATGCCTTCACTCTCTCAAAATTAATATAATATTTAAGTTTATAATTTTAAATGCAAGTTCATATCATCAAAATCACTGAATAATTAAAAGCATGTTTCAAAGTGATTTTGAAAATGTAAAAAAAAAGTAAAGGACGAAAACAAAAGGTCAATTGTTCTGATTAACAATTAGAACAGGTCACTTTTATCAAAATCCAAGTTTAGTTTTCAATTCATTTTGTTTGTATACCATGTCCTCTTATTGGAGAAATTACGAAACTGGAACTAATAGTTTGTTCAATGTAGAATTCTGTATTGTACTGACCCATGAGATTACTTGTCTGTCCTGCAGGCTGTTTATGTCCTCTTCAGTGATGACCACATTATGAAGCTTCCCTATTTTATAGCCATCGCTGGCGTTGTTTGTGCCTTGTTTGCAATATCAATACCCCATTTATCAGCTCTAAGAATTTGGCTGGGATTCTCTACTGTTTTCAGTTTGGTATACATCGTTGTTGCATTTGTACTGTCTCTCAAGGATGGTAAGTTTTACTTTCCATTGTCTAGTTCTGTCAATCTTTGCAATTGACTTGTTGCAACTAGAGTTCAATATATCCATTTCAAAACTAAGAAATTGAAATTAAAATTTATTCTTGAACGCACAATATGATTTGAGCTAGAAGAAATTTTATTTCCATGAGAGAAGCTTCAGTTTTGTAAAATCTTCGGAACAAAAATTTTCCCACCGATAGTTGAATTAATCTTTTATCTCACGTTATATCTCCTTCCCACATCATTGTTCTCTGTGCTCTCTCCACATTGGTTAAAGTTATCTAGCGCAAGACAATGAAATTCTTTTTCATTCTGAGTTTTTGTTCAATGTGTATTCACTAGTCTAACTTTCCTGCATTGATAAAGATTCCTGGGTTTAAAATTTGACATTAACGTTTCTGCTATATCAGGAGTTAACACACCTGCAGATTATAGCATTCCAGGATCGTCGACTAGCAAAATTTTTACGACGATAGGAGCATCTGCTAATTTGGTTTTTGCCTTCAATACTGGAATGCTTCCAGAGATTCAGGTCTAGCAAGAACTTACTTGATCCCTTGTTTTCTAAATTACATTACACCCTTCTGTTGCTCCCTGGATAAGATTGTTACCATATTATAAGCTCGTAAACATGATTCATCTGTCGGTTCAACAGAATTCTAACTCCATTAAGTTCTATATGTATAAATTCTTCATCATCAAAGTAGTAAGATAAGGGCCAGCTTCCAAACACCCTTTGTTGTTTCCTTTCACATCTTTTCATCACTCATATACCATCTGTGTTTAAACTTCAGATATGTATGCTTCCGAACTTATCTTCTTCAAATCTTCATTGCACAATAAAATTGTTGTTACAGGCAACGGTGAGGCAGCCTGTAGTGAAGAACATGCTAAAGGCTCTCTACTTCCAGTTCACCGCCGGAGTTTTGCCCATGTATGCGGTTACTTTTATTGGATACTGGGCATATGGATCTTCAACCTCAACTTATTTACTCAACAGTGTAAACGGTCCAATTTGGGTGAAGGCAGTGGCAAACATATCCGCTTTCCTTCAAACAGTCATCGCTCTGCACGTAATTGTCATCAATCTTCTCTTCTAACTTCTAAAAACTATTGTCTCTTTTGTTGATCGAATATAAGAGGTTCTCAATCCGTTTTAACTCGATGGTCTTTGTCGTTTGCATTCAGATATTTGCCAGTCCAATGTATGAGTATTTGGACACAAAGTACGGGATCACAGGAAGCGCGCTGAATATAAAAAACTTGTCATTCAGAATAGGTGTGAGAGGAGGGTACCTGGCCATAACCACACTGATCGCAGCTATGTTGCCTTTCCTTGGAGATTTCATGAGCCTTACTGGAGCAGTCAGCACATTCCCACTTACATTTATCCTTGCAAACCACATGTACCTTGTGGCAAAGAAGACCAAACTCAGTTCTTTACAGCAGCTTTGGCATTGGTTTAATGTTTGTTTCTTTGGCTGTATGTCTTTAGCAGCAGCAGTTGCAGCTTTAAGGCTTATAGCAGTAGACTCCAAAAACTACAATTTATTTGCTGATCTATGATCAAACTTCATTGTAATTCTTTTCAGATCTTCAAATCTTTCAGTTGCTTCATAGATAGGCTGCTCCCTCTTCATAGTCTTAACTTTTAAGAGCTTTCACCAAATAATACTATAGTGTGGCCTAGCTTAGATTACACTTTGTTTCTTATTGGTAGGTTTGTGATTTACTTTGTATTGATGGAAAGTGGAATATATATATATATATATGTAAGAAAAAGAAAGGGATTTAGTTTCATTTGTTTGGCTCATTTTGATGTGATTGTTTTGTTTGCTGCCTTGAATGATATCCATAAATTATTAATTATTTCCAATTTAAATTGCAAGTTGTAAGATTCAATTATGATATATACCTAAACTTGTTATGGAAGGGTAGTACAGAAAAGCTTTTTTTGGAATTTTTAAAACTCATAAACTAAATTTGGATTTTAAAAAAATAAAATAAAATAGTTACTTTGAAGATTTCTTTCATTCAAAATATACCTTCAGTAGTATCTAATTATTCTTAATTTGGTTCTTCATCTTTTAAATTTCTAATTTTACTCCTAATGTTTTAAAAATTCACAATTTGATGTTTTGTTAACTAATTTGTTAAACTTGGTGTATAAATGGTTGATTAACCATTACATTATTGTCATATTAACATATTTAAACGTGTGACACTTGCAAAACGATACATGAGATTCAACTCATTCATCCTCTAGTCCAATCCATCTATCAACTCTATTTATTTTTACAAAGTGGTACATTGAAGCTACAAACTTATATGTCTAAATATGTTAATAAAACATACGCTTCTTCTTAACAAATTTTAATCCAAAAAAGTAGATCTCAATTGAAAATTTAAAAGTATTACAGACTAGAATTGAAACTTTTGTACATTTATTCAAGCCAGCCTTGTTTAGTAAGTCATATATTGTTATATAAGAACAGGGGAAAGAAATCTGATCCCTTGTTTGTACTTATCTAAAACTTAGCATGTGCTTTCATTTATACTTTGACAAAAATAGAATTTAAATCTTGAAAAAGTCAAACCTATATGTTTTGAAACCTTATTTTTTAGACCAAATCAAAACCAATTGGTTTTTTATTTTTTATATTTAGTCCTAGTTTTTGAAAAACACATTTGTTTAGTATCCATCTGTTGTACAAATGTACTTCGTTAAGTTTATTTGCAATCGAGGGTTTCTTCAACTTTGGAATTTGAATGAGGATTTTGTGTTTGAATCTATATAAGATATTTTTTTAATCTAATAATTAATAATTAATTAAATCTAAATTTATTTTGCTATTTTTCTAACGTAGAAACATCTTGCTATTTCTCTTATTTAGCCCTAATAAGAGTGGCTATGGTTAAGGCCCAATAAAATTATGGATTGGGCCTCGAATTATTCTGTAGGGTTGTTCCAAATCCATCGAGAAGGTGGTAGAAGCTTATGGAAATCAGAAAGAAAGAGGGAAAAAGATCACTAGAAAACCCACGAGACAACTCCTCTGTTCTCTTTCTTCCTATTTAAATCCCCTGAAACACAACGGTGGCAGAGCATCGACAAAAATAGCAAAAAAGAATTCCCAGTTCTATTGAAGTCCCATCACTCTAAGCAATTCTAATTCAACAACAACAATGTCGCTGATTCCAAGCTTTTTCGGTGGCCGCCGAAGCAACGTCTTCGATCCCTTCTCTTTAGACCTTTGGGATCCATTTGAAGGTTTCCCATTTCCAAGTTCACTGGCTAACGTCCCTTCCTCTGCTCGTGAGACCTCTGCTTTTGCCAACACTCGCATCGATTGGAAAGAAGCCCCACAAGCCCACATCTTCAAGGCCGATCTTCCTGGAATAAAAAAGGAAGAAGTTAAAGTAGAAGTTGAAGAAGGTAGAGTTTTGCAAATCAGTGGAGAGAGGAGCAAAGAGCAGGAAGAGAAGAATGACAAATGGCATAGAATTGAACGGAGCAGTGGGAAGTTTATGAGGAGATTCAGACTGTCGGAAGATGCTAAAGTTGAGGAGGTTAAGGCAAGCATGGAGAATGGAGTTCTGATAGTGACAGTGCCTAAAGTGGAGGAGAAGAAACCAGAAATCAAGTCCATTGACATTTATGGGTAGATAATATTATTGTTCTTCCTTCTACATCTGCCCCTACTCGGATCAGTTTGTATGAATGGATGTTAAATAAATTGTCAAAATTGGGGTTTTAATTTTGGTGTGTGGAAGGAGAAATTTTAGACCAATCACAAATTGCCATGTTATTTTTCAAATTCATGGCGAAATTAGAAACAATTAAATTTGGGACTAATTAAATGTTACATGTGTCCTAAATTGAAATTGAAGACGAAAATTGCCAAATCCCGATGGTGCCACGTGTTTCCGTTCTCAACTATCAAATTAATTATTTTTGGTTCAATCAATTATTAATGTTTGGGCTAAAATTTAATTAAGTTAAAAAATAGACTTAATTAGGCTCAAATGGCGCAAACGCCCAAATCCAATTAGTTGGGCTCAATGGGCCAGGCCCATGGACCAATCAAGCCCAAACCCATAAAGTCCACCTGAGAACTCTATAAATAAAGAAGTTCTCTTGTTCAGAAATTTTACACTTAGAGAGCTAAGAGAGAATTCCCCCTACAATCAGAAGACTCACTAACTTCTGAAGTTGAATCATACTTGAAGGCTGAAGCTCCTTGGAATACATCCATCCAATACTCCAACTTCACGTGCATCCACGCGCTCCGCTTCCATACATCAAGCGTACGCGTACAGTTGAGAGAATCAGAGGATCAAGTACTAGAGATCGAACCACATCCGCATCAAACTTATATAAACACAAGTTCAACTCCACGAATTAAATTTCTTCGGAAATCCCGTGTGAACAAATTGGCACGCTCGGTGGGACTTCTCTACCTCTCATCTCTCTCTCAATACTCAAATTAAGCAATGGCTTCTAAGAAAGTTGCATCCAACGCTCCTGCAGCATCCAAACGCTCCAGTAGCGTCCAACGCTCCTGTCGCGTCCAACGCTCCTACTGCGTCCAACGCTCCTGCTGCGTCTAACACTCCTGCTGCAAGCAATGCATACACAGGACCCATCACTCGCAGTCGCTCAAAGGGGATCATGTAGGAGAAGGAACAAGGTTCTGCTGTCGCAGAGGACATCTTGAGGCGATTGACAAAATCTCCTAAAGGGGGATTGTCATCAAGGGAAATCCTTTGATTGACAACTTTGCTCCTGCCTCTGATCGGTCTAAGAAGGAATCACATCCTGATGTGATGTCCGTCATGATAGCTGACATAACGATCAAGGCAGCCATGGCGGAATTGGAGAGGAAGATAAATTTTCTAGCAAAAGCTCTCGAGGAGCGAGATAATGAGATCGCTGCATTGACAGAGCAAATGCAGGCTCGAGAAACTGCTGAATCGAGCCAAACTCCCGCTGTCAAGGCAAATGACAAAGGAAAAACTCTGCTGCAGGAAAGCCAGCTACAACACTCTACCTCTGTCGCCTCTCTATCAGTCCAGCAGCTGCAGGACATGACCACAAATACCATCAGAGCCCAGTATGGGGGATCGCCACAAACTTCTTTTATGTACACCAAGTCGTACACTAAAAGAATTGACAACCTCATAATGCCTGTCGGATATCAACCACCAAAATTTCAGCAGTTCGACGAAAAGGGCAAGCCTAAACAACACGTTGCTCATTTTGTTGAAACCTGCGAAAATGCAGGGACTAGAGGAGATCAACTGGTTAGACAGTTCGTCCGTACCTTGAAAGGAAATGCTTTCGATTGGTACACTGATCTAGAGCCAGAAGTGATTGACAGTTGGGAGCAGTTGGAAAAAGAATTCCTGAATCGCTTTTACAGCACTAGGCGGACTGTTAGCATGATGGAGCTAACAAACGCCAAGTAGCGAAAGGGAAAGCCAGTCATCGGCTACATCAACTGATGGAGAGCTCTAAGCCTTGATTGCAAAGATAGACTCACTGGACTATCTTCAGTGGAGATGTGCACCCAAGGCATGCACTGGGAACTTCTCTACATCCTGCAGGGAATAAAGCCTCGCACATTTGAAGAGTTGGCGACTCGCGCCCATGATATGGAGTTGAGCATTGCCAACAGAGGAACAAAGGACTTCCTGGTCCCAGGAGTAAAGAAAGATAAGAAGGATATAAAGAGCACTGAGAAAACTGTGAAGAGAGCCACGAAAGAATCTATGGTCGTCAATACGACCCTATTGAAGTTTTCCTCTAGAGGAAGAGATTCAACAGCTGAAAAGAAAGATAATGGAGGCGAGCGACGTCGCCTAACTTTGAAGGAGAGGCAGGAAAAGGTTTATTCATTCCCTGACTCTGATGTTGCAGATATGCTGGAGCAGCTGCTAGAGAAACAACTGATTCAACTGCCCGAATGCAAGCGGCCGGAGCAGTTAGAAAAAGTCAACGACCCCAACTACTGCAAATATCATCGGGTCATTAGCCACCCAATCGAAAAGTGCTTTGTGCTAAAAGAGCTCATTATGAGGTTGGCTCGCGAAAAGAAGATAGAGTTAGATCTGAATGAGGTAGCTCAGACGAATTACGCTGCGGTGGCAATGACTTCAAACATTCCACCATCAACACTGTTTTATGATCAAAGTGAAAGTTTGATCCAATCTGGGACCTTTGAGCCTATAGTCGTTCGGTTCCAGCAAGAGATCATAATGACAGACCTTCAAGGCAAAGATGACTTTGTTGAAGATGACGACGAATGGTGGATCCTTGTGACTCATCAAAAGAAAAGAAAGGCGAGCTCCACCAAAAAAGAGTTGCGCTTCCGTCGAGATTACAGAAGAGGAAGCAAGACTTAGAAAAAGAAAGCAAAGAAGAAGGTGTGGAAATCTAAGCTTGTCAAGGAGGAAGACGAGGATTTTCCTCAACCTCGGCGACTTGTGACTCTGGAAGAACTTCTTCCAAGAAACTTCCTTAATGATTATCCAGAGGAAGTGTTAGAAGTTGTTGCGTGTCATGTCGTCAGCACAGCAGAAGGCGAAGATATTCCTTCAAGCTCGTTGGAGACGATGGTAGAATCAAAAGACCTACCATTGTTCAACATATGTGACTTGTTGTCTCTCCCTCAGACAGCTAAGACTGCTCTTATTGATGCATTGCTAAACTCAGGTGCATCAAGTTCATCAAGTTCAAGCGTCCCAGCCTCCAGAGTGCGTACATGTGCTTCTTGCTGCACATCTATAGGCTTTTTAGATGAAGACCTATTGCTGGGATCAAAGTATCATAACAGGCCCTTGTTTGTCTCAGGATACATGTAAGAACAAAGGGTTGGTTGAATTCTCATTGACGATGGGTCAGCTGTCAACATTATGCCTAAGTCGACTATGAAGCAATTAGGTATCTCAATGGAAGAACTGACGAATAGCAAGTTGGTGATCCAAGGCTTCAATCAAGGCGGTCAACGAGCGATCAGCATGATTCGCCTGGAACTCATTATTGGCGACCTAAAGGCCAACACCTTGTTCCATGTCATAGATTCGAGGACCATTTACAAACTGTTGCTGGGGCGTCCTTGGATTTATGGAAATGGAGTGATAACTTCTACACTCCATCAATGCTTCAAGTTTTATCAAGATGACATTAAGAAAGTTGAAGCAGATTCCAATCTATTCTCAGAAGCTGAGTCTCACTTTGCAGACGCAAAGTTCTACTTAAAGACCGATAATGTTGGTGAAGTTATGCCTGCGGAGATTCCTCTAATCAAAGGGGAGGATAAGTCTCAGTCCGAGCCACAAATAGATGCAGCAAAAGAACCAAGCGAAGAGGTCAGTACTTCTGACTTTCAAAAGAGTAAGGCATCTACTAGCTCTGCGAAGATAGAAACTTTGGAAGATGAGAAAGCTCCAAGTCCTCCAATCTTGCGTTATGTTCCTTTGTTGAGACGCAAGAAAGGCGAGTCACCATTCGCAAAATGCTCGAGGGGCTTGAAGGTCGGTGATGTGGAGATCTTAAAAGAAAGTTTTGTTACACCTCTTACAAAGATAACAAAACAAGAAATTTACAAACCAAAAATGGACCTGACGAAAACAAATTTACCTGAAAGACGAACAAAAGATGGGTTCGACCCAAAGGCTTATAAGCTACTGGCAAAAGCAAGCTATGACTTTTCAACTCACACTGAGTTCAAGAGCCTAAAAATTTATGAGGAGCCTGAACTTTCTTCGTCCCAGAAGAAGCTTTTGCAGGAAGGATATGACATACCTGCCTCAAGGAAAGGACTTGGATATAAGTCTCCTGAGCCGGTTCGCATAACTAGAAAGGGAAAGGCAAAAGTGGCTGACAGCAATCACATAACGATAAAAGAGGTTGATAACTCTAAAAAAGGAGAAAAGAATGGTCAAAGAACCTCTGTCTTCGATCGCATTCGACCACATGTCGCACGTGCTTTAGTCTTTGAGAGGCTAAGCATGACGGAAACAGAAGAAGAAAGTCAGCGCCCAACGCCCAGCCTTGGTCGACACTCTGCCTTTCGAAGGCTTGTCATGCCTTCTGGGGAGGAAGAAGACATTCGTCATTCTCCAGTGACGACTCGACCCTCGGCATTTGAAAGATTAAGTGTGCTTACGAAGAAAAATGAGGAAGCACCTCGCGTGTCAATTTTCAACCGCCTTAATCATGAAGGTATCGAGAATCACTCTAACAAAAGGTCGTCTTTCGAACCAAAAGAAAAAGAAAAGATTCGCAGTGATGTTCCTAGTATGCCTACAAAGAAGAGTGGAGGAAAATCCTGCACGTCAATTTGGCACCGCATTAAGTATGAGGATGCCAAGAACCATTCAAATCAGAAGCCCCTTTGCGAGACAAAGGAGGGAGGAGAATTTGTAGTGTTGTCCCTTCCCGAATGAAAAGAAAAATTTTCGTCACCCTTAATACAAGTGAAGGCTCTTTAAAGGTGAAAAGATGTGATGTTATTTTTACTAAGCCCGACAGTGAAAACTTATAACAGGAAGAAGGCGAAGTTGCATGTCATCATATCACCGTCATCGAAGAGTCGAAGGACGAAATGTCTGAAGAAGATGTGGAGGACGCCCCTCTCACACCTGAGGATGGTGGTCAATCTACAGTAGATGAACTCAAAGAAGTGAATCTCGCATAGTAGAGGAATCGCGCCCAACTTTCATTAGCGGGTCACTCTCAAGTGAAGAGGAGGGCGAATAAATGAGCCTACTTGCCGAATACAGAGACATCTTTGCTTGGTCATATAAAGAGATGCCAGGGCTTGATCCAAAAGTAGCAGTCCATCATCTCGCAATCAAGCAAGGGTATCGACCCATCAAACAGGCTCAACGACGCTTTCGCCAGAGCTTATTCCCCAAATTGAAGCAGAAGTCAATAAGTTGATTCAAGCAGAATTCATTCGCGAAGTCAAATATCCAACGTTGATAGCCAACATTGTTCCCGTTAGAAAGAAGAACGGACAGCTTCGCGTCTGCATAGACTTTCGTGACTTGAATAATGCATGCCCAAAGGATGACTTTCCATTGCCTACCATGGAGATCATGGTTGACGCAACTACTAGGCATGAAGCCTTATCCTTTATGGATGGGTCGTATAATCAAATACGGATGGCTCTCACGGATGAGGAAATGACTGCCTTCCGCACTCCGAAGGGAATATACTGCTACAAGGTGATGCCCTTCGGAATAAAAAATGCTGGCACTACTTATCAACGTGCCATGCAAAAAATATTTGATGATATGTTGCACAAACATGTTGAATGCTATGTCGACGATCTTGTGGTTAAGTCCAAGAAACGACAAGACCATTTGAGAGATTTAAAAGTTGTGTTTGACCGCTTGTGAAAATATCACTTGAGGATGAACCCTCTCAAGTGTGCGTTTGGCGTAACCTCAGGGAAGTATCTTGGTTTCATCGTAAGGCATCGGGAAATTGAGGTAGATCAGTCCAAGATCGATGCTATTCAGAAGATGCCAAGGCCAAGAAATCTACACGAGTTGAGAAGTCTCCAGGGTCGTTTGGCTTACATACGGAGATTTATTTCCAACCTTGCTGGCCGATGTCAACCTTTTCAAAAGTTGATGAGAAAAAGAGAAAGTTTTGAGTGGGATGAAGCTTGTCAAAATGCTTTTGACAGCATAAAGAAATACTTGCTTAATCCCCCTGTCCTAGGCGCTCCCTTAGCAGGCAAGTCGTTGATATTGTACATTGCTGCACAGGAAAGGTCGTTGGGGGCATTACTGGCACAAGAAGGGGAGAAAGGGAAGGAGCGTGCTCTCTAATATCTAAGTAGGACCCTAACTGGAGCTAAAATCAATTACTCCCCTATCGAAAAAATGTGTCTTGCGCTTTTCTTTGCGATAGAGAAGTTGAGGCACTACATGCAGGCTTTGACGGTTCACCTAGTTGCGAAAGTTGACCCCATTAAGTATGTGTTATCCAGGCTGATCATCTCCGGGCGCCTGGCCAAATGGGCAATTCTGCTCCAGCAATACGACATTGTGTATGTGTCACAAAAGGCGATTAAAGGACAAGCATTAGCTGACTTCTTAGCAAATCACCCAATTCCATCATATTGGAAGTTATGCGAAGACTTGCCCGACGAGGAAGTTTTCTTGGTTGAAATTACGGAGCCTTGGACTATGTACTTTGATGGTGCAGCACGAAGGAGCGGAGCGGGGGCAGGCATCATCCTCATCTCACCTGAAAGACATATGCTGCCTTATAGATTTACACTTGGTGAATTATGCTCAAATAATGTCGCTGAATATCAAGCTTTAATAATTGGCCTCCAGATGGCTTTAGAAATGGGAATATCGTACATAGAAGTTTATGGCGATTCGAAGTTGATAATAAGTCAACTCTTGCTGCAGTATGATGTGAAGCATGAAGATTTAAAGCCTTACTTCACCTATGCCAGACAATTGCTGAAAAAGTTCGACAGCGTAATGTTGGAACATGTACCAAGGTCAGAAAACAAGAAGGCAGATCTTGGGCAAACCTAGCTACTGCATTGACAATTCAAGACGATGAAACTCTAAACATATCGCTTTTCTAGAGGTGGGTTATACCGTCAATTGAGACTGAATGCGAAGAAATAAACCTGACATCAGTCTATTTAATTGACGAGGACGACTGACGCCAACCCATCATAGATTATCTTGAACATGGTAAACTTCCAACAGATCTCCGTCGTAAAACTGAGGTGCGAAGGAGAGCAGCTCACTTCATTTACTATAAGGGGACCTTATATCGTTGCTCCCTAGAAGGGCTCTTTCTTCGATGCCTCGGAAAAGAAGAGTCAATAAAAGCGCTAGAGGAGGCACATTCAGGCGTATGTGGCGCACACCAATCTGGACCGAAGCTTCAATTCCAGTTGAAGAGGATGGGATACTATTGGCCCAAGATGATCCAGGATTCGATGGAGTATGCGAAGAGGTGTGAAGCTTGTCAATACCATGCAAACTTCATACATCAACCGCCAGAACCCCTGCATCCAACTGTGGCTTCCTGGCCTTTCGAAGCTTGAGGACTTGATCTTGTTGGTCCTATAACACCCGAGTCGTCAGCAGGACATTCTTATATCCTTGCAGTGACATATTACTTTTCAAGGTGGGCTGAGGCCATTGCGCTGAGAGAAGCCAAGAAAGAAAATGTGGCAGACTTTATCCGAACTCACATCATCTACCGGTAAGGAATTTCCCACCGAATTGTGACGGATAATGGAAGGCAATTTTCTAACAGCCTAATAGATAAATTGTGCGAAAAGTTTAAATTCAAGCAATGCAAGTCGTCCATGTACAACGCAGCTGCGAATGGGCTAGCAGAAGCTTTCAACAAAACTTTATGTAACCTACTGAAGAAAATCGTCTCTAAGTCAAAGAGAGATTGGCAAGAGAAGATTGGTGAAGCGCTATGGGCTTACCGAACTACTCATCGCACTTCTACAGGAGTTATGCCATATTCTCTTGTTTATGGAGTGGAGGCTGTTCTCCCATTGGAAAGGGAAATTCCATCACTAAGGATGGCAGTTCAAGAGGGGCTAACTACAGAAGACAATGCCAAATTACGTCTCTAAGAGTTACAGGCACTTGACGAAAAACGGCTAGAAGCTCAACAGGCGTTGGAATGTTACCAAGCGCGAATGTCCAAAGCCTTTGATAAGCACGTGAAGCCCCGATCATTTCAAATTGGTGATCTAGTGCTTGCTATAAGGAGACCTATCATCACAACAAGACATACAGGAAATAAGTTCACTTCTAAGTGGGATGGACCCTATATCGTCAAAGAAGTCTACACAAATGGAGCATACAAGATCGTCGATCAGGATAGATTAAGGATTGGCCCAATCAGTGGCAAATTCCTTAAGAAATTTTATGCATGATAAGTATGTAAAATGCTCCTTATCGCAAGAGCCTAAACTGCACGGTGCTCCTAGCCCGCATGAGCTTAAAAGGTGAACGGCAAAGAAAAATTTTGAACTACGTTATGACTTGATCCCTATACATTATAAAGGGTACGTAGGCAGCTTGAAGGAAACTTTAAGTTCAGTCACATCATGAAAAAAAAAAGTTGCATCCAACAATCACTTGAAACGTGACACTAGGACATTGATGGTGTTCGTTAAAGGATGCCACTATTGTCTTAAATTCGATGATATCATTGTTGCATCTCCATCTTCCAAATCGCTTAGACCCTCACAAATTCCTCTGGGCGGCGAACGAGCTTGGATCTTATGGCGAACCAAATCGCTCAGACCCTCGCAAGTTCCTCTAGGCGCGAACGAGCTTGGATCTTATGGCGAATCAAATCGCTCAGACTCTCGCAAGTTCCTCTGGGCGGTGAACGAGCTCAGATCTTATGGCGAACCAAATCGCTCAGACCCTCGCAAGTTCCTCTGGGTGGCGAACGAGCTCAGATCTTATAGCGAACCAAATCCCTCATACCTTTGCAAGTTCCTCTGGGCGGCGAACGAGCTCAGATCTTATGGCGAACCAAATCGCTCAGACCCTTGCAAGTTCCTCTGGGCAGCGAACGAGCTCAGATCTTATGGCGAACCAAATTGCTCAAACCTTCGCAAGTTTCTCTGGGCAGCGAACGAGCTCATATCTTATGGCTAACCAAATCGCTCAGACCTCCGCAAGTTCCTCTAGGCGGCGAATGAGCTCAGATATTATGGCGAACCAAATCGCTCAGACCCTTGCAAGTTCCTCTCGGCGACGAACGAGCTCAGATCTTATGGCGAACCAAATCGCTCAGACCTTCGCAAGTTCCTCTGGGCGGCGAACGAGCTCAAATCTTATGGCGAACCAAATCCCTCAAACCTTCGCAAGTTCCTCTGGGCGGCGAACGAGCTCAGATCTTATGGCGAACCAAATCGCTCAGACCCTTGCAAGTTCCTCTGGGCGGCGAACGAGCTCAGATCTTATGGCGAACCAAATTGCTCAAACCTTCGCAAGTTCCTCTGGGCAGCGAACGAGCTCATATCTTATGGCTAACCAAATCGCTCAGACCTCCGCAAGTTCCTCTAGGCGGCGAATGAGCTCAGATATTATGGCGAACCAAATCGCTCAGACCCTTGCAAGTTTCTCTGAGTGGCGAATGAGCTCAGATCTTATGACGAACCAAATCGCTCAAACATTCGCAAATTCCTCTGGGCGGCGAACGAGCTCAGATCTTATGGCAAACCAAATCCCTCAAACCCTCGCAAGTTTCTCTGGGCGGCGAACGAGCTCAGATCTTATGGCGAACCAAATTGCTCAGACCCTCGCAAGTTCCTCTGGGCGGCGAACGAGCTCAGATCTTATGGCGAACCAAATTGCTCAGACCCTCGCAAGTTCCTCTGGGCGGCGAACGAGCTCAGATCTTATGGGGAACCAAATCGCTCAGACCCTCGCAAGTTCCTCTAGGCGGCGAACGAGCTCAGATCTTATGGCGAACCAAATCGCTCAGACCCTTACAAGTTCCTCTAGGCGGCAATCAAGGCAAACCTGAAGGAAAAAAAAAACTTTTTCCAGTTTTACATGTTCTGTAAAATAACGATTATGAAGAAACTATAGCTCAAAACAAAGATCTAACTGTTCAGAATGTGGCCCTGTATGTCTCAAACAGCGGATAAAATTTCAATATGATACGACGGTTGAAACTCCGGCAAACGATAATTTTCCGAAGCTGTCGCTGAAATAAGAAAAAAAACAATTTTCCAGTTTTACATGTTCTGTAAAACAATGCTTATGAAGGAAATATCGCTCATAACAAAGATCTAACCGTTCAGAATGTGACCCTGTGTGTCTCGAATAGGAGAATAAAATTTCAATATGATCCGACGGTTGAAACTCCGAAAACAACAATTTTCCGAAGCTGTCGCTGAAATAAGAAAAAACAATTTCCCAGTTTTACATGTTCTGGACAACAACGATTATGAACACACGAGAGCTCAAAACAAAGATCTAACTGTTCAGGAAGTTGCCCTATGTGTCTTGAGAAGGCTGATAAAATTTCAATATGATCCGACAGTTGAAACTTCGGCAAACGACAATCTTCCAAGAGTTGTCGCTGAAAATCCGAAGTTCTATTTGTCTTCTCCATTATTTTGGTGGATTTTTATCCCTCTTTACCTCATTAAGTCACTTAATGAATTAGGTATATATATATATATATATATATATATATATATATATATTTAACTTCTCGAATTAAAATTTAGTCATATTCCAAATTTTATCTCAAATTCAAATTTCCGGATCTCATAGATTGGATTTTAAATTGATCTCAAATTTGGATTTGGTCATATTCCAAATTTTATATTAAATTCAAAATATTCAAGCTTAGACTTTTATCAAATTTAAATTGCGGATAATATCTCAAATTTATCCCAAAATAAAATTTGGCCATATTCCAAATTTTATTTCAAATCCAAATCAAATTTCGAAGTTATCCAAAATAAAATTTGACCATATTCTAAATTTTATGTCAAATTCAAATCAAATTTCAAGTTGATCCCAAATTAAATTTGGTCATATTCCAAATTTTGTTTTAATCAAACTCGTGTACTAAATTCATAGTTTGATTGGTCAAATTCAAGAACATATACGACTTGCATTTTGACTCAACTTCATCTTTTTCGAGATTCACTCACCATATACGTGCATAAATCTCGAAAATGGGGCATTTGTTAAAGTAGAAATTTAGGACCAATCACAAATTGCCATGTCATTTCTCAAATTAATGACGAAATTAGAAACAGTTAAATTTGGGACTAATTAAATGTTACATGTGTCCTAAATTGAAATTAAAGACGAAAATTGCCAAATCCCGATGGTGCCACATGTTTCCGTCCTCATCATTGGATCAAATTAATTATTTTTTGTTCAATTAATTATTAATGTTTGGGCTAAAATTTAATTAAGTTAAAAAATAGACTTAATTAGGCCCAAATAGCCCAAAGGCCCAAATCTAATTAGTTGGGCCCAATGGTCCAGGCCCATGGACCAATCAAGCCCAAGCTCATAAAGCCCACCTGAGAACTCTATAAATAGAGAAGTTCTTTTCATTTACAGGGTTCAGCAATTTTACACTCAGTGAGCCTAGAGAGAATCCTCCCTACAATTGGAAGACTCCCTAACTCCTGAAGCTGAATCATACTTGAAGACTGAAGTTGCTTGGAACACATACATTACTCCAAGACTCCAACTTCACGTGCATCCACGCGCTTCCCGCTTCCATACATCAAGCGCACGCGCAGGGTTCAGAAATTTTACACTCAGAGAGCCTAGAGAGAATTCTCCCTACAATCAGAAGACTCCCTAACTTCTGAAGCTGAATCATACTTGAAGACTGAAGTTGCTTGGAACACATACATTACTCCAAAACTCCAACTTCACGTACATCCACGCGCTCCCCACTTCCATACATCAAGCGCACGCGCAAGGTTCAAAAATTTTACACTCAGAGAGCCTAGAGAGAATTCTCCCTACAATCAGAAGACTCCCTAACTCCTGAAGCTGAAACATACTTGAAGACTGAAGTTGCTTGGAACACATACATTACTCCAAGACTCCAACTTCACGTACATCCACGCGCTCCGCTTCCATACATCAAGCGCACGCGCATGGTTAAAAAATTTTACACTTAGAGAGCTTAGAGAGAATTCTCCCTACAATCAGAAGACTCACTAACTCCTGAAGCTGAATCATACTTGAAGGCTGAAGCTCCTTGGAATACATACATCCATCCAAGACTCCAACTTCACGTGCATCCACACACTCCGCTTCCATACATCAAGCGTACGCGTACAGTTGAGAGAGAATCAGAGGATCAAGTACTAGAGATCGAACCACATCCGCATCAAACTTATATAAACACAAGTTCAACTCCACGAATTAAATTTCTTCAGAAATCCCGTGTGAACAGTGTGTTTCTGTAATGTGTTGGTGTGGGGTATGTTATAAAGGTAATGGATTTAATCAAGTTGTGAGTTTTCTTTCTTTAATTATAAAGTTTTGAAATGGGTAAAGTTTATTAGATAATTAGTGGGAATCCATGAATATGTTCCATCTAATTACAATGAGAAAGAGAAGTATTATGAAACTTATTCCGTGTTCTATACCAAAATTTCGAAGGTTTAAACTACTCTAAAAGTAAAGGACGACGAAAAAGAAGTATAATTTACTTAAAAAAAATTAATAACTTGACAATCTATAACCTATATGTAAAATATATGAAAAGGACAATTGTGTAACTTTCCTTTTTTCAAAAAATATAGATAGATATAGATATAAAAGAAAAGAGGTCTAAAGATTTCATAAAAAATTAATCATCCAAGTTAGAGTTAATAACATTCAACAACTACAAAGGAAAATAAGAATCTCAAAAGACAAGGGACTCTTTAAAGGGAAAGGAGCGATTTTGATCAACAAAAAAAAATATAAGAATATGCTTTATGAGCACTGCAATGAGCAACAAGGTTGCTTGACCTTGAGTAATAAGCGAACGAGATTGCTCTCCATTCTTGAGTAAGCCTTCTTATTTTGTCAATCATGTTTAAAATCTTCATAAAATCAGCTGACTCATTTAGTATAAAAACAACTTCGAGAGCGTCTGACTCCACATACAAATGAAGACGTGGAGAGGTGAAGCACTCTGATAAATTTTTTAAGATGGACTCGGCCTCCAGCTACTTGTAACTTGCCTTCTATGTCTTTTGGCATCATTCTAATGGTCCATAACTCAGAGTCCTTGCATATTAAATATTATGTTGTGTTTTAATTAATTTTTTTAACTATATTGCCTTAGTTGTTTTGAGAGAGTTTGGTTATTAGTTGTTTTATGTTGACTTGAAGTATTTTGTTTAACTTTTTAAAGGTTTAATTTTGAAAATATATAAGTCATCTTGGAAAAGATTGAAGTATTTGGTAACTACTCAAAACAGCTTTTGAAAAAATGAGTTTATAAAATAAGTTGGTTTAAGAGACCCTTTTAAATCAACTTTTAAAACATATGATGTTTGAGTGGTTAATGGTTAATCTCTCCCTAATTTGTATAATTATCAAAATTACCAAAATGCTTTCAATAAACTTCTATCTCACTTCTATTATGTTGTGGTGGCTACCATCATCCTTCCCTAGCTACCTTCAACAACCACCACCGACAACCTACTTGAAGAAATTTTTGGCAACTATCTCCGACAACCTCCACCGGCGACCAATACTAACGACCACCACCAACAACCAACTCTAGCGACCACCACAACCGACAACCATTTTATGGCAACCACCTCCAGCAACCACTTCTTACGACCGCGCACCAGCCAATCCCGCAATCGCTACCGCCAGCCACCTCCGACCTCATGAAGGTATTCATAAATCTTGGGATATTACCATTAGAATCTCTTAGAATGTCCAAGCATCTCCATGTGTATATTAAGAAAGCTCATTAAAGCTGGATGTTGTATTTATGGTTGCTACAACTGTTAGAGTTGGTTTTGTTATTTGTTAAACAGTTGTAAAGTTTGTTTATCTCTTTTACACATTGATCTTCTCTATATAAAGATCATTGTGCTGATCACTTTCATAATAAGAAAATATATCATTTGTGATCATTCTCTGTTATTGTTCAAATGCTGATATGGTATCAGAGCAATAGTCTAACGACACAAAATTCTAGTTAACAAAGCTTCAATGGACTCCCCTTTAAGAACCCAGTCCTCGACGGCAACAGTGACTTCCTCAGCCCCTCTCAAAATGATTAATTCAGGAAGTAAGATTAACACTGTAAAGCTTGAAGAATGTATTTTCTTTCTTGGAAATTACAGATTTCTACAACACTTCAAGGCTATGGATTAGAGAAATTCATCGATGAAAACACTATTCCCCCAGCGAAGTTCAGGACAACAGAATCATCCTCTTCATCTTCAAGAATTGAAAATCCAGAATATGATCTTTGGATTCGACAAGATAGTTTGATAATTTCTTGGCTTCTTGGAGCAATGTTGAAAGATCTTTTGTCCGAAATGCTTGACTGCACTTCATCGAAGGAGGTCTGGAATGTCTTGAATGTCAGATTTTCTTCAAGAAATATGGCTCGGGTTCTTGATCTGAAAGGAAAATTAGAAGCAATGAAAAAAGGGAGTATGAAACTTGAAGAATATTTTCAAAAAATCAAAAATCTAGATTCTTTGAAGGCTGCTCGGAGAAAAATAACTCATGAAGATCATGTTATGCATATTTTGGCTGGATTGGGTCCTGAGTACGATTCCACAGTATCAGTCATCATAGATAAAGATGACTATCCATCTCTTCAGAAAGTTTATTCGCAGTTATTAGCTCAAGAAAATCGTATTGAACGACATGTGAATGTAAATGTCGATGGGTCTACTCCTTCAGTAAATCTCACCACACAAAGTCAATCAAAGCAGGTTCAGAATTCTAATCCTTCTCCATCAAATAATGCTGATATGAATAGAAGAGGAAAGAATCAAGGGAAAAATAAGAAATTCTGGAACAATAATAATGGCAAACCTCAATGCCAAGTGTGTGGTAAGTTTGGCCATACAGCTCTCAAATGCTACATTCTTCTTGAGAAATGGTTTCAAGGACCTAATTCAAATCAGAATGAGCAAAGCTTTTTCTCAAATCATCAAGGACAGAACACTTCCTCTATCAATACAATCTCAGTTCAGAATGATTACAACAGAGAAAATCAGTGGTTTCCTGACTCAGGAGCCACAAACCATGTCACAAATGATGTATCCAACTTAAGCTTTGGATCAGAATATCTTGGTGACAACAAGGTGTTGGTAGGCAATAGTGCAAGTTTGGATGTCTCTCATATAGGGTCTTCCTTTCTCAAATCTTCTTCTTCTTCCACCTCTCATTCACAAACTATATTTCAACTTAAAAACCTACTCCATGTGCCAAAAATAACCAAAAATCTTATCAGTGTGAGTCAATTTGCAAAAGACAATTCTGTTTTTTTTTTTTAATTTCACTCAAATGTTTGTTTTGTGAAGGATCTCAATGGTCAAACTCTACTTCAAAGCAATCTTGTTGATGGTCTATACAGCTTTACAATGGAAAAAGCAGAATCTCGAGGACTCTCTAGTTCATCCTCATTCTCAAAAGGCAAACCTCAAATTTTTCATGCCTCCACAGCTCAAAGTAATACTACTTCATCCTCTGGTACTAATATATCAAGTGCTTCAATTCTTGATATATGGCATAATAGATTAAGACACCCAAGTCAAAACACTGTTCAACAAGTACTTACTTCTTGTAATGTCTCTTATTCAAATAAAAAGAAGTTTTCTATTTGTCATGCTTGTGCTCTTGCTAAAAGTCATAATCTTCCCTTTCCTAAATCTCAAACTGTGTACTCTGCTCCTTTACAATTGGTTGTGACTGATATATGTGGTCCTTCTTATAAAACCTCTAGAAATGGATTTAAGTATTACATTAGCTTTGTTGATACCTTTTCAAGATACACTTGGATTTACTTCCTTAGAACAAAAAATGAAGCCTTCAATGCTTTTCTATCATTCAAACAAATAGTAGAAAAACTTTTAGGACACCCTATTCTTAGACTTCAAACTGATGGAGGAGGGAAATTTTGTTCTTTCATTCCCTATCTCAAAACAAATGGAATCAAACATAGAGTCACTTGTCCCCATACATCCCAACAAAATGGCTTAGTAGAGAGAAAACATAGGCACATTGTAGAAACAAGATTAGCTTTGTTATCTCACTCTTCTTTAAGCCTTGAGTTTTGGGATGATGCTTTTTCTACTGCTGTTTATTTGATAAATAGACTTCCTACAATAGTCCATCAACAAATTTCTCCCTTGGAAAAGATTTTTGGTTCTAAACCCAACTATTCCTTCTTAAAACACATTTGGTTGTCTCTGTTATCCATCTTTGAGATCCTACAACAAACATAAGCTTGATCCTCGTTCTACTCCTTGTATTTTTCTGGGTTATAGTTCCATTCATAAAGGCTATAAATGTCTTACCCAATCTGGTCGAATATATGTCTCGAGACATGTATTGTTTGATGAAAATAAATTTCCTTCTTCCTCATTTCTTCAGTCAAATCAAACCTCTGCTCATATCTCATCAACATCAAACTTTCTACCAATTTTACAGCTTTATCAGCAGCCTATCATCTCACCTAATACGTTATCCTCCAATCCCATAACTACTGATCTGTCCAATCCCCCCGCCACCATGAATATACAACCTATTACCCAGTGTACAAATGAAATCACCACTGATCAGTTACTCTCTCTACCAAATAATCAGACCCCGATTTCAACACCTACCACTCTACACTCCAATGCCTCTCCTTCATCCTCTTCTCAACCTTCTCCTTTCAACCAGCTTGATCCTAATGAAAATGAGAGATCATTTGAATCTGCATCGTTGCTCGATTCATCTATAGTTGTTAATAATCATCCAATGGTTACCAGAGGAAAAATGCATTTCAAGCCTAAGGTGTTGACAGTCCCATATCTTGAAGTGGAGCCTTCAAATGTTAAAGAAGCATTGAAATGCCCTCACTGGGTGCAAGTCATGACATAAGAATATAAGGCATTGATGGCAAATGAAACATGGTCACTAGTATCTCAACCGATTGACAAAAAGGTGATTGGATGCAAATGGGTGTTCAAGATCAAGAGGAATTCAAATGGCACTGTAGCTCGATATAAAGCAAGGTTGGTAGCCCAAGAGTATAATCAAGTAGTTGATCTTGATTATACTGAAACTTTCAATCCTGTAGTAAAACCAGTAACAATTAGAGTTTTGTTTACACTTGCTCTATATTATGGCTGGAAGCTGAGGCAAATCGACATAAATAATGCCTTCTTACATGGGCTTCTGAGGATGATGTCTATATGACTCAACCACCAGGTATGATTGAATCCTCAGCTCCTAAAATGGTGTGTAAACTACAGAAAGCTCTATATGGTTTAAAAACAGCTCCCTCAGTGCCTAGTTTGATAGATTAACATCTTTTCTTCAACCATTGGGGTTTATTAAATCTAGAGTTGATTCTTCTCTACTCACATATTATAAGAATGGAATCTGATGTAATGTTCTTATATACTTAGATGATATTATCATCACTGAAAATTCCTCTCACATGTTGAATCATTGATTAGTGACTTAAATCGCCAGTTTTCTTTGAAAGATCTTGGCTTGTTGAACTACTTCTTGGGGAGTAGAAGTGTCATACCCAGAACGGGAGAGTTTGTTTCTATCATAGAAGAAGTATATCTCAGATGTATTATACAAAGCCAAGATGCATTATGCCAACTCTATCTCGACACCTATGGTTAGTGGTTCTGTTTTGTCAGCCTATCATGGTGAAAGATTTGAAGATAATCGATTGTATAGAAGCATATTAGGAGCGTTGCAATATGTGACACTGACAAGACCTGAGATTGCATATAGTGTAAACAAAGTTTGCCAATTTATGCACTCTCTCAATATCTTCCATTGGCAAGTTGTGAAAAAGATTTTAAGATACTTGGTTGGTACCCTTGAACATGGTCTGTTGTTTAACCAAAGGATTTAAATATCCATGGTTTTGCTGATGCAGACTGGGCTTCAGATCCAGATGATAGAAAGTCAACTTCTGGAGTGTGTGTCTACTTTGGTGGAAATTTAATTCAATAGGCATCAAAGAAACAAGCAGTGATATCCAGGTCAAGTACAGAAGCAGAGTACAGAAGTCTAGCTCTTGCATCATCAGAACTGGTTTGGTTATATTCATTATTCACTGATTTACATATTAACCTTCCTCAATCTCCAATTCTTTGGTGTGACAATTTAAGTGTTGTTCAGTTAAGTGCCAATCCTATACTCCATTCACGCACCAAACATGTTGAGATTGACATCTATTTTGTAAGAGATCTTGTTCAACAAAGGAAAATTCGAGGTCAACATTTTCCAGGTACTGCTCAAATTGCAGATGTGTTCACAAAACCTCTATCAGCTATAAAGTTCCTTCCTTTAAGAGGCAAGCTCAATGTGTTCTTCTCAACACATAGGCTTGATGGGGTATTAAGAAAGGCTCATTACAGCTAGATGTTTTTATTATGGGTTGCTACAACAACTGTAGAGTTTGTTTTGTTATTTTTTAACAGGTGTAAAGTTTTTTAGCTCTTTTACACATTGATCTTCTCTATAGAAAGATCATTGTGCTGATCACTTTCATAATAAGAAAATATACATAATTTATGATCATTCTCTGTTATTGTTCAAATGTTGATAGTGTAAACATCTTACATAAGTGCAAAACAAACGGACTGATCCCAGATTCACATGCCACATGTTCTATGAAAATCTTAAATTCCTATAAAACATTGCCTTGTTAATTTAACTGACGTATAAAAGTTAATGAAGTTACCATTTTTAATAAAAACAAATACCAAAAAGAAAAAATTTATCTGACCCCACATCTCTATTTATTTAAATTGCATCGTAGGCTTTCTCTTTCTTTAGCAAAATCTTTAAATATCAATCTTTTATTGTATAGTATCTAAATTTTTCTGTTTTTTAAATACCGATTTTTTATTGTATTGTATTCTAATTTTGCCCTCGAATCTTTAATTTCAATGTTCTTCTTTCTCCTTTTTTCTTCCATGTTATTTTCTTTAGATTATCATTTGTCCATAGCCTTTTTTCTTCTCTCACTTGATTTTGCGTGGATTTGGTTTGTGTTCTTCCTCCATCATCATCTTTTTTGCTTTTAGTTAATACTTACATAAGATTTGAGATTTGTTTTTTTTCTGTTTTTATTTCATTATTTTTTTCTCAATCTTGATTTCATTATCTTTTCTTATTTTAGAGGAGAGGAATTTAAAATTTCTACCAACGATAACTCGATCTCGGCGAAACTCGCAAGCTCCAACACTAAACTCGCAATCACGGTCACTTGCGCACCATTCCGACGGCGGCGTCAAACCCCTCTAATGCCCAAGTAGTAGCTTTGGCAGTTGTAGAAAGTTGGTCCGATGAAGAAGTGGAAGAAAGCTTGCAAGGAAGAAGGAAGATTTCACAAGGAAAAAGAAAGGTAGAAAAGGTGGGTCTTCCTCTTTGTTCATTTTTATAATAATGATGTTGATATTTCCCTTTTTTTATTTAAAAGTGAAAATTTCGTTTTTTTTTTTTATCTTTTACAAGTTTTTCTTCCACGTGTTATTTTTTTTCTTTATAAAAAGGACGTCATCTTAAATTTCACTTTAAAATTTTACATAACATTAATCTTTTTTTATTGCTAGTTTAGTTTTTTTTTTTTTAGCTTCACTTGGAGTGTTGGTTAACTTAGACTGTAATGGTAGAATTAATTCAACTTTGTTGTTAACTAAAATTCCAATGTTCTTTTTAATTTTAATTGATGTTAATTTGGGTGTTCCAACTCCCTTAATCTTTGTGTAGAATCAATTCAATTTGGTTGTTAAGTTCAATTCAAATTTTATGTTTAATTGAATTAGTTACTGACGTTAATTTGGGTGTTCCAACTCCCTTACTTTTTGTGTAGAATTAATTCAATTTGATTGTTAAATCAAATTCTAATATTCTTTCTAATTGAATTTGTACTTGATGTCAATTGGGTGTTTCAATCATATTAATTTTTGTGAATATTTTAAAATATATATTTTTTCTTTCCTCCTACTTAGTTTTAATTTAGAGTTTGTAAGTAGTGTTTCATTCTGATCAACTCTATTTCGACTCTAAATTAATTTTTAAAATAAATTTTATTTAGATGCTCTAAGTAAAATAATGTATTCAGAATTCATTAATAATTTTGAAATAAATTTTGGCTATAAGGAACCTTGCTGGATGATTCTGTCTAGGCTGAGGTACTTAAGTTGGCCGTAGTAAGGGACACCCTACGTGAAAATTGGCCACAAGGTTTAAATAGCCAAAATTTATTTTATGTTATTGAATTTTTGTTCCACATCTTTTAAATTGGATTTCTGAAATAAGAACCCTCCAATTTTTCAAAGTTAAACTTTTACAATAAAGTTGAAAATAAAATAAGTTGTCACCTTTTAAATTGGATTTTGGAAATAAGAACTCTCCAATTTTTCAAAATTGAACTTTGACAATAAAGTTTGAAATAAAATAAGTTGTCACCTTTTAAATTGGATTTCTGAAATAAGAACTCTCCAATTTTTTAAATTTGAACTTTGACAATGAAGTTTGAAATAAAATAAGTTGTCACCTTTTAAATTGGATTTCTGAAATAAGAAACCTCTAGTTTTTCAAAATTAAACTTTGACAACGAAGTTTGAAATAAAATAACTTGTCACCTTTTAAATTGGATTTCTGAAATAAGAACCCTCAATTTATTTTATTTTATTTTATTTTTCGGCAAGGGAGTTTGAAATAAAATAAGTTGTCTACTTTCTAAAATGAATTTCTGAAATAAAAACTATTCATTTTTTAAAGTTTCACTCAAATCGACTTCTTTAAGTTCTAAAATAAATTTTGTTTCTAAATGAAATTCTAAACCTGGGGTAAAAGTATGTGTTCTCTTTTTAGGATCTTTTTGAGTTTTAGAAATATACGAAACTCTCCAAATTTTATTTGTTTTCAAACAAATAACTGTTTTAGGGAATTTAATAGTGTTCTCTTTTTGGGAAAATAATTCTAGAAACACATGAAATTTTCCTCAAATAATTTGATGACGGGATATTAGGAAATATTGATTTTCTAATTTTTTTTTTTTTAGTGAGGAATTATCTTGAAATTCAAGGTAAATTTCAAGATTTTCTAATGGCCTGAAGCCAGACATAATTATTAATTCATATTTCGCTACTAAATGTGAATTAATATCATTGGGACATTCAAAAAAACAAATTCAAAAATACTTTTGTTAAGACCAAAGAATAATAGGATAATTTCAAAATAAGATGTGGTAACCGTTTTTCGAAACGGGTGTTGTAGGGGTGCTAACAGCTTCCCTACACTCAATCGACTTCTGAACCTTAAATCTAGTTTTGTAGATCGTTTTTGTTTTTAAAAAATGGTGACCAATCACACTCGAAGATGATTGGTGGCGACTCCAAACCTCTCACCTCGGAAGAGACCCTTAGGAGAGGACGTTGGTCGCTCCGCATCGCGATGACGTTGCGACAGGTAGGTTTTTTCTTAGATATCAAATAGACATTCTATTTTGCACGTCTGTTTTTTATTTATGTGGTTCACTTCAACCTTCAGACTCAATACTTATCTAGAGATATTATATTATTAGACATACCTAATATAAATTATATCACACATCCATCATTATATTTCAAGTATATAAGCAGTATATCATATATCAAAGAAATTCTAAGTATGTCGATAATATATCAGATATCAAAACACAACTTTTAGGTATATGAGTAGTGTATCAGACATCCATTAGTATATCAATTGTATTACACACATCTATTATTATATTTTTAAGTCTATAAGCAATATATAAGATATAAATAGCTAGTATATCAGATGTCCATAATTGAATTTTAAATATATCAATAGTACATATATCAGATATCAATCAAGTTTTAAGTATATCAATAGTAATATCATATATCAATAAAGTTGTGCAAAATGGTAAGTGAAATGTACTTTTTGCAATTTTTAATCTTCTTTCTTTTCTCTCGGTCATCATCTTTCCTTCTCGTTTGAACATCATCATGTGTATATTTTTTGCAATTTTATTTGCATGCCATTTGTTTTTACCATATGTTGTATTTTATTCTTGTTCAATTCCTTTTGTATTTTGATTTGTTTTTTATTGATTATATGTGGTATTTGTGTTTCATTTAAATATTTTTTTGTTCAATTGGATGACTTTTTCTCTGATTTAGGTTTTGACGAATCATTCCAATTTTAAATTAAGTTTTAATGGTATATCTGTAATGATCCGACTATTGACACACCAATAGGCGCTACTACATGTATATGCATAAGTTTAAAAGCAGATCTCTTGCAACTTAGGCAAAATGAAGTCAATGCTTTTATAAAATAAATAATTTCAACAAAATGAAATTTAAATCTTTATTCGGAGTACCCTTATCAAAATGCTGAAATAAATTAAATAACGAATAATTCAATGAAGACAATCTAAGAGTTTGAACATTTTTTACCACTTTAAAACATGGAAATCATGAAAGAATATATGCAAAAGCTTCTGTCTAGTCCCATTGGCTTGATCACGGATTATTCTTGTCACTCGCTGGTCTATCCCTGTCCTTACCTGAAATTCATAACAGAGAAAAGAATGAGTATAAAATACACAGTAAGTGACCCCATTATCGGGATTGCATGCATTCTTATACTGTGCTGGGTGTTTGTCTAAGTGGATAACCTGCCCGTCCAGTCACTCATGTCTAGTGGCCTGAGGGCACACCGTCAAAACATAAAATTGAACCTGATGGTCTTTGGTATCGTAACATGGAGGTGAACCCATCAGTTCACACGTGTCTAATGGCCTGATAGCGCACCGTCAAACATGGAAGTGAACCTATCGGTTCACTGTATTGTAACATGGGACGTGACAGGGGTAAATCACCACGATTTGTCTCTGTCTAACATGTGATTCATACATACACATATATACATAATAACAGAGTCTCAAGCCAGTAAATCATAAACTCATAAAATATACCAAGCGCGCATGCTTAATTTCCATGAATCACAAAAGTCATCCAATAATACACTAACAAAGTTGGTAACATAAACTGTGGCGCCTGGCATAAAAGCCAACCAATAATAGCACCACTTACCTCAAAATTAAGCCCAATACAGTCGGCAATTAAACTACATAGATTCCTTGGACTCAAAATCAATCCTGTCACATAATCCAAATTTTACCATTAATAATAAAAGCCTACTTTCGAAACCAAAATTTAAATTCCAGTAATTCCACTACTTACCCAACAAGCGGTTTGAAGTCAAACAACCCAACGGCTAAACGCACAAAATCCCCCCTCAACTCCTGCGGGACAACGGCTTACAGCTTTTACCTCTTCAATCTAATACCAAATGTGAAGAATATTCATAAATTTAGAGCCAAAACCTGATGGGCCTTCAAGAACCTTCAAGAAACCTAAATAAAAAGCACAAACTTACCTTGAAACCAACCAATGAACATTACCGTAACCCTTTGAAACAACGGCGTCACGAATTGCCCGGATGGCTCCAACAGAAGTGACGGCGTGAGCAGCTGGATCTAATCAACAGCAGCATGCGGCAGGACCTGATCGGCGGTGGCGTGCGGCTAGATCGGAAGCGACGGCGGCGCGCGGCTGGATTGGCTCGACGACGGCGTGCTGACGGCGCGAAGTCTGGTAGTGAGACTGATCAAAGTTGGTAGCCGAGCAAGTGTTGAAGAGAGAGAGAGAGGGAGGCACACGCGAAGAAGAAGAAGAATAAATTTCTTCTTTTTTCTTTAGCACGCTTTTTGAGATCTCACACACACACATAGATTCTTTTCCTTACTAAATTCACCAAATTAAATACAAATCAAATCAAATCCTCAAATTTTAAATTCAATTTCACCAATTAAAATTGAATTAAATCCAAAATTTCCAAATCTTTAATTTGAAAGATTTCAAACTATCACCCAAAATTCAAGACAATTAAATTAAATTTACTTAAAAAAAAATTGGGACGTTACAATATTAGATATATAACTGATATACCAAATTTCTAGTAGATCAGTCGTTGTATATTAGTTATATTAATTGTATAATAGATATATTAAGACCGATAACCATTACTGATAAACCAAAATTCATTATAACTAAAAAGAGAATACTCTAATAACCACATTTGATATACTAAATATTGATATACTGATATATCAATAAAACTTGTCAACAAAATAGATTAAATTTGATATATCAGTAAAGCTTGTACTTAATATTTGGAATATTAGTTTTACAATTATTCTACTCATATACCTAATATGGAAAAAAAATTATGTTGTCTATAGATATTGTATTGCTTGATCTACCTAATAGAAAGTATATCAGACATCCATCATTATATTTCAAGTATATTAGCAGTATATCATATATTAATCAAGTTTCAAATATATCAATAGTATTTAAGAAGTATATCAGATATCAAACAGATTTCAAGTATATCAATAGTATATATATCATATATCAAAAGAAGCTTTCAATATGTATGAGTAGTGTATCAAACATCTATCAATAAATCAATTGTATTTCGCACATCTATTATTATATTTCAAGTATATAAACAGTATATAAGGTATCATTAACATATCAGACATCCATCAGTATATCAATTATATTTGAGACATCCATTATTATATTTTTAATATATCGACAATATATGAGATATCAAACAACTTTTAAGTATATCAACAATATATCACATATTAATCATTTTTCAAATATATTCATAGTATATCGAATATCAACAAGTTGAATAAAATGGTAAGTGAATCACATATTTTAACCGCCTAAAGGAGTGCTTTTTGAACTTTTCAAAATTAGCAATAATTGGGTTGGACTTGTTTTTATTGTTATTTTTGCAAACTTAAAAATTTGGAGTCGGAACTTAATTTTTGCATTTTTTTAGGCTAATAGTGCAATTGTTCCAATTTCTAATGCGACTAGTGAAACTGGAATGGACTAATTGCTCCTTGTTGACTCGGGAGTGCAACAATGTTGTTTGAGGAGGTCGTCTTTGAGATGAGACATTGGTTGTAGGAAAAACCTTCATGGAAAATATTCAAATTAGGAAAAACCTTTTTTTTCTTTTTTCTCTCTCTTCTTTTCCTAAAAAATGGGCTACCTTGGTATGAGAGTTTTTTTTTTTTTTTTTTTTTTGCAAATATCAGTTTATACTCTTAAACTTTTTGGAGGTTGTATCAATTAAAAGCGTAAACTAATAATTGTATCAATTTAAACCTTTAACTTTCACAAGTTTATCAATTTGCACTCTTTTCCAAAATTTATTCGACTAGTATCATAATTTAAGTCAATTAAACTTCTAAATTTTCATAAGTCAATCAATTTAAACTCATCATTACTATCACTATTAAAAATCATCCATATATTAATTCTCAAACATGTGTAGACTTCTTCAAATGTTGGTTTTACAAAATGAACAATTAGAGTAAATGCATGAATGGATTTCAAATGAAATTGTCTAAAAGCCTAAAAGCCCGTTTCAATTGACTTTCTTAGTGTTTAAATAAGTGTTTATAGGTGCAAAAAAAATGTTTATAGATACTTAGAAAGTCAATCCAAATGGGTTCTAAATTGATTTATTTATGAAAGCATAGAGATTTAATTGATACAATTATAAGTTTCACACCTGATTTTTCCAAACGGAACATAATGGATAGTGTAAATTGATACACTTATAAAAATTCGAGGTTTAAATTGATACAATTATTAATTTAAGATTTAAATTAATATAACCTTTAAAGTTTATGACTAAAAAATTAACATTTTTCCTTTTTTGTAATATTACAAGAAAAAAAACTTTTCAATTGTCATTAATGGATTTTCTTAAATTCGAATTTTTTTTCTATCATATGCAATAATCATTTAGGGTGTATTTGGGGCGCTAAATTGGTTATTATTTTGAATTATAATAGTATGTATTTAAAGTGCAGACTATTTAGTCTAAGTTATAATGGGTTGTGTTTAGGATGTAGACTATTTTAGTATGAGTTCTAATGATATGTATTTGGGTTTTCTACATAAAAAGCTATAATTGTAGGCCTATATTATACCATTGTTTTCTGCACTCTATTTATTACAAAAATAGTTCAACGGATTACAAATTTTCACTAATATTGTCGTGTATTTACTATTAAGACCTCATCCACTATTTTTATAAAATAAAACAAAATTTTAAAAGAATAAAAGCCTAGGGTTTTGTGTTCTCTTCCATCCATGCATAGCCTAAGGTTTTGTGTATCCATGCAATCATTAATTCTTTTTTAAAAAAATTTAAAAAATGAAAAATTGTTCAAATCCCTTATTATTCTCATTTTCCCCCAAAATGCAATCATTAATCTCACGTTTCTTCCTCTTCCTCTTCTCTTTCTCTTCTTCTTCCCCACTCTCCTTTTCTTCATTCTCCATTCATGGCTTCCTCTCCTCTTGCTGGACGGTTTTTATCTCTCTCCTCTCCACTAGCTTCTTTCTTTCTTTCTTTCTCTCTCTCTAATCGCATCAAGGAAGGACGATGACGACGATCGAATGCAGTGTGGTGGATCTTGAGCGGTGTGAGATTCTGAATGATGACGGCCAACTACAGTGCACGGACCCAACTGTCGACAACGATAGGTAGGGTGACGAGTCGGTGACAACGAGCAAGGTGATTGAGGCGGAAGGCGCGACGATAGATCTAAGGCTTCACGAAGAAGAGGTGGGGATGGGCGACGACGACAAGCGCTTCACGAAGAAGAAGAGATGGATAAATGTACACATATATATTGTGATATATATTTGTTAATTTTATATAAATAAGGACGTCATCGCGACGCGAAGCGACCGACGTCCTTCCCTAAGAGTCTCTTTCGAGGTAAAAGATTTGGAGTCGCCACCAACCATTTTGGGGTGTGATTAGTCACCCATTTTAAAATGAATAAAAATAAAAACGGTCTACTCTTCCAAAGATAGGTTTGGGGGTTGTTGAGTGTAGGGAAGGTATTAGCACCCTACAACACCCGTTTGAAAACATTTTATTTTGTTATCCAAAATTGTAATGAAAATTAATAAAATGAAACCTGATAAAAATTGACTAAATAATTTCCAAGTAGAGGTGTTCCCTTACAGTCAACTTAAGTATCTCAGCCTTCAATTTCTTTTTTTTTTAATATTTGTCATTAAATTTTTAAAATTCGATTAAATTATCAAAACTCTCAATTTCATTAAACTCCCAATTTCATTAAATTATCAAAACTAAGAATAAAATCAAACATAATTTTTTGAAAATGAGCCGGACCAAATACGGTGTCTACAATATATATATGTATCTATATATATATATATATATGTGTGTGTGTGTGTGTGTGTGTGTGTGTGTAAACACTTGTATATATGTTTTATGTTGAACATTGAATCCATCTGTGATTAATATACTCTAGTAGATAGTTTTATTTATTTTCAACTACTTTGAATTTATTATATATATTGCGATATTTAAATAGAATTTATGATATATACTATGATTTATGATAATCATTGATTCAATCTGTGATTTATATGTTGTGGTATAATTGATAAAAGAATTTCATTAAAGAATATATACTCGAATTTTATATATTATATTGTCATATGGATAATGTGATATCGAAACTTTTGAATGGTACAATCATCTATTTGAGTACATTTATATTTCATATGTCGCAACGTCATCGCGACGCGGAGCGATCGACGTTCTTTCCTAAGGGTCTCTTTCGAGGTGAAAGGTTTGGGGTCGCCACCAATCATTTTGGGGTGTGATTGGTCACCCATTTTAAAAAGAAAAAAAAAATCGGTCTACTTTTCGAAAATAGGTTCGGGGGTCGTTGAGTGTAGGGAATGTATTAGTACCCTACAACACCCATTTGAAAACATTTTATTTTTATCCAATATTATGATAAAAATTAATAAAATAAAACTCGATAAAAATTGACTAAATAATTCCCAGGTAGAGGTGTTCCCTTATGGTCAACTTAAGTATCTCAGCCTAGACAGAATTATTTTATTAGCCAATTATATTTTAGAAAAATTTGATAAAATTTAAATAAAAGAAATGTCTCACCAAATTTCATTATAGCTTTAAAAATAAAGCATAATTGCATTGTGTGAGCAACAATGAATGTCAATTTATATTTAGATTCTCTATGAAATATTTTCCTATGAAGGGATATTGACTCATCATGGGATTTATGAAAATTTTGAAAAACATTTGAAATTCATTTGAAATTTGAAATTTACATTAAGTTAGGGTTTATCTTAAAAGTTGTACAGTTAATTTGAATTTTGTTTAAATATTCAATGCATAAAAAAAATAAGAAATTTGGAGAAATTTCCTAAATTAAATCCAACATAGGAAATACTTGAAAATTTTGTTAGCTAGTAAAATTAAAATTTACTTTGTCAATGCAAATGTGGATGTAGTAAGAAAATTATATTTAAAGTTTGAAATCCAAGAAATTTGAAATACTATTAAGAAATTTCAACCCTTAAAAAAATGATTAAAGCATATCATTTAATAGTACTAAATTAGAAAATCCACATTTATCTTATAGTAAAAACTTTGATTAAAGACTTTAAAAAAATTCTAAATTTCAACTCATTAGTTTGAAATTCATTAAAACTCAACATCATTTAATAGAAATCTCATGTTGAAAAAAATTCACAATTTAAAATTTAATGCATTAAGATTGAGAATCCAATGGTTATTAAAAACCAACAAAATGGAATATAATATAAAACAAATTTAAAATAAAACATTTGAAAATATCTTTTAAAAAAATAAAAACAAAACATAAATCTTTTGTAAATGTAGAGATTAGATGAAATAAAAAGAGAAGAAAGATAAAATAATAATAATGTTATAAAATAAGAACAATACAATGAACAAAGGAAGAACAAAAGTAGTAAAGTAGAGAGAAATAAGAAAGTAGAAATGACAATTGAACTCAATTGTGGTGTGTATTACAAAGGTAACATATACCACTATTTATAGGATATGAGATGGTGTATGTTACAAGATTGAATTCAATGGGGAGGTATGTTACAATATCAAATTCAATGGGAGTTTTATGATATTTTGTAACCTATATAGGTTATGGATATCTACATTTATATATTACATTTATAATACTCCCCCTTAGATATCCATATTATATAAAATAAATGCCTCGTTAAAACCTTACTAGGAAAAAACCCAATGGAAAAAAAAATCCTAGTGAAGGAAAAAGAGTACATTATTTTATATACTTTTCTGCCTCATTAAAAAACCTTGCTACAAAAACCCTATGGGGAAAAGCATAGCCAAGGGAAAAAGAGTACAGTAATTCTACTCCCCCTCATGAATATATCACTTGAGTTCTCTGAGTCGTCGCATTCCAATGTTGTGCACCAACTTTTCGAATGTCGATGTGGGTAATGCCTTTGTAAATAAGTCTGCCAAGTTATCTTTTGAAGAAATTTGTTGAACATTAATGTCGCCATTTTCTTCGAGGTCATGCGTGTAGAAGAGTTTTGGTGAGATATGTTTTGTTCTATCTCCTTTTATATACCCTCCTTTGATTTGGGTTATACATGCTGTATTGTCTTCATATAATATTGTTGGTAAAAATTTTCCAGAAGACAAGCCACATGTTCCTCGAATGTGATGAGTCATTGACCTCAACCATACACATTCTCTACTAGCTTCATGAATTGCAAGAATTTCTGCATGATTTGAGGAAGTGGCTGTAATGGTCTGTTTTACAGACCGCCAAGATATAGCAGTTCCTCCACATGTAAACAGATAACCTGTTTGAGATCTAGCTTTGTGTGGATCAGATAAATATCCAGCATCTGCATAACCAACTAGATCAAAATTTGATTTGTTTGAATAAAACAAACCCATATCAACCGTTCCTCGAAGATAACGGAGTACATGTTTAACTCCGTTCCAATGTCTTTTTGTTGGAGAAGAACTGTATCTTGCTAATAAATTCACTGAGAATGCTATATCTGGTCTTGTGTTGTTAGCAAGATACATTAGTGCACCTATTGCACTAAGATATGGTACTTCAGGACCAAGTAGTTCTTCATTATCTTCTCGAGGTCGAAAGATATCCTTTTTCACGTCTAGTGATCGAACTACCATTGGAATGTTCAATGGGTGTGCTTTGTCCATGTAAAACCTTTTTAAAATCTTTTCTGTATATGTCGTTTGATGAATAAAAATTCCATCAGCTAAATGTTCAATTTGCAAGCCAAGGCAAAATTTTGTTTTTCCAAGGTCTTTCATCTCAAATTCTTTTTTGAGATAGTTTATTGCCTTTGAAAGCTCTTCAGGAGTTCCAATTATATTTAAATCATCAACATATACAGCTATAATAGCAAATCCTGATTGTGATTTCTTAATAAACACACATGGACAAATTGGATTATTTTGATAACCTTCTTTCAATAAATATTCACTTAGACGATTGTACCACATCCGTCCTGATTGTTTTAATCCATACAATGATCTCTGTAATTTGATTGAATATAATTCTCTAGATTTTGAATTATATGATTCAGGTATCTTAAATCCTTCAGGGATTTTCATATAGATTTCATTTTCCAGAGATCCATATAGATATGCTGTGACTACATCCATAAGATGCATGTTAAGCTTTTCATATACAGTCAGGCTAATTAAATATCTTAATGTAATAGCGTCCACCACAGGTGAATATGTTTCCTCATAATCAATGCCTGGTCTTTGAGAAAATCCTTGTGCAACCAATCGTGCTTTGTATCTCGTGACCTCATTATTTTCATTTCTTTTACGTACAAATACCCATTTGTATCCCACAGGTTTTACACCTTCAGGTGTATGGACTACAGGTCCAAAAACTTCACGTTTTGAAAGTGAGTTTAATTCTGCTTGGATGGCTTCTTTCCACTTAAGCCAATCCTTTCTATGGCGACATTCTTCAACAGATCTAGGTTCACAATCCTCATTTTCATGTATAATATCATGAGCAACAGTATAAGCGAAAATGTTGTCTATGGCTACATCAGTTCTATTCCATCTTTTTCCTGTCATTACATAATTTATCGAGATCTCACTGTTATCTTCATATACTTGAGTCTCTTCGACATTTTTATCAATAGTCATGTCTGGAGATTCTTTTTGAATCTTCTCATTTTCAATTGAGTCATTTTGACTATTGATTACTTTTCTTTTTCGAGGATTTTTATCTTTTGAACCTACTGGTCTACCACGCTTCTGGCGTACCGTTGACTCATTAGTTGTAACAACTTGCTGAGTTGGAATTTCAATTCTAGATGGAGCATTAACAGCTGGAATATATGACTTGGTCACTTTCTTAACATTTGTAAAAGCATCTGGCATTTTGTTTGCTATGTTTTGTAAATGAATTATTTTTCGAACTTCCAGTTCGCATTGATTTGTACGAGGGTCTAAATGAGACAATAACGATGCGTTCCAGGCAATTTCATTTTCCAACTTCTTAATTCCTCCCCCTAATGTTGGAAAAGTTGTCTCATTAAAATGACAATCAGCAAATCGTGCAGTAAATACATCACCCGTCAGGGGTTCAAGATATCTAATAATTGATGGGGAATCAAATCCGACATATATTCCTAATCTCCTTTGAGGTCCCATTTTAGTACGTTGTGGTGGGGCAATTGGAACATATACTGCACAACCAAAAATTCGCAAATGGGAAATATTTGGCTCTTGACCATAAGCTAATTGCACTGGGGAGTACTTATGATAAGATGTCGGTCTTATGCGTATAAGTGACGCTGCATGCAAAATAGCATGACCCCATACAGATATTGGAAGTTTTGCTCTCATAAGTAATGGTCTAGCAATTAATTGTAAACGTTTGATGAATGATTCTGCTAATCCATTTTGTGTATGAACATGAGCTACAGGATGTTCAATACTTATCCCAATTGACATACAATAATTATTAAATGCTTGGGATGTAAACTCACCAGCATTATCAAGTCGAATGCTTTTGATTGTATAATCAGGGAACTGTGCCCTTAATTTGATTATTTGAGCAAGTAATCTTGCAAATGCAAGGTTTCGACTTGATAATAAACACACATGTGACCATCTACTGGATGCGTCAATTAAAACCATGAAATATCTAAATGGTCCACTTGGTGGATTAATAGGTCCACATATGTCACCATGAATTCGTTCTAAAAATGTAGGTGACTCAATTCCCACTTTAGCTGGTGATGGCCTAATTATTAATTTTCCTTGAGAGCAAGCAACACATGATAATTCATTAGATTGAAGAATCTTCTGGTTCTTTAATGGATGTCCATGAGAATTCTCGATAATTCTTCTCATCATTATTGATCCAGGATGACCCAATCGATCATGCCAAACGATGAATATATCTGGATTCATGAACTTCAGGTTCATTGTTGTGTATGTTTCAATTACTCGTATATGTGTATAATATAATCCAGAAGAAAAAGCAGGCAGTGTTTCCAATATACGTTTTCCATGTGAAACAATAGATGTAATATAGAGATATTCTATATTATTTTTATTGTTAGTTTCAACATGATAACCATTTTGACGTATATCTTTGAAACTCAATAGATTTCTTTTCGATTTACTAGAGAACAAAGCATTATTAATTGTGAATTTTGTTCCTCTAGGTAAAATAAGGTTTGCTTTTCCAAAACCTTCAATCAAGTTTGCAGAACCTGATATTGTATTGACATTTGCTTCAAGCATTGTCAATTTAGAAAAGTATTTTCTATTTTTAAGTATTGTATGCGTAGTTGCACTATCTGCCAAGCATAAGTCTTCATTATTCATCTTTGAGTCAGCCAAAATATGAGAAATGTCCATGATTCTTCATTATAAAAAAAAAAGGATTACAATAATTCTAAAAATTAAAGACAAAACTACTATAAATATTCAAAAATTAGCTTGCAAATGTAAAAGAAAGAGAAAACTAAAACAAAACTACTTTTGGACATTATCATAATCAAAGGAAGTATTTGCGACTCCTTCAATAGCATCAATTTTCTCTTCAGGAGACTCAAAAAAATCAGCAACATCTAAATGCGTCATGTTGGAAGGGTCAAATACATCATCTTGATATGCAAAATTTGCTTCCACATTTTTTCCTTTCTCCTTTAATGAGGCTTGATAGAGATCAACTAAGTGTTTGGACGTACGACAGGTACGAGACCAATGCCCCTTCATACCACATCGGAAGCATTGATTTTCAACACTTTTAAAGCTCTTATTTTGTGGAGTTTTTCTTCTTTGATCATCAGTATTTGTGATTTTCTTGAAATCTGAATAATTATTACCACGAAAAGAATAGTTATTTCTTCCTCTACCGCGGTCACGACCTCGACCACGACCACGACCACGACCTCGACCTCGACCATGATTATTTGAAATTATAGCATTCACTTCAGGAATGGTGTTGCTCCAGTTGGTCGAGACTCATGGTTTTTCATTAATAGCTCATTATTTTGTTCAGCCACAAGAAGACATGATATAAGTTCAGAATACTTTTTAAAACCTCTTTCTCGATATTGCTGCTGCAGGAGCATATTCGAGACATGAAATGTAGAAAATGTCTTCTCTAACATATCTTCATCAGTAATTTTTTCTCCGCATAACAACAATTTTGAACTAATTTTAAATAGTGCGGAATTATAATCACTTACTGATTTAAAATCTTGCAACCTTAGGTGCATCCAATCATAACGAGCTTTAGGAAGAATTACTGTTTTTTGATGATCATACCTTTCCTTTAAACTTTGCCATAGAACATAGGGATCTTTTACTGTAAGATATTCAGTCTTTAGCCCCTCATGAAGATGATGTCGAAGGAAAATCAAGGCTTTTGCCTTTTCTTGACTAGAAGTCGTATTTCCTTCTTTAATTGTTTCTCCAAGATTCATGGCATCCAAATGAATTTCAGCATCAAGTACCCATGATAAATAATTGTTACCATTGATATCAAGAGCTAAAAACTCTAATTTGGTAAGACTTGTCATGGTAAAACTATAGCAAAGAAATATACTTATATTAGAAATTTAATAAACATATCAAATATGCATTTTAAACAATATAGATAATTACTACATGTTGTATATATATATATATATATATATATATATATATATATATATATTTTAACCAATATAAATAACATGCTCAACATATATATGTATTATAGACATGATATTTATATATAAAATAATAATAATAATAGTAAACCATATTGTACATAATACAAAATGTAACAAAATTAATACATAGTGATTTAAAATATACATGTCTATGATCAATTAAAGGTATAATACATATCATAATACATAGCAATATATCAATCTTTTTAATTAAATTATCAAGTAATGAGAATTTAGATATGCATATTTTATTCCCATGTTAATGATAATTCAAATAAACAAATTGCAATATATATATTAATTTTACAACATGCTCATATATATCTATATAAAATGATTAACAACATGTTTAGATAAAAATGGTATAATCATTTAGATCAATGCTATGAAGGACACAAATAAGTATAAGTTTAGGAAAAATAAAAGGATAAAAGATCTTATAGGGAATGAACAATCATATTATACATAATATATTATTCTCATACATGATTAATAAGATAAAACATAAACTAAAGAATAAGATAAATTTAATCATAATATTATATGAATCGAATAATAACTTTGTAAAAGTAATATGTCAATATTGCATAAAATAACATGTCAACGTTTAAACCATACACAGTGTATATATGATGTATTTGATACATATACACTGTATACATAGAACGTTCATAACACAAAACAAAAGCAAAAACAAAATTAACCTACCTTTTGCAAATGAAAGTGGTAGAGTCGTGCTGATAACGTGTTATAAAATAAGAACAATACAATGAACAAAGGAAGAACAAAAGTAGTAAAGTAGAGAGAAATAAGAAAGTAGAAATGACAATTGAACTCAATTGTGGTGTGTATTACAAAGGTAACATATACCACTATTTATAGGATATGAGATGGTGTATGTTACAAGATTGAATTCAATGGGGAGGTATGTTACAATATCAAATTCAATGGGAGTTTTATGATATTTTGTAACCTATATAGGTTATGGATATCTACATTTATATATTACATTTATAATAAATAATAAATAATAAAGAGTAGAAATAAAAAATGGGAAGAAAAAAATAAATAATATAAAAGTACATGGGGTCCACTATGTTTATTAAATAAAATAATAATAATAAATAATATAAAGGGCTTTCTACATATATATATATATATATATATATATATATAACCTAATTAAATAAGCCTAATTATAAAATTGTCATAAATTTTTTATTTTTTTTATGAATAGCCTAATGAGATGAAATATTACACAAAAATATGGCTCAAATGTCCATACCACCCTCCAAGGCTGAATCTATGAAGGGGCCAGGGGGCACATGCCCCCTCAACGGGTGACGTTTTATATTTATATATATTGTTTTTCATTAAATATTAAAGAAATGTAATTGCTCATATAGTAAATATAATATTTTGCCACAAAAAAATCTAGAATGATTTGATGTTGTAGCGGTTGGGAGGGCACACTAGCATTCACAAGACTAGAGTTTGAGTCTTGTGTGTTTGGTAAAAAAAATTTTCCTTTTAATATATATACTTAAATGTTAATTTTATTACCTAGTAGAATTAATTCACTACATATATTTATACTCTTTTTTAAAATATAATTATTTTTTTTTTTTGAAAATATATGTAATATTTAATTTCTAGTACACTTGAAATAGGTTAGGAAAACCTAACTCCATTTTAATTTTTCTTATATATATAATATACAAATATTATTAGATATTTATAAAATTATTTTACAAAAATTGATTGAATGATTTTTTTTTTTTTTTTTTGCTTATGAATCTAGGTGAATAATTCTATGAATGTCAATTCTATAATAATTTTGTAATTAGTATTTCTTAATAAAAGTAGTATATAAACAATCAATTTAAAATTACATTTATTTGAACCTTAAATTTTAAATTTTTACAGCTAATTGATACACTAATTTTAAAAAGATGTCTAATCATACATATTTATTAAGCACAAATTAAATTTAATGTCTAATATAACATTTAATTTTTTAACATAATCTAACATGTAAGAGATTAGATGCGAAATTAAGATGTCTAATCATACCCTATTAGATGTGAAATTAATATTTTAAGAATCTATTAAACACCAAAAATAAAAATTAAGAAATTTGTCAGACAATTGTTAAGTTTATGGATTATATATAAACACAAGAGTATAAATTAACGAGCTAAACGGTCAAACATTATATACATTTGTGCCCCCTTTCACTTGCCCCCTTTTCACTTTGAATTTCTAGACCCGTCATTGCCACCCTTCACGAATTTTAAAAATGTTAAAAAATAAGAAGAAGAAAATATAAATAAGAAAAGACACATATGGAAAAGAAGATATACCATATACATGCGCATTAAATGATTTTTTCCAAAACTGTTTTATTTTCAAAATCAAATCTTTGAAAAAAATATACCATATTCACGTGCATTAAATAATTTTTTTTCCCCAAAACTTGAAAGTCACGTGTGCTAAGTCATAGTATATATGAGGTTTATTTATACATTCTGTTTTCAATTTTAAATATATTTAGGTCTATTTCAAATAATCTAAGGATGTTATTGTTGAATGAGAAATTTTGACCAACCAAATTTTGCCACGTCATCACAACAAAAAGTCCAAATCCATTAAGAAAAATTATAGATTGGATCGGGTAAAGTAATTAAAATCACTTGGGCCTAAAGTCCAACCTAATTCAAGTCCATTATGGAATTTCTTTTGGGCCAAAAAATATATTGGGCTCAAGTCCAAGCCCAAAAGCAATTGGGCCCAAGCCCATGAAGGCCCATAAAAAACCCTATAAATATGGGCCTTAGTCTTTCATTGGGAGGGGGTTGGAAAATTTTGATAACGAAGTGCTGAAGCTCTAAAAGCTCTCAAGTCTTGAAGAATTGAGGACCAAAGCTCTCAAAGTCTGAAGATTGAAGCTCCAAGCTCTAAAGACCGAAGCTCCAAGCTCACAAGCTCTGAAGAATTGAAGACCAAAGTCTCAAGATTTGAAGACTGAAACTCCAAGCTCACAAGCTCTGAAGAATTGAAGACCAAAGTCTCAAGATTTGAAGATCGAAGCTCCCAAGCTCACAAGTTCTGAAGATTAAAGCTTTTGAATTCTCAAGATCTGAAAATCAAAGTTCTCGAGCTCCCAAGCTTTAAAGACCTGAAGACCGAAGACTTAGGAGGCTAAGGCTCCTGAAGGCTTTGAAGTTGAAGCTCTAAGAAGATTTGGAAGATTTAAATTTCTTGTAACTTTTCGAGAGAAAGAATCAAAGGATCAAATATTAGAGATTGTACTCACAAACACTAGAATCAATACAAGTATAAAGTTCAAATTCCACGAATTAAATTTCTTCAGAAATCTCGTGTGAATTACTCGTGGTTGCTCTAAGGAAATTCAACAATCTGACGAGCAACCAACCTTTGAGATCGCAAGGAATATATGGGAGTGCATCTCGAAGGACTCAAAAGCTGGGGTCGTCATGAGAGAAAATCCTACACTTGACAAGTACATTTTACCTTCCGAACAATCAAGTGAGGAAGCACCACGCCTAAATATAATGTCAGTCATGATGGCTGATGTGGGAACAAGTGAAGAAAGGATGGTTGAACTCGAAAAGAAGGTAAGCATGTTGATGAAGGCAGTTGAAGAAAGGGATTATGAAATCGCATCTCTCAAGAATCACATCGAGAGTTGTGACGCCGCTGAATCAAGTCGTACACCCGCAGTTAGGAATCATGATAAAGGGAAGACTGTTCTCTAAGAAAGTCAACCACAAGATTCAGTTCCAATTGCTTCGTTGTCTGTTCAGCAATTGCAGGAAATGATTGCAAACTCTATCAAAGTTTAATATGGTGGATCTACCCAGGCTTCCCTTTTGTATTCCACGCCATATACAAAGAGGATTGATAACCTAAGGATGAAGCTCTAAAAGCTCTCAAGTCTTGAAGAATTGAGGACCAAAGCTCTCAAAGTTTGAAGATTGAAGCTTCAAGCTTTGAAGATCGAAGCTCCAAGCTCACAAGCTCGAAAGAATTGAAGACCAAAGTCTCAAGATATGAAGACTGAAGCTCCAAGCTCACAAGTTCTGAAAATTAAAGCTTTCAAATTCTCAAGATCTGAAAATCAAAGTTCTCGAGCTCTCCAACTTTAAAGACCTGAAGACCGAAGACTTAGGAGGCTAAGGCTCATGAAGGCTTTGAAGCCGAAGCTCTGAGAAGATTTAGAAGACTTAAATTTCTTGTAACTTTTCGAGAGAAAAAATCAAAGGATCAAATATTAGAGATTGTACTCACAAACACTATAATCAATACAAGTATAAAGTTCAAATTTCACGAATTAAATTTCTTTAGAAATCTCATGTAAACAGTTATCTATCTTAATTAGTATAATATACATGTGTATATATGACAGTATCTGAAATATATATCTCAATTTCAAATATATACATGTGTGTCACCTCGTGCCCGAGACAACGCGGAGGAGGCGACATTCTTAAAAAGGGTTAATTTTAAAAGAAAATAAAAAAGGAGTCGCCACCAATCTTTTTTACGATGTGATTGGACACTGAAATAAAGTAAACAAATTTTAAGTAAAAATCAATAAAAATGGTCTGCAAAAACTAGAGTTGGGTTTGGGAGTCATTTGTGTATGGGGAAAGTGTTAGCACCCCACAACACCCATTAAGTAAAACAATCGCCAATTCATTTTTATCTTGAATTAAATATATGCTTTAAAGAAATTCAATTGGAGGAGAAAAGGTTTTAAAACAAATGTCTTATCTTACCCCTCATTACTCCAAATTAAGGAAAAATTCCTCACCTCAAGAATGTGAGAAATTATTTCAATTTTTCAAAATCCGTCATAGAAATAGCATTTTAGTAAACTTTTTTTTAAAACATTAATTAAATTCATTCTTGGGATCAAATCTCGGACTTCCAAAGATGTGATCCCTCACCTCAAGAATTCTAGAAAATCGGACTCCCAAATTTTCTAGATTCCGTCATAGGAACTTTTTTAAGAAAAACGGTGTCAAAAACCAAATTCTTAGAAAATTGATTAGGAAAATCTTTAGAAATAATATATTAATTTTTTAAAGGTTAAAAAATGTATTTAAAATATATATATATATATATATATATATATATATATATATATATATATATATATATATATTTGTGAGTGGTTTGTGATCCCCAGAAGCTCCATGCTGCAAACTATCAACTGATCTCACTGTGGCGTCTTCAAACTGATACAGTCCGTCTTTAAGGACCCCTCTCAACAAAACTTCCCCCGTATCCTTGGCCTTTAGAAGACAGAAATCAATATGAAATTCAACAAAAAAATATGATTATCTTGTGTCAATTTTGATATGCTAACCAAGTTCTTGGTAATCTGAGGTACACATAGTATATTTTGAAGATTAAAAGATTGTGTTCCATTTGTTAAATGAGAATTCCCAATATGAGAGATAAGTAATTTATTTTCATCTCCTACTGTAACCAATTCGTTACCTCCATATTCAGTGAGATTGTTCAAATTTGTGTAGTCGGTCGTGACATGGTTGGAGGCACCGTTGTCGGCATACCAGTTGGAATCGGCTATAGTCTCTGGACTTGCAATGAAGGGGTTGTTGTTCTGATTTTCCATGAATGCTGTAAGAGGGGGTGGATTCGATCGTTGTGGAGATCCACTTTTTGTCCCTCTGTTGTGATTCACGCTTGGTACAAACTCCCTGTTATATCGTTGATAGCATACTTGAGCAGAATGACCATATTTATAACATACCTAACATGTAGGCCGATTACCATTGTTTCTGCCTCATCCACGACCTTGACTTGGATTGCCATTCTGATTTCCACTGTACTTCTGAAAATTTCCATTAGAGTTATGTCTACTTCCATTGCTGTTGTTGTTGGTTTCTTGAGGGTGCTGATTGTTGCTTGGATTTCGGTTGTTCACCATATTCACAGAGGCATTATGATTGAAACTCCTTGTTGTCTTCTGCGCATTTTGATGATTCATACGTTTTTTGACACTAGAAATTCGATTTGCATATCAAGTCAGGAGATATCTGGCCTCCCATAGACCTTTCGAGTTTTCGAAACCCATTACATGAGTGGCTACTTTGGCGTCATCGAGTTGTATAGTCATCCCAAAAGTAATTGATCAGCCACTATCCATGCCTCATATTGAGGATTGATGGTCGCCTCTGCTGCCATGCTTGATGCACCACTTGAGCCTTCGACTGAGCTTGGAATGTCTATCGCCTAGCACCATCAGTCGAGCTTGGTCTTCCCGTGGCATTTTGCAGAAACATAGGGGGACATGGTTTTAGCCCAAACAGATACCCTTCCAATTTATATCCACAGAGTATCGGCAAAGCAAGATTTTTCCATAAAAGAAAATTGTTGCGACTCAGCTTTACTGAGGTGATTTGATTTAAAAGTTGATTGAGAGGTGGGTTGCTAAAAATTCCAGTTGCACTTGTCATAGTTGAGTTGCCGGTTGAAGGGACGTTAGCCATAACGCTCTAATACCAAATCAACAAATACGATAAATATAAATTTTGGGAGAAAATCTTTTTACTCTATTTCTATATTTTTTATCAATGAAAGCTGCACATCTTTATACACGATGGAACCGTGGACTTGGGTCAATAACAAAAATAGTAAATAATATTGAATTGTGCAAATGCCACAAAAATAAGAAGAAAATAACAATATATGCGGGTCAAATTGAAACCGAACTTATTACTCAAATATTCTAAAATTGTAATGATCCTGCTCCCATTTTTTAATTTACCATTTTTACAGATTTGATTCTGCTCCTTAATAGAGAGATCAAGTTTGAAAGTTCAAATAACTCAAACTAAAAACAAAAAAAATCTTGGATAGAATTGGATATTTATCTCCAAGAAAACGAAATGCACTATCGTCCATCACACATTTAAAGACAATGACGGTAGGCGGTAGCCGTTAGCCAAAAATAGAAAGACAAAAAAAAAAAAAAAAAAAAAAAAAAAAAAAAAAACCCAGAAAATTAAAAGACGAGCCAATAGCCGAAATCATCCGATTTCATTTCCTCCATGAAAATTGCTGCGTGAAGAACGTTTAAAGGAAGACACGTGTCACTGATTCGGCGAATGACCGGCGGACGGCGGCGGAGCAACGTGTACTACGATCCCTTCTCATTGGAAGAAACGGGCTCTGCTTTCATGGACATTCGAATAGACTGGAAAGAGACGCCAAATACGCACATCTTCAAGGCGGATCTTCCCGGAATGAGTAAAGAAGAAGTGAAAATGGAAGTTAAAAGAGGGCAAAATTCTGGAGTTTAGTGGGGAGAGAAGAAATGAGGAAGAGGAGAAGACCGAAAAGTGGTACAGAGTGGAGCGGAGGAGTGGGAAGTTCTTAAGAAGATTCGGGCTGCCGGAGAATGCGAATGTGGATGACATAAATACGAGCATGGAGGATGGAGTTTTGACGGTGACTTTGCCCAAAATTAAGTCCATTGAAATCTCTGGGTAGATATGTTCAATCAATCATGTTCTGTTCCATTATGTTATGTATATATAATTGATAAAATAAAATCAAGTTCGTGAGTGGTTTGAAATTTGTATGTAAAAATATCTCATAAGACTAAGACTCCAAGCTTTTGTATCTAACTGGAACTGATATCAAATTGAATTTTGTATTTTGAATTCGTTCATCCTTGGTACTAATTTATTCAATTTGCAAAAATCTTGACTTTGATAGATGAAATTATGCTCAACAGCTCAAATTCAGATGTACTGTATAACTCTCCAATTTGTAATTGAAATAGGGAGCAAATTGCAATTGGATGAAACCTTATAAAATAACTTAGATTATGTGTACTATGTTGGCCCTTTTCACCAAGTTTTACAGGAGTAACAGAAACTTATGAAATAACTTAGATTATGTTCGTTCTCATATAACACAGCCAAATACTTTTCATGTTTACAAAGTTATAAACATTGCAGAACACACCAACAAAGCTCATTTTTAGACGATTTATTAAACATACATGTGCAGAGGCAGAACTCAGAACTCCAAGGAACAGTGTGATGTTTAGCCAGAGATGTCAATAGACTTGATTTCTGGCTTCTTCTCTTCCATTTTAGGCACTGTCACTGTCAGCACCCCATTCTCCATGCTGGCTTTCACCTCCTCAACTTTAGCATTCTCAGGCAGCCTGAATCTCCTCATAAACTTCCCACTGCTTCGTTCCACTCTATGCCATTTGTCGTTCTTCTCCTCTTCTTCTTTGCTTCTCTCCCCACTAATTTGTAGAACTCTGCCTTCTTCCACTTCAACTTTGACTTCTTCCTTTTTTATTCCAGGAAGATCGGCCTTGAAGATATGGGCTTTCGGAGTCTCTTTCCAATCGATGCGAGTGTTGGCAAAAGCAGAAGTGTCACGAGCAGAGGAAGGAACATTAGCCAATGAGTTCGAAAATGGGAAACCTTCGAATGGATCCCAAACGTCTAATGAAAAGGGGTCAAAGACGTTGCTCCGGCGACCACCGAAGATGCTTGGAATCAGAGCCATGGTTATTGATTTCAAAGTTGGAAGTAGATTTGATTGAAAGAGAGGTGTAAAATTGGGAATTTTGGATTGATGCTTTCTGGATGATGATCCACGGCTGGGTTTGAGGGGATTTAAATAGGAAGCAACGGAAGATGGGAGTGGTTTCGTGGGTTTTCTAGTATCTTCCTTTTGCTTTCCTCATTTCTACAAGCTTCTACCACTTTCTCTATACAGTGCAAAGTACTTGAGCCCAGCTGATTTGGGCTTTGTGTTCTGTTCTATTTTAATTATTGTAATTTCGATTATTGAATTTAGTTCTTAACAATAATAACAATTTTCAAGTAAAAAATGATAGGGAAAAGTATTTTTTAAAAAATATGTATATTTAGTCTATAATTTTAATTTGGTCATTTTAATTCCTTAAATAATATGCTTAAAATGTCTGTTTTTTCATTAGTTAGCTATTTTTTTATTGTTTTAAGTAAAATATAGGAGTAGTTGCAGGACTGGAAAAATGGGTTATAACAATTAGGGCCCATAACCCAAAAGTTTAACCTTTGCAGAAATGTCACATTCGGCCAGCCGAAGCGAAACCAACATTAGTATCTAATTGTAATTGAAAAGTCAAAACTACCCTTGTCTTACCTTTCACCTTTCAGACTACGGCACACGAAAAAGTTGGGATTTCTCCCACTTTCAGACGCACGAAAAGGAGAGAATGGGCAGCATGGAGCGACGGATGCAAAGGGCGGATGCGGATTTTTCTCTCAATTTCCTTATTAGCATTTTTTAGAGTTGTTTGATATTTATTGATATATTAAGTTTAGAATATTGATTATTATTAGATATATTATTGACACATTTATATCTTACTTCAAGTATTTATTAATTAATGTCTGATACATTTGTGCCTTGTATCTAATATATTGTTGATAAACTTGGAATATCAATATTTATAAAATGAAACATACATGCTTTATTGATATACTCTGTTTTAGGTATATCAATTATGTGATCGATACACTTTTACACTTTGATATTAGATATATAAGCTTACTGATACATTTGATATTGTATATATTAACTTCCTAATACACTTTGGTTATTATAAGCGTAAAAGTCTATTTTGATTAAATTATAGATACACTTACAAGTTGATTAGAATGTGATATACGGTTGATATTCTTTATAGTTATTTGATGTGTACTAATATAATGCTAATATACTTTTGATAGACTTCTAAGTTGTTTGAAATCTGATATACTATTGATATTCTTAAAAATTGTTTGAGATATATATCGATATACTGCTATTATATTGTTGATACACTTAAAAAAGTTGATTGATATATGTGATATACTACTGATACACATGGCATGTTGATTAGTGTGTTAGATATATTGTTGATACGCTCATATCTTACTTCAAGTATTTACTGATTGATGTTTGATATACGCATGTCTTCTATTTGATATATTGTCAATACACTTGAAATATCATGTTTATAAAATGAAACAAGCATGCTTTACTTCAAAAATAAGTTACTGATTGAATGTTGATTGTTGTTAGATATAATAGATATATTGTTGATACATTCATGTTTTACTTCAAATATTTATTGACTGATGTCTAATACACTTGTGTATTCTATCTGATATGTTGCTGATACACTTAAAACTTATTTCAAAATAAGTACTAATTAAATGTTGATTGATGTTAGATATATTGTTGATATGCTCAAATCTCTTACTTCAAGTATTTACTAATTGGTGTCTAAAACACTCATGTCTATATTTTTAATGAAAAAAGAATAATAGCATAATTCTTGCTATTATTGTCGTTATCCCTTTAACCTATATTGCTTTTTTATCAGTTATTCTAGACCAAAATGATTAAATTAAAAATAGAGGAAGGATACAAGATTGAGCTCAAGACTAAACAACTTGGAAATACCTAAGGCAATTTGGCTATGAGAAGAAGGAAATTGGCTCTTGACCAATTTGTCTATGGGTCATGCTTTGCATGCCCTTGAGCTAACAAAAAGAAAAAAATTTGGATGGGTGGTGCAATCGCTGGTGCACCCAATTAAAAATTATTACGTGACAATTTATTATTTTTTTTAAAAAAAATTATATTGTTGTGTGTAGAGGAATGAAGAGCATGAAACTTATGTGTCACACCTATGTATTACTCTTTTCAAAATTATTTAAAAAATACTTTTAGTAATTCAAATAAATTTTAATAGTAAGAAAAATATGATTAAAAGTGTAGAATTAATTATTGAATTGATTTTGAATGAGTGATTAAATGCCTATTACAGTGTGAGTTTGTTTAAACATGGTAAAAATGATTTTAACGATTTTAAAATTAGTCTAGAACATACCATTACTATAAGTTTATTAATTTTTTATTATTAGATATATGGGAGAGAAGCACTCTAAATTTGGATCTTGTGATTATTAAGGTAGGTAGATCATTGAATCTATATTAAAAATAATTGTGATAGTTTAATAAATTCTCACATTCATGGGATTTTTTAAAATGAAATTAAAAAAGAAAACTGAGTTTTTCACGAAATAAAATGGGAATTCCATTTCCATGTTGGAGAAGGTTGGAGAAGACTGTGGAATTTTCTAGAGTAATTGCCCACTCTTCCACCAATTATTTTTAAAAAAGGAATGAAAACACCAGAAAAGTCGCGAAATATCTCAAATTCTCTCTCCCCTCCTATTTAAACCCTTCATTGTGCCTTAATTCCGCAATCTGCACCAAACAACAAATAGAATTTCATTGAAGCATCCTCATTTTTCCACTCTTTACACACAAACTTTTCAAGAACCAACAAAACCATGTCACTGATTCCAAGCATTTTTGGTAGTCGCCGGAGCAACATCTTTGACCCATTTTCATTAGATGTTTGGGATCCATTCCATGGATTTTCATTCTCAAACTCACTGGCTAATCTTCCTTCCTCTGCTCCTGAAATCTCTACTTTTGTCAACACTCGCATCGACTGGAAGGAGACCCCACAAGCCCACATCTTCACAGTCGATCTCCCCGGAATCAACAAACAAGACCTCAAAGTTGAGGTTGAAGAAGGCAGAGTTTTGCAGATCAGTGGAGAGAGAAGCAAAGAACAGGAAGAGAGGAACGACAAATGGCATAGAATTGAACGAAGCAGTGGGAAGTTCATGAGGAGATTCAGGCTGCCCGAGAATGCCAAGGTTGAAGAAGTGAAAGCCAGTATGGAAAATGGAGTTCTGACTGTGACATTACCAAAAGTGGAAGAGAAGAAGCCTGAAATCAAATCCATTGAAATCTCTGGTTAAAGTTCTCTGTTTCTCTCTGTTCTTCCGTGTCTTTGCCCTGTAATAATGTTTTTTGTAAATCTCTAAGTCTAGTTGAATATGTCTAAAAACTCCACATGGATTTCCCCTTTCTTCTACTAATGTAATAAAAGCACCTTCATTAATTGTGTTTGCGTAGCTAATTATCAACTAGACACAATATATTTCAAAGCTTCAATATACAAAGAAATGAACTGTTTAATCAATGGTTTCTCTCTGCCGTTGGAAAAGCAATTGAATATCGTTTATCATCCGCTCCAAATGACAGTGAGACGATCCGATCCACCTTCTTCCACACTTGTAATAGCCGATTTTGCAGTTTCAATAACATAACCCATCCATTCATTTCTCCTATTTTCCATGATGATTCTTTCTAGGGATCATTATAGATTGAGCCATTTTCAAAACTTATTTTCGTAAATGTACAAATTTTTTAATATTTTTATATATATTATTAATAGATTTTTTTTAACAAAAATACCTGTTGTAATGGCGGGCTGGAGAGAATGTAGATTGAAAAAAACTTTCCATATTTATGAAGCAATTTGTTGAGATTTTAATATAATTTTATTATTCATTTCACGTACCAACTAATTGGTTTTACTAGTATATTCATGTTATTTTTAAATATATCATTCATGTTATTTTTATTTTTAAATATATCGTTGAGCATTATATTAAATTATTGATAAATTTGATATATATTCAAATACAATTAATTTGATTCAAGGTTATTTTTAAATATATTTTAGAACGTATTATATATTTAACTAATATATAAAATATAAATCTACTCAAATAGATGTCTAAATCATTTGAAAATTTCGATACTCAATGCGAAATCTTTTTCTAAAAATAATATAGTAATAAAAATTATATCTAAGATGGAAAGTATTGATAACAATAAGTGAGAAAATCGTGTACGGAATTGTTTTTTCAATTTAAATTTGATCAAATATCATCTGCCACATAGAACTCGTGGATCTAGTCCACGAGTTAGCCTCTTTTTTTTCCTCTCTCCTAGTTAGTTCTAACATTTGTACAAGGGAGTTGTTGGATGATTAATGAACACAAATTAAGAGAAATGGGTAACACAAAGTTTTCTTCTTATATACTTATAAAAGAAACCACAACAATTGTCTTCTACGGTGCGTCTCATTCCAATTTTCAATGAAATTTTTCACTAAAAAAAAAAAAAAAAACTACTTTATTTCCCTAAATGATTTTAAAACTACCCTTTTTCACCATTTTTTTTTTCAAAATCACCCTAATTTTCTAATTAGATAGCTCCTTCAATAACTTTATAAATCATAAATCAACCACCACCAAGTTCTTTGCAAAAAAAAAAAAAAAAAAAAAAAAAAAAAAAAAAAAAAATTTGCTGCCAAATCAACTACCAATTGAGCTGGAAGATAACTATTTATATACAGTCGTAAAAGTGAAAGGTATTAGAAAAATTATTAAAATATTCCAAAACTTTCGCTATTCTATATTGTTAGTTATAATTTAAGTCAACGACAAATTTAAAATTAATTTTTGGAATAAAACAACAACCTTTCACACACACATTAATACAAATCTTTTATATTTAAACTAATTATAATAGTATTAAGTGTTTATTTGAGTGAATTAATTTAAAATCATTACTCTACCAATATAATTTAATGCTTGTAAGCTACAAAGTATGATAATAAAGATGGAGGTTGGTATATGGTGGTATGGAGTGTTAATACATTTTAGGAACTAACTTTTGTAAATTAGATATTATCTAATAAAAAATGGTTAAAATCAATAAAAAAAATGTTTTTTTTTCGTATTTTATACATCATTTTTTTGTCCTTTACAATTGCTATTTTATTTTATTTCATATTTGTATAATATGTTTTTCTTCTATTATATATATCTTGGAGTAATAATAATAATAATTTCATCAAGTTTTGCTAGATTTATATATGTTATTCCAATGAATAAAGAAGCACGAAGGAATGTTTTAGTTATGAAATAATAATACAGTCTTATAGTTTAAAAAATGTTTTAAAGTTTTTTTTTCTTTTAAATCATACAATAAAGATGGTGTAGATAATTACGAATAAAATTCTCTCTTAATATATATGATTATTCGTAAAATAGTAATGAATTAAATTGAAAAAAAATGAACTACTATTGAGAATCAAACCGTTACAATACTCTTGTTATAGGTTCAAGAGTAACCTCTTACAATGGATTGGAAAAATTAAAAACACACTCGAGAAACTCTCTAAAAAAGTGGATTTAAAAAGTTTAAGCACTCAACAAATAAATCCTCATAATACAATATATCTCTCTCAAGAATAAGATGAAAAGAGAAAAAAAAATGAGAGCTTTAAGAGAATAACAAAGGTGGCCTTTTGTTTTATGGAAGATTGAAAATGATGTAAATTTGTTGTTGAAATTTGGAGAAGATAGAGTGTTTAAAAATTAAGGGGAAAGGTAAAAACCAAATTCAATTTGGACCTTTAGATCTTGAAAAAGAAAAATCAATGGTGGAGATTTTTTTTTTTCAAAATCAACTAGTCATTAGACACAAACATAAAATAATATACTTTTTAGCCCATCATGTGTCCAACTAGTCATACACAAACACAAAATAATATAATAATGTATATTTTTTAAAATCATTTTCTGTTAAAAAACCAACAAAAACTCGAAAGCCCACCATGTATCACTTCTCCATGGTTCCAAGTGTCACCCTTCAAATGGTTCACTTTGATGAAAAAAAATCTATCATGTTATCAACTCGGGATTTTACTGTAAAGCTTGTTTTGACTATATCTTTTTGCATTTGAGCTCCGATTTAAGTGATTCAAAATGTATTGGAATCGTTATTTTGTGCTCTATGCAGAGGAAACTTAAAAAAAATGACTAAAATTGTTAGTAAATAAAAACAGATTTGTTATCATCGAAACATTAATTAAAATTTTAATGTGAAAAGTGCAAAAAAAAAAAAAAAAAAAATGTATACCTACTAGATATGTCATCTCTTAGATAGGGGTGTTATCTGTTTATCTCTTTGTCCTTGCTGCAGTCACCAAAATGAGACTTTGGAACATGCTCTACTATTTTGTAGTCAAGCTAAGGAAATTTGGAGAATGCTTATGCCTTTAGTCCTCTCTCTTTTTTGCACTAGGCTTGGATTCCTCTTTGATGTGGTCTGATTCATTTCCTTTATAATAGCTTATGTCTCTAGCCCAGAAAAATCTCGTACACCTCTGTATCTTTTTCTCCTCGTTAATGAAGTTTCGTTTCTTTTCAAAAACTTAAAATTAAAAAATAACATGCTAATGGAGTTTTAATTGCTGAGCATGTTAAGATAAAAAATTGATTTCACAAAGAAATATGAAACTAAAAGCTTAGAAATAAGATTGTCATGTAACTTTAAAAATAAAGTACACTATATATATAGGATAAAGAGATTGCATTTAATTAATCTAATATTCATCTAACCATAGAAATATAGGCATGAGCTACTTAGAGATCGTAAAAGAACTTGACACAAGAACAAATAAGAGTGAAGTTTTTTGTCCATGCTGAGTCACTGTCCAGGTATGATGCAGCCACATAGTTCAAGATGTAATTCCCTTTTGGTTGAAACTTGATTGTAAATCGATCCCTGTTTCCATCTTCTATTTATTTTAATATTCTGCATATTATCCAACTCATTTTATTGGTTATCATTTGGTTTATATCGAAAATCTCTTTCTTAGAAAAATTGAATTGCATAAAAAAATCCTTGGGATACGTTACTTTGGAATATTCTCAAGTTTATTACTTATTGACAGTGTACGTTTGCACCAGACCATTCTCATCTATATTTTTATCACAGATACACATTTAGTCAATCAAGTTTTTGGCGTCGTTGCCTATTTCAAATTCAATTTTTTTATAAAAAAATTGCAATTAGATTGTGACCACATTGTCTCTTTCTCATAAACTCTGATCTTGGTTTGCTTTTCTTTTGTAGATTGAGCTTAGTACATAAGCAAAAGAGCCTATTCCTTTTGAATTAGTTCTTGATTATTCAAAAGAATCCACATAATGAACCCATATGTCATTGTAACATTTACTGTATAATTTGCAGAATTAGTCAACACGCTTAAAAATTTATATGGGAGAAACAATACCTCTTTTCTCGCAACGTGCTTGTGTCTGTGTCGTCCTCCTCCAAGAGGTCTTTCTTACTATGTCTCTTGACAACGATTGGCTTGTGGGAGCCTTTAAAAAAGAATGGGAAATGGAGATGGGAGAACTTGAGAGAACTTAAGAAATGTGGAATTGTGAGATTTGTGAGAAATGTGAGAACTTAATTTCTCTCTTCTCGTAATGATCCTATATATAGAATATTATTAGGTTACAACCTATTATAAAAAGAATTTACTTTTATATCATATATTAAAATATATAAATATTTTAATCATATTCAAAAGTATATTTTTCTCCTAACCTATAGTTTTAATATAAACCTCATTCATATTAAATGATTAATTATTTGAATCATATTCAAATACATCAATTTTCTTATTATATAGTTTTAATATGAATCTCTTCCATATTAAATTATGAATTATTTGAATCATATTCAAATACATTTATTCTCTCATATTATATAGTTCTAATTTGAATCATATTCATAATTAACTATATACTAAATGTATCTTCATACATTATAACTTATATTAAAATTATCTAATACAATAAGTATATTTTTTCCTTAATTAATTTGAACACTTCAAATTATTCTCCCAATACCTTAATCCTTGTTAGTCCGTTATGAGCTAGCAAGGGAACCTTATGGACCTACAAATTATAAGCTTTAGTGATCCGATAGTAATTAATTAACCTCTAGTAATTAACTATTGGATTAACGACTATAGACACATATAGTTGCACTTTTATGCACTGTAGGACATGTTGTGTCCATATATATAATCACTACATGCAAGTCAATCACGAGTTGTTCGTAATTACAGTTGGATCAAATGTTCGTTTTACCCCTGTAATTACCTATGTGTCCTTAAGTACCACTTGATCCTCTAATGAACAATTTATTTATGGTTCAACCATAAACTAAGTCCCTCTAGGGCCAGTGAGAGGGTGAGCCCCATTGTTCAAGTATTGGAGTCAGCACTTAAGGAAACTACTCATCTACTTACTTTATACGGGAAAGAGCAAATTCCATCATGTGAAGTTGTGTTCCTAGCTCCCTATTTGGTCAAGTCCTCAAAATGGTAGACATATTGAGTCGGTCACATGGGTACTCTCACTCGTGCAAATCAAAGGACGAGTTATCATAGACAAGAGTTCATAATTCACTCAAGATTAAGATCGAGTCACATATGATCATCCTATGAAATATAAATCTTTTCAATTAATGAATTTACAAAGAGAGATTTAATATTTCGCGGTCAAATCTTATACAAACTCTTTGTGTAGGATACCCCTATTCACATATCCCCACATGAACGATTTGGATCAAATCATTTGTAACAATTATAAAGTGGGTCGTATATACTATAGACCTTATCCATATACTAAAAACCCTTTAGGTTGTTATTACTTGAACATGACATACCTGTATGTCAACAACATATTGTTGAAGATTTCATATAATAACCTGAGATTTTTACTTTATTAGATTAAGTTATGCAAAATTAAATACAAAATAGAAGAACAATTATTTTATTAAATATCAATTAATAGTTTATTAAATTACAAACAACGAACTATAGGGCACATGACCCAACAGAAACTCCTTGGGCCAAACAAGGAGTGAAATTCACAACTACACACTACCCACCTCCTTGGACCAAACACCTTTATGGGGATGTTTGGGGACCGTAATGGAATGAGTTTCGATTGTAATATAATCCAAAACTCATGTTTGAATTGAGTATTTTGGATTTGATTTGTAATATTAAACTCATTCCATTCCGACAGTTTTTAACCAAATCATCTTTTCCACCGTTTTCATGTTTCACGATTCCATTTCTATTTTGCTCTCGATATCTCACACATTCCAACACTCTTCTGATTCCCAACAATCCTTATTATATTCCAGCCTCCCAAACAACTTCTAAAAGTTTAAGAGCAATTAGTCTTGAAGCTAAATTGGTTAATAATGTATATTATTTTCTTATTTTACATTATTTATTATTATTTTTTCTTTTTGAAAAAATTACATTTTTAGTTTTGATTTTTTAAAAATATATTTGTTTGGTCTATAAAATTTCAAAATGTGCTCTTTTAATCTTGTAATAGATAATAGATAATAAATTAAAAATGTCTAACATATTAAAATTCATTGACTGAAAAATGCATATTTTAAAATGGAGGAAACAATTTTTCAAAAAAAGAAAAAAAGAAACGAAACGAAACGAAACACCAAAAACCCAAAAGAACAAAAACAAGTAAGGGGTAACGTTGATGGACCGAGTTAGAGGCCCAATTGCCTAATACAAATACAAAGCCCACAAACACGTTTATAAGTATGCAGAATTAGGTTTTAGACTTCGTCGGCCGTCAAACCCTATCGCTGAAGCAGAAACCCGCCGAAGATGGTGAAAGGAAGGCAAGGAGAGAGAGTCAGGTCTGTAATCTAAACCTACACAAAACCGATTTTTCAAGTCCACATTCAATGATTCTAACCCTAAAATTGTTTCATTGTTCTTTCTTTTCTGTTTCTTGTTTGAATCAGACTCTACACCAGGGGAACAATTCTCGGCTACAAGAGGTAATCAAGCATTACTATCTATGAACTCTTATCATTCATTCGGCTCTATTTTCTTGTTTTTATGTCAAAACAATATTGGAATATGAAACTGTATAGAGTAGAAGGGATTTAGTTTGTCATTTGTTCGAAAGCTAAAGATGATTGGTGGTGGTGGTTAGGTCGAAGTCGAACCAGTACCCAAACACTTCCTTACTCCAGATCGAGGGTGTTAATTCCAAGGATGAGGTTTCCTGGTACCAAGGGAAGCGATTGGCATATATCTACAAGGCTAAAGTGAAGAAGAACGGATCCCATTATCGTTGCATTTGGGGCAAGGTTTCAAGGCCTCATGGTAACAGTGGTATCGTTAGAGCGAAGTTCAAGTCTAATCTCCCACCAAAGTCCATGGTATAGAGTTTTAGTAAAATGGAATGTGTTTGCGGCAGGACTCTTTTCTATCTTGGTTTTAACAAGCCTTTTCTTTTTAACTTCTTTGCAGGGTGACAGGGTCAGAGTATTCATGTACCCCAGCAACATTTGAGGTAACTAGTTTCTTTATATGCTGGAAACTCCTAAATTTTTTTTTATTTTTCTTTCTTTTTCCCCCATGTGTGTTTTGATGCTGTTTATTATGGCTTCTGTCTTTTGTGTCAAACTGCACCAGTCTAGTTTTCTAACTTTGTTGGTAGTTGAGTTGCAATGTTCTCCATAACCATATTGAATGTGGGATGGCTATATGCGTTCGTTAAATGCCTCATCAGTAGGAGGCATGTTTGCATTCAATTGATTTAGGAATTTTGATTAAGTAGTCCCTTTGTTTTAACCAAGATGGAAAATGCAGCTATTGTTCAATAGTGTGTGGAAGTTTGACTGAAGTTATGTGAATTGTGATAGGCCAGTTGTCTGTGCTTGCTTTGACGTTTCATAATTCTGTTTTGGCCAATTAGATGTTATATCTATTAATTATGAAGCATGTTTTTTTTTGTGTTGGTATAAGAGGGAATTTGTATCCTACATTGAACGATCTATGTTTCTATTTCAAACTTGCATATATAATTAATTACATAGCTTCTGTTTATTTAACCATTGCTTATTGTGTCTTTGCAGCAATGGAGAACCTGATTGAAACGAGTGTTTGCTACATGAAGGGATTTATATTTACATTATATTTTGTGAGCTGAGATAGAAGCATTTTCTGTTTCTGAACTGAGTCATTTTTTGCTGTTTAGGTAACGTTTCACACCCGAGTAGTTGAAACAGAATTATAGAACCATTTGTCTTGAGTATTGTCATGTGTTGCGACGTAGTTGCACTTTTATCAAGTGGTTTCCCCCTATTCAAAGTCTCTACGTACTTGCATTATTTAGCCATTATGAAGTTGGATTATAGTTTTTATTGTAATTGTCTGGTTTCCCTTTCTATACCACTTTATTACGAGGTCATAAGATATACATTTGGTCTATTAGTTCAAATGAGTAATAATAGTGGGTTAATGAGTTGTGGCTCATGTTGGCTACATGAGTCTTACAAGGCGTGTAATAACATAGATAAATGCGTCTTTATAAAAAGAAAATACAAATATCAATTTCTTAAAAATTATTTAACAAATAAGTATCACTGGTTTCAAACAACTACATATTTCTTGTTAGGTTTAAATTCTAGTAATTTTGCTTTCAATTTTGGTTCATTTTCATTTTTATATTTTGGAAATATTCATTTTTGTCTTTGTATTTTTAATTTCTATCTTTTAAAAATGTTCATTTGGGTCCATGTCTTTCTAAAAAGTAACTATTTTAGTCCATTTGTTTTCATTTCAATTTGAATGGACTAAAATGGTCAATTTTTAGTATAATGAATTAAAGTTGAAAGTACATTTTGGAAGTACATGAACTAAAATGAATAAAAGTTGAAAGTGTAGAGACCAAATGTATATTTTGGAAGTATATGTAGAACACTTGAGTTTAGGAAAGGAGTATACTCCATATACTTTCAACTAGTATTTAAACCTAATAAGAACTATACCTTCAGTTGATGAGAGGTGTATGCACCATAGCCCTTTTAGAGGTGGCGTTTGTAAATAACAAAGTTGCTCATCCCATTAGGTACTCTAACCATTGGTTTAGAGACTATCTTCTATTTAAGATCTTGGAAATTGGCGCTCTACTCAAAACAAAAAGTTCTTTTTTTTTGGTCAATTGAGTGGCTAAGTGAGGGAAATCTTTAATTAACGAAGATAATAGCTTGCTAGCCCAAGAAACTCACTAATAGTTGTAGGAGAAAGCCAAACTTGTAACTGCCTCCACTTTTGCGAAATCTACTAAGACTTCATCATTTAACACCAGATGTCTTAGAAATGACACCTGATATAGCCAAAATTTACACTAAGAGAATTTAGCATACAACTCATTCATTCTCAGGTTTCCAAAACTCTTCATAGATGCTCTTTATGCTCTGCCTTTGTCTTATAATACACCAAGATATCGTCGATGAAAATTATCACAAAAGTGTTGAGAAACAACTTTATTAAGTCCATAAACACTGCAGGAGCATTAGTCAAACCCAAATGACATTAAAATAAACTATCTTGCGGATGTCACTATTCTTTATTCTCAATTGATGGTAACCCGAACAAAGATTGATCTTGGAGAAAACTGTGACCCCCTGCAATTGATCAAAGAGATCGTCTATTTAGTTAGAGTTAGGCACACCTCCTATATCTAAAGCCTTATATTGAATGACTTCAACAGAGTTGAAGGAGCTTAAGACCCAGGAGTTGCTTGATAAGAGCTTCATACGTTCGAGTGTGTCACCTAGTGTGCACCAGTGTTGTTTGTGAAGAAGAATGGTTCCTTACACCTTTGCATTGACTACAGAGAGTTGAAACAAGGTAACCATTAAGAACAAGTATCCTCTCCCTAGAATTGAAAACTTCTTTGATCAGTTGTAGAGGGTCACATTCTTCTCCAAGATCAATCTTCGTTTGGGTTACTATTAGTTGAGAATAAAGGACAGTGACATCCCCAATATAGTGTTCAAGTCTTGATATAAACATTATGAGTTTATTGTAATATTCTTTGGTCTGACCAATGCTTCTGCAGTGTTTATGGACTTGATGAATGGGGTGTTCAAGGAGTTTCTTGATACTTTCGTGATAGTTTTCATAGACGATGTCGTAGTGTATTCCAAGATGAAGGCAGAACATCTACGAAGAGTTTTGGAAGCCCTAAGAATGAATAAGTTGTATACTAAGTTCTCTAAGTGTGAATTTTGGCTATATTAGGTATCCTTTCTAAGACATGTGGTGTGAAAGGATGGAGTCTCTATAGACCCCGCGAAAGTGGAGGCAATTATGAGTTGGCCTCATCCTACAACAATCAGTGAGGTGTGTAGTTTTCTTGGGCTAGCAGGCTATTACCATCAGATCGTTAAATATTTCTCTCGCATAGCCACTCTATTAACTCAGTTGACTAGAAAATGGACTTCTTTTGTTTGGTGTAGAGCGATAAATTTCAAGATCTTAAACAGAGGTTAATTTCTTCACCAGTGCCTGATGGGATAGGCAACTTTGTATTTTAAAGTGATGCCACTAAGAAAGGGTTTGGGTGTGTGTTGATACAACACGGTAAAGTGGTTGCTTATGCCTCCCATCAAATAAAGAATCATGAACAAAATTATCCTACACACGATTTGGAGTTTGTAGCAATTGTGTTTGCTTTAAAGTTTTGGAGGGTTTATTTCTACGGAGAGAAGATAGATCATAAAAGCCTGAAGTACTTTTTCACTCAGATGGAGTTAAATATGAGACAACATAGATGATTGGAGTTAGTGAAAGAGGATTGCGAGATTCTATACCACCTGGAAAAGGCGAATGTGGTAGCAGATGCTTTGAGTAGAAAGACAACTCATTCAATAGCTTTAATTACCAAACAAGCTCATATATGCAGAGATCTTGAGCATGCAAAAATTGCAATAGCAGTAGGAGAAGTTACTTCATAGTTGGCACAATTAATAGTACAACATGCCTTGAGACAGGGTTATGTTGATGCACAACAAGTCGATCCTTACCTTGTTGAGAAGTTTCACCATATGGTATTAGAGCGAAATCTCTCCCAGTGAGATGTGGTTCGGGGACGAACACCAAGCAGAAGCTGGTGGGCATAGAATTCCCATGTTTGGGAGGAGCACATAAATGAACTGAAATCACATCTGAATGAGGGGGATCTTGAGGATATGAAATTATGATTAAGAAATGTTTAAAAGAATTGAAAATTACTACCTATACAACAAGTGCACCTTTCTTTTTGATGACTCACCCACATGAACTCCAAAATTAAGTGTGTTTAACTTAGAGCAATTCTGTCTTGGGTGATCTCTTGAGAATTTTTCTAGGAAGCATGTGAGTGAGGACAAATAATCTTGAAAGGATCAGTGATAGTTTTCACTGTTAGGAGTAGTTCAAGACAAGGAAGGATGACGATGTCAGGTTGCAAGGGACCCTAGGGAATGCCAAAGCCATCAAGTGTGTCTAATCTTGATCTAAATCCTAAACCGAGGGTATTACATATGGACTAAAATGAATCAAAATCAAAAGTATAAGAAATATTGATGATACTTTGTTATAATGGAAATTTAAATGTGTAAAATTTAAAACCTTGGTATATAGAATTGATGAGAGTTGTTTGAAACAAGGAAATGAAAGTGAATTGAGTAGTTAATTCTAGGTTGTTCATAGCTAATCATCAGAAAGTTTCTAAACTTGTTTGTTCTGTTTTTAGTATAATAATAGTATTATGAGGTGGAGTTTGAGGATATATGCCTTAGCTGTCAAGATATGCCTTAATGAAGAGTCATTCGTAGGGAATCAATTAGAGGCAATATTCTTTTATATCCAAGCAACTTGATGAATTTCTCTTAAAGTAAAGGTTCACATGTAAAGTAATGCGTTTATAGTAGAGTTTTTAAAATAAAAGTAAAGGGGTTTATGTTATTTCAATCAAATCTAATAAGAGTTGGCGATTTGCATATATTTCTATCACATTGAAATTAGCTATGACCTTTATTCATGTTCCTAATAATCTTTGGCCCATCTACCTCATTAGTTAATGTTGCAACTTGAGATGAAGTCTTAATTGCAAAAATGCAACGAGAAAATTTCATCTCTTACTGTCAATGGAAGATCTTTAAATGAACCAACTCAGATTATCATCATCGCAGTATTAATTGGATTGTTTGTGATTGGATGAGAACGGTGATTTTTGTAGGCCAAACATATGTTCATGTTCATTGGTTTGTCGTAATTCAACCACAATTTCTTCACTTTGTCGAATTAGACTCGCAAATTGCAATCAATTTCACTTTTGCAGAGAACAATAATCGAGTATTATTACATTTTTCTTCTTTGAGTTCAACAATTTACGATGCGTAGAGCTCGAACCTCAACTCTCTTGAATTATGTTCATATTAATTAATTAGTCTCTAAATACATGGTCTTATTAATTTGGATTTTCATGAATTCTTTGTTAAGTAATACTCTAATTCTAAGTGCATCAATAAAAGTTAGGCCAAAAGAGTGGCTTCCTTTGAATTGGTCTAATTTGTTGAATTTGACCAAATGACTTTAAAAAAAAGTGGTTACAGTTGCACATCTTAAGCATATTAGGCTGAAATCAAATTTAATAATAATAATAATGATAATAATAATAAAAAAAATACGTGAACCGCATGATACTTGTTCCTTTCTTCATTGTTTATTAGCAAATAAAGCGCTTCTATGGATTGGAGTCCTACTTCCAATTGCAAATAATTGCTTATTTACATCACCAATTCCATTTCTTTACAACCTAGACTTTGGTTTGAATTCTCCTTAATAATATTTTTAAGAAAGCTTTTTTTAATGTCATGAATGATCTAATTTTGTTGTATGTTTAGATAACGTACGTCATTGTTCATTCTCATTCATTGTTCATTCTCATTCAAATGTCTTTTATGTTAATTTAAATAGATGCTTAAGTTTTTAGTAACTTTTTTTTTAAATCAAAGTTTTAAATTCTCACCCAATAATGAAATAATGTTAACCGGAACATAACTCAATTAATTAAAGATATTTTAACTTTGAATGAAAAGTTAGAAGTTTAAATTTTAATTGAACTAATAAAAATGGTGATAGGCTATTTTATTAAAATTAATAATAATAATTATTATTATGACTTTCTTTTTGCTTCTAACAAAAGCATCGACTTTCTTTTGAAAAATAATCCTACAAATAAACCATGATGAAGAATTATTGTTTTTAAGATTAACTAATTTTTAAATATTAGGGTTTCTATCTTGGGAGGGACTATTTTTTTTACTTTCCTTTTTCTTTTCTAATATTGAAACTACTAGTTATTACTTCTGTCCATTAAATGTTATAATATTAGTGTCTATAAATATCTCGATGACGGGTTGAAAAGTTTGAAGAAAAAAAATAATAAATTTAATGGTTGAAAGGAATTAGAGGAATTTTTTTGTAAATCTAAAGCTATGAGCTACCCATAAAAGAAGTTATTTTATCTCTATATTTTATTATTTCTCAAAATAGATCAAGCAAGCAACTACCTCAAATTGATTGGCATGAATTCTTGATCCAACTAAAATCAAGAGATTCTCATCTTCATGGAGTTTTTTTCTTTGAAGATTTATGATCCCGATTCAAGGTACTAAAATCATTTAAAAACTTAATGGATTTTTTTTTTTTTTGACAATATATAGAGTGGGCAAATCGAACCTTTGATTTTGAAATTGATAGTACAGATAGAGCTAGGCTCATTTTCACTCAAAAACCAATGGTTCGATCATTCACATCATCATAGAACTAAAGAGAAAAAAAATGTTATATAATGGGATTAACATAATAGAGGAATAGATTTGAAGAATAATTGTAAATGTAATACCAATTTAACATTTAGGAAAAAAAAAGTGAAAATAGATTTTTTGGTCCCTAAATTTTGGGTATAGATTCCAATTGGTTCCTATGTTTTAAAATATTATACATTTAGTCTTTTGAATTTGGTTTTAATTTAGTCATTAAGTTTCAAGATGTTATAATTTACCCTTGATATTTGAGTTTTATTTCAGTTTGGTCCTTAGGTTTTAAGATTTAGACTTTTAGTCTTGATTTTTTTTATTAAATACTCAATTTCAGTCGATTAATTAATTCAAAATAATTATGAAGTGAATTAAAAATTAAAAATTTTAATAGTGATAAAATAATAAAATTTAATTAATTATAATTCTTTTTAATTTTTTAAAATAAATTAATAGACATTAAGATAAAAGAAAAAAAAAGTGAGTAGTTAGTGAAAAATCAAGGTTAAAAGTATAAATCTTATAACCTATGTATCAAATTGAAACAAAACTCAAATTTCAAAGGTAAATAATTTAGAGACTAAATGAAACTGGACTCAAAATTTTAAGACTAAATATCCGTCTGGATTGACTTTCTAAATGCTAATAAACACTTTTTTTATACTTATGAACGGTTATTTAAATACTTAGAAAGTTAATTCAAATACACTTTAAATATAAAATATTGTGACACTTAAAAGACTAAATAGAAATTAGATCTAAAATTTAAAAATAAAAAAACGTATTTTTCAAAAAAAAAAATTGACGATCTTGAGTGGGAAAATTGGAGAGGGGGCCATATATATATATAAAATAAAAAATAAAAAATAAAAAAAAACTGTTGAAATTCCGGTGGAATCAACCGAGCCGGCAACCGACAGCATGCTGACTGGTCCGCGTAGGGCGTGGGTCCCACTCCTCTCCATTTCATTTTCAACTTTTTTTTAAAAAAAATTATTTGAAAACATTTTTATTTTTAATTAATAATAGTAATAAATAATTAAGAATATAAATTTAGAATTAAAATGAGGCGCGTTTGGACTCCGTAGTTTCCCGACGCGTTGAATTTGTCTTCCGGTGGCTCAGCTCCCAATTCCACACGTTTCGTTTAAATATTTGTTTTTATTAAACGCCAAAACTAATCTCAATTTACTCAATAAAAACAAAATTAGAAATTAATGAAAAGAAAATTGTAGAGTTTGAAAAAAAAAAAGGATCGTATATTTATATATATCAAGTCTCATCTGATTACTAACCTTTTAGAATGAGAATAATCCCATTTAAATTAAATCACTTATGATGTAAGTACAAGATAAAAAGGGCCATGCTTAAAAGCTATAGGCCCCACCTATTTTAAATTTTAATAACACATTTCAAACAAATGTTTCTGTAATTGCTGTTTCTCTTTCAAATATCTACCTGTGAATCACAGGTAGATAATGTTTTAATTGTGGGTAATAGTCGGTTCAATTTTATTAATTTTGGGCTAACAAAAAATTAAACCAAATCAATTACAAGGAAGAGATCTAAGCCAATATCTAATAAATAGCAAAATCAATGAATTGATTTTTATTTTATTCGGTTTATTATCAATTTGGTTCTCGATTTTTGGTATTTTCTTTTTTTTTTCTTCTAAATTTTTATTTTTATTTTCACTTTTGTTTTGAATCGGTTATTTTTGCTAATTTTAAATTAGAATTGAGTCTTTTTTTATAAATTATTTTTGCTAATTTTAAATTAGAATTGAGTCTTTTTTTTATAAATTGAAATTTGATATTTTTGTGTTTTTTTTACACTTTCTTAAATAAAAAACATACGAGCTCATAATAATTGGATTTTTTTTTCTAAATAACAAAATATATATGCATCATAATAATTAAAATACTACCAGATACCTAATGTTAGAGTTTATTTTTAAGTGTATATATACCTTCAATTCGATTCGGTTTTGATTGATATAATCAATATTTTTTTGTTTTTTTCAAATACAAACTAATACGTCCAATTTTATACTAAAAAATTAAACCAAACCATTAGGAGAATTTTCAATTTAAAGAAAGTATGTTGTAAATATCAAGGACAAGGACAAAAATGACAAAAATGAAAGTTAATGATCTTTTTCCCCTAATTCAAATCTTGATAAGTGAATTTAATAGATAAATGACACTTAATACTAATTTAGGAGTGATAATTTGATGTCTATATTTGTGGTTTTTATTTTTACTTTTTATTTTTGAGAAGCAAAAGTAAACTCAAAACTTTTAAGTGAATTAAAATGTCCTGTGGTGTTCAAGATATTAGACAGAAAAAACTAATATTTATATTTTATATTTTATTAATGAGTTTTAAAGTTCTTCATAACTTTATACATTCTTTTCCCAATTATTTCAACTTTCTATTTTATTAAAAGATGTAAATTAAGGAAAAACTTGCTTACTAACACTAATCTACTTCTTAACAATATTCATCTTCATAACTGCGTTGAAATATAATTAGTGTTTTAGATATGAAAACCAACGTTTCTGTTTTTTTTTATTAATGTGTTTTAATATATATATATATATATATATATATATAATAATTTCAATGATTTTTATTTTTAGTTCAACTATAATTTCATTGATTAACGGGATATAAAATTCTCTATAAATGTTTTTTTATTTTTTTTTTATTTTTATTTTTATAATTTCTATTTTATTAAAAGATGTTCATTAAAGAAAAGATTGCTTACTAACACTGATCTACTTCTTAACAATATTCATGAGTCCTAGTCAAATTTTAGTTTTTAGAAACTTTTATTTTTAATTCCACAAAAGTTTTTAATATTTTAAATATATCAAATTAAATTTAAAAGAGCTTTAGAAAATAATATATTTTAAAAAATAAATCAATAATGAAATGAAACTTCTGTTTCAGGTTGTTTTATTATTTTTTTTAACAAAAAAAAAAAGAATTTTTAAAAATAAAAAATAAAGGAAACTATTTATCCAACAAAATTTTAGATAGTTGTAATTGACGCTGATAGAAGTCTATTAGGGTCTATCGGTGATAGAAATGATAGAAGTCTATCACTTATAAATACTGATAGAAGTCTATCAATGTCTATTAGTATTTTTTTTTTTTTGCTATTTTCTGTAAATAGTTTGACATTTTTTATTCATAAAAATTTTTCAAAAAAAATCTGTTAGTAATTTCTTGATTATATTTTTCAAACTAACATCAACATAATCAATTGACATGATATTACTTTTAATAAAAAATCAGAGGTTTAAATTCTTTATACAACATATTATTAAACTAGTGTATTAATTAAAAATCATCAAATGAGGAGATTCCAACCTTAACTAAAATTAGTTTTTAGTTCAACAATTAAAAATTTGAGATTGAATCGTTAACTTTTGAAATGATAATTATCTTTTTATACATTAGGTTATGTTCAGTTTAACAACTTAAATTTATAATTATGAATGTAACTTATAAACTATTTGGTTTTTTTATTCTTTTCAAATTAAATTTTTAAATATTACTCTTACACAAAAGTTTTTATGTTTTATTATCCACTTTCTTCTAATCTTTTCAAAGACCAAATAATTTTGAAAATTAAAAAAAAAAAAAACTTATCAATGTTTTTAGACGTTGACTAGAAATTCAAATGTTTCTTTAACAAAGATGAAACCTATAATTAAAAGATTGAGAGGAAACAAAAATACATTTCAAATCTAAAAAACTAAAAATAAAATTTCATTAAAAAAAGGTCTTAAATACCTTCCCTAAGCCCCTAAATTTCACATTTTGGGTACCTATTCTCTATTGTTGTATGGTTAAGCTATCAATTAAGCTATCAATTAATCTATAATTTGGTTCTTAGAATTCAATTTGGACCTTGTAATTTTAAATTTTCTAATTTGATGTTTATGATTTTGGTATAATATTTTTAATTTATAATTTGATCCTATTGCTTAGGCGAAACTTAAAAAATAAATAATAATAATAATAATAAAATCCCTCCTTTGCTCTTATAAAAACGATACTACATCAAAATGCATTGTATTGTCTATATTTTATGTCACAATGATCTAATGTGTTTCTATTTTATTAACCGTGTTAGTTAACGATACTATTTGGATTGAATAGAGATTTTTTTTTTCTTTCAAAATAATCACTTTTTATTTAAATTCTTTTGATAAAATCGATTTAAAATATACTTTAAAGCGTTTAAAAATTTATTTTGGGTGGTTGTTAAATACTTCAATTTTTTAAAAAATAACTTATTTTCAAAAGTAAACACCTGTAAAGTTAAATCAAACACATCATAAAATTAAAAGAGGAAGAAAAGAGATTAAAAAATGGTAAAATTCAAATGGATGAAAAAAGTTTAAGCCGGTGTAGTTTTAATCAAATCATAGGCATCCACATAAATCATTTAAAAATTATTGAAACTAAATTAAAATTAAACATGTCAAGGTGAGCATTACTAAGCAACGAACAACATGTTGCTTGTTGGGAGTATGATTATCCAAGTTGGATGTCTTCCATTCTTAATGTGGACCTTGGTTGTAGTTAGTGTTTCTTGCTTTAATGAAGTTTCATTTTCCAAAAAAAAAAAAAAAATTGCAATGAGTAACAAGTATTTTTTTTTTATTTATTTTTGAAAAATAATTAGGTGGTTGCTCCTATTTGTGTGTAGCTCACTAGTTACTCAAGATCAAAAGCAAATCTTTTTACATAGTGACTATAATAAAAGAATTGTTAAGTTATAAAAAAATATTCTTGAACTTTATATTTTATGTTAAAAAAAATCTTTTAACTTTTAAAAAGTTAAAAAAATACCCTTAAACATCCGAAAAGTGTTCAAAAATACTTTTACCTTAGTTTTAGATGGAAACCATTAACGTTTTGTTTCAAAAATACTATTGAACTTTCATTTGAAAAATATCCTTAAACTAAAAATAAAATTAAAAAATACCCTTACCGTTAAGGTAGGAATAGAAGTTAATAATACCTCGTTGCAAAAATAACACTAAATAAAAGCTTTTAAAATATTTATACCGTTAGTATGGTTATCAATTTGTTTGAAATTTTCTTGAGTTCGAAAAGAATCGATTCTAAAACAAATTATATATATTCTCCTTTTTTTTCTTTCTTTCTTTTATTATTATTATTTTATTATTTTTTTTGCATATAGGTACTCTCATTTTTCTTTTAATTTTTCAATTCTCACCCCAATTTTCTTAACAATCAAAATAAAAACCAAAATTTTAAGTTAAAATATAAAATCTCACAAAACTCTAAATTCAAAATCTTTCCTTAAAACAGATAAAATAGTCAAATAAAAAATGTATTTGATTATTAACACACACTCAACTACTATTTTACAACTTTGTTAAAACATTTAAGTCCTAAAATTCTTTGGTGCATCTATTATTCTCTTTCATTCTTATTATAGTTTATATGCCTTAACTAGCCGTTTTATTTATTATTACTTTTTTAGATAAACAAAGGTCAAATAATTAAAAAAAAAATGGTAGTAACAGGGTATTAAAGAAGAGGGGCGAAAAAAAGGAGAAACAGGAAAGTAAGATGGTTTAATTTTTTTTTTTTGTAAGTTTAAAGATATTTTTGACATTTTAAAATTTCGTGTGTATTTTTAACCCAAAAAGCTAATAGTTTCTATCCAATGCTAAATGTAAAGGTATGTCTGAACTCATTTTAAAATTTTTTGATATTTTTGAAACTTTTGAAAGTTTAAGTGTATTTTTTAGGCGAATTTTTAAAAATAGAAAAATAAGGAAAATTATTTACACAAAATAACAAAATTCTTAAGGTCTATCAGTGATAGAAATAAAAGAAGTCTATCATTGATAGATGCTGATAAGTCTATTAATGTCTATCAGTATTTTTTTTTTGTTATTTTCTATAAATGATATTTTTCCTATCTGTGAAATTTTTTCTATATTTTATTCAAATACAAAATTTAGGTGTATTTTATATATTTTAGCCTAAACGAATATTAAACCTAAATTTTAAAAGGGCAGAAATTAAATTCAACAACCCTAAATAAATGTTGAGTGGAATGATCGCCGGCGCCGGTAGGAGAAAGTCTCCGCTCCTCCTAGTAATCGCCGCCGCGTGGATTGATGGAAATTGCAGGTCACTTCAACAAAGGGAAAATAAACAAATCCATATTAAACCCAAAAAAGAAAAAAAAGTATATATTTGAGTCAAATAAAAAAATAAAAACTAAAAATATTTGGAAAGATAATTATAATAATAATAAAAATAAAATATTTCATAAAATGGTAGAATATGAAATTGGAATAAATGATTTCTCCTTCTTGAGCGTTTACCTCCTCTGCTTCAAATCTCTCTCTCTCTCTCATCTCTCATCTCTCTCCTCCTTTCATCAGAACCAAATTGTCGTCGGTCATCCTCAAAACTCGACCCTCTTCCCATTTGACGAAGACCCATTTCTCCAATTTTTCCCTTTTCCTCTCTCTTTCAACTCTCTCCTCATTTCCCCTGTTTCCATTTTCTTGCCCTCCATGGAGTTCTGTTCTCAGATCCATGGAAACCCCACTTTCATTCCTCTGTAATGTGTCTCTTTCTCGCTTCTGTTTTTCTAGATTTGACTTTCAGATCCATGTTCTAGTGTCCCCAATCGAAGCTCCAACCGACGCCTTTCAGAAATCGCCGCCCCTCGATCCAGACCGACAGCCGAAATGAAGGGTTCGAGTCGTTTTTTCACGATCGGGCTTGTGACTTCGTGGTACTCCTCCAACATTGGCGTTCTTTTGTTGAACAAGTATTTGCTGAGCAACTATGGGTTCAAGTACCCGATCTTCTTGACCATGTGCCACATGACGGCTTGCTCTTTGCTTAGCTACGTTGCGATTGCTTGGTTGAAGATGGTTCCGATGCAGACGATTCGATCTCGGATCCAATTTATGAAGATTGCGGCGCTTAGCTTTGTGTTCTGTATTTCTGTTGTCTTTGGCAACATTTCTCTTAGGTATTTGCCGGTCTCCTTCAACCAAGCTGTTGGGGCTACCACGCCTTTCTTTACGGCGGTTTTTGCTTACCTTATGACGCTGAAGAGAGAAGCTTGGCTCACTTACGTTACTCTCATCCCTGTTGTTACTGGTGTCATTATTGCTAGTGGGGTAAGAAGAAAAAACACCTTCTACTTTTTTCCAATTCCAATTGCTGTGATCTTTGAGAAGGATGTTTGCTTGATTCTTGGCTATTGTAGTTGCTTGCTAATTCGGATTAAAATGCCTCCTGTTTTGGTATTTGCTAATTGTTTGAACAACCTTTTCAGCGAATTTTTAGTTGTAGTTTTTTCTTTGTTTCCATGATTGAACAGAATTAGCTTGTGTGAGTGCCTGATCTGGGGTGAGGAAATCTGTTAGATATTTCTGAGTAGATGGCCAATATGGTTTGAGGCATTGTGATTCTTGTAAGGGTTGTTTGGGAGTATTTCGAGTTCGAATGAATAGTACCTTGATGCTTTTTAGAATAATTTTCTTTTTGCTTATTTCACTCATTCTCTGTTTTAGAATATTATATGTTATTTTTCCTTTTATAACCATTAATCTATGAAGAGTCATTTTAAGTATACATCAACTTTACCAATTCCTAGTTAAAGCTGTATGTTATTTTCTTAAAGCAAGTTTGAAACAAATATAGAAAACTAGTTTTGAGGATACGTGACCACTTAAGTTTTCTTCTTCACATTCTCTTCTCCAATGTGTAATTTGTAGATGTTTCAAAACATGTATATGACTGAGGAAGGCAAGCAGGCCCATTACTACTGGCTTGACTGTGGATGGTTCTCAAATATTCCAAGAAAACTTGGGAGTAAATTGTCACCAACCTAATTCTTGTTGTAAACTTCTAATATCTTTTTCTTTCTTTTGGTGTTGGGGGGGGGGGGGGGGGGGGGGGGGGGGGGTGGAAAATGGACGTAGATAAGTTAGTTGTGGGTTCTAGTCTTGCTTGAATGATTGTTTCCTTTGGAAAATTGCTTGTCATAATAAATGTTATTTCTCTTTTCTCTATCTTTGTGTTACTAATTCTTTGCTGTGTCAATTGACATCAGGGTGAACCGAGTTTCCATCTGTTTGGATTTTTAATATGTGTTGCAGCTACAGCTGCAAGGGCACTCAAATCAGTACTGCAAGGAATTTTGCTTTCTTCTGAAGGGTAAGGGGCTTGTTGCTGTTCGTTATTGGTAATTTAATCTGCATTGGTAGAATAACAAATAGTTTCTTTGTAATTGATTTAAAAACTGCAAATGAGAGCTCAGACATTTACCTTTCTCAGAGAGAAGCTGAATTCCATGAATCTTCTTCTGTACATGGCTCCTATAGCCGTTGTCTTTCTGCTGCCTGCAGCTCTTTTCATGGAAGAGAATGTGGTCGGTATCACTCTGGCCCTTGCTCGAGATGATAAAAAGATCATCTGGTATCTGCTATTCAACTCTTCACTTGCGTATTTTGTAAACTTGACCAATTTTTTGGTTACCAAGCACACCAGTGCATTGACACTTCAGGTATGCCTCATTTCTTTATTGATGCTTATGTCTGTCTTATCCATCCTTCTCCATGTTCTCTTTTTATGACTCATCCTATATTCCGTATTCTTTTGAAAGTTGTCCCCAACAAATTCTGTTCAAATGATGATGCCGTTAGCGGAATCTTCTCTTTCATCCTCATTTGAAAGTTGTCCTCTTTTTATAATTACATTTTGTTTTTCTGTTTTCGTTTGAAAGTTCCCAACAATTACCATTAAATGATCACACCCTTAGAAGAGTTATGATCAATGTTTACTTTCTTCAACCCAAGTTTGGTTTTTATCTTTGCTTTTGAAGCTCCCCAACAAATATTTGTTTTTGAGGGTTGAGATATTAGCATAAACAATTTGGTATTGTTATTTAAGGATTTGTTGGACAATCATAATAATATTTGTCAAGGCACCCCTTAACAGTTTCTGTTTTGAGTTTTGATGGCCTTATCGCACTTTGCTTCCTTTCTATACATCTCCTAGACCAATGCACAAGCACAAATTCATAATGTTGGCTAGACATTGTAAGGGAAACCCAAAAGAAAAAGAAAAAACTGATGTATTCTTTGTCTTTAATACAAGAGAACTATCTTTGTTGCATCTGTGTTAGGAGCTGTGCTCCATCTTCTCTCTCAAACCTCAAAGTCTGTCAGATAATTCATGAGCTATGGCTTTTTTCAGGTGCTTGGAAATGCGAAGGGTGCTGTTGCTGTGGTGATTTCGATTTTAATTTTCAGAAATCCAGTCTCGGTTACTGGAATGCTTGGTTACGCACTCACAGTTATTGGAGTTATCCTCTATAGTGAATCGAAGAAAAGAAGCAAATGAGAACAATGCAACTGAAGTGCATTTTCCTACTATAGTTTTTTGCACGGTGGCAGCAGTCGTCGAATACCAGAGGCAGCGGGTGTAGATCGGCCATTGACTATAGCCTCCAAATTCTTTTTCCCCCCACTGAAAAGCTTATTAGCTTAGGCATTGGTTTATATTTGTATCATCCCCACAAGATCTGTGTCACAAAATAGGAATTTTAATAAGGAAGAATTATGCGGTAAAGTTTTACTTCTTTAGAAAGGATTAATAGAATTGTTTATTACATAAAGATCGCCTGTTATTGTCACTCCTTGATCAATTAAGGGGGAAAACAACCTTATCTTTTACCATTTTGGTGCATTATTTTGTTAATTCCAAGTTACTCTGAACTTTGTTTGAGGGCAATTTTGCTTGTTTGGAAGAAAATACAGAAAACAGATTTACTTGTCATTTCTCCTTTCCATGGTCAGGATTTGGATGGAATGAAACCAATCCTGACTCCAAAATATTAGCTGAATGCAGATTCTTACAAGATATCCCAATTACATAAAATTTATCTAAAGAAACATATAGCCATTATTTCTTACTTATATGTCACAAAATCACTCCTTGTCATCTCTTCTCTACTAACCTAACCAACAGGAGTTAGAAAGTGGCTAACATTTCCTACTAACTGACTAATTGATTTCTCATGAAGAGTCATCACTCAAGTTCCATTGTTTCAATCTTTGGTTCCTTGGGAGTATTGGTTTCCTCTTCTGCCTTGCTTTCAACTGGAGAGTTCTTTTCTTCATCATTGATTACAAATACAGACTTGTTGTCTTCATCCTTGATCTCAATTACAGACCCTTTGTCTTCTTCAAACTTCATCTCTGATTCAGTGTTAGACTTGACTTTCGGCTTCAAGTCTGCTTTGGGTTTTGGCTTTGGTGTATGCTTGGGCTCTGTCTCTGCTCTCCTAATCGCTTGTGCTGCATCTGCAGCTGCAGCTTCATCTTCTTCTTCAATCTTAGGAGCCAAGTAGTATCTTATATAACCCATGTCTTCAATTCTGTATTCAACCACCACAGGCAGATCTGAAGACATGCTGATCGTCACCTGGTTTGCTAGAGGGGTTGCCTTTGTAAAAGAGTTGAGGTACCTCAGGGCAAAGGTTAAGCCAACTGGTTCTTCCATCTCTATTGTAACAGCTTCTTCAGGCTGTAAAATTTCCATTCACAAAGAAAGAAGACATCAAACAAAACAATTGCTCAACATTTTATTTTAAGAACAGAACAACACTTTTATCAGGTTTAAAATCAGTTTGAAACATGCTTTCAACCATTCAAAATCAAACATTAAATTGAATTAGCAAGTTGTTCGTAGTGTGCTTGAGGAAAAGACCTTGTCAACTGTGGTATTTCGTCTACAAACTATATTGGCAGTGCCGATATCACCTCTAGTTGAGAATTGAACTCCGTCCTTGGACACAGAAATCAGAACTGGAACAAAGCGATAATTCATTAAACTTTGCTAATTAGAATAACACTTATAAAAGAAACCATAATGTTCAGACGATTACCAGTATCCCCAATGGTGCTGAGATCCTTGCAAATCCTCGCAAACTCAGTTGCTGGCATTCTAACAATGGACTGATATTCAGCATCGGGGATTCCGAGATGCTCGCTATCAATATCCATCAGCTTCATCTCAAAATCAGCAATCTTATCTTGCGCTAAACGCCGAAAGAAACAACAGTAAATCAGAATAACTATTTTCCATCTCAACAGCCAGCATCAAATACACATTATTGCTCATAGATGGAATCTAAACCCTACTTTACTAACTAACCAGTAGAAAATTATTTCAGCTTCAACTATCCGATAACATTTCTTAGTTACATAGAGTAAAAAGAGTGGGGAAAATGGAGATAGTGAACTCACAAGGGTTTTCAAACATGAAAGTAACGCAATCGCTACCATCATCGGCCTTAAGCGTAACAATGTCGTCGTTACCAGCGCAACGGAGCATCTTAGCCATGTTGTTGAGGTTCATTCCCATGGAGATGCTGCGATCGCAGCGATAGTGCTCGAAACCCTCAGAGCGGAGAAGGAGAGAGACTAAAGCGACGTGACTGGAATCCATAGCTTGAAGGGAGAAACCAGTAGAGGAACAATCGAAGTTGGCGTCGTTGACGAGGTCCTTCATGGCTTCAAGAACCTTCTTCAGAAGACTCCCCTGAACTAGACGGAGCTCCAACATTTTTGTGGGTTTTGTGAGACTGAGAGTTAAGGGCTGTTTCTTGGGTTTCTCTTATGAAAAAGAAATGAAATTCTGAGACATATAACGGATGGAACCGGAGACGGAGAGACCCCAGCTTGGGCGGGAGTGGGGACTGGAATTCCCGCCAGATCAGCTACGACGTCGTTTCGTATTTCTTCATTTTTATTTTTATTTTTTTAATCTTTTTATGGGACAAATTATACCTGTTTTGAAATATAGGAAAATGAGTCCACTTATTTATATATCTAGCAAAATGTTACTATCTATCACTAATAGATAGTAACATTTATGAATTATTTTTAAATATAGTTAAACGAGCCAACTTATTTACAAATATAATAAAATGTCACTGTCTATCAGTTATAGTCACTAATAGACAGTGATATTTTGTTATATTTAAAAATATTTTTAACAATTTTGTCTTTAAAACAATTACCCGACAACTTATTAAATTAATGCAATTCTCAATTCAATCATTAAGACATAATTTGGAAGGAAAATTACTATAAACAGAAAAAATATTAAATTATTTACAAATTTATAAAATTTTTACTGTTTACAATAATAGACCGCGATAGAACTATCGCGGTCTATCTACTTTCTACCACTGTATCAAAAAACCAAGATAAATTTTGAAAACTTAAAAAAGAAAAAAAAATAGTTTTTAACATTTTTTTTTTTGGAATTTGGCTAATAATTAGCCTCATTCACTTAAGAAAGATGAAAACCATGATTAAATATAGAGAGAAAATAGACTTAATTTTTAAAAATAAAAATAAAAAAATCAAATAATTACCAAACGTAACTTTATATTTTCAAAATTTCAAACTTACCCTTAATGTTTTGTTTTGTTCAATGAAAGACAACTCTCCATAACATGAATCATACTTTTCTTCTTGATCACTTTAGAACCAACGCATATCAAAGAACGAGTAAAGTAATGAACCACCCTGGCCAAAAATATCATTATAGTTCTTACACTCAATAAATGTTTGTCTTTAAGTTATGAATTAAAAACCTATGGCATGTTTCATTACATACTCACATTAATATATATAATTGAATCACGTAGTAATAAGAAAATAAGTGAAATAATTATTTTTAAAATTTTATAGACTAAAATAAACACTTGTGAAAGTTCAAAAATCAAATTAAAATTAAAATAGACATTTATAGGTTCCAAAATAAAACATATTTTAAAGTATGAATACGGAATTGAGTTTTAAACATTAGAATCTTATTTTTAATTTCAGTCATTAAAAATTAAGTTTATTAAAAATTATGTTTATAAATGCACTTACTTTTCTTTATTTAGATATTCACTCTTATTCCTAAAAAAATCACTTCTTAGTAGCACTATTGAACACTTTTGAAATCCCAACTAAGGTGTTTTTTTTACTGTGTGTGAGAGAATTTGAATCTACAATATAAAAAATACACAGATAAAAAAAGTCAAAGATTAAATTACATGTTTATTTCGAATTGCTTCTATTTAGTTCTTAAATTTTTAAAATTATAAATTTAATCTCCAAATTTTCAAAAATTTTAAATTTTATGGATCTGATAGACAAAAATAAAAGTAAAGTTCCATTAAATATACCATTCAAATTTATATTAATATATCGATTATTTTTTATTTAGAAAAAATCAAATTTGTAAAGACCTATTAAACACAAAAATGAAAGTTCAAGGCATCTATTAGACATAAAATGACAAGTTTAGGGATATGATAAGCACTTTTAAAAGTTCAAGGACCAAATAGATACAAATCTCAAAGTTCATGGACTAAACTTGTAATTTAATCAAAGTAAAAACATATCAAATGGTTTGTAAATCCTTTTATTTAGAGGTTGGATCTACGAAAACTTCCCACCTGATATCGATCTCACTATGGCCCTTACCACCATGTATTCATAAAGATTGACGGTTTGATCTCACCCCACAAATGTTTTTTTTTCCAATGACTGCCCCATCCCATGTGTATGATTGATTATGGAAAAAATAATTGGTTTTTACCATTCTTCAGGGGGGCAGCAAGGCAAGTTAGATCCTCCAATATTGCCTTTCACAACCAAAAAAGCATATAAAAGATAGCTATGCAGCCTATGATTTAGGTCATTTCCAACTGATATCAAGATGAGAGAGAAGTTTTCTAAACCACTTGAAGTACTTGTCAATATGAAAACATAGAGGAATTCAGCAGGGAACAGAAAGAATCCATTTCTATCTTCTGGTAACCCAAAACTAAATGTTGCAAAATGCTTTCATAAAGTTTAGCAAATCATTGCCCAATTTCAAATGGTTTGTTTGAAGTTCCATGAATCAAGCAAACAAACAATTTGGCTCAACATGACGAGCTGGAGACTCGTGCAAGTTTCCTTTTTTGTTTCCCATCACAAAATTGTGAGGATCAAAGTAGAACACACTGAGGAAGGGAGGAAAGCAGAGGGAAAATGGACTCAACAAAACCACAAATTGGAAGTTTATGACTCGACCTTTGAAGGATCCGGATCGGAGGTTGCTGCTTGACACTTCATCGATGCAGATTTGATCAGATGGTTGTAGCTTCCCTTTTCCTTGAAAAGCTGAGAAAAGTGGTGTTTGCAGTACAAAATTCCATCAAGTGCAGCATAGTTTGATGGAGATAAAGAACAGCCACCGTGTGAGCATTTAAAACATGACTTGTGATAGGCTTGACTCTCAACTGTCACCTGCATACAAGCAATTCCCACGATCCATTACCGATAAAATAACATCTGCACCAATGCATACAAAGTACCAACACCAGCAAAACTACTTGAAACTTGGGATGGAACCATTTCTACCTCGGCAGGAAATACTATTAAGCAAATTAACAACAGTTCCTTAAAAGCCTACAGATCATCAGTTCACTAATTGGCTTAAACAAGAGCCCTATTCAAGCCGTTCAGAAAACCAACTCATTTAGATGTAGTAGCTTTGAGGAATATCCCTTTCTTATAGAGGTCAATATGTAAATGCCGAAACAATGGTATGCAAAACAAGTTCAAACGACCACGGAAAGATAATTCAGTGAATCAGACGGTTCGAAAAGAGAGTGAAATTTGACTATTGGTGTGATTAAGCAGGTTTTAAATGTCTGAATATCTTTCTAAATGCTTTTTAAACTAACCTTCTCCAGGGGATATGCAGTTTTTCCACATGTAGCACATTTTTCTTGTGTTCCAGAAAACATGCTGGCAGCTTTGCTTGGTGACCTAGTCTGGAACCAACAAGAGGCTACCGGATGAGCAGACTGTTTATATATTTAAACACAACTATTTGCAGCATTGGGTCTAAATTTACCAGCTCTGGAATTGGCTTCTCGGAGGATTTTGCAGCTGTAGAAAAAGAAAAGTATAGAAGATGTTAGTAAAAAGCAATAGCTACAAGATCAATAATGTAGCTACAAGATCAGCTGTAGAGTGTCTTCTATATTGGACAAAGTTTGAAGCATACGAGAAAGAAAGTTCTTGCTGAAGTTGCCAGTTTCCTTGAAGAGCTGCTCAAAATGAGGCTTACAGTACAGAACACCATCCATTGAAGAATAATTACTCAGCTGAAAGCATTTAAAAAATCATTTTAGAAAAGCTCGTCTCACATTCTGACCCGAAAAAAAAATGCTCAGTAATCATGTATACATAAGCTGGAACTTAGTTTTTACCTGTTTACCTTTCAAACGCCACACAGTACTCACTTTAATTGTTCATGCAAACCCTCCAAAGAAGAAAGACAGAGACAGAGCAGTTCTATAAACAATGGCTATGGGAGAGGAGAGATAATAAATGAAACCAAGGGCTAGTTGGGGAGGCTGTTCTTCTGTTTTGGTTTTCTTTAACTAGATGGATGGCTTTTAAGTTTAAGATTAATGTGGGAGAAAAAAACAACTTTAATTGTTCAGAAAAACTTATCCGTAGGATAGAAACTAAACAATGATGATAATAAAAACAGTTAACAAAACATTGTCCTTAATTATTGTTGTTTTGAAAACAGTTCCTCATATACTCCCTATAATTTTTTAACTTAAAGATCCTCCAACTTTCTCTATTCCTTTTCAAGTTCAAGTGAGGCAAAACATTTAAAGATTATGGATAACATAAAAGAGAAGCTACCAATGAGTCCTGAAAATATAGTGATGTACCTTAAGAGTTCCTTTGCAATGGCTACATTTGAAACATGACTTGTGGAAAGCAACTCCATCAGCAGATAACTCATCTACAGGATACACAGTCTTCTCACAAGCTTTGCACTTCTGTTGGGTGCCAATAAACGACATAGCTAAAAAGCCTTAGAGTAGATCTGACTATTCTCAACAAACCAGAATCTCCTCCAATTTAAAGTCACCAAGCTATCCGGATCAAACAAACTCCCTTCTCCTATTGTCATTTCATCAAACACAATCAAAACACAAAAACCCAGAATCAAATTCAGAAGAAAAAAAGAAAAAAGAAAAAAGAAAAAAGAAACTGCAACCAATGATCTGGGATTCTCAGAAAATCAAGTCGATGAGCTAAAAGGATCAAACCCAGATAAATTGATAAACCCAAAAAGCTGAAGGAACAAGATCTTGATGAAAGCTGAAATGCAATCGAAATCGAAGATGGGTACCTCTCAAATCATGAAAGTAACAAAATGCAGCGAATGTATTTGGTTATAGCAAGTGGAGCAGGGAAGAAAAAAGATAATGAAATGAAAGATAAAGCGAAAGGCAGAAGCAATTAATTTAGGATATATTATTCACAGCGTCGATTTTCTTTATAGAGAAAAAAAGGAGATAAAGTGAAAAGTGATCCGAGAAAATATCTTTGCCGGAAAGACACACATTGCTTGCTTAAACTTTACTCCGTCCCGGTGCGACTTTCTTCTTCAACTTTTTCAGTACTGGAGCTCCACCATCGGCATTCTGCAGAGTAACGACTTGTCGTTTTTGTCTCTTTGTATTTGTATTTCTAATGTAGCCTCAAGTCTTCTCTCGTCTCGGCATGGTTATGTTTTGAGTCATTTGACGAGCTTGGGAGTGGACTAGTGTCTGAATTATAATGACTAAATTATAGTTTTGAAACTTTTAACTCTTAATTAGTTCATAATTAATTTCCAACCATTTTTCTTAGAAGAGAAAAATATGTTTAAGATCTCTAAAGTTTTAGTAATAGCTTAATAGGTTCGTTAAATACATTTAAAATAAAACGTAATGACATAATTTTGAAATTAAAAATAAAATAAAATAAAATTATCTCCCGACTTGATCGCTTCTTGTGTAAATATGCTTTTGAAAATATCTTTGAAACTGGTCTTGTTTCTCATCTTGACTGGTCCACCTCTGATCATCGCCCCATTGAATTTTCATCCAATTCTAAAAACTTCCCAGGGCAGAGAGGTAAAAGACATCCTTTTCGTTTTGAAGAGTGTTAGACTGTTTATGATGAATGCAAAGAAATTATTAAGCAGAATGGATCTTGGGATCAAGTCTCGGTTGGAGGTCCTACATTACATAAGAATTTACTTTCTTGTGCTGGTGCTCTCAGCAGTTGGGGCAAAAATGTTAATAGAGATATCAAGAATAAGATTGCAAAATGTAAAAGTGCTCTTCAGAATGCGTACAACTTTTTGCCAAATACAGACTTCAGTAAAATCCATGAGATTGAATTTGAACTTGACAAACTATTGGAAGTTGAGGAGATTTATTGGAAACAAAGGGCCAGGGAGGATTGGCTTCGTTTGGGAGATCAAAATTCTAGGTGGTTTCACAAAAGGGCCTCAATGAGAAAAGCTAAAAATGAAATTAGAGTAGGTGGACGGTTGATCCTGCTGTTATTGAGCACACTTTCATTTCCCATTTTGAGCAGCTTTTTTCTTCATCTTCTCCCTTGAGGTTTTAAAAAAGGTTAAACCTAAGATAACTCATAGTATGAATGTTGCTCTCCTAGCTCCTTTTACTAAGGTTGATATTGAAAGGGTTGTGGCTCAAATGTTTCCAACTAAGGCTCCGGGTCCGGATGGCTTTCCTGCTCTTTTCTTTCAAAGATACTGGGATGTTGTGGGTGCCCACACAATTAAGGATTGTTTGGATATTCTTAACAACAAAGCTAGTATTGCCAATTGGAACAAAACAAACATTGTTCTCATTCCAAAAATTAAGAACCCGACTGTAGTTGGAGACTTTCGACCTATTAGCTTATGCAATGGGAAATATAAGATTGTGACAAAAGCATTAGCAAATCGTCTCAAACCTATTCTTGATAAAATCATATCAGAATCTCAATCGGCTTTCATTCCTGGGAGATCTATTTCAGATAACATAATGGTGGGGCATGAATGTCTACATATTATTAAAAATAAGAAAACTGGAAGACAAGGTTTAGCAGCAATTAAATTGGATATAAGTAAAGCTTATGATCGTGTAGAATGGTCTTTCTTGGAAGATATGATGAAGCAGTTGGGTTTTGAGGCTCAATGGATAAATATGATTATCAATTGCATTTCATCTGTTAATTTTTCTCTGATTATAAATGGGGATATAAAAGGTTCCTTTGCTCCAAGTAGAGGCTTGAGGCAAGGAGATCATTTATCTCCTTATTTATTCCTTTTGGTTACTGAGGGTCTGTCTTCTCTTGTGCAGGATGCAAATTCAAAGGGAGAGATCGATGGCCTTGCCTTTTCCCATCTTAACTCTGAAGTCTCTCACCTGCTGTTCGCTGATGATAGCCTTATATTTTGTAAGGCTAATGAAAAGAACTGTTGGAACTTGAAGAAGTTGCTGAATCTCTATGAAGCAGCCTCGAGCGAAAGTGTAAACTTTTGCAAGTTAGCTATGATTTTCTCACCGAATGTAGGGGTGGACAGATGCAATTTTCTGAGTAATATTATTGGTGTCAAAGTGGTTACTGATTTGGGATTCTATTTAGGCCTTCCTTCCTCTTTTTCGAGAAGGAAGACTAAAGATTTTCAGTACATTCTGGAGAGAACTTGGGATGTAATTCAAGGGTGGAAAAATTCTTATTTTTCTGTGGCAGGAAAAGAAGTTCTTCTCAAAAGCATTGGGCAAGCATTACCTACCTATGCGATGAGGCTCTTCCAATTTCCTGTAATAGTTTGTAAGAACATCTCTAGAAATTTTGTTCGATTCTGGTGGGGTTCAACGGACTGTGGCATTGGAGATTTGGGATGATTTATGTCTTCCTAAGGCCTTTGGTGGTCTTAATTTCAGGGACCTAATTGGTTTTAACCAAGCTCTCATTGCCAAACAAGTTTGGAGGCTTCTCATCAATCCTAATTCCATGGTGGCTAGAGTCTTAAGAAGCATTTATTTCCAAAATGGAACCATTGTGAAGGCTGAGTTGGGTTCTAACCCTTATTTCTTATGGAAGAGTTTGATTTGGGGAAGAAATCTCTTGTTGAAAGGTTTGAGATACAGAGTTGGAAATGGAAGATCTATCAAGGTCGCTCATGACCCTTGGATCCCAAGGGTATCTACTTTCAAACCTATTATAGTTAATCCCCTCCTCAATGAAGCTTGTGTTTCTAATTTTATCAATAAGGAGGGTAATTGGAGGATTGATGAATTGAATTGTTCTCTAATTAAAGAGGATGTTGATATCATAAGGAGAATCCCTACTAATAAAAATGTTGAAGACAAGTGGATTTGACATTTTGAGAAAAGGGGAAGCTATACTGTTTGTAGTGGTTATAAGGTTTTCATGAATAAAAAAATAAATGAGGGCCCTTCTAGTAGCAGTAACAAAGAGTTTCCTTGGAGTAGTATATGGAAACTTTCCGTTCCAAGGAAGGTTACATTTTTTGTTTGGAGAGCTCTTCATGATATTATTCCAACAAACTTTAATCTTCAGCAAAGAGGGGTGAATACACTGCCTTTCTGCCCAATTTGCAATTCTGAAATTGAAACTACAGATCATGCTTTATTTAGTTGCTCCAGAGCCAAAGCTATCTGGAATTCGGTTCCCCCTCTATCCTCTATTAGGGGTTATTTCAATAATAATTTCAAGGAAAGATGGTTAGCCTTAAATGCCTCTTGCAATATTGAAGTTTTGAGTTTATTGGCTATTACGTGTTGGGCTGTCTGGATTGATAGAAATAATTTTTGGCTAAAGAAACCGGTTCCAGATATCATTATAAGAAGTGCTTGGATCACAAAGTTTTTTGATGATTTTAACGAGAGTGCTGCTTTGGGTAAGAAGTTGAACAGACCTGTGGTTTCAAGCTCTCCTATTGAGCAGAGTTTTTGGCGTCCTCCTCCTCCAGGCTTCACAAAATTGAATGTGGATGCTGCTTGGAAATCAGGCATCCTTTCGACTGGTATTGGTGTCGTCATCAGAAATTCGGAAGGTCAGATTTTGGGGACAGCTGCTCGTTCGTTAGATGTCGATTTTGATCCTCCCCTTGTTGAGGTTCTGGCAATTAGGGAAGGTTTGATTTTTTCCGCTTCTCTTAATTGTCAAGATTTGCTAGTGGAATCTGATTGTAAGCAAGCTATTAGCCTGCTTAAAGGTGAAGGAGGTTGGGCTAGCTCTGTAGACTGCTGAATTGAAGACATAAGGAGTTTATCAGAAGCTTTCTCTTCCATTTCGTTTAGCTTCTGTCGTAGGGAGAGTAATAATGTTGCTGATCGCATAGCTAAAATTGCTAATTCGTGTAATCTGAGTAAGGATTGGTTAGTCGAGTATCCGTTATGGTTGGTTAACCAAGTCCAGAAGGACATTTGTTCAAATATTGCCCATGTGGCTTCATAATGAAATTTTTTCTTCTAAAATAAAATAAAATAATCTCCCTCTCTCTTTCCCACTTCTACTCCTCTCTCTTCCTCTTTCTCCATTGTCACCTTACTACATTTTTCTTTTGAATAATGGTAATGAATAACAAAGTTGAAACTGTCTAGGCATCATATTATTAATTAAATTTTATTTAATAATTTAGATGTAATTTTAGTATGGGGTCTTTTCACAAATAGAAAAAAAAACAAAACTAATTACACATATAGAAAAAAAAGAGTGATAAATACAAAAGCATGGGGTGCACTTTTTTCTATATGTGTAATTAGTTTTGTTTTTTTTTTCTATACACAACAATTTTCCTTTTAGTATCTTCTAATTTTATCATTTTTTATGACATTTAAGTAGGGTAATTTGTATTAGTGTTTTTATTAGGAGACTATTTAAAGTCTTACTTTGTTTTGACGGTTTTTGGTTTTTTGAGTTTTAGGGTTTTCTTTGAATGAGAATTCTCTAGTGGATGACAAAGTTCCATCGCCACTTTTGCAATTCTTGAATCAGAGTTGCATGCTAAGAACATTCAGGTAAGTTTGATCATCTTACTTATGGAGGGTTCGAACTTGGAGTAATGTTCTCTTGGTCTTCGATCAAAACGTAATCTAAATCTAATTCTTTCCTTTAGGATTGTTGTCAAATTGAATTGAGGGATTTAGAATTTGTTGTTAGGGGTTCAACAATTGGGTTCTTAATTTTTAAATTGTTAGGGTTTTCATATCATTTGGTATCAGAGTCTAGGCTCTAGATAGGGTATATGTTTTATTCAATTGCTTTCTTTGTTGAAACTTTTCTAATTAGGGTTCTTGATTTGTTCTTGCATTGGAAAAAAAATTGCATAAAAAATTAGTTTCAATTGAGTGTTGGAATTGAAGGTTGCTGATATGAACCGCCCCAGGCATCAAATTATTATTTAATAATTTTGATGTAATTTAATTATTTTCTAAATTTATCCTTGTTAATGACATTTTAAGTAGGGTTATTTTAGATATTTTACTATGAATTATGATAAGCCATTTGGATTTTATTGGGAGGTTATTTAAAGTCTTGCCTTTAAGTTGTTGAGAACCGTTTTTGACGTTTTTAGAACTTTAGGGTTTTCTTGAAAAAAACGAAAAATATAAAAATTATTAGAAATTTTGTTTGTCGGTGGATTGAGAAATCATATAAAAGAAAAAGCAATCAGTGGCTGGTGAACGCAAATAGAAGGAATTAAGAAAAAAAGGGTGATCTGTAGCGGCAGAATGTGAAATCGAAGGAATAAAAAAAAATGGAAGCAGGTACATCAAGCAAGTAACTTAATTTTCATTAGTTGCGGCAGAACTCAAGCACGCAACTCAATTTTCATGAGTTTAAGCTGCTAAAATTCATAAGAAAAGTTATTAAAATTAAACTTTGAAATTTCTAATAATTTAAATTGAGTTTTTGATAAAAGTAGTGTCTCTCATTTCTAATTCTTGTTTCATTTTTATCATTGTTTTGTCTATTTTTTCCCTTTTTTTTGTTCATCTTGCACAACTCTTTGGATCTTGAATCTTAAATTCTTGATTCTAAATATCTTGTTTTTCTTGTTTTCTTATCTAATTTGTCGAATCTTGAATATTAGATTCTTGATTTTTAGTTTTCATTTTTGGGGAATTCTACTAGTTCTTTGCTGGAGTTTGACACTTTGCAATCAATTTTTGCTTGATTTTGTTTATGACTTGCTTCTCTGATCATGATTGCAAAATTTTGGCTATAGTGATTGTGAGGTCTAATTTTCTTTATGCTAACATCTTCTTGCAGCCATGCTCACACAAAGAAGAGCGTCAAGAAATGACCATCATGTTGACCAAAATAAGCTTCAATTATTCATTGGAAGTATTTCAGATCTAAAGGTGTATATTCTTTGGAAGGAAGAAATTGATACTATATTTGATCACTACCATTATAGTGAAAAGGGAAAGGTAAAACTTATTATTTCTACATTTGAAGATTATGCCCTAACATGGTGGAATAATATGTTATAAAAAAAGGAGGAGTAAAAATCAAGGAACGCCTTCATGGAAAGAGGTCAAGATTCTTATGAGGAAACATTTGTTTCCTAAGTATTTCCACCAATTGGAAACTTTGAGATAAGGGACCAAAAGTGTGGGAAAATACTATGAAGAGAGGCTTTTGTTACTTGAGAAGATTACCTTGTATGAAGATGAAAAAATTGTCTTAGATCGATTCTACAAAGGACTTAATGAGGAGATCATTGATATGCTTGCTCGAGAAAAAATTCGACCTTGTGTAGATTTGGAAGAAATGGTGCATGTTGCCATCAAAATAGAAAGACAACTCCAAAAGAGATGTTCAAGGTACACTAAATCTAAGCCCAATTTCAATGCCAACACGTGGAAAAGGTTAGTTTACCTACCATATTTGAGCATTTTGTACACTAAATCTAAGCCCAATTTCAATGCCAACACGTGGAAAAGGTTAGTTTACCTACCATATTTGAGCATTTTGATACGGTAGGAAGTAGTAAAGGGACGGTTGATAATTTTGTGCCTATGCATGATTATAATGTTTTGTCTAGTAAGTCATTAGATTGCAAGGACTCACATGACTGTAATCTTACTACTATTGTTGAATCATTTATTTCTAAAGAAGCATGTGATAGTAGTAGTGGGGTAGAGAAACTAGATGACTGTGAATTTGAAAATGGAATACTTTGTGATTATATTGCTAGTCAATTAGATCCTGAAGTATCATATGATCTACTTTTGTATCATTCCTTTCAAGAGAAGAAAAACTTGTTGGGTGTGAGTTGGAAGACAAAAGGCATGAGACCGAGACAAAAATAATAGAAATATACGAAGGAGAAAGGCATGTGGAGAGTACTCAATCTATAGATATAAAAATGAGAGAAAAGCCAAAAATGTGAGTTTGGAAACTTGTGAGGTTCAACCTTTCATATTTACAAAACAAAACATGCAAGGCCTTTTTCATAAAAGAGTATGCTTTCTAATAGGTGAACTTTAACCAAGTTTGTATAACTTTTCTTTTGAATTTTTGTAGGATGTTAAAGTGACTTTGAAGCAAAACTCAAAGGATGTATATTCTTTCCAAAATAAATGGAATCTAAGACAATGTCAACCTTTAACATCTCATGACTACAAGGTTGCTTTACAAGGAAAACCATTCAAGAGAACTGCTAGAAAATTGACATCATTTTCTTCCCATGACTTCAAAATTGCTTTACAAGGCTTTGACTTAGATTCAAGGACGAATCATTCACAAGGCTTTGATTTAGATTCAAGGACGAATCATTTAAAAGGAGGAGAGGATTATATGAACCGTCCAGACATCATATTATTAATTAAATTTTATTTAATAATTTAGATGTAATTTTAGTATCTTCCAATTTTATCCTTTTTTTGACATTTAAGTAGGGGTAATTTTTTCATTTTACTATGTTGTATTAGAGTTTTTATTAGGAGGCTATTTAAAGTCTTGCCTTTAGCTTGTTTGAAACAGTTTTTGGTTTTTGGAGTTTTAGGGTTTTCTTTGAATGAGAATTCTCTGGTAGATGACAGAGTTCCATCGCCACTTTTTAAATTCTTGAATCAGGGTTGCATGCCAAGAACATTTAGGTAAGTTTGATCATCTTGCTTGTGGAGTGTTCGAACTTGGAATAAGGAACTAGTTTCCCTTATCTCTTGGTCTTCGATCAAAAGGTAATCCAAATCTAATCATTTCCTTTGGGATTGTTGTCAAATTGATTTGGGGTTTTAAAATTTGTTGTTAGTGGTTCAACAATTGGGTTCCTAATTTTCAAATTGTTAGGGTTCCATAGCATGATTGTTCTCAAAATACAAATAAAAATAACAAAGTTGATTGTTATATTTGCAAATATGTCACATATGTTGATGCCCAAATCTGGAGAGGGAAAAAAAACCTAACCTTCACGTCATACCAACAGTTAAATTTGTTTGAAGGGGGAGAAAAATGTGACATGTAAAGAGAAACAGCATGTTGTTGGTGGTGCTGAGTGAAATAGTGTGGAAGTTAGAAAATTTGAGTGTAGGATTCATGTTACCTCAAATGAAGTGATAATTATGTAATTATTAGAGTGATTGACACAGATTGTTTTGATACGGTTTCAAAATCGCTTTAGGATAATCTCTCAATTCATCGGGTCGAGGAGAGTACCATGTTTTGTGTTTAGTTGGTTGATTGAGGCCGAGCATCTTCCCTTAGGCCCATGTTGTCTAGAGTGTGTTTTGGGTCGGGGCATGTGCGACCCATTAGATATTTTGCTAGGCTTGGTCTCGGACTTGTTGCTTTGCCCTATTTTTATCAATTACCTTCGATTCAAAATCACCAAAGCCACAACACACATAAATAATTTGTAAATAGGACAAACAATTTAGTCCTATCACTTCACTATAAATGATACCGTTAATTTTTTAGTTTTCATTGAATTCCAAAATTTTAAATGGAATTGATTTTAAATTCTTATTTGCGTTTAAAACCAAATGAAATGAAAAGAAAGTGTGGTATTTTACTCTTTTGCCCTTATAATTTTGAAGAGAATTATATTAGTAATTATAAGATATTTAATTAAAAATATTGATTAGCATATCATTTAATCAAAAGAAATCAACTTAGTAAATTTAAAACCTACAAATGTAATCCTAACTGTTAAAAGAAAAAAAAAATCAGTTGACATCTAAAATTTAAAGTAGATTTTAGTAGATGAAAATGAATTGGAAAATATTTATTTTTATTTAGAATTCAATCAATTTTATGAAATTTAAATCAGTAAAAAATAAAATTTATTGTTGGAATATTTGGTATTAAAAGGAGAAAAAAACAATACCATTAATCTTATTTCCCCCATAATTTATTATATATTTATATTTTTTTTTAAAAAAAAATTTAATAAAAAACCTTAGAGGGCCTATCTATTTTCTCTATTGCGCCCTATCTGCCATCTTTTTAGTAGGCTGAAGTTTTTTCTCTACTTCACTCTCTGCAGCAGCCAAACCTCCTCTGTCTTTATTTCTTTCTTCTTAATTGATCTTCATCATTGCCATTATTGGCGGTCACCACACCTCATTTTCTTTCTTCTTCCCACGTCTCCAGGTCAGTTTTTTTTCGTTTGCTCTTCTGTATTTCGGTAGAGGTCAAATTTGGAATCAGGACCATTTTAATTTGAAATCTTACCAAATCCCACCTATTTTAGTTGAAAATATTTTGGATCAAAACAAGATTTCAAATCATATTGATTTTTAAATTCGGTTTTTTTTTTTTATTCATTCCAAACACCATAAATGATTTCAAGTCCATTCTAGTGGTTTCAAATTTGTGGTTAACCTCTTACGCATAGTATTAAATTTTTATCGATATATAGAAATTCTCATCGATAATTCTACGTTTCTATAATCGATATTTCTATTATATCGTAGAAAAATCTACGAAACACGAAAATAAGCATAAAAATTCTACTAATATAAATATAATATAAAAACTAGACATATTTACTTATTTGAAAATAATATAATGTTTATTTACTTATTAAAATTTAATTTTTGAATTTTTTGTTTTTATAATTTTTCTAGAAATATCCATCGAAATCGATATTTTATTCGATAAAATTAAGACCTCGATATTTTCATCGACATCAATATTTTAAACCTTGCTCTTACGTTGTGTCTATATTAGTAATTTCTTTTTTCTTTACAATTTGGATCCTTGTTTGTTCATTCAATTGCGATTTATAAAAAATATTTAAATTAATAATATTCAAATGTGTCTATAAGATACATGAATGCAAAAATATGTTGGTACATACATGATTCCACCTAATAAATTGCAAGAGTTAAAAATTTTGAAATATCACAAAATTTGAAATTTTAAAATTTTAAAAAGCCACCAAAAGTCTCTATATAAAAAATCAAAAAAGCAAACTAAATCACTTAGGGGTTGTTTGGCGCGTTGGGTTGAACTCATATGTCTCAAGTTTATATGTCTGTATAGTTTATATGTCTGTATTGTTTATATGTTTTGTGGAGTTGATGTGTCATGTTTGTGGAGTTGATATCTCTGTGTTTTGAGTGTTTAGGGTGAATTGTGTTTAGGGTGCTAAATTCATATGTTAGGATATCTAGTGTAGTTTTTTTTTTTTTTTTTTTTTACATAAATAATATGTTTTTATGATGATTATTTTTGTTTGGAAATTTTTTAATTTAATAATTCTACACGCCCACGCACGCGCGCACACACACACATTTAAATACTATATATTGCACTTTATTTTATTATTTTTAAAGCACACATGTATTGTTGGGAGTTTTGGAAAATGAGGTTTAGAGTGCACTTTATTTTATTATTTTTAAAGCACACATGTATTGTTGGGAGTTTTAGAAAATGAGGTTTAGAGTTTGGAATAATTGCATAAAAAGTCCCTTTTAAAGGCCTAAAATGACAAATGACCTAATTTTTTAAAAAAAATACCAAATGACTCTTTGATTATGCTATGACCACGTGAAATTACACCATTGCCATTTTTTTTCTTTCTTCCCTTCTTTCTCCGGCGTTTTGACTTCCTCTTTTTTTTCTCCTTTTTTCTCTTCTTCCCCAGAATCCTCCTTCTCCTTCCTCTTCTCCTTCTTTTGTGGCTTCTTCTTCTTCTCCGGCACGAGGAGTCACATGAGCAGTTTCGACGCGACCAACTCCGGTGAGCGAGAGTAGAGTGACCGACAGTGACCGAGAGCGGGAGTGAGAGAGAGCAAGAGCAACAGTGAGTAAAAGTGAGCGACAGACAGATGAGAGTGATTGTGAGTGAGAAAAGAGAGCGAGAGCGAGATGGGCTTTTTCGCATGCGCGAGTTCATTTTGGTAATTTCATCCGATCTTGAGTCACAAAGGGTCCTTTGACATTTTTTTCAAAGGGGCTTTTGTTGACGATTTTGTGTGTTAACTTAAATATAAACATTTATTGATATTTTGTATATATATTTAAATTAATAGTTATTTTTAAGCTTTAAATTAAGACTTTATTGACAGTTTTATGTCACACGCGTTAACAAAACAAAAAAAAAAAATTCGTGTGTCAACAAAGCCTAAATGTAGTAGTCATAATTTAAAATAATTATCATCGGAGTGGATGGAATGACCACTGTCGGAGGTCGCCGGAGTTGATCATCGGAGGTGGTTGCGGGAGGTGGAGGGCAGATGTGGTCGCTGAAGTTGCCTTTCGAGGGTGGTCTCGACGAAGTTAGTCGTTCGAGGTGGTCGTCGGAATTAAGCAACGAGGCATCAGTGGTGATGAAGGCTGAGTGCATTGTTGGTGTTAGGGGTGGTCATTCAAACCGCTAAAATCGAACCGATTGCAAAACCAAACCGAAACCGAATTGTGCGGTTCGATTCGGTTTAGTGTTATTTTAAACCGAATTTATGCGGTTCGGTTCGGTTTCAAAACCCAAACCGCATGAAAACCGAACCGAACCGCATATTTTAAAAAATAATATATTTATTATTTTTAATATATTTTATATTTTAATTTTAATAAATTAATATAAACCGAACCGCAAAACCGAACCGAACTGCAAAACCAAATCGCAAAAAAAAAAAAAAAAACAAAACCACAAAACCGAACTGAACCGAACCGCACCGCATATATGCGGTTCGGTTTGGTTTCATATTAGCTCATATTAAAATTAGCAGTTCGGTTCGGTTTTGGCCTCAAACCGAACCAAACCGAACCGTGAACACCCCTAGTTGGTGTACGTACATGGTATAAAATGTCGTTGACATACGAACTTTGCCTCCCAAACAATAGGTTGAGTTCATATCTCAAGTCAACTTATCTCATCTTCTCATCCCAAATACTCCCTTAGGGTGATTGATTCATTGATGCATTGTCGCATATTGTTTTCCTCCGATCTTCTTCCTTTTGATGTTTAGCCTTCATTTTCGTTTAATTATTCGTTACTTAAGAATTACAATCAAGTGTGTTTTACGGAGTATCAAAGTTATGCGATGGTTATGTAATGACTCATTCTTTGTTACATTCTTTACCATGGTTAAAATCTTTTGACGTGTACATTCTAGCTTTCCTCCAAAATTTCAATGTTCTACATCAATTTGATTTATTTAACCTGATAGTTTGTGTCAGAAATTTATTTACTATATGTCATTTTTGGTTACGATGAAAAGCTATCTCTGATAAACAAGGGAAGTTGCCATAACAAGAACCCCAGCAACAGAAAGCTCAAGAATTCTTCACAAAACGCAGGTTAAACTCATCAGGAATTAGAGCTGAACCTAATTGAGAACCTAAATGAAAAAACTTATGAAAATGACATGTGTAAGATGTTACCACAACTTCGTTAGAACAAAAACCCCAAAATACAATCGTCAGAAATCTTTGCTCTCCAATTCTGGCCGACTTGGACAAGACGACATCATACTTCTTAGTCATATTGGGGTACAGAAGCCCCTATTTTCGCACAGGTCGAGCTTCCTCTTCTTCTTCCCCATCAAACAGCTGATATATGTAAGTTTCCTCAACCGCGTTCCGAAACCCAATTTCAGGTGTGGAACCAGCCCCTTGAGGTACATTTCGGTTCCAAAGCTTGGCCACCCAGTCTCCGTCACGATCATTGGAACATTCTCGTGTCCGGCCACCGCCATTGCACTAATCACTGCATCTATCATGGAGTCAAAAAGATTCCGGTATCATCCTGAAATTGAAAGGGTGATTCATTGGGATTTCGGAGTTCAATCGATACAAATTGTAAGGGTAAATAAGATGGCATCAACAACTTCGCTGCTGACTACAATCCACATCAACTAAACTAACTAATCATTTATTCTAACTCAAAATAAATAGAAATACTTACATCCCTATAGCACCTATCTTTATGTATTCCACCAAATTGTCCCATCATATTTTGACACGTGACAAATTCTTTATTTTATTTTTTTTTTTTAATATTTTAATTATCTTTTGGTGTGAGTGATGATAGTAGGATGAGATGGGTGCATCTTGGGATGCACCTAATTATTGCTCAAATAAATAAGTGTTAAAGTTTTAATTTAAACTTTTTTAAAGTTTAGAAATAGTATTTAATTGGTTTAAATTTCGTTTTAGTTCATGAACTTTGAATATTATTTTATTTTGGTCCCTAAACTTTTAAAAATGTTTGTTTAAATTCCTGAACTTTTGAAAAATGCTTATTTTGGTCCATGCTATATTAAGATTTTGTTAACTCTTTAACAAAATGGTGACTAGGCTACCAAATAAGTTAACTACGCTAAAAAAATTTAGAGTTTCAAGTTTAAACAAGGTGGCAAATTGAGAGAATTTAAAAGACATTTTTAGTTCAAAATTTTGGTCATTCAATATTTTAGCGTGTTGGTTGTTGGCATTTTATTTCATCTTCATCTTACTAAATACATTTAGAGCCTAGTCATCCAAAAATACAAGCTCTCTCACATTTCTGTTGAAGATTTAACATAATTTTAATAATAGAGACTAAAATAAACACTTTTTAAAAATTTAGGGACTAAAACGAACATTTATAAAAGTTTAGAGACCAAAATAGAACAAGATTTAAAGACCAAAATAGAACAAGATTTAAAGTTCAGTGACTAAAATAGAATTTAAACCTATTTAAGTTTATATGTAATCAACAAATGATACTTTTTAACCTTGGTAGAAGAATAACTTAAAAATTGATCCTAATATCTATATCTACCTTTTTCATCTATCTTAAAATGTTGTGTCTCATGTCTTTAACTTTTCTCTCTATAAATTTTTCTCCTTTTTTTTTTTTTTTTTTTTTTTTTTTTTTTTAATGTTACTCTGTTAATATTCTTCATTCTAACTTATTTTCTCTCTAAAATTTCTCCTTCTCTCTATCTAAAATTGTTATGAAGTATTTAATTTGCATTGGGAATGGGAGTACATTCATATTATTATCTTTCATTCTAAACTTGGAAATCCATTCAAATAACACTATAAAATGCATTATTAGATTCCAAGTGTTATAAAGAAAAGGTGTTCCCTATCAACAAAAAGATGGTGGGTGGTGGGGGGATGCTAAATAGCAGGTCAGTGATTGAATGAATAATTGAAAGAAAACAAAGGTGAAGCACTGATATTGAGAGAAAGGGAACTAGGAAAGTAAAAACCAAAAGGTGTAAAACAAAGGCCTTCAATTTGAATAACATAAAGGTCAATCAAAGAAATTGTTGCAAATTTCCTGGTCCACAAACAAAATTGTATGAACATGAAGAAGAGGGGAAAATATATATATATAACAAATAACGTGTACAGTTGCTGCTGGCGCCTGGCTGTTGGTGTCGATGCCATTGAAGATGAGGAATGTAGGATCGGAGTGAAATGTACTTTACTTGAAATGTCCCTCTCATCACAAGACAATCAAATTATGTACAATAATCTGGTAAATGAACAGAAAATGTCTCCTTAAGTTCGTGATTGCCTCCATTGAATGGCATGAACATGATAATCCATAGCAACTTCTCCGACTGTATGTGCTTCTTTTTCACTATTTTACATAAGAGAACTTGTGTGAACCTCAACCAGCTGTAGAGAAGCCTAAATTGACTTATACTGTGCAATATCTTGGAATGGCTCATATGACAGCAAATTTCCAGAGTAAATCACTATCTACTTTGTGTGTTTCTTCAATTTTTGATGATTGGTATTGAAGTACATAGGGTTTGGAAGCTTATAAATACGAGTTCCAACGGATGGTGCTGACAAGGCATCCATGTGGCTGCTCATCACACCTACGATGCGGAATCCCTCATTCTGCAATGCTGATTGTTGCTGACTGAAGTATTTCTGATGATTGATCTGCATTTCATCATCCATTCTGCAAGATTTTACTAACAGTGTTCTTAAATATGCATAATTGCCATAGGACAGAAAATCTGTATATAATACAAAAAAATTATGTCCACATAGGCAGAAAAAGCTAGGTTCCTATTATATCACAGATAGAGAAACAGCATAATAAACAAATTGCAATATCTCTCTCACTTTCCAATGGGAAAGCCCAAACAAATTGATTGGAATGCTATTAGGGTACTCAAGGATATTAGAAGGGTATATTTTTAATTAGTTAGAGAGTTTGTTATGGAATTTGGTTATAAATAGAAGGAAAGGGAATGAGGAAGGAAGACAATATTTTGGTGAGTGATTTAGGGCTTGAGAGCGTTCTCAATAAAGGAATGGTCCAAGTATCTCGAACATTTGGTTTATCTTGCCATTCCATTATCATTTATATTTCAATATATTTGATTTCTATCAAAAACTTGCAGTCTTGTCGAGGATTTGCCTACTAGTTGAACAAGTTTTGTTTGAGAAATAGTTTTGATCTGATATGAAACAGAGCACCTTGATCCAAATTACAAGGGAAAGAGGAATAAGGATTTCAATAACATCCTAAAATAAGGTAAATTTTTATTTTAAAGCCTGCCAATAAAGTGGAAAATAGAAATATTGAAGATACCTCATAATCAACTGTAGCCAACCTTTATACCCTGCAGAAGTAAGATGTTCAATAGTGGCATTCCTATGAACTTCTGACTTTCTTGATATTAAGGTTATAGGCCATCTGCAAGATCCGAGTTTCTTGTACAATTTTAGAAGAAAGTTTTGCTTCAATCTCTTGGCCTGGTCAACGCAACTACTGCACCCATAATTAAATTGATCGAGGCAATTTATTTTTATATTACTAAACCAGGAACCGGAGCAGAAGACTGTAATACAACAAACACTAAATATTGATGATATTCACACACCTAATGTTCTAATATATTGCATTTCTCATGGTTAAAGGTAAAGTCCATTGAAAATCTAATTTCAAGGTGGAAAAGGATCTTTAAAAAAGTATGAAGATGAAATATGATGCTACGAGAAACCAACCTAGCAAACGAATGAATTAAAATTTGGTGTTATCATGTCCAATAATGATAATTATCAATGACAGAACATAAAGAAAGAACACAACACAGATATCAGGAAAGTACCTGGAGATTAGCAGGTCATTGTAATCACGATTAGCGAAAGGAAGGTCATCTATGTCCATCAGCACAATATCTTGACCGTTGTCTACTTTGGCAGCACTACAGAAATAATTGTCGACCACCTGCAGTGTAGAATCCAACTCTCTTTCATATTGACCACTTTTGATGTATTGAATAGCAAAATCCTTGCAAAATGAAGGTATCCTATCTGTTCCCAAGCTATTTAGCTCCAAATGCACAGATAGAGCCTTGCAATAGTCATAATCAACACTTGATTTCTGAATCTCAACAACTCCTCCACTTCTGTTTTGACAATATTGCAAACATACAGTCAATGAGACCAGTAAAGTGATAAGTAACACTCCAACAGTAACTAGAGCACCAACGAAAATTGTTGCTGTTAAAGGTGTCATGTAGAATCCCGACTCTATGATATAGCGGCTTCCCATATCTGCCTCATTAAAAGGATAACAATCACTACTCTGGGTTCAAAGGAGCCTCAAATACCAGTAAAGGTTCTTCCATCACATTGCTATATGCCAATAATCTAATAACTACAACAATGACCACCACGACAACAGCAAAGACAATGGCACAGCACATCTCCTATCAGATTAGTCTCACTCGTTTTCAAATTGCGGCCTACTAATGATAATATGTAAAGGCTTGTTTCAATGAGTATTCAAAAATTATATCTGAAATGTTCCCTACTCCAAGAGGTTGTTTGGAAAGATGTTTTTATTAAGTGTTATCATTCATTTTTTGTTTTCCTGCTCATTGTATTGACTAGATAGTAGATATTAGATACTGTAGAATTCAATACAAAAAGTTATATGAAAAATGAAATATTAGTTAGCAGATATTTTGTGATTATCATCAATTCTTTTCCATTAATGTTAATTCAAATACTTCCTGCAATCTCCTCTGTTCTTTCTTTTAGAGGATAACTTATCCTCCTCTTTGAACACATCTTTACATCAATTCATACCCTTTTCTATGTTTCTCATTTGAAAAATGTAAAATATTGATATTGTTTTCTTCTTTTTTCTTGTTCATGGAATTTCTTTTCTGACAATATTTAGCTAAAAAAGAATCCTCTACATCAGAAAATTGAATCCTAATCTGTCTTATTAGTTATTGCTAAGAAAAAGAAAATTTAACATAAAACAGCCTGTAAGAACTTATCTAAATTCTCAACTATGTTTCAAGTAATCTTTGACATAAAAATAAAGGAAATTATATTAGGAAAAGTGGTAAAGGCAATAACAAATCCTCATGAAATCAAACATTCCATATCTGGAAGTTTTTGGATTCTCTTGTTACTTCAGTGAAACAAACCAAACATGCTTCTCTTTCAGTAAACTGAATCATCTTCATGAAAAGAGACCATAAGGGAAAGAGAAGGATGGATTAAATTCCACACCTGAATTCCCAGAACTTCCCCCAGTAGAATGACTCTGAGTAGAGAACTGGCGTTCCATTTCATTTCCATAAGCAGACATTGTTGAAAGAAATTCCAATATCTCAGAAAAGAAAAATCCTCAGCATAAGGGTCATCTGCAATTATCACAAATATTCAGTCAATACTCAGAAATCAGTTTCAAAAGCCTAAAAACCAATAAGATATCAGGATTCAGAAGCAATTTCAAAGAAAAGTTTGAACATCCCAGCACAGAACAAATAAAAAAAGAATTGCAAGTAGGCTTTATATTGTTGACTTACTCAGAGGGCAGAAAGCTCACCGATCAATCTGTGAAACGAAACCCAATTTCAAAACCCATCTAGTATTAAATCAGAAGTAAACAGATATGAAAGGATTCCAGATTGGATATGAACATCCTACCAATAATTTTGCTCAATTTATGGTGGGTCATAAGCTATCAATTTCTGGGCTAAGAGACGAGACTTTCTTTTTTATGGGTTTTGTCCGGGTGGTGGAAAAAAATGGAAAAGTGTAAGAAAAGTAATTCCCAAATGAAAGTGAAAGGGAATATATCCACTGTGTTCGACGGAATGGGTTTGTAAAGGATTCGAAGAAATGATCAAGAAATCAGAAAGAGAATGGGCAAAGTGATCTTCAACCTTCCAATTAGGAAAAATCAGATATAAGAAGTTAAAATCTGAAGTTTTTTCTTCTTCTTTTTCAATCATTACAGGTGAGAGATCAAACCATCGAAAGTTATATCCTGGTATGGAATTCAGTATTCTTAGCACTCAAAAGTTAAAAGGTCGGATACTTCACTGCTCCATAACATCATTCTTCTATATTTTTTTTTAAATGATTTTTGAAAGAGTTAAAATGACTTTTACAGAAATATACTTTTAATCATTCAAAATTAATTTTAACTTTTAATCATTTAAAAATTAATTTAATATATAAAATTTGTATTCAAAAGTATAAAATTAAATATTAAATTAATTTTTAATTATTAAAAAGCATATTTTAGAATGATTTTAAATATGTTAAAATTATTTGAACAATTTCAAAATCACTCTCGTACTTTAGTTATAGCTAAATTTCATCTTCACATGATCTCTTTTCTCTCTCCCCACCATTTTCAAGCATTGGTGCTCTGTGAAAGATTGTTGTTATCCTCCTTTTATCCTTCTATGCCTCTTCTCCCTTCATTTCAGATCTGAAAAAGTAGATCTAAAAAACGATCTAATATGAGAAAAAAATATTTAGATTTAAAAGTTTTCAAATCTAGAAGGCTCCCTTGCACACGATGGGACGACTAGCAAGATGGTGGTGATGAGAAAATATAAATGAGCTAGAGGGAGAAAAATGAGCGAGAGCAAAGAACTAGAGCGAGAAACTAGTGCAAGAACAAAAATAATAAATTGTTGATTTTAATCTTGTATAGTAATGATAGGTTATATTTTGTTGGAATTTAACAATTTGCAGAGGTGGAGAATTGAACTATCAACTTTAAAATGATAATCGATACTTTCTTCATTGAGGTATGCTTTGATTGACTAGTAATATTAGATTCTAGATTCTTACCTATAAAACATATTGATTCTTAAATTAGTTTAAAGAAATCAAATACATTTATAGATCTGACGTGGTCCTATTCAAATTTTCTTTTTTGAAATTGAGCGATACTTGGTACATTTCATGATGCACTCATTTTTGTGTATCTCATCCTAATCACATACAATAAAAGAATATTCAATAATATTTTAAAGAAGTAAGAAGATGTCGCCACGTGACAAATAATTATTGAACAATTAGATGAGATGCACAAAAATGAGTGTGGTCTTCAAATTTAGATAGACATGATTTCCTTAAAAAATTTAGCTGAATTTGTACGCAACCATATTTGTAAAGAAGGTGAAGCTATCTATAAAAAAAAATTAAGTTTATTCTTTGATTTGTCTAAAATTTAGAGTTTAGTCAACTGTAATGATGGTGTATTTTTAGAATAATTAAAGTGATTATTTTTTAAAGATAAAAAGTTTGTGAATAGTTACACTTGTAAAGTAATAGCATCGTCCTTAAATTAAATATTAAAATTGTTCCATGATTTAATTTAAATTATCAAACTGTTAAAATCTAATCATCATTCATATGATTGACAAACAAATAAGCAGAGAAAAACTCGATATGTCCTCTGTTCCAAATCTCTATTATTTCTAAATATTCACCATCCATCTTTTTCTTTACTAGTCTACCACATCTCTGGTACATTTTTTTTTCTCTTGAATTCAAACTTCAAACGTCGAAGTGGATGAGTGGAAGATTCTTATATATACTTTAGAAAATTCTTATATATACTTTAGATCTGATTTAACAATTCAAATATTTAATTTTAAAAATAAGTCATTTTTTAAAAAAAATTAAATATTGACAACCACTCAAAATAGCTTAAAAACACTTTCAAAGTGTATTATAAAAAGAAAAATTTATGAAAAGAATTTAAATAATAATGACTTTTAAAAACATTTTTTTCTAGTCAATCCAAACGAACTCTTGATCAAACTATGCTCAAGTTGACATCGTCTTTCCAATTAACCACGGTCAAAATATATAAACACTTTCCCTCACAAGCTTCAACCATTTATTAAGTTACATAAATTTTATCCTGTAAACAAGTCAAAAATAGGAATAGGAATGTAAGGCTACAACTGAAGTTGTATGCTCAAATGTTCTACAACAGTTAAAAAATAAATAATAATAAAAAAAAGAAATGTGACCTAGTGAAATCAATGCCCCCCTTGGAATTTAGAAGAGCTCTTCTCTGTTCACAAGATTCAAGGCCATGTCTACATCCCTGGCCAATTCAACTGCTGCTCCAACATAGCTATGAGGTGTTAGATTCAACAGATTTGTCTTAGCTTCATTAGGTAATTCCAATCCTTTAATAAATTTCCTTATACTTTCCTTAGTAACTGTTTTTCCTCTGGTTAATTCCTTTAGCTTCTCATAAGGCTCCGGAACACCATATCGTCGCATGACCTTCAAGAAATAGATAAAAGATGATTAAGCAAATAAAAGCCCAATGCTGACTGTCCATATGAAACTTCATGAACCAATGTCTCTAACTTTGGTGAACAATCTGATTACTACAGTGCTAATGAGCTGAACAAAATGCTACTAAATGGGGGCGAAATAACCAGCTCCAAGCAAATGACCAGCAGTCTCAGGAGAGTTTATATAACACTAGCACTGAGGGAGCAATTGAAGAAAAATGCTTAGCAAGATACATACCGTCTGTATTGGTTCGGCAAGGACCTCCCATGATTGGTCCAAATCTTCATTGATACAACTTTCATTAACCTAGAATGCAATGATAATTAAGTTTAAGAAATGTCTCATATAGAATATATGGACAGGACAAACCAGAAGGAAGAAACTCTGTTAAAAACCTTAAAACATATGAGATCTAAAAGGCAAAGAAGGCAATAGTTGCATTGGATCGGTTTGTCAGATGTGTTTCTTCTAAATCACCCACATGATCAAAGTGTTATGTTAGATCACTCATTGACCCAAAAGCTTAAGTTCATAGGTGAAGGCAAACTTAATATTATATCATCTAACACTCCTCTCACATGTGGACTTGAAACATATAGAAGACCCATGGGAAAATCAATATTAGATAACATGGGATTACATCTCAAAACTAATTGGATGAGAAGAGTAACTTATTCATCTTATAAAGAGTGTAAGGTCTCTTGGTTTTTCCAATGTGGGAATTGGGATGCTCAACATGCCTCTTGAGATAGTGTCTCTTTGAGTCCACCATTCTTAGATCAGATCCCAATTTTAAAATTTTTTTTTTTTACCGAATGCTTGTTTGGGCTCCATGGCCTCTGATACCATTTTAAATTACCGATTGACCCAAAAGTTTAAGCTCATGGGTGAAGGTAAATTTAATATTATATAAAGGTTATTTGTGCTTCCTAGTAGCCAGTATTTTATAAGTTACTCCAGCACATCTGCAGATGATTTCTTTTATTTGGATAAATTACAGACTTCAAGTTTCATTCGTACTAATCAATAGATGAAAATTAGGGGTTATCAGTTATCTCAACCACAAATCAGGTGTCCAATTCTATTGAATCTCTCCCTCTCTTTAAGGTTTCCCTTACAAAGAATGAAGATCCTGAATACTAATTTGATATTGCAATTCTTAATGACCAATTCTGAGAGGGTCGATCTCTCCCACAAGCACTATGCTTCCACAATATGTTTTCTGATGTCCTTTCCTTCCAAATACCGATTACATACAAACATAAATGGGCTAAAACATAAAGGCCCACTAATCACCAATATTAAATATAAGCAACATAAAATAACCCATAACTAGTCCAAAGTCAATAAAGCCCAAAATACAAAATATTACTTATCTCAACCCATTCTACTTATGCTACTTTCCCCTTCGTGAGTATGTCTTATGAATTGGTGGCCTAACTCTCTTTCTCATTAATGTTGCACGCTCACTCACTGTTTTTTTTTTCTCATTAACTTACTTTCTCCCACTTTTTTATTGAAACAACTTACTTTCTCCCATTATCCGTCAGCAAACTTGAGTGGTCATGAATTATAACTGACCCAAAAAGTGGAAGATGCCTATTTACATGCCATCAGACAGAACTCCAGTTTTTCACAAAAACTAATGGTAATAAGCGTTTATGATGATTATCTGAGTACCTGAAGTTTTGATATCCCCTGAAGTGTGCTTTTGTAGGCAAGAAGAGAGTGTCCAAGTCCAACTCCCATGTTCCTTAAAACAGTAGAATCAGTCAAGTCACGCTGCAAAAGAGACAGAAGTTCTCCAAGTTAAATACAATAACTGAAAACCTACATGAAATGAAATTTTTTATGAGTCAGTGAAAGATGTTCCTTTGAGACAAACGAATACAGTTATTACATCATTAAATATATTTTTATGTTATTTAGCATAGTTGTAATTAAAATAAAATCCATAGCCCAAAACTTTAGAAAACATGATTATGGTACTACAGCCTACACTCACATTGTCACATCTCACACATCAATTGCCACTTACCAACTCAAAGAATTGAAGAAAAGATCAAATGTCAAAATAAAGGTATACCTGCCACCGAGATATGGGTAACTTCTCACTTAATTGGGCCAATGCTCCATTAGCTACACCAAGATTACCTTCACTATTTTCAAAATCAATGGGATTTACTTTGTGAGGCATTGTTGAAGAACCAATTTCACCTGCCTTCGTTATCTGCACAAAATAGTAAATAATCACATAATCTATCTTTTCTTCCATAAATGTCAATGACAATGATGAGATACATTAAAACACTCACCTGTTTAAAATAGCCCAAAGATATATAACCCCAAATATCTCTGTCAAAATCAATCAAGATATTATTGTATCTCACAAACGTAAAAAAGAGTTTAGCCATGTAGTCATGAGTTTCAATCTGAAAAAAAGAGTATAATTATACGTTAGCAATTTGGGATAATAATGAAATCATTTAATTTTTAACGCTAAAAGCTTATCCATCTAATGTCCAATATACACGTCTATTAGATAACTTCGGAAGGTAAGCATTACAATTTGCATCCATGTATACTAAAACAAACTTACATGCTTATTCTTCAAAGTCAAGGAAAACCCACAAACAAGATCCTATATTGGCTAATATATATTTAGCCACTTAAGCCGAGCAAAGAATGAAACATCAAAGGAAAAAGCCTAAACAAAACTTTTCATTAATAGGCAAGTCAAATTCCAATATAAAGACAAACCTGAGTTACATAGGGATTGAAGCTCAATCCCAAAGAATTCACAAACTCTTCGGCCACTTTAGGCCAGTTAACATTCGGATATGCAACAAGATGTGCATTATAATTTCCAACTGCACCAGCAAACTTTCCCATTATCTTGACCTTGGAAACTTCCAATCTCTCTCTACTTAGTCTGACAGCAAAAATTGCCATTTCCTTTCCCAGGGTTGAAGGTGATGCTGGCTACAAAATAAGAAAAAAAACACATGAGGGTTTTGCTCATAAGTATAGAACACATTCTTAAGTCACTGAAAATCTTAATCAACACACTAAGAATGACACAAGCACCAAACCATGAAATAGTTTAGGGTCTAAACAGTAAAAAAAGATGAATGCATCATATATTTCATCAGCCTAAAACCTGTCCATGGGTGCGGCAAAGAATTGGAATGTGAGCGTTATCTTTGGCCATGGTGCTTATTGCATTTATCAGCTTGTCCATGAAAGGAAGCATAACACTTTCCAATGACTCTTTCAGCATCAGTGCATGAGCAAGATTGTTAATGTCCTCGGATGTGCAAGAGAAATGAAAAAACTCAAGCACCTGAAATCCAAAAAAGAATAGTTAAAAGATCTTACAATGCTCTACTAACATATACAAGAATATATATATATATATATATATATATATATATATATAAAACGGGAAGTAAAGTAAATCCCACCTTAGAAATCTCAGGATGTGATTGACACCTCTGTTTTAAGAAGTATTCAACAGCTTTCACGTCGTGATTTGTCACTTTCTCAATGTTTTTGATCTCTAAAGCATCATCCTCACAGAAATTATCAATTAGCCCTTGTAAAAAGGAAGACGCGTCTTCACTGAATCTTGGGACCTCTACGATTTCAGGTATTTCCGACAGCTTCACTAGCCATTTGATCTAAAGCAGAGTAGAAAACACTAAAGCCCTTTAATCGATCATATTATAAAAACAAAGACCTTCCTCCCATCCCACTATAATCAAAATAAAACTGAGAAACTAAAAAACAGAAACACCTTTCCTTGGCTGCAAGGAGAACATCAAATAAATTTATATAAGAACTATATATTTTGCGAAATCAATCAATCAAATTCAAGAAGTACCTCAACCAGAACCCTGAAGAAGATTAACCCATATTCGCTTAGATAAGGCGCCAAGTCCTTGACCTTACCCCAATAACGACCATCTAAAGGGGATAAAGCCACCAAACTCGAAAGCTCATGTATAGCATTGATCTTCTTCTGAATAAAAGAAAAAATAAAACCAAATAAGAAACAGAAATAACTCAACTATCATGGTCGTCCAAATATCTAAAGAAACAGAATTGAAACAGAACTCTAAAAGCAATAAATACCATCAATTTCAGCTTAATAAGCGTAGAAGAACAACCTTTTCCATGGGTACTTGGAAGTCTTTGAGAATGGCTTTGCAATCGAGATTCCTTGAGGGTTTATAAAAGGAACCATTTCGAAAAATACTTATGGGTTCTCTAGGAATTTGAAAACCCTTTGCCGCGCATAAGAATCGGGGCTGGTCCAAAACCCTACAGCTCGCTCCGATCTCCATGGAAGTTTTAAGAGTAGTGAGCTAAAACCCTTCTCTCTCAACTTTTTTTCACCTGTGCTTCGACCTTTCAGAAGAACAAAAACGTGAATTTTTCAAGTGGATTTACGCACGTGTGCAGCCACGTGACTTCTTTGTTTTTTCTTTTTTTTTTTTCCAATTTTGAATTTATTTTTCAAAATTGAATGAAAAAAGGTTCGGTTTTTTAATGTATTTACCCAAAAGTGAAGTAGCAAAAATTGAAGGAGACGAACGGAACTGGTGAAGCTGACGCAGACAAAAGCGAATGAAGAAGAGATAGAGACGAGAGGCAGGTGGAATCGGAACTTGAAAGAGGGAGCGTCGGAGAGGTAGACGATAGGCACGATAAACTAGACGCGAAATCGAAAGAGGGAGAGCACGGCAGATGCGAAATCGAGACGAGAGGCACCACAGTTTAGTCTGAAACAAGGACGACGGGGAGGGAGTGAGGCGCAGCACAACACTCTTAAAAACTTCCAAGTTATTATTATTATTATTATTATTATATATTGTATTATAATTAGTAATTTCGGTTGGATTGTGTCAATCTAAATTTTTAAAAAATGAAACTTGAGACTCTACCCAATTCAAAAAGAACAAAAAAAAAAAAATCAATCTAATTCAATCTAAATTTTAAATTAACCCAACCTAACTTGGTAGAAATTTAGTGGACAAATCGAACCAAATGAATTTTTAAGAAATAATTATATACGAAATCAACCGCACCGATTTTGCGATTCGAACCGAATCAAACTGAATTGCATGTAGTTTGGTTCAATTTGAAATGCTGTTTTTTTTTTTTTTTTAAATGTTTTTAGAGAAGATAAAAGAAAAAGAAGGGGAAGTTCTAGTAGTCAGTAATAAGAAAATTGGTTTGGTAGTGGCAAAGGGCAAGAAGGGGGGTCTGAGACTAATTTGAGTGATTTGGGCGGCGGCAAAATGAAGATTTCAACCTAACCCTAAAATATATATATATATATATATATATATATATATATAAATTCGATTTTCAAACAGATTTAGAAATTGAGACTGAATTGAACCGAATATTCAATTTCATTATAAAACTAAACCATACCGCACCAAAGCAGTAAGAGTACATATTTGGCGTGGCAGTAAAGAAATGGGAGTGCTACACAAACCAATCGCAATCCAAACGGTAACAATGAACACCCAAAAACTTGACGCCCTACAACAAAAATTCAAAGCCAATAGAGCTGAGGAATGACGGACCATATCTGTTTTCAGGACAATCGCAGAGCCACATATGAACGAGTGATCCAAATTAGCCTCACCCAATGTCCACTCACTACTTCATCATCCTTTCAAGTAACCATAACCCACGCGGCAGAAACTCTATCACCGCCTTATCCACTCCCTTCCCTGCAATTTTGCAGCTCCATTCCTCCCTTTCATGTCCAATCAACAGTAGCAGCAGCTTGAGAGAATCACTATCCTCATACTTGGATCGGCTATGGAGACTGGAATTGCTTGCTGTGCTCGCGGGGCTTTTCTCCCCAATCTTTCTTCTCAGCATTCAACTGCTCTTGTGTCTCCTTCTTTCGCCATCAGGGTACGTACAAACCAAACCCATCTCTCTGTTTTTCTAGATTTTGGAAATGTGTGGCTGAAGTTTGATGATGGGTGTGTGATCAAATTGAATTATAGAGTCTGAAAGCGAGCTCACTATTTGGGGAGTCATTAAGGCAAGTTCCCAAGTCATCAGTGAAGGTGGCATCAAGGCCAAAGAGCGTTCCCCTCAAAACCAGATGTGAGATTGGTGATAGTCTGGTGAGTGCGTTTGTCTAATAATGCCTGCAAGGTGTTTGTTTTATTGCTTGTTTGAAAATGAAAACGAGTCTGTGATTGTAGGAAGAGTTTCTCACCAAAGCAACCCCTGATAAGGGATTGATCAGATTGCTGACGTGCATGGGAGAAGCTTTGAGGACTATTTCCTTCAAAGTCAGGACGGCTTCTTGTGGAGGAACTGCATGTGTCAACTCCTTTGGAGATGAACAGCTTGCTGTCGATATGCTTGCCGACAAGCTTCTATTCGAGGTCAGCCTTTGATTAGTCTTGAATGACAATTGCTTGAAGTAGATTTTCTTTTTTCTGAACTTGCTTATCTTTCTTCAGCATTCATGGATGATATTTTCTAATGAACTGTGGAAGAAAAAAGCGTAGCTGATTTATGTTCAATCAGCACATGTTTGCATATTAGAGTTTTGATTAAGATATTGGTTTCTTGGGAGACCATTCTAAATAGTATAGCTTATCTGAATCCATTTCCCAAAATCTGCTCTTAAGATACTGTACTAATTTTGGTTTTTGATGAATAGGCCTTGAGATACTCACACTTCTGCAAATATGCTTGCTCTGAAGAAGTTCCAGAGCTTCAAGACATGGGAGGCCCTGTTGAAGGTCACACTTCTCAAATTATAAGCAAACAATTCAACGACAATTCATTGATTCTATTTACTAACACATTTTATTAAAATATAAGCAGGAGGATTCAGTGTGGCATTTGACCCACTCGATGGTTCAAGTATTGTTGACACAAACTTCAGTGTTGGCACCATCTTTGGAGTGTGGCCAGGTGATAAGTTGACTGGAGTGAAGGGAAGTGATCAAGCTGCAGCTGCCATGGGAGTTTACGGTCCTCGCACAACATATGTTCTTGCTCTGAAAGACTTTCCCGGCACCCATGAGTTCCTTCTTCTTGACGAAGGTTACTCTTGACAACTAAACTGAATTAAAAGCTTTTTCTTAATTGAGAGAATGACTGGAAGTTCTCAATCCATAACCTTGACTGGAAGTTCTCAATCCATAACCTTGACTCCTTTGCTTTACCAATGGTGATTGGTCAGGTAAATGGCAACATGTTAAAGAGACGACAGAGATTGGGGAAGGAAAACTGTTCTCTCCTGGAAATTTGAGGGCCACATTTGATAACCCTGACTATGACAAGGTTTCTTTTACTTTACCACTTCTAAAAGGCTTGAGAAGAGTATTAGCATTCTCTTTTATACATCTCATCACAGTAAAACCATCTCTTACTACCTTTTTGTGTGTTTCAATTCAACAGCTTATCAACTACTATGTGAAGGAAAAATACACATTGAGATACACTGGAGGAATGGTTCCTGACGTCAACCAGGTTTTTAACCTTTCTGATCAATTTTCTTTTATTGGAATGATCGAAGAGTAGGAATGCCTTTTAGTGTGAGCGTTCTGAAAATGGTTTTTGTTTAAATCCATAGATTATTGTGAAAGAGAAGGGAATTTTCACAAACGTGACATCTCCCTCAACCAAAGCTAAGCTGAGGCTGTTATTTGAGGTAGCTCCTTTGGGTTTACTAGTGGAGAAAGCAGGAGGTTACAGCAGCGATGGGCGTCAGTCTGTGCTCGACAAGGTGATCGAGAATCTTGATGAAAGAACCCAAGTTGCATATGGATCTAAAGAAGAGATCATTCGTTTTGAAGAAACTCTCTATGGATCATCCAGGTTGAAGTCAGGGGTGCCTGTTGGTGCTGCAGCTTAAGCAGTGAACGAACATTTCCCCCAAATTTTTCCTACATTTGCTTGTTGAAAACAGAATTTAATCTGTCAGTAGAAGATTGTATGAATTGTATGATAGAAAATGAAAATGTTCAAGCTATTTTGAAGTTTGGCATCACAGTTTCCAAGGCTATAATTTTCTTATACAAGTAAATTTTGAAAAGCCAAACGAACTAGCTTCTCTGAGCAGGGTTTGCCAAGCAAAAACCTACTAATAAATTGTGAAAATTTCCGTAAATTTTAAAAATTCATCGCATCTGGAGTATAAGATGAATTATCATCACAGCCAGCAATAATGGAGCATGGCGAGATTTGTGGTTGTCATATCCCTCAGGGAATGTAAATTTGACAAACAACACAATCTTTTGGCTCTTTCTGCAAATACAACAGTATTGTAAATCTCAAAGTGAGTGACCTTGGATTTATCTCCGGGAAAGCTCCAGCCTCTCTTATTAAATTATATGCTAAACTTAGCTTTATGCTTTCTAAGATTTATACCTAGAAATTATACTGTCTTCTGATATGCTTCTCTGTAACATGCTTTCCATGATTGGTTTGTTTTCTGAGATAATTTGGAGCACAGGCACTGCATGAGCATGGTGAGTTGAAAACTTCACTGTTTATATCTTCTCTGTGAAACTTTCTTCCGTATTCGGTTTCTGTTTTTTCCACTATTTATGAGATCAATATTTGTTGAAAATCCACAAGAAAAAGAGTGAAATTTGATGTATTTTGCAAGTGCTGATGCAGGCATATCAAGGAAAGAATGGGAAATGGCAAGGATCAGTAGGGGGTTTAGTCGATGCTCCCATGGACAAAGTATGGCCCTTGGTCACTCAGTCCAAAAGGCTACAGGAGTGGATGCCAATGGTTGAGAGATGCACTGACATAGCCGGAGACGAAAGCATCCCAGGCTACGAACGGGTCGTGTCGGGCTTCATGTTCCCGCTGAAAGATGGAGAAAGATCATGGATCAAAGAGAAGCTGCTTTCCATGGACCCATCAGCTCACTGTTACAGTTACAAACTGGAAGCAAGCAATGTGGGATTAGATGGATCCGGATCCATCAACACATTAAAGCTTGTGGACTATGGAGAAGATTCAACATTGATTGAATGGAAGTTTGAGATAAATCCTTTGGAAGGTGTTAGTGAAGAGAGCATCATTGATTATCTGGGATTTCTTTACAAATCTTGCATCAACAGAATTGAAGGTGCTATTGAAGTAGCAGCAGAATCTAAACAAGTTTGAGTAGGAAAGAGCTCTTTTCTGTTTGTTCTTTGAAAGGGTGTTATTTCTGTTCTTTTCTCTGGAAAGGATCAACTTTGCTTTGTGATGATTAATGAATGGACTTCAAAAACAATGGTTAGATGCAATTTAGCCATGGTTGATGTAAATTATTGGCCATATGTTGGTATTAATGCTTGATGTGAATCATTGTCATCGAGGAATTTTTTCCATTGATATAAATAAAAAAAAATTAAGATAATACAATGAAAAAGTGAAAAAGGCCAAATAAACTACATGATATTATCATGAGATATAATTAGAGAAAACCAGTCGAGATAAGGAGTATGAAGAATGGAAGACTCATGCTCCTCTAAAGCCTTATGCTCAATAGATGTGCCAACGCATTTTAACTACAGCGAACATGAGAAAATGAGACAACTTCTGTTATATTGGTGTGAAGTCAATTCATTTGTGCTATTTTTTTCTTCTACTGTAGTACAGTTCAAAATCACCAGATTCTGTTAAGCTCAACTGATGTAAAACCGATTTTAGTTTCTGCAAACAGCTTCTCTGTTATAGCCTCTGGTTACCTCTACTCTTGTGTATATATTAGAGTGAATTGAGAGGGAGAGAGGTGTGTGTTGTATTCTTCTAAAATCTTGTGTTATTGAACTTCCGACTGAAGAGTTGTGTTGAATAAATCTTTGGAGAAATCTTTCTATAGTGGATGTAGGCTGCTAACCGAACCACTTATATCTCATTTGTTCTTTCTTATTCTTTCTTTCTTCTTTATGTGAATTCAAGAATTGGTATCAGAGCCAAAGAAGCAAGAAAGATGATGACAACAACAAAGTTTGAGATTGAAAAATTCAATGGAGGAGGAGACTTTACTCTCTGGTCAAAACGAATTACAGCTCTACTGGGATCACAAAAAGCCTTAAAATCACTGGAAGATCCCACGACACTCCAGCAACAATGAGCAGCGTAGAAAAATAGACCATAGAAGAAGTAGCCTACGGAACTCTCATCCTTAACATTACTGATAATATTCTGAGACAGGTGATCGAGGAGACAACATATGCGATTTGGGAAAATCTGAAGACTCTTTATGATAAAAAGGATTTGCCTAATAAGATCTATATAAGGGAGAGACTTTTTTCTATTAAAATGAATCAGAGTAAAACACTTGATGAGAATCTTGATGAATTCAAGAAACTTACTAATGCTTTCAATCAGTGTTGAGAAAAGCTTGGAGCAGAAAGTGAGGCTGTCATTCTTATTAACTCAATCCATGATACCTACAAGGAAGTAAAATCAGCACTGAAATATGGTAGAGAAAATATCACTGCGAATTCAGTCATAACATCACTTAGAAGCAAATAGTTAGAACTCAAGACAGAGAACAAAGTGGCTAACAGTGCAGAATCTCTTTACTCTAAATTCTGAAGTGATTTTATTAAAAAAAAAAAAACTTGTTTTTTACAATGAGGGCAACAAGCTATTTATAGCTTGAGTCCAGCCAACTAACTAAAACAGCAGTCTAACTGTTCTGTTGAACAGAAAACAGCAGTCTAACTGTCCCTTACAAGACAATAACTAATTACCTAAAATAGAGACTAACCACTCTAACCACTCAAAAAACATTACAACTTATTCAAGAGACAACCCAAGATACTACAAGACTCAAGAAATAGTCCAAGATTCTTCAAGATTTGCATCAATTCTACCCCTCCAAGATTGAACTCGTCCACGAGATCAAGTGGCTAAAGTAAAAGTGTCTGACGCATGAAATTCCACAAGATCTGCAACATTGAAGGTGGGATGAATGTTTAGTCCAGGAGGTAGCTCAACCCGATAGGCATTTGTTCCAATTCTTTGTAAAATTCGAACAGGACCAATCTTCTTAGGAGTAAGTTTTGTGTGATGACCAGCAGGTAATCGGTTTTTTCGTAGAAACACCTTAACAAGGTCACCAGCAACAAAGATTTTCTCTCGCTGATGCTTATCAGCAACTGATTTGTAAGAAGAATTAGCCTTTTCAAGCTGATCACGAACATCTTTATGTAACTCCACAATTCTTTCAGCCATTTCTTCAGCCTCCATACTAACATCAAAAGAACAAGGAAGATTAGCAAGGTCAACAGTCAACCGAGGGAGATTAGTGTATACAATCTCAAATGGAGACTTCCCTGTTGACTTGTTTTTCATATGATTAAACGCAAACTCATCTTGAGCCAATGAAAGATCCCATTGTTTAGGTTTGGTTCCTCCTAAACAACGAATTAAGTTTCCCAAAGTTCTATTGGTGACTTCTGTTTGTCTATCTGTTTGAGGATGGCTCGTAGTGTTAAACTTGAGGTTTGTCTCAAAATTTTCCAGAGAGTACGCCAAAAGTAGCTTAAAAATTTGACATCTCGATCAGAAACTATTGATTTGGGGATGCCATGTAATCTTACTATTTCCCTGAAAAATAGATTGGCCACATAAACTGCATCAGAATTTTTCTTGCAAGGAAGGAAATGAGACATCTTACTAAATCGGTCTACTACAACAAGCACAGAATCGTATCCTCGTTGGGTCTTTGGAAGTCCAAGGATAAAGTCCATGGATAAGTCCTCCCATATTGTATTAGGAATTCGTAATGGAGTGTAGAGACCAGTATTTTGAGATGATCCTTTGGATGTCTGACAAATATAGCATCTTTTAACAAAGTTAGACACATCACGACATAATTTAGGCCAATAAAAACATTTTGAGAGTAAGTCTAGAGTCTTATCTTGTCCAAAGTGTCCACTGAGGCCTCTAGCATGAATCTCTCGAAGTAATGCTTCTCGTAGAGACCCAAAAGGAATGCATAGTTGGTTGCCGTTGAATAGGTATCCTTCAATTAAATGAAACTCTCCTGTATGGGCTTTAGTATTGAAATCATTCCATATTGTAGCAAAATCTGGGTCAGTAGGGTAATCTTTTGGTAATTGTTCAAAGACTATTACTTCCCCCTTCACAATGGCCAACAATTGGTGTTTTCGGTTCAGTGCATCTGCTACTTTGTTAGATTCTCTTGATTTATGCTTTATGAAAAAGTCAAAACGCTGAATGAATGTAATCCATCGAGCGTGCATGCGGCTTATCTGTTTTTTAGTATGAAAAAACTTCAAGGAGAAATGGTCAGTAAATAAGATAAATTCTTTACTTATTAAATAGTGTTCCCAGATCTTTAGAGCCCTAATAAGTGAGTAGAGCTCTTGCTCATAAGTACTTCATTTTGCTCTTGATTCACTCAATTTTTCACTATAATATTCAATTGGATGGTCATTTTGTGATAATACTGCTCCTATTCCTACACTAGATGCATCAACAGAGACTTGGAAGGGAAGATTAAAATCTGGAAATGTTAAAACAGGAGCATTGCTTAGTTTTGTTTTTAGTAGGTTAAAGCTATCAATTTGTTCTTTTTCCCATTGGAACCTACCCTTCTTTAAACAATTTGTGAGAGGAGTGGCAATAGAACTAAAATGTCTAATGAACTTTCTATAAAAAGATGCTAAACCCATAAAGCATTGTACATCCCTTACTGTTTTTAGAGTTGGCCATTCATAGATGGCTTTTGTTTTAGCTGGATCTGTGGCGATGCCTTCTTTGTTGATGACAAATCCCAAAAAGTGTATTGTTGATACAAGAAATGTGCATTTCTTTAGATTGATGTATAGCTTGTGGTTGTCCAAAATGTTGAACAACTTACATAAATGCTCTAAATGATCTTCAACACTTTTGTTGTACACAAGAATATCATCAAAGTAAACAATAAGAAATTTATTTAAGAATGGAAGTAGAACCTGATTCATCAAACGCATGAATGTACTAGGTGCGTTGGAAAGGCCGAATGGCATGACAAGCCATTCGAATAAGCCTTCATTTGTTTTAAAGGCTGTCTTCCATTCATCTCCTAGTCCGAATGCGAATTTGGTGGTAGCCACTTTTAAGATCTATCTTAGAAAAGTATTGGGCACCTCCCAACTTATCAAACAAGTCTGATAATCTTGGTATTGGGAATTTGTATTTCGTGGTTATTTTGTTGATTGCACGGCTATCAACACACATACGCCAAGTTCCATCTTTCTTAGGGGTTAATAATGCTGGCACAACACATGGGCTTATGCTTGGTTGTATATGCCCCTTATCAAGTAAATTTTGTACTTCCCTTTGTAATATGTCATATTCTTTGGGGCTCATTCTGTAGTGAGGTAGATTAGGTAGTGTAGCTCCAGGAGTAAGATTAATTTGATGTTGTATTTCCCTTAAAGGAGGAAGGGTTCTTGGTTCATCAAATAGGTGTGCAAAATCAGTCAATAGCCCATCCACTTTCTTGTCTTGGCTACTTGTTTGTTCTTCAATTTTTGGTTCTTGAATTACTAAAGCCCACATATTTTTGGGATTAGCATTGAACTGTTTTTCATTTGTAACAAAAAACAATTGTTTTTTCATTCCTTCAGTGGATTTTTTCTTTCTTGGTTGATCATCTTTGCCAATTGGTAAAAGAATGATTTTCTTTCCCATCCACTAGAATTCATATATATTATCCCTTCCTTTATGTGTTGCTTGAACATCGTACTGCCAAGGTCTTCCCAAAAGGACATGGCATGCATCCATATCAATGATATCACAAGAAATTTGGTCTTTGTACTGATTTCCAATGGATAATGTTATGAAACAAGTTTCTGCCACTAGGGTTTCACCCCCTCTTTTAATCCAAGAGACCTTGTATGGATTAGGGTGAGGTTTTGTTTTAAGCTTTAAGGCAGTAACTAATTTTTTGGAAACAATATTTTCACTGCTTCCACTATCAATTATCACATTACAAACCTTTCCTTCAATGGTACACCTTGTTCGGAATAGAGCATGTCGTTGGTGTTGCGTTTCTGTCTTTGGAGTCAATAAAATCTTTTGCACAATGCAAAAAAATTGTTCTCCATCATTCAGTCTTAGATAGGCTTCTTCTTCTTCTTCCTCTCTTTCCAAAGCTTCTTCTTCATCTTCTTCTTCATTGATTATGGTTGCAGCTCTTCTTTGTGGACAATTGTTAGACAAATGACCTTGTTGGCCACAACGGAAACATTTACCTAGGTTCGGTTTATTGTAGAGATTTGAAGTTTTATTTGCTGTAGAGTCCACATTTCTTTCTTCATTGGTATTTCTTGTTGAAGCTTCAGTCTTTTGGTTGGATGTTTGGGCATTGGATCCTGAAAATCTTTGACTTGTTCTTGCATTGTCCACTTGATTTCGTTTGTAAGATGCGGCTGGTCGCTCCCACGAACTTCCTTTATCTGGTTGTTTCTTTCTCTTATCTAATTGACTTTCAATCTTCTTGGCCAAGTCACAACTTCAACCAAGCGTCCAAGGGGTTGGAGTTCTACCTTTTCTTGAATTTCTTGTCGTAGGCCTGAAACATAACGTGCAATTCTATATCTTTCACCTTCGGACAGATTCAAACGAGCTCCCAATCTATGGAATTCCTCCGTGTAATCCCTCACAGTCCTTGATCCTTGTTTGCAATGGTGGTACTGATTGAAAAGTATATGCTCATAGTTGATTGGCAAGAAGTTTTCTTTGAGTAGCTTGAGCATTCTTGGCCAAGTTTTGATGGGTCTTTTACCAAAGGCTCTCCGGTTTGTTTGTAATTGATCCCATCAAGCAGATGCACCTCCCTTTAACTTTAAGGCAACAAGCTTGACTTTCTTTTCTTCGGGAGTATTCATATAATCGAAGAAGCTTTCTACGTTCTTGATCCAATCAAGAAAGTCTTCCACTTCAAGATTTCCATTAAAACTTGGAAGATCAATCTTTATTTTGTAATCGCTAGAGTTCCAATTGGGTTGATGGTGTTGTACATAACCTTCATGGCGTCTAAAGTTGTGATTTACCACTTGTTGAAGACCTCGGTGTAGAAATTCTTCTTCTTCACTAGATGAATCCCAATCTTGCTCTCTTGGAGGCTCTCGTTCCCTGTGATTTCTTTGTTGTACAATTTGTTAGATGGCTTCTCTAATCTCTGCTGGGTTTTCTTCTTGATGTTCTCCTAAAGGTTGTTCAATATCTTGGTTTCTTAGTTGAATCGGTGGATGAACTTGATCCAATCTTGATTCAATTCTTTCTAATTGTGCAGCCATGGTGGGCATGAAATTTTGCATGCTTTCAATGCCTCTCTCAACCAACAGCAAGCGTTGGGTTGAAGATCTAGGAGACAAAGCTGGTGGGGATTCCATTGCAGCCTTATCCTTCTCAGAAGTAGTGGTAAATTTCTTACCCGCCATTAGAGTCTCTTTCTCGAGGTGCTCTGATACCAAAATCTGATGGAAACTAAATTCTGAAGTGATTTTATTAAAAAAAAAAACTTGTTCTTTACAATGAGGGCAACAAGCTATTTATAGCTTGAGTCCAACCAACTAACTAAAACAGAAGTCTAACTGTTCTGTTGAACAGAAAACAGCAGTCTAACTGTCCCTTACAAGACAATAACTAATTACCTAAAATAGAGACTAACCACTCTAACCACTCAAAAAACATTACAACTTATTCAAGAGACAACCCAAGATACTACAAGACTGAAGATTCTTCAAGATTTCCATCACTAACAGTGCAAAATCTCTTTGCTCTAAGGAAAAGAACCAGTTTAAGAAAAACTACAACAACAAAAGTCAAAGAACAAACAAAGACAGATCAGTCTTGAAATGCTTTATCTGCCACAAAGAATGACATTTCAAAAGAAATTGTCCTGAAAGAGGAAAGAACTCTAGAAGAGATGAGAACAAGAGGTACAGACCCTATAGTAAAGAAGACTTTAATCGAAATAAAGATACAAGAAGAGATGATCACAAGAGAGGAAGGGAACATGGAAGAAATAATAAACCTACTGATGATGAGGTTTTAGCTGCCACCAAGAGGAAAGCCATGGAAATCGAAACTGAGGAGGAAGACTGGATTTTAGACTCAGGGTGTACCTATCATATGACCTCTAAGAAAAATTGGTTTGTTGAATACAAATTTGAAAAGGGAGACTCAGTTTACATGGAAAATAATCAGGAATGTGAAATTGTTGGCCAAGGCCCAGTGTTGTTGAAACTCTCAGACAGCAGGGAAGAATTTCTTAAGGGAGTTAGACATGTTCCAAAACTAAAGAGAAATCTTATCTCTCTAGGTATGCTCGATGACATAGGCTGCTCAATTCATGCTGAGAATGAGTCCTTAAAAATAGTGAAAGGAGACAGATTGATACTCATTGAAAGGAAGAGAGAAGGCCTTTACATTGTGAGAAATGTAATCAGACCCAACTTTGCCCTGATCTCTGAATCTGAAAAAGACAGTGAATTACAAATGTGGCATCGAAGACTCTCCCATATAAGTGAAAAGGGCCTACATGAGTTACAAAAACAAGGGCTGATTCGATCTACAGCAAGGCAAAATGATTTAAGTTTTCAAAAGGAGAACATGCGGCAAGAGCTATTCTTGATTATGTTCATGGAGATCTTTGGGGACTAGCAAGGACTCCATCTTGGAGAGGTTCCAAGTATTTCTTATCTCTTATAGACGATTTCTCAAGGAAAGTATGGGTTTATCCTTTAAAAACTAAAGACCAAACTTTTGAATACTTTAAAACTTGGAAAAATAAAGTAGAAACTCAAACTGAAAAAAGAGTTAAGTATCTAAGGACTGATAATGGCTTAGAATTCCTTAGCAATGCATTTAACTCTTTGTGTAATGAGTTTGACATTTCAAAGCATAAGACAGTAGCTTACACTCCACAACAAAATGGGGTTGCTGAAAAGACGAACAGAACCCTGATGGAAAGAGTAAGGTACATGATTTCAGTAGCAAAAGTCTCAGAAATTTTTTGGGTTGAAGCACTAGCCACTGCCTCTCATACAATTAATAGAAATCCATGTGTTTCCATTGATATGAAGACTTCTGAAGAAATGTGGACTGGTGTTCCTCCCCATCTCTCTCACTTAAAACCTTTTGGTTACACAGCCTTTGTTAGCAAAAACCAGGGCAAGATATGCTCATTGGCTACCCAGATGGAGTGAAAGGTTATAAACTCTGGGATATTACTAATGACAGAAGCATAGTGAGTAGCGACGTGATCTTTAGAGAGAATGAACTTTATATGGAAACTGAAGAACCGAGATACATTAACAAACAAAAACTAAATGAATCCTCTACAAGTCATCAAGTAGAGATTCATTCAAGGTACAACAACTCAGTTCCAAGCAGAAGTTCTCTTTATCCAGCCGAAGTTCCTTCTAGCTCACATTTCTCAAGAAGAAGAAGAGGAACAACCAGTAAATTTGGCTAATTATAGCTTAACTAGAGATAGAGAAAGAAGAACGATCAAACCTCCCTCAAGATATGCTAGAGCTGACTGCATTGTTAATTCTCTTTCAGATACCCATGATGAATATCCTAGCAGTTTTGAAGAAGCTTTAAACAGCAGACATAGTAAACAATGGGAAAAAGCCATGAACAATGAACTTAACTCATTGTACAAGAATGGTACATGGGAGCTAGTTGAAAAACCAGTTGACAAAAGTATCATTCCTTGTAAGTGGGTCTTTAAAAGGAAAATCTATGAAAAGTTGAATGATGAAGTGAGATTTAAAGTAAGGCTAGTAGCTAAAGGGTTCAAACAAAAGAAGGGAGTAGGTTATAATGAAATTTTCTCCCCTGTTGTTAAGCATACTTCGATAAGAATCCTTCTAGCCATAGTTTCATGTGAAAACCTTGAGCTAGAATGTAACTACTGTCTTTTTACATGGAAACCTTGAAGAAGATATTTACATGGAGTAGCCTAAAGGTTTCAAAATCAAAGGCAAAAAGGAGCTTGTGTGTAAACTAAATAGATCTCTCTATGGCCTAAAACAGTCACCAAGGTGCTGGTACAAGCGTTTCGATGACTTTATTAGCAAAATAGACTTTATCAAAAGCCTATATGATCCATGTGTGTATTATAAGAAGAACTCTGAAGGTGATTATATCTACTTATTACTCTACGTTGATGATATGCTGCTAGCTGGAAGAGATTTGACTAAACTGAAAGAAATCAAAGCTCAGTTAAATGTTGAATTTGATATGAAAGATCTAGGAGTAGTAAAGAAGATTCTAGGGATTGAGATCCTCAGAAATAAAGAGAAGAAGGAACTTTCACTAGCTCAAAAGGCCTACTCTAATAAAATACTGCATAAGTTTCATATGGCTAACTCTAAAGCAGTCTCTACTCCCCTAGTACAACATTTTAAAATCCCAGCAAGAGATTCTCCTAAAGAACCAGCTGACAAACAAGCTATGAGTCTTGTTCCTTACTCGAATGCTACAGGAAGTTTGATGTATTTGATGGTTTGCACCAGACCAGATTTGGCTTATAGTTCAGGTTTGGTCAGTCGCTATATGGGAAACCCTGGCAAGACTCACTGGGAGGCAACTAAATGGATATTCAAATATCTAGTTGGTACTGAAAACAGGGGACTTCTTTATAAACCTCCTAACGAAGCTAAACTTCTTCCTAAAGGTTTTGTGGATGCTGATTTTGCAGGAGATTCTAATAAAATGAGATCTTTGACTGGGTTTGCCTTTACTTTTGGAGAAGAGTTGATCAGTTGGAAGTCCAACTTACAATCAGTAGTTGCTCTATCAACTACCGAGGTTGAGTTTATAGCAGTGTCAGAAGCTGTGGAAGAAGCAATGTGGCTGAGAGGAATGGTAAATGAATTGGGATACGAGCAAAAGGTTGTCGACTTATTGTGTGACAATCAGAGTGCGATTCATCTCACCAAGAACCAACAATTTCATGATAGAACAAAGCACATTGATGTCAAGTTACACTTTGTTAGAGACATCTTTGAAAGGGGAATTGTGAATATTTTGAAAGTAAAGACTGCTGAAAATACTACTGATTTTCTCACGAAGTCGTTGCCTAAATCTAAATTTGATCTATGTCTAAGTCTACTTAGAGTGGGAGACTCAAGCAGGAAGGGATAAAGCTTTCTTTTAGTCTCCCAGATGAATCTACTTCAAGAGGGAGATTTGTTATATTGGTGTGAAGTCAATTCACTTGTGCTATTTTTTTCTTCTACTGCAGTACAGCTCAAAATCACCAGATTCTATTAAAGTTCAACTGATGTAAAATCGATTTTAGTTTCTGCAAACAGCTTCTCTGTTATAGCCTCTGGTTACCTCTACTCTTGTGTATATATTAGAGTGAATTGAGAGGGAGAGTGGTGTGTGTTGTATTCTTCTAAACTCTTATGTTACTAAACTTCCGATTGGAGAGTTGTGTTGAATAAATCTTTGGAAAAATCTTTCTACAGTGGATGTAGGCTGCTAGCCAAACCACTTATATCTCGTTTATTCTTTCTTATTCTTTCTTTCTTCTTTATGTGAATTCAAGAACTCCCAATTCGCGTCCCTGAGCCTTAGCCTCCTCAATAAAAATAAAAGGCTTTATAAATATTGACCGCACCATCATTCAAGAGATTGACAACCAACAAACACTCAAAATTAACAAAAGATTCAAGATATGGAGAGAGAAGATATTCTCAAGCCCAAAACGAATGTCCATCTTTTCAAGAATCTTCACTTCCTTGCATATCGAGGTATGAACTTCAAAAGATGTCATGAATAATTCTCCAATAGTATATCTTAGCCTTCGCAAGTACTTTAGTCTTCCACGAGGATTGCCGATATATAAAAACATTTCCATTAAAGTTAAAGAAAATTTTGATTTTTGTTTTTTTATTTGTGACAATGTGGGTGTGGGTGTGGGTGTGGGGAGATTGAAGATATAAACTCGAGACTGATAATATAAGTTCATTTCAGCTATGCTCATGTTGGCAAAGAAAGTATGGATTTAAACATATAAATAATGTTTGTGAAGTAATATGATTATATTTTTCTCTTTTAGAAAAAAACAAACTCACATAATCAAGAAAATAGGTTAAAAATCCTTTTGACACTTTTTTAGTACAATAAATGAGGCATAGGTTCTAACTTCAATGTAGACAGTGCATGTCAATTATCTATTTATAAAAGTTTTGTCTTTAACAATTTAAAATTTAAAACTTAATTTGTAACCATTTAGCATTTCTATCAAAGTCATGAACATATTCAATTAAAAGGATTGGGAGAAATTAATTTCTAAAAGTTGTTGGAAAAAAGAGGGAAAATACGTTAATTTAAGATAAAAAAATGTTTAAAAATTACCAATGACGCGCCAGGTAGGGGTCGAACCTACGACTTTCTGCTTAGGAAACAGACGCTCTATCCACTGAGCTACAGGCGCCTTTTGTTCAATTGATGGACATTAAGAATACTATTTATTATTTAATTTGTAACCCTATCTTTTTTACACTAATTTAATTCCTAAACTTTAGCATGTAATAATTTATTTTTTTGTACTCTCAAATATGTAACAATTAATCTTAATCATGAAAGTTATTGTTAAGACTTAATTAAATTTTTTATATAGGTAGATCAATAATTAATTAGAGACAATATATTTATAAGCTAAAAAGTCTAAATCGTAAATAATAAAAAGAAACATTTAGTTTTAAGGATTTTTTTTCCGACATTGATTAAAGTGTTATAAATTTAAAAATACAAAGATTAAATTGTACAAAATTAAAATTATTGAAACTAAATTGCTAGATATCAAAGTTTAGAGACTAAATAGTTATCTTTATAGAAGTTTAGGATCAAAAAGTGATTTGTACCCTTTATTTAGATATCATATATTTTTTTTTTGTGTGTGTGTTTTAGAAGATATCATGATGATTCTTATAATTTAGAAATGTATATATTAGCCTTTTTTTGTCGATATGTGGAAGGGGAGAATCGAACATTTGACCTTAAAATCGATAGTACAAACTTTGTATTCATTGAGCTATGTTCATGTTAGTGCATATTGTAGTCTTCAAACATTAAAAATAGTTAAAATTACTTATTTTAATTTATTTATTGTTTTTTTTTGTCATTCTTTATTGAATGATTTAACAAATGGTGACATGATTTTGATATGCCCATGTAAAGTAAACATATATTGATACACCATAGACATGCATAAGCTATGACATGCTTTGAGTTTTAAATACGACGACTTTGATTGCTCATATCGACAATTTTATGAATTTTACATCATCTAGTTGTGTCGACATTTTCATTATATCATTAAAAAAAAGCTGAAACATAAAAATAAGTAACAAAATGTAGTCAAAGTGAATGTTCGATCTCTCATTCCCGTAGTTATTTTACTAAAAAAAGTAATCAAATGTAACAAATATAATATAATATAATATAAATAAATAATATTTTAACTTATTTTAAAGGCACAAAATGTTTCTTTATTAATTTAAATAATTTTAATTAGTTGAATTTTTTGCTTTTATAATTTTTCTAGAAATATCCATTGAGGTTGGATTAATATTTTCATAAATATGTTCATAAAATTGAGACTCATTTTAATCATTGCTTCTAACAAATAGTTTCTAATGTGAGAAAAGAGGATTGTCCTCAGCAATGTTTACGGGACAGGGATGGGGCGGCTTCTCCATCTCTATATATTCTCGCTCCTAATATGGTCCTTATATTTTGATACTCATTTCATTTTTATTTGACTAAAATAGACGAAATTTGAAAAAGTTAGCATGAAGCTAACAATAGAAATTAATTTGAGGTTAACTTATATAAAAGATGGTTACATTTTAGAGTTTCTTTTCATTATGCCCCTAGACTTTAAAAAGTTTTATCTTTTACCCTTGAACTTTAAAATTTGTTCCACAAAACTCCATGAAATTAATTAATTTTTGTCTTTTGTTAAAATAATGTTGAAATTAACATGACAATGGAATGTTTAAACATTGAACATGGGTAGAAATGTACATTTTTGTTGCAGAGACCCGCTTCAAACCGGGCGGGGATTCATGTTAAAGCACGGTGTGTAGGAAGTAGGTGAAACAAAAATTCTGTAGGCTAAACGGGACATCCCGTCCCTGCCCAATTAGCCTATTTTTTTATTTATTATAATAATTTAATGTTTAGTTGTTGTTGTTATTATTATTTTTTTATAAATACTGTAGTTAAATTTTGAGTTTTATTGTTTAATGATAATATAATGAATATGTTTAAATTGAACATTTAAATTCAGATTATATATATATATATATATATATATATATATATGAATAATTTGATTGGTAATTATTTTATTCTACTATAAAATTTAAGTAATTTCTCTTTAAATTTAAATTGGTCATGTGGAACTAATAATATAAAAAAATTGAGTGAGAAATTTAACTATATAAATAAAAAATCTCCATAGTAATGATTTAAGTTAATTGTTATATTTAAAAAAAATTCTTATGGAAACTGATCCGTATGAATTCTCTCAATCCCTATGTGATCCCCTTGAAAAATTTCGTGGGGATAGAATAAAATGGGGAGCAAAGACGGGGACAGAGTCCATCCTAGGCCTCATCCCGCCTGGTGAATATCTCTACATATGTGACATCATTTATAACAACATTCATGTTAATTGATGTGATAATGAGTACTGAAAACTAATGTACTAAAATGAATTAGGTTAATAATTTTAAGGACTTTCTACACATATATCCTAAATAAATAGGTTTAATTACACAATTGTCTTAACTTGTATATTTTTTTACATAAATAACCTAATTGACTATTATTTTACATTTACCCTCCTTGCCGTTGAGTTATTTCTTTCAAAAGTATATATATAATAATACCAAAAGTAACATGAAAGTTTTTTGTGGTTTGTAGTTTAGGGTTTATAAATACCATTTTTAGGATATTTGTGAAATATTCTTATTCTTTTATTATGTCAAAGGGAATTTAGTTTAAAGGTGATAAACATGCACTCATTTGTTGGAGGTTGAATCTTTTGTTTTAATAAAAAAAAGTATTTTTAAATAATTTCAAAAGTACAAAGATATTTTTTGCAACAAATTTAAAAGTTAAAGGTTAAAAATGTAACTTTTCAAACTTAAAACTAGAAGTGTACACAATGACCTAATGATTCAAAAAATCCGATTAACCCAACCCAATCTATACGGTTTGGGTTGGATTATCAGTTAAGTTGGGTTCAAATAAATGAAAAATTTATGGGTTGTGTTGGTTCATGGATTCACCTAAAATAACCTAAACCAACTCAAACTTATTATTAATTTTAAAAAGTATATTTTTTTTTTTACTTATGATACAATTATATATACATATTTATTCTAATTTGATTTAATTTCATTATTTTTTTTTAGATAATTTACAACAACTCCTAAAAATAATTTTTTAGCACATTGGAAAGAAAATTTCAATAATATAAATTGAAATTGAGTTGTTATTCTTAATTCAATATATAGAAATAATTAAATAAAATTTTAACCTATTAACATTTTACTTATTTTTAGGACAACAATTTAAATAAATGACGTGAGTAACTTGATGGCTTGAACTCATTATTTGATAAAGATTATTTGAATTGAAGAAACTTACAACCCAAATAATTAGGTTAGGTAGTGCTTCAACACAATCCAACTGACCAACACCCTACATATAATTATTAGAACAAATCTCAAAATTCAAAAATACTTTTCACACAAAGAAAAGAAAAGAAATATTTTATATAATTTAACGTTAATTTTAAGATTTATTAAAATAGAATAAATTCTAAAATAAAGACGAAAATAAAATTTCAACGAAAACAATCATTATAATAATAGGGAACAATTGGAATGACAAAGATAAGCATTGGACTCCAAAAATCTTATTATCAATCAATATTCAATACACATGAAACTTCATCGATTCCCAAAGAAGTGAATCCCTCCTTCACCCACAAACCAAAGCTCGTCTTCTTCAATCTTCATCACTGCACTCAAATTTCCACCATGTGAGCATAACACAGAACTTCTTCTTTTACCTTAACTTTCGGCTCCAACTTGTTCTCTCTCTACTCTCAAATCAAACAATAATCGAATTATTTCCCGCCTTTACATCACCCCCTTTTTTCTCTATTCTCGAATCCCCTTCGTCATCTTCTTCCACTGCATTTTTCTATTCACTTTCTTACTTCAATTTGCTTGGTGGGTTTCAATCTCTGTGTTGAAATTCACCCGATTTCCCATTAAACAAATGGGGGAAAAAGAAAAGGAAAGAAAAAAACCTAACAATCAATGAGCTCAGGGGGATGATTTAGTTGTTTTTTTTTTTTTCTTTTTCTTTTTCCCTCATGATTCTTTTCGATTCTGAAAAGTGGGTTGCTCTCCTTTTTTTAAGATTCTTTAGCCATTTGTGAAAGGAGATTCTTGATTCCCTTGTAATGATTCCGATTTAAACGCCCCCTTTTTGAAAATCGCTCAAAAAGCTTCAATGTTTCTTGACCTTTAGCCTCTGTATCCGTCCGCTTCTCCCTCCTTTCCCCTTTCTTTTGACTTCAAAATCAAAACCCCTTTTCGAAATGGACTTATAAATGAGCTCTTAAGCCACACCCTTCACAAAAATTTGCTCCCCATAGGCACTCCAATGGAAACTCTGTATCCATCTTCACACCTCTCGAGCTCTGCCTGGTTTGTGCTTGATAATCCAAGCACAAAGTGGACTAAGGAAGAGAACAAGAGGTTTGAGAGTGCCCTTGCTATATATGATAAAGAAACGCCTGATAGATGGTTCAAAGTGGCTGCTATGATCCCTGGAAAGACTGTGGGTGATGTGATTAAGCAATATAGAGAGCTTGAAGAAGATGTTTGTGAAATTGAAGCTGGGAGATTCCCAATCCCAGGTTATGATCTTGCCTCTTCTTTTTCATTTGAGTTTGTTGATGATCGAAATTTCGATGCGTATAGAAGGAAATCTTCTGTTGGTAGGGGCTCTGATCATGAAAGGAAGAAAGGGGTTCCATGGACAGAGGAAGAACACAAGTAAGTTTTCATTTGGGGACTTTTCTGATATCATACTTTACTGTTTAGATTGAGTTTTTTTGATGGGTAGGTTTGGTTTTTTGTATGGTGAAGCCTTAAGCAAAAACATTGTAACTTGTTGATGGTGTTTTTTAAGTGGTTGTTTTATTTTATTGTCTTGTTTGTGAATCTGTTGTGTTGTAATATGACAAGGTTGTTCTTGCAATGAAATTTATTTATCTATATAGGCAATTTCTAAGGGGACTTTTGAAGTATGGAAAAGGGGATTGGAGAAACATCTCAAGAAACTTTGTGAACTCCAAGACTCCTACTCAAGTGGCAAGCCATGCTCAAAAGTACTTCATGAGGCAGCTTTCAGGAGGGAAAGACAAGAGAAGGCCAAGCATCCATGACATCACTACTGTTAATCTCACAGAGGCAACAGCATCAGAGAATGAGAAGTTATCTTCAATGGATCAGCTTTCCAAGCTTCCTTCACTGCAGAAATCACCCTGCTATCAAAAGCTTTTGTTGGATTGGAACCGATCCAGCGACGGGGGGCTGCTCGGTTTAGGACCTAACTATGGCGATCGTCTTGTGTCGTTCCCATCTGGGATTGCTGCAAATGGAATAAAGAATGAGCAAGATCAAGAACTGAACAGTGCATATTATGGAACTTACTCCAAACCTCACAAATCCATATTTCAATTTGAACCTTCAAGACATCAAATTTACGGATGAGGCGGATGGATGTTCGTGTTCATTGCTCGGTTTTTAATACGCCAAGTCCAATAAGGTTCAATAGACTCTTAAATGTCAATACCCTTTCTTTTGTGATGTTGTGCTTATGAAGATCAAAAGATTCATATACCTGTCCTTTATCATCAAAGACATATGTGTGCCATATGAAATGAAAAAAAAAAGTGAAAAACTTGCATTTGTCCTTGTATTTCCTGTTGTACTGGAAAACTTTTCCTTTGAAACCTGAACAGTTACTACAACCATAGATTAAATCTTTTACACACAAAAACGAAACGAGGACCGGGAAATCCCTCCCGAACACAACACAAATGGTAAAACCTCAAACATTGTTAGTCTAATGTTGATGTTTTAGGTTATGTTTTAGTCTTTGTTGATGCTCATTGGATAATGTAGACTGCATTATAAACTGCTGGTTTGAGAGGCAGCAGAAAACAAATGGTTTTATTTTTCTTTGGGAGGGGGGAAGATCTAGAGAAAAAGACTGATGATGAATTAGAAGAATGGTGAGTTAGATATTTTGAAGATGATTTGATTTAATAGCACTTTACTTTATGGTGGTGGTTTTGGTTTTGTTAAATAGATGGTGATATGTAGTTGCATACTAGAGGCCATGTCAGGAAGTGATGTGGCCAAACTTGCTGACTCATAAAGCACTTTGAGTAGCAGCCATTTTTGTTTGCTTCTTAATTATTTATATATGTATGTATGTTTGTGAAGGCAATATAGGCAAGTTGACTGAGTCTGATCAAATCACTTAGTTGGAGCTGAGTTTGAATCCCACTTGATTTTAAAGCATAATAAACTGCATTTTTTGGCCACCAATCAATTTTCTTTTGGTTGAATTAAGTTTAGCTCAAAATTTGTGTCTAATTAGTCCTTAAATTTTAGAACTTGTCAATCGGAACATAACTCAATAAACAAAACACCAATTTATTTTAAAGCTTGATTCTTTGATCTCTTACTCTATAATAGTTGAACTCGTCTTCGTTTTAAAAGAAAAGTTGACATGAAACATTTATTTATTTATTTATTTTTTAAAAAACAATAGTTGACCTCAAAAAGGAAAAGATCTTTGAACTTTCAATTTTGTGTCTAATATACTTTTGACATGCTCGAGATTCTTAAATGTTAATGTATTTATTAGATATAAAAGTGAACCTTTTGTTTAATATATTCATGAATTTAAACACATGTCGAAATAGATAAATAACTTATTAGACATAATTTTTATAAGAAATTATTTGACGTAAATTGAGAGTTTAGGAACCTATTAGACGTATGTGTTTAGGGATCTAGCTATTAAAAATTAAAGATTGAAAATTAAAGAATCAATTAGACATTTTTTAAAAATTTAGATATCTATTAGACATAAATTTAAAAGATTAGGGGTTTAATTTGTAATTTTCTTTATTAATTACATCCAATCCAATTTTGAATTTTTCTATAAAAAAATGGGTTGTTTTCAAATATAGAAAAATAGTCAAACTATTTACAAATATATAAAAATTTTACAGTCTATCAGTGATAGACCGCGATAGAATTTTATTGCTCAAGCGATAGAATTTATTTACTTGAGCGATAGAAAGCGATAGAATTCTATCGCGATCTATCGCTGCAGTAAAATTTTTCTATATTTGTAAATAGTTTGATATTTTTTCTATTCATGGTAATTTCCCTAAAAAAATCGGCTAAATTGTAGAAAATGTCTTAGAATTTTGTACTTTGTATAAAAAATAATCTTGAACTTTTAAAAGTTTAAAAAATACCATTAAATTTTTTAAAAGAGTTTAAAAATACTCTTACTGTTAATTTTAGATGGAAACCATTAGTATTTTGTTTAAAAAATACTCTAAACTTTCAAAAGTGTAAAAAATACTCTTAAACTTAAAAAAAAATTAAAAATACCTTTATCGTTAGTATATGAACAAAAATCGTTAGTACCTCATTGCAAAAATAACTCTAAAGTTTCAAAAGTTGCAATGATACTCTTAACCTTTTAAAAGAGGGTAATTGTGACGAATAGCAATTTTAGGAATAATAACTAAGTGTGTAGCAATATTTTAAAAAAATTGCAAATATAGCAAAGTCTATATGTGATAGACTTCTATCACTGATAGACTCTTATCAGTGATAGACTCTTATCAGTGATAGACCACCAAGACCATAAAAAGTCTATCACTGATAGACTTTGATATATTTGTAAATTTTTAAAATGTTGTTATATATGTTAATACTTTGAATCTAATTGCTATATTTGCAATTGTCCCAAAAAAAAAAATTAAATGCTCATACTGTTAGTATAGTGATCAATTTGCTTGAAGTTTTCTTGAATTAAAAAGAAACCAATTTTAATACAAATTAGATAGATGTTGTCTCTCTCTCTTTTTCAGTAGATACTCTCATTTTTTCATATTTATCCACTTATTACACCAATTTTTTCAGCAACCAAATATAAACAAAAATTTTAAGTTAAGACATAAAATCCCATTAAATTCTCACAAAATTCCAAAATCAAATTCTCTCCTTAGAGCTTACCAAAAAGACGTATTTGACTATTAACACTTACTCAACTACTAACTTATAATCTTGTTAAAACATTTAAGTCCTAAGGTGGTGCTTCTATTTTTTTTTTCTTGTTTTAGTCTATATACCTTAACTGAAGTGGACAATTTTTTTTTTTGAGATAAACAAATGTCAAACAATTAATAAAAATCGTAAGAGGCTATTAAAGAAGAGATGAGAAAGAAATAGGGAAAATATAGAAGTATGAGTATCAACCATTTTTGTTCATTTACTAATAGTAAATGTATCTTTTTTTAGCTTCTTCTTCTTAAATCGGTATTTGTTCAATATTTTCGTCAATATTGACATTTTAATATTTGCTTATAATAAATGTCTAATTCAAATAATACACTAATTATTATTTCAAAGTTCGGATGACACGATTCTTCACCCAACAATTAAAATGGAAGAACTAAAACAACATTTAAACGAATCAATTATTAAAGTTGTGAACAAAAATAGGTTTAAAATTTCTTCTTTTTTTTTTAATTTTTCTTTTCTTTTTCCTTTTTTTTTCCTTTTATTTTTGTTAGATCCACCAACCAAAAATGCCAATTGTGGGTGGCACAGTAGGTAGCATCAGCAAGGTTGCTTGCTTTACCTATTTATAAAGCATCTTTCTTTGTTGTAAATCCTTTTTTATTTTATTTTATTTTATTTTTAGACATCTTTATAAAGGCCAAAAGCTGCGTTCTGATTTCCTCCACATTTCTTTGTCTCTTTGAAATAAAAACTTTATATTACTGCTAAAAAAGAGGTTCCATCATACTCTAAATTGCTAACGAAGGCAAAAATATAATGTCCCATTTATTTCAAAAATTTTAAAAATTAAGAAGTAAACTTCTTGTTAAACTAGAAATTACATGTAATGGTTCTAATTACATAAAACTAATTAGCATATCTCATTTTCTCTATATTCAAAATAAGTGTGTTTAGCAAAATTAGTTTAATGGTAAATACTTTAGTAAAAAGTGTTTAATGACCAATCATTGATTTTAGGATTTAGAGTTTAGTTTAGAGAAATTATTTTAAATAGTTGAAAATATTTTAAAATATAGCAAAATGACAAAATAGAAATTTTTTACCATTTTACTATATATGAAAAGAGCCACTTTAGTTTAATTGTTCCAATTATACGAGTACTTTTTATCTATTCTAAAATACTTTTATGTTATTATCACATATGATGATTTTGAGTCGGATATATATATATATATATATATATATATATATATATATATATATATATATATATATATATATATATATAATACTCTCAAACATGATTTTAATATGATATTTTTGAAATCACTATTAGATACTTTTTTTTATATATATACTTAAGATTAAGAAAATAATTATCATTTTCTTTCTAATACTTTTTTTTTTTAAGTTCAACCACGTGTAGCGTAGAAATAAAGTATTTAAATATAATATATGTCTTAGTTAGTTGAATTGTTCTGTAATCTAATTTATATATTTAATGAACTCTTCTCCAATTTAATTTATATATAAACTTTTTTTCTGAGTACATATATATATTTAGTTAATTACATTATTGAAAAATTAGTCAAATGTGTATATATATTAAAAATATAATTAAATAGTCATATTTAGATGTTTCTAGAGAGATTTCTGGTGTGTTATGCTGAATTTTCAAATCATATTTAATGTAATGATTAAGCTGAGTTATCCAAATATGCTTTAAAAAAATGGAGAAGGGAATAGTGAAAGCCAGCAAGGGGGTTAAAGAAGAAACACTATATATAAAAAAAAAAATTAGAGCAAATCCACAAAATGTCAAATGAAATAAATTAAAGAAAGCATAAAATATTAATTATAATATATATGCTGTTTAATTACTGTTTAATTTGATGCTTACCATTGTGAAAAAGCTTTTGGACCCATTATGTCACACCCTTCAACATTTTTTGTTCTTTTTTTTCAACCACATACAAAGCATATTTATCTTCCTCCAAAGTTAAATGAACAACATGAATATTCTTATTTACTTTTGAGAGGTAAATAAATGAAATAATTATCAACTTTTTAAATTCCTTTTCCTTCTCATTATTTTTGTGCCAACATCACCACCCTTTCTCTTTTTCTTTTTCTTTAGGGGAGCTCTAATATTCAAGCAAATTGCATTGGAAAACAACTTTAACAAGTTATGTTGTGTGAGATATCTTGAATTGGCTTAACGCGTTTGAATTTGCATTCTATATATTATCTAGAGTTTGCTGGATGGGTTACCCAAAATTTAGAGGAAAAATGAGTTTTTGCCCCACTTTTTGAAAAGTGAGATTTTTTTTAACCATTGACGTTAAATTCAAGTGAAATTACCAAAAAAAAAAAAAAGAACTTTGCGTACGTGGAGTGGATTTTTTCTTACTCTTCGCTCTCTTGCTCCTTTTACTTTCACAGATCGCTCTCTCGCTCCCTTTTTCTCTCACAAATTGCTCTCCTTTATCTCTTTCTCTCACAGTCTCGCTCTCTTACTCGCTCTCTAGCGTTCAGTCTTAAAGAAGGAAGGGCAAATTTGTAATTTCACGTGGTTATGACATCATTAGAAGGTCAATTACCATTATTTTTATTAAGTGGGATATTTTTTTTATTTTGGACCTCCAAATGGGTCAACTGTGCAATTTTCTCTATTACTTACCTTCTACTGATTTTTTTTTAATACAATAGAAGTAGAAAATTCAAACTTCAGATTTCTTGGTCACTAACAACCTTCGATCGATCTTAGTTAAAAAAAGAAAAGAAAAGAATATGTAACTTTAATTTTGTTATTACCTTATAGTAACCATTCTAATCCACTTTTTTCTCGTCTATCATATTAGCTTCTCTATATAAAAAAAAATGAAGATAAGCTGATGAAGGGATAAATATGTCCTCATGCTTTGTAGCACTAAAAAAGGAAACTAAAAACCAATTCTACTTTATTATCATTTATCATCAACTTTCCTAGTCTCTTCAATATTATTATTTAGTTTTAAATAAAGAGAAGATAGAAAAATCTAGGAAAAGCAATGGATAGAAGAGGTATATCTGCTTAAGTTGAGAGAAATAGTAAAAAGCTTGGAAATTAACAAAGTTTTTTTTTTTTTTTTTTTTTTTTTTTTTTTTTTTTTTTTTTTTTATTTTTAGTTTTATGATAATAATTTGAAAAATATTCGACAATAACATTCAATTTCTAAACCCTAAATTTAGATGAATGTTACATTTTATACCAGGTCTATTCAATTTCAACTCGTTTAAGAAATAGTTTTCAGCAAAAAAAAAAATTATATGAAATTAAATACTTTCAATAATGTTAAGTTTTGCATGATTTAAAAAGCAATTTAAGGATGAGTTAATTTATTAGTTTTTTCTTCTTTTTTTTTTTTTTTTTTTAATAATATTTTTTGTTGAATATATAACATTATATTAAAGACTCAAACTATTATCGTTTTAACTTCTTAAAAATATTTTTGAAATCTTGACTAAAGTTCAAGAAAAACATAATTAAATATTTGCTTATTCTAACCATATTTTATTTTTAAGTTTCTTCCCCTTAATGATAGAGCATACTTGTTTGATAGAAAAAAAAAAAAAAAAAAACTATTTTGGTCTCTAAATTTTGAATTTAGTTTTCATTAGGGTTTCAAGATTTAAAAATGTTATACTTTTAGTCTTGAATTAAATTTTAAGTTTGATTTAAAATTTAGTCCTTAGAGTTTCAAGATTTACAATTTTACTCTTAAGGTTTGAGTTTTTGTTTCAATGGTTAGGTTTCAAGATTTACCTTTTTAATATCGATTTTACACTAAATACTCACTTTCAGTTTTTGACGTTATTGTTTATTAATTAAATTTAACTAATAATAATGAAGTGGAAATTTAAAATTGATTTTAATTGTGATGAAAGAAATAGTGAATCTTAGTTAATTATAATTCTTTTAATTATTTTAAAATAGTTAATATTGATAAGTTGAAAGTGAGTATATTTAGTGAAAAAACCAAATTGAAACAAAATTCAAATTTCAAAGCAAAACAATAACATTTTAAAACTTAGAAACACCTAAAATCTAAAGAGTCAAAAGATATTTGGCAATACAATTGTTTATTTTTTTCGAAATTGTTTGTTTGTTCCCAAATTTTTAATTATAGTTTTCATTATTGAAGAAACACTTGAATGTCTAGAGTCAAATTCTAAACGCAAAAATAGGTTTTTGAAAACTGGCCGTTTTATTAGTTTTTTTTAGTACAAATGAGGGTGAGGAAATTTGAATAACGAACCTCTTGATCCATAGCATATACAAGCTCTGGTTGGCAAACTGGTTTTATTAGTTTTTAAAACTTGGTTTGATTTTTAAAAATATTAGTAGAAAATGTATAAAAAAATTTAGAAATTTGTAGATAAAAGTTGTGTTTATAAGCTTAATTTTTAAAAATAAAAAATAAAAAATAAAAAATAAATTTATTATCAAACAGGATGTTAACAATTTACCACAATCTAATCAAATGAAAAAGAAATATAAAACAAATTAAACTTAATGATGAAGATTTCTTTATAAAAGAAAATATAGGAAGGAAAATAATGTTGCCGAACAAAACTTTTGAAAACAAACGAAATAAGTATCACATAAGTTCTAAAATAAAATCATGAGATATGATAAAATATACGTTTTTTTTTTTTTTTTTTAAGAAAAATAAAATATACTTAGTTTGAAAAATGTTATATCAACATATTTAATAAATATTCCACAATATATTAGCATACAAATGTCAAATCTGGACAAGAAAATCTAAATGGAATTGGTTTCTTTAATATACAAATAGGATTTTCTTTCATTAATATATAAAATAGGATTTATTTCAAAGCAAATACAACAGCATATGAAAATGACTTTATGCACTTTTATCTTTAGACTTTATTACATCATAAATTTTTCTTTTGGTTCATTTACTTTAATTTAATTTTTCTGCCCTTTTATCTTTTGCTGGACAAAAGGTTCCTCCTTTAAGTAAAGGAGATATTATTCTAATGGCATTTTGAAATCAAATTTCTTAAACAAAATTGGTTTTTTTTTTTTTTTTAAATTTTTTTTATAAAATTTTTAATATATTTTTATTAATAAAATAAATGTAAGAGGTTTTACTATTCGATATTTCAATATTTTCCTCGTTTTGACCTAATTTTATATACATCTTGAAAGTTATTGAATTAAAATGAAATAAATTTGTAAGTATAAAATCCTAATAATTCAAAATACAATCATTTTAAAAGTGATCAAAAGTAAACTCAATTTATATGGCTACTTGATATTTTTCTTTAAAAATATCAAGAAAATAATAAAATAGAAAAAGACGTGGATTCTTTTCAAATATAGAAAAATGAGTCAAACTATTTACAAATATAAAATTTTTTTACAGTCTATCAATGATAGACCGCGATAGAATTCTATCTCTTTCTATCGCTCAAACGATAAAATTATTTGCTTGAGCGATAAAATTCTATCGCGGTCTATCACTAATAGATAGTGAATTTTTTCTATATTTGTAAATAATTTGATATTTTTTTTATTTATAGTAATTTTCCAAAAAAATGTGATACAACTTGTTTTTATAAAAATAGTTATTTTCCCCTTTTTTTTATAACAAATAAAAAGTACGTGGGAAAATTTTCACAAATAGAAAAAAATTTCAAACTATTTATAGAAAATAGAAAAAAAAAATACTGATAGACATTAATAGACTTCTATCAGCGTCTATCACAATTATCTAAAAAATTATTATTTTATTAATAATTTCTTTTATTTTTCTATTTTTAAAAATTCTCCAAATACGATTTTGAAGAACCTAGGAAAAAGAAAAGAAAGAAGAAAGAAGAAGAAGAAAAAGATTACGCTTTGGAGGAATTTCTCATTTTCCATTAAATTTACTCGTACGAAATAATTCAACATTCTTATAATTATCTTATAGCATAAAAACAACAACAACAACAATGAAATATAAAAATATGAACCATGTTTTTTAGAAATAACTAAATATATATCGAGTCATAGAGATATCACGAAATTCATTATAGGTTATATCTCAATGAAATTGAAGACTACCAACGGAATCTACGTTAATTCTATGATGAATGTAGGACTATTATTATATGTAAAAGAAGTAATATATGTTTGCATTATATTATATTAAATGAAATACATGTATGTTAGATTATATTATGTAAACTATTATATCATTTCAACGGATATATATGTTAGTATAATATAAACCAACTTGTATATGTTTCATATATATATATGAACTCGAGAGGCGAATTTACCATAGGCCTAAGAGACCCTCAACGTCCATATGTTTTTATATTAATATAAAACAAAGTCATTTTAGTTATCAAAATGGGTAGAACAAGATGCTCCAACCTACTCCATAGCCCAAATTTGAATCCTTTACGAACAATTCTTTTAAATTCTTTTTTTTTCTATTATATTGACTATGACAACACATTTAAATGTGCAGTAAATTTAAAAAAAATTATATAGAATATGCAATAAATTAAAATAAATTGAACAAAAAATTATTTTTTAGGATTAAATTATTTGGTCCATAAACTTTAAAAAGTGTAAACTCAAAATTTTAATTTGTTTGCATTAAGTTTTAAAGACTCAATAAATTAATGAAGATATCCACAATTAGAGAGAGATGAGAATGACATGCGAATGAAGAGGGAGGAGAGAGAATAATGGAGAGGAAGGAGAAATCACAAATATCTACATATAAAAATTAATTTAGTAAAAGGGGTTGATTGCAACCATTAAGAAACCACAAGAAGATAATTGATCAAATTGAAAGTTCATGGGTGTGATTGTAACCAACTTTATAGTTCACGAATGGTTTGTGCAATTTTCTTTTATTATTATTATTTTTTTAAATAGTATATATTAAAAACATATATTAGACGTGAGATTGAAAGTTTGGAAGCCTATCATATTTTTTTAAAATTCAATAATTTATAAGATACAAAATTGAAGGACATCAACTATAATTTTTTTTTTTACCTATTTTAATATTTTTACAAAACTTAATGGAAGAGTTAGAAGAGATCAAAGTTGAATCACGACAATAGCTAGAGAAATAATGAAAACCAAAATTTTAAAAAGAAAGTTGAAAATAGTTTAGCAATATTTAATAAAAGGCAAACCACGACAGAAAAATAATTGAGAAAAATGAAAATTTAAAAACATTTTTATTCTTATTTTTATTTTTTTAATAAAAAAGTGGATGATGAACATTACTTGCGGCTGGGAGTAATTCAAAGATGGCAGGGAGTGACCTATTTTGAAAAAGAAATAGAGGTTAGCTATGAGTATTTTGATTAGATTTGAATATGTTATGGGTAGATTTATCTAGGTACGTAGGCGGAGACTTGGGAGTCTAGAGAGATAAAAAACCTATGGACAAAGATAGCTCAGAAGATCCATAAGAGAACTTAGAGAGAGAGCTCAAAAGACCCAAGAGAGAACCTAGAGAGAGCTTAGAGGACCTATAAGGAAGCTTAAAGTGAGCTCAGATGACCTAAGAGGAAGTATAGAGAGAGCTCAAAAGACTCGTGAGCGAGCCTAAAGTGAGCTAAAAGAATCCTTAAGGAGCCTAGAGTGAGCTCAGGTGACCTATGAGGGTGCCTAGAGTGAGCTTAGAGAACCCACAAGGAGTTTAGAGTGAGCTCAGAGGATCCACGAGAAAGCCTAGAGGGAGCTAAGTAGTACCCATAGAGGATTTAAAAGTCACGTGGAGGACCTTAGAAGACCCATAAAAGACCTTTGTAAGACCCATGTGGGAGCCTAGTGGTAGCTCAAAGAACCAATGGTGGAGCCTAGTGGTAGCCCAGAGAACCCCATGGGGAGCCTAGTGATAGCTCAAAGAATCCCATGGGGAGCTTAGAGGTAGCTTAGAGGACCCATGAAAAGCCTAGTGATAGTTCAGAGAACTTATTTGGGAGCCTAGAATAAGCTCAAATAACCCATGCGGGAGCCTAGAGGAAGCTCAAAGAACTCATGAGAAGCCTAGTGATACCTCAAAGGACTCATGGAGAACCTAGTGGTAGTTCAAAGGATCCATGACAGAGCTTAGAGATAGCTTAGAGAACCCATGAGAAGCCTAGAGGTAGCTTAAAGGACTCATGGGAAACCTAGTGGTAGATCAAATGACTCATGGGGAACCTAGTGGTAGTTAGAGGATCCATGAAAGAGCTTAGAGTAGTACCCATGAAGGACCTAGGAGTCACATGAAGGACCTTGGATGACCCATAGAAGACCTTTGCAGGACCCACAGAGGACTTAAGAAGTCACATGGAGGACCTTGGGAAGACCCATTGAAGACCTCTATAAGACCTACGTAGAACTTAGCAATCCCATAGAGGATGTTGGAGAACCCATGGAAGACCTCTGCAGGACTTATGCAAGTCTTAGCAGTCCCCATAGAAGACTTTGGAGGACCCATGAGTGATCTTTGTAGGACCCATGGAAGACCTTAGAGTGATTGAGTTTGAAACCGTCTAGATTTTCCACAGTCCATAAGGAAACTGTTGAGAAATTGAGTGGGTAATGCACTTAAGCATTGGTTACAACCTCAAGTGGTGGTACTGTAACCGCCCAATGAATATTAACTCAATAGTTTAAAAAATTAAAGATGAGCAGCTATGAGCCTAAGCGTCAGTTAAACATTACTATCCTATATAAACAACGAAAGTCATTGGTTGAAAGTCCGCCTAAAATCGTCTACTATTTTCTACTGTTAAGTTACTCACAAACAAGAGACTGACTTGAATGTCGGTGTGTGTGTGGCTTGACTGATGCCAAAATTTTGGTGTAAACGCAAGTGCACGTATCAAGTAATAGTATAGTAAAATGGTTAAGAGACCGAGTATCGTTCTTTCGAGATTAAATGCCTAAATTATGCTTAGCAATTCTAGAATTGTGTTGATTTTATCTTAGGATTGGACTTGTGATGAATGTTTTTTATTTTTAATTTAAAAAACCAAAGTAAAGATAAGTTTTGAAATTTAAGAGACAAAAATGTTCAAGGGTGATGATTTCCTTAATTACTTCATTAAGTCATGCAAAAGTGCTTATGAATTATTGTGTTAATAATATGTTTAAGCCTAGAAATTATTTTTTGGATTATTATCTCTCAATAACAATCATTTCTCTTGCAAATATAATTGATTACTAATTGCTTGAAACCAAATTAAGAAGTATGACATTAAGAATAGTCATGATCAAATGCATTTAGAACAAGTACTGATATATACTTCTTATTTTAATTGTAATCTCGTTTCTATTGAGATGTATATTCCACATAATTTGTCATATATACACATGTATATTTAGTTATTTTGCAAATATATAATAATAATAATAATAATAATAAATTAGGTCATATATTATTATTTGAAATAAACCTATATATATTTGAAATGGAAAAGAAAAAAAAGTAGATATAAACTACATATATACTATGTACTACACATGACTTTCATGTGCAGGTCGTTGGGAGCGATCTCTAGCTTAGAAGCAACACCACCATCGCCGGGGAAATCATGCTTTGCCCAGATCCGTCGTCCATTCGTGGAGCTTTGCAACCTCAAATGTAGCGTCGCCCACAAAATCTAGCATCACCCAACCTAGATCTAGCGTGGATCAACCCATATCCATTGTGAACGTCCATTTGTGGAGCTCCGCAACCTCAGACCTAACTTTAGATTTGTTGTTTCGGCCTTAGACTTGGCACCGTCTGTTTATGGTTCACCTCAGATCCGTCGTGTTTGGAGCATCTTATTTTTGAGGGTGAGAAAAATAAACAATTTTGGAAAAAAAAATTAATTTAATGCACATGATTTCCATATAATTTTTTTTCTTAATATTTTGTCTTTTATTTTTTTTTTAAATGTCCAGAAATTAATAAAGGTGTTATAGACTTTTGGGCTTGATTTTTATGTAATATTGTAACCTATTAGGCTATTCATAAAAAAATAGTTGATTTAAGACATTCTTGTAATTTGACATATTTAATTAGACTATTAGATAGTTAGACTATTATAGAAAGCTCTTCTCGTTATTACATTTTTAAAGTTCAAATATTCTTACTCATCACTTTTGTCATATAATTCACTTTAAAATAATATTCGAAATAAAATTCATATTTAAAAGTATCCTATAGCTAAATAAAGAAGTTAACATAGCAGTTTGGTCTATGTATTTCAGACTTCTTTCCATTTTAGTTATGTAGTTTCAAATATTCAAATTTTGATGTGTATTTTCTTTTTTAAAAAAAGAAAAGTAAATATTATTAACTCAAATCAAAACCAAAAGGTATACAATCCACAATATCAGAATTAACCAAATATAAAAGCCGAAAAGGAGAATTAGAAGCCTTAACAATTGACCCATGTGAAGAAGAGACCCATATTGAAATGAGTTTGAATTGTAATGTAATCTAAAATTCATGTTTGGATTAAGCGTTTTGGGTCCAATTTGTAATATTAACCAAATCTCTTTTCTTATTATTTTCACGTTTCACGATCTTATTTCTATTCCGCTCGTGATAACTCACGCATTCCAACACTCCTCTAACTTCTAGTAGTCCTAATTACATTCCCGTCTCCGAAACAACTCTTAATTTAAAGTCGTTTTCTGATCAAAATTAATTAAATAATAATAATTATTTTCATGCCAATATATATATATAATATTTAATTAGTAGATATCTATAACATACACAGGTTATAAAATTCATAACTTCCCAATCATGAGTTACAAAATTTGAATTTCATCTTGCAATCTACACACTTTCATGTCCTATAAATAATGTTGTAGGGTAACTTTATAATACACACCATAATTGAGATAACATATTTTCTCTCTAGTTTCTCTTCTACTTTTTTCTCTAATTGCTCTCTTCATTCTTGTATTGTTTTTTATTATTCTTGTTTTATTACAAAAAAAAAAAAAAAAAAAAAAAACACAATGTTAACATAAATATTATTTCCAAAATTCATATAAAAAAAAGCCAATGACTAAATATTTTTCAAAAAAGGTAAACAATCAACTAATAGTATGTACCAATTCTAAGCTTTATACAAAGACTAAATTTGAGTATTTGAGAGTATAGCGACGGAAATGAAATCAACCCTAACATTTGGGATCAATACAGTATTTTAACCCCCCAAAAAACAATATTTAAGTTAGATTAAAATTTTAGTCCATGAATATAGAGGTTTGTGTTTGTTAGGTATCTAAACGTTGAAAATTTTAAATTTAGTCCTTATTCTTATTATTATTATTTTTTTTTTGCTAAAATTAATGAATTCATCACATATAAAATTGAAATTTTAGAGTTCTATTAGACATAAAAAAATTAAAACTTAATTTAATAGATCAATTGATTTTAAATTTTTTTTATTTTGTTCGTAGACATAAGATTAAAAGTTCATGGACATATTAGATACATAACTAAAACTTTAAAGACTTATTAAACAAACTTCAAACTAATATTTAAATGCATAGTTTAGTTTCTTCACTTGGTGTTGAAAAATATTTGGTAATTATAATGAATAGCAATTTTATGGATAATAACCAAGTGTATAGCAACATTTGAAAAAAATTGCAAATATAGCAAAGTCTATCAGTGATAGACCACCTAGACTATAAAAATCTATTAGCGATAGAAGTAGGGTCAATTAGAAAATGAGGGTGGTTTTAAGAAAAAATTGGTGAAAAGGGGTGGTTTTAAAATTATTTAGGAAAGTAGAGTAGTTTTTTTGTCTTTTAGTGAGAACTCTTCTTGAAAGTTGGAATGGGACCCACATAATGAAAGAAATTATAATTATTGTGATTTCTTTTATTTTTTATTTTTACAAATTCATCTTCTTTAACCTTTTAAGGAAACATAATACCATTTTTTTCTATAATTATTATCTTATTGAATTTAATTAAAAAATATTATATATTTAATCATTTTATTAGTAAAATAATAAACTATTATCTATGGATAAAGATAATACCACTATTTTTTTACGTCATATTGTAGTTTTAGTTTACTAAATTTGTGAACTAGGTAATATTTAAAAAGAAAACTACAATATGATATAGTAAAATAAATTTCTAACATAGATAAGTAAAATTCTAAAACCTTGCTACGTGGAAATATCAAAAGTTCTAATTTTTTCTAATATATTACTAATCCTTTTAAGTAAAATTAGTGGATAGTTATATTTTTGAAAAATACCTTTGGTTTCTTAGATTTGGATTTAGTTTCTATTTGGTTCATATGCTTCAAAATCTAACACTTTTGTTTTTGAGATTTCAATAATGTTCAATTTTAGTCCTTTAGATAACATAACTGTTAGGGGTCGTTTGGTTTAAAGATTTATAAAATTAAGCATGACAGTCTTATATAATTGTAATAGATTAATTAATTAAACAATAGACATCATTCAATACATGGATAAAAAATAATTAGTTAAAAATCAATAATAATCTTAATTATAAATATGTAAAAATTGAGTAATAATTGAAATTAACCAATTAATGTATTTAATGAAGATCATATTAATTATAATAATATTATTTAATCATTTTTATAATTATAGTAATTTTAATATTAATTAAATAATATAAGAAAATATATTTTAATAAACAATAGATTATATAAAAAGTGAAACAAACAAATAAATATGATATGTTAATAAAGAATACTAATTTTTTTTTATATTAAATATGATATATTAATAATGAATGAAGTAATAAAAATTAATCATAATAAACAATTAATTGATTATAAATAATTTATAATGATTATATGTTCGTAACGAAGGATCAAATTAAAATTAATATCAATCAATATATGTTTAGATTTTTTTCCTTGATTTTGCTATCTATTACAATTCAAAATGAAAATCCAAAATAATGGCATTTTCTTCATTATGTGGGTCTCATTCCAACTTTCAAGGAGAATTTTCATTAAAAGACAAAAAAAACTACCCTACTTTCCTAAATAATTTTAAAACCACCCTTTTTTACCATTTTTTCTTAAAACTACCCACATTTCCTAATTAACCCGATAGAAGTATATCACTGATAGACTTTGTTATATTTGCATTTTTTTTTTTATTTTGCTATATATGCTAATACTTTAAATCTGATTGCTATATTTGTAACCAAGGATGAAAATATCCATGGATATGTCGATATATCCATAAATCGAAGGGTTCAATATCGATATTAAATATCCATGGATATCTCCAATATCTTTTATTAATGCTTTTAACACATAAAAATGTCACCTATTTAGTCCAATAATGAACAAGAATACTAATAATAATATCCATTAGTTTGGGAGTAAAAACAACTTAATTATTAATTTAAATAAATTTTATAAATTTTATGATTTACAGAAATATCCGTTGATATCGATATTTTGTCGATATATCTGTAAAATTAAAATGTCGATATCAATATCAACATCGATATTTTAATCGTTGTTTGCAACTAATCTAAAAAATATTTCTAAAAAGTAAAAGAAGAAAATTCACATGAGAAGGATCCTAAGATTTTATTAGGTTCCTAAAAAGGCAACCTGAAATGAGGTATTTTTCTATGAACGAAAAAGCCAACAAACCATTACATTCAGTTGAACAAACAGAGGGCTGTTGGGTTTCCTAATTAATGATCATCTCTCAATCCTCCTTCTGTTTCAACTTTAATGATAGCCCACAAAAATTTATTTAAAGTCCCAAAAGAGCCTTTTTAAACACCAAAATTAAAGGCTTCTGTAACTACAACGAACCCTGAACCAAACCATAGATAAGGAAGACATGAAAGTTCTTATCCATATCCATTAATAGCCTCCAATTCCATCGAAGTTCATGTAATGAATAAGAAAGTTGTTAAAATGGTATATGAACTCTTAAGAAAGGCTTTGAATTTCTGACAACTGTTTGGAGAAGTTGAATGTGAAACCTCTTTCATTTATTCACAACTGATACAACCCATTCTCCAATAACCCCACCAACTAACTATAAAAAGGAAGAAGAAAAACCAGAATTCTCTGAGTGGGATTTGACTCAGAAAGGAAGAAATTATAATATTACACTATTACCACCCAAAAAGCTAAGGGTTTTCTTCTTCGAAATGGCCAAAAGGAAAAGGAAAGTCTTTGCAATAAACAGTACTCAAACTGCCTTTCCATCATGCATGCATGCACGGTTTTAAGAACAAAACAACACAGCCTTATTACAACACTAAAACCGTCTTTCTCTGTCTTGTCTTTCTGTCTTGTCTATATGATACCACCATAACAAAATGACATTTGAAACACAATTTCTAACCGCAATTTGTAACCTTCAATTCTATTAACAGGAACGTGGCAAAATGGAGAAGTGCAAGAACAAAGGGAGAGATTGTTGTTGTTGTTGTCCTTGTCCTTGTCGTCGTTGTTGATGTTGTTGTTGTTGGATGTACATCCCCATATGCTCTATGCAGGGATCAAGGACGACGAATCCAACGGCACCACGCTGTCTGGAAAATCAGTTCTTGGTCCTGCTAGGGAGTAGTAAGCAAGTATATGAGCAGGGTGCTCAGCCAACACCATCTCCCCGACTTGATCGGGAACCACGACTCGTCTCGATGGAATCAATTCGATGTTCCAGAATGGGCGGGCCATTGCAAGAAGATCGCGGCCTGAAGAGGACCCTCTGTAGCCTTGAACCCATAGGTACCTGAGGGAAGTTAGTTGCATCACGGAGGCTGCTAATGCTTGCTCGCTAAAGCAACACCCTCTAACCTCAAGCTTCTGCAGGCTGGGGCAGCCGCGCGAGAATTCCAATAGCCCAGCATCAGATTCCCCCACATAACCAAGAAGCATCCATCTCACATTTGGGCTATACCTTCCTATATAACCAAGACCAACGTCTGTCAATCCACCAGGCCGAAGATACAAAGCAAATCTCTTCAGCTTCTCAGAACATCCTCTCAACAGAGCTTGAACTCCATTGTCGAGTGGCAAATCCGTTATCCTTACTTCTCGATCCAGCAGGACGAGGCGGAAATCGCAGAGATTTTTCGAGTACGTGCCGATGCACTCAAGAGATGAATTTGTGATATCCGACACATACACACATAAGTATTCCAGTTCCAGCCATCCCTGTGCCAAAGCAATCAATCCTCTTTGTGACACAAGACCTTCCTCTCCAGACATCCCTGTGCCAAAGCAATCAATCCTCTTTGTGACACAAGACCTTCCTCGTCTTCCAATCCCTGCTCATCCGCACCTCGTTCAATTCTAAGCCTTTTCAGTTACTCAATAGCCATGCAAATGAAAGTATGAGAATAATACCAAATCAGAAAAAGAAATCTGTAATATAAAAAAGGGAAGAGATCTCCATAAATCAAACTACCCAGAATTGAATGAAGCACTTCTAAGAAAAAGAGATGAAAGAAAGCATAGAAAAGGAAAGAAATCATTAAAGCATTATAAGCACTTCTAAGTTGGGGCATCTCTGAATCAAAGTACAATGGTCTTCTGTATGAAGCAGGGCATACAAGAGATCCAACTTCTTGAGAAGGTTTGCAAACGGGAAAACTATTGGCATTTCATTCCTTCCCATGTATGTAAGACCCAAATTACGGAGATTCTGAGGCAAGGCTACAGCCGAATACCTCTCTGGTTCATCATTGAAGGAACCTCCACAAAATTCCTCCAAAGCACCAGCAGCGCGAAAGAAGCCCACGAGATCAAGGATTTCACAATCACTAATTTTCACAGAAATTAAGGAACGGCAGTTTTTGGCTATAAGTTCAAGATCTTCAAATCTGACTTGGGTAAGATCTGTCATGTAAAAATTTAACGTCTCAAGGACTGTGTTGTTCCTAGCAAGTTCATGTAGCCATTCCCCATCTTTCTCGAGAATTGAGCTCTCTTCCAGAAACAATGTTCTTAAATTCCTGAAACAACCGACATTAAAGATGATAAAAATCATCATGAGTAATGCCATTCAGAAATCAGAACTCAATTTTTTTTATTAATTTAATTTCATTTCTACACGGGAAACATGCTATTATTATTAGTTCACAGAAGTACTAAAATTGCTATCTGACATAATTGCTGAAATTGCACTATCAATCCATATTAAGCTTCATTTAAGATAACTTAGAACAGTTTCCTTCTTTACCCAGTTCCCAAAATGTTAAACCTTCTTTAAGAAAATTGTAAGTTACCAGATACTTTCACTCTGTTTCAGCTTCTTATTTCTTTCGTTTAAAAAGTTCAGAGGCATCAAAAAATCGTATCAAAGACCCAGAAAAAGTAAAAATAAAAAATAAGAACCCCACAAAATAATAATAATAATAATAATAATAATAATAATAATAATAATAATAATAATAGTAAACCAAAAAATGGAAAACCAAAAATAAAACCCAAAGACATTAATAGAAATGAATTGGTGGTTTTCAGCTTCATCGTTCACCAGGAACAAACATTAATTCGTTCGCTGCATCTCAAAATTTTTCAATGGCCAGAAATTTCATTTTCAACAAAACATCAAATCTGCTTAAAACGTTGAAGATAGTTATGAAATCAGATACCTGCAAGAGCGTCCGATATGGAATAGTCCATCGGTGGAGAATCCAGAGCATTTATCGAGTTTAAGCGACAGAAGAACACGGCCTCGTGCACGAGCAAGAAGCTCCAGATCCGAATCTACGACAATCATACGCCGGAAGTGAAGAGACCTCAAGCAATTGAAAGAATCAGCAATCTCCCTTACCCATGGAGTTACATATCCTCCCCAATCCTCAGGTATCAAATTAAACATCGCAGCTCTAGGTTTACCCTTCAATTTCAAGGATTCGAGATGAATAAACCGTCGCCGTAACCGTTCCGGTGTGGTGGTGTAGCAAAGAGCTATGGTAACATGCTTACGAGTAAGCGCATCAAGCTCATACCATCTCCGGCAAACTTGAGAGACAGCGTCACGATCTTTCGGGTCGTGAATATAGGGCATTACACAGCCAAGAATCACATCTGACATCCCCATATTTATTCTACTAGTGTCCCGTTCTTCCATAACTTCGATTGAACTCCAAGAAAACAGTCTTCAGTTCCTTCACCTCCAAGTCGAATCACAAATACAAAAACAAAACTCCAAAGTTTCTCAGTTAATTAAAGATCCGTCTCAAACTTGAATTCTTACAGAAGTCAGTCGGATAAATAACTCTTCTAAACACACAATAAAATCCCCCTTTTCTCTCTCTCTCCAAAAAAAAGAAAAGAAGAATAAGCTACGTGTAAATTAAATCTAGAAAATAGTTGAAAATCCGTTAGGAACTAAATCAATCTAGAAAACTCCCCGGGAGAATCAAGCTGCAACGAACACGATCCAGAAGGAATAATTGAAGAAATCGGAGAAGTCCAGTGAGGAAGAAGGAGAGTAATAATCGGATCGAGGAGGAATCACCGGAGCAAGCAATCGGAAAGCGACGGATCATGGAGGCGGCGTAGGGTATGAACTGAGGGAGGAGAGAGAGAGGACGGGGAAGAAGGTAAAAGAAAGAACGGACGGCGGAGATCGACGGGAGGAAGCATCGACGACGACGACGACGGCGAGAATTGGAGAATTTTTGTGGAGTGAGGATTTGATCAGACCTAGAAGCTAAAACTCGAAGACTTAACTAATATGCGCCTCAGAAAAAAAAAAGGAAAGAGAAGAAGAAAGGGAAAAAAAAAAAGAAAAAGAAAAAAGAAAACAGAAGGGCAGGGGTTTTTGGGAAAGAGAAAAAAAAAAAGAAAAAAAAAGAAAAAAAAGAAGAGAGTGGTGAGAATAGATAAAAGAAGAAACGACAAGAATATTAACGACCAATAGGAATTCAGCGTTGGAAAAGCTTAGATGCATTAGATGCTGATTAGTGGCTATTTCTATCTGACGTGGCCGAATTCTATTGTTGGCTTATTGTATCATTTCTGTACTTAATTATTGCCCGCCCCTTGGCCGTTTTAGTTCTGCCGTTAACTTAAAATACCAATATAGATTTTTTTTTTTACAAAAAAAAATTATATTGTATTACAAATATCTCTTTAAAGCATAATTTCTTTCTTTTTTTTCTTTTTATTTTAATTTTTATTATCCCACCAAAATATTTGGACTTATTTTACAGCCCTGTGAATCCATGATTTAATACTTTCTAATGTTTAATGTTTGAATGATTTTTTTTTTTTAATTTTTGGTCTTTAATTTTTGATTGATGTGATGATTTAGTCTATGAATTTAATAATTTGATTTCTATATTGTCATTAAGTTTTAATAGTATTTTTTTATGATAGTAAAGACTATAATTGTAAAGTACAAGACTAAATAGATAATTATTAAAGTTTAGAAAAAAAATATATGGTTTTTTTGTTTGATAATATGCAATTTAGAAAGATTTTTTTTGATAACCATTTCATTTTTTATTTTTTGTTTTTGAAAATTAATTAAACATATCTCCAAATTTCTTCCTTTGTTGTCTAGTTTTTTCATGCCAATTTTGAAAACTAAAAAGGTTGTTTTTATTTTTGAAATTTGGCTAAGAATTCAACTATTGTACTTAAAAGATGCAAATTATTGTAAGAAATATGGATGAAATAGACTTAATTTTCATAAACAAATACAAAAGACGAAATGATTACCAAACACGGCCTTAGCTATGCTCATTTTGGCAAAGTGAATTTGAGGATAAATTTATTATACATGATATTTTTCGTTAGTTGCAATTTTGAAAAAAAATAAGAGAATGAAATTTTTGTTAACTTAAAATTGTACTATTAACTTCAATGTTAAATGTTCGATTTTTCACTCCACAATATTAAAGAAAAAAGAGAGGGAAGGAAATGCTCTAATCTTCCTTTGAATTTATTAATTGCTAATCGAAATTAATTTATTTGTGATATTTTCCACCAATATTTCTTACAATTATAAATTATTGTAACTTAAAAAGTTGTTTAAAAAAAAAAAAAGTCATATGATTGAATTCCTATGATTAGATATGATGTAATATTTTAAGGAAGAAAAAATGTCCCCAAATAAACATAACTTTTAGTAATGAAGTTTATTACTTATTTAAAAAAAAAGTAAAATATTTTTGTCTACTAACAAAAATAGACTATTCCTCAATCTAAATCTTATAATTTTTTTATTTGACGTTTATACATAAATTGAGATTTTAAAATTTTAATTAACATTGTTCCCATTTCATTGTTTTGATAATTTTTTTAAACAAAATTCCTAAATGGTTCTTTTAAATCTATTTTTACAAAATATGCATTTTTTCTCTTTTTAAAATAGCTCATTAAAAAAAACTAAGGACATGAGACCTTAATTTTTAATTTTTATTCATTTAGAAATAATCCTTACTTGGCTATTAAAAATATTATAGGTGAAATAATTGGTTTGAACCAAATACTAACGAATAAGGTATAAGGAAAAAGACTCGAAGTAAGAGTAGAATCGGCCCCAATATGACCCAAGGCCAATAGTCCTGAAAAACTTGATGCATGAGCTAATAGTCTGTTTGTTCCCCTTCCTCTAACTCGAAGACTGCTCTTAAGGTTCAGTTCAATTTGGTACGACTCTCATGTGAAGGAAAAAAAAGTAGACGACCCTTGGTCAATGTTGGCCAAGGACGGGACAGAGTCCTCATTCTCTAACCTTAAACTTTGTTACACCATTTTTTTTTACTTGGGCATCAAAGTGTGTGCAACAAGCACCACATTCGGTGAACAATTTTCTCTGATTGAACCTCATTGAGCATATGTGGATTAAGAAGATTCAATCAGACATATTTATAAAAGTATGTATTTTTAAATAAAATAAAAGTTCAATTAACTAATAAAATTAAAGGACTTAAAAAATGGTTCATCTAACACATATTTAAGTATATATTATTAAATAAATTGTTGTTGTTGGGTTAGATATCTAATTTTCTTTAAGGTATAATAATGTGTATAGTTGAACATTAAGTAGTGAAAATACCTCTCATCTTACCACTTAAACTATATTATGGTTGCAAGATATCTAATTTATCATTTACATCTTCCAAAATTGTAACAAGAATTTAATATAATGTGGAATAATATTTTATTTATCAAACAATATTATAACTCAGAAAATATAAACTTTCAACATGTTGATTGGGAGTGCATTTTTTATCAGATGAGTTACTTTTTACCAAGAGGGTTGTGTTTTTCTTTTACAATTTTAAACAAATATTCTTTTTGAGGAAAGATAAAAAAAATTCAATTGATTTTTTAAAAGATTTTCTCACTTGAATTTATTTATTTATTTTTTGTATTTGAAAAATGTCACGGGAGGTTAAAAATCAATGAACTCTATAAATTAAAGAAAAAGATTATTTTAACAAGTGATCATTAGTTGCCCACATATTATTTACCAAGAAATTAATTTGCTTTATCTACTTATTTAACGAGTAAATATGTATTAAATTGATATTCAAGTAGATGCGATTTGAATGTGAATTTCTTGAATTTTTTTAAGATTAAAATATCTATTCAATTTTATTCTTCTACTTTCAACGGTTTAATTTTAGTCTTGTATTTTGAATGAATCTTAAATTTAGTTTCCATTACGGGTTCATAGTTTATTTTTAGAATCTTTTATGTTATCTATTAATATTTTACTATAAATTTTGGAAACACATTTACATATATTGTATTTCCTTGCAGAAAAATTATTATTATTATTTAATACATTATTATTTAAAATACACTTCATAAGTTATTTTGAGTAGTTGTCACAGACTCAATTTTTTTTTCTTTCTAAAATGACTTATTTTTTAAATTAAACAATTGAGAATGTATTCCAAACACACCTTTCATAAATGTTTTTAATAATAATAAATTATAGATAAAAAATAACCGATTAAAAAAAGAATACTAAAAGTTTATAATATGATATATTAATAATGAATGAAGTAATAAAAAGTAATCATTATAAATAATTAATTGATTATAAATAATCAATAATGATTATATGTTCATAATGACAGATCAAATTAAAATTAATCTCAATCAATAATTACTTAATTATATAAAAAAAAGTAAGTAATCAAATATTATCATTGAAAAATGAACTTTCGTTAAATTAATATTAATTAATTAATTAACTATATCCAAAATGAAATTATATATACAATGATGAACATATGGAGAGGAGAAAACTCATAGTTTTGGATGGGAAAAGAAAATTCTTGTCAGTGAAACAAACATAGTTTTGCATATGCCTGTATCAATTTCCATGCAGAAAACCTCCAACTAAATGACCCCTTAGTGACTTAACGGAAGATTGACTAGGACGATGCTCAATTTTAGTCATCAAATTTAGTGATTTAATGGAAGAGTGATTAGAATGGAGACTGGCTGATTATATTTCAATAATGCTTTAAAATAAAACAACAATATGATGTAAGATTAAAAAAAAAATAGTAGTATTATCTTTATTTATATATAATAGTTTATTATTTTACAAATAAATAATTAATATATAATATTTTTTAATTAAATACAATTCTACTTAAAAAATGAAAAGAAAACTATATGATATAATAAGATAATAATTATAAAAAAAAGTGATATTATATTTTCTTAAAAAAAAATAAAGAAAATGAATTTGTTAAAAAAATAAATAAATAAAAGAAATCCCAACAATTGTCATCCCTTCATTGTGTGGGTCCCATTTCATAGAAAAATGATGCATTTCAATTTGCAAAAGGACTCTTCATTAAAAAAACAAAAAAACTACCTCATTTTACTAAATAATTTTAAAACCACTCATTTATTTGTGTTCAAAACCACTCTCATTTTCTAATTAACCCGTTCACAAACTTTTAGAGGCGGTTTGAGGGCCCGTAATGGAATAATGTAATCCAAAATCAATATTTAGATTGAACGTTTTAGGCTCGATTTGTAATATTAAACCCATTTCGTTTCGACAATTTTTAACCAAACTCTCTTTTCTATTATTTGCACATTTCACTATCCTATTTTTGTTTCGCCTTCGATACCTCGCCCATTCTAATACTCTTCTAATTTTCAATAATTTTAATTACATACCAGCCTCCCAAACACTCCCTTATTATATTAGAAAACATTTAGTTGCATGTGTGAAGATTATATAGTAATTTTATTTTTTAAATTAAAAATAGTAAAGTTATAAAACAAGGTCCGATTATTATTTCAAATATATACATCTTGGAGTAGTAAGACAAAATATTTTAAATGATTAAATAAATGATTAAAATATTTCAAAATATTTTAAATAGTAAATCTGGAATCTACTGTATTTTCAGCAGCAAAAAATTATTTAACAAAAATAAGTGTCATAGGTTTGAGGTGAGATAACATTAAAAAATCATCCTTGGAACTGAAAGAAAAAAAAACGTTTAAAAAAGAAAAGCTTTTCATTATGATAAAAAAACATTTTGGAAATAAGAAATGTAGGATTTGTCTCTTCCATCATCACAACAAATGAGTTCCAATATATCTAATAAAAAGGGAGTTTCAATGCAAATTTTCCTTTCTTAATTTGATACTTTCCAACCAAACTTTTATGAATAACATTTCATTTGTTTTGGAAAGGTTTCGCATAAATTTTATTATGTTTGTAATTTTACAACAATATGTTACTAAAAATAGTTTCAAATTAAAATTAAATAAATAATTATAAATCTAACTTGTAGTCAACCAATTTTGCAAAATGCAATGAGTTTGGTGCGAGAAACTTGCACTCGTTTCTTGTTACCCAAGGACAATCATTGAACTTGTTTGTTGGCCCAATTCTCCGAGTTGACATATATGAGAGTTCCTTGCACCGATATGGTGCCGAAACTACCACACTCTGATGTTTAAGTTAGTACAATGAGTGTATAGTTCAACCAAGCACAAAAAGTAAGATTAGGGCCCTCCATTGGAGATTATGACTTACTTCCTCTTTAAAGTTGTCGAATGAGACTATTTATAATACCCTTCCTCTGACACTCGCTTGTCATGGTAGTTGCGGTTCTCGAAGTTGTAGAGTGTCAGGTCGAACTTAGTTCGATTATTTTCCAATTAGTATATATTCTCCAGTTCAGCTGGTCAGTCTAAAATTTGAGTTTCTAACTTTTTTCTTTTGGGATGTATGTTCTTCTATGTCGCTTCTCAGTTTTCTTAGAGCTTGGACTTGTTCATGGACTTTGGGTCTTTCCTAGAGCAACCCTTAACATAATGTAGTGCATCAATTTATCTTTTAAGATGAAATAAAGAACAAAATTAAGAATAAAAAATTTAATATTTACTGACATTAATCTTTGAACCAATCAATTTGACACAAAATAAAAACAAAATTTCTATGCTTAGCAATGAGCAATTTTACAAAGGCATAAACAAAATGTTTAAACTATGTATAGAGAAGATATGGTTTATATTACAATAGGCCTCATTCATTTTTTTTAGTTTAGAAAAGATTAATAAACAACGTTATAGTAATATAGTGAATTTTATAATTAATTTTTTTTTCAAATTCTATTTTTTTAAAATATAATTGAGAGAATTTGAACCACAAACCTTTTGACCGTTAACACATATCACATGTCAGTTGAGGGCTATACTTACTTTGGCTCTAAATTCTACTTGTTCCATGACATCATACCTACTTCTTTAGTGCAAAATTAAAAGAGTAATTGTTTTACATAGCAAAATCGCTAAAAATATTTACAAATATAGTAATAAGTCAATGTCTATCAGTGATAAACAATGGTAGATGCTTATAAATATCTATCAGTATTTATCTCATAGATGATAGTAGTCTATCAGTGTCTATCACTGATAGACATTGACATTTTGTTATATTTGTAAATATTTTGGTTCATTTTGCTATATTTGAAAACAACCCAATTTAAAACCTACACTCTTGAGTTTAGAATAAAAAAAAATTACATTAATCCCAAATTTAATTTTGGATTATAGAATTTGAAGGACAAATATTTTTAAATTCTAAAGAAATAAAGAATCCTTTCAAATTCCAAATTCAACCATCAACATGAAGATGGTGTTTATTCTTTCTGTTTTTTACAAAAGTGAAAACCTTTTAAATAATAAAAAAAAAGTAAAAATTAATTGATTTTTTTTTAAATTAAGAATTAGCATTTGGACAAAAAAATCTGAAAAATGATTCTCCATGTTAATATTTTTAGAGGTAACTAAGTACTAATAATTAAACTATTATGCTCATCATTTTGGATGAAAAAGATTTTGAAAAGACAAAAGTACTTGTTGGTCAATTGTTTTAAGAATATAAATCCTATTATGTCTTAAATAGCTAAACCTATTAAATTGAAAATTAAAATTTAAAGAAGTAAATAGAGACAAATTTTAGGGAACTAAACTTATAATTTAATTACACTTCTATATTTTGTAGGGATAATACTTCTTATTATTAGTCTAGTGCATGTCAGCGTGTCCCACAACCACTGCATCATCAAATCGTTTTTACTACCTTGCGGTACAACGTTAAATTTAATATATAAATAAATATTTTTTTTAATATTTAATAAAAAACAATATATACAAATATAAAACGTCACTCATTTAAGAGGGCACGCCCCCGTAGCTCCTTGATAGATCCGCTTCTATCTTATACTCATTTCACAAGAATGAAAATAAAAATGTCCATTTCTATTATTGGTGAATAGTAAAATGGTAGAATTAAATCAGTTCGTGGAACTCTTTATTTCATGGTCCCACCATATTTTAATAATTACTTTATATCTTTACTCTTTTTATCTCATCTACAAATGAGACCGCAACATTTTTTTTATTAATTACTTTATGATTTTTTCTTTTTCTCTTATTCACATAACTCATAATTTTTAATAATAGAATCACACAAATCTGTTCATTTATTACGTCTAATCATTTTTATCGATGTAATTTTATTTTAGCTAATATTTTAAATTGAATTAATTCAATAAAGTAAAATATATTTTGTCTTTAAAATTTCAAAAATAACACTATTGGTCTTAAGATTTAAAAAATAATTCTAAATCATTCTTAGAGTCAGTTGTTAGTTGTTAGTTGTTAGTTAGTTGACTAACAAGAAGATGTTGTGGTCATTTAAGATTATGATTACATGTTCTCCTTTGATGATTGGACTATGATGAGACAAAATTAGATGGATTTCTTCCCCACCATCTCCCATTTCTCTCTTTCCTCCTTCGTCTCCTCTTGCGAACCCTATCTCCCATCACCATTCCTCACAATCATACTGTCTTCTCTATCTATATTTATTGAAATCGTTGTGCAAGATTTACGAAATTACCCTTCAAACTCTCGTATGGTCATATAGGAATTGTTAGAGATATGAAATCGCTTGGCTCAAAGCCCAAGTATTTCAAGGATTAGAGGCCCAATGGGTTGAGTTCGGATCCTGAGGAGGTTGAGAATGACCATTAGAGCCATATGAGAATTTGAACCTAGAATAGAATGAAGTCATAAGTCCTATGGCCAAAGGCCTAAGGACAAACCCATTAAAGGGTCGTTCACAAGTCCTATGACCAAATGCTAAAGCTTAAGGACTTACCTACTAAGGAGTCTGTCATAAGTTCTATGATCAAAGGCTAAAGGCCTAAGGACTTACTCAATAAGGAGTCGACCATGGATATTATGGTCAAAAGCCACTTTCGACCTTGGGTGTGGCCATACATATGCAAAAGGAGAGAAAGGCATAACTCTTTTTGGGTATGCATTGGGCATATGCAAGAAAAGGTGGCATAGCCATTTTTGGCTATGTATTGTTCATGTCCTTTTTTGTTGTTCAAGACCAAATTTGGCCATGGGGCATGTCAAGTGTATGACTATGCTTGTCCATCCATTAGCCTATTTTAGGCTTGTGTACAAATGAGATAATGCCGTGTAATCTATTTTCTATTGGCCCAATCTTATCTATATTTTAATCAAGTGATGTTTAATAATTCATTAGACACCCTCGTAATAATTGAATAGTTGATGAACTCAAAGAAAAAGGGTGGTGGACGCTGATAGAAGTCGTCGATGGTGGTTAATGGAGTTGGTTGTTGAAGGTGGCCGATGTAGTTGGTGGTGGCCGTTGTTGGAGGTGTCAATTGAAGCTGGTTGTTAAAGTCTACCGCTGGTGGCGGTTGCCAAAGTTGGTCATTGGAGTTGGTCACCAAAATACTAGTACCTTAAATATCATATTTTGTAAATAGAAATAAAAAGATTTGTTCCACCGATTTTTAAAAATATAATGGATTTTGAGTTATGTTATTCTCCGTCCATTTAGTTATTTTGGGATGTTTGAACATGCACATAATACATGAGATTAAACTAAAGATTCATATCATTGATTAAGTAAGAAAACTCCATATTTGGAGGTGTACAAAATCAACCAATTCTCTAACTTTATAATATTGCACAAAAACATATATCCATAAGTTATAGTCGTCAAGTATAGGCCACCACCACAATGACACCAAAAAAAAAAAATTGTCAACTTATATACATGATTTCAGAGTGATTGCTAGAGTTGGTCGCTAAAGTTAGTCGCATGGGTGGTCGTTGGAGGTGATGTCAAAAGTTGGCTGTTGAAGGTAGTCGTCAGAGGTAGTCTTCGTTGGAGTTGGCTACTAGAGGTGGTCGTCAGAGTTGGCTATTGGAAGTAGTTGTCGGAGTGGGTCACCAAGGTGGTCGTCTGAGTTGATTGGCAGCAGGTGGAATCATTGAAAGTATTGGAGGGAGGGAGAGTTTGCTATTTTAGCCACTAAGTTTGGAAAACGAGGTTATCCCTATTATCTTAACATCGGCCTCAAATGCTTAGTGGACTATTATAGTCCACTCAACTCATTTCAAATTCGTACCCCAAATCTATTTCTATACTATTTAAAAGGAGAAATTTTGATTTCCGTTTTTGCTTCTTTTATTTGATGGTTTTAGAGATATATATGAGGTAAATTTTATTTCAGATTAAATCATTCCACCTTCGATTTATCTTTGATTTGATTTTTAGTGTTTTTAATCATTTTTATATTTGGTTTTTAATCTTCACGTTAAAAACTTTTAAAATTTTTTTTTATTCCACCATTACATAACTAATTCAAAATATTTACCCCTTTTATTTGATGGTTATATAAATATATAAGGTAATTTTATTTTAATTATGAAGATTAAATCGTCTGTAACCACCCTCGATTTATCTATAATGTTAAATTTTTTATTTTTGTTGTTTTTTCAATCATTTTTTGATCTGGCTTTTAATCTTCACGTTAACAACTTTTTTTAAAAAAATTTTATCCACCATCACATGGACCAATTCAAAATAAAATGAAATTAGTATTTGAAATCTAACATCTATAAATGATTAAATTAAAGAGTATTGGTTTTGAATGACAAAAATGTTGCAAAATAACAAAATGTCACTGTCTATCAGTGAGAAACAATGATATTTTGCCATATTTAAAAAAAAGTTGCTCATTTTGCTATATTTAAAAACAACTCTAAATTAAACCACTAGTTTTAGATGATGTATCCATTCTTTTTCTTTCTTTCTTTCTTTATTTTGAATTCTTTTGCTTTAATCCTTTTTTTGTAGAATTATTTTTGCTTGGTGTCCATAGACAGCGATAGAATTCTATTGCGGTCTATTGTTGATAGATAGTAAAACTTTTATATATTTGCAAATAATTTAGTTCATTTTTCTATATTTAAAAATAATTTTAATAACTATTATTTTTTCTCACTACATTTTTTATAAATATTCTTTCAGACTTATTTAGAAAATAAAACTCCCTTATTCATACTTTAGTTGTATTACTAAACTCAAACCTTTATAATTTAGGTTTGATGGTTGCGTGCAGAGTAATAATTGGGATTTTTAGGGGCAGAAAAGGAAATAAATATTAAATAATAAGAATGATGTGCCAAGTGTAACTAATATATAGATAAAACAAAAATAAAAATTCAGTACGAAATTATGTTTTCTTTATTGTTTTTTTAAATATAAAAAAATTAGTCATAGAACAGTAAATTTTTTTTAATAGATCGCGATAGACTTCTCTAACAGTCTATCGTGGATACATAGTGTAATTTTTCTATATTTATAAATAGTTTAATATTTTTTCTATTTATAATAATTTTTCTTTTATTTATTTCAATTATAATTTGATATATTTTATTTCAGCATTTCAACTTTCAAGGGAAGAAAAAAATGAAAAAGAAAAAAATTGATCTCTGACAGTTTGGCACATAAACCTATTAGGTTATATTAATTTTCACACTAAGCTTTCAATTTCACATCATTACAACTTAAATTTAAGTATATGCTACAATTTTAGCCTAAATTTATAAAAGTAGTATAATATTTTTTAATCTCGAAAGTTTTTGTTCGAAAATTCTTTTTTTTTTTTTTTTAATATTTGTTAGAAAATTCTTTAACATAAAGCTTGGGGCGTCCAAATAGTTAATGAAAACATTTGTATAGTATGAAATTGTTAGATTTCCAATAAATAAATAAATATAAAGCTATGATGTTAGAGCCATAAATTACGTGTTTCAAAAAAAAAAAAAAAAAAAAAAAAAGAGGAGCCATGAATTTCGGTTGAAATTTGTTAGTTCTTGCAAATTTTATTCAAATGCTTAATTTATACATGAAGTAACCAAAATTTTGTGCCGAACTTGAAATTATTGAAAGTGGTTATTTTATAGAGATTTTTGTATTCATTTCCCTTAAAGTTGGTTGGCACCAAAATTAAATAGATAGTTGAACGCTTATCAAAAAGTGTCTGGTTCAATTTGATGAATTTGAAGGGAAAAAAATAACATTTTTGTTGTTAAAATGTTATTTTGGTCCTCTACTTTGAGGTTTATTCAATTCTAATTCTTATATTTTAGACCCAATTTGGTAACCATTTGGTTTTTGGTTTTTAGTTTATGAAGATTAAGTTTTTTTTTTTTTTTTTTTTTTTTTTTTTTTTTTTTTTTTTTTTTTTTTTAATCATAGTTTGTATCAATCTAAGTAGAAGAGTTGAATTTTTAACCAAATTCTAAAAACAAGCTTTTTAAAATATACTCTTTTTTTTAGTTTTCAAATTTTGAACATGGGTAAGAAATAGATGTCAAAGCAAGAAATTTAGAAGGGAAATGAATGTTTATAGACTTAATTTTCAAAAACTAAAAACAAAAAGTTTAATGTTATCAAACGAGGCTTTAAATATCCAATTTTAATTCCAATACTTTCAAAACACGTGATAGATTTTTACTCATCTAAGTAACTCATAAGTATCACAGCTATGCAACTCGAAAATTTTTCTAGTATTACTAGAGTATCATACTTCTTTCGTTTACATTATAAATCTCTATTTTTATAATGTGGGTGAGTACCACCCTATTTGTAAAAGCATGTTGATGTGGTGAAGATGCAAAATAATTTAGACTATTTGATAATTATTTCATTTTTTACTTTTAGCTTTTGAAAATTAAACATATTTCCTCTCATTTTCATATAATATTTGTATTTTTTTTAAGTATCAGAGTTGAATTCTTAATTAAATTTCAAAAACAAATTTTTAAAAATTACTATTTTTAGTTTTTAAATTTTGATTTTGTATTTTAAAATATTTATAAAAAATAAATAATAAAACAAGAAATTTAGAAATAGAAGAATCGTTTATAAGTTTAATTTTTAAAAACTTAAAAAATTAAAAAACAGCTTTAATCTCATACGTGTACTTAAGTAAAAATTAAATGCAGCGAACTATAAGAGAGGGAAAATACAGTTTACTTTTAACTCTTCGTACATAAAAGATAATGGCTTCATATGTAGGTGGAGGAAATGATGATAATACTTAAAAAACAAAAAACAAAAAAACAAAAAATGTAAAGGGTATAAATTTGAAATCTTTCTATAGGTTCTAGAATCAGGGTTACAATTGATTTGGACCTTAGCCAAAGTTCTAGTCAGATTAAAAAACGACATTATATTGATTTTACTTTTAAAATCTACTTTTGGACTAGTAGAAAGAAATCGTTTAATTTTTACTTCATGAATAAGGGACTATATCCAAATATCTTCGATATGAACTTACTTGATCTTAATCTCGTTTGAAGTATATGTAAAATGTGGAGGTTGTAGGATCGGTATGCCAACCCTAGAGAGGTGACTAGGGTTTTTCAAATGAATAGAAAACTTTTTTCTAAAGTGGGTCTAATTAAATAAATTAATACAGTAATTTAAACAATGATTTTATGCAAATAAATTTAATCCAAAATAACCAAATAAATTAAAAATAACAATTTCAAGCACCCTATTTAATTTTAATAATAAAATTGGTAAAACATATGCACATTTAAGAACTACCAACCAAAGTAAACAAATACGACCAATTAAATTCAATGAATAAATTTTGCAATTAATTTCATGCAATAAAATATAATAACAAATTAATTGCAAAAATAAATAAGAGAGAGATAGAGAAATTGACCCTGAATATTTTATAGTGGTTCGGCACAACTGACCTACATCCACTTTCCAAGTTCCTCTTGGGTATATCACTTGACTTGACTCTTTCTACGACTTAGAGTAGAACTATTACAACCAAGAACAAACCCGATCCTTTCCATGGTTTAGGATCAAACTGTTACAACTACACTTTTTCGGGATCAAAAGCAACTCTTACAATGAATTTGGAAATGAAGAACAAAATGAGAAAACTCTCTCAAAGAGTAGATTTACAAATTTGAAACGCTCAATAAATCATCCTCACAATACAATATATCTTTCTCAAGAATTAGATGAAAATAATAAAATTGAAACTTGGAGAAAGCAAGAATGAAAGCTTTATATTTTATGGAGAATTGAAAATAATAAGAAATTGTTGTTGAAATTTGAAGAAGATGAAATGTTTAATAAGAGAGAAAAGTTGTTGGAAACTACATTAAATTTGGACCATTGGATGATGTTAAAAGAAAATTGAATGGTGGAGATTTAAACTCAACTAGCCATTAGACACAAACATATATGATAATATTAAATTCATTTTTTTAAAAATTCCCTCCTAAAATCAATCAAAAAATCAAAAGCCCATGGGTCACTTATCTATTACTGCACTTCCTCTACTAGGTTCACTTTGATGATTTGGCAATTGGCCGCCACGTCACCGACATTCGGTATTTTTTGTTAAGCTTGTTTTGGCAATATTTTTTTCGTTTAAACTCCGATTTAAGTGATTCAAATTGCGTTGGAATCATTATTCCGACCTCTACATAATAGGCACTTTAAAACACTAAAACTATTAGTGAATAAAAGTAGCTTTGTTATCACTAAAATATTAATGAATTAATTTAAGATTAAAGTAAAAAAAGCGAACCGAAATTAGTAGTTAATTACCCTGATCGTCATTCAAAACGGTAGAAAAATAATTAAATTTTGAAAATTAGAGACAATATGATTAAGGCTTTCCCTGAAATTTTTTAGTGGGTGCTTTAGAGATATTTTTTTTACATACTTATTAAGCACTTACAAAATCATATTCCAATAAAAAAGCAAACCCTAATTAAGTCCAATCAATAAGGGACTAGTTTAATTTCGGTAGAGTATGTTAGATAATTTTTAAGATTTGAATTGTACTTATTTATTCTCTTTTATTTTAATATTTTATCTTACTCAATACTCTTCCAATTAAATAAATTAAAATGCCTAGAAAAAAAAATTAGTGCAGTGCGAGTATATCTTCTTTTTGGAGTAGAGTACCAAATAACTTAGTACACAGTACGAGCATATTTTCTCTTTGGACCATATTCATTAACGTGGATGACTTCATAAATTATAGAATATTCTTCTTATTTCAATCTACTAATCCAATTATTTTCATATTATTTTAGAAATTTTTATTCCCCTACCATTATTTCCAATAGAGTATAAGACTATTACATTTTTTTGTCACTATAGCTTAATATGACTAATTATTTCAATCGTCAAATATTGGTCAGATATAGAAAAATGTAGAGATATATTAGCTATCATATTCCATGTTGATTAGACAAGTGATTAACACAAAAATAAAGTTGAAGGATTGAAAGATTCGTTCAAAAGAGAGTAGTGACAAATCTTTATTATCTCAACACACTTCTTAATCTATAAGTTAAGCTAACTATTTAAAAAAAAAAAAAACAAACAAAAAGAATTCATGTATTTTTCAAACCACTACTTTCCAAAAATACAAGGCTTAATACACTGCAAGAAATTGTTTTTTTTTTTTTTTAACAAAAATAATATATTCAAACTTTTAGATGATCTTTGTTCTAAATTTACAAATTTTCCCTCAAACATGGCTAAAAACTAAAATATTGTTTGAGTGTAAGGACTTGACTTTTTTGAACAACATTTACCAAAGTTGTTATTCATACATGCTAAGGCTAAGGCTTAAAGTTTCAAAAAGTGCAAGAAACAAAGTAATATTGATTTAATAAGAAACAAAAGTTTTCTTGTCGAGACCCATCAAACTACAAATTTAAAATTAATTTTAAATCTGAAACGTTTTTGAATTTTCCTATAAATAGAGGACAAAGATTTCAGTTTGTAGATACACAGATTTCTTCTTTTCTCTATTTTCCATCTCTTTGATTTTTTCTGAGCAAAAGTTTTTTTTCTTCTTGATTACAACTCTTTTTTGACGAGTGTTCGTCTGTCAAGAGTGTTGTGTTAACCTTGGGGAGCAACCGACATGAGACGAATAGCACCGATGTGATCATGTTGCAATTTCTTTTAAGGCAGTGGTCATTCTACAACACAACAATCAATTTGGCATCGTCTTAGTTTTCATATTAATGCTAATATCATATAACATGCCCATATTTTCCTACATTATGACTTTGTTCCCTATCTATGGAACAACCTCTTCAATAAGGGATAACATTTCAACCACCCTTCCTTTTCAAATTAACTCTTTCTCCGAGGACGTTGTTGCTTAGTTAAATTTATTATTCAAATACAACTGTGATGTTTTTAACATCACAATAACTTCTTTATAATCTTTTGAATTAAACGAAACAATCATACTTTCACAAATAAGTTTCACAACAGACATCACATTTAAGTATGAGAGTATTGTTTAAGCTGTTTTTTAGTCCATTAAATCTCATCTCGTTACTGATTATAGCTCAACTACCATTACATTAAGCAGACTTTCATGTAATTTTATCTTTTCTCTTTTCGTATGATTTTCTCATTCAAAAAAGTGTCATTTTCCAAAAGAGATATTGTGATTTGAATTAAATATGCAACCTATGGATTGTTAATATTTAATTGTAAGGGACATATTTAGTAAATATAAAATTTGAAAAGATAGTAAATATAAAACTTGACAAAAGAAAAAATGATCCGAAAATATTTTTCAAATGTTGTACCTTTTTAATATACTAATCAGATATATGGGCAAGGTGAAATTTTATATTTTTATTATAAATAAAAAAAATAGGCAAAAAATTATTATATAATTTAATTTTATAAAATAGAAGATGTTAATATTAACTTTTTCTTAATTTTTTTTGTTAGGAAATGCTATTCTTAACATATTTCTCATTCATATGATATTCTTTTTTCACATTTCAACCACGTTTGGAGATTGCACATAGATGAACAACAACAAACATAATCTATTAGGGCCACTCTTCATATTATCATTTATTTATTTATTTTTCTCTGTTGTAAACATGGCCGGTCTGTTGCGATTGCCTAGCAAAAACGTAGTGTTTTTTTTTCACAAAGTCATAATTTCATTTAAACACTATTTATAAAAATGGTTTAAAATAATAACACTAATATGTTTGGTTATATTTTCTCAAACGTAGTTCTATATAGGTTTGTTTAATTTGATATATACTTAAAGTATATCTATTAATGTCAAATTATTATAAAAGACGACTATTAAACACTATAAACTAATAATTTCAACCTTTTATTTAATAGTATTGTTCATGGGAGATAATCGATGCAGTTGGTTGTTAGAGTTGGCCATTGAAGATGGTCATTGTTGGAGCTGGTAGTTGGAGTTAGTTGCAATGGATGGTTACTGAAAGTGGTCATTGGAGTTAGTTGTTGGAGTTGATCGTAGAGGTGGTCATTGAGATGGTCACCATTGGTGGTCGTTGGAGTTTTAATCGTGGATGGTGGTGGTCAGGGGTGGTCGTCGAAGTTGCCTACCGGAGGTTGTCATCGTCGGAGTTGGTCGCTAGAGATGGTTGTCGGAAGTTTCATTAGAATCAATTTTTCCTGGCAGTGATTGTCTTTGGAGTTAGTTGTCGGAGGTGGCCGATGGAGGGTTGTGGTACCGGCCAACAACAACCATGGTCAAAACGAGGTAGATGATTAGTAAGAGTATTTTGGTAATTTAATATATTATGCAAATTAAAGAGAGATTAACCATTAAACACTCAAAAATTCTTTTTTCTAAAAGTTGGTTTCAAATGTTTCTCTCAAACCAACTTTTTTTTATAAATTCATTTTTTCAAAGATACTTGAAAAATTAAACCAACAGACCCTTACACTTTTTGAAAATATGTTTTAAAAATTATGCTTCTTCAATTATAATTATAATTTATAATTAAAAGCAATTTGTTCTTTTTTTAGTACAACAATTCTAGAGAACGGGAGATAATTTGAACTTCTAACCTGTGAATTAAGAATATGTCTTATGCAAGTTGAGCTATTGGTGAAAAATAATTTGCTTCAATCTTTAAGATGCACACAATATTTGGGTACATCATAAGAAGTACAAATTTTTGTAAGTTTCGACTATCACACACAACAAAAGATAAAATAAAAAATATTTTAATAAAATAATAAGAAAAATTTATCACGCGGTAAATTATAATTAGATAATCTAGTGAAATGCAAACCAATTAAAATGTACCCTAAGTATTTTATGATTAAAAAAAAAAAAAAAGAAAAAACTCACACCTCAAAAAATAATAAATAATTGATTGAAATTCAGCCGTTGCTTCTCTACGTCAGCTTTTCTGTCTTCATTGTAAATTCCTTTTGAATGGATAAACCCTTTTATTACGGTATGGTCCTTCTCAAAAATTTAAAGAAAACAATCAAATTTATTTCAAACATTAATGAATGCCCAAATGAATTTTTGGTTCGCATCTCAATATTTCATCCATATTTTTACCGCGACATTGACATAAAAAGGTAAATCGAATTTTTTATTATATAATAAATAAATCAATTTAACATCTTTTCAAAAAAAAAAAAAAAAAAAAAAAAAAAAACGTGGGTAATATAAATATAATATAAGTAATAAATATTTGAATGTATTTAAAAAGTGTGAAATATTTATTTATTAATTTAATTGGCAACAATACTTTTATCGATATTTTTTTATCGACATTATGTAAAGTTGAGAGTTTTGAGACCACGACATCCTTACATATACTTTGATAGTAAATGATATATTTTGTGGGAGAAATCAATATTTACTCAATTTTTTTTGGAATCTATCAATTTCATCAAATTATTGTAACTTTTAATTTATAATAAGTTTTCATTTGAAAAATTGTTAAAAAAAAATATTCTCTTATACTTTACATGAAGTATAAGACAGTATGGTACACGTACAATAATATTGATAATATTTTAATGAAAAAAATGATATTAGAGCTAAAACTTTGACTTTTATAAGTCTCTTGACAAAGTGGTACACATTTCATGGTTAGTTTGTCAATTAATCAAATGTGAGTTTATTCAAAATTTGATATTATCCAAATGTGGTTTAAGATATTGATGTCGGTGTAAATGTCCAGAACTCAATTTTACGAAAAGATAAATAAAATATCAATGTCGATTGATATTTCTAAAAGAACTTTAAAAGAAAAAATATTTAAATTAATGAATAAACATTTCACACTTTTTAAATAAGTTTGTCTTATTATATATATATATACTTGAGAAGATATTTTATATTTTATTGATTTTTTTACGATATAATAAAAATGTTGATTTATCTCCTTTATATTGTTGTAAAATCTATATATATACAAAAATATCGATGAAAATGTCCATATGTTCATGAAAATGCAATGCCATATATATACATATATGATATAGTTCATATGGAAAGTTTTATAAGCTATTTTTAAATATAGAAAAATGAGTCAAACTATTTATAAATATAAATAAAATTTTTATATATTTATAAATAGTTTGATATCTTTTGTGTTTATAGGAATTTTCTAAAATTTATTATATTTATTTCATTCATAGATATAGGGAAGTTTATCTTTAAAAATTTGAAAGCGACATTGTTTCTACTCTATTTAATTTTGACTTACCGAAAACTATTGAATACTAATTATTATTATAAAAATGTTGAAGTAATTAATATAAAATTGAAATAAAAATAAAATATAGAATTCAATTGACAATGCAAAAGGACTTATTGGACAAGTTGATTGAATGAAGCTCTAATGATGATATTGATTTTAATGTAAAACAGCTTGCATTATTATTTGTTTGACTATTATGAACCAACTCTTAAATACTTGCATTATTAATTGTCCTTCAACTTATAAGACCATAATAATAATAATATATATTAATATTAGTACTAAATATATACATATACATATATATATTAATGCATTGCCTTCAACTTGGCTATGTTATATGGAATTTCCATTTTCTTTTTTCCTCACTGAGAGGTAAGAATCTCTTATTCAAAACAAAAATGGATTTGGATGCAAATCATTATTACTATTTTTCTTCTGAATTATATCTACTTTGATATATTTTAATCTTTGTCGTGTTATTGAGATAATTTTTAAGGTTAAATTATAAATTTGATTCCTACCAGGACGGATCTAAATAATATTATTTGGAAGAGACGAAATTTCAATAATATTCTAGGCAACGATTAAAATATTAGCTTCGATATTGATATCGAGATTCAATTTTATGGATATATCGATAAAATATCGATATTGATGGATATTTCTATAAGTCACGAAATTTATAAGATTTATTTAGATCAATAGTTAAGTTGTTCTTACTCGCAAATTAAATTATGAATATTGTTATTAGTATTTCTGTTTATATTGTACTAAATAGATGACATTTTTTCATGCTTTAGCATTTATAAAAGAGTAATGATAAGGTATAGTCTTGGTTACACCTATCTCCATGTAGCCCATTATTTATCACATGGTAATAAAATAATAGTTTTAAAAATAAAAAATAAAAAAATTGCTACATGGCAGGTTTTAATTGGATACTTAGTGGACTACATGAAGATCGCTGTAGTTATTTTTCTTTATAAAATATGTTGGAGATATCCATAAATATTTAATATGTCTCTTTAAACTTTCAATTTTGTATTTTAATAAATCACTTGTTAACATAGTTAACATTTTTTAAAATTAACAAAATTATAATGCATAAAATTAAATTTTCTGTCAGGTAGATCATCAGAATTTTAATTTATGTCTAATAAATTTATGAATTTGTAAAACTGTCAAATAGGTCAAGAATTTATTACACGCACAATTAAAATTTTCGACTTATTGGATGCAAAAGTAAAAGTAAAAGACGCTTTTAAAATTTCAAAAATGGGTTAGGCTTAAATTGAAAGTGTAGACCATCTATTTGAAACTTTTCACAAGTTTATGCTTTTGTTTGACACAAACATGAAATTTCATATTCTACCGAACTAATACTTTAAATCTATATTTCACCAGCATTATTGCGTCACATTTCATATTTTTTTTAAAGTGTCCCTTCTATTTATTTTCGAATTTATTGCATTCTTTAATTATGCCGAATTGTTCAATCACTTGAATTATTTATGAAAATGTTTGATGTTGATTTAATTTTTCGTTTCTTTTTATGAGTCATCAATCTGTCCCTCATCCCAATATATTGATATTATTATGACAAGTTGTGAGATGTTATGCAATTTTTTTTTTCTTTTGTCTTATGGTAATTAGGATTGTCCCTCATTCTAACAATGATATAATAAAGTTGATAACAAATTTGGCCATACATCCCTTTACAAGGACAAAATAATATGGGTTGATGACTTATTTGTGAAAATTTAGATGCCAAAGTTTTGCCTAAAGATTTTTACTCGTCTTATTATTGATGTTGATGTTAAATTTTGGACAAGGGAAATACATCTGACCTCTACGTGACATCAATAGTGAATTTGTTTGAAGGAGAGAAGAACGTGGCCTGCAAAAGAGAAAACCTGCACACCGGTGTGGTGACACACTTCGATGCTTAAGTCAAAGAGTGCAAGAGTGTGGAAGCGAGAGAGTTTGAGTGTAGGACACAAATTACCTCATATGGAATTATAATGATGTGTACTTATACGGAAAGTTGACCTAGGTCGTCCCTAAGGTTTCAAAGTCGCCTCATGATAATAAGATAACCTATCGGGCCAAAAGGTGTGCCTAGTTTCGTGTTTGGCTAGGGTTGGCCTCGACCTCGGGTCGAGGCCGAGCATCTCTCTTAGGCCATATTTTGGGCCTATAGGAATCTCTTGGGGTCGGGGCATGCATAAAGCATGCCCCATTAGACGTTTGGAAAGGCTCTGTCTCGGCCTTGGCCGAGGCCAAGCACTCTGGCTTGGGCCAGCCTTGACCCCTTATCCTTAACCCAATTTGGTCCCAAGTTGTCACTTTCAGCCCGTATCTTACCCTCTTCTTGATTTTATGGTTCCTATTTGCACTAGATGTCAATTATATCTATTGGTCAAAATCACCCATAACAATTGATATTGTAAATTTTTTTTTTATTGTGGTCATGATTTTGGTCAAACAACTCTTAACAATGACAAAACGAATGAGATTTATGCTCTAAAATCTTTTAAATATTTGTATATTTAATTAATTTAGTTAATTTTATAAAAATTAACAGAAAAAATATCAAACTATTTACAAATATAGAAAAATTTTACTGTCTATCGCTGATAGAATTCTATTGCTCAAATGATAGAATTCTATCACAATCTATTGCTGATAGACAGTAAAAATTTTCTGACTTATTTTTCTATATTTGAAAATAACCCTTAATTTTATATACAATATTAAAGACTGTAACCTAACTTAATGGGTCAAGGGATTATATATATTTACTTTTTTAAGAGGTAGGGAATTCAAATATTCACTTTTTGTTCGTCATCCTTCTTTAATTTGTTTTAGTATATTATCTTTTTTTTTTATAACTTGAATTATCTTTAAAAAAAAACACACAACAACAACAAATGCTCTTTTCTTTATTTATAACATAACACACTCTCGACAAGTTAACCTCTCTCAACAAGTGATTAACATACCTATAGTTTAAAAGTATGTACAAGCATTTAATCTAATTTAACATTGAATTAAAAATCTTGTCCTTGGAGCATTATGTTGTTTTAGTATATGAACTTATAATCAAGTCCTAAACTCTAGAATTGTACTTATATTTCAGCCTGAGTTGTTAATACTTAAACCATGTGTTAGTCAAATTTATAAATTTGGATGAGATGTGACACATGATGATGATATGGTAGCTAGTTGAAGAAGATGATAGTTATATTTTTTTTTTGGCAAAGTATTAAATTTTTGTCGATATATCAGACATTTTCGTCGATATTTTATATATCCATAAGTTCAACATAGACATAAAGATGAATCAACATTTCCATTATACTTGAAAAAAAATCAATGAAATACAAGAAAAACAACAAAATATCACTAATACAAATATATTATAAATAATTAACATCTTAACCAAGGTTCGAAATATCGATATCAATAGAAATATCGAGATTCCGATTTTACGGAAATATTGATGGAAATATCGATATCGATGGAAATTTCGGGAAACTTTATGGAAGTTGGTGAAAATTGATGGAAATTGTTATAATTAGTTAATGAAACTATGATTGTAACTGAGTTAGACTATAATTGACCATTTTTAATCATTATTTCTATAAAGGAAGACAATATTTAGATGTATATTGTGAAATACTTATGTAAATGTCAATGCGAGAGCAGAAATTTAAAAAATGGGAGTTTTTAAAATTAGAAAAATAAGGGAAACTATTTACACAAAATAGCAAAATTTTTAGATAGTTGTGATAGACGCTGATAGAAGTCTATCAGGATCTATTAGCGATAGAAATGATAGATGCTGATAGAAGTCTATCAATGTCTATCAGTGTTTTTTTTGCTATTTTATGTAAATAGTTTGACATTTTTGTCTATATGTGAAATTTTCCCTTTAAAAAAATGGAAAAATAATTACAAAATTAAAGAACATGAAATATTTACATATAAAATAATTGTAAATTGTTTATTATAAAATAAAATGGATATAAAAATGAAAAATCATAACCTTAAACTAACATAACATAACACAATAAGGATAGAAAAACCATAACATTAAAATAAAAGGGATGTAAAAAGCATAACATTAAACATAACACAATATAATGGAAAAGAAAGAAGAAAAAGAAAACTCTAGAAGTAGATAGAGCTTGAGAGAAAATGAGAGGAATATTAAAAAACTCACATCAATTCAAGTTTGAGGTGAAATGATGTGAAAACTCAATGGAAAAGATTTGAATGAAAATATGTTGTTTCTTGATGGTAAAAGAGAAAAAAAAATCTCATTGAACTAGCATAGCTAATTGCAAAAAATAAAAAAATAAAAAAAAATCAAAATTTAGATGGAAACCTCGAAATTTCGATGGAAATATCGAAATTTTGATGGAAATTTTGAAATTTCGAGAAATTGGGAGAAAATCTAAATTTCTCTCCTACTGAAATTTCGAGCCTATCAAAATCTCGAAAACTATGGTCTTAACTCATAATAAAGGATAATTTATTTATTTATTAATTCAAATATTTTTGAAAATTTGAATTTTTATTATTTTCATAAATATTCATCAATATTGATATTTTATCAATATTTTGATTGGCATTTTTGTAAAACTAAGATTTCGGGCCAAAATGAGCATAATTCAACATAATGCTTGTATTATCAACCTCGAAGTCAAAGGTTCGATTCCACCTTAAAGATTGTATAAAAAAACTGAGACTTCACTATTTTCATTGACTTCAACATTTTAAAATTTTAATGGTATGATCTATCCATTTCTTTTAAATTAATTATATAAACAATGACTTCACCCCATTCAACTTTTATCTAATGGAGTGTTGTTATATCAAAATTTTGTCAACGTAGATCAATAATTGAGCTTAAGGATAAACACATAATTCGAAGTCATCCATAAGAATAGTTAAAATCTAATCATATATACTATCCTCAAGGACAAAATTTATTAGTTTAATTTCTTAATTCCAGTAAAAAAAAAAAAAAAGGTAATTCAACAAACAAATAAAGATCAAATAATGGAATTAGATGCTTTAATTAGGGTAAAAATGAATAATTTTTCCCAATATTTTGACCCATAACAATGAAAGTTGGCTAATGGGTTGCTTTGCTTTTAATACTTTCTCTACTCTACTCTCTCTCTCTCTCTCTCTCTCTCTGTGTATATATATATATATATATTAATTAGGGAATAATTAAAAGTTCATTAAGCATCTTAATGAATCACTTTAAGCTTTTGACAATTGGTGCACTCCACTTGGAGCATTCTTCTGAAATCCACAAAGGAAAAAGAAAAAGTTACTATGGCCCACCACCTAACACTAATTTCTTCCAACCACATATTCAAATCATATGACTTAATTAAACTATTAGACATTACCCTTATTTTTTCCCCTTATTTTTTCTATGATGGATTTTAAAATTTCATAACAAGGATTAACTTTTCAAATATTTTATTCTTTAGGCCTCTTCACTAATAAAATTAAAATTAATTATTGACAAGGTCAAAAACAGTCTATGTCTATAACTTTTAGTTTTTATAATGATTTTATCTATGTAATTTTATATTTGTAATTATTTTGTTATTTAATTGTTTTAACAGTGTAATAATATAGTTTCTATACTTTTAAATTTTAACAATTTTAGTCTCTGCAATAAAAAATCTCATCAAAATTAAGTGTCAATTTTTATTACGTAATAAATATAATTTTATATTTTGTAAACAAATTTGATTTCCTAAACAAATTGATATGTGTTAGAAATTTTCTTAAAATGATCTTGATAATATTTTTCACCAAATGAACTAAATTGATACTTATTAAAGTTCTAAAACTATATTGACATGAATATAAAAGTATAGGTGCTAAATAGTTACAAGCTAAAGTTGAATAACTGAATTGTTACTTTTTTTAAAAGTTAAGAGACTATAAATATATTTTAAACGTTGAATCAAAGATAATAAAATTTAGACAAGTGAATATTATTTAAGAGTCTATTTTTCTTTGCTCTTCTTTGAGTTTTCTTTTTCTTTTTTAGTACAACAATTGTGAAAGTTAGATGTCGAACCTACAACTTCAAAATAGTCACATAATAAAATTGACAAGTGAATATTATTTAAGAGTAACTTTGCTCTTCTTTGAGTTTTCTTTTTCTTTTTTAGTACAACAATTGTGAAAGTTAGATGTCGAACCTACAACTTCAAAATAGTCACATACTAATTATCATTGAGTTTAAAACTCACTTTGATAGATAACTTTGCTCACTTGAGGTGGTCATATATATGTATAGGAAAATATGAAACATTACGAATATGAAATAGGGTAATTGCAATAGGTAGCATTTTTAGGGATAATAATATGAAACATTACAAATATGAAATAGGGTAATTGCAATAGGTAGCACTTTTAGGGATAATAACTAAGTGTATAGCTACATTTTAAAATAATTGCAAATATAGCAAAATCTATCAATGATAGACTCCTATTAGAGATCCTATTAGAGATGTGGTCTATCAATGATAGACTCCTCTTAGCGATATGGTCTATTACTAATAGACTTTGAGAGTTGAATCTAAATTTTGCTATATTTATAAATTATTTTATAGTGTGTTATATCTGTAAATATTTTAGGCTTAATTGCTATATTTGCAATTGTCTCTATGAAATACATCTAAAGACCGTGGACAAGAATTGTGGTTTATAAAAGTAATAAAAAATAACAAAGTAGGATTAGGGCAAAGTAATTTAATGGATTGAGGAGTAAGCCTATTGGTAATTAAATATAAAAACTTTTTTTATCTGCTTTTTCTTAGGAACCAACCATCTTACTAGATTATGGTTAGCTGCAGCTATATGCTTTATAGACCATAAATTATGATAGTTTGTGACTGAAGGCTTAATAAAAAAAAATCATAATAATAATTAAAGACATCAATGTTCCAAATTTTGAGGGCAACTACTTTTGGGCTACCAAAACTTATGTCATTAGACTATATTATAATTCACATGGATCAAGCTCAATTTTTTGTTCTAATTAAGCATATATATTAGATTAGTCTTAGATATATTCAAAAGTTTTTTTTTTTAATATAATATCTTTAACTGATTGAGTTATGCTTTTATGCTTCGGTTAACTATTAGATCTAAAAGCTTATACAAACATGCTGATTGAACTTTGAATTTTGCGATGCATGTTTATATATTATTTTGGTTTTGAATTTTTATTTTTAGTACATTTAAAACTTAATAGAATTTTATAATATATAAATTTTTTTTACTAAAATATTTATTTAGCTTCACTTTAATATTTTACAACAATAATATTTACATATATTTACATAATTACGTAATTGAGTCAGATTTGAGTTGATATCAATCTATACAAATGACTCGAGTGAGAAATAGTATCACATATCGAATTTGAGTAACATTTGAAAGATAGAAACAATTGTATTATTGTTGTTGATTTTGCATCAAGACTTATTTGTATTTGATAATGTAAATTTTTTTATAATTATTTTTTAATCTTTTAATGCATGATATATATTCTTTTTATCTAACATAATTAAATTATATTTAAACTATAAAATAAGGAGAATGTAAAGAAACAAAATATAAGAAACAAGAAATAGTTGTCAAATAAGATTTTGTTTCTATTTCTTTTTTTCAAGAAACAAGAAACAAGAAAGAGAAATAGTTATCAAACATATTCTTATTTTTTTTAGGTTTTAAAAATCAAGAAACAAGAAATAAAAAATAGGAACGTTATCTAATAGACCCTAAATTGTTATGAATTTCAAACTATGATGTAACTTTTAGGTATAAAATTCAAGGACATGTGTAGATCAATAAATTGATCAAGAGCCAAAATGTGCATATATAAACTACAAAGAATAGATCATTGCCTAATAAAAATCTACGCTCCTCACGTGGTGCGACTTTTCATAATAAGAACTAAATTATTATATATTTAAATTCAATAACTCTTACGTATTAAAATTCAAAATAGTTTAGGGACTAAATCTTTACATACATAACAAATTGTACCCAACAATTAAACAAATTTTAGATTATAAAAAGTAGACTCTGAACTTAAAACTAACAAGCCTCAAACTAATTGTTGGAAGAAGAAATGTGTAATTAGTTTGGGCCCTACAAGAAAGATAACAAACTATAGTGGGATTAGAATGAAGCTGAATGCAAATAAAATTAAAATTAAGCATACTACAACATACCTTCAAAGGTCTAGAATGAAATAGGTCAAAAGATCAAGACTTAAACGGAGGCAGACCAGAGATGCGATCTAAAAACATATGTAAGAAACGACATTAAATGGGATTTTCATTAAGGGTCTTGTTAGAGGCGTCATTCACTGGAGTTGGTCGCCTGAGGTGAATGTTAGTGTTAGTTTTCAGAGGTGGTTATAAGGGAGTGCAACAAAAAAAACAAAAAATTGAAAAACCAAACCAATCCAAATCGATCCAATGGTTTGGTTTGATTTTTAGTATAAAATTGGACATATTGGTTTGTATTTGGAGAAAGTAAAAAAAATTTAGTATAGAGTTGGTCGCCGAATTTGTCATTGAAGGTGGTTGCCAGAGCCTAGTATTGGTCGTCGGAGTTGATGCGCCAAGGTGGTCGTCAGTGTATGATGTTGGAGTTGCTTGTGTGAAGGTGGTCGTCGGAGTTGTTGTCGAAGATAGTTGCCAGAGCCTCGAGTTGGTCGTCAGAGTTGGTCGCACGAAGGTGGCCGTCGAAGTTGTCATCGGAGATGGTTGTCCGATCCTGGAGTTGGTCGTCGGAGTATGTCACCAGAGTGTAGTAGCAATAGTCGCTAATGGTGGCTGATAGGTAGAGCCATTAAAAACATTGGAGGGAGGGAGAGTTGGAGAGAGTTGGGGTGAGTGGGGGAGAGTTGGTAAAAATAACAAACTCAATTCCACTAACATTTAAAAGTTGATAGGCCAAAACATTGAATTAGTAATTTTTACCAACTCAACCCAACTCATGTTAGTGAGTCAAACACTCCTTTAAATAAGTGCATGTTTGGGAGTGAATTTGCAATTGTTAAAATCACTTTTGTTAAAAATCACTTCGAAACATGACTTAATCACTCAAAGTTAATTTAATATTTAATTTTATACTTTTGAATGAAAGTAATTTATTTCTTTTATAATCACTCTCAAACATGCCATAAAAATATATGGATGAAAAGTGTTTTTATAATTAACCTAATAAAATTGTAATTAGATGAAAAAGCTTAGATCCAACAAGTAGATTATCATACAAAAATGAGACGGAAATCATAGTATAAAGATTATATATTCAAACTCAAGATTTGTTAGCTATGGAATTAATTCACCAATTCAAGACCAAACAACTTAATTTCTTGTTAATACAAATTCACTGCATCAAAATGGAGATTTTGTACGAATGACCTATTTTGAGAGTCTCAAATGAAATTTGACCCAACTTTTAAAAGTCCAAATTTTTTATCTTTAGATTACGTAGCTTTGCACTGCTTGATCCACTTCCTTCCTCCTCTTCTTCCTTCTTCTTCTTACTGAACTAATTTAATGGAGATTTTCGTACGGATAACGGTCTACCTTTTCCTTATGCAACAATCCACTTTCTTTCTTCTTCTTCTTCCCTAAATCCGCCAATGATTTATGGGTTGCAACAAAAACCACAACCCAAAAACGCCAACCTGACCCAAAGGTGACTACCATGGCTTTTTCTACAGGAGGATGAGTGAGCCAGAAGGTCAGGAAGGATGAGTAGTGACTGCAAACCGAGGAGGCGAGCAAGAATTAGGAAGCGCAAGCGAGAATCTTGAACTCTCGTTTGAGAATTGGCCGCTCTTTTCTTTAACAATGTGTTTGTTGCAGCTTCCTTATCATTGTTTGCTAGTTAAACCGACCAGAGTAGGAGGATTGCTTCTCGACATCAAAACTTCATCGGAGGTCAAACCTAGAGCGATAGTTGACAAAGACGAGCGAGAAGCGAGCATGGAGGAAAAAGAGAATGGAATGTGATTGGTTGGCATTTTGATAATTTCACTAGAAGATAACGTAATCAAAAGGCTAAAAAATTGCATTTTCAAAATCTAAGTCAATTTTCATTGGGGTCAATTTTGAGTTATGAATACGAAAATTCCAATTTAATGTAGGGGGAGAGAAAATGTAACACCAAATTGAATAGGTAGATTTCCAATTAGGTTTACAAAATGGTCCCCAAACCAATTACAAAGTGTACCACATAGGAAGATGACAAATGACTTTTACCTTTACCACTATAATTTGGAGTGTAGCCTATGGCAAACAATACAATCCAATAACCCCTACATTGCTTTATTAAATTTAATTCACTCACAAACTTCCATTTCATCTTTTTGGGGGCACTCTAAAATCTGAATTATTTATTTCCTTCTACAAAACAAAACAAAAACAATTTTTATTCAAACTGTACTGCTGGTTTCGCAATTGGGATCATCAAAATGGGGCTACACACGACTTTTATTTTCGGTAGAAAAATTATATTTTTTTTCGAAGAAAATGAAAGTTTAAAATATCGATGTCAATGGTAATATTGAGATCTCAATTTTATGATAAAATATCAATAAAATGATAAACATCTATCACGATAGATTTCTATAATTTCTATCACTCATAGACACTAATGGAAAATTTTGTTATTTTGTGTGAATAATTTTCCTTATTTTTCTATTTTTAATTTTTTTTTTAAATAATTACACTAGTAAATAGATATTCTACGCTTTTAAAAACAAGTTAATTAATTGTTTATTATGTATACTATATTCAACATGTTCTCACTTACTTTTTCGTGCTGCATAGATTTTTATGATATAATAAAAATTTTGATCCATAAGCTCAATAAAATTAAAAAAAAATATCGTTTAAAATGTCGATATATCAGTGAAAATTTAATATTAAAATTATTTTAAATAATTTTTTTTTAAAGAAAATGAAATTAAAAGGGGGGGGGGGGGGGGGGAATTAAAAGGGGGGGGGACAAGTATGTGTCGCCAGAGTTGTCCCCCCCTCCCATCATCATCATTGAAGCTCCAAAAGCTTTGTTTTCTATGGAGAAGATGGAACCCTTTTTGCAATGATTTAAGCCTTTAAGGTTTACAAGTCAATATCGAACCAAGAGGACAAAACAATAATTTAAAATTTATTATTAATGGCCTTTTTTTTTTTCTATTTCCTTGTCTTTTAGAATTTACCTCATAAATTCCTTCGGCTTTTACCCTAACCCATCTTTAAAAACTTAAATTGATTTTTTTTTTTTGTTGCAAAATTTTAAAACCAATTATGTGATACAATTTATTTATAAATATAGCAAAATGTTACTGTTTATGAGTGATAGATAATGATAGACATTGATAGACTATAAGTGTCTATCACTAATAGATGATAGTAGTCTATCAATGTCTATCACTGATAGACAGTGATATTTTGCTATATTTAAAAATATTTGCAGCAGTTTTGTCATTTAAAACAATTACTCTTGTAAATATATATTAGATACGTAATTAAAAATTGAAAGAAATTTTTAGAGGCTAAATAGCCACAATTTTAGAATTTGAAGAGCACAAACTTGAGAATTTCTAAATTAACACTACAAGAAAATGTAAAAAAAACGGAGGGTTGAGGATTTTCTAGAATTTTTAACGCTGATACAGACTTGACGTTTTAAAAACGTCAAGTTTAATTTTTATTTTGTAGTAGCGCGATCTACCCCACCTTTTTTATCTTTTAATTTTTTCCCAAATCTTCCCTTCCCCGAAATCGTGAAACGCGCTCTGAAACCTTCCCTCCTCTATGCCAAATCGTGAAATTTAGGATTTTCCATCACGCTTCAAGAGTAACTCCACATCCCTGACGTGCGTCGTCGCTCGCTCCATCCACGATCGTTTGCCACGTTCCAGCCGTTGGACAGTGGGGTAAGGTCGTGCCGTCTCTCTCTTTCTCCTTTCCTTTTCTCTCACTCTCTCGGCTATCTCGCCTCTCTTCTCCAGTTCACAAGCGCGCTGTCTCTAAACTTGTCCTCGTTGTTGTTGGTTGCTGGAAGATCAAGCAAGCCCTAGCAATTTTTCTAGCCTATCTTCTTCACCGCTCCTCCAAAATCGAACAAGCCCTAGCAATCTTTCTATCTCTAATTTGGTTCGATGGGTTAGATTCTACACTTCTTGTGGTAATAGGTTCTTGGATTAAATGGATGTCATAAATCTACACTTATTTGAAGCTTGATGTTTGTAGTTTTGGATTGTTTTAAAGTGTTTCTATTGGAAACCTTGTGCACTATGCGTTCAACGCAAGGTGGTCAACGCCTGATGGCCAGTGCTTGATACTCAACACCTGGTGGTCAACGCCTGGTGGTTAACTCAACGTCTCGTATGCGGTGAACTGCGTTGGACACCTACTATGCAATGAGTTTGGATGCCTACTATGCGATGAACCTGCAAAATAGAAGCTCGTTATGGCTGAGTCGCGGAGCTCGCTCTCTTTAAGACGTTTCGCGGCTCTGCCCAAGGTGCTTGCAGTTCTAACTTAATGTCACGCCGTCCCTAGGATAAAACAGCCCAGATAATACTGTCTCGGTCGAAACTCGCACAAGAATCGATCGATACTCACACTCTTTCTATGTTGCTCGGTATTCAGAGAGAAAATATTTTTCGTTCCTCCCTTCAACTGAAGATGGCAAGGCATTTATAGTGTGTGAGGCTCAACGGTCACATGAGGGACGAGCGCTCGACCACAAAACGTGCGTCGCGCGGTGAGCGCTCGTCCACACCACGTGCACCGAAAAAGACGGCGTGGATGCGAAGACCACACGACGACCGAAGACCATGCAAACGATGCAGTGAGGGGCAAGACCGTAAATTCTAAAAGAGATTTTATTATTTTTAAAAAATTAAAATAAAATAATAACAAAAAAATATCTCTATCTCTGACAACATCTCACACACAGCATTACTAGAGTGTAGTTCGAAAAGCCCGTGCTTTGAGGCCATGCACGTGTATCCCAGTCTAGTGAATGCTCTAAAGAATTTGCCTAAAATTCCATAGGAAGCGTCCTACACTTCCACATTCACATAGGTGAGTTTATCAGGGGTACTCCTGTAGCTAGGTACTCCACTTGACATCAAGTATAGAACTCATTAAGAACTAAGTTCAACCTATCATTCGCTTCAGGATATCATGCCAAGACTCTAGGTCCTAGGAGGAGAACTCTATATTTATTTACATGATTCACTACCTATCACTTGTGATAAGTTATTACCCTTTGAACCTATTTCTTGGGATCTCCAATCTACAGGTTGGGTTTTCCTCACTCATGACTCATCTTTCTATAGGCAGGAGTCCCATCATTTCTGAGGTTTTGAAAACCTTTTCTCTGACCAGTCCTTTCGTCAAAGGATCTGCGAAGTTCTCATCAGTCCGAATATGATCCACTCTAACGGCACCAGTAGTGAGGAACTCTCTAATGGTGTTGTGCTTACGACGTATTTGTCGTCTCTTTCCGTTATAATAATGGTTCTTAACTTTTTCGATAGCTGCAGTACTATCACAATGGATCAATATGGCTGGTACCGGCTTTTCCCATAAAGGAATCTCTGATAGCAGACTTCTAAGCCAGCCTGCTTCTTCACTGGCTGTTGCCAGTGCTATCATTTCTAACTACATCGTTGACTGGGCTAATATAGTATGTTTCTTAGACTTCCAGGAGACAGCTCCACCAACTATATTGAAGATATAGCCACTGGTAGCATTCGAGTCATCCGAGAGGGAGTTCCAATCAGCATCGTTGTAGCCTTCCAGGACAGCGGGAAACGTTTGATAGTGTAATCGTAGGTTCTGGGTTTTCTTTAAATACCTCATAACCCTTTCTATGGCATTCCAATGCTCTATACTAGGTCTGCTTATAAACCTACATAGTATACCTACGGCATAAGCTATGTCTGGTCTAGTGCAATTAGCAGCATATCTAAGACTGCCTATAATGCTCGCATACTCGGATTGATTAACACTGTCACCAGTGTTCTTGAACAACTTTACACTAGGATCATAAGGAGTACAGGCAGGTTTACAATCAAAGTAATTGTATTTCCTAATAATCTTTTCCACATAGTGAGATTGATCTAAGGAAAGTCCCTTTTCCGACCTAGTGACTTTTATGCCTAATATTACACTTGCTTCTCCTAAGTCTTTCATATCAAAGTTTGCACTCAACATAGATTTTACGTTATTAATGACGTACAAATTTGAACCAAATATTAACAAATCATCTACATATAAGCAAAGGATTGTGCAAAGGTTATTTTCAAACTTATAGTAGATGCATTTGTCACTTTCATTGACTTTGAAACCTTCAGACAGAATAAGGTTGTCAAATTTCTCATGTCATTGCTTAGGAGCTTGTTTCAGACCATAGAGAGATGTATCTAACTTACAGACTTTGTTCTCTTGACCAAAGACTACAAAGCCTTCTGGTTGCTCCATATAAATCTCTTCTTCCAAATCACCGTTTAGGAATGCAGTCTTCACATTCATCTGATGTACAACGAGGTTGTTTAAAGCGACGAGAGAAAACAGTACTCGAATAGAAGTGCTTCTAGTGACAGGTGAAAACGTGTCAAAGAAATCTATGTTTTCTCTCTCTCTGAAACCCTTGGCTACTAGCCTAGCTTTAAACTTGTCTATCGTTCCATCAGGTTTAAGTTTCTTCTTCAGGATCCACTTACATCCTATGGCTTTGCAACCTAGGGGTAGGTCTACTAAGTGCCAAGTCATATTTGACTCTAGAGAGTCCATTTCATCGTTTTTAGCTTCTTTCCATAAGTTGGCGTCTACAGAGGACAGGGCACTTAAGGTCTCTAGGATCTTCTTCTACATTGTAGGTCTGTAAGTCGTCTCCAAAGTCTTTGACTGTTCTTGTCCGTTTGCTCATTCTAGGCTCAGAGACGGCTTCCTTAGAAGGGGGAAGACTTCTAACTGGAGGTAGACTACTAAAGCTCGCGCCCCTACTATTTCTAGATTTAAAGGGAAATCTATCCTCAAAGAAGTCAGCATCTATCGATTCAATGACTACTTGGTTTGAAAGATCATAGAACCTATAGGCTTTACTATTCACGACATAACCTATAAAGACGCACTCGTAGGCGCTACTGGCAAGTTTTCTTCTTTTTGGGTCAGGAATCCTAATGTAGGCTAAGCAACCCCACGTTCTAAAATAGGTCAAGTTTGGTCTTTTATTCTTAAGGACTTCGTATGGTAAAGTTGTGTTTTTAGATTTTAGAATTCTATTTAGGTTATAACATACGGTAAATAGGATTTCTCCCACCAATAAGACGCAGCTCCTGAATTAAGGCGAATAGCAACTACTAGCTCAGCTAGAGTTCTATTCTTCCTTTCAGCTTTACCGTTCACTTCAGGAGAGTAAGGCACAGTCTTTTCATGTATTATTCCATGTGAGTTATAGAAGTTATTAAAACTGTCTGAGTCATACTCAGTTCCCCTATCACTACGAAGTCTTTTAACCTTTCTATTATACTGGTTTTCTATTTCAACTACAAAAAGCTTGAAAGCATCAAATGCATCACTTTTATTTTTCAACAAATAAACGAAAGTGAAATCAGAGCAATCATCTATAAATGTGATAAAAATAACGTTTGCTATTTCTAGTCAAAACACCATCAAATTCACATATATCCGAATGAATTAAATCTAGAGGCTCAGATTCCCTAAGTACAGATTTATGCGAGCTTTTTGTTATTTTAGCTTGACTACAAAATTCGCATTTATCAAATTCACTTGAAGATAACTTAGGAATCATATCTAACCTACTCATGTTACTAATTATGCGATTATTAACATGACAGAACCTAGCATGCCAAACATTAAATGAAGACAACATATACGCAGAAGAACTTGCTTTATTAATTTAAACATGCCATCTGTTGCATATCCTTTTCCTACAAACATGTTGTTTTTAGTTAAAGTGTACAAATATGCCCCTATTATTTGTGTGAAGCCAGCCTTGTTAAGGAGGTAACCCGAGACCAGGTTCTTTCTTATCTCAGGAGTGTGCAGGACATCCCTCAGAGTGAGCGTCTTTCCGGAGGTAAACTTCAGCTCCACCTCGCCCGTTCCAGCAACTCTTGACGAGTGGTGATGCCCCAACAGAACATTTTTATCCTTAGTTTCAGTGTATGTTTTAAATTGACTAAGGTCTTGGCAGACATGGCGCGTGGCGCCCGTGTCTATCCACCATCCCTTAGAACCACCAATCACATTTCCTTCTGTGATCATGGCTACTAACGGCTCTTCTGTCAGGTTCGCCTGCCCAGCAGGATGACGCCTGTTCCTACAGTTCCTAGCCATATGTCCAGGTTTATTACAGTTATAGTAGAGGAACTGTACCGTTTCTCCTGAGGGGTGTCTTTGTCTTTTCTGGTTCTGTTGGTTGCTGGATCCGCGATTCTGACCTTTCCTTTTAGCTCCTTTCTACTTCTGGTCAGGTTTCACGGCGGCTAGGGCGAGTTTCCTTAGCAAGGCGTTTACCTCCTCGTTCTGGTCCTGCTTTCGGGCCTCCTCCTCGATCCTCAAACGTGTGATCAGGCTTTCCAAGGAGAATTCCTTGATCTTGTGCCTCAACGTATTTTTAAAATCCTTCCACAGAGGGGGCAATTTGTCAATAATAACAGCAATTTGAAATTGCTCGTTAAGAGGCATACCTTTGCTAATTATTTCATGAGCGATTTTTTGCAATTCATGAGACTGGGCCTTCACAGACTTGTCGTCTGTCATCTGGAATTTCAGGTAACGACTTAAAGCATTTTTCTTCGACACGGCCTCCTCGATGTCGTACTTTTTCTGCAGTGCCTCCCAGATATCTTTCGTCGTCTTCATAGAACTGTAATAATCATATAGATCATCAGTCAAACCATTTAAAATAAAATTCTTACACAGAAAATCTTTCTCTTCTCAGTCAGCAGCTGCCTTAATCTGCTCATCGGTTGGACTCTTCTCTGGGACTTCTGGTTTTTTCGTGTTGTAGGTATCAACGACCTTCTTGACGGTGAGGAAGAACATCATCTTTTGTTTCCACTGCTTGAAGTTCGCTCCTTCGAAACGGAACGGTCGGTTGAGATCAGAGACCATGACGTCGGTTTGGGCCATTACTACTGCGGCAGATGGATAAACGTCTTAAAATTGTTGGAAACCTTGTGCACTATGCGTTCAACGCAAGGTGGTCAACGCCTGATGGCCAGTGCCTGATGCTCCAATGCCTGATACTCAACACCTGGTGGTCAACGCCTGGTGGTTAACTCAACGCCTGGTATGTGGTGAACTGCATTGGACGCCTGCTATGCAATGAGTTTGGATGCCTACTATGCGATGAACCTGCAAAATAGAAGCCCGTTATGGCTGAGTCGCGGAGCTCGCTCTCTTTAAGACGTTTCGCTCTGCCCAAGGTTCTTGCAGTTCTGACTTAATGCCACGCCGTCCCCAGAATAAAACAGCCCAGATAATACTGTCTCGGTCGATACTCGCACAAGAATCGATTGGTACTCACACTCTTTCTATGTTGCTCGGTATTTAGAGAGAAAATATTTTTCATTCCTCCCTTCAACTGAAGATGGCAAGGCATTTATAGTGCGCGAGGCTCAACGGTCGAATGAGGGACGAGCGCTCGGCCACAGAACGTGCGCCGCGCGGTGAGCGCTCGTCCACACCACGTACACTGAAAAAGACAGTGCGGACGCGAAGACCACGCGACGACCGTAAATTCTAAAAGAGATTTTATTATTTTTAAAAAATTAAAATAAAATAATAACAAAAAAATATCTTTATTGCCACCCCACGCCCGACGAACGGCGGCGCGCATGGAGAAGTCACCAAGCCTACCATTGCCTATCTCCTCACCCTTTCCAAGACATGGATACCCCTTGGTGCCCAAGCCCATCACTAAAGGGAATGGTAAATAAAGTGAGCTCCTAATGCTAAACTAAGCAATGTGGGATTCTCACTTTTCCAAAACACTCATTTTTTTCTTTTGGTTTTAAAAGCTCTTTTTTCAATCTTTTTCACCAACAGTTTCGAATAAAGCTTAAGGCTTATACTTCTTACTGATTTCCACTTTTTTGTTTGGTAAATTTTGTTTAGCTTATTCGCAGGACTTTTTGTTCATTCATTGCAATTCTAGAGGTCCAACCATTGGTTTTAATACTCTTCTCTTTTTGTTTGTAGATTACTCGAGGATAACATCTGAGGAGGCTTTGATCAGTTTGGAGCTACCTAAGAGTGTTGTGCTTGGAGGAGTGTGTGGTCTCTCTTTTTTAATAGTATATATGCTTTGTGTTTTATGATAATGACCACAACTCCTTTTTCGTTTTTAGGTGGTTTTAATAGTTATGGAAATGTAATTTTTGAAATTGTTCATATGGAGTTAACTGTTGGGATTATGTTTGTTATATGCTTTTTGGAAATGTTCATATGGGGTTGTCCATATTCTTCTAATTTAGAAAATTCTTCGGTGGAGTTGTAAGTTATATGTTGACAATGTTGAAGAAGTGATCTTTTCTTTATAAAGGTATTGGAGGAAATTTTGGTTTGCAATTTTGCAAATGTGTGCGGTTGTTTATTTGGTTTGATGAATATTTTTTCTTTATATATGTATATTGTTTATAATGGCACATTGGAGGAAATTTTGGTTGGCAAGTTTGTAAATGTATGTGGCTATTTATTTGGGTTTATGTTTGTCATTTTTTATATTCAATGCTATTATTGGACCAAAATACAGGAGCAATTTATAGGTAAACATTTATAATACAATTTTTTTTAAAAAAAAACCACAAACAGGCTTGACATTTTTTGCATATCAAGTTAAGTGTACTTGACATTTTTAACATATCAATTATAAATCATCTTGACATTTTTTCCTAGTCAAGAACATCATGTTTTTGACTATCTTAAAAATGTCAAATGTCACTATTCTTGACGTTTATACCATGTCGAGAACCCCGACATTCTTGACACAGGCTTCCAAAACGTCAAGCACAGTCACACTTGACATTGAAAAAACATTATAAACATTGTTTTTCTTGTAGTGTAACATTGTAAATTAACATATTTATGTAACGAGAGAGAGCACAGTGTGCAATTATATGAGAAGACTTGTGACCATGCCATGGTATTTAAAGTTTTTATATTATATGTTTTCACGTAGGTATTTGATAAAAAAAACATATCTCGGTATATTTGGGGTTGCACTCATTTTTGTGCCATCCATTAAATTGTTCAATAGCAGTTTGTCATGTGTCAAATTCTTTTTGGAAAAAAAAAAAGTGATTGGAGTTAGATGCATCAAGATAGATGTAGCCAGAATGCATCCAAATATTGCTTTCAATTGGATATGTTGATAAATTTATCTAGAAAAGTCAATCTAAACATGTCGTTTTGATTTTTTCTTTTATCTATATTGTCTAAAGGGCGTTTTTATTTTATCCATATAATTTTACTTAGTTTATTTGCTTAAAATTATAAAAATACCATTGAACTATAAAGTTGGTTTCAATTATATCCTCAAAATTGTTAAGAGTTTCATTTTAATCTTTGCAGTTTGAAGTTTGATTTAAAATATCGTGTGAAACTTATAAACTTTGTCAATTTAACTTCTAAATTTTCATAAGTGAATCAATTGAGACCCTTCAAAATGATTACATTTGAAAATCATTCATGCATTAATTCTTACATGTTAGTAGACTTCTTCACATGTTTGTTTTGCAAAGTCAACAATTAGAACTGATGCATGGATAATTCTCAAAGGAAATCCTGATTGAGAGTCTTAAATTAATTCACTTTGGAAAATTTAGAGATTTAATTGATATAATAATAAATCTCGAACGATATTTTCCAAAATTCAAGTTTAGAGCTTGTTTGGGGTCAATTAATTACAGGTTGTATATGAGGGGTCCTGATGACCCTTTTTTTTTTCAAGTTTGTATAGTTGACAGCTAAAAAACGTCAGCAACATTGCTATAGTTGATGTTTAAGAACTATCAATAAAAACATATAACGATAGGCAATGCATGTCAAAAAGATATAGTTTTGTTGATAGTCCAAAAACATGAGTAAAAAGTGTATAGTTGACGGTCTAAAGACATCAATATTACCCTTCATTGACGGTCATAGAGTGTCAACAAAAAAGTTTAGGGTTTAGGGCTCTTTCGAACAACTGACAGCCAAAGAATTTCAACATTGCCTTACATTAACATTCGAAAAGTGCCCAGCATAGGTTTTAGTTGATGATTTTTTCATATAGTTGACTGCCAAAAACATAGTCAACATAACCTTTGTTTTGATGGCCAAAAACGTCAACAAAGAGTTTTAGTTGACCTTTTTTGGCCGTCAACAAAAGTCTTTTTATTGACGTTCTGGATCCGTTGACGCTGACTTTATTTATGTTTTTATTGGTCATAATAAGGTCTTTGTTCCATTTTTTTGTCGTCAATAAAGGCAAAATTTATAATGATAGGTATAAATCGATATAATTATTAGTTCAACTACAAAATTTAAGACATATTTCCTCATAAAATAAAGAGACACTAGTGGCTTTTGTCAACCATACTTGTTATTTAACCCCCTACCCTCAATTATGTTATATATATATATAATCTACTTCTTTCATATGTGTTGTGTTTAGATTTGTTCATCTAAATAATACATAAGCAAACAAACTCTTTCGTCCATGAATAGAACCATAAAAGTCTTACATTATTGTTTAGAAAATGAAATTTCAAACTTCAAACATTAAAATAAAACTTTTCAAAATCCAAAATATGTTAATTTTAATAATTCATGAGCTACACAACATTTATGAAGAGCAGTAATTAAATTAGTGTAAAACCAATATGAAGAAAAGTTTTAAATTGTGTGTATTAAAATTTTCTAGATCTAAAATTCTACCATTAATACCTCACTTACGTTTCTCTCAAAACACAACAATAGAAAATATTCAAAATCATCTTTCTCTCTTGTTTTTCTCATTTTCTCTTTCAACAACAATTGGCCAAAAGAGGGGTGTTCTTAGTTGTCTAGCTTTGAGCTCAACCTTTCAGTACAAAATGGTTTGAGCTACACAACGTCATTTCAGTTAGGTTGTTGTATTTTAGAAAGAACATGTTAGAGAATATTTGTTGCACCGATGGTTGATATAAAGAAAAATTCAATGAACAACGCAGAGTACTTGAATCTCCTTGAAGGGAGCGAGATATCTGTACCAGTACTCCAAACTAATCATTTATATGTTTGTTTCTTAATATTTACTTCAATTTTTCTTTGTTATTTGTAATTCCTCCAACAATGAGTACTTTTATAATTTAATCTAGTTGATTTAAAGTTCTTAGTTTTTCTATACATAATAAAAAAATTGATGTGATGTTGATATATTTGACAATATTGATATTTATATGACGCTCATATGAGTTAAGAGAGATTTTACATTAGGAAAAATATATTTCGTAGATTGCTTATAACATTTTTATAATAGACAAAAGACAGTCATGTAAAAAGTGAATGAATCCTATGGAAAAAAATATTATATTTTTCTAAAAGAGGCTTAGTGAATTGATGTTTGATAGAAAGATTATTAATTATGTGAAAAAAAAAAATAGTTTTGGTCCCTACAATTTATTTTTTTCTAAAAAAAACAATCAGCTTTAGAACTGTCAAGTTGAACTAATTAACTTTGGTTGATAAGAAATTTTGACCAATAACAAGATGGCACATCTTCACAACAAAAATCTAATTTATTAAATTTAAGGCTAATTAAGATGCACCCTCAAATTAAAATTTGGAGACAAATAAATGTCAAGCTAAAAAATTTGTCACGTGTTTTCTTTCTGGTCATCTGGACACAGTAATAGGCTTGTCAAATTCAATGGTGATTAAGCTTGGACCATCATCGATAAATTTGGCTAGTGGCCCTGAAATTATAAATTGGATCGGATCGATTAATTAAAGTCGCTCAGGTCCAAAGTTCAACCTAATTCAAGCCATGGTAGAAAATTAGGCTAAAAAAAAGGTTGGACCCAAACCCAATCTTGGCCCAAGTCCAATTATTGGGCTCAAAAGACAATCAAGCCCAAGCCCACCTAAGGCCATGAAAAAATCTATAAATAAAGGCCTTTCCCTTCATTTTTTGAGAGATTGGAAGAACTTAACATCAAAGCTTTGAAAACTCGAAGAATGAAGCTTTGGAGATTTAAAGAACACAACTCTCCTCAAGCTTTGAAGATCAAAAGATCAAAGTTGTAAAGCCTTGAAGAGTGTAACTCTTCTGAAGATCTGAAGACCGAAGCTTCAAATTAGTTCTAGCGCTCTGAAGTTTTGAAGAACAGAACTCTCCTAAAAAACTTTCAATAAAGACTAAACCTCTAAAGCTCATAAGACTTTCAGAAGAATCAAAAGACTCTTTCAAACCCTAAACCCTAAATTCTAGATGATCCAAAGCAGAAGTCAGAGACTGCATACGAAATTTTAGAGAGAATTCGGAAAGCAAAATACTCCTTAAACTCTTGAGAATCAAACACGTTTTTGAAGATCAAAAGCATTTCAAAGATCAGACGACTTCCAAACCCCAAGAACTACAGCTTCAAGAATAAGTTGCAAAGCCCTTGAGACAAATTAAAATTGAGAAAAAGTTGAAAAGCCTTTAAGATAAATCTGCGTTCGAGAACAAGCTACAAAGCTCTAAAGACAAATCAACATTGAGAACAAACTGTAAAACCCTCAAAGCAAGTTTCCTCAAAGCAAGTTTTCTTTTCGAGAGAAAGCATCAAATGGTCATTTATTAGAGATTATACTCACTATACTAAAATTAATACAAATATGAAGTTCATTTGAACGAATTTAATTTCTTCGAAAATCTCGTCCAACAAACCCAACACACAAACCCAATAAAGTGCCTTTCATAATGTGATTTTCTTAGTTTTTTAATTCATGGACTTATTAAATATAAAATTAACTTGTAATTCATCCATTCTAAGATAAAGATATCAACTTTTTTAAAATCTTCATGATGGTATGATAGTGTCCATTTTGACATTGAAATGTAACAAGTACATGTTTTTACCCAAAAATAAATACACTTAACTCTTAAAGAAAATGAAAATTTTACATTTTTTTTCTTAAAAAGTAATAAGCTATAGACTAATTAACCATTCATGTGATTTTAATAGGTCCTGAACTTTAAAAACGTTAGCTCTCAACTATCAATTTTGTGTGCAATAAGTCCCTCACGTTTCAAAACTTGTAGACCTCATTTGGTAATCATTTGATTTTTTTTTTGTTTTACTTTTTTAAAATTAAGCCTATAAACTCTCCTTCCACATCTAAATTTTTTGGGTTAATTAGAAAAAAAAAAGGTATTTTTTGAAAAAAAAATTAGGCAAAAAGGTTAGATTTTAAAAATATTAAGAAAAATGGGTAATTTTTTGGTAATCTGCGTCTCGCATTCTGACTGAATTTGAAAAAAAACAAAAAAAAAACTAAAAAGCCGCTGATGTGACGTGTCAATGCACGCCTTCCCCATGCAGCAGCTAAAAAGAGAACCATAATACCCTATAGTAGGCTCAATTTTGAGCTTTTAAACTCAAACCCTCCATATTTTTTTTCACTTTCAACTTCTTCATTTAACCGATCCAACAATACATAATAGTCTTCATCTTCTTCATCCAACAACTTAAATCCACCAAATCATCTCATTTTTTCAACTTATCCTCTATTGTTTCAACATTTTCTCAACAATTTTTGTGCAACATTTTTCTACTGTGTAAGTTATAGTAGTATTTTTTTTTTTCATGTAATGCTCTGTACTATGGAGGACATAACTTTTTTTCCTGTTTTTGGGCAATATTTTGAGATTTGTATGTTATTTTTCTAGTTCTAGCATCTTTTTTTTTAAAGATTTATAATTGAGATCTAATTTTTACTATTTATTTATTTTAGTTGTTTTGTGGATTTGAATCATGAATCGTCTCTTACTTTGTTTGTTTCTCCTTTTTCTTAATTGAAAATGCTATTTCAAAATTGGATATGTGGTTTGTTTCAACATTTTCTCAACAAATACAGTGTAACATTTTTCTACCGTGTAAGTTATAATAGTATTTTGTCACGTAAATTTTTATTATTTCATTATAAATTAACATGACTTTGTACTTTTTTTTCCTCTAATTACTCATACATTTACAGTGGAGATTATTCAAGAGAAAATTTGCACAATTTTTCAAGGTTATGTGTTTAGTTATTTATTTTTGTTTAAAATGAACTATTTTATTGTTTACATTGTTCTAATATTTTTTATACATATACTAATATATTTTCTAAAAATATTTGAACAGCAAAAGAAAAACTACATAAGTAGTAGTTGAAGATTAATATTTGCATGGACAAGTTGGTGTGAAACTCAAGATACGAAAAATTGAATGTTTTATTCAAAGTATACATGATTTTAATATGTCTAAGTTTATATTTGATGTTGTTATAATTTTGTTAGAGTTTTCATATTTGATTTTGTTAGATTTAATATGTAATTAACACCAATAATCATTAATTCATGTTGTGATGATTTTGTTAGTATTTCAATAGTGTTTCGTTAGGGATTGCATATTTGATTTTGATAGATTTAGTATGTAATTAACACCAAAAATTCCTAATTCATGTTGTTATGATTTTGTTAGTATTTCAATAGTGTTTAGTTAGGGATTATATTTGAATTTATGTAATTAACCACAAAATCATGATCCATATTGAAATGACGTAATTACCCTCATCAAAAGGAAAAATTTTAAAAGTTTGCTAAAAATCATTTAAAAGATTTAAGAAATATGCACAAAATATTTAATGGAAATCAAATATAAAATTATGTTCATAATATTTAATTAAAATGTTTAAAAATAAAAATAATCAATAGCTAATGATATGTTTTTTTAAAAAGAATAAGAACATTACCAATATAACTAAAAAGTTAGGATAAAAAAATCGAAAAAGTGATTTTCTCTATTTATATTTTAAAATATGTCACTATATTATTAGAAATATACTAATAACTAACGAGATGTTTTTTCAAAAATAATATTACAAATACAACTAAAAAGTTGGGATAAAAAAATTGAAAAAGGAAAAAAAATCTAATTAATTTTAAAACGTATAAATTGATTTTGTTAATCCTATCTTACTTAAAAAAAAAAACCACTTAACTTACATAATCTTTTTTTTTTTTGTAAATATCAAATTTAATTGGCCAGACTGGAATGGATGTTGTGGAGTTTGTATATTATATGAATAGAATTATTGTTAATGGGTCGAATGGTATGGAATACGATATGCAACCATGTCTTCATATTGGTATTATCCGTCAAATTGGATTCAACACATTTATAGAGGGATTGTGTGATGCATTATCTATAGATAGAGATGATGAGTTAGAGGTAATATTTAGATGTGGAAGTTATGTAGGAGGATTTACTCTCTAAATCCTCATCTCATTACGAAGTGAACCTGATTTAAGGTTTATGATGAGCAACGCTCCATTCCATCCAAATACAGTGGATCTCTATATTTCTCAACCAAACATCTCAAATCAAACATCAACGAGGGAAATTGAAAATAATACTGATGCCAAAAATGATAATGATAAAGAGGAAAATTTGGACCAGACTATCGCCACAAATTTAGAAGAAGTTGAAATAAATGATGATGAAAGTGATCTAGAGCAACCAACTCACGGATTTTATGGTAGTCATGATGTCCCTGAAACCTTCAATGAGAGACCTGAACGACATAAATATTGAACCTGATTCAAGCATTGAGAGACAAGATACTGGATCTGATTCTTTGAGTACAGGGATGGTATTTAACTCAAAGTTCAATTTAAAAATGCAGTGAAAAGCTATTCAATCAATCGTCATCAAAATTTTAAAGTTGTTAAGTCAAAAAAGAACATTTGGGTTGTTAAGTGTAAGAGATACAACAATGGTTGCATGTGGAGACTACATGTCTGCTGCCGTAAAAAACATGGTAAATTTGAAATTACACAATATAATATCACAGTAAATTAGACTCCAATTTGATTGCAACTGAGATGAGTAGTATTGTTAAAAAAAATCCCTCCGTTAATGTTAGAACATTACAGGACATTATATTAAAAATATATGGATATTATGTTAGTTATTGGAAAGTATGGGATGGAAGAAGGAAAGCAATTGCCAAGATATTTGGAGATTTGATTGAATCGTACAATTTGTTGCATGCGTGGATGAATATATTATAAATGACCAACCCTGGTACAATTGTCCACTAGAGGCTAAATGAGGGAGAGGGTAATGACAGGATTGTCATGTTCAATAGCGTGTTTTGGTTATTTGGACCCGTTATTAAGGGTTTTAAGCATTGCAAACCCCTACTTCAGATTGATGGAACGCATTTATATGGGAAGTACGAAGAAAAATTGTTGATAACTACCTCAGTTGATGCAAATGGACACGTTTATCTAATTGTATTTGCTATTGTAGCAGAGGAAAGTGCTGATTCATGGGTTGGTTCTTGAAAAATATATGAGATCACGTGGTACATGGAAGAAAATAAATGTGTCTGATTTCAGATAGATACAAGGGCAGTATATCTGCCCTGTGAAACCATAACAATGGTTGGAAAGATGCATATCACATATTCTGTTTGCGACATGTTGCAAGTAATTTCAACGACAAATATAGGAATAGTATGTTGAAGAACATGGTGTATCGTGTAGGATCAAAGTATCAAGTTCGAAAGTTCAACGATTGTATGGTCGAACTACAGAATGCAAACTCTAACTGCATAATGTTTTTTGCTTCTATGGATCCTAAACAGTGGACCCAGTCACATGATGGTGGTCATCATTATGGATGGATGACCACAAACGTAGCTGAATGTTATAATGTTGTTTTGAAAAGAGCTAGGAAGCTACCAATAACAGCACTAGTTCAAGCAACATTCTATTGAACTATCTCCTACTTTGCTACTCGTCGTGTAGAAATAGAAGCTGCAGTTGAATCTGGAAAATGATTCACAAGGTAAAGTATTCACTTAATAAAATATTTTTAATGTTCGTATTGGCTATTAAATTTAGTAAACAATTTTCGTCTATGTTATAAGTATGCAATTAAGAAGTTAACGAGTTGGGAAGGACGTGCAAATACACACGGAGTTAACATTTTTTATTAGAGGATAGAACCGTGTGCTGTCATCACTACAATTAATCCAATAACACTAAAGGGTGGAACCACACATCAAGTAAAATTAAGAGAGAACATGCACATGTAATAAATGGCAGAGTTACAGAATCCCATGTTCCCATGTCATAGCTGCATGTAAAAATATTGGTCTTGATTACCTGTACTATATAGAAGACTACTACAAGATCCCCACTTATTTATCCTGTTATTCACCTCAGTTTGAAGTGTTGGAAGATCATGTACTTCCCGCATACACAACGAGATGGATTGGAGGGAGGCAACAGTCAAGTCACGTTGTGGCATGTGCAGACAAGAAAGACATAATCGAAAATGATGATCCAATCGTGGTCGTAATGCAACATAGTAAATTATTACACATGTTGAATGTAAACTATTTCTTTGATGGTTAATACAATTGAAACAGTTTTTACTCCACAAATTATCAGTATTAATTGTTACATCATATTAATTGGTAATGTTAATTATAATCTTATATTAATTATTTGTGTTAATTGTTATGTTATTTAAATGACATTAGATGGACGAGGGTATTAGCACAGAACCATACGCTTATTCGGTTTTATACCTACAAGGTAGCCATCGATCTCGAGTTGTTTGGAAAGATGAGCATATCGATGTTATGCATTGTCGATGTCGAGATGTTGTTATTCAGAGGCAGGAAGACCCAGACCCTCGTATTTTAGATTATTTACGAGCATTTAGATTTTATGGAGTTTCATGCATTAAATTATACAACGAGACTGGCATTTGATACCAGCATTAGTGAAACGATGGTGACAAGAGACTCACACATTTCACATTCTACATGGGGAGTGTACGATTACTCTAGAGGAGGATGTAGCCAACTAGTTTGGACTTCCAATTAATGGACGAGCATTGATCGAGCCACTTAATTATAATTGGGAACAAGTACGTTACAATTTGTTAGGAGTAACAACAAATGATAATGTTCTTAAAATAGGTCGTCTTAGCCTGTCATGGCTAGCCCAACAATTTAACTTCGCCCATCTACCAGATGACGCTGATGAAGAGCAACTACAACGATATGCTCAAACTTATATTCTTACATTGATTGGATGATTGATATTTCCTGATAAAACCAGCAGTAGAGTGCACTTGATGTATCTCCCTCTACTAGTAGATTTTTATGTTGTTGGGACATATAGTTAGGGGTTGGTTGTCTTGCATGCTATATAGACAGTTATGCAAAGGTGTAGTTATCGATGGCAAAGACATAGCAGGTCCTCTTCTATTACTGCAAATTTGGGCATGGGATCACTTTTCTCTTCTAGCACCTCAACAACTCTACCAGTATGAGAACAATTTGGGTGATAGACCACTAGCAGTACGGTAATCATTTTTAACTCATTAACATTTAATCTCAATATTTTATATTGTGACTTAATAACCACTAATATTTGATTTCTAATCGTTGTAGCTGGAATGACGACTTTTTTGTTATAAGAACGTCTATGCATGTGTTAGTTCAGTATAGATACATATTGGATACACTTACCCCTAACAAAGTAAGATCATATTCATTTATAACGCATCTACTAATAACATTTCATTGTGTTATTGCACTCATGTTATTTGAAACATATGCAGATTATTTGGGAGTCATATAACCATTTAATCCGCAGATTGCCACCATATTGTCTCCAAGGTCATAAGATATGGACATCCAGGTGTGCGCTCATATGTTTTTTTGTAGTAGAGTGGCATTACCCAGATCGTGTGATGCGCCAGTTTGGGAGGTTGCAACGAATTCTAGAACCTTACAATACAGACAAACGACTACATTCACATGATCTACAGGGCTGAAATAAGCGAGATTGGATTTCATATTTGGCTCTTCAAATACAAATTTGGGAGAATTGACAAAATTTGATTGTTAGTAGACCTCCCATTAACAATAGTATAGATGTTGAGCCTGGATACATTGATTGGTATTCTAATATTAGCAGTCGATACATAACGAAAGTAGGAGCATCGTGTCACTTTTTTTGTATGAGTTTATTATTTATAGGATGATTTGATTTTATTGTTTAATTTCATGATTAATTGTTCTATAATATTTCAATTTTATTTCAGCAATATTTTACAAATATGTTAATATCTGAAAGAACGGCTGCAATGGTGGAAACAACTAGAACAACCCTGCATACACTCACATCGATATAGAGAGTACAATATTTCGATGGTGATGTCCCGATGAAGAACAAGGTGATTGAGTTAGACATCATGATGTTCCAATTCAACCTGATGTTCAAGATGAATATCCGACAACCCCAGTCGATCATTTTACACCTAGCTCCATGATGTCAATGCCATCAACATTTGAACTTTTTCCAACAACTCTCAGTATGCTAAATATGAAAGAAAGCCAAACTTCACAGGCTCGTCAAGATGTCCATGATCAATATGTGACATACCGACATTGTAGTGAGGGTGTACAATTTACAGACGGAGACCAACCATCAAATGTAAGAGGTCGTGGAGATCGTAGACATTATATAATTCAGCAAGGTCGATTTAGGCATAACAGGGAATTTTCTTCTGGACAAGAATAAACAGATCGTAGTTGTACTCTAAAATTGTTAAAGTTTGAAGTTTATTTTTTAAATTAATAATTGATTAGTCATTTTAGCCATTAATTCATATGAAAAATTAAGTAATGAAACAAACATTTGTCAAATTAACTTGATTATACTATTAAATTAAATAAAGCATATTCAACACGTAAAAATTAAAAAAAATTATTAAACGCAAATTAAAGAGTAAAAAAAACCTTTGAATTTAGCAAAAGTATTACTCTAATTCCAAACTCGAGTTAAAAAAAATTGACACATGGACGTTATAAAAAATGCATTAAAAGCAACTTCATTTCTAAAAGGTTATAAAAAATCATTAATTCTAAATTTAATTTTAAAGTCTTAGATAAAAATAAATTTGGTTAGAAAGTAAAAAAATAGAAATAAACAAAGGAAAAAATGGTGGAAAGAAGAAGAAAGAAGTTCAAACACTACAAAAGAAAGAATTTAAAAAAAATGAATAAAAATAAGAAGAAAAAAGAGGGAGAATGCATAAAGAATAAGAAAAAAAGGAAATAATTTTTATGAACAATTTTTTTAAAAATATAATAAATGAAGAAAAATTAAATTTGAAAGATATTAAAGAAAGAAAGAAGATAGTTTCAAAGATATTGAATGAAGAAGAAAAAAGAGTTTTAAAGATAATAGAGGAAGAAAAAAAGAGAATTTTTTTTATAAAAAAAAATCAAATGAATGCGTCTCTTGAAGAGACGAATTCCAATATGGACAAAAAAATCTAATTTTTTTTAAAGGTACCTGTTGAATGAGAAATTTTGGCCAACCAAATTTTGCCACGTCGTCACAATGAAAGCCCGAGACCTATGTGAAAATTATAAATTGGATCGGACCGAGTAATTAAAATCATTTGGGTCCAAAGTCCAATACAATTCAAACTCATTGTAAAATTTTGGGCCAAAGAAGATATTGGGCCCAAGCCCAAGCCCACAAGCAAATGGGTCCAAGCCCACCTAAAACTCATGGAAATCCTCTATAAATAGAGGTCATTCTCCTTCATTTAAGGAGGTTGGAACCATTTGGCAACGAAGTGCTGAAGACTTGAAAACTGAAGCTCTCAAGATCTGAAAACCGAAGCTCTCAAGCTCACAAGTTCTGAAGATTGAAGCTCTCAAGTTCCAAAGAACTAAAGATCAAAGCTCTCAAGATCTAAAGACCGAAGCTCTCAAGCTCACAAGTTCTGAAGATTGAAGCTCTCAAGTTCCAAAGAACTGAAGATAAAAGCTCTCAAGATCTAAAGACCGAAGCTCCCAAGCTCACAAGTTCTGAAGACTTCCAGAAGATCAAAAGACTCTCTAAAGCTTTTAAAGTCATAAACAAGTCAGAAGCCGATCCAAGTTGATCAACAAGCTAGAGGCTGACCCAAGCAAATGAACAAGTCGGAAGCTGATCCAAGTTGATCAATAAGTAGAGGCTGATCCAAGCTAATGAACAAGTTGGAAGCCGATCCAAGCTGATAAACAAGCTAGAGGCAGATCCAAGCTGATCAACAAGCCCAAAGGCCGATCATCTAAGAAGATCAACAAGCTTAAAAGGTCGATCATCCAAGAAGATCAACAAGCCCAAAGGCCGATCATCCAAGAAGATCGTCAAGTCTAAAGACCGATCATCTAAGTAGATCAACAAGCCTAAGAATTAAAGTTTACTTTTTGAGAGAAAGAATCAAAGGATTATGTATTAGAGATTGCACTCACTATACTACATTGAAATTAATACAAGTACAAAATTTAAATTCCACAAATTCTTCGGAAATCTCGTGCGAACAGTACCCTTTTCGCCTAATTTTTTTCTAAAATTACCCCCAATCCAAATAACCCAAATTTTTTGCTTTATTGCCTACCTTTTACCAATGTTTTGAAAAACCAAGTCAACTTTTGAAACTAAAAAACATAGGCCTTGTTTGGTAACCAATTGGTTTTTAGTTTTTGGTTTTTGAAAATTAAGCCTATTTTCTTTCAATTTCTTACCATAGTTTTCATCTTTGTTAAGTAAAAGAGTTGAGTTCTTAGCCAAATTTCAAAAATGAAAACAATTTTTTTAAAAACTACTTTTTTTAGTTTTCAAAAATTGGCTTGATTTTTAAAAACATTGTTAAAATGTAGATAACAAAGTAAGAAATTTAGAGGTGGAATGAGTGCTTATAGACTTAATTTTCAAAAACTAAAAACCAAATGGTTACCAAACGGTGCCTTAGTTTTTTTATTTTTAGTTTATAAAAAATAAAGTTATAAATGTTATTTCCACCCATAAGTTTCTATATTATATCATCCGCTTTCCATTAATTAATGGGAGGTGGGATTGTCGATGGAAACAGAATTAAGTGCACAGAGGGCCCCTTTATCGAGACCAAAATGAAGATTAACCTCAAATTTGAAAACAAATGAATTTTTGCCCTTTTCTTATGTCAGCACCATGAGAAATTACCACTTTAACCTCAAATGCATTTCTTCCTTCTTCTTCGTTTTGCAGCTACTCGATCTAGAAAAAAATCTGCACTTTTCTTCTTCTTCTTCTTCTTCTTCTTCTTCTTCTTCTTCTTCTTGGTTATGTGTTGTCATCTTCTCCTTCATCATCATCTTCTTCTTCCATTTTTTTCTGTGTTTTTCTTCTTCTTCCTTTTCTTCTTCTGTGTTTTTCTTCTTCTTCGTTCTGTAGTTTTTTTTCCTTCCCTCTTCTTTATGTAGTTTTTTCATGAAGAAAAAAATTGCAGTTGTGTCTCATGAGGAACTAGAGGAAGGAGCCAGAATTGAGAAACTAGAGTGAGAATCGAGAAGTTAGAGCGAGAACCAAAACAAAGGAAAAAAAATCGAAGAAAAGATAGAAGTTGTGTCTAATTAGGAACTAGAGCAAGGAGCGAGAAGCTAAAGCGAGAATCCAAATAAAGGAAAAAAAATCGAAGAAAAGATTGAAGTTGTGTCTGATGAGGAACTAGAGCGAGAAGCTAGAGCGAGAAGCTAAAGCGAGAGGAAGGCTCTTGCGCCCGTTTTGAGGTCAAATTGGTACTTTCACATGTGGCTGGCGTTAGCATATAAGGCCATTTTTCATTTGTTTTTAACTTTGGGCCATGTTTTATTTGGGCCCCTGAAAATGAGTCATCCATACAAAAATCTTAAACTCTCACCGTCCTTCCCATCAGCAACCACGCCAGATTTCTAACCTCCCTACAAGCTATTAGACCTCATGAAGAGAATCTTCACTGTTCATGTTATTCTTGAAAATGGTGGGGGATTGCAAGATCTGTGAGTGAGAGAGGATGAGAAATAGAACAAAAAATGGTGGGGGAGACATGTAAAATCTAGCATTGGAAAAGGTCATCTCTCCCGACGCCTTTTAAACTGGTGTTGGGACAGGCTTGTCTTGTATTGTCGAGACAAGTAAATTTTCTTTTAATATAATGTTTTAAAAATTAAACCAAGTTTTGAAAATTGGAAAAGAAAATTAATAATAAAAAAAATATAATTTTCAAAAGGTAGTTTTTAATATTAGAATTTGACAAGGTATATATTTTAAATCTCATGTCTAATAAAATCATAAACTTTCAATTTTGAGTCTTGTAGGTTTGTAACTCTTTTTAAAAAAGAAAATCAATAGATCAAGTACCAATAAGATACAAAATTTAAATTCAAATGATCTATTAAACACAAAATCGAAAGCTCAATAAGTTATTGAACAATTTTAAAATTCCATAGACCCACCGAACACAAAATAATCAATTTCAAGGATCTATTGGACATTTATAAAAATCCAGAGATCAAATAGACACATAATGTTCCAAGCCTAACTTTGCAATTTAGGTTCTTTTAGTTTTATGTTTCTAAAATTTTTGTTTGTTTTCTTCCAATTTCTTTATTATGGTTTTTACCTATTAAAAAAAGTTGATTTTTCAAAATTTTGCTTGATTTTTTAATATAAGAGTAGAAAATGAGTAACAAAGTACAAAATTTATCAGTAAGAAGTTTATAAACTTAATTTTTAGAAATCAAAAAATTAAAAACTAAGTAGTTATCCATACGACTTTTAACTTTTGGAAAACAAACCGACAGGTTGAAAATTTTAATTTTAGAGCCTTGAAGAATCAATTTTTTCTCACCTTTAATCTTCTTCTTCTTCTTTTTTTTTTTTTTTTTTTTTTTTTTTTTTTCTTCTTCTTCTTCTTGAGAAATAATAATCATGTCTCTTTTTAAGGCATTTCATGGGAGGTGGAATCCAATAAAAGTATAATTTAATGAAATGCTAATCTTTATGGTTTTTCTTTAGGGGCACCAAGAATATTAATTTTTTTTTGTAACACACCAGGAATATTACCTTGTTTAACAAAAGGTGGCACAAAAATGGTTGTTGGAATTGGATCAGCCCAAATTTTCACAAAAGTTTGATTGGTTTACTAACAACAGTTAACTATATTTTATTGAATATTTGGAGGACTCAATATTTATAAAAATGTTGATGGATATTTATAGGGGGAAAAATTAATAACTGTTGTAAAATTGAGGAGCAAAACGGGCACTACGAAAATACAAATATTGGAGAAATATCTTAAAACCCACCAAATGCCACTATTTATAGGCAATTTGTCAAGTAGGAGGTAGACTACATGGACACTAATGGTGTGTTATCTTGAGACACATGGATAATACATGGGTAAATATATGGATGACACATGGCAATGGACACTAAGCATGGACATCTAATTTACACTTAATTTAGGATATTTGTAGTACTCCCCCTTAGATGTCCATTATATATATATATATATGTGAAATATGCCTCGTTAAAACCTTACTAGGGAAAAACCCAATGGAAAAAAAAAAACCCTAGTGAAGGAAAAAGAGTACATATTTCATATAATTTATACTCTTATAAAATACAACATTTTGCTCCCCCTCATGGAAACCTCACTTAAGATCTTTGAGTCGCTGCATTCCAATGTCGTGTACCAATTTTTCAAAAATTGTGGTTGGTAATGATTTTGTAAATAAGTCCGCCAAGTTTCCTTCGAACAATTTTTTGTACATTGATGTTGCCATTTTCTTCAAGATCAGAGTATAGAAAAGCTTGGGTGAAATATGCTTTGTTCTATCTCCTTTAATATATTCTCCTTTGATTTGGGCTATACATGTTGTGTTCTCTTCGTATAATATTGTCGGATGACTTTTACTAGAAGACAAGCCACATGTTTCACGAATGTGTTGAGACATTGATCTTAGCTATACACATTCTCTGTTAGCCTCGTGAATTGCAAGAATTTCAGCTGATTTGAGGAAGTAGCCGTTATAGTTTGTTTCACCGATCGCCATGATATAACAGTTCCTCCACATGTGAATAGATAACCTGTTTGAGATCTAGCTTTGTGTGGATCAGATAAATATCCAGAATCTGCATAACCAACTAGATTGAAATTTGATTTATTTGAATAAAAAAAACTCATATCGATCAAGAATTATATCTGGTCTTGTATTATTAGCAAGATACATAAGTGGACCAATTGCACTAAGATATGGTACTTCAGGAACAAGAGATTCTTTATTATCATCTCGAGGTCGAAATATGTCTTTCTTTACATCTAGTGAAGGAACTTCCATTGGAATGTTTAATGGATGTGCTTTATCCATATAGAATCTTTTCAAAAAATTTCCTGTATAAGTTGACTGATGAACAAATATCTCATCTCCTAAATGCTCAATTTGCAAGCCAAGACAAAATTTTGTTTTTTCGAGATCTTTCATCTCAAATTCTTTCTTAAGATATTCTATTGCTTTTGAAAGCTCTTCAGGAGTTCTAATTATATTTAAGTCGTCAACATATACAGTTATAATAGCAAACCCGACTGTGATTTCTTTATAAAAACACACGAACATATTGGATTATTTTGATATCCTTCTTTCAACAAATGTCCACTCAGATGATTATACCCCATTTGTCCAGATTGTTTTAATCCATATAATGATCTCTGTAACTTTATTGAATATAATTCTCGGGAACTTATTTATATGCTTCAGGTATTTTAAATACTTCTGAGATTCTCATATAAATATCATTATCAAGAGATCCATATAAGTATGTCGTGACTACATCCATAAGATGCATATCCAGATTTTCATACACAGTCAAGCCAATTAAATATCTTAATGTAATTACATCACCACTGGAGAATATGTCTCTCATAATAATACAGGTCTTTGTGAAAACCCTTGTGCAACTAGTCTTGCTTTATATCTTACGACCTCATTTTTTTCATTTCTTTTTCTCACAAATACCCATTTGTATCCCACAGGTTTGACATCTTCTGGTGTTTGGACTACTGGTCCAAAAAACTGAGTGGGTTTTGAAAGTGAGTTTAATTCTGCCTCAATTGCTTCTTTCCACTTAAGCCAATCTTTTCTATGTCGACATTCTTCAAAAGATTTTTGCTCAGAATCTTCATTTTCAAATATAATATCAAGAGCAATATTATATGCAAAAATGTTATCAATAACTATATTAGTTCGATTCCATCTTTTTCCTATCAGGACATAGTTTATGAAATATCTTATTATCCTTAGGTATCACCTTCTTCACTAGTCATGTCAAGGATTTCTTCATGAGTATTTACATCATCAGCCAAGTCTTTATAGCTATCGACTATTTTTCTTTTTCGAGGATTTTTATCTTTAGAAACCACTGGTCTACCACGTTTATGTAGTGTTCCAGACTCATTAGTGACAACTTGCTGCGTTGAGATATCAATTTTTTATGGAACATTTACAGCTAGTATATGTGATTTAGTTACTTTCTTTGCATCTATAATTACAGCTAGTATATGTGATTTAGTTACTTTCTTTGCATCTTATAATGCATCTGGTAACCGATTTGCTATTTTTTGCAAATAAATTATTTTCTGAACTTCAAGTTCACATTGATCTGTACGGTGATCTAAATGAGACAATAAAGATGCATTCCATGTATTTTCTTTTTCCAACTTCTTAATTCCTCCCCCTAATGTTGGAAAAAAAATTTCATTAAAATGACAATCAGCAAATCTTGCAGTAAATACATCACCCGTCAAGGGTAGTACGTTGTGGTGGTGCAATTGGAACATATACTGCACATCCAAAAATTCTTAGATGGGAAATATTTGGCTCTTGACATAGCTAATTGTAATGCGATACTTATGATAAGCTACTGGCCTAATGCGTACAAGTGACGCTGCATGCAAAATAGCAAGACCCCATATAGATGTAGGTAGTTTAGCTCTCATAAGCAATGGTCTAGCAATTAATTGCAAACGTTTTATAGATGATTCTGCTAAACCATTTTGCGTATGAACATGAGCTACAGGATGTTCAACATTTATCCCAATTGACATACAATAATTATCAAATGCTTGGGATATAAATTCACCAGCATTATCAAGACGAATGGTTTTAATTGAATAATCAGGAAATTGTGCCCTTAACTTAATTATCTAAGCAAGTAATCTTGCAAATGCAAGATTTCGACTTGATAATAAGCATACGCGTGACCATCTACTGGATGCATCTATTAATACCATAAAATATTTAAATGGTCCACTAGGTGGGTTAATAGGTCTACATATATCACCATGAATTCGTTCTAAAAATGCAGATGATTCAGTCCCCACTTTAGCTGGTGATGGTTTAATTATTAATTTGCCTTGAGAGCGAGCATCACATGACAATTCATTAGATTGAAGAATCTTCTGGCTCTTCAATGGATGTCCATGTGAATTCTCAATAATTCTTCTCATCATTATAGATCCTGGATGAGCTAATCTCTCATGCCAAATAGCAAATATATCTGGATTCATGAACTTCAGGTTCATTGTTGCATATGTTTCGATTACTCGTATATGAGTATAATATAATCCAGAAGGTAAAGCAGGCAACTTTTCCAGTCTACGTTTCTCATATGAGACAGTAGATATAATATAAAGATATTCTATCTCATTCTTTCTATCGGTCTCAATATGATAACCATTACAACGTATATCTTTAAAGCTTAGTTGATTTTTTTTTATTGACTAGAGAACAATGCATTCTCAATTGTAAATTTTGTTCCTCTAGGCAAAATAATATTTGCTTTTCCAAATCCTTCAATTAGGTTTGCAGAACCTGATATTGTATTGACTTTTGCTTCCAGCATTGTGAGTTTGAAAAAAAAATTCTACTTGTAAGTATTGTATGTGTAGTTGTACAGTCTGCCAGACATATATCTTCATTCCTCTTTTTTTAGTCGCTCAACATATGAAAATTGTCCATAATTCTTCATTTAAACAAAAATAATTACAATAAGATGGAAAGTTTGAAATATGAAATTTAACCTTAACTAAAAGAAACATAAAAGATAAAAAATAAATAAATAAATAAATAAATAACATTAATTCTGAATATTTTCAAAATCAAAAGAAACACTTGACGTTCCATCAATTGTGCCAATCTTCTCTTGAGGAGATTTAAGGAAGTCTGCCACATCCAAATTTGTCATATGGGATGGGTCAAATATATCATTATCCTGGTATGCAAAGTTTGCTTCCACATTCTTCCCTTTTTCCTTCAAAGATGCTTGATAAAGATTAACTAGGTATTTTGATGTACGAAAAACACGTGACCAATGCCCAGCCATTCCGCATCGGAAGCATTTATGTTCATCACCTCTTGAATTCTTATCTTGTGGAGCTTTTCCTTTATGATCATCATTTCGTGTGGTTCTTTTGAAATTTGGATGACTAGAACGACCACCACGAAAATAATAATTATTTCTTCCTCTACGACGGTCATGACCTCGACCACGATTAAAATTCACAGCATTCGCTTCAGGAATGGTGTTGCTCCGGTTGGTCGAGATTTGTGGTTCTTCATCAATAACTCGTTATTTTGTTCAGCCACGAGAAGACATGAAATTAATTCATAATACTTTTTAAAATCTTTCTCTCGATATTGCTGCTGCAGGAGCATATTCGAGACATGAAAAGTCAAAAATATCTTCTCTAACATATCTGCATCAGTAATTTTCTCTCCGCATAATAACAATTTTGAACTGATCTTAAATAATGCGAAGTTGTAATGACTTATTGATTTAAAATCTTGGAGCCTCAAATGTATCCATTCATAACGAGATTTAGGCAGAATAACCGTTTTCTGGTGATCATATCTCTCTCAAATTCTTCCACAAGATACGAGGATCTTTTATTGTTAAATATTCCATTTTTAATCCCTCGTGGAGATGATGACGAAGAAAAATGATAGCTTTTGCCTTCTCCTAACTGGATGTCATGTTTCCTTCTTTAATTGTTTCTCCTAGGTTCATAGCATCCAGGTGAATTTCAGCATCGAGCACCCATGACAAATAATTATTGCCTTTAATGTCAAGGGCTGCGAATTCTAATTTCGTAAGATTTGTCATGGTAACACTATCACAAAAACATTATATTTATATTAGAAATTTAATATAAACTAGACATACAAAATAGCATTTAATTATAAAAACGACATACCTTTAGGACTTACCTTCAGCGGAGAAAATGATAAGAGCTCGTGCTGATAACGTGTTGTAAAATTGAGGAGCAAAACGGGCACCACGAAAATACAAATATTGGAGAAATATAATATAATAATAAAATATATATAAAATAATAAAATAACCAAAAATGAAAATTTCTCAAATCTTAAACCCTAAACCCTAAACCCTATCACCAATCTTTTTGGATTTCCACCAATATGAGTGTATATCTTAAAACCCACCAAATGCCACTATTTATAGGCAATTTGTCAAGTAGGAGGTGGACTACATGTACACTAATGGTGTGTTATCTTGAGACACATGGATAATACATGGGTAAATATATGAATGACACAAGGCAATGGACACTAAGCATGGGCATCTAATTTACACTTAATTTAGGATATTTGTAATAATAACAAATTTTTTAAAAAAAAAATTATTCAAGTCAATAAATAATAATAATTAAGTTTTTTGAACAAGTAAAAATACTCATTATTTAAATTATATCATATTGTGACGTTGTGTTGTTTAAGGGTATATGGATTTAGTTGAATTAGGTTGAGGGTGTTTTTTAGACCAACTCAAAAATTTGGGTTGGTTGGGTTGGCAATCCAAAATACTCAAATAAAGTCTCAAGGGTTGAGTTGGATTGTCGGGTTAAAAATTTTTAAAATTAAAATATGTAAATTTATCTACAACACATCACTACTAACTAAAATCTCATAAAATTCCAATGTTAAATACCAAATATCTAGGAAAATTTTCACAAATAAAAAAAATATCAAACTATTTACATAAAATAATAAAACAAAATACTGATAGACATTGATGGACTTCTATCAACATCTATCATTTCTATCACTGATAGATCCCGATAAACTTTTATCAGCGTCTATCAAAACTATTTAAAAATTTTGCTATTTTGTGTAAATAGTTTTCCTTATTTTTCTATTTTTAAAACTTCTGCAAATATCTATGATATTTATTACAGATTTTAAACAAAGACGAGTATCATAATAATTTTAAAAGAAAAATATTAAAAGTTCACAAATTAATCAATATAAAATAATCAAACTTTAAACAAATAGAAATATATATATATATATATATATATATATACATATATATAATTCGGGTTGAGTTGGGTCAACCCATTTTTTTAGCCAACTCGCGAACCAATCTATCACCAACAAAAATAGAAAAAGTTTAACCCAACCTAATATTTATATTTTGGATCGGGTAGTCCGATTTGTTTGGGTTGTTGAGTCATTTGAACACCTTTAGTATTGTTTATTTTTATGTTTTATAGATTTTTTTTTTTTGACATAATGGAAATATTGACTCAATAATCCTTAAGTCAATATCAAATTTATATAAATGTAGAAATATGGATGGAAACATCTACATATTTATTATTATGATGATAGCAACTATATCGTTAAAATAATCTTCAATTTCTACATAGGGACAAGTATATTGGTTGACATGACATAACCAATTTTCTTAAAATAATCTCTTATTGTGTTTAAATTTAATTATTAGATTCGATACTTAATTAATTTAGTAAATTGGTTTTTTTTTTTAAAAAAAAAATCAACCTCAGAATAATAATAAAAAAGAATATATGTTTTATTATGAAATAAATTTTATTATGTGTAATCACTAATGAGTCTTTTTTTTCAGTAATTAATAGTTGTTGACAACGCTAAAATGAACTTAGCTCAATAGTATTTGGTATAGTCTTCTTTCCTAGAAGTTGGAGGTTTGATTTTCTTTCCTTTTTTTTCTCGTTCTCGTAGTCGTTGTACTAAAAAAACTAGTTGTTTGACCATAATGACCAAATGAAACTATTTTGTAAAATTTAGAAGTTTAATTGTGCATTAAAAAAATTAGTTCTTAAACTTCAGTGAAGTAATAATTAATTTAATCTCTAAAGTTTCATACATAATTTAGTCTGCTTAATTTAAAAATTTGTAAAATTTAATACTCAAAATTTATTTGGTAAATATTTACTATCCTTGTAATTTAAAGTTATTGTGATTTTAAAACCTACAGTTAAAAATCTCATTAGAATATATAATTTAGAGGTTAGAGTTTATAGTTTTGGGTAAAAAATTAGGGGTTTTTTCACAAATAGAAAAAAAAATAAAACTAATTACACATATAGAAAAAAAAGTGAGAAATAGAAAACCATGGGGTGCACTTTTTTCTATATGTGTAATTAGTTTTGTTTTTTTTCTATACACAACAATTTCCCAAAAAATTATAATATTTATTCAAGATTAAGTTATATTTTTTTTTCCAAGTTTAAATTGTAGTTTGATAAAACTAAAAAAAATGATAAGTTCAGAGTTAACTTTGAGTATTTATTTATTTATTATTGTTTTGTTTTGTTTTATTTATGATGTGAAAATGAGCAAAGCAATATAGAGTTGTTAGCCTTCGGTTAAGTAGTTACAAAGTAGTTACAGAGTTGTTAGCTTCGGTTAAGTAGTTACAAAGTATTTATAAAATTGTTAGCCTTCGGTTAAGTAGTTACAAAATAGTTACAGTTTTCTTCTACATTTCCTTTTCATTTTCAGGACCTATAATGTATAAATAGGTCTCTCTGTTGTGATTTATTGTAATGGAGTTATATTCATAATAAGGACTCCTTTTATTCAACACTTATCATGGTATCAGAGCTCTATTCCGCATTTCAGTGTTGAGTTTTTTTTTTTACGCTTCTTGGATTTGGCTTGATTCGATCATCTTCAACCTCTGCTTGATTGTTCTTCATCACGTCTGATCCATCAAGAAGTCGCGACGCTACCCATGGCTTCAAGTGTTACTTCAACAGATCTTGAAGCTCAGTTGAATCTGTACTTGTTACATCATTCAATTGTTCCGACTTCCAATCTTGTTACTCAACAACTCGTTGGATCTAGCAACTATTCTTCCTAGAGTAAGGCTATGCGTCTGGCACTTTCAGGTAAGAACAAGCTAGGATTTATTACTGGAACAATTACGAAGCCAACAACAGAAGGTAATCTTCTTTTGGCTTGGCAGTGTAACAATGATGTTATCACTTCCTAGATTATTAATTCCATTTCGAAAGAAATCGTTGCTAGCTTGGTTTACACTAGAAATGTAAAGGAAATCTGGGATGAAATGAAGGAACGGTATCGCCAATCCAATGGACCACATGTTTACCAATTAAGGAAGGATCTCATGACTACGACACAGGATAATCTCTTTGTTGAAGCATATTATGCTAAGATTACCACTATTTGGCAAGATTTAGTTGAATATCGTCCAGCCGATGAATGTACTTGTGTTGGATCTAAAAAGTTGCTTGAATTTTTAAGTGTTGAATTCGTCATGATCTTCCTTATGGGACTGAATGAGTCCTTTGCTCAGATTCGTGCTCAGATTCTTCTAATCAATCATTTACCAGCTATCAATAAGGTGTTTTCCCTCATAATCCAAGAAGAACGACAAAGGTCAATAGGTAATACTTCTTCTCTTGAAGCAGTTACCTTAATGACCAGTACCGATACTCGTGCTAATGCTGATCGGTCCAAGAAGAAAGATGTGCAACGTCCTATTTGCTCGAATTGTGGCATCAAAGGCCATGTGATTGATAAGTGCTACAAATTACACGGCTATCCTCCGGGCCACAAATTTGCAAATCAAAATAATTCTGTGCATCAGAAAACCAATACTTCTGCTTAGAATCCTTCTGCTAATTTTGATAAAACAGTTGAATCTCAGAAGCCTAATCAGTCGGCATTTTTTGCAAGCCTCAGTGGAGATCAGTACTCTCAACTCTTAAACATGTTGCAAATTCATCTTTCTTCACAAAATGACAACAGCACCACCAAACCAGAAACAACTCATGTAGCAGGTACTTGCTTCACTACTTTATTTGCTGAATATAAAAATCGATTGGCATGGGTTCTTGATTCTGGCGCATCCATACATATTTGTCATGATCGATCACTATTTGTCAATCTGCGACCTGTTGAAAACATGTCTGTTATATTGCCTAATAAGACACGTCTGCTAGCTCGATTTATGGGTGACATTTACCTAGCCAAAGATGTTTTGCTACATGATGTTCTCTTGGTTCCAGAATTTGATTATAACCTTCTCTCTGTAAGTTCTTTTCTCAAGGATAAAAGATACTCTATTATTTTTTCTGATGGTCATTGCCTCATACAGGACAAGTTACATTTGAAAACGATTGGGAATGTTGAATTGACTGAAGGATTATATCTCCTTTACATACATAGTGACAAAGTCAAACACACTGATCATAATGCTATGATATGTAAAGCTTCTTCCACAATCTAGCATCAGCGTTTGGGACATCCCTCTTTAGCACGATTGAAGGACTTATCAGGAGTGTTACAATTCTCTGCTCCCATTCATTGTGATGATGTCTGTCATATTTGTCCTCTAGCATAACAACGTCGTTTATCCTTTCCTTCTGTTAATAATGTTGCTGAAAATAATTTTGATTTGGTCCACTGTGACATTTGTGGACCCTTTAGAACCCCTACGCATGCTGGTTTTTCATATTTTGTTACTCTTGTTGATGATAGATCAAGATATGCCTGGGTTTATCTTCTGAAAAATAAGAATGATGTTTTGCAGATTGTTCCAAGGTTCTTTAAACTCATTGAAACACAGTTTTCCAAAACCATTAAAGTGTTTCGGTCTGATAATGCCCCTGAACTCAGTTTTAAGGAATTTTTTTGCTACCACTGGTACTGTGCATCAATTTTCATGCATATATACTCCTTAGCAAAATTCTGTTATTGAAAGAAAACATCAACACCTCCTTAGTGTAGCAAGAGCATTGATGTTCCAATCTAAGGTTCCTATTACCTTCTGGGGTGAATGTGTCTTGACTGCTACACATTTGATTAACAGAACACCAATGGTTTTGTTGTCTCATAAGACTCCTTTCACTGTTCTGTTTGGGAAAGAGGCTGATTACTCATTGTTAAGGTTTTTGGTTGTTTGGCGTACGCTTCTACACTGTCTGTGAACAGGTCCAAATTTGATCCAGGGGCTCATCCTTGCATTTTTTTTGGGTTATCCATCAGGAATCAAAAGATATAAGCTATATGACATAACTAAAAAATCCTTCTTTATGTCAAGGGATGTTCTATTCTTTGAGGAACTATTTCCATTTCATTCAACATCTCAAGATATTACAGTTGTGAGTTATGACTTTCTAGACCAATTTGTTCTGACTGCTCCTCTCTTTGAACCTTCTCGAATGGAAACATCACAAGATCACCATCCAAGTGTTAATGTTCCTCAGCACAGTGACAATACAACTGCTACCAATGTTGAGCTTGAAAATTCAGATGTCAATGGGTCTACTTCAACTGAGATAGTTGCAACAGATGTGAGATCTGATGTGCAAATTGTTGCTCCAGTCCTCAGACGGTCCTCAAGACAACATTGTCCTCCTTCGTATCTGAAGGATTTTCACTGTCATCTCATTACAAATACATTTATGGCTTCATCAGCACCATTTTTCTTTGGCAAATATTTGTCATATGATGCATACTCAACTTCTCATAAGACTTTTTTGTTACATGTGGCGTCTGTTTATGAACCAACCTTCTATCATCTAGCGGTTAAGTTTTCGGATTGGAGGAATGCAATGGCAGATGAGATTGATGCTATGGAAAACAACAACACATGGATAGTGGTATTAGTACCTAAAGATCTTCATACTGTTGGTAGCAAATGGGTTTATAAGGTGAAGTATAAACCTGATGGCATTGTTGATAGATATAAAGCAAGGCTTGTGGCTAAGGGATATAGTCAACAAGAAGGAATAGACTTCTTTGATACCTTTTCTCCCGTTGCCAAGATAGTTACTGTTAAAGTATTCCTCACTTTAGTAACTTCCTTTAATTGGTCTATTGCTCAAATGGACATTAACAATGCCTTCTTGAATGGAGATTTGTTTGAACAGGTTCATATGTCTTTACCTATGGGTTATAAGACTCTTGACATACTAAAACAGGAGGAGAAGTTGATCTACAAGCTTAATAAGTCAATTTATGGTCTTAAACAGGCTTCTGGACAGTGGTTTGTCAAATTCTCTTCAGCCTTGACCAAGCATGGATTTTTGCAGTCCAAATCTGATTACTCACTTTTTACACGAGGCAATGGTGGGTCCTTTGTTGCATTGTTGGTATATGTTGATGATATATTATTAACAGGACCATCTTTGGAAGAAATTGATTCTGTTAAGGGCATTTTGAAACAGCATTTCAAGCTCAAAGACCTTGGTCAAGCTAAATACTTCTTGGGATTAGAATTATCTCGTTCCCAACAAGGATTATTTCTTTCCCAAAGAAAATATTGTTTGCAGATCCTTGAGGACACTGGTTATCTTGATGCTAAGCCAGCTTTGTTACTAATGGATCCTAATTTGATGCTTTCAAAGGACACGGGTACTGTGCTGGATGAAGAGAATATTACTTGCTACCGGTGATTACTTGGTAGATTATTATATCTTCAGATATCCAGGCCAGACTTGTGCTTTGCTGTTCACCGTCTAAGTCAGTTTTTGCACCGGCCTACTAATACACATATGAATGATGTTCATCATTTATTGAGATATCTCAAACGATCCCCAGGGCAAGGAGTTTTGATCAAGCCCGTTCAAGAGTTTCATCTTAAAGTCTTCGTTGATGCTGATTGGGGGGCATGTCTAGACACTCGACGTTCAATCTCTAGTTTTTGTGTATTTTTAGAGGATTCCTTAATATCCTGGAAATCCAAGAAGCAACCCATAGTGTCTAGATCTTCTGCAGAAGCTAAATACAGAGCCTTGGCCTCTGTCACCAGTGAATTGATATGGATTTTTCAGTTGTTGAAGGATTTACATATCAATAGCTTGTTGCCTGCTACTGTGTTTTGTGACAATCAAGCTGCCATTGTCATAGCTTCTAATCCTACATTTCATGAAAGGACCAAGCATATAGAGATTGATTGCCACTTTGTGTGGGATAAAATCGTTGATGGTTTCCTTAAAATCATGCCTGTCCGGTCAAGTATGCAGTTAGCTGATATGTTTACAAAAGTCTTACCCTCTGTTGCTTTATCTCGACTGTTAATCAAGTTGGGTATTCTGGATGTTCATCTTCTAACTTGAGGGGGAGTATTAAGGTCAATGTAAAGTTGTTAGCCTTCGGTTAAATAGTTACAAAGTAGTTATGGAGTTGTTAGCTTCGGTTAAGTAGTTATAGAGTTCTTAGCCTTCGGTTAAGTAGTTACAAAGTAGTTAAAGTTTTCTTCTACATTTCCTTTTCATTTTCAGGACCTATAACCTATAAATAGGTCTCTCTGTTGTGATTTATTGTAATGGAGTTATATTCATAATAAGGACTCCTTTTATTCAACACTTATCATCATTCTAAAGGTGAAGTCCTCCAACATATTAAAATATACATGATCTTATCTGAAGGATAATATTTTGTTTTACAATTTGAATACATTTCATCGTATGCAATTTTATTTTATATTAATATTTAATCAAAAGAATATTGACTAAATTAAAATAATACTAAGTAATTGTACGTAAGAAGAAATAATGAATTTCCTTTACAAAAAAGGTAATTTCTTCTTAAAAAAAAATACGTTTGAAATTTGTTAGCATCTAAACCTAAAATTTTAAGTTTAGGTGTAAAAAAGACCTTTAAACTTTAAATTTTATGTTTAATAGATCTTTAAAAAATTTTAAATGTCTATTAAGTCGCCGAACATATATATATATATACATACAATACTTGTGGATTAAAAACTACCTCAAATTGACTTTTTCCTATTTGTATCTCACCCAAATTGAAAATGCTGGTTCATTGTCAAAAAAACAAAATGTCAGGTATTCAATGTAATAACATCTTGTAATAATTTTTGTTTTAAAAAAATATATATTTTGTAATAATTAGAGATGGTTTATAAGGTTAAGCCAAATCATAGTGATAAAATTAAAATTATAAAAACTAAATTTAATTTGAATCTTAACTATAATAACCCAATTGAAACTGAACTCAAATATAACAATAACTTAAGTTTGAGCCATTGGATCAATATTTCATGAATATTATTGTTATGGGTAGACTTGGACTAGAGGCATAATCAAATTTATGAAGTTTGCATTCTATCCAATTAAAAAAATGGTGAAACTTGAGCCAGAGAACGACACCCTAGGGCCTAATTAAGCATGAGAAGAGGGAAGTTCGGGCCACGACTCAAACTAACCTACTCAACCTCGGCCTCGACCAAGATTGAGGCTAAAGCCAACTCTCTCCATTTGATGAATGAGGCATTCTGTGACCTATTTGGGCCTAGGAAAGAAGAACAGCAGGGGTCAAAAGCTCAAATGACCTCCTCGGCCAAGGATGAGTCTGAGGCTGACCCTCCTCATTTGAGGGATGGGGCACACTAAAAGCATGCTCTAGCCCATTTGGCTCGAGAAATAACTTAAGATGATTAGGAAACTCTAATGTAGGCGCCTTAGGTCAGAATTTCACTGTAAATACATTATTATGAATTTAGAAGAAATTCATTCTCATCCTTAAAACTCTTGTTACAACCTAAAGTCTTTTACTGACTTAGGTATCGGAAAAGTGCCCAGGTTATTCTTATTTTGCAGGTCACGTCTTCCCTGAATTACAAATTCACCGTTGTTGTACCGTGAACATCAGGTGTGTTTTTCCCTATTCAAATTTTGGCATCAACAGTTGGTGTCGTCTGTGGAGAAGACAAATTTCAATAGAACTAGCAAATAAGAATCTAGAATGAGTAAGAGAATTATTTTGAATGATCAACTTGAAAAGGATGAGAACGATCAAGATCATCATCTCAGAAGGATTATGAATCATGTTGAAGCGTCACAAGTCCTTGAGACCAACCCTCATGGTTTGATCTCTTCTCGGCCTTGGCCAGGTAAGTGTTAACCATGGTCTAGATGGTAATGCTTAAAAAAATTGTAGGGAAGAAGATCACCTGCAAACTAACAAAAATTACATACCAGTATGTTACTGGCCACGTACACTCCAATGCTTAAGTTAGAATATGAAGATTCATTGTAATATGAAGTTTCTAGCATAGAGATAACTTACCTTTTCTATCTTCTTACTTTCTTATTTATAGAGTTGGATGGTCAAATCCCTTCACCCCTTAGGATTTCTCCTAGTTCTCTGGATATTATCTTCTCTTCTAGAGCAACACTATGCACAAAAGGCCTAATATGGTGGCCCCGGCCTTGTAAATGTTGAAGCCATAGACATATATATCCACAAAAATTGTTCGGAATGGCTTACCACCACTTGGGCTCATGGCTCATAACAAGTCTTTACATAGGAGAGATTTTAATTGTACCACATAATTGGAAGATTTTGAGTTTTGAAGTGAGTATAAATATACTCATCAAGTGGACAGAGTGGTAGTTCAGTCTTTCCCCCTACAAGTGCATTGATGTTGTTGTTCAATAGGACAAAGGTGAGTTTGGGTAATTACACTCATGCGAAAAAAATTCTTTTCAATTTTATTGAACGTTATAGCTTTAATTTCAGATCTTAAACTGTTGTTTTAATTTCAAATCCTAAAAACATTTTGTGTTATTATTCCCGATTTGAAAAACTTAATTCCATATCAATTTTCCAGATCTGAAACATTTTTGTTTTACTCTTCTTCTCTTCTTAAAAAACAAAGTTTTTTAAATTTGTACGAACTTAGATCATCTTCTTCAATTTTCATTTTGATTTTGAGCATCAATTCTCTCTCGATTCCAACCCTATCTCCAACGAGTGCACACTGAAAGTGGGTGTACATGTTATGTTAATCTTAAGGACCAATCGGCTTACACAATTCACATTGAGATCATGCCAACTTTACTTTGAAGGTCGTGATATTCCACAGCCCAACAATTCAGTTTTGATTATTATCGATGAAAAACAAAAATATCGCCATGATAAAATTTTGTACTTTTTTTTTTTTTTTTTTTGTCAATTAGTCTAATACATAATTCAGCAGATAAAGTACTTTTATCATCTCAATGATCCATAGTTGGATTCTCGAATAGGTGTACTAAAATTTACTTTTTTTTTTTTTTTTTTTTGAATTATACCTTTTTTTGATGTGGAGAAGCATGCTTATGATTGCAGCCACTGATTATGCCAAAAATTATTCAGAATCTCTCAGTGTGAGTAATTCCCACCAAATCCACTTTTCCAGTTTGCTATAACAGCCTTTATAATTGGAATAACTTCCTCCATGATAGGATAGTGCCCACTTCATTTTCATCTAATAATTATTCAAAATTATTTATTTCTATAAATATAAATTATAATTGTTCATCTCATTTTTAGTACTTCATATGATTTTCTTGTTTATTTTTCCATAACTTTCAGATAATGATAGTTTTGTGTTCAAAATGTAAGTTTGTTTGCTATTGCTTGTTTCTCTAATTTTCTTTAGTATTTTGAAATGTTAAACTTACAAACTCATTACTTGAATTTCATGTTTGTGTCCATTTATGTCCAAAATATTTCATTCAATTTTTTAAAGTGTCTAACAAGAAACAACTAAGTGTCCGTTCGTATTGACTTGAAAAAAATATATATTTTTCAAGAAAATCGTTTTTATTTAAACTTTTTTTTATAAAAACTGTTTAAACTAAAATTTAAAAGTGTTTCAAAAGCTATTTTGAGTGGTTGTCTAACACTTCAAATTTTTTCAAAATGACTTATTTTCAAACACTTGAAAAGTTAATCCAAACACCCCAAGTCTTTTAATTTTTTAACTTTTTGTCTAATTGATCCTTGAAATTTTAAATTTTCATTTAATAGGTCTTGACACAAAATTGAAAATTTAGGGTCATGTTAGACATAAAAATCAAATCGAAATGATTATCAAATGAAGTCAAAATAATTACAAAGAAAAAAAATGAAACCGAAATAGTTATTAAACATGACCAAAATTGTTAGCATCATTCTATATACTTCAAGTCTAGTAATGTTTTAATTACCATAATTGAAAACAATTCTAAATTTTAGGAAAATTATTTTAAATGACAAAATGATGAAAATATTTACAAATATAGCAAAATTTGACTGTCTATCTGTGATAAAATACTATAAATTATTATCTATGAGACTATGTTGCGATAGACTACAAATAGACACAGATAGTAGTCTATTGCGGTCAATGCAAATAGACAGTAAAATTTTACTATATTTATAAATATTTTGGTTCATTTTCCTATATTTAAAAACTGCCCTAAGTTTTAGGTTTTTATACTTTCAAAAATACAATGATTAAATTGTAATTAAACTGAAATGAACATAATACCATATACCTAGTTTAGGCATAAATTATCAGAAAATTTTTGCAAATCATACGTTTGAATCTTAAGGTAAAATTAGAAAAATGAAGTCATACCATATACCTACATCCACTTTTTTTATGAGTTTGATTGCAACAAGATTTTTAACTTCAAATTCTTGTGGGACTAATAATCGCAAAGAAAATGCCAAAAAGAATATTGCATGAGGCAAAATATAGAAATTGTAAAAATGTGATGTGATTTTTTATTACTTTACTTTCTAGAAATATTTTAGAATTGATTCCTAGTCAAATTTTAATTATATAAAATAATTTTCCTAACGAAATTTGGCTTTTAACTTGAAAGATAAGAATAAATTTTACACCCAAGAAAATATCTTTTTTAAGATGAAAGTTGGCATGACATTTGATGTGTAAAAATTAGAAGCGAAGTGTTATTTACAACTATATAAAAGACTAAGGTCGATGTTACTATTTTATCTAAAAAAATAGAGAAAATATTAATTTAGAACCCTAAACTATAGAAGTTGTATCAATTTAAACCTTAAACTAATAATTGTATCGATTTAAACTCTAAACTTTTGTAAGTCTATCAATTTTTATACCCTTCACACATTCTGTTAAAAAAATAATTAAAAAAAAGCCTCATATGAAACATATAATTATATCAATTAAACTCCTAAACTTTCATAAATGAATCAACTTAAGACTCTTAGATTAAAAAAAAATTAAAATCGTCTATTCATTTACTATAATTATCCATTTTGTAAAATCTAGACATTTAAAGAAGTCTACACACATTTTGAGAATTAATGCATGGATTTGTTCAAAAGTAATCGCAATGAAGGGACTAAATTGATGAGTTATGAAATTTTAGGAGTTTAATTGATTTAAATTACAAGTTCCACACTAGAATGATCGAACAAAAGCTGGAGGATGGTGTAAACGGACACATTTACAAAAGTTCAGGGTTTAAATTGACACAATCATTAGTTCAGAGTTTAAATTGATACAACCCCTGAAGTTTAGGGGTATAATTTGATATTTGTCCAAAAGAAAAACTATTTATATAATCAAGTTTTACACCTCAATATTGTCATGTTAATTTAGGGGCAGATTAAGTCTGACATCTTTTGTAAAAATATTTCTTCAAGTAATTGAGAATACTTGGATAACTGTACTGTTTGTTTCGTAAGATTTCTATCTATAAATATTTTTAATAAGGGTATAAGCAGTTTAGTCCAAACCAAATAGTCAGCGGTTTGGTCGATTTTGTCTAATATAAATCAAAATATTATCGAATAATCTTAAATTGTCGATTGACCTAAAAGCTTAAGCTGATAGGTGAAGGCAAGTTTAATATAATATGAAGAAGAGCCAAGCAAGTGAAAATGAATATTAATTGGGAAGGAAATGACAATGTAGGGTCTTGCACACAGGACATCCTGGACCACCCGCTCTGATACTATCTTAAATTGTTGATTGACCCAAAAGCTTAAGCTGATAGGTGAAGGCAAGTTTAATATAATATCTAACAAATAATATGCTCAGATGCCCAACTCGACCACACTTAAAAAAATATCAAGAACCTTAATATATATCCATTAGCGTTCGATTTAATTTCATTTTTGCCCTTTGCCAAAATCGAACCGAAACACCAAAATGACTAGTTTCAACCCGACCCGACAAATTGGTTTCAATCATTTTAAGCGGTTCTTCGATTTTTCCTTGCACTTCTAATCTTAAATTTGCATAATATTCCAATTATACTCTTACACTTATTCATTAACTTATAACTAATTTAATATAATTTGAATTTACATAATATATTTGTTTTTTAATTTAAATTTATTTTAAATTAATATAGTTTATATTATCTTTTACATGTTTTTTTTTTTACAAAATAACATATTAATTCTAAGAATTTTTATACAATAAATACTAATTTAATTTGAATATATCTTTCTATAAAAAAAATAGTCCAGATATAACAAATAAGAGTATACATGGTTGACTAAATTTACTTTAATTATAATATAAAATACAAATATATATATATATATATATATATATATATATATATATATATATATATATATATTGAATGATAGAAAAAATAAAGTAAAAATAGGATTCCTTCGACAGAAGAATCTCGAAAACCTAGATGAATGATGATGTATTAACAAGTATACTTTCTAATTTTTATCCCTTAGCCGTTGCGTCAATTTTCATCTTATTGTAATAAAAAAACTAAATTGAAAGATAAAAGAGTAAAATCAACGTGCCTTTAATACAAAAATCTCAAAAACCTAAAAGAATGATGATGTAACGACAAGTATACTTTCTGATTTGTATGCATTAACCATTACGTTAACTTTCATCTTATTGTAATTAAAAAAAATCAAAATAGTTTTTTTTTTTTTTTTTTTTTTTGAACAAATTTTCAAACAGAAGAGTAAAATTGAAGTTCCTTGAAGGTGTAGGTATATAATTGAAACTTTAATTCTAAATTTCAAGACTATGTTATATAATTAATTGATTTAAAAAGAAAATGATATTGGAAAGAGAAAGAGCCATCACTATCAATATCATTTATTGAGTAGTGACAATAGGATTGTCTTCATGTGAGTGATTATGTGGATGAACACAATTTCACATGCCTCTGGTGGTTGTAATAGCTTTATGATAAAACCTTCTCTTTTTAATTTTTTTCTTCTTTTTTTAATTTTTTTTTTTTTTTTTTTTTTTTTTTTTTGGAAATAACAAACCAACAAGTTATAAGTTTAGATTCTTTACTTTTAGATCAGGGACCTCCAATCTTTGAGACTAATTCAAAATATTAAATATATTATAATTTTGTCGATGTTAAATATATTATCGAATCATTTAGGTCATGACTATCTTACATTAAGGATCATTGCTACCTTTTCAATATTAAATTTAACTTTTATTTTTAAAATTTAAAAAGAAAAGAAAAGAAATAGGATTTTTTTGTTAATACTTTTATTATTATTATTATTATTATTATTTTGGGTGCAATTGTGGCTTGTGAGTTTTTTTCTTTTCTAAAAATAAAGCATATTTCTATTTTCTAAAATAATTTTTTATACTAAACATTATTTGTCCTCAATGTCATCAAATGGGTCATGGCCTAAGCATAGACCCTATTTGGTCAACTCAATAATTAGCCAGGTGGGTGTGGGTCAATTTAAAGTCTAGAAGGTCATGTTCCTTTTTTTTGTCTTAGTTTTAAAAAGGAAATCATGGTGATTATTTTAAATGGCCAAATTGTTGGAAATATTTTCAAATATAGTAAAATATCACTGTCTATTGATAATAGACAATGATAGACACAAATATAGTAAAATATCATTGTCTATTAGTAAAATATCACTATCTATCACTAATAGACAATGACATGTGGCTATATTTGTAAATATTTTGACTCATTTTACTATATTTGAAAACAATCCAATATATATGAGCTTTTTTTTATTCCAAAAACTTGTATTTAGATAAAATAAAAAGGAAAAAAATTATATTGAAATCTTAGAATGAAATTTTAATTAAAGTTTTAATTCAGAAAAATAAAAAATACTCAACAAGCTTGTTGAATGAACCCCAAAATAGGGTAGGGTTTACTATTCAACAAAGCTTGTTAAAGTACAAATTTGATTTGGACAAATAAGAAGAAAGAGCATGGTAGGATTGAAACGGGAAAATCTTCTAGTAACTTCTTGTGTTTCGCACTAAAATTATTTATTTTATTTTTTTTTTACAAATTATTCATTTTATGTATATAAATCCGACATCAAACTTTAATGCATTGAAAAAATATTTACTCTCCAAGTACTGAAAGGTGAAAATTTTCTTGGTTGAAATAGTACTAATCGACTTTTATAAGGGAGAAAATTCGAAATTTTTAACCTTTTTAAATAAATAAATAGCAATGAACTTTGAAATTTTGGGTCCCTGTTGTTTTTCTCTCACCTTTTCTCCCTCTCTCTGCTTTTCTCTCTCCCCACTCATAGAAGTTTGAAGGTACTGTGTCTGTAACTTTCTGACATTGTTTTTCTTTTTTTCTTCTTTCCCCTAATTCCTACAACCTTCTCTCCATCTCTTCCTTAGTAATTCTTGGTACAATGAAGCTCAAGAAGTACAAATGTGAGAGAAGAGTCAACTTCAATATAGTTCAATAGATAAGACGACTCACTTTGTTGTTTCACGAGATTTTTGAAGATATTCAGTATAGTATAATGAAAAAAATCTCTAGCAAAATGATCTTTTGATGTTTTCTCTCAAACGTTAGAAGAAGTTTAAATCTTTCAAACCTTCTTGAAATTTTAACGTTGAAGTCTTCAAAAACTTGAGGAGTTTTTGTCTTCTCATTCGCTTTAGTCTTTAAGCTTCAAAGTTAATGGCTCTATTATAATGTTGAGTTTGAGCCCAACCTTTCTTTGGCCCAATTCTCTACCATGAGTTTGAATTGGAGATTGGACCTAGAGCCTAAGTGACTTAATTTAGTTGGCCCGATCCAACTTACAATTTTTAGTTCAATTAGGCTACTAACCAAATTATCGATCGTAGTTCACACTTAATCTCCGTTGAACTCAGTCAAACCTATCATTGTGATCAAACTATCAAAAAGAAACACGACATTTTTCAATTTGACATTTTGTCACTGAATTTCAATTTAGGGGCACATTAATTCTTAATTGACCCTAAATTTAATGAATTGAAATTTAGTTGTAGAACTTGATTTAACCAGAATTTCTTCCCCAACACCTGTATTTGTTGAACAAAAAAAACCGTGAAAGAAATTCCCCAGCACATATATATAAAAGATTTTTCTCACCATATGGCCAAATACTTTTCCGAAAACAAAAATTTCTGGTACTGCAACAATGTACGTAACCACACATTTTCAATGGCAAATACTCTCTTCTTTTGAGTTCAATTTTTGTGTGGATTTCTTAATAAATAAAATTTAAAAAAAAAAATTACAGAAAATTAAATTCTGACAGATGTGGGGATCCTTGAAAGTTGTTTTTTTTAGTACATTGACAGTTTGAATTTTACAATCAACATTTATGGTCCAATTTTTTTCAATTATTATAGTGTGATAACTTAATTTTAACAATTAACAGTATGTGGGACATAACTGTAATGAACACATCATTCAAGGATGGTTTGCAAATAAACCCGTCCTTAAAAATTAATCTCTCTATCCTCATAAGATATCTTTTACAATAAGTCCGTTCCTTAAATTGTGAAAATTTTGTAAAAGAGAAGAAATCCATTATGGTACGTTTAACATAAGTTGAGATCAAATAACTCTCCTTTCTCAACTTAACTTGAATGAGATGTGTTGTATGCCACGTTTTGTTCTAAAACTACAAAAAGTTCTGTCATGAAAGCAATCAAGAGGTGGAATTTTAAAAGCTTCAATGGAATTTGTTGAAAGGACAAGAAGAAACCAGAAGTTTAAAAAGAAGCATTAGAGCATATTCGAATTGACTTTCTAAGTGCTTAAAAGTTATTTTTTTTTTTTTTTTAACACTGGAAAGTTATTCCAAACAAAGTCTCAATAAAAGTTCAACTAGCTAACAGCAAATTCATCTCTACCAAGGGTTCGTTCTCACCACAAGAATGAAAAAAATTTCTAAAGTCTATTAATCAAGGAAAATATAATTCAGTCTGCTAGTAATAAAAAAAAAAAAAGATGCAATAAAAATTGAAAGCAGTTACTTTACTTGAAAGTTAGATCCCTATTAAAGGAGGCTTGTATAAGAAATCACTTGCTCTTCTTTGGTTCTCTAGCATAATCATCGATCAGTGCTTCAACATCTTTCCAGAAAAGCCCCTCAACTAAAACTCCATCCTTAGTAAACCTGCAAGATAGTACATTTTTGGTGGGTAACTGTACAGAAACATATTTGAGAAACTAGATTCCAGAATGTAGTGGAGAGAAAGAGAGAGACCAGCGTGTGACACTCTTGGTAAATTGAACCGGTTCATTAGCGGAGATTGATTTGGGATCTGAACTAGATATGGTCAGTGTATACAGATCTGAGAATCTGGGTAATTTTGAAGAGATTACCAGTCCAGTGCTGGTGAAGGATCCCTGTACAAAGAAATTGCAACACAAGATTACCAGTGGCCTCGAAAAGTTTAGTATGTATAAGTTTCAGAAAGCACGGCCATTCTCATGCACAAACGAATTGGCTATTATCATTATATTATGGAGAAGTTGTAAAGTTCAAACAAATTGCCCAGAGATTCCTGGAGAACATGTATACATGGTGTCAATCCATCATCCTTGAAAAGAGAAGCATAAAGTAAGCCTCCCTTCTTCCCAACTCCCAGACTTCAGAAGTATCCTAATAACAAACTCCTTCAAAAATGGAGGGGTAACTCACAAATACAAGACTTCAAAGAAAAAATGGCTAATAAAATTATAATTTTTTTTTTAAAAAACCTATATAAGAAAGGAAAAAAGAAAACCTTCCAAATTTATAGTCACGAAAAAGCAAAGAAGTTGATTCTTCTAAAATGTGCCAGTATATTCAGAGAAACCATAATTATAAATGAGAGGCATTTGAGAAGGGGCAGTTGCAGATTGAAATGTAAAATGAAATGGAAGAACTCGTGAGCTGTCCTATTACTGTTTTATTTCCAAAACTCTCTAAAAACAGCTTTCAGGCAGGAAGAGAAGGTCAAATTTACAATCATTGTCCACAAGCTGATGGAAAATGGAAGAACTTCAGTTATTCGAGAAACAAGTCGTCTACAACGAAAACAAACTAAAAGAGAAAGAGAACAATGTTTTGAAACCAATTACCTAAACATGTTTCCCCTCATCTTTATCAGAAGTTTTGTTAAGCTTAGGGGTTTATTTTTATTTTTTATTTTGGGGGTGGGGGGGAATAAAAACAGCAACTTTCAAATGAAAGAATACAGGGGCTCCCTTTGTGCAAAATAGTACCTTTAGAATGGTTACAAAAGTTATTTGATATCAAAGTTAAAAAGAAACATGAAATCTAACAAGGAACCAAACATCACTAGAGTCCCTCTCCAAACCTATAAAATTATAAATGCTCTAGTATTCCTCTCCCCCCTAAGTATAGATGAATGGAAAAACAAAAAATGTATTGCATTACCAAAACTCATAGAACTTTGTGGTTTTTTGATCTGGTTAGATTCAGAAACCCTAAAATGTAGCCAAATAAACATTACCACTCAAGAGGGAAAAAAAAATGCTAATGCATGACTATCATACATAATCATTATGTTAACGCTTTCTACAGCGGTCATAGACATACAAATGGGTTTGAAAACAGAATTGTTCTAAAAGTTAAAGAAACTTACTGCAGGAGGATATGTGAACAAAATTGCGTTCTTCTCCTTGGTGTAAACGATGAACTGCAAGATCCCATTAAAAACTACATACTTGCCAGAGTTAAAGATCACATGAGAGCACCATCCAATGATTTTCATTTCATTAAACGAAACCAAAACCTAGAAAAACTAAGAAAATGGCGTAAGATTCAGAGTACAACACGCTTCTGCATTCGGAAACATCAATCATATAATCCAATATACATTCCCATCGGATAACAGAATCGAGAAATGAAATTCAATCTATCAACGGAAGATCTAAAACGAAAAAAAGAAAACACGCAATTCAGAAAAAGGATATAATATAATGCAGCCGATCAAGAAATCGCGGTTCTCAGGGAATTTCTTTTTGTAAAACTGAGCCACCAAAGCTATGATTATGATGATAGTGCCCATAATCAATTTGACATTGCTCAATCTCACGTCTTCAACATACCCGCGACTGGTGACAATCTGCAAGCAAAGGCTCAAACCTAGAGTAAAATTGAAGCGAAAAGGATCTAAGGAAAGGGGGATGAGATGAGAGATTGGATTACCTCAGAAACAGATTCATCGAGTAGGTGTTTGAGGGAGTGGTGATCCAAGAGATTGGCCTTTTTGGCATTTTTGGTCGCCATTTTTGATATCTTTCGGTTTCAGTTCTCTTCGCCGTCTACGAAGGTTTGTCTGAAATCTCAGAGAGAGGAGACCCAGTCTTCTTCGACCTCTTTTTTCTTGTTTTTTTCTTTTTAAATTTTATTTCTCTCTTTTCCAATTTTTAATAATTACTCTAGTAATTAATAATTAATTTGTTTCAAAATAATAAGAGTTGTTTTCGAATATAGAAAAATGAATCAACATATTTATCAATATAAAAAAAATTTATTATCTATGAGCGATAGACCGCAACAGAATTCTGTTCTGTTGCGGTCTATCGCTCATAGATAATAAAAAAAATATATTTGTAAATAGTTTGATTTTTTTTTGTTTATAGTAATTTTTTAAATAATAATAATAATAATTTATTTGCATTTTTCTACCTAGTAATAATCTGTTTGCTTAATTTGCTAATAAGATTCATTCCCCCCACCCCAAATATTTATGACATTTTAGAAATTTTGTTAGGTAACTTTTTTTTTTCTTTTTGGTAATAGTGGATATGGTATGGTTTAACCTATTGAGTTAGGTTGAACTTCGTCGAAAGAGTAGCCTTATGTTTGGAAAATTTTTTCAAATATGTACGTGAGAAATTACTATAAACAGAAAAAATATCAAATTATTTACAAATATATCGATGTCTATCACTCAAACGATAGAATTCTATCGCGGTCTATCGCTGCTAAACAGTAAAATATTTTTCTATATTTGTAAATAATTTTTCTCATTTTTCTATATTTGAAAACAAACCTATGTATTTCCTAAAAATAAAGGTTATATGTCTTTTTAAAAATAAAATAAAATAGAAAATTACATTTTTAGTCCCTGGATTTTGGGTCGATGTTTTTTTTATCCATAAGTTTTAAGATGTTACATACTTAATTCTTAAGTTTTGAGTTTGATTTTAATTTGGTATTTAGGTTTTCAAATGTAATAATTTTACCCTTAAAGTATGAGTTCTGTTTTAATTTAGTCCCTAAATTTCAAAATTTACACTTGTAACCTTGATTTCTCACTAACTACTCAATTTCAATCTTTAGTATCAATGTCTATTAATTAATTTAAAAGGATTAATTAAGTTTCACTCCTTTTTCATCACTATTAAAATTAATTTTAAAATTTCGCTTTATAATTATTTTAAATTAATTCATCAACATTAACACCAAAAAGTAAGTATTTAATAAAAATTGAGGTTAAAAGTGTAAATTTTGAAACCTATGACCCAAATCGAAACAAAACTTAAAACCTCGATGCTAAAATATAATTTTTTTAAACATATGGACTAAATTGAAATCAAACTCAAAACTTAACTAGTAAAAGTGTAACATTTTGAAACTTAGAGATGAAATAGAAACTAGAACTAAAACCTAAGAATCCAAAAAGTATTTTTCCCACTATAAAGTTAGGTTATAAGCAAGGATCAAAATGTCGATGTCGATATTGATATCAAGATTTCGATTTTTCAAATATATCAATGTCGATATTGATATCAAGATTTCGATTTTTCAGATATATCAATGATAAATATTTTGATTTCGATTTTTCAGATATATTAAAAAACTATTTAATTAATAAATTTTTTTTTAAATAAAGAAATTTATATTAAAAAAACTATTTTAATTAATAATTGTTTTTTTTTTTTTTTGACAATATATGAGTGGGAAGATCGAACCTCAACCTTCGAAATTGGTATTACAAGTTCATATTAGTTAAACTCACTCAAAATAATTTAGTTGTTTTCATTTCCAAAATTAAATCTTGTTATTAGTATTCACATTCAAATTGAGATTAATAAATGATAATATATTATATTTCATGTGTAAATATAAAATATATCAGAGATACTACTTAATCTCTAATATTGATGTCGAACACTCTGATTTACGAATATCTCAATGTAGATATTTCACCCATTAATAAGTCCTAACTTCGTCAAATTAATTATTATACTACAGAACACTTGTAGTGCCAAAAATTCTGTATGTAAGTACTAAAGAATACAGTTATTCTAAAATTTAATGAGGAAAATCTACTTAAAACAAGATTTGAAAGTTTAAGAATATATTATAAGTTTTTTAAAGTTCAGGTTTAAATAAACACAAATCAAGTTTGAGAACCATACTTGTAATTTTTACCTACCTAAATATAATTATAAACATGATATTTAGAGAAACAATGGAAAATAAAGTTTTCTTATAACAAAAATAATTCCTTTATTTGAATTTGAATGAACCAAACTTCCTTATTTCAATGAAACTGATATATGACTTCTTATATTTAAAGAACAATAATGATGCATAAGGATCAAAACTATATTTAAAATTGAACTTGAGAAATTTTGAAAATTTGGGCTATATAAGGAGAGTGTAATTGTCAGCCTCATAAATTTTGTAATATGGATGTGACTATATAATAATCTCTAAATACAATAAGATATTGCATATGCCATTCCAATTTATCACTATGAATCAAATATTCCTGCTATAACATATTGTTATATTGCAAACAACAATTTCCAGCCCAAATCTTATGCCTATTTCTTTCCTAGGACCCAAATTTCCTAATAATTTCAAATTAAGGGTTTGGTCAAGAATACTACACTAGGATGAATAAGAATAGATTATAGAGATAAATTGCAGGCTTCGATAACTTCTTAAAAACCTGTAATGGGGTCATATAAGCATAATCAGATCATTGAGGCTTTGATTTTATTCTGCCAACGGCACCCTTGGTGAGAAGGAATCGAGCACTTCGGACGAGTTCTTCCTTAACCATGAACAAGACAGCAGCAGCCAGAACACTCTGGACGATTTTCGTGCCCATCCCTTTGTAAAATCCATACAGTCCTTCGTATCGGATCATTTTGAGGATGGCGTCAAATGTGCCTGGATAAAAAGTGAAAGATCAATTTGCAGAACTAAAACATTGGTGACTTGGACAAGAGAACAATGTGGACATATACAAGTAACATAAGAACTTGCGTCGACCAACGCTAGCAGCTGCAGTGTGGTTAAAATGGCCAACTAGGCCAACAGATTCATCCTACGTAAGTGTCCTTGCTTGCAAATATAACCAAAAAGGCCAACTAAGCCAACAGATGCTTTTCCCATTTTGCTTTCCTAGACACCAATTAATAACTATTTGGCTTCTGGTTTTAGGTTTTTTGTTTTATGAAAAATGTGCTTTGACTTCTCACAATTAATTCACCGTGGATTTCATCTTTTCTCAGGAAATATTTGAACTCCAAGCCAAATTTCAAAAACTCAAATAATTATCAAACGAAACCTTACCTCTCCAATTTCAATTCCCTCCCCATTGTTATCTACAGGCACAGTGGCCGCCATAGCTGCATTTTCATATAACCATGTTTTGCAACTTTTGGCCATCTATTGGAATGGAGCAATTGTTAACCTAGGAGATTTTAAGCTAATCTAAAAGGCAAACCAATCAACCCTTTGAAAGAACAAGCTGCAGTGATCAAGACTGGGAGTATAACACAGCTAATTTCTACCCTCCCACTACTTTTTAATGGTGGAAGATACTGTGTTCAGAATAATTTGGAATTTATACTACGAAGAATCCAAACCTTTATACTGATGTCTTTTGTCTCCCGCTACGACTTGTTTTGCTTGAAGCCTAGCCTGCAAAGAAAATAACTTGGATGAGATAATTTACTCTTATGCATGCTGGACAAATAAAACCCAAACTTCAGCATATATCAACAGTCCACACAAAATATGAAAAGGTAAAAGTGTTAAACGAAACACGACATTTGTAAGAATGAAGCAAACGTATTTAAACTAGATTTTTTAGGAAAGTAAAAAGAAATCCTATTTCTTCACAAACTTCTGTTTCTATGAGGTTATAGAATTTACCTTCACAACTAAAAGAGGATAGGTTACTACAGTCGCTCCAAGTTTTGCCAAGGCACCTAGAAAAAATATCTGCATAAGTAGCCAAATACATTAGCTTGTCATGGAACACTGGAAAAGCAAATTATGAGTGAACAAATAAATCTGGATGAATTATAGTGTTCAGGGAAAAGTTTACCTCCAATGCAGTAACTCCACTCCCATCCTTCCGTAAAGCACGTCGTTTCTTCAATTTGTTCAACAATGTTTCATACAGCATGTACTGTATAGAAGGGTTGCTAACCTGTGATCAAGAAAGGAATATTTAGCAGAGTTTCCTTGTGTATCAACCACAAAGTTTCTTTTCCACACGTACCATGATCAATGTTGGGATTACCCCTTTCCAGAAACCCTTGATTCCCGCTTCCTCATAAAGTTCTTGAATCTGAGGATTGAATCACATTTTTCGAAACAAAAAACTCAGTAAAATATCCAAAGTAATGTAAAAAGGAAAAGAGATAATTTCCATGGGAGAAAAAACACACTTTAACTAATAACATGGGATCACTTGCTGACTATAGTTCTTATAATCCACATAGTTATGAGACATTCTTTCCCAACTCAGACCAAACAAAGAAAAAAATGGGTATATTTCTTTTTTTAAAATTATTTGAAATAAGAAATAATTTCATTGATGTATGAAATAAAAATAGGTACTGCTTTTAGGTTTGGGCCCTGTAGAGCTATCTGTCAGTCTGTTCAATCTTGAGCAAACGGTTTACTACATAAGGACAACTGCTAGCAGTCATTATTTTCAGCTACTTTGAGAGAACCATCCAGATATCAGTAAAAAAAAATTCACTAAATGTGCAAAATCTTCAATCCAAGGAAATGCAAATGAAAAGTTAAACAAAGATTTCATCAAATTGCCCTATACAACAAAGGAGGGGAAGGGGACTTCTTCATGAATTTTAAATCCTCACCGCATGCCCCATTTTTTTTCAAAATAAGAAAAAGGACGTATATTATGCAAAATAAAACAAACACAAAGACACCTAGAAGGGAGCTTTTCAATTCATTTGAATCATAGACAAGCTGTAATTACAAAAGAATTTCCTGTTTTTAGTACCACCACCAAGAAGCAAGGAATGGAGTGTTGTTAAGAAAAATACTAATTACAATCAGAAGGCTGATTAACCAAGGTGAATCATAGGGGCAAACTATGGATCTACGGATCCAAATCCAGTTCTGGCAGACAAAACCAGAGAAAAGATAAAATAATCACCAAAAAATTGTTATAACTAAGAGAACATGGTAGCAGAATATTGCTTAAGCAGTTAAGTCCAAAAAAAAAACAGGCCTGCTTTCTTCCACACAAGAGTTCATAGCTACTATGGAAACTAGAAAATTAATATTTGTTACTTACAGCATGAGTGGTTCTGTAGGAAGGAGGATTGACAACTGCTGTCGTCGGAATTGTTTCATCAAGTGGAGTCAGTGGTGCTCCCCCAGGTAGAGATGGCTTTGAGACTTTTTTATGGGTCTGAAGAATGATACAACAAATTTTGTCATTTAAAACTTTTTAAATTCCGTGAAATCATTTGCAACAAGAAACTGCTTCTTATTGGAATTTAGTTTACAATGCTCTTGAGGAAAGCCAACATCAATAAGTGCAATTAAATAAAGTAAATGGAGCCAAAATCTATGGTTTGGCTACTGTAGTTATAAATTTGGGTGCAAATAGATAAAAGGAAAGGAGTCCTATAAAAATATAAAATAAAATAAATAAAATAAAAAGGCCTGAAGACTTTTAGGAAGAAGAACTTTAGACCCTCAAGAGAGAGATAAAATCCTCTCTCCCCATCTTTTTGTTTAAACCAAATTTCATTAAGATATATCATAGAATCCAAATGACTAAGATATCAAAAAAGCCAAGCCAAAAACAGGGGTTACAAGAAGAGGAAAAACCAACGTTTGGTAATAAAAATAATAAAGGCAAGGCTATCATCACAAATCATGTGAGTAAACCTGGTGGCTTGAATTCAAGTCACTGATTTGAATCCAAAAAGTCTTAAATACATGCTCAACCCATAAGGGGTGACTCCCAAAATAATTTCCTTGTACACTGGTTTAATTAAATTCAATTAATTTTTTTTCATGAAGCATAAATAAAACAACAGAAGTGTGATAATATATTATTACCTGCATCCGAGTAACAACCACCCATATAGGATTTGTCAACAGTACATTAACACACCTAAAGAATGAAAATATGTTTTTAGACAAGTGGAAATAATAAAGAACTGAATAATGCAGATGGTTTGGTAGTAGCTCTGACAAGTGGCCTATTTTAATGCATTTGAAAACGTTAAAGCTGTCTGAAGAAGATATTTAAATATTATGGAAATAATGCATTGGAAGTTAGACCTGAAAGCATAGGATGCACCCCCAAATATCCATCTTTAATATCAAGAAAAGAAATCATAAAAAATAATGAGAACTCTTTCTTATTTTTATTTTTATTCTTGAAGATTAAGAAGTCACTCTGTGTGAATCCTTTTGGAGAAAAAATGATAGGCTTAGGGCCTTTCCTCCACTTTCTTGTATACTTTATCCCTTTTCTTTAGTTTGAAATGAAGGTGTTTCTTATGAATACGTGAATAATAAGAAACTCAAATAAAAAACACTGTAAACAAACCCAGATACAGCAGCCACCAGAAGCGAGGAAAGCATGCCAACAGATCCGTCTCCTATCCCTGCCTTCATTCGTTCAAGAGAAGCAACTTCAGCCTTGTTCCTGAATATTTGGTAGAAATAATAGTAAACGCCCTGTACCAAGAACAAAAGTTTGTTAAAGCGTAAGATACCATGAATGTAAATAAAAAATAAAACTTTTTCAGAAGTTCAAAGTAATAATCTTTCTACTGGACCCAAACAATAGCATTATACCTCCAGAGGAAAATGGTCCTTTTTTCTTTTTTTTTAAAAAAAATAAAGTGAAGACATTAGGAAAACGAAAAATATATCACTGTAGTTTTTTTTTGCTAGATTCAGTAACAAGCTCAAGAAAGTTGACATTCTGCCATTTCTATGTATTCATCACTGACATGAACGACTTGGATCTGTAAAAACACCAGTTGTTTCCTTTTACATTTACAAACCAGATTGTAAGTGCCCTTTCTCTAATTTTTATCCTTGAGCTCAGATACATTCTCATTTTTCTATATACATATTTAGTGAAAGAGAGAATGTGAAGCATAGAGGATAATGAAGTTGAAAATCTTGAATCTTCGTGTCTAAATAATACCACAAAAATTAAGAGTAAATTATTGCCACCTTGTCCCAACAAAAAGTTTAAAGTTTATTACTTTATTTTGGAGGAAATTTTAGTGCAGAGAACAGGGAATTCACCATGACAGCATGCCAATTATTCATTTACTAGCTACTGGCATAAATAAAATTAAAATATTTAGTTGTCTTTGATGACAATGTTAGCCTTTTGTTTTCAACAACGTCTGAACAGAACTAGAGAACTCAAGCAACCTCCACAACATCAATAGTCGATGCTACCTAACTAAGGATGTCGAGTAATAACATGGTAGGGTCATAGTTAAAAAGTTTGACAATAAAAATGGAAGATTTCCCATCATGGAACTGTTTTATGTTTGAATTGGATGTCAAAAGGCAACTCAGTAACGAGTCTACACTCTAATACCCTCCTATAACTGTCCAACTAAGAGTGCATTACTTTACAGTAACACATGGCAGACCACAGACAAGCCATTGTTGCCATACTTAAAGAAGTGACAAGGCCACTTTTCACTATGCTTTCTTGTAACTAAGAAAAACCCAAATTCTCTTCAACTGCATCATCAATCAAGTTTCAAGTATTCTGCTGATCCCCTTTACACACAACAGACAGGTGAAGCCAGAAATTTCTGTAGTAGTGGGCAAAATTTCACATTCTACCTTTGTATCTATACAATCTTCCAATTCCGAAAATCTAGGAGGATAAATTACAGAGAAAATGTATAATCTACAATGAAACCAAGAGGTTCCCCTTCCTTCCTTCCTCGCTCCACCCAACAGTAAGCTAAATGCATTTTCTGTTTCTAACAAACATCAGATACCAACAAGCCCCATTCTCGCAGTAACACTGTGGCTAAGACAAATTTGACATTGAAATTTGGAAGTGTGTGATATAATATTATCAACTAGACCGACTTTAAATGGGGTCTCACCTGAGATGCAGCCGTACCCACCAGAGACGGCCCCAGGCCACCGTAAAGCCGGTCCCATCCTTCATGTTTCACAACCTATTCACGAAATCAACCAAAGAGGTCATTTCCCTGTCCATTAGGCAAACATTTATACTGACAGTGGTCAAATTAATTTCGGAAATCAGACGCGCATAGTTTTCGTTATCTCAAAAATTGTAGGAAAAGAGGCTCTGAAGAACAAAATTGAGAGCACCTGACACATCTGTTGAAATGTTCCAAGTTTTCTCTTCTCCTTCTTCACATCGCGCTCTGTTTGCTGACGAGTATTCACCTGTAGAACAAACCAAACGCCTCTCGAAATGAACAAACAAAGCAAAATTCAGCACTATAAACTGGAAATTTAGTAAAAGAATTTACAGTCTGAAGAGGGTATGTGATGAGCTGAGCAATGATCCCTCCTCCAGCTCCGGCCAATCCATTGATCAAGGCGTCCGACATACTTTCCCGCTAAAACCCAACAAGAGAAAGCAAAGAAGAAGGAAGAAAAAAGGGTATGTGGGAAGATAGAAATTGAAGCAACAGCGGTGTTAGTTGGCCGGGAAAGTGCACCGGAACCGGAGCATTGACGGGAAAGAAAGAGATCTAACTCAAATTCATTCGGAGGAGAAAACCCATGTACGACTTTGCCTCTCTTCTAAGTTCTACCCAAATGATATTGACATTTTAGATGGCGTTTGCTATCTGGGAAAATTCTGACGACTTGAAGATGGGAAATTACGCATCATTTTCTAAGAAACTAATAGGAAAAATATTTAAACTATCAATTTATCATATTAAAAAAAAAATATTGGCCTATTTTAGTATTTAATTAATTAATTAATTGAACTATATTCGAGTGGACTATTAATTAATTGTATATTTATTTTTCTCATTCAAATAAGGAGATAATGGCAAAGGAGTCAATGTATTACTCTACCTTCAAATATCTTATTTATCTATTTTAGATGCATAATATTTCATTAATTGTGTTATCACTCTTGTTTTTACTAATAGTATTTTTTTTAGTACAATAGAGTATGAAAATCCGTAAGGATCGTTAAGACATTAGTATGTCAATTGGATTATGCTCATTTTTTGAGTAATAATTTTCCTTCCTAGCTTTCTATTTTTACCACATCTAATTCTTTTATAAAATTTAATTTAATATAATTTTTTAAATATTCAATTAGCTTATATTTTTTTAAAAATAATAACTTAATATTTTCCATTGCTATAATTTTGTTTTAGTTAGTTGTTGTTTAATTAATTAATTTAATATCCATCTTTTGAGTTAATGTGTCACTTAAAGGAGCTGCTTTTAATCCGACATCTGGTCCTCTTGTTCAACTGCATTGGTTGTTCACTTTTGACATAAACCCTTGTGACTTTACTTTTGGTTTCATCCCAAAATGTCTCATACTAGTTGTCTTCACTTATATACTCATTATCATCTTCTTATCTAACTAATGTGAAACTTTGGTAGTACTTCCAACAACCAAAGTTAGAAGTTGAAACTATGTTGAAAGGGTTGTTTAACAATTCAAAGGGAGTGAGTTAGTCCAAATCCATCATTCGAGATGGAGTCGGATGCACATGTTGCGATTGAACTTATTTATAGAAAGAAGATTTTATTCGTAGAGATTAGTAATATTTTTAGCTTTTATTACCTTTTTTTTTAAAAAAAATACAAAGTTGCTCATGTGTTAGAAGCTATAACATCTATTTAATATCGTTGTGGAAAGAAGTTTTTTCCTATAGCATTTTCTCCCTTTTTCGTGATGAAAAAGGTTAGGCAATAGAAAGTAGTTGGTTGCAGTGATTTTTTCTTTTTTTTTAAACCAAGCATACAATTTAAAACTTTAATCGCAACAATTGTAAAAAAAAAAACTACGAGATTTAATAAGTAAATTTTCATTTTATGTGTTTTTATTATTATTCCACTTGAAATAACAAAATCAACATCTGATCTGACGGGACGGGATGTATTTGATGAACTTCTTGAGACGTGTGCCACTGCTTGGGGCAATTTGTAACTTCTTAGTTGTTCCGGAAACGCAAAGAATTCCGAGATTTTCAATCAGATAAAATCCCTCAAATATATTATTTCACAAAAAAAACATTTAATTTCAATCTTTAATTTTTAAAATTGTTTTCAAATATAGCAAAACGAGCCAAAATATTTATAAATATAGCAAAATCTCAATGTTTATTAGTATAAACAGTGATAGACACTGATAGAGAGTTATAGATGATAGTAGTCTATTAATGTCTATTGTTATCTATTACTGATAAACAGTGATATTTTGTTATATTTGTAAATATTTTCAACCATTTAAAACGGCTACTCTAATTTTTATATTTTTTTTAAAACAATGAGTTCAACAACTTCCTATTGAGTCCAAACCAAAATAGAAAAAATGTGTCGAATTTTATACTTTTAAATGTAGTTCCACTAAAAATGATAATAGTATTACGTATATTTTGTAGATTAAAGTATGTTTTGGTCTCTACTTTAAGAGCTTGTTTAATTTAAATCTATGTATTTTAAATGAATTTTAAATTTAATTTCTACAATTAGTTTATCGAGTTTTTTATTTTTCAAAAACTTCTTTTTATCTATGAACATTTTTACTATAAGTTTTAAAAATATATTCACAAGATTGTATTATCTTACATGAAATTACTATAGAAATTTTTTAAAGTAGAAAAATAAGGAAAATTATTTACACAAAATAGCAAAATTTTTAGATAGTTGTGATAGATGTTGATAGAAGTCTATCTGGGTCTATCAGTGATAGAAATGATAGAAGTCTACCACTGATGCTGATAGAAGTCTGTCAATGTCTATCAGTATTTTTTTCGCTATTTTATGTAAATAGTTTGACATTTTTCTATTTGTGAAAATTTTCCAAATTACTATTACTATTTAACTAATTTTTATAAAAGTTAACTTTGAAAAACTAAATTTAAGATTTATTAAATCTCAGTTAAAAAAAAAAATTATTTAAAACTATAGGAACTAAAAATTGCTATCTGGAAGTATAATAAATAAAATTGAACAAACTCTAAAACGAACCAAAAGAGTTTTTAATCTATTTTTTTTAATTTAAAAGGATGTTTATTCGCACAATATATTTATATTATCTAAATTTAAAATTTGATTAATTTATATTATAAAATTGAACAAACTCCAAAACATTGGAACTAAAAGAGTTTTTAATCTATTTTTTTTATTTAAAAGGATGTTTATTCGCACAATATACTTGTATCATCTAAATTTAAAATTTGATTAATTTATAAGATTAGTCTTGAACTTTTTTCATTTTTGTTTAATAGATTCATGAATCATAATAAAATGACATATGGATCTTTAACCTTCATAATTTGAATTTAAAATTTTATTTGAATTTTCAATTTTGTGTCTAGTAGGTTATCGACTTATTCAATATTTTTTTTTCAAAATTGAAAGTTTAGAGTTTTATTAAACATATAATTTAAAATTATATCCAATATTTCTATTAATTTTAAATAAATTGTAAAGTTAAATATAGGGGTCTTTTCACAAATAGAAAAAAAAAACAAAAGTAATTACACATATAAAAAAAGAAGTGGAAAATACAAAAGCATGGAATGCACTTTTTTCTATATGTGTAATTACTTTTTTTTTTTTTCTATACACAATAATTTTCCTTAAATATATATATATACGCACAATTGAAATCGTTTTTTCTCCTCCATTTTTTGCATAGGCATTTATGTCCATTAATATTTGATTATGAGAATGCAATTAGTTATAATTAATGTTAGTATTTAAGTTGAATTTATGAGCACAATTGAAATTGTTTTTTCTCCCCAATTTTTTTTATTAAGCATCCAATAAATTGAAAGATTTTTTTTTAAGTTGAACAATGTGACGGATAAAGAACTTTTAACTTCATGTACTCCAAAACAAAAATTTAAAAAAACTTTCAAGAAATTTAAGGGGTTTTTTTTATGGTTAGAAATATAAGGTAGTTATACACTCAACTTAATTATAATTTATTAAAAAAATTAGAAATTAAAATGTAGCAAATTAGAATCCATATGGTTTAATAACTAATTTTTTTTAGGGCAATGTGAGGGAGATGATTTAAATCTACCATTCAAAAGAAGTAGTTATATACATACGATAGTTAAATTACTTAAGTTGGAGTGATGTATTTATAGGATACATATAAGTTTTAGTCTATAATGTTTAGAAAAACTTCAATTAGTCCTTATAATTATTTTCTACAAAAATCAATTTAGTAATTAATATTTAAAAATTTTCAATTTAGCCCTTAATATTTTAACAATTTTAAATTTTAATATCTCACTATTAATGAATGTTAATATTGGTTTGTGATAAACTTACATGACTAAATATGACCAACAAAAAAAAGTTAGATGATAAATTGTTATCCCAAAAAAAAAGAACTTTCTATTTCCCTGCAAAATGATAAGAATTTTGTAGAAATTTATGGCTTTCTTAATCTCCTCTAAATTTCAACTGGTTTACTCAGTATTAATTTAGGTAAGTTTACCATCAACCAATTTTAACGATGAGAGATTAAATTGAAGAATTCTTTAAAAATAGACACCAAATTGAAAAAGAAAATCCAACCATAAAAAAGTAAAACATATATTTAGCCTTTTTCCCACCTATTTGGCCAACTTTTCTAAAGGGAAATTCTTACTAGTGACTAAAAATAAAGAACCCTAATGAAATATGGCTAAGACATTTTGTTGTTTGGTATTATGATCTAAGGATGAGAATATTCGTCGATAGGTTCAATATCGATATTAAATATTTATAGATACTTTTGATATCTTTTATAATTACTCGTAAAAATATTAAAAGCATCATCTATATATCCAATTTGAATAGAGATACTAATAACAATGGTAGATTATTAATATAAACAAATTTTATAAATGTGTTGACCTATAAAAATATCTGTCGATTTCGATATTTTATTGATATATTTGTCGATATATTGATATCGACATCAATATTTTAATATTATGACTATGACATTTTTAAGAGGGAGAGTTTTGAGTTTTTAATCCTATTTTAGCCTTTATATTACAGATATATCAAACCATAACCAATTACCAAATTTCTAAAGAATCTGTTAGAGTTTTAAAACCAAATCTAGGAGCTTTCAAAGCGTATGCAAATAATAATAATTAAATGAGAGAAATTAGGGATGTCAGTTACAATAAAAATAATAATTAAATAGGGATAGAAGGCCAACTAAACGCCAACAAATCTTCCCCAAGATTATTTGTTAGTTATTTTTATTTTGACTAAATTATAGAAAATGACTTGAAGTAAAAAAAAAATATATATATATATATATATAATATCCTAACTTTCAAAAGTTTCAAAAAATACTAAACTTTTAGAAAGAGTTTAAAAATATTTTTAGTTTTGGATGAAAACCGTTAAAGTTTTGTTTAAAAAATACACTAAACTTTTCAAAAGTTTCAAAAATACCATTAACTAAAAAAAAGTTAAAAATAACTTAAGTTTTCAAGTTCGAAAAAAATGAACTTTAAAACAAATTATGAAGATAAATGAGTTCATATTAATGTTATGAACTCATTTATCTTCATAATTTTAAATTATTATGATCATATTAATGTTAGGAGCAATTTTAAATTATTTTTTTAAAGTTATTTTTGCAACGAGGTATTGACGGTGATTTCTATTCATAAACTTAGGAGTGAAGGTATTTTTAACTTTTTTTTTTTTTGAGTTAAAGGGTATTTTTGAAATTTTTGAAAAGTTCAGGGGTATTTTTTATATTTTTTAAACAAAACTTTAACGGTTTCCATCCAAAACGGTAGGGTATTTTTGAACTCTTTTTTAAAGTTTGAGGGTATTTTTGAAATTTTTAAAAATTCAGAAATATTTTTGACACAAAGTACATAGTTTATGTACATTTTTTATAATTTAACCTTTTTTTTTTACCGATATATTTAATGGGAACCTCTCTTCATAGTTCTCCAAGTATTTTTCAAATTGCTACCATAATTTCACTTTTGTAGCATAAGTTTGGAAATTTTTCTAGTAGTACGAGAGTATTCTAAGTTTTTAATAAATACTAGTGGATCTCATATTAATGTCGGGCCCTACCATATTCTTAAAAATACAATAAGGATTCAAGGAGAAAACATTTCTACATGACAACCTTTTTTATAGATGGTGAGAGTTGGGGATGACAATGAGATACGGCTGAAAACACATTGAAATCGAAGGCACCGGGGCGAGAACGTGAACACACGGTGTGGACAACAGGGTCGGATGGGTCTGCTGGACGGTGAGAACGACCATGGAATGAGATCTTTCATTTTTGGGGCCTAGAGACAAATATGACATTGTGGGAATAAAAGATTTGTGTTTGGGTTTTACCGGCAGAGTAAAAGAGAAAAAAATGGAGAAAATGGAGGAATGACGTGTTTTCGAGGTAATTATAGCAAGTAAATTGTATTTTTCTTAGGTGTTATAAAAAACATGTAGCATCATTTATTTATTTATTTATTGAGATTTGTGATTTTTCATATGTTATTTTCTATTAGATGTGTTTTTTAGATTTAAACTTTTTTCCAATTTGTGCATCAATTTTCTTCCATCATGTATAGTACAATTCTTTGTTATCAATTTTTTCCGTTCATGAAAACTTTGGCCATATTTTTAGCTTGGTGTTATCATAGTTAGTATATTACCTAGTTTTAAATATGAGATTTTTATATGAAAGGCTATCTTTTGACTATATTTTTCATAAATGTCTTAAAATTTAAAATTTTACAATAAAGACTTTTTGTGTTTATTTTTGCCCCATTTGCCCTCAATTCACGTTTTTTTTTTTATTTTTTTTAAATAATTCTTTTTCAATGATTAGCCCATTTTTTAAGTATTATTTTTAAATAAAAATAAGCTAATCATTGATGAGCCTCCCTTTTTAAGGGTTGTTTGATATTCTCAATGTGAAATGTGTTGTAGGTAGGATTAATGATTGTGTGTTGTTTCATATTCTATTCCATTTTTATTATTTTTTTAATGTAAAATTATATTTTAAATTTTAGCTTATCCTTCATTCTCATCTTCATCTTCCTCTTTTGGTGCTATCTATATTTCGTCAAAGATATGTTTTTTTTGTTGTGTGTTTTTTTTATTTTTATTATCATATTAATCTCCCACATTATTCTTGTTATTTTTTTTTTAAATTCGTTTACAGTATTTTTTTTTCATTTTTTTTTCGTTTTAACGTTTTTTTCGCTTTTTTCTTTTCTTTTTTTGTTTTGTTTTTTTCTTTTTTCTTTTCAGTTTTCTTTATTATTTTCGTTTCCCACGTTTTTTTCAGAGAATTTCGTTTCATTATTTTTTGTTTCTTGTTTTCTTTTTTTTTTTAAAAAAAAAAATAGTTTCAAAGTTTTTTTTTTTTTAAAAAAAAATAGTTTCAAAGTTTTTTTTTCCTTAGTTTCTGTTTGTTTTTTAGTTTTATTTTTTATTATTTTTATCTCTCACTTTTTTTTCATAGAAATTCGTTTCTACTATTTTTTATTGTTATATTAATTTTGTTGTTTTTTTTTGTAACAACAGTTACACATTTTATTTTTGTTTTTTTTTTCAGTTTTATTTATTATAAAAAGTTTATGTTTGAAATTGATTGTCGGAATATTTCTTGTTCTTCTTTGTGGCCATTGGGATGGGTTAGTGGCATCAATCTCCTTTTTCTATTTTATTTATGTTTGAAATACCCTTTGTATGTATACAGAGGTATATATCATATATACTAATGTATATGATTTATTTTTGTTTTGTAGGTAATGTTTCTGTTCTTATTTTATATGATGGTCGTTTCAACGAGAGGGATAATTTCGTCAATTACAAAGTAGCTGAAATAGGTTTTCATGATGAAATGTGCTTCGATGAGTTTCAACAATCAATTGTAGATAAGATAAGCACTGTAGGTAGTCTAGGGAACGTTGAGATTTTTGTTTCTATTGGATAAAATGATTTTATAGAGGGATTTGAAAGTTTCTGAAGATAAGGATGTTCGATGGTTGTTTCTCTTAATTTCTAGTGGTGTTGAAAAATATTACTCATTGATTATTGTTTTTTCAAATAACCTATCATTATTGGATAATATATCTTGCAACGAAACAATGAGCAATATTGATGAATGTCAATATTATGAATCTATTGATTTGGCGAAAATAACACTTAATTTCCAAGTAAAGATGAATGACATGTTTCCATCAAAAGATTTGTTGTTAAATGTCATGCGAGCGATTGCGATTAGAGATAACTTCCAATTTCAGACTCTTAAATCAAACAAGCAAGTATTGGTCTTAAGTTGTATTATTGATGGATGTAAATGGTATCTCCGCGCTCGTTCGATTGGCGATGATGGGAATTGTACTTGGATTATAATAAGGTTTGATCATGAGCATTCATGCTCTTTGGACGTTGTGTTTTCTAGTCATAGGCAAGCTTCATTTTTGGTTATTAAAGAATACATTAAGAAGAAGATTACCATTGATGGTAGTCCACTGATTTGTCCTAAAGATATAGTGAATTATATTCGGGTTGAGCACGGATTGACGATAAGTTACCAAAAATTTTGGCGTGCCCGAGAAGCTGTTGTAGATGAAATTAGAGGTTCCCCTGAGGATTTTTATAAGATGATTTCAGCTTTTACATTCCAATTATGTGCTAAGAACCCAGGTACATTGTTTATATCCCATAGTGGATTGTATATATTTTATACTTTATCATGTATGCTGTAAAATTGTTTATTACCACAACATTCATTATTTATATTCCATATTTTATTTTATATGTAGTATGGTTTATCATATTTTCTGTAACGTTGTTTTCACCGAAATCATTTTGATTCCATATATCTGATAGAAATCTAGGTACATTGTTTATATTTCATAATTGGTATTATATATTATATGATTTATCATATATGTTGAAACATCATTTTTAACGATAGCATTTGATTTCAATTTATCTGATAGAATCTAGGGTACATTGTTTATATTCCATGGGTGGTTTCATACATTTTTCGGTTTATCATATTTTTTGAATCATTGTTTACATTATATCTTTGTAGGTTCTATTACAGATTATAAGATTGATGATCATGGGTGTTTTATATTTTTCTTCATGTCATTGTCTGCTTGTATTTCTGGATGGGAACATTGTCGTTCGGTTATATCTGTTGATGGTACTAGTCTGAAGAACAAGTATGGTGGGACGCTTTTAACTGCTTGCGCCCCAGGTGCCAATGATAAGATATTTCCCTTAGCGTTTTGTGTTGTTGATTCTGAGAATGACTGTTTGTGGCAGTGGTTTATGAACCAGTTAAAAAAAATCATTGGAGATGGTAATGATGTTGTCATTGTTTCTGATAGGCACAAAAGTATAGTAAAAGCAGTTGAGTTGGTATTGTCTAATTGTGTCCATTGCATATGTTTGGTGCATTTGCTAAGGAATATAAAGTCTCATTACAAAGAGAAGCTCGTAGATTCCATATTTTTTTCATGTGCCTCGAATTTTAATGTTGTGGATTTTGAAGTTTAGATGCTGCAATTGGATTCTAGTGCTTAAGGCATTTAAGATGAGTTAGAAAGTATTTGTTTTGAAAAATGGTCTCGTGCGTTCTCTCCTCGTAGGATATATAAAATAATGACAACGAACATGTCAGAAAGTTTAAATGTTGCCATTTTAAATGCTAGAGATTTACCAGTTTGTATAATGCTTGAAGTGTTAAGGATGATGATGCAACAGTGGTTCTTTGATAGGAGAAATGAAGCAGAATTTCAGGTGACGGCGTTTACCAGAGCCACTGAGCTCCATATAAGGGAACAAATTCATAAAGGCAGAACGATGCAGGTTATTTTTCGCTATATACTACGATTTATTTAGTTAGAAGAATATAGTGGATGTTTGGCAGTATATAAGCAATACCCGTAGTAATATTTGTTATTATTTGCAGGTTTTTCCAGTGAATAACATACAATATCAAGTGATAGATGGGACAATTCAACATGATGTGCACTTGCCTTCTCGAATGTGTAGTTGTAGGATGTGGGATATTTTGCAAATCTTATGTCCTCATGCATGTGCTGTGTTGAGTAGGAAAAACTTATCTATTAAGGATTATGTTTCACCATATTATCTTAATACAAAGCTTTCTTCGATATACAAAGACTTCATCCTTCCGTTAGGTGATCCCCGTGGATGGAACATTCCTGACGATGTAAAGTCCATAAATTGCCTTCCTCCTAATGTGAAGCGTCCAGTTGGTAGGCCAAAGAAGTTGAGGATTCCTTGTCAAATGAAATTTAATAAGCGTGTTAAGTGTGGTCGTTGTGGAAGGGTTGGTCACAATCGAAGGTTGTACAAATTCCATCTTACGCAATAGATATTTGGTTGGTTTTATGAGATTATTTCATGTTTTTGTGTTTAATATGTTTGCTTCCGATTATGTTATGGATTTCACTTATTTTAATATACATTTGTATATTCAATATATTCTTGTTGCCCTCCGCTAAGATATTTTTTTAATGACTTTGTTATATAAGTGTGCATTAAATTTGTAAAAATTAAGAAGGATATTACAATAGTGTTATCGAATATATATGTTATAATAAGAGGGTATTATTGTCAAAGTGTACCAAATGAATATACGATATACACTTTTAATTTTCCTTTGTATATTCAATATATTTTTTATTACATTATGCAATAACATTTTTTTTATGATTGTATATGATTAATATTATATTCTATATGCGTAAATAAAATTAGTAAAATAAAGAAAAAGTAAAGTTTATGAGAAGAAAATAAATTGTTAAATACAATATACCTGAACATCGCCTTCTTCCCCTCCAGCTTCATCTTCTTTTTCTTCATCTTCTTTTTCTTCTTCAAATTGTCCTCTTAGATTTCCCTCATCGCCTCCAGTTTCATTTTTGTCTTCATAATTTTCTTCTTCACTTTCTACAACCTTTTCATTTTCATTCTATAATTTTTTTATTTCTTCCGTTAACATGTCTATCTTTTTATCCATTTCTTCAAACCTTCTCATCACAATATCACAGAAGTCTTCAAAATATTTTGGTATTTTCAATCCTTCTTCTTCCTTTTTTTCATTCACTCTGCTGCTTTCTCCAATGTGTGTAGTCCTTATGCCTTCTTGGTCATCCCCATGTCATATATCTTGAACTACAATGAATAAAAATTTTCAAATAAATCATGGATGATAATTTATAAACTTGTATTTATTTTATATATATTGGAAGCAAATCTTACATCTGGTTTGTCAAAAACTTTCCTTGCCAGCTCATTTCATTCTGGATGCACATCTGCCAACCAATTGTTCATTATTGGGACTGTATCTGACGCTCGTTGGCAACAACATATTGAAGGACCCGAGAGGCTAGGGAGGCATTCAAATGCCCATATAATCAAGGCCGGTGGGAATCATGCAATCCCAACTTGTAAAACATCCTCACTCTTAATGGTCTTCTTTATTGATTCAACTGTTGTCATGTATGAGATACGCCCCCATGGATATTGATCAAATTGTGTGTCATCATCCAACATCATAATATGGTCAACTTCCACGCCAGTGGTAACTTGTTTTCTTAGGAGAAAGTTTGATAAGAAGTACTGTTTTGCTAGTTTTGCTAGTTTAACTCTATTATATACAAACTTCTGTTTATTGAATAAAACAATTTCATTGTATATGCAATATAGCTCATTGTTTATTTAATATTAACTTCCTATTTTTTTATTTCTTACCTCATCAATGTCAGATTCTTCACATATAATCTCCTGTATCATTTTCCATTCCATATGATTAATCATAAAAAATGCATCTATCTATATTAAGTTCATAGAAAAAATGTTTACCTCATTCATTTCTTCATCATCCATTTCTTCATCATCAACTGGTGCCGTAGCAGGGTTTGCTTTAGAACATGCCCTTTACATGATTTGTTCATTTAAAAAGCATTGCATTAATTTAAAACGTATTTTATTACAAATATATACTTCAGTTTATTTGTTATACCTCAAAAGAGTACCCATATGGGACTAATTGTGTCCCAAGTGTTTCCGTATCACTTTCTTCTTGAAGTTCTTCCGGTAGTACAACTCTCAATGGTATAAACTCCGTTGCCATATCTCCTTCTTCCTCTTGTATGTCATATTCTATTTTTGTTTCTTCCTACAAGATAAAAAATGATCAACAGATGAAAGGTTGATATATGGAATGTCGTATACACCGAATATATTTAAAGATACTTACATCATCGGATGAAAGGTTGACTATAACTTTTTTGTCTGATTTGACTTTTGATCTCCTTCCACTAGTTGATGCTAGAAGCCTATAATTTCCTTCTCGTTCTATTGTTGCCTTGTAATTTAAGTCGTGCCATTATGCAGTTTTGACATAAAGGAAACAAATAAACTACAGTTTATATTTACACTAAGAAGTAAAAACAGGGACAAATAAAACACAGTTGATGGCACAGTTTATATTTACACTAAGAAGTAAAAACAAGTAACTGTTGTTTTTATTGATACATAATGTAAATCGATACATATATTGAAATAAACAGCAGTTTATTTTTATATTTAGGAGTAAAATTTACTGAAATCAACATTTAACCCATGGTTTCTAAATAAACAACTGTTACAGAAACCAACATTCGAAGGTGTAACTGTACAGTTACACCTTTGAATGTTGGTTTAACAGTTACACCTTCGAATGTTAGTTTCTGTACAGTTAAACCTTCGAATGTTGGTTTCTATAACAACAACAGTTACACCTTTGAATGTTGGTTTCTGTAACGGTTATTTATTTAGAAACCATGGGTAAAATGTTGATTTCAGTCAATTTTACTCCTGAATATAAAAATAACTTGTTGTTTATATATTCAAAATGAAGTTACAAAAGTAAAAACAGGGACAAATAAACCACAGTTGATGCCACAGTTTATATTTACACTAAGAAGTAAATACAAGTAACTGTTGTTTTTATTGATATATATTGAAATAAACAGCAGTTTATTTTTATATTCAGGAGTAAAATTTACTGAAATCAACATTTTACCCATGGTTTATAAATAAACAACCGTTACACAAACCAACATTCAAAGGTGTAACTGTACAAAATGTTGGTTTCTGTAACAACAAACATTACACCTTCGAATGTTGGTTTCTGTAATTGTTGTTTATTTAGAAACCATTGGTAAAATGTTGATTTCAGTCAATTTTACTCCTGAATATAAAAATAAACTGTTGTTTATTTTCAAATTGACAACAGTTTGTATATTCAAAATGGATTTCCAAATAAACTGTTGTTTATTTCCCAATTTCTTCCCAACTACTTGCGTGTTCATCCACAACCCCTTGCATGTTCATCCCCAACCCCTTCCTGTGTGTATATATATATATATATATATATATATATATATATATATAAAATCAATTTAAAAAAAAAAAGGAAAAATCGGCAACCCTAATTGTTTTTGAGAAATCGGGGTGGAATGGATGGTTGTTTTAGAAAAAAAATGTAATATTATCTGTACCTCTTCGCAGACGGTCTGGTATAAACCCAAGTTTGGGTCGTTGATTGCAGCGATTTCAGCCGTACACTTCAGAGGTTCCACCGTCGACTGGAGAGTGAAATCGGAGAAGAGGAAGGAATGGAGGACGGAAGCTGAGACGGTATGAACGAAATCGGAAGAGTCGAAATCGGAAGAGTCAATTTTGGGATTTAATTTTGGGAGTCGGTATGAACGAAATCGGAAGAAAATTTTCGGCGCCGACTGTAGAGGGAGGGGGAGTTGATTGAAAATCGTGAGTGATGATGATGGTGGTTTATTGGAAATAGAATTTTTTTAAAAAAACCATTATTCCTGCCTCCATATAAACAGTTTCCTTTTGTTTTTTTTAATACATAAGTACAAAATGGTAAATGTATTTTGATATTAATGAAAAAATCATAGCAAGAAGGTCTTTTCTGTAAAATAATGGATGTTTTAGACAACTTTATAAAATGGGCTCTATCTTAAGATTATTTATGTTGAAAATCCTTTAAACATTCTTCTTATTGCCCCGCATTTCAATTAATGTTGTGAGCCCAAATATATGGGGTGAAAGCCCATTGGAACAAATTGGGCCAGGCTCCTGGACCTAAGACCAGCCCATCACAACTTCAAGCCATGATTCCTTGGCTCATGTACTCCATTATCTTTTGAATCGCAATGTTGCATGATCATGGGTTTGGCTATTGATATATGATAGGGAAATTGGATAAGATAGTAACAAATGAGGTTCACTTATTAATGGCAAATCGCGTGTAAGGTACATGGGTGATATTTTGATAATATCTTATTTGCGGTTTAAATACAATGTAAGTGTAGAACCTGATTAATAATTGTGAAATATAAATACAGTGTAAGTGAAGAACTTTATTAATAACCGGAATATAAATACAGTGTAGTTGGAGAGCTTGATTAATCAAATTATAATATAACATATTCAATTTCAAAACTGAAAATGTGCGTCATTCCGTAATTTTTGCCCTCTTTTAAGATTTGAATTTATTTTTAATATTCACATTTACATGCTTCTTTTGGTATTAACATTATTTTATATTTTTTAAAAAGAAACTTAATGGTTAGAAGGGCTGAAAAGATAAATTGGGCTAAATTTTTGTGTAAAATAATAGCCTATTAGGCTATCATGTACAAAATAGAAAAATTTAGACAATTTTGTAAATGGACCTATAGTTGGGCTTTTTACCTATACACAATTGTCTAAACTTTTCTATTTTTTTTACAGAAATAGTCTAATTGACTATTGTTTTACACAAAGGTTTAATCCAATTTACCTTTTCAGCCTTCCTTACCATTCATTTTTTAAACAAAAATATATAATAATATTAATACCATTCCATGTAAAAGAATTTTCTTGTGACCATGAATTTCCAAAAAAGGTTCTCTTTTCAAAACCTACACAAGTAATAAAAGTTTCTCCAAAAATTCGAAAATTGTTACCCTCATAAATGAAAGCAAGAATCGACAAGAAACTTTAAATGAGAAAACAAGGTACGTTTGATATATGCAATACCATACATTTGAATTTTCTAAAAGTAAAACTATATTTGATAAGTGCATGAACAAGAAAATTTGTACCATATATCATCTTATATATCGAACAATATAAGTAATGTATATTTACATTTTCTAATATATTTGTAAACACATAAAAAAAATAAACTATGGTATATGTGATGTATATTTACATTTTCCAATATATTATCAGTATATTTGACATATACTTGAGATCTTAATGGGGAGATCGATTTTCAGCTAAGAATATAGAAGAAAACAAATGAAATCTCTTAAAAGAAAGCAAACATTAATTAATTAAATTCGAAAATGATGTTAATAAGGAAAAAATTATATATTTAAAAAATTTATTGATGAGACATAATGTAGTTAGTGATATTTCAAAAAATAAAATTCTTATATAATTAATAGTAAATTCATAAATGATATATATTTTTATTTAAAAATACTATGAAATTAAAAAATGAAAGAGAATACCAAAAGGTTAAAAATGTTTCAAAATGTTGTTAAAATCTAACCATATGAAATATTACTATATTTTAGAATATTTATGAAATATTAGTTATATAGAAAGCTAATTTCCTAAATCTTTCACAAAAATAACTTATTTTGGATGTATCTTACATATTAACTATTGTCGCTAATGAATTTTGTGTTTGCATATAACTTACGATAATATTGTAGGAGAGTGAGCAAAATTGTAATTGAGGTTGATATTTTCCTTCTCTTTCGGATGGATAATTAAATAACTTAATATGAAATTTTATATTACTTCATTTAAAGGTCTAAGGAATTTGTAGGAGCAATTATCCATTCAAATGAGGTTCATACGGGAGAATTCACTATTTAATTGAAATTTAAAAAAATTCATTGACTTTTATAGAGAATTTTCTTGAGAAAATTCGAACCCCACAAATTTTTCCGGAGGAATCTTGTCCCAATCCTTACAAAATTAAGCAAAACTTTTGTGAGAATATGGAATGAAATGAGGGACGAACTAGAAGGGGATAGAGAAGCCATCCCCATCCCCCGCTCCATTAGTGGAAGTTTGTAGTTAGAATCTTTATGTTCTGTAAATATTTTTTGAAATAAGAATGAATCTTTGCTTTGAAAAGAAAGGGTTCGTTAATCTAAACTACATTATGTAATTGAGAATAATTATAATTGCAACAACAAACCAGCTTTACAAGATGAAATTTTATAATATGCCTCTAATCTTTATATTATCTCAATGTTTAGTGGGGTTTTTCTTAATTGCACAACAATTAAAAAAAATTAAAATGAGCATGAATTATTGAAATGTAATGAGGCTAAATAAATAATAGAATGAGGTTGTTAATGAGTTATTGTTGATAAACAAGGTCTTAAGGGGTTTGATGTAAGCAAATATTTAATTATTATTTCTGATGGTACCCTTATTCAATCTTATCCCTTTTTTATTTTTTATATTTCATCACAATATTATTCCTTTTCAATATTTCTTTTTTCCATTAAAGATTAATGAGAGTAATATACAATAAATACCTCCTTGCCACCACTCTAGATAGAGATTGAAGGTAGTGGGATTGACAATGAGGCTCTAGAATTGTCTTTTACGTAACGAATATTCGGAATGAAATTACAAAAATGACCTGGAAAAGAATAAATGAAGACAATAAAGACAATAAATAATGGGTATAAATGTATAATAGCTTTGCCTATATATATATTCATTAAAGTGGATTTTCCTTTTTTCTTTTTCTTAATTAGTTTGGTGAAATGTCAATTTTAGGGGAAATTTTTGTTTGATGTTAATGTTTTACTTTTAATTTTCGTTGAAATAAGAGTGAAATTAATGCATGCATCTTGGTAATGTTTTGACTTATTTGCTAACAAATAACTTTTTTTTTTTTTTTTTTTTTTTTTTTTTTAAATGGATACATTTTTACATGTTTAATTATGTGGCTAAGGTTATAGCAAAATAATAACAATAATAAAACAAACAAAAAAAATATTAAAATTATTTTCAAATATAAAAAAATGAGTCAAACTATTTACAAATATAGAAAATTTTTGTTGTCTATTAGTAATAGATTAAAATATAATTCTATCGCTTGAGCAATATATAGTGATAGAAGTGTTTATTGCTCAAGAGATAGAATTCTATCTTGGTCTACCGCAAAAAAACAATGAAAATTTTCTATATTTATAAATAAATAGATATTTTTTCTGTTTATAGTAATTTCTCAAAATAATTATGTGACTAAAACTCGAGTTGGAAAGTTTTGGCTTGTAACTAATTTTTTTCGTGGAATTTTGTATGATCTATTTATTTCTTACTTTAATGTGAATGGAGATGTGTTAATATCATCAAAAACTTGAGGTTAAAATTGTCTAACTAAATGAATATTGTAATTATGGATATATTTAAAGCTTAATAAATTTCGTGATTTTAAAAAACACGTGCCAACTTTATTTTTTGTTTATAAGAATAACACAATAGGGAAGTCAACTTTTAGTTTCTACCTTAGAAAAATTATTTGAAGAACTTACTCAATATAAATCGTTAAAGAAATATTTTTAGTCTTCCAACTTTCATGAAAATAACTAATTTCATCTTTTAATTTTAATTTGTATTGATTTAATCTTTATATATATAAAATTTTGTAACCATTTAATTTTTATGTGAAATATATCATTAATATTTAACACAATTTCTTACCTATGTAGTAACAAACATTTTAAGAGTATATTAAAACATATCGAAAGAATTCATGTAATCAATACCTAGTGAAATTAGATAATAATCTACACATCCATTGCTATCTTATTAATAGACTCGCTTTCACAACAATTTCTTCAAATGTAAAGATACTAATTTGCAAAGACAACCTATAGAGAGAGATGGGATAAGATTTATCAATTAAAACAGAAAATTTGAAAATGAGGGACACCTAAAGTTTCAATTTTTTTTTTTTTTTTTTTTGTTTTTCAAAACCCTACAAAAACACAACAATGCAACGACATTTAAGAATTGACAAATCGCATAAAGCAGGTAAAGGAGAGTGGGTATCTTATTTTCAATTTTTTTTTTTTTTTTTGGGGAAATTGACCATACATAGCTTCACAGCCACACATATAATTACAGATAACACTGCACTCGCTTACAAATTGGGCCCCCCAGATGGAATTTCAAGAACACAAAAAAAAAAAAAAAAAAAGGGGGCCTCAAGAAACTGGTGGATTAAATGATACAGTTTGATTAAAAATTACAACACAAAATGGAAAAAACGCCAACTTTTTTTGGTTTGGGATCGGACGGCTGTGATTGAAGCATTCATGGATTTAGATAAGATTTCACTTGGACTTGAAAGGGATGGCTCTGATCACGACTTGGTGGTACAGAGCTGCAAGAGCAGCGCCGATGAATGGTCCCACCCAGAAAATCCACTGTAATTAACCATAATTAGGTTAAGGATTAAGATTAAGATTATGAGATTAATGAGATTATAAGATTAAGAAACTCACGTGATGATCCCAGGCTTTGTCGTGGTTGAAAATAATGGCAGCTCCCAAGCTCCGGGCTGGGTTGATGCCGGTACCGGTGATCGGAATGGTGGCCAAGTGGACTAAGAACACTGCAAACCCAATTGGCAATGGTGCCAAATTCTTTTCCATAAATTCAATTCCTTTTAGTCTCTCATTTTGAAATCTTTTTTATGCTTTCGCTACAGATTTATGATTTATTTTCTTTATTTTTCAGGTCATTCTCTTGAAACCCTAAGCTTTTGTTGAATATTCTAATACATTTATATTCCAAATACTACTTCCTAATATTATAACTTTTCAAATAATTAAAGTAGGTAATAAAATAAACTTCAGGTAATTTTCTTCCTTTTAGACCAAATTTGTAATTTAAGCAAAATTAGTTTTCAACGAGGTGATTTTTGTTTTTTTTTTGTTGCTTAAGCTCACCGGAACATGTGAGTCTCTGGCGCTACGTTTGGCGTCAGTGGCGGAGAAGACGGTGTAAACCAAGATGAAGGTGCCGACGATCTCAGCGCCAAGGCCATCTCCTTTGGTGTATCCACTGTTAACAACGTTAGCTCCACCGCCGAGCCTGTCGTAGGGCTTGGGTTGGAACCCCTTCACCACGCCGGCGCCGCAGATGGCACCAAGGCACTGCATCACTATGTAGAAAATCGCCCTGGTCAACGACAGCTTTCTCGCCAGAAACAGTCCAAAAGTCACCGCCGTGTTAATGTGACCACCGGAGATTCCAGCAGTACAGTAAACCAGAGCAAAAATCATACCGCCGAAAGCCCAAGCAATCCCCTGAATCCCGACGGTCTTACAGGTGTGGCCGTTGGCTTCGTTGGACCGGACGACACCCATGACGGTCAAAACAGTGATTTAAAGGAAGAGGAAAGTAGCGAAAAACTCTGCGATTCCAGCTCTGTAAAAGGACCATGAAGTGAGTTCCTCCGGCTCGAACAACGGCGCCGGTGGTGGCTCCTTGTAGTCCTTGGCGTCATCTTGACTCTGCGCCGCCGTTCCGATCGGCTGTCTCTCGTTGAACTTGTTAGCTCCAAGTCTTACATCTTCTTCCTTCCCTTCCATTTCAGTAAACTCCTCTGTTTCTCACGGCGGTTCTCTTTTAGCGAATGATTAGTAGTGAGGAAAGTGATGAGAAGGAGTTAGGTTATATAGCAATGTTAAGTGAAATTTACTGAAAAACCAATGGGACCCACCCAGTTAAAAAAATAATAATAAAATAAAGTTCACATTTTTATTAAAAATGAAATATATAATTGTTATTTTCACAAACCGACCAATCATTTTTCTAGGGTTTTCTGGAGAATAGGTGCAAAATGACAGAAGGGGCGGTCGGGTTGGCAGATAATGATTGGGCCACGTGGCAAAATATTAGCCACAAGGGAATGGTAGAGAGTGGAGAATGGGGCATAATGCGGCCTCCGCCGCCCACCGTCCATCTGGACCAGATGGTGGAGTGATGTGAATTGAATTGTGATCATATGATATAAGTTTAGGATTGTAATTTTGGGTATGAATAGGGGCAATTGTGGAAATTGGGGTTTTGGAGACCCACGTGGAAGTTACGTGATAGGTTTGGCTGGACATGTTTGTGGACAAAACATGGCTCGAGTGACTAACTGTGGGGATGTAGGAAAATCATGCTTAGTTCGTGGTTGGATTATGAATATAAGTATTTTTTTTAATTTTATTTTAAAGGAATTTTGATGTTTATTTGACTGTTTACTTTTAGGTGTAAAGGACTTATGAGAATGAGATATATGTTTAGGGTTACAAAAATTGGAAACAAAATCATTCTAGTGACCAAATTTTGGTGTATAAAGATGTCGAATTGACTTTCTATTTAACATAACTGATTTAAAGCTTATCAAATAATGTGGTCTAATATTTTGTTCGAGATTGGCCTTTACATCTATGTCTAGTAGATCAACGCAACTTAATCTATCTACATGCTAATAAACACAAATTAAGTTAGAATTTGAATTTGGCTTTGGATGATATAGTAAATCTTGTAACTCCTATCATTTTAAATTTATTTTAAATATGAAGATGAACTTGCACAAACTTACAAAAAAAAAAAAATTAAAGCAGCGAGAAGGACTCATATTTTACAAACCCCCAAGTCAATGTTTTTTAACTTCCACCACATACCTTGCATAACCACCAAGTTAATGCAATTTATGGAACTGCTGGCATCACATCCTCTAACATGGAAAAGCGGACATACGATAAGGATGAATTCTGTCTTCTTCAGAGGAAGTCACGGTCTCCCCGAACGAGAAAGACATCGTCAGCATCCAACCCTAAGCCCTTTGACGAACTGCTCTACTTTTCATGTGCCCAGATTGTCAGCATTTCCAGCGACCAATCTTTTGCTTGAAGACTCTCTTCTTTGAACCTCTGCTAGAATCACTTTAGAACTGTACTGGAACACCATCACCGCTTAACTTATACTTGTGTAACCTAGATTGCATTAACACATCCTTGACACACACTTGCCACAAGCCAAAGTTAATCTTTCTATTAAATTTCTTCACATCAAACTTTGTTGAACTCATGAAGCTTGACATATCGGTTTCTCTTTATAGCAAAACAACAAATAATGAACAACTCACACTATTCATAATACCGCAACTTGTTTCAAGAATTCTTTTCTGATGTGGAAGCTCAAACAATGTTGCAAACACAGAGCATACTCAGAAATTCAAGAAACTTCAAACTTGAAGCTCTGATACCACTTGTTGGGAAAAACCTCACACTTATGCTGCAGGAAAAAAAATAGAAAACTAACTGAAAAATTAAAAGAACGTAATAAATTGGAAATACAAGAATTAATGTAGAAAAACTACAAATTGGAGAAAAAACCATGGACCTAAAAAAAATTCACTATGTGAAAATTACTATAATAACACATAATAATTCTCTCTCCCGACCCCAATTACAATAGCACTCTCTCAAAGTTTTTGACTACTCACATCTTTTTCCCATTCTCAAACTAGAGAATACAAAAGAAATTTAATTAGAGTTAGCACACTAAGTTTAAAGTGTTTCTAATTGGGACGACTTGAAACTAGAGACATAGACTCCTTTTATAGGTTCATAGTCCATCCTCATTCTTCAATTTAACCAATGTGATACAATTGCCCTTCTAATATTTTACCAAAAATCCAACACTAGTGGCAATGACTACCATGAGAGGGAGAAGGTTGGAAGGAGGGAGGGAGGGAGGGAGGGAGAGAGAAGAACAAGAAGAAGAGGGAGAGGGTGAAAAAATATTTTTAATAATTAAAAATTAGGAAAAAATATTTTTAATAATTAAAAATTAGGAAAAATATTTTTTAATTAAAAATTAGGAAAAATATTTTTTTAATTAAAAATAGGTATCATGTTAACTTTCCTTTAGTAACTAATGAAAAAAGAATGATAGAGGAACAAAAATGCTACTAAAAGAAAATCTTATGGATAAAATTGTTGAGTTTGAAAAGTCAGAAATCCAATTTTTTTTTTCTTGATAAATTGGTAACCTTTGAAGATGAAAACAACTTTCTTTTAATATTAGCCTAATCTTTTTCTTTATCATTCTCTAAATTGTATGGATCAATGCTCTTTCAATTGACTCACTTTTTCACTATTTTGCTCTCGCTAATTTATTCATCTTATGCGGTTTTCTCTCCTGACACCTATATGCCTTTTCGATATTTGATTTTTCATAGTGAAAGAAGTTGGTAATTTTCATTTAAGTGTACATGACTTTTCTTACCATATGTATGTGGCTTCCCCCATCTATCTCCTAAATTTAGGTTTCCCCTTTTAAATGAGACCATAAGTTATTCTACACTATTGAAGATCTTGTTGTAGGGTTTATTTATTTTGGCTGAAGGTGATTGGTTTTAGTTGTTGGTTTCATATATCAAATTTTGGATTATAAAGAATGAAAGAAGATATGGAACAAGGGTTTCAGTGAAGTCCGAAGAAAAGAGACAAGAGGGATGAAAGAAAAGAGGGAAGATCGATCTTGTGCGAAAAGGAAGTCAGAACAAGAGTGAGAGGGAGGAAAAATAAGAAATCAGCTAGAACAAAAGAGAAGGGACAAAGAGGAAACTGTTGGATTTTTTGGTAAAATATTAGAAGTGAAGTTGTCCCACATTGGTTAAATTAAAGATGAGAGTGGACTCCAAGCCTATAAAAGGAGTCTATGCCTCTAGTTTCAATTTGTTCCTGTTAGAAATACTTTTAAGCTTAGTGTGCTAACTCTAGTTAAATGTCTTTTGTATTATCTAATTTGAGAGTTCCAAAAAGGTGTGAGTAGTATTAAAGCTTTGAGAGAGATTTCTTCAAGACGTTAATTCTTCTGTTTACAGATTTATTGTTTTCTTTTAATTTCTCAATTATTTTTTGCTTATTCCTGCCGTAGAAGTGGGAGATTTTTTTCCAACAGAAACGAGACGTGAGCAAAAGAGAAAAAAAGAAGCATGAGCCACAACGATAGAAAATGAAAAGAAAATAGGGAGAATTAAAAAAAGAAAGCGAAAGTGAGAGAAAAATAAGAGCTAGAAGTAAATACGGCTCTTCAATATACACATTTTAATAAAAGTAAAAAAATTGGTGTATTTCTAAAATATACATGCCTTATTCTAGGGGGAAAAAGCCAACCATTATCCAACAATTGGTTATAAGTTTATTTTTCTTTTTGTAATAAATACAGCAGAGCACAAATATTTAAAACACACAATTATGTGCAAATTATTGCTTACAGCATCTGCAATGTTTCTTCCCCTAATTTTAATGGCTGTTAAATATTGGATAAAACTTGAAATTCTACCGTATTCTATTGACTTTTATAACTTCTATTGGGTTTATTTATGTTACCATCAATAAATACACACAAGATTTATGATCACTTGATTATTATAATTCAAAAAAGTTTAAAAAATCAATTTTAGTTTGAATAAACATAATTCCAGAAGATAAATTAAAATAAAATAAATAAATATTTGTTTTCAAAATGGTTGAAAGTAGTCAAGCCCGCTTCGTATTACAAAAAAATAATAATCGAGTTTGGCTCACTGACCAAAATCCTGCAACTTTGAGGACTACACCTACTTGATCTTGTTGATATTGCGCATGTCCTAAGTAGATGTTAGACGACAACAAAGTATACAAATAGTCTTATTTCTTCACCTTAATGGATTAATAATATTTTAAGTGCTTAGTCGAACGAAACACTTCATATATTAACATAAGCATTAGAGTGTATTCGACTCAATATCAAACTAATTTGAGTTCTCTTACCTGTCAATTTGAACAAATTCTCCAACCTAAAGGAGTCTTGCTTGAAGGCGAATAAGCTGGACGAGATTTGTGCACCAAGAGAAATTAAAAAAAAAAAAAAAAATCAATATTAAATCTGAATTTTGAAAGAAAACTGTCTCGTCTTGTCTAATTATTATTATTATTATTATTATTATTATCTTTCTGAGTTGTTGAAAGAGAATTACCTGAATTGTGCTTAATTTAAAAATGATGGTTGGCCGATGCTAACTTATATTATCAACCACACGCAACGCATTTAATATAATAATCAAGTGATTAGGAAGTGTATTTTTTTCCTTTTCTAAAAAGAACAATAATTAATTTTTTAAAGTGCAGTATTTATTATTATTATTATTATTAATTTGAAGTAATTTGTGAGGTAAATGACAATTAGTCGTTGGGTTGCAGCCGCCAGTTGATTCTTGGCCATGGATTTTACCTAATTGGCCAATCCCATCACATGGTATTAGCTAAATGGGACCTTTTTTTTATTATTATTTTAAGGAAATTCTCTAACTCTATTTAACTCAATTTCTCAACATACTTTGCTTGTAATTAGGTTAACAATATGGTTTTATTTTATTTTAGTAGACAAAATATTCACTAAATGAATTTAGCTACTAAATATAATATAATTATATCAATGCCCATAGATTAAAAGATGGTAAGTAGATTATTTACTAAAGTTTTGTCATTAAATTTCAAAGCTTTTAGATAACGAAAAATTTAGAGTTGTATCTAAAAAATCTATAAATATTAAAAAAAAAATCAAACATATGCTATATAAGTTAAAAAGTTATTAATCAAATATTAGTTTATATGATCATACCACTTTGTGTACAGCTTGTTTTGATTGGACAAATATTACACACAACTCTACACAATTCCTCTTTAAAAGAGAATAATTAATGCAATAATATGAGGAAGAAAAAAAAACGACAACGACACCCTCTCAGAATATTCTGGAAGTATTAAAAGTGGACAATAAAATTATTGAACCTCAAATTATTGTTATCTAAACTTCTTATTTGTGTAATTATCTCTTAATAATTGTTGGATATAGATACAATAAATTCATATTTATTGGAAATTTTACATTAAAAAAATGAAAAGACTTATTTATCTATGGTGATTGAATGCTTATTTGGACTTCATAAACTATGATATCATATTAGATTAACATAAAATTTTTCATTTTAAAATCAACTGGTAACCTATAGAAGAAGTAACGATCTCCATATCTTTCTAAACATGTGATCTTCGACATGCCTCCTGAAAATATGTTTTCTTAGGTTTACTACTTTTGGGTTAGATTTTTTTTTTTTTTTTTTTTTGGACTGAATATATGTTTAGACTTTGTGGACTATGATAGCATTAAACATGAAATTTCATTACAAAAGCAATTGGTAATGGAGGAGTAACTAATCTATATATATTGCATTTTTGCAAAACATTAGAAGTACTATTGTCCCACATCAAAAAGGTCTAGGAAGGTGATGAGTTTCAAGCACTGTAAAAGTAGTTTATGGCTCTGGTTTTCAAATTATCCCAATTTGAAACACTTTTTAAGCATTTAACTTAGTAACGTGAGTAATATAATGCTTCGAAAGTGTTTTATTTGTAATTGGGGTAGGGAGAGATTTCTATGTGATTGTAATAATTTTTCACATGGTGTGGAATTTTTCATTTTTTTTCTTTAGTTTGGAGTATTTCAATGCTAATTCTCGTGTTCCCAGTTTTGTTATTTTCTTTTATTTCTCTATTGTTTTTCTACTTATTATTGCATAGTATGTAATGGGAGACTTTTTCCAACATTATATAATAGATTATACGTTAATCATCTCATTGTTAATTAGTTTTTAGATTAGAAAATTTCATGTTTATTATTATTTTTTTAGTACAATAGGGGATGAGAGATTTAAATCACATATTAAAGAAATGTTTATTATTATTTTTTTAGTACAATAGGGGATGAGAGATTTAAATCACACATCTCTCTATTGCCTAACACATGCACTATATCAATTGAGCTTGTTCAACTTGTCTAATTCTATGTTTGTTTAATAATACTTCTTTTCTTTTTTTCTTTTTTTGTGACGTTGGTTTATCATGTTTATAAATCGTAAACGTCATTATAGAAGACCATTTTATGGACGAAAATTTTATTCTATGTTTGTTTAATAATACTTCTTTTCTTTTTTTCTTTTTTTGTGACGTGGGTTATCATGTTTATAAATCGTAAACGTCATTATAGAAGACCATTTTATGGACGAAAAATTTTCTATCACCCATTTCAACACAAATCTATCCACACTTAAATTCATTATATTAACACTTCATTTGATACAAAAGATGCAATAATCTTTATAAGAAAAAAAGTTGCAATAATATAATAAGAGCGTTTTGCGTAGACAGAGATTTAAAATTAAAACGTTGATCGGATTTGAAATTTCGGAATTTGGGGTTTTTATTTTTTTATTTTTATTTTTTTAATTAACGATGATGAATAATGTTCACTTGGACTTGAAGGGAATGGCTCTGATGACCACTTGATGGTATAAAGCTGCTAATGCTGCTCCGATGAATGGTCCCACCCAGAATATCCACTGTCAAAATATAACACACAATAATAATTAATTTAATTTACTATTTCACATTCATTATTCATTACCTGAAATTCAAATTCATTATACAAACTCACGTGATCATCCCAGGCTTTCTCCTGGTTGAAGACGATAGCGGCTCCCAAGCTCCGGGCTGGGTTGATGCCGGTTCCGGTGATCGGAATTGTGGCCAAGTGGACTAAGAACACTGCAAACCCAATTGGTAGCGGTGCCAAAATCTGTTCCATAACGTTTCGGTTTAGTTCTTACAAATGGTTAAATCAAGAGTGTTTTCATTTTTTTTAAACTCACCGGAACATGCGAGTCTCTAGCGCTGCGTTTAGCGTCAGTGGCGGAGAAAACGGTGTAAAAAAGGATGAAAGTACCGACGATCTCAGCGCCAAGGCCGTCCCCTTTGGTGTATCCACTGTTCACAACGTTAGCTCCACCGCCGAGCCTTTCGTAGGGCTTGGGTTGGAACCCCTTCACTACGCCGGCGCCGCAGATGGCACCAAGGCACTGCATCACCATGTAGAAAATCGCTCTGGTCAACGACAACTTCCTCGCCAGAAACAACCCCAAAGTCACCGCCGGGTTAATGTGGCCACCGGAGATTCCAGCAGTACAGTAAACCAGAGCAAAAATCATACCACCGAAAGCCCAAGCGATCCCCTGAATCCCGACGAAAACTCGGCGATTCCAGCTCTGTAAAAGGACCATGAAGTGAGCTCCTCTGGCTCGAACAGAGGCGCCGGAGGTGGCTCGTTGTAGTCCTTGGCGTCGTCTTGGGTCTGCGCGGCTGTCCCGATGGGCTGCCTCTCGGTGAACCTGTTGGCTCCCAATCGGACATCTTCTTCCTTTCCCTCCATTACTATTGGCTATTGGGATTACTCTTGTGTTTGTTGTGCGATTGAAGAATGACGAAGGTGATTACAGAGCGGTTAGTGTGGGGATATAAATACTAAGGTTAAAAACATGGGATTTGTGAAGAAGACGGTGGGGCCCATAACTTTTGTTTGTGGGGATTTTATAAAGTGGTGGGGCCTTGTCGGTTTGGGCGGGAATATGGTATTGGTCCACGTGGCAGAAATTGGACGATGAGGATTATATTATTAGAGAATGAGGCTTCCGGTGACCGACCGTTAATGGGTGGGGACGGAGGGAGGCGCAAAAAATTCAAATACCCAATACCTAATGCGTGATTGTGATGTCCATTCATTAAATGCATGTGTATTTGGTGATTTTGACTAATTTCAAAAGGAAGTATGTCTTAAATCATCCCAAGTTACATTCAATTCTCTCATATATATAAATGTTGTATGGTTCAATATTACACTACTAAAATTTGAATTTTTTTTTTTTTAAGTATAAGTAGAGTTTGAGGATTCATATCACATATTTCTTATATTCATATATTAGTTGAACTGTGCTCGTTTTTTTTCTCATAAAATTTAATTTTTTTTAGTATAATATGAGTTGGGAGATTTAAATTACACATCTCTTGCATTCGTATATTAGTTTAACTATGCTCGTTTTTTCATAAAATTTGAATTTTGACGTAATGAAATATAACACCATAGTAATAAAATAAGTGCTATTATGGAGATTATAATGGACCAAAGACGAAAGCACATTGGCTAAAGTAGATGTTTTAAAAAATAGATATCCCCAAATTTAAAAAAAAAAAAAAAATAGAAGGATCAAAACAAAATTTACACCTAGATTTTTTTATAAAAAAAATGTAAAGGGTCTTGATATGCGTGGTTGGTTGTTGATTTGAATACAAAATTTTGAAAACAAATGTTTTGTTTGGGTGACAATTTGTATTCTATTTTATGTTTCAAATTCATTGATTTAGTACATATGTATTTGGCAAACAGTTTGAATTTTATTTCTAAATATTATTTTTATATTGTGTAAATTTGAAATTTTCATTTTTATGTTTTCAATTTTGAGTTTTAAAATTCAAAATGCATCATTATATTAAATAAAAATAAAAATATTTTAAGAATAGAGTATGTCATACTATAAACTCAATTGATTTTTTTTAAAATTAAAACATATACTATGTAATGTATTATTAATTATATAATATTACAAAATAATCATTATACAAATTTTTCAACATAAAGCAGGTCCATAAATCAATTAATAATAATTTAAAGTCAACCTAATTTTTAGTGTGTAACTCCAACTAATTTTATAGTTTATAAATATGATATCGAATACATTTAAAATAATTGTTTAAATTAGAATCCAATTTTTGAATTTGTTACCAAACACCTATATAAAGACATGAAATACAACTCTATTTTCATTAAATCCCTTGTTTTTAAATTTATGTTTTTCATATTCTCTACCAAATTGACCCTAATTTATTTAATATTTTCTCATATATGCTAGTTAGCATATAAAAATTAAATCTCAATTTAAATATATTTATAAGCTTAGGTTACACCTATTCTCATCTAGCTCTCTTTTATTATATAGTAAAATAAAAATATTTTGTAACATGACAAATTTCAATTGGGTAACTAGGTGAGCTCAAAGATAGGTATAGTCGAGCCTGACCATAAGTTTTTTTTTTCCTTTAGTAATCTCAAAGATTAAAAGCACCCATTTTGAAACCTCAAGCCTTAGTGGACCAAAAACATATTTTTTCCACTTTATTTCTTTATGAATTTCTATGATTTCATTCACACAAAAAAAATATTTGAAAAACACATCTGTCAAGCGTGTGTGTATATATATATATTTTAATTCAGTGAATTCGTAAACATAAAATAGAATCTATATTGTCTATCAAACATGCCAAAAGTTTTCAAATTTGTATTCAACTAAAAAGTTTACTAAAGTTTAAAGGGAAAAAATATATTTTTGGTCCATAGGTTTTGAGTTTAATTTTTATTTGGTCCATATTTTCAAAATGTTACACTACTCCTTAAGTTTAGAGTTTGGTTGATATTTACTATTTAGTCTCTAAGTTTCAAAATATTACAATTTTACCATTGAAATTTGAGTTTTGATTCAACTTAGTCCCTAGGTTTCAAAATTTAACTTTTAACCATAATTTTTCACTAAATACTTGATTTTCGCCTTTAATGTTAACGTCCATTAATTAATTTAAAAGAATCAAAAGAATTATAATTAAATTAAAATTTCATTTCATAATTATTTTAAATTAAGTAATAGACATTAACGCCAAAGATTAATACTGTTAGTGTATAGTGAAAAGTCGAAGTTAGAAGTATAATTTTTGAAACTTAAAGACCAAATTGAGATAAAACTCAAATCTCAAGGGTAAAATTAAAAAATTTTGAAATCTAAAAATTAAATTAAAATCAAATTCAAAATTTAAGAATTAAAGGAGTAACATTTTGAAATTTAAATAACCAAATAGAAACTAGATCCAAAATCTAGGGAAAAAAATGTTATCCCCAAATTTAAAAGGTTTTGAATGAGACATTAAATTTTTTATTTCGTGTTTCAAGTTTTTTGTTTTTTTTGAAAAGTTATGTTTCATGTCTTTATCCTTAGAGCTCGTTTGATAACGTTTCCGTTTCCTGTTTCTTGTTTATCGTTCCCTGTTTTTTGTTGCATGTTTCTTCTTTTTTTAAAACAAGAAACAAGAACATGTTTGATAACTATTCTTGTTTCTTGTTTCTTGAAAAAAAAAAGAAACAGAAACAGAAACGTGTTTGATAACTATTTCTTGTTTTTTGTTTTTTTGTAATAATATAATATAAAAAAAGAATATATGGCATACATTAAACATCGAAAAAGATATTATCAAAAGTTTGTGTCATTTAATACATGAACTAAACATAATAACCAAATTGTGTCTTATCCTTCATACATGTTTCCTAAATTTGATCGGTGTTGTTATCTCTAATTCGAGTCATTTGTCTTAAATGATGTCGATCCAAATCCAACTTAATTATATTATTATGTAATTTTATCTCTAATTCGAGTCATTTGTCTTAAATGATGTCGAGTCAAATCCAACTTAATTATATTATTATGTAAATTTTGTGATTATAAAATATTAAAGTAAAGCTAAATGAATGTCTTAGTCGGCAAAATTTATATAATGTAAAATTCTACTCTATTTCATATATACTAAAAATATGAGAATTAAAATAATATATAAACATGCATATTGCAAATTTTAATACTCAAAAGTTGAATTATAAAACAAATTAATATACAAATTAAAATTAAAATAATATATAAATCTAATTATTGGAGAATTTTTAATTCAAATTAAAATAAATATAAATATAGCAAACTTATTTTTTATAATAGTAAATTAATAAATAAAATATAAAAGATGGAAATAAATATAAAACAAAAAAAATCAAAGTGCCATCTTTGGAGTTGAAATTTGAAATATAAAAAAATTAGGGGAGTTTTTAAAAATAGAAAAATGAGGAAACCTATTTACACAAAATAGAAAAATTTTTAGATAGTTGTAATAGACACTGATAGAAGTCTATCACCGATAGATGCTGATAGAAGTCTATCAATGTCTATCAGTGTTTTTTTTTTTTTGCTATCTTCTGTAAATAGTTTGACATTTTTTCTATTTGTAAAAATTTCCCAAAAAATTAATAAACATATTGAAATTAAAATAATATATAAATATAAATATTTGAGAATTTTAAAATTCAAAGTAAATAACAAATTAATAAAATAAAATATAAAAGATGGAGATAAATATTAAAAAAAAATTCAAAGTGCCATCTTTGGAGTTGAAATTGAAATGTAAAAAAATAATAAACATATTGAAAATTAAAATAATATATAAATATAGTAGAATTAATTACAAAATTAATAAAGAAAATATAAAAGAAAAAAAAACCAAATAAAATGTCTATTTTGGGGGTTGAACGCACAACCAAGAGGTTAAAAATTTTAATGGGCATACATGACTACCAAGAAATCAAGAATGAGTTTTAATACATAAAAGAAACGATATGATATAAAATAGAAACGAAACATGTATATTAAATTTGTAGTTTCTCAAATTTGGCTCCATTTTAAGAAACGTTTCTCAAATTTGAGAAACAAGAAAGATAACGGTTATCAAACAAGTCGGTTTCTTAAAAAATGAGAAATAGAAACAAGAAACGGAAACGTTATCAAACGGGCCCTTAATTTTCCATTTCTCATATTTTTGTCTCCAAATGTACTGAATTTGTGAACACCCAATTGAACCTAGCTTGATAGTAATTGACATGGTCTTTTTTAATTCCATAATATTTTATACTACAAAAAGATTAAAATTAAGAAAAATTACTATAAAGAGAAAAAATATCAAACTATTTATAAATATAGAAAAAATTTGATATTCTATCACTTGAGCAATAGATCTATCGCAGTCTGTCGCTCAAGTGATAGAATTCTATCGTAGTCTATCACAAATAAACATTGAAATTTTTCTATATTTATAAATAGTTTGACTCATTTTTTTAGATTTAAAAACAACCTTAAAATTAACTTCTACTAAATTAATGCTCAGGTAAAAAACATGTAGAGTTGTTTGGCCCCTTATTTTGGGTCGCTCAAGTGTTTTCATTTTCTTTTTTTCTTCATCTCGTGCCAATTACTATTACATATGTAAAAGAAACTAAAAACAATAAAGAATAACTCAATTTGCCCACGACTGAGTAAGACATTATTACTATTACATAAGTTAAAAAATTAATCCTTCAATATTTTTTAAATATATAAGCAATATGTTTGGAATTTTATTTTAATTCACTAGAAGTGAAAAAACCAAGTTTCTCTTCTTCTTTTATTTCTATTAATTATTTTACTTTTATAATACACGATCATTTTGAAACCTCAAATTAGGAAAAATTTTACAAACCCACAAAAATGTTTGATATGTTATAGGTTGTTTTCAAATATAGAAAAATGAATCAAAAATTTACAATATAAAAAAATTTTACAGTCTATCCGTCACCGCGATAAAATTCTATTGTTTTTTATCGCTCAAGCGATAGAATTTATTTACTTGAGTGATAGAAAATGATAGAATTCTATCGCAGTCTATCACTAATAGACAATAAAATTTTTCTATATTTATAAATAGTTTAATAATTTTTCTGTTGATAATAATTTTCCTTACGCTTATATAGTATTATAGTTAAAGACATACTTCAGTAAAGTTGTTATATTTACAAAATTAGGTTTCTTTGCCCATTACAAATTTAGACAACTTTTTTAGAGGTACTATTGGATGTGGTTATTGTCTAAGTTTTCTTTTAGGTCTCAAAGCTCTTCAGTTTTCGTTTTCTTTTTCTGGTATATTCTTTGCTTAAAAAAATGCTTATAAAGACTTTTTTTTTATATTAAAAAAAATAACAAGAAACTAACCACAACTAATTTTAAAATTTATTAAAAGTATAAATAGCTAAATTAGAGTTCGAAACTAAACTCATAGAACCAAATACAATGAAACTCAGACCTCATAAACCAAATTGTCCTACAAAAATTTAGACTACTGTTGGCCACCACTCATCGTTGTCAACCAATGATTACTGTTACGATGGTCGGTAGTCACTAGTCTTGATACTTGGTCCTTGGTCCTTGGTCTTGATTGCAAGTTACTAGTTTTCGATCTCAATCGTCGAAGTTGTTAGTCCCCGGGAAATAATCACTAGTCACCTATTCTGATTGTTGGTCAAAGACATCTGATTTCAATAGCTGGAGATTGATGGTTGCAAATGGAAGTGGATACAGGAGACTATGACTAGAGATCAAGTATGATGACTAGCAATTTGTGAGTATCAATGACTAGAACTAACGACAACTACCCATCAATGGTGACTGGTGATTAGTGATCAAAACTAGAGACTTGTTGACATTGTATGTTGAGTAAACGAAACAAACTTGTATATGAAAAAATGTAACCAAACAAATAGATATTTTAATTATAAATAATTTTCTTTTCTTAAAGAACGTTTAAAAGAAAATGTATTTTTGAAGAACATTTTTTTACTAGTCTTACTCTTACAGTCTTACTCTTAGTCTATATCTTTCTTTTTATAATTCAAATACAAATTACCCGACCCCATTAGTTTCGTAAATAAACAAACATATTTATTCCTTCTCCACTCATTATTTTAGCAAATAAACAGATTGTTATTACCAATTGGTTGTACCACAGATCATTTTCAGTGGACTCATATTTACACACATATTATTCTTTCTCCTCTCTATAAGAAGACGACAACGATGCCCTCTCTGAAAATTATTAAACTGCCTAACAAATTATTAATCCTCAAATTATTACCATTCAAAATCTGTCATACCAGTTTTTTTTTTTGCTTTCATATTTGTGTTGATCATTTTTAATATCATCATCATTAAAGAGAAAAAGAAAAAACCAATTTTATTAACGGTGGAAGAATTTATACAGATAATTAACCCAATCTCAACACAAATCATGAACACGCATTCCATTAAATTAACACTTGATTTCATACAAAAGATTCATAACAGCATACAGATTCATAAAATTCAAACATTGGATTGAAAATTCTTCGATGTTCACTTGGACTTGAAGGGAATGGCTCTAATCACCACTTGATGGTATAAAGCTGCCAATGCTGCTCCGATGAATGGTCCCACCCAGAATATCCACTGCCAAATTACAAACACAAATTATCATTTCAGATTCATTCATCAGCTTATACAAAATAATTCTGTTAAGATTTATAATTAAATTAAGAAAAACTGACGTGATGGTCCCAGGCTTTGTCCTGGTTGAAGATGATGGCGGCTCCCAAACTCCGGGCTGGGTTGATGCCGGTGCCGGTGATCGGAATTGTGGCCAAGTGGACTAAGAACACTGCAAACCCAATTGGTAGTGGTGCCAAAATCTGTTCCATAACATTTCGTTTTAGTTCTTATAAAAATATAAGTATATAGTTTAGAGCCAGAGTGTTCATTTTACTCACCGGAACATGTGAGTCTCTGGCACTGCGTTTAGCGTCAGTGGCGGAGAAGACGGTGTAAACAAGGATGAAAGTACCGACGATCTCAGCGCCAAGGCCGTCCCCTTTGGTGTATCCACTGTTCACAACGTTAGCTCCACCGCCGAGCCTTTCGTAGGGCTTGGGTTGGAATCCCTTAACCACGCCGGCGCCGCAGATGGCACAAAGGCACTGCATCACGATGTAGAAAATCGCTCTGGTCAACGACAGTTTCCTCGCCAGAAACAGACCAAAAGTCACTGCCGGGTTAATGTGGCCACCGGAGATTCCAGCAGTACAGTAAACCAGAGCAAAAATCATACCGCCGAAAGCCCAAGCAATCCCCTGAATCCCAACGGTCTTACAGGTATTGCCATTGGCTTCATCGACCGGACGACACCCATGACGGTCAAAACGGTGATGTAAAGGAAGAGGAAAGTCGCGAAAAACTCGGCGATTCCAGCTCTGTAAAAGGACCATGAAGTGAGCTCCTCCGGCTCGAACAGAGGTGCCGGCGGCGGCTCCTTGTAGTCCTTGGCGTCGTCTTGGCTCGGCGCCGCCGTCCCAATCGGCTGCCTCTCGTTGAACTTGTTGGCTCCCAATCGGACATCTTCCTCCTTACCCTCCATGATTACTTCCTCTTTCAGAACTCTGTTTCTTCTGTAATTGAAGACGATGGTACAAAGCGGCCAACGGTGGGGTTATATATAGAGTGTAATGTAAATTGTAATGATGGGTTATTGCTATTATTTTTCTAAAGTTTGTTGAAAAGAGGAAGGAGATGGTGGGTCCCAGGGGGGTGTTATGGTAATTTAAATGGAACTTAATTATATTAAATGAAGGGCGGTTTGGGGCGGGGAGATAGGATTGGTACACGTGGCAGGAGGATATAATAGAGTGGGAGTGGGGTCTATCGTCTATGTAAAGTCTATAATGCGGCTTCCGGTGACCGACCGTCTGTGTGTGTGGAGGCAGATGAAATCCCTCGTGATTCTGATGTCTGTTGACAATGACTACGAAGCTTGGAGAAAAACAAATTTAATCACTCGTGATTTTATCTATTTAATCTTATAATATCTAAGACGAATTTAGTATTAACGTAATAGGCTTGATCGTAAATGGAATTTGATTGTTATTTATTACGTTTACTTAAATATTTTACATTAAACATAATTCGATTATTGTTACTGTTTAGTATTATTTTGCCTCGAACTTACAAATTACACGTGTCGCTCTATAAAAATTTCCACCAACATAAAATTGATATCAAACTACGAGGTAACTGAGATATCCAATTTAACACGTTTACTATTGACTAATGCAACAAAACTCCACCACAAAAATAAATTTTAAATTTAAATATAGAATTTTATGTAAATTAGAATTTAGAAATTAAGTTTATTTTTAAAAAGATTGCAATCAACTTTGGGAGGAAAAAAAAAACCCGTAATTTTGGGGTGATGAGCTGGCAGTGCTACAGCCACCAGTTGGAATATAAGCATGTCTTATGCACCATTGGGATTCCTTTTTAAATTATCATAGACAACTGTGCCCTCAAATTTCCTCTGTCATCTTCTACAGACAGACAGCTCTTTTCAAATTGCAATAATGGACTCTCAAGAAAATTAAAGGAAGAAAATAGGTTAAATGGTAAATTTAATTAGAGTTAGAATTTAGTTTTTACCGTTTATATTTAGAATTTGATCTCTATAATAACACTCATAAATAGTGGTGTTTAGGCTAAGAAATATTTATGAGCATTTTATTGTATTATAGGGATTATTTATGAAGTTTTATCGAATTATAGACATTAAATTATAACTTTTTTTAAATCATCTCAAACTAATTTGTAATTTAACTAAAAAATTATTTTTTGTTTCCTAAATTTGGGTTTAAATTTTCATTTGGTCATAAGTTTAAAAAGATTAGGGAAATTATTGTGTATAGAAAAAAAATAAAAGTAAGTAATTACACATATAGAAAAAAGTACATTCCATGCTTTTGTATTTCCCACTTTTTTTTTCTATATGTGTAATTACTTTTGTTTTTTTTTCTATTTGTGAAAAGATCCAAAAAGATTATATATTTAGTCTTTAAATTTTGAGTTTGAATTCAATTTAGTCTCTAAGTTTCAAAATGTTGCAATTTTACTCTTGAAGTTTTTGTTTTGTTTCAATATGGTCATTAGATTTCAAGATTACACTTTTAACCTCAAATTTTTATTAAATACCCACTTCCACCTTTGGCGTTAATGCCTGTTAAAATAATTATAAAGTGAATTTTTTAAAATTAATTTTACTAGTGATGAAAAAATAGTAAAACTTAATTAATTATAATTCTTTAAAATTAATTAATTGTTATAAGACTAAAAATGAATATTTAGTGAAAATGTGCAAAAATATATATTTAAATCTAAGGTTCAAATTGAAACAAAACATAAATCTCAAAGGCAAAATTGTTACATTTCGAAATCTATGAACTAAATTGAAATATAACTTAAAACTTAAACACTAAAAATATGTAACATTTCGAAATACAGTGACTTAGAATTTAGAGACTAAAAAAATAATTTTTCTCAAGATTAAAATTAGAGAAAAATCACTACATATAAATCTTTTTAAAATTTATATTGAAAAAAAATCATAAATAATAAAAAGTATTTTAAAAAAGAAATAACAATGACTAAATTTAAATATAATAAATAAAATTAGACATTTGAAATCAAAATCGATTAAAATTGAACCAGTTCTAAAATATAGAGATGAAAAATATATTTTACCTTTCTAACTGATTATACTACGTTTTGTTTAAATCAATAGTAAAGATGTTTGATATGCTGTTAATCTAATCATATAAATGAGGGAAACAACATCTAACTTTTATATTTAGTTAAATTATAGGTTTAATCCGTTATTTTTTAAGTTTATGGTTAAAATGTTTTTAAATTTTAAAACGGTCTAATATATCATTAAATTTTCAACTTGTATAAAATAAATTTATGTTATATTTGAAACTTTTTAATATTAATTTATTTAGTAGATATAGAAATAATTTTTATGTATAATACAACTTCAAAACTTTTTAAATTTTGTATCAAATAAATTTTTTTTTAACAGTTAAACACGTCAACAACTATTCAATAATATTAAATAACTAATTAAATAATTTTTTTAATATTTTAATGATCCTAGATGTAAATATAAATTTTTTATTCTCTATGTTTTTCTAGAGATTATTATTAAATAATTTTTTAAATTATATTTAATGAACGTTTATCTTGAAAGAATGATATTTTTGAAATTAACACATTTCAAATAGTTCTTATCTTTGGGATTTTATATTAAGAAAAATGAAACGTTTACTCCAATCTCTTAACTTCAAACTCAATAGACTTAGAAAAGAAGGGAAAAAAAGGATTTTGTTTATGCATTTATAAATATTAAATGGGTGTTATCTACTTAAGAAACTATTATTTTATTTAACAATAAAATACCTTTTAGGCAGAAAGTTTTTGAGTTTGAAAAAAGCAAAAATTCTTAATTCTCTAATAATAATACATTAAGAGAAGAAGGATTGTTTATTGATTAGTGAATGATTGGATAAGGTTAGATTAATTAATATTATAATAAAACAAATTGTGAAATGCGTTACAAAATCATAATCAAGCAAGCAAAATTAATTAAAATAAAAAAGTTTGGAGATAAGATTCGAAATTGTGGTATGCGACAACCTTACTTTTTTACGTTACAACCGCCTCTTTTCTTTCAGCCATGTATTTTGATTAAAAGATTACCTGGCAATCACATGATGGTGGGACCCGTGGGCCCCATCCCTTTTCTTTTTTCTTTTTGTGTGGTAAAATAAATTACATTATTATATATTGCATAGGAAATCTATAAAATCATTCTTTTTAAATTCTTTCTGTTTCATCATAAAAGTATTTTGGGATAAACTATTGTTGTATAATCAAATATTTAATATAGTTTTGGTTTGGGTATACTTTTATATTTTATTATGGTGAGTCAATATTAATTAGGAAAATTTTCACAGAAGAGATATCAAACTATTTACGCAAAATAGTAAAAAAATCATTGATAGACATTGATAGACTTCTATCAACATCTATCAGCAATAGACTTCTCTCATTTCTATCACTGATAGACGCTGATAGACTTCTATCAGTGTCTATCACAACTATCTAAAAAATTTTACTATTTTATGTAAATAATTTTCCTCATTTTTCTATTTTTAAAAATTCCCATATTAATTATCAAATTTTCAATTTCATTCCATGGAGCATTACTCCCACCAATAACAATAGTTGGTCTCTTATCCCCCAATGATTGGTAGTAATTTTTCTTTTTTTAAAAAATCTCATATGCTTTTTTTTATTTGAAATTGTGACAGTTAGGGGAGGAAATAACAATGCAGTGATTTGAACAGAGATTTTTTGAACTAACCTGCTCTGATACCATCTTAAATTATTGATTGACCTAAAAGCTTAAACTAATGGGTGAAGATAAATTTAATATTATTTCATCTAATAGGTAACAATAACAATTACGGTATTAGGGGCAAAAATTGGAAAATCATTCAAAAGTATATATAAAAAAAAGCTAGTGGGTCCAATGTTATTTTTAAACGCAATCCGATTGATCACTCCCAACTCTGCAATCAGATTGCATTTGTTGATTACAAATTGGGCAGTGGACCCCACATTTCATTATGATTATGGATCACAGGTAAACAATATCAAATGTAATCAAATGGGACTCATTTTTTAGATTACCATTGATGGATTACATTTTCCTTGAAATAAACATGGCCTTAGTTCAATTTGATCTATATACTTTCAAAATGTCCCTTTTTATCTCTATTTGTAAATTTTAACATAATTTTTTTAAAAACAAATTGCCAAAACTAAAAATAAATGAACTAAAATGAATGCTTCTTGAAGCTATCGGGATCAACATAAATATTTCAAAAGTGCATAGACTAAATTGAATCAATTGTGAAAAATACAAGATTAAATTGAAAATTTTAAAATTACATAAACCAAATTCAACCATAATTGAAACAACAACTACTAAAGTAGTATTAAACATTTTTTTCTTTCTTTTCTAAAAATGGGTGACTAAATAAAAGTGTTATTGAATTCCGACAATATTAGTTCTTATATCTTTTTTCTAAAATTCAACAAGATACTTTTTAGGTAGATGGAGCATACTTTGTTATTGGATATGAGTAAGGATTAAAATATCAACATTTCAATTTTACGGATAAATCGATGAATATATTTATAAACTATCGATGTTGACGGATATTTTTTTGTAAATCATGAATTTTATAAAATTTATTTAGATTAATAATTAAGTTATTTTTACTCCCAAACTAAGTTGTTTTTACTTCCCAACTTAGTTATGTATTGTTATCAGTATTCTTGTTTATATTGGATTAAATAGATGATATTTTATGTGTTTAGCATCAATAAAAGATGTTGGAGATATCCATAGATATTTAATATCGATATCGAACCCTTTGATTTACAGATATATCGACATACCCACAGATATTTTCATCCTTAAATATGAGTAGGTTTTATGTAATTTGTGGTATTTTTAGTACATAAATTGTAGCGGAAGATTGGATTATCGATTTTTGAAATGATAATTAATGCATTTTATATAGGAAAATTTTTAAAAATAGAAAAATAAGGAAAACTATTTACACAAAATAGCAAACTTTTTAGATAGCTGTGATAGACGCTGATAGAAGTCTATCAAAATCTATCAATGATAAAAATGATAGAAGTCTATCACTAATAGATGCTAGAATCTATCAATCTCAGTATTTTTTTTGCTATTTTTTATAAATAGTTCGACATTTTTTTATATGTGAAAATTTTCCTTTTATCTATTAATTTGTTAAATTGACTATTTAATTTGCAGTTAGGTTCGAGTTTTTACCTAGCTGTCTTTTCAGTAAACTTATTAAACAACTCGGTATTTTTTATTAGTGGAATTTCATGTCGTGTATTGATAGGTTATTAATTAATTAAAACCAACATGGATTAATTTTGAATAATGTCCGAAATTTGACTATGTAGTATAAAGTTGAAACAATAGATTAATTTTGATTACATATTGCAAATTGCACTAATACTTACGACTTTTTAAACTTGTCATAACGACTCTTTATACCAACTTCGTTACTTTTTTGTTTGGTCTTTTCTCTCAATAATCCTTATTATAATGTTGGCTTTAGAAAAAAAAAAAAAAAAAAAAAAAAGAAAAAAAGAAAGAAAGAAAAGAATAATCCTTATTATAATATTTTGGGTGGCTCGAGAAGAAGCCAAATGAATAATTATTTTGGTTCCAAGCCCAACCATTGTTACGTTGGAATTTTAATTTTTTTTAATTTATTTGTTTTGTTTGAGAGCAATGAATTTAATTAGTAATTATTTTGGTTGTCCGACTTCCTTTAGAATATTTATATATATGTAACTGGGTTTTTTGTTTTTGTTTTTAGAATTAAATGTCAATGTGCATTGTATTTTAAAAGTATTTATTGTTAATTTAACACTTTTTTTAGTTTCATCTGGTTTTGGTTACATACTGTTTATAACTTTTATATACTCATTATAGCATTTGAAAGTTTCAAATGTTTTGCTCCAGGTTCCAAGCCCAACCATTGTTACGTTGGAATTTTAATTTTTTTTTTTTATTTTGTTTTGTTTGAGAGCAATGAATTAATTAGTAATTATTTTGGTTGTCCGACTTCCTTTAGAATATTTATATATATGTAACTGGGTTTTTTGTTTTTGTTTTTAGAATTAAATGTCAATGTGCATTGTATTTTAAAAGTAATTATTGTTAATTTTAACACTTTTTTTTAGGTTTCATCTGGTTTTGGTTACATACTGTTTATAACTTTATATACTCATTATAGCATTTGAAAGTTTCAAATGTTTTGCTCCAATCTTTAAATTAATATTCTTTTATTTTAGTCTCAACTTTTCATTAAAAGAATATTGAAAAATTCAATTTTAATCATGAATTTGTCCACCCTCACATCAACTTTTAATTTCATCAATTTTAAATTTAAACTTATATAAATGTTGCAATGTTAACTCTCTAATAAATTCTCATTTAATGAATTATATGTAAAATTAATAAATTGATAATGTTTTTTGAGTTAATTTTTTTTTATGTAATTTATGGTTTTTTGAGAATTGTTATTCAATGATTAATTTGTGCATTAGTCAAGTTTTTTTTTTTGTAAAGCTTTATTTTATCGAAATTAATGATTTTATGAAGACGTTTACATTTTTTTTTTGTAACAATTAGTAGGTGAATTAGCCGAAATTGTGAAGAGAGTTAAATTAAAATTGCAGCACTTACGTAAGTTTAGAATCAAAATTGACAAAAAAAAAAAAAATTGAAAGTTTAAGAATCCAAATTGATATGATTGGAAAAGTTCAGGGTCGAGTACTTTATCAGAAAAATAGGAACAAAAACTCAAAAAAAATGTAGGTCCTTTCCTTCCACACTTTACACTTGGGCAATTTTCAATCTAAATCTTTGACCATTTCAAATTTTTAAGGTGCCAACCAAGGTGCACGTAAACTTTCTTGTAGCAAGAAGGAAATTCTTGAGGTTAATTTTGGACCTAAGGGCAAAAGAGTAAAGTAATGAATGAAGCAATGTTGTGACAGGCCAAAAAGCGAAGCCAAAAGGCATGCCGGGCTAAGAGGACAGAAAGAGTGGCATGGGCTTCCAGACCCAAATGATTGACTCCCAAATGGGTGCCATTTAGAGGATCCAATCCAAGAAGGGAGATTTGGTTAACATGATAGCTTAGAAATCCTAGAAAGATAGGTCAAGAAAAGCTCTATAAATAAAAGGGGACGCAACAAAGGAAGTAAGTCCACTCACCCCCAAATTTCTATACTTGTCTCACAATTTCTCTACTAACTTAAACACGGAGCCTATGTGGTAAGCATCACCACACCGGTGTGCAAGTTTTTTTTTGTCTTGCAGACTGTCATGGTCCCTAAATTACAAATTCACATTGTTGCCATAGGAAGAGTTGGATACTATTAAGCAATTTTTTTTTTTTTTTTTGGAGTAAAAGCTAATTTATTAGGTGTTAAAAACATGTTGCAAAATGTTATTATTAGCAGCACAATTTAAATTAACTTTTGCACGTATAGGATCAACTTAAACCTAAATAGGGTTGATTTCAAGCATTTACCTCTTTGGACACACCCGTCGGTATGATGCAATTGCCTTTACCCAGCTCCATGAATCTTATTAAGTTTATATATTGTTTCATCTCAAGGGCCTTGGTGGTTGTCTTGTTTCACTATTGTCCAACTTCCCAATAGTGTCAAACACTCACGATAAAAGGACCCTTTTTCAAAATAATAATCCTTGCTTAACTTTGAAATAGAAAGTCAATTAAGGGTTTGTTTGGATTGACTTTTTAAGTGTTTAAATAAGTATTTATAAATGCAAAAAAATGTTTATGAATACTTAGAAAGTCAATCCAAACGAATCTTAACTTATGAATAATATGAGTATAACTCAATTGGTATAAAGTACCAAAAATTCAAGATTAAAAGAAAAGAAAAGAGTTTCTTATTTTATTATTTTCTAAAACTTGAATTTGTTTTTTAAACTAAATATATTACTTAATACGTATGACTTTAGATTATCCACTAAAGACATTAAACTTTAAAAAAAAAAAAAAAACATTACCAATGCTCCATTTGATAATATTTTGCTTTTAGTTTTTGAAAATCTATTTTCGGTTTTCAATTTTTAGAAAACAAAAACTATACATGTTTAGTTTCTTTTTCGGTTTACTGTTTTTAAAATATAAAAATGTTTTTTTTTGGTTTACTGTTTTTAAAAAATAAAAATAAAAAAGACAAATTTTTTAGTTATATATTTTTTTTTTATATATTTTTTAATAATAAAACTAAACTATGTTTACAATATTTTTTCATCTAATATATATAATTATAAAATTATATCTTTATTATTTTATTTTATTTTATTAAAAAAAATCATATTAATAAAATATCAATATTGATTAATCACAAATTAAATGAGAAAAATAATAAAAATAAAATTAATGGTAAAATACAAGAAAATATTAATTTTTATAAGAACAAACTATAGGAGAATAAGGAAACGATAAAGATAATTAATTATTAGATTTTCAATTTCAAATTATTTTTGGTTAAAAAAATACAAATTGTCTTTAGGTAAAAATATACAAATTATATTTAGTGGAGATTAAGACCGTAGACTTCTAATTGGTTGCTAACACATACTGTATATCAATTGAGCTATGTTCGCTTTAATAAAATAAATTGAATTTTGGCTTACAAAAAGAAAGAGTTGTATAGACACATTACACAACATTCATATTACAAATGATATAAATATATACACGATGTTATAAATATTTGAATTAGTTGTAGCCTTTCAAAACCTCTATAGATTATACATTCATATTCACTCACCCAATTAACTCAAAACTAAATAGATAATATATTTGTTCACTTTTTTTCTCTCAATCTTTTTCTTTGTTCCTCTTTTTATAACACTCGATGAATTATATAGATAGTTAAAACTTAATAATATTATCTCAACTTATAATGTAAATTTCAACCACGTGTATAAATTAAAATATTTCACAATGTTAATATTATTAATGAGTGTGTATATATATATCCGCCTTGATAAACACAATAATGAAAAAAAATATGTACTGATATTTTATTGAGCACGGTATATCTATACAAAGGGATTCACAAGTATAAATAGACAAAAAAAAAAAAAAAAAAAAATCATAACAAACTCTTACAAACCTAGTTGATCTTTAACTATTTTAAGTTGGTTACCTTGATAGTTAAATTTCGACCACATAAAAATAAATTAGAGAAAAATGAATTATTATCATGGAAGTGGTTTCTGACCAAAGTTTAAGATAATTAAAACTAGAATATATCAATAAGATTATTTTTTTTCATTTTAAAATATAATCGCAGTGTATCTAAAAATTAGTTGATAGAGAAATTGAGCAATCTTAAATGAGATAAAATTAAGTTAATTGTTTTAAATGTCAAAAGTGCTGGAATTATTTTTCAAATATAAATGTTACTATCTATCCGTGATAGACTACTATCATCTATCAATATCAATCACGGATAGATAGTGACATTTTGATATATTTGAAAGTAAGTTGACTCATTTTACAATATTTGAAAGCAACCCTAAAATTAATGATGCATTGCTACGAGTAGATTTACCGAAAGGAGTCGAGACCGAGAGTCTAGAGAAATAGTAGACTCATGAACAAAGATAAAAGTCTAAGATGGCTGACCAAAGCCTACGGACCCCACATCTGACCAATAGCCACTCATGGTCTTAGAAGACCAATTCAAGTGAATTGGCCAAGACCTACGACGGAGCATAAAAGTAGCTCATGTAGAATCGGTATGACAACCTTAGAGGGGTGAATAAGGGGTTAATTGGATGGGGGAGGTATTTTTGAAAAAAATTTAGAAAAAATAGGTCTTTTTTAAAAAAAAAAAGGTAAATAGGGTTGTTTTGTTGTCGTTATTAGTGTTCGTCTGTTTAACAGACAGATTCTAGTTCTTTTATTAATTTTTTTTAGGTGTTGCGGTTAGGGATAGCGTGAGACAATTTTTATTAATATTTTGTTTGTTTGTTATCTCCTTCCCTTCTCTTTTATTTTGTTGTCTATTTTTCGAACTAAATTTATTTATATTTAAAATTTTAAAATTAGATTTAGAATTAATATTTTTTCGTAATTTTTTTCAATTATTTTTTTAAAGTCAAAATTTAAATTAGGATAATATTTTGTTTATTAAATTTAATTATTTTTCTTTTTTTTTTTTTTTTTTTTTTTCAAAATTGATGTCTATTTGATTCTTGATGTTTCAAAAGTGAGAATTTAATTTTCGAAATTTGAAAATTTTTTTTTCTATTGGAAAATTTTCTTTCTTTTTTTTGTTTGTTCTACTTTTTACTTTTCAACTAAATTTATTTTTATAAAAAAATTTTAAATTAAATTTAGAATTAATAATTTTTAATATTTTAAACTTGAATTGTTTTTAATGTATTTTTTTCTTTTTTATCATCAATATTTTCAACTCGAATTTTGAATTAGGGATAATACTTTTACTAAATTCAATAATTTTTATTAACTTTTTAATTTGTGTAATTATATTATTTTTTAACTTTTATGTGTTGAATATGCTTAGATTTAGTGGTCTTTTTTTAAGTTAGTTAGAATTTAAAAAATTCATTTATGATTTTTTTAAAAAAATTAATTAGATTTTTTATAGGTTTAATTGATGCAATTATAAGTTTCACACGAGTTAAAGATTTTTTCAAATGGAATGTAATGGAGGGTGTATGCTCTCTTCCTTGGTCAAAGAGATTTGAAATTCTAATGGGACAAAAAATCTACCACATTTCTCTAATTATTTTTTAAACTACCTCTTTTGCCAATTTTTTTTTCAAAGTGCATTTTTTTTTTCAAAACATAAACCAACTAAACATCAATTTTGAACAAAAATTAAAAAATAAGAAAAATAATTGAATTTAATAAACAAAATATTATCCTAATTCAAAATTGGATTAAAAAAATACGAATGGAAAAAAAAGATTACGTTAAAAACAAACTAAAATTAAAATGTTTTAAAAAAAACATTAATCCTAAATTTAATTTTAAAATTTTAAATAAAAATAAATTTAGTTAGAAAAATAACAGACTAACATAAAAAAAAGGAGTGGATAACGCCAAAGAAAAACAAAGAAGTTAAAAAAAAATGTTTAAATCAATTTACATTTGAAATAAGACATAAAAACAAAGAATAAAAAAAAATTGTTTAGCTACACTATATCTTAACCGCAACATATAAAAAATAAAAAAAAAATTAATTAAAAAAACTAGAATCCGTCTGTAAAACAGAAGAATACCAATAACGATAACAAAACAACCCCATCTACCTAAATTTTTTTCAAAAAGACCTGTTTTTCCTAAAAAAATTTCAAAAATACCTCTTCCATCCAATTAACCCGGTGAATAAGATTTTTCAAACTAATTAAATATTTTTCCTAAAGTAGGCCCAATTAAACAAATTAATACACTTTATACTAACAACTAATTTAAACAAGGATTCTATGCAAATAAATTCAATCCAAAATAACCAAGAAATTAAAACTAACACTTTTAAACACCCTGTTTAATTCTAATAATAAGATTGGTAAAAGATATGCAAATTTAAGAACTACCAATCAAAGTAAATAAATCTGACCAATTAATTTCATGCAATAAAATATAATAATAAATTAATTACAAAAATAAATAGGAGAGGGATAGATAAATTGACACTGAAAATTTTATAGTGATTCGGCACAACCGGCCTACATCCACTTCCCAAGCTCCTTTTGGATATGTCACTATCGAACTTGACTCTTTCCACGACTTAGAGTCCAACCGTTATAACGTTCCTTTTCCGGGCGCAAGAACAAACCTGATCCTTTTCACGGTTGAGGATCAAACCGTCAAAACTACTCTTTTTAAGGATAAGAGCAACCCTTACAACGAATTTGGAAATGAAGAACAATATGAGAAACTCTCTCAAAAAGTAGATTTATAAATTTGAAACGTTCAATAAACCAATCCTCACAATACAATATATTTCTCTTAAGAATTAGATGAAAAGAAGAAAATTGAAGCTTGGAGAGAGCAACAATGGAGACTTTGTATTTTATGGAGGATTGAAAATAATATGAAATTATTGTGAAAATTTGGAGAATATGAAATGTTTAAAAAGAGAGGGATAATGTAAAACCAAATTCAATTTGGATTTTTAGATCTTGGAAAAGAAAAATCTTAAAGAAAAATCAATGGTGAAGATTTTTCTTTCTTAAAATCAAATAGCCGCTAGACACAAACATAAAATAATATAATAATATTAAATTCATTTTCTTTTTAAAATCAATCCAAAAATCAAAAGCTCACCATGTGTCACTCCTCCATTGCTCTAAGTGGCACCTTTGAATTGGTCCAATTTGATAAAAAAAATCAGCCACGTCATCCGCTCGAGATTTTTTCCATTAAGCTTGTTTAGGCTATATCTTCTTCATTTGAGCTCTGATTTGAGTGATTCAAATTGTATTGGAATCATTATTTTGAGCTCTACGCAATGGATACACTAAAACACTAAAATTATTATCATCAAAATATTAATTAATTAATTAATTAAAATTAATTAATTTGAGATTAAGGGCCAAAAAGTCATAAGCTTAGAGAACCCATAAGGGAGCCTAGTGGTACCATGGATGTCCTAGAAGTTCCTAACGGTGTCATGGAGGTCTTAGTAGTACCTAGTGGTGCCATAAAGGTCCTATAGTAGTAACTAGTGGTATTATGGAGGACCCATGTAGTAGTATCATGGGAAGTCCTAGTAGTGTTTAGTGGTACCGTGGAGGTCCTAGTAGTACCTAGCGGTACAATGGAAGACCCATGTAGTAGTATCATGCGAGGTCATATTAGTGCCTAGTGGTACCATGGAGATCATAGTAGTACCTAACAATACCATGGAAGATTCATGTAGTAGTACCATAGAGGTCCTAGTAGTGCCTAGTTGTACTATGAAGGACTTAGTAGTACCTAGCAGTACAATGAAAGTTCTAGTTGTACTAAGGAGGACCCATGTGGTAGTGTGATATGAACCATCCCAGCATCAAATTATTATTTATGTTTTGTTTAATAATTTTGATATAATTTTAGTATTTTTCATTTTTATCCTTTTTATGATATTTTAAGTAGGGTTAATTTTGTCTTTTATTATGAACTATGATGCATTAGGATTTCTTTTATTGGGAGACTATTCAAAGTCTGGCCATTATGTTGTTGAAAGCGTTTTTAGAACTTTAGGGTTTTCTTGAATGAGAATTCTTTAGTAGATGACAGAGTTCCATCACCCGCCACTTTTACAATTCTTGAATCAGGGTTGCATTCCAAGAACATTCAGGTAAGACTGATCATCTTGCTTGTGGAGTATTCAAACTTGAAGTAAGGAACTAGTTCTCCTTATTTATTGGTCAATTGAATCGAGAATTTTAGGATTTGTTGTTAGGGGTTCAACAATTGCGTTCCTAATTTTCAAATTGCTAGAGTTTTTATATCATTTGGTATCAGAGCCTAGGCTCTAGATTGGGTATATGTTTTATTCAATTGTTTGGTTTCTTGAGTTTTTTTTTTTTTTTTTTTTTTTTTTTTTTTTTTTTAATTAGGGTTTTTGCTTTGTTCTTGAAAAAAAAGAGAAAAAAAATTAAGCAGATACGTCAAGTAATATCATGAATAACTCATAGTGCCTAGTATACTACCATAAATGATTGATATATACTACCATAAATGATTGATATAGTAGTATCATGAAGGTCCTAGTAGTATTATAGAAGAATCATATAGTAGTACCTAGTGGTACCATTGAGCCTGATCATCACCTAGATGAAGTGATAGTGATCCAAGTTCATAGCAGACGTTTCATGAAGGAGTCAGTGGAAAGCCGAGCAGATGACGCGTTGGCTGCTGCTTAGGATAGCGTGGTATTGTAACCACCCAATTATGAACCTAAGTGTTTGCTACATAAAATTAAGTCTATATAAGCAATATGATTCACTCATCAAAGGTAAGCCAAAAATACTTACGATTACTCTCTACTACTTTCACTCATCTCGACCCCTTATTGACTTGAGCGTCTTGCAGGGCACTTGGACTATTCTCTCTCAAAATATAAATTGACTAATTGATCCATTTTTGGGCATCAACAATGCACATGTAATTTATATTAAAACTTGGTGAGATATAATTCATTTTATTTAATATAAAATAATTTTTTAAATGGACTATGATTTATAGCACTTGATAAGAATTGGAGCTAGTAAACATGTTTGTATTTTAATAAACGTGTCATGTTCATCTTAATATTAATATTTAATTTAGAGAAATTTATGTCATATATGAAAAGGGTTGTTAAAATTTTTGTTTAAATTCGAAACTATTTATATATATATATTGAAGGAACCTTGGTGAGTTCATGACATTTTTATTGATAATAATAATATTGAAAAAGGAAGTAATGATAATTCTATACATTTATATTTCTCTTGAGAGTTTTTAGAGGAGAAACAACTAATTTTGGTTTGTTTAATTTGCGGGTGGAATAAAGATTTAAAATATAATGTTAACAAAATGTTGTGGTCTTAATTTTACCAGAATGTGTCAATGAAAATATAGATATTAATGGATACTTCTAAAAAAGTTATAAAACAAAAAATTTAAAAAAAGTATTTAAATTAATAAATGAATTTGAGAAATTGTGATGGGTAGCAAATTTGATTATGTAATTTGCAAACACATCTTTGAGGTTGCTAATTTGCACATATAGAAAATTACTAAAACTCATATTTTTAATTTTTTTGGATTCCTATTTTATTTTTTTCCTACAAACATTCCTATTTTTCCTTTCTTATCAAAGAGTACGTTATGATTTTTTTTTAATGTTCATCAATCTGCACCTTGTTAGGAAAATGATTTCACTGAGGAAAAGGATTTCATGATGTCAATTCTTACAATCAACAGGAAGAGGATTTCGCCACTGGTCGTCGATTACTCTTCCCGTTCACCTCTCTTTTATTTGAGTCGGAGATTTGCACAATCTTTGGACTTCATAAAATAGAGAGTTTTGTTAATGAAGAAGATAAACATGCATCTCCATATAAACAGAGAGTTTACACAATTCAAAGGGAAATTGAAATTGAAATTGTTTGTTGCGACCTAAATTATTCGAATGTTCAAATTGAATATGTTTCTATGAATGTATTTGAAAAATCCTTAATATCAATCGAATCTGGTTCTAATGTATTTTCGGTCAACCTATTTGGTAATCAGATGACAATAAAAAAACTACTGACTAATTGACAAAAAAAATATAATGTAATCAGATGACAAGTAGAAACTACTAACTAATTGACAAAAAATAGAAGATAGTCAGATTACAATCATAGGGAAATAAGAAACTACTAACTAATTGACAGAAAAATAGAAGGGTAATTAGAAGGAAATCATATGAAAATATCAAAAACTACAAACTAATTGATAAAAATAGAACGTAAACAAAAGGCAATCAGTTGACAATATTAGAAACTACTAACTATGTGACAAAATATACAAAGTATTAGATAACAATCAAAAGGCAGACCGGTGACAATTAGAAACTACTAACTGTTTGACAAAAATAGATGACATCTTAATTACTGTGACCCACGAAGACTTCCGTGCATGCACTCACGAGTAGAACTACGGTTAGATTGAATGCTACCTGATATGCACAATATAAGGTATATCAATGTCATAAATAGGACATGTGATATATAACAATGAAAGATATGTAATACACACAATTTTGGTAAAAACTTTTCATTCCTTGTGGATTTACAATTTAGTATATTATCAATAAAAAAAAAACTATGTGCTAATATAAAAGTTTAACATAAAGTATAAGATAACAATTATATACAATATTGTTCAGTATATTATCAATCGAACATATATCAAAGTCTACAATAACTTTTAATGAGCTCGATTGATATCTAATTTCTATTTGATTGCCATGTGATTTTCATTAGATATTAACTACTTTGTTATTTTTATTTGATTGTCATATGATTGCTATATGATTTCTATCTAATTGTCATGTGATTTTCATTAGATATTAAGTATTTTGTGATTTATGTTTGATTGTCATGTGATTGCTATCTGATTGTTATCCGATTGTTAAACTTGATTGTTATCTCTCATTGTGTGATTTTCATTAGATATTAGGTATTTCGTGATTTCTATTTGATTGTCATGTGATTGATATCTGATTGTTATCTCTGATTGCCATGTGATTTTAATTAGATATAAAGTACTTTGTAATTTCTCTTGGATTGACATTTGATTGTTATCTAATTGATATCTGATTGCTAGCTTTGATTGTCATGTGATTTGTCATTAGACATTAATTATTTTGCAGTGATTTCTAGTTGAAAATACGTAGAGGATACCTACTCACGACAAACATTGTTACTAACAATGTCACAACATCATAGAACATAAAAACTGAAATAACAATATGAAAAAGAATACACAAAATTGGTCACCTAGTTTGGTACAAAATCACCTACGTCTGGGGGCAGAATGCCAGGAAAGATAACTTCACTAATATAAATGATAAGCAATTACAACTTAGTACCTGTTTTTAACAACTTGATTACAGTGATTCTCGTAGAGCTTAAACACTCAATCATTCACTTAGGCCCTCCCTAGATGTGAGACTCTCTCGCTTGGTGACTTAGGCTCCTCCTAAATAGTATATCCGTGAAGAATGTCTTAGACTCCCTCTCAGCTAGAGCTTTATCTTTCCCCCTCTAGCAAAGACCACTTCCTTTGTTTAGCTTAAGCTCCATCTAAGCTTGAGAACTTCTTCTTCAGAAGTTTATGGATGAAACAAAATAAGTGGTTAGGAGTTAGTCTCCAATCTTACAACAATACAATCTTCATATGCCTTCAAAAGGAATCTTGATTGAACAATACTACGACACTCGATATCTTTCGTGAAATCGACTACCCTAAACGAAAAGCTAAGAGCCTTTTAAATAATAAGCACAGCGGACACGCAGACGAGCAACTCTAGTTCCAAAAAATAATCGAGTATAGAGAAGGCAAGGGATGTGCATAAATACTGTAGACAAAGTTTTCCAAATATGAAAAGTATATTGTAGAATCTGCATTTTCAAAAACAATTGACAGTTGGGAAAAACACATGCAGAGACATTCTGAATAACATTTCACGCTCGTAAACAATTATTGTCAATCAAGATCTGTAACACTAGCTATTTGATTGCCATGCGATTGCTATCTTATTGATATATTTGATTGTCATTTGATTTTTATTAGATATTAAGTACTTTGTGATTTCTATTCGATTACTATATCATTGTTATCTGAGATATCAAATTGTCATATTGTCATATTGTCATATTGTCATGTGATATACTCATCCTCCATTTACACGCACACATGCACGCGTGCACACACACGAATCAATTTAGGAAAGAAAAGAACTCTCCCTCAAATTCTATTTAAAGATGAGTTAGGAACTGGTAAATGCTCTCTAAAAAAAACTTTCAAAATGACTCTCTAAATCAATTTAGTTAGAAACGACTATCTATTACTAATATAATAATGAACATATGGCAAACAATAGAGTGCCAGCTGAAAGCTAACACAATATTTGCCATACATTTCTTCAAAAACTTAAAGCCACCTGCGATCTACCATTCAATGATGTGTACAAAAGCTAAGGTATTTTTGCATAATAAGGTATTAATGTACTAATATACTAATGAACACTACCACTAAAGAGCACTCACTATTCTCAAGGTTATCAAATCCATGGAGAGTGGTCTCCATTTATCTATTTAAAGGGAGGAAGAAGAAGTTATCTTCTTCATTAGAGAGGAATTATGGAGAAAAAACCTCCACACCATGTCGATAATAACTCCCAAATGGGAGTTGTTATTTTTTTAAAATTTAATTTAAATAAATTAATAATATAAATTAAATTAAATTATATATATATATATTAAATATCATTTAATATATAATAATAATTAATTACTACTTAACCAATTTCTCTCACATAACCTATAGTTTAATATGAATCATATTCACATTATTTTTAACCTATAGTTTTATATGAATCTCATTCATATAATATTTAATATTTGAATCTTATTCAAATATTTCTCTCATGTATATTATAAAGTTTAATTTTTTACATTTCATATAAAAATCAACTTTATATTATAATGTATCAATATACATTATTTAATTGTATCTCATACAATTAATTCCCTTAACTTAATTTGAACAATTCAAATTAAACTAAGATAGTTGACCGTCATCTTAACCTATATGAGCTAGCAAGTGGACCTAATGGACCTATCCGTTTAAGGCTCCAATGGTACAAGATTAATTAATTAAACTGTTTAATTAAATTAATCAACATTCATTAAATGTCGGTCATTCCACTAAAGATCGATAGCTGCACTCTTCTTACTATAGATATATTTTTATATCCACAGATATAATCAATCAACAGCGAGTCGACCCTTCATAAATTGTTGGTAACAGCAGCTGGGTCAAATTACCGTTTTACCCATGTGTTACCTCTAACTTCTTAAGTACCACTGATCCCTCTAATAAATAATTTAGTCATAGTCCAACTATGAGCTAGACCCCTCTTTGGCCAGTGAGAAAGTGAGGCGCTTCATTGTTCAAGACCTGACATCAGCTCTTAAGGGAGCAATTCATAAGACGTGAATTTCTTCTTGTACAGTTGAGTTTCCAGCTGCCTGTTCGGACAAAGCCTCAAAGTGGTAGGCTTATTGAGTTGGCGAACCTGGCCACTCCCACCTATACAAATAAAAGGATTGCCCTCACAAGCAGGAGTTCACGACTGACTCAAGATTAAGGTCGAGTCACCTATGATCATCCTAGCGAAATGTAAGTCTCATTAAGTAACGGTGTTAATACGGGAGACTAATCATTTTGCGGTTCAGTCTTATATGTGTCTCACATATATAGGATACTGTTGGGTTTTATGCCCTAAAACTCGTAGATAGTAAATGTTGTATTTTGACCGTCATTAATAATTTGTTATTCATTATTATTAAATAAATATTATTGATTATTTTATCTTGTTTTAATAACCCTAAAATCTAATAAACTAACATCCTAGGCTGTTTTATGAGTCTTGAACAATATGTAAAGACATATAGAGATCAATGTTCAAGTTACAGACTAAAGGGTCTATAGTATAAGGATAGGGTTGGGTACCTTATCTTGGTAACACTATGGATACGACCCACTTTGTATTTGATACAAACGCAATGATCCAACACGTTTGTGTAGGAGATATGCGAGTGGGGGTATCTTATGCAATGAGTTTGCATAAGACTGGACCACGAAATAGTAACCACTAGATGTAACTCCGTTGACTGGTTAAGTTTCTATTTCAATAGGTTGACCTTGACAACTTAGGCTTAATCTTGAGTATATTATGAACTCATGTTCACGAGGGATTGTCCTTTGATTTGTATGGGTGAGAGTGGCCCGTTTGCCGACTCGATATGCCTACCATTTTGGGGACAATACTAAGTGGGGAGCTGGAAACATAATTATACAAGATGGATTTCACTCATTCCCGACTTTAGGGTAAGTAGATAAGTGTTCCTTTAAGTGGTGTCTCTGGGACTTGAACAAAGGGCCCTACCCTCTTACTGGCCCGAGAGGGGTTTCTGTTTGATGGTTAGACCATAAACAAGTTGTTCATTAGAGGAGCACTGGTACTTAAGGATTTAGAAGTAACCTAGGGATATAACGGTAATTTAACCCAGTTGGTGTTACGAACATTTGTGAAGGACTAACTTGCTGTTATTGGTCTATATCCATGGACACAGAAATATATCTACAGTGAGAAGAGTGCAGCTGTGGGTCTTTAGTGAAGTGTACCCACAATTAATGAATATTGATTAATGTGGTTAATGAGTTTAACCCGTTAATCTCATATCGTTAGAGCTTCTAATCTATAGGTCCATTAGATCCCCTTCCTAGCTCGTAAAGAATATTGAGGTAATTTATTCTTGGATGAAATTTGAAGAGTTCAAATTTACTAAGAGAAAAGTACTTGTCAAATTTACTAAGGTATAATGATACATTATAATATAAAATTTATTTTACAAATTAAACTTTATAGTATAAATATAATTTTGGATATGATTCAAAGTTAATTTGTAAGAGAATTAAATATTTAAAATTGTTCAGATATTATTTTAATATGAATTATATTTATATTAAAACTATAGGTTAAAATTAATGCGCATTAGATGTATATTAAAACTATAGATTATGAGAGAAATGTATTTGAATTTGATTCAAATGCAGGTTAAATTAAATATTTGATATCTAATTTGGTAATTAATTAATTGGAGAATTAATTAGTTATTTAATTTAATCTATTTTAATTAAATTTGATTTAATTAAATTAATTGAATTAAAACTATAGGTTATGTGAGAGATGTTAATTTAAATATGATTTAAATGAATTGGTTAATTAAATTAGATTTAATTAATTAATAATTAATTAAATCAATTAATATTAAATTAGTTTTAATATTGTTGTAACTCCCACGTAGGGGAGTTACTTAATACGTGGGATAACACCCACGTTTCTCATTTTCTTTCTTTTTCTTATATAGTGTCTATAACAGGAAAAAATTGGATCTGACGTTCTCTCTAACAAATTCTCACAGAAGAGTTCTCTGTAGTTTTTTTCCATTTACCAAAAAGGTTCCCACAAACCTTTCGTCCAGAGAAAAGGTAGAACTCCAAGTGGTGGTGATCCAACGTAAGTTTTTTTTTTTTTTTTTTTGTGTAATTTTGTTTTCAATATGCTTAACCTAGATTTTTATATTTATTTTACCAATTTAGAAGTATTTCAAAAAATTTTAAATTAATTTTTAGTTAGGGTTCTGATATGTTTCCGTTGCGCTAGAGTTTTAATCCCAGCAGATACCCTCACTCACATGTCTCCACATGAACATTTAGGATCTAAACGTTTGTGACACTTTAAAACATTTTTAACAATCACAAAGTGAGCCGTATCCGTAGTGTTACCAGGATAAGGTACCCAACCTTATCCATCCACTACAGATCGTTTATGTTATCACTTAAACACGATCTACTTGTATGTCTCTACATACGTGTTTAAGTTACTACTAATAACCTAGGATCTTAGTTTATTGGTTTTTGGGTTAATGCAACTAAATGTCAAAGAAAATAACAATTATTTTATTAAATAAATAATTTGGTTTGTACAATACCAGTTTACAAAATACAAGACCAGGAGATTTAGGGCATCAACCCAACAGAGATTATTTTTTACATTTTCTTTCCAATCCATTAGTGAAATTAGGTTAGAATTAAGTACTTTGCCATTTCTGCAAAATCCATATACATGAGATATGGACTTTATTTTAAAATTCATTTTTGATATTTCTGTAACTACCTCAAATAAACTTTTTATATTTTTTAAAAACATGTATTTAATATTTACCTTAATGATATTTTATTGCTTGTTTATTATGTTTCATGAGTAGAATTGACAAATACTTCATCTTAATTTTTATCAATCTCTAAAGATTTGAATATTTTTGTAATTAGTTTTGCTCGTTCTTTTTTCGTACCAATATGCCTCTAATATCATTTATCTGTCCATAATCAATACAGTTTTATTTTATTATCATTTTTTAAAGATAATTTTACTAATTTCTTTTCTTCACTATAACTTTCAATTTTATATTGTTTTATATACACAAGATCTTCAAGTTGGCTCAAATGGGAGTTTATTGTCATAAATAGAAAGATTTATATTTTCATGTTTTTAGCCTAATAATTATGCGATTTTAGTTATTTTATTTATGTTCAAACTTTTCTACTCAATTTTCTCTGCCTTCAAAGGATTTATTCTTCCAATTTCGATATAGTCATTTCTCTCTCTATCATTTTGACTTCCATATATAACCCCATGTATACATTATGATCATATATAACATTTAGATATGCCAAAATGAACTTAGGTTAACGATAATTGACATAACCTTTCTCCCTAAAGGTTGAAGGTTCGATCTCTCAACCCCACAATTATTGTATTAAAATATATATATAACACGTATATATGTTTTTAGTTTTACTCAATGATAGTTGCATATACTTGATTTTTTTGTCATACCAATATTAGCGATAATATTAAATTAATATGATTTAACATATGTATATATATATATATTTTAATATCTTGCCCATCTATTATATATTTTGTCATATACATTTGATATATTTAGTTTTTTTTTTGCAAATATATGCATCGTATATTTGTTTATCACCACAATCATATATATACACATGTCATTTTTGAATATATACAATTCTTTTAGTACTGCAAATATATACTCGATATATATATATATATTTTACAAAAAAATGAACACAAAATATGAAACCTCATATTATTAAACATATCCATACATTTGAAGAAATATATACATAGTATATAACAAATATATATAACAATAAAATAAATTTACTACTTTAAAAGATCTCTCTTCTTTGATGGTGATGACCATAATGAGCTTAGCTTAACGGTAATTGACATAAATTTACTATTCTCAAAATTGAAGGTTCGATCTCTCATCCTTACCATTGTTGTACTCAAATAAAAGAAAAACTTTCTGCTCCAACAATTGTGTAGTTACCCACAAGCCAACATTAAGAGTTACATGAGTAAAATTGGTAGATGTAGACAAAAAGTGAAAAATGGGTTTACTATAAAGACAATATATGTAAAAAGGCGTTTTGTATTGGAATTTGTACATAAAAGGCCTTATAATAAGGCCTATATTACGTTCATGTCTTCAACATTCTATTTTTTTTTTACAAAAAAGGCATATTATGATTTGTTTTTTCATTAATGTTTGTGACTATTTACAATTTAGGCCTTTTTAATCCCCTACCAATTTAAAAATAAATTACAAAAATCAAAACTCTCTCTCATGCATAGCTTAGGACTTTGTGCACTTCCTCCAATCTCTTTAATTTCTCTCTCAAAACCCTAAGTTATTCCATCTTCTTCAATCTCTCTCTCAAAATCCTCTCTCAACTCTCCCACTCTCATCTTTTTGGCCAAACCAAGATTCCGGCGAACCTACTGGATCGACAGCGATAGAGGGCTGAAGGTGACGGTGCCGGCATGGTTGACCACAAAACGAAGCTGGGACCGATATACAACGGACGACACTGGAACCGATAGCTGCTGATTAGGCATGGACGATGGACGCCGAACGACAGTGCGAACAGATATGGCGTGGGTGAACAAATATCTTTTTCTTCTTTTCGACGGTGCAAGTTGTAGACGACTGGCAACGAGAGATGGACGGCAAACCATGACACGAACAGATGTAGCACGGATCGGGTGCCGAGCGAATAGATTTGTTTATTTGTTTAATACTATTATATATATATGCTTGTATATATGTTTTATGTTGAACATTAAATCCATCTGTAATTTATATATTGTGGTATACATTTTTATTTATTTTCGACTACTTTAAATTTATGAAATATATTTTGATTAGAATAATACAATGTTCTAAGGTATATTTAAAAATAACCATAAATCTGCCAAAAAAACAACAATTTGTCGTGAAACCATTTGTATTTGAGTACATATTAAATATATTTACCAGTATATTTCATATATTGGTTAGCACATTTGCAAAAATCTAATACAATGTTCAAAGGTACATATAAAAATAACATGAAAAACGAAGAAGACACCTCGAAACCAACAAGTTGCCATGAAAATGGGAAAATATATCATATTAAATACATTTTATCACTCCAATTGAAAATGGAAAAAAATTATATTAAATGAATTTCTCTCCAATTGAAAATGAGAAAAATCATATTAAATGCATTTTCTCTTTACATAACAGGAAATATATATAAATAAATAGAAAAAATAGTAAAAGTGTCCAAAATTAACACTAAAAGCCATTTTTGAAAAAATTGAAATTTATAAACATTTATGAAATATATGGCTCAAAGAGATTTTTTTTTTTAAAAAATAATGACAAAATTAGGGTAGAAAGAAAAATATTGACAAAAGTGAGGTTATGAAATCGTGGACCAGTACACGATTTATTTTCCGCAAGCCCATCACGTTTCATTTTTGCCAGGTTATAATGTCAACTTGACATCCACGAGTTCATTGTCCCCAAAATAGCCCTTGCCTTTTTAGGCAACATGTCTTCCATCTTCTCTCTAATTTCTTTCGTCCAGCCATCGTCGTGTCGAGTTTTTCACCTCCTGTCGTCTCCCACCGCCCGATCTTGGATGCCGCTTCTCTTTCTCTCTCACTGTGTTTTTTTTTTTGGGATCTCTAGGATTATTATTCCATATGTGTTGCATTCTCTATGCCAGGATCTTTTCCAAACTTCATCTACTTTCACAATTTGCAGTCAACATTTTTTAAAGGTTTATGAATTTTTGTTAAATTTGGTTGTTGTTGTTGATTTTGGGTTCAATTGATGGATCTTTGAGAGAACAGAAGGGTTAGGTTTAGATTTGGGGAGTGAAGATATTATGAATAATGATTTCTCTTTCTGATGATTTTGATGATTTTGAGTTGATTTTCATTGTTTAGTGATTTTGCATCACAAGCTCATTTCAGATCTTCCAAACCATTTTCTCTGCAAGTCTTTGAAGTTTAAGAACTCGTGGTTTGTGTACTTTCTCCAATGTGTGTAGTCCTTATCCCTTCGTGGTCATCCCCTATGTCATATATTTTGAACTACAAAAAAGAAAAATTTTCAAATAAATCATGGTTGATAGTATATAAAATTGTACTTATTATATATATATTGGAAGTAAATCTCACATCTGATTTGTCAAAAACATTCATTGCCAGCTCATTCTATTCTAGATGCACATCTACCAACCAATTGTTCAGTATTGGGATTCCATCTGACACTCGTTGGCAACAACATATTGAAGGACCCGAGAGGCTAGGGATGAATTCGAATGCCCATATAATCAACGCTTGTGCGAATTTTGCAATCCCAACTTGTAAAACATTTTCATTCTTGATCGCCTTCTTTATTGATTCCACTGTTGTCATATATGAGATATGCTCCCATGGATATTGATCAAATTGTGTCTCATCATCCAACATCATAATATGATCAACTTCCACGCCAGTGGTAACTTGTTTTCCTAGGAGAAAGTTTGATAAGAAGTACAATTTCACTAGTTTAACTCTATCCTTCTTCTTTACTAACTCCCTTTCTAAAAACATATTCCTCAAAGTTGATCTTTTAATTGTTTTCTTCTTGTCGAATTATTTGTTCAAAAACCTTCCACTAAATTTGCTCACATTAAGTGTTGGCAATTGCTCGCAATTAAGTCCTGTTATTTTTTCGAACTCCTCTAATCCAAACTTAACAATCTTCCCTTCAAAATTAAATATTAGCTCATCCTTTTTTGTTATACTACATTGCCTTCGGATTAAGTGCTACAACAATTAGGTAGGGAATTCGCTAACTTGGAAGTCTAGGAAATGGCCAAAATGACTACACTGGAACCTATTGAGATGTTTCTTCTTAAGGTTGTCCTTAATATTGAGGATTATTTCGAACTTTGCATATACAACTAACTTTTGTACACTAGACCACCTATGTCTAGGTAACAACAACAACAGTGCATCATGAGAAATGAAATAATAGCGCATATTTCAACTTAAATAAACCATAGGTCATCTATAATAGACTGCAAAAGTTATAGTATTTAAAACTAAATAAACTGCATGATATATATTATATAAACAGATGTATATATCTCCATAAAACAGTTCTAACAACAACGATACATACTTGGTAATGAAAATAATAGCGCATATTTCATAATGAATAAACTAATGGACATTCATAATATTCACTTTAAATAATCTGCGGAAGGTATAGTATATAAACATAAATAGACTGTGAGATATGTGATATAAACAAATGTATATAAACTTTGGTTCACATTTCAATTTGTTTTAATATCATGGCTCTATCGTTTATATACCAAATGTTATTGGACATACCTCATATAGTGTATCCATGTCGGCTTGTCTTGTATTTTCTCTTTCATGATTGTTGGTATTCATGTTTGTTTTCCCCGAATGCTCTGTTATATTTTGTGTATACCGTAAAAACAAACCATTGAACATTTATTCTGAATTGTAAGTTATATTTTGGGTTTTGAATAGTATATTAAATGAAATAATTGCATAGAGTGCCCAAAATACGAGGACCAAATGAAATTACCACATCTCTCAGTGAAATTACCAAAATCTCCTTCTTTCTTCCTTCTCAACACTTTTTTCGGTCTCAGATTTTTTTTCTTTTCTTTTTTAAATCTTTCTCACTCTCACCGGATCTTCTCCTCATTTTTCTCTAACTTCTATATTTTTTTCTTTTTTTAAAATCTTCGATCTTCTTTTTCTTCTTCTGCAATTTTTTTCGTTTTTTAAAATCTTTGATTTTCTCCTTTTTTTTTCTCTAAGCGAGGGCGAGATCTTCTCTAAGCGAGAGCGAAATCTTCTTCTTCTTCTTCTCCTGATCTTCTCCTATCGATGTGATTCTTCTTCTTCTCCTCATCTTCTCCTACCAACGTGCGAGATGATGAAGCGAGCAAGAGCGAGATCGACGAGCGAGAGGACAAAACAAGAGCGAGAATCTGAACAAATGGAAAACATAAAGGAAAAATGGTCTGATTTTGTGTTAATGAAGATCGGGAGGGAGAAGCGAGAATGAAGAAACGAGGAGCGAGAGGAATGGGCGAGATGTTGTGCTGGTGAGCGTTCTAGGACCAATTGGAGGACAAATCGATATATCACGCGTGGCTGACATCAGCAAAAGGCCATTTCTCAAGCGTTTTTTTTAACTCTGGACCATTTTTCGTTCCTCTCTCTCAAAAGAAGCGATCTGTACGATTTTTCCTATATTAAATACATATCATTGTGTTTTTTCTTCTTGAAGAATTATCCTTTGATTTATTTTTTCCACGACTAATTTTTTCAGATTCCTTTGTATGTTTCGCCTTTTTGGTATCCTATAAGGAATTAGACATCATAAACCATTAAAGTCTACATGTTTCTATAACCAAATATGAATAGTTATATTAAATAGAAAGTGTCATTATACCTTCGCACTCTCATTTTCTTTTCTCCGTCTTAGTTGTCTTCGTTCAGGTTTGTATCTTTGGTGCTTTTGCAGAAGTCTTTTTTTTTTGAAACACTAGTTTCTTTTGCTTCTTTGCCTCCCTTATTAAAGTTGCCTTTTTTTCTTGAAGAGGCATGTCGTCGACCTGATTTCATTTGAGTATATTATATATACATTTCTGTTTATTCAATAAAACAATTATATTATATGTAACATAGCCCATCGTTTATGCAATAAAAACTATTTATTTTATTTATTTGTTACCTCATCAATCCCAGGTTCTTCACATATAATCTCTTGTATCATTTTTCATTTCATATGATTAGTCATAAAAAATGCATCTTACTATATTAAATACTTAGTAAAAATGTTTACCTCATCCATTACTTCATCATCTGAATTATCAATTGTGCCCTAGCAGCGCTTGTTTTAGGACTTCCCATCTACATGTTTTTTACATTTAAAAAACATTGCATTAATTTAATTGAAACCTATTTTATTACAAATATATACTTCAGTTTATTTGTTATACCTCAAAAGAGTACTCATATAGAATTAATTGTGTCCCAACTGTTTCCATATCATCTTCTTATTGAAGTTCTTTCGGTAGTACAACTCTTAATGGTATAATATCTCTTTGTTCGTCTTCTATGTCATATGGTATTTCTGTTTCTTCCTACAAGATAAAAAATGATCAACAAATTGTTGTACGAAATGTCGTATACACCGATATATATTTATAAGATACTTACATCATCGGATGAAAGGTTGACTAACTTTTTTGTCTGATTTAACATTTGATTGCATTCTACTAGTAGATGCGAGAAGCTTATCACTTCTTCTGGTTGCATTTTTGCCTGGTAATTTAAGTCATGTCATTATGCTGTAGGTACAACAAGGAAACAATTGATATATAATTTATATCATGCATACATTAAATAAATGATAGTTTATATTTATATTCAGAAGTAAAATTACCAGAAATCAACATTTTTCCCATGGTTTATAAATAAACAACAGTTACAGAAATCAACACTCAGAGGTGTAAATGTTGTTTTTATTCAAATAAACAACAATGGTTTTTACATTTAAAACATAAATAGACTGTGAGATATATTATATCTCAGTCTGTTTATGTTGTAGGTAGAGCAAGGAAACAATTAATATAATATATATCGACGCATATATTGAAATAAACAACAATTTATATTTATATTCAGAAGTAAAATTATCAGAAATCAACATTTTACCCATGGTTCATAAATAAACAACATTTACAAAAATCAACATTCAGATGTGTAATTGTTGTTTATATTCAAATAAACAACAATTTATATTTCAGTCTATAAGTAAAATTATTTAACAAATCGGGTAGTACAATGACAAATTTTTCGTTACAGAAATCAACATTTTTCCATATAAACAAATGTTTTTTTAAAAAAAAATGCAAAGTTGTCCTCTTTTTGCCAAAGGCAACTTTTTCCCCTCCCAATTTCGTTTCTTTTCCTTTTAAAACCGCTTACATGTTCATCCCCAACCCTTATTTATGTGTGTGTATATATATATATATATATATATAATCTACACTAAAAATCCTAATTTATAGAGAGAAATCGGAGTGAAATGGATGGTTGTTTTACAAAAAATGCAATATAAACTGTACCTCTTCGTAGTCGGTTAGGTATATACCCAAGTTTGTGCCGTCGATTACAGCAATTTCAGCCGTAAACTTCAGATGCCTCGTCGACTGGAGAGTGAAATCGAAAGAGAGGAGGGAGATTTCCCGATTTTAGAGGGTTTCCGTTGATTGAAGAGGTCGATTTTCGCCGTCGTCTTCAGAGCTATGGGTTCGGAATGAGGGGTTTCGACGCCGACTGGAGAAGAAATTGTAAGAGGGGAGGGAGATTGATTGAAAAGAGTGAGGATGAAAAATTTATTGGAAATAGGATTTTTTTAAAAATCCATTAATTCTCGCGTGTTGCATATAAACCGTTTTTCTTTTGTTTTTATCAAAATTGTAAATGTATATTGATATTAATGAAAAAATGAAAGCAAGAAGGCAATTTTTTTTTTTTTTTTTGTAAAAAATGAGATGTTTTAGACAACAACGTCAAATGGGCCTTATCTTAAGGCCTTTTATGTTGAAAACCCCAAAATCAAACACAAAAAAGATTTTTATATAAACTAGTACTTAACTCAAAAAGTTTCTATCACGTTTTTTTTTGTCATAAATCAAACAACTCAAAAAATCAAACATTTTTTTCAATTGGGTATTCCGTTGTGGCCATCCTGCGCAATTTCTCTAACTTTATTCGAATTATGCTACTTCAAAAATGGTAAATAATATAGGTTAATAAGATAAATAACAAAATTTAATAGTGTGTTTTGAAGCAAGAAAACAGAATCCTAAAAGGTGTACATAATACTTAGTAATTGATTTGAGTTTGAGATTCAAATAACAACCATATAAAATCTCATAAATTAGGAATTATTGGACACAAAAGATAAAAATTTTAAAATAATGGTGCGTTTAGATTGACTTTCTATGTGTCAATCTAAATAGATCCTAATTCTTAGAGACATGTAATTAATTTATCAAAATTATAACAAAATTAATAGATTATCTTTAATGGTTTGAAAGCAACTAATTCCAAAATTAGTTTTTTTTTAAAAAAATATATTTTCTGTCAATTATTCAAGTTGTTATTGAGAATGAGAAGTAAGTCAACGAGAACAAAGGAGATTCACAATTTTTGGGAGACAAATATAAAGGTATAGTTATTTACAACAAAAAATATTTAAAGATTGTGTATTCATACTTTATGGCAAAATAAATATTAATTAAACAATGGATGAGGAGGATAAAAAGATGAAGATTTTTAAAAGATAAATATGATCTAAAAAAATTGAGATTTAAAACTCTGATAGAATCAATTAAGAAAAAAATTAAATACTTACAATGAATATCCAATTAAAAGTAAAATATTCAATTAAAATACTTAGAGCAAATTATGTCCGTTATTTCATTCTCCATTTTCATTTCCAACGCTATTCTTCAGCTGTTACTCTTTACAAGCTATTTTGAACAATATTCCTTATTTGTAGTATCCAATCGTGAATATGAACTTTATTGAATAATTTAAGTTATTGTGACCAATTGAGCATATTGATAAAATAATAAGTGGAGAAATTGAAATTTTGGAAGTGGTTCATCAATATGCTTACAAATGTGACACAAGATGTCCTAACACAGACAGAGACTACAACAAAGAAGACAGTAAATCAAGAATAAACACATGAGAATTGGTAAACCAGTTCGATGATAACCACCTACGTCTGAGGGACAGTGTGCCTATAAACATAAATTATGAAAATATCAAGAAAATATCGAGATTTGATTCCCATAATTAAGCTTTTCTTATTGTATTTAGCTCTTTGTATATTTAATCCTCATACCCTATTGTATTATTCACACAGAAAATATCAATAAAATATTATTTTTTGGAATATGTTATCAGAGCTTGTTAGATGATATAAATAAATTTGCTTTCACCCATTACCTTAAGCTTTTAGGTCAATCGGTGATTTAAGAATGATAACAAAGTAGTGGTCCAGGGAGATCATGTGTTCAAGCCCCTGCAATGTTATTTTCTCCCCAATTAATATTATTTCCACTTATCAAAACAACTTTGCATCGATTTCATTTTCACGCTTGTGGTCGTCGATCATGCTTGTCTGACCTTCACCTGCCATCGATTTTTTTCAGTCCTGGTTGTTTGTTTTTGTTATTTGATTCCGCTAGGTAGAATCCTTGGGAAACTATTCTTCCAATTATTAATGATGTTTTTTCTAAAGTTCGCAGGGCAAAAAGTGGCAGGAATGTGATGATTGGAAAAACACTCATTGGGTCAGTCGAAAGTTCTGCATTGGTAGCTGAACATACTGACATGAAGGCCTTTGATCATTCCAGCAAGACACATGAAAAACTTCGAGTCTAGTGTAATCATTGCAATAAACCTCGACATACACGTGAAACTTGTTGGAAGCTTCATGGAAAACCTAATTGGAAAAGTTCTAAACAATGTGAGAGAAATTCCCATCAGCATACCCTAAATTCGAATGTTGCTGAGGCTAATCTGTTGAGCAAGTTTCAGATTGATCAAATCCTGAAACTGCTAAAGACTAGTTCTTCATCTGGTAATCCTAGTGTTTCCTTGGCACAATCAGGTAATTGTCCTCAAGCCCTCTCTTGCATAAATTCATCTCCATAGATTATAGATTCTGGAGCCACTGATCATTTGACTAGTTCTTCCTCTCTATTTGAATCATACTCTATATTGTAATGCCAAAATTCGCATTACCGATGATAGCTTTGCCCCTATTGCAGGAAAAGGACATATTCCTTTGACTCGAAAATTACTTTACGTTTTGTCCTTCATGTTCGAAAGTTAGCATCTAATTTGTTATCTATCAGTCAAATCGCTAAGGATGCTAATTGTCGTGTTCTTTTTGTGGAACTCATTGTACTTTTCAGGATCAGGACTCGAGGGAGACGAGTGATAGTGCTAGAATGATTGATGGTTTCTATTACTTTGATGATGACGTTTCTTCTAGTCATAAAAAAGCTCACGGCTTAAGTAGTGTCAGTTCTTCTTCTGTTCCAGAAACTATAATGCTTTGGCATCGTAGATTAGGGCATCCAAATTTCTTTTATTTAAAACATTTGTTTCCAGATTTATTTAAAGGAATTGATTGTTCTGTTTTTCGTTGTGAAAGTTACATTTTTGCCAAACATCATTGATCCACTTATTTTCCTAATCCTTACAAGGCTTCCTCACCTTTTTCCTTAATTCATACTACTCTGTGGGGTTCGTCTAAAGTCTTTACGCATAGTGGTAAACATTGGTTTGTTACCTTTATAGGTGATCATACTCGTCTAACTTGGTTTTATTTGTTAACCAAAAAGTTGGAGGTAAAAGAAATTTTTGTTCAATTTTATAATATGATTGAGACTCAATTTCAAACTAAAATCTGCGTTCTTCCCTCTAATAATAGTATTGAATATTTCAATGAACAATTGAATACTTTTTGCAAGATAAGGGTATTTTTCATCAAGCTACATGTCGTGATACTCCTCAGCAAAATGGAATTGTTGAACAAAAAAATAGACATCTCCTTGAAGTTGCTCGTGCCCTTATGTTTTCTATGCATGTTCCGAAATATTTGTGGGGTGATGCAATCCTTACAGCTACCTATCTTATCAATCAAATGCCGACTAAGGTTTTTAATTTTAAAACTCCTCTTTATCATTTTAAAGCATATTTTCCTACTGTTCGGCTATTTTCTAACTTACCAATCAAATTATTTGGGTGTCTTACTTATGTTAATACTCCTCCCCTTTCTTGAACTAAACTTGATCCTTGAGCCATTAAATTCATATTTGTTGGCTATGCTCCCCATAAGAAGGCTTATAAATGTTTTGACCCTTCGACCAACAAGTATGTGAGAGTATGGATGTTGTTTTCTTAGAAACTCAATCTTACTTTTGCCCAAATTCTCTTTAGGGGGAGATATCTAACCTTGAAAATAATTTTTGGGAAACCTCACCTATCCCAAAAATCATTAATCCTGAAATTATGAGCTCTAGTCTTTTGATGCCAGGTGTGGAAAGTTCCTCTTCAGGGGGAGAAACACTTCAAACTGTTTTGACAGACCAAACACCTGAACTTCAGGTTTATACTAGAAGCAACGTGACTCAAAGGGATCGAGAACAGACAGTTGATCTATCACAGGACCAATCTATTACTCTGATGACTGATCCTGAAGATCCAGATAACATACATTCTTCTACTTCTCCTAGTTCTTCTTCTCATAATTCCTTATCTGATGTCTCTAATCTTGATATTCCAATTGCCCTTAGGAAAGGTACCCGTAAATGTACCAAATATCCCATTGCAAACTATCTTTCTTATCATAGATTGTCTGACAGTCACAAAGCCTCACATCCAAAATAACCAACTTGTTTGTTCCAAGGAATATTCAGGAGGCTCTAAATGATTTGAATTGGAAATTAACACCGATAGAAGAGATGAATGCACTGAAACAAAATTGCACATGGGACATTGTTGAACTAACAAACGACAAGAAAATAGTGGGATGCAAGTGGGTGTTCACTGCAAAATGTAACGTGGATGGTAGTATTGAAAGATACAAGGCTAGATTGGTTGCTAAGGGGTCACTCAAACCTATGGAGTTGACTACCAAGAAACAGTTGCGCCGGTTGCTAAAATTAACTCTATCAGAATTTTGTTATCTGTTGCAGTTAATTTTGATTGGTCTTTTTATCAACTTGACGTTTAAAATGCTTTTTTCCAATGGGGATCTGGAAGAAGAGGTATTTATGGACTTGCCACCTGACTTCGAGATGGATCTCAGGACTAACAAAGTGTGCAAGTTAAAGAAATCATTATATGGCCTTAAGCAGTCTCCTAGAGCCTTGTTTGAACGTTTTGAAAAAGCAGTCACTAGCTATGGATTCAGTCAAAGTCAAGCTGATCATACTATGTTCTATAAACATAGAGAAAATGACAAGGTTGTTGTTTTGATAGTATATGTTGATGATATCATTTTTACAAGTAATGATGAGGTAGGACTGAATCTTGTGAAGGAAAACTAGCTAATGATTTCCAAATCAAAGACCTAAGAACCTTAAAGTACTTCCAAGGCATGGAGTTTGTCATGTCCAAAAGTGACATTATTGTTAACAAAAGGAAGTATGTTCTTGACCTACTAAAAGAGACAGGTTTACTTAGTTGTAAGGTAGCATATACACCCATTGAGCAGAATCTGAAATTGGAAGCTGCAAGTTAAAAAGAGGTCAAAGATAGAGAAAAGTACTAGAGACTTGTGGGGAGACTCATATATCTCTCACACACATGTCCGAACATTGCTTTTGCAGTCAGTATGGTGAGTCAGTTCATGCATGCTTCTGGACCAGCACAGTTTAATGCCATTTATAGAATCGTAAGATGTTTGAAAGGTACTCCTGGAAAAGGCATATTGTTTAGAAAGCATGATCACCTAAATTTCAAAGTTGACACTGATGGCATGTAGTACTATTGATAGAAGATCCACTTCTGGTTATTACTCCTTTATTGGAGGAAATCTTGTTACTTGGCGAAGTAAAAAACAAAGTGTGGTCGCGAGAAGTAGTGCTAAAGCAGAATTTAGGGCAATAGCCCATGGTATTTGTGAGGGCATATGGATAAGAAGACTACTAGAAGAACTGGGATTCTATCAGACGATTCTCATGCGCATTTATTGTGACAATAAAGCAGCAATTTCTATTGCTTACAATCTAGTTCTTCATGAATAATGTAACCATGTATTTTGCCCAGGTTAATTTACTAATTATGGTTGCATTCTCTTTATTTATTTATAATTAGCCTTTGTCCTTTATTATTATTCCTTTTGTATACCTAGAGAATTGGTATTTCAACAGTCATTGCCTTAGGCATCTGGATATAACGAGTGATACTCGGCCTCTGCTCATAATGGATGATTAATGGCTCTTGCATAGATGACGCCTTTTTTGTGGCTTCTTCTGAAGATGATGCACCAGAAATCATATCAACTTGGACTTCCTGTATATTCGCCTGACTTACCATTAAAAATTTTGCATCCATCAATTTCTGTACTTCTCTCTTGAACTCAACACAATCTTCTATGGAATGTCCATCTAACTCAGGGTGAAGTAAACATCCCTTCTTACCAACGCATCCTACTCCACTCTCACCATCACTGCTAACTCTTTGGTAAGGGAATAAAGTATAATCCAACTTTTCTTAGGTAAAAAATTAGAATTAGATTTTTCCCACTTTTTTATCCACATTTTTTTGGCTCATTTACAGTTGAGGAAACTTTTCAAATTCATGTTTTTAGGGCAAAGAATTTCTATATACCCAAATAGAAAATTTATGCCTTTATAAACAATGCTACTCTAAGAGAAAAGAGATTTTTTTTTCTGGACAGCAAAAAAAAAAAAAAGAGGAGAAATTTACTCTGCAAAACAAAAGGATAGAGAGAAAGGAAGTTGCAAATAAAGAGAAAAATTAGTGAGATTCAAAAAAACTTAGTGGAAGGTTGCATATGGTAGGGCAAGCGTCCCAAGGATCCGCGCCTTAAACCATGAGTTTCAGATCTCCTTTTTTCCTCTAGCAAATTCTTAAAGTTGAAGGAGTTAAATCAGCCTTCAACTTTAAGAAAAGCTCACAAACCTCCTTTACTATTTATTTCGTTAAATAAAAAAGAGAGAGAGAGAAAGAGTTAGCAAAGGTAATATGATTATGATTTATTTTTTATTCTTTAATGTCGTTTTTCTTATTTATTCTATGCCTTATTTACTGCTTTAATACATTTATTTTTCTTGCTCGCGTTCTTACTCGCGTTCTTGCTTATCTTCCAAATCTGTGATCTACTCTCATTGTTCACTAATCTTTTGTTGTTTATGTTTATGTTTGTTTCTCTTATACTAATGCCTTTATTATTTACTGTTTACGTTCATTTTATTTTATTTATTTATTTATTTATGTTTTTCCGTTTTGCTTCTTTTTCTTTCTATTCTACTTTCATTTTTTTTTCTTTTTTTTTTCTAATTTTTATTATTAATTATTAATTATTATTATTTAGTTTTATTTTAAAGAATTATCTTATTGTCATTGTTTATTTATTTATTAGACTGTTTAGACTATTTATTTATTCATTTATCTTAGTTTTGCATCTTCCATTTTTCAATATTTCTTTTTATTGGGTACTTTTATTTAATTCTTATCATAGTTGTTAGTATATTGTTTTAATTTGTACATTGCATTATTGTTTAATTTTTCTATTTTGTAATCTTTTTTCTAAAAAAAAATCGACGACGGAATCTAGATAATTTAGGAGTCCAATTTTCTATAATTCTTGAGGTGAGGAATCGATTCTTTAGGAGACTGAGGTCGATCTCCAATATGTTTTTTTTTAAATTTTAATATGTTTTGTTTACGTTTATCTAATTCATCATTATTATTATTATCATCTTTTTTAAGATATGTCTTACCTATGATTTGATCATATTAAATCTCACTTAATTTCTATTTGAAATTTTGTTTTTTTTTTTTTAAAAAAAAACTCTCTTTAAGTAATTTGAAATTCATTTAAATTACACTTTTTGTTATTTTAAACGTTAAAAAAATTAATATATTATTTCAAAAGATTTCCAAATAAGTTTTTCTAAGAACTTGTTTTTAAGACCGTTTTCCTTAAAACATTCCTAAGATGGAATCTAGAAAATTGGGAGTTCGATTTCCTAGAATTCTTGAGGTGAGGGATCACATCTTTGGGAGTCCGAGATTTGTTCCCAAGAAAATATGAATTTAATTAATGTTTTAAAAAAATTTATTAAAAGGCTACTCTCATGACGGATTTTGAGAAATTGAAATAATTTCTCACATTCTTGAGGTGAGGAATTTTTTTAATTCTAGCATAGCCTAATTGATGGAATTTTTTCTGCTTATTTTATGGGATCATTACTTCAAATATTGGAGTAATGAGGGATAAAATAAGACATTTGTTTTAAAAGTTTTTTCTCAAATGATTTTCTTTAAAGAATATATTTAATTCAAGGTAAAAAATGAATTGGCCACCGTTTTCTAAACGGGTGTTGTGGGGTGCTAACACCTTCCCCATACACAAATGACTCTCGAACTCAACTCTAGTTTTCGCAGACCATTTTATCGATTTTTTTTATTAAAAATTGTTTACTTTATTTTGGTGTCCAATCACACCGTAAAAAAAGATTTGTGGCGACTCTTTTTTTATTTTCTTTTAAAATTAACCATTTTTAAGGACGTCGGCCACTTTGCGTCATCTCGGGCACGTGGCGACAGCTTGGCGACTCCATTGGGGACTTGAGGTTTCGCCTCGAGAGTTTGGCCTTTTGTTTTTTTTTTATTCTCATTTTCTGTGCTATTTTTTTTATTTGCAAGTGTTGTTTTTTTTTGTTATCTCACAGACCTAATCACAAGCCTCCTACCCGGGCTTTACCCTATAGGATTAGAAATGAGGATGGAGTAGTGTTGACCTTCGAGGAGCTTATGCTCTCGTGCGGGTACATGAAAAACCTCACTCGATTTGGTCATAGAATCTTGTATGAGTTTTGTGACCAAATTGGGGACCTTTACCCTCTAGGACTTACATTCAACCTCACTTGTTTAATCTTCATATCTTATTAATTGCTTTGTTATGTTTATTATTTCCACACACTATCACGAGCCCCCTACCCGGGCTGTACCCGTTGTTTAGATTTGAGAACGGAGTAGTGTTGACCCTCGAGGAGCTTATGCTTCCGTGCAGGCACACAAAAAGTTCTCGATCAATATGGTTGTGTGATCATGTTGATTATGCACCATTTTGGGGGCCTTGTCATTTAGGGTGTCAGAACCAACCTCACTATTATTTTTTAGCCTTCTTTTTATTTATTTGTTTATTTCCCGCATCATCCATATAGACTCATCTTTTATTATACCCGATCTTAGGATGGTTGACACTCATGCGCCTGGGGTATTCGCCCAAACCATCCCTAGCGAAGACTTGTGAGAAGGTGTGTCACAATGGTCAGAACAACTTCAACAAGAGTCAGGATTTACTTGGCCTAGAAGGTATGAGGTTTCACTTCCGCAGTCTCCTCGATTAGAGTTTGTTAATAACGATTTGGAAGATCTTAAGGGTTTATGGGAGAATTTAGCCTCGGAGCATAGAATTGAACTTGCAGGGGCATATGGGAACATCGCAGATCTCATGTATACAAACATCAATACACAGGCATTGCAGGTTTTGGCACATTTTTGGGATCCTATATTGAAATGCTTCACGTTCAATACTTTTGACCTAACTCTCACCATAGAGGAATATCGAGCTCTCCTCAGCCTATCACCTTGCACCGGTAGTAAGGTTTATGTTTATGATCGAAAGCTGACTATGCAGAGGTCATTGTCCAAATTTTTGGGTGATATTCATGCCTCTAATATAAAAAAGCATATAAAGACGAAAGGGGGAAGAAGTTGTATCCCTATTGATTATTTAATTGGCCTTACGCGTGCATTTTTTCCTAGGAGGAAGGGTCTATCTCTCTTGGTATTATGCATTTACGGTATGATTATCTTTTCGAGAATTAAGGGGTATGTAGAAGAAGAAGTTGTTAAACTCTTCATTGGAATAGAAAGAGGCGTGAAACTCGTTATCCCAATTATGGCAGAAACCTTTAGATCATTGAACTATTGTCGAGTCTAAGGGAAGGGAAAGTTCTTCAGTTGCACCCCAATGCTATTCATATGGATTTCCAGTCATTTGAGGTATCCTGTTGGGTTTGGGTATTCCCAGATAAAGTTTAGTAGCCCATGGAACACCACAAGAAACACTATCAGAGATTTCAATTCCGCACGCTGGAGTTCAGACATTCTGAATCACGAAATTTGGATGCATTTCTTAGGCCACCTAACATCAGATGAGGTAATCTGAAGGGCGCCATGGGTACCCACAAGTCCTTTAACATACCGTTTTGGGCAGTTGCCATTCGTCCCATTATTTGACCTAACTCTCCTTTTGGTTCTCTGCGCCAACTATGGTCAAAGCAATTCGCATCATTTATGCATGGTTTAGAAGATTGAGATTTCTCGTACGAATTTGATGAAACCAGTGCCAAGGTTCATAAAGCGGTGGAAGCATAGAGATTGGTCAGAAGAATGAGCCCACGACATTGCAAGGGAACTACAAGACAATATGACAATTGGAGAGCAACTAGGAGCGGGGTCGAAGTTGCTATTATGCAGGAGTAAATGAATTCGAGTAGAACTTTGAACGTAGGCCATGACAACCGAGAAAAGGATTTAGAGCAGTTGAAGGAGATGAACCAAGTCTTAGCAACGGAAAATGAAGAGGTGAGGAAAGAGGTTAGAAGATTGGTCCAACAAGCTACTAGTGCCCAGAGGCAATTGGAGGAGGCAAACCGGTGTCTCCAAAAGCAACCAGAGTTGGAGAGGGAAAGAGATTCTTTAAATATTGAAGCAATCCAGATGAAAAAGAAGAATAAGAGATTATTGGGAGAAGCACAAAACGAGTACATTAAAGAGCTAAAACAGGAGTTGGAGAGAATGAACAAGGTTGCCGCAAGTTTCCAGAGTGCCTTAAGTGAGCAGGTCGCATCATCCCAGAAGATCGTTGCGGCAGTTGAGAGTTTATAGAATTCAACCGAAATGTACAAATCCCAACTGACTGAGGTAGAACGCAAAAACATGCTTCTTCAGGAGGCTGTTACAAGTGCTAAACACCAACTATCGATTTGCCACAACGCGCGAGAGGTGGTGACAGACGACTATGGCAAGTTGAAGAAAAAGTATCAAGAAATGTCGAAACATTCTGCTATATGGAGAGACGAGTATAGCATATTGAGGCAGAATTATGACAGCGTCAGAGGACAGGTAGAGCAAGGAGCCGAGAAGCTAAGATAGATGGCAAAGATGGCAGATCAGTTCGCAATACAGGCTACAACCCTCCGACAAGACATCATACCTATGCGGCCTGGCAGCAACGAGTTGTCTCGTTTTCTAGGGATCATAGGACAATTCGTAGAGCATTTTGGGTGCTATCATTAGAACTTAGGGCATACATTCACTATTGTAAAATTTTTGCATTAAAGTCATTCCTTAATGTATGTCATTTTGCATTCATATCTTTTTTTAATGAAAGTATTTTTCCTCTTTCTCTATCTCTCTCTACCTCTCTAACCAAACCATTATTTATTTCTCTTACAAATACAAAAAGGTTTCAAGTTTACAAAAATAGCTCGAAGGTCACCTCCTCACCACTCCTACTGGACGAGATGAAAGGCAAAAATCATGGATGATCAAGTAAATGAGCAGGTCCAGGCGGTACATCAGGATGTAGAAGAGTTGAAGGAGCAATTGACGAAAATCTTGGAATTGCTCACTATCGGGAGAGGAAAAAATGTTGTTGGATCTTGGCGGTAGTGTCTTATCCTACATCATCTCCAGCACAAGATTCTACTCAGACTTTGCCACAGACAACCCGTGCAAACGATCCAGTATCCACCCCAGTTATGGAGGTTGGTAGAAAGGTTCCAAAAGATCATGGTAGCAAGAAAAGACTGGAGTTTTTGGAAGAAAGGCTACGAGCAATCAAAGGCGCAGACGTATATGGGGTGGTTGATGCTACATGTTTATGCTTAATATTAGATGTAGTGATCCCTCCAAAATTCAAGACTCCTAACTTCGAGAAATATAATGGGACTATATGTCTAAAAAGTCATCTAGTCATGTATTGTTGAAAGGTGACGGCATACGCTCACGATGATACTTTGTTGATCCATTGTTTCAAGGATAGTTTGGTCGGCCCAGCTTGTCGTTGGTACATGCATTTGAACAGCTCCCAAGTGCATAAATGGAAAGATCTTGCTGACTCATTCTTAAGGCAATACAAGTACAACATTGACATGGCACCAAACCGGTTGGACCTTCAGCGAATGGAGAAGAAGAATGTCGAAACATTCAAGGAGAATGCCCAGAGATGGAGGGAAATGGCCGCGCAAGTGCCACCCCGTCTAACTGATAGAGAATTGACGGCCATGTTCATAAATACCCTCCGGTCCCCATACTACAACAGAATGATTGGGAGCGCTTCAACCAATTTCTCAGACATTATAACGATCGAAGAAAGGATTGAGTTTGGAATAAAGAATGGAAGGATTACTGATGTTGCATCTGAATCGAGGAAAATGATGACCCCGAAGAAAAAGGTGGGGGAGGTACATGAGTTAATCTCAACCCAACGAATGTCAGCACATGTGTCTTCACCAACTATGGGGCAAACAAATTACTCTCCCAATCATCAAAGTGGAGAAAAAATCAGTTTAGCCAGTCAAATCAGAGATTTGCCAAGAATAATTGGAAACAAACCCGCTTTGATCCAATACCCATGTCATACACTGAACTCTTGCCACAGCTGCTAAAGAATCACCAAGTCGCCATTGTGCCTCAAGATCCTATACAACCACCGTATCCTAAATGGTATGACCCAAATGCAAGGTGTGAATACCATGCTGGGGTAGTTGGACACTCTACTGATAATTGTTATCCCTTGAAGGCCAAAATGCAAAGCTTAGTTAAGGCTGGTTGGTTGAAGTTTAAGAAGACAGGGGAAGAACCAGATGTCAACCAAAACCCACTCCCAAATCATGAAAACCCTACCGTAAATGCTGTTGAGACATCCTTGGAATGTTACAAGGATAATGTTCATGATTTAACCACATCAATGAAGGCTCTTTTCCTAATTCTTCATGAAGCTGGGTATATAGTCCTTTTGCTTATAAGGATAGTCGAGTTATACCGTGAAGGTACGAGTGCCAATTTATTACAAATAGTGTTAATTCTACAGCGACTGGAGGGATGACTCGTAGTGGGAGATGTTATACCCCAGATAATCTGAAGAATTGCTCGAAGGAAGATGAAGCTCGATAGCGTAAGGGCAAAGCTGTGGAGGTGACAATTGAGGACGATCTAAATGATTTGAGCAAAGCTTTTGCTGATAAAGCCACACTAGCCGGAAAGAAGACTGATCATGAACCCATCTCTAAAGAAGCATGTGAGTTTTTGAAGCTGATCAAACAAAGTGAGTACAAAGTAATAGAGTAGTTGCATCGCGCTCCAGCTCGTATATCGATTGTCATTATTCATGCACTCCGAACCACATTGCAAGGTTTTGCTGGATATCTTAAATCAAGCTCATGTGGGCCATGACATTTCGATAAATGCACTCAATGAAATTGTGAAGAATATAACTGCTACAAATTGTATCTCTTTTACTGATGAAGAGATCCCTCCGGAAGGTACTGGGCACACTAAAGCTTTGCACATATTGGTAAAATGTAAGGACCATCATGTGGCTAGGGTCCTTGTCGATAACGGATCATCCCTAAACATTATGTCAAGATTCACTTTGATGAAACTTCTTGTAGATCCCTCCTATTTGAAGTCGAGTACCATGGTAGTTAGAGCCTTTGACGATGCTCTTAGAGAAGTGATTAGAGACATAGAGATCCTGTTAAAAATTGGGCCCACCACTTTCAACGTACCATTTCAGGTCATGGATGTTAACTCTTCTTATAGTTGTTTGCTCGAACGACCTTGGATCCACTCAGCAGGGGCAGTCCCCTCCTCACTACATCAAAGGGTGAATTTCAACGTGGAAGGTGGTTAGGCCATTGTTTATGGAAAGGAAGACATGTTTGTCACAAAAACGTCAGCACTTCCTTCTGTTGAAGCAGCAGAAGAAGCTTTTGAGTGCTCTTATAGATCATTTGAAGTTGCTAATGCTACTATCTTTTCAACTGAAGGTTTGGATATTGGTCGTTATATGTCTCGAACATCTCTAATGGTGTCGAGAACGATGATAAGAAGTGGTTATCATATGCACAAAGGTTTGGGAAGGAACAATCAAGGAAACCCAGAGGTGTTTTCTCTTCCTAAGGCTGAGGAAAAGTTTGGATTGGGATATAAGCCAACAACTTCCGAATAGGAGAAGGTTCGGGCAGAGAGAAGAAAAAAAGAAGCGCATGCCTCGAAGGACGTGAGGTCGAACAAGGTAGAATGCATATATCGCACCTATCTGAGACTTTCAAGCCAGGGGAATTACTTTTCAACGACAAGCAGTCGAGGGAATGTATCAAAGAGTTCGAGGCCTTAGTAGCTAGTATCTCTAAAAACACTCATTCGTCTGTCAATTGGTTCGTCTTGGTCCGTCAGAATTTGAGTTGAGCAATTGGGAGGTCAAGAAGATGTCAAGCGTCACTAAAGTACTACCAAAGTAATGATGTTTTCATGCACCTTGTGGTTATGCCTAACCACAGGGATTTATTTGTAATAAGGGCACCTTTCAATGCTTTCAATGTCTGGTTGCAATATGTATTTTTTTTGTTAAAGAAATGACAAGTATGATCAAATTTCTTTTTATCCCAATCACTGTGTCTATTCCATTCTGCTTCAAAGCATGTTATTATTTATCGTTTCTTTTCCCCTTCCTCTACCTTCTACCAAAACATTTCAGGGTAGATAACAGGGACGATAGGGACGAAAACTACATCGATGAAATTGTTGATTTCGAAGTTCCAATCTGTAATCTCGAGCAAAATGCAGAAGACGAATGCGATATATCACCCGAGTTACTAAGGATGATTAAGCAAGAAGAAAAGAAGACTGTGCCATACCAAGAGCCTTTGGAAGTTGTTAATATGGGGACACCAGAAGAGGCGAGAGAAATACAAATTGACACATTGGCCTTAGGGCAAGATCGTTCGGATCTCGTAGCCTTACTTCATGAGTATAAGGACATATTTGCATGGTCCTGCCAAGATATGTCTGGTTTAAATACGAAGATTGTAACGCATCGACTACCACTCAAGCCTGAATGTAAGCCTATACGACAAAAGTTGCGCAAGATGAAGCCTGAAATGTTGATCACAATTAAAGAGGAGGTTAAAAAGCAATTTAATGTAGGATTCCTAGCAGTGGCTAAGTACCAAGAATGGGTCGCAAATGTTGTACCAGTTCCAAAGAAAGACGAAAAGGTCAGAATGTGCGTTGACTACAGGGATCTAAATCGCACAAGTCCAAAGACAATTTTCCCTTTCCTCATATTAACGTGCTAGTGGATAATACTGCTGGATATTCTACCTTTTTGTTTATGGATGGTTTTTTTAGGATACAATCAAATCAAGATGGCTCTCGAGGATCGAGAAAAGACAACGTTCATCACCTTATGGGGAACGTTTTGCTATAAAGTCATGTCTTTTGGCTTAAAAAATGCGGGAGCGACCTACAAGAAAGCTATGGTTACGTTATTCCATGACTTGATGCACAAAGAAATTGAAGTATACGTTGACGATATGATAGCAAAGTCTAGACCTGGAGAAAAGCATGTGATTACCCTGCGTAAACTCTTTGAAAGATTGCGAAAGTTCCAGTTAAAGTTGAATCCAGCAAAGTGCATATTTGGACTGTCTTCTGGAAAATTGTTGGGTTTTGTTGTCAGTTAGGAGGGAATCAAAGTAGACCTAGACAAGATTAGAGCAATAGTGGATTTAAAACCACCAAAGACCCAAAAAGAGGTCAGAAGCTTATTGAGGAGACTAAATTACATCGTTCGATTTATTTTGCACCTTACTCAAACGAGCCAATACTAAGACTCCTTTGCAAGAGCGAGATATGTCGTTGGAACGAGGACTGCCAAAAGGCTTTCGATAAAATCAAAGATTATTTATAGAGCCCTCCAATACTTGTCCCACCAACTCAAGGACGGCCGTTAATCTTATACTTAACTGTAAAAGAAGAATCCATGGGTTGTGTGTTGGGGCAGCATGACTCTACAGGAAGGAAAGAGCAAGCTGTTTATTATTTGAGCAAGAAGTTCACAAGCTACGAGTTGAAGTACTCGTTGTTAGAAAAAACATGTTGTGCCTTAGCGTGGACAGCTCAAAGACTAAGACAATATATGTTGTATTACACGACATGACTTATCTAAAAAATGGATCCTATAAAGTACATTTTCGAAAAGCCATCTTTGTCTGGGAGGATAACCAAATGGAAAGTATTGCTATCAGAATATGATATTGTCTATGTCACCAGAAAGGCCATAAAAGGGAGTGTAATCGCCGATTGTCTAGCCGAGTTACCTGTGTAAGACTATGAGCCAATAAAATTTGAATTTCCTGATGAAGACATCATGACGATCTCCACCTTGAATGCGACACAAGATCCTGAAACATGGACGATGTTGTTTGATTGAGCCACGAATGAAGTGGGGCACGGTGTAGGCGTTATTTTGGTATCTCCTGAGGGGAAGTTGTATCCCCTAACTACTAAGTTATACTTTGATTGCACGAATAACATGATTGAGTATGAAGCATGCAATATGGGAGTTCAGATGGCCTATGACATGAAGATTAAAAAGTTGCAAGTTTTTAGAGATTCTCTTTTGGTAGTACATCAACTAAATGGGGAATGGGAGACAAGAGACTCTAAGTTAATTCCCTATAATAAGTATTTTGAGAGTTGGCCCAAACTTTTGAGTCAATCACGTTCGAGCATGTCCCACGCAAAAAAACCAGGTTGCAGATGCATTGGCCACCTTATCTGCCATGTTTAATGTGGCTTACAATGAGGAAATTCAGCCTATAAGTATTGAGAAACGTGAAGCACCAGCATACTGCCTAAATGTTGAGTAGGAACCTGATGGGAAGCCCTAGTATCATGACATTAACACATGCAAATAAGGTGGTGCTCCACTTCATTAGAAAGTTGGCCATGAGTTTCTTTATGAATGGAGAAGTGTTGTACAAAAGGAATTGTGATATGACTCTCCTGAGATGTGTTGACGCTTCAGAAGCCAAGAGAATTCTAGAAGAAGTTCATGAAGGAGTTTGCAGGACGCATGCAAATGGACACATGATGGCAAGACAAGTTTTATGTGCCAAATATTATTGGTTGACTATGGAATCAGATTGCATCAAGTATGCAAGAAAATGCCACAAATGCCAAATATATGCTGATAAGGTACATGCTCCAACTTCTCCCTGCATGTGTTGACAGCCCCGTGGCCTTTCTCTATGTGAGGTTTGGATGTGATTTGGCCCATTGAGCCAAAAACGTCAAATGGTCACTTCATCTTGGTAGCCATAAACTATTTTACTAAATGGGTGGAGGTTGCTTCATACAAGAGCGTCATTAAGCAAGTTGTTGTCAAGTTCATAAGGAAGGACATTATATGTCGGTACAGCCTTCCCGAGCGTATCATCACTGATAATGAAAGGAATTTGAATAACAAGCTGATGGAGGAATTATGTACTCAGTTCAAAATTAAACACTCTAATTTTACCCCTTATCGCCCTACAATGAATGGAGCAGTAGAGGCAGCTAATAAAAATATCAAGAGAATCATTGAGAAGATGGTTGTCAGATATAGAGATTGGCATGAGATGTTACCATTTGCATTGCATGGTTATCGAACGTCCATTCGTACATCGACTGGGGCTACACCATTTTCTCTAGTGTATGGTTTGGAGGTTGTTTTGCCAACTGAGGTTGAGGTGTCATCCCTCAGGGTAATTCAAGAAGCAGAGCTAGAAGAAGCAGAGTGGACTCAGGCGAGGTATGAGCAGTTAAATCTTATAGAAGAAAGAATATTGACTTCATTATGTAGGGGACAACTATATCAGAAGAAAATGACGCGTGCATATGATAGAAAAGTTCGACGTCGTTGCTTCCAAGAAGAAGATTTTGTGTTAAAAAAGATCCTGCCTTTTCAAAAAGATCATAGAGGAAAGTGAACTCCCAATTATGAGGGACCATACGTGGTAAAGAAGGCATTATCTGGGGGAGCTTTGATTCTGACAAATATGAATGGGAGCGATTTGCCCAACCCGTTAAATGCAGATTTCGTGAAAAAGTACTATGCATAGAAGAAGGGTGAACTTTGGTCTTGTATTTGATTTGTCCAGTCTTTCATCCTTTGGGGGGATCTTTGAGTTTGTGGCTCGAATGTAGTAAGACGTTGTGAAACTAATATTTATCTATGAACATAAATGAGCTATTTTGTATGTTTTCAACCTTCTTGAGTACATAAGAGAAAATTAAATAATGGTATGGCTATGCATCTGTAACAAGCGTGTTCATGCATGCATGCATAAATGACATTTGTTTGTTTTTTTGATTGAATAACTTAAAAAATTGCGTCATGAGGTGCTTGTTTATCATTGGCCCTTGACACTTCCTTTGCTGCGATGCCGCTTGTTTATCCCTAGCCTCCAACATGTTTTTTTTACTTTGTGTCGTGAGATGCTTGTTTATCACTGGCCCTCGACACTTCTTTTGATGCGATGGTGCTTGTTTATCCCTAGCCCCCAACATGTTTTTTTTTACTTTGTGTTGTGAGCTACTTGTTTATCCCTGGCCCTCGACACCTTCCCTTTGCTGTGATGGCGCTTGTTTATCCATGACCTCCAGCTCGTTTTTATTTTGTCGTGTGGTGCTTGTCTATCCCTGGCGCACGACACAGTATATTATTTGTTATAGTGAAGGCATTGCTTTCCTTGCTTAGGCTCTTTTTGTTCTCTTTTGGGGATTCAGCTTTCAATTTACACCTTTAAGCCAAACGCAACCCAACTTTTCTTAGTTAAAAAATTAGAATCAGATTTTTCCCACTTTTTTATCCACATTTTTTTGGCTCATTTACAGTTGAGAAAACTTTTCAAATTCATGCTTTTAGGGCAAAGAATTTTCATAAAATTTATGCCTTTATAAACAGTGCTACTCTAAGAGAAAAAAGATTTTTTTCTGGACTGCAACAAAAAAAAGAGAAGAAATTTACTCTGCAAAACTAAAGGATAGAGAGAAAGGAAGTTGCAAATACAGAGAAATATTAGTGAGATTCCAAAAACCTTAGTGGAAGGTTGCATATGGTAAGGCAAGCGTCCCGAGTATCCGTGCCTTAAGCCACGGATTTCAGATCTCCTTTTTTTCCTCTAGCAAATTCTTAAAGTTGAAGGAGTTAGCTTTCAACTTTAAGAAAAGCTCACAAACCTCCTTTACCATTTATTTCATTAAAAAAAAAAAAAAGTTAGCAAAGGTAATATGATTATGATTTATTTATTTATTTTTTAATGTCGTTTTTCTTATTTATTCTATGCCTTATATACTGCTTTAATACATTTATTTTTTTTTGCTCCCGTTCTTGCTTACCTTCCAAATCTGTGATCTACTCTCATTGTTCACTAATCTTTTGTTGTTTATGTTTATGTCTGTTCCTCTTATTAGAACGCCTTTATTATTTACTGTTTACGTTCATTTTATTTTATTTATTTATTTATGTTTTTCTGTTTTGCTTATTTTTCTTTCTATTCTACTTTCGTTTTTTCTTTCTTTCTTTCTAATTTTTATTATTTAGTTTTACTTTAAAGAATTATCTTATTGCCATTGTTTATCTATTTATTACAATGTTTAGACTATTTATTTATTCATTTATCTTGGTTTTGCATCTTCCATTTTTCAATATTTCTTTTTGTTGGCTACTTTTATTTAATTCTTGTCATAGTTGTTAGTATATTGTTTTAATTTGTAAATTGCATTTTCGTTTAATTTTTCTATTTTGTAATCTTTTTTCTAAAAAAAAAACGGACGACGGAATCTAAATAATTTGGGAGTCCGATTTTCTAGAATTCTTGAGGTGAGGAGTCGATTCTTTGGGAGTCCGAGGTCAATCTCCAATATATTTTTTAAAAAATTTTTAATATGTTTTGTTTACGTTTATCTAATTCATCATTATTATTATTATTATCTTTTTTAAGATATGTCTTACCTATGATTTGATCATATTAAATCTCACTTAATTTCTATTTGAAATTTTACTTTTTTTAAAATTAAAAAAAAAACTCTCTTTAAACAATTTGAAATTTCTTTAGATTACATTTTTCGTTATTTTAAACATTAAAAAAATTAATTTATTATTTCAAAAGATTTTCAAATAAATTTTTCTAAGAACTTGTTTTTAAGATGTTTTCCTTAAAAAATTCCTAAGACAGAATCTAGGAAATTTGGGAGTCCGATTTCCTAGAATTCTTGAAGTGAGGGATCACATCTTTGGGAGTCTGAGATTTGATCCCAAGAAAAAATGAATTTAATTAATATTTTTTAAAAAAATTATTAAAAGGCTACTCCTATGATGGAGTTTGAGAAATTGAAATAATTTCTCACATTCTTGAGGTAAGGAATTTTTTTAATTCTAGCATAGCCTAATTGATGAAATTGTTTTCGCTTATTTTATGGGATCATTACTTCAAATATTGGAGTAATGAGGGGTAAAATAAGACATTTGTTTTAAAACTTTTTTTGTCAAATGATTTTCTTTAAAAAATATATTTAATTCAAGGTAAAAAAAATGAATTGGCCACCGTTTTCTAAACGGGTATTGTGAGGTGCTAACACCTTCCCCATACACAAATGACTCCCGAACTCAACTCTAGTTTTCACAGACCATTTTATTGATTTTTTTATTAAAAATTGTTTACTTTATTTTGGTGTCCAATCACACCGTAAAAAAAGATTGGTGGCGACTCTTTTTTTTATTTTCTTTTAAAATTAACCCTTTTAAGGACGTCGGCCGCTTCACGTCATCTCGGGCACGTGGCGACAAATAATATGCATACCCTATCTTCCGATAATAGAACAAATTGCAGATGTGTTAATTAAAGGTCTTCCAAAGTGGCAATTCAACAATTTGATGGACAAGCTGACCATGAATCTTCCAACCAGCTTTAGGGGGAGTGTTGATTATTTCCTTTCTTATCAATATTTCATTGTATTTATTGTGTTATATTTGCTGTATTTTTATTTTCCTTATTGTAATTATTTTCCTATTATTTGTAATAGGTGTTTCTTTTATATAGGTGTTTCTTTTATTTAAGAAACTCATTTTCTTCTAAGTGAAATAAAAGAGAAAATATACATTTTTAAGCATAGCTCTGCTTTTAGGTTTTGTTTCACGCACAGCTGTTGCACCATCTGCTCTGTTTAGAATCGTCGCTCGGCCACTCCGATCTGACCAGTCGTCGCTGATCATGAAGATTCCGTTGCTCCGTTCACCCGTATCGGCCATTTAGATTTTTTCACTCATACACAACCCAGATCCGTCAACGACACGCACAACTCAGTTCACATATAACCAGATCGCCGCTCAGATGAGTTCACGCACCATCCGTTCAACTCGTTCACACACAGATCTGACGACCGTTGACCAGATATGACGAGTTCCTGCTTAGATCCGTGGTGTATTCATGTGTATTCATTTTTTTACTCAGATTCGTGGTATTTTTTTAGTAGATTCGTTTTTCTGCTCATATTTGTGGTATTTTTTCTGCGCACCGGTGTTATTTCCAGATCTTATTTCTCAATGGTATCTGTGATATTTGGTAGCTTCTGTGGTATTTTTGTGCTATTTGTGCTTTTGTGGTATTTATGTCATAATGAAAAGTGATTCATGCCATGAAATGCATGAAATTAGGCTATTATTTTGGCATTTTTAATGTGAAAAATAGGCTTTTGCATGAATTTTATCCCAACTTTGGTCTTAATATGTTTAAATATGTTTAGTGAGGGTTAATTATGCTTAAAATATAATTTTTGCGGATTTGGTGCTGATTTGGTACGTTTCTGGTAGGTTTCTGGCTGTTTTTCATGTGATGTGCCCACAGTAGCAAGTGATATACCAGAACTGTTGAGCCCTAAATTTCCAGAATTCGAACCAGTCAAGAACAGTTGTGATTTTCACGATTCTAATGGTTGGGGACCTCAGATTTTTCCAGGTAAACCCTCAAAACACAAATATCGACCCTCCTCAACAGATTTAGGGCCTTTAAAAGGCAAAGAAGTCGTTGAAATTGTTCGTTTGGAAATTTCCCGAAAAGCTAATCATAGGTTCTTCTCTCCATCGGAACAATAGGGCCGTTATGCTCATTACTAAACTTGTTGAAGAGATGAAATATGGCCGAGACCTTCATTCTCTTCACCATTTTTTTGTCATTTTACAGCACCTTTGGTTTCTTCTCAAAGCTTCAAGTCAGTAGTCTTAAGAACGAAAGTTTCTCTAAGACGTAGCGGCTCTAGGATTTTTCTTCTCACAGAAGTGTATCAAGGCACGATTCTTCCTTGAAAGAGGAGGAATCATCCGAAGAAAAGACTTGTTACTTGAGGATTTACCCAAGTTCTTTTGAGTTATTTTATTTTCCAACACTACTTTCTTTGTTATTTTCCCATGGTAAATTCTATCAATCAAACTCTTCATTGTGGCTATGGTTTATGATTTAATAAAAATGATTATTTTATCAAAAGTCATGAGCAAAATATTTAGGGAGTAAAATGTCAAAGCCTTAGAGTTGTTATGGCTTAGGTTATGTTACACCTCACACCACTTTGTTTAAGCGCATTCTCTTTGTTGATTTAGAAGATAAAATTGGTAAGTTAAATTAGCCATTTGATTTAACGATCTAGCGGAGCTCTAATTCTGAGAAGGTTAGGGTGTAAGCGGATTTCACAAAGGGATATGGGACTAAGAGCCTAGATCTAGGATTGTCACGTCACCTTAAAAATAAGGGACACCATAGGATAAAGGAACTGAACTTGAATTAATATAAGGTTCAACTAACTATGAAAATATTAGGCATTAGCTGCTTAAAACTTCTAAAGAAACTTGACACAAGACCGACTAGGAGTAGTTTCCTGTTCATGTGTGATTCATTGTTCAGTATGATGCAGTCACATCACCTAAGACACAACACCCGAATGGTTGTAGCATTGTTTGCCCCTATTTGATTACCATTATTTATTATTTTTAAGTTTTCTTTCACCTACAAAATTTCAAACTTTTTTATTGGTTACCTTGGTTTCATTGATCCACAATCATAATTAATTTAAGCTCAATCTAGTCCTGTGGGATTTGACAATTGGAATACTCCAAGTTATTACTTCATCGTTCGTGTATACTTGCACGTAGAGCGCATCCATTTCATATTTCCATCATTCATTCTATATTTTCACCATTCATACACACCCTGTCAGTAAAAAAGGATCAAATATTTTGGCCTATTAACATTATTCTTGAGAGGACCAATTATCTTACTTGGTGCATTATCACGGGTGACATTTCTAAACCAGTCAAAATAGTTGTGGAGAAAGATAGTAAACGATTAGAAGATTGGGACAGTAAGAATCACCAAATTATTACTTGGCTAGGTTAAAACTATTCTGCTATTCATACTCAATTTGATGCTTTTGATAATGCTAAGAGTTTATGGGACTTATTGTCCACACGCTTTAAATCTATTGGATTGGCTCATTATTATCAATTGCACAGTACTCTTATTAGTCTCAACCATGATACTGGCCAATCAATCAATGAATACCTAGCAACTTTGCAACCCATTTGGAACTAGCTGATTGAAGCTAAAATTAGTCTAGATCATCTCCGTCTTATTAAGGTCCTTATAGGACTTCGCCGTGAATATGAATCTATCTGTGCTACCTTATTACATCGCAACCCTTTACCCTCTTTGGATGTAGCAATTTGGAAAATTTTGTTTGAAGAAAAACGACTGGGCATCATCCCCTCCAAACAATCTCAAGTTGTTCTTGCAAGCACTCATCTGTTTAATATTTCTAGGCTACCTTTTGTAAAAATTGTAAGCTTCCTGACCATAGGTTGGGTGATTGCCCTAAAATTGAGTGCATGTATTGCTATAAACGTGGTCATATTTTGGACAATTGCCCACATGACCACCTCGACCTCTAGGTTATCCTACAAAGTCAAGGAACTTTATTAAAACAGGGCCATCCTCTGCTGCTACTGTCACCTCCTCTGATGATCCCTCACTTCTCAGTCCTCAGATAAGTGACCTTCAGGACTTATTAAAACAATTAATTTTGTCCACTTCCTTTGCTCTTACTGTTTCACCAGGTAATCGATGGCTTCCTTATTCCGCTTGTTGCAATCATATGATATCTGACATTTCTCTTACGACTGCATCTACTCCAGCAAAGTCACTCTCTCCCATTTATGCTGCTGATGGTAATTGTATGACAATCTCTTATGCGGCACAATTAACACTCTCACATTGAGTCTTCCCAATACGTATTATGTTCCAAATCTGACCTTATATTGTTCTGTGGGATAATTATGTGACATTGGCCTAACTGTTTCTTTCTATCCTAATGGTTGTCAGGTTCAGGATCAGGATCAGTAGACGGGACAAACGATTGATATGGTCGCAAAGTGACGAGATTGTTTGAGCTCACATCACTTCAACTCCCTATTTGTTCGTCCATTTCTACTTATGTTACTGATTCTGCTACATATCAGTGGCACCTTCGTCTTGGTCATGATTCTTTTGAAAAATTTCGTCATTTAATTTCTATTGAAAATTTGAATAATGTTAGCAAGTGTGTTTCATTTAATTGTTTGAATTGCAAACTTGCTAAATAAAATGCATTGCCTTTTTCTCAGTCATATCTATATGTGATCAACCTTTTGACTTAATTCACTCTAACATTTGGGGCCCTGCCCCTACTACTACTGTTAATGGTTACGTTACTTGTTTATTCATGATGACTACTCTCGTTTTATGTGGATATATTTCCTTAAAAGTCGTATTGCCCCACCTTAAATTTATATTGATTTTGCTAGTATGGTTAAAACTCAATTCTCTCGTACGATTAAAATCCTTCAAACAAACAATGCCATGGAATATAAGGACTCCAGCGTCCTTACCTTCCTTGCCTAGTAGGCCACTCTCATTTAGTGATTGCTAGTATGGTTAAAACTCAATTCTCTCGTACGATTAAAATCCTTCAAACAAACAATGCCATGGAATATAAGGACTCCAGCGTCCTTACCTTCCTTGCCTAGTAGGCCACTCTCATTTAGTGATCTTGTCCTCATACCTCACAACAAAATGGGCGAGCAGAACGTAAACACAGACATATTCTAGATTTTGTTCGCACCCAACTTCTCTCTTCTTCTTCCCCTGGAAAATTTATAGGCAAGGTTGCTCTTACCTCTGTTTACATTATCAATCGTATCATTCCTTGTCATCAGAACATCTCCCCATTCGAACAATTATATGGTAATCCTTCTAACTACTATAATCTTAAAGTCTTTGATTGTGCGTGTTTTGTTCTTCTTCCTCCACATTAACATACCAAATTAGTTTCCTTAGCTACGAAACCGAACATAAGGGTTTTCGTTGTTAAGATCTTCTATCTAATAGGCTACGCATTTCTTACCATGTTACCTTTTGGGAGCAGTCTATATTCTCTAGTCTCTCCTTTCTGTACTAATGCTTCCATTGATCTTTTTTCTCCTCCTGAATCTACTCATGATATTGAGCTTGATCAATCTACACCAATATCTGCAGATCCGAATCAGTCTTCTGTCCCCATTGTTGAACCTGAACCTGCACATGAATCAGTCTCTCTTGTTCGTCGCTCCTTTAGGTAAGGGAAGCTCCCACTCACCTCCAAGATTATCATTGTTTTTTCACTGTAGCTTCCTTGATTGAACCTACCTCTTATCATGAAGTAAGTACTAACCCTCTATGGCAGCAAGCAATGAATGAGGAACACCAGGCTTTAGAAAAGACACACATGGGACTATGTTAATTTACCCCTGGTAAAAGACCCATCGGTTGCAAGTGGATCTATAAAATAAAGACACACTCTACTGGTTCTATTGAACGATATAAAACATGTCTCGTGGCGAAGAGATATTTTCAAGAATATGACATAGATTATGAAGAGACATTTGCTCCTGTGGCTAGGATGACATATGTTAGAAGTCTCTTAGCAGTTGTCACTGCCAAACAATGACTTCTCCTTCAGATGGATGTCACTGCCAAGCAAATATGTCTCTGATCTTTTGGCTTGCTAGGGCATCACTAACTCTGCCACGACCTTAACACCACTGGATCTCATTGTTCACTTAACTCCGATCGATGGTGATTCTCTAGAAGATGCTAGTATGTATTGTCAACTTGTTGGCAGCCTTATTTATCTGATAATGGCTCGTCCAGACATTGTATATGTTGTCATATTGTTAGCCAGTTCATGTCTGCTCCACAGACCATACATTTTACGGCTGTTTTTCGAATCTTTCCTTATGTAAAGGGTACTCTGGGACATGGTCTTCAATTCTCCTCTCAGTCGTCCCTTGTACCATTTGGCTAATTCGATGTGATTGGGCTGGTGATCCTACCGATCGATGCTCTACTACAGGTTACTGCTTCTACCTAGGTGACTCTCTTATTTCTTGGCAAAGTAAGAAACAAAGTGTTGTCTTTCGTTCCATAACTGAATCTGAATATCGTGCTCTTACTGATGCTACCTCAGAACTATTATGGCTTATATGGCTTCTTGCTTATATAGAGTACCTCAACAGTCTGTCATTATACTTCACTATGACAATCGTAGTACAATCCAGATTGCGCACAATGACGTCTTCCATGAGCGTACCAAGCATATTGAAAATGATTGTCACTTTGTTCGTCATCATCTCTTGAGCAACACTCCTATTAAGATCTATTTCCACTACCGAGCAACCACCTGATATCTTCACCAAAGCATTATCCACTAGTTGCTTCAATCGGTTGCTTAACAAACTCAAGTTGATTTCGACTCTACCACCTTGAGTTTGAGGGAGGGTGTAAACGTAAGTTATGAAAATATCAAGATTTGATTCCCATAATTAGATTCTCATAATTAAGCTTTCCTTATTGTATTTAGCTCTCTTGTATATTTAATCCTCATACCCTATTGTATTATACACACATAAAATATCAATAAAATATTACTCCTTGGAATAGTGCCCATAATATATATAAGTCAAGCAATTACAACGTTGTACTTATTTGTAACACACACAAAGATTACAGCGACACACGTAAAGTCTAACTTAACTAATCACCTAGGCTCCCCCTAATGTGAGATTCCTCTTAAGTATGTGAATATTAGTGATGTAACACTTAGGCTCTCCCCTAAGTGTGTGAGACTCCCTCTCACTTGAAGATATCTTTATCCTCCTTCTTGTGGACTCCCTTTACGTGAATACTTAGGCTCTCCCTAAGGTTGAGAAATCCTTCTCGATCAACTTTGTCTTAGGCTTTTCCTAAGACCAAACAGTACTTTGCAATATTGAAATGTTCACTTTGAGACAATATGAAAAACATGTCACCAAAAACAAAGAACAATCATTCCTTCTTCAATCAAGCACCCGGTAGAAAAAGCTCTATCAAACTCAAATAACAATTTTACTAAACAACACATATGCAGCAACCTTAGCACCCAAACTTCTTGAGCTTAAATAGCATAGCGAAAGATGGAAAATATCCCTACATAATTGACATAGCACCAAAAAGGAAAACATCCTAGAGAAATTATTCTCGAATATTTTAAATAAGGAAAGAACAATTCTTAACAACTTGAGTAACAATCTCTAAGACAAGTTCCCATAGAGACAAATTCTGAGACAACCACAAACAAAGAGCAAAGCCAGGAGTCTTAGACAAATATATATAGCCAGTATCACCGATTCAACAAAAGCATGTTTCTAGTATGTTTTAAATTTATGTAAAAAATAACTAATAATATAATTGTTTCTGCAAAACATTTGGTACAAAATTTTAAACGGTATCTTCATTATTTACCATCTAAATATAACAAGTAATTTACCCTTTTTTTAGAAAGTTTACCCACCCTATTCAACATAATTTAAAATCTATAAATATATAATTTCTAATCTCATTCTCAAATAACGACATAATTTGTACTTTATATAGCTAAATGGCCTTTGTATTATGGGCTCAAAATTAGAGCTTCAATATTTTTTTTAGGGCTGACAAGACAAATAGCAAATTTTGAGGTTTCATTTGAAAAAATAGCAAAAAAATTTCAAAATCATAAAAATAGCAAAATAATTTTTAAATTAAAAAATTCTAATTAACAAATATCTAAATTACCCCACACACTAAAATTGATAAAACCAAGCATCACATACTAAAACAAATTCAGAAAAACGCAAATACACAACACTATTACGCAAATACACTGTACTATTGCATTACATTTAAATTGAACATCGTCAAACACCCCTTGCTCGATAGCAGCTAAAATTCCCACCAAACTCCAAAATAATGATTTAATTGAAGCCAACCATATCACAGAAAACAAAACTTTAACAAAAACCCACAAAACAACCTTGATACTCACCTAGATACTTTTGGTCAATTCTTATTATGGCCACATGACGACAATAGCGATATCTAAACGGAGGCAAAAAAGATATTGAGAAAAAATGAGGAGAGAGTGAATTAGAGAGAAAGATCCATGACACTTATCGATACTACCCACCGCAATGGGGGCAATCTCAACACAAACAACAGTGTGAGGCAGTCGATAGATGTGGCGTAATGGCTTGTGGTAAACTACAGTCAACCGGAATGACACAGACGATGACGTTGCTCTTCACGCAAAAGAGGAAGCTCGCGAAGGAAGGGAAGGGTGGCGGCTTTGTGCGACACTGTAGAAACTTAGGTTTTTTTATTTTTCTTTTTTTAATGTTATTTTAACTTACAAAAACTTAATTAAATATAATTTTTAAATACATATATATTTCTTCTTTTTTTTTGGCGGCTATGTGGGGCATCGTTAACCTAAAACTTAGGTTTCTTTATTTTTCTTTTTTAATGTTATTTTAACTTTCAAAAACTTAATTAAGTATATATATATATGTAAGTGAAAATTTGGTTAAGTAAAAACAAATCTAATATGCAACTAATAATTCAAATTCAAAATGGTTAAATAAAAATAAATCTAATTTGCAACCAACAATTCAAATTCAAAAGGAGAAAAATATGTCACATTTATCTCCTAAATCGGTTAGGTTGAAATGTTGTAAGTGATGATTCCAAATACATTGTATTTCTTATAAGAATTGATGCACGGTCTCATAATCGACGATGCCAGTTATACTGTATTTCTATTTCCAATTGATACACGGTTTTGCTAATTTGAAACTTGTAATCTAACCACATAAAGGGCAATTAGGGGATTTCAAAAATATATGGCATGTGCGCGGCATGCTTTTGCCAAAAATCTTATTAATTTCAAATTTTGCCAAAAATCAAGATGACTCCTGAAATTTGTCATTCCGTCCAATTTCTTTTTTACAGCAGAGAAGAGAGATTCAAATCATAGAATATTCTTGAGCTAATATATCAGTATTTCTATTGATGCTTGCTTTGGCAGGTTTATTCTCCTACTATATATATTGTCCAAATAAATTTGTTTTATTTATTTACCAATTTTTTTCTCGTGAAAAAAAAAAGAAATTAAAAAATAAAATATTACAATAAATGTTATGTAATCTTCCTTATCAGTTATGAGTAACCATTTTAACCTAAATTGTAACATAACCAATTACAATTACAATTACAGTTTTCTTCATCCAACATGTCTACTTCTTCGCTTCCGCCATGGAATTCCACGTCAAGATCCGCCGTATAAAATTCCACAACCGCCATTGATACCATAATCACTCTTGTCGGATGGTGGCCGCAACGGCGGAATGATTGATCGGAGATGAGTTCTGTGTGACTTTCGCTGCCGGAATGAGAGGGAGCTCTTTACGACGTCCGGTGATGATTCAACGGCTCCGGCAAATTGCTGTCACGATCAAGATTAAGCTTCTTCTGTGTTGTTGCATTGGACTCGCCGTTGTCTTCTTCACCGCCCGCGCTTCCGATCTCATGGGATGGACGTGTGACGACGGCGCCACGGCGCTCCGATACTCTACCCCGCGGTTTGAATTCGAACCCTTTATTTTCCGTTCATTTTTCGGTCATGAATTTTGTGCTTTTTCGTTATGTGATCTTCACGTGAATTGGTTATGATTTCTGGATCTTTGCGTGTTTGTTTCTCATTGGATGAAAATGCAGATTCTCCCAAATGAAATTATTTAGGTCCTTTTTGGTTTTTAAAAATTAAAGTACAAATTTTAAAAAACAAAAATTAATATTTAAAAATTAATTTTTTTTAGTTTTCAAAATTTTACTTTAGAAAGTAGATAATAAAATAAGAAATTTAGAGGCGGAAGGAATGTTTATAAGTTTAATTTTCAAAAACTAAAAATAAAAAACCAAATGATTGTCAAATAAGTTCTTGATTTTTTGTTTTTTGTTTTTAAAAGTTATCTTTGTTTTCTCATAATTTTTTTAAGAGTAATCTTTATCTTTCGAACCTTTTACAATTTCTAGTCATGATTTAATAATGAGCTATAGGCCAGAGTAGTGTTTATAAGCTCAAACAAGACTTTAGTGTCATCTAGTAAACAGACTAGTTTGAATTAAATAGAAGTTTTTTTGTTCTTAAAAGTTATCTTTCCTTTATTGCATCTAAAACAACTTGTACTTTTTTATCTATGGATCTGAACTCATATTTATTTTGAAATGATTAAAATCACGTTTGTCACATTTAAAATCACTCTAAGCGTACTTTTAATTATTCAAAATTAATTTTAATCGTATGCAAGTCACGTTCTGAACCATGTGTTTAATCCTTCAAAATCAATTTAATATTTGACAATTTTACAATTAACGTGATTTTTCATATTATCTAAATTAATTTTGATCAATGATTAAAGGCACTTTCATAACTAATTTTGAACCTGACAAAAATGGCATATATATATATATATAAACCTTTTCAAAATCACCTTTCAAATATGCCTTTAGAGTTGAACTATCGAGGATTAGAGTACTAATCATTAGGGGGTTATATGGGAATGGTATAGGAAGAAAATGATGAAATAGTTATTTGTGTGTATTTAACAAATTTCTAGACATATAGTTTATTGATAAGTCATTGTATTATATGAACATGAAATTGTAGGAAACGTTATGCAATTCTAATGAACACATGGAAGCGTTATGATCTTTTAAAGAAGTCAATTTCTCACTACACAACATGTTTGGGAGTTGAGTCCATACATATTGTATGGAGTGAACCAGCTCCACCTCCTGATTCTTTGGTAAGTTATCTGCAACGGACGGCGAAGACAAATTCCCGACACGGTCGAGAAGCGGAGTTGAGATTTGAAATGAATGAAGAGGATAGCTTGAACAATAGGTTTAAGGAAATAAAAGGATTGAAAACAGAAGCCATATTTTCAGTAGATGATGATGTTATATTTGCTTGTTCTACTTTGGAGTTCGCTTTTACTGTTTGGCAAAGTGCACCTCAAACTATGGTTGGCTTTGTCCCTCGCATGCATTGGATTGATCGCTCGGTATGTTTTTCCCATCCTACCTTTCTTCTTTTTCTTTCTTTTGTTTCTTTTGGTTAAATTATAAGTTTAGATCGTGTTTGATAATTATTTGGATTTTTGTTTTTAATTTTTTAAAATTATGCTTATTTTTTTTACCATTTCTTTACTATCGTTTCCGTCTTCCTTAGAGCTAAATACTTGAATTCTAAACCATATTCCAAGAACGAAAATAAGTTTTTAAAAAACTATTATTTTTTTGTTTTCAAATATTTGTTTGATTTTAGAAAACAATTCTAAAAAGTAGATGATGAAACAAAGAAAACAATAGATAGAATGAAAGTAGTGGGCTTAGTCTTCTAAGACCAAAAACAAAAGGCTTATCAAACAAGATCTTTATGGTTGTGATTTGGAAGTTTGTGTTTGAACTTTTAATTTTGTGTCTAATAAGTCCTTGAACTTTAAAAATATCTAATCGGTCTCTTTAGGTTGGATATGATAACCATTTGATTTTTGGATTTTTAAAAATTGTATTTGTTTCTTTTATAACTTCTTTACTTTGGTTTCCATCTTTTCTAACTATACATTTGTATCCTTAGCCAAATTCCAAAAATAAAAACAGCTTTTAAAAACTATTTTTGTTTTAGTTTTCAAAACATGGCTTCATTCATAAAACACTCATAAAAAATAGACAACAAATAAAGAAATCTATAGGTGGAAGTAGCGTTTATAAGCTTAATTTTCAAAAGTAAAAAATTAAGGTTATGAAACATAGCATTAACTTGAATTTCGTGTCCTATAGATCTATGACACAAACTTTAATGTTGAATAGGTCAAAGACCTATTAGCTACAAAACTAAAAGTGTAAAGAAATATTGGATAATTTACAAAATTAAGGAGGCTGTTGGACACAAAGTTGGAAGAGAAATTAAACATTTTTTAATTAGAGTTTAAAAACTAAAATAAGCACAAAATAATTTTCACCAATTCTATTTTTTTACCAAAACGTTAATATATATTTTTTAATAGCCTTTTCTGGACATTATTGTTAAAAAAAAATAAAACTTTGTAGTTCTATTATCCTCTAAAATTCAAATATACCACTTAGATTAAGTACTTGCAATATATTCCAATTGTACAATGGAATCTACTATCCAAACATTTCTTATTCTTTGAAATCTACTGTCGTCATAGTCCGTTATTCTTTGAAATCTACTGTCGTCATAGTCCGTCCTAAATTTCAAGTAGGGTAATATGGGGCGGGAGCGACAACATGCATGTAAGATACTTGTTAAACCTATAATGTAATAGAAATTTAAAATAAAAAAAGTATGAAAATTAATTAGGATTGGAAAAAGTTGAAATATTTGGTTAATGTTTGATGATTATTAGTAATGCAGAAGGGAGAAATTGGGAGATTCAGATATGGAGGATGGTGGTCAGTTTGGTGGACTGGTACATACAGTATGGTGCTTTCTAAAGCTGCCTTTTTCCACTCAAAGTATTTGGATATTTACACTAACCATATGCCTTCTTCCATCAGAGATTATATTACCAAAAACAGGTTTCTTTTATCCCTTTTCATGATGCTTTTCCATTAATATAATCCCTTTTATGTCACTTCCTTCCTAATTTTGTTAAAAATGGTTTCAATTTGAATTCTTTAGGAACTGTGAAGACATTGCAATGTCTTTTCTTGTTGCTAATCTTAGTGGTTCTCCCCCTGTGTGGGTCCAAGGTATGAAATTTATCAGCCCATTCATTTATGTTTTTCAGTTCATTTTAACCCCATACTACAAACCATTCAAAAACATTTTAAAGAAAAAAATAAAGACAATAAACAGTACGAAATCTAATCTTCTGCTTACGTTATAGGGCACTACCGCATCTTATAACTTATCACATTAGAGATGGTCATGTCTATAGTAGCCCTTTTACGATGGTCGATCTTCATTTTCTTCACCTAATGTTCATGGAAAAATACAACAAACTGTGAAAAAAGTGGAAAACAAATTGTACATATTTTATAACGTATTGCATTATGGATGACCATCTGTAGCCCTATTGTGATTTCTTCTCTATCGTGATCTTCATTTTTCTCACACAAAAAAATAACAAACTATGAAAAAAATCGAAAAAAACACAACAGAAAAATGAAGATTGCGATAGGGATAACATCGTGTTAGGGCTACGATAAACATGGTCATCCCTAACGCGATACGTTATAAAATGCAATAGTGTGCTATGACATAAGCAAAGAGTTAGATTTCATACATTTGTGGGGGGCAGGTCATTAATCATAAAGGCGCCTGTGAATGGGTCATAAAAAAAAATCAACCATTTTTCAAACGTTGGAGACTTGATTGTTCAATTTTGGAACTTAGAAACTATTTTGACACAAAATTCAAACCTCATAAACTATAAGTATAATTTATCCTTTTTTTTTTTTTAGTAATATGCATACAAACTTTAGATATATATTTATAGTTTTATGAAATTTGTATTGTGTGTGGAAATGCAGGTAAGATTTATGAAATAGGGTCGAGTGGAATTAGTAGCTTAGGAGGTCATAGTGAAAGAAGAAGCCAATGCTTGAATTGGTTTGTTGAAGAATATGAAGGAATTATGCCTTTGCTACCTTCAACTCTCAAGGCTGTTGATAGTCGTCACTTTTGGTCTTGGTAATAAAATCATTCATCCCAATTTTCTAACTTTTTTTTACATTTTACTTCTCATTTTTTTACTCAAGGAGGACATAATAATATAGTTTCTACTCTCATTTGGATATAGATTTTTCTAATGCACAATTTTGTAGTTATTTCCTTTTCTTTTTAGTAGTTTTCAATTTTAACACATCTGTTTTTGTTGTCGAGAAATTTTGAGTTTTCAAGTTACATATATTTTGTTGTTTTTTGTGTTTAATTTGTGTGCAATAAAATGTGAATATGTAATAAAAATTTATAGAACATAGAGATTACATTAAGTTAACAATACATTTACTAAATCGGCATAGTAATTACTCAAAAATGAAAATAAGACATAATAAATTCCTGTTAACTTGTACTAAAAAATTGAAGAAAATTTATAAGAGAAACTAGAAATTAATCCAAAGTCAACTAAAAATTTCTTGTGAGCTATGAGATTTGTACAATGTGATAATGGTATTTTATCCTACACATTTTTACCTCCACTTAATACATTTTTCACCAATATTTTACAAAACCAAGTTAAATTTTAAAAAACTCGTTTTTTTATTGCCTAAGAATACGAATATTCCTTCTAAAATTGTGAAAATACATAGTATTCGGTTTACAGAAAGGAAAATAAAAATGGAGTACAAATTCTATTCACTTATTTAAAAAGATGAAAATATGTCTATACATCCAGAACTAGAAGTATTGGATATCAATATCTATCAGCAAATATTTTTTATACATTTAACTAATAATTTGAAAGTAAAGATAATTTAATTAATAAACAAAATTTCTAAATTTTTTGGCTTATGAAAACAATCATGTAAAATTAAAATCTCAATATCGATATTTTAACTTTCTTTTTTTTTTTTTTTGCATGCACTGCTGCTTAAAACATTGGAACAAAAATCCTTCATAAAGTAAAATTCTTGGACAAAAACCTAAACAACACATTTGACTGTAACATTCAGCTGAATAAAACAACTCCAAAAAAACACGACGAAATACTCCAATTTGTGAGTCTAAGAGATACAACACAAAAGGTCCTATTATATCTCTAACATACAGATCAGTCAAACAAGCTGAAACCCATGTCATCATCAGACTCCTCAGCTGGCTCTTCCTTCTTCTCCTCCACAGCTGCAGCAGCTGCTGGGGCGGCGCCAGAATCAGCAGCAGCAGACACTGACACAGCAACAGCAAACTTGCTAGGATCCTGTACAAGTATACGAGAAGCAATTGGTTATTTGTCGGCCACAACAGCCAAAGCAAACTTAATAGATTCCTGTTGCAATAATAAAAGCCAACCAAGAAACTCAATAAAATGGGGCAACATACCTCAAGATACTCTTTAACTTTCTCAGCCTGAGGGAAGGAATAGTCAGTAGCAACTGCAACAGCAAGAAGGTTTTTGTATGCATTGATGAGCATGTGTGGTGCAGCAGCCAGAGTTGGGTATGAAATGGCCAATGAAAGGGATGTAACCATGGAAACACCCAATGCAAACTTCTCAAGGAGATCATCCTCAGTCAGGTCAAGCACCTCAGGGCTAAAGACTGATCCATTGTCATAAACAGAGAGGACGACAAGACCATACGAAAATGGCCTGATTCCTAGCTTAGCAAGGAGAGCAGCCTCAGAAGATCCAACCTTTTCACCCTTCTTAATGAGCTCCACAGGAGTGATAATTTCAACAGTACCCTTGTTAATCTTGGTTGGAATATTAAGAACCTGTAAGAAGAATTCAAAAACTCAGATTCCATTCATGAGAAAGGGATGCTTAATAATCAAATTTACGAACCTGGAAGAAAGAGGTCTGAGATGGATCAAGCCCTGTGTTGCCTGGTGGGACAATGACATCAATGGGAGCAACCAAACCAACACGAGCAGGGGCTCCAACCTGCAATGTTACAAAAACATAAGAATAGAAGAGGAAGAACAACTTAAGCTTCTATGTAATGTCATAGAACAAACATCTACTCTAAGAAAACTCACCGTTCCTAACTCGTTGAAGATCAAGAAAAATTAAGAAAATTCAAAAATAAGAGAATGGATTTGTCTATGAAATGCTAATACCAGCCCAAAACACTAATGTGACAAGAATGCTTCTTCTAAAACAATAACTTAAGCTACATTAACCTCAAGAAAAAGAAGCATGGATACTAATACAAGACACAGATACATACTGACCATGTGAAATGTCATCTTTTTACACATCTAGAACACAGACACAACAAGAACACATTCATTAAAATATACATTTTTCAAAATATATAGCATTTTTATAGAAGATGAAAAATTAAAGCCAATAAGGTTATGGATTAATATGCTTAAAATATGGGGTTTTATGTATTTCATGCTCATCATTATTTATTTTTATCATAAAGTTGTGTCTGTTTACTATGGCTTAACAATATGAGTACATGACTAACAAATTGAACTCATATTTACTTTGTACAAACAGTAAACTTATCTACTGTATTACATTGTGAACAACTGTAGTTTTGTTCATGTAAACCGACAGCAATTACATTTAAAGTTTGAAGGAAATTCATGGCAAAGAAACGATGACTGATAAACTCACGGTGTGAAACATTCATTAGCTAGACAATCATTCAACCCTTGACAAAATGATGCTTAAATCTAGAAATAAATGTGGTGATCCCAATAACGTATTATCTATATGGAAAAATAAGCGGAAGCCAATATGAACACCAAAAAGAACAGCATAACGTAAAGTGCATACCTTGTATTTGGCCACCTCTTCACTGACTTCCTTCAAATCACCCTTGGTGAAGATCAAACCAACGTTGCCCTATTACAACCAAACAGCAGTACTATGTCAAAAACTCCACTTGTGAAGAGAATTAGCAGGAAGGAACTCAAACAAAACGATGATAACGTAGAAATGGAAATTCGAACCAAAGAATAAGACCCAAAAGTTCACTTACGACAAGAAGGGGAAGAAGGTTGAGGTAAGCCTTGTTTCCAGTCTGTTCTGCGTGCATCCTCACAGAGCGCTTCATCATGGTGTTTTTCCCCATGAGCACAATGGAGTCACCACGGAGACCCTTCCTAATGTTCTGGAGCTGGTTGGATCCGACATTGTCGGCGGCCACAATCAAGACCTGGCTGTACTCATCGAGGAGCTGGCAGAGCTTGGAGTCGTAAGCGACCTTCTTTTCAGCCTTGGTGGGTTTCACAGCCATTGAAATGGGTTTCTGAAAAAATCTAAGATCACAAAAAGGTTATGGAAGAAAGAAAAAAAAAGCAAAACCGAGGGCCAAGACGAAGCTGGGTGCTCTGCCAAGGCGGACAGCGAAGCTATGCCGTCTCTTTAACCTCCGTGTAATGCTAAGAAGGTTTTTTTAGGGTTTTGGACAACTCCTGGGGAGCTTAGCAGGCTGGTGGAAGATGAAAATGGCCGCTGGTTCGCTTTATATATGTAATTTGGGGGTTAGGGTTTCGATTTAACCTAGATCCGACGGTCATTGTTCATTGTTGGTGGCTTTTGGTGTTTTGGGTCACAACGTTTAATGGGCTTCTTGATTTTGCACAATAGCCTACTAAAACTGGCTTGTATTTAACAGCCCATGCTAAAAATAAAAATAACAATTTTACTATAAATATCATAAAATAAGTGTAAAATATTTTCAACATAAAATGCCTTAAAATAAAGTCAATTTTACGTTATTGTCTAAAACATCCCAAAAAATAAAAAAAAAATCTTCTTGCTTTCATATTTTCACTAATATCAATGGTTATCTACAATTTAACATTCACCTACATTTTATATATATATATAAACCAACCTAGGTTTTTGTGTATCCCTCCCTCATGCACATGCTAGAAATTCGTGTATCTTCAATCTCTCTCTCAAAACTCTAGTCATTCTATCTTCTTCAATCTTCTCTCTCAAAACACACTCTCTCAAGACTCTCTCTTTCATCTTTCCGACCGCCGCCTCCCTCCCTCGGACCACCCAACTACCGTCAATGACGCCATTCCCATCGTTCAACACATCGTCCACCATTCCCGCCATTCAAGTTTCGGTCGCCGTTCAAGTTTCGACCGATTGTGAGTTTTTTTCTCAATTTTTTCCGACCAAAATTCTCCGACCAAGATCTTGCACCTGTCACCAATCGTCGCCGCCGTCGTGGATTTATATGTACTTTTATGTTTTTTCGATATATAATTAATATATATGGTGATTTTTTTATATATACTGTGATATATATCTTCAACTTTTTATTGATACTTTCTGTTTTATGATATATACACTAATATATGTTGAATATTAAGTTCATCTGATATTTATATACCATGATAGATAGCTTTGTTTATTTCAAACTCATTAGGGAGCTTCGATTAAATTTATTTAAATGGAATTTAGTCAATCTTACTAGTATATTACATATATTGGTTAGAATATTCGCAAGTATAGAATATTCGCAAGTATATAATCATTTTCGATATATAGAGTGATTTTTCGATATATACTGTGATATATATTTTCAATTTTTTATTGAGACTTTCTGTTTAATGGTATATACACTAATATATGTTGAACATTAAGTTCATTTGAGATTTATAAATCATGCTAGATAGAATCTAAACTATAGTATATATGAGAGAATAACGCAAAATACAAATGAACTCAAAATAAACAAGGAACTATAATAGACAAACACAATAAAACCATCATATTAAAAGTGCATTAGAGTGACATATATATCAAACATTCGGTGAATATATTACAAGTACATAGTGCATACATATCAGAATACCTCAGATATATATCAAATAAATAATGGAATATTACATGAAAACAAATAGAACTCAAAACAAACGGTGGAATATATCACATAATATTAAAAAGAAAACGTTAAATAATATCAAACAATATCAAAGAAATTATTGATACGTGAAAAGAAAAAAAAATATTAAATACATTTTCTCTCTCCAATTGAGAATGAAAAAATATTAAAAAGATTTTCTCTCCAATTGAAAATGAGAAGAAAATCATATTAAATGTATTTTCTCTCTCCATCATAAATTCACTTTCTCTCTCTTCATCATTAAAAGAACTTTGAAAATAGGAAAAATACATATAAAATTTGGACATAAAAAAATAAAAAAAATGGTAAATTTGTCCAAAAATAACACTAAAAGCTTTTCTTGAAAAAAAAATTCAAATTTAAAGACATTTTTTAAATAGAGGGTCCAAAGATGATCATTTATGTAAAAATCTCTAAGTGTAAATTAAATGCTCATGCTTAGTATCCATTGACCATGTGTCATACCTTTATTTACCTATGTATTATCCATATGTCTCAAGATAACACACTATTAGTATCCATGTAATCCACCTCCTACTTAACAAATTGCCTATAAATAGTTGCATTTTGTGGGTTTTAGGAGACACGCTCACATTGGTGAAATTTCAAAAAATTTGGAAGATAGTGGAGAAATTTGGAGTTATTTTTTTAGTTATTTTAGTTATTTTGTATTATTATATTATATTTTTCCAATATTTGTATTGTCGTGGTGCTCGTTTTGCTCCTCAATTTTACAACACGTTATCAGCACAAGCTCCTATCATTTTCCCCACTGAAGGTAGGTCCTAAAGTAGGTCGTTTTTATAATTAATAAATTAAATATTATTTTGCATGTCTAGTATATATTAAGTTTATAATATAAATACAATGTTTTTGTGATAGTGTTACCATGACAAATGTTACAAAATTAGAATTCGCAGCCATTGACATTAATGGCAATAATTATTTGACATGGGTGCTCGATGCTGAAATCCACCTGGATGCTATGAACTTGGGAGAAACAATTAAAGAAGGAAATACGACATCCAGTCAAGAGAAGACAAAAGTCATGATTTTCCTTCGTCATCATCTCCACGAGGGATTAAAACTGGAATATTTACCAGTAAAAGATCCTCACATCTTGTGGAAGAATTTGAAAGAGAGGTATGATCATCAGAAAATGGTTATTCTTCCCAAAGCTCGGTATGAATGGATGCATTTGAGGCTCCAAGATTTTAAATCAGTAAGTGATTACAACTCCGCATTATTTAAGATCAATTCAAAATTGTTGTTATGCGGAGAGAAAATTACTAATGCGGATATGTTAGAAAAGACATTTTCTACTTTTCATGTCTCGAATATGCTCCTGTAGCAATATCGAGAGAAATGTTTTAAAAAGTATTCTGAATTAATTTCATGTCTTCTCGTGGCTGAACAAAATAACGAGTTATTGATGAAAAACCACGAATCTGACCAACTGGAACAACACCATTCCCTGAAGTGAATGTTGTGAATTTTAATCGTGGTCAAGGTCGTGATCGTGGCAGAGGAAGAAATAATTATTATTTTTGTGGTGGTTGTTCTAATCATCCAAATTTCAAAAGAACCACACGAAATGATGATCATAAAGAAAAAGTTCCACAAGATAAGAATTCAAGAGGTGATGAACATAAATGCTTCCGATGTGGAATGATTAGGCATTGGTCACGTGTTTGTCGTACGTCGAAACACCTAGTTGATCTTTATCAAGCTTCACTGGAGGAAAAAGGAAAGAATGTGGAAGCAAATTTTGCATACCAGGATAATGATATATTTGACCCATCTTATATGACAAATTTGGATGTGGTGGACTTCTTTGAATCTCCTGAAGAGAAGATTGACACAATTGATAGAACATCAAATGTTTCTTTTGACTTTGAAATTATTTAGAATTAATGTTGTTTGTTTTTCTATCTTTTATGTTTCTTTTAGACAAGGGTTAATTTTATATTTCAAGCGGGTTAATTTTATATTTCAAGCTTTCTTTCTCATATTGTAATTAGTTTTGTTTAAATGAAGAATTATGGACAGTTTTCATCGACTAAAAAATGAGGAATTAAGATCTATGCCTGGCAAATTATGCAACTACACATACAATACTTACAAGTAAAAATTATTTTTCCAAACTGACAATGTTGGAAGCAAAAGTCTATACAATATCAGGTTCTGCAAACCTAATTGAAGAATTTGAAAAGCAAATATTATTTTGGCTAGAGGAACAAAATTTACAATTGACAATGCATTGTTCTCTAGTCAATCAAAAAAGAAATCTACTAAGTTTTAAAGATATACGTAGCAATGATTTTCATATTAAGACTGATAGAAAGAATGAAATAGAATATCTTTATATCATATCTACTGTCTCATATGAAAAACGTATACTGGAAAAGTTGTCTGCTTTATCTTCTTGATTGTAATATACTCATATACGAGTAATTGAAACATATGCAACAATGAACCTGAAGTTCATGAATAACCTGAAGTTCATGAATCCAGATATATTTGCTATTTGACATGACATATTGAGTCATCTAGGATCTATAATGATGAGAAGAATTATTGAGAATTCACATAAACATCCATTGAAGAGCCAGAAGATTCTTCAATCTAATGAATTGTCATGTGATGCTTGCTCTCAAGGCAAATGAATAATTAGACTATCACCAACTAAATTGGGGACTAAATCACCTGCATTTTTAGATTGAATTCATGGTGATATATGTGGACCTATTAACCAACCAAGTGGACCATTTAAATATTTTATGATATTAATAGACGCATCTAGTAGATGGTCACACGTATGCTTATTATCAAGTCGAAATCTTGCATTTGCAAGATTACTTGCTCAGATAATTTAGTTAAGAGCACAATTTCTGAATTATACAATTAAGAACATTCGCCATGATAATGTTGGTGAATTTACATCCCAAGCTTTTGATAATTATTGTATATCAATTGGGATAAATGTTGAATATCCTGTAGCTCATGTTCATACACAAAATGGTTTAGTAGAATCATTTATAAAATGTTTGCAATTAATTGCTAGACCAATGCTTATAAAAGCTAAACTACCTACATCTGTATGGGGTCATGTTATTTGTAACCACTTATTTTGTGCGGGTTAATTTTACTAATTATGGTTGCATTCTCTTTATTTATTTATTTATTTATTTATTCATTATTATTATCCATTTTGTTTTCTTAGAGAATTAGTGAATGGGAGAATGTTGGAAAGGGAATAAAGCTTGATCCAACATTTCTTAGATAAAAAAATCAGATTTTTCTCACTTTTTATCCACCTTTTTGGCTCATTTACAATTGGCGGAAGCTTTTCAAATTCAAGCTTTTAGGGCAAAGAAAAAGTTCATATACTCAAATGGCAAAGTTTTGCCTTTATAAACAATGCTGCATTAGTGAGAATGGAGAGTTTGTTTTTACAGCAAAAAAAAAAAAAAATTACTTTGCAAAGAGAAAAAAAATAGAGAAAAAGAAAATTGCAAAGGGTAAACTCTGGGAAGTCGAAACACAGAGAGAAATCAATGAGATTTCAAAACTTAGTGGAAGGTTGCATACGGTAGGGCAAACGTCCCGAGGATCCGCACCTTAAGCCACGAGTTTCAATCTCCTTTTCCTCTAGCAAATTCTTAAAGTTGAAGGAGCTAAATCAACCTTCAACTTAAGAAAAGCTTACAAACTTTCCTTACCTTTGTCTTGTTCAAGTTTGTAAAAAAGAGAGAGGAGTTAGCAAAAGTATTATGATTATGATTATGTTTATTTTTCTTCTTGTCTTTTTGTCACACTCTCTCCCCAGATCACCCTCTTAGACCTAGGAAAAGAGCGTGAGTTACATACATCACTTACATATACAAACATCATTTAAATACATACAAATAGTGGTTACACTATCGTTTATACAACCATACCCACTATCAATTATGCAACCTTACTTTTATAATTTCAACATTACCCTCTCTATTATATGCCAGTCAACACAAAAAGAAACTAATGTTTACAACTAAGAGAGGATCCGCAATAAGGACTGTGCGAGGGTAGGTCAAGCTCCTGGATACCGAACGCTACCTGGGAAGTAAGAAAACATTTAAAAGAAAACGTTAGACGTATGTCTAGTGAGTGACAGGGCGTAAAACATTTCCACTAAATACGCTCGCCTAGCATAAATGGAATTCTTTATATAAAACATCACATATCATAGGTACATATAACACTTTCCATCTCAAACTTAATTTACCATCGCTCATTCAACTAAAAATATAACTCATAAACATCGTTCTCATTTAAACATAATATTCCTAAGCCTTAGTTGAGGTGGAGCTAACTCAACACCCTCAACGTCGTAAATTCATATAGTCATGCATACATTCAGGCTAATACAGGTATATATATATATATATATATATATATTCATTAGGGTTGTCCTGTCACGTCATCAAAGTTCTCATGTATCAGGATCCCAACTATCTCGATACCGTCTCAATGTCCTTAGGTATCGCTTTATAACTATCTCGATACCGTCTCCATGTCCTTAGGTACCGCTTTATAACTATCTCGATACCGTCTCCATGTCCTTAGGTACCGCTTTATAACTATCTCGATACCGTCTCCATGTCCTTAGGTATCGTTACATTCTCATCTCGATACCGTCTCAATGTCCTTAGGTATCGTTATATATTTGTCTTTTAACTAGACCGTGTTCAACAGTCAAATCTTATTGACATATTTAAGGAACGAGGAACATGGAGCATCTTACAAATCATACATATAAACTTCATGAATACAACAGATCATACTTGCATAGAACATAGCTCATTCATATATAAAGCATCTTGCTTAATTCAAGAATTTATTAAGCTTTGTTAAAACATTTTGTCACTCACAGTTTATAGTCGACTAGCTCACAACGGCTTGTAAGCTTCTCTCAACTCTATTCGTCCTGAAAAAAGTAAGTCTCCTTAGGTTAGTTCTCAACATGCTTGTAGTCTTTGCCATAGCCACTTGCTAAACTAAACTCATGATGTTCATAAAAATCCTTAGCAAGCATTGTCTAAACATAAGTATATTCACATCAATTTTTTGATTGATCATAACTCTCTCAATTCTTAACCAAATAAAATGAAATTTATGGTAAACTCTTTATTTTACAGTTACCTACAATTCATCTTCAGAGTACAAGATCTAAAAACATATGGTTTATTCAGAATTTCTCTTATATTAGTAGCTATTCGAAAATTCTGTTTGATTCCTGCTCATAATTTCCAGCATTTCAGCCCTACTTCCAAAAATTCATAACTTACTCAATACCCAACCAAATAGAGTAAATTTTAGATCAAATTCTTCATTTCATGATCCTCTACAACTTATCTGAAGACAAGAAAACTTAATAATCACTAGATTACTCGGAAATTACCTCAAACCAGTAGGTATTATCCTTCTCGATTCCAGCAGCTTCCCTCTGTTTCACCTAAAAATTCATTCACATCCCTTCATTTTTAGATCTCTCATCCTTCATAAAAGTTGTTAGAAATTGAATTATCTAACTATCCTTACCAATTTTAACTTCTAACGCTTCCTAGAAAGCTCAAACCGACTAAAAAACCAGAGATATTCCCCTTTCCGCGAAATTTCTCGTCTACTGATTTCCACCTAAATATTTATCAATTTTCAGCCACTTTCAGCTCAGGTAATCTTCACAAGAGTTGTAGAGAATTGTGTTAACTTACTAACCTCAAAATTTCAGCTCCAAAATCGAACTCTACAGCGTGAAGTCATTCAAACACCACCGACTGCTCGAGCTTCTTCCTGCTTCAGACCAGAATGTTATTTCCTCCAATTTTCTGCTTCCTCTCCGGCCAAAACTCACCAGAAACTCTCAATCCCCTCCTTCTCCGACCAATTTGATCATAAACGATGGCTTCTCCCTTTGAAGAAGAAGATAGTCGGTGCTTTCTCTTTTTTTTTTGAAGAAGAAAAATGAAGACAATGCAATTTTTCCTCCCACCGACTAACACTTACCCTTTCCTATTTCCCTTTTCTTTTCTTATTTAATTTTACTCCACTAACTCCCACTTCCCTCTTTTTTTAAAAAAAAACATAATAATAATAATAATAATAATTTAATAATTAAATAACCAATAACTTAATTGCTAAGTATTTTCTGATTAACTTGCCTTAACGATATTCCCTTCTTTTCTTAGCACCTTAATGTTACTTCTTGGCCCTTTTTACTCGATCATAACAAATTGAAAGCAATAAAAAGTTTAGGGCTTACACTTTTAATGCCATTATTTTTTCATTTTTTTGCCCTATTTATTGCGTTAATATGTTTATTAAAAAATTTCAGTTTTTAAATTTTTTTGTATGAATTGTAGTTAGCATTAGTGGCAGTTGCCACAGACAAGGAGGGTTATTTTTTTTATCTATATTATTATTATTATTTCTTTTTTTCAATTACCTTTTTATATTTCTATTTTTGATTTTTATCTTAGTTTCTTTTATTTCTTTATTTTATTATAAGTATTACATTTTAATCATTTTATTCTTTTAAACATTTTATTTTTCTTTTATTCTAATATATCCATATTATTTATGAGATAATTAAATGTTATTATTTGAATGTTCTTAATTTTTATTTATATTTCTCTACAAAATATCCGCCGACGGAATCTAAAAAATTTGGGAGTCCGATTTTCTAGAATTCTAGAGGTCCTCGATTTTCTAGAATTCTAGAGGTGAGGAGTCGATTCTTTGGGAGTCTGAGGTCGATCTCCAATATGTTTTTATTAAATTTTTAATATCCCATTTTATGTTTATTTAACTTATATTATGCTTCTTAAATTATATTTATTTATATAACATTCACATTTAAATTAATTTTAATTTCTATTTAACATTTCTTTAAGTTTTTAAACTCTTTATTATTAAACTCTTTTAAAGACATTTAAATATATATTTTTCTAAATACTTTTTTTTTGTGTTTTTTGAACCTTTAAAAAATTAATATATTATTTCTAAAGATTTCCTAATCAATTTTTCTAAGAATTTGATTTTTGAGACCGTTTTCCTAAAAAAAAAAAAAAAATTCTAAGACGAAATCTAGTAAATTTGGGAGTCCGATTTCCTAGAATTCTTGAGGTGAGGGATCATATCTTTGAGAGTCCGAAATTTGATCCCAAGAAAAAATGAATTTAATTAATGTTTTAAATTATTTTGTTAAAAAGCTATTCCTATAACGGATTCTGAGAAATTGAAATAATTTCTCACATTCTTGAAGTGAGTAGTTTTTCCTTAATTATAACATAGTCTAATTGATAGAATTTTTTTCCACTTATTTTATGATATCATTACTTTAAATATTGGAGTAATGAAGGGTAAAATAAGACATTAGTTTTAAAACTTTTTCTTCCAAAATGATTTTCTTTAAAGAATAATTTTTAATTCAAGATTATAAATTTTGGTCACCGTTTTATTTAACAGGTGTTGTAGGGTGCTAACACCTTTTCCATACACAAATGACTCTCAAACTCAACTCTAGTTTTCGCAGACCATTTTTATTGATTTTTATTTAAAATTTATTTAGTTTATTTTGGTGTCCAATAACACTGTAAAAAAATATTGGTGGCGACTCCTATTTATTTTTTAAAAAATCTACATTTTTTAAGGACGTTGGCCGCTCCGCATCATCTCGGGCACATGGTGACAGCTTGGCGACTCTACTGGGGACTTGAGGTTCTACCTCGAGAGTTTGACCTTTTGTTTTTTTTTATCTTGCTTTTTATTTTTATTCTTATTTTTAGTGCTATTTATTTATTGCATGTGTTGTTTTATTATTGTTATCTCACACACACAATCACAAGCATCCTACCTGGGCTTTACCCTATAGGATTAGAAATGAGGATGAAGTAGTATTGACCTTGGACCTTTACCCTCTAAGACTTATGTTTAACTTCACTTATTTAATCTTCATATCTTATTAATTTAATCGCTTTGCTATGTTTATTATTTCCACACACTATCACAAGCCTCTTACCTGGGCTGTACCCGTAGTTTAGATTTGAGAACGGAGTAGTGTTGACCCTTGAGGAGCTTATGCTTTCGTGCAGGCACATGAAAAGTTCTCGCTCAATATGGTTGTGTGATCATGTTGATTATACACCATTTTGGGAGTCTTGTCATTTAGGGTGTCAGAACCAACCTCACTAGCTATTATGTTTGAGCCTTCTTTTTATTTGTTTGTTTATTTCCCGCATCTTGCATTTTACATGTAAGCTAACATCTAGACTCATCTTTTACTATACCCGATCTTAGGATGGTAGACACTCATGTGCTTGGGGTATTCGCCCAAACCATCCCTAACGATGACTTGTGGAAAGCTGTGTCACAATGATTAGAACAACTTCAACAATAGTCAGGATTTGCTTGGCCTAGAAGGTTCGAGATTTCACTTCCACAGTCTCCTCGATTAGAGTTTGTCAATAATGATCTGGAAGATCTTAAGGGTTTATGGGAGAATTTAGTATTGGAGCATAGAACTGAATTTGCAGGGGCATATGGGAACATCGCAGATCTCATGTATACAAACATCAACACACAAGCATTGCAGGCTTTGGCGCACATTTGGGATCCTATATTGAAATGTTTCACGTTCAATATATTTGACCTAACTCCCACCATAGAGGAATATCGAGCTCTCCTCAGTATACCACCTTGCACGGGAAGTAAAGTCTATGTCTATGATCGGAGGCTAACTATGTAGAGGTCATTGTCCAAGTTTTTGGGTGATATTAATGCCTCTGATATAAAAAAGCAGATGAAGACAAAAGGGGGAAGAAGTTATATCCCTACTAATTATTTAATTGGCCTTACGCGTGCATTTTTGTCAGGGAGGAACGACATGTCTCTCTTGGCATTGTGTATTTATGATATGATTATCTTTCAGAGAATTAAGGGGTATATAGAAGAAGAAGTCGTTAAACTCGTCATTGGAATAGAAAGAGGCGTGAACCTCGTTATCCCAATTATGGGAGAAACTTTAGATCATTGAACTATTGGTGAGTCCAAGGGAAGGGAAAATTTTTCAGTTGCGCTCCAATGCTATTCATATGAATTTCCAGTCATCTGAAGTATCCTGGCAGGTTTGGTATTCCCAAATAAAGTTTAGTAGCCCGTGGAACACCACAAGAAACACTATTAGAGATTTCAATTCTGCACATTGGAGTTCAGACATTTCGAATCGTGAAATTTGGATGCATTTCTTAGGTCATCTAACATCAGATGAAGTAATCTGGAGGGCGCCATGGGTACCCACAAGCCTTTTAATATACCGTTGTGGGCAGTTACCATTCATCCCATTATTAGGCCTGTGGGGAGGAATTGCTTATTCTCCCCTATTGATTTTGTGCCAACTATGGTCAAAGCAATTCACACCATTTGTCCATGGGTTAGAAGGTTGAGATTTCTCGTACGAATCTGATGAAACCAATGCTAAGGTTCATGAAGCAATGGAAGCATGGAAAGCAACCAGAGTTGGAGAGGGAAAGAGATTCTTTGAACATCGAAGCAATCCAAATGAAAAAGAAGAACAATATATTGTTAAGAGATATTGCTGCTTTGCACAATGAGGCAGCAACACAAAATGAGTACATTAAAGAACTAAAACAAGAGTTGGAGAGAATGAACAAGATTGCAGCAAATTTTCAGAATGCCTTAAATGAGCCGGCCGCATCATCCCAGAAAATTGTTGCAGAGGTTGAGAATCTACAAAATTCTGCCGAAGTGTACAAATCCCAACTTATCGAGGCATAACGTCAAAACATGCTTCTCCAGGAAGCTGTTACAAGTGTTGAACACCAACTATCGATGTGTTGCAACGCACGAGAGGTTATGACAAACGACTATGTTCAATTGAAGAGAAAGTATCCAAAAATGTCAACAAATTTTGTGATATGGAGAGATGAGTATAGAATATTGAGGCTAAATTATGACAGCGTCAGAGAACATGTAGAACAAGAAGCCGAGAAGTTAAGACAGATAGCAAGGATGGTAGATCGGTTCGCAACACATGCCACAACCCTCCGACAAGGCATCATACCCATACGACCTGGCAGCAACGAGTTCTCATTTTCTAGGGATCATAGGGCAATACCTGGGGCGTTTTAGGTGCTATCATTAGATCTTAGGGCACACACTTTGCATCATACTACTGTAGGATTTTTGCATTAAAATCATTCCTTAATGTATGTCATTTTGCATTCATATCTTCTTTTTTTTTTTAATGAAAGTACTTTTCCTCTTTCTCTATCTCTCTCTCTGACTAACCAAACCATTATTTATTTCTCTTACAAATACAAAAAGGTTTAAAGTTTACAAAAATAGCTCGAAGTTGACCTCCTCACCATCCTTACTGGACAAGAAGAAAGGAAAAAATAATGGATGATCAAGTAAATGATCAAGTCCAGGCGGTGCATCAAGATGTAGAAGAATGAAGGAGCAGTTGACGAAAATCTTGGAATTGCTCACTATTGGGAGAGGAAAAAATGTTATCGGATCTTCGTCACAAGTAGAATTTGGTCTAGATCAGACCCTGGAAGAGATGCCTGCTTATCCCCCAGAGTGTACCCCTCAAACGATGTCGAGCCCGCACCTGGTGGGAATGTCTTATCCTACATCATCTCCTGCACAAGATTCTACTCAGACCTTGCCACAAACAACCCGTGTGAATGATCCAGTATCCACCCCAGTTGTGGAGGGTGGTAGAAAGATTCCAGAAGATCATGGTAGCAAGAAAAGACTGGAGTTTTTGGAAGACAGGTTACGAGCAATTGAAGGCACGAACGTATGTGGGGAGGTTGATGCTACACGTTTATGCTTAATCTCAGATGTAGTGATCCTTCCAAAATTCAAGACTCCGAACTTCGAGAAATATAATGAAACCATATGCCAAAAAAGTCATCTAGTCATGTACTGCTGAAAGATGTCAGCATACGCTCACGATAATAATTTATTGATCCACTATTTCTAGGATAGTTTGGTCGGCCCAGCCTCTCGTTGGTACATGCATTTGGATGGTTCCCAAGTGCATAAATGAAAAGATTTTGCCGACTCATTCTTAAGGCAGTATAAGTACAACATTGATATGACACCAGACCAGCTCGACCTCCAGCGAATGGAGAATAAGAATGTTAAAACGTTAAAGGAGTACGCCAAAAGATGGAGGGAAATGGCCGCGCAAGTGCAACCCCCTTTAACTGATAGGCGACCATGTTCATAAACACCCTCTGGTCCCTATACTACTACAAAATGATTGTGAGCGCTTCAACCAATTTCTCGGACATCATAACGATCGGAGAAAGGATTGAGTTTGGAATAAAGAATAGAAGGATTATTGATGTTGCCTCTTAATCGAGAAAAGTGCCCCCGAAAAAAAAAGAAGGGGGAAGTACACGAGTTAACTCAACCCAACGAATGTCAGCGCATGTGTCTTCACCAACTGTGGGCAAGTTACTCTCACAATCATCAGAGTGGAGGATAAAATCAATTTAGCCAGTCAAATTAGAGATTCAAAAAGAATAATTGGAAACAAACCCACTTTGATCCAATACCTATGTCATACATTGAACTCTTGCCACAACTGCTAAACAATCACCAAGTCGCCATTGTGCCTTAAGATCCTATACAACCGCTGTATCCTAAATGGCACGACCCAAATGCAAGGTGTGAATACCATGCTGAGGCAGTTGGACACTCTACTGGGAATTGTTATCCCTTGAAAGCTAAAGTGCAAAGCTTAGTCAAGGCTGGTTGGTTGAAATTTAAAAAGACAGGGGAAGAACCAAATGTCAACCAAAACCCACTCCCAAATCATGAAAACCCTACTGTAAATGTTGTTGAGACATCTTTGGAATGTTACAAGGATAAACACACCAATGAAGACTCTTTTCCTAATTCTTTATGAAGTTGGGTATATATTACCAAGATTCAGCAGTGATGGTGAGAGTGGAGTAGGATGCGTTGGTAAGAAGAGATATTTACTTCACCCTGAGTTAGATGGACATTCCATAGAAAATTGTGTTGAGTTCAAGAGAGAAGTACATAAATTGATGGATGCAAAAATTTTAATGGTAAGTCAGGCGAATATATAGGAAGTCGAAGTTGATATGATTTCTGGTGCATCATCTTCAGAAGAAGCCACAAAAAGGGCATCATCTATGCGAGAGCCATTAATCGTCCATTATGAGCAGAAGCCGAGTATTATTCCATGTATCCAGATGCCTAAGATAATGATCGTTGAAGTACCAAGTCCTTTTGCTTATAAGGATAGTCGAGATGTACCAAGGAGGTACGAGTGCCAATTCATTACAAATAGTGTTAATTCTGCAGCGACTGGAGGGATGACTCGTAGTGGAGATGTTATACACCGGATAATCTGAAGAATTGCTCGAAGGAAGATGAAGTTCGACAACATAAGGGCAAGTGGAGGTGACGATTGAGGATGATCTAAATGATTTGAGCAAAGCTTTTACTGATAAAGCCACACTAGCCAGAAAGAAGATCGATCATGAACTCATCTCTGAAAAAGAAGCACGTGAGTTTTTGAAGTTGATCAAACAAAGTGAGTACAAAGTAATATAGCAGTTGCATTGTACTTCGGCTCATATATCGATTTTGTCATTATTCATGCACTCTGAACCACATCGCATGGTTTTGCTTGATATCTTAAATCAAGCACATGTGGGCCATGACATTTCGATAAATGCACTTAGTGAAATTATTGATAATATAATTGCTACAAATTGTATCTCTTTTACAGATGAAGAGATCCCCCCGGAAGGTATTGGGCACACTAAAGCTTTGCACATATCGATAAAATATGAGGACTATCATGTGGCTAGGGTCCTTGTCGATAATGGATCATCCCTGAACATTATGTCAAGATCCACTTTGATGAAACTTCCTATAGATCCCTCCTATTTGAAGCCGAGTACCATGGTAGTTAGAGCCTTTGACCGTGCTCTTAGAGAAGTGATTGGAGACATAGAAATTTCGTTAAAAATTGGGCCCACCACTTTCAACGTACCATTTCAGGTAATGGATGTTAACTCTTCTTATAGTTGTTTGCTCGGATGACCTTGGATCCACTCAGCAGAGGCAGTCCCTTCTTCACTACATCAAAGGGTAAAGTTCAGCGTGGAAGGTGGTCAGGCCATTGTTTATGGAGAGGAAGACATGTTTGTCATAAAAACGTCAGCACTTCCTTATGTTGAAGCAGCAAAAGAAGCTTTTGAGTGCTCTTACAGATCATTTAAAGTCGTTAATGCTACTATTTTTTCAACTGAAGGTTTAGATATTGGTCGTTATATGTCCCGAACATCGCTAATGATTGCAAAAACGATGATAAAGAGTGGTTATCAGATGCATGGAGGTTTGGGAAAGAACAATCAAGGAAACCCAGAGGTGATTTCTCTTCCCAAGGCTAAGGAAAAGTTTGGATTGGGATATAAGCCAATAGCTTCTGAATGGGAGAAGGTTCGGGCAGAGAAGAAGAAAAAAGGAAGTGCATGCCTCGAAGGACGTGAGGTCGAACAAGGTAGAATGGATATACCTAGGCTATCTAAGACTTTCAAGCCAGGGGAATTACTTTTCAACAACAAGCAGTCGAGGGAATGCACCAAAGAACTTGAGGCCTCAGTGGCTGTTATCTCTGAAAACACTCATTCGTCTCGTCAATTGGTTCATCTTTGTCCATAGGAATTTGAGTTGAACAATTGGGAGGTCAAAAAGACGCCAAGCATCACTAAAGTATTGCCAAAGTAATGATGTTGTCATGCACCTTGTGGTTATGCCTAATGCCACAGGGATTTCTTTGTAATAAGGGCACATTTTAATGCTTTTGTTAGTTTTGCTTTCAATGTCTGGTCTCAATATGTACTTTTTTATTAAAGAAATGAAAAGTATGATCAAATTTCTTTTTATCCCAATTTAGGGTCGAAAATAGGGACGATGGAGACGAAAACTACATTGATGAAAGTGTTGATTTCGAAGTTTCAATCTGTAATCTCGAGCAAACTCTGGAAGACTAATGCGATATATCACTCGAGTTACTAAGGATGATTGGGAAGGATGAAAAGAAGACTGTGTCATACCAAGAGCCATTGGAAGTTGTTAATCTGGGGACACCAGAAGAGGCAAGAGAAGTGCAAATTGACACATTGGCCTCAGAGCAAGATCGTTTGAATCTCGTAGCCTTACTTCATGAGTATAAGGACATATTTGCATGGTCCTACCAAGGTATGTCTGGTTTAGATACGGAGATCGTAACGCATCGTCTACCACTCAAGCCTGAGTGTAAGCCTATACGACAAAAACTGCGTAAGATGAAGCCTGAAATGCTGATCAAAATTAAAGAGGAGGTTAAAAAGCAATTTGATGCAGGATTCCTAGCAGTGGCTAAATACCCAGAATTGGTTGCAAATGTTGTACCAGTTCCAAACAAAGACGGAAAGGTCAGAATGTGCGTTGAATATAGGGATCTAAATCGGGCAAGTCCTAGAGAAAAAATTTCCTTTCCTCATATTGACGTGCTAGTATTGCTGGGTATTCTACTTTTTCGTTTATGGATGGTTTTTCAAGATACAATCAAATTAAGATGGCCCCCGAGGATCGAGAAAAGACAACGTTCATCACCTTATGGGAAATGTTTTGCTATAAAGTTATGCCTTTTGGCTTAAAAAATGCGGGAGCGACCTACTAGAGAGCTATGGTTACGTTATTCCCTGATTTAAGACACAAAAAATTGAAGTATACATTGATGATATGATAGCAAAGTCTAGACCTGAAGAAAAGCATGTGATTACCCTTCGTAAACTCTTTGAAAGATTGTGAAAGTTCCAGTTAAAGTTGAATCCAATAAAGTGCATATTTGGAGTGTCTTCTGGAAAATTGTTGGGTTTTGTTGTCAGTCAGTCAGGAATCAAAGTAGACCCAGACAAGATTAGGGGCAATAGTGGATTTAAAGCCACCAAAGTCCCAAAAAGAGGTCAGAAGCTTCTTGGGGAGACTAAATTACATCGCTTGATTTATTTTGTAGCTTACTCAAACCTGCGAGCTAATACTAAGACTCCTTCGCAAGAGCGAGATATGTTGTTGGAACGAGGATTGCCAAATGGCTTTCGATAAAATCAAAGATTATTTGCAGAGCCCTCCAATACTTGTCCCACCAATTCCAGGATGATCGTTAATCTTATACTTGATGATAAAAGAAGAATCCATGGGTTGTGTGCTGGGGCAACACGACTCTACAAGAAGGAAAGAGCAAGTTGTTTATTATTTAAGCAAGAAGTTCACAAGCTACGAGTCGAAGTACTCATTGTTAGAAAAACATGTTGTGCCTTAGCGTGGATAGCTCAAAGACTAAGACAATATATGTTGTACTACACAACATGGCTTCTCTAAAAAATGGATCCCATAAAGTACATTTTCGAAAAGTCATCTTTGTTTGGGAGGATAGCCAAATGGCAAATATTGCTATTAGAATACGATATTGTCTATGTCATTAAAAAGGCCATAAAAAGGAGTGAAATCGCCGATTGTGTAGCTGAATTACTTGTTGAAGACTATGAGCCAATGAAATTTGAATTTACTGATGAATACATCATGACGGTCCCCACATTGAATGCGGCACAAGATCCTGAAACGTGGACAATGTTGTTTGATGGAGCCACAAATGAAGTGGGGCACGGTGTAGGAGCTATTTTGATATCTCCTGAGAGGAAGTTGTATCCCCTAACTGCTAAGCTATACTTTGACTGCACGAATAACATGGCTGTGTATGAAGCATGCAGTATAGGAGTTCAGATGGCTAATGACATGAAGATTAAAAACTTGCAAGTTTTTGGAGATCCTCTTTTGGTAGTACATCAACTAAACGGGGAGTGCGAGACAAGAGACTCTAAGTTGATTCCCTATAATAAGTATATCCGAGAGTTGGCCTAAACTTTTAAGTCAATCACGTTCGAGCATGTCCCACGCAAAAATAACTAGGTTGCAGATGCATTGGCCACTTTATCTACCATGTTTAATGCAGCTTATAATAAGGAAATTCAGTCTATAAGTATTGAGAAGCGTGAAACACCAACATACTACCTGAATGTTGAGCAGGAACCTGACGGGAAGCCCTGGAGTTATGACATTAAGCACTACATCACATGTCGAGAATATCCACTAGGAGCTTCTAAAAATGATAACTGCACCATTAGAAAGTTGGCCATGAGTTTCTTTCTGAATGGAGAAGTGTTGTACAAAAGGAATTACGATATGACTCTCCTGAGATGTGTTGATGCTTTAGAAACCAAGAGAACTCTAGAAAAAGGTCACAAAGGAGTTTGCGACACACATGCAAATGGACACATGATCGCAAGACAAGTTTTACATGCCAAATATTATTGGCTGACTATGGAATCAGATTGCATTAAGTATGCAAGAAAATGCCACAAATGCCAAATATATGCAGATAAGGTGCATGCTCCAGCTTCCTCCCTACATGTGCTGACAGCCCCGTGACCTTTCTCTATGTGGGGTTTGGATGTAATTGGGCCCATTGAGCCAAAAACGTCAAATGGTCACCGTTTCATCTTGGTAGCCATAGACTATTTTACTAAATGGGTGGAGGCTGCTTCATACAAGAGTGTCCTTAAGTAAGTTGTTGTCAAGTTCATAAGAAAAGACATCATTTGTCGATACGACCTGCTCGAGCGTATCATCACTGATAATGGAAGAAATTTCAAATTGATGGAGGAATTATGTACTTAGTTCAAAATTAAACACTCTAATTCTACCACTTATTGCCCTAAAACGAATGGAGCAGTAGAGGTAGCCAATAAAAATAGCAAGAGAACCATTGAGAAAATGACTGTCACATATAGAGATTGGCATGAGATGTTACCATTTGCATTGCATGGTTATCGAACGTCTGTTCGTACATCGACTGGGGCAACACCATTTTCTGTGGTGTATGGTTTGGAGGCTGTCTTGCTAATTGAGGTTGAGGTACTGTCCCTCAGGGTAATTCAAGAAGCAGAGTTAGAAGAAGCAGAGTGGACTCAAGCGAGGTATGAGCAGTTAAATCTCATAGAAGAAAGAAGATTGACTGCGTTGTGTAGGGACAACTATATCAGAAGAAAATGACACGTGCTTATGATAGAAAGGTTTGACGTCGTTGCTTCTAAGAGGGAGATTTGGTGTTAAAAAAGATCCTGCCATTTCAAAAAGATCATAGAGGAAAATAGACTCCCAATTATGAGGGACCATACGTGGTAAAAAAGACATTCTCTGAGGGAGCTTTGATTCTGACAAATATGGATGGGAACGATTTGCCCAACCCGTTAAGTGCAGATTTCGTGAAGAAGTACTATGCATAGAAGAAGAGTTAACTTTGGTCTTGTATTTAATTTGTCCAGTCTTTCGTCCTTTGGAGGATCTTTGAGTTGTGGTTCAAATGTAGTGAGACTCCGTGGACCTTTTTCAAAATTAAACTAATATTATCTATGAACACAAACGAGCTATTTTGTATGTTTTCAGCCTTCTTGAGTACATAAGAGAAAATTAAATAATGGTATGACTATGCATCTGTAAAAATACGTGTTCATGCATGCATGCATAAATGACGTTTGTATTTTCGATTGAGTAACTTCAAATTGTGTCATGAAGTGCTTGTTTATCCCTGCCCCTCAACACCTCTTTTTGCTGTGATGACGCTTGTTTATCCCTGGCCTCCAGCTCGTTTTTATTTTGTCGTGTGGTGCTTGTTTATCCTTGGCCCTCGACACCTTTCTTGATGTGATGGTGCTTGTTTATCCCTAGCCTCCAGCTCATTTTTATTTTGTCGTGTGGTGCTCATTTATTCCTGGTCCTCGACATTGTGTTGTGTGTGGCGCTTGTTTATCCTTGGCCCCCAACACGTTTTCTATTGTTTCGTGTGGTGCTTGTCTATCCCTGGCCAACGACACAATGTATTATTTGTTATAGCGAAAGCCTTGCTTTTCCTTGCTTGGGCTCTTTTTGTTCTCTTTTGGGGTTTAACTTTTAATTTACACCTTTAAGCCAGAGGCAACCGAACAAAGTAGTGGTCATACCTTTGTCAACCTTATAATCCCATAAGGATGAGCAAAGGGGCATGTTGTAACCACATATTTTGTCCAGGTTAATTTTACTAATTATGGTTGCATTCTCTTTATTTATTCCTTATTATTATCCATTTTGTTTTCTTAGAGAATTAGTGAATGGGGGAATGTTGGAAAGGGAATAAAGGCTTGATCCAACATTTCCTAGACAAAAAAAAACAGATTTTCTCCCACCTTTTATCCACCTTTTTGGCTCATTTACAATTGGGGGGAGCTTTTCAAATTCAAGCTTTTAGGACAAAGAAAAGTTCATATACACAAATGACAAAGTTTTGCTTTTATAAACAATGCTACATTAGTGAAAAGGGAGAGTTTTTTCTAGACAGCAAGAAAAAGAATTACTTTGCAAAGAGAAAAAAAATAGAGAGAAAGAAAATTGCAAAGGGTAAACTCTAAGGAAGTCAAAACACAGAGAGAAATCAGTGAGATTTCAAAGCTTAGTGGAAGGCTGCATACGGTAGGGCAAACGTCCTGAGGATCAAAACCTTAAGCCACGCGTTTCAATCTCATTTTCCTCTAGCAAATTCTTTAAGTTGAAGGAGCTAAATCAACCTTCAACTTAAGAAAAGATCACAAACTTCCCTTATCTTTGTCTTATTCATGTCTGAAAAAAAGATAGAGAGAAGGAGTTAGCAAATGTATTATGATTATGTTTATTTTTATTTTTCTTGTCTTTTAATGTAATTATTTTTTTCGTTTTTTTTGCACTATTTACTACCTTAATATGTTTATTTTTCTTACGTAGGTTCATGCTCATCTTTTAATCTGTGATCTACTCTCATTATTATCATTAATCTTTTGCTGTTTATGATTTTATTCGCCCCTTTTATATTAACGCCTTTATTATTTACTGTTTACGTTATTTTTATTTTCATTTTTTTCTCTCTCATTCCACTTAGATTTTCGGCTATGATTATTATTATCACTATTATTATTTTCAAAGAGAAAAGAAGTAAAAGAAGTAAAAGAAGTATATGTGTGTGTTAGTGTTGTTGAGAGAATGAAGAAAAAAATAATAAGTAAAAGAAGTATATGTGTGTGTTAGTGTTGTGGGGTGCTAACGCATTCCCCATACACAAATGACTCCCGAACTCAACTCTAGTTTTTGCAGACAATTTTTATTGATTTTTAACTAAAATTTGTTTACTTTATTTTGGTGTCCAATCACATCGTAAAAAAAAATTGGTGGACTCCTATTTATTTTTTTTAAAAATGAACCCTTTTTAAGGACGTCAGTCGCTCCGCGTCGTTTCGGGCACATGGTGACACTATTTTGCATGCAGTGTCACTTGTATGCATTAGGCCAGTAGCTTATCATAAGTACTCGCCATTACAATTAGCTTATGGTAAGGAGCCAAATATTTTCCATTTAAGAATTTTTGGATGTGCAGTATATGTTCCAATTGCTCCACCACAACATACTAAGATGGGTTCTCAAAGGAGGTTAGGAATATATGTTGGATATGGTTCCCCATCAATTATTAAATAATTAGAACCCTTGACGGGTGATGTATTTACTGCACGATTTGCTGATTTTCGTTTTAATGAGACAAATTTTTCAACATTAGAGGAAGGAATTAAGAAGTTGGAAAAAGAAATTACATGGACTGTACCATTATTGTCTCATTTAGATCCACGTACAGATCCATGTGAACTTGAAGTTCAGAAAATAATTCATTTGCAAAATATAGCAAATTAGTTACAGATGCATTTATAGATGCAAAGAAAGTAACTAAATCACATATACCAGCTGCAAATGTCCTATAAAAAATTGATATCCCAACGCAGCAAGTTGTCACTAATGAGTTTGGAACACGCCAGAAGCATGGTAGACTAGTGGGTTCTAAAGATAAAAATCCTCGAAAAAGAAAAATAGTCAATAACCAAAAAGACTTGGTTGAGAATGTAAATACTCATGAAGAAATCCTTGACATGACTAGTGAAGAAGGTAAAATACCTAAAAATAATAATGAGATTTCAATAAACTATGTCATGACACAAAAAAGATGGAACGGAACTAATGTAGTTATTGACAACATTTTTGCATATAATATTGCTCTTGATATTATATCTGAAAATGAAGATTCTAAACCAAAATCTGTTGAAAAATTTCAACATATAAAAATTGGCTTAAGTGGAAAGAAGCAATTGAGGCAGAATTAAACTCACTTTCAAAATATCAGATTTTTGGACCAGTAGTCCGAACACTAGAAGATGTCAAACTTGTGGGATACAAATGGGTATTTGTTAGAAAAAGAAATGGAAATAATGAGATCACAAGATATAGATCAAGACTAGTTGCACAAGGATTTTTACAAAGATCTGGTATTGATTATGAAGAGACATATTCTCGGTGGTGGATGCAATTACATTAAGATATTTAATTTGCCTGACTGTGTGTGAAAGTCTAGATATGCATCTTATGGATGTAGTCACGACATACTTTTATGGATCTCTTGATAATGATATTTATATGAGAATCACAAAAGGATTTAAGATACCTGAAACATATAAATCAAGTTCTCGAGAATTATATTCAATAAAGTTACAAAGATTATTATATGGATTGAAACAATCAGGATGAATGTGTTACAATCGCTTGAGTGGATATTTGTTGAAAGAAGGATATCAAAATAATCCAATATGTCCATGTGTTTTTATAAAGAAATTACAGTCAGAGTTTGCCATTATAACTGTATATGTTGATGACTTAAATATAATTGGAACTCCTGAAGAGCTTTCAAAGGCGATAGAATGTCTTAAGAAAGATTTTGAGATGAAAGATCTCGGAAAAACAAAATTTTGTCTTGGCTTGCAAATTGAGCATTTAGCAGATGAGATATTTGTTCACCAGTCAACTTATACAGGAAAAATTTGCAAAGATTTTATATGGACAAAGCACATCTATTAAACATTCCAATGGAAGTTCGTTCACTAGATGTAAAGAAAGATATATTTCGACCTCGAGATGATAACCAAGAACTTCTTGGTCCTTAAGTACCATATCTTAGTGAAATTGGTGCACTTATGTATCTTGCTAATAATATAAGACCAAATATTGCATTTTCGGTAAATTTATTAGCTAGATACAGTTCTTCTCCAATAAAAAGACATTGGAATGAAATTAAGCATATACTCCGTTATCTCCGAGGAACGATTGATATGGGTTTATTTTATTTAGATAAATCAAATTTTGATCTAGTTGGTTATGCAGATTCTAGATATTCATCTGATCAACACAAAGCTAGATCTCAAAATGTTATCTGTTCACATGTGGAGGAATTGCTATATCATGACGATCAGTGAAACAAACTATAACAGTTACTTCCTCAAATCATGCTGAAATTCTTGCAATTCACGAGGCTAGCAGAAAATGTGTATGGCTTTCATGTGGCTTGTCTTCTAGTAAAAGTCTTCCGACAATATTATACGAAGACGACACAACATGTATAGCCCAAACCAAAGGAGAATATATCAAAGAAGATAGAACAAAGCATATTTCACCCAAGCTTTTCTATACTCATGATCTTGAAGAAATGCCGACATCAATGTACAACAAATTTGTTCGAAGGATAACTTGGCAGACTTAATTACAAAATCATTACCAACCACAACTTTTGAAAAATTAGTACACGACATTGGAGTACGACGACTCAAAGATCTTAAGTGATGTTTCCGTGAGAGGGAGCAAAATATTGTATTCTTTTAGAAGTATTAAAATATATGAAATATGTATTATTTTCCCTTCACTAGGATTTCTTTTCCCATTGGGTTTTTTCCTAGTAAGGTTTTAACGAGGCATATTTCATATATATAATGGGCATCTAAGGGGGAGTATTATAAATATCATAAAATAAGTGTAAATTAGATGCTCATGCTTAGTGTCCATTGGCCCTGTGTCATACCTTTATTTACCCATGTATTATCTATGTGTCTTAAGATAACACACTATTTGTGTCCATGTAATCTACTTCCTACTTGACAAATTGCCTATAAATAGTGGCATTTTGTGGGTTTAGGAGACACACTCACATTGGTGAAAATTCAAATACTTGGGGAGATAGTGGAGAAATTTGGAGTTATTTTTTTTAGTTATTTTATATATATTTTATTATTATTATTATATTATATTTTTCTAATATTTGTATTGTTGTGATGCTCGTTTTGCTCCTCAATTTTACAACAAATTTACACCTATGGATTTTGCATTTGTTAATTAAAACTGTAAACTAACAATGATATTAATTTAAATTTGGAACATTGGTAAATGTATCCATTTACATAATTCTTCCGATTTTATTCTAAAATTATTGTATGAGAATTATAGTTGTTTCAATTAAATTCTTATAATTTGATTAATTTAGGGTGTGTTTGGAATACATTTACAAGTGTTTAATTTAAAAAATAAGTCATTTTGGAAAAAATTGGAGTGCTTGGCAACCATCCAAAATAGATTTTGAAGTGTATTTTAACCGTCTTTATCAAAAGAGTTTAAATAAAAATGAGTTTTTTGAAAAAAAAATTTGTCAAGTCAATCCAAATGGGATTTAGACCCTTTATTAAGATTTTTATCGAAAATCGTGAATTCATCAATTCTTACACGTACTTATTTTCTTCAAATGTCAGATTAACAAAATAGATGATTTTCAATGAAAATCTTAATGGAGAGTTTACTTGGAAAAATTATAAGTCTAATACAGCGTTTATCCATACAGAATGTAATGAAGTGTATACGTTGATACACTGAGGTTTAAATTGTTACAAACTTCAAATTTAAAATGTATAAGTTGATAATTTTTCTTTAAGATTTATTGAAAGCATGAGGCTTAAGATTAGACATTTGAAAGATAAAAATCAAAACGAAACGAAATCCAAAGTACATTGATTAAAATGGTACTATTAAACATAAATATTGAAATCAAATGAATAGTAGTAGCTCATTGCATTTTTTAGTAAGATTCTATCCACACGTGCTCAAGCCAAATCGACTTATGAAAGAGAATTGATGGCCATAGTTATGGTAGTACAAAGATGAATGTCATATTTGTTAGGAAGACATTTTATCATTTGTACGGATAGACAGTGTAACAACCTGACTTTTTGAGATCTCTATTTGAGTCACTACTTCATGTATGAAATTTTTAAACAAAAACTTTTTGACCAATTTGATATAAAATGAAGGGCCCGCTTGGATTGACTTGAGAAAAAGTGTTTTTCAAACAATTCATTTTTATTTAAACTCTTTTGATAAAAAAAAATTGTTTAAAATACACTTCAAAATTTATTTTAAGTGGTTGTCGAACACTCCAATTTTTTTCAAAATGACTTATTTTTTAAATTCACACTTAAAAATGTATTCCAGACACACTCGAAATCTATCAAAACAAATATAAAATTTTTAAGATGATTTATAATAATAAATAAAACAAAGTGAAACTTTTTCCAAGGTCCCCTAAAACATTCATGGAACGTAACATTTAAAAGGTTTTCTGATTAGTCATGTGCCCAATACATTCCTGTCTTTACCTGAAAAAAATATTTAATGAAAGAATGATTATTTAAAATACTCCGTTAGTAATCTCACTATTAGGGTCAGACTATGCAATCACATGCAAATATGAACGAAATGTTCTTAACTGGTGGGACCTATAAAGCTTTGCTTTTTCTGAAATTCACTCCATTTCCTTTTCCTTGGATGTGCATCAATCAACTCAATGTATATCAATTTCATATATATTGAACCTTGAAACTGGGCACACATCAATTTCATGTCTAGGTATGCATTAATTACATATACACTAAAATCTATCTAAGCACATCAATTTCATGTAACTTAGAGTTGTTGGACATGTATCAATTTCATACATGCATGTGCATCAATTACATACACACTAAAATCTATCTAAGCACATCAATTTCATGTACATATGCATTATGCATGAGGTCCCCACATAATTTTATATAAACCGATAATGTCGAGCATGTAATTGCTTATAAATATCATTCATAGATTTCATGGTAAACATATAAAAATGTCACACTCAGCATAAGTTCAAGTAATCAGTTAATTGACGAAGCTAAAGCATCAATAAGTAAAAATTTGCATGGCACATAAGGCATGTTCAAGTAGCAAAGTCACTTACCTCAATATGAATTCGAGCAACTAAACTTTTCTTGAATTAACCCTAAACATAAATCAAAATTAATTTATATATTTAGGGCCTAAACCATCCTAAACGTCTCCAAACACTTACTCAAGTTGTAGTTCAATCCAAAATTACTTCTAAACCGCCAAACAATAATTCAACCTTGTACACAAGTCAATAGGGAATTAGAACCAAATTATAGCAGTTAAATCAAACCCAAAAGGGTTTTGAAACCTTAAATGCTTATTAAAGACTTGCCGAAGCAATCTTAATTCTGCTGGACAGCATATTAACGACCTCCTAAAACTTCAATATATAATCCAAACATTATGGTTAAATTAAATTTATGCCCAACACTTAGTGGGTATTCAAGAACTTTCAAGAAAACCCACAAACTCTTAAATAGGATCCTTACCCACAATCCCCAATAATCCGGCAATCCACTACGGCTGCAGTCAGAGTTCAACGACTGGCAACGAATGGCGGCTGACGATGGTGCTGTGTAGAGAACCATACGAAAGAGAGATGATCCACCAATGACCAGTCGAAGGTGCGATGGCTTGCAGTCAGGCTTTTAAGAGGCGGCTAACGTTTTGTGTTAACTAGAGGTGTGTGCACAACTACAATGCTTAATTTTTAACTTTTTTTTTCAACACACACACATATTTCCCTTTTCAATTTTCAATCTTTAATGGATTTAAGTCCAAACTTCCAAATATTTTATCAAGTATACATGAATTATATAGCTCATCATAATAACTTAGTTTAGGTTCCAAAATTCAAAATAAAACTCAAATAATTTGAGATAATTAATTTGAAATCACCTGAAATTTAAGATGTCACAAGTAGTCTATCAAGTATATCATTGAACAAAAGGTGATCTAACCAGAATACCAAAATTAGGTGTCAAAGCTACTCGGCTACGACTTCGAAGTCCACTACAAATCGAGTTCATAACAAGGTTGTTGATACCTTATCATGGATACCCCTACGGATCACCTAACTAGTATGAGAGTGCCAACCATTCAAGATGTGAAAGTGATTCAATTTGAAGAGTGGCTGATGAGTATCTTTGTAAGATTCGTGCCGACTTAGAATTTGAACCAAAAAGTCACCCAAAATTCTCGGTCCTTCAAGGAAACCTGCTGAATGAGGATCAATTGGTCTTCGGCCAACTATGTCTTGATTCCCACGATCCTCCACATGTATCACGATTCAATTTTGGGAGGACACTTGAGTTTCCTTCGATAAACGTTTGACTAGTCAACTCTAATATGAAGAGTATGGTGAAGAAGTATGTTGATGAATATGAGGTTTGCTAGAGGAATAAGTTAAGTTCCCTTACCTAGTGGGTCTGTTACAACCCTTACCATTGTTAGAACGAATTTGGGATGACATCTCAATGGATTTTGTTGAAGGGTTACCTCGTTCGCAAGGCTACAATATCGTTTTCATTATTGTTAATCGTTTGAGCAAGTACTTCCATTTCTGCCTTTGAGTCATCTGAATACCACCAAATCAGTAGCTAATTTTTTTGTGTGAAAGAGATTGTAAAACTGCATGAGTTTCTCAAGTCTATTGTCTTGAATTGTGATAAAATCTTTATTAGCCACTTTTGGAGTGAATTATTTAATTTACAAGGAATGCAACTTAGGCGCAACACGGCCTACCATCCTCCAATGGATGGGCAGACAGAAATTGTGAATAAAAGTTTGGAAACATATTTTCATTGCTTCTAAAGCAAAAATCGCGAAACAATGGGCTTAATGGCTATGTTGGGTCAAGTATTGGCATAACACCACGTACCATGCGACTCTAAAAATTTCCTTTTTCTAGATTTTACAGGCACGCCCCACCGGCACGGTTGTTTTATGGGAGACAAAAGTCCTCTAATGCATCCCTTGAAGAGCAATTGGTGGAACGTGATGCAGTAATTCAGGATTTGAAATGGATGGATGAAGCCATTTGCACCACTGTGAGCTAGAATTTGAGATGGATGAGTGGGTCTATTTGAAACTTCGTTCCTATCGTCATGCGACTTTAGTGAAATGGCTGATGCCAAAACCTTGGTGTAACACAAGTGCATGTATCAAATAATAATATAGTTAAAATGACCTTGGTCGAGTATCGTCCTTGGGAATCAAATTGATAATCTTTTAGCTATTTTAGAGATCGTTCCAATTTATTTAGGGGACCAACTTGTGATGCAATAAAAGTGATCAAATATGAATATTATTGATAAAGCTAGAGACGTTCTAGGGAATAGATTTCATCAATTGAATTACTAAACTCAATTGTTTTACCTCTTGAACCAACATTACCTAGGTCTATAAGTCTTTTATCCAGAATGAATCTCTCTAAAACAATCTTTTCCTTCACTTAATTACTAATTACTAATCACTTGAAACCATATAATTAAGTAAAACATTAAGATTTTTCATCAACAATCTCTACGGTTATCTGACTACTCTAGGTGTTCAAATGATGGTCTAACATGCATGCTCTAATATAGAACCCTCTCGTTAAAGTAAGATTTTAAATCATGAAATCATTCTAGCATTGATCAAGCATTCAAAAGCATTAAGAATGATCATACTAGAAAACATTAATGTAAATTGACATTCAGGAATCACAAAATGTTTAGCAACAAACCAATGAATTCATCTACCCTTAAAACTATGAGAATTTAGCCTAACATGGCTTCCATAAACTGAACCATCATTAGAATGCAAGAATGCAAAAAATAATCCAAGATACAAAAAGGAAAATAAGACATTATTCGACGTTCCAATTCTGTCTCTATAGTGGAATTGACCTTCCAACGCTCTCCAATTGACTCCAACATCAAGTACCTCAGTATTATGCTCTAAATACTCTTTCTAGGCCTTTGAACTTGATGATGGCGGCTGGCTAAAAACTCTAGATTAAATAGACAAAAATTTCTAAAGCTGCAAAAATTTTTCAAAAAATAATCTATTCGCCCAACGCGCTGGCGCTGCGACACTCTCTAATCTGCCCATTCTGTAACTTACACCATGCCGCAACACTGCTCTGTTTTGAAAAGTCCTTTCTTTTTCCTCCATCTTTTTTTTTTTAATGTTTGGCTCAATTTTTTTTTTTTTTTTTTTTTTTTTTTTTTTAACTCTGAATCTCAATCTCAAATACAACCCTTGAAAATCACTAACAAGTGTTATCAAATCTAATAAAATCATGTAAGAATTATTCTAAATCTAAGACAAATAAAGCACATTTTAGATGCGTTTCAACAATGGAGTAAAAAATTCTCACCCAAGTACTTCAAGCCTTATCAGATCCTCGAGCGAATCAAGAAGATTGCCTGTAGACTAGCATTACCAGCTGAGTCATCCATTCATCCCGTCTTCCATTTGTCATAGTTGGAATAAGCTCTCAACAACACGACTCCTATTGAACCCCATCCTCTATTCTTGACTGATGATTTTGAATGGGAAGTCATTCCCAAAGAGGCATTTGCTTGTCATTTCAATGACAACACTAAAGAATGGGAGCTGTTAATTCAGTGGAAGGGCTTACTAGTACATGAAGCGACTTGAGAAAGTATCTATTTGATCAAAGAACAATGCTCGTCTTTCTCCTTAAGGACAAGGAAACTTTCATCCCGGGGTATTGTTAGGCTCCTGCTTATACAAACTTATGTTAGTAGGGGCAAAAGTGGGAATTCACCCCCTTAGTTAGTTGTGGTACGGTTAGTCTATGTACAAGGGGTGCTATTGTATTTTGTGTTTATGCTTATTTTGGTGTATTGTGTAATATGAACTTCGAAGAGATCCACCCTCTTGAAAGGTGCGAACTTATTATTTTGTGATTCTTAGTAAAATATCATGACTCTCTTGGAAGAGTCCTTATAAAACTGAATTAACGCACACAATTCAACCGTTCAACATTGTCTGAGGTGATGTTCAAGGGGGAGGGTTTCAAAGTTGAGGATCAATGGGGGTTTCTAATCGATTTTAAGGATAAAAGATTTTGCAAATCTCCTAACTCAATGTTGTAAGTAAGGATACTAATACAATTGAATTAACGTTTCCCTTAGTAATCTCAACATGTAGACTAATTTGAACTTCAGTAAGTTTTTGTTTCATTTTCTTAGTTCTCGAGTCTTGAAGAATATGCATATTTGGTCTTTGAGTTTTCAAAATATATCTTTTAAGTTCTCAAATTTTTAAAAATAGTTGCATTTGGTCCTTATGTTTTCAAAATGTACTTTTTTAGTCACTAAATTTTTAAAAGTAGATTTAAAAGGTCTCTAAAATAATTTTTCTATTACTTTAAATTAGAAAAATAATTAAAAAATTTATCTCTTCTCAATAAACTTATTTTAAAACATATTTTTCTAATTCAAAATGTCATAGAATTTAAAATTAAAAAAAACTTGAGGATTAAAAAGTTATATTTTTTAATCTCAAGAGTCAAATGCACGTATTCTTAAAAATTCAAAGACTAAAAAGATATATTTTAAAAATTTAAGGACAAAACATGTCTATTCTTCCAAATTCGAGGGCTAAAAGGATAATTTTTCCTTAATTTTTCAACCACCATATATAAATAAAATTGATTATTTCTCTTTTCAAAAAAGTTTTTCTTTTAATGTCTTTAATCACTTGACTGAGGAAGTTATACGATTTTTTAAAATTATCATTTTAATTTTCATAAATAATTATATTTCTCATATCAAATATGGGCCACACACTTAAGAGGCCAAATAAGATAGGCCCATCAAAAGAATAGCCGAATGACGGATCGGACCAAGCCCATTACATTCACCCATCGTCGTCGTTGGCCAACGGAGGTCCAAAGCAGCACCGACCGATCATGGTGTGTCATGTGTTGCTTGCGACAGCTACGTCTAACCAACGACGATAATCAATTTCAATCCAATCCAATGCCTTGATTTTTCACTAACACTGCCAACGGCAAATGGCTTCCGTATATCGTGATCGGACGTCGGAATTTCGGTCACTGTTGGAGACGCTGAAGAAGATCGGCGGAGCCACATCCGACGTCAATCCAGCGCAAAATGAACCATCGGCGTCTACACCCTCCGGGTCACCGGCCTTTGCACGATCAGAATTCAGCAAAAAGGCCTCGCGTATCGGATTGGGAATCCAAGAAACCTCTCAGAAGATCGTGAGGCTCGCTCAGTGTATGCATTTTTCGTTGCCCTTCTTGAAGCTATGATTATATTTTACCCCCTTTTGCTGCGTGTATTGATTGGTTCAAGTATGGATGGTTTTTCGGGTTGATTTTTTTGTAATTCAGCAATTAGGGTTTTGTGAATTTGTTTCCATACCTGATGATCTTCCATGAGTAGTGGAATGATTTTGGTAAGTTTGCTAATCTGCATCCTGCTGTCTATTATGAACATTTAAAGTCGATTACTTTGTATTGATCAAATTATTGTCTGCAATTTGATTTTTGTTTTCTGAGAACGATGCTGCAAACGGAAGCTAGTTACATGAAACGCTTTGATACATGAAGTTAATTAATGATAGTTATCTATGTATTGCAATGAATGTACATGATAGGAAACAAAAAATTTCATTGGAGATGAAACTTCAAAAGGGGTCATATCCAATGGATTACAAAAAAAAAAACGTCTCCAATTGGTCAAGATTAGTTAAACTATAGTTACAATAAGGGGGCTCGATTTACACCAAGAGTAAGAAGAGTAGTAGAAGTGAGAGTTGTATGGAACCTTGTTCCTTATCAGTAAAGACCCGGGAATTCTGTTCGAGCCACGCAGTCTAAAGGAAACCACGCACAAAGTTCAGCCAAAGAATTTTCTTTTCCTTTTTAAATGGATGCCCATTGAAAGGGTGTGATAGGATGTCTCGAGTATGTTGAAGGAGGGGGCTATACGCCAACCAAATTCTGAATGTACATGTACTAATGTAATAAAGCATTAGTTGATTTACAAATCAGGAGCACAAAGCTCTGAATCAGCAACTGTTTTGTAATTTGATTTTCTAATGGGAATACAATCTGTATGACTTATTAATGTAATACCTCGTTTATTTATTAAAGAAAAGGAAATCACACTCCACAATTACACAAATTTTCACATGTCTTCCGCTTCTTTTTAATTTCTCTTATTCAGTTGTAGAGTACTGGTTGAAATAAGAAATGGTTAATTGCTAGGAAGTACTCGCGACTAATGAGGCCCCCTTCTTTATCCTTCTGAACTTTGCAGTGGCGAAAAGATCATCAATGTTTGATGACCCAATCCAGGAAATACAGGAAATGACTGCTTTGATTAAGAATGATATTACATCCTTGAATGTAGCTATCACAGACTTGCAAACCATCCATAACATGGAGACAACAGAGGGGAATTATTCAGAGGATAGGGTGGTTCATTCAACAGCTGTCTGTGATGACCTGAAGAGCAGACTTATGGGAGCTACAAAACAGCTTCAAGATGTGCTAACTACAAGAACAGAGGTCCATCTGAAACATATCGATCAAACATATCCCATGCTTACTCAACTTTGGTTTCCTAAATATTTAGGCTTATTCTTCTAAATTCTAATTACAATATTTTAATAACAGAATATCAAGGCCAATGAGAGCCGGAAGCAAATATTTTCTGCAAATGCATCCAGAGAAAGTCCTTTTCAAAATCAACCCAAAACTGTAACACAACCTCCACCTTGGTCAAGTAATACATCTGGAAGTGCCCAATCACCCTTGTGAGTATTCCTTGAAGTGACATGCGAATATTGCTTCTAAATCGTAGAGACAGGATAAGTTTTCTCTTCTGATAACTTAGTTGTTTACGCATTTTCATATCAGGTTGTCATCAAATGGAGCTCAAGTTGGGGGTCAATTAAGGTTTGTTTCATGCTAACCATGTTCTGTGTTCTTGTTCTTGAAGAGTTGGAAAGCCACGTACTTCTGAAAGATAAAAATAGTGCTTATTATGCCTATGGTTTTAGCCGAGTCAGATCTTTTATCCGTTGGCCTGTGCTCATACATGGTTGAAATTAGTATTTCACAGTCATATATGCATGCAGTTGGTGTTCTTTTTATCTATACACTTGATGCTTCCTAATGACTTTTAAGAAAGTTGCATGATTCCCTTCTTCACCAATGTAATGTGGCGAGGGATTTCATCATGTTATTGTATCCAGATATGCTTGCCATCTTAACCTACATATCAATCATAGACATGATTTATGAATGGTTTTTTGTTGCATTGTGGTTGATATCATTTTTCATTAACGTTTTATTTAGCTTTTTGGAATTTGTTTATCCCGATGGTTAGTTGGCATTTTGAAGACTGGATCTGGTTGCTTAGTTAATATTTATAATTGAAATGGCACAGAAGGTGCAGTGCAGTAGAGTAATCTGCTTGTCCATAACTATTTGTATTGTGCCTTGTTAAGTCAGACGAAGGTTGGCTGTGGAGAATATGAACACCCCATCACAGCAAATGGAGATGTCAATGTTACAGCAGGTGGTTCCTAGGCAGGAAAATTATTCACAAAGTCGTGCAGTTGCGCTCCATAATGTGGAATCCACCATATCAGAACTCAGTGGAATTTTTACACATCTTGCCACAATGGTAGCACATCAAGGAGAACTTGCTATCAGGTATTATGTCCTTGCTTAGATGTTTCTTGTTAAGAAAACAAAAAGCAAACATTTCTCTGTTTGCTTGGATTTGGATCTTTGTTGTACTCGACATCCCTTACCTTATTCACATCCTCAATTACTTCTCGTTTTTATGCTATTCTTCAAATTGTGCATGTGAAACCTAACTGAAACTTCCATCCTCTGAATTAAGTTTGGTTATTGGTTCATCATCAGGATTGATGACAACATGGATGAATCATTGACAAATGTAGATGGTGCTCGGAGTGCTCTTTTAAGGCATCTTAACCAGATATCATCAAACAGATGGCTTCTTATAAAAATATTTGCCATTTTAATAATTTTCTTGATGGTCTTTATTTTCTTGGCATGAACTTCAGCTCCCAAAACCTAACTTCTAAAATTTTTGCTGACGATATTGTGTGGCTTTCTCCATGTCCATCAGTAGTTTACACTTATCATGAGTCTGATCGTGCTGTAAGTTCCTCCCCCCCTCCCCCTCCCCCTCCCCCTCCCCTGTAGATTCAAGCATATTCCTTTTCATTTTGGAGTTCGATTAAGTTTATTATGTACGAGAATGCAATGAGTTGCTTATATTTTTACAGTTGAATGAAAGAAGCATATATACTGTATTGTGGGAATTTGAATTTGGCATATATCAAATTTCTGCTTGGGATTACGAATTCAATCTCAAATTCATTAAAGTTAAATTCTCCTTGTTCAACTATGTTAGAACTGTGTTTGATATCTTGAGAAACATAAACCTGGGGCATGCATATCTAAAGTAATGTAATCTCTACTTAAAAGCTGAACAAGGGAAAGGAAGTGAAATTCTTGGGGGAGTCGAAATTGTTCGATTGATCTCTCCTTCGATTTTTTATTTTATTTTATTTTATTATTATTTTTTTTTTGTAGCCTCATATTAGACCCCATACATCTTTTTTGATAGATTTAGATAATAGATCATAGACTAGAACATTTTTGAGCTACAAAGATTGCCATTTTAAGCAGGCTCTGATAGAAAAGGAAAGATTAGAAAGCATGATTGGGATGTAAAGTTATGTGAGAAGAGTCTTCATTGTGTTTGTAATGCCTGCCATTTTGAATTCATAACTATTGAATAGTACACGTTTGAGCTGAAATCTCTCATCTTTTGAATTTTCTGAAAGGATTTGAATGATTTTGAGCTACTTTGGAGACAGATCCGATCTTATCTTTGCATTATAATGTTGTATTATTTGTTGTACGATGCGAGCACTACACTTCATTTCGAAGCTTTTTGAGACTAGCACCATGGATTTTCTTGAAAGGAGCAAAAGAAAGCAAAGTGATATTTAAATGCTAGGTTTTGTTTTGTGTGTTTGTGTTTTCTTCCCTTCTTTTTAAAACTTACTTTTACTGTTGTTACAAATATTTTTCTTCCCCTTCATTATTATTATTGTTCTTATTATTTGACAACTTTTATTATTGTCATTATAGTCCTCTTAATGTTAGCATTTTATTTTATTTTAATTTAATTATTTTTTGTTTTGAGAAAACCCTCTTAATGTTAGCCTAAAGAATGGGATACATTAGCCAAACACGCATGTTATCATTCTAAAGTTTATAGTTATACAAAAGCACAAAATAGGAAATGAAAGCAATAAAGAAAATAACTGAAAAAGAACAAAACATTGTTTTTGTTTTATGGTCTAAAATTTGGAAAGTTGCATCTATTTTGAGTTTTTTTTTCTCTCTTTATTTTTGTTTTTGTCTTGTTTCTTTGTCTTTAGAGTCATTGAATCAATATGTCTATGACATATATATAATATATGATCTTTAAATTTTGTAGGTTAAAAATCACTTTTAGTTCCTAAACTTTCAAAGAACTAGCAATTGAGTCCTTAGCTTTAGTTTGTAATGATTTAGTTTCTATACTTTCAATTTTGTAATAATTTAGTTCTTCAACTTTACTATGTAGCAATTTACTACTTGTACTTTAAAATTTGTAATGATCTAATCCATATCGTAGAAATTATTGTTTAGACTTAATGAGATTTCTTGCGTAAATAGATCAATGAACTAATTAGAATTTCAATATTTTTATAAAATACAAAGTTTACATCATAAAGTAATAACAATTGACATCTAATTTTGATAAAAATCTTTATGTTAGGGAGTAATTTGTTACAAATTTAAAAGTACAATGACTAAATTGTTACATACTAAAGTTTAAGAACTAAATTGTTACAAAATTGAAAGTTATAGGAACTAAATCATCACAAATCAAAGTTTGGTGACTAAATTGTTACTTTTATGAAAGTTTAGTGTATCCTGGTTTGGGAACTGAAATTTAAGAACTAAATTGTTACAAAATTGAAAGTTATAGGAACTAAATCATCACAAATCAAAGTTCGGTAACTAAATTGTTACTTTTATAAAAGTTTAGTGTATCATGGTTTGGAAACTGAAATTTCAAAATAAAGAATTAAACAAACAAATTATCTTTTAAATAAATATACTATTTTAGAGTATAAACAACTCATCTTTTTTATTTTTTTAAAACATGAAATATAACTTTGTTGTTAATTGAATAACATTGTTTTAAAATCACTAAACACACAAATCTTTAGTTGTTGCTTTTAATATTCATGTGTTCGGTTGATTTTATTATTTAAGAATTATATGATGCGTTGGTTTGTTAATGAGTGATTTTAAAATCGTTAAAATCTTTTAATGATTCAAAATCAATTGAAGAAATGAAAATTGCATTTGAAAGTGTAAAATCAATTTAGAAACTTACCTGAATCCTATCCTAAGTATGGATACCATGAATTGAACTCACAACCCACTACCACCAGGCCAATCCATGATTATTGTGTTTCGTAGTGATTTTGAGTATGATAAAAGTGATTTCTACCATTTAAAAATCACTTTCAAACATGTAGTAAGTTAGAACGGTAAGGGTCTAATATAGTCTTTTTGAAGTACAAATACTAAATATACACAACTCCTAAAGTTAATTTTTTAATCGTTAAAAAAAGAGCACATAAAATATAAAATTTAACTTAATTTTTGAAGGAGATAGGGTGCTCCCAAAGTGGGATCTTTTGGGAGAGTAATATTTGGGTGAAGAAAGGCAAATCAATGGCCGACATGGATTTAAAATTTCAAGTCTTGAAGACCATGATGGAACTACAAAAGAAGTGGAAGATGACCAGTAGTGAAAAGACTGCTAATAATATTAATAATATTAAGCATGAAATTTTGTCACTCCCTAACTTATTCATTCATGATTCCCACTATATCTTATATTTCAACCACTCTTCCAACCCAAATCCTTCACTCATTTAGGAAGAATGGGGGAGTTAGATTATAGTTTTAGGGGAGTTAACTCTTTTGGTAGGTCTTTACTATGATAATTGCATATGACTTACATGCTAAATATTCATCAATTTAATCTTCTTATTTATGCATTTATATGCGTCTTTATCTTATATCGACTGTAGCTCAATTGTCGTCAAGCTTTTTTTGTTTCCTTTTTAATCTTAAAAATGCTTTTCTTATTGTAAAATTTTGTATGAGAAATGTTACATCCGCAAAGCCCTACATAGACCAGCATGATCTAGCGTGTAATGTACTATTTAAAAAACAATAGGAATTTAAGTAATTAGATGATATTAGAAAGGCTTAACCCTATAATCTAGGGTGAGATTAAATAGCTACATGTTAGTCGATTATTGCCTAATTAATTGTGAGTTATAACTCAACTAAGTGAGATTGACCAAAGTCATTTTGTTTGGAAAAACTTCCTAATACTACCACAAGAATAAACAGAAAAAATAATTGAAAAATTAAAAGAAAGTAATAAAACTGGGGCACAAGAATTAACATGAAAAAACTTCAATCTGGAGAAAAAATTACGGACCAAAAAGAAATTCCACTATGTGAAAGATTATTACAATCACACAGAAATTCCTCCTCGATTCCAATTACAAAGAAAACATTTTTTCAAAGCATTATACCATTTACACAACTGAGTTAGTATTACAAGTTTAAAATGCTTCAAATTAGGATGACTTGAAATTAAAGCTATGAGCTCCTTTTGTAGTGTTTAAAGTCCATAATTTTTTTGAACATTTTCGATGTGAGACGGTCACTCTTCTAATATTTTTGCCAAAAACTTAACACACTTAACCAACATTGGATTACAACTAAAGTGCAATGAATTATAGCTTAAAAGAGATTATAAATAATAAGGTGAACTCTAGCTGAAGTGTGAAAGGTTAAGCCACCTAACCGAAGTGGATTATTGCTACTCATCCAAGTAAAAAGGTTAAGTGGATGGTAGCCTACATGTTAGCAACTCACTATATCTTCCAATAGTGAAATAGTTAAAATTACTTTTGTTATTTTAAAAATTACTTTAAAACATATTTTTAATAATTAAAAGTTCATTTTGATGACATGAGAATTACGTTTAAAGGTCTAAAATTAAACATTAAATTATATTTGAGTGATTAAAAGCACATTTCAAAGTAATTTTGAACACGATAAAAGTGATTTTAACAATTCCAAAATCACTCTCAAACATGTACCACAACAATTTTTCATACACAAAAAGAAAAATAGACTTGTATAAATTATTTTACTTGACCAAATATGTTTGTTAAATTCTAAATTAACGTATTTCATATTAACACACCATATTGGTGTGTTGCTGATCTTGTCGAGTCACTCCTTTATTACTTTGTGTTTGGTCTGAATTGACCTGCAAGAGAACTCGTATTGGTGCAGTGTCAAGCGGAATACACTATGTTGCTTAAGTTAGTACACAAGCCTTTAATTTGACTAAGAACACAATGCTGGATTAAAACCCAAGCGCAACGGAAACATATCAGAACCCTATCTCAAAATTCATTTTAAAAATTTTTGAAATACTTCTACATTGGTAAAAAAAACCTAAAATAATCTAGGTTAAGCATATAGAATACAAAAAAAATGAGAGAAGAAAAAACTTTTGTGTCACCACCACTTGGACACCTTCTTTTTCTTTGAATCTTGAGGAAAGGTTAAGCCACCTAACCGAAGGGAAAAAAAAACGTAGAGAATTTTTTGTTGAGAGAATGAACCATTCAATTCTTTTCTGTTAGATGCTATACAAGGAAGCGAGAGAAAATGGGAAACGTGGGTGTTATCCCACGTATTAAGTAACTCTCTACGTGGGAGTTACAACTAATTTAATATTAATTAAATTAATTAATTAAATTAATAATTAATAATTAATTAAATCTAATTTAATTAACCAATTCATTTAAATCATATTTAAATGAACATCTCTCACATAACCTATAGTTTTAATTCAATTAATTTAATTAAATCAAATTTAATTAAATTAGATTAAATTAAATAACTAATTAATTCTCCAATTAATTAATTACCAAATTAAATATAAAATATTTAATTTTAACTTGCATTTGAATCAAATTCAAATACATTTCTCTCATTACCTATAGTTTTAATGTAAATCTAATGCGCATTAATTTTAACCTATAGTTTTAATATAAATCTAATTCATATTAAAATAATATTTGAACAATTTCAAATATTTAATTCTCTTACAAATTAACTTTGAATCATATCCAAAATTATATTTATACTATAAAGTTTAATTTGTAAAATAAACTTTATATTATAATGTATCATTATACGTTATACTTTTCCCTTAGTAAATTTGAACTTTTCAAATTTCATCCAAGAATAAATTTCCTCAATATTCTTTACGAGCTAGGAAGAGGACCTAATGGACCTACAGATCAGAAGCTCCAACGATATGAGATTAACGGGCTAAACTCATTAACCACATTAATCAATATTCGTTAACTGTGGGTACACTCCACTAAAGACCCACAACTGCACTCTTCTCACTGTAGATATATTTCCGTGTCCACGGATATAGACCAATAACAACAAGTTAGTCCTTCACAAGTGTTCGTAACACCAGCTGGGTCAAATTACCGTTATACCCCTTGGTTACTTCTAAATCCTTAAGTACCAGTGCTCCTCTAATGAACAACCTATTTATGGTCCAACCATCAAACAGAAACCCCTCTCGGGCCAGTGAGAGGGTAGGGCCCTTTGTTCAAGTCCCGGAGACACCACTTAAGGGAACACTTATCTACTTACCCTAAAGTCGGGAAGGAGTGAAATCCATCTTGTATAATTATGTTCCCAGCTCCCCACTCAATCTTGTCCCCAAAATGGTAGGCATATCGAGTCGGCAAACGGGCCACTCTCACCCATACAAATCAAAGGACAATCCCTCGTGAACAGGAGTTCATAATATACTCAAGATTAAGACTAAGTTGTCTAGGTCAACCTATTGAAATAGAAACCTAACTAGTCAACGGAGTTATATCTAGTGGTTACTATTTCGTGGTCCAGTCTTATGCAAACTCATTGCATAGGATACCCCCACTCGCATGTTTCCTACACGAACGCGTTGGATCATTGCGTTTGTATCAAATACAAAGTGGACCGTATCCATAATGTTACCAAGATAAGGTATCCAACCCTATCCTTATACTATAGACCTTTTAGGCTGTAACTTGAACATTGATCTCTATATGTCTCTACATATTGTTCAAGACTCATAAAACAGCCTAGGATGTTAGTTTATTGAATTTTAGGGTTATTAAAAGAAGATAAAATAATCAATAACATTTATTGAATCATAATGAATAACCATTTATTAATGACGGTCAAAATACAACATTTACTATCTACGAGTTTTAGGGCATAAAACCCAACACACAAAAGATTGCTTACTCCTTGAGTTAATGAAACGAGACAATTTATAAAGTCCATGCTCAGACGTATTCACTTAGTACATGTGCAGTGCGATTGTTGAGATCATGGAGTTTGGTCTGCGAGCTAGACTCATCCATTTTTCTTTTGGTAAAATTGAACAGGCTCGATTAGACCAACCCAAAATTCGAGATCACATCTTCTCATTTTGAGATGTGCAGACTCTTAGGATTTCTTTGGATCTGAACCCGCACATCAGCTTAGACCTTGACTTAGATAACCCGGCCAATTAGCACACCACACACAATTGTATTACATCTTTCAACATTGTCACTCTCTCACTTTCTAGCTAACTCTGCATGACGTACGTGTAAGTTATAAAGCACAATAATGACCACTAGATTTGATTAACATCAAAGTGTTATTGATGGTGGCACAGTACATAGCACACAAACTAAAAATTTAGTGAAACAAGGTGCTTTCTATTTATAATGGATATTTGAGGTGGAGATTCATGACTTTCTTTCTCAAAACTCATTCAACATTTTTCGTTGCAAAAATAAATTTCTCATTTGACATTGAGTCTCGAATCACATTTTTCGTTCCTATATTGATTTTTAGCACCAGCTTGCACGTTATTATTCACTTCAAAAATTCTACATCTTGTCATAAAATTTTGCCTATTTTGTGTTCTTTTGTGGATTTATAAGCTATTCCATCCAATTTTTTTTAGGACTAAAATAGTTATCAAATCGATTTATTGCTTTAAGAAAAATTGAAAATTTAACGTTCCAGGTTCAAGATTCGAAACTTGATAACCATAAAAAGGAATGTGTATCCAACAAAACTAAGCATGCTTAACTTTGGAGTTCTTATGATTGAGTTACCGAAAATGGAAGTGCACACCTTATTGGTATGTGTCGTACACATAATATTTAATTTTCGTCGACATGTCGATATTTTCACCGATGTTTTTATGTTTTCATAGGCCCGATTTCGACATGACAGACATGTTAACTTGTTTAAAAATCATAAAATGTTTATTTACTAATTAAAATTAAAATTAATTTTTTTTATATAATTTTTCTAGAAATACCTATCGAAATCGATATTTCTATCGAAATTGCCGTAAGACGAAGCATCAATATTTCTGTCGACATCGACATTTTAAATCTTGGTCGTACGTAGTAATCAATTCTTTTAGGCCTTTTGATATTAAAATACTTTTATATATATTTTTTAGATTTTTCTCATTTAAATGTGATATTAGTTCATTCATGTACTCTTAACATAATTCAGACTTTTACATCTAAAAAGAAAAATGCATCTAATTTAGCACTACATACCATCTGAGTCGATATCAACTTTTTAAAAAGTTGAGCTGGTCACCAATATAATTTTGAAGAAATTAAAATGGAATCAAATTGACTTTGTGTTTGAATTTGAAGTAATTGAACGGAGTTGACTTGGTTGGGTTGGTTGACATCATTTATAGGAAAAATATCCATTCACAATCTCGGGTGATAAATTTAAACGTTATTGTAAGTGTATCAATTTATACATTCTATTATATTTTGTTTGGATAAATATCGTACAAAACTTATGATCTTATCAATTAAACCCAATTTTCATAAAGAATCAATATAGACTCAATTAAAATCTCATTTAAAAATTGTCCATGCATCAATTCTAATCGTCTATTTTATTAATCCGACATTTGAAAAAGTCTACACATGTAAAAGTTGAATGCATGAAAGATTTTCATTTTAAAATCTTAACCAATAGTCTAAATTGATTCACTTATAACAATTATATTAAAAAGATTAATTGAAAAAATTATATGTTTCACACAATATTGTTCAAACGAAGTCTAAAAAAAGGTATTAATTATTACACTTACGAAAGTATAAAATTTAAATTGATACAATTATTAGTTCAAATTTTAAATCAATACAACTTCATAGTTTAAATTAATATTTTCCTTAAACAAATTTGTGTGCTAATTTCAACTTTAACATCCCTAAATGCTAAATATATTTATAAAAGAACTCTAACAATAATTAACATTCATTCTCTCTTTTGAAGGGAGAGGTTTACTAATTCCTATCCAATAAGGCAATAATCAATGTCTTTAAAAGAAATCACAAAACCAATTTGTGATTTAAAATAGAAGTTTTGTTGGAGAAGAAATTAAATGCAAAATAATAATTTGTAGCCATAAAAAAAAGTCATTAGAAAGGAGAAGAATAATCTAAATAGAATAATTACTTTTTCTTTTATGGCTGCATGAAATGTTGGATCTTTCTTTAATAATGATATGATTAATGGTAAAGCTGCCCTCTTAACCATTCCTTAAAAAATAGAAACAAAATCCTTTCCAGCTAGCGTGCTTGACTAGCTATTATATTTATAAACTATTGTAATTTTTATTACAAAAAAATTGTAATAAAGAAGACCCAAAAAAAAAAGAAAAAAAAAATATAGATTGTTGTAAAATTGAGGAGCAAAACGGGCACCACGAAAATACAAATATTGGAGAAATATAATATAATAATAAAAAATATATAAAATAATAAAATAACCAGAAATGAAAATTTCTCAAATTTTCCCACTATCTCCAATCTTTTTGAATTTTCATCAATATGAGTGTGTGTCTTAAAACCCACCAAATGCCACTATTTATAGGCAATTTGTCAAGTAGGGGGTGGACTACATGGACACTAATGGCGTGTTATCTTGAGACACGTGGAAAATACATGGGTAAATATATGGATGACACATGCCAATGGACACTAAGCATGGACATTTTATTTACACTTAATTTAGGATATTTGTAATACTCCCCCTTAGATGCCCATTATATATATATGAAATATGCCTCGTTAAAACCTTACTAGGAAAAAACCCAATGGGAAAAAAATCCTAGTGAAGGAAAAAGAGTACATATTTCATATAATTTATACTCTTATAAAATACAACATTTTGCTCCCCTCATGGAAACCTCACTTAAGATCTTTGAGTCGCCGTATTCCAATGTTGTGTACCAAATTTTCAAAAATTGTGGTTGGTAATGATTTTGTAAATAAGTCTGCCAAGTTATCCTTCGAACAAATTTGTTGTACATTGATGTCGTCATTTTCTTCAAGATCATGAGTATATAAAAGCTTGGGTGAAATATGCTTTGTTCTATCTCCTTTAATATATCCTCCTTTGATTTGGGTTATACATGCTGTGTTGACTTCGTATAATATTGTTGGAAGACTTTTACTAGAAGACAAGCTACATGTTTCACGAATGTGTTGAGACATTGATCTTAGCCATACACATTCTCTGCTAGCCTCGTGAATTGCAAGAATTTCGGCATGATTTGAGGAAGTAGCCATTATAGTTTGTTTCACCGATCGCCATGATATAGCAGTTCCTCCACATGTGAACAGATAACCTGTTTGAGATCTAACTTTGTGTGGATCAGATAAATATCCAGAATCTACATAACCAACTAGATCGAAATTTGATTTATTTGAATAAAACAAACCCATATCGATCGTTCCTCCGAGATAACGGAGTATATGCTTAATTCCATTCCAATGTCTTTTTGTTGGAGAAGAGTTGTATCTAGCTAAAAAATTTACTGAAAATGCAATATCTGGTCTTGTATTATTAGCAAGATACATAAGTGTACCAATTGCGCTAAGATATGTTACTTCAGGACCAAGAGGTTCTTCATTATCATCTCGAGGTTGAAATATGTCTTTCTTTACATCTAGTGAACGAACTTCCATTGGAATATTTAATGGATGTGCTTTATCCATATAGAATCTTTTCAAAATTTTCCCTGTATAAGTTGACTGATGAACAAATATCCCATCGGCTAAATGCTCAATTTGCAAACCAAGGCAAAATTTTATTTTTCCGAGATCGTTCATCTCAAATTCTTTCTTAAGATATTCTATTGTCTTTGAAAGCTCTTCAGGAGTTCCAATTATATTTAAGTCGTCAACATATACAGTTATAATAGCAAACCATGACTGTGATTTCTTTATAAAAACACACGGACATATTGGATTATTTTGATATCCTTCTTTCAACAAATATCCACTCAGACGATTATACCACATTTTTCTGGATTGTTTTAATCCATATAATGATCATGTAATTTTATTGAATATAATTCTCGGGAACTTGATTTATATGCTTTAGATATTTTAAATCCTTCTGGGATTCTCATATAAATATCATTATCAAGAGATCCATATAAGTATGCCGTGACTACATCCATAAGATGCATATCCAGATTTTCTTACACAGTCAAACCAATTAAATATCTTAATGTAATTGCATCCACCACTGGAGAATATGTCTCTTCATAATCAATACCAGGTCTTTGTGAAAACTCTTGTGCAACTAGTCTTGCTTTATATCTTACGACCTCATTTTTTTCATTTCTTTTTCTCACAAATATCCATTTGTATCCCATAGGTTTGACATCTTCTGGTGTTTGGACTACTGGTCCAAAAACTTGACGTTTTAAAAGTGAGTTTAATTCTGCCTCAGTTGCTTCTTTCCACTTAAGCCAATCTTTTCTACGTCGACATTCTTCAACAGATTTTGGTTCAAAATCTTCATTTTCAGATATAATATTAAGAGAAATATTATATGCAAAAATGTTGTCAATAACTATATTAGTTCGATTCCATCTTTTTCCTGTCATGACATAGTTTATTGAAATCTCATTATTATCTTTAGGTATTTCACCTTCTTCACTAGTCACGTCAATGATTTCTTCATGAGTATTTACATCCTCAGCCAAGTCTTTTTGGCTATTAACTATTTTTCTTTTTCGAGGATTTTTATCTTTAGAACCCATTGGTTTACCACGCTTCTGTCGTGTTCCAGACTCATTAGTGACAACTTGCTGCGTTGGAATATCAATTTTTGATGGAACATTTACAGTTGATATATGTGATTTAGTTACTTTCTTTGCATCTATAAATGCATCTGGTAACTGATTTGCTATTTTTTGCAAATGAATTATTTTCTGAACTTCAAGTTCACATTGATCTGTACGAGGATCTAAATGAGACAATAAAGATGCATTTCATGTAATTTCTTTTCCAACTTCTTAATTCCTCCCCCTAATGTTAGAAAATTTGTCTCATTAGAATGACAATCAACAAATCTTGCAGTAAATACATCACCCGTCAGGGGTTCAAGATATTTAATAATTGATGGGGAATCATATCCAACATATATTCCTAACCTCCTTTGAGGACCCATCTTAGTACGTTGTGGTGGTGCAATTGGAACATATATTGCACATCCAAAAATTCTTAGATGAGAAATATTTGGCTCTTGACCATAAGCTAATTGTAATGACGAGTACTTATGATAAGCTACTGGTCTAATGCGTACAAGTGACGCTGCATGTAAAATAGCATGACCCCATACAGATGTAGGTAGTTTAGCTCTCATAAGCAATGGTCTAGCAATTAATTGCAAACGTTTTATAAACGATTATGCTAAACCATTTTGTATATGAACATGAGCTACAGGATGTTCAACATTTATCCCAATTGACATACAATAATTATCAAAAGCTTGGGAAGCATAATCTTGCAAATGCAAGATTTCGACTTGATAATAAGCATACGTGTGACCATCTACTGGAAGTATCTATTAATACCATAAAATATTTAAATGGTCCACTAGGTGGGTTAATAGGTCTACATATATCACCATGAATTCGTTCTAAAAATGCAGGTGATTCAGTCCCCACTTTAGCTGGTGATGGTCTAATTATTAATTTGCCTTGAGAGCAAGCATCACATGACAATTCATTAGATTGAAGAATCTTCTGGCTCTTCAATGGATATCCATGTGAATTCTCAATAATTCTTCTCATCATTATAGATCCTGGATGCTAAATGGCAAATATATCTGGATTCATGAACTTCAGGTTCATTGTTGCATATGTTTCGATTACTCGTATATGAGTATAATATAATCCAGAAGATAAAGCAGGCAACTTTTCCAGTATACGTTTTTCATATGAGATAGTAGATATAATATAAAGATATTCTATCTCATTCTTTCTATGGGTCTTAATATGATAACCATTACAACATATATTTTTAAAGCTTAGGAGATTTCTTTTTTATTGACTAGAGAACAATGCATTCTCAATTGTAAATTTTGTTCCTCTAGGCAAAATAATATTTGCTTTTCCAAATCCTTCAATTAGGTTTGCAGAACCTGATATTGTATTGATTTTTGCTTCTAGCATTGTTAGTTTGGAAAAATATTTTCTACTTGTAAGTATTGTATGTGTAGTTGCACAGTCTGCCACACATATATCTTCATTCCTCTTTTTTTAGTCACTCAACATATGAAAACTGTCCATAATTCTTCATTTAAACAAAAATAATTACAATAAGATGGAAAACTTGAAATATGAAATTTAACCTTAGCTAAAAGAAACATAAAAGATAGAAAAGCAAACAACATTAATTCTAAATATTTTCAAAATCAAAAGAAACACTTGACGTTCCATCAATTGTGCCAATCTTCTCTTCAGGAGATTCAAGGAAGTCTGCCACATCCAAATTTGTCATATGGGATGGGTCAAATATATCATTATCCTGGTATGCAAAATTTGCTTCCACATTCTTCCCTTTTTCCTTCAAAGATGCTTGATAAAGATCAACTAGGTGTTTCGATGTACGACAAACACGTGACCAATGCCCAGTCATTCTGCATCGGAAGCATTTATGTTCATCACCTCTTGAATTCTTATCTTGTGGAGCTTTTCCTTTATGATCATCATTTCGTGTGGTTCTTTTGAAATTTGGATGACTAGAACGACCTCCACGAAAATAATAATTATTTCTTCCTCTGCCACGGTCACGACCTCGACCACGATTAAAATTCACAGCATTCGCTTCAGGGAATGGTGTTGCTCCGGTTGGTCGAGATTTGTGGTTCTTCATCAATAACTTGTTATTTTGTTTAGCCACGAGAAGACATGAAATTAATTCAGAATACTTTTTAAAACCTTTCTCTCGATATTGCTGCTACAGGAGCATATTCGAGACATGAAAAGTCGAAAATGTCTTCTCTAACATATCCGCATTAGTAATTTTCTCTCCGCATAATAACAATTTTGAACTGATCTTAATTAATGCGGAGTTGTAATCACTTACTGATTTGAAATCTTCGAGCCTCAAATGCATCCATTCATAACGAGCTTTAGGCAAAATAACCGTTTTCTGGTGATCATATCTCTCTTTCAAATTCTTCCACAAGATACGAGGATCTTTTATTGTTAAATATTCCATTTTTAATCCCTGGTGGAGATGATGACGAAGGAAAATCATGACTTTTACCTTCTCTTGACTGGATGTCGTATTTCCTTTTTTAATTATTTCTCCCAGGTTCATAGCATCCAGGTGAATTTCGGCATCGAGCACCCATGACAAATAATTATTGCCATTAATGTCAAGGGCTGCGAATTCTAATTTCGTAATATTTGTCATGGTAACACTATCACAAAAACATTATATTTATATTAGAAATTTAATGTATACTAGACATACAAAATAACATTTAATTGTAAAAACGACATACCTTTAGGACTTACCTTCAGCGGAGAAAACGATAAGAGCTCGTGCTGATAACGTGTTGTAAAATTGAGGAGCAAAACGGGCACCACGAAAATACAAATATTGGAGAAATGTAATATAATAACAATATATATATAAAATAATAAAATAACCAAAAATGAAAATTTCTCAAATTTTCCCACAATCTCCAATCTTTTTGGATTTTCACCAATATGAGTGTGTGTCTTAAAACCCACAAAATGCCACTATTTATAGGTAATTTGTCAAGTAGGAGGTGGACACATGGACACTAATGGTCTGTTATCTTGAGACACATGGATAATACATGGGTAAATATATGGATGACACATGGCAATGGACACTAAGCATGTGCATCTAATTTACACTTAATTTAGGATATTTGTAATATGGATGACATTTCATTATTATTATTATATGTTAATGAAAAGAGAACCACCTTTGATAGAGTTTCACCTATAATAAATATAAAATAATACTCAACAATTAACCATCAACATGAGCACATACTTAATTGATATTAAATATGTATTCTTAATCAAAAGGTCAGAATTCTTCGAGTCTTTCACTTGAAAGAATATACGGTCGATTATATATGTTGGATATTTATAATAAAAGAAAGTAAAATTTTGGTGCATATTTAAAACATAAAAATTAAATTTAATTGTGTAGATTAAATTCATTGTTGGAAACTTCAAATTGGATTAAAACCATCAAATTAAGATGATGTTTTATGTACAAATTTAATATGTATGAAAGTTAAATTTGTAGTTTCTACAATTTGAATGAGTTATATGTGATTTCTGTCAAGTAACAACTAAAATAAATTAAATTTGACAAATGTTTCAATTTTTGTATTTATTTGATTTTATTTTGTATTTTGGAGAGTTACTAAGTTGCTAGCCTAAAAATAACAACTTGTTTCTTCATTTGTAGCATCCCACTTCAAATTGAAGAATTCTCTTCTTTCTTTTTATCTTTCTTTCTTTTCATCTTGTGTTAAGTTGAGAGTAAGTATCCAAGAACTTTGTCAGATCCGAGTAGTTCAACGTTTCAGTTTTACCAAAGTTAGTCGTTGTATTCTACTAAGGCGATCGCTGTAGTTTGTTTGCATCTGGTGCAGAGCGAATAATTATCTTCAGGACAACGCTTATCAGAAGCGTGCCTCAACTACATTTTGAGTCTCCAAAGGTTTTTGAGGTTCTTTCAAGTCTTTGATTATTATCATATCTAAGTCTTGTTACACCATCTTACTGATTGAATATCATACATTGATTGTACTGTTTCTAGTTGAGTTGTAATAAGTTTGTCAGTGTATTGAGTTCATATATACCATTTCCCCCAACAATATATATAAATCGTAACATGACTACCATTTTTAAAATACACGAGCGTTTGATATTAATATTAATTAATTAAAGAGAAAATAATAATATAACTATAAGAAGGTTGAAAATCACTTTTTGTACAAGATTAACGAAATTTTTTACACATGGTGATTGATAAAGTAATTAAAAGTCAAGTTTGTTTATAAATTATAAAGATTGAATCGTTACTTAATTAAAATTGACTAATGAGTTTGATGAGATTTTTTACAAGATGGACAATTGTTACAAAAACGGAAAGTATATAGTTTTAAAATTGTTACAAAATTTGAAAGCATAGGAGTAAGTTGTTACATGCTAAAGTTCAAAGACTAAGGCCTTGTTTGATAACTATTTTGTTTTTTGTTTTTATTTTTGAAAATTAAGTCTATAGACACTACTTTCACCTCCAAATTCTTCCATTGCTATCTACTTTTTACCAATAGTTTAAAAAACCAAGCCAAATTTTGAAAACTAAAAAAAGTAGCTTTTAAAAACTTGTTTTTATTTTTGAATTTTGGCTAAGAATTCAACCATTGTACTTCAAAAGATGCAAAACATAGTAAGAAATGAAGAGGAAATAGACTTAATTTTAAAAAACTAAAAATAAAAAATGAAATGGTTACCAAATAGGGCCTAAATTATTACAAAATTGAAAATATAGGGACTAAGCTGTTAAAGTTCAAGGACTAAATTATTACAAAACTAAAACTACATGATAAAATTACAATGATGGTTGTTAAGTTTTGGATTAAATTATTCCATTGAAATCTTAAGACCCAGTTTGATAAAGATATCAATTTTAGTTTCCTCTGTTTTTAAAATCTTTATTTTTTTTCTCTAATTTTCAATTATAGTTTTTACCTTTCTCATAAAAAAAATATTTTAGTCAAATTCTAAAAACAAAACAAGTTTTAAATTTTTTTTTTTTGAAATTTTTCACAGATAGAAAAAATGTCAAACTATTAATAGAAAATAACAAAAAAACACTGATAGACTTCTATAAGCATCTACCAGTGATAGACTTCTATCATTTCTATCACTGATAGACCCTAATAGACTTCTATCCACGTCTATCACAACTATCTAAAAAGTTTACTATTTTGTATAAATAGTTTCCCTTATTTTTCTATTTTTTAAAATTTTCTATATTTTTTTTTTTAGTTTTCAAAACTTCACTTGATTTTTGAAAATATTAATAAAGAATGAATAACAACATATAATGAGGTAGAAGTAATATTTATAAGCTTAATTTTCAAAATCCAAAAAGTAACCAACTAATGGTTGTCGGATGAGACTTGAGTCTTAAAAAGTTATAATTTAATTCTTATATTTTAAGGGACAAAGTTAAAAAAAATGTTAAATGATAAAGTATTGACAAAAATAAGGTACTTAGGAAAGAAATCTAAAAAATAGGGTGGTAGAAGAAAATAATTGCAGAAATGGGGTGGAAGGGGAAAGTATTGACAAAAATAGGGTTGAAAAATCGTGTACCCGGTACACGATTTCCACATGGCATACATGTGGATTGGTCAATGAGACCAAAATCGTGTACGGGTACACGATTTCCCTTTTTTTTTTTTCTAAATCAACAATTATATTTCTTATTATTATATCGTTGGTCCTTCTAATCCCATACAACTATATCAACAAAATTTCCATTGTTCACAATCGTCACCCAAGAGGATATCGATGAATTAATTCATTAACAACAACACTTTGAAGTGCCTATACCTCGTCGTCCGCAACGTCAATGAAGACGACCACCATGTGGCACATGACTGACTTGTAATTTTTTTTTTGATATCCGTGAGTGTCCGGGCCAGCTTACGCGCACCTCGACTAATCTCACGGGACACCCGCCTGACCCTACAACATTTGGGTGTCAAGGAAACTTGTAGGAAATTAATTCCTAGGTAGGTGACCGACCATCATGGATTGAACCCATGACCTCTTGTAATTTAAAGTTTTAGTTATTATGAACTTCTATCTTGAAATAAAAAGAACTAATGCAAACTAATGCAATAAGAAAGATAATTGTTGGTTTAAAAAAAAATTGGGTTTTCTTTCTACCCTATTTTTGTCAAATATTTTTTTATTAACATTATTTTTAAAAAATTCACTTTTTTTTACTAATAATTTGTAATTTTACCTAAATTAATAGAAAAGTCGGGTAACATTAATGGGTTTTAATAGTTAGAAAGAAAAAGAGGAGGAAAATGTAAAGTAGGTTTCTACGTTTCAAAATTAATTAAAAGCGAACGCACAGGAAAATTAGTAATAAATAAATAAAAAGAATTTATAAAAAAGAGGAAGCAGAGTAGTTACCATTTCCGATTTTCCATACCAGAGAGATACCAACACGCCGCCGTACCACACTCCAAAATCTTTGTTGATTTTTTTTTATAAAAAAAAAATCTGGATGGAAATCGTGTACCTCGTACACGAGTTTCATGTGGAATTTGCAGGCGTGGCAAGAAGACCGGTCAGCGTGAGTAGTGGCAGGGAGGAAGCTAACGTGGAGGGGAACTCGTGGACCGGGCCCACGAGTTTCAAACCTTACTCGTGTACCCGGTCCACGTTTTTGGTAATCGTGGACCGAGTACACGAGTTCACCACCCTATTTTTGGGTTTAGTTTCCTTTCTACCTTATTTTTGTCAAATATTTTTAAATTAACATTATTTAAAAAAAATTCTATTTTAAGTCTTAAAGGTAGATTATCTTTATGATAATTATTCAACTCATTAAAAAAAAGGAAAAAAAATACCTTTTTGGTCCTTGAATTTTGGGTATAGTTTTCATTTGGTCATAAGTTTTAAAATGTTACATATTTAGTTCTTAAGTTTTGAGTTTGGTTTCAATTTAGTCTTTAGGTTTCAAAATGCTACAATTTTATCCTTAAGATTTGAGTTTTGTTTCAATTTGGTTCCTAAGATTTAAGATTTATACTTTTAACCTCAATTTTTCACTCAATACCCACTTTCCATCTTTAATGTTAATGTTTATTAACCAAACTAATTTGCATAAGTTTTACTATTATTCATCACTATTAAAATTAAATTTAAAATTTCATTATATAATTACTTCAAATTAATTAATAGACATTAACGTCAATGATTGAAAGTGAGTATTTAATGACACACTGAGATTAAAAGATTAAATCTTGAAATTTAAGAACCAATTGAAACAAAACTCAAATTTCAATGGTGAAATTGTAACATTTTGAAATATAGGAACTAAATTGAAACTAAACTTCAAAACTCAAGGACTAAATATGTAACATCTTAAAATCTAGAGTTAAAATAGAAACTAGATTCAAAAGGTAAAGCCTGGAGACCCAAAAAATATATTTTTTTTAAAAAAAAATGCTATTTTCAAATATAGAAAAAATGAGTCAAACTATTTACAAATATAAAATTTTTTTACTGTCTATCAGCGATAGATCGCAATAGAATTCTATCACTTGAGCGATAGACAGCGATAGATTTCTATCACAGTCTATCGCAGATAGATAGTGATAGAGTTCTATCACAGTTTATCGCGGATAGATAGTAAAAATTTTATATATTTATAAACAGTTTGATATTTTTTCTATTTATAGTAATTTTTTTAAAAAAAAAATACTAGTGGTCAAAAGTTCAAAATCTGTCACGCTCTCACATATTTTTGTCTAAATAATAATAAGATAAAATGACGTAATAATGAGTTTTCATGACGTTTTTAAAGGTGAAGAAAAGGATAGGGATACTAAAGGTAATTGGAAAAATGGTTGTTTTAGGTTATAAATTAAAGGTTTTTCAACATAAATGACCTTAAGATAAGGCACATTTTACGTTGTTGTCTAAAATATCTAATTTTTTACAAAAAAAGACCTTCTTGCTTTAATATTTTCACTAATATCAATGGTTATTTACCATTTAACCCTCACCTACATTTTATATAAATAAATAAACAAATCTAAGTTTTTGTGTATCCCTCCCTCATACATAGCCTAGAAATTCGTGTATCTTCAATCTCTTCAATCTCTCCCTCAAAACTCTAGCCATTCCATCTTTTTCAATCTCTCTCTCAAGACTCTCTCTCATCTTTCCGGCCGCCGCCTCCCTCCCTCAGACCGCCCAACCACCGTCGACGACGTCGTTCCCATCATTCAACTCGTCGTCCGCTGTTTCCGCCGTTCAAGTTTTCGCCCCCGTCATGGTCGTCGTTCCAGTTTCGGTCGCCGTCGTGGTCGTTGTTCAGGTTTCAGCCTCCGTCGTGATCATCGTTCAAGTTTCGGCCGCCGTCGTGGTCATCGTTCAAGTTTCGGCTGTCATTTCCACCATTCAAGTTTCAACCGACGGTGAGTTTTTTTCTCAATTTTTTCTGGCCAAACTTCTTCAATCTCACTCCAACTTGCACGCCGCCAAGATCTCATTCCTATCACCAATCGCCGCCGCCGTCGTGGATTTATATGTACTTTTATGTTTTTTCTATATATATATATATATATATATATATATATATATATATTTATTTATTTTTGATATATAGGGTGATTTTTCGATATATACTATGATATATATCTTCAATTTTTTATTGATACTTTCTGTTTTATGATATATACACTAATATATGTTGAATATTAAGTTCATTTGAGATTTATATACCATGATAGATAGTTTTGTTTATTTGAAAATCATTAGGGAGCTTCAGTTAAATTTACTTAAATGAAATTTAGTCAATCTTACTAGTATATTCCATATATTGGTTAGAGTATTTGCAAGTATATAATCATTTTCGATATATAGAGTGATTTTTCGATATATACTGTGATATATATCTTTTTTTATTAAGACTTTTTGTTTTGTGATATATACACTAATATATGTTGAACATTAAGTTCATTTGAGATTTATAAACCATGCTAAATAGAATCTAAACTATAGTATATATGAGATAATAACGCAAAATACAAATGAACTCAAAATAAATAAGGAACTATAATAGACAAACTCAAATAAGACAAACCATCATATAAGAATTGCATTAGAGTGACATATATATATATGAGACATTCGGTGAATATATTACGAGCACACACAAACGTTGTCTAAATAGAAGTGCATACATATCAGAATACCTCAGATATATACCAAATAAACAATGAAATATTACATGAAAATAAATAGAACTCCAAACAAACGGTGGAATATATCACATAATATCAAAAAGCAAACGTTAAATAATATCAAACAATATCAAATAAATGATTGATACGTGAAAAGGAAAATAGAAAATATATATTAAATACATTTTCTCTCTCCAATTGAGAATGGAAAAAAATTATTAAAAAGATTTTCTCTCAAATTGAAAATTAGAAGAAAATCATATTAAATGCATTTTCTCTCTCCATCATAAATTCACTTTCTCTCTCCATTATTAAGGGAACTTTGAAAATAGGAACAATAAATATGAAATTCGGATATAAAAAATAAAAAAAGGTAAATTTGTCCAAAAATAACACTAAAAGCCTTTCTTGAAAATTTTCAAATTTAAAGACATTTTTGAAATATAAGGCCCAAAGATGATCATTTATGTAAAAATCTCTAAATTAAAATGCCCTGTTTCCTTTTCGAAGGTCAAGATGTGGAGACATATTTAATGGGATATTCAATCATATAGCATTAATTACATTTTCATTTGAGAAAATAACAAAATACATAATTATTTTTGAAATATGTCAAAATTCGTATATATCACGTAAGTCACTTTCATGTTAATCCTAAAATGTTCTCATCAACCTTTTTACTTACATTATAATTAATCTGACAACTTTCTTAATTAGACTGTAATTAATTTATTGAATATATAATACGGACTTTATTGATATCATTTTAGATTTTCAGCATCAATTGAGTGTCTCTTTCCATGCGGTTAATTTGCCATAAATTTCGTGATTTAATTTGAAAATAATCTAAATGAGTATCTCAACTATCTTCTATCCTCAAAAGTTGTTTTGAATTTTTAAATTTCGTAGATTTTCTATCTTCAAAAAGTTATTTTGAAATTTAAATCTCATATTATATTAATTTTCGTTATCGACTTTCTTATCGTCCTTTTAAATTACAATGTAATTAATCTGACAACTTTCTTAATTAGACTGTAATTAATTCATCGAATATATAATGCGAGAACTATTGATATCTGTTGAAGGAGAAATTTTGGACCAATCACAAATTGCCACGTCATTTCTCAAATTAATAGCGAAATTAGAAACAATTAAATTTGGGACTAATTAAAAGTCACATGTGTCCTAAATTGAAAAATTGAATACACAAAATTGACAAATCTCGATGGTGCCACATTTTTTCATCGTCACGCTGGATTAAAATAATTATTTTTGGTTTAATTATTTATTAATGTTTGGGCTAAAATTTAATCGAGTCTAAAAAATAGACTTAATTTGGCCCAAAGGGCCAAATCTAATTAGTTGGGTCCAATGGGCCAAGTCCATCAACCAATGAAGCCCAAGCCCACGAAAGCCCACATGAGAACTCTATAAATAGAGAAGTTCTCTTCATTTAGAGGGGAAGTTGTAAGCATTTGGCAACGAAGTGCTGGAGACTTGAAGATGGAAGCTCTGAAGATTTCAAGACTCTGAAGCTCCAATCGATCTCAAGTTTACAACTTCCTAAAGATGGAAAGAACTGAAGGTTGAAGCTCTCAAGTTCCAAAGAACTGAAGATCAAAGCTCTCAAGATCTGAAGACCGAAGCTCCCAAGCTCACAAGTTCTGAAGATCGAAGCCCTAAAGTTCCAAAGAACTAAAGATCAAAACTCTCAAGATCTGAAGACCGAAGCTCCCAAGCTCACAAGTTCTGAAGATCGAAGCCCTCAAGTTCCAAAGAACTGAAGATCAAAGCTCTCAAGATCTGAAGACCGAAGCTCCCAAGCTCACAAGTTTTGAAGATCGAAGCCCTCAAGTTCCAAAGAACTGAAGATCAAAGCTCTCAAGATCTGAAGACCGAAGCTCCCAAGCTCACAAGTTCTGAAGATCGAAGCCCTCAAGTTCCAAAGAACTGAAGATCAAAGATCTCAAGATCTGAAGACCGAAGCTCCCAAGCTCACAAGTTCTGAAGATCGAAGCCCTCAAGTTCCAAAGAGCTGAAGATCAAAACTCTCAAGATCTAAAGACCGAAGCTCCCAAGCTCACAAGTTCTGAAGATCGAAGCCCTCAAGTTCCAAAGAACTAAAGATCAAAACTCAAGATCTTAAGACCGAAGCTCCCAAGCTCACAAGTTCTGAAGATTGAAGCTCTCAAAGTTCCAAAAACTGAAGATCAAAGCTCTCAAGATCTGAAGACCGAAGCTCCTAAGCTCACAAGTTCTGAAGATTAAAGCTCTCAAGTTCCAAAGAACTGAAGATCAAAGTTCTCAACCTCTAAAGCTCTAAAAACCTGAAGACTGAAGATTTAGGATACTAAAACTCCTGAAAGCTCTTAAAGTTAGAAACAAGCCAGAGGCCTATCCAAGCTGATCAACAAGCCTTATGCCAATCTAAGTCGATCATCAAGCCCAAAGGCCGATTCTCCTAGAAGATCATCAAGCTCAAAGACTGATCATCCAAGAAGATCATCAAACCCAAAGGTTGATCCTTCAAGAAGATCATCAAGCCCAAAAGGCTGATCATCCAAGAAGATCATCAAGCCTAAAAGCCGATCCTCCAAGAAGATCATCAAGCCCAAAGGCCGATCATTCAAGAAGATCAACAAGCCCAAGAAGCAAAGTTTAGTTTTTTGAGAGAAAGCATCAAATGATTATGTATTAGAGATTGTACTCACTATACTATATTTAAATTAATACAAATATAAAGTTCAAATTCCACGAATTAAATTTCTTTAGAAATCTCTTGTGAACAATATCCTTTTAGATTTTTAGCTTGCTTTTTTCCATACGGTTAACCTGCCATAAATTTCGTAATTTAATTTTAAAATAATCCAATTTAGTATCTCAATTATCTTCTATTTCACAAGTTGTTTTGAATTTTTAAATTTCGCAAATATCTTCCATTTTCAAAAGTTATTTTGAAATTTAAAATCTCATATTATATTAATTTTCCTAACTGATTTTTTATATTTATATTATATTTCAAATTTGTATCTCAACTATCTTTTATCTTCAATATTTGTTTTGAATTTTCAAATCTCGTAAATCATTTATCTTCCAAGATTATTTTGAAATTTAAAATCTCATAGTATATTAATTTTCTTAACTGACTTTTTATATTTATATTATATTATTTTCTCTTAATCTTAACTAAAATACATGGTTTTAAAATTATTTTTTATCATTATCCTTATTATAGATTTATTTTAAACATAAAATTTTATATTACATCTTGTTTTTTTTTTAATTAATTATTCTTATTTTTAAATTTGAAATCATATTATCTTTGTTTTAAATTTGTTTTCCATAGGGTTTAGTTTATACGCTTCTTGTTTTAATTCACGTAATCAACCTTATATTTAATTAAATTAGATTATAAACGAGCATTAGTCAATATGCACTTGAGTGTCCATTAGTTCTTTTATTGTTTTATTATTCTTATTTTATTTCCTAGCTTGTTATGACTAGATTAAGGGTTTTGTTCAATGGTAAATGGGATGAAAATAACCACTATCATGACTTACAAGTTTAGGAACTTATCACTCTCAGATGGAGAATGATCAGAGCAAACAGATTTGACTGGACGTTGTACTCTATCGGGTCACAGTCTTAAATGAAAGTCGATGAAGTCTTTCTCACTCTCCAGTTATTGATCTTGAAGTGATGGATGGAAACAAATTTTGTCTTTGGGAAGATGAAATGGCTCGTGGGTTTCAATTTTGAACTTTGATTGACATGTGTCTCTGTATCTTGGTGGGTTTCGTGTTGAATAAGACTTGACATTGGAAAGATGAATTGAGTGGTGGTTTTCGGCACACTAAAGGTATGTTGGTGAGTTTTAATTAAAGTGTATTTAACAATATTTCTTAATAAGGTAGTGGATTTTGGCTTTGGGAAGATGAAATGGTAAGTTTCAATTTTGAACTTTGATTGATACGTGTTGAATAGGGTTTGACATTGAGAAGATGAATTGGTGGGTGGTTTTCAACACACTAAAGGTATGTTGGTGTATTTTTAATTAAAGTGTATTTAACAATCTTCCTTAATAAGGTAGTAACATTTCAATTTAACGACTGAGGGGTAATTTAGAATTTTATAAATTCGTTATTAATTATTTTTTAATTTATTTTTTACAAAAGAAAAGTTGATTTGCTATTTTTCCAAATGGAAAATTAAAGTTTGTTATTCCTCTAGTTAGCCTATATGTTTCATTGCAACAAAATATTAACATCAAAATTAATTCCTAATTCCAAATTTTTTATTTATAAAAAATAAAGGGGTTATTATAAAAATCATAATATGTGTGATGTAGATACATATGCTTAGTGTCCAAAGACAAGTGTCACACTATATGTAGATACACAAGCTTAGTGTCCAAAGACAAGTGTCACACTCCCATTATCTCATGTGCTCAACATGTGTTATATTACCAACGTGTTCAAGTGTGCCACATCCTTCTTGCCAAAATCTCTATAAATAGTGAGTGGTTTTTGTAGAGACACACACATTGGTGAGAAGTCAAAAAAATTGGAAATTAGTGGAGAAATTTGAGAGAATTTTTCATTTTAAGTTATTTTATATATTTTATAATTTTATATATATATTATTATTATATTATATTTCTTCAATATTGTATTGGTGGGTGCCCGTTTTTTCTCCTCAATTTTACCACAGGGGCAACATTAACATGGGAAAGAGAAAGTTTATCCCTGCATCCTTTAAATTATTATAAATTTAAAAGTATAAGAGCTAAATTCTTTCATACTAAAGTTCAAAAACTAAGGTGCCGTTTGGTAATTATTTTATTTTTTGTTTTTATTTTTTAAAATTAAGCCTATTTCCTCCCCATTTCTTATATTGATTTGCATCTCTCTTAAGTAGTACAATACTTGAATTCTTTGCCAAATTCCAAAAACAAAAAAAAAAAAATTTAAAAGCTACTTTTTTTAGTTTTCAAAATTTGACTTGGTTTTTTAAATCATTAGTAAAAAATAGATAACAAAAGAATAAATTTGAAAGTGGAAATAGTGTCTATAGACTTAACTTTAAAAAATAAAAACAAAAAATGAAATGGTTACCAAACAAGGCATAAATTATTATCAATTTAAAAATAAAGAAACTATATCGTTAGCAACTAAAGTTTAGAGACTAAATTGTTTAGAAATATAAAGTGGTTTTTTAACTAAAAAATTGTCCCAATTATTGAATATATATAACCCTGTTGTAAAATATGACCAAAACAAGAACAAAGGAAGAACAAAGAAAGAACAAAAGAACAAAAGAACAAAGTAGAGAGAATTAGAAAGTAGAGATAACAATTGAACTCAATTGTGGTGTGTATTACAAAGGCACCATTCCACATTATTTATAGGACATGAATGGTGTATGTTACATTATGTAATTTAATGGGAGATTATGAATTTTGTAACCTATGTAGGTTATGGATATCTACACTAAATATTACATTTATAATACTCTCGCTTAGATATCTATATTATATAGAATATATGCCTCGTTAAAACCTTACTAGGAAAAACCCAATGGGATAAAAAACCTAGTGAACGAAAAAAAAAAGTACATTATTCATATATTTTAACAACTGCCTCGTTAAAAACATTACTAGAAAAACCAGTGGGATAAAACCATAGTTAAGGGAAAAAGGGGGCAACACATATAACTTCCCCTCATGAAAGCATCACTTGATAACTCTTGGTTGTCACATGCAAATGTTATGTCTTAACTTCTCAAATGTTGTTGTAGGTAACACATTCGTCAATAAGTCCTCCAAGTCATCTTTTGAAGAAATATGTTGAATATTGATGTTGTCATTTTATGCTTTATTGTCTTCATGTAAGAACACTATTGGAACCAACATGAATCATCGAGATTTCAATATGATTTAAAGTGGTTGTTGTTATGATCTACTCCATAGGCTGCCATAAAATATAAAAATGTTTCTCCATGTACTAAGTAACCTGTTTAGGATCTAGCTCGCATGAGTTAGAGAAATAATCTGCATCTTCACAACCAACTAAATCATAATTAGATTTATTATAATAAAATAAATCCGCCAATTCTCATATAAAATCTAACATATATTTAAATATACTTCAATATCTTTCTTTTGGAGAAATATTATATCTATGTAACAAAATTACTATAATACTATAACATGTAGTGTATAACTAGTAAGGATATATAAGTGCACTTATTTTCCAAAATTATGGTTCTTCAGGACCTTCATTTTTCATTATCTTCCTGAAATCAAATGGTATATTTTTTCATATCAGGTAAATGAACCACGACAATAGTGTTTAATGTTGTAACTAGTTCATATAAGATCTTTTATGTATAAATTGATGTAATCACATCTGCGCGCTTTATGTCTTATTTGCAAGCTAAGACAAAACTTTATTTATTGGAACTTTCATCTCAATTTCTTTTTTTAAGAAACTTTATTGCCTTTGAAATCTCTTCAAGAGTTTCTATTATATATTCAGATCATCAACATATACATATATAGTAAATTTTGATTATGATTTCTTTATAATATCATATTGACAAACATGATTATTTTATACCCTTATTTCAACAAATCTTTAATAAGATGATCACTATATCACATTCGTCAGGAGTGTTTTTTTTAATAAGAATCTCTATGATGAATATAATTCTCTAATATTTGAATTATATGATTTTGGTACCTTTAATCCTTCAGGGATTATCATTATTAAGAGATTCATTAAATGTGGTATGACTGCATCCATAAGATGTATATTAAACTTTTCATATATAGTCAAATAAATTAGATATCTTATTGTATTGTATATCCACCATTAGAGGATATGTTCTATCATAGTCAATACCAATTCATTGCGAGAATTATTGTGGAATCTGTCTCGCTTTATATCATGTGACTTTACTCTATTTGTTTTTCTTACAAATATTCACTTGTATTCCACATGTTTGATATTATCTGAAGTCTGGACTACTGCTCCTCACAATTTGAAAAATGAGTTTATTTCTATTAGATTGTTTCTTTCCACATAAGTCAATCCCTTCTATGTCGACATTTTTCAATATATCTAAGTATATAATACTCATTTTCATAAATAATATCGTGAGCAATATTGTATGTAAAAAAAAATGTTATCAATTTATATAAGTATGGTTCCATCCTTTTTCTTGTCATGACATATAATTTTTCGAGATCTCTTTATTATCCTTATTTACTTAAAGATTCTTATGAGAACTCATCTTTAGGATTTCTTAAGGAATATCCATATTCTTAAATGAGTCATTTTTATTATTGATTACTTTTCGAGGATCTTTATCTTTGGAACCCTTTTGTCTATCATGCTTCAGGCATGGTGTAGACTCATTAATAATTTCAACTTCTTGCATTGGGATATCACTTTTAAATGTTGTATTTACAACCAGTATATATAATTTAGTAACTTTCTTGCAACTATAAATACTCTGTAAATACATCTCGCATTTGATTTGTAATATTATTTAAATAAGTTATCTTTTGAACTTCTAGTTCAAAGTGATTTGTATGATGATCAAAATGAGACAATACATATGCATTTCATTCCATGTCTTTTTCCAACTTTCTTAATTCCTCCCCCTAATGTTGGAAAATTTGTCTCATTAATGACAAATAGCAACTTGTGTAGTAAATATATCACCCGTCAGGGGTTCACAGTATTTATTAATTGATGTGAAATCAATTTCAACATAGATTTATAACCTCTTTTGAGGACTCATTTTAATCGCTTCATTATCTTGATTGTTGTTGTGTAACAATTTAATCATTTACTGCACATTTGCACACATGAAATATATTTGGGCTTCTAGCCATAAGCTCATAAGCTATTGGCTTAGAGCACACAACAATGTGATCTCATACAGATTTAGAAGCTTTGTTGTTTGAACATAAGCTACAGGATGTTCAACACTTATCCCAATCAATTATCAAATGTTGGGATGCAAACTCACTAGCATTATCAAAACAAAATTTTTTAATTTCAAAATCATGAAATTGTACTTTTAACTATTTGAGCAACTAACCTTGCATATGTAAGGTTTTTGAATGATAATAAACATATATGTGACCATAAACTGGATGCACCAAAAAAACCATAAAATATTTAAATGGTTCACTTTAGAGGTTCAATTCTAATTTTAACTAGAGAGAGTTTGATAATTAATCTCTTGAGGACAAAGCCACATATGACAATTTATTAGATGGAAGAATCTTCTAGTTCTTCAGTGGATGTCAATATATATTTTCAATAATTATTTTCACTATTGACGCAAAATGACTCATTATATCAAATAAAAATATATTTGGATCAATGAACTTTGGGTCCATGGTTGCATATATTTCAATTAGACGAATTATATGTGTAATACCATTTAGAAGGAAAAGCATACAACTTTTTTTATATGCATTTTCCGTAAGAAACAATAGGTATAGTATATAAATATCATATATTATTCTTATTATCAATTTCTCTAGATGATATTTATTACAACATATACCTTCCAAATTTACTAAACTTCTCTTTGATTTACAAGAGAATGTGGTATATCAATTCTAAATTTTGCTCCTCTGAACAAAATAATATTTTCTTTTCCAAAATATTTAATAAGTCTACCGAACTTAATATATATCATATTTGATTTTTCGTTTCAAGCATTTGAATTTTGGAAAATGTATTGTCTACTTCTAAGTATAATATGCATAGATGTACTATATGCAAAACATAAATATCATTAATTATTATTTTTTCTTCAAGAGATTTAAAAGAAAACCAAATATCTCATATACAAGTGGGTCAAAAAGAATAATCATCTCTTCAGGAGGTTTTAAAAACTTGTAACATCCAAATAATATCATATTTAGGGAAATGATAAGTTATGATCTCTTCAAGAGATTCAAATAAATTCTCAAAATTTACTACCGCAGATTTTAATTTTTAAAAAAGGCTTTTAATGTACGACAGGTACAAGATCATTATTGTCTCTTTTGCATCACATTTGAAATGAAATTCTCATATAAATATGTGTGGTTTTAATGGAATAATTACTTCTTCTTCTATTAAGATGATTTCAATCACACTTATTAAATATTGCAACATTCACTTCAAGGAATGATATTAAATAGTCGAAATTCATTATTTTGCGTAAATCATAGGCTCATTTTGATTTATGCAACTTCTGGTGCATTGAATCAAAATTAGTTTTAAAAAGAGTAATAAACTATTATGCATAACTTTCAAACTTTATCATGAGAGAATTCATTCAAATATATATTATCACTATATAAAAAATTTTAAAGTTTACAAAATTCACGTGAGAATAATTTAAATATTCAACAATCCAGTAAATTTCAATAGACAAACAAAATTTTGACTAATTCAACTACTAGGTTAGTTCCCAAGTAGGGGTGTTCCCTTATAGCCAGCTTAAATACCTCATCCTAGCCAGAACCATCCTTAGACAGAGTTATCTTATAGTCAAATTTTTATTTCTAGTTCATTAATATTTAATTAAGAGTTAATTAATAGATTAATGAATTTAAGTGAATTATTAAGGTTTATTTTCATCTTATAAAAACTAATTCACTTAAGGAATAATCTTTAATATTTTAAATCTTAAATCTTTCAAAATAAAATTAAAGATAGTATTGGATATTTATTCTCATATTTGAAAAATAAAAGATAATATTAACATATAAAAGATAATATATGTATGAGAGAAATCATAATAATCCCTATTAGAAAACTTCCAACGGTTAGAAATATGAAAGATAAACACATCCTAAGTTAATTTTCCTCTTCAAATATATGAAAAATATAAATTAATTAGGAAACATCTCAATTGAATTTAAAATAAGACCATAATTTACAACCTTATTCTAAATGACATATTTTATGCAAAGTATGAAACAATTTAAAATATATATCACAGTTTACAATTTGGTAGTCTTAAGAAATTGAAGACAATTTAAATTACTGGAATTTAAACTCAAGATGTATCTTGATCAACCATATCAATTTTCCTTTACCAAAAGTTTCTTCATGCGTATTAAACACCGAATCAAGAATAAACAATGTCATTTTTTTATTCAATTGATTACTTGCTTGTGTTTGCATATGCATGGACCACGATCACATTTTTCATATAATTTTGTCTTTTTCCACGCAAATAAGAACTTAAAAATGAGATCAATCTTATTTCTTCAATTAGTATGCATCACATAATTCAAAAATTATTTTTCATACATTCATAATCTCCACCATGAGTGCTTAGTCCGATTCTTATAATTTCAAATCACATTCACTATAAATTTTAAAAAAACTCATAAAAGTACATAAAATTCTAGAAATTGATCTAATGCAAAATCTTAATTAACGTCAAATTTGCAATTCAATTTCACAATTTACGTATATTGCATTATGAAAATTTAAAATACTCACCGTCTTTTGGACTTTAGTTTTAATAGAATAGAGATGAATGATGGTGGTGAGAAAATCAATGATGTCAAACACATATGTATAATTTTGTTTCCTCTAAACTCAAACAAGACCAAATCACCAAAATCAAAATACTCACCGTATTTGAACAAAATTCTAAATATCTTAAAAATTATGGAGAAAATTCTAGCGGGTCTTTAGCGTTCTTGATATTCCAACGAATTGAATCCAATCTCTACAAAATCTTCAAAATGATAGAGACTTGTGCTGATAACGTGTTGTAAAATATGAACAAAACAAGAACAAATAAAGAACAAAAGAACAAAGTAGAGAGAATTAGAAAGTAGAGATAACAATTGAACTCAATTGTGGTGTGTATTACAAAGGCACCATTCCACACTATTTATAGGACATGAATGGTGTATGTTACATTATGTAATTTAATGGGAGGTTATGAATATTGTAACCTATGTAGGTTATGGATATCTACACTAAATATTACATTTATAATAAATAACAAGTTATATAAATACAATTTGTCATATGACAATTTTATTTATTTATTTAGAATATTTGCTATTGTGTAATTAGGGTGAATTGAAAAAAAGAAAAAAGAGAAAAAAGTAACGAGCAGAAAGAAAAGCGTGCATATATACCAACCAATTTTTAAGTTAGGAATGCGTATGCCATACTCTAGGGGTGGTTTTAAGAAAAAATTGGTGAAAAGGGGTGGTTTTAAAATTATTTAGGAAAGTAGGATAGTTTTTTTGTCTTTTAGTGAGAACTCTTCTTGAAAGTTAGAATGGGACCCACATAGAAATGATAATTATTGTGATTTTTTTTTTTTTTACAAATTCATCTTCTTTAACATTTTAAGGAAACATAATACCATTTTTTTTTCTATAATTATTATCTTATTGAATTTAATTAAAAAAAATATTACATATTTAATCATTTTATTGGTAAAATAATAAACTATTATCTATGGATAAAGATAATACCACAATTTCTTTTTACGTCATATTGTAGTTTTATTTTACTAAATTTGTGAACTAGGTAATATTTAAAAAGAAAACTACAATATGATATAGTAAAATAAATTTATTACATAGATAAGTAAAATTCTAAAACCTTGCTACGTGGAAATATCAAAAGTTCTAATTTTTTCTAATATATTACTAATCCTTCTAAGTAAAATTAGTGGATAGTTATATTTTTCGAAAAATACCTTTTGGTTTCTTACATTTGGATTTAGTTTCTATTTGATTCATATGCTTCAAAATCTAACACTTTTGTTTTTGAGATTTCAATAATGCTCAATTTTAGTCCTTTAGATAACATAACTGTTAGGGATCGTTTGGTTTAAAGATTTATAAGATTAAACATGACAATCTTATATAATTGTAATAGATTAATTAATTAAACAATAGACATCATAAAATACATTGATAAAAAATAATTAGTTAAAAATCAATAATAATCTTAATTATAAATATTTAAAAATTGAGTAATAATTGAAATTAACCAATTAATGTATTTAATGAACATCATATTAATTATAATATATTATTTAATCATTTTTATAATTAATTAAGTTAAACACTAATAATTTTAATATTAATTAAATAATATAAGAAAATATATTTTAATAAACAATAGATTATATAAAAAGTGAAACAAACAAATAAAAATGATATGTTAATAAAGAATACTAATTTTTTTATATAAATATGAAATATTAATAATGAATGAAGTAATAAAATTAATCATAATAAATAATTAATTGATTATAAATAATCAATAATGATTATATGTTCATAATGAAGGATCAAATTAAAATTAATCTCAATCAATATATCTTGTTGATCTTTTGGGTTTTGACAATTCTAATATTTGCGTGAATGAGGAGGAAGAAGAAGAAGGGAAAACTTGTAATTTTGAAAAAATTAATTAAGAATTGGCTTGAACTTTCATGATTCAAGTAGGAAAAGTTGAAGATGAAGAGAAGAAGAAAAGAATGGTATAATATGAGCGAGTATAATGAAATCGAAGACTGCAACAACCAGAAAAAGAAAAAAGGAAAAAAAAAAGGAAAAAGAAGATGGAAACATGTGCTCCCTAACATAAGAACAAGGACGAATTTAAAAGTTTAAAAAAAAATCAAAAGTTGACTTGTCAACATTTGCCATATTTGCAAACATTTTAAAGAAGTGCTATATGTTTAGATTTTTTTTCTTGATTTTGCTATCTATTACAATTTTTCGTGCTTTAAAATAAAACTACAATATGATGTAAGATTAAAAAAATGGTAGTATTATATTCATTTATATTTAATAATTTATTATTTTACAAATAAAATGATTAAATATGTAATATTTTTTAAATTAAATTTAATATTGCTAAAAAAATGAAAGAAAATTATATGATATAATAAAATAACAATGATAAAAAAAAAGTGATATTATATTTCTTTAAACAAAAATAAAGTAAATTAATTTGTAAAAAAAATAAAAGAAATCAAAATAATGGCATTTTCTTCCTCATGTGGGTCTCATTCCAACTTTCAAGGAGAATTTTCACTAAAAGACAAAAAAAACTACCATATTTTCCAAATAATTTTAAAACCACCTTTTTTTTACCAATTTTTTCTTAAAACTACCCATATTTTCTAATTAACCCCATACTCTATTACAAAGTCACACGCAAACATTATTTAATTTTATAAGGTAACAAAAATGGATTTTTTTATAATGAAAATAAAAGACACGTCCCATCCGTTAATTTTTGTATTGTAACATAATAATTGAGTTTCAGTTCGTTTAATATTGCAAATGCGTGAAGAACCTAAACATGAACCGAAAAACCGTGTTAAATAATATTAAAAGTTAAGGGGACTTTACTTAAAATTTGAAAAAAAATATATATTATAAGTAATCAATTCCAAAATTGATTCAACGATTAATTTAGTAAATTATAATTTTCAACTTTATATCCAATAAAGCCAAAATAAACATAATGCTTGTATAATTTTGAAAAAGGAATTGTTTACCTTAATCTCTAATTCTCTAATATATTAAAAAGTGAAGATTCTGGGAAAAAAAATTTTAGACCCTTTTGTCCATTCCTTAATTTATTTATTTACAAAAGATGCAATTAAATATTAACTATAAATAGTATATAAATAATTAATCATTAGTTATCAATAAAGTACATAATTAATTAATTTTAAAGATCAATAATAAGTATAATAGAAACTTAAAGGTTAGAATGTAAAAAATTTCTTCTACTTGATTTTTTCCTTTAATTTAATTCTAAACATGAAAATTTAATAGTTTTAGAATTCAAAAAATTTTGTAACTCTTAACTTCTACTACTATAAAAATGAGTTTATTTTTATTTTTATTTTTATTATTTTTTTTATCACCATTCTCCACCATTACCTAATGCTTCAATCTTTCTTTTTTGTTTTCTCTATGCATTATTCTACAAGACTCTTCAATCTTCAAAGCATCTCAAGATGTTGGTAGATTCAGGTTGCAAATAATTCACCCCAATTTTAATGGATTTGAATAAGTGTTTGTCTACCTATTGTTATGAAGAAAAAATTGTATAGTTAAAGTTTTTTTTTTTTTTTTGTTACTGTCTTTTTATTTGGGTCTTTTATATTCAAAGTATTTTTGTTTAAATATTTAGTGAAAAAAATAAAAATGCATTGGTCTTATCGAATGTACTTAGTTTCTTGAATTTTCTTAGTTACTTTTTTTTTTATCGGATACAACTTTTTAATAAAGAATTTAAAGAATTTTCTTGGATTTGATGAAACACAAGTTTTATTAGTTCATTCACAACAAATTTAAAGATTTTTTTAATTGTAAGAATTAACTTTAAATATAATATGAAATCAAATTGTTAAATTAATTTTATTGAATTTGAAAAGTTCTTTTATATAACAAAAAAAATTAACATAATAATCTATATAATTTTTAATAATCAATCAAAATAATTAGAAAATTTAATAACGGTCCAAAAGTGGAAAATAATCAAACAAAATCATTCCAAAGATTTAAAAAAAATAAGGAAACTATATATATATATATATATATATATATTAATTTACATTAAAAACAAAAAAAATGTAATCCAAAATTCATTAAGAATGAAGAATGAGATAAATTAATGTGATTTTAATAAACCTATGAAGATTAAAGGAATGAAATGTGAAAAGTTATAATAAATTAATTATTAATCAATTTTTTATGTAATTATATTTAATCATAACACATGAAAACTTTGAAATGTCAAAAGTTTTTATACTTTTTTCATAGCTCTGAATTTTTTTATTACATTTATTTTCACAAAAGTTTGAAAACTTTGTTTTAAAATTATTATAAAATTAAAGAATGTGATAAGGATAATTAATAAACTCATTAAAATTTTGATCATAGGGTAATTTTTTTTAAAAAAAAAAAATTGACTAATTAAAAATAACACATCCTAGAAATTTATATCATCATAAAAAATTTCATATAATTATTCATATATAAACCAATACTAACTCTAAATATTTGTAAATTTTAAAAGTTCAACATATTTTTGGTAATAATAATAATGATTTTAATACTATATTTTTATATTTACACTATATATTGATAATAAAAATATGTTTATCTATTTTATAATATGAGGTGATTTATAGTAAATGAAAATATTTTTACTTTATATAAATGAAAATATATCACATGTAATAGAGTATGTGTAAACAAAAATATATTATTATAAATATTAATTTTTACTTGAAATTTAAATAATAAATATATTTTTATGAACTAAAATTAGTAATTTAAAAATGAGAGATTTTTTTAAATTTTTTTTTAAAATTATAATTTTTAGTTATTAAATTAATTAAAAAAATTATTATTAAATTATTTAGATTAAGATTATATTCAAATGAGCCATAATATATTAACAATTAAATAGTAATATATTATAAAAATATATAAAATAAATCTTAACTAATTTTTAAAATAAATCTATTAAATTTTTTTTACCTAAATTATTAAAAATATTTATTTTAATTTTTTTTAAAAAAAATTTAAATATACGTGGTAAAATACTAGTTAGGAAAAAAGAGGGAATAATAAAAGCTGAAAAACTTTCCAAAAAGGAGAAGGAAAAAAAAAAGTAGCAGCAAAGATTTGAACCACTAAGCACTACTCAGTTTTGTTAATTTTTATGTTTTAACAACTAATAATATATATAAATAAGAAAAATTGAGCGAAGCTTGAACTTCCTGGGCCTTCACTAAATTCGTCTCTACAGCTCTTTTTATATATATATATATATATATATATATATATATTTCCTTTGGAAAGATATAAGAACGAAACAATCAACTTATCGATGCTTTTTAAGATGTCAAAGATTTGAATATTCCATTTTTATGAATTGTTGAATTTAAGATAAAAAAAGAAATTTGAAATATATATTTTTTCGTTTAAAAGTTTTGAGATTGACTTGACGTGATATTTGATTTGTTAATGTTGTATTATACTCTGCTTATATGACAAATGTATTTATTTTAATTTAATTTTTAATTAAGCTTATAAATAATATTTTGGTCCTACACTTTTAAAACTTCGGTTCAATTTGATTTTAGAATTTTTAGAACCTCCACTTTAGTTGCTATACTTCCAAACCTTGTCCATTTTAATATATGTACTATTATAACATCATGTTTGGTTATTTAGTTTTGAAGTTGTCTTTTTCATGTCTCTTTTTATTCTTGATCACAATTTCTGCCGAATATTTCATTAATTAATTTGAGAATAAAATATAACCATCAATTTGTATGGAAAGTTTTCAATATGTCTACAATTTTATGTTGAAATTTTGTAATAACAACCAAGATAATGACAATTTAATAATACAAAGACCCTAAAATCGATATTGTTAGAGTACAACGAGGACCAAAATGGTGAAAGTTGAAAATGATCAAAATAGATGATTACAATGGATAATAGTTAAAAATGATCAAAATAGAATAAAATTTGTCAACACTCTTCTCAACAATTTTTTTTTTTTTTTTTAAATGTAAAATAAAATTTGTCATTACCTTCTTTTTCCTTATTTCTTTTTAGCATTATTCATGTGAATCGCTTTTAGTTCAATAATTGTTATAGTAGAAATTGAACTATCAACTTTTTAAAATACTAATTAATTTTAACCAATTTAGATATATTTGAATCATAATAATAATAATAGAATAAATAAATTAATGTAACATTATACTCAAAAGGATAAGATTTGAAGTAATCAATTTTTGGGACTTTCTTTTTCATATTCTCTCAAGGGATTTGTTTTAGGGCACATTAATTAACTTTTAAGATGATAAACAAAATTGTGAGGTAATATGGTAGGATTATTCTTTCAGTTGGACACTAGAAAATAGAGTATATATAATGGGAAAAACAAAGATAATCATCAGCATCTCATAGGATGCTAAAACGTCACCGTTCGGCTTTCGATAAATTAATTTTTTATTTTAAGAAAAACCAGAATCTAAAAAGGAAGTGACAGAAAATACGCATTATAAACTAAACTAAAACTCTACTAATTAATTAGAAGGAACTCAAGCCTTATCATTGAAGCTCACAAATTGTATTATGACATAATTTAAATGGAATGTTCCTGTCAACATTTACAAATATAGAAAAATTCCACTGTATATCAGTAGTAGATTGCGATAGAATTCTATTACTTGAACGATAGATTTTTATAGCTGGCTATCGCTCAATCGATAGAATTCTATCGCGGTCTATCGTTGATAGACAGTAAAATTTTTTAATATTTATAAATAGTTTAGACTCATTTTTCTATATTTAAAAATAACCCTAATTAAATACTAATTAAGCTAAGCTTTCCAAAGATAGGAAATTAAAGTAGGAAAAGTAATTTTTATATTTTCTCGACTTACATTTATCTTTGTTCATCCCACCCAATTGTCCATTTTTAATGACAGCGGTGTATTTCATGATCACATAATATGTAAGAATTGGAAACTAACACCTTTTTCATAACTATTTTGATTTTTGTTATATATATATATATAATGTTGGTGCAATAGTGGTGGAGTAATTTGCATCCCCACGACTTTTTTTTTGTACCAACGATTGGGATGGGGGATTTGAACCACAGACCTCACACACCACAACCTCTTAGCACGAACACATATAGCACGAACACATATGTATATATGTAAGTTGAGCTATGCTCACTTTGACAAAAATTATAGTTAATTTTCTTATAAATTTTTTTCTTTAAAAACACACATTGAATTCTAAATCAAAATTCCATAATAAAATTAAGTTCTTAAAAATTACATCTTGTTTGATAATGATCGCTTGATTAATTTTACTGATATATTTTCTTTTTAATTTTTTTTTGTTATCCACTTTCTCCAGTGTTTTTCAAGACAAAAACAAGTTTTGAAATTTTTTTAAAAAAAATAAAAAACAGTCGTAAAATACTTGTTTTTATTTTTAGAATTTGATTAAAAAAATCAAGTATATTATTGACCTGTACGAAACAACTTTGTTATAATAATTTTGAGAAAACCAACCTAAATTTAAAAAACCAAAAATTACTTCGACTTGAAGACCTCATATTTTTACATTATACATGCTTTAGTACGCACAATATCAAGATATTATAGAATCTTTCTAGATTTGTATAGGGTTATGTGAATTTTGTAGGTTATATATATCCCTAATTTTATTATGGTAAACGTTTTAATCAATTTATTTTTTAGAATGATTTTTTTTAATTCATTCTTTAATCTTGACCCACTAAAACAAATAAGTAATTAAAAATATTTTTATATGAGGAAAAAAGTGAAAAAGAAATTAAACACTCATGATGGTGATAGTTGAATTATTAATAGAGTTGAGTTGGTATAAGATTTCAATTAGAGTTTAAATTCCCTTAGTCTTACTTTTGTTAAAAGAAATATTAATTAAAAAAAAAGAGGGAATAAAATAGTGTTAATATAATATATGGGATAATAAAAGTTGGAATTGCATGATAATTTATGGAAAGCATGGAAGAAAATTATCAACATCATCATCATTTTGAACTTCGTTTTGAAGTGTATACCCAAAATGATTAGTATTCTCACTAATCTCAATATGATTTATTCTTTTATTTCTTTCTAATTCCGAAGGTATATTTTATTAAAAAGAGAACACTTAAAAAAGAGAAGTACATTTGGTCCAAAAAATAATAATAAATAAAAGAAAATGGAAAAAAAAAAAAAAAAGTAAAGAAGAGAGAGAGAAGTGTATTACTTTTGCGATTTTTTGGGATAAAAAAGTAACTGATTGAGGGTAGAAAATTTTGTGTTGAAATATGGATGTTGTTCTTCAACCTTAAAGTTTGTTCAATTTTAGTCTAATATATTTTTAAATGTCTAATTTTAGTTCTTTAACTTTCAATAAATGTTAAATTTAGTCCTTACTTATTAGAGAAATTATTATAAACAAAAAAAAAATATCAAACTATTTACAAATATAGAAAAAATTTACAGTCTATCACTGATAGACCGCGTAGAATTTTATCGCTTTCTATCGCTCAAGCAAATAAATTCTATCGCTTGAGCGATAGAAAGCGATAGAATTCTATCGCGATCTATCACTGATATGCTGTGAAATTTTTCTATATTCGTAAATAGTTTGACTCATTTTTCTATATTTAAAAATAGCCCTACTTATTATTGATTTCTTTCTATATATAAAAAATTTTAACTATAAATTTGGAAAACATATCCACATATTGTATTTCCTTGAGTCAAAATTATTATTATTTAACAAATTTAGATAAAAATCAACTTCAAAAATCTAAATTTAAGATTTATTGAAAGTACATGTATTAAATTTGAACATTTGAAAGTAGGACTAGAATTGATCAAACCTACATAAACCTTTTAGAGATGTTTGTCAGCTTGTCCCTTAGATTGTCCTTCAGGATGTCTTTGCGATAGTTAATTCTGATTGAATATATTTTCCTTATCTAGAAAATGAGGTGATTTTTTCTAAAGGATTTTTTTTCTTCTCTGACCTCAGTAGTTTATGGTATAGGTTTGGTTCTCCTTTTCTCTGCTGTGCATATTTAAGAGAATGTTGTTCTCTTTTTAAGGTTGCCGCTTTTGAAGAATTGTCGTGTCGTTTGTCTTGTGTTTGCAGTACTGTAAAACATAAGTGTGCCATTCTTTGAGATTGTAGAAGTTTGTTGCTATTGTTGATCTTGTGTGTTTCTCTAGATCTTAGTGAATTGTCTAATACATATTGAGAAGAGATTCTCATACTTAGGGGGAGCCTAAATATTCCAAGTGAAGTGGTATTTATTTGTAGTTAGAAAGATATAAGTTCTTGTTGAGAGGGAGTCTCACACTTATGGGGAACCTAAGTTTCAATGAGAAGGAGTCTCACATTTAGGGGGAGGCTGAGTGATCTTTCACTAAGTTAGGCTATGCGTATATCATTGTAATTGCCATTAATTTACAGATAATTACAGTGTTCTAATCACTTCACTTTATATTAGTGAAATTATCTTTTTCGGGCACACCACTCCCCAGACATAGGTGGTATTGCACCGAACTAGGTTACCAAACTTTGTGTTTTATGTTTTAGTATTTTTATCTATGCTCTACTTATTGTCTTTGGAATTATTGTAACATTGCGTGTAATAATGTTACATTGTGTGTCAGATAACCATTCTTTCAGACCATAAATGATGTTTTAGGATTCAAAATCCAGATTCAGCACCTGATGGCTCCAACATTATTCTCCTATAACTTGACAACATCATTCTTACTTGTCTTAAACTACTTCCAAGAGTGAAGACTATCCTCATAAACACCAACACAGGTGGGTTCTTTCAACATGGTTTGTCTTCACTCACATGCTTTTTAGGAAAATTTCTATAAGGTCACCCATCATAGGATTGCTCCAAGCTAAGCACACTTAGCTTTGGAGTTCCTATGATTGAGCCACCGAGAAATGAAAGTATACCTTGTTGATATAGGTAGTAGCTATTGATTCTCTTAAACATTTCTTAACCATACTTTCATATCCTCAATATCTCTCTCATTTAAATGTGATCTCAATTCATACCCTTTCTAAACCTCAAGGATTACAGTGAACTTAAATTTGTATAAAGTTTTTTTTGTATATGAGTTTAAGATAACATTTTAACGAAATAAATGAAGAGCTTTTATTGCAGAACCAAGGAGTAGTGTGGTTGGGCTTAATAGGGTTTCAAGTAGGTTCGAGTTCTTCCAACCTCACATGTTATTCTTAAAAAGATTTTATACTTATAATGAATTATAGTTTGATATATGATGTGACATGAGAGGGTGATTTGTAGCTTGAGTGAAATAAGAATGCGGAAGCAGAGTCAATTTAACATGTATTTGCATGTCTATGCTTTGAATTGTTTAGTCCACTCACGTACGTCTTCTACCTTTATTTTATCCAACTAGTCTAATGTATTGTGTCACATTCTACTAACCATCACTCTTTATTCCAATTAATATACTACGTTAAAATTTAAGTAGTGATGTTAACGACAATAAATGATTCGTTTAAAAAAAACAACAATAAATGATGAGAATATAATTAAATAAATAATTTAATGAAGTATTTTAAAGTTTTCAAATAAATAAGCACAACCTTCCACACACCTCTAAATCCAACACCTAAATCCACATATATTAATAAAATCATATCAAACACTATTTTCTCTTAATAATATGTTTAAAATTAAAATTAAACTTGAAGTGATATTAGTTAAGAATAAGAGAGTTTAGTGTTTTGACAAAAGTCAAATTGAGATAATTGGGATTGATGATGATAATGATGGTGCAAAATCAACAAAATGGGTCAGCCAAACCATGCAGATTAGAATGAATTATTAGTCAAGATCCCAAATTAAAAAAAAAAAAGGAAAAAAAAAAAAAAAAAAAAAAAGAGAGGCAGGGAGCATATTTGGGAAAAGTTTTGAACAAAGATCATAAAGCTTCACAAGTTTTGGGGTCCCTCCATCCACTAAATCCATGTTCATATATATATATATATATATGAGCAAAAGAATAATATATATATAAGCATTATTTGATGAAACTACTCATTCCATATACCAAGATAAATTCACTCAACTAAGACTTTGATTCTACTAGCTTTTGTTTAAATTGACTGCATAAGAAAGAATTAAAGTAGATGATCACCAAAGTCCCATCTAACAATTCCTTTCTATATCAATTTCAATTGTTATCTTATCAGGGCCACGAGTATTTTGATGGTACATTTTCAAGGCATATTTATTTTTTGAAATGAAAATTCATTTAAACAATCAACAACTAAAAAACTATTCCCGTTTTCTTTTCTAAAAAAAAAAAAAAACCTACTCCCTCTTGAGAGGAGAGATAAGAATTGAAGACATCTTTCTATAACCTAGAGGATTCCGAAGAAAATGTCAAAGTAGCTAAATTCTGAGCAACCTGATTCAGCTCCTCTCTATAGATTTTACAAAAAAAAAAAAAAAAAAAAAAAAGGAGAAACATTATTTACATAACTAGCAAGGAGAAAAGTCTCCCTCACACACACAAAAAAAAAAAAAAAAAAAACTTAGTCAAAGTAGAATACAACTGTTTCAAAAGCCTGATGACTTCAATTGAATCGAACTCTACCATCACTGGAGGATTATGACCTTTCCACACATTATGAAGACTTTTCAAACCATAAGGACTGCTTTAGCTTCCAACAGTTTCATCTATCACTTGACCAAGATAACAACCACTTGTAATCAGGCAACCATTCCAATCTCTAATGATCTAGTCCACTCTCCTCAATGAGAGGTCTATGATCAGGTTGCATAAACATTAAGCTTCGAACAACCCTCAACCAATAACTTCCACAACAACTAATACCAGACCTAGACTTATTCGATTGGTACAAATAAACAATAACTAACATTACTATCAATTTATATATGGGAGGAACTTAATAATTTAAATTAGTTTAGATGGATAGTTTACACCAAAAATTGCATATCTCTAAAACACACTATCTCGTATTTTTCTTCTACCTCATATTAAAAGATCAATATATTGGGGGAAAAAACCAAGTGATTGAAGAGTTTAACAATTCAATAGTGTTTGAATCTTTGTCAAAAGAAATGCAAAAATCATCTACTTCCTTTTTACTCTAGAGTTCTATAACAACCACTTATTATAAAAAGATTATCAAAGTAAAATAAACATAATCTTGCTATTCACACTTTATAAAATATATGTGTTTGAAGATTTGGGCATCATGCATAATTGTGCCTAATTTTCTTTAAGAAGATTCTTAATTGAAGTCATTGTCTAAAAATTATATGTGCCCACTTGTAAATGGGTATTTAGTAGAAATGAGTAATCTAAGTAAGAAGATGACTTCCATTTTAATCTATAACCCCTTTGCTTTGACTTGATTGTGACAAGGGCTTTTAAAGAAAGATATGTATTAAACACTTTTTATTCTTTTGGTGGTATCAATATCCAATTGGAATATATTATTTGTTTATACTTTTGAGATATAAAACTTTGCATAATCTAAGCAAAACAATAATAAGATCCATCCATAAGTTTCATTTTCTATCACTTTGTTTTTCAACCATTACTTAGAAATTCAGAAATTTGTCTAAATTGAAACTTATGACAATTTAAATATGATAATAACAGAAAGGTACAAAATATATACATATTTTGGATAAATTAGAGCCCTATAAATTACCTTACCTAACGTAAGTAGTTGTTCATATAATTTCGAATAGAAAGTTCAAGAATTCAAGAAAGAAAAGAAAAAGACTTTAGTCTAAACTTATAAAGCAATAGGATATCCAAATATAAAGTTGGATAAAATGTCAAATTGAAAATTGATTGACACAGAATTGTAAATGGACATTTTGAAAACATACCTATATGTAGTTTAGGCTTCTGTTTGATGTTTATTTTTGGTTTTTGAAAACCAAGCATATAAATACTACTTCCATTCATATATTTCAATGTTTTGTTATCCACTTTCTATAAATGTTTTTAAAAAATCAAGTTAGGCTTTTAGAAAATTAAAAAAATAGCTTTCAAATATATGGTTTTTGTTTTTAGAATTTAACTAGGAATAATATAATTCAAGTATTTTTAACAAAGGTGAAAACTATGATTAGAAAATTGAGAGAAAACAAGCATAATTTTTTTAAAAAAAATAGAGGATTAAAAATAAAATTGGTATCAAAAGGAACCATTGTTTTTTAAAAAATAGAAAAAAAAAGTAAAAAAAAAAAAATCAGAATAATTAAGAAAATTATTTTAAATGACAAAACTGCTAAAAATATTTATAAATATAGCAAAATTTCACGATCTATCTGCGATAGATCGCGATATAGACTAATATTTGTGTCGCGATAGACTACAAATAGACACAGATAGTAGTATATCGTGATTTATTGCAGTTTATCGTAGATAGACAGTAAAATTTACTATTTTTATAAACATTTTAGTTTATTTTCTTATATTTAAAAATAGCCCGAATAATTAACTAGCCCTTTTTATATCCAGAATTATTTTGTCCCTATTTGAGCAGGGTTTATATTTGAGAAACTTGTTTTTAGAATTGAGTTTAGTTATTATAGAAAATGAAAAAAAAAAAAAAAAAAAAAAACACATTTTTAGAATGCAATATATGCCAATATTCTGTTGTGTTAAATGAAGGTAGATATGTCAAAGTGAGTATAACTCAAATTGACATAGGTTTGAATTTCTCTACCTCTATTTTGAGAAAAATTACAACAAATCTATAAGGGGTTGTTTATTTTTTTGGGAGGGTAGATAACCGGAATCTTAGATACCCAAAATTATAGATAAACATAATTATAAATGTCTGACATCTTTAGATTACCATATTTGTTTTGTAAGAATATTTTTTTGTAGATATTCTTAGAATATTTTGATAACTGTGTTTGTTTCGTAGAATTTATACTTTTGAATGTCTTAAATTTACATAATTTTCCAAGAATGTCCTTATGACTATTTATTAATTTATAATTAATTTGATATATTTGAACTTATATAACATATTTGTTTTTTATTAATTTAAATTTATTTTTAAATTAATACAATTTATATTATTTTCATATATTATTTTTCTCAATAAAATATAATATAATTTTTGGAAAATTGTTGTGTATAGAAAAAAAAAAAAAGTAATTACACATATAGAAAAAAGTGCACCCCATACTTTTGTATTTTCCACTTTTTTTTCTATGTGTAATTACTTTTATTTTTTTTCTATTTGTGAAAAGACCCCATAATTTTTTATAAAATAAATATTAATTTAAATTTACAATTGAATATCTTGCTTAAAAAAATAATAAGAATTATGACATAACAAAAAAATATGATAGATATGGTTGACAATATTTATTTAATTATATAATGAAAATGCAAATGAATATATATAATAAAAAGGAAGGACAAAAATGTAAAATGGAGATGTCCACATCTGTGGGAATCTGGAAAACTCACGTTTCAGGAGGGCATGCAAAACTCTCTAGATGTCCTTCCGGGCATCCTAAGATGTTTGGGAATCTTCAAATGTCAAGGAATTTATAATACTCTAGAACAACTACGGTAATCTAGAAGCCTACTCTATAAAATCTAAGATGCCGACAAAACAAACCAACTCTAAATATTTACTATAAATAAGTTATGCAAGATATATTTACTTTTTTACAAATATACTTGCAACTTAAAGCATAATTTAATTAACTAAATATACCATAAAGTTTAAAGGTTGTTGGTTGAATCTTGGTCCATATTTAAAAATGTACTAGTATAAAAAGAGTTGAAACTAAAAATAAAACTAATTATTAATCTTACCACTAAATCATTAGTTTTTTTTAAAGGAAATTATTAGTTTTTTTAATAGAGTTAAATTATTAAGTTTACCTGAGTTTATTATCAAAGATTTATTAAGGTTTAATAAATGACAAAATAAAATACTTATAAAATAATTTAGGTAAGTCATGACCTAGTTGAATTGTGTGATAGTGTAAAAATGTTCTGTGGTCAATAAGAGCGTAATTCAATTATCAATATTTTTTTTTAAGATCGAAAGTTTTGAAATTCTTATATCTCACATTTGTTGTTGTTTTTTATTTATTTATTTTTTGTTTTTGAGTACAACCATGATTTAAGCTCACATTACCAATATCTCACATTTATTATAATCATAGTATTAAATTTTCATCGATATGTCGATATTTCTATCGACATTTCCACGTTTCCATGTGTTCGATTTCAATATGAGGAGTGAATGGATATTTTCATTATATCTAGAAAAATCCATGAAACACAAAAAATAAACATCAAAATGCCATTAATATAAACATAATATAAATAATAGACATGTTTACTTATTTGAAAGTAATAAAATTTTTATTTACTCATTTAAATTTCTTTATTTTTTTTAATTTTTTCAGAAATATCCATCAAAATCAATATTTTATCAAAATTTTCATCAAAATTTTCGTAAAATTAAGACCTCAATATTTCCATCAAAATCGATATTTTAAACGTTGATTCTAATCATAATATTAAAACAAAAAGTGAATTTATTATTGTTCACAATGAAAAAAGTCCTATCATTTCCAATACATCTTCCTTTCAACAAACTTATTTTTTTTTTAAAGAAAAAAAAACTCTAGTGTTAGGTGGAAGTCCTTAAGTTAAATCTTTTGATAAATTGTTTATATTTGTCATTTTTATTTAATTAAGATTTTCATTTTATTTCATTTTTTTGTTTAGCATATTTTTTAAGAAAAAATAAAAATTAATAAACAAAAAGAAAAATTAATACGGTGTTGGAAAAAATGATTTTTGAATCTAAACTTTGGTAACTTTGCATATTGCATCACATCTAGAATTCAGAATTTGGATTCGGTGCTTGATTGCCCGTTATTAACACGGGTCCTTTAATGCTTTGTCCACACTCATATGTTTCAAAATTTTCAAAGAAGTCACCCAACATTGAATTGATCCAAGCTAATACGCTTAACTTTGGAGTTCTTATGATTGAGCTACAAAAAAAAGGTGCACCTTGTTGGTATAGGTAGTAACTTTCATTTTTTTAAAGCTTTTCTTAACCATACTTTCATATCTTCAATATCTCCCTTATTTAGATATGATCTCAGTTCATTTATGTCGTCCTCTTAAACTCGAGGCGCTACACAATTCTATGAATTTTAAATCTCAAACTGGGTAGATTGTATCAATTTTATTTCTAAACTTTCAATTTCATCAATTTAAACTTCAAAACTTAAAAAGTGCATCAATTTACACCCTAAGAAATGCATCAATTTACACCATCGATTAAGTTTATGCTTCAATCCTTATTAGAAAGGTTTTTCTCACACATGTTCAAAGTATTGTTCAATGATAAGTACTTATTTGTTATTTTTTAAAAAAATAAAATTGTTGAAAAAATTATATTAGTCATGTCAAGGTGTTTTTTCAATTTTATAGCACGATATTTTTTCAATTCTTATCTTCTATGATTACGTTGTTGTAGTTTTTTTTTTTTTTAATTTTATTAAAGGAGAGTTTTTCAATTCTAGGGCATGATTCTACTTGGACCATCAACTTTTGGTAGAAAAAAAGTTTATTGGCACCAAATTTTTCTTAATGGAGTACTCTCGTTCGAATCAGTTGCAAATACATTGGTGTTGGAACCGATACTGGATATGCATAGAGAAGTTGAACACCTGATAGTCAACGTCTTGACCTCAACGCACAAAACTGGACGCTTGGTGATCAACGCCTGATGATCAACACCTGGTGCTGGACGCCTGGTTATGAACGCCTGATGTTGGACACCTGGTTCTGAACGCTTAATGTTAGACGCCTGGTTCTGAATGCCTGGTAATGGACGCCTGCAAAACAAAAACTTGTGAAGGCTGAATTGCGGAGCTCGCTCTCTTTAAGATGTTTCGCGGCTCTGTCCAAGTTGCAAGCAATTTAGAATTGTTGCTACGTCGTCTTCAGAATAAAATAGCCCTGAAAAAAATCTGTCTCGATCGGAACTTGCACAAGTAACGACCAGAATACTCACATCCTATTTATGCTTGGAATACAAGAACAATAAGAAAGAAGGAAAACTGAAGAATGGGATTTCGTTCTTTGTACCAAGTTTTGAATGTGCGGCTCGAGAATGACTCTCGGCCATAGAACGTGTGACGCAAAAATGATGCTCGGCGCATGGAACGGAAGACCAAAAGAACGAAGACCTAGGGGCAAAATGGTAATAAAATTATTTTTCATTTTAAAAAATATTTAAAATTAATAATAAAATAAAATAAAACTTATTTTATTTTCACCACGCCACGCTTGACTGACCGGATGGCGGGGGCGACAGCATGTGCGTGAGGAGAAGTCACCAAGCCCATCATGGCCTATCTCCTCACCCCCTCTAAACCATGGGTACCCCTGTGAGGCCCAAGCCCAATGCTAAAGGAGGGGGTAAATAAGGTCAGATCCCAATGCTTATTTAAGCAATGTGAGATTCTCACCTCTCCCAAAATTCCACTTTTTGTTTAAAAACCAAAATTTCACCTACGACATAAGCTATGTCTGGTCTAGTGCACTCAACAGCATATCTAAGACTACCTATGATGCTCGCATACTCGGCTTGATTAACATTGTCACTAGTGTTCTTGAACAACTTTACACTAGGATGATAAGGAGTACATGCTGGTTTACATTCAAAGTAATTGTATTTCCTAAGAATCTTTTCTATATAGTGAGATTGATCTAGAGAAATTCCCTTTTCAAACCTAGTAACTTTTATGCCTAAGATTACACTTGCTTCTCCTAAGTCTTTCATATCGAAGTTTGCACTCAACATGGATTTTACGTCATTTATAACGTGCAAGTTCGAACAAAAAATTAACAAATCATCTACATACAAACATAGGATTGTGCAAAGACTATTTTCAAACTTATAGTAGATGCATTTGTCACTTTCATTAACCTACATTTAGATAAGATTAGTTTATCAAATTTCTCATGTCATTGCTTAAGAGCTTATTTCAGGCCATAAAGAGACTTATCTAACTTACAAACATTGTTCTCTTGACCATGGACTATGAAACCTTCATGTTGTTCCATATAAATCTCTTATTCAAGTTCATCGTTTAGGAAAACGGTCTTTACATCCATCTGATGTACTATGAGGTTATTTAAAGCGGTGAGAGAAAACAACACAAGAATTGAGGTGATTCTAGTGATAGGAGAGAATGTGTCAAGGAAGTCTATGTTTTCTCTTTGGATCCACTTGCATCAGGTTTGAGTTTATTTCTTAGGATCCACTTGCATCCTAGGGGTAGGTCTACTAAGTGCCAAGTCCTATTTGACTCAAGAGAGTCCATTTCGTCATTTATTGCTTCTTGCCATAAATTGGCATCTACAGAGGACATGGCTTCCTTTAGGTTCTTCGAATCTTCTTCTATTTTGAAGGTTTGGAATTCATCTCCAAAGTCTTTGACAATTCTAGTCCTTTTGCTCCTTCTAGGCTCAAAGATGGCTTCCTCAGTTAAGGTAAGACTTCTAACTAGTGGAAGACTAATGGAGCTCACGCCCCCGCTATTTCTATATTTAAAAGGAAATATATCCTCAAACAAATCAGCGTCATTTGACTCAATGACTACTTGATTTGTAAGATCATAGAACCTATAGGCTTTACTATTTACGACATAACCTATAAAGACACACTCATAGGCTCTACTAGCAAATTTTCTCCTTTTAGGGTCAAGAATTCTTACAAAAGCTAGACACACTCACGTTTTAAAGTAAGTCAAGTTTGGTCTTTTATTCTTAAGGTGAAGTTGTGTTTTTAGATTTGGTATCCTATTTAGGACATCATACACGGTAAGGATAATTTCACCCCACCAATAAGATGCAGCTCTTAAATTAAGTAGAATAGCGACTACTAGCTCGGCTAGAGTTCTATTCTTCCTTTTAGCTTTGTCGTTCATTTCAGGAGAGTAAGGTGCAATATTTTCATGTATTATTCCATGTGAGTTATAGAAATCGTTAAAGTTGTCTGAGTCATCCTCAGTTCCCCTATCACTACGAAGTCTCTTAATCTTTATGTTGTACTGATTTTATATTTCATTTACAAACAATTTGAATGCATCAAATGTGTCACTTTTATTTTTCAGCAAATATATGAACGTGAAATCAGAGCAATAATCAATAAAAGTAATAAAAATATCTTTTTCTATTTCTAGTTAAGATGTCATCAAATTCACAAAGGTCTGAATGAATTAAATCTAGAGGTTCAGATTCCTTAAGTATAGATTTATGCGAAGTTTTTGTTATTTTAGTCTGACTACAATATTCGTGTTTCTCAAATTCATTCATGGATAACTTAGGAATCATTTCCAACCTACTCATGTTACTAATTATTCAATTATTAACATGACAAAATCTAGCATGTCAAACATTAAAAGAACACAACATATACACATAAGATTTTATTTTATTCATTTCAATTTTTAATTTGAACATGCCCTCAGTTGCATAATCCTTTCCTACGAAAACATTATTCTTAGTAAGGGTATACAAGTCTGCCCTTATTGTCTAAGTGAAGCCGGCCTTGTTGAGGAGATAGTTCGAGACCAGATTCTTCCTTATCTCCGGAGTGTGCAGGACATCCCTCAAGGCAAGTGTCTTTTCGGAGGTAAATTTTAACTCCACCTTGCCAATTCCAACAGTTTTCATTGAGTGGTGATCCCCCAACAAAATATTTTTATCCTTAGTTTCAATATAGGTTTTAAAGAGACTAAGGTCCTGACAGACATGGCGTGTGGCGCCTATGTTTATCCACCACCCCTTTGAACCACCAATCACATTTACTTCTGTGATCATGGAAACTAATGGTTCTTCTGTCAGGTTCACCTACCCAGCAGGACGATGCCTGTTCCTACAGTTCCTGGCCATATGCCCAAGTTTATTACAGTTAAAGCAGAGGAATTGTATTGTTTCTTCTGATTCTGTTGGTTGTTGGATCTGCGATTCTGACTTTTTCTCTTGATTCCTTTCTGCTTTTGGTTAGGTTTCATGGTGGCTGGGGTCGGCTTCTCTGGCACAACATTTACCTCCTCTCTCTAGTCCTGCTTTCAGGCTTCCTCCTCATCCTCAGACGTGTGATGAAACTTTCTAAGGAAAATTCATTGGTCTTGTGCCTTAAGATATTTTTAAAATCCTTCCACAAAGGGGGTAGTTTGCCAATAATAACAGCAACTTGAAACTGTTCATTCAAAGGCATACCTTCACTTATAATTTCGTGAGCTATTTTCTGCAGTTCATAGGACTGGGCCTCTACAAACTTGTCATCCGTCATTTGGAACTTCAGGTAAGGCTGACGGCATATTTCTTCGAACTGGCTTCCTCGGTGTCGTATTTTTTCTATAGGGCCTCCCATACTTCTTTCGATGTCTTCTTTGAGTTGTAATAATCATACAGATCATCAGTCAAACCATTTAAAATGAAATTTTTACATAGAAAATCATTTTCTTCCCAATCGGCAGCCTCCTTAATTTGTTGGTCGGTTTGATTTTCTTTTCAGACAGCTGACTTTTCCGTTGTGCATTAGTCAGTGACCTTCTTGACGGTGAGAAAGAACAACATCTTCTGTTTCCACCATTTAAAGTTCGCCCCTTTGAGTGGAAAGGTCGGTTGAGATTAGAGGCCATGATATCATTTTGGGTCATCACAACACTGGCAGATGAAACGTCTTAAAATTGTTGAAACCGGTACTGGATATGCGTGGAGAAGTTGAACGCCTGACAGTCAACGCCTTTACCTCAACGCATAGAATTAGATGCTGAGTGATTAACGCCTAATGATCAACGCTTAGTGCTGGACACCTGGTAATGGATGCCTGCAAAACAAAAACTTGTGAAGTCTGAGTCGCGGAGCTTGCTCTCTTTAAGACGTTTCGTGGCTCTGCCCAAGGTGCAAGTAGTTCCGAATTGTTGCCACGCGCGTCCTCATTGTAAAATAGCCCAGAAGAAAATCTGTCTCGATCGAAACTTGCATAAGTAACGACCGGAATACTCACACCCTATTTATGCTCGGAATACAAGAACAATAAGAAAGAAGGAAAACTGAAGAATGAGATTTTGTTCTTTATACCAAGTTGTGAAGTCGCACGCCTTTATATAGGCCTCGAACGGCAGCTGCAACGAACGACGAGAGAGCTCGGCCACAGAACGTGTGGTGCAGAAATGATGCTCTACGCATGGAACGGAAGACCAAAAGAACGAAGATCGAGGGGCAAAATGGTAATAAAAATAATTTTCATTTTAAAAAATATTTAAAATTAATAATAAAATAAAATAAAACTTATTTTATTTTTGCCTCGTCCGACCAGATGGTGGCGGCTTGAGAAGAAGCCACCAAGCCCACCATGGCCTAGCCTGTTGGGGTTGATGCCCTAAATCTCGTGATCTTGTATTATGTAAACTTGTATTGTATAAATCAAATTATTTATTTAATAAAATAATTGTTATTTTATTTGATATTTAGTTGCACTAGCCAAAAAAAACCAATAAACTAAGATCTTAGGTTATTAGTAGTTACTTAAACATGTATGTACAGACATACAAGTGGATCGTGTTTAGGTGATAACCTAAACGGTCTGTAGTAAATGGATAAGGCTGGGTACCTTATCCTGGTAACACTACGGATATGGTCCACTTTGTGATTGTTACAAGTATTGTAAAGTGTCACAAACATTTAGATCCTAAATGTTCATGTAGAGACATGTGAGTAGGGGTATCCTATATATGTGAGACATATATAAGACCGGACCGCAAAATGATTAGTCTCTCGTATTAACACCGTTACTTAATGAGACTTACATTTCACTAGTATGATCATAGGTGACTCGACCTTAATCCTGAGTCAGTTGTGAACTCCTGCTTGTGAGGGCAATCCTTTGATTTGTATGGGTGAGAGTGGCCAGGTTTGCCGACTCAATAGCCTTCCACTTTGAGGATTTGTCCGAGCAGGCAGCTGGGAACTCAACTGTACAAGAAGGAATTCATGTCTTATGAATTACTCCCTTAAGAGCTGATGTCAGGTCTTGAACAATGAGGCGCCTCACTCTCTCACTGGCCAGAGAGGGGTCTAGCTCACAGTTGGACTATGACTAAATTATTCATTAGAGGGATCAGTGGTACTTAAGGAGTTAGAGGTAACATAGGGGTAAAATGGTAATTTGATCCAGCTGTTGTTACGAACAATTTGTGAAGGGTCGACTCGCTGTTGATTGATTATATCAGTGGACATAGAAATATATCTATAGTAAGAAGAGTGCAGTTGTCGATCTTTAGTAGAATGACCGATAGTTAATGACTGTTGATTAATTTAATTAAAGAGTTTAATTAATTAATCTCGTAGCATTGGAGCTTCAAACTGATAGGTCCATTAGGTCCACTTGCTAGCTCATATAGGCTAAGATGACAGTCAGTTGTCTTGGTTTAATTTGAATTGTTAAAATTAAGTTAAAGGAATTAATTGTATGAGATACAATTAAATAATGTATATTGATACATTATGATATAAAGTAGATTTTTATATGAAATGTAAAAATTAAACTTTATAATATACATGAGAGAAATATTTGAATAAGATTAAAATATTAAATATTATATGAATGAGATTCATATAAAACTATAGTTATGTGAGAGAAATTAGTTAATTAGTAACTAATTATTATATATATATTAAATGAGATTTAATACTCATTTAATATATATATATATATATATATATATATTATAATTTAATTTATTGAAAAGATAACTTCTTCTTCCCTTTAAATAGACAAATGGAAACCATGTTCTTTTCTACTTTCTTTGTTTTTTTAAAATTCATAATTGAGTAATTAAAATTACAACACAATAAATCGTTTTCATTGGGTAAAGAAAGGGGTAAATAAAGTGAGATCCCAATGCTTATTTAAACAATGTGGGATTCTCACCTCTCCCAAGATTCCACTTTTTGTTTAGAAACCAAAACTTCACCAACAATGATAAGCACGGGGATTTCGAAAATCGCCTTCGCCTTCCTCTTCGACATCGATGTGGCCTTCATCCTTCCTAAGACCCTTGACGAGGTGGAGAAGGTCGACTACAACTAGTTCATTATTGTATTCATGGGCATCGCTTTGCTCAATTAGAGATGTTCATTTTTTCCGCCGGGAATGGAGAAGAGAGTGGGAAAAAAATGTCGTAAGCTAAATGGGGCAAGGACCGGGAATGTTCCTCTCCCCATTCCCGGTTCCTATATATCTTTATTATTATATAAATATTGTATTGAAATTTCAAGTTTTATTGTTTAATAGTCAAAATAATGAATATGTTTGAATTGAACATTTAGATTATATATATATATATATATATATATATATATATATATATATATATAATTTGATAGGTAATTATTTCTTTCTATTAGAAAATTTGAGTAAATTTTTCCTTAAATTCAAATTGTCAATGTGAAATTAATCATATTTAAAAATTAGTAAGAAATTTAATTATTTAATTAAAACTTTTCAATAGTAGCTTAAAAATAAAATCGGGAAATATCCTCCTGGAGAATCTTAACCCTGCGAATTTTCTATGGGTAATTTCTGCCCTGATTCTCATAAAATTAAATGAATTTTTTTTCGGGGATATGGAATGAATGGAACGGGAAAGCCATTCTTGACCTCATCCAACCTTGTGGACATCTTTAGGAGAAACTACCATGGCCACTGCCATCTTCAACAAGATCGCCGCCTGAAACTTTCTCACACTCATCGTCAATGGTAAGTGCTAACGTCACTAAAGGCGAAGGGAAACCCATGTGTTCCCATCATGAAAACTCGTTTGATAATGGTGGATTTAGATTTGAATCTCCTACCTCAATAAAGTATACACTCCCATTAACTTAAACATACAGCTTCCAAAAAAAGAATGAGAAAAAATGATTGGGATGAGTCTTCAATGGTCACTTGGCAAAACGGGGGAGAGGCAAAAACTTTTTCTTTTTGGGCTAAATTATAAAAAATTCCCTTCAACTTTGAATTTTGTGTAAAAAATATCCATAAACTTTTAAAAGTTTAAAAAATACCCTTAAACTTTTAAAAGGAGTTCAAAAATACCCTTGTCATTATTTTTAGATGGAAACTGTTAAAGTTTTATTTCAAAAATATCTGTAAACTTTCAAAAGTTAAAAAAATACCCAACTTAAAAAAGTTCAAAAATACATTTACTGTTAGTATATGAACAGAAAACATTAATACCTCAGTTGCAAAAATAACTTTAAGAATTTTATAAAAAAAAAGTTTAAAAATACTCTTACCATTAATATGTTATCAATTTGTTTGAAGTTTTCTTAAGTTCGAAAAAAACCAATTTTAAAACAAATTATATAGATATTCTCAATTTTTTTTTCATATAGATGCTCTCAAATTTTTCTTAATTTTTCAATTCTTAGCTTACACCAATTTTCTCAGCAACCAAAATAAAACCAAACATAACACACACAAAATCTCAAAAAATTCCAAAATCAAAATCTCCCCTTAAAACATATAGGAACGATAATTGTAAAATAAAAAAATTAGTTGGTATTAACACACACTCAACTAATGTACAACTTTGTTAAAAACATTTAAATCTTAAAATCCTTTTTGGTACTTCCTTTATTCTCTTTCTTCTTTTTATAGTCCATATACTTTAACTAAGTGTGCAGTTTTATATATTAGATAAACAAATGTCAAATAGTCAACAAAAAAAAAAAAGGGAGAGTAAGAGGGATATTGAAGAAGGGCGAGGTGAGAAAAAAGATGGAAAATAGAGAAGGAAGGGTATTACTAAACTTTTTTAAAGTTTAAAAATATTTTTGAAGTTTTTGAAAGTTCAAGGGTATTTTTGACACAAAATACTAACAATTTACATCCAAAATTAATGGTAAAGATATTTTTTAACCCATTTTTGGGTTTTAAGATATTTTTGAAACTTTTGAAAGTTCAAGAGTATTTTTGAAACAAAGTACAAATTTTAAGGATATTGTGTATAATTTAGCTTTTTTTTTAAAAAAAATCTTTTTACTTTAACTTGAAATCTTTAAATTTAATCAATTTTCACATTAAATTAGAAATTATTCATGAACCAACCTACCAATATAAAGTTGGAGAAATATTCTCCACCATAATAATATTGATAGCCTAAGTTAAGTCCAACCATAAACTCAGGAGGTAAAAAAAACACCCAACTCAACCAAAAAATAACAACACAATTAAATTCACAATGAAAAAAAATACCTACCTACCAAAATTATCTCATCCCATCCCAAAAATTCTCACAACTTGCTTACCTAATCAGACAATTTAGGGTGAAATTTGAGCTTAGGGTGAATTCGAATTACTAAACTCCAAACCGCATAAAAAAAAAGATTATTTAATAAAGACGAACGGTTTTGCATACTGTTTAATGTATGAGAGAGAAATTATAAAAGTGTCTTTGTGGTTATTCCGTTAAATGTAGGAAACACGTTTTTAAATTCGAGTTTAGTTAAAGAAACCAACAGACTATCATAGCAACTTATTCAAACTCTCTACACGGTTAGTAAAAGAAACACACCTATTAGACCTATATAACAAACATAATTTTTTTAAGACTCAAGTCCAAGCCTACACTCGTATTAGATGCCAAACCCACACCACAAACTCGGAAAAAACATATTAATTTTTCCTCTTATTCTAATCCTAAGTTATTAAATTTGATCAAACTCTAGTAAGAAAAGAGAATTGCTGTCCTCAATTTTATATTTTGAGAATACCAACGCACAAACTTTTGAATGAATGGGGCCTGCGTAAAGGACTCTATAGCCTAGAAAAAAAAATAATAATTATAATAAAAAGACTAAAATGATGGTCCTACTCCAAAATTTCTTTAATTTTAGTCCATATATTTTTAAAGAATCCTAAACTTTAGTCTTTTCAAATTAACTTTTATTGAAATTAGTTAAATAATAATAATAATAATTTTCATGCAAGCAAATAGAATGTGTCAATATGTTTTCAAAATTTATAGTGAAAATACTAATAGATAATAATATTTTTAAGTAAAGTCTTTAATAAATTAGCATTATGAACTAAATTTAAGATTTTTTTTTAAAGTACAGATACCATAATTTGACATTTTAAAATATATAAACTAAAATTGAATCAACTCCAAAGTATAGATACCAAAATGATATTTTAACCTAATACAACTTATGTTAAAATATAATTTTGATCCAGTATTTTAGGATTTGTTTAATTTTAATATATTCATTTTCTATAAATCGTAAGTTTAGTTTTTTTTTTAAAAAAAATGGTTAAATAATACAAATAGTTATAAAAAAAATATTATAAATATGTTTTTACATTTATAGTGAAAATTTTAATAGATATAATAAAGGGGTCTTTTCACAAATAGAAAAAAAAAAAACAAAATTAATTACACATATAGAAAAAAAGTGAGAAATACAAAAGTATGGAGTGCACTTTTTTCTATATGTGTAATTAGTTTTGTTTTTTCTCTATACACAACAATTTTCCTATAATAAAGAGTTTTATTAAACATTAAAAATAAAAAATAATTAAAATTGAATATTTGAAATATATAAAGGTAGTTGTTTTAAATGACAAAACTGTTACATATTACAAAATGTTAGTATATCAATATCTATCACTAATAAATGATAAATAATAGTAGTTTATCAATGTCAATTATCGATGATATTTTACTATATTAATAAATAAGTTGACTCATTTTAACCTACCGTTTACAAGTACAACACATTCTCTCATCCACTCAAATCCCTCCCCTGTTTTCTTCTGTTTACTGCAAAGTGCAAACTCAACCAACACAAACTCAAATAACTGAGATTCCTCTTCTTCAACCTCCATTTTACTTGTGGGTTTTTTTTTTCTTGTTGGGCTTCATTCATTTTTGCACTTTCTTGAAACTGCCAAAATTGGGTTTCATTTCATTTTAAGAGAGAGAGAGTGAGAGAGAGAGAAGAAAGTGGCTAAACGACAGTTTATGCTTTAAAGCACTGCCAAAGCTCCGGTTTTTCATGGTTTCTTTTTTCTGAAAAACAAGTTTTAATATTATAATTTGGAATTTGCCTCTAAAATTCTCTGTAAAACCTACCTTCTCAAGCAAAGCTGTAAATCTTAACTGAACTCCTCCCTGCCCAGCAACTCTCCTCGCAGTTTCGTTTCGAATTACGAGCCAAACAAACTGAAATGCCCTGTTTCACAAGTTTTAACAAAGACAAACCCCAATTAAAACACCCCCCATTTTGAATCTCTTGTTTTTAAGTTCTGGGTTTTGTTTCATTCGAGGGAATAATGGCGCCTGCGAAACAGAGTACAGAGGAAGCCATGGTTTCGACCTTCAATCAAACGATCGAACAAGAAGAATACAGAGAAGAAGAACAGAGGGGAGAGGAAGATGAATCATTGAGGGGATTCAAGAGCTTCCTCTGGCATGGTGGCTCTGTTTATGATGCTTGGTTCAGTTGTGCTTCAAATCAGGTAGCGTAATAATCCATCGCCTTAAGCTTTTGGGTAAAGGATTTGAAAAATGGGAAGATTGTTCTTGTTGTTTTGCAGGTGGCTCAAGTTCTATTGACTCTGCCGTACTCTTTCTCTCAATTGGGGATGCTTTCAGGGATTATTTTACAAATTTTCTATGGAATTCTTGGGAGTTGGACGGCGTATTTGATCAGTGTTTTATATATTGAGTATAGAGGGAGAAAGGAGAAGGAGAATGTTAGCTTCAAAAACCATGTCATCCAGGTTAAAAAGAACAGAGCAGTTTCTAAATCTCTGTTTTGTTAGTTCAGTGTTTTTTAACCAAAATTTTTTATCCGTTTTTGGACAGTGGTTTGAAGTGTTAGATGGTCTTCTTGGGCCTTGTTGGAAAGCAGTGGGATTGGCTTTTAATTGTACTTTTCTCCTCTTTGGCTCTGTGATTCAGCTTATTGCTTGTGCAAGGTTCTTCTCTTCTTCTTCTTCTTCTTCTTCTTCTTCATTTCAGTTCTTTTGCAGAAACTCTGTTCTTTTACTTAATAGAACTTTCAGATGTTGTTTCAAATAATCTCTCTTCTTTTATGGGTCTATTCAGGAACGTTTTCGTTTTTTTTTATTTATTTATGGTCTACTATTGTTTTTCTTTTCCTGTGTTCTGAAAATGAAAAACAAGACTGTAAAGAAATAAAGAACAAATAGAACTACATTTGGTGATCTCACTCTAAATTTATTAAGGAAAAAATTTTATGATATGTTTTTTTTTTTCGAAAAAACATTTGTTGTGCATTATAAGAGTAAAAGAATGATGAAATAATAATATTATTTGTGTTTAGAAAAAGAAAAAAAAAAACTTGAAACAAAAACTAAAGACAAGAAACTGCATTCATTTGATAGCTAGTTAGTTTTTGATTTTCATAAACATTAGTTGCACATATTGATTCTTTGTTTTTACATTTTAGGACTATTTCTAAAATACAAGCCAAGTTTTGAAAATTAAAAAAAATTAATTTTTATTTTTAGATTTTAACTAAGAATTTACTTAAGAAATATGAAAACTACGATTAAGAAATTATGAAAAACAAACATAATTTTCAAAAACAAAAAATAAAAGTAAATTGTTATCAAAACGAGTACTTGTTCTTTTTTTTAGTACAACAAATGGGGTACAGAAATTTGAACTTCTAATCTAGAGAGAATTTGCAGCTAAATTATACTCACTCTAGCGAAACAAGAAACTTTGTTTTGTTGTCTCTGAATTGTTTACACAATTTTGAAAGCATTTTTTAAAAGAATGAAAAACAAGAAACATAAACAGTCATGACTAGAAACATGCATATTGTTATCAAGTTGAACTATAGGTTGTTTTGAAATGTCTCTCAATTTTTGCATTTCTATGTGTTACATAATTAAGTTCTATTATTATTATTATTTTTTTTTTTGTGTCGCAGTAATATATATTACATAAATGACAAATTAGACAAGAGGACATGGACTTACATATTTGGGGCATGTTGTGCTACTACAGTCTTCATACCCTCATTTCACAACTATAGAATTTGGTCATTTCTTGGCCTAGGAATGACCACTTATACTGCTTGGTATTTGACTGTTGCTGCCCTCGCTCACGGTCAGGTAATTTCAACGATCTAAGAAATAAATTATTTGAAGAGGCCGCCATAATGTGACTAACAATTCTATGTATCGAATGCGAGAGAAAAAGATGCTGCAAAAGTACTTCAAACTTGTATCTAATAGTTTATTAAGACGTGATTTTCGAATCACCATCTAATGTTGATTAAGATACATACACCCACATTGTGACAGCCTCCATTTAGTAGTTTGTGTTTGAAATTTTCTTTTTATCAAATTTTTATCATTTTTAAATGATTAGATTACAAGTTTAGTTCATAAATTCTTAGGTTTATATATTTATTTGCATCTTGAATTTTAAAAATTGTTTAATAAATTCTCAAACTTAATTTTACATGATTATTCTCTTCTAGGTCGAAGGTGTGAAGCATTCGGCCCCGACTGAGTTGGTTTTGTATTTCACTGGTGCCACGAACATCCTTTACACATTTGGTGGTCATGCCGTCACTGTGTAAGCTTTGTTAATTGTCAGTGTGTCGTTGTCGTCGTCGTCTTTTGGCCGAATGAAGTTGAATTTGCTTTTGTAATTTTGTAGTGAAATTATGCATGCAATGTGGAAGCCTCAAAAGTTCAAGTACATATATCTAGTGGCTACTCTATATGTATTTACATTGACTCTCCCGTCGGCCGCCGCCATGTATTGGGCTTTCGGCGACCAACTTCTCACCCATTCCAACGCCTTCTCCCTCCTCCCCCGCTCCCGGTGGCGCGACGCCGGCGTCATTCTCATGCTCATTCACCAGGTAAAAATTATTTCTAATCATCTATGTCCTTGTATTTTTACTCTAAATTTCATTACATTCAACTAAAGACAAAATATTACAATTTTAAAAATAAAATAAAATAATATTTCAATTTTCAAAAGCTTTTTATTTCATCTACTTTAAAAAAATTTAGATCTAGAGAAGTTTAGGTATAATCTTTTTAGCTTTAGTTCAACCTGTGTGCTGCATTATTATTATTCCTCTCATAGGTAAAATTATACAAAATGACTAAACTTTAGGTAGGATTCAATTATATTTCGATTTTATTTATTTAATTATTATTATTTTCTATTCTTTGAACTTAGAAATTTGATCTAAAAAAATTACTCTGGAAAGTTTTTTTTTCCCTTTTCATTAAGATAAAATGAAATTTGATGCGATAGTTAGGATGTATAAAATTGGAAGTTACACTTGCCATCAATTACAATATCATTCATGTGAATTGACGCCTGACATAGTTGATGTGCAAAAATTGATTATGTAAATAATTTTAATAATATCAGTTGACATAAAATAAAGAGTAACAACAAATTTTAATCTTTCTTAGTAGTAAATAATAGGATAAAATGTCATTTTGATCCTTGTTCTTTAGAACATGCATATTCAATTTTGGTTCCTATTCTTTTAAAATCTTAAATTTAGTCATTCGAAGTTAGTTTTTATCGAAATTGGTTAAATAATAATAATAATAATATTCATGCAAAGAAATATAATACGTGAATATGCTATCGGAATTTATAGTGAAAATGCTAATAGATAACAAAATGTCTATGAAAAAAATCAACAATAGAGACTAAATTTAAGAATTATTGAAAGTATAAAGACTAAAATTGGACATTTGAAAGCGTATATAGACTAAAATTGAACAAACTCTAAATTACATAACCAAAATGATATTTTAACCTAAATAATATCACATCTACTTTTATGAATAAAATATGTTTTGGACCAAAAATTCAAAGACTTTTTTTTTTAGTAAAAAGTAAAACTTTTTCAAAGTTTAGAGATATAATTGAAATCGGCATTAATCAAAGTCCTTTAGAGAGGTTACTAATTTGGATGAAAATCCTCAAAATTCACAAATTTTAGTATACAATTACAAGGAACAACCTTAATGATCTTTGTTTTTTTTTCTTTTTTTTTTTCTTTCTCAAATCTCATTTTAACCTAATTTATTATGTTTGCATGGCAGTTCATAACATTTGGTTTTGCTTGTACACCACTGTACTTCGTGTGGGAGAAAGTAATAGGAATGCACGAGACTAAGAGCTTATGTTTAAGAGCAATTGTGAGGCTGCCCGTCGTGATTCCCATTTGGTTTTTAGCCATTATTTTCCCTTTCTTTGGCCCTATCAACTCCGCCGTTGGTGCCCTTCTTGTTAGCTTCACTGTCTATATCATCCCTTCTTTAGCTCATATGCTCACTTATCGATCGTCCTCCGCCCGACACAATGCCTCCGAGAAACCTCCCACCGTTGTCGCCCGTAGCTGGACCGCCATGTACGTTGTCAACACATTCATAGTCGTGTGGGTTCTTGTTGTTGGTTTCGGCTTCGGCGGTTGGGCTAGCATGACTAATTTCATCAAACAAGTTGACACGTTCGGACTCTTTGCCAAGTGCTACCAATGCCCCTCTAAGGCATCACCGCCCACCGCCGCGGCTCATCGTTGATGAGTTGTTTGATTTTTTTTTCTTAACCATAATATTTTGTTATGTTATATTACGTTTTCCTCATAAATGTAAACAAGCTCTATATTTTAGGGTTATATACATATAATATACATACATATACATATTTGTAGGATATTATGGAAATTTTCTATCTTTGGGTTTATGTTTTAAGTATGTGTGTATTGTTAGAAGAATAATGAATCTAACATTATAATAGCTATTTGGGATTTTTTTTTACCATGTTTAGGTTTGTTTGTTGGTCAGCAGAATTAATCCTAATGCCTTAATTTAGTTTGAATTTTTGCTCAAGTTTTAAAGGCAATTTTAATCTTAAATTCTCAATAAACTATTTTTTATCATTGAATTGAAACTTAATGAGAATTTGAATATTCAACTTATAAATATGAATTTTAATTTTTAAATTAACGAGTATGAAAATTTGAATATTCAACTTTAAAAAATTTAACATATCAATTATTTAATTTAGATGAGAAGAAAATTAAATTAAGTATACAGACAAAAATGTCTATGCCTTTAATGCAACTATGAACTTCAACTTTTAGCAATAAAATGTCGAAAGTTGGATCATGTTGGGAATGAATTTTGAAATGTTTAACATTTTTTTTTTTTTCAGAAGTTCTTCCTCTTCAAATTTTGAAGTAAACACTTAGAAACGTGCTTGTGAACGAGAATGCACTTCTGATAATTTAAAATCAATTTTGACGGTAAGAAAGCACATCTAAGTATACTGTATAAAATCAAATATTTAAATTGATTTTGAATGATATTACGTGCAAGTTCTAGAGTGACTTTGAACATTAAAAGAATGGTTTTTAGTCCTCTTAAAAACCAATCCCAAACATGCTCTTAACCATTCAAAATTCATCCAATGTTTGGTTTTTCTCTTATAAATATACAATATTCCATGCCATCAAAATTAATTTTGAATGATTAGATACATGTCTGTGAGTGACTTTAAACGTAACGAAAGTAATTTTAATAATTTCAAAATCGCTCCAAAATAATGTCAAACTTAAAATAACTAAATGAAGGGTATTGGGCAAGCCCCTTGGTGGTACCATGAAATCTAACACATTCTTGAATCCTTTCATCCAAAGAATCGAGAAAAAGTTGGACTCCTGGAAGTTCTCTTGTATATCTAAAGGAGGTAGACTCACATTATCACAGGCGGTGCTCAATAACCTCCCAACATATTATCTCTCCACTTTTAAAGCCCCTGTCACAGTGTGCAAAAATATAGAGAAGCTTATGCGCGACTTCTTGTGGGAAGGCCCCCACAAAGATGGTGGATCCCACCTAGTTCGTTGGGACATCATCACTCTCTCCAAAGAAAAGGGTGGTCTTGGCATTGATAAGGTGAAAATCTCCAATGATGCCCTCCTTTGCAAATGGATATATGGAGATATTTTACGGAGCCATCTAGTCTATGGAGAAGATTCATTGATGCTAAATACAAGACATCTCCCAATGGATTGCTACCTCACATCAGTCATTTCACAAGCTCGAGAACTCCTTGGTTCCAAATTGTGAAATTTAAGGATTTCATGGTGAACAATATTCAGAGGAGAGTCATAAATGGAACTTCTACTCTATTTTGGAACCACGATTGGTCTACTGATGGTGTTTTAAAAGTCAAATACCCCAAATTTTTTGCCATTACTGAGGATTTTGATGTGACTTTCTTCGATGCTTGGGATAGGCAAAATTTGATGTGGATTCCACATTTTCGCAGACCTCTTTTGCAACGTGAGAAGGATCTTTGGAACCAAATTAGTAGAAGTTGGCTTCCCCACCACCAAACTGATGGAGATGATTACTATAGTTGGCCATCTACTGCTAATGGATGGTTCATGGTTAAATCTGCCAAAAGCCTTCTCAACTAACACAATAACACAACTGACCAGTCCATACAAATTGGCACCCTATGGAACACTTTGTTGCCAAAGAAATGTAAGTTTTTCATCTGGTACTTGCTTCATAAAAGTTTCAATACTGCTGATAAATGCCAGACTCGATATCCTAGCTCATATTTAAACCCAAACCGGTGTGTATTATGTAAAAATCATGCTGAAACTGCTGATCACTTGTTTGCCACTTGTGCATACTCATCTTGGATCTGGACTAAACTTAGTATCTCATCACAACCATTATTTTTGGAAGACATTCTCACAATCTTGACTCGTCTTAAACTTACATCAAGGAGGAGAATTTTATAGAGCAATCTTATCGGTGCAAACCTATGGAATTTATGGTTGGAAAGAAACAACTCAATTTTTAAAGAAATTGAGAAGCCCAATGCCCACCTTTGGGAAGACATTCTACATCTTGTCACCCTGTGAAGTTCGAAATCACATCTTTTTTGTAATTATGATATTACTTCTATTGTATTAAACTTCTCTATCCTTCTTCTTTTGATTCATTGATTCTCTGAGCTCCCCTCCAGCTCTCTATTGTATTGCTTCTTTTGATCAATGAAATGACTTTTGGAATATGATGAGGATGCTAAGGAGGTGTCAACCTAGTTAAGATGTCCTGGTACATCTACTGATCCCAACACTTGACTTTCTTTTTTTAAAAAAACTAAATGAGGGGTATTAATTTCTCCCTATTCAAATTTGAAATTTAAATTGGATGAATATAAATGTTTAAAACTTAGAGCAAGTTTGAGAGTGATTTTTGACATGGTTAAAATCTAAATTTTGCCAGGTACAAAATCACTCCAAAATATGCCTTTATTATTCAAAATCAATTCAATATATGATCTTGCACTAGAATCTAAATTCAATGAAATTAAATGTTTTAAACTTCAAAGCATATTTGATAATAGTATTTGAAATAGTTAAGATTTTACTTTTAATGTAATTTTTATAACAAAAAAAATAATTAAAATGATTATTTTCAAATATAGTAAAATGAGTAAAAATATTTACAAATATAGTAAAATGTCACTGTATATCAGTGATAGACACTCTATCAATGTAGTGATATCACTTATAGACAGTAATATTTTGCTATATTTGAAAATATTTTCAGCAATTTTATCATTTAAGACAATTACCCTAATTAAAAACATGTTTGAGATGATTTTAAACATAATTTAAATTATTTCAAATCACTCGCAAATAATGGCCTTAACAATAACTAAATGAGGGGTCTTAATTTCTTCCATCATTCTAGTTTAAATTTTAATCTAATGAAATCAAATATTTAAAATCAAAAGGTTAAATTACAAATTTAGTCCTTATGATTTGGAAAAAGTTAGAGTTTAGTCTCTACGATTTAAAACTAAAATTCAGTCCCTATGATTAGATAAAATCCTCCTAAATAGCTCTTAAAGTAGAGACTAAATTCTATTTTTTTTTTCAAATCATAGAGGCTAGATTTCAACTTTTTCTAAACCATAAGAACCAAGTTCTAAATTTTAAAATTATAGAGACTAGATTTTAATTTTTTTTTCTAAACTATAGAGACTAAATTTAAATTTAACCAAAACTATAAAATTGTTTCCTTAAAACCTAGTATAAGAATAATAACAATGAAAAAGGAATTGTTAATAATACATAAGCAAGGTAATTTTGATTTTTGTTTACAGCAGAGAGGTATATTTTAGTGTCCAACCACAAAACCCATCCAAGAGAAAGTGAAACGAAGGAGAGAAAAAGAAGAACGAAAAGAGGGCCCAACCGGGTTCGAACCGGTGACCTCTTGATCTGCAGTCAAATACTCTACCACTGAGCTATGGACCCAATTTGAAATACCAAATTAACTTTTATATATAAAAAGTATAAATTTTAAAGTAATCAACTTAAAATACTTTGTTAAAAATTTCAATAATTTTCCTTCTAAAATGATTTAATATAATTACTTTATATATCACTATGTTAAAATATCTCCATAAGCTACCACAACTTTATTTGCAATCCTTTTTAGGTACATTTTTTTTCTTCCTATTTGAGTATTAAGAGTGGTATGATAAGTAATAACACATAATTAATTAATAAAGTTAATATTGATTTTCTATTATAATTTTTAAAATCTGTTTTGAAATTATTAGAAATTTTATAACTAGAGTTTGTATACCAGATGATTTTGAAACCAAAGCTATCAGAGTGTTTGGATCTTGTCACTTATTTTTATCATTTAGATGTAAGATTGTAATTTTTTCAATATTTTTGCTAAAACCCTACCGGATTAAAAAGGCTATTGGAATTTGGAAGAATTGAAATTCTTCTAGATTATACCTATATATGTATTAAATATCTCTTTTGTGCACAATCAAATTCATTGTGATATACGATAAATCAAATTGTGGTCGATAAACACTTCATAAAGACATTTTATGTAAGAGTAATATGTACTTCTTGGTTCCTACCTTTTCGATAATAGAGCAAACCCTCAAACTTGCAATTCGACAAAATCGATCAATAAGTTGGCAATGAAAGATATCTTTAAAGCATAGGGAGAATGTTATTATTATTTCTTTTAATTATATAATAGCTAGTTTATTTTTATTATTGACTGTAATATTATTAACTCTAATTAGTATGTTAGTATGTGAGAATAGATAAGATTATTTATTTATTTTTTTGTAATGGGTCATACTTCTACTTAAGAAACCTTTTTGTACCTCCTTTGACTAAGAAAAAGTATTTTTATTCCTCTTGATATTTTTGCATAAATATACCTAATAGTCCTATTTTTTTTTCATTTTGGTCCTTAATCTTTTTAAATTCTCAATTTGACCCTAATGTATTAAAAATTCCCATTTGGGCTATTTGATTAAAAAATTGTTAATATAAACTAAGGATAGTTGTAATGAATAACGATTTTAAGATAATAACCAAGTGTATAGCAATATTTTTAAAAAATTGCAAATATAACAAAGTCTATCAATGATAGACTTCTATCGTTGATAGACTTTTATGGTCTAGGTGATCTATCACTGATAAACTATAAAAGTCTATCAGTGATAAAAGTCTATCACTGATAGACTTTGCTATATTTGTAATTTTTTAAAAATATTGCTATATATGCTAATACTTTAAATCTGATTGTTATATTTGCAACTGTCCCATAAATTAATACACATTACAGCCTCATTTGATGACCATTTTGTTTTTTATTTTTTATTTTTGAAAATTGCGCTTGTTTCACACAATTTTTTATCATGATTTTCATATTTTCAATGTAAACACATGAATTTGTAGCTAATTTCCAAAAAAACAAAATAAGATTTTAAAAACTACTTTTTTTAGTTTTAAAAATAGACTTGGATTTTAAAAACACTCCTAAAATATAGATAATTGTTATGGGTGATTTTGGACCTAGGTAAAATCATAAAGAATGAGAAGAACACATAATAGACCCAAGAAGGCAGGCTAAGATCAGAGAGTTAAAATGGACCAAGAACATGACAGCCCAATCCGTGGCAAGGGGCTCGACCTTGGTCTCGGTTAGACCGGGTGATAAGAAAATAATTGGTAATAATTAGCTGAAACATTAAATTGGTTACTTCCATGCTAAGCTTCCAATTAGAGTTGAAGAGACGCAACTTTTAAAGCTCAACGAGACACCTTTTCATCCAAGAATCACAATTAATCTTAAAATTCAAATCCATCCACATATTTAATGTTATATGTATTTATTTAATTTCATGTATTTATATTTATTAGGGTAGTTGAAAGGGTGTAGATGAATTTAGACAATTTGGTGAAAGGTTATGTCCTTTCATGGTGCAATTTCAATTAGTTTAAATAGGGCTGTAATTTCACATTTTAGAAACAAGACTTTGAATTTGAATGAATTTTTCATAGAGTAAATCTCTCAAGCTTTTATGCTTTCTTTGTATTCTTGTGTTTAGAATGCATGTTTAGAACTTTCAATCTAGTTTGATCAATTAGATTGTGGAGAGTTTGAAATCTTGAAGTTAGGAACAAGTTCTCCTTTCTTCTTGATCTTTGATCAATCTTCCAAGCCAAATCTACTGTTTAGCTTTCTTGAGGTTATTATCAATTCGTTAATTGGGGTTATTCTTATTACTGTTGTGGGGGTTCACCTTGTTTAAGGGGGTTCTCAAACGTGATTGAGGTAGTTCCCTTTATCACCAGGTTCAGGCCGAACTGCAACCTAGTTCGTAGAAAGACCCAAAAGGAGAAGGGAGAGGGGAAAACCCTAGTCGAAGAGGGATTAGGTCAGGAAGATCCTATAAATAGAGAGCGAAAGCCAGGAGAAGGTAAGAGAGATCAGATACTACGACTTTTCCAATTACATAAATACAGTTCATTGACTTTTCCAATTACATAAATATAGTTCATTGACTTAGGCATCGAAGCCTGCGTAGCCAGCACCTAGATACGATACAATGTCCTGCATTTTCTCTGTCTCCAAATTTAATTTCAACAATAATAAAACATACAAATCAATGGATGAGAGTAGTGTTTATAAACTTATTTTTTTTAAAAAAAAAAAACAAAATGATTACTAAATGATTGCCCTAACATGTTAGAAAACAATAATTACTACACTAAGGATAAATTTGAAATTTTTTAAAGATTGAGCCCAAATTAAGAATTGACTAAAAGAGATTTGGGATTATCTTATATATTTAGCTTCTTTTATACTAACAAAAGGCTTGGAAGAGAAAATTTCAAAAGAATAGAAGCAACATTAAAAAAAAATGTAAAACATTGAGAGCAACCTTTACAATATTATGTTCTTCACAAAGTATTAATATTACAACATCACTTATCCTAGGAGATATAATAACTATTGTTCAATTCTCATCCCAACATGAAACATCAAGGATTTTTAGGTGGGGGAAATGAAGTAGAAGTAATACCATCTTTAGAATTCAAGTTCAAACTATAATATTTTTAGGGTTTTACAGAATTTACAATTGAGTAAATACAGAATCAAACATCATCTCCTTCACTTCCACCAGCATCTGCTTCATGACTGACCCAGTGACTGCTTTCATCAGGTCCCACAACCTTGAACCTGCTCAAAAAACACAACCCATCTATATTTCAACTTCCAAAACTTTCTTTCAACTAAGTGACTTCAAACTTTCTTAAGGGGTCGTTTGTTTCGTCCCATAGAATGGGCATCTAGATTACCGCGTTTGTTTTGCAGTAATGTAAGATGTCCAAGAATATTCTAGAGATACCCTTACGGAGGCATCTCAAGAGTTTTGGATGCCCTCCTGAAACATGGGTTTTCGAGATTCACATTCTGAGGGCATCCTCTTTGTACTTCTTTTTTCTTTCTATACCGAGTACTGACCTCTCAAGTACAGATTTCCCCTCCTTGTATTTTTGGTTTTTTTCATGGGCAGTCTCCTGAAAGAAACCATAGGAATAGCTGAGAAGTAAGAAGCAAACATATAGCTGAAATTTCAAATATTTGCTTCTGATCTTACATATTTCCATCCCACTATTGATCCACAGCCCACACAGAAGATATCAGCAACTGTATGCATCCCTGTCATCATCAATCTCTCTTCTATCTTGCCCAAGCAGACATTTACCCTGGAGAAAGTTTGACAATGAGAACCTAGTCTATGAGATGAAGCACATTTAGAATTAGTTCGAGAGAAACTCTAGCTCATTCTACCGTTATCAGAAAGTCAAAACGGTTTAAAATGAAAGCACTTGGAGAGTCATTACAAACAGGTCCCAAGTGCAGATCGTTATTGGAATGGATAAAGAGATTCATTCATTGACATAGCTTTTGCAACTAGATTGTGGAGCATTGGATTCTTTGAGAATGGATTTTCAGTAAAATCACTCTCTTAAGTATTCCCATGAACCCTATGAGTTCTGTTATGAAACATTAACATCAAACTACTAATCACTGTATGCAAAGTTTTTGTATCTCTTAAGAAAGACCTCAGTTATTTAATACTTTAAGCTACAAAGACAAAAACAGTAAAGCTATGAGTTTTTTAACTCCTTATAAAATTCTGATCAATCCAATCCACATATGAGAAGCCTATACCTTTTGTATTATATTATATATTGACTTTTACATATTATAAACCTACAACCATAACATGGGTTACACAAATCTTTAATAACCAACTTATTTATACAATCCAAACACAAGTTGCACAAACCCAGGCTTATTAAAACCATTTGCCAAACATGCACTTAGGGAACCTTATTCCCATTTGTTAACTAATGTTCAAACTCTAAAATCAAGAAGGACTTACACCTTATTGAAGAGGTAAGCTTTTCCATGCCTGGAGTGGAAGGACTGAATAGAACAACACAAACAATCCATGGAGTCAGAATGTGGGTTTCAGCAAATTTTGAGGATATTGAGACAGCAACGGGCAAATTTTCTCAGTCAAAAAACTTACCAGACCCCCTTTTGTTCCAGGTTCCTAAATTACAAAGTTTAGCAGTAAACAGAATTCAAGAGATAATGCCAGAAAGATTGGATCCAACAATATAGAAATTTTAAAACTGATAACATGAGAAAAACGAGCTTCACATGAACAGATACATATGTTCTCGACCAAGAGGTTAGAGTTCAAAATTACCAAGAACAAGTAACAGAAACTTAATTGTAATTAAACCCACTAATACAATCAATGAACATAAGATAATTAGAGAAAACAGGTAAAAAGAACAGAAACCTTGGAAATGATATCTTCGTAAAGAGCAAGATGGGTCCGGCAGTACTTGCAGCTATAGATCTGCCCTTCCAGATTCACCACGAACAATCTCCCCATAGCTTCGAAGCTTAAACTTCCCACTGATTATCTGCAAAAACAATCAAAACAGAACCCAGAATGAGAAATCGACAAAAGATTAGGCAGAAGGGTCGAGCAGAGGAAGAAGAAGAAGAAGAAGAAAGAATCTGGGGTTGTTTTGAAATTGGAGATTGAAATCACATTTTGCGAAGAAGCCCAGTTCTAAAGACGATTCGAATGTAAAGCCCCTTGTTCTGAATTGTGAAAGGTATTGAAATGAAACGAAATTTAAAGAAAAAGGGGTTGGAGATGGAGACGAATGAAGATAATGAAGGAGTTTGTGTCAAAATCAGAATGGTTGGCTACATTATTCGTGAAACTTCCATTGTCCCGTCTATGAATGTTGGATGATCCTTTTACTGAGATGCGCATATGCCAACAAAATCTTGTTCAGATAGAGGGAGAAGAGAAGGGCAGGGGACTCGAGATATGAATTTTTGTAACGAGAAACCTACAATTTTTTTAAATATTAAATTTGTTCCCTTTTACAAAACTAAATTTTTTAACCTTTTTTTTCTCTAAAAAAGGAAAAAAAAAAAAAAACTATATGTTGGCTTCTTGGCCCTTAATTTGATATTAAGGGCCAAAATGCCAACAATCTCCCCTTTTTTATGATGACAAACAACTCAAGAAAAATGAAATTAAAAGAGATGTACGATGTAAAATATAAACTTAAATCATACTTCATTCAGTAGCAACAAAGATATTCAATAATAACATGCTTTCATTTTTCTTATTACCTCTCCCCCTTTTGGAATCAATCAAAAAGAACAATTAAGAAAAATAAGTAATGACATGAAAGTTCTTAAAACATGAACACAAAATTTTGCTTTTCTTCTCCTATCAACATGCCTTCTAATAAAAAAACAACTACATTGTAGATTCAAGAGGCATCATAAAAAATCAACCAAGCTTAATTTCATTTAAAACCAATTTCACAAATTCCTCCCCCTTTTTGAAATCAATTAAACACTCCCCCTTAATTAGGGACAAATAAACATTTAGCACATAATCCAAATTTGAGGGTAGAAATACAAAACAAATTTTCAAACAAAATTTTACTCCCAAGAAAAATACTCCCCCTAAAAGGATAAATAATAATATGCATAAGAGGGATACACGACAATAAAGGAATAACTCCCCCTAAAACCAAGCATTCTCCTTCTAATAAGAAATATCAATAAAAACCAAGGAAATGAAATCATTCTAGTAAAAAACAAGCAATTGAGATACCAAGATATCAAATATGATAAAATGAGCATCAATAGTTGAAAAACAAACCATGATATCAAATAATAGCAAGGTAACGTTAGTCAATTCAATGTTACCTCAAGGGAGAACATTATCAATCAAATATAAGCATGGTGCAACACAAGCAAGAATTATACCAATTTTGAACAAAATGCTAACGGGGATAAACAAAGAAATCAATTCTATAAATACTCCCCCTATGGAAAAAAAAATTAACAACTTTCAAAACAACATGCTCAGTTATCAATTTTTCAACAAGGATAAACAACATACATCCAAATAATCCTCCAAACATAATGTAAAATCAAGGAAATCAATTTCAACGTACTCATAGAATATGCATACCTCATTCTCAAAAAGCATTTAATAAAACTCTAATCAATTTTAATCAAAAGATAAACAACATGTCTTCATCAAACAATGTCAAACTTTTGTAAGACTCAATATCCTTTCGCTTAGAACTTTTTAAGAAAAATACAAGGATAGAGCAAAAAATTAAATGACCAAAAAGCCAAATAATATAAGCATTAAAGACAAATGCCAAAATAGATAGATATACAATCATTTCTCATGGCATTAAATCCAATAACCAATGTATTTTTCAAGAAAAATAAAATAAAATAAAGGTTACCAAATAAGCTATTTTCCTTTGTTGGATTCAAGCAAGTCATATTAGTTGCTCCAATTGAATATATTTCCAATTCCTCATTTGAAGTCCAAGCAACAATTGCTTCTTGAATCATACCTACAAATAAGGCTCAACCAAAAGATTTTGGTACCCATTTTTGGGTCCTTCATTGTTAGTGAGCAAGGACTTTGGAACCCATTTCAAATTAGTTCTAAAATGACTAGCGTTGATTTTTGGCAAATAACAAGTGTTAAATTTATGACCAATTTTGCCACAAGAATAACATACAACATTAGGCAAAAATTTCTTTTTAACACATTGATTTTTCACAATCTTTTTCTCATAGAAATTATTTCTTGGAGCATTTTTCAGTTTATAACAATTTGGTCTAATATGACCTTTAACTCCACAAAAATGACAAGTAGGTACAAATTTTAATTTCATATGCAAATTCTAGCATTTCTATGATTAGATAGAAATTTAGCATCATGCATATATTTTAATTTTTCATGAATATGTTTAGGCACAAACTTTGAATTTTCATACAAAGGCCTAGTTTTTTCATGCTTATTCACAAAATTCACCTTATGAGCACATTTTGATCTAGCATGAAGTTGATTTGGCAAAAATTTTGAATTTTCATGAATACTTCTAGATTTTTCATGCTTTGACACATATTTAAATTCATCCTTAGGCAACACATCTTTAGACATACATGGGGTGGCTTTAACAAAAGTAGTACTCTTACTAGTAGATGAACAATTTCCATTCACATAGCCTAATCCCCTTTTGTCAGTACAAGGTTTACCCATATCAATAATCTTATTCAATTTTTGTGCACCCATAGTCAATTTCTTAATAGTCTCTTTTGCAAGTTCAAGCTCTTTTGTAGCAAGCAATTCTTTTTCTTTAAGCAAATGCAAAAGATCATTTTTCTCATGATTATCACATTCAAGAAATTTAATCTTATCAACAAAAGAGACTTTCTCTTGTTCTAATGCTATATTGTTAGTTTCCAAATCAATAATTCTATTTTTCAAACTAACAATTTTATCATTTAATTCCAAAGAACAAGATTTAAATTTCTCATTTTCATTCCTCAAATCATTTAATTCAACATTCACTTCATATGATAAAGATTTGAGATCATCGTTCTCTTTTTCAAGAAAAGAAATTCTATCATTCAAGATATTTTTCTCATCACAACAAGAATCATGCAACAATACATTATTAGCTCCATTTTTCAAACATGCATTTTCATCTATCAAAGTTTTATTCTTAATAATCAAGACTTTATACTTCTTTGATAATTTCAAAGATTTAGAGCTAACTTTTTCAAGATAACTTTGCAAATCTTCAAAAGCATCATACAATTCATCATAGGAAGGGGATGTTTGATTTACCTCATTTTTGTCACTTTCATCTCCGGAATCGCTATCCGAAAGAGCCATTAAGCACAAGAAGGATCTATCACATTTCCTCTTTTTCACTTCATGAGACTTTTCTTGATTTTGAGAATTATAATTCTTCTTCACATCAAATAAATCATTAGTAGTACAAGGAGAATTTTCTACACTATATATATTATCAAGAAAATTCCAAATATCATATGCATATTCAAAATGTAAAAGTTCGTCACATATTTTTCTATCCAATGCACAATATATGATGTTTATGGCTTTAGCATTAAAAGTAAGCAACTCATTACTCAATTTCAATTTTGACAAATCATGCTCACCAACATACAAAATGTTAAAATCAATAGCAAGCATAAATGTTTTCATTTTATTTCTCCAAACATCATAATTTCTAATACCATCAAAGAATGGAGGTCTATCAATAGATTGATCTTCTAAAGTTGCCATAACTCTAGCAATTAAGCTTTTAAATAAAATTTCAAAATATTAATAAGATACACTTAAGTACCAAAATAATATTTAAAAATTAATTTTATCAAAGAGCAACCTCTTTAATACCAATTGTTGGAGTAGATAACTCAACCAATAGGTACCAAATGAAAAAGCTTTTGATAAAAATTGTGATTAAAAACAAGAGCAACCTCGCTCTGATACCAATTGTTGGACCGGTATGGCAACCCCATTCACCCCCCTCTAGGGTTGCCATACCGGTCCAACAATCCCTTAATATCAAATTAATTAATTTTAATTAATTAATGTTTTGATGATAACAAACTTGTTTTTATTTACTAACAATTTGAGTGTTTTGAAGTATCCATTGTGTAGAGCTTGGAACAACGGTTCCAATGCAATTTGAATCACTCAAATCGGAGTTCAAACGAAGAAGATATGGCTGGAACAAGCTTAACGGAAAAATACCCGATGTCGATGACGTGGCGGCCAAATCATCAAAGTGGACCTACTAGAGCACAAGTGGAGAAATAGATAAGTGACACATGGAGCTTTTGATTTTTGTTGGTTTTAAAAAGAATAGTTTTAAAAAGAAAATGAATTTAATATTATTTTATGTTTGTGTCTAACGGCTAGTTGCCTTTAAAAGAAAATGAATTTTATATTATTTTATGTGTGTGTCTAACGGCTAGTTGAGTTTAAATCTCAACCATTCAATTTTCTTTTACCAACATCTAATGGTCCAAATTTAATGTAGTTTCCAACAACTTTTTTCTCTTTTTAAACACTTCATATTCTCCAAAATCAAAACAACAATTTCACATTTTTTTATAATCCTCCATAATTCATTAAGCTTCCGTTGTTGCTCTCTCTCCAAGCTTCAATTTTCTTCTTTTCATCTAATTCTTGAGAGAGATTTATTGTATTGTGAGGGTTGATTTGTTGAGTGCTACAAATTTGTAAATCTACTCTTTGAGAGAGTTTTCCTCATCTTGTTCTTCATTTCTAAACTTTTGTAAGGGTTGCTCTTGATCCCGGAAAAAGAGTTGTTGTAACGGTTTGATCCTCAACCGTGGAAAGGATCGGGTTTGTTCTTGCGCCTGGAAAAGGAACGTTGTAACGGTTCGACTCTAAACCGTGGAAAGAGTCAAGTTCGTTGTGACATACCCAAGAGGAGCTTGGGAAGTGGATGTAGGCCGGTTGTGCCGAACCACTATAAATTTTCGGTGTTATTTTCTCTATCCCTCTCCTATTTATTTTTGCAATTAATTTTTGTTATTATATTTCATTGCATGAAATTAATTGCACTTTTTAATTCTTGAAATCAATTGCTCATAATTATTTATTGAGATTGGTAGTTCTTAAAATTCCTTATCATATACCAATCTTCTTGTTGAAATTAAATAGGATGTTATAAAGTGTTACTTTTAATTTCTTGATTACTTTGGATTGAATTTATTTGCATGAAATTCTTGTTTTAAATTACTTGTTAGTATAAAGTGTATTAATTTGTTTAATTGGGCCCACATTAGTAAAAAGTTTTAATTAGCTTAATAAAACCCTATTCACCCACCTAGGGTTGCCATACTGGTCCAACACTATAATCTTTTTCTTGTCCGTCTGTTACAACATACAATTAAAAAATACAAAAAAAAAATATAGAAGAATAGAAAATCTACCCACACATTTACGTAGTTAACTAATAATGTATTAACTATGTCTACAAGGTAGAGAAATAACAATTTTATTATAAAAAACGTTATAAATTACTGAACAAATTGGCACATCTAGGTTTAGAGAGTTTATATGGCACACTTCTCTAAACTCTAGGATCATAATCGTAAATAATCATAAATAATTAAATAATGTCAAAAAACGAATTTAACTTAGGTTGTTCGAAGCGCCCCGTACTAGGTCGTTTGGTCATTTGACTTCCTTACTCAGTCGTTCGAAGCTCCAGATAACAAATTCAAAATATTCCAACACCGTCACTAGACCTTTTTCAGATATGTTTTTTTTTCTCGCTCTAGTTCTCATTTATTCTAGTTCACTTTTGGGCTCTTACTCTTAGTCTTACTCGTTTTCTATCTCATTTTCTAGCTCTTGTTCTTATTCACTTTCTCGCTCTTACCTTTTGTTATCGACTCTTTTGCCGTCAGAAAAGATTGGGTTTGTTGCCATTAGTTATAATGCCTTGTCAAGGAGGATGAAAAAACTCTGAACGAAAAATATAGGAAAGCAAGTATCGTCGTTGGTGGAGACTAAATTCAGAGGAGTTGAGAGGAGGAAGATGAAGGAAGAAGCTAAGGGAGGAAATTTTATTGAGAGAGAAATAGAACGAGAGTTGAGAAAGAAATGAAAGAAAAAAAAGTTTGAAAATGGTTATAAAAACTTATTTTAAAAATTAAGTCAAATAACTTTTCTGACACAATTTTTAAGTCAATCTATCCAATTACAGGAGATAGGGGTAACGTTTTTTTTTTTTTTTTTTTTTTTTTGGCCGTTTGTTTCTCTTTTCACCCTCAACAAAATTCCAAATTTATTTATTACAATAAGAAAAAATATTTTTAGATTAAACTTGATGATTTGATATTGACAAATATTGTAGTATGTTGCGGATGAAAATGTATATGGAATTTCTTTCGACATTTCTATATGTCCATAGTTCCATATTGAAATAAAGGAATAAATTAACATTTTTATTATATAAAAATTTGATGAAATATATATATATATATAAACAAACAATAGAAAGTCACTAATATAAATATAATATAAATGATAAAGATTTAATTATTAAATTAAATAATTTTTTTAACCATTATTATTAATCAGAAATATAATTTATCAATATTTCTGTTGACATATATGTAACAGTGAAACTTCAACATTGACATTTTTTTTAACATCCCAACCAGAACTAATTTTTTCATATAATATAAAATATGTTGGGTTTCAAACAGGACTATCAATTTAAAATCAATTTAAGTTTTTCCAATATTTTGAAATTTAAAATAATTTATCTTCAAATCTAAATGTCAAATAAAGCATAAAAGAGTATATAATCTTATATAACATTCTTATTTATCTTTCCAAACAAATATTCTCATAGAAAAAAACAACATTTCTATTTATCTCTCTTAGGAGACTTTCGAGCTTCCAATTTATCTTAAGTGGAGTGTTTTATTATAGCACACTAAATATTTGGATCTTTTATTATAATAGTTGAAATTTCTAATTATTATATCTCACACTTTGACTTAACTACAATAAAACTATATAATAACTATCGAGTATAATAACCAATTGAGTGCTCAAACATCCCCTCAATTTCTAAAATTGTGCAGGGCACATTTGTTTTGTAAATTGCATGGTTAGATGTACTTATGTATAGTATATAGCCACTAACCCAAATTTCATTTTTTTATAAAAGTTAAATGGGCCGAATTTGATTGGGCTTCCAGGGCCCAATAAACATTTCTGACTCAGTTTAGATACGTCCTTGGGCTGGCCCATATTTGACAGTGACCTGTAGCCCAAGCCCAGCACCAACTACGACATGTCGAACTCGATGGCCATGCTTTTATTATCAAATCAAACGTTAGTGAAACAGATCAAATATCCATTTTTTTAAAAAAAAAATAACAGTTGTTCCCTATTTGATTTCTGACCCTCATTTTCATTACCACGTTGTTTATGAAAACAAATCTAATTAAACATATATGATAAGTCAATTTGAAAGTTAGGGCTAGAAAAAATATATATTAAGGAATGGAAGTGTTGAAATGACGGAGACAACATGTTATGATTTTCTGATGCCTGCCCCTTTTTTTTTTTTTTTTTTTTTTTTTTTGCTTTTTCCATGTATGTTTTAAGATTTGCTCACTTAAACAAACACGATTTTTTTCAAAACTTGGAGGTATACAATTAAAATCAACCACATAATTAAAAAGTTAAAAATTAAAGATCTTATTTTCGAGTGTTTGCTCATTGTTTAGGCTGGTGAATGAGATTTCTGCTCATTGCAGTCACCCCTGAGGTTCTCTTCAAAAGAAATAGTAGGGGTGTTCACGGTTCGGTTCGGTTCGGTTTGAGGCCAAAACCGAACCGAACCACTAATTTTAATATGAGCTAATATGAAACCGAACCGAACCGTTTGTTCAGTTCGAACCGAACCGCTTATATGCGGTGCGGTTCAGTTCGGTTTTGCGGTTTTATTTTTTTTTTTTGCGATTTGGTTTTGCAGTTCGGTTCGGTTTATATTAATTTATTAAAAATTAAAAATAATAAATATATATTAAAAATAATAAATATATTATTTTTTTTAAATATGCGGTTCGGTAAGGTTTTCATGCGGTTTGGGTTTTGAAACCGAACCGAACCGCATAAATTCGGTTTAAAATAACACTAAACCGAATTGAACTGCACAATTCGGTTTCGGTTCGGTTTTGCAATTGGTTCGATTTTAGCGGTTTGAATGACCACCCCTAAGAAATAGCGTGATTTGCCTACCTATATTCATAGCATGACGAACATGAGGATTAAAGATTCTCGAAAGATGATATTGAAATCTTACTAGAAAAAGAAAGACGGAAAAAAATGCAATTTTGCAGCCTTTAGTATTTTCAGATTTGATCTTTGCATTGGTAGAAATGAATTGGGCATTGGCTTCAATCATGGATAGGTCAAGGATATCTTCTCTTCAAAAGACCAAGATATTGGCAGGGAATTCATCCGAGCGAGATGTTCGACATGACGGTATCAGACAGAGCAACCTGATCAAATGAATTCAATGATTATCACTATATATCTTTTCTCCCCATAAGAACTAAGGCCACGTTTACCAATCCGTAATAAAAATGGGTGTAATCGTAATGGAATTTCATTAATAGATCCATTGTAATAGGTCAGAATCGCAAACATAATTGGATTGTTTTTTATCATGTTTACTTAGAATATGAATCTGTCACATTAACTATTATTGTTATTGTTACCATTATCGTTTGACCCTAAACGGTAACGATAATAGTAACATGATTTCAAAATGTAATCGGATTTATCACCCTCTGTTCGTCAATTTTGCATTTTTTTTATTACAAATTGAGCAGTAAGTCCCACGTGTCAGTACAAGTACGAAAACAGAGTAAACAACAACCAACGTAATTCATTGAGGCTCATTTTTTAGATTATCATTCATTTATTACTTTTTTCTTTACGTAAACATGGCCTCATTTTTCCAAATTGTTACCAAACTTCATGACTCTTCTTTTTAGAATTGAGGACAGGGTTTCCTTTTCAAACTTTTGATGATTAGACCCCACACGCCTAACAAGAAAAAAGAAAAAAGAAAAACAGAAGGAAAAGGTTATTATATATATATCTTATTAGGATCCACACACATGTTAGAAGACCAATCTTCCATGTCTTAACCAAATTGGATATTTCCCATTTTTCTTCAAAACATAAATCATAAGCCAACTACCATATGCATGGAGTTTATATGGTTTTCTCACACAGTCCCCCTCTGATCTTTGAATATACACTAACAAATAAAGATAAAAGACACTTTTTTTTCATATGGCATTATTAAAACATATAATAAGAGAGAAAGAGAGAGAGAAAAGAGAGTTGTTTGGTTTGACAAATGGGCTGTAAAGAAAAAAGAATAATGATACAAAGAGAGATAATTAGAGTGTAAGAGATGGGTGATTGGGAAAACTGATAAAAGACCCCATCATGCCACATGTTTCCATGTCAATCCCTTTGTCCTCTTAAAGACAGAAAGTGATGGTCATGTGCCTTCCAACCAACACATAATATATATAAATAAATATTTCATTATATCTTACATTTCCCTCCAAGTTTCCCTTAATCCCAACATAATCCCCTTTCTAATTCCCCTTTCTTCCTCATAATCATACCATCTTTTTTCTATAGATTTAGTTACCATTTGGTTTTTTGTTTTACATTTTTTTTAATAATATCATAATTAAGCTTAGTTTTATGTGTTCGTATAAAGTTTTTGGAGAAACGTGTTTCAAAGAGTTGAACTTATGTTTATGTTGGTTTGATCTCTAGTATCTGATTCTCTCTTAGTTGAATGCATACACTTCATTCGAGGAATCGGAGCGTGGGATGTTCTTGAAATTGAAGTCTTGAAAGAATATTTGTATCCTTAGGAGACTTGTTTGAAAGAATGTTTGTATGCTTAAGAGATTTGTATCTTCAAAGAGTGTTCAGCTTCAGGAGTTGGGGAGTCTTCTAATTGTTGGGAGAATTTCCTCTAGATTTTCTGAAGTGCAAAATTTCTAACTGAAAGAAGAACTTCTCTATTTATAGAGTTTGTGGTTTTATGGGTTTGGAACTGTTTGATCCATAGACCCGACCCTTAGGCTCAATTAATTAGATTTGGGCCTTAGTTGGCCTTTGAACCAAATTAAGCCTATTTTTAGGCTCTATTAAACTTCTAAATATCAATGCTTAATTAAACCAAAATAATTAATTTGATCCAATGGTCAAGATGAAAACACATGGCATCATTAGAACCTGTCAGTTCTTGTTTTAATTTCAATTCAAAACACATGTCAACTTTTAATTAGTCTCAAATTCGATCATTTTTAATTTCGTCATTAATTTAAGAAATGACGAGCTAATTTATAATTGGTCCAAAATTTCTCATTCTAACATTATGTTTGTGATATACTCTCTTTTCTTCCTCTTAATCATAGGTCTTCTATAGAGATGAATTTTTGTTTCTTCCTTTTAAATCTTTTAAATATTACTCAGTTTCTTAGGGTTGGTAAGCAATTTAAATTTTATATTTTATAATTCACGGAGTTAAATGAATACTGTGAACATCCGTTTGCGGTTTTGAAGTATATATATATATATATATATATATATATATCATAACACATTTCAATTTATTAAAATGAAAACATGTTTAATGTAATATATTATAAATTATATAATACTGTAAAATAATAATTATACAAAATTCATTACATATAATATATTCATAAACATTAATTGAGATTAAACCTAATAGTTAGTTTCTTCAATCTTTTTTCATCTATTAGGGGGAAACAGGATGAAATAAAGAAAAAAGCTTTCTAGAAGTGATGAGAACTGTTAAAAGGGGGGAAAGAATGGAATAACATGATCTGTTTTGAATAATTTGCCATAAAAAGTGGAAAAAAGGGAAATTGAGAAAATAATATTGACATATAAATGATATAGCTGAGTTTTTGCTTTTTTATTTTTAAATATAAATAATATATTTACTTTTAAAAATGTGTTACTTTTTTCCTCTTGTCTAGTGAAGAATGAGTGGCCAAGTCTGTCTACCATTTCCTTTACAACAAGCAATAAAGTTAATGTGTATAATTCAAAAGAAATAACTGTGTTGTGTTGCTGTGTATCACTTTTTGTTTTGTAATTTTCAAAGGAGGGTTTTGATGATCATTTTTTTTAAGGATAAAGAAATCATAAAAATTAAGGGAAAAAAAAAATTAATGCCACTTTGATTGTCTAATTAATCCAATTTGGTGGAATGGAAAATGATTGGTTGAAAATGCAAGTTAGAGAGAAGAAAGAATCATAGACAATTAAAGTGGGTTTGTCTTTATGAATTCTTCAATTGATTATAGACAAAGCAATGGACCAAAATCCAAAGAGATCCAAACATGGGAATATATTACACATTATTATGAGAGTGTTTGGGGTGAGATGAGTTTAGAAATCAACCCAACTTATTGTTTGGAAAGGCAATTTTATATGTAACTAATCATACCATGTTCATCAACAGTGCACTCAATCCTCATCACCAACGACCACCTCTGATGATCAACTTTAGCCACCACCTTCAACGGCCAACTCTAGCGACCCCCCTCAATAGCCAACTCCGTTGACTACCTCCGACAACCAACTCTAGTAATCATCGCATGCGGCCAATTTCGACAACATCCAACCACCACTGTTGACAGTCAACTCTGACAACCTCCGACGGCAGTCACTCCAACTCCAACGACCATTATTTTAAATTATGACTACTACAAATTTAAGCTTTGTTGACATACAAGTATTTTGTCTTGTTGGCGCTCATGACATAAAACTATCAATAAACCCTTAATTTAAAGCTTGAAAATAACCATTAATTTAAATATATATATAAAGCATCAATAAATGTTTATATTTAAGTTGACGGACAAAATTGTCAATAAAAACACCTTTTTTGACACAAAAGTACGTAAGTTCGACTAAAATGTTGAATTCTCGATTTTGTAATTATTTTATAGTCGTTCTTTATAGTAATTTAACATTAATAAAATCATTTTTATCAGGTTAGAAATCAAACAATTTGTATGAAAAACACTTTAAAAATTGCCAGACAATGAGTATTTCTATTTTAAAAATTTTTTATTAAAAATGTTAAAATAACTTAACAAGAAACGTCACATGCACAAATTTGTAAAATGATTACTTAAATTTTTTTAAAAAAATTGCATGATCCAAAAGTAAACCCTAAACATCATTTCTCAAAACTCCCAGTAATACATATGTGCTTAAAAAATAATAAAATAAAGTGCAATCTATACTTTATTAAAAAAATGTATGTAAAGTTATTGAATAAAAAAGTTTTCAAATAAAAATAATCATCATAAAAACATATTATTTACGTAAAAAAATAAACTGCACCAAATATCTCTGACATATATGAACTTAGCACCCCAAACGTCCAAAACACAGACATATAAACTCTACAGATATCATAACTCAACTTAGCATCCCAAACTAACTCCTAAAATTTATCAGTGTTTGGTTTCACTAGTCTTTCTAAAGAATTCTTAAATGACTAAGAGTACATGATAGTATTTTATTAAAATTTGAAGAGAGATAAAAACTTATTTTTAATCCGATAAAAAGCACATTTTTTTTTTCTTTATTTACAATCTTTCATAATCAAAAGTGGTTTTAGAAATTTATAAAATCAGACAAAAGTATTTGAAACTTGAAGTTTGAAGATACTTGTTAAATACACTTAGAAATGGTCTAAATATATTACATTTATTTACTTTTCAGTATATACATACTCTATTATAATTTGATTGTAGGTCAATTGGCCATAGTAATTGAGGTAAGTCTTTTGGTGTGGCTTCCAAAAGACCCAATCAAATAATATTTATAGTTACCGATTCTTACAACTATTACTATTAAAGCATAATATAGATTAACAGCAAGACCAGATTGATCCGTAGGGAAGCACGAAAATTAGTTTCTCGAAGTTAATTTTTTAGCTAAATCAGTAAATGATGGGATTTTGTGTATGGGTTGAGAAGCAAGCATAGAAAAATAAAATGCGGAAGGTAAATGACAACAAAAGTAAAAGGTGTCCTAGTTTTTAGAGGTACCCCCAATTACTTGCTTGATCATAGATTCATCGGATTAACTTCTATATTGTCTAAGCTTAGCCAACTCACCTAGAAAAGCTAGGTGAGAGTCCAATTTATCAAATTAGTCAATTTAATTAGATGAGAAACATTCTAATTAATTTGGACTAACTGCATTAAAATGTAAGATTACGCTAAGGTGAATGTTCAATTTTCAAGCGCCTAATTAAATATTCAACATGATTCTTCCTAAGTTGATAGAGCAGTGCTTTTCATTATAGACAACGAACCACAAGTCTAACTAACCTTTTGCTACCTTAAATCAAATTACAATTATATGTCACGTATTGTAATTTAATGCCCAGCTAATAATCCTACATCCTCGAGCAGAAATACAACCATAAACATGCAAACACAGTAAAAGAATCCAAAAACAAAATAGAAACAACCAATATTAAGAGTTTAGCACAAGTCTCACAAGGTTACAATTGGAGAAAACCTCAAAAACTAGGAATTGGGGATCCTTACCTTCCCATTGGAGATGAGAAATTAAATCTCAAACCCGCCACTTTTCAGCCCAATTATAAAGAAATATTCAACTCAAATCCTAAATTTAATGGTATAGATGGATAGAGGACGAATGAACGAAGAAAATGAGTAGTCATTCGCCCAAAACAACCACCCAATTTGAAAGATATGACCTAAAAATCGAAGAACATATTTTATATATGCGGACACTATCGCAATGCTGTCAAATCTGCTAGCTCAGTGGCAATTTTGTAATTTTTGTTTCTTTTGCCCTATTTGCTTCGTTAGGATTCCAAATGGTCCGTTTTAGCTCCGTTTTCCTTCTAATGCTCGATTCTACCTCCAAATTACTCAATACGTACCTAAAAAATAACATATTTAATTACATTAATTATCATCAACGGACAAGATTAGAGCCATTACTATAGCACATTTTAAGTGCTATCAATAATAATAACTTTTTTTAAGAAAAAAAAATGATTTAAGTCTTTATCTTATCAGTAAATTACGATACTTTTTCAAAACTAGTATATAAACTTTTAAGTAGTTATTTTAGTTTTTGCATACAATTATTTTTCAATTTATATCTCTTAGTTTTCCATTTAATCATCTAATAAGAACCAAATATGTATATATATATATATTTGATTACTCAATATATTTATCTAGCTATTTCTTATTAGATCATATGGCCCCAACCACTTCTCTAGAAGATATCTATAAATTGATAGGTGGATGAATAAAAAGATGTGCCATTATTGTTCAAAATTAAAATTCTGATGTTGATTGAAATGTGTTGAGGTGTTAAATTTACAGAAACATCACTATAATATTGATTAAATGTCGATGTCTAGTATTTTTAGGAAATTTATGAAATCAAAAATGTTTTTAAGAAATTTTAAATTTATAACTAAAAAATTTACACTTTTGAAATAAGTTTAAATGTATAATATTGGCTAAATTATAGATAATCTATACTCTTGAACTTTGTACTTTGTTTAAAAAAATACCAAATTTCAAAGATACCCTTAACTTTTAAAAGAAGTTCAAAAATATATTTACCATTAATTTGGTTAAGACCATCAATATTTTGTTTCAAAATATCTTCAAAATTTCAAAAGTTTCATTTCTTACTCTAATTTTTTTTAAAAAAAAAAAAAAATTTAAAAAACACCCTATCTTTAGCATATGCGCAGAAATTGGTAGTGCCTCATTTCAAAAATACTTTAAACTTTTCAAAGTTACATTATTACTCCTAATCTTTAAAAAAAAAGTTCAAAAAATGCCCTTATTGTGTTTATGTATGAAAACCGTTTATTTACACTTGATCATCATCTCTTTTCCATTTCCACTCTCCTCCGCTTCAATATATGACCTTAGCACTTTCTTATTTCTTCTCTTTTTTCCCCTCTTCTTCAATACAACTCCCCTTCTTCCATTCTCCAACCTCTCAAATTACTGCTTTCATCAAAGTATATAGGATATAACAAGAAAAAAGGAGAATAATGGAAGCACGAAGGGACTTTTAAGACTAAGTATTTTAACAAAGTCGTTTAATGTTAGTAGTTGAGAGTGAGGGAATACGTTATTTGGGTTTCAAATACAAAAAGAGAGACAAGTTGAGAATTTAAGTCATAATTTGAGGACAACCAATGGTAGAAAAAAGAAAGAAAATATGTGCATTACCCAAATTTGTAGCAAAGAAATTTCTTATATTTATATTTGAGCATACTCATAAATGAGAGAGCTCCTCCTACTTATTTAAATCTTAATATTTGAAAAGAGAAAAATTAGGAGAAATGTGAGAAGTTTTATAGATTGAAGAATGAAAGAATAGGATTAAAAGAATATTGAAGAAGTGAGAGCAAAAGATAAGAAAAATTGAGAATTATTATGTTATAGATTGAAAGAAAGGAGAGAGAGGAAATTAAAGATGAAGGAGATTTAGGTGTAGATAAACAATTTTCATCGATATACTAACAGGACTTTTTTAAACCTTTTCCTTTTAAAAGTTAAGGGTATTAATACAACTTTTGAAAGTTTAAGGGTATTTTTGAAATGAAGTTATATTAATGATTTTCGACCGTATACTAATGGTAAGGATATTCGACCGTATACTAATGGTAAGGATATTTTTGAACTTTTTCCTTAAAGTTTAAGGGAATTAAAAGGACACTTTTGAAAGTACAACATTTTTTAATCAAAATACTAACTATTTCCATTCTAAAACTAAATCATAATAGTATTTATGAACTTTTTTTTTTAAAAAAAAAAGCTTACCAGTATTATTATTGAAACTTTTGAAAGTTCTTCAATGGTAAATAAAGAACAAAGTTTAAGGGTATTTTCTATAGTTTAGTCAAATTTATATTATAATATTCACATTAGTGACCTACTTTTTATATGTTTCATTGATTTTTTTTTTTACAATATAATAAAAATGTCAATTTACCTCTTATATTGATGTCAAATTCATAAATATGTAGAAATATTGATATAGCTAGAAATGTTAAACATGTCGATATGAAAATTTAATACCCAATTCTTAGACTTTAAATTTAATAATTTTTTAAATAGAAATTAATGATAAGTATTAAAATAATTATAATTATGTAGCAAAAATTAAAAAAAAAAAATCAAGAACTAACATAGAAGAAGCATGAAACTACATTGATGAAGGGGCTATTTGGGAACTGGAATGCAATCAAGATTACTGAGAATCAGAGAAGTGTTGGAATGCATGATATATCGAAGGCATAATAGAAATTGGACCGTGAAGTATAAAAACGGTGGGAGAGAGGGTTGGGTTGAAAACTGTGAAAATGAAATGAGTTTGGTATTACAAATCGGACTCAAAACATTCAATCCAAACATAGATTTTTTTTATTACATTTCAATCCAAATTCATCTCATCCGATTCTAACATAACAAACAGATATAGAGTTCAACAACTTGAAGAAAAATTTGAATCTATGATATTGATTGTATATGTTTTAATCAAGTTGATTTTTTTTCTTCTGTTTTTGAATTCAATTAGTGAGGTTATGCATAAGGATAAAACCATTAGACTTTTAAAATGATAACTCCATGCTCTATCTGCCTAACTATGCCTAGATTAGTTGGATTGGTTGGATTGACTTTATTTCATATAATTGGTATGTGGTAAGATTTTTTTTTTTTTTTTTTTTTTTTTTTTTTTTTGTTGAATAGTTGAATACAGGAAAGAGGGTTTTTTTTTTCTTTTTTCTTTTTTCTTTTTTCCTTCATTAATCATGCATTCAATTAATAGTTATGAGCATGGACCACCATACTTCCAATTATTTCTGCTTTAACCACTGTCATATTTACTGATCATTCATGAATAATTTACTTTAAGATGAAGATAATTACATATAAAGTTTGAAATTAAGGTAATACGACACACATAATGAATGAATGTGTTACACACCATGTCTTAGCGATGGCAAAGACAAACAGTAAAGTACGTAAATAAACTTAAAGCGACAACACGCAGAGTTTGGTAATCTATTCAGCGATATACCACCTACGTCCGAAGGGCAGTGTGCTTAGGAAATATATTTTTACTAATATGAAGTCAAGCAATTAAACGTTGTACTTGTCTGTAAATAAGCAGCAAATATAGTGACACACAAAGAGCTTAATTAACTTGATGAGTGAACACCTAGACTCTCCCTAAGTGTGAGACTCGCTCTCAAAGAAACTTAGACTTTCATTAAGCATGTGCACATTAGTAAGCACTCACTTAGGTTACTCCTAAAGTGTGAGACTCCCTTTCAATCACAATCTTTCCATTTTTTAATTGCAGGTCACTCCACTTGATGAACTCAGGCTCCCCATACGATTGAGAATCTCTTCTCAAACAATATGTTCCCCTAAGATCAAAACCACCTTCTTGAATAGCTAGTCAAGCTTCAGAATGATATAGAGCACAACTTTTAGATCTACGGAACTTCCTATCTCACAATCTCAAAAAATTGACACACAACCACGTTGTTCGATCACACAAAACTAACGCTTCAATCAAAATAATCAAAAGCAGCAACCCAATCACGAAAAATAGTATGCACTTAAATAGGCACAACCGAAAAAGAAAAATACCCATTAAAAAAAAACTGCACAGCTTAAATAAGGAAAAATACCAAGAGCAATAATCGCACAGATTTTTCTTATGAGGAAGGAAATAACTACAGAAATAGCAATCCAAGAGACATTCCGAGACAGTCAGTCAAGCAACTTTTAACAAATATAGTCAACTCTAATATTCTAACCAAGTTTAATTTTTTCATTTATCATTCTTTATGCTTACATTTCTTTATTAACCTTCTAATACACCCTTTCTAAAAATAAAAAAATAAACCCTTCTAATACACCCTTTCTCTTACTAAAATATAATTTGTTTCCTAAAAAAAAAGTGATTATTTTGACGCTTCACTAATGTTATAATAATTCTTCAGATGGCTCAATTTATTTTAAATTTAATTGACGTTTTGTCCATATTATAACAATTCTTCAGATGACTCAATGTATTTTAATCTTAAGGAAGAATTTTTATATTCCTTTTTTACCCTTATATTTTTAGTAAATTACTACTTTATCCTTCTATCTTTAGAGCACTCTTCATTTGGTGTATGTTGAGCGATGTTAGGACAATAGAGGTGCAATCTTATGTCGATGGGACACAACTCATGGGTGCAAGTGGTTACACATATTGAATAGGTGTATCCTCCTATATAAATGTGATCCATGTATAAAAATATGACTATTCGAGTTTAGGTGTCTGTTAATACCCTTCAATCTTTGAGACACGACTCTTCGAGATTAGGTATCTGTTGATTGTTTGTGTATAGGTGGTTACACATCAAATGAATGTATTTATTCATATATGGATGTGATCCATATAAAAGCGACTCATCAAGTTTAGGTGTTTTTTTGAGAGATGTTAGAACAATAAAAGTGCTTCTTCATATTTTCACTTTACAAAATAGATTTATATATATAAAAATTAACTTTGAAGTCAAATCAGTACATTTTATGTCAATGGAACACCACTATTTAGGTGTAGCTGGTATTTCATTTCAAATCTCTGCATCTATTACTAATTTTAGCATATTATTTTTGTTAAGGAGATTTCATTATATCATATATATTTATGAAGTATAGAGTAGTAGAAATCCTTTCAATATACTTAATCAGCATGATTTACCATTAATAAATATCAATGAATTTTTAACATTCACAATAAACCTTTAAAAAATAAATTATAAAATTCATAAATACATGCATCGCACGTGAGTCATTACTAGTCATTTAAAATGTGGTGGCCTCATAGACACATTCTCATCTTCTTGAAAGTCTATATTGACATGTATAGCTAATCTAAAGTATTATTAAATTGATGTGTATATATTATCATTATTATTTTGCTTTGGAATTAAAAAAATAGTTGTTCAAATTTGATATTATATCCTCTATTTAATATCAGGAGCGCAAAGGGAGGAAGCTTCTTAATTATTTTTTTTTCTTTATTATTGTACAAAATATAGATGAAAATTAAATTAGAAAGAAGAATGGAATGGAAATTTCTTTGTATATCCAATTGAAGAATCTCAAACAAAGATCAAATATCACTTTTTTATTAGTCGACCAACTTTAAACCTCATCATTTTCCATTCATTTAAACATGTTACATATGAATTTTTATGTATGCTTCAAACAAGCCTTTTTTTATTTTTATTTTTTTAAGTATTGAATTCATGGTTTTTCAAAGGTCGACAATCTTCCACGTCTTCTCATGTTAGTTTATATTTGTATATTCAACTTTAGAGTACTACACGCATTATTTAAATTATATGTTTTCAAACTTGATATATTAATAGTGAAGACATTATTACTTTAGACATTTTGTCAATAATGTTGGGAAGAAGAAGAGTCAAACTAGAAAAATATATCATTAATGACACGCTTTGGATTGTTAAGAACATTCCTCTTGTTTTCTCCCGACTTTGCTACAAAAAATTAACATGTGCCAAATATGCAGTTAAGACATGTTTGAATATAGTGATTTTTAAATTATTAAAATAACTTTTGTTACATTTAAAATTACTTAAAAAACATACTTTTTAGTTTTTATCCATCAAATCAGTTCGAATTTAAAAGTCTAAAATTAAACATTAAATTAATTTTAAATAATTAAAAATATTTGTTAATTATGATTTAACTACTTCAAATTCATCAAAACTAGTGTTTTCTCTCCAAATTCAACTACAGCCTTTTCTCGGTTCCGCTTTTGGGCATGTGATTATATTGAGAACTCTTTAAAACACTGTTTTCCTCTTATCAATAATTTTATTTTAAAGAATAATAATTTAATGTACTATATTAAAAGTCATCCAAATAAGATATATATTATCATAGAACAATTCATATTGGAAAAAAGAAATATAAAGTTTAAAAACTATTTTCAGTCTTTGTATATTCAATTTTATAACAATTTAGTCTTTAAATTTTATATCCCTTGTACTTTTCATTTAGTAACAATTTAGTACTTATCGTAAAAAATATTGTTAAGATTTAATAGAATTTCTTACATATGTAGATTGATAAACTAATAAGGGACTAAATGTGCTTATAAACTAAGGGCGGTTAAAGTGTTATACATGATCAAAATTGACATTTAATTTTAAAGAAATTTTTTAAGAAATGGATTTCAATTGTTACACAATTTTGAATGTACACAGATGTGTTTTAAAAGTTCAAGTACCAAAAGTACAAAAATGGGCTATCCATATCTAATTCTAACTTGTGTAAAATAAAGAAATATTTCATCTCATTCTAGTTCTAAGAGAAAAAGATAAACTCCTAGGTCATTTTCCATATAAATATATCGTTATAACTTCACATAAGGTATATATTTGGAAATGGAATTTCTGAATTCTTTTCCATTTTATAGTTGTTCATCTCTAACTTTTGGTATGATGCCAAAATTTAGATAAGAGAAAATACACATGACCTTCACGTGACATCAACGATGAATTTATAATTTAGGAAAAACATGACCTGCAAAACAAGAAAATTTGGGCACTGATGTGGTACTTGCCATAGCTCTTTTGATGCCCTAGTCAGTAAGAGGTTTTAAGTTGTAGCAAAAGTTTTAGAGATGAGAATGAATTTGTTTTTTTAAAGTCATAATGATGTATTTACGGTGAAATTCTAACTTTAAGTGTCCACATTAGGATGAGAATGAACTTCTTTTAAAGTCATAATTAGGGCTTTCTCAAATTAAGAGAGTCGGTCTTGGCCTCATCCTTGGCCGAGGTCCAGGTCGAGGAGGCCATTTTGGCTTTTGACCCCTATTATTCTTCTTCACGAGGCCTCAAATAGGTCACAACATGCCCAACAAATGCGGAGGGTCAGCCTCAACCTCATCCTTGGCCAAGACTGAAACTGAACAGGTCAGTTCAGGTCGTGACCCACACTCCCCTCTTCCATGCTTAATTGAGCCCTATTGTGTGGTTTTCTAGTTCAAGTTTTGTCATTTTTTGATCTGATAGAATGTGAATTCCATAAAGTCGATTATGCCCTCTAATCCAAATTTACTCATAATAATAATCATTTTACTTTATTTTGCAGGCAAGTGAGATTTTTATTGACATCAATAAGGACCATCTTTTAAAATCTAATTTAATTAAAAGAGAGAGTTTAGAGAATCTAAAAAAACTAGCTACGTAGATATGAATCCTAGTAAACTATTTGGGTACAAGTGTTAAACCTATAATTGTGTGTTGAAATTTTCCACAACATGCATGTACTAATTTTATTTGCTTAAACAGGCTTCAACTTTAAGGGAAATATCAAATTTGCAAGTGCTTTTGAGCAAGTGTCGAATTATCAAGGCAATAATAAAGTGAGTAGCAAGAATCAAACGTTGAAAGCCACCGCGTGTACTTCGTAAGATTGTTACAATAATTTCACAATGTAATTACATAAGCATAAGAGAAAAAAAACTTAAGCCCCATTTGGTTTGTGATCCAAAAATTTATTTTAAAAAATAAAAAACTTAGTAGAAAACAAAAACAAATTCTTCTTTTTCACTATATCTAAAAACATATTTGGTTCCAATTTAAAATTTTAAAATTTAAATTTAAAATTCAAAATTTGTGATTGGTTGTGAATTTGAAAATACGAGAGAAGATTAATTTGTGTTTGGTAAAATTTATTATTCTGGATATTAATATAGCATTTTGTTATTATTAGTTGGAAGACACGTACAATACACGTGACTTAAAATTTTTTATAATAAAATTTAAATTGTGATTTAATTGTTCTTTATCATAAAATTTTGATTCAATATTCTTTGAGTGTAATTAGTATATATTTGACATGAAATCAAGTAATTTAAAAATAGTAACTTAAACCATGTTTCAAGTTAATTTACAATGAATATGAGATATTTTGAATGTCATTGAAAAAATTTTGGAAGTTTTTTAAAGGGAAATAAAATTTTTAAATATGAACGTACATATATAATTGAATTTAAATTTTAAATAGTTAAAATGAAATTTCAAGATATGAAAAGAGAAAAAAAAATATTAAAAATAGATAAATGAATAAAATTGAAATACATATGATGTAATTGAAATAGAACTGATACGACACAATAATATAACTTAATTATTATTTCTTAGGTCAATTATTTGATATATCTTTCATGGAAGATAACGATGATAATTATTTAATATATGTATCTGAAATTCCAAGTAATACAATACCTATAAAATTATAAGGTTGTTCAATTTTATTTAATTCAATAATTCATTGTGGAGAACAAATATATGAAAGAAGTAATGTGTTTTTAAGAATAAATAATTAGATAATGGCTAGCTAGTATTTATTGATTTAAATTAGTTTTTTTTAAAAAATATTTCTTTCCCTAAATTAGACAATCCTTTCTTTTAGATTTTCTTTTAAATATATAAATCAACAATAAAGCAATTAAAAAAAAACTATTTCAAAAACATAAAATATAATTACTTTGATATCCAATCCAATTGTTTCATTAAAGTAACCAAATCAAACTTGAAGTTTGATTATTCTTTTAAAATTTCAGTTGATACCACCATGTGTTGTATTCACAAGAGGTTTAATTATTTTTATTTTTTTAAAAAAATTTTGCGGATCAAACTATATTATATTCAATTTTAATTTATGTTTATTTTACTTCGTTCTTACTCTATTTTTTTAGAAGTATATTGTTAATAAAATGAATCTCCATCTAATTAAGATTTAATAAACAAAATCTTTCATTGATGTGTTTAATTTCAATGGCTAGCAATGTAAATATTTTAACTTAAATTTTTTAAAAAATGGATACAAATGAAATATTCAACAAAAGAAAAAAAAAACCAATTTTCTTGATAAAAATCTAAAAAAAATTAAACAAAATTGAATCATAAAAAACTAAAAACTTACTACTCAATCAAGAAGTAATAGTGGGATGATTACACAATTGATTTGTGTGAGTAATGGATACAAATGAAAGATTCAACAAAAAAAAAAAAAAAAAAAAATTTAATTTTCTCTCCCTAAATTCATGCCAATCCAAAATTTAAGTGTTTCACTAAAATCTAAAGAATTAAACAAAATTGAATCAAGAAAAACAAAAAACTTACAATCAAGAAGTAATAGTGGGATGTTTTCACAATTTGTGGGAGTAAAGAAGCGACTGAGTTTCTATAAAAAAAAAAAAAAAATCAAATGAAAGATTAAAAAAATTCATGCCAATCTAAGATTTAAGTGTTTCTCTTGATAAAAATCTAAAAAATTAAACAAAATTGAATCAAGTAAAACTAAAAACTTACCGCTCAATCAAGAAGTAATAGTGGGATGATTCCACATTTGATTTACGTAAGTAAGGAAACAAAGAGATAATCCAGGAGTGAATCTTCCTCTTCATCTTCCTAACTTTATGAAAATGCGATTGAGTTTCTGAGTTTCTATTGTTGCAATTTTTTTCTTTGCTTGGATTCACAATCACTATCCTTTGTCAAATTTGCCATCACCTTCTGCCTCTTTTAATTCCTCGTCCTTGGTCGAGGTATGGTGTTGGTGGAAAAATATTGGAAAAGATTTTTTAAAACAAAAAGAAAATTGAATTTTGGAAAAGTGAGAATCCACATTGCTTAGTTTAGCATTCAGACCTCACTTTATATATCATTTCCTTTAGTGCCACCTCACTTTATATACCATTTCTTTTAGTGTTGGGTTTGGGCCCCAAGGGGTGCCCATGTCTTGGAAAGGGTGAGGAGATAGGCGGTGGGTTTGGTGGCTTCTCCACGTGCGTCACCGCCGTCTGGTCGGGTAAGGTGGTAATAAAGATAATTTTTTATCACTTATTTATTTTATTTTTTAAATAAAATTTCTTTTTTAATTTACCGTCTTGCCCCTTGCCGCGTTCATCGCGCAGTCAAAGTCTTCGCGCCCACGCCACCTTTTTCGGCGCACGTGCTGTGGACGAGCGCTCACCGCGCGACGCACGTTTTGTGGCCGAGCGCTCGTCCAGCATGCGATAGTTGGACCTCGCGAAGTATATAAAGGCTGCCATCTTCATTTGAAAGGGACAACGAAAAACTTTTATTTTCGCATACCGAACAATATAGAAAGAGTGTTAGCATTCCGATTGATTCTAGTGCGAGTTTCGACCGGGACAGTGATTTATGGGTTGTTTTATCCTGGAGACGACGTGGCAATCATTCAAAACTGCAAGCACCTTAGGCAGAGCTGCGAAACGTCTTAAAGACAGCGAGCTCCACGACTCAGCCTTCACCAATTTTTTATTTTGTAGGTTCATCGCATAGCAGATGTTAGCATCAAGCGTTGACCACCTTGCGTTGAGCATAGTCCAAGTTTTTAACATATAGTTTAAAAAAGCTAACCACAAAATAAGAAAATACAATGCTAAAATAAGAAGAGTAAAAGTAAAATTCTCCTTTCATAGAGAATTAGAGGATGAGAATTAAATGGGAAGTTCGTGAGCGTACATCATAACAATAAAAAAAAGATGAGAATTAAATCAAATCATTAACTAACTCTTAAATCTAAAATTATGAAAGGGTGGAAATGTTACGAATGGGTGGTTAAAGCATAACTAACCATTAAATCTAATTCCATTAAAAAAACTCATCAATTCAAGTATATAATGGATATATGTTGAAGAATACATGGCAAAATAGGAATGCAAAAATTCTCCCATTTTGGCTCCTTTTAATACAGTAGACATAATAAATTTTTATTGTTAACAAGGAAAAGAAAAATAGTGAAGAGATTATATGATGAAGATTTTTTTTTTAATTTCTTGAAATACAAGTAATAAATGTATAAGAGAATAAATAAATTCTCTCTAAAAAATAATTTATTAAAAATTTCATCAAGATAAAGTAAAAATATTTATTTATGAAGATTCGACAAATTTGTGGGATTAATGTTATAAGATGTTGCACCAAAGTGGTATATTCATCTTTCTTCATACATTTTACCAAAAAAAAATCCTTAAAAATACAATTTGTAGATAGAAGTAGGCTTCTCGACTTTGAGAAAAAAAATTGTAACATTCAATTTATAACCATGTTGTCTGACATGAAAGTGTTTTTCAAAGGAGTGTATTCTGTGTCATAATTTCTTTAAACAAAGAAAACAACAATTTATTGTTTTTTAAAATGGATTATTTTAAGAGTTGTTTTGAAATTGTTTTAAAAACAAATATACCAAACGCGTTTTCATTGTTTTTGGAAAACATAAAACGAAAATGAATAACGAACCAAATGGAATATTAATTTTTATAAGAGATTTTTACATAAATAATCATCTTTGGGCCCTATATTTAAAAAATGTCTTTAAATTTGATTTTTTTTTTCCAAGAAAGGCTTTTAGTGTTATTTTTGGACAAATTTACTATTTTTTAATTTTTTTATTTTCAAATTTTATATTTATTTTTCCTATTGTCGAAGTTCCATTAATGATAGAGAATGTATTTAATATGATTTTCTTCCCATTTTCAATCGGAGAGAAAAAATTTTTAATATTTTTTTCTATTCTCAATTGGAGAGAGAAAATGCATTTAATATTTTTTATTTATTTTCCTTTTCATGTATCAATCATTTCTTTGATATTGTTTGATATTATTTAACTTTTTTTTTGATATTATGTGATATATTCCACCCTTGTGTTTGAGTTCTATTTGTTTTCATATATTATTTCATTGTTTATTTGATATATATTTGAGGTATTCTGATATGTATGCACTTCTAATTAGGCAATGCTTATGCGTGTTTGTAATATATTCATCGAATGTCTGATATCTATGTCACTCTAATGCAATTTTTATATGATGGTTTGTCTTATTTGAGTTTGTTTATTATAGTTCCTTGTTTATTTTGAGGTCATTTGTATTTTACATTATTATTTCACATATACAATAGTTTGGATTCTATCTAGCATGGTTTATAAATCTCAAATGAATTTAATGTTCAACATATATTAGTGTATATATCATAAAACAAAAGTCTCATAAAAAATTGAAGATATATATCACAGCATATATAAAAAAAGAAATCATATATATAAAAAATGATTATATATTTACAAATATTCTAACCAATAAATGAAATATATAGTAAGATTGACTAAATTACATTTAAGCAAATTTAACCAAAGCTCCCTATAGATTTTCAAATAAACAAAGTTATCTACCATGGTATATAAATCTCAAACAAACTTAATATTCATTTTCAAATAAACAAAGTTATCTACCATGGTATATAAATCTCAAACAAACTTAATATTCAACATACATTAGAGTATATATAATAAAAAAATGAAGATATATATCAAAGTATATATCGAAAAATCACCTTATATCAAAAACAAAAATATATATTTATATATTGAAAAACCAGAAAAGTACATATAAACCCACGACGACGGCGATGGGTGACAGGTGTGAGATCTTGGCGGCGTGTAAGTTGGAGTGAGATCGGAGAAGTTTGGCCGAAAAAAATCGAGAAAAAAACTCTCCGTCGACCAACGGCTGAGCGAAACGGAGACGACGACCACTGGGCGGCCGAAACTTGAACGGCGGGAACGACGAATGACATGTTGAACGATGGGAACAGCGTCGGGGACGGTGGTTGGGTGGTCCGAGGGAGGGAGGCGGCGGCCGAAAGATGAGAGAGAGTATTGAGAGTGTTTTGAGAGAGAGATTGAAGAAGATGGAATGACTAGAGTTTTGAGGGAGAGATTGAAGATTGACGAATTTCTAGGCTATGCATGAGGGAGAGATACACAAAAACTTAGGTTTATTTATTTATTCATATATATACATGTGTGTATGTGAGAGGGCTAAATTATAAATAGCGACTGATATCAGTGAAAATAGGGAGATTAATAGATATATATATATTTTGTAAAAAATGAAAGGTTGAAAATATCAACATATTATCAACCTATTTTTAAGTCTTTTATATTAGAAAACTTTTTTTTATAAAGCGGTCTTTTTTTTCATTTTGGGCCATAATAGGCCATGGGTACGAATTTCCCTACTATTTTATGGGTATATATGAGGGGTGGAATTATCTATCTATTTATTTTAGTTTTTTTGAAATGGAGTGAAATTTTGATTTTATATATATTTGTGCCGACAATAAATTATTCATTATTTCACTCATTTAAGGTACTATAATTCTCACTTATAATGATAATATATTCATTATTTCACTCATTTAAGGTACTATAATTCTCACTTATAATGATAATAAATCTTCTCTCAATAGTTGATGAGTTAAGTTAAGAGGTAAGTCTTCTTCTACTCTCGTTTTTTCCCCAATTTTTTCCTTTGAAAGAAAGGAAGGACTTAAAGAATCAATGATGGTTAATTTTTCTTTGATTTATTAAGTTATGATATTTTAAATTTTCATTACTAATCAAATCAAAATCATCTATATATGAATCAAAAGATCCTTTCAATTGGCTAGAATTCGTTACTAGAATAAAATTAAATCTGGTAGAATCATACATTTTTATTTTACTAAAAATTGATGATAAAAAGTTAAAATTTGATTGCAGATAAATTTCACTTTAACTTTTACCATAAATGTGTCAATGTTTAATCTTTTTCTTTCCCATTATTCTTTCATAGAATAGTATTATTAGAAAATAGAATCACCAACCTGTATAATTCTACAAAGTATGCTTAGTGAAAATAATGACTATACCTCATAAAATGGTATAAAATATAATAAAATATAGTACAAAACTCATATCCTAATTTAGAAGACTTTGTTTATAACTAGGTGGAAATTAATAGGTTATCCTTTTAAACTATTTGTTTGCATATTCCTAGATATTCATCATTCAAATCATTTAAACAATATATTATATAACAATAATGATGTAGGGTCAATCTCAAAAAATTAAATAAGGTGGTTGAGAATAACGATATATTGTTGATTTTGCAATACAATCATTTTAGAAACAATAGTTCACCCAAAAATATATCTCTCCATAAGTTGATAGTCTAATTTCTCAAGAATTTTCTGAAAATTTCAAATATTTTTGTGTATGAATATAATATACTCTAGAAACCCTAAAATCTCCACCTTGTTTTGTGGTGTTATTATAAAATTAATAAATTAAAGATGTCATCAATCCAATCAAAAATTGAAGCCAAAAATAAGATATAGATAGTTGAAGATTATTAAAATGATGAAAATTTTATGCCTTATATAGGAACTTATTGTCAAAATTATAATATAAGGTAGGGAGGTACCTCATCGACGTTGTTTCCTTTTGGTTAATGTGGGACATTGATAATTAAATGTCACATTTATATATATGTTCCATCTTGCCGACACAAATTTTTTTATATGCCTAATAAATATTGCAATTTCATTATTCTTACACATTTTTGTTTGTGATTTATAACTATTTTCCTTAAATTCTATTTAAAATTAGCTTAACATTATTTAGTAAAATTATTTTCTTTCGAAATTCCTTGCCAAAAAATTTACGACATAATTTTTTTTTTGAAATAAGTTGAGAAAATAAGAAGAAGATAATCACTATCTATTTGATTCCAACATTTCTCTCAATATTAGGTTAATTTGTGCTGGTTTTACTGAATTGATTAGCTAGTAAAACTTCAAAATTTATTAGTTTATAGTTTTAATGGATATAATTTAGTTTACACTTTACAGTAAAAATGCCTTAATTTTACGGCAAAGAGATATTCAACTCTCCCACGGGTACTAAATTATGGGATTGTCGTAAATTAAGCACTAAATTCTACAATTAAAAAAAATTAAACTTAAAGCATCCAATATAATGAATTTTAACATTCAAGGAGAACTCAATTGAAAAAAAAAAATGATGAAACTTAAATGAAACTTTTAGAATTGAGGACGAAATTATATATTTCGTTTTTTTTTTTTTTTATTCTTTGTTCTTTTTTTTTATTATTTTTAATTTCACAGGATGTGGTGTATGGAGAAGATTAATTGGACTTTTTTTTCCCCTTATATTTATCTTTCATTAAAAAAAAAATTTTGGCAAAAATGAAAGAAAGGAATTTATGGAGGTTGAGATTGTTACAATTTGTAGTGTGTGCTGTAAAGGTGGAATTCATAAAAAAAAAAATAATAATAATAAAAGGGAAAAAAAAAAAGGACCACAAAATCTTGCATAAAATCTTATGGCAAAAACATTTATTCCCTCTGTAAATGGGACAAAAATTATTTATGCTTTGCCATCTAATTTATTATGACAGAAGTCTTGATTGGGTTTATATATAGAATTCAATTTTCACTAATTTCTCCAAAGATTTAATGACCTAGTTTACAAAGTTAAAAAGATAAATCAATTTTAACTCTAAAATTCATTAAATTGTATTAATTTTTCGCATCAAACTTTCAATTTTATAAAATTGAACCTCAAACTTAGATACATGTGACTATCTTAACTTTAAACTTTAAAATTTAATTTTTTTGTAATTTCAATCTTCTATGAGCTCACAATATTGTTCAATTAATTTTTTTTTTCACTTATACGTTTATTCAATTTTAAAAAAAAATTGGGTTAAAATTTAGATGTGACCTTAATTTTGGATTGATTTTTAATTATAATTAGCTTAACAAAGATTTCAAGCAAAAAAATCAATCCATATTCAAAATCATATATACTTAAAAAATGAGTATATTTCAATTGACAAATAAGTGTACTAATGATATTAATTTTTTTAAAAAAAGTAAACATTTCACTAAATTTTTAATGGCATCTCTTCAATTTTTATTTTTCAATCTCCCATTTTAACTCCATATAATTCCAATTAATTCCATTCGAAAGATGAGTGTGACATTTATTTCTTTTTAAAAAAATGTTCAATGTGACATGTCTTTTCATTAATTTATTATATGGAACATTATATTACAAATTACAACTAACCTTAAATTATATGCGTTATTACATATAATCACACTCTCAAATTTGAACGATTTAGTTAAATTGCCTAAACTTATATAATTAGTTAGGATAATCAAACTCATTTATCTCAAAATGAACAAACTATCCGAAATTATAGAAATTTTCATAGACAAACTCTCAACTAAGAGACTTGTTACAATGTATATAACTCAAATTTTGTAAGCCCATAGAATTAATATTTGAGAACCATATATATAATATTGACAATTAAAAAATTGTACTAGGACATAACCCAATCAAAGATGTGACTTTGAGTTTGGATTGATTTTTGCTTGAAATCTTTGTGGAGCTAACATTTCAATTTAAGAAAACAAAAATTGATGTCAAATTCAATTTCTAATACTAAATAGACTACCCAGCTAAAGTCGATATAGAACCCTACAAAATCGACCACCAAACTAATAAATAGTTGATATAAAGGAATGATGATTAATTGAATTTAGTTTGGTCGTCTCTAAAAATTGAATTTAATATATATATATATATATGAGAGTTTCTAAAAACTATTTACACAAAATAGCAAAATTTTTAGATAGTTGTGATAGACGCGAATAGAAGTCTATTAGGGTCTATTAGTGATAAAAATGATAGAAGTCTATCATTGATAGACACTAATAGAAGTCTCTCAATGTCTATTAGTTTTTTTTTTTAAATAGTTTGACATTTTTTCTATCTGTAAAAATTTTCCATATATATATCTATATATAGATAGATAGTATCTATTAAGTATAAAGTTTAACTTTTGTTTTTGAGGCAAGCACAAAATTCAATTTAATATTTATTATAACTTTTAATTTTTTTAATATTTTCAAATGTGTAAGAAACCTAGTTGCATAATTGATATTTTAGAAACTTTTTTTATTACGATATTTTATAATCTACTAAATACAAAAATCAAGATTTTATAACCTATAAATATTTTTTTAATTAAAACTATATATAATATAAATCTAGAAGTTTATGGGCTAACTTATAACTCTATATACATTTACGCCCCCAACATGAAATTTTAGATTTTGGACTTCAATTAATATTTAATATAACTTTTAATTTTTTTAATATTTTCAAATGTGTAAGAAAACTAGTTGCATAATTGATATTTTAGAAACTTTTTTTATTACGATATTTTATGAATCTACTAAATACAAAAAATCAAGAATTTATGAACCTATTAAATATTTTTTTAATTAAAAACTATATATAATATAAATCTAGAAGTTTATGGGCTAACTTATAACTCTATATACATTTACGCCCCCAACATGAAATTTTAGATTTTGGACGATGAGAGTATAACAAGTGTGAGAGTGAAAACTTAAATTCAAGACTATTCATATGTGACCCATTTTGAATCGCAAATATTGTTTCTTGAATATGAATATTAGATTTATGAGTTTTTAAATATTTGCTTTAACTAATGAAATATGTGAGATAATGTATTGTATGAAGGGTATTTTAAAAAATTTCTTAAACAAGGATAATTAAATTTTAAAACGTGAAATCGTGTAGAATAAATAATAATAATAAATGAAAATGCATTATAAAACCTGTAAAACAGACGAGAGAAAAAGAGAGAGTAGTAAGAGTCAAAGTGGTCAGGTACGAGACACGAGGTCTGAACCACACGTGTGTATCTGAAAAACCTTCAGTAATGTGTACATCAACATCATTCAATATTATATATTTTTTATATCTTTTTATGAACATGCGTATGGTATATGTCTTTCTAATTTTTTTTTATTTTTTTTTAACATTTTCCAATGCTTTTTTTTTTAATAAAAGAAAAAAAAGAAAAACTTTCTTCACACCTGTCACACCTGCACTGCACGTGTGCTCCCTTTTTCTCTCTCTTCCTTATTCCTCTTTTTCTATTTTCTTACCCATTATCATTTCCTCATTCTTACGTCATCTTACATCATATAATCCACTCCACACTGGTGGTGTACATTGATTGGAATGAAGGTGTTTTTTTTGGACCGACTAAAAAACTCGGGTGATTAGGTTGACAATTCAATAAAGTCTCCAACCTATCCTTTAAAATTCGAATTGGATTGGATTGTCGGGTTATAACTTATTTTTTATTTTTAATTAAAAATTTGTAAATTTATCTACAACACATGACTAATAACAAAAATCTCGAAAAACTCAAAGGTTAAATACTAAATATCTATGATATTTATTACAAACTTTAAGCAAAGAATATATATATAGTATTTATTACAAACTTTAAGCAAAGAATATATATATATATATATAATTTGGGTTGCCAATTTTTTTTAGCTAATCCACAACTCAACCCAATCCAACCCTTACATTTTGGGTTGGATAGTTCGAGTTGTTCGGGTTATCAGGTCATTTGAACACCCCTACTCTACACAACTAATATATATCATTTAATTATTTATTCAATTCATAGATGAATATTCGAATATCTAACTTTTCGATTGATGATATAGTATTCACAACTTTAATTTTCTTTTAATATAACAATTGTGAAAATGAGGGTTTGAGCTTCTGACTTTAAAAAAAGAAAGTACATATCAATCAACAATAAATTAAGCTCATTTTAGCGAGTTATATGCAAGTTGACAATTTATAAAACATATCATAATTTGTTGTTGAGTTTTGTAACATGTATCAATGTTGATTATTAAAGTTTTAAGGAAAAAAATACTTGGGTGTGCCGATTTTTGTATAGTCCACCAAATAGTTCTATCATAGTTTGCCAGATAGCAATTTTGTTCTGTTTTTTCTTTTTTTAAAAAATTATTTTTGAATTTATTTTCTTATAGGGTTAGATAGAGCTACCAAAGGATAGGGTGCAAACTGAGCAGCATTTAAAGTATTACTCAATTTTTAATATTTAGATTTGTGTTGTAACCTTTATATTAAACTTTAATAACTTGTTGCAATTGAATTCTTTCAATAAATTCATATAACAAATTTGTTGATTGTTAACACATATATAAACTACTCCAACAATAAGTTTGCATATAAAGAAACGTTATACATACACATATATTATTAATTATAAAATATAGATTTTAATGGAAAATTGATTAAAAAACTTCAACAAAAAAAAAATTATATTAGACAGTTTTTGTTGAACTTTTTTGAATTTTTTAAGACTTTTATCTCACCTTTTGTTAAAATTATGGGTTAGATAAACGAAAATTGAGCGTGAGGTAAAAAATATATATTACAAAGACTGAATAAATAGAATAAAAAGTGAATTTCTTTTCCTACGAATAAATTTTAATTTTAATTTTTTTGAAAAAAGAAAAAAGAATAATCATTCCCTATAATCTCAATGCATGTTTTAATAATTGAAGGTAAACGATAAAGCATAATATAATATTTTTCTAAAAAAAAAAGGCATAATATAATACTAAAATTATTATTTTATATGAATTGTCATTTTCTAAATGTTATATCATTTTCAGTCTAATTCAATTTAAAAACTCAATTGGACTTATTCAATAGAAAAAAAAAATCCATAAATGCTATATTTTATTATAAATTCACTTTATCATATCTCCATGATATTCCACTCCCTTCCACCATCTCTTTTCTTCTTTGTCTACTAATGTGTTATTCCCTCCCTCTACTTTATGGTATAACTATTTTGACACGATCACAAGTTACTTTATCAAACCACTCTCGCTCTAGCTCTCATTATTTGTTCCGATCCTCGCTCCATTATAAAGAAAGTAAAAGATGAGAAAACAAGAAAGAAAAAATGTAACATTATATATGTCTGTTCAAATTTAAAGTTTTTAGATCATAATTAAGAACGAGTAACAAGAGTGAGAGTGGAAGCAAATGCAAGTGTCTTGTCAGCGAGAGCAAGAGTGAGTAACAAGAACCAGAAGCCAGTGTCGAGAACCACCACATGTGCTTTGTTCGGGTTGAAGCGATACAAAGTACAAAAAACTTGCAATTCTAAAAAGTGGGGCTTTTTTTCATTTGGTAAAAAATCTCAAAGTAGAATAACTCACTCCAATTCAACTCATCACTCTAAGACAAAATGGCTAAAACATCTTTACTTCAACATGTTTAGAATAGAAAAAATAGAAAACAAAAAAAACTCTAAAAAAAAAAAATCTGGATCATAATCTGATATTCTTTATTAGTTCATATCGCAAACAGTAGAATAACTTGTTACAATTCTTGTAACACCCGAGTTCAAGAAAAGTATGAAAAAAATCAAGATCGCATCTAAATGAGAAGGATCCTGAGGATATGCAAGTGTAGTTAAGAAATGCTTAAAAGATTTGATAGCTACTACCTATACCAACAAAGATGCACCTTTCTTTTTTTGTGGTTCATTCATAAGAACTCTAAAGTTAAACGTACTTAACTTGGAGCAATCTTATGTTGGGTGACATCTTAGAAATTTTCATAGGAAGCATGAGAGTGAGAACGACAAAGCATGTTGAAAAGACTCATGTTTGTTTATGGAGATAGTATTAACTCTTAGAAGCAATTCAAGACAAACAAGAATGATGTTGCTAAATCGCATGTATATAATGAAATGCAAAGGAAAGTCGGGGCTATTTAGGTGCCAAATTCATATTCCAAATCTTGGTCCTAAAGTGTTACAATTCAACTCATCAACTATCGAAAAAATGTACAATTATTAACAATGTTTCTTCTTCTTCTTTTAACTTTTTGAGAGTAGAATGGTAGAATTTAAAGTGGTAAACTGTTGATGTCAAAATCTGGACAAAAAAAAATACTTCTAATCTTCACATGACAGCAATGGTGAATTTGTGATTAGGGAAGAAGTGACCTGCAAAACAAGAAGAATTTAGTACCGATGTAGTACTTGCCACAACACCTCTGATGCCTAAGTCAGTAGGAGGCTTTAGGTTGTAGTAAGACCAATGAGACAAAGGTAACCAGTAAAAAAGTTGTATTGTGGTAGGTGATAGAAAACTTAAAAACAATAAACAATGGTAATCAAACAGGGGCAAACAATATTACAACCATTTGGGTGTCGTGCCTTAGGTGATGTGACTGCATCATACCAAAATAATGAATTACACATGAACATGAAACTACACCTATTCAGTCTTGTATCAAGTTCCTTTAGAAGTTCTAAGCAGCTAATGCCTAATGTTTCCATGGTTAGTTCGATCTTTGATTAATTCAACTTCAGTTCCTTTATTCTATGGTGTCCCTTATTTATAAGGGGTTGTGACCATCCTATTTCTAGGCTCTTAGTCTCATATCCATTTGTGACATCCGCTTATACCCTAACCTTCTCAGTATTAGAGCTCCGCTAGATCATTAAATTAAGTGGTTAGTTAAATTACTGATTTTATCTTCTAAATCAATAAAGAGAATGTGTCAAACAAAGTTGTATGAAGTGCAACAAAACTTAAGCCATAACAACCCTAAGACTTTCACATTGCCAAAACCCTAAAAAGATTTAGCTCATGATTTTTAATAGAATTATTAACTTTATTAAATCAAGAACGATAGCTACAATATAAGGTTTGATTAATATAAAGAAAATGATAAAATAACAAAAAATAACTAAAAAATATTGTTGGAAAAATACAATAAATCCTCAAGCTCCAAGTCTTTCCCTAGGTTGATTCCCCTTTCTCAAGGAAGAATCGTTCCCACCACACGTTTTCACGGGATGAGATAACCTAGAGCTACTACGCCTCAAATGAACTTTTGTTCTTGAGGCTACTGACTTGGAGAAACTAAGAAAATGTCCATGGGCTAGAAAATGACAAAAAAATGGTGATAAGGTGTGATGGTCTCAACAATGGAGAGTTGGTGTGTGAAATGAAGGACTCCCTTTCCTTTTATAGGCCCCAAAGTGGTAGAGAAAGGCTGAATTTCTGGTTTATAACGTTTTTCAGACGAAAATGAAGGTGCCCAGTTGACTAAATCATGAAAATCACAACTACGTTTGACTAGTTCTAATTATGAAACTTTAGGGCTCACTTATGCGGGCAACTAACTTTACTAATGTGAGCACGTTAGATAGAAAATCTGCAAAAATAGTTAGAAACCTGCCAAAAATGCACCTGATCAGCACAAAATCCGCAAATAATATCTTTTAACCATAACTAACCTTTAGTAAGCTCATTTTTAACGAATTAAGACAAAATTTAGGAGGAAATTCATGTAAGAATTCATTTTTCATATTAAAAGTGCACAAATAAAAACTCAATTTCATGAATTTCATGGCATGAATCGGTAAGAGTTTTAGTAATGAGAATGAACTTACTTCTTCTGAAGTCATAATGATGTATTTATGATGTATCAATAGGTCATAAGTGCAATTAAAGGGGAAAAGAGAGGCCAAAGAAGGAGAAAATAGTGAGTTGCAGTGCTCCAAGGCACGTCTCATTGCACTAAAATTCGAGAGGGTGATTAGCAAGAGCGTCGCGACGCTTCGAACGTGAAGTAAAAAAAAAATTGTGTAGCGCAGTGCTACGATCGACAGATGCGGTCCAATTTGGTAACAACACCGCAGTGTTGCGACATTGTCGACTTTCTTTAAATTACGATTGATTCTTATGTTTTGGGGGGATTGAAGTTCAGAGGCGATATAAAACGAAAACTTAGAGAGAATTGAAGGGAAAGGGAACCGAGAGGGTCGATTGAGAGCTAGATGTCGGAGACGAAGGTAGATCGATCAACGTACGTGGCATCGGTGTCATTTGTGAAACGTTCCTTTCCTTTTCTTTTCAAATTTTTGGAAAAAAAAAACTATTGTGATGTATTTGATTATTGCATCATGAGTAGCTAACTTATTTACTTAATATGTTTAGGAGATTTTGAATAATTCTTGTCAATATATTGATTTGGGATTGAATTCATTTTATGTATTTCAAATTCTCTATTGTTTACTCAATTAGTTGATTGACCATTGATTAATTACTTTAGACTTAGTCTCTCCTAGAGAGAGATAGAGATAGAGAGAGAGAAAATTTTGGCTAGAATTGAGATTTTGAATCTTAATTGATTTAGGTTAGAATTGAGATTTTGAATCTTAATTGATTTATGCATGTGAGTAATGAATTGGTTGGGAGAACTACAATTAGACATTCATAATGTTGTGTTTAATTACCTGATTGCATGCAAATGATTTAGGAATGAGACATTAGGATGGATTGAGCTTGAGAGAGGAAATCCTAATCTTAAACTCCTATGTAGGAAATATTTATCCTCTTGTAAACGATACCTTCTAATCGGGAATTATTACTTGCCGTGTTAATTATTCATCTATAACTTCTGCTTGTTGTTTAGTAGGAAAGCATATCCCCTGTAAAATCTTTTTTTGTAAACATACTATAGATCTGCTTGTTGTTTAATGGGGAAGCATATCTCCTTGTAGATCTGCTCTTTGTTTAATAGGGAAGCATATCCCCTATAGATCTGTATTTTGTTTAATAGGGAAGCATATCCCCTGTGTAGCCCCTACTCAAAGAACATTTTATTTAGAGAAAATGTTTGCTTGAATATGATGTTCAATAACTTGAAAAAGAGTTATTCTTCATTCAAAGGGAAGTAACATGTTCTGAATTGAAATCAACCATCCTGCAAAAAGAAAAAAACTAATGATAAAAAATAAAGTACCCTACGATGCGGTCGGCCTAGACCTTGATAGGTTAGCCCCGGACTTGGATGATTGTTTTTCCTCAATTAAGCTTCGCAGGTATGTCTCCTCATCTCTTAAGGCTCTAGTCGATCCTCTACCTCTGGTTGTGCACCTCGACCTTGTAAGTCAACCCCCTGTGATTCTTTCAATGTAAATTTTGAAGGGATTCAATCCTACAGCGGAAACGTTTAATCACTTTTTATGAGGTATGCAAATGGACATCAAGACTGCCTTTTTTTAATAGTAATTTTGATGAGAATATCTACATGAAGCAACCAGAAGGATTCATTGCACACGGTCAATAGCAAAAGGTTTGCAAGCTTAATCAATCCATTTATGAGTTGACACAAGCATCTCGATCTTGGAATATAAGACTTGATGATGCGATCAAGTTTTATGGCTTTGACTAGAATGTGAACCTTGTGTTTACAAGATCATCAACAGTTTAGTAGCTTTCTTAGTATTGTATATGGATGATATCCTACTCATTGGGAATGATGTATATTTACTAACTAATTGACCAAAAGTGTACGAGTGATGGAATAATAGAATAAGGTGGTCTAAGTGCAAGCACACACTATCGGTGAAGTAATAATCTTGGAGTATTCCGAGAGTCGAACCCATGAGACTAGCTATCCATTTAAGTTCGTCTTAGGAAAAGCAATCAAGTGACCCAAAAGTAACCAAGTGCAATAAAATAAGTTGAGTTGAGTGATGTTTAAAAAGTTTAAAGGTAAATAATGGCATAAGTAGGGAATCAACTAAGTTTCAACCAAAGTTCATCAAAACGTGAGCAATGCGGCCGCATCAGCTCGGCGCATTGCCTTACACATGGGCAGAATCTCCTCCTATTCAGTCTTATTTCAAGAACCTTTCTAAGGAGCTAATCCTATATCTCTATGGTTAGCTAGACCTTAGATTAATTACATGCATATTCTTTACCCTACGATGCCCCTTATCTCTAAGATTGCATGGTGATCCTATTTCTAGGCTTTAACCTCATATTCCCTTTGCGAAATTCGTGTACTACCTAACCTTTTAATTATTAGGTCTCCACTATATTGCTAACTTAAGTGGCCAATTCAAATTAACAATGTTTCCATACAATCAACAAGGGTAAATGTGCAAGTAATGCAAGGATTGACACTTTAACAATTGCTCAAGCCATGATTTCTTAGGGCATCTACGAAGTTGAACCCCTTAATGGATTTAGCTCATGATAAAGAATAAACGAATCATTTTTCATTACTTCCAAAATCATAAGTACAAGATGAATATGCAAAGAATAAAATGAATACAAAGAAAGAAATAAAAGTGAATGCTAGAAATACAGGGTTGGATTTTCCTCTCTCAAGGATCAATCCACTCTCTCTACACACGTTCTCACGGGATAGGGAGGTCCTAGGCCTAAGAACTCCAGAAGAACTCTCGTTCTTGGAGGTGTTGAGATGATGAGTGGGAAAAATCTCTTGAAGTGGTCTAAATTTCAGGTGAAAGAAGATTGATTGTTGAAAGGGAGGCACTAATTGCTTTTATAGGCTTCAAAAGGAGTTAGGTAGGGCCAAAATCCTTGCTTCCAAGGATCCCCAATCAAATTGTTGCTGAAAAACAGTTGAAGACTGAGTATTTCGCAACTGTGGCCGACTGGTTCATCGTTTTTAGAAATTAGAGTTGTTACTTATATACTCACAACTTAACTCTCCAAAAATTAAAATAAGTGCAAAGTTGAAACATATATCAAATGTCTATTGGGTAGTTACTTGACAAATTGAAAAATAACTCATCAAACGATACATCATGCATCTATTTTGAGTTTTGATCCAATTTGAATATTTTAACAATTAATTTAATCTACATATATTAATTTTTTTTTAATTATATCTAACATTTCGTATATATTTGACTTTCCTTCTTGTACGTATACTATTTTTATATCTTTTGTTAGGTTTTGATTATAGTTTTTTATAAAAAAAAAAAGTTTTAAACTTCAGGCTATATTTCAAAATAATAATGATTATATTCATCTAAACACCTAAAAAGTTAAGAACTATAATTAAAGATAGATATATATTTTTTTAGTAAATATCCTACTTGTTAGGGTAACTTTTTAAATGGAAAAACTACCAAAAATATTTTCAAATATAGTAAAATGTCATTATATATCAGTGACAGACACTGATATACACTAATAGACTACTATCATCTATCACTCTCTATCAGTGATATACACTGATAGATGTTTATCAGTGTCTATCACTAATAGATAGTGACATTTTACTATATTTGTAAATATTTGGGCTCATTTTGTTATATTTGAAAACAAACTCTTATTATTTTTTTAGACAACTAGTTGTTATAACTATGGATTCATTTGAGGATTTTTTTTTTTTTTAAATAAAAATTTGGAAGTCTTAGATGAGATTCAAATCTATAATTTTGATTGGGGATAAAGATTATCTAATTATGTTCATGTTGACAAAACGAAGATAGATTTAAATATAATTTTATTTTTCCTAAATTTTTGCATGTATATATATACCATTTTTTCAAATATGTAAAAAATATTTCATTTGAAAAAATGGTAAAAATTTAAAAAATTGAAAGTGTTGCTTACCATATAAAACAAATCGCTAGAGATATTTTGAGTATTTATAATTTTAGTGGTTATACAATATGCAAGATGAGAGAATTCGAATCTCTAACTTATAATTGGTCGAACATATGTATAAATTTGAATTAGGCTGAATTTGACAATTAACTTAAATATTCAACGATACAAAATCAATCTAAATTTTGCTTATATCCAAATGGATGATTTGACATTTGGGATGACTTATTTCTAAAATGATATAAAAGTTTGATTGGTATTTGATGCTATATAGCCAAATTATTAGAGATGTTTTTAGTAATTTCCATATACTAATGGTGACATCTGAATTGACCTATATAATAATATTGAAAGACTTAAATCATATGTGTTACTCTTTATTTGCTCCAATTTAGTGATGTAAAACAAATATATTTATATTTATTTATGGATCCAAATTGATGACTTAAAATTGACTTTTCCTCATATGTGATCCCTTACTCCAATTTTTTAGATATTTTCTCCAATTTCTATTTCAATGTTGATTTTATTTATTTATTTTTATTTTTTTTTTTTTTTGAGAAAATTTCAATGGTGACCTTTAAATTAACTTTTAGTAATATGGATATAAAAACAATCCATTTCATTCTTCACCAATTTTGACTAGTTATATACAATAAAACTTATCCCTTTTTTTACATTAATTTTGGAAACTCTATTAATTTTCATGTTTATTTGTAGTAAGCATTTATCACATATTAATGCTATAATAATATTTATATAACATGGATATTTAAATTTAGGATAATTATTTTAAATGGTAAAATTATTAGAAATATTTTTAAATATAGCACAATATCATTGTCTATCATCTATTAGACTCTGATAGATGTCTAACAGTGTCTACCATAGATAAACAGTGACATTTTGCTATATTTGTAAATAAGTTAAAAAAAATTGCCCTTACATTTAGAAGTTATATTTATTTTTATATGTGTGAAGGGGAGATGTTATGAGCTTTAATGATCTAATCGGTCAATTTTAGATGCATATCTCCTTTAGATTTTTTTCTAAAAAAGAACATGAAAGAAAGAACTTTTATTTACCTCCCTACTTTTATGACATGCATAAGCTAAATCTTTTTTTTTTTTTTTCAATATCGTCCTCATCCTTTACGGTAAATAATTAATTGAAGAATATTCACATATCAAATTCCAAAAAGGAAGAAAACTATATCGCTCAATATTGGAGTTGTATCAATTAAACTCTAAATAAATAATAGTATCAATTTAAATAATTTGTTAATGATTTATAGCTATTTCACTTTATATCATTTAAAATTATTCTTTTCCCAAAATTTTAACAAAGTAGCAACAAAATATATTGGATATGTAGAGAAAGATAGAAGAATGTAAGAAGATGAAAAAACATTCATATTTATGAAAAATTGCTCCTATAGTTTACCATTTTTGTCTAATATTATGTTAATCTCAGAATTTGAAAGAAATCTTATACATGTATGAAAATTGCATTCATAATTTTTAAGACGAAATCCTAATAAAAGGTATAATTTGATTAAATTAGGAAAGTTTAGAATTTTAATTTATACTATTATTAAATTTAGAGTGTTAAAGTGATACAACACTAAATTTTGAGTATAAATGGACTTTTTTTAAAAAAAAAAATAAATAAACTTTAAATTTTGAGATAATATTCTTTTAATGGTCCACCTTGATTTTGCATCTTCAGTAAAATTAGTAGACGACAAGAAAATCTTATGTGAGCTTTCAAAATGTATTATCGATATGAAAATTTGATATGAAAATTTGAACTTAACTTAAATAGTTTGTCATCTCTCCTCTTTTTTGAAAGTTTTAGATTCAATTAATAATTTTACCTCTCGTTTTTGTGATGTAATATTTGTTTACAAAAATAAATTACCACACAATATATCATTATTAGGAAAATTACTATAAACAGAAAAAATATTAAGTTATTTATCAATATAAAAAAATTTTACTGTCTATCAACTTTATAGATAGTTTGGCTCATTTTTCTTATTGTTATACAGAGTAAAATTCATTCTACATTTTTACGTGTAATTTCTTCTAACTTTGAAGATATATAATTGTTTGAAACTACATTTCTAAAAATCTAATTTACAAGATGTGTGCAAAACTTCCTTTTTATTTTTGCTAAAATCTTAAAATCACTCAATCTCTCTCATTTTTTTTCTTCTTTTTAATTTGGAGTGTGGAATTGCCAATCCTGTTATGTTGAAGTTGACAGATATTTTCACCCTAAAATATTTACAAATTAATAAAAAGAAAAAATACCATGTAATTTATATTATATGACTAGAAAATTTTTTCTGCTTTTATAATTAGGTTGTGATGCAAGATTCTAGTCACAAATCCACGTCAATGTTTTGGTAAGATAATAGGTGGTTGGATAGCTCATCTAACATTTAAAGACACCAACTCATATTTGGTATGATGTTATGGTCAATACGCTCTATTGCTTAAGTCATTGCTTAGATTGTGTAGACTATAGTAGCGTCAAACAAAGTTAGGATAGAATTACATAGTTCATAATAGCAATATAAAGTAATTAAATAGGAGAGAACACGTGCTTTGACTCAGTTGGTTACACAACTCACAATAAGCAGTATATCCCTCCCACATGCCCCTCACTTGTCAACTCGACTTCTTAAACCTTATAAAGAGACTCGTTGTTCACGTGTATACATAGCGCTCTATGTGAGGGGACCACATGGCAAAAGGTCGATGCATGGCTCTTGATCTCACCCACTTTAGATATAAACCCCTTAAAATATATATAATCAAGGTAAAACATAAAATTTATAGACTAAAACAACATCACCATTCAAATACATCATCCAATGGTGTAATAACAGAAGGCAGAGAGATGGATATGTAATGTCTGTCAAAATAGAGCAGAAGCTATATAGAGCTGCCATTGATGAAGTTTTTATAGCTTTCACAATAGACTTCCCCCCCCCCCCCTTTAGGCCTGCAAATTCTATTAAACCATACAAAGAGAATATACCATTATTTTTTTATTTTGAAAAAAAAAGGGTAAAATTTAATAAAATTATTGGTAATTCTCAAAAGAAGTGTCCCAAAACAACTGACCTGTCTGATGAGTGGTATAACACCAACACCTACTACTAAATACATGCATAAACATGTGATTTTAAATTAATCATTCTTTGTTTGTTTTCCTCTTTAATTAAAATATAGAATCCTTAATTCCACACTATACTATTAACATATATTCCTTTTGATTTAGAGAGAGAAAAAGAAGGGAGACAGAGGGTTTAGGGTTAATATACATAATATTGTATTCAATTATATATTAGGTTGTTGAAGAATGTTTGATATGTGGGTTTTTGGAAACATAATTGATAAAATATTTGAAAAGGTAATTTGTGTCATACATCTTAAGTTATGTTGAAAAGATTTAAATGCTTATTTTACGCATTCCATTTATATATATTTTGTATTAGTGCTGACCTAAACATAACTCAATTTGTCAAATTATTACTTTTAATTTTAATGGTCAAGATGATCAAATTTTTACCTATTTTTTGCTTTTGAATTCAAAAAAAAAAAAAAAAAAAAAAAAAGTTTTGCATTAGTCCCTAAACTTTATATTACAAAAAATATATATATATATATATATATATATATATATTTTTTATCCCTGAAATTTGATGGAAGAAACAATATTATAGTTGTTCTAACTATAGTTTGTATGATTTAGTTACTATACTTTTAAATTATTTGTAACATAGTTTGGACCTTAAATTTAAATTTTATTAAGTAACAATTCAGTTTATGTACTTTACACTTTGTAACGATTTAAACATTGTAGTAAAAAAATATTTTTAAGATTTAATAAAATTAATTTTTTACATCTGTAGATTCATAAACTAATTAGAGATCAAAAGATTAAAGCATTAGGTAATAAAAATTGACACTTAATTTTGAACAGTTTTCTATAATAGGAAATAATTTGTTACAAATTTGAAGTATAAAAATTAAATTATTTTATAAAAAATTAATTGACACTTAATTTTGAACAGTTTTCTATAGTAGGAAATAATTTGTTACAAATTTGAAGTATAAAAATTAAATTATTTTATAAAAAATTTCATGAACAAAAGGGTGGTTTTTAAATATAGAAAAATGAGTCAAACTATTTACAAATATAGAAAAATTTTACTGTCTATCGCTCAAACGATGGAATTCTATCACGGTCTATGGCTGATAAACAATAAAAAAAATTTATATTTGTAAATAGTTTGATATTTTTTTCTATTTATAGTAATTTCCCTTGTTATAAGTTTAAAAATACAAGAATTAAATTGTTATAAACCAAAAATTATTGATTAGATTGTTCCATTAAAGTATATATTATATTTTTTTAATTTTAGAAGAAATTTTTTTTTAACAAGTGGGTCAACATTAAGTGGATGATTAAAACCCTAAAATGACTTGTTATATTCAAAGTTTATAGAAGAACCATAAAAAGGATAGAAAAAGGGGGAAAATCAAAACAAAAAATTTTGGGGACCAAGAAGGATTAAAACCAAAAAAAAAAAAAAAAATTTAAAAAAAAGCATAAGTTTTCTCATTTGTTTATTTTCTTTGGGTTTGTTTGAGTGTGGGTAAGAACTAAGAAAAGTTGATGTTTTTCCTAATGTGGGAAACCATGTGGTTGAACATGACATAAATCAAACACACTATACCACTAATCAACCACTATCATTGCACCACACTCCCTCTTTCATTTTCTTTTACTTTATTATTTGGTTTGCTTTTATATTTGCAACACTAAAATGAAATGAAGAGTGAGATTATAATCAATTATATGTTTTTTTTAGAATCCAACTTCCAACTTCGAGATTGATAGTATCAGTTCAGGTTGGTTCAACAACGTAAGTTTATGTTGGTTGCATTATATTAGAATAAAAAGTTGCTTTGTAAGATATTAATTTTTAGTTTTCTTATTATTCTATTTAATTTACTTCATAGGGTAGTACATTTTGGTCAATGCATTTTTCTTATTTGCTGAAAAATATAATTTTTAAAAAATTAAAAAAAAAATGATGAAATATTGTTTCTATTCTTTTGCCTTAAAATTATTTTAGAAAACTATGCAACCAAACCTGTTTTCTTGTCTTCAAAAATAGAATTATATAAATATAACTAGGTGTTGTTTTCAAGTATAGAAAAATGAGTCAAATTATTTATAAATATAGAAAAAACTTACTGTATATGAGCGATAGACCGCGATAGAATTTTATCACTTGAGCGATAGCGATAGAATTCTATCGCAATCTAACGCTGATAAATAATGAAAATTTTCTATATTTATAAATAGTTTGATATTTTTTCTGTTTATAGTAGTTTTTCTATAACTAACTGTCAAATAAATCCCAAGTAATAGACATTCAAATTAACTTTCTACCCGAAAATGAAAAGTATACTCAATAGGATGATATTTACCATCCTAAAACCAATATGATAAACTTGGTTAATTTGGAATATGAGAGATACTAATCTATTCTCTAAACTTTATTTCTAAATTTTTTTTATTAGATTGTGTAAATGCAACTTAAAATATTATAAATATGTGTGATCCTCAAACAAGTTAAATATAATTCAACTAGTTTATGTATATACACTCGATCAATATGTTAAATATTTAAATTCTTCTAACTTCAAATGATTTTATATATTGGTAACTCTCTATAACTAAATGTCATGAAGAATTTGTAAACATTAGTTTATGAGATGCATATGATTGTTCTAAATGTTAGTGTTTCAATCAAGACCTCTTGTCTCTGCAAGTTTAGCAAATTTATCCATTGAAACATAACCGAATTGAAACAAATGTCAAAAGTTTGAATCTTTTTTCTGCGTTAACACAAAAAAAATATATATGAAACTCAATTCAACCTAAAACTAAAATTGAAACGAATATAAAAGATCCATGAGAGAGATAAGATAAACAGATTCGAAAAAAATAAGGACTAAATTATGATGGATCGAAGAAAAAAAATATTAAATCTCACCAAGAAATATGTTAATATATAAGAATTTTATCGTGACAAATACGACCCTAAAGTTTGTAATTTGTTTTAAAAGGAAATTACTTTATGAGTTTTTATATTCTAAAGAAAATAGTTGCATAGAAAAAAGCTGTCAGATACAAAAATATCCGACATTCATTTTTTCTCTCTCACAAATTCCCAAATTATTAAAAAAGAAAAAAAGAAAAAGAAAGAAAAAAAACTTTTTTCCTCCTCTGTTCTTCTTCCCTTCTTTCTTACTCTGTTTATGAGTAATACCACCCGTGTGCCTCTGTCTCATCCCCATTTTTTCCCTTGAAAACAACAATTCCCCTCTTTCTCTCTCTTCCTCTTTCTCTCTCTAAAAATCCCATTTTTTATTTATATCCCCCCATCTCTCCCTATTTCCTCTAAAACCCATTTCCCCCAATTCAATTTCAATTCAGTCCCCAACCCCATGGCTTTTTTCTCCTTCTTCTTCTTCCTTTTTTCCTCTGTTTTTGCCTTTACTCTGTTTCTTTTTCTCCGCCCCACCAGATTCCGCCGTGTGCGGCTGCCGCCGGGGACACTCGGCCTTCCCTTGCTCGGAGAGACCCTTCAGCTTATCTCCGCCTACAAGACCGAGAACCCTGAACCCTTCATCGACGAGCGGGTCCGTAGATTTGGACCGGTTTTTACGACCCATTTGTTTGGTGAGCCGACGGTTTTCTCGGCCGATTGGGAAACGAACCGGTTCATTCTTCAGAATGAGGAGAAGCTTTTTGAGTGTAGTTACCCCGGTTCCATTTCTAACCTACTTGGGAAGCATTCTTTGTTGCTTATGAAAGGGAGTTTACATAAGAGAATGCATTCTTTGACTATGAGCTTTGGGAATTCTTCCATTATTAGAGACCATCTTTTGGTCGATGTGGACCGCTTGATTCGGCTCAATTTGGACTCTTGGACTGGCCGGATCTTCCTCATGGAAGAAGCTAAAAAGGTATACACAAACCTTTTTTTTTTTTTTAATTTTCTTCTTCACTGTTGAATTGGCCACTCCCACTTCACTTCCAAAAATCCCATTAAAAAAAAAATTATTCACTTTTTTTCGAAACTCAAACAATAGTTAAAACATCTATTCATTAACGTAATTATTTAAGAGTATAACTCAATAAAAAAAGACATTAATTTTTCATTTTAAAGTTTAAATTTTCACTCTCACATTCACTTTCGTTTTAAAAAAAAAAATAACAAAAACCGAGTTGACATTAAGTGTGTCAACTCGGCAAATGGACGAGTGAGTGCACGTTAGCAGGTTCATTCTAATTCTTTGGGGGCCTCCCAAGAAATTCCATAGCGCACGTTAGCAACAAAAACAAAAACCAAAAAAGAGAGAAAAGTGGGGAAAAAAAAGCCTATAATTCTGTTTCCAGTACAGATCATGCAAACCTTTATCAATTATTCTTTCGGCCGTTCCTTTTATTATTATGTTTTTGTTATTGTATTGTATATTAAAATAATTTTATTGTTATTATTATTATTATTATTATTATTATTATTATTATTATTTAAAAGAATTGATTGTTTTTTCTTTTTTTTTAAAAAAAAAAAAAATCAGATAACATTTGAGTTAGCAGTGAAGCAATTGATGAGCTTTGATCGGTGCGAATGGACTCAAAATCTCATGAAAGAATATCTTCTCGTCATTGAAGGATTTTTTACCGTCCCTCTCCCTCTCTTCTCCTCCACTTACCGCCGAGCCATCCAGGTAAAAACTTTTTATTTTTATCTTCATTTCAACTTTACCCTAACTTCTATAACATAATATATTTAATACTACCGTTTAGTGGTAATTAACATGTATTCTTATCTTAGGATTACATATTTCCAAATCCTACCTAACTCCTTTCATTAACATAAATTTTAAATCAATGTTAAATAATATTAACGTGGTAGTATTTGTTTCATATAGCAAATTTTTTGTGGGTTCCATATTATTTTAGTATAAGAAAAAAAATTTATTTAACATTTTTTTAGGGTGAATAAAATTTTTAGTACAGAAATAGTACCTTATCTTGTTCTATAATTAATGTCACATCATATTAATTATGATACCGTGATCTTATTTAATACGGAAGAAATTGATAGTACTTTAGTAGTATCTACTCAGTTACATAATTGTCTCATATTATATAGGATTATATCAATGTTACTATTGTAGTATTATGATGAATTAATGAGGATTGATTAACTTAAGCTTTTGGGTTCAGGCACGGAGCAAAGTGGCAGAGCAATTGGGGACGGTGGTGCGGGAGCGGAGGAAAGAGAGTGAAGACGGAGTGAGGAAGAAGGACATGCTCGGAGCGCTGCTCGCCGGAGAAGATGCCCTCTCCGACGAGCAAATAGTAGATTTCTTACTGGCTTTATTGGTGGCGGGATATGAAACGACGTCAACTACCATGACGCTCGCCGTTAAGTTTCTGACGGAGACGCCGCTGGCTTTGGCCCAATTACAGGTCACTTTCCGGCCACCTTATTTATTTATTTTTATTTATTTATGTGTTTTTTATAAAAATAATTGGAAAGTAATGATCCAATAGTGGGGCTGAAAATTGCAAAATCCATGGCTTTTTTTTTCTTTTCCTTTTCTTTTCTTCTCTCACTCTCAACCTCATATCCATTATCACAAATTCCATGCTTTTTTCTTTAAAAAAAAAAGATTGTTGTGTATTTTTAATGATTATAATTTTTTACAACACATTTCTAGATGACTTTTCATATACATCTACTCCTAATTTCATTTAAAAAAAAAAAAAAAAAAAACTGGATTTTTCCTAAGAATAAAAAAAATATCACATTAGTGACTTTATTGACTTTAATGGGTTTTTAATTTTTTTCAAAAAGATTAATTTTGGGTTGACAGTGGCATGATTTAGCTTATTGTGGAGTACAACTATTTTCCTTCTAGTTAAGGTTGTTGGGTTCATCTTAAAAAAAAAAGTTAAATATGTTGTCTAATAAATTAGGTTCAAATGAATAAACTTATTTTTCGAAAAAATTATACTTTAATTGGTTAAGTTGTTGTGATTGACCTTTTAAGTTTTTAAATAAATGTTTATAAATTCAAAAAGATATATATTTATAAATATTTAAAAAGCCAATTTAAATGTATGCGGGTCTGGGTAAATATGAATTAAAAAGAACAAGAGTATAAGGTTGAAAAAAAATTATTTGGAATTAAAAAAAAACATTTATTTGAAAAGAAATTGAAGTCTAGATTCCACCCTAATTGCCTAAAATTCTCAAACCCTAGATCCTACTTGGATATTGTCATTTTTTTTGTATTTCTTTAATGCTATACACGTGCTCCTCTTCTAAGATTTATTTTTCCAATGAGTTTTATTATATTTTATTTTAATATTATTAAATACATTTTTCTTTATTATTTAGACTTACTTTTGATCTTAAAAAAATAAATCAAATTAAAATAAAAAGATAAAAAAAAATCAGTTTTAATTTTTTTAAAAAAAAAATTAGTCAAATTCAAGTGATCAGTTAGAAAAGGTAAAAATTAAGATAAAGAAATTGCAAAAGAGCCAGCACAAATAAAAAAACAAAAAACAAAAAAGATGAAACGGGCCTTAGTTTTTCTCTCTCTTCTCTCTATTTTTCTCTATTTTTTTTTCGAAAATTTATAATTCAATTTCTTTTTATATCAAGTAGACAAACGTACTTGATTGGATTTTTCTTTATTTCTTTTCATTTCTATTTTTCAAAAAGCAAAACTAATTTACTGTCCCTTTTCTACTTTTTACTTCTAAAGTATTGTATATATCACACATTTCAAATATAGTAAATAGATTTTTTAAAATTTCATGCTTTAAATAGGAAGTTACATTTGTTTCTAATATTTATTTTCAATATCATATTAGGCTGGATTTTTCTCTCTCATATTCATGTCTTTAAAAATTTTAAATTTTAACAATTGATGGTAAGAAAAATAATAAATCATCTTTTTTTTTTCAGAATTAAAAATGGAGTTAGGATCTAAGATAGACATTAGAATGTGCTAAAAGTCCTAAAGATAACTTTCTGCTACTTTTAGAAGAAACATTTTAAAAAAAAAAACTAAAACTAAGGTATTTATCAACAAATTACTTTAATATGTAGTTGTATACTTCCAAAAGTGATTTTCAAATCGTTTGTAGAGTCAAAGAACTTAAGTTTTAGTGCTTTTGACTTTTTTCTAAAAATAGTACTTTGATTCCAATGCTCTTGAAAGATAAGTACTTTCAAGGTTTCAATTATGTAAAATAGTGCATTAGAGTGAAAGATATTAATTATCAAATAAGGAGTTAACTCTATTTGGATTAAAAAAAGTTCAAGAAATAATTTGAAAATTGATTTTATTTTTTTTAATTAAAATTTAAAATGAATATAATTAAAATTTGTAGTTGGTTGATAATAATATGATAAAGTTAAATAAGTAATTTAACCCTAAATTCTATCCTATATAGATTTTTTGAAATCTGACCATTTTAGTTAAGAAGTTTAAATCATTCTCTTTTAATTGTATTTAAAATCCATTATAATTTAGAATTTTTCGAAATCATGAGGTTCGAAGACAACAAACCTACTTATAACAATGATGCTAGGTTTAAATGGACATAAAAAATGATTTTGACTTGCAAAAATCTAGAATTGAGATTACAAGGTAGGTTAAATTTGTAGTGTGTTGTCTAAAGTGACAACAACCCTATAAGTTTTTTTTTTTTTTTTTTTGGTTTATTTCATCATTATTTTGACTTAGTGCATGAAAAACAAATTAAAAAAAATTACCCCAACCAAAAAGAAAAAAAAGGAAAGAAAAAAAAGGGGGGTCAAAAAGTGAAAGTGAAGAGTGAGAAGAAAGTACATAAAATAGCAGAAAGGCAGAAAGCAGTAAGAAACCTTACACTTACACACACACACCTCTTGTCCCCTTTATCCAATGGACAATATTATTTTCTTATAACAATAATCAATTTCTTTTTTTTTTTTAATTTAATTTCCTAAATATAATAATAATAAATAAATAGAAAAAGAAAAAAAGGAAAAACAAAGCCAGCTCTGTTTTTTTCCACTGAGCACGCTTTCAACTTTGACCACTCTGTCTTGTCCGAGTAAATTACGAAAATACCCTTGTAGTGGCCTCGTAGAAGGTCACCATCCCTATGAATTGTGGGACCCCCTTTAGGAATTCGATCACACGGTCCAAATTCCTTCCCCCACCTACCCTACCCTACAACTTCTTCAAATATATGATACCTAGTATTTCCATCTCACTACTCTTTCTGCGCCTCACGTGCTCCTTTTTATTGGTTTTTTTTTCTTTTATTCCGATAATACGTGAAGTTGAAGTATCACATTTTTAACCTTTAACGTTGACAATAGAATATTTATGTCAGTTGAGTTATGTTTATTTTGGTTAATATAAAAAAGTTAATAAATTATAAATTTGATATTTTTTTAATCATAGAACATGCAAATTCCTTGAGTTGAATGAAGAGTAAAGTTGCTAAATATGTTCTTAGGGTTTAATCTTGAACAACTTACTTTTTAGTTGATGACATGCATGTTAACTAATTTGAGTTTGGTTTTAATGGTTTAGGTTCTCGTTTGATGTGTCTTTTCTTAGTTATCTGATTGACTTTGTTAGTCGATTATATTATTTATAGTTTAGTTTAAAAAATAAAAAAGAACAATTTTTTTTTAATTAAGTGTATAGTCTTTGCTTCCACTTATATTATTTTTTAGAATTTGGCTAAAAATTCAAATGTCTTCTTAAGAAACGAAAATCTTAAAACAATCACAATTCTCTGAAACTAAATGGTTATCAAATAAGACATGCACTATTCAGATGGTCCAAATGGCATAATTTGACGATTAAAATATCTTTTTTTTTTTTTTTTTTGGAGTTATATTAACCAAAAAAAGTGAACTAAATTATAAAAGTTTCGAGGATCAAAGTGAAATTAAGTTCAAATCATAGGTGCATTGGTAATTTTAAGATTGGTGTTATTGTTTTTTAGCATAATGTTTGATTAAAAAGTAGTGGGTGTGGTTTGGTGGACAGGAAGAGCATGAGCAAATCAAAGCAAGAAAGAAGGAATCAGACCAACACCTCCAATGGAATGATTACAAGTCCATGCCTTTCACCCAATATGTGAGTATATCCCCAATATTAATTTTTTTTTTCCTTTTATTTTGTTGGATTTCAATATTTAAAGGATTTTTTTTTTCTTTTTTGGGTTAGGTTGTGAATGAAACATTAAGAGTTGCCAACATAATCAGTGGGGTATTTAGGAGGGCAATGACAGACGTAAATATCAAAGGTAACTAATATTTCATTGTTACATTTTCTTTAGCTCAACGAGATTCGAAACTCTAATCTTTTTATCAAAGAATATATGTCTTAACTTCTACGTATATAATAAAGTAAAATTTTGATGCAGGTTATATGATTCCGAAAGGATGGAAAGTTTTTGCATCATTTCGTGCAGTACATTTGGATCATGAGCATTTCAAAGATGCTCGCACTTTTAACCCATGGAGATGGCAAAAGGTACAATCTAATCAACATGTCTCCTACTGTCAATACACCAATGTCAAATCTCAATGCTCCCAAACATCATCATCTCTTTCACTTTCTATGTTCATCCCATTTCCTAACTTCACCTCTGTAACCCAGCAGAATAGCTCGGGGTCAACGACGCTAAATGCATTTACACCGTTTGGTGGAGGTCCGAGATTATGCCCAGGTTACGAGCTGGCCAGAGTAGAACTCTCTGTTTTCCTTCATCATCTTGTCACCCAGTTCAGGTATTCATCTATCTGTCTTAAACATAGTTTAAAATATGTAACTCTACTAAGTATCTATTGTAATCCATCCATCAACATTTCAGTTGGGTTCCAGCAGAAGATGATAAGTTAGTATTTTTCCCAACAACAAGAACACAGAAGCGCTATCCTATCCATGTGACGCGTAAGAATGAAACTACACAATGTAAAGACAGTCATCCAGACACATGAAGAGAAGCGAGTCGAGTCGGGTTTCGATATGTAGAGGAGAGGTGTAATCTTTCTCTTAATCTTGTATTAATAAAGATCATATGCTAAAGTAATGAGTTTATAATACACAGAATATGGAGCTACTCAATAGTACAGCCAATGAATTACCAATACAACAATTATAATATAACTTCTTCTCTCAGCCCCCCTCCAAGAGCACCAATTTTCTGGCCAATCAAACACCGTCTTCAACCTACTTATCTTCTGGTCAGATGTTCTCCAGGCTTCAAAAGTCAGATGATTTGACATGAGTCTGCAGAAGGGGGTTTGAGACAGGCTTCTTTACAGAAAGAGTCAGAGACATCAATTGCAATTCCATTGAACACATTCAAATACAGAGAAGATATCAGCATATGTTCCTCTCCTTGCTTTGTATTGTAGATTCAACTAGCTTAACCTTTTTAGTGTTCTCAGCATTGAGGAGGGAGAGTTTCTCAAGCGATGATTTGAGTTGGGAGATCTGAGAGCCTTGAATATAGGTGTTTCTCCTGTACATTTTTTGTTGTTGGTTCACTAGATTGTTGTTCTTTGAAGAATTTGTGAACCTCCTTAGTCTTGCAGTTAGTGTATCAATCGAAGTATGCAACGCGTCCAACTCAACACCTGTAAAGTGGTCTGGAGGCAACAAAGTATCACTTTGTTAAGAATTAAAAAGCAGTTGTTATAATATAAAATGTGAACTCCTCCACCCTGAACATAAATCAATTGGTTAAGGCATATTATTGCTGGTTGGTCAAAGCATACCAAGACCGGAGGATAATATGTGACAGGGTTGCACTATCTAAAGGAGAGCAATATGTCAATTTTCAACTTAGCAGAACTTGATCCAACTAAAACAATGAGGGTCTTCAGCTCCCTCGCGCACAACTTGATTAATCCTACAAGACAACCGTCTAAACTCTAGACATTGAAAAACATCTAAATAGTTACATTCCGAAGGCCTAACTTTACTTTGGAATCAAGCAAATATCATAGACGAATCGATGATACAAGTTAAATGAAGAATCCAATTATTTTGGTTTTATATTTAGCCGAGCCTAATTCTACTTTATGCAGTAAGTGAATATAGGAGTGAGTTTGTTAAAATTCCATTTTGTTTCTGGAATATTCAAGATTATTTCATGTTAGTCTATTTCAATACATTAACTTAGAATAATAATAATAAACTCTTAAACATTGATTATTTTGGTCCTTCCCTTCCTTTTAATTTTAGCATATTCATACTGGGTGTTACTATTAAAATGTGTTAACATGATCATGTATTCAATACATAAAATAATTAAAAAAGAAAACATGAACATACATCTAAGCCACATAGGTTGAGGAAGACAAATATGGGATAAGTGCATAATACGTGGCAAAATAATTACGCAAAGCCAAAATGGTTACTTTTAATTCCAAGGACTAAAAAAGACAAGTTCAAAAACAAAAATTGAATAAATCTAAAACTTTGAAGTCCAAAATGCGATTAAAACTCATTTTTTCTATAATTACTTTTGTAAGAAGCACCAATTGCATTTACATATTTTATTTAGAAAATAAAATGTTTAATCACGTAATCAAACAGTTAGAAAACTTTGAAAAAGTAATTATAATTTGCTAAAGAAATACTTTTCAGCGTTCCAAAAGTCATCAAATACTTTAATTAGTCTAAGAAGTCAACCAAGCAAACAAATTTAAGTAACTGTAGTGAGAATTTATTACCAAGTGTAGATTTGAACTCTCTTTCTGCTTTAGACAACGGCTTTTTGTGAGCTCCTGGCAAGTTTTTCAACCGATGTATCCGCTCTTCCAGATCATTGTGCAGTTTGATTGCACGTTCTATCCTGTCGTCCAATAATTGCTGTTTCCCCTCTACTTTTAAGAGCTTCTGTTGTGCCTCTTTTAAACGAGTTTGCTGATCATCAATTAACCTCTTCAACTTGGGTTCATGCTGCTTGAGCTCGTAGTACACCTACGCAAGGGTAGAAGAGGAAGGAGAAGGAAGTTTAGATGTTACACTCACCAAGTGCAAAACTAACTAAATTATATAAAGTAGTTGATAAACACTACATCGTTCCAGTAAATTGCAATTACCGCGTGTGCATACTCCACATAATTTTCATGGAAGAGCTTGAAATACTGATGAAGCATGGACCGGCCTTCAATGGAATCAGCAGTCACAGAACGCATAGTTGATGATGACTGGGGAAGGAGAACCACCTTAGGTCCGCCAAGAAGATCTTTGCTTATAAATTCAGATCTTTCACTTTCATTTTTCTCTTCTAACACTGCTGCAGCTGATTTTCCCTCATATAGGAAATCACTAACCTGAACTGGGACTAGAAGATTCCAAGTCTTCATCTCTAGAACAATGCATTCTTGAGAAAGGGTAACTCCCAGAATCCAAGAATATCCTAATGAATCAGATAATGAGGCAAAACCACAAAGAGGAAAAGGGTTGGAAGTGTCTCCCTGGCAGGTATTCAGAACAGGATGCACAGAGGGAGTTCTCATAGTCTGGTTCTGTCCTTTGCCTTGACTAGTGAATGGGAGAAAATGCAATATAATAGAGTCTATACCTCCATTATGAAGAGCATAAATTCTTTGATCCATAAGTTTATCAACAAACATTGTTATAAGAGAATCCTTCTCCATTTTCTTTGGAAGGGCTAGATCTACAATAGCCAGTCTCAGCAGAGGGGGCGGGAGCCCCAACCAAACTGTATGATCAAGTGGTTGATCAAGCTTCACCTTGGAGAGCTTCTCTGTAACCACTTCACAAATCATAGCAAGACCGAGAATAGTGCCATTCGGATCAACACGTACACGTGGGGGACTACCAAGATTCCAGACAGGTTGAATTTCATCTGCAAGGGCATCAATCTGCAGTTGCCCACCACTCCACGCTGTCACGAGAACTGAGTCTTTGCCGATTAGACTATATAATAAACTTACTGCACGGCCTTCACATTCTGCACCTTTAATTGATGTATCTCCATCTTCATTATTACATGCTCTCCTCAAAGGCCCCTAGAGATCATGTCATATCAAAATTAAGAATTCTAAAACCCAGTCCTGAGAGTATACTGCAACCCATGCACATGCCAATACCACTAAAATTTTTATAATAACACATTCTTAATATGCATACATACATATATACACGTACATACATACATATATATATATATATATATACATGGTTGTCAACTACCAACTGCATTCATTGAAAATGTCTCACGTGTCATACCTGCAATGCAAGTGACGCATCAAATAAAGCACAAGGATGGGCTAGTATCACATACGAATCTCCTCCATCTGTTGCTTGAACTAGATTTGGAAAAGTTTCTTCCAACCATGAAATTGCAAGACTGGAATTACTGACAGCTGTTGGATTGGCTGATTTGAGCCCAAAGGACTGAGCATCGTTATAAATCTCCAATATAGATTCGCACTTGTAAACACTGTCAAGGACAAAGCAATCACTTAGAGATAGTAATATACATAGTTCTATCCACTAATTGTAGGCCTTATGCTAAAAAACCAGAAAGCTCTAATCAGAACTTTTAGTAGGCTATAGGGAAGGGAGATTTTCTTGGAGTGCAAAAGTGTACACTCAACCCATTATTTATGACTTCAGATGATGGGGGGAAATATTCTCTCTGAACCTCACCTCGACATATTTTCAGAATACTAAATATTTGGAGAATGAAAACCAAAGAAATAAGTCTGTCTCTGGTAAATGGTAATTGTAATTGAGTGTTCTTGATATCCAAAAGTCAATTAAAGAAAGGAGAGATGTGATAAATTGAGTACCTTCTAAATGGAACAACTGGGCAGAGGATGTAAATTGAACCATCGCTGAATAAAACAAACACCTGCAGATATAGTACATAAGCTTTCATAATCATATGTTGGTCTCCTTAGACTGTTAACAGAGGAATCTTAGCCACCCACAAAAGTATAAACAAGAAAGCAACAGTTTTTCATGCATTACGAAGAGGTAGTACTAACATCACAACCTTACTTGAACTGGATATGTTCTACAGGTTGTACAATTATGTCCTTGAGTTCTAAGAAGTAGTGCTGACATCAGATTTCAGAGCCTAGACATTAAGATTACTGAAATATTCCTAATGCCTACAAAACAATACATAGCACGATATAAAAATTTAATCTGGCTTGAGATTACTGATTCTTAAAGCATAGTAGAGCACCAAATGAACAGAGCACAGAAAGTTAGGTGAGGATATTGCTAAAAGGTCACAAAGAAAAGGTTTGAACTTTTAATTCATGTTTTTTTTTTCTTGGTAGAAGAACTTTTAATTTATGTGAAGGCATCATCAATATGGAAGAAATCATCGAAAAATTAGAACACTCGAACTAAATATCTGGGCAAGAAAAAAAGCGAAAGATACTAATATAAATTTTCATCATTAATGAACTTACACTGAACTTGTCCCACAAGTGGTCTTCCCCAAATGAAAAATCAACCGGGCAGATTGATGTGGCATTTTTAGATTGACCAGGTTCCACTGGCTGTAGATAATATTCTTGCTCTGGTTGCATAATATCTGAAGACAAATTGAAAAGCCTGAAAGGAAAAGGAGTTATACAATATACAATATAGCACCCAGATCAGATGTTTAGGAAAAAACTAATTAGCCATGGAAATTTTATGAAGGAATTGGATTGTTTTGGTTGGTTAATCAACCAGACACGTTGGAGCAAACCTACACATATTTCATGATCTGAGATATCAGTACTTTTTTTTTTTCCTGCTGTTTGTGTGAGGGGGAAGACAAGCAGCATCCAACTCCCGATAGAAAAATCATATATTTAATGATTTGCAACAAGCTATAAATAGTTTTCAAATGCAATTGAACGTGAAAAAGAGAGTCCATTCAAGACGGGTGATAACTGAACCGTTCATAAGCCTCAAGAGAAAATAATTATTAACAAAAATTGTACTTCCATTCCCAGTTGACTAGAAGTAACAAGATTTTGTCAATGTTCAAGGTAACCATGAAATAAAAACAAGAGAAGGCACAAGAAGCCAGCAATAGCTCTACAATAAGAATAATTGAAAAGTTAAATGTTTTCCTACAAGGTTGTGTAAGTTGAATCCTAGCCCACAGAGCAACATGGAGTTAAGTTTTAACTTAGTTGCAAAAAGACTGACAGACCCAAAATTACTAAATTTTATACACATAAGAAAGCCGGAAGGGGAAAGCCACGTAATGAGTAGAGGACGAGTGTGTGACTTTGCGATTTTGTGGAGTCCAAAGAATATTGTTAGTTAGGGAGAAAGTTGTGAGGTGAGCTTTTCTTGGGCTTTAAGAGAACCTTCGACAGTGAGGAGTCTTTTCGGTGTCAATTGCAAGAATCATATTTGATTGTGTTGGGAGAGTTGGAGAGCTCTAGAATCTCCCTTGGTTTAACCAATCCATTTATAAATAACTTGAGCCTTACTATAGACCTGAGCCAATTTCAGTCCATGAAGTTTTACGTTTATTTACTTTGTTTCTCATTGTACCAAGTATTTAGATTTCATCCATCCTAAACTTCACAGAAAGTTCTGTTTTGATCTTTGGCATTGAATTTCAATATATGCAAACAAAAAGTATGAACGATACATGGCATTACATGGACATTGTTTGAAGCCACATATTGAAATATTTGACAGGAACAAATACAATAATTCAAGCAGCAAAACAAGATTTCAAACCTCTAAAAAAACATCAATATGGTGAAAACCTACTTCTGGGCCTTTATGATTATTCTCATAGCGACTTGTAAGACCCATAAAATCTCTAGATAAGGATTCAGAATGAAATTGCACTAGGTATTGTTGCATAAAATGTCTTTATTCAGGAAACATAATACCTGAAAACAGAATCAGATGAAAGGACTCCAAGATGGAAGTCACTATATGGGTGCCAAGAAACTTGAAGTGTGCGTATGACATCATGGCCACCATAGTAGATTTGCGGACCAACTCTAACAGTCCTGTAACGCAAATTGACAGCTTCATTCAGGAAGAACTAAGTGGAAAACATGTTATGACATCCTTTAACAAGTTTTACATAAAATGGAAAACAAATGAACAAAACGTATGAATCTTTAGCAACTTAACATGAACAAAAGCTACAACAGATGGAAACCAAACTTAAAGCATTAACTCAGCTGTTGGCTCTTCCTCACCTACAAATGACAGTGTTGTTATCTCTAGTAGAACTATGACCATAAAGGTACATTATGCACAACCCGCCTGAACCCACAAGGGCCAATGCCGATCCATTCTGATTGATAGAAATCTTATGCACCACAAAGTCGAGTTGCACATCCGGTTGCAACATCTGTTCAAAGCAATTGAGAATATGATTAAAAAAGAAATGGGAGAAAACATAACACAGAACGCTTCAGAACAAAAGGGTCTGCTCCTTTTCAAACACTTGTTACATAGAAAGAGGAAAGTAGAACTGACTTTAGAAGGAGAAGCGGCGAGGACGGAGGTGGGCTCGGGTTCTCCAAGGCGGATGGAAATCCGGTGCAAGCAGAGTTTGGTGGAGTCCCAGAAATAGAGACGAGAGGCGCCGTCAGACACCAGAAGGTTTCTGAGAGGCGGAGCAACAGAACCGCCGTAGTCGGCGGCGGCGGGAGTGAAAACGGGGTGAGTCTTTAGAGGAACCCAATCGACATCCCGTTTTGGGGTTAGGGATCGAGGCGGATCAGAATCAGCTTCGTTCAGGTCGAAATTGTATCTCATTGTCGTTTGGGAGGGTTGTTATCGCCGATTTTGCTTTCGATTCCGGCGACTGCTTCGTCCCTAACTCAAAGACGCAGTGAAGCTCTATTGTTTCGGTGGGCTGGGGGGTGTCTACTTCAAACGCCGTCGTTCAGAATGAATATTTCGGATCGGCTTACCCATTTAAATTTTCGTTAAAATTTAAATTAAAAATAAAATACATCTATCTTTGTTACAAAAATATTATTTTAATTTTAAAATTTGAAACATTGCTTCCACCTTTCATAAAAGTTTTTAAATTATAATTTTTTTTTAGATGTATTTTTAGTGGTTAAATTTTGACTTTAATTTCTATTTCGTTTCTAACTTTTAAAATATATATATGGTTTAAATATTACTTTGGTCCATATACTTTTGGTTTTTGTTCATTTTGATCCTTGTACTTTTAAAATATTTATTATAGTCCCTATAGTTTCAACTTTAGTTCATTTTGGTCCATGTATTTTCAAAATGTTCATTTTGGTCTTTGAACTTTCAACTTTGGTTCATTTTAGTCCTTGAGCTTTAAAAAAATGACTATTTTGATGCCTTAAAATGAAGTAAAAATAAAAGTGAAGGGACCAAAATGGTCGTTTTTTAAAAGTACAAGGACCAAAATGAATATTATGAAAGTATAAGGGCTAAAATGAACCAAAGTTGAAAGTATAGGAACTAGAATGAACATTTTAAAAATATAGAGACCAAAATAAACTAAATCAAAAAATATAGGGACCAAAGTAGTATTTAAACCTATATATTTAATCTTTAAGTTTTGTGTATGGTTTCAATTTAGTCTTTAGATTTTAAAATATTACACTTTTATCCTTGAAATTTGAAATTTGTTCAATTTGGTCCCTAAGTTAAGGGTAACATACATTTTTGGTCCCTAGGTTTTGAGTCTAATTTCTACTTAGTCCTAAGTTTCAAAATGATACACATTTAGTCCTTAAGTTTTGATTTCAATTTAGTCCCTAAGTTTCAAAATATTACAATTTTACCCTTGAGATTTGATTTTTGTTTCAATTTGGTCCCTAAGTTTCAAGATTTTACATTTTTAACCTCAATTTTTCATTGAATACTCACTTCTAATCATTGGCGTCAATGTCTATTAATTAATTTAAAATATTATGAAGTAAAATTTTAAATTTAATTTTAAAAGTGATGAAAAATAGTGAATCTTAATTAATTATAATTCTCTTAATTCTTTAAAATTTATTAAGATACTTTAACACTAAAGATGGAAAATGAATATATAGTGAAAAATTGAGGTTAAAAATGTAAAATCTTGAAACTTAGGGACCAAATTGAAACAAAAATCAAATCTCAAGGGTAAAATTGTAACAATTTAAAACTTAGGAACTAAATTGAAATCAAAATCAAAACTTAAGAACTAAATGTGTAACGTTTTGAAACTTTGGGACCAAATAGAAACTAGACTCAAAACCTAGGGATTAAAAAGGTGTGTTTTACCCTAAAATTAAATTTAAAACTTCACTTCATATCTATTTTAAATTAATTAATATACATTAACGCCAATGATTGAAAGTGGGTATTTGATGAAAAATCAAGGTTTAAAAGTGTGCATCTTGAAACTTAAGGATCAAATTGAAACGAAACTCAAATCTCAATAGTTGAATTGTAACATTTTGAAGCTTAAGGATTAAATTGAAATCAAACTCAAAATTTAAGCCCTAAATATGTAACATTTAAAAATTTAGGACTAAATAGAAACTAAATTTAAAACCTATTGGCAAAAAAGATATATATTTTTTTGGTTTAAATACTACTTTGATCCCTCTACTTTTGGCTTTGGTTCATTTTGGTTCCTGTACTTTTAAAATGTTCATTCTGGTCTCTATACTTTGAACTTTGGTTCATTTTGGTCCATGTACTTTTAAAATGTTCATTTTCGTCCTTGAACTTTCAATTTTAGTTCATTTTAGTTCTTAAATGTTCAAAAAGTGATCATTTTGATATCTTAAAAATGAAGTAAAAATGAAAAATAGAATGACCAAAATGATCACTTTTTGAAAGTACAAAAAACCAAAATGAACATTATGAAAGTATAGGGACCAAAATGAACTCAAGTTGAAAGTATAGAAACCAAAATAAACATTTTGAAAATATAAGGACCAAAATGAACTACAAACCAAAAGTACAGAGACCAAAGCAGTATTTACAACTTTTAAATTTTAGAAGTTTAAAAGTATTTTTTATATATATTTTAACCTTAAAATTTAAAGGTAAATGATTTAAACAACTTAGTATGAAGGAGGTCCTCACCTGGATCTACTCTGACCTTGATTGCCCTCCACATTTAGGGTTTTTTCCATTTCTTAGTTTCTATATTTTTTATGTTGTTTTTTTGCTTTTGCATCTAAAAAAATAAATAGAAAATAAAAAGTATCTATAGAAATAGTAGAGAAATATGAATCCTACACTTACTAGGGATGCAATTAATCTCTCCATGACTTAAATTTCTCTCTTTTTAATTTACACCCCTAAATTTTGAAAATAGTATAATTGTAGTAATTTAGATATAGAATTTTCGTAAGTGTATCAATTAACACTCTTCTTCAGACATAACTCGTGATTCTGGTAATTTAGATATAGAATTTTCATAAGTGTATCAATTAACACTCTCCTTCAGACATAACTCGTGATTCTTTAAAAAACGTAGTGAGATTTTTTTAATACAATTGAGAGTAAGGGAATTTGAACCACAAATTTTGTGGTTATTAGTACATTCATATATCAACTGAGCTATGCTTGTTTTGACTTTTTTTTCGTAGTGGTTGTTTCCATTGTATTAAACGTTTTTAGCGAATTATACCTAAGACATTTTGTTTCTATCCTTAAACCATTTCTATCTGATTAGTTTTGTGGTAAGGTTCGAATATTTTTATAATGAACAATATTAGGTGTTATGACATGATTTTAGATGATTCTGTAAGTTAAATTTGATTAGATTTGTTTGTTTTAATTGCAACACTTAATTAAGTGTTTGTTTTCATTCCAACAAGATGTATTTTTGTAAGAACTTTCGTATTTTGAAATGAATGGTTGGGACACCAAGTATATATAATCTTTGACCTTTTGAATTTGATGAAATCCATAACAATATTGGGATGGATAAATTTTTTGTCATTTTGCTTTGTAAATATTTTTATTATTTTATTATTTATGAAAAAAGCCCCTATTAAAGTTAAATTTACAAGTCTAATTAGTCCCAAAATTTGAGACTTGTATTTATTTAATCTCTAAAATTTAAAAAGTATCAAATAAATTTTAAACTTTAATATTTTATATATAAATTTTCAATCTTGTGTTTAATAGATCCTTAGCTTATTTGATGTTATTAAAAATTCATAAAATTTACTAGATACAAATAGAAAGTATAGAGTCATATTAGACCTAGATCAATTAATTTTTTTTTTTTTTAATGTGATAAGGGCTTAATAGACATAAAAATGATATATTAGATATTTTATAGTAAAAAAAGATGTCATTTTGAATGTTTTGGCATATTTAAAAGTGATTTTGAAATATTGAAAATCACTTTGTAATATATCTTTAAGTATTTAAAACTAATTTAGGTCTCACTAGTTAAAGTTTAATGGGTAATCTTATTTATAAGCTTAATTTTTAAAATCCAAAATTAAAAATCAAATGACATGTCTATTTCATATTTTATTAAAAAAATTTATTTAAACAAAATAATGACCTTAACTAAAACAATTTTTATGTATATTCTAAGGACTAAAGTATACATTCAGCAGCCACATGAATTATCCTACATTTTGCAGTTCTCAATTGCCTTTTCTAGTATTAAATGGTTAAATTACAATTATGATCCTATGTTTTTTTTCGAATGATTAAATCTCATAAATAGTCTATATATAGTTTGATAAAATCTTATAGTCTCAATAGAGACTATTTATGAGAAATTTTATCAAATCATTAGGACTAATTTCTAACTTTCTTCAAATTATATGGATCAAATTTGCAATTAACAATTTCTTTCTTGCAAGAAACCATACATCCTAACATCTTTAGTTGATTGTTGAACTTTATCAATTTTAATTTCAAACTTGCACATTTTTCCCCTTCATTCTTCTGGCAGAAATTCAAACTAAATTTAAGCTTGAAAAATGCAGAGATCAAACTGACATATTCAACAAAGTACAACAAATCATAATAGTATTTCAGAAACAAACAGCTAGAACTCGAGACGACAGCAAACGAACCTAGAGAGGGTCGGAATCAGACACAGAACATCATAAGATCACAAGGCTCTTTACCATTTTTATTTGTACTGATCCATACTATACAGTATACATTTTACAACAGATAAACTTGACGGCTAAATGTGAGGCAAAATTGTATGGTTTTATATAATATCCGTAGTGACACAACTAGAAAACTTATAGACAGCATCAGGATTATAGTTAGCTTTGCACCTCCTGAATCTCCAGATGAACTGATTTCAAGTTATTGCCTAGAAATCTGTTTCAGAAACAAATAGGCTGAAATCAGAGCTCAATCGAGCGACTTCGAGAGCGAAACGATCGAATCTTTCGTGTTGACTTGTTGTAACTTAAACTCACCTGAAATCTGAAGATCGGGGCGAAACAAGTTAGATGGAACCAAGTTCTGATCTCCTGGGATGGTGATTTACTTCACCCTTTCCTCTTGAAGAATCTTTTGGTACCTGGGGAAACCACTCTTGCAAGCAGAAACCTGCAATGGAAAAAGAAGTTGTTAACAAAATTTGCTGAATAAATGAGTAGAAGAAGACTGTGTTGGAGTTAGGCCTAAAGAAAACTTGAAAACTATAAGAAAAAAATGCTCTAAAATTTGTCAAAGGTATTAACAAAAGGAAATTCAACAATCTTAAGGATTACAATATGTTTGCTTAAAAAGATTCTTCCCTTCCCTTATGGCAAAATTGCTCATACAATCAAACACCAGAAGTTTAATATCACACACTCGATAACTTGTCGAGTTATTAAGTTCAATAAGCAAAATCCTTAATGCTTCAACCGTACTCGTCATAAAAAATGGTAAAGGAACGATCAATCAGAATCTAGAACTTGATTCTCGTTGAAATATATATCTATGATAAGATTAGTATAATGTTTCTTCCGTTGAAGTAGGAAAGATCTTAGGTACATAAATAAGGACAATATTTCCACTAATACAAGGCCTTTTTTTGGTGAAATCAAGCGCAAATCTACATGTCGAGAGACCCGTTGTCCTAACAATAATCAATCTCTTGAGACTTTTCAATGTAATCTACAAGAAGTTCGACAATTAGTGGCTGCCTAATGGGAAGAAAACGGATACCGAATGTTGAGTAATATTCTCCCTTGGAAGCTCAGGTTATGAAATGCCAAAATGTGGGCACAGAAGCACGACAAAAGATCAAGAGCTTAGTGTTATTACAGCTAAATGACAACCACTATTGAATATAATTGCCAACCACACAGACTTCTTGGATATGTGAATCGATATTTTCCATATCAATTCTCTATTAAAAATAATAATCTAACATAGAAAATGGAAAAGGAATCAAGAATAAAGATTTTTGGTGGAGAGTTTGAGAGAGATACTAAAGAAAAAGGACAGAATATGGTAATATGGTAATGGAATAAATAAAAAGTATTTTAAATCGATATTTCCTTGACTAAGTCAGAAAGTTGAAAATTTTGAAGTTGCTATTGTTTTTCATTTCTTGTTAATTAAGTCTAAGATATATATGAAGTAAAGTTATTGACTTTCCAGAAGAAGTATATCTAACTCGATTTCCTTGTGAAATGAAGAAGCTTCCTTGTTCAATCGTTGAAGTTCTATTAAATGTGGGACCTAAAAATTTGATGGTTTCTGACTTTCCTAAACAGCCATCGTCATTTTAATGAAAGAAAATTACTTAATGATCACTTTCACTCAAGGGAAATAAGAGAAAATTGACCCCAAACAGGAAAAAATAACCACCCCTGAACTTGTTTTAATTTCCATTCCTACTTCCAATTTGTGCCATTACTCATCTTGTCATAATCCAAGATTAGTTGAGCTTTTCATTAAGGCTATAATTTTAACATCCTCACAATTCAGGGGTATTTTGGACAATTCTCAAACTCAAAGTTCGGAGAAACTATTTGATGAGGCCATCACAATGTGACTGTCGGATGTATAAGAGAGAAACAGTTAGAGTATCTAAAATTTATTACGGGACATGCAGATTATGAGATAGCATATTGTGACGATCTTATTGAATAATTGTTTTCAAGGTTCGATGGTGTGATAGGAAAAATCTACCCCTCAATACTAGTTATTGCATTTTTGTTTAGAAAAAAGAAAAAAACAAGAAAAAAGACTTTGCAGGTATGCTAAAGGATTGATATTAAGCAAAAAAAAATTCTCAGAGGCAAATCATCAAACACTTACCGCTTCAATATCAATCTTGTAAACCAGGAGCTTCCTCCTCTCTCTGCAACTCGTCCTATAAGCCACAACAACATGGCCAACAGCCAAAGCCAACGAACATAAAAACAAAGCCACTTCCATGCCTCTCACATATCCTCCTCGACCAACATCCCTCAAGCCACCACCAAACACAAACGAAGCCTTCAATGAACCAAACACCAAAGAAATCACAGAACAAAACGTATTGATCCCCAAATACGGCCCTCGCGAGAGCCTTGGCCCATCGCAAAAGCTATAAACACCTACATCCAAACACAGCAGAACACAATCAAATCAAACCTAACCCTCAAAAGAAAAAGAAGAAATCAGCCAGATGGGTGGTTGTTGTAAATTTAGAACTTACAGATAATGATGGTGGATCTTATGAAAGAAATGAGAGGAATATCGACAAGGGAGGAACGAAAATCGTAGTTTCTGAGATAAGAAGGAAGGGATTTAAGGGAAAAAGAGTAAGGGTAAAGAGAAGCAGAGAGAAGAGCAGAGGGGAGAAGGGCATCAGCGAGAACAAGAAGAACAGGAGCAGAAAAAGAGAAGGTAAATCAACATGGTGATTAAGAAGAAAAGGGTTTTGATTCCTCTCCATAAACGCTTCGATTTCTCTTCTTTTGAGAAACCCATTTGATTATTTCTCTCAGTGAGTTGGGATTTTGATTCTTAATGCTGTGAGGTTCTCTGTTGTTGTTGTTTTTGAGGTGGGTATGTACAAGGAAAGTGGGTGAAGATGAGAAATGGGGAGTTGGGCATTTTTAAGCTCATCAATGGAGAAGACCAAAAGAGAGAGAGAAGGCTGCAAATGATTTTGTTGACTCAAATTCAACCCACTGTGAGGGATAATGACAAATGCTCTGTTTTGAACATTACACAGTCAAAACAAAAATATAATCACTTTTTTTTTATGTGTGCAATTCCCTAAGTTAACGGCAATACCTAAATGCGTTAGGGCTCTCTACTTTTTTTTTTTTTTTTTTTTTTTTTAATTTATTCAATTTAAAAAAGATTTTTTTAAAAAAGTCCATACTTTCAAAGTTCAACGAGATGATTGTTTTTTTAATGGCCAAGTAAAATTAATAATAATAAAAAAAAAATCAATTTTACATTATTAAATATAAATTTAAAGTTTTTTCGCATTTGTAACAAAAGTGTTGATTTAAGAATTTTGATTTCTGTTGAGTTTATAGAGTAACAAATTAAATCATCAACTTTGGGATGATAATTTATATTTTATCTATTGAGTTGTGCTCGAATTGACTGTTAGTTAAAAATAGATGGTTTCATATGAATTCAACTACTAATTTATTTGTATTTGTACCCAAAAGAACTATTAGTTCACAGGAGATTCAAGAGACTTTCACATTACATCTTCAAAGACTAGCTAATGCAGAAGAAGAGATAAAGAATTTTGAGATTACATTTATTTATAATATTACTATTATAAGTTAAGAAGAGAATGAAGTGAAGATAGTATCGAGAAAGTCGTGGAGTTTGCAAGATGGTGCATGGAACAAAAAAAAAGTGTGCAGAAATATAACTATGACTAGGTATCTATCAAGATTGTCCCTCTGTGATGTTAAAGCTCGTCAAACGTGAAGATCAAGACTCACAACTCTTACAATAGATATTTAAGACAATTTGGAGTGTTGTCATGTTCTTTGTTTTGTACTTAGACTTCTCAATTGTTGTACAATTGAAATTTTAGTTCCTAGATCTTATTTTCTCTAATTTGCATTTAATATTTTTTTAAAAACTTTTAGTAATTGGTTCCTTAAACATCTTTTTGGCCTATTTAAAGACATGCAGTGCTTTGAAAATTCAAATTAATGTTATCAAAACCTCTTTTGGTGTTGTCTTCTTTTTAAATATTGCTTTAGGTTTAAAGCTTAATTGATTTATTGCACAAGTTTTGAACAATTCAATTCAGAATTGAGTCATTTGAAATCTAAAAGTGAGCATCTTAGATTTTATGTTTAATTTAAGAGTTATTCATCTTTCTAACTAAGCTCTTTCTTCAATCATTTGTTAAGTTTACTATATGTATGAATGTTTGCAAGGATCTTAGAAGAACTTCTAGCCTTGTAAATTCAATGTGGTGCTCATCATGATTAAATGGTCAATTTATATATTTCATTTGAACACATGGATGTATCACTTGAATGGTATTCTTTTAAGGTTCAACAGCGGGATTGGAACTATTATTGGGAGACAGGTTTGGAATGGAATTAGGTTGGAATATAATCTAAAACCTACGTTTGAATTGAGCGTTTTGGGCCTCATTTGTAATACTAAACTCATTTTGTTCCCACGGTTTTCAGTCTACCCCTCTTTTTCACCGTTTTCACGCTTCACGATTCTATTTTCATTCCGCTCTCGATTCCTCACACATTCTAACGCTCCTATGATTTTTCAGGATTAGCCTCCTAAATAATCCTTATATGTCTTAACCAGTTATTCACATGTCCAAATATTTTAGTAAAATAATAATAATTCAATAATATATTAGCTTTTGTAACAAAATTATTAAATTTTTTTCCCTAGGGCCTAACTGTTGGATACATTTTATCATTTTTCAAAGATTAATAATTAAATTGAGAAATAACTAAGAGTTAATTTCCTAACCATTTGGTTTTGTAAAACTTGTGCTTGATTTCTCATAATTTCCTAATAAATATTTGAATTCTTAACTAAATTTTAAAAAGGACAATATGTAAGCAAAGAAATCAATAAGTGAAAGAAGGGTTTATAAACTATTTTTTTTTAAAAAAAAAATATATAAAAACCTAAGGTCCCGTTCGAGAATCATTTTGTTTTTAGTTTTTGAAAATTAAGCCTACAAACACCATCTCGATCCTGAATGTCTTTTTTTTTTATCTACTTTTTATCCATGTTTTAAAAAATCAAGCCAAAATTTGAAAACTAAAAAAAATAGTTTTTATTTTGGGAATTTAGCTAAAAATTCAATACTTGTGCTCAAGAAAGATGCAAACTATTGTAAGAAAATGTGAAAAAATAAGCTTAATTTTTAAAAATAAAAAATAAAAAATAAAATAATTACCAAACGCGACCTAAATGATAGATAGAGTTTTAAAATTTATAACTTTTTACTATAAGAGACCATTTGTTGCATCTATTTTTAATGGGAAAAAAAATTATAAGAGTAGTATAGAGTTGAAATTAGATTTTTTTAAAAAAAAAAACTTATAAAGAAAAGTATTCATGCTTTAATTAGTTGAATTAAATTCACGTGGGCATAAGATTTAAAGTTTAGTTACTTAATTAGTCCTAATGTCATTTATAAGAAAATTAAAAGACTACTAAGGAAAGAAATAGATTCCTTAACCACAAAGCTAGGCCTCACATGGGTAAATAATTACTTCAAAACATATATATGTATGTTTCATTCTAGGTTATCACATTAGTTTTATTGAAAAAATGAATTTAGTATCAAATTTGTGTCAACATTCTCATCGATATTTTTATATTTTCATAAGTTCAACCGTGACATAAGAGGTGAATCGATATTTCTATTTTTTGTCAAAACAATCATGAAATATAAAACATAAAAAATGTCACTAATGTAAATATAAAATAAATATAAACATGTTAATTTGTTTAAAAACCAGAAAACGTTCATTTACTAATTTTAATATATTTCTTTATTGGTTGTTTAATAATTTTTCTAGAAATATCTACTGACATCAACATTTTATCTATATTTTTATAGACATTTCTATAACATTGAAGTCTTGACATTTACGTCGATATCAACCTTTTAACCATCTACTTCTAGCTAATATAATTTATTTTAAAATAAAATTAATAAAATTATAGATTTAGCGTTGTAGTTAAATAGAATGAAAATTTGTTTGCGGTTAAAATAATAAAAGAATAAAATATATTTTCTAAAAAGAAATTAAAATTAACTTTTTAAAAAAATTTAAAGAAAAAAAAAAAAATAAATCAAGCATTAGATGCGGGACCGACTTGATTTTGAGCCATGTGATCACATGGAGCAATTTTTGTCATTGGGTATTTAATAATTTGGAGTCTAATTTTAATTTTTTAATCACATCTTATACAATATTTTAAATTCTGCCATTGGTTGGATTCCTTTTCTAGTTGGATTAAGGGATAATTTTAAACAATTTTAAATTAAACACCTAATACAATTCTATTTATTTATGACAATTATAATTTTCCTTCTGTTGTTTGAAAGATTCCCTCCTAACAATTTTCCTATTTAGTTGCATTTTATTATTTGAAAAAATTGGTTTATGATTATGTTTATTTATTTTTAATTAGATTTACTAGTTAGTTTAAATGAGCATATTAATTAGGTATTAACATTCAAATTGTTGGTAAAAGATGTCTGTCTTATGGTGTCGTAGCTGTATTTTTCAATTTTAATATTTATCTTAGTGTTTGGATTTGGTTTTATAATTTTCAAATAATACATGCATATAAATATTGTTGGGTGATATTGAACTGGACAAAATAGGTAAAAAAAAAACGTCCAACATAGAACCAAACCTTAAATTCAAATAAGTTCAAAAGAACAACTTTTTAATTCTAATCTAGGTAAGATAAAAGAAACATTTTCATCTCATTCTAAATCTAAAAATCTAAATATAAACTTTAAGGTTATTCTAGCTATAATACATTATAGATACTTATATGAGATATCAGGATTCGGAACATGAAGTTCAGGATCGAGTTTTTAATTTGGTATAAATTTTTCTATCTCTCCAATTTAGCAGCATAGTTTTTTTTTTTTTTTTTTTTTTTGCACGATCTCTCTTCTCCAAATTATGAATCTATCGTTGAACTACGTGCAACTCAGGTGAAATTCTCATCAACCATATATATTTATTAGTTTTCATCAATAATCATTCTTTCATTTTTAAAAAAAGGTTTAATCAATAATTTCACAAAATTTTGGATATATTTTGAACTTCAAACAATTCGACCTATCACATGTGAAATGATCACTTTGTACGCTTGTCTATAATAAACATTTACTGATTAAAGAAAAATAAATAAAAGATCTCTCTAGTTTAAGATTCTATTAATTATTTAATTAATTTATACAAAAATCGAATAATTATTATTAAAATAATTTGTTAATACAAAGTTCAATGATTAAATAACAAACATTATATCAGTACTATATTAGAATATATAGAAAAAAAAAGTTTAATAAATGAATGATTTGTAACCTCAAAATTCAAATCCTATTGATCAAATTTAAAGTTCGGCCTAGCCTAGATCATGACAATTCTAATCGCAATTTTCTTCTCCTACATATTTGGCAAAAGTCATGATCTAATAATTGTTCATATCATTTTTTTATTGACGTTAACAAAAAATAGAGTATATAAAATCATAAATATAAAGAAGACTGCTAAAGTGTCTCTTGATGTCTCGATTAATTAAGTCATATACAATAAAAATGACAATAAAAAAAATGGTTAACGACACCATTCACTAAATTTTTGTATTAGCAACGTAATATTATGTAATTTAAATGACGAGGGAGAACATATACATTATTTTTTAAAAGCTTAATGAAAAAGTATTAAAAAGATAAAGAGACAAACATTGCTAAGACAGTTGATATTTGTTAGGACTAGGGAGAGTAGTTGGGTTAGGTACTGAGATCCATTTGAAAGAATTTCAAGTTGGTTGTATATTCTTATCTAAACCAATCCATTTACATAACATTAAAAGAATTGAAATCTTAGTCCTAAACGATTCCACCCAATTTAATTACTACTTTTACTTATTAAATTTAAAAAAAAAAGGACAAAAACTTGTTTAGAAAAAGAGGAAAAAAAAAAAAAACTTTAATTTATTCCCTCTCTATGTTACTTATCCTTCTCATACTTAGGTGTTTGGATTTTGGAATGACTTTCAATGGTGATGGGTTTAAGCAAACTACTTTTAAGTACTTTATAAAATAAATAAATAGATAAATAAAACAATTAGGTTAAATGTTAACTAAGTTATTGTAAATTTTCCTACCTAATCTATTTTTGTTTTTCATTTTTTAACTTTCAAACATAGTTTTCTTAAATTTGAATAAGGATTAGTACACAAAATTTAATGGGAAAAAATAGATTTTTGATGTATACCAATCAACATTCGAAATATCGATGGAAATTTCGGGAAACTTTATGAAAAATTAATGAAAATTGTTATAACTAATTAATGAAACTTTGATTGTGGTTTAATTAGAATATAATTGACTATGTTTAATCATCATTTCTATAAAGTAAGACATTTTTAGATCTATATTGTAAATATCTATGTAAATATCGATGGGAGAGCAAAAATAGAAAAATAGAAAAACAATTACAAAATAATATCAAAGATTGGTAATTAATTGAAAAATTAAAGGAGATGAAATGTTTGCATACAAATAATTGTAAATTGTTTTATTATAAAATGTACATGTCTAATATCAAAAGGATGACCTTAGAGCATCTAATCTATAATATTTTTTCTTTTTTCTTTTTTGAAGAAATTTAATCCAGAATCTTGATATAGGTTATTTTTCTCAATTTTGGCTTCTTAGAAATGAAAGCTTTTGATGATAAAAAAACAAAAAACAAAAAACAAATCTTACATCAATTCAATTTGAGATGAAAGCATGTGAAAATTCAATGGAAAAAGTTTGAATAGAGGTAAAAATAAATATATGTTATTTTTCTCAATTTTAGTTTTTTGAAAATGAAAGTTTTGGATGGTAAAAAAAAAAAACTTGCATCAATTTAATTTTTAGGTAACACGATGTGAAAATTTAATGAAAAATGCTTGAATGAATTAAAAATAAATATATTTTTTTTTTTTTTCAAATTTGGTTTCTTTAAAATCAAAATTTTGGGATGGTACAAACTTTCATAGCTAATTGCTAAAAAAAAAAATTTGAAATTTTCAAAATCTCGAAAATTCAATGGAAATTTCAAAATTTTGAGAAATTTCGAGAAATAGAGGGAAAATCGAAATTCTCCCCTATCGAAATTTCAATTAAAATTTTACACGATGATACCAACGTAGATTATAGAACAACATTTGTAACTTTATATACAAAAACATGCATAGTAGAAGTAAAAATATTTTAGAGGAGATAGGAATAATAAGAGAAAAATCTGAACTATTAAAATGTCTAATAGGCTTCCACTTTTGTGTCTAATAGGTATTTACAAATTTAAAATTTAAAATTTACTTAATCTATTGTATATAATTTTAAATCTTATGTTTAATAAAACTCTAAATTTTAGCCAAAACTAGTATAGATCAACTAGTATGTACACATGTCAGTAATTAAGAAATCTGTGATTTGAATTCTCCTATTTTTGATTTATGAATTTTAAAAAATTTAAAAATTAAAGATTAAATTTGTAAATTTGAAAGTTTAAAAGTAAAAAATAGATACAAGATTTAAAGTTTAAAAGACTAAAATTTGTAATCTAACTTAAAATATAATATTAAAAAATCTTTTTATTATTATTATTATTATTTCTACCATTAAGGGTTATAGACGTTTTTCATTTTAAAACACCAATTTCAAATTTCATCTTTAAGTTCGTACTATAAATTACACGCAATGGAAAAGGATTAATATAAATTTCTTAATTTGTTAAAGATCATATTTATTTTCCGTCCATAGAAGTAATGGAAGTAACTATTTATTCTAATTTTTTTCCTCTCAATTTTAAAATTTGTAATAATTTAGTCTCTTCTATCTTAATATGGTTGATTTTTTTATAAAATTTAAATCGGTAAACTAATTAAAGACCAAATATTTTTATAAGCTGGAAAATTAAAGCGGTTAAATCGTAATAAAAATTGACATTTAATTTTAAGATAATATTTTAGGCTAGAATTTAATTATTACAAATTTGAAAGTACAAAAATTAACTTATTACCTCAATTTGAGCATAGACATAAAATATGTACATTTGATTAAGAGGTTAGAGATTCCAATCTTATTCAATATTATTGAACTTAAAAAAATTAATTCATTTCAAATTTAAGGATATAGAAGAATTAAGTTATTGTGTACTAAAGTTTAGTAGCTAAATTGTTGCCAATTTTAAAGTAGGACTCGTTTGAATTGACTTGAGAAAAAAAAGTGTTTTTCAAAAACTCATTTTTATTTAAACTCTTATGATAAAAACGATTTAAAATTCATTTCAAAATCTATTTTGAGTTGTTGCTAAACACTCTAATTTCTTCAAAATGACTTATTTTTTAAATTAAACACTTAAAAATATATTCCAAACACACCCTAAATTTGTTACCTAATAAAATTGAATATTATAATAGTTACTTTTCTCATAACCATGGACTAGATATTTTTTTAACAAAAGTTTTTAACTCATAAAATCTTGTGAAAATGAATTTTTAAAGTGGGACATAGGCTTTTATCCGATACTTAAAAAAATAAATTAAAATAAAATAAAACATGTTGCGTCACCAAGCATATTGATCCATAAACGGTAAACCCACACCTCATCTCCATTTATTTTTTTTTTTTTATTAAATTAAACGAGTTTCCATCGTCAGCATTAATATTATAAGAAATAAAATGACTAAATGAGTATGGATTTTTATTTTTTTATTAAACAAATTAGTTCTTAAATTATTATGAAATTAAAAAAAAATGAAATATCTTCTAATGATTTAGATCATTGCGTTTGTCATAAAGTTTGAGGAATTAAGATTGTGTACGCAACAAGATATTATCTTTTATAAACAAAACCCATAATCTTTTTAGCGTTTTAAATTGAAAAAAAAAATCCATTTTCTCTTTTTTTGCCAGACAAAGTTATGTTATACAAAAATAAAAATAATAATATTATCATAAAGTCCAAAACAGTTATTCTACTCCTCCATCTAAACATATATAAAATATCATCTAATTTTTACAATTTAACATGATTCAAAATTGATGGCTAATATTAAAAGATCCTAACATGCATATTTATTATAAACAAATGAGTAAATCTGTTCTCGTTTTCAAAATTATTTTTAAAAATGTTTAAGACTTATATGAATGAAGAGTGACTTTTGACAAACTTTTAGATGCACTTCACATCAAAATAAAACAGATTCTAAAATTTGGGGCAAGTATGGAATTATATAGTAATTAAAGGATTTTTGTTTTTTTTTTTTAAAAAAATTAAAAAATTGAGATTTGCTTGGCAAGCTTCAATCTCTAAATAAATTAGAGAAGTAAAAGAATTCTTGAGTCATTACGTGTCAAATTTAGATTTGAAATGGTAGATTTAAGTCATTTAATATTATTGTTTCCTCTCCCAAACCTAACTTGAGATAGTCTCCAATAAAAATATTTTCCCAACTAAAGTAACATTTAATAGTTATTAATAAATACCAATAAAAAATGGAAGGAAACACATGCCCTATTATCAAAATATATAGATGAGTTTTATTTTCAAATGCTATATTTATAATATTTGCAATGCTTGAATTTTTTTTTCCCTAACTTTCAAATTTGTTCTATTTTAATGTTTAAACTATCTATTCTAGTATCTAGATTTTCTAATTTGTTATATTTTAGTTTTTATACTTTTAAAATACCTGTTTTGTACATCCTTATACTTTGAAATATATTTATTTTGGTCTTTACTATTTTTTTTAAAAAAATTCAACAAATTAATGATATAACTTTGAGTATGTGTATTAGCATGTTAATACGAGCGTGATTTTAAGTCAAATAAGTTAGAGATGAACACTAGACAAAAGCTCTAGTAAAGAAAAGTAACATATCAATGAGTAAAATGATTTTTATCTAAAAAAAAAAAGAAATAAAATAGATATTTTTCTTCTAAACAAGAAAAAAAAATAAATATTTTTTAAATATTTTAGAAAATGACTTTATAATTCAATTTTTTAAAAAGAAAATAAATACAGATATATCGATGTGTTAAACTTAAACTCTACATTTATTTTTTTGAAAAGAAAAAAAGAAAAAGAAAAGGAAACTACAGTGACGTGATAAATATTTGGTGGGGTTTGACAAATATTTTAGCAGTCAAAGAAGAACGCAAGAAGCGAGCAACACATGATGGCAGTTTTTTTTCTGGTTGAATTTCAAGGTCCGTGTATCTTTAACAAAAATATTTTTATATTATATATTATTAATATTTGAAGTCTGTAAAAATCAAAACCAAATTATATATATATATATATATATATACACACACATTTTTTTTATGTCTGTATTCAAATTCACAATACATTCTTTTTTTTATTATTATAATAATAATAGAATTAAATCAGAGCTTGTCGAGTGGCCCAATCATAAGAGGACATTTGCGGACTTTGGGTCGAAGCATGCAGAAGTGAATTCTTATGCAACATCAAAAGTCCATATCGACTATGGATGAGCTTGACCAAACGACTAACCCGACCGTGGGATAGAATCAACTTGCGTATAATTTGCCTCCCAATACATATGGACTGTCAAATACGACAAAATGTATATGGCACATGCTCTTTTAAAGAAGGCAAAGTCAACTCCTCTATAAATGAACATAATTATACTCTAGCTCATCTCAACACCAACTCAAATTGATTAGCACTAAACTTAAGTTTCTGAGTGTATAAGGTCAAGCACCACATTGACGTTAGATTCTTTCGCTAGCTAATTGTAGAGATCGTGTTCGATGCCACATCCTTGATCACCTCGTCCAAAATCCCGCATGGACAATAACAACACCAATCATAATACAAGAAAAGGACCCTTGCGAATAGATTTTGAACAAGGAGATTATTTCTTGAATATTTCTTGATACATGTGTATATTACAAAAGGGAAATAAATACAGGATGTTGATGAATACAAATAAGAAAAATAGCAAAAAAAGGACCCTTGCGAATAGATTTTGAACAAGGAGATTATTTCTTGAATATTTCTTGATACATGTGTATATTACAAAAGGGAAATAAATACAGGATGTTGATGAATACAAATAAGAAAAATAGCAAAAATAAGGGGATCTAGATTTTCTAATTGTATAAAATCTGCTAATAATATATTTTACATTCATACCCTCCCTCAAACTCAAGATGGTAGAGTGACAACCAATTTGAGTTTGGTAAACAACTGATTGAAACGGACAGGTGACAATGCTTTAGTGAAGATGTCCACTGGTTGTTGACAAAATGACAGTCATTCTCAATATGCTTGGTACGTTCATGAAAGACATCATTGTGAGCAACCTGGATGGCACTGCGATTATCACAATGAAGTAGAGTGGTAGACTGTTGAGGTGCCCCCATGTCAGCAAGAATCCAACAGAGCCATAATAATTCTGACGTAGCGTCAGCAAGAACCCGATATTCAGATTCAGTGCTAGAACGAGAGACAACACTTTGTTTCTTACTCCGCCAAGAAATGAGAGAATCACCCAAGTAGAAGCAGTAGCCTATGTTAGAGCGCCGATCAGTGGGATCACCAGTCTAGTCAGCATCGGAATAACCAGATAGCACAAGAGAGGACTGGGAAGAGAACGGAAGTCCATGTCCCAAAGTACCTTTGACATAGCGAAGAATACGAAGAACAGCAGTGAAATGAATGGTCCTTGGAGCAACCATGAATTGACTAACAATATGAACAACATATGCAATGTTTGACCGTGTCACTGTTAGATACATAAGACTGCCAACAAGTTGACGATACATGCTTGCATCTTCAAGAGGAACACCATCAAACGGGGTCACATTGGGATCAAATGGTGTGGAAGCGGTGACAGTATCAATGATACCCGAGCGAGCCAACAGATCAGAAGCATATTTGGCTTGAGACAACAAGTAGCCATCAGATCGCATGGACACTTCAAGACCAAGAAAGTAATTGAGTGATCCAAGGTCTTTCATTTCAAAGTGTTTTCCCAGATACATGCAGGTTTGTATCATGAGGGCTTGAACTAAACCCCAGTTGAATGATGGTAGAACTGAAAGTGGCAAACCAAGCTTGGGGAGCTTGTTTCAGACCGTACAATGCACAATGAAGAAGACATACTTTCTGCGGTGGATGAGAAGTACCTGGAGGTGGTTTCATATATACTTCCTCAGATAAAGTCCCATTGAGAAATGCATTCTTGACATCCATCTGAAGAAGGGGCCACTATTTGGCAGCTGCAACTGCTAATAGACTTCGAACGGATGTCATTCGGGCTATAAGAGCAAAAGTTTCTTCATAATCTATGCCATATTCCTAGGAATAACCTTTCGCCACGAGTCGTGCTTTATATCGTTCAATGGATCCATCAGAGTGTGTCTTTATTTTATAGATCCATTTGTAACCAATGGGTCGTTTACCAGGTGGTAGATCAACATAGTTCTACGTGTGTGTCTTTTCTAAAGCCTGGAGTTCCTCATTCATTGCTTGCTGCCATAAAGGATTAGTACTGGCCTCGTGATACGAGGTGGGTTCAACCAAGGAAGCTATAGTAGAAAAACAATGATAATCTTGAAGATGAGTGGGAGTTTCTCTTACCCGAGTATAGCGTCAAACAGTTGGAACTGGTGCAGGCACATGTGCAGGTTCCTTAGTGGAAACAGTAGATTGATTCAGGTCTGCAGAGACTGGTATAGATTGATTAAGCTCAGTATCATGAACAGACTCCGATGAAGGGAAGAGGTCAACAGAGGCATCAGTGAATAAAGAGTGAGAACTTGATAAGGAGGTATGAAATGATGAGAGATTAGAGAACATAGTATGTTCCCAAAAAGTGACATGGCGAAAGATACGTAGCCTATTAGAGAGGGGATCCCAACAGCAAAAACTTTTATGTTCGGTTCCGTAGCCCAGAAAGCAGCAAAGACGAGCACGAGGTTCTAATTTTGTATGTTCATGTGGAGGAAGAAGAATAAAACAAGCGCAACAAAAAACTTTAAGATTAGAGTAGGTAGGAGGAGTACCATATAATCGTTCGAAAGGGGAGATATTCTGAAGAACAGATGAAGGGAGACGATTGATGGTATAGACAGAAGTAAGTGCAGCCTCACCCCAAAATTTCTCAGGACAAGAAGCAGACAAGAGTTGAGCACGAACAAAATCCAGAATGTGACGATGTTTACGTTCCGCTCGCCCATTTTGCTGAGATGTATGAGGACAAGAGCGCTGAATGAGAGTGCCCTGTTGGGTTAGAAAAGTGAGGATATTGGAGTCCTTATACTCCACGGCATTATCTGTTCTAAGTATTTTAATGGTGGGGGAGAATTGAGTTTGAATCATATGAGCAAAATCAATATAAATTTGAGGTAAGGCAGAACGATTTTTGATGAAATATATCCATGTAAAATGAGAAAAATCATCAATGAATAAGACAAAATAGTGATAACCATTGACAGTGGTAGTTGAGCAGGACCCCAAATATGAGAGTGAATTAAATCAAATGGTTGATCACATAGAGAATGAGACTGAGAAAAAGATAAAGCAAGTTGTTTTGCAAGCTTAAAGTTTAAACAATCAAAAGGAACAAAATTGCTAATATTATGTAAGTTTCTAACAGAAATTAAATGACGAAGTTTTTCAGAAGAAGCATGACCAAGACGAAGGTGCCATTGATATATGGCAGAGTTAGTGACAGAAGCCGAAATGGAAGAGGTGGGGATCTGAAGTAATGTGAGCTCAAACAATCTTCCCACTTTGCGACCCGTACCAATCGTCTGTCCCGTCTGTGGATCCTGAACCTGACAACCATGAGAAGAAAAGGAAACAGTTAGGCCAAGATCACATAACTGTCCCACAGAAGCGAGATTAAAAGTCAGGTTTGGAACATGATAGTATTGGGAAGGGTCAATGTGGGAGTGTCAATTGTGCCAACATGAGAGATGGTCATACAGTTGCCATCCGCAGCATAAATTGGAGGAAGAGTTTTTGCAGGTGTAGATGAAGTCATAAGAGAGAAGTCATATGTCATATGTTAACAGCAGCGTCAAGAAGCCATCGATACCTGGTGAGACAGCAAGAGCAGAAGAGGTAGATGAAATAACTGTTTTAGTAAGTCCTGAAGATCACGTATCTGAGGGTTGAGAGGAGATGGATCATCAGAAGGAGAGGCAGCAGCAGCAACAGATGAGGAACCAGGCTTAGTAAATGACTTTAACTTTGGTGGATAACCTGATGGTCTAGGTGGTCGCGTGGGATAATTGTCCAAAATATGACCACGTTTGTGACAATACCTGCACTATATTTTGGGACAATCAATAAATCTATGGCCAATGAGCTTACAGTTTTTACAAAAGAAAGCCCTATAAGGATTGTGAGAATGAGTGCTGGCGAGGAGAACTTCTGATTGCTTGGAGGGAATGATGCCAAGCCATTTTTCTTCAAATAGAATCTCTTGAATCGCTGTATCCAATGATGGTAAAGGATTGCGGTGAAGTAAAGCAGCACGAACAGATTCATATTCTGGGCGGAGCCCCATAAGGACTTTAATAAGTCGAAGATGATTTGAGCTAATTTTGGCTTGATCCAGCCGAGTCCATATAGGCTGGAGAACGACAAGTTATTCATTGACTGATTGTCCAGCATCCTGGTTAAGACTGACAAGAGTACTGTGCAATTGATAATAGTGAGCCAGTCCAATAGATTGAAAACGAGTAGCCAGAAAATCCTACAATTTCTTAGCATTGTCAAAAGCATCAAACTGGCCAGAAAATCCTACAATTTCTTAGCATTGTCAAAAGCATCAAACTGAACATGAATGGCAGGGATAGATTTATTATCGAGCCAGGTGATAATCTGGTGATCCTTACTGTCCCAATCTTCGAGTCGCTCACTAAACTTAATGTTATCTTCAGAGATTAATTTAACTGGTGTAGAGATATTGCTGCGACAATTCGCCACAATTTTCTCCCAATTAAAAAATTCTTCATTTGATAGGCCTAAGTAAGATAATTGGTCCCATCGAGAATAGTACTAATAGGACGAAAAACATGATCTTTTTCCATGATAAAAAAAAACTATAGGACGAAAAACATGATCTTTTTCCATGATAAAAAAAAAAACTAATTGAGTAGCAGAAGATAAACTAACTCCCAAAAAAAGAATACCACTTAGCAGAGTAGAACTGATTTGCAAACAAATGAACAGACTGAACTGCATTACTAGGGCAACGAACAACAGATCTGGCAGCGGCACGAAACTTTTCAGATCTGGGCGAGATCTTACCGGTCGTGACTGGTAAACGAAATTCGACGGATGAAACATAGAGAGTTCAGGCAGACGAAACACTAGTCGAAACTTTATCAGACCTGAAGCGGTTCTTGGATGAATCCGACAGACGAGGCGGACGAAAATGTTGGTCAGAACTTGGATGAATCGGACGAACGAGGCTCGGATTTGATCTGAAGCGGCTGACTGCGGCGGTGAACAGACCTAAGATCTGAGATCTGAAGCGGCGACTGCGGCGGTGAACAGTCCTGAGATCTAAGATCTGACCGGTGACTGCAGCGGTGAAGGGTCCTGAGATATGCGGCAGTCGATCTGAGATGACAGCGGCAGCGTGAACTAGGTTAAGGAAAACCTAAGCTCTGATACCATGGACAAGGATATTATTTCTTGAATATTTCTTGATACATGTGTATATTACGAAAAGGAAATAAATACAGGATGTTGATGAATACAAATAAGGAAAATAGCAAAAATAAAGGGATCTAGATTTTCTAATTGCATAAAATCTCCTAATAATATATTTTACATTCACAGATTTAATTAATTGAAATAATTTAGTATAAAAATTTCAACTTTTTATAATTATTTATTCAATTAAAATTATACACCTACAAATTAATAACATAAATCATCGTTACCGTTACTGTTTGACCCTACCAATAATGGTAATAGTAAAGGTAAATGTAACAATCAATGTGGCAGATTCATAATTTTCATACAGTTATAGTAACAATACCTGTAACGGTAACGACAAAGGTAGTGAATCCCAGTAATTTTCAACTACAATCAAACTGAACACCCTTCATTCTTTAATTAGATTGTAGGATTTGATTACAGATTTTGAGGCAGACCCCACAACTCATGACGATGGCAAAACACAGGTAAACAACAATAAAATTTATCAATTAGGGCTCACTTTTTATTTTACGATTGATGGATTACTTTTCACTTGGTGTAAACGTGGGTTTGAGTCTTAGCAAATGTCCTTCTCTTATTGCCAAATGTCATGTGACATTGAAGGTACAATGAGCACATGGCACATGGAAATTAAAAGAAATTCACTCTATAAGTAAGGTGATAGGTCGATTTAATAAAGAAGAAAATAAGAAAACGAAAGCCAAAATACAGATCCACGTGGCTTTACGTTGACAACATGAAACCCTAGCTTAGCTCACAAGGTAGGGGATTTTATCATATTTGGCCACACACGCATGCCACACGCATATAAGAGATTCATTCTCCATTTCCCTTTCATACCTTTACGTGTATCTTCCATTTACAATTTTCTTTTTTAATTTCTTAAAAATCCTTCCTACTTTCTAGAACACCGAACCATCATATCTCTAATACACGTTGTGTGTTTTCAATTTTTATTTATTTATTTTTTATTTTTTTTTAGTTTTTAAATTAATTAATTTATTTTTATTCTAAGGAGTGAACTAGATTTTAAGCATGGTGGATGGTTTGATGCAGATTTTGACAAAGTATTTAGCACTAGAGAAAAAGCTTTTGAATTCTAATTGAGACTCTCTAGTGCTATTTTTTCATTGTTTGAGTGTCATGTTTGAAATTTGATTAACTATATATCGGTTACTATTAGTTTAGGCTCTTTGTTAATTATTTCGGTTTTATTTACTAATCATTTGGTCTTTAATTTTTTATTTTTATAAATTGTACTTATATACTCTCAATTTCTTACCAAAGTTCTCATATTTCTTAAATAAGATAGTTAAATTTTTTTAGTAGAATCTAAAAAAAAAAAAAAAAAATTTGGTTTAGTTTTTATAAATATAAAGTAGTTAACCTAACAATGAAATTTAGAGCATCTAAAAAAAATAGAGATGAAAGTAAGATTTATAAGCTTAATTTTTAAAAATCAAATGTTTATTAAGACCCCGTTTGAAGCTATTTAATTTTTTATTTTGAAAATTATACCTATAAACACTCATTCAACCTCTAAATTTTTTTTATCTACTTTTAATTGAAGTTTTAATAAATCAAGCCAAATTTAAAAAATTTAAAAAAAAAAAAGAGAAAAAAGTTTTTGAACATTGGTTTTTTGTTTTTAAAGTTTGGCTAATAATTCAACTTTTATGCTTAAAAAAGATGCCAATCATGGTAAGAATTTGAGAGAAAATAAGCTTCATTTAAAAAAAAAAAAAAAAAAAAAAAAATTTGATTATAAGACAGAACCTAAATAGAACATTAAGCTTCAACTTGCTTTGTTTGTTTTTGTTTTGATTTGTCTTTTTTATTCAATCTATAAGGCCTTATATATATATATGTCCGTAAAAATGAGTTGTTCTCATGGAAATATATTTTTATTTATGATATCTGTTTAAGAAAATAAGTTGAGAAGATTTTTTTTTTTGAAAAGAAAAGACAATAAGTTAAAGAAGTTCAATACATGACTTATCTTGACTTTAAGCGAACTAGTTTGATTTGTTGTCCCAATATTAAGTGACTTCACTTCATTAATATTTGGTGAGAAACTTTTTGAGCTACTAGTAAAATCTATTAAAAACAAAGATTTAGTAAAATCTATTAAAAACAAAAGATTTATTGGCTTAGTTAAATAATTTGAGATTGTTTTTTGGTATGAGAAGTTTTTTTTTCTTTTTTAAATAGTAGAAACTAAGTGTTCGTTTGATAACGTTTCTGTTTCATGTTTCTTATTTTTTAAAAAATAGATTTGTTTGATAATGTTACGTTGTTTTTAAAATTAGACAAACATTTCTTAGAATAGGACCAATAATCTAGATTGGGTGAGTTGATGAAGCATGCGTGCCCCTAATATATCTGGTGTTAGGTTCGAATCCCAAGTATGATATTTTCATTTCATTTTATTTTTCTCTCTTTTATATTTCCTTATTTTCTATATTATTTTTGTTTTCTATATTTCTTTCTTTCTTATTTATTTTATATTTATATGTTAATTTAATTTTGAATTTTAAAGTTACCAATATTTAGGTTTATGTATTATTTTTATTTACAAATTTAAAATTTTCACTAAGCATATTTAAATATTTTTGAATTTTGAATCTTAAATTTAGCAATATGCATGTCTATATATTATTTTAAATTTAATTTTTTTTTTTATGTTTAATACCTACAAAATTGGTTAGAATTTTACAATATATAAATTTTGTTTACAAAGATATTCATTTAGGTCCGCTTTAATAAAATTACAACCACAACATTTACATACATTTGAGTTAGATTTAAGTTGACATCATTTTAAGACAAATGACTTCAATGATAAATAATACTGCAAATAAAATTTTAGCAACATATGAATGATAGAAACAATTGTATAATTGTTATTAATTTTACATCAAGGTTTATGTATATTTGATAACGTAAATATTTAACAATTATTTTTTATATTTAATGCATCCTATAAATTTTGTATTCTATATAATTAAATTATATTTAAACTATAAAATATGAAAAAAAAATGTAAGGAAAAAAATACAAGAAATGAGAAACAAGAAAGAGTTATCAAACAAGTTTATATTTCTATTTCTTTTTTTCAAAAAACAAGAAATATAAATAGTTATCAAACATATTTCTGTTTCTAGTTCTTATAACATAGGAAACATGAGACAAGAAACAGAAAACAAAAAATGAAAACGTTATCAAACGACTCTAAATTCTCTTTTATTTTCCAAAGAATCTTCAAGATACAATGGGGTGATCTTCTTTTCCATTTTCACATCTTTCTTTATTCATTTTGAATCATTCTTTCACAAAACTTTTTTTTTTTTTTTTTTTTTTTGAGTAACTAGTCCTTGTTGGTTGGGTTTCTTTGTTCACATTTGGAAAGGAACCAAAAATAGAATTCCAAGCAAGTTTCTTGCTTTAAAAAAGTTGAAAGGAAGGAAACTTCCTCTAATGAATTGGGCTTTACCTAAAAATAAAAAAAAATAAAAAAAAAATAAAAAAATCTATCAATTACTCTTTCATTTTCAATTCATAGTGTGAGAAATCCCTACCTCCTTCTCAATGGAAACCACTAGACTTGGAAACCCTTTTTGTTTCATTACTAGACAAGCCCATTTGTCACATTAAGAGAGTACTCTTAATCCATTATTTTGTCTATAATAGTGACAATTGATACTTTGGAAGATATGAAATTAAATATAATTTAATTTAATTTATTTATGAAAAATAATCATTTCTACTTTCCACCACAACTTTTTTTAGAAAATATCTTTTTAATAATAATATCAGTGAATTACATTGAATAGAGGAGAATTATAGAATTGCACAAACTACTTCTGAATTATAGTGATTTGTTATAGTTATTGTACTAATGAAATTTAAAATTTAAACACTTGATGTTTCATAATTTTCAAAGTTGGACACAAAATTTATGAGCAAAGCATGTGGGGAAAGAAGTTTGAAAATGCCATTGAGGAAAAGTAAAAGGGAAAATTTGTGAATGAGAAAGAAAGAGAGAGATGATTTCAGAGGGTGTTCCCTTTTCATAGACTTGATTTTTCAAAATCTTCAATTAATTAAACTATATATTTAGCCCCATGTTTTAACCTTTAAATCAATTGGTATCTATTATTATATGAGAAAAACTTCAATGCTGATTCTAAACTTTTCACGTTGTATCAATTTAGACTCTAAACTTTCATTTTCATCAATTTTAATCTAAAACTTATATAAGTGTAGCAATTTTATCTAATTTTAACGAAACAAATTATGTAAAAATCTTCATAAATTCATTAATATCAATAAAATAATAAAATTTTGCACAATAATTAGTTTGAGCTTCACAAATTTACTACTAAATAATATTTTTTCAAATTCATAAATTTTCAAAAAAAAAAAAAAAAAACTCTAATATTGTTTTTTTCTTAAAAAAAAGTATTATTAATATCATATAATGTGTATGTTCAATAATTCACTAAAGGCATATAGAATATAAATTTTTCTAACAATACTTGAAGTGGTGAGAATTTATTAGATGATTAAAATTGTAATACTTTTTAAAGTTTAAGGTTAAAAGTGTAATATTTATTTAAATTTAAAGTTAAGAATTGATGAAATTGAAAGTTTAAAATCTAAATTGTATTAACTTAGCGCAACTTCTTTGGAATAATCACATCATATACATTTAACTTACGGTAGGTATTTACTATCCCAAACACTCATTTGTCCTTGCATTGACACTTTGTACTTTAAACTTGATAAAATTCAGAGCCACACAAATACCTTATACTTAAAAGCCTAAAATCATGCAAATACTTTGTACTAAAAATAAGGTTAAATTATAAATAATATCTTTGAACTTTTAAGTCTTATGTCAAAAATACTCATAAACTTTGACAAGTTTCAATAATACTCTTGAACTTTAAAAAATCGTTCAAAATTACCCTCACTGTAGCAAAATAAACAGAAACTGATGTGGATGTTAAAAAAAATCAATATGATGTGGATCGACTTGTTCATCAACAAAGTTATTCACTCATCAACTTTCAATCTCAAGTTTCGTTTTTTGGTTGAATTTTTATCTTATTTCTCTTTTAAATCGATCAACACATAATTTTTCATATTTGAATATCTATGTTTTCATTTTTTTTCCATGTCATACTATTCATTTCAATTAAACGATCCAAGTCGGTTTGCCAGCATTGAAAGAAATTCTGAACAATTTTCAAAAGTTCAAGACTATTATTAAAACTTTTTAAAGTTCAAGAGTATTTTTGATCGAATATCTAAAATTCTAGTATTTTTTTTAATTTACCAAAAAAAAAAAAAAAAAAGAAAACAATTGAAGTAGTATTCATGTGGTCACAAAATTAGTCTTATTAGGTATTCCATATTGCACAAGGAAGGTGTTGAGTTAAGTCAAGCCTCCATGTTCTTGATTGGATCTCACATCAAGAATCCATTAATGGAATGGATTCTTGATAACATAATGGGCCCAATTTCTGCAAATTAAAGCCTCAATCATGAACTCGGCCCAAGGTACAAGCCCACATTTTGCTGATCCATTGGGCTGCGGATTCTTCTACTTCCTAGTTTCCCAAGACTCCGGTTATGATAAAGAAAAAAACGCTAAATATACCAAATTAATTTTCAATTTTGTTTTTAATCTTTTAAATTTTAGGGTTATTGCAATAATAGATAATAATTAAGTGTTTCGCAATATTTTAAAAGAATTACAAATAAAAAAATCTATTAGTGGTAGACTCTATCGTTGATATATTATCACTGATTCCTATCAACAATAGAGTCTATCACTATAGACTCCGAGAGCTGATATAAAGTTTGATATATTTGCAAATTCTTTTGAATTGTGCCATATCTACTAATGCTTAAAGCCTAATTGCTATATTTGCAATTGTCCCCTAAATTTTACTCTTAATGCATAGAAAATTCTAATTAGGCCCCCTTCATTAAAGAAAACAATGTTAAAATTTGCAAACAAAAAATTTATTTTTCGTTAGTTCAATATTACGTGAGGGTGAGGTGAGGATTCAAACTTTTTATCTTTTGATTGAGTTTATAATGTCTTAACCATTTCAGTTATGCTTTCGTTATAATTTGTAAAAAAAAAATATATTTAGCACGTCCTTTTCAAGATACAACAACGTAACTGAAACATTGTGTAGCTTAAACCACTATGTATTGAAACGTTGAGCTGAAAGCTCCACACACACAAAAAAAAAAAAAAAAAAATCATCTTTTGCCCAATTATTCTTAAAAAAATAATTATAGGAGAGAAATATGAAAAAAATAGAGGGATTAAAATGTTGAAATTTTATGGTGTAAGATTGATATTTATAGGATAATTTAGATCTAAGAATTTAATATAAAACTGTTAATCTCTTACACAAAAAAACATTTTCTTCTTTAAAAAGAAAACTCAATGTTACAAAACATTTTATATTTGGCCCATCACTTAAAAATGTTCTATAGTGTGCTTTCACAATCAACCACATTGAGCAAAAGCATAAAAAAAATGGTTACTAGGCTAAAAATAAAAAATTTGAGTAGAAAGTATTTTGATCATGAAAAGAGTCATTTTAACTCGACCAAAAATATTTTTAAATATGCTAACACGAATAGAGTTCAACTAGCGTAAACTTGTACTATCAACTTCACATACTTACGATTTAATATCCTACGGATAAGTTGACACCCTGCCTGTTGTAGGGTCGAGTGGGTTGTCCCGTGAGATTAGTCGAGGTGTGTGTAAGCTGGCACAGACACTCACGAATATCATAAAAAAAAAAAAAAATCTTCGAGATCAAAGTTTGATTCGAAAAAATTTCTAAAAACATTAATGTAGAATAGAAATAAAAAGAAAATAGTGGTGAGACTATTCTAAATTTGATTTGATGGAAGAAGTTTATGAATGGGCCCTCACCATTAAGTAAGGAAAGCATTGTGTGTGGATTTGAGTATGCCCTATTAGTTTGACATATTGAATGGCATAAAACTTTTATAAATGTTTTGTAAATACTAAAAGCACAAAACTCACATCTCATTTAATGACAAAGTTAGGGTTTGGTTGGCTGGTTGGTTTTAGATAGGTGGGTTGCTTTTAATACATGTCAAAGCCTTTCACCATCAAATCACCTTCCAACCACACCTATCCAAACATCCTTCAAACATTTCAAATATGTTTGTTTTCTTTTCCTTTCCTCTACTTATAACCCAAGACCTTCCTACCCTTTTCATTAAACTTGCCCCAACCTTTACTTTTCACCACCCAAAATGTCTTTTTTTTCTCCCTTTTCCTTAGACATTGGAACATATATATCTCCAATGTAATAAAAAAAGAGTTTTTTTTTTTTTTTTTTTTTTTTTTTTTTTTTTTTTTTTAAATGTCAGAATTAAATGTTTAGTTGAGGAAAGGGCTAGAAATTGAGTGTTGTTTGGTTAGATGAAGGAAAATCATGTTTATAGAATAGATAGAAGGAGTTTTAAGTTTCAAAATTTACACGCGTGCATCAGTGAGAAAGACTTCTTATACTTTTAATTTTTGTTGGATGATTTTAGAGACGTGCATTACTCTATACCTCTACGTGTAATGTTACTCAAAAAGTAATGGATGGAAACATAATTTATACCTCTAAACTTTAGAAGTTGTATCAGTTAAAACCTGAACTAATAATTGTTCAATTTAAACTTTAAACTTTTACAAGTGTATCTATTTATACCCTTCATTACGTTCCGTTTGGATAAACATCATGTGAAGCTTAGAATTTTATCAATTAAAATCCTAAACTTTCATAAGCAAATCAATTTGAACTCTATTTCCTACGAAAATTGTCTATGCATCAATTTTAATTGTCCATTTTGTTATTCTAATATCGGAGGCATAAATTGATTCACTTATGACAATTTGAAAGTTTAACTGAAACAATCATAAATCTCACATGAAAATTTTCAAATGGAATCTAAAGGAAGGTGTAACTTGATACATTTACGAGAGTTTAGGATTTAAATTGATACAATTATTAGTTCAAGATTTCAACTCATACAATCCCAAGTTTAGAGTTATAAATTGGTATTTTTTCAATAAAATGATTATATACACAAAATTTAATTTATTAGGTGGGAAAGTAAACATGACAACGATACCTCTAGTTTGTCCAACAAAACTCCATCAATTGCCCTTAGCTAGGGAGTACCTACCCTAAGAAATTTTGTTTGTGGGGATGTTCTTTGGGAGTAGTAGGTGAACATTAACAATACCTATTAACTAACATAGGAGTGAACATTAACAATACCTATTAACTAACATAGGAAACATGACATTAAGGTCCAAGGACGTACTATTATACATGTTCACATATTATAAATGAGGTCTAGAGAAATGATATCATACACACTTAGTCTAGGATCATAAACATAAAAACATGAAGTATAAGTAATAATGTATATAGTACATGTTTATTGAGTCTCTTCGTGAGAAAGGTAACAGTCCCATATATATATAAGGACGAGACTAAAAAATTTTAATAGACTGAGGCAAAATTTTATCTTCTAACCTTTTATAAATATAATATTTTAGTTGTGAAAATTTAGGGAGAATGAATTAGATTAAAGCTTTGAAATATTTACATTTAAATCTAATTTGTTCGCCCTTAATTAAATTACTTTTAAGCTTGTTGTATTACTTTTGTTTCTAAATTGTCAAAGTGCACATTTTTATTGTTGAATTTTCAAATTTGTATCATTTTAGTCTTTAGAAATTTTAAAATGTTTGTTTTGATTTCTAAACTTTCTAAAATGTTTATTTTGATTTCTAAACTTTCAAAAAATAATTATTATGGTCCTTATCTCTATTTTGATGTTAACAATTTAATGACCTAACTTTGAGTATTTGTCATAGCATGGGATATAGACAAACATCAGATAAATGGATACTAGATGGAAAATTGATATAGCGCAATGATCAAAATTGTTATTTCATTAACGTTTGAGGACGAAAACAAACATTTTCAAACTAGAAAACAAAACTAAAAAACAAACACTTAAAAGTTCAAGAACAAAATAATAATGATGATGATGATGGAGCTCCAAGGCTGATTAGAGGAGTTCTCAGTTCTATTTTATTACTTTCGGAATATTTTTGCATAGATTTGTTCTTTGTTTTTGCTTTTAATTTAGAGTTAGGTAAATTTAAAGTATTTTTATTTAAGAGTCTGAAAAAACAAAAATAAAGCTTGATGATTATGTTGGTAATGCAAACATAAAATTCTTTTATTGTGTTAAAGTAATGATTTAAAGTGCTTTTATTCAAGAGTTTGAAAAAACAAAAATAAAGCTGGATGATTATGTTGGTAATGCAAACATAAAATTCTTTTATTATGTTAAGTAATGCTTAATGACGATAACTAGAGCATATCTCATTTTCCATATGCCTTAATTATCAATGCTTAAAGTGTACAAAACCAAGAGTATCATTTGTCTTTTTGAGAAAAATCTCCTAATGCTAGTCTTCCACATGTTTAAACCACCTAGCACACTAGAAGAACTTAGCTTCAGTGTTTTGCAGTATAATTAAAATGACTAGCATGTTTAATTTTTTATATTCCTTCTTTTATTTTAGACAACAAGAACATTGTCTCCCTTAAATTTGGATATCAAACAATGGTTATTGATTGGACGCTAAACAAATTCATAAGTTTAACTTAACTTTGTTATCATGCGGTTAAGGATCTCAAGGATTATAGATTAAAACTTAATCTATAGCGATAAATCATATGCAATTGGGCCTAGTTTTGTCAAACATTCACAAAGAAACATAATTATGAAAATAAAGCAAGTCGAACATCTATGGACATTAAAGAAGTTACTAATCTTAGAAACCTTACAAAATTACAATGGGTTCATCCAAAATCCTTAAACTAAAACATGATTAACCAAGAATACATACTAAAAGAAAGTAGTCAAGTTTCGTCGACATCGAGCCGGTATACAAAATCCAAAGAATACAATAAAAAAACTAAAGAAAAACTAAGAAGAAAAAAAAATAACAAAAAAGACTCTATGGCTCGGCTAGGAACCCTTCTCCCGTGCTCTTGTTCTTGAAAACCCTAAAAAAAACATGCCATATATATAGAAGATGCACTGATGCCACTGTTCTATGGCTTTTCATCTGGGACCAATTTTTTTTATAAGTGTCGGCGCCATAGGACAGCACCACGTTGTTGTTGCCATGATAAGCTACTGTCTTCAGCGCTTTGCCTAACATTGTACAATGCTACGTCGCTAGGCATTAGGGATACATTTGTCATTTTACGTCATTTTTAGCTTGGCTGCTCCTTTAATTTGACGCCTAACTTCACTGTTTAGGCCTGTTTTGCATCTGAAAAGTCTCGAGAGACTTCTTTGCTCGATTTCCTATATAAGAACTTATTTAAATAATGTTAAACTCCTAAGAACTAACCTGACTTAGGCCGAGAAGGATAGCTTGTTTTGGGAGCTATGAGTTGGTTAGTTAGTTTAGGGAAGTTGAGCCAAAAGCCAGGTAAGACTCTTGTGAGGACCTTTTGGGAACTGAACAATTAAGGCATCAGGATTTAAGCACCTCTCCTAAAAGATGTCTACTTTGCACTTACTTTTGAATGAGCATGTTGATTTACTTTTAGTAGTTAATTAGTAATAATGTTTTGATTGCATGAGGACAAGCGAAAGTTCAGGTTTGGAGGTGTGATAAGTGTCAGGAAGTATATATTTTTACCCTTCATTTTGCCACTTTACATGAGTAAAAGAGTATGTAATCATGTTATTTTGACCTTGTAATGTCTCAAATCAAACAAAATGATCCAACACATATCCTTAATTAGTTTTAAGCAAGTTTAGGGTGATTTGGACCAATTTTATGAATATTTATAATCTGTTTTGTTGTTTTTTGCCGAAACAGGATCTAATGGAACCGCATCAAGTGGACAATGTGACCACATCGCATGCCCTAAACCCAAAAAAATAGGATTTTTGCAAGCAGTTCGTGTTTAAATGGCACCTTAGTTTGTTGGCTTGATTCAAAGGTCTTGTTACTGTTTTCTTTTAGTTCTTTGCTTATTTTTCGTATTCAATTTCTATCATTATCCCATTTTACTACATTGTACTCATGACATTTTATTTAATGAAGTTTGTTAATTTTTTTGACTTATGAGCTAATTTTCTTAAGGGATTCGGTTATGCGGATACCCTAAGGATAATCTGGCTTAACCAATACAACCACATGAAATTGCATCGCTCTCAATTTATATTTCTTTTGTTGAAACTTATATTATCTTGTTAGTTTGAACTGATTACTTAAATTAGCATGCTAGTTGATTCTTACTGCTGAGAAGGTTAAGATATAAATGGATCTCACAAAAGAATACAAGACTAAGAGCCTAAACATAGAATGTCACCCAGGACCAAAGGATTGCATGAATCTATCTAAGAACTAATTAGCTATAGAAATATAAGACTAATTACTTATGCTTCTAAGGGTACTTGAAAACAAGATTAAGTAGGAGTTTTTCTTGGTTCATAGTTGGTCGATGTTGACGTGATGTGACTGCATAACTTAAGACAATTTATCTATGGGTTGAAACTTGACTTGAATTCTTTGTTTCCTATTATTGTTTATCTTTGTTATTTGAAAACAACCTCAAAACTACTTATTTACCTATTACCACTTGGTTTACATCGAAAAGTTCTTTCTTAGAAAAATTTAATTGCATAAATAGTCTCGTGGAAATAGGATACTTGGAATGCCAATTTACTACTTTTTGACAATGGATGTTTGCACTTGACCCTTAACATTCTTAATTATTTTTTGTTCATACAAATTTCGGTCATCAACAACCCAGCCGCGGTCGACAACCTCCACCCCTCAAGCAATTCAAAAGCGCAACAAATTCATCCCTTCGACCATACCTAAGGAAAAACTGAGGGGGTCTTCTTCATGCACATCTATGCAAGATTCAGTGGATCTTCAACCACATTCAAAGGAATGATAGAATATGATACGCAACATAGGGGCCGAAAGACGACGATCTTTGAAAGAAGAGATTGAAAAAATGGCTCCATCGAAGGCTATTGTTTCGGTGAGCAAAATTGAGCCCTCTAACCCTTCATTATCTTCTTCTAAATCATAGGTTAGAAAGACGCTCGTCTCAAAGACTAAGGGACTAAGTCCCATAGCCAAAGATAGTTGGAAAGCTATAATACAAGATGTCATATGTAAAGCGGCTCAGATGGCTCATGAATACAAGTAAGAAAGACAGTATGAAAAAGCTAAAAGAGCTTTACAGTAAGCTCTTGAAGAAGATGAAAGGGAAATAATGAGGAAGGAAGTAAGAGGAAGAACAAAAAGAAATAGGAGAAGAAAGGGGAAGAAGGAAAGAAGAAGAAGAAGAAGATGAAGATAGAGAGAGAAGAGAAGTCTAAGAATGATGTAGGCGACATTTGAATTTATGAAGAAGCTGAAGAAAGTTAAGAAAATGATAGTTGTTAGGTGATGCGGCCACATCAGGGCTGTTGGGACTGCTGTCCTAAATCTCTAAAATTCTCGTAGTTTGTAATATTTGTAAATACAAATTATTTATTTCATAAAATAAAGAGTTATTTTATTCTATTCTGTTTGCATTAACTCAATCCAATAAACTAAGATCCAAGGTTATTTTATGTAAACTTAAACATGTATGTGGTTGACATATAAGTAGATCATAATAACCTAAAAGGTCTATAGTATAGGGATAAGGTTGGGTGTCTTATTCTGATAACACTATGAATATGTCTCACTTTGTAATTGTTACAAATGTTGTAAAGTGTTACAAACGAAGTAATCTTAATCGTTCATATACGGAGACATGTGAGTGGAAGTATCCTATACAAAGAGTTTGTATAAGACCGGACCGCAAGATTAAGGATGATCATAGGTGACTAGACCTTAATCCTGAGTGAGTTATGAACTCTTGCCTATGAGAACATTCATTTGATCTGTATGGGAGAGAGTGGTCAGATTGTGTCGACTCAATAAGCCTACCATTTTGGGATTTTATCTGAGCAGGGGGCTGGGAACATATGTTCACAATGGAATTCACTCCTTCCTATCTATTAGTGTAAGTAGATAAATTGCTCCCTTAAAGGCTGATTCGAGTCTTGAACAATGAGACCTCATCCTCTCACTAGCCGAGAGAGGTTAGTTTATAGTTGGACTATAAACTGTTTGTTCATTAGAGGGATCAGTAGTACTTAAGGAGTTAGATATAACTAGATGGGTAAAACGGTAATTTGACCCAACTGTAGTTACGGACAATTGTGAAGGGTCGACTTACTGTTTATTGATCATATTCGTGGACATAAAAATATATCTACAGTGTGAAGAGTGCGGCTGTGGGTCTTTAGTGGAGTGACCTGCAGTTAATGAATATTGATTGATATTGATTAATTTAATTAAAGAGTTAAATTAAAATTAATCAATCTCATATCATTGGAGCTTCTAATTTGTAGGTTCATAAAGTCTCCTTGCTAGCTCATTAAAAGTTAAATAAAAATCAATTAATTTTGAATTAATTTGAATTGTTCAAATTAAATAAGAGAATTAATTGTATAAGATACAATTAATATAATGTATATAGATAGATTATAATATATAGTTGGTTTTGAATGAGATTCAAAATTATACTTTATTATATGAGAGAGATAAATATTTAAATAAGATTCAAATATTAATTATATAAATAAGATTCATATAAAAACTAGGGGACTTTTTAAAAATAGAAAAATAAAAGAAACTATTTACACAAAATAGCAAAATTTTTAGATAGTTGGATAGATGATGATAGAAGTCTATCAGAGTCATCGGTGATAGAAATGATAGAAGTCTATTACTGATAGATGCTGATAGAAGTCTATCAATGTCTATCAGTGATTTTTTGCTATTTTCTGTAAATAGTTTAACAATTTTTCTATTTGTGAAAATTTCTCCAAAAACTATAGGTTATGCGAGAGAACTTTATTTGAATATGATTCAATTAAATTTAATATATGATAATTAATTAATTAATTAATTTTAATTTTATATATTAAATATGATTTAATATTATCAAATAACAATATAGGAATAACTCCTATTCACCACATCCCCCTCCCTCCACATATAACAAACAAAAGAAGTTTTTTTTAGAAGGAGATACACACAAAATTTCTCTGAAACTAATTTCTTCCCAAGAGTTCTCTCTCAAGTTTATTCTTTCTCTTACTAGATTAAAGAGATCCCACCATAATGGTTCTTATTCCGTAGAATAGCGATGAAGTCTTCATGGTGGTATTCATTCAGTAATTTTGTTGAATCTGTAAGAAGTGTTCGTGACTATTCATGGGAGTTTGTTCAGGAGAATTTGAAGAAAATGCGATTTTGAGCAAGATGATGAGATTTGGAAGGTGGAAAGTCGTTATGTAGGTCTTGGTTCGGTACTTCATGATTATAATGGTGTGTTGGTCTATGCGGGTGATAACACCTTAAATATGTCATTTTACTCAACTTAACTTGGGTTTGTTGTGTAGTTTAATGTGTTTAATCTACAATTTTGTAGGTATCGAGCACAAGGAGATAGATTTAGTGTTTGGACAAAAACATTGCTAAAAGGAAGCATTTGGAACCTAAATGGAGCACTTAGGTCAAAATGGAGATTTAATTACGATTTTGCCCTTGAAGACCTAACATCGTAGCGCTAGTGTGCGGTACTAAAGACAGTGCACCACAATGGAACAGTGTCATATGCTATCCTATGGTGTCGCGACACCAAACAAAGGAAAGAGGATGTGTGGCAGAAAGGCTATTGAACCACGACGCCGTGACAAAAATATGGAAATTTAACATTTAACGGTAGTCTTCAATGCCGCAGCACCATCGCCACTCTATAAAAACCACTTTTGTCATTGGGTTCATCCATCAGTTCACGAAGGAATCAGCTTCAGCTGATTCCACACTTCCCCCTCTCATTTCTTTGTATTTTCAGACCTTTATGATGTATCTTAGCCTCCTAAACTTGTATCCATTAAAGATCTCGATATTTAGCGGCTAAGAGGTATTTTCTACCTTAGGTTGAGAAAGAAACCCAATGTAATAAGTTGTGAAGACTTGTATTTACATTATTATCTTATGAATGCTTGTGATTCTTAAATGTGTTTTATTCTCTATGCCTTGGATTATGTTTGGATTGATCACCCTTGCATATTTTCATTGCTTTGCTAGTATTGACTCACAATTCGTGACATTTAGTTGTGTGTTGATTTTAGGTAGCACAAATCAAAGCATGCTTGTGTTTAAATTGTTTGGTTATTCATGGTGACTCTTTTACAACATTGCATGATTAGTTAAGTTCAAGAATAAAACCAGTTAGACTATTTAAGCAATACTTAGTAACTAATCATCTTAGTTTTATCCCTAGAACTTAATGTAATTGATTGACATGTTTATTATACATTACAACTAAGTGTGTTGATTAATTAGGTATTGTGGACTTCCATTTAGCATTATTAAATGAGTTGGCTAAGCACTTGCATGATTTTGATAATTATCTTTAGTGCCCAATGAATAACTCATTACGTAGATGAATCCAAATACCTAAGGTTGATCCTTTCTCACTTAGTAACTCCTTTACTTTTCTTGCTATTTACTTTTCTTGTTATTTACTTTCCTTGGACAATGTTACCTTGGGAAAACAAATATTGATTAGAAGAAAACATGTAGCTCCCTGTGGATCGATTCAGTCTTGCTACTAATACTGCCTAGTAGTAGAAGTTCTTGATCGATTTTATAAATTTATTTGGTTGGTTAGAAACTTAGAACCTTCGACAAGTTCATCTCTGCTAGCAGGTTGCTAATTCATGACTAGCTCACTTTTTTTTATGTGCAGTTGGAGTTGGCAACAATTCTGAAAGTGTTGTCAGCTTTGTTGGTCGGTATATCTCAACCTATCATTAACATATCTGACTATATTATGGCGATCCACCTTTTAAACATAGAAGACCAAACCTTAATGCCATTAAATTGATGGTACGGATGATGCTCGATCGACCTAGTTACGTGGGGCGTGCTGCTTTAGGCATATAAGGAGGTCATAAAATTGTGTGGTTGATAGCATTGCCAACATGACCCTTTTTTAGGCATCTCCACAAATTTGGGAGAGTGACTTCCCACGCTAACTTTAGGCTCCATGGATAGGGACAATGTGATTTATGGTTAATTTGTGGTTGTTTTTTTGTTTGTTTTTTTTTTCTTAAAAAAAGAAATTAAAAGTCAATAATTTCAAAATTTTAATTTATAATTTTAGTTCTTAAACTACTATAGTTAAACTACTATGGTTATGTTTATTTAGGTTTTAAAACTTTTAAACCTTCAATAAATTTCAATTTTAGTTCTAACAAGTCTCTATTACTAATATGTAACTTAAATATAGCTCAACTTGTTAATATATATATTATTAAAACTTAGCACTGTAATTTAAATATTTACGAGTCATGTTATAATTTTACTTACAATTAATGATCGAAGTACATAAGAGTAAGTCTATTGGATAAAATAAAGATGGTGGTCCAATTTTTTTATTTTTGTTAACTTTACTCCGTTATGTCACATCAAACCAAATCATTATTTGTTACTCAAACTATGTGTCCACATTAAAATTAATGTACCATTGTTAAATACCAGAAACATTATTGAAAACCTATTGTGTTCGATGATTTAGATACACACAAGGTTCGAAATATCGAGGCCCTAATTTTACAGAGATAACGATAGAAATATCGATATCGATGAAAATTTCGAGAAACTTTATGAAAATTGATGAAAATGGTTATAATTGGTTAACGAAACCTTGATTATGGCTTAATTGGACTATAATTAACCATTTTTAATCATCATTTCTATAAAGTAACACAACATTAGATGTATATTGTAAATGTTTGTGTAAATGTCGATGTGAGAGCATAATTTTAAAAAGAAATAGAAAAATAATTACATAATAATATAATGTTTAAGAATATTTTGAGGTGAAATGATGTGAAAATGAAAGCTTTGGATGGTAAAAGAAAAAAAACTCACATCAATTCAATTTTGAAGTAAAATTATGTAAAAATTTAATGGAAAAAGCTCGAATGATGTTAAAAATAAATATAGCTTCTTTTTTGTGGTTTTTTCAAATTCAATTTTTTTAAAAAATGAAAGTTTTGGATTCAAAATAAAGCTGAAAATTGAGGGAAATTAGAAATTAGAAAAAGTAGCACATTGAAAAAGCTCTATCCTTCATAGAAAATGACATTGAAAAGTAAAACTATAGAATTGTGTATAATTAAGATCATAAAATTGAAAAACTTGAACCGGGCTAATGCAGATAATTCACCCAAAAAAATTAATTTTTAAATCTCGAAATTTCTAAAAAATTCCATCGAAATTTCGAAATTTCTCGAAATTTTCTCAAAATCTCGAAATTTCGTCAAATTGGGGAGGGGGGAATTCAAAATGTTGAGGCCATCAAGATTTCGAAATTTTAATGGAAATTTTCTACCATAGATACACATACAATCATCAAAATTGAGAAACTTCCGACTCATTTGGTAACAATATTATTTCTTATTTATCATTTAAGCTTTTTTCATGAGTAGAAACAAGAAAAACCCATTTGATAGTAATTTCTTTTTTTTTTTTTTTAACGTTTTGAAATAAAATTTCTGACTTCTTTTCAATTTCAAAAATCTTCATTTTTGATTTTGGCATCAAAGCTATTTTTCTTTGTTTGGCAGGTTCTCTCTTCTCCAAATTATAAATTTACCGTTGTTGTCACGTGAAGGTCAAATGTGTTTTTCTCTATCTAAATTTTGGCATCAATAAATATTATATAAAAATAATTTATTATACCTGAAATATTAAACATGTTTAAATAGTGACTTCTATGAAAATAGTTGTCACAATTTATTTACAAAATCCAACAAGATGTTTTATTCATATTTTTAAACTAAAAAAACAAACATATATTTTTTTAAAAGTAGAAAGGAGGGATTTGAACCATATTTCTCTTAATCCTCGACACATATTAGTGCCTATTGAACTGAGCTCTTTTTGTAACGAAAGTATCTATGTCACTTAAATATTATTAATTAATATATAAAACCCAACCAGTCATCATAAAAAATCAAAGATATCCATCAATTTCTTTTTGGGTGAATCTATCAAAGTTCATTTCTTATAACTTATATGCAAGTTGTATTCTCACCTGCACAAATAAACCATAATTGAATGTCACATCAATATTGATATCAATTTTATGTTAACAAAGTTTTAACATTTTTTTTTCAAAGAAAATGACCTAGTTGAGAAAATTTTAAGATATTAAGAATAAAATTGGCCGAAGTGAGTTTACTTAGAGTTAGTTGACATGTGCTCCTTTTATTCAGATTGGAGGTTTGATCTTTCATCTTCATAATAATTGTACTAAAAAAATTAAAATTTAAAATTTAAAAGGACTGAAGGAGAATTATAATATAGAAATTTAGGAACTATTTAGCACCAAAAATAATTATCAAAAGTCTATAGTATCTCTTAAATTCAAGCTTCACAAGAAAAATTAAATTTCGAAATTTATATTATCTCATACCATTCATGTTCCAACTCAAAATTAAAGTTGTCAACGTGAGCATTACTCAACTGATATAAGACATACAATCTTTATCAAGAAGTCAAAAATTCCAATCCCTCCACTCCCAAATCATTGTGCTAAAAAAACTCAAAATTGAAGTTAAAAAAATTAAATTCACCAGTATAAAATCAGGTTATAATATTGGTCAAAACCAAAATTATACGTGTACGATGTCGGATGGGTGACTGACATTGAAGAATGTGTTATTAAAAGTGTTTAATGTCGGGAAAGGAATTCACCCATCATTAAATATCAGTTTTTGTGACACGCAATGACCATCATTGTTGTTTTATTTAATATTAATATATATATGTGTGTGTGTGTGTTGCACACGTACTAATAATAGTTCTATGCATATAATAAAAGTAACAACTTAACTTTCAACTAGCACAACGATTAACTAATTCACTCCAATAAAAGTAATATGATTATTTATCCCTCCACAAACTACATTCAAGTTATAAAGATAAACAAAATTGCTAACTATAATTAGTACAAGACTCTAAAACTTCAAAATTACTTGTTGACCTTAAAATTTTTTGTCTTTTTTAGCGGTAAATAATTTGTGAAGTCCCATCGTCAGTTTCACCACACCTAGCTTGAAATCAAGTGTCTTCCTATTTTCATCTTAAATGTTTTCGATGTAACTTCATTAGACTTTTATGTCTAATCATATACTAAGAAAAAAAGAAAAAAATGTATTAAAAACCCGTTTTCTCTTCTTTAAAAATAAGTACATGAAATAAGAATTAGCAAGCACACAAGATAAACATACATCCAAGAAATCATAAAAACACAACACCTACAACTAACCTAACAAATCATCAATCTTGTTTAAAGATACAAAAGAGAAAAAGAATTTAAAAATAAGAAATAGAGAGACATTATCTATAATCTTAAGAAAATAACAAAACAAATGAAAATTAAATTAAATGATGTTGGGTAGAAGTAAGGTTTAAAATGTCGAAGTCTCAATTTTTTGAAATTTGATACCGATAGAAAAAATTATAACAATAAATAATTCAAAAATTATTTAAATAATTATGCTTTTTAAAAAAATTAAAGTGTTTATTGTTTATATTATATTCACCCGATGTTTTGTAGCTTATTTTTTAGGTTTCACACATTGTTGCAAGGTTATGATGGAAATGTCATCCTCGTATTAGTGCCAAATCCATCAAAATGTAGAAATATCGACATGTCACACGAAAATTAAATAAGAATTAAAAAGAAAGAGAGTTGCAATTTATTTTGGGAGAGGAGAGATACTTGAGGTTGAAAGTGAAACAAACTGAGTCTTTTTTTTGGATTTTTTTTTAAATTTAGAAATAAGAGATAATTTTTTTTTATCAAACATGCATGTTGCAAAAAAAGACAAAAAGAAAAAAAAACAAAAAAACAAAATTATTATTAAATGAGCCTTAAATAGGCATAATCTTGTCGATTCATTGAAACCTACCTAGAGTTTAACATTTGAGAACCTAGAAAATGTCACAACGGTCCCTTGCACTCTAAGGTACGTTTAAAGTTGATTTTTTTTTACAAAAAAGTCAAAATTATTTCCTTTAAAACTTTACGATTAATCTAGAGTAAGAAATGGTAACATTTTCAACAATTATTTAAAGAATTTTAAATTTTAAAAATAATACAAATTTCATTGGAATGTCTATTTTAGTTATTATATTTAAAACAACACACATATATAAGTTAAAACTGAAATTTACCAAACACTAATTGCTGCATGTTACAACTGATTTTTCTAAAAGCACAGTTGTCAAGGATTATTTTAAAACTTACAACTATCTCAAACTAAGCTTAAGTACCTCTCAAATTGAAACCTCTCTTGAAAATTTTCACTAAACTATACAAAATATTCTTAAATTTTAGGACAAGGTTTTACTAATGTCCCTAAACTTTTAAAAGTTTCATTTTTAATTTCGAATTTTAAATTTGTTTAAATTAAAATAATCCTTTCGTACCAATTTTTCTTTTAAAATGAAGATCGAAAAGTATTGTAGTTATGGCTTATAAAATCATGGTACATGTGACCTAAGTGGTAAGTCTCAATTATACCCTTAAATTTTAGGATATGTTTCAATTATACTATTAGCCTTTCAAAATTTCCATCTAATTTAAAATTGAAATTGTTTCAAAACAACCATTTTATTAGGCTCTAATTAAAATGAAGATGAAAATACGACATAGTAGTTGTTGATGTAAAATTTGGGACAAGGGAAACACACCTGACCCTCACGTGACATCATCAGTTGAATTTGTAATTCAAGGAAGATACAAAGAAAAATGACTCTAATGCCTAAGTCAGTAAGGGAACTTAATCATAGAGATCGATTTTCATCTTTCTCGAGACGGTGCACAAATCTCTATTATTCAGTTCCCTTACTATCTTAGGCATCCGAACTCTTTTTCTTTGTTTTGTAGGTCCTCTCTTCCCCGAATTACAAATTCAATTGAGGATGTCACGTGAGGGTCAGGTGAAATTGTTTCAAAACAACTATTTTATTAGATGCTTTAATTAAAATGAAGATGAAAATACGACATGGTAGTATACCATTAAAAAAGATATAAAAAAGTCTTAGCCAACCAAATTCAAAATGAAGTAAATAATTTAAAATTTTAAAGTAAAATAATGTTTTGAAAACAAGATTATTGAGAGGCTAGGTGAACCACAAAGACAAAAGAAACATGGATCCTCTATTTTACCAACAATTCACCAACATTCACCAACATTAGTGTTAGGACATGAATGAAGAAGAAAGACAATCAAATAAATCAAGATAATGTAATTTAGAAACTATATTTTTCAAGATGGATTTTTAACATATGAGAATGTAAACAACTTCATTCACTATTATTATTATTTTTTTTTTGTCAATATGATCATAACTCAATTACTTTAGGCATATACCTTATGTTCAAGAGGTTAAATGTTTGAATCCCCTCAACCTTACATGTTGCTAAGCTAAAAAAAAAAATAATGTTAGGAGTGCGAAGAAAATCCCATATTGATTAGGGAAGAAAATGATAATGAGTATATAAGTGAGTACAATTATCTCTATTAGTACGAGGTTTTTTGGGTGATACCAAAAGTAAAGTCATGATGGTTTATGCCCAAAATAGTTTGGAGAGTCGTTACTTCTATCAATAAATAATTATTTTCAATTGATGTGACTCTTCCACCAATTTCCTTTCATTAATTACGTATAACACTTTTTATCCTTTGATTAAAGGAAGGGAAAAAGTGTTAAATTCAAAAAATAAACATAAAAAAAAGAAGAATTTAAGAATAAATGTGGTGTTTTTAAAAACAAAATTTTAACAAACAGTTTGTAGGGGAAAGGTAGGAATGTGTAGCGGTGGGAGGTAAAGAAATGGCAAAACGCAACAAAATCAGCGGTTTATAAAATGAAGCGAAATGAATGCTTTTAGAGGCAAAAAGCTACAACTGCAAGAAACCCCTTTAAGGCCTTTTCAAATTTCATTTTCAATTTGGTCTTCGTTTCTCTCTCTCTTGAGGTTGTGGTTGCAGCCTTAACTTCATCCGAGCAAGAGGGAGTGAAAATCGGCGGTTCGTCCTTTTTTTTGTTTTTCCCATTTCTTCCTTTTTGATGTATCTGTTTGATTGAGTTACAACAGACATGGTAGGACCTTCGAGACCTCAGTTTGTTCTTTTTGGATCCTCCATTACTCAGTTCAGCTTCTCCAATGGCGGTTGGGGTGCTATTCTTGCTGATGTTTATGCTCGCAAAGTAACCCTTCTTTCTCTCTCTCTGTTTTTTTATTTTTTCCCCTGGTTTTGTTTTGTTGTTTTTGAAATTTTTGACCCATATGCTAATCTTTGAATGCCCACATGGGAAACCCCACTAATTTGATTCTTTTTTGTTTTTGTTGCTCTGTGATCTGTTGAATACCTGAAATGAAGGAAGATTGTACATGGAAGCCCTTTTACTTCATTTGGATTTTGATGGTTTCTCTGAAAACATAATTTGTTTTCTGTTTTTCTGTTTTTATTATTATTATTATTATTATTATTATTTTGTTGGGTTGGTATAGTGGCGACGGCCAACCGGTTAGAGTAAATGAGTTGGCTACCAAATGTGGTAGGCACTGTTCTCTCGTGAGAATAGTTAGGCTGGACATTCCAGGACATCAAAATCAAAGAGTTTTCTGTTGATTTTTGGTTAAAAACACGTTCCTAAACTTTCTTGATGATAGCACTTTAGTCACTAAATTTTGGTTTGTAGTGATTTATTAGTCTATGTATTTTCAATTTTATAACAATTTGGTCTATATATTTTTCAAATATTTAACAATTTAAACTCTGCAGTAATTTTTCTTTTAGTCAAAATTAAATTTCAATTTTTATAATTTAACAATGTAGATTTTGTAGCTTATAAACATACTGGGTCCCTAATTAGTTCATTGGTCTAATCTATGCGAGAAAACTCATTAAATCTTAATACCAATTTTCTTGATAGGGACTAAATTGTTACAACTTTTAGAGTATAAGGGTCAAATTGTTGTAAAGTTTAAATTTAAGGACTAAATTATTACAAAATTGGAATTATAGGGACTAAATCATTACAAACTAAAGTTCAGAGGCCGAAATGTTTCTTTCACAAAAGTTCGGGACCAAAAGTGTTTTTTAGTCCATCTTTTTTTCTTTTTTCCTTTTTTCCTTTCTGGTTGTAGGGAATTGGATTTATGGTCTGATTCTTTTGTTCATTGTAATGGTATTTTGCAGCCTTCTTACAAGGTTCATTGAGTGTCTAACATAGTCATTTCAAACTCATCTTAAATATCAGGACAGTCTGAATCTTGAGAATTCGTTGTTAACTTTTCTTGCTTTCTCACTTCATAGAGGTGGGATTTTCTCAACCTGCAGAACGTTCTTCCTTTTGTTGATGTATTTTAGAAAGAAAAAAAAGGGTGCAACTTTTCTAACTTAAAACTCTTTATACTGAAAATTGCTTTGTGCAAGTCTTGGTCAATATTGATTTTTCCAAAATAGGATTGGAGATTCGAACCATTGGACCTTTTTGTCGAGAATATAATACCTTAACTAGTTGAGCTATGCTCAAGTTGGCAATGTAAATTATCATTTTTCTAACACAAATGTCTTGATTATGAAATTGTGCAAGTCTTGGTCAATGTTGCTGCTGCTCTATTTATTAAAAAAGTAAAGAACTTTAGGATAAAAGTTATAAGATTGATACCACATTCATCAAAAAGGTATGGACATCTCTTTTAGGTTGCACGCCACTTTGGATGGTATATTTGTGCTTGAAAAGACTCCACCAGTCTACTCTGTTTGTGCTTGAAAAGACTCCATCAGGCTAGGACACTCTGATGGAATTAAAAAGTTCCAAATTACCTATTTTATGCAATTTTATACAGTTTCTTATTTTGTTGGGTTGGGTTTCATTCTGTTAAGGCTTGTTTTAAAAGCCCATATAACTTGAGACCTGATGTAAACCTGTTGTGTTGGGCCCTTATGCAAAGGGAAGACTTTTCCTTTCATTTATATACCATTTTGACTAAATATTTACAAATTTATTTGCCATAATGAAATATTTACATATCTGTTGTCTTTCAGTATTTTATTCTATATTTTTCCCCCTTATTGTCCATGGTATGATTAGATTTTTATTTTTGAAATATGGTTGGTTTCTTTCCTAAAATGTCATATTTAACGAATAGAATCTTTTTCTTCTTACTTTTTCCACTGTGAAAAAAATTCTCTGTATAGAAGCCAACATTGTCGTCGCTTTCAAAAGTATTCTCAGTTCACACCAAAGATTAAAGAACCATCTGTATTTTCCTGCACTAATTACTTCCTTTTGTAGAGTAGAATTTTAAATTCTAAATAAAGTTAAAATATTATATTTTCCCTATAATCTTTTCTTATTTATTTTCTGCTTCCATACAAGATATTTCTATTTCTATATAAAAAATTAGAATCTCCAGATTCTCTAACACTAGTTTCCCACAGTCCCTCCCAATTCAAGTGGTATATGTGTGTTATAGTTTTGAAGTGCATGTAGATTTGTAGCTATTTGGTACGATCTGGTATACTTTTGTAAATATTCCTTTCTTTTATTGAGTTCAATAATATTTAGATCTTAGTAAGTGGATTACGTTAAAGTTTAACCTCCCATAGATCAAATCATGAGCTCTCTTAGATCCTTAGTTTCACTTGATTAAGTCAGATTTTTGCCCTCCCCTGATGAAGAGAGTTATTATTTATGTTACATTAATCACCTTTTCCAATAAAGCCTATCAAATACTCCTTTGTCATTGCCTCTTTTTTCATTTGCATTTTAAATTTTAAATGGGTAGAAATCCTTAATCTCTAGTAATAGAAGTGAGATGATCTAAGATGGGGAATGAGCATGAAATGATGGCAGTTGAAAAGGCTTTCAGACAGAAAGCAGAGGTGTATGTTTCAGACTGAAATTAAATTACTTCTATTTTTAAGTTGAATTTGTTGGTCAGTTTGAATTCTATACGTGCCTTGTTGCATGATTTGTGACAATGTTATATTGAATCTGTTTTCTTCAGGCAGATATTCTTCTACGAGGTTACTTAAGTTGGAATTCTCGGCGAGCGGTACAGGTTCTTGATCAGATTTTTCCAAAGGTATGGTGTCAAGTGTTTTAGAATTTGGATGTCTGTTTTGGTTTTAGTGTTTGCTGGATATCTTTATCCTTTAGAATGAAGTATGTGGTTGTCTGCCTTTTTCCTCTTGTATAAATCACTAAAAGTTGTGCTTATGACTTATATATTATTAAAAGTTATAGTAAAATTGTTTGTCTATTTATTGTGTTATATAATAAATAAAGTTTAATATCATGTGAATAACATACGAATTTAGTATTTATATGACTGATTTTGAATAATGTTATCTGAGTTAACATATCTTAATTTTTTGGGATGTTTTAAAATATATAGTTATATGATTATAACACCAAAGGTACAGGTTTGACAATAAAATTCTTTTATCTGATAGGAATGCTGCAAAAGCAAAACCACTTTTCTTTGTTGGAATAAATGATAGAGATGGATGTATATGTGAATGTTGCTCGGTTACACATGTATGCATAAATTCATGCATATATATATATATATATATATACATGCATGCGCGCACACACATACACACATACATATTTAAGGTTTAAAATGTTGATGTTGATGAAAATGTTAAGGTTTCAATTTTATAGAAATGTCGATGAAAATATTGATTTTGATGGATAATCTTGAAAAAGTAATAAAAACATAAAGATTTAAAAGAATTATTTAAACTAGTAAATAAACATTTTACATTTTATTGATGAGTTAAAATGTTTATTATTTATATTATATTCACATTTTGTTGCTTTTTCTTATGTTGCATGAATTTGTTTTTGCAATATAATGGATCTACATGTCGATTGAAATTTAATACCTTGTGTGTGTGTGTGACAAACAAGAAATTTTCATTAAATTTAGAAAGGATATATAAAAGATAAATAATAAAATATAAAAGAAGGAAGTAGGAAGGAAAAAACAAAAGAGGGATTACAAAAAGGCCCTCAAATTGTTCAAAAGTAAGAAAGAGAATAGTTTAAAAAAAAAACTTTGGATAAGAGACTCCAGCTAAAGTGAAAATGGATTACAACCCAAGAGAAGTCAAAATTCCTTCCACTATTTTGGAACGTTCCTTTATTCTTCTCCATCAAAAGCTCCCATAGAACAGAAAAAGAAAAAAGAAAAATAAAAAATAGGATTAACCTATAAAACTGAAGACATGGTTACTAATGGTATTCTTCTGCTTAAATACTTAGAATGCTACTTATTTTTTCCTTTCTTTTTCCTTGAAATCATAAATATTTGGGGCAACTTATGTATACCTCGACTATTCTCACTGAAAACTGTTTGAAATTATATTTGATTGTAAGAGAAGTGGTAGGATTTTTAATATCCCAAGTAGATGCCTATGTGGGAGATTATATTTTCATGTATATTGTCTCAAAGAAAACTTTGCTACATTCAACTATTTAGGCAATGGTACAGCTAGAACTTGTTGCGTTTGTAAAAGTCCTAGACTTGTCATTGTGATTATTTTGGCAAGAATCAAGATACTGGAAAAAAATGTACAAAAATTATAACCCTCACTTATTGATCTACACAATAACCCATGTCAAGAAAAGAAAAAAGGGGAAAGGAGATTTATAAATATTTGATAATATCCCCAGGAAGGTGCGGGTGTGGAATGAACAAAAGAGAACTGGCCCCAATAATATCACAACCATACCTCCTAATCACAATTCCTAGCTCCATTAGCTGGATGGAAATGCCAAAAGCTAGGACACTTTCATAGGGGATGGCATTTCACAATCAGTTCTTATACTCATTAATGATTTGCTTGTGTTGCCATTGAATATACATTATCCAGTGGGCAGAGTTCTGCAAGTAGATAAATTGGAACTGTAAATAATCTGTAGAAAATCTCAGACTGATAGAACTTGATATTATTTATCAACAGAGTACAAACTCAGGGAGAATTAGAAAGCTCCCCCTTCTCTCCTAGACTTGACTATAGGAGGTGTGTTTGGATTGACTTTTTAAGTGTTTAAATAAGTGTTTCTAAGTACAAAAAAAAAAACGTTTATAAACACTTAGAAAGTCAATCCAAACAGGCCCCACCTCAGTTCACTAAGGCGCACCTTCTTTTCTTGCTTGCATCCTCCAAATACCTCTTAAGTCACATAGTGACAGCTTTCGTTTCAATTCTTATTAAGGAATTTGAATTATCTAGGTCTGAGGCTGATCTGTGTATTCTAGATATGTTAGCTTGATGTCAATATCTGTATATACGTTCTATTTTTACATTCTTTGCGACCAGTAAGTTCATTAGCTAGACGTTATGCTGTACAGGACAAATGAGGAGTATTAGAAATATGCATCAACAGTAATCTATATTTGTATGATTGTATCTATGGAATCTATACAACGTTCTTTTCATTTTCACCCCTCTTCCCATCACCATATTCTTATTTTCAATCTACTTGTTCTTTTCCGTTTTCTTCTTTTTACGGTCTTCGTGTTATTATTGTTGCTGTCATTTTATTTATTTACTTTAATCTCAGGATGCTGCTGTACAGCCTTCTTTGGTAATAGTTTATTTTGGTGGTAATGATTCAATGGGGCCCCATCCATCCGGCCTTGGTCCTCATGTACCGCTTCCTGAATACATTGATAACATGAGAAAAATTGCAACTCATATCCAGGTATTTCAAACAGAAACTTCATATTAACACCAGGCTACTAAATTGTTCCTTAAATGACTCTTGAAAGTGAAATTAGTAGGTAAAAAGATCTGCCTGTCCTTTGTTGAGTGTAACGTAGCTTCTAGCTAACGTACTGACTCGTTGTGAAAAGAAGAAATTCAATCATACTCTTCATTTTCTTATGTTAACTATTGTTGATGCATATACTTACATAAATCCTTAAAAAAACAGAGCCTTTCAGATAAAACGCGCCTTATCTTTTTAACGTGTCCTCCGGTGAACGAGAACAAAGTTCGTGAAAGTCAAAGGTGCTCAACACAATTTAACGCATTGTTTCAATGTTCTTGTTTATTTTGTGTTTTCATTCTAAGATGGTTCATTTGTGACTAAGCAGCAAGTTCCTCAGTGAACTGGTGAGAACAAACGAATTGTGCAAAGCTTATGCCCAAGCATGTATAAAGTTGTGCCAAGAAATGGGTATAAAAGTTATTGATCTTTTTTCTGCCATCCAAAAAAGAGACGATTGGACAAACGTTTGCTTCACGTAAGTTCGTTTCCATTGCCATTTTGAATATTGATTGTAAATTCCATTATCTTGTCTGTAAGATGCTACGAGTTTTAGGAAATCGAAAGACGTTGGAAGTCTTCTTTTCGGTTGTTTTTTTAATAGTTTGAAGCGATTTTATTTCCCCATTTTGCAGAGATGGGATTCATTTGTCAGCTGAAGGAAGCAAAGTATTGGTAGAGGAGATTATGAAAGTTCTCAAAGAAGCTGAATGGCAGCCATCTCTGTTCTGGAAGTCCCTTCCAACAGAGTTTGCAGAAGACTCGCCTTACGATCTCATTTCAGCTGATGGCACGAAAACTCTCAACGGGTCCGATTGGATCATTCACCGAGATATTATGTGGGATTAGTCTTCTCATCAACCTCCATTTCGTCGCACCCATCTTACAGAAATCATTTGCTCAACAATGGCAGACATGGAAGAACTGCATAGAAGGCAGAAAGAATGTAAGAGAAGTATGCAGTTCTGATCTTTCATTGTTGCAATTACAAGCAGCAGAAAATTTTAGGATTAAGTGGATAGAATGTGCAACGTGGTATTAGAAATTAGTAATAAGATCTTCATAAACTTCTTAGAAATTAATAATATCATTTGTGCTGCTTTATTTCTGTATTGATCTCCATGCAAAGCCAGTAAGCAAGCTCAGTTGATGTAGTCAAAAGAAGAAATTTTCAGTTTTGTTTTTTGTTTCTTATGTTTATATAGCAAATAGATTTGATTTGAGAGATTTTAATTATGGAAAAGATGAATACTTGTGAAATGTTTGTGTTTCAATCTAATTTAGAACCAAAGGTATGAAGAAGTGCTACTTTATCAAAGTATTTTGAACCAGCATTTCCTCTTTAATCAATGAGGATATATTTTATTGGTACACATCCTCATTAACAATTTCTAAGATTATTTATTTATTATATCATAACTATAGAATAGATATTTGAATCTATGTAGAGATATTTTAACTATTACAGATGTATAGGTATGGTGTTAAATTTTTGCTGACATATCAACATTTTCATTGATGTTTCTAGATTTTTCTATGGGTTATTTGTTGGCATTTTTATTAGATCGAAAAAAATGTCCATGATGCATAAAAAATATGCAACAAAAAGTCATTAATATAAGTATAATATAAACAATAAACATGCTAATTGATTTAAAGAAACATAAAATGTTTATTTATCAACTTAAATACTTTTGAATTTTCTTGTTTTTATAATTTTTTCAAAAATTTCTATCGACATTGATATTTTATCCACATTTCTATCGACAATTCTATTAGATTGAAACCTAGACATTTTAGCCAACATGAGTATAGCTCGACAAACAACTTGTACTAGCTATTAACCTCAAGATTTGAGAGAAATTCTTGATAGGTTGGCTTTCTGTACACTTTTTTTCTTACTAGCTTCTTTCAAGTTTTTAATTATCTTGTTCTTTTTTTCTAATTTTCACGGTATTCTTTAGAGGAATTTTTAAAAATAGAAAAATAAGGGAAACCATTTACACAAAATAGCAAAATTTTTGGATAGCTGTGATAGACGCTGATAGAAGTTTCTATCAAAGTCTATTAGTTATAGAAATGATAGAAGTCTATCAGTGTTTTTTATATTTTTTGTAAATAGTTTGACATTTTTTCTATCTATGAAAACTTCCCTATTCTTTACCAAAATTTTGAAATTTGAATTATTTTCATTTCATTGATTTGTTGATTCCAAAATTATTTGTTAGGTAATTACTAGTCATAACAAAAAACCATTCTAAGTCAAAAGACATTTTTGAAAAATTAAAGTGCATATAAATTATAATAAATATATTTTGTTTATATCACTTGCTCTCACATCATAACTACTAAACAAAGTTTAATATGGTAAGACTAATAGCTCCTTTGATTTTAGTATTGAGAGAGATTTCATTTTCAACTAATTAATGTAAGTAAATGAAAATTAACCACAGTAATAATAAAGCATAATTTTTTTAAGAGTAAGGAGAATCAAACTTTCATCTTTAGAAAAAAAAATAGATATTTTATCTACTAATTTATGTTCGAAAACTCTATCTTTTATATTATAATGTATTCAATAAATGTTTTAGCCCTGAAAAAAATAAATATTTTTACAAATATGCATAAAAAAAAACAATCTAGTTTACATTATTTTTATATTTATACATAACAACTATAATAATTTTGAAAATTTGAAGGTATAACTGCCACAATCAGTTAAAGAGTTAAAAAGAGAGTATTTTTCAAATTTGTTCCTCTTAAAATTAATGAATAAAGTTAATTGAATAAGGGAATATAATCGAAATATCCAACGACAGGTGCATAAAATTATTCTTTGCCATCTGTAATAAGCAAAAGTTTAAGATATTTATATTAGTAAATTAATTAATTTGGTACTTTGGTCCATGTAAAATGCTTCACCGCATTTCAGTCATATTTTCAAAATACTTATTTTTCTCTATGTACTTTTAATTTTGATTCTTTTTTATGTTTATATTTTTAAAATATTCATTTTAATTTTTATATATATATTTTTTTAGATGGGCCTTATACTTTTAAAAAGTGACCATTTTAAATTTTGATAATTTCAATTTTATTTTTAAGTTATCAAAATGGTCATTTTATAAAAGTGAATGCACCAAGATGAACCAAAGTAAAAAAGTGTGAGAACCAAAATAAACATTTCAAAAAGTACAAAAACTAAAATGAACCAAAAATAAAAATATTATTATGACGAAAACTACAATAAAAAATCAACATCAAAATTTACGTGGTATAATTTTAATATAATTTTAGGTCATTTGAAACATTAGATAAAAAATTCAATACATTTTAATAAATGCAGAGAAAAAAAATATATTTTGAAAGCACAATCATCAAAATGAAGGAAAATTAAAATAACGGAAACCAAAATAATATTTAAATTTAGAAAAAAAAAAAAAGAAAAGAGAGGGAAAAAGTGTAAATAATAATAAAATAGTGAGGAGATATTTGAGAAGATATTTAAGAAAGATGCTTAAAGGTACTGGAGAAGGGACCCACTTGGTGTTGCGTGGATCCCTTTTTCTACTCTTTTTCCATTTATTTATTCCCTTTCTCTTTTTATATATTCATCTTTGGATATTTTCTCAAGAAACCTAACCCACTCGCCCTCTTAAGCGCGTGTTCACATTCGCTTTTTGGATATTTTTCTTTTTTGCACATGTTTTTTTTACTACAACAAGGTAAATAATGTAAGATGTGACAATTCACAGTCGCACCACAGTTAAATCATTACTCTCTTATTTCTTTTTTTTCTTTTTCTTTTTGAAGAATATATATATTTTTTTAAATTCTTAAAAATGGTTTTTATTATTCTAGAAAATATCACCTTATATTATATTATTAAATTTCTATCTACACGTTGATATTTTCATTGATATTTTCATGTTTTCAAGGAGTCGATGTTGATATGAGGCGTGAATCGATATTTTCATTGTATTGTAGAAAAATCACAAAACATGAAAACAAGCAACAAAATGTTACTAATATAAATAATAGACTTTTAAAAATCATAAAATATTTATTTACTAATTTACATTTACTTTTTGAATTTTTTTTTCAAACTTTTCTAAAAATATCCATCGAAATTGATATTTTATCGATGTTTCCATCGAAATTTCTATAAAATTTAGGCCTCGATATTTTCATTGATATCGACATTTTAAACCTTGCTTTATACATCTAAACTTTATGAGTTGTCAATTTAAATTACAAAATTTTGCAATTGAATCAATTTAGACTATTTGTTGGTGATTTAAAATTATTTTCACCTATTTCATTTAAAATCAACTTAAAATCACTTAATAAATTACTCTTCTACCAAAATCTTACCTTGATGGCATTAAAAATCATCGCTTAATTCTTTGTAGATAATTAAAAAAAAAAAAAAACGGAAGAAGATAAGATGATGATAACTGCTTATATTAATAATACCCATTATTATTCATTTGTATTTATAGAAATCGTCTCACGTTTGAAGATTATTCATTAACATATTGTACACAATTTAACCGAGAGTCTCAATTGATTGACTAATTAAAATTTATAGTTTTAATTAATACAATTATTGTTTATGATAGTAAATGATACAACCATTAGAGTTTAGGAGTATGAATTGATTTTTAATCGACAGAGATGGAGGTAGATATTTTTCTTTGAGAGTAAAGTTTTACAATTTAACTCTTATATATATATGTAAACATGGTTTCATAAACCAACTACAAATACTACACCAATTTTCAAATTACTAAAATGTACTTGTAAGAATAGACAGACAGACAAAAAAAAAAAAAAAAAAAAAATACAACAAAACAAAACCCTATTCCCAAAAATGATCTCCCTTTTTTTTTTTCTCTTCTTGATAAAAGTACCTACCCACAAAATAAGAGCTCATATTTACTTTTGGCTGAATTTCTATAGGGGATAAACACTTATAGATTATTATAATTTATTACGGTCATTTATCAATATCTATCACTAATAGATAATGATATTTTATTATATTTGAAAATATTTATATCAATTTTGTCATTTAAAACAATTACCTAAACTTTTAATCCAATAAAAATATGTTACATCGTAAAGTAACTATGAATTATTGTTTAAATAAATCGGGATAAACCATACCACAATTAAAACATATATTTTTTGATTAGTTAATTTACAATTTTAGTCTTTAAGGACCCGTTTAGTATCTATTTGATTTTTTGTTTTTCATTTTTAAAAATTAAGCATATTTTATTTTAAATTCTTATAATAGTTTGTATCTTTTTTGAGGTAGAAGAGTTGAATTCTTAGCCAGATTTAAAAGATAAAACAAGTTTTTAAAAACTACTATGTTTGGTTTTTTAATTTTTGCTTGATTTAAAAAAAATAGTAAAAAATAGATAATTAAGCAAGAAATTTAAAGATAGAATGAATATTATAGCCTTAAATTTAAAAAACAATTAACAAAAAATAAAATAGTTACCAAACGAGACCTAAACTTTCAAATTTATGTCTATTAATTTCACACTTTCAAAAAATACCCAATAGGCTCTTTCATTTATGTCTAATAAGTCCTTAAATATTCAATTTTGCATCTAATAAATTCCCAATATAAATTGAATTTTTTTTTTAAAATTAATTGATCTATTAGATTAAATTTTAAAATTTTATATCTAATGAAATCCTGAACTTTTAATTTTGTATTTAGTAGATTTATGAATTAAAAAATACATATAAAATTGATTTTTCTAAGTGAAACAACACGAACGTTTAAGAAAATTTTTATACGAACAACTCAAATTTCACTGCTAAAATGTTGTTTGACAAAGATTTTAAAAATAATGGTACATATAACCTTTTATCTTGCCTTGCTCTCTTGCGCTCAATAGTGTTCTCTAACACGGTAAGTCTCTCACTCACAAAATTTGAACCATTCATATAGAAATTGAAGGTATTAATTAATTAATTTTTTTTTGGAACATTACCTTTTTAGTCCCTAAGTTTTGAACAATATGTGCATTTGGTCCCTAAGTTTTAAAAATATACTTTTTTAGTCCCTAAGTTTATAAGAATAGATCCATTTGGTCCTTGAATTTTTAAAAATAAGTTTAAAAGGTCGTTTAAGTATTTTTTTTTATTTTTTAAAAATAATTATATGATATTTAAAATTAGAAAAAGATAGTTTTAGGGAGGAGATGATTTTTAAAAATTATTCTTCTAATTTAAAATGTCATATAATTATTTAAAATAATAATAAAAAATTATTTGAGGAGCCTTTTAAATCTATTTTTAAAAATTCAGGACTAGAAAGGTATATTTTGAAAAAATAAAGACTAAATGAACTTATTTTTATAAATTTAGAGACTAAAGAAGTACATTTTTTAAACTTAAGGATTAAATGCACATATTATTCAAAACTTGAGTCTAAAAGGTTAATTTTTCTTTTTTTTTTAATTTGTTTTTGTTTTTCTGCATCTTCATTCCACGCGCTTTAGTTTCGCGTGCTGCCTTAGCTCCACGTCCCGAGCTACACCGATAATGGATCCTTCCAGTATTTAGTCATCACCACCGCCATTTTTCCTCTATACTTCTTCCCTTCTTCAACCTTTTCCCTTTTACAAGCTCAAAACTTTCCCTTCCATTTCCACTTCTCAATCATGGCCGATAACAACCCACGCCGCAAATCCAAAATGAAGCCTTCAGCAACCACCACCACCACAACCACCACCAGCGACGACGGCCAACACGACGGCTTCCCTGATGAATACGACGCCGAGGTTTGGGCCTCCTTTGACCAGACCTTCCGGCAGGTCCAATCAGTGCTGGATCGGAACAGAACTCTGATTCAACAAGTAAACGAGAATCATCAATCTCGAATTCCAAGCAACATGGTCGACAACGTTTCTCTCATTCAAGAACTCAATGGAAACATCTCTAAAGTTGTTTCCATGTACTCTGATTTCTCCTCTGATTTCTCCACTGCCTTCAATAACCACAAACCCAGAAATGGTAAAAGAGGCAGCAGCAACCCAAATGCTTGAAGAATTCAAGCCATAACAACAAAACAAACTTCCCATTTCCCCATATTTTCCCATTTTCACTCCAGACCATTGTTTTCTATATATCTGTTTCATCATCATCATCATCATCATCAGAATCATCAGTATCAGCATCAGCATTGGTTAGAATAAAAAGTGGGTTAGTAGGTTGTGTGGAAATGCGAGAGATTGAAGAACTTCTCGCAAATGGTGTATGTGTCTGCTTGTGGTGGTGTTTTTTTTCTTTCTTTTCCCTCTATTTAAAATGTGTTTTTCCTAATGTAACAGTTAATGCATGCTTCCATCATCATCATCATCATCAATCATCAAACATGGTTGTCAGAGATCATTGTCTTCTTCTTCTTTAGTTTACTTCTCCTAAAAGATGGGAAACTTTTATTATCAGCAGAAGGATAAAAAAAATGAAAAGAAAATAAAAACATTATATGGGAAACAAAAGTGCTTCAGTTTTGATATAAAAATAAAGACCTTTTGAGTTTTCAGGTCACAGAAGAAGGAAAACAACAAATATACTTTTATATTCTAAGTCTCTTCTGAGCTACTACCTTTATCCATGTTTTTCTATATTTTGTCATATAACAAACAAAAGCTACTGATATATGGATCATATAACAAACATAAAAGGTGCTACTGTGTTGGTTTTTACTAAAAGAAATAATAATAATAATCCTTCTTATCTATGAACGATCAAACCGTAGAAAGAAGGTGAAGAATTTTCTTTTTCGAACTCTTTTTTTTTTTTTTACTAAATCTACTTAAGAACACAAATCCTGGAGTTAGATAGATATAGAAAGTGAGAGATGTGAAGATTTCATTCAAAATTGTTGTTTTTGCAGTCGGTATCTGTTCTGAAAAGTTTTTTTCCTTTCTAAATTTGGAATCCACAAAAGAAAATGATGTGCTTATTTTGAAAACTTTTTTGAATTTAGAATCTTTAAAAGAAGATGAAGTCTGATTGTGACTCTTGTTTTCAAGAAAGATGCTTAACTTCAACACCAATCTACCATTTTTAGAAGGACGACTTTGATATTTTACTTCAAGAGAAGAGAAGTAGAAGTATCAAGCAAGAAAATCTAAGTCTTTTGATTGACATTGCAAAGATGAAGTGTGTTTGTATAGAAATGATAAATAATGTGAATGAAATCCATTAAAGGCCTTGGAATGATCAATTCTAATGTGAATCTGATGCCTACATCTCACTAGAAAGAAAGTTGTAGGGAGGGGGAACCTTCGTTATCAACAATCTCTGTTTCAAGAATTATACTGGAAGTTCTCCACTTTGTGAAATGTAAACTTCGGTCTTTGGTTTTCCATCCCCCTGACTTCCTTCAGCTTCGATCTTGAAGACAACATCCATGCCTGAAAGGACTTTTCCAAATACGACATGGTGTCCGTCCAACCTTCGAGATCAAAATTATGAAATAAGTAAACAGATTTAAATAAGTTGATTCAATAAGGAAATGCATCAGCCTTCAGCAAATGAAACAATTACCAGCTAGTTTTAACGGTCGTAATAAAGAACTGTGACCCATTTGTGTCCTCCCCAGAGTTTGCCATTGACACAAATCCTGATATGAAGCAAAACCATTCCATTAAAGACAGGAATAGGTTCCAAAAGTTCAATCAAATTCCAGTGTTCAAGTTCAATCAACTCCAGGCATTTGTATGGTTCTTGCAGTTCAGATATTAGAGTAGTCAAGAGTACCTGGACCATCGTGTTTCAATTGGAAATTTTCATCTGCAAACTTCTCTCCGTATATCGACTCTCCACCTCGGCCATCTCCACGAGTAAAATCACCTCCCTGTATCATAAAGCTGGGAATAATCCTATGGAATTTGCTTCCTTTGTAATGTAGAGGCTTCCCACTCCTCCCGATTCCTTTCTCTCCTAGAACAAAGGTTTAAAAGCTAAAAATAATTCAAGATTTTGAAACACTGGCATAAAACTAGTAAATGGTTGCTGCTTCAACCAATATGAAGAGAAACCTAACTATTGAAGGGCAAAATCTACTTGGCTACCCGTGCAAAGAGCGCGAAAATTCTCTGCAGAATACACACATAAAAGTAAAGTAATCAGCAGCATTCGAATATCAAAACACAAGAATCAACAGTGGAACCATATAATTTAGCTCCTTACCTGCGGTTTTAGGAACTGTTTCTCCAAACAGGCCAATCACAACTCGTCCTGGGAAAAACAAATTAGAGTATGGATCATGGAAGATCTTAACAGAAGCAATTCTTTGCAATGGCCATTTTCATCTCGAAAAGAAAATTTTCTCAAGAACAATTTGCATGGAGTCATCACTCGACACCCAACTTTCACATTTTCTATATACTATTTGTTAAATTGTCGATTAACCCAAAAGCTTAAGCTGATGGGTGAAGGCAAATTTAATATCATATTATCTAAACCCTCCCTCACTTGTGGGTTTGAAATATAAGAAGACCCACAACTAGAAATCAATATTAATTAGGGAGAAAATAACATTGTACGGACTTGAACACACAGGACTTCCTTGGACCACCTGCTTTGATATCATCTTAAATCTCTGATTGACCAAAAAGCTTAAACTGATGGGTGAAAGCAAATTTAATTTTATATCATCTAACATTTCCCTCACTTGTGGATTTGAAATATGAAGAAGACCCAACAAATGGAAATGAATATTAAATGGAGAAGAAACAACAATGCAGGAGTTTGAACACATAACCTCTTGAACCAACCTACTCTAAAAATATCTTAAATCGCCAATTGACCCAAAAGCTTAACACTATTCCAGAGGTTTCTAATTCCTCCATCAACCCTAATATGGATTCTAGCCAGTAGTTCATTACACAGGATGATTCATTGAGTTCGACCATTAGGAAAAGAAAATAATCTGATTTCTGATTGCAACAAAATTCCCCCACATTAAACTGAAATTTGGCTGGATTTCATTACAAGGACACAACAAAGCTCATCAAATCACAACCCCAATCTCACACTCTCCTACTTTCATCACTCTCATTCTACTCAGAAACTATTGATAAAAATGAAAAATCATCAACCTAACCTTACATTAGGGTTCATAAACAAAACCCATCTCCCAAAACAAAATTAGATCGAAAATTTTCCAACTAAAAAGGAAATGGGTCATACCAGAGGGCTTTCCGCCGATTTCGATATCAAAGTATACTCTGTGAGTCACCGTCGCTGGATTCTATAATGAATTACGAAAGTGAATTCTGTTTGATCAAAGAGAAGCACAGAAAGAGCGAGAGAGTGTAGAAACAGTAACTCACTTCTTCGACAACCTTTTGTTCGGATGGGATACCACCATCTTCTAAATGGTTCTGGAAAAAACAAAAGAAAATCATTACATTGAAGAATAGAAACAATTTAGAAATTGAAATTGAGAACTCTGATCTTCTTCCTTGAAGATAAAAAAAAAAAAAAAAAAAAAAAAAAAAAAAAAAAAAAAAAGGAAGATGAAAATGGAAAATGTTTACCAGAATCAAGATAACTGTGGCAATCAAAAACAAAATCCATAAAAACACAGCTGAGAATAATCTCTTCAATGAGGACATCTCTTCTAATTTTCTTCTCCTTGATCGCTTCGATTTTCAGGAAACTCCCTCAACGAAGAACTTGAAGTTATAATTATTTTTTCTTTTGAAGGTGAAGACCAAGCTGATTTGGTAATTACTCTAAAAAAATATATATATGTATATGTATCCTTAAACTTTGTCCAAAAGTACCTTCTCAATAGAAAAGACTAAATTATATAAAATCAAAAATACATTTGAAAAACAACTTCCAAAATGAGTTTAAAAAAATATCCTTACTCTTAGTTTTAAATAAAAATCGTTAGTGTTTTGTGTCAAAAATACCCTTTAACTTTAAAATTTTCAAAAAATACGTTTAAAAAAATTTCAAAAATAAAATTACTATTATATGAACAAAAACCGTTAATATCGTCTTACTTTTCTATTTTCCTTTTTTTTTTCTCCTCTCTTTTCTTCTAATACTCTGGTACTCTCCTTTTCGTTAAATATTTACATTTGCAGTTAAGGTATATAGACTATAGTAAGAAAAAGAATAACATGGGATTTTAGGAACTTAGATGTTTTAACAAAATTGTATGTTAATATTTGAGTGTGTTATGCGTATTAATAGCCAAATAAAATTTTTATTTGACTATTTATCGTTTTGATATGTTTTAAAGAGAGATTTTGATTTCAACATTTTGTAAGTTTTTTTTTGTTTTAACTTAAATTTTTTGTTTTAATTTTGGTTGCTGAAAAATTTGGTTTATGAATTAGAAAAATAAGAAAAAAATGAGAATATCTATATAAAAAAGAAAAATGAGGATATCTATATAATTTGTTTTGAATTTGGTTTGTTTTGAACTCAATAAAATTTCAAACAAATTGATCACTATAGTAAGTAGGAGTATTTTTAAACTCTTTTTTTTTTTTTTTTTTAATTTTAGAGTTATATTTTCAACGAGGTGTTAACGGTTTTCGTTCATATACTAATAGTGAAAGTATTTTTGAATTTTTTTAAGTTCGGGTATTTTTAAAATTTTTGAAAGTTCAAGGGTATTTTTTAAACAAAATTTTAACGGTTTCTATCCAAAACTAACGACAACGGTACCTTTGAACTATTTTTTAAAATTTTAGGATATTTTTTAAATTTTTTAAAATTTTTAAAATTAAGGGATATTTTTTTATATATAAAATGTAAAGTTCAAGGACTTTTTTTTATAATTTAACCAATAGAAAATTATTACAATTTTAAATGAAACTTGAGACTTGAAATCTGTGCGAAAATGATTTGATAGGGTGTGGGCAGGTTTCCAATCTCAATTTCTATTCTAGAACATCACCCCTGTGTAGTATGTAGTTAGAAAATTGTAATAATTTAGTTTAGAAACTCTTAAATCGCCGATGGTAGGGCTTAAGCTCAGGACATCTGAAGAAACCTGCTCTGATATCATTTTAAATCGCTGATTGACCCAAAAGTTTAAACTGATAGGTAAAGGCTTTATTTAATATCATCTAACAGAACTTTCCTATGTAATAATTAATTTCTTCATATTAAAATATAAAATGAATTACGTTACGTGACAAATTTAGTCTTGAAATTGATGCTTCCTGTGAGGTTAAAGGTTCAAATCATCATATCACGCTTAAGTGAGTTTAACTCCAGTAATTGACATGGTTTTCCTTCTTAAAAGTCGAAGGTTTAATCCCTTATTTCTGCATTGTACTAAAAAAAAAAGAGAAAATCATCCTATCCTACATTCATTGTACTAAAACAAAATTTAATTTTTTAACTATTTATTTGGACCTAAACTTTAAAGCTTCCAATTTTATGTTTAATATATTCGTGATGACTAACATATTTGAAGATTTTAAAAATTAACAGATGACATAAAATTATTAGGAAAATTAGACGAGATAGCAAAAAATAAGGCTTCGTTTGGATATTTAGTAAAAAATGGAAATAATGAGATTTGTAGCAAAACGTGTGCAACGCATATGAGTACAATGTAATTGCATCATTCTGTGTTTCTCTTTTTGACTAATCTCACGGGACAACCGGTGTCAAGGAAACTCGTAGGAATAAGTCCTATTCAAATTACCCGATTCCTATGTAATAATTAATTAGGAACTTTCCTAATTTTCTCCCTATTCAAATTTGAATTTATCTTTCGTTTTTTCTCAATTTTTTCTCGGATTTCATATCTTTTAAATTTTGATTCTAATAAATTAGATTTACCATAGATTAAAGGGTTCTTTTCAAATATAGCAAAATGAGCGAAACTCGCTTTCTATCGCGGTCTATCATTGATAGACAGTGAAATTTTTCTATATTTGTAAATAGTTTGATATTTTTTCTGTTTATAGTAATTTTCCTAGATTAAATTAAAATATTTTAGTTTTCAAATTTTTAATTTTCAAATTATTTTTTAAAAAGTTATGGATGAGATATTTTAATTTAGGTTAAGATAATATTTATTTATTATATAAGGTTGGTGAGTTAAAATTTAATTAAATCTAAAAAAAAAAAAAAAAGTAAACCTAACTCTTATACTACCAGTGTCTCCCTCCCTCTCCCCTCAACCTTCTTCTCCTCATTAGCGTGAAGAAAACATTCATGGGTGATGCCACAAACCTGCCCCCAACTTTCTTCCGCACAGACGACGTTGCACAGATGTTACTGCACGTCATGGATCTTCCTCTCTTTCTCTTTCTAGCTCATTCATCATCTCCCTATCGTTCTGTCTCTTTCTCCTCAGATCTCTTTTCTGCAAAGTTTCACCCACGAACGAAGTCGCTGACTACAAGCTTTGCCACTATGTGGTCTTCGGAAGAATCAACCAATGGTGTTTTGGTGAGTATGGGAGTTGTTTTGTGGTTTTTGTTAAACTTTTGGGTTGAATAATATGAGTTGCTTTGATTAAATCACTCATTGATTTGATTTGGAGTTTGGTGGAGATTTTAGAATACTTATAGTGTATTTGCTGTTTTTGAATTTATTGTAGTTTATGACTTTGAGTTTTATCAATTTGAGTGTGTATGAGTAGTTTAGGTATTTGCTCCTTTGTATTTTTTATTTAAAATAATTTTTTTGTTATTTTTACAATGTTGAAAACTTTTTGCTATTTTTTCAAATGAATTTTAAATTTACTATTTATCTGGTTATCTAATAGAATCCTAAATGATAAATTTTATGCCAAATAAATTCATGAATTTTAAATAGCATTCAACAGTAAGAGTGGAATAAAAAAAATAGAAAACGTCGATTTTTCCAGTTTCGGTTTGTAAATAAAAAAATTGAAAACATGCGGTCAATTTTAGTTTGGTCAAAGCCAAACCAAAAATAAATTGAACCAACCGATAGTATATACTTTTAAAATTCAAATAATGTTTTGATTAATGTTTTTAGTTTGATTGGCTTTTAACACAAGCAATGTTTTTAGTGTAGGTCGCAAATTTTTAAGTTGAGAGAGTAAGTCTGTAATTTAATCAACCATCCACTTCCATATGAGAAAAGTTTTTTTTTTCTTTAGCACAACAAAGTGCTATATGGAGATATGGTTTTCAATTTTTTTTTAAAAAAAATTACACATTAAATATTGATGAACTATGCTCACTTTGGACAATTTCTTAAAATTATTTTCAATAAAAATATGAATTATAACTTGATACATCTAGAACGAAATATGGCTTTAAACCATAGTGGTATTAAGTTAATATCACGAAGATTGTCACGATTATTATTATAATTTTTTTAGTATAGTAAAAGGTAGAAGATTCGAACCACAAATCTCTGGATCCCTAAGACATATTTCATACCTGTTGAGTGGTAGTATTTTGTTAATTTTTAACTAGGACTTTTTAATTTATTAAAAATTTTGTTTTTAAAAAAAATCAATAGTCAAAAGTAGTTTAGAGAAACCTAGCTAAAAACAAATAAAGATCCTTCAAATGTTTTTTCCCTTTTTTTTTTTTTTTCCAAAAAGCCTTTCTATTGTTTTAAAATAAAGCATTTAATTCATTTTTAAAAATGCTTTAAAATAAACGTTTTGCCCAAAAAAGATTATTAAAAATTTCAAATTTAATTCAAACTGACTTTTCCATCAATAGTTTATACTTAAACTATTTGAACTAAGTTTAACTCGACAATTCTCATACTAACTTTATCTTTTTCACAATGAGAAATAGTTTTAAATAATTTTACTTTGTCTAAGGCATAATGTCAAATTCCCTCGTTCATATGATACAAGGTTGTAAAAGAAAAAATGAAAATTTTTAAAGCTATCATTATGTTTATATGCACTTGTTGGGAGAAGATAATATTAAGGTCAAATACCATAATACTAAAATCTCCGCTTTACAAGTTTAAGCCATACAAGTTAGTAACCACAACGCTAAATAATAAATAGATAGAAAAAAAAAACTACATCGAAAAACATACTAATTCATCCTAAACTTGAGATTACATCCACTTTTTTACAATTGCAAGTTCTACTAATATGGAAATTGTAGTGGCTCTCACACCTGCACTATAAATCACCCTTCAAATAACCTATCGAAAGCTACTTGACCTTCAAATATCACAACCCGATCGCTTGAGATAAACAACAAAGAAAGGACCCTTAACTCTGACAAGAGAGCATACACAAGTTCTCTTACTTCACCATTGTTGTATAGTGAAGAAAATGTTAAAAGAAAATCAGCCACACAAGAGGTCATTTTACAAGTGTGCTACCAAATTAAAGACTGGACCTTTAACCTTGATAACTATCTTGGTCTTTTACTTTGATGTCTGCACTCGCTTTGACAACTTCATCAATTCATTCAAATATTTGACGGTCACCATAGTCATTGAAATCAATTTTCACTTTTTTTGACTTTCCAACTATTTCTAAAATGATGGATCATGGTTTGATTAATCGAATTTGGTTATCATTACTAATGGCTCAACTCTACCTCTACAACCACCATTTGCAGCTTTAACGACATTTACTTATCTCTTTAATATGTTGGCCTAAATCTATACAATTTAAGCTTCTTGTGGCCAACTTCCGCCACCTTGGATCCAAAATCGAGTTTACATAGAACGACCAAACTCACACTTATAGCCTTCATCATCCAACTTGCTAGCATAAAATTAGAGATTCATCTTAATACTTACATGTAGTTGATATCTTGCAGCACTAAATTTTTTTTTTCATTCTTGGTCATGTAGGAATCGTATGACAACACTAGAGGAGGTCAATAGAATTGTTTACCAATTTTAATTTAAAAAATCTAATTGTGACAACTAAACTTGAACCTCAAATTAATAAAATAACGTCAACCAATCATTTAAAGTTGATAGCTAAAAACACAAGTATGCAAAACAATAAATCAATCCCAACATACAATAAACAAAATTAGAAAATAAACTAATTGCAAAAGTAAATTGAGTTTAGGGAAAAGAAGAAACCGAATTTATAGTGGTTCGGTAATATGCCTACGTCCACTCTCCAAAACTCCTTCTTGGGTATTTTACTCAGAAAAGGTCTCTTGCAAGTGAGAACAAAACCTATATGACCCTCTTTTTTTTCTAGGCTAAAGAGAAACTCAGATCCTTTTCACGGGTTCAGGATCTAACTAATTTCTTTTTTCTCACAACCCAAGGTGTACTCCCACCTTAATACAAAACCCAATGAGAAAATAGAATAAAAGAATTTGGAGGATGAACGATGGAGGAATAAGGTGAGATTTTTTTTTTCTTATTTTTCTCAAAGAGGTGGCTAAGAGGATGAAGGATGATTGATTATAAAAATTGAAAAAATTAGCCTTAACCATTGGATCTAGGGTAAAAGAAATGAATGGTTGATATTAAATAGAGAGAGAACATGCTATATATTAAATTTAGGAAGGAAAATATTGAAAATGAAAATTTGGAAGGGAATCACCCATTTTTTCATATTTTTCCTTTTTTATATATAATTAAAAAATTTGGGATGCCACATGTTAAAATCTCATTTGATTGTGAGGGATCCATACTTCTCCTCTTTTTTTTTTTTTTTCTTTTTCTTTTCATCTCTCTTTAACAAGCTGCCATATGTCATCTTAGGGTTGGTCCACAATTGACATGTCACTGCCACATTTACCACATCGAATTTTTCTTTCAATTATTCTTTTAGCTGTAACTTCTTTATTTGATGTCCAATTTGAGTGATTCAAAGTGCGTTGAAATCGTCTCTTCGAGCTCTATGCTATGGACACTTTAAAAATACTAAAATCATCATTATATAAACGTTTTTTATCATCAAAACACATGGCATGATTGAAGCTCATAAAGCTAACACATCAAACCAACATCTCCAATCTCACTAATCTTAGAAACTTTTCTATTCTCCGTCCTTACTACTAGATTATGACGTCCTATTACGAAGGATGCGAACAAAACCCCTTGATCTTGGGAATTTTACTATTTCTCCATCCTCACTAAACCATGAAGTTGTGAACAAAAACCTATATGAAGCAACATTTACCGTCCTTGCATTTTTTATAACCCAATTAAATGAGTGGTTACTATTTTTTGTGTCACTCTCAACATAAACTAAGGCGTCATGCACTATATTAGCTTCGTTTGTTCCTAACCTTTTCATATCTCCTAGCATCTTTCTAGAGTTACTTCGGAAGTGACCTTTCTTAAAGCAATAAATCAAGTCTATCTCCTTATTCTTATCACTCGACTTTTTCTTACTTCTACTCGGATTATTCTCTTTATAATCGTCAAATTTCGCAAAAGATTCATTTAGACTAGATTTTCAATGAATTTACTAAAAAATAACTAAATCACAAATCTCTACAAATTTCAAAGTATCATTTCCTGACAGATTAGACAATAGTATCTCCCTAGTTTCCCAATCTTTAAACAAGGATGTTAACAATCTGATTGCATTCACCTCATCAGCAAACTCTAAGTTGACAAATTTTAATTGCTTTATTAAAGTAGTCACTTCATTTATATAGGAATTAACCTAAACACACCATCATCCATCTACATATTAAAGAACTTCTTAACTAGGTAAATCTTATTATTAGCACATGATTTTTCATACCTATTTGTGAGAGCTTCCGTTATTTCAATTGCAATAGTTTTATTGGCTACGAAGCTAGCTACATTCATTGACAAACACATCCTTATAGTTGCAAAAACCTCTTCACTCAAAGTTTCTCATTCTCCATCTGACACTCCTTTTGGTCAGTTTCTTGTAGGTTAAGCGGTCTTTGACTTGCATCTTCCAATACCAATTTTTTTTTCCATCAAACCTCACGACTCTCCAAAACTTGTCAAGTCAAATGATCTTATATCTCTTGAACCAAAAACACCGATTAGACAGAATACTGATCACCCTTCAAATAGTCCAACAACTACTTGACTTTCAAGTAGTAATTCGATAACTTGAAATAAACAACGAATAAATGACTCTCAGCCCGACTAGAGAGAATACAGAAATTCCAAGAAAGTCTCCAAAGAAATTGAAGAAATATTGGGCCATAAGCCTAAAAGAAAGAAAACCTAAACAATAATGGGCCTTGAAATTGTGGGCTGTGGTGGGCTTCACCCCACAATTTCAAAATAAAATTATATCACCAGACCTATAAAGTTATAAATTTATGGATTAAAGAATATATTTCATCATATTAGATCTTTCCTTTGGTTTGGGTGTATTATTTGGTCTCTAAAATATAAAATATTATATTTTTATCCTTAAATTTGAGTTTAGGTTTTACTTGGTACTTAAGTTTCAATATTTTATACTTTTACATCCGAACTTTTTTTAATACTCAATTTAGTATTTGACGATCATTTTCATTTAATTAGTTGAAAATAAATATGAAGTTAAATTTTAAAACTAATTTTAATAGCAATAAAAAATTAATGAAAATTAATTAATAGACAATAATACTAAGGATCGAAAGTGAGTCTTTTATGAAAAATATCAAGATTAAAAAGTGTATAACTTAAAATCTAGTAACTAAGGGTCTATTTGTTTCATAAATTTTCTAATACCCTTTATACTTGTGGAATTTTTATATATGGGATATGAACAATAAAAATTATAACCGAATTAATTAAAAAGTAATATCAATTAATTATTACTATTAATTTTAATTAATTATTAAATATAAATATATTATTAATACTGAATAAATTTCAACTAATAGATTTAGAGTTAATATTGCATGTTATTTTAACTATTTAACCTAAAATTTTATTATTAATTATAAATATTCTAATTAATTTAAATTAATTTAATTATTTTTAATGATTAAATAAAATTAAATAATTTAATTAATGGTTGTTTTTCTTTAAAGTGATTAAATAATTAAGTAATATAATAGTATATTAAATAATACTAATTTTATTTTAGGATTACATTAATGGTTATTTAATTTTGGTTTCTCTATTGGTAAAAACAAATACTAATGTTTAGCTTCCAAACATTAATTATCATGCATATTCAAATAGATACATTAATTATTTTAGACATTTAAAATTCAAATATTTAAATGCAATATATTTAATCAATACCCATTTTGAAAACAAAACTCAAAATTCAAATATAAAAATATAACGTTTTAAAATAAAAATAAAACTCAATATTGAGAAATAAAAGTATAATACTTTAAATTAGCATAATATTTTAAAATTTTAAGATCAAAAGCTAAACTCATAACTTAGAGAAGAAAAAAAAATCGGTAATAAAAATAACATTAATGATACTGTTTCTCATAAGTGTGAGCTGGGGCTCATTGATGTGGGCTGGCCACATGAATAATCCTACTTTAAAGTTTCAAATATATTCTCTTCGAGCAACGTTCTTTAAAAATAATTACATGAATCGTTAAATGTTTTTAAATATAAAAGTTTATTAAATAACTAAATTTATCTCAAATCTTCCATTTTTAGTTTAAAAAAATCAATTTATACTCTCAATTTGAGACTTGAAATAAAAATTAAAAAAATAAGAATATTATTTGTACCTTAAAAAATGAGAATTATTTGAAAGGGAAATTTTAAAAAATAAAAATATAAGTGAAGCTATTTATACAAAATAGCAAAAATTTTAGATGGTTGTAATAGATGCTGATAGAAGTCTATTAAGATCTATCAGGGATAGAAATCAATTATTAATAGATGTCTATAGAAATCTATTAATTTCTATTCATGTTTTTTTTACTATTTTCTATATGTAAAAAATTTTCTATTTAAAATTTAGTCAAGAATTATATTATATAACTTATTCACTATTTTTTGTTCATGTTTGGTTGTTTTGCTTGTCTAATTAGTTGGGTCATTTGTTTATTTATTTATATAAATATGAGCAAATATAGGACATTGAACTTTCTAATAATTTAACAAGTTATGTTAATGTCAAAATTTTTAATTAATTTATTAAATAACAATAAAAGCGGTGTCATTAATCCCTTTACCTGACTTTTTTTTTTCTTTTTCTTTGTTTGGCGCTTTACATTACTATATTGTAAGCTAAAAGAGAGTACTTGGAATATGCTTTCCATATGCCAATCATTATACATTCGATAACTTCTCTTATAAGAGAGGTTAGAATAGACATAGTTCAACTGACATAATGTACATATTTTTAATTGAAAGATTAGACATTTGAATCTCCTACTTTTTGTTAAATTTAAAAAAAAAAAATTGATTAAGACATTATAAACTTATTTTAAAGGTGAAAAAAATTATGATGTAATATTATTTTCAATCTAAAGGTGAGAAATTTGAGATCTATTGAAAGTCCATAGATTAAAATTGAACAATTAGAGGTAGTTTGGTTGGAGGGTTTTCTGCATAAGAATGGATACAGGCATACAAAACCAATATTTGTTTGACAGTTTTTAACACTTTGCTTGGAGAATAAGTTATTCTCACGCATCCTCATTCCCACAAACAAGGGTTTTCTATTTCCTTCCAACTATGGATTTTCTCTTTTCACTTCTCTATTGTTTTTCATTTTATATATAGTTTCATTTTGAATATAGTTAATTACTTAATGAATTAATATTAATTTAACAAAATTAATATAAATATGTATTTTAATAAATTAATAATAATAATATTAAAATATTTACTTAACTTATTTTTACAATGAATGCAATTATTCTTTTATATAAATAATTAATTAATTAGCTAACAATATTTTAAATATATTTAATTAGCAAACTAAAATTAGTTAAATTTAATTAGTATAAAAATTTATGGGCTATTTTCAAATATAGAAAAATGAGCCAAACTATTTACAAATATAGAAAATTTTTACTGTCTATTAGCGATAGACTGCGATAGAATTCTATCACTTGAACAATAGAAGTCTTTTAGTAAATAATTTGATATTTTTTTCTGTTTATAATAATTTTCCTAAATTTATTTTCAATAATAATAATTGATTTTTTTTATAATTGAGTAATTATTTATTGAAATTAATTTTAATTTGATCTTTCATTATAAACATATAAAACTCTTTTAGTATTATTTATTAATATTCTTTATTAACATATCATATTTTTATCTCGTTTTTCACTTTTTATATAATATATTGTTTATTAAAATATATTTTCTTATATTATTTTATTAAAATTAAAATTACCAATGTTGAACTTAATTAATTATAAAAATGATTAAGTATTAGATTATAATTAATATGATGTTCATTTAATATATTAATTAGTTAATTTTTATTATAAATTACTCAATTTTCAAATATTTATAAAAAATTATTATTGATTCTTAATTAATTAACTTTGATCAATATATTTAATGGTATTTATTTTTAATTTATTTATTTATTACAATTATATAAGATTGGCATACTTAATTTCACAAATTAAATACAAACATAATTTTTGTTCATAAAATTCGGATAACATTCTCATACCTAATCAAACACATTCAGATATCTTAATTTCAGGTACCTTATTCTTAGGCATCTATAAAATCTTAAACCAAACGGCCCAGGTTATAATGTAATAAGAATTACTGAAAATCAGAAAGGTGTTGGAATGCGTGAGATATCGAGAGCGGACAAAAATGGGATTGTGAAGCTTAAAAATGATTGGAAGGAGGGTTAAGTTAAAAACTGTCGAACAAAATAAATTTAGTATTACAAATTAGATCTAAAATACTCAATTTAAATATTAATATATTGATTGTATTATAATTCAAACTCATTTTTCCTAAATTTCTGGTATTTTAACCTTAAAAAAACATGTGGAAAAGAGGAACAAAGAAGCATTTAAGACTACGACTGGATTTTTGTAATAAATGCTTCCTAACATTATTTCTTCACACTCATCACATTGCAACAGAAAACACTCTATCTAATAATGACTATTTTTTTTCCTTTTTTAATTTTTTTCCCAATCATGATAAAAACCCTCAACTTATTATTAATGTTGTTTATTAATTAGTTGAGTTATGATCGGGTGATCTAAATTAAAGTGAACGTTAGTATAATTCATATTAACAAACAAAATTAAAGTGAATGTTAGTATAATTCATATTAACAAACATATTGTTATTTTTTTGTACGTATGGTAAGTTTAAGAGGCCGTTTGAATTGACTAATTAAAAAAATTTATTATTATTTAAACTTTTTTAATAAAAATTGTTTAGAGAATAATTAGAATATATTAGCAAGATTTTAGCTTTCAATTGGAAAAATGGCAAAACTGAAAATTAATAAGAATTTTATAAAACGGTTGGAGAGCACATGAGCTGTATTTTTCAAATTTCTAGTTTACGTTCAATGAACTTTGTAATACATACACTGTAATTGTTGAAACTTGAGTTATTTATACATAAAGGTAATGGTAAAACCGTGAGTTATTACATTTCAAACGTACTAATTTTATTAAAAAAAAACTAAATAAATGAAACCTTAGATCTAAATATTTTTTCATTTAAATAAATAATCCTTCCGAAACTTTCTCCCCAAATATCTCCTATTTATTTGTAGATTTGGTGTTATCTAACTATTTTTCGATTTCTTTAATTTTTTTTTGTTACAAGATTTAGTTTTATCTAAATATTTTTTCATTTGTTTATGCATATGGTTATTTATTTGTTTTCATCTTTTTTTCAACGACAGTTGCAATTATAGTAATCAGATTCAAAGTATTAGCATATATAACAACATTTCAAAAAAAAAATGTAAATATATAGTAAAGTTTATCCGTGATAGACTTTTATGATCTAGGTGGTCTATCACTGATAGACCTTGCTATATTTATAATTTTTTTAAAAAAATGTTGCATTATCCCTAAAATTGCTACTCATTGCAATTTTTTTTCCAATTGTAATAGTAATATGAAACTATGAGATTTAACTAATCTACATTAGAGTGTAATTGTAATGTGAAGTTATGAGATTATAACCATCATTTTTCGTGATTGGTGATTATAACAGAATTTTGTATCTATTTAAATCTATCTTATCATATTTAATTTTATCTTATCCCTTTTTTGATTTGTTTATACATTTTATTACAAATATGCCGACATTTAATTATTTCAAATATTTATGGATTTTGTTTTTCTATAATTTTGTGTGCGCGTGCGAATTAAAAAGAATTGTGTGTGTGTGGTGTGCGCGCATGTACGTGTGGTACGTGTGTGTGCACGTGTGTGCACACGTGAATAAAAAAAAATACTTTTTAAAAGCACAATAAATTTAATAGAGTTTAAATTCTAGATTTTGTTTTACAATAAATTTTAATAGAATTCAAATTAATAAAACATTAAAAAAAAAAAAAAAAAGTTACCTTTCTTTCTTCCCATTATGTTCTTCCATTGTTGCAGCCGGTCAAGTGTATTTTTTTTTTCTTCTTTTTTTTCCTTTTTGTTTTTCGTTCATGAATCTTTAATTGGCAACCACACAACTCCCATTCTATTTTTTTTCCTTCAATCATTTATTCTTTTTCTGTGATGCTGTTACCGATTATCGATGGCCAACAAGTTCCATCTCTGCTTGTCTTTTTCCTCTTCTTATTTCACTCTCTACTTCAACCTCACCTACCACCATGCTAATCTCATTTTCTGTTGCAATCCTCCATCAATTAACTGCTCACCTTCTAAATGTGCTCGAATCAATCTATTTTTTAGTCATTTTTTTTTTTGGTATCTGTATTTGCTTATTAGTGATCGGTCAAATACTTAAATACAGTGTATTTACGTTAGTTTAATTCTTTTTGGATTTGTTTAAGGTTGTGGCATTTTTTTTTTTATCAATTTTAGTGTGCATAGATATTTTGGACATTTGCTATTTAGTATTTTTATTTTAAAAAAAATCATTTTGCTATTTTTACAATTTTATAAAATTTTTGCTATTTTTCAAACGAAAATTTAAAATTTTCTATTTGTCTTGTCAAACCTTTTTTAAAATATATTTTGAAAATGTTTCAAAAGTTATTTTGAGTACTTGTCAAACACTTCAATTTTTCTAAAATGACTTATTTTCAAAATTAAACAAAACACATCTTAAGTCTACTTAATTTAAGTGTAGCTTAACTAGTTAAGACATATCTTATTTAATCATTGCAAATTTTAATGATGTTGTAAACTTTCAGGTTGATGTTTTGTTTCCAAAAAAATAAAAATTAAAAAATAAGTATCTTTTTTCCACTTATCAAATTCATCCTCTCTCAATTTTCTTCTCATTATCTTCCGTTCATTAACTTTTGAGAAATTAGTATTTATAATAATGAAAAAAAGTTGGAAGTAAACCATTAGAATTTAGAGTAAAGCATTAGGATGGAATAACTTTAATATATACAACAAGTCTTACTTCCGAAAATTTATTAATTTATTTTAATTATAATTAATAAGAAAAAAAATTGTAACTCTTTATCTCCTACACCTAGGGATGGCAAAAGAACCCGCGGGGCTCCGATCGGATCGGAGAATCTCCGATTTGACCGGGGATGGGGTCAAATTGGGGCCCTTTTTAGGGTTCCCGTTTGGGGACGGGGATGTCATCCCGCCTCGACCCCGACCATTTTTTATATAAAATAATATATATGTATATATATATATAATTATTATTATTATTATTATATTATATTGATATATAATTTACTAATTTAGTTAAATAAAAAGCCCAAATTTAAAAGCCCAAAAATCTAACTTAATATTGGATGGGAGTTTATTTCACATGCGGTGTTGTGCTCGTATTCTGAATTTAATTGTGAAAGATGGGTTGACAGTGATAGGAGATGAGATTGAAAGAGTTCGTAGTAGTGTGTCTTTTTGGGTGCATACACAAAAGAAGAAGGAGAAATTTGAGGAAACTGCTCGTCAATTGAATGTTTATGATGGTAGGATGTTGAGTCTTGATTGTTGTACTATGAAATTCTACATATTTTATGCTTGCCACTGCATTGAAGTACAATGCTGTTTTTAATCGATTAAAACAACGAGAGCCAAAGTACAAGTGTTTACCTTTGGATCAAGATTGGGTATTAGTAGAAGAGATATGCGAGAAACTAAAAATATTTCATCACGTGACTGAAATATTTTATGGATCCAAATATCCTACTGCTAATCTTTTTTTCCCAAAAATTTGTAAGTTGAAATTGGCTATTTCTGAATGGATGAATTCTAGCTTTGAGGAGATAAGAACCTTGGCTTCAAATATGATTACAAAGTTTGATAAGTATTGGAAAAAAATTCATAGTGTAATGGTCATAGCTGCAGTTTTAGACCCTCGTTACAAACTCAAGTTGATTGAGTTTTACTTCTCTCGAATTTATGGAGACACATTTTTTCTTGAGGTGAAAAGGATTAAAAAAATTTGTTCAAATTTGGAGAAAGAATATCAGTTGAAGCATGAAGTTGAAGGTGATGATTCTCGCTCTAAAAATTTAGATGGAGCATCAAAGAATTTAGAATTTGATGATTTTAATCATTATGACTTATTTGTATCAAATTCTAATACAATGAATCAGAAGCAACAGTTTGATGCATATTTAGACGAACCTGTCTTACCTCGATCATCTGATTTTGACATTCTGGATTAGTGGAAATTGAATGGAGTCAAGTATCCCATTTTACAAGAAATTGCTAGAGACATAATAGTCATCCCATTATTTAGTGTTTCATCAGAATCTGCTTTTAGTACCTGTGGTAGGATTATAAGCCCACATCATAATAAACTTCATCTAAAGACAATAGAGGCTTTGATGTGTGTTCAAAATTGGATTATAACTGAAGTTTTGACAGGTTTGTTAGTTTGTTTATATTGTTTAACCTATCTTTCTTATTTAATATATTAATGAATATTTTTTTTATATTGTAAATATGTGACAAAATAAGGTACTAGCACAGGAAAAGAAAAGCTAAAACATTTAGCCACTGTTCTAGAAGATTAAGAGTCTGATGAAGATGGAGTGGTAACGGAGGTATGCTTACTAATTAACATTATGTTGTCTAATTATTTTTTGTGACATTATTTATTAATTATATCTTAAATATAGGAGTAATACTCACAACTAAGGACAAGATGTCGTTGAAAAAGGAGGACAAAATAAACATAAAATCATTGGCATCGGCGAAAAGGGAAGAACGAACAAGTTTATGATTGTGGCAATGTGGTTGTATTTGAAGTTATTGTACTTTGTACTTTTATTCAAACTTTATTTAATATGAGTTGTAAATTTATTTCATGAATTTGTGAACATATGAACTGTAAAATTTGTTTATTTTATTTGATGGTTTGTAAATTTATAAATTGTAAAACTTGAATGATATAATTTAAATGGGGAATCCCCACGGAGAATTAACAGGGAAATCCCCGCTAGGAATCAGGGAATTAATCCCCGTGGGGACTCGATTGTCCGACGGGAATCTCCGCCCCCGTCCCCACTTGGGGTATATTCCCCTCACGGGGACGGGGACGGAGAACCCCCCGCCCCGCCCCGGCCTCGTTGCCAACCACCTACACCTATATAAAAAACTTCATTTCTTTCTTACCATTTACAAAAACTTAGGTAATTATATCTTTTTCTACTTCATAATCTACTTTTTTTTTTTTTTTTTTTTGTTATTTCCTTCATTGTTTTACTCATTCCTTATAATATTTTTAGAATATTTGGTCTACTCTTCAAATATTATGATCATATACTGAAAATCATATTTTTTAGAATAATTTATTCTATTATATAAGTACCCACCAATATTAAAAAGGTTACTATAAAATAATATTATATAATAAATATAATAAAATAATTTAAAAACAACGTACAAAGCAGGTATGAAAGGACTAGTATGATTAAAAGGTAAAAAATTCAAATTTTTACCTCCATACAATGATGTAAAAAAAAAATAATTTTTTTTAGTATAACAATTTGAGGTGAGAGATTCGAACCTTTGATCTCATGGTCAAAAGTATATGTTTCATGCAAGTTGAGTTATATTCATAGTATTAAATTTTCATCGATATTTCCACGTTTCCATAGGTTCGATATCGATATGAGGGGTGTATCGATATTTTCATTATATCGTAGAAAAATACACGAAACACAAAAAAAACATCAAATTGCCACTAATATAAACAATAGACATATTTACATAAAGTTATTTCTATCAAAGTTTCCGTAAAATTAAGACTTCGATATATCCATCAACATCGATATTTTAAACTTTGGTTATATTCAAGCTGTCCAACTAAACTAATTAAGATATTATCATCTCAACCAAAAAGTTAGGAGTTCAAATCCTTATTTCACACCTCCTAGCTAGAACCTAAAAAGAAAAAAAGTTTAACTTTACACCTGTATATTTCTTTTGCAGAAAAATTATACTTTAGGGGTCGTTTGGTTTAGGGGTACGTGTTTGGCTTGTAGGTTTGGATTAAAAAAATTTGGGAATCAAATGTCTGAAGGCTTATTTGAGGGAGTTCTGAAGCCTGAGAATTATAAATGTATGTGTTTGGAGTGCAAGGTTTGGAATTTTGGGTTTCTGAAAGCTGTGTTTAGAGGCAACTTACTAATGTCTGGGTTTTGGTAATCTACATTACGTTTCTGCTTTTTGAATGGTTGTTTTGTGAACGGTATAAGCTCTAATATACCATTGATCAATTTTCATAATAGATTTAAATAAAAATATTTCATTTATTCATTTTAAAATTTTATTCATATTAGCTACGTCTTTGACATGTCTGGATTTAAATAAAAATATTTGACATGAAATAAGATTGCCAAAACTAAGAGATTGATGTGTTTGGCTGTGCATGAGAATGTTATCAGGATGTGAAAGGAATAAATTATGTTTATATTTATTGTATGAAATTAATTATGGTAACTTCATATAATTTTAATAGATTAATTTAGAAAAAATTAATTAGTTAAGTAAAAAAATAATTATTTTAATTAGATAGTTAATTATAAGTACTATTAAAAAATAATACTCGTACTAAGTTAATTTAACTAATACTAAAATTCATTTTTTTTTTTGTTGAAACTAATACTAAATTCAATTAACTAGTATTTTAAATAAATATTCTTAATTACATTAAATTAATATATTTTATCAATAAAAATGGATTAAATAAGTCTACAGTTATTATTTATTGCAATAAATTAATTAACTTAGTTAATTAGAGTTCAATTTTATTAATTATAGATTTATTTGAATTAATAAATTTTAAGAAACAATATACAAAGTTGAAGGTAAGAAAAAGAGAACAAAGTATGATATGTTACCAATGAAAGTTAATAAAAAATATTTGGAAAATGTCTTAAAATTATGATATATTAATAATGAATGATTTAATTAAAATAACTCCAAAAATAATTATTTGATTATAAAAAAACCAATAAGTAATCAATTATGATTATTGAAAAGTGATTTTTTTACTAACTTAATTTAACTAATCTTAGTTAACTAATTAAATATATTGTTAGCTAATTAATTAAGTTGTTTACCTAAGTATTTTTATTCATTTAATAAATTTTACTTGTATAAAGGAATTGAGTAAATATTTAATAAATTATTGTTGATTTATTAAAATAAATAATTATATTATTTTTATTTTTTTAGGGTACAACAATTGCAAAAATGGGGATCGAACCTTCATCCTCTAAGGAGAAGAGGTTATGCCAATGTTGACTAATAAATTTTGGCCAGTCACAAACTGACACGTCATTAATTTAAATTAGTGATTGATAAATTTGAGACAATTGCAAATCTACACGTGTCCTCAAATTAAATTAAAAGACATGAAAGTTGACAAATCAAATGACGCCACTTGTCCAAACATCGATCCATCGAGCAATGTCAACTCATCCAATCAAATTATGCCACATGGCGATTGGGTCCGAAACTAGGTCATCTTGGGTTTATTATAAAATATATTGGGCCAAATTTAAATAAAAATCCATTAAAAAGGATTAATTCAAATCCAAGCCCAAAAGTTTGGGCCCAAAGCCCACCAAGCCCATACAGGGCCTCTCGAAACCCTATAAATAGAGGAGGCCACCCATCATTTGGGGCATTCAGAGAAATCAGAGAATCTAGAGAATTTCAACATCCAGAATTCAGAAGATTCGAAAGACAAGAAGATTTCTTCAACAAGTTGATCATCTCTTCGTCATTTACAAATTGAAGACTGATCTTCATTGATTTGAGAACAAGCTTACCAGCCCTCAGATCAAAGTTAACATTTGAGAGAAAGCATCATAGGATTACAAATTAGAGATTGTAACACTTATACTTCAAATCAATAAAATCAAGTTCATTTCCACGAATTAAATTTTCTTTGTCGAAATCTCGTGTGAACAAATTGGCACGCCCAGTGGGACAGTTTCTACCTCTCATCTCTTTCTCTCCAAAAAGCTATGACATCCAAAGAAGTTTCTTCGAACACGGCTGCTTCAACTAACTCCTACACAGGACCAGTTACATGTAGTGGCTACAAAGAAGTCCAACACTCTAAAGGTCAGACGCAAGTCAACACAAATAAGATGTTGAGATGTATGAAAAATTCCGCTCAAGTTGATGTCGCCACTGCAAAAGACCTCGTGTTTGGAAAATTTGCTCTTCCTTCTCAACAAACTAAAGACGCATCCGATCCTGACGTGATGTCTGTCATGATGACTGATGCAAACATCAGTGAGGAAAGAATGTCTGAAGTAGAGAGGAAGATCAACATGCTTTTGAGAACAATAGAAGAAAAAGATCAGGAGATTATTTCTCTCAAAAATCAGATTGGAAGTCGCGATGTTACAAAATCCAGTCAAACTCTTGCCATGAAAGATAAAGGAAAGACTATTGCGCAAGAAGATCCGTCACAACATTCAACTTTGATTGCCTCACTGTCTGTCCAGCAACTTCAAGATATGATTGTAAACTCCATCAGAGCTCAATATGGTGGACCTGCCCAAAACTCCCTCTTGTATTCTAAACCCTATACTAAGAGAATTGACAATTTCAGGATGCCAAACGGATATCAGCCGCCGAAGTTTCAACAGTTCGATGGGAAAGGTAATCCCAAACAACACATTACTCATTTCATTGAGACATGTGAAACGCTGGCACCAGAAGAGATCTGCTAGTAAGCAGTTCGTCCGAACACTAAAAGGGAATGCCTTCGACTGGTATACTAACCTCGAGCCTGAGACTGTCGACAGTTGAGAGCAACTTGAAAGAGAATTTCTCAACCGCTTTTATAGCACAAGGCGTACTGTCAGCATGAGCTAACTGCTACCAAGCAGCGAAAAGGTGAATCAGTCGTCGACTACATCAATCGTTGGAGAGCTCTAAGTCTTGATTGTAAAGATCGACTAACTGAAGTGTCTGCCATCAAGAGGTGCACCCAAGGCATGCATTGGACACTTCTCTACATTTTGCAAGGAATAAAGCCTCGCACGTTCGAAGAGTTGGCAACTCGCGCTCATGATATGGAGTTGAGCATAGCCAACAGAGGGAACAAAGATCTTCTTGTCACAGATGTCAAGAAGGAAAAGAAAGAAGTTAAGAATGTTGAGAAAACATATAAAGGGACTACAAAAGAGTCAATGGTTACCAACACAACTCTTTTCAAGTTCTCAAGGGGGAAAGAAAAGGAGATATAGAGGCAACAAGGAGAGGGTGAAAGACGTCGTCCAATGCTGAAGGAGAGACAAAATAAGATTTACCCTTTTCCAGACTCTGACATCGTAGACATGTTAGAACAACTCCTAGAGAAACACCTCATTGAATTGCCAGAACGTAAGTGACCAGAGGAAATGGGAAGGATTAATGATCTCAATTATTGTAAGTATCACCAAGTTATTAGTCATCCGGTAGAAAAGTGCTTTGTCCTAAAAGAGCTAATTTTGAAGTTGGCAAAAGAAAAGAAGATTGAGTTGGATCTTGACGAGGTGGCTCAATCAAACCACGCTGCAATAGCAACAAATCTCAATGAGCAAATATCTGCAAGTACATCTTGCGCCCAGGAAGCAAGTCTGATTCAGTTTGGAACTTTAGAACCCGTTGTCATTTGGCTTCCGCAAGAGGTCTCAAAAAGTGTTTGTCAAAGCAAACTGGAGCCTATTGAAAATGAAGATGAAGGATGGATTTTAGTGACTTGCCGTAAGAAACAAAAACCACATTTCATTCAAAGAGAGCCTCATATATTCCGAAACTACAGAAGAAAACACACGTCAGGAAAGAAGACGAAAAAGATCAAGGATTCGAGAAAGTACAAGTTGGCTAAAGAAAATGACGAAGAATTTGTTCAACCTCGTTATCTGGTAACTCTTAGTTCTTTCAAATAGGTTAGATTGTCTATACGACTAGCCGCAATTACATCAAAGATTTTTGCATCTCTAGTTCAAGGCTACCTACGTGCTCAAATGGAGTCCGAACAATCTTCTGGCGCAAGTTCTCCCACAAATTTATAGCAGTCTGTCGTCGAAGACGAGAAATCAAATTGTCGGCACAAAAGTGTGAGACCTCTAAAGCCGGCGTGCTTACTTTCTTTTGAACGGGCGTAAAGCACTCATTGGTAGTTGTTGGGTACAACTTCATAATTTGCTCATTCTAGATCACAGACACGTCCTTGGCATATTCCTTGGGAGGGCCAGGAGAGGACAAGACCTCCTCTACTGAAGGCGCTCTGAAACAACCAACTGCTTTGGTTGTAGGATCCAAAACTTAGATGCTCTCGACGTCTACTTTCTCCTTGCCAGGTCGATCATTTTCAGAAACGATGAGAGGTTGAGAGATCTATTTAACTGGGTCAACCAACAATTCATCAGAAGTACCGACCTTTTTTATGGTTGAATTGACAATATAAGATCCCATTAAAGATCCCTCACTACGTTGCTTTGTAAGTTCCTGAAGGGAATGGTTCAAGGGCGACTATAAAAATAAAAAAATTAAAAGATTTATATGTTTAAAAAAAAGAAAAAAAAAGAGAGAAGAGCGTGAGGAAGAAGTATACGTACCAGTAAGTTAGGAGTGTTGCGATTCTTTGAAACATTGGGAATTCCTTTAGAAAAATTATCACCGAACGTCTTTACCTTCTTTGATGGTCTCTTCCAATGATGATCACCAGTACTACTATGACTCTCCTCACAGTGAGCCAAAACATATTTTTGAGATGTAAGTAGGACCTCTGCAATTAAACGAATCTACTTGCCACCTTCCTTGTTCTTGGGTAACTTAAGTTGCGGCGGAGGAGGAATAGCACTGCTCATTAAATGATGTCGATTTTCTTCAAAATAACTTCCATGTTTCGTTAACCACCAATCCTTAAATTGCGGAGTGACTTCGTTATGAGGATTTAGAGAGCGGGCTGGCAAGAATACTTGAGAAAATGTGCCACCCCTCGTGTAGGTTCGCCAATGATGTAGCACACTCTTGGGAGTGGCGATAGGAGGGATTCCCCCTATATCATTAGGAATGTTCTTGTAAAATCCAAACTGTCTGCCAAATCGATAAGGACTATACGATTCAATAATCGAGGTGGCTCCGCATTTGGACGATAGGTAGCACGATCGCATGCTAGAAAAATGTGAAGACTCATTAAATGATAGATTTTCATTCTCAATCATGCGATCATGTTTGTTCCTACTTTGGATATTCACATGCCATCGAATACTAGCACCTTTGTGAATCATTTCTCGAGTGTCATGTTCTCCAAAATAAATTGACCCACCTTCGCCAGAAAAGTTGGCCATCTTTGGCCCTCGAATATCCACAGGAATAGGGTAATAAGTGTTGAAATAATGAGCTAACCAACCGTGAACATAGTGCATGAGAAAACAAAAGTACATACGTCCGACTGGATTTGAAGCTTCAGTTATCATTCCCAGGCCATGATATATGTTTGCCAGGACTGGGATGACAAGGCTAAAAGTGCACCCATCAGCCATCAAACTAGCTATTTTAAAGACTCTAGGACGAATGTAAGCTCCCTTCTAAGGGAATACAAAAAGGCACAACCAACAAGACAAAAAAACTACCAAGTATGTCTTATCTCGAAAATTATCTTCTATCCCTAGTTCCGTGAAGAACATACTTTCTCTACTCGACCATTCGTGAAATTGGATCCCCCCACCAGTTGGATTATGGGTAGATCGAGAGCTAGAAGCCTTTTTCGGTTTTCTTGCTGGAGGCTTATCGTATTTTCGAGTACCAAGAAACCAGAATGGAATCCAAGAATTGATGGTTACTTGTGAATCACCTTTAGAGGATGTTCCACGATCATTCTTCAAGGATGTTGTACGATCATCTTTCTGCGAGCAAACTAACAAGTAGTACGCATGGAAAAGATGTTTGCAAGTCTTTGGAAGATGTTTGACCTTATTTCGTGAGTCGGTCAATTCCTTCAAACAGGGAATAACTTCCTCATAAAAATTTCCCTTAATTGGAAGACCCCCGAAAGACCACAAGTCCCATAAAGAAATCGATAGTTCGTCTGCCATGGTGTGGAGAGTGTTAGTTGAAGGACACCAAGCTTCGCAAAAGGCTCGAACAATATCACTGTTACGATCATATGTATACAGAGAAGCCATCACCGCACGAAACAAACGGGTGACATAAAGGATTCGTTCATTTCGGCTAACTACAAACTCTAGCCACTCCCAATAACAATCAGTAAAAGTGAATTCTCCAGGGACCTTCATGACGATATTCCAACGGGTTTGATTCTCAATCAAGCGACGCCCAAGAGATAACACTTGATCGAAAATTAGGAGCCTCATCGTGAATAGATGACTTTAGAACCCACACATTTTTATCCCAAGTCAAAGGCACCTCTGTTGATAATTCAGGAAGGATAGTGCCATTTTCCAAATCTGGCCAGAAATCTGCTAAAGGACCATCTAATGACTCCTCCACAAGAAAACTAAGTCCTTCCTTTGTTGGTTGGTCTCTATTTGCAAGAATCACAAGATACCTCTTGCCATATAAGATACGCTCAGTGAAGTAAACCATAGTTCTACAAAAAAAAAGAGAGTTTTGAAAAAAAAAAGCATGAAAGATGTAAAAATGGCGGACTCTATCATATTTCAAGTTCAAATAAGTGGATGACACCTAGAGACATGACTGTCAGAGTATATGTCAGTTATATATGCCTGCACAAGAAGTTGATTCAGAGCAAAGAGGCGATAGAACACTGAGGTTATTCAAACCTTCCAGTGCCATCTCTCTACAGGTCTGCACGCTAAAGTGATCCGATGCAAAGAGGCGATAGAACACTGAGGTCATTCAAACCTTCCAGTGCCATCTCTCTATAGGTCCGCACACTGAAGTGATTCGAGGCAAAGAGGCGATAGAACACTGAGGTTATTCAAACCTTCCAGTGTCATCTCTCTATAGGTCCGCATACTAAAGTGATCCGAGGCAAAGAGGCGATAGAACACTGAGGTTATTCAAACCTTCCAGTGCAATCTCTCTATAGGTCTGCACGATAAAATGATCTGAGCCAAAGAGCGATAGAACACTGAGGTTATTCAAACCTTCCAGTGCCATCCCTCTATGTGTCTACATGATAAAGTGATCCGAGCCAAATAGGCAATAGAACACTGAGGTTGTTCAAACCTTCCAGTGCCATCCCTATATATGCCTGCATAAGAAGGTGTCCGGGCTAAAGAAGTGATAGAGCATGAAGATCCAGGCCAATAGAACACTGAGATCGAAGCCCATGGAACACTAAGGTCGAAGTCAATAGAACGTTGAGTTTGAAATTGATAACCACCTCTGCTGACTATAACAATCACCCATAGGGGAGTGTCTAGTAGGAGTCAAGTCATTATCATTGCCCTCATTGAACAGGTGACATCCCAACAATAACAAATCAAAAACAACAATCACAAAATAAATACATAATCAAGAAAGATGAAATTAAGTGAGAGCAATAATGACAATGAGAAATTTTGAATCATTCAAATACGCATATTCAATAGGGGCATCACCAAATTGAATAATTACAAAAAAAAAAAAAAGATGAATCTTAAATACATACCCTCTTCGATGAGAAACGAAGGTTGATTGTCCAACAAAAGATTTATCCTTAACAAAAAAAAAAAAAGGGTGAAACATTAAAAAAAAAAATGCAAGGTTTGCAAAGTTGCCAAATTTAAGTTCTAAATCCAAGTTTAATCGAAATTGAGGTGGAATTTAAAAATTGCCTTAAACTAAATTGTTTCATTTCAAAGTTCTTCGAAGGAAAATTTAAATTCAAATTCTATTCAAATATGAGATGAAATGTAAAATTGGATTTTAAATTCAAATTCAAAATTTGATGAAAGTTTAATTTCAAATGTTAATCACATATTCAAGCCTTTTCCAATTCCTATCAGAATTCTAATTCTATTTTAAATTGAAATTTGGAATTATATTGAATTTAAGTATTGGATCTAAAAGCAACATTAGATTAAATTTCAAGAGTATTAAATATACAATATATGTATATACACATGTTGTGCCTAAATAGTGACAGCACAATAAAAAGAAAAGTGTAAAATTAACATGTGTTAAAGAAGAAAAAGTGTGTTAAGGTGGATGAGGGGTAAAAAACAAAAAAAAAATAATAAAATAATAATAATAATAATAATAAGTAAATAAATAAACAAATAAAAAGAATTTAAAAAAATAGTGGCAACATGCATATGTTTTTGTTATGTTAATTGGAAGACTTTTGCCTTGGATTGCAGTATATGGTTCAAGCATCAAGTCATGGAAAATGCATAAAAGTCTTGGCGGTAGAGAAAGAAATAAAAAACAAATTTTGAGCTTGATTTTCTTTTACCAATGGCGGCACAAGCAGGATGCTCGAAGGAAGCTAATGTAAGAGCCGCAAACAAAGACGAAATTGCAAGACCTACAAAAAAAAAAAAAAAAAAAAAAAAAAAAAAAAAAAAGAGTTTGTGAACATTCAAAAGCCAAATAAAGGAACAATTAAAACAAAGAAGAGCAAAGAATATGGTTGTTTGAAAACCATAAAACTCTTACTTGGGTGATTTGTGTCTTAGTCTTTGCAACTTTCTCCAATTTTGGAGGGAAAATTAGACACAACAAATAAGAATTTTTTTTTTTTTTTTGTAAAAAAGATTTTGCCAAATCAAGAATGAAAATCTCCTATAATTTTCATTATGACAAAATAAAATAACTCCAATTTCCCAAATTAATTTGAGGAAAATTTTGTCATAATCAAATATGTAGATTGTCTACCGTTCTTATTACGAAAATATTCTAACTCCAAATATACTTATCAATTGGATGAAGATTTTATCCTAATCAAATATGAAGATTTCCTACACTTTTTATTAGAAAAATATTCTAACTCCAAATATACATATCAATTGGAGGAAGATTTTAGCCTAATCAAATATGAAAATTTCCTACACTTTTTATTAGGAAGATATTCTAACTCCAAATTTACACATCAATTGGAGGAAGATTTTATCCCAATTAAATATGGAACTCTCTTATAAAATATATATATAGCTCCAAATCCATGTCATTTGAAAAAAAAAATATTTGGTCAAATCCAAAAATTAAAAATTTGGCCAAAATAAATTTGACTCACTATTGTAATTCTTCGATTGACAAATAAGAAATGTCAAAGGTGGCAATTAACGTCGATATAATTTCTTTTCGAAATTCACACACGCCTATATGTGCATAAATTTCGAAAAGGAGGCATTTGTTGACTAATAAATTTCGGCCAGTCACAAACTGACACGTCATTAATTTAATTTAGTGATTGATAAATTTGAGACCAATTACAAATCTACACGTGTTCTCAAATTAAATTAAAAGACATAAAAGTTGGCAAATCAAATGACGCCACTTGTCCAAACATCGATCCATCGGGCAATGTCAACTCATCCAATCAAATTATGTCACATGGCGATTGGGCCCGAACTAGGTCATCTTAGGTTTATTAAAATATATTGGGCCAAATTTAAATAAAAATCCATTAAAAATGATTAATTCAAATCCAAGCTCAAAAGTTGGGCCCAAAGCCCACCAAGCCCAAGCCCATACAGGGCCTCTCGAAACCCTATAAATAGAGGAGGCCAGAGAATCTAGAGAATTTCAACATCCAAAATTCAGAAGATTCGAAAGACAAGAAGATTTCTTCAACAAGTTGATCATCTCTTCGTCATCTACAAATTGAAGACTGATCTTCATTGATTTGAGAATAAGCTTACCAGCCCTCAGATCAGAGTTAACATTTGAGAGAAAGCATCAGAGGATTACAAATTAAAGACTGTAACACTTATACTTCAAATCAATAAAATCAAGTTCATTTCCACGAATTAAATTTCCTTTGTCGAAATCTCGTGTGAACAACCAATTACTATGGCAATTATATTCATTTTGTTAAATTAATATCAATTAATTGATTAATTAATTAACTATATTCAATATAAAATTATGTATAAAATGAAAAACAATGAGGGTAAATAAAACATTTTAAAAAGGTATAGAAAATCCTTGTTTGTGGGAAAAGAGGATACCTAGAAATAGTTTATTCTCGGCAAAGTGTTTGTATAAAAAACATGGATTTATAGCTTTTCAAGATCACATTTTATGCTTTCAAATGTATCATAAGAAAGGGCCTTATGATTTATCTCATTTTTGTCACTTTCATCTCCAGAGTCGTTATCTGAATGAGCTGTTAAGCACAATGGGGATCCATCACATTTATATTTTTTCTACTTCATGAATTTTTGTTTGATTTTGAGAATTATAATTCTCCTCCACATCAATTAAATCATTAATTCTACAAGAACTTTCTAAACTATACATATTATCAAGAAAATTCCAAATATCATATGCATATTCAAGATGTAAAATTTTATCACATATTTGTCTATCCAATGCACAATATACGATATTTATAGCTTTGACATTAAAAGTGAGTAACTCATTATTCAATTGCAATTTAGATATATCATACGCACAAACATACACAATGTTAAAATCTATAGCAAGCATAAATGTTATCATTCTATTTCTCCAAACATCATAATTTTTAATACCATCAAAGAATGTGGATCTATTAATAGAATGCTCTTCTGAAGTTATCATAGCTCTAGCAATTAAGCTTTTCAGATAATTATTCAAAATAATAATAAGAATCTTTAAGTATCAAAATAATACTTGAAAAATAATTTATGTAGACGAGCTCCTTGCTTTGGATCCAATTGTTGGAGTGAAAGAATCAAACAATATTGGGAATCAATCCGAAATGATTTATAAAAATATTTTGATTACAAACAAAAGCAAGTGACTCTCATACCAATTGTAGGACCGGACATATGACAACCTTAGAGGGGATGAATAGGGTTTATTCAAACTAATTATAACTTTTTTCCCAAGTGGGCCCAATTAAACAAATGTACACTTTTTTGCTAATAAGCAATTTAAACAATAATTTCATACAAATAAGTTCAATGCAAACTAATCAAGAAATTAATACTAAAACTTTAAAACACCCTATTTGATTCTAATAACAAGATTGGTAATTGATATAGTTAAGAACTACTAATCAAAATAAACCAATACAAACAATTAATTTCAAGTAATATAATAAAATAACAAATTAATTAAAAAAATTAAATAGGAAAGGATAGAGAAATTGACACCGGCAATTTTATAGTGGTTCGGCACAATCGGCCTGTTCGCACGAGGTTTCTTAAGAAACTTGTTTCGTGGAGTTGAACTTGTGTTTATGTGAATTTGATGCGGATGTGGTTCGATCTCTAGTACTTGATCCTCTGATTCTCTCTCAACTGTACGCGTACGCTTGATGTATGGAAGCGGAGCGCGTGGATGCACGTGAAGTTGGAGTCGTGGATGGATGTATGTGTTCCAAGCAACTTCAGTCTTCAAGTATGGTTCAGCTTCAAGAGTTAGGGAGTCTGATTGTAGGGAGAATTCTCTCTGGGCTCTCTGAATGTAAAATTTCTGAACCCTGCGCGTGCGCTTGATATATGAAGCGGAGCGCGTGGATGTATGTGAAGTTGGGGTCTTGGAGGAAAGTATGTGTTCCAAGCAACTTCACGTATGATTCAGCTTCAGGAGTTAGGAGTCTTTTGATTGTAGGGAGAATTCTCTCTAGGCTCTCTGAGTATAAAATTTCTGAACCTTGCGCGTGCGCTTGATATATGAAGCGTAGCGCGTGGATGTATGTGTACGCGTGCGCTTGATGTAGAAAGCAGAGCACGTGGATGTATGTGTACGCGTGCGTGGATGTATGTGAAGTTCGGGTCTTGAAGGAACGTATGTGTTCCAAGCAACTTCAGGTGTGATTCAGCTTCAGGAGTTAGGAGTCTTCTGATTGTAGGGAGAATTCTCTCTAGGCTCTTTAAGTATAAAATTTCTGAACCTTGTAAATGAAGAGAACTTCTCTATTTATAGAGTTCTCAGGTGGGCTTTATGGGCTTGGGCTTGATTGGTCCATGGGTCTGGCCCATTGGGCCCAACTAATTAGATTTGGGCCTTTGGGTCATTTGGGCCAAATTAAGTCTATTTTTGGACTTAATTAAATTTTAGCCCAAACATTAATAATTAATTGAGTAAAAAATAATTAATTTGATCCAACGATGAGGACGGAAACACGTGGCACCATCGAGATTGTCAATTTTCGTCTTCAATTTCAATTTAGGACACATGTAACATTCAATTAGTCCCAAATTTAATTATTTTATAATTTCGCCATTAATTTGGTAAATGACGTGGCAATTTGTGATTGGTCCAAAATTTCTCCTTCAACACGGCCTACTCCACTTCCCAAGTTTCTCTGGGATACTTCACTAGAAGCTCTCGACTCTTTCCACGGCTTAAAGTCGAAGCGTTACAAGTTTTTCATTTTTTGGAGCAAGAACAAACTCGATCATTTCCACAGTTGAGGATCAAACTGTTACAACACTTGTTATGCGTTCAAGAGTAACCCCGTGCAATAGATTTAGAAATGAAGAACAACTTGACAAACTCTCTGAAAGAGTAGATTGATTTACAAATTTTTCGCTCTTACAACAAAGTAATCTTCACAATATATAAATCTCTCTCAAGAATAAGATGAAAAGAAGAAAATGGAATCTTGGAGAGAATAACAATGGAAGCTTTGTGGTTTTGGAGAGGATTGGAAATTTTAAAAATTGTAGTTGTAATTTGTAAATTTGGGGAAGAAGATGAGTTTAAATAAAGAGAGAAGTAGGAGAAAATTAAATTAAATTTCGGCCATTAGGTATTGGTCAAATGAAAAATAAATGGTGAAAATTAAAGGATTTAAAAGCAATATAATTATGGAGAATTTTTAAAAATAAAAAATAAGGGAAACTATTTACACAAAATAGTAAAATTTTTAGATAGTTGTGATAGACGCTGATAGAAGTCTATCAAGGTCTATTAGTGATAGAAATGATAGAAGTCTATCACTGATAGATCAAGTCTATCAACGTCTATCAGTATTTTTTTTGCTATCTTTTGTAACCAGTTTGACATTTTTTCTATCTGTGAAAATTTCCCTATAATTATATCCAATGATAGGTTGCATGTTATTATTTTTTTTTTTACTTAACCGTTAAGACAAACATATATATTTTTAAAATTCAATTTCATTTTAAATCCAAACAAAAACCAAAAGCCTACCATGTGGCACTCTTCATCACTACACATATCACCTTTTAATTGGTCCACTTTGATGAAAAATCTGCCACGTCGCTACTTCGGGTATATTTTCATTAAGCTTGTTTCTATTATATTTTCTACGTTTGAGCTTCGATTTAGGTGATTCAAATTGCGTTGGATTCATTATTCCGAGCACTATGTAATAAACACTTCAAAACACAAAAAATTGCCAGTAAATAAAAGCATGTTAGTTATCATCAAAACATTATTAAAAATAATTAATTTGAAATATTAAAGGCAAAAAATCCAACATGTTTTAATAGCTTGCATTTGAAGTGCAAACTAAAATTCTAGTTATAATAGTCTGTGTTTGGGATACAGACTATTTTAATTTGGGTTAAAATAATTTATGTTTTCATAGTCTTTTGTTTGTAATTTTATTACTATCTATTTAGTTTTTATGTTTAAGGCCTCATTTACTTTCTTGCAATATGAAGGATTGCAGTCCAATTCATGGAAGCGGGCCCACTTAATTATTTTTGTGGTCGTTTACCCGATTTTGTAAACGTAAAGCTTTGGTAGGGCCCATGTTTTAAAATTATCCCAATGTTGCAATTTGATTGCTCTCACCTGAAGTGTCAATTTGACTACAATGGATGAACTACATGGGACCTACTTGAACTTTGACGTATTTTGCTCTTGCCTTCCCTTGGTCTGTGCACCTCGATTTGAGCAAAAGCGCACCACTCTTTCCTTTGAAGACCAAAAAAACCCAGAAATATCAAACTTCATACGCGTTTATTCGCTCCATCCTAGCACTTTTCCTGAATTTCTCATTTTTTTCTCTACATTTTTTTACTCCCAATCATGTTTGATCTCGCTCAGGCTTGCTATCGCTCTTGCTCAGGTACGATCTTGCTCTCGCTCTTTCTCCAACCCTTGCTATGTAGTCAAAATTCGACACTATAGGTACTTCTCGCACTGGTTTAAGATTGCTAGAGTGAGATTATTGTTATTTTTAAAACTTGAATTCAAGTTCCAAATATGTCATTTCATCGATAAATTCTTATCTCACTCTCGTTCTCGCTCAAGCTTGATCTCACTCTCGCTCTAACTCACTCTATGGAAACTAGACACGATAGGTATTTCTAGTTCTAGTTTAAGATTGCAGATCCAAATTATTATTATTTTTAAAAAACCAAAAAGAATATATTATTCATTATAGTTAAAGATTATATACAGTGGCGGATCCAAAATTTTTGTATAGGGGGACACTATATAATAAAAAATTATAAAAAAATATAGAAAAAATAATGTAATCATAGTTTCATAGATCAACTAATTTAATACATATTATAGTTGTCATCTGCGAGTTTTCATGTTTTGAAATCGATCCATGATAACTTTATTATCTAACTTATCTAATAAATCTTTTTCAATAGATGCTATAAGACAATCATTCATCCATTGATCTCCTATCCGATTACGCAATCCAGTCTTCACAATATTCGTAGCAGAAAATGTTCTATCAACAATAGCTGTTGCAACAGGTAAAATCAACGCCAAGGTAAGCAACCGATAAACTAATGGATAAACCTTATCTCTATTTGTCGCAACCATTTTTACCGCAAGATCACATATGCTTTTTAGTTCAACAAGCTCTGAACGCATATCAATGATGTAATTTTGAAGTTGATCCTCAAGCATAAAGAGTTCAATAGCTGTAAATTCTCTTGGATAAAATTGAGCAAGCCGAATAAGTTTTTGTCTATCAAACAGCAAATGAATTAGTCAGATTTAAACAAGCCACACAGAGAAACAGTTCAGTACTTGTTTCAGTAAAACGATAATTCAACTCTTGAAGCTGTAAATCAATGACAGCATAGAAAACTTCAACACGATAATGATGTAAATTTGTAATTGGTTGAGATTTTCGGCTTCATCGTCCTCGAATAAAAAACATGTAATCCATTTTAAGAACTTCAATATCATGACTATTGCCTAAATCAACAACCACTTCCAACAATGAATCCCAACCAGACTCTCTCATTAATTACAATCTTTCTTTACAAAATTTGACTAAATTCATTACATTCATAATATCTTGGTCTTTTCTTTGTAATGCTTGAGACAAGTCATTTGTGATTCCCAAGATAATTTTCATGAATTGTATATTGAAAACAAAGTCAAATGACAAGATCGAATTTATCAGAATCTTTGCTTCATATTTTTGTTCTGAAGTTGATCCATCTTGCACAATTGTCTCAAGTACATCAACTACTGAAGAGAACATTATAATAACTCGTTAGAGTACTGTAATATAATCCCCATCGAGTATCTCCGGGTCGTTTAATCATTATCTCTTGATTTAATCCTCGACCACTTGATATCTCGTCATTATTTAAAGCTTAAAAAATTTTCACGCTATGTTTCTCTCGTAGAATATCTTGACGTGTTGCTGATGCTCCAATAACATTCACCACATTTGTAACGATATAAAAAAGACCAGCAATTTCCACATGATTTTTTGCAGTAGCTATGAGAGCTAATTGAAGTTGGTGTGAAAAACAATGAATGTAAAAAGCACATTCATTTTCTTTCAGAATAAGTGCTTTCAAGCCATTGAACTGGGCATATTACTTGCTCCATCATATCTTTGTCCTCTCAAACTAGCAATACTTAACCCATGTTGAGAGAAAAAATTATCAATAGCTTGCTTAAGTGATAAAACACTTGTATTATTGACAGGTATGATTCCAACAAATCGTCCAACCACATGACCTTTATCCACATACCGTAATACAACTGACATTTGCTCCTTTGAAGATATATCTTTTGATTCGTCTATCAAGATAGAAAATTGTTTATCACCCAAATCTCTTATAACTGTATATATTAACAATTTCTACTGCAATAGAGTTCACTATATCTTTTTGAATATCAGGTGCAATCAATTTCAAATTATTCGGAGCATTTTTCAAAGTGACAGCTTCAATATCCTTGTTGTGGTTGCACAGCCATCGTAACAGTTCAAGAAAATTACCTTGATTCTTTGAATCATTAGTCTCATCATGTCCACGGAATGCAAACCCTTGCCGTAATAAAAATCGAGTACAATCAATTGATGTGCCTAATCAAGTTCGATACTCAACTCATGCTTGGTTAGATATCCTATTTAAAAAAGACTCAATATGTTGCTTTTGTTTCAAAAGATCCTCACATTTACTCCAAGCTTGATTGTGTGCACTATTGAGACCACCAACATGACTTTTCAATTTCTATTTTTTCTTCCAATTAGAAAATCCTTCACTAACAAAACATTCACCTCCTGATTGTTTATCTACTTCTTGTTTGAACAAGTAGCAACATAAATAAAATGCAGCATCCTTTGAAATGCTATATTCTAACCAATTAGAATACTCATTAAACCAAGTTAGATTAAATCGTCTTGACTTTGTTCCAATTTTTTTTAATGGAAAATTATGATTCCGAGGCTGACAAGGACCTTTTTGTAAATATGCTCTATGAACTTGATCTTGAATATTATAATTATATTCAGAAATTTTAGTTCATAGGCCAGGATCTGCATATAGTTCTCCTAAATTGATTTCTGTATAAGATTTATCGGAATCGGATGTATTTTTCTTTTTTGAAGACGATAACTTTATAGTCTCTATTGTTGTTTTTCTTTTAAAATATCTCTCCATGTTGATTTAGAGTTAACTCTACATAAGTATTAACAATAAAAGTATTAAGACTTATAACATAGATTTAAAAGTATAAAAACTAAAAAGTTTGAGAAGAATTTAAAACTTACTTGTGAATTGTATGATACGTATAGCCTGACGAGTGGATGAAAAAATTATCTTGAAGTTTTAACTTTGAAATTAATTAAAAATATATATACGTTAATAATGTAAATCAAAAGATTAAGTAGGGAAAAGAATGAACAACAAAAACGATTGTTTTCTTTTAAATAATGTAAATGAGTAAACACTACTTACTCAAACTTGGGTGGTTTGAAATCAAGTGTGACCCGGCAGTCGCTGCTCTATCAGTCTTAATTATATATCTATATAAATATATATATATATATATATATATATACTCAAATAACAATTAATATATATTAAAAATTTAAAAATCGACAATTTGAGGGGAGCACTATGTAGATCTGCTAGTGATTATATATATATATATATATATATATATATATAATCAAATTAAAATTATATTAACAAAATTTAAAATAATTATTATTTCTTTTTATAAATCCTTAGTTTGGGGATTACATTTTTTGAAATTTGGAGTGTATCATAGTAAAACACCACTTTTCTATTAACAATTACATATGTAGGTAAATATAATGAAAAGTAATCTTATAAAGTTTGAATCCATTGTTTCTACATGTTCATAAGCACAACCAAAGACAATCCATTTATTATTACATTTCAATTACTTACCATACAATTCAATTATAATTACACTCAAATCTCAAACACGATTAAATTCAATTTTTAGTGTATATTTAGTTTTCATTATTCTTATTTTATATTTTAATTTTTTATTGATATTATTTTTATATTTCATTTGAAATCTAAATTAAATGGAAAAATATTATTTAAAAAAAAAAATCGGTGGGCCATCATTTCAATAGACGAAAAGTAATAATTGTTTTGATGGGTAGTTCTTCTTATAAAGTTATTGAACAATGATGTACGACAACACTATGATGTACGAAATTAAGAATTTAATTAGTTTGTTTATGAAAATTTTAAATTACTTTCTAACAAAATCATTTTGACTAAATTTAATTAATTAAAATCTCCATTTGAACAAAAATTTTGGATTCTTCAACTTGCTGATCTTATTAAACCAGTCCTTAAAAATTCTCGATCTTATTGGTCTTTAAAGTTTTGATCAATCTTCAAATCTCTGTATAGCCTTAATTGGTCTTAAAAGATTCTTTCATCTCTCTCTTAATTCTCTAACATCTCTCTTCTCTTAATACCTTCGAAATGGAATATAGTTTTTGATAGGCATTGTATGATCGAGTTTGGCCTTGGATCCAATTCATTGAATTTTTTAAAGAAAGAAAACAGACAATGTTTATAACTTTGAATGTGTTTAAAATATGAAAACTTGTCCATCTAAGCCTGAGAGGTAAAATACTCAAAACGTTATCTTTACAAAATGTCTACAACACTATTTTGAAAACAATAGATATCCCTAAAACTTTGAATGTGTTTAAAATATGAAAACAATGAATCATTTCTAAAATTTGGATATCAAATTTTGACGTAAAATAAATAATATTTTATTACTAACTAATTGAGCTAAGAAAACCCTAAGAATAATATCAATACGTTGCACACTTCTTTTTAATTCCAAGTATAGAGCTCCAAATTGATAAAGTAACACCTATAAAAGTTAAAAAGATAAATTTTCAAAAAGAAAAAGAATAAAAATCTAGAACATGGAGGAAATCTTCCATTGTGATATGGTCATATAGGAGAACAATAAAGCAAACTTTGAATTTTTTTTTTTAAGTTTGCATTTCATAACTAAACTGACATGAACGTCTACAATTAATTTTACAATTTTGACGTTGAATTCTCTTTAAAATATATATATATATATATATATATATAAACGGTGGAGTTTTTTTTTAAATCCACTATTTGTTTATTTATTTTCCCAACTCTAAAAGAAAATCTAATTCTCTACCAACATAATTGTTTTTAAACAAGAAACTAAAAATAAATAAAAAATGGAGTCAATCGGTTATCAAATCCTTTGTATTTATATCTTCAATTTTGGAGAGAGAAACAAAGGATAAAAATGTAGAACATGCAAGATATATCTTCCATTGAGATTTGGCCAATGTAGGAGAGGAATAAAACAACCCTCGTAAAGTATTGTTTAATAATATTATTTTAATTCCTTCGAAAGAAAAACATTTTTTTGGTTGTTTGCGAGCTTGACCTATCAAATTAAATCTTGAGAATTATGAAATTATGATTTTTTTTTTTTTTTAAGTATAAAAGGTAAGAAAATTCGAACAAGAGACCTTGTAGTCGTTATGTCAGTTGAATTAGGCTCGTTTTGACTATAAAATTAGAATTTAAGGAATGAATGTTTTAGAAAAATTGTACATTGGATTATCAACCATAGAAATTAGTGTATCTAGTTAAAGCATTCAAATCACTTAATCCCGTTTGGTAAAAATTTTATTTTTAGTTTTCTATTTTTGAAATTTATGCTTGTTTTCTCCTTTCTTGAAGAGATGTTTGAATTTTTAGTCAAATTATAAAAAGAAAATGTTTTTAAAAATTGAGGTCGTTTAATTGAGGCCCGTTTAGTAACCATTTGGTTTTTTGTTTTTAGTTTTTAAAAATTAAGCTAATAAACACTCCTTCCATCTCTAAATTCTTGCTTTAATATCTATTTTTTATCCATATTTTCAAAAATTAAGTCAAATTTTGTAAACCTAAAAAAGTAGTTTTTAAAAACTTGTTTTTGTTTTTGAAATTTGACTAAGAATTCAAACTCTTCTACTCAAGATTGATACCAACCATGGTAAGAAAATTAGAGGAATTAGACTTAATTTTTAAAAATAAAAAACGAAAAACGAAATAGTTACTGAATGAGACCTGAATTTATGGCTTTTAATATTTTAAAAATGAGTCTGTTTGGTATCATCCTTTAGATCTTCAATTCAATTCAATTCTCAGAAACTGCAAAATTTTCACTTTTTATTTATTTTCTATTTTATAATATAATAACAATCTCTAATTTTTTTATAAAAATAAATGGTAAAAAAAGTTAACAAATGTTAACAAATTCTCTTATTTTACACTTTATTTCTACGTCAATTCTCATTCTTCATTTTAACAAGTATATCTTAATTTTTTTACAACACAATATCAAAATTCAAAATTAAAATGGTTGAAAAATATAAATAAACAATTTTAATATTTAAACTCTTCATGAGAGAGTGTGTTTTTAGAAATGATCCAGCATTAATGGAATTATATGTTTTTCTTCAAAGGTTATTAATAAATTAAAATTATTATTATTATTATTATTTTATTGTATTTTGTCGATATGTTTATTTTTGTTTACTTTTCTACATTTTATTTGTGATTAATTTGTAATTTTAAAATATCGATGATAATGTCAAATCAATATGAATTTTTTTAAAAGTTAAAACAAATATATAATTTTATAACTATATATATTAATAAAAAATTATTGTAAAAACTACTTGATTTATGTTTAAAACAAATATATAATTTTGTTTTTTTAAAAAAAAAACACAATTAACAAACAGGTTTTTTTAAAAAAAAAAATTAAAACAAAAAACAATTACCAAACATATTTTTCGCTTTTAAAAAATAGAAAACCAAAAATAGTAATCAAAGATGTATGAATTTTGTTTTTTAAAAACTGAAAATCAAAAATAGATTTTCAAAAATTAAATCCGGTTATTAAAATGGAGTTACTTTTTTTTAGTTTTCAAATTTTTATTTGATTTTTTAAAACATTAATAGAGAGTGAATAACAAAACAAAGAAAAGAAACTTATAGGTGGAATAAGTGTTTATAAGATTAATGTTCAAAAACTAAATGACCAAAGACAACCTAAATTTGTATGAATCCATCATCTTAAATTTTTTAGTTGATTGACAATTTATCGTATCCAATTATATTGACATTTTTATCCTCCTAGCAGTTGAGAAAAATATGTTATATATAGAAATTGTGCAACATTCTAACAAATAGATTACACATAAACTATAGTAGTCATCACCGGCGGATTTAGTATAGGCGGAGCCCCCCTCAGCTATATGCTCCATATATATATATAAAACATAATATTAATACCATTAGCTAATTTAATGATAAATCTATCTCCCAGCATCTTCTAGACCCCGTGTTCAAGTCCTACTTTTTACATTTATTATTTTAAAATTTTCCTTCCTTAACGGCCCTTCAATTTTCGGAAAAAAAAACAATAATTACACACTAATTCCTACTAAATACACGTGAAAATTAAGAAGGAAGTCATTGACTATTCAATATCATTTAAAATTTTATTTTTCTTTTTATAAAGCTTCAACTTCAATAAATCTTTAGTTTTTTAATTTATTCTTCAACTTCTTTTTGGCTTCTTTTTCAATTTCTTCTCCTAGTTTGTGAGGTATGTTTTTATTTTTTTTCTTATTTTTATGTTTGTTATCTTATTTATATGCATTTGGTTTTAATATTTTAAATCATTCTTATTTTTTGTTTTAGTTTTCTAAATTTCTCCTTCGACTTTTTTCTCCTAGTTTGTGAGGTAAATTTTGTAATTTATTTTCTTCTTCTTTTTAAGTTTGTTATTTTATTTATATGCATTTGGTTTTCATATTTCAAATCATTCTTATTTTTGTTTTAGTTTCTTTATTTTATATTTATTTTATTAATTTTTGAAATAATTTATGGATGTTAAGTAAACATCTTAAACTCTGCTTGTTGGGATGTTTAAGTTATGATATTATTGTTACGTTGTCAAATTCTTCTTTATTTTTTTTGTCATTACAATGTTATTGTAGATTTAATTTGAAATTTAATTTGAGAAATTGTGATGTACAATTGGGATGTACGAAACTCAGTAAATTTATGAACTTTTAGAACTACTCACTTATATATTATTTTTATTGAATTATAAAGCCCTTGTCAACAAAATTTCTAGATCTGCTACTAGTAGTTGTAAATAATTAGATTGACAATAACAATATAGCATCAAATAAAAATGCATCTGAAAGCACAAAAAATGAGATGAGAGATAGTCATAGTCGAGTACCGCTTCTAATGATTATCTCAACATGTTATAAGGACTAATTTCGATACAAAAAGTAATTTCAAATTACACGAATCTCGAAAACTATTGGATACCTATCTCCAACAAATTAAAATCATAAAAAAAAAAAAAAAAAAAAAAAAAAAAAGATATAGAAAGGAGAAGTCCGTAAAATGTGATACACCCAAATGAAGAAACAAACTACCGTTTATAACCAAACAAAATTATAACTTCTTAAAGCAAAAGGAACACATAATAAATGCTCATTAAATAATTTCAACTACTACATATTTGTGAGTAATTACATCATTTTGCAGAATAATAGAAGAAAGTCTTAAACTATACTTCAATTCCCGGTTCTCATAAATTTAAGGATAAATTGTAAAAATTACTCCTAAAGTATGATAGAAATTTCAATTCACAGCGGTTATAAATATGTGGTAATATAAAAATTATGGATAACTTTTCATTTTTAAAATTTGTGTATGATAATAAATATACCCATTGTTGTTCAAAATACTTTGTTTATGCTTTATTTATAAAAGCTCACCTAATTGATTGAATAGAAAAGATCAAAATTTTAGAATTAGTTTTTCATTCAAATCTCGTATGTATATTATTTATTCAAATATTGCAAATTTACCTTAAGATTCATTTTTAATAAAAAGTAATATGAAATCTTTAAAAATGTAAATATATTATATATAACTAATTTATTGAAATAACAAAAAGTGATATTAATTTTAGATATGCATTAATTTATTATTTTGTCAAAATTTAGGAGATAGGAGTAGATATTTCAGAAGTTTTGTTCAAATATTGAGCTACAAACAAGTAAATATGATAATAATATATTTTTTAAAAAAAATGAATGAATATAATAATAAATTAACAGAAGAAAATAATATATTTTATTGATATGTTGATCACACACTCTTTTGTGAATGTAAAGTTTTTCACATGTCAATTTATTGCAAAGAAAAAATTAATTGAAATATTATTGGGATTATTATTTGAAAACAGATCAAACAACAAAATCAATTTTGAAAATCCATGTTTCAAAAGGCATATTTGATTAGTTAGATGCTTTTCTTGTAGACATCTCAAGATAGTCCATTTATTTTTCTTTGAGCAATACTTTGATATTCTTCGATTGAACCATCTTTTGTGTATCTCACTCTAACATTAAAAAAAAGTCAAAAAATATTGTTTTTTTTTTAAAAGAAGAATTTGTCACGTGATAAATTATTGTTATGCAATTAGGCAGCCTATAAAAAGATTGGGGTAACCTATGATATGCCAAAGTTTTTTTTCCTTTATCCTCATTAAACAAAAAAGAAAAAAAATTCAGAAATCTAGATATTAATCTCATATAAATCTTAGACTCAGACTAAATAAATGACACTGAAAATATTGTTTTAAGAATATTATTTTCCTTGTTGGTAAGTTTGACTAATAAAAGTAAGGTTTTTTTTTTTTTTTTTCATATCTTTATTTTTCATTTCTTGAGTTATCATAGGAACTTTTTCCTAAATATACTATCTTAAAAGAATATTATTTTCGTTCCTCGCAAGTTTGACTTATCAAATTAGGACATTTCTTTCTATCTTCTTTTCTTTTTATGTTTGGACATACGAAAAAATTTCAAAAATATTTTAAAAAAGAAATAAAAAGAATTTGTCACATGACAAACTATGATTGGATAATTTAGTAAAATACACACACATACGTGTAGCCTAAGATTTATCAAAGGATTTTTCTTTATGAAATTAAGAATTTTCATAGAAATTATTTTTCTTAGCTCATTAAATAAGGACTTATTTTAGGACAACTAAGTTGTAAGAGAATTGTATTTTGTTGTATACACATGGTGGCCATAATGGCACTTTCACCTTCTCTTGTATTGGAATTTAAAGTCAATAAACAATATATTCCTTTTTGTAAGGTTCAAATAAGGAGGTTGCAACAAGAGGAATTCTCGAGTGGTCATCCAACTTACTATCATTTTCATCTAACCATCCTTAACTACAAAGTTCTAATGGGATCCCACGGAAAAGTAGTGGTATGTATTGCAATTCACTTGTAAATATTATATTTTTTATTAGTTTTCGTGTCAAATATGATTACATGTGAATAGTTCTATTTTTCCTTTTTTTTTTATTCTTTTTAGTATAATAGGTAAAATAGGTGTAGGAAGATTTAAACCATAGACCTCATCAACACATATACATGTCAGTTGAGATTATGCTGGCTTTGGCTTTCCTTTTCTATTTAGATACATAGTTATGAGAATTTATTTGTTCTTATGTAAAAGAATTGAAATACTAAATTTGTAACCTTAAAATGATGGTTAGATGAATGAAAAATTAAATTTAAAATACCTCCATAGAAGTAGAAAATAAAAGAAAATGGGAGAACCAAAAGTAAAAAACTATAAACTATAAACTTTGGCTCCAATGGATAAAAATCTGGGAAATTGTCGTGTATAGAAAAAAAACAAAAGTAATTACACATATAGAAAAAAGTGCACCCATGCTTTTGTATTTCTTACCTTTTTTTTTTTCTATATGTGTAATTACTTTTATTTTTTTTCTATCTATGAAAAGACCCCTAAAAATCTCTTTGTTTTCTCTTTTTAAATCAAAACTTGAATTCGATCAAATTCTAGACTTGAATTCTTGATCAAATTCTAAAAATAAAAATAAATTCTTGAAAACTATTTTTCTTTTAATTTCAAATTTTGATTCAGTTTCTTAAAATATTAATAAAAAGTAGACAACAAAATATAAAAATTTATGAGGTTGAAATAATGATTATAAGCTTTTTTATATATATATTATTTATAAACTTAATTTTTAAAACTAAAATTTAAAATCAAAGGATTATAAATGAGATCTAAATAGAAATAGCAAAAGTTTACACTTCTCTATCTTTTGTGTGTAGTTGTTGGTGGTGTGAATCTTAGGATGTGTGTGTATATATAACTTTTTGGTCATTAAACTAGAATGTGTTCATGAGTTTTTTATTTGATTAATATAAAATAGGAAAATTTTTAAAAATAAAAAAAATAAAGGAAACTATTTATACAAAATAGCAAAATTTTTAGATAGTTGTGATAGACACTGATAGAAGTCTATTAGGGTCTATCACTGATAGATGCGGATAAAAATCTATCACTGATAGATGTTGATAGAAGTCTATCAATGTTTTTTTTATTATTTTCTGTAAATAGTTTGACATTTTTTCTATTTGTGAAAATTTTTCTGTAAAATTTTTATTTTTAATTATGAAATTTAATTATTTTTGTAATTTATCTCTTCACATACAAAAAAAGAAGAAAAAAAAAGGAATTCTTGTACCCTTTCAAAAAAAATTTAAACACATTATTTTAGAGTTCATGTCTGATGTATAAATGATGCTTAGGGATATTTAACATTTAGATATATATGGACAATTTTGTTTTTAAATTCAACTTCTCTCTGTGGAATTAACCATTTAAATGAATAACATTAAATAGACGATAATTCTCTATGGAGGATGAATTTTAACCTCTCTCCAATCCTTACAAAATTAAACGAAAATTTTTATAGGGATGAGAAATGAAACGGAAAGCATGGCAACGTCCAACCCTATCCCCATCCCATAAACATCTCTTAATGATACTCCAATTTCCTTAGTTTGTCGGAGTTGAAAATTAAAATGATCTTTTTACTAATCATCCTATAAACTTTAGTTTGATTCTCAAGCACTAATAAAAGAAAATTTTATTTTAAGAACGTTGTGTGCTATTTAAGGATTAAAATATCAATGTCCATATTAATGTCAAGATCTCAATTTTACAGATGGATGAATATTTTATGAAATTATTTAAATAATTAATTAAGTTATTTTTACTTTCATACTAAATTATAGTCTTCTTATTATTAGTGTATATCTTCATATTAGGCTTAATAGATTTTTTTTTTTTGGTTTTATTAGTATTCATTAAAGATCTTGGAGATATCAATAAATTCTTAGTATCGATGTCAAATCTTTAGATTTACCGATATATCAACATATATATCGACGTAAGAATATTTCGTTTGATAACTATTTGATTTTCTATTTTTTTAAAATTGTGCTTATAAATACTATTTTTACCATGAGTTTTTTTTTTTTAAATTTAATTTTCTTAAAATATTTATTCAAAACCAAGCCATACTTTAAAGCTATTAAGAAAAAAAAAATTTATAAACGGTTAAAATTTGGTTAAAAATTTAAAATATTTTTATAAGAGATGTGAAACCATAGTAAACAATTATGAGGAAACAATCATAATTTTAACAAATATAAACATAAATTTAGAATTTGTGTCAAACGAGACTTTAGATTTCAAAACCTAGCTTGAGTTCTAAAACTATTTTTAAAAAGTATATAACAAAAAAAATATATTTATAGGTAGAAGAGTCTGCATAATTTTCTTTAAGAAAAACAAAAACAGATGGGAGCTGCTTATAGTACTTTTATATGTTGGTTATGTTATAATATTTGACTTTTTTTTTTTTTGTTTGTTAAATTATAAAAAATGTCGTGTCAAAAATACCCCTAAATTTTTAAAAGTTTCAAAAATATTCTTAAACTTTAAAAAAGAGTTCAAAAATAACCTACAGTTAGTTTTGGATGGAAACTGTTAAAGTTTTGTTCCAAAAATACCCCTGAACTTTCAAAAGTTTAAAAAATACTATTAACTTAAAAAAAAGTTAAAAAATACCTTCATTGTAAATTTATGAACAAAAACCATTAATACCTCGTTGCAATTTAAATTTGCTCCTAACATTAATATGATGATCAATTTGTTTGAAGTTTTCTACTCTTATTTTCCTGGTAATTTTCCAATTCTTAGTTTACACCAATTTTCTTACCAACCAAAATCTTAAGTTAAAACATAAAATCTCACAAAATCCAAAAATCAAAATCTCATCTTAAACATATCAAAACGATTAATAGTCAAATAAAAAAAAAATGTATTCGGTTATTAACACTCAACTACTAACATTTTTTTTTATCGTTTTAGTATGTTTAAGTGGAGATTTTGATTTTAGAATTTTGTGAGATTTTATGTTTTAACTTAAAATTTTGGTTGGTGAGAAAATTGGGTAAGTTAAGAATTGGAAAATTAAGAGAAATAAGAGTATCTATATGGAAAAAAAATGAGGATATCTATATAATTTGTTTTAAAATTCATTATTTTCGAACCTGAAAACTTCAAACAAATTGATCACTATATTAACGTTAGGAGCAATTATAAACTTTTTTTTTTATTTTAAAGTTATTTTTGCAACGAGGTATTAACGATTTGTGTTCATATACTTATGGTGAAGGTATTTTTAAACTTTTTTTTAGTTAAATGTATGTTTGAAACATTTGAAAAGTTTTTGGCTATTTTTTAAATCAAACTTTAATGGTTTCCATCCAAAACCAAAACTAACAGCAGATGCATTTTTGAACTCTTTTTAAAAATTTAACCGTATTTTTGAAACTTTTCAAAGTTTAGGAGTATTTTTCACACAAAATACATAGTTCAAAGACATTTTTTATAATTTAGCTTTTTTTTTAAATAAATACTTTTGTTAACTTAGTTTAATTTTTAGTATACATTTAATTACTATCCCAACAATAAAGTGGATGAATGTGAAAATAAACTACACAAACGCCTTATAAAGACTTTAATATTGTCCGTGTATCAGGAAAAAGAAATTATAATTAAAGTCAAATTTCAATGGTTATTTGATATATTTGTATTCTAAATATTGTAATGTTAGATGATTTTTATTTTAATGTTTTGTTTTTATAATTATAGTCAAGGTTCAATGATGTCCATTTTTTATTAAGAAAAAGAATTATGTAATAAGCAAATCATAATGTTGGATTAATCTGGTCTAAGTAATGAACCTATACAAAATTATTTGTTTTGCATTAGAGAAATCTGTAAAAGAAAAAAAATTTAACAATATGTGAAGTGGGAAAATCGAACCTCTGATTTTGAGGTTAGTACAAGTAATATTATACCAGTTGAGCCACGTTCATTTTGGTGGAATCAAATTTTTGACTTTCTGTGCATTTTTATCATATAACTTGACAAGTTATATTGATTTTCACCTTTAAAAAAAACTTTCAAATTTATCAATTTAGATCTTAAATTTTTTATAAATTTACCATTTATACTCTTTATTCTAATCACCCACTAATTTTAACAAACATTTACGTAAAAATGGTAAACTCACTCTAAAAAAACGAAGTTTTATCCTAAATTTAAGGAAAATTACTATAAACAGAAAAAAAAATATCAAACTATTTATAAATATAGAAAAATTTCACTGTCTATTCGCGATCGACTGCGATAGAATGCTATTGCTTGAGCGATAGACTTCTGATAAATAATAAAAATTTTCTATATTCGCAAATAGTTTGGTTCATTTTTCTATATTTAAAAATATCCTTAAATTTAAATTGTTTAATGCACAGCAAAAAAAACAACCATTAAATAACTCCACAAAAACTTACTAATTTCAAAAGAAAAAAAAAACTAAAGGTTGTATTTAATACTTTCGATTCCATACCAAATATAATTTATATAATTTATTGGAGAATTTTTAAAAATAAAAAAATAAGAAAAATTATTTACACAAAATAACAAAATTTTTAGATAGTTGTAATAGACGATTATAGAAGTCTATCAGAGTCTATCAGTGATATAAATGATAGAAATTTATCACTGATAAATGCTGATAGAAGTCTATCCATGTCTATCAGTATTTTTTTTTACCATTTTTTTAAATAGTTTGATATTTTTTTTATCTATGAAAATTTTCCTAATTTTTTTATAGGTACAGAAAAATATTTGTCTCAATCATTTTTTTTAAAACAAAAGTCTACAATAAAGTATAAATTGCAACCTCTTTTAAAGTTTTAAATGAAAATTATAACATTTATCCAAAGAAAAAGTTAATGTGATGAAACTAAAATTTAGAGGTTAATTTATTATTATTATTATTATTATTATTATTATTATTATTGGAAAACAAGATGCCTAGTTGCTATGTTGTTTTATACAAGATAGTGGCTAATTTAATTTATTTATTTTAGAAGTTTTAATTAATTTTTAGTTAAATTACAAATTTAATACTTAAACATTCAGGTTGGTGTTAATTTCCTCGTTGAACTTTTAAAACTATCTAATAAGTCTATAAAATTTCATTTTCTTTGTCCAATAGGTCCTTGCAGTTTAAAGGTTCTAATAAATCCTTAAAAATTCAATTTTGTGTTCTATAGTTGTTCGAATTTTTTAACTTTGTCTTTAATATGTTATGGACCTATTCAATAATTTTTTTATAGTTCTACTAGACATAAAATCAAAAGTTTATAATTTCATTAGACATAATATTCAAATTTATATGTAACAGAAAAATTAACTTAAAATTTTTTTAATATGTCCAAAACTTGTTAGAGACAAAATTAAAAATTTAAAGAATCTATAAAATATTTTTAAAATTCAGAATTTTACTACTAATAAAAAAAGAAATTAAAATTCAGAGATTTATTAGATACTTTTATAAGTTTTAACCAAATAAATACAAACTTTTATAAGTTTTAACCAAATAAATACAAACTTGTAAAATTAAGGAATTAAATTTGTAATTTAATCTCATGTTTTTAAATTTTATATTATATTTATATAATACTATTTAATCTACTTTGTTAATATTATTCATGGAATCTTAAACACTGGCATGCTCACATTAGATTATTGAACATGTTCATCCTACATCATAAATTTAATATGTATTTTATAAATTATCACAATTTTTTTATATGGTAATTTTTTAATATGGTAAGTTTGACTCTTTTTTTTTTTTAAGTGTGCTTTTCAATACATCTGAGTTTGAGCTTGATTTAAATAATTAGGCAGTTTTTGTAAAATTTTAAACGTTTTGCTATATTTTATTTTATGTTTTTTATGCAATTGTCTTTAGATGGAATAGTTGCAATTATAGCAATACCCAAAATATTAACATATATAACACAATGAAATTTTTTTTTGCAGATATAGTAAAATGTAGATTTAGGCTCTTGGAGTCTATTAGGGATAAACTCTATCACAGATAGATTTTGTAATATTTGCAATTTTTTTAAAATTTTGCAATATCACATATAGATTTTGCAATATTTGCAAATTTTTTAAAAAAATTGCTATACACTTAATTATTAGCTTTAAAAGTGTTACCCATTTGTAATTACCTTTAGATTTATTTAAGTTTTTTTCTTAAAGGCAAGCTTAATTTATAGAAAGTCTGCCAACATTCGACTGTAGGATAAAGTTCCATACATCACGCTTACAACTAGAAATCAACAAATCAGAAAAATGAGAAAGTCAAACAAATGACACAACAAGAAACCCTCGTCGAGCCAACTCATGAGCAGTCTTATTCCAATCTCTCCATACAAAGCGAAAATTGATGGACTAGAAAGAAGAAGACAAATATCAGATATCTACGATATAAGATACAACTTCCAGATAAGGCTCGATTAACAATTCACAATAAAAAAAAATCGTAATAGAAATCACCTCTCATTGAATCGCCAATGCCAACCCATCGACAACTGTTCTAACTTCTGCACAAATAGGGGACAAATAGGACTGATAAAGTCATACAAAGTAGCCTTGACCTTCATAGATGCATCTAGAAGGACAATCCAAACCCAACAACCTTTTTCCCTTCAGGACAGGAAGCATCCACATTCATGATTGAAGACCTCCAGAATACCGAACAAGCTTGACCACGAAGACCTAAGATTAACGACATATGTCAATGAAACAGAACTCAAATAGGCACATAAATAATCAACAATTCACTCACATCGAAAACGAATAGAAGGAGGAGATTCTTGATGGTAAAACTTATTACGATCCCCCCAAATAGCTCAAGTCCTAACACAAACAAGAATAAAATCATCCACCGAAAAGCTTCAAAAATTCATTCACCCAAATACGACATCCAAAACACTAAAAATCAATCTGATTCTAAGCTAGAATAAGAGGCGTTTAAATTCTCCTTCATGATCACACCCAAATAATACATGCTCCATAGATAAGGAGAGATATCACTATGTTGTTGTTCATTTTTTATTTATTTTATTTTACATGTTTATCAAAATGTATTTATTTCTTCTAAATCCTGAATTTATCAAAATGTCAAACTCAACTATCTCCAGCCACCCAACAACTAAAAAATTATTCAAAATACACTCTCAAGAACTTTGTCTTAAAAAATTATATAATGTCAACGTTCTAATAATGACAAAGGCTAAATAGATGTATAGTAAAAAAAATTACATAATTGCCTTAATTTTTTTTTTAAAAATGAAATAAGCTAGCTTGTAATTCTATTTATAAATATACATTCACTTCATTTATTTTTCTTTATTTTGTATGTTGTTGTTCATTTTTTATTTATTTTATTTTACATGTTTCTGTTATTATTATCATTTGTATCTTTCGTTTTTTTACTTTTCTTTTATGAATATGGTTTAATAAAGAAAACTATCATGGGTTGGCCTAGTGGTAAAAGAGGAGACAAAGTCTCAATATATGGCTAAGAGGTTAAGATTAGTCGAAGTGCGTGTAAGCTGGCTCGGACACTCACGAATATAAAAAAAAATAGTTTAATAAAGTGGAAGAGAAAAAACCCACAGAAGAGAGAGAGGATGATTTACATATATATATATATATATATTCATAATGCTCTGGAGTGAGAGAATTGAACCTCTAATCTCGAGATCAAAGCTTTGTACCGATTGAGTTATAATTATTTTGACAAAAATGGTAATCATATATGCAGTCAATATATATGTAGTCAAAAGTCAAATAGTTATCAAATGGATTTTAAAAAGGGGGATTTTTAAAAATAGAAAAATAAGGAAAACTATTTACACAAAATAATAAAATTTTTAGATAGTTGTGATAGACGCTGATAGAAGTCTATCAAGGTCTATCAGTGATAGAAATGAGATAAGTCTATCGCTGATAGATGCTGATAGAAGTCTATCAATGTCTATCAGTGTTTTTTTTGCTATTTTATGTAAATAGTTTGACAACTTTTCTATCTGTGAAAATTTTCCTTTTAAAAACCTATAAATTAGATTTAAAATTTAGGTGTTTTTTAAAAAATAAAAAATAAAATTTAGAGACTTAGTAGACACAAAAGTGAAAAGTTATTAAAGACTTATCAGTGACTTATTAGATACAATCTTAAAAATTCCTAGACCAACCATTTGATTTATTATTTATATATAGTCAAGAAAACAATTTACTCCCATTTTATTCTTTAAATTTTCAAAACTTCATTGAACTTTCAAATCTACCATTTTTTTTTATTCTCAAACTTTTATAATATTTATTTTAGTTTATAAATTTTTAAAAACTTATTGTTTTGGTCCATACTTTTATTTTAACAATTTTGAGTATCTGTATATATTAATAAACATGATTTCAAGCCAAAAAGTTAGAAATGAACATAAGACAAAACAAATTTAGGGTAGATAAGTAACATAGCACATATCAAAATGATCGTTTTTTTAAAATATAAGATTGTTTGGGCCCCCAACTTCAAGTGGATGATTTATATTTGGGGCTTCAATTATAATAATTAGTATTTTCAACCACTATAACCTACAATTAACTCAAGTATTACTATTTCAAATTCTTCTTTGTTACAGTTGTTTACTATTCGTTACGGTATTTAGTATTTCCTACTCGTCTTCTCTTTCTTTCTTTGTTAGAGTGTTTACTATTTCCTATCCACATAGAACCCACTGCTCCAAACACCCCTTGAAAGATTGAAATAGACGTTTAGAAAATTTGAGGATCGAAATAGAATAAACTTAAACGTGTAAGTACTATAACAAACATTTTAAATATTTAAAAACTAAAATAGATATATCAATGTAAACATAGCTTAGCACTAATTGACACCTGGGGAGATTTAAATTTTCATACTCTACCCACACACACAAAATAAACATGTAAAATTATTATTATTTTTTTAATTTTAAAGAAAAAGAGATAATTAAAGAGATTAATGAAGGTGTAACTTTAATTAAATGGGTCCAACCAACCACATTACATAATTGGTGTAAGAAGTGGGCCCTATTCTTCTCCACAAAACGCATCTCTTTTCGTTTCATTTGTCTTCCTCTTCCATTTCCGACCTCTTTGGATTTTTCCCTTTCCGTTTCTTCTTCTTCTTCTTCTTCTTCTTCTTCTTCTTCTTCTTCTTCACTCTCTCTCTCTAAATCCCCATTTTCCCCTCTAATTCTTCTTCTCCATGTCTAAGCAGACCTACAGAGTGTGTTTCTGCTTCCGCCGGCGTTTCAAGATGACCGCCGGCGAAGCCCCCGACGAGATCAAGAAGCTCTTTGAGCAGTACTCCGAGAATGGGATCATGAACCCCGATCATCTTCAGAGATTCTTGATCGATGTTCAGAAAGAGGTCAAGACCACGAGGGACGACGCTCAGAACACGATTGAAGGCTGTACTAACGAACTCAAGCATTTGAACATCTTCCATCGGAAGGTTCTTAATCTTGAAGCCTTCTTCAAGTACCTCTTCAGCGATCTCAATCCTCCTCTCGAGTCTGTTGAGGTAATTGCTCTTGAATTTTCAACTTGTTTAGTTTCTTTCTCTATGTGCTGTGGAGGACTGGTGTTGCTTACTGTCGATTGTGTGTAGTAATCAATTAATTGTTTGAATTCTTTTTGTGTTCTTGCTTGTATTGAAAAGGGATCCTGGATCTCTCTCTCTTTATGCGTTGTCGGTGTGTGTTTGTATTTCAAATGTAATGTTTGTTTTTAGCTTTTCAATCACTGAACATGGAATGGGATATATTCTGCTTCTTTTTTTCAGGTGCACCATGATATGAGTGCTCCTTTGTCGCATTATTACATATATACAGGTCACAACTCGTACTTGACTGGGAATCAGCTCAGCAGTGACTGTAGTGATGTGCCCATCATACAAGCTCTGCAGAGAGGAGTTAGAGTAATTGAATTGGATATATGGCCGAATTCTTCAAAGGATGATATAGATGTTCTTCATGGCAGGTGTTCTTTTGTGTCTCCTTTCTTTCTTTCTTTTCTTTTTCAGTAATGGGTATCTTTTGTTTTATGTGGATTTTATGTTTTTTCCTTAATAGTTCCTAATTGGGAGATTGCTTTTCAGGACACTTACTACCCCTGTGGAGCTTATTAAATGTTTGAAATCTATTAAAGAGCATGCTTTTGTTGCATCTGAATATCCAGTTGTAATAACATTGGAAGACCACCTTCCTCCCAATCTTCAAGCTAAAGTGGCTGAGGTGCAGTAGTTTAGTTTTTTGCCCTCTCCTCCCCTTTTTGTTTGTGTATATGTGTATTAAGACCTTATTATTTTTGGAACTGTTGTAGATGGTTACAAATACATTTGGAGACATCTTGTTCTCTCCTGGCTCTGAATGCTTGAAGGAATTTCCTTCTCCTGAATCACTAAAGAAAAGAATTATCATATCAACTAAACCACCTAAGGAGTACCTTAAGACTAAAGATGTTCCGAAGGAGGGTGAGGCACAGAAGGAAAAGACTTCTGGTGAAGATAAAGAAACATCAGCGTGGGGGAGAGAAGTGTCAAGCTTGAAAGGTGGTTCTGTGACTGACTACAAGGTGTGTGATGGAGCCCATGAGTTTTGTCATCCATATGTTTTTTAAAACAGTTTTAACAGTTTTTGATCTAATTCTTGGTTTGTACATCACAGCAAGATTTGGATGATGATAGTAACGATGAGGAAGATACTGAGGATGGAGATCCCAAGTCTACAGACTCTACACATTATATTGCTCCTCAATATAAAAATCTGATCGCTATTCATGCGGGAAAGCCTAAAGGTGGAATTGATGCATGCCTCAAAGTGGATCCCAACAAAGTTAGACGTCTGAGCTTGAGTGAGCAACAACTAGAAAAAGCAGTGCTTACTCATGGAAAACAAATTGTAAGGTATGAACAAATCTGTTTTTCAATTAATGACATTGATAGTATGTAGTGTCTAGTTAATGATCTTTGACATGAAGGCGTCTAAATGTGCTAAGTGAACATACATTTTAATGGCTCGCATTTAGGATGTCCAAATTCTTGTGAGAAGTTCTGTTATGCCTCCTACCCGAAGGAGGAAAAAGAAACCTCCTATTATTAATGTATTTAACAGAAATGGTAAAAATGGTAATTATGGTAACGTGCTGTCTTCATATAGTAGTTAGCTGGTTGTTTAAGGGTATCTTTGTTATTGGAAATTTTGGAGTTATTTTGAGAGGGGATACAGACCTCTCGAATTGGCTGAGTGTGTATAGTGACATCTTTACTCTACCATTCATAAATAAAGTTCCCTAGATACCTATCAAGTTCTTGTGTTTATTAGAAAAGGCAGAGTCAGTGTGCATAAAGCCATATTCTTTTAACTGATTGAGGAAGGGAAACTTTTGGGGTCTAAATGCCCTAAAGTTCAGTGATTGTGTAATTATATGGATGGATATGTAGGGTTAGGATGGTGCAGCTTTTGTTAATCTGTCCACCGCTTTAGGCATTGGTATTTAATATGATCTACGATAATAAAGAAAAAACATTTCCTCGTTCTTTCTTTTCCTTAATGGAATAACATTGTTCATTATTCCGGAGTTTATATCTTCATGCGGTTCATATGTTCTCTCTGGGATTGCTCATTCTCAGGGCAAATTTTTGTTATTTTTCTTGAGTTTTCTCTTCTTACTTGCTATAGGTTTACTCAGAAGAACATCTTGAGAGTCTATCCAAAGGGGATCAGGTTTGACTCATCCAATTATAACCCAATGATTGGGTGGACTCATGGTGCTCAAATGGTTGCACTGAACATGCAGGTTATTTTGTCTTCCTCCTTATATCGAATCAGAGATTTAGATATAGACTGTTTAATTACAAAATTTCTTTGATTCATTCTTTCCCATTTTTCTCTTGTTTGTTGAGAAGAAGAACGTTTGAGCTCTAGCCGTTTGAGATGAAAGATTAGATAGCATCTTAACTTCTTGCTAACCACCTAATTTGATAATATCGTATGAAACTAAGACTCCCCTTCCTAAGCATTTTTCCCTGGTTAATTTATATCCAATGATCCAATTTTCTTAATCTCAGCATTTTGTTGATTAGTTATGGTTTGTTTCTCCAATTTTCCAATCACTGAAAATTATCTGTGAAATATAACAGGGTTATGGAAGGTCACTATGGTTGATGCATGGGATGTTCAGAGCTAATGGTGGTTGTGGTTATGTGAAAAAACCAGATTGTATACTGAAGCCTGGTTCAGATGATGAGATCTTTGATCCTAGAGTTAGGTTGCCTGTGAAAACAACTTTGAAAGTAAGTGCTCCGCAACTTTTTTATCTTCTCATTTGTCTGTGCTTCGGTTTCCTTTGCCAATAGACCCCACTGACAATGTTGGTTCTATTTTCTGTTGAGAAGGTGACTGTGTACATGGGAGAAGGATGGTACTATGATTTTCATCACACACACTTCGATGCTTACTCTCCACCAGACTTCTATACGAGGGTATCTCAATGATAGACTTGTTTGAATTGATTTTCTAAGCGCTTAAAAATATTTTCTTCTTAGCATTTCATTTTTCCACCCTCTATGAAAGCATAGTTTTTAGATTAAAAAGGTATAGCTAAAACCTGTTTATGCAGGTGGGAATTGCTGGAGTCCCAGCTGATACCGTAATGAAGAAAACAAAAACATTAGAGGATAACTGGGTGCCTGCTTGGAACGAGGGGTTCGAGTTTCCATTATCTGTTCCAGAACTCGCTCTGCTTCGAATTGAAGTTCACGAATACGACATGTCTGAAAAGGATGATTTCGGGGGCCAGACGTGCCTGCCTGTTGCAGAACTAAGAAGAGGGATTCGAGCCGTTCCGCTTCATAACGTCAAGGGAGAGAAGTACAAATCCGTCAAGCTTCTGATGGGGTTTGAATTTGTCTAACAAGGCAAGTTCCACTACATCATAATTATGTACAGCTTCAAAATTAGTAAGCAGCTCTTGTTCCTCCTCCTCCCCTTCTTGATTTTATTTTATTTTTATTATTGTTATTGGTGTCATTTAGTTTTTCTATTTTGTGAGGATCGTTTAGCTGAGTATCCATCATATGTAAAATGGTTTTGATATGGAAGAAGGCTGTATTTCTTTCTGTAGAGAAACTAATCCATGTCATTTCCTTCAATGTTCAATTGTATTGTTAAATAATGTATTTTCTTTTTTCTTTTTTCTTTTTGGAGACTGTTTCAACAGATGTCTGTCCAAAACTGTTTTCAGTGACACTGCACAAATTTGTCTGGTGAGATTTGAGATTATAAAAAAAAAAAGGTTTCTTGGATTTTATTTCTGACAGATGTTATTATTGTTCAACTTTATTGCAAAATATCTTTTTTTTTTCTTTTTTTTTTTTTTGGATAAGGTAGCTCAATTTTTCACCACTCATCATTGACATCACCCAACATTTTCTATTTTGGCTCTGCTAGGCTCTAAAGGTTGTTTATAGGATACATGGGACTTTCATTGTTGTTACAATATATAATAATATAACTAACAAACAGTTACTGTTTCTTTCCTCAGTGTGGTTTAAATGATTGAAGATCTTGGAAAATATATATTATTACATTACAAGTGTAGTGTAGAAATATAAATATAACCTTTTTATTTGTCTCTTGTTCATTAAATATAGTTTTAAAACTTCTATACTTATCTCATCCTTCCCAATATACTTTGAAACATTTTGTTTCATTTTGGTCAAGTTTTCATAAATTCTTTGTTTTATCACTCACCATTATAGAGATGGTATGTGTGTAGCTTATATATATAAGTTCATAGAATGCTAATGAAATATTTATGTTCGATGTAAGGACTTTTTCTAGAAATAATGTTATTTTAATAAATAATGACAAAAATAGGGTTGAGTTAAAAATATTAACATAAGTAAGGTAGCAAAATCGTGGACGGGTCCACGATTTTCTCATGTCCACAAAATGAATTGTTGAGTTAGTACAACAGTGGGACAGGAGATTGAACCTTCAACCTCTAAAGAGGAAAGTCATGTCAATTACTGTTAAGCTAAGCTTATTTTGATGTAAAACAAAGAAATTCATAACATGCAGAGAAAATATATTTTTAAATTAAATTTTTTATTCCTATACTCTAAGCTTATAACCTCTTAAATTTTAAAACTTTTAGTTTATCTATATATAACATATAACATGTATTATTGTATTTCTTGTCATTTACATATGCACTAACATAGCGCTACATATAAAATCCAGTCGTATACAATCAGAGCAGAATTATATATATAGTTCAATATGGTAGGGGTTGATTATTAAACTATTAACCAAAGATAATAGGAACGATGTCTTATCCCTTGAGTCATACTTAAATTGGTCGATAAATTAGATTTGAAATAAATAGTTTCTTCAGCAGGTTAACTAGCTATTAAATCATGTCATCTTGTCCAAATTAAATGAAATGTCATGTTAGCATATTTTGGATCAGTGTTAACATATTAAAACTAAGCAAATGCTAAATATAAACATGCTTCAAGTTTGTAAATATAATTAAGACTTTCTAAAATAGATAATAAAGTTATAAGTATAATATATTAAGTAACCATAACAATTTGCCCGAAGAAGTTGTAATATTTATCATATAAAATAAGAAAAAATATCTTTTTGCTCCCCAAGTTTTGGCTCTAGTTTCTATTTGGTCCCTAGATTTCAAAATGTTATATTTTTAGTCTTTGAAGTTTTGATTTTGATTTCAATTTAGTCCCTAGGTTTCAAAATGTTACAATTTTATCCTTGAGATTTGAGTTCTGTTTCAATTTGGTCCATTGGTTTCATTATTTATACTTTTAATCTCAATTTTTTTTACTAAATACTCACTCTCAGTTTTTGAAGTTAATGTCTATTAATTAACTATAAAGTGAAAAAAAAATTAATTTTAATAATGATGAGAAATAATGAAACTTAATTAATTATAATTCTTTTAAATTAATTAATAGACGTCAACACTAAAAACATAAAGTAAGTATTAAATGAACATTTGATGTTAAAAGTGTAAATCTTAAAACTTAGTTACCAAATTGAATCAAATTTCAAATTTTAAGGGTAAAATTATAATATTTAGAAGTTTATGGACTATATTGAGACCAAACTTAAGACTTAAAAGGACTAAAAATATAATTTACAAAACTTAAGGACTAAAAATATAACTTATACAATTCAAATACTAAATGAAAACTAAACCCAAATTCTAAGGACTCACCGAAGTATTTGGTGAGTCCACGACACTAACAAGTAGGACTAGGAGTCAAAATCTTAAATTTCATGAAACAATCAACCTTTTGAGTAAATCTGTCTGAAAACTAATTTTAAAAAATTAAAATGTAATAAAAATTAGAAAAATTATTATAAATAAAAATATATCAAACTATTTATAAATATAGAAAAATTTCACATCTATCAGCGATAGACTTCTATCGCTCAGCGATAGAAGTCTAACGCGGTCTATCACTTAATAATAGAAGTATATTGCGGTCTATCGCTCATAGATAATGAAATTTTTCTATATTTATAAATATTTTGACTCATTTTTTTATATTTGAAAACAACTCTACTCTTTAAAATTGAGCTATCTCTCTACATATATATTATTTGGACAGTTTTTAAATATAGAAAAATGAGTCAATTTATTTATAAGTATAGAAAATTTTCATTGTCTATCAGCTATAGACTGCAATAGATTTTTATCATTTGAACGATGGAAGCCTATCGCAGTCTATGTTGATGAATGGTGAAATTTTTCTATATTTGTAAATAGTTTGATATTTTTCCTATTTATAACCCTTTTTCATATTATTTTGAGCACAATGGGGAGATATGAGAAAGAATACATATCAAATTACTAATAAAAATATGTTGATTTATGTTATACATGTTAGTGGTATTTTATTTTAGATAATTTAGCTAAGCATTTATTGGTAATATGATGCTTAGCGTTTTTCTATTGTCTTTATCCTTAAAAGGTTAAATTTTGGTTTGGTGTGTTATTTTATTCCCACAAATGGTCTTTGCCATTAATTGACTATAGAGGTGACATCCAATTAGTCAAGATGCCATGAGGTAGCATTTTTTCCAATGACTTGGAAAATGATATGGACTAATGAAAACATGTGATATAGTAATAAATTATTGATATCATTTTTCAATGGAGTTTGATTTTAAATTCGAGTTAATACTATTTGCGTCTCGTTTGATAACATTTTCTTGCCCGCTTTCAAAATGAAATATTCATTTCCATTTATCATAAAGATGAAGAACAATATTATTATACAGCTTGAACGAGATTTTCAATTAATGCAATCTTCTTTCACCTATCTTTGAACAGTATTAAAAGAGATGCATAAAGATAAGTACGTTGGGTTGTACCTAAGTATTAATCAAATAATTATTATTATTTCTACTAAAAAAAGAGACAACATATGTCACTATAATTTCAAAATTTATAAAGCAAAAATTAATAAAGACTAAAATTATTTTGAAAAAGTTAACCACAGACTAACAATTATATTTTTTTTAACATATATATATATATATAAGCGTACTTTTTAGTCTCCATGTTATACCAACCTAATAAATAATAGTTTATTCTAGTTTAGTAATCTATGTCACATGATTTGAATATTGTATCATGGCATCTAAAAAATACATTTATATGAACTTGTACCCCTTGACATAAATTATAGTCTACCAGTTCTAACCATAGTATTAAATTTTCATCAACATGTCGATATTTTTATATTTCCATGGGTTCGATATCAACACAAGGAGTAAATCGATATTTTCATTATAACGTAGAAAAATTTACGAAACACAAAAAATAAGCATAAAAATGTCACTAATATAAATATAATGTAAATAATAGACATGTTTACTTATTTGAAAATTTAAAAAAAAAATGTTTATTTACTAATTAAAATTTATTTTTTGAATTTTTTGTTTTTATAATTTTTCTAGAAATATCCATCGAAATCGATATTTCCATCAAAATTTCTGTAAGATTAAGACTTCAATATTTTTATCGACATCGATATTTTAAACTTTGGTTCTAACCATATTATTAAATCTCTAATCATGTTGATTTAATAAACAACCTAATATCTTTTGTAAGGCAAAAGAAAAGAAAAGGAAATGTGATATTTTAGAAGCTTGGAATTTAATACAAGCAATTATTAGGTGCCAAAATTTTCAAAACATTGGACCCTCTAATGCCTCCCTCCCATTGAGAGGCCTTTCCCATAGCCTCCCCCTTTGAATTTCTTTATAAAAACCAAACTTTTTCCCATTACAAAATAAAAGAGACAAGGTTGTTCACCTGCCCTCAACATTCACCTTTTTCTTTTTCTTTCAATATCATAGTCCTTGAATTTTGAGTCTAATTTTTTTGGGTCTCTAGATTTCAAAATATTATACTTTTAGTCCTTAAATTTTGAATTTGATTTCAATTTAATCTCCGGATAACAAAATGTTATCGTAAAGGTTTGAATTTTGTTTGAATTTGGTCCCTAAGTTTCAAGATTTATACTTTTAATCTTAATTTTTCACTTTTACTTTTAGTCTTTCGTATGAGTGTCTACTAGTTAATTTTAAAGAATTAAAATAATTATATTATAATTAATTAAATTTTACTACTTTTTATCATTATTAAAATTAATTTTAAAATGTTACTTCATAATTATTTTAAATTAATATATAGCGTCAAAATTAGAAGTAAATATTTAGTGAAAAATCAAAGTTAAAAATGTAAACCATGAAAGTTAAAAATTAAATTGAAATAGAATTCAAAATTTAAAAAATAAACTAAATTAAAATCTAACCTTTCAAGGTATCTTTTTTTTCCTTTTTTTTTTTTTTTTTTCATTTTGTGCTATTCCTCTATTTTTCATTTACTATACACAAAATACACCCCATTGAATATCCACCGTCTGATTTAATGACTTAAACCTCTCAACCACTAACTTCATGATCGCACCGTACACGTGTCCTTACACTTTCAATCTTATCTTATCTATTAAATGTAACTTCTATTTCTGTTTTCAAAGTAAAACTCTTCATTTTGCAGTTTGGACCACTTCCTCTCTCTTTATTTCATTATTTCCCACAAAATTTTAATTATTCCTTTTTTAGGGTCAAAATCTTTTCAAAATTTTGGAGAATATAGAAAGAAGGGCTCAAAGCCAATGAGGACCCTCCAAAAGCACATGGGAAAATCTTCAATAGCCAATCTTAATTCACATTCAATCTTCTCTCTTCCATCTTCTTTTCTTTTCTTTTCTTTTTGTGTTGTACAGATAAAATCATTGGCATGTCTATGATATCTTTTCAATATTCTTGAACTTTCTTTTTTGGTTTTTGAATTATGATTTTTGATTGATCAACATGCTCGTCATGGTCCCGTAATCTCAAGTCGGTGGTTTGGTCGGGATCGATCGTACCGAACAAAGATGCACAAACATAGTGAAAAGAAAGGTTCCTATGAAATTTTGGGAGTTGCATAGTGAACAAAAATGATGGGGTTTGTTGAGGGGCTGTTTTCAGAACTATAGCTCAATGTTTGATGGAAAAATCTCAACTTTTTTCACCTATGACGATACCCGTGATCTCGAAGAGATAGTTTGATTGCGAATGATCGTATCGATCAAACAAAAACATAGTGAAAAATTTAAAGCAATAAGTTTGAGAGTTGCACAGTGAAAAATAAAAAGTGATGTTAGTTGCGCTCAATGATAGATGGAAAAATCTCTACTTTTTACACTAAGAGTATACCCATAAAGAATGATAAAGAGAAGAAAAAAAACATGAAGAACAGCCCAAAATTTTTGTTTTTCTCTTTGGAAATTTTCTTGTGTTTGAAGAATTTTTCACTCTGAAACAATGGAAATTCCACCACTAGAGATGCTACCATGGCTATCATCACAGAGATTCAAAGCTCGCTCCAAATTAGCGACAATGTCGGTCATCGTCGGCCGGTCTTTCCCTTCCAAATGCACACAGTGCATTGCTGTGTAAGCCACCAGCTCCACCGCCTCTGCTTCGTTGATTTGCGGTGGCCCGACTCTCTGATCCAAAATCTTCACCAATTCTCCGACCATAATCACAGGCACCGCATAATCAACCCCACTCGCCGGTGTTCCTCCCTGTTCATCATCCTTAAATATAGCTCTCTTCCCTGTCAAAAGCTCCAACAACACCACCCCAAGCCCATATACATCACTCTTGGCAGTCAAAACGTTCAGTCCATAGTACTCAGGATCAATGTAACCAACCGTCCCAGCTGCCTTCGTTGGTCGGTAGTCACGGTCCGACCCTGGACTCATCAATGACAACCCGAAATCAGATACTCTCGCTGTCCAATTTGCGTCGAGGAGAATGTTGGATGATTTGATATCTCTATGGATTATGGGAGGGACTGCATAGTTGTGAAGATATTCAATCCCTCTAGCTGCATCTAAAGCAATTTTGATCCTCATTTTCCAAGAGTTTATAACACTACAGGCTTTCTCAAAGTTGTTCTTGTCATGAAGATGATTGTAAAGTGCACCATTTTTCATATACTCATAAACTAACAGCCTCTCATCTTTCTCCTCACAATACCCAACAAGTCTAACCAAATGCTTGTGATGAAGCCTAGACAAGAATGCCAATTCTGAATCAAAAGCACTCTCTTTCTCCTGAAACTTCTTAGTTTTTGGCCCCGTTTCGCCTCTCTTAATCGCAACTTCTCGCCCATCGTACAGTTTCCCTCGGTACACGACACCGAAGCTCCCCTCACCAATCTTGTTCTCAGGAGAGAAATCATTGGTAGCCATAGCAAGCTCAGCAAGAGTGAATTCTTCTGCTCTATCCGCATGCTTCGACGAGGTGCCACTCCTCTGCCTTCGCATTATCCGTGAGCCTTGACGCCGTATCGTCAACGACCGCGACGGAGGGCTGTTGTTCGTGTTCGATGTCGTCGTTCCACCGTTCGAGCTAGCAGCTCTAGTGATGGTGGGCTGAACAGAGTTATGTATCTTCTTATGCCCAAAACAAACACCAGTCCACAAACAGTAAACCATTGTGCAAATCCCAGCAAAGGCCCCAACTGAGCCCACAATACCAAATGCCAACAAACCCTTTCTCAAGGCAGCCGGCGGAGGCGATGGGGTCGTCATCGTTGGCGGTGGCGACCGCTGAGGAGGGGGAGGCGACGGTAGCGGTGGCGGTGGCATAGAAACAGTGAACAAACAGCGATTACAGACATTCCCAGAATTAGAACAGAGGGTTTGAGATAAAGGATAAACCCCACAATCACTACAAGAAGATTGAAGACAAGGACCAGGAAGAATCTTAGGAAGAGAAAGTGAAGAAAGACCAAAAGAATCATTGGACCAACCAGGCCCCCAACAAAGAACAGAGAAATTACTCGTCGTTAAACCACAAACAAAATCAGATCCTGAAGAAATTAACTCAAAAGAAGTTTCTCGAATCAAATCAACAGAAAATCCCAAGCCACCCCAACAAACCACTGATCGATTCGAGACTAAAATCCCACAGCTATGGCGTTCGCCGAGTGCTAATTCAGAGAACCCCATGGATGAATTTGAAGGAAAATCCAACTGCCCAAAATCGTTATTCCCTTTACAAACCAACCCACCAGAGGAATTCAATCCACAAGCATGAAACCCACCGGCGACGATGCTCAACATTGAAATATTTCGAAACCCATTTTCGATTACGGTTGCAATCGACGAATTTCTACCCCAACATCGGATAGATTGATTCCCCTTCAAAATCCCACAAGAAAATCCATACCCAGAAGAGATTGAACCATATTGAAGAGAAGAAAATCCAACTCTCGAGTTGTTACCTTCTCGCCAGCAAGTAACATTGCCGGCGCCAACCACCGTGGCGCAGATTTGCTCGTCGCCGACCGCGAGATTCTCGAGAAGAACGGTGGGGTTGTAGTAAAGTCTTCTCCGGGAAAACGAAGCGGTGGTCGAGTCGAAGTCCCAGCAGAGGAGTGTGTAACCGCCGGTCCTTATACCGCAAAAGGTATTCCGGCCTCCGGATACGGCAGAGAAAGAGATATGGGGTTCAATAAAAATGGTTTGACCGTCACGGAAGCACAAAATCCTTTGGGTCGGCTGCTCGGCGACGATGCCACAGACAGTGCGGGAGCCGTAGCTGACAGCAAGGGTAGAGGCTGAACCGAGAGCTTGGATCGCCGGCAACAACGGGAAAAGGATAGCGATGAGGATAAGGACAGCGACGGCGACGGCCGAAGAGGGTAAATTCATCATTTGAAAGAGGAGAGACAGAGGAGAGAGGTGTTTTGTTGGGTTGTGGTCTGGTGTACTTCATTGGGAGTCAGAGCCATGAACAGAGGAGAGAGAAAAGAAAAGACCCAATTGAAGAGAGAGAGAAAGGGAATCAAGAAGCGGGTGTGAGTTTATAGAGTGAGAAGAAAAGGCCAAAAGAAAATGAAATTTGAGAGAGAGAGAGAGAGAGAGAGAGGGGAATTTGAGTTTCTTTCCATTTTCACCGGAGAAGGAGCTCTGAAACTGCTGGACGGAGAAAAAGGTTTAAGACTTAAAACACCGTGTTTGTTTGGCAGCCGTTTTACTTTAAATACGTTTTACATTTCTACGGTTTCCTTTTTGCTTTAAATTCCATTTTCTCTTCTAAATTGATTTTTTTTTCTACCGATAATTCAAATTTCACTACCGAAATGCGGTTTGACTTAATATTTTCGTTCTCATGCTTTAAAATTTGTTGAATTATTCGAATTTTATTCCATTTATTTCAAATAAATTTTAAATTTAGTCCTTCAAAATTAATTTTTTTAAAATTAATTAAATAATTATAATAATTTTATGTAAAAAAATACAACATATTAATATGTTTTTAAAATTGAGAGTGAAAATACTAATTAAAAAATTTTAAAAAAAATCTACTATAAAGTATAAACTAATTGTAAAGACTAAATTTAAGATTTATATTAAAAATATAAATACTAAAATTGGATAATTAAAAGTATAAGGACTAAAATTGAACAAACTTGAAAGTTTAGAGATTAAAATGGTATTTTAATATAAAAATAATGATGTATAATTTTTTATTTGTGTCAAAAAATTTTAGTACTCTCATTTATATTCTCCCTCAAAATTTTCAAAGTATTTTTCTATTTTTCTTTTATTTATTAAAAAAAATATTATTTTTTACCTTAAAATCAGTATCAATTTTAAAAAAAATTTCAAATATCATAATGATCTCTTTCATCTACTTTTAATTGTTTGATTTTAGTCACTTACTTTTAATAAATTTGAAAAATAATCCTTTTAGGTAAAATTAATTTCTTTTAGAAAAATTAGTCATTTCACAAAAAAAAAAAGTACAATTGAGATAGGAGAATTCGAATGTTCGTATGTAAATCGAGTTATGCTCGATTTGGCGAATTTTAACAAAATTATTCAATAGTTAACTTGTAAAACTTTTTTTTACCAAGGTTAGATTATATTGAAACTAATAACTTCATGGGGGTTTTTATATTGTTGTTTTTAAAAAACTTAGAAGAAATTGAACCGAGGATAACAATTACAAAGCTTATTTTAGATCTATTTGTTAAACTGGAAATTTTATGCTGAAATTTGATATAACTAGATAAATTTTGAATTTAAAATTGATTTTTTATATTTATTTTAATAGAGTGAGGAAAAGCTTTTAGGTGATTTGAATTATTTTTAGATTAAATTATAAATTTAATCCAAAAAATCATATAAAGGAATGAGGCATGAAGATTTGACAAATTACCTGTTAAATTTGTACAACTATGAACGACAATTTTTTTCCTTTCACAATCTATAGTTTTTTTTTTTTTTTTTTTTTTTCATTATTGAATTTAGTTTGATTCCCACTTTTATGTTAACTATTAATATTGCATTGCTTAACTTTTCATCAAAATCAATGCATCCATTTTCAACTAAATTTAGATCCATTCCTACTATTTTTACATTCAACTAAATTTAAATCCTTCCTACTAATTTTCCATTTGAAATCAAATAATCATGATAGATTCTACAATAATACACAGATTTTATCAATGGAAAAGTTTGAGAGTATCTTAACTTACTATCAAATTTATTCATCCTACTATAATTGAAATAAAAGCTTTCCAAACAAACTATTAAAATTATGTATACTTTCTTTATGAAAAAAAAATTAGCCAACTTGAATATAGCTCTAATATTTAATTTAAGGTATATATCTTCGATTAAAACATTAAATGTTTAAATTTTTCACTCTATAAGTTAAACTTTTGAAATATATATATATATATATATATATATCTTCTCCCGAAATATTAAGATTTTTTTTATCAACCTCTAAGGTTAAAATTATTATGTAAGGTTTTTATAATTTTAAGGATAAATGTGTGATATCCTAACTAATTGTTAAGATATGCTTGATTGACCTCTCTTGGATTAGTCTAATGACATGTTTTATATGGTTGAATTTTTTTTTTTTTTTTTTTTTATGAAAATAGTGTTGAGTTTATTCTATCAAAATGAGAATTTTTTTTATATTGTCACAATAGGGAGGAAACAAATTGACTTTTCATTCTCAAATGCAATATTTTAATTTTATCTTTCATTATTTTTTTTTTCTGAAAGAAATTCTAACTTTTCTTTTGACAGCTAACTAAAATGGCATATAACATGTGCTAACGACTAAAAGATATATGGTTCAAATTCTCTCACTCTTATTGTACTAAAAAAGAAAATTTTTCGTTCAGCAAAGCAAAAAAATCTTGTTTATTTTTTAAGTTGACGGTCTAATCTGCACGCATGGTATAAAAAGAACATAGAAAAGAGAATTTATGACCTTACTTTACTAATTACGTGCCTTAATAATCATATTTATAGGCATCCAAGTTTTTTCCGTATATTTAATGCATTGTCATTAGATTGCAATTTTGTACACACAAATTAAAATTAAAAAAGAAAAAAAAAACAAAAACAAAGGCTTAGGTACGCCAGCTAGGCTTTGTCATGCGTTATAAGAAAAACAGCTCATTAAATTAAAAATTAATACACCCTAAATTCTTCCAAAATCACAATTAAGATTCTTCAAAAATGCATGCAATCAAATTCAACAACAAAAAAAAAAAAAAAAAAAAAAAAAAAAAAAAAAATCGAAACTATTTTAAAACGTATCCTTTCTTTTCTTGACGATTGGATTTTTTTTTTTTTTTTTTTTTTTTTTTAAGATTGTATTCGTTAGATTTTAAGGGGTTAGAAAAAAATTGTATTTATATCCCTTAAAAAAGAAAAAACAAACATGTTGTATAATTTTTTTAAAAAATGTTTATTCTTAAAATACTAAATTAATCATTGTATGAATGAAATCTTAAATTTTTATAAATGAATCAATTTAGACATTTGCAAGAGAGTTTTTTTAAAAAATTATTAATTTTTAATTTTCAAGCATATAAAACTTTTATAAATGCAACTATTAATATAATATTAAATAAAAATATTAAAATTAAATTGATAACAGTAGTTTTTCATAATATGAGCATTTTTTCATCTTCTTGTTTTCTTCCATCTTTCTTTACTTATTGATGAACTATACAATAATTTATTGATTATTTTGCTAGGATGGTAGAACAATAATTTTTATTTAAGTAATTGAAAGCTGATTTTAAATGAAATAAAGTGAAAATAGATATAAATAACTAACAAAAGTAGAAATTGATCTACTTATAAAATTTTAGGGTATAGCTATAAATTGAATATTAAACTTTATTTTAACCTAAAAAAAGGTAATAAAAATGTCTTATCCGCTAAGTTAAGTTTAAATTAATAATGCCAACATGAACTTCTTCTATTAGCTGAAAGGTCACTTTAGATATAATTCTTAACTTTGCTTTTGAAATCAGCCAAAAGATCTTACACCAATAGAGAGATAGTTGTCCTTACTTATATATCCATGATAATTATTTCTCTAGCTAATGTGGGACTTTATTTGCACTCTTAACATGCCTCAATTAAAACAAAAAATATTAAACTATTTAAAAAATACATCTTTCATTTAATTGTTTTTTTTTAAATAAATGTCTTTTACTCTTGGATTAATTATAGTGATAAAAAAAATTTGTTTAGGGTCGTTTCGATTCGGGAATGGAGATGATATTGAACATGAGGGAGGGTTAATAAATAATATTTCATTAAAATATATTTCTTATATTAATTTATTAAACTTAAATCAAATTTAGAATTACTAATACTAACTTAGTTAATTAACAATGATTAATTCTAAATTATAATTAATATGAAATAATATATTAATTGGTTAACTTTAATTATAAATTACTCATTTTTAAATATTTATAATCAAACTTATTATTTGATTAGTAATTTATTAATTTTTATTAATACATGAAATGATATTTATTGTTTGATTAATTAATCTATTACAATTATTTAAGAATGTCATAAGATTCCCTAAATTAAATACAAATACAATTTTTTCATTAAATTATGATTATTTTCTAAGAAAATTTTCACATATAAAAAAAATATCAAACTATTTACAGAAAATAGCACAAAAAAAAAAGAAATATTGATAGACATTGATAGACGTCTATCAGCATCTATCAATGATAGACTTCTATCATTTCTATCGTTGATAGACCTTGGTAGACTTCTATCAGCGTCTATCACAACTATCTAAAAATTTTGCTATTTTGTGTTAATAGTTTTTTTTATTTTTCTATTTTTAAAATTTTTCTCTATTTTCTATGCACAACCAAACATAATTATCTTTAATTCTGTGACATTTATAAAATCTTAAATTATTATAAATGTAATATATAAATGTAGATATCCATAACCTATATAGGTTACAAAATATCATAAAACTCTCATTGAATTTGATATTGTAACATACCTCCCCATTGAATTCAATCTTGTAACATACACCATCTCATATCCTATAAATAGTGGTATATGTTACCTTTGTAATACCACCAAAATTGAGTTCAATTGTATCTCTACTTTCTATTTCTCTCTACTTTGTTGTTTTGTTCTTTCTTGTTCTTCTTTGTTCTTGTTTTGTTCGTATTTTATAACAAGTTATCAGCACGAGTCTCTAACACTTTGAGATTTTGTAGAGGTTGGATTCGATTCATTGGAATATCAAGAACGCTAAGACTCGCTAGAATTTCTCCATAATTTTTAGGTATTTAGAATTTCGTTCAAACATGGTGAGTATTTTGATTTTGGTCTTGTTTACTTTAGAGGAAACAAAATTATACATGTGTTTTGATAATTCATCATTGATTTTCTCACCACATCATTCATCTTTATTCTATTAAAACTAAAGTCCAAAAGAAGGTGAGTATTTAATTTTCATAATGCAATATACGTAGATTGTGAAATTGAATTGCAAATTTGACATTAATTAGAATTTGCATTAGATCAATTTCTAGAATTTATGTACTTTATGAGTTTTTTAAATTTGTTGTGAATGAGATTTGAATTATAAGAATCAGACTGAGCACTCATGGTAGAAATTATAATTGTATGCACAAATAATTTTTGAATGATGTGATGCATACTAATTGAAGAAACAAGATTAATCTCCTTGTTAAGTTCTTATTTGTGGGAAAAGGACAAAATTATATGATAAATGTTTACTTGTGTGGTCGTGACCTGTGCATGTGCTAACACAAACAAGTAATCAACTGAAAAAATGACGGTATTTATTCTTGATTCAATGTTTAATACGTTACAAAGAACTTTTGGTAAAGGAAATTGATATGGTCAATCAAGAAAAATCTTGAGTCTAAATTATAGTAATTTAAGTTGTTTTCAATTTGTTAAGACTACCAACTTGTAAATTGTCGTATATGTTTAAAATTGTTTGATTCTTTGCATAAAGTATGTCATTTAGAATAAGGTGTAAATTATGGTCTTATTTTAAATTCAATTGAGATGTTTCTTAATTAATTTATATTTTCCATATATTGAATAGGAAAATTGAATTATGATCTGTTTTCATATTTCTAACCGTTAGAATTTTTTTTATAGGAATTATTATGATTTCTATTTACACATATTATCTTTATATGTTAAGTTATCTTCTAATAATATTATATTTTATTTTTAAATATGAGAATAATATATCAAAGACTATATTTCATTTTATTTTAAAAGGTTTAAGATTTAAAATATTTAAGATTATTCATTAAGTGAATTAGTTTTTATAAGATGAAAATAAATCTTAATAACTTAGATTCATTAATTTATTAATTACTCTTATTAAAAGATTAATAAATTAGAAATAAAATTTTGACTATAAGGGAACTCTGTCTAAGGATGGTTCTGGCTAGGCTGAGGTATTTAAGCTGACCGTAAGGGAACACCTCTACCTGGAAACTAACCTGGGAGTTGAATTAGTCAAATTTTTGTTTGCCTATAGAAATTTATTGGATTGTTGAATATTTAAATTATTCTCATGTGGATTTTGTAAACTTTAAAAATTTATATATAGTGATAATATATAATTGAATGAATTCTCTCATGGTAAAATTTGAAAGTTATGCATAATAGTTTATTACTTTTCTAAAACTAATTGTGATTCAATGCACCTGAAGTGTTATAAATCAAAATAAGCTTATGATTTATGCAAAATAATGAATTTCGACCATTTAATATCATTCCTTGACGTGAATGGTATATTTAATAATTGTGATTGAAATAATCTAGTAGGAATAAGTAATTATTCTATTAAACCCACACATATTTATATGAGAATTTCATATTTCAATGCAAAAGAGACAATGATCTTATACCCGTCGTACATTAAGAGTCATTTTTGAAAAATTAAAATCCTTAATAATGAAAAGGAAGATGATGTGTGGTATAACAAATTTTGAGAATTTATTTGAATCTCTTGAAGAGATCATAACTTATCCTTTTAACCCCTAAATATGATGATATTTGGATGTTACAAGTTTTTAGAATCTCCTGAAGAGATGATTATTCTTTTTGACCCTTGTATATGAGATATTTGGTTTTCTTTTGAATCTCCTGGAGAGAAAAAATAATTAATAATATTTATGTTTTGCATATAATACATCTATGCATATGATACTTAGAAGTAGACAATACATTTTCCAAAATTCAAATGCTTGAAGCGAAAATCAATGATATATGATATTAAGTCCGGTAGACTTGATTAAATATTTTGGAAAAGAAATAATTTTGTTCATAGAGCAAATTTACAATTGATATACCACATTCTCTTGTAATCAAAGAGAAGTTTAGTAAATTTGGAAGGTATATATTGTAATAAATATCATCTAGAGAAATTGATAATCTATTGTCTCCTACGGGAAATGCATATAGAAAAGTTGTATGTTTTTCCTTCTAAATTGTATTACACATATTCGTGTAATTGAAATATATGCAACAATGGACCCGAAGTTCATTGATTCAAATATATTTTTATTTGACATGATGAGTCATTTTGGGTCAATAGTGAAAATAATTATTGAAAATATACATTCACATCCACTGAAGAACTAGAAGATTCTTCCATCTAATAGATTGTCATATGTGGCTTTGTTTTCAGAGATCAATTATCAAACTCTCACTAGTTAAAATTGAAATTGAACCTCTCAAGTGAACCATTTAAATATTTTATGGTTTTGTTGGTGCATCCAGTTGATGGTCACATATATGTTTATTATCTTCAAAACCTTACATCTGCAAGGTTAGTTGCTCATATAGTTAAGAGTACATTTCATGATTTTGAAATTAAAAATTTTGTTTTGATAATGCTAGTGAGTTTGCATCTAACATTTTGATAATTGATTGGGATAATGTTGAACATCCTGTAGCTTATGTTCAAATAGCAAAACTTCTAAATCTGTATGAGATCACATTGTTGTGTATGCTCTAGCCAATCGCTTATGAGCTTATGGCCAGAAGCCAATATATTTCATGTGTGCAAATGTGCAGTAAATGATTAAATTGTTACACTACACAACAATTAAGATAATGAAGTAATTAAAATGAATCCTCAAAATAGGTTATAAATCTATATTGAAATTGATTTCACATCAATTAATAATACTATGACCCTTGATGGTGATATATTTAACACACAATTTGCTATTTGTCATTAATGAGACAATTTTCCAACATTAGAGGGAGGATTAAGAAAGTTGGAAAAAGAAATTGAATGACATGCATATGCATGTCTCATTTTGATCATCATACAGATTACTTTGAACTAGAAGTTCAAAAGATAACTAATTTAAATATTACAAATCAAATGCTAGATTTATTTACAGAGCCTTTATAGTTGTAAAAAAGTTACTAATTATATATTGGTTGTAAATACCACATCTAAAAGTGATATTCCCAATGCAAGAAGTTGTCACTATTAATGAGTCTCATCATGCCTGAAGCGTGATAGACAAATGGGTTCCAAAGATAAAAATTCTCGAAAAGAAAAGTAATCAATAGTCAAAATGACTCAATGAAAATGAGAGATTCAAAAGAATCTCCAGACATGACTATTGATAAAAATGTCGAAGAGACTCAAGTATATGAAGATAACAGTGAGATCTCGATAATTATGTAATGACAGGAAAAAGATGGAATAGAACTGATGTAGCCATAGACAACATTTTCGCTTATACTGTTGCTCATGATATTATACATGAAATTGAGGATTGTGAACTTAGATCTGTTGAAGAATGTCGCCATAGAAAGGATTGGCTTAAGTGGAAAGAAGCCATCCAAGCAGAATTAAACTCACTTTCAAACGTGAAGTTTTTGGACCTGTAGTCCATACACCTGAAGGTTAAAACCTGTGGATACAAATGGGTATTTGTACGTAAAAGAAATGAAAAATGAGGTCACGATACAAAGCACGATTGGTTGCACAAGATTTTCTCAAAGATCAGGCATTGATTATGAGGAACATATTCACCTGTGTGGACGCTATTACATTAAGATATTTAATTAGCCTGACTGTATATGAAAAGCTTAACATGCATCTTATAGATGTAGTCACAACATATCTATATGGATCTCTGGAAAATGAAATCTATATGAAATCCTGAAGGATTTAAGATACCTGAATCATATAATTCAAAATCTAGAGAATTATATTCAATCAAATTACAGAGATCATTGTATGGATTAAAACAATCAGGACGGATGTGGTAACAATCGTCTAAGTGAATATTTATTGAAAGAAGGTTATCAAAATATCCAATTTGTCCATGTGTGTTTATTAAGAAATCACAATCAGGATTTGCTATTATAGCTGTATATGTTGATGATTTAAATATAATTGGAACTCCTGAAGAGCTTTCAAAGGCAATAAACTATCTCAAAAAAAAAAAAAAGAATTTGAGATTAAAGACCTTAGAAAAACAAATTTTGTCTTGGCTTGCAATTGAACATTTAGCTGATGGAATTTTTATTCATCAAACGACATATACAGAAAAGATTTTAAAAGGTTTTACATGGACAAAGCACACCCATTGAACATTCCAATGGTAGTTCGATCACTAGACGTGAAAAAGGATATCTTTCGACCTCGAGAAGATAATGAAGAACTACTTGGTCCTGAAGTACCATATCTTAGTGCAATAGGTGCACTAATGTATCTTGCTAACAACACAAGACCAGATAAGAATTCTTTCTCAGTGAATTTATTAGCAAGATACAGTTCTTCTCCAACAAAAAGACATTGGAACGGAGTTAACATGTACTCCGTTATCTTCGAGGAACGGTTGATATGGGTTTGTTTTATTCAAACAAATCAAATTTTGATCTAGTTGGTTATGCAGATGCTGGATATTTATCTGATCCACACAAAGCTAGATCTCAAACAGGTTCTGTTTCATGTGGAGGAACTGCTATATCTTGGCGGTCTGTAAAACAGACCATTACAGCCACTTCCTCAATCATGCAGAAATTCTTGCAATTCATGAGCTAGTAGAGAATGTTGTATGGTTGAGGTCAATGACTCATCACATTCGAGGAACATGTGGCTTGTCTTCTGGAAAATTTTTTACCAACAATATTATATGAAGACAATACAGCATGTATAACCCAAACAAAGGAGGGTTATAAAAGGAGATAGACAAAACATATCTCACCAAAACTCTTCTACACGCATGACCTCGAAGAAATGGCGACATTAATGTTCAACAAATTTCTTCAAAAGATAACTTGGCAGACTTATTTACAAAGGCATTACCCACATCGACATTCGAAAAGTTGTGTCACAACATTGGAATGCGACGACTCAGAGAACTCAAGTGATATATCATAAGGGGGAGTAGAATTACTGTACTCTTTTTTCCCTTGGCTATGCTTTTCCCCCATAGGGTTTTTGTAGCAAGGTTTTTTTTATGAGGCAGGAAAGTATATAAATAATGTACTCTTTTTTCCTTCACTAGGATTTTTTTTCCATTGGGTTTTTCCTAGTAAGGTTTAACGAGGCATTTATTTTATATAATATGATATCTAAGGGGAGTATTATAAATGTAATATATAAATGTAGATATCCATAACCTATATAGGTTACAAATATCATAAAACTCCCATTGAATTTGATATTGTAACATACCTCCCCATTGAATTCAATCTTGTAACATACACCCTCTCATATCCTATAAATAGTGGTATATGTTACCTTTGTAATAACACACCAAAATAGTTCAATTGTTATCTCTACTTTCTAATTCTCTCTACTTTTGTTGTTTGTTTCTTTCTTTGTTCTTCTTTGTTCTTCTTTTGTTCTTGTTTTATAACATAAATCAAATAAATTTTGTATTTAAAAGAAAAAAAAATTATCGGATGTCCCAGACAAAAGGGACAATAAATTAATGATTGTAGATTCATCGTTTAAATTATATACATAATTAATTTTTAATTATAAGATTATACAATTTAGTAGTTTTCAGAGAATATTAGTTTATTAATAATCAATTTATTTAAATTAGTTAACTTAATTTATTACATACATTTTTTTAATAATCACGTTGACTGTTGTATTAAAATTATCCATTTGTTACGTGTAATTAATTAAATATATTTTTAATACATGAATTGAATTATATTTATTTTTAATACATGTATGTAGGGTAATCACATAAAATTTATAGAATAAACATTGAGAAAATGATTATAGTTCTACTAACATAAAGTTGGTACCGTCAAATTCAAAATCATATGTTCGATTTTTTTACCTATGTCATCAAAATAACAATATCATTTTGTTTTATAAAATCTGATAGCTTCTCAAATACATTCTCATCTTATTCTCACATGTCTATCATTCATTAATATCATCTCTTAAAATGTTTCATTCAACGAGTTCGTGGATCCCGAGATTAAAAAACATCAATTTCATACCTTATTATAATGTAGAATCAATTTCACCTCTTGCCCCAACGTTCCTTTATATAAAAGACAAAATCTTTCGAATGGTAGAAAAATAACACAAAATACTCAAGAAAAACTAGTAATCGATGAAATAAAATTCATATTAATTAGCGTTTGCCGGATAGATGACCCAAAATTTGGAAAAAGACGAAAATTTGCCCTACTTTTTGAAATTGAGAATTTTACCTTTTGCTAATATCATATTTGGGTGTAATTACCAAAATAAAATCTTAAGCGTGCAAATTGGGCATCTAGCTCTCTCGCTCCCCCTCTCTCTTTCTTCTCTCACGCATATCAACTCCTCTCTCTTTCTCTCATGATCGGTAACACAAAACCATTGAGATCAAAACATGTTAGATGATATAAGATTAAATTTGTTTTTACTGATCAACTTAAATTTTTTAGGTTAATCGACGATTTAACCAAACTTGTGAGAGATCAAAACCCAACACAAACTCACGAAGTAGACGAGAGAGGGAAGAAGAAAAAAAAAAAAGAGAAAATCCAAAGTAAGGGAGAGGAGAAGATCGACAAAGGAGAGAAAAAGAAAATTAAAAGTTGTAAATTAGAAACTAAAATTCTTAAAGTTAAAAATTAACCATTTTGTACTTTGAAATTAGGTATTTTTTACCATTATCCCTATTAATTAGCTGTCCACGCGTTAAAAGGCACAACAAATTAGCAAAATTGCAATAATCTGCTCGTCTGCCCTTCCTCGAAGGGAAATTAAAAAGAGGAAATTTAAAAAAGGAAAACGCACGTCAGCAGTGGAGAAAAGGGAAGTACACGTGGCGATAAATGAACGGAATACGCGCCTGAGAAGTAGAACACGTGCGTGAGCTTAATTTTCGTTCATAAACAGCAGGTGCCGACTTTGACCTTTATAAACTAATTAAAACTTCTCCACTCCCCAATTATTATTTTTAGCTTTAAACACTATTTTTTTTAAAAAAAAATTATAGTAAAATATATCCCACGTATGTGAATTCATTTTCTATTAATCCTAAAATGTTTTTAATAGTTTCTTTTAATTGTCCAGTAATTAATTCAACAACTTCATTAATTATAGTATAATTAATTTATTAAATTCTTAATTCAAACTCTATGAATTAAGTTCCTCTTTTCATGTAGATATTTTGGCATAAATTTTTATTCTTAATTTAAAAATTCTCCAAATTTGTATATAACGAATATTTTATTTTCAAATGTTGATTTGAATTTTCAAATTTCATATTATATTACTTTTTTTAAATCTGACTTTTTATCTTTATATTCTATTGTATGTTAATTCTAATTAAATTATATGATTTTTAAATTATTTTTATCATTATCTTTATTATAATTTCATTTTAAACATGAAATATAATGATACTCTCGGTATATACATGTTCTTCTTATTTTTAAATTGTGGAACCATGATTATCTTTATTCTAATTTTGTTTTAAATATGAAATATAGGGTTTGATTCATAATTTCTTGTCTTTATCAACGAAATTAGCCTTAAAAGAACGAGTGATGCACTACTTTCTAGATTTTAGAAACTTCGATTTGTCTGCAAATCCCTAATGCATGTGTTTAATTCGGTGACTGGTAGTTTGTACATAGTAGTTTTTCTTTAAAAGAACGTTTGGAGCACTATTGATCAACGATCTCACTCCCTAACTGTGAATTTTTCTTCTGAAGTTTCTAATTATAGATGGAGTAACTTGATACTCAACAAATAGAGAACTTTTGAATATGTTTTGTGATTATCGTTAGATAGTAGAGAGGGTTTGGTTCTGGTTTGGGATTATCGCGGGGAAGTAGACAACGTTTGATTATTTCTTCAAAGTTGGAAATGATTGATGCAAAAGAGGCTTTTGCTTTTGGGGGAAGATGAATCGACTGTTGGGGTTCCAACCTGGAAAATATATTGACACGTGTTTCATCCTATTAAATGTATGTCGATAATTTTAGGTAGTTTTAATTGCCGTGTATTTAAGAATCTTTCTTAAGATAGTGACATCTCATTTTCATGGTTAGTGGTAATTTGAACTTTTATAAACTCATAATTTTTTATTTTTTAATTTGTTTTGCCATTTTTACAAAAGAAAAGTTGTTTTGCTATTTTTTCGAATGAAAAATTAACTAGTTTTAATAAAAAACATTAAATAACCAAATATAAAATTTATTGAAAGTAATTGAAAAAATAGGAATTAAAATTAGATTATTGAGAGCATCGAGACTTAAAATGGTATTTGAACCTTATTTTTATTATGTGAATACTAATTTTTGTTCTTTTTTATTTTCCAAAAGTCGAAACTCTTTTCTTTTTTAAAAATAAATCATCTATGTTGCCATGTTAGTTTGAATTTTGTTGTTTTTTTTTTTAAATATATAGTTTTGGTTGGATGGTCAATTCAATATTTTTTTTTTAAAAAATTGAGATTCCGTGTCAAATGTTATGCTTTTTTTTTATTCATCGATGGGTTTGACATCAATTAAATGAAGACTAAACCTAATAATTATTTGTTTATTCTAATATAGGCTCGAATTTTTTAGCTAAACACCTCTACATGAGAGATTATATTATTATATTCTAAACATGAGTTTTTAGAGTTATTTTGTTTTGATTCATACGTTTTGAAAAAAAATATTCTAACTAATATTTGATTTTTTTTCCCTTAAAAGAATAATTATTTTGGTTCTTGATATTTTTCGGAAATCTATTATTGTAGGTGAGCATATGGATTGATGTCACAAAAATTGAGGACAAATATGGATTTAGCAAATATTAGAACTCTTGCATAGATCAAGTCAAAATTGAAAAAAATAACAATAACGATTAAAAAAAAAAAAAAGATTACCATATTTTGTAAGCTTAATAGACCAAAATAATGTAAACCTAAAAAAAAAAAAAAAAAAAAAAAAAAAAAAAAGTCATAAACTAAAATAGATTTAAATGAATGACCAATGATAAAATGGATTAAGTTCAAGAATAATGTAATTTTTTTTAAATGACAAATAAATGGTAGTTCTGCAAAATATAATTTTAGTAATGTAAATTGCAACTCGGAATAGATAGGAAAACTATTGATAGATTTGGGATAGGAAACTCAAATACTAAGTACACGAATTTACCAATCAACATAATTACCTCATTCCATGTTGGCGATGGTACATGATTTTTGTGGAACTCATGTACTACGTCTACAATTTTCTCCCACATTTTTTATAGAGTTCGCATACGACGTCTACAATTTCCATTGAACTTGCAGATGTGACGCAAGCAAATCGTGTACCATGTCAATGTTTCATTAATATACTATGGATAGAATACACTATTTATCTAATTTGTGTATCATGTGTACAAGTTAGCTAACTCTAAATCTAGAAATAATTTCTTTTCTAACTTTATTTTTGTAATTAATGCATTATTTTAAAAACATCCTAATAAAATACATCTTCTGGTTCAATAATTTTTTAAAAATAGAAACAACGAGAGATAAAGAGATAAAAAGAGGGAAAAATACCTTTTTGGTCCCTGAATTTTTAGGAATAGGTGCGGTTGTTCCCTTAAGTTTCAAATTGGTCCTTTTAGTCCCTGAGTTTTCAAGAATATGTTTAAAAAGTCTCTTCTCACTAACAAAATTGTTAAAACTAACTAAATTTTTTGAAGATTTTTTTGGTGATGTGGCATGCTGGCTAAGTTAGTTGAGATACGATTATTTATTTTAAATTTTATTTACAAATATCTTCTAATATATATATATATATATATATATATATATTATATATATATAATATAAAAGTCTAATTTATTATGGCCTAGATATACACGATCCTACCCACCCACACGGTTAAGCGGAAGAAAAAAAAGAACGAAAAAAGAACGACCGTTCATCTGCGGGTGAAGGTTCAACCACCTGGATCATAGATCGATTCTCTTTGGTTGCCAGAGAAAGAATTGTCGTTCATCTCGATGTAGTGTCCAAGTGAAGTTTTATTTGCAAGAGGTTGGAACTGTACTGGAAGAAGAATCATTAGACCCATATTTTGTTTTATAAAGCTTCAATCACTCCATTTAGAGGTTAGCACAATTAACACATTAGTTGCAGCAAGACGAACGATGCTTCTTGCTAGAACCAATCGAAGCTTCGCCGGTGGTTGAATCCTTTTCGATGGTCGATGGACAAACTCGTTTTTGTCCATGAATGGAGAATGATTTCTTCTAATTTTTCACGCGAGTTGTTTGCGATGTGTGCAACCAGTGTTGATTAGGGCTTAGAAAGATTTTTTATTCTAAAAATATATTGTTAATAAAATTTTGAAATTTATCATCAAGCCACATAAGCTTAGTCAGCTGCCACATCATCCAAAAAAAATCTAAAAATTCTGTTAGTTTTAACAATTTTAAACCTATTCTTGAAAACGGACTAAAATAGCCAATTTGAAACTTGAGAATCCAATCGCACATATTCCTAAAAACTCAGGGATCAAAAAGTTTTTTTTTAAAAAAAAAAAGAATATACCAGTTGATGGAAATTGAGGGGGAAATAATAATAATATTATTATTATTGAGATTCAAATTTGAAATTCAACATTGGGAATCCCACAAGTTCCCAATTGGTCAAAAGAATTAAATATGATAATAAATGGAGGGGCTGGTGTGGAAACTCAGAAAAGGCCAAAGAAAGTGAAAGAAAATTATTTTTATTTTTATTTTTTGAAAAATTGTTTGTAATGGAACAAAGACCAAGTCAAATCTCTTCAAATATCACTTCAAAAAGTTTATGACTCCCACAATTTCAATCCAATTCATTCTCAACTTTTCTTTTTCCTTTATCTTTTATCCCAAGAATTGTTTTGAGTTTTTTTTTTCCTTTTCTTTTATTTCATTTTTTATATTGAAACTTATTATAAATATATATAACTTTCAAATTTTATTAGAAAAATTATTATAAATAAAAAATATCAAATTATTTACAAATATAAAAAAATTTTACTGCGAGATAGACGGTGAAATTTTTCTATATTTATAAATATTTTGGCTCATTTTTTTATATTTGAAAACAGCCTAAGAAAATATTGTAATTTTAAATAAGTTCGTTTGTTTAAAATTATACTTTTGAAGAAAGTTTGTTTCTTAAAAGTATGAACTTGATTAACAAAAGTAAGTTCATCACTTAAAGTGATGACACATGCATCTACAAACATTTTATAGACTAGTTTATTATTACGTACGACACACGTGTATTAGGAAAATTGTTTTAAATGATAAAATTATGAAACTATTTACAAATATAACAAAAGGAACACATTGAGATGAGTAAACTTTTTGTCATTTTGCTATATTTGTAAATAGTTTTATTATTTTATTATTTATGAAAAAATCCTGTGTATTATCAAATTTTAATTTTTTATTTCTTTATAAAAGTTGATATGTTATTTTATTATATATTAATATTTATGTGGTTGAATTCATTATATCAATTTAATATTTTATATAAAACTTGTGTGTTTCCATACATTTTCGTTAATTCAATGTCGTGATCTCACAGTCTAAAATAGAATATAATTACGCTTCAATTTTACTTAGAAGAATTAGTAAGATATTAAAAAAAAAAATAATTTTTTTTTATTTTTACATGTAAGATTTCAAAATTTACTTCATTTTGCCAACTATGTAATATTTGAAAAAGAAAAAAAAACACTTTCTTTTATTTCACATTGACCATTCTAAAAAATAAATTAAAAGAAATATTTTTTTTTGAAAAGGAATTAAAAGAAATATTATCTTATTTAATAAATAAATAAAGACTTGTATGGTATAAAATCTGAAAAAAAAAATTTGAAAACAAGATATTCAATGAACATATAATTATATTCCATGTTTTCAGATATGTGTATATTATTACATTTTGATACTAGATTATAATTTAAACAATTTTTATAAATGTATTTGATAATATATTTATAACTCGTTAAACTAGTCGTAGCTACTTACTAAAATCATGTTGCTACCAAAAAAAATGAAGTAATTTATGAATATGTCTTATATTAAAAAATTTATATAATAGTTAGTTTATAATCTCATATAATTTATAATATATTACTTAATACATGTTCTAATTTTAAAAATAAAATATGAATATACTGAAAATATAAATTTTTATGACATGAAATACGAACTTTGTCTCTTTTTATTTGCATCGCTATAGATACGTTTTGAACTTATTCTCTAATAAGTCTTTTAACTTATATATATCTTATCAGGTTAAAACACAAAAAATTAAGGAGAAAAGTCCATTTATTTTTTGAAACAACCAATGGAATTATTTAAACTATCATGTTTTTCAATGATGATCTTTATAAAACCCATTTGAAGCTACTTATAAAAGTTATTGTAATTCACAAATAGAAACAAATGGCATTAAATGGATATAGATGCCAATACCTTTCACAACTTGAAACTAATAAAAAAAAAAAAAAAAAAAAAAAAAAAAAAAAAAAAAACACAAAAAGCTTCACTAAAAATTCAGTTATATTTATAATCATTCAATGAGAATCCAAAACTAATGATTAGAGAAATAACCATTGTGAGTAAAAACAAAGGGTTAAATCATCATTTTATTTCATTTTTTAAATTTATGTTCTTTACAATTTTTAAATTATAATTTTCATCTTTCTTATAAAAACGTACTTAAAATTCTTATCAAATTAAAAAAATAAAAATAAAAGTTTTTTAAAAATATTTTCTTTTAGTTTCATATTTATTTGACTAATTTTTTTTTAATATTAGTGGAAAGTAGATAATAAAGCATAAATTCGAAAACTTAAAATCAAATAGTTATCTAATGAAATATTTGAGATTATATGGAATATGTTTTTAGATTTTTTTTTTTAAAAAAAGTTAATCCTTCGAGTTGTTGTCATATTTAATACTATTTATTTGTTAAAATTCAAAGAGACAAAATTGACTTACAAGATCAAAGTTTTTTTTTTTTTTTTTTTTTTCACACAGCCCAATTTTAGGTTTAATAAGCCAACGCATATTTTTTTTTATATAAAAAGTTAATCCTTCGAGTTGTTGTCATATTTAATACTATTTATTTGTTAAAATTCAAAGAGACAAAATACTTACAAGATCAAAGTTTTTTTTTTTTTTTTTTTTTTGTTAGCCCAATTTTAGTTTAATAAGCCAACGCCTATTAAGTAAATATATATATATATTATATATATATATATGTCAAGAGCTAATGGATATAAATTTAAAAGTTAAGAAACTTATAAGCATGTACATAATTTTGAAAGTTTAGCAATTACAAATTTAATTGGTTAAATTACAAGTTTAGCCTCTAAATTTTGAAGTTTGTAATTATTTAACCCTTAAGTCCTTGCACTTTTAATTTTGTGTTTGGTAGGTTTTTAAACTTTAAAAGTTGAATAAAAATCCTTAACCTTTTAATTCTTATCCAATAGATTCCTTAATTTTAAATTTTGTGTCTAATAGGTTTTTGACCTATTCAATATTTTTTAAAATATAATTCACTAATCTGCTGACACAAAAGTAAAAGTGTAGAATTCCATTAGACATAAAATTCAAATTTATATTTAATAAATCAATTAATTTTTAAGCATCTTGAATATGAGACGTAATAGTCATGAAATTGAAACTATAGAGACCTATTACTATTAGATACAAAATTGAAAATTTAAGAACCTATTAAACGCTTTTGAAAATTTAGTGACTAAATAGACACAAACATCAAAGCTAAAAGATTGAACATGTAATTTAATCAATAATTTTGTTTTAGAAAAATATAAATATATCTATAAATTTTAGGGCAAATATCAATTTATACCCATAAACTTTGAGGGTTTATTAGTTTACACCCTCTATTAGGTTCCGTTTGGAAAAACCTCATGTAAAACTTATAATTGTATCAATTAAACCCCCTAAACTTTCATAAATTAGTCAATTTAAGATTATTAGACAAATGTTTTTTTTTAAATTGTTCATTCATTTACTTTAATCGTCCATTTTGTAAAACCGACATTTGAAGAAGTCTATATACGTATGAGAATTAATGTATAGATGATTTTCAAAAGTAATCGTAATGAATGGTCTAAATTGATTACTTCTTAAAATTTAAGAGTTTAATTGACTCAAATTATAAGTTTTCACAATAATGGTACAACGAAATCTGGAGGAGTTAGTAAATTGATACACTTGTGAAAATTTATGGTTTAAATTGATACAATTATTTGTTTAGAGTTTAATTTGATACAACTCCAAACTTTAAGGATATAAATAAATATTTGTCATAAATTTTATGTATTATATGAAATTTAATGCACATGATTTATGGCAGTATTCAAGAGTTCTAAATTGGAAATGTAATAATTTAGAAAACTAATACAAGTACTATTTGTTATATAGGTAGATTTAGACTGAAGAAAGTTTTTGAGCTAAATTGTTTTTGAGCTAAATTTATTAAACTAATACAAGTACTATTTGTCATATAGGTAGATTTAGACTGAAGAAAGTTTTTGAGCTAAATTTATTATTATTTAAGTTCATATAGGGTAAAAAGTAAGACTCGAGACTGAAATACTCATCTCTGAGCTCAAATGGGAGCGAGCAAGGCTAGGCTCCATGAGAGTCACCATCAACCTCTACAAGAGATGAGGCCAAGGGTGGTCGTTTCGTTCTAGGTAAGAGGGTGCAATTTTAATGCACATCTCGATATCAAAAATTGAGGAAAGATCAAATATTTAAGAGTCTAAATTTTGAGAGAAAAATAAAAAATTTGTATTTATATATACGTATGTATGTAGGTGTGTATATATATATATATATAAAGGATAATGAAGTCAATTCTTATCCTTAAAACTCTTATTAGAATCTAAGGTGACTTAGGTATCGGTCGAAGGTCATGTCTTTTTTTCTAAATTACTTATTCACAGCGGAATACACGTATCGATCAAGTGAGATCTTTTCTATCCATATTTCCACACTACCCATCATTTTATTATAAATGTAATTAAAGTTTTGTAAAAAAAAAAAAAGGTTAAATTATATTTAAAAAAATTTATTCGGTTATTAACACACACTCAACTACTAACATTTTTTAAAACTGGTGTAAGTTAAGAATTAGAAAAGTAAGAGAAAATAAGAGTATTTATATGAAAAAAATTAAGATATCTATATAATTTGTTTTAAAATTCATTTTTTTTTAACTTAAGAAATCTTCAAACAAATTTATCACTATATTTTGTAATGAGATATTAACGGTTTGTGTTCATATTCTTATGATGAAGGTATTTTTAACTCTTTTTTGTTAGTTAAGGGTATTTTTGAAAGTTTTGAAAAGTTTAGAGATATTTTTTAAATAAAACTTTAATAGTTTTCATCTAAAACTCACGGCAAAAGTATTTTTGAGACTTTTAAAAGTTCATGAGTACACAAAGTGGATAGTTCATGAGTATTTTTTTATAATTTAGTCAAAATAATAATAATAATAATAATAAATAAAATGAGTCTTTTTTCCCCCTAACGGTTCGCGTCTAAATCAGTTTAGCCCTATATCTTAAACTAAAATAGACTTTTAAAATATTGGCTTTTGAAAATATTCCTTCCTATTTGGGTTTTTTTTTTTATTATTATTATTATTTTGAAATGACTTCCTATTTGGGTTCTATTGTGTATGATTAGATCCCATAATCTTTATTATTAACATTCTAAATAATAGCCATGGACCCACCAAGTTGATTATTTGTTATTTACATACTTGAAATATTTAGACTTAATAATTTTTTTTTAATTTCCAATTCTATAAGTTTATGTTAGTTTACTAATCATTCAGTTTTAGTTCTACTATTTTATCTTTTTTTTTTCTATGTTAAATTTTTTAACTTTTTTTTTAAGAAAATCAAATCAATTTATTAATCGTTTTTATAAATTTTAGAGAGATGGAGATAGAGAAACCCGAAAAATACAAGTTGAGAGTTTTTCTAGAGAGTAACTTTAGTGTGAAATTTTCACATATATAAAAAATTTCAAATTATTTACAGAAAATAGCAAAAAAAAAATTCTGATAGACATTGATAGACTTCTATCAGCATCTATCAGTGATAGACTTCTATCATTTCTATTACTGATAGACCTTGATAGACTTCTATCAGCATCTATCAAAACTATCTAAAAAATTTGCTATTTTGTGTAAATATTTTTCCTTGTTTTTCTATTTTTAAAAATTCCTCAACTTTAGTCCATGGGTAGAGAAAAAGATTTAGAAATAAAAAAAATTACATAGAAAGAAATTGTTGGGAAAATATGATGTATATAAAAACGGAATAATACTAATAAACTGATTAGATTTTGACTGGATATAATTAATTATAGTCTAAACGTATAGACAATACATATGACGATAAGTTTTCAAACTCAAAAATAAGCTAGATGGAATAATAAAAAATTATAAATTGAAATAACCATAAATAAATAAAATGTCAAGATCTTGGGGGGAAAACCAATAATTAGTTACGTTGAGACGCACATACAAAGTGTGCTATAAAGACAATTATTCGTTCTGCATTGGTTGCAAGTAGACTACAACAATCGTCTTAATAGAATATAAAGATTAATTAATTTCGACCGATCATCAACTTCGAACTACTAAGATCTAGCAGAATTATAAGATACTTGCTCTCAACTCAACCTAAGATAAAAAAAAATAAAAAAAAATAAAATAAATTTAAAATTGAAATATATTTTTGAACATTACTCAATTGAGTAAATATTTGACCAAGTCAAATATAACTCATAAAATGTAAGATTGAAAGTATTATAAATTTAACTTTTATATGTTACCTTTGTAAATGAAACAATCTATTTTGATGTTTCAATCTACTTCTTAATGTCTTGAAATTAAATGAATTTAATTTAGGGGTCTTTTTATAAATAGAAAAAAAAATAAAACTAATTACACATATAGAAAAAAAAAGGTGGAAAATACAAAAGCATGGGGTACATTTTTTTTCTATATATGTAATTACTCCTGTTTTTTTTTTTTCTATACACAACAATTTCCCTTTTTAACTTACCTATATTAAATTTATCCATTTTCATTTTTATTTTACAAAATTGTGTAGAGTAATAATATCCAACAGGGGAATTTTGAGGCAAAATTGGAAACTTTTTTTTTTTTTTTTAATCTTGGTGTGACCTAATTCAATTTCTAAATCTTTGCCAATTTTAATTCATGTCGTCTACGTTAAAATTAAGAAATGTATTATTGAACATTTTTAAAATATAAAGAGGCAAATTTTAGGATAGACTCGATCCATACGAAGTAAATGGAATCTTGAAAAATGCAAATAAAAGCAGCTAATAATTAATAATTTTTTTAATTAAAAACGCATCAACAAATAGCTTAAATATGAGATTATTCGATGGAATGGGAAAAAATAAAGATTTCAATGTTATTTTAGAAATTAATAAAGAATTTAAATGAGGAATTGAGCAGAGCTTGTGAGGACAATCATGGCTGTTTGTGAAGGGGAGAACATTATCTATACATTCCAAGTTTAATTATTTATGTTAATTAATTCTTCACCAACACTTTACCTTTATGGCTTCCTTTTGACTCTTTTTGGTTTGCATTTGGACCTAAGTTCTTTCTTTTTTTTTTTTTATTAAAAAAAATAAATCTATACCTATTATATTATTATTATTATTATTTAGTCAACAACAATTGGAATGAAGAATCGAACCCTTAACTTTTGGAATGGTAATCGGTATTTTATCCGGTTCTTATAAGTAATTTTGGACTGAATGATGTAATCGATATAAAATAAGGAGAAAAGCAACAAAGTCAAGAAAATAATAAAGTTCACACCAAGAATAACACTTGGGCCTAGGAGAGAGGGTTAGTTCGTGTCAAAACCTAAATTACAGTGTTCAGTCTTGGCCAAAAATACCCCTGTTGATTCTTTTTATTAACGGTTTCTATTCATATACTAACTTTAAATGTATTTTTATTTTTAAATTAAGGATATTTTTGAAACTTTTGAAAGTTCAAGAGTATTTTTAAAACAAACTTTAACGGTTTTTATCCAAAATTAACGGCAAGGATAATTTTGAACTCTGATCTTAAAAGAACGAATGAATACATGTCAATTACTATGATGTTTGCATATTATTATTATTATTATATTTAAGTTAAAATAATTAAAATTTTGCAAAGAAGACACTTTGTCTCTCCATTTATCATTAATAGAATATATTTGAATAAACCAAATGCAACTTTAATTATTCTGATTGTTAAGTTATGAAAGAATATACTTTTTTTTTCTTAACCCCATTAAAACCATCCATCAAAACCTATTCTTAAGTTTCTCCTCACTTATGAGGAAAAATATTTAGATGCTTCTTAGGCTACACCTTTTTTTTTTTTTTTTTTTTCATATCAAAGAGTTGTCCAATAAAAAATTGCCACGTGGCAGTTTTTTTTATTTTTCTAAAAAAATGATTTTTAAAATTTTTTGTGTGTATATAAGAAGAAAAACATTAGGAGAGGTGTATAATTATTAAAAGTGGAATTGAAGTTGTTAGAAATGAGAATGAGATGATAAAGTTGAAGGAGACCAAAAGAAACAAGGTTGGAAATTGGTTTGCTTTTTGTAAATGTGTGTGAATGATAGTTTTAGGACAAACAAAGTTGTAAAGTGGTCAATTTCCCAAACAAAATATTGTATTATAAAACATGGTGTGCCCCTTCTTTGGACTTTTTGTTTCCTAAACTCTCCATACTTTGCCTCACTACTCACTTTTTGTTCCAAACTCAATTTCTCCTAACCACTTGCTTTTTATTGTCTTCGTACAATTCACGAACCCACTAGACACTAACTTGAAAGTTTAGGATCTTATTGGACCAAAAGTTCAATTTGACATTTGACCTATTATTTTTAAAGAAAAAATTTGAATATGTTAAAGACTTTTTAGACACAAAATTGAAAGTTAATGCCTCATTTAGTAACCATTTGATTTTTGGCATTTAGTTTTTGAAAATTAAGCATATAAATATTCATTTCACCTCTAAATTTCTTACTTTGTTATCTACTTTTTTTTACTGAAATTTTCAAAAATTGAACCAAGTTTTAAAACTTAAAAAAAATATATTTTTAAAAAATTGTTTTTGAAATTTGGAATTTGACTAAAAATTCAACTCTTTTACAAAATATGCAAAACATTGAAAAAATTGAGAAGAAATAGATTTTAATTTTCAAAAACCAAAAACGAAAAATTAATGGTTACCAAATGAAACCTAATTACCTATTATACTATTTGAAGTTTCAAAGACATTTTAAATACAAACTTGATTAAACTTGTAATTAAGCTTAATTAATCTCAAGAGATGGGGATGGGGTGTAAAATATTTTGTCCGTCCTTGTTTTCTCAAAAAGATTTGGAAATATTTCTTCTTTTATATAAATTTTTTTGTTTGAAATTCAGATTCTTTGCCTTGTTTCAGGCGGGATCTTTATTTCGTCTTTGTTTATTTTTTATGTATATTTTATAATACTAGAAATTTTCACATATAGAAAAAATATCACACTATTTATAGAAAATAGCAAAAAAAAATTGATAAACATTGATAAACTTTTATCAACATTTATCACAACTATTTAAAAATTTTGCTATTTTAGGTAAATAATTTCTTTATTTTTTCATTTTTAAAAATTTCCCTTTTAAAATTTGGTGCTTTAATTTTTTTTTTTTTTTTATATGTTCCTTTAATCGTTAAAACTCTCATAAATCCAATTTTTCTTTTTATTTTGGCAATAACTTGTTAAAATTTCAATTCTAATATCTTTTTGTTCATTAAATTTTATTTTCTGTATTTATCATATAAAAGGCAACCTTGCTATAACTCATGGATTACAAATGATATAATATCATGTTCTCATTCTCTTATAAACTTAAATCGAAAGAAAAATGAAAAGTGAGTAATGGTTCAAAGACCAATTCTAAATTTGAAACATCACTTTATAACAATGTTACCAATTGTCAAAATCAAGACACCAAACAAAAGCTTAGCTATTGATAACCAAGCCCACTTACAACCAATGAATCTTGATCATTTTGGTCAAATTTTCAGCTTTGTTTTCTTTAATATATATATATATATATATATATATATATATATATATATATATATATATATATTTATTCTCTTTTGATAAATAGACTTGAAAAGTCAACTGACAAAAACTCATTTGATCGAAAATAACTTTACAAAGCAAAATCAAATCAAGGAAACAACAAAAATGAAAGAATTGAATAGGTCTTGGTAGGTCTAAGTCCTATTCGTTTATCTTAGTCATTCATTACTCATCCAGTAAATGTTAAGAAGAAGAAAAAAGATAGCACAATTCATCATTCAATTCTTTTTTTTAGAGAGTTCTGGAATATAGATTCAAATCTCTAATCTTAAAAATGCTATCTATGTCATGTTAGGCTAATGTTCACAATTAATCATTTAAGTTAAAGTTATGGTAAGGCAAACAAATTTTAAGTCAAATAAACTTCCTCACATAATAAAAAAAAAATGTTTTTCCAACTATAACCACTTGTTTGCACTCGAGCTTGCAAAATAAGTGTCTTCTTAGATCCAAGCATTGTGTATATGTATATGTGTGTCGTAAATATAACAATCAAAACTAAAATATTAACGGATAAAGCACAATGCAAAAGAATTTACATATATAGCAAAATGTAGATCAAGCTCTTGAAATCTAAGAGTCTTATCGGTGATAAAATCAATCATTAATAGAAACCTATCAACAATAGAATCTATCAATAATAGATTTTGCTATATATATTTTTTAAATGTCACTATACAACTAATTATTATTTATAAAAGTGCTACATATTGCAATTACCCTATATATAAGAATTTGAAGTGAGTAGCAATTTTTGTTTGAGTTTGTGTGAGTATGTGTGTGGGCTTGGTTTTTTGTATGCCCTTCAAGTCTAGGAGTCTATCAGCAATTTTTGTGGACTTGGTTTTTTGTGTGCCATTGTTTGAGTTTATTTGGGTTTATAAAGACATTTTTTTTATTGAAAATACAACTTTCATTGAGAAAAAATGAAAGAATACAAGGGCATACAAAAAACTAAGCCCACAAAAAGAAACAACCTCTTCAAAGAAATGGGATCCAACTACAATGTTGCCTAAAGAATAGTTACAAAAAGTCTACGAAATCGACGTCCGAAGAGAGACATAAAACTTCATCAAGGACCAAACAACGTTAGGGTCCCTTTCCAAACCTCCAAACACTGTAATTTCTCTCACCCTGTAACACTCACAAAATAGCCCCCCCCCCCCTTCCCCTTCCCAAAGAAAACCAACATGAAACCAAACTCCTCAAAAAAGTGATTCTATATTACCCTTGCAAACTCACAACCCCAAAGCAAATGACCAAGATCTTATCAAAACCATACATCTGTAAATAATAATCTTAACTAATACAAGCCACATAAAATAGTCCTTAAGCTAGAAACTGCAAATTTTCTTTATTATTATTATTTAGAGCAAGAAAGAAAAATTAGACGAAAAACACTATTTTATTTTGGTATCAATCATAAAAGTCAGTCTACAAGTTGATCTAGTAAAATAAGATTTCTTAGTATTAAATTCATTTATTACGAATCGTTAATTTTTTTTCTTGACAAAATAATCCCTAAACCCTTGCCAATAATAGATGTACAGAAAAAGGGGAGGGGGAGAGACTTCTGCTATTTATTGGTAAAAAGTTGAAAATTCCTACAAACATATCCAACAGCATAGCATGAATAAATTACAAATCAGAATTCCTACAAATTTACAATTTTAATACTACATATAATTTTCAAACAATTGGATGAAACTATTTGGGATCATATCCATGATATACAACATGAAGCTATACAAAAGTTCAAGAATCACCATCTGACTCATGTAGGTGCTGCCCTTTGAACAAGCTAACTATGTTAACTGTTGACGTGGTGCAGAGAAGAATGTACCTTTTTTCTTGCACAAATCTTCATTTAACTTAGGTTGGAATTCCATGCTTCTGAAACCATTCAGGCATATGGAATCTTTCGTACAGCACCGGCCTGACATCGTTCTGCAGTGAGAGGTGCTTTAGAAGTGGAAGAATGACATCTAGGAGCTGTATATGGAGAACAGGCAACATGAAAAAGTTGGTCACAAAATGAATTATTGTCAAGATGTATTATTGTTACTGGAAGATCCAGGAATTTTCAAGATTTCCCACCTGTGAATCGTGTGGTTGCCCTGCAGAAAATGGAATGCAAGGAATTCCATTTAGAGGTTGCAATAAAAAACTGAAAGGATTGTTGTCAACGATGACTATTCTTCTTAGATCCTTTGATAGGCAGGAGAGATCCTTCACGTGATCTCGGTATTCCCTGTAGATTATATAGCAGAACCACAGGTTTTACCAGGAGTAAACAATTAACTTCGTTTGAACTTTTGTAGAAGGATTGGGTTAGGTTTCATCCTTCCAATATTTGAAATCCTTTCCAGAAATGAATATGTTTGCATAATACTACCCGGAACCAAATTATGACAAGACATTCAACATGATCTTAGAAAACTGATATATGGACTCCACGAATAATTAGGGTATATTGGACATGATTTTGAAATGATTAAAATCATTTTTGGTATATTTAAAATCACCGTAAAACATATTTTTAATAATTCAAAATCAACTGTCGATGGTATGAAAATTGTGTTTAGAAGTGTAAAAACAAACAATAAATTGATTCTGAATGACTAAATTGCATGTTTGGAAGTAATTTTGAAATGGTGAAAATCACTTTTGTCATACTTAAAATCATTCCGGAACTCACCTTTAATCACTCAAAATCAATTCAATATTTAATTTTCCACTTTTAAACACATTTTTCATACTAATAAAATTGATTTTGAATTATTAATAGTATTTTTTGAGTGATTTTAAAAATGACAAGTGATTTTGACCATCAAAATTACTCCTAAACATACTATAAAATACATGTTTGTAAGTGATTTTGAACCTAACATAAGTGATTTTAATCATTCACAAAACAAACGTGTACTTAGAAATGTGTTGAAAAACAGCTTGAATTTAGAGAACGGAATAATGACTCAGTTCCTCAAGTAATTAACCAAACTAAATTATGCACCTTAATCTCATAGCCTGCAGTATCAATAAATAATGAACTTTATGATATAAAAACACGGAGTTAAACAAGTTTTACTCAAACTCCTGAATGATTCAAACTTGTTTTAGGAAAGGGCAAGTTCGATTCCTTAAGATTTGATAACTCTATTAGTATTATATCTTTATCGACAGAAACTCTGCGGAGCCAAATAGAAGTAAAAATAGCAAATATTTGTTATGCTGACAAAATAAAAAAGAAGAAAACAATAGAAACAGTACTTACGTGCTAATTGTTGAAGGCCTATACAGTCTAAGACTAAATCGATTTTCTTCATCTATTCTGTCAACAAGAGGTCTTGCATAACCTGAGGCATATACATAGATGACATTCTTCAGATTCGATTTCTTTTTTCATTCATGGGTTATAGTAGGTCATTATTTGATAATCTAATAGAGGATAAAGTCTACAAACCTTCAAGACCAGCCGTGAAGAGTACAAGATCTGCAAATCGACCTAGATGGTTTAAGAAATCGTGCAGACCCGGACGCTCAAAGACAGTAACATAGTTGACCTTGGGCTTCCCTTCACAGTCCTTAAAATAGCAAGCATAACCAGGCAAGATAGTTAAACTAAAACTCAGAAAAACAAAACATTGCAAGGTTACTGAAAAGAAAACTACCTTGTCTGAAGAAAAGCACTCAAGTTCAAAAGACTTCAGCCCAGCTTCTATTGCTTGATTGCGTATAACAGCAGGCAAAGTAGATGTCTCATATGCACATATGAGAGTTTCATCCAAGTCGAGAACTATCTGTAATTGTTCAATGTCAGATATGGAAGGTACAATTGGAACAAAAGAAAAAGAAGAATTCAAAGGAACAAAACGACCCCCCACCCAAAAGAGAATAAAACAAGAAGAAAGAAAACACAATCCTCCATGTGGCTTTATGGAACTCAAAGTAATTTTTAAAACCATTTTAACTTCACAAAGCATCTCCACAAATTTCTAATATTGGAAGTTCAAATCATCAATCATAAAGTTCAGTTGTAAAATGAAAGAAAATAGTTCCTTCAAATTGGAATAAGCATTTTACAGAAAGTTCCAGAGCTAAATTCTTTCATCTACTAAATGAACCATAGGCAATGAAGTTGAAGTTTGCCTGTCCCCATTTTCATCAAGAAAATACACATCTCTGCTTCACTGAAATGTTATCAATCAATCAATCTTTTCACACAGGCAGAGGCCAAGCCTGTTAAACGCTACTCCCAAACTCTAAGAAAGATAAATCAAACTTAAATATATATATATTGAAATCACTGTCAAAACGCATATAAGAAGGAGAATGCATGGCCCAATAATCACAGAATTGAGGAAACCCAATCAGCACGAACACACCACAGTTTCAAGAAAACTCGAGCACAAATTGAATCCAAACACAAACACTTCGCAGAACCCCCGATTTCCAGCAAACAATTTCCGGGGGGGGGGGGGGGGGGACCACGTTCAAAACGAGAAAACAACAAAACATTGAGAATACCGTCAGTTTCTCCATAAACCCATCGGACTCCTCCTCATCTTCAACAGAAGCGATATCAACGGCAGAGGCGGCGAGCAACTCATGGTCAGGAAGTTCAACGACCGGCAAAGGCTTAAAAGACGGAGACGAAGAATCAGAAGAAGAATCAGAAGAAAGAAGGCGAAGGTGTCCAAAAGCTCTGAGGATCTGAACGAAGATCTGGAAGAAGAAAGCCAACCAGTTCAACAGCGTCTTCCACACCTGTAGAGTCCTGGGCGAGTAGACCTCCGGCTGAGTCAACTCAGCCATGGGGTAGCTGATCAGAACCGCCTCTTCCGACGACCAAAATGAACCGGAAAAGCTGCGATGGATAGGAAAACGAAAACCAGCGGGCTTCGTAGTTTTCCTCTGTGTGTGTCTGTGTAGAAAACAGCTCCAGGAGGCGGAGGAGGGCGGTGGTGGCGGCGGAGGAGGAGGAGGAAAGTGGAGGGACGCTGAAGAAGAGGGTAAGGAGTTTTAAGGACAAGTGGGAGCGTGTAGAAGACGCGCGTGGAGACGAGAGTGGGGAAGGGGAAAGAGGATTTATGAGGAAGGGAAAGTGAAAGAATCAGCCAATAAGAAAAGACAATTCCGGTGCTTCTTTAAGATCATGTCATTGCTAATTATTGATGATGACAGAGACTCGGATTCGGTACTTCCGAGACCACTTGAAACCGATTATCTTAGTAATTATATACTACCAACCAACTGAAAAATTTTCATCAAAATCTCAAAATGCCTTAAAATTTTAGTAGTAAGAAAATCGAATTCATTTTGACGAAATTTTGAGATTTCGACGACTTTTAAAATTTTAATAAAAATATTGAGAAATTTTTTTCCTCCATTTCAAGAAAATTTTGATTTTTTTTTAAATTAGTTACGTTAATTCGGTTTAAGTTTTACAGTTTTGTTGTTTTGATTACACACCATAGTATAGTTTCACAAGTCAATATTATTTACAATGAATGGTAAATTTTTTTCAATGTGCTACATTTTTTATTTTTAATTTTTTTCAATTTTCACCTTTATTTTCAATATAAAACTTTCATTTTTAAAGAAATTAGATTTAAAAAAACCACAAAAAGAACTTGTATTTATTTTTAACTTCATTCAATTTTTTCATTAAATTTTCACATAATTTCACCTAAAAAATATTCTTAAATTTTATATTATTTTGTAATTATTTCTTCATTTCGTTTTTAAATTCATGCTCTCGCATCGACATTTACACGAACATTTACAATATAAATCTAAATAATGTGATACTTAATAGAATTAACGATTAAAATAGTTAATTATAATCTTGTTAAGCCACAATCAAAATTTCATTAACCAATTACAATAATTTTCATCAATTTTTATAAAGTTCGCTAAAATTTTCATCGATATAGTTACTTTCATCAACATCGATATTTCAAAAGTTATTAAAATATATATATTTGAACTCTTTACTTTACGTCATAATTAGCTTTGAATTTTTATAAGTTTCAAAAATACTTGTACATTATCAATAAGAGTTCAAAAATAGTTTTATCATTATTTTTATAGAAAATTGTTAGTAAAAATACTTATGAAACTTTTAAAAACTTCAAAAATACTCTTAAACTTAAAAAAATATTTGGTGCATTGAGACTACATCCTCAATCCTAGGTTCTCATGAGGTAATTTTTTTTTTTTTTTTATATCCGAAGGGATGAAGGAAGATAAGTGTAACTAAATGTGTACTTAAGTATTATTCTAATTTATTAACATTATATTTATCCATTAGTTTCAACCAAAAAGGATGGATAAACTCTATTAAAAATGTATTAAATAATAAATATATATAATATATATATTAGCACAAAATCCAAGTAAAAAAAATTTAAGCCCAATCAATCAAATCATAAAATTGACCATTGAAAAAATCTCTTTAAATCACAAAATTTAACTCCCAAAAAATATTGGGTGTACTTTTTTCTATATGAGTAATTAATTTTCTTTTTTCTTTTTTATTTGTAAAAAGACCCTAAAACAAAACTTATATCCAAAACGATGATTTGTAATCCACTAAACATATGTGATCAATATTTTTTTTTTCAATTATTCAAATGAAAGTTAAATATATGATAAAAGTTACAATGCATATCTAAAATTATTCAATAAATCAAAAATTTAAAACAAAAAGAGCGCACCTTATCAAGTATGAAGGGTAAAAGTTAAAATTATTTTAAAATAATATAGAAGTCAAATTGATTTTGTATTTACTTTCATTATTCTGCCAATATATATATAATTTTAAGAAAATAATATATATATATATATATATATTCCTTTTTAGGATTATTTTATTGTTGTTGATATTGATATTTTATTTTTACTTATAATTTTGGATAAGAATATTTGGATAAATTATTAAAAAAAAAATGAATGTTACTATGTTAGATGGTGCCAATACAATGAAATCGACACTTATTTCATTCAAAGAAACAAAATATTACTGACTTTTAATTTATTTTGAAATTAATATTGGGTTTCTTTTGATGAAAGCAAAGTTGCATATTTAGTAATTTTCCATTTTTTAACAAACAATTCATCTTAATCATAATTATAGATAATACTTATTATTTGAGATAATAAATTAGAGCATGTGGGATCAAATCATTCCAAATTGGACAATTATTTTTTATCTTTGGGGGTCGTCAAAGTCTCTTAGTAATATTCGTCCACATGTATTAAAGAAAGGAAATTGTTAGTTTATGTATTAAAAAGGAAATTGTTTATTAAAAAATGTATTGAAAAAGAAACAATATTTTATTATTGAAAAAACTTTCTTTTTAGTCCCCGAATTTTAAATAATAGGTCTATTTGGTATTGAGTTTTCAAAACGTACCTTTTTAGTTCTCAATTTTTTTTAGAATAAGTACATTTGATCCATAAGCTTTTAAAATGTAATTTTTTAGACTCCAAGTTTCTAAAAATAGGCTTCAAAGGTCCTTGAAATATTTTTTTTATTTTTATATAATCATATAACATTTTGAATTATAAAAATAAATTTAAGAAATAATTTGAGAGGGAAGAGATAACTTTTTTTAAAAAAAAATTATTTTTCTAATTTAAAATAATATTGTAAAGACCTTTTAAACATATTTTAAAAAATCAGGGACTATAAAGATACATTTTGGAAACTTAAGGATCAAATGAATATATTTTTCAAAACTTGGGGACTAAAAAAATAATTTTTTTCATTCTTCAAAATTTAAAATAAATATAAAATTATTTACTCAATTAATAAAATGGGAATAAGTATCTTTTAAACTTACTAATTAAAAGGCACGTACAGTGCCATGGTTGAAATTTGTTAACACATGAATATTAGTGAATACTTTTAGTTGATTTTAAAAAGTAAATATTTAACATAATTTTACAAAGTAATAAAGAGTAGTGGGGTATTTAATTATATTTACTTTAGTTTAGATTAATTTACCATTAATATGAAATGCGTGGACGGTAGTTGAAAAGCTATGTAACATAAATTGTATAGTGAAATATAATTTTTGAATGAATATATGTTTAATTAAGTTTAAATTATAAATATATGACATTAGATTATAAAGCAACGAAAGAAATATAAAAATGAAAGAAAACAAATAGATGATGAATAAAATAAATAAATAAATAAATATAAATATAAATATATAATTGTTTAATAGTTTCTTCAAACTATAATAAACCAAAACTTCATTCAAAGGGAAACTCCTCGTATACAACAACGTTGTTTGTCTTGAAGAGAAAATTGAATTTTCTAGTAATTCTTCTGAAAAATATAACCAAACTTTTCTATAAGTTTTTTTTTTCCTAATGGAATAACATGTTCAAGACAAACATTTTACTTCAAAATACAATTTAGGAGTGAAAATACATTTCTTAAAAAATAAATGATAAAAGAAAGAAAAAGGATATATATCAGCACCTCTTCATCAACTTAAAATGTTTTCCTTTGAATAACAAAAAATTTTAGTCGTTATTTTTTTTTAAGATTTTGCTTCTCAATGTTTTGTAGCATTTGAAAATCTATTGTAATAATGTATGCATTGGACATCAATTTCTTTATTTTTATAGGTACATTACACACTCATACACTTATAATGGAAGAGGTGTGTCTCATCGTCATCAAACCCAAATAATCATGTCCCTTCAACATCAACAGACACATGAACTATTATGTGGGTTGAAGGGTCACCTAATTGTCGTTTATATTTTTTTCTCAGAAAAAATATAAAGAATTCAAATAGTTATTGAGGGCAAGAAGGAAATTATTAAAATATGTAAGGGCAAGAAGGGAAGGAGAAAATTATCTCGTTATAGTCCCTTTTAATATGGTATAGATTTTACAAAACGGAGGGACTAAAATGGCTAAGTTGAAACTTGAAGAACCAAATGCACCTATTCCTAAAAACTCATAGACTAAAAAGGTACTTTTCCCTTTAATGTTGGATATTTTTTATATTTTATTTCTTTTTATTATTTGTTTTATATCTTGTAATTGCCAATCCACCCTCTCTATCAAATTAGATAGAATAAGAGGCCGGAGAACTTCAAGAGTATAAGAGAAGGAATCTCTTTTAGGGGCTGTTTGGAGTGGTGAGTTGAGATATAATGTCTGGAGATATGATGTCTGGAGTTTATATGTTTGTGAGATTCATTTGTTTGTGTTTTGGCTGTTTGGGGTGCTGAGTTCATATGTATCTAGTGCAGTTTTCTTTTTTTTACATAAATAATCTGTTTTTATGATGATTGTTTTTGTTTAGAAACTTGATAAATGGAACTACCTCAATTATGCTTGAGAACTCACCTTATTCTAGGTGAACCCCCACAACAATAATAAAAATAACCCCATTAACAAATTTGATAGACAACCCCAAGAAAACTAAGCAGTTTTGGCTTGGAAAGAATTGATCAAAGATCAAGAAGAAAGAGAACTTGTTCCTAACTTCAAGATTTCGAACTTCCCAAAATCTAATTGATCAGACTAGATTGAAAGTTCTAAAACATGCATTCTAACACAATAATACAAAGAAAGCATAAAACTTGAGAGATTAGAATCTAATTGATCAGACTAGATTGAAAGTTCTAAAACATGCATTCTAACACAAGAATACAAAGAAAGCATAAAACTTGAGAGATTAGACTCTGAAAATTTCATTCAAATTCAAATTCTTCTTTTAAAATGAATTAATCTACACCCAAATATAAATACATGAAATTAAATTGGATACATAGGACATTAAATATGTGAGTGAATTTGGATTTTTAGATTCATTATGACTCTTGGATGAAAATGTGTATCTTGAAGCTTGAATGGTTGCAATTTTTCCCCAAAGGTACGAACCTTAACTTGGAAGTAACTCTTTAAGCGGATGTCTACTTATTTTCTTATCAAAAATTTTTTATTCAATAATTGTACATATTTTTTTTAGCACACATGTATTGTTGGTAGTTTTGGAAAATGGGGTTTAGGATTTACTTTTGGATTATGGATTTCAATTTTTTTTTAATTTAAGCAATCATTTTACAAATTTGTGCATGTGACGTTTCTAGTTAGGTCATTTTTATTTTAATACTTTTGATAAAAACTTTTTAAAACAAAAACCACTCATGTGAAAACATTTTAAAATAAAAACCACTCATGTGTCTGATAATTTTTTCTTAATAGTGTTTTTATATACAAAATGTTTAATTTCTTACATGATTAAAGTGATTATATGAATGTTCAATTACTATAAAGAATGACTATAAAATACTAATGAACTAATAAAAAAAATCGGGAATTCAACATTTTGATGGAACTTACGTACTTTTGTGTCAACAAAGGTGTTTTTATTGACAATTTTGTGCGGCAACTTAAATATAAACATTTAGGAGAAGTCAAGGCGCTTAGTTGGTTATTATAGTCAGTTGGTTATAATAGTTAGTGTTTAGGGTGCAGACTGTTATAGCCTAAGTTATAATAGTTTGTGATTGGAGTATAAACTATTTTTGTTTAGGTAGAAAATAGTAAACAATTTTTGTTTAGGTAGAAAATAGTAAACATTGTAACAAAGAAAAAAAGAGAGGATAAGTGAAAAATAATAACAACTGTAGCGAAGAGGGTTTTGAGTAGTAGTCATAATTTAAAAGAGATGATGTATCAACAAAGCTCAAATTTGTAGTAATTATAATTTAAAATAATGGTTGTAGGAGTGGTGGAGTGACCGCCTGATATGAACCAGGACGCCCTTGTGTTACCTTTGGGGCCAATCACACGCTTAAGAGCCAAGAAGCTACCGTTAGCGTTGAATTCTCACATTCAAGCAGAGGTTAACTCAATGGAGGGAATTCAAGCAACAACATTTGATCAAAAGCTTTATAATTGGTTTTAATTGATGCTACAAGATAAAACTGATTGACATCATTTTCTTTCCATGACTTCAAAACTGCTTTACAAGGCTTTAATTTGGATTCAAGGACGAATCCTTCAAAAGGAGGAGAGGATGATATGAACCGCCCAAGGCATCAAATTATTATTTAATAATTTTGATGTAATTTAATAAATTCTAATTTTATCCTTTTTTTTTATAACATTTAAGTAGGGGTAATTTTGTCTTTTTTTTTTTTTAAATTGACATGCTTGCTTGACGTGCTTGATTCTTTTTTTTTCTTCTCAATTTCGAACTTGCAGACCTCTAAACTTCAAATTTTTGTTCAAAACAAGAACACAATAAGAACCCTAATCAAGAAATAGACTAAAAAAAGACAATTGAAATAAACATATACCTAATCTAGAGCCTATGCTCTGATACCAAATGATATGAAAACACTAGTAATTTGAAAATTAGGAACCCAATTGTTGAACCCCTAACAACAAATCCCAAAACCCCCAAATCAATTGATGTCAATCCAAAGGAAAAGACTAGAATTGGATTACCTTTTGATCGAAGACCAAGAGATAAGGAGAATTAGTTTCTTACTCCAAGTTCGAACATTTCACAAGCAAGATGATCAAACTTACCTGAAAGTTCTTGGCATGCAACCCTAATTCAAGAATTGCAAAAGTGGTGGGATGAAACTCTGTCATCTACCAGAGAATTCTCATTCAAGAAAACCCTAAAGTTCTGTAACCATCTGTTCCAACAACTTAATAACTAGACTTTAAATAGTCTCCCAATAAAAGAAACCCTAATGCAACTTAGTAAAAAGACAAAATTACTCCTATTTAAATGTTATAAAAAAGGATAAAATTAAAATTTATTAAATTACATCAAAATTATTAAATAATAATTTGATGCCTTGGGCAGTTCATATCACCGCCATTAGAGGTCGTTGGAGTTGGCCATCAACAATAGTGGTTAGATGTTGCCAAAGTTGGCCACATGTGGTGATTGCCGGAGCTGGCTGTCGGAGGTGGTCGTTGGAGTTGGCCGCAACAATGGTGGTTGAATGTTGTCGGAGGTGGTCGCTGGAGTTGGCCGCAACAATGGTGGTTGAATGTTGCCGGAGTTGCTGCATGCGGTGGTTGCCGGAGTTGGTCGTCGGAGGTGATCGCCGAAGTTGGTCGTTGGAGGTGGTCGTCGGAGTTGGCCGTCGCATGTGGCTGTCGAAGTTGGTCGTCGGAGGTGGTCACTGGTGATGTGAGTTGAGTGCACTGTTGGTGGACATGATATAAAATGTCGGTGATATACAATGTTGGCCTCCCAAACGATGAGTTGAGTTTATATCTCAACTCATCTCATCTCATCTCATCTCCTCACCCGAAACACCCCCTTAGATCTTTTTAAGCAATTAGGGATTCACAAGAGATCTTAACTGCTACACAAGGTTTCTTGATTGTTGTATCTTTAGGGTAGAGTGCCAAATAACACACGGGACACATTTTATTGTAATATGCTATATATATAGTTGCCCCTTATGTTAATTAATGTTTTATGTTGTTATGGGATTTTATTCTTTAGATAGCAAATTATGAAGAGATATATTATGGGAACATTTTTTTTTATTAGTGAGGTATATTGATAAAAATATGTGAAATTAAATTAATTATTTTTTAAATAATAATAACAATTTATGAAGAGATATATGCATTGAGTGGTTTGACTTTTGAGAGATTAAGTTGTCTAAGATGGGCATTATCTATCTATATCTATTTACTATATATATAATGGGCTATAAGGGGAGAATCTTTCCTTTTCTTTATTGCCTCTACAATAATAATAAATGTCTATTTTGCCCTTTGCTGATAGGACACGACTGAGTGAATGTACGTGTCTTCTAAGTCATTTTACACTTCATTGATAAGATGCGACTGTTCGAATGTAAGTGTCTTTTAAACCCAATAAGTGCAATTGATGTTGAGAGACGTGCTTATTCGTGTGGAGGTGGTTACTAAAGGGATTGAATTTTGCAGCAGAAGCGAACGATTGCCTTGCTTTTAATTTTGATTTTGATTTTAAATTCACAACATAGAACAAAAATACATAACATACATTATGCTAAGTTTCTAGGGTTAAGCATGTAAATATTAAAGGAAAGAAGTAAACAACTTACCTTGGAAGAACACTTCTTCAAAATTTCACAAGGTCTTCATTCTTCCACGTATAGTAAGAAGACGCCACCAAAAAATCTTTTCTGCTATTCTCTTGGCAAGGACTAATTTGTGGGAATTAACTTTTGAAAGAGAAAAAGGGAATTGTCTAGGAGATTTCTTTGAAAATTACTTAAGAGAGACTGGGAGGGAGAATATTAAAGAAAGAAGTGTTTCTCTCTACAAAAGCCAACTCCTTTGAATAACCTCCCCATCACCTCGTTGAAAAAAAATTGTCCACTCATAATAACGTGAAATGGGATTCAATTAAAATTAACCGCCCACTCATATTATTAATTTAAATTAAATGAAAATTAATTAATCAAATTAATTGTTAATTTTTAATTAAATATTTCATATTTAATTAAATGTACATTTGGATCGTATTTAAATATACATCTCTCTCATAACCTATAGTTTTAATATGAATCTCATTCACACTAATTTGTTAACATATAGTTTTAATATGACTCTAATTTATATTATTTTAATATTTGAATAATCCACATGTATGTCCACTATATATTGTTCAAGTCTCATGAAATAACCTTGAATTTTTTCGTAGTGGATAACTCTTTATTGCATATTTAAAATAATTAACTACTATATCAAATAACTAATTAACTACAAGGCTTTAGGACATAAATCTCAACAGTTACACATAAAAAAGATACATCCATTCATGTATGGGTACAATCCATGTATAAACTTGTAAAAGTTATATGAAAATTTGGAAGACCATCAAATTTGAAAAGCTACCAAAAGTGTCTACATAAAAAATACAAACTAAATTACTCGGAGTGATTGATACGTTCATGCATTTTTTACATATTGCTTTCATGAACCTCTTCTCTTTTAATGTTTGGCTTCATTTTCGCCTAATTGTTTATAACTTAAGAATTATAACACATATGCTTTGCTATGAAGTATCAAAGTTCTGTGGTATGGTATTATATAATGATCCATTATTTTTACATTCTTTCAAATGGTTTTCAAGTTTTATTGAAGTTCACTGGAATGCAAGAAAATTTAAAAAGTTCTTCACAAGTACGTTCTTTAAGTTCCCTTCAAATTCTATGTTTTTCATCAATTTCTTTAACTTAATATGGTTATATAGCCCGTAGAAATAAATTTATTTACTATGTGTCATTCTTATTTATTGAATCTCATCTTAGTCTTCTTAAGTATATTTTGAGACTAATAATGGATTAGAAGATTCATTACAATGTAGTAACTCAGTCATAACTTTGATGATATCTTGAAAAGATACAAAAAAAAAGGTTAATAAGAAGATGATACAACGAAAACAAAGTTTTATAGAGACAAATATTTAGTAAAAAAAGAGAAACTCTTTAGAAATCGAAACAAAATTAGAGAAAGAGAACAACTTTAGAGAGAAAATAAGTTTAGAGTGATACAAAAATTTTAAAGAAAATTTTTTAGGAGAGTAATATAAAGATTTTAAAATAATAAAAAATTGAGGGTATGTTTGACAGTGATTCTAAAAGAGTTAAAATATCACTTTTATAATTTTTAAAATCACTATAAAATACGTTTTTAATTATTCGAAACTAATTTTGATGATATGAAATTTGTATTTAAAAAGATAAAATTAAATATTAAATTAATTTCGAGTGATTAAAAGCGTGTTTTCGAGTGATTTTCAACATGACAAAAGTGATTTTAACAATTTCAAAATCACCCTCAAACATGCCCTTATAAGCAAATTTTATAGGAGAAAGTTAGAGATAGAAGACACAAAATTTTATGATAGAAGAAAAGTAGAGGTAGACATATAGGATCAATTTTCATTTTAAAGTTATTTTTTATAATAAAATGCGTTGGTGTCTACCTTATAGTTAGAAATAATTTTGTTAACTTATTATTAATGGGTTGTTTGGAGGCCTTAGTGGAATGAGTTTGGATTGTAATGTAATCCAAAACCCATGTTTGGATTGAGCACTTTGGGCTTAATTTGTAATATTAAACTTATTTTGTTCCAACCGTTTTTAACCAAATTCTATTTCCTACCATTTTTCACATTTCACGATCCCATTTTTGTTCCACCCTCGATATCTCACGTATTCCAACACTCCCCTGATTCCCAGTAATCCTAATTATATTTCAACATCCCAAATAGCCTCTAAAAGTTTATGATCATAAAAACTAAGTTTAGATATTATTTATTTATTATATACATAAATATTTATATAAAATTTAATTTAATTTTTAAACTTTAAATTGAAACTTTAATATTCTCTGTGTGTAAAACGTATTCCTTACTAGTATATCAAATGTGACCGCATCAAAAAGCCTAATTTTCCAGATTCGTGCACAGTCAATTTGGTTGCTATTTTCTTGGTCCAAGTTGTTATTCAACATCTAAAATATTGGGAAAACGTTCCGAATATGATTTTAGGTCATTCCTCAATCACCTTGGCCTATATAAAGGAAGAAAATAATTTAATTTGAATCATCGACTCTCCATCGATCTATCCACGAAATTGAGCCCTCCTTGGACGAAATCTCTCACCCTTCCCAATCAGAAAGCTTCAAGAACAAAAGTTCCTCTAAAGTTACCCTGTGAAAATGTGTGGAGTGATAGTATTCATCCTTGAGAGAGGAGAATCGCCCTAGGAAAAGATTAGGAAAGTGAGAGATTGCCTCAATGCATCATTATATTGTATTTTCCAGCATTTCTTTTAGTTTCTCTTTGTAATTTCTATCTTTATTTTTTTTTCATCCGTTGAATATTTATCTTGTAATCATAATTTATGATCTATTGAAATCTATTCATTTATGAACTAAATTCTTTAAGGGGTTCAGTTATGTGAATACCCTAGGACTTTATGGCTTGAACAATGCTTATGTTTCATACCTTTTTTACTTTTGCATTCATTTGTTTGGTTTATATATATATATATTGTTGAGTTAAATTGATCACTTAATTTAGCAATCTAGTAGACTTAATACTGAAAAGGTGAGGATATAAACTAATGTCACAAAGAAATATGGGACAGGAAAGGTTTGAGATTGATTTTTGTAGTGAGAAAGTAAATTGCAATAAATGTAAATAAAATAACTGTGATAATCAATCAAAAAAACGCGCTTGAGTTTAATTTGGATTTTCCAATTCAAGTTACTTGATCATGGAACTCTCTTTACTCGGTTTCAATTAATTATTTGCACTTAACCTAATTAATTAGAAAAGCTAATTAATCGAACTTATAATCTAATTAGTCCAAATTGAAATGATGAAAAGCATGCGAATCCAATTTGACCTAATTGCATTACGATCTAGGACAAAGTTAAGGTGAATATTTAAATGAAAAATGCATTATTAAATATTTTAACGATGTTTTTCTAGGTTGATTAAAACAATAGTTCACAAGCTAACCTAACCCTTGCTACTTTTTGAATTAAAATACGATTACATGTCACATATCGTAAATCAACTCATAGCCATGTTTTAATACTTACAATGAGTTTGTCAGACCAATGCAAAATAATAAATCACAATCTATTAATTCAGAATATAAATCAACAAATCAATAGAAACTGAATTCAAGTCCTCACAATTTATATGAAAAAGGAAAAATCTTAAGAACCCAAGTTAGAACATGTTACATTAGCCCATAATCGACATGACAATTGAGGAGGAATCATCTTGATACATTATTAGACTAAAAGGTAGAGAAAAAATAGAGAGAAAACTAATAAGAATTGGCTGGGACCAGATCTCCCCAACCCTAGGCACCTAGGGATCTATTTAAAAAAATCGCATTGGCGCCGCGGCGCTATTGGAAGGTGGCCTCTCGGGTAATCGTGCAATTTTGCAACACCGAGGTGGCACTGCGGCACCAGCGCACTTCTTTGCGCAACACGTCTTCGGAGCACCGCAGCGCCAGCTACAACTCAAGAACTTCCTCTTTCAGGAAAAGCACCGAGCTTGCGCCTAAGTGGCACCGTTGTGTTGTGGCTTCGGGGACATTTTTGGTCATTTTGCCTCTCTCTTTCCCAGTTGATGGAAATAAGCTTTTTTTTTTCCCGTTTTAGCTCCATTTCGACTCTAACGCCCGACTCTACCTCCCAGGTGCTCGATATAAAATAATGAAATAAACATATAAAACCTAGCTAGATAGTATATTTTTTATGCTATCATACATGAAGGTCAGGTGAGTCTTCTTATCCGACTTTTCCATCCATAGTTAGCACAAATTTTGCCATGAGCAGTTGGCTTCGCCTGTGGGGATAATGAGTTTACAAACTTTGCAAATTTCAAAATTGCATCGGGGGCTTAAAACGAGATGGATAGACGTGATGATTACGATTCTGATCAAAAGCGACATTCACAGAGAATAAGGGAACATTCAATGGATAATGTTTAACGACACAAATTTAAAAATTTTCTGTTATTTTTTCAAATGAATAATGTTACACAAAAACACATATACAGCAAGTTTCTATTATTTAATTATTTTTTTAAAAAATATTTTTATAGCTCTTGATATTGCTTATGAGCTTCTAAATTTGACTAATTAAATTTATTTTTCCTTTTATATTAATTTCATTTGTAATTGTGGATATATTTTTAACCAATAATATATCATATTTTCAATTTGAATTACTTTACTTATCATTACTATATATATTTTTGTTAAAATTAATTTCATTAAATAAACCCTTTCTGTATGTGTGTTTTTGTGAATTTTCTATATATTTCTTAAAAGAATAATGTTTAACGACACAAATTTAAAAATTTAAAAACTCTCGTTTTTTAGTTTAAATTCAAACTATAAAATTAAACCAACATGATATTTAAAGATAAAAATGAGAAATTATGTGGAAATAAAGTGTATAACAAGAAAATATTTTAAATATTATTTTCCATTCAATTTAACATAAAAAGTGTTAAAAAAAATATTGCATTTGGTAGGATTTGAACCCATATCCATTAAAGTACACAAATATTATTAAAATGTAGTGAAAAAAAAATTGTAATTGAAGGGATCGAATCTTGTGTGGAAGTGTGTGATCGCTTTGTCTCGATATAATTTCAATAATTAAAAACACAGAGAAGGGAAAACACAAATTTAAGGGAAGCATGCTCCTTTTCACAAAATATAGAAGAAAAAGACTTTACCTTTGAAAACATTTCTTCAATTTTCTTACTTCAGCAAATTTTCTTACTCAACGTGCAGTAACTTCAAGCAACCAATTTGGACACCACCAAATGGTCTTCCCCACTATTATCCTGAGCAAGGATGGAAGTTCGTGGGAACCTATTCTTTTTGGAAGAGAAGGAAATTTTTTACAGAAGAATGTTGTTTTCTCAGTAAAGATGGGACGTGAGATTTGAAAGAGTTTTTGTGAGAGAGATCAATCCAATGAGAAAAATCCATTCTATCTTTTTTCTTCCAATGCAGACAACCTGCATTTAATCAAGCAAGAGATAGGTGAAAGGGAGAAACGTTCACCACTCCCCTATATTTAATCGATAATTAAATTAAAAAGAAAATATAATTAAATTAAATTATAATAATAAATAATTAATTTAAATAATATAATTAAATATCTAATATTTAACTAATATTTTTTTTAAAGTAAAACACAAAAATATTATTATTGAGCCACTGGGGCAAAATTTGAACAAGAGTCCTTGAGGACTTGATTTACAATCTAATCGGAAAAATTAGAGTGCCACTCAACATTAAGCATACACGATTTAGCACTTTTAGCAACTCGATCAGCCACCCTATTACATTCACGACAATAATGAAGAAAGGAGATGGATTCGAACTCACTTGACCTGCTTTTGATGTCCTGGATCCAGTAATATGCTACACTTGACCAAACATCTTTATCCGATATCAGGTTAATGGCTTGAACCATAATCAGACTCCACAATAAGATTTGAGCAGAGAAGGTTAGACGCTAGGTGAATTCCTTCTTTGATAGCAAAATTTTCAGCCAAATGACAAGATGCAATGTTTTGTTTCTAGCAAGAGCAACATACTCACCATCCATAGCTTGTTTAAGTTGAGGCGTTGCAAGTGCATCTTTTACTCGGGTTGGTTCAGTTGTTGTCTAGTCCTTTTCAATCGATGAGATCCACACTTTCGGCTTAAAGATACCGGCTTTGCAATGAGGGCCCCTCTCACCATACAAATCAAAATACAAACCCTCACATGCATGAGTCCATAACTCACTCAGGATTTAGATCGAGTTATATATGGTCATCTTATGAAATATGTTAATCTCTTCAGTCAACGGTGTTACAAAGAGGATTATATATTTCGTGGTTCAGGATACCTCAACCTGCATGTCTCTACCTGAACAATTTGGATCAAATCGTTTGTAACGTTTACAAAGTAGGTCGTATACACAGTGTTTTCAGGATAAGGTATCCAACCTTATCCGACCCAGATACTATAGACCTTTTAGATTATTACTTGAACATGTCTACCTGTATGTTAATCACACTGTTCAAGTTACATTAAATTAAACTTTGTAAATTAGGGGCATTACTATAAAAAACCTAAAATTGAAGTTCAATATCTAAATTTTAAATGTACATAAATTTTAATGATTATAAAAAAGTAATCAACTTAATTAACATAAAAATTACAATTTTGTAAAACAAATAAATTAACCAATAGATCTTCTCAATGAAGTAAAAATTACATTTATATTAAATTATTCAAATATTTATTTTATATACCCTCTAATATATATATATATATATATATATATATATATATATATATATATATATACATACGTACGTACATACATACGTTCAAACTTTTTTGGTTTGGATCCACCTGTGGGAGGTGGCTAGCTTTAATGCGTTAACAGGGAAGCCCAATCCTGTGACAAAAGATGAGTACATCTCTCTTTTAATCCAACAAATACATACTTTCAAACTCAACTTAAATATGTATTTTTAACGTTATTAAACACGAGCAATGCACGTAATATTCGACTAGTTATAAAAAAGACTATAATATAAAGAGGCGTTTGGGCACTGAATTAGTTATTATAGTAAGTTGAAAAGAAATGATGAGTGAAAACCAGTAAATATACGTGGAAATAGTAGAAGGATCCATTTGAATTGACTTTCTAAATGTTTATAAACATTTTTTTTACGCTAACAAACATTTAGAAAGTCAATCCAAACCACACTAAAATTTTAATTTTATTTTATTTTTGAAATGAGACCTTTCACTCCAAACTAAACCATAGTGGATTATTTTTACAATAATCCATATTAAAAACCTACCATAATTGGTAAAAAAAACTACCCTAAAATTTAGGGATATTTTTGTATAAATTAACCAAAGATTAATGAAGAAAAGGAATTGGATAATTAGGATACAAAGATTGCATTCTTTAAAAAGAAAAAAGCACAGGAAAAGATTAAGCTTTATTAATTATATTAGAGAAGGAAAATGTTTGTGTTAATGTTAATAATTGGAGATTAGATAGTTAAAAAGTAGATTAATATTTATAAATAGCGTGGGATGTAGCCAAAGCCAAAAAACCAAAAGCCAAACTCAACGATCCGTCCAAGAGGTTCCAAGTTTATCGATGCTGCTCACTGGGCAGTGATCACTCCGATCTCTTCGACTTCTGCAAATTTCCATACCAATTTACTCCATCAATCAAATGGCTTCAATCTCTTCCAGCCCTCGTTCCGTTGAAGACATCTTCAAGGATTACAACGCTCGACGCACAGGCCTTGTGCGAGCCCTCACTTATGGTGATCTTTGATTTTCGATCTCTCTCTCTTGCTTTTCACCCTAATCTCTTCATGGGTCTTTTTTCTAATGTGTTTCATGAATTGGGTCTTGATTTTGATCTCCCATTTGTGTCTTTTCTTGCAGATGTCGATGAGTTCTACTCGCTTTGTGATCCTGGTGAGCGTTTGGTTCTTTTAATTTTGTTTTCTTTTTCTGTTAAGTTGACTTTGAGAATTCAGGTCGAAGGGTAGCGTTGTTACGACGAGGATTTTGTTTGCTTTTGTAGAAATAGGGTTTTTTTGTTCCGTCATTCTTTTTTGACGAACGTTTGATGGGTATTACTCGGAATTAGTGAGAGAAACTTGTGGTTTTGTGCGCCTTCTGACCTAATTTTGTTGGGGTTGGTTCTTGACGATGAATTTCTTTTTTGTTTTTCGCTTCCAGAGAAGGAGAATTTGTGTTTGTATGGACATCCGAATGAGTCTTGGGAGGTGACTCTGCCTGCCGAGGAAGTTCCATCCGAGCTCCCTGAGCCGGCGCTAGGGATCAATTTTGCTAGAGATGGGATGAAGCGCCGAGACTGGCTTTCGTTGGTGGCTGTGCACAGCGATTGTTGGTTGCTTTCAGTGGCGTTCTATTTTGGTGCTCAACTCAACCGTAATGAGCGGTAAGTTGAATAACTTCGAGAGTATAGGAAAATCTACTGGATCTTGAATTCATGAAGAAGCATGTAGGCTGTTTGGTGTGCCACTTCTGGCCTCAATGATCTCTTGTTTGAAAAATTATCTCTCATATCCTTTTGCTGTGGACAATGTGTATAGTACTCTTGCATTCCAATTAAGTGCACCTTGGCTATGTTATCCTAATTTGTTTGATGACTAAGGTCCGTTTTGCCTGAGTTTGATCTCTTATTCTGTTGTGGTATACTGTCAGCTGGGAAAGTGGAGAAGATCATGTTCTTCTTGTCATTGTGATGAAAATTCCTTTATACAGATTGGATTATTCGTTTATTTAAGACAACAGTAGCAATATAATCCCCTGAGTTTACTGTTATAAGCTTCTCATAAAAAAAAAGAGTTTACTGTTATAAGCATGCGAATCTTTCCTTCCAATTTGCTTCACTTCTTCTACCTTTTCTTGCTCACACTCTTTGTGTGTGTATCTCTGTCTCAAACATTCATAAATCACACCAGAAACTTTCTTTTGCAAGTTAAGAAAAAACTGCCATTTGAATTTGTATTTGCCTATTTGGTAGGGTCTTGGAGTTTTTGTTCACTTGATGATCACAACCAATAAAATGCTCTTTGAGATAGATGTCTCTTCTATTTTCATTTTCATTTTCTTATGGTTGGTTATAATTATTTTTGGGGATGGTATGGTTTTTGGGCTCATGACATCACTCTTGTAGCTTCCCTAATAAGTGTTCTAGTTGGCTTGTGGCTAGTTGTTTTTGGGCTGGATGCATGCAGCTCTCATTGCCAATGTCCTCAGAAAGAGGAGAAAGGGTGTTGCAATCAAGCTCTATCTTAAAAAAATTGATGCGGACCTTGATAGATTGAGATGTGAGATGTCCTAGGTGCGATTCCTTTTGCAAAGAGCTTTAGACATTGTTGGAGAAAATGATTGGGGATTGTATCAGTAGTATAAACTATTTTTTGTCATGAACCAAACCTAGAGACAAAATTCTTCCTAGGGCCTTAATAGGCTGGTCCACTCTTCTCCTTCCCTAGTCACTAAGTGTGCAGACTTATATTACATTACATGGTTCCTTGGTTTGATTAGTGGCTTCAAATTGGAGATGCTTCTCTATTCACCCATCATACATTATTTGCAGACATCTTCCTTTTCTCCTCTTATGCAAGGCCAGCTGTTTTTAATCTAATCTTTTTGACACTGTGTATCTCTTTGAGAAGGCATTTAGATCAACCGCGAAGCTTCTTTTATGGATAATTAGTCTTTAGTTTTGGATGCAAGCTTGCAAACTGAACCAAATTTTTTTTGGGGCTTCCATTGAATGGAAACCATTGGTATTACATTTTTTGGTCTTCTATGGTTGAAAGAATAGGGAATGGAATCACTTCTCTATCTCAAAGGGTGGTCATCTTAATCTTCTTCAATCAACCTTTATCAGCCTCCCCTATTTTTTTTTGTATCCCAACAAATTGGTGGTAGCTAAAGGCCTTTGTAGGAATCCTTGGAAGGCCATTTCCTCTGGTTTTGATTCTATTTCTAAATGTATATAATAACTTTTCTAGGGATAGCCTGGTTCATTTTTGGAAGTTAGTTAATAGTTTAGTAGGAGGGCCCTCCATTGTCTTATTTTCCCTTGTCTTCACTGAAATCTTCTTATATGCCCTTGTCTTCCCCAATTTGGGGGATCCAGTTTCTTCTTTTAGCTTTGGCTTTGAACGCCAATGGATGCCTTTGATGTTGTCTTTGATTTCTTTGGTGTTAAGTCTTTGTTTTTCCTTTGGACCGATGGATATTTGTTTTCATTGTGTTTTCTTCAAGCTGTTTTCACCCTCTTGTGTGGTTCTCCCCGTCCAGAGCTTGTTGGGGGGGGGGGGGGGGGGGGGGGGGAGGGGGTTGAGCTCTCCCAAAAAAGTTAAGTCATGTACGAGAAGATTAACACTATCAATTCTATCTAGAGGACTTCCTCCATACTTTTGAGTCCGCAATTGTATGTTGTAATATTGCTGTCTTGATTTGGGATGCTTTTCTGGAGACTTTTGGAATTTTTTTGGCTTATATTATCTATCGTTCATCGATGGTTTAGGAGGTGTTGTTCCATCCTTTGATTAGAGAAAAAGTAGGAGTTTTGTTGAGGATAACCTTTCAAGTGACTTTGTAGAATAGAAAAAGGGACATTTTGAGGGTGGGGATGTCTTGAGGAGGTTCGGTCTACGACTTGGGTCAATACCTTTCTTCCAGTCACACTAAAAAGTTTTATTGTTTTTACTTTGTTTTCTTACTCTTAGCCTTCGGGCCCTTTAACATAGTTTTGTTTGGCTTATGTCCATGTTTTTTGTTTTTGATTTCTCTTAGATTGGATTTTGGTTGTCATTCATGTTTTTGTTGCTCAGTTGCAAATCCCTTTGTTAATTTTTTTTCCTTTTTTGAGAAAACATTTACCCCACACCTTATTCTAGTATTCTATCCAGGATGAAACTTATACACGCTTGACCATAGGCATGGTTTGGAGTGATTCTAAAATGGTTAAAGTCGTTTTTGTTATTTTCAAAATCACTATGAAACATATTTTTAATCCTTCAAAATTAATTTTGATGATATGAAAATTGCATCTAAATGTATAAAATTTAATACTAAATTAATTTTGACTGATTAAAAGCGTGTTTTAAGCAACTTCTTCGTTTATCAAGCAATTCTCTTGGAGTTCTTTCTAATTCTAGATTTTTGGTCTTTGGAGTGGTCTGTTCTACAGTACATATTCTTTTTTGTATTTATTTTCAAGACTTTTGTCTGTATTGGGAGCTTTATCTTTCATGGTTGATCTTTGATTTGTATTGGGTTGTGGATGCTTATAGTGCTATTATTGTTTTTCTTTTTCCTTTTCTCTTACATTTTCATTTCCTTAGTCTCTCTTTTCATTAAATAAATGAAAAGTTCTGTTTCTTTTCAAAAAAAAAAAAAAAAAAAAAAAAGAAAAAACGTGTTTTAAAGTGATTTTAAAAATGTTAAAAGTGATTTTGACGATTTTAAAATCGCTCCCAAATATGCACCGAGTAAACTTTCGATTACTCTGTGAAATTTCCACCTGTCCAAGGTCTTCTATCAGATTGAGGAATTTTCACTTGCTTCTTGTGCTTTTTGAATATATCTTGTGACCTTTTACTTTTGGAATCTGTCTCCTGAAGGTGTTGCCAACTACCTCTTTCTTTAGTTGGGATAGTGAAAATGAGAAAGTGTAGTTTTATTACTTTTGACCCTCCTATAAGTGTTTATGAACTCCCACTAGACTCTATTTTTCCTTTAAAAAAACCCTTTTCTATGAGTAATATAATACTTAGAGTTGCTCTCCCTCCTTTCATTGGAGTTGCTTCTCTCTCTCTTAATAGAAAATAGAAAATACAACTTTCATTGAGAAAAAATGGAAGAATACAAGGGCATACAAAAAACCAAGCCCATACAAAGAAACAACCCCCTCAAAGAAACGGGGTCCAACTAACTAGAATGTTGCCTAAAGATTAGTTACAAAAAGTCTTTGAAATCGAACCCCAAAGGGAGACATAAAACTTCACCAAGGACCAAACTACGGGTCTCTTGCCAAACTTCTAAACAGTGTGTTATTTCTCTCATCCAATAACACCCACAAAATAGTGCACGCCCCCGCCTCCCAAAGAAAACCCCCTTCTCTCTAAAAGGCGGATGAAGAAGAAACTCCTTGATCGAAATGCTGACACTCCTTGGAGGAACCAACATGAAACAAACTCTTGGAAAAAACAGTTCCATATTGCCCATGCAAACTCACAACCCCAAAGCAAATGACCAAGATTTTCCTCCGTCTTCTGACAAAGAATGAAACAAAATGGACCAACTAATGAAGGTAATTTCCTCGAAAGCTGGTCCATCAAGTTCACACGACCCAGTAAAACTTTCCTAGAAAAGAACTTAACTTTCTTTGGGACCTTAATCCTCCCTAAAGTATCAAAAACAGACTTACCAATGGGAGAGAGATCCAACAAGTACGGAAAGAAAGACTTACAAGAAAAGCCCTCAAACTCTCAAGCCTGAAGTCACTCGTTTCCCTAAATGGAGTTGCTTCTCTTTTGGGAACTCCCTTCATGGCCCTATTTAGATTGACATTACATCTCCCCAAGTTGAGGATGAGTACTAAATGTTAGGCCTCTTTGCTATATAAGACCGTCCTGGCTATCTCCCATTCCATTCTTCTTGAGGCCCAAATCCTTTTGAGTATAGTGTCATGCTTCCTTCCAAGTGCTAAGCCAATTTGAACTTCAGAAGATTTTAAGCTCCCCACCAACTGAACTCCCTTCATTATTAGCTTGGTCCTTCAGCATACTCAGCATACTAGCTTATTTATATCCTTTAACCATGCTGACTGGTCAATTTATGTATTTTATGAAAAGGAGAAAAACTTTACAACAATTTAGTATGCCCATCAAAAGGTTCTTATGGACAGGGTGTGGTGAAAATTAACCCTATTATTCAGCGTATTGGAAAGTCGTTTCAAAGTCTAAATTGTTTCAAGTGTTTGAGGTGTTGATTATGTAAATTTTGAAATAAATTACTCCTTAAGTTGTGCTTTATACTAACATCAAGCAAAACTTATTTTTTTATTGATATGCAAGGCAAGTTCATTAAGGCTGCGGTTGATGAATCCCTTAGCCGAGGAGGGGGCTAAAACAGGGTCTCCAATCTAAATGGTTGAGAAATAAAAGTACTAAGATGAATTGTGAAAAGCCCCTCAATGAGCTGTATACTGGACACGGTCTTTGAAGTTAACTAAATAATCGATCTTAGAGGAGAAAGTTTTGGAATTTCTTTTCCTTTGTAGAAGCCTAGGTCTTTGAAGTTAATAAAAGAATTGAACTTACGGAGAAAATTTTGGTATTCCTTTTCTTCCATAGAAGCCAAATAATACTTTTAATAGCATTATATACCAAAGCACCTCTGCATTGACAATAAACTTCCAACTGGACAAAGGCTCTCTGTGATGCAGTCATCCATCATAGGAGGGCACCAAATTTAATAAAATAGAATGCAGATAAAATTTTTAACCTTTTCTTTTAGCAAAAGAACTGTAATGCAAAAAGATGGTCGACTCATCTCTGTTGCTGCACAAGTGGAAGAGCAGAGGTCAAATGGAGAATTTGGTTTTCTTGGGGCTAGGGCCTTTTCAAATGAGCTTGCTATGATCCTGGTCCAGAAATTAAGTTTCTTGAAAGACGGTCATTGACTGACTTCACAGAGAGTCTTCTCATAGTGTCAAGGTCCAAAGAATTTTATCCTTGGCTTGGAGGGATCTCTTGGAACAACCCACTTGGGTGGCATTCCTTCATTTGTCTATCTAGCCACTAGCCAGGCCACTTGTCAAATGAAGATTTCAAGTTTTACTATCATCATACCAACATCTATGAATCGAGAATAACTTGGAATCAGCTTCAGCATAAGTGGAACGAGAAGGGAAGAAAGTTCCCAGATGCTGTGATGTAACACAATAAAATACTCCCAAGTCTTATCTTTCTTCCGTCACCTAGCTTGAGATAACTCTTCTTCAAAAAAATTGTCTGATCTCCAAAATCCCTTTTGAAGGGCTTCAAGAATCTTTGAAGTTGTCCTGTCGACTTGACTTGTACATTTGTAGTGAGATTAGGTGGTGGATTCTTGATTCCAGTTGCAGACAACTTTCCTGGTGGTTATTAGATCTCTGGTATGATTGGATGTAGAATAGTGAAGAGTGTAACATTTTGGCTCTTGTTTATAGGAGTTGGTATGCCATTTGAGTCAGCAAGGCTAACAAGTGACAACGGTCTGACACTGTGGCAGCTAGGTGATAGACCACATTGTGAAAGGGAATAATTATCATACATTAACCTAGTAATTGAGGGAGAAAAATGTCAACTTGGTTGCCCATTGAGATAGGTTCAAGTTTTCAATTAGTAATTCTATTAGTACATATTAGAAACATTGTAGCATATTAAGGGTATATAAATCATTGATTAGTTAGTTCTAGGGACTGACCAAAACCTCTCAAGGTGCTTGGTAACTTGTAATTTTCCTTTCTTATCTCAGGAAGAATTTAGTTGGTTTCTATTCTATTTTCTGGTTCTCATGAGTGTTCTGTTAGGGGTGTTTGGGCCCGCAACTTCAAGTGGGTGGGGTGGGCTATTATCGCACACTCCATGTTTGGGGATCCAATTATAATAGTTGGCGTTTCCAATTATTATAATCTAGAATTAACTACACTATTACTATTTCAAATCCCTCTTTGGTACAATATTTACCTACTCATCCTCTCTTTCTCTATCTGCTACCGTGTTTATTATTTCCTACCCAAACTAAAATAGTTTGCACCCCAAATATGGACTTTTTTTTATTTTTATTTATTTTTATTTTTATTTTTTTTATGGAATCAACAACTTTCATTGAGAAAAAAATGAAGATTGCAAGGTCATGCAAAAAAAAAAAAAGAAGCCCACTAAAAATCTCACTACAGAAAGGGTTTCCAACTGAGTGAGATACCTAGAGAATAATTACAAAAAAACCTCAATATTGAATCCCAAAGCGAAACATGAAACCTCACTAAGGATCAAACTTCACTAGGGTCCCTATCCAAACCTTTAAATACTCTATTGTTCCTCTTCCCCCAAAGATCCCACAACACAACACACACCCCCAACGAACCACAAGAAACGACCTTTCTCTCTAAAAGGTGGGTGGAGGAGGAACTCCTTGATCATCAGATGAATACTCCTTAGGCTAGCTAACTCAACATCAAACTCCTGTAGGAAACAGATCTACATAGACCTCACGAATTGACAACCCTAGGGAAGGTGATCCATGTTTTTCTCTGTCTTCCTACATAGACTATTATAATATATAGACTATTATAACCCACAAACTATAATAATCATTGACTATAATAACCAACTCAATGCCCTAAACACTCCTTTATTGGTTGCTTATGAAAGGATGTCAATATAGTAAACCCTGTTTTCATTTTTTCATTCTCAATGAAAGCTGGATTTCCCATAAAAAAGAAAAAAGAAAAAAATACAATATGACTTCTCCAATTCGAGTTTTTAGAATGTTATGGTTGAATTATGAAAAGCTCACTTGAACAAAATCACCCATTGTCGTTAGGAAAAGAAAGGAGAATGAAAGTTAAAGTGGTGACAATTGTTATCATATTGTTCCATTCTATTAGAGCAAGCATCTTCAACATTGAGTTTGGATGGTGCATGTGAGCTGAATAACAGCTCGTTATGACTTTGGGTTTGAGGGAAGGCCATTGGAAGGAGGCTTCTTACAGGTATAATACATTGAGGGGAAAAGGAAGGTCATTGTCTATCTGTTCAGTTTTGAGCTGGGTAAGAGGAAAAGAAAGATCTAATACCCAATGGAGGTAGGGTTAGAACAGACAATGGAAGGAGGGAAAGATAAAAGCAATGTGAAAAGTGAGGTCTTCTCGTTCAAAAACTGATGCTTAATACTTAAGGCCTTTTTTTGTGCCTATTAGAAAATAAATTTCATGGATAATTGACAAAATGCCTAAGCCTACTGCCGCCGGCTTATTACACGACTTCCCTACTAGTAACGATCATAGAAATAGAATAATTATTTTTTTTTTTGATAGGTAACAAGATAGTATATCGATAAAAAAGGCTCATTACAAAGAAAAATGGAATAAGCTATCCCCACACAGCCACTGGATTACAAAAAGAGAAAGAGTCCTAGCTAGAAATGATTGAATATCAACCTTATATTATATTAAAAAAGTGGGAACAAAACCCCTTTTTTTTAATGAATTTAATTCAATTTTTTTTAATATAAATAGGAAACAGTAAAATATATTTGATCAAAAGAGGGTCATTACAAAGAAAAAGGGAATGAGCTACCCCACACAATCACGGTATTACCCAAAAAGAGCCCTAGCTGACAATGAATCAATGATTTTCCTTTTTTTTCCTTGTTAATATATACAAATATCTTATAAAAAAGGATTATTTTCCCTCTAATATGATGGATAGGTATATCAGAAATGACCAAGGGCCGGACAAGAACAACCTAGGGTTGGGGTAGAGGGAATCCTGCCTGGAAACTAATGTATGAGGGCTTTCCAATTGCGTAGGATGAAAGGAAGGTTGTAATTACAAAAGCATTTAGGGTGGTTTACGTATCACACCTATTACAAAAGGAATCAAAAGGTAATAATTTATCTTAAAAAATTCTTTGGCTTTTATCTCCAAAGTGTGCCAAAGAAGACCTCTTTGCTGCATAGTTTCTAAGGATTTTGGACTTTCCTGTGAGGTTCCAACCACCTAAAGGCTTTGTTCATTCAATCTTCTATTCTTTTGGGAAGGCAAGCTTGAATCGTGATTTCACTCATCACTAAGTTCCATCGTTTGGAATGCAAGCTTGAACCCTAATTTCATTCAATTCATCACAAAGTTGAAGTCCGCTTTCATGTTTCTTTGTGGGTTTCAGTTTCGAAGACCTTTTGTAACTATTCTATAGGAGTTATTTTGCATAGTTGGAGTCTATAAAGCACCGACACTCCTAAAATGGCCAAGTGTTGGTGTCGAACACGTGTCTGACATCGACATTCCCCCTGATTTGATGTCCAAACTCGGTGCTTTATAGCTTACTGCAAGTATTTAGTTTTGTCTGAATAGAAACTTTCACCTTCTTGGGAAATTTGGTTTTCCAAATTATCATAATCTTAACCTGTGGGATATCTGCCCTCTCATTTGATGTTGAAAGGATGAAAGAGTTCACATTAAACTCCCTGCTATGGGTATTCTACCATCTGAGATCCTCCCTATTGGTGGTGGGAGCAAGGGAGCTGATTACAAGTAGTAAGCTGGTCCATTCTGCAATCCGTTATCGGTCAAATTTTTTCTAAGGAGAATAATTACACAACATTTAGATGATGAGGTCCTTAAATTTATATTACCAGATGAAGCCTATTGTAAGCAAAATGAAAGGCTTCCAGCATAACCATCTTGTGAACTGGCACTATGAAAATAAATGAGGTGCCGATTCTTCTTCCACCTACAGAAAGTATGCCCGTTGGAAATGTTTTTTTCCCTCTGATCATTGCTTTTATCAATATCTTGTTGGACATTTGCAACAATAAAATCTTTTCTTGGGACCTTCGATCTCCAAATCAACATAAGAGAAATGTGAATAATATCCAGCCTGCCCACTAGATTTCTCTATCCAGCAAGCTTAAGCACAAACTTCAACACCAAAAAATCCTTGTCTGACACCAACCATGTCGTGACATTTGAAGTCTTCAACAACGTCCCTGTGATGACCATGACTGAATGTAGGCAAGGATTAGTTGGTAAGGTTACTGAAATGAAAAATAAGAAAATATAAAACATCATCATATAGAAACATATCTATGATGTTCATAAAAAAAGGAAAAGGAAACATATCTATGATAATAGTGTTTTGTTGTTCCTCAATACTTCTTTTCCACAATAAAACTCTGCCTAGATGTCCATCAATGTCTTATTCACTTTACCTTTTGTCAAAGGTTCAAAAAACATAAAATTTGCTCTTACTATTGACTTTCTACCTAGTTGCCTCCCTGTTCCTGGGCTACTCCCGGTATTTCCTACACCAACATATTATACAAGAAAGCCTTTCCCTGAAGTTTATATTTATATTAATTATTATTTTTGTCTTAGATGGATAACTACTATTCTGAAAATTTTGATTACTGTTAATTGTAGGAACATTTTTATTTAGTGGATATTAAGTATAGCAATTAGCAGTAGACCAGGACCTTTTCTACAATGTGGGTCTATCCTGATTAAGTTTAATTATCTTTCATTGTTTGGGTTGTCATATTAAACTTCTAGTGAGAATGAAGGGTGAAAAACTATAGTTGACTTGTTGCTTCTCTCAATGTTTTTTTTTTCTATATGTTCCATGCAACACACACACACACACACATATAGAAACCTTTTAGTGACAGATGAAGAAATACCGATGAATACAAAACAACTCTCATTGATTGAATAGAAACAATTTTCCATGCATGATCAAATACAAAACATCTCATTGAATAATGAAATATAGAAAGGGGGAGGTGCCTTTTTTGTTAAATAAATTTAAAAAACAATCCAAGACGAGAGGACAATAATTATGTTTTTAGTATGTTATCATTTATGTTTCAAAAGATTTTCCTTATAAAACCAGATAAATTTTGTAAGCATCCTTTCTAAGAAAAGACGAAGAACGACGTACTAGGGCTAGAACTGCATTTGTGTTCCACTCAGGGTTTAGACAAGGTAGAATTAGCGCATCTCAGCTTGATGCAAATAACACATTGTTTCTAATAGGGAAGGTGAATTTTGACAATAAGAAGTGTGAATCTAGAGAGCACGTTTAGGATGAGAGTAGACGTATAAATAAGAAAGGGAAAATAGGTGGTGTGTGCACGTGGGAGTGACATGGGAGAAAAAGAATGAGGAAGGTAAGAACATAGTCGAGTGTCTTGGGAGAAAAGTAGACCACTTAAACATTTTTTATGGTTTGTGATTGTCCTTTCCTCTGTATTTGAATTTAATATTTAATACAAGAATTCGATCAGTTTGAAACTCTGCTTTGTGTTTATGAGAGAAGGTTCATTTTGTTTAGTTCAAGCATCATTTAAAAGCATAGATTTTTCTCAAGTGTCCAGCACATTTTTGGTTTGCCCTGTTTTACACTTTTGTACTATAGCAGGGGTTCAACAGCAATATTTGAACTCATTATCTGATTCATTGTGCTCTCTCATTGCTGTGATTATTGTACCCATTTCATTAAGTTTAACAAAATAGTTCCAACTTTTGGTGCCTTTTATTTTTGTGGGTAAAAAAAATGTTTCATTTAACCATCAACTAAAGATCTGTCTGTAAACTAGCATAGAGCCTCGTGCATATTTTTAGGCAATTTATCATTATCCTTGGTCTATGTGACGTGTTAGCACAAGATAACATGAACTTCGTTGTTACTTTCTTTTGCCATCCATGTGACTAGAACAGAACAATTGCTTTGATCTGATCTAATAGTACAAAACTTGTGCTGTCTTTCCACAGGAAGCGACTATTTAGTATGATTAATGATCTACCCACTCTATTTGAAGTTGCATCTGGAAGGAAAGCTGTTAAAGACAAGCCCAGTATGGATACCGGAAGTAAATCCAGAAACAGCACAAAGGTGAAGTGGTCTAAGTTTTCCCCCCACTTTTATCCCCATTCTTTAAATCAAAGAAAACTTCAATTTTTATTTTATACTTTTTCCTTAACTGAGAATTTTAGGATAGCAACCAATTTTTTTTTAATCTTTGCAGAGGTCACTAGATGGGTCGATTAGAAACAGCAATCCGAAGCTACTTGAAGAGAGTTATGGAGAGGACGAGGATGAGCACGGTGATACGCTCTGTGGGAGTTGTGGTGGGAACTACAACGCAGACGAGTTTTGGATTGGATGTGACATCTGTGAGAGGTGGTTCCATGGAAAATGTGTGAGGATAACACCTGCCAAGGCTGAGAATATCAAGCAATACAAATGCCCCTCTTGCAGCACAAAGAGAGGAAGACCGTAGCGCGCGGAAACACCTTAATGTAAAGCACATTTTGTGGCAGTTAACCTTTATGTGTCTTGGGAAAACTCTTGGTAAGGACCAAAAGAAGTGAAGGTACATGTTAGGGGATTTACTTGTGAGGGGTTTATAGGGGGTTATAAAGTTAACACTCTAACGGATAAGCAAGCATGAGTTGAAGCTAGTTTTCTTTTCGTTTTATTCATACATGTTCGTGTCGTATAGTGTTCGGTGTTTAAAGATTGAATCTCGTCTTCTTCGTTTATAATATGAAATGATCTGATCCTTCATGTTAGGCTATATTTCTTGTGGGGTTTTGGCCTTTTGGGGCATCATTATTTGGCAGTTATTATTTAGCATACAAGTAAGCTTGTGTTGACTCTACTGTCTAAAGATTGCTCTTTTGGAGTGGTTAAATTTCAGATATGTTTGAATTCACTTTCTAATTGCTTAAAAATCCTTTTCTTTTTACACTTAGAATGTTAATCCAAATCCAAACAAACTCAAACCTTAGATTATATAATCTCCATCTTTGCATTCTTTGCCAGACTTGTAGGTTACAGCTAGATTTATGGTGTTCAAATTTCATTTTTTAGCTTGGTAATTTTAAGGTAGCTGCAATTCTGAAGTTACAGAGATAATTATACCATCAAGAAAGTTATAACTGTTGATGTGAATACTCCCGAATAACAAATCTTATTGTATACAACTATTGTGTAGCGTAAATGGGAGCTCTAAGTCTAACCAAATACTAGTAAAATTAATAAAGGACAAAAAAAAAAAAAAAAAAAAATAAAATAAAAGGAAAAAGGAGAAAGAAACTAATAAGCTCTTTCTTTCTCATATGCACTCTGGAAGAAAATTTAACTCTCCCCCTCAATTGAATCTCTGATTTGAGAGTCACACTTTAAGCTTTATGCTTCGTTTGGATTTGGAGTTTGTGAGAAAATTTTATATAAGGTCGAATTTATGTTTGCTTCATGAATGTCTACTTTTAAAATTTATGTAGTTACTGTTCAAGGATAGAAATATTTCATACACTTGGCTTGTTTGTTTTATAGGTTTTGAGATTAATTTTAGGAAGGATATAAAAAATTCATGTTTGTTTCATGGGTGTTTTGCAGGTTTGAACTATGTGATTTTACTATCGTTGGTAAAGAGATGATTTATTTTATTTTTTTTTTTTAAAAATATTTTCATTAATTATTTTTAAGCAAAACTAATAATCTAATTTCTTTTTCATAAGCAAAACTTATAAAACAATACAATTGTTTTAATTTTCGGGTACAATGTTCCTTCATATATAAACACAAATATTTATTATCTTAGACATATATATTGTAGGCTTTTAACTCTTAAATATTTAATATTCTTACTCCTCATATAATATTTACATTTCAAACGAATCTAGATATATATTAACATCCTTCTTGGAGATGAGATTTTTATTCCTAAGAATTAATATATAAATAGGAGAATGAAGAGAGAACTATACTCATCAATTAATATCTAAATTAAAATATTTTAATTGCTTTAAGTTACTATTAATTATATATTTAAAATAAATTAATTTTTTTAATTATTTTTCCATGAGCAAAATCTTGCCTTTTAACTCTTAAATATTTGTACTCTACCCAAAAAAAACCTCTCAAATATTAATTATCCTATGCATATAGAGATATTTAAATCCTACATATTTAATTTATAAATATTTAATATTTATATTCATTAACTAATTTTTCGTCCGAAAAACTATTAGAACGATAATGTACAAGAATGGAGAAATCAATACTCAAATTTTTTTTTTTAAAAAAAAATGAATTTATGGAATAAGTTAGTTGGAAAGACATTGAATATTTTTTAAAGGCTTTTGAGTATTTAATGGTTAATCTTCCTAATTTGAATAATATATAAAATCATCAAAATATCCTTACAAGTCCTAAACCCTATTTCCACTATGGTTACCATAGCTAACACCGTCCTCTCCTACCTTTGACTCTTACTCCAACTCCGACTTCCCTTATTGTTGAATTGAGAAAAAAAAAAAAAAAAAAAATCTCAACTTGAGAGATATTTAATTTTCTAGCGTAAATTAGCCACCTATTTTAGGCTTGTTTTTTTAGGGTTGAGAAAAAAAAAAAAACATGATACACATCCTTTAACTAAGTGGCGGGTTCCACACCTTTCCTGGTCCACATATTATCGTGATTGTTGTGAAAAGATTTTTATGTTATTTTCTTGACCTCTATATTCCAAGTTAGTTGTCAATATTTTGAGATATCGTCTCATATAGGTATACTCATTCTCATTTGGATTACATTCACAACTTTAAACATATAGCTGCCAAAGTGTGCATTCTCACTCTTCCATTTCAAATCAGCTTAATTAGTTCTTTACGTTGTGGGCTTCTCTCTACCTCTCCTAGAAGCATCAATAACCATATATTCTCTTATCTACTAAGTTAGATGTAGTTATTACTCTCTATTAGACTCTAAATTATTCAATAAAAATTTGTTGGAACAAGTACTGTTCGCGTAGAGAAGACGAACACATAATCAGTTGAGCTAGTCGCCTGGAACGGAACGCCTGGAAGTAGTCGCCTAGTGATCTCGTCTAGGATTTGCAAAACAGAAGCTTGTTAATAGTTGAGTTGCGGATCACACTCTTTTTAAGACGTTTCGTGGCTCTGCCCAGAGTGCAAGCAATTCTGAGTAAATTGTCACGGTGTCTCCAAGATAAAACAGCCCATATTCGTATGTCTGGATCGGATCTGCACCGGAAGCCGATCGAAATATTAACACCCTTCTGATTGTGCTTGAAAAACAGAGTAAAACGACAGTGCTTGAAAACCGAATGGAAACTAGAAGAGAAGACTTTCTGTATATTTTTTTTTCTGAACAACGGAAGATATTCTTTTATAGAGTTTGGTTCACAAAACGGTTCAACGATAAAAAATTAATTAGGCAATAAATCAATTAATAAAGGAAAAAATAGAAAATGGATACAAATAAGGAAAAAAATATTTTAATTAAGGAAAAAACGTTCATCAATAAATATTATTTATTTAATTAATAAAAATTATTATTCTATGCCACGCCCGCTTCATCCACATTTGCTTATCTCCTCATCTCCTCTAAAACATGGAGTACTCTTGGAGCCCAAACCCATAGCTCAAGATGGGAGTTTATAAAGGAGATTCCACTTACAAATCTTACAAATCTTAGCCATGTAGGAATCTCAATTTGAAATAAAATATTAATAACAACTATTTTTACAAACAATCCCCACTTTGAAAAATTTTTAGTAACAAAATTGTAACAAAAGAATAGCATTTAACTATTTGCTTGGCTCTAACTTAGTTAACTATAGCATTGAATTTACTCAAATACATAGAAAATTATATACTTTACTTTAGACTTCTTCAAGTTGAATAGTTTTGCTGCAAAGTAGTCATTTATATACACAAACAAATGGAAATTCAATAAATATTTGCCTAGGCTTTTATCAATGTAATTGTGATTGTCTTTTATGCTACAATGTGGGCAGTTCTTTTTTTTTTTTTTTTTTTTTTTTTTAAATTTTTTTTTTATTTGAAAAGAATTAAGGGTATAATCCTAGTTGGAAAAGAGCTAAGCCTACAATTCTTTAGTTATGCTAAGTTTGTATTCATCATCCTTTAATGTAATCCTGAATTTAGGATGTGGATATTGTCCATCTAGGGTTACATATAATGGGCCTTTTACAACAATAGCCCAACTAAAGAAATGATCTGTTTTTTTTTTTATTCACATTCAAAATTATTCTTAGGTTATAATTTTAACTTTGGTTTATATTAATCATGGTCCTTAGTCCATGTATTTTTAAAATATCTATTTTAGTTTTTGTACTTTTAAAAAGTGATAACTATTTTGGTTCTGTCGAAATTTTAGTATTGCATTTCATCAATTAAATTTCCTAAAATATAACCATAAATATGTATTAGTTGCATTTCATCAATTAAATTTCCTAAAATATAACCATAAATATGTATTATAGGGATTTAATTATGTTAAGATTTGCAAAATGGGATCAAAATACTCAATTTTTTAAAAGTGAAGAGACTAAAATGAACTAAAATCAAAGTACAATGACCCAAAGAAGTATTTAAGCCATATTTTTATTGATTAATTCCTTTTCGAGGAAGAAGAATGTCATCCTTATTCTTATTCTCTCGTCTATAATGAGTTAATCTTTTTTTTTTCTTTTTTATATTCGTGAGTGTCCGGGCCAGCTTACTTGCACCTCGACTAATCTCACGGGACAACCCACCCGACCCTACAATAGGCGGACTGCCAACTTACCCGTAGGATATTAAATCCTAGGTAGGTGGCCAATAATGAGTTAATCTGTAAGTTTAGATATTGTGTCTATTTTTCCTCTAAATTTTAACAAAAAACGGCCAAGTTTAGAAAGGTTACATGAATGAATCGAGATCACATTCGAATGAAAGAGATCATGAATATATAAAAGTATGGTTTAAAAGAATTAAAAGTTGCTATCCATACCAACATGGTGCACATTTTTTTTCGATGACTCAACCATAGGAACTCCAAAATTAAGCATGCTTCGCTCAGAGCAACTCTATATTAGGTGACCTCCTGAAAATTGTTTTAGAAAACATGTGAATAAAGACAAAACATGCTGAAACAACTCGGACATAAAACATTACACCATATTTCTATTTAGTTATTGCCTTTACAACCATCAACAAAATGTTGACACAACATACTCATATATCTATTCAGCTCTTTGGTCACATCACATCAACTCAACCAAAGTACAAAAACTACATCACATCAATTGATTTTTTTTTAGAAACAAAAATTAAATAGAGATGTGGTATTGAAAGTACAAAAACTAGACTTCAATTTAAATAATTAGTCTCAATTTGAATCCTATCTCTTTCTCAATCAAGCATATGATTTAGCACTAGAAAACTTATTGTATTCTATTAAGTAGACAACAAAAACCCTTGATGAGGAAACATGGTTACTATACTATTGAACTTAATTTTCAGCCCTTATGTTTGTGGGTCATAATTATTTGTACAAAATTCCAAATTGGTTCATTCAATTTTTCAGCTCAACCCACAATAATTGAGCCATTCTCCCAATATTTGAGACACAATCTTTTTTCAATAGTAATATAGAAAGGATATATAAATTCAATCCTTTCAATTAAATGCCTTTTTTCAATTTAATTAATATTTTGTTTGTTTACCCCTTTTTATTATAAAAAGAATGTTTAAATGACATCATAATTTGGTCATGGCTTATATCACAATTGAAATTTTATTGGACAACACTTTGGATGGAACTCAAATGTGAAATAAATTAGAATCAATAAGTAGTTATTATATCCAACTCATATATATATATATATGTGGATATGGAATTCAATTGTGAAATAACTTTTAATTTGAAAAAGAAAGTTGCTTTCTATAGTTTGATAGACATATGCCATGAAAGTTCAAACTGGCCATCAAGACCAAGAGCAAAAAACCTAGAAGAAAGAAAGAGGCTTCATCTAAATTAAAAACACTTTGGTCCTTTATACCTAAATCAAATGTTGAATAAGGGTTCTACTACTTTTCTTTTAATTGAGATTTAATAAACGTTTTGTGGATTCAAATATAGCTTAGTGGATAAGACATTAATTACCATCCTAAAAGTCAATAGTTCGATCCCTTACCTTAGAAATTGTTTATTAGTTAAAAAGGGTATCAAATTAACTTATTCTAAGAGACAAACATATAAGGATTCTCAGTGTGGCACTCTCATCATGTGAAAAATTTTCACATCATATTTGTGTCTATCTAACTAAATTAGACAGAGAACATTATAACAACATTATAATAGGAGAGGAGTTTTCAAAAGAACAAATTCTAGCAAAAGAAATAAAAAAAATGTTTGGAATGACTTGTCATTAGAATGATTTTTTTATAAAAATTTTGTGACTGTTTTAATGTTACAGATATGAAAAAATGTTTTCATGGTTACTAATCTTATAACTATTTGGTAGTTACAAATCAAATGTTTTAATATCATTAATGGTTACAAATATAATGTTTTGAAATTGTTTGGCCGTCACAGATCTAAAATAATTTTAGATCCGAAACGAATCTTCAAAATTTCTTATAAATAGAAGACATAAATCTAGTTGGATATATAGATTCATCTCCTAATTGTTTTTTCATTTCTCAAATTCTCTATGCAAGTTTTCTCTTGATTCCAAACTTCTTTTCGACAAGTGCTCTTCTGTCAAGAGTGTTGTGTTAACCTTGGGGAACAATTGGCATGAGACAATTAGCACCGTGGTTCTGCTGCAATTGCTTTCAAGACAGTGGTTATTCCACGACACATCAATTGATTTGCTCGACACTCTATTTCTACAAAAAAAAAATCCTATAAAGAAAATAACCATGTAGAATTAAAGAATACGACGAATGGATAGATGTACTTGATGATCGTGTTTTTTTAAGAGGGAACTATGGTCCGGTTAGCTTGAAGTATTATTTTCATCCTATATTTTGTCGTTAAAAGTTGACGTGCATGATGTGGCAAACAACTCGATAGATCAAAGTACATATATGTGTCCATATATTAATCAGTACTTCAAAATTGTTTGAAACATTTTACTAGTTGGGGACTTAACCCATACTATATCGATTAACTAAATTCATAACATCATTCATTCGTCGAAGAACTAATTACATTTTTCCCCCTTAGATATTAAAAAATTAGATAAAATTACAAATTTTGCCTTTAATAAGTTTCTAAGCTTTAAAAAGTATTTAATACATGTCTGTAAACTTTTAATTTTGTCTAATAGATATCTGAACTTTTAATTTTGTGTTGATAGGTTTCTTGACATATATTCATAACTTTTTAAAATCCAACGATTCTGTTAGACATAAACTTAAATTTTCTATTCACATTGAAACTTTCAATTTCACAAGTCATGAATTCTAAGAAAAATGTTGAATAGACAATAATCTATTAGATACAAAATTATAATTAAAACTCAAAAACTTATTAGAAACAAAACTCAAAAACTTATTAGAAACAAAAGTGAAAGTCTTTAAACTTTATTAGGTGTCTTTTAAAATTAAGAGACGCATTACTAAATACAAAATTGAAAGTTTAAAAAATCTATAAATTTTAGGACCTGTAATGGTAATTTAATCAAAAGTATAACAAGAAGTTAAAAAAAAAAAAAAAAAGCTGCACAACATTTTTGAAAAAAAGCACAAAAGGACACCAAATGACATGGTGTAGCATTGAAAAGCACTTTGCCAAAGTACACATTGGATGCAAATTGCAATGCAAGTAAAAAAGAGAGAATTTAAATTGGAATAATATGTTAGGCCTAACTGTGAGAACAAAAAAAAAAGGGCAAAAAAGAGATTACAACTTTATGCAAATTGCAAGTGGGAATTGGAAATGAAATTCAATCCAATTTAATCCAAAACAAAACAATTGAAACTGATGACTTTCTCAACATATATAAAACGTGATTTTTTGTTTTATTTTATTATTATTATTATTCTTTGGTAATGTCTGGTTTACACGTGGGTTTTGACCATTATGTTTCTACTTTTCAGCCTTAATAACCTTACGTGGAATTTCATTCCCAAATTATATCTTATTATCAACCTCACAATATTCAAAGTTATGGTATTCATTCTTCATTATCTTATTACATATCTTTTAAATTTTGGTATTTGCAAAGTTTGGTAGAAGTAATTTTCATATTTAATTTATTGGTTTAAACCCTCTTTAGGTTAGCCTTGAAATTGTTTTCTTTAAAGATAACCATTTAATTTTTTTTGTTCTTAATTTTTTTAAAATTAAGCTAATAAACACTTAATATTCTTAGAATTAGTGGGCTTTTAGTTCTTTTAGATAGGTAGCTTCCCACTACATTAATTGTGTAAGTAAAATGGGTGCTAGGGTGGGTGTGTCAGAATATCCCGACATGTTGAGATTGGTAGTGGACAGGTCTAAAGGAAAATGAATGCTAGGGTGGGTGTGTCAGAATATCCCGACATGTTGAGATTGGTAGTGAGCAGGTCTAAAGGAAAATGAATGTTAGGGTGGGTGTGTCAGAATATCCCGACATGTTGAGATTGGTAGTGGGTGGGTCTGAAGGAAAGAGCATGAAAACTATTGATAATGTTACAAGGAAGAAACTTTTTGTTAAGTTCTCACTTTAAACGTTAATTTTTTTTTTTTTTTTTTTTTTGCTTATGAGTTAAATGAATTATAAAACAAATGTAGGATAAGAAATTGAAAATTTTTTACAGAAAAAAGTTATTAGATTTTTTTTGTTAAATTTTATGAATACTGACAAATTTATTTAATGGTTAAAATTTGTGCATTGATCAAAATTATTTGTGTAAAACTTTAATTTATTAAAATCAGTGAGTTTATAAAAAAAATTTACACTTTTTTTTTAATTAGTGGGCGAATGGGAAAAATTGAACTTATAAAAATTGGGAAAATTTTCACAAATAGAAAAAATGTTAAACTATTTACAGAAAATAACAAAAAAAAAAAAAAAAAAAAAATACTGATAGACATTGATAGACTTCTATTAGCATCTATCAGTGATAAACTTCCATCGTTTCTATCACTGATCGACCCTGATAAATTTCTATCAGCGTCTATCACAACTATCTAAAAGTGTTGCTATTTTATATAAATAGTTTCTCTTATTTTTCTATTTTTAAAAATTTTCTTAAAAATTGCCACACTTATTTAAGAATTATAATAATGGTTAATTTGATAAAGCTAAAAACTAGAACATTTGTTGGGGTTTAAAAGTAGATGTTGTAATTGTCAAATAAAGGTAGTTATCAAAGTTTATGGTCCAATTGGATGAAATTGAATTGAATGGTGCATCTTGCCAAGTTGTGAGATAATTTTATTTTTTTTAAAAATCTCTTTAATTATCTGACTATTGATTTGATTTGTTTTTTGTTTTGTTTTTGTTTTAGATTAAATTTAGTTTTTTCATATGATTATTTGGTTAATCTGTCAATATATACTTTTTAAATAAAATTTTAATGTAATATCCATATTATTGTAATTAACTATAAAAATCAATTTGTACAAAATTCCTATTTTCAACGACATTTTAATAGACATAAAAATAAGATTCTCCATTTTTCCTTTTTTTAGTTATTCAATCAAGTTCAAAATAATAAACAATAAACATTTCCAACTATCATATATATTATACATTCCCAAAAAAAAAAAAAAAAAAAAAAAAAAAAAAAAAAAAAGTAGAATATATATTAAAATATAGTTGGATATAAGACTATTTATTTTTGGCACGAGCAAGAATAGCAAAAAAAAAAAAAAAAATTCTTAAATTTGCAAATTTAACAATGATTTTTTAAAATTTGTAAATATAGCAAAAAAAAAAAAAAAAAAAAAAACATAAAAGCAGATTTTCGTTATTTATTATTCCAAAATTTTGTTTATTGATGTATTAGCATGTATATTAATAGTATATTAGCTGATATACTTTATACTTGGTATATCAATTGACTAATGGACCAAACATAAAGTATATAAGTTATACAATGGATATACCAAAATTATCATTCATAAACCATATTTATCCGTCAAAAAGTGCTTGTTCATTTACTATTATTCATGGACTTAATTTCAATACTTATTCGCCTATTATATAATATTATTTTTCTAATACATTATAATCAATTTATAATGGTTCAATCTGTTAGATTAGTAACCATTTTGAATGAATAATGTTAAATTATTGGTACACCAATGTTACACTTGAAATTGAATTTTGAACATGTGTTAATATATAATTGATTTATATTTGAACAAATATATTTTTAAGAAGTACTGATATACTAATGATATACCAACATTTTATACTTGAAATGAATTTTGAGTTAATGTTGATATAATACTAATACACTAATGTTATACTTAAAATTTTATTTAGAAGAAATGTTGATATACTACTAATATACTAATGATGTACTTGAAATTAGTTTTTTATGAGCATTGATACAATATTGATAAACTAATTTGTACTTTAAATGAATTTTGAATAAGTGTCTAACTATAACTACTAATGCATTAATAATATATATACTTGAAAGTGAATTTTGAATGAGTATTGATATTCTACTGATATACCAATACAGTACTTAAAATGGATTTAGATCTTGAGTTATATACTATTGATACACTAATTAAAATAAAGATGAAATGAATTTTTAATGACTATGGATATACTATCGATACATCTATTTTACACTTTAAATAAAACTTGAATGAGTAAATAAATTATTGATATACTAAATACTTAGTATTGCATTAGTTTCAGCTCATTATGATACACCATTGATACACTAATGATCTACTTGCAATTCATTTTGAATTAGTATTAATATACAATTGAAAGTCCAACGTTAAACTTAAGTATCATTCTAAATGATATACTTCATATCGGGTATATCAACAATATTATTGGTATTTTTTTTTTCTAAATCAAATATATCAATCAATTAATATATGAAGTATGAAATATTTGTTATACAATTGATACACCAAATTAAATATAACTTATATACCACTAAAATCATATCAAGAATTTGAAAATAAAACAAATTAACTAATATAAATTTACATTTGGTATATCACTTGACAAAATTAATACATTTAATATATATCATCGATATAAACATTGAACTAATTGAATGAAAACAACTCTATATCATTATGAAACAAAAAACAAAAAACAATATTTATCATAATCGAACAAATAATGTCGACCATAACACAAATAAAGTCATGATATATCAATTTGTATGAATAATATTCTTTAAATAAAGTATAGTAATTGATTGATTTACCAAATATAATGTAATCTTTCCAAATTTTTTATATCAATTCTTATCTCTTTTCAAATTTTCTCTTCTAATCTTTCTCAAATCTCATATAAAATCTTGCGTAATATTGCAAATCTTACACTCAATTTATGTTTACACGAATTTTCAAATTGATTTACCGTTCTAAATGGATTCACCAATTATCTTTTCAAATTCTTCTTATTATTTGACAATATGATTTTTAAATTTTGAAAAGATTTGAAAAAATTATGTGAATCTCAGTTCTCATTCTGGCCAAGATTAATCGAGAAAGCCTAAAAGAATTGATAGTTCAAATATAAGTTGAAATTGTTAACTTTTTATACAAATCGGTGGTCGATCTTGGCTGAGCAACACCAAGAAAAACTATTTTAACAAGTTTTCAAAAAGTGGGCTAGTTGTGAAAAGTGAAACTTAAAAAGGATTATTTCAGATAAATTTTCAAGAAAATGTACCTTTTCTTCTTCAAACTACTAAAATATGTTCAAATTGACTATGAATATATTTAAGCGGTAGACTCCACGAATCGAGATTTGGTAATCCAAATTTACAAAGTATTCATGTTTTTACTAATTGTGTAAAACCTATAAAATGTAAAAATTAGGTAAAATAAATGTGGTTATCTAGATATTTTTGAAAATTCTTACAATTTTTTCTAAAAAACAAACCTGATTATTTAAAAATGGGAACGATATCTACAATTTTATGCTATCTACTTTGATTCTCACACTAACAAATAACCCCTTAAAGTGTTTTGATATAATCTCTAACCATTGCACGTGTTTGTATTTGGTCAAGATTGAATTTGGAAATAGGGTGATTATCTTTTACGATTTGTCTATTCAATATACATATCCAACTATTAATTTTCTTTTATATATATTCTAAAAATATTCCCCAATGAAATTGATGTTAATGAAAGTTTATTTCATTACGCTTTCGTGCACAAAATAAAGAAAACCAAATAAAAAAACACAGCTATATTTGTGTTTATTTCTTCAATCATAGAATAAAAAATTTAAAAATATTATTTTAAAGAAAAGAAAAAATAATGTTATTTTAATAAGTAATGAAAAAAAACAGGATTGAAAAAAAAAATAATGACAAAAGTAGGATTAGAAAATTGTTGACGCGGTACACGATATCTTTAATCGTGTACTCCGTCCATGATTTTAAGCTCCACATAACTGCCACGTTCTAGATTTGACACATGTTGGAAATTGTGGACAAGAGTCCACGAGTTCTATAGAGTTCCATGTGGTCCCAAAACTCTACTCTCCCCTCAAATATGTTTCATCTAGCGCTTCCTTGCAACTTTCTCTTTAATTTCTTTCTCTTCAGCCACCGCCGCCGTTGAGAAGCTTGTTGTATGAGAGGCACATCTTGACTAGTATATATAAAATGGAAGAACGATAGTTTTGAAACATAATGATTAATTTAACACGAAAACTGATTAAAAAGATACTAACAATCACCTAAAAGAAATTACATCTTTGGCCGGAATCACGTGAAGTGATTTTGTTGTCAAATATTATAATTTTAGAAGCAAACGTGATTTTAGGCATAAAAAGAATTTAACCAACTTAAAACCCTTAAATTCTATTTTATGAAAATGGTTCATGAACTAAAATGTGGAAAATTATTATATTTTATTTTTTAATTCTTGCGTGGGGATATTTAAATTATTAAGTGGCACTAATGAGTCAATTTAAGCTTAGTTAGTTGTCTAGAGAGTTCAATGTATGTACGCAAAGAACAAATGGACAGAAGACAATGGACATTAGTTTATAACTTTAGGGTTTTTTTTTTTTTTTTTTTTTTTTTTTTTTTTTTTTTTTTTGCAAATAATAGTGTGACAGCAGCCCTTTGTAAAATGATAGATAAATATATATATAAAAAAGTATTGTGTTCATTTTCTAACTTTGATTAATTCTAAGTCACATTCCTCCTTTTTTTTTTCAATAAATATTTGAAAGTTCAAATTTAAGTTTTCTACTAAAGTGTGAAATCACGTGGATGATAAAATTACAAAGAAAATTTAACAAAATTTGTTGACCTATATTAACATCGATAAAAATAAAAATAATAAGGTAATCGTGTTTCAATTTTAGCACGCTAATATTTAGAAATATGGAGTGATGTGGTTTTATTTTTATGCTAATATTTAAAAGTTCAATTTTAGCGTACTAATAATATTCTATCGCTGTTTATTGGTCAAGGGATATAATTCTATCGTGTTCTATTATTGATAGACAATATATTTTTTCTGTATTTGTAAATAGTTTGACTCATTTTTTTATATTTGAAAATAACTTTTTATTTTATAAGTTTTATTTTTTAAAATTATTTTTGCAATATTGAACTTCAAGTTATACGTACAACTAACTCTCATTTTTAAATTTAATGGGGAATACAAACTCAACTTTTTCTTTCTTTTTTTTTTTTTTTAAACCCAATAAATAGGGTTGAGAATTTCAACCTTTCATTCATTTTTATATAAACATGTTGAGTTAAAGCCCCACTCCACAAATTAAATTTCACTACTCATTTAACGACTAAAAATTAAGAGAAGTTAAATTGAAAAATATGATTTAATAATATGAATTTTTCTTTTCTATTCAAATATTTCTATATGTGGGAGAATTAGACATCATGATGATCTCAAAGTTCAATTTGGCAGACAAACAAAACACTTCATTGAAGTGGACACACAATGATGATTATCATCTACTTTGAGGCAATTTTCATTTGTTCATTGGGTCAGTTAATGAAATGGAACCTTGCCACCAAGTGATCCATTTATAAACTCCCCTTTGACCATCATTATTATATCTTTGATTAATCATATAGTGCTAACTTTTCTTACCAATTCTCAATTGCATTTATCCCTTTAAGATGTTGAGCAATGATAGTGAGTAATAGAAGGTCAATTTAAGCATAATTTAAAAATAATTGTTATGGGTGAATTTAGGCTTGACAGAATAAAATCAAAATACGATAAGATAAGATAAAATAAGATATCATAAAATTTAAAATAAGATAAGATAAAATAAAATAAGATAGGAAAAATTGATATCCTAATCCTAGGAAGATTAAGTTAAACTTTAGGTCAAATTCCTTATAAATACATAATTACAGCTTTCCATATGAGTAACAAAAACTTCTGGCTTATTCTCTATTCTATAGTTCTTATACTGACTTTGGCATTGGAGCACTTTTAATTTTTTTTTTATTTTTTATTTTGCAAGTCTTCTCTTCCCTGAATTACAAATTTATAGTTGATGTCACGTGAAGGTCAAGTGTGTGTTTTTTCCTGTCCAAAACTTGACATCAACAGTTGACGCTATCCGTGGAGAACGAGAGTGCTCTATCTATGCAAATTGAGATCTTTACAAAATTAAGAAAATCAAGCTACGATGACTTAGTTCTCATGATTCCATAAAGACATTAGGGGCTTAGCTTAAAAAAAAAAAAAATTAGATGAGTCGCACACAACCCGAGATGCTCCAACTTTTTCTCTCCTAATTTTCCACACACTCAGAGGGCCATCTTCTTCCTCAACTTCATGCTACTGCTTAACATCATCGTCGGTCTCCCTTGCGCATGCCATTCACCATTCCGCCATGTTCGTTGTTGGCGCTCACTTGAACATCGCCCAGTCACACGCTGATCCAGCCAGTCGACCGTCATCTTCTGCGCCTACACCGCCACCTCCATTGGCCGTCTGCAAGTCACCAGCCAAACCTTCAGCTTTCGAGCCTAACCCCTCTCTGTCTGAGTAGCCGTGATCTGTAAATCATCCCATATATGGTTCTTGGGTTTCTCTTTTGGAATTTATGTTGCCAATCGAGTCCGAGCACACTACAACAATTTTGACTTTAGATGTCAGTTAACATTTTATAAATGATGACAGATTGACTATATGATGTCAGTTTCGAAAAAAAGTACCTCATTTTACAGAAAATTTTGTAGATTAGCATAAAGCTCATATAAGATGTCAGTTCCAAACCGTCATCTAAACTACAATTATAATGTCAGTTGTCAATTGCCATCTATAGTCATAAAACAGTGGGAGATAAATTTTCAATTCACACAAGAATTTAAAACGTATTAATGTCAGTTCAAAACCACCATCAAAATCGAAGTTATAATGTCAGTTTTAAACCATCGTCTTTAGTCATTAAAATGGCAGGAGGAAAATTTTGAATTTGGGTGAAAATTGAAAACTTATAATGACGGTTGTGAACCGTCATCAAAATATTTAATTTTTTTAAAAAAATTTAACACCAAAGGATGCCCTTTTTAATATGTCCAAAGCGCCCTCATAAACAACTAAAACAATGTCATTGCAACCTTTAGATGTATTGCGCCAACCCTAGTTTCAAAGCCCTCAAGCATTCGTGTCTCTTCTCATCACAATCGTTACTCTCAGAGGCTGAGTACCAATTTGTTGATTCCTTCCCTTCAATTGACCAGCGACGATTACAAGTTGGCAAAATTTATTATTTTATTTTTTATTTTAAAGATTGAAAATTATGCAATAAACCATACTCTTTTATGCCTTGCAGTGCTATTGGTCTTGATGTCGCATCATTTGGACAAGTTCCTTACAGGCGTACATAAAGTTTGAATCGCGAATGACGCTCCTTAGGGGAGAAAAAAGGCGCGACCAAAACGGACGAAAAATGGCTTATGTTAGCACGTACAAAAAATGACCAAAATTTGGCCGGCGTAAAAAATTCATGAAACTTGATTTCTAATAAGTACATGGGCCCATTTGAAGGAAAGTTCAAGCTCGTCCGTTTTGGGTCGTGCCTTTTTCCTCCCCTAAGGAGCATCCTTAGGAGTTTATGTACGTGTGTCAGGGACTTGTTAAGGGATATTAGTTCAATTTTTTGAGCCCAGAATCCCTGGATTATAAAGGTCTATCACAAAAAAAAAAAAAATAAATAAATTAAAAGAAACCGCGTCTTTTTCCTCCCCTAAGGAGTGCCCTTTGCGATTCAAACTTTATGTACGCCTGTAAGGAACTTGTCCAGGGATATGAATACAAACGTTCGAGCCAGAATTCCTGAATAAAGAGGTGAACCCGTAACGGCTAGTTCAAACCACGCTTTTTTGAGGTACTATTTGCCTTTTCTAAATTGCACCCTCCAGGATTTTTTTCGCGTCAACTTTTCTAAGCATGTTCTTGGAAATAATAACAATTGAGTTAATTAGACATTTAGGTTATATTTGGATTGACTTTCTAAGTGTTTATAAACATTTTTTTACACTTATAAATACTTATTTAAACACTTAAAAAGTCAATCCAAACGCACCCTTAGACTAGCATGGGCATAGTAAAAAAACTGAGTCTGGGTCATCGTTTTTCAGTTTTTTTTTTTGACGAACTTGAACTTTCCTTCAAATAGGCCCACGTACTTGTTAGAAATCAAGTTTCATGAATTTTTTTATTTCACTATTTATCATTTTGGTATGTTTAAGGGGAGATTTTGATTTTAGAATTTTGTGAGATTTTGTGTTTTAACTTAAAATTTTGATACACCTCTTTATTCAAGGATTCTAGGCTTGAAATTTTGTATTCATATCCCTGGAAAGTTCCTTACAGGCGTACATAAAGTTTGAATTGCGAAGGGCGCTCCTTAGGGGAGGAAAAAAGCTGTTAATCCGCCTTTGTCGTCCTCCGCCGCAGACAAGAGGTTATTTCACAATGAAGATAGCAACGCTGCCACACATGGTCACTCATGATTTTCTCACTCTCGATCTTCTTCCATATTCGAATGCCCCCGTTTAATGTAGATCTGACTGTCTTTCAGATCCATTCGTCATCGTTCATTGCAGATTCGATTGTCTTCCAAATCTGTCAATTTCTGTTCATTATCGATCTGACCATTTCCATTCATTGCAGATTTGACTGTCTTCGTTCATCGTAGATTTAGCCATCTTCATTGTATGATTCATTGTTCCAACTGTGTCTTAGTTTCAATCTCGTTTTAAACAGATCGAGAGTTTGTCGATTTTGTGGGTGATTTCAATATTGTTGTGACTTTTATTAGTTTGTGGGTGTTGCCATGCACTTCACCAACAAAAAGTTACGATCAAAGCACGTGGTGATGATTACGACCAATTGAAAATCAATGGCAAGTTACTCTTCATTCCAACAGCGATGCCCAACATGATTCCTTACTTAGCGACAAATATACAATCTAGTAACGCTAAAGATTCTCTAATGTTGGTGGCACAACTCTAACGGTTTCTTTGTTAGCAAAAAGATGACATCTGAATACACATTTGATAATATCAGCATTTGGATATGAGAAGAAATTAATAGAACAAAACAAACGGAAATAGCAACACAAATTGTCAGACAATTACAACTAGAGCAAATTCGAAGCAACAATTTAGAAAATATCTACAAAAATTATTCACAAAAAGAAAGTTATCATGGGAAACCCAATTGGGACTCAAACAATTTTTTTAGTGTAATTATTTGGTGGAAACTAGAGGTTGGCCACCCACAGTTGAAACCAAGGATAATTACACAGAAGTCACTTTATCTCTCAAAAATTGATTATAATCTTTCTAGAGAAAACCACACGCTCCAAAGATGGTTAATTACTAGCCACATCATCTCTCAGAAATTGATTATCATCTTTCTAGAGAAGATCTCAAGCTCCAAAGATGGTCATTTGCTGGCCACATTATCTCCCAGAAATCGATTATAATCTTTCTAGAGAAGATCTCAAACTCCAAAGATGACCATTTGCTGGCCACATCATCTATAAGAAATTGATATTCATCTTTCTCAAGAATGTGCTTATAATCTTAAAGAAATTGATTTTCATCTAGATTCAGTATGAGGTTAGTTCCTTAAAAGGGGATTGACTTCATAATAATTGAACTTGGAGGAACTCTAAAACTCGACCATATTGATAGGGTGTCATGGTTATCCCTAGGGTAATTTGGGAACTACCCTGGAGTGTTGCCAAGGTAATTCTAAGGCTTAGAGCACTGTCCAAAGAAGTATCCAACATCAACCTGGAAAAGCTCAGCCTTGCTGCGAACCTTCTGACAGGATCATTGAAGCAATAAAAGCCAGAGGAATTATACTCCAAAGTTGGGTCCATAATGTTTAGCTTATAACTGTGACTAGCAAAACCTCAAAACCTAATATTATGAGTGAATTTTGGCCTGTCATAATAAAATCAAGATAAATAAGAAAAAATAAGATATGATAATATTTTATCTAGCTTGTTTGGTATTAGAAAAAATTGATATCCTAATTTTAGTAAGCTTAAGTTAAAATGATTTCTTATGAAAGTAAGCTTTTAATGCCCTTAAATCACAAATCTTTATTGGTTTTCTAGCATGTTTTGAAATAAATAAACATTTAAGTCCCATTAGAAATGTGTAAGAAAAGAAATAGAAAGCGTTAATCAAAAGTATGTTGTAAGAATCTATAAGAAGTTGTTTCCGGAGTAAAACTCGCAAATTTATAGAAAATAATGCTGAGCAACTGAGCATGTCTAATCACCCATATGTTGAAAAGACTTAAAAGAAAAACCATGCTGTAGCATTGACGTAACTATAGAGTGATAATACTGAAAATGGGCTACCTTGCTCTACTTAATTCGAGATTGTTCTCGCATTTTATGTCTTTATTTGATTATTTTGTAGGTTTTGAGCAATTAAAGGTTAGAACGGGGTGTTTGTGATGAAATAGAGCTACAACGGGCCAAAACGAAGCTCAATTGCATCAATCAGGAAAGAAAAGGTCAAAATTACCCAAATACTCCTCAAGCATGACGCAGCGGCGCCACCAAGGCGCTAACCTCGATGCTTCTTCCCGGGAGATTAGTTTTCATGAAAAGCACATAGCATCACGACGCTACTTTAGAGCGTTACGACGCTCTAAACATTTGACGCGCGAGAATTCGTGATAGGGCTGCGGTGCTCTGACTCTGTTATAAAAAAGAAATTCTCGATTTTTAGGTCATTCATCTGCCACCAGCCCAATTCCAATTGAGTTTTCTCCTCTTTTCTTTATCTTTTGATCTTATGAGGTACCAAAAGAATTCTCCATTGACCGCATGTCGATTATGGGCTAAGGTAATCGTTTCTAACTTGGGTTTTAAGATATTTTCCCTATTTCAATATATTTATGATATTTCAAACCAATTTAATGTTGTATTGCTGGTTTCAATTCTGTTTTAGTGAGATCAAGATCATAGTATCATACGCTTGGTGATGTATGATTATTACTTTGAATTAATTTACGAATTGTGACACTTGTTGTATGTGAATTCGTAGGAAGCGATAAGTTAGGTTGGCTTGCGAATAAATGTAGATTAGTTTTGATCCCATCAACTTAGAATTCAACCAAACAAATGTTTAACTATGCGCTTGAAAGTTGAATGTTTCATCTAACGTTCCCTAGATCTTAATGCCATTAGGATAATTTGATTATGCATGCTTCTCAACTTAATCAATTTAGACTAATTGGTTGCTTAGGGCATTTTTTTTATTAGCTTTTCTAATTAAAATTGGTTAGGTGTAAAGAAATTAATAGATTTTGGTAATGAGAATTCGATGAACAAATATATTGAATAGGGAATTTCGTTTTAACCCAAGCTAGACTTTTTAATATTGAATTTTAACCTTTAATTTGCACGTTGTTATTTTATGCAATCTATTTTCTTGCAATAAACCAATTCAAACCCCCCTCGTTTACACTCGGGCTACAAACTATTTGCTCAAGAAATTTGAGGGTTCCTTGTATTCAATCCGTATTACCACTGTCACAAGCCTAATAGAATGTAAAATTATTTGAGAGTCAAGACCTTCGACAAGCCTTCAGAGATTATAGAGCTACAGTGTGGTGGGAAGTCCTCATGATTTGAACCGAAAAATTGGTTATTATTACCCTAAGATATCAGTTTATCATCTGAGCACGTCAAATAAGCTGAAGGTGACAGAATTGCATGAAGCTGTCAAATCACCTACACGTTGTAACATCTTCATACTTTGAACTTGCATTGTTCTGAAGCGTTGTCAAATCAATCTGAGCATATCAAATCATCTGAAAGTTATAGAGGTATGGGAAGCTATTTAAGCATTGAATACGGGAGTTGCCTGTCACATCTATCTATCACAGTCAATATTGAGACTTGCATAAATATAATTGGTTACCAAGTGGGTCCCTCATATTTCTCTATAAAAGGACCCAAGATTTCTACCAATGGTGGAACAGGAGTACAAGGAGAAAAATTCTAAAAAAAAAGGGGTGCCTCGTGCAGAACCATTTGGAGATCTCAGGAGATCTCTGGTCTAGAATTCGAAGCTACAACATCACAGACAAACATATTACATATTGAGTTTTCTCTAAACTCATACCTATTATTCTTTTGTCTGTAATTAATATTGTTGTATTTCAGAATGACTATGTGCAGCTAATTTTCTAGTGTAAGGCTTGACTAGAATTCTTATGCTGTGAAGTTTACTAGTTTTAATCGAATGTTTCTTTGAATCATGTGTGCATCTTTTTGCTTTAAAAGTTCTTTAACTGAAAAAATATTGTTCTCCATCTGGACAATCGAGGTAAAACAGTAGCACATGAACCTTTGAAAAAAATTAAGTGTGTGGAAATATTTAAAGCAACTGAGAGTGAGATAATACACTAGTTTTTATTTAGGGGGTAATAAAAATACTCAGAAGCTATATAAAAATGATAGTAAACACATTGAATTAGCACCAATGACCTCTAACTGGTTCAGTGTTCTACACTACATCAGAAAATGGATGCAGTAGGTTTTCTCGCTTAAAGAACGCATGGTGATTTAAGAACATCACGATTAATGTTGTAGCTGTAAAAGTATATGGAGTCAAATAGTCAAGTCTACACATTTGTTAACTTAAGTATTTATAAACATTTCTATAAGATTTTCTCATCCTACCAATTCTACCCCAAATTACCTTTACTGCCTTCAAAGCTGTAGCATCAGTATTCAACCAATAGCTATTTGTAAACTACTTTTATACAACATTGAAAGAAGCTTTGTGAACAGTTTTAGAATTCTTGATTCATACTGCATCCCTGAGTAATCGACATTGGAATACTTCAAGTACTACTTGCTATTGCTTGGTTTGATGTAATAGGTGATATAACTTGTGCATTTATAATTATAAAAACCATGAATGTTAAGGTCAAATCCCGTATGAATTATAAAATTGTTGTCATAAATCCTAGGTCAAATCCCCTATAAATACACCATTATGGCTCCATATGAGGTAACTGAAACTTCTGGCTTCTTTTTTATTATATAGTTCTCATACTAACTTTGATATCAGAGCATTTCTTCTTTGTTTTGCTATTCCTCTCTTTCTTAAATTATAAATTTACAGTTGATGTCACGTGAAGGTCATGTGCGTTTTCTCCTATCCAAAATTTGGTATAATAAATAATAAGAAAAAACTACAATAGCGAGTATATCTCAATTGGCATATAATATGTATTAGCGACCATGAATCTATAGTTCAAATCTCCCACTTCTACTGTACCCCATAAAAGAAAAAGAATTTTGGTATGTTTTTCAAAGTTGAAAGATTCAATTACTTATTAACGTTAAATTTGTTTTTCTTTTTCCTTTTTAAATATTGATCCCTTAATTTTATGCAATGTAACTTGCAATGTTGGATTTAAGATTTTAAATGTTGATGAAAATATAGATATAATGTCGATGTTGATGGATATTTATGAAAGAATTATAAATATAAAAATTTAATAAAAAATAATTAAACAAAATAAATATTTAACCAATTTCAAATTAGTTAAGTTTCTTCTTATTAATTTTAAACCCACACGGTTCATAATTTATATTTTATTATATTTAATCAATTTATATAATGAAAATGTGAATTCATCTGTCATTTCAATATTAAATCCATCGACATATGAAAATTTTGACTTGTCGACAAAAGTTTAGAATTCTTGGATACTTATATGGGCTTTCTACATATATAGCTTAAAAAATAAGTTTAATTACACAATTATCTAAGTTTTCTTATTTTTTAGATTTTTCTACACTAATAGCCTATTTAAACAGGTTTAATTACACTAATAGCCTAAGACCACTATTTTTTTCATAGATAGCCTAATGTGCTAGGTTATTTTATAAAAATTCAGTCCAAATGTCATATAGACCCTTGCATTATTCTGACGATTTGTTTAACAAAAAGGAAATACGAAATGCTATATATGAAAAATATTAGAAAAATGTCACATATGAAAAATATTAAGTTAAAATAACCATCATAATAAATAGGAACATTGGTATTATCTGTAGTGAAATAATATAAACTTATAAAGATATGGCAAATAAAACATAGTATATAATGAAATAGTCAAAATCAGATACAATATATATTGTAATATACTAAATATACATTACTTAACTACATGAAGTGTTCTGCCAATTGATTATATTAGTAATATATCCTAGTATATATGAAATATATAATTGATACAACTACGGATTCAAATTAAATATAGTGAAATAATGCAAGTTTATAAAAATATGTCGAATAAAAGACAATATATAAGGAAACACCAAATTAGGAATAATATACATTCTAATATACTAAATATACGTTTCTTAAATGCAATAACGATTCTGCTGGTTGAATATATCAGACAATATATCCTAGTATATATGAAATATATAAGTAATACAACTAGCGACATTTGAATTATATAGTAAAATAAAGCCAACAACGAAACGTAGCAATTGAAAAACTAAAGAAAAAATGGAGATGAAAAACTAGTACAGCGCTGAACGAAAAAGAACCCACCGCCGGACGCAGAAAAACCCAAAAGAAATGGAATCCTAAACACCATGTCCATGGAAGCCTTAATCATAACCACCCTAACATATTCCTAAATCTAAGGGAGATATACCATATTAATCAATGAATACAATAAGAACTATTATATAAAAGCAACATTAATTATGATATATATTGTAATTAATGATTATTGATAAAATCTCTAAATGATTGATATTAAATTCAATCCCATTTTTTTTTATTAATATCTAATTATATAAAAATACGAAAATTTAACAAGAGAGATAATGTGCCATAAGGTTAAAATTGTCCCAAATTTGTGCAGAAATCTAGTTATGAAATATAATTCAAGTTTAGGACATTTGTGAAATATTACTTGTGAATTAGGTTAAATCTCTAAATCTTTCTATTTTATATGAATGGCCTTATGGGCTATTACTTTACACCAAAATCTGACCTAATTTACCTCTTCATTCTTCCTTACCATTGAGTTTTTTTTTTTTTTTTTGTTTAATATATATATAATAATATTAATACCAAAAGACAAGTGTATGGAAAGTTTTTTGTGGTTATAACTTTCCAAAACGGTCTTCTTTTCAAAACCTACACAAGTAAGAAAAGTGTATAAAAATTTAAAATTTGTTCCCCTCATCAACGAAAGCAAGAATCGACAAGAAACTTTAAAGGAGAAAACATAGTATATTTGATATTGACAACATAATATCTTCAATATATATTTGAATTTTCTAGAAATAAACCAGGATATATTTGATAAATGCATGAATAAAACAGTTTATACAATATATCGTCTTATACCAAACAATACATACGATGCATATTGACATTTTTTAGTATAACATACCATAGTATATGTGTTGTATATTTACATTTTTTAGTATATTACAAATATATTCGACATATACTCGAAATTAGAGGTTTAATTCCCTCCCTCCTCCCCCCACACATTTAAATCTAATACGTTTACAAAAAAAAAAAATTTAGATCAAATGTTGTTAAACGTGGGATATATAAGGGATCAAATCCCCAACGGAAGCATTTTATCGCTTTTTTTATTTTTTTATTTTGAGAAGATGAACAATGCAGAAAAATGCATAAAAATACACACATCATATGCTATAAATTTGATAGCTAAACATGAATTAAAATTAGAAGAGAAAATTACCCTTGCAGTTTCCTCTTCTCTTTACCACAACTTCTCCAATTCTTTAATCTTATGCATTGTTTAGATCGCCTCCAAAATGTCTTCCTCACTATGTCTCTTGGCAATAACCTGATTTGTGGGAATCAATTTGAAAGAGAAAAAGAAATTGAGAAGGGAGAACCCTCAAAATACAAAGAACTCTTCTGAGAACTTTTTGAGAGAGAGAGTATTCACCAAAAATGCAGTAGTACTTTTACAGAACTATTCTATGTGACTTTAACGTAAGGGAGATGACAACTGCCCATCTCTCCACTCCCCGTTCATTAAGGATAAGTTATTAATAATTAATTAATTAATCATTTAATAATTAATTTAATTAAATATCTCATATTTAATTTAATAAATATTTAAATCATATTCAAATGCATATTTCTCTCATAACCTATAATTTTAATATGAATCTCATTTATATTAATATATAACTTATAGTTCTAAAATGAATCTTATTCATATTAATTTAATTTTTAAATCACATTCAAATTCTCCCATATTATATAATTTAAATTTATCAACTATATAATAATGTATCTATATACATTATATCAATTTTATATTTACTGTATCATATACAATTAACATACGTTTCCCTAAATTAATTTGAACATTTCAAATTATTCAATATTGGTCATTGTTTATCTATTGTGAGCTAGCAAGGAGACCTAATGGATCTACAGATTATAAGTTTCAATCATATTTAAGATTAATTAATTAACCAACATTCATTAACTATGGGGCAAATCACTATAGGCCCGTAGTTGCACTCTTATACATTATAGGACATGTTGTATCCATGGATATAATCATTACACATAAGTCAATCCTTCACGAGTTGTTCGTAATTACAGTTGGATCAAATGTTTATCTTACCCTTGTAATTACCTCTATATCCTTAAGTACCACTGATCCTCTAATGAACAATTTGTTTATGATCCAACCACAAATCAAGTCCCTATCGGGGCCAATGAGAGGTGGTGCCCCATTGTTCAAGTCCCGGAATCAAAACTTAAGAGAACTACCCATCTACTTATCCTATATGGGAAGGAGTGAATTCCAACTTGTGAAAATGGTAGGCATATTGAATTAGCGGTTCCCAGCTCCCTATTCGATCAAGTCCCCAAAATGATAGGTATATTGAGTCGACAGTTCGGACCACTCTCACTCATATAAAACAAAGGACGAGCCCTCATAGACAGAAGTTTACAACTCACTCAGGATTAAGATCGAGTGCATATGATCATCCTATGAAATATTAATCTCTTCAAATAACAGGATTACAAAGAGAGATTAATTATTTTGCGGTCCAGTCTTATACAAACTCTTTGATCCATTCCGCTATATATATAAGAGTAACATTATATTTAGGAAAAATATAAAAAATATGAAAAATCTGTCAATGTGAGCCTAAAGACATATGTCATCAAATCAAGAAGTGAAAGGTTGAAATTTTTTTCCCTCACATACTTTTTTGTTTTGGCACTAATTCTCCTAGGGGCACTTTTCTCCTTTTGATTGGATGCGATTGGATTGAATTGTATGGACCTAAATTTGGTGGGATAGTTGCTAATTAGTGTCTATAGTTTGTCATAGCCATCACCTATTTCAAATTGAATTTTAATGGTCATTCTTTAGTCAGCATTTTCTTATCAAGATTCACATTTCCCTACAATTCCCACCATCCAAAGTGTGTTGCCATCAATCATTATGTGTCACTTCAAGTCACATTTACCATTGATTGACATGAATATGAAAACTTCCCATCATATCAGTTATCACCCATCAATTATACTCACGTTGACATTTATTGCACATTTTATTAATCTATGATATGTTAGTAATTATTTTTGATAAAATGAAAATGATAAACGATCTTAATTCAAAGAAAGGTTTCAAAATTCCTTTTAAATATATATTTTTCAGAAAAAAAAAAAACAATTAATGACTTAATTAACAAATAATTTTATGAAATTTAAAATTGCTTAGACTCCATTTGGTAACGATTTTGTTTATTGTTTTGAAATACAGGCTTGTTTTCTGTTAAGTTTTAGTTATGATTTTCCCATTGCTTAAAAAACCAATTGAACTCCTAGTTAAAATTCTTAAAACAAAAATACGTTTTTGGAAAACTACTTTCTTAGACCTTGTTTGGAAATTATTTTATTTTTTATTTTTGATTTTTAAAAATCAAACTTATTTACTCTCATTTTATTATGATGATTTGCATCTTTCTTAAATGCAAAGATGGATTCATAGCCAAATTCCAAAACCAAAATCGAGTTTTTTACAACAACATTTTTTTTAATTTTTGCAATTTGGCGTGGTTTTTGAAAATATTAGTAAAAAGTAGATAACAAAACAAGAAATTTAGAGGTGGAAGAAATGCTTATACGCTTACCTTTTAAAAATAAAAAACCAAAAACCCTTATTTTCTCAAAAAGAATTTGATAGCAGTATTAAGGTGTGGAAGTAGTATTTATATATTATAAATTTTCCAGAACAAAAACCAAAAGATCAAATAATTACCAAATATTATAAATTTTCCAAACAAAAAACAAAAAATCAAATAATTACCAAACAAAGTTTTACCAAATAGATATTCCTCAAAATGAATTTGACAGCATAAGATATGATCTAAATTCCCTTCCAAACAAACCCTTATTTTCTTTGAAATTGAAGGTTGAATTAAGGATGATTTTAAAATCACGAAATCATCATGTGACCGATCCACTAATCTAAAACTTTTATATATACATATACACTCAAATTTATCTCATTCTTAAAAATATTATGAAATCAAGAATGTTAGGAGTGATTTTTGACCTAATAAGCATGCGAAAGGTGAAGAAGAAGTCATAAGAAAAAAGAAGTCTAAGATAAAAGTGGATTTGAACTTATTTATATAATACTAACTGATTATTTGGCCAATCAAATCTAATGCTGACTTGTTAAAGATTAAGAAAATTTTTTGGTGAATTATCTTAGTAGATACATGGTTAACATGGATCAAGTTGACTTCAAGTTCTTACACTCCCAAAACTTTAACTCTTAACACATTCTAAAACCTCTTATTATGACTTAAGTAGGTTTGTGATAAAATGAGAGTTTCTCCAAAAGTCTCAACCCCAATCTTTATTATGAATCTCTTGTCAAATACATGAGAGATAGCTCTTTATTTATAGGGATTTAGAGAGCTAACTAAGAATTTAAAATAATAATAATAATAATAATAATAATAATAATAATAATAATAATAATAATAGTAGGTTTCATTCTCTTTACCTTACAAACACTATATCAGTGTGTTGTTTTTCTCTATTTGTTAGTCACCCTTTCCACAAAATCAATAAATTTACAGTTGAATCACGTTCAATTAAAGTGAGATTTTTTTTGTCTAAAGTGCGCCCCAACAAATAGTATTAATCAAACTTTCCTAAAATGAGGAGGTTAATTATTTTAAAGTGCTGATATAATATTAAATTTATACTTCACCCATAAACTTAAGCTTTTGGATCAACTGATGATTTAACAATTATCAATTGCATGCTATCAGAATAATTTTCTATATTTTTAACAAAATTTGCATAATTTTTTTTCTATTTTAAAAATAAAGTTGTTATTTTTTCAAGAAAATAGTCATGGTGCCGAGTAGAGGGCATGGTTAAAAATACTTAGAAACGATGGTTATTATCTATACCAATAAGGTGCACTTCCTTTTCAGTGGCTCATCATAAAAACTTTAATGTTAAAGATGCGTTTGGGATTGATTTTGGGAGGTTTAAAAGTGATTTTAAAAGAATCTTAATCGTTTTTTTGTGTTTGGTAAAACAAATGGTTAATAAATCTATTAAATCACTTTTAAAACACACCTTCGTTTATGAGCACAGTTAAAATCTATTTTTTCTAGCTTTTATATTCTTATACAATCGGATTTCATTTTTAGTAAAATTTTCAATTTTCAATTATAAATATATATATTTCTCATCTATCTAAAATCTATCTCATAAATGTTCATATAAGTTGAATGCAACTCTATTATTTAAATTATACTATGTTGATTTTTTTAAGAAAATATAAAGTTATTTATTAACAATTAATCTAGAGCAAATAAAATATAATATTTTAAACTATTATTTTAAAAAATTATAAATTATAAGAAAATGTAAATTTTAATAGATCGATTTTAGTTATTATATCAAAATACAATAATTTAATATTTTACGAAACATTATAATCGCATTGTTTACGACTAAAGTTGAAATTAACCAAACACTAATTTGCTTCCTATTACAGTTGATTTTTCTAAATGCATAGTTACTATCAATTATTTTAAATGCTACAACAACTCCAAACGAAGACTAAGTGTGCTTGACTCTGGAGCGATGATCCTATATGTTGGGTGATCCATAAGAAATTTCTTAGAAAGTATGTTAATTATTGAAGACACAAACTATACTAAAAGGCCTAATGTTGGTTTGTCGAGATAATATTTACTCTTAAAAGTAGTTCACGATAAGTAAAGAAGACATTATTAGGTCATAAAAAATGTCAGGGGCCATCAAATATATATGAAGTCCATATTTTGAATCTTGGACTCGAGGCCTTGGAACAATCATTTAACACATTCAATTTTACAAATCATTTCATACTAATTTATAAAACAAGTTTTTTTAATTCTTTTGAAAAATTAAAATTTGAATGATCTCAAAGCTAATCAATGACCATTGGGATATAGTATATTTATATAGAAATGGTACGAAATTTCAAACCAACTAAACTACCCCATCAATAATGATGTAACTGAAAAGCAATATTTTATGTTTGGGTCGTTTTCCACCAAAGGACAAAATTATTAGCTCATTATTTTTAAATCTATAATTAAAAAACACTAAAAAATAATAATAAAGCACGTGTTGAATTATTTATTTTATTATATATTTTTGACAATAATTAATATTATTTAAAATTTTAGCAGTTTTCATTTCTTGACTTTCGTGCCAACATGATTGGTACAAAGTAATAATATTATTTGGACACAACTTAAAGTTAAATTAATTTTTTAGTCTATTTTTCTATTCAACTTTTATTTTAATAATTTAATATATATATTTCTTATCATTGATGCTTGTCCCAGGTTTTCGGTATCTTTTTCTTGCTTTGGTTCGACCAGTTTTACTGTGGGAAAATTGAAGAAAAATTGTAGTTTTTAAAATTATTTATAAAAATATTGTAGTTTTGAAAGTATTTGTAAAAATATGGTAATTTTATGATGTGATGGTTAAAAAATGGATAAATTATATATATATATATATATTTTTAAATGGTCGAGTGTTGAACACTCGACCATATACCCTTCTTTAAGTGGTCGAGTGTTGAACACTCGACCAAACTATTTTTTTTTTTAACCATCAACACTTGACAAAACTTGCTACAATATTCTTTTTCTTTTCTTTTTTTTTTTTAACAATCAACACTTGAACAAACCACTTTTTTTTCTTAACAAGTTGGTGCTCGGCTATTTTTTAATTTTTTTATAACTAGCTATAATTCTATTGTTTTTTTAATAAAAAATAACTTTATAAAAATTTATCCATCTATTTCTCAATGATGAGAAAAATTTATCATTGTCTTAACTTTGTCGACTATAATTTTAAGAGATATTACAGACTTATAGTAAATGATTTAAAATTACTAAAATATAAATTAAAATGTCCATATCAATATAACAATTTAACATTTTTCATTTATTAAGAATGATAATAAAAAAAATTAATGTGTCCTACAAGGTGGACGTCGTCGATTTCGAGTTGGTTGTCGTCGTCGACTTTGAACTGTAGGTTGCTTTTGTTCATCTGGTGGCTCTGGTACCTCTGCAGGCGCATCATAGTATAAATACTCGTTATGCTCTCCACATCCACGCCCATGTCCTTGCATGTATGAAGACGATGGACCAGCTGACGATGGACCGGCTTCTGAATCATAATATCCTGAACCAAATGTTGGCATCATCATCATTGGACTAGCATAATCAGTGTGGCTATGCGTCAGCGTCATAGGGGGCAATTCTTCCACATTGTGATCAACCTCATCGAAGACATCTTCTTCTACTCGAGCATGCCCCCTACGTCTAGCAACCGGTGGTGGTGCAAATGGGTATATCATACATATAATGAATCTCTTCCATGTACCTCTCGTTATTATTACAGACAGCAAGGACCTGGTTTGGATCATTTGCAACATCAGGAAGGCTACTATTGCTAGATCTCTGTGAATTAAAAAAAAAAGATAATATTTAAAATAAATTCAAATTTAAAATGATTAAACAATATTTAATTATATACCAGATGACCCACAACTGCTCCTGGGCGAGTAATATAATGCCTTGTTATATTATTATACCAATCAATGTAATCTTGGGTTACATCCCTATCATATTGCCCAATTGAAACCCCTGGTGCAATAAACCTTCTACGATAGTGCCATCGCACTACCAAATGTGCAACTTTATTGGACCAATCTGCGATTCGTAGGTCGATGTCATGCAGTAGGAGTTCAGTATTACAATCTGGTGGGACATCCTGTTGGAAACCAAATTGTCTGATTACTCTGTTAGGGAAATGTCACTCACCAATGTGAAAACATATGAGAGGACTTATCGTCCGCCACATGTCTTGACCGTTGGTACAAAAATTGGGCAACGTGTGCATAACAGCTTTGTAGGGCTCCCAAATAATCTGAAACATAACATATTATATTAAAAATATTAAATACATAAAAAAATATGTATACAAATTCAATTGGATTCAGTATTCCTGTACCTGATCAGGTTGAAGCAGATCCAACATGTATCTATATTGACTCACAACATGTGTAGCTGATCTAGTTACACAAAATTGGCCTCTCCACCTATATTATGAAATTAATATTTTAGATTTTAAATTCACTATATTAGTCATATAAAAAATAATTTGTAAATTAAATTAAATTAACATACCGAGAACCGTATGCTTGTCCAGCTAATTGATGCTTGTTGACATGTCGGAGTTGGGGAGCCATTGTTGGAAATCGCTCCCAAGCCCATAATTGTAGAAGTATCAGAGGCCCAGCGATTTCACGAACTTCAGGTTTTGTTGCTTTGCACAGCTGTCTATACAGCCATGCCAAACACGCTCCACCCCAAGAATACCGTCCCGCTTCATGAAGATTTGCTAACAATGGTAGGAACATTAAGTGCACGTAGTGACTTGATTTGTCAGAAAACAAACTTCCACCCATCATCTGTAATATGTATGCTCGTGTATATCTCATGACAGATTCTTCGTCTGCATCATCATCAAGCCCTGGAAATTGTGTTCCTAACTATGTTAAACTTAATCTGGATCCTCTAATTTTATCAGCAGATGGGGTTACACCGAGTAACAACTGGTAAATATTCAACCAATCATCATGCATTTCTCCGGTAACAGGCTCGCCGTCAACAGGTAACCCAAACAATATTTCTATATCTTGTAGAGTGATAGTACACTCTCCAGAAGGAACATGAAACGTATGTGTCTCTGGCCTCCATCTCTCAACTAGTGCAGTGATGAGATGTCAATCTACCTGAATAAATCCCAACCTGGAAACTCCATAGAATCCTGATGTACGAAGTAGTGGTAGTATTCTACGGTGCAGTGGGATGGTGCGATGAACAACCGCCTCTCGACGTCTACAGTATATCTCACATGTAGTCAAAAAATGTAAAAACAAATCAGTAATTTTGTATTACAAAACAAAAAAAGTCTCTAAACTTTTTAAATTAAAAAACTAATACTAAAAAATCAAATATTATTAAGAAAACAAACAAAAATACTAACCTTTTTGTATTAACAAACTATAAGCATAAATAAAAAAATAAAAAAAAGACTCAAATAACAAAAATAATATACTATAAAACAAAAAAAAGTCTAATTTAATAGTAAATGCGATAAATCTAATATTATTTACCATGAAAACGAAAATAAGATAAAACATTAACATGGTAGATCTAACATAATATAAACAAGAATATTAAACTGTAAAAAAAAAGCTCATAACATCAATCTATAAATATTCTTAAATTTAACGACGATTAAAAACTAATTAAGAACATTAAATGGGTTGTATAACATGATATAAATATATAAAAAAATGTTAAAAAAACTAGTAATAAATAAAAAAAATACTCACAAAACAACGACGGTTCTACTATTTTTCTTCTTCAAAGTGGCAACAGTTTCTCCTTATTCGTTATTTGTTATCAAAACAACAACAAAAACTACAAAAATATTGAAAAAATAAAATAGTATGAGAATATAGATAAAATTTATAATTAATTATAAAAAATAAAAATTTAATAATAAATATACAAACCTTACAATATTAATTAAGCCGAAGAAGAAAAATGAGAGAAATTGATATTAGAAAAGGAAATGCCGAGAGTGAAAGCAAGAGGGAGTGAAGCCGGTGAAAGTGAAAGTGAAATGCCGAGAGTGAAAGCAAGAGGGTGAAAATATAGGAGAGGGGTCGAGAGTTGAAGTCTCGACCCCCAAACACCCGTGATGCGCCTGCTGCCGCGTGATGCGCCTGCTGCCGTGCTGAGATGCCTGACGCCTAGATGGATAGCTAGTCGAGACTTGAAGTCCCGACTTTTTGACCGACTGGAGCTGGGAGATTCCAACTCTCAACCTACTCCCACTGCCACAACGTCCCTTCACCTGAAAAAAAAACTACAATATTTTTATAAATACTTCTAAAACTACAATATTCTTCTAATTATTTCTTAAAATCACAATAGTCAAATAAAACATCCGTTTTACTGTTGTCTTGTTCTTTTTTCTGTCTTATTATTATCTCTAGCTTCTTTTGTGTTTACATGTTATTGGTTGCTTTGTAGTTTATTTTTAGTTTATTTTCGATTAAATTAAATTTGGTTTCTATAATTTAGAGAAAATTATATTTAATTTCTATAGTTTAATAAAAAAAAAATCCATAAATATCTAAACTTGCATGTCCTTCAAAATGGAAGAAAAAGAAGAAAATCTATACTCTTAAAATTATAGTATTTAATCTTTGTATTTTAAAAAGTATTTAAAATGTTTTTTATAAACTTTCAATTTTATTTAAGTTAATAAACACTTTTAGTGTCTAAACTTTCGTATAAGTAACAATTAATTTTTAAATTTTAGTTGGTAACAATTACCCTACACTTTCAAATATGTAACAATTTAGTTCCTATATTTTAAAATTTGTAACAATTTACTCGCTATCATGAAAAACCTCTCCAGAATTAAGTGCCAACTTTTATTACGTCACGACTTAGTATTTATAGTTTATATGTATAAAAAAAATTAATTCCCGACCAACTTATCAATCTACACGTGTACAAAAATTCATGTGGAGGGATATTATTACAGATAAGTTTAGATATATTTTTTTCTTTTTGGAGGAAAATGAATGATAAATGAATGGAGTTAAGAAAAAGCTTTAAGATACAAAATAAAAAATTTATGGATCTAGTTTTTTCGTTTCTAAATATAAGGATTAGGTAAATGTTAGGCTTGAAAGTTGATTTGATATATAATCTTTAAGTTTATGCTTTAATCGTTTTGACATCCTTTTAAAGTTGTTATTTATAGAAAATTAAAGATATTTTTTCTAAATAGTATCATTCCTCTCCTTGGTGATGAAGAGGTTAGCTTGTCGCGTGTATTTTGTTGGTTGGTTTGCCTTAAAAAGAAAGAAAAAAAAAACCAAAGCTTATAATTTAATATAATATTTTTAATAGGACTGTTTTCTATGGTTGCAAGCTATTTCAATCTTTTATCAACATTTTATAGGTGTGTAGAGCCTAGAGGCATGCTTCATTGAGTTAATATACCTAAGTATTTCTCACACAATTATTCACATGTAACATCACATCATTATTTTATTAATGATTTTAACATTTAGTCACGTTAAAAATTTAATAGAAAAAATAATAAGAAACAGTTTATTAAGAACTAAATTATCTAATGAGGGTTAGTTTTTTGAGGTGCATCTTACACTACCTAACGTTGTCCCTCATAATCAATAATAATAATTTTAATAGATTAATCTGAATATAGCTCAATTAGTTATGACATTAAAGAACTTGGGGGAATCCTCACCCATATAAAAAACAATACTCTTAAAGATAGAGTTAAGAACTCGCATTCCACGACACGTAGTATCTTAAGTTGCATATTTTATTGTAGTGGTCAAAAGTTGCATATTTTATTGTAGTGGTCAATCTGTCCCCTATATTAAATGCTACATCTAAATTCAAAGTAATTAGTTGACATATCTTAATCAAGCCTATAACATTACTCTCTTGTCACTTGGAGACATTATATGTTATAAAAAGGAATTGACACGAAAGGAAGAGAGACAATCACTTGGAAAAAATAACTTTTATTAAGGAATTACAAATATGAACATTTTTTAGAGAAGTCTTTTTTCACTCTCTCAAAAATCACTGATCACTCACTTTTTCTTGCTCTTTCTAAGTTTCTCTAACTTCGACCTTAACTTTTTTTCCCCTTATTTCTTCCTCTAACTTTCTTCATTTAGAAATGGAAATACAACTTGTATTTATGTACATGAGATCCTTGAGCCCAAGCAAATGGATTATCTAAGTTCTTGAATCTATAATATCTGGAACAACCTGATTTTTCAGAATCTCTAAGTGGAGTCATTATTACATGCATACGATTTAAAAACCAAAACTAGTTGATCATTAAACTTAATAAAAAATTTATAAATAAATAAAATATTATCAAGATCTTTTAATAAAAATGCAAAACAAAATTTTAATTCGAGATCCCTAAAACTTTAATTAAAAAGAAAAATTTTAATTTAAAACTACTAAACTCAATAGTTCCCATTTAAACACCTCAAGACATCTTGTAAGCATGACGCTAAGTGAAAGCATTGTCTCTTGGCACGAGACTGAGTAGGGAGCTGGACCTAAACCCTAAATAAACCTACTATTTTGGGACAAGACCGAGTAGGGAGCTGGAAACATAGCTATACAAATTGGAATTCACTCCTTCCCACCACTTGGGTAGTAGATGAATTGTTCCCTTAAGTGCTAACTTCGAGTCTTGAACAATGGGGCCCCACCCTCTCAGTGGCTCGAGAAGGACTTGGTTTAGGGTTTGATCATTAAACAAATTGTTCATTAGACGATCAGTGACACTTAAGGAGTAAGAGGTAATTATAGGGGTAAAATGGTAAGTTGACCCAGTTGTAATTACGAACAACTCGTGAAGGATCGACTTACTTGTAATGGTTATATCCATGGATGCAATAGATTCTACAGTGTATAAGAGTGCAACTATGAGTCTTTAGTGGAGTGACCCATAATTAATGAATGTTGATTAATTTAATTAAAGAGTTAATTAATTAATCTCGGATCATTGAAGTTTATTACTTGTACGTCCATTAGGTCCCCCTGCTAGCTCACAACGGATAAAACAATGTTCATTAGTTTGGAATGAATTTGAAATGTTCAAATTATCCAAGAGAATTTATGTTAATTGTATACAATGCAATTAATATAATGTATGTAGACACATTACAATATACATCTTATTTTGAATAATATTCAAATTAAACTATATGATATGAGAGTTTAGATATATTTAATAAGATTCAAATATTAATTAATATGAATGAGATTCACATTAAAACCATAGGGTAAAAATTAATGTGAATCAGATTCATATTAAAACTTTGGGTTATGAGAGAGAAGGGTATTTGAATATGATTCAAATATACATTTGACTAAATATGAGATATTTAATTAAATATATTAATTAACTAATTAATATAATTATTAAATTAAATTAAATTTATTTTAATAAAATAAAATAAAATTTATTTTAATAAAATTAAATGAGAAAGTAACTTCCTTGCATTGTAGGGGAGTGTGGAATTGGTGGAGAGTGGGGAGTTACTCCTCCCTCTCTCCTTTTAATTCCTGAGATTTATGCAACTTGGGGTTACTGACTTCTATGTGAAATTGAGACAGACAAACTCCTCCCCTTCTTTCTTAAGTTCTCTCATATGCTCACAATACAAAGAAGTTCTTGGAAAAAATAATTTCATTCCTTCTTTCAAACAAAGTTCCCACAAGTTGATTCTTGCGAGAGAATAGCAGGAAAGATTTGAAGGAGGCGTCACAGTACGTGGAAGATTTGTTGCAGCAAGTTCATCATGGTGGAAGAAGAGTTGAAGATTATCTTCAAAGGTATACTTCTCATTTTATTAACATGCTTAGCCTATGTGATTATACAACATATATTGTATGTTTACCTTCAATTTTATATTATTCATCTACTGAAATTAAAATCAAAAGCGATAAACCACTTCGTTGTGGGATTTATTCCCTTCAAGAAATGTACTCAATGGTGAGCAGGGGACCGATGCAAAGTTAGAATACATCGAGGTCAAGGCTGACAATAAGAATGTTGTGAAAAGTAAGATTTTAGATGAAAAACTCACACGGTGAAGGTCATAGAGAGTTTGGAAGACAGTAGTAGAAGGGTTATCATAACTAGTTTTCAGTGGAATGGGTTCACTACTAATTCCTTCCTAAAGTTCGAGGCTTTTTGCACGAAGCTAAACCTTACCTCCAATTCAGAATAATCCTTCGGAAGGATAAATGCCTCCATCTTAGAAGAAGAACCTGCCTAAAGAGGAATAAAGGCACTCCGAAATTTATGAGGCTAACCCCTATGAGTGGCCGAGGCTGACCATGATTAAAAGTAAGTGAGACAAAATTTACAAACCTGGATTGGAAGACGGGGAGGTTAAGCTAAAAGAAACAAGGTTGATTTAGCAAACCAAAGAAGGGTTGTAACTTCTTGAAGACCATCAACGATATGAAGAAATAAGGACACCATAGGTGAGGATCAATACTTACGGGGAATTGCAAAAAAAAAAAAAAAAAACCAACTGTTATATAGTCACAAGAAAAGGAAGAAGGTTCCAAACAAGAGAAACATGAAGAAGCTTTCGTACACTTTAAATCTTGTTGGTACCGCGTAGTAAGAACCATCAGGACCAAGATCAAGCCAATTTTCGCTAACTCAAAACCAACTGTTTTCTACTATTGTATGGAGGTTGGCCCATTTACTATAATTCCTTGTTTGAAACTTAGATAAAAAAAAAAAATACTACCAAAAGAGGGGTTATGACTTATAGCGTCGAATGACATAAAAGTAGAGGGGAAAAAGGAGATTGTTCCCATATCTCGACCAAAGAACATAACAACCAACAAGATGGTCCCATCAACCCGCAGAGATTTGAGCAGAGGTTAATTGAAGTAAAGCTAAAAAACTTTAAAGAAAAACGCAGAGGTAGACAAACACCAAATGAAAACATAAGCAAATAAAAGGCAACTTCACTTAGAGGAGGGTTGTCAATGCTTTCTTGGAGATTAGGAACCCTCAAATGCACATCAATGAGGATATAATATTTGTACATTAAAAGTTCGAGTTAAGCCTTAGTGACCAAAGATGATAAAGTCAATTGTTATGTTTTGCCTCCTATCTCAAACTTTTCGAAAGCTGAACCATCCCCATCATAAGCATTGCCCGAGAAAGGGTCATTTTCGTTTGGGGATGTCCGATTCATGCTATCTTCATTGGTCATACTAAAGATTACTGAGCAAAAGAGGTGTGCAAGGGAAACATTACATTTGAGAAGGAAGACCCTTAAATTTATAGGCAAAAATAGGCGAGAATCCAAAAGTTAGAATTTAAAAAAATAAATGCTCGACTCGAGAGTCGAGGCCGAGTTGAGGTGACAAGACGGAGCTGACAAGGAATATGACCCATCATATACCTGCAAAGAGCAGAAAGATGACACAAAAAGGCGAATAAGAGGCACACTCAACCCAATGCCAGGGCCAACCATCTAGGGAAGGATACGCAAAGGATTTGGGCTGTGGGGAAAAGAGTACTCATTTGTTAACTATTGATGGGACGTTTCAAAATGGTAAAATCAAGTTGGTGTCAAGGCCGAATATCCCACGACTGACACGTGGCAACACATGAAGCTATATGAAAAATCTTATTGCATTAGGTGAAGCGAAAGTAAAATGAGGGGAAAAAGTTTGTCTGGCCGAGTCGACCAGTGATGAAGCGACATTGTTGAAGATCAGAATAATGTCACCAAAATAGTAAGAACTTGTCAGTGATTCTTATGATCAAATAATATTTTTAATTACCGATCAAGAACTTCTACTACTGGGTAGTATTAGTAGCAAGGACCAAGTTTAGCCATAGGGAAGTGTGAATATAGTTCCGAACCAATTAGGTTTTCTAGTTGAAATAGGGTTTTGTGGTGGTTTGAGAATTAAATCCTAGAAAAATAAAGTGTGGAAAAGTAAAGTGCAAGAAAGTAAACATGTAAGAAATATAAAGGAGACCTAGCTTAGGAATTAGGATTCACCCAGTTGTTCAATTGATGATAGAACTTCTAAAGATAATTTCTTATTCATGCATGTGCTTACCCTACTTGCCGCAATCACAGTCACAAACGCCCGAATACATTAACTAAGAATTTAGTAAAAGTAGATGCCTAATTAGTTGGGTTCGATAACGTCTAGTGGACGTTAAGGTTTGTTGAGTCCTTTGGCCAAATAAATTTATTGTTGGGTTTTGTGTCTTAAACTCGTGGTTTGTGTTGTAAACAGATTATTCAATAAAATAATTGTTATTTTATTTTGACTTTTAGAGAGTTGACTTTTAGACTTGCATAACTCAAATCTAATAAATGAACACCTAGGTTATTTAATGTAACTTAAATAGTATGTGGTTGACATACAAGTGGATCATGTTCAAGTGATAACCTCAAGAGTCTATAGTATATGGATAAGGCTAGGTATCTTATTCTGGTAATACTATGGATATGACCCACTTTGTAATTGTTACAAATGATTTGATCCTAATAGTTCATGTAGAGACATGTAAGTGAGGGTATCCTATTGATACGTCGCAAGTGCACGCGTCGAGTAATAATATAGTTAAAACGGCCTTGGCCAAGTATCATCCTCACGGAATCGAATTGATTAAAATTTTAGCTATTCAAAGATCGTTCCAATTTTATTTAGGAGACCGAATCGTAATGACACTTAGGATAAACTAATCTAAGAAAGCAAATAAAAGTGATCGAGATGTGAAAATTATCAACTAAGAGACGCTTTAAGGAATAGATTTCATCAAATGTATCATTAAACACAATTGCTTGACTCTTGAAGTAGTTAACACAACACCTAGATCTAGAAGTCTTTTATTTGGATTGAATCTTTCGAAAATAGCCTCTTTTTTTTACTTAAACCCTAACTGCTAATCGCTTAAAACTAGATGATTAAGCAAAGCATTAAGACTCTTCGTTAACAATCTCTATCGCTATCCAACTACTTTATATGATTTCAAACGATAGTCTAGCATGCATGATCTAATCTAAAACTCACTTGTTCAAGCAAGATTCTAAATCATGAAATCATTCAAACATTGATCAAACATTCAAAAGCATTAAGAACGGTCATGCTAGAAAGCGCATATGTAAATTAGCATTCAAAGAAGCAAGTGTTCAACAATTTAAACTTAAGAATTCATCTACCCCTAAAACTATGAGAAATTTAGCCTAACATGGTTTCCATAGACAAAATCTACATTAGAATAACAAAATACAGCAAATAAACCAAGAATAGAGAAAGGGAAGATAAGTTATCCAACTTCCAAGCTCGTCTCCGGGATGGATTTGGCCTTCCAACGATCCTCGAACCTTCTAGCATCATGGAATCTTCATACTTTGCTCTAAACTCTCTCTCTAAGTCTTCAATACTCCAAAATCTGATGATTAGGGCTGCTGAGAACCTCTCAATTTATAGAAAAATATTTTCAAAAATATTTTCCTAAATGGAAAAGGAAAGGCAACGTCGCTATGCTCTATCATAGCGTTGCGATACTGGCCTGATTTCATCGCAGCGTAGCGTTGCATTGCCGGTGGGCGTCATGGCGCTACCTTAGCGTCACTACGCTCTCGATTGTGCCAAAATTAGGTGCTCTCGAGTCTTAAGCGTAAAGGGGCAGCGTAGCGACGCTCTTGCTCTACGATGCCCTATTTTTCTAGGATTTTTTAGCTATATATTCTTGTCCGGTTTTGACTCATTTTGATTCCATTGCTTCTGAAACTCTATTTTCTTCATTATAACCTGAAATCCACTAGCAGACACATTAAATCTACCAAAAATACTTCTAAATAAAGATTAATAAACGTACAATTTAGGTGTGTTTCACTTATACAAAAGCTTGTATAAGATTGGATTATGAAATAATTAATATCTCTTTGTAACACTGTTAACTAAAGAGATTAATATTTCACAGGATGATCATATATAACTCGATCTCAATCCTGAATGAGTTATGGACTCTTTCCTATGAGGGCTCGTCCTTTTATTTGTATGGGTGAGAGTGGCCTGAGTAACCGACTCAATAAGCCTACCTTCTTTAGGACTTGACCTAGTAGGAAACTGGAACATAGCTAGACCAGATAGAATTCATTCATTCCCTCTTGAGGATAGATGAGTAGTTCTTTTAAGTGCTGACTCTAGGTCTTGAACAAAGGGGCCACACCCTCTCATTGGCACGAGAAAGATTTGGTTTATGGTTGGACCATAAACATATATTGTTCATTTAAGGATCAGTGGTACTTAAGCAATAAGAGATAATTACAAAGGTAAAATGGTAATTTGAACCAGCTGTAAGTACGAACAACTCATGAAGGATCGGCTTACTAGTCATGGTTATATGCATAGATGCAATATATTTTACAGTGCATAAGAGTACAACTATGGGTCTTTAAGTGGAGTCCCCCATAGACCCATAGTTAATGAATGCTGATTAATTTAATTAAATAGTTTAATTAATTAATCTCGAATCATTTGAGCTTATAATCTGTAGGTTCATTAGGCTCCCCTGTTAGCTCACAATGGGTAAAACAAGGATAATTAGTTTTGAAAGAATTTGAAATGTTCAAATTAACTAAGGAAATTAGATTCATATTAAAACTATATGTTAAAATTAATATGAATGAAATTCATATTAAAACTATAGGTTATGTGAAAGATATGTATTTGAATATGACTCAAATATAGCTTTAGTTAAATCTGAGATATAAATTTAATTTAATTAATTAATTATTAAATTAAATCAAATTAAATAAGATTTAATTTAATTTTAGGGCAAAATACATTTTTGGTCCATGAAGTTTGAGTTAAGTGTCTAATGGGTCCCTGAAGTTTTAAAATGGGCACTTTTAGTTCTTGAGATTTGAAAAAATGTTTTAAATGGTCCTTGAGATTATTTGACCGTTAGTTGACTAACGAAAAGATGACGTGTCATGGTAAAGTGACACCTTTTAAGTGATGTAACAATTTTTATTTATTTTTATATTAATTTACATTGGTAGAAGATGAGGGAGAAGGAGAGAAAATGAAAACAAAAAAGTTGATCCAAATCAACGTAAATTAATATAAAATTAAATAAAAATTGTTACATCACTTAAAAAGTGTCACTTCACCATGCCACATCATATTTTAACGGTCAAATAACTTCAAGGACTGTTTATAACAATTTTTCAAACCTCAAGGACAAAAGTGCTCATTTTAAAACCTTAGGGACCAAATAGACACTTAACTTAAACTTTAGGGACCAAAAGTGTATTTTGCCCTTAATTTTAATTTAATTACAATTACATTAACTCCTTGCACTGTAGGGGAGTGGGATGGTGGGTGAGAGAAAGGTAACTACCTTCTCTCACCTTAAATGCAGAATCTTACCGGGTAATTGTTTTTTTTTTAATGTGATAATCCTCCCTTTTTCTCACGAAAGTTCTTTCATTCTCACAAAATATTGAGAATTTTTTTCTTCTATATAACTTTCCCACACTTTCAAAAAGGGTTCCCATAAACCATCCTTGTCAAGAGAGGCAGGGAAGACCTTTCGGAGGTGTACAATTACGTGAAGAGATTGATTCGCTGAGAAGAAGAAGGAATTGCTGTGGGAAGGAAAGAAGAAAGATTCTTCAAAAGTAAATTCTTATTCCCTATATTTCATGCTTAATCTGTAAGACTGTATAATGTATGTTAGTTTGTTCTTCATTTATGTTCTTTAATTCTAAACAAAACCAATGCAAGGCGATTAATCGTTTTCACTGGGGATTCGATCTCTTCATTTATAATATCATTCCTCCTTAAATTGTAGCACAAGTGGGACGGATAGATCCATAGAGAGTGTAACAGTTCTAAAAAAATATGCTTAGAATTCAAAAGTAACCAGAAAGGGGGTTTCGATATTGGTTGGAGTGTTTTGAAAAAATAAAGAGAACAATAAGTAAATGCAAGTAAATGATGAGAACAGAACAATTGTTGACAAACATCTAGCTTAAGTTTAAGAGATATCCCAATTTTTATCTTGATCATTGAATGCATTCAAACAAACTTCTATTATTTACCATGCTTAGCTAACAAATTTAGTAATGCTAAATTGAAGTCCAGAGCAACAAATCAATCAACAAACATAGTTGTAATGCATACTAAATATGTCAATAAACCACATTAAGTTCTAGGGATATGCCAAGATGCATGACAAGCAGGAAGTGCCTCACAAGTCAAACAGTATGATGCTCAACAAAGTTAAATAAACAATGCTAATTGAATGGTAACCAAACAATTCCACAAGTTTAACTTAACGATGCTATCCCGCGATTAAGGAGCTCAACGATATTAAAGATTAAGACTTAATCTATAGCAATAGATTGTGCAACTTTGTCTAGATTGTCAGTCATACAAAGAAACATAATCATGATAATAAAACAAGATGAACATCCATAGATAATAAAGAAATATTTAAATTAAATAACAAGTCTCCCAAGAATTACAATTGATAGTCCCTCTAATCCAAACTAGAACAAACTTCTTAGCTCATACAAGCCTTCATCTTCAATGAATATAAGTTTGGAAGGCCAAAATACAACATAAAAGAAGGAAAAATATAAAGAAGAATAGAGGAAAAGTAAAGGAAAATTGGAGAGAAGGCTAAAGATTTCTTGGTGTTTTTGTGTCTTACTCAAAGGTCCCTTTTGTAGACAATTGAGAGCATTGCAACACTATCCTTTTTCCTTAAATAACTTTTTTCCATATCTGCAATGGCATTGTTGGGTAACGTCGCAGTTCTATCGGATTTGTAGCACAACCATAATTTTGTAAATATGGTTGTTGCTGTGACACCACAGGACAGTCCTGCAACGCTTCCTAAAATATCCGCTACTACTTTCAACGCCATGGATGGTGCCGCACAACGTTGCGACACATGGCAGAAGGGCATCCACGGTCACTTAGTCCTCCTTTCGACCTAGTTTCTTCTTTTGGACTTTAATTGCTTAGTTTAAGCTTGATTTTTGCCCTAATGCTTGATTCTACCTCCTTGTCACTCGAAACCTAGAAAGTCATCTAATAAACTCATAAAGTATACGAACAAGCTTGAATTAAGCCAAGTAAAATAACTCATTTTTAGGTGCTATCAGAGTATATAAAAATCAAACATTCGCATTATGCTTAGGGAATTTGACTAAGACAATTAGACTTGGATAACCTAAGTTAATAATCGATTTTGTTCTTGAATTAAATTAATCATACAATGCTATAAATGAATCATTCTAAACAGTCAATCAAGCTACACACAGGTATGCTTTGATTTATTATACTCAACGATTCATGTAAGGTTATATGTCATGTACCAATTATGAATCTCTAGCCTAACAATAAAAAGATGAAGGATGCATGGTCAAACCATTCATAGATTTAAAACATAGAAGTTAAAATACATTCAAGTACCACAAACATTCAATAAAAAATCAAATTATAAACCAAGTCCTCACAATCCAAACAATGAGTTTTTCCTACTCTTAAGCCAGAAAAATGAACCTTAGCAATTTTTCGGGGCGATATCATCAAAATCTTTTACTATTTAGCTTGATTACAGAAGAAAAATTGAAGAAAAGCTAAAGTCTAATGATTTAGATGGACAGATGATAAAAAACGAAGAAAACAAGCGTTCATTCGCCCAAAACGGCTACCCGATTTAAAAGTTATGACCTAATTACGAACTTTCAAATTTATAGTCGCGCAATAGTGTCGCGGTGCCATTCCAAACTCCTCATTCTATCTTACTGCACTGTGGTGCTAGCCTTTAGGACCAATCTTGGTAATTTCATATCCGTTTGACCTGATTGCTTTGTAAGGGCTCCAAAATGACCCATTCTTGCACTGTTTTCACCTTTACGCTTAATTCTACCTCTAAATTGCTTGATACCTATAGAAGCATCAATTAAACACATTAAATAACATACCAATCATGAGTTAAGTTGAGCAAGATAGCACATTTTATGTGCTATCACATATTTGTTTTGCAAAAGCTTGAGTTGAGCCTCAGTGACCGTAGATGATAAAGCTAATGGTGTGTTTCGGCTTCTATCTCAAAGTCTTCGGAAGCTAAACCATCTCCATTGTAAGCAAAGTCGGAAGAATCATTGCCCGAGAAAGGGTCATTCTCTTTTGTGGATGTCCAATTCACACTATCTTCCTGACCATACAAGAGATGTGCAAGGGAAAAATTACTGTTGAGAAGGAAATAGAAGAAGAAAAAAAAGAAAAAGAGGAATACTCTTTGATTTATAGGCAAAAAGAGGCGAGAATCCGAAAGTTGGATTTCAAAAAAGAAAAAAGTGAGGGTCGCAGCTGAGGCCGAGCTGAGGTGACAAGAGAGAGCTGACAAAGAATATGCCCCACCATGTACTTGCAAGGAGCATAAATATGACACAAAAAGAAGAAGGGAAGAGGCATGTTTGGCCCAATGTTGTGGCCGACCATCTAAGGAGTGACACGTGGAGGATTTAGGCTGCAGGGGAAGGATTACTTATCTGTCAACTGTTGATCGGACATTTCGAAATGGTAAAAGAAAGTTGGTGTCGAGGTCGACCATCCCATGTCTGACATGTGGCAGCACAGTAAGCTATATGGGAAATCTTGTAGCATTAGATGCAAAAGTAAAATGAAGAGAAAAAGTTGGTCTAGCTGGGTCGACCAGTGATGAAGTGGCATGGTTGAAGATCAAAATAATGTCACCAAAATTGCAAATTAAAAATTTGGGTTGATCACCTATGTCAGATTCGAGAAGAATGTCGAAGACCACTGTAAAAAAAGACAGGTAGGCTAACTCCACTTAAACAAGGGAACTAGTTAAATATAGCGACAATTTAACCAATATTCTCGATTAGGCTCGTCACGGAAGAGGTTATCCTAAACGGACAGAAAAGGCAAGTTCGTGTGCTTATGCCCCTTAGGAAAGGATGACACGACATACATTATGCGCTTAATGTTGCTTAATTGTAGTGGATGCACGCCAGAAACCTAGCTAGGTCTTAAAAAAAATACTTGGTTAGATATTTCAGGCGTTGCTAGATATTCGAGAATGATCTTAGAGGAGCCAGTTCCATATGGTTATACCGACGGTTACAAGGCCAGTGCATCATAAAATAAGGATAGAAGCTGGCAAATGAACAACGAGAATTAGAGCTATACTCCCAAGTCTATATCGATAGGCCCGAGTAGCAAGTAGATGATTCACGAAGTCAAACTTGGGAGTGAGGGTGATGTTGTTGGATTAAGGTAAATTGGGGTTTATGGTCAAATTCCTAATTGACTAGAATTAGGATTAGTTTCAATGATCGATTTGGATTAGGGTTAGTTTTTTTGGTTTATGACGATTAAGATTAGTTTCTTTAATTAATTAGGATTAGGATAAGTTTGCTTTCTAATACTCTATAAATAGAGAAATTGTTTTCTTGTATTGGTAAATTTGAATTGATAATAAAAACTTTGATTTTATTATTGGAGATTTCTCTCTTTTTATCATTTAAGTTATATCAATTTGGTATCAGAGCAGCCGTTTGGGTTAACGTTGACTACCATCGGTAGAAGACTGAAAAACTCTTGGTGATGTTGATCACAAGAGGGAGATTCGTGAGTTGTGCTCGTTGCCAAACAACACACACCTAACTAGAGGGAACCTTTTAAATTCAAAAAGAGGTTGAAAGAAATTGAAGAATCATCCAATAATAGAATTTTATAGTAAACTAATATGTTTATGGAAAAAAATCATTATCTTGGTTATGAAGAACAACCAAGATAGGTTGAAACATTCAAGAAAACCCAAAAATCAACCCTACAACAACTATGAAGCTAAAACTTATTCAAGAACACCTAATTTGTATATCAATCCTAAAGTATTGGAGGAAATGAAGAAGAGAGTAAAAAAGAACCAATATTTGTTAGGAAAGATGACTTAGAACATGGATCAACTTTCAAAACAATGACAAGAGTTCAAAAAAGAAATAATTCAAGAAAACCAAAATCAAGAGCTTGTTGGATTAAAGGAAGATCAAGAATTCAACCAAGGTTGTGGAATCTTGGAAGAAACACATAAAACAGAAAATCCAAAAGAAATTTGCAACCCACACATGGACCAATTGAGCAAAGAAGAAAAAAGTGAACAAGAAAAATCTAAAGTAAAAGCTAAGACAATCGTGTTTAAAAAAAAGACATAATAATAGACGGAGGCAATTATGGTGAAAAAAATGACAACCATGGGCAACTCAATTTGAAGAAGTTTGAATCTCTATTTGCAGCCAATTGGACGACAGCGAGGAAGAATACGGGAAGCACATATCATCCATTTGACCGATCCATGCAATCTGACCCAACATGCGTGCTCAATTTCTAGCATGTGTTCCATGCGATCCGACCCAAGTTCGATCCTCCCCCGTTTTGTTTTTTTGCCTCTCTTTTCATGAGTTTATTTCAACCTATTTCTTCCCAAATTCTAAGTTATGCACCAACAAATTTTCAAATAGGTTCATGAGTTGCTTTGATACTCCAAGACTAAAATAGTTGAGCAAAATCTTTGTGGCAAGTATGTATACAGTTCTAAGCAACCAAAGAAATTTTTTTTTATGAGGGTTATGTTTTGTAGTTCTCAAATCTTTTATGGGCTCTTTCAATCATTATAGTTGCAGTGCAAGATTTCTACATGCTAACGATTTTATTTCGATTTTTTACAAATCATCGAAAAAAATTGTATTCTTCATTTTCCTTTTGAAACTCTAGGGCAATTTTTTTTTAAAAAAAAAATTGAGGGATAGAATGATGAGTAGGATCAGGATAAATTAGGGTGTTATGGTCATATCCTTAATTGATTATAATTAGGGTTAGTTTTCATGATTGATTTGGATTAAGATTAGTTACCTTGGTTTATTATGATTAGAATTAGTTTCTTTGTTTAATTAGGAATAGTTTGCTTTCTAATTCCCTATAAATAGAGAAAATTGTCTTCTTGTATTGGTAACTTTGAATTGAATAAAGACTTTAATTTTATTATTGAAGATTTCTCTCCTTTTATCTTTTAGGCTACATCACATAGTTTTTTAGGGATTAAATTAAGGTTAAGATACCATTTTGGTCTACACGTACCTTAAAACTTGTTTAATTTTAATCTCTATACTTTTAAATGCCAATTTTAGTTCTTGTACTTTTAATAAATCTTAAATATAGTCTCATTGCTAGTTATTGTTGTTTTTCCATAAACATTTCAGGCTAATCTGCAAAAACTACCCCTGAAGTATGGTAATAATTGCAATTATACCTTAAACTTTCAATTGTAAAAATTGAGCCCTTAAACTTATACAAATTTTAAAATTGAACCCTCAAACTTATATAATTGTAGAAATTGTAAAATTTGTGTAAGTTTGACAGTTCAATTTTTATTATTTGGGGTCCGATTTCTACAACTATTTAAGTTTGAGGGTCCAATTTTAACATTTGGATAAGTTTGAGGGCTTAATTTTTATAATTGAAAGTTTGAGGGTGTAGTTGCAACTACCACCATAGTTCAAGGGTTTTTGTAATTTGCCCAACTTTTTGTTATCTACTCACATTTTCATTATAAATTTTGGAAAAATATTCACCTATTATATTTTCTTACATGAAAATTATTGTTATTATTATTTAACCAGTTTCGATAAAAATTAATTTTGAGAGACTAAATTCAAAATTTATTGAAAGTGTTAGAGATTAATGGTATTTTAACCTTAAATTAATTTCTGCCATTTAAACTAGTTGCAAAACCACATTGTAGAAAATTCACCAATCTGAGTATAATTCAACCGATTAAAGAATATGTTCTTAAAAAAAAGTCAGAGGTTCGAATTTCTCCATTCTATATGTTGTTGAACTCTTTAAAAATAGAAAGTCTTACATTGTTAAAAGAAGCTAAACTAAATTGAAACTTAAGGAAAGAAGAAGACCTTTATGTAGTGTGGAGTACTCGCAATTACAAGATAAAATAAAACCATATCGAGACCAAGTCAGGATCATGACAGGTCGAGGGGAGTTAGATCCTTTGGGCAAGGGGAGGGGATACATTTAATAATAATTGTTATTATTCTTTTTTTTTTTTTAATAAAAGCCCTAAAATATTATTGTTTGCCTTAAACATATGAACCACATGTGTATCGGTGTGTATTTACAACAAAAAGAAAAAAAGTACAAAAAGTACAATCACTAAACTAAGGCCATGGTGAAAACGTAATAAATCAATGGTAGTGTAAAAAGTAGGTCTCATTTGATTACTTTTGGTGTGTTTACTTTGTGTTCTGCACCCGACACATGAATCCTACCTCCAAATCTGTAATCAAGAAACACAAACTGATTGACGAGCGGAGGATGCTCAATCCAATTGCTTTGGAAATTACGTCGTATTGATACCATTATCGTTATTGTTACTGTTTCAAATGAAAAGTTAAGAATTTTGACACCTTTACTGTTACCATTACTGTTTGACCATCAGAAGTAAAGGTAACGATAAAGGTAACAATAAATGTGACAAAATTCTTAATTCTAAGTAAACGCGATCAAAAGCGATCCAATTACATTTGCGATTCAGGCTTATTACAATTGGTCCATGAATGGAATTTCATTACGATTACACCAATTCTCATTACGGTTTGGTAAACGTGACATAAATTCATTGGTGTGCATTTACATTTACAAAATTGAAAAGTGAAAAAAAAAAGTTATAAAACTACTAAATTGCTTGAACCTCGAGAGTAATGATCTTTTACTCTACTCTCCTCAATATGTGAGAATCAACAGTGGTCTTTTTCTCTACCCTCTTAGTATTAATAGTCGAATACATGTTACCATTCTAATTATGAAAAGAGAAAAAAACCTACCAAAGCATTTAAAAAATAAGACATTGCATTAAATCACTTTGTGGACCTTGAATGCGTCTATTGCGAGAGAAATATTTGAGAATTGGAAGATTGAATAGGGGTGGGCTTTTATAAGACATAAAATAAAAGGGAGTTATATTTAATTAGGATTCTATGTAAATATAGAGTTATAGATAGATTATAGATACATATGGAGCTGTTTGGCGTGCTGAGTTGAGTTCATATGTCTCGAGTTCCTATGTCTGTGAAGATATATGAGTTCATATGTCTGTATTTTGGGTGTTTGGGGTGTTGAGTTCATATATTAGTATAGTTTTTTTTACATAAAGAATCTGTTTTGATGATTATTTTTGTTTGGAAACTTTTTTATTCAATAATTCTACATATCGTTTTTTAATAAACTATAAATTGCACTTTTTAAACACACATGTATTGTTGGGAGTTTTGGGATATGAGATTTGGAGTTTAGTTTTGGATCATGCATTTCAATTTTTTCTAATTTAAAGTTAAGACATTTTTATTTTAACACTTTTGATATAAAAAAATTTAAAATAAAAACACTCATGTGCCTGACAATTTTTTTTCAAAAGTGTTTTTAATACAAGTTTGTTTGATTTCTTACATGATCAAAGTTATTTTATTAATGTTAAATTACTATGAAGAACAATACTATGAACTAATAAAAAAAACTGGGAATTCAACATTTTAACAAAATTTATGTACTTTTGTGTCAATTGACAAATTTGTGTGTCAACTATTGATGTTTTATATGTATTTTAAAGTTAATAGTTAATTTTAAGCTTTAAATTAAGGTTTATTGATAGTTTTATGTCACGAGTGTCAACAAAAACAAAAAATTCGTGTGCCAACAAAGCCTAAATTTGTAGTAGTCATAATTAAAAATAATGGTTGTCGGAGTGGCCGCCATCGGAGGTTTATGGAGTTGGGCAATCAATAGTGGTGGTTGGATTTTGTTGGAGTTGGCTGACGGAGGTGGTCGTAGAAGTTGGTCATCAAAGGTTGAGCAACGAAAGCATGGGTGGTTATGAGAGTTAAGTGCATTGTTGGTGGGCATAGTATAAAATGCCTCTGACATACAAAGTTGACCTCTCAAACAATGAGTTGAGTTCATAATTAACTCATCTCATCTCATCTCCACATCCCAAACACCTCCCTAGGTCTTTATAAGATTCTAAAGAAAATCATTTAACTGAAAATTTTAAAAACAATAAAAACCAGAATTTTAAAATCAAAGATGTATAATTTATTTTTTTTTATAAAAAAACATTTTTAACGTGAAGATTAAAGAACTAATCTAAAAATTATAAGATAACTAAATATCAAGATTTTAAAACCAAAGACGGTCACAAATATTGATATAATCTTATATAATTAAAATAAAAAGTTTCTCTTTCATTCCTCTTTTATATAGTATAAAAAAAATCTTTTAACGTGAATTAGAGATGGGTAGACCTCTCACTCACTCACCTTTTAGATAGATATAGATAGATTTATTTAATGTGAATTAGAGAATAGAGATAAGATGTAATTTAAAAAAAAAATATTTTATTTAAGAGAATTAAAGATTAAGAGATAAAATGTGATTTTTTTTTTTTATCTTTTTCCCTTCTATTTAAGTGAATTGGTGATAAATACAATGTGATTTGTTTAAAAAATCTTTTCTTTAACGGAATTTTTTTATTTAATGATTTTAAAGGGGAAATTACTTAATTAAGATATCAAAGAGTACAAGAAAAATCAAAAGTTTCTTCTCATAGCCCTTTTAGATAGTCCTAATTGGAACTACATGCCTTGTACGTATATTTGAAAACGTTGAAAATGGAAGGTTTATGTACAAGTTGAAATAAAAGTTTTATATTTGATAATCATTTTCTTCTTTATATATATATATATATATTAAAAAACATAATAAATATGTTTTTTATAACTTTTTTCTTAAGTTTTGAAATTAAATTTTGATCTCCCGTTTAAATTTTTGATATTAAGAGAACAAACAAACTAAATAATATTTACATCTATAATAAGAACTAACACTCTTATTAGAAATAAAAGACTATTCATTTATTAAAAAACAAAAACTATTCCATCTAAGTTTATAAAAAAAATAATAATTTACATAAAAAAAATGAAAAAAAAAGATAACCTACCTTAAACAAATTTTTAAAAAAATGGAAGTTTGATACCTAACTACTTCTAGTCCTCAAATAAAAATAAATAAATAAACCTAGAAAAATTGTAGGTGATGCTAGGAGCTGAAAAAAACTTAGAATGTTAAAAGTATAAGAAAAAAACACCAAAATGTGGTAATAGAAATTTTAAAAAAAATAGGTTACAAAAAGGAGAGCTGGTTAATAAAATTAAAATCAAAACTATAAAAAAAAATACTAAAGTTTAACTCAACTATTTAAAAAGGAAATTTAGATTTAAAATCATTTTACAAAAATAATGAGGAATAAAATTTGATTTTTATTTTTATTTTTTATGCGTAATTCTCAAAAAAAAAAATAGGGATAGAAAGTGATTTGTTTTATTTTGTTGTCGTGAATTATATAGATAGAGATTTTTTTTTTTGAATTTTTTTCGATTTTTTAAATGTGAATTTAGATGGATTTTTTTTTTCAATATCTACTCATTTAAAGTGAACCTTATATGTCAAAAAAAAAAAATTTAGATATATATATTTTTAATATGTACCCATTTAACATGAAACGAATAGGAAAGAAATTTAGATAGATTTTTTCTGTTTGAATATCATACTCATTTAATGTGAAATAGGAAAAAAAATTTAGATACATTTTTTTTTTAATATCCACTCATTTAAGGTGAAACAAATATGGAAAAAATTAGATAGATTTTTTTTGTTTGAATATCTACTCATACGTGAAACAATTAAGAAAAAATTTAGATAGATTTTATTTTTGAATATCCACACATTTAACGTGAAACAAATATAGGAAAAAAAATTACTTAATGTTTTGAATGTGAAATTATCTAAGATATTTCTTTGACTATCAATTAAAAGGAGTAAAATGAAAATTTTTGTATAGATTATTATTATTATTATTATTATTCGAGTTCAATCTATATCTATATTATATAAGAAGGGGGAAGAAGAAGAATTTTTACTTTACCAAAAGGAGGGAAGATGAAGAATTTTTACCTTCCCAATTTGCCCTCCATTTTTAAGAAAATGACTATAATACCCTCCTATTTTTCTTAGATTAAGTGGTTAGTTATTAGCCATTCTATTTAAATTATTAGCTCTCATCCTTTCGTGATTTTCTTGTGATTGTTAGATTATTTATAACTCTCACTCTTCTCAATCACACAAGAAAAGATTCAATTTTGAAGTCATTGATCATAATAGCGACTATTATCAAACTCTCTTAGTAATCAGCTCTCAATTTCATTAAAACAAATCTCAATTTTTAAAGTAATTTTGCTAATTTTCATTTTTTTAATTCCGAAAGCAATATTTTTTTTTTAAATCTTCACAGCAAATGTTTGCATTTTCCTCTTAGAGATTAACGTTGTAAATGTAGTTTTTCATTTGAAATTCTCTAAAAATAATTGCTCATTAGAAAATGTAATTTCATATTTCATTATATATATTAAATCGGTGATCTTTTTTTCATTGTATATAGTAACTATAAGAATCTTCTTCGTTTGCATTCTTATTTTGCGCGAAAATGGAAAACTAAACGCATCAGGAAGCAAAATCTCAGGTCATGCTTAGAATCTTCCTTGATATTAATTTGGTTTTTTTTTTTTTTTATCCAATTTTTATTATTTTTATTTTATTTTTTTTTAACTCTAATGTATTTAGATTCAAATACTTTAATCTAATGTATTGAGTTATTTTTATTTATGGAAATCGATGTTAGAGAATCTCTCATTTTTTTCCTTTTATACCTTAGTTTTTTTTTTATTCATTCATAATAATAACTTTTAGATTTTTTCATTTTATTCATTCATGATAATAACTTTTAGATTTTTATTTTGTTTCTGAGTTGTAGATACACATGTTACTCCTTCGAACACATGTTTATGCTATTCCTTAGTTTAAAAGGTATAATTGTTTTTTGTTTTTTTTTTCATTTATATACATAAAAATATGTAAACTATTTTGTTTTAGCCTTGAATTTTGGATTTGAAACCCATTAAAACTATTTTCATGAATGTTTAACAAATTACTTGATAGAAACAGGACATGTTCAATTAATTTTATAAATTTTTTTATTCAAGTTGTTAGTTATTGTGATATATATTTTTTGTGAGTGCTTAATTATTGGTTTAATTCAAACTAGGGATTTTACTTTCAATAATGAGTTCAAATTACTCTTTTCAAATACAATTTGTGTTAGTTGAGAGGAGGGAAAAATCACACAATCGAGAGAAAAAATGCGAATGGGAGAGATAGAGAAAGATATGAGAAAATTAGGGAATAATGAAAAATAGAGGAAGAAGTTGATAAAAATAGGTAGTTATTAGGTAAATTTTCAATTAATTTTAATTCTAAATTTAAAAATAAAATCATCTATTGTCTTCCTCCTCCATCTCCATAATCTCATAATTTTAGGGGAAGATATTTAATTCTCTTAACTTTAGAAACATACCAACCATTTCATTTTCAACGTTTTTAAGAATTACATTCTTAGAACTATTATGTATGTATGTGAACTCTTTTTTCTTTTAAGTTAACTAAAAAGAATGTAGTTTTATTAACTTCTAGTGTATTGTGTTAATTACTTGACATATATGAGTGATATTAACAAGTTGTTATTGCTCAAACAAGTCATATATAATGATAAACATTTTGAGGGAGGTTTTATGAAAAATTTTAAAGTAGCAAATAAATATTTTCTTCTTAAGATAAGAAAGAAGATGCATTTAAAAAAATAATAAAAATATGGTTTTTTTCGACAACAAATATTTACATAAATGTCAAAATTAGAAATTCGTGAATGAAAAAAAAATAGTTTGATATTTTACTTAAAAAAAATAGTTATGAGAATTAAAACATTTCACGTGCATTGCACATATTTCTTAAATATAAAAAATAAAAAAAAATGATGAGAGTTCCTTATATAGTTGCAGAAAATACAAGTTATAAAACCTTTAAAATATCATCATTAAATATAATTAAAGGTAAATTCATAAATTTTAGAAATTAAATCATAGAAATAAAGAGACAACAAATTTTATATTCTAAGATTTTATCTCTTAAATATGTATAAGTTATGCATGAATTTGAGAATGTGAAAAGATAATAAATAATAAAGAATAAATGTTATTTTTATTTTTATTTTTATTTTTGTTTTTGTTTTTGTTTTTATTTTAATTAAATAATAATAATATTAAAACATTTCTAAAAAAAAATTAGGTAACACCTTTTTTTTTTTTTTTACTTAGTTTTTATTTCATTTTTCTCTATTGTTGTTTTTCTTATAACTAATCGGAAGATTCATGCATGCATGTGACTACACTTTTTTATGACATAAAATTTTGAGATATAATTTAAATTTTGATTGAATATTTATTGAATTTAATTGGTAAATATTTAATATGAAATGAAGTAATTTAAAAAAAATGCATTTAAACTATATATTTTTTATTTCAAGTTAATTTACAATAAATAAATATATAAAAATAGATGGATGAATCAAATAAAAATACATAATGATATAATTGGAATAAAATTTGTGAAATAATATTGATATAAAAGTGACAAAAAAAAAACCTAAATTATTACTTCAATTCTGGGTAATTCTTTGATAATTGCTTTTTGGAAGAAAAAAAAAGACAAAAAAAAAATTCATAAGCATTATACACCTCAATTTTTTTTAAAAAAAAAGTAAATAAATATTTAATAAACTTGACGTGAATACAGAAAAATAATTTCTTCATAAACAATATTTATTATAGGCATGGAACACAAATTTATGGATCTTCATGTTATGAATTTCTTTTCCCTTTTTTATGATATGGGCATTTATTGTAAATTTTTTTTTTTCGAAATTTGATAAGTAAAATTGAATGTTATTTTTTTTATTATTAGGATCCAATCTTCTAAACCATTTTTTTTTAAAGAAAACTATAATAACAAAATCTTCCCTATTAGTGTTTTTAAGATTTTGTTTACGGTTTAGCTTTACTTTTTTAGTTTCTTGATGCATGATTTTTATTCATTTTGTTTTAATATACGACTAAGAAATGAATTTAATGATATAATTGCAATAAAATTTGTGAAATAAAATTGATACAAAAATGACGTACTAATATAAAATATTACTTTAATTATGGGGTAATTCTTTGATGGTTTCTTTTTTTTTTTTTTTGAAGAAATATATATATATATATAATAATGTTGACATTGAATAAAGGAAATCTCTTCGTAAACAACATTTCTTCTATGGATGGAACACAAATTTATAGTTCTTCATCTTATAATTATTATTTTTTTATGCTATGGAAATTTTTTAAAAAAAAATTCTAGAAATTTGATAAGTAAAGTTGAATGTTGTTATCTTATTATTAGGATCTCATATCATTTTTTTAAAAAAGAAAATTATGATAAGTAAAATCTTCTCCCATTAGTGTTTTAAAGATTTTTTCTTTTTAACTGTTTTCGGATTTACTTTTTCCAATGAGAATTTTTTAAAGGAAAACTAAAAACAACAAAGCCGAACTATGATTAAAGAAAAAAAAACATCTACAATAGTAGACTCAATCAAAACATCTACCTCGATGGATACACACACAAACAATCACATGAAAAGTTTAAAATATTGTTATCGATGGAAATATCGAGGTCTTAATTTTACGAAAATATCAATAGAAATATCGATTTTGATGGATATTTCTGAAAAAATTAAAAAAAATAAATTAAAAATAGTAAATAAACATTTATTATTTTTAAATAAATAAACATATCTATTATTTATATTATTTTTATATTAATAGCATTTTATGCTTATTTTTTTTATGTTTCATAGATTTTTCTACGATATAATGGAAATATCGATTCACTCCTTATTTCAATATCGAACCCATGGAAACGTAGAAATATCGATGGAAATATCGACATATCGATGAAAATTTAATACTATGGTGATAACTAACCTAAGAAATGTGAGAGTATAATAAGAATTTGCTTAAAATTGAAGGACAATATGGAAAGGTAAAAATTCTCTCTTATGCCATATATATATATATATATATATATATATGTTATTTGAGTTCAATCACTTATAAAATTGAAAAGATTCAATGGTACTTGAAACCGTATTTGAAATATAAAGTCAGACCCGTTCATACTTCATAATAAAAAATTGTCATTGTCATACCAAAATTATTTATTTTAGAAAATGAATAAATCAAGTTGAACACACGTGGAATTGTTTAACTTAAAACAAATTAAATAAACTCAATGGATAATCACAAGCTTAGCCATTCAATTTTTTCTTTCTATAAATAGTAATTCGCCTATTATATTGATTTTTTTAAATGAAATTGAGAAGGATAGATATTAATAAAATGAAGAAAAAATAGTTTCCCGTCTAATAAAATGAAGAAAAAATAGTTTCCCGTCTCGTTTTTATTTGAATCTTAAGTTTCAAAATATTACCTATTTAATTTTTAAATTTTGAGTTTGATTTCAATTTAATCTCTAGATTTCAAACTATTACAATTTCATTTTTGAAATTTAAGTTTTATTTTAATTTGATCCATCGATTTGAAGATTTATACTTTTAACTTCGATTGGCATTAAATAATCACTTTCATTCATTATCGTTAATTTTCTAAATTAATTAAAAATAATGATGAAATAAAATTTTAAATAGTTAAACATATTTAAGTATAATTCTTTCAAATATTTTAAATTAATTAGTGGACACTAACACTAAAAATAGAATTTGAGTATTTAGTAAAAGATCGAGGTTAAAAGTGTGAATCTTAAAACTTAGTGATAAAATTGAAGTAAAATTTAAATTTCAATAAAGTAAAATTGTAATATTTTAAAATTTAAAAATTAAATTGAAATCAAACTTAAAATTTAAGGATTAAATATATAATATTTTAAAATTTAGAGACTAAGTAGAAACCAAAAAAAAGTATTGTTTTTTCCAAAATAAAATAATAACAATGAGCGATGATAATATTCTAAATGAAAAATTAATTCATAATTAATAAAAAGTCCATACAACAAATAGACAATAATTATGATTATTATTATTATTGGCAAATGACACAAACAATTAAATTATACTATTATTGTACTGAATTTCATCCAATTATTTTATTATTCCACTAATTGCGGCAATTAACAATCCATACCACTAATCATCAAATATGTAATTTGTAATCTTAGTAGGCCAATTTGAAAATAAAGATGTAGAAAAAAAAAAAGAAAATACATCAAACTATTTATAAATATAGAAAAATTTTACTATCTATCAATGATAAACCGCGATAAAATTTTATTACTTAAGCGATAGATTTCTATTACTATCCATTGCAGTCTATTGTTGATAGACAGTAAATTTTTTTTATATTTGTCAATAGTTTGACTCATTTTCTATATTTGAAAATAATACAAATTTGAATTTGTAAAATCTAAAAAACATATGCAATTTTTCAATTTTACTAATTACCTTATCCTACTTGTGGCACATGTATTAATTTGGTAAAAGCAGCTACTATAGAATAATTTGCAAGTGTTTACAAACCATATACCTTATTCTACTTTGGGCACATGAATTAATTTTGTAAAAGCATATTGTAGAATAATTTGAAATTTTTTACAAACCATAAAGTATTTGTAACAAAAATTATCACCATAAAGTATTTGTAACAAAAATTATTTTTCTAAATTAAGAGTAATGCTAAACTATGTGTCTATGTCCTGTGATGCTCGGGTGCTAACATGATGCTAGGGTTGGGGCTTTGGGTTGGGTCTTGCAGGATCATGAGGGACAATTATGTGGTGCAGAGTGTCGACGTGTGTGTGGCATGTATGATCTACTATTGTTGGAGGTGTGGTGCAGGGTGTCGACGTGTGTGTGGCATGTATGATCTACTATTGTTGGAGGTATGGGCTATAGTAGATGGACTGAAGGCTATTGCTTCTCGGGGTTTCCATTTGATCTTTGTGGAATCTAATAGTTTGGTTGCAATTAGATTGTTGAAGGCTAAAGAGGTTAATTTGACGGTTGTTTGGTCCCTTGGGAAGGAGATACTTGAGGTTAGTGCAAGCATAAATGTGCGACAATTTTGTCATATTTGTCGTTCACAGAATCAGGTGGCTGATCATTTAGCGGCCTCCTGGTCACTTAATTATGGATTGTTATCATTTGTGGTGGGATGATTTTTCTCTTTGAATCTATCATATTTCTAAGACAAATATGTGTCTTTCTAGTTTTGGTCAAGTTGTTTTTGATAATGTTGGTATTGAAAAAAAAAAAAAACAAACAAAAACATGTGACATATAGGTGCAAGTTAGAATAAATAATAATAAGTTGACTTTAGAGTCTAGAAAGTGGCCCACTTATTTATGGTTTCAAAACTAGACCATAGGGGACATATTAGACACATTTTTAATTTTAAAATATAAGATTACAAATATGAGTGTGGAGATTTTAATTTGATTTAATATTACTCTCAATTTTCCTTAAACTATGCTATTTGAATGTCATTCTATTTAAATGAAATGTAAATATTGAATGTCTTGAAAAAATGTAAATATTAAAATATTTCATTGGATATTTTATTCTTTTTTTTATGTCAATGCAAGATTAAGGATCTGTTGCAACAATTTCTTTAAGCTATTGCGGTAGTTTTAAATTGTTGGACAATATATCGCAACAATGAATAAACCGTTGACAGAGGTTGTGTTGAGAGCGTCTATTGCAACAGTTTTAACAACAGCTAGAATTAGCTTAAAAAATCACAACAATAGGTACCTAAATTATAGCGATTAATTATATAAAAATGCAACATTTTAACAATCGTTGTTCATGCGCAACAGTTTAGTAATTGTTGCAATCATATGTGAATTGCTGCAATTATGATTTCGATGGCAACATTTCTTTAAATAGTTTAGCTGTAGTGAATAACCTATGCTAATTTAGATCGGTTAAAAAAACAATAAAAGTACCTCGTAAACTGTTGCATTGAGATGTTATTTCAACGATTTATGATCGCTTCAATAGTTTGGCTGTCTAAAACAGTACTTTTTCTCTATTGCAACAGTTATAACGACCTTTACTATTTTGCAACAATTTGTGTAAGCATTTCTTTAATTATAATTAATCTTATACCAACAATTTTAGTTCTTACATCACAACAGTTGTTATAGCCTATTTTCCAACAAATTTATATTGTAACTGTAATTATTTTTGCATTTCAAATCTATTTTTTAAATTTCATTCACACTTCCAAAAATTATAACAAGTAAAGGTTGCAAGGGAAACTAATAAAGTAGACTAATAAAGTATTAACAGAAAAATTATCAGATAAAGTATTCAAATTCCTACGAAGTACGGTAAAAAATGCAATACCAAATTGTTATAAACTATATGCTCAACATCAATACAAAAAAATGAAAACAAATTACTTACCACTTATCACCACTCAATCTTTAAGTTTGAAACACTTTGTTACATAGATTTACACGAATTTGATCTACATCTTTAGTAACTTTCTGATACACATTTTCCCTTTGATTCTATTAAAAAACATGAAAATATATTAAAATAATAATATTAAATTAAATTAACTTATATTTTCTACCGACTACCTCTCTTAAATTATCATCCAAAGATGTCTCCATTACTGCTACCAACTTGTGTAGAATTCATTTGTACCAATAATGAAAGCACTTTCTTCATATCTGACCGTATGTCTGCCACTTCGAACTCTAGTTTTGTTCTACAGTTTCATGATTTTGTATACTTGTCTCAGAAGTGATCTCAACCCCACAATAGACATCTTTTCATGTTGTGTGTATTGATATTAAAAATTATATATATATATATATATTTTGGCTATAGAATAATCTCCTTTTATCATTAACACATTTATATATTAGTTGAAATATACTCTAAAATTTGGAAACCAAAATATGATTCAAACATTTATAGATACATTAACTAATATAAGTTAAACAACATAATTTACTTTTATCTCCCTTTGGATGTACAAACTAGAAGATGTACATTTATCTAGTGGGACTAATGGGATTTATTTCTTTTTTTCTTTTCTTTTCCTTTTTTAAATGAATTTACAAGTAAACAAAATTTAAAGGAATTAAAAAGAAAAAAAACCAGGAGCTGAGGCTGATTCTGATTTTTACATTGGACAAAATCGTTGGTTATCTTGGCGACTTTAGTGAATCTACTTGGGATTTACCCTGAGGACCTCTCATCCTAATGTAAAGTCTGTATTCGTCAAACGTCATTGGTGAATAAAGCGCGGGTTTATCTCGCGTAATTAGCTCTTTTGCTGGCTCTATTGGAATGTCACTCTTTGGATTGTAAAAGAAAGCCAAGGAAACACGTTCTTTCTCTGAGTTTACAATCACTCTATGCTCCACACTTCTGTATATTGCATTGCTTAGAACCTATTTCAAAAAAAAAAAAATGTTTTAGTAATTCCATGGCATTTTGGGTTTTAAATATATGTCCCGTCGCAAACAGGTACATACTATGTCAATCTTTTGGTTACATTATTATAAATTTAGTTGGTAAAGTATTTAAACTTTGAAATGTGTCTAATAGGTTTCTAATTTTTCAATTTTATATCTAATAAGTTCGTAAATTTACAATTATATGTTTAATAGGGTTGTTAACAAAAAAAAAATTCTAGAAATTATATGGTATATTTGATATAAAATTGAATTATATGTTTAATTAGACACTAAACTTTCAGCTATGTGTGAGAAAAAATATTAAATAAATCAATGACCTATCAGACACATAATTGAAAAAATCAATTAAAGACTTATATTAGATGTTTTTTAAAGTTAAAAGATCGAATAAACACAAATCTTAAAGTTTAAAAACCTATTAGACACTTTTAAAAGTTTAGGGATGAAAAAAAAAGGTTTGGAGACTAAACTTGTAAGGTAATTTAATTAAATTTTTTGAGTTTTTTCTCCTAGGTAGAATTGAAACATTTTAATTAAATTTAAAATTATTTTATATAATTTACCAATATTCTTCCCTTCTAGAATGCTACTTGATATGAAGGTTGTCCAAGATGATTTCTTTTTTTTTTTTTTTTTTTTTAAAAACATATCTCTTTCTAACCCAAAATAAAAATGAGTAATTATAAAAACATCTCTATTATGCAAATCTCTATTATGCAATTTAGGCATTTTTTTCCCAAAAAACAAATAACCAAATTGAAAAGGGTAGAACTTTAATGAACTTTGCAAACAAATTTGCTTGACTTGCACATGAACAAAAGGAACAAGTTTGGTACTTTCCTTTCTAAAAATAGCATACCCAAATAATGAATTTTAAAAAAAGTTTTATTTAGGGGATCAATAGATTTTAAGAAGTGGAAAAAAATGGTCCAACAAAACAAGACCCCTCCATGTGCAGCTGGCCAAAGAGAGTTCAAGAAACCATTTTTTAAGGCCAAATATTAATATCTTTTACCAAATAAAAAAATGAAAACAAAACTTATAAATTATTAAATGCTTAACTAATTGAGCTAAGTTTCGTTTTTAAGTACTTGAAAAGTCATTTAATTTTTAAATAGTATGAAATTAGTAATTGAATATAAATGAGTACATGAATTGAACAAACCTGAACTTGATCGCCCACATTAACTATAATGGCATGAGGAGCTGGTTTGACGGTAATCCATTTATCGTCTTTTCGAACTTGAAGTCCGGCAACCTTATCATCAGGAAGTAGCAGCGTTAATCCACCTGGGTCAGAGTGCGACGACAGCCCCAACGTTAGTTCCGGTTGTGGACATTTTGGATAATAATTCACTCTCAAACATGCTCCAACATCTTCTCCTCCAAATGCATTCTGTAGATACCCTTCTTCAAGCCCCAAATTTAGTGATAAAAGCTTCAACAATCTTCCCCCTAGCTTCACTATTTCTTCCCCATACTCCTCTATCAAGTCTCTGCATTAAAAAAGAAAACATATAACAAATATCCCTTTAAAATTCCCCCAATTTCATCTCCCTTTTGCCCCTTCAAATTTCTATAACAATTTCTCCCAAAAATCAATAAAAGTAATAAATTTAATTCTCATGACTCTCCCTCTCATTCGAGTGAGTGTCATTTATCAAAAGTTCAAACACAAATTTTTTTTATTAATTAAATCCAACTCAATTAGCTAAAATGTATATTTTGATCAAGAAGTCAAAATTTTGTTAATTTGATACACACGAAAACACACACATATATAAGGTATAATCTCATCCCATCCATCGAGTAAAAATAAGACAAAAGTGACCGTTTTAAGATTTTTACTCTTATTAAAAAAGTCAAAGCTTCGTCAATTAATATATATATATATATATATATATATAGAAAGAAAGGGGTATAGTCTTATCTCATCCAATAAGTAAAAGTTATATTTTGGGGTATTTTTATTTTTTTTCTTTGAACATTGTGCAAATTCATAAAAAAAAAAAATTAAAATGAATAGTCGAAAAATTAATTAAATAGGTTGAGTTGAGCTGAGCTGAATTAAAAATCAACCTGATGTTAGACGGTGCAGCGGGCCACTTATTGTGGTCTTTGAGGCGAGGAGGAAGATAATGAAGAAAAAAGTAGTCACTCCAATCAAGAATAGCTCCTTTTTGAACTCCAAGGCGGCTTCCATAGCCTTCATAAGTCTTGGGACTATTAGCATAAGCTTGTTTCATCTCCACCGGCAATTTGAAAAAATCATGCCACGCACGGCGGACGCCGTCCAGAAGTTCCGGCCGGATTCCGTGATTGATGATTTGGAAGAATCCCCAGTTGCGGCAACCGTCGGAGACTTGGCTTAGAATGGTGCGTCGGAGAGAGTGGTCTTGGTCCAGACAGAAGCCGTGGACGTCGATGATTGGGATGTTGATGGCGCCGGACGCGACAGCGGAACCGGTGGGACGGTCCGGCGGAGGCTTGATGTAACGGGAAGGGACGACGGGGCAGCCACTTTCGGAGAGGGATTGGACACGGACTATGGGTTCGGGCCAATCTTGGTTCAGGCTAGTCATCACGGCCAAGGGAGGCTCTTGGAATTCCAAGGTTGATATTTATTTATATAATAAAATTCAAAAAGCTTTTTTTTTAAAAAAAATCAAATCCAAATCGTATAGCTTTTTTAATGTAGCACAACCAAGTACGATGAATCACTTATATATATAATATATATATATCTCTTCAACCTTCTCATAAAAAAAAAAAAAAAGTAAAATTAAATGGGAGGAGGGTAAGAGACTTTTCTTAATTTTGAATATATTATCTTTATGATTTGATGCACGTTGTTAATTTATATCATATGGAGTTTCGTTTGTTTATTCGAGAATGATTCAATTGATCAAGATATATTGAATAATTTTTCTTAAAGGTGATTGGATTGAGTCTTTTATATACCTTTTTGATTGAGTTGTATTAATATTCGTGATGTAGGATAAAAGTACAAACTTTTGTATAACAAGTCTCTTGATAGATTAATTAATGGTTCTTTGATTTTATGTATGTGGGTAAGTGTTTTAAGTTATATTTACAAGTAGTTGATTTGGTATGTGATGAGTTGTCACACATATTTATTTTATTAAGTGATTATGCTTCCAAATTATTTTTTTTAATATGTAAAGTTGAAGGGAAAATAGAAAATTTACAAGCTTAGGACTAACAGAGAACATTTCAAATATTAGAGATTACAATGTGAAAAGTTCAAGGCCAGCATGAGTTTTATGCTTTATATTTTGCATTTTAAAATTAAAAAAAAAAAATGGATTGGAAAAGTAAACCCCACATGTTAATCACAAGGGACAGAAAAGATTAACTACGTTGATTGTCAAACGTTATAGAATATAGATAATTAATAAAGTGTGAGAACAAATTCCTTCTTTTATATATTCAAAATTAAATTAGGCCAAAAGTTTTTTTTTTTAATTTTTTTTATCATTAATTTGTAATTAAAGACAAAAAAAAAAATAGAAAATAGAAAGGACATGCTATCCCGATCTATAAAATTACTATCGGATCTTTAATTTCTCCACTTCACGTTTTGTCAGAAAAAAAAAAATTTACCGACAACAACGTGTGATCTGAAGTGATCTCCGATTGTCTAGTACATACCAAACTACATGACCATACATATTTTCTCGTATCTCGATAAAACGTTTTTAATTCATAGCTTTTTCATGAACTCATAGATGATGTGGTTGCAATTCAATTTCAAGAAAAATAAAAATAAAAATAAAATAAAAATAAAAATAAAAATAAAGAGAGAGGGAAAAAGACAGAAATCTAGGTGATAGAGAGTGGGAAGGTGGGAGAAGAAGAAAGTTAATGCAAGGTTAAAAAGGTAAAAACATAGGGAGGGTGGGGGCTCCGGCTTAGGATTTAGGTCGGAGAAATAAGTGGGAAATGACTGGATGAAATTAGGAAACGTGAATATTATGGGGGCAATTTGTGGACTAAAAAAATAAAGTCCACCTTTCTTTTTCTTTTATTTTTTTTTCATAAAGAGAATAAGAATATTAAATATTTTATTTTTACCATTTGGATCCTTATACTTTAGAGTATCTTTCATTTCATTTTAGTCTTTATAATTTCAATTGTTCAATTTAGTTTATATAGTTTAATAAATGAAAATTTTCACATATAGAAAAAATGTCAAACTATTTATAGAAAATAACAAAAAAAAATACTGATGGACATTGATAAATTTCTATCAACATCTATCAATGATAGACTTTTATCATTTCTATCACTGATGCTATCATAACTATCTAAAAAAATTTCTATTTTATGTAAATAGCTTTTCTTATTTTTCTATTTTTAAAAATTTCCTTTTAATAAACCTTAAATTTAGTACTTCAAAGTTAATTTTCATCTAAATAAATAACATAAAAATAATTTTTATATCAGAATACAATAGACGAAAAGGGTAAATAGAGACTAAATTTATTTTGAAAAGAATCAACAAAAATTAGAGACTAATTTAAAGATTTATTGAAAGTTCAGAAACTAAAATTGAAAATTTAAAGTATATAGACTAAAATGAAACATAATTCGAAATATACGGACCAAAATGGTATTTATTATTATTGTTATTATTTTGGCTTTGGAGGGTAGTTTGGGAATTTTGCAATTGTGGGTGGTTGATGGGGCAACTGAAATTGACATGGCCGACACGCAGCAATGAAAATTTCTTATTTCTTTAAATATTGATAAATACGGATATCATTTTGGATTCATACGGTCTTTTATTATTTTTAAATCTTTTTAAAAAATATTTTTAACAATTTCGACATAACACGGAACTCTGTCCATTCTAGATTTTTTTTTTTCTTTTATAAACATTTTGTTATATTTTTCTTTTTCCATCTTGTCTTTATCTTATAATTTATTCCAGTAAACAAATCATTCAAAATTATGAATTTATATTTGAACTCTCTAAAAAAAAATAATGTTATGAATAATATTAGTGGCTATATATATATATATATATATATATATTAATATTCGTCAGTGTCCTAATCAATTTACGCGCACCTCGACTAATTTCACAGAACAACTCGTTTGACCTTTTTTTTTAATGTTCCTACTACCACTAGGCTAATTTATGATGGTTTAAAAGGATGATTTTTTAAAATGACATAACTGCTGGAAATATTGTAAAAGTTGACTTATTTTGTTATATTTGAAAATAATTTTTTTTTTCTTTTTTAAAAACATATATAAATTATTTTATAATATCGATTTGGCATATTTGTAGTTAAGAACGAGTTGTTCTCCATATTAAACATTCTTCTAATTTTTTAAATTGGATTACACAACTTTAACTCATGAGCCAAATACTCCATTATTTAAGTAATTGTAGATATTATTTAAAAATATATATACACATTCAATGATGATTTTAAAAATCTAATAACAATACAACTTCACATCATATGAGTTGGAATATCAGCTTGTCATGGATGGTTCATATTTAAATAAGTAGAATTTTTGGAATATAAAAAACACAGCTAGAGACATTATTTCTTTAATGATAAAATGAACTTAGGCATGTATTACAATGTAATGATTTTAAAAATGTTTAATGACTTATAGTTTAGTTTTTATAAAACAGAATATGGTTTTAAAATATTTTAGATTGATGTGGAATTAAGTTTATCGTTGTTACTTGTCAAAATGAGTATAATTCAACTAAATTAAAGTTTATACTACCGATCATGAGGTTAAAGATTGATTTTGTACTCACATATTATCAAAAAATATTTATCTAGTTAACTGATAATTATTTTTTACTATTTATTTACTTCAAAATTGATAGTATAAATTTTATGTCAATTGAAATAGGCTCGTTTGACTGCCAATTATTTATATTTTATTAACTATTTTTTGTCCATCGAGAGACATATTTATCTATTATATTCTGTTTTATTTTATTTTATTTTATTCGCGTGAGAGTTCATAACTAAAATGTCTTTCTACTTTAATAATAATAATAATATATATATATATATTCTAAAACAAATCAATTTTTTTAGGGCTGTTTTTAAATATAGAAAAAATGAGTCAAAATATTTATAAATATAAAAAAATCTAACCGTTGATCAATGATAAACCATAATAGACTAAATTTATAGGTATAAATTAATATTTTTCTAAATTTCTAATACAACATTAAGAATTTTTAAAAAGAAATGAGAAACAAAGTAGGTATGGGTTTTTATTAAACTCATTTGTTTAATCGTTTCCCCACAAAATTAAAAAGAAAATAAAGAAAAAGTAAGAAGAAAGGAGATTCAGCATAAAAAAATAAATTAAAATTTATAGGCAGAGAGAGACTGTGTGGGAGTGAAAGAGGGGAGGGCAAAAGGGTCAGAGAAATGAGAAAGATTTATTTTTCCATATGCAGAAAAATAATAATAAAAGTGTATCTAAATTTGTCCAATAATATTGTGACACGTGTTCAGTGAAGGAATTTCTTTTGGAGAGTACAACAGCTAAGTTTTTCTCTAGCAATATTTAAAAGGTTGCTAATTAAATATATAATTTTGTCCCTAGTCTTCTAATTAAAGTTTCAATCAAAGTCTCTCTCTATCAAGATGTTAAAATTCATTGACAAAAACAATGATATAATGCCAAAAAAGACATTTAATTAACTTAATTTTTTATTTTTTTTTATGGATGATCCATTCACAAGCACCTTTATAATTCATAATTTGTCACCATAAATGTATGAAATCTAACCTTTTATTTATGTCACAATGCATTACTGCATTTTATAAGGTATTGCGTTATAGACGACCATGTCTATTGTAACCCTAACACGACGGTCATCTGTACCGCGATCTTCATTTTTTTGTTGTGTTTTTTCCATTTTTCTCACAATTTGTTGTACTTTTGGTGATAAAAATGAAGATCGTGATAGATATTATCATTGCGTTATGGATACACATGGTTATCCCTAACACGATATGTTATAAAATGTGTTGTGTTTTCCCCATTTTTTTCATAGTTTGTTATGCCTGTGTGAAAAAAAAATATAGATGGCGATAGAGATCGCCATTACGTTAGAGCTACGATAGAGATGACAATCCTTAATGCGATACGTTATAAAATGTAGCAGTGTGCTCTGACGTAAGCAGAAGGTTATATTTCATATATTTGTGGGGATGAGGGATGGGTCATTCAATTATAAAGACCCTTTTGAAAGGGTCATTCAAAAAAGAAAAAAAAACTCACTTAAAACACCACATATTTCTATCATTTTACATTATTTGACCTTTAACAATAACCTTACTCCACTTGAAATGAGTGGTTGTAAAAAGTTCATAGAAATACAATCTAAAAATTTGATGCACAGTCGTGTTGTATGGTTAAATGATAAGTTTTGCCTATAACTTTTTTCTATTTAGTCTACATTCCATAAATAGTTTCTACTAAATTTATAAAATTATAATTTGTTGTAATGAACATATTGAAAAAAAATGTTAAGTATGGTCTTTGAATATATTTAACCATCAGTTGATCGATATAAAAGATGATGTGACATGCATTGAATGACTAGGCATCGATTAACAAACAGTCAAACAAGTTCAACGACCATTGTGAACATTTTTTTAAATTTAAGAACTAAAAGTGTCTATTTTAAAACTTCATAAACGAAATAGATACTAACTTCAAATATCAAAGACCAAAAGTCTATTTTGTCAAAAAAAAAAATTCTAAAAAGTTTATAGAATTATAATAGTTTAAATCCTATTTTAGTCTTTGAATCTTGTTTTATTTTCATTTTAGTCCCTATACTTTTAAAAAGGGTTTATTTTAGTCCATACTATTAAATTTATGTTAACTTTTTAACAGAAATGTGAAGGAGCTCGTATTTCTGGATAATTAGGCTCTAAATGTATTGAACAAGATAAAGGTGAAGTAAAATGTCAACAACCAACACACCAAAATACTGAACGACCAAAATTTTGAACTAAAAATGTTTTTTAAATTTCCTTGCTTTGTCACCTTGAAAATTTGAAACTTTAGATTTTTTTAGCGTAATTAACTTATTTGGTAGTCTAGTCGTCTAAAAATACAAGTCACCTCGCTATCTTATAAAGAGTTTACAAGATTTTAATATAGTAGAGACCAAAATAAGCACTTTTTAAAAGTTTAAAGACAAAAACAAACATTTTTAAAAGTATAAAGCTAAAATAAAACAATATTTAAAGTTTATGGACTAAAAAATGATTTTAAAAGTTTAGTGACAAAAACAAAACATTATTCAAACTTCTAAATTAAAATAAGATTTAAACCCATTATAATTTAGCACTCACGCAACATGTAATTAGCTATATAATTTATTTATTTTAATGTTATTCGCTACTTTTTTTTTAAAAAAAAAAAAAAAAAAAAAAAAAAAACTACATGATGGATTTATTTCTTGCAGGTCCAGGTATTTACCCCAAGGTAAGCAATATATTGATTAAGTTAAAAAGGGACCTACTAAATACAAATTGTAAAAAATAATAAAATATAAAAAAATAAAAATAAAAATCTAATCATCTAGTAAAATTTTTTTGGAATATAGAGTTCAAATGGTTACGACATAAAAGTTTAAAAACTTATTAATAATTCTTTTAGTATGAAAATGGGATAGAAATAATTTTAATAGTTTGGTCTCTAAACATAAATTATAATTTTTTTTTTTAAATTATAAGATTACTTTTTAAGTATTAGAGTTTGTGTTCATTTAGTTCTGAACTTTTAAAAGTGTCAGCTAAATTCTTAAATTTTCAATTTTGTGTCTTATAGGTCTATCATTTAAATTCTATGTCTATAATAAAACACTAAACTTTCAATCTTGTGTCTATTAAACGTGTGAATTTTAAAAAATTTGAAAGTTCACATTTATAAATTTGGATGCTTAGGGATCAAATAGGCAAAACCTTCAATATTCAGGGACTAAACTTATAATTTAACATTTATTTTTTTTTAAAAAATGAACCGATCAAGTTTTTGGGGTTAAATTATACATTTAGTCCTTAAATTTTGAAGTTTGTGTCTATTTGGTTTCCAAACTTTAAAATTATAAATTTAGTCTTTGAACTTTCAATTTTTAAAATTTCGAGATCACTCATGCATAATTGAAAGTTTAAAGTTCTACAAACATAAAATTCAAATGTATACTTAATATATTAATTCATTTTTGAAAATTTAAATTTTTAATTAAACTAAATTGATAGACTAAATTGACATAAATTAAAAAATGAAACTTGTAATTTAATTAATAAGTCAATTTATTATTATTATTATTATTATGCTATTTTTAAAATGGGGAATGGAAGAGTTTCTTTTAAATATCTAAAGTGAATTTATTAATGGGAAATAATTGCATTGACTAATACAAAATAAGAAATAAAATTTTAATACGAAAACTAAAAAAAAGAAAAAGAAAAAGAAAAACGGAATTAAGACATTTATAACTCGTGTGTTTGTATGCCAGGGTCCACACATCGCGCCGTTTGGTTTGATTTTTAATTTAATTTAAAAAAATTCCACAAATAACAAAAGAAAATAAGTTTGTCAAAGAAAAATAAAATAAAAGCAGCTTTACTAATTAATTATATATAAAAAATTCGTAGTCCGTCCCCTTTAATTTGCAACTAGCACGGTTAATTAGTCCTTTATAAATTAATAAATAATAAGTAAATGACAAGTTTAGCCTTGGCAATTTCTATGTACTTTAAAAAACTGTACAAGTTACAATATATTTCTACAGTTTTATTAACCTTTTTTTTATCGGTACTTTAATTAAAATAAAATTCAAATAGATTTTTGAAAATTTTCAATTTTGTGTACTTTGACGTTTTTTTAAAATATGAATAAATTAAACACAAATTAAATATTTGTGTCTAGTTGGTGGTGAATTTTAAAAAATGTTTCAATAAGTTGAAAGCTTTAAAATTTATTAGATATTTTTTATTTTTTTTAATTTCAAGAATCTATTAGAAATAAATTTTAAATTTTAGCTCTTGTTTGAGAACTAGATTAATTTTGAATTTTGCTGTTTTAAAAAATAAGACCTATACATGTTCGGTAATGAAAAATTATTATAAATAAAAAAACTATTAAACTATTATTAAATATAGAAAAATTTTACCATCTATCAGCGATAGACCGCAATAGATTTAGACCGTCGAAAATTAAACACACTTATTTGATTACTATTTTTAGACTCATGTTTGTTTATAAAAGAAAGTTATGTATAGAAAAAAATATGAGAGAAAATAAATTAGATGGGGAGGTAGAGAAAGTAAAAGTTTAGAGAGAGCTAAATTAATTAAAGAAAAAAAAAAATTAGGGAGAATAACCTTAGAGACGGAGAAAAAAATGTTAGTGAAAGAAAGAGAAAAGTTAAAGTTAGAGCGATAGGTTAATTAAAGTGAGAATATTAGTTAGAGAATTTTTTTTTTAATTATTTAGAGAAAATTAAAGAAATATTATTAGAGCGAGAAAAATTATAGAGCTGTTATAAAATATGAACAAAATAAGAACAAAGGAAGAACAAAGAAAGAACTAAGAACAAAGTAGAGAGAATTAGAAAGTAGAGAGAATTAGAAAGTAGAGATAACAATTGAGCTCAATTGTGGTGTGTATTACAAAGGCACCATATACCACTATTTATAGGATATGAGATGTTGTATGTTACAAGATTGAATTCAATGAGGGGTATGTTACAACATGAAATTCAATGGGAGTTTTATGATATTTTGTAACCTATATAGGTTATGGATATCTATATTCATATCTTACATTTATAATACTCACCCTTAGATATCCATATTATATAGAATATATGCCTCATTAAAACCTTACTAGGAAAAACCCAATGGGATAAAAAACCTAGTGAAGGAAAAAGAGTACATTATTCATATATTTTAACAATTGTCTCATTAAAAACTTTACTAGGAAAACCCAGTGGGATAAAACTGTAGTTAAGGAAAAAAGAGTGCAGCACATATAACTCCCCCTCATAAAAGCATCACTTGATAACTCTTGGTTGTCACATGCAAATGTTGTGACTTAACTTCTCAAGTGTTGTTGTAGGTAACACATTCGTCAATAAGTCCTCCAAGTCATCTTTTGAAGAAATATGTTGAATATTGATGTTGTCATTTTATGCTTTATTGTCTTCATGTAAGAACACTATTGGAGCCAACATGAATCATCACGATTTCAATATGATTTAAAGTGGTTGTTATTATAATCTGCTCCATAGGCTGTCATAAAAATGCTTCTCCATGTACTAAGTAACCTATTTAGGATCTAGATCGCATGAGTTAGATAAATAATCTGCATCTTCACAACCATTTAAATTATAATTAGATTTATCATAATAAAATAAATCTATGTAAGCTAATTCTCATATAAAATATAATATATGTTTAACTTTACTCCAATATCTTTCTTTTAGAGAAATATTATATCTATGTAACAAAATTACTACAATACTACAACATGTGTGTATAACTAGTAATGATATATAAGTGCACTTATTTCCCAAAATTATGGTTCTTCAGGACCCTAATTTTTTTATTATCTTCCTGAAATTGAATGGTATATCTTTTCACATCATGTGAATGAACCATCACAGGAATGTTCAATGTTGTAACTAGTTCATATAAGATTTTTTTTTATTATCTGCGCGCTCTATGTTTTATTTGCAAGCTAAGGTAAAACTTTGTTTATTAGAACTTTCATCTCAATTTCTTTTTTTTTTTAAGAAACTTTATTGCCTTTGAAATCTCTTCAGGAGTTTCCATTATATATTCAGATCATCAACATATACGTATATAGTAAATCTTGACTATGATTTATTTATAATATCATATTGACAAACAGGGTTATTCTATATCCTTATTTTAACAAATTTTTAATAAGATGATCACTATATCACATTCTTCATGAGTGTTTTTTTTATTTTTATAAGAATCTCTATGATAAATATAATTATCTAATATTTGAATCATATGATTTTGGTACCTTTAATCCTTTAGAGATTATCATTATTAAGAGATTCATTAAATGTGGTATGACTGCATCCATAAGATGTATATTAAACTTTTCATACACAGTAAAATAAATTAGATATCTTATGGTATTGTATATCCACCATTAGAGGATATGTTCTATGATAGTCAATACCAATCCATTGCGAGAATTATGTGGAATCTGTCTCGCTTTATATCATGTGACTTCACTCTATTTGTTTTTCTTACAAATACTTACTTGTATCTCACATGTTTGACATTATCTGAAGTCTGGACTACTAGTCCTCACGATTTGAAAAATGAGTTTATTTCTATTGGATTGTTTCTTTCCACATAAGTCAATCCCTTCTATGTCGACATTTTTCAATACATAATACTCATTTTCATAAATAATAAAATGTTGTCAACTTATATAAGTATGGTTCCGTCCTTTTTCTTGTCATGACATATAATTTCTCGAGATCTCTTTATTATCCTTATTTACTTAAAGATTCTTATGAGTACTCATATTTAGGATTTCTTCTGGAATATCCATATTCTTAACTAAGTCTTTTTTTTATTATTGACTACTTTTCGAGGATCTTTATCTTTGGAACCCATTTGTCTATCACGCTTAAGGCATGATGTAGACTCATTAATAGTGACAACTTCTTGCATTGAGATATCACTTTTAGATGTTGTATTTACAACCAATATATATAATTTAGTAACTTTTTTACAACTTAAAGACTTTGTAAATACATCTAGCATTTGATTTGTAATATTTAAATTAGTTATCTTTTGAACTTCTAGTTCAAAGTGATCTGTATGATGATCAAAATGAGACAATGCATATGCATGTCATTCAATTTCTTTTTCCAACTTTCTTAATTCCTCCCCCTAATGTTGGAAAATTTGTCTCATTAATGACAAATAGCAAATTGTGTAGTAAATATATCACCCATCAGGGGTTCATAGTATTTATTAATTGATGCGAAATCAATTTCAATATAAATTTATAACCTCTTTTGAGGATTCATTTTAATTACTTTATTATCTTAATTGTTGTAGTGTAACAATTTAATCATTTACTGCACATTTGCACACATGAAATATATTTGGCTTCTGGCCATAAGCTCATAAGCTATTGGCTTAGAGCATACACAACAATCTGATCTCATACATATTTAGAAGTTTTGCTATTTGAACATAAGCTACAGAATGTTCAACACTTATCTCAATCAATTATCAAATGTTGGGATGCAAACTCACTAGCATTATCAAAACAAAATTTTTAATTTCAAAATCATGAAATTGTACTCTTAACTATTTGAGCAACTAACCTTGCAGATGTAAGGTTTTGAAGATAATAAACATATATGTGACCATCAACTGGATGCGCCAACAAAACCATAAAATATTTAAATGGTTCACTTGAGAGGTTCAATTTCAATTTTAACTAGTAACCGTTTGATAATTAATCTCTTGAGAACAAAGCCACATATATCAATTTATTAGATGGAAGAATCTTCTAGTTCTTCAGTGGATGTGAATGTATATTTTCAATAATTATTTTCACTATTGACCCAAAATAACTCATCATGTCAAATAAAAATATATTTGGAACAATAGGATTCATTATTGCATATATTTCAATTACATGAATATGTGTAATACAATTTAGAAGGAAAAACATACAACTTTTCTATATGCATTTTCCGTAGGAGACAATAGATTATCAATTTCTCTAGATGATATTTATTAAAATATATACCTTCCAAATTTACTAAACTTCTCTTTGATTTACAAGAGAATGTGGTATATCAATTATAAATTTTTGCTCTTCTGAACAAAATAATATTTTCTTTTCCAAAATATTTAATCAAGTCTATAGGACTTAATATATATCATATTTGATTTTTCGTTTCAAGCATTTGAATTTTGGAAAATGTATTGTCTACTTCTAAGTATCATATGCATAGATGTACTATATGCAAAACATAAATATTATTAATTATTCTTTTCTCTTGAGGAGATTCAAAAGAAAACCAAATATCTCATATACAAGTGGATAAAAAAGAATAATCATCTCTTCAGGAGATTCTAAAAACTTGTAACATCCAAATATTATCATATTTAGGGGTTAAAATGATAAGTTATGATCTCTTCAAGAGATTCAAATAAATTCTCAAAATTTGCTATACCACACATCGTCTTCCTTTTCATTATTAAGGATTTTAATTTTTCAAAAAAGACTCTTAATGTACGATAGGTATGAGATCATTGTCTCTTTTGCATCACAGTCGAAATATGAAATTCTCATATAAATATGTGTGGTTTAATAGAATAATTACTTATTCCTCTATTAAGATTATTTCAATTACAATTATTAAATATTACAACATTCACGTCAAGGAATGATATTAAATTGTCGAAATTCATTATTTTGCATAAATCATAAGCTTATTTTTATTTATGCAACTTCAGGTGCATTGAATCACAATTAGCTTTAGGAAAATAATAAACTATTATGCATAACTTTCAAATTTTACCATGAGGGAATTCATTCAAATATATATTATCACTATATACAAATTTTTAAAGTTTACAAAATTCACATGAGAATAATTTAAATACTCATTTAAATATTCAACAATCCAATAAATTTTAATAGACAAACAAAAATTTGACTAATTCAACTCCCAGGTGGAGGTGTTCCCTTATGGTCAGCTTAAATACCTCATCCTAGCTAGAACCATCCTTAGACAGAGTTATCTTATAGTCAAATTTTTATTTCTAATTCATAAATATTTTAATTAAGAGTTAATTAATAGATTAATAAATCTAAGTGAATTATTAAGGTTTCTTTTTCATCTTATAAAAACTAATTCACTTAAGGAATAATCTTTAATATTTTAAATCTTAAACCTTTCAAAATAAATTTAAAGATAGTCTTGGATATTTATTCTCATATTTGAAAAATAAAAGATAATATTAATAGAAGATAATTTTAACATATAAAAGATAATATGTGTAGGAGAGAATCATAATAATCCTTATTAGAAAATTTCTAATGGTTAGAAATATGAGAGATAAACACATCCTAATTCAATTTTCCTATTCAAATATATAGAAAATATAAATTAATTAGGAAACATCTTAATTGAATTGACCATAATTTACAAGCTTATTCTAAATGACATACTTTAGGCAAAATATCAAGCATTTTTAAACATATATGATAATTTACAATTTGGTAGTCTTAAGAAATTGAAGACAATTTAAATTATATTGATTTGAATTTAGAATTCAAAAACCTTAAAAAAAATTTGCTCAACTTATACAATCGCTTTGAAGAAGTTATTCAATTCACAAATTCAAAATTGTTTATGGCCTAACAACCATAAATATACATATTTATATTTGTATATACTTCAAATAAAATTTAAACCAAAATGCGAATTATCTATGTTTAATATGCATCATATGAACCCCAAAGGCATAAAATAAAAAGTTGAATGCTCAATGTTTTATATGAATTTTCAATAATAATGCTTAATTACTTTATACCAAACCGCATTCAATAGTTCATGTAGGCAAGTGTACGCTTAACACAAATGCTTATAAAAGCAGAGATTAAAGTTTACTTCAAAAGGTCGAAAAATCCCATCACTAGATGTAGAATAGCTCCAATCGAAATCAAGAATAAATAAAGTCTAGGAAACCAAAATTACCATGCAACCTACAGCTTAGGTTTTCTTATTAAATAAATATCATAATATTAACCTTTTACCTTTGATCTAATTAAAAGTTTAACAAAAATAAACCAATACTAATATACCTTAAAAATCCATTTGCAAACACATAAATCACATATATGATTAAAATAGAGTACTCACATAGAATAAAGATGAATGATGATGGTGAGAAAATCAATGATAAATACATCAAACACATATGTATAATTTTGTTTCCTCTAAATGAAACAAGACCAAATCACCAAAATCAAAATACTCACCGTATTTGAACGAAATTCTAAATACCTTAAAAATTATGGAGAAAATTCTAGCGGATCTTTAGCGTTCTTGATATTCCAATGAATCGAATCCAATCCCTACAAAATCTTCAAAGTGGAAGAGATTCGTGCTGATAACATGTTATAAAATATGAACAAAATAAGAACAAAGAAAGAACAAAGAAAGAACAAAAGAACAAAAGAACAAAGTAGAGAGAATTAGAAAGTAAGATAACAATTGAACTCAATTGTGGTGTGTATTACAAAGGCACCATATACCACTATTTATAGGATATGGGATGTTGTATGTTACAAGATTGAATTCAATGAGGGGTATGTTACAACATGAAATTCAATGGGAGCTTTATGATATTTTGTAACCTATATAGGTTATGGATATCTATATTCATATATTACATTTATAATAAGAGCAATAGATATATATTAAATAAAGAGTTTTTAGGAATAAAATAATAGAGTTATTTTTAAATATGGTAAAATGAGCCAAAATATCTATAAATATAAAAAAATTCATTGTCCATCAACAAAAATTAAAAAAAAATTATATTTGTAAATAGTGATTGTTCGACGAGATTTCTGAAGAAATTTAATTCGTGGAATTTGAACTTTGTATTTGTATTGATTTCAGTATAATATAGTGAGTACAATCTCTAATACATAATCCTTTAATGCTTTATCTCGAAAAGTAAACTTTGCTTCTTGGGCTTGTTGATCTTCTTGAATGATCGGCCTTTGGGCTTGATGATCTTCTTGAATAATCAGCCTTTGGGCTTAATGATCTTCTTGAAGGATCGGCCTTTGGGCTTAATGATCTTCTTGGAGGATCGACTTTTAGGCTTGATGATCTTCTTGGATGATCGACCTTTGGGCTTGTTGATCAACTTGGATCGGTCTATGGCTTGTTGATTAGCTTGGATCGGCCTCTGGTTTGTTTCTGTCTTCAAGAGCTTTCAGGAGTTTTAGCCTCATAAGTCTTCAGTCTTCAGGTCTTTAGAACTTTAGAGGTTGAGAACGTTGATCTTCAGTTCTTTGGAACTTGAGAGCTTCAATCTTCAGAACTTGTGAGCTTGGGAGCTTTGGTCTTCAGATCTTGAGAGCTTTGATCTTCAGTTCTTTGGAATTTGAGAGCTTCAATCTTCAGAAGTTGTGAGCTTGGGAGCTTCGGTCTTCAGATCTCGAGAGCTTTTATCTTTAGTTCTTTGGAACTTGAGAGCTTCAATCTTCAGAACTTGTGAGCTTGAGAGCTTCAGTCTTCAGATCTTGAGAGCTTTGATCTTTAGTTCTTTGGAACTTGAGAGCTTCAATCTTCAGAACTTGTGAGCTTGAGAGCTTCGGTCTTCAGATCTTGAGAGCTTCAGTTTTCAAGTCTTCAACACTTCGTTGCCAAATGCTTCCAGCCTCTTTCAAATGAAAGGCTAAGACCCATATTTATAGAGGTTTTTCATGGGTTTTAGGTGGGTTTGAGCCCATTTGCTTTTGGGCTTGGGCTTGGGCCCAATGGGCCCAATATCTTCTTTGGCCCAAAATTTTACAATGGGTTTGAATTTATTGAACTTTGGACTCGAATGATTTTAATTACTCGGCCCAATCCAATTTATAATTTTCACAATGGGCTCGGGCTTTCATTGTGATGACGTGGCGAAATTTGGTTGGCCAAAATTTCACATTCAACAGTGATAGACACTAATTTTTTTTTTATATTTGTACATAGTTTGATTTTTTTTTTTCATTTATAATAATATTTCTAAAAAATAATATATATGAATTGTCAAAACGAGCATAGATCAACTGACATAGTGTTTGTACCATCAACCCTGAAGTTAGAAGTTCGATTTTCCTATTTCATATATTGTAAAAAAATTAATAATATATATAAATTAAAAAGAAAAGTTAAAAAGAGAGAAGAAAAACAAAAAAACGATAAGTTGTAGAGAGACAGTTGACTTTAAAATTAGAGGGTAAAAAACACGTTAGAGAAAGAAAATGAATTAGGAAGAAATAAAAATTCTAGAAAATAGACATGTAAGAGAGAGGGAAATGTGAGAAGAAAAAAATTTGGAAAAACATATTAAAATGTTAGAAAGAAAAAAGTGTGAGAGATATGTAAGAAGATAGTGAAATAAAAGAAATAAAGGATAAAAATTTTAGAGAGAAAATTCTTTAATGAGAGAAATTTAGAGAGAAAAGAAAAAAATGTTAAAAAATTGTCAAAAAGAAAATGATAAAGGTGATTAAGATATATTCAAATTTTTTTAGAGGGAGAAAATATAAATTTATTTTTAGGAAAGAAAAATTTAGAGGGAAAAGTTAGAAAAAATAATTTTTCTAGAGAGATAATGAAATGGAAAAGAATAATAGTGTGGAAAAATAAGATTTTGGCGATTTTTAAATATAAAAAAATGAACCAAAATATTTATAAATATAGTAAAATTTCATTGTCTATCTGCGATAGACTGCTATATGTGTTTATCTATAATCTATCGCGATAAAGATAATAATCTAAAATTTTACTATATTTATAAATATTTTTAGCAGTTTTGTCATTTAAAATAATTTCACATAAGATTTTGAGAAATGCAAATTTGTATTTTAACACTATTTTTGTTTTTTATTTTTTATTTTTTTTGGTTTTTGATATTTACTCACAATTTCAAAGGTTTAATAACGCTAACTGAATTACAGTAGGAATACTTTTTGTTTTTTTAAGTACTACAGTAGGAACATTATTAGTTGTTTTTTTTAGGTAACTTTGAAATATTTATGCATAATTGGAGAATTGTATATCACATACTTCTATTTCATTCGATAATTAATATATATTTTTAGTTTGTAATAATTAATTTTTAATTTTTATATATTAATGTTTAATAAATATATAGTATATAATAACAAAAAATTATCTTTATTGTTGCCTCGGAGAAGTCATCCAGCCCACCATTGCCTATCTCCACACCCTTTCTAAGACATGGGTACCCCTTGGGGCCCAAGCCCATCACTAAAGGGAATGGTAAATAAAGTGAGATCCCAATGCTAAACTAAGCAATGTGAGATTCTCACTTTTCCAAAAACTCTTTTTTTTTTCTTTTGTTTTAAAAACTCTTTTTTTCAATATTTTTTCACCAACAATCCCCCACTTGAAAAATTTTTGAAAACAGGAAAACATTTTGTTCATCGAGCAATTTCAGAATGTATAACACTGTGCATAAGCAAATGTGTCTTACGACTTGAACCTTTACGTAGTGTTTGATGATTCAGATTTTACTAGAGTAACTCTTGGTTTTGAACTCTATCTCTAACAACATCTCACACATAACATTACTAGAGTGTAGTTCGAAAAGCCCATGCTTTGAGGTCATGCACGTGTATCCCAGTCTAGTGAACGCTCTAGAGAATTTGCCTAAAATTCCATAGGAAGCGACCTACACTTCCACATTCACATAGGTGAGTCTATCAGAGGTACTCGTGTAGGTAGGTACTCCACTTGACATCAAGTATAGATCTCATTAAGAACTAAGTTCAACCTATCATACGCTTCAGGATATCATGCCAAGACTCTAGGTCCTAGGAAGAGAACTCTATGTTTATTTGCATGATTCACTACCTATCACTTGCGATCAGTTATTACCCTTTGAACCTGTTTCTTGGGATTTCCAGTCTACAGGTTGGGTTTTCCTCACTCGTGACTCATCTTTCTATAGGCAGGAGTCCCATCCTTTTTGAGGTTTTGAAAACCTTTTCTTTGGCCAGTCCTTTCGTCAAAGGATCTGTCAAGTTCTCATCAGTCCGAATATGATCCACTCTGACGGCACCCGTAGTGAGGAACTCTCTAATGGTGCTGTGCTTACGACGTATTTTTCGTCTCTTTCCGTTATAATAATGGTTCTGAACTTTTACGATAGTTGCAGTACTATCACAATGGATCAAAATGGCTGGTACCAGCTTTTTCCATAAGGGAATCTCTGATAGCAGACTTCTAAGCCAACCTGCTTCTTCACTGGCTGTTCCCAGTGCTATCATTTCTGACTCCATCGTTGACTGGGCTAATATTGTCTGTTTCTTAGACTTCCAGGAGACAGCTCCACCAGCTATATTAAAGATATAGCCGCTTGTAGCCTTTGAGTCATCCGAGAGGGAGTTCCAATCAGCATCATTGTAGCCTTCCAAGACAGCGGGAAACGTTTGATAGTGTAATCCTAGGTTCTGGGTTTTCTTTAAATACCTCATAACCCTTTCTATGACATTCTAATGCTCTATACTAGGTTTGCTTGTAAACCTACATAGTAAACCTACGGCATAAGCTATGTCCGGTCTAATGCAATCAGCAGCATATCTAAGACTGCCTATGATGCTCGCATACTCGGATTGATTAACACTGTCACTAGTGTTCTTGAACAACTTTACACTAGAATCATAAGAAGTACAGTGATATGAACCGCCCAAGGCATCAAATTATTATTTAATAATTTTGATGTAATTTAATTATTTTCCAAATTTATCCTTGTTAATGACATTTTAAGTAGGGTTATTTTAGACATTTTACTATGAATTATGATAAGCCATTAGGGTTTTATTGGGAGGCTATTTAAAGCCTTACCTTTAGGTTGTTGGAGAACAGTTTTTGATGTTTACAGAACTTTAGGGTTTTTTTAAATGAAAATTCTCTGGTAGATGACAGAGTAAGGAACTAGTTTTGTACTTCTTGAATTAGGGTTGCATGCCAAGAACATTCTGGTAAGTTTGATCATCTTGCTTGTGGAGAGTTCGAACTTGGAGTAAGGAACTAGTTCTCCTTATCTCTTGGTCTTTGATCAAAATGTAATCTAATTCTAGTCTTTTCCTTTGGATTGACGTCAATTGATTTGGGGGGTTTTGAGATTTGTTGTTAGGGGTTCAACAATTGGGTTCCTAATTTTCAAATTGCTAGGGTTTTCATATCATTTGGTATCAGAGCTTAGGCTCTAATTGGGTATATGTTTATTTTAATTACCATTTTTTATTGTGTCTATTTCTTGATTAGGGTTCTTATTGTGTCGTTTTGAAAAAGAAAAAAAAAAGCAAGCATGTCAAGTAAGTACGTCAATTAAAAAAAAAAAAAGAAATCGGTCGTGGGTTCCTGTAATTGGAATCGGAAAGGGAAAAAAAATAAGCAGGCACGTCAATTTTTTTAAAAAAAGTTGCTTCGGTACTATGAGAAAGAAATCAAGCAGGTAGGTCAAGCAGGTAGGTCAAATTTCATGAGTTTTAAGCTGCTGAAATTTATAAGGAAAGTCAAGTCAAGCAGGTTAGGTCGAGCAGGTAGCTCAAATTTCATGAGTTTTAAGCTGCTAAAATTTATAAGGAAAGTAAGTTGTTTCAAATTAAGCTTTGAAATTTTCTTTAAATTAGAGTTTGGGGTAAAAGTAGTGTTTCTAATTCCTAATTCTTGTTTTCTTTTTATCATTGATTTATCTAGTTGTTTGTCATTCTCTTGTTCATCTTGCATAACTCTTTGAATCTTGAATCTTAAATTCTTGATTCTAAATATCTTGTTTTTTTTTTATTTCTTGTCTAGTTTGTCGAATCTTGAATATTAGATTCTTGATTTTTAGTTTTCTTTTTTTTTTTTCGGAATTCTACTAGTACTTTGCTTGAGTTTGACATTTTACAGTCATTCTTGTTTGATTTGTTTTTGGCTTGCTCTTCTGATCTTGATTGCAAAATCTTGGCTATCACTCTATTGAGAGAGTTCATATTTGTGAAGGAGTGCTACATATTGAGTGCAAACACGAGTGACTATTCATCTTTTGAGTGAAATATGTGACGGAGCGATTGTGAGGTCCAATTTTCTTTATGCTAACATCTTCTTGCAGTCATGCTCACACAAAGAAAAACGTCAATAAACGATCATCATGTTGACCAAAATAAACTTCCATTATTCTTTGGAAGTATTTCAGATCCAAAGGAGTATATTCTTTGGAAGGAAGAAATTGATACCATATTTGATCACTACCATTATAGTGAAAAGGGAAAGATAAAACTTATTATTTCTACATTTGAAGATTATGCTTTAACATGGTGGAATAATATGTTATCAAAAAGGAGGAGTAAAAATCAAGGAACAACTTCATGGAAAGAGGTCAAAATTCTTATGAGGAAACATTTTGTTCCTAAGTCTTTCCACAAATTGGAAACTTCGAGGCAAGGGACCAAAAGTGTGGAAAAATACTATGAAGAGATGCTTTGGTTACTTGAGAAGATTAACACTGTATGAAGATGAAGAAACTGTCATGGATTGATTCTATAAAGGACTTAATGAGGAGATCGTTGATATGCTTGCTGATCGAGAAGAAATTCGACCTTGTGCAGATTTGGAAGAAATGGTGCATGTTGCCATCAAAATTGAAAGACAACTCCAAAGAAGATCATCAAGGTACACTAAATCTAAGTCTAATTTCAATATCAACACATTAGTAGAAAAAAACAATGTACATACCATATACGAGCATTTTGAGAAGGTGGATAGTAGTAAAGAAAAGTTTGCTTATGTTGCACCTACACATGATAATGATGTTTCTCCTTGTAGATCATTAGATAGCAAAGAATTACATGGTTGTAATCTTACTACTATTGTTGAACCATTTATTTATGGAGAAGCAGGTGTTAGTAGTAGTGAGGTAGAGGAAGTAAATGGTAGTGAACTTGAAACTAGAATACTTTGTGCTAACATTACTAGTTCATTAGAGCCCAAAGTAACAATTGATCCTACTATTGTATCATTCCTTTCTAGAGAAGAAAATTTTGATGTGTGTGAGTTGGAAAACAAAAGGCATGAGACTGAAGCAAAAGCAATAGAAATATATGAAGAAGAAAAGTGTGCAAACATAGATGTGAGAGAAAAGCATGTGAAAAATACTCGGTCTAGAGATAAAAATGAGAGAAAAGCCAAAAATGCAAGTTTGAAAATTTGTGAGATTACACTTGGTTTTTGTTTACAAAAGATAGCATTCAAGACTTTTTAAGCAAAAGAGTTTATTTTCTAACAGGTGAGCTTCAACCAAGTTTGCCTAGTTTCTCTTTTGAGTTTTTTCAGGAGGTTAAAGCATTGACTTTGATGTAAAGCTCAAAGAATGGTCCTAGTTCTTTTGATTGTCACAAACTGAATGAAGATTGGAAGGACCGATATTCTTTCCAATATAGATGGAATCCAAGACAGTGCCAACCTTTGACATCTCATGACTACAAGGTTGTTTTACAAGGGAGACCATCCCAGAGAAGTGCTAGGAAATTGACATCATTTTCTTCCCATGACTTCAAAACTGCTTTACAAAGCTTTGATTTAGATTCGAGGACGAATCCTTCAAAAGGAGGAGATGATGATATGAATCGCCCAAGGCATCAAATTATTATTTAATAATTTTGATGTAATTTAATTATTTTTCAAATTTATCCTTGTTAATGACATTTTAAGTAGGGTTATTTTAGACATTTTACTATGAATTATGATAAGCCATTAGGGTTTTATTGGGAGGCTATTTAAAGCCTTGCCTTTAGGTTGTTGGAGAACAGTTTTTTATATTTACAGAACTTTAGGGTTTTCTTGAATAAAAATTCTCTGGTAGATGACAGAGTTTCATCCCACCATTTTTGTAATTCTTGAATTAGGGTTGCATGCCAAGAACATTTAGGTAAGTTTGATCATCTTGCTTGTGGAGTATTCGAACTTGGAATAAGGAACTAGTTCTCCTTATCTCTTGGTCTTTGATCAAAAGGTAATCCAATTTTAGTCTTTTCCTTTGGATTGACGTCAATTGATTTGGGTGTTTTGGGATTTGTTGTTAGGGGTTCAACAATTGGGTTCCTAATTTTCAAATTGCTAGGGTTTTCATATCATATAGGCAGGTTTACAATCAAAGTAATTGCATTTCCTAAGGATCTTTTCTACATAATGAGATTGATCTAAGGAAATTCCCTTTTCCGACCTAGTGACTTTTATGCCTAAGATTACACTTGCTTCTCCTAAGTCTTTCATATAAAAGTTTGCACTCAACATAGATTTTACGTTATTAATGACGTGCAAATTTGAACCAAATATTAACAAATCATCTACATATAAGCAAAGGATTGTGCAAAGGTTATTTTCAAACTTATAGTAGATGTATTTGTCACTTTCATTAACTTTGAAACCTTCAAACAAAATAAGGTTATCAAATTTCTCATGCCATTGCTTAGGAGCTTGTTTCAGGCCATAGAGAGATTTATCTAACTTACAGACTTTGTTCTCTTGACCATAGACTACAAAGCCTTCTGGTTGCTCCATATAAATCTCTTCTTCCAAATCACCGTTAAGGAAGGCAGTCTTTACATCCATCTGATGTACTACGAGGTTGTTTAAAGCGGCGAGAGAAAACAGTACTCAAATGGAAATGATTCTAGTGACAGGTGAAAATGTGTCAAATAAATCTATGTTTTCTCTCTGTCTGAAGCCCTTGGCTACTAACCTAGCTTTAAACTTGTCTATGGTTCCATCAGGTTTAGTTTTCTTCTTCAGGATCCACTTACATCCTATGGCTTTGCAACCTGGGGGTAGGTCTACTAAGTGCCAAGTCCTATATGACTCTAGAGAGTCAATTTCGTTATTTATAGCTTCTTGTCATAAGTTGGCGTCTACAGAGGATAGGGCTTCCTTAAGGTCTCTAGGATCTTCTTCTACATTGTAGGTTTGGAAGTCGTCTCCAAAGTCTTTGACTGTTTTTGTCCGTTTGCTCCTTCTAGGCTCAGAAACGGCTTCCTTAGAAGAGGGAAGACTTCTAACTGGAGGTAGACTATTGGAGCTCGCGCCCCCACTATTTCTAGATTTAAAGGGAAATCTATCCTCAAAGAAGTCAGCATCTACCGATTCAATGACTACTTGGTCTGAAAGATCATAGAACCTATAGGCTTTACTATTCACGACATAACCTATAAAGACGCACTCGTAGGCCCTATTAGCAAGTTTTCTTCTTTTTGGGTCAGGAATCCTAACGTAGTCTAAGCAACCCCACGTTCTAAAATAGGTCAAGTTTGGTCTTTTATTTTTAAGGACTTCGTATGATGAAGTTGTGTTTTTAGATTTTGGAATTCTATTTAGGATATAACACACGGTAAGGAGAATTTCTCCCCACCAATAAGACGCAGCTCCTGAATTAAGGCGGATAGCCACTACTAGCTCGGCTAAAGTTCTATTCTTCCTTTCAGCTTTACCGTTCATTTCAGGAGAGTAAGGCGCAGTCTTTTCATGTATTATTCCATGTGAGTTATAGAATTTATTAAAACTGTCTGAGTCATACTCAGTTTCCCTATCATTACAAAGTCTTTTAACCTTTCTATTATACTGGTTTTCTATTTCAACTACAAAAAGCTTGAAAGCATCAAATGCATCACTTTTATTTTTCAACAAATAAACAAAAGTGAAATCAGAGCAATCATCTATAAACGTGATAAAATAACGTTTGCTATTTCTAGTAAAAACACCATAAAATTCACATATATCCGAATGAATTAAATCTAAAGGCTCAGATTCCTGAATTAAATCTAAAGGCTCAGATTCCCTAAGTACAGATTTATGCGAGGTTTTTGTTATTTTAGCTTGACTACAAAATTCGCATTTCTCAAATTCATTTGAAGATAACTTAGGAATCATATCTAACCTACTCATGTTACTAATTATGCGATTATTAACATGACAGAACCTACCATGCCAAACATTAAATGAAGACAACATATATGCAGAAGAACTTATTTTTATTAATTTCAACATTTAATTTAAACATGTCATCTGTTGCATATCCTTTTCCTACAAACATGTTATTTTTAGTTAAAGTGTACAAATCTGCCCCTATGGTTTGTGTGAAGCCAGCCTTGTTGAGGAGATAGCCCGAGACCAGGTTCTTCCTTATCTCTGGAGTGTGCAAGACATCTCTCAGAGTGAGCGTCTTTTCGAAGGTAAACTTCAGCTCCACTTTACCCGTTCCAGCAACTCTTGACGAGTGGTGATCCCCCAACAGAACATTTTTATCCTTACTTTCAGTGTATGTTTTAAACTGACTAAGGTCGTGGCAGACATGGCGCGTGGCGCCCATGTCTATCCACTATCCCTCAAAACTACCGATCACATTTACTTCTGTGATCATGGCTATCAACGGCTCTTCTGTCAGGTTCGCCTGCCCAGTAGGATGACGCCTGTTCCTACAGCTCCTAGCCATATGTCTAGGTTTATTACAGTTATAGCAGAGGAACTGTACCGTTTCTCCTGAGGTGGGTCTCTGTCTTTTCTGATTCTGTTGGTTGCTGGATCCGCGATTCTAACCTTTCCTTTTAGTTCCTTTCTGCTTCTGGTCAGGTTTCACGGCAGTTGGGGCGGGTTTCCTCGGCAAGACGTTTACCTCCTCCTTCTGGTCCTGCTTTCGGGCCTCCTCCTCGATCCTTAGACGTGTGATCAGGCTCTCCAAGGAGAATTCCTTGGTCTTGTGCCTCAACGTATTTTTAAAATCCTTCCACAGAGGGGGCAGTTTGTCAATAATAACAACAATTTGAAATTGCTCATTCAGAGGCATACCTTCGCTGATTATTTCATGAGCGATTTTCTACAATTCATGGGAATGGGCCTCCATAGACTTGTCGTCCGTCATCTGGAACTTCAGGTAACGGCTGACTGCATATTTCTTCGACCCGACCTCCTCAGTGTCATGCTTTTTCTACAGTGCCTCCTAGATATCTTTCGCCGTCTTCATAGAACTGTAATAAATCATACAGATCATCAGTCAAACAATTTAATATAAAATTCTTACACAAAAAATCCTTTTCTTCCCAGTCAGCGGCTGCCTTGATCTGCTCATCGGTTGGATTTTTCTCCGGGACTTCTGGTTTTTCCATGCTGCAGGTATCGACGACCTTCTTGACGGTGAGGAAAAACATCATCTTCTGTTTCCACCGCTTGAAGTCCGCTCCTTCGAAACGGAATGGTCGGTTGAGATCGGAGACCATGACGTCGTTTTATACCCGAAAATCGATTTTCCCGAAAAAGTCGAAACGATAGATTTCGTCTTAAAATTGTTGGAAACCTTGTGCACTATATGCGTTCAACGCAAGGTGGTCAACGCCTGGTGGTCAACTCAACGCCTGGTATGTGATGAACTGGACGGCTACTATGCGATGAACCGGACACCTACTATGCGATGAACCTGCAAAATAAAAGCTCGTGAAGGCTGAGTCGCGGAGCTCGCTCTGTTTAAGATGTTTCGCGGCTCTGCCTAAGGTGTTTGTAGTTCTGACTGAATGCCACACCGTCCCAAGATAAAACAACCCATATAATACTGTCTCGGTAGAAACTCGCACATGAATCGATCGGTACTTAACAATAAATTTAAAAAATATGTTATTCAACTAATCCTAAAATTTCAATGTCACGTTTTATGGTTTTTTTACTCAACGAATTCTCGTTAATTTAAAAAAAAATCAAAATTATGATATTTTAGAGTGACATGACAACCAATTATTTATACCAATACATTGTGAATGAATGGACACCTTTAAAATTCTAATTGAAGTATGATGTGGCATCCATGTCTATGTTCAACTCAAATAATATTTTTTTTAAAACAAAGTAATTAAAGTATAATATCATTTTAAAATTATTTTACGAACATATATTATGAATTTCATATTTAAAAAAATATGAAACATTATAGGAAGACAAAATTTAATTAGAATGTTTCGATATTTTTTCTTACAAATAAAAATAGGGAACAGAGAATAATTACAAAATACATTTATCTTCGGGCTATTTTCAAATATAGAAAAATGAGCTAAACTACTTACTAATATAGAAAATTTTACTGTCTATCACCAAGAGAATTTTTTTTATATATAAATAATTTGATTCTTTTTTCATTTATAATAATTTTCTATTATAAAAGTTTCTTAAGAACCTATATTGACAAGATTCGACCAAGGGTGCAAATTTAGAAGCATAAAAGGAATATTAATTCGTCCAAACTTTCCTTTAAAATAGAATATCGATTAATAAAAGTAATGAAATAAAAAAAGAGTAAAACTTGGCGACAACTTATTAAATGAGTTAAAATTAAATATTATTAATTTCTCTTGATAGTTCATAGAATCAAATTCTCACATCCTTCATTGAGTTGTAATCCTCTATAAAAAGGGGGAAAGATATCATAGCCAAAGTAGAATAAAGAAGATTAAGTTTATATGGACTTAAACTTACATAGTTACAATCAAATATGAATATCGATGTTGATATGGACATGAGAATTTCAATTTTATAGATATATTAATGGATTCATCGATAAAATATAAATTTTTTAAAAATGATTTAAATTAATAATTAAGTTATTACTTTCAAACCAAGTGTTATGTAAGAAGTTAAGTTTAAAAATCTCTTTTATTCGCTAAACTTTCATGAAAGTAACAATTTAGTCCTTAAAATTTAATTTGTAACGATTTAGTCCATGTACTTTTAAAATTGTAAAAATTTACTCCTTAAAATTTAACAAGCTAAGTAACAATTTAATTCCTGTACTTTTGAATTTGTAACAATTTAGTCACTGTTGAGAAAAATTCATCAAACTTAATTGTCAATTTTGATTATGTAATAACTTGGTATTTATGAGTTGTAAACAAGCTGAACCTTTTAATAAGTTTATCAATCCTACATGGAAATATTCATTAAGTCTTCACAGTATTTTTTCTGATAGAGACTAAATCGTTACAAATTAAAAAATCAAACTTATTAAAATGTAGAAACTCGATTGTCACTAATTTGGAAGCACGAGGAGAAAATCAATACAAGTTTAAAGACTAAATTGTTAATTTTCATAAAAGTTCAAGGAGAACCAAAAATGAAGGTTAACCTAGGATTAATAGATGATATATTTCTTCAATGTTTTATCGGTACATATAAAATATATCAGAGGGATTGATTAATCCTTAATATCGATGTTGAATCCTCCAATTTATCGATATAACAACAAATACTTTAGTTATTGGTCATTACAGTATACTATATTTCTTCCGGCTAACATTTATTTGATAGATGCCCTAACAGCTTTTAAAGAACGACATTTACTAAAAAAGGACCAAAGAAAAGCATTTTAAGCTTTTTTTTTTTTTTTTAATAAAATTGTGAACTGAAGAATTGAACTATCTATCTTTGAAATGAAAACTAGTTTCTTATTTACTAAGCTAGGTTGAAATTGAAACGTTTTAATTTAGATACTATACATGCTTAAAGTCTAAAAGTTAAATTTAAGTTCACACCCAAAATGAAGGATTAGCGTATTAGACAAGTTTTAGCCTTTGAAAGTTTCTTGCGAAGAAAATGGAAACCTTCAAAAACTAACAAAGGATGACCAAATGCTCCAAAGTCATCTAAAAGCCAAGTTTTAGAAAGAAAAAAAAAAGAAGAAAGAAGAGAAGAGAAGAGAAAGTGTTTCATATTTATACCAAAATCAATGCTTAATTATGCTTCTAATCAACTTCAATATATATATATATATATATATATATATATATACATACACATTTTAGGCTAGGTTATGTTTATTTCGGTAATGTGTATCAAATATTTGAATTAATTCCATAGGAACTTTATTTGGGAACATAGTTAATCACAAGTCAATTACCAAAGTTAAGATATATGGCCTATTTAGATTAATTTTCTAAGGCTCGTTTGTTAACTATTTTGTTTTTGGTTTTTGAGCTTAAGAACTCTACTTTTATCTATAAATTTCTACGTCATGTGTGTCTACTTTCTGTTAATGTTATTAATAAACCAGATCAAGTTTTGAAAACTAACATAAAGTGGTTTTTAAAAACTTATTTTTGTTTTTAGATTTTGACTAAGAATTCAAACGTTTCTTCAAGGAAAATAAAGACTATAGTAAGAAAATGGAGAGAAAATAAACATAAATTTCAAAAACAGAAAAGTAAAAATAAAATGATTACCAAAGGGAGTATAAATGTTTAAAGGAACATAGATATAGAAATATAGAAAGATTTCACTGTCTATCAGTAATAGACCGCGATAGAGAGTAAAATTTCTCTATAGTTGTAAATAATTTGATTTTTTTTTTCATATATAATAATTTATATATATATAAACTATAATAGTTTACTATATTTAATTACCTATCTTAAAAGAAAAAAATAATGATTAATTTTGTACGAAAAGTAAATAGTGGAAATAGAAATCAACCAATTATAATACATTCTTTATAAATGTTTGAGAAAACAAAAACAAAAGGAAAAAAGAAAAAGAAAAAGAACCACTAAAAGAAACCTATGAATAGTCCATCTATTCAATAACAATTGAAATATAAATGGACATAAAAAAATCTCTATCAACTGTTACTTTCTCAGCGCACATTGTAAAGCATTTAAATTAGTCTTATATAACTGTTGTATTTTTATTTATTTTTACTTTTTTGATTCTCCATTTGGTTAGTTATTTTGGTTTTATTTCCTCTCTCTTTTGGGGCACTTATCCCTACCCTTTAGGGTTTCCTTTTCCTTTATTTGTATGTTGCACATAAAAATAAAAAATAAAAAACTAAGATTTTTTTCTTAAATATCATTTTTCTCTTCTAAGGTTTTGTCATATAGCATAAACAATTAAACACAAGTACAGAATCAACTAAGAAGAAATCGACTCACAGATTTACGTAGTTAACCAACAATGTGTTGGTTACATTTATAGATTGGGAGCGAAACTATTTTATTATCATGAGAAATAACAGAAAACGAAATACAAAGATGTGTGCAAGTAAATGGTTAGAGGATTTATAGATAGCAACCCTATTAAACCTTAAACAAAATGAACCAAAAATAAAAGCCAAAAATGAAAATTGAATAATAAATTCTATATAACTTAGGTTTTGGAGGCATTACTCCCAAGCTACTAATAGACCTCGTGCTTGGTCATTCAGAGTGTCATATAATAGATTTAAGATATTTCAACCGTCTCTAACCCTTTATAGAGTTGTTTGGTTTTAGATTTTATTGATGCTGGGGAAAAAATAATGTCTAGGAATAACATGTCTGGGAATAAGATTGTTGAGAATAAAAGAATATTGTGTTTGGTTGTGCATGATAATGTTATTAGGATTTGAAGGTAACAAACTATGTTTTTGTTTATTCTATGAAATTAATCTTCTTAACCTCATACAATTTTAATAGATTTGTTAATAAGAATATTAATCAATTAATTAATAATAAAATAAACATTTTAGTTGGATAATTAATTACAAGTACTATTAAAATTTGAATACATATTCTAGGTTAAAATAACTAATACTAATTTTTTGTATTTGAAACTAATACTAAAATTAACTAATTAGTACTTTTAATAAATATCATCAATTACGTTAATTTAGTATATTTTTATCAATAAAAATGAATTAAGTAAGTATATAGTTATTTATTTATTACCATCAATTATTTAATTTTCGTTAAGTAGAATTCAATATTATTAATTATAGATATTATTTGCATCAATTAATTTTAATTAAATAACATAAATAAATGTGTTTTTATGAAACAATATACAAAAATTAATGTAGGAAAAAAATAACAAAATATGATATGTTAACAATGAAAGTTGATAAGAAATATTAGAAAAATATTTTTAAATAATCATGAAATGTTAATAGGAATGATTTACTAAAATTAATCTCAATAAATAGTTGTTTAATTATTAAAAAACAACAAGTAATCAATTATAATTATTGAAAAATGAATTTTTGTACTAACTTAAGTTAAGTAATCCTAGTTTACTAATTAAATATATTTAAGATATTGTTAGCTAATTAATTAATAATTTATGTAAATAAGTAATTGCATTTATTTAATACATTTTTATTTGTAAAAATATATTAAGTAAATATTTTAATAGATTATTATTGATTTATTAAAACAAATAATTATATTAATTTGTTTAATTAATATCACTTAGTTAATTAACTAATGGGTGTTTTCAAATATAACAAAATGAGTCAAAATATTTATAAATATAACAAAATGTCATCGTTTATCAGTGTCTATCATTGATAGACACTGATAAACAGTGACATTTTGCTATATTTGAAAAGCTTTCCAGCAGTTTTGCACTTTAAAATAATTTCTCTTAATTAATTGACTATAACTAAAATAAAATTATATATAAAATGAAAAATAGAAGAAGTGGAGGAAAAGAGAAAACCTACAGTTTTGGAAGGTTAAAAAAAACCCTCCTTGGAGGCAAAAGAAGATATCTGAGAATAAATTATTCCAAGCAAAGCATTGAAAACTGTGTAACAAACTTGAGTTTAGCATGTCTGTGTCAATTCCCATCTAGAAATTTCTCCAACCAAACGACCCCTAATTTCTCCACAGCTGGCACTTCTAGAACAGCTACACCAAGAGTTACAAACTTCCCAAATACCTAACGTTGCTTTTTGGTTTTATCGTGTTCAGCTCGACGTTTGACATTCGTGTCTTGGTCACCCTTCATTATCTGTAATCAAACATATTTGGGAGTATATTGTAATGTAAAATGTCTAATGATCATATAGAATCTCTTTTTTTTTTTAAAAAAAAAAAGGTTTGAATGAATATATGGATATATGAATATATGTAATCAAAACGTCGTGCTTATGAATAGTGTCGAGTGACACTAGCTTGAACATGTTCAAAGAAATTTCTCTTCAATTAAAAAGGTCAAAGATTCAATTCTCTCAACTCCACATGTGTTGAACTAAAATAGAACGTAGTTAAGGCAATTACTAATTCAATGACTATATATTGGTGGAGCTTTTTCTACCAGAAATAGAAAGAGGTCTATGATTAAAATATCCCCCTCAACGTGCTAAACTCTTCAAAGATGAAGGTTATCTTCATTAACTTAGCTTTGTTCTTAAATTGAAGTATTTCAAAGATGCTAGAACTAAGCCAATATAAATATTAAGAACATTTTTAGGATGGAGAGGAGCTAGTATCACAAGCACTCTAGTCGTATGCCCTGATAGTTAACACCCATTGTGTTGAGTGTCTAATGTGACTTGCAAATAAAAATAAATCATTTGAGAGATTATACAAACATTAATGCAAAATGTTTGTCGAAACAATTCGAATAACTAAGTCAAATATGTGCCTAATTCATATTCATTTAGTCCAATCCATGTTACATTAATATTTAAGTAATGATATTAATGATAAAAAAAAATGTATTGAAAAGAAAAGAAAAATTTAAGAACAAACATTTTATGTAATTTGATTTGAAGTATTCAACAATTTTATGTAGGTTAATTAATAGTAAAAATTATATAAAACAAAAATTTGAAATACAACCAACTAGAAAACTTCAAGTCAAAGTGAACAAAGTCTTTTCCTTAAATTAAACTAACAAGTATTTATTCCTAAATTAATTTAAATTTGTTTAATTTTATTGGGTGATTTCAATTTTGTTTATATACCTTCTCAAAAAGGAAAAAAAAAGTTTATATGGAGAGAACTATTCACTACCTAAGCAATGACATAAAATTGACCTCATCTTCTGATTATTTATTTTGAATGAATATTATCCAACTGAAAATATTTTACCCATCCTTTTCAGCAAGCCAAATCACCATATTTACACATACATTTTCTAAATTTTAAATTATTATTTTTTGGGATAAGTGATGCCTCATAAGGGAAAAAATTTCAATGTTCAAAATTGTCCTTTTTTTTTTCCCAAAGATTTGATGAGGAATTTTTTTCCTGTTTTGTAACCAATATTTATTTATTTACTGTCATTTTTGTTATTTTTATTTTTACTTCTTTAAAAACAAAAATATAGAGGGAATTTTCAAATAGAATGGTTCGTTTATGGCAAAATGCAAAAGACTTTCTATTTTTCTATTTTTTATTTTCAAAAGTAATTAATGGGCTAGAAAATAGACAGTCAGATATATTTGAAAAATAGAAAGGCTAGAATATATTTTCAAATAATATTGCCACAAACGAGCTTATTTGGGCCTAAGTACTGTTATTAATGGGCCATTATTAGTCCTAAGGAGGAAGAGTATTGGTCCATTGACAAAAGAAATAACAAATTTAAAAAATTCGTTTTGAAAAATAGCAAAAAAAAGTTTTAAAATAATATATATTTTTTTAAAAAAATAATTGGGCGGACAAAACAAGTAACAAATTTTAAAAATTCGTTTCAAAAAAATAGCAAAAAGTTTCAAAATTAGGAAATTGGCAAAATAATTTTAAGATTATTAATTACTAATTATCAAAAGTTGAAAATTCCTTATGAACACTAGAAATCCATTAATCCAAAAATACCAAATCATGATTTAGTAATTCAAAAGATTTAGTAAAAACTCAAATTGTGATTTGGTAATTCAAAAAATTAAAAAATGTTATGTTTCTAAATATTCCATTAACTATTAAAAACCAAATATTTTTAAATTGTGACTAATTAAAAAAATCTAAAATTCAAAACTTTAGAATCAAGATTTTATTAATGATTAAAAATCCTAATATTATTGAATCTTGCACTTAAAATTAAAGAAAAAACGTACTATTATATTTGAAGGAAACAGACAACAAAATATAATGAACGAAAACACAAATATCTTGTATTCAAAATAACTATTAGTTCCCAGATATTAAGCCCCGCAAACAGAGAATTATACTAAAAAACAAATAAACTATATTTAAAGAAATCAAACAACAAATTTTAACATATCAACTACATAGCAGGATCAAAGCAGCAGTTATATGATGGCAGTAAATAACAGGGGAATTGGTTGAAACAGGGTTGGGTTGGGGTGTGGAAACTGCAAGTAAATTTGAAAAATATAAATATTACTTTTTTTTCTACAAAAATATTTAAAATAGATTTTGGATTATAGATTTGGAAACAAATCTGACAATTTTGAAATATTCGATTTTTATTTAAAAAAATAAAAATAAAAAAATCTTATTAAAAAAAATTGTTTTCAAATATAGAAAAATAAGTCAAACTATTTACAAAATTTTTACATAGAATTATATCGCCTTTTATCGCTGAAGCGATAGAATTCTATCACGGTCTATTACTGATAGACGGTGAACTTTTTATATCTTTGTAAATAATTTGATATTTTTTCTGTTTAGTGTAATTTCCTTAAAAAAAAGTATGAAGATTAAAAAAACAAAAATAAAGGTAGAATCAGAATCCTATTAAACTGTATATGGAAACTTCGAGGGTATTTTGGGATTATTGAAAAGTGGGAACATGTGTAGTAGAGGTTGTATGCTATAATTCTTATTAATTTCCAATTTACCAATTATCTAAACAAAACCTAAAGCTTTGTTATATTTTCTGATTACTCAATATACTTTTTAGTCTAGGGAGTATACAGTAATATTTTAAAAAATTTGTAAATATAACAAAATCAATTAGTTATAGACTCTATTATTTATAGACTTCTATCAATCTTGATAGACTCTAAGCGCTAGTTATAAATTTTATTATATTTATAAATTCTTTTGTATTGTGTTATATTTACTAATATTTTAGACCTAATTACTATTTGCAATTGTCCCTTTAGTCTATGAGATTTGAACTTTATGTCTATTTGAATATTAAAGTTTTAAAAGTAACATTATAGTTTTTAAAATTTGAAAAATAGTTCTAAATGATTCTTAAGATCAATCGACTGTTAGTTGACTTAATGAAATGTTGATGTGATAATTAAGATCATGATAAGTGAAATTTGTATTATGTGGTATATGGAGAATAATTTTTGCACAAATCAAAATTAATGATGTTTTGATATTATAGCAATGTAGGGTTAATTAGCTAGTTGATATGACTTTAAAGACATATCTAGAAGTCTATGGGTTGATGTTTATCGTCTAAAGGAATTTAGATAAAGAAACATGATAGCCACAATTCATAGTTGATTGTCCTCTTATCTCAATTAGATATGTTACAACATTGTGGTTGGCTAATTTTATTACAGGTAAAATTTGAGCAACATGTCTTGTGACATGTCAAGGACATTGTCATAAACATTATTGTTACATGTCTGGTAGCAGATTTTGCAGAATATCTTTTTCATATCTGTCAGTGTGATTTGCAGATTTTTGTATCTACCTTCCTTATTTTCGTGCAGAGAATATTTATTCTTTTCAAAAAGATATTCTCAAAGCTACCCATATTTATATTGTACTCTTATTCAATTTTAGGGTTAGCTGCCTTATTAGAAAAGTGTGTATTGATGGTTTTGAGCTTAAGGTTTGTCTAAATCTCAACCTCCATGTGTTGTTATTGAAAATCTTTGTATTTGTCGTTGAGATTTTTGGTACGGCAGCCATTGTAGAACTCAAAGCATTATTGTGGAAATGAGTAGAGCTCAAATTTAGAGGGATCCTAAGGTGAAACTGAAGAGGAAGCTATACGTAAGTCACTAAAGAAGGAGTCTTTCAGATAAGTACTTTTCATTGTAATTGCTAAACTTTTAATATAGTGAAGTTTCGTTCCACCAGGCACACTGCCCTTTAGACGTAGATAATTTTGTACCGAACTGGGTTGTCAATCTCCGTGTCTTCATATTTATGTTTGATTTTGTATTGCCCACTTGTCATATATATTGTTTGTGACAACGTACTTGATATTTGTATTATGTGTTAGATTTACCTATTTTTAAGGATAGATGAGTAAGAAAAATAATAATTACAAGTTGAGGAAAATGGACTAACAAAACAAGTAACGTAAAGAGACCCAAACTCCATTTTTGACCCAACTGTAGATTGGTGGAGATGGGACCTCAAATGCAAATGGGCAGATTTTATATATATCCATTTCTTTTGCAAATTGATGAACATTATTCATTGAATTGACCAAAAGATAAATCCCGATTAGACCACCTAGCAAAATTTGCATTCTCTTTGAACATTCATTTCATCCGTGACAAGATTTTAAATTACCTTAATTATTATTATTAATAATTTTTTTTTTTACATTATATTACCTCAATTGCAAATTGCTTCCTTTCACCTACTTTTTTTTCTCTTCCATTTTCAAGAGGAAATTTCATAATCGAAAAAAAGATACAATGAACTACTCTTTTTATTGTCAATTAATTTTGAGATATAAAAATTCATATTTTTCTCTAATATAGTTTTAGAGCAAATAATACTTTTAAACAAATTTATTCTTTGTCCTCTTCCTTTCCCATTTTCTCCCTACATTAATTATTTCACTTTGTATCTCTTGTTAAATGCACGATATCATCATTTTGCTCTTAGGTAGTTTTTTTTTTTTTTTTTTTACTCAAAATGTTGTATGAATATTGTTCTCTTATGTACTTAATATCTATCTCACTTCTAACTACATGTGGTTGTAACCTAAAAAAACTTGGCTCATGAACTAGAAATTGGGAAGAAAAATTACATGTGTATTTTACAATTATATGATGATTGTTACATGATTATTGTGCATGTTTGAACTAGGTCTTGGGTACCTTTATTTCCTTTAAAGAGTATTATAGCCTTTTTGCTTCTATTTTATAATTACAAATATGCTATAACAATATATTTTATTTAAAAATATAATAAATTAAACTTAATAGTAAAATCCTAATATATTCCTCACAATGTTTCTCTTTTTTAAATCATTATAATGATAAAAACAAATCATGATTCTTTTCAAAGTCAAATAGAATATTCAATATAGTATCGTGATACGTGGATCAACAGACATTACACACATTACCTTTAAATTCTAGCTTTATGAAATTAATTGATCTACATGTACTAAAGTCAAATACCTAAATGAAAAAGGGAAAAAAAATATCAATTTGACACGTTTAACCAATGCTCTATAGAGAGAGAGAGAAGAGGTTGAAGTTGTTTTTAATGGGGATGATAATAGTGTGAAATGGAAAGGGCTTTGTAGTGTATGGTTTGGTGGTGTCCTTTAAGCCCCCATGAAAGGGACTCCCAACTTGTATTTGTTGTGCTTAATAATGCCACTCCACTCGTACCCCAAAATTACCTCTTTGTATTTTGTAATAAGGACAAAGTATTTTTAAAATAATGATAAGAAACTTTCTCTCTCTACACATTATTACATATTGTTGTAATAAGTACTACTCACGGGTAGTGCTCATGTAGAGAGGACGAACATGGAATTGATTGAGCTATCCTCCTGGAACAGAATGCCTGTAAGTGGTCATCTAATGGTGGTTGTCAAATAGGAGTTCGTTAACGGCTGAGTCACAGATCACACTCTCTTTACGATTTTTCGCGGCTTTGCCCGGAGTGCAAGTAGTTCTGAGTAAATTTCCACGACATCCCCAAGATAAAACAACCCATATATGTTTCTGTCTCGATCGGATTTGCACCTGAAGCCGATCAGAATACTAACACCCTTCTGATTGTGCTCGAAAAACAAAGTAAGACGAGAGCATTTGAAAAAACTGAATGAAAATCAGAAGAGAAGGAGAAAATTATATTTCTGTTTATGGAGGATCTCCTTTTTATAGAGGTTGGTTCACAAAACGGTTCACAAAAAATCAAAATGATTCAACGGTAAAAAATTAAATTAGGCAATAAATTATTTAATAAATAAAAAGCAAAAATGATATAAATAAGGAAACGAAAATGGATATTTTATTTTAGGAAAAAAATCGTTCATCAATAAATATTATTCATTTAATAGATAAATAAATATTTAATTAAAAATTGATATTTATTCCCACCACACCACACCTGTGGCTGCACGGGTGTGGGAATATCATCACATCCATATTTGCCTATCTCCTCACCCCCTTTAAAATATGGTGTGATAATAGTGTGAAATGGAAATGGCTTTGTAGTGTATGGTTTAGTGGTGTCCTCTAAGCCTCTATGAAACGGACTCCCAACTTGTATTTGTTGTGCCTAATAGTGCCACTCCACTTGTACCCCAAAATTACCTCTTTGTATTTTGTAATAAGGACAAAGTATTTTAAAAATAATAAGAAGAAATTTTCTCTCTCTACACATTATTATATATTGTTGTAATAAGTACTGTTCGCGGGTACTGCTCGTGTAGAGAGGACAAACATGGATTTGATTGAGCTATTCGCCTGAAACAGAATGCCTGTAAGTGGTCACCTGATGGTGGTCGGCTAATAGTCTCGTCAAGAACCTGCAAAATAGAAGTTCGTTAACGGTTGAGTCACGGATCACGCTCTCTTTACGACGTTTCACGACTTTGCCCAGAGTGCAAGTAGTTCTGAGTAAACTTTTACAACGTTCCCAAGGTAAAACAACACAGATATGTTTCTGTCTCGATCGGATTTGCACCGGAAGCCGATTGGAATACTGACACGCTTTTGATTGTGCTCGAAAAACAAAGTAAGACAAGTGCATTTGAAAAAACTGAATGAAAATCAGAAGAGAAGGAGAAAATTGTATTTCTGTCTATGGAGGATCTCCTTTTTATAGAGGTTGGTTCGCAAAACGGTTCAATAGTCAAAAATTAAATTAGGCAATAAATTATTTAATAAATAAAAAGTGGAAATGATATAAATAAGGAAACGAAAATGTATCAAAATATTATTTATTTAATAAATAAATAAATATTTAGTTAAAAATTAGTATCTTATTTCTCGCCAAGCCACGCCTCGCCTCGCCACACCACACCACACCTGCGGTGGCGTGCATGTGGGAATATCATCACATCCACATTTGTCTATCTCCTCACTCCCTCTAAAATATGGGTACCCCTTCGGGCCCAAACCCATAGCTCAAGGTAGGGGTTTATAAAGGAGACTCCACTTTCAAAACTTAGCAATGTGAGATTCTCAACTTGAAATAAAATATTAATAAAAAATTTTACCAACAATCTTCCACTTGAAATTTTTTTATTAACAGTCCCCCACTTGAAAATTTTAAAACATTTTCATTGAACAATATCAATCTGTACGATGTGGTGTATCAACAAAGGTGTCTTATGACTTGAACCTTTACATAGTGAAAATGATTTAGAATATACTAGAGTAACTCTTGGTTTTGAACTCTATCTCTAACAACATCACACACACAACATCATTAGGGTGTAGTTCAAAAGTCTGTGCTTTAAGGCCTAGCACGTGTATCCCAGTTTAGTGGACGCTCTAGAGAACTTGCCTAAAAATTCCATAGGAAGCGGTCCTCACTTCCACATCCACGTAGGTGAGTCTATCAAAAGTACTCCTGTAACTAGATACTCCACTTAACATCAAGCATAGATCTCATTAAGAACTAAGTTCAATCTATCATACGCTTCAGGATATCATGCTAATACTCTAGGTCATAAGAATGGAACTCTGTGTTGTTTTTTTGCATGATTCTCTTCATATCACTTGTGATAAGTTATTACCCTTTGAACCTGTTTCTTGGGATCTCTAGTCTACAGATTGGGTTTTCCTCACAAGTGACTCATTTTTTTATAGGCATGAGTCCTATTCTTCTTGAGGTTTTGAAAACCTTCTCTCTGGCTTGTCCTTTTGTCAAAGGATCTGCCAAGTTTTCATCAGTTTGTATGTGATCCACACTAACTGCACCAGTAGTGAGTAACTCTCAAATGGTACTGTGCTTACGGAAGGATATATGAACATGCAACGGAAGAGAATGTGGATGCATTACACTCTAACATGCTTAATTTTAAGGATAAACTTACATGCACAAAAGGGGAAAAACAAAGAGTTGGAAATTACAACCTTTGTAGATCAAATTCTCCTTGGTTTCTCCACGAAATTGATCACCACTTGAATGTAGACAACGACAAGAATCTTCTCTACTATCCTCTAGTCTTAGATTGGATGGTGGGATCTAATTTTGTGGTGAATTTGTGTAGGAGTGAAGCTTGGTGAAGGAGAAGAGTTATGGATGAATTTTGGCAAAATAACCTTTGATTTTCCAAAATTCTTAACCCCTACTTTTGCCTAATTCATCCTTATTAATTAAGGATTAACATGCAACTCAAATGGCCAAAATTCTAACAACAAATTAATCAAAATTAGTGGCAAAATGTGGACTTAACAACTAAACTAGTTGCTTAGAAAGTGGGAAGGTCTAACTTTTCCAAAATTGATTCTTAAATTCAATTTTAAATGAAATTCCAAAATTGAATAAAAATCAATGTTTAAAATGAATTTTTAATTTAAAAAATAAATAAATAAATAAACTATTTAATATTTAATATTTTATTAATTAAGTATAATATTATTTTAATATTAAATAATAAAATAATATTATTTTTCCCACTTTTCTCGATTTTTCTAAAAAACCAATATGAATCCCTATTCATATAATTAATATTTAAATCATATTTAAATATTATAAATAACTCATTTTGTTCGTTTAATTCGTAATTAAACGTTAATAGTTAGACATATAGCATATAACCGTCATTCATTCCTTAAGCCGAATTTGAACATTTCAAATTCATTCACCATATAATCTATGGTTTTTGTCCATTTATGAGCTAGTAGAGGGACCTAATGGACTTACAGATCATGAGCTCCAACGATTCGAGATTAACCGGTCAAACTCTTTAACCTAGTTAATCGACATTTGTTAATTAATAGGACATTCCACTAAAGTCTGTAGGTGCGCTCTCCTCACTGTAGATATATTTCTGTCCACTTGATATAACCATAATTGGTAAGTCGATCCTTCACAGGTTGTCAGTTATCACAGCTATGTCAAAATTACTGTTTTACCCCTGTAATTACATCTTGTTCCTTAAGTCCCACTGATCCTCTAATGAACAATTTTTTTGTGATCCTATCACTAAATCGAGTCCCTCTCGGGCCAATGAGAGAGTGACGCCCCTTGTTCAAGACCTAGAATGAGTACTTAAGGGAACAACCTATCTACTAACCTTAAGTCGAGTATAAGTGAATTCCGTCTTGCAAGACTATGTCTCCAGCTATCTACTCGGTCTTACCCCTAAAATGGGAGGCTTATTGAGTCGGCGCACTCGAGCCACTCTCACCCATGCAGATCTAAGGATAATCCCGAATAAACAGGAGTTCATAGTTAGCTTAGGATTGAGATCGAGTTACATAGGTCATCTAGTTGAAATAGTCAGTATTTAATAGTAAACGACGTTATAAATTAATAGTGACATATTTCGTGGTCCGGTCATTTGAAAACTCATTGCACATAACGCACTCACTCACATGTCTCCACATGAATGATTTAGGATCACATCATTTGTATCAAATACAAAGTGGGCAACATTCAATAGTGACCCCAAGATAAGGTACCTAGCTTTATCCCTATACTATAGACCGTTTTGGCTATTTACTCAACTTGATCCACTTTTATGTCATTACATATAGTTCAAGTTTTCACACTAATAGCCATGGGTTCTTAGTTTATTGGATTTAGAGTTATATTAACAATAATTCACTTTATTTAATAACAAGTTTACTGAATAACCTCGATAACAACTTTATTGATAAATAGAATGCATATTAATGTTTACAAACTACAAGTTTTAGGACGGTTCTGAACTTTAATGCGTATTTGTCGTCTCTTTCCATTGTAATAACAGTTCTAAACTTTTGCAATAGCTGCAATACTATCGCAATGGGTCAATATGGTAGGTACTGATTTTTCCCATAAGGGAATCTCTAATAGTAAGCTTCAAAGCCAGCTTGCTTCTTCACTAGCAGTTACTAGTGCTATTATTTCTGACTCCGTCGTTAACTGGGCTGAAATAGTCTGTTTCTTGGACTCCAAGAAACAGCTCCACCTGCTATATTAAAAATATAGCTCTGGTAGCCTTTGAGTGATCTGGGAGGGAGTTCCAATCTGTATCATTGTACCCTTCTAGGACAGCGGCAAACTTTTGATAATGTAATCCTCGGTTCTGGGTTTTCTTCAAGTATCTCATAACTTTTTCTATAGCATTCCAATGCTCTATACTCCTAAGATTACATTTTCTTCTCATAACTTTTGATAATGTAATCCTAGAAATTTCCTTTACAGACCTAGTTATTTTTATGCCTAAGATTACATTTATGATAACTTGTAGAAATTCTATTCTTTTCTTTAAAACAATTAGAGAAATTCACAAGGAAATGATAGAAATATGATATAAATCTTAGCAAATAAGCATGCTTTGCGATCAGATATTTACAAATGGCATAAAATGACAATTCATGAAAATTTCCTTGTTTCAACGCAGGAATAAAGAGAAAAGTACAAAAGCTGAAGAACTGCTGAAACCATGACCGCATAATCATAGAAGAGGCGACCAACATGAACTACGCGATAAACGCTAAAAGGTCTGACACGCTCAGTCGGCGACTGTCAAATCCACAGAACAAGTTGGTAGTTGATTAGATGGATTCATGGCAGAGCCAATGCACTTGCGACAAAGCAAACGGCGCAGCAGGGCATGGAATTTAATGCATGTGTCAGGAAATCATTCGAGAGAAGTTATATTTGACGCCTATAAATAGTCAGCTAAAAAACTGAAGAAGGGGTTGGTTGAATCGAGAGATCAGCTTCCCCAAGAGAGTGAAGAGCATCGCCATTATCAACTCCTCAAGCTTTTCTCTGCAGAATTCTGAATACAAAATCCAGAATTCTTCTTAGAAAAGCAAGAGCCATATTCAACCTTCAAGTATCTTCATCAAGCAGCCATTCCAAAGCTAGCGAGATCAAGAGATTGACTCAACGGCCCGACATCTTCATTCTAGTTCTTTCTCTTACTTGTATCTGTATTCTGAATTGATTTTGAGAGATTTCTTATTCAAATATTAATACAAGTCGATATGTTTCATTCATCTACTTGCTTGTTTGCATATTATTCTTTTTGATATGTTGGAAGATCTAACTAAAGTGTGAATCTATGTATGTTTAGCGGTTTTACTAGTTAATGCATCATTAATCCTTGCTTAAACTTATTGACAGATACGTTTAAGCCTGAGTTCTTGCCTGAGAGGGTAAAGAAAGTGTAAAAAGCATTAAGTAGTGAGAATTAACATCTTAGAGATAAGGTGATTCATTTAGCAAGTCAGTCATCGCATGCACCTTAGAGATAAGGAAAAGTGTTGGTTATGAACCAAGAGGTTGCTACAAAATTATATGATTGACACCGTGAATCTTACGTAGATGCATGCTGTAGAAATTCTTGACTGTTATTAAGATTAATTCCAAACGTCGTCGCATGCTACTTGAGTAGAAAAATACTTCATTGACAGACACCATATGCCCCTTTGCTCATTGTTTAACTCTCTTGTATTGTAATTACATTTTAGATTAGTTATCACATCTTCCACCTTTGTATAAACATTCATCGCATAGTTATCACCGCAAGGTCAAAATCACAAAAGCATAAAAGTCTCCGAGTTCGACCCTGGACTCACCAGGTTTCTGATTTGAATTTACACTTGGATTCAAGTTAGATAAAGCTTGTGTTCATCACATGACATTACACATATCAGCCAATTAGTGGAGAAGTACGCATGTATATCATAGTTATGCATTGTGCTTTATGAATGCAACAATTTACTTCTCCTAAGTCTTTCATGTCAAAGTTTGTACTCAACATGGATTTCACATCATTTATAACATGCAAAGTTTGATCCAAAGATTAACATATCATCTACACACAAGGATATAATAGTGCAAAGAATGTTTTGAAACTTATAGTAGATACATTTGTCACTCTCATTAACTTTGAATCCTCTTGAGATGATTAGATTATCAAACTTTTCATGTCATTGCTTAAGAGCTTGTTTCAAACCATAGAGGGATTAATCTAATTTGCATACTTTGTTCTCTTGGCATGAACTATGAAACCTTCAAGTTGTTCCATGTAAATCTCCTCTTTAAGTTCACCATTCAGGAATGCGGTCTTTACATCCATTTGATGTACTAAAAGACTGTTAAGGGCTGCAAGTGAAATCAACACTCGTATTGAGGTGATTCTAGTGTCTGGGGAGAAGGTGTAAAAAAGTCTATGTTTACTTTTTGTCTAAAACTCTTAGCTACAAGTCTGACTTTGTACTTACCGATTGTTCCATCAGGTTTAAGTTTCTTTCTCATGACCCATTTGCATCCTATTGCCTTGCAACCAGGAGTAGGTCTACCAAGTGCCAGGTTCTATTTACCTCAAGAGAGTCCATTTCATCGTTAATTGCTTATTGACATAAGTTGGCATCTATAGAGGACAAGAGTTCTTTTAGATCCTTAGGATCTTCTTCTACATTGTAGGTTTCAAAGTCATCCCCAAAGTCTTTGATTGTACGAATTCTTTTGCTTCTGCTAGGCTCTAGGTCTGCTTCTTCATTTGAAGTTTGATTCCTAATTAAAGGTAAACTACTAGAACTCGAGCCCCCACCATTTCTTAATTTAAAGGGAAATCTATCCTCAAAGAAATCAGCACATTTGATTCTATAATTACTTGATTTTTTAGATCATAGAACCTATAGGCTTTACTATTTATTGCATATCCTATAAAGACACATTCATAGGCTCTACTGACAAGCTTTCTTCTTTTAGGCTATGGAATTCTTACATAGGCTAGACACCCCCAAGTTCTAAAATATGACAAGTTTGGTTTCTTATTCTTAAAGACTTCGTAGGATGAAGTTGTGTTTTTAGAGTTTGGTATTCTATTGAGAACATAACAGACAATTTAGATAATTTCACCCCACTAATATGGTGCAACTCCTAAATTAAGTAAAATAGCAACGGCTAATTCAGATAAAGTTCTATTTTTTCTTTCAGCTTTTCCATTCATTCTAGGAGAACAATGTGTTGTCATTTCATGAATTATTCCATGTGAGTTATAGAAGTTATTAAAAGTATCTTAATCATATTTAATTCCTCTATCACTACGAAATCTCTTAATGGTTAAACTGATTTTCTATCTCAATCACAAACAGTTTGAACATGTCGAAAACATTACTTTTATTTTTTAGCAAATATATAAAAGTGAAATTAGAATAGTCACCAATAAAAGTAATGAAGTACCTTTTTCTATTCCTAGTCAAGACACCATCAAATTCACATAAATTTGAATGAATTAAATCTAGAGGACGATGCATGTTCCTACAATTCCTGGCCAAATGTCCAGGCTTGTTACAGTTATAGTAAATGAGTTGTATCGTTTCTCCTGAGGGGGTTTTCTTATTCATCTGATATTTCTCTGTCGCTAGAACCACGATTTTGAACTTTCATCTTATTCCCCTTTGGCTTTAAGTTAGGTTTCAGAATGACAGTAGTGGTCTTTCTTTTTACGAAGTTTACTTCCTCCTTCTGGTCCTGCTTTTGGGTTTCCTCCTCAATTCTTAGGCGTGTAATCAGACTCTACAAAGAGAATTTCTTGGTCTTATGCCTCAAAGTATTTTTGAAATTCTTCCACATAAGTGGTAACTTATCAATAATAACTGCGACTTGAAACTGTTCATTCAAGGGCATACCTTTGCTGACAATTTCATAAGAAATCTTCTGCAATTCATGGGATTGAGCCTCCACATATTTTTTGTCGGTCATTTAGAACTTCAAATAACGATTGACATCATACTTTTTCAAACCGGCCTCTTCGGTAACATATTTCTTTTGCAGGGCATCCCATACTTCTTTCATTGTTTTCATTGTGTTGTAATAATCATAAAGATCAACAGTCAAACAATTTAAAATAAAATTTTTACAGAGAAAATTATTTTCTGTCTAAATAGTTGCATTTCTGATTTATTCTTCGATCGAATCAGTTTCTGGAACAATGACTTTCACAGTAGTGCAGGCGGTAGTGACTTTCTTCACGGTGAGGAAGAACAACATCTTCTATTTCCAGCGTTTGAAGTTTGCCCCTTCGAATTGGAATGGACGATTCAGATCAGCGAACAAAATATCGTTATGTGCCTTTATGAACAACGACAGAAGGAATCGTCTTAAAATTGTTGGAATAAGTATTGCTCGCGTAGAGAGGACGAACATGGAATCGATTGAGCTATTCACCTGGAACAAAATGCCTGGAAGTGGTCGCCTGATGGTGGTCGGCTAATGGTCTTGTAAAGAACCTACAAAACAGAAACTCGTTAACGGCGGAGTCGCGGATCACACTCTCTTTAAGACATTTCGTGGCTCTGCCCACAGTGAAAGCAGTTCTGAGTAAATTGCCACGATGTCCCCAGGATAAAACAACTAGTTAGATATATGTTTTGAATAACAACTAACTGGGTTACAATCCTAACTATTCAAGGCCTGTCGGGACCAAGAACAAATAAAGTTTTAACCACTCTTACGAGCTTGTAGCTAGTAGGACTAGGTCGTCTCCATAGGGAATCGAGAACAAACTTAGAACAATCGATAAATTCTAGGTAACAGGGGGAAGTTTTGTGATTAATGGAATTATAAATGCAATCAATTAACAAGCAAGAAATTTAAAGAAGATGAGTTGTTAAGAATAAAATTCAATTTGACAAGATCAACCCAGGGATAGGAATGGATTAATTTGCTTCTAATCATTGGAACTAAGTGTAGCATGAGATTAACGCTAATGAGCATGCGATTATTAACCAACCAATCACTAAGTTTCTTTAGTTAATTTAAGATAAATTATCGAATCAAACTAAACTACTTTGATTTCTTTAAAAACTAGCTTTCTTAGAAATCCCTGTAGTCCGCATTAAGCAAATTAGAAAATTATCGCAACACATGAAGAATTTGATAGCCTAAGTCTAACATGTGATTTACTACCAATTTTCAAATGTTTAGGAACATCAAACTATGAGATCTAGCCTACAAGTGGATGTTCCCTACCCATTGGTGCCAATAAGTTCATTTATATGCAAGACAAACAAACTTGGCAAACAAAGCTAAATAAATTAAGAGTTGTCAATCCCATCAATACAAAGCAATATCGATATAAGCAAAATTCAGTAGAGTTCACAGGAATAACTTCAAAAATTAAGTTCAATCTTCAAAGAAGTAAATATAAATCCTATCCCCAAGTTGAGAGAGTACCTTAGCTACTCATAGACGTGAAATGAATATAAAAATTTTAAAAAAACATAAATGAGTAATGAAAGAAGGTTGAAGAAGAGGAAATGGTGAAGCTGGAATGCAAGAAAACCAAGTGGCTCTTCAAAATCAGACTCCCCATGACCTAAAAAATTGTGCCCCTTATATGGCATTTCTGTCGAGAGCATCGCTAGCCATAGTAGTCACAGTGTAGCGCTACGCTCACGCTTCTTGTTGCTCTCGCGTTGCCAGAGTAAAACGAGCATAAAGGGGGCATAGCTAAGTTGTCCTCAGGGGCAGTTTTGTAATTTTTGCCTCCAAACTTGGTTGATGCTTCTGGGACTCCATTTGAACTTGTTTTAGCTCCAAAATGATTCTGATGGGCTGTTTGTTCACCTTAATGCTCAAAACCTACAAAAACATAGGGAATAAACTTATAAAATCACGGAATGAGCCCAAATAAGCTAGAAAAAAATAGCACCTTTACTGTGCTATTAAACACCCCCAACTTAAATCTTGCTCGTCCCAAGCAAGGCAGAAACACACAAAACAATCAAATTAAGTAGTTTTTAAGAAAGTTTCTTCAAACCAACTCATACATAAACGAGTTCAAAGACCTCTTACCTAAGCCTAAGCAAAGCCTGGAATAGATTTACAAGGCCCTCAATTCGTTTTCCCCTACTCTGGCTCGAAAGGTCAAAAATTAAACTTCTTAAACCCAATGTGACTATAGCATGTAATAAGGAAAAACCAACTTCAGTTCTTGCTATCCTTTTATTTTATTTTCAAGGCAAGTAGAGAGGAAACCTTTTTTTGGTAAAATGCTTTCGTTTTGGCTTGCCCACACGGGTTACATGAAAGACATCCAACTACGGGCCGAATTCCTTCAAAGGTGCCTAGGTTACTCATTCCTCAGGAACACTTAAAGCTCAGAGGGGAACTACGGGTATCATAGCCGCCCATGTAAATCATGTCTCTAAGAAAGCGGAGTAAACATCTCTTTATCTTTTTTTTTTTTTTTTTTTTATTTTTATTGCCTTTCTTTTTCTTTTCTCATTTTCTCTTAGAAAAGCGAAAAAATTGGTTGGTTTGATTCTTTATGCACGTATCATTAAATTGAAGTTTTTAGAGAGTCTAATCCCATTCCTAAAGCCTTTCGGGGTGACAACAAAAATATAGGTCCCATAAAGGAACTCTAGACATGTAAGACTAAGAATAAGAAGACAAATGACTTAATTTTTACATGAAAAATAGAAATTTTTTTAAAAAAAAAAAAAAGCTAAAAAAATCATGCTTGTGCTCTTCCTACATTATTTAGAACGTGCAAGATTCTAAATGAGTGTATCATCAATGGTCATGATAGATGGCATAAGCAACAGAGCGAACAAGCAAATCAAGCATACATTGCCCGAGCACAGCACTCCAGGGCCCCAACAGAGCATCAACAAGAATAAGCCAATAAAGCATACACATGGAAAATTCAACCACCCCCAAGTTATAAAGCATGCATTATCTACAATGCCTAGAAGAACAATAAGCGCATGGACAAAAAAAAGGGAGGGAAACAGAGAACTTCCCTGATTTGGGACTAAGTGAGGATTAAGCATGCGATGCAACAATCATCTTCCAAACTTTCCTGCAAACATTAAAAATATGATCTATAATCACTCCAGAAAAACAAAAACAAAAGAAAGCAATTAAATGATTAAACACCTGGCTGCCTCCAGGAAGCGCAAATATTTAACGTCGGTTACTCGACGGTAAGCGACCCAGGCTCAAGAATATGAGGGGACAGCTAGACCCATGGCTGAGGAATATAGGTCCACTTCCCCTTCATTGAAAATCTTTAAACAGTGCCCATTCACCTTGAATACCTTCTCCGATTCCAAATTCTTAATCTCCACTACGCCATAAGAAAACACATCAGTAACAAAAAATGGTCCTAACCAATTAGAACTCAACTTACTGGCATGAGCTTTAGGCGAGAATTGTAAAGGAGGACTTTCTGACAGACTTGAAAGTTCTTAATCAGTGCTCGATCATGGAAGAGCTTTGTTTTCTCTTTGTAGATAGACACTCTCATAGGCCTCTAGCCTTAGCTCTTCAAGCACTTGCAGCTGAAACAATCTCGACTCCCCAGCTTTATCCATCTCCATGTTGCATCGTTTGACTGCCCAGTAAGCCTTGTGCGTAATTTCTACATGGAGATGGCATGCCTTACCATAGACTAGCCTATATAGAGTGGTCCCAACAGGTGTCTTGAAAGTCATTCTATACGCCCAAATTTTTAAATTTGGCCCAAAATCATGCATACATTTATTTTTTTATTTATGTTTGATAGTACATAAATCAACCAATCAAAATATAGTTCAACTAGTTTAGATATATGTTTCGAACAACAAATTGGGTTACAATCCTAACCTCATTTTGATTAAAATACTTATGTGCCTCGTTCTTCCAATACTACGGCTCACGATTTGGCAAGGTTGGGGAGATCAGGTTCAAGTGTGTTCAGGCTCGAGCATTTTCCTACTTGAGTTTCTTCTACGTATTCAAAATAATACAAAATTAAAATTTAAAATTTAAAATTAGAATTAAAATAATATATAAATCTAAATATTAAAAAATTTTAAATTTCAAAATTAAATAAAATAGAAATATAGAAAAATTATTTTTAAAAAAATACAAAAGAGATAAAGAAAAGAAATAAAATATAAAAATGAATAATATAAAAGAAATATAAAAATGAGAAAAAATAAAAGTGAATTATGTCCGAATCAAACATGCAACAAAAAGATAGAATGATGGTTTAGGCACACATACCTACCAACAAGCCAAGGATAGTTTTTATTTATAAAAAAAAATATTGTATAAACGAGAAACCATAATAGGGAGAAACTACACAAATTTGGCTCTATTTTCAAAAATATTTCTTAAAATTTAAAAATAAGAATTAAGAAGAGTTATCAAACAAGTAAATTTCTCAAAAAATGAGAAACGAAAATAGAAAACAGAAAACAAGAATGTTATCAAGTAGGTCCTAAGAAATATTTTATCAAATCGAGCCGTTTGATAACCATTTGGATTTTTATTTTTAAAAAAGAGCAAAACTTGGGGCTGGCTAAACCCACACCTGCATCCCAGCCACGTAGCCAAATTTTATGGTGTCGCGTGTCGTTTTTTTCCTTTTTTCTTTCTTTCTTCTTCCTTCGTTCATATCTTCTTCCTTTGTTTTTTTTTTTTATTTTTTTATTTTTCTTCTTCCTTATTCTTCTTCAATCTCTAGCTCTAGCTTTGTTTCCTTCTCTCTTTTGGTTTTTTACCATTATTTCATCTCCTTTTTCTCCTTCTTATTTTTCTTTGATTCTTTCTTTTTATGTTCTTCTTTGATTTTCTTTTTCTGATTTTATTTTTCCCCCAATCTCAAGCTCTACTTCTATGCCCCTTACATTAACAATTTTTACTGGGGCTTTGGACTTTTGAAGTATTATCTATTTTCTCAGTCCAACTGTAACTAAAATTCCTAAAATTCCTTTCCTTTTGGTGTGTATTCAAACCCTAACAACCAAATCATGGAATGGAGGAAGACCAAACCTATCAAATCTTTTACCGATCTCCGACGAGAGTCCATGCTTCTTTTGATTCGCAAATTTATTGTGAAAAAGAGATTAAAGAAAGGAAATAAAAGCAAAAAATGAAAGATAGGAACAGTTTTTTATAAAAAAAAAATAATAATAATAATAAATAAAAGTTCCTGATGAAGAAAAGGGACAATATGGGAGTGGAGATTGAGAATGGATCAAGAAACAAAAATCATGCATATTTGGTAATTATTTTTGATCTACTGTTTTTAAAAAATAAAAAACAGAAAAGTTGTTTGATAATTGTTTTGTTTTTAGTTTTAAAAAAAAAAAAAAAAACATGTTTGGTAATTATTTTTTGTTTTATATTTTCTAAAAATTGAAAACTAAAAACATATTAGATAATTGTGTTTTTGCCTTTTTGTTTTTAATTCAAAATAGTTTTGGTGACTTTTTTAAGTTTTATATTTTTTATAAAATAAGATCAAACTTTTTGTGCACTATTTTTCATCTCATATACATAATTATAAAATTATATATTTATGTATTTATTTTTAACTTTTTTAAAATTTTCATATTGATAAAATAATATTAATATTTTAAATGTATTCATTAACCACAAATAAAATGAAAAAAAATAACAAAAATAATATATTGACAAAATATAAGAAAACAGTTTCATTTTAGTAAAATAAAAAAATCAAGAGAACAAGTAAAAATAAAATATTAGTCTAACCCAACAAATTAACAATGTTTTATTATGATGATTTATTCCATTTACAATGTTTAGAGTGTCGTGAATGCTTTAACCACAGAACTTAATGAACACTATAATGTGTGAATAATTATACATAAAAGAAATTGAATTTTGTGGAACGATTTTCTATGTTTTTATAGACATTTTGCGAATATTCATATAGTTACATGTTTTGATACAGGAGTTGTGTCTTTTGAAAAAATATGTATCTTTTCTTTAAGGCATTGTATCATTTTTAAAAAAATTTTTTTAATTAAAAAAATTAATTTTATGTATATTTTTTATTTTTTAAATAAACAAATGGTTGAGAATAACTTTGGACTTTTGGCACATAGCAAAACAAAAAAGAGTTTTTAGTAGTTTTGTAACCGTTGATTTAAATTAATTCCAAAATTATTATAAAAAAACAATTTTTATTTAATTATTCAATTAATTCTAAAAACGGTTTTTATTCTTCAAATTATTCTTTTTCTTTCAAATAGTTCGTAGTTTTTGGAAAAAGAGAGATAAAACAATTGTCTTTTATTCTTTCTCCTGTTCTTCTCTCTAGATCTCTACTTTTTTAGCATATTTGTTCATCTATTCCATTCTTTTCTCCTACGAATGCACACTTGAGTTGGAGGTTGAGTTAACCTTGGGAGCAATCGGCATAGTCGATTTAGCACCTAAGTCGCACTAAATTTTACTTTGAAAGCAGTGATTTTTTCATGACACAATAATGATCGACATTTGCTACTTACAATTTGAAAGCAAAGTTTATTTTCCATTCTCTCTTCCAAATAAACTCCGAACAGAAGATCTTACAATTCGTTTTCGTCAACAAATTGCCTTACTTGTTCTTTTGAAGTTCACATTTGCAATTTCCCTCTCGATCTCTCTTCCGTCGACTTCAAACTCAATGGACGGAATCATCCGATACTCTGCCAATTGCATTCCTAGCACTTCAATCACTTTCTTGGAACGCATGGCCGCCATCTTTGGCGACATAATTTCTCTCGTCCACGAAACTGACCACTTCACTTTGAGAATTTGGACTTTAATGGGCCAAAAATATGAGCCCCAAATGACAAAAAAAAAAAAAAAAAAATTAAAAACTTACTTTGCTAAAGTTTGAGTGTGAGTTTATTTTGTGTTGACACGTTTCTCTTGCTAAATTCAAATGTAGAAGAAAAATGTGTGAAGCCCAGGGGAAGAAGCATCTTAGTAGAAGCTAAGAAGAAATGAAAGCTCTCGTGCGATTTGGACTCATTAATTGGAACTCAAGAACATGATGATGAGCTCTTCCAATTAGAATATTCATGATCTTTTAAAGTGAATTTTAATGGCAGGTGGATTTGGCTATGTTCAAGGATATGATGAAAACACGAGGGCTGCTGTGTGGCCAAAATTCATGTGCTTATTTGGCTCGAGATGTCAAATTAAATTTATGGGTGCTACTACAAATGAGTCCATGGCTGGTACAAAAGAATGTAATTTCTTTTATCGACCCTATAAGCCATGCATTTATTTGTTGATGATTTTAATTAGATTTGTTGGTTTACTTTATTCATGATGAATGAGTAATTTACATGGAAGACATTTGAGAGATACTATATTTGATTCTCTATTTTGAGATTAGAGATGATCAAAATTAGGAAAGATGCTCATTGCAGATTGAGAAAGAAAATTAAAATTAAGGAAATAGGGAAAATAAAGATATTTGGTAGAATAAGTTAGGGAAATAATTACTTAATTAAATTATCATAGGTGCTTTTGATGAGATCTTCTTTATTTGATTCAAATATGTTGAAATAATTTGATTGGTGGTTTGTTCCACCAAATTCAATTTTTTCATGGTATTTTTTATTTTGTGAATATATTTATGTTGATTAATTGAAGGTTTTTCAACTCCTAATCTTTATGTTTCATTATTGTCTTTGGTTTAGCTTGAACGTGATCAATGGGTGTGTTTTACTTATATTTCGAACCTTGAGTTTTAGAATGAATCTTTCAAAACTAGAATATGAACATAATTTTATTGATCCTTATAGATGGATTTCATTCAATACTTATTTTTTAAATGGTGTGTTGAATAAGTCACCCAACTGAAGGCATGATTTGAGAATTATGGAGAGATCTCAACATATTGAGTTTCCGCTTTTGATGAGTACAATATTTGTAGACTAATATATGTTGATTGTCATCTATGTTTGTGATTAAGAATCAAATTACAACAAATTTAGATGTTAATGGTAGCAGAATTTTCTTAATTTAATTCAAATCTTGATCCAAATTTAAATTCAACATTCACATATGTTAAAGATATTTTCACATGGTATGAGAATTTGAACAAATTTGATTATCATGAATTGGAAATAATGTTCCATATGTTATGGTTGATAAAGTTTATATATGATTTATGTGATAAATTGTCATATTATGTTTCTTCCAAAAAAAAATTGAAAAGTATTATTATTACTTTTAATTTGCTTGGTTGCACAACATTATTTTGCTTATTATCTAGCTCGTTGGTAATTTAAAAATATGAAAAAATCCATCATTTCTATGCAGTAACTTGCAAAATTTGATGGTAATTTGTGATATTGTCTAAACTATAAAATATGCGGATATTTTATAAGGACTTTTTATGGATACATAAGTTAGAACAACTATCTATGTTCGTATGAGACTTTTTGGAGTCAAAAGCAAAGTCATAAGGGCTTATGTCCAAAGTATATACAATTTCATACTATTAAAAAAATATTTGGAGAGTTGTTATCCCTGATAAGTATGTCAGAGTTGTGTCCCTAGTTTAGTCATTAAGATATAATCCTTAGGTGTTGAACAAAGATGTAGTGAAACCTCAAAAGTAGTCGTGGTGTGATCCATAGTTGAACTCTATCGAATAGGCAATATGCTCTAGTGAAAAAGAGTTAGTCTAGATAAGAGTTAGATGGATAGATGAATGGCTACTTCAGGGGAGGCTCAGTTGGTCTTTTGTTCGAGGGGAGGATTGTTGGGAATACGACCAAAGTCCCACATTGGTAAGATAAGATCATGGGTACATATCTATAATTTCAATTGATTGAAAGTATAGAATCTTTATTTTATTGAGCATGTCTAGGATCTTAATAAGGGAAAATGAAGATTTATGATTTATGGTTGTTATATAATTTAGCAACCTATGATGCATATTCTCATATGACTAAAATATTTGAAATAGCTATTATATAAAACCTTGATAGCATTTGTATAATACTCAAGTTATTTGAGTTGGTTTGTGAATATTTATTAATATCATTTGATACATGTGTTTACTCAAACTTATTTGAGCTAATTGTGTGATTATTTGTTTGTAAGTTGTTGATATACTAATCTTTGATACAAACATAGATGTAAGTAACAATACTAAGTTATTTATGTCCTCACAATTTGAAGTGAAAGATTTAGGTCAGGGTGATATGATACTTGGTATTAAGATAAAGAAAACTGAAAATGGATTTTCTTTATATCAACCACACATTGAAAAATGAGATTTGATTGCTTTGATGATGCTCCTGTAAGAACACCTTATAATACTAGTATGAGTCTGAAGGAAAATAAGGAAGATAGTGTTTCTCAATCTGAATATGCAAAGATTATAGGAAATGTTATGTTTTTATGAACTATACTAGACCTATGATTGCATATGTTGTGAGAAGATTGAGCATATATGCACATAATTTTGATAAAGATCATTTGATTGCTCTTCATCGTTTATTAAGGTAACTTACTGGTACAATAGATTATTATTTGCATTTTAATATTTTTCTGCCATACTAGAAGGGTAGTGTATGCAAACTAGGTAACTTAGAATGACGAAGTAGCTTTACTAGTGGATGTATTCTTATTGGGTATAGGAGTTATCTCGTAGAAGTCTGCAAAATAGACTTGTATAGCAAGGTCCACCATAGAGTCTAAATTTATTGCTCTAGAATTAGTAGGGCAAGAGGCTGAGTGGCTTAAAAGCCTACTGGGAGATGCACCATTGTGGGGAAGGGGGCATCAGTATAAAGGGCTTAGAAGCCTACTGAGAGATGTACCACTGTAGGGGGTATTAGTACCACTGTGATTCACAGGCTGTCATAGGAATTGCCAAGAATAGTGTGTATGATGGCAAGAGGAGGCATATATGGACATGGAGTTGTGAAACAGTTACTAAAAAGAGGATTGTTTCATTGTAAGGTTTGAGAGGAATTTAACAGATCCTCTCACTAAAGGCCTAACAAGGAAAGTAATACTATAATTTTCAGCAAGTATGGACTCAAACCATTATAGTGGTCCATAGCCTTTAACTGGGTGGTCTATTGCGATAGACTTGATGGTCCATAGCCTTTTATCTGGGTGGTCTATTGCGATAGACTTAATGGTCCATAGCCCTTCACTTGGATGGTCCTAGTACGGACGTGATGGACAGAACTAAAACCTTTAAAAATTTCACAGCCCTTTCCTTGGGTGGTCCTAGTATGGACTTGAGGAAAATTGTAAAATCTTCCTAGCTCAGTTTTTAGTGGTTTGTCTTTGATAGACTTGATGAAGTTGGTCCTAGTATGAACTAGATGTGAAGTCTTCATAACTTAGTTTTAAAGTGGTTTATTACGATAAACTTGATGAAACAATTAACATGATTGTGAAGGTGTGGCCACTTTCTATGAAAAAGTTTAAGAGTTTTTTTCTAGAGCTTTCACGTTGACCCAAAGTTCTATATGCATGGCCTTAAATAGCACGCTTTTATCACATAATCAATGAAATTTTAAGGAGTAAAACATATTGTGGGGATCTCAACCATAGTTATTGAAAGTTCAAGAGGTAACTCACTCTCTTTAACAAAGTTGTTGCCTCATTTCACTATGCATTAATTCAAATCATCAGGATATTGATGTTTAAGTTTTTTCTCCTATCTTTACTCAGAAAATAGGTTTTATAAAATGTCCTTTTGTTTTATTTCCTATATTAGTCATTCGTGGGGATTGTTGGGAATGCCTTTGGGTTTTTGGCCCATAGCAAAAGGAAAAAAAAAGGAGTTTTTAATAGTTTTGTAACCGTTTATTTAAATTAATTCCAATAATTAATTAGTAAAAATTAATTCTCAAAATTATTTTTATTTAATTCTTTAATTAATTCTAAAAACGGTTTTTATTCTTCAAATTATTATTTTTTCTTTAAAATAGTTCTTAGTTTTTGGAAAAAGAGAGATAGAACAATTGTCTTTATTCTTCCTCCTATTTTTCTCTCTAGATCTCTATATTTTGAGCATTTTTTTCATCGATTTCATTCCTTTCTCCGGCAAGTGCATGCCTAAGTTGGAGGTTGTGTTAATCTTGGGGAGCAACCGACATAGTCGGTTTAGCACCGAGGCCACGCTGAATTTTACTTTCAAGGCAGTGGTTTTTCCACGACACAACAACGATCGACATTTGCTACTTACCCAAATTAAGAAAATTGAAGTTATTCCTATTAAAAAAATTGAAATGTAGAAAAATTATTTAACATTTATCCTTCAATTTCATAAAAAATAGAAAATGTTATTATATAATGGGAAAAAAATAAAAGTAAAATTTATAGTTGAAGTTGGGGTTTGAACCCATCACTCTTGATATTTTAGGACATAAAATAATTATTAGACCAAAGCCTTATTACAAATTTTGTCCAACGATTTGTTTCTTAAAGTCACATGACTTTTTTTAAAAAAATAGAAAATAGAAAATTTTCATCTGCAGCACAGGTCGAAATTCCCTACCTATCGGAGACAGACCCCATAATCACTAGGGCAAGAGCACAACTTTATTATAAAAAATGAAAATCAGTTTTTAAAAACGTCTTTTTTTCTTCGTTTTCAATATTCCTTAATAATTTAAAAAATGCTTTTAAAACTGAAAATAAAAAAAATAAAAAAAAAATAAAAAACCAATTGAATACCAAACAAGCCCATTTAAAAACAAAAAAGCAAAAACAATAAACGAAATGGTTATAAAATTGAAAGCATGTGTAAAAAGAGTTTTATATATATATATGATTGAAAATTTGTTTGCATGATAATTTTTAGTTGAAACAATAGAATAATACGATGTTGTTTTTCACTTTTTGTTTTGTATATCAAACTTACCCTTTATAATCGCCTATTGTTTCTTAAAGTAGGTGTTGATTTAAAAAAAAAAAAACAATAATAATTAGGTTAAATTATAAAAAATGCTCCTGAACTATGCAACTTGTGTAAAAAATACCCATAAACTTTTAAAAGTTTCAAAAATATCCCTGAACTTTCAAAAGGAGTTCAAAAATACCTCTGCCGCTAGTTTTGGATGGAAACTGTTAAAGTTTTGTTTCAACAATACCCCTGAACTTTTCAAAAGTTTCAAAAATACCCTTAACTCAAAAAAAGTTTAAAAAAATATCTTCACCGTAAGTTTATGAACATAAACGTTAATATCTCGTTCAAAAAATAACTTTGAAATTAAAAAAAAAAAAAAAAAAAAAAAAAAAAAAAAAAAAAACTTAAAATTGCTCCTAACATTAATATGGTGATCAATTTGTTTGAAGTTTTCTTAAGTTTGAAATAATGAACTTTAAAACAAATTATAAAAATATCCTCATTTTTTTTCATATAAATACTCTCATTTTCCTCCTAAATTTTCAATTATCATCTTACACCAATTTTCTCACCAACTAATTTTTTAAGATAAAAAATAAAATCTCACAAAATTCTAAAATCAATATCTCCCCTTAAACATATCAAAAGGATCAATAGTCAAATAACAAAATGTATTCAGTTATCAATACACATTCTTTTCAAATTTAATAAAACTTCAAACAAATTGATCACTATATTAAGTCATTATAAACTTTTTTTTTTAATTTTAAAGTTATTTTTGAAATGAGGTATTAATGGTTTGTATTCATATACTTATGGTAAATGTATTTTTTAACTTTTTTTAGCTAAGGGTATTTTTGAAACTTTTAAAAAATTAAGGGGTATTTTTTAAACAAAACCTTAACGGTTTCCATCCAAAACTAACGGTATGGGTATTTTTGAAATTTTTGAAAGTTTAGGAGTATTTTTGACACAAATTGCATAGTTTTCAAATAAATTTTAGACAAAATATCAATTTATACCTCTAAACTTTGGAACTTGTATCAATTTAAATCCTAAACTAATAATTGTAATAATATAAATCTTGAACTTTCATAAGTATATCAATTTACACTCTCTATCACATTCATGTTTGAATATGTAAGATTTTGTTAATTAAACTTCTAAATTTTAATAAGTGAATCAATTTAGACTATCAATTAAGATCTTCACTAAAAATTGTCCACGCATCAATTATAATTTGACATTTTCCTCATTTGATATAAGAAGTCTGCACACATGTAAGAATTGAATGTATTAACGATTTTCAAATGTAATCTTAATAAATAGTCTAAATTGATTAACTTATAACAATTTATAAGTTTAATTTGAAACTACTATATGTTTCGCAAGATATTTTTCGAATTAAATATAAATGAGGGCATTAAATAATACATTTACAAAAATTCAGGGTTTAAATTATACCATATCAAAGTTTAACGAGTGTAAATTGAAATTTTTACTAATTTTTAAAAGCTAAAATAATAAATAAAAAATTGAAAATATTAAAGAAAATTACAAGATAGACCCAAATAATCCTTAATATACAAAGTAAAAAGGTGATTCAGCTCAATATTTTAAAAGTTGACAAGGTGCAAGATAGTGATTATTGGGCTCCTACTTAGGCCCATGCCAAATCATTTTGTAGGCTTATTTCCAGCATTTATAACCTCAAAATTATCACCCTTTTTTTTCTTTTTTTTTTTTTTTTTTTTTTTTTTGAAAAATTCAAAATTATCACTTTTGTATAATAATTACATGTATTATTTCTTTTAGGAATATTAAAAAAAAATTAATGGGATGCAAAAGTATTTTTCATATTTGCAAAAATAATAACAGCTTTTAAAAATCAAATTTTATTGTAAAATTGAGGAACAAAATGAAGCACCACGAGAGAACGAATATCGAGAAAATATAATAATAATAAATATAATGTAAAATAAATAAATATAATAAAATAACAAAAATTGAAAAATATATAATTATGAAGTTCTCCACTTTTATTTTTTTCAACAAAATGTGTGTATCTACAATATCCATAATAAGCCACTATTTATAGACAATGGGCAATTAGGATGTAGCATTTTATGGACACTAAGGGTGCTTTAGCATTAGACACATGGAGTAATTAAAGATTGACACTTGGCTTGATGAAAGAATGATATTGGTCCTTTTAAGGACACTAAGCAATTGGGGCAACTATTTTCTAATATTTATAATAAATTTCATTTTTTATTCTAATTTTGCTATTGTTACTTACAGATTCTAATATAAAAGATATATCAAAGTATCTCAATGTTGTGGTTGAAAAAATTAGGAAAATGGGAGGAGATAGCAAAATTGGAGGGGTCTTTTTTGATTTTTGTCCAAAAAAAAATGAAGAAATAATAAGAATTTTGACATGTCGTGCCTACTATTATAATTTCGAATACAACAATTCTCAATAGAAATACCGAGATAAAGGGGGCAAATTTTTAATATTCATTGTTTGAAGTTTTGTAGATGAACTAATGTTGTAATTAAAGCTTCAGTTAAATCAATAAGATTTTTCCTTTAAAAGGAATAATTAATTTAGGTGCTTTATTTGCTGATTTCTCTAGCTATTACTAGGATGTCTTCTAAGTTTCCCATTTGTTGAATAACATATTGTCATGATGAGTATGAACATTATGGATTGCTTGCTCTACAAATTACACCAGGCGCATAGGCATAATGAAATTGAGCCCTTTGGTTTTAGATTTTGGATGAAATCGGTGTTCCTATTCGAAATTTTGAAAAATTTGTGGATTTTATTGAAATCAAACCATTGTGGTTGTGTCTGTGTCTCTATTATTTCTTTTACTCCTTTTGGTAAAGTGCTCGTAATCGGAATCGAAATTTAATGGTAAAGTTATTCGTCATTTATTTTACCATTTACACATTTTTTTAAATCATGTAATTTAAACTTTAAGATTTAGAATATTTTTCACTGATTATAAATTTGTATGGTGTTGTAAGTAATATCTGATTTTTTTTAAATAAAAATTTTTCAAATAAATTTGTTGTGATTTGAAATATGTTTATGTGATTTTTTAAAAGTCTATTTTCAATTAGAAAATATTTTTCTAGATGGTATTTAGGTATGTTATATAAAAAAGCTGGAGATATTTGGTTGGGTTTTTTTTTTTTTTTCCAAAATAGAAACCATTTGTTAATTTTTTTTTTTTAAAAAAAAAAAGGAAAAGAAAAGTAAAAAAACCGTAAGTTTTTTAAACTAGCGTAGCATGAAGTTGAAGCCTCCCACCTCCTTCGTTTGAAGACAACGGATTCTTTAAGATTCACCTACACTATCCACCGACCACCTCATGTCGTGGTTCTGTGTGTTGAGATTGTTGCCATCACAGAGGGTAGCACTGGTGAGTGTCATGATCTATCTTCAGATCTCTTCTCTTTTTCTGCCGATGGTCACCATTGTAGAGGAATCAAACAACAGTGGTTTGGTGTGTATCGAGTTTGTGGGTAGTTTTTATTAAAAATTTTGGTTTTCTATGATATGGTTTGGCTTCAAATTGATTTGAAAATTTAGAAGATTGATTGATATTTTGAATGCACTCTTTAAGTTGTGTATCAATCATATTAGATAGGTTTTGATTTGATGTTGGTTTTGATTTGATGTTTGGTACGTGCATCAATTATCATGGTATTTGGTTTAGTTAGAGGGTATTTTCTGTATTTTGAATTGTTTAGAAACTCCCCAAATTGAATTCTTGAAGGTTGGATGTTTTAATTCTAAGTGAGGGTATTTTTTGATAATTTTATACTTTTATTTTTTATTATTGATCTGATTTTACCATTTTAACAATTTAATTAAAAAAAAAAAAAAATTTACTATTTGCCCAAAATAAACTTTTAATTTTACCATTTATCTGGTTAGCCCGTGAAATTAAACCCAAAAGTTTGACCAAAGGTTAGGAGAAGACCAGAAAAATAAGGTCCAACATGGAAGTGGACCTACACTAATAATTGGGCCAAATAAATCTATTGGGTGACCAACTCTTGGACCCAATAGCCTAAGGGTTAAGTTGGACACAACCAACCACATAACTAACTATAAATAAGAAATTTGGTTTTAAAAAAATTGGCAAAAGGTTTTTGAAATTGCATAAATGGCAAAACGATTATTTTGAATGATTAACTAAGAATTAATGATAGACTTGAATACCCATCAAACGGGAAGTAGGAAATAATTCAAAAAAATCTAAAATCAAATCATAACCACCAAGATTTTAAACTACTAAAAAAACATAATATTCTCAAATCTTCCGAAAATACTAAGTAACCAAAAACAACTAAAATTTAAATCATAACAAATCAACCAAACATAATACTTCCATGTGAAAATCAATAGATTTCATTGTCTATTATAAAACATAATATTTTTAATCAGTTCTATTCTATGTTTGATGAATCTATTAAGGAGTCGAGGCACATGCCCCTCAAATAATGACGTTATATACATATATATTATTTTTTTTATTAAATGTAAAAAATTTGTAGTCATAGTTTTAGATATATCTATTGTCACCCGCGTGCAACCCATAGTTCAAATGTATTGTTTTAATTTTCGAAGATATATGTAAATTTTTAGTATATTTGAAATAGATTTTTATTAATTTTTTTCACATATACACATACAAATATTTTTAAATTTTTGTTAAATTAGTTTACTAAAATTGATTGAATGATTTTTTTGTTATATATTTAGACAAATTAATAATCTTTTAATTAGTATTACTTAATCTATAAATTAAAATTATATTTACGAAAATTATATTTGCCTAACTTTTTTAAGTTCAAGAAAATATTATATATAAAGTACACACATCTAAAAATGTATGAGCTAAATTTCTATCCTTATATATGTTTGTGACATCGGTTTCAAGAGCCATATATGGATGCCTTTATTCAAGATTCAGGCAAGATATTCTACAGTAACAAACTTCTGTTTTTCCATTTGTTTTCGGTTGAGGTGAATATGAGAGCATGGACTTCTTAGTCTTGATTTCTTTAAAGAAAATTGTAATGAGTAGTCATTTTAAAGATAATAATTAAGTGTATATTTTAAAATTTTATTAGTGATAGACTCCTATTGCTGATATACTATTATGTTCTATCAATGATAGATCACCTACATCATAAAAGTCTATCAATGATAGACTCTATCCATGCTAGAAGTTTATCACTAATAGACTTTGCTATATTTACAATATTTTTGAAATGTTGCTATATATGCTAATACTTTGAATATGATTGCTATATTTGCAATATCCCTTCTTTTATCCATTGGTAAATTTATAAATTCACCTTTGTTAATTAGGGTAATTATAATGGAGGGCGCATTAAGGCTAAAGTAAATGTATGTTAATATTATTAAAGAATGGTACATAAGTATTTATCGCGGAAGAAGTCTATCATCGATAGAGCCTATCACCGTTTTTATCGCGGAAGAAGTCTATCATCGATAGAGCCTATCACCGTTAGACTCCAAAAGCTGAATCTAAATTTTGCGATATTTACAAATTCTTTTGCATGGTGCTATATCGACTAATAATTTAGCCTCAATAAAAAAATGAGAGAAAATAGGCTTAATTTTCAAAAACAAAAAATGAAATGGTTATCAAACGAGGCATAAACAATGATATGAGATCCTATTACGAGGGTATTCAACGAATATTGGAAAAAGCGTGCACATGAATTGTCATTATTCTAATGGTTTTATTTTTTTTAATCTATTTTTTATAATCAAAACTAAAAGGTTGCTATACAAACTCATTCTTCCATTTTTGAACTTAGGTTCCGTTTAAAAACACAAAGTGTGAATTGAACTGAAAAATTTAGACTTCCTTTCGTAACCATTTTATTTTTTGTTATTGTTTTTTAAAATTAAGCCTATTTTCTTCCCATTTCTTACCTGATTTGCATCTCTCTTTTGCCAAATTCCAAAAAAGCTACTTCTTTTAGTTTTCAAATTTTGGCTTATTTTTTAAACCATTGATAAAAAGTAGATAACAAAGGAATAATTTAAAGGTGAAAATAGTATCTATAGGTTTAATTTTCAAAAACAAGATGGTTACCCAACGAGGCCTTATATTTTTATAGAATAATCAAACTAAATCAGTTAATTTGTATCGATTCATTTTAGCTCTTTGATTTTCTTGGTTTGTTGCACACTCCTAATAGCCTATGTAGGAGTCAATTTGTAATAGCAAACTGGCAATGAGATTTTTTTTTTTTTTTTTAGAAAAGAAAATCTCTTTAAATTATGGGTTATTGCATAGGGTTTTCTTTTATTTTGTGGCTGCAAACCACACCATTATTAATTTTTTTTCTTTATATAGTCATAGTCATATTCCTTTGAAACATTTTTTTAGTCATGATAAGAATGTATTGTAATAGGACAAAATTGCTTGTGTACAAGATTATTAAACAAAATTTTTAATAATTTTTTTAATATAGAAGTATCACCTTCTTTTTTTTTTTTTTTTTTTTTTTTTTTTTTGCAATAGGTTAAATTATACTCAATGTCATCATACTCTTAATAATTACTAACATATATTATAACATAATTATTGAATACTGATATATAAAATATATTAATAATTATTACATCTGATATATAAAATTATTAATTTCCTACATCGATTTGATTGTTTATGTATTTTTTTTTTAGGAAGAAGAAACACAACCATCCTATAAAACGACATCAAGAGAGAAAAACAAAACAAACTACTATAGATAATGAGAAAAAAGAAGAAAAGAAACATGTTCTAGTGGCCTTTGTAGGATCGGCATGGCACCACTAGAGGGGTGAATAGGATTTCTTTAAAGTAATGAAAAAATTTTACTAATGTGAGCCTAATTAAGCAAATCAATAAACTTTTTGCTAATAAATAATTTAAACAAGAATTTCATGCAAATAAATTCAGCCCAAAGTAATCAAGAAATTAAAACTAACACTTTTAAACATCCTATTTAATTTTAATAATAAGATTGATAAAACATATGGGATTTAAGGATTATCAATCAAAATAAACAAGTATGACCAATTAATTTCAAGTAATAAATTTTGCAATTAGTTTTATGCAATAAAATATGATAACAAATTAATTGCAAAAATAAATAGGAGAGGGATAGAGAAATTGACACCGTGAATTTTATAGTGGTTTGGCACAACCGGCCTACATCCACTTCCCAAACTCCTCTTGGGTATGTCACTACGAACTTGACTCTTTCTACGGCTTAGAGTCGAACCGTTACCATGTTCCTTTTTCGGGCGCAAGAACAAACCTGATCCTTTCCACGGTTGAGGATCAAACCGTTACAACGTTCTTGTTATGGGTTCAAGAGTAATTCCTTACAATGGATTGGAAAAATTAAGAACATACTTGAGAAACTCTCTAAAAGAGTGGATTTTACAAGTTTAAGCACTCAACAAATAAATCCTCACAATACAATATATCTCCCTCAAGAATAAGATGAAAAGAAAAAATGAGAGCTTTGAGAAATTCAACAATGGTGGCTTTGAAGATTGTAATAATGTGAAATTGTTATTTTAATTTTGGAGAATGTGGAGTGTTTAAAAAGAGATGGGGTAGGTGAAAACTAAATTCAATTTGGGTCATTAGAGGTTAGTAAAAGAAAAGTGAATGATGGAGATTTAAACTCAACTAGCCGTTAGGCACAAACATAAAATAATGTTAAATTCATTTTCTTTTAAAAGCAACTAGCCGTTAGACACAAGCATATAATAATATTAAATTCATTTTCTTTTAAAAATTATTTTCTTTTTAAAAATTATTTTCTTTTTAAATTCATTTTGTTATTAAAACCAATCCAAAAATCAAAAGCCCACCATGTGTCATTCTTCTATCGCTCCACTTGTCATCCTTTAGTAGGTCCACTTTGATGATTTGGCCGCCACGTCATCGACATCGGGTATTTTTCCGTTAAGCTTGTTTTGGTCGTATCTTCTTCGTTTGAACTTCGATTTGAGTGATTCAAATTACGTTGGAACTGTTGTTCGAAGCTCTACACAATGGACACTTCAAAACACTCAAATTATTAATAAATAAAATTAGGTTTGTTATCATCAAAATATTAATTAATTAATTTGAGATTAAGGGCCAAAAAGCCAACACCTTCCTCGTAAGAGAATAAGCCAAAAATTTGTGAAGATTGTTGTCCATCTCCACATGGGAAAAGAAAATAGTTCCCCAATCATTTGCCAAGGACTTAACCTCTTCAACGAAGAAGTAAACTGATTCATGCTATGAAATGCATGAAATTAGGCCTTTATTTTAGTGCTTTTAATGTGAAAAATGAACTCTTGCATGATTTTTATTCCAAACTTGATCTTAATATGTTTAAATGAGCTTAACGAGGACTAATTATGTGTAAAAGATGATTTTTGTACATTTAGTGCAGATTTGGTACGTTTTTGACAAGTTTCTGGCTAATTTTCATGTGATGCGCCCACAGCAGCAAGTGATGTATCAACGCTGTCGAGCCCTAATTTTCCAGATTCGATTCTAACCAAATCAGTTGCGATTTTCTTGGCTAAAAATCCTCGATTCTGCCTGGTGAATCTACAGAACGCAGATCCCGACTCTCCTTAACAGATTTGGGGTCTATAAAAGGCAAGGAAACCCTACGCCTTGGGGGGAATTCACCGCCGCTGCAATCATCACTTTTATTCTCCATTTTACTGTCAATTTTCCAGCACCTTGGAATTCTTTTCTAAGTTCAAGCCAGTAGTCTTAAGAACTAAAGTTCCTCTGAGGCGTAGCGGCTCTAGGATTACTCTTCCACAGAAGTGTGTGTTGAGGCAAGATTTTTTCTTGAAAAAGAAGGAATCGTCCTAGGGAAAGGCTTGTCACTTGAGGATTTTCCCAAGTTTACTTGAGTTGTCTTTATTTTCCAGCTTTATTATTTTTCGTGTTATTTTTCGTTTTACATTCTACCAATCAAACGTTATATTGTAGCTATGATTTATGATTTAATAAAAATGATTATTTTATCAAAAGTCATGAGCTAAATATTTTTAGGGGTTTGACAATGTGAAAGCTTTAGGGTTGTTATGGCTTAGGTTATGTAATGTTCACACCACTTTGTGTAATCACATTCTCTTTGTTGATTTTAAATGTTAAAATCGGTAAGTTAAACTGGTCATTTGATTTAACGATCTAGCAGAGCTTTAATGTCGAGAAGGTTAGGGTGTAAGCGGATTTCACAAAGGGATATGGGACTAAGAGCCTAGACATAGGATGGTCATGTTACCTTAGAAATAAGGGACACCATAGGATAAAGGAATCGAACTTGATTTAATCTAAGATCCAGCTAACCATGGAAACATTAGACATTAGCTGCTTAGAACTCCTAAAGGAACTTGACACAAGACTGAATAGGTGTAGTTTCCTGTCCATGTGTAAATCATTGTTTGGTGTGATACGGTCACATCACTTAAGGCATAACACCCGAATGGCCGCAGCATTTTTGCCCCTGTTTGATTCCCATTGTTATTTGTTTTTTAAGTTTTCTTTTACCAAAATTCTAAAACTTTCTCTTTGGTTACCCTGGTTACATTGGTCCATAGTCATAAGATTTTTAAACTCAATCTAGTCCTGTAGGATTCGACACTTGGAATACTCCAAGTTATTACTTCTTCGATCGTGTATGCTTGCACGTAGACCTTACTTATTCTATATTTTCTATCATCTTTATCATTCATATACACACGATCGATCATAAACCCTCAATAAGATTTGAAGACTTGTCATTAAGAAGATGAACAACTTCAGGCAGTTAGACTCAACCATGATATCGATCACATTGGTAGAGAAAATGTCATCCAAGTCATTCATAGATAGTCTTAGCTTCAAGAATCTTGAATCTCGCTACACTTAGGAATGATCTTGAAATCTGTTGGGGTAAATGATATATATGAACTGAATACACTAATAAATTGATTACAACTCAACTAGAAACAGTACACTCAAGACCCATTTGATAATGTTCCCATTTTCTGTTTCTTGTTTCTCGTTCCATGTTTCTTGTTTGATAACTATTCATGTTTGACATGTTTGATAACTATTCATGTTTCCTGTTTCTTGAAAAAAAGAAACAGAAATAGAAACTTGTTTGATAACTATTTTTTTTGTAACTATATAATATAAAAAAAAGAAGATATGTCATACATTAAATATCGAAAAAGACATTATCAAAAGTAATTTGTGTCATCTAATACAAGTAAATCTCGATGACAACTAAATATAATAACAACATTGTATCATATCCTTCATATATGTTACCCAAATTTGATCGGCATTGCCATCTCTAACTCGTACCATTTTTCTTAGGGAAATTTTCCCATATAGAAAAAATATCAAACTATTTACATAAAATAGAAAAAAAGACCTATTTATATTTTATTTTAATTTTGAATTTTGAAATTCTCCAATATTTATATTTATATATTATCTTAATTTTCAATATGTTTATTAATTTTTTTACATTTCAAAACTCCAAAGATGGACACTTTGATTTTTTTTTTATATTTATTTTCATCTTTTATATTTTATTTATTAATTTTGCTATTTACAAAAATAATTTTGCTATATTTATATTTTATTTTAATTTTGAATTTTAAAATTCTCCAATAATTAGATTTATGTATTATTTTAATTTTCAATTGTATATAATTTGTTTTTATATTTCAACTTTTGAGTATTAAAATTTGCAATATGCATGTTTATATATTATTTTAATTCTAATATTTTTTAGTATATATGAAATCGAGTAGAATTTTACATTATATAAATTTTGTTGACTAAGACATTCATTTAGCTTTACTCTAATATTTTACAATCACGAAATTTACATAATAATATAATTACGTTGGATTTGACTTGACATCACTTAAGAAAAAGGGAAGTTTTTAAAAATAGAAAAATAAGAGAAACTATTTACACAAAATAGCAAAATTTTTAGATAGTTGGGATAGACGCTGATTGAAGTCTATCAGGGTCATCTTATATACATCATAATGTATTCGACATGTATTGTATTTTCAAGAAATAAACTACGATATGTTTATTAAGTGCATGAACACGATAATTTTACAATATAACATCTTATATATTGAATAATATATGAGATTTATACTTATTTTCTAGTATATTTATCAACAAAAAAAATGATATATCCATAAAATTATTGAATTTATAGAAATAAATGAAAAAGTAAGAAAGTAGATGTAAATGTACATGACTAAATGACAAACAATAGAAAAACATAGGACTATTGATGGCCATTAATACTAAAAAAGACAACGGTAAATTAGGTCTTAGAGAATTCAATTCTCATTCTCAATCTATGACCACTATGAGATCGAGGTTTCTTTTGTAACTCTCGAAACTTTGTTGTAGTGGCTCTTCGAGATGGGTGCAACCCCAAGTATTATTCTTGTCCGAGTACAATCTTGAGTAATGAACAAAGATGGGAATTAAACCTCGAAGACATAGCATAGTGATCCACAATTAAGCTCTATCAAACAAGCAAAGTGCTGTAAATAATAGAAATGATAGAATTCTATCACGGATAGATACTGATAGAAATCGATCAATATCTATTAGTGTCTTTTTTGCTATTTTATGTAAATAGTTTGATATTTTTTCTATATGGGAAAATTCCCATAAAGAGCAAAATTACTTTGATAACAAAATTAATAAAGAAAAGAAAAAATACAAAAAAAATGTCAATTTTGGAAGTTGAACACACAACCAAGTGGTGGAAGAGTATAATGAGCATACATGACTACCAACAAACCAATGATGAATTTTGATAGATTAAGGAAATAATATGGTATGAAATAGAAATGAAATAAAGTAGTTTCTTAAATTTGGCCCCATTTTAAGAAATGAGAACCGTTATCAAACAACTCAATTTCTTAAAAAATGAGAAACAGAAACAGAAAATAGGAAACAAGAACGTTATCAAACGAACCCTCAATGTATGATATTCAAACTCAAACTTAGGCCAAATGATGTAACAATGCTTAGATATAAAAATAATCAAAGACTTAAAAGAACCTCAAACCCTTTGAAGATTCAGAACGTAGTCGAGTCACGCTTCTGATAAGCGTTATCCTGAAGACACTCTGCACCGAATGCAAGTAGACTACAGCGATTGTCTCAACAGGATACAACGACTAACTCCAATAGAACTGCAACTTCAAACTACTCGAATTTGGCAGAACTCTTAGATACTTGCTCTCAACTCAACTCAACTCAACTCAAGACCAAAAGAAAGAAATAAAGGAGAAAATTCTTCAATTTGAAGTGGAATGCCACAAATGAATAAAAAATCAAATAAATACAAAAATTGAAACATTGTCAAATCTAACTTAATTTAGTTGTTACTTGACAAAAATCACACATAACTCATTCAAATTAAAAAAACTACAAATTTAACTTTCATACATGTTAAATTTGCACATAAAACATTATTTTAATTTGAAGTTTCAATCCAATTTAAAAGTTTCTAAACATTAAATTTAATCTACACAATTAAATCTATTTTTATTTTTCAATATTAAGTTATTTCATTTTCTTTTACTATATATATACACACTCCATGTCACTATGTCACTAGTATTAAGCTTCTCCCTATCTTCTTTAGGAGAAAACCATCCAATAGAAATAGCCTCTTGAGGAAGAGACTAGGTCCCCATGATTGTTTATGGATTTCTTGATTGTATATTATTTGTTTAATAAATAGCCAAAACAATCTATATCTTCCATTAATAGACAACTAATGTAATAAATGGACAATTAATTTAAACATTAAGATAAACGATAAATTTCTTCTAATTCGATTAAAAATATCATTTTTTTTTTTGTTAAATTATTTTTTTTAGTACAACTATTATAGGGTGGGAATTGAACCTTCAACCTCTAGGAGGAAGTATTATGTCAATTACCATTGAGCTAAGTTCACTTTAGTTAAATTATCATTTTGATCTTTATACATTATGGTTTATTCAATTTTAGTCTATGTACTTTCAAATTTCTCAATTTTAGTTTTTGTACTTTAATATTAAATTTAGTCTATAAACTTTAAACATATATGTATAGATGTTCATTTTTTCTAAGAGTCCATCACTAATGGGCAGCGACAGAAGAGGGAGTGGGAAAAAAATTAATTAAAATTTTTGTGCCCCTTCCCCATTTTGTTTAAAAAAATTATTATCATATCATGATTGTTATGTTATTATTATTATTATTATAACAAATACTTTGTTTAATAGTCAAAGATAATATATGTGTTTGAATAGAAAATTTATATGGATAACTTGATTGGTAATTATTTTGATTCCTAGTAAATTTAAGTAATTTCCCTTTAAATATAAATTCTCCCCATGTAATGAATTATTTAAATAGCAAATTTTTATTGAAAATTGTTGTTTTATTAAAACTTTTCAATAGAACTTATTTAAGTTGATTAAATTTTTTAAAAGAAGTGATGAATAATTTCTTGCGAATTTTCTGTGGGGAATCTCCACTCCAATTCTTGCAAAATTAATTAGAGAATTTCGAGAAAATAGAGAATGAAATTGTGAGCGAAAACAAAGACCAAAGTCATCCATGAATTTGTCCTCCCTCATGAACATATCTACATGTGTAAATATATTTTCAAAATTTATATTTGAAAGTGCTAATGGATAGTATAATATTTTTTTTTAAATATTAACAATAAACTAGTAGTAAGGACTAAATTTAATTTTGACTAAAATTATATAGAATAAAATTAAAAATGTTAAATTATAAAAAATGTCCCTAAACTATGCACTTTGTGTCAAAAATATTCCTGAACTTTTAAAAATTTCAAAAATACCCTTAAACTTTCAAAAAGAGTTAAAAATACCTCTATCATTAGTTTTAAACAGAACCGTTAAAGTCTTGTTTAAAAAATATCCTTGAATGTTTCAAAAGTTTCAAAAATACTCTTAACTAAAAAAAAAAGTTAAAAAATACTTTCACCGTAAGTTTATGAGTAGAAACTGTTAATACCTCATTACAAAAATAATTTTAAAATTAAAAGAAAAAAAGTTTAAAATTGCTCCTAATATTAATATGGTGATCAATTTGTTTGAAGTTTTCTTAAGTTCGAAAGAATGAACTTTAAAACAAATTATAAAGATATTCTCTTTTTTTTTTTTCATATAGGAACTCTCATTTTCCTCTTAATTTTTCAATTCTTAACTTACACCAATTTTTTTCACCAATAAAATTTTAAGTTAAAACATAAAATCCCATAAAATCTCAAATATTCTAAAATCAAAATCTCCTCTTAAACGTACTAAAACGATAAATAGTCAAACAAAAAAAAAAGTGTTCGGTTATTAACACATTCAACTACTATTTTTTTTTTTTATTTTTTTATGTTTAAGTGGAGATTTTGATTTTAGAATTTTATGAGATTTTATGTTTCAAATTTAAATTTTGGTTGGTGAGAAAATTGGGGTAAGTTAAGAATTGGAAAATTAAGAGAAAATAAGAGTACCTATATAAAAAAAAAATGAGGATATCATATATAATTTGTTTTAAAATTCATTATTTTTTAACTTAAGAAAACTTCAAACAAATTGATCACTATATTAACGTTAGGAGCAATTATAATTTTTTTTTTTTTAATTTTAAAGTTATTTTTGCAATGAGGTATTAACAATTTGTGTTCATATACTTACTGTGAATGTATTTTTTTAACTTTTTTTAGTTAAGGGTCTTTTTTAAACTTTTGAAAAGTTTAGGGTATTTTTTAAACAAAACTTTAACGATTTCCATCCAAAACTAACGGCACGAGTATTTTTGAACTCTTTTTAAAAGTTTAAGGTATTTTTGAAACTTTTGAAAATTCAAAGTATTTTTGACACAAAGTGCATAGTTGATAAACATTTTTTATAATTTAATCAATTAAAAATTTGAAACTACAAAAACTAAGACTAGTTCGCCAAACTAAATTTAAAAATTCTCTCTTTCTCGAAGAAATCAAATGAATAACTCGTGTATATACAATTCTTTCTTTCTCTTTCTATTAGACAGAGAACATGAAAGAATTCCAAACTTTAAGATATGAAAACCTTTAAAATCAGTCGAATTTTTTTAAAAGTTGAAACATCATTATTTGACCTTATATAAAACTATTTCATTTACCTAGCCGTGATATCTACTAGATCAAGAATATTTGACTAAATTATATTGCCAAGTTGTTTTAATACTCGTTTCTTCTCATGGCTCAAGTGTGATTTTTTTTTTTTTTTTTTTTTTTTTTTTTTTTTTTTTTTGCAAATATCAATATGTACTTCTAAATTTTAGGATTGTATCTATTAAAACCTTAAACTAATAATTTTATCAATGTAAATACTGAACTTTCACAAGTGTATCAATTTGCATCTTTCTCCAGATTTCACTCGACCAATCTCGTGTGAAATTTATAATTTGAGTCAAGTAAATTAACTATTAATTAATTTTCATAACTCAATCAATTTAAACTCTTCATTACGATTATCTTTGAAAACTATCCATGTATTCATTCTTAAACGTATGTAGACTTCTTCCAATATAAGTTTTACAAAATGGAATAATATGAGAGTAATTGCATGAACGATTCTCAAAGAAAAAGTCTAAATCGATACATTTATGAAAGTTTAGGAGTTCAATTGATATAATGGTAAGTTTCACATGAAAATTTTCCAGATGAAAAGTAATGAAGGGTGTAAATTGATACATTTACAAAAGTTTAGGGTTTAAATTGATACAATTATTAGTTTAGGATTTAAATTAATAAAATCATTAAAGTTTATGGGTATAAATTGTTATTTTTCATTTTTTTTATCTAGATATAATTTATTTGTTAAAAAAACGAATAATTCAAATATATTATATAGTGCAATGAAAGTCAAAAGTAGAAATTTGAAAATAGATCCATGATCGGAGAGACCAAAACTATCTTAACAAATTATAAATTAGAGAATGAAAAGCTATGACAAGATATGATTAATATACTCAAAATAAGTTTCTAAAAATAAAAATGTAATTATAAATAATCACTCAACATTTTATTAATAAAGAAACTCAAATAAGTTTTATATTTAAAAAAGAATGTGTGAAAGGGAGAAAATTTGAACAATGTAATTGATGGAGAGCATGCATATAAAATATAGTTGAATTATTTACAATATTTTTTGGAGTTTAAATAATTTAGATAAATTAAAATCAATAGAGTTTGATAATTAAAGAAGAAAAATCGAAAATTAAAATTTATAAACCAATAACAAAAAAAAAATCATAATGAAAATTTATAAACAAATAATAAACCAATAAAAAGTGTAATGGTAAAAGTATAATAGTAGAACTAATTATAAAATTAGAAAACATAAAAATATTTTCAATTATGGAATTGGTAGCTAAATTATTTTATGTATTTTCACTTTATCTATATTTGATCATCTATTCTATCATCATATAGTCTTAATTATTTTCTTAATTATTATAGGTATATGTTTAGTTTTTTTAATTGCCTTATAATAAAACTTTTAAACTGTTTTGAAAATAAATGGAATTGACAAATTTAAAATTGAAGGAGTGAAAAATTAATAATTTTTTGAACTTTTAATTTTTTTATATTATATAATTAAATATAATTAGAAAAATTAATTTTAGAATAATTGATGCGGAGGTATACATATTTCATTCACTTAATCTCTATTATATATTATAATTGCATTAATTATTTTATACCACACTTTTTTTTAAAAAAAAATCTATGTTACTTTTATAATTTTGAATGTTTCAATTAAAAAAGAAGATTGGTATTTTCATTTTTTTTAATTATTTTGGAGGATGTTTCTATAAAAGATTAGTCTTCGATTAGCTTTTTAAATTATTATTTTTTAAATAAAATAATCAAACTTTTTTTTGTTTTCTAATAAACTTTTCATCCTAAATAAAGATAAAATTAGTTTACTAAATGATTTCATATTATAATTAAAGAAAAATTATTTTACAAATTTTTTTGCATTCCAATTTTTTTAAATTTATTTTTAATAATTAATTAATAGATTAATATATTATTTATAATTGATCAAAAACTTTGTGAGGCATAGGATTAGATAGACTCTTTATTCAATAAAAGTAGCATAAGCTTGTACATCAATAAACTTTTATTTTTCTAACAAATATTTTAAGTAAAATAACAACATACTAATTACAAAAGAACAATAAAAAAATTGTAAACAAAAGAAAATAAAACCTTAGATATATGCATTCCTTAAGATAAATTTGCTCACTTGATAGACAAAACACTACTATACAACTTTGTTTGCACAAAATTTCTAAAGAAACGTGTTTTGTGGAGTTGAACTTGTTTACGTAGATGTAGTTCGATCTCTATTATTTCATTATCTGATTCTCTTTCAATTGAAATGAACTTTAGTCTTCAAGTAGGAAGAATTCGGCTCTCTAGAGTGTAAATTTTCTGAACCCTCAAATGAAGAAGAGCTCATTTATTTATAGAGTTCCCATGTGGGCTCTGCAGGCTTGGGCGGTCCATGGACTTGGCCTTTAGGCCCAACTGATTAGATTTGTCTTTATCAGCCTTTGGGTCAAATTAAGTCTATTTTTACGCTCAATTGGATTCTAGCCCAAACATTAATAATTAATTGAACAAAAAAACAATTAATTTGATCCCACCGTGAGGACGAAAACACGTGGCACCATCGAAATTTGCCAATTTACGTATTCAATTTCAATTTGGGCACATGTCAACTTTTAATTAGTCCCAAATTTAATTATTTCTAATTTCGTCGTTAATTTGAGAAATGACATGACAATTTGTAATTGGTCCAAAATTTGTCATTAAACAAACTTCATCAAAGTGGAGGTTTAAAGCAAAGTTGCAAAAGTCTAAAATTTGAGATCGTCTTCATTCAACACATACATTTCTTACAACTTGAGTATAATACCAATATATTGAGATTCTTTCGAAAAGTTGAAAAGACTTTGAGAGCAATAAATTGAGAGAACAAAAATGAAAAGAATGAAACTTAAAGTGTTGTAAAAAATGTTGAAAAAACACTCTTTTTATAATAGTTGAAGGGTGTGGGTTATAAAAACTTCTTGCATCCTAAAACTTTTAAAATTCTAATATTAATTATAATTAAAATAAAAAAATAATTCTTTTAAGTGGAAGGAAATAACATTTTACATTCCAACTTTTAAATTCTATATATTTATTATTGATAATTAAGAATTAATTTAATAATGTAAGGAAATAACCTTTTACATTCCAACCTTTAAAATTCTATATATTTATTATTGATAATTAACGATTAATTTAATATTTTTTTCAAGATGCTCACCTTTTAATATATTATAGATTTCCATCTTTTATATTTTATTTATTTTCTTTACTAATTTTGTTATTTACAAAAATTATTATACTATATTTATATTTTTTTTTAATTTTAATTTTTTTAATTTTTTTTTTTTTTTTTAATTAAGTTCTTATTGAGTCAAATAGTTCCACACCAAAGGTCTAAAGCCCCAACCTCAAAGGCCATCAAGTTAAGTTATCAACAGAGAATTAATGGCAAGGATCAAATTAGACCCTAATTAAGAGTTCAGAGACTAAAAATGGACGTTTTTAAAATTTAGGGACCCAAATAGAACACATATCAAATTTCATGGATCAAAATAGGATTTAAACCTAGTAAAAATTAGCTAGTCTAATATAGATTATTTGTTATCAATAATAATTTTTTTTTTTTATTTCAATAAATAAAGAGTTGGGATATCGAAGTATAGTTGGTATCTTTATTTACTAAGTTATGTTTGGTTTAACAGATATTAGTAATAATTAGATAATAACAAAAATCAATAATTTATGATTAATGAATATTTTTCATTAGAAATGATTAACAACAATTAAAAACATATCAGTCAAACTACAATAATTTTTATTTTGACTTTTCTAAAATAAAATCTTCAATGATGAAAGCCTACAAGAGCTTTATCTCTCATCCATATAAAATAAAGTGAATATTGTGTTTGTGCAACTTTGTTTGATTAACAAAGTGAACATGGAAAACTTCAAAATCTTTCAATTTCCTTTTGTCAGCTTGCCGTCTTAATAACTAGAAGGAAAATATTAAATAAGTTTTATTTTAAGTTATTATTATACTTCTAATTTATCATCGTCGTCTTAGCTCAAGTGTGTGTGTTTTTTTTTTTTTTTTTTAAAAAAAAAATAGCTAAAGGGCCATTTTAATTTTTTTTTAAAAAAAATAATAGAATGAATATTTCAAAGATATATTATATAAATGATAAATGAAACATTTAAAAGTCAAAAGGAGAAGATTCAAAATTAATCCATAATTGAGAGACCAAATCTATAATTTTCCAAATTATAAATAGAATGAAAAGTTATAAGAAGATCAAATATTTGAATAGTTTGAATAAGTCTGTGAATTGATAATTTATTAAGGAATTGAAAGCAATGAGAATTAATTATAAAGAGAGACAGAGAAAGCAATGAGTATTTGTTAGGGGCATAAGTGACAATATGCCCACTTGAGTTCATCCCCTTGACATAAAAGAAGAAGGGTTTTAGAAAGTACTCTTCTCTTCTCTCTCATAAGTATGATATAAAATAAATAAATAAATAAATAAACCAAAACAAACCTTTCATCTTTTAAGTTATTATTTTTAGTATAATATAGGGTGGAAGAATTCCAACCATAGATTTTTTGGTTATTTACACATATCGCATACCAGTTGAGTTATACTCGCTTTGATATATATTTTAAATTATTAAGAAAGAAATTATTATTTTGGAAAAATACCTTTTTTGTCTTTGAATTTTGGGTCAAATTTTTATTTAGTTCCTTGATTTCCAAATGTTACGCATTTAGTTTTTAAGTTTTGATTTTAGTTTCAATTACATCCTTAGGTTTCAAAATATTACAATTCTACCTCTGACATTTGATTTTTATTTCAATTTGGTCCTTAGATTTCAAGATTTACAATTTTAACTTTAATTTTTCACTAAATAATCATTTTTCTTATTTAGTGTTAATGAATATTAATAAATTTAAAATAATTAAACGAATTATAATTAATTAAGTTTCACTATTTTTCATCATTTTTAATATTAAATTTAAAATTTCACTTCACAATTATTTTAAATTAATTAGTAGACATTATCGTCAATGATTAAAAATGAGCATTTAATGAAAAATCAAGGTTAAAAATGTAAAATCTTGAAATTTAGGGACCATATTGAAACAGAATTCAAATATCAAGGGTAAAATTGAAATTTAGGGACTAAATGAAATCAAAATCAAAACTTAAGAACTAAATATATAATGTTTTGAAACTTATGGACCAAAAATATATTTTTCTCAATTATTTTTCATTAAAAATTATTATTTAGAGATTAGTTAACAATAATATAAATACTTCCCGAGAAGAAATAACTTCATTCAAAATAAATCTAAATTTGAATAATGTTGTTATCAGCTATGTCACAGAGAGCCAAGAGAGCTCATTTTAGCTTAGCTTAGTGAAAAATGTTGTTGATTCTCTTACTTGTAGTTATTTAATTAAAAAAATAAAAATAAAATTAATTTTCATGCCCCTAAATTTTGGGGGAGTTGTATCAATATAATTTAAACTCATCTAACAATTTTATTAATTAAAACTTTAAATATTTATAAACAAATCAATTTTGATATTCTATTAGAACTTTTTTAAAATTTGATTGATGTAAATTAGAGAGAAATGCAAAAATTAAATAAATAGTAACAAATTTTTATGAAATTTGAGTAGTTATTCATTCGCTCGTTCCCTTCTATTTTTTTTTTTTTTTTCTTATTTAGAAAGAATGGAGTGATCATTTTTTTTCTGGCTACTTTAGTGAAATTTTTGGAGAAGCATAATTTTTATTTAGGTAATTATGTGCTAATCCTAAATCAAATCAAGTGAAAATAGTTTACAAACGGTGAAAATTAGTTCACTCATAAAAGTTTAGGCAGTAAATTAATACAATTATTAATTTTGGAGTTTTAATTGATATAACTCTAAAAAATTTAAGGATATAAATTGATATTTTTTTCAATTATAATAATTTTCCTTTTATTTTTTCGCTTTTGAAAATTAAGCCTACTGTTAAATTTCTTGATTTGCTATCTACTTTTTACCAATGTTTTAAAAAATTAAACAAGATTTTGAAAAATAAAAAAAAAATAATCAACTATTGTACTTAAGATACAAATCATTGTAAGAAATTGAAAAGAAATAAGCTTAATTTTCAAAAGCAAAAAATCAAATAGTCATCAAATGATGTCTACTTTTTTTAGTTTTCAAATTTTGACTTAGTTTTTGAAAACAGTGACAAAAAGAAGATAACAAAGCAAGAAATTTATTGATGGAATTAGTACTTGTAGGTTTAATTTTTACAAATAAAAAATAAAAAATAAAAAATAAAAAATTAAATGTTAATGAAATGTTCATAATGGGCTAGAAAGGAGAGTGAATTTGAACAATGATATTGCCAAATAAAACGCATCTCTAGAGCACAAATAGCTATATAATAAAGAGGGCTATTTGAGTTGCAGCTGAAACCTATTCTTTTATTTATTCATTTATTTATTTTATTGGTTATAGCATATCAATTATAACAGAACCATACTCAAACCATGATGTGTTGATATTCATTTTCAAACATTCCTTTGGTGGGGAGACTCTACTCAATATATATGTGTATGCACCTACTTCCAATGCATTTATTGATATATTTGATTTTTTATTTAAGGATTCTCAAATTCGAGTATGTTTGGCCCAAAGAGTTAGTGGGTTCCACTACTAAACAACATCAATTTTATATTGTATCAACTCTTTACACTATGTGGGCCCATGAGTTCACAACTCTCCGTACTTCATAACTCTTTACTTCTCACTATTCCACTTCTTACACCAAACACCTCATCTCTAAAATCTATAAATGACACAATGACATGATTATTGAAAATATTTTGTAGGGTAATTAGATGAAAAATTCAACTAAGATCTTGCATTTTCTTATTCTCATCTCTAATATAATATAGGTTAAAATATCATTTTAATCCTAGCGTTCTTTGAGATCTATTTAATTGTAGTCTTTAAATTTCAAAGGTTCAATTTTAGTTTATTTATTTTCAATAACTCTTAAAGTTAGTCGATATTGTCAGTTATTGTTTCTTTTTCAAAAAATTTTAATTATTTATTGACATTTTTACTATTAATTTTGTAAACAATATTCACATTTTGTATTTTCTTACCTGAATGGTATTATTATTACTTAATCAATTTCGATAAAATTTAATTTTGAGAGATTAAATTCAAGATTTATTGAACATACAATGAGTAAAATTAGACATACGATAATAATATAGACTAAAAATTTAAACCAACTCTAAAGTATAAGACCAAAATAGTATTTTAATCTAATGGAAAAAAAAAATTTAAGAGAAAACTTACAACCTCTCTTATTATGAAGGTTAAAATCTTTTTTTACTGTTCCAGAGATCTAAAATATAATATTATATTAATAACATTTTTTAAATTAGTGTAGGTTCAAATAAGTTAAAATTGTTTGGTAAAGTTAGATTCAAATTTATGCCAAAATGTTCATTAATCTAAGAGATAATTTACACATATTCTAGATTTTAGAACATTTTCAGTCCCCACTGTCCAACTACATAAAGATTTATTTTGAGTTAAAAAAAAAAGCCAAAACCTATATTCATTTGTAAATAATTAAAAGAAAAAAGAAAAAAGAAAAAAAAAGGAATTAGAAAGATATCTTGTTTGCAAAGTTTTAAAAACAACACCAAACATAAGTGCGTAACTTTGGCTTTAATATTATTTTTCTAGGTTTCGGTAATTATTTTTTGTCCTTGTACTTTTCAATTTTTTTATTATAGTCCCTATATTTTTAATTTTTGTTAATTTTAGTTCTAAATATACGTTGAAATGTCGGTTTCGATTTCTATAGTTTTAAAAAGTGATAATTTTTGTTCCTTTGTTTTTACTTTTATCTTACTTCTTTTAGTCAAAATTTTAGAATAACACTTTATTGACTAAATTTCATAAAATGTACCCATAATTTTGTATTAAAGGGTCTCCATTGTGTATAAAAATTGTGTTAAAATTCTGCAAACGGAAATTAATATGAACACCTCTTAAAGAGTACATGAATCAAAACATACTTTTTGAAAGTATATAGAAAGTTATAGGAATCAAAATGAACAAATGTTGAATGTACAAAAACCAAGATGAACATTTGAAGAATGGATGGTTAATTCAAGGTAATCAAGCAATAAATCAAAGTATAAAGACCAAATTAGTAATTAGATCATTTTCTTTAATTGTTTTATTACTCTATTAATCATTCACAAGCCATTTGTTATGTGAATCCACTAATAAAAATGCACTATGTTTTTTTTGGTTAAATTGTAAGTTTAGTCTCAACTTTTAAAAGAGTTTAATAGTTAGTATCTAAACTTTAAATTTCGTGTTTGAATTTTAAACTTTCGGTCTAATATTGACTAATTAAACTTTTAATTTAGCCATTTTATTTTGTATTAATAACCATCATTCTCCACATAAGGTTGTTTTTGCTATGCGGCCAAAAGAGATCATCAACCCTTGAAAGAACAATTTCAAAAACGAAAGTTCTTTCGAAGTTAGTTCATTAATCCAAATTCCTTACTTGAGTATTAGGATTGTAGAGCTCAATTTTCTTTGAGAATATTGAATTATGCTAGAGAGGAGTTGCTCTCGAAGAATGTCATTGACATCTTTGAGAAGATAATAATTGTTTTTTCATATTTCTTCACCGTTGCTATTTTTTTTTACTCTTGTCATTTCATTACAACTTTCCATTGTTTTGTACTTATGAATTTTACATCAATGGAGCATTCGTTTATTTTTATTCATCATGAGCTAACTTTTCTAAAAGATTCAATTTTGATGGATACCCTTAAAGAATAAGTTAACTTATAAGTTAGATTTGCTAATGTTCATTTATATTGTGTTAGTTCACTTTACTAAACTAAATAATAAAATACTAAACTAAATAATAAAAGTTAATTTAAATTGGTCACTTAAGTTAGGACATAAAATGTTGATCAGTTTGAAGCAATATGGTAATCTTCTTATAAATAGAATATAGGAGAAGAGCCTCAAAATAGGTCTTCATGTTTGACTGTAGAAATAAGGCACACCTATAGGATCTAATGGATTGTATTCTCAATCATCGAAGTTAAAATTAACCTTAGAAATATAGGTTTAATTGATTAGACTCCTAAATGTAGTTGAATCAAGGTTGAATATGATGCAAATTTAATTCATAACATAAGAAAGGTAAAATGCAGTGACAAATTAAATATTCATAAGTAATCTTCTTAGAGTTGAAAATTGATTGAATCTTATGCTTTTCATTGTAATTTATTACTTGCACAAATCATCATATTCGAATATTTCTTTGGTTACATTCGACTACAATTTGAGAATAATTTTCTTTTAAATGTTAAATTTTGCAAAAAATCTCTTGGAATACATTACTTGAAATTTCACTTATTGCTTGTACTTCATCAATGTGCACTTGCACCTCACTAACATTTTCTCAATGATTCTTGCACTAACGAATGAACTCACACACATTTTAGTCATTAGTATCCAAAAGTCTTGTCACCCATGTACTATATTTCCCTTCTCTGCAGCTTTTTATTGAACATGGCAAGTGGGGGTGACAAGATTAATTAGGTCAGTTATGAAGTTTTGTTTCCTAATAATTAAAGGATAAATATTCAACCATCAATAATTTGGAATGATAATTGATATCTAGTTATGTCAATGAACAAATAATAAATTTTACATGTTATTTATTTTCAATTGACCTAAGATAGAATGTTGTCCTTAGAGGACAAGGCATGGGATCTGTAGACCAAATGAATGTTGTATAATTGGATAGGTAGTAAAAATTAAGTTCTTTTTCGTGCAAGCGCGGTTACCCGAACCCGGCCCGCCCGGACGGATGGCGGCGGCAGTGCGCGTGTGGTGAAAGGGTTATACTTCCACTACCACATTTTGGAAGCTCCCTTGCAAGCACTTGTAATATATACCCTCTTGCCACTCCTTAATCTTCCAATGTGGGATAACTTCTCTCTTTTTCTTATAAAAATATCTTTTTCCTTTTTGCTATGGGCCAAAAGCCCAAAGTCATTCCTAACAATCCCCCACGAATGACTGGAATAGCAAGTAGTGTGAAACAACAAAACGATTTGAAAACCAGTTTCTGAGCTACGAAAGAAGAATAAACTTAAACATCAATATCTTACGATTTGAATTGATGCATAGTGAAGTAGGGCAACAACCTTATTAGTGGGAGTGAGTTTTACCTCTTGAACTTTCACCTTTTATGGTTGAGACCCCCACAACACGTTCTACTTCTTGAATTTTCCTTGATTCCGCGATACAAAATGTGCTATATAAGGCCATGCACATAAACCTCGGGTCGACGTGAAAGCTCTAGAAAGAGACCCTTAAACTCTTTCATAGGAGGCGGCCACACCTCCACATTCACGATTATTGCTTCATCAAGTCTATCGCAACAGACCACTCAAAACTGAGCTATGAAGACTTCTCATTCAGTCCACACCTGGACCAACTTCATCAAGTCTGTCAAAAGACAAACCACTCATAACTGAACTATGAGGATTTTTCAACTTCCATCAGGTCCATACTAGAACCATCCAAAGAAAGGGCTATGGATCTTTAAGGTTTTGATTATCTCCATCAAGTCCACGTAGAACCACCCAAAGTAAGGGCTATGGAGTTTTTATGGGTTTAAGTCCCATACATAACGAAGATTCCAGAATTATTCTCCTTGTTAGGCCTTTGGTTAGAGGATCTGCCAAGTTCCTCTTTGACCTCACAAACTCCAAAGAGATAATTCCTCCTTTCAACAACTGTTTCACAGCTCCATGTCTGAGACGTATATGTCTCCTTTTGCCATTATATACACTATTTTTGGCAATTCCTATGGCAGCCTGTGAGTCACAGTGTAAAGAGACAGGTACTGATGCCCCCCCACAATGGTACATCTCTCAATAGGCTTCTAAGCCATTCTGCCTCTTGTCCTACCAATTCTAGAGCAATAAATTCTGACTCCATGGTGGACCTAGCTATACAAGTTTGTTTTGCAGACTTCCATGATATGGCCCCTCCTCCTAATAAGAACACATATCCACTAGTAGAGCTTACTTCGAAATTGTCCGTTACCCAATTTGCATCACAATACCGTTCTAATACAGCAGGAAATTTATTAAAATGCAAACAGTAGTCTATAGTACCCTTAAGGTACCTTAACAAACGACGAAGTGCAATTCAATGATCTTTGTCAGGGTTATGTGTATATCTACTCAACCTACTCACAACATATGCAATATCAGGTCTAGTGTAGTTCATTAGAAACATAACACTTCCTATAATCTTTGCATATTCAGATTGAGAAACACTATCTCCTTTATTTTTCTTAAGGCTCATACTGGCATCATAAGGTGTTCTTACAGGAGCATCATCAAAACAGTCAAATCTCTTTAACATTTTTTCTATGTAGTGTGATTGGCACAAAGAGAACCCATTCTCAGTTCTTCTTATCTTAACACCAAGTATTACGTCAGCTTCTCCTAAATCTTTCATTTCAAAATGTGACGATAAAAGTAACTTGGTTTTATTGATTACATCTATGTTTGTTCCAAAGATAAGCATATCATCAACATACAAACATATAATCACACATTCTGCTCCAAACAATTTTGAGTAAACACAAGTATCAGAGGAATTTACCTTAAAATCGTTGTTTACTAATGTATTGTTAAACTTTTCATACCATTGTTTTGGAGCTTGTTTAAGACCATAAAGAGATTTTTTAAGCTTACAAACTTTATTTTCTTGACCGGTAATTGTAAAGCCTTCGGGTTGTGTCATATATATTTCCTCTTCTAGATCACCGTTAAGAAAGGCTGTTTTTACATCCATTTGGTGAATCAATAGTCCGTGAATGGATGCTAGTGCAATTAAAGCTCTAATTGTAGCTATTTTGGTCAGAGGGGAATACGTGTCAAAATAATCAATACCTTGTTTTTGTGTATACCCTACTACCACTAACCTAGCCTTGTACCTCTCAATTGAACCATCAGGTCTTGTTTTCTTTTTGAAAATCCATTTACATTTGATAGGCTTACTTCCTTTGGGAAGATCTACTAGGTCCCAAGTTTGATTCATCGTTAGAGAATCTAGTTCACTCTTTATAGCTTCCTTCCAAAGGCTAGAGTCTACTGAGCTTAGGGCCTCTAGGTAAGTTTTAGGATCTTCATCAATTAGATACATGCATGCAAATTGACAATCTATATCATCTGACCTTTTAACTAGAAAGGTAGTCAGAAAATCAGGGCCATAAGTTTTATCAGTCCTTTGTCTTTTATTTCTTTTAGGTTCAATTTCATGCATGCTATCACCAGTTTTAGTTTCAGGCATGTCATTAAAAGATTTATTATTATTATCTTCACTTTTATGCATATGATCAACTGAGGAAGGTAAACAGATAGAAGCATTATCACAATTAGGTATTCTAACTACTTCATTATTTGATTTTATCATGGGAAATATATGCTCAAAAAATTCTGCATCTCTATATTCACATATAGATCTATCATTCAAACACATAAATCTATATGCAACACTATTTTGAGCATAACCAATAAAAATACAGTCAAAGGTTTTAGATCCTACCGTAGGTTTCTTGAAAGTAGGATACACTACCTTAGCCAAACACCCCCACACTCTCAAGTAGTTGAGATTGGGTGCATATCCTCTCCATAGTTTGTACGGCGTTTTATCCAGCTTTTTATGAGGAATCCTGTTAAGAATGAAACAGGCAGAAAGCGCAGCTTCTCCCCACAAATTGTCAGACAGTCCAGAACTCAAAAGCATGGCATTCAACATTTCTTTAATTGTTCTATTTTTTCGTTCAGCTATGTCATTTTGTTGTGGTGAATAAGGTGCAGTGAATTCATGAATAATGCCATTTGATTCACAAAATTCTTTAAGAGATTTATCACTATATTCACCACCTCTATCTAACCTTAACCTTTTTATTCTTTTGTCTAATTGATTTTCTACTTCTGCTTTATATTTCATAAACATACTGACAGCTTCATCTTTTGTTTTTAAAAGATAAATTTTAGTATATCTAGAAAAATCATCAACAAAAGATATGTAATAATTTTTTTCCCCCTTTGCTTGCAGTATTTTTGAAATCAGCTAAATCAGAATGAATTAATTCAAGTAATTCTGTGCTCCTATTAGTCACAGGTTTAAAAGGTTTTTTTAGTGCACTTTGCTTCTACACATATAGAACATTTTCCATTTTCATGTGATTTCAGATGCATTGATAAGGTTTAATGCTTTAAGTTTTTTAATCGATGCATTATTCACATGTCCTAGTCTACCATGCCACAAATCAAACGATTCATCAATATAAGCAAAACTAGAAGCATTTTCATTCATTTTAGAACAGACATTAATAATGTTTAAAACAAACAGACCATCATCTAAGTACCCCTTACCAACAAAGTCACCATTTTTTGTTAGAACAACCTTGTTGGCCTCTAGTACAATTTTAAGCCCAGCCCGGTTCAACAAACTCCCAGACACCAGGTTCCTACGTAAAGAAGGTACATACAAAACATCACTCAAAGATAAAGTTTTTCCAGAGGTTAGTTTTAAGAGAACCTTCTCTTTTCCAAGTACCCCTGCGGTTGCATAGTTACCCATGAACATGCACTCGCCGTCTGCTGAGTCTTGAAATTCATGAAACAACTCCCGGTTGAGCAAAAATGTCGAGATGCTCCTGTGTCAAGAATCCAATCAGATTTGTTTTCCACCAGATTTGTTTTCCACCAGGTTTGCCTCCACAACTACAGCAGCAATTATGTCATTCTGCTCCGTAAGATGGGCTTGTGGATTAGGTTGTTGATTCGGCCTCCCTTTCTTTTGATTGCATTGGTACGCTTTGTGTCCTTGTTTTCCACAAACATAGCAAATAATCTTTTTCTTCTCGATCTTGCCATAAGATGTTTTGTGATGTTCCTTCTTCTGAACAGACTTATTTTTGGCAAAATGTTTGGTATTATTTTTGAACCTATTATTGTTAACATCAGAAGACTCAACCAAATTAGCATTAACTGAATTTAAATGTTCAGAAATTAGCTTATCTTTCTATCGGTTCGCTTCTTCCGTGCGCATGTGAGTGATCAATTCCTGCAGTATTAGATCTTTTTTCTTGTGTTTCAAGTGATTCCGGTAGTCACTCCAAGATGGTGGAAATTTCTCGAGCAGTACGTTTGCTTGGAGGACTTTACACATTTTCATGCCTTCAGATAGCGCATTCGCCACCAAATTTTCGTATTCATGCACTTAATCCACAATTGGTTTGTCGTCCGTCATCTGGAATTGCAACCATTTTCCAATGACATACTTCTTGCGACCAGCATCGTCCCCTCCATACCGAGAGTCCAGAGTGTCCCATATCACCTTTGCTGACTTCTGTATCACGAACAAGTCAAACAGGGAGTCTGTCATATGATTCAGCAAGTGGCCACGGACTGTCTTGTTGTCTTTGTCATACTTTTCTGAATCTACAGCAGGTTCGGATCTAGACTGACTGGATTCTGTCGGATCTGAGACTTTGGAGCTGTCTGAATCTGTGATTTTTGGGCTGTCCAAGTCAATCACAACAGTGCTCTTACCTTTATCAGATCTGACGGTGGTGAGGATGTAATCTACTTCCAATTGCTCGAAGAAGATGAGAAGCTTCTGTGACCAGCGACGATAATTGGATCCGTCCAGAGGTTCCAATTTTGACAGATCTGGAAGGACCTTACCGTTCTTGATCGACATCTGGAATATAGGATTTCTTGCTTTCAACTTGTAGACCAGATGAACGTTGCTGTGCCATGGATAATTCCACTGCCTTGAAAGCAAGAACAGCGCGACCTCGGTGCTATATCGCAAACAACCGGTTGCTCCCCAAGGTTCATATAGCACCCGAACGCTGGCGTGCACTGGCCGGAGATCGGATTGGAATCAAAGGAAAACGGCCGCAGCTCAGAAGCGGGAGATTGAGAAAAAATCAGAGAGAAAAGAGAGTGACGGCTAGACGGCTAGGGTTTTTTCGTATCTGCTCAAAAAATAAAAATAAAATGGTTAAAAAAAATTAAACTGTTTTATAATTGGATAGGTAGTAAAAATTAAGTTCTTTTTCGCGCAAGCGCGGTTACCCGAACCCGGCACGCCCGTCCGATCAGATGGCGGCGGCGCGCGTTTGTTGAAAGGGTTATACTTCCACCACTACCACATTTTGGAAGCTCTCTTGCAAGCACTTGTATATATACCCTCTTGCCACTCCTTAATCTTCCAATGTGGGATAACTTCTCTCTTTTTTCTTATAAAAATATCTTTTTCCTTTTTGCTATGGGCCAAAAGCCCAAAGTCATTCCTAACAAGATCTACCCTCAAATTGGGCAAGGTAGTAACTAGGGTTGAATTTCATCATTTAATAGAGTCCAACGATATCTTATAACTAAATTGATGTAAGGCAAGTCTCCGCCCAAATGTTTATAATTAGTATTGTCGAGGGTTGCCCAAGGTAAGGCCTAAAGCCCACAGGCAGTCCCAAGTCCAAAGGGTGCCAAGAAAGGGCATAGGGAGCGCTTGTCTCGAAAGAGAAATAATAGTGGCTCGGAGTTTGGACTGACCAGCCGAACCGGTGAATATATACCAATTAAAAAATAATCAAATTAGGTCCGGGACTGACACCCTACAACCTCGAGGGCTAGAAACGTCTCTGACACCATTGCTGTCACATGTAACCGTGGATGTATGTCAGAGGACTAGCTTATAAATGACCCTTGCTTTACAATTTGAAAATTAGGAACCCTTTTATTGAACCACTAATATTAAATTCTAAAATGGCTAAATCAAGTTGACGTCAATCCAAAGGGAAGAATTAGATTTGAATTACCTTTTGATCGAAGACCAAAAGATAAAAAGAATTAGTTCTTCAATCCAAGTTCGAATACTCCACAAGTAAGATATCAGACTTACCTGAATGTACTTGGCATACAACCTTAATTCAAGAATTGTAAAGTGATGATGAGACTCTGACATCTATCAGAGTATTTTTATTTTTTTAAAAAAATTCTAAAAAGTCAAAAATAAAAAACTCCTATACTATGTTCCCTTTCACTCCATAAAACATATCCTATTTAACCGAAAGGACTTAAAAGTCCATTCTACCCCTAACTCAAAAATACTAAAATCCCAATTAAGACATATATGCGTCCAAAACTGGAAAATACCAAACTAAAGTATGCTTGCAAATAAAATAACACTAATGAAATTTAACAAAGGTCAATCAATTTCATCTTGCAACATCAAATGAAATCAATTATAGAGCTTATGATAAGTTGTTGTTGTTGTTTGAATCACCTCAATTGAATTTATTTCTATTTGTTTGCAAGAATTCAATGTTAACTGTAGCTTCTTGGCTCTTGAATGTGTGTTTGGCCCTGGAGGTAACACGAGGACATCTTGGTTCATATCGACCTCATTTGACCACCCCAAGTAATCTCCAAAGAAGAGATCCGACCTTAGTACTTCTTTTTTGTGCTTAGCTAAATTAGCCACTCCTTGTACTAACGTAAGCATTAGAGTGCAGTAGGCTCGACACCACACCAGTGCAAGGATCTCCAAGGATCTCTTACACAGATCAGCTCAGAAGATATCAAGACCAGATCAAAGGGAAGCAGGTCGGAGATCAAGGCCACTAGACACCCACAACGAAGCCCAACGCAGACGAGATTCAAAGCCAACATATATGTCACATTAATATTTTACTAACAATACCAACGTCGTGAATTAAAAGTTTGTAAAATTTAGAAGCAAAAGGTTGATAAAACAATACTTCCCTACAACTAGTAAACTTTGTTTTTTTTTCTCCTACAAATACACATATATTCTTTTAAAAGTTTCAATAGTATCCCTAACGTCTTTCATATATGCATATTTTCAAACTATCATTAGAGTTAGAAATTCGTTAGAATGTTAGATGAAAATTAAGACTTGAAACGATGCAACGATACCTATAACAAAAATTGAGATTTGAACACTGATGCTTGTTTCAGATTTTGATTTTCATTCAAAATTCAAAACTTTTCTTTTAAAAAAAAGTCAATTGTAATATTGAAAATTTTAAAAAATATATGTGTACTTTCAAAACACAAAAGAGCTTTTCTTTTTATTATTATTAATTTAGCCCCACGTTTATATCCTATCAACTAAATTTATTATTTTTTTTTCTTTTTGAAGCAATATCAACTAAATTTAGGTTGAAGAAAAAAAATAAAGATTTAAACATGTTAAAGAAACATCAAGTTAGTGCTCTAATCCCCATAAGATGAGAAGGCTCCTAATTTTTAAGAACACATGGATAATTGCTTTCTCTGGTCAAACAGTATTGCACCAGTCTTCTCCACTAAGAAATTTAATTCTAAAACCCAAAAATTAAAAATTAAAATGAATAAAAATTGTTAAAACAGACCTAACTAAACCAACATAAAGTTGTTTAATTCAACTCATATAAAGCTTAGATTATCAAGTTTAAGGGTAGAGGTTTGATTCTTCCATTTCTAATATTGTTTAAAAATAATAACATAAATTTGTATTATCAATTTTAACGTCACATATTTGATTCTATGTTAAATAACACTTAGTCCATAAACTTTTATTAAATTAACAATTTAGTCCTTAAATTTTAATAAGTAATGATTTAATCCCTGTTCTTTATAATTGATAACAATTTAGTTTCTATCGTGAAATCAAAATTAAGTGTTAACTTTTATCATGTAAAGACTTAATTGTTATAGGTTATAAAGAAATTTGATTTTCGATCAATTTATCAATTTATACCAGTAAGAAATTTTATTAAAATTATATTGATATCTTTTATGATAAAATTTAAAACAATATAAATTATAAAGTATCAAGTATCAAGAATAAATATTAAATTGTTACGAATTTAAAAATATAAAAATTAAAGGCTACTACATGAAACTTGAGGACTATTTTTTAGTTTTTTTTTTAATTAAATAAAAAAACATGAAATTGAATTCACAGAAGCAAAAAGACAAAATCCTATGAGTGGAAGACTGAGTCGGATATATTCTGTCACCCACCCAAATGACTGATCCACAACACTCTCGACGCGTCAACGAATCTCTTTAATCATCAAAAAAAAAAAAAAAAAAAAAAAAAAAAAAAAAAAAAAATCATATTGCTTTCCAAATTTCATGTTCATTTTGAATTTCATTTGGGTTTCATTTGGATTTCTTTGCTGTGACGAAGCAACCACGATTTGGGTCGAATTTGGATAGCGAAAGTGGGGCCTTTTCTCTTCCTTTGCCTTTCACTCTGCTTTGACTTTGACTGTGAAGCCGCTACGAAGAAAAGTCGCACCTTCTTCCCCCTTTCTTTCTTTTTACCCTCTTCTCTCCTGAATCAACTGGATAAAACCCCCATTTCTTCCATTCTTAGCATCTCAATTTCACCCTCCAATCGAGGCCTTCTCGATTTCTCTCTTTTCGCGACCAGTTTTTTCAATCATTGAACCTCTTTCTTCCTTCAATTCACTTCCAGGTAGGAACAATCTTTCCATTTTTTCATGTTTATGTTCTGCTTCTCTTGAATCCATCTGTTTTTCTGGCTTTTTCTTTGTGTTTCTCACATGGGTTTGGCTTGAATCGATCTGGGGTTGTGTTAATTTTTGAGTTTCTGTTGGTGGATTTGGATGGTTTGAGAGTTTTTTCATGTTTGTTCTTCTTTTGGGTCTTTCAAGAAGTTTAGAAAGTTATGTCGGTGGATGAAAACTTCTGAAATAAAGATCGATTGCGTTTAGGAAATGATTTTTGCTTAGATACCCATCTCTCAAACGTTTGATTTGTATAGGTTTCTGATTATTATGGGTTGAAATCTTGCAGGAACTGGATATGTGCAGTGGCTCTAAGAATAAAGTTGCTTCCTCGAATTCCGCCATGGAAGCTAGGTTTCTGAAGCTTAGCGAGGGGGCTTTATTCTCCGCGAATTCAATCTTGCTTGAACTATCGGCCTCTGATGATGTAGAAGGGTTCAAGAGAGAGGTTGAAGAGAAGGATTTGGATGTCGACGAGCCAAGTTGCTGGTATGGAAGAGGAATTGGGTCAAAGAAGATGGGTTTTGAAGAAAGAACTCCACTGATGATTGCTGCCATGTTTGGAAGCTCCAAGGTTGTCAAGTACTTAATTGAGACAGGCAAAGTTGATGTCAACAGGGCTTGTGGTTCAGATTTGACCACTGCCCTTCACTGTGCCACTGCTGGTGGCTCTTGTTCTTCCCTTGAGACCATCAAGCTCTTGCTCGACGGATCTGCTGACGTCGATTGTGTCGACGCCTACGGGAGAAAACCTGTTGATTTGATTGTTTCAGCTTGCAGGATGGTGTTCAATTCAGGAAGAAAGGCTATGGAGATGTTGTTGAGAGGAGATGGTATGGCTGGGGAAGGTGATCTGAGTCTTTACCTTGAAGAAGACCAGCAGAAGATCACAACTTCCCCATCTGCAAAAGAAGGAAGTGACAAGAAAGAGTATCCAGTTGATGTATCGCTGCCCGACATCAACAGCGGGATATACGGTACTGATGATTTCAGGATGTATACTTTCAAAGTGAAGCCTTGTTCGAGGGCGTATTCACACGATTGGACCGAGTGTCCTTTCGTTCATCCTGGCGAGAACGCCAGGCGTAGAGACCCCAGGAAGTACCCATATAGTTGCGTCCCGTGCCCTGAATTCCGGAAGGGGGCTTGCCCAAAGGGAGATTCCTGTGAGTATGCCCATGGTGTTTTTGAGTCTTGGCTCCACCCTGCTCAATACCGAACCCGGCTCTGTAAGGACGAGACTGGCTGTACAAGGAAAGTCTGCTTCTTTGCTCACAAACCTGATGAGTTGCGCCCTGTATATGCATCAACAGGCTCAGGCATGCCATCACCTAGGTCTCTTTCGAGCAGTGCTGCAGATATGTCTACCATGAGCCCGTTGGCTCTTGGTTCATCATCGTTGTCGATGCCGACTACCTCAACACCTCCCATGTCTCCCTTAGCATCAGTGTCTTCCCCTAAAAATGGAAACTTGTGGCAGAACAAGATTAACCTTACCCCTCCTGCTCTGCAACTCCCTGGTAGTCGGTTAAAGGCCACCTTGAGTGCAAGAGATTTGGATTTAGAGATGGAATTGCTCGGGTTAGAAAAGAACGCGAGCCAATTACAACATCAACAACAGTTGATCGACGAGATAGCCCGGCTCTCCTCTCCTTCTTACTGGAGTGCAGATGTAAGCAGGAGTGCAGAGTTGAAGCCAGCGAACCTTGATGACATGTTTGGATCATTAGATTCTTCCTTATTGTCTCAGTTGCAAGGCACCTCGCTAAAAACGCCAATCTCAGCTCAAGTTCAATCTCCGACTGGGCTGCAGATGCGTCAAAACATGAACCAACTCCGTGCAAGTTACCCAGCTAACCTATCATCCTCACCTGTAAAGAAACCCACCTCTTTTGGCTTTGACTCATCAAGTGCAGTGGCAGCTGCAGTGATGAACTCAAGGTCTGCTGCCTTTGCAAAACGAAGCCAGAGTTTCATTGACCGAGCTGCAGTGAACCGTCTTCCCGGGTTCACCGGAGCTGCAAATTCTGCAGCTACAATGTCTTCCCATCTCTCAGATTGGAACTCGCCCGATGGCAAACTAGACTGGGGACTGCACAGCAATGATCTCAACAAACTCAAGAAATCTGCTTCGTTCGGGATCCGAAACAACGGGATAGGAACTCCCACATTCGCTCCACCAGTAGAGGAACCTGATGTCTCTTGGGTTAACTCCTTGGTCAAAGACGTGCCCTCCGAAAGCTTTGGTCTGTTCGGTGCCGAGAAGCGTCCATACAACCTCAAAAGAGAAATCAATGAGATGCTCCCTTCCTGGATGGAGCAGCAGCTGTATGCAGAGCAGGAGCAGATAGTGGCATAAGCAGCACTGCCAAAATCCCTCTTCATTATGCTAACAATATCAAGTTCTTCACATTTCATTCAATATTTGATTACAGAAACTAAAGTTTAAAGGTAGTAGTAAAAAGAGAATTGTTCTAAAGGCAATTCTAGTTCAAAAAACACCCTGAAGTTTCGGTATGGGGTCGATTGATCTTCAGACAGATGAGTAACAATCTATCTGATGATCAGATTAGTAAGATATCTTTGTATTCTTTTCATTGTATTATATTATATTTGTTAATTTTTTTTCTCCATTTTGGGGCTGATATAAGAAGATGAATATGTATCTTTTCCACTCTAGTGTAATAATAAGAAAGACGTAATGTTTCCAATAGCTCTGATTTCTTCTTTAGATTGTCTTGTGCAAAAGTGATCCAGGTACTTTCATTACTCTTTTAACTTTTCTGCTTAAACTAGCCCTTTGGAGGTTTAAAAGTTATGCATTAGAACGTGTTCTTTTGAGATGCAAAAGGCCAACGAATCCTTCTCTTTAAGATTCATCCAACAGCTTGTTGGGAATGGAATCATCCAACTGAATAACCATATGCTTGCTTCAACAAGATTTTTTCAGGTCGGTTTCGATCCGATTTCGATTTTAGTTCAGTCAAAGTCATATTAAGGAGGGCATGCTTGATCTATAGGTTTCGTTCATTTCATTTGAAGTGACAAACGTATTTCGGATGAGGGTTCAAAACCCCTTTTTCAATCCTAAATTTCTTATTTTTAGTATAGGTAGAGTATGGAATTCTTGTAAATTTTTATTCAGAAATGATATATTAACAAATGGTTAAGAAAGACTTAAAAAAATTGAGAAGTACCATTGCTTAGATGAAAGTAATTTAAGGTAAGTAAAGATGATGTTGCCAGGTTGTAGGAACATGTTGGAGCTATTAGATGCTGAACTCGGATTTTAAATTTTTGTTCAAATCTCGAATCAAGAACATTATCATTTGAACTTTTAACTTGAAAACATGAGTACGAGTCCATTATGGATGAGCTAACCCACCCTTAAATCATCGTCGTATGGAAAAATGAAGGGTAGGCAGAGCCAGGCAGGCACAGACAGAAACAGAAGAGAGACAGCAAACTAAAAGCCTTTGCTGTTAATATTAAAAAATTAATATTGTTTAGGATTGGGACAGAATTGAGGTTGTCGAATTGGGTGGTGGGCCCATTGTGTATTGACTTTTTTAACCTCATTTATTCTTTTCATAGCCGCCCATGATATTTTTTCTAATCCAAAATCTTTTGATGGGTAGCAAGAGATTGAGAAAAAGGAGAGATTTTTCTTTGAAGTTTCCTCTTTTTTATCCTTCTGTTCAAAGGGTTCCACAACCGTCAGATTTGGAGGCCCTTTCAATAATTCAACTTAAATTATACTCAAATATTCATCAACTTTCAAAACTTTCATTTTTATTCTTCAATTTTAAAATTTTATTAAAAATAAAAGACTATAACGTTGGTAAAAAAAAAAACAAATTATTTTTGGTTAAAATAAAATATAAAAGTTGATGTGACAAAGGGTTAGTATTTTAGACTAAAAAATTGAGCTGACCGATTGAAACTAACTTCTTGGTCGGTCGGTTTGGCACTAAGCTTGATCGGTGTCGATTTTGTTTATTTACAAATCAACCAATCGATCGATCTTCTGCACCAAAATGCGAGAAACCGACTGACTGGTCGATTTGTATAACTCTAATTTCACTCGACTTCCCATTTCAATTACAACAACCAGAAATTCTTCCACCTCTTTTGCACAGCACCGACCACCCAACCACCACGCCCGTCGTCTAATAGTTGATGTTTAAGAATTAGAAGTTGTATGTGATATTATTTATAAGTTACAACTATATAGAAGTTTAATATCATTATTACTATTTATGTCATTTCAAAATATATCAATTTTAATCTTATTGTTACGAGAAAAACAACTCTCCAAGAAATTTTGCTTTTTAAAAGTAAAAAGTTTTCAAAGTCGAAATGTAAAATTGAAACTTTTCAAAGACTAGCAATATAATCAAAACTCGCCCCAAAATTTAGGGGTATTTTGAATATTTTTAGTAGTAAATAAAAGTTTTATATGTAATTTTGGTTGCTTTTAGTTGCTTTTGGTTGTCTTTTTAGTTTTTAGTAACTATACGAAATATGAGCTTTAGTTTTCATGACCCCGTTTAATAATCAATTTTTTTTTTTTAAAAAAAAGTAAGTTTGTAAACACTACCCTCACCCATAAGTTTTTATGTTTTGTTATTCATTTCTATTCATGTTTTTAAAAAACGAGTCAAATTTTCAAAATCTAAGATTTTAACTTGTTCAATTAGTAATGAATATACAAAGACTAACAAAATTCATATATGCAATAATGCATATACGAATATTGCTATACATCTAGTTCTTTAATTATTTATTCCGAATTCATTCAACTAATTTATTTTTATGTCTCACAACTCACTAAAATATTTTTAGTGTATGTCAATTTGTAAAAGATAATAATGTCTTGTTTGAATTTCATTTTTTCTAACGTACGCCAATTCAATTCATAAAAAACAACAAACATCAATGTCTTGTTTGAATTTCAATTTTATTTGTGGGCTATTAAATAAATACTAAACTTCTTATCAATCATTTCCATATGGGATGGTTCATAAGGACTTTCATTGATTCAATCTATTTGAATGAAATTGTTTGAACACTATATATGACAATTATAGTTTTGATTTCCTTGTAACAATTATATTTTATTTAATAAATAACATTTTCCCATCATTATTCAAGTGGGAAAGCTTAATATACTATGATTTTCAAATCTAACATCCAAAACACTTTGAACTTGTATAACTTTATTCTATTGGATTCTATCCATATTGCTTTTAATAATGATTTCAAATATGATATTAGTGTGTATTTTTCACATGAGATATTGGTTTATAATTTCTTTTGGTCTAAGTTAAGAGTTATTATTATTCAACTTTAATAAATTGAAAAATTAATTGGAAATTTACTAAATAAAATGATTAAAGCTTTAGATAATGACAATTGGAGTGATCTTCATCTTCCTCATTTTGCCCTTTTTTTTAATACTCAAAAGTATTGTTCATAATTACTTTGTGAAAAAAGAATATAAAGTAATGGAACAAAACAAAAGTGTTTTCATGATGTTGAAATTGGGAAAACTCTTTTGGCTCATTTCTCTCTTTCTTTTTGCATTTGGGAGTATGCTTTTTCAATGCTAATTATTTGATCAAATATGTTACTTTTTTTTTTTTTGGGGGGGGGGGGGGGGGGGGATTTTTTTTCCACAACTAAAAGTTTTTTTTTTTGAAAAGTTTAAAACAATTGGTGCTTTAAGCATATTCTATACTTGAATTATATTTACCCTTGAAATTTACCCTTAAAATTTAAACATAATCATATTCTATGACGGGCGTGTTTGAGAGTGATTTTAAAATAGTTAAAATTACTTTTGTCGTTTTTAAATCGTTCCGAAATTTATTTTTAATCATTCAAAACTAATTTTGATGATATGAAAATTGTATTTAAAAGTGTAAATTAAATTAAATATTAAATTAACTTTAAATGATTAAAAATGTGCATAAAAGTGATTTTGAATATGGAAAAGTGATTTTAATAATTTTAAAACTCGTAATTGTTAGATTGTTAAGTATTATATCCTACACTATTTGAAGGGAACTTTGCATTATAAATTAGTTTTGGTTTTAACCTTTTTTTTCTCAATTTAAAGTTTTTAGATTAAAGTTGAGTAGGTATTGTACTTTGATAGTTATTGTCATATATATAATCCAATTTCTTTGATGGTAAGCTTGTCTCAATAAAATCAAAGAAATCTAATTGTCACTATAATGTTGACGTTGTCACAAAATATATATATATATTATAGAGGTAATATTTAGTTTAGATATCTAAAACCTACGTAGGTTACAAAATCTATAACCTTCTATTGAATTACATAATGTAACATATACCATTCATGTTCTATAAATAGTGTAGAATGGTGTCTTTGTAAGACACATCACAATTGAATTCGATTGTTATCTCTACTTTCTAATGCTCTCTACTTTGTTCTTTTATTTTTTCTTTGTTCTTCATTTGTTCTTGTTTTGTTCATATTTTACAACACGTTATCAACACGAGTTTCTACCACTTTGAAGATTTTGTAGACATTGAATTTGATTCATTGGAATATCAAAAACGCTAAAGACCCGCTGTGTTTTTAAACTATATTGAAAAGATAGTTGTGTTTTGCTCAAATAATGAATGGTTATTATCTAATTTTGTTCTTGTTGTTCTCCATATTTTTTCACTTTTATGCAAAAACTAAACTAGCAAAACGGAGAAGCAGGGAAAGAAAAAAAAAAGAGATCAGCTTAAATTTTTAACTCTCCATTCACCTAAAAGAGAAAGGCAATACCACTCATACTCAAAGGATAAAAACTAAAAAAAATCAAGAACTATAACAACCAATGAAGGAAGAGAGAAAATATTCTCACTATTCTCATTAATGATAAATTCCTCAAAATTACAAATATATATGTGAGAAGTCACATTATAAGACAATTAAATTAACTAATTACAGATTAATTACATTACAAATCCTAATAAGAACACTAGTAGTCCAAAACATTTCAAAATCAAAACAGGAAAAATTTAAATTTAAATTTGAGGTTTCAAATTGAAACCCACCATTTGTATGCCATCGATTTCTTCAATCTCTAAATCAAAAGTTCCATTTCTTCACATATTCTTTAGATTCTCCTTTCTTCCTTAAATCACTTAGTAGGCTTGTGTTGGTGTAGCAGTGGTTTGTGTGACTTTCTTAATTGGAGAGTTTTAATCAAATCCATTTTTTCAAAACTGTGATGATGCAAAGATGGAATGGGAGAGAACACCATTTACATTTACTTGCTTTGCATTCTATTTTTTTCACAGATTTTACAATCATCCATGTTGGAGGTTTGGTATTGACTCTTTATAATTCTCTAAGACAGTGGGTATGCAGATGTCTCAAATAAAGTCTTAACATCTGTTTTGACATAAGAAGTCTTTCCTACGGAATACTTTTCTTATCTAAACATATTCGGTGGACATTTTCAACCCGATATTTCCCTTTATTGTCTGGCGGCCTTCTTATTCTTTATTGGGGTTTGTTTTCCTTTTTAAATATGGTTTATAAAGGAATGTTGGCTAACCTTTTAGAGTAAGTCGAATATTGTCTGTCCATGCAAGGGTTTTCTATTGGGACGACTGTTTTGCTCCAGATTATGTTCTGGCTCTTTGATAACCTTTCTCTGTGCAAGTTGTTCCTTCTCTGGAGTGCAACATGTTGAAGTTTTTACAGACTTATGGGGAGTCTAATTCATAGCTGTCGGATAAGGGATTCTCAGTCTTAGGGAGATCCTACAACTCAACTTTAGTGAAGGGAGTTCACTAACTTGAGGAAAGATACATCGTGAGAGGAGTCTCACACACTGTCGGGTACCGAAGTGTTGGAAACTAATATTAACATACTTAGGGGAGCCTATGTTCACTTGAGAGGGAATTTCACATCTAGGAGGAGCCTAGGTGGTCAGAGAGTAAGCTTTACATGACCGATTATAGTATTGTGATTTACAGATAAGTACTACGTTGTAAACTACTTAACTTTTAATATTAGTGGATTATCTTTCCTAGGCACTCAGCTCCCAAGATGTAGGTGGTTATCACCAAACTGGGTTACTAACTCATGTGTGTCTTTACTTGTTCTTTTGACATTTGTGTTTTTAATGTTACAGTTGTTGTCAGTGCTTTCTGTGAGACATCTATATATTGGGTGAATAGTCTTCTATCACTTTTTCAATCCACAACGTCCATAGCATCCTATAAATTCAAGAAACTCCAGATCTTGGAAGTCGCCGCCGAGAGGCTTTGATTAGCTATGTTGGTCTGCCAATATCAAGGGTTAGCTCGAATTTGTTGTGATGACAATTGCCACAATTAGAGGTATAAAAATATTAAGAGAAACAATAAAAACGTGCTCAGTAGGAGTATTAAATAAGAAGAAAAGAAATAGTCTCCTCCTTTTCAATTCTATGTCATGTTTCAAAAAAAAAGAAAAAAAAAAGAAAACAGAGAAATTAAAAACTTCTGTTTTCTACAAGTTTAAAAAACAAAAAGAGCAGCATATCCTATTAGGAACCAACGAGACCAAAATACCCACCGAGACTACCAAGTGAGATTAATATTAGTGATAGAGAAAAAGAATCTTGTAAAAGAAAAGAGGCAGTGACGTGCTTATCGTTGAAGATGAAGCTTCATCGTGGTGATATTTTGCAATTCATAGGCTAAATCGACCAATGATGAAGGTGCAACACCAAACAGGAGTCGAATGGTTTTGCAGGAGGAAGAGACTGACGTTTTGCTATTTGAGAATAGAAAATACATAGAAAATACAAAGTTTAATACATTTTAGGGTTTAGTTTCTTAAATTTAATTTAGTTTAAAAACAAAAGTCCAATTGGACAATTTTTAAATCCCAATCAGCAGCCACATGGGCAATTTTTTAAAATCTAGTCATACTTTCGTTTGAATATAACAAAATGTTAGTACTAAACACAGTATTAAATTTTCATTGATATGTCGATATTTCCATTATATTGTAGAAAATCCACGAAACACAAAAAATAAGCATCAAATTGTCACTAATATAAATATAATATAAATAATATACATGTTTACATATTTGAAAATAATAAATTATTTATTTACTAATTTAATTTAATTTTTTAATTTTTTTGTTTTTATAATTTTTCCAGAAATATTCATTGAAATCAATATTTTATCGATATTTTCATAAAATTAAGACTTCGATATTCTATCGACACTGATATTTTAAACCTTGGTTCTAAAGGATCTTTTAAATCTATTTTTAAAAATTTAGGGACTAAAAGAGTCTATTTTAAAAATTCACGGACCAAACACACCTAACGCTAAAAATTTATAGACTAAAAATGTATTCTTTCAATATTTTAAAATTTTTTTTTATAAATATCTATCAACAACAACATTTTATCTAACATTTTAGATATTTATGTAAGATTGAAATCTCAATATTTTAATCAATATCAATATTTTAAACCGATTTCAAAACTAAAATATATTAGTTATGAACAATTTGAAATGAGGCGTCAGCTGACCAAGAATAAGAGAATAGCTGCGTGCTGCGAAATGGCTTTGCCTTAAAATCAGGTAACTCTTTCACCTCATCAAGAATCCATTTCACTAATTTTAACGAGGGTTGTTCAAAATTCAATTGCCAATTTTGTTTTTCAGTTTAACCCATTGGGGATAATTTAATTGGAAAAACAAGCCAAGAATTCTGAACAAAATTTGTTCCTCATTGGCAATTCAACTTCATCTGAAGCAAATTGTGATCAGAAATAAGAATCTAAAGAAAAGGGCGCAGAAAAATGATTTCAGGTATGATTATACAATTATGTTCGAGACTGTTTTGGATTTTCCCCTTCATTTCGTGCAATGCCCACCAACTGTTCGACGAATTTCCCAAATGATTTGCGTTGCGTTCTTCCTCTCCGCCGCTTTAGTATCCCTCCATGGCGGTCTTATAAGGGTTCATATTTAATTCATCACTATCAAATGGAGTTTAAAACAAAAAAAGGCATACCAATTAATTATTTTCCCAGATGAACAAAAGCATGCTGGAGGTGTTTTCTTTCCTTTTGTTTTAGTTATTTTCTTTGCTTTTCAAAAGTGAACTACTTGATTCTTTGATAATGGGATTTCCCACCATTATCCCATAAACAATTTTCCTTTCCTTATAGTGTAAAACCCTGCTATCATAATCTCTTTCCATGTTTCCAGGCTTAACTAATGGAAGCTGCTTTTGGCCAAAAGTTGTAAATGTGCGTGGAAAGCACCAGTTTCATGGTATTATTTTGCTCCATCTATCTATATCAGTAATTCAATATCTGAAGGTCCCAATAGGATAAGCTTAATTTGACAACGTTAACTCATATCTGAACCACTGTTCTGCCTTTCACTTGGTCTTTTCAACATTGCTTTTATGGATGTTGAAAGAATGTTTTACTTTCAGTCATAGCTTTCTTTTTTTTGTAGGTTTGAATAGGGACAGTTCATACATTGAGAGAAACTGGCCCTGCCAAAAGAAAAAGGTTACTTGTAGCATTTCTGAGCTAGAGAATGTATATTCAAGCCTTGAACATCATAGAAAGGACAAGGTTCTTGTTAAGATGTGCGGTATTGCATCAGCAAGAGATGCTGCTTTGGCAGCAGAATCTGGTGCTGATTTCATTGGGATGATTATTTGGCCAAACTCAAAACGTTCTGTTTCACTCTCAGTTGCCAAGGAGATATCCAGAATTGCTAGACAAAATGGTGCACAGCCTGTTGGAGTGTTTGTTGATGATGACATCGAAACAATATCACAAGCCGCTGATACATGTGAGCTTGAACTTGTGCAGGTACATCTTTTTGTTGGCCTCATCTCCTTGTGCACAAAAGTAACTTTCTTACTTAAATGGTTTGGATTCTCACAGCTTCATGGAGACAGTTCACGGGCAGCATTGCCACTTCTAGTCAAAGACTATAGAATTATTTATGTTCTGAATGCAAATGAAGATGGAAGTCTTCTAAATAAGATCTCAACCGAGGACTGTTCTTTGGTCGATTGGGTTCTTATTGACAGTGCCAAAGGTGGCAGGTACATCATAATTCCCTCTCTATATGCTGGTTTTGATTGGTTAGCTAGTACAATGCCTTTGAATTAGTGTAAAATGCTTATTTACTTAGATTATTTTTCTTTCTTTTGAGATTATTAACATGCGGGTTTGGGGATTCAAACTTTTGACATAATGATATATGCCTTAACCAATCGAGTTATGTTTTAGTTGACATAAATTTTATTATAATCCTTGAATTTTTAATGTTTGTTTTGTTTGTTGTTACACATTAAAATGTTTGGGTTAGTCCCTCTAAATTCTACGAAAATTCATTTTAGTTTTTGTGGCTAAATTTTCCGCACAAGTTTGCATAGTCCCATGTAAGACGAACAACAAAACATTTAAAAAATAAATAATTTAATAAAAAACAACAAAAACTATGAACAAGAATGAAAATCAAATGTTATGTCATGTTCAAAACTAAATTATAACATTTGAAAATACAATAACCAAAACAAAAACAAGCTACGAAGGAGATAGCGAGACCAAAATAAACAAGATTGAGACTATTATTTAATTATACTTGTTTGTTCTGTATTAGCTAGAAACCCATACCAAACCCTATGACAAAACGTGTTGATTTTGACTAAGTAGCAGCAGCCATTATACTTTTCTTCCTGCATGTGATATGGGCTAATTTAATTATTTTTGTATTGAATGCAGTGGCAAGGGATTCAATTGGGCCCAGTTTGAGGTACCAATAATTAGAAGCAAACAAGGCTGGCTCTTGGCTGGAGGCATCAATCCAGAAAACGTATCTGAAGCCTTATCCATTCTCAAGCCTCAAGGGGTTGATGTTAGCAGTGGAATCTGTGGTTCAGATGGGATTCAGAAGGATCTTATTCGAATCAAGTCCTTTTTGAAGGCTGTTCATTCAGTTAACTATTGATCAACAAAGCTGAGTATCCAAAAGTATCCAATTTTCTTTGCTAATCCCAGAGAACTACTGATTTGTTTATTATAAAATGTAACTGTCAAGTAATTTAGTCTGTAACAATCATTTTGTCTAACCACAGGCCAACTCTATTTTGCTTTCTTTATTTCATTTGGTGGCTAATAATATATTCCCTTTTGTTTCTAATATTAAATAATAATATAACATCAAAATTTGGGGCTTACATCGATCTAAACATAGTTTAAGTGTTTCTATATCAACACTGTACTTTATGAGTTGTATTTAAATACTCTATTCCTAATTTATGATGCAATATCCTAAAAAGAATTGTGATATTGTTTGAGATAAGATACCGTGTTTTAAATCCAATAACAGTACATTTGCCTACTATTTTGATCTTGGTACCTTCGACTTTAGTTCATTTTTTTGTTGATATACATACTTTTAAAAGTGATCATTTGAGTTCTTTTATTTTTATTTTTATGTTAAAATGTTGCATATGGGGGCTAAAATGTCATTTCCTACGAAGACATAGATTAAACTAAACATTTTGAAAGTTAAAAGTATAGGGATCAAAATAAAATCTAAACCCACATAATTTAAGTGGTCAAATATCAGTACAATATCCTTAAGCATTGTATTTAATACCTTAATTTATGATGAACTATTCTGAAAACAATTGGCAATTTTTTAACATTTCATTTAGTTGATTTTCTGATTCTACTTTTTTAGCTCATGAAATGGTAGCATTTACTTTGTATTTTAAAACCACATCACAGATCTCTCCATTGGACTGGAAGTTAAGGGGGGAACCCACATTTTAGAACAATTCAAAATAAATTGACTCCTCCCATATGAATTGATAGCATTGTGGTTCACTAATAGTTTATTAAACATACTTGAAGCAAAAACAATGCCAAATTTTTCTTTCATGTGGCTATAAATAATATGTAACTCTAATACCCTGAAGCATGAATACTATCATCATGATTCATGAACAACAACTTCTTCTCTCTTTAAGTTTTCTTGGCAACTGATCATATTTTAAACTCGAATGGCTCACAAGCTATTCGCAAAGAATTTCGATGTATAATAGTTGAAAGATAATGAGCAGATCTCACTCCTGTTGCTTTTATCAAGACAGGTCGGGGTCGGTTTGATAATATACGATGTCCCCGGAATCGCTCACAAAGTGATCCTTTCTCATGCTTTTTACAAGAACTCCCAATAAGTGAAATGGAAGAGGCCAAGATTTTTCTGGTTCCCGATAATACTTCCCGAGCACCGGCTTTGTTGCCTCAGTCTAACACGAGAAGATTGCAGTTGTAATCGATGAGAATTTCGAATATATAGAAAAAAGATAAGTTTGAATTTCAGATGCAGGGCTGAGAAGGATACTCACTGCTTCTATTAAGTGATAGTGTGGGATCTGAGGGAAGAGATGGTGAATGACATGAGTTCCAATGTCGTGATGGATGTTGTTGATCCATCCATAATCGCGATCGAGAGTGGTTAATCCTCCTCTTAGGTAACTCCATTCCTGTTTGATCATCAAATGCAGAGCCAGAGAAGTTAATAAAATGGTGTCAAACACATCACTTTATGCTGTATTGTTCCTGGAAATTTCACACCAAACACTTGAAAAGATTTGATTGGTATACCTCTCCACGATACCAAGGAAGTTTATCGGCATGACCGTGATGATGCAGATACGTGACCACGTCCAGCCACATGACAAACAACTACATATTGAAAACATTCAGAGCAGTGCACCAAAGAATGATGGTATTGAGAAAGTAAGTTAATCAAGTGCAGAAGTTGTACGAAGACTAGGTTGTATTCGTCGTGAATTCGTGATAGAAGCCCAACTCACCAGGTAGGGAATGCCATAGAGTTTCAGGATTTGGAGGGGACCCATTACTACAGATAGACATCCAAGCAGAGCAAGCATTGCAGTCCAACAAGCAGTGGATGTAATGATATCGTTTCGCTCACTCGGTACGAACAAATCACTGTTAGGGTCGAAATGAGAGCCCTTCTTTCCAGGACTTCTACTCCACTGTAATATCACCAACATAATGCATTAGAATCCATCGAAGAATTGGCATTACATTGAAGTTCATAAAGAAGGATGATGAAGAAACAGAGTGCACTAACCAGATAGACAGGGTATGCAAGCATGGGGAAAGGCAGAGTGAACCTTAATGTTTTTGTTGCTTTATCCAAACTCCTATAAATTTTCTCAGACAACTGCAAAACAGATATGAAAATATTGCTACTGAATGAGACTCAACAAAATGATCATTTCTTTGTTTTAGAAGGGAAAGAAGTACAAAGAACTTACAGGATGCCATGATTCATCGTTTTCGACATGGCCGTGGTTCTGGTGATGAGTTCTATGGCTAATCCTCCTGAGTTTAAGAACAAAATGATATAAAACTACAATATATGTTGTCATGGAAAGTTAAAGCTACAGAGAAGAATAATTAACCAAACAGGATTCAGAAAGATAATCAGGAACTAACCATCCATGATATGGAACTAGGATTGAAGAATGAAGAATATGGCCAACAACACTATTCAATTTTGGGTCATTAGAGAAACTTCCATGGCCACTGTACATTCACAAACCAAATCAAACCAACCATTAAGCAAACACATAACAATCAAATCAGGCAAACAAGACGAAAAGTAGGAAAAGATATTCAATGGCTTCAACAGAGAGAAAATTACCAATCATGACCAAGAACAAAAAGAGCCCAAAACATTGTTCCTTGAGCAAACCAGTAAAGAGGCCAAACAACCCAATTGTTGAAGTAAGCAGCAACAGCAGCCAATCCAAACACCACAACAACATCCCTCACAACATAGCTCATTGATCTCCAAGGATCCTTAACCCAACAATGCTTCGGAATGGCAGCCCGAATATCGGCCAGCCGAAACGGCGGAGCAGCAGCCGGGTCGAAACCATCCTCATCCTCAACCCCATTAACCCCATCAATTCTCTCCTTCTCATTATCCTCATCAACAGAAGCAACTCTCACAGGAGCACTCACATTCAACGCCCAACTCTTCCCTTTACATGAAGTGGAAATCCCCAAAGAAGAGCGAAGAACATGAGCTTTAGAGGCCAACAATGGCGGTCTAATCTCAGAAACCATAAACGTTTTAGAAGCAAATCCATTCCTAGATGGCTGAGGATAGATTTTAGGGAGTGGTTTAACACCACATTCAGATAAGACCCACCTCGCCATTAGAGACCCAGATGAGAAAAAAAAACAAGTAGCCTCAAGTTTCTAAGCCTCAAACAGCTTAAGATAAAGAAAAAGAAAAGATGGGTAATAAGCAAAACCCTAAAATAAAAGGAAATCAGAAGCAGATATGAGATAACACAGCCAGATATCTTTTCATTCACTTACAACCATAAAACCCAACTTGTGCTTCTTGTTGATTGTCCTCTAAGTTGGCCCCCCCTTTTCTCTTTTTCTGTCTATTTATAATCCACCATTCAATAACAATGACTGTTCCTCCTTCGTCTACAGAGTCTACACGGCAACTTTTTAGACGCTGGTTGGATATTCCAAGAAAATGGGTAGGGTTCAGATTTCATAATTCGCCATACCCACTAATAAAACCTGAAATAAACACCAAAATTAAGTGAAATTGGAGGGGATCGTATCGTGTTCTTAGTGGGGTCGGAAGGGAGAAGGAAGGTAACGTGGTCAAATCGAGGACGTAGAAAGTAGGAATTTAGAATTCCAAAAATTTTCGCATGTTTTTTTGTAATTGTAGGCTGTTTTGTGTTGTAGGAGGTCAATTTTCACATCGTTGAATTTGGGATTATGATCTTTTCCTTGAACACGTCTTGGTAATTTAGGTTGAATTTGCTTGACTCGTCTCTGCTTTCTTTTACGTTTTTTTTCTGCTCAAAGGGAAATTTCCCTTTCATCCGACCACTTCTTTAATCCCCTCGTTAATTATAGGTTTAGGATTGATTACTTTAATGAGTCCTAAGATTAGTATATTTATGTGCAATTTTGTTAGTTTTTTCTTTTTCTTCTTCTTTTTGTTTGAAATACAATTTTACTAGTTAAGATTATGACAACTTTCTTAGATTTATAAATGAATTTTGTTGAGGCGTGATTTAACCGTATCTAAGTCTACGCATGTACCTACAAGATAATCCTTTATATCGATGTGGTACCCGACATAACACACTTTGAAAATTAAGTTAGAAACGAATCTAATTGGTGTCGAGTTAAGGTGGGTGATATTACATACCTCTAATGAAGTGACTACCTTGGAGTTCTTACGCGGGCTATGTATGTTGCATCAACGGGATTGCCGAGGTCGGTCGTACGAACCAAACACTTTTTAAGGTTTCATTACCTCTTTTTTTGGAAGTTGGGTTGCTCTTCTACTTGAGAGCCTTGGGATATTTGCCTTCCTCCTTTTGGCGCTCGTGCTCATCATACCTCATGGGTCAGGGTGAAGGGGCATTTTGCCTTAATTCAACCATAACAAATTTTCTTTTGTAAGTCCATCTTTCCCCCACAACTTCAACATTTTAGGTTTGATTCTAATTTTTAACTTTTTTGCAGTTCGCAATTTGTCACATGGAAAACTCTTCTTTCTTTCTTTTTTTTTTTTTCCAATTTTATTGAGTTTTTTTTTTTCCATTGTGTGGTTGGAGTGAATGAACTACAAAAAGGTGAGTGCAACTTAGTATCCACCCAATTGCTAATATCTTAGGATCCCATTTAAAAACATTTGATTTTTTTGTTTTATGTTTTTAAAAATTAAGATAATAAACACTACCTTCACTTCTAAGTTTCCTCCATGGTTCGAAATATCAATGTCGATGGAAATATCGAAGTCCCGATTTTATAGAAATATCGATATCGATGGAAATTTCGAGAAAAGTTATGGAGATCGACGGAAATTGTTATAATTAATTAGTAAAACTTTGTTTATGACTTAATTAGATTATAATTGATAATTTTTAATCACAGTTTCTATAAAGTAAGACAATATTTAGATGTCTATCGTAAATGTCCTTGTAAATGTTGATATGAGAGCAGAAATTTAAAAAATAATTAGAAAATAATAAAAAGTTTAGAAATACCTTCAAATGAAATGATGTGAAAAGTAGGAAAGTTTTGGATGGTAAAAGAAAAAAAAAAACTCAAATCAATTCAGTTTTAAGGTGAAATGATATGAATTTAATGGAAAAAGTTTGATCGAGGTTAAAAATAAATATAAGTTGTTCTTTTGTGGTTTTTTTAAAATCCAATTTCTTTATAAATGAAAGTTTTAGGCTGAAAATAAAGTTAAAAATTTAGGAAAGTTGGAAATTAGAAAAAGTAGCACATAAAAAAAGCTTAATCTTTTGTTAAAAAGGATATTGGAGTATGAAACTATAGAATTGTATATAATCAGGACCATAAAATTGAAAATTTTGAAGTGAGCTAACATAATTAATTCAGAAAAAAAAATTGAAATTTTCTCGAAATGTCGAAATTTCTCGAAATTTCGTCAAAATTGGAGGAGAAACCAAATTTTCCCCAATCAAAATTTCAAGGCCTTCGAAATCTCAAATTTCAATCGAAATTTCGAGATACTTTCCACTATGGTTTCCTCTTTGTAATTCACTCTTCTACCCATGTTTTCAAAAATCAAAATAAATTTCTAAAACTAAAAAAATGATTTTTTTTTTTTAATTTGACTAAGAATTCAATTCTTTTTTTTTTTTTGTTAAGAAAAGTAAAAATCATGATAAAAAAAAATTAAAAGGAAACAAGCATAAATTTTAAAAATATAGAACTAAAAACAAAATCATTTTGACATAAAGTGTTAGTAGGTTGAGTTACATTTAAGTTCGCTATCAATGTTAATTTATAGAGAAATTGTTGTGTATAGAAAAAAAAAACAAAACTAATTACAAGTATAGAAAAAAGTGCACTCCATTCTTTTCTATTTCCCACTTTTTTTTCTATATGTATAATTAGTTTTGTTTTTTTTTTCTATTTGTGAAAAGACCCCTTATTTATATGGTTATTAGCCATTTACATTTTTTAATAGTGGCATAATTATTAGTTAGAGGCGTGTAGTAGTAGTAGTAGTAGTAATAATAATAATAATAATAATAATAATGTATAAAATTTTAAGAGTAATTATAATGAGTAGCAATTTCAGGGATAATAACCAAGTGTATAACAACATTTTTAAAAAATTGCAAATAAGCACAGTCTATCAGTGATAGACGTCTACCAGTGATAGACCACATAGACCATAGAAGTCTATTAGCAATAGAAGTCTATCACTAATATACTTTGCTATATTTGTAATTTTTTAAAATGTTGTTGAACGAACGGGTGTATATGAATGATAAAAATAATAAGAAATATGAAATGGACAAGGTCTACGTGCAAGCTGCTGGGATTAAAACCCAAAACGCAGCGGAAACGTATCAGAACCGTATCTCAAAATTAATTTTAATAATTTTGAAATACTTTTACATTGGCAAAAAAGACTTAAATTAATCTAGGTTAAGCAAAAAATTAGAGAATAAAAACTCTTACGTGTTGTGTCACCACCACTTGGAGACCTTCCTATTCTCTGAATCTTGAGGGAAGGTTTGTGGAACCTTTTTGGAAATACAGAACTCTTCTGGATATTTTTTTTAGAGAAGGCTGAGAATTTTGTTTTTTTTGTTGAGAGAATGGTTTACCCCAAACAAAATTCTGTTTTTGCACTATATAAAGAAGCGAGAGAAAAATGGGAAACGTGGGTGTTATCCCACGTCTTAAGTAACTCCCCTACGTGGGAGTTACAACAAACTTAATTAATTAAAATTAAATTAATTAACTAAATCAATAGTTAATTAAATTAATAATTAATTAAATTAATAATAATAATTAATTAAATCTAATTTAATTAATCAATTCATTTAAATCATATTTAAATGAACATCTCTCACATAACCTATAGTTTTAATTCAATTAATTAATTAAATCAAATTTAATTAAATTAGATTATATTAAATAACTAATTAATTCTCCAATTAATTAATTACCAAATTAAATATCAAATATTTAATTTCAACCTGCATTTGAATCAAATTCAAATACATTTCTCTCATAACCTATAGTTTTAATGTACATCTAATGCGCATTAATTTTAACCTATAGTTTTAATAAAATAATATTTGAACAATTTCAAATCTTACAAATTAACTTTGAATCATATCCAAAATTATATTTATACTATAAAGTTTAATTTGTAAAATAAACTTTATATTATAATGTATCATTATACATTATACTTTTCCCTTAGAAAATTTGAACTATTCAAATTTCAACCAATAATAACCTCAATATTCTTTACGAGCTAGGAAGGGGACCTAATGGACCTACAGATCAGAAGCTCCAACGATATGAGATTAACGGGCTAAACTCATTAACCACATTAATCAATATTCGTTAACTGTGGGTACATTCCACTAAAGACCCACAGTTGCACTCTTCTCACTGTAGATATATTTCTGTGTCCACAGATATAGACCAATGACAGCAAGTTAGTCCTTCACAAGTGTTCGTAACACCAGCTGGGTCAAATTACCGTTATACCCCTGGGTTACTTCTAAATCCTTAAGTACCCGTGCTCCTCTAATGAACAACCTGTTTATGGTCCAACCATCAAACAGAAACCCCTCTCGGGCCAGTGAGAGGGTAGGGCCCTATGTTCAAGTCTCGGAGACACCACTTAAGAGAACACTTATCTACTTACCCTACAATCGAGAAGGAGTGAAATCCATCTTGTATAATTATGTTCCCAGCTCCTCACTCAGTCTTGTCCCCAAAATGGTAGGCATATCGAGTCGACAAACGGGCCACTCTCACCCATACAAATCAAAGGACAATCCCTCGTGAACAGGAGTTCACAATATACTCAAGATTAAGACTAAGTTGCCTAGGTCAACCTATTGAAATAGAAACCTAACCAGTCAACGGAGTTACATCTAGTGATTACTATTTGTGGTCCAGTCTTATGCAAACTCATTGCATAGGATACCCCCACTCGCATGTCTCCTACATGAACGCGTTGGATCATTGCGTTTGTATCAAATACAAAGTGGGCCGTATCCATAGTGTTACCAGGATAAGGTACCCAACCCTATCTTTATACTATAGACCCTTTAGGTTGTAACTTGAACATTGATCTCTATATGTCTCTACATATTGTTCAAGACTCATAACACAACCTAGGATGTTAGTTTATTGGATTTTAGGGTTATTAAAACAAGATAAAATAATCAATAACATTTATTGAATAATAATGAATAATCATTTATTAATGACGGTCAAAATACAACATTTACTATCTACGAGTTTTAGGGCATCAAACCCAACACAAGCATACACGATCGATGAAGTAATAAACTTGGAGTATTCCAAGTATCGAATCCCACAGGACTAGATTGAGTTTAAAGTTATTATGACTATAGACCAATGAAACCAAGGTAACCAAAGAAAAAGTTTAGAATTTTTTGTGAAAGAAAACTTAAAAATAAATAATAATGAGAATCAAATAGGGGCAAACAATACTACAACCATTCGGGTGTTGTGCCTTAGGTGATGTAACCGCATCACACTGAATAATGAATTACACATAGACAGGAAACTACACTTATTTGGCCCCCCATTTTGTAAAAGGAAAAGCAACAATTGGTCTTACACGAACAATTTTGTAAAAGATACTAGAACAAGGATTTACACGATGAAGATTCTGATGAAGATCGCTGTACGTGAAGGGTCAAAGAATAAAAGTCTCCTCAGCCTCGGCGAAAGGGAGAACAAGTCGAGGAGAGGTTTAAAAGTATAGAAAAAAGAATGAATAAGATAAAATCATAATGTTTTCAGACTATCAGAAATTTTTTACCAACAAAATCAGAATCAGAAGACTAAATTTGTCTATGATCTCACCAAGGGAAAAGCTCCATTAGTTGAGAGCATGGAAGAATCTCATCCTCATTGCTCGAACATAGTGGAGAAGCAACCCCGAAGTAGGAACGAGCATAAGAAACATAGAAAGGAGAGAGAGAAAAATCCCCAAATATCTAAAAATAAGAACGAGTGAAGACACATCAAGAATAGAGAGAAAATGTATGAAATAGCCAAGACAATTGTTAATCAATTGTTGCCACAAGAAGACTAGGTGTGTATTTATTTTGTCCAGATTTTGGCATCAACATATGTAATTACATAGTAGGGAGAAAAACAATTGTGGAGTGAAATGACTTTAAACTGTTGATCTTACCTTATGATCTATTAAGTTATGTTTGGATTAGTGATACTTATTTTTAGACCATATCCTACAAACAATTTGCATTTTTTAAAATAACATCATAACAAAATTATAGGGTTGTGGATTTTTTTAAGCCATAACTCTTTCTTTATATGTTTGTTTAACTATTTCTACAATATAACTTATAAAGTCACACTTCATTAAAAATATATATATAATACATGTCATGTCAAAGAGAATACAAAAATGAAACCTTGAAAGCAAATTAAAAATTAAAGTCAAAATAAACAAACTCCCTTAAAATCTTCCTTGAGTTTTGAGCTTCTCTTTCTCCTCTCTTTTTATCTCACTCCCTTGAAAACGTTCCCTCCTTAACTTTTTCCACTCTTTAATCCACCTATTTCTCTCCCTTCTCTCTTTGTCCATTATGCATGTAGTCAAGGCTTGAATTTGAAATGTTAATGTTATTGAGGTCCCAATTTTATGTAAATATTGATGGCAATGTCGATGTCAATGAAAATCTCGAAATTTTTTATGAAAATCGATGAAAATTGTTATAATTAGTTAACAAAATTTTGATGGTGGTTTAATTGCACTATAATTGACCATTTCTTATCACCATTAATTTCGGTAAAGTAAGACAACATTTAAATGTATATTATAAATGTCTATGTAAATGTCGCTATGAGGTTAAAATTTTTAAAAGAATGGAAAAATAATTACAAAATAATATAAAATTTATGAATATTTTAAAGTGAAATGATGTGAAAATGAAAGTTTTGGATGGTAAAAGAAACAAACCTCACATCAATTCAATTTTGAGGTAAAATGATGTGAAAATTTAATAGAAAAAGTTTGAATGATGTTAAAAATAAACATAGGTTTTTTTTTTAAAAAAATCAAATTCTTTAGAAATGAAAGTTTTGGATTGAAAATGAAACTGAAAATTGAGAAAACTTGGAAATTAGAAAAAGTAGCATCAAAGCTTAAACCTTTATTAGAAATGATATTGGTATGTAAAACTATATAATTGCGTGTAATCAGGACTATAAAACTGGAAAAAAAAAAATTGAACTAAGCTAATGTAGCTAATTCCTAAAAAAAATCAAAATATTCTCAAAATATTCTTAAAATTCAAAATTTTTTCAAATTTCATCGAAATGGGGGAAAACGAAATTCTCCTCATTAAAATTTCAAGGCTAGATTTCAATATAAATTTTCGACTATGCATGGTAGTTGATTTTTTTTTCACACCCAAATTTTGGTAGTTGATATATTTATAGCATTTTTGTAAGCGTTTTTTAAATTTATAAAACCATTATTAAGATACTTAGATAACTATCCATAAAGTAGTTTCTAATAAATTTGTTTTTGTTTTTTTTTTTTAAAGAAATGCAAAAACGATAATATGAAATTTAAAGAAAATTATAAATCTGAAGAAAGTAAAAATGAAATTGTTATCATAGAGGTCTAAATAAACAAAATTAGGTTAAAATATCATTTTTAGTCCCTATACTTTCATATTTGTCCAATTTTAATCTGTATACTTCCAATAAATCTTAAATTTTAGTTCTTATGACTAGTTTTTGTTGATTTTTTCTAAAAAAAAAAAAGATTATATTATCTATTAGCATTTTTTTACAACAAATTTTAGAAAATATATTCATATATTGTATTTTTTTACATAAAAAATATTATTATTATTATTTAACCAAGTTTGATCAAAATTAAGACTAATTTAAGATTTATTGAAAGCAACATGAAAGAGTCGTGTCATTATTTTTTACATGGGACCGTACAATATGGTGGGTTTAGGTTGAATTATTACATTTTTGAAGGGTCAATGTGGAAGATGAAAAGGACCACTTAGCAATGTGTTTAACGAGCTTTGATAATAAGCTTTAGCCGGTGGGGTATTTTTCATATGATCCTCTTTAATTCATGTGTTTACTCTTTTAATACTCTTTTAAAACGAAAATCGTATTTAATTATATCACATTTAATAACTAATTTGATAATTATTTTGTTATTGATATTTTTTTTTGAAAGTTAGGTTTTTTTTTTTTTTTTTTTTTCTCTCTCACAATTTTCTAATAGACTTTTTCATCTTACTTCAAAACGTATCTAAATTTTAAGCTCAATTTGAAAAGAAAAACAAAGTTTTTAAAAACTAAAGATACTTTTTTAGTTTCCAATTTTTCTATTTGGTTTCTTAAAACATTTTGAAAAGATAGGAAATAAAGCAAGAAAATGTAGGTAGAAAAAATAAAATTATAAAGTTCATTTAATTTAATTGATAAAGACATAGAAAACTTTTTGGATAATTTTGTATTTTTCATTTAGTATGTCGAAAAGTGATGGTGTGGATTCAAATATCATATTTTTAAGAGAAATGTTTAATATTTTAAGAGAAATGTTTAAGATTTAAAAGTATTGTCGATTTTAATTGATGTACTAGCATTTGTCAATTAATTATAGGTTTTTTTTAATATAAAAAAATGAGTCAAACTATTTACAAATATAAAAGAATTTCATTATCTATCAGCGTTACACCGAGATAGAATTCTATCACTTGAGTGATAGATCGCGATAAAATTCTATCGCTCAAGCGATAGAAGTCTATCGGAGTCAACCACTGTTAGATAGTGCAATTTTTCTATATTTGTAAATAGTTTAATATTTATCTGTTTAAAATAATTTTCCCTCGTTATATTGATTTTAAAGTTCTAACAAGCTAATAGATTTGATGTGGATAATTAAACTTCTTGGTATACTAATATGATGTTTGGCATATTTCAATTCAATTTATTCGTCAAGACACATATACCTTCGATCAAGATAACAAAGGTTTAAATTCAATGATCAAAGATGATATTTTTTTTGTCGATCCTCTATATATTTTGGTGATTCATCGTAATTTTGTTGAGTTTTGAGGAGAGATTTTGATTTTGGAGTGTTGTAGGAATTGATTCTTTAACTTTAAGTTTTAGGTTTGTTGATAAAATTGACGTAAGAATTGAAGAAAGGGGGGAAAATAGAGTATCGATATGAGTTGTTTCAAATTGATTTGAGTGTTGAAATTTTTTATATATCTATGTTTGGGCATGTTAAAAAAAACAAATAGCTCCTCCTGTTAATTTGGCAGTTTTAGAGGAGACATAAAATATATGGAAGAGAGTTAAGGTGTAAATAAATAATTTTAGTCCATATACTAACGGTAAGGAATTTAATTTTTTTTAAACTCTTTTTAGGAAAAAAAAAAGGTTAAGGATATTATAAGAACTTTTAAAAGTTTAGTGACGTTTCTAAAATCAAGTGCAAAGTTCAAGGGTATATATTACAATTTTCATACACGACATTTTCAAACTATTTTTTAGGAGGCGTTTGGGCCCTCAACTTCAAGTGGGTGGAGTGGGCTATTATAGCCAACTCCATGTTTGAGGCTCCGATTATAAGAGAAGAGTTAATGTTTCCAACTATTACAACCTAGAATTAACTACAGTATCACACTATTACTATTTCAAATCCATCTTTGTTACAGTGTTTCATCATCTCTTTCCTTTTTTGTTATAATGTTTACTATTTCCTACTTGAACTAAAATAGTTTGTACCCCAAATATAAACTATTATAACCCATAGAATATAATAATCAATTTAAGGTCCCAAACACTACTTTAAAATTTAAAATTTAAAGGTATTATTACAATATTTAAAAGTTAAAAAACATCATTGAAACCATGTATGAAGTAGACTAATTTTCTATAATCTAATCAATATACCTATTATTTTTTTCATTAAAAAAGAATTATACTATTACAAAATTATTTTTAACCAACCTTAGTTATTTGTAACATAAGTATAGCTCAACTAGCACAAAGATAATAGTGTCGACCTTGAAATTAGAAGTCTGATTCTCTCACCCTACATTATTGTAATATTAAATAAAAATAACATAATTTTGGTTAAAATATCATTTTAGTTCCTATATTTTAGAGTTTGTTCAATTTTGATGTCTATACTTTCAAATATCAAATTTTAATTCATATAATTTCAATAAATCTTAAATTTAGTCCTTACTGGTAATTTATTGTGAATTTTCACTATCAATTTTGAAAATTATTATGATAATTTAACGATAAAAATTAACTTCGAGGGACTAAATTTAAAATTTACTAAAAATGCCGGAACTAAAATTGGACATTTAAAAATATAAAGTCTAAAATTGGATAAATTTCAGACAAAAATGATATTTTTAATTTTTAACCAATAATTACATTGTACTTTATGGTCGGCTCTTGCACACGGAAATGGACCAAAAGATTTGACGACTCCCTATATTAAATAAATAAATGAATAAAGGGGGAATATGATTATTCTTTTTTTTTTTTTTTTTGGATAATATTTCCCACAATTAATGTGAAACAGTGCCTTATAATAACTAATTAGTTCAAACAATCCCACTCTTCCTTCCAAAGCATGTGATACCCATTCCAAATGCAAGAAAGGAGATCACAATTAATGGAAATATTAATTAAATATTTCATTATAAAAATAGGAAAAAAAAACAGTATAACTAGTACATAATTTCTTTATAAATATATTATTTTGTCACATGTAGTATGTATTTATATTCCTATTTTTAGATGCAATATCAATAAATCTAGCTCAACTATAATTTACATATACTACTTAAGGTCAATATTCAAATTCCTCTATCTTTATTTATTGTACTGAAAATAATAATAAATCGATACAAATAAAAGAAAATATCCAAAATCGTACCATCTTAATATTCAAATAAAGGTACATTTTGGCAAAAAAAAAAATTTCCTTTCTAATTACCGGCCAAAGTTTTTAAATAACCGGCCAAATTAATTTTATAAATTAGTTGACACGTTTTACATTTTTTTTCCTGAAAAAAAAAAACACGTTTTACAATTAGATCCACAGACCACAAGAATTGATTTTATTTTTTTTTTTAAAAAAAAATTTGCTAATTCTTTAATTATTAAATTCATTTCAGTACCTTATAAAAATTTGGTCAACGCGACCCACATGTAATAAAGAAATATAGATTTCATACCCTTCCTATTTTTTTCTTTTGTTATTATTTTTTAAAATTTCTCACGTGTTGGTCGAGAGTATACTGTTTAATTTAACCATTACAAACTTACATAATCATGGTCTCTAAATTCTGCCTTTTTTTTTTTAAATAATAATAATAATAATAAGTTTTAGTCATTTTCTTCAACGTCAAATGTGTCATATCTTGCTTTTTGTTTCTTTGTCTTTCTTATTTTCCTTTTACTTCATTATTTCCATAGCTCTTCTTTTAATTTTCAAAATCTCCCCTTTATATTTTTAACAGTTATATTTTATTTTAGGATTTTAGGATAACTAATTAAGTCTAAGTTATATTTTTAGTCCCTAATTTTTAGAATAATTCATTTAATCCATGAACATATTTAACAGAAAAATATATATTTTAGTCCATTTTTTTTTTAAAAAATAACCATTTCGTCTTATAGTTATTTTATCGTTCATTAGTTAACATATAGATAAAAATAACTTTACATATGTGCACTCACTTAGTGACATAGTCATATATTAAAGTTTCAAATATTGGTTAAAGCGACTATTCAATGGGTGGATTTTAAGTTGCACAACAATAATTACACACTGGACTAAAAAAAACAATAATTATACACCAAAGATTAAGTTAGATATTTTAAAAGACAAAACCACAATAATTATTTTTTTAAAAAAGTTCCATTTGCAAGTTTAAGACCAATGAAACAAAGATCAAAATATGATTTATTTTTGCCGCTATAATTCTACTCGAGATATAGCCCTTGCTCGTTGAGCTATGCTTATATTAGCAGATAGCTAGGTTACAAAACCAACCCAAGAACAATCTGCCCAATGACATCACCCAAACAATCTCAAAGTCGAGTCAAATAAAATTTATATTTTCATCAATAATCAAAGAAGTACTATACAGATTTGTTTTCATACAAACTCAAAGATAAATTACATTTATATATCCACTGGAAGGGGAACAAGACTATCTTTGTTATCCTTTTCTTTTCTTTTCTTTTCTTTTCTTTTTCTTTTTTTCCCATCCTATAATTCAGATGTTTGTTTACCTCACAGATGAATGACAATGCATCTATGTTCCTTAAAAAACAAAGAATGTGTACAGAAGACCTTTGTGTGTGCATATAATATATACCAATTTGGAAGAGAGAAGATGCCACAATGCAGATGTGAAACTTTAGTTGAACCGTTTGGCAGATTATAGATTTGTCATTTCAGAGAATGCAACAAGCTGGTTCAATATTAGCAAGAAACCAGAACTTTATTCTTGCTTTCCAAGTCCAAATCCCTGTTATCTCACAGTTGCCACCATTTACGATTCTCCATTCTCTTGGCCAGTTCTTTGGCCATATCTGCAAAGTTCTCAGCTCCATTCTTCAGTTCTTCAGTTCGTTCGCTGAGTTTCTGGTATCAATTCAACAAGAAAAGTAAGAGGTTGCATTGATTGTATGGCAGATTCTTTATTGGCTTTGCAGATATTATTGTTTTCCAAAATATCTGTGACATATTCATATAGAATCGAAACAACTAGAATGAAATTTAAATATATAAGATAAAGAACTAGTAATTTGAAGTACTTGGGTCTTCCCTCAGTCCTGCTTGAGCAATGTCACTCATGCCTAAGCCAGCTAAACTAATGTGTGCTTTCATCCTTTAATAATCCCTCTATTTTTAATAAATCACGACAACTTCCTTAACGTAACTGATTACTAATATATCTTTAATACTCTAATAATATTTCTAATTTCATCCTATATACTTCTCCAAGCATCCATGATACTTGGAACCTCCCCACTTGAGATATCACTCAAGCCCAAATCAACTAACAATTGACTACCTTCATCCTTTTCCACAAATTCATTAGCCAATTTCTAGCATATCCTTAATACCTTATTAATATTCCTAATTTCATCCTAATAACATTCCTATCAAAGACCAATGTGTTTCCAGTTCTTGGCAACCGTAATTTAGCTTCTTTTTTCTTCTTTTTTATTTCATAAACTCGTCTACCTTTCCCCTAAAATAATTCATATGATATCCTGAATGCTTAGAATTCCGCACTAAATGAATAGTAGACTATCTCATATATGGTTTTGACAAATCAAACTGGACTATAGTTACAGAAATAGGGACAGAAACAACAAAGGTAAGTTTGGATATGATTTTTTTAGTTCAATGGTGGTGATTGATTATCCTAACGTGTTTTGCTGTTGGCTATGGCTACATTAAGTTGTTTCAGAAGTCCAAAGTTGAGAATAATCATGGAGCAAACGCAAGTTTGCTATAAGAATCTAAATTTCTTTAAGTTAGGCTTCGAATTCCAATATTTCCCTATCTGAAAGTTGACACCTAACAGTTAATAATCGATATATCACTCAATTCAACAGCATTTTGTGATATTCGTATCTCATGTGCAACCAAAACCTATTATGTGCATTGAAAGATGTAAAAATAAAATAAGGCACTAATAAAAAAAGTCATACATCAAGCTTTTGCTGGCGTTCTAATAGCTTATTCCTGGCTTCTTCAGCTGCCGCAGAAGCACTCTGGAAAGACTTTTGGCAGTCAGAGAACATTTATGATTCACTAGAGAAAGGTAAAAACAATTCCAAATCATCAATAACTAATACCCCAACTTTTCTGTATTTGGCCTTAATTTCTTCAGCTGTCCTCATCTTAGGTTGTGAGTCAATACTAGCACCTTCAAATAACTTTTCCTTCTCTGATCTCTTGCCTTCATCAATGTCGAAATATAAGTGTAAAATGTAATAGAAATCAAGAAACTACCAGCAGATGAGAGTAACAATACCTTCGTTTTCATTCTTGCTTGTCTTAGGTGAAAACCGCACAACTAAAGGTTCATCAATATTAATATCATCTGCATCAGAAACAAAATGCAAATTCAGAAAGAGGATACAAAGGTACTGAAGGAGTACGATAAAAGCACAAGAAGAGAACCTATATCAAGCTCGATAACGCCTTCCCCATCGGGGACACCTTTGGAGGGCTTTAAAAATGGAGGATATGAGAACAAACTGTCCAGGTGTGCATCATTCAGTTTACATCGGCCAAAAGGGTTCACATCGTTTTCCACTTTACCACCCATGAAGCCCTTAACAACACTATCTAAAATCCCAGAAGGAGTAGCATCCTTGGACAGTAGAAACAAAACAGCAATCACACTTCCCGACAGAAGAATTATAAAAACATTGAAAAATGGCCAGAAAGTAGAGCAATATTACATGTTTGTTCTGGTTTGGATAAAAGAAATCTGAGGCCTCTGCAGCAGCTGCAAGGACTTTATCGTGGAGGCAAGACAGAGACTCGGGAATCCTAAAATATGATGAATATCATCTCAGACTGATGACACAACTTCATCTATGAACTTATAAGAGATTAAAAGCTTGAAAGGAAGAAGACACTATTCTCCTCATAACACACAATATAATATTGGGAGAAAAACCTGAAAGCATTTTCGTAGATCAATAGAGACACAACCGCAAACTCAGTCCCATTTAACTGTAAATTCAAATCATAATAGGAATAAGTAAATGTAAACCACTCATGATACAAAGCTATCAAACTATATTAAATTAGGCATGATCACCATTGCTTGATAGTTATCCAGAACAAAATGATAAAAAAAGATGCAGACAAATTGTGTGATGCTTCTGGAAGCTCACATGTAAGAAGATTAAGGAAATCCAAATGAATACCGTGCAAGAAATATGTATATTTGGGGTCAAAATCATAGTATTAATTTCTCTTAAATCGTTTGATAATGAGTTCAAATTTTCTACATCTGTTTTCCTTTGTTTCTAGATTTTTTCTTCCATGTTCGTTTTCACGATTAAAAAAATGAAATTTCGTGTGAATACTAGCCTGTTATTTGTTTTTAGCATTTTGAAGTTGAAAACAACAAAAAGTGTAAAAAATTGTTTGACAATTATTCTGAATCCATGGTATTTGAGAAAATAAAGAAACTTAAAAACTTATTTATCAGGGGAGAGAGAACCAGCATGATTTGCCCATCATGAGAAGAACAAATTGTTTTGTCCATGTTTGTCTTGAAGTTCCACCGTAGAATTGACGTCAAGGAACTTTCCCACAGCACTTGTTCAAGATCTTGAAAGGATCTGTTTAGAGATCGAAGCAACTTGCAGTTAACTATTAATACAACCAACGTATTATTGCTTGAGCTAAAACAGAATGCATGGCCAATGGAAAAGTAAAAGGGTGCAAGTAGAAAATAAATCATTTGGTTTGATGTAAAGATTGTTGCTAGGAAACAAGTTCTCTGACTAACTACAATCAAATCTCTCCATCAACGCAGAAATCAAAAACACCCTTCAGCCTTCTTCGAGGATTAGGGTTTACAGAGGATTAGGGCTTTGTAATCAGAAGGATTATGACGAACTATGTTTGTTGGAGTAGGAATTATGTCTGCATTTGACTACAAGTTCTGGGAAGTTTGATTTTGTGGGGGCAAAGACAAACAGAATTGATGAATTGTTTGCTTGGGCAAAAGAAAAGCAGTTGGCCGCTGGGATTTTCGCATATGATTCCAAGCCCAATGGTGAATGCAAAATCGGAACCGTATATGGAGTTTATGTTGGGATGGAGTATGGGGTACAAGAATTTTCGGCTCCATAGATTAGTTGGAAATGGAGACAGTAAAATTGGCCAACACCTAGTTGGTACATTCTATCACTCTTATCACGTAAGAAATTTTCTGTTGACATCATGAACCACCATATGTGTGGCCCAATTCTCATTGAAAATACATTTTTGGTACTGGCGTGCTCCTAATAAGAGATGTGGAAGGTAACAATAGATAGGAAATTCTTCTCGATTCGTAAATCGGGAGTGGGAGGAAGATTTTCTATCAAAGAAAGGCATGGCAAGAAGTCGGGTAAGCTAGATTTGGAGTTGGGTACTTCGGCTTGGGTAAGAGACTGTTTAGTGGCCGCTGCTAATCTGGGTAACCCAATGGGTTTCTGGTGGAGAAGACGGTTGGAGCATGCGACTATTTTCTTTCAAGTGCTTTAATACTCTAGGGGAAGATTTGCACTTTTATCTCTGGAATCATTCTAGGGGCAAAGGACGAGGGTCTTTATTCCTGAAAGCAAGAAAGGAAGTGGATGGAGATTACTGGCAGGGGATGTTTCTGGGCTTCTCCCATCCTCTACGAAGCTTCTTCCATTCGCAACTTCAAGAACACAGTTGACAAATGGTTTAAGAAGCAAAGTAGAATAGTCACCTTGGGTATGGCTTTTAAGGCAAACTTGGAGGGGAAATTGGTGTCAGGGAAGGAATTAGGCTATGTGATGGAGGTTGAAAGGAAAAAGGTTGAGATGGAGGAGTTATCAAAAGTCGAGAAGTGGGAGATTTGATTTTGCATTTGATTGTGAAGCGACAGTTATCATTAAGAAGATTAATGGGGAAGTGGATTGGGAGGCTTTGAAGAAAGTTTTCTGTGCAAACTTAGCAATGGGCATTGGGCGATTCAAAGTTGGAGGCAAAGGATCTATTTCGTTTGGGTTCCTCCCTCAACTCTCTAGATTTCATCTTCCAACATTAGGATTTCCGAATGGTGGAAGAGGAAAGGAAACAAGTCTTTAAAGGAGGTTGGGTAACGGCACTGGATGTCCCCCCTTTCCTCATAACAAAGGATTTTTTTTTTTTTTTGATATCCGTGAGTGTTCGGGCCAGCTTACGTGCACCTTGACTAATCTCACGGGACAACCCGCCTGACCCCTGACCCTACAACATTTGGGTGTCAAGGAAACTCGTAGGAAATTTATTCCTAGGTAGGAAACTCGTAGAGAGTCCGAATATTGTCATTCTTATGGAAACTAAAAGAAGAAGTTCCTTCTGCATTAGGAGAGTTGGGAGTATTTGGAGGAGTAGAAGGGTGGAGCGAGAGGTCCTTGACTCGGTTCGGTCTTCTGAAGGAATTCTCATTATGTGGAACACTAGGTCTTGTATTGCCAGAGAGATTGTTAGGAGCAACTTTTCTCTTTCTATTTCTTTCTTGGATAGTGAAGGTGAAGAGTTCTGGATTTCCGGGTTTATGGTCCCCCAAGGGCTAGGGAAAGGGATGCTTTTTGGGGGGGAGTTGGGAGATCTCTTTGGTTATTGCGGTTCAAGATGGTGTGTGGCTGGGATTTTAACGTCATCCATTCTCCTGAGAAGGCGTCCGGGGGAAGGATCAATAGCTCCATGAGGGCGTTCAATAAGTTCATTGAAGATGTGGGTTGTTTCATCCTCCTCTGGTTGATGGTAAGTTTACCTGGGCCAATAGCAGGGCTGCTACAAGGATTGTTAGATTTCTTTTGACTAAGGATTGGATTGATAGGTTTGGAAATCCGAGGCAGACGAGAGAGCCAAGAGTTACGTCGGATCACTGGCCTATTATCCTGACTTCAGGATTTATGAATTGGGGTCTGAGCCCGTTTTGTTTTGAGAATATGTGGCTTGATCATCCGTCTTTTAAGGCTAATATTTCGTCTTGGTGGAGTATGCGGTCCAAGGAAAATGGGAAGGCTATCGTCTGATGGGAAAGCTGAGGGTGTTAAAAGGAAACCTTAGAGTGTGGAATAGAGAAGTCTTTGGAGATATCCGAATTAGGAAGAAAGAGATCTTAGCTAGAATTAATGACATCGACGCTCTCGAGCTGGAAGGTCCTTTTATCAGCACTCTGAAAGGAGAGAGGGATGATTTAAAAGGGGATTTTGCTGAGTTGATTAGAAAGAAGAATGTTAGCTGGAGTCAAAAGGCCAAAGTTAAATGGGCCAAGGAAGGGGATTGTAACACTAGTTTCTTCCATAGAGTGGCTAGCAGTAGAAGGAACTCTGATTCTTGAGAATGGGGTGTGTACCAGTAATGATAAGGAGATTGTTTTGGCCTTCTGGAAGCTTTATAGTCCGACTATTCAGGAGAAATTGTTTGCAGAAGCCATTGGTAGAAGGATGAGGAGCTAGTGGCTCCATTAACGTTGGAGGAAATCAGAAAGGCGGTTTTTAGCAGTGATAGAAATAAATCCCTAGGCCCAAATCGCTTTACCATGGCTTTCTTCCAGGACAATTGGAATCTTGTTAAGGGTGATTTGGAGGGGGTCTTTAAAGAGTTCTTCGAAGGAGGTATTTTGAATTGGTCCATGGTGGAGACTTATGTGTGTCTAATTCCTAAGAAGTAGAATGCCAAGAGGGTGAAGGAGTTTAGACCTATTAGTCTCATAACCAATGTTTATAAGATCTTGGCTAAGGTTCTCGCTAATCGGTTAAGGAAAGTGATGCCCTTTACCATCTCTGAGGTGCAAAGAGCTTTTCTGGCTGGAAGGCAGATCTTGGATTAGGCTTTTATAGCTAACAAGGCCATCAAGGACGCTCACATAAAGAAGAAGGAGGGAGTTGTGCTCAAACTTGACTTTGAAAAGGACTATGATCATGTTGACTGAGATTTCTTGGACAAGGTGATGATGAAGAAAGGCTTTCGGTTTAGCTGGTGGATGTGGATGTGGGGTTGCATTAGGAATGTGCAATACTCTATCCTAATCAATGGAACCCCAAAAAGGGCGATTCAAGCTTCTAGAGGCTTAAGGCAAGGGGACTCTTTGTCCCCTTTCTTATTCTTACTCATTGTGGATGTCCTAAGCCGACTTATTTTTAAAACGGTGGAAGGAAACATCATAGAGCCTTTTAGGGTTGGTTCGAATGAGGTGGCCTTATCCACCTCCAGTTTGTTGATGATACAATTTTGTTTTGCTCGGGTAAAGAGGAGTCCTTCTTGATCCTTAATCACATTGAGGAGTTTTTTTAAGCCATGTTCGATCTTAAAATTAACAAGAGCAAGTGTCAAATTTTGGGGATTAACAAAAACCAAAAGAAGATTAAGAGATGGGCGGAAAAGTTTGGGTGTGAGGTTGGATCTTTCCCTTCTTAACTTGGGCTCCCCTTGGGAGGTAATTCGAGGGCTACGACGTTTTGGGATCCCATTTTTGAGAAGTTCTGTAAAAGGCTTACTACGTGGAAGAAAAACTTCTTCTCCAAAGCGGGTAGGTTAACTCTAATCAGATCAGTGCTTAGTGGTATTCATGTGGATTACTTTTCCCTTTTTCAAGTTCCTAGCTCGGTTTATAAGAGTTTAGAGAAATACATGAAGGATTTTCTGTGGGAAGGGATTGATGAAGGGAAGGGTTCTCATTTGGTCAGTTGGGAGGAGGTTGGGCGGTCTTTGTATAAGGGGGGGCTGGAGATTGGTAATTTAAAGACTCCCAAGAGAGCTTTGTTGGCTAAGTGGCTTTGGCGCTTCGCCCTTGAGCCGAGGCTTTGTGGTGTAGGATCATTGTGAGCAAGCATGGTAACCATCCTTTTGAATGTGTGGAGAAAGGGGTTAAAGCCACACATCGAAATCCGTGGAAATATCGTTTGAGCTTCCTACTTTTTCTAATTTTGTTTGGTGTGTTGTGGAGAATGGTAAGGACACGTATTTTTGGGAGGATCGGTGGGTGGGGGATAGTGCTCTCGCTTCTGTCTTTCCGCATCTTTATCACTTATCTTCCTTTAAAAATCACCTGATCTCGGATTTTTTTATATGTTTTGAGAATTCCGTGTCTTTTCCTTTGGGTTACGTCGCCATTTGTCCAATAAGGAAACGACGGAGGTTGCCTCTCTTCTTTCTTTATTGGATACGGGTGCCTTTAGGGAGGGGAGAAGGGATGTTCATATTTGGAGCCCAAATCCTAGTGAAGGATTTATGTAAATCCTTCTTCAGATTGTTATTGGATCCCTCTCCCACTGAGGAGTCTGTGTTTGATGTGGTCTGGAGGATTAAGATTCCTAAGAAAGTCAGGTTTTTTACTTGGCAAGTCTTGCTTGATCGTGTAAACACTCTTAATAGGCTTGTTAGGAGAAGAACTTCGCTTGGGGGGCCTTTTTGCTATATCCTTTGTCGGAAGGCGAAGGAAGACCTGGAGCATCTTCTTCAGGACTGTCAGTATGCGAGGACTATATGGAGTCTTTGATCTCAGGAGTTCGATGTTAGCATTGCTAGGCAGAGAGACGTTCATGCGATAATCGAGGAGTTCCTCCTCCATCCGCCTTTCAGAGAGAAAAGGCGTTTTTTGTGGCTTGCTAGGGTGTGTGTGGTTGTTTGGGATATTTGGGGGGAGAGGAATGATAGTGTTAGAGGTAGGGACAGGGGCCCTTTTGAGGTTTGGTCTTTGGTGAGATTTTAGGTGTCCCTTTAGGCTTCGGTTTCAAAGATGTTTTGAACTATTCTCTAGGAAACATTTTACTTAGTTGGAACCCATTCCTTTAGATGGGGTGTTTTGGTGGGCTTTTTTTCTTTTTTTGTACGCTCCTGTATTCTTTCATTTTTTTTCTCAATGAAAGTAGCTGCTCAAATATATATTAAAAAAAAAAAAAAATTGTTGCTAGTAATTCGAAAGGATGTATGGGTTGAAAACAAAAACTATTTTCAGTTTGAAACATTGAAAACGGCACAAAACTCTTTGGCAAGATTGTACTAGACATTTTCATTCTAAAAAGACAAAATATCCCATGCAACTCTAAAAAACTCGGACACCTCCCCTTCAATACGCTTAAGCCTAAAGAACCATATAACTCTTTCGCTTTGCACCGTCTTATTTACTCTAATTTATAACCACCCCTTGTTACTTGCCCTCACATCCTCTCATTCACTATCTACATCCCCACCCCACCCCACCCACCCCCCCAAAAAAAAATAATAGTAATAATAGTTCACTCAAACAAACTCACTAACTATGACTAATATACCCTTAGCGGCCGTTTAGCCCACTGAGTAGAGTTAATATGTTGGAGTTAGTAAGTTTGTGATTGGGGTGTAGAGTTTTAAGATGGAGTTCCTCGATAAATGTAAAAAGTAGGAAAAGAGGGGGAGATAGAGTTACTCGATAAATGTACAAACTTTAATAGTGTTTAATACTGAAGTTGAGTTGTTTACACCAACTTAAAAAGTTGATAGGCCAAATGGCCCCTTAATATTCAACCTTACACAATCCTATCACACTTCGACATCTTTGTAATTTATATGCATAAAGTCCAAATGAATACCTAGCACTTTGTTTGCAATTTTGGCTCTCAATAATATGAGATATAGAGTCCAACCCAACTAGCTACTGGAAAAGGGACTTTCGCCAGAAAAGGCTTACGACACCATTTTTCACATTTGAAAATCTAGCATAGGTAAGGTAAGACCTACAAAGTTCCTATAAAGGAGCTTAGAAAACCCACTCTTCAAACTCTTGAATATTCAAGGACCTCCTAATATTAAGCATCCAATAACCCATTTGAAGAGTTCCAAGATTTTCCTAATCGTATTATTTTTACTTTTGAAAGGTTGAAAAGCCTACAGAATCTGGACATTGAGTGTGCTCTCTTCCTCCTTATGTCATTCTGAAACCTAGTTTTAAACCACTACCCACCTCACTGTCTCACAATCCTACATAATGACATTAAGTTTGACGATCAATGGCAAACAATTCTAGAATGTTTGTATTTGCAATTGTCATGGACCACTTTTCCTCCTACCATACTTGCAGTCACTCACTTCGTCCCACAGAGGAGGATTCCTTTTCCTTATCATTTTGAAAGAAGAGCATGACTCCTCTCTCAGTTTTGCAGTCGCTCACTTTGTTCCACAGGGATATTGTTTTCCATTTGATCAATGAATTTCTCCAAAATAAGTTTCGCCAAACAAATTCTTAAAAGCCAAAGAGGCTCAAGAAGTCAAAATGAGCAAACCCTTATTGCAACTCCAAACTTCTAAAGCTCCCTACAATTTTTTACTCGAAATATATGTACCAGACACCAACAATTTCGAAAGATCAACTTTTATTGACTCTACAACCGAGAGCCCTTTTGAAAATGTAGATGGTAAGGAAAAGATGGGTTAACTTATGCTTGTTAAATGCCAAGAAAAATAAGATGCCGATAGCAAGTAGCAAATGACTGGAGTAGATTTCAACTTCTCTGAAGAAGAGCAAAATTTTACTAAACAACTTCCCTCCATGGTCCCTACATTTCACTATATGTGAAGCAACTTTCCAGATGAATTGGTGCTTTCCATGAAGTTCTAAGAGGTTGAACTACTCCTACAGGTATTTTCTCGAAGGAGAAGCTAAAACTCTATGGACAACTGTGTGGTTGCTACCTGCGGAACAGAAAATCTTCGTGGACACCTCCATACATTTTGGAAAGCCTTAGATTTTCATTAAACTGTTGAGTTCTTAATGGTGAATTCTTCTTTTTATAGCTATAATTTGTCTTGAATAGAGCATGGTTTTTTGTACTTTCATCTATGAACGAAAGTAAGCTTCTTATTTAAGAGAGACAGAGAGAGGGGGGGGGGGGGGGGGGGGGGGGGGGTGGAGTAAAGAAAATTTGTTATAAAATAATTTAATCTAGTTCTCAAAATATTCTCTGACTATAATTTCTGAATAAAACTCAAATTTTGATTCTTTAAAAATTGGCACAAAAGAAAGCACATTCAGAACTTCACCTGATCTCAATCATACCATTTTGGTAAAGAACTACCAAGCCAGACACTTTGCCGTCCTTTAACATTGTAGTCCAACAACATGGTCTTGTAAGATTCACTTTCTGTAAAAATTTATTCTCACCCTAGAACAAGGACGCTCAACATATTAGCATTTAGCAAAAGCATTTTAGAAATGAAGGAAGCATGGTAAAAACACCAGAGGGCACCTCTTTCATAAGCTTCAAGGGGTGCAGGTACAATGCTGTCTCACAACAAAGCAAAATGAACAAGTTAGCAATTGTTAACTCTACATTCGCAATTTCACTTGAGGTCTCAGCTCCGACTTCATGCAATGTACTTCCAGAGTGGGCATTGGCAGGTACAGAATAGCTTTCTCCACTGATTTTTGGAGTGCTTGGTGCATGAGTTCCACCGAATGCTTCAGGTGATAAGTAATCACCCTCTGAGCAAAAACTTAATGTGACTAAAACAAATCTAAAAGTAGCAAGAGAAAAGAAATGAAAAGAAACAGAATTATTGTTGTTTTCTTTTTCTAATGAAACACATACCAATAAGATACATGGATATTGAAGTCATCTCCTTTGCATTTGTTGATTGGAAGCTGATGACTTCACCATTAGTACTATCGAGGACAGCTAAATCTGATTTCTTGGTCATTACAAGCAAAATTCCCTTTCTGGGAGGACTGACAATTTTAGAAATAGACTCCTCAGAACTGGCCTCCAAGTGATTTGTCTCTGGAAATACTTTGATAGCCAGAGATATGACTGGGGATCTTGAGTTGGACACGTCATTTGTCAGATATAGCAGTGATAATGTGTTAGTATCAATCACTGCAACCTGTCATAAAATCCACAAGAGTAAGCATATAGAATGTATGATAGGACTTCATTTTGTTTATCAACAATTTTGGCAAAGGCAAGGGAGGATTAGAGAGCCTGTGAGTCTCACAAAAACTTATAGTGCTCTGCAACCTAACTAACAATATTCATTGGAGCCCACAAAATCACTCAAACACACACCCCTAAATAATAGGCGAAGTCACACAGACAGAGAGACATACACCCGTACATATTACATGGCTCTCCCTTTCACTTTCTTACGTGTATAAAACTTCGTGATTTGGGATCCATTAGTATTGTGCTTATGCTCGAGAATACTCAGGGCAGCAGAATATAAACGATGGAAGATCAATGAACTTTTGACACTTTAACAAATATACATGATGTGCACGATAAGCTCACCTGTCCAGATTCAAATCCAACAGCAAGTATGGCTCCACAGTTCTCAAAACTTAGAGTGCTAACAGAAGAATTAACAAGAGAAAACACAGCTACACATTGGATTCCTTCTCCTCTATGCATATTATGAACTACAAGCAAGTTAGAAGTAAAAAAGTATATATATTACTGATAGAAATACAGTAGTAACATGTGCATCATAAATACAAAAGTTCTAAGCCCCACTGTCTCCTATTTGCACTCAACAACTAACTGGCTGCCTTCATTCACTTAGTCGCATCTTTTATGCCTACTCTTACTAACAACTACGAAGGGGAACTTCCTCACACTGAAGCTCACCACCATTATTCATAATTAACTCTTATTTATTTATTTAGGACAGGCCTTTGTTCTTTGGAACTCTTTGGTGTGATTGGATGCATATTCATGGAAACTTCAGTTGGGGGTGGGGTGTTCCACTAAAGCCCACCACCATTATTCATAATTAACTTTTATTTATGTATTTAGTGTAGGCTTTCCTTCTTCTGGACTCTTTGGCGTGATCTGAATGGATGCATATTCAGAGAAACTTCAATGGGGTGGGGGTGGGGGTGGGGGGGGTTGGTGGGAGGGGGGACTCCCTCACCACTAAAGCCCGCCCCAATTATTCATAATGGTTCTTATTTTTTTATTTAGAGTGGCCTTTTGTTCTTCTGGACTCCTTGGTGTATTCCATAAAACTGTTCCTATCTTGAGGGTTTTCTAGATTTGATTATTTTTAATGCCCTTCATTAGTGTAAATAGAAGCCCTATTTTTGCAATTATAGTCTTCCTTCTTTAATTGGAGATTTTTTGTGTAACTCATCTTTTGGGTGTTTGGGAGCTTCTAACTCTGTTTATTTCTCAGTGAAATTGTTTCTTATTAAAAAAAAACTGAAATATATTTCAAAGATAATAGTATAATACATTAACTAGCCTTTATTAGCCATTTTCTTATAATCCACAAGACACCTTTATAATGGCTGTGTTATTCTCAGTACATAAGGATAACTCTAGAAAACTATTGTAATCAATTCAGGCTCTGTTTTGTAATAATTCCGTTTTTGGTTTTTGGTTTTTGGTTTTTAAAAATTAAGCCTATTTCCTCTCAATTTCTTACAATAATTTGCATATTTCTTTTTTTTTGGTAAAAGAAACATTCATTAATAGTAATGAGGGGTTTATGTAATCCCCATAGAAAACAAGTTACAGAAGGGAAAGCCAGTTACTGACTAAAAAGGATAAACTATAATGGGTGAAGGGATGCTGTGTTTTACACCAAGAAAAAGCAATAGATAAAACAAGTTCCATAAAGCGATTGAAAGAGGAGAGAGAATCATGAAAGAGCCTCTTATTCCGTTCACCCCAAAGGCTCCAGAGGAAAGCCCGAATGAGAGCCAGCCAAATTGTCTTCTTAGTACCACCAAAAGGATGACCAACCAATAGAGATGACAAGGCGTCTGAGATATTATTTGGCCGCGTGTAGGACCAACCAAAAGCTGGCAAAACAATACTCCAGAAATTGTTAGCAAAGGAACATTGTAAGAACAGATGAGTTGGTGTTTCAGCATGATTACAACACATCAGACACCGAGATGGAGATAGAGACCAATGAGGGAAACGGCGCTGCAAACGATCAGCGGTATTTATGGCGCCCCAACTAAGCTCCCATAGAAATTTTTTTATTTTTTTTTTTGGATATCTTTCTTTCCAAATCACATAATAAAGATCAGATAAAACACAATCCACTGTACCCACTAAATCAGCCATAAGAGATTTGACAGTGAATTTTGAGGAGGGATCGAGACTCCACAGCCAAGTATCAGGAGAGTTTCGCAGTGTAATGGAAGCCAAATATGAGGAAAGAGAAGCCCATTCCAAAATCTCTAACTCAGTAAGATTACGCCTTAAATTTAAGTTCCATGCACCAGTGGAAGGTACCCAGGCATTCGCAACTGTAATTTCTGGATGTTGAGTGATGCGATAAAGTCTTGGATATTCTGTAGCAAATACACCACAACTAAGACAAGAATCATGCCAAAATGACGTTGAGACTCCATCACCCAAACGACGAATAATACGATTGGTTACCAAATCAGTATAATGACTGATGAATCGCCATGGAGATTTAGATGAACCTCGAATTGATGTGGGCCAACCGCAATCAGAAGAATAGTATTTGGCCACAATAAGTTTCCTCCATAAAGCGGATCGTTCGTTTAAGTGACGTCAAATCCACTTAGCAAGAAGGGCAGAATTACGATGCTTAAAGTTTCCAATACCAATCCCACCCAGAAATTGAGGACGCTGAGAGATCTCCCAATTCACATTGTGCATACCGCCATCACCTCGAGCACCTTCCCAAAAAAAATCACGAATCATCTTATCAAGGCAACTAATGACTGTGGCAGGGGCCCTGAACAAAGACAAATAATATGTGGGAAGATTAGAGAGAGTAGCCTGAATGAGCGTATGTCTACCCCCTTTCGAAATATAGGCGTACTTCCAATTATGCAGTTTCCGCTGGAAACGCTCCACCACCGGTTGCCAGAAATTAACTGTATTGGAATTGCCACCCAAAGGTAAGCCTAAATAGGTAGTCGGCCATGAACCCTTTCTACAACCAAAAGCATAACACAGCCCATTCAGATCATCCTCGGAAACGTGAATCCCAAGGAGCTCACTCTTAGAGAGATTAACTTTAAGACCGGAAGCACATTCAAATATTCGGACAACATCAAAAAGATTTTGAATGGCAGATCGTTTAGCAATAGAAAACAACAGAGTATCATCAGCAAACTGTAGGTGAGATAGAGAAACAGTTGAAAGACCAATGGGATGTGTAATCGTGAGACCCAACCTGGCGCTATTTGCAAGAAGACGACTCAAACAGTCAGCAACGAGAATAAATAAGAAGGGAGATAGAGGGTCGCCCTGCCTTATTCCTCGAGATGGAATAATTTTGCCACGGGGACAACCATTTAAAATGATGGAGTAGTTGGCACTGGTAAGACATCCTTGTATCCATGCACGCCAAGTTTGACCAAATCCTTTAGCCTTGAGAACCGTGTCAAGAAAATCCCAGTCCACCATGTCAAAAGCCTTTTCAAGGTCAAGTTTCAGAACGATCCCAGTCTTACTCAGTGAGGTCCAGTCATCAATAAGCTCATTAGCCATCAGAGAAGCATCAAGGATTTGCCTATTTGCAACAAAAGCCAACTGATTATCAGCAATGGTGTAGGGAAGAACCGTCTTGAGCCTGTTTGAGAGAACACTAGCAACAATCTTGTATGCGCATGATATGAGACTAATCGGTCGATAGTCAGAAACCGATTTGGAGTCCACTTTCTTAGGGATCAGGCATATATATGTCTCGTTCAATTTAACATTGATAATCCCAGAGGTGAAAAAGTCATTGATCAATAACATCAAATCATTTTTAATGGTAGCCCAAAAGAACTTAAAGAATTCAGCTGTGAAACCGTCAGGACCAGGCGATCTACTAGCACCCAGAGAGCAAACTGTTGCGAACACCTCATTTTCCGCGAAGGGTCGTTCCAGGTCGGATGATTGAGTGGAGGAGATAGGGCTCCAATCAAGATTGGTTGGAAGGAAGCGTTGCGTGCCATCTTTTGTGAAGAGGGATGAGTAGAAAGCCAGGAATTCATTTTCAATGTCATGGGCTGTCAACAAACTAGTACCATCTCGAGATAGAACTTCAGAAATAGAGCTTTTACGACGACGGGCAGCAACAATTCGGTGAAAAAAACTGGTGTTTTCATCTCCTTCTAGAAGCCATTTAAGCTTGCATCTCTGCTGCCAGTGTATATGTTCTTGTACCGTCAAGTGTTCAATCTGTTCGCAAAGCAACCGACGTCTATTGTTCTGTTCCACTGTAAGAGTGTCTCTATCTTCCAAATCATCTAGTTGCTTAAGCTGGTTTACCAGAGAAGGAAGTTTTGAAACTTCTATTCGTTGATTATTACTCCATTCACGAATAGCAAGTTTCAATCCCTTCAATTTCATCATAAAACCATGCCCCGGCCATTCAGTAATGGGGTGTTGTCGCCACCAATCATCCACCAATGTGGGGAAAGAAGGAACCTGTAACCATGAATTCTCAAATCTGAAAGGATAAGGACCCCAAACTATATTCCCGGATGATAAGGCCAAAGGAAAATGATCGAATATTGTTCGATCCAGACGTTTAAGGGAGACTGATCCAAATTTGCGAAGGCAATTTTCTGTGAGTAAGAACCGGTCGAGAAGAGACAAATATTGTATGGGACCAGAACTGGACCAAGTAAAACAGCCGTTCGATAACGGAATGTCACGCAGTTGATAGTTGGTAATCCATTGATTAAAGGCACGCATGCTAGCTGATATAGTTCTATCATGTGATTTCTCCCAGGACCATCTAGTAACATTAAAATCCCCTCCAATGACCCAATTTTCTCCACCCAAATCAGCCAAATCGTCCAGCTCTTACCAAAAATCAGCTCTATACAAATTATCTGAAGGGCCATAAACTGTTGTGATCCAAAAAGTGTAACCATCTGTTAAAGATACATGGACCGAAACGGAAAATTGTCCGTGGATAACCTCAAGAACAGTATAATCCGGCTCACTCCATAAAATAAGAATAATTTGCATATTTCTTAAGGACCAACTCTTAGCCAAATTCCAAAAACGAAAACAAGTTTTTAAAAATCAAGCCAAATTTTGGGGATAAAAGTATTTAAAAACGAAAACAAGTTTTTAAATACTTTTTTCCCCAAAATTTGGCTTGATTTTTGAAAATATTTGTAAAAAGTAGATAACAAAGCAAGAAATTTAGAGGTGGAAGGGGTGTTTATGGAATTAATTTTCAAAAACTGAAAACTAAAATTCAAATGGTTACCAAATGAGACGGTAAATATACCTTCATTTTTAGTCTCTGTCACATAGTGTAAGCTTGCACCTTCCGAGTTCCCAACTAGTTTGTAAAGACAAACCTACAAACTCCCAAATGCAGATAAGTGACCTAATCATTTATTTCAACTCTCTTAAAAGAAGAGACTTAAAAGAATAAATGACATTACCAGACCATATTCATTGCCCACAGCTATGGTAAGAGTGACCGAGCAAAAGTCCAGAGCTGATATTGATGCACTTATACCAGCAATATTTAAACCTATTACCTGTACATGATACATGCCAAATTCAAATGTGCTCTATTGATGGAACTCATAAGTTTGATCATAACCTAACATAAACAAAAGAGATAACCGCAGAATATAATATAATTGGGACTTCAAGTGAACATAGGAAATACAAACCTCAGGCTCTAAATAGAGAATAAGCGAGAAGGATGGATATGTTGCATCCCATATTCGGACTGAACCATCTTGGTAACCAGCTATATAAACTCTCTCAACCTGATAATCTCCAGCATCATGGAGTTGACATGGTATACCACCAGTCAAAGGCCACGTTGTATCCCCCAGAACCTGAGTATGATGTTTTGCAGCAGTGGCAATCTAAGGGAAAAAAGAACATTTTATCACACTAACATGCACAATGATTTGCAGTTGATATGATTGAACAACACAAACCAAATTATTTAATTCTATCAGAATAAATAAACAATTTATTTTAACGGTAAATTATTTGCTTCCACTAAGGGAAAAAAGAACATTGTATTACACTAACATGCACAATGATTTGCAGTTGATATGATTGAACAACTCAAACCAAATTATTTAGTTATATCTGAATAAATAAACAATTTATTTTAACGGTAAATTATTTTCTTCCACTATTATTAAATTAGGTTGACTAATCATATGAAAGATAGAGTACCTCATCCAGAGCCCCGAAGACCTTTCCCTCTCTATGAATGAAACCTAACTTTGCAACCATCACGCGTGGTTCGATATTGGGTATTACCATAGGATATTGCACGCCAGAACCAGAAGATATTTTTTCTTGTTGAGACATTAAGCCAGACAAGTAAGCATTATCATAAGCATGCAACTGTCCAGGATTGGCCAGTACAAACAGGGAAGTGCCTCTTTTTGTTTCACCAACGTTAGGTGATAAAACGATATCCGCAAAAGAACCATCAAGTGTAAGGTCAACACGTCCAATGCATTTCAAGCTTTTTAGTCCAGAAGACCAATCAAGGCTTAGAATCTGTAACAAGAGAACAATCATATTATGAATATGAAGCAATACATAGTAACAAAACAAAGTAAAGTTAACAAAAATATGCAAGGGTTAATGAAGAAACAAACTATTAATTTTCCTTATATTAATTATAGAACTCAAGTTAGTGAAAACCTGAAAAATATGTTTGTTTTATTTTACATTCTATGGAAGCACTAATTCATGAAGAAGTGCTCCTGTAGTTTTGCGTTATAATGCCCCAACAAGTGATCATGGGGCCTTTCAGATTTCCTAAGCATCAAAAAGTAGTCCAAATTTCCATAAACAACATAAATAACAGTCACTCTAAACATATAGACATATACACAAGTTCAATCATAGCAAGTCACATCATATAAAAACAAGCTTATAATGCATACTGAAAGATTTCTAGACTAAGATGTTCATGTCTTCTTAACAGACACTTGCAAGTCTTGTTTACAATTTTCTATGCAATCATTTTAATCTTTTCCTTTCTTATACAATATTGATAATTGGAAAAAACAAGCAAATAGGGAACACAAAAAGGGCGAGACCCACAAAGCTACATTGATGTGTACAACCCAATAGCCTCCCAAGCTTGTTAATTTACCTTCCAACTAACGATTATAACTTAATAAGTTATATAAACTTGAAGTATATTCTTTTCCACCTTTTTTGAATCACATTGAAATAGAAAACTATGCAACTATAATGGAGAGGTAGAAAGGCTAAAATTTAATGCACATCATACGGTAAGCACTTCTGGAGATCCGATTTCATCACCACCATATACAAAAAGCTTTCCCTTGTGATTTTGCAACTCACTTGGACACCAACGCAAAATAATCACAGGAAGTCTTCTATTGCCTGATGATAACTGAAGCTTGACAACATTATTATTAGATTGATTAACATGCTGATCTTTGGAAGAGGTATCATTTGAAAAGTTCCAAAAAAAGATATCTCCATCAACATAGCCAACAGCTAGGATTGACCCATCACTAGTTACCCAACAGAGAGAGCTTATTTCTTTCTCCAATTCAAGGTCTGATACATCTGTTGCGTGATTAGTCATGTTACCCTCCATCAATTCAAGGTCCTTGTGACCTCTAACTAACACAGCTCGATCTTCAGAAGCATCCCAGAGAACAAGCAAGCCATTTTCATAAGCAATCAGCACTCTGTAAAAGATGACATGCCATTAATTTTACATAGAACAAAATAAAAATTATCAACATAATAATTAAAAGACCAAATGTGCATTGAGCCAAGTTACCTTTATCCCACTTAACGCAATCAGATGATTAAGTGAGAAAGCATCCTCAATAACAGAGAAAATATTGGGTCAATTATTTGTTGTACTATACTTTCCATCACTCACTCTCACATATTAGCCAATATTATAAATGTACCCTCTCTCCTCTGATGGAAGCAGAGCTGCTTCTCCACTCAATTAAGTGGATAGACATAACTCTCGTTGGAATGTATCAGGGCAACCAATAGGAACTCCTTGGCAATAAAGTCATCTAAGTACAGTATAATATTTTATGAGATTTAACTAAGACAGTGCATGTGCACAACCATAATGTGATCTCCCTCACTTTATTGTAAGAGATCCAGCTCCATTCCCTCGTTTGTTTGTTAGTTGTACCTTTTCATATCTACACACTTTTTCTTCATTTAGTAAAAAGGTAAGCCACTCCATTGAAGTCCATTACAGGGGGAGTATAATAAACATTGAGATTTTAAAAGGGCGGCCCTAACAAAACATTCAAGAGGTTTGATCCTCTCCCAGTGGCTTCCTGCAAAGACCAAAACTACCCCCTTCTCCCATTGGCTCATCCGTGTATGCCAACATAAACTAACAAACTTAGTGGTAATTGGTGTGCTCCTTACCTCGAGGTCAGAGATTAAATCCCCATACCCCATATTTTCTTTACTAAAAAAATAAACTAACCTTACTTAAGTGTACAACCTATTCCCAACACATGCTGCGCCCCCCCCCCCCCCCCCCCCCCCCACGACTCGGTGTGCACTTCCGAGCTCCAGCCTCAGTAAACTAGATGAAAAAGAAAATACTCAATTGGAAGCATCAGAGAAGCTCTTATCACTCTTTGGGTTAAAAACTTATGATAAGGAAAAGGTTGACTTGAGATCAGACAGAGACTAAAAAAATAGAGTTTATTACCCAAGTGCTTCCAAGCACTATGTGGATCTTACAGTTTTCAAACTAAAAATATCTTCACAAAATCATCCTATACTCAGACAACAGGCCGGCAAATTACTTCATTTTACCATAAAAGAAAAAGTGGGTAAAGGTGTAATTCTTAAAACGGGGAAACAAGAGGCAAAAATATAGTATTTTCTTGCCTATTTCCAAGAGAACAGGGTTGAAGGAGAACTCCAACAACTGAAGTTTGATCTGGCAGTTCCACCCTAGTTACCTCTGAGAAATTAAACACATAACACATATTAGTATGATCTATAAAAGCAGAACTATTTTGTTATCCCAACCTCTGTTACAATAACAAAAGTTAAGAGGAGGGGAAAAAAGAAATTTGAAGGAAAAATAAATTAAGCATTTTGACTGGCTCAAAGCTTAGAAGTTTCTTCTAAAATGCACATGATTGAGATGGTTCAACATTATTGTGCCTGACAGCATTAAATAATGAAGACTACGCATAGCAGTTAGTATCAGAAAAAAGGAAAACATTTCTACCAAATCATAATATTCATGTGAATTGCAATAATAAATACAAACTCCGCATTCTGATTATTATTATTTATAATCCTAAATAGGAAGCCTTAAACTCGGTAAAATGTGTCCATTAAGCTTTCAGTAATAAGTTTACCTATCATTACTAAGAAACTGTCGACAGCATAATCTATGCAATGCAAGTGAATTGACCGGGCAAAATCAACTGTTATTTCACTGAATTTGCAAACATCACGTGCTACATTCTATTATTATCAGTTTATATGTAAAGCTAATAATTTGAGGCGTTGATTTATCAGATTGAAAGATAACCAAGTAACTATTATTGTAAAGCACATCAAAGGTAAATGATAATTGATAAAGCAAAAATGAAAAAATGAAAAAATAAATCAATGAACCATTCATTACATGTTCTCTCTCTTCAACCATTTAAATCCTCTTTGATGCAGCTTTTCATTATTACTACTATTATATATATATTATCTATGAGTGTTCGAACTAGCTTACATACACCTCAACTATTTCCACGAAAACTGCTTTACCCTACTTCATTTGGTTACCAAGGTTTAGGTAACTTGTAGGATATTAAATCTAAATAACTAGCCATCAGAATTTGAGTTCATTTTCTCTAAATCTTTACAATTTACCCTGGCCCTTATTGTTCACTTAAGATGCAATTTAGTATTTATGATGACAACTATGGTCAGAACTATGTATATCTACATAATATAGGCAAGACAAGATCACATGAGATTTTAGAGATGGCTCTAATCATCATAAAAAGAAAGTATTACCAGATATGACATTTGCTGTTAGATAGTAGGGTGATTGTCTGATTTTTCTTTGTTCAGCATCAAACTTTAAGACAGCCACCATAGCATATTCACTTCCTACATACCTGAATATAATGACAGGTCACATTTTCATTTATTTTCAATTAATAAGTTCAAAACAAAATAAACAAAAACGATTTTCTCAACAATGACAATAATGCATGCTGGTACTGTACATGTAGCAGGTGCCATAAAATACAGAGAAGGCAGTTATATTGGACTCCCATTGTAAAGTAGAAACTAACTGCCTATGCTCCAGATCCCAAACCTATCATTACCAAAGACATTTGTAACGGATGAGTAGCTGGTGGAAAAGAAACTACAGGGAAAAATGAGTGCAACAAGCTTATTAAATAAATATAGTACAGAAACCCAATGCCTCTTTCAAAAAATAAAAATTTAATAGTGTGAAGAGTCAAACCTGGATTTCATTATCGTTTGATATGCTTACTAGAAAACCTTGATTGTGTAAGAACTGTGAAAAAGAACAAAAGAAAGCATTAAAATGTCATGATGTCAGAATATCAGCGATGTATATGAGCTTTTGTCATACATACTGTACATGGTAATAGGCAACATACTGTTCATGGTAATTGCAAAATATCAAGATATATATTTCAATGTCTTTGTATGCAAAATTTAATCTAAATGACCAACAATATGTCTCTGGGTAGGTAATTCCTTGGGAGCTGACGTACAAAACATGAGAATTCAAAAGCCAAATAGGAACTAAAGCAATCCATGAGTAATCTGAATCACAAGAGAGCACCAAACAGACAAGAAACTTACAGGCAAATATGCATGCATTTGTTCGCTCCAATAAACATACTATGTCATCCAAGCTATAAACATTTATTTATAGTTTTACAAGCCATGAGGTACATGAATGATGCATCAAAACTAAGAAGAGGTGAATGATGTGAACAACGGGTTGGAGAAAATGCTTAAAGGCAGGGGGAAAGGATAAACTTTTTTTCTAAACCACAATTAGAGACCTCCAAATTTTTAAATGGCAATGATTTAGGAGAAGTGAAAATAGCTTCAATGTTGTCACCACCAAGAACTTTTATTCTACCATCCCTGCAGCAAGAAAGACCAAAACATTTAAAAAAAAAACAAATTAAGAGAGAAGACCAAAATTTAAAATAGGAAGTTAACGTTGAATGTATTTCCTTCCAGATAAGAATGGTTGGAAATCAAAACCATTCTGCTCTTCAAATGCTAAAACACAGAACCATAAATCACTTCAAGCCACTTTCTCATTCGCAAGAATTTTAACAAATTGGAATTAATAAAAATCTTAATGTGGTTAGGCAAGTTGAAGATGCAAATCCTTCACCTTCTCTGAATACATTCTCCACAATAATGAGAAAGTAAATCAATGATAATGAAACAGAATTTCTTTCAGAACACATAAAAGTAATACAGAGGAAAAGTTCTGAAGTATTGAAATACACAAGAATTGTTATATTAAGCAGATTTCTCTAAGCATAACATTATCAATAATATCTCTAAGCAAATAGAAAATGATCTAACCAACTTAAAGTGAACTAAAGATATGGGAACTGAACACAAGAAGAAAATGAATGACCCTCAAAGCAACCAATAACCAATGATTAATGACAAATAATCTTCCAGAAGATACCAAGCTAACTTACAGTGTTCCTACAGCTAAAAGACTTTGAATGGGATCATAAGCAAGAATTGATGCAGTAGGCGGGATCCCATAGTGAAGAGTGACACGTGGGTCCAAATCAGTTCCAGTTAATACTCCCTTGTGTGCACTCTGCCATCAAAAGAACATTAAGTGCACTCCATCCATGACTAAATCAATCAATCAATCAATACGTTTGCACAAAGTACAAGAAAATGATTATTTCAGAGCTGGACTGGTTAGTCTATTAGAAAAGCTAGCTAGTGAAAGGGCATTTCATGGTGAAGATACACGTATGCCCAAAAAAGTCATTTGCCCATTCCCTGGTCCATTAAACGCCGCCAAATATAGAATCAGAAACTTCATATTTTGGACAGTGAAACTATAAAGGTGATTGTAGTTCCAGAACAACATTAACCCAATTGGTAAATTAGAATATAGCTCAAAAACCATATGTTAGCCACCTAGGCATGTGCATAAATTAATTCTACTGAGCCTCAAATCACAAATTAATCAATCATTTCGTAAGAAACAATGCAAAAAGGAAATAACTGATTTCTTAATAACTTTTCCTCATGAGTGCACCAGAGTTCAAGCTGAATTCATAGATACCCATGAAGGATTGTTGATTAAAACAGATGAATGTGAAAACCCAAAAGGGGGTGGGAGAAAAATGCGAAGAACTTTGGAATTACTCTACCGGAGAAGGAGCTGACGACGATGGAGATTGTTGATCGACGGGTTTATGAAAGAATTTGGAAAACATGGCGGATTAACCAAAAACAGGGGCTGTGTTGGGTTTTCTTTCGTCAATCTTCTTGGAAATGTAACTTGATTCTTGTTTCTTGACCTCTTTTGGGTTGTGGGTATTGTTCAAACGAGGGAGATGAGGCATGAGATGAAGAAATTAATTCTCAGAAAACATAATGGAAGTGGATGGAGATGGGGAGGGAGTTCTTGGGGATCGTTGGAAGGTGGCCATTTTTGCATAAACAAAGCTTTGCTTGATCTCCCGGCAAAAAAAGTTAGGACCCACAACCATAGCCGTCTGAAATCTGAATTGCCTGGTCCACGCCCAACCCTTTGAACAACTTTTTTTTTAATTAGAAAAAAATATATGAGTTTTGAATTTTTTATTTAGTCGCACAATGAAATTAATTTGTTTAATAATTTATATACATCTAGAAATTGATAGTATAAGCTTAGCTCTATGCTCGTTGAGTTAGAACATGTTTGACAATTTGTTCTAACATATAGGTTTAAATCAAAGATTTTATTGTAATTTTAGTTTAGTTTCGTCTTTATATTTTGAGAGCATTTATTTATTTTGTTTCTAAACTTTTCTTCTGATTCCATATATTTAAAGAAACATATTATAGTTTTTGTTTGTGCAACATTTTAGCACACATTATATACCTAAAAAATTTATAAAAAAAAAATCAATTTATCCAAACTTTGAAGGTGGTATCATTTGTTTCGAGTAAAGGTTTTATCCCTTTAAAATCTTCACTAATAATTGTATCAATTTGAATCATGAACTTTCATATGTGTGTAAATTTATATTATCTTTCAGATTTTGTTCGAAAAATATTGTATAAGAATAATAATTGTTTCAATTAAGCTCTTAAATTATCACTAGTGAATAAATTTAGACACTTTTTTAATATCGGTTTTATCAATTTATACTCCTAAACTTTAGGGTTGTATCAATTATAATCTTGAACCAATTATTGTATTAGTTTAAACTCTCTAAAATTTTGTAGGTGTATCAATTTACACCATTCATTACGTTTCGTTTGGAAAAACTTCGTGTGAAACTTATAATTGTATCAATTAAACTCCTAAAATTTTATAAATAAATCAATTTAGACTCTTAATCATAAATTTCTTTGAGAATAGTCCATACATTTACTTTAATCGTTCATTTTATAAACTAGCATTTGAAGAAGTCTACACACACTTGAGAATAAAGCATGGATGATTTTCAAAATTAATTGTAATGAAGTGTCTAAATTAATTTAGTTATGAAAATATAGTAGTTTAATTTACTCAAATTATAAGTTGTACACGATACTGGTCAAACGAAATCTAGAGGAGAGTGTAAATTGATGAAGTTTTTATACGGATGGCCCCTAAAAATGAAATTTGGCCCGAGATTTAAATTTGCTCAAAAAATGGTCTTCTGCTTATGTCAGCGGCGTGTAAAAGTACCATTTTGTCCTCAAACCACTGCAAGGGCCTATCGCTCAAATGAATTCTCGTTTCTTCCTCTCGCTTCTTCCTCTCGTTCCTTATCAGAAACAAGTGCAATTTTTTTTACTTGATTTTTTTCTTTCGTTTGAATTCTTCCTCTAGCTTCTTCTTCTCGCTTCTTTCTCTAGTTTCTTCCTCTAGCTTCTTCCTCATCAATTTTGTAGCTTTTTCTTTGAGTTTTTTTTCCTTCATTCGAATTCTCGCTCTCGCTTCTTCCTCTCGTTTCTTGATCTCTCTCTTTTTTTTCTTCCCTTTTGGTTCACAGTTCAACTTACATCTTACCATGTAGTTAGGTAGGGACAATCAATCCGTAGTGATGGGAATCTAGGAATGAATGGGGATCCCTATCAATATCAAAATGAAGAATATTTAGAGTTTTTCTTTGCCCCTTCTTCGGCATTGTGTCGCTTAGACCCCGTCCTCTTCTACGCATCGCTCACCTTGATTTAAATCCTTCATTTCATCCTTACTCGCGGCCGCGATTCTTCTCGATCTTTAATTCAATACAAAAATTAATTGACATGAAGAGTGGTAAACTCTGAAAAGAAAGATGGTTGATTCTATGAGAAGAAGAAGGCAACATAAACAGAAGAAACCATCGGAAAAGAGAGCAACTGAAAATTTCAATAAAGTGGGTCGACGGTGGGAGTAAAAGCATGGGAGAAGATATGCAAAAAAAAAAAAAAGCAAAAAAAAAAGAAGAAGAAACACACACACAAAAAAAAAAGAACGCATAAAAAATGAGGAAAAAAAGAAAGAAAAAGGGATGCAAAAGGATAAATGAAGAAGGAAGAAGGAGGAAAGGTAAAGTGGTAATTTCATAAGGTGATGACATCAGCAAAAGGCCAAATTTCAATGATTTTTAAACTTGGGGTTACTTTTCATTTGGACTCCTAAAAAGGGCCATCTATACAATTATTTCGTAAATTGATACACTTACAAAAATTTAGGATTTAAATTGATACCATTATTAGTTCATGGTTTTAATTGATACAATTCCAAAGTTTAGAAATATAGATTGATATTTACCCTTATTAATATTATCTTTGAAAACTATCGATAAATTAATTTTTATGCATGTGTAGATTTCCTCAAATGTTGGATTAACAAAATGGGCAATTAGAATTGATGCATGTAGGGGTGTTCAAAAAATCGATTAACCCAACCAAACTTTGTGCGGTTTGGGTTGGTTATCATCTCATTTCGATTGGGTTGGATTCAAATAAATGAAAATTTTATGGGTTAGGTTGGTTCATGAGTTCACTTAAAAAAATCTAAATAAACCTGAACTTATTATTAACTTTAAAATGTATATATATATATATTTTTTTTTTTACTTATGATATAATTATATATACATATATTAGTTTAGTTTAGTTTCATTATTTTCTTAGATAATTTGCTGTCCAACAACTCTTAAAAATAGTTTTTTAACACTTTGGAAAGAAAAATTTTATCATAAAATTGAAATTGAGTTGTTAACCTTAATTCAAACTATGAAAATCATTAAATCAACATTTTACTTCTTTTTAAAACAAAAGTTTAAATAAATGACTCTGACTAATCTGAACCAACCTAACCCAAATGTTTCATGGTTGAGTTGGATTGGGTTCATTTTTTAATAAGGATTATTTGGGTTGAAAAAATTACACCGAACAATTGGGTTGGGTCTAAAAAGTTCTTTAACCTAACTCAATCCAACCCACGAACACCCCTAGATACATGGATGATTTTCAAAAGAAATCCTAACTAAGAGTTCAATTTGATTCGTTTATGAAAGTTTAGAGGTTTAATTGACAAAATTATAAGTCCTACATGATGTTAATCAAAACCTTACCTAATTGAGAGTATAAATTGGTACACTTACCGTTCAAAGTATAATATGATACAATTATTAGTTCAAGATTTTAATTGATACTACCCAAAGTTTAGGAGTATAATTTTATATTTTTCCTAAAAAAATTTATTTCAAAGATATTCTGATATGTTAATAAATTTAATCGAATGTAATATTGTTTTGAAATTGTGATTAAATTAAAATAAAATGAATATTTTAAAATTAGAAAAACCAAGATTAATAGCAATTGAAATTACAAAATTAAAAACTAAAATCTAAACCTGAAAAATATATATTTTTTATAGAGTTTTACCAAGAAAATTTGGTCTTTCTATGAATGTTGAGAATCCCATATTAGAAAAATAGAGATCTCACAATGTTTATAAGATACATGGATTACTTCTCTTATTAAATTTTGGTCATTTTATCTGATAATGAACAACTCCTTTAAAAATGATGCATATAAGAATGACAGCTACGTAATGTTAGTGTCTCATAATATGAATTTTTTTTATTGTGTTAGGATTACTTTAGAGCCCGTTTTCTTGTTTTTTATTTTCTAAAAATTTGAAATATTTAAGAAATTTGGTTTGAATTCTAAAAACATGTTTGAAAGAAACTCTTAGGTAAAGTTTGTAGTCATGTTTCAGAACTACAAATCAAAAGTCAAATTCAACCAAAAAAAAAAAAAAAAAAACAAAACAAAAATATCAAATTGAAATACAAAATTTAGATATTTAATTAACAATGGATATTTTATGTTAGTTCTAGCTACTTTTAATCAAACCTTTTAAATTATACATCATACTTACAATTAACTAAGTAAAAATTCAGATAGACTTTGACAAATTCAATCGTTTTACAAAGATCAATTATTGTATATAGTCGAGTTTATTTATAAAAAATTCAATTATATAAAATACCTATCAACTTTTAGGTATTTTTAATTATGTCTTTCAATTTTAAAAATTTTCAATTTAATCCTTCAACTTTAAACTTGTTTTAAAAAATATCTTTAGAGTAAAACAAACAATCATACATACATAATATATATATATATATATATATATATATATATATATATATATATATATATATATATATATATATTCTAGGAATTTTTTCAAAATTTAAAATAATAAATAAAAATTGACACAATAGTAAAAATGTAACAATTAAAATGCATACACGACACCATATAAATTGATGTAAAAGTTGATGAGTAACATTTGAGTTTGTGAACGATATGAATGATATCTTTTGAGTTGAAATGATATTATGTATGTTTTTCAATTTTTACGATAAACTATCTGTGTTAAATTTGCCATCTATTTTAAGGAAAAAATAATATTGAAAGTTCAAAAACTTTTATTATTATTATTATTATTCAATAAATGTGGTAATGAGAGGTTTAAATTTTGACCAACTGAGTCATTCTTAAATTGACGAACTAAACTTGTAAGTTGTAACTTAACCTATAAGTTTAATATATTTCCTATATATTTTTATTTCTTTGAATATGATTTTTAAAAGAAAAAAAAAAGTAGGGATTACATAGAATGATAAAAAAGAAATAAAAAGTAAAATGAATTAATTGACTATACTATAATTGATTTGAATGATTAAAGTTTAATGGTTTAGTTGATCAACTTCTCATATTCAAACTATTAAATAAATTAAGGGGACTTTTTAAAAATAGAAAAATAAATGAAACTATTTACACAAAATAGCAAAATTTTTAGATAATTTGATAGATGATGATAGAAGTCTATCAAGGTCTATCGGTGATATAAATGATAGAAATCTATCACTGATAAATGCTTATAGAAGTCTATCAATGTCTATCCGTGATTTTTTTGCTATTTTCTGTAAATAGTTTGACATTTTTTTTATTTGTGAAAATTTCTCATAAATTAATTTCAATGAATGAAGTAAACAGTTGGATTGATTTAATATGAAGGAAGATAAAAACAAAAAATGACACATCATAATTTTCATTTCTCAACCTCTACTTTATTCTATTCTATCCTCCTTTTGTATGAATATTTGAAAATTTTAACGTTATTTTCAAATATAAAAAAAATAGTCAAACTATTTATAGATATAGAAAATTTTTAATGTGTATCATTGATAGACTGCGATAGACAGTGAAATTTTTCTATATTTGTAAATAGTTTAATATTTTTTTTGTTTATAATGATTTTCTAAAATTTTATAATGTAATCTTTAAATAGTTCTAAGTTGATTAATCATACCTTATGGTGTAAAAATTGTTGCAATAATATTGCGATAGTTCCGTCAAATAACTATTTGATTTTTTAAGATTAAGTTTATAAACACTACTTCCATTTATGAATATGATAATTGTTTTATCATCCACTTTTTTTATCGTTTCACAAAATTCAAGCCAGTTTTTGAAAACAAGAGAAAACAAAAGAGAGAAGGTAATGTTTTTTGTCCAACTATTTATCGGTAAGGCTACATTTTTTAAAGGTGAATGGTATTAATGCAACTTTTAAAGTTTAGAATTCTTATTGAAACGAGGTATAAAATTGAGGGAATTTTCTATAATTTAGCCTAAAATCAAATAATGTATGTAGATCTCATTTGATAACCATTTATATTAGGAGATATTTTCATATTTACTTTGTATATATGTTTCTAATTTAACTTGGTTGTAATTTAGGTTTTCCAAATAATAGGTTGAATATATTGGTATATAATGCTTAATGAGAGCTCAAGGAAACAACTTTTCTGATATGGTATCAGAGCCTACCAGACTCTAACAAATTGAAAATCGTAGCAAAGCTGCAACTCCAAACCTCCTAGTTCTCTTTTCGTGAATTTTACATCAATTGATTATTTTTACCTATGGTACAATGCAACTTAATTTTAGTATCGCAACTAATTGATGATGCTAATTGTTTTGTTCGGTTTACAACTTCTTTATGTGCTATACAGGACCAACATTCGAGGAGTTTAATTGGTGCTGGTGAACGAAAGAATGGACTCTATTATTTTCGAGAAGTTCCTATCGTGCATGCGATGAAGAGTCCAATGTTATTTGAATTTAAGCTATGACATAGGAGATTGGGCATCTGTTAGATAGAGTGGTCAAGTTAGTTCATGTTATTCATTCTAGCTCTTTAAAAAAGAAACTGAATAATGCATGTATTACATGTCCTCAAGCTAAAAAAATCTCGTGATATTTTCTTGTTAGTGGTATGGGGTCTATATACCAGCACAACATCTTCCTGTGGTGCTCATTATTTTTTTACTATAGTAGATGATTTTTTCATGAGCAATTTGGGTTTATTTGTTGAGAATAAAACTAAATTTTCTATAGCATTTCACTCCTTTATTGGTTGGACGTTAGTTTAAGATATGTTAAAATAGTGATGAGTGACAATTGGATGAAATTTCAATGCATGTGAAATTATTTTGACAAGAGTGGCATTCTCTTTCAAACTTCATGTGTTGGAACTCTCTAACAAAATGGTAAAGTAGAGCACAAGCATCAACACATACTTAATGTGGCTCGTGCTTTAATGTTTCAAGAAAACCTTCCTATTACCTTTTGGGGAGAATGTGTCTTATGTGCAACTTATTTTATCAATCATACCCCATCAGATTTATTGCAAACTAAAATATCTTTTGAAATTCTATTTAGCATTGCTCCAGACTTTGATGCGTTACATGTTTTTGGATGCCTGTGTTTTGCTCACAATGAGTAAAATGGGATAAACTTGCTCCACATAGTCGAAAGTATGGGTTTGTTGGATATCCACATAGTAAGAAAGGGTGGAAACTATACGATCTTGAAACTAGAGAAATATTTCTCATGTGATGTAAGATTTTATGAGTACAAATTTCCATATGCTGAACCTAGTACTTCTATGTCGACTGATAAAAATATAGTGAACTTTAATCAAATTTGGATGATTTGGAGAGTACTTTCGAGGAAGTAGTATTCCCCTAACAATATTGCTCTTATAGATGAAGTTGCAGGGTCCACTAGAGTGGTTGATAATGTAATGGTAGTTGAGGGTGAAAGATCTAGTAGTATCTTGGGTGAAACTTCGAATCACACCGCTACAACCATTGTCCCACCATCAATGCTACAAAATAAAACTAAGCCAATAAGCAAAGTGATTGAATTAGGCAGAGGTTTACAAACTAAACACCCATTAGGTCTTCTTCATGATTTTATTATTAAACCTACACGACAAGAGAGTCTCATCTCCAAGTTCATCGACATCTACGAGCTCTTTAGTACTCCCCACTCTATAGTACACTTTATGAATTATGATAAATTTTATGTGTGACATCATATCTTTTTTTACAGCAATAACTTAGGGCATGAACCTCGTTATTTTAATGAGGCTATGAAAGATGTTGGGTAGAGAGAAATGATTCATGTTATGAAATGCATGAAATTAGGCCTTTATTTTAGTATTTTAATGTGAAAAATGAACTCTTGCATGACTTTTATCTCAAATTTGATCTTAATATGCTTAAATGAGCTTAATGAGGACTAATTATGTGTAAAGGATGATTTTTGTGGATTTAGTGCAGATCTGGTACGTTTTTTACAGGTTTCTGTCTAATTTTCATGTGATGCGCCCACAGCAGCAAGTGATCTACCAGCGCTGTCGAGCCCAAATTTTTCAGATCCGATTCTGCCCAAATCAGCTGCGATTTTCTTGGCTAAAAATCCTTGATTCTGCTTGGTGAATCCTCAAAATGAAAATCTCGACCTTCCTTAACCGATTTGGGGGTCTATAAAAGGCGAAGAAACCCTACGTCTTAGAGGGGGAACTCACCACCGCCGAAATCATCACTTTTATTCACCGTTTTACTGTTAACTTCCAGCACCTTGGGATTCTCTTCGAAGTTCAATCCAGTAGTCTTAAGAACGAAAGTTCCTCTGAGGCGTAGCGGCTCTAGGATTACTCTTCCATAGAAGTGTGTGTTGAGGCAAGATTCTTTCTTGAAAAAGAAGGAATAGTCCTAGGGAAAGGCTTGTACTTGAGGATTTTTCCAAGTTTACTTGAGTTGTCTCTATTTTCCAACTTTATTATTTTCGTGTTATTTTCCATTTTACATTCTACCAATCAAACGTTATATTGTAGCTATGGTTTATGATTTAATAAAAATGATTATTTTATCAAAAGTCATGAGCTAAATATTTTTAGGGGTTTGACAATGTGAAAGCCTTAGGGTTGTTATGGCTTAGGTTATGTAATGCTCACACCACTTTGTGTAATCACATTCTCTTTGTTGATTGTAAAAGATAAAATCGGTAAGTTAAACTGGCCATTTGATTTAACAATCTAGCGGAGCTTTAATGCTGAGAAGGTTAGGGTATAAGCGGATTTCACAAAGGGATATGAGACTAAGAGCCTAGACATAGGATAGTCACGTTACCTTAGAACTAAGGGACACCATAGGATAAAGGAATTGAACTTCATTTAATCTAAGATCCAGCTAACCATGGAAACATTAGGCATTAGCTGCTTAGAACTCCTAAAGAAACTTGACACAAGACCGAATAGGTGTAGTTTCCTGTCCATGTGTAAATCATTGTTTGGTGTGATGCGGTCACATCACTTAAGGCATAACACCCGAATGGCCGTAGCATTGTTACCCCTTTTTTATTCTCATTGTTATTTGTTTTTATGTTTTCTTTCACCAAAAATTCTAAACTTTCTCTTTGGTTACCTTGGTTACATTGGTCTACAACCATAAGAATTTTAAACTCAATCTAGTCCTGTGGGATTCGACACTTGGAATACTCCAAGTTATTACTTCATCGATCGTGTATGCTTGCACGTAGACCTTACTTATTCTATATTTTCATCACTCATACACGTTTGGTCGATCAAGAAGCTATGCATAACAAAATTAGAGCTTTGGAAGATAACCAAACTTGGGTCATGAAAGTATTGCCCTAAGGCAAGAAAGCCCTAGGATGCCAATGGGTCTATAAAATCAAATATCACACAGATGAAAAGATCGAACGTCTCAAGGTACATCTTGTAATTTTTGGCAGTCACCAAGTTAATGTGCCATTAGGTATAAGTAACCATATCTTGAATAATCATCTATAAAAGAGATGAAGTATTCGTACCTTCATCGAACTTTTACATTCATTGGACCATAGAGATCTGAATGTATGATCTCTAAAGGTTCTTTGGCTCAATAGCCTTTTCCACTAAAAAGTCTTTTAGTCATTTTTCCTTCAAGACAAGATTCACATGGAGGTAATGAATCATCTTTTAACTTTCTTAGAAGTCCATTTTTTTACCAATCTCTCAATCCTATCGAGATTTATGTGACCCAATCTCAAGTGCTAAAGATAAGTATTATTGTTACTTGAATAAATTCTTTGCCTTTTTGTTTGAGTATTAGCAGTTTTAAACATCTCATGATTTAAAAGTGTTTTTGTTTCAGTTAGTCTTAACACATCAAGTTGTTTTCTAATTCAACGGAATAAATATGTACACCATTTTTCAAAATGAATGCTTCATTGATTGAAAAATTAATTGAGTACATATGTTCAATTAAACAGGAAATAGATACTAAGTTCCTTTTCATTTTAGGAACTATATACAAATTTTCTCATAAGAATCTATTCCCAAAAAACAACTTGGCAGCTCCCACTGCACGAGCTGAATGATGTCTACCGTTCCAAACTTGAACGTCATCTCACCCTCCTTTAGCTGCTGAAAGGAACTAGTTTCCTGTAAAGAAGAGCAAACGTGATTAGTGGCTCCTAAATCAAGTATCCAGGCGTTGTGGTCATTTTCCACTAAACATGTTTCTAAGACAAGTAAATCATATTTACCTTCCTTTTCTTTCTTTTTCTTGGCGAGGTATTTGGGACGATTGTGTTTCTAGTGTCCATCCACATTGCAGTGGAAGCATTTTCCCTTGTCAGCTTTCTTGGCATTGTCCTTGCCCTTGTGATCGAACGGGCATATATGAGTGATAAAAATGATAATAAATATGGTCTAAAGTGCAAGCATACACTGTCGATGAAGTAATAACTTGGAGTATTCCAAGTGTCAAATCCCATACGACTAGATTGAGTTTAAATTTATTATGACTACGGACCAATGTAACTAGGGTAACCAAAGAAAAAGTATAGAATTTTTGGTGAAAGAAAGCTTAAAACCAAATAACAATGGGAATCAAACAGGGGCAAACAATGCTACAACCATTCGTGTGTTGTGCCTTAGGTGATGTGATCGCATCACACCGAACAAGGAATTACACATGGACAGGAAACTACACCTATTCAGTCTTGTGTCAAGTTTCTTTAGGAGTTCTAAGCAGCTAATGCCTAATGTTTCCATGGTTAGCTGGATTTTAAATTAAATCAAGTTTCATTCCTTTATCCTATGGTGTTCCTTATTTCTAAGGTAACATGACCATCCTATGTTTAGGCTCTTAGTCCCATATCCCTTTGTGAAATCCGTTTATACCCTAACCTTCTCAGCATTAGAGCTCCGCTAGATCGTTAAACCAAATGGCCAGTTTAACTTACCAATTTTTTCTTTTAAAATCAACAAAGAGAATGTGTTTACACAAAGTGGTGTGAGCATTACATAACCTAAGGCATAACAACCCTAAGGCTTTCACATTGTCAAACCCCTAAAGATATTTAGCTCATGACTTTTGATAAAATAAACATTTTTATTAAATCATAAATCATAGCTACAATATACGTTTGATTGGTAAAAATTAAAAATGGAAAACAAGAAAATAATACTAGAAAATAAATACAACTCAAGAAAATTTGGGAAAATCCTCAAGTAACAAGTCTTTCTCTAGGACGATTCCCTTCTCTCAAGGAAAAATCTTGCCACAACACACACTTTTGTGGAAGAGAAATCCTAGAGCCGCTACACCTTAGAGGAACTTTCGTTCTTAAGACTACTGATTGGAACTTTAAGAAGAAACCCAAGGTGATGGAAATTTGACAGTAAAACGGAGAAAAAAGTGGTGAATTCGGCGGTGGTGAGTTGTTTTTCGAAGACGTAGGGTTTCCTCACCTTTTATAGGCCTCAAATCTGTTAAGGAGGGCCGAGATTTGCGTTCTGAAGATTCACCGGGAAGAATCGAGGATTTTTAGCCAAGAAAATTGCAACTGATCTGGGCAGACTCGAATCTGAAAAATTAGGACTTGACAGTGCTGGTACATCACTTGCTGTTGTGGGCGTCTCACATGAAAAATAGCTAGAAACCTGTAAAAAAACATACCAAATCTGCACCAAATCCGAAAAAATCATCTTTTACGCATAATTAGTCATTAAGCTCATGTAAACATATTAAGACCAAATTTGGGATAAAAGTCATGCAAGAGTTCAATTTTCACATTAAAAACGCTAAAATAAAGGCCTAATTTCATGCATTTCATAGCATGAATCCCCTTGCCAACAGTGGAAGCCTTCTCCTTCCCTCCTTTCTTTTTTTGGAACTTTTAGTGTCAGAAGATGAGGGAACAAAATTAGTTCCAGAGGATGAACCCTTGTGGAACTTCTTGGAATGGGCAACATATGCTTCTCCTTCATTCGGTCTCTTATTTTTCATAAGAGACTGATAAGTCTGTAACTTATTCAGGAGGGTAGTTATGGTGTACTTTATTTTATTCATAACTGCATTGCTGCAGAATTGGAGGAAACTCATATGAAAAGATTCCAGAATAAAGGACATCTGACTCTGCTCGTCGATGATCGTGCCGTTCATTTCAGCGACGTTGAAGGAACCATCAGATCAAGAACATGTTCTCTCATAGATTGGTTACCTTCATATGTGCATTGTAAATATACCCACAGGGCCTCGTGTCGGATCTGTGTGGACAGTTGCCCAAACATACCCTGCAGGGACTCCATGATCTCACGAGCAGTGAGCATAACCTCATGTTTCTTGGTGAGAATGTCAGACAGACTCGCAAGATATAGACTTAAGCCTTTTCATTTGGCATTTGTCTAGCGGTCGAGTGCATCCTCATTGCTTGGGTTGCACCTCGAGCAGGAACCTGAGAACATTCCTCAGTTAAGACAAACTACAGATCATCAATAACCAAAATCGTATTCAGGTTAGAATTCCATGTAGCATAGTTTTTTCACCAGATAATTTTTCGTTCTTAAGCAAAGCGATAATAGAAGAAGATATGTTGAAAGAATAACAAACAATTGACCGTATTAGTTATCTTTGCCTTAACCTATTACACTAAATACATGCATCTAATCAATTTAGCAAAACAAACAATCAAAGAACCCTAATTAAAAAGATTGATTAAGTTTTGCAACGATACTTCAAGGGTTTAGAGCAACAACCACCGAAGGGTAGTCAACTACCCCTCCCCTGAATTGAGACAATCTCAGCTAATTACTAATACTAGAATAACTCTTGTTTGACCAAGGATTTAATAACTAGCTTAATTTATCCTGTAAGTGTAACCCTACCATTTTTGAATTCTACAGGTATGCTTCAACAGGCTATTATTAAGAAAGACAACTGTTGAAGATTAACCTAAGAAATCTTATCCATTACTGGAGTTTGCGGTCTTCCACAATCCTATGATCAGGCCTTCCGAAGGGGTGGTCGCTCCAAGACAACACACAAGCGGACCATAAGACTCTCAAAGTGTAACCTAATGAAGGAGACCGCATGGTACTATGAACATTTTCCTATTCACCTTGGTATTGACCCATGCAAACACTTTCCAAAGGGAGGCCACGCCCAGGGCGACACGAAGTCGAGCATGGATCTCACAGTGTGAACTCTTAGGGACGTGAGAGATAAAAATTGATATATTATATATACCATTTTCTACCACTCAAATGTTCTACCAATTTTGAGTTTTATCATACTTACTTAAATTCTGGCTAATGAATCTATCTAAGTCTATGCCTATTATAACTCTTATAAAAGGTCTTTACTCTAATGTTCTAGGTGAATTAAACCATTTAATTAAACTAGTGACATTTCATGCTAATAGAACTTAGGTTAATTCAACTCAAGTTCCGATTCAGTTCCCAGTTAGGACGTGTTCCGTAAACCATCAACTTAAATACCCGATCTTGACAAAACTGAAATGGTAGAGTTCCCTTATAACCTAAATCCTATTTGCCCTACTTATTCATATTTAAAACTATTTTAAAAGAAAGTAAGACTTAATTCTAATCTTATTAGAATTATTGTGACCTTAGGTCTAAAGTAATTTTAAACAATTTAAAACCAATTTCCTAAGATCTTATGTTTGCATGCAAATCATTATTATAGGTTGACGGTTTCTAATAAATAATTTTATAACTATTACAAAATTAATTAATTTGACCTATAATCATGCATACTATGATTTAATTAATTAACAATCAAATTCTAATTAATCAGAAAACTATATTATATGCATTTCATGACTAGAATATAACAATTATATTAGTCTATGGATGTATTATGCTCAATGCATTTTTATTTTCGTATAAAATTATAACATTTATAACAATCATGAAAATAAACCTAAGCATATGTTTCACATTAAATAAATTTAACACTTATATTTAACTAATTTAATGTCATGTATCATACTTTTCCAATTTCATATATTTAACATATCAATCATATATTAAATCACTTATGAAATTATAAATCATGCATTAAAACCATACATTATAACATTTATAACACATTAAAATGCATCAACATGCTTAACCTATGGTGGGAATTATCTAAATGACATCCATAAAGCATTTAATTAGCAAATGAACCAGTAATTTAACTCTTAAGATAAAAACAAAGCAATAAATTATAGAATTTATGCTAAAAAATCCTAAACCAACTTTTGTCGCTTCAGAATCGGACCAAAACCCCTCAAACCACTTCAAACCGGGTCCAAAAACCACAATCCAAGTTGAAACTGCAAAGAACTAAACCAGAACCAGCTGAACTGTAGGCAAACTAGTGCCAAACCAAGCGAACCAAAGCCGAACCACAAAGAACCTCGCTTGGGAGCCAAAACCAAAGCTGAATCGCGCCTAAGAGCCGATTAGGAGCTGAACCAGATTGAATCGATTTGAACCGGCTCGAAGCAATGCGACCAGCATGTGCTGACGTCATGCTAACGTCAGCATGACATCAGCCTTCGTCTCTCGTCAATAGACGCTTACGTCAACGTGACGTTAACCCTTCTTCTTCCTTCACTGCACCACACAATTTTTTTTCGATTTTCATCCGTACAGTGTTATATTCTTGCGATTTCTTGGCCTCCGTTCATTCGTTTTGGGCAAATTTGGTGTCGAAATTCATCGTACGACAACTCCGATCCAGACATGGACTTACAGAAGCAAAAAATACAACAAAATGTCCAAAAACGCAGGGCCTTTACAGAATTGATCAAATAAAAAATGTAAATCTATGGCCAAATTTAAACCGTAAACATTATGCAAACCACATTTATAATGCAATTTAATCCCACCACAACAGTGCAATTTCACAAAAACTAAATTAATTTATCGACTTGACTCTAATACCAATTGAAGAGATGAAAACCCCAAGGCAATGGAAAAAGTATAGAGGACCATTTTTTTATTTTTAATTTAGAAATTGGGAAATACTAGTACATAACAATTATACAGAAAAAACCTTATTGTATCATCTAGGTTAAACATGAGTAATAGAAAAGAAAATCACCAAGACAACTCTCTATCCTCTGAGATTATAGAGATTCTGGCTGGTAGGAACCAGATCGAGTAAAAAAAAAACGAAAGAATTTTTCTTTTGAGAATCCGTAGAAAAAGAAAAACAACCAGCCAGGCCAAAACTGGCCTCTCCCTTTTCTTTTTAGGGCATGTTTGGGAGTGATTTTAAAATCGTTTAAATCACTTTTGTCATTTTTAAAATCACAAAAAAAACATACTTTAATCGATGGAAAAATCACTTCAACTTTCCACTTACCAGATTAGTCGAAGATGGGAGTGGGACAAAGAGAGAGGGAAACGTGGGAGTGATCCCACGTCGTTGTTGTTATTATTATTATTATTATTATTTAATTAAAATAAAAAACTAATTTAATTAATTAAATCTAATTTAATTAATAAATTCATTTAAATCATATTTAGATGAATATCTTCCACATAACCTATAGTTTTAATTTATTTTATTTAATTAAATCATATTTAATTAAACTGAATTAAAATTAAATAATCAATTAATTCTCCAATTAATCAATTACCAAATTAAATATCTAATATTTAATTTATTATTTATTTGAATCAAATTCAACTGTATTTTTCCATAACCTACAGTTTTAACATGAATCTAATTCATATTAAATCAATATTTGAACTACTTCAAATATTTAATTCTCTCATGAATTATTTTTTAATCATATCCAAAATTAAACTTATATTATAAAGTTTGATTTATAAAATAAACTTTATATTATAATGTATCATTATACATTAAGTGAATTTGAACATTTCAAATTTCATTCAAAACTTAATTACCTAAATACTCTTTACGAGCTAAGAAGAAAACCTAATGGACCTAGAGATTAGAAGCCTCAACGATATGAGATTAATCGGCCAGACTCATTAACCATATTAATTAATATTTGTTAACTGTGAGTACATTCCACTAAAGACTCACAACTGCACTCTTTTCACTGCAAATATACTTATGTGTCCACGGATATAGAACAATAACAACAAATTAGTCCTTCACAAGTGTTCGTAATACCAGCTGGGTCAAATTACTGTTTTACCCCTAGCTTACCTATAAATTCTTAAGTACCAGTGCTCCTCTAATGAACAACTTGTTTATGGTCCAACCATTAAACAAAAAACCCTCTCAAGCCAGTGAGAAGATAGGACCCTTTGTTAAAGTCTCGGAGACACCACGTAAGGGAACACTCATCTACTTACTCTGTCGGGAAGGAGTAAAATTCATCTTGTATAATTATGTATTAAGCTGATCCATTTCCTCTGTTTTCATTATTTTCTCTTAACAATACAATAAAAGGGAAAAGAGAATAAACAAAAGTAAATTAAAGAATTGTCCTCATAGGGAAATTACAAGAATACCCTTAATACTCCCCCTCAAGATGGTGAGTGAATGTTAATCACACCCATCTTGGATAATAAGGGGACAAGAACCTTGGATGCAAGAGCTTTGGTGAAAACATCGACAAGTTGTTGATGAGACCGGACAGGAAGAAGCTTTACAATTCCTTTAACAACCTTCTCTTGAACAAAATAGCAATCTAACTCGATATGTTTCGTTCGCTCATGGAACATCGGGTTGGTAACAATAGGAAGAGTAGCTTCATTATCACAAAAGATGAGAGCGGGAGAAGTTATAGGAACCTGTAACTCAGTAAGTAATTGTGAAATCCAAATAAGTTCACAAGTGGTAGTAGCAACAACCCTGTATTCAGCTTCCGCAAATGATCTAGAGACAGTCGTCTGTTTCTTGGCCTTCCAAGAGATGAGAGAATCACCCATAAACACACAAAAACCAGTTGTGGACTTACGAGAATCCACACAAGATGCCCAATCAGAATCAGAGTAAGCCTTAAGTTGAAAATCAGTACAAAGGCGAAGAAGAATTCCCTGACCTGGAAAACCCTTCAAATATCGAAGGAGATAATGGGCGGCATCAAGATGACATTGACGAGACTGAGAGACATATTGACTCAGCTTGTGAACTGCAAATACAATATCGGGTCTTGAGATACTGAGATATAAAAGCTTGCCAATCAAACAACGATAAACGGTTGGGTCCTTTAACAAAGGACCATCACTAAGGGACAAGCGCAAATTGGGATCCATAGGGTAGTTTAAAGGTTTACATGCTTAAAGACCAGTATCTTCAAGAATATGTAGAACATATTGTCGTTGAGATAGAAAAATACCTTGAGAAGAACGAGCAAGTTCAAGACCCAAGAAGTAACGAAGGTCCCCCAAATCCTTCAACTTAAAAGCAGTATTCAAGTGAACTTTAAGGTCATTAATAATTTCAATAGAAGCACTCGTTAGTATGATATCATCAACGTAAACAAGCATAGCAACAAAAGTGGCACAAAATCCTTTAATAAAGAGAGAATAACCAGATTTCGATTGTTTAAAACCAAGAAGAAACAAGGCATTAGAGAGCTTGTCAAACCATTGTCTAGAAGCCTGTTTGAGACCATATATGGACTTATGTAAACGACAGACTAAATGCTCCCCCCGAGTTGCAACAACATTATGCTTATAGTCAAGGGGTAAATCCATATACACCTCTTCAAGGAGATCTCCATGCAAGAAGGCATTATTCACATCAAGTTGTACTAAGGGCCAGTTGTAAGAAACTGCAAGAGTGAGTAAGACTTTGACACTAGCCATTTTAGCAACTGGTGAAAAAGTCTCGATGTAATCAAGGCCTTCTTGTTGAGTGTATCCTTTGGCAACCAACTGAGCTTTGTAATGATCAATTGTGCCATCAGAATGATGCTTAACTTTGTATATCCATTTGCATTCAATGGAATGCTGATTTGAGGGAAGGGGAGCAACTAACCATGTATGATTATTCTCCATAGCAGTTAGTTCACTTTGCATAGCTTGCTGCCAATGAGGGAAGGTGACAGCTTGATGAAAAAATTGAGGCTCATAGGAAGCAGAAACATGTAGTACAAAATTCTGATACTCATTAGACAAGTGATTATAAGACAAACAACTGTGAAGAGGATACTTTGTAGAAGTGGTACCACATGAGATCATGACATCCTGAGATAATAACATGTTACAATGATAATCCCTCAAGTAAGAAGGAGGTTTCGTAATACGAGAAGACTTTCTGACATCCACCTGTTCAATAGTCTGAGAAGATTCAAAGATGGGTGACCCAATATTATTCAGTATAATATCATCATTACTAGATCGCACTGCTTCGTGATCATGAATAACATCAGTTGGAGTAGTAGGAACCCCAACAAAATCAAAAGACTTAGGTAGAACAACATCATCAAAAGGCATTTTCAAGTGAGCTGGATCAACAACTGAAGCAAAAGGAAAGATATGCTCATGAAAAACAACATGTCGAGATATAAAGAAACGCATATGTTCAATATCATATAACCTATAGCCTTTCATAATAGCAGGGTACCCAACAAACACAGCAGGGATAGCTCTAAGATCAAATTTAGACCTGTGAGAGGATAAAGTGGATGCAAAACACAAACACCCAAATGACTGCAACATGGAATAATCAGCAAGTTTACCATATAATCGAGTATAAGGAGTCTGCCACTGTAATAATGATGGAGTACGATTTATTAAAAAAGCAGCGGTAAGAACACAGTCAGTCCAAAACTGAACATGACCTCGAGACTGAAAAAATAAAGACCGAGCAACATTCAATAAATGTTAATGCTTCCTCTCAACAACATAATTCTATTCAGGTCTAGCAACGCATGAAAACTGATGAAGAACATCTTTGGAACGAGAAAAATCTGTAAAGGCCAGCTCGGGGGCATTATCTGATCGAAATTGTTTAATGGGCACACCAAATTGGGTTTCAACCATAGTAAAAAAATGAGGTACAATGACCAAAGCTTCACCTTTTGTTTTCATCATAAAGGTCCAAGTAAAACAAGAATAATCATCCACTATGGTTAAAAAATATCGATAGCCATCATGAGAAGGATGTTGATAAGGTATATATCACAATGTATTAGTTCAAAAATACGAGAAGCAACATGATTGTGAGATACAAAAGAAAGTTTCTTCTGCTTGGCTAAGGGGCATACAGAACAAGGGGAATTAAAATGTTTAGGATCAACATGAATCACATCCTTAAGAGCAAACATATGTTTAACAGAAGGATGGCCAAGACGACAATGCCATGTATCAAAAGTAACAACAGGACAAGTAACATACGAAACAAAATTAGCAGCCCCTGACTGAGGATGGATGTCCAAAAAATATAATCCATGAGCAACACTAGCCTTGCCAATCGTTCTCGAAGAAGACTTGTCCTGAACAACACAGAAATCATCAACAAACTTAACAGCAACAGGCAGTTGATGAGTTAAGCACTAATAGATATAAGATTGAAGGCAAAAGTGGGAATGTATAAGACATCAGTCAATGTAATGTGTTCATTGAGACATATATCACCCACAAATTCAACATTAACTCGAGAGGAATTAGGCAAAGAGACAGACATCCCTAAAACAGCCCTTAAATCATGGAAATATTTACGAGATCGACAAATATGGCTCGAGGCACCCGAGTTTAAAATCCAGCTGTCAGTCATAGATTCAAAAGGGGAAACTGATAAGCATGTACCTGTAACATGATAAGTGCTTTGACTAGTTTCTGAGGATGCTGCTTTGGTAAGATGAGTCTGCAACATAGCCAAGAGGTTTTGACATTGTTTAGTGCTCATGGAAGCCATAAGATCAACTGAAACAGAAGGTGAAGATCTGGTTACTGTCGAAACAGAGGATTCTGCCAGTTTGGAAGATGAAGGTGGAGTAGAACGTTGATTACTACGTTCATGATAACCAGGCAGATATCCATGGAGTTTATAACACTTGTCTGTGATGTGCCCCTGGAATATTACAATATGTGCATATTGGACGATCTCGACGTTTATTCTGTCCAGTGGAGTTTTGTGGCTTCAAAGACTGAGTATTCGAGGAAGATGATGCATTTCGAACAGCGAAGGCCGTAGAAATTTGGGATGTAAGAGAGGAGGTAGGAACAGAGCGTTGTTCAACTTCTTGAGTTACAAGTGCGAACGCTTTGTTAATCGACGCTTCAGGCTCCAGCAATAAAAGTTGAGTACGAACCTGAGCAAAAGATTCATTCAATCCCATGAGGAAGCACATCACATATTCAGTTTGATAAAAATCAATTAGGTTTTTGACTCCTCCACAAGTGCACTTGTCGCAGGTGCACGAGGGACGATAAGAGTCCAATTCATGCCATAACGTCTTCAACCGAGTGAAATAAGCAGTCACGGACTGTTGATTTTGTGTCAAGTTCAAAAGATCTTGGCGTAATTGAAAGATTCATGATCGATTCTTCCTCTGGTAACGTTCTTGAAGTTCCCCCCAAATGTCATTGGCATTGTCAAAATACAAAACACTTGCAGAGATTTCTTTAGAAATCGAATTGAGAATCTATGCTATAACAACATGGTTACATATGATCCAGGAATGATATTGAGAAGAATCACGATCTAGTTTAGAAATAGTTCCATCGACGAAGTCAATTTTGTTCTTCACTGTTAGGGCAATAACCATTGATCGACTCCACGAGACATAGTTGTTTGCAGTGAGCAAATCTGAAACCAAAATAAGACTAGTATTGTCTGTGTGATGAAGGTAATAAGGGTCCATGTAATTGTTGATAGCTGGTTGAGATGGAATAGATGCGAACGTCGAAGTCAATAACAGCTTGAAAAAAAAACTCATGGACAATGTGGCAAAGCAGCCCCCAAAACTCAACAGCAGCTTGAAAAAAAAATGACGGCAGTCTATGCACTAAATATGACCGAGGAACACGGCCAAAACGTCCCAGAACGGAATGAAATCGTTGACGGCATCAGAGCTGAGGACGAAGACCAAAATCGGCGGTCTTTGTACTACTAATCAACCTCGCTGATGAGGACGAGGAAGTCGACGGCAGCAGCAGAGCACTCGGCGGCAGAGCTAAGAACTGAAAACGACGAGGCGGCGGTCTGTTCTGCAGCGGCCAGCAGCAACAATCGATGGTATGAGGCAACGCAACAGGCGGTGGTCGACGATGCAGTTAGAGAGTGTCGAGTGCAGCAGCGGCGACTAGGGTTTGAGAGTAAATCTCTGATACCATATTAAGCTGATCCATTTCCTCTGCTTTCATTATTTTCTCTTAACAATTCAATAAAAGGGAAAAGAGAATAAACAAAAGTAAATTACAGGATTGCCTTCATAGGGAAATTACAAGAATACCCTTAATATTATGTTTCTAGCTCCTCACTCGGTCTTGTCCCCAAAATGGAATAAGGGGCACTTGCAATACAAGCTAAAAAATTATGAAAAATAAAATCTGTGTCTCTTTTTTTTTTTTTTTTTTTTTTTGTAAAATTGGCAAATTGCATTTTATTACCCCTTTGATTATGACTTTGCAACTGCTATCCTTTAGCAGCCCCACCACTTCCTCCCTAGGTTTCAAAGTTAAATTTTACTTTGAATTTTACTCATCTTCTATCTATCCCACCAAACTAACACCACCTCCATCATTTTTTTTCTTTTTTCAATTCTTTTTATGGTATTTATATCTATTTTCATTTCAAATTTCAAATTTTGTCAGATTATATATATGTATATATATGATATGATATGGAAATGGTCATGAATTTGCTCATTTTCAATAAAATCAATTTTTCACGAAGTTAAGTATGACTTTGACCGATGCATGTATTAATTATTGGAACGAAAAATCTTCAGAAATACATACACATTTGGTTAATAAAAAGTTGTTTCATTTTTATGTTTTACTTCAAATAATGACTTTTTGATATCTTGTTTACTACGAATAAATATTTGAAATATCAATAAAATGAAATACATACACGTTCTACTCCAAAATAAGTTATTCATTACCATGTGATTATAATCTGATTACCAATGATATTGATTGTTGTTTGATTGTTGTATGATTACTACTATTCTGATTGTTATTTGATACTCATTGCCAATAATAACGATTGTTATCTGATTGTTGTCTGATTACTATGTGATACTAGTTGTTGATGATATCATTTACTATCTGATTGTTGTCTTATTGCTATCTGATATTGATTCTTATTTGATTGTTATATGATTGCCATCATTTGTATCATTTGTTATCTAATTATTGTCTAATTACTATCTGATACACATTGACATCTGATTGTTTTCTGATTACAATCTGATATTAATTACTAATGGTATTAATTACTGCAAGAGACACATGACTCAAAGAAAACAAAATTCAATCAAGTTTGTAGTAGTTCATGCAAGAGACACATGACTTAAATAATATATTATTTCATAAAATTTCCCTAAAAAAGAAGGATTCGGCGTTACATTTTGAAGAGATAGACACGAGATTTGATTTCAATTAAATTTAAGATTGGGGATGATAAGTAACTAGCTAAAAAACTGCAAGTTCATGATTAGGTACTTTCAAAAACTCAAGCGAAGGAAGCTGTAAGTGGTTGTACGATTATAATTGTAGAGTTTGGAGCCTTAATCAAGTAGAAAATCTCTACAAAGTTGCAAAACACAAGGAGATTATGAAATATTCTTCAACAACTAGGAGCTGGAGATTTAATTATTCACTAAAGGGAAAACTGTCATGAGAAACCCAATTGGGACTCAAACAATTTTCTGATTAAAAATATTTAGTGAAAACTGGGGACTGGCCACCCAACAATTAACTAACCAAGTTTAAAGTCTAAAATTTGGGGACCACCTTGGGTCGGACTGAAGAAGTATGCCGAAGCCTGCCGCAAAAGATAGGCAGGTTAACTCTGTAAGTGCAGGAGGATGAAAACTAGGGAACTGATTAGATAAAATGATAATTTAATCAACACTCCCAATTAGGCGTGTCACAAGAAGAGGAGAATGATCCCCGATTGACGAAAAGCCAAGTTTGTGTGTCTATGCTCCTCAAAGAAAAGGATGAGCACGACACAAATCTTGCATTCAACGCTACTTAATTATGGTGATGCGCACCTGGAACCTAGTTGGACCTTCAAAAGAGGTCTAGTTGGATTTCTCGGCATGGCCAAAAATCTGAGAGATTGAACTTGGTAGAGTCAAGTTCGATATGGTTATACCAGTGTGATAAAATTAATATGCCACATAATAAAAAGATTAAGACAGCTAAAAATGCAACAAAGGTAAAAACAATACTTCTAAGTTTACATAAACGCACATGACTAGCAGGCAGTCGGTCCTCAAAGACAAACTTAAGAGTGGAGGCTAATGTTGAGGGTGAATTTTGGCATGACAAAATCCAGTTAAAAATCAAGATATAATAAAAGATAATATAAAATATTATGAGATTTGATCCTGGCTTGCTAGGGATTAGAAAACTCATATCCTAACCTTAGTAGGGTTAGAATAAAACCCTAAATCAAATCTCCTATAAATAGGACATCATGACTCCATCAAAAGTAACTAAAAACTTTGACTTCTTCCCCATTTTATAATTCTCTTACTGACTTAAGCATTGGAGCCATTTTTCTTTATTTTGCAGGTCCTTTCTTTCCTGAATTGAAAATTCAATTGATGATGTCACGTGGGGGTCAGGTGTGTTTTCCATGTCCCAGATTTTGCATTAACATTGTGCAAATAAGCTTTGTTTCTACCAAAAGTCTGCGAATCGAGTAGAATTTTGTCTTGAAATTGAAAAACAACTCCATTAATAAAATGAGAAAAGCAATATAATGATGGAAGATAAGAAGTGAAAAGATCATGCCCTAAACTTTGAAAACACTCCGACTTTTCTAATAATTTTAAACGAAAACTTAATAGAAGATAAGAAGTGAAAAAAAACCATTCCTTAAACTTGGAAAGCACTCCTATGATTTCCTATAATAATTTCATTTTTTTAAATAACAAATAAGACATATAATAGAGCAACAGATGATTTTTGACATGTGTGGGAAACTTTTCTAATAATTTGAAATGAAAACTTAATCGAGGATGTATACTGACACTTTTCAAGTTCAAAATCTATGAAATAAAAAATTTATATTTAAAATTGATACAATTTATTAAGTTTGAGGTTTAAATGGAAGAATTTGAAAGTTTATGGTTAAATTCATACAAGATTGTCAAGTATAAAGTCAAAATGATTTTTTTTAATTTTATTTTTTGCAATTCAAATCTAATATTATAAGGTGAGAAAATCAAACTTCTAATTTTACGGTGAAGGACATATGTCTTAATTAACCAAACTAAAATCGTCACATTTAACCAAGTATGGAACATGTACACATGCCATAACCATTAGAGACAAGTGTCACCCCATTAGAAGAGTTAGGTTAATTAATTTCACAGTTAGGTTGCTGTTACATTTATATTTCATACCCATCAAAGCATAAAAATAAATGTAAAATATAATATAATGGTATGTGGTCCTTATCGAGTATTATTTTCAATATATAATAATAATTAGTGGCATCACACGTATTATTATTATTATTATTATTATTATTATTATTATTATAAATGTTGAGAGAAAGGTCACATTATTCCCATGTGAAGCTTAATATAACTTTAATAACATAATTAAATAGCATCTTTGGTGAAAAAAATTGGAAAATATATCCTTGTCTCTTAAATTTGGTGTTAAAGTTTTAATTTGGTATCTAATTTTTAAAATATTATACTTTTATTTTAAATTTTAAATTTAATTTTTATTCAATTTTTACTTACTTATGCTTAGATTTAAGAAAGTTCAAGAAATTATTTTAAATCATGTCATTTGAAATTAGAGAAATGCAATTTTAAATTTTTACTTCATTTGAAACGAAAAAGATTTCAAATGGATGTAATTTAAATTTTGTGTTTGAATGGTAATCGAAAAAACAAAGAAAATTATTTTTTTATAATTAATATAGGCTCTTAATTATGATTTATTACTTGAAAATTAAGATATGACAAGATTAAATAAGTAATCTACCTCTAAATTCTATGAAATCTTACAAAATTCGATCACTTAGTAACAAACAACGCAATTCGAACACTTGTAATAACAAACAACAGACTTATTTTAAAAAAAAAAATAATAATAACAAACAACAAAATTTATTTGAAACTTGTAATAATATAAGATTCCTCGAAATCACGTGGTTTCAACTTCAAACATGGCATAAGTTTTAAGTTTTATTTTTAGTTCGTCTCTATATTTCAATATTTTATCCTTTTACCATTGCATTAATTTCCACTATTTTTCTCTTGAATTTTAACTTTCAATTATTTAAATGCTCATATTCTAATGCCCCGCATTTCTAGGTGCAGTTAATTTGTGTAAATTGAATTGGGTTCCATCTTGATTAAGCAATTTAATTTAAGTTGTAGTAAATAAAATTCTTCATTAGGGTTAATTATTAGGCTTATTTGTGTTTTCTTGTTTAATATCGATTATCTTTTTTTAAATCGCCAATTGACCTAAAAGCTTAAGCTTATAGGTAAAAGCATATTTATTTAATATCATCTAACACTCCCCCTCAACTTAGGACATTCTAAACCAACCTACTCTGATACAATCTTAAATCGTCAATTGACCCAAAAGTTTAAGCTTATAGGTGAAAACATATTTATTTAATATCTTCTTACACCCTTTAAACATTCGACGTAAAATACATTTACCCATGATGTTTCGAGGCTTTGAAGAGTTTTAGGTCGTTGTCCATAAGTTCAAGAGTGATTGGTGACGTTTTTAAAGAGTTCCTATAATGACATTGTGGTTGTTGTAATTCGGGTTGTTAATGGCTTAGGTTTAAACTTTTTTCCGATAGGAATTTGGATGTTTTGAATCAAGAAACCTTTCGGAAGTTTCTATAAGCTAAAGAAAGAGATTACCTTGGTAACTTTTAGTTTTAGTTTGAGGTAAATGGTTCTCTAACAATCAGTTTAGGGCTATAAGTTATTGGTTTTAGTCTCTATACGTTTGGTTTTGGTTTATTTTGGTCCTTATACTTTAAAAACTTTCATTTTAGTCTTTGTAATTTTAGCTTTTATTCATTTGGTCCTTATACTTTTAAAAAGTTGTCATTTCGATCCCTTCATTTTCATTTTTAAAGGTAAAAATTGTCCTTTTTTTTAAAGTTCAAAGACTAAAATAAACCAAAGTTGAAAGTACAAGGACCAAAATGAAAATATTTAAAGTATAGGGACCAAAATGAACCAAAGTTGAAAGTATAGGGACCAAAATATAAATATTTTGAAAGTAGAGCGACCAAAATGAACAAAAATCAAAAGTACAAGGACCGAAGTAGTATTTAAACCTAAGTTATTTAAAATAGTTTCTCTAAATTATAGGGACTAAATTTACCATTCAACCTATTTTTTTAATAACACTCTCGAAAAATCTTAGTCGAAAATAAAAAAAAAAAGACATGAAAACTATTATTTTTCCTTAAATTTTCCATATAGCTTAAAAGAAGTCTGAAAATATATTGACAAGAGAAAATGAAATTAATAAGTAAAAAAATAATATTTTTTCTAAACAAAATTTGGAAACTAAAATCTAAAAATATTCTCAATGTTTACCTTACATTTAACTATTTTCTAATAACACTCCCGAAAAATTTTAGCCAAAAAGAAAAATGAAAATTATTGTTTTTCCTTAAAATTTCCATATGGTTAAAAAAAAAGAAATAATTTTACGGATAAAAAAAATGTCAAACTATTTATAGAAAATAACAAAAAAAAAACATACTGATAGACATTAATAGACTTCTATCACCATCTATCAGTGATAGACTTCTATAATTTCTATCACTGATAGACCTTGATAGACTTCTATCAGCGTCTATCATAATAATTTAAAAATTTTGCTATTTTCTGTAAATAATTTTCCTTATTTTTCTATTTTTAAAAATTATCCTTAAAAAATTGTCTGAAAATATTAGCTAATAAAGTTCTTATTACCAAGGAAATGTAACCTTTTTGTTGATGTTGTTGCTAGAAAGGTTATGGCTCTTTCTATTTCGGATTTTTTGTTAGGAAATTTCTTCCGATTGAATCGATCATTTGTTTGTAATTGACTATTAATCTATTTCTGTCCTCGTGGCTTAATAATAATATTCATTTCTTAAAAGAAAAAAGTCTCAAAATATATTGAGAAGAGAAAATGTAATTAGTAAGAAAAAAAAAAGATTTATTATTTTTCTAAAAAGGTTGGAAACTAAAATATAAATATATTCTCAATATCTACCTTAGGTGTAGTAATGAATACAATAATGAACACTAAATTTTGGTCAATAAGGGTAGGGGCCATAGGAACTAACATTATCAACTACATTTAAAGCTTTCAAATTTCAAATTAGAAAATTCTACCCTTATTTATTTAATATTTTTCCCATCCATGACTTTTAAGAATTGGTTTGTTTCAAAGTTTTAAATGCGATGTTGATAGTCAATAAAAAAAAAAATGTTGACAAAAATGTCGAAGTCTCGATTTTACGAAAAATATTGAAAATTTTGATGTTGATGAATATTTTTGAAAAATTATAGAAACAAAAAAGTTTTAAAAAAAAACTATCTTAATTAATACAAATTTTACTATATTAATATTATTGTATTATTTTTTATGTTTCATGATACAATAGAAATGTCTATTTACCACTCATGTCGACAGGTCGACGTGTCCAAAGAAATTTAATACCTTTCTTCGTTAAGCAATTATCTAGAAATTGGTCTTTGGAATTAATAACTCTAATTATAAAAAAAAATTAATAACTCTCCATAATTTTAAATAAATTTCTAATTAAATCTTAAGATCCCTTTCTGTATTGAATTCATACTTCCCCTACCTATGAGTTAGGGGGTTGTTTTATATTCAAGTTTACATGAAATTAATAATTTTATTTGATTTCTAATAATATTTTATGTAATTAGGATGTTTCTTTCTGCTAATTTAATAATTTGTTGGTTTTCTTCTTTTAAGAAATATACTAAAATTTTTAGAAATTAATATCTCCATTTTCTATAAATTTTTTAAGGCCAATTATTAATTTGAACATAATTGAATAAGTTAATTTTAACTCTCATCACGCCACCTCTTGTTGAACCACCATCCCAAGCGTAGGTTCTTTGTTTGAAAAATATAAAAAAATCATAGTTTTTCACAATTTTATATTTTTGAAAATATAAAATGGTTTTTATACAGTATATATATTGGTGAGATAAATGTTAAACAATAATCTTCACGAGAAAAAAAAAAATAGAAAAATTGGACGGACTGACAAATTTGAGAGAGTCATCTTGATTTTTGGTAAAATCTGAAATTAATAAGATTTTTGGCAAAAACATACCACGCACATGCTAGATTTTTTCTTAATTTCCTAATTGCCCTTTATGTGGTTAGATTACACTTTTATAAATTGCTGTGTAAGTGCAAAACTGTGTAAGTGCAAAACCGTGTATCAATTAGAATAGAAGTACAGTGTAAAACCGTATAATGTTAATATCAGTACAGTCATATTGATTAATTGGAGGCAATTTTGTAAAAGTTCTAATTATTATTTTCAATTATTTAATTATGTTTGTTATTTTAATAATTTTAAAAATAATTTGCTATTTTAAGAAACGAAACTTTAAATTTTACTATTTATCTATTCCGCTTAAAAAAATACCTATAGTGAAGTGGGCTTTTTAATGTAAGCCTGATTTAGATTTTTTTATTTTTATTTTAAACAATAAAAGATAGATTTTGAAAGAAAAACCAAACAACCCTTAATCTTCTATTCAAGGTTTGGTTTCTATTAATTTATCGACCAAAAAAAATTTAGCCAAAAAGTGATAATTAATTTTTATCCTAAACTCCCAATTTCATTATTATACCTTAGATTTGCTATGTTTTGTTATATTCACACAATAATTTTGATTAAAAAAATTATTTTTTTAATATAGCAAAATGAGCCAAATATTTACAAATATAGTACAATATCACTGTTAATTAGTGATAGACAGTGATAAATATTGATTAGTGACAGACATTGATAAATATCTATCACTGATAGATAATAATATTTTTCTATATTTATAAACATTTTCAACAGTTTTACCATTTAAAATAATTTTTCAAAAAAATGTTTCAATCTTTTAAATTCACTATTTTCCTCTAAAATCAAGGGTTTGATAAATTACTTTAGAAAAATCAATTGTAAGATAAAAGTAAATTAGTGTATACTAAATTTTTAGTTTATACTATTTTTTAATGAAAATTTTATAGTTTAAACTTGGAAAAGCATATTATAGTATTTGGTAAAATAATACGAAATTATTGTAATTTATCCGTAATAACAAAAGTAAATGTAAATTCTCAACTGTTGTGAATGTATCAATTTACAACTTCTATTATAAGCATATTAATGTGAGACTTATCATTTTATCAATTAAACTTTTAAGGTTTTTCTTGAATCTCTTTTGTCTCTTCTGTCTCTTAGTATTAACAAGTGAATGAGTGTTTCTTGCTTCTATTGGAATTTAAATGTCTTGATATTCCACTTTTTTTTTCCTTGGTTCAAAGTTTATGTGTTGTTAAACTTGATTTCTTTGAGCATGTTCTTCAATTTGTTTCTAATTTGTTCTATATAGACTTCCAAATTCTATAGAGATCCAGCTTGACTTTGTAACATAACATCATCCATTGTCATATATTAATTGTCATATATTATTCTTGTATAAATTCTTTGATGTTGATGTTCTCGACTGACATTTGTGGAATGATTTGTTTTTACATCCCATTCTGGACATAACGGAAAAGATTCAATAAGTTTTGATCACTTGATTGTTCTATATATCATCAAGAATCAGATTTGTATGGACAATTCTCAAATAAACACTTTTAGATTTGTAGGGACAATTCTCAAATAAACACTTTCCTTTATAATAAATACAAGAAATAAAAATATATAATAAATATATTTGGGAAATATTTCTCTCCACACGTATTTTTATATGATATCTCATTAGGACAATGAGCTTAACTAAATTTGTCATATTTAGAGTTAATTTTAGTTTCGTAATTATTAATTTATTGATCACATATATACTAAACTTTAAAGTCATACTTTGTTAAGTTTTGCATCAAACAAATTGATATTATACATAATGGTTTATTATAGAGCAGTAATCCATAGTTTAAATAAGAAATTTAATCCCTAAATTTTAATTTCAGGTTTGTGTTTATTTCATCATTCTACATTTCAAAAGTTTTTAATATATATATTCCTTAATTTTTAATTTTGTGTCTAATAGGTTTTTAAATTTTAAAAATGTCCAATAAGTCTCTTACTTATACTATATTTTTTTTTTAAATTAATGGATCAATTAGATATAAAATTGAATTTTATATCTAATAAAATTCTAAACTTCCAATTTTGTGTCTAGTAAGTTCATGAATTTTGAAAAATGTTAATTAATTTTAGGACTTATTAGACACAAAATTGAATTTTCAAGAATTTATTAGATACAAATTGAAAGTTTAAACATTCTATTAGACACATTTTAAAATTCATTTCAAAGTATATGGATCAAATAGACACAAACCCAAAAGTTTAGAGACTAAACATTAATTTAACTTAATCGATATTGCTTAAATATTGCATCAATTCATCTCAAATTACATTTGAAATTTAACTTAACCCAAAAGTATATGAACTTGTACCCGCAACATAAAATTCTCGATCTCTCACTGCCTAAGACTTTTGTGCTAGTTAATTAACTATGCTCATATTGGTAGGATATCCTTTTATTTGTTGTTATACAACATAAAGAACATAACATTTACCTATAAAACACACGGAACAAACGGTCTATAAATTGATACACTTACTAAAATTTAGAGTTTAAATTGATACAATTATTTATTAGAGTATAAATTGATTTAAAAAAACCTAAAGTTTAGAAGTAAAATTGATATTTTTCTAAAATAATATTGAGCTAGAAAGATTATTTTTGGTCCCTAAACTTTCGTGAAAGAAACAATTTAGTACCTGAATTTTGGTTTGTAACAATTTAGTTCCTGAACTTTACTGTGCAACAATTTAATCCCTGTACTTTAAAATTTTTAACGATTTAGTTCCTACCGTAGAAATTAAGGTTAAGATTTAATGAGATTTCTTGCATAAATAAACCAATAACCTAATTAAAGTCTCGATATTTTTATAAAATACAAAGTCTATATCATAAAATAATAAAAATTGACATATAATTTTGATGAATTTTTTTACGTTAGGGACTAAATTGTCACAAATTTGAAAGTACAAAGATTAAATTGTTACATACTAAAGTTTAGGGACTAAATTGTTACAAAATGGAAAGTACAGGGACTAAATCGTTACAAATCAAAATTCAAGGACTAAATTGTTACTTAAGTTTAAGACTAAAAGTATTTTTTAACCCAAAAGAAAATATATATTTTGGAGCAATTTTGACCAAAAATGAGTGGAGCAGAATGGTTGGACGATCTGACTAATTCATAAAAGGGTTTATAATAATGGAAGAAAACAAAACATTTGGTAGGTGAGAAAAACAAATGAGATCTTTTTAAAGCTTACTGAGTGTCATATATAACACTTTTCCAACTAATTTATATCGGTCGAAGTGAGCTTAGTTTAGTGGTAATTGACATGCATTTATTTTTTAAAGTCGAAAGTTCAATCTCTCATTCTTACAATTGTTGGTAGTCAGAGATGGTACCAGTAGAGGTGAAGTGAGTGCTCGTTGGTGACGGTGACTGCCAATGGGCGACGAGCGATTGTTGCCTTGCAAAGTGTAGTTAAAATATATAATGATATCCATATTAAAGTTGTGTAAGTATACACAATCAAATAGTGATAAGTACTTATATCATCTCCACAAGAATTAAAAATAAAGTTAAACTTAGATTTTGATGAATTCGAATCGTAACTAAGGTCGAAATTTGTGTGTGATTATTAACTAAATACTAAATGAAAAGAAATGACAGAGTGAAAAAAATAAATGTTTCTTGAAGATAAATATTAGGCTCAATTCTAAAATAAAGTGTCGAAGCAACAATTTTGCAAAATCAATTCACACAACAACCGATCTCAAGATCTTTCCTATGTCTCTCAAAATTTTTAGATTAACTACCATTAACCTATTTGAATTAAACTTGTTGTATTTGGTGTATTAGGTAGGTGATTATCCCTAACCTGCTCACTTAGTCAACACTAACCTAAACAAAAGGCTCATGTAGTTTAGAAGAAATTACTTTTCCTTATTTTGTCCAATACTTAGGAAATCTATGAATGCATGTTGGCCATAAAACACATGTACATGAATCACTGAAATCACTTTTAAAATTAAATCAATTTAACATGCATCCTTCATTTCTGAATTGAAGCAAATAACATCATTCTTAATCCTCATTTAAAAGATTTTTAGTTCATGTTACAATATCGAAAAAAAACTATAATAACATGTTAGTATATTTATGAAATTATAACAATGAAACAGATACAAATTGAAGGATAATTGAAAAACTGAAGGTTGTCAAGATCTTCAATCAATCAAATACAATTATAATATCAATTTGGGACTGCTAGAACTCATTAGTTTTAGCATAGGACCGGGTCGAACCAAAGGGAAGCCTACAATAGTTTTACGCAAGTCAATTCTCTAATTAAAGCAGCATTAGGGGGTTTGGCATGGAGAGAGAAAAAGCAAAAAATAAGTGCATGAAAAATAAGGGATAAATGTGTAATCTCGTTGAACGTCCTAGTTTAATTTAAAGGAATGGAATTACTCTATGCAATTTCAATCATAGGATTTCAATTCTAAATAATCGCAAGCACTCAGTCTACTAAACCCGAAAATGTCGAATTAAGTAATTCAGACTTGTATCCTAATTAAATTAAGTGTTAAACAACTAGGAATGAAACACATTCCATACTAATCAAACACTTGTATTAAGATCTAGGGAAGCACCGTAGTGACTAATTAATAGGTAACACCTAATTAGTTAACTGATTTCTTCTTTAGTTCTAAGTCGGCTATGTCAATTATGTGCCCCTATGAAACACCGTGAAAGACACACACCCCATGATCCAATCCTTACTACTTAGGTTATTGAAAACATAACAATTACGAATTATATGTATCATTTTAATAGAAATTAGACATGCATTCATAATTAGGGTGTCAATCCAATTAATAACCAAATTTTATGGAGATTAAAATAGAAACTAAAGATACTTGCAGTCAAGAAAGATATTGAATTAAGTTCAATCCTCTAAAACTAGAAAGCTAAAACTTGTGATCGTTTAGCTTGATTACAAAGGAAAACCCAAAGCAATGTAATAAATTGAGAAAAGGAAAGAGAGAGTCGAGGGAGAGAGTTGGAGGCCTGAGATAATTTGACCTAAAATGAAGAAATATATTTATACTCCTCTCGAGAGCATTACGACGTTGTGTGACCCTGCTAGAAAATCTCTAGCGTCTCATATCATCGAGCAACATTGCTCATCAAGATTGCACGACAGCATTGCAACACAACGCCTCTGTCTTCGAGCGTCGTGGGGTGTTGCAACGATTTTGGACAAGGACATTTTGATCATTTCACATTCTTGAAGCTTTGGTTGCTCGAATAAGCTTCCAAATGCTCTGATTTAACCATGAATTGCCCTCTTAATACTCTAGAATATATTTTGTGCTCAATTTCTTACAAATATAAATATTTAAACATATAAACCAACTTAAACAAACAGGATTACTAAATCTAAGTTAGTTTCTTTAAGGAAGCTATCAATAATAATACATAATATCCAATTGCTCGAATAAAGATTTGGCAATTCGATGCTCCAACTGTCAATGTAGGTCACTTATCTACGCTAGCTTTTTTGCTATCTCAGTTTCAATTTTGTCTTCCTGGTCAAATGGCTTCTAGCTCCTCTCCTATGAGGATAAATTACGTCAATAAGACATGCGGCAAACTTTGATTGAATCTTCAAGGCGATTTAATTTATTTTAAATCTTCCACCTCATTAATGATTTTTTCTTCTCAATTGGTTCAGTCGTGTGCATTTTGATCAAGAATCACTCGATCAATCTTCTAGGAATCTACTTCTCCAAGTTTGCTACAATAATAATCGTGCGTGAGTTTGCGGACAAAATAAAAGTTATTGAGCAATACTTGGGTGGATATGAATCTTTATGCATCTCACTCTCATCACACACATAAAAATAAATTCAAATATTTTTAAGGAGTAATAAAAATTTGTCATATAGCAATTTATAACTAGACAGTTTGGTGGGATGTATAAAGATAGGTGCTATCCGAACTCACTTCCAAAGTAATTATGCAATTATGTGCATTATGTTTAAATTCCAAACTATTTTTCTTTTTAACAATATAACTATAAAGATAGAGTTTCTAAAAGCATTCAATACTCAATCAAGATAATAAAGATAATTCAAACAGCTTAAGCATCAAATCAACACCATCCCATCCAAAATAAGGATAAATTGCTCTGTAAAAAGATCAAAATATAGAAAAATAAGTCAAATTATTTATAAATATAGAAAAATTCTACTGTTTATCAACGATAGATCGCAATATAATTATATCGTTTGAGCGATAAACAACGATAGAATTCTGTAGCGGTTTATCACTGATAGATAGTAAAATTTTTCTATATTTTAAAATATATTGATATTTTTTCTGTTTATAGTAATTTTCCAAAAAATAACTCTAATTTAGACATTTATCAATAATCGTCAATGGTTGTCGACAATGGTAGTGGCTAGTAGTAGACAACAACCAATGGTAAATAATGGCCACCGAAAGCAACCATGGTGGAAGTGCAGGAAGAGAGATTTGGGAAAATAGTGTAAGAATATTTTGTCATTTTCATATATTATGAAAATTTTAGACTCACAATTAAACACTTAAAATTCTTTTTTTAAGGTTGATTTCAAGTGTTTTGTTCAATATGACTTTTTTTTCAAATCGGTAAAAAAACAAAAATTATTTTGAAGGGCTGTTACTTTTTTTTTTTTTAATTAAACACTTTAAAAGTCAATTTAAACCTATCTAAATAAACTTTTTAAAATTTCTCGTTACCTTTTCTTAAAAGTAAAATAATTGTTATCTATAAAATAAAGATATATATATATATCTTAAAAAATTAGGCTACCCATTAAAATTTCCTATTCTATTAATTATCCACAGAAGTTCAATACATTATTGCACTAATGTGAATCAATATACAAATTGTTTGCATTATTTAAATTCAACATAATTTTCTTAATGACACGTTTTAGAATTTTAAGCATTGTACTTTTATGTATTTTAAAATCCTTCAAAATAATTTAAACAAATGACATCAATCTAATTATTATTCTATTAATTCATATAATATAATATTACAATTATTATTCACAAAATAGAGAATATGCCAATTTGAGTTAATGGAGATGTTGATTTTTATATATTGGATAAAATATTAAGGTAAAAAAAGAAAGAAAAGTAAATGACTAATAAGAATCCTATTCTAAAATCAATTATTTTTTAATTATGTTGATGGTGAACTCATCATGTATAAAAACCATCATGGATGGGCCTATTAGTAGTGAGAACATAATAATAATAATAAAAAAAAGTTAAAGGGCTAAAGGGTCATGAGTTCAATGCATGGTGCCCACCTACCTACGATTTAATATCTTACGGGTTTTTTTGACACTCAAATGTTGTAAGGTTGATCCGTGAGATTAGTCGAGATGCGCATAAACTGGCCCAAACACTTACGAATATCAAAAGAAAAAGAAAAAAACATGTATAAATATTGATGAAACTATTTGACATATAGATAGAAATTTAATATTGTGACTATAAAATATAAACCGTCATCTAAGACATATACTCACAAGATTAAAAAAAAAATTGTTAAATCAAAATTTTAAATTATTATATAAAATAGCTTAATTGATAGAGTATACTTACCTTCATAAGGATGTTCAAAATCTCCCACCTCTAATAAAAAAAAAAAAAAAAAAAAAAAAAAAAAAAAGAGATTACGAAAGTATCAACTCCAACATTAAAATAATTTTTGAGGTAAACTTTTAGAAAGCATAATATAAAATTAAAAATCAAAGTTAAATAAATAGGACTCATTATTTTTTATAGTACAACAATATATAATGTAGGGTGGAGATTTTTTTTTTTAAAAAGTAGGGTGGAGAATTTGAATCTATGACCTTTTGATCAAGAGAACATACATGATCAGTCCTATGCTCATGTTGGTTATGAAAGTTTGAAACAACTTTCGAATAACTTTTATAGTTGGATTTGCTTCTCAAATTTTCTTGTACTATGAGGTTTGTTTAATTTTAATCCTTCTACTTTTACTAAATCTTAAATTTAGTTATTCAAAGTTAATATTTATCCAAATTGTCTAAATAATAATAATAATTTGGCTAAAATATCATTTTGGTACCTATACTTTAAATTTTGTTCAATTTTAATTAATGTACTTTCAATTGTCCAATTTTAGTTCATATACTTTCAATAAATCTTAAATTTAGTCTCCCAAAGTTTTTTTTTTTTTTTTTACTGAAATTAGTTAAATAAAAATGATAATTTTCATTTAACATGAATATGTTTTCAAAATTGATAGTAAAATTATAATAGACAACAAAAGGTTTTTTTTTTTTTTTTTTTTTTTTTTTTTTTTAAAAAAAACGATAATAAACTAGCATGACTAAATTTAAGATTTAATGAAAGTACTAAGACTAAAATCGGACAATTGAGAGTATAGGAACTAAAATTGAATAAACTTCAAAGTATAGAGACCAAACTAGTTTTTTAACCTAATAACTTTATGCAAGAATAAATAATTTGTGAATATGTTTTGAAAATTTATAGTGAAAATGCTAATAAATAATATTTTTTTTTAAAAAAAAATCAACAATAACAAACAATAGAGACCACATTTAAGATTTATTGAAATAATATAAACTAAAACGGACAAATGAAAGTATAAGGATTAAAATTGAATAAACTTCAAAGAATGGAGACCAAAATAGTATTTTAAACTTATAAAAAAATATATCTATAAACTTTGTTTTTTTTTTTTTTTAGAACTTTGCTATTTGTTTTAAAAATACTCTTATACTTTCAAAACTTACAACATTACCAATGAGCTTTCATAAATATATCAAAACTATCTTCGGATTAAAAATTCTTTAGAACTTAGGACAAAAATTGAGATATGAAATAGTGTGACAGTAGCCTAGAATGAAAATTTAGATCACCACATCATTTTAGGTTTTTTTTTTTTTTTTTTTTTTTTTTTTTTTTTTTTTTTTTTGACAATATGTGTTGAGGGAGAGTTAAACCTTTGATTTAGAGGTTGATACTACATGAACTATGCTAGTTGAGTTATGCTCATATTGGCCAGATCATTTTAGGTAATCACCACAAAGCTTTAAGTCTTGAGTTTGAAATTCTAAACAATTTTTGTTTCAAATATAGTTTTAAAACTTTTATAAAAGTTGAGGGTAAGATTGCAGGAGATTTTTGTACATATGACTCATTTCCAAGCCCTCTGACGATTAATGACCTGCCGCCGGACAAACAAATGAAAACCAAACTTCTACTTATGATAGAGCGCACTTACCGCGTTTTAAGTAGCATCACATTAGGGACGTCCCTCCTAGTCCGAAGTTTTCGAATCCCTGACGGATGAGCTAAACCATTGCGATATTTATTTTTCTCACACTTTTGTCACTCAGCCTCGCAGGAGCCGTTACATCCCGATGTAACCCTGTTGTGATTTTAATGGAAAGCTTGATGTGCAAAAACCATTGCAGTGTAACGGCTCCCACGAGGTCGAGTGGCAAAAGAGTGAGAAAAATGATTATCGTGATGGTCCAACTCATCAAGTTAAGGAATCGACAACTTCGAGCTAGAGGATGTCCCTAACACGATGCTACTTACTGACACTCTAATGTAAGCAGAAGATTAGTTTTCATTTCTTCGTGGAGAGAGGGTCATAAAATAAGGGGTTTGAAAATGGGTTTTCGTACAAAAATCTTGCTTGAAAATGAGTCCTTCATACAAAAATATCTTAAAACAAGGATTATTGTTTAAAAAATGATAAAAGTTGAAGGGTATAAGGACAAAAAAAAAAAAAAAAAAAAAAAACTACTCTCGTTGTTGTCATATATATATATCTACACATAATTACAAAAGAAAGACGAGTACATGAGAATCTTGAAGAAGAAAAATGGCGAGGAGCTGACTTTTGTAGTCTCATGGCGATTGCTGGTTGAGGTTTGCAAGTTTCTTCAACATTGAATAGCGTGAAAGGCCGACTCAAATCCATTTCGAATATTTCCCGACAAAATTCCAAACGGGTCATAGCCATTCACTACTTGCAACTAGCACCACAACAAAATTCCACTCCATCCCTCCAAATTTCTTCTCTGCTTACCCTTTTTCTCTTTTCCCTTTCCCATTTCTCTGCTTCTACTGTTCAAAATCCCCCTCCCCTTCTCTCTAATTTCTGATTCCCAACTTTCTTCGTGAAATTTCGGTATCAGATTTTTATTTTAAGCCCATTTTTTTTCTTGCTTCTGTTTCGGATAAATGGAGAATACTCAACGGATTGTGCAGCTGAGGAGATTAGTGGAGAAAAATGGGGTTTCTACAGAAGTAAGGGTTTCTGTGGGTTTGTTTCTTTTTGGGATTGGAATGATTTTTCATGGTTGTGTAATCTTCGTTTTTGCAGAAGTATGGTGATCCGACGATGATGAGGTTTTTGATCGCTAGGTCGATGGATGTTGAGAAAGCGGCTAAGATGTTTGTGCAATGGCAGAAATGGAGGGATACGATGGTTCCGAATGGGCGAATCGATGAATCTGAGATTGAAGATGAACTAGGAGCAAGGAAGATTTATTTGCAGGGTTTATCAAAGAATGGGCACTCTGTGATGATCGTTAAAGGGAACAAACATTTTCCTGCCAAGGATCAAGTTCAGTTCAAGAGTGAGTTTCTCTAACTTGCTCCTTTGAATTCATTTTTATGAATATTGAAATTGATTTGATGGATTCTGAACTGGGGATTTTGATCTTCATTGGAGTTTCTTTGGGAGTTCTGTTTTGAATTTGTTAGCCCGCCTTTGAAATTGGTTTTATATTGATTCCAAGATGGGGATTCTGTTTCTCTGTTGGCGTTGAGCAGTTCCATTTCCACCATGTATTGATTCTTCGTTTTTTCTTATAATATTTTCAACAATAGCTTGAACTGTACCATTCTACATCTTGGAAATGCAAAATTATGAATTATAATTGGTTGGGTCTCAACTTGAAAATGGGATTTCACTATATATCTTTGGGACTAACAAGTGAAACAAAATCCTTGGGATGAAGTTTTGAGAGATATACTAGTTTATAGATTGTTTTTTCAAATGGTTTTCTATTTTAAGAAGCAAAATATTGTGAAAAGGCTCAATTATAAAAATACCCCTAAACTTTGCCATTTGTTTAAAAAAATACCCCATTTTCTTCCAAAGTTACAATATTAGTTTTGACCTTTCATAAAAGTTTCAAAACTACCATTGAAGTAGAAACCCTTTAGAACGTCCAATAAAAGTTGGGACATGAAACAGTGTGGTGTTAATCTAGAACAAAAATTTGGATCGGTACACCGTTCTAATACTCCGCCACACCGTCCCAAGTGCACATTCCAGTTTGAAATTCTAAAGGATTTCTACTCTTAATTGTAGTTTTGATATGCTTATGAATGGTCAAGGGTGATATTGCAACTTTCAAAAGAATGGGGGTATTTTTGGAACAAGAGAAAGGTTCAAGGTACTTTTAAAATTTAACCTTGTCAAAACTTGTTTAGATGACTGTTTGTAAAAATTGAATTTTATTTTTTAGTATATTATCATGAAGGGCCAATTTTTCAATGAAATAAAATTAGAGTGCCTTCCAAAATCATAAGATTGAGATTATGACTATGAGCAGTAATGAAATTAATCAGAAAATTCAGAACTCTTTTGGATTTCTTTTTTCTATCTTCAAAATAGAATTCCAAACGCCTCATTAAAATTTTTAGCCTAAAAAATCATGGGACTGTGGACCATACCCACCCCTTTCGTGTGGGCACCTCCAGCTCGCCATGTCAGTATGATTAAATATTTTAAATTGCCTTCTTGAGTCTTTTTTTTTATCTCCAATAGGATTATGCAGTTAATGTAACGAATACTTGGTCATATTTGCCCTTCCCCTTTATGGAAACATTATTAAAATTTCATCAAATATTAGTGGAAGCTTGCAATTTGAAGCGAGGGGATCTTTCTTTTACACTTTTTTTTTTTAATTCCAAATGTTATAGAAGTTAGATAAATACCAGATTAGTCGAGGTATAGACAAACCAGTCTGAACAATTCATAGTTATAAAATAAAAAGAAAAATGAGTTAAGGCATCAGGTAATTGATATTATCTGATTCACTTATTTTCATCTCTTATCTTTATGCAGAGTATGTGGCTTATTCCTTGGACAAGACAATTTCAAGGTGCCACTCAATCTGTATTAACTTCATGTATTCAGAACTTTTGTAAATTTATCTTTCTTTGCAATTATTGACCATTTTGACACCATACTAAATGTCATATGCTTTCTTTGTACCTCTTACCTTTTCCTTATGTGAAGAGTATGATTCCATAACTTATTTTGTTGCTGCAAAAATAAGATCAATTCTATCTTGGTAAGTTCAAATGACAGCTTGTTTTGTGTTTCTGGTGTGGTGTCTATTACAGTGCTTTCAAAGGAAGAGAAATTGGGAATGAGAAGAAACACTTTGGACTCTTGAACTTTCATAGAAGTGATATTTTAGTCCTTCATGTCCGTGAGCTTTAATAAGTAATAATTTAATCCTTGTAATTGCAATTCAAAACAATTTAGTTCTTATCATGACTAATATTATTAAAGATTTAATGATATTTCTTACACGTGTAGCTTGATAAACTATTTAGGAATCAAATTTATTTATAAACTAAATTGCGACAAAGTTGAGAGTATAGGGATTAAGTTGATACATGTTAAAATTTAATGACTACGTTGTTACAAATTTGAAAGCTACTAAATCGTCACAAACTAAAGTTTTGGGACTAAATTATTACTATGAAAGTTCAAAGACCAAAAGTGTTTTTAAACCTCTATATGATTTTACACTGTTTATGAACAATGACTGATAGCATTCAAATGAAGCTTCTCAATACTGTACAGAGATTTTCTTTTCCTTTATGTCTACAGCTTTAAATTTGTATGGATATAATTTCTCTGGTTATTGACAGTGATTTTTTTAAGGACAAGATACTCGTTCTTTTGTAAAAGAAAACCAAAATCATTGGACCATTGATTATGCATAAGCTATGAGTTTGATGATTTTTTTATTTCATAATGTTGTTGTTTACCGTTCGACTTTACTCGATGTCCTGCTTTCTTTTTCAAACCAAACCAGTTCTTCTAAGTTCTAACAGATGAAAGTTTGTGATTGATGTTTCTCTAGTAGTTCAGCTTGTATACTATAAGTATGAGATGAGTCTTCTCAAAAAGAAAAAAATGAAAAATGAAAAATGAAAATTGTACGTGATAAGAGATGAAATAGCTTTGCAAATAGTTGGGCTTAGGATCTATTGCTTCAATATATATCAAACCATTACCGAACCTAAAAACTGAAGCGATTACTAATCTTTAAGTTCAGGTTGTTGCTAGATGGCTGTCAGGCCCTAAACTGCCTCCCTTTTCCTTTTTCCTTCTTCTTCCTCATAACCATGGCAAGTTTTGATTGTTTTGCCTTCTCTAATACAGGCTTATTATCCTGAACGTCTGGCCAAGTGCTACATCTTAAACATGCCACGGTTTTTTGTCAGCGTGTGGAGGATGGTCTCTCGGTTCCTTGAGAAGGCAACACTCGAAAAGGTATGTGATCTCTATAACAATGTTCCAGAGAAGTTGCATTCATAATTTGACAATATGTGCTGACAGTAAATCTATTCATTTTCAGTTTAGGAAAATTTACTGGCATATCCAAACCATACATACAGTCTCTCAATTAAGGGTGCAAAGAAAAACCGAAAAAGCTGCTTAAACCAACTGAAACCGCTCGTTGGTTCGGGTTGAAACCGGCCAGTTTGGTGGTTTTGGGTTAAAAATATAAAAAACTGAGAATTTTTGGCAGGTTCGGTTTAGGAAAAAAAAAAAAAGGAAACCCGAACCAACCGATAGAATATATGCTAGGATTGACAACCTAACTTGAATTTTGGCTTTAAGGTAAATAGTGATTTAACATAAAGTGAGTGTTATTTCGGGTTTCACATGTCTTCTGAATCCAATTAACATTGGACCACGCACAAAAGAAGGTTCTTAGAACATATTAAATGGAGAATAATATAGATAGAAACTTGAAGTGATCACTGTGGAAGGAAGAATCATTGTTATAAGAAGGATGATTAATATTTTGATGACATTTGGGTTTTAAATTGACTGTGTGAAAACTAATGTGTTTCAGATTGAGATTGTGAGCAATGAAGAAGAAAGGAGAAGTATGTTAGAGGAAATTGGAGAAGATGTATTGCCAGTTGAGTATGGTGGAAAGGCAAAGCTTATTGCTCTTCAAGATGCTGTCCTTCCTCACTTGGATGGTTGATATAAGGAAATTGGATGGCTCTTTTATATATATATATATATGTATTTATGTATAATGTTATGAGTTCTTAATGAAATTGTTGTATAAGCTAATTCAGTACCTAAAGTTAGCATAGCTTTTAGTAATAATTTAACATAAAATTCAAAGAAAATTTGAAAGAGAGAAGGAGATAATGAAATCAGATATTAGGAAATATCTCTTTTGTCTTGAACTTTTGGACTATTCAAACTTGCCTTAAATTCTATTATTGCCCCTGAAACTTCTAGCATTTTAGTTAAAATCTAATTTTCCTTTCAAGAGAACCTTAAAGGAAGGTTGGAAGTAGTATGGAATTGGAAAATGGTAGAAGTTTGAACTATGGTGACAATGGCTTAGTAAGCTAAGTGTACCATTTATAAGGAGCCTTCACATCTAAAATTAATTGAATAGTTGGGGTGAGAGGGGAGAGGGAAAATGGAAGAAAAGGAGACAAGAAAAATATATTAAGTTTTTTTAAAATGGATTGAAAAACTTATTTTGAAAAATTAGGTTTAATTTCATTTGAGTACAAATATTTAGGTTGATCATTTAAGCGACTCTAAAGTTGAATGCTCATCCATACCTTAGAAAATGAATTAAAAAGTTTCTAACTTTATAAGTATAAAGTGAATTAAAAAGTTCCTAACTTTATAAGTATGAAGACAAACACTTCTTGAAGATCTCCCTTATGACATATTTGAGAGTGATTCTAAAATGGTTTAGATCACTTATCATTTTTAAAATCACTCAAAAAAATGCTTTTAATCATTTTAATAATTCAAAATCCATTTTAATAGTATGAAAAATGTGTTTAAAAGTGAAATAAAATATTGAATTGATTTTGAGTGATGAAAGGTGTGTTTTTTTTGTAGAGATTTAAGTATGATAAAAATGATTTTAGTTGTTTCAAAATCATTTCCAAATATGAACTTTGACACCAAACTTGATCGAGGGAAATGGGTAGCTAATGATTATTTGGGTTTTCCATGATGCAAAATAGGTTTGTGACATGACATGAATACAAGTTTTAGTCTATATATTGAGATGTCTAGTAGAACTTTTGGTGTCCTTATGAAGGATGAGGAACTTCTAGGTTAATTGAGCTTATAGCAACTTGTAAGGCTAATGTGACTTGAGTTGAGAGAGAAAAATGGCTAGGAAACTCCTATGAGAGGCAAGCATCGTGCATAAAGGTACGTTGTAGCTGGACATACTTCGAAAGTGTGACCTCGAAGCAAACAAATTCTATATGCCTCCAAATCCAGCAATTTCCTAATGGCCAAATCTTGCACAATAGAGGTTAACTGAGATAAACAACTTCTTATCTTAGAAAGCTCACTAACTTCTTCCTCTTCTCGTTGAGCAGCACACTTTGCACACAATGCGTAATATTGACACAAGGCCGCCTCTCCCATACTAGAACAAAGACTCAAAGAAAACAAAATTAAAGCAAAAGAAAACTTTAGCTAGAAAAGTAACAAACTAAAACTAATTGGCTTCTCTAGCAACAACATCAATTTGATGTGACCGAAGTGAGGCTATTGTAATCCTCTCTCAGTCGATTAAATAAAATTTATAATTACCGAACTCTACTACCTATACTACTAGTAGTACAAGTGGCAAGTCCGGGTCGATCTGCAGGGAAGATCGAATATAGTTTCGAACTAGTTAGATTCTCTAGCTAAAGCGATAATAGAGGGTTTTGGAGTGATTTGAGAATTAATGCTAGGAAAATAAAATGAGAGCTGAAATAAATTGCAAAAAAGTAAATAGCGAAAATTAAAATGCAAAAAAATAAAATATGCCTAGCTTAGAGAATAGGATCCACCCAATTGCTCGATTGATCTAGGATTTTGTATAGATTATTTCTCATGACTTAATGTACTTAGTTTACTTGCCCGGATAGCCGAGACACGCCCGAATTACTAATTAATTACTCAATTAAACTAGATGTTCGATTAATTAGGTTTGATAGCATCCATGGAAATCTTACATCCACCTTAATTAATTAAGACTAATTGTTCAATTGTTTGGGTTTGATAGCGTCCATTACAAGCAAATAACTGCATTAAGTTCAGTGGGTTCAACTAAGACGATTAATAACCCGCATAGCCTAAGTCACTAATCAACTTTTATTCTTGAATTGATTAACCATGCAATGTTGTAGAAGGATTGTCCTAAACAACCTAGTATTTACACACAAGCATGCTTTAACCTTTGCCCTATTGTGATTTACACACATATATGCATTCATCTCTAGCCTAAAAAAGAATATATGAAAATTGGCCAAATGAAACACACATCTAAGCATAAAAGTTATTATGCATTCAAGAATCACAAAAAATCAAAGAGAAATATAGATAAAAAAAAAATCCTCACAATCAATCCATAAGTTTCACATAGACCTAATCTAGCAAACTCACCTTAGCCATAAATCCGGTCCAAGATGAGGATTACAATCATAAAAACGCCCAAGAACAAAGAAAAATAGAGGAAATTAGGAGAAGGAAAGAGGAGAAAATTGGATTGTGGACTGAAAATCTCGAATAGAATGACCTTGGAAAAATAGATTTTATAGCAAGTCACAACGTCGTGCGACACTACGCAAGTCATTGTGCGAAAATCACTTGGAGCGTCGCAACACTACAGAACAGCGCTGCAACGCTATACTGCATTCCAACCTTCTATTTTTGGCATCGTGCCGCAGCATCGACCATCCTTACAGTGCTCTCGCCTGGGGCATTTCGTCTTCCATTTGACTTGATTTCTTCATTAAGGCTCCGTTTTGGTTCATTTTAGCTTTTATTTACTCCTTAACGCTCTATTCAACCTCTCATGTGTTGGATACCTTCAAAATAACATATTTAACACATTAAATAGCATAACAATCCCGAGTTAAACTAAGGAAAATAACACATTTTAGGTGCTATCACTAATAAATTGTATACAACTCTAAAAAAACTACTGAGGTACATGGCTCGTAGAACCCAATAAATTCCACATTGAACAAAATTCCTGAAAAAAGAGAGTGAAGTCCCAAATTTAGATTTGTTGGATTTTGTTTTTAAATTAACCAAAGTAATCTAAGATGAAAGGTTACATATACTTCTTATTCGACTCATGACGGTTTCGAGTTTGTCACTGATTAGTTTAGTTTCTACTTTCAAGGGTTTTTCGTCCATGGCGTCTTTCCCTACTTCACTTCTTCTAATTTGGGATTACAGAGTAATAAAACGTAGCCTATACTGAGAGGGATACCAACTGCACTTCTTCTTCAATAAACCAAACTCAAGCTTTGTCAAGGAGTGATGGATCTTAATAGTCATAATCTATCGATAGGGATGGATTGAATACAAATACAACAAGTACCTTCCAAGCAAAATGCAAAAAAATAGAAGAAAATTTGAAAGCTTGAGTGTGAGGGCTTGATGAAAAAGTGTGTCGGATCATTGTAATTATTGTCCTTTTTATAGCTTCCAAAGATTAGTGTTTCTTCAAGATTTTTTCGACCAACAAATTATCTTCAAATAAGGGTGAAATCGCTGGAAAATCTTTTTGGAAAAATGAAAAAAATTCAAGATTCTCGCAAATATGGAAAATTTGCATGGCTAAACTGTTGGAACTCTTAATTGGCTATATTTGTTCAAGCTTATTTGGTGGATGTCTCATATGTTATCTCACATGATGTTGTTTCTACACAATATTTGTTTCCTTATTTGAAATATTATGTGTATTATTTTCTCTAGTTTGCTTTCCTTTTTTATCATATGCCGATTTCGTATGAGGATTGTTTCCTTCTTCCGTTGTGCTTTTTAAGGGCAAAAAGACCTTCTATTAGGGTCGACGTTCTTTTCATATGAAGGTGAAAGTATTATTGATTTCGACAGAAGGAAAAATATTTTGTATGTGCGAGAATCAAAGAAGATCATTTTGTATTTAGCGACCTGTTCTATTGTTGTTCTTGGAGTGTTTTGCAATCTATTGAGAAGCAACTCTTGTCCTTAGGGGGAGCCTAAGGTTTCATCGATTCAGAAGGGATTCTCATCTGTAGCAGGATCCTAAAGGAACTTAAGTTGAGAAGTGATATTCAAACTTTTGGGGAGCCTAAGTTCTTCAAAGAAAGATAAAATCATGGAGAGAGGAAGTCTCACACTTAGGGGAGCCTAAGTGATACATCAATAATACTCACATACTTAGAGGGAGCCTAAGTTTCATTAAAAATGAGTCTCAGACCTAGGTCCATGGTGGCCACCTACCTAGGATTTAATATCTTACGTGTTTCCTTGTCACCTAAATGTTATAAGGTCAGGAAGGTTGTCCCGTAAGATTAGTTGAGGTGCACTAAGCTAGCATAAACACTCACAGACATAAAAAACTCTGTGTGTTATTTCTATGAGTTTGTTTTATTGTTTGTCTGGTTGTTTATGTGTATGTTGACGCATAATGTGTGACATTAATTTTCTGTGTGGTCGATAACTTTTATTTCATAGACAAAATTGTATTTGCAATCCAATTGAAGTTATGCACTTTTCAACCTTTTTCTACATAAAACTATAAAAACACAAGGATAAGTACCAGTTTATAGAATTAAGGATATTCTAACATGCTCAAATGAATTTTTTTTCCAACTTAACTAAAATTTACTAATTATTAGAGCCAATAACTTAGGTTTAAGAGCATAAATGAGAATTATCACATTTTTTCAAATTCGGTAATGCCTCTTCTTAAATCGTATTGCTCTTTAAAATATTGCTATTGTGTTCTATTTATTTCATATTTTCTCACCATTGATATCTTTACTCCGGTAAAAATTCAGTTAGGATTAGAAGTGTACACATGGGTTAGATTGAGTTGGGTTGAATGTGTTTTTTGGACCAATCCAAAAATTCGGATTGATTGGGTTGACAACCCAAAAGACTCATAATAAAGTCTCCAATCCAACTCTTAAATTTGGGTTGGGTTGGATTAGGTTGGATTGTCGGGTAATTTTTTTTTTTTTTTTAACTCAAAACATAAATTTATCTACAATACATATGACTAATAACTAAAATTTCATAAAATTCAAATGTTAAATACCAAATATCTATAATATTTATTATAAACTTTAAACAAAGACAAACATCATAATAGTTCTAAAAAAAATATTAAAATAATTCACAAATTCATCAATCCAAAATAATCAAACTTTAAACAAAGATATATATATATATATATATATATATATATATATATATATATATATATATATATATATACCCAAATTCTTTTTTAGCTAACCCGCAACCCAATCCAACCTAAGAACAAAACTAATACAATCCAACCCTTATATTTTAGGTTGGGTAGTTCAAGTTATTTGAGTTATCGGGTAATTTGAAAAGCCCTAGTTAGAACTCTAAGAATTATACACACTTTCATTCAACATTTTGAGTTCATTGAGATCTAACACCAGAAAAAATATATAATTTTATTCTTTGTAATAATGCATTTGAGTATGTTTTTGTATTTAGGAGGGAGTTGAATTTAGGTTTATATATACCTGCATAACTCATATACAAACTTGCCTATAGGTAATTATAGGTGTAATTATGAATATATACCCAATCTATTTGTGTTCGTACTTTTGTTTTAGCCTTTCTTTTAGAAGAATTACACTTTATTTTTGGAAAATTATTATAAATAAAAAAATATCAAACTATTTACAAATATAGAAAAATTTTACTGTGTATCAACGATAGTCTATCAGCAATAGATCGTGATAGACTTTTATCGAGTCTATTTATTTTGATCTATCGCTGATAAACTGTAAAATTTTTCTATATTTATAAATAGTTTGACTCATTTTTCTACATTTGAAAACAACCCTTTATTTTTGTTATGATTTTTTTATCTCACCTTCATGTTGGAAGGTAAATCTTTGAATTTCTCTCCCATTTTTGTAGTCATTTGTGTATATGGATGGAAACTGTGCAAATCTCAAACTCTTTCCTTCTCAATATGTATATGTTTTTAACTAGAAAAGTGTTTTTAACCCTTTTTTTTTAATTGTTGATTGATCCAAAAACTTAAGCTTGATGAGTGAATGCAAATTTAATATTATGGTTTTGTTTAGAATTACTTTAGCTTTTAAAATAATTGCGGTTAGGTTTGCTTTATGAAAAATTAGCTGTGAAATAAAGTAAAATAGTGTTTGGTAAATTTTAAATTTAAATTAGAAAAACTAGTTACGGTGTTAGATAAATTAATACTAAATTGGTGTAATTTAATTATATGAAATAAAATAGGTTTATTATTTTAATTATTTTCACATTGATAATTATTTTATAATTTATTATAATATATTTTTAAAATTTTATATGATTTGAATTTCAACTAATTTTGTTTAATATAAATTATTTGATAAAAGCTTAAGAAAAATAATTTCCATAAAAAACTTGAATCAATTAAAATTTTAAAAAATATGTGAAAAATATATTAATGTGGAAGAATATTGTATGTGTCTATCAGTATCTATCAGTAATAGATGATAGTAGTCTATCATTGTGATCTATTACTAATAGACTATGACATTTTGTTATATTTGTAGATATTTTTAGCAGATAGATGTCTATTAGTATCCCAAACGGAGTCTATATCATCTAACACCTTTCATTATCCAATATTTTTATTGGTTAAGATTTCTTATCCCACCTTCACTTGGAAGGTTGTTAGAGTTTGTGTGTTGACTATATATTTGTTTAAGATAGTGGGTGTTATTCTGCCGTTATCTCAGCCGTTGTCTCAAAAGTTGTCTCGCATCGTATCTGTTGTCAAATCTTGCAGAATTATTTTTTCCTTATCTGGAAATTTTACAGAGTTATTTTTATTATAGATCCTTTCCTTACAGGGGATGAGCAGAGTTTATGTGTGGATTTTTTCTACATTTCCACTGCGCTATTTAAAGAAAAGCTTGTGGTTTTCTAGGGTTGGCCGATTATGCGTTTTTGAAGCAGAATTACGAAAGAGTCTATTCTTGTGTGTTCTTAAACAGAGTGTTCTTGATTATGTGAATGATTTTCTTGTGCGGCCAGTTTGATATGTGTTGATTGCTTTCTGATTCATTCTAACTGATTGTGTCTTAGAGGGAGTTTAAGACTATGCCACTGAGAAGGGATTCTCCACCTTAATGAATACCAAGGTGCTAGTAAAAGAGAATTGAGTTCTTATACTTAGGGGGAACCTAAATTATTAAGTGAATGAAGTTCACTATAAGGAGGAAATATAATTTTACAGTGAGAAAGATAATTTTATAGTGAGAAGGAGTCTCACACACTTAGGAGGAGCCTAAGTGTCTCCACTAATATAAGAAACTTATGGGGAACCTAAGTCATCAACGAGAGGGAGTCCCATCTCTAGGGGGAACCTGGTAGATCTTACAAGTTAGGCTTGACATGAGTCACTGTAATAGTCAATAAATTACAGATAAGTACTACTATTGTAATTGCTTAACTTTACATATTAGTTGATTATCTTTTCTGGGCACTCTGCCTCTAGACATAGGTGGTTAATCATCGAATTGGGTTACCAATCTTTGTGTGTTAATCATTCTCTCTCTACTTTCTGTTTTGTTGTTGTTTCTATTTGTGTCAGGATGTTCATTGAGCCAACTATATTTTGTGTGATAACCCTTCCTAAAATTTCAAAAGTAAATTTTTTAAGTATCTTCCATTTTTGTATCCATGGACGAAGAAAGCAATTTTAAGGTGTATTTAGAAATGAATTTATAATAGTTAAAATCACTTTTGTTGAATCTAAAATCATTTGTTTGAGTTTAAAATAACTCTAAAATATGTTTTTAGTCATTCAAAATCAATTTAATGTTTGACAATCTATTGTAAAAAACATGTTTTTGGAGTAATTTTGAACATGACAGAAGTGATTTTGATAATTATTCGTAAATACTTACAAACATGCCCCTTAGGCATACCACATATGGTAATTTATCAGTTTTTTTAGTTCAATAATATGTAGGGTGTGGAATTTGAACTACTCGAATTTCTTAGTCAATGGTACATACTTTATATTAGTTGAACTATGCTCTTGTTGGCTGGTATGTTTATAAGTTACACCGCAACACTAATACAATTTTTAGCTTGAGGTTCAACAATGTTTCAGCTCATAATTTGGGAATGCTCAAGCAACTTATGATAAAGGTTTCTTTTTTCTTTCTTAAGTTTTAAAATATGTGGAAGGATGATAATTCAAACTTTTTAACTTTTTGTTTAGGTTATAATATCTTCACTAGTTAGACTAAGCTTAGGTTGAGAACTTATAAGGTCTATACACTCGAATTAAGAGAAAAATAGGTGTATGTTAATTATTATTTTTGTGTAATCTTCATCACTACAATGAAATGGACCATTTTTTTTAAATATAAAATAAGACCTACCATAGAGAATATTTTTAAATCACTTAACTTTTCCATCTTGATCTTATTTTACCCTAAGATCTTTTCCTTTTGCTTTTTTTCTCCCTTTATATGATTCAAGGGGAGGAATCCAACCTCTAATAAATCTTTTACTTTCATTATTCTTATTTATCTTGTTTATAAAATAAAAATATTAAAAGGCTGTTTGGGAGTTCGTAATAGAATGAATTTGGATTGTAATGTAATCTAAAACTCATGTTTGGATTGAGCGTTTTGGGCCCGATTTGTAATATTAAGCCTGTTTCCTTTCAACCGTTTTTAACCAAATCCTCTTTCCCTCCGTTTTCAGGTTTCACGGTCCCATTTCTGTTTCGCCTTCCATACCTCACGCATTCCAACACTCCTCTGATTTCCAGTAATCCTGATTACATTTCAGCGTTCCAAACAACCCTTAAAATTCTTCAAACCTGTTATAATTTCTAACTAATAGTTCCCTCCAAATTATAAATTTCAAAATATGTCAAAGTTTGTAAAAACATTTGATAATAATTTTGAAGTAGTTAAAACTATATTTGTTATGTTGAAATTTACTCTTGAATATGTTTTTAATCATTTTAAATCAATTTAATGTTTAGTTAATTTTACATTTCTAAATGTAATTTCATATCATCAAATTTGATTTTGAGTAATTAACAACGTGTTTTGAAATGATTGGGAATTCCGAGCAAGAATTGAAATATCCATCGATACATACATATATATATATATATATATATATATACATATATATATATATATATATATATATATATATATATATATATATATATATATATATCCGTATATTGACGGATTTGACATCAATATTTAAGATAATATTAATATTTTTTATATCTTTTATAAATACCTATAAAACATAAAAAAAAAAAATCATGAATATGATATTAATAACAAGATTTATAACTTAATTTGAAAGACAAAAACAACTCAATTATTAATTATTCTAGTTTTTTATCTAAAAAATAACGGTTGATTTCAATATTCTATAGATATATTCATAAAATTGAAATGGCGATATCGGTTTTTAGATCAATATTTTAATCCTTCGAAAATAAGAGGATTGAAAAAAGAAAAAAAAAACTTTATATTAGGTACTTTGTTTTAAATGTGAACAAATTTAAAATAGTAAATATATATTAAACTGTCCATTAACTTTATAAAAAAAATTAATTCTTTAAAAAAAAACTTAAAATAATAATAATAATAAATATTTACAAAGTTGCAAATATAAATAATTAAAATGGAAAAAAGTTGCAAATCCTAAAGCGCTTGTTGCAGTTTTGTTTGCTATTCAGTGGGTTTACCGGCCGCCTCAGCTCCATTGAAGCTTTTTCTTCTCTCAACAATGGCGGCTCTATCTTCTTCACGAACCTCCTTCTTCTCCACTGCTTCTCCTCACCCTAAGCCAAGGCGCATCTCTAAAGTTGTTCGTATGGCGTATCAGGAGAACGGCCCCTCTCTCGCTGTCGTCGGCGTCACCGGCGCCGTCGGCCAGGAATTTCTCTCCGTCCTTTCCGATCGCGACTTTCCTTATCGCTCCATCAAGATGCTGGCCTCCAAGCGCTCTGCTGGAAAGTACGTTCGTTTCCATGGCGAAGAGCATATTGTCGAGGAGCTCACTGTGGATAGCTTCGACGGTGTAGACATTGCTCTCTTCAGCGCTGGAGGATCCATCAGCAAACACTTTGGACCGCTTGCTGTTGAGAAGGGAACTATTGTGGTTGATAATAGCTCCGCATTTCGAATGGATGAGAATGTGCCTCTTGTTATTCCGGAGGTCAATCCTGAAGCTATGAAGGGGATGAAGGTTGGAACCGGCAAGGGCGCTTTGATTGCCAATCCTAATTGCTCAACCATCATCTGCTTGATGGCTGTCACTCCTCTGCATCGTCACGCTAAGGTTTCGAAGTCGATTCTTTCATTTTTCTTCTTCTGATTACATTTGTTTGGAAATGGTACGCAAGCTATGTTTAGGTTTGAGATTTTACTCTCAGGTCTTGCTTTTTCTTTCATAATTAGCCTGCTCTTTGATGTTCCCTTAATAGTGCTTATAAAGAAGAGATTGTATAGTAGACAACAAAACAACTCAATGTCCAGGATGAGGAATTTTAGTGTTCTTTTAGCTGTTTTAGTTTTTTCAAAATGGTTTTTGATCATTCAACCAAATTTCATTTCAAGCTCACCCTTAATGTTAGATGGATTGATGGGTATTGAAAATGGCAGGTGTCACGCATGGTTGTTAGTACATATCAAGCAGCTAGTGGTGCTGGTGCTGCAGCAATGGAAGAGCTTCTGCAACAAACTCGTGAGGTTTTTCCCGTTCACTGTATCTCATAATCTGGATTGCATTTTGTTTGTTGTCTTATCTTTTGGATGGTTTATAGGTCTATTTTCAATGGCTGTTCTAAACTATTTTGCTTCTCTTCCCTTTTCTGAAGGTCCTGGAAGGAAAACCGCCAACATGTAATATATTTAGGGATCAGGTCTGTCTCTTTTACAGTGACTGTTATCTTTTTATGTCTTTTTTTGAGGGTCAAGTTTTTATAGCCATTTTCTCACTTTCTTCTACTTGTTGCAGTATGCTTTCAATTTGTTCTCCCACAATGCATCTGTTCTTTCAAATGGATACAATGAAGAGGAAATGAAATTAGTAAAAGAAACCCGGAAAATTTGGGTGAGTGTTGATTGTGAATGACGGATACCGCTTACGTCCTGACCTTTATTTGCACAACTTTTGCGAATTTTTTGTTCTTTTGAAATTGGTAAATGGAATCCTGTCCTACTCTTACTGACTTGCTTTATGCTCCTCAAGAGTGATGCAAATGTTAAAGTTACTGCCACTTGTATACGAGTTCCGGTCATGCGTGCACATGCTGAGAGTGTAAATCTTCAATTTGAGAATCCCCTTGATGAGGTAAGATTTTAATTTGATATTGTTTTAATTAGTGATACTGTATTTGTGTATTCTGCTTTGAGATATCTATTGATTACATGGCATATAGATTTTCACTTTTTCTTTGCTAATTTTAGTTGAGAATGAAATGATTTTGAGGTGGTTTTTCCCAGACTTTCGAATGGGTAATGGATTGGGATGTTTGGAGATAACCCCCAAGGTCTTGGATTTAAGCCCCTAAATTGAAAGCTTTATAATTTGGCCTCGGGGTTGATGAAGCCTCTTCAAAGATTAGTGGATGGGCTATAAGCATAATGTAGCGAGTACACCTGTTTCTCTTAATTTTAATTCTTCTTTTGAATTTCATATTTTTTTGAAAAAATTGAATTGAGGAATATTTTTTCTTCTCATCTTCTGTATCTACTTTTGTAGTGCGCCAAAGGATGTTACTGAATCTAACAGAATGTGCTTTCAATTTTTGAGGCCATGTGGTGTTTTACCTCTTACTGCCTAATTAGAATTCTGTCAATTGTCCTCCTAAAATAGTGTCACTGTACATTTGCACTCCATAAGTTTGGTTTTACTAGGAGATGCTTGATTGAATGACTCTGCTTAATGCTCTAAGAATGATCACATTTTGAAATTAGCTGTATAAGAACTTTGATTGATTACTATATAGTGGATGCCAGTTATTAGTTTCTTTAGAATGGTCCGGAACGAGTGCTCATGGATTATTTCCCATTTGTTCCTTGTAGGAAATAAGTACTCATGGATTTTTCCCTTTTCATTCTTCTTATAAGAAGTTAAAAATTCATAAATGACCAAAAACTGTACTTATAGAGCACCAGAAATTGTATCAAATAAAACCTACCATCGCTGTTTTTTTGCATCAGAAACTTCTTCCTTTTCTTTTGATATGTTTATATTCATGGCCAATCTTTTTTAAATCTGTGATATTTGTGTTTCTCTTTTCCTCTGTATTTGTTTCTCATTATTGGTCTTCTGAACCCCACATTTGAATTCGAGGTCACTGTCAGTCCAGCATTTGTATCTGATGCTTGAAATTAATTGAAAATTTTACCTTTTAGATGAAAGATATAATTTTTTTCTTCACGATGCAATTCAGAAATTGTGTAACATGACTAAAAATATCTGACTTCATTTATCAATCGACCACCAAGAATACCTCTCTGTGTATATTAATTCTTCTGTGGAAGAAGTTGTAATTGGATTAGTTAAATCTTTAACCATTTGATACGTTTGTGATCAATGATTCTAAATGCAAAAATATAGTTTTATGAATCAAGTTGAAGTTATCATTTCTGTTTTATGCAGAATGCAGCCAGAGAGATTCTCAAAAATGCTCCTGGAGTCGTCATTATTGACGACCGGGCTGCTAACCAGTTTCCAACGCCATTGAAAGTATCAAACAAAGACGACATTGCTGTTGGAAGGATTCGACAGGATGTTTCACTTGATGGAAATAAAGGGTATGTTACACTACTGACTAGTTTACCTCAAATCTACTCTGTAGGTCTCTGTTTATTTCCTGATTGAAAAATGAAAACAAAACTATTGGGCTTCTTATGGTTGAAGGTTGGATATCTTCATCTGTGGTGATCAAATTCGCAAGGGTGCGGCGCTTAATGCTGTTCAGATCGCTGAGTTGTTACTGTAGTTCTGACGATGACAGAAAATCAGTACATTGCTAGACAAAGTCGTTACTATTTATCATATTACAGGATGTCTCTCGAGGCAAAAATTCATCTCGATCTTGGTATCCATAATTTAGAGCAAATTTTGCAGGACGGTCGATTACAGTTATGAGTTTGCATTTAGATCAATGGTTTGAAGGAAAATTTTGGAATTGATGTTGTAAGGTTTTTTACTGGCTTTGTGAGTTGTTGATTTAATGTCTGTTAAAATATGGATCCAATGGATGCAATTTCTATTTTAATTTACCTGTTTATTAGGTGAAAGAGCAATATGCCTGATTTTAGGGAGTTCAAGTAATCTCAATTTTTGGGTTTACAATTTTCTCTTTAATTTTCCTATCTATTTCAATTAATGAATTGACCCAAAATTAGAATTTGAATCACGTCATTCAATTTAGGGAAAATATGATTAAATTTGATTTTTTAATACCTCTTGTTAAATTCTGAATCCTTAGATCAATTAATCAGATTTGAAGTCAAGGACAGGGCATTTCGTTTTAGATTCTGAGAAATTGTGTATAAAAATTTTAGGGATTTTTTATCCTTTTCCTTTGAATTTTGAAAATCTATAGATAAAATTAATAGGTTTGTTTGCAAAATTGTTTCCAGATAAGTCTTTAATCAGGATCTGTTAGACCCCCTGTCATATATACATATAAGATGAGGGGCAGAAAAGGAAATGCAAAGGAGAATAGAAAGGGAGGAGAGACGGATGGAGCACGTGAAGTTAGTTAGAAGAAGGTGAGGTGAGGGGGGACCATTGATAGCACTTAAAAAGGAAAGAAAGATGGAAAGAAAGGGAATCGGTATTTTGGTGATTTGAGCAGGCTCTATTTGTGAAGGAGAGTTTTTCAGCACTCTCGAAGGAACTAGGTGTTTTCTTTATTTGGTATTCTGGAATCGTACTGTGAAGCTCTAGTACTTGTTCTTACCTATTTTGATACTTGTGGTTTTTGGCAATTGAGAAGTAAATAAATAAAGCTTCCAGAGAAGATATTACTCTGTTTATCTCTCTATTTCTTGTCCTTTGGTCTTGTTGGATTTTTTGTTTGTAGGAGAGAAGCGAATACCTAACAAATTGGTATCAGAGCTAAAAAAAATCCGACAAATGGCACAGAAGCAACTCGAAGAGAAAATGGAAGCAAATGAGAAAGAGATTTCAGGGTTGGAAGATATGATATACAACCTGTGTAAAAACATTGAGAAACTCACCGAGGAAGTGAGGGAGTCGACGGTGAACAAGAAGTCGGAAGAAACTATGGTGACGGAAGGATCTCTGCAAAAGATGAAGGGAAAATTATTTGATGAGGGTGAATCGAACCAAAGCGGTAACAGTGGAGGCTCCGACAAAGGAAAATACAAGAAGTGGGAGATGTCGGTTTTCACAGGAGTGAATAATGAATCGTGGATATACAGAGTGGAGCATTTTTTTTAGATTCATGAGTTGAGTGAAGCAGAGAAAGTGAAGGTAGCGGTGGTGAGCTTTGCTGCAGATGAGGTGAATTGGTTCTGTTGGAGCCATACTCGAAACTCGATTACGACTTGGGAGAAATTGAAGAAGAGGATGTTCGAACATTTTTACACAACAACGGGAGGAAGCTTGGGTGCTCGGCTCATCAAAATTAAGCAGGAGGGGTCTTACATGGACTATGTGAAGAAATTCTTGGAGTATTCGACGCCATTGCCGGACATGGTAGAGAGTATGTTGATTGACGCGTTTATGAATGGACTAGCATCGGCCATTCACGTCGAGGTCGTTAGTCGCCACCCCGTGGGCTTGGAAGGGTGTATGCGAGAAGCCCAATTCGTGAATGATCGCAATATAGCCCTTAAGTTAGCTGAAGGAGAATTAGGGGGAGTGGGCCAAAGAAAAACGAGGCCCAATGGGGGTCAAAGCGACCCAACACTCATTCGGAAAAACAATCCCTGCGGAAGGAGACGAAACAACGATGACGCAGATATCGATTACGGTGAGGGGATCAAATGCAAAGAAGGAGCGACCAGTCAAGAGATTATCCGACAACGAGTATCGTGATCGGCTAAACGAGGGATTGTGCTTTCATTGCAACGAAAAATTCCATCACGGTCATCACTGTAAGGTACATGAAACTCGGGAATTAATGTTGTTTATAACTTGCGAAGAGGAAGATGATGAGGAAGCGATCGCAAATCGAAGCGGGGGAAACAACTGAAATCAAGGTGGTGGAAGTTGAAGATAACATTGAGGTGTCCTTGAGGTCATTACTGGGTTCTCCAAGAAGGGGACGATGAAACTGAGAGGGACGATACTCGAGAAAGAAGTTATAGTTCTCATTGACAGTGGAGCAACTCATAATTTCATCAACCAAAAAATAGTGGATGACCTGCAATTGCCGATGACGAAAACGACTCGATATGGAGTTGTAATTGGGAATGGGATCGAAATCAACGGAAGGGGGTTTGTCAAGCGATCGAAATCAAGCTCCCAGGGCTAGTAGTTACGGCTGACCTCCTGCCAATCGACCTGGGACGGATGGACATAATTTTAGGGATGCAGTGGTTATGTACTACCGGGTATATGGGAGTTCATTGGCCGACATTGACCATGTCGTTCGCAGTAGGGGAGTCGCAAGTGATATTAAAAGGGGATCCGGCGTTGATGAAATCCGAAGTATCCTTGAAAGCTTTTAGCAAGATATGGGAAGAAGAAGATCAGGGATTTCTCATCGAATTTCAACATTTGGAGATCAAAGAGGATAAAGAAGGGGTCGAGGGACCAAATAACCGGTTAGAGGAGAAATTACCAGTGATGATCTAAAGTTTGTTAGATCATAATAGGGATGTTTTTGAAGAAGCAACATCATTGCCACCAAAGAGGGAAGTGGCCCATAGAATTATTATTCAAGACGGCTAGCCACCGGTGAATGTAAAACCTTAAAAAAAAGGGGATACTTAGAAAGAGGAAATCGAGAAATTAGTGGAAGAGATGTTGCAAGCTGGAATCATACGTCCCAGTCGTAGCCCTTATTCGAGTCCGGTGTTACTGGTAAGAAAGAAAGATGGGGGATGGAGATTCTGCGTGGATTATAGAAAACTTAACCAGGTTACTATTGCTGGCAAATTTCCAATCCCAGTTATAGAAGAGTTGCTTGATGAGTTGAAGGGGTCTACGGTGTATTCCAAACTTGATTTGCGTTTAGGGTATCATCAAATAAGGATGAACGAAAGAGATGTAGAGAAAACCGCCTTTAGAACTCATGAGGGACATTAAGAATTCCTGGTTATGCCTTTTGGCTTAACCAATGCCCCAGCAACCTTCCAATCATTAATGAACCAAATCTTCAAGCCGTTTCGAAGGAGGTTTATCCTAGTATTCTTCGTTGATATTTTGGTTTATAGTCCTGATATAAGTACACATGAAACGCATCTTGGGGTGGTATTCAATGTGTTGAGGGATAATCAGCTATTGGTCAATCAAAAGAAATGCGTTTTCTGCCAATATCGAATTCAATATTTGGGACATTGGGTCTCACAACAAGGGGTGGAGGCGGATGAGGAGAAGATTAAGGCAATGAAAGACTGGCCATTATCGAAGACAGTTACGGAACTCAGAGGATTTCTTGGGCTTACTGGATACTATAGGAGATTTGTTCAAAAATATAGTTTAATAGCAGCCCCATTGACTCAACTACTCCACAAAAATAGTTTTGAATGGAATGTTGAAGCTTCAAATGCTTTTGAAAGGTTGAAGAAGGCAATGATCTTGGTTTCGGTGTTGGCTCTCCCAAATTTTTCTCTACCATTTGTCATAGAAACGGATGCTTCAGGCTTTGGATTGAGAGCGGTTCTGAGTCAAAATTCCTGGCCCATAGCTTATTTCAGTCAAGCACTGTCAACCAGGGCATAAGAAAAGTCAATATACGAACGAGAGTTGATGGCAGTAGTATTGGCGGTTAAAAAATGGAGGCATTATTTATTAGGGAACAAATTTACAGTGATTTCGGATCAGAAAGCTCTAAAATTTCTCATTGAACAACGGGAAGTTCAACCTCAATTTCAAAGGTGACTGACCAAGCTTTTGGGATATGATTTCGAAATACTCTATCAACCAGAGTTGCAGAACAAGGCAGCGGATGCCCTTTCGGGAGTGAAATCAACGATGGAAATGTACAGTTTAACAACACCATCGCTATTGGATGTCGACGTAATACTGAAAGAGGTAGAAGCAGATGATGAGTTGCAGAAGATAATAGCAGTGTTAAAAGAGGATCCAGATGGCAAACCAAAATATCAGTGGCAGCATGGAAGACTCCTATATAAAGGACGTTTGGTTCTTTCCAGTTCATCTTCACTAATTCCAGCCATACTACACACCTATCATGATTCCATATTGGGGGGACACTCAGGATTCCTACGAACTTACAAGAGAATGATGGAGGAAATTTTTTGGCATGGAATGAAGAATGATGTCAAGAAGTATGTAGAAAAGTGTGAGATTTGCCAAAGAAATAAATCAGATGCCTTACAACCAGCAGGCCTTTTGCAACCACTTTCCATTCCCAATCAAATATGGGAAGAGTTAACCATGGACTTCATAGAAGGACTTCCCAAATCAGCCGGGTATGACTCCATCATGGTAGTGGTGGATCGCTTAAGTAAGTATGCACATTTCGCTATGCTTAAACATCCTTATACGGCTAAACAAGTTGTTGATGTTTTTGTTAATGAGGTGGTCAGACACCATGGAATACCGAAGTCCATAATTTCGGATAGGGATAAAATATTCCTGAGTCATTTTTGGAAGGAATTATTTACAATGTGGGGTACAACATTGAAACATAGTACAACATTTCATCAGCAGACAGACGGCCAAACGGAACGAGTAAATCGCTGCGTGGAGAACTATTTACCCTGTTTTTGCAATGAACAACCGGTACACTGGAGTAAGTGGTTACAATGGGCTGAATTATGGTACAACACCACTTTTCATGCTTCCATTAAAATAACCCCTTATCAAATCGTCTTTGGACGAACTCCACCGACGATCCTATCATATGGAGAGAAGAAGACATCGAATGATGTTGTGGAACATTAGTTAATGGCCCGTGACTTAGCACTGAACGCCTTGAAGGAACATTTGTTGGTGGCTCAAAACAGAATGAAGAAACACGCGGATCAGAAACGCAGAGATGTGAATTTCGAGGTAGGGGATGAGGTTTTCTTGAAGCTGAGACCATACCGACAACGATCTTTAGCTAGGAAAAAATGTGAAAAGCTCGCATCCAAATTCTATGACCCATATTTAGTGTTGACATTACCCCCAAAAGCATCCATCCATGATGTCTTCCACGTTTCTCACCTTAAGAAGAAAGTGGGATCACAAACTCAAATCCAACATTACCCACCAACTCTTACGAAAGAATTCGAGTTACAAGTAGTTCCAGAAGAGATCTTAGGCGTGCGTTAGAACAGTGAGTTGACGATAAATGAATGGTTGATGAAATGGAAGGGTATGACAACAAGTGAAGCTACTTGGGAGTGTGTATTTGATGAATCAACAGTTCCCTACATTTCACCTTGAGGACAAGGTGCAATTCGAGAAGGGCGGTATTGTTAGACCCCCTGTCATATATACATATAAGAGGAGGGCAAAAAAGGAAATGCAAAAGAAAATAGAAAGGGAAGAGAGACGATGGAGCACGTTAAGTTAGTTAGAAGAAGGTGGGGGGGGGGGGGGGGACCACTGACAGCACTTAAAAAGGAAAGGAAGATGGAAAGAAAGGGGATCGGTATTTTGGTGATTTGAGCAGGCCCTATTTGGGAAGGAGAGTTTTCCAGCACTCTCGAAGGAGTTGGGTGTTTTCTTTATTTGATATTCTGGAATCGTATTGTGAAGCTCTAGTACTTGTTCTTGCCTATTTTGATACTTGTGGTTTTTGGCAATTGAGAAGTAAATAAATAAAGCTTTCAGAGAAGATATTACTATGTTTATCTCTATATTTCTTGTCCTTTGGTCTTGTTTGATTTTCTGTTTGCAGGAAAGAAGCGGATACCTAACAGGATCATTTGATTTAGGGATGATTGAAGTAAAGTATTTTAGGAATTACTGTAATAACATAATTTATAAATCAAACAAATAAAGATTATGATTGTAATCCATATTTCGATTAATTGATATGATTGTAGTTGTGATTGTCAACTAAGGTCGAGAGATATTAAGTTCAATTAGTTATTCTTTTTAGGGGAATGTTTTGATCATTATTCAAAAAATTGTAACTCAAATTTTATAAACCACGAAGACACAAAATTCAATGACTTTGACAATATTTAAATAAAATTATTGAGAGCAATTTTCTGTTGAAATTGTGATATGAAAGAAAAGATATAAAACAAAAAATAAAAAAAATACCAAAATGATCTCAAAATCAAGGTTTTGAAAATTTAGTTTGTGTTTGATAATGATTTCGTTTTTATTTTTTTATTTTGAAATTTATGCTTGTTTACTCGTCATCTTCAATTATAGATTTTATTTTTTTTAAAGAAATACTTGAACTTCTAATCAAATTTTAAAAACAAAAGTAAATTTTTTAAAACAACTTTTACTTTTCAAAATTTGACTTAGTTTTTTTAGAACATTAATAACAAAATATAGAAAATTTATGGATTGAAGCAGTATTTACAAGTTTAAGTTTTTTTTTATTAAAAAAAAAGCAAATATGATCCAAATAGTGCCTTAATGATCGATATTGATATTTTGAAAGTAAAAGTATAGGAACCAAAATATTATTTAAATTATTTTATACAGTAAAACTACTCATTTGATATTTTAGTATGACTCATTTGATTCTAGACATTATTAACGTTACTTAAATTTGTAAATTCGAATTCTCATCTCTTAATTTTTTTATTAACACTGACGAATAGAATATTGACATGGCATTCATACAAATTGATATATTACAAATTACAAATTAAAAAAATAGACTTGAGACAGGCTGACAATTGGTAAAAACTATTGAGAAGTATAATTAATAGTTCATAGAATTTATTGCCGGGTATGCTGAAATTTTTCTATATTTGTGGATAGTTTAATTTTTTTTATATAGATATTTTCTTAAAAGTAAATATAATTGAAAATAAAGTTCAATGCTGAAAATATAGAGGCAAAATTTACAAGTTTAAATCTTATTTAAGTCTTTGACTTTATTTTTATTTTAGTTTTTAAACTCTTAAAATGTTCGTTTTGGTATCTAAACTTTCGAGTGTGTTCTATTTTGATTCATAAACTTTTAAAATGTCTATTTTAGTTTCTAAACATTTTTTAAAAGATCATTTTAGTCTTTATTTTGTTATTTTTCTATCTCAAATTCACTTTGTCGAATATTTGTCTCTAGCTTATTTGGCTTGAAATCATACATGTATTAACACACTAATACATGTTCGTAGATATGTCTTTCAATTATTGTAATTAAAATAAATTTAAGGACCTAAATATTTATTTTTATTAACATTCTGAGATTAACATAGACACTTTTAAGATTTGAGGATCAAAATGGAATAAAATTAAAAGTTCAAAGACTAAAATAGATATTTTGAAATTTTAAGAAGAGATGGAATAATTTTAAAAGTTTAAGTTCTAAAGCTTAGATTTAAACCAAAATTTATAATGGTTAGTTTTTTTTGTCCTTAATCCCAAATTAATTAATTAATTAATTAATATTTTGATGATAACAAACCCGCTTTTATTCACTAATAATTTTAGTATTTTGAAGTATCCATTATGTAGAGCTTGAAATAATGATTCCAGTGCAATTTGAATCACTTAAATCGGAGCTCAAACGAAAAAGATATCGTCAAAACAAGCTTAACTAAAAAATACATCAATGATGTGGCGGCCAAATCATCAAAGTGGACGATGACAAGTGGAACAATAGATAAGTGACACATGAGACTTTTAATTTTTGGATAGGTTTTAAAAAGAAAATGAATTGAATCTTATTATATATGTGTTTGTGTCTAACTGCTAGTTTTTTTTTTTTAAAAAAAAGAAAAATCTTCACCATTGATTTGTCTTTTCAAAAATCTAATGGTCCAAATTAAATGTGATTTTCACCTGCTTTTCTCTCTTTTAAAACTCATTTCTTCTCCAAAAATCAACAATTTTCATCATTTTTTAATCCTCCATAATTCACCGAGCCACCATTGTTGCTCTCTTTCTACGCTTCAATTTTATTCTTTTCATCTAATTCTTGAAAGAAATTTATTATATTGTGAGGATTGATGTGTTGAGTCCTATAATTTGTAAATATACTCTTTTGAGAGAGTTTTCTGATCTTGTTATTCATTCCCAAACCTATTGTAAGGGATTGCTCTTGATCCCGAAAAAAAAGTTGTTGTAATGGTTTGATCTTCGACCGTGGAAATGATCGAGTTAAGTTTAAATCTCCACCATTCAATTTTCTTTTACCAACATCTAATGGCCCAAATTGAATTTGGTTTTCACCCACCTCATCTCTTTTTAAACTCTTCATCTTCTCCAAAATTAAAACAATAATTTCATATCTTTTTACAATCCTCCATAATTCATAAAGTTTCCATGGTTGCTCTTTCCAAGTTTCAATTTTCTTCTTTTCATCTTATTCTTGAAAGAGATATATTGTATTGTGAGAATTGATTTATTGAGTGCTTCAAATTTGTAAATCTACTCTTTGAGAGAGTTTTCTCATCTTGTTTTTCATTTCCAAACCTATTGTAAGGGGTTGATCTTTATCCCAGAAAAAGAGTTGTTGTAACGGTTTGATCATCAACCGTGAAAAAGATCGGGTTTGTTCTTGTGCCCGAAAAAGGAACGTTGCAGCAGTTCGACAATAAGTCGTGGAAAGAGTCAAATTTAAATGACATACCCACGAGAAACTTGGGAAGTAGATGTAGGCCAATTGTGCCGAATATTATAAATTTTCTGTGTCATTTTCTCTATCTCTCTCCTATTTAACGTTGCAGCGATTCGACAATAAGTCGTGGAAAGAGTCAAATTTGTTATTTAATTTTGAAATTAATTGCAATTTTTATTCCTGAAATTAATTTGTCAAATTGGTTTATTTTGATTGGTAACTCTTAATTTTATATATTCTTTACCAATCTTATTATTAAAATTAAATAGGATACTTAAAAGTGTTAGTTTTAATTTCTTGGTTATCTTGGATGAATTTTTATTGTAAAATCCTTGTTTAAATTATTTCTTAGCAAAAAAATTAATGATTTATTTAATTAGAATCACTTTAGGAAAAAGTTTTAATTAATTTAAAAAACTCTATTCACCATTTTAGAGTTGCCATATAGATCCTACAAATAATCTAGTCTCTTACACCTAACAAAACCTAATCTATTAATGGCAAAACAATCTGATCCCTTTAAGGTGGGAGTCCAAATTGATGGTTGTCATTTATAATTTATAGTTTATTTGTTGTATTGTCACATGTTCAATGTCATTTTCTGAAAGAAAAAAATAATAATAATCTAGGGGCACATTATATACTTATGTTCTCAAGAATATATATTTAAACATATGATCCCTTCCATAGATTATATGCATAGGTTAAATAAAATTCTATCGGACTTTTTTGCCAATTTAGTCGATACAATTGTTTAAAATAGATAACAACTATTTTTCTACTAAATCAGTTAGTTTACTTAATCAAGATCGAAGCACATAACAATTCATATATATCTAAGTGAAAACAATTTTGATTGAATACGGTCGGAAAACTTCTTGCATTTTACACTCCTCTTTAGATTGGACAAAAAACTTTGCTTGTTCATTCTCAACATTCAATAGGTTCATTCTCAACTAATGAATATCTATCAACACATTAGTTCTTGTGTTCATCACAAACTCTTTAAACAATAGTGGTTAATTCATCTTATTATGACACCTATGCTATAAAACTCTCCCTTACACAACTAAAAATCCTACCATAGTCAATGTATTTAGTCCACAAGTCTATTCACTATTTATATAAGATCTGGATTTATGCAATTACAACTAGATCGAGTGTTTAAAAGATTTGATAACTCGGAAAAATCAATCAACCCAACCTAATCCAACTCATGTGTGTTGGGTTGGGTTATAAACTTATTTAGATTGAGTTGGATTAGGTTCGCATAAATGAAAATTGCATGAAATGGATTGGTTTATGGATTCATCTAAAATTATTTTGGTCAATTGGACATAACCAACTTGAACATATTACTAAATTTAAAATTATTTCATTTACGTAAAATATGCATATATTTATAATTCTTTTTAAATTATTTGTTCGCCAAATTTTTTTTAAAATATTGATCATTTATTACATATTTGAAACATAATTTTCATAATTAATATAAATAAATAAATAGAAGTTTTAGACAGTAATATTTCATTTTTTTCTCTCAAATAATAATAATAAATGATCCAAACTAACCGAACCAACCAAACGCAAATATTTAAGGTAGAGTTGAGTTTTATTTTATAAGGATAGTTTGGGTTAAAGAAATTTACAATCCAAACAATTGGGGATATTCCATCTAAAAGTATTTCAACACAACACAACTGCACCCACGAACACTCTTACAACATTATTTTTCTTTTCTCTCTCTATTTTTTTGTTTTTATTTGTTTATTTGTTTGTTTTATATCCTTTTTCCATCAATATCAATCAAATTTATTGGAATGTTGGAAGTAGTCATTTGGACAAATAAAATAAAAAATGGAATGTGATGGATTTTTTAGTCATTTTAATTGTATTGCAAGTTTTTGAACAATAGAACCTTAGATTTCAAAAGTCCACAATCATTCTTTTTTTTCTTTTTTTTTTTTTTTTTTTCTAAAAAACGAAAATATGCAATTTAAGATACCCAAAATCTATATTTAGTCAATTTCCCATATCACACACTTGAAATTTCATTGGAATTTATTTTTCAAGTTTCAAACAAAATTTTCTTCTCAATTCTACGGAAGTCTAAAAGCCTTACATTATTCATTCATTTTCAACTTAAAAAAAAATTGTTTTTAATCGATATATATAAGAAAAATTACTATAAACATAAAAATATCAAACTATTTACAAATATAGAAAAAATTCACTGTCTATCCGCGATATAGTTCTATCAATTGAGCGGTACACAGCGATAGAATTCTATCACTCAAGCAATAAAATTCTATTACGGTCTATCGCTCATATACAGTAAAATTTTTCTATATTTGTAAATAGTTTGGTTTATTTTTTTATATTTAAAAACAACCCATTAAATAATATACCTAAATTTGGTCTCGATTTTAAACCTTTGTTATTCTATAAGTTTTTTAAAACAATGCTTTTGGTCATTATTGTTAATTATTTAATGAGTAGATTTGGAACTTTAAATATATGTTTTAACATTGTCAACATTTATACGCATACAAGTCAATAAATCATCTAAAGTAAATTTTAGCTCATTGATAATTTGCTAACTAAAATTGAAATGAAATTGTATAATTGTACTTTTCTCTTGTCTATTTTAACTTAAAGTATCTTCACAATTCTATGGAAAATTCAAAAGCTTTAAATACACAATTAATTTTAGAAATATTATTAAAAACTTCTTATAAAAACAATTTAATTATTTAGATTGAGGATTTATATTTCATTTTAGCCCCTTAACTTTCCTCCACATTTTATTCTAATCCCTAAACTTCTAACATGTTTATTTTAGTCGTTGAACGTTTAAAAACTAACCATTTTGGTCATATTACCATCTAACATTCAACACACAATCTTCAAATATATTTATTAACAAATATGTGAAATATTATTTGTAGACCAGAAATTATTGAAGGGGTTAAAAAGCCAACCCCATTATATTTATAAAAGAATTTAAAAATTATATTCTTTTTTTGTACAACAATTTGGAGGGGGAGGTTTCTAACATCTTGGCCGAGAAGATAAGTTTTATATTAATTGAGCTATATTCAGATTGACGAATTTTAAAATTATATTTCAAACTCGAGTGTGGAACAATATTGAAAAGTTCAAAAATTCATAAACCTTAAACCCTTAACATTTTACCTTTAAATTTTTGGATTATACTCATCAAAACCTCAAATTAATAATTGTATCAAATAAACTTTAAACTTTGGTAAGTGAATCGATGTTTATCAATTAGTGATTAATAACTATTTGCACTTCATTTAGAATCAACTCAAAATCATCTAATAAAATCATTCATATTAATGAAATTTTATAAGTGAGTGAAGACTATGCATTGATTATTTTAAAACAATATTTTAATGGCGTAAATTGATTCATTTTAATTTATATTTTAAATTATATAACTCTAAAAATTGATTTTTATGTAAAATAAATGGGAATATAAGGAGTTGTTTGGTAGAGAATTTAGATTCTGTTTTATGTTTTCAGATTAAGCAAATATGTATTTGGCAGACAACCTTCGATTCTATTTTTGAAAGCTGTTTTTAGATTCTGCGATTTAAACTGTGTAAATTCTGAAAATAACATTTTTATGTTTTCATTATATCTAGATTTTGAATGATAAATTTTAAAATGCATAATTATATTAAATAAAGATAAAAACATTTAGAATTATAATATCGTAGGTTATAAACTCAATTCATTTTGAAAAAAATATAATATGTATTGTGTAATGTATTATAAATTATATAATATTACAAAATAATAATTATCTAAATGTTTTAAATTAATAATAATTTATTTAGTCAACTAAATATTGGTGAGTAACAGTATTATGATTTATAAATATATAATATCAAACACGTTTTAAACTGTTGTTTAATTTAGAATCCAATTTCTAAATCTATTAAATATAATTATGTTTTTAATAAATTCATTTTTTTTTAATTTTGAAATTTTCAACCAAAGAGATACTAAGTAAAATTAAAAGATAATAATGATAATATGAAAAACATATTTGGGTGTGATAAATGAGAAAAGCATTGGGAGATAAAATGCGTGATGGTTTTGTATTGCATAAAAAAGAAAAAAAAAAAAAAAAGAAGGTGAAATACCGAATTTAGGCACGCGTTTGTTTAAAGCCGCGGTTTCAGATTGCGCGTCTATTCCGCGTATGTTTTCCCATTTTAATTTTCTTAATAACCCAACAAACAATTAACCATATTCAATTTTAAGTTCTTATTCTTAATTATTGTGTTCCCATTAATTAAATAAATAATTAGTATTTTTTTTAAAAAATTAAATAAATAGTCTTTCCAACTTGGTCTCCAACAGAAGAATGAAATTTTTATCCACATTTTCATGAGTTTGACATCTACAAAAATAGTGAATCGATATTTTTATTATATCGTAAAAACAAATCATAAAATATAAAAAATAAAGAATAAAATATTACTAATTTAAATATGATATAAATAATAAATATTTTATCTTTCTAAAAAAGTGTGACTTAAATATATTTTTTTATTTTTTTTTTGTTCTTATAATTTTTTTAAGAAATATCCATCAATATAGACATTTTGTCTATATTCTTATATACATTTACGTTAGATTAAGATTTCAAAATTTTCATCAACATCGACATTTTAAACTATGACCTCCGAAAAAGGTTTCTTTGTCTTTTATTTTTTTTTTTCTTTTTTTTTTTTAATTTAAAAATTTATGTGGTTTATATTATATTTCTCCTTTTTAAGACAACAATTTAGAGTGAAAGATTTGAATCTTTGATTTTGTATGTCATATATTAATTGAATTACGCTCGGATAGTTTTAATTTAATTTTTGTGAGTTTAAAAGAATTTAAAGGTTTTCTGAGGCAATGAGGTTTGACTAAATCATAATAAACATACTTAGAAAATTTTAAAATCATAACAACACATCTAAACTAAACACAGATGATATAAGCTTAAACTTCTAAAATTTAGAGAGTTTATATTTGAAATTATGTTCAAATTAGTGATCAAATTTAACTTTTTATTTAGGAAAACCTAATTTAATGTTTATTAACGTTATTATATTTTGTGAGATTGGAGGTTCAAATTTTCATATTTATTGAAGAAGAAGAAGAAGAAATGGTTTTTTTTAAATATTATATGTATAGGAGTTTTTTTTTTTTTAGATTTTTTTTAAAAATTTTTTGGCGCTTCTCTAAGTATTTAGAATGTTAAATTTTGTCATTTCTTTTATAGTTTTTTTTTTTTTAAAAAAAATTATTTTTCCCTTGAACTTTTAACAATCAAATCTTGCAAAGTCTTGGTAAGATCAAGTCATTAATGATCATGAATTATTTTGGTAGAAAATATGCTACATTTTGTCCATATTTCACACGCTGATTTTTTTTTCTTTTTGCAAATATATATACACACATTCTTCCTCGATCAAATTTGGTTTTAAATACTACTTTGGTCTTTGAATTTTTAATTTTGGTTCATTTCAAAATGTTCATTTTAATTCATATACTTCTAGAATGTGATCATTTTTGTTTTCTCATTATCATTTTTAATGGATTAAAACAACCACCTTTCAAAAGTATAAGTACTAAAACGAATCAAAGTTGAAATTAAGTACGATGACCAAAACGAACATTTTGAAGTATAAAGACCAAACCGAATCAAAATTGAAATTACAATATCCAAAATAAACAATTTAAAAGTAAAAAAACAAAAATGAATCAAAATAGAATGTACAAGGACAAGAGTAGTATTTTAAACTATAAAATACCATTTTGGTTCCCATACTTTAAAGTTTGTTCAATTTTAGTCCCTATACTTTCAATAAATTTTAATTTAGTCCTTCAAAGTTAATTTTTACCTAAACTGATTAACTAATAATAAATAATAATTTTCATGCAAGAAAATACAATATGTGAATATATTTTCAAAATCTATAGTAAAAATGCTATTGATAACAAAAAAAAGTTTTAAAAAAATCAACAACAAACTAGCATTGAGGACTAAATTTAAAATTGATTAAAAGTATGAACTAAAATTGAACAATTAAAAGTTTGAAACTAAAATTAAACAAACTTCAAAGTATAGGAACCAAAATAATATTCTAACCTAAAATTTTTAAGGAAAAGTTTCGTTTTAGGATTTAATTATTATATCTCCAAAATATGGTTAGGACATTACGAATAAAAGGCCGAGTTTAAAATACTATAAAAGTAAGGTAAACAACAATTGAGTATCTATACTTTTAAAATTTTATCAATTTAGTCTCTAAATTTGGTATGTAACCATTAAGTCTTTATACTTTAAAATTTGTATTTATTCCTATTGCGAAAATTAGTATTAAACTTTAATAAAATTTCTTGCATAGATAGATCAATAAACTAATTAGAGACCCAATATATTTACAATATAAAATCTAATTAGTTAAATAATAAAAGTTAATATTTAAATTTGTTGAAATTTTTTTCGATAGAGATTAAATTGTTACAAAGTTAGGAATTAAATTGTTACATACCAAATTTAAAAACTAAATTGTTAAAAGATTGAAAGTACAAATTAAATCATTACAAATCAAAGTTCAAAAATTAAATTGTTACTTTCATGAAAGTCTGGTACTAGAGAAGTATTTCAACCCATTATTTAAAAAATAAATAAATAAAATTTAACAAATAATAAATATATATATTCCTACTGAACTTTTGATTTGACATAAATAAACCTCAAGAAAGTTTGAGTCTCACGTTAATCTCAAAATCTATTTCTTTTTCACCAAACTAAGATTAGAGCTATATTAAATATAACTAAATGACTTAAAATATTTACAAATATAACAAAATATTGATAGACACTGATAGACGTCTATTAGTGTCTATCACTAATAGACAATGATATTTTGCTATATTTGTAAATATTTCAAGCAGTTTTACTATTTAAAACAATTACCCTAAGATTATATAAATACACTCTATTTGTAGTATTATATATATATTAATTACTTTTTAGTAGTTTATAATATTATTTTTAAAGTTGAATTATATATACCCTTAAACCTTATAAAGTTTCATACTTCAACTTTGAATTATTCTATTGTATATAGTTTTAAATAATGATGTAATATACGGAATATGGAAACGTTAATTGATTTGATATGATGTGATGAATAAATGACAAAAAGATGCAAAATATAATTGAATGTCTACCATAGTATTTTTTAAAATGCAACTTAAAATATTTTATGTATGATAGGTCTATGAATAAACTAGTGACATATTAGACACACAATTAAAACATTTAGATAATCATTAGATACAAAATTAAAATTTTTGAAATTTATTAGACATTTTTAAAATTCATGAATTAAATAGACAGGTACTTAAAAAACTAAAAACTAAATTAATTAAAAAAAATAATCCAATAATAGAATAGTCAGAAATTTATGGACTAAATTTATAATTTAATCTATAAAATTGGAAATTGATTTCCCACAAAAGTGACATCTGATACAAATTTTCTATCATACAAAATTAGTCACACAATTTTAGCATCTGATTCCGCCATGTGGAAAACGAGCTACATTGCATTAGTGTACTACATCAAATTTTATTTAAAAAGTTTTAAGTATACAAATTCCTTTTTTTTTCTTCAAGGAAGTAATTAAAACAAAATTCTTCCTTTAATCAAAATAACTATATTTATTTTTCCCAAGGAAGTAATTAAAACAAAATTCTTCCTTTAATCAAAATTACTATATTTATAACCCAAAATTAAAATTAATTAAAAATAGTATTTTTTGGATTGTTTTCATATATAACAAAATGAGTCAAACTTATTTATAAATATAACAAGATATTAATGTCTATCGATGATAGACACAAATAGACATCTCACTAATAGATGTCTATTAGTGTCATTTTGCTATATTTAAAAATATTTCCAGTAGTTTTTTTTATTTAAATCAATTATCCTATGGTTTTTCTAATACTTTTAAGAAATATTGTTTTATAATCAAGTGGATTAATTTTTTTTGGAAAATTACTATAAACAGAAAAAAATATCAAACTATTTATAAATATAGAAAAATTTCACTATCTATAAACCACAATAAATTTCTATCGCTCAAGCAATATAATAGTCTATCGCGGTCTATCGCTGATAGACACTGAAATTTTTCTATATTAATAAATAGTTTGGCTCATTTTTCTATATTTAAAAACAATCTTTAAATTTTTATCGATATGTCAATATTTCCATGAGTTCGATATCTACATATGAAGGAAATTGACAATTTCATTAGTTTGTAAAAAATCTGTGAAATATAAAAGATAAGTAACAAAATGTCAGTAATGTGAATATAATATAAATAATAAACATTTTAACTTATTTAAAAAGCATAAAATACCTTTCCAAAAAAAAAATGTGAAGTGTTTATTTATAAATTTAAAGATTTTTTTTAAAGATTTTTGTTTTTATAACTTTTTTAAAAACATATATAGACATAGACATTTTATCGATATTTTTATTGATATTTTCATAAAATTGAAATTTCGATGTTGACATTTTAAATCTTAGTTAGAGTTATATTCCCATACTTTCTTTTAATTGCTCTTTCAGGTAACTCTGTTAGTTTACAACTTGGAAAGCAAACAAATTTTATCAGCAAACTGTTAGAACAATTAGAGTTAAAAGGGAAATATAAATTTGTAGTATAATTTTCATTTCATCTCTTAAGTTATGATATATTACAGTTTTGATTTAGTCAATGAGATTCTGCACTTTTATACCTTTCAATTTTCATTATTGCCCACTGTTAGTTTTCTGTTAATTAATTCTTTTTTTAAAAAATTAAATTAATTATCACAAAATCAGTTTTCATTAATTTTTGGTACTATTAAAATTAATTAAAAATTGAAAAATTACCATAAACAGAAAAAATATCAAACTATTTACAAATATAAAAAAATTTCACTGTCTATAAGTGATAGACTGCGATAGAATTCTATCGCTTTCTGAGCGATAGAAAGCGATAGAATTCTATCGCGATTTATCACTGATCTACTGTAAAAATTTTCTATATTTATAAATAGTTTTGTTAATTTTTCTATATTTAAAAAGAGTCTTTAAAAATTCACCTCATAATTATTTTGAATTAATTAGATGAAAATTAACACGAAGGAAAAAAAAAAAAAAAGCAAGCATTGACTTTTCAGACTGAAAGTGTAAAATAAAAAGTTAGAAATCAAATAAAAATTAGATTCAAATTTTAAGACTTAAAATAAAATATAACATTAAAACTTAGAAAACAAATAAAAGCTATAATAAAAACTTAGAACTTAAAAGGTTCTTTTTTTTTTTTCCTTCAAATGTATTGAAGTGAATGTATATAAATATGTAAATCCTAGTTATTTTAAGAAAATATATATTTTTAAGGTTAAATTACCAATTTAGTCTTTAAAGTTTAGTTGATTTTGAATTTAGTCATTTTATACTTTCCAAATGTTGAATTTAGTCCATAAAATTTAGGCTAATTAGTTTAATTTTGATTCGGGTCAAACCTCACAAATCATCTCATCATTATTTTATTGAATGTTTAATATGTCTTCCACTTTATTCTCTGTCGTGTATTCTATCATCTCAACATAACTCAAATGATTAAGACATATATTTTCAACTAAAAGATTATATATGTTTCAAATCTCTCTCATCCACGTTTTTAAACTATAATAATTTTTTAAAATATATATTTTTCTAATATGATATCTAATTAACTTCATCAGCTCCTGCATTAAAATTTAGATCCAGGTAATTTTCAAATGGGTAAAACTCCAATTACATATTTGGTTTAATTAAATCATAGAAATCAAATTTAAATGAAGTCTATATACCACAAAACATATCAAATAATTGAAACTTTTAAAACCATAGAAACGTACCAAAATAATTATAACTAATAACCCAAATCATAGAGACCGAAATCGATAATTTAGCCCCTCTATAAATATTTTAAATTACCCATAAAAAATTCTCATTAATTTTTTAGTATTTAAAAAAAAAAAAAAGTATGGAGTGAAAGAGTCAGTCAGATAGACCCACCGACCACCTCGTTGACGGCCATCTCCTTTACGTCAAAATCTTTGATTTTTTGAATCCTCAGTCTTTGATCCATTCTAATTTCTTACAATTATAATTTTTTTTTTTAAAAAAAAAACATTAAAATTTTAAATTTTAATAAAAAAATTCATTTTACCATTTCAAACTTCCCTTCTTCTTTCCCCCTTTAGTCAACATTCAAACTTTTCAATTCTCTCCTTTTAGTTCCCTCTTTCTTCAAACCATTTTTCTTTTTTCTTTTTTCTTTTTTTAATTTAATAATATTCCCATCTTTCAAACTTCCCCCCGCGTGGTCTTTCAATAATCCCATTCACATATAAACAAAAAAACAACTTCTTTATCTAATATAAATACCAACTCCCTTCTCTCTAATCTCTCCTCTAATTTATTTGTACATATCTTTTCTCTTGAGCTCTTACTTTATATATGATGATTTCTTCTTGGAGACGGCGGAGAGCCACCCGCCGAATGGCAAGGGGTGGTGTCAGCGATGCGGTGGAGTTGACAATCCCGAGTCATTTTCGGTGCCCGATATCGCTCGACTTGATGAAAGATCCGGTGACTTTGTCGACGGGGATAACGTACGATCGAGCTAGCATTGAGACTTGGATTGAAGGAGGGAATTTCAGCTGCCCCTTCACCAACCAGCCATTGCAAAGTATTGATTCTATTCCTAATCATAACATAAGGAAGATGATCCAAGATTGGTGTGTTGAGAATAGAGCTTATGGGATTGAGAGGATTCCGACACCGAGGGTTCCGGCCAGTCCGGCGCAGGTTCGGGAAATTCTTGAGAAGATTTCCAGCGCAGCACGACGGGGGGATTGTGATGGATGCAAGTCCATGGTGGAGAAGATCAAGAAATTGGGGAAAGAAAGTGAAAGGAACAAGAAATGTATTATTGCCAATGGAACAGGTTTGTAAACTATTTTTGCTAAATGCTTTTTAATTTTTTTTTTCATTTGAAACTAGCTCTGATATCCTGTTAAAACAAACCAAAACTTGAAACTTGAGGATTGATATACTTTTATTTATATATATATATTTTTTGAAATGCAGGTAATATATTATCATCAACATTCGAAGCGTTTTCGAAACCCGAAAAATTTGATAGAAGCATCGAGATCTTAGAAGAAATCTTATTAGCCGTGACAATGATGTTCCCTCTACAAGAAGAAGCCACTAAACACTTGAAATCAGAAACTTCATTACAATCATTGGTATGGTTTCTAAAAGGAGGAGATATATCAGGAAGAAGAAATTCAGTTTTGGTATTGAAAGAGATAATTTCATCATACCCAGAAAAAGTTAATGAATTAGGAGAAATCCAAGGAGCATTAGAGGGTCTTATTAAGCTCATAAAAGACCCAATTTGCTCATCTTCAAAAAAGGCCTCACTTTTCATAACATATCATGTCATAGCCTCAACTTCTTCTTCCAATCAAGAGAGATTCACAAAAGCACTTCTTCAAATGGGGTTGGTCTCTTTGCTACTCGAAACCCTCGTCGACGCCGAGAGAAGCGTATGCGAGAGGGCATTGGGAGCGTTCGACGGCATTTGCGAGACCAAACAAGGAAGAGAAGAGGCGTACGCGCACGCTCTGACGATGCCTGTGATTGTGAAAAAGATACTTAGAGTATCGGATTTGGCGACCGAGTTATCGGTCTCCATTGTTTGGAAGCTTGTTAAGCATGAGAGTAGAGAAGATGAAGAAGAAGATGGAGGGGTTAAAGTAGAAGCACTTCAAGTGGGAGCATTTCAAAAGCTTTTGTTGTTGTTGCAAGTTGGTTGCAGTGAATGGACAAAGGAGAAAGCAACTGAGTTGTTGAAACTCTTGAATAATCTTCATAGGGATAGGTTAGAATGTATTGATTCTTTGGATTTTAAGGACCTCAAAAGAACATTTTGATTGAAAAGTTAATTACTTAAATTCATGAGGATATAATGCAAATAATGTAAGTTGGTTGTGTGGGTGAGGATTTTGTGGCCTTTTCCTCTTTTTTTTTCTTCCCATTTTTATACGATTTCATTGTTGTACAAAGAAATTAAAGTAAAAAACAAATATAGGGATGTCCTTGTTAAACAACTATGTGGTGATGATTTAAACCTTCTGTTTTTTTTAATATTAATCGATAATATATGTTTTAACTAGTTGATTGTTATTTAAATTTTTGTCTTAATCATATATATACGTATGTGTCATTTTAATTAGTGTGTAAATAATGTTGTAACGTGTAATGTTGTTATATTGGATTCACCAGAAGATAGATAGATTATAAAAATATTGTTTTTTCGAAATCAAGTGAGAAAATACCCCAAGGAAAAAACCTAAAATACAATTGAAATTTTATAAGAAAAATGGTTTTTTCTTCTTTCTTAAGAAGTTAAAGAAATTTAACAACAATTTTGTTACGAGTTTTTGTTCAAAGTCTTATAATTAACTTTGAAAATGTTTTTATATTCATCATGCATGAAGAAAGTTTTCTTTAGTTGTTTGATTTGAATATACAAAAATAGTAGTATTGTTGATATTACAAATTATTGATGATTTCATCCAATGTGTTAATTAGTAGACACATGTAAGTGGATGTATGAATTTGCATACAATTCAACTGTGACATAATTTTCTATTTATTTTTATAAATTCATTACAAAAGAGAAACAAATCACAATGGATGTTGAATACAAATCAATCTTAGGTCACGTTTATCCAATGAAAACGTAATAAATCAATGTTAATAGTAATGTAAAAAGTGGGCCCATTTGATTACCTTTGGTGTTGTTTACTTGTATATTGCATCTCTACTAACACATGGAGTCCACTTCAAAATCCATAATAAAGTATGCAAACTGATTAACAAGCAGAATATGCTCAATCCAATTGTGTCTAGAAATTATGTCGTATTGTTACTATTAGCGCATTAATGTTCCAAAGGAAAAATTATAAACTTTGACACATTTACTGTTACCATTACCGTTTGACCCTCAGAGGTAAAGGTAATGGAACAGTAATGGTAATAGTAAATGTGTCAAAATTCATAATTCTAACAGTAAAGGTATCAAAATTCATAATTATAAGTAAACGTGCCATCTAATTACATTTGCGATTCAGACTCATTACAATTGATCAATCAATAAAATCCATTATGATTACACCAATTTTCATTACGGTTTAGTAAACGTGGCCTTCATCCAAAATGAATTATGAAAACGTTTATTTAAACGTCATGTTTTTCAATATATATCGGTGGAAATGGCTTAGATTGATCTTTGATTATAAGTCTACAACTTTTTAGAGACGTAATTTAGCAGGGGTTGAAACATAATATATATTCATAAGATGAAGTTTTACTTGTTCCATTAGTTGAAAATTAGTTAAATGAATAGTTTTTTGACTTGAATAATAGGCACCATTACCTCATTAACCTAAGAGACCTAGTTTATAATTGAACTGTAAACATATTGTCCTATAAGATATTACGCCCATGTGTTTTTATAGTGTGTAGGACGTGTAATTACTTAAATAAAAAGTAGACTTTTGGCCATACAGTAATTATATATATATATATATAAATATAAAGAACTGCAACATACATACACAGATTATAAAGAGAATATAATTAAGCTATTCTCACGAAGCTGGTAAAATCACTAGTTAAGATTTAGGAATTTAGGTTCATAAAATTTGCTAACTAGAATTAGTTCTTCTAATACAATATTACCAAAATTTTAGTAATTTTTTTTTTTATTACTTTTGCATGCATGAACTAAATTTGATTTTCAAAGTCGCTTTACAAACACCACGGTAAACTATTTCAAAAGATTTATTTTCACGTTAACATGAGTATAATTCTATTGGCATAAAACATACATTCTTGACTACATGATCAGAAGTCTAAATTCCCTGTCCTAAATTGTTATATTAAAAAAAAAACACACATGAATAAATGATAAGATCTTTGAACAATATTGGTTGGTGAACTAATAATGTAAAGTTGATGAGAAATTGGAATGAAACATGTCTATAAATGAAGCTCTCTAACGTTTGTATGGATGTGACTTCAATGTTGCATTATATATATTATTGTGTAAAAATAAAAATGTGTCACATTTTGCAACATTTTGTTATTATAGACACACATTATTATTGAGCATGAAGAAGCCTTCAAATGAGAGAATGTGAGATTTTGGAATTGGAAGGTGAAAACAAGTCTTTAATGGAAGCCCACCATTTTATTTTATTTTTTTCTTTTTTCAACAATGGTAGGTCTCTTTACTTATCCACAAAATCTTTAATGGAGAATGACCCACACACACACCTTTTTGCCATGTGATTTTTATGTATACTTGGACCAAATATTTAATGGAAAATGAGGTGCTTTTGTTTCTTCCATCTTCTTACTTTATATTAACAGTTATTTTCAAATATAGAAAAATGGGTTAAACTATTTATAAGTATAGAAAAATTTTATTGTCTATTAGATAATAAATTTTTTCTATATTTATAAATACTTTGATATTTTTCCAGTTCATAGTAATTTTCTTATAATAATTGAATGCTTTAAATTTTTGGGTTTGTTTTCTTATTTTTTTTTTTTGTTTTTTTGTGTACCATATTAAATTTTTATTGACATGTCGACATTTTTGTTAATATTTTCACATATTCATGGCTTTGACATAAGACATCGACATGAAAGGGTGAATAGACATTTCTATTATACTGTAAAAATAATTTATGAAGGGAATTTTTAAAAATAGAAAAATAAGGGAAACTATTTACACAAAATAGCAAAATTTTTGGATAGTTGTGATAGACGCTGATAGAAGTCTATCAAGATCTATTAATGATAGAAATGATAGAAGTCTATCACTGATAGATGTTGATAGAAGTCTATCAATATCTATTAGTATTTTTTTTGCTATTTTCTGTAAATAGTTTGACATTTTTTCTATATGTGAAAAATTTTCATTTATGAAATATACTAATTAAGCAATCAAATGTTACTAATGTAAATATAATAAGTATTTAAATAGTATAAAATATGCATTTCTTAATCTATCTTTTTTTATTATTTTTATTTTTATTTTGCCATTAAATTCTATTCAACATTGACATTTTATTAATATTTTCATAAAATTGAAGTCTGGACATTTTCATTGATTTCGACATTTTAAAGTTTGATTACAACTTTCAGCTACCTATGTGTACATTTTTTTTTACCACGTATGAAAAGTCAACCTAACACATTGAAAAATAGGTGGTTTTTTTTTTTTTTTTTCCTATTACCAAAAATTGAATTTTATGTATATATACCATTTATTTTGAACTTGAGGATAAATGAAATCTCACCCCATTACTCTTATCACAAAATTTTTAACCCAATAAAAAATTGAGAATTGGATCTTTGAGAAACTTTAATGCTTTTTCAGACTCTAAAAATTTAAATTGAAGTTAAGATTTCATGTTTAATTGTTGGCAAATGATTTGAAAATTTTCTCTTTAGAAACATCACATGTCCCCACTGACATTATTAATTTATAAGAAGTTGGTTTTTATTTTATAATTCATTTATAGTTTTTAATAGGTTATGACTAAGGTGTGTACAAAGTCTTTTTCAATATTTTTAATTTGAAGAAACTTAGTCCAAGTCTTTTGGTTTGAATGTAATGTTTCAGATTGGCTTTTTTTTTTTTTTTCTTTTCTTTTTTTTTTTTTTAAATAAAGAAATAAAGAAATCTATAATTTCTCTCCCTTTCTTGATCAATTTCAAAATGCATGGTTCTCTCTCTAGAATTTTCCCATTTTTCACATGGATGTATGTTTATGTTTCATTTAAATGTCTATATTTTTTACTCCTTTACTTTTCAAGTCACTTTAAAAGGAAAAAAAAAGAAGCAATATTTGACATTTATTATTAGAAAAAAAAAAACATCATAATACAGTTATATATATATAGGAAAATTTTAGAAAAAATGTCAAACTATTTACTGAAAATAGCAAAAAAAAAAAAAAAAAAATACTGATAGACATTGATAAATTTCTATCCGCATCTATTAGTGATAGACTTCTATCATTTCTATCACTAATAGGGATCTAATAGACTTCTATCAACGTCTATCACAACTATCTAAAAATTTTGCTATTTTGCGTAAATAGTTTTCTTTATTTTTTTTTATTTTTAAAAATTTTCCATATATATATAAATATATATCTTCGAAGCGTAGTATTATCGACATCTACATTGATATTTCCACATTTTCATAAATTTGACATCAATATCAGAAGTGAATTTTCCATCATATTTTAGAGAAATATATAAAACATAAAAAAAAAACATGGTAAAAGTTCACTAATGTAAATATAATAATAAATAATAAATATATTAACTTGTTTAAAAACCATAAAAGGTTTATATACTAATTTAAATATTTTTGTTTTTATATCCTTTTAAAAAACATCCATTGATTGCCCATCGGCATTTTATCGATATTTCTTTCAACGTTTTCGTAAAATTAAGACTTTAACATTTCTGTCAACATCAACATTTTAAACCTTGATCTTAAGCATGTATTGGAGCCACATAAATCGATTGAGGCGAATATTGAGTGGACGTATATTACTTAGATAATAAAATAATAATATGTGTTAAAATAATCTTTCTATTAAATTTAAGGATTGAAATAGAATATTTATTAGTTTAGGATTCTAAGTATAAGAGATTGAAATAAAAATTCAAAATTGAAAGATTAAAATAGAACACAGCAAAAATGTTAGGAGTAATATGAACATATAAAAGTTTAATGTATAGATTATATTTGCATAGAAATCAAATGGTTAAAATGTGCAAGTTGCTATATATATATATATATATATATATATATATATATATATATATAATATTTATGAGACAAAGTAGGCCTAGTCCAAGTCCACTTCCTCATGCATTAAATTTTAATCCTTTTTGCACATTGAAGAATAAAGGGATAATGAAAAGAACACTTCCTTAAAGACTTTTTTTAAAATAAAGTATTGTCCCTTGGCCCTAAGGTTACACCAATAAAATATTGGGTGTTTCATATGATAGGGCTACCAAAATTTTCCATTTAGGAAGAACACTTTTTTTTTTTTTTTTTTTTTTAAAAAAATTATTCTCTTTTAAGGTTGAGAAATGATTGTGACTCATGTGGTATTTAAAATGTGATGGTTGGAAAATCAAATCTTAGATTAGTTTTATGTTGTAATATAACAATAAACAAAACAATTTTTTTAGTTCAACAAGTAAGATAGTAGATTTTAAATGTCCGATAGTTAATTGATTACTTAAAGGATTATTTGATTCATGTGTAATTTTTTTTTAACAATATGTGTGGTGGGAGAATCGAACTTCTGACTTCGAGATTGATAGTTCAAAGTATTATGTCATTTTAGTTGTTATGGTTATGTTTGGTAACCTTTTTATTTTTGGTTATTTTATTTTTAAAAATTGTACTTCTTTTTGTTTTCTTATTTTTTCACAACTTTTTTTTTACCATGGTTTTAATATTATTCTAACTAAACATTTGAATTTTTAACCAAATTCTAAAACAAAAACAAAATTTTAAAACTCAGTTTTTAGTTTTCAAAATTTAATTTGAATTTTGAAAAGACTCCTAAAAAATAACTTAAAGTAATGATTTTAAGTTTAATTTTTAAAAATTAAAAATAAGAAATCAAATTGGTTGTCGACTAAGAGCTAGCCTTAGTTTGGAGTTGCTGTAGTTTTCAAAATAATTGTTGCTAACTGTGCTCGTAGAAAAATCAATTGTAAAATAAAGTAAATTAGTGTTTAGTAAATTTCAACTTTACACCTGAAAACATAGGTTATAGTGTTTGGTAAATAATGTTAAATTGTTGTAATTAACAATGATGACTAAATAGACCTGCCATCAAAATTTGTATAGTTTTTTTTTTTTTTTTTTTTTTGATAATTTATATTTTTAAATATTTGTTTAAAATTGTCTACCATTATATGCTTTCAATCTAAATATATATATATTTTTTGCTTTATATTATTTCTTATTATAAGATCATTTGTTCAATAGAGGAGAAATAGGTGCAAACTTTTTTTTTTTTTTTGTTTTTTAAGAAGTATGATGTTATTTAAAGAAAAATTGGTGGCATTGAACTAATTAATTTAAAGATCTAGGATATAAAAATAATTTTTGTGAAGAAACTATTAAACATACAAAATCAAGAAAATTTTCTAGGAACCAACGCTAATTCTATCCAAATCAATTTTTAAATTAAAAAAGTGATTCGAACAAATTTGTTAATAATAAAACTTATCAAACACTTAGAGCAGTTAATATTTTTACTTAATCATTTAATGCTCTTAAAAGCAATCCAAAACATAGCACTAAGCTAATCACATCTAGAAATAACTAACACCAAATTAACCTATTTTTTAAATTATAGAGTCATTGGTATTTTCTCTATTAATATTGATCTAAGTCCTATCTTCAATTGCAATTTGTAACTCACTTGCACTTCACTCTCATCATTGAGCGAGTGCTGCCAACTCGATCATAAAAAGTGAAGGCCCAAACTTCCTATTAAATATTAATTATTTAATTTTATATATAAATATAACTTATGTTAACTGAAATCTACGATAAATCTAAATATAGTTAAAATATAATTTTAAAAAAATTAGTTTTTAATATATAGAATATAATATATGAAGTATGGGTTGGTCCAATGATGAGCCGATCCAAAGATGACCTAAATTGGCCGGCCCATGGACTAGCCCAATTTTAAAAATGGTGATCCATATCCAATCCAATGAATAAATGAGCTGGGCTAGGCCAGTCAATGTTAACTTTGCGCCGAGCTTGAATCGAGTCTAAGTTGGACTTGGATCGACCTTTGAATTTTGGGTCCATTGATGAGGCTGACTCGCACTGCGACCTTTGTAATATATAAATATTTATATATTGAAGCAAACATGCATGATACAAGAGTTTAACAATGAAATCAAAAAAGAAAAAAAAAGTAATTTTTTGTGGAAATAAAATATCACGATTTACCAATATCATATTATGATAAGAGCTGTAAAGTTAATGAATTAAAAAAAAAAATTAAAATTAGACCTAAGAAGTGAGAAGCATTACCTTTGAAAGAAAGAAACGAAAAGGAAACACATTATTTTTTTTAAAGAAAAATAATGAGTATAGCTCCTACATCACTTATATGCTATTGACTTTAAAATTAAAGGTTCGATTTCTCAACCCCATATATTTGTCAAAATATATATATATATCAATTTATATCCTCAATTACATTTTATTTGGAAAACTTTTCACTTTATCAACTAAACCTCTAAAACTTTCATAAATCAATTAAATTAAAACTATTTGTCAAAAATGTTTTTGAATCAATGCATGGATGACTTTCAAAGATAATCATAGAAAGGTCTAAAATGATTGACTCATGAAAATTTAGGAGTTTAATTGACTCAAATCATAAATTTCACACGATAATGGTTGAACAAAATATGAAAAAGGGTGTAAATTGATACACGTAGGGTTTAACTTTTCAAGTATTCAATTATGAAAATAAGTCATTTTAGAGAAAAAAAAATGGAGTGTTTGACAAACACTCAAAATAGTTTTTGAACCACTTTCAGAGTGTATTTTAAACCATCTTTATCAAAGGAAAATTTTCACAAATAGAAAAAATGTCAAACTATTTATAGAAAATAGCAAAAAAAAAAAAAAATACTGATAGACATTGATAGACTTCTATCAGCATCTATCAGTGATAAAACTTCTACCATTTCTATCAGTGATAGACCATGATAGACTTCTATCAGCGTCTAACACAACTATCTAAAAATTTTACTACTTTTGTAAATAGTTTCCCTTATTTATTTATTTATTTTTTTTTTTGAAATTTCCTTTATCAAAAGAGTTTAAATAAATAATGACTTTAAAACAAAAACATTTTTTTCTTTACCTAGTTAATCGTTTTAAACATTTTTTTCTTTACCTAGTTAATCCAAACAGACCCTTACAATAGTTCAAAGTTTAAATTAATATAATTATTAGTCTAAAATTTTAATTAATATAACTCCAAAAATTTAAATGTATAGATATTTGAAAAAAAAAAATTAGGGTCAAGAACTATGGGCTAAATAGTGATGTGTAGAAGCAGTTGGGGCAATAGTTTTGACCAAAAATAAAATTACAATTCAACAACGGTTGGCATCAAATCTTTCATGTTTTTTTCTTTGCTTTTTAACGGCATTGATTCCTTTTTAGACTTTTCCGTTCGAAAGATTTGTCTTTTTTTCTTCCAAATCTTTTACCCAAACCAAGTACTCAATTCTCTCTAACTTTTTTTTTTTTTTTTTTTTTTAATTTCTATATAGTTCTTGGATTTTTAGAACTAATACTTTCGACCTTAAACTTTAATGAAAATGATAATGTTTTAATTACAAATTGGTCTCTATGGTTTAGAAAAATAAAATTAGAATTTAGTCCTTAGTTAGAATTTAGTCATATTATGATTCGATAAAATCTCATAAATAGTCCGTATAGTTTGATAAAATTCTCATACATAATTCCTACCATATGGATGATTTATGAGTATTTAATCAAACTATAAAGACTATTTATGAGGTTTTATTATTTAGAGTTGATCGTTAGTTGACCTAACAAAATGAAGATATGACAATTGATATTATACCGACTAGACTTTGTCTGTTTTCTAAATGGGTTGCTCGGACCAATTAAAAACAAAATTCAAACTTTCATGACCTAGCATTTCACTTTTGAAATTTCAATAATTAATGTTGGTTTAGTTTAGTGTTGGCTGGTGAAACCATACCATAATAGGGAATTGCTGAGAAGTTCAATTAGAAGAATACTCAAATAGAGCCTCTCACAAGCAAGATCATCCCATTGAGAGTATTGTGAGACAACCATGATCATTCATAATATAGTTGTGAATATTGGAGACTCTTTGCCTCTAAGAGGCAACAAGAAGTTCTAATAGAAGATGATTAATTAAGTCAAAGTCATGAATCTCAAGATGAAGTCTACATATATAAATTCTATTCTAGAACTCGTAAATTTTGTTAATGATATAAAACTTATAATTGCACTTAGATCTACCAGAGATGATGAAATATAAATGGAATGATATAGACAGTTAGCTACCTTAACTAATTCCAAATGAAAGGATTCTAAAGATTCAATATTAGAAACCTAGAATAATACTAGATATTTGTTATATGATATAGTAGGATTTTAAGATTAAAAATGTTAGCTGTCTCAAACATTAGATACAAAAAGTTCCTAGTGTAAATACATATATACCCTTCAAAAATGGAATTACATAAATCTACAAAAGTGTCTGACACCTCCAAAAAAAATAAAAAATAAAAAATAAAAAAATAGAGTTGAGAAAATAAGACAAATTTCCTAAAATGTAGGTAGTTTCTTGTTTGAACAAATTAAAAACCAGATATTTGTTATATGGTACAGTAGGAATAGTCAAATTAATATTTAAGAAAATAAAAACAAAACAAAAGTCTTCAAAATATCACCTACTACAAGTCATCTCAATTTGACCATCCTCATGTGATGGAGCAATATGGGGAATTTGTCACTTATAAACCTTAGTAATTAAAAATGAAAGTGACTTTACTAATCTCTACATTATTGAATGATATGAATATTGATGATGATGATGATGATGATGATGATGATGATGATGATGATGATACCCAATTACATGCAAAAACAAAACATTATAAATATTTTATTAATAGGAATCATTTTCCAACCCAATAAATTACAATTGGGTACAATTCAATGAATCATACATATAAATCTACCAAACAAATCAAATTCCATTTTGTACAAGTCCTCTCAAATGGGAAAACCATTAGTCATCATATAGTTTTGCAAAATGAATCATGAAGAATCTTTAATTTATTGTCTACTTCTTTTCTTTGGCTAAAATCAAACAAACACTTGCCTATGTCGCATCCAATGCAAGCCTTTTGAATTAAATGGTAAATATTTGTACAAAGAATGAGTTCTTTAGTAGAACATATTAGGAAGGGGTTTGACTGCCATAAAAGCATCGACCATATCTGAAAAGATAACCAAACAACTATAAGTAGGCCATGTTGGACCGGTATGGCAACCCTAGAGGGGGAGTGAATAGGGTTTTATTAAGCTAATTAAAACTTTTTACTAATGTGGGCCCAATGAAACAAATTAATACACTTTATACTAACAAGTAATTTAAACAAGAATTTCATGCAAATAAATTCATCCCAAAGTAATCAAGAAATTAAAAGTAATATTTTGAAACACTCTATTTAATTCTAATAATAAGATTGGTAAAGATATGCAAATTTAAGAACTACCAATCAAAGTAAACAAATATGACAATTAATTTCAAGGAATAAAAGTTGCAATTAATTTCAAACAATAAACTATAATAGCAAATTAATTGTAAAATTAAATAGGAGAGGGATAGAGAAAATGACACCGGAAATTTATAGTGGTCCGACACAACCGGCCTACATCCACTTCCCAAGCTCCTCTTGGGTATGTCACTAGAAACCTTGACTCTTTCCACGGCTTAGAGTCGAACCGCTACAATGTTCTTTTTCCGGGTGCAAGAACAAACCCGATCCTTTCCACGGTTGAGGATCAAACCGTTACAACAACTCTTTTTCCGGGATCAAGAGCAACCCTTACAAAAGTTTAGAAATGAAGAACAAGATGAGGAAAACTCTCTCAAAGAGTAGATTTACAAATTTGTAGCACTCAACAAATCAATCCTCACAATACAATAAATCTCTCTCAAGAATTAGATGAAAAGAAGAAAATTGAAGCTTGGTGAGAGAGCAACAATGGAAGCTTAATGAATTATGGAGGATTGTAAAATAATAAAAGTTGTAAAATTGTTGTTATTATTTTGGAGAAGATGAAGTGTTTAAAAAGAGAGAAAAGTTGTTGGAAACTACATTAAATTTGGACCATTAGATGTTGGTAAACGAAAATTGAATGGTTGAGATTTAAACTCAACTAGCCGTTAGACACACACATAAAATAATATAAAATTCATTTTTTTTAAAGACAACTAGCCTTTAGACACAAACATATAATAATATTAAATTCATTTTCTTTTTAAAACCATTCTTTTTAAAACCAACAAAAATCAAAAGCTCCATGTGTCACTTATCTATTTCTCCACTTGTCATCCTCTAGTAGGTCCACTTTGATGATTTGGCCGCCACGTCATCGACATCGGGTATTTTTCCGTTAAGCTTGTTCCAGCCATATCTTCTTCGTTCGAACTCCGATTTGAGTGATTCAAATTGCGTTGGAACCGTTGTTCCAAGCTCTACACAATGGACACTTCAAAACACTCAAATTGTTAATAAATAAAAGCAGGTTTGTTATCATCAAAACATTAATTAATTAATTAATTAAAATTAATTAATTTGAGATTAAAGGCCAAAAAGCCAACAGGCCATACCAGTCGAATCTTGCACTTAAAATTACAAAATTTCTCTTGCATTCAACTGAGGCGGTCTAACTACATATTTCAATGTTCAAGAGTATTCTTGATAGGAAACAAAGGACAACATTTTTTTTTGGTCTCTTTTGAAGTTTCAATTCTCAAGAGCGTTAAACTTCTATTAATTATGCTTAATCCATGCCTAAGGATGCTGAATGTTGGTTTCTTTATATTGCTTAACTATTTGTACTTCGCATCTCAAGAAGCATAGACACTGACACACCACGACAAACTGTGTGACATTGAAATTCATACAATTCATGAAAAAAAAACATAAGATGACTAGCATCATCAACAATATTTAAGATCCAATAAGTTACTTTTACACAAGACTTACCAAGTAAAATAACTGTTGAGGATAATTTTAGACCAAAGGACAAAAAGGTAAAAGTCATATGAAGAGTGGGTCGAAAAGGGGGGCCCAAGGCTGAGAGAAGTTAAGAGGAACCTCAAATCGTGGGCCATAGCCCAAATCGTGGAGCTCAGCCTCAACCTCGGCCCGAGCCGAGCTGACCAGCCAACCACGGAGAGAGAGAGTTTCAGGAAGAGAGAGAAAGCTGAGACGAAAGAGGATTAGGAGAAAGGGATCCAAAAACCCTAAGGAGATGGGAAGATAACTACAAGTAGGGGAGGATAATCATGATGAAGGTAAGTGAAATCTAATACTTGAGTTCCTTCCCTAAAACACAGAGCTAACTTAGGCATCGAAGCCTGTGCGACTTACACCACACCGGTGTGCATGCTTTATTTCGTCTTGCAGGAGCAGTCTCTTCCCAAATTATAAATTCACGGTTGACGTCAGTATTTGAGAAGGTACGAATCTCTCCCTTTCCAAATTTGGCATCAATAGTTGGTGTCATCTATGAGAAAGAGTTTTACTAATGCAAGCTACTAAGAGACGAAAAAGATGTTGTGTAAAAGAAAATGAGTTGAAGGTATCAGAATATGAACTAGCTGCAGGGATTGAATCCCAATGCGAAGCGATTGATCGCTTTTATCTTTGAATTGGGAAGGAAAAAACAAAATTAATTTAAAGAAATTTAAGGCTAAGCATATTGTAGAAAGAAATTCAGAAAATTTACTGAAGAACAATTCTTCTTAAAACTCAGAAATTCCTCTTTGCAATCTCCAAGATCACCAATGTATGAACACCACCAAATTGGAAATCTTACTATTCTTTGGGAGGATCAATTGGATTGTGGAATCCAATCTTGGGAGAAAATTGGAAAAGGAAAAAATGAGAGAGATTTTGAGAGAGAATTAAGAGTGGAAGCAAAAAAAAGTTTTTTTTGTCATTCTTGTTTCTATATACACAGAAACTTACGTGAGAGGAAAAATTTCCCTTCACCCCACTCTCCACTCCCCAACTGTAAGAGAGTTATTTTATTTATTATTATTAATTTAATTTAATTTAATTTAATTTAATTTAGTTTATATATATATATATATAATACAATTAAATAAAAAATAATAATAATTAATTAATTAATCAACAATTAATTAATTAATAATCATAACTCATTAATTAAAAATTGATTAATTAATTTCAAATAATATTAAAATGCACATCTTTCTCATAACCTATAGTTTTTAATACGAATCCAATTCATATTAATTTTACTCTATAGCTTTAATATAAATCCAATTCATATCAAATTAATATTTGAATCTTTTATAAACATTATTCTCTTTTATTACATAGTTTTAATTATAAATCATATGTATAGTTAACTATATATTATAATGTATCAAAATACATTATACTTTATATTAAATCTTATTAATAAAAACACTTTTAAATAATTTGAACAATTCAAATTATTCCAAAATTAACTGATCCTTGTTTTACCCTAGTGAGCTAGTAGGGGAATTAATGTACCTACAGATTAGAAGCTCCAATGATTCAAGATTAAATTAATTAAACTCTTTAATTAATTAAATCAACATTAATTAACTGTGGGTCACTCCGCTAAAGACCCATAGCTGCACTATTCGCACTGTAGATATATTTCTGTGCACAGATATAACTAGTCATTAATAAGTCAATCCTTCACAAATTGCTTGTAATTACAACTAGGTCAAAATTACCATTTTACCCCTATAATTACTTATTTCTCCTTAAGTCCCACTGATTCTTTAATGAACAATCTGTTTATGGTCCTACCATAAACAAATCCCTCTCGGGTCAATGAGAGGGAGGGACCCTTTGTTCAAAACCCGGAGTCAACACTTAAGGGAGCAATTTATCTACTTTTCCCGAAAGCAGGAAGGAGTAAAATTCATCTTGTGAAACTATGCTCCCAGCTCTCTACTTGGACAAATCCCCAAAATTGTAGGCTTACCGAGTCAACGACATAGGCCACTCTCACCCACAAATCAAAGGATTACCCTTATAGACAAGAGTCCATAACCCATTGAGAATTGAGATCGAGTTATCTATGATCATCCTTTAAAATATTAGTCTCTTCAATTAACGACATTATAAAGAAAGACTAATCATTTCATGGTCCGGTCTTATACAAACTCTTTCTATAGGATACCCCCATTCACATGTCTCTACATGAACGATTTAGATCAAATTGTTTGTAATACTTACAACTCTTGTAACAATTACAAAGTGGGTCGTATCCAAAGTGTTACCGCCCGACAGGCAAGGGATGAGCCCGACTGAATGGGAATGTACTCAATAATGGAAAAAAGCTTGAAAGAAGGTCTAGTATTCATTGAAGCATAGGCCCAAGCCTTACATCAGCCTCACAATGACGCCTTGGTTATCACCTTGATGATTGCAAATCTAAAAGTCCATAGGGTTTTAGTTGATGGGAGAAGCTTGGGAGATGTTCTATCACTAACTGCATTTACCAGAATTGGGCTAAAACGGAGCTGACTAAGGGGTAGCTTCACTCCCTTAGTGGGATTTGGGGGAGAAAAAGTGCACCCAGAGGGCATTATAAAACTACCTGTCACCTTCGGAGAAGAGCCAAAAGTGGTGACGAAAATGGTTAACTTTTTAGTGGTTAGTTGCACGTCTACATACAACACTATCTTAAGGAGACCAACTTTGCACGAGTTAAAGGCAATTCCATCCACTTACCATAAAGTAATGAAGTTTCCAACTTTAAGAGGGGTGGGAACAATCAAGGTGGAGCAGAAGACGCCAAGCGAATGCTACTACATGACACTGTGTGAAGTAGGAAAAATTCGAGCATAAGAGGATTTTGGTTGTGTCGAGGCCGAGGCCGAGGCCATCGTGTTCGGGGTCCAATTTTTTTTTTCCAGAGTCTTAGGTTATTTGTCTTGCATTTTTAGTTTCTCAAAGCCAAGTTGTCGCTTCCTTGAATAAGGTTGGCAGTCAGTTTCTTCTTGTTTTCTAAGTTTGTTTTCCTTTCATTCATTTTACTTTACAATAAAATTAGTAGAAAATTTCTTCTTTCTCTTTTTGAGCATTAGTAAAATTCATTGATAAAATAAAAGCATAAAGTTGTATTAATAAGTGGAAAACCAATTCATGGACCTATTTGGAACAACAAACGCCATATAAGGGAAAGGAAACATAAAGTAGAGGAAAAAAGAAAACAAGAAGAGAAACGTGACAAGGACTGCATGGAAAGTAAAAGACACAACATTCAACATAAAGCGAAAAAGATAAGCAAGCTCAGTTAGTTTCCAGTAGGAGGAGGATCTTGATTCATTTTATCCTGACCGCCAGTGTCAGAATTATTAGAGTCAAAGTTTTCTGGGTTCTTTTGGTATTTTTCAAAATCATCGATCAAGTATTGAAAGTTTAGTTCTGGGTGGTGGTGCTCGTCACACTTTTTACCCCAATGAACTCCATACTCGACCATGGTGTCTTGGAGGTCGGAATAGCACTACAAAAAATCTGGGCTTTGATGTCAGTTGAAAAAATTAAAAACGGATGTACAATGTCGGTTTTTTTTTTTTTTTTTTTTAAATGAGGATCTTTAATGTCGGTTAAACTGACATTGTAGGTGGACCCTCTCTTTTGAATCCTAAACAATTTTTTTTTCTTCATTTTTCATTTCCCTCCCTCCCCATTTTCATTTCCCTCTCAAATTTTGAAATTTTGGATTTTATTTGGTTTAAATTTTAAGAAATGTGGAGGAATTTGAAATAGCTAGAGAATCTAAAAGATTAAAAATTTGTGAGGGAAAAGAAGATATTTTTGTATATTTTAAAAGAATTAACTTTATTAGTTATTAGTTATTATTATTATATATAATTATGTAATAGAAAAAAAAAATAGGAAAAGGGTTTAACACAAGACCCCCCTCCAGCCTCTTCTCCCTCTCATTGACACAGTACAGCAGCCCCCCCAACCTCTTCTCCCTCTCATTGACGTAGTACAGCAGCTAGAGTGGTCGACCATCTCCATCACTCTCTCAGTCACTCAGTCTTCTCTTCCTTTCGTCAATCACACGCGCACGACAACGTCAGGCCAATCCTTCAGCTGCCACTCTGCCTAGGTCTGTCATCGTTCGCGATCATGGGTCCGACTGTTGCCGTTCGCGTCATCATTCAACTCGTCGCCAGCGTCAGATCTGCTATGCATCTTCTGATTCAGTGTGCATTCACCAGATCTGGTCGTGGGTTTCAGATCCAGTCGTCCATTCGCTTGATCTACTCTTGGGTCTTCCGATCCGGTCGTCGACATGGTGATTCAGCTCCGTTCGCCAGATTCGGTGCTCACTAGCGTTGTGCATTCACCAGATCTGAAATCGTTCCCGCTCTATCAAGCGTACATCTCCGATTCCAGATCTGAGCTCCATCAAGTGTTCGTCAATCGTTCCTGCTCTATTCCATATCGTCAACCTTCAAGTTTGCATTTTATCTTCCATTTTATGAACTATTTATGAACTTTTTTCTTCTTCTTCTCAATGTTCTTCCACCGGTAAAAGGTAGAATTTTGTGACACTCAATTGCCAATCCACGTAAAAAACCAAAGGTAGCTTTTCTCTACGTCTTCTATTGATTGAATTTTGTAGTATAAATGTTGTCTGAATTTAGTAGGTTGATACAATGCCAAATTTCTTTCAAGATGCAATAAGTTTTGTTGGGTAATTTGTTTGTAGTTTACTGAATACTCTCTTAATACTTGGTTAGTAAACTATGTAGTTGTTTATTTATTTTATCCCCTTGTTTGGGAAGTGATGTGTGCACTATATGGTGCATTATATGTTATTATGTGTAGTGCAGCATAAAACAACACAATGCAATACATGTAAATCTATATATGTTTAAGAGTTGAATGGAATTTTTCTTGGAAGATTACAGTCAAACTCCACAAAGCATGATATATATGTCTAGCAAATTTTTGCTGATTTTTCTAGTTCACTTTACATACTTGGGTAATTTGTTTGTAGTTTACTGAGTAGTTCTTTTCATTTTTTTTCTTACCTATTGAAGGAATTGAGGTTGATGGTTTGAGTGATGAGGGTGCTTAGTTCAAAGGAAGAAAGTTGCAGGGAGCTACCATTTCCTTTCCGAAGGGTTACTCTGGTAAATTAAAAATACTTTCAGTTTTTATTTCAGTTTTAACTCATGAGATCTACTTTCCTTTGTAGATCGTGTTCGTGTACGTGATATCATAATATTGTGTCCATTATCCTTTGTGAAATTTGATTCATATATTTAAAGTTCTTAGTTTTAATACTCTTCTCTTTTTGTTGGTAGATTTCAAGGAGTTGAGGATAACAATATTAGGTGATCATTTAAATGTGATCCTTTGAATGTTGACAATGATGAGAAAAAGGTTTTTGATTATTTTCATTCTTCTCTTCTAGCACATGATTTGACACAAAAGTCTGATGAAGCTACATTTGAAAACATTCAGGATGGAAATAGGAAGATGTTTGAGTTTAAGTTGCATGTGATGAAGATGGCGATTTTCATAAGAAAAAATCAAGTATGGTGGAATGATGCTAGGACTTCAAGAAGTATTCAATGCTAAAAAAGGTAAAATTATTAGAGGCAAGCATGTAATTTAAAGTTTGCATGTGATGAGTTTCTATTTTCAAGTTAAGGCTAAGATCTCTCTAGAACTATTATGTTGATATTAAGTGCTTGTTAAGATCTTGTTCTTTGCATTTTCTCAAATGTAAGTGGCTCAAATTTCATCTATTATAGCTAATTATTTATTTATGAGATGGGGATATTTTAATTTGAGCTTAACTTTGTTTGCAGGTTTTTGCTTAAAAAATTATATAGTGAAATTGATGATGGGCCTTCATGAAGTATTTAACGCTAAAAAAGACAATTACTGAGAATCAACATGTAATTCAAGATTTTAGAGTCGTGTATTTATTATAGTTAGGGTCTTGTATTTAAGGCTTTGTTTATCTCTGTAATTTGAATGTAGTTTGTGGAGAGACGGATAGTCACATTACTTTTGTTGGAGTGAATTATTTAATTGTTTTGTTTGTTGAAAGTTGAGTTATGGTGTATACAAATATCATATTACTTTTATTAGAAATATTAATTTTGTTAGTCAGCCACATATGCAACCAATAATTTTTTTTTTCCAATTTTTTAAGAAAGCAATATTGACAGACATTGTCTATCACAAAAAAAATTAATATTTAATGATAGGCAGATTCATTTAATGTCAGTCACAGGTTTTATTGTTCAATATCGGTCGAAAACTGACATTAAAGACATCAATAATGTCGGTCAAAAACCGACATTAAAGGCGACCGACATCGAACATCTTTAATAACACGTTCTTTGATGTCGGTCGCTTGATTGACACCGTACCCCTATAATATTGGTTTTCGACTGACATTATAGCCCATTTTTGTTGTAGTGTAGGCATTGAGCTCTTTGAATTTTGTCTTTAATTAAGCGGCATTGGAAAGAAGAGCTTCAGCTTTGTCCAATTTGCCTTGGATCGAGACATAGTTAGCACGAGAAGAGTTTAGCTCGTCGCGGATTTTATCTAAAAGACGGTTGACTCGAGAAACCTAATTCTGGGCTTGGACGAGTTCTTCACAAGGAACATATGTGACTGCGAGATGGTTGAGGCGGTTAGTCAAGTTCATTGTAGAAACTGACATCCGCGTGAAAACCTGAGTAAAAAAATCTACTTAGGACCGAAAAGAAAGTGGAGAGGTTGAGGTCGACCATCATGACCAATCACATTGGACAACATTGAAGGTAGAAGCTACTCATCGAAAATGGAAATGAGAGATACGATTACTTGGTGAAGGTCATAAATGTTACGGGACATCGCAGAGCTCGGATTATCATAACTAGATTCAGGAAGGATAGGCTCATTCTTCACGTCTTCCCAAAGTTCGAGATTTTTTGTGAGAAGTTCAATCTCACCACCGATCCTAGAGTAATCTTCGAGATGCACAAACGCGTCTCCCTTAGATGAGGATCCTTCCACGGGAGGAATGTTGATTTATATCATGAAATGTATGAAATTAAGCTTTTAATTGTGCATTTTTAATGTGAAACATAGGTTATTGCATGAATTTTATCCCAACTTTGGTTTTAATATGTTTAAATAAGCTTAATGAAGGTTAATTACGTTTAAAAGATGTTATTTGCAGATTTAATGCTGATTTACTACATTTATGGCAGGTTTTTGGCTGTTTTTCATGTAATGTGCCCACAACAGTAAGTGATGTACCAGCACTGTCGAGCCCTAAATTTCCAAAATTCAAACCAGTCAAGAATAGTTACGATTTTCATGATTTTAACAGCTAGGCACCTCCGCTTTTGCTTGGTAGACTCTCAGAACACAAATCTCAGCCCTCCTCAACGGATTTGAGGCCTTTAAAAGGCGAATAAGCTCTCCATTTCGAATAAACAACTCTCCATCGCCAAGATCATCACTCTTTTCACCATTTTTCTGTTATTTTTCCAGCACCTTGGGTTTCTTCTCAACGTTTCAAGTCAGTATCCTTAAGCACGAAAGTTCCTCTAAGGCGTAACGACTTTAGGATTTCTCTTCCCACAGAAGTGTGTGTCGAGGCACAATTTGTCCTTGAAAAAGGAGGTTAGTGGTTACCACTGATAGACTTTCATTAGTAACTATCAATTTTGAAAGATCGACACTCAAAGCTATCAGTGACTATTATTGAGAAACTTTTATCATGATTATCAATAATAGACTTTTATTACTAATATACCTAAGTTTGATATCACTGATACATAAATATGATTGATATCAATCTAAGTTTTATCACTTACATCACCGATAATTGATATTACCGATACACAAATATTTAGTGAATTCTTTTCTAACATTTAAAAACATGAGTGATAGCCAGTAAATTCTTCAATCAATGATAGAATTCTAATTTGAGTGACTAAGTTATAAGTATATAAGTGACTATCACTAATAGATTTAGATTATTATGTCATAATACTTAAGTCTATGACTGATAGCTACTAATAGATTCTATAAGTTTTAGATTTTCAATTTTATCTTGAGTATTTACTAATAAATTAGTATACATTAGTTGATAAAAGTCTATAAGTCATAGACTTCTATCGCTGATTGAAGTAGTTTGTCAGTGATAGAAGCCTATCATTGATAGTCTATTAGTGATATCATAGGCTATCAGTGATAGAAGTTTATTACTGCTAGATTTCATACTTTTAAAGTTCTAGAAAAAGAAAAAAAAAACTATTGGTTCATTTGATAATGTTCTCATTTCTCATTTTTTGAGAAACTAACTTGTTTAATAACTATTCTCATTTCTTATTTCTAATTTTTAAGAAATGTTTCTAAAAATGCTACAAATTTGAGGTCTAAAAAATTAGTTTCTTTCAAATCTATTTTCATTTGCTATTTATATTTAATATTTCGTTATAATAATCAAACTTGAAGATTGGCTTGTTGGTGTTAAGTCACTTATAAATTGTGCACTTTCAAATCTTGGTTAATTTGAGGTCTAAAAAATTAGTTTCTTTCAAATCTATTTCCATTTGCTATTTATATTTAATATTTCGTTATAATAATCAAACTTGAAGATTGGCTTATTGGTGTTAAGTCACTTATAAATTGTGCACTTTCAAATCTTGGTTTTGAAACTGAGCCTTGTAAACTCTTTTTTTAATCTTCCTAATAGGAAATGGGAAGATGAGGGAGAAAGGGAAAGATGAGGAGATTGAGGAGATGGAAGCCAAAATCGGGAAAAAAAAAAAAAGAAAAAAAAAGAAAGGAAGATAAAAATAGGAGGAGCTTAGGGAGATGGAAGCAAAAACAGAAAGAAAAAAAATGTCTTGAAAGACAAGAGAGGGCAAAATTGAAAATCATAAAAATTCAAAAGTTGACTAGTAACATTTACCATATTTTAAAGAGGTGCTATATTTTTAGATTTTTTTCTCTTATTTTGCTATCTATTACAAATATCTATGAAATAATGCATAAGTGTAGTTTTATTATTATTAGTTTTGGAGTACTTTTGTTATGTGTTGGAGTATTAATACAAATAATGATCTTTTTTCCCTCAATACGTGAATTATATGATGAATCCAAGCATCTACCTTAGCCTATTTTTCCATAAATAGAGACCATGTGTTTAGAGAATAAAAATAATAAAAAAATAGATATATAATTAAAATTGAAGCATCCCTACAAAGTTTTTTTTTTTTTTTGAAAAATCCCCATCTTTATAAACTACCATTCTTTTTCAACATTTTTACTTATTTAGTTTTTTTTTTTTTCCTTTTTGTCAATCCAAAAACAACTCAATAAATAAAGCATGAGATGGTTTAATTCTCCACAACTGCAATTATTGGACTAAAAAAAATGTAGTCTCTCTTTAAAGGACATGCAAATTTAAAAACATAAATGGTGTTTCAAAGCATTCAAGGAAACCTCACATTTCTTCAATTAAAGTATAAATATTTTTCTTTTGATTTTATTTCTTGTTTGCAATATGCAAAATTCCTCAATCTTTTGTTTGAATTTCCTCAATCTCAATTTCAATTGAACGACAACCCTAGCATACCAATTTCTTAAGCTTATAAAGCAAAGTAGAATAAAGGAAATAATCCTCATGGACAATCGGCCAGGCACCAAAAAGGAAAATGTCTCAGAAGAAATAATCTACAGAATATTTTAAATAATGAAGAAAATATTTTATAGAAACAGCAACTTCAATGACAACTTTTGAGACAAAATTCCATTTGAACAAGAACAAATAACAGCTTAAGAAGCACACTCTAGAAAGCTTAAACAAATGTATATAGCCAAACAACACAATCTTAACACAGAGGATAAATATATTGCATTTTGGTTTTCCAAAAACTCTCTGCAACTTCAATCCTCAAAAACTCTCTCAAGAATTCTTCCTTTCCCTTACCAAAATTGAAGAGCCCACAATTCCTTCAATTCTTCTCTAAAAAATAGCAAGGAAGATCATCTTGGTTGTGTCCCAAGAAGTTTCTCTATTCGTTGAGTTCATGGTTGTTTGTGGGACTTTGTTTGGGAGAAATTGAAGAAAAGAAAGTCTTCAAAGGTTAATTCTATTCTCCCTTGAATCTCTCTTTCAGTATGTTGTAGATTGTTCAACGTTTCTCCTATATCTATGTTTTATTTTCCTGTATTTTGAGTTTTCCAAAAAGAAATTTATTGTCCGCGATCAATCGCTTCTGCAAGGAATTCAATTCTTTCAGAGTACTCTTTCGATTAATGTTAGGCAAATTTTTTTGTCAAATCTAACTGTTTAGAGGTGGTCTAAGTTGGTTAATAAGGAGGCTATGGAATATCTCAAAAGTTTTTTTTTGTTTTTTTTTGTTGAGGATGCTAAGTCCAAGGTGCAAGATTGGGAGTTGTCTCATTCTCTCATGTACCATGGTGCCACAATGTTCTGACACACGCTCTTGCAAAAAAAAAAAAAAAAGTTTTGGAAGAGCAAGTTTATTGAAATAATTGTATAGAGGGCCCTTTATAGAGGGTCCAAATAAAAAGTAACCCCAAGTTTTTAAATCAATAATATTTGGCCTTTTGATGATGTCATCATCTTATGAAATTACTACTTTAACCCTTTCCTCATTCTTCCTCTGTCCTAAAACCTTTTTCCTTTGTTTTTTTTTTTTTTTTCGTTTTTTGTGCATTTCTTATTCTTCTTTTTTCTTCTTTTGCATTTAACACTTTCCTCATTCTTCCTTTGTCCTAAAACCTTTTTTTTTTCAATTTTTTCTGCATTTCTTATTCTTCTTTTTTTTTATTCTTTTGCATTTTTTTTTGTGTTTCTTCTTCCATGCTTTTACTCCCACCGCCGACCCATTTTGTTGAAATTTCCAGTCACCCTCTTTTCTGACAGTTTCTTCTTTTTATGCCGCCTTCTTCTTCTTATGGAATCAAAGATGTAAGTTGGAGTTTGAACAAAAATGGGAGGAAGAAACAAGAGTGAGACAAAGAAACGAGAGGAAGAAGCGAGAGCGAGAATTCAAATGAAGGAAAAAAACTCAAAAAACAAAACCACAAAATTTATGAGGAAGAAGCGAGAGAAAGAAGCTAAAGGAAGAGTTCAAATGAAGGAAAAAAATCAAGGAAAAAGATTTGCATTGTGTCTGATAAGGAACGAGAGGAAGAAGCGAGAGGAAGAAGCGAGAGGAAGAAATGAGGAGAGAGAGGAAGAAACGAGAATTCGTTTGAGCGCTAGGCCCTCAAGCTCGATTTGGGGACAAGATGATACTTTCGCAAGCAGCTGACGTAAGCAAAAGGTTTTCGAGCAAATTTGAATCTTGGGCCAAATTTAATTTTGGCCCTTAAAAAGGGGTCATCCATACAAAAACCTCGAGGTTTCTTCTTTTTGTGATTTTTTATTCTTGTGTCTCGTGATGAAATTCTTTAGGTATTCGCTTTGATGTATGTAAAAAAAAAAAAAAAAAAAAAGAAAGAAAAATTTTATAATTCCTTTTGCTTAATTTCCCATTCAATTTACAGTTAAAGTGAGCTTCGCTTGGTGTAATTGACATGTACTCTCTCATTTAAAGTTAGGGTTAAATCTCTATCTACATAATTATTTTACTACAATTTTTTTTAATACAAAAATTTCGAACCTACACCTAATATACAAGAAAGTAAAGATGCCTCAATCTTTTGTTTTGTTTTATGTCTGTTTATTTTTTATATATATATCAGATACCTCAATCTATAAGCTTATATTTTGGATATATATTTCATGATATAGTTTATTATTTATTAATTTCAACATTGACTAAAAAAAATTCAAATTGAACAATTTATTTTAGTTAAATAATATGTAGAGGTAGGAAAATTCAAACATTTAATCTCTTAGTCAAAAGTACTATTTTAAACAATAATTGAACTAAACTAAAAGGGTATATTTGGGAGTGATGGTTGGAGTAGTAATTTTAAAGAAAGAAATTTTGGATTAATAGATTTTGTAAAACTGATTTTTAAACCGTTAAATTTATGTAATTTTTAAATATATAAAAGTGATTTTGAATTATTATGTTGGGTTCTAGTGATAAACTAATTAATTTGTTTTTCCTTTCTTTCTTGAGAGATTAAGGCCGTACAAGTTGAAATATGCAAATCAAACACACCCTGATAAACATTATACAAATAAAAAAAAAAGTCCTAAAAGAACAATTAAACGAAATCGTAGAGGATGAAACTTTAGTGAACCTCCAAACTCAATATTTAGACAGAACTCAAAATTCCAATAGCAATATACAAATAAATCACAAAATAGATTAGAAAAGGAAAAAAAAAACAAAAACAAAATCGAAAACTCAAAAGTAATCCACAACATTAATATCAATAAATACCTGCAAGGTTAGAGGAGCAATCACGAGAGGGAGAGAGGCGATTTAAGCTGCTAAAACGGAGATGATGGAGGAGCTCGTTGAGAGGCGATCGAAGCTGGTGGAACAGATCGGAGCTATTGGAACAAGGAGGATGGAGGTGTGTGATTTTAAAGTCGAGTTCCCTGGTTAAATATAGGGGTATTTTGGGTATTCTTGATTAATCATATTTTACACAATCACCCGTTGATATTTCACAAATCAATTTTCAGTGATTTCAGGTTTTTTTTTTTTTTTAAATCAATTTTATAGATGGCCAAACATCATATTTTTATGAAAAAGTGATTTTGGCATGACTAAAATTACTCCTAAATACACTCTAAAATTGACAAAGTCAATTTAAGCATAGTGTAATATATAAAAGGGAGAAATACCTTTTGCCATGAATTTTAAAGAATGGGTGTATTTAGTCTCTTTCAAATTAGCCAATTTTCGGTTTAAAAAAAAAATGCTCCTCTTTAAATAAAACATTCAAATATAATATTTAAAAATTGATGGAGGCTGATGTGGCAAGATGACAGGGAATTTTTTTTTTTTTTTAATCTTTCCCTTTCTTTCTCCCTCCTCTCTCCTATTGGCTGTCCTCCCTATTATTCTTCTCTTCCGTTCTCTCTCCTCCATCTCTATTACCGCAACAGTATAATAGGTTGCAGAAGGATACACAACAGTATAACAAGTTGCTCAAAATGGTTCTTCATCCCATATCTTAAGCTAAATTGGTCGGCCATGGATGGTAAACATTTGAGCACCAAACTCAACATAAACATAAAGCCAAAAGATGAAAAAATTTATCTTTCATTCTCAACCATGAAGAAATTAAGCAAACATAATCAAATCTAATCCTTAATACTAAGTTCTAGAGAAGAATTAAAAAAAAAAAAAAAAAAAAAAAAAAAATCTAACCCACAAGTTTTATTCTACAGCGAACTCATCTTCATCTCCCATCCCATTACCATTCAGATTCGAAATCAACTGCATCCAATCAAACAGATTATGAACATTATAGATTTTCCCAAACCCAAATTCTTTGTATTGGCTCATCAAATCCTCATACATTCCAATAAGACTCATCGGCAAAGCAACGCACACAAAATTCCCTCTCTAAATTCAGACCCTCCATTTCAAGGAGAGAGGATGAAAATGGAGGAGAGAGAATAAGAGAGAAGGAAGAAAGAAGGGAAAAGATTAAAAGAATTGTTTTTTCATGTCATCTCGCAAGATCAGCATCTATAATTTTTTTTTTAACTAAAAATACCTATTCTTCAAAATTTTATTTTTTCGAGACAAAAGACTAAATTTAAAAAAAAATAAAAACATAAAAGATCTTTACGCTTGGTCGTTGGATGCGACGGCCAGCATGCCTTCGGAAAATTATAGAAATAGTACGTTAAGGTTTTTATCTTTCAGGCAAAAATCAAAATTTGAAAATATATAGAATTTGGTATAAGATTTGATTTAGGAATATTTAGAAAAATTAACAAAATCTTGGTGTTTAATGATCCAGATGTACCGAGAAAGTCCAAATTAGAAAATTTTAATTTTTTAAATTAATCTGGATAGTTGATTTTATGGAAAAAAAAAAACTATTTAAACGAGTTTTTGACCATTTTTCCATGCCTTCACCTTCATGCCGATCGTCTCTGGACTAATGAGTGCAAAATACATACACAAACAAACACTCCCAAAAGATTTTTGTTCATCAAACAAAGAAAGAAGAAAAATGAGAAAATTGATTTATGTTTCCATTTTCACTTTGATCTACGTTTTTCTTCTTCGTACTTCCTCCATTTGCAGAGCGTTTTAGTGTAGTTAGTTTGTTAGTATATCTGGTGTACTATACTTAGTATGTTAGCTGTGATTCACTTTATTTTGCTGTTCAGAGATTCATGTATAATACATTCTTTCCCCCTTATTACAACTCCAGTAAGATTCCTGAATTCAATCCTTTTGTTGCAGATCTTTTTGCTTTTATGTAGTTGAAATCATTGAGATTTGAGAGATATATATTTTTTTCATAATTTGTTAGCCAAATTTATCTGGCTTTTTAACCCTAGTAACAATCGAATCGAAAATGATATTTTCTTGAGGAAATCTCACGAGCTTGATTTTGATTCTTACCAATTTGAATGGATATGATTACACGATATTTGTTAATTTGATCCAGTTTTTGTAATAGTAATAGACTTTGTTTGTTATCAATTTTTTTTTTTTTTGGAAAACAATCAAACTAAACTTGTAGCATTGTTAACTTGGCCTTTCTTCTATGGCATTCCATCTCTTTGCCTCATAACTTGAAGCCCCATTTGCTTGATTCTGTAGTCATATAAAGTAAATGGTAATCTGTTGACACAAAATCACCGAAGACTGAGTCCGGTAATTCTTGTGAAGAATGTGGTAGACATGTGCAAGATCCTCATCGCTTTTATTTGTTCAATCGCTTCCAAGGTATAGAAATATAAAAACCTTATCACAACTCTGTTACTCAATAAAGTGATTGGTCTAACTAAGACCACATATTCTAAGCAATTTTATTACTACATCACACACAATTTGTTAACAATTCAAATGCTGTAAAAACATCAGGTTTCAGTGAACTCAAGGCTCAAGGACCAGAGCGTTGGAACCGTCGTATCTCTGAGGCCAAATTCCGGTAACTTATCATTCAAGGAAAAAACCAGCCCAAAAACAAATGCAAGCGAATTGGAATCAACAATATCAATTGCAGAATCCACAGAAGAGACTAAAACTAGCCCTTCATCTTCACAACCAAGAAAACGCAAAAGGAAAGGCATCCCTCACAGACCTCCCTTGTGGCTCTCAAATGGTATGCTGCTTAATTTTGTAAATTCCAGAGGAAAATTGTTGTGCCGTGGATAAGTCCACTGCCTTAAACAAAAACGGCACGACCTCAATGCTATATCGCAAAAAACGGGTTGCTCAGATTGGAATCAATCAGAAAATCTAGCTCAAAAACGGCAAAGAACACATAAGGGTTTTGAAAATACACACCAAAATACTTTTTTAAGAAAGATAAAAGAAAAAAGAAAAAAGTTTTAGATCTTGGAATTAATTTGGATCCGCCAATAATTGATAAACGTTTAACCGTAATAAAACGACAATTAATTTTTAAGAAAAATTAAAATGGATAGGTAGTAAAAAGTTATTTCTTTTTCGCACAAGTGCAATTAAGGAATGGTAGCAGTGGCGCGCGCATGTGTCGAAAGGATTATACTTCTATCACCACCATACTTTGGAAGCTCCCTTGCACAAGCATTTGTATATATATACTCACCTGTCAATTCTTAATCTTCAAAGGATAACTTTTATCTCCTTTCTCATAAAATTACTTTTTTTCTTTTTTCTATAGGCCAAAAGCCCAAAGTCATCCCAACCAATTTTTATTTACTTTGACTCATAATTCATTAAATGTGTAGTAGTGGAATGAAATCATCAAATATAAAAGTCAAGTTTTTAGATCAAAATGCTCCTCAACTCACTTCTACAATCTCTTTAACATGATTTTTTAGAATTTCTTTTTACAGTTTTGACAAGATTAATTAGTGGGTAGAGAAAGCTTACTTAAACATATAGATTTTCCTTTAGAAAAAGTGCATTTTCGGCTACGCACAACTTTATGCATTTAACTCAATTGTCCAATCATAATTTACAACGTGACAAACTCTTCTTACTTCTTTATGTATAATATATGTTGCGTGATTAGAGTATGATACACAGAAATGAGTGCATCTCATTATTATTATTATTTTATTACCTTTGTGATTGCATTTTCAGTATGAAAGGGTAAAATATGGATCCATATTCTTTCATCACTGCAATTAGGATGTGGGTATGGGTCTTATTATTGATGAGAATGTTTTTAGATGTGTTTACATCAAAGTTTGCTTTCCCACTTCTCTTTTCTTTCTTTTCTCTTTTTGTTTTATGATGGCCATAGATTTAGAGCTTCTTTTCGTCACAAGCTCTGTGGGAATGGTGATTTGGCAATTTTTTTTCTATTTTTTTCTTTCAAAAAACTCTTTTCTTGGGGGGTTCCATCTTCGTCTTTGGTATTGTTAAAGAGGGACCCTATATCTCTCACCTTTATACATCATGAAAATTGAAAGCAGGCTTTTTCTTTGTGTTTTTCCACATGAAATATGGCCAATCCCACGAGTGAAATAGGAAATAAAGCTTTTTTCTTTCTTTTTCTTTTTTTTTTTCAACAACAAATGGGGCAAGAAATTCAAACATCTGATAAGGCCAAGTTAGCATTTTTTTTGGTGGAAGATTCAACCTTTTACCTTCTGGCTGAGGGCATATGTTTAAACTAATTGAGTATAACTTGCCAATGATGGTCAATGCTACAATTTTGTTCTTATGTCATTTGAATTTATTAAAAAAATATTGTAAAAATTTATTTTTTAATTCAACTTTATGGTTATAACATGTAATGCCATTAATGATTGGATTTAATTATATTTTATAAGGGTTTAGCGTACAGATGTGATAATTAGAATTTTGGGGTGTATTAAAACCCCATAGGCGGCAAGACAAGGTTCTTGTAATTTCGTATTTGATTAACTAAATTTAAATTAAATAACAATTTTTTTTTTGTACAATGAACAGGCAAAAAAAAAAAAATAAATACAAAGAAAGTCAGATCGAGTAGCAAAATTCGCGCCTTCAAGCCACACCGCAAAATGCCAATACGAACAGGCATGGGAAGCTAAAGCATGGATAGCTGAATTACACCGCTTGTTTGCCCATAAAAAATCAATGATGAAACCACTTATATGTAATTCCCTAATAGCTTCAACAAATAATTGAACCTCATTTGCATATCTAGTCTTTTCAACCTGGAGATTCCAAATGATTTTGGTGTTCGTTTTGGCCCAAAGAAGAGATATGCCAGCCTCAAGAGTTCTAAAGATGCCATTAAACATAGCAACAACTTCAGCAAGTTCTACAAAACCCGATAGGAAGTAGTACCTTTCCATCCCAAGCATGACTTCACCATTCGAACAATGGCACCATAATTCATCTTGAAAAGGTCGGGCGGAGGAGCTAAACAATGGGAATCTTCCATACGTACCAATGGAGCATGATCCAACTGCGCAGAATCCAATCCAGAAAGCCGGTCAAAATCTTCAAGCTCGTTCACGGTCCATCGAATAGGATCAAACAGAGGAGAAATGTGGCCATAGAACACAATCAGATTGTGCCTATGCCAGATTGCTGAAGCAATCAAGATCTCGAAGGTCGTGCAAAATCAAATAACAAACTTAAAATTTGAAGTTTGATGGTGGTATGTTATTTAATGTTTTTTTAGACTTTGATAGTGCCTCCAAACTTTATTGTGCTTATACATTTTTTTAACTATACGATGATGCAATGTATTAAAACATTTAATAAGGTAATGCACATGCCACTTTATCTTGTGTTAGTTTCTAACCCTTTTATGTACCCAAAAAAAAAAAAGTATCTACCTCCTTAATATTTTTTTTCCACGTCTAATAAAATTAATCTAACATTTGTCTAATAAATATGTTATGTCATTACATTCAACAATTCAATAGTACTTTTTTAGATACTCAAGTATTAAATTAAAATACAACTTACCCTAAAATTTTCAGATACTCAAATACTTTTTTTTTAGTAGTTCATACAAAAAAGAAAAAAGAGAAAAAAAATTAAAAAAAAAAAAAAGATAACTTAAAAGGTGGGTCTTTCCTAATAATCTTGTTTAGTTGGTGTGTCACATCAATTTAGATATAAAAACAACCTATATCTCTTTTTTTCTTCTAGCCATTTTTGGCTCAAATCATACCATGCAAGACTTTGTTTCAAACAAATTTTCCAATCCATGCAAAAAGCGTTTTATTCAAGCAATTAAAGAATTCAAAATATAACCATGACCTACTACCATCTAACTTTCTCACAACTAATGTTGTTACAACCTAGTTTATTTTTAGAAAATTCAAATATACAGTGATGTATATAAGAAATATATCTTGTTTTATCCTTCAAAGTTTCTTGTCAATTATTGTTTTCATTACGAGGGCAATAATTTTTAAATTTTTAGAGAAACTTTCTTTACTTGTATAGGTTTTGAAAAAACCATTTTTGAAAGTTCATGCCAATAAGAAACTTCTCTCACATGCTTCTTTTGGTATTAAATATTATTATATATATACTTTTTTCTAAAAGAACTCAATGATGAGGGGCCTGAAAAGAAAAATTGAGCCAAACTTTTATTTAAAATAATAGCATATTATCTCTAGACTCCTAATGTTACTTTTAATATTTGTCACATAGCAAGGAACATGGAAGCCAATTAATGGCATAAGAGGCTTGGTCATGTTACTATTCATTCTTCTCAGCACTTAGACAGGATGAAGAAGACTCGAAAAGAATTTTGAGCTGTGAGAGTCAAAATGCCCTATTCAAAAGAGTGATCAATGATCGGGAAGTCCGCTTCAGTCATTTGAGTCTCTTTGACAACCACTCTCTCTTGTGAAACTCCTCCTTATTCTATGATTGATCTGACCATTTTCTTTAGGCGGAAGCTGAAAAGAGATTTGAACAGCAGTCTGAAAAGACTAATGCTGCACAAAAGAATATGTTTCAAAAAAAGAATTAGCACCAAGTGAGTGCAGAAGGACCTGAAAAACATAGAGTGTTGGTCCTGCAAGAAGAAATGTCACTTGAGTTTTGAGTGCCCATAAAAGAAGGACAAAGGGAAAAAAAAAGTCATGATGATAAGAAAAAGGTAGTATTGGTCACTACGTAGGCCTTGTTTGCTAACATTTCAGATAGTTGTGCCTTTAGAAGTAACAGGTTGGAAACCAAGAGAACATTTTGTGTTTTCTCTTTTTTTTTTCCCGCTCTAGGAGTAGGAGTAGAGCACAAAAAGCAGGATTTGGATGATTGACCCAATGAGAAACCACTAACATCTTCCTCGTTGGGGCTTTGTGCACTAGAAAACGTTAACGCAACAGGAAATCGGCCACTAGTAACAAAGTCAACATAAGGTATCGAGAGGGCTATCACAGTTAGGTGCGAATTACCCCCTATTTGTAAGAAGGTTATTGCTAAAGAAGCCATATTGGGTATACCCCTTATTTGCAGATTGTGACAATGTCTATGGTGATTGTCAGGTTGGAAAACAGGTCAAGGTTGCCCACAAGAAATTTTTCATATGTACAATTGATCTTGGAATTACTTTACATGGATTTGATGGGTCCCATGCAAATGGATAGCTTCGGTGAAAAGCGATATGCATTCGTATGTGTGGATGATTATTCTAGGTATACTTGGATTCACTTCATTCGTGAAAAATCAGACACCTTCCACGTATGTCAGACTCTATGTCTTCAACTTTAGTGCAAACAAGAAATGTAGATAGTTTGAATTCCCAGTGATCATGGAAAGGAATTTGAAAATTCCCAGTTTGTCTCTTTTTGTGAGTCTGAAGAAATTCATCATGAATTATCTTCCCCTAACACCCCTCAACAAAATGGGATTGTGGAGAGGAAGAATCGTACCTTATAGGAAATGACTAGAGCTATGTTGCATGCTAAGAAATTACCTCTTCATTTCTGAGTTGAAGCCCTTAATATCACCTGTCATATTCATAACAGAACAACTCTTCATCCTTTTACCACTGCTACAAATTATGAATTATGGAGGGGCAGGAATCTATTATTTTCACATTTTTGGGAGTTCATGCAATATTCTTGCTGATAGTGGCCTTCAAAGAAAATGGAACTCTAAGTTCGATGAAGGTATGTTTTTGGGTTATTCCGCTAATAGCAGAGCTTATAGAGTTTTCAACAATCGCTCTCGTACTGTGATGGAATCAATTAATGTGGTTGTAGATGATGTTCAATCTGGTGGTGAACAAAAGCCTGATGATGAAGATCAAATAGTGGTTCCTCAAGTGGTAAAAGATGTAGCTGATAAGTAGGGGTGATAGTTGGTTCCAACAACCAAACCAAACCAATTAATTTTATAAAGAAGAGATCCAAACCAATGTCCAATAAAGAACAAAACCAATGGATTGATTTTTATTTGGTTTGGTTTATTATCCGTTAGGTTTTCGGTTTTGACATTTTCTTGTTGTTCTTTCAAATTTTAATTTTTATTTCCAATTTTGTTTTGAATTGATCATTTTTGCTAATTTTAAATTAGAATTGGGTCCATTTATTTTTTTTTATTGCTTGAAATTAGACATTTTTATTTTGTTTCTTGGTACTTTCTAAATAAATATCATACACACTCTATAATAATTGATCTTTTTTACTAAACAATAAATATATATTGAAGGATAAACGAGCATGTAGCATAAATTAATTTGATCAATTTTCACTCTAAGATGTTCAATTTAGAGGATTAAACATGCAATTAAAAAGAAAAAAAACAAAAAATCAAGAACACTCACCTTTGAAGTTCCAAATTCTCCTTCAATCCTTGATGAAATTCAACACCAATTGGTTGTAGAGCACCACAAGAGTCTTCTCTACTATTCTCTAGGCTTAGATTGGATGGTGGGATCCAAATTTGTGGTAAATTTGAGAAGGAATGAAGGTTATAAGAGAAGAAAAGCTATGGATGAAATTTTTCAAAATTAACCTTTAATTTCACAAAATTCTTAAACATTTTTAAGCCAAGTTCATCTCTATTTATTAAAGAATAACATGCAATCCAATTGCATCAAAATTTGACAACTCAAAGATTAAAATTGTTGGCTAACTGTGTGAATTACAACTAAGCTTCTTGCTTAGTTAGTGGGAAAATCCAAACTTCAAAAATCAACTTTTAATTCAATTTTTAATTAATTTTCAAAATAATGGATTTAAAACCAATTTTAAATTGATTTTTTAAAATTAAAAAAATTAATTAAATAAAAATTAATTTAATATTTAATTAATTAAATATAATATTATTAATATTAAATAATAAAGTAATATTATTTTTTCCACTAATCCCGATTTTTCTAAAAAAACTGATATGAATCCCTATTCGTATAATTAATATTTAAATCATATTTAAATATCAACTCTATTTGTCTATTTAATTCGTAATTAAACGTTGATATATCGTATATATCCGACTTTCATTCCTTAAGCTAAAATTGAACGATTCAAACTTATTCACCACATTATCTAAGGTTTTTATCCATTTATAAGCTAGTAGAGGGACCTAATAGACCTAAGATCATGAGCTCCAACGATCCAAGATTAACCGGTCAAACTCTTTAACCTAGTTAACCAACATTCGTTAACTAATGGGACACTCCACTAAAGCTCATAGCTGCACTCTTCTCACTGTAGATATATTTCTATCCACTTGATATAACCATAATTAGTAAGTCGACCCTTCACAGGTTGTCCGTAATTACAGCTAGGTCAAAATTACCATTTTACCCCTATGATTACATCTTGTTCCTTAAGTCCCACTGATCCTCTAATGAACAATTGGTTTGTGATCCTATCACTAAACCGAGTCCCTCTCGAGCCAATGAGAGAGTGGGGCCCCTTGTTCAAGACCCGGAATCAGTACTTAAGGGAACAACCTATCACTAACCCTAAGTTGGGTAGGAGTGAATTCCGTCTTGTAATACTATGTCCCCAGCTATCTACTCGATCTTACCCCTGGAATGGGAGGCTTATTGAGTCGGCGCACCTGGGCCACCCTTACCCATGCAGATCTAAGGATAATTCCGAATAAACAGGAGTTCATAGTTAGCTCAGGATTAAGATCGAGTTACCTAGGTCATCTAGTTGAAATAGTCAGCATTTAACAGTAAACGACGTTATAAAATAATAGTGACCATTTCGTGGTCCGATCGTATGCAAACTCATTGCATAGAACGCCCCCACTCACATGTCTCCACATAAATGATTTAGGATCACATCATTTGTATCAAATACAAAGTGGGTCGCATTCAATAGTGTCTCCAAAATAAGGTACCCAACCTTATCCCTATACTATGGACCATTTTAGCTATTTACTCGAACTCTTGATCCATTTTTATGTCATTACATAAAGTTCAAGTTTTCATGCTAAAGTCATGGGTTCTTAGTTTATTGGATTTAGAGTTATATTAACAACAATTCACTTTATTCAATAACAAGTTTACTGAAATAACATCGATAACAACTTTATTGATAAATAGAATACACGTTAATATTTACAAACTATGAGTTTTAGGACGTAAAACCCAACATATATGTACAATAATAATTAAAATATAAAAAATACCTAATATAGTTAAATTTTATTTTTAAGAGTATACATACCCTCGGTTTGGTTCGATTTTTATTGGTTTTTCCAATCAAAATTCGATCTAAACCAATACTTTTTGGTTTTCTCCAAATAAAAATCAATATGTCTAATTTTATACTAAAAAACCAAACCAAACTTGTGTATCAGTTTAGATTGGTTTGGTTTTTCGATTTTTTTGTAACACTTCTACTGATAAGGGTACTAACATTCCAGTGTCTTTAGGAAACGATAGCAATGACTCTGACTTTGAAGAATCTGATCTTAGCAAGTCAACACAGACTAAGAGAGTTAAAAAAAATCATCCTTTTAGCAACATTTGGACCAGAATTCGAAATTCGAAATTCGGTACCTGATGGCCCTGACATTTCCATGCATCCCCTGCGACCTAGCAACGTCTTTCTTTCTTACCTTGAATACTTCCAAGGGTGAAGACTATCCCTACAAACCAACACTTCAACATGCTTTGTCCACACTCACATGCTTTCTAGGAACCCAACAAAGAATTGCTCCAAGCTAAGCACACTTAACTTTTGAGTTCCTATGATCGAGTCACCGAAAAGAAAGGTGCATCTTGTTGGTATAGGTAGTGATTTTCGATTCTTTTAAGCCTTTCTTAACCATACTTTCATGTCCTCAGAATCCCTCTCATTCAGATGTGCCATAGATTGGTTCTGTTACTATAGATGTTGGCTGTTATTATTTTCCTTTTTCTTTATTTTTTGTTGGCCCTTATGTCATTGAATTTGTGCGCAGCTCATGTTGTTTGGTCTGCAGATTATTCTTTCCTTTTTGGTTGTAGATCTTTTTGGGTGTCTTTCTATTTTTGTTGGTGGCATTTTTGCCTTTTATGGAAATATATATTATTCATGTTTGGAGCTTAGGTCAAGTCATCGATCGTATTTTTTGTGGTGCGGGGTTTTGTTAAACGATAGTGAAAAAAATTGATATGCGTTCATCTGAGAATGCTTTTGTAATTGCTTAAAAGAATAGAATGAATGGGTGTACTATTTAAGCGGTGTACTTCAATAAGGAAGTTGATTGATAGTTCGTTGATCTTATGGTGAGAAGAATGATCAAGTTTCAACCTATGAAACATCAAGTTTATGGGGAGCCTAAACAAGAAGTATTGCATCAAGACGAAGCGTCAAGTTTAGGTGGAGGCTAAACTATTCATTAGAAGTTAACTATTAACAAAACAAGATAGTATAGCTATCAATTAAGTGTTCCTTTGTAATTGCTCAGCTTTACTAGTGAAACTCTTATCATTTAGGCATATTGTCTCCTAGACGTAGGTGTGGTTATACCGAACTGAGTTACCATCTCTCTATGTTAATTTTCTCTAACTAACTCTTCTCTTGATCATTATCTTGTTGTTATACTTGTCTGTGACATATTGTGTGTCGTGAGGGTGTAGTTACAGATTCACCTATTTTTCAGGTTAAAAAATATTTTCATGGTCAAAATAAATTTGTTGATTTTGAAGTCTAGAGTTGCGTTAGTCCACTTAGAATCCTCGTAGGTTAGTTTGGAGCAAACATTTCAGCAACAACCTAACCCTTTGGAGCCTATATAAAACCTTTCAATCCATCTATTTGAGTAATAACCCTTGGAGACAATTTTCACACTTCCCACAAAGAGAGGAACGAGATACACTTCAAAAACGAAAGTTTCTTTGAAGTTAGGGATTTTAGTTCAACCCCTACCTATGAGATAGAGTTGTAAGTGGAATCGAGCCGAAATATAGCACCTTAAGAAAATTGTCACTAGGATTGAGGAATCTTTCAGATCCAATTTTGTGGTTTTAATTCATATATATTTTTCTTGTACTCATGAATTCTTTATCAATGAATTTGTTGATTACTTTTTATACTTTGTTAGAAGAATGAATTAGTTTTATAGAATTGTGAATGCATTGCACTTCCTCACTTTTTGTTTTTTCCTTCGTTGATTTTATGGTTTAACTTGTTAACTTAAATTAGCCACTTGAGTTAATATACTAGTTGAGTTTTAATGATGAGAAAGTTAAAATAATATCACAGATTTCATAAATGAATATGAGATTAAGAGCCTTGACATAGGACACCACATGACCGTAGTAAGACATACCATATAGGATTAAAGAGTTGCATGCATTAATCTAAGTTTTAATTAACTGTAGACATATATGAATAATTTCTTAAGCTCTTAAGAAGTCATTTGGTTGGAGGGTTTTCTGGATGAGAATTAACACGAACATCCTAAACTCATGTTTGTTGCACAATTTTCAATATTTTGATTGAGAATAAGTTATTTCTAGACATCCTCTTTTTCCTTAGACAAGATTTTTTTACCCTTCCAAAACTGTTGGTTTTCTTTATGTTCATTTTATACATAATTTTATTTTAAATATAGTTAACTATTAATTAACTTGATATTAATTTAACAAAATTTATATAGTTTTTGTTTTTTATAATAATCAATAATAATTTATTAGAATATTTACTTAATTTATCTTAACAATTAAAAATTTTATTAAATAAATGAAATTACTTATTTATATAAACTATTAATTAATTAGCTAATAATATTTTAAATATACTTAATTAATAAACTAGAATTAGTTAAATTTAGTACGAGAACTCATTTTTCAATAATTGTTTTTAATACAATTGGGAGTAAGGGATTAACACACTCGTATGTCAATTGAGCTATGCTCGTTTTTTTATAATAAAATAATTATTTATTTAGATTAATTTTAATAAGATAATTCATTATTGTCATATCATGATTTGAAAATATTTTTCTAATATTTCTTATTAACTTTCATTTTTAACATATCATGATTTGTTCTCTTTTTCTTACCTTCATTTGTACCTGCCCATTACTTTCTTATCAGATTTTTGAGCCAATTCAACAAGTACACATTTTTGGTCATTATTTGTGATTCAAAATCCCTCTTAGAAAAATTACACATAGGCACTTTCCATGGTCTTGATGAAAATTAGCATTGAGTTTGAAAATGAATAAATTTTATCCTTTTCCTTACATTAGCATCATATGAAATTACCACTTTGGCTCTAATTGCTTCTTCCTTCTTCCTTGATCTGCAACTTTCTTTTTTCTTTTTCTTTCTTTTTTTCTTTAAAAAAAATCTAATATGCAGCTTGTTCCGTTCGCTTCTCATCCTTCTTCTCTCTTTCGGTTCTCATCTTTCTCAATTCATCTCTCTTCATCTTTCTCATTTCCTTCTTTTTGTTAGCCATTATTGTTTTGCAACTAACCTCCATAAAAAGAAGAGGCCATTAGCGTTGGTTTTTCCAAGATCGAGGGAGCAAACCGGAAGAAGAAGAAGAAGAACAGAGAAAAGGGTAATTGATAAGAGATAAAAAAAAAAAAAAAGAGACAAAAAGAGAGAAACTAGAAGTTAGAAGCAAGAAGAGAGAAAGAGATAGGCTTGCACATGTGTTTCGTTGGTCATTTTGGTAATTTTATCCAATGATGACATAATCCAAAAGTAAAAAAAAAAAATTACATTTTAAAAAGTAAATTAGGTCGAATTTCATTTAGACCGGTACAAAAATCTCAATCCCTAACTCCATTGTACTAAAAAAGGGAAGAATTTTGGATAAAATTTAATTTGATCCAGTGGGCTCCAGTTATATACTATATAGAAAGCACAAAGACAAACAAAAAAAAAAAGGATTAAAAAAAAAAAAAAAAAGAAAAAAAAAAAAAAAAAAAAAGTCAACAGTAAAACATTGTCCCTCTCCGGTAGCGCTGGTACTCCAAAACAAAAAAAATGAAAGAAGTTTGTAAAGAAACCGTATCCGTTTCCAAAACCCCAAAAAAACACTAAATTTCTCTAAACATTTTCTTCTCTTCTATCCGCCGCTGGATCTCTCATCCAATCAACCATTTCATCATCTTCCTTCTTCTCTAAATCTTTCTTTTGCTTTTCAGAAATGTCGGTGAGTTCTTCTTCTTCTTCTTCTTCTTCTTCTTCTTCTTTTTATCTGTGAATCTTTGATGCAGATCTGCCGCATTTCTGTTTACTATTACTGAATGGCGATTTGGGGGATTGTAATTGTAATCTAGAATTAGGGTTTTTTATTTTCAAGATCTCTGTTTCTATAATTTCTTCTTATTCTGATCGTTTGCCCACAAAATTTTCACTGACAACTTTGATTCTTGTGGGAATTTCGAATTTATCAACAAATAAAAGTTTCTGATAATTTATCCACAAAACAGTCTCTTCGTTTGTTCCTTCTTCTCAATTCAGCTCTCTGAATTCCAACTTTTATTTATTTTTTTGAATCTCTCTTTTGAATGTTGCACTGGATAACGTGAAGTGGAAATTACAATGGTGAAATCAATGCTTGACTTTTTTTTTTTTTTTTTTTTGTTATTAATTTTCTATTTACTGAATCTCAGCTTAGCTCTTTTTCCGCAACATGAGTTAATACGATATGATGAAGTTCAACCATTACGGAGTGGATAATTGAACCATCGAATTTTGAAACAGTAATTGGCTAATTGTGGTGTTTTATTCACTAAAATATGTTCAGTAATTGACATTTTTTTAGTCCACAGTTATAGGGATGAAGATTGAACCATCAACCTTAAGAAATCTGCTAATTGACTATACAACGTATTTAGTCTTTTATTTATTCTTTCTTTCCCATTTCTCTCCTATCCAAGTTTAGGGTTTAATTTGAAGAAGGAATTATATTGTAAAAGTTAGAATTCATAACGTTGAGACTTTTAATATCATGTGAAAACACCATTAAATTCATCGGAAAAAAAAAAAAAAGTCTTAAGTTGATTGGTGAAGCCATGTTTAATCTTTTATACATATTCTTAACATGAACACTTGCATTTCTTTATAATTTTTAATGTTTTTTTTTTAAATCTAATTTAGATGAGAACTGTCAAAGTCAGCAATATCTCAAAAGTTACTTCTGAGAGAGACATCAAAGAATTCTTTTCATTCTCTGGTGAAATCCTATGTGTTGAAATGCAAAGGTTAGTGATAATATTAATCTTCTTCTTCTTGGAAAACTCATGTTGAAACTTAGATTGAAAACTCATGTTGAAGAATTAGATTGTTTTTATTTATTTATTTATTTAATTTGGTGTAGAGAAACTGAAAATACTCAGGTTGCTTATGTTACTTATAACGATTCTCAAGGAGCAGATACTGCAATACTTTTGACGGTATGTTCCTTTAGGCACATTGGTCTCTTCATTGCTTTAAATTATAAATTTGGTCCCTATGATTTAGAGAAACTTAGAATTTAGCCCCTATAATTTTATAATTATAACTTAGTTTAGAGGCTATTTATGAAATCAAACCATAAGAATAGAATTTTAACTAAATTTTAACTTTTTCTTAATTATAGGGACCGAATTTGTAATTTAACCTTATAATTATGTTTTTTTTTTTTTTTTTTTTTTTTTTTTTTTTTTTTTTTTTTTTTTTTTTTTTTTTTTTTTTGTTAACCTTTCTCTCTTTATCTTTCAGGGAGCAAAAGTTGGCGATCTATCTGTAACAATTACTCTAGTTGAGAATTACCATCTTCCACCTGAAGCAATGTCATCAATCCTGGTAATTCGCCTGATAGAGCATAAGACGTCTCGTGTATATCCATCGTTGTCGTTCCTTGAATTTTTTATGCACACAAACGAATTACGTTATTTGATTCAAAATCTTTCACGTTGTCTGATGGATCTTATTGATGAAATGGAAGCACTTATAATCAAGTACCTGTCTTTGTCTTAAAGAGGTATTTCAAACTGTTTCTTAAATTGTTATGATCTTTTGAAGGATAAAAGGCCAACTGTTACTGAGATTGCTCCGAATCAAGCTGAAGACGTTGTAAGTACAATGCTTGCTAAGGGTTTCATCTTGGGGAAGGATCCTCTAAACAAAGCAAAAGCGTTCGACGAACGACTCCAATTGACATCGAATGCTTCTGCAACCGTTGCTTCCATTGACCGCAAGATGGGAATAACCGAGAAAATAACTGCAGGCACAGCAGTGGTGAATGAAAAGGTCAGGGAGATGGATGAAATGTTCCAAGTTACAGAAAAGACGAAATCCGCCCTTGCAGTTGCCGAGCAGAAGGCAACGAGTGCTGGAACCGCGCTTATGAGCAATTATTATGTGTTAACTGGAGCAGCATGGTTTTCAAATGCTGTAACTGCAGTTACAAAAGCTGCTGAGGAAGTGACCCAAATGACAAAGGTAAAAGTCGAGAAAGCCGAGGAGGAGAAAAAGGAGAGTTTATACCGCGAAAGAACCAGGATCATCAATAACTTCGCCGAGCTCCATCTCGACGAGCCTTTACCCGGAGAGCCTGCTATTGTTCCAGTTAATTCAGCAGATAGATAGACAGTAAGTTGTGAATCATATGCATTGAAAAACCTACACGTGTGAATTACATTGCTTCTTCTCCACTTTGCTGTATGATATATACATTTTCATTTAGAGGTGCTCCAATTACAGAGTTTACTTCCTTATACAGTTGTTCCTCTTGTGGATGTTGAAATGTTATGACATTCTTTTGGGTAGAACAATTACTTTTTGAATATTTGATTGTATACTGTTTCATTTAACTTTTGTAATTTATAAATATAGTCAAGTTTATTTCAAGTTTAGTTGATGTGAATTGGCATATTTTGAAACATAAATTGATTTTTTTATGAATAGGAGTACTTTTATTGTATTTTTATCTCATCCCATTTTTTTTTTTTTTTTTTTTTTTTTTTTTTTTTTTTTTTTTTTCTTTTTGAGTAATAAGCATTAGAAATCAACTTAACTTAGGAAGTTAGACTTGTTTAGAATGAGTTTTCAATGAAAATCAAACGATGAACGCAAACCTAATAAGATGGCAAAATTAGCACAGTTTAAACCTCAGCTTATTTGTCAATCGCAACTAAAAGAAGAATGCTTGGAAGTGACATTCATGGTTTACATTTTAGCTTGGTCGCTCGAGTATTAAAAATATCATCGTAACCTTTGTTTCAGTAAGAATATAGAGTCGTAACTCTGAGTTTCGAACACGTATAACCTGTAACCTGTAACTCAACACTAAATACACAGACACCGATGAATTATTCACTATTTGATTTTGGACTTGACTAGGTCTTGACTCAATCCTTGTATAAAAATTTGAAGAAAAAAAAAATATAGGACCATTTGGCCAAAAAGAGACTTTTGGCAACCCATCAAAATTTGCATTCTCTTGGTGATAGAATTGAATGTATTACCTATAGCAGGTCTGAGAGGGTGACCTTCACTAGCTGTTTTCAGGCTGATCTTTAGTGGTCAGGAAGGAAGAATATGTCAAAGGCCCAATGAAACAGAAATTGCTTTTTTGCTGTTAGGATTTGATGCTTCCATCATAAAAACTTCAATAGCCACTCCAAACTCTGTTAAAATTTAATACACTATCAGTATCTCTGTTGACTTAAAAGTGAATTCATGGAATTATGACCTTGTTTGGATTCACTTTTCAAGTGCTTAAAATTGTATTTTAAAACACTTAGAAAAATTGTTTTTAAGCACTTAAAAAGTGAATACAAATAGACCTAAATTTTATGCAATAATAAATCAGTTTTTCTAGTTGACTATTTATAAATTATACCTCAATACATTCGGGCAGATCATCATTTTCTGTTCTGACATGCGTCTGCAAGACCACAGTGCACCAGATGTTATGAGATAGTTCCACAGAAAGCCTAAATAAATGCCATTTTATTTTCTATCATAGTAGATTTCGAAAGAAATTGCAAGGTAACAGTAGTAATCCTCAAAAAGATTTCCTTAATTGTGGTAGTTTTTTTTACGTGATAAGTAAGTTTGTTGGTCCAGACTACAGAAAATGAATAAGACATAAATTATTAAAAATAAATAATAATTAGAAGGGGAAAAAGAAAAGGTAAACACATTGCATGTTTGACTCACGGATTCAACTTCAGTGGCATGTTTTAATTCTTGCATGAGCGTGGATTCAGTGTCTTTTCAATTCTATTCTGAAAGAAAAAAGGATAAAATATGGGGCTTTCAAGAACCATATTCAGTGAGATGATTCTTGTTCTTAAAGAACCAGGCGGGTGGATGTATATCCTTTTATTGATTCAATGGGACTAGCCGAAGGCTAAACTTTTGGTCATGGAAGCGTTTCAGAAGACAGGAGATCTTTCTCAAGCCAGCAAGAAATATGCAGGGAGATTAACAGCAGAAATTTCACTAACTAATATAAATTTAATATGTAATCTAAACAAACACTATAACTTATCATTTTCTTAAAGTATAGTATATCTATGAATATGAAATTTATGTGTACTTTACATTGGAGTTGAATCTAACTGGATTTTGATTATTCTGTTTTTGTAAAATTCTAAGTTTTCTTCTAAATTTCAGAAGACATTTATTTATTGTATTGGGTAAATATATAGATAAAGGAGTTTTCTTTCTAACAGGTATTTGTACTTTTGTACCTCAATGATTCGTTGACTTGGTGCATCTTGTTTTTCTCCTAGGGACGCCAAGATGACAACTGCAGCTGCAATAGTTGAAGGGAAATAACAAAATTGGACTTTGTCTGAAAGAACCAGCTCTGCGAAGTTCTTAGCTCGATTCTCCAAATCTGAGTCAGCTCCAGCAGCTTTCAGGTAGAACCTGTGATAATTTTCAAGAAAAGAAAATTAAATAAAGCATGTTATTCGTAGTAGATTCAAATTGTTAATGGGCGGAAGGAGTTTATTAAAAATGGATGCACGAAGAGGAAAACTTTTTCCCTTCCCACAAATGGTCAAGTTAGTCAAAGGAAGATGTACCACAAGAAGTTGTAAACAGTTGGCAAGAAACAATGGAACTTTAGGACTTCTTCAACAAGCCATTCCATGCCAACAACTTCAGGTCTTCTGTACGTGTTGCTCCCTACACGGATATTCCTTTGCTGCACCCTTGAAATGCCCAAAAATAAAACCAATCAGTCCAATCATAGCTTTATAAATATATCCACCAAGCTCGAGACACCCACCAGAGTACATACCTTCTCAATTCTCAAGCTCTATTTAATGAAACAGACGATGATTATTTAACACTTTTCATGTAAATTACAAGTCAAAGATAAATGAAAACTGGATAAAAGGAATTTTGAGAAAGAAAAGAGAAAAAAAGAACTGTTTTAAACAATTGCTTTACATTTGTCTTGACTTATTAGAGCTATATATCAGCATTTTATTGTCTGATGGACTGACCAGGTGATTGAAGTCGTTCGCTGTATAATGTTTCATTGGTGGGTCTTGGGTCTCTGCTGTGCACATGAGTTGTCAACTTAAGAACTAAAAGATAGTGTTATGGCAATATTCGACTACAGTACCCGTACGGGTGGTGTGTATCGACACTAATGTATGGCTATTATTTGTTATATAATTTCTATAAGAGGACCAACGATATAATCGCAACATTATTTTGTCCATGTGAACGCAAACCTTTCAGGCCCGGCACTTTGAACTTGAGAAAAACATTCAAGACTATTAGATTCAATTACTTTTATACAGTTTTTCTGATTATTATCTGTAGTACTACTTACCATTTGATCCTAAATTTACTCAATTTTACGCCCTTGGATTGAAACAAGACGACCAACTGGCATACAGTTCGTTTCCAAGCAATATTCATCATATATAGACTAACAAAGTTAAGTTGAAGTTATAGTAGATAAGAACCACACATGCTATGTAGCTAAAACTGAGTTGCACACAAATAGACAAAAAGAAAAAAAGTCACCAGCTGTATGACTGGTTTTCTTCAATTCTAGTCGCCAAAGTTAGACATGCTATGCCCAGAATTTGAAGGTGTCTTCCAGCTTTGAAAAATCCTTTGCTCAGAATCTGGTCCAGGAGGGTAACTCCTAAAAATGTCGTCTCCTGATGAAGTTTGTTATCCCTCGATCGCTGCATCATTCAACAAATTAAAATAAATCTACATAATGTAAAAAGTTTGACCTAGCTGATTGATGACAAGTCTTGGCGCATGAAAAGGAATTAAAAGACTATAAAGAATGTATTTCATGAACTAGAATAGATGATGAAAATGCAACTACATTGGAGTCTTCCTAAGAAAATCCCAACATCCACAGTAATAATGAGCGCACATCTAGCTGTCATGAATCTGCATACTATTATTAAGATAAAAATAAACAGATAATGTATCCAAGCACTAGTGAAAAATGAAATGAAAAATCAGTTAAACTTGGCTGATTCAAGATGTCAGATGCCTTGTGCGGGTGGCAGGCCTCATTCTTTAGAAAGAGCTTATAACAACTAGATGCAACAGGTGCAAAATCATGAACTGCTGGCTTCAAGAAGTGAAAAGTATGATCATAGCAATGACTTTGTAATTTCCATTAGTAAATCAGATTGTTGGGATAGCCAATTCCAGAGAAGTACATTGTTGGATAAAATTCGATATCAAATAAGGCAGGGAACTCATTTCACATCATGTTCTAATTAGCGATTCTGTGCAAATTGAAATATGATAGACAGTGCCTCAAACTGCATCTATACACTATACAGTTCCAATTTCGCAGAATACCAAAGCTATTAACGATGAAAATGGTTGACCGATGCAATATCTCAAGCTAATTCAAGAATTATTGAGAGAAACACTGTGGTTTGACATCAAGGACTTACTTCAACTATCCATTGGACCATATTTGACCGTTGCTGGAGAATGAGATCGCCATAATCCGTTGTGGACCGATACTCCTCTACGTAGTCGCGAATAATCAATTGGCGTCTCTCTCTATTTCTGAACATTCGATAGGCTTCTTCATCGTCCAATTCTTCGAATCTCAAAATCTAATTTAAAATCAATTAAAAATAAATAAATAAATTAGTTGTTTGATTAACTGCAGGTTTGTTGAAACGCCAAGGAAGCATGAAAATAGCGAATTACCGTAGATTGATCTACTTTCTCTTCTTCAATAGATGAGCTAGTTCTGATGTCTGGAGAGGCATTTAAGCTTAGAAAGTCGCGTCTGTACTGCAACAACATGCTAAATGTTGATGAAGGAGCTGCGTCTTCGTTCGATTTCTCTGAAAATTCGCTTCCGGATTCCAAGAAAATTGAAGGAGTGTAATCTGAGCAGTCCGTATCAGACTTCTCCAATAGAATAGTTGACTGAAGCTCAGACAACGCCTGACTAGAGTATTCCGAAACATCCTCGTAAGAGAACTGCTCTGTGCAAGCAAGATCCGATTCAAACTTCAAGCTGTTAGGCCACTGTTCTATCGTCGAATCCGACTTCGAAACAGTGAAAGTTTCGTTGATCTCATTTCTCGGTAGCTCCGGTAACTGAAATTCCCATAGTCTGTTTTCTTCAACTTCTAATCCTTTCTCTTCGAACGAACAAACGCTCTGAAAGATAGATTCAGCGCAAGACTCTACACAAGGAGTGAGTGGCACAGCTCCCTTTCCACAAAGCTTAGACGAGACATCAGCATCCGTCAATTGAAACTTCACAACTCCATTATCCGTTTGATCGATTGGATCTTCATTTTCGTCAATAGTTCTCCTAAAATCACTCCTGCTCTTCAACCTCGAGCTAGTGCTTGGTCCGAGAACACCAAAATCAAATCCAGAATTGGATTCAACGCAAGAAGACTCAGAAACTTCCACATTACTCCCTCCTCCAACCTCCTTCTTCGAAGCTGCATCCAAATTGACTCCAACCGAACCAAATCGTCTCTTCTTCAAATTCGGCTTCTGGAATCCAAAACACGCGTTGAGCTGGCTAGAAACCTCAGGTCCGCCTGCGTAGAAGGAAGTGGAGCTGGATTCGGCAGCAGCAAAGGAAGAAGAAGCAAAAGCAAAGGTGGTAGAAGGAGCAGGGGAATCGGAGTCCAAGGAGCAGAAAAAAGGAGAAATCCGAGAGCGTCTGCGCCGTGGAAGCTGAGAACGGAGCTTCTTCTTGGGCGGAGAGTTGGATTTCGGTTTGGGATTTGGCCTTCGCTTCTTGGACTTCATTGTGCGAAGGAAGAAGATGAAGATGAGTTTCGTGATGGAAAGCAGAGCAGTTATGGAAGTTAGGAAGCGAAAAGAGAAATGTGAATTGGAAGTGAGTTTTTGGAGAGGGTCCCTCACTGTCACCTCCTCGTGCTAATGTAATAAATAATTATTTGGTGAAATATTATTTTAGTCCATTTAGTTTAGAATCTTTTTAGTTTTAGCCTTTCTATTTTCAAATATTCAATTTTAGATTATATTTACTAAACCATAATAAAAATCGATATAATCGTAATAGAATTCCATTGATGGATCAATTGTAATGAACCTGAATCGCAAATGTAAATGGATTACTTTTGATCGCATTTACTGAGAATTATGAATTTTGTCATATTTACTGTTATTATTACCGTTACCTTTAGCTCTAAAGGTCAAACGGTAACAATAAAGGTGGCAAAGTCATAATTTTTCCTTTGGAACAATAATAATAATGGTAACGGTAACAATAACGGTAATGATACGACGTAATTTCCATACTTAATTGGATTGAGCATCCTCTGCTTATCCATCAATTTGTATTTTTTTATTATAGATTTTGAAGTAGGCCCTATGTGTCTGTACATATGTAGAACGCAAGTAAACGACACCAAAGGTAATCAAATGAGACCCACTTTTCACATCGCCATTGATTTATTATGTTTTCACTTAGTAAACGTGGTCTTAGTTTCTATAAAAGTGTTTGAAGCAAGAAGTGAAATTCATGTTTGGGAGTGATTTTGAAATGGTTAAAATCAGTTTTGTTATATTCAAAATAAACATGTCTTTAGTAACTTAATATTAATTTAGTATTTAATTTTACACTTTAAATGCAATTTTCATGTCATCAAATTTGATTTTGAAGGATTAAAAGTATGTTTAAAAGTGATTTAAAAAATAACAAAAGTTAATTTAACTATTTTTTAATCACTCCTAAACATGCCTTAAATTGTTTAGTTGTGGGGTCTACATTACAAGGATTTGATCAATCATGAAATTGATGTTCTTTAGTTATAGGCCCACGAACTCTTTGACAAGGTTTAAAATGTGGATTTCGACGGAAATATCGAAGTCTTAATTTCATGGAAATATTGATAGAATGTCGATTTCGATGGACATTTTTGGAAAAAATTAAAAAAATAATTTTAAACTAGTAAATACATATTTAATAATTTTTAAACAAGTGAACATGTCTATTATTTATATTATTGATATTTTGTTGCTTTTTTTTTTATTTTATGGATTTTTCTATGTTACAATGGAACTATTGATTCACCCCATGTTAATGTCGAACTCATGGAAACGTAGAAATATTGATAGAAATATTGACATGTCGATGGAAATTTAATACTATGCTCTTTGAGCCAAATATGTCATATTCTTTTAATAAATCAAGGCATAAATGTTTATTTAACAATTTTTTTTTTAATTTCTTGTTTTTGTACTTTTCTAGAAATATTCATCGGTATCAATATTTTATTGATATTGCCATCGACATTTTCGTTAAAGTGAGACTTACATTTCTATCAACATCAACATTTTAAACCTTGGTTAATAGTTAATTTTTTTTTTTAAAAAAAAAAAATCTTATTTATAAGCATTTCCACTCTAAATTTTTGAAATATATTCACATAATGTAATTTTTTTGCATAAAAATTATTATTATTATTTAATCAATTTTGATAAAAATTAAATTCAAGATTTATTAAAAATATATAGATTAAAATTAGATATTTAGAAGTACATGTACTAAAATTAAAAAAAAGAATATATATATATATATATATAAAGAACAAAATCGTATTTTAACCTAATTATTAAATCAGTATTAGTAATTATCAAGCCACAGGCGTATTCCTCCTTCCACTGTTTTGTATAGGTGTGGACCTATTGCAAGAGGGCTATGGCTTCTATGGACTTTTTGGGGAAAAAAATTTCATAAGGTGGGAATCGACACGGCTCCCTATCCTTGCTTTCCATTTTATTCTCTATCGTCGTGAAATATATTTAAAAAGATGAAGTAAATGAGAGCAAGAATAGAGATGGTGAGTTCTCATTTAACTTTCTCCTTATTCCTTTTATTAGGGGTAGGTTCTCGCAAGATTCTGTCTCCGTAGATATAATGGGCATCCCTATTCTTAAACTACACAAGTTGTTTCAATTTTTAGCCTAAATTTTTTATTTAATTAATTTAGACTCTAAATTTATATCAGAGTTACAATTTTTACCTTTTATTCAAATTTTACTAATGTTAATCGAACATCATTTGAAAACTCCGCCAAAAAAACACACTAGTTTGAATGAAAATCAAGTTTTGCACATGAATAGTTTGACTAATACACATAATCAATCATTAAAAAAAAAATGTTATAAAAACTTACCAATTTCAATAAACTACACACACACAAAAAAAAGACTTCAACGTTTGCTTAAGTTCTATCAATTGCATACCAATATATGTCTTATAAATTTGGGAAATTTTTAAAATTAAAAAAATAAGGAAAATTATTTACACAAAATAGGAAAATTTTTTAGATAATTGTGATAGATGTTGATAGAAGTCTATCAGAGTCTATCAGTGATAGAAATGATAGAAGTCTATCACTGATAGATGCTGATAGAAGTCTATCAATGTCTATCATTGCTTTTTTTTTGCTATTTTTTTTGTAAATAATTTGACATTTTTTCTATTTGTAAAAATTTTCCTATAAATTTCAACTATTTCTCAAATGAAATTTTATAAATTGCAACACTTTTTAATGTTTAAGGTAAAAATTATACCACTTTTCATTTTTTAAAGAAATTACTATGAATAGAAAAAATATCAAACTATTTACAAATATAGAAAAATTTCACGCTCTATTGCTGATAGAGCGCGATAGACTTCTATCGTTGTCTATCACTCAAGCAATAGAATTCTATTGCAATTTATCGCTTATAGACAGTAAATTTTTTCTATATTTGTAAATAGTTTGGCTTATTTTTCTATATTTAAAAATGACCCATTTTGTTTATTTATTTATTAAAGTTGATCTTTCCCTAGAATTTTTAAATATTTTCGACTTTACCAATATATATATATATATATATATATATATATATATATATATATATATATATCAAACTATTTACAAATATAGAAAAATTTCACTATTTATCAGTGATAGACCGCGATAGACTTCTATCCCTTGACCGGTAGAAGTCTATCACTGATAGACAGTAAAAAAAAAATTTTTTTACTTGTAAATAGTTGTAAATAGTTTGACTCATTTTTCTATATTTGAAAACAATAAGAAAAAAAATGTGAAAGTTTTAAAAATAGAAAAATAAGGAAAACTATTTACAGAAAATAACAAAATTTTTAGATAATTGTGATAGACGCTGATAGAAGTCTATCAAGGTCTATCAGTAATAGAAATAATAGAAGTTTATCAATGATAGATGCTGATAGAAGTCTATCAATGTCTATCAGTATTTTTTTTTTTTTTTTTGCTATTTTCTGTAAATAGTTTGACATTTTTTTTATTGGTGAAAATTTTCCAAAAAAAAAAATCGATAATATACCATTAAATACAACATTTACAAACCTATGGATTGTTGTTAAATATTTATGTATTTATACTTTTGCATCATGTTATAATTTTTTAAAAATATATTTTTGTTCCTGCTTGCCATGCTGTAATGTTTTGTTAGTACAAAACGGAGAGATTCGAACCATAGACCTCTTAGTTATTAATGTATACTGAATGTTAATTGAGTTATGCTCAATTTAGCATCATGGTATGATGTTAATACATGCTTTACCACTATTTTTAAGGCTACTATATTTTTTTATAAAAAAAAATATTTATTTACTTTAAGATGTGTTTAAAAAATTTCTAAGCATTTTTCTTTAAAAAGGGGAAAAAAAGAAAAATTCTAAACATTTTTATATGAATTTCTAACCACTTAATTTATGTACCAAAGTGAGCATATCTCAACTAGCATAGGAATGTGTTAGCGACGAAGAAATCTATGATTCGAATCCTCCTACTCATGTTGTAAAAACACTTAATTTGTGCAATTCATTTAATTTAATTATTTATTTTCAAAATTATAGTTACACATCTACTTTCACTTATGAATTTATTTGTGTTGTTATTCACTTTTTAGAATGTCTTCAAAATTCTAATCAAAATTTAAAAATGAGAAAGAGTAAGCCCGACTTGATGACCATTTTTTATTTGTTTTTTAAAATTAATTTTTTTCTCACAACTTTACTATAAACTTCATCTTTTCAAACTAAACATTTAAATTCTTAACCAAATTTATTAAAAAAAAAAAAAAAAAAAAAATTAGTTTTCAAAACGGACTTGATTTGAAATCATTGGTAAAAAAAATGATAACAAAACAAAGAAATTTATAGGTAGAATTTAGAAGTAGTGTTTATAAACTTAATTTTTAAAAATAAAAATAAAAAAATCAAATGGCTATCAAACGAGACGTAATTTTTATAATTTTATTTATTTATTTATAATTTGGCAATGAATTCAAATGCTTCCTTAAGAAATATGAAAACCATGGTAAAGAAATTGTAAACCAGCACAATGTTTAAAAGCTAAATGCTTATGAAAGAAGGTCTAAAAGTTTAGGAATATATTACTTATTAGATACAAATTTTATTTTATTTGATTATATAAAATTAAAAATTCAAAAATTTATTAAACACTTATTAAATTAAAAAAATCGAGTAAACACACTAACTTGAAAATTAAAACCTATGGTTTGTAGATTGTCCGTAAGAAAAAATGTATTTCAAAAATGTATTTTCTTTTAAGTAGTTTTTATAAAAATTATTTAAAAATGAAACACCCATATGTTTGGTTACACTTAATAGTATTTTTATACGTAAATTTGTTTAGTTTACTCTCCATACAAAATGTTTCTACGAATGTCAAATTAATATAAAAAATAATTATAAAACACTATGAACTAATAACTTCAAATTTGTTTTTAAAACACTATTTTTGGCTGACAATTGTTGATGGCCAGCGGAGTGGTCGTTCATGATTGTTATTGACATGGTGGCATTGGTTGATGTTGGCAACAAGTGGCGGTACCACTCGTACTAGTTGTCTATTGTGGACGACGATAGTGGTCACAACAGATACCAACATTGATCCCTGATGGTTATTGTGGACAACGCGATCGCTAGTGATTATCAACAATGGATGACCGTGGTCGTCAATAGTAGTTTTCAGTAGTGTGGCAACCAAAGGTGTAGTAGTGTGAGAGTATTATGTGTTATTTTTCATATGTTAGGAAATTTTAGATATTAAAATAATTTTTGCTTCCCCTAAACTTGTAATTTAACCCTAACCAAATAATTTCCTAGCCCGTTTTCCATGTTAAAATATGCCCAAACTACTACTTGAGTTTTTCTCAGGCTTGATTACGTAAGTGTTTTCCAAATATGCATTGTAGTTTATTGTTATTATTTATCATTATTTTTTAATGATGAGATTTATTATTATTATTATTATTATTATTATTATTATTATTATTATTATTATTATTATTATTATTATTATTATTAATTTTTAACTCAGGCGTGTTTATGATTTGAAGATAGTTGGAATTATTGATCTTGGATATTATTTGGTTATTAATTTTGAAATATTTGATTTATGATGGATTCATTATTATTATTATTATTATTTATGGTGGATGTGTTCATTATTAGTAATTGCATAATAGTTTGTTATTTAATCATGATTGTTCTGTATTATCTCATATTAAATTGAATGATGAAAAGAATATCTACATGAAATAATTAAAGAATTTATTATTTATTTGTCGAATATAATGCATATGTTTACACATTTATGGCAGGTAAAAATGTGAAATGAAGTATCCAAAGTGAGATTAAAAAAATATTTTAAATTTGAAATGTATTTAGTTCAGAATAAGGACGGATCTATGAAGGGGCCGTGAGTACGTGCCCCTCTCAACCGGTGACATTTTACATATTTGTATATGGATTTTTATTAAATATTAAAAAATTATATTTATACTTAATATGTAATGTCATTCAAATGTTAACAAATAAGTAGAGGGTGACATAGTGGCGTTGAAAGACACTGAATAATTTTTTTATAAAAATTAGTCTTTTAATTTCAAACTTAAACCTAGATATACAAATATTTTTGGATCTTTATAAAAATTATTCTTTTAATTTCAATTTTAAATCTAGATATACAAATATTTTTTGATCTTAATAAAAATTATTTTACAAAAATTGATTGAATGATTTTTTCTTTTTATATTTTGGTGAATAATTCTATAAAGATTTATAACAATATTGTAATTAGTATTACTAAATTTAGATATCATACATCAATGCATTTAAAATTATATTTATATAAAGGTTAAATTACAAAATTAGTCCCTAAGTTTTTAAAATTGTTATCAATAGATCTCTAAACTTTCAATTTTTTTTCTTTAGCCCCTAAAAATGTGTAATAAATCTATGAACTTCAATTTTATATCTAATAGATCTTGAAAATATTAAAAAATTAACTGCTTTATAACACAAAACAAATAGTTTGTGTCTAATTGAACTTTAAGTTTCAAATTTTGTAGTTAATAGATAAATTAAATTTTTCAAAAAAAAAAAATGTCCAATCGTATCTATTAAGCACAAAGTTCAAATTTTTTTTTGAGGTAATTACAAAGTTCAATTTAATATCTAATATAATTTTTAAGCTTTAACATTTTCAAATGTGTAATAGAGCTATTAGATGCATATTGATATTTTATGAACTTGTTTTAATAAGATATCCAAACAATGTATTAAACACAAAAATCGAAAATTTATGAACCTATTAAATATTTTTTAAAATTTATGAGATATATATATAAATACAAATTTAGAAATTTATGGGCTAAAACTTCTAATTCCTCCTGATATGGAATTCTGGATCCGCCACTGGTTCAATAGAAAGTTGTATTGATACGCTTCTACTGGTATAATACTACTTATACACTTCATTATTTCATACTTTATATATTTACTAAAATGCATGTGCTTTATAAATGCTAATACATCCATATTATACCTAAAATGAGGTGTTGATATGATGTTGATATAATTGATTTATTACTAAAATACATGTGCTATGAGTGTCAATACATCCATTATTATTATTATTTGTGACAGTGCTAACGCCCTTTGTATCCACGTCATCAAAGTCATCGATGACTGTGATATCCCCGATTCCATCGCTACCTTTGCTCGACATCGCCAACATGACATTTGTATTATGAGTGGTGATGGCACCATCACCAATATCACTCTTCGTCAATCACGACTATTTTGAGATCGTATCTCTCCCCCAACTCTTTTTTTCCTCCTACTGCTACTACCTTAACCATTTATCTCGTCATAGGTAATTTAATATTGCTTCTTGGCTTGTCGTCGTCATCATCATCATTGCTCGTTAAGTAATGCTACTTATGAACAACTTCCGTTGGAGAATGATATGTAACGACCCGACTTCTTAAGACTTGTATTAGGCTGTCACTATATGCATGCGTACATCTCAAACAACTCTTTTTCATAAATTTAACAAAAAGTAACAAACTTCATAAATCAAATAACTTTCATAAATTCTAAATCACTAAAAATCTCTAGTTGGGGTACTCCTAAAATTTTAAAACAAAATAAAAAATTTGTATAATACGTATAACAATGCAAATACTAGAATTCTAAATTCAAACATCTATACTAGAATTTTAAAACATGAAAACATGGAAAAAATGAGCGGAAACTTCTATCTAGTCCCAATGACACGATCACGAATTCCTTTTGTCATTCACCGATGAGTCCTTACCTTTACTTGAAAAGCATAACATAAGAAAAAAATAAGTATAAAATACTCAGTAAGTAACTCCACTACTGGAGTCAGGCGGTGCATTTATGTCCTATAAATGCAATCATACTAGTGGGACATGCATACATAACTAATCCTTGATGGTCGTCTAGTGAGCAATTTAACCCAACCTAACACGCATATGGTAGCCCGAAGGCTCACAAACATAGTAAGGCACCCTTCGGTACCCGGTAACATAGCAGGAAACCCGTCAGTTTCTGAGAACATAGCAGTAAACCCGTAGGCTTCCGATAACATATCAGGAAACCTGTAGGCCTCCGGTAACGTAGCAAGAAACCTATTGGCTCTCTATAACATAGTAGTGTTAAGAGGATAAACCGTCACTCTTAACTATAAACATATCACGCTTTCAGTAAATTTTACAACACAAATCACAGTTCATATCTCAAGGTCCCACACATAATCACATCAATCACATGCTAGTATCATCATACTCATGAAACAATTCTAATTATAACAAGCCCCTCAATTTCATTCAAACAAATCGAATCAAATTAGTCTAAATCGCCTGGCTCAAAGTGGTTCCAGTAGTAAGATTACTTACCACTCAAATCAAGCCCAAATATGCTCAAGCAAGCTTATCTCTTGTTTGCCGAACAAGATCTTGACTCAAGCCCCAAAATAATACACTAAATTTAATTCTTACTTTGGATCAAATTCCAATTCACAAAATTAACCAAGGTTTCAAATAAATGCTTACCCAACACGTGGTTTGATCCAAAACCACTTCAAAACTTCAATCAAACTACCCAATGGAAAACACTTAGAAAACAGTTCCTTACCTAACAAGGATTAAATAATACTTAGGGAAAATATCCTTTGATAGTCAAAATCTTAGAAGATCCAAAGACAAAACTCACCAAGAAGCATCGATCCGATCTTTACGCTGCTGGACAATGGTCCTTGACGCTCCAAAACCTTCAATCCAAAATGTGATGGGTATCAACTAACTGAAACCAAAATTCAATGAGTAAATAAGAACCTTCAAGAATTTCCATAAAACTCACCCAAACTAAACTAATACTTACCCAAACTTCAAGATTCCGGCGAGCGGCGACAAAAACATAACGAATCCAGTAGCGGCAAGCGACGCGAAAACAAGGTTGTCGGTGGAGCTGTTGCAAATGTTGCGTGAGGGAGAGTGAGAAAGAGAGACAACGTCGACTCAACGGCGTGAACAGCGGTGGCGACTGGCCAATGGCGAGGATGGACGAACGCCGACAGCTACGATGAGGCTGCTTCTCCGACACTGAAATGAAGAAGAAGAAGAAAAAAGTTTCATTCAAATAACTTTGAATTTTTGCTTTATTGGAAATAGTTATGCAAATTAAATAATATAAAATATAAAATTATTTTATTAATAAAAAATTTGTTTATTTATTTATAAACTACGAGTTTAAGGCATAAAACCCAACGTAAAGAACATTTTATGTGTCATAAATGTTTGTAAAATGTTCCTGAAATTTTACCTCAATGATGTCTCATGTTGCAAAGCATAATTGATCAATGCATTAATTTTTATAGTTTAATTTTAATCAACTCTAACTTTAAAAGTACAGTTTAATTGATTTTGGCCTCGTAAAAGAGATCTGCGGAAGGTTGTGAGCCTACAACCACGCTACATAGATTTTGTTTTTTTTGGACAACTTTTTTTTTTTTTTTTTTGTACATGGTCCATTTTTAGTAGTCCAAATGAAAAATGAGCCACTATTTGAAATTGAATGAAAAGTGGCTTTCTGCTTGCGTCAGTACTTTGTGAATTTACCCATTTGACTTTGAGAACCACCCACACGCTGCGATTTAGAAGTTTTCTTGATCTTCGATACTCGATCTTCGATCCTAGGTACTCAATGCTCGATGCACTATGCTCTATGCTCCATTCAGAAGTTCACTCGATGCTCGGTGCTTGATGCTCTACGCTCTATGCTCGCTACTCACTACTCAATACTCAAAGAAACGCATAAAAAATAAAAGAACAAGAAACACAAAAAAAAGGGAGAAGAAGCGCGCGCACACACATAAAAAGAAACGCAAAAAAAAAAAAAAAAAAAAAAAAAAGCTGCAAAACGAAGAAGGAAGAAGGATTCATTTGGGGTTAAAGTGGTAATTTCATATGGTGATTGAAGGATAAACAAGCATGCAGCGGAATTTAATTTGATCAATTTTCACTCTAAGATGCTCAATTTTGAGGATTAAACATGCAACTAAAAGAGGAAAAACAAAGTTTCAAGAACACTTACCCTTGTAGTTCAAAATTCTTCTTCAACTCTTGATGAACATCAATACCATTTGGTTGTAGACCACCACAAGAGTCTTCTCTACTATTCTCTAGGCTTAGATTGGATGTTGGGATCCAAATTTGTGGTGAATTTGAGAAGGAATGGAGGTTATGGAAGAAGAAGAGTAATGGATGAATTTTGCAAAATTAACTTTTAATTTTACAAAATTCTTAACCTCAATTAAGCCAAAATCATCCCTATTTATTAAAAAACAACATGCAATCCCATTGCATCAAAATTTGACAACTCAAAATCGCATATTGTTGGCTTAATGTGAAGTAAACAACTAAGCTACTTGCTTAGTTAGTGGGAAAATCCAAACTTTCAAAAATCAATTTTTAAACCCAATTTTAAATGAATTTCCAAAATTGAATTTAAAATCAATTTAAATTTGATTTTCTACAAATAAAAAATAATTAATTAAATAAAAAATAATTTAATATTTAATTAATTAAATATAATATTATTTTAATATTTAATTAATTAAATATAATATTATTTTAATATTAAATAATAGAAAAAATTACCTTTTTAGTCCCCAAGTTTTGAACAATATGTGCGTTTGGTCCCTAAGTTTTAAAAATGTACCTTTTTAGTCCCTTAGTTTATAAGAATAGGTCTATTTGGTCCCTAAGTTTTCAAAATATACCTTTTCAATCCCTGAGTTTTTAAAAATAGGTCTAAGAGATCCCTCAAATAATTTTTTATTATTAATTTAAATAATTATATGACATTTTAAATTATAAGAATAATTTTTAAAAACCATTTCGTCTCTAAAACTATTTTTTCTAATTTTAAATATCATATAATTATTTTTAAAAAATTAAAGAAAAAAATACTTGGAGGACCTTTTAGACCTATTTTTAAAAACTCAGGGACTGAAAAGGTATATTTTGAAAACTCAGGGACCAAATTGACCTATTCTTATAAACTGAGGGACTAAAAAGGTACATTTTTAAAACTTAGGGACCAAACGCACATATTGTTCAAAACTTGAGGACTAAAAAGGTAATTTTCCCTAAATAATAAAATAATATTATTTTTCCCACTTTTCCAGATTTTTCCAAAAAATCGATATGAATTCCTATTCATATAATTAATATTTAAATCATATTTAAATATTATAAATAACTCTATTTGTCTGTTTAATTCGTATATATCTGACTTTCATTCCTTAAGTTAAGATTGAATGATTCAAACTTATTCACCACATTATCCAAGGTTTTTATCCATTTGTGAGCTAGTAGAGGGACCTAATGGACCTACAGATCATGAGCTCCAACGATCCAAGATTAACCGGTCAAACTCTTTAACCTAGTTAACCAATATTCGTTAGCTAACGGGACACTCCACTAAAGCCCATAGCTGCACTCTCCTCACTGTAGATATATTTCTGTCCACTTGATATAACCATAATAAGTAAGTCGATCCTTCAAAGGATGTCCGTAATCACAGCTAGGTCAAAAATATCGTTTTACCCCTGTGATTACATCTTGTTCCTTAAGTCCCACTGATCCTCTAATGAACAATTGGTTTGCGATCCTATCACTAAACCGAGTCCCTCTCGGGCCAATGAGAGGGTGGGGCCCTTGTTCAAGACCCGGAACCAGTACTTAAGGAAACAACCTATCTACTAACCCTAAGTCAGGTAGGAGCGAATTCCTTCTCGCAAAACTATGTCCCCAGCTATCACTCGGTCTTACCCCTGAAATGGGAGGCTTATTGAGTCGGCGCACCCAGGCCACTCTCACCCATGCAGATCTAAGGATAATCCCGAATAAACAGGAGTTCATAGGTAGCTCAGGATTAAGATCGAGTTACCTAGGTCATCTAGTTGAAATAGTCAGTATTTAATAGTAAACGACGTTATAAAGTAATAGTGACTATTACGTGGTCCAGTCTTATACAAACTCATTGCATAGAACGTCCCACTCACATGTCTCCATATGAATGATTTAGGATCACATCATTTGTATCAAATACAAAGTGAGCCGCATTCAATAATGTCTCCAAGATAAGGTACCCCACCTTATCCCTATACTATTAGACCATTTTGGCTATTTACTCGAACTTGATCCATTTTTATATCATTACATAAAGTTCAAGTTTTCATACTAAAGCCATGGGTTCTTAGTTTATTGGATTTAGAGTTATATTAACAACAATTCACTTTATTCAATAACAAGTTTACTGAATAACATCGATAACAACTTTATTGATAAATAGAATACACGTTAAGGTTTACAAACTACGAGTTTTAGAACATAAAATCCAACAGTGATGACATAAGTAGAATGTCAAAATTCACTGGTTTTAAAACTTGGAGTTAATTTTCATTTGGACTCCTAAAAAGGGGTCCTCTATACAATTATTCCCAAATTGGAAAAACAATCAGACCAAAGTCACACTCAATATCGAACCTGACTTGCTTATTTGATAGCCAATTTACAAGTCATAAGCCTAGGTCATCCTAAAATAGATGTCTCTTGACTCATCTGTCAAGTCATTTAATAGAAGGACCAAAATAAACACTTTTTCAAAGTTTACGAATTAAAGTAGTTGTTTTAAAAATTTAAGGACCAAAATAAAACAAAATTCAAAGTTTAAGAACCAAAATAATATTTAAGCCATATGAATATTAATAACAAGATCGTAACCTTTTTTAAAAAAATAATTTAGATATTTGAAAGTATTTGGGGTGTTTTGGCCCTAATTTCAAGTGGGTGGAGTGAGCTATAATAGCTCACTCCACGTTTGAAGCTTTAATTATAATAGTTGGTGTTTCCAACTATTATAATATGCAATTAAGTATTACTATTTCAAATCCTTATTTGTTACCGTGTTTACTATTTCCTACTCATCCACTATTTTCCTCTTTGTTACAGTGTTTACTATTTTCTAACCAAACTGAAATAATTTGCACCCCAAGCATAAAATATTATAACCTACAAACTATTATAATTCACAAACTATAATAACTAACTTAGTGCCACAAACTCTCATTTTGAGACTAAACACGGTCTATAACTTAGTTTAGAAGTAAACAAAACTTAATTATTAGTTCAAATAATTTCTATACATTTTTTTATTTACAAAAATATTCATCAATAACGATATTTTATTGATATATTGATTGATATATGTGTAAAAAAATTGAAATACTGACATCAACGTTGATATTTAATACTTAGATTGAAACTACATAAACTAAATTCATCTTCGAACTACATGAAACAACAAACTGAAAGACGTAACATGCAAGAACAGCGGATTAGATCGATTTGCATTCTAACTTGCTCAATTGAAAGGATTAAACATGCATAAAATTGGGAAAAATAAGAGTTTTGAAGATACAACCTTTGTAGCTCAAAATTGAAGATCTCCAATGGATAAATTTGATCACGAATACTTCGTGGACCACTGCTAGAGTCTTCCCCGCTATCCTCCAATCTTAGAACGGATTGTGGGATCCAATTGTATGATGAATTTGAAGGGAAAAGAGAGTTAAGATGGTTTTTGGGTCTTTTGTGTTCTTGAGAGAATTTAGCAAAAATTCAACAAAAAATCAACCAAAATCCAACCCTAATCTTAGAAAAATCAACTCACATAAGTAGAGATCAACATGCAAGAGTTGGTTAACCTCAAATTGACACCAAGATTAAGTGAATTTGAGTGGGATTTGTGGCTTATTTTGGTGGACACACCAAATTTGGGGTAAATCTACTATCACCAACTTGAAATTCAATTTAATTTGAAAAATAAAATTCAAATTAAAAAGGAATTTTATTTTCTAAAATTAATTTTAATATATTAAATAAACAATTTATTTAAATATATTCATTTAATATCTAATATTAAACTTAATATTTTTGCCATAATCCTGACTTTTTCAAAAAACTGATTTTTTTGAATATGAATCCATATTCATATATTCAATATTTAAATTATATTTAAATATTTTTAACTCTCTTTACCGTTTAATTCAAAATTAAATGATTAAACGTTTAATTTAATACGTTAAGGTTTAGTCTGAAGCTAGCATTTAAACGATTCACGATTAACTGGTCAAACTCTTTAACGTAGTTAATCAACATTCGTTAACTAACGAGACACTCCACTAAAGTCCATAGTTGTACTCTCTTTATAGTAGATATATTTATGTCCACTTGATATAACCATGATTAGTAAGTCGATCCTTCACAGATTGTTAGTAATTACAGCTGGGTCAAAATTACCATTTTACCCCTACAACTACATCTTGTTCCTTAAGTCCTATTGATCCTCTAATGAACAATTGGATTTATGGTCCATGTTGGATCGGTATGGCAACCCTAGAGGGGGTGAATAGGGTTTCTTTAAGCTAATGAAAAATTTTTGCTAATGTGGGCCCAATTAAAGAAATCAATAAAGTTTTTTTGCTAATAAGTAATTTAAACAATAATTTCATGCAAATAAATTCAACCCAAAGTAATCAAGAAATTAAAAGTAACACTTTATAACATCCTATTTAATTTCAACAAGAAGATTGGTATATGATATGGAATTTTAAGAACTACCAATCTCAATAAATAATTATGAGCAATTGATTTCAAGAATTAAAAAGTGCAATTAATTTCATGCAATGAAATATAATAACAAAAATTAATTGCAAAAATAAATAGGAGATGGATAGAGAAAATAACACCGAAAATTTATAGTGGTTCGGCACAACCAGCCTACATCCACTTCCCAAGCTCCTCTTGGGTATGTCACTACGAACTTGACTCTTTCCATGGCTTAGAGTCGAATCGTTACAACGTTCCTTTTTCGGGCGCAAGAACAAACCCGATCCTTTTTACGGTTGAGGATCAAACCGTTACAACCACTCTTTTTAGGGATCAAGAGAAACCCTTACAATGGATTTGGAAATGAAGAGCAATATGAGAAAACTCTCTCAAAGAGTAAATTTACAAATTTGGAGCACTCAATAAATCAATCCTCACAATACAATAAATCTCTCTCAAGAATTAGATGAAAATAATAAAATTGAAGCTTTGAGAGAATAACAATGGTGACTTTGAGGATTGTAAAAATATGTAAAAGTAGTGTTGTTGAAATTTGGAGAAGATGAAGTGTTTATAAAGTGAGAAAAATTGTTGGAAACCACATTAAATTTGGACCATTAGATGTTGGTAAAAGAAAATTGAATGGTTGAGATTTAAACTCAACTATTCGTTAGACACATACATTTATAATATAAAATTCATTTTCTTCTAAAGGCAACTAGCCGTTAGACACAAACATATATAATAATATTAAATTCATTTTGTTTTTAAAATCATTCTTTTTAAAACCAACAAAAATCAAAAGCCCACCATGTGTCACTCCTCCATTTCTCCAAGTGGCACATTTCAATTGGTCCACTTTGATGAAAAAATCTGCCACATCATCAACTCGGGATTTTTCTGTTAAGCTTGTTTCGGCTATATCTTCTTCGATTGAACTCCGATTTGAGTGATTCTAATTGCGTTGGAACCGTTGTTCCAAGCTCTACATAATGGATACTTCAAAACACTCAAATTGTTAATAAATAAAAACAGGCTTGTTATCATCAAAATATTAATTAAAATTAATTAATTCAAGATTAAGGGCAAAAAAGCCAACAGTCCAATCACTAAATCGAGTCCCTTTTGGGCCAATGAGAAGGTGGGACCCCTTTTTCAAGTCCTAGAGTCAGCACTTAAGAGAACAACCTATGTACTATCTCTAGAATCGGCCAGCGGGTCGGAGTAAATTTCGTCTTGTAGAACTATATCCTCAACTATCTACCCAGTCTTACCCTTGAAATGGGAAGCTTATTGAGTCGACGAACTCAAACCGCTCTCACCCATGCAGATCTAAGGATAATCCTGAATAAACAGGAGTTCATAGTTAGCTCATGATTAAGATCAAGTTACCTACGTCATTTAATTAAAATAGTTAGTGTTAACAGTAAACGATGTTAGAAAGTATCAGTGACTATTTCGTGGTCCGATCTTTATGCAAACTCATTGCATAAGACGCCCCCACACTCATTCTCCACATGAACGATTCAGAATTACATCGTTTGTATCAAATACAAAGTGGGTCGCATTCATATTATCCCCAGTATAAGGTATCCAACCCTATCCCTATACTAAAGATCATTTTGGTTACTTACTCGAACTTAATCAACTTTTATGTCTCCACATAGAGTTTAAGTATTTATTCTAATAGCCATGGGTTCTTAGTTTATTGGATTTAGAGTTATTTAATTGAACAATTCACTTTATTCAATAATAATTTTACTGAATAAACTTCATTAACATTTTATATAAATAAGTTCATTCTTTACAACCTACGAGTTTTAGGACATACAACCCAACATGAATGACTATTGAGTTTGATAAGGGTAGACGGTATCAAGTCAATTCAATTGACTACCATAAAATGATCATCAAAGGTCACTTTGACGGTATTGTTAACATACAGACACACGTAGTGCATTTGCAAAGAGTTCAACTCTTTGAAAGTTCCATGCTCAAATGATATAGTTGCAACCAAGTCAAGAAACATAAACCTCTATACTCTTTGCAATCGATACTACAACATCGAATCCCTTGTGTTGGCATATGTTGAACCTATATTTCTGGTTGGACATGCATCTGAATGAAAGAAACCGCAAGATTATGTGGAAAGGGTAATCCTTCCACTAATAAGAGTAACTAGTGTTGGTAGGTCAAATGTCAAAAGAATTTCATCTACTAGAGAAAATCGTCTACCGCTAAGGTATGGTAGGTGTGGTAATGTATGACACAACAGATCAAAATGTAACCAACCTCTACCAACTACTAGATTTAAAGAGTAACAGAGTTAGAGGTAATGAACAAAATAGTCTTTTGAGTTTATATATGTTGTCTCTTAATAAAATTATTTAGGCATTTATGTTGTTCATTAATGTGCTCAGTATAGAATTTTTTAAATTATATGTACTTATGTTCTCAGGGTTTTATAAAGAATGCATATTTTATACATCGTAATGGATTTTTAAAATCGTGATAGGGCTTGGCTACGAAATCGCAATGACAGGACACCCACGACCCCAATTGGTTAATAGGTGGTTTAAAAAATCACGATTGAAATGAACATTGCATTAGGGTTTTGACTCTTTTGAATGAATACCCAACATGAGAATGATTTCCATGCAATGGAGTGCCCAGTAGAAGACTAAGTTTTTAGGATTGAGTCATTCTACATTAACACCTCTGGGATTAGTTGAGTCATCTGTACAAAAATCTAAAATAACTTTACAAACTTCAATCACAGATTAGATGACTCTCCAAGCTAATTAACCCCTCAAACTAAACAACTTCATTCTTTTGTCCAAACGTTCCTTTAGAAAATTGGAATGGATAACAAAATAGATTAGGTTATCTTCAAATCAGGCTATGGTTTTGAAAAAAAAAATTGATAATATTTCTATTTTACCATGATTGGTGAATTATTTAGATATACTAGTAGTATATATGATATACCTATATATTTTATAAAATTAATTTAGACTTTTGAAAGTATTTAAGACTAAACACAATCTATAATTTAGTTGGGAAGTAAACAAAACTTAATTATTAGTTCAAATAATTTCTATAAGCTTTTTTTTATTTAGAAAAATATTGATAACAATATTTTATTGATATATCCATTAATATATGTGTAAAATTGAAATAACGACATCAACATTCATATTTAAAACTTAGATTGATACTACATAAACCAAATTTAATAAAATGGAACTCAAAGTACGAGATAAAATGAGAGGTTAAATTACAAGTTTAGTCTATAAACTTTTAAATTTGTATCTATCTACTTCTTAAAACTTTCAAAAGTTAGCTCCTTAAGACCCCGTTTGGTAACCATTTTGTTTTTTATTTTTGTTTTTGAAAATTAAGTCTATTTTCTCTCCATTTCTTACATTGATTTGTATCTCTCTTAAGTACAATAGTAATTCTTTGTCAAATTCTAAAAACAAAAACAAGTTTTTAAAAGCTACTTTTTTAGTTTTCAAATTTTTCTTTGGTTTTTTAAACCATTCGTAAAATGTAGATAAAAAGAAGGAATAAATTTGAAGGTAGAAGTAGTGTCTATAGACTTAATTTTAAAAAACAAAAACAAAAAAATGAAATAGTTACAAAACGGAGCCTAAGCTTTCAACTTTATGTAAAATAGATCTTTGAACTTTAAAAAGTGTTAAATAGATTCTTAAACTTTTAATTTTATGTCCATTAAATTTCTAAAATTTAAAAAGTGTCTAATACATGCCCAAATTTTAAATTTTATGTCGAATAGATCCATAAAATTTTAAATTTTGTTACTAATAGTTCCTTGATCTATTCGACATGTTTCTCTCTCTCTATATATAAAATTAGAATTTAGTCTCTAAACATAAAATTGAAATTTTACGATTCCATTAGATATAAAAATTTAAATTATCTTTTTCTTAGTACAATAGTGAATGAGAAAGTCGAACCACAAACTTCTCAATCACTAAAACATACTAGACGTAAATTGAGCTATGCTCACTTAAAAAAATTGCATATTTTGACCTATTATTAGACACAAAATTGAAAGTTTTGAAACTTATTAGATACAATTAAATAGGTACTAGAATAATTGCACAGTCGACCTATTTTAAAGGCCGCAAATGTCAAATGACCTATTTTTGTAAAGAAAAAAAATGTCAAATGACTTTTTGCAGATGTCATGGACGAACGAAGTTATGAATTTTCCCTTTCTTTTTTCCTCTTTCCTTTTTCTCCAACGCAATTTCCTTCTTCCCCGGCGAATTTAGCAAAGTTCTTCTCCCTTTCCACCCTTTCGCTCGACGACCAAGCACGACCTTCGTTCCATGGTTCATTCAAAAAACTCGATGGTGGGATACCCAGATCAGGTTGATGGAACGAAGCTAGAAAGAAGGCAAGGTCGATGGAACGATGGTAGGATACCCAAATTAGATCAGGTCGTTCCATAGAAAGAAGGTAAGTGTAGATAGAACGAAAGAGTGAGAAAGAACGAGAACAAGAGAGAGAGAGCAGGAGAGAGAGCGATTTGTGAGTTATGAAAGGAAGGGAGCGAGAACGAGATGGACTTTTACACGTGCGCAAGTCATTTTGGTAATTTTAGCCGAACTTGACGTCACTAAAGAGTCGTTTGACATTTTTTGAAAATTTAGGTCATTTGGCATTTCGGGTCCTCCGTACAATTTTTTCATAGATATTAACGTAAAAATTTAATGAGTAATTTAATTGAAAAGATATTTTAACTTGAGAAAACCTAATGCCCAAGAAAAAAAAATGAAAAGCGAAATGAAAAAAGTACGTGGCAGTGTGTAAGTGGTGAAAATGGTAGAAGAATCTCTCAACATAATAGAAAGAGCGACAATGGCGAAAGCAAAGCGCGGAGAAGGGAAGCATCCTACTGACAATTTGCCTCTCAAAAACCAAACAACACAACAAAACATAACACTTTGAAAGGATAAAACCCCCAAAATTCCCAAATTCCCTTTTTTGCCTTTTCCTTTTCCTTTTCCTTTTCCTCCTAATTACGCTACCTAATCTTAACCTCCGATGGTGAAATCCGCGGCGGAGCGCCAGGGATCGTCGGTGGCGCCGTTTCTTAAGAAGTTGTACGACATCGTCGACGATGACTCCACCAATTCAATCATCTCCTGGACTTCTTCCCATGATAGCTTTACCATTTTGGATATTACCCAATTCTCCCTTCACTTGCTTCCCAAGTACTTTAAGCACAGCAATTTCTCTAGCTTCATGCGCCAGCTTAATATCTATGTCAGTTTCTTCTTTCATCCCCTTTTTTTTTTTTTTAAACTCCCATCTTTCTTTCTGTATTTTGTTTTTCTGGATTGTTCCATTCTTTCTAATAGACCTTCATACACCTTGTTCATGATGAATTCAAGCGTTTCTTTTGTGTTTGAGTTCTGATTATATTGCAAACTCTTCTTGTTCTAGTTGCCTTAATTGCTAATACCGCAATTGAGGTCTATAGGTGAAGATTGACTTTGAAAAAGCTTGGGATAATGTTGATAAGGTCGGTTAATTGCTCTGTTTTGGTTAATGGTAACCTCACAGGTAGAATTTTGCCTCTACACAGGGAAACCCTTAGCTAGCCCCTAATTTTTCAACATAATGTTCAATTATGTGCAAAAACTGTGTAAATCCAGGTTTTAGTAAGTGGCAAATAAAATAACATATGCTGTTTGTTAGAACCAGCTTGCTCGGGGCTCAGTTACAGTAGCTGCACCATGCAATTGACATGGTTACTGTTGTCCTCTTCTGTAAATTCTTTATAATCATTTTCTTTTTAAAAGTATCAGATGGAAATCAGTGGAATCTTCATTTCCATCAACAACTGCAAGTTGCTTGTGGTTGCTATGGTCATTACTTTAGGACTTGTGATTGTGCCCCCCCACGGTGGGAAGAACTGTTGTATTTTAAATGAATTGCTCTAGCATGTGGGTGATGATGCTATTGGATTGAAGGGGCTTCCATGGAGGTCTTTCTGACAATAGCCAACCTTCAAAACCTCCATGTATGCTATTGTCAAGATATGGCTTGATGAATTGTTTTTGGCCATATAAAGGCTATTGTAGTTGTTTTGGCTAGGTTTGTAGTTATTGACTGAAACCCAATTTCAAGAATGATCAAAATGATTCCTAAAGGAATCTCACAGGCTGCCAATGAAATTGGCCACTTGTGTGCATTTAGTTGATAAAATTCTTCAACATACTCGCCAACTTTTAGAATTTCTTGGGGATATTTCTGATTCTTTTTCTTCAGTATTTGCTGGTAGACAGAAAAAACCTGGGTTTAAGTACGTGTTTTATCTTCAATTAGAAGTGAACGGGGTTGCCTTCCTTTACATGTTCTATTTAGCTGTGTTTACCCATTAGGCTTCAGCTCCTCCGTCACTTGCAACTAGCTTATCATATTTTTCCTCTAGCGTATCCAAATACTGAGAAAACATTATTGAAGTGTGCCAAATCCCAAACATTACCCCCACGATTTATCTAACCCCACCAACGCAGATGTGAATTTAACATTTCACATTGTGAAATAGGGATGAAGAGAGAAATAGCAGTTGATAGTTGATATGGAGGCATGCTTTATGCAGCTCTTAGGTTGTCTGATAAAGGCCTTGAAGACCAATCAAACAAGTGATGTTATATTCTTATCAATTCATTCCCTCAAGAGCCTTGGGTTAAATCCGTGTCAGGTCGATTACTGAGAGCCTGGATTGGGGTGAGGAGGAAATTTCACAAATGTCTCACTTTGTTCTACTTAAAATGCATATTTCTTTTATCTGCAGCTTTTTCTTCTATTTTTCTTTTTTTTTTTTTTTTCCTTCTTTCTAGAATGAGAGCTTTGTTCCTGAGGCTATTATTCTTGGAGTAGTATTTCCAGTCAACCTTATTAGGTTTGATTTGTAAATTGAACATGCATACATATGTATTTAAATAATAAACCCTCCATCTCTTCCGTCCTTATGGATTGGTAAATTTTAAATGTTTTGGATGTTTGGTTGTAATATGGTAGCCCCCTCCGCCCCTCTCTTCTGAGCAGCACTTTGCCATCCTGACATTTTTTGTTGTGTCCTTAATGTGCATAGTTTCTGAGAGAGAATTTATCATTTGAAGTACATGCTTTTAGGCTCTTGCGAAAAAAGGGAAACTGTTTGACATATAAGCTGCTAGAGGAGAAACAACTATGTTTCCCTCACTACTGACATATAGTTTTGAATTATCAAATCATTATTATAACAAGTGGTTTCTTTTATTATTTTAGGGTTTTCGGAAAATCGATACAGATTGCTGGGAATTTGCAACGGATGGATTCATTAAAGGACAAAAACATCTGTTGAAGAATATCTACCGAAGAAAAAACATCCAGGGCACAGATCAGCGTAAAGCATCGCAGCCCCAAGACAATTCCGAGGGACAAGTTGAACTACATGATTATTCAGGGCTGTGGAAGGAAGTTGAGAATCTTAAAATAGATAAAAATGCTGTAATGCAGGAATTGGTTAAACTTAAGCAGCACCAGGAAACTTCAGAGAACAAGTTGCTCCTATTGAGAGACCGCCTTCAAGGTATGGAAAAGAATCAACAGCAGATGCTGTCATTCTTAGTAATGGCAGTGCAAAGCCCTGGATTTTTGGTTCAGTTTCTTCAACCAAAAGAGAAGAATTGGCGCATGGCCGATGCTGGCAACATGCTAGAGCAAATACCAGATGATGATCAAGTGCCTTCAAATGGTATGATAGTCAGGTATCAACGACCATTAGATGAACTATCAGCAACTTTACTTCCAGCAGTGACAAGTCCGGGAAAACAACAAGAATCTGATCCATTTCCTGATGGAATGAAGGACTTTTTCCTTAATTCTGACTTCATGAAAGTGCTTATGGATGAAAAGTTGTGTTTAGACAATCATAGTCAATTTGTTCTTCCAGATGTACAAGATGTTGCATGGGAGCAGCTTCTTCTAGCTAGCCCTTTTTCTGGGAATTCAGATTATGGTAGAAAAATTAACCATGAAAGGGGACCTATGGACAATGAGGATGATGAACTGGAGATGGAAACAATCGATACTCGAACTCATGAAGAGAAGTCTCAAGATTTCGAACTTCTAATCAGGCAAATGGAGAAATGTGAAGATTTTGATATACAACCAAGGTTGGATGAATCTTATATCGAGAAATCAAATACTGTTAATCTTCTAACCCAACAGATGGAGTTTTTGGCATCTGATCAAGAAATCCTATACGAAACACCCAGACAAGATGCTAACCAGTTAAAAGAATGATACAATTTCGTTGGGTTCATAGTAACTTCATCAATATAAGATCCCAATGATCAATATGAGTTACTTTTTTGTCTTCACTATCCACACTAAGTAACCATTGGTTAGCTATGAAGTTAAGGTGTATTAAGCTGCTGCCGTTTCAATTTCTTGAGCAGAGTATTGCATTTCAAACAGGTTTATGGAGTTTCAGCCATCTTTTTCTTGGTGCTACCGCAAGGTAATGATTTTGTTTCAACTTTCAAGCATTGTATTGTGGGCCTTGATAAATTTTAATCGACACAGTATATAGTATCAATTTTGTAGAAGTGGTTTCTCAACTGCTTCTTGCCTGCCTTGCACCATATGTTTTTCTGTATAGCTAGGCAGACACTCCTCTTGTTATGATCGCTTGATATTAAATTTGATGCTCGTAGTCTCTCACACATGCATGCCCGTGTACACATATACCCCTCATACACTGAATTTTGTTGGTTTTGATATACCACAAAGGATATTTGTTCATTCTTCTTTATACTATAAATATTGTATTGTTCCAGTTTTCCTACTTTATGTTAGTTCTTTAAGTCCTTTAGTCAAAATTTTCCTTAAACTGCATGTATCTTGGTATGAAGTTTTCAACACCAGAAATCATATGTATATTCTTTACAGTATAGGAATTAGATTGTTACAGAATGAGACGGACACCAAGCCAAAAGATTAAAGGATTAGAAAAGATGTTTCAACCATATTTGTTGCTCATAGAAAATTGAATTCTGCACATATGACTAAATGCTTTAAAAACCACATCAAATGTTCATTTCTGGACCTAAACTGAGAAAACTAATGAAAGTTGTAGAATAATCTCATGATATTAGACTAAACATGTGGCCTACATAGGGGGTTGGTTAGTTCATTGTTGTATAGCCTTGGCCATGCCAAAAGCAGCTGCAGACGCAACAGCTCCGATGAGGGTGGTTTGGATGGCACTTTTAAAGGGCTTATTGCCTGTGAAGTAACCCTTTGCATACCCGAACACGAGCAACGCTACTAATGTCAATGCAACCGAGGCTGTCACAGCTCTCGTCACATTTGAAATAAACATGTAAGGAATGAGGGGCACCAGTCCTCCCAATATGTAAGCCAATGCAATTGTGAAAGCACTTTGCAGAGCTCTTCTAGGATCTGGCTTTTCCAATCCTAATTCAAACCTACATCACCAACATAAACAGTAGAAGCATTAAATCAGAGGAATAAATGTTGAAATTATTCTGTTTGGTTTAACAGTGTACTCATCCTCAATAATACTTACTAGGCTCCAAACTCAAATTGTTCATTGTTTCTACTACTACTGCTTATATTTAATGTAAATAGGGGTTTTAAGGAGGTAAATTAGGTTGCTTTTACTGGTTACACTTAAAAATTGAATAATTTCCATAGGTATGATAAGTATGAAAATTGTAGCACATGAAACATAAAAATTAGAAAAACTGAAAATTTAAATGTAGAAAGAATTAATTCACATTGACAATTACAAAATGATGTGGTTTACCATTACACCTATCCCATTACACCTATCTATGTATCCAAAGGTAGCAAAATTACGTTTTGCTAATTCTTTTTCTAAAGAATTTGAGCATAATTCAATGGACAAAGATACTGATTACCATCACGAAGGTCAATAGTTTGATCTTCCATTCTGGTGTTGTTGAATTAAAAAAATAGACCGATAAAATGTTGTTTGTGAGTCTTTTAAGTTTGACCAAGGCTTATTGGAACATGAAATACTAATTCATTTTTAAAAATTAATTGAGTTTATTACATGAAATACTATATTTCTAAATGTTTTTTTTTATCTTTTTTAATATGATTTTGCATTTTAAATCTAGATACACTATTCTAAAAATGTTGTTTTCAGAATTTGTATTGTTTAGATCTCGGAATCTTAAAACAATTTTCAGATTGTCTGTCAAATACATAATCAGAAATTCTATCAGAAATTGTCATAAATAACACTCAAAGTTTTTCACCCTTAACAAAGTACTCTTTTTGGCCAATTATTTTAATGGCTCATCTCGATACATCTTGGCCAGGATTGATATCGAGACCAAAATAAAAATTGGACTAATTTTAAATAATAAGACTGCCTACAACCATAAATTTACATACAACCATAAATCTAACAATTTTTTTTTTTTTTTGGAATCTTGACCAAGACAAAGACCATGACGGACTATTAATTTGTACGCAATCTCTCCAAATATTATGTATATAATTTTCTTCAAATTTTTTATTCCTAATCCAAATTCTATTCCCTCTTCAACTCTTTTCGATTTTCCTATGAAAAAGGATGTTGAAATAGGGGAATTTTAAAACGAGTATACATATAATATTTGAGAAAGATTACATAAGATTTGAGAATATTGAAATAGGAAAATTGGAATGAGTTTGTGGGAATCAAAGATTGAATTGAAAATTTGAATTAGGAATAGAGAAATTTGAAAAAAATTAGATATATAATATTAAGGAAAGATTAGGTAACAAATTCGAGTGCAAAAAATATACTTTTGTGCTCAGGCCAAGAGCTCAAAATATGATGTTACCGAGCTTTAGTGAAGGGTCGTAGAAGCCCCTGGTGGGTAAGGCCTGCCACCATCACCGAGCAAATGATGACATCGAAGTAGACGTCAATTTTCAGCACCTCGACTTCTAAGCAAGTCACATACTCACACTACGTCTCGTAATAATGAAAAGTTGGGCGTCCATGGCAATGAATTGGTCAATGAAGGCATGGCCGAGCTTAAAAAATGCGCCAAAGGCATCTTGCTCCCTTGGGACCTATGTTGGGAGCTTTGCACTATTAGTGAGAGCACTTGAAGCAGGTCTAGAAAGAGATGTCCACTTTTTCTATCAAAGATGTTTACTTTTTCTACAGGGACGAGGGCCACGAGAATTTCTTATTTAAGCGGAAAATGGGGGAGGGAGTGGAGAAAAAAATTTCTCGAAACCAAAATGGGGACAGGGAATGTTTAGCAAGAGATGTCCACTTTCTCTATCGAAGATGTTCACTTTTCCAACGGGAACAGGCCCCGAGGGGATTCCCTATTTAAGGGAGAATGTGGGAGGGAGTAGGGAAAAAATTCCCCAAAAGCTAAACGAGGATGGGGAGGGGAATGCATTCCCCGCCCCGCGCCGTTAGGCTTTTTTCTTATATTTATTAATAATAATTTAATGTTATGCTATTTATTTTTATTATATAAATATGAAGAATTTTTAAAAATAGAAAAATAAGGGAAAATATTTACACAAAATAACAAATTTTTTAGATAGTTGTGATAAACGTTGATAGAATGATAGAAAGGATAGAAGTGTATCACCGATAGATGCTGATAGAAGTTTATCAATGTTATCCGTGCTTTTTTTTTTTTTTTACTATTTTATGTAAATAGTTTAACATTTTTTCTATAATTTTCAAGATTTATTGTTTAATGGTCAAAATAATGGATATGTTTGAATTAGTGTAAAAAAAATAGGTTTGAATTCTAATAAATTTAGATTATATATATGAATAATTTGATAGATAATTATTTTTTTTAATTTGAAAATTTTGAATAATTTTTTTTAAATTCTAATTATTCATGTGAAACTAATCATATAAAACTAACCATTTAATTAAAAAAAAATTCATTTTAGCAGGGACGGAAAATGAAATGGGGAGCGGAAAAATCATTCCCGGCCCCGCTCCACCCGTAGACACCTGCAGGTCTAGCAACCTATCAGTTGTCTCGGGACTTGTCTACCAATTTCATGTAATAGGGAGTCTCCTTGGCTCAATCGTGACGAGCTACAAGACATCTCTTTCCTTTTACGGATGTGTAGATGTGATGGGCCCTATGAGCCTAGTCCTAGGGGCCTTTGGAAGATTATTCCCATAACATTTAATATGTGAATTAATTTGTCTCAGTCTACATGTAGGGCTAATTCTACAAACTAAATAAATATGAGATTAAATTTCTAAAACCCACTTTTAATAAGACTGCCTACAAGATTTTATAAACCATAAATCTACAAACTAAACCAGACCTCAGTGACATGACTCACTCTTCTGAATATAATCTAAATATAACCATACAAATCTAGAACTTGTTTATTTATTTAAATCCTAAATCAGATATTTAATAAGAATGGCTCGATCAACAATTAACTGTTAGAAAAAAATGTGTTAAAAAATAAGGTTTCTAAACTTTAAAATTTTTGTCTATTTAATCTCAAGTTTTAAAGGTATCCTCATAAACCTTCAATTGTATTTAATAGATCTCTAATCTCTTAAACTTTACAAAGTCTCAAATAGACACTTAACTTTTAACTTTATGTCCAATAAATTTCTAAATTTTCAATTTTGTTGTTTAATAGATGCTTGACCTATTTGATACTAAAAAACAATAAATAAATAAAAAATCACAGACCTACTAAACAAAATAAATAATTTAAAGTTGAGAGATATTAGATATAAATTTAAATTTTATATCTAATATCCCAATTAGTTTTTTATAAATATATCGCGAATCTATTGTTGTAAAATAAGAGAATAAAGAACAAAGTAAGGAGAAGATAAAGTAAAGACTGAATGTATTCTCTATTCAAATTGTATATCTCAAAAGTCTCAATGACCACTGCTTGTAAAGTTTACCAGATATAGAAAAGATAAATATATGGAGAAGATAATGGGGAAGATATTTGAAAATAATATTTGAAGATATGTAATCTATGGATATATATATCTAATTCAAATATTTATAACGTCTATCAAATACATAATTGATTTTTTTTGCTAAATTATACAAAATACCCCTAAACTTTGTAAATTTATGTCAAACATACTCTTGAATTTTCAAAAGTTTCAAAAATACCCTTAAACTTCCAAAGAGTTCAGAAATACCTTTACCGTTAATTTTGGATGAAACCATTGTGTTTTGTGTCAGGACTTTCAAAAATTTTAAAAATACCCTTAAACTTAAAAAAATAAAGTTAAAAAATGCATTTACTGTTAGTATATGAACAAAAATTGTTAATACACTCTTACTTCTCTATTTTCCCTCTTTTTTCTCCTCTCTCTTCTTCAACACCCTTCTACTCCTCCACTTTTTATTAACTATTTGACATAAAATTGTTCACTTCAGTTAAAGTATACAAACTATAACAAGAAGAAAAATAATAATGAAAGCACAAAGGGGTCTTAGGCCTTAAATGTCTTAACAAGATTGTAAATTAGTAGTTGAGTGTGTGTTAATAGTCAAATATTTTTTTATTTGGCTATTTATCGTTTTGGTATATTTTAAGGGGAGATTTTGATTTTAAAATTTTATGAGATTTTATATTTTAATTTAAAGTTGGTTTTTATTTTGATTGCTGAAAAAATTGGTGTAAGAATGGTATAAATATGAGAAAATAATAGTATTTTATATGAAAAAAATAATAAGGATATCTATATAATTTATTTTAAAATTGGTTCTTTTTTAATGCAAGAAAATTACAAACAAATTGATCATTATACTAACGGTAAGAGCATTTTAAACTTTTTTTTTTTTTAAAAAAAAATGTAAAGTTATTTTTGTAATGAGATATTAAAGATTTCTGTTCATATATTAATAATAAGGATATTTTTAAACATTTTTTTAAGTTTAAAGGTATTTTTGATACTTTAGAAAGTTCAAGGGTATTTTTGAAACAAAATACTAACGGTTTTCGTCCAAAATTAAAAGTAGGTGTATTTTTAAACTTTTTTTTAGAGTTTACGAGTATATTTGAACTTTTTTAAAGTTTCAACGATTTTTTTTTACATAAAGTGCAAAGTTCAATGACATTTTATATATATTATAACTTTTTTTTCCAAATAAGAAACTATTCATATATTTGGAAGTTAAAAAACCTAACATTTTTAAAGTTTAACCTATAAGATGTACCATTAAAAGTTTAATAATTATAACACAATTTTATAAGGGAAATTACTGTAAACAGAAAAAATATCAAACTATTTACAAATATAGAAAAATTTCATTCTATCAATGATAGACCGCGATAGAATTTATTTGCTACTATTTACATATATAAAAAAATTTCATTCTATCAGTGATAGACCGCATAGAATTCTATCGCTTTCTATCGCTCAAGCAAATAAATTCTATCGCCTGAGCGATAGAAAGCGATAGAATTCTATCGCGATCTATCAGTAATAGACTGTAAAATTTTTCTATATTTGTAAATAATTTGACTTATTTTTCTAAATTTGAAAAGAGCTCATTTTATAAGTTCACAAACATTTTTTTTAGAAAAAAAAAAAAAGAAATTGTGATGTCAATTATCTTTCTTGGATGGGAGCAGTCAACATGTTCATTAGAAAAGGTTGGGAAACTTCAAATGGATTATTGATTGCTATTTACGAAGCTAGCCCTTGCTTTTTATATGAGACAAATTTGTGGGATCGAGATAAACTCACCGCCTAAGAATATTGTCATAGAAAACTATTCACGTCTTTATCTTAGATTTTCAAGGAAAATACCAAACTTAATGATAGAAAACCAATAAATGTTACTTATGTATTTATATATTGTCGAGGGAAGCTCGAGGTAAAGCCCAAGCTCACGAGCGCTCTAGAGCGTACATAGGGATCCACCGTCCTCAAGGAAAGTTAAATCTTCAAATTTTAGATTTGGTCAAGCTTAGCTTAGCACTAGCACTCTATAGCCTCGAGTGTCACGCCTACTCTAACATCATCGATATTATACAAAGCGAGAGTTAGAGAATATACCTTATAAATAGCATCCAAACCACCAACCTCAATGGGTAAGCAATTTTCTTTGTACTCGACCGAGTTAAATACTTCATGTACTTAGACATTGGAGTGTACTCGACTCAACATAACACCAGTGTGAGTACTCTTGCAAGTCAGCTTCAGCTCCAACGATGTGTCTGGACTAGAGGAGAGGGCCTAAACAAGATACCCACACCATCATTTGACGTAGTTTGTGGGGACGACATGTCCAAGCGAAGCCCGACAACGTGGGTCGCTCCGAGATTGACGATCGAACGAGAAAATTCTAACAAGGAAGAAATCCTCCATGACCCCTAGCAAATCACGATTGGAACTGAATCGATCGAAGGGGGAATCAACTCCCAGTGGAGGGTATACCCGGGAGGCAAAACATTTTCCTGTCGCCCTAATGCTAAGAAGCAAAAAGGCCCAAGGAAACCCCTAGAGCTGGAAGAACAAACACAGTCTCGAACGTCTTCTCTAACTTTCAAGTGATGATGGCAAAGTGCATGTCCCAGATGGAGGCCATGACAAAGACAATGTCATGCCAACACGAGGGACGAGGGCCATCAACTCAAATCTAATACACAACTCGCACAAGGGAAAAGCGAAGGCCAAGACACAAGAGCATACCCTCTCATGGAGGTCCCAAAGACCAACATTGGAAGGGTTGCGGCTGGACCTACCCTCCACCAACACCAGCCACCTAGAGGCAATTAACGTGCGCAATTTCCTGAATGAGTCAACTAGTAGACGACCCCATCTCCAAAATCCCTGATTAAATCAGTCAGCGGTGGAGGCCAAAATGGCCAAGAAAAGTGACGATTCGCTCGAGTACGTAGAGCTCACCAATAAGCTCTTGAAGAAAGACAATGCCCCATTCTCAAGCAAGGTCATGGCAGAAGAGCTCCTAAAGTGCTTCAACCTCCCAATTATCAAAGAATACAATGATAGCGCTGACCCAATCAAGCATGTCGAGACATACCAATTAACCATGGAGCTACATGGGGTTCTTGAAGTCGTATGCTACTGAGCCTTCCACATGTACCTCATGGGACCAGCCCGAGCTGGTATTGGAAGGTGCTCGCTGAAGCGTTCAGCTCTTTTTGGGAGTTGGCCTTCATCGACCAATTCATCGAGGAACACGAAACCCTCTGACCATTACATGAACAGGTGGGTGGCAGGAAGGTTTTGCCTCACAGGTGTACCCTCCACCGGGGGATTGAGATGCCTTTCGGTCGACTCAGCTCTGGTCGTGGTCTACATGGGGCATGGAGAATTCATCCTCCTCAATGGGGTTTTCTTATTCGATCGCCGGCCTCCGAGCCATCTATGCAGTCGAGCTTTGCTTAGACATGTAGTCCCCACAAACGGTGCCAAATGTTGGCACAAATATCTCGTCCAAGCTATCTTCACTCCTCCAACCCTCTTCTTTGGTCCAAACACATCGCTAGAGTTGGAGCAGACCTATGAGAGTACTCGCACCGATGTGGTGCCAAGTCATGTCACTCTGATGCCTAAGTTAGTACATTAAGAATTTAGCTCGGCTGAGCACAAAGAGAATTGCTTATCCTTTGAGGTTGGTGGTGTGGGGCTATTTATGAGGTTCATTGTCTGACTCTCGTTTGGGGTATGTGCAATATCGACGGTGTCAGAGTAGGTGTGGCACTAGAGGTTGCAGATTGCCAATGTCAGTCTCGGCTCGACCATTTACTTTTTGACAAAATGGGGCAAACTCAACTGGTCGATCCAAGACCCGTGGGTTTGACTTTCCCTTTGGGACGTGTGGATGCTATGCAAGCTTTAGGACGCATTTGAGCTTGGACCTTGACTTGGACAACCCTTTACAACAAGCATAATTTTCAAAAACAAAAAGATTATCAAACAAGAAGAAAATGATTACTAAACAATGTCTTAGCTATTCTAAATAATAACAATAATAAAAAAAAAAATAAAAAAATAAACGATTATGATAGGAAAAAAAATGGTATAAATGGAAGTAAAGGAGAAGGAGAGAGAATGAACTTACTTCATCATGAAATCCAACCAAGCTTGAGGCCTCTTCCTAAGAGCATTCACAACTGGACCATACTCATGTGGTTCGATCCCATACTCCGCCAATATCTCTGCTATTTCTGCCGCTTCTGCATTTGTACCATTATTCATTATAACATATTAATATTAATCTCCTTCAAAACAAATTAAATTCTTTTTTTTTTTTTGGCTAAATTTATTAGTTATATTTTAGTATCAATAGTACTCATTTTTATTCATATAGTTTTGTTGAATCAATCTTCTAGAAATTTTCATAAAGAATTGAATTTTGTTTTACATTTTTTTTTATATATCCGTGAGTGTTCGAGCTAGCTTAAGCGCACCTCGACTAATCTCACGGGACACCCGCTTGACCCTACAACATTTGGATGTCAAGGAAACTCGTAGGAAATTAATTTGGTGGCCACCATGGATTGAACCCATGACCTCTTAGTCATTTGTTGAGACTTTGTCTCTTTTTATCAATCTTCTAGAAATTTTAGTAAAGAATTGAATTTTGTTTTACATGATGTGTATGGAAATTCACCTTTGCCAAGATTATAAATTTTAAATTTAACCATACTCAAGTTCTAGTTGAAATTTTAAAAGATTTATCAATTTAATGGTAGTTTTGAAACAATAAAAAGATTAAAAATAATATTACAACTCTTTTTTAAATATTAGAAATATTGTCAAAGCAACTTTTTTATATATAATTTTAAGCTTAAAACAAATATTTAAAAGAAAATGAAAAATTATCTTCCTAGTCCAGAATTTTGAAAAAATGCGTGTTTGAATTCAACTTTGAATTTTTAAAATGTATCTTAAAAATATGTTTAAAAATACCTAGAATAATTTCTTTATTATTTTAAATAATTATATAGCATTTTGAAATGAGGGAAGAGGTTTTTTATAGAGAAATTTCCACAAGTAGAAAAAATGTCAACTTATTTATAGAAAATAACAAAAAAAAAAAAATAGATAGAATAGATTTTCTATCCTGATAGACCCTAATAAACTTCTATCACCATCTTTCACAACTATATAAAAATTTTGTTTTTTTTTAAATAGTTTCACTTATTTTTTAATTTTTAAGAATTCTCTTTTGATAAGGAATCACAATTATTTAAAATAATAAAAATAAATACTTCAAAAATATTTTAAACCATCCTTACAATTGTGGAGAGTTAAAAAGGCACATTTAAAAATAAACTCTAAGTATTTTAATTTTAATTTAAAATTAGTAAAAATAAGCAATTAAGAATAAAAATTTTAAAAAAATGAAAATACCAAAAATTGAGAATCAAATGAAGAGATCTAAACCAAAAATAAATCGAATCAAATAAAAACGAATTTATTGATTTTGTTTTTTATTAGACATCACTTTAGTTTTCTTTTTATAAAAAGAATTAGTTTGGTTTGATTCTTAGTTGAATCCAAAACTAACAAAACCGAAAACTGAATCCACTACCGAAAAGCCATATTTAATAAAAAAAAATCTTATTCCTAAAATTAAGTTGCCATATAAGAAAAGTTGTTCATATTCATACTAATTTCATCTAAAAAATCTAAAATCAAACTATAAAAAAAGATAGGAAAAAAAAGTAGATGAAATGGGTACCAGTATCGGGAACTGTGACGATTTCTTCTTGCTCTCTCCGCAGTTCTCTCATATAATGATCCGCTTCGCTCTTCGCCGCAAGATATCTACACAAAATCACAACATAAAAATCCCTAAATGAAGGACGACGATTCAATGCTTCACCAAAAGGCAAGGGCAGAGAGAAACGCACCCGCCGAGTCCCATCGAGATAGCGCCGGCAGCCACTTCAGCGATTCCGGCGGTGAGAACGATGGAAGAAGAGGCGTTGGCGCCGGAAAGTCCAGCGGCGAGGGCGAAAGGAACGGTGAGGCCGTCGGAGACGCCGATTATGATATCGCGAACGATCTCACCGGCGGTGAAGTGGTTCTCGGTGTGGCGGTTGAGAAGAGATTGCTTGTGAGGGTCGAGGCGGATTGGTGGAGCGTCGTCCGCCATTGATGTACTGAGAAAGTGGAGGTTCAGTAGAAATAATGAAAATATGAAAAATAAATAATAAAAAAATGGAATGCGAAGGGGTGAAAGGCGTGGTTGCGTGTTGCTGTTACCGTAAACTGTCAGAGCCTGGGGGCTAAAAAGAGAGATTCGATGGCCAAACGATTTGAATATTCTTTTACAAAATTACAAAAAAGATGCCCCTAATTTTTGGATTTTTTTTTTTGGAAAATACTTTTTAAGTTATAAATTTTGAGTCTACTTTTTATTTAGCTAAATTTTAAAAGGTTATATTTTTAATTCTTAAATTTTAGTTTTAGTTTCAATTTAACCACTGTTATAATTTTGTTCTTGAGATTTAAATTCTATTTCAATAATCTCAATTTGGTCCTTATGTTTCAAGATTCACACTTTTAATCCCAATTTTTCACTAAATAATCATTTAATGTGTATTAATGTCTAGGTTAAAAATCAATTTTAATTCCTAAACTTTGATAAAAGTAACAATTTAGTCCTTGAATTTTGGTTTGTACTTTTAATTTTGTAATAATTTAGTCTCTAAACTTTACTATGTAACAATTTAGTCATTTACTTTAAAATTACTTTAGTCCCTATCGTAGAAATAAAGGTTAAGATTTAATGAGATTTTTTTGCATAAATATATATATAAAACATATTAGAGACTCAATATTATTATAAAATACAAAGTCTACATCGTGAAATAATAAAAATTGACATCTAATTTTGATGAATTTTCTTATATTAGGAACTAAATTGTTATGAATTTAAAAAGTAGAAGGACCAAATTGTTACCTATTAAAGTTCATAGACTATTGTTACAAAATTGAAAGTATAGGAACTAATCGTTACAAATCAAAGTTAGGGACTAAATTGTTATTTTCGTGAAAGTTTAGGGACCAAAAGTATTTTTTAACCTAATGTCTATTAGTTAATCTAAAAATTATAACTAAGTTTTACTATATTAAAATTAAATTAAACATTTTACTATTAATTAATAGACATTAACGCCAAAGACTGAAAGTGAGTTTTTAGTGACAAATTGATGTTCAAAGTGTAAATCTTGAAACTTAAGGACCGAATTGAAACAAAACTGAAATTTTAAGGCTATACTTGAGGGTCCCAATTTTAGAGAATTTAGTTTCTTTCCTTTTTTAAGGTCCCTTTGATACACAAGGTAGATAGGTTGTTTGCCTTTTTCTTCAAACGTGGGGTAGGTTTACGTTGTATGGTGTACGTTGTTTTCTATTTTTGTTATATATAGGTGAAAAGTTTTTAGAAAACAGTTTTTTTGGTGGGATGGAAAAGAAGTTTTTGTTGTAGTTGTAAACAAAATTATCAAAGTTCATAGGAAAAAGAATTAAGCTCTGATTTGTTATTTTTCTTCCAAAAAAAAAATAAACGACAAATTCTATGGTATTTTTCATAAAGTTGACCAAGTCAACCTTGCAAAGATTTCTCGTAAGGTTGACATGGTCAACTTTATGGGAATTTTGGTTAGCAGGATTTTCCCTAAAGTTGACCGAACAGAACTAATTCATAAATGTATGAAATTAAGCTTTTATTTGAGTATTTTTGACGTGGAAAATATTTATTTGGGTATTTTTAATGTGGAAAAGAGAGTCTTGCATAAATTTTATCCCAACTTTTATCTTAATATGTTTAAATAAGTTTAATGAGGATTAATTGTGTTTAAAAGATGTTATTTGTGGATTTGGTGCTAATCTTGTATATTTCTGGCAGGTTTCTGTCTGTTTTTTATGTGATGTGCCCATAATAGTAAGTGATGTATCAGCATTATCGAGCCCTTAAATTCCAGAATTTGAACTAGTCAAGGGAAGTTGCGATTTTCATAATTTTAACGGCTAGGCACCTCCGATTTTGCCTGGTAAACCCTCAGAACATGAATCTCGGCCCTCATCAACGGATTTGAGGCCTTTAAAAGACGAAGAAGCTCCCCATTTCGAACACCAACTCTCCATTGCCGAAATCATCACTCTTCACCATCATTTTCTGTCATTTTCTAGCCCCTTGGGTTTCTTCTCAACGTTAGAAGTCAGTAGCCTTAAAAACGAAAGTTTCTCTAAGACATAGAGGCTTTAGAATTTCTCCTCTCACAGAAGTGTGTGTTAAGAGGCACAATTCTTCCTTCAAAGAGGAGGAATCATTCTAGGGAAGGACTTGTCACTTGAGGATTTACCCAAGTTCTTCTTGAGTTGTATTTTCCAACATTACTTTCTACTTTCTCTTTGTTAAATTGTCCATTTTAGTTCTATCAATCAAATTCCTCAAGCTATGATTTATGATTTAATAAAGATTATTATTTTATCTATGATTTATGATTTAGTAAAGATTATTATTTTATCAAAAGTCATGAACTAAATATTTTTAGGGGTTTAGCAATGTGAAAGCCTTAGGTTTGTTATGGCTTAGGTTATGTTACATATCATACCACTTTATTTAACACATTCTCTTTGTTGATTTAAAAGATAAAATCGGTAAATTAAACTGACCACATAATTTAACGATCTAGTGAAGCTCTAATGCTGAGAAGGTTAGGATATAAGCGGATGTCACAAAGGGATATAGGACTAAGAGCCTAAACATAGGATGGTTACGTCACCTTAGAATAAGGGACACCATAGGATAAAGGAACTAAACTTGAATTAATTTAGGATTTAGCTAACCATGAAAACATTAGGCATTAGTTGCTTAGAAATCCTAAAGGAACTTGACACAATATCAAATAAGTGTAATTTCCTGTTCATGTGTAATTCATTGTTTTGGTATGATGTGGTCACATCACCTAAGGTACAACACCCGAACGGTTGTAGCATTGTTTTCCCTTATTTGATTACCATTGTTTATTATTTTTAAGTTTGCTTTCACCTACCAAATTACAAATTTTTTCACTGGCTACCTTGGTTTCATTGGTTCATACCCATAATTAATCTAAGTTCAATCTAGTCTTGTGGGATTCGACACTTGGAATACTCCAAGTTTATTACTTCATCGATCATGTATATTTGCACGTAGACCTCATTCATTCTATATTTTTACCATTCATACACGCTCGGTTGGCCAAGAACCTTACGAGAAATCCTAGTATTGCCAGGATTTTTCGTATGGTTGACTTGGTCAACTTTACGAGAAATCCCACAGAATCTGTAGTTTATTTTTTTTAGAAAAAAGTTTTCTTTCTTTCGTTCCTTCTTTATCATTTGGTATCAAAATCATTACCTAAGATGATATGGATCGGGGTCTATGAGTTGCATTAGTAAACTTTAGTTGCTTCTAATTAATTTCTAGCATTTTTAATTTTATGAGTTAGTTGTTTTCTTTAATTAATTTATTGCTTTTAAGTATTAAATTTAAGTCTTGGTAATTATGGGGAAACATTGAAGATGGTTGGAAAGACGAAGGTTGTCGTTTAATGAAGATGAATTAAATAGGATGGTTGGAAGATGGAAGTTGAGAAGGGAGCTTCTTTAATATTTTCTTTTGACTTTTTGGTCCTTTACGTTAAATAGATTAGAATCTCTGCAAGGCTATATAAGACCTTCTATTATTCCATTTGTAAAAAAGAAGACTTTTGATTAATAAAATTTGAGATCTCACATTAAGACTTTTCCCTTAGAATTTGCAATTCTTGTGATAGAATGCATGCGAGCCATTCAATCTAACCTTGATCAACTTTGATTGTGGAGTGACTCAATTTAGAACAAGATTTCCGAATCTTGCTTCTAGATCTTCGTTCAAGAGGTAATCTAATTCTAGCCTTTTTCTCGGGGTTGATCTAAATTTGCATAGGGAGGTGTTAATTTCTTAGTTTCAAAAGATTCCTGCTTCATCAATAGCTTGGATCTTTGGGCTGAGGGTTAGGATTGCCTTATCATTTGGTATCAAAGCCTAGGTTGCATCTTTGTGGCCTACTCTAGAATTAATTCTTTTTTTTTTTTTTTTTTTTTTTTGCATTTTAATTGAAGTTTTCAATTCTGTCCATTAATTTATTTATTTCCTTTTCATCCATTGTTCTTCATCTTATTTCCATCTTATTGGTCAAGTATAAAAAAAAAAGTAGAAAAAAAAAATCATAATTTGTTCTTGTAATTATTCATGCAAATTGTGTATTTGATTTTTGATATTTGAATCAATTTGGCATAATTGAGTTATTACATTAACTCTCTCAATTTTCTGTCAATTCCAAGATCAATTTCATGTTCATTTGAGTGTTTTTTCAGCTTTCTATCATTAATTGTTGAAAACTATTCAAATTTGAAAACCGTTGACTTCCTTCTTATCTTTTGTTTTCTTTCTTAATGAAAATGATGGAATTTTCTTCTGTGTCCTTCAACAAAAATTTAGATCAGTCCCTTATCTTGAATTGTTAAGAAGGGCATTTAGTCAAAATCATTTCGTAAGACCTGTTTATTTGTAATTCTATTTATGTGTTCAGTTTTATCCAAAAATTGTTTTGTGTTTTCCCTTATTTGTTTTAGTCTTTCCTTGTTTTCTTGTTCTTTTTGTGGTTATTTTCATAATTATCTTGTCTTGCTTATATTGAATAGCTCTCTTTTGCAAGAATTGCTTGTTCTACTTAAGCCTACCCAATACATAATTTAGCCACTTTCTCAAATAGCCTACCTTTTGTGTGCAAACACAAGTGTTCTTGAGTGAACAATCAATGAGTTGAGTGTTTTCAGATATCTTTTCATCTTACTAGCATTTAAGAGATGATGTTTCATCGAGGAAGAAGTCGCCATGAGAGGTACAATTGCGATGAAAATTTTTGGAAGACTTTTCGCAATAGTTTGGCCAAGTTAAATCAATGAGTTGATTACTTATCTAAATTGACTGAAGAGTTGAATTTGCGAGACCAAACTTTGAAAAAGGTTAATCTATCTACTGAAGTATGCCTATTGTTGTGGTTGAGAGTGATGAAGTTCGAGATGACATACTTTGTAGTGTAGCACCTGATATTAAAGTTCATGTTGATGTCTTGGAGTTAGAGGAAAAGGAAGAAAATGCCAAAACAAAATCATGTAGTTTGATTGCAAAAGAATCTTGCGAGAAAAAGTGTGAGAAAGAAAAGCATGAGGATAGTTTATGGCCTAGAGAGAAAAATGAGAGAAAAGTCGAAAATGTGAGTTTATGTGAGGAAGCTAACGATGTTAAATCTATTTTTTTTTCAAGGTAAAATATTTTTAATCATTTATACAAAAGAACTTGTTATCTGACGGGTGAGCTCAAGCCATGCTTTTCTAGTGTTTCTTTCGAGTTCTTACAGGAGGCCAAAGTACTGATAGAGATGCTTGAATTGAAGATTGCTTCTAGAGTAAACAATGACATACAACATCTAGAATTCAAGGCCAAATCATTTATTCAAAGGCACAACTCTAATTTTGCATCAAAATTGAACCATGGCAACAAGCATAATGTGTTCAAAATGAGGAATTGGGTGTGGAGACACTTTTGAAAGAATCATTTATGTTTTCCAAAGAAACCCAAGTGGAGTTCCATCAATGACTTACATATGAAATCCCATGACTACAAGATTACTCTTCAAGGTAAGGGAGATGTGAATTACTTTTTCAATGCGGCTGAATTTCGTCCATTCGATGTTGGAGATACTTTAAGATTCGAGGACGAATCCTTTCAAAGAGGGGGAAGATGATATGGATCAGGGCCTATGAGTTGCATTAGTAAACTTTAGTTGTTTTTAATTAATTTTCAGCATTTTAATTTAGAGTCATTTGTTGTCTTTAATTAATTTCTAGCTTTTAAGTGTTAAATTTAAGTCTTGGTAATTAGAGGATGCATTGAAGATGGTTGGGAAGATAGAGGTTACCATTTAATAAAAATGCATTAAAGATGGTGGTTGGAAGATGTTGGTTGGAAGATGGAGAACTCTTTTAATGTTTTATTTTGACTTTTTGGAATTTACATTAAATAGGATAAAATCTCTACAAGTCTATATAAAGCCTTATATCCTTTCATTTGTAAAAACAAGACTTTTGATTAATGAAATTTGAGATCTCACATTGAGACTTTTCCCTTAGAATTTCAATTCTTGTGATAGAATGCATGCAAGCCATTCAATCTAACCTTAATCTAATTCTAGCTGTTTTCTCGGGGTTGATCTAAATTCGTATAGGGAGGTGTTAATTTCTTAGTTTCAAAGGTTCCTGCTTATCAATAGCTTGGATCTTTGGGCTGAAGGTTAGGATTGCCTTATCACTTTCTTTCATTCTTTCTTTCTCTTCTTTTGTTGATGGCTATTCTTTTATCTACTTGCAAAATTTCTCGCATATTTGTCTGCTAAGGTGGTATTTGGAAGGAGGATGAACGAAATTTGGTAGGGGTAATCTTGGGGGTTTTGAAGTAAGAGGTGACATTGGGTGTGAGGAATTTTTGCTAGAGTTGTATAAACTAAGTGGGATTGACCCGAACCAACACGACCTTATCCTAATATGTCTTTACAATTTTGGATCAAGAATTCCTACTTATTTGATAAGGAAAGACCAGGAACTAAGTCTTTTTAAATGGGAAATTTTAAAACTATGCTTAAGACATATATCAGAAAACCTGATTCCAGACAGTTTATTTTTCTTACCCGTTGTGACTAAAAAACATCCCTCCGTAATGTCCTTTATGAGGGGGAAGATGTGCACACTCAATGAGACAAACGTAGAATTGTCGTCTCACTGGCCTTAATGGCAACTCGGTTCGTAAGAGACGAAATCATCTCATATGCCCACACCTAAAAATTTAATCATTTAATAGAAGAAAAGAAAGAACACAAATCGAAATTTATGGGTTTTACGAAAATGTTACCTAACCTGGAAGGAAAAATGGAATTCGTACATGTTGTATCTCGTGGTCGAATCGAGGTTATCACGGTTAATCGCACGGGATAAAGCTCTCTTCAAGTCGATGATCGTCTTACTGAATATGTCCCCGCTCCAGTCGTAATTGCAGAAGATCTCCCAATCGTCCATGAGCCCCAGGAGAAGATGGTCAAACTTTTGTTTCTTCTCCCTCCCCATTATCACAAAGTTGACGACGCATGCAAGCACAACCTTCACCGCATCCTCGTCACTCCTAAAGTCTAGGGCTAAGAACTGCTCCTCCGCTTCAGACTGCTTCTTATTCATTTTGTCATCGAAGTACAAGCTCCTAAGCCTATTGGGGTCTGCAACCCTACGTACATCCCTCATTCGTACTTTGGATCCAGTTATGAGGTCAAACTCATACTTACCAAACGTCACTCTATTCCCAAATAGATTAAAAGAATGACGTCTGATCTCTCATCTATGACCTCTCTAAGAAGCAAGCGTTGTATATGTTGGCCATTAAAGGCGAGGTTACAATCTAGGATGAGTCTGAAAATAGTTTGCCTAAACATATCTAGTTAGACCCTAGTTAACTTCTACAGGATGACTTCACGGGTGTGAACTAGATGACTACAAGAGGTCAACTGTGCCCTAAAGTAGTCCTCAAACGAGATCCTTGGCTTCATACTTACTATATACCTACATATATCAAATAATAAGGTAAATAGTAGGGTAAGAACAAAGAATCTGTAACCTAAATGACATGACCTAATGTTTTGGGCAGTTTGTCATTTTTCCCATAAAGTCAAGTTCATTTCCTTACGAGAAAAATGACAGAAAGCTCAAATTTCCTGGTAAGTTCACATTTATAAGGAAATTATTGGACCACCATAATTTCTGTGAAATTAGAGAGGAAGTTACATATGAAAGAAAGAGGATGGAAAGAAGAAAATTGAGTTTAGGTTTTTGGGTGATTCCCGGTCAATCACAACAAGAATCACCTCTCAACTATAGTGAAAATTTTCGATTGAAATATCAGTAGGAGAAAATTCTTTTTTCTCCCAATTTCCAATTTCGACAGAAATTTCAAGAATTGTTTTTAAAAAAATTTCTCCCATTTTGATAAAATTTCGAGAAATTTTTTTAATTTTTTTGAAATCAGCCATGTTAGCTCAATTCAAGTTTTTTCAGTTTTATGATCATGATTACACACAATTGTATAGTTTTCACATGCTAATGTTATCTCTAACGAAGCATGAAGGTTTTTCAATATGTTACTTTTTCTAATTTCCAACTTTTCTTAATTTTCAACTTTATTATCAATACAAAACTTTCATTTCTAAAGGAATTGAATTTATAAAACCCACCAAAAAAAATTATATTTATTTTTAACTTCATTCAAACCTTTTCAATTAAATTTCCACATCATTCCACTTCAAAACTTATCAATTTTTTTTTTATTTTTTATTTTTATAAATACTTGATTAGTAGTTTTCATCATTCGTTGATGTCTTCGGCCTATACATCATGGCTTAAGGATAAAGCTGAGCTGACCCGTAGGATATATTATATAAAAAAGCAAAACCGACAGAAACTTTGTTCTGCATAAACAGTTAAATGGAACTGGAAGTACATACTTTAGAAAGGCATCTTATGTCAGAAAACAAAAAAGAAAAAAAGTTGGTGACTGTTTAACTTTTTCAATGAGTAATTTTTATTTTAGAATTTGTATAGAATTCAAATGTTTATTTAATAAAAGTAAAAATTATAATTTTAAAATAAAGAGGCAACTAGTATAAATTTCAAACACATCAAACTAAAAATAAAATCGTAACGAAATAGGACTTTAGTTTTTGTTTTTGGCTTTTAAGTATTGCAGTTGTTTTAATTCACAATTTTCTTACCATAGTCTTCATCTTTACTAAATATAAAACATTGGAATTCTTAGTTAAATTGCAAAATCAAAGACAAGCTTTTAAAAAAAAAAAAATTTCTTTTTAGTTTTTGAAAATTAACTTGGATTTTGACAACAATCTTAAAAAGTAGAAAATAAAATCAACAAATCTATAGGTGAAAGTAGTGTTTGTAAGTTTAATATTTAAAAAAAAAAGACAAAAAATAAAATAGTTATCAATGTTAATTACTATTATTTGAAAATTAAAAATTACCCATATTTACAAATCTATTTTACACGAATTAATTCAGATTATTTATATAATGTCAATTACTATAATAACCTTCCAATATTGTCATCTTTATTATTTTTAGAAAATAATACTAAGAGTACTGAAAAGGAAAAAATCTTTCCATATTCTAATAGATTTGAAATAAGAAAAAAAAAAACCCTTAAATAAAAACCTTCCTTTTTCAAATATGATTTTGAATTTTACCAACCGATATTAAAAATAAAAAAATAAAATAAAATAAAATAAAAAAAAAACCCTTCATTTTTTGAAATCAACTACATAAATCAAAATTTTATAAACTTGCCAAATTCGAAAACAAATGCAAAATAAAAATATTCAAAGATTCCAATTTCATAATAAAAACCAATAATAATTAATTGTAATAAGGATATTTTGTAAGCTCAAATTTAAGGAAAAAAACTAATGAAAACCCATGAATAAAAAAAAACTATTTGGGACAATTTTGATAATATACAGTAAAGTTGAGTCATTTGACACAATTCTCAACTTTAAATCTTAATCCTAATCTCACATATTTTGTTTGGCTTAAAGAGTTTGGTGGCGTTTGAGACAAAGAGTGGAGTTGTGAAGTCTAGAGAGTTGTGAACTCATGAGGCTTATAATGTAACAAATTAATAAGTCATAAAATTAATGTTTTTTTAGTTGGGGGCACACAAACTCCTTGAGCCAAACAAGGAAGGAGTTCACAACTCCACTCGCCTCAACTTCTACTCCCAACTCCTTGGACCAAATACCCCATTACTTTTTCTCTACTCTTAAAGATTATCATTGTTTTCCCTTTTGAATGTTATTCAACATATTGCTATCCTTGTAATACTTATGGTGCTCTAATTACATTTAGGGACCCTTTGTTTTTCGAGTATTCTAGATTCCCATGAAAGTGGGCATTTAGATTATCGTGTTTGTTTTGCATTATTATAAGTAAAGATGTCCACGGAGTGGGGCAGGGATGACTTCTCCGCTCCCATCCCGCCAAATTCTCCATGGGGATTGGGGCGAAAATTTCCCGCGGGGAATTCGTGGGGATCGGGTTTCCTGGGGAATTTTTTTCCGTTTAATTTTTTTAAAAAAAGAAAATCAATTAACATAAATCACTATTATGGAAAAGTTTAAATTAAATGGTTAACTTTTATATGATTAATTCTACATGAACAAATAGAATTTAAGGAGAAATTAATCAAAAATTTCAAGTTCAAATAAATAATTATCTATCAAAATATTCATATATATAATCTAAATTTATTAAAATTTAAACATATTGTTTTTTTTTACACTAATTCAAACATATTCATTATTTTGACCATTAAACAATAAATCTTGAAAATAAAATAAAATATTTATATAATAAAAATAAATAACATAACATTAAATTACTATAATAAATATAAGAAAAAAAGCCTAACGGGGCAGGGACGGGGGCGGGGAATGCATTTGGCTTTTGGGAAATTTTTTCTCTCACTCCCTCCTCCATTCCCGGCCTAAACGGGAATCTCCGCCCCGTTTGTGGCGAATCCCCACGGGCCCGTCCCTATGGGAAAAGTGGACATCTCTAAATATAAGATGGTCCGACATTTAGAGATTCTCGAGTATCCTAGAATGCCCTTATGGAGAACATCTCAAGAGTTTTGGATGCACTCCTGAAATATGGGTTTCCTGGATTTCCATGTTGAGGGCATCCCATTTTACTTTTTTGTCCTTCATTTTTTTTCTTTTATATATATCACCCTTCTTTATTTATATTATATAATTAAAATAAATCTTGTCAATCATATATATCAATCTTTTTTTTATATCGTGGTTGTTTTCATTTTTTTAAACAAGATATTCAAATTTAAATTTATTTTATAAAAAAAATTAATTGTTATATTTTGTTGGAAAAAATAACATATAAAATAATATAAATGGTATTAATTTAAAAATATATTCGAATTCGTAAAAAAAAATGTTATATTAAGTTCAAGTTAAATTAATTATAAATTAATAAATAGCTGTAAGAGCATTCTTGGAACATAATGTAAATTTAACACATTTCCAAATAGAAATTATAAGAAACAAATATATTTATCAAAGTATTCTCAGATATCTAAAAAAATATTCTTACAAAACAAACATGGTTATCTAAAGATTTCGAACCGTAATTTCGAACATTTATAATTTTGGGCATCTAAAGGTTTCAGTTATCTACGTCCCAAAAAACAAACCGCCCCCTAGGACATTGTCTGGGAAAGATTTTATTTGTATGGTTGAAAATCACCCCAACATGACACTTTTAAGCATTATTTTCATACCATCAAAATTAATTTTGAATGTTTAAAATATATGCATACATATTTGTATATCGTTGCATCTATCTTTTTGCAACTTGTCAGTTGTCCAATCACAGTTTGCTATGTGGTAAACATTTTTTCTTTTATAAAAAGTATTCAAGTTTTTTTCCACTAATAAATTGCAAAAAGATGAGTATGTATAAAAATATGTTGGTTAAAATACCATTTTGGTCATTGTACTTTGAAGTTTGTTAAATTTTAGTCCCTATAATTTCAAATGTTCAATTTTAGTCATGTACTTTAAACAAATCTTAAATTTAGTCCCTTCTGTGTGTTTATTGTTGATTTTTTTTTTAAAAAAAATCTTTGTTAATGTTAGGGCTGATGCGCTAAATCTCGTGATCTTGTAGTTTGTAAACTTGTATTGTACAAACAAATTATTTATTTAATAGTACAACAGTTATTTTATTTGACATTTAGTTGCATTAACCCAAAACCAATCAACTAAGATCCTAGATTATTAGCTGTAACTTAAACACGTATGTGGAGACATACAAGTGAATCGTGTTTAAGTGATAACCTAAACGATCTGTAATAGATGGATAAGGTTAGGTACCTTATCCTGGTAACACTACGGATACGACCCACTTTGTGATTGTTACAAGTGTTGTAAAGTGTCACAAACGTTTCGATCCTAAATGTTCATGTGGAGACATGTGAGTGGAGGTATCCTATACATGTGAGACATGTATAAGACTGGACCATGAAATGTTAACTCTCTCTTTATAATGTCGTTACTAGAAGAGACTTACATTTCACTAGGATGACCATAAATGACTTGACTTGAATCTTGAGTGAGTTGTGGACTTCTGCTTATGAGGGCGATCCTTTAATCTGTATGGGTGAGAGTGACCAGTTTCCCGACTCAATAAGTCTACCATTTTGGGGATTCGTCTGATTAGGGAACTGGGAACGCAGCTACACAAGAAGAAATCACTCCTCCCCTACTATTTGGGTAAGTAGATAAATTGCTCTTTTAAGAGCTGATTCCAAGGCTTGAACAATGTGGTGCAACACTCTCTCCCGGCCTGAGAGAGTTTTGGTTATAGTTGGACTATGACTAATTGTTCATTAGAGGGACTATGACTAAAGGAGTTAGATGTAACTACAAGGGTAAAACAGTAATTTTGACCCAGTTGTACTTATGAACAATTTGTGAAGGGTCTACGCGCTGTTGATTGGTTATATCAAATGGACACAAGAATATATCTATAGTGCAAAGAGTACAGCTGTCAGTCTTTAGTGGAATGACCTACAGTTAAAGAACGTTGATTAAATTAATTAAAGAGTTTAATTAATTAATCAAGTATCATTGGAGCTTCAATCTATAGGTCCATAAGGTCCCCTCGGTAGCTCAATAAGGATTAATGAGAATCAAATTAATTTTGGGATTAATTTGAATCATTCAAATTAATTGTATTTGATACAATTATTATATGTATGTGTTACATTAGTTTAATGATAGAAATATATTTGAATATGATTCAAATATAATTTATATGAATATGATTCATATTCATATAAAAGCAATAGGTTAAAACTAATATGAATGTGATTAGTATTAATATTATAAGTTATATGAGAGAATTTAAACTATAGTTTATATTATATTTGATATAATATATTATAGGTTATATGTTATATGGGATATAATATATGGTAATATGTTAAGTTGGTTAATATATTTAATTATTTAATAACTCTCTGGGAATTATTTCACAGAGAGTGGGAAGTTATTCGATAACTTCTTCACTTCCTCATTCATCTCTCATATATGCAGGATTTTGAACAAGGAGGGGGAGACATATTTGTGAAATTAAGAAGAAAAATTTACTCTCCTCTCTGAGATTTTACTCTCAAATCCATTACTTCCCTTTTTCACCAAAATATTCACAGAAGCCCACAACAGGTGTTTGAGGAAGATCTCGTGATGGTGTTCTGTACAAGTCTTGGTTTTGCTGTCAACGGGTGTTCGAGAGAAGAATAGTTCGAGGCTCTTGCTTAAGAAAGGAAACTAAAAGAAAGTTTTTCAAGGGTAAGTGTGCTACTATCACTTTCCTTTCCTTTTGGAAAGCATGCTTAAACAAAATACGTTTATCTTGTTTCTATTCTCTGTTTAATTGAGGTTTGTAAAATAAAATTCTAAGACACAAGGCGACCAAACGCCTCTGCTTCGGGAGTTCCATTCCTTTAGTTATCTATTAGCATATTCACTCTAAATTTTGAAATATATTCACATATTATATTTCTTTTCATGAAAATTATTATTATTTTAGCCAATTTCGATAACAATTATTGAGGGACTAAATTTAAGATTTATTAAAAGTATAGGGACTAAAATTGTTCAAACCTCAAAGTACATGGACCAAAATGGTATTTTAACCAAATACATTTTGGAGCCATTTTGATCATGACAATAATAATTTGAGAAAGTTTCAATTTACACTCTCAGCTATGGTGTTGTATCAATTTAGACATTGAATTAATAATTGTATCAATTTACCCCTAACTTTCATAACTATATCAATTAACACCCTCATCCAGACTTAGTTCGAAAAATATCGTGTGAAACATATAATTGTTTCAATTAAACTTTTAAATTATTATAAGTGAATCAATTTAGACCATTTATTGACATTACATTTTAAAATCATTCATGCATTCAATTTTTACACGTGTGTATCGCAACGTCATTGCGGTGAAAAGTTGGGAGTCGCCATTAATCATGGTGGGATGTGATTAGTCACCATTTTTTAAAGAAAAATTAGTCCATTTTATCAAAGATAAGTTAGGGGGTCGATTGAGCATATAAAAGATATTAGCACCCTACAACACAAGTCTAAAAGGTTTTATTTCCTTGTAAAAAATTTAATGAATTTTTTTTAAAAAAATGGCTAATTGAACGGTTCTTAGGTAGAGGTGTTCACGATCAACTTAAGTACCTCAACCTAGATAGAATTATTATTCCTTATAGTTAATTTTATTTCAATTTCCACAGCAAAATTTAAATTTAAATGATATCTCGCCTCATTCTAACTTTAAGAATAAAATAGAGTCGAATTTTGTGAGTTGAGATGTGTCTTTCGATTTATTATTATTATGCTCTAATTCTCTTCTTAGATAAAACTTACCTCAAGAATTTGAGACATTTGACAACTTCAATTCCATCATAGAATTTACACATTATGAGTAGTGTAAACTATTAAAAAAATAAAAATAATAAAAAAAGGAAAAAAGATACTTTTTGGTCCCTCAGTTTTCAAGAATGTGTGCATTTGATCCCTGAAGTTTCAAATTAACCATTTTAGTCCCCGAGTTTTCAAGAATAGGTTTAAAAGGTCCCTCAACTAATACATCTATTAAATTTAAATATAAAATTGATTAGGTGATATGTCAAAATGACTTAGTATGTATGTGTGTGTGTGTATATATATATATATATCAATATTGGCCACCTCTCTCTTCTTTCTGCCCTCTTTCTCCCTCCTCTCTCTCTCCTCCCTCTCTATCTTCTCTCTTTTGTGGTATTACTCATTCGGGTTGATAATGGTCGTCGCACTTGCTTGCTTCCACTCAGGGCTTGGTTGGTCGTCAAAATCTGAATCTTGCATTTTCCAATTCAAACTTCAATTGCACTCAATTAAGATTTAAATGCAATAGTTTTTAAAGAATAAAGAAAGAGGGAGTGGAAGGACGAAGAAGAAGACGTGTGCTTCGCCAGTGGCAACCTATTTAAATGCAATGCTTCATTCATTTGATGATTCAATATACATATATGTATTTTGTAGAATAAAGATTTGACAAAGGTCTCATTGAGTTTGAAATTGAAGATGTGTGGTGAGGCGTCCGTTGAAAGTTTTGCAACTTACATTTGGAGGGAGAGGGAGCTGCAAGTTGGTGTGGGAGAAATTACCGAGGAGCAACAAACTTGTAAAAAATCTTACATTTGGAGGGAGAAATTACCGAGAGAGTGAAGATGAGGATGGAGGAGAGAGCGAGGTGGCTAAGAATAAAAATATAATATATATTTACCAAGTCATCTTGCTACATCAGCTATCTAATTGATTTTATATTTAAATTTTATAAATATATTAGTTAAGAGACCTTTTAAACCTATTATTAAAAATTTAGAGACTACCAATTTGAAATCTTAGGAACCAAATACACACATTCTTGAAAACTCGACGACGAAAAAAGTATTTTTAAAAATTAAAAAAAAAAAAACATTTAGAAACTCATTTGAAAAATTAAAGTAGAAATTAAGCTGAAGTTTCCATTTAGAATAACGAATTAATACTAATTTGAGTTTTATTTGAAAATTCAAATTGGAACAAATTGAAATTCAAAAGACAATTTAAAATTAGATCTAGATTAAGAAATGTTTATGAAATACTAAACTACATGTGGGATTGAAATTCACTTTAAAACTTCAAATTAAAACTAATTTGATACCAATTAGGAACTTTCAAACCAAAAGTAAAAAATAAAAAAAATGTAAGCCTTAAATTAAATTTATTTTAGTTATACTTTGATTAAGATTTGGGTTATTTGTTTGTTGAAAAACGAAAATATGGTTCGAAATTTGGGTTATTTGATTTAGATTTGAGTTTTCCCTTAGATCCCTTCACAATTTTCAGTATCAAAAGAAGTATACAAATTTCTTCAGAAAATTCCCAAAAAAGGGAATAAACTCAAGTTTCAAATTGTTCCTATAATAAATGAATTAAGACTAAATGCAGGCTTTTAGTAACTTAACTGTTCTTTCTCCCCATGGTTGAAGGCGTATATGTAGCTTTTTCCCTCCCTTCTACAGAAAATGAGAGAGGATTCACCTTATTGTTAATAGAAATTTACATAAGGGAGATTACAATGAAGCAGCAAAAACTAGAAACTGTGCACATCCATGATCCATCTAACCTCTGCTCTTTATTTTACAACTTCGTATACACGACCACAATGGAAGGATGTCCTTCTAATCCAAGGAGAATGCTCCATTGCAGTACCTGTAGAGCACAAATAGGAAAAAAATTACCAGTTTGTAGGAAAAGATGAAAAGATTTTTCATAATTTTTTGGAACATGTCATCGTTGTTGCAGGCTTGCAGCTAATTGCTTTAGCTTTTGCTTTCAGAAAGCAAGTACGTGACACTCCTCGACTTGAAAGCTCTAAAGAAGATGAAAACTGACCCCATTTTAACTGATTAGTAAGTGATAGCTGTTAGGTTTGCAAGAATGACTGAGGAAACCAACAGAACCCACTCTCGTGACATGATCAAAGCTCAATCCACCACTTTGAGGAAAGAGATGAGGCAGTCTACCACGAGAAATCACTCACGATGGACAAGAAGTGCCAACAACGTGAGCTTTACTGCCTGGCTTTCAGCCTTATTTCTTGATCCAACTTTATGACTCTTTGAGACCTACTTACTTTGTGCTTGGCTCGGGATATCCTCCTTTCTTCCAAGCTTTTCTTGGTGTAAGCTATGTGAACTCTTCTGTAATTACTTTCTTGGTGACACTTTGACGGAGAAAATGACCAATTATATAAGTTGATGTGCGAGCCTTCTGGTATGGACATGGCTATTGCTATCGATTATTTAGTCATGCTGAAAAGTAAAATAAAAAAAAAAAAAATGAATCATACCTGTTGCTGAATTTCTCCACCATATCAGAGGCATAGAGCAGGGTTTCGTTGGCTTTCTCCAGAACCATATAAAGCTCTTTCCCTCTTGTGATTCGAGAAATAACCCAAGCATTATTTTTTGCTCTGATAGTTACTTCCAGTTCTTTTTCCTCACCATCGCCATCCTGTTTTGCTCGACTCTTCTCCAGATCAACCTTTTCTCTTAACTTGCTCATGGCAAGTAAAGATTCCTATAATTCAAAGCTCAAATAAGAAATCTCAATCCTCAATGGATGACTAGGAAACAAGTTCAAGTATGCTCATGGCAAGTAAAGATTTCTGTAATATTTAGCCCAATTTGATAACCATTTGATTTTTGAAAATTAAGTTAATAAACACTACTTCAATGTCTAAGTTTCTTTGTTTGGTTAGCAGCTTTCTATATGAATAATTAAAAACAAATAAATTAATTAATTAATTAATTGATTGATTAAAACCTGTTTTTGGTTTTAAAATTTCACTAAAAATTCAAATGTCTCTTTAAGAAATGTGAAAACTACACTAGGGAAAGTGAAAGGAAATAAATATAAATTTCAAGAACTAAAAACTAAAAACAAAATTATTATCAAAGGGGAAGCTTAATGATTGACCAAAATAATAATAATAATAAAAAAAAAAAAAAAAAAAAAAAAAAAGAAAAAAACCTGCAGCGAAAGTTGGAAGAAAGAATGGCCAAATTTCTTGTAAATCCATATTCAAGCTGAATGGGTTAGAAAAGTAAAAAAAAAATTGTTTAGATCCTTTACTTTAGGGAGCTAAATGCTTATGACATACTTAAGAATCCTTAAGAAGATTCCTTGCAGCTGCCCATCTCTAAATTGGTGTAACGTGTAAAAAGTGGCAAAGAGGACCATATTTTCTTCCATCGCCCTTCATATTTGTGGCATAGAACATTCAAGTATTTCAGTTCAATGTTGTTACTTGTCCTAGAACCGTTAAACGAGGTCAATAAATATTTAGAAATCATCCCTCTGGATGAAAACTACAATCCAATGGTTTAGAGCAACTTCGTAGAAAACTTGACTACAAAGAAATGAAGCAGGGTGTTCACTAATATAGAGAGAAGATTTAGAGGATATGAGATATCATTATATGTTCAGTCTCTTTTGGAATGCCCTTTCAAGAGCGCTTTGAAACTAAGGTTTCATTGAGAAAAAGAAAGAATATAAGGACATATCAAAAGCTTCTTGTAATTATTCTCCCTCACTTGTGCTAAAAGGAGAGATTTGACTAGGGACACTTTTTCTGATATATATTTCGATGTTTTGAAACAAAGCTTATTTCTTAGTTATTGTCAAAGAACACCTTTACCTTTGAGAGGGTGGTAACCTTTCCTGGTGGTGAAGCCCTGGATATTCGTCTATCACCATCTACCAGTAAATAACGATACCCACCAACATGATAAGCATTTTCCCCACCCCAGCCCTTTGACAATTTTTCTTCAACTTTCATGATCTTCAGGGAAGCCTAGAAGATAGCAAGAAATTAATCCAATGAATGGAAGGAATTAAAAGATTCATAAATCAGTTTAATAGACATTAAAAAAAATTACCAAGAGTAGCCAAACTAGAATATTTATCAATTGCATTATTAATATTAGAATGACTTTATTAGAAATGTTATCAGATGCGATGCTGACTACATTTTAACATTTATTGTGGTAAATTTTATTCTTCTAAATTTCCTTAACATGGTTCAGACTCCAATAGGAGACAAAAGAGATGATAATTGAGAATCGATAAATACTGGAACCTATACTCCCCCCTGTGCTCATCTCTTCCTTTAATCTCTCTATTTCTAGTATAATTTTACACTCTTCTCCCACTGTGAAGTTAGATGATATTTCGTCTCTCTTGTTGTCCTTCTACTCTTCTAATTCTTCCCTACCAATCTGTCCAACATCTAATGCTTGGACATAAAATCACCATTTCAAATCAAGAAATTATGGGATAACAAATAATCAAATCCATTAAAAGAGATAACCAACTAACATTTTCAAGAATATACTGCCTGACGATTGAAATGCCTTGTTCCCCATTAGGTATTGAGGAAACAGGAACAAGAAGAATGAGAGTCAGGCTTTTATGCTGATGTACATACAGGCACATTTGCTCCCCCGTTTGAAAAAGCCAGATTTTTGAGGTGGAACCAACCCAGCCACTTGCCTCCATACCCCAAATATCAGTTTCTAGAAAACCATCCTTTCCTTTTGACCATTTTCCATGCTGCAAGGGTCGTATCACACGGTTACCAACATTTCCACCATGTTGGGCAACATGAGGAGCAACATTTCCTCTGATTAAATACGACCAAGAACTTGCGCCAGAAGATAAGACACGTGGAGTCAGTCTCAGAACAGCATATGAAAATAAATTTGTAGTGTCATCCTGAAAAAGAGGTTGCAATCAACTGCTTTAAAAATTTTAATGACCCATATTATATTTTAAAATAGAATTCAGTCTATGGATATGTACTTGGTTTTTAGCATCCCCATGCATTTCAGCTTTTATAATATGAAATTGGAAAAATACAATAAAATTTGATGAACATCAACTACTTAAAGATCAAACCATACAGGAGAAAGCGTTGTAGACACCAGCAAGTCCTGAAATAAGATCATAGAGTGGCATGATGCGTTTCCAATGCAAGAATCAAGTGTTCTAACAAGTGCCTGCAATAAGTATAAAATTCAATCAACTCCAATGTACAAAAATAAAAATGTCAACAAAGCTCCAACTCTTCGCTACTTTCTTCATTCCTAACATAGCAGGGTGGCGTGGGAACCAAATAGTTTTGTCATCACGTCAAAGTAAGAGTTTTTCAAACTCAAATTCATTTTCAAAGATTCCTATTTAGATTTTAAAGACAGGTAACAGGTTGATATAAAGCCTTAAAGCTCTACAACTCTAAGCGGAAAGCATAAAGAGATTAAAAAAAGTAACCCAAGGAAAGGGCACGGAGTAGGTATCTCCTTTTTAACATGTAGAGCAAACATTGTGGTGGTTTCGGAGGAATTAAAGACAGATTGATCTAAAGCCTTAAAGCTCTACAACTCTAATTGAAATAATAGAAGAATTTTTTAAGGTGAGGTGGTTTCGAAGGAATTCTTTTGTAACAATGTACAACATAGATCTTCTTGGTGTTGTTCCAACCACAAGAAATCCGTTGGTAACTATAGCCATGATTATTAATGATTGGAGGACTATTCTTTTGTTTCTTCCTCCTGATTGTCTATTAATACATATTCTCTCTGTTTCTTGAAGAGAAAACCTGCGACTCCAAAAGGAACAAAAAAATTTAAGAATATACGACACACATACAAGTTCTTGAAGTTTTTTTACAAGGACAAACCTGAACTTCAAGGGCAGCATCTCGTCCTATGGTCAGCATCTGTACAGTTCCACGTACCTTTAAACAGTCTACAAATGATGGTAACTGCAGTTTCTTCCCAACTAGAAAATCTGCCTCGAAAGAGAAGGAAGGAGTTAAGCATGACATACAGTAATTTCAATCCCAATCTTGACATTCAGCAACTTCAATATTACCACAGCAGCACATATCCAATGCAGACCGCTTTTGACATACTGACAATTAGTAACTTACAATGAAATGTTTTGAAACAAGGGTTATAAATACTTGACTTCATGAAAAACATTTTAGGTGAAAAATGGCTGCAAATGACGTACCATTGAGATAATCCATGATGAAGGAATACAAATGTGATCTGGAAACTTCTCCAGTGGGTTCTTTCTCAAGTAATAACCTTATAGATCCATGAAACATTAGAAAAAGAGAGTGGATTTCCTTAAGAAGCTTCTGCAATGCATCAATCCGCCAAATTGCTTCTAACTCCTTGTTTTTCTCCACTACCTAACCTAACATGGATAATTCATTAGATATACATAGCAATTAAAGTTTAAGAATGCTTCTTTAGATGACTGGAAACACTTGAGAACTACAAAAAGCATGACTGGAAACACTTCACAGGTCAATTGCAACTACGTGCATGATTGAAACAAAAGAGACCAAAGAAAAATGGTATGAGATTTACTTTTCTCAAAAATAAAATTGATAAGTGGTAAGCCTTTAATTCTGTCATATTGAACTTTCTTCTACCCTAAGAAGCCTGGAGTAAAATGTGAGCGTTTAATCTAAACATATGTCAACACAAATAGAGATGTCACCATAAATAATCGAAAGTTATATAAACAAAACTCTAATGCCTGGAAGTAACTCAGAATTCTAGGATAACACGCTGGATATTATATGAATTACAGGACAATTAACAAGTAAGATTAGCTGTAAGGAAGAAAAAAAAACAATGTGTAAGTAAATTATTGAACCAGATCAACAATGTTTCCATCTAAGTGACACCAGGCTAGCATGTTATTTACATGGATGATAAAACATAAAATATGTGACCATCTGAATGTAATGGTCCCAAAACAAAATAATACTACTACCATTTACTGATACATTATTTAGAACAAAACTGTACCAGAACCATCCATATGTCTTGCTCAGCCTCAAAAAATACATGAGAGTGCTTCTCTGCTTCAATGACCTCACAAGCTGCCTCTGGGGAGAATGTTCTGCATGAAGTTTCATTTTTCATTTAACTACCAAGAACAGACAAGAAAATGTATATACATTTAAGAATCTTTGAGCATAACTTAAATCAACAGGGTTTACTTCGTTATCTCATTAAAACTAATCAACCGTAATGAGAAAAGTGGACCCAAGTAACTTCCTAGATATCTTACTAAAGAACGTAATTGGAGGAGTCCACAAGGACCTTGTTTAGTGAAAGATTATTTTCAGCCCAGAAGAAAAATATGCATCCATTAGAGTATCATTTGTGATCCATACATATATGAAATTTTACTCAGAGAAAAAGTTTATTCGCATATTTCATTACTAGTTCCCAACCTTTTTTGAGCAATTTCTGTCATTCTTGTTTCTTATATTTTCTCTTCAAATATTTCTGGATGATGGATACTCTTTTTTTTTTCTTTTTTCTGTAGAACAAAGAATGATACTGACCTTGTAAATGTGATAAGTCCTTCACTGAGGCCAATAATATACAATTGTTTTGTAAAGGGTAAATCAGCTGGATAGAAAAATAATATCTTATCCAGCTCTTGCCCCTCCTGTTGTCCTCTCCTTGAATCAAATACACAGAGTTGAATGGCCTCAGAAACAGCAGTAGTAGCAGTCGACAGCCCCATTATCTACTTCTCTAGTCAAAATCCTTCCGGAAGGAGAAAATTAACAATTACCCCCTGTTATGAACCACTGAATTTGGAAGGATTTGAAATCATTTCTAGAAAAGAAAAAATTAGGGTTTTCAAAATCAAAATGGGTCGGATTTGACAAGATTTCGAATTGAAATTTCTCTTGCTCCAAATTTGCCCAATGTCGAAATAGAGAAGAAAAAAAGAAAAAACAAAGAAAAAAGAACTTTGATCACGACGATAGACCTCGAGATGGAAGCATTATGGAAATGGCACCTTCCAGAGTGAGGTTAGAGTAGAGAGCGAAATAAGAGAAGGAGAAAGAATATTGATAGAGGGGTGTGCCGACGACCGACGACGGAGTGGGGTTAGTGTGGCGGTGTGTGGCCGTCATAGGGAGTGAAGGAGAAGAAAGGAACCTGGGAGGGTGGCCGATCTGCGGCTGGATGTCGATGGGAGAGAGGAGAAATACAGAAGAATAGAAATCGAAAGAGATGCAGGGAGAAGAAAACAATGGGCTCTAGGGCTTTTGCGGGAAAAAGAAGATGAACAACATTACTGGATAAATTCTCCAAAATAACCTCCTTAACTTTTCACATTATAAAAATAACATTCTTTTTGAAAATTCCTTGAAAGAGTTTTTATTGGACCATCTCGCCCTAGATTGAGATTAAGTAATGTTAACTTCGAATAGAATAGTCGTGTGAAAGGACGAAAATATCTCCGATGCAATAGCTTCTTCACCACTAATTCAGTACCTTTTTACGCACCGTTTCACTACCTTCTCACGTTTCTTCTTCATCAAGAGTTATTCTTTGCAATTTTCTGCATCTCGAAGTGATTTTCTATCTGTTCGGTGTTGGTTTCATTCGTTATAGTAGAGGTATTTAACTACTCCCTCCGTTTTAGTTAAAGATTTGATTTTTGTGTTAGGTTTAGAATTCATGTGAAAATTTAAGAAATTTGTTGCATTTTTATGTGTCTAGGATTACAAGCCATTTAAGCATCATCTCGACCCATTTCAATTTGAATCTCGGCTGAGATTGGATGAAGGTGTCCTGAGATTCATATAATCTCTCCTGAGATTCAAAATGATTTTGAGGTTTTACGACAAGATATATTACATCTCAGGGCTTATGTGGCCTGAAATTGACCCCAAATCTCAAATCTCCGGACTCGATCTCGGTTGTCATTGTCCAGTGGATTTAAGACAGCATGCCCTAAACCCCCCAAATCTCGTGGCATCCGCTGGTGATAGTGGCTGATAAAGGAAACTACCTCAATCACGTTTGAGAACTCCCCTTTAAACAAGGTGAACCCCCACAACAATAATAAGAATAACCCAATTAACGAATTGATAACAACTCCAAGAAAGCTAAACAAATTTGGGTTGGAAGATTGATCAAAGATTAAGAAGAAAGGAGAACTTGTTCCTAACTTCAAATTTTTGAATTCTCCACAATCTAATTAACCAAACTAGATTGAAAGGTCTAAACATGCATTCTAAACACAAAAATACAAAGAAAAGCATAAAAGCTTGAGAGATTTAACTCTATAAAAAATTCACTCAAATTCAAAGTCTTGTTTCCAAAATGTTGGAATTACAACCCTATTTAAACTAATTGAAAAGACACCATGAAAGGACATAACCTTTCACCAAATTGTCTAAATTTATCTACACCCTTTCAACTACTCTAATAAATATAAATACATGAAATTAAATTGGATACATATGACATTAAATATGTGAATAAATCTGGATTTTTAGATTCATTATGACTCTTGGATGTTCAAGTGTCTTTTGGAGCTTTAAAGGTTGCATATCTTCATCATTTGCTGAAAACTTAGCTTGGAAGCAACCATTTAATCCTTCTTGTCTTTGGTCCTTGTGACATTATGATTGCCTCATGATTGGGTTGACTTGGAATGCTCTCCCAATGATTTTTAGCACATACTTCAATTGAGCTGGTTTGAGCTTGTTGAGCTTCATTTTTCTCTTGTAAAACCTCATTGTCTCCTTCACTTGTCGGCTCCTTATCATTTTCCCCCTCTTCGAAAAGATTCGTCCTCGAATCAAAATTACCTACATCAAACAAGGATAAGTCAGCAACATTAAATGTAGCACTCACATGATAATTATCCGGAAGATTGATTTTGTATGTATTATTGTTTATCTTTTTCTAAAACTTGAAATGGTCCATCCCCTTGGATGTAACTTTGACTTTCTTTGGTTTGGAATATGCTCCTTTCGAAAATGAACCCAAACCCAATCCCCCAGTTTCAAAATGAGCGGTCTTCTTCTCCGATTCACTCTTTTTGCAACCTTTTCATTATGCTTCTCTATTCTTTCTTTCACTTGCTTATGAAGCTTCTTGACAAATTCAGCTTTTGATTTGGCATCAAGATGAACAAACTTGTTAGTTGGTAAAGGTAACAAATCAAGAGGTGTCTTAAAGTTAAATCCATAAACTAGTTCAAAAGGTGAACACTTAGTTGTGCTATGGATAGTCCTATTATAAGCAAACTCAACAAAAGGCAAAATTTCCTCCCACATACGAAGGTTCTTTTCAAGAATTGCCCTAAGCAAACTTATCTATGTCTAGTTTGTTGGACCGGTATGGCAACCCTAGAGAGGAATGAATAGGATTTAATTAAACTTTTTTAAAAATATATTCAATTTAAACTAATTAAATACTTTTTAAATAAATTAATAAAAACCCTAATTGATGCCAAATAACAAGATTGATAAAAAGTATGTAATAATAAACTCAATCAATCTCAACCAACAAAAACATGTCATTAAAATTAAATGCAAAAATAATTAGGAAAGAGTTAGAGAAGAAGTCACCGTAATTTTTATAGTAGTTCGGTCAAACTCGACCTACATTCACTTTTCTAAGCACCTCTTGGGATTTTGTTTAAAAATCTCCTTTGACTATTTCCAAGGATGAGAGTCGGGCCACTATTTTGCTCCTTTTTTGGGTTCAAGAGCAAACCCGATCATTTTCACGGGTTAGGATCAAACCGTTACAATGTTGTTGAAAGCTTTAAATCACATAATAAAACTCTCTAAAAATAGTGGCTATACAAATTTGAGCTCAGACACTTTAATTCTCACAATACAATAGAAATTTCTCTCAAGAATAAGATGAAAAAAAATAAAAAAAATTAGAAGCTTAAGGATAGAGCAACAATGGTGACCTTTTGCTAATTTTGAGATTTGAAAAGTGTGAAAAAGTTGAAACAATTTCGGGAAAGATGAAATTTAAAAAGAGAGGAAGGGGGCTAAAAATTTGAATTTGAATTTGAGTCATTGGACTGTGCAAAAAGTAAATTGAGTGGTTAAGATTAAAAGTAATATATATATATATATATATATATATTAATTTTAAAGTCAATTAGTCGTTAGACACAAACATATATATTATTAAATTCATTTGCTTTTAAAAATAATTAGCCGTTAGACACAAACATATATATAATATTAAATTCATGTTCTTTTTAAAATCATTTTTTTAGTTTTCAAAATCAATATCCTTTTAGTTTTCTTTTCTTTTAAATAAAATTAAAATCCACCAATTATAAAATTTAGCCTCATGTGTCACTCACTCTATAGCTCCACGTCGCACTCCTTAATTACTCCAAGTTAATGATTAATTTGGTCACGTCACCACCTCAGTTATTTTTCTATTAAGTTTGTATCATTTATAACTTTTTCATCTAAACTCCGATTTGGGTGATTCAAGAGGCGCCAGAATCATTGTTTCGAGCTCTACTCTATGGGCTATTCAAAATATTAAAATGATTAGTAAAAAATTAGGTTTGTTATCATCAAAATATTAATTAATTAATTAATTTGAGATTAAGGGTCAAAAAGCCAACACTGTTGACAACCTTAGTTTGACCATCAGTTTGTGGGTGACATGTCGTAGAAAATAATAACTTAGTGCCCAATTTTCCCCACAAAACTTTCCAAAAATGACTTAAGAATGTGACATCTCTATCACTAACAATTGAACTAGAAATGTCATGCAACCTTACAACTTCCCTAAAAAAATAAATCAACAATGTTCTTGGCATCATCAGTTTTATGACAAACAATGAAATGTGACATTTTGCTAAAACGATAAACAACAAAAAATATACTATCGTGCCCTCTCCTAGTCCTAAATAGACCAAGAATAAAATCCATAAAACAAGTCAGTCCAAGGTGCATTAGGAACAGACAAAGGTGTGTACAATCCATGTGGCCTAACTTAGATTTAGCTTCTCGACAGGTAATGCATGTACTACATGTTGGGGTTGATGCCTTAAATCTTGTGGTCTTGTAATTTGTGAACTTGTATTGTACAAATAAATTATTTATTTAATAAAATAACAATTATTTTATTTGACATTTAGTTGCATTAACCCAAAAACCAATAAACTAAGATCCTAGGTTATTCGCTGTAACTTAAACATGTATGTAGAGATATACAAGTGGATCATGTTTAAGTGATAACCTATAACAATCTATAGTAGATGGATAAGGTTAGGTACCTTATCTTGGTAACACTACGGATACCACCCACTTTATGATTGTTACAAGTGTTGTAAAGTGTCACAAACGTGTAGATCCTAAACGTTCATTTGGAGACATGTGAGTGGAGTTATCCTATATATGTGAGACATGTATAAGACTGGACCACGAAATGATTAGTCTATCGTATTAACACTGTTGCTTGATGAGACTTACATTTCACTAGGATGATCATAGGTGACTCGACCTTAATCCTAAGTCAGTTGTGAACTCCTGCTTGTGAGGGCAATCCTTTGATTTGTATGGGTGAGAGTGGCCAGGTTCTCTGACTCAATAAGCCTACTGAAACGCACCTAATTGTGTGTTTATTACTCTTTATTTAAAAGTATTTTTGGTATATTTAATGTGTTTTCTAGTGGATTTCAGTTTATAATGAAGAAAATTGAGTTTCAGAAATAATAGAATCAAACTGAGTCAAAACTGGACAAGAATCGCTCAAAAGCCCTAGAAGAACAGGGCAGCGTAGAGCAACAGCGTCGCTACGCTTCCCCTTTACGTTCAAGACCTGAGAGCGCTTATTTTTTTTTTGCACACTCAAGAGTGTAGCGATGCTCCTTGAGAGCGTAGCGACGCTATGATAAAATTAGACCAGCGTCACAATGATCTTCCGCGGCGTAGCGATGCTGGCTTTCCTTTTCCATTTAGGAGAAGGATTTGGAAATCATTTTCTATAAATAGGGAGGTTCTCAGCAGCCCTAATCATCAGATTTTGGAGTATTGGAGACCTAGAGAGAGAGTTTAAAGCAAAGTATGAAGACACCATGATGTTAGAAGGTTCGAGGATCATTGGAAGACCAAATCCATCCCGCAGATGAGCTTGGAAGCTAGATAACTTCTCTTCCCTTTCTTTACTCTGGGCTTATTTGCTGTATTTTTTTATTCTAATGTGGATTTTGTCTGTGGAAGTCATGTTAGGCTAAATTTATCATAATTTTAGGGGTTGATGAATTCTTAGGTTTAAATTGTTGAACACTTGCTTCTTGAATGCTAATTTACATATACACTTTCTAGCATGATTGTTCTTAATGCTTTTGAATGTTTGAATGATTTCATGATTTAGAATCTTACTTGAACAAGTGAGTTTTAGATTAGATCATGCATGCTAGACTATCGTTTGAAATCACATAAAGTAGTTGGATACTGGTGGAGATTGTTAACGAAGGGTCTTAATGCTTTTCTTAATCATCTAGTTTCAATAGATTAGTAATTAGGTTTTAAGTAAAAGAAAAGGTTGTTTTCGAAAGATTCAATCTGGATAAAAGACTTTTAGATTTAGGTGTTGTGTTAATTATTTCAAGAGTCAAGCAATTGTGTTTAATGATACCTTTGATGAAATCTATTCTCTAAAGCGTCTCTTAGTTGATAATTTCCATATCTCGATCACTTTTATTTACTTTCTTAGATTAGTTTATTCTAAATGTCATTATGATTCGGTCCCCTAAATAAAATTGGAATGATCTCTGAATAGCTAAAAGATTAATGAATTTGATTCTCTGAGGACGATAATCGGCCAAGGCCATTTTAACTATATTATTACTCGATGCGTGCACTTGCGACGTATCACCTACACTTTGAGGATTTGTCCGAGCAAGTAGCTGGGAACTCAACTGTACAAGAAAGAATTCACATTTTATGAATTACTCCCTTAAGAGCTGATACTGAGTCTTGAACAATGAGGCGCCTCACCCTCTCACTGGCCAGAGAGGGGTCTAGCTCATAGTTAGACTATAACAAAATTGTTTATTAAAGGAATCAATAGTGCTTAAGGAGTTAGAGGTATCACAGAGGTAAAACAGTAATTTGATCCAACTGTGGTAACGAACAATTTGTGAAGGGTCGACTTACTGTTGATCGATTATATTCGTAGACATAGAAATATATCTACAGTGCAAAGAGTGCAGTTGTCGGTCTTTAGTGGAGTGACCGACAGTTAATGAATGTTGATTAATTAATTAATCTCGTATCATTGGAGTTTCTAAGTCGTAGGTTCATAAGGTCCACTTGCTAGCTCGTTAAGGGTAAAACAAGAGTCTATTTATTTTAGAATAATTTGAATTGTTCAAATGATTTGAGGGAATTAATTATATTAATGTGATTAATATAGAGTATAATATATATTGATACATTATAGTTAATTATAAATGAGATTTATAATTAAAACCATATAATATGTGAGAGATAAATATTTGAATAAAATTCAATTTGTGAATAAGATTCATATGAATACTATAGATTAAATTTTAATATGAAAGAAATTCACATTAAAACTATAGATTAAGAGAGAAATATGCATATAATATGATTAATATGCATACTATATGGTTAATTAATTAATTGTTTAATTAGTTAATTATATATATATATATATATATATATATATAAATAAAATAACTCCCCATTACAGGGAGTTATTTGCTAAATGTGTGAGGGAGTTGGAGTAACTTCCCCCTCCCTCCACTTCCTTCTATTTTATATGGGTTGTGAACACAGAAAAGGGTGAGGAAGACAGGAAATTTGTATTCACTCTCTTTGGATATTTTTTCTCTCTGTTTTTACTTTGTTCTCCCAAATTTCCAAAAGAGATCTCACAATCTCAGACCTCTTGCTCTGAGAATAGTGAGTGCTCTAAGTGGTGTTGTCCTGTTATCTAGTTGCTGAGTAAATTTTTTGGAGTTCGTACTGTTCGTGACATTGGAGAAGTTTCCAGGGAAGAAAGAAATCAACAAGGGTAAAGTTTTCTTTCCTTTTCTTCACCTTCTCTTTACATGCTAAATTAAAGAATATTTATCCTGTTTTGTTTTTCTCTGTTTTCATGAATTGACAATTAAAAACACGAGCAATTTCATGCTTTCGTCTGGATTCAATCCCTTCACTACAAACTTTGTGAACATTATGTTGCATGCGTAGCCAATAAAAATGCCTATTGAGCAAGGATTAAAATATCGATGTCGATATTGATATTGACATTTCAATTTTATGGATACATCGATGGATATATCGACAAAATATCGATATCGACGAATATTTTTGTAAATCACGAATTTTATAAAATTTATTTAGATTAATAATTAAGTTATGTTTACTCCCAGACTAAGTTATGGATATTGTTATTAGTATTCTTGTTCATATTGGACTAAATAGATGACATTTTTATGTGTTACAAGCATTAATAAAAAAATGTTGGAGATATCCATGGATATTTATATATTGATATCGAACCTTTCAATTTACGGATATATCGACGAATATATTGACATATTCACAGATATTTTCATCTCTGCTCTTGAGTGCCTCATATGTCTTATATTCAGAAAAATGACCCATCAAACCACCTCCATGTGCTTCCTTAACAAGTAATTCTCTATATGAACCCTTAGAAATGCAAAGTTTATCTTTCCTAAACAAGAACCCATCATAAACATTAAAATTATTTACTCCTATTTCATTCACACATTGGGAAAATAAATTACCAAAATCATCATCATTTCCATACATTTCTTTTAAAAACTCAAATTTCATTAATTTTAAGGATAAAGTTAATAACAAGCGATATCTCCTAGATAATGCATCAGCAACAATATTTTTCTTATCACTTTTATACCTTATCACATATGGACATGATTTAATGAATTTCATCCACTTAGCATGATGACGCTTCAACTTATCTTGTCCCTTGAGATGCTTCAAACTTTCATGATCAGTATGGATGACAAATTCCTTTGGCCATAAGTAATGGTGCTAAGTTTGTAATGCTTTCACCAAAGCATACAATTCCTTTTCATAAGTTGGATAGTTCAATGCATTACCATTCATTTTCTCGCTAAAGTACATAATAGGTCTCTGTTCTCGCATTAAAACAACTTTAATTCCTATTCCACTAGCATCACACTCAATTTCAAATGTATTTTCAAAGTTAGGCAAAGACAACAAAGGTGCAGAACTTAATTTTTCTTTCAAAACATTAAGTGCACTCTCTTGAGATTCTTCCCATTTGAAAACAACATGCATTTTAACCATCTCATTTTAGTGGTTTAGAAATGGTACTAAAATCTTTAATGAACCTCCTATAAAAACTAGCTAAGTCATGAAAAGATCTAACTTCACTAGCATTTTTAGGTTGTGGCCATTTTTGGATAGCTTTAACTTTTTCAGTATCAACTTCAATACCATTTGTAGAAATAACAAATCCAAGAAAATTAATCTTATCTAGACAAAACGCATACTTTTCAAATTGGCAAATAATTGAGCTTTTCTTAATGCAAGCAAAACCTTCTTAACATGCTCCACATGCTCTTCTAAAGACTTGGAATAAGTCAGAATATCATCAAAGTAAACTACCACACATTTTCTTTTGTATTCACGCAAAACATGATTCATGAGATGCATAAAAGTACTAGGTACATTGGTAAGACCAAAAGGCATAACTAACCACTCATATAATCCATGCTTGGTCTTAAATGTTGTTTCCATTCATCACCAACTTTCATCCTAATTTGATGGCATTCAGACTTAAGATCTCTTGGGTTTTATGCCCTAAAACTCGTAGATAGTAAATATATTATTTTGACTGTCATTAATAAAATATTATTAATTATTATTCAATAAGTGTTATTGATTATATTGTTTTTATCTTGTATTAATAACCCTAAAATCCAATAAACTAACATCCTAGGTTGTCTTATGAGTCTTGAACATTATGTACATACATATGTGCAGGGATTAAAACCCTAGCGCAGCGGAAACTTATCAAAACCCTACATTGGTAAATGAAATCTAAAAACCTAGGTTAAGCATACTGAAAAAAAAATCAGAGAAAAATAAACTTACATGTTGAGGGAAAGAAACACCTGGATCACCACCACTTGGAGTCCTTCTTTTTCTCTAAACCTTGAGGAAAGGTTTGTGGTAACCTTTGGTAAGGGAAAAAAAATACAAAGAGCTCTGAATTCTTTTCTTTCTGAGAGAAGTTTTGTTAGAGAGAACGCAATCTTTTTTTATTTTTTTTTTGTTACAAACTATATAAGCAAAATAGAGAAAGTGGGATACGTGTGTGTTATCCCACGTATTAAGTAACTCCCTTACGTGCGAGCTACAACAAATTAATTAAATTAATAATTAATTAAATAATTAATAAAAAAATAAATAATAATTAATTAAATCTAATTTAATTAACCAATTTATTTAAATCATATTTAAATGAACATCTCTCACATAACCTATAGTTTTAATTCAATTAATTTAATCAAATCAAATCAAATCAAATTAAATAACTAATTAACTCTCCAATTAATTAATTACCAAATTAAATATCAAATATGTAATTTAACCTGCATTTGAATCAAGTTCAAATATATTTCTCTCATAACCTATAGTTTTAATGTGCATCTAATGTGCATTAATTTTAGCCTATAGTTTTAATATAAATATAATTCATATTAAAATAATATTTGAACAATTTCAAATATTTAATTCTCTCATAAATTAACTTTGAATCATATCCAAAATTATATTTATACTATAAAGTTTAATTTGTAAAATAAACTTTATATTATAATATATCATTATACATTATAATTTTCTCTTAGTAAATTTGAACTTTTCAAATTTTATCAGATAATTAATTACCTCAATATTTTTTACGAGCTAGGAAGGGGACCTAATGGACCTACATATTAGAAGCTCCAACGTGCTGGGATTAAAACCCAAGCGCAGCGGAAACATATGAGAACCCTATCTCAAAATTAATTTTAAAAAATTTTGAAATACTTCTACATTGGTAAAAAAAACCTAAAATAATCTAGGTTAAGCATATAGAATACAAAAAAAAAATGAGAGAAGAAAAAACTTACGTGTCACCACCACTTGGAGATCTTCCTTTTCTCTGAATCTTGAGGAAAGGTTTGTGGGAACCTTTTTGGCAAGGGAAAAAAAACGCAGAGAATTTTTTGTTGAGAGAATGAACAATTCAATTCTTTTCTGTTAGATGCTTGTTCGCACGAGGTTTCCTGAGAAACGTGTTTCGTGGAGTTGAACTTGTGTTTATATAAGTTTGATGTGGATGTGGTTCAATCTCTAGTACTTGATCATCTGATTCTCTCTCAACTGTACGCGTACGCTTGATGTATGGAAGCGGAGCACGTGGATGCACGTGAAGTTGGAGTCTTGGATGGACGTGTATACGCGTACGCTTGATGTATAGAAGTGGAGCGCGTGGATGCACGTGAAGTTGGAGTCTTGGATGGATGTTTGTACGCGTACGCTTGATGTATGGAAGCAGAGCGCGTAGATGCACGTGAAGTTGAAGTCTTGGATGAATGTATGTCTTCCAAGGAGCTTCAGTCTTCAAGTATGTTCAGCTTCAGGAGTTAGTGAGTCTTCTGATTGTAGGGAGAATTCTCTCTAAGCTCTCTGAGTCTAAAATTTCTGAACCTTGTAAATGAAAAAACTTCTCTATTTATATAGTTCTCAGGTGGGCTTTATGGAATTGGGCTTGATTGGTCCATGGGCCTGACCCATTGGGCCCAACTAATTGGATCTGGGCCTTTGGGCCATTTGGGCCCAATTAAGTCTATTTTTGGACTTAATTAAATTTTAGCCCAAACATTAATAATTAATTGAACCAAAAATAATTAATTTGATCCAACGATGAGGATGGAAACACGTGGCACCATCGCGATTGCTAATTTTCGTCTTCAATTTCAACTTAGGACACATGTAACATTCAATTAGTCCTAAATTTAACTATTTTATAATTTTGCCATTAATTTGGTAAATGACGTGGCGATTTGTGATTGGTCCAAAATTTCTCCTTCAACAAATGCCCATTTTCGAGATTTATGCACGTATATGGTGGGTGAATCTCGAAAAAGATGAAGTTGAGTCAAAATGCAAGTTGTATATGTTCTTGAATTTGACCCTATTCAGTATGTCAATCAAACTATGAATTTAGTTCATGAGTTTGATTAAAACTTGATATAAAATTTGGAATATGGCCAAATTTAATTTGGGATAACTTCGAAGTTTGATTTGAATTTGAGATAAATTTGGGGACCAAATTTTATTTTGGGATAAATTTGAGATATTATCCACAATTTAATCATTTGAATTTAATATAAAATTTGGAATATGACCAAATTTTAAATTGAGATCAATTTAAGATCCAATCTACAAGATCCGGACATTTGAATTTGGGATAAAATTTGGAATATAGCCAAATTTTAATTCGAGAAACTTATATATATATATATATATATATATATATATATATATATATAATTCATTAAGGAATTAGGGTTAAGGATTATATATATATACATATATTATTTTAAGTGACCTAATGAGGTAAAGAGGGAACGAAGAAGACAAATAGAATTTCGGATTCTCAGCGACAACTCCTAGAAAATTGCCGTTTGACGGAGTTTCAACCGTCGGATCATATTGAACTTTTATCAGCCTGTTTGCGAGGCATAGGGCCACAATCTGAACGGTCAGATCTTTGTTTTGAGCTCTAGTTTGTTCATAATCGTTGTTGTACAGAATATGTAAAACTGGAAAAAAATGTTTTCTTATTTCCGTGACAGCTTCGGAAAATTGTCTTTCCCGGAGTTTCAACCGTCGGATCATCTTGAAATTTTATCAGACTGTTTGAGAGACATAGGGCCACACTCTGAACGGTCAGATCTTTGTTTTGAGCTCTAGTTGCTTCATAATCGTTGTTGTACAGAATATGTAAAACTGGGAAAAGTTTTTCTCTTATTTCAGTGACAGCTCCGGAAAATTGTCGTTTACTGGAGTTTCAACCGTCGGATCATCGTGAAATTTTATCCGCCTGTTCGAGACACATAGGACCACATTCTAAACGGTTAGAGCTTTGTTTTGAGCTCTAGTTTGTTCATAATCGTTGTTGTACAGAATATGTAAAACTGGGAAAAAAAATTTAGTGACAGCTCCGGAAAATTTTCGTTTGCCGGAGTTTCAACCGTCGGATCATCTTGACATTTTATCCATCTGTTCGAGCCACATAGGGTCACATTCTGAACGGTTAGATCTTTGTTTTAAGTTTTAGTTTGTCCATAATCGCTGTTGTACAGAACATGCAAAATTGATTTTTTTTTTTAGGTTTCTTCTTCTTTTGGGAATAGAATTTTCACCCTCTAAGCAAGGTAAAACTCCAAGGCAACTATTTTTTTTCTTAGAATATACTTTTTTTTCAGGAGCGCCTAAATTGCCGCTTTAACTTCTACAAAACTTGCGAGGGTCTGAGGCCATTTGATTTGCCATAAGATCCGAGCTCGTTCGCCGCCCCGAGGGATTTGTGAGGGTCTGAGGCCATTTGATTTACCATAAGATCCAAGCTCGTTCGCCGCCCAGAGGAACTTGGGAGGGTCTGAGGCCATTTGATTTGCCATAAGATCCGAGCTCGTTCGCCGCCCCGAGGGACATGCGAGGGTCTGAGGCCATTTGATTTGCCATAAGATCCGAGCTCGTTCGCGCGCTCGGAGGAACTTGGGAGGGTCTGAGGCCATTTGATTTGCCATAAGATCCGAGCTCGTTCGCCGCCTAGAGAAACTTGTGAGACACCAACGCCTTGGAAGATGCAACAATATACTTAGAGGTGGAACGAAGCTGCACCGTTATTTTGGAGAAGGAGTGAAGTTCCATCATTATTTGGAGATGGAGCGGAGCTAATCTTTTAGATGAGGCAGAGCCAGGCAGATCGAATTTAATCTCACAAATAAGGCAGAGTCAAGCAGATCGGATCTGATCTCGCAAATGGGGTGGAACGAGGCAGACATCTTCAACCTTAGTGATGCACTCCTTTGACTTGTTGCATTGCCCCCAATAAGGCATCTTCAACTTTTTTTTATGACGTGACTGAACTTAAAGTTTCCTTCAAGCTGCCTACGTACCCTTTATAATGTATAGGGATCAAGTCATAACGTAGTTCAAAAATTTTTCTTTGGCCGCTCATGCGGGCCAGGAGCACCGTGCAGTTTAGGCTCTTGCGATAAGGAGCATTTTACATACTTATCATGCATAAAATTTCTTAAAGAATTTGCCCTTGATTGGGCCAATCCTTAATCCATCCTGATCGACGATCTTGTACGCTCCATTTGTGTAGACTTCTTTGACGATATAGGGTCCATCCCACTTAGGAGTAAACTTATTTCCTGTATGTCTTGTTGTGATGATAGGTCTCCTTATAGCAAGCACTAGATCACCAATTTGAAATGATCGGAGCTTCACGTGCTTATCAAAGGCCTTAGACATTCGCGCTTGGTAACATTCCAACGCCTGTTAAGCTCCTAGTCGTTTTTCGTCAAGTGCCTCTAACTCTTGAAGACGCAATTTGACATTGTCTTCTGTAGTTAGCCCCTCTTGAACTGTCATCCTTAGTGATGGAATTTCCCTTTCTAATGGGAGAACAACCTCCACTCCATAAACAAGAGAATATGGTGTAACTCCTGTAGGAGTGCGATAAGTAGTTCGGTAAGCCCATAACGCTTCACCAATCTTCTCTTGCCAATCTCTCTTTGACTTAGAGACAATTTTCTTCAGTAGATTACATAAAGTTTTGTTGAAAGCTTCTACTAGCCCATTCGCAGCTGCGTTGTACATGGACGATTTGTATTGCTTGAATTTAAACTTTTCGCACAATTTATCTATTAGGCTGTTAGAAAATTGTCTTCCATTATCCGTCACAATTCGGTGGGGAATTCCATACCAGTAGATGATGTGAGTTCGGATAAAGTCTGCCACATTTTCTTTCCTGGCTTCTCTCAGCGCAATGGCCCTCAGCCCATCTTGAAAAGTAATCTATCGCTGCAAGGATGTAAGAATGTCCTGCTGACGACTTAGGTGTTATAGGACCAACAAGATCAAGTCCCCAAGCTTGAAAAGGTCATGAAGCCACAGTTGGATGCATGGGTTCTGGTGGTTGATGTATGAAGTTTGCATGGTATTGACAAGCTTCACACTTCTTCGCATACTCCATCGAATCCTGGATCATCTTGGGCCAATAGTATCTTATCCTCTTTAACTGGAATTGAAGCTTCAGTCTAGATTGGTGTGCGCCACAGACGCCTGAATGCGCCTCCTTTAGCGCTCTTATTGACTCTTCTTTTCCGAGGCATCGAAGAAAGAGCCCTTCCAGGGAATGACGATATAAAGTCCCCTTATAGTAAATGAAGTGAGCTGCTCTCCTTCGCACCTCAATTTTACGACGGAGATCTGTTGGAAGTTTACCATGTTCAAGATAATCTATGATGGGTTGGCGTCAATCTTCCTCGTCAATTAAATAGACTGATGTCAGGTTCATTTCTTCGCATTCAGCCTCAATTGACGGTATAACCCACCTTTGGCAAAGCGATATGTTTAGAGTTTCATCGTCTTGAATTGTCAAATGTAGTAGCTAGGTTTGCCAAAGCATCTGCCTTCTTATTTTCTAACCTTGGTACATGCTCCAACATTACGCTGTCGAACTTTTCTAGCAATTGTCTGGCATAGGTGAAGTAAGGCTTTAAATCTTCATGCTTCACATCATACTGCAGCAAGAGTTGACTGATTATCAACTTCGAATCGCCATAAACTTCTATGTACGATATTCTCATTTCTAACCCCATCTGGAGGCCAATTATTAAAGCCTGATATTCAGCGACATTATTTGAGCATAATTCACCAAGTGTAAAGCTATAAGGCAGCATATGTCTTTTAGGTGAGATGAAGATGATGCCTGCCCCCGCTCCGCTCCTTCGTGCTGCACCATCAAAGTACATAGTCCAAGGCTCCGTAATTTCAACCAAGAAAACTTCCTCGTCGATCAAGTCTTCGCATAACTTCCAATCTGATGGAATTGGGTGATTTGCTAAGAAGTCAGCTAATACTTGTCCTTTAATCGCCTTTTGTGGCACATACACAATGTCGTATTGCTGGAGTAGAATTTCCCATTTGGCCAGGCGCCCGGAGATGATCGGCCTGGATAACACATATTTAATGGGGCCAGCTTTCGTAACTAGGTGAACTGTGAAAGCCTGCATGTAGTGCCTTAACCTGTCTATCGCAAAGAAAAGCGCAAGACACTTTTTCTCGATAGGAGAGTAATTGATTTCAGCTCCAGTTAGGGTCCTACTTAGATAGTAGAGAGCACGCTCCTTCCCTTTCTCCCCTTCTTGCGCCAGTAAGGCCCCCAGCGACCTTTCCTGTGCGGCAATGTACAATATCAACGACTTGCCTGCTAAGGGAGCGCCTAGGACAGGGGGATTAAGCAAGTATTTCTTTATGCTGTCAAAAGCATTTTGACAAGCCTCATCCCACTCAAAACTTTCTCCTTTTCTCATCAACTTTTGAAAAGGTTGACATCGGCCAGCAAGGTTGGAAATAAATCTTCGATGTAAGCCAAACGACCCTGGAGACTTCTCAACTCATGTAGATTTCTTGGCCTTAGCATCTTCTGAATAGCATCGATCTTGGACTGATCTATCTCAATTCCCTGATGCCTTACGATGAAACCAAGAAACTTCCCTGAGGTTACGCCGAACGCACACTTGAGAGGATTCATCCTCAACTGATATTTCCGCAAGCGGTCAAACACAACTTTTAAATCTCTCTTGTCGTTTCTTGGACTTAACCACGAGATTGTCAACATAGCATTCAACATGTTTGTGCAACACATCATCAACTTTTAAGTAGCGCCAGCATTCTTTAATCCAAAGGGCATCACCTTGTAGCAGTATATTCCCTTCGGAGTGCGGAAGGCAGTCATTTCCTCATCCGCGAGAGCCGTCCGTATTTGATTATACCCGGACGACCCATCCATTAAGGATAAGGCTTCATGCCCAGTAGTTGCGTCAACCATGATCTCCGTGATAGACAATGGAAAGTCATCCTTTGGGCATGCATTATTCAAGTCACGAAAGTCTACGCAGACGCGAAGCTGTTCGTTCTTCTTTCTAACGGGAACAATGTTGGCTATCCACGTTGGATATTTGACTTCGCGAATGAATCTTGCTTCAATCAACTTATTGACTTCTGCTTCAATTTGGGGAATGAGCTCTGGCCGAAAGCGTCGTTGAGCCTGTTTGACGGGTCGATACCCTTGCTTGATTGCGAGATGATGGACTGCTACTTTTGGATCAAGTCCTGGCATCACTTTGTATGACCAAGCAAAGATGTCCCTGTATTCGGTGAGTAGGCTCATATATTCGCCCTCCTCTTCAGTTGAGAGAGATGCACTAATGAAAGTTGGACGCGGTTCCTCTACTGTGCCGAGATTCACTTCTTTGAGTTCATCTACTGTGGATTGACCACCATCCTCAAGCATGAGTAGGGTGTCCTCCACATCCTCTTCGGATATTTCGCTCTTCGACTCTTCGATGACGGTGATATGATGACATGAAGTTTTGCCTTCTTCCTGTTCTAAGTTTTCACTGTCGGGCTTAGTAAAGATAACGCCACGTCTTTTCACCTTTAAAGAGCCTTCACTTGTATTGAGAGTGACGAAAATTTTTCTTTTCATTCGTGAAGGAACATTACTACAAATTTCTCCTCCCTCCTTTGTCTCGCAAGAGGGCATTTGATTTGAATGATTATCAGCATCCTCATGCTTAATGCGGCGCCAAATTGATGTGCGGGATTTTCCTCCACTCTTCTTTGTAGATATACTAGGAGCATCATTGCGAATCTTTTCTTTTTCCTTTTGCTTGAAAGACGACCTTTTGTTAGAGTGATTCTCGACACCTTCATGCTTAAGGCGGTTGAAAATTGACCCGCGAGGTGCTTCCTCATTTTTCTTCGTAAGCACACTTAATCTTTCAAATGCCGAGGGTCGAGTCATCACTGGAGAATGACGAATGTCTTCTTCCTCTCCAGAAGGCATGACAAGCCTTCGAAAGGTAGAGCGTCGGTCGAGGTTAGCCGTTGGGCGCTGACTTTCTTCTTCTGTTTCCATCATACTTAGCCTTTCAAAGACTAAGGAACGTGCGACAGACGGTCGAATGCGGTCGAAGACAGAGGTTCTTTGACCATTGTTTTCCCCTTCTTTAGAGTTATCAACCTCCTTTATCGTTATATGATTGCTGTCAGCCACTTTTTCCTTTCCCTTTCTAGTTATGCGAACCGGCCAGGAGACTTATATCCAAGTCCTTTCCTTGAGGCAGGTATGGCATATCCTTCCTGCAAAAGCTTTTTCTGGGACGGAGAAAGTTCAGGCTGCTCATAAATCTTCAGGCTTTTGAACTCAATGTGAGTTGTAAAGTCATAGCCTACTTTTGCCAGCAGCTTATAAGCCTTTGGGTCGAACCCATCTTTCGTTCGTCTTTCAGGCACATTCGCCTTCGTCAGGTCCATTTTTGGTTTGTGAATTTCTTGTTTTGTTATTTTTGTAAGGGGTGTAACAAAACTTTCTTTTAAGATCTCCACATCACCGACCTTCAAGCCCCTCGAGCATTCTGTGAATGGTGATTCGCATTTCTTGCGTCTCAACAAAGGAACATAACGCAAGATTGGAAGACTTGGAGCTTTCTCATCTTCCAAAGTTTCAGTCTTCGTAGAGCTAGTAGATGCCTTATTCTTTTGAGAGTCAGGAGTACTGGCTCCTTCACTTGGTTCTTTTGTTGCATCTATTTGTGGCTTAAACTGAGACTCATCCTCCCTTTTTATTAAAGAAATCTTCGCGGGCATAACTTTACGGACATTATCGGTCTTTAAGTAGAACTTTGTGTCTGCGAAGTGGGACTCAGCTTCTGAGAATGGGTGGAATCTGCTTCAACCTTCTTAATGTCTCTTGGTAAAATGAAGCATTGATGGAATGTAGAAGTTATCACTCTATTTCCTGAATCAAGGACGCCGAAACAACTTGTAAGTGGTCCTCGAATCTATGACGTGGAACAATGTGTTGGCCTTAGGTCGCCAATAATGAGTTCCAGGCGAATCATGCCGATGCTCGTTGACCACCTTGATTGAAGCTTGGATCACTAGCTTGCTATCATGTTCTTCCATTGAGATACCTAATTGCTCATAGTGATTTAGGCATAATGTTGACAGCTGACCCATTGTCAATGAGAATTCGAAAACCCTTTGTTCTCGCATGTATCCTGAGACAAATAGGTGGCCTGTTATGAGACTTTGATCCCAGCAATAGGTCTTCATCTGAAAAGCCTATAGATGTGCAGCAAGAAGCGCATGTACGCACCCTGGAGGCTGGACGCTTGAACTTGATGCACCTGAGTTTAGCAATGAATCAATAAGAGCAGTCTTAGCTGTCTGAGGGAGAGACAACCAAGTACCTATGTTGAACGACGGTAGGTCTTTTGATTCTACCGTCGTCTCCAACAAGCTTGAAGGATATCTTCGCCTTTCGCTGTGCTGAACGACATGGCATGCAACAACTTCTAACACTCCTTTGGATGATCATTAAGGAAGTTGCTTGGAAGAAATTCTCTCTAGAGTCACGAGTCGCCGAGGTCGAGGAAAATCCTCGTCCTCCCTCCTTGACAAGCTTAGACTTCCACACCTTCTCTTTGCTTTCTTTTTCTGGTCTTGCCTCCTCTTCTATAATCTCGACAGAAGCGCAACTCTTTCTTGGTGGGCTCGCTTTCTTTTCTTCGACGAGATGTCACATGTGATCACACCCTTCGTCGGTCATCTCAACAAAGTCATCTTGCCTGGAAGATCTGTCATTATGATCTCTTGGTGGAACCGAACGACTATAGGCTCAAAGGTCCCAAATTAGATCAAACTTTCATTTGATCATAAAACAGTTGTGTGGTGTGGAACGCTTGAAGTCATTGCCACCGCAGCGTGATTGTCTGAGCTACTCATCCAGATCTAGCTCTATCTTCTTTTCGCGAGCCAACCTCATAAATCAGCTCTTTCAGCACAAAGCACTTTCAATTGGGTGGCTAACGACCGATGATATTGCAGTTAGTTGGGGTCGTTGACTTTTTCTGACTGTTCCGGCCGCTTGCATTCCGACAGTTGAATCAGTTGTTCTCAGTAGCAGCTGCTCTAGCATATCTGCAACATCAGAGTATGGAATGGATAAACCTTTTCCTGCCTCTCCTTCAAAGTTAGGCGACGTCTGCTCGCCTTTATCATCTTTCTTTTCAGCTCTTGAATCTCTTCCTTTAGAGGAAAATTTCAATGGGTCGTATTGACGACCATAGATTCTTTCGTGGCACTCTTCAAGTTTTTCGCGGTGCCCTTTGTATCCTTCTTATCCTTCTTTTCCCCGGGAACCAGGAAGTCCTTTGTTCCTCTGTTGGCGAATGCTCACTCCATATCATGGGCTCGAGTCGCCAACTCTTCAAATGTGCAAGGCTTTATTCCTTGCCGGATGTAGAGAAGTTCCCAGTGCATGCCTTGAGTGCACATCTCCACTGAAGATAGTTCAGTGAGTCTATCTTTGCAATCAAGACTTAGAGCTCTCCATCGGTTGATGTAGTCGATGACTGGCTCTCCCTTCCGCTATTTGGCGTTTGTTAGCTCCATCATGCTAACAGTCCGCATAGTGCTGTAAATGCGGTTCAGGAATTCTCTTTCCAACCGCTCCCAGCTGTCAATCACTTCTGGCTCTAGATTAGTGTACCAATTGAAAGCATTTCCTTTCAAGGTACGGAAAAACTGTCTAACCAGTTGATCTCCTCTAGTCCCTGCAGTTTCGCACGTTTCAACAAAATGAGCAACGTGTTGTTTAGGGTTGCCCTTTTCGTCGAACTGCTGGAATTTGGTGGTTGGTATCCGGCAGGCATTATGAGGTTTCAATTCTTTTAGTGTACGACTTGGTGTACATAAAAGAATTTTGTGGCGATCCCCCATACTGGCTCTAATGGTGTTTGTATGTCCTGCAGCTGCTGGACTGAAGAGAGGCGACAGAGGTAGAATGCTGCAGCTGGTTTTCCTGCAGCGGAGTTTTTCCTTTGTCATTTGCCTTGACAACGGGAGTGTGACTCGATTCAGCAGTTTCTCGAGCCTGTATTTGCTCTCTCAAGGCAGCGATCTCATTATCTTGCTCCTCGAGAGCTTTCGCTAGGAAATTTATCTTCCTCTCCAATTCATTCATAGCTGCCTCGGTGGTTATGTCAGCCATCATAACAGACATCACATCAGGGTGTGATTCCTTCTTGGACCGGTCAGAGGCAGAGCAAAGTTGTCAAACAAAGGATTTTCCTTGATGAAATCCCCCGTTTAGGAGATTCTGTCAATCGCCTTAAGATGTCCTCTGCGACAGCAGAACCTTGCTCCTCTCCGCTGATCCCTTTGAGCGATGCGAGATGGGTCCTGTGTATGTTCTTGCAGCAAGAATGTTAGACGCAGCAGGAGTGTTGGATGTTGCAGGAGCGTTGGATGCTGCAGAAGTGTTGGATGTTGCAGGAGCATTGGATGCTACTTTCTTAGAAGCCATTGCTTGATTTGAGTGTTGAAAGAAAAGAGAGGGAGAGAGTCCCACTGGGCGTGCAATTTGTTCGCACGAGGTTTCCTGAGAAACTGTTCGTGAGTGAACTTGTGTTTATATAAGTTTGATGCGGAGTGGTTAATCTCTAGTACTTGATCCTCTGATTCTCTCACTGTACGTGTACGCTTGATGTAGGAAGCAGAGTGCGTGATGCACGTGAAGTTGGAGTCTTGGATGGACGTATACGCGTACGCTTGATGATAGAGCGGAGCGCGTGGATGCACGTGAAGTGGTTTGATGGATGTTTGTACGCGTACGCTGATGTATGGAGCAGAGCGCGTAGATACACGTGAAGTTGAAGTCTTGGATGAAGTATGTCTTCCAAAGAGCTTCAGTCTTCAAGTATGTTCAGCTTCAAGTTAGTCTTTGTATGAGCTTCAGGAGTTCTGATTGTATGGAGAATTCTGATTTATGGGAGAATTCTGATTGTATGGAGAATTCTCTATTTATGGAGAATTCTATTGTCCATGGGCCTGACCCATTTGGCCCACTAATTGATCTGGGCTTTTTAGGTCATTTGGCCAAATTAAGTCTATTTTTGGACTTATTAATTTTAGCCCAAATATTAATAATTATTGAACCAACAATAATTAATTTGATCCAACGATGAGGACGAAACACATGGCACCATCGCGATTGCCAATTTTTGTCTTCAATTTCAACTTAGGACCACATTTACATTCAATTTAGTTCTAAATTTAATTATTTTATAATTTTGCTATTATTTTGGTAAATGACGTGGCGATTTGTGATTGGTCCAAATTTTCTCCTTCAACAATGCTATATAAGAAAGCGGGAGAAAATGGGAAACGTGGGTGTTATCCCACGTATTAAGTAACTCCCCTACGTGGGAGTTACAACTTAATTTAATATAAATTAATTAATTAAATTAATAATTAATAATTAATTAATAATTAATAATTAATTAAATCTAATTTAATTAACCAATTCATTTAAATCATATTTAAATGAACATCTCTCACATAACCTATAGTTTTAATTCAATTATTTATTAAATTAAATAAATTATACTAATTATTATCCCCATTAATTAATTACCAAATAAATATCAAATATTTAATTTTAACTTACATTTGAATCAAATTCAAATACATTTCTCTCATAACCTATAGTTTTAATGTACATCTAATGCGCATTAATTTTAACCTATAGTTTTAATATAAATCTAATTCATACTAAAATAATATTTGAACAATTTCAAATATTTAATTCTCTTACAAATTAACTTTGAATCATATCCAAATTATATTTATACTATAAAGTTTAATTTGTAAATATAACTTTATATTATAATGTATCATTATACATTATACTTTTCCCTTAGTAAATTTGATTTTTCAAATTTCATCCAAGAATAAATTTCCTCAATATTCTTTACGAGCTAGGAAGGGGACCTAATGGACCTACAGATCAGAAGCTCCAACAATATGAATTAACGGCTAAACTCATTAACCACATTAATCAATATTCGTTAACTGTGGGTACACTCCACTAAAGACCCCACTACACTCTTCTCACTGTAGATATATTTCTGTGTCCACGGATATAGACCAATAACAGCAAGTTAGTCCTTCACAAGTGTTCGTAACACCACTGGGTCAAATTACCGTTATACCCCTGGTTACTTCTAAATCCTTAAGTACCAGTGCTCCTCTAATGAACAACCTGTTTATGTCCAACCATCAAACAGACCCCTCTCGGCCAGTGAGAGGGTAGGGCCCTTTGTTCAAGTCCCGGAGACACCACTTAAGGGAACTTATCTACTTACCCTAAAGTCGGGAAGGAGTGAAATCCATCTTGTATAATTATTTTCCCAGCTCCCCACTCAGTCTTGTCCCCAAAATGGTAGGCATATCGAGTCGACAAACGGCCACTCTCACCCATACAAATCAAAGGACAATCCCTCGTGAACAGGAGTTCATAATATACTCAAGATTAAGACTAAGTTGCCTAGGTCAACCTATTGAAATAGAAACCTAACCAGTCAACGGAGTTATATCTAGTGGTTACTATTTCGTGGTCCAGTCTTATGCAAACTCATTGCATAGGATACCCCCACTCGCATGTCTCCTACACGAACGCGTTGGATCATTGCGTTTGTATCAAATACAAAGTGGGCCGTATCCATAGTGTTACCAGGATAAGGTACCCAGCCCTATCCTTATACTAGACCCTTTAGGCTGTAACTTGAACATTGATCTCTATATGTCTCTACATATTGTTCAAGACTCATAAAACAGCCTAGGATGTTAGTTTATTGGATTTTAGGGTTATTAAAACAAGATAAAATAATCAATAACATTTATTGAATAATAATGAATACCATTTATTAATGACGGTCAAAATACAACATTTACTATCTACGAGTTTTAGGGCATAAACCCAACAAACTCCCACTTGAACTAAACTCTAGTTAGTGGGTTACAAGATAATACAAAACAATGGGGATGGTAAATAATACGAATACAATAACTAGGCATCGGTATACCCATTACACATCTCCCACTTGCCCTAGATTACCCAATGTACAAATCTCGCAGACCTAGATTCTCTAGATGACCCTCAAACACTTTAGCCGAGAGAGTCTTCGTAAATGGATCAGCAATATTGTGCTCCGAAGCGATCTTTGTGACGATCACATCTCCTCGTTGCACAATCTCTCTTATCAGGTGATACTTCCTCTCAATGTGCTTTCCTCGTTTATGGCTTCGAGGTTCTTTAGAGTTGGCTACTGCCCGCTGTTGTCACAGTATAGGGTAATAGGCAAGTCATATTTGGAACAACTTCCAAATCACTTAAGAACTCCTGAGCCAAACTGCTTCCTTTGCTGCTTCACAAGCAGCTACATACTCTGCCTCCATAGTGGAGTCTGCTATGCATCCTTGCTTGATGCTTCGCCATACTACAACTCCCCCATTTAGGGTAAACACTGATCCCGACGTGGATTTCCTAGAATCCTTGTCAGTTTGGAAATCAGAGTCAGTATAACCTGTAAGGATCAAATCCTTAGCTCCATACACTAGCTTGTAGTCCCTCGTTCTCCTAAGATACTTGAGGATATTCTTAACTGCTGTCCAGTGGTCAAACCCTGGATTAGACTGGTACCTACTGACTATTCCCACTGCAAAACAAATGTCTGGCCTAGTGCAGAGCATAGCATACATTAAGTTGCCCATACCTGAGGCATAGGGAATACGTCTCATATCCTCAACTTCTTGAGGTGTCTTAGGACATTGTTCCTTAGACAAGTGAACCCCATGTCTGAAAGGTAATAAACCCTTCTTTGAGTTCTGCATCGAATATCGAGTCAACATTTTGTCGATATAAGTTGCTTGAGACAGAGCTAGCGTTCTGTTCTACGATCCCTAATAATTTGGATCCAAGAACATACTGCGCCTCTCCCAAATCTTTCATTTGGAATTGGGCTGCTAGCCATTTTTTAACGTCAGTAAGGTATCCTACGTCATTCCCAATGAGTAAGATATCGTCTACGTATAGTACCAAGAAAGCTACTTTACCGTTGATGATTTCTTGTAAACACAAGGTTCATCAATGTTTTGATCAAAACCAAAAGATTTGATCGCAGTATCAAATCTAATATTCCAAGATCTAGATGCCTGTTTCAACCCATAAATGGATCGATTCAGTTTGCAAACTTTTTGCTCTTTACCTTGGCTATGAACCCTTCGGGCTGAGACATAAAGATATTCTCTTCAAGATTGCCATTCAGAAAGGTCGTCTTGACATCCATTTGCCAAATTCATAGTCATAATATGTGGCTATGGATAAGAGAATTCTTATAGACTTAGCATAGCAACAGGGGAAAAGTTTCCTCATAGTCAACCCCTTCCCTTTGGGTATAACCTTTGCTACAAGTCGAGCTTTAAAGGTCTGTACCTTACCAGCTACGTCCCTCTTTCTCTTATAGATCCATTTACACCCTATGGGTTTAACCCCTTCAGGTGGATCTACAAGTTCCCATACTGAATTGAAATACATAGACTCCATTTCAAGGTCCATGGCTTTGACCCATCGTCCTTATCAACATCATTCATTGCCTGTTTAAAAGACAATGGATCCTCAACACCGTCGTAGTACGATACAACCTGAGTTTCTGTTAAACCCAAGTAACGAGAAGGTCGTGATACAACCCCTCCACTGCGTCGAGGCATTCTCAACTCTTGAGAAGGATGAGACAGACCTGAAGTGTTAGGTCCTTCATCAACTCTTGTTGAAGAACCAGCTTCATCAACAACTCTTGTTGACTCTTCAGTAGCTTCATTTAATACTAATTTGCTCCGTGGTTTATGATCTCTCATGTGGTCTTCTTCCAAGAATGTAGCGTTTGTCGATACAAAACACTTTGTTATCTTGTGGATCGAAGAAGAGACCACCTCTCGTTTCCTTAGGGTAACCAACAAATTGGCATAATCTTGAACGAGGTTCCAATTTCTTAGGATTTGTCACTAGCACATGTGCAGGACAACCCCAAATTCTGAAGTAGCGCAAACTAGGTTTACGCCCTCTCCATAACTCGAAAGGTGTTTCAGAAACACTCTTCGAGGGAACGTTGTTTAAGATATGAACTGCAGTCTCTACTGCATACCCCCAAAACGAGCTAGGCAATTGAGCATAGCTCATCATAGAACGAACCATGTCTAACAAGGTTCTATTTCTCCTTTCTGATACACCATTCTGTTGAGGTGTACGGTGCTGAGAGTTGGGATTGGATTCCATGTTCTATCATATAGTCTTGGAATCTTAAATCCATATACTCTCCACCTCGATCAGATCAAAGTATTTAATTGTTTTACCTAACAGGTTTTCAACCTCAGCCTTATACTCCTTAAACTTTTCAAGGGCTTCAGACTTATGTGTCATTAGGTATAAGTAACCATATCTCGAATAATCATCTATAAAAGAGATGAAATATTCGTACCCTCCTCGAGCTTTTACATTCATTGGACCACAAGATCCGAATGTATCAACTCTAAAGGTTCTTTGGCTCTATAACCTTTTCCACTAAAAGGTCTTTTAGTCATTTTTCCTTCGAGACAAGATTCACAAGGAGGTAATGAATCATCTTCTAACTCACTTAGAAGTCCATTCTTTACCAATCTCCCGATCCTATCGAGATTTATGTGACCTAATCTCAAATGCAAAGATAGTATTGTTACTTGGAGAAATTCTTTGCCTTTTAGATTGAGTATTAGCAGTTTTAACATCTCATGATTTAAAAGTGCTTTTGTTTCAGTTGGTCTTAACACATATAAGTTGTTTTCTAATTTAGCAGAACAAATATGTACACCATTTTTTGAAATGAACGCTTCATTTGTTAAAAAAGTAAACAATAAGATTGTTCAATTAAACAAGAAATAGATACAAGATTTCTCTTAATTTTTGGAACTATGTACAATTTTCCAAAAATAAATATCTATTTCTAAAAACAACTTTGCAGCTCCCACTGCACGAGCTGAAATGACGTCTCCCGTTCCAACCTTGAGCGTCATCTCACCCTCCTCGAGCTGCTGGAAGGAACTAGTTTCCTGAAATGAAGAACAAACGTGGTTAGTGGCTCCTGAATCAAGTATCCAGGCATTATAGTCATTTTCCACTAAACAAGTTTCTAAGACAAGTAAATCATATTTACCTTCCTTTTCCTTCTTCTTCTCGGCGAGGTACTTAGGGCAATTGCGCTTCCAGTGACCATCCACATTGCAGTGGAAGCACTTGCCCTTGTCAGCCTTCTTGGCCTTGCCCTTGCCTTTGCCAGTAGCGGGAGCCTTCCCCTTCCTCCTTTCTTCTGGATCTTTTTGGGACCAGAAGATGAAGGAACAAACTTAGTTCCAGAGGTTGAACCCTTGTGGAACTTCTTGGAATGGGCAATTTGCCTCTCCTTCTTTCGGTCTCTTATTTTTCATAAGAGACTGAAAAGTCTGTAGCTCATTTAGGAGGGTAGTTATGGTGTACTGTATTTTATTCATTACCGCATTGCTGCGGAATTGAAGGAAACTCGTCGGAAGAGATTCCAAAATAAAGGACACCTGACTTTGCTCGTCTATGACCGCGCCGTTCATTTCAGCAACGTTGAAGTGAACCATGAGGTCGAGAACATGTTCTCTCACTGATTGGCTTTCCTTCATACGTGCGTTATAAACGTACTTGAGGGCCTCGTGCCAGATCTGTGTGGACGGTTGCCCAAACATATCCTGCAACGACTCCATGATCTCACGAGCAGTGAGCATGGCCTCATGTTTCTTGGTGAGTACGTCAGACAAACTCGCCAAGATATAGACTCAGGCCTTTTCATTGGCCTTCGTCCAGCGGTCATGTGCATCCCTCACAGCTTGGGATGCACCACAAGCGGGGAGTTGAGGACATTCCTCAATTAAGACAAACCGTAGATCTTCTATAACCAGAATCGTATTCAGGTTAGATTTCCACGTTGCATAATTTTCACCAGTTAATTGGTCGCTTTTTAGTAATGCAATCATAGAGGAAGTCATGCTGAAAAATTAACAAACAATTGACCGTATTAATTATCTTTGTTTTAACCCATTACACAACATCCAATCAAAATTTAGCAAAACATTCAATCAAAGAACCCAAAAAAAATGATTAAGTCTTTGCAATGATACTTCAGAGGTTTAGAGCAACAATCACCGAAGGGTAATCAGCTACTCCTCCTTGAATTGAGACATCTCAGCTAATTACTAATTCCAGAATAACTCTTATTCCTATAGCTCTTAGCTACCATTAGCTTGGTCGAGAATCCATTAACTAGCTTAATGCATCTCGTAAGTGTAACCCTTTCATTTTCGGATCCCAAAGGTACGCTTCAACAGGCTACCGTTAGGAAAGACAACTATTGAAGATTAACCTAAGAAACCCTATCCATTACTGGAGTTTGCGGTGTTCCGAATCCTATGATCAGGCCCTCCGAAGGTCGCTCCAAGACGACACGCAGGTAGATCATAAGAATCTCACGTTGCAACCTAATGAAGGAGACCGTAGGAAACGTTGACACGTGTCCTTCTCCCTCTTACTATGAACATTTTTCCTATTCACCTTGGTATTGACCCATGCAAACTTTCCGAAGGGAGGGACGCGCCCAAGGCGACACGAAGCCGAGCATGGATCTCACGGTGTGAACTCTTAGGGACGTGAGAAAAAAATTGATATATCATATATACCATTTTTCTCCCACTAAAATGTTCTACTTATTTTAGGGTTTTATTATACTTAGTTAAAATCCGGCTAATGAATCTATCTAAGTCTATGCCTATTATAACTCTTATAAAAGGTCTTTAAACTATAGTTCTAGGTGCACTATGTTAATTCAACTCAAGTTCTTATTCAGTTCCCAGTTAGGAGGTGTTCCGTAAAACCGTCAACTTAAAAACCCCCAATCTAGACAGAACTGAACCAGTAGAGTTCCCTTATAACCAAAATCCTATTTGTCCTATTTATTCCAATTTAAAACTATTTTAAAAGAAAATAAGACTTAATTCTAATCTAATTAGAATAATGTGATCTTAAGTTTAAATTAATTTTAAACAATTTAAACCAATTTCCTAAGATCCTATATTTGCATGCAAATCTTTATTATAGGTTGACGGTTTCTATTAATTAATTTTATAACTTATTTACAAAATTAATTAATTAGCCTATAATCATACATACTATGGTTTATTAATTAACAATCAAATTCTAATTAATTAAAAACCATATTATATGCAAATCATTAAATATAATATAACAATTATATTAATTTATAGATGTTTCATGCTCAATGCAATTTTATTTTCATAAATTAAAATTATAACAATTATAACAATCATGAAAATAAATTAAGCATATGCATCACATTAAATAAATATAACATTTATATTTAACTAAATTAATGTCATGCATCATGCTTTTCCAATTCCATATATTTAACATATCAACATATATTAAATCACTCATGAAATTATTAATCATGCATTAAAACCATACATTATAACATTTATAACATATTAAAATGCATGATATGCTTAACCTAAGGTGGGATTTATCTAAATGACATCCATAAAGCATTTAAATAGCAATTGAACCCATAAAATTGGCCCCTAGGATAAAATAAAGCATTAAATTACAATAATTTAGCTAAATTTATCCTAAAATTAGTCTTTGCCGCTCCAAAATCGGACCAAAAACCCTCGAACCGCTTCAAACCGGGTCCCAAAACCGCCAACCAAGCCAAACAACGCAAAATCGGACCAAAATAGCTGAAATGGCGCGAACCAACCAAAAACGGATAAAACCAGCCCAATCTGCTGATGTCAGCGATGACATCATGCTGACATCAGCCTTAGCAGCCCTAGTAGGGTAGTTTTTTTCTTTTTTTTTTTTTTTTTCGTCGTCTCTCGTACAGTAGCAAAAAACAACAAAATCTTGGCCTCTGGGCATCCGATTTGGGCAAATTTGGTGTCATTTTTCTCAGTAAAACGAACCCGATCTAGACACGGACTTACAAAGACTCGATTTACAGTAAAATGCCCAAAAACGCAGGGGCCTTTACAATTGATACAATAAAAAAAATGTAAATCTATGACCAAATTTTACAGAAAACATTCAATGCAAAAAACCACATTCACAATGCAGTAAACCCACCAAACCAATGCAAATTTCAAAACCTAAATTAAATTTTAAGATGGCTCTGATACCAATTGCTGGGATTAAAACCCAAGCGCAGTGGAAACATATCAGAACCCTATCTCAAAATTAATTTAAAAAAATTTTGAAATGTTTCTACATTGGTAAAAAAAAACTAAAATAATCTAGTTAGCATATAGAATACAAAAAATGAGAGAGAAAAACTATATGTCACCACCACTTGGAGACCTTCCTTTTCTCTGAATCTTTTGAAAGGTTTGTGGGAACCTTTTTGGCAAGGAAAAAAAACGCAGAGAATTTTTTGTTGGGAGAATGAACCATTCAATTCTTTTCTGTTAGATGCTATATAAGGAAGCGAGAGAAAATGAGAAACGTGGGTGTTATCCCACGTATTAAGTAACTCCCCTATGTGGGAGTTACAACTAATTTAATATTAATTAAATTAATTAATTAAATTAATAATTAATAATTAATTAAATCTAATTTAATTAACCAATTCATTTAAATCATATTTAAATGAACATCTCTCACATAACCTATAGTTTTAATTCATTAATTTTTAAATGAAATTAATTAAATTAGATTAATTAAATACTAATTAATTCTCCAATTAATTATTTACCAAATTAAATATCAAATATTTAATTTTAACTTGCATTTGAATCAAATTCAAATACATTTCTCTCATAACCTATAGTTTTAATGTACATCTAATGCGCATTAATTTTAACCTATAGTTTTAATATAAATCTAATTCATATTAAAATAATATTTGAACATTTCAATATTTAATTCTCTTACAATTAACTTTGAATCATATCCAAAATTATATTTATACTATAAAGTTTAATTTGTAAAATAAACTTTATATTATAATGTATCGTTATACATTATACTTTTCCCTTAGTAAATTTGAACTTTTTAAATTTCATCCAATAATAAATTTCCTCAATATTCTTTATGAGCTAGGAAGGGGACCTAATGGACCTACAGATCAGAAGCTCCAACGATATGAGATTACAGGCTAAACTCATAACCACATTAATCAATATCGTTAACTGTGGGTACACTCCACTAAAGACCCACAACTGCACTCTTCTCACTGTATATATTTATGTGTCCGGATATAGACCAATAACAGCAAGTTAGTCCTTCACAAGTGTTCGTAACACAGCTGGGTCAAATTATCGTTATACCCCTGGGTTACTTCTAAATCCTTAAGTACCAGTGCTCCTCTAATGAACAACCTGTTTATGGTCCAACCATCAAACAGAAACTCCTCTCGGGCCAGTGAGAGGGTAGGGCCCTTTGTTCAAGTCCCGGAGACACCACTTAAGGGAACACTTATCTACTTACCCTAAAGTCAGGAAGGAGTGAAATCCATCTTGTATAATTATGTTCCCAGCTCCCCACTCAGTCTTGTCCCCAAAATGGCAGACATATCGAGTCGGCAAACGGACCACTCTCACCCATACAAATCAAAGGACAATCCCTCGTGAACAGGAGTTCATAATATACTCAAGATTAAGACTAGTTGCCTAGGTCAACCTATTGAAATAGAAACCTAACAGTCAACGGAGTTATATCTAGTGGTTACTATTTCGTGGTTCAATCTTATGCAAACTCATTGCATAGGATACCCCCACTCGCATGTCTCCTACACAAACGCGTTGGATCATTGTGTTTGTATCAAATACAAAGTGGGTCGTATCCATAGTGTTACCAAGATAAGTACCCAGTCCTATCCTTATACTATAGTCCCTTTAGGCTGTAATTTGAACATTGATCCCCATATGTCTCTACATATTGTTCAAGACTCACAAAACAGCCTAGAAGGTTAGATTATTGGATTTTAGGGTTATTAAAACAAGATAAAATAATCAATAACATTTATTGAATAATAATTAACAACAATTTATTAATGACGGTCAAAATACAACATTTACTATCTACGAGTTTTAGGGCATAAAACCCAACAATATGTGGATCAATTGTCAAGATACAGCCTAAAAGGTCTATAATATAGGAATATGGGTACCTTATCCTTGTGACACTATGGATATGACCCACTTTGTATTTGATACAAACGTAATGATCCAACGCATTCGTGTAGGAGATATGTGTGAGGTATCCTATGTAATGAGTTTGCATCAGATTGGACCACGAAATAGTAACCACTAGATGTAACTCTGTTAACTAGTTAGGTTTCTATTTCAATAGGATGACCTAGGCAAGTTAGTATTAATCCTGAGTATATTATGAACTTTTGTTCACGAGAGATTGTCTTTTGATTTGTATGGATGAGAGTGGCCAGTTTGTCAACTCAATATGCCGACTATTTTGGGGACAAGACTGAGTAAGGAGCTGGGTACATAATTATACAAGATAGATTTCACTTATTCCCGACTTTAGGGTAAGTAGATGAGTGTTCCCTTAAGTGGTGTCTCTGTGACTTAAACAAAAGTTCATACCCTCTCACTGGTCCAAGAGGGGGTTTCTGCTTAATGGTTGGACCATAAATAGGTTGTTCATTAGAGGAGCACTGATACTTAAGGATTTAAAAGTAACCTAGGAGTAAAACGGTAATTTGATCCAGCTGGTGTTACGAACACTTGTGAAGGACTAATTTGCTGTTATTGGTCTATATCTGTAGACACAAAAATATATCTACAGTGAGAAGAGTGCAACTGTGGGTCATTAGTGGAGTGTACCCACAGTTTACGAACATTGTTTAATGTGGTTAATGAGTTTAGTCAATTAATCTCATATCGTTGGAGCTTCTAATCTGTAGATCCATTAGATCTCCTTCCTAGCTCTTAAAGAGTATTGAGGTAATTAAGTCTTGCATGAAATTTGAAATGTTCAAATTCACTTAGGGAAATAATATAATGTATAATTATACATTATAATATAAGATTATTTTATAAATCAAACTTTATAATATAAATTTAATTTTAGATATGATCCAAAATTAATTTATGAGATAATTAAATATTTGAAATAGTTCAAATATTAATTCAATATGATTTAATTTATATTAAAAACTTAGATTAAAATTAATGCACATTAGATGCATATTACAACTATAGGTTATGAGAGAAATACAATTGAATTTGATTCAAATGTAGGTCAAATATATTTAATTTGGTAATTAATTAATGGGAGAATTAATTGATTATTTAATTTAATTCAATTGGATTCAATTAAATTTAATTAAATTTAATTAAAACTATAGGTTATGTGAGAGAAATTCATTTAGATATGATTTAAATGAAAATATTAATTAAATTAGATTTAATTAATTATTAATTTCATTAATTAGTTTTTATTTTAATTAATAATTTTAATTTAAATGATAAATAACTCCCAATTGTGGGAAGTTATTGCACGTGGGGTTGATCCCACGTTCTTCTCTCTCCACCTCTTTCTTTGGAAACCTATCAAAAAGGGGAAATCGCAGAATGATTCTAGAGTTAATTTGGCAGAACTGTTCTGAGTTTTTTTTTCTTCTCAAAATTGTCTTTCTCAAATTCCCTATTCTGAAATTTTGGTTCCCACCAACCTTCAACCTCATCACTTAAAGATAAGGGAGGTTTTCTCCTGATAGTGTTCAATTTGAACCCAAAAGGTTAGTGTATACATTTAGAAATCATGCTTAATTTATGTTTCAATTTTGTAGTAGGTTGTTTTTATGCCTATGTATTTTACAAATGTACTGGTTTTTTGCTTTTCTAAATTAATTTGAGTTTGATCTGCTTCGGCTGCGCTGGCCTTTTATCCCTGCAATATCAATTGTAGTAAATAAAATAGATCCATGCAATTCATCTAACATATCATCAAGTCGATATATAGGATGACGATACTTGACCGTAATCTTGTTGATCGTTGTACAATCCACACACATTCTCCAAGATCTGTCCTTCTTTGGACATGCAATTCATCTAACTATCATCATAAGTCTATATATAGGATGACGATACTTGACCGTAATCTTGTTGATCGTTGTACAATCCAAACACATTCTCCAAGATCTGTCCTTCTTTGGAACCAAGATGACAGGGACAGAACAAGGACTTAGGACTTAGATTTCCCTCACATATCCTTTGGCAAGCAACTCATCAAATTGCTTTTGAATTTCTTTGGTCTCAGTAGGATTAGCTCGACAAGTTGGCCTATTCAAAATGACGGCTCTTGGAAGGAAGTCAATTTGGTGTTCAATTCTCCTAAGTGGTGGCAACCCACTAGGTATATCTTCAGGAAAAATGTCCTCAAAATCCTGCAACAAACTAAGAAAAACACTAGGCAAAGAAGTTTTTGAGTCATTAGTTAGAAAACAGGAGTTGTTGCATTCATAAAGTGAAGCTAAAATATGTGATGCGATGTATGCTGCTTCTACAAAAAAGAATCAATATATATAAAAAGGCGATGAACACAAGCTTTACCTAATCTGAATACAAGTATAAATTCAGAACAGGATCCTGGTGAGTCCAAGGTTGAACACAAGGACTTTAATGCGATAGTGATTAAAAATTTGCGACGATAACTATGCGATGAATATTTGTACACAGAATGAAGGGATGCGAATTTATCTAAAATGTAATTACAAGACAAGAGAGAGTTATGCGATGAGCAAAGGGGAATATGGTGACTGTCGATGAAATTCTCTTCAACCAAGCAGCATGCAATGACGTTTGAAATAGACTTAATAACATTACTAAGATTCTTATTGTTTCATTTATGCAAGAGTTGCATTGTCAATCTCGCAACTTTATAGTGACCTCTCAGCCTTTGACCCACACTTTCTCTTATTTCTAAGGTGCATGCGATGATTGACTAAATGACTGTATCACTTTATCTCTAAAGTGCTACTCCTAACTGCTAAATGCTTTTTATAATTTCTTCACCCTCTTAGGCAAGAACTCAAGCTTAAACTTATCTCTCAATAATTTTAAAAAAGAATTAATGGTGCATCAAACAGTAAAGCTGCTTAATCATGCATAAATTCAAAAACACTATGTAAATCTTCCCAACTATAAAAAAGATCAATATTCAAACAAGTGAAGTTTTCATGGAAAAAGAATGATGGCTCTTGCTATTCTAAGAAGAATTCTGAGCCTTGCACTTAAAATTCTATAGAGAAAAGCTTGACAATTGATAATGACGATGCTCTCACTCTCTCTTGGGGAAGCTGATCTCTCGACTCAACCAACCCCTTCTTCAGTCTTTGGGCTGATTATTTATAGGCGCCAAAATGAGCTTCTCTCTAATGATTTCTTACGCGTGCATTAAATTGCATGCCCTGCTGCGACTTTGCTGCATCATGGGGTCATTGGTTCTTCCGTGAATCTATCAAATCAGCTACCAACTTGCTCTGTAGATTTGACAGTCGCCGCCTGTGTATGTCAGATCTTTTCTCATCGCATAGCTTATTTTGTGAACACATTGGTCACCTCCTTTACGTTCATGCGATCAAGGCACAACATTTCTTTACAATTTTTGTCTTTTCTTTTACTCTGCGATGAAAACATAAGATTTTTCACGATTCTTAGATTTTAAGTACTTGTAAACACATGATCGCAAAGTATGCTCATTTGCTAGGATTTATAACAAATTTCTATAATTTTCTTGTGAATTTCTCTAATTGCTTTAAATAAAATAATAGAATAACTTGTATTTCTACAAGTTATCAGGGGCCTTTGCACAAAAGCACAAAGATTGGTTTGGTTGAAAACAAAGCTTTTCTAACCTCACTATTTCTAGCTATCAAACTCTCCATTCTTTCTTTGGGATGTTTTACTTTCTTTCTACTTCTTTCTTTTTCTTCACAATTGTTTTTCTTACTCTCAACAAGAATTTTCTCTTTTTCTTTCAAATTCCTTTCTCCTTTGATTTTGCCATTCAAAGTATGTTTTTCCTCTTTCTCATTTTTTTCAACTTCCACTCTTTTTTTCTCTAACTTACATTGCTCACCATACAACATCTCTATTTGACAAAAGAAGAAGAATGATTTTTCTCCCAGCTTTAGTGAATTTGTAGCGATTATGGCAGCCATCATGAATTGCTTTTTCTATCAAATTGTCATGACCTTCCCAATAAAACCTCTCCAGCATGCATAAGTGCAACATCACATAAGATACTATCATTGTATCTTCCAATAGAAAAAGACACAAGATATTGTCTATTGACTTTTACTTCCCCACTATTGTTCAGCCACTGAAGTTTGTATGGTCTAGATCGTGGTGTTGTGGGCAATCCCAATCTTTTGACAAGTAATGTACTAACAACATTAGTACAACTCCCACCATCAATGATCACACAACATGCCTTTCCATTCACATGACATCGAGTATAAAACAATGTTTCCCTTTGCTCCTCAACTAGATCTTCTTTAACTTGAGCACTTAAAACTCTTCTAGTAAAAAACACATTTCCAACACTTGGTTCTTCATAACTTCCATCACTAGTCTCTTCTACTTCAGCCATTTCTTCTTTATCCTCCTCATTTTCACTTCCCTCTCCCTCAATTTCCTACCTCTCCGTTATGGAAGATCATTGTCCTTTTGTTTGGACAATCTCTACTAACATGGCCTAACCCTTGACATTTCCAGCACTTAATCTCTATTTCTATCTTTAAGCTTTTCTAATTTAGCATTTCGTTTCATAGAAGACTCACCTTTTTCTTTAGAATTTTCTTTCACTAACTTATCTGTACTTCTAAAATCTCTATTTCTATCTATCTTTAAGCTTTTCTAATTTAGCATTTCGTTTCATAGAAGACTCACCTTTTTCTTTAGAATTTTCTTTCACTAACTTATCTGTACTTCTAAAATCACTTCTATTCTTGTGTTTCCATGACAAGTTGAAAGAAGAAGAAAGTTTAGAAGAAGTGTACTTTGTTCTCTTGGTATTCAATTGTTTTTCCACTTTGATGGCAAGATGCAACATGTCCTCTATGTCAAAGTATGGTTGCAAATCAACCTTATCAGTAATCTCCTTGTTGAGACCATTAAAAAATCTGGCTATGAGAGTCTCCATGTTCTCATCAAGATCAAGTCGATGCATCAAAATATCCATCTCTTTGTAGTAGTCTTCCACAGACTTGTTGCCTTGTCTCAATCCTTGAAGCCTTTGTGCCATGTCCCTTTGGAAATGATTTTGAACAAACTGTTGTTTCATATATTCTTTGAATTCATATCATGAATCAATTGGTCCTTCAAGATTTCTTCTCCTTCTTGACATTAACTTATCCCATCAAGTTTGAGCGTAATCCTTAAATTTGGCAATACAAAATCTAACCTTCTACTAGTCGCTAAAATTATGGCAAGCAAACACATTCTCCACCTCTTTTTCCCATTGAATGTACCCCTCCGGATCGGTTTTGCCAAAGAACTTTGGAATTTTAAATTTGATGGTCCCCATATTACAATCAACTTGAGTTGCTTCTCGTTGGGCTTGCCTTTGGCAGTTTTGATATCCTCTTCCTCGACCTCTTCTTCTAACTACACCATGCCCAACACGTGTTTCTCCTTCTCTCGGCGCCCCAAGTACTGTAACTTGGTCATCGTCCAAATCATCAGAACCATCACCCTTATATTGGTCCTCATTATGGTGAATTACCATAGGTTGTGGTAGAGGAGGCGATATTCTTTCCCTTGCCCGATGTCCAGTCTCTAACCTATCCAAACAAGCTGTCAATTCTTTCATAGTACTGATCATCCGTGCCATAACTCCTTGTTGTGCCTCTTTTAAAAGTACTTCGTTAACTTCACGTCATCTTGATTTGACATTCTGTAAAAAAAAAAAAAACAAAGGAAACAAAAAATGGACCTCATCAACAACACTCCCTCATGTGATTACTCTCAAGAAGATGAAAGGTCACTCATGTTTGCACTCAATATATATAGAATTACTCCTAAGACAAAATATCTCAAACTTCAGCAAGTCTTATAGTATTCTTATGAGAATCATGCAAGAACAATTTTAATTTAGTTAGAAGGTGGAAATTCACAAAAATCTCAAATTTAGAAAACAAGTGTGGCTAGACAATAGAAAGAACTTTTAAGAAGCAAATAGGTTATAGAAAGACAAGAAAACAAAAACAACGAAATTTGGTATATGATTAAGAAAAAGATATCAATGAAAAGATGGGAATGAAAAGATGGGAAAGACAAGAAGGATATATATATATATATATATATATATATATATATGAATCAAGACTCTTTTTAGATATGTAATCACAATGCTTCAAACTTGCTTGAGAAACTTTTTTTAACACATAAACAAGTGACATATAATATGAAAAGTCACAAGAAGTCTATGAGTAATTTTTTTATGGTTTTTTTTTCACTTATTTTTTGTTCTTTTTTTTAGCAAGCAGAATAATGTATAAAGCAAAAAAGAATGAGAAGATGAAGAGTCACAAGAAAGATAGAAATAGATGGATTGATTTAAAGAAAGATGGCTTGGACAGGAAAACTAGTAAAGATATAATCTGTTTAGAGCCAAAACTCTTATACAAAATGATAAAGGAAACTACCTCAATCACGTTTGAGAACTTCTCCTTAAACAAGGTGAACTCCCACAATAGTAATAAGAATAACCCCAATTAACGAATTGATAACAACCCCAAGTAAGCTAAACAGATTTGGCTTGGAAGAAATATTGATCAAAGATCAAGAAGAAATGAGAACTTGTTCCTAACTTCAAGATTTCGAACTCTCCACAATCTAATTGATCAAACTAGATTGAAAGTTCTAAACATGCATTCTAAACACAATAATACAAAGAAAAGCATAAAAGCTTAAGAGATTTAACTCTATGAGAAATTCACTCAAATTCAAAGTCTTGTTTACAAAATGTTGGAATTACAAACCTATTTAAACTAATTGAAAAGGCACCATGAAAGGACACAACCTTTCACCAAATTGTCTAAATTCATCTACATCCTTTCAACTACTCTAAAAAATATAAATATATGAAATTAAATTGGATACATAAGACATTAAATATGTGAATGAATCTGAATTTTGAGATTCATTATTACTCTTGGATGTTCAAGTGCCTTTGGGAGCTTCAAAGGTTGCATCTCTTCATCATTTGCTAGAAACTTAGCTTGGAAGCTACCATTTAATCCTTCTTGAAGTCTCTTAGCTCTAACTCTTGCCATTGATCCTTGTGGCATTATGATTGCCTCATGATTGAGTTGACTTGGAATGTTCTCCTAATGATTTTCAGCACAAACTTCAATTGAGCTGGTTTGAGATTGTTGAGCTTCATTTTCCTCTTGTAAAACTTGATTGTCTCCTTCACATGCGGCTCCTTATTAGTGACCATAGTTCTTCAATCTCGGGGCCCGATCTCAGCCGAGTTTGTCCCGAGATATAAGGCAGTTTACATATTCTTTGCTCCAATTTTGTGGTCGTTTCGTTAGCTTTTTTGTTCCCTGAGTTTAACTTTCGTGTCTTTGTTGTTATAGATGACATTGGTACAAAAAATTCGCAGTTCTGATTATTTTTCTGGCGAATTTGATATATTGTTCCCATCTAGGGAAAATAGTTTCTATCATTAAGGATAAGTTAACACCTAGGCAGTTATACATGTTTAGACAAATAGTTTTTGGTGACTTTTTAGATTTTAAGTTTGTTTTTAATGGGCCTTTATGCCACTACATTCTTCTTGGAGAGGTAGAGGAAGACAAAGAAGACACGATGAGCTTTAAGTTGTCAGGGAGGAAGGTGTCTTTCGGGCGGGAATAGTTCGATATAGTGACATGTTAGATATATAGCTCCAGGTGTGTAGTTGAGTTTGATAAGGATAAAGCTCTTAGGCTTAAGAGGTTGTACTTGGTCGACAGGGTTGATATGAATAGGGTGAAGTTGAACAAGTTATTTCAAGAATATGAGTTCGAGAGTGATGAGGATGCTGTGAAGATGGTAGTATTCTATTTTATTGAGCTGACTATGATGGGTAGGGAAAGGAGTAGGGGTGGAAACATTTGGTTTGGTGGTCAACCGAACCAAACCAAAAATTTTAAAATTTTTATATGTAAAATTGAACTGAACTGAACATATACGGTTTGGTTCAATTTTAAATTCGGTCTTGCTATTTTTAAAAAAATATGTATACATACATTTTTAATTAAAAACGCTTTGGTTCAATTTAGTTTTAAATTCAGTTTTGTTCTTTTTTTAATATATATATATATATTAGTTAAAAATGGTTTGGTTCGATTTCAAATTCAGTTTTCGAAATTAAAATCGAACCGAACTGAATAAATTCGGTTTCAAGATTTCTTCAAACCGGATTGAACTGCATTTTTCGGTTTCACTAAGTTTTTTGTTCGATTTTTGCAGTTTGAATGGTCACCCCTAGAAAGGAGGCAACACGTGGATTATTCCATATTGAGTGTGATTGATGATTGGGTGGATTTTTTCAATTATGATTGAGGCAACATGATTTTCAAGAAGAGTCTAAGTAGCTTATAGAGTGCACTTAAGGAGGAAAGTTGCACTTTACAAGAAGAAGCCTGCGAATAGTAAGTTGCTCGAGTCATACAGTTTATATGGATTTTTGTTTGCATTCCAGGTTCGTTAATTATACCTTATCATACTCGTTATTGATTATGTTTAGCTATCATGTAATTACGATTGTTCGTTTGTTGTTGTAATTTGTAGGTTTGGGTGTATGAGATAGTCTCTTCGCTTAGTTGACGGGTAGCCATTAGACTGTCTGGTGATGCCATACCGCGCATCATGCGATGAAGCTGCATGTACTCACATGGAGTCAAGGTGATTCAAACAAAAGTGTGTTAGCTCTCAAGTGATAAATTATTCTTCCTTACATTTCATAATTACATTATAGGATTTAGGGTTTAAAATTACATTTTATACTTTGAAACTCTAAGTTAATTTCTTAATAAATATATGCAGGCTCATATAAATAAGCTCATTTCGATAGAGGATGAGCATGCGTATTTGAGTCAGTACCTAGACTTGCCGAGCGCTGATGGGTATGTGGAGCCTCATCCTCCTCATCTGGAGAATGTGAGGGGTGAGGATGAGGATTAATTAGATGCAACCAGCATGGTTGATGAACCACCAGTGGTGACAAGTCCACATGTGCGAGACCCACCTGTGATGGGTCCACATGCGCGGGATCCACCTATGATGGGTCCACATGCGAGGACTCAAGCTGGTGGATTGCAGAGGACGTGTGAGTGCAATTAACACTTGCAGCACATCAAGCATAGGCTGGAACACATGGAGTCCTCATTCACGGCTGAGATGAGAGCAATAAAAGACATGTTAAACATCCTTTTGAATATCAGTTACGACTTCTTTCGAAGTGAGTCATATCATGTATGTTTTATGTCTTATATTTATTTCCATCTTAGGGTAAGGCAGTTGATCTGAAGCCCACTGTCGATGGGGAAGGTCCGTCACTTGGGTTGAATCCACGGGTTATAGAGGACCCACAGGTGTCTGGAGACGCGGATCCACCAGATACAAAGGATCCACCGATGTCTGAGGACAAGGATGCACTGGTTATGGATGACCTTCGTGCAAGTCTCTGATCGAACTGAAGGGGTGCGTAAACCTTCCAATCCAAATCAAATAATATTTTCATGTCTTACTCTAAAATAAGTAGTAAAATGAAGTACGGAGTCGAACCACAAGGAGCCACAAAGATTTGTTAATCGAAAAGCTTATAAGCGGTAACCAAAGGGGGGTTTGTTGGTTGAAATTGTTGCAGTTGAGAATAAAGTTGTATGAAATTTAAATGAGAGCGAGAAAGAGATTTGTGAAGTTTAATTATGAAAAGATCTAGCTCGTATTTGATGTGATGTTATGTTTCCCCCAATTAGTTTAATTGATCATTAAACTCTAGATCAAACATCTTTGCTTAAGCTTAGCCAAATTGATTAGAATCCTATTAAATCGTCTTAATTACTTAATTAGCCAATATGAGAAGACAAATCTTCTCTAAACACATTAACTAATCGCATTAAACCTAACTAATTCATTCAATACGATCTTACATTAAGGTTGATTAAAGCATTACTTATTAGTGGTCGACTTCACAACAAGCAAGTTAATCTAACCCTTACTTCCTAAGACTCATTACCTTAATTAAGGATAAATCTAGGCATAGAATTCCACAATTACTCTTTATTTGTCAATCAAATACATAAAAATATCATTCATAATAAGATAATTCAGAGTAAGATCCATAAGGTATAGAGTTTAAACCATCTACAATGAAGAACAAGACTCACAACTAACCTAAAGAGGGGAAAACTATCAAACCAAGTTAGAAGTGTTACCTTAGCCTATAATCTTTATTCAAATCAATGAATAATAATTATGGAAGTTTTAATTGAAGAACTGGAGAAGAATTATAGAGAGAATGCCCCAAAATGACAGATAACAGTAGTGCAATTCCCACCACATCCTTTTAATTACCCTAATTTGGCAAGAAATCAAGAATTTATAAGAAAGCAATGGCGTTCTACCCTCGAAGTCGACGCGCCTCATGCAATGCTACGCAAGCGCTGTGGTGCTCCTAATGTTGGTCCCTCACGTGCGCACGCCCGAGCTTTCTGTCAAAGTTCATATCGCCGCGACGCTACAGGACAATGTCATCCTCAATTTTGCCATCTTCACTCTTTTGCCTCAACTGCAGCTCTAAACTTCCTTAAAAAGCTCGAATTAACCCGAATATGACATTAGAGGCTGGTTCTACCTGAATAATTCTCGGAACCTACAAAGTCACTAAATAAACATGTAAAATAGCAAAATAACCTTGAGTCAAGTTGAGGAAGATGAAGATAACACAGTTAAGGTGCTATCAGAGTCCATTTGAGCGCCCTATAAACGACTCGACGATTGCAAGTGCCTATGATAAGAACAGGGATGATTGAGGCAGTCATATTCCTATCGACATTTCATTGGGCAATGAAGGATTGGTTGGTTCGTTTGCTTCTGCCCTAATAGATTTAAAGCCGAAGGTATGATCTAATACATAGTATACTACAATTGTATATTTCATCAATAGTATGACTTACAATTTATATTCTTATGCAGCCTGTGGAGCCTGACGACTATGTCATTCTTTTATCCAGCCCAGTAGAAGTTTGACGAGAAAGATCCATGGGGAAGCAGGGCGTCCCGTGGAAACTTTGTAGTCCAGAAATGTCCCAACCGGGCGTGAAAAGGTGAAAGATTAAATTATACAATCCGAGGGCGAATATCCTAATCTACAATGAAAAGCAGTTCAATATGTACATCGATGACCCATTGACCATCCATGAGTCGAGGACATCAGTTCATGCCATTCAGAAGAAATTGTAGTTTGAGAGGTTGCTGGCTCCAGACACATTTCTGGATGACGATGTAAGTATTTTCAATTTATTTAATGGTTTAAGGTTTAATGATGTTTTATATACACTTAGTCTGACACATTATATGTTTTGGATTGTAGACCATAGACACGTTATTTTTGTTCAACTGCAAGAATATATTAGACTGTTCGCACTCGTCACATGCGAAGAAGAGTTTTACAACGGTCGACATAGTCATCATAGTTAGTACGCTATACCCTACTTGTACATTGCTTATTTATATTGATTGACTCCTTATTTGTACGTGCACAAAATTTCCTTCAACGTAGCCCTAGATTATATGAGGAAATCAGGAGGGGTACTAGTCCTTTCGAGTTGGAGTGCACCTAGTTGAAGGATGCGAGATTGCTGAAGTATGAGGAAGGGAAACACCCAAATTACCTCACCCATTGGAAGATGATTGACTATGTTTACATGTTGTTCATCATTGGAGGGTGTCATGGGGTGCTTCTAGTTATTGACATGGTGGTGGGACAAATATTGGTATGGGACTCGCTACGTGCCCCCACATCAGACACTGACCAATTGAGAAAGTTGGATAACATGTGGGCAGTACTTCCAGCATTACTTGAGAAGATTGGTGTATTGTTAGTGAAGCCTAACTTGCTTGTTACACCCTAGAGAGTTGGCCGAATAAGCAACGCACCGCAACAGACAGATGTGGGGTGACTTGGGGATTTTTTGTATTAAATATTATGAATATGATGTAACACAAACTTCTTTAGATACTTTGACACAAGAAAACATGGAATTCTTTAGGCGTCAGTTAACTATACAATTATTGGTGAACATGCACTTTATGTAAACTTCGATCCAAGTTAGAGACTTTTTTTTGTAATTATCGCATATTTTAATTTAAAGGTTTAGAATTTGGAAACTGTCTAACATAATGCAAAACCATGAAAAAAAACCCTTATTAAAAAACATGCAAAACAAATCCTTCTTATAAAATCATGCAGAATTCCATGTAATCTTGGACCTATTTCGGGCGAGATTGTGTTTCTAGTCCTATGATTGTGGAAAATCTATTGGTCTAGCTCGAGGGCTCGATTTTTCTCGAGAAGCCTAGAGATACATTTTTAATTTACTAGACTCGCCCGAGATGGCCTAAGATTCAGTGATGCGAAGGCCCGAGATTAGCCGAATATTCAACAATACTTGCAATCTGATTTTGAACTTGGTGATACGAAGGCTCGAGATGGCTCAAGATTCAACCCTAGGTGCATTATGATGTTGAACTCGGTGATATGGAGGCCCGAGATGGCTTGGGATAGGACCCTAGTTGCATTTTGCTTTTGAACTCCGTGATATGGAGGCCTGAGATGGCCAACTATAGGACCTTAGTTGAATAATTTTTGAATAGTGATATGGGGGCCCGAGATGGCCTCGAGATTCAACCATAATTGCAATCTGTTTTTTAACTTGGTGATACAAAGACTGAGATGGCCCGTAAAATCCATATTAGGATCAATGTTCACTCTTAATAGAGGAGCTATAGTTTGACGGAGCATCAAGCAAGAATGCATGGCTGACTCTACCATGGAGGCATAGTATGTAACTGCTTGTGGAGATGTGTAAGGGGTTGTGTGGCTGAGAAGGTTCTTGATGATTGGGAAGTAGTTCCAAACATGTCTTTGCCCATCACACTTTATTGTGATAACAGTGATGATGTGACAAATTCAAAAGAACCTCGAAGCCATAAGCATGGAAAGCACGTTGAAAGGAAGCATCATCTGATACGGGAAATTATGTAATAAGGGAAGTGGATTGTCGTGAAGAGAGCTTCAACGCACAATATTCCTGATCCTTTTACAAAGACTCTCACGATTAGAGTGTTTGAAGGTCATCTAGAGGGTCTAGGTTTGCGAGATATGTACCAAGTTGTCTAAGGTAAGTGGGAAATTTGTCACTGGGCATAGTGTATGTCTTAGTTTATTGTATTTTACTTTCATGTATTGTATATCCCACTAGCTGGATTTATGTCCTAAATCTCGTAGTCTGTAAATTTGCAAACAATTTTTTTGAGTAAATAAAGTGTGATATGAACCGCCTAAAGCATCAAATATTATTTAATAATTTTGATGTAATTAATAATTCTAAATTTATCCCTGTTATGCTTTTAAGTAGGGTTATTTTAGACATTTTACTATGAATTATGATAAGTCATTAGGGTTTTATTGGAAGGCTATTTAAAGCCTTGCCTGTAGGTTATTGGAGAGTAGTTTTGATTTTTTTAGAACTATAGGTTTTTCTTGAATGAGAATTCTCTGGTAGATGACAGAGTTTCTATTGGGTTTTATGCCCTAAAACTCGCAGATAGTAAATGTTGTATTTTGACCGTCATTAATAAATTGTTATTAATTATTATTCAATAAATGTTATTGATTATTTTATCTTGTTTTTAATAATCCTAAATCCAATAAACTACCATCCTAGGCTGTTTTATGAGTCTTGAACAATATGCAGAGACATATGGTGATCAATGTTCAAGTTACAGCCTAAAGGGTCTATAGTATAAGAATAGGGTTGGGTACCTTATCCTGGTACCACTATGGATACACCCCGCTTTGTATTTGATACAAATGCAATGATCCAACGCGTTTGTGTTTGCATAAGATTGGACCACGAAATAGTAACTACTAGATGTAACTCTGTTGACTGGTTAGGTTTCTATTTCAATAGTTTGATTTAGGCAACTTAGTCTTAATCCTGAGTATATTATGAACTCTTGTTCACGAGGGATGGTCCTTTGATTTGTATGGGTGAGAGTGGTTGTTTTGCTGACTCAATATGCCAACCATTTTGGAGACGAGATCGAGGAGGGAGCTGAGAACATAATTATACAAGATGAATTTCACTCATTCCCAACTTTAGAGTAAGTAGATAAGTCACTACAACAAATACACCTTTTAATAACATTTGAAGATAGCTTTTATAAAAAAAGCTATAGAAAAAAGGAAAGAAAAAAGCGGGAATTAAATTTTTGACCCCCCAAAAAATAACACGACTAATCTCCCTCTCTGGTTACGCTTTTCCATATTTCTCAAAGCCTCGAGTTCTCTTCCTCTCTTTTACACATTTCTTCACAAATGGCTCTCTTCTCCTTCCCTTCACAAATTGCACCCTTCCCTTTCCCTTCACAAATCGCTCTCTTCCCTTTCTCCTTCGCAGATCACTCTCTTCCCTTTCTCCTTCACAAATTGCTCTTTTCCCCTTCTCCTTCAAAGATCGCTCTCGTCCACTTCACAGACTTCGTTCGATTGTTCCAGTATCTCCATAGGTGTTCATTCCAGCAACAACACTCCACTATCTCATCAATCGTTTGAGCAACAATCCATCTTTAGCTTCTTCTCCATCATTCCTAACTTGGTAAATTTCTTACTCCTTCATATTTTCTCCCTTGTTTCTTTTGATTTTCATCAGTCTACACTTAAACCCTCATTCTTTTTGTTTAGCTAGGGCTTTATTTTTGCCAGTATTCCTTCTAGAATTTTTTATTTCTTTTTCCTCTATGCTGTTCCATTTCAAATTATTGGCGAGTTTGGATGGCTGAAGACCATCAGTTAGACTTTTCTTCAAGATCGAATCAGATCTATTTTGTGTTAGTTGGGTTTTTTTTTTTTGTTTTTTGTTGTGTTTCTTTCGAAAAATTTCCTAATAGATTATAGTGACTTAAACCCTTATTTCTTGTGCGACCTACACCCCTGAAGTAAAAAAATTTAGAATGTTTACAAAACTAAAATTTTTCCACAATAATTTGCTCAGTTTCTTCTAACTGAAGGCTGCTTTTAGGTTGGCTCTTCTCAGTGGCTTGAAGTGGGTGGATGAAGTTATTGCCAATGCCTCGCAAGCAATTACTGAGCAATTCATATACAAACTCTTTAATGAGCATAAGAGTGACTATATTTTTCAGGGAGATGATCCATGCCTACTTCCAAATGAAATTGATGTGTATGCCTTAACTAAGAAAGTTGGCCGGTACAAGCAGATGAAGTGTATTGAAGGAGTCTCCAGCACCGATATCGTAGGTACTGTGTTTCTCAATCTTCTATAAGCATTTTTTTTGGTTGGTGCCTTTTTGTCATTCTCTTTCTCTTTCTTTCACATTCACCTCCTTAGTAACATGTGGTAATTGTCACAATAAGCATATATTAAATTTGTTTGCTAATTGAGCTCTTGAATGTAACTTGGTTTTGCATTTTCTTATAGTTCCTTCATTTTTAAAGATTTTAAATTAAAAATTTTCACCTATCATTAATTTCTTGATGTAGGAGGATTTCTCTCTTCCATGAATGATGCTACAATTTCTGAAGATAATAATGCAACATCCCTGAACAGAGATTCTAGGAAGGAAAGTCTATCCCATAGTGCCATTTCTCTCACTTTCTACCAATATCACATCGTATTTGATTTTCAGTGACGACATTTAGGCACTTTTTAGGAGGATTTGATACTGAAAGTGTTAGGCACTTTTCAAGTAGTTTTAAGAGGTAAAGTGTCTCAGGTTTAATCAGATACAATTTGAAGGGTTTTGTAGGTTCATTGATCATGACACTTTTTTATAAACTTTTTGTTGTTGTCGTTAGTTGTGTGAGTTGCTAGACTATGCTTAGAAGGCTTCGTTTGTAACTGCTCTTCCTAGAAACGTGCCTTTTGTAGATATTCTCTTTGGGTCATGTTTTTGGAGTCTGTTGATATTGGCTTTGTTTTTGTATTTTTTTTAACTTCGTTTTGCATTACTATGGATTACACGAGTACAAGGATCTAGCTTTGTTGTTAATGCTTGAAGGTTTTGAATGTTGCAGTTTGCTCCACTCCAAGATTTGTGAAATTTAATATAGATTTTTTTTAGTCCCTACTTTTTTATGGTTGTGGGTAGGGGGGGGGGGGTTGGACTAGAGGTTTGGGAAGAAGGATGCATATAAAATATTAATTATATGAGTTTTTGTGATTCTTATTTCTAATTTATTTTATATTTTAATTGAATAATGAAAACTCGAACTGCATATTATTTTTTTATTGGAGACAAACATGATTAGTAGCCTTCTTGTGTCAAACATATTTTTTGGATTTGGAGTTGATTTTTTGTTTTTCTGCTCATCAGTTATTGGTGATTTTTGCTTTTGAAGCTTGGTTTTGAGTTTTATGTTTGCCTTGTTTGGAAGGAATGTATGTACATGGAAATATAATTTATTAGTTTGTGATTGAAGTGTTAAATTCAAATGACATTGTTTTATGTGTTACAAGATTGAATTGATTGTGTACATTGTAAAGAAAACTCACTAATGGCTAGCAACTTTTGTTCACTAGGTTTCTATGTCTACTTAAACAAATTGTTTGTGATGGGCCTAGTTGTTTTTTCATGTTTAATTGTTCCCTTGTCATTTTTCTTGTAGAGGAGAGTCATCAACTAAGATAGTTGGCGATCTGGTGCCTAAATCAATGAGTATTGCATACTCTCCTTAAGCGATAGTTGGCGATCTGGTGCCTAAATCAATGCGTATTGCATACTCTCCTTAAGCAGTTTTAGATGCAATACAACCTATGTAAGTGTTTGACTATCCTTTTGTCTTCTCTTCCCTATTACTAGCTTTTTCTTGTTATCTCTTTCTCGTGAGACTAGAGATTCAAATTGAAATTATGTGTCAAGAAGAATGCATGTGTCAAGAAGTATGTAGTAATGTTTTGTATCATTATGTAATACTTTTACTGTGTTTTATGAAGTTGGATATTATTTGATTGAGTTTATTTCTAAACATTAGGTGATGTTTTAGGCAAAGTTGTACTCTCAATCTCTCTATCTCCTTCTTTCTTTAATATGAAAAAAAAACTCAATTGTGTTGGAAAATTGAGGAGAAAAACGAGCACCACAACAAAACAAATATTGGAGAAATATAATATAATAATAAATATATATAAATAATAAGGAAAAAAGAGTTAGTGCAACTGTATAGACCTTGTAACAGACTCTAAACAAACTTAATTCTTTTGTAAAAAGAGAGAATAAGAAAAAGAGTGTGATGTGTGTGTGATTTTTTTTTTTTTTTTTTTTTTTTGTAAATGCAATGAAGAGAGATTGAATGTGTGTGATGATTATTATGTATTCTTGATCTTTGTATTTTCAATAAATAAATTCTTGGGATGTCTTTTATAGTGAATGTAGGATTCAAAGTTGAATCATTATAACATCAAGTGTATTGTTTTCTTCATTGTTAAAATGTTTTTTCTTGGATGTAGGCTCCAGATTCACAAGGACTTCTTTGCCTCTCATTACGTCTCCCAAAAATCTGCTTCATCATAAAGACTGTAGATCCAATCTATCTGAGTTTGATGATGTGAAAAGACACCTAGGTATTGATAAGCAGGACCAAAATATGCACTTTAATTGTGAAAGAATGTATCAAATGTTTGATTCTTTGCTCTGGAAAGGTAAGCCACATATTTGTTTCAACTTCATACATCATGTGTTTATTTGCTCTCAATTCTTATTATTGGCTCTTAATTGTTGCTAACTTCTAAATGGAGGAATTTGGAAAGGTAAGCCACATATTTGTTTCAACTTCATACATCATGTGTTTATTTGCTCTCAATTCTTATTATTGGCTCTTAATTGTTGCTAAATTCTAAATGGAGGAATTTACTTATTTATAGTACAGATAATTGGTGACTCATAATATATATATGCATCATCATAATTAGAAGTTGAGATGAGACTTCCACCAGTTATGTATTGGTGATTCATTTATCCATATCTCAGATAATAGTATTTCTTCATAAGTTTTTGGTATATATTCCATGTGAGCCAAGAGCTTTTTTAATTATGGTTTTTTCTATGAAAAGAAGAAGCATAATTTTAGGGCATGTGTCAGGGGAGTGGTAAGTAGACTTCACTTTTTAGATTATTCCTATATATCACTTTCAATCCTATCTTTTTTATTAATAAGTCGTACTCTACTTATCTTTTCTCTTATTAATCTTTTGTATACTAATTTACTTATATTGTAATGTGTGGTTTGATAGTATAAAGTTATTGCTTGGGTTTTATTCTAAAGCTTTTCTCATTAAGAATGATAAATGTTGGCCTAAATGTCATTTATTTCCTTGTTGATTCATTGTTTGGCATGACGACACAATAGCTTGAGCTATTAAAGTTCTTGTAGGCTTGTATTGTTGGCAAAAGTATTCCTATTAGTGTTCTTGAGGATTTGGAAGCTCTTACTTTAAAAGGAGTGAGCTGCAAGTTGAAGAACAAAATTTCTCTCAAGCTAAGCTACTTGTGTAGAAGGTGGACTTTGTTCCTTTGTTTATCTCACAATATCGAAATTGTTTTCCCTATTTGATTTGGGATCTTTGCTTAGGAAAAATAACTCTCATACGTAATGTCTTGCTTCAATCTTTTGCAAACAAAAGTCGTGTGGTGGTATCTATGTATCATATTTGGTGGGATAAAAGCCTATAGCCTTAGGTAGTAATGACTACTTTGTCATTCTTTGTGTTGCGTACATTTCTTTTCTTATTGTAATATTAGAATCTAACCTTATAAAACCTTTCCAGTTTCCACCAGTTAATGAAGTTCCATATTTAGAAAGTTCAACGTCCATTGTTTTTCTCATGAAATATAAGTGGCTAGGGATATTAACTGTTAAGTCTTCTATTGAAATAATTGATATGTATTATATTTATTTTATATTTGCATTAGTCTATTATATTTTTGTTGTAAGTTTGTTATTCTGAGTGGTTTATTATAAATATCAGTCTATTGTTATATTATTTGATGGAATAAGAATGACTCTTTCACATATACTTTATGTGAAAGATTTCAGAAATTCTACAAATTATAGCTAATATAGATCCCTTAAGAGAAGGAATTGATTGGCTGCCATTCACTGATTTGTTGACTAAATTCTGAAATGTGGTGAGCCATAATATATTGGTGTTATTGAGTATTAACTATTGATTATTGAATTTTAGAGTTGTAGTGATTGTTGGTGATTGATGAGTTAGCTGGAGGTGTGCTGCTGATGTGTGTCGTTTGCAAACGGTGCTTGGTCAAACTCCTTATCATTTTTTTCTAGATTAATTACAAGGGTTCTCTTCTCCAATTACAATCTCTTTTGTTTCCCTATTTCTTACCAGTCTTTAAGCACGAGAGTTTTCAGGTGAACAAATATTAAAGAAACTTCATCAAGAATTTTTGCATCCACAATATGATCAAATCACAAGCTTGACAGTCTTTATTAATGTAAAGAATATTAGAGGTTTGAAGCTTTTAGTTAACCAGTATTGGTGTGCCAAATTATTTTTGTAGTTTTTATTGACAAAATATCATGCATGACAAGAGGGTGGTTTTTAGGTCAGAATAAATAAATATATAGATGGTACAATACTTTAACGATGGAATAAATATATAAGCACCCAATATTATGCTATCATCTTTCCATCTTCCTTGTATAAAAGCAAGAGGAACTGAGTGTTGGAATGAAAATGCTTTGGAGCTCTAAAAAGCGATCTGCATTCTAAAGCTTTGGAGGAAAGCGATTTGCATTCTAAAGTTACTTTCAGGTATGAAGTTTTATGAAGCTTTGGAGGAAAGCGATTTGCATTCTAAAGTTACTTTCAGGTATGAAGTTTTATGCTCATGAATAATTGAAGAAAATTGAAGATAAAATTAGGACTCCTTAAGTTATGTATTGTTTGTTGTAGTTTTATCATTATGTTTGTTATATATCTAGAATATATATAATATGTAAGCATAATTATATACTCCTAGAATTATTGGGTTTATGAAGCTTGAAACATTTTTATGGAGGCCTACTTCTGACATGGTTATCATTGATGATGCATTAGGCACCACTATTGCTTGGCCGGCTGATAAAGTCAAAATGTGTAAGCAAAATTTTTTTGTCAAATGCAGTGTTGAAATATTTTATGTGAATAATACTATTAATATGTTTTATTAGTTGATGTATTAAATGAGCTAAAAATCATGACTAAAAATCATGATGTTTTTGTTTTTTATTAGGTGATTGAAGTGGCGGCACATTCGAAAGCAACATATAATGGGAAGTATATAATTGTATAGGATGCTTTTCAAAGTAGGAAAATTAGAATATATTTTTGATCGTGTAAACTTTTGGTCATATGAATGTTCTTTTTTTGGATTTTATGTACTCAATTTCTATGGGATTATACGAATTTGGAGCTAACTCATATATATGTTGTATTTTAAGCACGGAGATGTTGGTTAAATCAACTTTTGGGATTAATATATAGTATTTCATTTTTATATGTTAGAACTTTGAAGATTCTATGTACATTTAAATGAAATTAACTTTTTATCATATATGGTAAAAGAGCAACAAAATGTGAATAAAAAATAATATTTAAAGCAATATAGACTTTTTATTGGATCTCTCTCAATGCTATAGAAAAAAGTTATGAGAGCATTTTCGTAGTGCTATAAAAAATGTTATAGGATATAAAGTAGCACCTTTTGTCAACGCTATAAAATGTAAAAAATCTGGAATTGAAAGTGAAATTCCATAGTACTTTCCATAACATTGAAAAAAATGCTATAATAAGCTTTTTGACTTTCAATAACATCGACTATAACAACGTGGCGAAAAATGCTATAAAAGGGTTACAATAGTGTTTTTTACATGTTATAAAAAATGCTATAAAAGGGTTACAATAGCGATTTTTACATGTTATAAAAAATGCTATAAAAAAGTTTTAATAGCATTTGTTTCATGCTATTAAAAACGCTATAATATGGTTATCTTAACATTTCTTTCCAAGACATTAAAAATGCTATAAAATAGTTTTGACAGCGTTTTTTTTCACGCTACTAAAAACGCTATAAAAGCAAAAACATAGCGTTTTCTTACTAACGCTATAAAATGTTTCCATAGCATGATAATTCTGCAATAAAAAATAGACTTTTTATAGCACATGTTATAGCAGGCAAAAAACGCTATCGAAAGTGTAGGACTTTCCATAATATCGCCTATGACAGCGTCTCTTAAAACGCTATAAAAAGTCTACGATAGCGTTTTTGGCCTGCTATCGTATGTGATATTTGTTGTAGTGAGTGTTCCCTTAAGTGGTGTCTCCGAGACTTGAACAAAGGCCCATACCCTCTCAATGGCCCGAGAGAGGTTTCTGTTTGATGGTTAGACCATAAACAGGTTGTTCATTAGAGGAGCACTGGTACTTGAGGATTTAGAAGTAACCCATAGGTATAACAGTAATTTGACCCAGCTGGTGTTACGAACACTTGTGAAGGACTAACTTGTTGTTATTGGTCTATATTTGTGGACACATAAATGTATCTACAGTGAGAAGAGTGCAGTTGTGAGTCTTTAGTGGAGTGTACCCATAGTTAACGAATATTGATTAATGTGGTTAATGAGTTTAGTCCGTTAATCTCATATCGTTGGAGCTTCTGATCTGTAGGTCCATTAGGTCCCCTTCCTAGCTCGTAAAGAATATTGAGGTAATTAATTCTTGGATGAAATTTGAAAAGTTCAAATTTACTAAGGAAAAAGTATAATGTATAATGATACATTATAATATAAGTTTATTTTATAAATTAAACTTATAGTATGAATATAATTTGGATATGATTCAAAATTAATTATGAGAGAATTAAATATTTGAAATTGTTCAAATATTATTTTAATATGAATTAGATTTATAGTAAAACTATAGGTTAAAATTAATGCGCATTAGATGCACATTAAAACTATAGGTTATGAGAGAAATATATGTGAAGTTAATTCAAATGCAGGTTAAATTAAATATTTGATATTTAATTTAATAATTAATTAATTGAAGAATTAATTAGTTATTTTATTTAATTTAATTAAAACTATAGGTTATAAGAGAGATATTCATTTAAATATGATTTAAATGAATTGGTTAATTAAATTAGATTTAATTAGTTATTAATTAATTATTAATTATTAATTTAATTAATTAATTAAATTAATTCATTTGTTATAGCTCCCACATAGGGAAGTTACTTAATATGTGGGATAACACCTACGTATCCCACTTTCTCTCTTTTTCCTAATATAATCTACAACATAAAGAAAATTAGTTAGTGATTTTACGTTCTCTTTGGAAAACCTCCCTCAGAAAGAAAAGAAAAACAAAGCTCTCTATATTTTTCTTCCCTTACCTTGGTTCCCACAAACCTTTCCTCAAGGTTCAGAGAATAGGAAGGATTCCAAATGGTGGTGATCCAATTTATTTTCTCCATCAACATGTAAGTTTTTTTTATTCTTTGATTTTTTTTATACAACATGTTTAACCTAGGTTTTTAGTTTTATTTTACCAATGTAGTGGTATTTTCAAAATCCTATAATTAATTTTGAGTTAAGGTTTTGATAATTTTCCGCTGCGCGAGGGTTTTCATCCCTGCAGTTTCATCACCCGCCGCTTTTGCAATTCTTGAATCAGTGTTGCATGCCAAGAACATTTAGGTAAGTCTGATCATCTTGCTTGTGGAGTGTTCGAACTTGGAATAAGGAACTAGTTCGTAATCAAATTCTAGTCTTTCCCTTTGGATTGATGTCAACTGATTTCAGAGTTTTGGGATTTGTTGTTAGAGGTTCAACAATTGGGTTCATAATTTTCAAATTGCTAGGGTTTTCATATCATTTGGTATCAGAGCATAGGCTCTAGATTGGGTATATGTTTAATTCAATTGTTTGGTTTGTTGAGCCTATTTCTTGATTAGGGTTCTTGTTGAATTGTTGTTTTGAAAAAAAAAAAGAAAAAAAAATTCGAAGTTTGGGGGTCTGCGAATTTAAAATTGGAAAAAAAAATAAGCAGGTACGTCAAGCAAACACATCAATTTTTTTTAAAAAAATTGGAAGACGAGTTCTGCGATTCAGAATTGAAAAAAAAATAAGCAGGCACGACATTGAGAAAAAAAATAAGTAGACACGTCAAGAAAGCATGTCAATCAAGCACGTTAATTTTTTTTTAAAAAAAATCAGAAGTTTGGTTCTGGGATTCGGAATTGAGAAGAAAAAAAAGCAAGCAGGTAGCTCAATTTTTATGAATTTTAAGCTGAAATTTATAAGAAAAGTTAGTTGTTTCAAAAGTGCATTGCATAATCAAATCAAACTTTGAAATTTCTTATAATTTAAATTAGGGTTTTAGGTAAAAGTAGTATGTCTAATTTCTAATTCTTGTTTTTTTTTATTTTTTTTTTTTTTTTATCATTGATTTGTCTAGTTGTTTGCCATTTTCTTGTTCATTTTGCATAACTCTTTGAATCTTGAATTCTTGATTCTAAATATCTTGTTTTCTTGTCTAGTTTGTCGAATCTTGAATATTAGATTCTTGATTTTTTTAGTTTTCATTTTTGTGGAATTCTACTGGTTCTTTGCTTGAGTTTGACACTTTACAGTCATTCTTGCTTGTTTTGTTTTTAGCTTGCTTTTCTGATCTTGATATTGCAAATTTTGGCTCATTGCTCTTTTGAGAGTATTCCTTTTTGTGAGAGAGGGCCTACATTAAAGAGTGTAAACACGAGTGACTATTCATCTTTTGAGTGAAATATGTGAGGGAGTGATTGTGAGGTCCAATTTTCTTTATGATAATATCTTCTTGCAACCATGCTCACACAAAGAAGAGCTCCACGAAATGACCATCATGTTGACCAAAATAAGCTTCCATTATTCTTTGGAAGTATTTCAGATCCAAAGGAGTATATTTTTTAGGAGGAAGAAATTGATATCATATTTGATGACTACCATATAGGAAAAGGAAAAGGTAAATTGATTGTTTCTACATTTGATGATTATGCCCAACATGGTGAATAATATGTTATAAAAAAGGAGTAAAATCAAGGAACGCCTTCATGGAAAGAGGTTAAGATTCTTATGAGAAAACATTTTGTTCCTAAGTCTTTCCACAAATTGGAAACTTCGAGGCAAGGAACCAAAAGTGTGAGAAAATACTATGAAGAGATGCTTTTGTTACTTGAGAAAATTAACTTGTATGAAGATGAAGAAATTGTCATGGATCGATTCTACAAAGAACTTAATGAGATGATCACTAATATGCTTGCTTATCGAGAAAAAATTCGACCTTGTGCAGATTTGGAAAAAATGGTGCATGTTGCCATCAAAATGGAAAGACAACTCGAAAGAAGATCATCAAGGTATACTAAATCTAAGCTAATTTTACTATCAACACATTAGTGGAAAAAAACAAAGTACCTACCATTCACGAGCATTTTGAGAAGGTGGATAGTAGTAAAGAAAAGTTTGCTTATGTTGCACCTACACATGATAATGATGTTTCTCCTTGTAGATCATTAGATAGCAAAGAATTACATGGTTGTAATCTTACTACTATTGTTGAACCATTTATTTATGGAGAAATATGTGTTAGTAGTAGTGGGGTAGAGGAAGTAGATGGTAGTGAACTTGAAACTGGAATACTTTGTGTTAATATTACTAGTTCATTAGAGCTCAAAGTAACAATTGATCCTACTATTGTATCATTGCTTCCTAGAGAATAAAATTTTGATGCGTGTGAGTTCCAAAACAAAAGGCATGAGACTGAAGCAAAAACAATAGAAATATATGAAGAAGAAAAGTGTGCAAACATAGATGTGAGAGAAAAGCATGTGAAGAAAACTCGGTCTAGAGATAAAAATGAGAGAAAAGCCAAGAATACAAGTTTGAAAATTTGTGAGATTACATAGTTCTTGTTTACAAAACAAAGCATTCAAGACTTTTTAAACAAAAGATTCTGTTTTCTAACAGGTGAGCTTCAACCAAGTTTGCCTAGTTTCTCTTTTGTCACAAATTGAATGAAGATTGAAGGACGATATTCTTTCCAATATAGATGGAATCCAAGACAGTGCCAACCTTTAACATCTCATGACTACAAGTGCTTTACAAGGGAGACCGTCCAAGAGAGGTGCTAGGAAATGACATCATTTTCTTCCCATGACTTCAAAATACTTTACAAAGCTTGATTGGATTCGGGAAATTCCTCAAAAAAGGAGAGGATGATATGAACCGTCTAAGGCATCAAATTATTATTTAATAATTTTGATACAATTTAATAATTTCCAAATTTATCCTTGTTAATGACATTTTAAGTAGGGTTATTCTAGACATTTTACTATGAATTATGATACACCATTAGGGTTTTATTGGGAGGCTATTTAAAGCCTTGCCTTTAGGTTGTTGGAGAATAATTTTGATGCTTTTAGAACTATAGAGTTTTCTTGAATGAGAATTCTCTGGTAGATGATAGAGTTTCATCACCTGTCGCTTTTGCAATTCTTGAATGAGGGTTGCATGCCAAGAACATTCAGGTAAGTCTGATCATCTTGCTTGTGGAGTGTTCGAACTTGGAGTAAGGAACTAATTCTCCTTATCTCTTGGTCTTCGATCAAAAGGTAATCTAATTCTAGTATTTTCCTTTGGATTGATGTCAATTGATTTGGGGGTTTTGGGATTTGTTGTTAGGGGTTCAACAATTAGGTTCCCAATTTTCAAATTGCTAGGGTTTCCATATCAAAAGGTCTATAGTATATGGATAAGGTTGGGTATCTTGTCCTGGTAACACTATAGATACGACCCACTTTGTAAATGTTACAATAGTTGTAAATGTTACAAACGATTTGATCCAAGTCATTCATATAGAGACATGAGAGTGAGGGTATCATATACAATGAGATTGTATAAGATTGGACCACGAAATATATAATCTTTCATTTAAAATGATGATCATTTAACTCAATTTCAATTCTGAGTGAGTTATGAACTCCAGCTCATAAAGATCGTCCTTTGATTTGTATCAGTGAGAGTGACCCTCATACCGACTCAACAGACCTACCATTTGGAGACGATACCAAGTGGGGAGTTGAGAACATAACTACATAAGATAGAATTAACTCATTCCCATCTTTAGGGTAAGTAGATAGGTTGTTCAGTGCTGACTCCAAGACTTGAATAATGATGCCCCACCATCTCACTAGCCCGAAAGGGATTTTGTTTATGGTTGGACCATAAACAGATTGTTCATTAGAGGAGCAGTGGTACTTAAGGAGCAAGAGATAATTACAGAGGTAAACCGATAATTTGTCTCAACTGTAATACGACAATTGTGAAGGGTTGACTTACGTGTAATGGTTAAATGAATGGACGCATAAATACTATACAATTCATAATAGTGCAACTATGTGTCTTTAGTGATATGCCTCCATAGTTAATGAAGGTTGATTAATATATAAAAAAATTAATTATTAATCTCGAATCATTGAAGCTTATAATTGTAGGTCCATTAGGTTCCTCTGCTAGCCACAACGGTTAACAGGATATTTAGTGTTGAAAGAATTTGAAATGTTCAAATTAATTAAGGGAATTAATATTATTTTGTATAAGATACATTATAATATAAAGTTAATTTTGAATTAGTCTCAAAATTAAAATTTATAATATAAGATATTAATATTTGAATAATATTCAAATATTAAATTAATATGAATTGGATTCGTATTAAAACTATAGGTTATAATTAATGTGAATGAGATTTATATATTTTTTTTTTGAAAAGAGAATGAGATTTATATTAAAACTATAGGTTATAAGAGAATATGTATATTAGAATATGAGTTATATATACATTAAATTAAATATATGATGTTTTATAAATTAATTAATTAAATTAGATTTTGAAAAATTATTATAAATGAAAAAATATCAAACTATTTACAAATATAGAAAAATTTCACTGTCTATCGCCCTCTATCGTTGATAGACAGTGAAATTTTTCTATATTTGTAAATATTTTGGCTCATTTTTCTATATTTAAAAACAACCCTTAGATTTAATTAATTACTATTTATTTAAAAAGTTGATTAAATTAGATTTAATTAAGGGCTATTTTCAAATATAGCAAAATGAGCTAAAATATTTACACTATAGCAAAATTTTACTTTCTATCAGTGGCAGGCTGCGATAGACCCAAATAGACATCTATCAGTGTCTATCACTAAAGTGGTAGATGTCTATCTGGGTCTCTCACGATCTATCACTTATAGAAAGTAAAATTTTGTTATTTGTAAAATTTTTAAGTAGTTGTGTCATTTAAAACAATTTTTCTTAATAATAATAAATAAATAAAATTAGATTTCATTAATATATTTATTAATTAAATAATTGCTTGCAGTTGCAGGGGAGTGGTGTGTGAGGAGGGGAGTTACAAACTTCGTTCACGTTAAATGTTGGGATTTAGATCTCAAAATGTGGTGATCTACCATTTTGACATGAGTTTTTTTTTTTTTTTTTTTTTGCTTTCACTACCAATCTCTCAAAAACTCTCTAGAAAGTTAAAGTTCAACAAAGAAGAGTTTTCTATAGAGTTGTTGATTCCTTATTCTTTTAAGAATCCCACCATCCTTCCTTGTCCAGAGAATAGTAGAGAAGTCCTCTTGGTGGTGTTTAGAATTATTCGTGTTTTATTTAATATTCTGAAGACTAAGAGAAAATATTGAACACTATTCTTCAAAGATAATTGTTCTTTTCTCTAATAATCTTGCAAAAGCATGCTTAATGTTGTTATTTGTCTCTGTTCTGTGAATTAGTTCTTAAAACAAAAAATTGATGCAAAGTGATCACACGCTTCTACTAGGAAGTCAATTTCTTCAGGTGGGAGGGAAATGAGGGTACATTTTGGGCCATGGGGATTGGAAATGATGATATCGTACTTCTAGTATTATGAACTACTATTGGTAACTTAGACACCAAAAGAGCCATTTGAGAAACATCGTCACCGGTTAAGAAAACATGAAGGTCTTCTTGATTACTAATCACAAAAGTAGAGACATTCAACCTAACAGTATAAAAACCCCTTATAACCAATTCAAATTCAGCATAATTTATCCCACTTATTCTATATGTTGCATTAGGTAAAGATACTCATATCTTGAATAATCCTCTACAAAAGAGATGAAGTATTCATAACCTCCCCTTGCTTTAATATTTATCGGACCACAAAGATCTGAATGTATAAGCTCTAGAGGCTCTTTGGCTCTGTGACTTCTTCTAGTAAAAAGTCTCTTAGTCATCTTGGCCTTCGAGGCAAGATTCACATTCTGGTAAGGTGTCCACTTGTAACTTATTTAGAAGACCACTTTTTACCAACCTCTCAATCCTATTGAGATTTATATGACCTAACATTAGATGCCAAAGATAGGTATCATTTTTGTGAGAAACCTTTTGTCTTTTTGTCCTAGATGTTGTTGTACTAAACATTTCAGTATTAAGGAGCATTTTACATGCTAACGGGTTTAGCACATATAGATTATCTTTAAACAAGGAATCAAATAAGCATTGTCCAATAACAAATAGCAGTTCTTAAAAGATAATTTAAGGCTTCCAACATCAACAACCGATACGACTTCATCGGTTTGACCCACATTGTCATCTCTCCAGCCTCTAATTGCTCCTAAAAGTCAATTTCCTTCTTTTGGTTTCTTTTCCTCAGCTAGGAACTTTGGGCAATTTCTCTTCCAATGCCCAACTTCATCGCAATGGAAACATTTTCCTTTTACATTCTTGTTTCTAGCTTTCTTCCCTTTCTGGGAAGATTTAGCTTTATCATTTTTGCTCATTTCTCTTCCTTTTTGGCCTTTTTGATAAGAGGATGAAGTTATAGACTTTGTCCCAAAGGTAGAACCTTCAGACTTATTTTAATTTGAAGTAGCAACATTGCTTCTCCATTATGTCCTTTGTTCAGAGACTGAAAAGTCTGTAGTTCATTCAACAGAGTTGTGAGATTGTAAGTAATTTGGTTATGACAACATTACTTCTAAATTGTAAGAAACTCTTCGAAAGAGTCTCTAGAATAAAGCTAACTTGACTGGACTCGTCAATGACAACTCCATTCATTTCAACGATATTGAAGTGAACTATCATGTCGAGAACATGTTCTCAGATAGACATTCCTTCCTTCATGCGTGCATTATGAATGTACTTGAAAACATCATGCTTGATTTGATTGTACGGTAACACAAACATATCATGCAATGATCCCATCATCTCATGTGTAGTTTGCATGCTTTCAAGCTTCTTGGTCAAGACATCGGTTATGCTTCCCAAGATATAGACTCGAGCCTTTTCATTGGCCCTTATCCGTTTATCATATGCTTCACAAACATTTCATGCAGCATTCGGAGCTGTCGCCAGAAGACATTCTTAGTTAGGACAAATTCCGTATCATCCAATACCAGTACTGTGTTGATGTTATTTTTTCATGTTATATAATTATCACCAGTCAACTTATCAGTGGCGAGAGCAGAGATCATAGAGGTAGACATTTTTGCCAATAAAAAATAATTTATTTAAAAAAAATTATGCATAACTTTAATCCAATCATAATTTAGCATTAATTTTAATGAGCCCTATAAATCATGTCTAATGCAATGATACTCCAGTAATTTAAACAAGTGTCGCCGTAGGGTAGTCAATGTACTTCACTGGATTGAGATATTCTTAATCAAATATTACACTGAAATAACTCTTATTCCTATAACGTTTAGTTACCATTTATTTGGTAGGAACACCAGTAATAACTTTAACGTGTTCTCATAAGTGTAACCCATCATTTTGGATTTTGTAGTTTTGTCCCAATAAGTGCCGCCGTAGGGTAGGTGAACTATTTGAAAAAAAAATGCAATCCTATCCCTTTCAAGAGTTAACCAGAATATTGATCCATACAAACACCTTCCTTAGGAGGACAGAAGCAAAGTCGTAACAAAGCCGCCACGAGGCCAAGAATGAATCTCACGTTGTCAACCAATGATGGAAACCATAGGATATGTTGACACATGTTCTTCTCCCACTTACTATAATACTTTCTCTAATCCACCTTGATCTTGACCCATACAAACACCTTCCTTAGGGAGACGGAAGCAGAGTCGCCACGAGGCCAAGCATGAGTCTCACTATGTGAATCTTTCTAGAGAACGTAAGAGAGACCACATATCATATTCATCTATTCTCCCACTAAGTATTTTGAAATAGGGGTTTCATTACTTAGACAAATTTATGTTAAATCATTTATCCAAGTTTTAATTTTGTTTGCCCAACCATAACTCTTATGTTTGAATAGTTGACATAATGTGAAATATCCTAAACTTATTAACTTTTTAATAAACTAACCACATTATGTTATAATAAAAGTTTGACTAATTTAACTCCTAGGTCAGTTCCTAGGATAAGGCACCTAACCTTATTCATATACTATAGACCTTTAGGTTATTTCATGAACATGACCCACTCGTATGTCAACTACATACATATTTAAGACTTCTTACAATAACCTTGAATTTTTTTTATTTATTGGATAATGCTATGCACAACACAAAATAAAATAACAACTTATTTTATTAATGATAAATAGTTTATTTACAAAGCTACAAGGTTTAGGGCATAAACTCCAACATCCAACATCTCTACAAAAGGAAATGAGAAGTTCCCTATGTCACTGAGATTAGAGTCGCTAATGTGCAGTTGATGATTCATAATTTTATTTTGCCTTGCTCGAGGATGAGCAATATTTAGGTTGGGGTGGTTGATAGGATCTGAAATGTGCTATTTTAGTGTCTCTAATTCTGCTCATTTAGAATGACTAATGAGCTTAAATGTCTATATTTGTAGGAACTCGAGCAATTGATGCATTCCAGATCGTTATGGGCCATTCAAGATTAATTTGAAGTATTAGGAGCTTATCTGAGCATCTGGGCTTCAAGGGATGAGAATTGATGAAAAAGATCCCACCAAAAGCATTGACGTCGTGCGGTACCATACAGTTGATTAGACTTGATAATTAGCCTAACTAGCTCTCTCTCTCTCAATCTATCTTACTTTTCGCACTTTTTTGTATTTTAGTTTATATCTTGTCAAACCTCCCCTTCCCCCATTTTATTGCTTTTCAAAGATAAATTTACCTTAGAGAGGTTTTATCTCAAGCTCGGCTCTATGTGGTTTGACTCAGTATTGCTACTAAGACTACTCAGTAGTTGAAATTCATGATTGGTAATTATAAATGTTATTTGATCGACTGAAGGCCTCGACAACCTTTCTCTTCGTTCAAATTGGCAGTGTTGCAGAACCACGACACCTGCACACGCTTGATGTGCAATGGCGTTTGGTGATGAAATTATAATTTGTGTTTGTGTCCTAAGATTGTGCTAATGTATATTTGGATATGCTCAAGTTTTTCCCAATACAGTGAGGACTAAGGTCGAATACGGAAATTTTAGACTAAACAATTGAATGAAGTGTAGATCTTACAGAAGTAAATAAATGATGTGAGGTGTTGGTGACAAACGTACAAGAAATAAAGTAATTAACTACGTGCAACAATAGTTGAAAAATTACTAATGAGGGTTATGCAAACTACAAAGATTTTCTTTTAAATGGAGAAAGGAGGGTTGGAGAAAACCCTTCATATCAACCGGTTGAGTTCTTGTTTAGTTTCACAGATCATGCTCTTAAACCTAGATGGTTCATACCTCTCGGCAGAAGAGTCACACAGGTCATATATCTATAATGTGTGCTTGTTTAATTAAGCCTAAAATGAATCCTATTTCTAGGATTGATTCTTAGTTACAAAGATGAGATCCCTAGTTACTTGCTCTCTCAAGTAGCTAACTGTTTCTACTTAATTCAAGTTGTCCTTTTGATTTAAGTCATGGTAAATAAAATGCATCATTGTAAATGAACTAGAAACTAAACTAGAATTCTTAAGGGTGATGAATGTTACTCCCCAACCCTTAATGCGGTTTAGCTACTCATATCTGTTTGTGAAAAAAATCTCAAAGATGAAAAGCAAGGGATGAATCGTGATGTAAGAAATAAATATATCTATTAAACGGTGGAAATGGTGTTTCTTGTTCTTTCACAGTAAAAATAGCTAAATACACTCAAAGATGCAGAAATAGATGATGAAAGAGTAAAGAGATGAAGCTATCGGCGGTAGTGTCTTGCTCGCCGACAGAGATGATGTTTTCTGAGTTTGCTTGCGCTGAGGAGAAGAACTGATGAAGCCCCACTCTCTTTCGAGGTTGAGATTCAGCAGAACTCCAATGGAGATGAGGAGGAAGCACCCGACTGTCGTCGAGATGGAAAAGATGAGGGGCGGCGACGCGATTCTAGACGTCTTGTATGCACGAAGAACCCTAACCCTAAACTGTATTTCCTAAAATTTTCTCTCCCCCTTCTCAAAATGATTTAGGATGACTTTTATAGCTCAGTGTTGTACCCTCCATTCTGAAGCGGGGGCGCCCACGACGCGTTCGACGTCGTCTTTTCTGGCCACGTAGCCCGTCTCTATCTAACGGCTCAAGGTATTGAAAATTCTCTGTCACCAGCTGTCAAGGTCATGCTCCCCGAAGTAATGGAATTTGTCTTTAAGTGTCATGCGTTCGATGTATGCATTTCTGTTTGTCTTCAACGCATGGGTGGAACATTGATTACCTACAAAATAAGGCTTTCAAGGGCATTCAACTTCAAAATAATCTCTCTTCAGCTTCTTTACAAACTTGTACACATATTAAGAATATATCAAGGATTAAAGCGTTAGATGATGTGCTTTTCAACATTCTTTCATCATTATTCTAAGAAAAGACGGATAATAACTTGTATTTCTACAAGTTATCAGCATTGCAACGCCATAAGGGGCACTGCAGCGATGTGCTGTGTGTTGTTCTCTGTCTTGTGCGCTGCACGGTGTTGCATGGCGCCAACGCCCTTGGTGGAGGCTTTTTCGTCAACTCTCGTCCTTTGAAGCTCGAATGCTCTGATAAGCTCTTAATAGCTCCAAATTAACCTCGAATAGCCATAACGCTTCAGAATGTATGTATTGCTCGAGCTCCTACAAATATAGACATTTAAGCTCATTAATCATTATAAATGAGCGAGATTAGATGCATTAAGATAACATATTTCGAGTGCTATAAATCACTATAAATAGGACCTAGGGGGTTTATTATATGGATAGATTAACAAACTATGAGAATTAATTCTTAGTGAAGAAGCAAGTCTCCTACTAGGGGGTTTATTATATGGATAGATTAAGAAACTATGAGAATTAATTCTTAGTGAAAAAGCAAGTCTCCCATTTTTTCCTTTTAAGGTTTCCATTTGATGGTCTCTATTCTAGTCATTATGTGGAAGCCCGATCTCCATAACTTTTAAGGTATATGATGCTTAATCCTTTTTGTTTTTTTAATTTAATTTTAAATAAGATCACTGTACCCCAATGCTTTCGCTGTGGAATAAAGAGTTTCATTCCCTAGAGTTGATTATATTTATATATATATAATATTTTGTCTACATCATGTGCAATATAGTTCACATCTAAAATTCAGTGTTAAAATTTTAGAAATGTATGTGTATCATTGAATGGTAGAACAAAAAATAAAGAAAAAAAACCATAAAAAAGACACTTTTTAGGTTACAAAAAACTGCACCAGATTCTCTAAACACATAATTCTTAAACCAACTCAATTCAGCACCTTAAACATATTCAATTATTAACTTAGCTCAACTTTACACTTCAAACACAAATAATTACTACCAACATAGATAACTATTACCGACTCAACCTAACTCAATTCAATCCTACGTGCCAAATGCACCCTAATATGCTTCCAACTATGGCAATCTGTCAGTGATAGGAGCCTTCAATCATTCTAATGAATGCTTTTCTAATAGGCTGATGGAATTTTAAACATCTTACACGTGTTGATTTAGATTTTGCTATATTTACAAATAACTTCAAGTTTTGATATTGTCACTATTAATTTAGTTGATTTTTCTATATATGCAACCAAACCTTAGCATTATGTGTAGATCAAATTAAATTAAACTAGTGGTCCTTGTCAAAAATAAAAAAATAAATACCTCCCTCAAATTCGTTATATATATATATATATAGAAAGGTCATGGTTTACATTAATAATATATAAAGAGAGAATCTGATTTGAAATGATCTTATAATATAAATGATTGTTCAAAAAACATAATATTTATTGATGGTCCCTTTCTTTGGATATGTATATTGTACGTAACAACCTGTAGGCTTCACATTATTAAAGACTGTGTCGAGTAATAAAATGACAATTTATTTAGTTTATATATGAATTTTCAAACTGGTCCCCTAATCCTTTAAAATGTTTTATTTCATCTTTTCTTTTTTATTAGGGAAATTGTTGTGTATAGAAAAAAACGAAACTAATTACACATATAGAAAAAAGCCCAGCTCACACTTTTCTATTTTCCTTTTTTTTTCTTCTATATGTGTAATTAGTTTTGGTTTTTTTCTATTTTTGAAAATACCCCTTTTTATTATCTATATTGAATTTATTACAATTAATTCTGTCCCATCAATAAATGGTAAAATAACAAAGATATATAATGAATTCATTTAAAAAAATTGAAATTGTTTGTAGTTACTATATCAACATTTTATTGGTCAATTTTCTTTAAAAATAATAATTATAGGTAGAATCAAAATAATTTATGTTTTATTTGGATGTACTTATGAAAGTTCAAGGCTTTAATTGACATAATTATTAGGTTGGGGTTTAAAATGATATAACCCTCAAAGTTCAGAGTTTAAATTGATACAATTATTAATTTAAAGTTTAAATTGATATAACCTCCAAAATTTAGAAGTATAAATTCATATTTTTCGACAAAATTAAAATGAGAGATACAGTCAACTCAATAAAAAAAGTAATATTGATGAGAATATTAAAGAAATCTAGATAAAGCTACTAATTTATTTTTCATGTCAAATTAGAGATAATTAAATTTAAAAGCGAAATCATATTTGTATCCATTACAAAAGCAAAAATGTTGGTTAAATGATCATCCAAGTCGAGATACATCACATTTTTCTTTTAAATTTTATCTCCATAATTTCTCATTATTTTAAAGGAAGAAGAAACAAGAAAAACTAATATAAAAGATATAAGTTATTCGCCAGTTAGTTCTAATTTGGTATCTCATATTAATTGAGATAGAAAAAAAACATATTAATTAATAGACATGTGGTCTTCATAATAGAGAAATTTCTAACCGATATTTGTCATCACGTCATCATTTTGTTGGTTTCATTTGTATATTTTATGACAACAAAAACTTGATTATCAAAATAAATATATAAAAAGTAAACTTGAAACTTTTAAAAGAGGAGATGATTGAAAGAAAAAAACCAAACATTAATGTTAAATTATATATTTATTCCAATCAAATCATTGGAGATCATTTAATATTTCATTATTTAAATTAATCAAATACAAAAATCGCATCTATATAATTTCTTTTAGGACAAATAATCCAAAATCCCATTTGTATCAAGTTATCAACGTATGAGGGCTTCGAATATTTGATAAAGAGAAACAAAGGCTTTGAATATTAATAAATAATTAAACTTTGGTGGAGACTGAATATCGTTTTTAAAAAACAAATATGGATCACGTGTATCGTCTATGAAAGGGCCGTCGTAAGAATAGAGAAAAAAATTCTTAAATTTACAAATTTAACAATAATTCTTTAAAATTGGCAAATATAGCAAAAAAAAAAAAAAAAAAAAAAAAAAGTTAATTTTCATTTTTTATTATTTCAAATTTACCAACATGTATATCAATAGTATATCTGATATACTTTATTTCTCGTAATCAATTGACTAATATACTAAACATAAAGTATATAAGTTATACAATTGATATATTAAATTTATCATTCATAAACCATATTTATGGGTCAAAAAGTGTGTTGGTGCATTTACTTTTATTCGTGTACTTAACTTGAAAAAAAAAATAATTTTCATTTTTTATTATTTCAAATTTACCATTATTGGTGTGTCAACATGAATATCAATAGTATATATGATATACTTTATTTCTGGTAATCAATTGACTAATATACTAAACAATAAAGTATATAATTGATATAATTGATATGTTAAATTTATCATTCATAAACCATATTTATGGGTAAAAAAGTGTGCTTGTGCATTTACTTTTATTCGTGGGCTTAATTTGAATTCTTATTTGTTTGTTATAGAATATTATTTTTTTTAGTATATTATAATCCGCTTATAATAGTTTAATCCATCCTATTGGTAACAATTTTGAATTTTGAACAAAGTGATGATATACTATTGATATACTTGATGCATTTTTAAGAAGTATCGATATACTAGTGATACATCTACGTTATACTTCAAAATGAATTTTGAGTTAATGTTGATATAATACTAATACATTAATATTATACTCAAAATTTTATTTAGAAAGAATATTGATATACTACCGATACACTAATGATATACTTGTATATTATTTTTTAAGGAGTATTTATACACTAATTTATACTTTAAAGAAATTTTGAATGAATGCCTGTAAACTAGTGGTGCACTACTAATAATATATATACTTTAAATTGAATTTTGAATGTGTGCTAATATATTACTGTTACACTACTGTTATACTTGAATTACATTTTGAATGAGTATTGATATACTACGGATACACTAATATTATACTTGAAATGGATTTAGGTCATAAGTGTTGGTATATTATTGATACACTAATGAAGTACATGGAATGAATTTTTAATTACTACTGATATACTATTGGTATATCTATGTTATATTTTAAATGAATTTTGAATGAGTATTAATAAACTTCTGATACATCAAATACTTAGTATTGCATTTTGAACGAATTGTGATATACTATTGATACACTAATGATCTACTTGAAATTCATTTTAAATTAGTAATAATATACAATTGAAATACCAATGTTATACTTTAAAATATCATTATGAATTATATATACTACATATTTGATATATCAACATTGTTATTGATATGTTTTTTTCCCTTTAAATCAAGTATATCATTCAACTAATATATGAAATATAAAATATCTATCATACAATTGATATACCAAATTAAGTGTAACTTATATACCATTAAAATCATATCAAAAATTTGAAAATAGAACAGATTAACTACAACGTCAATCATATTTTAAAAATTCACTAAAATCATATTTTTAATTAATTTTGAATATAGATACACTTTATATTTGGTATATTAGTTGACAAAATTAATGCATTTAAGAGATACCATCAAAATCAATTTTGAAAACATAACACAATTAACGTCAAAACCTAAATCAGATCATAAAAATTGAACTAATAGAATAAAAATAATTATATATCAAAACAAAAAAAAATATTTACCATAATCGTACAAACAACGTCGACCATGACACAATTAAAGTCATAATATATCAGCTCTAGAAATGATATTATTTAAATAAAGCATATCGATGGATTGATATACCAGTTATAGAGTATATCAAATATACTTTCTAATACACAAATGGGGGTAAAATCGAAATAATAAAAAAATAAAACAAAATCAAGTTAAACTTTTTTGCTATATTTGTTCAACTTTAGTCCATTTACTTTACTTGTCCAATTTTTAGTTTATGTACTTTCAATAAATCTTAAATTTAGTCCCCACTGCTAGTGTATTGTTTATTTTTTTAAAAACCTTTTTGTTATCTATTAACATTTTTAGTACAAAATATCAAAAATATATTCACATATTCTATTTCTTTGCGTGAAAATTATTATTATTATTTAATTAACTAATAGATGTTCTTTTTTTTATCTACTTTCTAAGAATGTTATCAAGATCCAATCCAAGTTTTGAAAACTAAAACATAGTTTTGACTTTGAAATTTGATGACACATTTGAATGTTTATTTAAAAGAGATGCAAATTATAATAAAGAAATTATAAGGAAACAAAACATAATTTTTTTTTAAAAAAAAAAAAAAGCAAAAGATGAAATCGTCATAAATGGGGCTCTAGGGACCAATTTGACATTTTAAAGTTCAATGACTTTAAACATAAATTGAAAGTTTAGGGACCTATATAAACTTTTTTTTTGTTTAAGTTGACGAGCTTATTTGACACTTAAAAATTCAGGGATAAACATATAAATTAACTAAATATTTATTTAAATTTTTAGCAATCCATCAACAATTAGTGGTGTGACCCACAACATTGTCACTCATCAAGGTCACAGTTGGCCTATAAGTTTTTTTTTGGCAAAGGTAATGAATTGCTAAAAAGAGAGAGGGACCTCATAGCTTGAAATCAAGGCACAAACAAAACACTGCAAAAATAAGGCAAAGAACAAAGACAAACAACAACCAAATAGACAAAAAAAAAAGCACACAAAACTAAAGGGTCTCAAGGAGAAAAGTCCATTTGTTTCCAACAAAAGAAGTCACCGACCACATAAAACAACAGATAAAAATCTCAGACTCAACATCCAGACTAATCACCTAAGGAGAACGCAAAGTGGCACCATGGACACACCTATTATACTCCCGCCAAACATGGTAAGTAACAACACACCAAGCTACTCTCTAAACCTTATGCCTCAACCAATTCCCTTCGCTAAACTGGCACATCCAAGTGAGCTCCATATCTCAATACGATATACTATGGGAACACCTTCCCCACAAAGCATGTCCCTGTCCCTCCAAATAGTCTTACTAAAAGGACATTCGAAGAATAAATGATCCACAGACTCAACTCCACCAGTACACAAAACACAATTACTAGGGATATCAAAACACCAAGGTCAAACACGATCACGTGTCTACAACCGATTCTAAATAGCAAGCCAAGAAATGAAAGCATGACTAGGTATATTTCCTCCAACCTAAAGGAGGCTAGCCCATGGTACCACAAGATGCTTAGGACGTAATGACTCCCAAGTACTAGCGAGTGAAAACACACAAGAATGACAAGGGAGCCAGGTAACATTATCCTCCCGACCAACCTCAGCACTAATCAACTATACTTGCTCAGAGAAGTCAACAAGATCTATAGAGTTAGAAGGCCAGGTCCAAGTCCCAGCAAGACATAGGAAATCACCCACCTTAGCATGAAAGAAACTATCTGCATCCAAGATAACCACAGTACTAAACTGTTGAAGGATGGGGCCCCTTTTTCACTAAGAGTCATATCAAATCGAACAATGACGCCAATTGCCATTAGAAAACCAAACAAAGGACCTCAAACTATCCTGAACGTGAAGGATAGTGCTCAACACCAAGATGAAGACGTAGATGCCTAACCACCCAAATACTTTGTCCCTGCCACATATATGCCTTCACCTAGGCAACCCATAAGGACCCAGATCGAATATGAATAAGCAACAATAACTTCATGACAACAACAACTTCCAAGAAGGAATATGACAAATGTCAAGACCATCCTCACAACAGAAGACAAACATCCGCCCAAGCAACCTTTGTGTTCGTGGCCTGCCAGGACCAAGACCAAATAAATTTTTATCCACTCTTATGAGCTTGTAGCAAGTAGGAATAGATCCTCTCCACAGGGAATCGAGAACAAACTCAAAACAATTTCTGAATTCTAGGTAACAAATGGGGTTGGTGATTAGGTTAAATTGTAAATTTGAATAATTAAATGGCAAGAAATTAAAAGGGAACAAGTTTGCTTATGAAAAATCTGATTTGACAAAATCAACCTTGGGGTAGGAATGGATTAGTTTACTTCTTATCACATGAACAAAAAATAATAGATTTGTTTCTTGTGAACGCACGACTATTACCCAATTAATCTCTAGATATCCCTAGTCAATGATTAACAAAATTATTTAATCAATCTAAACTACATTAATTACATTTGGAAAAGAAGCTTCCTTGGAAATCACCGTAATTTGCATTACATGCATTGAAAAATTGCCATGACGCATGAAAGACTAGCTAGCCTAAATCTAGCATTCAATGTACTAATGATTTTCATTGGTTCAAGAATATCAAACTATGAGATCAAGCCTACAAGTGGATATCCTCCACCCAATGGTGCCACTAGGTTCATTCAATTGCAAGGCAAAAAAACTTGGCATACAAGACTAATAATACAAGAAGTGTCAATTCTATTGATATCAATCAATGTAAATATAACAAAAAATCAGTAGAGTTCACATCAAACAACTCAAAACAAACTCAATCCTCAAAGAAATTAAACATAAATCATATCCCCAATTTGAAAGGGTACTTTAACTACCCATAGTCATGAATTCAATACAAGAATGATGAAATGATCCAAGAGAAAATGAAAAACACAGTGAAAGAGGTGAAACAGAAAGGCTGGAATGCAGGTCTGTTGGTGGAGGCTGCTCAAAATCGGAATAATCAGACCTAGAAAATCGTGCTTCAACTTATAAAATTGTTGGAGTGTCGTGGCGCTGCGCATCAGATCCCTTGCATGCGCGTTCACTAATCTCACGTCAAAGTTCGGAATCGCCGAGCATGTGGCGCCATGATGCTTCACTAAATTCAAGCTCTCGAGAAAAAGCGTCGGGCAAGCACCAAGCATGGCACCCCGGGGCTTGCCTGAGGAGCAGACTTGTAATTAATGCCTCTTCTTTAACTTGATACTTCCATAGCTTCATTTGGACTCGTTTTTGCCCCGTTCTAGCTCCAATGGTCAATTTTACCTTCCTAGTGCTCAAGACATACAAAAGTCATGAAATAACCCAATAAAATCTTGGAATGAGCACGAATTAAGTTGAAAAAGATAGCTCTTTTGGAGAGTTTTCACTTTGCATCTCCAACACTATCCACCTTCCATCTCCAAAGAAAGGACCAAGGCAATTGATCAAAATCCTAAATAACTTTGGCAAGTAAAACAAACACACTGGTCCAATAGACTTGAAAGCTTGGGACCCTAGTCAAAGTATTACCCTTTTGATAGTTTAGGTAGCTTAATGACTGGTGCCCGAGCCAGAAGGAAAGGAAAATGAGTTGAGGGATTTATAAGAACATTTCGGTTTCGTATAGGCTTAAATAGATAAGCTTTGTACTAAATCATGCATGCTTAGATTCGAAGAAGCATTTTCAACACTTGTCTCAAATTGATTTACTACTTTTGAATGGTTTGATTGATTGAAAGTATGATCTTGGATGACTGTTAAAATTAGAGTAAGGAACCAAATAACTTAGGCTCTGTTTTGTAACCATTTTGTTTTTTGTTTTTATTTTTAAAAATTAAGCCTATAGACACTATTTCCACTTTCAAATTTATTCCGTTATTATCTACTTTTTACCAATGGTTAAAAAACCAAGTCAAAAATTGAAAACTAAAAAAAGTAGCTTTTAAAAACTTGTTTTTGTTTTTGGAAGTTGACAAAGAATTCAACTATTGTACTTAAGAGAGATGCAAATCAAGGTAAGAAATGGAGAGAAAATAGGCTCAATTTTCGAAAAACAAAAATAGAAAATGAAATTGTTACCAAACGGGGCCTTAGCAAACTACAATTCTGTGTGATTGTGTGCTTTACCTTGCTGGGGATGATCAAGAATCAAGTTGAAGGTGATTTGATAGCACCAAAAATTTGCTATCTTGCTCTGCTTAGTTCGAGATTAATCTCCTATTTTACATGTTTATTCCCTGGTTTTACAAGTATTGACCGTAATTCAGGTAGATTCGACCCTTAGAGGAACTTTTGGTCTAATTTGAGCTTATAAGGAGACTTGGAGCATCAGTTGGGGCTAGAACTTTAAGAGTGCTCTTTGGAGGTTGGTGTCGCAGTGCTAGAAAGGGGCTTGCCGCAATGCCAATCACAGAGTCCGTGCAATAGGGGAGTGTTTCATCGTTGCTCGATGTTGTGGTAGGGTGCTAAAGTCAGTAGCTGCGAGGAAGGAAAGCGCTGCAATGCTCCACAACACTACGGTTCGGTGCTAATCACAGAATGCTCACATTGAAGGAGCCTCGCGAACTTTGACGAAATGGACGCATGCATTGAGGCACCACAGCACTTGACGACACTACGACTCGGTATAAGGCTAAAAGGGTTACGACGCTGTGGCGCTACCTCTTAACGTCGCGACACGGTCTCAATTTATATATAAAAAAACCTAGCCATCAGCACTGTTCATCACTGAATTTTTCCAGTTTTGAACCTCTTTAACTTCCATTTTCTTCTGTAGTTCATCTTTTTACCGAATTGGGACTTCATAAAACATATTTTCTTGGTTTTCTAGCATGATTATAGGCTAAGGTAAGATTATCTAGCTTGGGTTTAGAGGATTCTTTCCTATTTTTGTAGACTTTTGAGATTCTATTTGAACTTCATCTTGTAATTTTCTAGTTTGAGGAACTTTTCGTCTTGAATTTTTTCAATGATCTTGGATTATTTGACAAATTAGCCAAACATTTTTTTATTGATCACCTAAGATTATTACCTAATGTAATTGTTAGGTCCCTAATCGCCAAGAGGCAAGGATTAAGTTAGGTTGTGTGTTGATTAAGCATTTTTATTCAACTAGCATTCTTCTAACTAATCTAGGTAAAAGTTCATATTGAACAATTAATTACCCATTGAAAATTAATTGTTTGTCTTAGCATGACCCTAGAGCTTAATGCTTATTAGTGCACATGTTTAAGATGCTTCTCATCTAGGCATGAGGTTAGTATGTGTTAGAGTTGATGCCCTAAACCTCGTGGTTTTGTAGTTTGTAAACTTGTATTGTACAAACATATTATTTAATTAATAAATAAATGTTATTTTATTTGACATTTAGTTGACCCCAAAACCAGCAAACTAAAATCGGAGGTTATAAGTTGTAACTTGAACATGTATGTGGAGACATACAAGTGGATTGTGTTTAAGTAATAACCTAAACGGTCTGTAGTAGATGGATAAGGTTGGGTACCTTATCTTGGTGACTGTTGTGGATCGTGTGGTGTGTTAATCATGCGCTATGCGTGACAAGTTTTTCCTACTTTTAGCCCAAGTATAAACTAAACGTGAGATATCTTGTTGAAAAACAAGGTAAAACACGAGGATTTTTCACTAATAAAGTTGTGTAAAAAGACGTCTAACTCGTGGGAGTGTATCAAAAAGAGTGAAGTTGTTGTGCAGAAAATAAACAAGAAAGCAGTAAATGAAGTGAAATGGTGGATGTGAGTGAGTGTAGTAAAATGCAAGTTAGTGAAGTTGAAGGTGTTCAAATGGAGAAAAGAGGGTTGGAGAAAACTTTTCATCAACCAGTCGAGTTCTTGCTTAGTTTCTTGGTTCATGCTCCTAATCTCGAATGGATCTTACATTAATCATATGTCTATGATGCATGCTAGATTAGTTGAGTCTAAAAATACTCCTATGTCTAGGAAAGTTTTTTTGTTATATTGATGAGTTCCACAGTTACTTGCTTTCTCAAGCAGTTAACTATTTGTACTTAAATCAAGTTATCAAGTGGATTTAAGCAATGTGATCAAAATACATCAACACAAATGAATCAAAAACTAAGCTTGAACTCTTAAAATTGATGATTATTTTTCTCCAAACATTCAAGCGATTTAGCTACTCATGGTTGATAATGAAAGTAAAATGAAGGAGGAAGACAAGAAACGAGTCATGATATGAGATATATTTATAATAGAAATCGTTGAGTTCATACAAAGATGGAATGAATAACAAAATACAACTAGAAAGTGTAAAAGAAAGGATGGAAAAGTAAAGAAGATGATGTTATCGATAATAGTGTCCCTATTCGCCATCAGAGTGGTGACTTTGACTAGCTTGCTTGCGGCGATGGAAGAGATGAAGGTGAAGATCCAACTACTCTTTCGAGGTTGAAGCTCACTTGGTCTCCAATGGCGATGGAAGAAGAAACTCAGCTTTCGCTGAAACTGAGAGTGAAAATATGTAGGTCTCGGTGTGTCCAACTCTAGTTTTGTTGGCTTCAGCTAGTTTTTATAACCTCAAAGATGTACTCTCGGACCGGTAGGTGGTCGATTGCAAAACTGCTATGCGGGTCAGAGGGCAGAAATCCTCTTGACTCCAGCTGTGACTGTTAGATATCTCGAGGTTCATAAGTTTTTCTTTTAGTGTCATGCATCTGATGTATGTGATCCTAAGAGAGCTCAACGCATGCGTTGAATCTTGCATTTTTTTGCAAAATTGGGCATTCAAAGGGATTAAATTTCAAAAAAAATCTTTCCTAAGCCTTTTTCTCATGCTTGCACACATATGAAGTATTTATCATGAAATTCAACTAATGATGATGCGTTTTTTATTAAACTTTCTCAATTATTCTAAGAAAAGAGAAGCAATAACTTGTATTTCTACAAGTTATCAGTGACACTACGGATACAACCCGTTTTGTAGATATTGTAAGTGTTGTAAAGTGCTACAAATGATATGATCCTAATCATTCATGTATATACATGTGAACATGGATATTCTATATAATGAGTTTGTATAAGACTGGACCACGAAATGTTAACTCTCTCTTTATAAGGCTGTTACTAGAAAAGACTTATATTTCACCAGGATGACCATAGGTGGCTTGACCTAAATCCTGAGTGAGTTGTGGACTCTTGCCTATGAGAGCGATGCTTTGATCTGTATGGGTGAGTGATCGACCAAACGTGTATGAGTAATAAAAATGAGAATAAATATGGTCTAAAGTGCAAGCATACACTGTCGATGAAGTAATAAATCTTGGAGTATTCTAAGAGTCGAATCCCACGAGACTATTTATGAAATTTTTCTAAGAAAGAGATTTTCGATGCAACCCAAGGGGTAACCGGTGCAGTAAATAAGTGATTTTAAGGTTAAAATTTTGGAAAGCAGTAAACAAAAGTGTTGAAAAGGTTTGCAGTTAGGTTCCAACCTTTCGGGTTCTATTCTGTAAGTGATGCAGCTACATCATACCAAGACAATGAAACATGCATGAACAGAAAACTACTCCTATTCAGCCTGTTGTCAAGTTCCTTTAGGAGATCTAAACAACTAATGCCTAATGTTTCTATGGTTAGTTGGATTTTAGATTAGTTAAAGCTTAGATTCTTTATCCTACGGTGTCCTTTATTTCTAAGGTGACATGACCATCCTATTTCTAGGCTCTTAGTCCCATATTCCTTTGTGACATTGGTTTATATCCTTTCTCAACTCCAAGATATTTGATCCCATAATTCAAAAAAGAAAATGCATAAGTCAAAGAAGTATGAAACATAAGCATTGCTCAAGCCATAAAATCCTAGGGTATCCACATAACTGAACCTCTTAAAGAATTTAGCTCATGACTAATAATAAAAATAATAAACTTTATTGAACAAAAAATCATAGCTACAAGATGATGTTCAACAAATGAGAAGAAAAGAGAAAAATTACAAGAAATAAATGAATATAAATGTTGGAAAATGCAACTCAAGAGGTATTGGGACAAGTCCTCAATTCTTTAGTCTTTCTCTAGGTTGATTCCCCTTTTTCAAAGAAGAATCGTTCCTCACCACACGCTTTCACGGGATGAGATTACCTAAAGCCGCTACGCGTCAAAGGAACTTTCGTTCTTAAGGCTACTGACTTAAGAAATTGAGAAAATGCCCAAAGGAGCTGACGATAATGGTAGAATTGTGGAGAAAAGTATGGTAAAATGGTAGATGGAGAGTTGATTCTTGAAATGGAAGAGTTCTACCCCTTTATATAGGCCCAGGTGGTTGAGAAATGGCTTAAAATCATGTGCTGAACATTTTTCCAGACTTTTAGGCATTGAATAACAATTTTGACCGAGAAAATAGCAATCAAAATTGACTGGGCGCGAATTTGAAAAAATTGGGCTTAGTAATGTAGGCGCATCACGTATGATGCGGTTACAGCACATTTGATGCGGCCACATCAAATAGTCCTGGTACATCACTCACTGTTGTGGACACATCAAATAGAAAATCTACAAAAACAGCCAGAAACCTGCCAAAATTTACCAAATCAGCACCAAATCAGCAAATAACATCTTTTAAGCATAATTATCCTCTAGTGAGCTTATTTTAACTAATTTTGGGCATTCTGGGGTCAACATATCACATAAAGTATCTTTTTACTATAAAAAGTAATAAAATAGATGGTAAAAATATGCACTTTTTGACATCTATCAGTGAGAGTGACCAGTTTCGCCGACTCAATAAGCATACCATTTTGGGGATTCATTTGATTGGGGAGCTGGGAACGCAGCTACACAAGAAGAAATTCACTCCTCCCCTACTGTTTGGGTAAGTAGATAAATTGCTCTCTTAAGAATTGATTCCAGGGCTTGAACAATGTGGTGCCACACTCTCTTCTGGCTCGAGAGAGATTGGGTTATAGTTGGACTATGACTAATTCTTCATTAGAGGGATCAATGGTACTTAAGGAGTTAGATGTAATTATAGGGGTAAAACGGTAATTTTGATCCAGTTGTACTTAGGAGCAATTTGTGAAGGGTCTATGCACTATTGATTGGTTATATCAAATGGACACAGAAATATATCTATAGTGCAAAGAGTGCAACGGTCGGTCTTTAGTGGAATGACCGAAAATTAATAAACATTGATTAAATTAATTAAAGAGTTTAATTAGTTAATCAAGTATCATTAGAGCTTTAATTTATAGGTCCATAAGGTCCCCTCGGTAGCTCAATAAAGATTAATGAGAATTAAATTATTTTGGATTCATTTAAATTGGTCAAATTAATTAAGGAAAATTAGTTGTATTAGATACAATTATAATATGTATGTGGAATATTATAAAGTTTAATGAGAGAAAAGATTTTGAATTTGATTCAAATATAATTTATATGAATATGATTCATATATATATATTATATATATAAACTATAGGTTAAAATTAATATGAATATGATTCATATTAATACTATAAATTTATGAGAGAATTTAAACTATAGGTTATATATTATATGAGATATAATATATACTTTTAATTTTTATATATTAAATTAGTTAATATATATTAATATTTTGAAATAACTCCCTTGGGAGTTATTTTCACGTGAGTGGCAAGTTATGGGGAGTTATCCATAACTCCCTCACTCATCTCTCATAAGAGTAGATGGGGAAGAATGGTGGACAAGGTCGATCTTTTTTTTTGTGAAACAAGAAGAATAGATATTCTCCTCCTTGCATTTTTTTCTCTCTAAAAATCATCCTTTCCTTTTCACCAAAAGTAAACCACAGAAGCCCACAACTCTCTATGATTCTCACCTTGAGAATAACGAGGAAGATTTCGTGGTGGTGTCCTTCTGTTCGAGATTGGTGTTGTTGTAAACGAAAGTTCAAGATAAAAACAATTTTGTTTCGTGCTGTGGAGGGAATGGTTTCTACAAGGGTATGTTATTCTCTACTTCTTTACTCTGGTAGAATGCATGCTTAAGATACAAATTGTTTATCTTGTGTTTTTGTAGTTCTTTATTTTTCACAAAACTCAAAATTGATAATTAATCACTAGCGTTCACACGCTTTCGCTGGGATTCAATCCCTTTAATATGAACTCTAAAATTTCCATTTAGGATTCTAAATGAGAAAGACTAAGCTTAAACTAGAATGTTGCATGTTTTCCTTTAAGAGATTAATCAATGATTAAGTAGCAAAATTAGGAAAGATCTCATTACAACCCAAGCTAGGTGTTTCATTTAATTGACATTTCACATCATGTAATTGTCTCTCTGACATTCAATTTTCTCACTACGTGCAATTTAATTTTCTCTCTCTTTTACATTCAAAGTATTCACATCCCAAACCCCCCCACCCCACCCATTCGGTTACATCAACTATAAGTATTTTTAAATTGAGAAATTTATCGGCTCTCTGTGGTTCGACCTGTACTATGCTATTACTACCAAGTTTGTGTAGACACAAAAAATTATTTGACTGAACCGAAGACCTCGACAACCTTTCGGTTTTCCGGCCAGAGACTGGTGACAGTTCACACAAATTATTTTGTTATTTTTTTTAAAAAAATTAACCTGATAGACACTACCTACACCTTTGATTTTATTTCTATCATATACTTTTTAGGGATGTTCTAAAATTCAAGCAAAGCTTTGAAACCTTCAAAGAAAAGTCAGTTTTAATTTTTTTTTTAAAAAAAATTGACTACGAATTCAAATGACTCTAGTAAAATATATATATATATATATATATATATATATATATATATATATATATATATATAAAGTATAGAAAAACAAACACAATTTTCAAAAACTAAACGGTTATCTAACAAAATCTTAATTAATTGGAGTTAACAAATGACCCATTATTAAAAAGGACAAAAAAAAAAAAAAAGCAACAAGCTTAATCATATAATTTTTCTACAAAACATATATTTTTAGTTTATTCAAAAGAATATATTAAATTCCCTTTCTTAAAGAAAACAAAAAGAATATATTAAATTGGACTTGACTCTCTCATTTTTAATTAATTGTATTAGCTTAAGAGTTGAGATATATATCTTTTGGCATAAGCCAAAGGGAATAAATGTTCAAGGCATCCAATGCCTTTGTTCTCTTTTTCACTCTGCCAACACTTTATTATTAATTTTTCTTTTTTGTTCTTCCCAACGTTTGTTTATTTTAGTTCTTGTTTTATAATTATTTGGTTTTTAAGTTTTTTTTTTTAATTTTTAAATTAAGTTTATAAATACTCATTCTACCTCTAAATTTCTTGCTTTATTATCTACCTTTTACATATGTTTTAAAAAAATCAAGCCAAATTTAAAAAATTAAAAAAATAGTTTCAATTTGACTAAGAATCGAGCTTTTGTATTTAAGAAAGATATAGATCATTATAAAAAAAATTGGGAGAAAATAAACTTAATTTTAGAAAACTAAAGAAAAAATGTTACCAAACAAGACCAAATTTCAATGTTGTAAACTTAGTTTAATTTGATTTTCCACTATTAAAAATTAGGGTTGTTTTCAAATATAGAAAAATGAGTCAAACTATTTACAAATATAGAAAAATTTCACTATTTATCAGCGATAGACTACAATAGACTTCAACGATAGACTACAATAGACTTTAGCGATAGAAGTCTATCGCTGATAGATAGTAAAATTTTTTATATTCGTAAACAGTTTGATATTTTTTCTATTTATAATAATTTTCTTAAAAATTATATGATTCTCTTATCTTTTGAATAAAATAGTTTGTTGAATATGTATCAAAATGTTTTGTGGCCAAGTTTCTAAATAGATTTTTAAAATGAATTATGTTGCGATGATATTATATGGAAAATTACTATAAACAGAAAAAACATCAAACTATTTATAAATATATAAAAAATTCACTATCTATCAGCAATAGACTACTATAGAATTCTATCTCGGTCTATTGTTCAAGCAAAAGAATTCTATCACGATAGAGTGAATTTTTTCTATATTTATAAATAGTTTGACTCATTTTTTTATATTTGAAAACAACTCATAATATATTATAGCCATGTGTAGACATGTGTGACAAATTATTATTGGTTGGAAAACCTATCTCTTGATTTAGTTTTGGAAGAAAAAAAAATCAATCTCTCCTCTAAATTTATTCTATTGTATTAATTTGGTTTCTAAACTTTTAATTTCATTGAATGGTTCTCTGATATTAAATAAATGTTACAATTTTTTCTTTCTATTCAAATTATGTCAATCACCCACTAATTTTTCATAAACAATAAAAAAAAAAATCTTCATTAAATTCATTATTTTTAATAAAATAAATTTTTTTCACAATTTTTTTTTTACTAATGTATAAAGTAACGATTGAATAACTTTGCCAAAAAACCATAATTATTTTTTAAAAAATTAGCTCTACCATCATTTTTATCTGAAAATTTATCAATTTAATATTTTATATACACGCTATAATTCATCGAAAAGTTCAACACATGAGAGAACTATTTTAACCCATATTCCAAGTTAAACTTTTAAGAATTTAAAATTGAACGTTTTTAAAATTTAAGATTAAAATTGCTAACAACTATTTAAGAGGTGCAATTTGATAAATTTAAAAAATTAAGGTTAGAATTGATACAACTCTTGATAACCTTAGGGTCAAAGAAAAAAAAAATTCCTTGAGTTTTAAACCATTACTTTAATTGAGAAGTAAAAAAAAAAAAAAAACAATTCCCTTGATTTTCAATTTTAAATTATTTAAACTTTAGAATTGTCTTATAGGCTAAATATTTTATTGGACATAAAATTGAATGTTTAGAACATATTAGGGTGTGTGTTTGGGAGTGATTTTGGCATGGCCAAAATCACTTTTTCCCTTGTTAAAATCAATTTTTTTTTTTTTTTTTAATAAAAAGTTGATGTTTGGCACTCACATAAAATTGATTTTTCAAAAATTTGAAATCACTAAAAATTGATTTTGTAGGTATCAGTTTATTGGTGATTTGGTTGGGGTGATTATTAGGGAATCAGATAAAAAATTTAGAACACTAATTTGTCCCTCATATTTAAGGATAGGATTTAACCCTAATCCATTTATTCCTTCTCTTTCAGCCGATACATTCTCTCTCTCATGTCCGTCACTTGGTTCCATTAACTACCCGTGGTAGTGCTGATTTCAGTAAGTTTTTATTTTTTTGTAATTTTCTTTTCACATGGATGAGCTTCAATTTTTAGCAGTTTTTGTTGCTTTTTCACTGCATCGTTCCTTAGTTTTCTTGTTACTATTTACTCTGTTCCTTTCGTGGCTTTTCCTCTCTATATGAACAAATTTTTTTTTTTGGATATTTCAATCATTGTCTTCAATCCTTGTTGATTTTTTTTAGTCTCTCTACTTTTCTGATGGAGCGGGAGAAAATTACAAGACTTCTTATATCTCGTTAATGTTTTTGTTATACAGTTTGTATTTCAATAGATAATATCTAGTTTAAGTATTTTGTAATGATACAAAAATTTCTAGATTGGATGAGATATATGTTTTGAATTTTCTTTTGTTTTTATTATGTGTATTTTTCTTACCTCACATATCAATTATGCATAGAATAATTTAACATTAAAATAAAAAAATAAATTAATTAATAAAATTAGATATTTTTGTAATTATTTTTTAAAACAAAAATCCAAATATAAAATACCCTTTTTAGTAATTTGGTAATTTTAAAATTACTTTTAGAACCAAACATGATAAATTCAAAATCACTTTTATATATTTGAAAATCACTTTAAAAGTTTGGAACCAAACATAGGTTTGATGGTTTAAAAATCAATTTTATAAAATCAAATTGTTCCAAAATCTCTATCACTAAAATCACCACTCCAACTATCACTCCCAAACACACTCTTACATACGTAATTAAGAGTTGAAAGAGGTTGACAAAACCTATTAGACATAATATTAAAGTATAAGTTTCATGAGGTAATTTTAAAAGTTTAAGAACTAGATACAACCTTAAGAGTTTAGGATGATCTAAGCATATATAGTTCAATTGGTCAAGACATATATACTTGACCAAGAAGCCATAGTTATCTAGACTCGCTACTCCTACATGTTATGGAACAAAAAAAAAAAAAAAAAGAATTAACAAGTTTAGGCCCTATTTGATCATTGTTTAGGTTTTAAATTATTTTTAATTTTTGAAATTTTGTGCTTGTTTTCTCACCATTTTTTACAATACGATTTTCATCTTTCTCAAAGAATCAAGTGAATTCATAACTAAATTGAAAAATAATTTTTTTTAAAAGCTACTTTTTAGTTTTCAAAACTTAGATTGAATTTTGAAAATATCTACAAATTATAGATGAAAAATAATAATAATAATAATAAATAAATAAATAAACTCATAGGTGAAACAAGTGTTTACTAACTTAATTTTTTTTAAACTAAAAACTAAAAATTAAGGCCTCATTTGATAACTATTTGGTTTTTTTTTAAAATTAAGCTCATAAACTCTACTTTTACCTCTAAATTTCTTCGTTATGTTGCCCAACTTTATTTACCAATGTTTTAAGAAACGAAGCTACATTTTGAAAACGCAAAAAAGTGGCTTACAAAAACTTGTTTTTGTCTTTTAGGTTTTGATTAAGAATTCAAAAGTTTTTTTAAGAAAAGTAAAAACTAAGGTAAAAAAAAATATAATTAAAAGAAAATAAACATAAAGTTCAAAAACAAAAAAAGATAAATAAAAGAACGAAATGGTTATCAAATGAAAACTAAATAGTTATCAAACGAGATTTTGAGGGCTCGTTTTCTGTTTTTCGTTTTTATTTCTCATTTTTATTAATAAACTAATTTGTTTGATAACCATTCCAGATTTTTATTTCTGAATTTTAAGAAATGTTTCGAAAAAGAGCCAGATTTAAGAAACTACAAAAAGTAGTTTCTTTCTCTTTTGTTTCTTTTTTAATATTATCATTCCTTCTAAATAATATAAATAAGCCTTTGCTTCATTAGTATGGAGATGTGCATATAGATTAATGTGGGTAGAGATGTTCATGGGGTAGGACAAGGCTCGGGATGACTTCTCTGTCTCCATCCCTGTGCTCCCCATTTCATTCTCCATCCCTACAAAATTTTTCACCACGATCAAGGTGGGAATTCCCCACAGAAAATTCGCGAAAAGGATCAGGTTTCTAGTAGGGAATTTTTTTCATTTAGTTTTTTTTTTATAAAAAAAGTCAATTAACTTAAATCACTACTATGAAATTTTTTTATTGAAATAGTTATCTCACTAAATTTTTTTGTATGATTATTCCCACATGGACAATTTTAAATTCAAGGAGAAATTACTCAAATTTTCTAGCATAAGGAAATAATTACCCATCAAATTATTCATATATATAATTTAAATTTAAATATTCAATTCAAACATATTCATTATCTTAACCATTTAACATAAAACTTGAAATTTAAGTATAATATTTATATAATAATAATAACATAACATTAAATTATTATAATAAATAAAGAAGTGACTAACAATTGGGGGGCGGGGACAGGCCCCGTTTAGCCTACAGCAAATTTCTATCCGCCATTTCCCGCCTAAATAATGTAAACTATTGATTATTATTTAGGAAAATTATTATAAATGGAAAAAATATCAAACTATTTACAAATATAAAAAAATTTCACTTCTATCAGCGATAGACTTTCTACACTTCACTTAGTGATAGAAGTCTACCACGGTCTAAGTGATAGAAGTCTATCTCAGTCGAAAATTTTCTATATTTTTTAAATATTTTGGCTCATTTTTCTATATTTGAAAACAACCCTATTATTTATATATAGATTTTAATGTATGAAATATTTTTTATAGTTAGTTACGAAATTAAATTTAAACATTAAAGAAAAAGTAACAGAAAAAGGTATACCGGAAATAACGAAATAGTTATCAATCAACTTTATGTTTTCATTAAAACAAAAAACAAAAAACAGTTATCAAATATATTTCTGTTTCTAGTTCTTAAGAAATAAGAAATAGTAAACAAGAAACAAGAAACGAGAAACATAAAACATGAAATGAAAACGTTATCTAATGGGGCCTAAGTTCCCATTTAACCTAAACTTAATCTATAATTTCCTAATACTTATCAATGTCTTATGAAAATTAGCGCAGGAGATCGAACAATTAGATTTTGAATATTAGATTTAACACAACACCTTCTATTTAAGGACTATTTTAGACTACTTTAAACTCATACATTAAAAGGAATTTGCGATGAATTTGAAAGCCTATTTTGGAACATTATCCTGATTTAAAATTTTGTTTTTCGATTTATTGAATCAAAATTTTATTTATAACCATAGTAGAAAATTTTAATTGAACTTTCGAGATTTCAAGGGCCTCAAAATCTTATTTGGGGGAATTTTCGTTTTTCCTCCAATTTCGAGAAAATTTTGAGATTTTGAGAATATTCTGATTCTCCAGTTGACGAAACTTCGGGAAATTTCGACATTTCGAAAATATTTCAATTTTTTTTTTCTGATTAACTATGTTAGCTTAGTTCAAAATTTTTAATTTTATGGTCATGATTACACACAATTCTATAGTTTCACATGTCAATGTCATTTTTGACAAAGAATTAAGTGTTTTTTATGTGCTTACTAATTTTATTTTCTAATTTTTCTCAATTTTTAGCTTTATTTTCGATCCAAAACTTTCATTTATAAAGAAATTGAATTTGAAAAAATCACAAAAAATAATCTATATTTATTTTTAAGTTCAATCAAATATTTTTCATTAAATTTTCACATCATTTCACCTTTAAATTTAATTGATATGAGTTTTTTTTCTTTTACCATCCAAAACTTTCACAAACCAACTTTCATAGTTTTCACATAATTTTACCTCAAAATATTAATAAAACTTTTTATTATTTTGTAATTATTTTTTTAAATTTATGCTCTCGTATCAACAGTAAACATTTACAATAGACATCTAAATATTGTCTTACTTTATACAAATTGTGATTAAAATTGATCAGTTATAGTCTAATTAAGTCACAATCAAAGTTTCATTAATTAATTATAATAATTTCTACAAATTTTCATCAATTTTCATAATTTTTTTTAAAATTTCCATCGTTATTTTCATAAAATTAGAACCTCGATATTTCCATCGACATTGAATATTTCGAACGAACCTTCTTTATAACGCAAATGTATTTGGATTATGTGACCTGAAAAATATAAGTTTTGAAAACTTAACCCTTACATGTTTTTAGTTTCTTTCGTATACTAAACACATTTTTTCAAGAACCCGATGAAAACGTAGAATAAAATTTTGTTTTTCATTAAATTCCTTATTTTCACTTTTATGTTTATATTCACCGAACAAAACACACGGCTTTGTTTACTACTTTTTTGTGCCTATTTCAATATGCTAAATAAATATATGTTTTAGGAAAATGTCTAAAGATAAAAGAAGAGAAATTACTATAAATAGAAAAAATATTAAACTATTTACAAATATAGAAAAAATTTACTTTCTATCAGCGATAGACCGCGATAGAATTCTAATGTTATCTATCGCGATCTATCGCTAATAGATAATAAAAAATTTCTGTATTTGTAAATAGTTTGACTCATTTTTCTATATTTGAAAATAACCCTAAAAAATGTCAAACTATTTACAGAAAATAGCAAAAAAAAAAAAAAAAAAAAAAAAACCTGATAGACATTGATAGACTTATATCAACATTTATCAGTGATAAACTTCTATCATTTCTATCACTGTAGATCCTAATAGGCTTCTATCAGCGTCTATCACAACTATCTAAATTTTTTTGTTATTTTGTATAAATAGTTTTTTTATTTTTCTATTTTTAAAGATTTCCATTTAGATTACTAATATATCTATATATATATATATATATATATATATATATATATATGACATAAAAGTTTTAATGAACGAATCGAAGTCAAAAGAAGAAAATAGTCATATAAGAGAAGAAAACTCGAAATACACAACAGTTATTTTTTTAAAAAAAAAAAATTACAAAAAGTACATCTGAACTATGAAGTTGGTTACAATCACACCCATAAACTTTTAATTTAATCAATTACCTCCTATAGTTTTTTAATGGCTACGTTGCAATCACTCTCTTTTGTTCAATTGATTTTTATTGGTGAATCACTCACATATGGAGAAGAGGGGCAAACTTGTCATATTAATAAAATGAAGTGTGGACGGGAGGGAAAGACCTACGTTGGGGAGATGAAGAGATTTGTGTTTAGGGGTTTATATTTAAGAGATGATGGTGTCATTCGTTCAAGCAATAAATGTTTCACTGCAGTAGGTAGCAATTTTTATAATTAAAATTAAGTATATAGTAATATTTTTTTCTAAAGTAAAAGCTACAAAAAAAAAATTAAACTGCAACTAAAATATTTATGATTGAAGCTTAAAAGTATGTAATAAAAGTCTATTAGTAATAGCCTTCTATATAAGTGATAGATTTTTATAAGCTATTTGAAATATATCATTAGATATCATAAATAGATTTCTAATAATATAAACCTATAAGTCGTATAGTCTATCGATGATACACCACGTCACTGATAAAGTATTAGTGATAAACTCTATCATTATATGAGTCGATCAATTATGGATTTTTATCATAGATAAATTTTGCTATTGGTGATAGAAATCTATCACTGATATGAGTTTATCAGTGATAGAAGTCTACCATTGATATACTTCTATCACCGATAGAAAAATCTTGTAGTGATAGACTTCTATAACTGATAGCGAAATTTAGCAGTGATAGACTTGATCACTAATAGACTCTGATTATACATTTTGAACATTTTCCTGTAAGTTAGATTTAAATTTTACTATCACTGATAGAATCATATAAAGTGATATAGAAATGTCGATGACAGATGTCTATCTGTAGCAGTGAGATATCACTAATAAATTGTCATATTCTCCTAATAGAATCATGTTAGTGATAGTAGTATTTGTCTATTACGATAGAAGCATATCAGTGATAAAAAGATATTAGTGATAGTTTATTCTATTTGTGATAGAAGCATATATGTGATGGTACCAACTCTTGTTTTAACATATGGCGTAGGGTAAGAAGTCATTCCGAGAAGTAAGAAAAAAATCAAGTTTGAACGAAAGAAGAAAATATATACTAAATTGATATTTTATAAGGAGAGAGAATCTAATGATGAGCTTGTTGAAGTCATATATATGTTCATTAGAGGAGTTGATTTTCTTGTAGTTTTTATTGAAGTCTATCTATAAAAATGGACTATCAATAATAGACTTTTATCATTAATAAGAATTTATCATTGATACTATCTATAATATATATAAAAGTACGAATGAGGAAGAAACTTTTTTTTTTTGACAATATTATCCTTGTATTTTTATCATTTGGACAATAATATCCTTGTATTTTCATGTAATACATAAACTGCCGTTCACACATATTAAAAAATCCACCATTAAAATCCCACTAAACAATAACCCACCGCAAGAAAAACAAATCAATGACCCACCTCCTTAAGATCTCTCCCTCACTCTCCTATCACATATGATTTTTCATCTTCTACCATTTTTCACGAGCGGAGTTTCATGTGAATTGAGACAACTTGACTCCAAGAGTAGAAGAAGAAAGTCATGTGCTTGCTTGCTTCAATGGCAATAGAAAGATGGAATGAAGATTTAACATAGTTAGAAAGTAGCTTCTATGAAAGCACTTTAATATTTTTAATTTTCTTTTTTCTTTTCATTTTTTATTTCTGTTTTGTTGTATTTCAAAAAAGAAAAAAAAAAAAAAAACTTCTACTTTTCGTTCTCTTTCCTAGTTTGTAAATCTCATTTATCTTGAAAATTGTTGAAGATCTTAGAAAATACATTTAGAGAGCACATAATGCATATGTCAAATCACTCATATCCATATTTTTAGTCCTAGATTTCAAGAATTGTATGGTGCTATTTGTTTTACGATTATCAATTCATATGTAAATTCATTGTGTATAAACATATCTTCATTTTCTTTTTCACATTCTCAACCTATATATAACCTATATCTTTATATAAATATATACATGTTTAAATATCTTGTGAGATTAAAACTTTAGAATATGAAAAGTTATCTCTTTATCTTTGTAATTTAATTATAAAACGTTATGAATTTAATGGTAAAACTTCAAATGGGTCAAACTTTTAAAATTGAAGTATTTAATCTTTTGAATCACAAATAAATTTATCATAATAATTGATTATATAAATGAACTATTTCAATAATATGTTATTTAATTTAATAACTATTGCTATAAGTTTAAATTTTAGGAAAATTTTCACATATAGAAAAAATGTCAAACTATTTACAGAAAATAGCAAAGAAAAAGAAAACACTAATAAACATTGATAAACTTCTATCAGCATCTATCAATAATAAACTTCTATCATCTCTATCACTGACAGACTCTGATAGACTTCTATTAGCGTCTATCACAACTATCTAAAATTTAGGGTATTTTGTGTAAATATTTTCCTTTATTTCTCTATTTTTAAAAATTCCCCTAAATTTTAATAATTTTCAAATAATATGAGAATCATTTATTTACTTCTTGAAATGGTAATAATTTTTATAGATATATTAAAAAATATATTAGAATCTATGATTGTAATTTTTTTTTAGTATAAATATATTTGTTAAATTATGCAAATAAAAAAATGTGAAAAGTTTGAATATGAAAAACTATAAATAGTTTTATCAATTTATTTTTAAAAAAATTGAAGTGTTCACGTGCAAGTCACGTTTTAAAAGACTAGTCTATAAAAAAGAGTCTAACAATGATAAACTTCTATCACATGTATGAGTCTATTGCTAATAGATTCTATCACTGATTGACTTCAACAGTTGTGATAGGAGTCTATCATTAATAGAGTCTATTAGTGATAAATTTAAAAAATCAGGAATTTTATGACTCCAACATATTTTCGTGCCTTCAATGGTTTTTTTTGACATTTTCTATGAACTGAAGGTAAATTTTGCCATATTTACAATTAGTTTTAAGTTTTGCTATATTTGCAATATTTTAGCCTCATTTTGGTATATATGCAAAGAGTCATTTAACAAAAGGGGTTGATTGTTACTATTAAGAAATCACATGAGGATAATTGATCAAACTGAAAGTTCATCTATGATTATAACTAACCCCATAGTTTAGGAATAGTTTAGGAATGGTTTGTGCAATTTTTCCTTAAAAAATTAAGAAAATACCTAAGCATTAGAGACTAAAACCATGTACATAGCTCTCCTAAGAAAACTATATACTTAGCCTTTCTCAATATGTTCATTGCAAAAAAAAAAAAAAAAAAAAAACCTAAATTTTGTATTTTGTTTCAAAAGTTGTATCATCCTTGATCATTCATAAATGTTTCAAAACTATGGAGAAGTAAGAATCTGAATGAAAAAATGAAGCCTAGAGCTGAGTATGGTAGTGACTTGGAACAGTATGAGACTGTTTGAGTTCCATTTTTTTTATTTAAAGTTACCACTACATCTGCTCAAGACCTCGATTTCCATCCAACTAATGAATATGTACTAAAAGATAGCTTTGAAATATTAATGAAAGTAGGGTACTATTGCAAGTATTTTTTTTTTCCCATAATTTAGCCTATAGTCTATATTGGTTAAAAAAAAAAATTAAAATGGACCACATATATATATATATATATATGTATATATATTCTCTCCCTATCATACAATATTATTTAAAGACCTTTCTTTTTCATAAAAGGATGATTACAAGGACATTGAACAGTGCTGTTCCTCAACTTTTCCTTGACCCTCTGTTTGTATAAAATGGCAAAGTGATGGCCAAAGTGATCATGGTGGAGCTATGAAAGGAACTTCTCTTGATTCCTGCCCTGCAAATGGAGGCCACGGTTCCCATAGTTACTCCAAAAATTCCTACTATCAGGTTCATTCTCTTTTATCCTTTTTTTTTTCAAAGCCATTTCTTTCTTTAAGTTAAATCCTTAAGATTTTGAATGAAAATTCAACTTAAACTTAGTGGACAAATGACTTAGAACGATGTACGCACTACACAACACACACCCTTTCTTTTAGGATTTGAAATTGAAATGGTGTGACAATGTTTGGATTCTTCCGTTTTCAATCATTGTCTCAATGTTTTAAGTTTCAATTTTCGTTCAATGGATTTTAAATTATTGGTAAAATGACCTTGAATGATGTACACATCACACACCACCCGGTTTTTATTAGGACTTAAAATGGCAAAATTGTTCTATTTTCTATCATTGCCTCGTAGTTTTAAGTCGTTTTTAAAAGACTTAGAACGTTGTACACCCAACACATCACACCATTTCTATTCGGACTTGGAACTAGCACACGGCGTTTGAATTATTCCGTTTTCAATCACCCTCACACTGTTTCAAGTCTCAAGTTGGATTTTGAATCATTTCCGTAACGCTCAAAGTAATATGGTATTTTATGATGCTAAGAATTAAAATATCTATGATTTCAACCGCACACAGTTTAGAGGTATTTCTTTCGTAATTTAGCCATTGAACATGAGTATATGAATATGAACTCTACCGGCAAGATGATTGTTTCTTTTCCAGAAATCATTTGTGGACATAGTGAGGATCAAAATCGAAGAAGAAATCAAAGAAAAATTCAACACATCAGACTTAATTTCTTCTTCTTCTTCTTCATCATCGAACACTATTCGTCTCGCCGATTTAGGATGCGCAACAGGACCAAACACCTTCTGGACAATGCAATACATAATCGACGCCATGAAATCAAATCTCAAATCTCCTTGCTCTAATTCCCCTAAACTTTCCCCCAATTTCCATGTCTTCTTCAACGACCAAATCTCCAACGATTTCAACGCTCTGTTCCTATCTCTGCCACAAGAACGAGACTATTTCGCCGCCGCCGCGCCTGGATCCTTCCACGGTCGCCTCTTCCCGGACTCTTCTCTCCACTACGTTCACACAGCGTACTCGATCCACTGGCTATCGGCGGTGCCGGAGGAGCTGCGGGACAAGAGATCGGCGGCGTGGAACAGAGGGAGAATTCACTATATAGGCGCGGCGGAGGGAGTGATGGAAGCTTATGCGGCTCGATTTGCGGCGGATATGGAGAGGTTTTTGAGGGCTAGGGCTGAAGAAATGGTTCCCGGAGGGATTATGGTGATGATTTGTTTAGGAGTTTGTGACGGCGTTTCTCCTTCTCAGCTTCCATTTCGGATTCTCTATGATAATTTGGCTTTTGCTCTCATCGATATGGCTAAAGAGGTATAAACCATTTTCTGTCTATCTTACATAATTATGAACTATAAATTTTCAGTTAAATCATAGTGGACGCCAAATTCATTTTTGATCTTAAAACTTTTATGTCAATTTTAATTCTAAATATTCAAGTTTATCAATTTAAATTTGAATAAGTATATCAATTTACATCATCGATTAAGTTTTCCTTTCAATCATTGTTTGAAAGATGTCAAGTGTTGGTTTATAAAATTAAGTCGTTTGAAGTTGGATGGCCACCATCATGGAAAAGATGGAGATTTGAACATCTGACCTTAAGGAAGTATATATTAATTATTGTCAAACTATATACTCTATATTCATATTACCTAAAAAAGGGTTTGAAGCCTTAGAAACATCAACAATTATAAAATAAAGAGGGAAACAATAATAATACACAAACAAAACTTCTTTGATATTATATTAAATTATATATTCATCAAACCCAAAAGCGTAAGCAAATAAATTATAGAATATTTTGCTAACCTAAACATATAGCTCAAGTTGTTAAGAAACATATTGATATCAATTGCATAGAATATATATTGTTTAATCCTATTAGCTAGGGCTGATCATGACATTTTAAGGCTAAGGCTACCTAAAGCTTTACTATCAGGTTGTACTTAACAAATTTATGATGGATTGAAGTTTTAGGGTTTGCGTGATTTTCCTTTCAAGTTTAGCAAAGCGAGTTTCTTGAATTTTTCAATTCATATGTCTTGAGTTGTATGCCAAGAACATTCAAGTAAAAATGATTCATTCTTATCTGGTAGAATAATGTTTGACTTTTAGACTAAGTAACTTATTTTTTTGTCTTGAGAGGTTTGATCTTAAGATAATCCATGTCCAACCTAAACCTTTGAGTTGAAATTGAATGAAAGTTTAAGGGTTATATTATTTGTGACTTAAGAGTTCATGACATTCCTAAATAGTTTCTAATTTCAATTAACTAAGGTTTCAATATTACATAGTATCCGAGCCTTTTTGGTATCATATATATCATTTCGTATCAAAACATCTTCGATATCATATCATTTGGCATCGACCAATAGGTCATAGGTTCTATTTTTCCAACTCACATAATGTTGAACTCAATTTTTTTAAGTTATATTTTCACAACACCATGCGATTGCTTATAGATTTCACATCATCATTTTTTTTTTTTTTTTTGGATATTAGGGGCTTCTTAACGAAGATGAAGTGGACTCATTCAACTTACCAATATACATCACTTGCCCAAAAGAGATGAGAAAATTGATAGAAAAAAATGGGCATTTTAGCATCGAGAGAATCGAGCTAGCAGAGCCAGCGACGTGGTTGAAAGAAAACATAGACATACGAGCGTGGATCAATCATGTAAGAGCTGCAATGGAAGGAACCTTCATTGAACACTTCAAAAAGAAGGAATTAATGGATGAAATGTTTGAAAGAGTGATAGAAAAGCTCTCAAATTACCCTGAGGAGATCAATGAAAAGCTTCATGAAAAGATCCAACTATTTGCTGTTTTGAAGCGCAAAGATGATGCTTTTCTAAACTAAAGAAATGGGTTCAGAGAATCTATAATTTCAACTGCCTCTTTGTTTGTGAGGTGATCAATAAATTTATTGGGCATGTATATATAAAACCTTTGGTTGTGCTTCTTGGAATTATGTGGTGCATTTGGAATAAAGGGTATTGTAGTGTTTTCTTTCATAATTTTATTTTATATGATGTAAACATTAAGGGCCCGTTTGATAACGTTCCCGTTTCCTGTTTCCTGTTTCTGTTTCTCATTTTTTAAGAAACTGACTTGTTTGATAACTGTTCCCGTTTCTTGTTTCTAAAATTTGAGAAATGTTTCTGAAAATGGGGTCAAATTTGAGAAACTCCTGTTCCGTTTCTGTTTTATATAATACTGTTTCTTATTTTTATCATAATTTAACCTTAGCTTATTGGTAGCCATGCATGCCCATACACATTTTCACCATTAGGTTGTGTGTTTAACTCCTAACAAGGACACTTTTAAGTGGTTTTTTTTTTTTATATTTAATAAGGCTTTCAATATTTATATTAATTTTGTTATATTTCAAATTTCAACCTCAAGATGGGCACTTTTATTTTGTTTTATATTTATATTTATATTTATATATTTATATATTTTATTTATTAATTATGCTATTTACAAAAATAATTATGGGATAATTATGTTTTATTTTAATTTTGAATTTTAAAATTTTCCAATATTTGGATTTATATATCATTTTAATTTTCAATATGTATATTAATTTTTTTATATTTCAGATTTCAACTCCCAAGATGGACACTTTTTTTTATACTTATTTCCATATTTTATATTTTATTTATTAATTTTTCTATTTACAAAAATAATTCTGCCATATTTATGTTTTATTTTCATTTTGAATTTTAAAAGTTTATAATATTTTGATTTATATATTGTTTTAATTTTCAATATGTATATTAATTTTTTTATATATATTTCAACTTTTGAGTATTAAATTTTGCAATATGTACGTTTAGATATTATTTTAATTCTAATACTTTTAGTATATTTGAAATCAAGTATAATTTTACAATATATAAATTTTGCTGACTAATACATTCATTTGGCTTAACTTTAATATTTTACAACCACGACATTTACATGATAATATAATTAAGTTGAATTTGACTCGGCAATCATTTAAGTTAAAGATGACAACACCAATCAAATTTGAGCAACATATATGAAGGTTATGATATAACTTTGTTATTATATTTAGTTGTCATCGAGACTTGTATTATATTATATTGTTACAAGAAAAAAAAACAAGAAACAAGAAACAAGAAATAGTTATCAAACAAATTTCTGTTTCTGTTTTTTTTTTCTTCAAGAAACAGGAAATAGGAACAGTTATCAAACATATTCCTGTTTCTTGTTCTAAAAAAAGGAGAAACAAGAAATAGAGAACGGGGAACGAAAAACAGGAAATAAGGAACAAGAACGTTATCAAACGGGCCCTAACCGTACCCTTTACAAAAAAAAAAATCTTTAAAACGCTTTGATTATAGGCTTTGTTGATGCCAATATTCGGAGAGTGAAAAAGCATTTGGGGTTCATGTGACACCAACGGTGAATTTATTTGTAGTGCTTGTCATAGACACTCTAAGAGTTATAATGATATATTTATTGTAGGGTTTGACTTGAGTCTTTTCCTGCTTTTTGTGGATAAGATATTATTTAGTGAGCTTGCTGAACTTGGGGGTGTGTGAATTTAACTCCTTGGCTTCAAAGGCCAAGGGAAGGGAGTTGGGCAAGGGCCAACCCTTCCCTTGGCCTAATTCGCATTGTGTCTTGGCCTCAGAGGTCGAGGCTAAGGCCGACAAATGTATTAACCCAAAGACCCAACTCTCTTACATTGTCCCAATTTGTCTTGCCTTGACCTCGACCCGATTCTTTTTCCTTTTTTCTTTTTTCTTTTAAATTTATCCTTTTGGTTCAAAATTACTCATAATAGGCCTTATTTGAGATAGATTACTTCGTAGATGTGGACAGTTGGTTCATGTAAAAAAAAAGTGTCCTAAAATATAATAAAAGTGCAACGTTTGAGTTCAAGAGGGGTACATGAGTGGACCAAGGTCACATTTGAATGAGAAAGATCAGGAGGATATAAAAGTATGGTTAAAAAAGGCTTAAAACAACTTGTAAGTTACTACTTATACCAACATGGTGCACCTTTCGTTTTGTGGCTCGTTCATAGGAACTCCAAAGTTGAGTGTACTTAGCTTGGAGTAATCTTATGTTAGGTGACTAATGCAAGGACTAGCTGAGGGTTCTCACGACTAAATACATTTATAATACCGATCAATAACTTCTACTACTAGGTAGTATTAGCAGCAAGACCGAGTCGAATCGCAAGGAGCCTACGTATAATCTGTTTGAGGTAAATTTATCTACAAAAAGAAGTAAAAGAGAGGAGGGGGATTGTTTTGACAGGTTAATTAAATGAAAAATTTTAAAGTGTAGAAAGTAAGATAGATTAGCAAGAGAGAGAGAGAGATTACATGAGATTACTTTCGCCGATTAAGAGATCATTGGGCTATTTCTGGAATATTTAATCAATTTTTCATAGCAATTGGGCTATCTAATTAACAAACCAAATCGTCTGACTTGATAGTGTCATTTAGACTCCTTTAATAGAAAATTAACTCGTAATGTAACTCAACTTCTAAATTAACTAAATAACAGTCATGTTTTACCTACTATTAGTTAATAACATTGAGCTTTTGGATTGATCAAGACATTAGATTAAATTGGCCAAGTCTAACCTAACGTTTTTCTCTTCCTTCGGTTTTGTTATCGTTCATTAGTGGTAACCTTGGTAATACAAGAGACTAGACCAAACCATAACTATAACTCAATCTATTTAATATTTAAATTAAGCATGCTTTCGTTACAATTATAGATGAACCCAACATACAACACATACACGTACAACCTATGCCTTTAAACGACTAATCTATCACATTAATCAAACATACCTTGCATGTGGATTTAAGGAAATAACAGAAAACAAGAAAATCAGAGAAACCCATCAGTATTCCATCAAAATCTCACAAAATTCATAAACAAGGTGGCCAACAAACCTCTAGGTCTAAATCAACATTGAAGCTAGAATCCCAACGCCAAAAATATTCATTACAAGGCAAATTACAAAGAAATCTTATGGATTTTGGCCAAAAGAGGTCAAAACCGAGTTTAAAGCTCTAAAAATCGTCCACTGACTCTTCACACAAAACCCCTAAAAATAAAGAACATATTTATAGAAAACATGAGAGCTCTACGATCCTGCGAGGAAAAAGCCTCGCGTGTTGCGGCGCTGAGTGCTGCTAAGGATTGTGTAGCACCGCGATGCTACTCTACATTTTTCTTTCTGCCTTTTGGTGTCGCACGGTGCTACCTCCAGTGACATTTTTGTCTTTTTTCCTCCCTTGAATCCCCTGATGCTCGATTAAGCTCCCAAGAGCTCCAAACTAACCTCAAACCATCCATAACGCTCCAAAATGCATATAATGCTCGAATTCCTATAAATATGGACATTTAAGTTCATTAATCATTCTAAATGAGCGAGATTAGATACATTAAAATAGTCTAAGAATGTTTCTAGGAAGTATGTGAATGAGAACAAAGCATGTTGAAAGGACTCGTGTTGGCATCAGGTGTCGAATCCAAATTCCAAATCCTTATTCGAATCCTGGGCCTGGGACGACGTTACAAGAATGAATTAACAAGTCATAATCATAACAACAATAAACAACAATATAGCTAATTAATTAGAGCATATAATTCAGTTGGTTAAGACATATATATCATCCATCTAGAGGTTTACGATTTAACTCTTTTTATCTTCATATATTTAACTGATCTTTTTATCTTCATATATATGTTGTTGAAGTATTAACAACAATATTAAAATAACACTAAGATAGAAAAGGAAATAAAAGAAAATAGAAAAAGAATGACTTGTGATTAGCATATTTTAATCTTGTTGTTGAAAATGTGCCATATGATATTTTAAAGCACACTTTGATAATTCTTCTAACACTTTCATCTCTATGAGAAACACTTATACTGCTAGCTCCCAAAAAAAAAAAAAAAAAAAGTGTGTAGCTTCACATACACATTAGAAAAAAAGAATTAGATTTTTAATGAAGAATGCAGTTGCATATATACCTCACTAGCTTTCAATATGCTGGACCAATAACTATTTACCTACTACTATTTTAGTGAGAGTCCATAGAATTAAGCATACCCTCTTTTCAACACCATGTGCACAAAAGGGAATTAGGTTCAAAGAGATGTATATAGTTTAAATATTATTTTGTCCCACAATTTAAAAATACATATTTTAATCTCCGTACTTTCATTTCCATTTATTTAGCTTCTATATCTTTAAAGTATACTTTTTGGTTCTTATACTTTTTAAAAGTGATCATTTTTAGTCTCTTAGTTTCCTCTTTTACAATTTCACTATGATCTGATAAATTTCTCAAAATGTAGTCATTTATAACTGGTTTCTGTTGTGTACATAATTTGTGTTAGAATTTTGCAAACAGAGGCTAACATGGTCAACTTTTAACACGCTTAACTTTGGAGTTCTTATGATTGACTCATCGAAAAGGAAAGTGTATCCTTGTTGGTATAGGCAGTAACTTTCATTCCTTTTAAGTCTTTCTTAACTATACTTTTATATCTTCATGATCCCTCTCATTTGAATGTGATGTCGGTGCATTCATGTCTCACTCCTAAACTTGGTTGTTACATTTATACAAGATATAAATAATGTGGAATAAGCTAAATTATATCTCAAACTCCCACTTAAAACCAAATAGTTAGTCAGCAATCATAAAATAAAAATTAATAAAGAGAAGAAAAAAATATAACAACACCGAAGAATATACTAGTTCGCCTTAAACTTAGGACTATGTCTAATTTTCTACCACTGAAGGCTTTACCATGATGGAGATTACAAAAGACTTTAAAACTCGACTACAAATCTCTCTTAAATAATCCAACACGAACTATTTAATATCCAGCACCACAACTCGATATCTTAAAATTAACAATAAAGAAAAACACCCCAACTGAAAAAGACTCGCACTATTTTTCTTCAAAACTACTCACTGTCACGCTGAAAATAATGAAGCAAAAGTCACTCAATTTTCTGAATGTATATATACATACATATATATATATATATACATATATACATATATATATATAATATATATATATAGGGTTTTCAACATAAAATAGCCTTAAGATAAGACACATTTTACGTTGTTGTCTAAAACATCCAATTTTTTACAAAAAAAAAAAAGCCTTCTTGCTTTAATATTTTCACTAATATCAATGGTTATTTACAATTTAACCCTCACCTACATTTTATATATATAAATAAATAAATAAACCTAGGTTTTTGTGTATCTCTCCCTCATGCATAGCCTAGAAATTTGTGTATCTTCAATCTCTTCCATCTCTCTCTCAAAACTCTAGCCATTCCATCTTTTTCAATCTCTCTCAAGACACTCTCTCTCAAGACTCTCTCTCTCATCTTTCCGGCCACCGCCTCCCTCCCTTGGACCGACCAACCACCGTCGACAACGCCGTTCCCATCGTTCAACACGTCGTCCGTCGTTCCTGCCGTTGAAGTTTCGGTCGCCATCGTAGTTGCCGTTCAAGTTTCGAGCGCCATCGTGGTTACCGCTCAAGTTTTGGCCGCCGTTCCTGCCGTTCAAGTTTCGACCGACGGTGAGTTTTTTTCTCGATTTTTTCCGGCCAAACTTCTTCGATCTCACTCCAACTCGCGTGCCGCCAAGATTTCGCACCTATCACCGATCGTCGTCGTCGTCGTGGATTTAGATGTACTTTTATGTTTTTTCAATATATAAATGTATATATTTGTTCTTGATATATAGGGGTTTTTTTTATATATACTGTGATATATATCTTCAGTTTTTATTGATACTTTTTGTTTTATGATATATACACTAATATATGTTGAATATTAAGTTCATTTGAGATTTATATACCCTGATAGATAGCTTTGTTTATTTGAAAATCATTAGGGAGCTTCGGTTAAGTTTACTTAAATGGAATTTAGTCAATCTTACTAGTATATTTCATATATTGCTTAGAACATTTGCAAGTATAATCATTTCGATATATACAGTGATTTTTCGATATATACTGTGATATATATCTTCAATTTTTATTGAGACTTTTCTGTTTTATGATATATACACTAATATATGTTGAACATTAAGTTCTTTGAGATTTATAAATCATGTAGATAGAACTAAACTATAGTATATGAGATAATGACACAAAATACAAATGAACTCAAAATAAACAAGGAACTATAATAGATAAACTCAAATAAGACAAACCATCATATAAAAATTGTATTAGAGCGACATATATATTAGAGCGACATATATATGAGATGTGTCATTTTGAGGTGTATGCATGCATGAAGTAATGACCTAGAACAAGTCCTAGGAAGTCGGTTTGTTACATAAGCGTTGCCTAACTAGAATTGCATACATATCAAAATATCTCAGATACATACCAAATAAACAATTGAATATTACATGAAAACAAATAGAACTCAAAATAAACAGTGGAATATATCACATAATATCAAAAAGCAAACATTAAATAACAACAAACAATATCAAAGAAATGATTAATACGTGAAAAGGAAAATAAAAAAATATTAAATACATTTTCTCTCTCCAATTGAGAATGAAAAAAAAATATTAAAAATATTTTATCTCCAATTGAAAATGAGAAGAAAATCATATTAAAAGCATTTTCTCTTCCGATTATAAATTCACTTTCTCTCTCCATCATAAATTCACTTTTTCTCTCCATCTTTAAGGAAACTTTGAAAATATGAAAAATAATATTAAATTTTTTTCTCCAATTGAAAATGAGAAGAAAATCATATACTAAATGCATTTTCTCTCTCCATAATAAATTCACTTTCTCTCTCCATCATAAATTCACTTTCTCTCTCTATCATTAAAGGAATGAAATAAAAAAAATAAAAAAAGGGTAAATTTGTCCAAAAATAACACTAAAAGCCTTTCTTGAAAAAATTCAAATTAAAGACATTTTTAAATATAGGGCCCAAAGATGATCATTTATGTAAAAATCTCATATATATATATATATATATATATATATTATATATATTATATATGTGCAACAGTGACCTAAGCCCAAGTGGGCCTAAAAATGCAATGGGCCATTTATCAAATATTTCCAAACAAAATAGAGATTTTTACATAAATGATTAGCCTTATATTTCAAAAATGTCTTTAAATTTGAATTTTTTAAAGAAAAGCTTTTAGTGTTATTTTTAGACAAATTACCATTTTTATTTTTTTATGTCCGAATTTATATGTATTTTTTCTATTTTCAAAGTTTCCTTAATGATGGAGAGAGAAAGTGAATTTATGATGGAGAGAGAAAATGCATTTAATATGATTTTCTTCTCATTTTCAATTGGAGAGAAAATCTTTTTAATATATTTTTTTCATTCTCAATTGGGGAGAGAAAATGTATTTAATATTTTTTTTAATTTTACTTTTTATGTATTTTATATTTATTTTTCCTAGTTTCAAAGTTCCCTTAATGATGAAGAGAGAAAGTGAATTTATGACACAGAGAGAAAATGCATTTAATATGATTTTCTTCTCATTTTCAATTAGGGAGAAAAAAAATATTTCCATTCTCAATTGGACAGAGAAAATGTATTTAATATTTTTTTTATTTTCCTTTTCACGTATCAATCATTCCTTTGATATTGTTTGTTATTATTTAACGTTTGCCTTTTGATATTATGTGATATATTCCACTGTTTGTTTTGAGTTCTATTTGTTCTCATGTAATATTTCATTGTTTATTTGGTATATATCTGAGGTATTCTGATATGTATGCACTTCTAATTAGGCAACGCTTATGTGTGCTTGTAATATATTCATCGAATGTCTGATATATATGTCACTCTAATGCAATTTTTATATGATGGTTTGTCTTAATTGAGTTTGTCTATTATAGTTCCTTGTATATTTTGAGTTCATTTGTATTTTGCGTTATTATCTCATATATACTATAGTTTATATTCTATCTAGCATGGTTTATAAATCTCAAATGAACTTAATGTTCGACATATATTAGTGTATATATCATAAAACAGAAAGTCTCAATAAAAAATTGAAGATATATATCACAGTATATATCAAAAAATCGCTTTATATATCGAAAATGATTTTAACTGTAAATATTCTAACCAATATATGAAATATACTAGTAAAATTGACTAAATTCCATTTAAGTAAATTTAACCGAAGTTCGCCAATGATTTTCAAATAAACAAAGTTATCTATCATGGTATATAAATCTCAAATGAACTTAATATTCAACATATATTAGTGTATATATCATGAAATGGAAAGTATCAATAAAATTTGAAAATATATATCACAGTATATATCAAAAAATCACCCAATATATCAAGAACAAATATATATATTTATATATTTAAAAAAAACATAACAGTACATATAAATCCACGACGACGGTGGCGATTGGTGACAAGTGTGCGATTTTGGCGGCGCGCGAGTTGGAGTGAGATCGGAGAAGTTTGGCTGGAAAAAATCGAGAAAAAAAAATCACTGTCGGTCGAAACATGAACGGCGGCCAAAACTTGAACAACGACCACGATGGCGGCCGAAACTTGAACGGCAACCACGATGGTGGTCGAAACTTGAACGACAAAAATGGAAGACGACGTGTTGAACGATGGGAACGGCGTCGTCAACGCTGGTTGGGTGGTCCGAAGAAGGGAGGCGACGGACGGAAAGATGAGAGAGAGTCTTGAGAGAGTGTTTTGAGAGAGAGATTGAAGAAGATGGAATGACTTAAGTTTTGAGAGAGATTGAAGAGATTGAGGATACACAAATTTCTAAGCTATGCATGAGAGAGAGATACACAAAAAACTAGGTTTGTTTATTTATTTATTTATATAAAATATAGGTGAGGATTAAATTGGAAATAACCATTGATATTAATGAAAATATGAAAGCAAGAAGACATTTTTTTTGTAAAAAAAATGAAATGTTTGAGACAACAATGTAAAATAGACCTTATCTTAAGGCTTTTTATGTTGAAAACCCTACAAAAATATGATGACACAAACAACTTCGGGGTTTTAGCTTAGTTTAATGTGAATTTTATCTCCACGATCTTAAGAGAAAAGGCTTGAAGTATGAAGTTTAAACTCAGAGAATTAATCATTACCTACCAAAAAGTCTTATCATAGTGTATTATTTAGGACTATAGCCTTAAACTCCCATTCGTGATATTTTTTAGGTTTCATCGGACCAAATAACTCAAGTGGAGTGTTCCTCGGGTCTAAGATATAATTTTTTTGCCCGAACTCTTTCTTTTGGGTTGGTTGGTAGTTTTAACTTCTAAGTCAATTTTGTAAGTACTTACAAAAAAGTTTTTTCAAACAGGTTTCAAATTTTTTGTCGTAATAAATTATGGAATTAATGTGTAATACACCATGCTTATACCCTAGCTCCTTCCTATGCCATCAACTAGAGAAAATGGTTCAAGTTTAAGTTACATAGTTAAAAAGCGTTATATTTTACCTAACATAATTTAGTTTTTCTTTATAAATTTCGATGTAACCTAAGATCATCTATATAATTGATATAGACTATTTAACAATTATAAGAAGACTTGGTAGTTCTCAGATAATTTTTTAATTATAATTTGTAAAATCTTGTTTCCTATGAGACCTAATTTTTGGTAATCATTTGGCTTTTTGTTTTTAGTTTAAAAAATTAAGCCTATAAACACTCATTTCACCTTTAAATTTCTTAGTTTGTTAATTACTCTTTACAAATCACTACAAGAAATTACACTTTTTTATAACGTGTCTATTTTTGTCGACGCCATACAATTTGGCATCGGCAATGACCTTTTTTTAAATAAGAATTCCTAAATTATTGAAAATCAAAAAATTGTTTGAAACTTACAAATTTAGTCAAACAAATTAAAATCAACAACTAATATATTTAAAAGAAAAAAAAATACATTTTTGGTCCACAAGAATAGATGCATTTAGTTTCTAATGTCTCAAATTGACCATTTTAGTCCTGAATTTTTAAGAATACGTTTAAAAGGTTCATCTACTAATAAAATCATTAAATTTAATCAACTAAATGGTGACGTGGCAAGATGATTTGGAAAACTATATATTTTTAATATTTTTCCTCCTCTGCTCCTCTCTCTCCTCCGAGTCATCTTTGTGTGTGTGTTGTGTGTTTTGATTTGTTTGCTTCCAAGTGGGTAGATGTTGAATATTTGTAGCTTTATGATTTTCAGTGAATGTTGTTTCATCGTGCAATTGTTTGAGTTGCTTGAATATCACTTTCTGTCCTTGATTCGCCACATTTTTATGGCTGCTCTCACATTACTATTTTTGTGGTCCATAATGCTTCTTTCATTCATTAACAAATAACAAGTTGTTCTTGCTTCACATTAGATTCATCCTATTTTGGCTAGATGTGTCGCCACGTGTTCGAGACGACGCAGAGCAGCCGACGTTCTCAAAAAGGGTTAATTTAAAAAAGAGAATAAAAGGAGTCGCCACCAATCTTTTTTTACGGTGTGATTGGACACCGAAACAAAGTAAATAAATTTTAATAAAAATCAATAAAAAATAGTCTGCGAAAAAAAGACTAGAGTTGAGTTTGGGAGTCATTTGTGTACAGGGAAGGTGTTAGCACCCCACAACAACCGTTTAGAAAACGGTGGCCAAATTTTAAATCTTGAATTGAAAATTATTCTTTAAAGAAAACATTTGAGGAAGAAAAAAGTTTTAAAATAAATGTCTTACTTTACCCCTCATTACTCCAATGTTTGAAGTAATGATCCCATAAAATAAGTGGAACATATTTCTATTAATTAGACTACGCTAGAATTAAGGAAAAATTCCCCACCTCAAGAAATTGAACTCATGGGAATAGCATTTTAATAAAAGGATTTTTTTAAAAAAAACATTAATTAAATTCATTTTTTTTTTAATCAAAATCTCGGACTTATGATCCCTCACCTTAAGAATCTAGAAAAACGGACTCCCAGATATTTCTAGATTCCATCGTGTGAATTTTTTTAAGAAAACGGTAGGTTATTAAAAAAAAATTGATTAGGAAACCTTATGAAATAATAGATTAATTTTTTAAAGGTTAGAAAAAAAAGTTTTAAGAAAAATTTAAATGATTTAAAAAGAGTTATAAAAAATATTTAAATAAAAAGTTGGATAAATTTCAAATAGAAATCAAAACATAATATAACGATGAACTAAGTAAATATTAAAATTTTAATAAAATATATTGGAGATAGATTTCGGACTCCCAAAGAATCGACTCGTCACCTGAAGAATTTTAGAAAATAAGACTCCCAAATTTTCTAAATTCCATCGTCGGTTTTTTTTTGAAAAAAATTACAAAATAAAAAAATTAAATAACAATGCAATTTACCAATTAAAGCAATAATATTTTAAACTAACAACAAAGATAGCAGATAAATAAAAATTTTAAAAAAAAAAATAAAAATTAGAAAACACTACTCAAGTGAAGTAAAATATATTTAAATATTATAAATTAATAAATTAAATATAGCAAAGATAAATAAAAGATACTAGTAATACAACTTATTAAAGCAAAATAATAATAGTAATAATAATAAAGAAAATGATTACCTGATGTCCCATCCATCACTTTTACTTTTCCCCCTTTTTTTAGATAATAATAAACAAATGACTAAAAGACAAAAAGGAAAGGAAAAAAAACTAGAAAAACGTGAACTAATGGGGTAAAATAGAAGAAATATTGTAGTTTTTAAAATTATTTATAAAAATATTGTAGTTTTGAAAGTATTTATAAAAATATAGTAGTTTTGTGATGTGATTGTTAAAGTATGTATATATATATATATATATTTAATGGTCACACTCGACCAAACCTCCATATTAATCTTCCCTTTACTGGTCGAGTGTTGAACACTCGACCAAACTCCTTCTCTTTTTTTTCTTTTTTTTTAACAAGTTGGTATCCGACCATTTTTTATTTTTTTTATAACTAGCTATAATTCTAAAAAAAACAATTTTAAAATACAAAAAAAAACTCAAATAACAAAAATATTATACTATAAAACAAAAAATAGAAATTTAATAGTAAATACAATAAATCTAATATTATTTACAATGCAAACGAAAACAAAATAAAACATTAACATGGTAGATCTAACATAATATAAACAAGAATATTAAACTGTAAAAAAACTCCTAACATCAATCTATAAATATTCTTGAATTTAACGACGACTAAAAACTAATTACGAACATTAAATGGGTTGTATAATATGATATAAATATATAAAAAAAATGTTAAAAAAACTAGTAATAAATTAAAAAAACTCACAAATTCAACAACGGTTCTACTCTTTTTCTTCTTCAAAGTGGCAACAGTTTCTCCTTCTTTGTTGTTTGTTATCAAAATAACAACAAAAACTACAAATATATATATATATATAATATGAGAAGATGAATCTTAAAAAAAAAAATTAATTCAGTTAAGGTGTACCTATTTTTTGTTCTTTGTTTCTTAAACAGCAACAAAACTATTGAAAAAATAAAATAGTATGAGAATATAGATCAAATTTATAATTAATTATAAAAAATAAAAATTTAATAATAAATGTACAAACCTCACAATATTAATTAAGCCAGAAGGAAGAAAAATGAGAGAAAGCCGATAGTAGAAAATGAAAGGCCAAGAGTGTGAAAATGTCAAAAGTTCAACTTTTTTAATATATTACTAATCATTCCAAAGTAAAATTAGTGGACAACTATATTTTATTTTAAATATAGATCATATTACGCTATTTGTTGGAGTTGTCATTGGAGAAGTAAGGTGATAGTAGAAAGTTGATTGTGCAGGGATAAAAACTCTAGCGCAGTGGAAAAATACAGAGGACCAATTTTTTATTTATAATTTAGAAATTGGAAAAACCAGTACACTACAATTATAATACGAAAAACAAAATTTACCGTATTATTTAGGTTAAACATGAATAATAATAAAAAAAAAAAACTTTTCCCTAATCTTTGAGTATTATTTAAGTTGAAGTTGGTGGGAACCAAAGATAACGAGAATAGAGAATTTTAGAAGGGAAATATACATATCTTTTCTGTAAAAATAAAAAATACAAACCATAATCATTTTGAGATTTCCCTTTTGATTGGTTGTTAGAGAAGGTTGTGGGGAGAGAAACGTGGATCAACCCCACATATCAGTTAACCTCCTACTCCATAACTAATTTGGTTAAAATAATAAATATAAATATATAAATTAAATTAATTAATTAAAAAATAATTAAGTAAATCTAATTTAATTAATATATTCATTTAAGTAATGTAGCGCATTGTTATATTATTATACCAATCAATATTTTAGGTTTTAAATTAACTATATCAGTCATATAAAAAATAATTTGTAAATTAAATTAAATTAACATACCGAGAATCGTATGCTTGTCAAGCTAATTGATGCTCATTGACATGTCAAAGTTGGGGAGCCATGGTTGGAAATTGTTCCCAAGCTCATAATTGCAGAAGTATCAGAGGCCCAGCGATTTCACGAAGTTGAGGCTTTGTTGCTTTGCCCTGTTGTCTATACAACCATGCCAAACACACTCCACCCCAAGAATACATATTACAATTGTCCTCTACGAGTTTTCATGTTTTAAAATTGATTCATGATAACTTTATTATCTAACTTATCTAATAAATATTTCTCAATATGTGCTGTAAGACAATTATTCATCCATTGATCTCCCATTCGATTACCCAATCGAGTCTTCATCCATTGATCTCCCATCCGATTACCCAATCGAGTCTTCACAATATTCTCTCTACAGTAGCTGTTGCAACTAATGGATAGACCTTATCTCTATTATATATTTCAAATTGAATGTTGAGTAAAATTTCTCTAAATTTTGAAGAAAAAGTTGAATGTTGAGTAAAATTTCTCTAAATTTTGAAGAAAAAGAAGAACAAAAACAGTTGTCAAATTTATTTTTAAAAACGTTAAAAGGAAGATTCAAACTTGGATGAATTGTAATTAAGCAGCCCCTGCAACTGCTGCTCCATCAATCTTATGTATTATATGATTTGAATTCATATATATATATATATATATTCTAAAATAACAATTTAAATATATAAAAATTCAAAACCAGTGTCGAGACTTTAACCCTCGACCATTAACTTCGACCTTCAAACCCTCATCAGCGGCGGCAGAAAATCTTCTGCGGTGTTGAGACTTCAAACCCTCGATTAGTCGACTTCAACTCTGGTTTTCAACCCTCGATTCAACTCTGGTCTTCAACCCTTTTTGCAGTGGTCGACCATTTTTTCCCTTTGACTTCCTTTGATGGTCGAGAGTTGGATTCTCGACACTTCCACCTGCCAAACATCACTTCACCTGCAAAAAAAAAAAACTACAATATTTTTATAAATAGTTTTAAAACTACAATACTCCTCTAATTATTTCTTTAAACTACAATATTGATATAAAACCTCCAACTAATGGGTATCCATCTCTTTGACACAATACAAATTATATGAAGAAAATAGTAATAATAAATAAATAAAATAATAATAGTACGATTAATTTAAAACTTAACTTTTTATATATATTTTTAAAACTCTTTTTTTTTAAACACTTCTAAAATTTTAACTTTTTAAATAAATATTTTCCTTTCTCAACGAATCTTTTCTTTCCATTTTAAAACCTCACTTCCCTTCTACTTCAACATTTCTTTTTTCTTTTCCTCTAATTTTTTTTGTCTTGCTCTCTCTTTGTTCTTCCCCTTTTTTGGTTTCCTTCTTTTTTTCACAAAAACTCCTCTTATGTTCTCTCTTCTTTTTTTTTTAGGTAATTCAAACCGTGGCCATTTTTTTTAAACATAGTAAGAGCAAATCGAGCAAATCATTCAAAGGTATGGTAATCACTCTTTTTAACTTTCGCCTTTTTTTTTTAGGACATTAGAGAACTTTTAAGAAAAATGCATATATAAAAGACAATAAAATACAAAAATATAAAAATCCAGATAAATACAAAAAAAAAAAAGATAGATCTAAAGTATAAACGAAAAAAATGGAAGTGATGAGGGAAGAATGTTGTTTATACCTTTTTTTTCCTCTTTTATGGCTTGTAGATGCTCCAAACGAAAAAGATGAAAGTCGGAACCGGAACTCAAAGGTTGTTCATTGTTTGAGGTGCAGATCCTCAGAACAAAATGCCCTACCAAATGCAACCTCTACAAAGCTAAACCTTATGTTGTATGGGTTTTTTTTTTTTTTTTTTTTTTTTTTTGTAAAAGAACTCTCTTATTTTCTTTTGTATTCTCTCTCTTTTTTTTTTTCATACTAGATCTAGGGTTTCTTCATCAAAACCAATCTCCCCCCTCCATTCAAATATTAAACCTCGAATTTATAGTCACAAAACGTTTTTAATTTAGGAAAAAATCAATTAACTCGTTTTAAAAGGAAAAAATAAAATGGAGTTATGAGAAAAAAATTTCAAAAATTTAATACGAATTTTTTTTAAAAAAAAATTTCCAAGATGCTTTCCTTCCATACATATATATATTTACCTTAAACAAAACCCTTTTTTATTTTTATTTTATTTTTATTACTAATATTTTTTTTAAGATTAATTATTCAAAATATTTTTATTCACTTATTATTTTTTAAAAAAAACCAAAATTAGCACATAACGAGGAAGAAGTAAAACAAATAGGACAAAAATAGGTGGTTACAAGCGGTATTTTTATCCCTTTTCGTATACGAGAGGCGGCGGAAACAGAGGTGTGGATGGTGGTTTAGCTGGTGGCGGTTGTCAATTAGACAAAGTTTTGGTGGAGATGGAGAAGATAAATGAGAGGTTGCCATATGTCACATTATGATAGAATAATTTGGTGGGATGCACAAAAATATGTGCTCCCGTGGATGCACCTAAGTATTTTCATAGGAGAATAAGAAGAGAAATGGAGGTGGGGTTAATTCAAATGAAAAATAAGAGAGAAAGAGATGATGGAAAGGGATAGCTTGCAGGAGAGAGAAAACAGAGGAGGGAAAGAAGAGAGATAAGACGTAAAATATTTTTGTTCGAAGTCATCTTGTCACATCATCTTTTAGTTAATTGAATTTAATAATTTATTAATGGAGTGACCTTTTAAGCCTATTCTTACAAATTCAATGATTAAAATCACCAATTTAAAATATTAGGGACCAAATACACATATTCTTCAAATCTCACGTGACTATTTTTTACCTATACTTCATTAATTTTCTTGTATAATTACACTAGTGTCAAACAAAATACAACCAACCACTTTAACACCAAGAGCTTAAACATCTAAATTCATCTTTAATTATTTGCTTGAACATAAACTCCAAAATACCTAAAAAAACAAATTCAAATAATTTTCAATACTACTAAATAATCAACACGTGAGTATTAAACTTATAAATGAATCAGTTTAACTATATAATTGTCTCACTTTCACAACTTAACTAAAGCTTGAACATAGAAATTATACTCTACAAATACTTCAAACTCAACATCAAAACTTAAGATTTAACTCAATATAAAACTAGACAGAACTATGCATTTACCCTTATACCAATATCAAACTCAATATAAAACTTAAACTTAAACTTAGAAACATTAATAACTTCACATAAACTCTAGGCTCTCATCGTTACCTTCCTTACACACAAATGTTAATCTCAAACTTAAATTTAGAAACTATAATTTATAATTATGTCAAAACTCAACATCAAAAATTAAAATAAACACAAACATACACGTAACTATGCATTTATTTCTATACCAATCTCAAACTTAATATGAAACTTTAATACGTAACTATGCATTTATTTCTATACCAACCTCAAACTTAATATGAAACTTTAACACATAACTATGCATTTATTTCTATACCAATCTCAACCTTAATATAAAACATTAAATTCAACCTAGAAATGTAACTAACTACTCACCTCCATCCCCCCTCTCCCCTACACACAATACATATTTCACACTTTAACACTCACCCTCACCTCCCTCCCTCCCTCCCTCCCTCCCTACACACAAACTTTAATCTCAAACTTAAATTTAGAAACTATACTCTACAATTACGTCAAAGCTGAAAATTCAACTCTAACTCAAACTTAAACATAACTGTGCATTTATCCATATACCAATTTCAAAGTCAAAATGTAAAACTTAAATTTAATTTAGGAACATGAATAACTTTAAATAAACTCTACACACCCACCCACCCCACCCCTGCCCACAAACTTTAAACTCAAACTTAAATTTAGAAACTATACTAAAAAAATTCGTCAAAATTCAACATCAACACTTAAAATTCAACTCAAACTTAAACTTAAACTTAACTTAGGAACAATAATAACTTCACATAAACTCTGTTCTTCAAAATTTATTGACCAAAAAGATATTTTTGCCTATATTATCCTATATTTAATTAATTTTCTTGTATAATTACATTAGTACCAAACAAAGTATACATACAACCAACAACTTAAACATCAACTTTAGAAAGTTAATTTAAAATTACATAATATCCACAAATAACAAACAAAGGTCAACCAACAACTTAAACAACATCTAGATTCATCTTTAATTCATTACTTAAACATAAACTCTGAAATACATAAAAAAAAAAACAGATTCATCTAAATTTTCTTGTAGTGATACTACTAAATAATTAACATGAGTATTAAATTTATAAACGAATCAGTTTGACTATATAATTGACACACTTCCATTTTTCTTTTCCTTAGGTAATATAAGGGCGTGTGTGGCCGTTGTGATAGCACCGAAAATGTGCTATCTTTCTTTGTTTAATTCGAGATTTTTCTTGCATTTTATGTCTTTATTTGATTATTTTGTAGATTTTATGGAAACTTGTGATCGAATGGAAGTAATGTTTATAAGCTTAATTTTTAAAAAGAAAAAACTAAATAATTATTAATTGGATCCTAAAAATTTTTAAATTCAGCTAGCTTGGTTTCGTGAGAATTTAATTAAAAACAAAAGGTTCCCATTAAGCATCCATTCCGTACGAGTGATCAATAAAAAATGTATACAAGAGAATTTATTAAAGCAACGATATCAAAATAATCTAAGTTGTCTATTGATAAGCCTGAAGTGTTGCCTTATATTACACTTACTATATATTAATACATTATTTTAATTAAAATTATGTTTGGTAACAATTTAATTTTTAGTTTTTTATTTTTTAATTTTAAAATTTATGTTTGTTTTCTTCTATTTTTTTATTATGGTTTTCAACTTTGTTAAAAAAAACAACACTTGAATTTTTAATCAAATTCTAAAAACAAAAACAAGTATTTGAAATTACTTTTTTTTTTTTCAAAATTTTAATTTTGTTTTAAAAATATTAGTAAAAAAACGTGTATTTATAAGCTTAATTTTCAAAAACACAAAATTAAAGATCTATTTAGATTAACTTTCTAAATGTTAAAAAAAAAATTCACTTAACTAACGATTTCTTAAACACTCCATTAGAAAATCAATCCAAACATATTCTAAATAATTATCAAACCATACCTCAGTTAAACAAATCACTCCAATCAAAGAATTTTATATTATCATTATATACATAATTATTCCTCTTTCTTTTTGCCCCTTAAATTATTATTTTTTTATTTGTCTTTTATTAAGTAATCTTTTACCCCTTCAAAATAATGAACTAACACACAAATAATTGGTGCATTTCCCCCTTGTGAAATTCTATATAAACTCAATCCCTCTTAGCTTTCTTCCATATCCTCCTCTCCTCTCTCCCTTGAAAATGACTAAGTTATTGCAAGATTCATCCAATAAAGACACAATTTTTTCCAAGTTTTCTGATTCTCTTCCTGCAAATGGAGGCAATGGAACTTACAGCTACTCTAACAACTCCTCTTATCAGGTTTATTTCCCTTCTACCTCTCTCTCTTTTTCTTCTTTTATTCCTTTGATTATTTGTTTCTTCTTTCGTATCGACACATCCACGAAAATTTGTGTTTCCTTTTCTCCAAAACTCGTTTCGTTATCAAGTTCTTGATGAGATTATTATCGATACAAAAAACTTTTTTTTAGTTGTATTCCTAACCAAATTCGCCTCATTTTCTGTACTTTTGTAATATACTATCACCAACCGAAGAGAAATTTGGCTACAATAAAAATTCTTTTTCAAAAAGATTTTTTTTTTCTTGAAAAGTCTAAACTTTGAGTTTGTGAGTTGAGTACACTAAAAAAGATTCAAGAAAACTCATGCAGCATGTTATAGTTATGTTATTGGATTGCCAATGTATCGTTTAAATATTCGAGTTAAAAGTGGGGTAGGATATTAAATTTTAAGTAAGAAAAAATATTTCTAATTAGATAGACTAAAGAATAAAACCAAGACTAAATTGAAGGTTGATAATATTATTAAAAAACTAAAAAGAAAAAAAAAACCCATTTTAACACACATTTTAATAATGTATATAAAAATCATAGGACCATTGAATTGTGGTCTCATTCCTCCTTGAAACTTCAGCCCTTAAATTTAATATTAAGATTCTGTTCCAACATAACTACCCCTAGACCTTGTTCCACCCTACAAACCCTATAAGCCACTCAGCTTTAATTTGTTCCCACTCTAAGATACCATATAAATACTCAATTGAAATTAAATAACCCCTTTATTTAATTATATTTCTCCTAAATGGTTGTGTCCCTTCTCAACTTTTCTAATTTAAAAAGAAAAAAAAAACTTGATACATACATAGCTATTATTTTTTAGATCAAAATGTGAAGAGTTTCGTTTAAAGTGAACTTAGTTTAGTGGTAATTATATGCACTTTTTTCTTTTAATCAAGTCGGAGATTTGATTTCATCCCTAGAATTATTGTTCTAATAAAGATAAAAAAGTTTAAATTTCCAACTAAACTTTCTTAATAAAAAATAGAAACAAGTTGACAATATTTTGAAACCCTAATTAACAGCAAGTAGTGCCTTACATAGTGGCTGTTTGTCAGCAATATTTTTCAGTACGGAGGAAATGCAAGTGTCATTATTTAAATTTTTTTTTTCTTCTAAGTGTTGGATCTGCTTGAAAGGGTCCTGCATGAAGCAGCTGTTTATTCATCATATTATTCCTTCTTTTCTCTTTTGTTGCAGAGACTATATGCAAATCTTGAAAGAGAAAAAATTGATCAAGAAATTAAAGAGAAGTTTGAGATTGAAAAGTTCTCTTCTTCTTCCCCTTCAAACACCATTGTTCTTGCTGACTTGGGTTGCGCGGCCGGACCAAACACCTTCGGGACGATGCAACATATCGTAAAATCTATGAAAGAAACGTTTCGGTTGGTGTGCCCTAGCTCGGTATTGCCTGAATTTCAGGTGTTCTTCAATGATCAGGTGGTTAAATCATCAATAAACTCAAATGTAAAATAAACATAGATTACAACATATTATTCTCTTATTCTTAACATTGGCTTAAGAAAAAAAAATTATTGTCAATATTAATTGTATTATGTCAAATCATCATGCAACACCTAAAAGTTCAAGTATAGCTCTTATACAATACATATATATTAAGTCTATCATTCAATTCAAAAGCTTATCAAAAGCTAAGTATTAGTCTGTTAAATAATAGTTCAATCTAAAAGTGTAAGTGAATAAGAGTTGCAATACATTTTAAATTATATAATTATAGGCTCCAACTATATAGTTAGTATTACCGGCTATTACAACCTACAATCTATTTCAACTTCTCTCTTTATTACAGTATTTACTATTTCTTGTCCATCCTCTCTTTATTATAATGTTCAACACATACTATTATAACTTGACTATAATAACTAACTCAATGTACCTTCGAAAAGTTCCTTAAAAAGAATACTGTAATTTGGAACCACTTGCTCTCATATACCATGTTACATTACTACTCACTTTATAAAGGTTTGAACGGTCGAACTACGATGAGTTTAATCTTTTATTCATATTCTTAACACACAGGTGAGGAACGACTTCAACACGCTATTTCAGTCGCTGCCCGTTGAGAGAGACTACTTTGCAGCAGGTGTGGCGGGGTCGTTTCACCAGCGACTGTTCCCGAGGGCATCGGTGCACTTTGTGCATTCTTCGTATGCAGTGCACTGGCTGTCGAGGGTGCCGGAGGAGCTACAAGATGAGCGGTCGCCCGCATGGAACAAGGGGCATATCCACTACCTTGGGGCGCCGGAGACGGTGGCGGCGGCTTATGCAGGTCAGTTTGCCAAGGATATGGGAGATTTTCTTAGGGCTAGGGCGGAGGAGGTGGTGGAAGGAGGGATAATGGTGATTATTACATCAGGAAATGCTGATGGAATTTCAGCTTCTCATTTACCATCTGGTTTGCTCTATAATCTTTTGGGCTCCACCCTCATTGATATGTCAAAAGAGGTAATCAACTTTTTTTTTTTAAATACTTTAATCTTTTTTCTATTCTCTAGTCTTTGGAAGAAAGTTACTAATTACATTAAAAGTGAGTTCTTGGGTTTTAAAATAAAAATAATATAATGTTACAACACCATTATGTCTTTGTACTCCGAGGTTTGTTCAACTTTAGTCCATATAGTTACAAATGTCCAATTTTAGTTCTTGTTCTTATAATAAATCTTAAATCTAGTACCTAAAAGTTGATTTTTTCGAAATTGACTAAATAATAAGAATAATTTTCATCTAATAAAATATAATATGTAGATATGTTTTCAAAATTTAGAGCGAGAATATTAATTAATAACAAAATATTTTTGAAAATCAATAATAAATAAATGGGTTGTTTTCCAATATAAGAAAATGAGTCAAAACTATTTACAAATATAGACAGTATAGAGCACGATAGAATTCTATCGCCAACAAAAAAAAAAAATTCTATATTTGTAAATATAGTTTGATTATTTTTTTTGTTTATAGTAATTTTCTTAAATATATAGGGAGACTAATTTAAATATTTTAATGATATTTTAGTGTAAAAAGAATTAAGACCAAATACTCAAATTAGTTTTGATACAGAATTTTAACAACTTAAATAGAACATTCAAAAGTTTGACAAAGAAAAGTTATTTTGAAAAAAATAATATATTTTTTGTGTTCAATATTTGTCCACACTTCCTATTCTTCTATTTCTTTTTATTTTTCTTCTCTTTTTTTCTTCTTTTTTTTTTTTTAAAAAAAAAGCAACTTTGTTAAGGGAAAAACAAGGTCATTTAAGGGAACAAGGCCATTAAGATTCTAGTTAGCTTTCAAAACTTTTAAAAAGTAGTTCAAAGGCTAATTCTCTTAAAAAAATGAGACATAAAACATTACTAATTAAGTAGTTATTTTTCTATTATTTCTTTTTGATACTTTAAAAACTTTGGAGAGGTAAAATTGAAATCAATCACACAAATTAACCTAATCTTTACTATCTTCAAAGTCTTTTTTTTATAATTTTTTTTTCAAAAGAAAAAAGAATTAAAAGTTAATAAAATTGAAATTGATAATGACAGGGACTAGTGAGTGAAGCTGAAGTGGACTCCTTCAACTTGCCCATATACATAACTTGTCCATCAGAAATGAGGCAATTAGTAGAAGAAAATGGGAAATTTAGCATTGAAAGAATGGAGTTAACAGATCCAACCACATGGCTTCAAGGACCCATTGACACTAGAGAATGGATCAACCATGTAAGGGCTGCAATGGAAGGCATCTTCACTCAACACTTTGGCCATAACCTCAATATCATTGAACAATTATTTGAAAGAGTCATCCAAAAACTTCAACACTACCATGAGCAAATCAACTCTAATCTCCATGAAAAAGTTCAACTATGTCTTGTTTTGAAACGCTTATAATAATAATTTAAAAAAAAAAAAAAACCCTCCCTCTTTCCCCCTTTTGTTTACGAGATTGAAATTTGAACCTCTGATCTCATGTTCAAATTAGGTAAATGTGTCTTAGGTTGGCATTGTTTGATGAGTGTGGATTTTTGGTGATCAATTTTTAATAATGTGTGTGACGTGTTTAAATCTCTATCATGCATCTTGACTAATTATAAGTTATAATAATAGTTGTGTTGTTTGTGTGTTTATCTTATTATCTATTATGTTTTAAGCTTCGAAATTATTATTATTGTTCTTTATAGAATTAGTTAATAAATACACGTGCATCAAATTCTTTAGAAAATACATTTTAAACTTTATATAAATTTTTTAGGTTATTTCACAATAGATATGAAATTAAGTTATATGTGTGGTTGAGAATCTTTGGAACATAAATATTTATCGTGACATATAAATTATGAATGAATCTATTCTTCAATTAGTAGCAGTGGTAAACATTTGATATAAAATTTAAAAGTGATGAAAGAGATAAAAAAAATTTAAAAAAATATAACATAAGGATGAATAAAATTAAAATACATATGATGTCGTTGAAATAAAATTTAGTAATTAAAATTGTTGAGTACCTCAATAGTAATTATGTCTTATATAGGAGTGATCGACATAATAAGATTGTTAAGTACCTCATGTGTTAAGAAATTTTTTTAAAAAACAAATTACTACCAAAAGGAAATAAGACATATTATTAGGAGTATAGAAAGACATTGCAATATCATTTAACTCAAATTGAAAAATATGTGTAAATATATAAAGCAGGGAAGGGGAATAATTACTCTTTCATGTGTCATTATTGGGTGGTTTTTGGAAGAGAGTGAATTATGGAGAAAAAAAGAAATATATTTCATAAGAATTATTTTTTAAAAAAATAACTACCACAAGAATGGAATAACTAAAAAACAATAATTACTATTAGAAGAAGGAAAAGACATGCCAAATGGTCAATAATGACTATTGTCTTCTTCAACCAAAACTCTGAATGCCTTTAGTGGGATCCCTCTCCAGATGGAATTTCAGAAAGACTGAGTACTTATTGTATTGCTGTGTTGGAGACCATAGTCGTAGGATCTCTTCATATACTAGTTCAATTAGGGTCTCATTAAACTCTAATAAATCCAGGAATAGGTTTCTAGCCATTAAGTACATACTCAATTAGGAATTTAGGACCTTAATTAATTAGATCACATAATAGGGTCTAATCTAATAAAATAACCAATAATATGATAAAATATTAATCCACATACATAGCCCATATTTTAATTAAATAAAATTACGTCTAACAGTATAATGCAATAAAAAAGAGAAACATTTGTTTGACTCTCCATTAAGAAAACAAATCTCCAAAATCAATTTAAAGATCTAAAAAAAATAATAAGATAATTATAATATAAATAAAGGCTAAATTATAAAAAATACCCCCGAACTATGCACTTTGTATAAAAAATATCCCTGAACTTTCAAAAGTTTCAAAAATACCCTTAAACTTTTAAAAAGAGTTAAAAAATACCCCTGTTGTTAGTTTTCGATGGAAACCGTTAAAATTTTGTTTCAAAAATACCCCTGAACTTTTCAAAAGTTTCAAAAATATCCCTAAATAAAAAAAGTTCAAAAATACCTTCACCGTAAATATTGAACACAAATCGTTAATACCTCGTTGTAAAAATAACTTTAAAATTAAAAAATATATATTTATAGTTGCTTCTCACGTTAATATAGTGATCAATTTGTTTGAAGTTTTCTTAAGTTCGAAAATTATGAATTTTAAAACAAATTATATTGATATCCTCATTTTTGTCATATAGATACTCTTATTTTCTCTTAATTTTTCAATTCTTAACTTATCCAATTTTTTCACCAACCAAAATTTTAAGTTAAAACATAAAATCCCATAAAATCTTACAAAATTCTAAAATCAAAATCTCCACTTAAACATACCAAAACGATAGAAAAAAAATGTTAGTAGTTGATTGTGTTAATAACTTAATACATTTTTTTATTTGAATAATTATCGTTTTGGTATGTTTAAGAGGAGATTTTGATTTTAGAATTTTGTGAGATTTTATGGGCTTTTATGTTTTAACTTAAAATTTTGGTTGGTGAGAAAATTGGTCTAAGCTAAGAATTGGAAAATTAAGAGGAAAATGAGAGTATCTATATAAAAATACAAATGAGGATATCTTTATAATTTGTTTTAAAATTCATTCTTTTCGAACTTAAGAATACTTCAAACGAATTGATCACTATATTAATGTTAGGAGCAATTTTAACCATTCTTCTTTAATTTTAAAGTTATTTTTGCAACGGGGTATTAATGGTTTTTGTTCATAAACTTACAATGAATGTATTTTTTAACTTTTTTTGAGTTAAGGGTATTTTTGAAACTTTTGAAAACTTCAAAGGTATTTTTTAAACAAACTTTAACGGTTTCCATAAAAAACTAACAATAAAGGTATTTTTAATTTTTTTTTTTTAAGTTTAAGGGTATTTTTGAAACTTTTAAAAGTTGGTATTTTTGACATAAAGTGCATAGTTCAGTGGCATTTTTTATAATTTAACCATAAATAAATATATTAAAATAGAAAGACAAAATTATGTGATTGAGTATGTGCAAAAAGATAACAATAATAATAACATAGAATTTCACTTTAACAATAAAATAATAAATGTATCGAAAATAGCCTAAAAACTGGTCAAAGTTAAAATAGAAGTAATATGTGATAATTTTATTTTTTTAAAAAAAAATATTAATCAACAGCAATGAAACAAAAATTTAATAACAATAGATCACATGAGTATTTATTTTTTATGCTTGAAGATGAATTTATTGGTCAACCACAAATGATCCTAAGTTAAATTTCAAGATAACATAAAATATTTATTTTTGTTTGAAAATAAATATGTTGATCTAAGTCAAAAATAAGCTTAACTTTATGAAATTAGTATGACCTTTCTCCTTAGAGGATAGAGCTTTGATCTCCTATCTCATAAATTGTTGTACTAAAAAAAACTTTTGATCTACAAGAAAGGATCACTAAAGTTACGTTTAAGATAAACATGAATATATGTATTTTGTTTGGTTGAAAATAAATTTATTGATCTACAATAATGAATCAATTTCAAGATCACATAAATATTTAGTATGCTTGAATATAACCTAATCCTCAATACAAATGATTACATTTTAATTTTTGAGATTTGAAAATAACAATATTATTTCTTGAAAATAACTTTCTTGCATCTTCGCTTTATGTAGAATGAAAATTTTTAATTTTCATCCTATTTAAAAGACTTTAAGATCTCTTTACAAAAGTAAAACTCTTTTTATCAAATGAATTACGAAAATGGAGGTAGTCAAGTCAAATAGAAATATTTTTGTTTATTCTCCAAAAAATTATAGTTGTTATGTGAAGGGACATGTCTTTAACGGATTATAGTTATGATGTGAAGAGATGTGTCTTAATAAAATGTGTGTTTGTTTGAATGTTGTGTCTTATTATATAGAAAGGTGTGATTTTAATTTGCATGAAGTTATTTAGAAATTCCATTAATTTTTTTTTTTAAAAAAAACTTAAAAGTACAAACATCATCATGAAATGATACAAAAACAAACGTACAAACACTATAGTGAACGGGTGATGACAAAATAGGAATAATTGAAACTATTATGAAGGGCTTTGAGGACAAAATAGTCATTATTTAATGATCTAAAGATAAAGAGTGTAGTGTAAAAATTCTTCCCCTTGTCCTTATAGATTTTTTTTAATCTATGTTAAATGCAAATAAAATACATCACGAAAGTCACTCAAGTGTTGAATTAAAGTCATTATTTGTTTGCCTAAAGATAACAATAATTTAAATCTTTTTAATGCAACTTATACTTAATAAAACTTTTTTCTCAAAAAGAAAAATATATATATACTTAATAAAACTACAATGAGTTTTTATTTGATGATTCAGATATAAGAATAGAATGTTTTGTGTTTCTTTTATTTCAATTTTTTTCCTTGAATTGTGATGCATATATATATATATATATATATATTATATATATATATATATATATATATATATACTTTTTAATTTTAAGATAAAGATGATTAAAAATAGTCAATTATAGTTTAATTAAGCACTCTTTTAATAATTCAAACATTTTTTTTGGTCAATTTTTCAACATTCCTATTGATCTCCATATTTTCATCGACATCGACAATTCGAACATTAATTATATATAATTTTTCATGCATATTTAACGTATTTTAATATTATTACTTTGTTTAGTCACAATTAAGAGAATCGAGATTTGAACTCTAGCCTTTAAAAAAAACGGGTAGATATTTTTAATTGTTGGATTATGCTCATTTTGATAAAATGTTTATACTTTGACACTATTATAAGCTAAATTGGGCAAAAGGGAAAAATAGATATTCAGCATACAAAATACCGTATTTAAGACTAAAAGGGGAATGACAAGAGGCCAAAGGAAGTGAAAGGAAGAAAAGTGGTATGGGTCGAGCCCATACCACGCTGCTCAACCGAGCCCTAGGGTTTCCTTGGGAGAGTGAGTTAGAAATATCCCAGTTCCAAATAGGGATAGGGATAGGGATAAGGAGAGAAAAGTCGAACTGAAGAAGTCTATAAATGCGAGATGAAAGCATCAAGGAAGGTAACTTAAAGTTCTGATTTCTCCTCTACTTTTTAGTTTTGATACTAACTTAGGCATCAAATCACTTTTCTTTTGTTTGCAGGTCATCTCTTCCTCGAATTTATAAATTCACCATTGTTGTCGCGTGAGAATCAGGTTCGTTACCATTGTCCTAAATTTGGCATCAACAGATACTATATTAATTATAACTAAATTCAAATTATAAGTCTATTTTCTTTAAGTTCAACAACATCTAGATTGATAACATATGCTTTAATCAATGGAGTTATGCACATGTTGGCTCAAAGTTTAAAGCTAATAAAAAGTAAAATTTGTGTTGATTTGTGTGTAGGTTTGTACTTATCTCCATAGACTAAAAGTGTTGATTCAAAACTTTAGAGACAAATAGATAACAACTTCAAATTTTAGGGACCAAAAGTATATTTTAATATAATAATTAAAGTTTTAACTAAAGAGAACATATATAATTCAGTAGCAATTGACATATACTTCTTTTACGAGGTTCAAGTTCAAATCTCTTGTATTTCTTTTTTTTTAAAAAATTAACATAAAACTTTAAATTGAGTTGAAATTTACCAATTTTGACTTCTCTATACTATATATAAGATGTTATAAGAAGAGAATCGTTATCTCATATTTTTTTTAATAAATAGTCATTTATACTATCACCTTTAATTGTTTGAAACCTTTCCATCTTATTTCTTTTGGATTTTTTAACACCTCTCCTTATGAAGGGGCATGGCGAGAGAAGAGAGGAAGAAAATTAAAACTCACACCTATTTATAATTAAAGTTAAAGAAAATTACTATAAATAGAAAAAATATGAAACTATTTACAAATATAGAAAATTTTTAATGTCTATCAATGATAAACTGCTATCAACTATATTTGTAGTTTTTGGTTTCTTTTTTCGAGTTGATTTTTTTTTTTTACTTTTTTTTTAAAAAAAAAATCTTAGACCTTCGCCAAACACATTAAAGAAAACAAACTTTTGTATCACTTTTATTTCTAGGATTAGTAATTTAATTTTACCTTTTTCATTTTATCTTTTATTTTTCTTTTAGTTTTCAACTTTTTTTAAAAAAACGTTTCCGGCAAACACAAAAACAAAAACAACATTTTCTAATTTTTTTTTTAGTATTAGTGATTTAATTTTGAATTTATGCGCACACTATTTAATAAAAATTAGGAAAACTTTTAAAAATAAAAAAATAAGAGAAACTATTTATACAAAATAACAAAATTTTTAGATCACTGATAGATGCTAATAGAAGTCTATCAATGTCATTCATTATTTTTTTTGCTATTTTCTGTAAATAGTTTGACATTTTTTCTATCTGTAAAAATTTTTCTAAAAATTATACACACTACGCCACATAATAAATATATCAATATAAATTATTTTATTTTTCTTTGGTCCAAAGTTCATTTAAAAAATGTCCAAGGGATGATTTTTTTTTACAAGAGATATTAAAGTTTTCCATAAAAATTGAAAATTGAAGGTTTTCGTTACGTGTAAAGTAAACATTGAGACATGTCAAATGGAGCTTTTAGAATTCAGAAACTTATTTCCGTCCAGGTAGCATTTTTTATCTCCAAATTTAAAGTTATATTAATTTTGTTTTAAATTTAAATTTTGGTGAAACAAATTTATATTAATATTAAGAATTTTTTTTAGTGGTACGAGGCTTCATGAGATTAAAACAAATTGGTAAATTATGAGCAACTGAACGAATAAACTATTTAAATAAACTAAAAAATATTATCCACGCACTGCATATAATTTCCATCCATTTCCATCAGTTTTGCAATTTCATAAACATGAAGATATTTTAATTGAAATTAATCAAATATTTTGTGAATACACAATGTAGTAGGCATCAAATGGCATGTTGAAGTGGGGTGTTGAAGTTCGATTATGTCATTTAAGTGGAATAATTAGATTTGGATATCTAATTCTTTTCTTCATATGATAGTCATCTCTATGCATTTTCATACGTCTCTAGGTATAAAAAAGTTTCATGTTGTCATGTAATTTTATGTATTTTTATGCTATTGTGATGAATCAAATATATCGTGGATTTGAAGAAGTTTAGAAAATTGAAGTTTTCAGTTAGATCTTTGAATTGAAGATAAAATTTAAATTTAAATATTATTATAACATACTTATGTTTGTAGTAATGTAAATCGCACGTGTCTTTCGACTAATGACTAAAACACGGTGGTTTAATTTTAAATTTCAAAAAATGATGATAGAGTAGAGTATAAGATATATATATAAATAAAAGGAAAAACAAACATCAATAATTGATTATATTATGACTAGGGTTAAATTGTACTTTGTTGAAGAGTTTGATTATTTGTAGCTATTCTACTTCCTAAACTTCAAAAAAATTCAATTACGCGGTTAAGTTTTGAACTAAAATTTTATATATAGATCATGTCGTCAATTAACACAATTAGCTAATGAAATGATGATTTAAGCATGTCGTGTATATGCTTTTACATGTATGGATCGATTTGAAAGAAGAAATAAGAAATGATGGTCACCTACCTAAAAATTAATATCTACGAGTTTTCTTGACATTCTTATAGAGTTAAGTGAGTTGTCCCGTGAGATTAGTTGAGGTGCGTGGAAGCTAACTCAAATACTTACGGATATAAAATAAATAAAAAAACAAATAGAAAGAAGAAAAAGTGAATAACTAGATAAAATAAAGTATACATATATAGTGCACATATCTTCTTGAAACAATATAAACTAATATTACTTTTACTAGTTGACTTGAGCTTTTGAGTTGGCACCTTTTTTCTACTTATATAAATATACCTTTTAACGATAATTGAAATGTATTTATTATTATTATTATTAGTATTGTTATTGAAGTTGAAGATTCAAATCTTTATAATCTCGTATTTATTTTATGTACTTAGAAAATATATAAAACATACACTCCCATCATAAGAGAGGTTAAAAGTTTGAATCATCACTCACTCTAAATATTATTAAAGGTAATTAAAAAGAGGGAGAGAGAAGTTAGAGAAGCGGTTAAAATACTAAGAAAAGGACAAATGTAGCCTTGATTAAAATAATGTACCTTTTGGAACATTGCCTTTTCCATTAAGAAAAAGGGCAAAACAGTAATATTTAAATTGCATTCTGCCTCTGTGTACTAATTAATAATTGAAAACATTTTTCAAGAAAAGAAAAACTAATCAATAATATATTAAAAGTATTAAAAGGTGAAAATGTTGGAAAAACTTTTCTGGACACTTTTATCCCTTCTTTGTTTTACTTATTTAAACAATATGTCATTATCGATTAAATATAAATAGTAAATTAATTAATTAATACAAAATTATTAATAATAAATATATAATTACTATTGTAATGTTGGAAGGTAAAAAGTTATTTTCCACTTAAAAATTTTAATTTTTACTTTAATTATAATTAATATTGGAATTTTAAAATTTGATTCAAAATGTTTTTGTAACTTTCATATTCAACTATTTTAAAAAGTAGAGTTTTCTTCAACATTTTTCACCAACACTTAGAGTTTCATTACTTATCCATTTTTGTTTTCTCAATTCATTGTTGTTAAAGCCTTTTCAATTTTCGAAACATGTCAAGATGTTGGTGTTATATTTAAGTTGCAAGAGATGCATTATGTCAAATAAAGATCTCGAATTTTTTTTTTTTTTTTTTAATGAGTGGATTCTAGACTTTTTGCTACTTTACTTTACAAGTCTACTTTGATGAAGTTAAATATTAGTGTTTGTCAAGCAAGTGAGCAAATCTATGTTAAGAAATGTGTATCTAAGGTTTTAATTTTTTTTTTATTATTATTATTAACTTTTTTTTGTTCTTCTAGAATCAGTATATTAAATTTTACTTCAAATGTTTGGTTAGAAAAAAAAATTGTCGATCAATTACAAGTTTATGTTACTTTTGTTGAGTAAAAAGTCTATGTAATTCTATTTCTTACCAATTTTTATCAATTACAAATAGCATATTAATCTATTAAATTAAATATTTAAAATAAAAAGGTTGGAATACAACAACTTTTGTGAAAGAAAATTGCATTTCATCATAAAAATCAAATCAAGTTAGTAAATTAATTATATCTTTATTGAGTTTGAAAAGTTTATTACAAAGTTAGTTTAATTTTTTTCTTTTCTTTGAATTTTTAAAAATAAGTAATTAGAAAGGTTAATGATGGACATAAAAAACAACTTTTTAGAAACAATTCCTTCATCACAATTCAAAATAATAATAAAAAATACCTATATATTTTTAATTGAAACATTAAAAACTATAAAATGTAACATAAATTTCCTAAAAAAAGGGTAAAAAATAAATAATGCAATTTTAATACATTCATTTAGAAGTTAAGTTAATGAAATATGAAAAACTATATATCTCTATATAAATTATTCTAAAATTATAATTTCTTTTCAATTGTATTTAATTATAGAATATAAAAATTTTGAATTTCAAAAGTTTTATAATTTATCTAAATTATTTATTTAACCCCCAAAGTAATAACCTTATATATGATATCTCCCAATAACATTGGTTAAGTTTTTCTCCCTTCAACCATTTCTTTTTAAACACAAGGCTTATTTGAGTTTATTTATTAATAAAAGGTTGAGTGGTGAATTATAATTACACTTTTATTTTTTAAACTTATTTAACTATTGAAATTCTATTGTTAATTATAATTAAAGGTAAGAGAATGTGAAAAGGTAGAATATGAAAAACTTTTATATTCAAAGTTTTCTTAATTAATTTCTAAAAAATAATTATAAATTATGATCTTTTCATTTAATTATAATTAATATTGAAATTTTATTTATTTATTTAGAATTTTTAAGAGCTATAAAGTATTAATGGATGGATCGCTATTTAATTAGTTATTGTTCAATAGTAATGTGAAAAGTTAGAATTTGAAGAGTTATAATATAAATAGCTTGAATTTATTAAAAATCATCTCTTCATTTTTATATATAAATGAAAATTTAATGTTATAATTTATTTTAAAGTATAATCAATAATGAAATGTCAAAATTTTGGAATTTCAAGAGTTTTGTTGCTCTTTATCTCCTACAACTATGTCAATTTTATACTCATTTACAAACCAAAGCTCAAATTTTTCCGGAAAGCATATTATTTGTTTTTCTCCTTTATTTATTTATTTATTTTTTGTTTTTCCAAATAAGTTTTGAATTGATTGCTTACTTTTCGTTATAACTTCTTTTTTATAAATACTTTTAGATTCTATTATAATAATAAGAAAAAAAATTATTATTATTATAAAAATAATCAATATATCTTAATGGTTTTATTTTATTTTAAATTGCAATATACAATCAGTAATTGATTTTTCTTTTTCTAAGCTAAATAACTCCAAACTAATATCTTTCATTATTTAAGTTTTTTTCAATGAATATTATATATATAAATAATTAAACTATTTATTTATATAAAAAATATATATCTTGCACGTGCTAAAATACTAGTGTTATTAAAAGCTTAGAAATAAAATTTTGACATATAAGCAGAAAAATACGAAACTGTAAATGCTAATATGAAATTCGTTTCAAAAGAAAATAGAACGTCAATATCACATATTGGTTTTTATTTCACGTCTTTATTATTGATTTATACAATAGATGAACTTTAATGTTAATTAACTATATAAAAATAATACTTTGTTACAAAAAAAAAAAAAAAAAAGAAAAAAAAAAGAAAAAAGTACCATCATAATTATTGATGCAAAAGAGAAAACTAGCACACTAGTGTGGTGTGTGCTTACCACACACACTTCGATGCTTACGTCATAGGAGAAAATAATGTTAAAGGTAATGAGTTTGAGGGTAGGATTCAAGTTACCTCATATGAAGCTATAATGTGTATTTAAAGAGGTGATTGACCTAGGTTGTTCCGTTAGGGTTCCTCCATCACTTTATGATAATTATATAACCTAACGAGTTGAGGGGCGTGCCCGATTTCATGTTTGCCTAGGGTCAACCTCGGGTCAACTCTTCAACCCGAAACTTCCCAATCAAACACGGACAACGGCTACCATTATCCGATCACATTTTTCCTTCTTCTTCTTCAACCTTGGGAGAAGTCGCCTCGCCTATGAATAGTAAAATGATGTTACGGCTTCCTTCAGCGCGCTCTGGCACCGACTGATTTAGCACCTTCTAAGATCTCATCTCGTTGAAGAGTTTTAGAGCTTAAACCCTAAGGGTTTTCACGATCTTAAGAAATTTGCTTTACTCTTCAGAATCGTAGAAAGGGGAGAAAGATCCAAGTGCAAGCATTGAGTCAAATTCAAGTATAGCAATGTAGTTCTTCGTCACAAGTAATCTCCTTTATTCCATCCAATCCAGCGGAAAGCGTTTTGTGATACTTAAGTAATAAAGTTCATAAACACAGCCCGAAGCAAGGGAGGGAGTTCAAAATTTGAGTAGTGATAGAAAGGAAGCACGGATAGCGAGTTTTTATTAAAAAGTGTATATAAACAATATCAGCTTCAAAGGCAGTCCGTCAGCTGAGGTTGACCATCTTTCCTTAGGCCCATTTTTTGATCCTAAGGCGATGCTTTGGGTCAGGGCAGACATGAGATGTGCCCCATTAACTATTTTGCTAGGGTCAACCTCGATCTTGGTCTTGGCCGAGGCAGAAGCTTAAAACATAAAATTGGGCTTTGATATGAGCTAACCTTCTCTGGGTGCTACTGTTGACCCAAACCATGTTATTTTCTCGACCTTATTGCTTCTATTCTTATTTTATGTCAATTATACCCTTCAGTCCAAAATCATCCATAACATTAGTCCCCACTCTCATGTTAGGTCTCGAGCTTTGGTTACTCATAGTTATGAACTAAACATTCTAGGCCTGACTTTGGAGTATAATTTCTTTTAACTTGTGCTGCTTCAATTACCTTGTTGGTCGACTCTCAATAAGGTTGAGCTTCTCACTGGTGTCCATGTGAGGTGTCCACAGATCCACTAAACCTGTAAGGTTGATGTTTGGGTACTTCTTTGGACAATGCTCTAGGCTCTAGAGTTACCTTGGCGGCCTTCCATAGTGGTTCCTCTATTATCTTGGGGATGATCCATGGTACCCTATCAATAAGGTCGATTTTAGGGTTCTTCCGGTTCAATTATTCCAAAGTCAATCTCTTTTGGAGAACTAACCCTGTACTGAAGTCAGAAAGATGAAAATCAATTTCTTTATGATTATAAGTACCTTCTTGAGAAATATGAATATCAAATTTATGAGAGGTGATGTGGCTAGTAAATGACATTTTTTGGATTATTGAATCTTGTTAGAAAGATGAAAATCAAATTCTTTAAGATTGTAAGTATGTTCTTGAGAAAGATGAATATCGATTTCTCAGAGGTGATGTGGTCAGAAATCAGCCATTTTTGGAGCATGAGATTTTCTCTAAAAAGATGATAATCGATTTTTGAGAGATGAATTTTTCTAGAAAATATAAATTTTCAAAGAGCAAAAATATAATTTTTCTAGAAAATAAGTGAACTTCATTATTTGAAATTGCATTGTACCTTTATATACTCATTAATTACTTCATAACTCAAATATTGATTAATTACTTCATAACTCAAATATTTTCAATATTTGATTAAGCTCCCAAAGTGAACTTATAATTGTCATGTACTCCTAGATTATTTGTAAGTGCAATATATGTAATATAATTTAATCTCATAATATTTTAGATTTGTTAAAGTGAACATACCTCAACCGACCGATAATATGTACTAGCAATTTTGATGTTTGTGGTTCAAATTCTTTCGCCTCTATTGTACTTAAAAAAAAAAATACATGTTGGATTTGCTATCACACTCTAGCCAATTTAAGTAATTTTTTTCAAATAATTTTAGATTGAGCTAACAATATGCTAAATTAAAAGCTAGTAATTAAAGATGTACACAATTCAGTAGGAAGATTCATCAAACTACTACACATGAAAAAAGTTTATCACATTAAATAATATTTCTCAGAAACTTTTTCTCTTTTCTTTTTTCTTTCTTTTAAAAAGGAAATCATAAAAGTGAGAGTAAAATATTAGGAAAATGGGAGTCTAGAGTTATTGAACAACAAAGGGATGCAGCCCTCAAGGCCAATCTTGATCTCCATAACCACATATTTATTGTACTCAAACAAATATTAAGACCCTCTTTAATTTATATGTAGCTAAAAAATGTTTAAGTCATACACTCTTAATCAATAAATTAAAAGTTCGAATTCTCACTCACCCACACGCTATTAAACGTTACTTATGTTAAAATAATAATAATAATAATAATAATAATAATAATAATAATAATAATAATAATAATAATAATAATAATAATAATAATAATGTTATGGTTAAAATACTAAGACAAGGACAAATGTAGCTTTGATTAAAATAAAGCACCTTTTGGAACATTGCGTTTTCCATTAACAAAAAAGTGAACTGCAATATTTAAATTTCATTGTACCTCTATATACTAATTAATTACTTCCTCCAAAAATAATTTTAAATATTATTGAAAACTTCTTTTAAAGAATATTATTGAAAAAGCTTAGAAATTAAATTTTGACATGCATACAAAAAAAAAAAAAAAAAAAAAAAAAAAAAAAAAAAAAAAACATGAAATTATGTTGGATTATTTTCAGGTCATGTTGATGTACTCGTAATAAAAATAGAGTCCGATTGGAAAATTTTTACCATTTTCTTGATCTCGTTGTCAATTAATATTGATTGAAATAGATTAGAAAACATGAAAATTTCCGATTTGTCTCTATATCCAAGTCGAAATCTCTCTATTGTTGTAGATATATTGAGAATCCAACCACCAAGAAGATGAAGAATCTGAAGATGTACATATATAATTCAATAGGAAGATTTAAGATTCATCATACTATTCCACGTGAAGCCTGAATATAGTTCAATTAATATAGGACTTCTACTGTTAACTTCAGAGACATGTTTGATTCTCCCACCCTATATATTGTTAAACAAAACACTACAATAAAATTGGGTTATAATGTCGGTCGAAAACCGACATTATATGGTACGACGTCGGTCAAGCGACCGACATTGAAGAAGATGTTGTTAAAGGTGTTCAATGTCAGTCACCTTTAATGTCGGTTTTCTCCCGACATCATAAATGACTTTAATGTCAGTTTTCGACTGACATTATAGATGATCAACATTGAACACCTTTAATAATACCTTCTTTGATGTCAGTCACCTGCCCAATATTAAATATTAATTTTTGTGACAAGCAATGACCGTCGTCGTTGCTTTATTAAAAATAATAAAAAAAATATTTGTTGCACACGTGGCTAACTAACAAAATTAATATTTCTATGCATATGATAAAAATAATGTTGTATTTGTATACACCACAACTCAACTTTTAACAAATACAACAATTAACTAATTCATTTAAACAAAAATAATATGAGTAATATGACTGTCTCTCCACAAACTACATTCAATTTACACATATAAACAAAAATTCTTACTAGAATAAATACAAGACTCTAAAACCTTAAATTACATGTTGGCCCTTAATAATTTTGTCTTTCCAAGCGTTAAATACTTCGTGAAGCCTCATCGTCCATTTCACCGTATAATTTTTTAAGCAAAAACCTACAATAGAATTTCTCAAGTTTTTAGCAAAAAGTAAAAAATCAAAAGCTCAAATTAAAATATCCCCAGTTCATAAATTACTAATTAACTCTAACATATGCTTACTAAAATATTTACAAAATTCAAATTTTCTGCTTGAACATAAACCTAGGCACTCCCCCTCCCTCCCCCCCCAAAAAAAAATTGAAAGAGTGCGCGAAGGTGTGAACGAAGAACGACAGATCTGTTCGGACCTCGATAGATCTGCTTGGACCTTGATAGATCTTCTCAGACCTCGACGACACTAGAGGATGGAGAACGACGGAGATGGTTGATTGTCGGACGTGTGTGCTAAACAAGATGATGAAAGGTGAGGGAGAAAGCGTGGAGGAGATTGTGTGAGAGAAAGAAGGAATAATTTCACAAAATGTGGAAAAATTTAGAAATGGAGATCTTTAATATCAGTTTTAAACCAACATTGGAACTTCATTAAAATGTAACTATAATGTCAGTTTTTAACTGACATTAAAGATCCGTTTTCCTTTTTTTACTTTGCTTGGTATTGTAAATCGGTACTCAATATTTTGGATTCTATCAAAAGCCTAATTTGTTGTAGTGAAAATTACACGTGAAAAAAGTTGATCACATTAAATAATATTTCTCACTTGTGTGTGTGTGAAAAGGAAATCATAAAAGTGAGAGTAAAATATTGGGGAAATGGGAATCAGAACAAAGGGGTGCAACCCTCAAGGCCCATCTTGATGCACTCAAGGAGACAAATATAAATTCAATCAATTATTCAGACAGTAAATTAAAAATTATAGCAAATTAGGAGAGATATATTATAATAATGACATAGATGACAAAATAAAGTTTGCTGTTTCCCAAATTCCTCTCTCTGATTTGTTGTATTTATATATTTTCAGAACTATATTTTATGGGGTAATATTAAACAGTAACATGCATGTTCTCAAACTATTTAATTCAAAGAAAACGCTCAAACCTTCTCTCTTTTCCCTTCACTAGCTGACCCAAGATCTAACATCATCATCATTTGCTTCCCCCTTTAACATCTAAAAGTATGTATATTATATACATTCTTTTTACATTAAAGAAAAGAAGGACAATGATGAATGTTCTTCATTAGTTGGTTTGAATCTCTCCGCTAAATTTTACCTACATTCAGGTCATAGATATGTTGAGATTTGTGCTCTAAAGCTTCGTAATTAATAAGTTAAAAAATAAAATTAATTTAATATGCAATATTATATTATACATCCAGTAAAAATTCAAGGAAATTAATGTAATATCGTGAACAGTATGTGACTGAGATATGGGTGAATCATATTCAAGAAATAACCTAAAGTGTGTGTATAGTATATGGAGGCTAGGTGTCTTATCCTATAACACTATGGACACGATCCACTTTGTAATTGCTACAAATGATCTGATCCAAATTGTTCATGTGAAGGCATGTGAGTGAATATCATATAAAATGAGTTGTATAAGACTATATTGTAAAATATTTAATCTCTCTTTATAAATTCGTTATTAAGAAGATTAGTGTTTCAGATGATAATCATATGTGACTCGATTTGAATGTTGAGTAAGTTATGAACTCTTGCATGTGAGGGTTCATCCTTTGATTTACATGGGTGAGAATGACTCTAGTAACTGATGCAATAAGCCTACCATTTTCGAGATTTGACCAAATATGGAGACCTAGGAACATATAATTGACTCCTTCCCATATAAGGTAAGTAAATGAGTAGTTCTCTTAACTTTTGATTTCGGGACTTGAACAATATGACCCTAGCCTCTCATTAGTCTGAGATGGAGTTGGTTTATGATTGGATCATATTGTTCATTAGAGGATTAATGGTACTTAAGGTGTAAGAGGTAATTACAAGGGTAAAACGAACATTTTTGACTCATCTGTAATTAGGAACAACTCGTGAAAGGTTTACTTGCTTATAATTATTATATTCATGGACACAACTTGTCCTGTAGTGCATAAGAGTGCAACTCTTTGTCTATAGTGGAATGATCTATAGTTAATGAATAAAAATTGATTAATTAATTAGAGAGTTTGAGTTATTGTTTTTTGTACATTGAAGCTAATTTGTAGGTCCATCAAATCTAATTACTAGCTCATACGAACATTTAGAGAACAATTTAGTTTAAGAAGATTTAAGTGTTCAAATTGGTTTTAATGTATTTGATATTAGATAAAGGAAACATTTAATGTATTTGATATATTAATTAAAATTGAATAAGATCCAAATACATTGCAAGATAATTGGATAACTGAATAAAATTCAACTATTTTAAAATTTGTTATTTTATTATTAGATAAAATATTTTTTTTAATTTACGCAAAATTTGCCCTAAGGTTACTATGAATAGGACTTTAGGTTTTTTACCATAAAAAATGGAGAAATTATTATAAATCGAAAAAATATCAAACTATTTATAAATATAGAAAAATTTCACTGTCTATTAGTGATAGACCGAAGAATTCTATCGCTTTCTATCGCTCAAACAAATAAATTCTATCGCTTGAGCAATAGAAAGTGATATAATTATTCTATCGCGGTCTATCAATGGTAGACTGTAAAATTTTTCTATATTTGTAAATAGTTTGGCTCATTTTTCTATATTTGAAAAGAGCCCTAAAAAATGCTTATTTTGCATTATAACTATTCTCTATAAAATACTCCTATCAATTTTCTTTTTCTTTCTCTTTCAAGTGAGCTCCAATAAGCCTCGATCTATTGTTAGAGTTATAGCAAGAAAGACCTCTTGAAGATCAAAAGATCAGGACTTTGCTGGAGTTGAACTAGAAGAATTAATGGAGATAAAGACCTACCAGAAAATTCTTTCGTAACTTTTGAGACATGTTCATGCTTAAACCCTTTATATATATATTTTTAATTCTAAATAAATTCAAAGTAGATCCAAAAGCTTCAGTGGTGGGATGAATTGTTCATTCCCTTCAAGATATATAGACTACCTATGAGGTTCACTCAAGACCTAAAAAGCACAGGTATAAATATGGAACATGAGTATGAAATGATACGGACACGAGGACACGTCATTTTTAAAAAAATCTAAGATACATACACGACTTGAACACGTTTATTAAAACATAAATATTTTAAAAATATATATCAATTTTTATACCAGAAGGAAATTCAAATTCAATGAGTTTATTGCATTTAAGTATATACAAAATTAGTTTGCTATATTTTGCTCTCAATTATTATTATTTTTTGTCATACATGTATCTATTTAGTATATGTATCAAGTGTTTGATGCATGTGTAACAAATTTTTGTCCTATTTTGACTTTGTACAACTATTGCACTAACAACTTGAGTGTATTGGGATCGAGAGGAATTCACGAACTTTTCAAAACAGTGAAAGTCCTTCTTCTCACACATGGGATAAGATCATTACTATAGCGGCTCTTTGGTGTACAAAATTTTCTATGATGTCTCTTCTATTACTTTAAACTGAAAAACTTTTCTATAACTCTTTATCCTTTGCTTTTGTCTGAGATATCTTAATGCATCTACTGATCCCTCTCATCTAGTATCTTATTAAAAAAAAGTATTTAATACATGTCTAACAAGAATCAGAATATTTGATAGATGTCGAACACGCGAACTAATCTAAAGTGTCTTTGCTTCTTAGCTCAAGACTATCGATAGTGAGACAATTACGTACACATATTGAACAAAGAAAGGTAAATAGTTATTGACACATCACCTCTAGTAAATACACAAGAGGATAAAACCAAAACCTTATTACAAAACTTGTTGATATTTAAGGAAACACATATAAGAAAATAGGTTAAAACTACAATATTAAATAGGTTTGATTCTTCTCAATCCCACCATCCCAAGAAACATTTAATAATACCACAAGGTCCACAACTACTAACTTTAACATAATATATATATAGGTGCATGTAACCCTACCACTTTAGGGTATGCATGGTTTTATAGTCCTTGGTTTTGCAATTTAAAAATCCAGTGGTCCAAAAGGGCCTTTTAAACTCTGCAATTCTCAGTTTTTTTTTTTCCCCTTTTGTTCTCTTTTTCGTTTGGTTGGTGATTGGGGAGAAAAATAGCATAATATTATTGGTGTGGATCTTTCCCTTATGGAAAAGCCTTTTCATAATTTTGCACGTTCATTCACATGCTCTGCACATTTCAAAACAGCCTGTGTAGAACATGGCTGATCTCTCTTTCTCTTCTTCATGCCCTAGCTAGGGTTTTATTATACATACATTTAGGTGAAAAGGACACTTACGACTCCGTTTGATAATGTTTCTGTTTCTTGTTTTGTATTTTTCGATTTATGTTTTATGTTTCTTGTTTTTTTAAAAACTTAAAACAAGAATATCATGTTGGTAACTATTTTTGTTTCTTGTTTTTTGAAAAAAGAAACAGAAACTTGTTTGATAACTATTTCTCGTTTCTTGTATTTTTTTTTCTCCTTACTATTTTGGTTTTACCTTGTTTCATAGTTTAAATATAATTTAGTCATATAATATAAAAAATATATAATATGCATTATAATGTGTAAAGAACAATTATCAAATGTTTACTAATACGAATAATTAAGTTCTAATGCAATATTAATAAGGATAGTACAATTGTTTCTATCCTTCAAATATTGTCCAAATTTTATTTGTAATGTCAACTATTACTCAAGTCATTCGCCTTGAATAATGTCGACTTAAATCCAATAATATTATATTTCTTTTGCAAATTTTGTGGTGGTAGAAATGTGAGCCTAAATGCATGTCTAGATGAACACAATTATTTCTTTAAAGAAAACAAAATTTATATATGTTGAATTTCACTAAAACCACGCAACTTCCAGCATAAATCCAACGTAATGGGTTTCACTAAGATCACACTACTTTCTGTCCATGCATATATTTTCATTGATAAAAATGATCTTGTGCCCACACATGGAAAATATGTCACAGAAATTAGATCTACCGACGATTTTTGTTGCATCAAAAGTTTGTCAACAAAGCCAAAAGTTGTTCTAGTGTTATTTCTTAAAAAAAAAAAAAAATATTATGTATATTGCAAAGTTCCAACTGATTGAAAGTGTACTAGAAATTAAAATTCAAAATTTAAAAAATATATAATTATACCTATTGAAAATTTTAAAAATAAAAATAAATAATAAATAATATAAGACTGTTCTCAAATATAGCAAAATGAGCCAACTTATTTACAAGTATAATTACTCAATAAGGCTTGTTTTGCTATATTTGAAAATATTTTTAGCAATTTTGTCATTAAAAATAATTACCCAATAATATAAGAGAAATTATTATAAACAGAAAAAATATCAAACTATTTACAAATATAGAAAAATTTCACTGCGATAGAATTCTATCGCTTGAACCCATAATATAATATACATATTCCAAAATTTTAAATTTAAATTTAAAATAATATATAAATAGGGTTATTTTCAAATAGAGAAAAATGAGTCAAACTATTTACAAATACAGAAAAATTTTATTGTCTATCACCGATAGATTGTGATAGAATTATATCCCTTGGATGATAGACAACGATAGAATTCAACGATAGAATGCAATAGAATTCTATCGCGGTCTATCACGGATAAAAAGTAAAATTTTTCTATATTTGTAAATAGTTTGATTTTTTTTTCTGTTTATACTAATTTCTCATATAAATACACATATTGAAAAGTTTAAAATTCAAAATTAATATAATATATAAATCTATATATTAGAAAAAGTTGTTTTTAAATATAAAAAAAATGAGTCAAACTATTTACAAATATAGAAAAATTTCACTGTCTATATTTGTAAATAGTTTGATATTTTCTATGTTTATATAGTAATTTCTCTATTAAAAAAAATTTTAAAATTAAAAATTAAAAAAATATATAAATATGAAATATAAACAATAAAAGATATTAATGTTGATTCAAGCAGAAGTTGAACCCTAAAACTGAATTCTTGAATGCGCGGAAACATGGACACTCTCCACGACCAACAAAGAAAAAATCAACTTTGTTCCAAAATTGACCATATAAATATAAAGAGATCCATAAATGAAACAAGGACTCAAATTTGGCCCCCTTTTTTTATAACATTTCTTATAATTTAGAAATAACAAATCAGAACGGTTATCAAACAAGTTAAATTATTAAAAAATAAAAAATAGAAAACGAGAACATTATCAAACAGGTCTAACATGATTATATATATATATATATATATATATATATATATATAACTTCTTTGATTTGATTTTGGATTCTTTGGAAGATTTGGAGAAGTGGGAATACGATGAGAGAGAGATGACCTGGGAATTAAGTAGTTTACTCGTATGGTCATTTTATCTTTAATTCGTCATTAGAAAACTAGACGAGTAAAAACGTTTCTCATTGAGTTATGTTGGTTCTTATGACAATAAAAACGGGTAATCCTCAGTTTCAAGAAGTAAACTAACATTGAAATATGCTTTTTTTTGTAATGAAATTAACGTAAACAAGAATGAAATATATGTGTGTTGACAAAAAAAATTTGGCCAATCACAAATTGTCACATCGTTAATTTAAATTAATAAAAAATAAATTTGAGACCAATTGCAAATTTACATATGTCATTAAATTAAAATTAAGGATATGAAAGTTGGCCAATCAAATATGACGCTACTTGTCTAAGCATTAATTCATCAGACAATGTCAACTCGTCTAATCAAATTATGTCATGTGGTGAATAGGCCCGAAGGCTAGGTCAGCCTGGACTCATTAAAATAAATTGGGTCGAATTTAAATAAAAGTCTATTAAACAAGATTAGATTAAGTCTAAGCCCAAAAATCAGGCCCAATGTCAACCAAACCCAAACCCATATATGGTATACCAAAATTCTATAAATAGAGAAAGTCACCCATCATTTGAAGGATTTAGAAATTAGAGAATTCATAGAATTTTAACATTGAGAAGATTCAAAGACTACCAGACTTCAATAAATTAATTGTCTCTTTGCCATCTACAAATTGAAGACTGATCTCCTCTAATTTTAGAACAAGTTCGCTAGCCCTCAGATCAAATTCAACATTCAAGAGAAAACATCAAAAGATTATACATAAGATACTATAATATTACTACAAATTAATAAAATCAACTTCATTTCTACCAATCAAATTTTTTTTTTTTTCGAAATCTCATTTGAAAAATTGTTATAGATGGCATATTCCAATTTTAAAGGAATATATTATAGGTTAAGTATATGAGATAAATTGAATCATTGCCATTAAACGAAATCTATTTATCTATTATTATAAATAAGACAACTGGGTTATCTTTTCTTCATTAAAAAAAAATAAAAAATTTATTTTTAAAACACTTTGACATCTCTCTCCTCTCCAAATAGAGGGTGGGTTACAAGTATGATAGGAAAATTGAACCTCCGACTTCTTGATCAAACTATATGTTTTAATTAATTAGGTTAAAATCAGATTAATTTCATAGAAACATTTACACATACTTTCTACAATGGATTAGATAGAGTGAAGCAGGGCTTTTTATAAAAAAAATAAAAAAATAAAAAAGGTAAGAAACCAAAGGTTTTATTTTTAAAAGAAGATGACTAATTTATTCTCATCATATGATAAACCTTCTAGAAAACGATAGTGTAATGCATAGTTTGGATTTGATGGGTTTGTCATCTAGATTTGGTTTAAATTTTTCTTCCTTTATTTGGGGTGAAAAATTAATTTTGGAGGTAGTTATTATTTTGTGACTTAGTGTCTATATTCTTTCCAAGAACTAATTTGAGCGGATTTTTATATTTGGAAGTAGGTTTTGATATCAATATTTTGAGTAAGATTGATGTTTAATGTGTCGGAAATTAATATTGTCGACATTGAGAATGCATCTATACCTCATGAATATTGTTACTATCGTTGACATTGAAGTATTTGAGTTGAACTCTAAAATGAATATTATTTTTTTATCAAGTCTTGATCGAGCACACTAAAGTGGTGAAACTACCAAGCAAATGATAGACATATGATCTCTTTTGTTGGATTAGTAGCCAAACTTGTTGCAATGTACTTATTTTTTAGTTTTATTGTAAAAATTTTACTAACTTTGGTAATTAGTTTCCTCTTATATTTTTAGTTTCTTTGTAAAAAAAAAACATTACAAGCATTGTTGATATATATGAAAGTTCTACTTTATATTTGTACTTGTTTTGCGTCAAAATTGGATTTTAAATTTATTAGGAAAACTTATGTGCAATTATAGGTATGAAACAAATACATAATTCTCCATCGTTATAAGTGTATTTCTTTGACATTTATCAAACTCTGATGAGATATATTTAATTGATGATGTGAGTTTGTCATCAGCCAAATTTATGTGACGATAAATGTCATTGTATGACGTTGGTTGATTAAATCACACTGTCATGATCAAGATATTCTTGAGACTAAAAAGTGACAGTTTATTAACGTTTTGTACATTGTCAATGTCAATATGAATGTTTTATTGATGGTTTTTCACTATCATTAATATCTATAACTTAATAAAAAAACTGTCAAATAATTTTTTATTCATTTATTGAAAGTAGCAACAATGTCATAGCATATTTGATAGTGATATTTTATCATTACCAAGAATTTTTTTTTTTATTTACAGTAGTACAAAGTCATTAAAAATTTAATTATCTTAGTTTTTATGAAGTGTCATACTTTTTTCCTTGATGATTAATTCAACAATTGAAAAAAAAAATCCTGAAAAAGTAGTCGTGACAATCTCTTAGTTTCATGGAATACCACATTTGTTGCAATTAGCCAAGCCCATGTTGCAAAAGCTAATAGTTCATACTTTTGGAATGGTTTTGTCTGAGGCCTCAGCTTACTGAAGTTGGGCCTTAGGAAGGAGGTAGGCAATGGGGAATCCACCAGTGTGTTTGAAGATTTGTGGATCTTTAGACCCTCTTCTTTCAAAATTGTTACCCATAATTTTGGTCATTCTGATATGTTGGTGTCTTCCTTGATTACCTTGAAGCATCGGTGGGATGTGGAGACTATTTGGCGTCTATTTTACTCGGTGGATTGAGAAACTATCTTAAATATCCCTTTGAGTATAGGACTACGGGAAATGATAGACGAGTGTGGCATTTTGATAAGTGGAGGCGATATTCTATCAAAAGTGGATATTATGTTGCTCGTTTAAATCTTGGTAGCAATTCATCTTCAAATGGTAGTGAATGGGTGGCTTGGTGGAAGAAGGGGGAGGGGGGTTAAAATTATGTCCGAAGTTAAACACTTTGTGTGGAGAGTTTCTTCCAACATTTTTAAATTTATGAAGGAGATCAATTGATGTGTCGATATCTTGTCTGGTGTGCGGTAATGATGTTGAGGCTATAGAGCATTCCCTATTCAGGTGTGCAAGGGCGAGGAAGATTTTGTCTGATATATTTCAAGCTTAGAAGACTTTGGATTATTGACAGTTTGAGAATAGATGTTGGGTAGATGTGTTTTTTAAGCTCTCGCAAGAGGAGTTTAATTAGCATGTGTGAGGCATGGGCTACGTGGGACGACCTTAATAAAATTTGTTTATAATGACCCTTTATTGTCGTTGATTTTCAAATGTGACTAGGTAAAGGGGTATGTTGAAGCTTATTCTGGTGTGGCTTCTTCTCAGCACATGGTTGACCCTATGTTGCCTACGTTAAGCCCTTTTGGTGTAAATGGTGTGTTAGTTATGTTTGTGGATGCGACTTGTCGAGATGGGTGAGGAGTATTCTAAAGTTGGGGTTGCTTTATTGTCGGTTGTTTCCAGTCTACTTCCTCCAAGATATGGGTTTAAGAATGTCTGGTTATCCATTATTTGTGCTTATGCACAGATGGTTTTGGATAGTTTAGATCTTGCGATTGGACATAGGTTAGACGCTGTTATCATCCTTCCAAGCTACAACCTATTGATTGACATGCTTAATCGTTCCTTGGACCCTTTTTTGGAGGTTCGCTCTGCGGTGGAGAATATATGGCAACAATAATCTCTTTTTAGAGAGTGACAATTTTGGTTTATTAAGCAGGAGTGAAATTCTTCTGCTCATGAGTTAGCTAGGAGAGGTTTTCTAGAGTTTCCTACTTTTGGACTTTTAATTTTCCTGAATGATAAATCAACTATTGTAAGAATGATGTATGAAACTTCATTTGTTTGCCAAAGTTAGGCAAGTAGTTTTCGGTCGAGTGTTTTGGTTTCAAAATATATATACTTTGGTTTACATAACTTGGAGAATCACAAAGTGCCACGTAATTACTTTTAAATTTGTGACAAGAAAAAAACCTTGAAACAAATTTTATGAAAAAATTACAAATTATATTACAATTTGGACCAATACAAATTGACATTTGTTCCAAATTAAGGTTCTTTTGAGGATTGCTTTTGAAATCATATAAATTATGGGAAAATCTTAATCGTATAAACAAAAGAAAAATTATTATAAATAGAAAAAATATCAAACTATTTACAAATATAGAAAATTTTCACTGTCTATCAGCGATAGAAGTATTGCTGATAGACAGTGAAAATTTTCTATATTTGTAAAAATAGCCCTAAACAAAATCTATCATAATCACTTGTTTAATTTTAAAAAACGTGTAAAAGCTCATAGAAACCAACTTTTAAATTCAACTTTTCTAAAAATTTGTTGTCTTCTTAATCGTTTGTATAAATATATTATAATAATATCCTTCCATATTAATACATTCTATCATATTCAAATTTTAATCGATTCAATTTTTCATAACTATTATTTTTCTTAAACTTTTATGGAATAATTTAGATTAAACAAAATTAGTTGAAATTCAAATCATTTAACATTTCAAATAAATATACTATAATAAGTTATAAATTAATTATCAAGATGAAAATAATTGAAATAATAAGTCTACTTTGGTTCATATAACTAAACTATACAATTTTAGTATTAATTTTCCAAACACCGTTACTAGTTTTTTTCAATTTAAAATTAAATTTTACCAAATAATATTTTACTTCCTTTTACAGTTGATTTTTCTAAAAGCACAATTGTCGGTAATTATTTCAAAAGCTACAACAATTTCAAACTAAACCTAAATTTGAAGACAAAAAATGGTAAGTCCTGAATAATATCACTTTATAATGACATTTGATTGAGGGCTCTAGTCAAATTGGGTCATATACGAATTGAGTCCATGATTCGAAATAAGCCCAAAAAGCTCATTACATGTTAATTTGGCCCAAAGTTTAAACCCAAAAGTTTATGGCCAAGGGCAACAAGGGAAAGAACAAAATTTAAATAGCACAACTAGACAAATAAACGAAACCTACTATATATATATATATTATTTTTTTTTTTTGTAAAAATGGTTGAACACATTTTTCAAGTAGATATTTTAATTTCATTTTGACAAACGTACCTTGGTAGAGTTTCATATTTTTAACCAACCCCTTGAGAGAAAGGCTACAAAAAGGGAGTACATCAAAGAAGAGAAATTTGTTAGTTTAATTCAAATAAAAATATATAAGAAAGGCTATAAAAAAGGGCACATCATGGAAAATAATTATGTTAGTTTAATTCAAATAAAATTCTATGTGATTAATAAAAATAGGTAATTTGTGATTTCCATTCAAAACAATTATTGGTGTGGGTGCTTGTGAAAACAACTCACAAACAAAGAAAACAATCATGAAAAACTATGTTTCGGATCAATATTGATAGATAAAACTTATAATTGGTGATATAATTACAACAATTACAATAGAGATGTCCAAAAAAATTCGTGAATCGGGGTCCAGCAGAGACCCGTCCCAAACGGGGTGGAGAATCTCCGAATACATAGGGAATGGGAGAGGGAGTGGGAATTTTTTTTTCACCGTTTGCAAGTTGGGACCAGGGACGAGGATTATATTCCCCGTCCCCGGCCCCAGCCCCCCACCCCGGATTTTTTTATATAAATTAAAAAATAAATTATATATATATATATATTAATCTAATGGGTGTTTTAATTATATAAGTTGAAGACTTTTTTTACTTTAATTACTTAGATGTTGTAATATTTAAGATAAAATGTTCTAATTATTGAATTCTAGTTTTTATAAATTATGAGAATTTAGCATTTTAATTATATCTTTTCAAATTGCATATGTATTATGGTTTTTATTAGGAAAATTGATAATATTTTATTTTATTTAAATGATAATTATAATGGAAATGTTTCAAATAAGAAATTGTTAAAAAATATATTTAATTGAGAAAAAATTAGAAAAATTTTCACAGATAGAAAAAATGTCAAACTATTTACATAAAATAGCAAAAAAAACCACTGATAATAATAGACTTCTATAATTTCTATCACTGATAGACCCTGATAGACTTCTATCAGCGTCTATCACAACTATCTAAAAATTTTGTTATTTTGTGTAAATAGTTTCCCTTATTTTTCTATTTTTAAAAATTTCTCAAAAAATTATTAAATTTTTCCAAAAAAATATTAAAAAAAATAAAGGAGGGAAATTTTTCCGTGTGGGGAACTTGATCCTGTAGAATTCTCGTGGGGAATCCCCGTCGCGTTCCTCACGGAGAAATTCGCAGGGACGGGGAAGGCTTCCCCGTCCCAATGGACATCTCTAAATTACAACCGTTGAACACCATAGAATCTGGTATATATACTAGCAAATACATGCTATATATGGTAGACACTTCTTTAGAGGCTTAATAAATATTTTTAAATGCGGGTCCTTGATAATGAACCGAGTATATACTAGTAAATACATTTTGTATATAATAAACACTTTGTTAGAGACCTATTAAATATTTTCTCAAAGTATGAGTCTTTGATAATAAATGTGGTATATAATAGTAAATATATGTCGTAATATATAAAGATTTAGATGTATAAATAGTGTATACACACACGCACACATAACACACACGTGCACGGACACATACACACGACACGCACACACGACATATGTGCGCGCACACACACGTATAGTGTTAGATATTGACTTTACACAAATTAACACCAACATTTATCATCGTTGGATGCTTGGATTGAGCTTGGAACTTTGTGATTCCTACAACCTTATATGTTATTTCTTTTCGGTGCAAGAAAGGATATTTCCATCTTCCTCAGCCTCCAGACACCTTTACACTTTTGTTTTCTCAACTTTAAAAAAAAATTATTCTTTTTTGTCAAAATGCACGAATTAAGCAGGATAGTTAGTCATTTTTTAATCTAAGTTTCTAGGAGATATTTTTTTAAAACAAAAATCACATTAGTGATTGTGATTATATGGGTTGATGTAAATATCTATATATATCCAAGACATAATTAAATGAAAAAAAATATTCACTCTCATCTCCTACAATCCTGAAATCCAAGGAGGGTTTATATTCCCTTGCATCCCTTGCCATGTCGTATCCTTCTTTGTTTTGAACTTTGGAGTTTCTGTGAATGAGTCATCGAAAAGGAAGATACATCTTGTTGGTATAGATGGTAAATTTCAATTATTTTTAGCCTTTTGTAACCATATTTATATCCTCAAAATCCCTCTCATTCAGATATGATTTCGATTCATTTATGTACCATACTTTTATATCCTCAAGATCCCACCAGCTTTTGCCTTGATTCATCCCGAACCACATTTTACTGAGAAAGGTTTCGTTCTGATACCATTTGTAACACCTCAAACCCTAGATTTGGATCCAGATTTAGCTTGGGGCATTACAATAGTTTATAAAGTTTAAAAGGTATCTAATAATTCTCTAAATTCTCAATTTTGTATCTAAAAGATTTTGATAATTTCAATTTTGTACCCTTAAATGCCTCTAAACTTGTATTTGTTGGGGTTGATGCCCTAAATCTCGTGGTCTTGTAGTTTGTAAACTTGTATTGTACGAACAAATTATTTATTTAATAAAATAACAATTATTTTACTTGACATTTTAGTTGCATTAACCCAAAACCAATAAACTAAGATCCTAGGTTATTAGCTGTAACTTAAATACGCATGTGGAGACATACAAGTGGATCATGTTTAAGTGATAACCTAAACGGTCTGTAGTAGATGGATAAAGTTGGGTACCTTATCTTGGTAACATTACGGATACGACCCGTTTTGTGATTGTTACAAGTGTTGTAAAGTGTCACAAACGTTTCGATCCTAAACGTTCATGTGGAGACATGTGAGTGGGGGTATTCTATACATGTGAGTGGGGGTATCCTATACATGTGAGACATGTATAAGATCGAACCGCGAAATGGTTAGTCTCTCATTATAATATTGTTGCTTGATGAGACTTACATTTCACTAGGATGATCATAAGTAACTCGACCTTAATCCTGAATCAGTTGTGAACTCCTGCCTGTGAGGGCAATCCTTTGATTTATATGGGTGAGAGTGGCCAGATTCGTCGACTCAATAAGCCTACCATTTTGGTGATTTGTCTAAGCAGGTAGTTGGGAACTCAATTGTACAGGATGAAATTTACATCTTATGAATTGCTCCCTTAAGAGTTGATACCGGATCTTGAACAATGAGGCACCTCACCCTCTCATTAGCTAGAGAGGGGTCTAGTTCATAGTTGGACTATGACTAAATTGTTCATTAGAGGGATCAATTGAGCTTAAGGAGTTAGAGGTAACAAGGAGGTAAAATGATAATTTGACCCAGTTGGTTTCGAGCAATTTGTGAAGAGTCGACTTGTTGTTGATTAATTATATCCATGGACATAGAAATATATCTACAGTGTGAAGAGTGCAGCTATCAGTTCTTAGTGGGGTGACCGATAGTTAATGAATGTTGATTAATTAATTAAAGAGTTCAATTAATTAATCTCGTATCATTGGACCTTCAATCTGATAGGTCCATTAGGTCCACTTACTAGCTCATATAGGATAAGATGACGATCAACTGTTTTGGCTTAATTTGAATTGTTCAAATTAATTTTAAGGGAAATAATTGTATAAGATACAATTAAATAATATATGTTGATACATTATAATAGAAAGTTAATTTTGTATGAAATGCAAAATTAAACTTTATAATATGTGAGAAAAATATTTGAATAAGATTCAAATATTATTAATGTGAATAAGATTCATATTGAACTATAGGTTATGGGAGAGTAATTAGTTAATTGTTAATTAATTATAGATATATACATATATATATGAATTAAATAAGATTTAATATATATATATATATATTATTTATTTAGTTTTCGTTAAATTTGATTTAATAAAAATTATTTTAAATTAAAACGGATAACTCCCACTCAATCGTGTAGTGTTGAACAAGTTTATTAACTCCCTCCTCATTCCCTCTCACTCACTCAAGATCTTTGTAGAAAAAACCCTAGAGGAGAATTTTTGGTAGAACTATTCTCTCTGCAATTCTCTAAGATATCTTCCTTCCCTTAAAAAAAAAAAAGAAAAAAAACTTTAGAGACCACACTTTCAAGGCCAAATTATCCGAGAGAATAGCGAGTGCTCTGAGTGGTGTTGTCCTATATTTTCTGGTTCTTGTTGGGTTCGTAGAAGAAGAAGTCGAGTTTGTTTGAGAAGGAATTTGCGAAATTTTGAGAAACTACAAGGATGAGTTTATTTCTTTCTCTTCTCTTTGGTAGAAAAGCATGTTTAATATCGTATGTTTATCCTTTATTTGTTCTGTGTTTCTCAATTAGTTATGGAATTGAAATCACAAACGATCATATGCTTCCGTTGGGATTCAATCCCTTCAGTATTTCGTTTCAAAAATACTTTTGAACTTAATTTCAATATAATACTCTTAAAGGTTCAAAAAAATTTCAAAAATATCCTTACAGATAGTTTTGGATGGAAACCATTAGTATATTGTTTCAAAAATACCTTTAAATTTTCAAAAGTTTCAATTTTTCCCTTAAACTTTAAGAAAGTTAAAAAAATAGTCTTAGCGTAAGTGAATAGACGGAAAACATGGCCGTTAGTACTTCATTTAAAAAATACCCCTAAACTTTTAAAAGTTGCATTAATACCCTTAACTATTAAGAACTTTTTTTAACAAAAAAAATGCTCTTACCATTAGTATATGGATGAAATCCGTCACTAAAAAATGTTCTTACCGTAAAAAAAAAAAAGATGTACCTCAAATCTCTAAGGCCCCTTGATTTTTTGTTCTCTGTTTTTTAAAATTAAGCCTATAAATAATACTTCCATCTATTGGTTTCAATGTCTTGTTGTCCACATTTTAGGAGTATTTTTCAAATCAAAACCAAAATTTTTAAACTAAAAAAAGTAATCTTCAAAAACTTATTTTTATTTTGAAAATTGATTAATAATTCAAATATTTAGATAGAAAATGTGAAAACCATGAGTAAGAAATTGTGAGAAAACATGAACAATTTCCAAAAAGTAAAAAAAATAAAAAAAAAAAAAACTCAAATGGTATCAAACGGGTTCTAAAAAATTGTTAAACTAGTCTATTTGTTGTGATCTGTTAGGTTCCTCATGATTGAAGATGATAATTCATCATTTCCTGAATTTTGAGTTAGAACATTGTGGAATTTGTGGGATTTTATACTTCAACTTGGAGTTTTGGATCCTATTTGGTTGCTAAGAAAATTGTTGTAAGAATTGGACGAATAGGAAAAAAATGAGAGTATGTGTGACAACCCAAAATTTTAGGCAATTTTTATTTAATTATCTTAAATTATTTGGGTGTTATTTTGAATTTTTAAGGTTTAATTGGATTATTTTAAGAAGATAATTCAATTTAAATTAAACGAGATAAAATATTTGGGTTTAAATTCAATTGGTGAAAATTGAATTTTAATTTGGGAGATTTAATTTGTTTATTTAATTGGTGTAAGAAAAAGAAATTATATATATATACCTAATTTATTAAGGAATTAGGGTTTGAGATTGTAGGTATATTTTATTAACTGACCTAATAAGGTAGAGACGGAGAAAATTTCACTGAAAAAAAGGGAGAACGGAGAAAGAGGCAGTGCAGTTCGGTTTTTCAACGATAGCTCTCGGAAACTTGTCATTTGCCAGAGTTTCAACCGTCAGATGGTAGTGAAATTTTGTCAGCAGACACATGGAGTACCATTCTGAATGGTTGGATCGTTATTTGGAGCTCTGATTTGTCCGTAATCGTTGCTGAACAGAACCTGTAAAACTGGGTGAGTTTTGGGATTTTGGTCTCCGTTGGGTTATTTGTTTTACTACTGAAAAATTTGGTTAAATCTCTAACGTTGATCTTGTGTTAGGTTTAGTTTGTTGAGAAAAGTTTGGGTTCAATCTTAGTTCGAGCCTAATTTTGGATAAGCTTTTGGAGATCGTCCGTGTAAGCATTTTGGTTGGTTTAAGTTTGAATATTTAAGTTAATTTTAATTTATGTTTAGGGTTATTCAACGCAAGAAAAAAATGAATTGGTGGTGAAGTGGACTTAATTTTAAGGTAAGTGACGTTATTATTGACTTGCATTTGTGCCACGCCCTAGTTCATGTTACCAAAGTTATCAGTGAAATTTGGATGATTTTTTTTATGATCCATGGAAATTGAGCATGCACACTTATGATGTTTTATGAGTTTATGATTTGTTGGTGTGAGACTCTGTTATTATATATATATATATGTGTGTGTGTGTGTGTGTGTATGAATTACATGTTAGACAGATAGTGGTGATTTACCTCCCTGTCACGCCTCATGTTACGATATCGTGAATCGACAGGTTCACTTCCATGTTTTGACGGTGCGCCATCAGGCCACTAGACATGTGTGAACTGACAGGTTCTCCACCATGTTACCATACCGTGGACCATCAGGTTCACTTTCATGATTTTGACGGTGCGCCTTCATGCCACTAGACATGAGTGACTGGGTGGGCAGGTTATCTACTTAGATGTTCACCAAGAACATATCAGAATGCATGCAATCCCGATAATGGGGTCACTTACTGAGTATTTTTATACTCACTCTTTCTTATGTTACAACTTTAAGGTAAAGGCAAGGACAGACAGGCGAATGACAAGAAGAATCCGTGATCGTGCCATTGGGACCAGTCAATGCTTCCGCTCATGTTTTATGTTTTCATATTTTTAAATCCCAATCTTAATATTTAAATTCAGAGTATTGGTTTTGCGCCATTAGGTATTTATGCAAAATTTACAGTTTTGTTTTCATAACTTCTAGGGGTACCCCGATCCAAGATTTTTAATTATTTAAATTTAATGATTTCTTTGACTTTAGTCAAATATATGAAATGTGTCATTTTGAGGTATATGCATGCATGAAGTAATGACCTAGAACAAGTCCTAGGAAGTCGGGTCGTTACAGTTGATATCAGAGTGTAAGTTTTTAGGTTCTGTAGACTGACTTATTATATAAGTCCAGAATGTCCCTATGGCTCAAAAACGGATTCTTCGCCATTGCCAGGTACGCCTTGCAAGTAAAGTTTTTATGTAAAGTTGTGCATTAAAATATTTGTTTAGCTTAAATGCATCCACAATGTTCTAATGCTAAGTCGATGACTCGATAGAAGTTATTATGAGTTGTTTATTCAGCCATGGTATTATGAAAAGGAAAAAAAATTATTTATAAGGTCACTTGGCGCTAGTTTATCTCATGAAAGAACTGTTAGAAAGGAACATATACTTCAGTATAGAGATCTTCAAAGTTGATGAAACTAAGTAGAGTTATAACAGCTAAGGAAGAAAAGTATGTACCTGTTAAGGCAAGAATGAAATATTCCAGACAAGAATTCACTAAGGATTAGTGTTATGTTTTGCATTGGAAAAGAAGATTAGTGGTACCAAAAGTTGTTTTATCACCGCACGACACACAAGTAGGTATGAGATTGAAGTTTCTTTATAGATAAGAAAGAGAAGAAGTAGAGACTATAGATTTATTAAAGGTTTCAAGATTTTTTTTTAAAACCAAACATTTCAGGAGAAATTTTGGAAAGAATTAGTAGGACATGATCACTTTTCTGGTACTAAAGATCTGTGGTTTGAGTGAGGTGTGTGTTTTGGGTTCTTCAGGTAACGTGCCTAACAAGGATGAAAGATTACTAGTTGGAGTACAAATAATATGCAGAACTCATGGTAAGACAAAAGTAAAATGAATTCATCAAGAATAACCATGATGGTTGAAAACAAATATTGATTTAAAGTGAGAAAATAAGTTGTTGGTTTGAATTATTATTCCTAAGGTACTAAGGTTTTGTCTATGTTTGGTTGCGATGAAAAGACTCAAGTTTAATTACCTATGCCAATAGGAAAGATAAGTGTTAAGAGTTCAAAGGTAATGTTAACTTGTGGAGAATACCCTACTAATGTTTGAAGCTTGGAAATGAATGATAGATTATGAAAGGGTTATAAATAGTTACATATATGGGTATAGAGATTATGTTTTACTTGACAAAGTGAAAGGAGCATCTTGATTTTGTTTCAGTCTTACCAAAGATAAATGGGAGGAAAAGAAAAAGTATTTAGAAAAGGTTTTCTTATTTTGAGAAGATAAAGGAAATTAATGTTCTAGAAACTACAAGTACATAAGTCTGGTTTGGCGTGTTAAGAAATGATATAAATGTTTACTAGCCTTGGTGTGGTATAAGCAATACTGTTACAACTTGCAACTTTAGACCTTAGTATTTGTTGGTTGAAAGGATGACTTGCTTAAGCTATTGATCGTGGAACTCAGTATCAGCATGAGAATTATCTTCTAAAAATAAAAGATTAAGCACAGACTGTCAAGCGTTGGAAAAGTGCTTGATAAACCTCTTCAAAATATAAAGAAGTTGAAGAAAATAATATTTTATGTGAGGATTTTTGGTAACATTAGTTGCCAGGAACTATGAAAATGGAAGGTTTAAGCTTGGTTAGAGGATGAGTAAATCATTGAAGGTATTAGTAAGGTTTGGGAGATTTTAATTTTGGGTGCAAATTAGAACAAGAAATTGGTATAGCCATCAATTTGATTGAGGAGTGAAAATAATTTAGCTCCAACTGAAGAACAAGCGGCACACACGTTAAGGTTAAGTAATTAACCTAGATTTTTCAGAATGACCACAAGCACAAAAGATGAACTTGAGAATAGAACACTTTCATTCCTAAAGTTGCTTACAGAGTGATGATAAAAGAGTTGAATAGCGAGTCAATACATGAACTATTTACATAAGTTTTTTAGGCGCCTTAATGTTGCCTCTGGGCACACTAGTTTTGTATGTTAATAAGAGAGTTAATATGCTCAAGTATCAACTATATTAAGAGTTGAGTATGGTAACGTAGCCAAGTTGCAGAAGAATGTCAGGATCATTAGGTGTTGAATCCAGATTTTGAATTCTTCACAGATAGTATGTTTCTTCGAGCATGGACGAAGAGTTTATCGACTCTATGGAGATGGATATTCTCGAGATGAATTTACAAATTAGGAAGGTTTTTATTGTAAAAACTATCTTCAGGGATTGGATGTTGTTATTATGAGGTTATGGAGATGTGTTTTAGATTGACTGATGCTCTATAGTGTCCAAGAACTTCAGGAACCTTATTATAAAGGGATTTCCAAACTTGGTCATATTAGGGTCTAAATAGTGTTATGCGAATGTTTAAGACTAAGGAGTAATATGAGGTTTGGCGAGTAAGTTTTATAGCCTTTGGCGGTATAAAGCTTCACGTTGACTGTCTAGTGAATATGAGATTGAGTTGGAGAATGTTGTTTCTCACACATATAGCTACTAAGAAGGGCATCACAGTTAACGCTCTTAAGGCAGAAGCACTTTCCAGTTGACTAGATTTTTTTTCTTTACTACCGATCTTGAGATTTCATTGTGTCGTGTATGACCAGTTGCTCTGCCGCACGTACAGAGATTTCTCTACATCAGCACAATCAGTTCAGATACATGTTTTCAGTGAGTAAGACTTCTTAAGCTCGTGACAGTTCTCAGAGTGAAAATGTTAAAGTATTATGGATTTTCAACATCTTAAGCTTCATAGTTATATTTGGAAGAGGTTGTCATAAATCTTGAGGTACCAGTTTCAGTATGTCAAATGGTGACTCCTGTTTCACATGCATTGTTGGAGGTGTCTCTCGAAAGCGTTGAGTACACAGTTAAAGTTTAGTACAGCTTCTCACATACATTTTGACGGTCAAACAGGGTGTTTGAACCAAACTTTAGAGGACATGTTACGCGCTTGTGCAGTAGAGGTTTTCAGGAAGTTAGGACTCCTACTTGCCTCTCATGGAGTTTGCTTATAATAATGGTTATCAGACAACTATTGGCATGACGCCTTTTGAGACTTTGTATAGGATGAGCTGTAGATCTCCTCTTTATTAGGATGAAGTTGGGGAATGAAAATTTTTGGGGTCTGAGTTAGTGCAGGTTACAAATGAAGCTATTCAGAAGATTAAAGCAAGGATGTAGACAATCCATTGTAGATAGAAAAGTTACGTCGATGTTAGGCGTAAAGACCTGAAATTCGAAGTAGGCGATAAAGTGTTCCTGAAAGTGGTGCCTATCAAAGGTGTTCTGAGATTTGGAAAGAAGGGGAAGTTGAGTCTCCGTTTCATTGGGCCTTTTGAGGTTTTGGAGTGGGTTGGCCCTCTGGCTTACCAGTTAGCATTGTCGCTGTCTCTTTCTGTAGTTCATAATATTTTTCATGTCTCAATGTTGAGAAAGAATGTGACAGACCCATCCCATGTGGTGGACTTCAAGCCTTTACAGCTGAATGAGAACTTAAATTATGAGGAGAAACCTAAGTAGATTTTGGCTCGAGAAGTGAAAACGTTGCACAACAGGGAGATAGCACTAGTGAAAGTTTTATGGCAGAGCCATCAATTCGAAGAAGTGTCATGGGAACGAGAGGATGAGATGAGATCAAAGTACCCCGAGCTTTTTCAAGATTAGAACTTTCGAGGACAAAAGTTCCTTAAGGAGGGAAGAATGTGACAACCCAAAATTTTAGGCAATTTTTATTTAATTATCTTAAATTATTTGGGTGTTATTTTGAATTTTTAAGGTTTAATTGGATTATTATAAGAAGATAATTCAATTGAAATTAAACGAGATAAAAGATTTGGGTTTAAATTCAATTGGTGAAAATTGAATTTTAATTTGGGAGATTTAATTTGTTTATTTAATTGGTGGAAGAAAAAGAAATTAAATATATATATATATACCTAATTTATTAAGGAATTAGGGTTTGAGATTGTAGGTATATTTTATTAACTGACCTAATAAGGTAGAGACGGAGAAAATTTCACTGAAAAAAACGGAGAAGGAGAAAGAGGCAGTGTAGTTCGGTTTTTCAACGACAGCTCTCGAAAACTTGTCATTTGCCAGAGTTTCAACCGTTGGATCGTAGTGAAATTTTGTCAGCAGACACATGGAGTACCATTCTAAACGATTGGATCGTTATTTGGAGCTCTGATTTGTCCGTAATCGTTGCTGAACAGAACGTGTAAAACTGGTGAGTTTTGGGATTTTGGTCTCCGTTGGGTTATTTGTTTTACTACTGGAAAATTTGGTTAAATCTCTAACGTTGATCTTGTGTTGGGTTTAGTTTGTTGAGAAAAGTTTGGGTTCAATCTTAGTTCGAGCCTCATTTTGGATAAGCTTTTGGAGATCGTCCGTGTAAGCATTTTGGTTGGTTTAAGTTTGAATATTTAAGTTAATTTTAATCTATGTTTAGGGTTACTCAAGGTAAGAAAAAAAATGAATTGGTGGTGAAGTGGACTCAATTTTGAGGTAAGTGACGTTATTATCGACTTGCATTTGTGCCAGACGCCCTAGTTCATGTTACCAAAGTTATCAGTGAATTTTGGGTGATTTTTTTTATGATCCATGGAAATTGAGCATGCACACTTATGATGTTTTATGAGTTTATGATTTATTGGTGTGAGACTCTGTTATTAGATATATGTGTGTGTGTATGAATTACATGTTAAACAGATAGTGGTGATTTACTGAAAGATAAATGAGCATGTAGCAGAATTTAATTTGATCAAATTTCACTCGAAGATGCTTAATTTTAAGGATTAAACATGCAATTGAAAAAGAAAAACCAAGTTTCAAGAACACTTACCCTTGAAGCTCCAAATACTCCTTCAATTCTTAATGGAAATCAACATCACTTGGTTGTAGAGCACCACAAGAGTCTTCTCTACTATTCTCTAGGCTTAGATTGGATGGTGGGATCCAAATTTGTGGTGAATTTGAGAAGGAAGGAAGGTTGGGGAAGAAAAGAGTTATGGAGGATATTTTGCAAAATTTACCATTAATTTCACAAACTTCTTAACCACAATTAAGCCAAAATCATCCCTATTTATTAAAGAACAACATGCAATCTCATTGCATCAAAATTTGACAACTCAAACTCTCAAATTGTTGGCTTAATGTGAAGCTAACAACTAAGCTACTTGCTTAGTTAGTGGGAAAATCCAAACTTTCAAAAATCAATTTTTAAACCCAATTTTAAATGAATTTCCAAAATTCAATATAAAATCAATTTAAATTTGATTTTCTAAAAATAAAAATAATTAATTAAATAAAAATTAATTTAATATTTAATTAATTACATATAATATTATTTTAATATTAAATAATAAAATAATATTATTTTTCCCACTTTTCTCGACTTTTCCAAAAAAAAAACCAATATGAAACCCTATTCATATAATTAATATTTAAATCATATTTAAATATTATCAATAACTCTATTTGTCCGTTTAATTCGTAATTAAACGTTGAAATATCATATATATCCGATTTTCATTCCTTAAGCTAAGATTGAATGATTCAAACTTATTCGACACATTATCTAAGGTTTTTACCCATTTATGAGCTAGTAGAGGGACCTAATGGACCTACAGATCATGAGCTCCAACGATCCGAGATTAACCGGTCAAACTCTTTAACCTAGTTAACCAACATTCGTTAACTAACGGGACACTCCACTAAAGCCCGTAGCTGCACTCTCCTCACTGTAGATATATTTCTGTCCACTTGATATAACCATAATAAGTAAGTCGATCCTTCACAGGTTGTCTGTAATCACAAGCTAGGTCAAAATTATCGTTTTACTCCTGTGATTACATCTTGTTCCTTAAGTCCCACTGATCTTCTAATGAACAATTGATTTGTGATCCTATCACTAAACCGAGTCCCTCTTGGGCCAATGAGAGGGTGGAGCCCTTTGTTCAAGATCCGGAATTAGTACTTAAGGGAACAATCTATCTACTAACCCTAAGTCGGGTAGGAGTGAATTCCTTCTCGCAAAACTATGTCCCCAGCTATCTACTCGGTCTTATCCCTGAAATGGGAGGCTTATTGAATCGGCGCACCCGAGCAACTCTCACCCATGCAGATCTAAGGATAATCTCGAATAAACAGGAGTTCATAGTTAGCTCAGGATTAAGATCGAGTTTCCTAGGTCATCTAGTTGAAATAGTCAGTATTTAATAGTAAACGACATTATAAAGTAATAGTGACTATTTCGTGGTCCGGTCTTACACAAACTGATTGTATAGAACGCCCCCACTCACATGTCTCCACATAAATGATTTAGGATCACATCATTTGTATCAAATACAAAGTGGGTCGCATTCAATAGTGTCTCCAAGATAAGGTACCCAACCTTATCCCTATACTATTAGACCGTTTTGGCTATTTACTCGAACTTGATCCATTTTCATGTCATTACATAAAGTTCAAGTTTTCATACTAAAGCTATGGGTTCTTAGTTTATTGGATTTAGAGTTATATTAACAACAATTCACTTTATTCAATAACAAGTTTACTGAATAACATCGATAACAACTTTATTGATAAATAGAATACACGTTATGTTTACAAACTACGAGTTTTAGGACATAAAACCCAACATTTACCTCCCCGTCACGCCTCATGTTACGATACCGTGAATCGATAGGTTCACTTCCATGTGTTTGACGGTGCGCCATCAAGCCACTAGACATGTGTGAACTGACGGGTTCACCTCTATGTTACCATACCGTGGACCATTAGGTTCACTTTCATGATTTTGACGGTGCGCCTTCACGCCACTAGACATGAGTGATTGGGCGGGCAGGTTATCTACTTAGATGTTCACCAAGAACATATCAAAATGCATGTGATCCCGATAATGAGGCCACTTACTGAGTATTTTTATACTCACTCTTTCTTATGTTACAAGCTTCAGGTAAAGGCAAGGACACACAGGCGAATGACAGGAAGAATCCGTGACCGTGCCATTGGGACCAGTCAATGCTTCCGCTCATGTTTTTATGTTTTCATGTTTTTAAATCTCAATCTTAATATTTAAATTCAGAGTATTGGTTTTGCGCCATTAGATATTTATGCAAAATTTACAGTTTTGTTTTCATAACTTCTAGGGGTACCCTGATCCAAGATTTTTAATTATTTAAATTTAATGAAGTTATTTATTTTGTAAATTTCTTTGACTTTAGTCAAATATAAGAAATGTGTCATTTTGAGGTGTATGCATGCATGAAGTAATGACCTAGAACAAGTCCCAGGAAGTCAAGTCGTTACAGTATCTATTATGAAAAAAAATGAGGGAATCTTTATGAGTTAGCTTCAAATTGATTCTTTCCAAAGTAAAGATATTTTCAAAGAAATTGACTAATTGGGTGGTGAAATTTCTTATAGTTATGGTTGGGCACGCTAAAAAATTAGAGAGATTATGCTCCTTTTAAAAGTTTTGATAGTTAAAATAAGAGAGAAAAATTTAGAGATTGAAAAAGTGACAGCAAAAAAGATTAGAAATTGGGAGGTGTTTGAAGTAGAGGAGAAAGAGGAAATGGAAGAGGGAGCTGATCTATACCGCGTAGATAAATGGTTTCCGTCCATATTTTAAAAGTACAAGTTTGTTTGAACTTTTTCAAAGGTCAAGAGTAGTAAATGCAACTTTTCAAAGTTAAGGAATATTTTTAAATTGTGGTACTAAAGGTTTTTGTCCATCTTCTGCCAGTAAGTCTCTAATGGTATTTCTTAACCCTTTTTTTTCCCTAAGATTAGAGGTTTAATGAAAATTTTGAAATTTTAGAGATATTTTTTAAACAAAGTACTAACGATTTCCATCTAAAAAGTCTAAAACAAACTACTACAGTAAAGGTATTTTTTAACCATTTTTTCCCTTTAAGATTAGGGGTTTAATGAAACTTTTGAAACTTTAGAGATATTTTTTAAACAAAGTACTAACAGTTTCCATCCAAAAAATCTGAAACAAACTACTATGGTAAAAGTATTTTTTAACATTTTTTTTAAGTTTAAAGGTTATTGATGTTTTTGAAAGTTTAGATGTATTTTTCAAACAGAATACAAAGTGTAAGGATATTTTCTATAATTTAGACTTAAAGAAGTAATATATCTATTAGTTATAAAATTGAAAATTTAAGACTTAATTAAACACAGAAATTAAATTTTGTCTAATAAAACAGTTAACTTTAAATTTTGTCTTGAACTATTATATACAAAAATGAAAGTTCATGGATCTATTAATTTTTTTTTGAAGGAGATCTATTAGACATTTTTAAAAGATTTATTAGCCACAAAATTAACATTTTATAGACTTATTAGACACCATTCGAAATTTTAGAGCCTAAACTTGTAATTAAAAATTTATATAAATACAATTTTAAATGCATTAATGTATAATATCTAAATCAAGTAATATTAGTTACAAAATTATAGTAAATCCTTAAAGAGTTATAATCAGCTAAGGCGTAAGGTCTAGAGGGTCGCTTTACCTCATGTTTGCTTTAGGTGGTTAGTCAGATTGTTTGGTTCGAGGTTTTTGTTTGTCGTACTGAGTGGTTTGGAGCTTCTATTGTGGGAATCCATGAGGGCTCTTCTCCTTGTGACCTTTTCTCTTTGAGTTGAGTGTGCTTTAATTTTTGTGTTTGGTAGGATTTTGTCTTTGTTTGTTTGTTTGTTTGTTTCTTTCTTTTTTTTTTTTTTTATGGAGGAGAGGTTATTTGTGTCTTGATCTGGGGTCGTGAGGTCCAATTCTTTTTTTAGCAATCAAATACATTTGCAAAAAGAAACAAAAAAAAATTATCCTTAATAATGAAACTTTAAATATTTATCAAAGTTTTTAAAAATAGAATTATGTTTTTATACAATTAATTAATCTAAAATAATTTACTAAAGTTTTTTTTTCAATTTCAATTTTATAAAGAAGTGGGAAAGGAAAAAAAAAACAAAAAAAAAAAAAGTGAAATTGCTATAAACAGAAAAAATATCAAATTATTTACAAATATAGAAAAATTTCACTATCTATCTGTGATAGACCGCAATAGAATTCTATCGCGGTCTATCGCTGATAGACAGTAAAATTTTTCTACATTTGTAAATAGTTTGACTCATGTCTTTATATTTGAAAACAACCTTAAAAAAAAGCTTGTATTTTGTTGTTTTTTTAAAGCACTTTTGCATTGGTTGGAAATCAAACTAGATGCCCAAAGTTGATTAATGCAATTCCATTGCCACAACACCATGGTGTCAGATGTTGTAAGATTTTGTAGATTAAGAGACAACTATGTCTCTTTTAATGAACATCTTCTCTTCAAGAAACGACCTTGCCTTGAAAATTTAATTTTGAAGATTGTCGTCTGTTCAAGAGACAATCTTCTTTAAAAGTATAATATTTTTCTAATAAACTATATATATATATATATATATATATAAAAGTTTCAAAACTTGTAATATTAAAAGTGAAAAAAAAAATCCTAAAAAACAAGATATATTGTTGATTAAAAACCAAGGATTACAAGTTTTCTATTAAAAAAAAATAAGAAGAAAGAAAAAAAACTATTAAAATACTAAAGACAACTGGTAATAAAGGTATAATCACATTTGTACTAGAAAAAGGGGTTGATTGGAAAATGGAAGTAGTTTTGAAAAAAAAATTGGTAAACTATTTAGGAAAATAAATTTAAATGTTTAATTCAAACATATTTATTATATTGGTCTTTAAACAATAAAATTTGAAATTTAAAACATAATAATAATAATAATAATAATAATAATAATAATAATAATTATTATTATTATTATTATTATTATTATTATTATTATTAATATAATAATAAATTATTATAATAAACTAAAAAGAGGCAAGGTGGGAGTGGATCCCAATAGAGAAAATGAACATCTCTAGTTTGCCGTTGTTTTTAGGAGGGTTAGAGGTTATTTTGAAAGAATCTTAACTCTTTATTGTGTTTGGTAAAATAAATAGTGATTAAATCCATTAAAATCATTTCTAAAACACAAAGTTCATTTTAAGCCCTTTTTAAAATAATTTTCTTACTAGCTTTTAGATTCTTGTAAAATCAAATTTTATTTCTTAATAAATTCTCAATTTTATCTTTCAAAATCAAGATTTATTTTATATATCAATTATCTTTTTCACATAACCATAATCAATCACCTTATTTTTTTATAGTTGAATGCATCCATTTTTTCTTTAAAATCATACCAGATTTTTAAAAAAAAGATGAAAGCATTTTCCCTTAATACTTAAAAATTAATCTAGAGAAAACAAAGTATAACATTTTAAATAATTATTTAAAAATTATAAATTATAAAGAAAATGCAATTTTTTTTAAAAAGAAGAAGAGAAATGCAAATTTTAATAGTAGATTTATTTCGGTTATTATATCTAAAATACAAGAATATAGTATTTATTTACCAAACAAAATAACCAATTTGTTCAAATCTAAACCTGAAATTTATCAAAACGCTAATTCGCTCATATTAGAGCTAATTTTTCTAAAAGCAAAGTTGACAAAAATTATTTTAAAAGCTACAGCTATCCTAAACTAAGTATAAATTAATTGTGATACCAAGTTCACTAATTGTACTAAATAAAGATTAAAGAAAACAAGTTCAATAGTGAAACCGTCAATACAAATACTCATGGTAATAAATGTCTGTCGACAGGTCAACATTGTCATCGATATTTTTAAATTTCTATAGTTTTGACATTGACATGATCAATGAATATAATCAACATTTCTGTTATATCGTAAAAAAATCCATGAATTATGCAAAACAAAAGCCAACAAAATTTTACTAATGTGAATATAGTGTAAATAATAAACATTTTCACTTGTTTAAAAAAATTGTAGAATATTTAGTACTAAAATATATATATATATATATATATATATATATATATATATATATATATATATATTAAATTTTTGTTTCTATAAATTTTTTCAAAATATTTATCGACATTGATATTTTATCTGTAACTATATCAACATTTTAAACCTTGCAAAAATATTAATGACAATTCTTTAAAAAGAAAAAAAAAACTAACCACAATTAGATTGCTACTCAATAAATAAATTGGAACCTTATGGTTTTTGGTAACCTTGTGATATTCCAATATTCTAATTGGAATATATAATCTTCTCAATTTCAATTTGACATAAAATACATAAATGTGAATATTTATATATTAAATAAGATACTCCATGGAGATGACACGAAATTTTAGGATTCGGACACTTTTTTCTGCTTTTTTCCACCTAAATTATTGCATGTTTGTACTACAATATCTTTTTCCCATAGGGGGAGAAGGTAGCGAAAAGGATGTCTTAATTTCCCCATTAAAAAAAACATAAAAAAAGCTTTCTTTTTTTCAAATTAGTTCTTTTTAGTACAATAGTAATGAGATATTTAAAAAAAAAAAAAAAAAAAATCAGTTTTACGTACATCTTTGTATATTAAAATGGAATTGAGAAAAAAATTGAATTCTTGCTAAACTAATAACAAAGCTAGAAAAAGATTAGAAAATTGTTAAATTATATTAAATATATGTTAAGTATTGATATAATTAAATTTACCATAACTCATCAATTAAGTTTTTTTTTATTTAACAATAGGAAAATTTTTAAAAATAGAAAAATAAGGGAAACTATTTACAAAAAAATAGCAACATTTTTGGATAGTTGTGATAAAATTTGATGAAAGTCTACTAAATTTTGAGTAAGTTTCAATTATGCTTCTAGAATTTGAAAATTTTCAGGCTCTTTTGATAACCATTTGGTTATTGAAAATTAAGTTTATAAATATTACTTTTACCCTTTTTGTGTTTTGTTATTGACTTTAACAAGTTTTCAAGCTTCCAAAAACTTGTTTTTGATTTTATAATTTAGTTAGGAGTTGAAAAATTGAGAAGAAACAAGCTTAAATTTTAAAAACTAAAAACAAAAGCACTACTAGAAGAGTCCATAAACTTTGAAATTTGTTATAAAGTATTATTAACACTTGAAGTTAATCTAAAAAAAATATCTTTTTCGTTAAAGTAAAGGAGAACAATTAATATGACAATCGATGTGCAAAAATTAGAAGACATAATCATTGTTATTATTATTATTATTATTTTAGTATCAATTATTATTTAGAACTATATAAAAGATTAAGAATGTTGTGACCATTTATTTCATCATAAAAGATATTGTTAAAATCGTAATCAATGTTTACTGATGTTGTAAATGATATCATGTGTATCCTCCAATTTTTACACCTTAGTCGTCACACATCAATTTGCATCTTATGTTAACATAATAGGAAAAAAAGAAAAGATATTCAACACGGTCACAATTACAAGTAGTTTTATACCATTAAATATTCGAAAGAGTAAAACAACATAAATATTTCAAAATTTATATCAAATGGGGAATACCTAGATCTTCAAATCTTCATCAAATGGTTATCAAGACTATGGTAATAAATTTATCTAGACATGTCAATATTTCTATAGATTTGACATCCATGTAAAAGATGAATCGACCTAATCCACAGTACATAAAAAAAAATAAGCAACAAAAATGTACTAATATATAAATATAACAAAAAAAATAATTAACTTGTTTAAAAAATGCAAGTCTTTTATTTATTAATTTAAATATTGTTTCAAATATTCCTTTTATATTTTTTCTAAAAATATTCATCCACCTCGACAATTCAAACCTCAAGAAGTAAAAAATAAATAAATAAATAAATAAAAGTTGCATTCAATAGAGAATATTTGGTTTTATTAATTGTTAAATAAGAACAGTTAAAGAAGGTTTAGTGTAATGGCCATGGAAGCACAAAAAGAAAGACTTGGTTAATGAAAGTCTTCCTTTATTCTTGAGGTAAAGGCCCGCCAATTGTAGAATCATATCCCTTCATTCCTCCATTTTCGTTTCTGTGTTTCCCTACTCTGCTATTTTACAGTATACTGTTGTGTACAGCCTGCTGCTTCCTCTTTATATGAATCAATCTGCTTGGTATTCACCCTAACTTTTACCCCCCCATTGTTGAGAATAGATGGATTATTGATGTGTTTTTTTGGTATTGTAAGGTTTACCTTCTTTCTCTTTGTGTTTCTTCATCTGGGTTCTTTTCTGATCGTCTCTTTTTTCCTTCTTTTTTTGTTCCCCTGTACTGTCTGTGGATGTAGCAATATAGTCCTTTCTTGTCTCTCAGCAGATTCTAACTGTTTCAGGGGTTGCTTATGATCTGGGGTTGTTTCTTGTCTTCAAACTTTAGCTTTCACTTTGTGGGTGATCTTCTGTTTGCTTAAAATCTTGTGTTTGTGATGGGGGAAGAAACAGAGTTTGTTTGGCTGTAATGTGTTCAAGAACAACACCTGAAGAAAATGGGAGTGATGAGAGCTATTCTTGTACAGCAGGCAACTCCTTTGAAGAAACTCTTCTTTTTAGTTTCTTGAGTTGAAGCCATCTTTCTCTTTGATAGAAACCTGATTTTTTTTTTTTTTTTTAACATTTATTCCCAGTTGAGCTTAAAAATTTCCTTCAGTATTAATTGGTAACTGTGTTTCTTAAAAACTCTTACTCTGATGTTCCCATACATTTTCTTGGTCATATATAAGTTACCATTATTATGCATTCATGCTCTTCCCGAAATGAGTATAATGTGATATAGCTTTCTTTATGAACTGACGGTGGTTGGATCCTCTATTTTTTTGCATTAGGAGTGAAATAGTATATAGAAACTTATGGAGAAAGGATTAAATATTTATCTTTTCTCATTGGAATGTAAGAGTCATTCTTTTAATCAAACTACTGACTCCTTTATTTTGAGGCTTGATTTTTTTAGTTCAACCTTTGCATACATTATGTCGGTTAAAATATACTCTATGTTGGCTTATTTTTAGGCTCGATGATATGCATTATAATCAATTTGTATGGTATGACAGGAAAAAAGAAGTTTGGAGTTGATTCTCCTTGGATTGAATGGGTAAAACAATTCAGCTTTTTGGATTCCCTCGTAGTGTATCGCAAGAATCAGTTAAGACGTTTGTAGAGAGATTTACAGGCGTAGGAACTATTGATGCCATAAATACAAAACGTTCGAAGGGAAGAGGAAGACGACTGTATGCTATCATCCAGTTTACTGACGAAGAAGGTGCCAAGTCAATTATATCTAAGGCTACAGAAGGCCTTTTCTATGGTACTTCTTATCTGAAAGCAACGGAGTGGAATCATGATATTCTACCAGATCCACTAGTCTTTAAATACAACTTCAAAGGTCTAAAACTCAATCTTGGCTGTCAGATATCAAAGGAGAGTTTTTCCGTGTTGTGGACAGAGTCAAATGTTTCTGTAGATTTCAGGTTTGAGCGACGTAAACTTTATTTCTTCATATCCTATCCTCATGTTGACTACATGCTCGTACTGCACTACGAGAACATTTGGCAGGTTGAGCTACACAAGCCACAAGGCCAATCTGTAGATTATCTTCTGATTCAGGTTCATCCATTAACTTTGAACAATGTTACGTCATTAGTGTACTGTTGTCTTTTCTCTGTATCATTGGGAAATATCATGGATTCATCCAAGCATATTTGACCAAAAATTTTCACTTAGCTAATGCCTGTATTATTCTCTAATTAAGGGGATTCAATGATTGACTCATATACATGCTCATAGGCCTGATTTCCGTCACGAAACAGTGGGTGGACTTGAGGATTACTGGAAATTGGAATTTAGTATACCACCAAATTCATTATTTATACCTCAGTAGCTGAGAGAATATAAATGTAGACTGAACACTTTATGGGAAAAAAGAATTAAATGATTTTATTGATACCTTCAATGCAAAAAAGAAAAGACAAATGGTCAAGGTTTTTCTCAAAATATGGAATATGCGATAACAGAAGTTGGCTGTAGATAAAATCTAGTGCTTCCAATGAGTTATGAAGTCTGGAGTTAGTATGTTGAAGTTAGGAAGTTTGTGTTTCAAGTATAAAGTTGTTGTAAGATGAAGTTCTGCGATAACTGTGCAAAATAAAGAAAGAGCAGAAGATGAAGTTCATCGATAAATGTGCAAACTTCATTACTATTTTGAAGTTGAGTTGTTTAACACTAACTTATAAAGTTGGTGGGTCAAATACCCCCTAAATATATACAAAATTGAGTTGGCCAATTTCTATATTTCTGTACTTCAGGATATGATTATGAGGACAGGTAATCCATGCAAGTGAATATATGTTTCATAAAAAAAAATTATGTTGTCTTCATTTTGATGTTGAAACAAGCAAATCAAAGTTTTATAGCAAAGAATTTGAGAATAGCTTAGATGATTTGCCCATGTACATTTTATGTTGTATATAATTCTAACTATGACATGCTTGTATTATTAGTTATTTGGTGCTCCACGGATTTATGAGAGAGATGCAATATCTTCTGGACACATTACTGAAGACCCTTTCTTAAACTTTTCCATGGAAATTGACACCCAATGGTTTCGAGCAACTGATTTCACTCCATCATGCTGTATTGGGCAATCTGCAGCTTTATGCTTGGAGATTCCTTACGGTCGCCAGCTCCCTAATTTTCATGATAAATTTGCTTACTTTAAAGAAATCAAAGGTAAATTTACATTGGTCAGTGGTTCCACTTATTCCTCCAATGTAAACTTGGTACCTGTAGTTAGACCTCCTCTAACCATCAACTTGCCATATGCAATTTTGTTTAAGATAAATTTGTTGGTACAACAAGGGTGTCTTCCAGGCCCAGCTCTTGATATTAGTTTCTATCAGATGGTAGATCCTCAGATGTACAATATTGCCTTCATAGATCATGCTTTAAAGAAACTTCTTCACTTGAAAGAGTGTTGCTATAACCCTTCAAAATGGTTAGATGAGGAGTACAGAAAGTACTTCAAATTAAAGAATCCCCCTCAGCCACCTATTTTATCCTTAAATGAAGGGTTAGTCTATGTACACAGGGTTCAAGTGACACCTTGTAAAGTATACTTTTGTGGTCCAGAGGTTAATGTTTCAAATCGCGTATTACGCCGTTACCCTGACTACCTCAACAACTTTTTGCGTGTATCATTTGTCGATGAGGAATTGGATAAAATGTATTCAACTGAGTTGTCTCCACGAGCATCCTCTTCTTTGGAGGATGGAAAGACGAAAATCTTTAAACGGATCCTTTCAGTTCTAAGAGATGGCATTACCATTGGTGATAAGAAGTTCGAGTTTCTAGCTTATTCATCTAGTCAATTACGGGAAAATGCTGCATGGATGTTTGCTCCAAGAGATGGACTTACTGCAGCGAGAATAAGGAGATGGATGGGAAATTTTCATGGTATACGAAATGTAGCCAAGTATGCTGCCAGACTAGGCCAATCCTTTGGTTCATCCACAGAAACTTCAAGTGTCAGTAGACGTGAAGTTAACCTTATTCCCGATATCGAAGTTGAATCAGTTGGGGGTGTCAATTATGTCTTCTCTGATGGGATTGGGAAAATATCAGATAGTTTTGCTAGAAAAGTGGCTCAAAAATGTGGGATCAGGCATACACCATCTGCTTTCCAGATTCGTTATGCTGGTTTCAAAGGTGTTATTTCTGTTGATCCTACCTCATCAGTGAAATTATCGCTCAGGAACAGCATGCTCAAGTATGAATCGACAGACACGAAGCTCGATGTTTTATCATGGAGTAAATATCATCCTTGTTTTCTAAATCGTCAGTTGATTACTCTTTTGTCTACACTTGGAGTTGAGGATCATGTGTTTGAGAGTAAACAAAAGGAATTGATTGATGAATTGGACACCATTTTTAGTGATCCATTGAAGGCTCAGCAAGCCCTTGAGCTAATGTCTCCAGGAGAGAATACCAAGATTCTTAAGGAAATGATGTTGTGTGGTTACAAACCTGATTCTGAGCCTTTCTTATGGATGATGTTGCACACATTCAGAGAATCAAGGTTGTTGGAATTACGGAGGAAATCAAGGATCTTCATTCCAAATGGAAGAGCAATGATGGGATGTCTCGACGAAACAAGAAACTTGGAATATGGAGAGGTATTTGTGCAGTGTTCTGCACACCTGCAGCTGCACAATGATAACATAATCTTTAAGAGAAGCAAATCGAACCCGCGTTTCATTGTAACCGGAACAGTAGTAGTGGGGAAAAACCCCTGCTTGCACCCAGGTGATGTGCGTGTTTTAACAGCCGTGGATGTACCATCTCTGCATCACATGGTAGATTGTGTGGTTTTTCCACAAAAAGGATCAAGGTAAATGATCTAGTTTAACATAAAAAATTACATCTCCAGTTCAAGGTCAATGAAATATATTTCTTCTTTTCAGCATTTGATATATGTTTATACTTGACTTCATGAATTCTTGACCGTGTGGCTGAGCACCTCTAATGTCATATCTGCTAGTACTTTTGCTGATCTAAGAAACTTTTTCTTGACATGCCTTGAATCTGTTTAAGAGGGTGCCATATATAAATTCTCTAACACTTACTACTTGCATTTATTTTCTGTATTTTGTACTCTGTTCTCCTCAAGTTAATAAATTAGTTCTCTTGTCATATGTAGTCAACACACCTTCAGTGAACTACTTAAAACTGTTTTATTTTCTTCTTTGCCTAACGATTGCTTTTTTCATAACACTTATCTTGTTTGATTCTTGCTTGTCGATTGTTTCTGTCATAACACTTTTCTTTCTATGTAAGACCTCATCCAAATGAGTGCTCTGGAAGCGATTTAGATGGCGATATATACTTTGTGTGCTGGGACCCTGACTTGATTCCACCTAAACAAGTTGAACCAATGGATTATACCCCTGTACCTAGCAAATTACTAGATCATGACATCACAATGGAGGTATGTTTTACAAGTGAACTTTGAACTGTTGTTGTCAACAAGTATTTTGGAGGAAAAAGTTAATAGAGTGTAAATGTTCTGGATTATACCCCTGTACCTAGCAAATTACTAGATCATGACATCACAATGGAGGTATGTTTTACAAGTGAACTTTGAACTGTTGTTGTCAACAAGTATTTTGGAGGAAAAAGTTAATAGAGTGTAAATGTTCTGGTGCAGGAAGTTCAGGAGTATTTTGCAAATTATATGGTGAATGACAGTTTAGGAATCATTGCCAATGCTCATACAGCATTTGCAGATAAGGAGGCAGAGAAAGCAATGAGCAAACCTTGTATAGAGCTTGCAAAACTATTCTCAATTGCGGTCGACTTTCCGAAAACTGGTGTCCCTGCTTTAATACCTGCTAATCTAAGAGTACAAGAATATCCTGATTTCATGGATAAAGCTGACAAAGTGACATACAAGTCAGATAATGTACTGGGGAAACTATTCAGAATGTTGGATAACATTGGTCCAAACATTAAGAATATCAGGTCCTTCACCTATACTCCAGAGGTGGCTCGGCAAGCTTATGACCCTGACATGGAAGTTGAAGGTTTCGAGGAGTACCTCGATGATGCGCTTTATCACAAGAACAATTATGACATGAGGTTGGGAAATTTGATGCACTATTATAAGATCAAAACTGAGGCCGAATTGATCAATGGCGGTAGTTTGACCTCATCACTATCTTTTACCATGAAAAATGAAGCGGAATCAATCGCCATGGCTGTTAAGTCTCTGCGAAAGGAGGCGAGGGGCTGGTTCAATGAGAAAGCAGACTTACATTATGGACATGATACTAATGTGTATGCAAGAGCTTCAGCATGGTATTTTGTTACATATCATCACACTTACTGGGGCTGGTCCGATGGCAGAAAGAATCATGGCCATTTTCTTAGCTTTCCATGGTGTGTTTATGATAAACTCATCCGTATCAAGAAGCGCAAAATTAATCCTAGAGCTCGCTATCAATAAAACGTTTAAAAAAAGTACACAAGGGGTGCCATCCTGTATTATGAGTTTTGAAGTTTGAGTACAAATCTAGAAATTTAGCTACCTTTTCTTTTTGTCCATCTTTCAACAATTTTAAGACTCCTTCAGAAGCTCTATATATATGAATTGGAGAAATCTATTCCTTTGGTTTCTCCAAAGAATGTACAGTGACACATGAGTTGTGAACAACAATCAACCTTTTGTATAAATAGTGACACAGATCTGGTTATTACTTACTAATCACTTCTAGTCATCTACACTATTTCTGAATCTTTTATCTAATATTATACTTCATTAATATTTTTAGAAACACAAATGGTATTCATCCAAACAACATGAACAAATAAAGTTAAATGGACCTCATTTAAATACACTTTGATACCATATTAAAAAATATGATGTTTCATTCCAAAATCAATTGGCAACGAGAAAAGTGGCTCATCTATCTTATAAACATTGTGAGGTTCCTTGTGCTCAACACATTAGACTATAAATTGCTTTTCACTCAATTTGGTCGTTCTAAACTGAAAACTCTCCTTAAAAGCTAAGTTGTATACAACTTCTTTAGATCATCATTGTTGACAAACAAAACGTCCTCTGTATATAAATGGTGTATAAAAATAAGATGTAATTCATTTGAAAGGGATAAATTCTAAGTACACTTTTTATTTTCAGAACAAAAAGGAAACCACCCAACTTTTTGAAAGTTGAAACATGGGGTTCACAATATTACCACAAGAGGAAAAAAACAGATTGCTATGGTCCACAACAACTCACCCAAATAACAACTAAAACCAACTAAATTGATAGCAATCAAGTGCCATCATGGGTTGGAAATGACTTTGGCTTTTGGCCCATAATAAAAGAAAAAGTAGTTTTTAACCGTTTTATTACCGTTTATTTAAATTAATTCTTCAACTAATTCTAAAATGATTTTTTTATTTAGTTCTTCAATTATTTTTTCCTTAAAAGTGTTCTTAGTTTTTGGGGAAAAAAATACATATTTCTTCTTCCTTTGGTTTTTCCCTCTAGATCTACTGTTTTCTAAACACTTTTCATCCGTTCCAACCCGTTCTCCGACAAGTGCACGTCCACGTCAGGTATCAAGAGTTGTGTTAACTTTGGGGGAGCAACTGGCTTTGGCGATTTAGCACCAAAGTCGCGTCAATCTTGCTTTCAAGGCAGTGAGTTCATCCACGGCGCAACAATAATTGTCATTTGGTACTTACAATTTGAAAGCAAGATTCTTGGAGTTTCACTGATTCTTCCTTCTGAATGTGGATCAAAATGCAGTTGTCCGAATGTTTTGAGTGCCCAGTCCAAGTCCCGAAGCTTCCAACTTTCCTATCAATCGGAAGGTGCTATGGAGGGATCCTTCTGTTTGGAGTCTAGAGAGCTATTCATAAGAATTTTGAAAATTTTCAAGTGGGGATGTGATGCAGAAAAGGCGATTGAAGTGATGAAGCTCAAAGTTGATCACAGGGATTGATCCAAATATTCATCCGAAGCTACTTTGTATGTTGTATGGCTTCTCATCATTTTTGCTCAAGAATATTCTACGCACAATTATTCATTCAATCTAAGTAAATCAGTTTTTCGAGCGTCCTCCATTCTCACCAAAGAGTAAATGCCTCCGACTTTCAAATTTCAAACTGCTATCAATTTGGAGGATGACGACAAAGATTTCCTCAATGTGATTCAAATAATGATTGAAATAAATTTAATTTTCAAATTTACTAGAGATATTTCGTTTGGTAATTTATTCCACAAATATAACTTAAATGGTTGAGCTTTCCTCTGGCTATTTTTTAATGAACTTTACCTAGGTTGTCATGCCTATAATTTTAAGCTAAACGACATTTCAATTTTTTATACATGATATGAAAATTTAACAATTTTATTTCATTGCTATATTTGAGCATGGTATTCCATATATATATATTTGATTAGTACATATTTGAATATTTCATGAGTAGTAATCTGTGTATTTGATAGATGTACTAATATGCAGCGGAAGCTAATTGGATCAAATTACACTCTAACATGCTCAATTTTAAGGATAAGCATGCACAATAAAAGGGAGAAAACAGTATTGTAGAACAACAACCTTTGAAGCTCAAAATTCTCCTTGAATCATTGATGATTTTGATCACGAACAACACGTAGACCACCACGACAATCTTCTCTACAATTCTCTAGTCTTATATTAGATGGTGGGATCCAAAATTGTGATGAATTTGAAGAAAAATTGAAGTATGAGAGTGTATGTGTTCTTGGACGTTTTGATGCTCAATTAACACTTAATTTTCCAAAAACTTCAACAATATCTCAGCCACAAAAAACTATAGTTTTATAGAGCATCAACATGCATAGAGAGTTAACATAATTTTGACAACAAATTTGAAACAAAAAGAGTGAGATTTGTGACCTTATATGGTGAACACACGGAGTTAGAAGAAGAGTGAGTGGAATAATCCAACTTTTGGATTAAATTCAATTCAATTTGATTTTTATAAATTGAATTCCAAAAACTAATTTTAAAATAAAATTAATTTAATAAATAATAAATTTTAAATAATTAAATAATATTAATTTAATATATAATATTAAAATAATATTATTTTTGTACCAATCCCTATTTTTTCGACAAACCGATTTTTCAAATATGAATTTCTATTCATATTTTCAATATTTAAATCACATTTAAATATTTTCAACTCTCCTTATTGTTTAATTTAAAATTAAACAATTAAACGTTTAGAGCATCGAATACAAATAACGTTTTCTCCCTAATTCGATTTTGAACAATTCAAAATCTTTCACCACACTAATCTAAGGTTTAGTCCATTATGAGCTAGCATAGGGACCTCATGGACCTACAGATCATGAGCTTCAACGATCTAAGATTAACCAGCCAAACTCATTAACCTTTTAACCCTTACTAAAGCTCATAGTTGCACTCTTTACTGTAGATATATTTCTATCCATTAATAACCATAATTAGTCTTCCACTGATCCTCTAATCGAGCCAATGAGAGGGCGGGCCCCTTGTTCAAGACATAGAATCAGCACTTAAGAGAATAACCTCTCTACTAACCCTAGAGTCGGGTAGGAGTGAATTTCGTCTTACAGGACTATGTCTCCAGCTATCTACACGGTCTTACCCCTGAAATGGGAGGCTTATTGAATCGGCAAACTCGGGTCACTCTCACCCATGCAGATCTAAGGATGATCCCGTATAAACAGAAGTTCATAGTTAGCTCAAGATTGAGATCGAGTTACCTAGGTCATCTAATTGAAATAATTAGTGTTAACAGTAAACAACGTTATAAAGTAATAGTGACTATTTCGTATAAAGTAATAGAAACGTTATAAAGTTTATTTCACATGTCTCAATCACATGTCTTATGCAAACTCATTGCATAGAATGCCCTCAATCACATGTCTCCACATAAACGATTCAGGATCACATTGTTTGTATTAAATACAAAGTGAGTCGCATCCAATAGTGTCCCCAAGATAAGGTATCCAACCTAATCCCTATACTATAGACCGTTTTGACTATATACTTGAACTTGATCCACTTTATGTCTCTACTTAAAGTCCAAGTATTCCTACTATAGCCATGACTTCTTAGTTTATTGGATTTAGGATTATATTAACAACAATTCACATATTCAATAACAACTTTATTGGATTTAGGATTATATTAACAACAATTCACATATTCAATAATAACTTTATTGATAAACTTCAATAATAACTTCATAGATAATAGAAAGTGTTAAAAGTTTACAAACCACAAGTTTTAGGATATAAAATCCAACAGTATTATCTCAAAGAGGATGTTATTGTGATCAAGTCTAAATAATGCTACATGTGTTACTTTTGAGAAAGTTTATACATGATTCGCATGTTAAAAAGAATATTATGTTTGGTCATTAATTTTCTTGAAATTGAAAAGTATTATAATTACTTTTAATTTAGTTTGGCCATATAACATTATTTATTGGTAGTATGAAAATATGCAAATTCATTATTTAGGAAGCTTGTAGAATCTGATGGTAATTTGAGATATTGTCTAAGCTATAAAATATGTGATATTTTAAAAGGCATGAGGGCTTATACCCAAAGTAGATACAATATCATAATATTGTGATGATATTTAGAGAGTTGTTGTCCCTAATAATTGGTATTAGAGTCGTGTCCCTAATTTAGCCATGTTCATATTACCCTCAGGTATCGAACAAAGATGTAGAGGAACCTCGAAAGTGGTCATGGTGTGATCGATGGTTGAACTCTATCGGAATGCTCTAGTGAAAAAGAGTTAGCCTAGATAAGAGTTGGATGGATGGATGACTACTTTGGGGGAGGCTCAGTTGGTCCTTTGTTCGAGGGGAGGATCATTTGATATGCGACCAAAGTCCCACATTGGTTAGATAAGGAGATGTTCATGGGTACATATGTGTACATATATATAATTTCAATTGATTGAATGTATAAAGTCTTTAATTTATTGAGCATGTCTAAGATCTTGAAAAGAGAAAATGAAAATTGATCTTCATGGATTCAGTAGAATTTCTTAAAGGAAATAAACCAGTTAGGTTTAAATGAATCTTTAAACATTTTGATGCATGTTCCCATATGACTAAAATAGCTACTATAAAGCTTTGATAGCATTTGTATAATACATCAAATGAATGTAAAGAAGTCATTTCTCAATGGTGACCTGAAGGAAAATATATGCATGACACAACTAGAAGGCTATATTAATCAAGCTCACAAAATAATGGTGTGAGAACTTTAATAGTACATTAGTAAATATCCTTTGATACATGTGTTTACTCAAAATTGTTTGAGCTAATTGTGTGATTATTTGTTTGTATGCTTATCTTTGGTACAAACATAGACGTAATTAATAATATCAAGTTGTTATTGTCATCACATTTTAAAATGAAAGATTTAGGAGAAGCTTATGGATACTTGGTATTAAGATAAGAAAAAATGAAAATAATTTTTCTTTATGACAATCAGATTTGACTGTTTTGATAACGCTCCTATAAAAACACTTTACTATGCTAATATGAGTCTTAAGAAAATTAAGAAATATGTGTTTTTCAATCTGAATATGCAAAGATTAATTATAGGAAGTGTAATATTTTTTTATGAACTGTACTAGACCTATTATTGCATATGTTATGAGAAAATTGAGTAGATATACACATAATCCTGATAAAGATCATTAAGATCATTGGATTTGCTCTTCGTCGTTCATTAAGATATCTTAAGGATACAATAGAGTATTGTTTGCATTTTAATAAGTTTTACCATATTAGAAAGGTAGTGTATGCAAACTAATAATATAGAACGATGAAGTAAGCTTTACTAGTGGATATGTGTTCTTGTTGGATCAAGTTATTTCATGGAAGTCTGCAAAATAGACTTGTATAGCAAGATCCACCATGGAGTCTAAATTTATTGCTCTAGAATTAGCAAGACAATAGGTTGAGTAGCTTAGAAGCCTACTGGGCAATGGACCATTTGTTGGGTTTTATGCCCTAAAACTCGTAGATAGTAAATGTTGTATTTTGACCGTCATTAATAAATAGTTATTCATTATTATTCAATAAATGTTATTGATTATTTTATCTTGTTTTAATAACCCTAAAATCCAATAAACTAACATTCTAGGCTGTTTTATGAGTCTTGAATAATATGTAGAGACATATAGAGATCAATGTTCAAGTTACAACCTAAAGGGTCTATAGTATAAGGATAGGGCTGGGTACCTTATCCTGGTAACACTATGGATATGGCCCACTTTGTATTTGATACAAACGCAATGATCCAACACGTTCGTGTAGGAGACATGCAAGTGGAGGTATCCTATGCAATGAGTTTGCATAAGACTGGACCACGAAATAGTAACCACTAGATGTAACTCCGTTGACTGGTTAGGTTTCTATTTCAATAGGTTGACCTAGGCAACTTAGTCTTAATCTTGAGTATATTATGAACTCCTGTTCGCGAGGGATTGTCCTTTGATTTGTATGGGTGAGAGTGGCCCGTTTGCCGACTCGATATGCCTACCATTTTGGGGACAAGACTGAGCGGGAAGCTAGGAACATAATTATACAAGATGGATTTCACTCCTTCCCAACTTTAGGGTAAGTAGATAAGTGTTCCCTTAAGTGGTGTCTCCGGGACTTGAACAAAGGGCCCTACCCTCTCACTGGCCCGAGAGGGGTTTCTGTTTGATGGTTGGACCATAAACAGGTTGTTCATTAGAGGAGCACTGGTACTTAAGGATTTAGAAGTAACCCAGAGGTATAACGGTAATTTGACCCAGTTGGTGTTACGAACACTTGTGAAGGACTAACTTGCTCTTATTGGTCTATACCCGTAGACATAGAAATATATCTACAGTGAGAAGAGTGCAGTTGTGGGTCTTTAGTGGAGTGTACCCACAGTTAACGAATATTGATTAATGTGGTTAATGAGTTTAGCCCGTTAATCGTTGGAGCTTTTGATCTGTAGGTCCATTAGGTCCCCTTCCTAGCTCGTAAAGAATATTAAGGTAATTTATTCTTTGATGAAATTTGGAAAGTTCAAATTTACTAAGGAAAAAGTATAATGTATAATGATACATCATAATATAAAGTTTATTTTACAAATTAAACTTTATAGTATAAATATAATTTTGGATATGATTCAAAGTTAATTTGTAAGAGAATTAAATATTTGAAATTGTTCAAATATTATTTTAATATAAATTAGATTTATATTAAAACTATAGGTTAAAATTAATGCGCATTAGATGTACATTAAAACTATAGGTTATGAGATAAATGTATTTGAATTTGATTCAAATGCATGTTAAAATTATATATTTGATATTTAATTTGGTAATTAATTAATTGGAGAATTAATTAGTTATTTAATTTAATCTAATTTAATTAAATTTGATTTAATTAAATTAATTGAATTAAAACTATAGGTTATGTAAGAGATGTTCATTTAAATATGATTTAAATGAATTGGTTAATTAAATTAGATTTAATTAATTATTAATTATTAATTTATTAATTTATTAATTTAATTAATATTAAATTAGTTTTAATATTGTTGTAACTCCTATGTAGGGGAGTTACTTAATACGTGGGATAACACCACATTTCTCATTTTCTCTCGTTTCCTTATATAGTATCTAACAGAAAAAAAAAAATTGGATCTGACATTCTCTCTAAAAAATTCTCTCATAAGTGTTCTCTGCGTTTTTTTTCCCTTACCAAAAAGGTTCCCACAAACCTTTCCTCAAGGTTCAGAGAAAAGGAAGGACTCCAAGTGGTGGTGATCTTTTTTTCTCTAATTTATATTTTTGTATTCAATATGCTTAAGGGAACTTTTTAAAAATAAAAAAATAAAGGAAACTCTTTACACAAAATAGCAAAATTTTTAGATAGTTGGATAGATGATGATAGAAGTCTATCAGAATCTATCGGTGATAGAAATGATAGAAGTCTATCACTGATAGATGCTGATAGAAGTCTATCAATGTCTATCAGTGATTTTTTTGCTATTTTCTGTAAATAGTTTGACATTTTTTATTTATGAAAATTTCCCTACGCTTAACCTAGTTTTTTCTAGATTTATTTTACTAATGTAGAAGTATTTCAAAATTTTAAAATTAATTTTGAGATAGGGTTCTGATATGTTTCCGCTGCGCTAGGGTTTTAATCCCAGCACCATTGTGTAGGGCATCAGTACCAATCTCTTTGCATTGTGATTTACAGCTACCATAGGTATTGCCAAAAATAGTGTATAATGGCAAAAGAAGACATATACGTATGAGACATGGAGCTGTGAAATAAGTTGTTGAAAAAGGGGATTATCTTCTTAGAGTATTTGAGGTATGAGAGGAATTTAGAGGATCCTCTCTCCAAAGGTCTAATAAGGAGAATAATTCTAGAGTCCTAAGTGTGCGTGGGACACAAACCCATAAAAACTTCATAGCCCTTTCTTTGGTTGGTCCTACTACAGACTTGATGGATAGAACTCAAACCCTTAAAAGTTTCATAGCCATTTCTTTGGGTGGTCCTGGTATGGACTTGATGGATAATTGTGAAATCTTCATAGCTCAGTTTTTGAGTGGTTTGTCCCTAACAGACTTGATGAAGTTGGTCCTAGTATGGACTAGATAGTCTTCATAGCTTAATTTTTTAATGGTTTGTCTCTGACAGACTTGAAAGCAATTAATGTGATTGTGAAGATGTGGTCGCCTTCTATGAAAAAATTTAAGGGTCTTTTTCCAGAACTTTCACGTTGACCCAAAGTTCTATGTGCATGGCCTTTATAGCACACTTTTATCGCGAATCAATGAAAATTTAAGGAGTAAAACATGTTGTGGGGGTCTCAACCATAGTTATTGAAATTTCAAGAGGCAGCTCATTCTCACTGACAAAGTTGTTGCCCTACTACACTATGCATCAATTCAAATCGTTAAGATATTTGATGTGTTTAAGTTTGTTCTCCTATCTTTTCTCAGAAAATAGGTTTTTATAAAATGTCTTTTTGTTTTGTTTGCTATATCAGTCATTCATGGGGGGTTGTTGGGAATGACTTTGGGCTTTTGGCCCATAGTAAAAGAAAAAGGGAGTTTTTAACAGTTTTATTACCGTTTATTTAAATTAAATTCAAGAATTAATTAGTGAAAAAATTAATTCTAAAACGGTGTTTTTATTTAATTCTTCAATTATTTTTTTCCTTAAAAGTGTTATTACTTTTTGGAAAAAAGAAATACATAGAACATTCGCCTTTCTTCTTCCTCCAGTTTTTTTCTCTCGATCTACTATTTTCTGAGCACTTTCTATCGTTTTCAACCCGTTCTCCGACGAGTGCACGTCAGGGATTGAAAATTGTGTTAACCTTGGGGAGCAACCAGCTTTGGCGATTTAGCACCAAGGTCGCGTTGATCTTGCTTTCAAGGCAATGAGTTTATCTACGACACAACAACGATCATCATTTGATACTTACATCATCACCATCACCATTGGGATTCAATGGGAGTATATTTTGCAAATTTAAAGAAATATTAAGAAGGGAAATAGGAGGGATTGAAGTTTTTGGAAAAAAAAATATACTTTGGAGTTTCCACCCGAAACACCTATATAAACGAAATTGTACCGGTATAGCACCACCGTAATTGACTCACGAAATTGTTTGGAGCGCTGAACTGAGATATGATGTCTGGAGATATAATGTATGCGGAGTTTATATGTTTGTGCTTTGGGTGTTTGGGGTGCTGAGTTCATATATCAGGAGTGTTTGGTGCAGTTTTTTTACATAAATAATCTATTTTTATAATAATCTATTTTTATTTGGAAACTTTTTTATTCAATATAATTTTATATTTTTTTTTTAATAAACTATAGATTACACTTTATTTTATTATTTTTTAAGCACACATGTATTGTTGGGAGTTTTGAGACATGGGGTTTAGGATTTATTTTTGGATCATCCATTTCAATTTTTTTATTAATTTAAGCAATTATTTTACAAATTTGTGCATGTGACATTTCTAGTTAAGTCATTTTCATTTTAACACTTTTCATAAAAACTTTTTAAAATAAAAACCACTCATGTGTCTGATAATTTTTTTCTCAAAAGTGTTTTTATATACAAATTGTTTGATTTCTTACATGATAAAAGTGATTTTATGAATGTTCAATTATTATAAAGAATGACTAAAAAATACTATGAACTAATCAAAAAACTAGGAATTTAACATTTTAATGAAACTTACGTATTTTTGTGTCAAAAGTGTTGTTTTTATTGACAATTTTGTGAACTTAAATATAAACATTCTGGGGGCATTCGGGGCGCTGAGTTGATTATTATAGTCGGTAGGTTACAATAGTCAATGGGTTATAATAGTTAGTGTTTAGAGTGCAGACTATTATAGTTTAGATTATAATAGTTTGTGATTGAGGTGTAAACTATTTTCGTTTGGATAGAAAATAGTAAACATTGTAGTAAAGGAAAAAAGAGAGGATGGGTGAAAAATAGTAAATATTGTAGCAAAGAGGGTTTTGAGTAATAGTCATAATTTAAAAAGGGGATGTGTCAACAAAGCTCAAATTTGTAGTAACCATAATTTAAAATAATGGTCCTTGGAGTCAATGGAGTGGCCGCCGTCGGAGGTCATCGGAGTTGGCCATCTAATGTGGTTGCCGGAGTTGGCTGTCAGAGGTGGTCATCGGAGTTGGTCGTTAGAGGTAGTGCTGGAGTTGGCCATCGGAGGTGGCCGCTGGAGTTGGCCGTCGAAGTTGGTCGTCGGAAGTGGTCGTTAGAGTTGGCCGTCACACATGGTCGCCGAGGTTGGTCATCGGAGGTGGTCACTGGTGATGTGATCTAAGTGCATTGTTGGTGGACATGGTATAAAATGTTGGTGACATACGAAGTGGGTCTCCCAAATGATGAGTTGAGTTCATATCTCAACTCATCTCATCTCATCTCTACACCTCAAACACCCCCTTAGATTTTATTGAAACAAATTTAAATTTTGATTCATTGTATTAAATAATATAATTCTTTATCATTAAATTTATAAAACATATTACATATATTTAAAGTTAAATTACAAGTTTAGTCTTTAAAATTTCAAAATTTGTGTTTAATTAGTTCATCGATCTTAAAAAAGGTCTATGAAGTTTCCTAAAAAAGAAGGAAAAAAAAAGTCGGAGAAGTCTCTAACTTTATAAATTACATTTTGTGTATAATAAGTCCTAAACAATAAAAGTGTTTATTAAGTCTCTAGACTTTTAATTTTGTGTTTAACCGATCACATATTTAAATTTTAGAAAATAACTAAACTTTAAAACAATATTGAATAGATCTAGACCAATTAAACACAAATTTAAAAATTAAGGTCTTTTTGGACACAAAATTGAAAGTTTAGGCCTCGTATGATAATCATTTAGTTTTTTTATACGAAAAGATCTATTTTTGGTTTTTTATTTTTAAAAGAACAAAAACCATACATGTTTGGTTATTGTTTTTGGTTTTTTCCTTTCTAAAAATTAAAAACTAAAAATACGTTTGATAATTGTTTTTGGTTTTCTATTTTAAAAAAACCCAAAATAAGTTTTGATTAATTTTCTAATTTTATATTAAATAAAATCAAACTATATTTACAACATTTTTCCATCTAGTATAATAATTATAAAATTTATACTTATTCTTAATTTTTTTTTATAAAAAACATATTAATAAACCAATACCAATATTTTAAATATATTGATTTATCACAAATCAAATGAAGAAAACTACTAGAATAAATCTCAGTTATTAATTTGAAAATTTTTCAAATTTGTATTTAAAGAATCTTCAATATTCAAATGTTGATTTGAATTTTTAAATATCATATTATATTACTTTTCCTAAATTTGACTTTTTAATTTCACTTTGTTTGATTTGATGTGAGAAATTTATTGAGAAATTTGAATTCAAAGAAGGAAAAGAAGAAAACTTTGACTTTGACTTTGACTGTCAAAGTCAAATTTAGGTTAAGAGTTGATGTATGTGTGTATGTTTATGTGAAATAAGAGAAATAAAAATAGGGTAAAAGTGTCGCAAACTACCTTGAACTACCTTCACGCAAACTACCTTGAATGCAAACTCCATATTTTCCTTCTTCATGTGAGGCCATAAACTCTAACCTACAACCAGCAGTCGTCAGCTGCTATCTGCCGACGACCGTCGCTTGTCATCAACCTCTGCATACCGACGATCTGTGGGTAAGTCATTGCACCATCTCTCTCACTCTCACTCTCAAATTTCATCAATTGACACAACTCATTGTAAACAGCCTCCGTAGGCTTGCCACCTTTAGTGAAAACATCCGCTAATTGTCTCTAGAACGCCGTTGTTGTCGATCGTGATTGTTATCATCGGATACTACCATTGCTCACTGTTCAAAGTTAAAAGTGATGGATGCAAAAATGGGTTTTACTTTTGAAGAAGATGAAAATGGGATTTCACGTTTCTTAGCCCATTCAAAAGGTAGGTTGTTAACTTTGGTTGGTTTTAATTAAAGTGTAGTTAATAATTTTTCTTAATGAAGGTTTGTAACATCTCATTTGGATGCTTGAGTACTTTGGACTTTTACAATTTTGAATTTATTATTATTTTAATTCTTGCCATTTTTACAAAGGGAAGTTGGTTTGCTGTTTTTCGAATGAAAAGTTAAAATCTGTTATTTCTCTTATTAGCCCCGCAAATGAACCACCAAAGAATAATTTAGGGAAATTTGATCCTGTAGTGCTAATTGCACCTTTGTTTGGAAAAATGGCAAAACCCTGAATTGTTTTGAATTATAGAAAAAATTGTGAATCACATGTGAGTCTCTTTTCTGTTAATCATAAAATGCTCTCATTGGCTTCTTTATTGCACTGTAATTAATCCAACAGCTCAGTTAATTGCATTGTATATCCATCAAACCTATTCACATATTGAGTGTGGCTTCGCATCATCTTTCTAGGAGAATATTTTAGCATAAATCTCAGTCTTAATTTGAAAATTCTCCAAATATATATCGAGAATCTTCAATCTTCGACTTTTTATATTTATATTCTATTTTTTGTTAATTCCAACTAAATCATACGATTTTTAAATTATTTTTATCATTATCTTTATTATAATTTTGTTTTAAACATGAAAGATAGGGTTTAGTTCACAATTCCTTGTCTTTTTTCATCAAAATCAACATCAAAAGAATGATCAGAGCACTACTTTGTAGAATTTAGGAACTTTGATTTGTCTTTGGATCCCTAATGCATGTGTTTCAATGTTTGGAAGGTTGTACATTGAAGCCTTTCTTCAAAAGAATGATCGAAGCACCACTAATTGACGATCTTACTCTCGGACTGTGGATTTTTCTTCTGAAGTCTCTAAATATCGATGGAGTAACTTGATAATCAAAAGATGGAGAGTTTTTAAATCTATTTTGGTGATTATCGTGGGTTAAAGGAGATGATTTGGTTCTGCTTTAAGATTATCGTGGGTAGTGGAGAGCGTTTGGTTATTCCTTTAAGGTTTGAAGTGATTGATGCGAAAAGCGCTTTTGATTTGAAGGAAGATGAATTGGCTGTTGGGGTTCCAAATTTAAAAATATGTTGATACGTGTTCCAACCCCAGCCCATTAAAGGTAGGTTGATAACTTTAGGTGATTTTAATTACAGTGCATTTAATTGAATGATTGCCCTATTATTTTATTTGCATGGTATCTCATTTGAATGGCCAGGGTAATTTGGACTTTTACAAATCCATAATTATTTATTTCTTAGTTCGTTTTTGCCATTTTTATAAAAGAAAAGTTATTTTGCTATTTTTTCAAATGAAAAGTTAAGATATGATATTTCTCTTCTCAACCCGTTTTAATTATTATGTTTGGTTTCAAAAGTGATTTTAGAATTATCAAATTATTATTATTATTATTATTATTATTATTATTATTATTATTTCATCTCAGAAATTATTTAACTAAAAAGGGGCAAAAAAAAAAATTATTCTTAAATATAAGAGAAAATTTGGTATTTCAATAAATAAATGAAATGAGAAAAAAATTTTAGAGTGACTCTCCGTAAATTACTTCACCAAGAATCGCCTCTCAACTAATTATTGAAAAATCAATTTTAAATGATCTTAGATTTTTTTAGAACTAATTTCAACATTTACAAAACATAAACATTTGAAAAGAAAGTGATTTTGGCATCTTTCGACATTGTCAAAATCATTACGAAACATACGTCAATGTTTAAAGAGAATGTGAGACTGAGATTTGAGATTTTATGAACTCTGTACATGCTAATGTGGATACTACATGGTAAAGAAAAACAGCATTCCCTACAAACCAACAAGCCCTCAATCAGTTGAAGACAATATTTACATTTCACTTGCTACAAACAAGAGCCAAAAAATTTTATCAAGTTTCCTCTCTTAGTTCAGCAGTTCAAAGCTAAGAATATTCATAAACTACAGATAAAGATCATCACATATATCAGAGGGACAGCAAACCAACCATATCGACCATGTTCTTCAACGCGCACCAAGATTTAACACATGTCCGTATCTGTCTAGAGTTTCCAGTCTCAAGGCTCTCTCTCTTCTCCTCGAATTTTTCTCCTTGATTTGGATCAGTTTGTCGTAGACACACCACGGGAAGCTCAAATAATGGTCGCGTTTCGTTTCCTCATTATAGCAACCCCAATAAGAATGGTGATATGTGACATGGTACCAAGCTGAAGCTTTGGCGAACAAATCATCTGAATCCGAATCCGAACCCCCTTCTCTTGAATTGAACCATGTCCTAGCCTCCTTTCTAAGAGACCTTACAGCCAAGTTGATTGCTTCTGCATCTCTTCTCCTAGTGAAAGACTTGGACATTCTCATAATACTCCCACTAAGTATCTCAGCCTCGGACTTGATCCCGTAATAATCGAGCAAATTCCCCAACCTATAATCATAGTTGCTTTTATGATAGAAGGCATCTCCAACATAATCTTCAAAGCCTTCGACTTCCATATCAGAGTCGTAACACTGCATTGCTACATCTCGAGTAAATGACCTAATATGGTTCAAAGTTGGCGCAATGTCTTTCACGGCCCGAAAAAGTTTTCCAATCACATTTTTGGATTCGTAGGAGGGCTTGTCGGGCTTCTCCATAAAGTCAGGAAACTCTTTGACATATAGCTGAGGAGGTATTATAGCTGGTACTCCAGTTTTTGGGAAGTCCACAGCAACGGAGAATAGCTTTGCAAGCTCCACACAAGGACTACTTCTTGCTTTAAAGGGCTCTTTATCTGCAAAGGCAGTATGGGCATTGGCAATGATTCCAAGGCTGTCATTAACCATGTAGTTCACAAAATATTCTTGGATGTCCTGTTGTAAAGAACAGTCATTTTAAATTAGGACTAAAAATTACAAACACAAACATGAATGGTTTCTCTTCTAATGAGAAGCAATGTTCAAAGTGAATTAATTTTAAGAAACATACATTGAAATTCACTGTAATGTCCAAGATGAAAATTGAGATAAAATGATGAAAAAGTGACATGAGTTATCAAGTTTTCAAAACATGCCACTGTTTGTGTGAAGATACCTCAGTTGTGACATCACGATCTAACTGAATAGGCATTGCAGGAGTATAATCCATTGGCGGAATTTGTCGAGGTGGGATCAATTCGGTGTCCCAACAGACAAAGTAAATATCACCATCTAAATCACTACCCGAGCATTCATTCGGATGAGGCCTAAATTAACAAGTTCAGCATCTAGTTAGTATCATTTATTTAAGAGGAAAATCTTCAAAACAAAACTATGCAAGCAATTTGTCACAGCACCTATTTTAGAAAATATATGTTATGTTACTATTCTGAAGATGAACATTGACGGGGCTTTCTTGCATATAAAGTTGATAATAGATCTTATTTTCCAAAACAAGAAAGAAATTAGCATTGGTCAACATACTAACCTTGATCCTTTTTGAGGAAAAACTACACAGTCAACCATATGGTATAACCAAGGTATATTTACAGCCTTTAATACACGAACATCACCGGGGTGCAGGCATGGATTTTTGGCAACCGTAACATTCCCTTCAATAACTAAACGGTGTTCCGAACCACTCATATTGAATGCAAAGGAATCGGATAAATTACGACGCCTGGCACTGGAGATTTGCACAAATACCTGCCCATATTCCAAGGTCCTAGTCTCATCAAGACATCCCATCATTGCTCTCCCATTCGGGATAAAGATTCTTGATTTGGTGCGTAGTTCTAGCAACTTTGATGCCCGAAAAGTCTGTAACATCATTGATAGATATGGCTCAACATCTGGTTTATAGCCACATTTGAGCATTTCCTTGAGAATATTAGTATTCTCTCCCGGCGACATCAACTCTAAGGCTTCTTGAGCCTTCAATGGATCTGTTAATATGGCATCCAATTGTTCTACAGTTTCATGTTGTTTTTTCTCAAAAATTTCGTCTCTAACTCCTAAAGTAGACAAAAGAGTAATCAGCTGACGATTAAGGAAACATGGTTGGTATTTGCTATAACCTAAGACGTCGAGTTTCGTGTTGTCTGATTCAAATTTGCACATACTCTTCCTCAGAGATAATTTTATAGACGAGTGCGGATCAACAGCAACAACACCCTTATATCCGCCATAACGAATCTGAAAAGCAGATGGGGTAGATGCTTGGAAACCACATTTTGCAGCGACCCTTTTTGCGAAATCACTTGATATTTTTCCAATTCCATCAGAAAAGACATACTTGACTTCCCCATCTTGAACCTCTATGTCAGGAATAATTTCCCTTTCATGTCTAGCAACCGAAAGCGTCTCTGTCGATGACCCAAATGATTGACCCAATCTAGCAGCATACTTTGCTGGATTCTTGATATGTCGAAAATCGCCCATCCACGCTCTAATATCAGCTGCATCAAGGCCAGGTCTGGAAGCAAACATCCACAAAGAATTATCTCTTAATTGGCTTGATGAGAATGCAAGAAACTTAAAAGTTTTACCACCAATGACTATGCCATTTCTAAGAACAGAGAGAATTCTCCTGTAGATATCAGTTCTACTATCCTCACTCTTGGAAGACATACGTGGCAATAAATCGATTGAACGCATTCTATCCCACTCCTCATCAACAAAAGACACTCGAAGAAAATTATCAATATCTTGAGAAAAATGGCGCAATACCCGATTCGAGACATTGACTTCAGGACCACAGAAGTACACCTTACAAGGTGTTATTTGAACCCGGCGGACATATACCAAACCAGCATCCAAGGATATAGCAGGAGAATTTGGAGGATGGCTTGAATACTTTCTGTACTGCTCAGTAAGAAAGTTTGATGGCTCATAGCTGCATTCCTTTAAATGGAACAGTTTTTCCAAGGCATGTTCTATAAATTCAATTCTTATTCTACTTGGATCAACCAACCGGTAGAAACTAGTATCAAGTAAGGGCCATGGAATGCAACCATGTTGAACCAATGCATTTATTTTAAACACAATTTCATATGGCAGAAGAACATGAGGACGAGAATCAACAATGGGAGCAAGATCTCCACAGAAAGAAAAACTGTCTCCATCCACCAAGCGGAATTCATCTTCAAATTCTTCATAATAAGCAAAATCTTGTTTAAAATTTGGAAGCTGATGGCCATTAGGTAGCTTCAAACATAAAGAAGAAGACCGTCCAATTGAGCATGATGGAGTAAAATCAGCAGTTCTAACCCATTGATCATCAGGTACTTCTTTAAAAAAGTTCAAAAGCGGGTCGTCGAAGATTTGTCCACTACAAGGTGCAACATTTTTATATATCCGAGGAGCTCCATATAGCTGATGAGAAAAATATAACAGTGAAAATATCGACTATATGGTCAACGGTAGGGCTCAATTTCATGCAATGAACCAAAAACTTTCATTATGAACAAACAATCCAACTGCCACTTTCTCTTTCTTAAGGTATTAAGAACTACCATTCCAGCTTTCAAAGAGAAAGTACTCTTATTCAAGCAACTTTAAGATAGGAAAGCAACATTTTTCAACAAGGTTATAATGCTCTAATTTCAACTAATGTTAATGCAATCGTTGAAACAATGCTTAAACAAGGATAGAAAATTTGTTCAACTTTATAAAAGAGGATAATAATGCTTTTCAAAATAAAATGAGACAACTTTAGATAGACATTAGATCACAGAACCTGGACAAGAAGATACTTCACAGACCGATGTCGCGGATGGTGGAGTTGTATATGCCAAATGTTCTCATACGAAAGCTCAAGCCTATACTTTACAGAATTATGTTCTAGATGGAAGTTCATTTTTCGCATTCCAATTCCAAAAGTCACCAAATCAACATCTTCTTCCCACAGAACACAAAACTTTTCACTTGAGACCTGACAGCCAAAGCACAGTGTCAAGTCTTCCAACGTATACATGTATGTCCTAGGTTTTGGTACGATATCAACCTCGACTGCTCGAGCCTTAAGATAAGAAGATCCGTACCATAGGCATTGATTAGCTAAGGAAATGATCAACTCAGCTTGTGTAGCACTAGTGAATTGAACAATAGCATATACTCTACCTCCCCCTCTCTTAGGTGGTCTAACCTTAATAGCATAGACAGTTCCTACTCCTGTTCGACCTTCCAGAAAACTCTTAACAGCATTTGCCGTGACATTTGATGGAAATCCACTAATATGAACGGTTTTGGCCATAAGATTCCAAACTTTTTCACTCTCTTCCTACCTTAACAAGTCAAGCTATCAATTAGAAAAAGCCTCACTTTTATGCTTCTATGCTTATATTGTGGTTCCAATGTGAAGGAAGCAGTCCCCAAAACAAAGGGAAAGAACAAAGTATGGCAATGGAAATTTGCAAGGGTGAATTTTGGCCTACAAAAAGAAACAAACACCAAAACAAGTCTAGCATTAGAATTAGTGATAATTCAGATGCAGATACAATAGTTAAATGAAATGAAAAATGAAGAGTAACCCCACACTGGCCAAGAAACACTCGATCAACAGAAACCCCCCACAAAGAAAAACAGAGAAAAGTTTGTTAAAAAGAATGAATGAACTTACAACTTGAGTGCTAAGAGAGATCAAACCTCAACTAAAAAAGATCAAAAGAAAACAGAAAAGTTCAAAAGCAGCAAGAAAATGAGGAGAAGAAACAGATACAAACCCAAGTTGGAAAAGAAAACATGAAAAAACGCATCCAAGAGGCAGAAATCAATAAACCCAGATGAGAAGTTTAGAATTTGGAAGGTTCATACGACTCAGAAGAGTAATTGAAGACCATAAAATAGAGGAATATGAAAGGGAGTAGGAACAGTCAAGTGGAAGAGTAAGCTGAGTCGGCAGTTAGTAGTAATTAGCAATAACAAAATTACAAGAAGGGGGTTTAATGGATAGACCACGGATTCGAAGCGACCATAAGAAGACTAATCACTTTTGGGAAATTGCATTTTCTAACCTAAAATGTTTTCCAAGGACAAACCTAATTTTTTTTCAAAAATTTTTTTTTTTTTCTTTACCTCTTTTTTACTTTTTAAGATTTAAGATTTTGAGTGAAAATCTAATTTATTCCTCGTTCAAGTTCGTGTCATTTTATTTTTATCTGATACAATTTTCCATACTTAACTTTAGTTTTCTATTTTATTTGTTACTATATTTTTGACAAAATTCAACTGATCTTTTTACTCAATTATAATTTCAAGTTTTTTTTTCTATTAATTAGAATTATAATTGGTTAAAAAGATTGAACTAAAACTTATTGGAATTGATATTGGTTTTAGTTTAAGTTTTTTTAAAAAAAAAAAAATTTGAAGTTGGCAAAAAAAAATAATAATAAATAAACTAAATATTTTTAGGAGGTTTAGAAAGAATCTTTTGTGGGGCATGAAAAAAATTGTCCAATCAATTATGTGAAGGTGCAACTTCGAAGAATTGGTTTTAAATCTTGAATAGACTTCATTTTCCCAAAAGCCTTGACTTGACCAAATGCAAAGAAAACTTGGTGGCTAAGCCTTACTATAGTACAAATACTTTTTCTTTTCCTATTTGGTGTTAAAAGAAAAAGCAACCATATGAATTCTAACTTTTGTGTTTCGCAAGTTTCAAATCAATCTAATTCAAATTTTGGACATATTTGGAAGAAATGGTAAAATGGTGAAATCACTTTGGTAAGGGTGAAAATTATTTTGAAACATGACTTTAGTAATTCAAAAACAATTTTACATGGGATTTGGTGAGAGAAAAGTCTCCCGCAAAGTAAAATTCAAAAATATACTCGCCGAGTCTATTGTCTAATTCATTTAGAAAACTCAATACTAACTTGAGTATTGAGATGTTTTTGACTTAAGTCTCCACTACATCAAAGCACAGTTGTGACAGACAAGTAGAATGAGTACATGATATAATCGAGTTCACATCCGAATGAGAGGGATCCTGAGACTATGAAAATATATATGGTTAAAAAATGTTTAAAATAATTGATAGTTATTACCTATACCAACAAGGTGCACCTTCTCTTTTGATGACTCAATCATAAAAACTCTAAAATTAAACATGCTTAGTTTAGAACAATCTTATGTTTGATAACCTCCTAAAAATTTTATTCACATATCTTATGAATCGATAAGTGTAAAAGGTCTAATCTCCATCCTATAGCTAGGATGGGTTACTCACTCTTGTAATCAAGTGTTTCTATGTCTACTATATTTTAGAAAATTGATTTAAAACCCTAATATATTTTGAAAAAAATAATCCTTTACCCAATTTGAAACATTTCTTTATGTGTCCATACTCCCTCGTTTTTTTATTCTCTACCAATTTTAATCATTTAGAGGCCGTTTGATAACCAATAATTTTTTTTTTTTTACTTTTAATTTTTAGTTTAGTTTTTAAAAAACAGATTTGTTGGGTAACCAACTGAGTTTTCTGTTTTTTTCTTTTAATTTGTTAAGGAATTTTGAAAACGGAAAAAAACTGTTTTTAATAAATCGTAATTGTCAGCTCTCTTGCGCAGGTTCGAACCCTAGAATCCGCACTTTTTTTTAAACTATTGTTAAAATATGTTTTAGACCATAACACAAGATTTGTTCCTTTGTTCCCCAAATGGTCCATGTGGTTGTCATCTAACTTTTAGGTTCAAATTCTACTTCTTGCACTTTTTTACTTTTATTTAATTTTCATTTCATTATAAACAATTTTATTTTTTTATATGAAATTGAATGCTAATATCAAAAATATTTTCTTTTTTTACATCACATCAACTTTTATTTTAATTTTTAAATATTTGATTATTTATCAATTTAAAAGCACACGAAAACATAAAGAGTTGTTCACCTAATTATCATCTTTACAATTTATATCTCATTTATATACAATTACTCAAGTATTGTAGTGTTCGTTGAGTGTTGTGGTTAGTGTGTTCCAGTTAGTAATCTGTTTTATCTTGTGAGACTGTTTGTTTATGGCACATTGAGCACCATAGAGGAAACAAAGTAACGTGAATTTGTTAGATTCAGATTAATTGTTTTCATCGTTTTCTGATTTTTCTATAATTTTCTCTTATAAAAATAAAATTATTTGTATGTATTTTGACAATTTATTTATTTTTTTTCTTTATTTTATTTGTGATAAATTAATGCATTTAAAAATATTGATATTGTTTTATCAATATGATCTTTTAGAAAAAATAATGGAAAAAAAATCATCAAAACTTATTTTGAATTTTTAAAACAAAAGGCAAAAACACAATTAACAAGGGAAATTTTCACAAATAGAAAAAATGTCAAACTATTTACAGAAAATAGCAAAAAAAAACACTGAAGGACATTGATAGACTTCTATCAGTATCTATCAGTGATAGACTTCTATAATTTCTATTACTGATGGACCCTATAGACTTCTATCAGCGTCTATCACAATTATCTAAAAATTTTGTTATTTTGTGTAAATAGCTTCCCTTGTTTTTCTATTTTTAAAAATCCCCCCAATTCACAAACATGATTTTAGTTTTTCAATTTTGTGAAAAAACTAAAAACAATTACCAAACATGTTCTTGATTTTTTATTTTTAAAAAACAGAAAACCAAAAGCAGTTATCAAACATGTATAGTTTTTGTTATTTTAAAACTAAAAACCAAAACTAGATTTTTCAACAACAAAAACCAAATGGTTATCAAACGCGGCCTTAACTTCTAAAGCCCCATTTGTCATTTTTTAATATTGAGCCTATGGTATTAAATTTTCATCAACATATCAACATTTCTATCGATATTTTCATATTTCTATGGTTCAACATCAACATAAAGGATGAGAATCGACATTACTGTATAACAAAATTATAAAACACAAAGAAAAAAAAAGCAACAAAATGTCACTAATGTGAATACAATATAAACGATAAACATTTTAACTTATTTAGAAAAAGCCTAGAATATTTATTTATTTATTTAAATATTTTTTTGAATTTTGTTTTTATAATTTTTTTTTATAGAAAATCCATCGACATTGACATTTTTGTAAAATTGAGATCTCTACATTTCCGTTGATATCTTCATTTTAAACCTTGTCCACTTCTATTTATTGGTATCTAAATTTTGTTGTCTACATTTAAGTGAAATTAAAATTAAAAATAAAAATAAAAACTATTGGAAAATTTACACAAATAGAAAAAATGTCAAACTATTTACAGAAAATAGCAAAAAAAACACGGATAGACATTGATAGACTTCTATCAACATCTATCAGTAATAGACTTCTATCATTTCTATCACTGATAGACTTTGATAGACTTCTATCAACGTCTATCACAACTATTTAAAAAATTTTCTATTTTGTGTAAATAGTTTTCCTTATTTTTCTATTTTTAAAAATTCCCAAAAACTATTTTGATTTTAAAAATTGACTAAGAATTTTCAAACATTTACATAGGAAATATAAAAACTATAGGTAAGAAATTGTAAAAAATAAATCACAATTTTTAAAAAACAAAAACAAAAAACCAAATCATTATCAAAGCCTTACATTAATCAAATTGAATCATAATTTCTATATATTGACAAGAACATAGTTATAATAGTCCAAACTTGATTGATTTCTGATGCTCATATTTTCTCTAACTATATATTTGGGACTCTTTGGTTGAAGAAACCTTTCACCTCACAATCATTTTTTTTTTCTTTTCTATCTCTTAAAATAATTCTCTTATATCACCAAACTAGCTTACAATCACTCTTATTATTCTCACAAGTCAATCACTATCATACTAATATAATATTAAATCTTAAGTAGATGACAACTCTAACTTGACCTTTCTCTAAGTCCCCTTATTATTTACATCGACTCTTATTGACCACACTATGCTTTGCTATGATAGTTTCATTCTCACAAAAATGATCTTAATTCAAGAACAAATGAAATTCATTTCAAAAGAAAAAAAAAAAAAAAACAAAAAACCAAAGAAATTACTCCTCTTTCCAAATCACAAATCCTATCCATAATGATTTTATATTTACATATCACCTGAAATCACAGTTCTTATAACAGTTTTGAAAAAAAAAATCCGAAATATAGTGTTGTTTTGAACAATAAGCTTTTAGCTATCATAATACAAAAAGCACAGTTGGGATGTTAGTGTAATATGTCAAGTTACCAAGTTACTGTTGTATCCTGCCAGAAGTCAGCTTCAATGTTCAGTATATTCAGTTGGTCCACAAGAATTGAAGATCAAAATGCTTAACAAAGCTATTGAATCTTACATCCATGGCAAAGTAAGTGAAAAAGAATACTAACTGTTAGTCAATCTTTATGTTCAGGGAGATACAATACAAATTCTGTAGTATGAAGAGGGGGGAAGTTTCTTTCACAATATTCACCTTGAAGAAGATTGGGCAGAGAATGATATGATAATATCCATTGTTATCCCAAAATAAATGCATCTCTTGGCTCATTCTTTCTATTTGCTGCCCCTAAAAGCAGAGAGAGAAAAGAAAGACCTGCCTACTGCCACATGAGTATAAAGGAAAAGGAGTTAAAATCCTTGTTTTGGTAGATGTGCCAAAAATGAAAAACAAAAAAACAGAGATTATTGGAAAATGTAAATCATACATGTCTCTAACCTTTAGTTGAAGAAACTGCAGCATGATCATGGCTTTCTTGAAACTTGGAATTAAAATTATGTGCACCATATGTACCTACATATGTATGACATACAAGTTAAGAATAGATATAGAAGAAATTAAACATATCCTAATAGATTAGAACAAGAGATCTTTCGTTCGAATTCCTACATTGTCATTTTCTATGAATTCATATTAGTAATTCAAGTATTGAGCTTCATGAATCAAATTAACGTATGAGCTCACACGGGAATGGTAACGTTAAGAATATTTGTAAGAGATTAAATATACCTAACTGCTAATTGTTTAAGTTTTTGATTTTATTGATAATTTAAACATTGCATTCATATTATTGTGTTATTGAATCAAAATCATAATAAGAGAAGGCAGTCCAAAGATAAATAGCGGCCGAGGTAAAGAGAATGCAACATTGACAAGGAAAAAGATCAAACCTGAGTATAGTTTTTCATGGTCGAAGTTTTTGTCCAGAGAAGCCTTTACAAGACCAGAGTTATGTGTGGCTTTCATCAATAGATTGTCTGCCTTTTTTGTGGTCAGAGATTTAGAGTCTTCAGAATCATCCTCCCCCTCGGAAACCACAGAAGGGCTCGACCAACCCCCCAGGTTTGCTTCTCCCTTGCTTTTCCTCGCAAATTTTAGGAGTCTCTTAAATCCTTTTGGTGCACCCCTTTGGTAGTTCATCATGGGAGGATTTTCTGCAATTCCCCAATCAATATTATCAGGTTCACTATTTTCTTCTTGCAGCATCTGGGACAAAGAAAGACGAACACGGGGATTTTCAATTGGTGCAGCATTTTCCAGTGATGCAAGTTGAGGTGTGTCATCATTATTGGCTGGTATCTCTTGAAACTCTTCTATTTCTTCTGTGGGCTTTGATGGGATCATTGATTCTCCTTCAACCATAATTTCCAAAGAAGATTTATCTTCATTTTGTTGATGTAGATCATCACCATGATCAGCATCAACTACACCTACAGTCTGTATCTCACTATCCTCTTGATCATTCACAACAGTTTTGGAATCGCAAAGAGCTGGCGACAAAGCATCCCCTTTATCGGGTTGACTGGCCAGATCAGGAACTGTAACCTCAACTTCTAGATCACGAGTCAATTTTTTGCTATTATTTGAAGAATCTGCGGACTTGGAAAGTTTTGAAGGTTTAGTCTTGCTAACCACTGGACTACTATTATCTAAGCTATTTCTCGAACCCTTATGAAAGGACTTTGATTCTAGTGGCACTATGCTGCTTTTTTTGGCTACCTTGTCACGGATACTGGACTTCACAGGAACAGAGGTATCCCCAGTAGGTGTAACTTTTGTTTTTGTTATTTTTCCAGTCTTTGCCTGCACTATTTCCTTCTTTTCCTTCACACGCCTCAAGTCCCTTGAGCTATCATTAGTTTCCTTCACATTTTTCTTTTGCATGGGGGATTTTTCCTGTTTAGTGCTCAACCGATTAAAGGATGACACCGGTTGGGGTTTCTGACGAGTTGCATTCGTGCTGGCTGGAGAAATCCCAGTGGTTCTTTCTGATGCAGAAGATGGCCATGACTTACGTGTGGCAGACATTGGTTTTGTTCTAGATGAAATCTTTTCAATCGTGGATGGTTTTGAAATTTCCTTCTTTGGTTTTTCTGATTTTGACAAATTTGCTGATGGAACTTCAGGCTTACGTGTTGCACGTTTTTTTGTTACATTAACTTCGGCAGAGGCCATCTTCGATCTCCTATCATCTGCAACTTGTCGAATTCCCTTAATTTTGATCTCTTTATTTGTATTCCCTTTAGCTTCCTCTGCCCTACGTTTTTCGTCTTTTTTTGCCTTGTACTGATCATACAATTCACCCCTCTGTTCAGAATTGACATCTTTCTTTCGATTTGCTTGAGAATTGTTTTGCGCCACACGCTTACTTTCCATCACTTTTTTCAGCATTTGGTCCAATTCTGCTTCCTTTCTTCGGGTCCATTCCGAATTTGAAGATAATTTTTGGACAACTTCCTGCGGTTTGCTAATGGGAGAATCTGCTCGAGTCTCTGGTGGATCAGAAGCTTTTATTTCTGAACCTTCTAATTTCACTTCAACTTCAGCAGTTGTACAAGTCTTATCAATCGAAGATATATTATCAGATCCTACTTCTTCTTCATCTGTTAACTTACTCTTTGGCACGTCTTCAGCCAAATCATGACTAACTGGATCTGATTCATCACCAACAAGCTCTGGCTGGCATTTTGTAGAAGCCTCTCCCATGCCTGTACTCCATCTTCTCAACACAAATTTATTTGTACCAACGGTTATATTTGCTAATGATCTTCTTTTCTGAACATCAGAAGTGTCGTTCCTCTGTTTGCTTTCAAAAAGACTGATTGCATCCTGAACCGAGATTCTACCTACGTTGTTATCAGTTGTTTTACTGGAAGGTTCTGATCCTTCCTCATCATCACTACTATTAGCTGCTGCATCTCCTTGAGAAAACATATTGTCTCTTGTCTGCAGATGATTTAGACTCCTAATCATTATTGCTGGTGCTCGGCGGGAGCTCGTTCTACCAATCTGAACCCTTCTCATGGGAGATGCTGACCTTCTCGAAAGCGCTGATCGTACCATTGTTCTACTTCTTTCAGCTGGTGTCCCATTTTCATTATCTGAGTCAGAAGACTCGGTTTCTGATGAATCCTGTCGCTCAATCTGGGCAACCTTTGCAGGTGAAACACCATATTTCACTGGAGTAGATGAATTTGATTTTTCAGCTTTAAAGCTTCCATTTACACTAATAGCATTTTCGTTGCTCAAGTTTGAAGTAACTGTGTGCTTGATATCATCATTAATGAGCTCGATGGTATCACTCTTTGGATTTAGTTCCAAATATTTGTATGTACAATTCCTGCAGAGGTCACGTGAAGATGTAAATGGAGGCTGTAATGAGAACAAATATAATGAAAAGAAGTTTCTTTTTAAGTTCTAACAATAAACAGGCAACACTACTATTAACATCTACAAGGTGAAAGTTCAAAATAACCTACTTCAAATTTATAGCTCCAAAATGTTCCGTAAACTTTGCTAAATGACTGATTTCTTTAGAACTGCAGGTTGCACCGCAAGCCTTCTCAAATGCTGCAATTAAGTCCTTGTTTAATGCTGTAAGCCTCAAGTCCATAGCTCGCAACAAGTCATTTCTGCCAATTCATTTTACATTGTTCACACTTGAGCAACCGATTCTATATTACGTAAAGAAACAGAACAGACGATTAAGAACTCAAATAACCTACTTCGAGGCAGCTGATGAAGCAAATTCAGGTCCAGACTGCCAACACGGTGAAATTTACCCAAGGAGGAACTCAACTAATTAATGAAATAAAATAATCAAAGTGATAGTGAATAAGTGCTCTTAAGAATCAAAGAAAAATCAGTACCCTTTGTTTCGGACTAGAGCAGTTGAGGTTGCAGCCATCTGTCAAAACAGGACATAGCAAAAACTTAAGAGACAAATGGAAGTATGATCATCTTAGTTTCATCGGCAAAGCGTTACCCCAAATGGATTTTCAGAATTACCTTTCTCTTCTGTCTTTGACATCTGACCCTGGAAAGAATATTGAATAAATTAATTTTCACCAGCAAGGAAACATTATAGGAAAACGACTTTAAAAGATAGCATGCACTACTACCTGGCCATATAAAGAAAGATGAAATCTTTTGGTTTCTTCTAGTTGAGACATTTCATTCATTGTTTTCATGATATTCATTAATTCAGGTGAGCCAGCTATCTGGAGGAACCTGAGTAGACAAGTAAAAGTATTAACAATGCACAAATCCGCTGAAGGAATTGAGAATTAAAATAATGGTCAGAACAACCTGCTTAAAGTAGATTTTGTGAACCATGTTGTACCAGCTGAAGAAGCTGGCAGTTGGAGTTTAATGCTAGCCTTAGATCCTTTGGCATTGAGCTCTTGTACTTCTGGTAAATGCAGCAACAGTGCATCCAGATTCCCCTCAGCCAGTGCATCTACCTCATTACCACAGCAAACAAATGCCTCATACCTATACACACGCATTCCCATGAAGAGGGGGAAAAAACTTTCAGAAAAAAGGAAAAACAAGAAATTTTGTAGAACCAAGTGATCGTTAGGAAAGGTCAATATGGTAATATTTTCCCTGTTAAGCTTTGAGTTGCACCATAAACATAAGTAATTTCTTCTTCACCATTTCTTTTGTAGAAGCCAAAAGAAAAGTTGTGCATCTTTTGGATGTCAATCTAAGGAAACAACGTGAAAAATATGCTGAATACTAAAAGATAACTAAAAAGCCTTTAGGAAGGATTGGATGCAAATTTAAGGTCAAATCAAATGGAAGCCATAATCTATAGCCAAAGATAATCCTAAAGGAAGGAACTTAAGGAGCTATTAAAGAAGTAGAATGTTCTGCTTTCCAACCAATCTACTTAAAGAATTACTTTGTCTAATAAATGTAGACTTCAAAAACACAGAATATCAAGGAACCATGCTTCCTTTTATAGCTGGTTGGGGAAGTAGGAACATTATGACATTGTGAGTCTCATTCCATTTGCTTCCTATTAATGTATTTTTTGATTAATTGTAAATTTTAAATTGAGAAATAATAGATCCTATGATACTCAATCCTCATTTAGCTAGTAAACTACTGTTCGTTATCTTTCAGTCTCCCTAAATTATCTCTTTCTCCTTCATCCTACCTCGAAAATGGATGGCCATGGACTTGGAATAGAATAATGACAGAACATGTTTTCGTAATCAGAATCTCATATCTACATTCTTTCAAAAAATAAATGGGGGAAAAAAGGACAACCTGTTCTCAGAAGGTATGATCTGAATCCTGGCATAATCTAATGGCCCATCATCAGCTACTCCACCACTCATGGCAATCAGCTTGCAGAGAAGCAGATCCTGAACTAAAAACAGTAGAAACAAACACAATGCTCCTAAGTTCAATAGGACAAGCAACACAAATTTGAAGACGTGTCATCAAAATTACCATTAGAAGGGCAAAAAAAATTCCCCACAAGCATACAATCATTAAACTAGAAAAGGAACAAATCCAACCCATCAAACCTAAACAAACACACATAATCCAGAAGACGAAGTTGCAAATTCCAGATTCACAAACAAAACCCACTTCACCCAGATCTCGAAAATCACTGCAAAATCCATAAATTCACCAGAATTGCAAAACCCAGGTAGAAAAACCCACCAAAAAGAAGCAAGAGCAAAATCCCAGTCTTTTGAGATGCATTTACTCGCACGGAGCTCAGTCAAATGGTGAATTCTTCAAGTACATTGATGAAAAATGAAGAAAAGGTACCTGGGTTTTGCAATCGGAGCAGTGATGAAGGAGTACGGCGGAGCAAAGACAGAAAGATCTATCAGGAAAAGGAAAACGAGCGATGGGTAGTGAAGATTTGAGGTCCAGTAGTTCAGTGGAAATCCTAATCTGTGGCCCTTTTAACTGGAGCTGCACTTTTGCAAGGCTTAAATCGCAAGTATTGAATTCGATTGAGAACTTTTTTTTTCTTTTTTTCTTTTCCTTTTTTTGTGTTAAAAAACTTCGAAGTTACGAAACTGATAATTCCACTGAACGCGTGAAGCTCACGCTCTTTCCTCCATTTTTCTTCCTAACGACCACGCTTCCATCAGCAGTGTTCTGTCGGCTTCGATCCTACTCTTATTATTATTACATTATATTATTTTGGTTCTCCAATTTATTCAATTTTTTGTCTTTTTTTTTTATTCCAAATTTCAAATTATATATTTTATTTCTCGTTTCATAATCACTTTAAAAAAGAAAAAAACTTGTTTACTCATAATTTTTTTATTCACGATTTTCATATTTCAAATATAAATATTTGACTTCTAAACCAATTTTTAAAGATAAAAACTAGTCGTTGAGAATTAATTTTTTTAATTTTAAAATTTTAGTTTGATTTTGAAGACACTCATGAAATCGAAACAACAAAATATATAAACCAATAGATAAAAATAATGTTTGTAAGCTTAATTTTCAAAAATCAAATGATTACCAAACGTGACCTCAATAAATATTAAATTTAGACTCTCAAAATTAATTTTGTTAAAATTAACTAAATAATATAATAATAATAATAATAATAATAATAATATTAATGCAAGAACAAATTTATTATAAAAAATACTAATAAATAAATGACGATAAATTAGCACTACAAACTAAAATTAACATTTATTGAAACTACCTATGCTGGAATTAAACTAAAACTAAAATTGAACAAACTACTAAAATGATTATTTTTATTATTATTTATTATTATAATCATCATTATCATTATCACTTGTTGTTTTCAAATGTTGTTTTCCTTTTTCTATTTGTTTAATAAGAATAAGAACGTCGTCGCTTTTTTCATTCTTTTGTATCATTGGGGAATCATAACATCATTTTCATTATTATTTTTGGTATATGTTACTTTAGTGTTTAATGGTTAAAAAAATCTCTATTTCTTATAGTTGATGGTAAAAAAATTTCTGACAGAGTGAAAAAATCAAATTTTTAACATTGAGGTCGATAGTACAAATTTTATGATAGTTGAACTATGCTACTTTTGATTAACTTTTGGTGTAATCAATGGTAGAGTTGATCTTCACTTATATATTTTTATGTTATATTTTTAAAAAGAAAAAACTATATTGGTGGAATCTTTATGTTTTAGTTTTTTTATTTATATTGTGACGAATATATTTTTATATTTTAAAATTAGTTCAAATCTCATTTTAGTTATTGATTGTTCTCTTTTAGTTCTTAAAACTTTTAAGATGTCATCTAAACTCCGAAAGTTTGTTCTATTTTGAAGGCAAACTTTCAACCATGTCTATTTTAGTTCTTATACTTTTAAAAAATAATAATTTTGGTCTTTGTTAATTATTTGTTACTTGTCTAATATTAAATCTACTAGGCTCAATGTTCATCACTAACTTATTTGGCTCAAAATTATACTTGTATAAACATACTAAATACTCGTATTCGATATTATCCTATAAATTTGTGAAAATTGAAATTGAAGTAAGGACTAAAATAGTTATTTTTAAATAGACAATCCAAAGGTTTGGCGAGACAAAAATAGAACAATCTTGAAAGTTTAGAGATCACTAAAATAGATATTTTGAAATCTCATACACATAATGAGAATAAAGTTGAAAGCTTAGAGACTAAAATATGATTTAAACCTTTAAAATTTGTTCATGTTGTTTTGCATGCATGTATCGAGTTTGAATGAAGTATAAACTTTGGCTTAAAGAGAGCATTTACATGAATTGTCTTAAGTTTGGGATTCTAATGTAAGAGGTTTGTCAATTAAATTTATTTATATTTATAGAAGCATAACTCAACTGATACAAAACATGTATCCTTGATCAAAATGTTAAATGATCGAACATTAATGAGTGTTTTGGACCAAAGAGTTAGGAGAATAAGAGTTGAGAAGTGTGGAGTTGTGAACTCGACTTCTTATTTGCCCCAAGGAGTAATTTGTGGGTCTCATAACTAAGCATCATTAATTTTATGCCTTAATTTTTTATGTTGTAGGCCTTATATCGGGGGGCCATGAGTTTACAACTTCAATCCTGACTTCAAAAACCCCAAAAGCTAGATTGGATTCACTAATAGGAGCTCAAAGTAGCATATTTTTTAATTAATTTCTTTTTAGGCAAAAAAAAAAAATTTGAGGTTAATATTTTTTCGTTCAAAGAAATATATATAAAAATTTAACATCCCTATACTATGTATTTTCTAGAAGGAAAAAAAGAAAGTAAATTTCTTTGTGTTGGAATCATTGTACTCCAAGTATCTAACTTTAAATCCTATTCTTTTTAGGAACCATCGTGTACTGTTCGTGTCCCCTTTTTATTTATAGAGATATGCATTAATCTATGGTCTTACTTAAAGTATTGACAAAAATTAAAAAAAAAAAAAAAAACTCTTTTCAAATATAGAAAAATAAGTCAAACTATTTACAAATATAGAAAATTTTTACAATCTATCACTAATAGATCACGATAGAATTCTATCGTTTTCTATCGCTCAGGCGATAGAATTTATTTGCTTCAGCGATAGAATTTTATCGCGATCTATCACTGATAGACAGTGAAATTTTTCTATATTTGTAAATGGTTTGATATTTTTTCTGTTTATAATAATTTCCCAATAAAAAATAAAAACAAAAATAAAAAAAATAAAAAATAGTAAAATTTACATGTTTAATTCCTAAATTTTGAAGAATATATGTATTTGTCTCTAAGTTTTCAAAATGTATCTTTCTAGTCCTTCAATTTTTAAGAATATGTGTGTTTGGTCTTAAATTTTTAAAATATAACTTTTTAGTCCCTGAACTTTTAAAATTAGGTTTAAAAGGTCCTACAATAATTTTTATTATTTTAAATTGGAAAAATGATTTGAAAATTTTATCTCTTCTCTTTAAAAATATTTTTAAATTTATTTCTTTAATTTAAAATGTCATATAATTATTTAAAATAATAATAAATTTTATTTAATGGACTTTTTAAACATGTTCTTAAAAAATTTAAGGATTAAAAATGTTGAATACTCATGGATGAAATGCACATATTTTAAACAATTTGAGACTAAAAGATATGTTTTGAAAAGTTAGTGACCAAACACACGTGTTTTTCAAAACTCGAGAACTAAAAAAAGTAGTTTTCGATGTGTCTAGAAACTCGGGATCGTAAATGGATTCGAGTACCATTCTGATCGCCTCTTTCATGATCTTTTCTATAGGTCGAACTACTGTGAGCGGTCTAAACTTCGACCTGGATTTCTTTCTTCATATTGTAAAGGGGAGCAAAGCCCCTTTTTTGCTCCCTCTATTGATAGATCAAGGACCCTCCCACTGTCATTTCAGTGACTCATAGGGCTTCCCTCAACTCAGTCTTTTTGGTTCTTGAGAATGGTTGTCCAATTACAAAAAATGCTTTTTTTATTAGGTACCCTTTTCCTTTGTGGTATTCCACCCCTTGCCTGCTTTTGGTTAAAAAAAAAAAATGTTTGTGGCATCTTAGATATACATATTTTTTTGGTTATTGAAAGGTCATTAAATTACAAATTTTATTAATGTTATCTTAATTAAGCATGACATCTATTTTGCCAAAATGAGCTTACGTTAGTGGTAATTGACATGCGGTTAGTCTCTTGAGATCAGAGCTTTGAAAATCAAATATTCGACTTTAATAAAGGAGTGTTTGCCAATTACAATTGAACTAAGCTCACTTTAGCTAAATTATGTTTTACCTTTAAAAGCCATTTGATTTAAGGGTTTTATAGATGTCTAAGTATAAAGGATGTCTGGAAATAAGATGCTTAGGAATAAGATATTTAGGAATCAAAGATGATAGTATTTGGTTGTGCATGGAAAATGCTTTCAGAATGTTATGAACAAAAATTATATTTGTATTTAATTTATGAAACTAAGCATCACAATCTCATATAATTTTAATAAATAAATTAATTAAACAATAAAATTTAATATATTGGTAAAAATCAATTAATTAAGAATCAATAATAATTTTAATTATAAATATTTGAAATTTGAGTAATTTATAATTAACTTTAATTAATTAGTATATTTAATAAATGTAAGGTTAATATAATAATTAATCATTTTCATTTTAAATTAAGTTCAACATAATTAATTTTAATTTTAATTAAATTATATAAGAAAACATATTTTAATTAACACTATATAATATAAAAAGTGAAAAAGTGAGATAAAAATAAGATATGTTAATAAATAAAAAACTAAAAAAAAAAACTTTATAATATAATATGTTAATAACAAATGAAGTAATAAAAATTAATCTCAATAAATAATTAACTAATTATAAATAATCAATAATGATTCTATATTCATAATGGATGATCAAAATAAAATTAATCTCAATAAATAATTGTTTGGTTATTTAAAAAAATAAAAAGTAATCGATTATTATTATTGAAAAATGAATTTATGTACTAACTAAATTTAACTAATACTAGTTTACTAATTAAATATATTTAAGATGTTGTGAGCTAATTAATTAATAATTAATGTAAATAAGTAATTACATTTATTTCATAAATTTTTATTTATAGAAATAAATTAAGTAAATATTTTAATAGATTATTATTGATTTATTAAAATAAATAAATGTATTAATTTTGTTAAATTAATATTAACTAATTAACTATATTCAAAATGAAATTATATATAAATCGAAAAACAGAAGAAGAGGAGGAAAAGAGAAAACCCATAATTTTGTATGTGTAGGAATAAATTTTTCTCAAACAAAGTGTTAAAAATTGTGTAACAAACATGAGTTTTGAATGTCTGTGTCAATTCCATCCTGAAACCATTCAACCAAACGACTCCTTAGTGTTTTTTTAAAAACATGTTTACTTTTAGTGTCGAATTAAAATTGAAGTGATAGGATTCATATATAATAATAATGTTTAGGGAAATTTTCACAAATAAAAAAAATATCAAACTATTTACAGAAAATAACAAGAAGAAATATTGATAGACATTGATAGACTTCTATCAGCATCTATCAGTGATAGACTTTTATCATTTCTATCATTGATAGACCCTGATAGACTTCTATTAGCGTCTATCACAACCATCTAAAAATTTTACTATTTTATGTAAATAGTTTTCCTTATTTTTTATTTTTTAAAATTCTCTTAATGTTTATGTCATATATAAATTTTGTATAGTCTAGCTTTTTTTAAAATCGCATTAAAAGATTCCAAAGCGATTTTATCACTTAGAATCACTTTATGATATAATTCAATGTTTAGAGATGGGAATCAAACTTTTTTTTTATATCCGTGAGTGTCCAGACCAGCTTACGCGCACATCGACTAATCTTACGGGACAACCCGCCTGGCCCTACAACATTTGAGAATCAAACTTTCGACCTCTCATATCAATTACAGTACAGAGATTATTTTCGTTAAAAGTATGTTTATAAAACAATGTTTTAATTATTACAAATATCATAAATTAAGTGTAAATTAGATGCTCATGCTTAGTGTCCATTGCCATGTGTCATTCATGTATTTACCCATGTATTATCCATGTGCCTCAAGATAACACACTATTAGTGTCCATGTAACCACCTCCTACTTGACAAATTACCTATAAATAGTGGCATTTTGTGGGTTTTAATAGACACACTCATATTGGTGAAAATCCAAAAAGATTGGAGATAGTGGAGAAATTTGAGAGAAATTTTCATTTTAAGTTATTTTAGTTATTTTATTATTTTATATTATTACATTATATTTCTCTAATATTTGTATTTTCGTGGTGCCCGTTTTGCTCCTCAATTTTGCTGGGATCAAAACCCTTAGTGCAGCAGAAACATATTAGAATCTTATCTCAAAATTAATTTTAAAATTTTGAAATACTTCTACATTGGTAAAATAAATCTAAAAAAAACTAGGTTAAGTATATTGGATACAAAAAAATAGAAAAAAAAAAAAAAAAACTTAGGTTGCATCACCACCAATTGAAGTCCTTCCTTTTCTCTGAACCTTGAGGAAAAGTTTGTGGGAACCTTTTTAGTAAGGGGAAAAAACGCAGAGAACTCTTCTGAGAGAATTTTTAGAGAGAATGTTAGATCCAATTTGTTTCTGTTAGACACTATACTATATAAGGAAAAGAGAGAAAATTGGGAAACGTGAGTGTTATCCCACGTATTAAGTAACTCCCCTACGTGGGAGTTACAACAATATTAAAACTAGTTTAATATTAATTAAATTAATAATTAATAATTAGTTAATAATTAATAATTAATTAAATATAATTTAATTAACAAATTCATTTAAATCATATTTAAATGAATATCTCTGACATAGCCTATAGTTTTAATTCAATTAATTTAATTAAATTTAAATTAGATTAAATTAAATAACTAATTAATTCTCTAATTAATTAATTAGCAAATTAAATATCAAATATTTAATTTTAACCTTTTCTCTCATAACCTATAGTTTTAATGTACATCTAATGCACATTAATTTTAACCTATAGTTTTAATATAAATCTAATTCATATTAAAATAATATTTGAACAATTTCAAATATTTAATTCTCTTACAAATTAACTTTGAATCATATCCAAAATTATATTTATACTATAAAATTTAATTTATAAAATAAACTTTATATTATAATGTATCATTATACATTATATTTTTCCCTTAGTAAATTTGAATTTTTCCAATTTCATCCAAGAATAAATTACCTCAATATTCTTTACGAGCTAGGAAGGGGACCTAATGGACCTACAGATCAGAAGCTCCAACGATATGAGATTAACGGGCTAAACTCATTAACCATATTAATTAATATTCGTTAACTGTGGGTACACTCCACTAAAGACCCACAGCTGCACTCTTCTCACTGTAGATATATTTCTGTGTCCACGGATATAGACCAATAACAGCAAGTTAGTCTTTCACAAGTATTTGTAACACCAGCTGAGTCAAATTACCGTTATACCCCTGGGTTACTTCTAAATCCTTAAGTAAGCTCCTCTAATGAACAACCTGTTTATAGTCCAACTATCAAACAGAAACCCTCTCGGGCCAGTGAGAGGGTAGGGCCCTTTGTTCAAGTCCTGGAGACACCACTTAAGGGAACACTTATCTACTTACCCTAAAGTTGGGAAGGAGTGAAATCCATCTGGTATAATTATGTTCCTAGCTTCCCACTCAGTCTTGTCCCCAAAATGGTAGGCATATCGAGTCGGCAAACGGGCCACTCTCACCCATACAAATCAAAGGACAATCCCTCGTGAACAGGAGTTCATAATATACTCAAGATTAAGACTAAGTTGCCTAGGTCAACCTATTAAAATAGAAACCTAACCAGTCAACGAAGTTACATCTAGTGGTTACTATTTCGTGGTCCAGTCTTATGTAAACTCATTGCATAGGATACCCCCACTCGCATGTCTCCTACACGAACGCATTGGATCATTGCGTTTGTATCAAATACAAAGTGGGTCGTATCATAGTGTTACGAGGATAAGGTACCCAGCCCTATCCTTATACTATAGACCCTTTATGCTGTAACTTGAACATTGATCTCTATATGTCTCTACATATTGTTCAAGACTCATAAAACAACCTAGGATGTTAGTTTATTGGATTTTAGGGTTATTATAACAAGAGAAAATAATCAATAACATTTATTGAATAATAATGAATAACCATTTATTAATGACGGTCAAAATACAACATTTACTATCTACGAGTTTTAGGGCATAAAACCCAACGAAGTTTACAACACGTTATCAGCACGAGCTCTTGTTGTTTTCTTCGCTGAAGGTAAGTCCTAATGGTAGGTCGTTTTTATGTTTATTATAATTAAATGTTATTTTATATGTCTAGTATATATTAAATTTCTAATATAAATATAATATTTTTGTGATAGTGTTACCATGACAAATCTTACGAAATTAGAATTCGCAGCCCTTGACATTAATGGCAATAATTATTTGTCATGGGTGCTCGATGCTGAAATTCACCTAGATGCTATGAACCTGGGAGAAACAATTAAAGAAGGAAATACGACATCCAGTCAGGAGAAGGCAAAAGCCATGATTTTCCTTCATCATCATCTCCACGAGGAATTAAAAATGGAATATTTAACAATAAAAGATCCTCGTATCTTGTGGAAGAATTTGAAAGAGAGATATGATCACCAGAAAACGGTTATCCTGCATAAAGCTCGTTATGAATGGATGCATCTGAGGCTCCAAGATTTCAAATCAGTAACTGATTATAACTCCGCATTATTTAAGATCAGTTCAAAATTGTTGTTATGCGGAGAGAAAATTACTGATGCAGATATGTTAGAAAAGACATTTTCTACTTTTCATGTCTTGAATATGCTCATGCAGCAGCAATATCGAGAGAAAGGTTTTAAAAAGTATTCTGAATTAATTTCATGTCTTCTTGTGGCTTAACAAAATAACGAGTTATTGATGAAAAACCATGAATCTCGACCAACTAGAACAACACTATTCCCTAAAGTGAATGTTGTGAATTTTAATCATGGTCGAGGTCGAGGTCATGGTCGAAGTCGTGGCCGTGGCAGATGAAGAAATAATTATTACTTTCGTGGTGGTCGTTCTAATCATTTAAATTTCAAAAGATCCACACAAAATGATGATCATAAAGGAAAAACTCCACAAGATAAGAATTCCATAGGTGATGAACATAAATGCTTCCGATGCGGAATAACTGGACATTGGTCACATGTTTGTCGTAGATCGAAACACCTAGTTAATCTTTATCAAGCATCCCTGAAGGAAAAAGGAAAAAATGTGGAAGCAAATCTTGCATACTAGGATAATGATATATTTGACCCATCCCATATGACAAATTTGGATGTGGCGGACTTTTTTGAATCTTTTGAAGAGAAGATCGACACAATTAATCGAACATCAAATGTTTCTTTTGATTTTGAAAATATTTAGAATTAATGTTGTTTGTTTTTTTTAGATAAGGGTTAATTTTATATTTCAAGCTTTCTTTCTTTTATTATAATTTTTTTTTGTTTAAATGAAGAATTATGGACCGTTTTCATATGTTGAGTGACTTAAAAATGAGGAATGAAGATCTATGTCTGGCAGACTATGCAACTACACATACAATACTTACAAGTAGAAAATATTTTTCCAAACTAACAATGCTGGAAGCAAAAGTCAATACAATAGCAGGTTCTGCAAACCTAATTGAAGGATTTGGAAAAACAAATATTATTTTGCCTAAAGGAACAAAATTTACAATTGACAATGCATTGTTCTCCAGTCAATAAAAAAGAAATCTACTAAGTTTTAAAGATATACATTGCAATGATTATCATATTGAGACTGATAGAAAGAATGAGATAGAATATTTTTATATCATATCTATTGTCTCATATGAAAAACGTATACTGGAAAAGTTGTCTGCTTTATCTTCTGGATTATATTATACTCATATACGAGTAATTGAAACATATGCAACAATGAACCTGAAGTTCATGAATCCAGATATATTTACTATTTGGCATGACAGATTAGGTCATCCAAGATCTATAATGATGAGAAGAATAATTGATAATTCACATGGACATCCATTGAAGAGCCCGAAGATTCTTCAATCTAATGAATTGTCATGTGATGCTTGCTCTCAAGAAAAATTAATAATTAGATCATCACCAGCTAAAGTGGGGATTGAATCACCTACATTTTTGGAACGTATTCATGGTGATATATGTGGACCTATTAACCCACCTAGTGGACCATTTAAATATTTTATGGTATTAATAGACGCATCCAGTAGATGGTCACACATATGCTTATTATCAAGTCGAAACCTTGCATTTGCAAGATTAGTTGCTCAGATAATTAAGTTAAGAGCACAATTTCCTGATTATTCAATTAAGACCATTCGTCTTGATAATGCTGGTGAATTTACATCCCAAGCTTTTGATAATTATTGTATGTCAATTGGGATAAATGTTGAACATCCTGTAGCTCATGTTCATACACAAAATGGTTTAGCAGAATCATTTATAAAACGTTTGCAATTAATTGTTAGACCATTACTTATGAGAGCTAAACTACCTACATCTATATGGGCTCATGCTATTTTGCATGCAGTGTCATTTGTACGCATTAGGCCAATAGCTTATCATAAGTACTCGCCATTACAATTAGCTTATGGTCAGGAGCCAAATATTTCCCATCTAAGAATTTTTGGATGTGCAGTATATGTTCCAATTGCTCCACCACAACGTACTAAAATGGGTCCTCAAATGAGGTTAGGAATATATGTTGGATATGATTCCCCATCAATTATTAAATTTCTTGAACCCCTGACGGGTGATGTATTTACTGTACGATTTGCTGATTGTCATTTTAATGAGACAAATTTTCCAACATTAGGGGGAGGAATTAAGAAGTTGGAAAAAGAAATTACATGGAATGCATCTTTATCGTCTCATTTAGATCCCCATACAGATCAATGTGAACTTGAAGTTTAGAAAATAATTCATTTGCAAAATATAGCAAATCAGTTACCATATGCATTTATAGATACAAAGAAAGTAACTAAATCACATATACCAGCTGTAAATGTCCCATAAAAAATTGATATCTCAACGCAGCAAATTGTCACTAATGAGTCTGGAACACGCCAGAAGTGTGGTAGACCAGTGGGTTCTAAAGATAAAAATCCTCGAAAAAGAAAAATAGTCAATAGCCAAAAAGACTTGGTTGGGGATGTAAATACTCATGAAGAAATCATTGACATGACTAGTGAAGAAGGTGAAATACCTAAAGATAATAATGAGCTTTCAATAAACTATATCATGACAAGAAAAAGATAGAACCGAACTAATGTAGTTATTGACAACATTTTTGCATATAATATTGCTCTTGATATTATATCTGAAAATGAAGATTCTGAACCAAAATCTATTGAAGAATGTCGACATAGAAAATATTGGATTAAGTGGAAAGAAGCAATTGAGGCATAATTAAATTAACTTTCAAAACGTCAGGTTTTTGGACCAGTAGTCCAAACACCAGAAGATATCAAACCTGTGGGATACAAATGGGTATTTGTGAGGAAAAGAAATGAAAAAAGTGAGGTCGTAAGATATAAAGCAAGACTAGTTGCACAAGGGTTTTCACAAAGACCTCATATTGATTATGAGGAAACATATTATCCAGTGGTGGATGCAATTACACTAAGATTTTTAATTGGCCTAACTGTGTATGAAAATCTGGATATGCATCTTATGGATGTAGTCACAACATACTTATATGGATCTCTTGATAATGATATTTATATGAAAATTCCAGAAGGATTTAAGGTATCTGAAACATATAAATCAAATTCTCGAGAATTGTATCCAATAAAGTTACAGAGATCACTATATGGATTAAAACAATCTGGACGAATGTGGTATAATCGTCTGAGTGGATATTTGTTGAAAGAAGGATATCAAAATAATCCAATATGACGGTGTGTTTTTATAAAGAAATCTCAGTTAGGGTTTGCCATTATAACTGTATATGTTGACGACTTAAATATAATTGGAACTTCTGAAGAGCTTTCAAAGGTAATAGAATATCTTAAGAAAGAATTTGAGATGAAAAATCTCAGAAAAACAAAATTTTGCCTTGGCTTGCAAATTGAGCATTTAGCAGATGGGATATTTGTTCATCAGTCAACTTATACAGAGAAAATTCTAAAAAGATTCTATATGGATAAAACACATCCATTAAACATTCTAATGGAAGTTCATTCACTGGATGTAAAGAAAGATATATTTCGGCCTCGAGATGATAATGAAAAACTTCTTGGTCCTGAAATACCATATCTTAGTGCAATTGGTGCACTTATGTATCTTGCTAATAATACAAGACCAGATATTGCATTTTCGGTAAATTTATTAGCTAGATATAGTTCTTCTCCAACAAAAAGACATTGGAATGGAATTAAACATATACTCTGTTATCTCCGAGGAATGATTGATATGAGTTTGTTTTATTCAAATAAATCGTATTTTGATCTAGTTGGTTATGAAGATTCTGGATATTTATCTGATCCACACAAAGCGAGATCTCAAATAGATTATCTATTCACATGTGAAGGAACTGCTATATCATGGCGATTGGTGAAACAAACTATAATGGCTACTTCCTCAAATCATGCCAAAATTCTTGCAATTCACGAGGCTAGCAGAGAATGTGTATGGCTAAGATCAATGTCTCAACACATTCGTGAAACATGTGGCTTGTCATCTAGTAAAAGTCTTCCGACAATATTATACGAAGACAACACCACATGTATAGCCCAAATCAGAGGATATATTAAAGGAGATAGAACAAAGCATATTTCACCCAAGCTTTTCTATACTCATGATCTTGAAGAAAATGACGACATCAATGTACAACAAATTTGTTCGAAAGATAACTTGACGGACTTATTTACAAAATCGTTACCCACCACAATTTTTGAAAAATGGGTACACGACATTGGAATGCGGCGGCTCAAAGATATTAAGTGATGTTTTCATGAGGGGAGCAAAATGTTGTATTTTATAAGAGTATAAATTATACGAAATATGTACTCTTTTTTCTTCACTAGGATTTTTTTTCCCATTGGGTTTTTTCCTAGTAAGGTTTTAATAAGACATATTATATATATATATATATATATATATATATATATATATATATATATAATAGGGCATCTAAGGGGGAGTATTACAAATATCATAAATTAAGTGTAAATTAGATGTCCATGCTTAGTGTTCATTGCCATGTGTCATTCATGTATTTACCCATGTATTATCCATGTGTCTCAAGATAACACACTATTAGTGTCCATGTAATCCAATTCCTACTTGACAAATTGTCTATAAATAGTGGCATTTTGTGGGTTTTAATAGACACACTCATATTAGTGAAAATCCAAAAAGATTGGAGATAGTGGAGAAATTTTAGAGAAATTTTCATTTTAAGTTATTTTAGTTATTTTATTATTTGATATATATTTTATTATTATATTATATTTCTCTAATATTTGTATTTTCATGGTGCCCGTTTTGCTCCTCAATTTTACAACATTAATATTTTTTTCTAATATAGTAATTATTATACCTACATATTCATTTCTCAATCCACCATACTGGGTCATCAGACCAGCTACAATAATTCAATTAAAAGAGCTATTTCACAATTCAGTAATATATTATTATATGGTAGTGAATTCTTTTGACAAACGTCATTTTGATCCTTCACATTTTATTTCGCTTTATAAGGGCATGTTTAGAAGTGATTTTAAAATCGTTAAAATCACTTTTATCATTTTTAAATTCACTAAAAAAACACATTTTAATAACTCAAAATCAATTTAATTTTCAATTTTACACTTTTAAATGTAATTTTCAATCATCAAAATTAATTTTGAATGATTAAAAACATATTTCACGATGATTTTGAAAATGACAAAAGTGATTTTAGTTATTTTAAAATCACTCCCAAAGAGGCCATAAAACTCATTTGTTTTGTTCTTTAAGCTTTTTTTCTTGATTGCCATGGCTGATAACTCATACCGAGATATTCACTCACCCATTTTCTTACTATCCAATATCTGTAATTTGGCCTCCGTGCTTCTGGATTCTTTAAATTACAGACTCTGAAAATTTCATCTTCACAAAATTCTGAAAGCGCACAAGCTTTTTGGTTTTGTCGATGACTCTACTCCAAAACCTGTTGAATTCTTTGAAACCATGCATACCACCTCATTTATAAATTATTTACCAAAATTTTACTTTACAACATAACTATGTGTTATTAAAAATATCATAACTTTTTGGTCCAAGTGATTTTGAAATAGATAGTGAAGATTATTTCTTGAATATATTTTCTTGATTATTATATATTGTACAAAAAAGAGAATAAGTACAAATATTTGATAATTACAATTAAGAAAATAACAAAAATGGTGGATCTTGATTCCCTAAAATTCTCCTAAAATATATTTAATATTGACACCCTCCCTCAAACTCAAGATGGTAGAGTGGCAACCAACTTGAGTTTGGTGAATAACTGATTGAAGCGACCAGATGACAAAACTTTAGTGAAGATATCAGCTGGTTGTTCGGCAGTAGAAATAGATCATAAGATGAGAGTATTACTTAGTAGGTGATGACGGACAAAGTGATAGTCATTCTCAATATGTTTGGTGCGCTCATGGAAGACATCATTATGAGCAATATGGATGACACTGTGATTATCACAATGAAGTATAGTAGCAGACTGTTGAGGTGCACCTATGTCTGCAAGGAGCCGACGGAGCCGTAATAATTCTGAGGTAGTGTCAGCAAGAGCACAATATTCAGATTCAGTGCTAGAACGAGAGACAACACTTTGTTTCTTTCTCCGCCAAGAAATGAGAGAATCACCTAAATAGAAGCAGTAGCCTGTAGTAGAACGTCGATCAGTGGGATCACCAGCTCAATCAGCATCGGGATAACCAGATATCACAAGAGAGGACTGGGAAGAGAACTGAAGGCCATGTCCCAAGGTACCTTTGACATAGCGAAGGATACGAAGAACAACAGTGTAATGAATGGTCCTTGGAGCAGCAATGAATTGACTAACAATGTGAACAACATATGCGATATCTGGTCGTGTCACTGTCAGATAAATAAGACTGCCAACAAGTTGATGATACATGCTTGCATCTTCAAGAGGAACACCTTCAAATGGGGTCAGATGAACATTGAGATCAAGTGGTGTGGAAGCAGTGGCAGTATTAGTGATACCTGAGCGAGCCAGCATATTAGAAGCATATTTGGCTTGAGACAATAAGTAACCATCAGATCGCATCGAAACTTCAAGACCAAGGAAGTAATTGAGTGATATGAGATCTTTCATCTCAAATGTTCGCCAAGGTAGTGTTGCAGATCTGATATGGTCTGAGGATCATCACTTGTGATAATCATATCATCAACATATAGAAGAAGAAGAATCATACCATGAGGTGTATGTTGTGTAAAGAGTGTTGTATCATGAGTGCTCGAATTAAATCCTAATTGAGTGATGGTAGAGCTGAAGGTGGCATACCAAGCTCGAGGAGCTTGTTTCAAACCATACAATGCACGACGAAGAAGGCATACTTTCTGCGGTGGAGGAGAAGTGCCTGGAGGTGGTTTCATATATACTTCTTTAGATAAAGTCCCATTGAGAAATGTATTCTTGACATCCATCTAAAGGAGGGGCCACTGTTTGGCCGCTGCAACTGCTAAGAGACTTCGAACGGATGTCATCCGAGCTACAGGAGCAAAGGTCTCTTCATAATTTATGCCATATTCTTGTGACTAACCTTTTGCCACAAGTCGTGCTTTGTATCATTCAATGGACCCATCAGAGTGTGTCTTTATTTTATAGATCCATTTGCAACCAATGGGTCTTTTACCAGGAGGTAGATCAACATAGTCCCACGTGTGTGTCTTTTCTAAGGCCTGAAGTTCCTCTTTCATTGCTTGCTGCTACAAAGTATTAGTACTGGCCTCGTGATAAGAGGGGTTCCACTAAGGAAGCTATAGTAGAAAAACAATGAAAATCTTGGAGATGACTGGGAGTTTCCTTTACCCGAGTGGAGCGACGAACAATGGGTGCAAGAACAGGCGCAGGTTCCTCAGTGGGGACAAATGACTGATGTGGGTCCACAGAGATTGGTATAGATTGATCAAGCTCAGTATCATGAATAGGCTCTGAACGAATAGACTCCGATAAAGGAAAGATATTAATGGAAGCATCAGTAAAGAAGGATTGGGGACTTGAGAGAGAGATATGAAATGATGAAAGCGTAGAGAACATAGTATGTTCCCAAAAAGTGACATGGCGAGAGATGCGAAGCCTATTAGATAGGGGATCCCAACAGCGAAAACCTTTATGTTCGGTTCCATAGCCAAGGAAGCAATAAAGACGAGCACTCGGTTCTAATTTTGTATGTTCATGAGGAGAAAGTAGAACAAAACAATCACAACCAAAAACTTTAAGATTAGAGTATGTAGGAGGAGTACCATATAATCGTTCGAAAGGAGAGATGTTCTGAAGGACAGACGAAGGGAGACGATTGATGGTATATACAGAGGTAAGTGCAGCCTCACCCCAAAATTTCTCAGGACAAGAAGTAGACAGAAGTTGAGCACGAATAGAATCTAGAATATGCCGATGTTTACGCTCTGCTCGCTCATTCTGTTGAGATGTATGAGGACAAGAGTGCTAAATGAGCGTGCCCTGTTGGGTTAGAAAAGTAAGAAGATTGGAGTCCTTATACTCCATGACATTGTTTGTTCGAAGAATCTTAATAGTGCGGGAGAATTGAGTTTGAATCATATGAGCAAAATCAATATAAATTTGAGGTAAGGCATAACGATTTTTTAGGAAGAATATCCATGTAAAACGAGAAAAATCATCAGTGAGTAAGACAAAATAACGATAACCATTGACAGTAGTAGTGGGAGCAGGACTCCAAATATGAGAGTGAATTAAGTCAAACGGTTGATCACATAGAGAATTTGACTGAGAAAAAGATAAGTAGGTTTTGCAAGTTTACAGTTTAAACAATCAAAAGGAACAAACTTGCTAACATATTTAAGTTTCTACCAGAAATTAAATGAGAAGAGAAGAGGCAGACCAAGACGGAGTCAGATTAAGCAGTCGGGACAGAAATGGGGAAGGGTTGAATGTGGAGCTCAAACAATCTTCCCACTTTGCGACCCATACCAATCGTCTGTCCTGTCTGTGGATCCTGAACCTGACAACCATGAGAAGAAAAAGAAACAGTTAGGCCAAGATCACATAATTGTCCTACGGAGGTGAGATTAAAGGACAGGTTCGGGACATGATAAGTGTTGGGAAGGGTCAATGTGGGCATATGATTACAACAAGCAAAGTCAAGAAGCCATCGATTACCTGGTGAGACAGCAATGGCAAAGGAGGTAGACGAAATTAACTATTTTAGTAAGTCCTGAAGATCACTTATCTGAGGGTTGAGAGGGGATGGATCATCAGAAGGAGTGGTAGCAGCAACAGAGGAATCAGGTTTAGTAAATTGCTTTGACTTTGGTGGATAACCTGGCAGTCTAGGTGATCGCGTGGGACAATTGTCCAAAATATGACCACGTTTGTGACAATACATGCATTCTATTTTAGGACAATCAATGAATTTATGACCAGTGAGCTTACAGTTTTTACGGAAGAGAGCTCCAGAAGAATTGTGTGAATGAGTGCTTGCAAGGACGACTTCTGATTGCTTGGAGGGGATGCTGCCAAGTTGTTTTTCTTCAAATAGAATTTCCTGAATCGATGTATCCAATGATGGTAAAGGACTGCGATGTAGTAATGCAGCACGGACAGATTCATATTCTGGGCCAATGCGCCATAATTTTCTCCCAATTAAGAAGTTTTCATTTGATGAGCCCAAGTAAGATAGTTGGTCTCATCTAGGATAGTACTAATGGGACGAAAAATATGATCTTTTTCCATGATAATTAGTTGAGTGACAAAAAAAGAGTTGAGTGACGGCGGCTAGGTTAAAACGTAGGCTCTGATACCATGAATATTATTTCTTGAATATATTTTCTTGATTATTGAATCTTGTACAAAAAAGAGAATAAATACAAAGCTTTGATAATTACAATTAAGGAAATAACAAAAATGGTGGATCTTGATTCCTTAAAATTCTCCTAAATATATTGTATTCACAGATAGATTCTCTTGTGTCATTTTCAAAATGACTTCCAAACATACTTTTATCAATTCAAAATCAACTTTAATTGTCTAAAATTCACATTTAGAAGTGCAAAATCAAATATTCAATTCATTAAGAATGACTAAATACATATTTCAAAATGATTTTATATGTGCAAAAGTGATTTTAACCATTTAAATATTACTACTGAAAATCTTCTTATTTCATGAATTCGACTTTCAAGAAAGCCCATTATATTTGAAAGTTCAAAGTTAGTTGCTTATCTAGGAAAACTATGAGAAATAACTAAAATAAATTTACAAGATAAGAGAAATATCCAAGTTGAGAGTGCTTTGTAAAAATACTTAATAAATTTTTAGGAGAAGAGAATGAAAATTTTTCTTTTTATTTATATCTCTAGTATGTATATCTGTCTATGTAGTCAAACCAGCACAATCGAAGTTTATTTCTTTAAAATAAAAAAAAAAATGTGTTTTGTATTCTCTTACCCATAATTAACATAGAGAAAATTGGAGCAAAATTTTTTCTTCCCATTTATACCCCCAAATTGATAAGTTTTTTTTTAAAAAAAAAAATAAAACGAATAAATGTTTTGTATCCTCCCATCCCTCATAATTTTTATATATTTAGTTAATTTACGATTCTTAATCATAAGATAACTATAAGATTCCGATTTTTGTTTTTAAATATCATTTAGATTTACTAGTAAATATATTTAATAAATTTAAATTTAAAATTAGTTATATATTTTAGTTGCATTTAACAATTTTTAATCATAAGATAGCCATATAAGATTATATATAAATTTTTCATATATCACTTAAATTTCCTTATAAATAAATTTAACGATTTTTAAATCTAAAAGTTATTTTCTATAATTTAGTTGCATTAAACAATTTTAAAATCCTGAAATATTGGCGTGGAGTTAAAAGATTTAAATACAAAACATTTTTTTTAAAAATTATAGTTGAATGAAAAACAAAACTCTATCTTTCGGCCCAAATTTCCAGTATTCAAAGTTAATCCAAAACTTAAGCTGTATCACAAAGATGAAAATGTAGATGTAGATGAAGACAAATTTCAGGTAGATGTAGAGCGAGAAAGAGATGAATATAGAGATCCTCGAAGGGAGAGGTTAAGAGACATAAACGCACATAACGATGTAAAAGAAGACACCCAATGCGTTTTTCACTCTTCATTTAATGGTTGCAGGTAATCATTTCTATTGATGTGCTATTTTTCCTTGATACATTCAACATGCAAAGGCAGGTTTGAATTGATTTAGAGGTTTAAAGGTTCCAACTCCTTACATTTTTCCTAAATTTAATTGTCTAACATGTCACAGGGGCGGGAGTTAGGATATACTCATATATAGATTATGGACCCTAAAATGTACTTAGTTATAGTTGTATATAACACTTTTTCATGGGTGGAAATTAGGATATATACTTACTCAATATTATATGGTATCCATAAATACACCTAGTTATAGGGGCTCAGCTGAACAACTTTGTGCTCTTATTTCTACACTTATAGCCAAATTCATTGAAAAAATTTGAGTTATATATATTTGTTTACTTTGTGTTATTTGATTATGCCAAGTAGATAATTATAGATTAAATTACAAATTTAGACCCTATAGTTTGAAAAAAAGTAAGGGTTTAGTTCCTATGGTTTTGAAAGTTAGAATTTAGTCTCTATGGTTTGATAAAACCTTATAAATAATCTTTATGGTTTCATAAAACCTCCATAATTAAATAGTCTCATGAACTATTTAGGAAGGTTTTATCAAACTATATGGACTAAATTCTAATTATAAACTATAAGGACTAAATTTTAACTTTCTCTAAACTACAGGGACTAAATTTGCAATTTAACCACAATATTACAAAAAAAAATTTTCTTCAAAAACTTACATTGCACAAAAGGTTGATATTAAAAATAGGTTTATATACTTTTCATGGACTAACAATTGAGGGGTTTGTGTTTTCCAAGTAATAAGATAGTTGTTGCATGAATCTTTAAAGTTTGCATGTAAGTCGTGATTGTTTTGATATTTTCGTTTTTAGTAGGATGTTGAAATCAACTACACTTTTCCATGTTTTACCATTGTTATTATTGTACTTGTATTTATGCATATATACATCACGACCATAGTGATCCCTAAATAAGTTTTGAGTATGTGAGTTTGGTTCCAAAGATTAATTTAAGAGCTACTTAGACACATTCAGCAATTGAGGTAGAGTTGAGAAAAATTAGCAATTTTGGTATTTTTATTTACGTTTTATCTCCCCAATTTATTTATATATTTTTTTTTATTTGACGTCCTTATTTATAAGGTAGTTGGAAAAAAATTGCACAATTTATTTAAAAGATTTTGTCATAGTAAAACTATTAAAATCTACTAAAATATACATTTAGTCATTTTTGCAAGAAAATATTGTTTTTGTGCTTTTTTAAATCCTACTTTTAAAATATAGTTATTTCTTTTGTGAACCTTATATCTGTTTGTTCTGTCGCTGGTGTAGTTTTAACCACCTATTTCTTTATTTTATTATTATTTTTAATTGTTGTTGTGAAATAGCATCTAATGTGTGTGTAAGTTCAATTGTGAGAGTTTTGATATTCCCAAGCCTATATATGCATTGATGTTCATCCTATCAATAATTTGTCTAGAAAACAAAAACATTATCATACAAAAACACTTTTCATCATATTAAAATCGCCCGATATCACAGATAGCAGCTATTAGTGATAGTTATATTGGTAAATGACTAAAAAGCCCATGTACACCATTTCGTACTTCTTCTTCCAGTTTTTTCAAACCGAAAGCTATCACTGATAGCACCTATCAGTGATAGCCACTCATAGCTACTATCAGTTTCTATCACTGATAGCTGCTATCAATGATAGCTTTCAATTTGAGAAATATTAATAAACTTGAAATAGTAACAATGAAATATTAACTTTCAATTTGCTATCAGATATCGTTGGCTCTTATTGATACACTTTCATCAATTGGAATCAAAGTTGAAATATAAACACTTCAAGGCTATTAGTGGCTATCAGTGATAAACTTTTATAAGTAGTTATCAATTTTGAAAGGAAACTATCAACTTTCAAATATTAACATTTAAAGCTATAAGTTATAGAAGTCTATCAATGAGAGGTCTATAAGTGACTATCGCTGATATCTATCTAAGTCATATCACCAATATCATTAATATCATTCATTTAACTGATATATACATAAGTCATATTATTGATATACGAATATCATTGATAGCTTCTATCAATGGCTTATCGATAACTTTTAGCAGTGGCTATCAATGATAGACTTTCATCAAATGGAATCGACTTTTATATCATTGATATCATCGACATATGGATATCACCTAAGTTCTATCACTAATATCATTGATATCACCTATATCGTGGTTATTGGTGATAGCTTCTATCACTAATAACATGCTATCAAAGATAACTTCAATCATTCCTTTTTACCATCAAATAACATGCTGTTGTTGATAGCTTCTATCATTGATAACATGCTATTTGTGATAACTTTTAAGCATCCCACTTACACTTTAGTTCGAGATTCAACTTTATTAATTAAATTCATTAAGTTGGTTATCAATGATAGACTTCTATAAGTTGTTATTAAATGTGAAACAAAATCATCAAAGATTAAGCTATCAATGATAGAAAATATTAGTGACTATCTTTGATAGACTTTCATTAGTGACTATCAATTTTGAAAGATTAACACTCAAAACTATCAGTGGCTATTATTGAGAAACTTTTATCATGATTATCAATAATAGACTTTTATCACTAATAGACTTCTATCATTGATATCTACCTAAGTTCGATATCATTGTTACATGACTATGACTGATATCTATCCAAGTTCTATTACTAATATCACTGATAATTGATATTACCAATACACAAATATTTAGTGAATTATTTTCTAACATTTAAAAATATGAGTAGCCAGTGAATTCTGTAATTAATGATAACATTCTTTGAATGGCTAATTTATAAGTATATCAGTGGCTATTACTGATAGATTTATATTATTATGTCATAATAGTGAAGTCTATCACTGATAGCTACTAATAGATTCTATAAGTTTTAGACTTTTAGTTTTATCTTGAGTATTTACTAATAAATTAGTATACATTAGTTGATAAGAGTTTATAAGTCATAGATTTCTATCGCTGATCGAAGTAGTTTGCCAGTGCTAGAAGCCTATCATTGGTAGACTATAATAGACTTAGTATATTAATGATATCATAGGCCATCAGTAATAGAAGTTTATTAATTATTATTGATAGACTATATAATTTTAAAGTCCTATAAAAAAAAACACAATTATTGGCCTGTTTAATTGGGAAGGTTTGGAGAGAGGAGGGGATTGAGGGGATGGAAGAAAAAAAAAGTTTAAAAAAAGAGGGAAGAAAAATGGGAGAAAAAACGGAAAAAGGAAAGAACATTTTAAAAAAAAAATAAAGAAAGAAAGAAAGAAAGTGAAGAAGAATGGAAGCAAAAACGGAGAAAGGAAAGAAAATTAAAAGGGGAGACTAATGGAAGCAAAGCTAGAGAAATGAAAGAAAAATTAAAAATAAAATCAAATAAAAGAGAGAGAAAGGGAAGAAGAAGTACAACAAAACAAGGGAGGGCAAAATTAGAAATTAAAAAAGATTCAAGAGTTGAGTGGTCAACACTTCCATATTTTGTAAATATTTTAAAGAGGTGACATATTTTTAGATTTTTTTCTCTTATTGTTCTATCCATTATAAATATCCTTTCATTTAAACACTTTTGACAAAAACTGCTTCAAATAAAAACACTCATGTGTTTGACAATATTTTCTCAAAAGTATTTTTATATACAAATTTGTCTGATTTGCTATATATTGAAAGTGTATATATTAATGTCAAATTACTATAAAGAACAACAATAAAACACTATGAACTGATAATTTAAAATAATAGTCGTCGAAGTTGGTGGTAGTGGCGACTATCAGAGTTGGCCACCGGTGGTGGTTGTCGGTAGTAGCCACCAGAGTTGGTTGTTGGAAGTAGTCGCCGAAGGTGGTCGTCTAAGGTGACCGAAGGTGGCCTCTGGTGGTGCAGAAGTAACTGTTGGTGGTGTTTGTCAAAGTTGACTGTTAGAGGTGGGCCCCAGGTGGTGGTGGTCGGAGTTGGCCGTAGGTGGTAGTTGCCAAAGTTGGTCGTCGGAGGTGGACACGGTAGTGGTTTGTCCAACACCACCCTAATATAATTATTATTGCATTATATAATAATTAAAATTGTATTTTAGCTTAATTAGAATTGAGTTGCAACATGAAAATATATGGGAAGGAAGTTTCAAGTTTAATTATATTATATAATGTAATAATGAAAGAAAGACAATAATAGAAGAAAAAAGATGGAATGAAAGAACAAAATGATGGAGGACTTGATTGGTGGGGACAGAGGACGACATGTCGTAAAGCGATTGCTAAAATTGCATGCATTATTGAATTATTGTTGCTAATTAATAATTATATTTACATTTAAAGAGCGTTGGTTTTGTTGGATATGGACGTTGCTGAACTTGCAAGTTCAAACTTCAAACACGAGCGCCAAGTGTACCGTTAAATGTAATAGGTTTAAAAATTTTGAGAAATTATTATCTATTGAAAAAATATCAAATTAGTTATAAATATAGAAAAATTTTATTCTCTATCAGTGGGAGACTGCGATAGACTTTTATCACTCAAGCGATATAATTTTATTGTGGTCTATCGCTGATAGGCAGTAAAAATTTTCTATGTGTAAATAGTTTAGCTCATTTTTCTATATTAATAAACAACTCTTAAATTTTTCTAATTTTAGTTTATTTTGATCTTTATTTTTTACAATATTCATTTTAGTCTTCATACTTTCAATTTTCGTTTATTGTGGCCTCTATACATTTAAAAAGTGACAATTTGGTCCCTTAAAAATGAAATAAAAGTGAAAATAAGAGGATAAAAATGGTCACATTTTAAAAGTATAGAGACCAAAATGAACCAAATTTGAAAGTATATTAACCAAAATAAACCGTTTAAAAGTAAAGAGACTAAAATGAACCAAAGCTAAAAGTATAGGAACTAAAGTAATATTTAAACTAATATAATAATATTATTATGGGAAAAATACATTTTTGTCCCTAAATTTTTTAATCTATTTCCATTTGGTCATAGGTTTCAAAATGTTACACTTTTTCCTCTAAGTTTTAAGTTTAATTTATATTTGGTTCTTGGATGTTATAATGTTGCATTTTTACCCTTTGAGTTTTGAGTTTTGTATTCATTTGGTTCTTAGGTTTTAATATTTTACATTTTTACATTCGAGTTTTCGTTAATGCTCACCTTAGTATATGGCGTTAAGTTTCAGTTAATTGATTTAAAATAATTATGAAGTAAAATTTTATAATTAATATTAATAGGGATGAAAAACTAGTTAAAGCTAATTAATTATAATTGTTTAATTATTTTAAATTCATTAGTAAACTACATTAAATACTGAAAATGTGTATTTAGTAAAAATCAAGTTTAAAAGTGTAAATCTTGAAACCTAGGGATCAAATAAAAACAAAATTCAAGAGTAAATGTAATATTTTGAAACTTATAGACCAAAATGGAAATTAAATTCAAAACTTAAAGGTAAAAGTATAATATTTTAAAATTTAGGGATCAAATGTAAACTAGATCCAAAACTTTTAAGACCTAAAAAATATTGTTTTTCTACTATTAATAAGTTAAAATATCATTTTGACCTCTATACTTTGGGTTCTATTTTGGTCCATGTAATTTTAATTATCTAATTTTAGTTCTTATACTTTTAATAAATTTTAAACTTAGTCTCTGTACTATCAATAAATTTTAAATTTAGTCATTTAAAGTTAATTTTTTTCATCAATCAATTTTTTTTTTTATTGAAATTGGTTAATAATAATAATATTTTTCATGGAAGAAAAGATAATATGTAAATATATTTTCACTATTAAGGGATGATATATAGACTAAATTTTTGGAAAAAGTGAAAAAAGATATTAATTGTAGTAACTAATTTTAAACTTATTGAAAGTATAGGCACTATAATTAGACAATTGTGTGAGGAAAAATCTCTCACTTTTATTACAGGAATAAATAGAAAAATAACATAAAAACTAAAAGAAAGCCATACAACTAGGAACACAAGAATTAACGTAAAAAACTCCAAATTAGGCAAAAAAAACCCACAAACGAGAAAATTCTACTATGTAAAAAATTATTACAATTACACAGAAATCTCTCCCTAACCCCAATTACAACAGCATTCTCTTCGAGCATTACACAATTGAACTAGTATACCTAGCTTAGAGTGCTTCAAATTGGAATGATTAGAAACAAAAAAACATAAGCTCATTTTGTAGTGTTTGGAGCTCATCACTCTTTTAACCTTTCAAATGTGAGATAATTACACTTCTAATAATATTTTGCTAAAATCTAATAAGTTGAAATTACACAAACTGATATAGTAACCAAAATAGCATATAACCATACCATATATAAAAAAGGGTTATGGGGGAAAATCTTTTGTCTTCCATTTTTGCCCTCAAAGTTTTCACTTATGCCCATTTTACCCTGAACATTTTTTTTTATAAGTTGCTTGATGCTTTGCCTTGGTAAATCATCTCCAAGTGCAATGGATTAAAGGTCGGTAAATCTCTATGCATGGTTCTCTAAGTTCTTTAATTAAGTTCTCCAAGACTAAATCAAGTTATATCCACCAAAGTCTTTACTTGAGAAGTTTGGGTTGGGCTTTTATATGTTCAAGCCCAAACAATGTTGTAGCTGATTTTTAGTTAGGAAATGGGTTTTGGGATATCGGGCTTTCTACATTAATAATCTATTTGAATAGGCCCAATTACATAAAAGACCTAAACTCGGCCCGTTTACTATTCTGTTTGAGATTTAGGTGTAATTATAATTTGACTGTGTTGGAAAGTAATTGAAATGTAATAGTAAATGGATTGTTTTTGGTTGTGTTTATAAACGTGTAGAAATAATGGACTCAAACGTAATGAGATTACTTTTTATTATATTTACCTGTGTAATTGTTAATAGAAAAGTGATATTTTACCATAATACCCTCAAAATTTTAAAAAATTTAATACCCAAACTAAGGATTTATAAAAAGAAATAATAATTATTTTAAATTTCCTTAATCTAATTCACTTTTTAATTTGATTGGACATTTATTTTTTCAAAATGATGTTTTTTTAGCTGATAGAATATTTCTGACACACACATATATATATATATATATAATATGAATAATATGTTCTTTTTCGTTTTTAAAAAAAAATAATAATCTCGATCTGCAATCTTAAACTAAAACTAGAAATACCTAATGTGTTTGGTTTTCATAGAGCAAGTTGGAGCGAGAGTAAGATCAAGCCTGAGTGAGAATGAGAGTGAGAGAAGAATTTTTCTATGAAATCACATATTTGAAACTCAATTTCAAGTTTGGAAGCTCAAAAAATAACAATAATTTCGCTCTGCAATCTTAAATCAGAGCGAGAAGTACCTAGCGTGTCGGGTTTTGACCACATAGTAAGGGTTGGAGAAAGAGCGAGAGCGAGACCGTACCTGAGCAAGAGCGAGATCAATCATGGTCGAGAGTAAAAAATGCAGAGAAATAAATAAGGGATTTAGAAAAAGTGCTAGGATGGAGAGAAAAAAAGTGTGTATGAAGTTTGATATTTCTGGATTTTCTTGGTCTTTAGAGGAAAGATTAGTGTGTTTTTGCTCAAAATAGAGGTGTACAGATTGAGGGAAGGCAAAGGCAAAGTACTTCAAAATCTAGGTAGGTCCCATTTAGTTCATCTATTGTAATCAAGTTGACACCTCGTGTGGGAGCAATAGAATTGCAAGAATGGGGTAATGTTAAAACGTGGGCCCCACCAACACTTTACGTTTACAGAATTGGGTAAACAACCACAAAAGTAACCAAGTGTATTGTAATTTAATATATATATTTTTTAAGTTTAAAATTTTAAAATATCATTTTTTTAATTCTAAAATTTTATATGACATTTATTTTGTTTTGTTTTATTGTTTTAAGTTTTTAAAAACAATGGCTAATTTTTAAAATAAAACCACGATTAATTTTTATTTGATATTGTAAATATTAATTTAACTTTAACTAAGAAAAACATGCTATCATTATTAGATGCAAGTTTAATTTTCAATTATCCCACTTTCTTCTATTAAAGATAAAATAAATGTGAAAAAAAAAAACACCCACAATAATAAACATAATGTCATTTTGCAATTAGTCAAAATACAAATGCATGAAACTATATATAAACATAATGTCATAAGATTCAGAAAGAATTTCAGTTTATTTTAAAAAAAAAACCATAATCACGCTTTGTTAATTACAAGACTTAGCAAAGGCAAGGATATGCAACATTGAAAAAATTAAAATAAATTAATGTGAAAAAAATTGAGACATACCATAAATGATTAATTTGCCGTAAAGAAAAAATAATTATTTTTATTACTTTCCAATAAGTCAAGAAACAAATGCATGAGACTATATATAGAGAGAGAATGCAAGATGTCTTCTATTCTAATGAATCATTATTTATTTTATTATTTTATATTTATTACATCAATTCATTTTTCATACATTTAATAATAAGAATAAGAAAAAGAAAAAGAAAATTAACGGCATAATTTTTTTTACAAATAAATTCAATTTGCCAAAACAAAAGTCATAAGATGGAGAAATTTTTAATCTATTTAACAAAAAAAAAACAATAATTGCAAAAATATAGTTTTTAATCTAATGCAACAACATAAAACAAAATTTGAAATAAATTGTCAATAAAAAACCATAAGATTGAGATATACCTTAAATTAAATATTTTGTCATAATTATCATTGTCATTGCCACAAAGAGAAAAGAATGATAAATTTGTTTGGCAATGAGTCTTACAAATGCACAAACTATTTATATGGAATGGAAAATGTGTATTATAATAGACCATTCAAATTTTTGTTATGGAATTGGAGAAGATTCAAAGTTATTGTATTTTTTTTGTTAAAATTCTTCATATTCAACTTAAAATGCATTTCACCTTTAATGCTTATAATTAAGATGAAAAAGATGGTTATACTCATTAAGATGAAAATTAGTTTTAATTCGTTTGATGGAAAATTTGTAAAAATTAATCAGAGAGACACGAATTAATGAATAAAGTGGAAGTTGGGCGAAGAGAAGGAGAGGGAGAAATTGGAGAGATAGTAAGGATAATTTAGGTATTATATATTAAGACTTTGGACAAAATTGTCCTAAAAAGATTCTTCATCTAAGCCATTTTTAATATGGTAAAGATTATAGACATGATGTAGAAACAGATATAAAAAGCAACCAAAATAATAATTATTAAAAAAAAAATAGCCAAACCCAACCCAAACTCAACACAAGAATCCAAACACAATAATCAACAACACATCAAATTCAACTATGCACTCCAAACACTAGAATTAGATTTTCAGTCCTTCAGATTCTAAACAGCAAATTTTATCATAATCAAATTTCCAATAATCATGATTACATTCTAGTCTCCCAAATAGATCTTTAGAAGTTAATTTATGTATAAATAAAGTTTTAAATGCATCGATATATAATTTAATATTAAATTCAAAATTGTAATAAACTATTGGGAATTTTTAAAAATAGAAAAATAAGAGATATTATTTACACAAAAAAGTAAAATTTTTAGATGGTTGTAATAGACGCTGATAGAAATCTATTAGGGTCTATCAGTGATAGAAATTATAGAAGTCTATCACTGATAGATATTGATAGAAGTCTATCAATATTTTTTTGCTATTTTATGTAAATAGTTTGACATTTTTTTTTTTTTACCAAAGAGTTATCTAAATAGATGTATAAGCAAAAACTAAAATTTGAAACATCTATAAAGATTATTTAAAATAAAATTCAGTTTTCTTTAATTAATATGTCTAAAATAGTATAGGCAAAATTCAAAAATATGTCTTTCAGCTATTAAAAATTTATAAATCATATGATGACGTATTAGCAAAATTGAAAAGGAACATTAAAATTAAAAAAAAAAAACATTGGTAAATATTAATCATCAATCGAATTTATATATAAATATATGTAAACTCATTATTAATGTAAGGGGCACGTGTCTCTCTTACTCTTGAGTCAATCCACCTCTATTTAAAATTGATTCTGAAGACTAAAACTTTTAAAATAATAGGAATCAAATTGAAATTACCTAACTACAGCGATTTAAAATTTGTAATACAATAGCTTGAATTAAATGTAAAATAAATAAATAAATAAAACGGAGAAAATAATAGTTTGACTTTGTCTTTAATTTAATTAATTCATATTATCCAACTTTCTTCTTATCGTTTAAGAACCCAATGTCCTTTTTCTTTTTTTTTTTTCCTCCCCTTCTTTTTGGCTTATGGTATGAATGGCAGCAATGGTCACGTGACAGTACCACGTTTCTGGGAGAGAAGGACGGGCAGCGGTCAGCAGTCGCATTTAATTCAAAACCGTGGATAGTTGGAGAACATATCACTCTAAAAAAATATATATTTATTTAAATAAAAAAACTGTTTTTAAATATATAAAAAATGAGTGAAACTATTTATAAATATATAAATTTTTTTATTATCTATCAGCAATAAACTACAATAGAATTCTATCATTTGAATGATTGATAACAATAAAAGTCTATCGCTCAAACGATAGAATTCTAATGTAATCTATCGCTGATAGATAGTGAAATTTTTTTATATTTATAAATGGTTTGATATTTTTTTTTATAATAATTTTTCTAAAAAAATGTCTATATAAATTTCAACATCTGAATTCTATAGAAGTTCAAGTATAATTTAATACATAATTTTATGAAAAATTATTATAAATAGAAAAAATATCAAATTATTTACAAATATAGAAACTTTTACTATTAGCGATATACCGCGATAGACTGCAAAGTGGAATTTTTCTATATTTGTAAATAGTTTGACTCATTTTTCTATATTTGAAAATAACCCAAAAATTAACTGGTCTGTTAAATATAAATCTGAATTTTATGTCTATATAGAGGTCCTAAACTTGAAATTTTTTGTTTAGTAGATTAATGACTTTTTTAAAATGAGGTCAAGGCCTATTAGAAACAAATTTAAAACTAAAATTTTAATGACTTATTAGATCTTCTAAAAGTTTAGGGACTTATTGGCTATTGGACACAAAATTCAAAGGTAAAAACCGACAAATGAAATACTTTTTAAAGTTTAAGGACCAAATAGATATAAGCTTCAAAGTTTACTTGTGATTTAACGTGAACTTATTTGGGTAGAGAGAAGACTTATAAGGTGTTTGAGGCGCTAAGTTGAGTTTTGAAATCTGGAGTTAGTATATGGAGTTGGAAGGTTTGTGTTTGGGGCATAGAATTGTTTAGTTGGAGTTTCTTGATAAATGTGCAAATTTTAATAGTAAACACTGTTGAAATTGGTGGAACTAAGTTATTTAATACCGACTTATGAAATCGGTGACCAATAGATCCTTTATTGTTTTTCCTTTTTAGCAAAAAAAAAAAAAAAAAAAAAAAAAAACCATAAACTAAGGATGAGACTAATTTTAAGTATCGTTTAAAAGTACGAGGTAAAAATGATAATTTTAATGAATTATTCAAGTCGTCCAAATTAAGCGTAGGTCTCAATGTCATCTTTTAAACTATTTTAACTAAACACAATAAACTAATTGCATATACTCTTCTATTGAAATTAGAGATTCAAAATTTTTTGTATATCTCTTTTTTTTATACGAAAAAAAATTAAAGAAAGTAGTGCAACTTGATATTTTTTCCTTTTTTTTTCTTATTTTGCATTCAACAATATTTAGGACTGGGTGGAAATTTTGAAACTCTAATCTATTAGTCGAGAGTATTCTTTTTCATGTCACTTCCGCCATATGTTGACAACTTTCTCAATCTTCACTTTCTATACTTTCTTTCTAGAGGAAAAGTTACAACTAGTTAATAATGTATTTATTAGTATTCATTTTGTTTTCTTTATAGTCTTATCATTTAACTGTGAGTGAGGTCTTGACTAGTTTGTAATTATGTTTATGTAGCTCTATATTAGATTTTTTCAATCGTACCTTGGAATTTTTACTACATGGATATAACAACTTTTCATAATTTAACTTGGATATTTATTTGAAGTAATTTATTGATTTCAAATTTCTAATTTGTTTTGACAAGGTAAATAATAGTTTGAGTCAATTTCAACTCTCAATTAACATTACCTTTGAGAATCGTTCGTACAATAGTTTTAATCGTCGTTAATCTAACATTCGAAGAAGTCTATACACATAAAAATTGTTGCAGTAACGATTTTTAAAGATAATCTTAATAAATGGTTTAAATTGATTAATTTACCGTGATTCATGACATGTTTGAAACTGATTCTAAAATAGTCAAAATCACTTTTGTCATTTTCAAAATCATTAGAAAAAAATGAACCATCATGGGTTGACCTAATAATAGTGGGAACATTAAAAAAAAGAGTCAAAACACTGAGGAGTCATGAGTTCAATCCATGATGGCCACCTACCTAAAATTTAATATCTTATGAGTGAGAGATTAAATGTGTCCTTTCAAAGTGATTCAAAATGGAACAAAAATGATTTTAATTATTTTAAAATCACTCATAAACATGCTTGAAGTGTAATTGAAACAACGAAAATTCTCACACAATATTATTCGAACGAAATTTGAATAATGTTTAAATTGATACAATGACAAAAGTTTAGTGTTTAAATTTAAACAACCTCTAAGGTTAACTATGCAAATTAATATTTTCTTATATTTTAACATGACGTTCTCAATGGAACATAAGTGTTGGTATAGATATCGACACGTCAACGAATATTTTGGTACAAAACCCGAAGTTTAAAGCTTGTGGCTGTTGTTACCCATTGAGATATTGGCTTAGTAGGCAGGGTGGAACAGCACTGACATACGTCCCTCACTACTTCAGCTGTCTTCATCGTACAATTTGTGTGTGGATGTACTAAAATCTCATCTTATCAAAATATTTGTGTCAAAAAAATCTCAACATCAAAACCAATCTTTTATTTATTTATTTTTATTTTCTCTTTAATTCGAAAAAAAGAACCGACTATCTTTCGATGAACGAGACTAGGGTGTTCAAAAAATTCGATCAAGATAAATAGATATGTATAGATATGAATGATTGAAATATGTTCTAATAAACTTATTTGAAGTTGGATTGGATTTAGGTCATGTTTACGAATTCATAATGAAAATCGATGTAATCGTAATGAGATTTCATTGTAGATCAATTATAATAGTCCTAGTTTGATTGGCAAATATAATTGGATTGCATTTGATCGCATTTAGTTAGAACTATGAATCTGTCACATTTCACTGTTACTATAACCACTACCATTACTGCTTGACCCTAACGGTAAAGGTAAAGGTAATAATAAATATGACAGGTTCATAATTTTCATATTATTATAGTAACAATATTTATAACGGTAACGGTAAAGGTAGTGAGTCCTATGTAATTTTCAACCACAATCAGATTGAGCACCCTTCATTCCTCAATCAAATTACGCGCTTTGATTATAGATTCAGAGCCGAGCCCGACAGTTCATTACGAATACAGAACACAGGTAAACAACAAATGTAATCAACTGGGACTCAATTTTTATATTACCATTGATGATGGATTACGTTTAACTTGGGGTAAACGCGGCCTTAAGTCAATGAAATTTTTTGACTAAGTTTTGAATGATATATTTAATATGATCAAAAGCACTTGTTAGTGAAATTCAGTTACAATTGTTTTTGTAAAATTTTCATAGATTTAAAAGTGATTTTAAATTATCCTCAGTTTTCAAAAGTTTTACAATGACCAAATTATTAAAATGGATTTTTTTTTATAAGTTTAGATGTGATTTAATAAATGGTTATTGAAAATTTACAAACCACTTAACGAAGTGGAGCATAGTATTCTCAATGTGTGTATATATTAGTACAACAGACGAAAATAAAGAAAGATAAAAAAAATTCAAAGACTAAAAAGAATCAGAACTATGAGTTGAGTCCAATTATGCGAGGTGTTCTTCAAACTATACAGCAAAAAAATGGAATTTTCGAATATGGGTAGCAAAAACAAGCGCCAGAAAATTACACGAACGACTGGCTTAAAGGAAGCCAATAACAGAATCACAGGAATAAAAGTCACAAATGGCATCAACAAACATTTGAATCTCATTAACATATCGACAATTCCCAACCAAGAGATTCCAAAGAATTTTGGAGACAGATTCAACCCAAAGCGGAGAGATGCCCGCCTCAAGGGACCTAGAAATTACCATGATACATGACAATGACTTTAGCAAGCTCCGCAGAAACAAACAAATCAAAATGACCTTTCATAACAAGTAACACATCACCATAATCGTCAAGATCAATAGAACTAGTTATTTTTATATTGACATCTAGTATTTACTTTTATTATAAGATAATTATTAAAAAATAGTAAATGATTTACTCTAAATTATATGAAAAATATAAAATAAAAATTAATTGTTAACATTTCGTTTCTATTTATAAACCAAACAAAAGAAAAAAAAAATGTAGAAGAAGAACAAACATGAGACAACAATAAATTATTTAAAAAAAATGTGTATCAACGTTTTGTTTCCATGTATAAATTAAAATTGGTGTAATTAAATGAGGATCCATTGATAGATAGATAATTGAAATGAACTTCAATTATAAATATAATTAAATTTTTTTATCGCGTTTACTTAATCATTTTACAAACATAATTTAATTAGGATTGAGACTGTTTACTTTGCATCTCAATAACAATATTACCTCAGAAGTTAGAATAAAAAAAAATTGTAATTGAGCTTTTTCTGTGTTGAATAACTACACATTAAAGTTCATAAATTTTTTGAAAATAAGTACAATTGACAAGAAAAAAGAAATTGTAAAAGATTGGTCTACATCTGCAAATAATTTATGAAAACAACATTTAATAAAAAGAAAAAAGGAATATTTACATTTAAAGACTTCCTAGTGATTTGATCAAATTAGACACTCATCAAGACCCACATGGACAAATTATAGATATCAAATCCTTTCTCTAGATCTTTTTTATATTACTTCATTTGAGTCCATATCTATGTGACATAATCCACAATATACATAAATATTTTAATAAAGTAAAGTTTGACTTCTAGATCTAGTATTTCTATTAGCTTATTTTTTTTTTATATAAAAATGTCTCTAAAATTTTATAAATTATAGTTACATAAATTTGATTCTTAAACCTTATCTCTTTAATGTCTGAGTTTAGGAGAGAGACATGAATGAACCGAAATCACATCTAAATGAGAGAGATTCTGAGGACATAAAAGTATAGTTAAGAAATGCTTAAAAGAATTGAAAGTTATTACTTATACTAACAAGATGCACCTTCTTTTTCGGTGACTCAATCATAAGAACTCCAAAGTTAGGCGTGTTTAACTTAAAGCACTCCTTTGTTGTGTGACCTCTTGAGAATTTTCCTAAGATGAGGACAAAAGATGCTGAAAGGACCGTGAGCATGAGACGTTACACTATTGTATCAATTTGGTTCCTAAGCTTTCAATTCATCAAATTAGACCCTAAACTTAAGTGAGTGTTGTAATTTTTACCTTCAATTCAATTTTTACTAATCCACCCAATAATTTTGAAAAATAACCATGTAAGAAATTTTTATTCACTCATTAATTCAATAAAATAAATAATTTTAACTCAAACACAAATTATTCCTTAATACCTTTTCTAAAATTCATAAAATTCAACTGAAAATTTAGCTCTGATGCTATTTTTAATTTTTTTTTTTTATCAATTTCATATTCTACATATATTTTTAAATTTATAGAAAGTACGAGAACTTATTTTTATAAATGATATTGAAAAACAATAATTTATTAGAGGGTTAAACTTGCTACATTTTTAAATGTAAGGTTAAGATTGCAATACTTATTTGAGTTTAAAATCAAAATTAATTTTTTCCTACATATTTTTTAGTAGCCAACTATTTATAAATAAATAAAACTCTTGTTGCTTTATGATTTTGGCAAATGATATGTGGAAAATCACTAAAAGTGACTAAAATTATTTTTATGCAAACCCATGTACAAATGAAACAAATGAAATTTAGGGAAGTAAAATGAAACAATTAAGTTTAAATATAATTTTATTTTTGAACTTTTCATAGGTATATATGTTTTTATTATTAAAATTTCAATTTTTTTTTTTAATCTTTGATTTAAAATTATACATTAGTTTATTTTTCTCGTGAATTTTTAATAAATCATTTAATACCAATCTCTGTTATAGTATGTTTTTAGTTCATTTACTTGCTAAGTATATATCAAATGTCAAGTTAAAAACAAGTCTAATCTTTTTATTTATTATCAAATTGTTGTAGAAAAAAAAAAATCAACGGCAATGGAAACCAAATATTTTAGACTACCTATGAATTATGAATGTTTGATAAAAAGTTTAATTTTATTTCCTACTTTTAAACATTGTACTTGTTTTTTTATACCTTTTCTCACTATAATTTTTACTACCCTTAAAGAAACAGATGAATTTATAGACCTCAAAGTTCAAAAGTAAACCTTTGTTTCTAAAATCTTTTTTTTAGTTTTCAAAATTTAGGCTAAGATTTTGAAAACACTTTCGAAAAGGGTAGATGACAAAACAAAACAAAAAAATCATAATAGTAAAAGTCTAAAGATTAAATAATATAGAAAAAAACTTTAAAATTGCCTTAAAATTTTAGGGGATGTTTAGGACACCAACTTGAAGTTGGTGACTGAGTGAGTTATTGTAACCTACTCAATGTTTGGGGCACCAAATATAATAGTGGTATTTACAACTATTTATAACTTACGATTAAGTATAATAAATACTATTTCAAAACCCTCCTTGCTACAACATTTTCTATTTACTAGAATATTTACTATTTTCTACCCAAATAAAATAGTATGCACCTCAAACACAAATTATTATAACCCACATACTATTATCAGCGCTCCAAAACGATCCCTTAATTTCAATAAGTTGTACTTGCACCCATGACCTCAATAAATGTTATAATTTTTACTCTTTATTCACTTAAAAAAATGATAAAAAGAAGTTATAAATAGATACACAATGTTAAATTGATAAGACTTCAAAAAAGACAATAATATAGTTGAATATTTATGAAGAATTGGCAAATTGGAAGAGAATTATTGAATAGTTGGGCCTTCGCATTGATTGCTAGGGTTTGATATAATACCTTGACTTATCAAGATTTGGGGTGGGTTTGGATTAACTTTTCAAGTGTTTAATTTTGGAAATAAGTTATTTTTAAAAAAAATTGAAATATTTGACAATCATTCAAAATAATTTTTAAAGTGTATTTTAATTATATTTTATCAAAAGAATTTAAGTAAAAATATTTTTTCTCTAGTCAATCCAAACATACCTTTAATTTTCATTAAAGGTTAATTGGTTTCTAGAGATTCATATAACTTTTTCTGAGATTAAAATTAGTAGATAAATATAACAAAAATTTTATAAGATTGTAACACATATCTAAGCTTAAAGTCAAATTTATTAAAAATAAGTTGACTCAACATGTCAAAGTGAGTTTAACTCGTAGTAATTGATATGAATTTCTTTTTTAGGAGAAAATATGAGAACGCAAAGTTTAAAGGTAAAAAGTTAATTTCTTACTAATATACAAATAATATGAGTTAAGATACATGCTACCAAAATTATAAAATAAAATAAAACTAACTAAATAAAAGAGTTTGAAAGGGATTGCTCAAGAAAAAAAGAAAGCTTTGAAAGGGAGGTGATGATTCATTGAATGTTAAATACTTGTATGTAGAATTGATAAATATTATATGCATAGAATTTGAAAAGGATGGGGATATTGAAAGTGATGTATGAAAAATTTAATATTAGGTGTGGAGTTGTTAGAATTGTACACCTCTATGGGCCTATACTAGAAGTTCCTAGAAGGAAAAAAAAAAAGGGTAAATGAGGTAGATTATTAGAAAGACCTTGAGGGAACCATTTTTAATAGATAACTTATCTTTTAAGCCAAAAAAAAAAAAAATCTTCAAAATTTATTAAGTTGTATTAATTTTTACTTGAAAATGAGTCCAAACACGTATGAATATAATTTTTTTTTTACTATCGGCGATAGATTTTTACCACTGAGCGATTGTTTATCAGCGATAGACTCTAATAGACTTCTATCATTGAGCGAGTGATAGAAGTCTATTGCAATTTATCGCTGATAGGTAGTGAAATTTTTCTATATTTATTAATGGTTTGATTTTTTTTTTATTTTGTAATAATTTTCCTTCAAAGTTTTCTAATTTTTATCTCTTAATAATTTTTAATTTGGAAGTTCATTAGAAAAAAAATCTCACATGTTGAATTATAAACGCAGGGTACAAAATAAATAAGGTTTAAGAAAAAAACAACTTTAAACTAAATTTTAGTTAAAATTTTTGAGTTTATTATGATTAATTTGTGCACCACTTGATATTAGGAAAATTACTATAAACACAAAAAATATCAAACTATTTATAAATATATAAAAATTTCACTATCTATCAGCGATAGATTACTATCACTATTGTAGTCTATCGCTCAAGCAATAGAATTCTATCGTAGTTTGTCGCTGATAGACAGTGAAATTTTTCTATATTTGTAAATAGTTTGACTCATTTTTCTATATTTGAAAACTGTCTTTGATATTATTGAATACAACGAGTTTAGAAAGGTTCTGTTTGGTACAGTTTAAACAAAAATTATTAAAATCAGTGAAAATTGAATAAAAGATAAAAATTGTTGTATTTAATTAGAGAATTTTTAAAAATAGAAAAATAAGAGAAACTATTTACACACAATTATAAAATTTTTAGCTAGTTGTGATAGACACTGATAGAAGTCTATCAATATCTATTAGTGATAGAAATGATAGAAGTCTATCACTAATAGATGCTGATAGAAGTCTATCAATGTCTATCAGTAATCTTTTTACTATTTTCTATAAATATTTTGACATTTTTTCTATCGGTAAAATTTTTTCTATTTAATTAACTTCAAAGTTCAATTCGATGATATTAAAATTTTAAGGTGGAAAATAATATAAAATTTTGAGATAAAAATTGATTTTTTAAAATCTTCAAATTATAATTGTGTATATAGAATTTTTCTAGGTATTAGATACAAGCATAACACTTGCTTAAAATTGTATAATTTATTGGCTTCAATATTAGCAAGATTATGTGACTAATCTGTGTGCTAAAGGTTTATAACCTTTTCATAAACTTTCAACTTTATTAATATGTATATGTTGTTAAATCTAGTAGCCAAACGTTTGCGTGACATGTGGATATGCCAATTATATTATTCAATCTGATGATAAGACAAGTCCATTTTAAGTATTGATTGATATAAACGTTAAATTAACAAATTAACTAGAGTAGAGATTTATTATACACAAAATTTAATTTTCAGGAGTCTATTTAAAAAAAAAAATTCCGATAGAGCCAATGGACATAATTTTAAAAATTTAGACACTACTTGATAACCATTTTAAAATTTTTTAGTTTTTGAAAATTATACATGTTTCCTAATTATAGCTTCTTTACCATAATTGACACTTTTTTCTTTTTTTAACTAAACACTTGAATTCTTAGCCAAATTTTAAAAAAATAAAAATTTAAAAAATAATTTTCAAAATTGACGAAATCAATTAATAGGTAGTAATGTTTAAAATGTCGTTGGAAATATCTGTAAAAGTTGAACTATGCTCATTTTGGCGTTTATTATTGATATTATATTTACATTAGTAACTTTTTATTATTTATTTTGTATATTTCATGAAATTTTTTATTATAATATAATGAAAATGTCAATTTATCTTTCACGTCGATATCGAAGAAAATTTAATATGCATATCGTAGAAGTAATATTTATAAACTTAATTAAAAAAAAATGAAATCTTAGTAACAACTGACCAGTGTCTTATGTATATATATATATTTTGAGTTCTCATGTGATAATTTTTTATTAGAATATATTAATAAATATAAATATGGACTAATTTCAAATATAGAAAAATAAGTTAAATTATTTACAAATATAGAAAAATTTAACTGTCTATTAGCGATAGACCGCGATAGACTTCTGTCACTTGATACTTGATAGATAGTGAAATTTTTCTATATTCGTAAATATTTTGATATTTTTGCTATTTATAATAATTTTTTTTATAAATATCCATAAACTATTAATCATATTAATTAATGATTAATGTTTTTTTTAGTTTGGAAAAAACATGATTAATACTTTCTAGAAAGAAGGAAAAAAAATAATTAATGTGATATTATAATTGTTTGGTGAAAAGAAAAAGGCGTGGTCCCAATCCAATCCAACTCTCTATCTCATTTGAAAACGTAGTCAACGTCTCAACTTCACTGCACTCTAATTCAATTCAATACTTATATGTATATTTAAAAAAAATTAAAATATCATTTTAATCTTGTACTTTATGTTTTAATTTTAGTTTTATATTTTTAATTATCTAATTTTAATCTCAATATACTTTTAATAAATTTTAAATTTAGTATATAATTAAATTTTTATTGAAATTGGTTAAATAATAATAAAGATACTATTTGAATATATTTTTACAATTAAATATAATAGAAACTAACTTTTTGAGGAAAGATATCAACAATAGACTAAGGTCCCGTTTAGTATTGCATTTACGGGAGTAAAATGCGACTGTGGGAGAATTTTAACGTTTAGGCTGTTTGGTAAATCTAATTATTTATTAATTTATCTAAAATTAATTTTCAAATTTCTCCTATATTCAAAATCACGCTCACACTAACTTTTGAATTCAAGTTCCCTAAAAATGTATATCTTCTCTAACTAGTTTTTTAAAAACTACAAATATATTCTTCCTTTCACGTCTATTCACTTTTCAATTTTTAATAACAAAAATTTTAAAAACTTTTATCGAATAATTTAGATGGAATTTTCATTAAAGGATATAAAACTGTTAAATAATTATGAGAGAATAAATTTGATATAAAATGTCAATATATAATTAAAATAATACATCTGTTTTAGTCATTATAGCTAATCACAACAATTTCATATTAATTTTATCAAACACTTTAGTGTGTTTTTTCAAGTTTAAAATTGAAATTTTTCTTTTAAAATTTAAAAGTATTTTTTAAACGTTGGAGGGACATTTGAAGATTTAAAATTTTTTTTATTTGAAATGTTAAATTTATTAGATCCATGTAACAATATCAAATTTATGTATCTAGAAAAGATCAAGATTATTTTAGAGTATGGACTCACATGCCTCTTCACTTTTTAGTTTTCATTATTTCCTTCAACCATTCCTATTCATTATATATATATTATATGGATTTAAATGATTGCTCATCATCCTTAGGCATACGTTTTGTCACAATCTTACAAAATCTGAGTTTAGCACTACAAGAAATTTGGTTTTTGTCAAAAAAAAAATATATATTGCTATTTACCAAAAAAAAAAAAAAATTGTTGGCAAATTATTCATCACCATACCCATGTCAAGAAAAGAAGTTGTCAATGAAAATAGAAAAATTGTCGGTAATAAGGCATCAATGTCAATGAGAAGAAAATGTTAGCAAATGATATTATGTTAAATATTGTTTCATCAACATTATACATATCAATATTGACATTTTTATTTTATTATGTTATATATTGAAGGTTAGAGTTTCGGTGTTGGCTATATTCTTTAAGTGCGTTTCGTGAGTGTTGGCAACATTATTCTTCATTTTATCCTACGAGATATGTTTGTCATCCTGTCCCTTTTAATGTCTTATAGGATATCTCTTGAAATGCATATTTTGTCTGTAAATTCTTTTCTTATCGATAAAATTCTCTGTGTATATTCTTACATTTTTTTCCTTCTTTAGGCTCGACAAGAGTTGGTAATGGTCCGTCTTTTTCTTTTTGTACTCATGCTTATTTAAGGGGCGATTTTATTCTTTTTAGGGTTAGCCTCACTATTAAAAAAGGGGTGTGTATTGTGAGTTTTGAGTTTAGAGATTGTTTAAGTTTTAACCTTCATGTATTGTGATTAAAAAGCTTTATTTTTTTAGATTGTGGGTTTGTTCCACTCATCAATGAGGCTTGTTGAATTGTTGTGAGTATAACAAATCACATAGAGAACTCGAGATGAGTTTTTGATATTGTATTGAAGGGAACTCAATCAAAGCTTGGGAAAAGCTTCCTTATGGAGGGGAGGGAATCTCACACTTAGGGGAAACCTAAGTACGTTGAAGGTGAGAGAATCTTACACTTAGGAGGAGCCTAAGTATGTTGTATTGAGGGGATCTCAAAGAAAAGCTTGGAGAAGCGTTATTGTGGAAGTGAGATAATCTCAAACTTAGGGAGAGCCTAAATTGAAACTGAAGAGTGAGCTGTACGTGAGTCACGAAAGAGCGAGTTTATTAGATAAGTACTTCGTTGTAATTGCTAAATTTTTTATATAGTAAAGTTTCCTTTCAATGGACACACAACCCCTCAAACATAGGTGATATTGCACCAAACTAGGTTATCAATCTTTGTGTCTCACTCTCTACTCTTAATGTTTGATGTTAAGTTATGTTGTTTGTCTGTAATCATGTTACAACATCGTTTATGACATTTGTATTCTGTGTTAGGTCCAGTTTGATGTTTATTGTAGATGATTTTCGACCATTCGCTAATTTTATTTTACAAATTTGATATAATATATAAATTTTCTATGACTAATTAAATACATGTGTGTATGGTCATAAGCACATATTGTTTTAGTGATTAACAAAATTTTAACCTCAAAATACAAAGATACAACTTAAATTACCATAAAAGACTAATCAATCCAATTGGCATTGACTTCCAATCAATAAAATACAATAATAACGAGGGAAATTTTTACAAATAGAAAAAATGTCAAACTATTTATAGAAAATAGTAAAAAAAATATGGATAGACATTGATAGACTTCTATCAACATCTATCAGTAATAAACTTCTATCATTTCTATTACTGATAGACTCTGATAGACTTTTATCAGCGTCTATTACAACTATCTAAAAATTTTGCTATTTTATTTAAATAGTTTCTCTTATTTTTATCTTTTTAAAAACTCCCCTAATAATAAAGCTATAAATCATACTATATTTATTTACGTACTTCATCACATCAAACAGTTATATAACTTCTAAATTATACAAAGTTGCACCATTATGCAATATACAAAAAAGGACATTTTGCTTCTAAATTCTATTTTTTTTTATATCCTTGAGTGTTCAGGCCAGCTTACGCGCATTTCGACTAATCTCACGGAACAATCCACCTGACCCTACAACATTTGGGTGTCAAAGAAACTTGTAGGATATTAATTCTTAGGTAGGTGACCATCATGGATTGAACATATACCTTAGTTATTTATTGAGACTATATCTCTTTTTTTTCCCACTAGGACAACCTATGATAGTTTAAATTCTAAATTAAAATAGATGCATTGCCTTCTAAAAGTGTTTTTTTTTTTTTCTTCTTTCTATTAACACTTATATCATGGCAACTAAAAGGTGACAAATTTTTTTTGCTAATAATTATCATTATACTCCCTCTGAACCATGTCCATTTTTAAAATGAGAGTGAGGGACAAGGATGTCATGAAGAAGAAAAAAGGGGAAAAAAAATAGATAAAAGGAAGAAGTATGCAAAATAGAAAAACAAAAAGAGATAGAGGGGAAGGAGTATAAGAGAGGGAATGTACATGTAGAGGAAGATCTGAGTCGATCTAGACCAATATCAATTTATATTTCTAAACTTTGAGGATTGTACTAATTGAAATTTTGAACTAATAATTATATCAATTTAAATCATGAACTTTCCCAAGTATATTGATTTACACCCTCCTCTAAATTTCATTGACCATTATCGAGTGAAACATATAGTTTAAGTCAATTAAACTCTTAAATTTTCATAAGCCAATCAATTTAGACCCTTCATTACAATTACTTTTGGAAATGATCCATGCATTATATTAATTCTCAAACGTGTGTACACTTCTTCAAATGTTATTTTTACAGAATGATCGATTAATTTAATTCATTTATAAAAGTTTAGGAGTTTAATTGATACAATTATAAGTTTCACAAAAAGTTTTTCCAAATGGAATATAATGGAGGGTATTAAATTGATACAATTACAAAAGTTTAGGGTTTAAATTGATATACAACTTATAGTTTAGGAGTGTGTATATATATTTATATATACCCAAACCTATTTCCACCCATTTAAATCTTAAAATGTCGATGTGGATAGAAATAATGTCGATGTATTAATTTTACAGAACTATCGATGGAAATATTGATGAAGTGTCAATATTGACGAATATTTATGAAAAGAATTATAAAAATAGAAATTCGAGAAAATAATTAAAGTAGTAAATAAATATACTTACGTTTTTAATTATTTATATTCCATTTACATTATGTTGTTTTTCATAAACATTTTAAATGTGAAATATCGACAGCCATAAAAGTAGTCACGCGATGGCAAATATGCAAGAAAGGCTGTCTCTCCCTTATGCAAGGCAACAAGTCAATTATATCATCTCTCTTGCCCATGGGAAAGTCACCATAAAAAAAAAGAAAAAGAAAAAAAAAAAAAGCTAAATCGAAATCAAGAGCTTTGATCGTACAAGAAAAGAAATTTTTTTAATATTAAATTTGGATGGAAGTATGATATTTTCATTTATATTTCTACAAAATTAATATTTTTATTATATTGCGTAAAAATTCATAAAACATGAAAAAATAAGTAATAAAATACCACTAATATAAATATAATATAAATAATAAATATTTTAACTTATCACACTTATAGATGTGTCAATATTGCCAGTCAAGCAAATAAGTATGTTATACTATTAAAAAAAAGAACAATACTTAGATGCAACCTAACCACAAAAAATATATGTTTTTTTAATTATTTTTGTTTTGAAAAAAGTCGGCATGTATCAATTTTTAATTAGATGTAGTAAGTATTACATATTACAAAATTATTTGATGAGACTATCACGGTTAGTGAATTTTTAAGAGAAATATCTTTAATGTGTACAATTTTGAATCAACATGCAACCCATCAGATAATTTTTTTTACTTTTATCAATTTTTTAAAACTGCGTAAACTTTAAAAAAGAAAAAGAATATTTTCACACTCCTTTTATTTCTTCAATTAGAATAGTAGTCAATTACCAAGTTTAAAATGTTAATGTTTACAAAAAGAAATGGTTAAGTCTTGATTTTACGAAAATATCAATTAAATTATATTGATAACATATCAACGTCGGTGGACATTCCTAGAAAAGTTATTTAAAACAATATATTTAAATTAATAAATAAACTTTTTACATTTTATAATTAAGTAGTTGGAATGGCTGTTTTCAAATATAGAAAAATGAATCTAAATATTTATAAATATAGCAAAATTTCAATATTTGTCTGTGATAGATCGCGATAGACTACTATCTGTTATCTATAGCAGATAGACAGTGAAATTTTGCTATATTTATAAATATTTTTAACATTTTGTCATTTAAAATAATTTCTCTAGTTTGAATGGTTAATATTTATTTTCATTTTACATAGTTGATATTTCGTTGCTTTCTCTTTCTTTTTAAATGTTTCATTATTAAGTAGTTTGAATGGTTAATATTTATTTTCAATTTACGTAGTTGACATTTTGTTGCTTTCTCTTTCCTTTTTTAATGTTTTATTGATTATATTTTTACGATATATTGGAAATGTTGCATCATCGTAGAATTTATAGGCATTTGGAAATATGAAAAATATTGTCGTCATAAATGTAATACCCCATAACACACTTTTGCTCAAAGCAAATAAATATATAAGAAAAGAAAAAATGTCAATTATTAATCCCTTACATTGAACCGAAACCATAAATTGTGAAAAAATTGATAAAAATGTCGATATGCAAACAAAAATTTAAACATTATACTTACAACCATGATATTAAATTTTGGGCAAAATACATTTTTGGTCTCCGAAATTAGAGATAAGTGTCTATTTGGTCCATGAGATTTTATAATGGGTACTTTTAGAACCCGAAGTTTGAATAATAGTCATAAATGGTCCCTAAATCCATTTGACTGTTAGTCAACTAACAGATTGTTGACTCGACTATTAAATGTTGAGGTGAATATGCTTACTTGTCATTTAAAAAAAAAAAGTTTATTTGTCAATTTTTACTCTAAATTTAGATTAATTAAAAAATTATTAGGTTAAAAATAAGATTAAAAAAGAAGAAAGATTTTTTTTTCTCACTAAGATTGGAAGAATCTCAACAGTTAGATAAAAAAATCGACTAGATATGTGAAACTCGGAGAAACCCACGAAGCAATCTCTCATGGAATCGGAGCACTGCGCACGAACTCCACGGTTTGGGTGATGGTGGATCTGGGTAGCATGATTTCACACAAAAACAGAACAGGGCACTGCGGGCATGGATCTGGAGGATGCAGACGTGGGTCTAGGCGACGCAAAGGAGTGCACATGGTCTGGAAAGGTCGTCGGCGCAATCTGTTGTAGGATCGAAGGAGTGCGCCAGATCTTCACTGAGCAGGTTGCCCGCGCGGTATGAGCAGGGCGCCCGTCGGAGGTGAGTGGTTGGACTGATAAAGGCTGTGGTTGAAGTTTAGTAGGATAAAACCTTACACCATGATATTTTATAAATATTTTATTATTGAATCTATTTTGTATAAAACCCAAAGAAGAATACAAAAAAGGGAAATATAAATTAGGAAATTATAAATTAAGTCTGACAAATTTTTATTGCAAAATATACAGTAAGACTTCCAATCACAGAAAACGTAAAAAACAAAATCTTTATTCTTTTTAATGTTTTTATATCTTAATTTTTAACCTAATAAGTTTTTAGTTAATCTAATTTTAGAGTAGAAATTGACAATTCACCTCACATTTAACCGTCCAGTCAACAATCTGTTAAGTCAACTAACGGTCAAATGAGTTTAGAGACCATTTAGAACCATTATTTAAACTTTGGGGACTACAAGTGTCCATTATAAAACCTTAGGGACCAAATTGACACCTAACTCAAACATTAGGGACCAAAAGTGTATTTTTATGTAGTCATGTCAACATTTACATCAATATTTTTACATATTTATGGATTCAACATTGACATGAACAGTGAAATAAAAGGCAAAAAATATCAACAATGTGAGTATAATATAAATAATAAACACATTTTAACTATGTTTATTTGTTATTTTAAATAATTTATTTGTTTTTATAATCTTTTTTAGAAATATCTATCGACCACATTGACATCGTATCGATATTTTCATCAACATTTTCGCAAAATTGAGATATTTGATATTTTAAATCAGGCCTATAACGCACACTTTCCCTCCAAGAAAATAAAAGAAAGGAAAATGATAAAGCTATGTTATTAATAGTAATACTTCACATGTCAAGTGGGGTCCTTTCTGTTCTTCCTTTCTCTCTCTTTCGTCCAACGCTAATCCTTCAGCTCCGACTTACTTTTCACTTCCATTCATCTCTCCTTCTTCTCTCTCTCTCTTGCGGCACTTCCATTTTGACTTTTTTTTCCCCTCTATATAATACAAAGAAGATTACGAGAGGGAAGAGCATAAGAAGAAAGAAGGAGAGAAAAAAGCTTATGTTTCCAATTGCGATGGAGGGATTTATAAATGGTGGTTTCATGTCGGTTTTTTCGGCGGCGGTGGCAGTGGCGGTGGTGGCGATATTGATCCATTTGTACTTTTACGGGGCGTGGAGGAGGACGGCGGAGGTGAGGAGAAAGTTGGGAGCACAAGGCGTGACAGGTCCGCCGCCGTCGGTTCTGTACGGTAACTTGCCGGAGATGCAGAAGATCCAGTTGCAGACGGCAGCTATGGCTTCTCCGCCGCACCGTGCATCGGCGATTATCGCTCATGATTATACATCCACTCTCTTTCCCTATTTCGTTGAGTGGAGGAAGCAATACGGTATTTTACTCAATTTTATACCTTTTATTTTTTTATTTTTATTAAATTACAAATCCTCACGTTATTTGAGTATCAAATTCTTTATTCAACGGGTTTCTACTCATTTTAAAAACATGAGATTGATTTTAAAATGATTAAAATTATTTTTGTCATTTTTAAAATTACCGTGAAATATGTTTTTAATCATTCAAAACTAATTTGATGATTAAAAATTGCATTTAAAAGTATAAAATTGAAAATTAAATTAATTTTGAGTGATTTTAAAAATGATAAAGTGATTTTAACAATTTTAAAATCACTCTCAAACATGCTTATACATATATAAGAGATTGATTTTATGAAAGAGTTATTTTTAAATATAATAATCTATAGCAGATAAATAATAAAATTTTTACTATATTTATAAATATTTTGAATACTTTTGTCATTTAAAATGTTACATCAAATAGAGAGTAGGTGTTGTATGTATCAAGTGAATGGACCATTGAAAAACAATGAAATAATTTTTTATACAATCCAAATTTGTAGGACTAATTTTAAAAAAATTACTTAATTTATATGATTTTTTTTTTCTTGTTTTGTGACAATATTATAATTTTATGAGTAGTGGAGATTTTAATATTATATTGTACCTATAAATAAATATTATTATTATTGCCTCAATCATTCCACCGTCTAAAATATTGAATAAATTTATTACATGTTTTCTAAACTCAGTATTAATTTTTTTTATTTTAAAAAAATATATAAACTAAAAGTTTCGAAAATACAACATAAAAAGATAAAGTAGTTTTCATGAATAGTATAAAAAATCAATTCTTTAACCTCAAACCCATGACTTCAACCCTGCATACCCAAAGTACTTTTATCATCTCTCTACAGTCCAAAACAGTTAGCTTTTCTAATAATTTTTCTCGTGAACCTCTCTCTTATTATAATATAAATAAGTTTAATTACAAACTCATATAATGGACTTTCAGATTTGAGCCTATCCCGTTGCTAAACTTTCAAATTTATAAATTTAGTCTTAAATTTTAAATTTTTTTTTTTAAAATTTACCAATCTAATAAACACATAATTAAAAATTAAAAATTTTATTTAAAAATTTACCGATCTAATAAACACATAATTAAAAATTTAAAATTTTCTAAGATTAATTTTAAAGAAATTTAAATTTTTTAAAAATATATTAGACACAAAATTAAAAATTTTATATTCTACAAATTAAAATATAAAATTGAAAGCTTAGTAGGAAATTTTCACAGCAAAAAAAATATTGATAGACATTGATAGACTTCTATCAACATCTATCAACTAGTGATAGACTTCTATCATTTCCATTATTGATAGACTTCTATCAGCGTCTATCACAATTATTTAAAAATTTATTATTTTGTGTAAATAATTTTTTTAATTTTTTAATTTTTAATTTTTTTTTTTAAATTTAATATATTTATTATTAGACACTTTTTAAAAGTGGAGCGAATGAATTGAAGTTAGAGAAATTTTAGGAAGTGTTTTGTTTCTGTTTGGTTTGGCAGGGCCATTATACACGTACTCGACAGGGACGAGGCAGCATCTGTACGCCAACAAGGTGGAACTTGTGAAGGACTTGAGCCTCTCAAACAATCTCAACTTGGGGAAGCCCTTCTATGTCACCAAAAAGCTTGCTCCCATTCTTGGCCACAGCGTCGTCCGCTCTAACGGTGCCGTTTGGGCGGTGCAACGTAAGATCATCGCCCCCGAATTCTTCATGGACCGTGTCCGGGCCATGACGATGCTCATGGCAGATGCAGCGTCGTGTCTGATCAACAAATGGGAGAGCAAGATTGGAGACGGAGTGACCGTCGAGATTGAGGTCGATGAGGATCTACGAGGGTTCTCGGCGGATGTCATTTCTAGAGCTTGCTTTGGGAGCTGGTATGAGAAGGGGAAGGAGATTTTTTCCAAGCTTAGGGATCTTCAGAAGTTGGTTAGCGAGGGGAGCTTTCTGTTTGGTTACATGTCTTTCAGGTTCTTTTCCCTCCTTTTTCTCCCTTCACAACTAATTTTTAATCACACGCAAAAATGAATTAAAATATTTTAAAAAAATAGGTGGAGTGCACAAAAATAGATACAACCTAGAATGCACCTAAATATTTTTTATTTTTAATATATAAAAGTAATACTTGGGTGAATTCGAAGATACATCGATCTTTATGCATTACACTCTCAACACTAAAAAAAAGTATTTCAAAAAAGAAGTGAGATGAATTTGCTACATGACAAATTATGATTGGACAATTTGGTGAGATGCACAAAGATAAGTGTTACCTAAAATATACTTAAATATTTTTCAATATATTATAGCTTGAGTTTATTTTCAATTTGATTTGGTCCCTCATATTTGAATTTAGTTTGTTTTTAGTTATACGAGATATTAAAAACGACATGTTTGGTCTTTGAAATTTGAATTTGGTTTCAATCTTATTTAAATATAAAATTTTAATTTCTCTTTTTAGAGTAAAACACTATATATAACTAGATTTGAATCATCGACCTATAGAAATTTTTTATTAAAAATAAACAATACTTGGAGTGTATCATAGACTGCACACATGGTTTTTGCAGATCACTTCAATCACATAGAAAAAAAATTAAAAAATATTTTAAGAAAAAGAGTAAAAAGAGTTTGTCACTTATGATTGTGACAAACTATGATTAGACAATTGCCTATACACTAGGTATAAACTTTTATTTACTTGTTGATGTGTCATATTTTTATGGGCTCATGAGATCACTCATTTTAATCCAATAGAATACAATTGAAATATGTTTTAAATATATTCTAGTCTAATCAATTTTTTTTTTTTTATAAAATATCTTCTCTCTTACACTAAAAAAACTTGCACTATAATTAAACGTGACTATATTAATTACATGTATATATAAGATTTTTTTTTTAATTATATATGTTTTAGATTCATCCTAATTACTTAAAGTGTGTTTGGCCGGAGTTTAGAAGTAGGAGTTGGGAAGTAGTAGTGAACTCCACTCCTTGTTTGATCTAAGGAGGTAGTGGGTCCCACGATTAAAAAATATTTAATTTTATATCTTATGAATTCCTTATAATGTGGGCCCCAAGAGTTTATAACTACGTAGACATCATAACTTCTTACTCCTCGCTATTCCACTCCTTACTCCAGACACTCCCTAAAAAAGTAATTTTTTATAATCTATTTTAGAAAATTATTCAAAAATAGTTTTAAATTAATTCAAATGTCGCTTTCATTTAATAAGGTTGTTTTATTAAATTATTAATTTTTAAGAAAGGTACTACAATCGATTTTATTTTAAAAAAATACCAATAAATATATGCCATATTTAAAAAAAAAAAAAATACTTGGGTGCATCGAGAACGCACCTATCTTTTTACGGTCCACCTAAAGGTTCAATTACAAATTGCCACGTAATAAACTTTTGTTTCTTAATATATATATATATATATATATATATATATATTTCTTTTTATGATAGAAGTAGATGTATAGAGATAGGGTACACTTTAAGTATTACTCTTAGAAGCTATTAGTAGGATGTAGATAGAGTATTATTATTGTAGAATTAACAAATTGAGCAATGTTGTACTAAAAAAACAAAGTAGCATTGTTTAATTTGTAATAACAATAGAATTATAGGTATTTATTTTATGAATGAGATTGTTGGCGAAGTTGACCAAAAAAAAAAATTATATATGGTGAACAGTGATAGATTTTTTCAACCAAGCAAACACAGAAGAATAAAAAAGCTGGAGAAGGAGATCGAGTCTTTAATATGGGAGACGGTTCAACAGCGCCAAAAAGAGTGCTCTAAAACCTCGTCGGAGAAGGATCTATTGCAGCTGATAATGGAGGCCACCACTAATGACCCAAATATAGGAGGCAATGACTCTTCCAAAAAGTTCATTGTTGACAACTGTAAGAGCATCTACTTCGCAGGCCATGAGTCCACCGCGGTCGCCGCCACTTGGTCCTTGATGCTCCTTGCCCTCCATCCCAAATGGCAAGACCGTATCCGCTCTGAGTTTACTCACGCTTGCCCTGATGGTCACCCCGACATGACCGCGATTTCTCAACTCAAATCGGTAACCCTCTATCTCTTTCAAAGAAATCGTTTGTTTTAGCTTGTATGAAGTGATTTTGGAGGGGCTAGAAGTGTTTTAGGTTAATTTCTCATTTAGTGCATAAAAAAAAAAAAAATTAAAGGGGGCGTTTGGAGGGTAAGGAGTAAAGTAGTCTTAGTCTAAAGAGTTGTTAAATCTGATTAGTTGTTTAGTCGTGGAACCCACAATGTATGGTATTAATAAGTTATTAAATTGATGTTTTTAGTTGTGGGGTCAACGAAATCTTTGAACCAAACAAAGAGTGGAGTTACTCCTTAACTCTTACACTCCTTAGATTGAGTTATAAAACATTTTATAAAAAGTAAAATACTTTTACGGCTTAAATAAAAAAATTGAATTTTATGCGTTTGATTGTAAATAAATGAAAAGTATATAGCAATCACATATATTCATTGGGCAATGGTGGAATCTAAGTTTTATGACATGGACTAAATTGTTACAAACTTTAAACTACATAGACTAAACTGTTAAGAATTTTAAACCATTTAAATACTAAATTGTTGCTCAAATAAAAAGTATATAACGATCACATATATTCCTTCCTAACCTTAGCCTGAAACAATGGGTGGATGTAGGTGAGTATGGTGGTTCAAGAAACGTTGCGATTGTACCCACCAGCGGCATTTGTGGCGAGGGAGACATTTGCTGAGACACAACTCGGGAATGTGGTGGTTCCAAAGGGTGTTTGCTTATGGACTTTGATTCCGACACTACATAGAGAAGTTGAAATCTGGGGAGAAGATGCGAATGAGTTCAAGCCAGAGCGGTTCGAAAATGGCATAGCCAAGGCATGCAAGTTCCCTCAAGCTTACGTGCCATTCGGGGCAGGTCCTAGACTATGCTTGGGGAAGAACTTTGCATTAGTTGAGTTGAAGATCATAATTTCTCTTGTAGTTTCCAAGTTTAGATTCTCGTTGTCTCCTGAGTATCGCCATTGTCCTTCTTATAGAATGATTGTGGAGCCTGCAAATAGTGTGAAGATTATTTTTCAAAGGCTTTGAATTAGGGTTTATGGACTGTAAATGAGGTTAATTTAGTATAGGGTTATGTTTACTCAAGTTTTAAGAAGTCGGAGAGATATGTTTGGTATGTGTGTTTATTTATCATTTGGAACAAGTTTGTTAGTTATACAAGGCTACACAAATATAGATTATAGGAACTTGTTTTTGATTCACTATATTATGTAAGCTAATTTCCTTTTTACTCACCAACTAAATATAAAATGTACATTATACAATTTAGGACTTGTTTGGATAGCTTAGCAAGAAAGAGTGTTTATAAAAAAATGCATTTTCTTTTAGAGATTAAAAAAAATTATTTATAATTGTTAACGAGTGAGAATTAAAAATAGGGCCTTTTAAGATCCCTTCAAGATCCTCAGTGGTGATTTCTTTTTGGTTTCTTCTTTGGTGGTGGTAAAGAAGGGTACTGAGAGTGGTTGAAATGGCTCCAAATTGTATATCCATGAGTAATGTAGTTCACTTTAGCAACAGACTCATGGTTTGCTTTTATCCTTGGCGCCGTGAAAAGTGCCATGGAGTGTTGCGGTGCCCTACCTTTAGGACTTCTTCCTCTTCTTTTGCCCTGGTCGATGCTTTAAACCTCTGTTTTGGTCCAGATTAACAAGGTTATTGCCTTAAGGGTACTTTCTACCTCATTTACGCCCGAAACCTATAATATCATGAAATATACACGTAAAACTGAGAAACAATCTCGAATTAAGGGTAGCGAGATAACACATTTTAGGTGCTATCAGCATGCTGTAGAGGAAATAGATAAACCTACTTTAGAATAACAATTGCTTGCACATTTAAAGTATGCATTCTTGGGAGAATCTTTGTCCTCCTCTGTTATTATATCTATTGATCTGATTTCACATGAGGATGAGAAGTTGTTGAGAGTCTTACGTGCACGTAAGTCTACTATTGAAGAAAATTGAATCCCGGCAGAAGCGCCTGATCAAGTTCTTTGATTTCTTGAAAGAATTAAAAATACAAAAAATAAAGAGAAGGTTAAGCACCATACCTTTGCCGATCCACAAATGTAGCAAAATCTTCTCCTTGAAGTCTTCCATTTCCATATGATCTTCCTTGCTTTGACTCTGGCAAGGATCCGACTGGTGGGAACCACTCTTGAAAGATGAGAGGGAATAAGGAAGAAGGATTTTTAGAGAACCATTTGATTGAGCTAAAAACATGCGTCGTTAAATATATTTAAAGGATCAAATGAATTTATTGTAGGATCGGTATGACAACCCTAGAGGGGGGTGAATAAGGTTTATTTAAGCTAATGGAAACTTTTTTCTAATGTCAGCTCAATTAAACAAATTAATGCACTTTATACTAACAAGTAATTTAAACAAAGATTCTATGCAAATAATTTCAATCCAAAATAACCAAGAAATTAAAACTAATACTTTTAAACACCCTATTTAATTCTAATAATAAGATTGGTAAGTGATATGCAAATTTAAGAACTACCAATCAAAGTAAACAAATATAACGAATTAATTTCAAGGAATAAATGTTGCAATTAATTTAATGCAATAAAACATAATAACAAATTAATTACAAAATAAATAGGAGAGGGATAGAGAAATTGACACCGAAAATTTTATAGTGGTTCGGCACAACCGGCCTACATTCATTTTCCAAGCTCCCCCCTAGGTACTTCACTAGAAGCCTTGACTCTTTCCATGGCTTAGAGTCGAACCATTACAACGTTCCTTTTCTGGGCGCAAGAACAAACCCTATCCTTTCTACGGTTGAGGATCAAACCGTTACAACCACTCTTTTTCTGGGATCAAGAGCAACCCTTACAAAAGTTTGGAAATGAAGAACAAAATGAGGAAAAACTCTATCAAAGAGTAGATTTACAAATTTAAGCACTCAATAAATCAATCCTCACAATACAATATATCTCTCTCAAGAATAAAATGGAAAGAATAAAATTGAAACTTGGAGAGAGAAGAACAATGGAAGCTTAATGAATTATGGAGGATTGTAAAAAGATGTGAAATTGTTGTGAAAATTTGGAGAAGATGAAGTGTTTAAAAAGAGAAAAAAGTTGTTGGAAACCATATTAAATGTAGACCATTAGATCTTGAAAAGTAAAAATCAATGGTAGAGATTTTTATTCTTTTTGAATCAACTAGCTATTTTTTTTTTTTTTTTTTATATATCATTTTCTAAAACCATTTCTTTTAAAATCTAACAAAAAGTAAAAGCGCCCACCGTATGTCTAAAACTAGCCGTTAGACACAAACATAAAATAATATTAAATTTATTTTATTTTTAAATTCATTTTCTTTTTAAATTCATTTTCTTTTTAAAAACCAATCCAAAAATCAAAAACTCCATGTGTCACTTATCTATTTCTTCACTTGTCATCTTCTAGTAGGTCCACTTTGATGATTTGGCTGCCACGTTATCGACATCGGGTATTTTTCCGTTAAGCTTATTTCAGCGAAATCTTTTTCGTTTGAGCTTTGATTTAAGTGATTCAAACTGCGTTTGAATCGTTATTTCGAGCTCTACATAATGGAAACTTCAAAACACTCAAATTGTTAATAAATAAAAGCAGGTTTATTATCATCAAAATATTAATTAATTAATTTGAGATTAAGGGCCAAAAAGCCAACATTTATTACTCCAAACTTATGAACAATTAACAATATAGTATAAGCAGTAAGTTTGAGATCGTTCCACATAGATCTATGAACTATTAATTGCAATGAGTTGAATGCTATGTATTTTGAGAGGGGTTTGTGGAAAAGAAAATGAAAATGGTGCAAGAATTTAGAATGTTTTTTATATATGAATTTTTGGAGAGATAAAATTGATAGGAATGAGAATTTGAGTGAGTTGAGTTCAATTTCAATCATAGAATCAAATGGACATGATCTTATGCAATGAATCTACAACAAAAAAGAGATCAAAACCAAATTGTTCTAACTCATAAAGTTAGTCAAATTAAAGCCCAATTTCTAATTTCCCTAAGTTGTAAATCAAGATTTGGTTCAAGATTCACTCTAAACTTCATTTTAGCATGTATATCCCTTAGCGATTTTCAACACCAAATGAAATTTGCATTAAGAACAAGGTTTCGTAGTCGCGACGAATTAAAGAATGGATAGCCTCTTCGTTAATTCGATTTATTGATTAATCCTAAATGGATCAACATGCTATGATTTAAAGGAAAATGCTTTAAACGAAGGCATGCATCCCTAATCTTACAACCTATTCATAATTCCTATTCATAATTATGATGCTTAGCGCATTATGAATTTGCAATCAAGAATTGAATATCATTAGTCATAAATTCAATCAATTCAAGATCTAATGAGAATTTGCACAAGAATCAATCAAGATTTATACATTTCAATCAAAGAATTACATAGAAATTCTCCCAGAAATTGAACTACACAACTACTAAATTCCCATAAATATTACCTTAGCCTTGTATCCTTCAATGGATCTTCAATGAATTGATGAAAGGATGCAAAAAAGTAGAGAGAAAATGTAAAGAGAAATGAAGAACTCTCTAAAATTTCTACAAAATTGGATCTCTCTCTCTCGGGAGAAAAGTGAAACTAGCTATTTAATTCCAAGCAATAGCGTCGCGTCGCTGCCCTTCAGTGTAGCGACGCTGGTCTAATTAGTAGCAGCGTAGGGCTGTGCTTGGCTTGGCGTTGTGACACTATGAAGCTTTTCCAAAATCTGAAGCTCTCGGGTCTTCAGCGTAATAGGGGCGTAAAAAGAGTTGTGCAACGCTATTGAGAAGGGCATTTTGGTAATTTTGACCCTTTGTTCAACTTTGATGCTCCCAAGCTCGTTTTAGGCTCATTTTTGCTCCAAATAACGATTTTACCTTTGGGATGAAAAAAACCTACAAAGATAGAGATTTAATGAGTAAAATATCTTATTAAGGTAGATTTAAGCTAAAAATTGGGAGAGAAATCTCTGCAGAATGACTGTAAAAATTAAGTTGAAGAGAGTAGGGTGTGTTCATGAGGGCTCCCTAGGGCCCTATTTATAGATCTCTATTGGGCCACTCCTAATCTTATTAGGAGAATCTCTCTGCAGATATTTTATATTAAATATTCAATAATATCTAATAAAAAGTATCTTTCCGTTTAATATCTCATATGATAAGCGCTCGCAATGTTTGTTGGATACAAAGCTAGAGGTCCTTCTAGGATCCTTGCAAACACTCACAAAGAAAGCCAACTTAGATCAAACTTAGAATCTATGATGGTCACTTTTAGATCCTAAGACAACTCACTCCAGAATTAGCTTGATCAAGACTAATCCAATGAATTGATTTAAACATCAAACCTAAAGAAAGATTTGAAAGAGAAGACAACACCAAAGGAGTTGAATAAGCACAAGCTTTTTAATATCATTTTAAAGGCCAAATGGTCGTGGATATGACCAAGAACCCAAAAGTCATTCAAACACCATTAAATTCAAATTGTAGAAATTTCTACCTAGGAACTTAAAACTTAATTGCATACTATTTAATAAGTCAAAATGAAAAACTAAAATGATATAAAGTCTCAAAATTGTCTTAAATATCTCCTCTAGAAGGCGGCAAAGTTGAGGTGCACGTTTGACAAGGTTTGACATCACGTTTTCTCAAGCAGTGCACATTTGACAGCATTTTCTTCACAAAATCTGCACAACTTTTTTGTCCACCGTGCCATCTTCCAAACTATAAGACTTTTCCCGTGCCATCTTCATGCCATTCTCTTCTTGACTCATTGAACTAACATTGTATATAAATTTGGGTTCAAAATTATTTGTCGCTTCTCGTGAATTTGCTAGCTTTTGAAGATGTAGTGTGAATGCCTCTTGAATCTTCTTTGCCTTGCTTCTTCTAATTGCTCCCTTTGGTACATGCAATGGTTCAATGGTTGAATTCACATAAATCATATTTAAATATTTATCTTATGACAGATTCTCTTTAATTTGAATCTCATTCAAATTAATTAATTAATTACTTGAATCATATTCAGATAAATTAACTTTTCCATTATCTATTTAATTCGAATTTTTATTCAAATTAAATAATTTATTTATTTATATGGATCTCATCCAAATAAATAAATAAATAAACATTTGGATTATATTCAAATAAATTGATTCTCCATATTATAAAGTTATAATTTGAATCTTATTCAAATAAACTTTATAATAAAACATGTAATTAATTGTATCCAATACAATTAATACTTTCCCTCATAAATTTGAACATTTCAAAAAAAAAAAAAAAAAAAAATCAACATAGTTGATCTTTGTTGGTTAGTGGTGAGCTAGCAAGGGGACCTTATAGACTTACAGATTATAAGCTCCAATGTCCAAGATTAATTAATTAAACTCTTTAATTAAATTGATCTTCATTTATTAACTACAGAGCAAACCACTATAGACCCATAGCTGAACTCTTATGCACTATAGGACAAGTTGTATCCATGGATATAATCAACATAAGCAAGTCGGTCCTTCACGAGTTGTTCATAATTATAGTTGGGTCAATTGTTCGTTTAACCCCTGTAATTACCTATTTTCCTTAAGTACCACTGATTTCTCTAATGAACAATTTGTTTATGGTCAAACCCTAAACTAAGTCCCTTTTGGGCTAGTGAGAGGGTGGGACCCCTTGTTCAAGACCCAAAATCAACACTTAAGGGAACTACTCATCTACTTACTCTATATGGGAAAGAGTGGATTCAATCTTGTGAAGTTATGTTCCCAACTCCCCATTTAGTCAAATCTCCAAAATGGCAGACTTATTGAGTCGGCATGGCAACTCGGGCCACTTTCACCCGTGCAAATCAAAGGACTAACCTCACAGACAGGAGTTCATAAATCATTTAAGATTAAGATCGAGTCACACATGATCATCCTATGAAATATTAATTTCATCAATTAACATATTTACAAAGAGAGATTAAATATTTCTCGGTCCGGTCTTATACAAACTCTTTGTATAGGATGCTCTCACTCACATGTCTCCACATGAACGGTTTGGATCAAACCATCTGTAACTATTACAAAGTGGGCCGTATCCATAGTGTCACCAAGATAAGACACCTAACCTTATTCATATAATATAAACCTTTAGGTTATTTCTTGAACATGATCCACCTTGTATGTCAACTACATACTGTTCAAGACTACATATTACCTTAGATTTTTACCGTTAATGAAATTTAATATTGCATATTTAATAATTAAATTAATTAACTAATCAATTACGAGGCTTTAGGGCACAAATCCCAACCGCTATAAGGTGGTCTATTAAAGATTTTAAAGGTATCTGTCCTTCTGTTTGTATGCACAGAATGTTGATAGAGGATACCTTTACTCCTTCAGTGGAACACCAAATGATACTTAATCTTGCCATGAAGGAGGTAGTAAAGAAGGAAGATCTTAAACTCTTAAATGCAAGAATTATTTATGCAATTTCTTAAAGCCTTTGGGTGAGCCTTGTACAAGTTGTGCCTAAAAAGGGTGGGATGACTGTGATTAAGAATGAGAAAGATGCACTCATATGCACCAGGACAGTAATAGGGTGGCATGTCTATATCGATTATAGGAAGTGTAAAGTAACTAGAAAAGATTATTTTCCTTTTCCTTTTATTGATCATGTGCTCGATAGACTTACGGGTTTTTCTCACTATTGTTTTCTAGATGGTTTTATAGGTTACAACCAAATTGCCATTGCTTCTGAGGAACAAGAAAAGACTACATTCATTTGTCTGTATGGGACATTTGTTTTTCGGAGAATACCATTTGGATTGTGCAATGCCCCTGCCACTTTCTAGTGTTGTCTGATGGCTATATTTTAGGGGCTCATTGGGGATATAATAGAGGCTTTTATGGATGAGTTTTTCTTTCTATTTTTGGATGCTTTTTAATTCTTGTTTAGCTAATCTATCTCTAGTTTTATAGAGTTTCCAGGATGCTAACATTTTATTGAATTGGAAAAATGTCATTTCATGGTAAAGGAAGACATTGTGCTAGGGCACAAGGTTTCTCAAAAGAGGTTGGAGGTTGATAGAGCTAAATTTTTTGTTATTGAACAATTGCCTCTTCCAACCAATGTGAAGGGAGTTAAGCATTTTCTAGGACATGTAGAGTTTTATAGGCGGTTTATTAAAGATTTTTTGAAAATTACTAAACCCTTGAGTAATCTGTTGAAAAAGATGTCGTATTTTTGTTTGATGATGCATGTCTACTAGCTTTTAATTTTTTTAAAAGAGATTATTTCTTCACCTGTGATTGTTGTACCTGATTGAAGTCAATCTTTTAATATTATGTGTGATGCTAGTTGTTGAGGAGTGGATTTTGGCCTATCAGAATGAAGCCAAAAATCAAGATAATATAATAAAAAATAAGATAAGATAAAATAAAATAATATTTGATCTAGCAAATATAGGATTAGGAAAAATCCGTATCCTAATTCTAGGAGGATTAAGTTAAACTCTAGATCAAATCCCCTATATATGGCTCTATATGAGGTATCTAAAAACTTTTGACTTCTTCTCCATTCTATAATTTTGATACTGACTTGGGCATCAGAGTCATTTTTCTTTATTTTCAGTTCCTCTCTTCCTCGAATTAAAAATTCAACTACTGGTGACATGTAAGGGTTAGGTGCCTTTCCCTTTCCCCAAATTTTGCATCAACACTAGTGATTATGCATTAAGTCTTGTTTTAGGCCTGGGGATATAACTTGTTTAGGGCTATTTACTATGCTAGCAGGACCTTGATAATGCTCAATAGAATTACACTACTATTGAAAATGAATTACTAGCTGTGGTATTTACTTTTGATAAGTTTAGACCTTATCTTCTTAGTTCTAAAATCATTGTACACACTGACCATGCTGCTTTGAAATTTCTATTTGTTAAGAAAGATGCTAAACGTAAATTGATTAGATAAGTTTTACTATTGTAGGAGTTTGACTTTGTTGTAAAGGATATGAAGGATATGAAAATTTGGTAGTTGGCCACCTGTCTAGGCTTGAGAATGGGAATGAATAGAAAAGTTCTTAACATGGTTTTAAGAGATTAGTAATCAATTAAGTTTGCGTGAGAAAAGATTATTTTTGAAAGAATGTAATCCAGAAAATAGTTTCTAGACTTAAACATATCATTGATACAAGATTCCATACAACCTTTGCTTGACTTAATGAAGTAAATAACGAAATCAACACCTTAAGACATTTTTATTTTTTGAAATTCAATCTTTGTTCTTTTAGTTTTATTTAACTTGAAAATCATATCATTCATCTTATTTTCATCCCTTAGATAAAATTGACACAATTATAGAATAGCTAAATTAATCTGTGAGTTTGTTCTCCTGAGGACAATACTTTGTCTCTCAAGGCCGTTGTACTATATTATAACTTGACGCGTGCACTTGCACTACATCACATCTTCTCAAGAAAGATGAATATCGATTGTTGAGAGGAGATGTGACTAGTAGGTGGTATTCTTTGGAGCTTGAAATTTCTCTAGAAATATGACAATCAATTTCTAAGCGATGATGTGACTTCCATGTAGTAATCCTTGGTTTCAACTGTGGGTGGCTAACCCTCAATTTTACAAAATAATTTCATTTAGAATTTTTTTTTGGATCCCATAAGCATCTATTTGTTTTTAATAGGGAAGCATATGAACATTTGCTTTTTGTTTAATAGAGAATCATATCTCCTAGTAGCCCCTATAATGGAGAAGAAGTTAGATGTTTAAGTTACCTCATATGAAGCTGTAATGATGTATTTTTAGAAAAATTGATCTAGGGTTTATCTTAATCTCCTTAGGATTAGGATATAAATTTTTCTTAATCCCAAACAAGTTAGGATTAAATCTTATTAGATCAATGATTTAATCTGGGCTTATTTGAAACCAAGTCTACTTTAGCTTGTTCTTATTTTATCTTAATTTTTGGCTTATTTTGTCAGGTTCAAATTCACCCACAACAAAGAGGATATATCTTCTTATAGTTGTTTAATTCTTAACCAATTCAATTTAGGAACCCTATTTAATATAGAAATCCAAAATCAAAGAAGATTATGAATTATCTTATCTCCCTTTCGAGTGAAGAAAATATGCCACTCCATAACTTAATCAAATTAGGAATCCATATGATCTAATCAAATTGGAAATCTATAGTATAATTAAATTAAGAATCCATATTCTAGATAAATTAGGATTTGGTAATCAAATTAGTAATGTTTTTGCTCTAAGAGATTTTATTTTTCTCTAACTTCAATTCTTCAATTCTTTTCTCTTGGGTTCTTCAATTCTTCTTCAAATGGCTGGATTTTCTTGATGAAAATTCATAAAAACTCTGTTTAGCTCAAGTTGCTCAATTCTTGAAATATAAGCAAATAAACTTGAGAAAGTATTAATTTCTATAAAAAAAAACTAGCTATAAATTAGGGAAATTTTAACAGATGGAAAAAATGTCAAACTATTTACAGAAAATAGCAAAAAAAAACACTGATAGACATTGATAGACTTCTATCAGCATCTATCAGTGATAGACTTCTATAATTTCTATCACTGATAGACCCTGATAAACATCTATCAGCGTCTATCACAACTATCTAAAATTTTGCTATTTTGTGTAAATAGTTTCCCTTATTTTTCTATTTTTAAAAATCTCCCTATAAATTAAGCCTAAAACTAGCATATTTTTGCTCACTATCATGTTGGGATTGATGTCTTAAAGCCTCATAGTTAATTAGTTATTTGATATAATAGTTGATTACTTTAAATATGCAATAATAAGTTATCCATTACAGTTAAAATCCAAGGTTATTTCATGAGACTTGAATAATATGTACATGACATACAGATGGATAATATTGAAGTAATAACCTAAAGGGTCTATATTATATGGATAAGTTTGGTGGTGGGATTTATGTCCTAAATCTCGTATTTTGTATTGTATAAACAAAACTCATTTATTTCATAAACTAAAGAGTTTTATTTGACATTTAGTCTTGTGTAACTCATAATCCAATAAACTAAGATCCAATGTTATTTTATGTAGCTTGAACAGTATGTGGTAGACATACAAGTGGATCTATCATGTTCAAGTAATAACCTAAATGGTCTGTAGTATATGGATAAGGTTGGATGTCTTATCCTAGTAACACTACGGATACAACCTAGTTTTTAAATGTTACAAATGTTGTAAGCGTTACAAACGATGTGAGCCAAATCGTTTATGTGGAGACATGCGACTGGGGGATCCTATACAACGAGTTTGTATAAGAGCGGACTGCAGAATGTTTAATCTTACTTTATAACACCGTTGACTATAGAGATTAACATTTCATTAGATGACCATATGAAACTTGATCTCCATCCCTAGTGAGTTATGGACTCCTGTCTATGAGGGCAGTCCTTTGATTTGTATGAGTGAGAGTGACCCGTGTTGCCGACTCAATAAACCTATCATTTTGGGGATTTGTCCAAGTAGGGAGCTGAGAACATAGCTACACAAGATGGAACTCACACATTCCCGTATTTAGGGTAAGTAGATGAATTGCTCCCTTAAGTGCTGATTCTGAGTCTTGAACAATGAGGCCTCACCCTCTCATTGGCCCGAGAGGGATTTAGTTTATAGTTGAACTATAAAATCATTGTTCATTAGAGGGATCAGTGGTACTTAAGAAGTAAGAGATAATTACGGAGGTAGAATGGTAATTTACCCAACTGTAATTACGAGAAATTTGTTGGGATTTATGTCATAAATCTCGTATTTTGTAAATTGTATAAACGAATTATTTATTTAATAAACAATGGTATTTTATTCAACATTTAGATTGCATTAACTCAATCCAATAAACTAAGATCCTTGGTTATTTTATGCAACTTGAACAGCATGTGGTAGACAATACATGAGTATCATGTTCAAGTAATAGCCTAAATGGTCTCTAGTATATGGATAAGTTGGATGTCTTATCCTGGTAACACTACGAATATGACCCATTTTGTAGACAAACGATTTGATCCAAATCGTTCATGTAGAGACATGTGAATGAGGGTATTCTATACAAAATGATTAATCTCTCGTTATAACACCATTGACTAAAGAGATTAACATTTCATAGGATGACTATAAGTAACTCAATCTGAATCCTGTGTGAGTTATGGACTCATATCTATGCGGACAGTCCTTTGATCTATATGGTTAAGAGTGACCCGTGTCGTCGACTCAATAAGCCTACCAGTTCGTTGACTTGTCCAAGTAGGGAGGTTGGAACATAGCTACACAAGATGGAACTCACTCATTCCCATCTTTAGGGTAAGTAGATGAAATTTTCTTTAAATACTGACTCTAGGTCTTGAACAATAGGCCCCTCCCTTTCATTGGCCCAAAAGGGATTTGTTTATGGTAGGACCATAAACAGGTTGTTCATTAGAGGATCAGTGAGACTTAAGGAGTAAGAAATAATTACAATTGTAAAACAGTAATTTGACCCAGCTGTAATTACGAGTAATTTGTGAAGGACCGGCTTACTAGTTATGGTTATATCCATGGACACAGAAATATTCTACAATGCGAAGAGTGCAGCTGTGGGTCTTTGGTAAAGTGACCCACAATTAATGAATGTTGATAATTTAATTAGAAAGTTTAATTAATTAATCTCGAATCATTAAAGTTTTTAATCTGTAGGTCCATAAGGCCCCATTGCTAGCTCACTAATGGTAAAATGAGGAATAAGTAGTTTTGGAATTATTTAAATTGTTCAAATTATTTAGGGAAAATATTTGTGGTTATATATATTAATATGATTAATATAAAGTATAATGTATATCGATAAATTATGATATGAATAGTTAATTATAAATATGGTTTATAAATAAACTGTATAACATGTGCGAGTAATATATTTGAATAAGATTCAAATATTGATTATATGCATGAGATTCATATAAATACTATATGTTAAAATTTAATAGGAATAAGATTTATATTAAAACTATAGGTTGTGAGAGATTTATGCATTTTAATATAATTTAAATGTATATATGATTAATTATGTGATATATGATTAATTATGTGATATTTAATTAAGTTTATAACTATTAATAAAATTAATTAATATTATTATTATTTCATTAATTTAAAATTAGTTTTGATTTTTTAATTAAATAAATAATAAAAAAATGAGGAACTCCCCCGCGTGTTGCAGGGGAGTGGGAGGGGAGTTATCTTTTTAATTGCTGAAAAGTTTAGCAGTTAAGGGTTACGTGAAAACGTCACAAAACTGCCCTCCCTCTCTCAATATCAATAATCAACCGACGACAAAGGACCATTTATGCCGACGCTAATTAAAATATCGTCGGCATAATCTCCTCTCTACCGACGCCTATATTTCTACTGTCGGCAGAGCTGTTTTTAGCCGACAGAGCTTTGAACCGTCGGTAGAGCCACTCTTTGCCAACGCCATTTTCTGGCGTCGGCATGATTTTCGTCAGTATAGGTAAATTTTCTTGTAGCGATTGCAACTCTCTCAAGGTCTGTTACACAAAAAGTTGCAAAGAACATTTTTTCTCTGAGAAAGATAACTTCTCCTTTCCAAACAATTGGTTCCCACAAGCCATTACTTGCCAGAGGATAGCAAGGTTACCAAGTGGTTGTGTTCTATATCTGTTCGTGAAAGGAGTCCTTGTAGAGAAGAGGAAAAGCAAAGAAGAAAGGTCTTCAAAAGTAAGTTTCTCTATTCTTTGTGATTTTCGTTAATAAAAGGCATGCTTAGTTTATGTTTGTTCTTTCTCTGTGTTTTCTGTAATTTTTCAAATAAAAAATGATTGCACAAGGCGATCAATTGCTTCCGCATGAGATTCAATCCTTTCACAATTCGTGAAGGGTCGACTTACTGGTAATGGTTATATCCATTGACACATACATATTTATAATAGGAAGAGTGTAGTTGTGAGTCTTTAGTGGAATGACCCACAGTTAATGAATGGTGATTAACTTAATTAATAAAGAGTTTAATTAATTAATCTCGAATCATTTGAGCTTCTAATCTATATGTCCATTAGGTCTCCTGCTAGCTCACTGAGGTTAAAACAAGGATTAAATAGTTTTATAAGAATTTGAATGATTCAAATTAAATAAGGGAATGTGCATTAATTGTATAAGATACAATTAATATATATTATATTATAGAGTTAATTTTGAATAAGATTCAAAATTAAATTATATGATATGAAAGTATTAATGTTTGAATAAAATTTTAATAGGAAAATTGTTGTGTATAGAAAAAAAAACAAAAGTAATTACACATATAGAAAAAAGTGCACCCCATGCTTTTGTATTTCCCACTTTTTTTTTCTATATGTGTAATTACTTTTGTTTTTTTTTTCTATTTGTGAAAAGACCCCATTTTAATATTAAATTAATATGGATAAAATTCATAATATAAGAGAATATATGTTAATTGTATGTAATACAATTAATATAATGTATATAGATATATTATATTATAAAGTTATGTTTGAATGAGATTCAAAATTAAACTATATAATATGAGAGAATAATGTATTTGAATAAGATTTAAATATTAAATAATATGAACGAGATTCATATTAAAACTATAGATTAAATTTAATATGAATGAGATTTATATTAAAACTATAGGTTATGAGAGGGAAATACATTGGAATATGATTCAAATGTAATATTAATTAAATATATAATATTTAATTAATTAATAACTATTTATTTTTATTTAATTAAATATTTATTTAATTTAAAGTAAATTAAATTTAACTCCCCTACAATTGATGGGAGTTAAAGAGAGTGGGTTGAAGGGAGTTAACTCCCTTCTTTCATTGGGCAGAAGAAACATCACGTATGATTCTAACTCTCACTCTCTCAAGAATATTTGGGTTTCTCTCAACTCTCTCATTCAATAGAGAAAAGGTTTTCTTTGCAAGATTTGTTCTCTTCCCTTAATCTTCCAAAATATGGTTCCCACAAATCAAATCCTTGTCGGAGAATAGCGGGAAAGACTTAGCAGTGGTGTCCTGTATGAGATCCAAGAAAAGTTGGAGAGTTTGTGTTGATTTGGAGAATTGGAGAAGGTTTGAAGAAGTAGTCTTCAAACGTAATCCTTTTTCCTTGTAGTTCTCCTAAGTTTAAAGCATGCTTATTATTTTGTGTTTATTCTTCTCTGTTTTTCTGTAAATTTTAGATGAAAATAAATGGCACAAGGTGACCATTCGCTTCCGCATTGAGATCTGATCCCTTCAATTGGTATTAGAGCCAAATCATGCCATTATTATTTTTATTTGGAATTGAAAAACAGAAGGCTTTATGGGTTAAATTTTGCATAATGTATGTGCGTTTGCAAAATAGGTATTTTCAAAATTTGGCATTTAGATTATAGTTTTCCATTGATTTGATGACGTAAGGGCCTGTTGTTTTGGGTATCTTAATTCTGTGATTGAGTCTGTAAGTCTGTGTTGATCGAGAGCAAGTGTTGCTGGTTGATTGGCTGAATTTGAAACAAAAACAGAGTAGAAACAAGGAAGAACAGTAGCCTACTGTGTCGAAGCGTCCCGACGTTGCACCTCCAGACACACTAGCGTCGCAGTGCTATCGCTTAGCGCCTGGGCGCTCTGTAGCAGCGCTTCGACTATTTGGCCATAACGCAACACTAAGACGTTAGTTTTCCTGACGTGCGCACGCGTGAATCATCTGTGTGTGGGGCAATTTTGTTTCAATTTTTCAATTAAATTAAATGTAGTTTAATTTAATTTATTGATTAAATTAATATAATATGATTATATTAATTTAATTATATTTTTAAGGATGCCAAAATTTAGTCTATTTTTGCTATTTAATTTAGTATGCATTAGATGTATGTATAAATTAATGGTTTTATTTATATGTTGCATAATGTATGTCATACAATTTAAAATCCACCTTAGAATAAACATATTCATGCATCATATTTTAATATAAATGTTATATTATATGAGGACATTTGAATGATTTTCATTAGTAATAATATAATTGTATATTATTTAATGAAAATGAATTATGCATGAAGCATGACATTATTTAGATAAATATAATAGTTATATTTATAATGTCATAGTATGCATGTTATAGGTTTTAATTTAATTAGAATATAATTGTTATATGTTATAGAAATTAAAATCTATAATAAAGAGTTGCATGCTGACATAAGGTTTTAATTGAATTTCAAATTGTTAATTAAAACTTTATGTCTTTTTTTCTAATGAGCATAGTTCCCTTAAGTGCTGATTCCAGGTATTGAATAAAAGACACCTGCCCTCTCACTAACCCGAGAGAGACTTGGTTTATGGTTGGACAATAAACAGATTATTCATTAGAGGATCAGTGGTAGTTAAGGAGTATGAGGTAATTACTAAGGTAAAACGATAATTTGACCCAGCTGTAATTACAAACAACTCGTGAAGGATCATGTTTTACAGTGCTAAGAGTGCAACTATGGATTTTTAGTGGAGTGAACATAGTTAATGAATGTTGGTTAATTTAATTAAAGAGTTTAATTAGACAACCTCGAATCATTGGAGCTTATAATATGTAGTTCCATTAGGCCCCCTTGCTAGCTCACAAAGGGTAAACATGGATCAATAGTTTTGAAAGAATTTGAAATGTTCAAATACTTTAAGGGAACACACATTAATTATATATGATACAATTAATATAATGTATATGGATACATTAAATATAAAGTTAATTTTGAATGAGATTCAAAATTAAACTATATAATAAAAGGAGATTTATTGTTTTTGAATGAGATTCAAATAATATATTATATGAATTAGATTCATATTAAAACTATAGGTTATGAGAGAGATGTGCATTTGAATAGGATTCAAATTTACATTTAATTAAATACTAGATATTTAATTAAAAAAATCAATTGATTAATTTTGATTAATTAGTTATTTAATCTAATTAAATGAATTTCATTTAATTCCATTTAATTAATTAAATGAGAAGTGGGTGAACGTTAAAGAAGGGGAGAAGTTATTTAATCTAATTAAACAGATTTCATTTAATTAATAAAATAGGAAGTGGGTGAAGTTAGAGTTAATTCCCACTTCACGTTAAAGAAAGGGGAGAAGTTATTTTCTCTTTATGTAGTTGATTGTTTCCTTCGAAACTCTCTCTCAAGTTTTTTACAGAGAAGATGTTCTATGTAAAATTCTCGTGCAACACAAAATTTCCTGCTACTTTCAAAAAAGGTTCTCACCAACCAGTTCTTTACCAGAGGATAGCAAGGAAGACCATATGGAGGCGTCCCTAATGTTGGAGGAGAAGGTTTGGAAAAGTGAAGAACGATCTTCAAAGGTAATTCTCCAAATCCTTGATTTAATGCTTAACCTATTTTATACAGCATGTGATTTTTGTATGTTTTTATTTATAATTATGTATTTTCATCTTCTCAAATAAAAAACAAAAGCGATCAAATGCTTCCACTCGGGATTCGATCCCATCCATTGGTATTAGAGCCAATTTGTTGTTTTGATTTTTAGTTTAGATTGAAAACCAAAATAGGATTGGTGGGTTCAATTTTTTGTACATGTATGATGTATTTTGTCGAAAATTGGGTTTGCATAATAGATAATGTCAGATTTTGGTATTAGATTTACGACATTTATTTTGATTTGATCATTGTAGGGGCTCGTTGTTTTAGACAAATTGTATGTAATTCGAGTACTATAAGTCTGTGTCGTTCATGGCAAGAACTTGCTGTGAAAAAGACTTGAAACAGAGGTGATAAATAGAATTCGTGAAGGAATTGAATTCCCAGCGGAAGCGATTTATTGCGTTGTGATTTTAATTACTCAATTATGATTTTTAAAGAAACAGAGAAAACATAAAAGAACAGGATAAACAACATGTTTTTTAAGAAGGAAAAGAAAAAACAAAGGGATAAGAAAGAACTTACCCTTGTTGAAATTCTTCCTTTAGTTAGCAATTTCCTTTGAGAACACGAACGAATCACCAAAAGAATAAAAGGGACAACACCGCTAGTGAAAACTTGCTATTCTCAGAAAAATTAAGTCTTGGATACGTTGGATCCAAAGTGCTTGGTAAGGAATATTTTTTTTAGAGAGAATATGTGAAAAATTCCAATAGAGAGTTCTACCAATTTAACTTCTCTTGACTCCCTCTTTTCGTGAGAGAGTGGGAGGGAGTTCCACAACTCCCTCTAGGATTTATCTAATTAATTCAATTTTAACATTAAAATTGAATTAATTGATATATTAAATCTAATTTAATATATATAAAAGATTAATTAACAATTAACTAATATCTCTCACATTACCTATAGTTTAATATGAATCATATTCATATTAATTTTAACCTATAGTTTCTATATGAATCTAATTCATATATTTGAATCTCATTCAAATATATTTCTCTCACATGTTCAAAAGTTTAATTTTGCATCTCATACAAAAATTAACTTTATATTATAATGTATCAATATACATTATTTAATTGTATCTCATACAATTGCTTTCCCTAACTTAATTTAAACAATTCAAAATAAACCAAGACAGCTGACAGTCATCTTAACCTATATGAGCTAGCAAGTAGATCTAATGGACCTATCAGTTTGAATCTGCAATGATACGAGATTAATTAATTAAACTCTTTAATTAAATCAATCAACATTCATTAATTGTCGGTCACTCCACTAAAGACTGACAGCTGCACTCTTCTTACTGTAGATATATTTCTATGTTCGCGGATAAAATCGATCAACAGCGAGTCGACCCTTCACAAATTGCCTGTAATAACCACTCGGTCAAATTACCTTTTTACCCCTGTGTTACCTCTAACTTCTTAAGCAACATTGATCCCTCTAATGAACAATTTAGTCATAGTCCAACTATGAGCTAGACCCCTCCCTGGCCAGTGAGAGGGTGAGGCACCTCATTGTTCAAGACTCGGTATCATCTCTTAAGGGAGCAATTCATAAGACGTGAATTCCTTCTTGTACAGTTGAGTTCCCAGCTGCCTACTAGGACAAATCCCCAAAGTGGTAGGTTTATTGAATCCGCAAATCTGGCCACTCTCACTCATACAAATCAAAGTATTGCCCCCACAGGCTGTGGTGTTAATATGGGAGACTAATCATTTCGCAATCCGGTCTTATATATGTCTCACATATATAGGATACCCCCACTCACATGTCTCTACATGAACATTTAGGATCTAAACGTTTGTGACACTTTACAACACTTGTAACAATCACAAAGTGGGTCGTATCCGTAGAGTTACCAGGATAAGGTAGGTACCTTATCCATCTACTACATATTGTTTAGGTTTATCACTTAAACACGATCCACTTGTATGTCTATACATACGTGTTTAGGTTACTACTAATAACCTAGGATCTTAGTTTATTGGTTTTGGGTAAATGCAACTAAATGTCAAATAAAATAACTGTTATTTTATTAAATAAATAATTTGGTTTGTACAATACAAGTTTCAAAATACAAGACCACGAGATTTAGGGCATCAACCCTAACAAATTTCTCCTTTATCTCCTTTTACACTCAAACTAAAAGTAATCTTTCATTTCTCCCTTTTATGCATGCAATCAAAATAATTTCTCTCTCACTTGGCATGAAGAAAGCGAAGAAGAAAGCATAAAACCAGTAGGCAAAAGGAAGAACATCAAAGAAATGAAGAAGGAACTCAAAAGATTTATAGTGGTTTGGTGTTAAACACCTACATCCTGTGAAAGCAGCAGGTAAACCTCTTTATTTAGTAGAAATTTCAGATTTCAGAGGTATATTACAAAATGAATCTCTCTTACATCTCCCTCTCTTGAATACATATATTTATTATATGCAGCTTTTAATAACTTCTTTATCTTCTTCTTTTCATATATTTTGTTGAGTTGTAACTAAAGAGATCAAGGATCGAGATTAATTGCTTTAACTATCAGGTAAGAAATTGATTTCAATTGGTTGGAGTAGTTAGTTTCAGATTTAACAAAGGTAACAACAAAAATATAGGCTAAATAACATTATTCTAAGCATGCAAGACCTAGGATATAGGCAAACAAAGAACTCAGGTTTGCATGAGAAATAGAAGTTTTTTTTTTTTTTTTACAATGGGTTTAAAGATCATATTTATTCTCTTCCTACATTATTTCATACAAAGAACATCCTAAATGAGTGTATATCATTAACTGTCATCATACGGGCAAGGCAACTAAGCAAACAAGCAATCAGATCAGGTGCTAAAGGACTCCTAGATATGCATCAACAAAAGCAAGCGAAACTTTGTGCACTAGAGATTTCTAAGAATTGTTACTAACTTTTCTTGGTACGCCTTTGGATTTTCTATAAAGTAGGTTATGGAGTAGATGAGATGATTTGTTGCACCTTTAGCTTCTTCTTATACCTATATTTCTTGAAGAATATTTGTTCCTTCGATCTAGGCAATTTTACTGGTTGTTTTCTTGATGGTGTGCTTAAGTATCTTATGCCTTTTTTCTTCATCAAGAAACAAATCCCACTAGTTTTTTTACTTGTCTGGTGAATCCAGCAACTAAATACAATGTTGTTTTGAGGTCTATATTGCTCTTGGCTAAAAAAGCAGAAGCGACGATTAACATTTTATTTAGAAGATTTGTCATAAGATATTCTGACATTCCGTTTATATTCCATTCATGGACTACTTCGTTATTATATACATAGCAGCTTTAGCAAATTGTAGTTTTTGTTCGTATTGAATGTCTGGAAATGATAGCTTTGGATACCAATTCTAAATTTTATTGAAACTTTTTCTTCTGAGTCTCTGAGTTTCTTCAGGTTTTCCAGATTTTTGGATTGTTTGAGTTTTTTTTTTTTTTTTTTTTTTTTTTTTTTTCAACTTATCGAGATTATTTTCTACTAGAACACTAATGTCTGGAAAACCTTCTCTTAGCATTTGAAGGTAACTTTTTCTTTTAAAGTTAAACTTTTGTCTACATCCCATTTTTCTAGTTTTCTGGCAATGGATTGGAGCATCTCTTCTTCTTTGGTATTCAAGTTTGGATCGATAATAGGTGGTTTTATTAATGGGTTGATGATCGAGCTAAAAATATGTCGTCGTTATGCACATTCAAAGGATCAAAATAATTTGTAACTCCAAACTTCTTTAACTATACTAAAGAACATAGCATAGATGGTAAGTTTGGGATCGTTCCATAGCGAGCTAAAGGATTAATCTCTCCTAAACTAAATTAATCTTCGAAAAGCAATAAAAACGGGGGTTAAAAAGAAAATGAAAAATCATGAATATTTTTGGTATACATGATTTTGGGAGAGTCAATATGAATAGATTGGGAATTTGGACAAGTTGATTTCAAATTCTATCATTGAATTAAAGAGAAGATGATTAATATCAAGAATCCACAACCAAAGAGAAATCGAATCCTTAATTATTCCAACTCATAAAATTAGTCCAATTAGAGATCAATTTCTAATTGCCCTAATTTGCTAAAATAAGAATTTCTTCAAGATTAACTCTAAACTCCGTTTGTGTATCCCTAAGTGGTTTTCAATACTAAATGAAATTTGCATTAAGATATAGGTTTCATAGTTGCAACGAATTAAAGAACGGATATCATCTTCATTAATTCAATTTGTTGGTCAATTCAAACTAGTTCAACATGCGATGATTTAAAGTGACATGCCTTCCTAATCTTGCAACTCATACACAATTTTATTGCTCAGTGCAACATGAATTTTGTAAAAAAGAATTCGAATCTAAACATGAATTGTCACTTCAATCGATTCAAATTCTAGAAATATGCTCAAGAATTAACTAAGATTCATGCATTTAATCAAAGAATTACAAAAGAAATCCTCAAGAAAATGAAATACAACTTACCAATTCCCTAAAGAATTACCTTAGACTTGCATCCTTTGATGGATCTTCAAAGAATTGATGAAATGATACAAGAAACTTGAGAGAAAAGTGAAGGGAGAATGAAAATCTCCTTGAAAATTGGTAAAATGGCTCCCTCCCTCGAAATGGAAGTGAAATGAACTATTTAAAATGTAGCGAGAGCGTCGAAACGCTGACGAAAGTGTAGCTACTCTCTAGGTAGGTAGTCGCAATGCAGCGCTACGCTGGGTAGAGCGTAGCAGCGTTGCCTTGATTGTGTTGCTCTTGGGCTTGCAGTGTAATCAGAGTGTAAAGTGAGTTGTGCGGCGCTATCTTTAGGGGCATTTTTGTAATTTTGATCATTTCTTCAATTTTGGTGCTCTAGGGCTCGTTTCTGATCCATTTTTGCTCCAAATGACTGGAATGAATATTTCTTACAAAAATAAACAATTAATGAGTAAAAGTCACTAATTATGGTAGAATTTAGTTAGGAATTATAGCTCTTTTAGAGTGCTAACGGTTGGCTAATCCATTGATCCATGTTCCATTGCTTATCGTAGACGGAGAATTGATATTTTCTTCGATCCCCATCATTTGTTTTGCTATAGTTGACAATATCATGTTCGAATAATTATTTTGTAGTTGTATCTCTTAATTTCTTTATTTGTTGGAGTTTTTTCTTCATCGTTTTCTTTAAAATGGTTTTGTCAGGATTTTCTCACCATAGAAATTATTAAATTCCACATCTTCCATGGGTGGATGTTCTGACTTGATTTCACCTCGCCTTATAAATTTCTAGATTGACTTATCTCGAAGAGTACAAATTTGGTTGTATTCTCCCTTGAAAAAAATGATAAGCTACCTCACCACTCAAACCACAGATGTTAAACGAAAAAGTACTAACACACATTGTAACAACTGAAAAACCAGCAACAAGTAAAAGAGTAATTGCACACAGAAGTTGGTAACCCAGTTCGACGATAAACCACCTACGTTTGGGGGCAGTTTGCCCAGGAAAGATAATCTGCTAATATTGAATGAGTTAGCGTTTACAACAAAATACTTATCTGTAAAGTAACCACTTCTACAGTGACTCTTGTAGAGCTTAACTTGCAATGTACCTAGGCTCCCCTAGATGTGAGACTCCCTCTCAATAGTACTTAGGCTCCCCCTAAGTGTGGCAGTATTAGTGATGAACACTTCGGCTTCTGATAGCGTGTGAGACTCTCTCTCAACTTGATTATCTTCCTCGTGACTCAGTCAACTCCCTTCATGTGAGAACTTAGGTCCCCCTAAGTCTTGAGAACTCTCTTCTCAATTTGCAACGCGTTAGGCTCCCTCTAAGGCTTGAGAAATCCCTTCTCAATGAGTGAAGTCTTAGGCTCCCCCTAAGACTGTGAATATCTTTAGAGTTTCGAGATCTTCAACTGATGAACTTGCACAACGGAAAATAATGAGAAAAGATCGAAACACAACGAAGCACAACTTTGGCCACCAAGAACAAAACTCTTTCCAATAAATAAACAAATGCGGCAACCCTAACAGATGACATAACTTCTCCCTTTAACAATCGATATTAAAGAAGGAAAGAGTTCCCATACAAAATATTTTCCTTGTCTACAAAATACGCTTCGCCATAAAAAGAAAATATCCACCAATAAGCTTCTCCTGAGATTTTTAAGTTTAAGAAATATAAATATTCCACCTTAAACTTTTAGATTAGGAAAGTCAAATATCTTTTCGGAATTATGACATGTTAGAACCAGATGTTAAGACATTATTTGAAACATCCGAGAAAACCAAAAAAATATAGCCTTATGAAAATAGAAGGCCAATCACCAATTTTCCAACATCCTTTATGATCAAGCCATTGAAAAAAGGGTATATTTTATTGTAAGTCATTCTAACGTTGATAAGTATTTTGATTGTATTTCTTCTCTTGCTTCTTTGCTATAATTCTTGAAGAATACTTTGCACTTCTTGTTTTTTTTTTTTTTTTTTTGCCATGAATTCTTTATGTATAGCTTCTTTATTAAGTTTAAAGTATGAACTCAAGACATTCAATTGGCTTTCAAAGGTTGATCTTGTATCCATATCAGTCTGAGTAGGAGAGATCGACCTTTCTTCTTCACATTGTATGTCTGGTATACCTTGAGTCATGCTAACAGATTTGATTCTCAATGAGGCAGATCTCATGAGTTCTGGTTCAAATGATTCACTCCTTAATCTTGATGCACTTGGTGTCAAACTTAGAATTCTTTAACTCTAGAACTTGAACTTGCGTTTACACAGGGGTATTGTGGTGGCTCTTCACCAAACTTGATTTCTACTCTCTCGTCAGGATGTTCAATTATTTGAGCTAGGTTCTTGTTTCTTTTAGGAGGAGTGAATGCATCTTTTAGAATCCATTGTGGATTCCTGGTGATCTCTTCCCATGAAATCATCTTTAGAACCTTTACTAATGCCCCTTCCAAATTTGATTCAATCAACATTGTTTGTCCTTTTGGTGAGGACAAGAGTGCCTAGGAGCTCATATTGGTATGCATTAATCTATAGGTAATTCTATAGGTAATTCTTACCTTGTGAACACCATTTTCTAGGCTTAAATCTTTTTAGTGAGATCAAGACACAAAGTTTTGAATATATGAGGATCCTTGAGAGATACTGTGTAATTTTGATAACAAATGAAATACACTGGCGCTTCAGTAAGCTTTGATTGATAATCCCTAGCGAGGAATTGGAGAAATTGAGGTGCCTTTTGTCCCTTAGTGCTGCCAATATAAGGGTGTCAAGCCCTATTCTAAACAAGGGTTTTAAGGCTATTTGAACTGATGGTGGCCCAAACAGTGTCGCAAACATTTGGCCCATTGGTATGCCAATGCTTGGTGTTACTGCAAGTGCACGGGTCAAGTTATAATATAGTTAAAACGACTTGAAAGGCTGAGTATCGTCCTCAGGGAATTGGTTTGATTATTTTTTTAGCTATTCAAATATTTTTTCAATTTTATTTATTGAATCGAATTGTAATGACACTTAAGATAAACTAATCTAAGAAAGGAAATAAAAGTGATCAAGATACGGAAATTATTAACTAAGAAACGTTTTAGGGAATAGATTTTATCAAAGGTATTATTAAAACAATTGTTTGATTTATTATTAAACACAATTGCTTGATTCTTGAAGTAATTAACACAACACCTAGATCTAGAAGTCTTTTATCCATATTGAATCTTTCAAAAACAATCTTTTCTTTTATTTAAACCTTAATAACTAATTTCTTGAAATTAAGTGATTAAGCAAAGCATTAATAAGCTTCATCAACAATCTCTACCATTATCCAGCTACTTTCTGTGATTTCAAACAATAGTCTAGCATGCATGATCTAATTTAAACATACTTTCTCAAGCAAGATTCAAATCATAAAATCATTCAAGCATTGATCAAACATTCAAAAGCATTAAGAACGTTCATGCTCTAGAACGCATAAATGTAAATTAACATTCAAGAAGCAAATCTTCAACAATTTAAAACCTAAGGATTCATCTACCCCTAAAACTATGACAAATTTAGCTTAACATGGCTTCAATAGACAAAACCCACATTAGAACAACAAAATATATAAAAAAAAAAATCAAGAATAGAGAAAGGGAAGAGAAGTTATCCCGCTTTCAAGCTCGTCTCCCGGATGGATTTGGTCTTCCAATGATCCTCAAACTTTCCAACATAATGGAATCTTCATATTTTACTCTAAACTCTCTCTAGGTCTCCAGTACTCTAAAATCTGATGTTAAAATCGGTTTTAAACCCTCAAGTTTATAGACAATCAGATACTTGCTCAACAAGAACTTTCTAAAATTGCATATTTTTTTTTATTTTTGGAAAGGCAGCGTCGTGTTGTTCTCGTGGAGCATCGTTATGCTCTACGCGCTTTTTTGTCGCAACGTAGCGCTACGCTCCTTTGAGCATCGCTAAGCTCTCCCAAATTTTCAATTTCCTTGCTCTCGGTGTGGCTTCTAATAGCCATACCTATCAATATAAAGAAATTAGTTTAATAGGAAATTGTAATGAGTAGAAAAAAAACATAAGGGTAATTGCAAGTATACCAATGATTTTTTAAAATCGCAAATATAGCAAAAAATTTAAACATGATTCCTGATTTTTGTATTTTTACGATTTTACCCTCATTTTTGTATGAACAAATATATCTGATACACTTTATATATTTTGGTATATCAGTCAACCGTTATAGATTATATTTGGTATATCAGTCAATTGATATACTTTATTTAAAGAATATCATTTATACAACTTATATATCATGATTTTAATTGTGTTATGGTCGATGTTGTTTGTTCGATTGTGATAAATATTATTTTTACTTTTTATTTTGTGTTGATATAAAGTTATTTTCATTCCATTAATTCAATTTTAATGTTAATAGTATATGTTAAATGCATTAAATTTATCAAGTGATATGCCAAATATAAATTATATTAGTTAACCTTCATACTTCTTCCTCCCCGAGCTCTAAGAGGAGTTCACTCCATGAGAGAAAAGATAGAAAATGTTTTAAGCTTGTAGGTTATGATACCATTGATGGTCGAATGGCGTGCTACTTATAGATATTGAAGATGAGTTCCCTTCAAGGTACCACTCAAATTCAATCCTATAAGATATTGGCACGTAATTTAACAATAATTACAAAGTAGAAAAAATTCCTAAGGTGGCCGACAAGACAGGACCCCTATCTGGCATCTTATCCTTATGGAATCTTTCTTTTAAAAAGAAAAGATTATGATAAGATTTCGTCGGTGGCCGATAGAACAGGACCCCTATCTGGCATCTTATCATTATAGAATCTTTCTTTTAAAAAGAAAAGATTACGATAAGATTTCGTCGGTGGGACAGGACCCCCACTTGACCTTATCTTCTCATAATGCTAGAAAGCAAAACAATAATGCATAAAACAACAAAATTACATAGCAAAAAATAGCGAAAGCAATAAAGATAGTTAGGATATGTCTACAGATTCTTCAAGCACATCAAATTCTGAACTTTTAATAATTGCTGATGATGATGTCACCCAGCTTCTCCTGAATGGCCTTGATTGGAATGGCTATTTTGATATCAACGGTATTAACCCTTATGGGACTAAGATCCAGGGACTTACAAATTCGGCTACCCCGCCTACTTCAACTGCCCAAAAAAGTCCTTTTGGGTTAATGGGATATTATAGCCCTTTTCTAACAGCAATTTCCATTCTTCAGCTAACTACCGTGGCCTGCGGTTGGTTAATCCGCTCCAGAATATGCTATCTCCATCATCTTCTGTAATTACTTGAAATTCTTCATTAGTGGTGATCATTCTGCAAACGAATTAAATACAAATAATTAATTTACATAATTTAAAATTTAATAATTGATTATCCGATAATTAGATCACTGAGGTTGTGAGTCTAATGTCGGATCATTGAGATCGTATTTGGTGTAGGGATCGTAATCATCCTCATCGTCATCATCGATCTGGTTATTGTTAACGGATGCAGATGAATGTGCATCCTCTTGTTCGTCGTTTCCTGACAACTGGCTGACGACAGTATTTAGAACTAAAGTAAAATCAGCTTGTGATCCTGCTCCAATGAGAGATGATATTATTGAATGCTTGGCAAGAGTAAACTGTTGATCTTCTTGCCGAGATAAGTTTTGTAAATGGACATCGGCTTTGAACCAGTCCTTTAATTTTGATGCTTCAAAGTGGGAGTAATCGAATTTTTCCCACCACTTGATGCGTACTGCCTTGCTCAAGGCTTTGAAGTTTCCATGTGGTCCTAGTTGGAAGTTCCAGCAGAAGATCCATGGAATTTGGAAGTACAGAGAGAATCTAAACGTTTTTTATAGAGGAGATGAATAAATACTATTTTAAAATAGGTGGAATGATCTTTGGATTTCAATTGGGAAGACTTCTTCCGATAATCCAAAGTATGACCACCAGGTTTGAAACCAGTTAGGAAAGTGCATTTTGTAAGCTTTCTTACAAAATGTCACAAACCATGAATGGTTATAAGATTGTAGCCAGAAAATGTTATACCATGCTCGCATGTAGTCACAGTACGAATATGTCTGAGGTTTGAACGGCCTGGAGAATTTCTTTGCCACGAACATCCCTTGATTCCAGTAGGATGGCGTGAGTACTCTGAAGATTCTCAGCTTTGAGTATAGAATTTTTGAAGGATCAACTCTATCTGGGACATGAGTGATCTCTACGGACTTTGTATCTACCAGAATGAATTCATAAAACGTTCTGGTCTTTGAAACATCCTCAGGAAGAAAGTTAAATTCGTGAGGGAAGACTTGAGAGTAGACCTCTTGGATCGAAGGTTCGTCAAATTCTGGTTCAATTATTAGATCGACCATAGTTGTCTTTGTGAAGTACCCCGTGATTGGGGGTCTTGGTTGAAATGCCTTCGCTTCACCACCTGGGAGAAGGTTGAAGGATTCTTTGGAATCAGATTTGATGAGGGTTTGTTAGGCCTCTTATTTGAGATGTTGGATCCTGATGGACGCAACAACATCGTCGATGGTTGAGGAGGTAAGATTTGGTTTCCTGATTGGATTGACAAGGCGCGTTGGGCACTGCCTTGGCGTCGCCTGGACATTGTTTCAAACTCGATGTCTATGGTGTAATTGTCTGCACTCATTGGTGAAGTTGCAGATGATTGAGTAGCGGGCTGTTTGCCCTTTGAAATGCTCCCTTTGGAGGAGCTAGCCTACCTTCCTTCTAGCGGCGGTGACCGCCTTGGTGGCCGTGGTCGACTAGGTGTTCCATTAGAACAGAAAGGGGAAGAAGTTTTCAGGAAGTTTGAGGAAGAATTTTTTGATGATTCTTTTGAGTGTTCTTTGCTTAGATGCTCTCGACGTAGGTGCTCTCGGCTCAGGTAATCAACAAGAGCATTTTCAGTGTCTTTTATAGGCTCAATTTTGAAGTCGAAACAAGATAAGATTGTCTGTCATCTTACAAAGATTTGTTTTGAAATAAGATTCTTTACATCTTTTTCAAAGATGTATTTGCTTGCTTTTGAGTCTGTTCGTATCAGAAAATCTCTGTTAATAATATCTCCTTGAAACTTTTGAACACAGTTCACTATTGCTAGAACTTCCTTCTTGACGGTGGAATAGTTTCTCTGAGCACTATTCCATATTCCAGAATGATAACGAACCAATGATTCTTTACTGTTAATTTTCTGTTTGAGAATACCGCCGCAACCGTTGTTAAAAGCATCGGTTTTCACGATTGGTTAAGCTTTTTCATCCATCAGCGATAGGCATGGGATTCCTTTGGCCAATGCTTTAATTGATTGGACTGCTCGAGTGTGCTCGTCCGTCCATGGTTTTGGGTTCTTTTTTAGTCTATCATAGAGTGGCAAACAAATAATGCGGAGATCTTTAATAAAGTTTCCAATATAATTTACGCAACCGAGAAATCGCTGTAGCTGCGTCTTGTCATGAATAGTGTCAGGAAACTTATCCATAAAGTCTAACGACCGTTGGATTGGCTTGATAATTCCTTGACTAATATCATAACCAAGAAATCTAATCTTTGATTGAAGTAATTTAATCTCTAGTAATGAAACCACAAGACCATTTGTTTTGATAATATTGAAGAACACATGCAAATGTTTGAAGTGTTGATCGATAGAATTTGAGAATACCAAAACATCATCTATATAAACTATAGTGAAGTCTTGATATTTGTTGAACAGATCATTCATGACCTTTTGAAATTCAGATGGAGCGTTCTTTAAGCCGAATGGCATAACGTTCCACTGATATATCCGAACGGTACATTAAACGCTGTTTGGTACCAACCTTTTAAAGATATTTGAATCTGTCAAAACTCAGATTTCATATTAAATTTTGAGAAGATTTTTGCTTGAGTAATCCTCTAAAGCAAATCTTGTCGATTATGAATTGGATACCTAATCCATTTGAGAACCTTGTTTAAAGGTTTGTCATTAATAACGAGCCTAGGAACTTTGCGCTCTTTTTCAGCTTGATTGTTGACATAAAAAGCCGCGCAAGACCATGAGCTTTTTTATGGGCTTATAAGGCCCTTTTGGAGGAGTCAGTCAATTTCTGACTTGCAGACTTTCATCAGTTCTTTAGACATTTGGATGGGCCAAGCCTTAGTAGGTATTTAGGCTTCATCAAATTCATCAATGTAAGGTAAATCCACTATATGCTTTTTGCGGGCCCAAAAAGCATTGGGGACTTCCGAGCATATTTCAGCTTCCATCTTTTTGAGTAATTTTTGGATTTTGGCTTGAACAGAAGGTCTGTTAAGATAATGAGATACCTTACTGCTTTTGATGTCGTCTTGAAGAAACTCAATTTGTTTCTCTTTTTTAAAAATTCTGTAGATAAACTGTTGAATTTCTTCTTCTATGTTTGAAATAAACTTCGAAGTTACCGGTTGGCAAAACTCAAAAGTAATTATTTTTCTAAATTTCTGAGTGAAAAGTCCTTTCTCAGAAACTTGAAATGGATATAATTGAGTGACAAACAGTGTTCTCAGAATGACTTCCTCTGAAAGATCTCTGACAAGTAGGAAGGTATGAATGAAACATATATTACCTTTGAAGATGTGTACTCTTGGTAATTTATAATTGATACGAAGACGTTGATTGTTGTCTCCCCTTAGGACTTCCATCGTCTTCTCGAAATATCTTGAAGGGATTAATCCTTCTTGAATAACGTTCTGGTCAGCTCCATAATCAATTAAGGCAATGGCCTCAAACTTGAAATCTTGAATTTTAATGGTGACTTTAGACAACTATTTTTTATTAAGGACTTTGCTGATATAATTGATTCCTTCTGGATTTTCCGTCAAACTCCCAGAAGTTTCACCTAGAATAAAAGCTTCCATAGATTGTTTTTAGAATTCGCTGAAAGCATTTTCCAATTTAGAAAGTCATTGCTTATTGACTGCAACTTCTTGTTTGAATCTCTTGACTTCTAAGTGAAGATCAGTCATCTTCAATGGTTCTTGAATTGATTCTTTATTGATTATGTTCAGTATCTCCTTGAAAGAATATTATATTGGCTCGAATTCTTGAGCTTTCGACTTTTGTTCTTCGAGAGAGTTGCAAAGCTTAAGAAGGGCTGTTCTTCGGGAGGCTTCGTCTGGAAGTTCTTCTATAAGATCAAGCATATGTTCCTGATCTCTTGTTAGAACATTTATACAACCGGTGCATGGTATTGCATCGTCTGAATATTGGGAGGAGTCGAAAGATTCTGCTTCAGAGGAGGAATCTTCTACTACTTCATTGATAAATCCTTCTTCGGTGGAAGAGTCTCCCGAGATGGACATATCTTCTTCTTTGTCACGAATAGCAAAGAGAAGAGGTTGTTTTAGGTCTTTGTCGATTTCTAGATTATTGACCTTCTTCATCAAAGGGCATCTGTTGGCATAATGTCCCTGTTTATTACATCGGAAGCAAGTAGTTTCCTTTTTCTTAGAATACTTCTTACTTATGTTATAATATTTCCTCTTTCGGTGCTTTTCATCATTCTGTTGCTTGTTTTTGCTTCTGCTAAAAAGCCTTTTGGATGATTTTTTCTTTTTCTTTGATGGCGGTAATCCTTGCTCAACGCCATATTTCTTATAGAATGTTACTAGTTCCTTCTAGTAATCTGCATCTTTGATAATTCTTTGATTATGCTTGTTGTCTTTACAAAGACTTAAGCATAATGCCTGGATATTGTTGGTAATGTCCCCGTAGGCGAGGGCATTCCAATTGATCTGTCCTTCTTCAAAACTTTCGGACCTTCTTTGATAAAACTTCTCTGCAATGTAAGGGGGTAATCCTTCCATGAACTTTCGCTTCCAGATTTCATCTCTACAGGAAGTGAGATTATAAACACAAGCCATAAAGACGTCTTTATACCACTTGAAGTCGTTCATCTTTCGACATCTCATTTTCAAGAAAGCCTCTGTGGCTTGATTGGAATATACGGTTGTACGTCCTACAAAATGCTTCATTAAGGTGTACACCAATTGATTGACCATGTCCAGTTTGTTCTGTGTTACCTCCATCGGGGCACCGCCTGTTGCTGGATTTCCTTCTTGCTTGATTGTAACTGTTTTGGTTGCAGTCAGGATAGAATACCTTTCTTGTTCAGAAAGTTGATTGTGCCACCAACTTCTTAAATTTTCTGTGAAACCAGAAATTAAGATGTGAGCGGTGCTAAGAATAGTTTTTCTAGTGTTGTAGACTGTAGTAGCTAGAAACATTTCTTGGAAGATGTTCATCATCTGTTGATCTGAACATCCATCAATATTCCATCTTATGACTGAATTTTCGTCATGTCTTTTGGTCGGGCTTGAAATCATCCCATCCTAAATCAGGGCGGAAGGTTTTGAATAATGAATCTCCATCTCTGAGCGGTAAGAAACTACAGGAAGAATCTTTGAAGATCCAATGGATTCAGTGGCCTTCTTTATAGTATTAACGGCTTTGGGGATGTTCACTTTCTTCGAGGATTCTCCTTCCTCAATTTTGAATACTGATAGCTTCTTGTTGATCTCGGCAAGGAGCTCTTCTGAATTATCCCTTAATCTTCCAATGGGGAAAGTATTTAGTTGAAAGATTGGTCGACAATCTTGGGGATTCCCTTGGTACTAGTATCAGTATTGACCTTTTGCTCCTTCATCTTTTCAACAAATTGGGAGAGCGTTGTCAAAACTTTATTTGAGTAGTTAGCTGGTGTTGGATGTTTTTTATTTTACAAACTCCCACCTTTGAAACTTTGTCTTCATCAATTGTTTTGTATGGCGAAGACACCATTTTGATAGCCGGGACAACCAGATGAGGGAAGTAGGATTCTTCCTCTGCTGGATAGTCAGCAGAAATTTCTTTCCCACTGGTTGTAATCCATGTAGGACCCTGTTTGATCATGTGGCAGTTGCCTTTGGCAAGCTTCTCAGCAAACCTTTATGCATCTCTTCTTCTGTAATTTTCGAAGAAGTCGCCTTTGAGGATAAATTTTTCTCTTTTTTCTTTTGGTGTCGATATATAGATATCCATATATATACTGTATTTACGCTTATATCCTTGCTCGGGCGTTTCACTTGAGATAACATTAATTTGGTTGTAGATGGGTTCTGATCTTCTTTCCATATCGGATTGGGTAGGTGATAAGGAACCTTCATCTTTTTCATAATGAATATTCGGAATGATTTGTTCAAAATCAACGGATGTTGGTTGAGGTGAGCAAATGAGTATCTTGAGTATCCATTTGAAGTTCATAGATTAAATTCATTTGGAATATTATCTCAATTGTTTTTCAACTTCCAAAGAAGTTCGTCCGTGACCAGTCGGTGTACTAGGTAGTAAGACGCCAAGGAGAGCGTAGTAAAACCATTGGATTAATTTCAAAAGAAGTTTTAATTCAATCGATTTAATAAACTATTTGATTTTAATTCTATTTTCTTTAAATGTTTCAAACTTGATGCAATGTCTAGTCTCTTAAAAAAGATCTTGTCCAGAAGAGATTCCGTAAAGGAACTCTCTCAAGATGAAATTGAGGAGCAACATAGAGCTTCCTCGTCCCTTTCAAACATTTCAAACGAGGCACTGCAAATTGCAAAAATTGAAAATGATCTTCAAAACTGGGGATTACCCAAGATCAATACAAAGACTATTTACTCTCAAAATACCTTCAATTTTAAAGAAAATCATTGCGTCAAAATAGTCGAAAGAAAAATTCCAGTTTTCGAAAATATCAATTCCATACAATTATTTCCAAAAAATGATATTTTAAAACACCAAGAAGAATTTCAATTTCTACATATTGGAGCAGTTCAAGTTACTCTTAAGTCGTTATTTTGGGCAGGATTGGATACACCAATACTGGTCATCTTAAGGGATAAGAGACACAAAGACTTCTATAATTCTTTTCTTGGAGTGATAGAGTCCAATCTGTCTGAAAGACCTGTCTATTTCAATTGTTACCCAAATTTCACTGTGGCTCTTCATGATCCACATATACTCAAAACTTTAACTCTTGAGATCACAGGTCAAAAGTTAAACCTTGAAGGAGTGAAAAAAATTTCACTTCTCTACAAAATCATTTACAAAACTTTGACTACCACTATGGAGCCAAAGGCCCTTCTAAGTTCCCCCAAAGGGAAAACTATGTTGATAGAAACAAATCTGAATAAATCCTCTGTTAGCATCCCAAAGATGCTTTCATGGAATGAAATTACCAAGAATCCTTGACAATGCTTTTACTCCTCCTAGGAGAGAAAAGGAATTATCCCACATTATCGAGTTTTCCGACGGTAAAGTGGAGATCAAATTTGAAGAGGAGCCTCCCATGCTCCCTGTTTTCAAAGAAAATTCTGCAAAATCCAAGGAGTTCTTGAGCTCAAGACCGAGTACATCTAGTATTCGTGTTGAGTCAATTCCAAGCTTATTCAGATCAAACTCACTTAGAGTAAAGTCTGTGAGGCTGGACCATGGAATTCCAAATATCCAATATGAAGAATAGGAATAGCCTACCTCCCCAACTCAAACAGAGATGGAGACAAGATCCACATTTAGAAGCCAACTAAATGTGATAATCTCTGAATTCAAATTGGATAAAGAATTCTTGCAAAAGGAATTTCTTTCAAAAGAAAATAAAAAAGACAGATTAGCATTTTTTAAAAACTACTCTGAAGAAGAAAGAAAGACTTTCAAGGAAGAATATTTCAAAACTCTAGAAGTTCTTGAAGAACATATTTCATTTTTTAGATGGTTTAATCAAAAAAATGATTTTGATCATCCTTGCGTAATACGCGAAAAAGAAAAATGGAAACCCGTTCAGAGGGAAGAAATTCAAAGTGACTATCCCCCAATGGAGGATGTTGAATTCAAAAGTTTCTACAATGAAAAGATCATTGCAAAACCATTTCAATTAATTAAGGACTCTGAATAAAATAAATCTCTTACTAATAAAGAGATTAAAAGTATTCAGGTTTAGAATAATTTTTCAAATCGAATACTTTCCTCAATAGCATAACAAGTTTACAAGCTAGAAACCCTGTTTGATCCTCCAAAAGAAGAGATTAAAAACCCAATAGTTTTTAATCCACCAGAAAAAATAAAATTGTTGACCAAAAAAGATCTCATAATAAATGAGATTGAAAAAAGATTAAAAGCCCTAAACATCGAGGAGGGAAGTTCAAAACAAGTTAATGTCTTAAATGAAAGCGACGTAGAATCCTTAATTGAAGAATTCAAAAATCTTCAAATGGATGATACAAGCTCAAAAGACATTAACAGAGTAAGATACTCAAGACAACTCAATAAAAATGATCAATTTGATTGGTTTCCAAGACCCTCAATCCCCGACATGGGATATGAGCAAAGGCATAAATTTCATAAGAATACTTAATATGATGGAGAATCCATTTACGTCTGGAATATAGATGGAATGGCAGAATTCCAAATATATGACATTCTTAATGAAATGCTCATGGCAGCTAATGCTTATGAGTCCACTGATCAAACCGATCATGAAGTCACAAATCTTATCATTTTAGGATTCACTGAAATTCTAAAAAATTGGTGGGAAAATTGCCTTAATAAACAACAAAGACAAAATATCAAAACACATAAAAATAAAGTCAAAAGATCAACCAACATAAAAGTTGAAAGTACCGAACCGTCTACTTCAACACCCTCTCCTTTACCAAATGAAATTGAAGAAGAGGTCGAAGTTGAAGATGCTGTAGCAACTCTTATTTATGCTATAGCTTTTCATTTCACGCCAGCCAATAATAACATCGGAATGAGCAATCAAAGGAAAATCCTGAAAAACCTGAGGTGCACAAATCTAGGGAACTTCAGGTGGTATAAAGACATGTATACATCACGTGTCTATTCCCTTGGCGATTGCAATGAACGACATTGGAAAGAAGGTTTCATAGATGGTCTTCCCAATTTCATTCCCGAAAGAGTTTATAACTCTCTCAATAAATCTTTTAATTATAATATCCCTTGGATCACTTTGACTTAAAAACGCCCCCCTCTGAATTTCAAAAAAAATCATGGGACATTTTCAATGATTTCCAAGATTTTACAATCGTTTATATTGACGATGTTTTGGTTTTTTCACCAAACATTGATCAACATTTCAAACATCTTAGCATATTTACAGATGTTATCAAAAGAAATGGTTTGGTTGTTTCACTTTCAAAAATCAAACTATTTCAAACCCAAATAAGATTTTTAGGCTTCGAAATTCATTTGGGCCTAATTAAACTAATTCAAAGGTCCATAGAGTTTGCTTCAAATTTCCCGGATAAAATCCTTGACAAAACCCAACTGCAAAGGTTTTTGGGCTGCTTAAATTACGTGTCTAATTTCATACAAAATCTCAGACCCATTTGCAAACCATTATTTCAAAGACTTAGGAAAGAACCAAAGCCTTGGACAGATAAGCATACCTAGGCAGTAAAAAAGATAAAGACTTTAGTCAAATCAATCCCTTGTCTAGGTCTTATCAATTCAAAAGCCACACTTATCGTGGAAACAGATGCCTCCGATATCGGATATGGAGGAATCCTCAAACAGTGTCTAGATAAGACCGAATCAATCGTCTGATTCCACTCAGGAGTCTAGAACGAAACCCAGAAAAATTACTCTACAGTAAAAAAAAAAAAGAGTTACTAGCTATAGTACTCTGTGTCCAGAAATTTCAAGGGGAATTAATTAATAAAAAATTTACCATCAAAACTGATTCCAGAGTTTCGAAGTTCGTTCTGGAAAAAGATGTCAAAAATTTAGTTTCAAAGCAAATATTTGCCAGATGACAAGTAATTCTTTCCTGCTTCAACTTTGAGGATCTGCCTATAAAAGGAGAACAAAATCCCTTAGTAGATTACCTCTCAAGGGAGTTCCTAACTCCTAAACTCACTTCTCTCTCCCCTCTCTCTTCACAAAGAAAGAATTATAAGCGAGAGAAATAAGAAGACAAAAGTCTTTCCTTCTTCAAAGGGCAAAAGCTCATCCTTATCAAACATGGCACCTCCTCCGATGAGTGCCAATCAATATGCGATAGATGTCAGGTTTACTACGGTAACCCGTTCCAGAGCAAGATCCATCGAAATACGGCTTAGATCTACAACAGAGTCTTCTACTCTACCACCAAGGCCTTCTGCCTTTCTTGTAAGACCATCATCTGGTGGTGTTACTCAAATGAGACCTTCTGGCTCTCCTTATTCAAATCAGGGATCATCATCCCTTCCCCATCTACATACTCTCAGGTCGTTACGCCAGAAAAGAGGTTTATACTTCATCCTGAGATCAAAACATATTTCGAAAAGCAAATGGTTCTATATGAGCCTATCATAGAACCAGAATATCAAGGTCTCAAAATTGAGGAGACCATCTCCAAAATGTATCCCGAGAACTTCAATTTTGTTCCCGAGGATATAAAAAAGACAAGAACTTTTTATGAGTTCATCTTAGTAGACACCAAGTCTGTTGAGATCACTCATATTCCTGACAAAAACGATCTTTCTAGGATCGCATATTCCAAATTAAAAATCTTCAAAGCCTTGAACCCCACTCATTGGAATCAAGGCATATACACAGAAAAATCCTTTTCAAAACCATCTGTACCTCAAACATACTCCTACCGAGACTACATAAGAGCTTGGTATAATGTTATGTAGTACTCAAACTACAATCAATCGTGGTTCATTCAATTTTGCCCAAATGCATACAAAATCAATTTTCCTTTATGGTTCATTCAATGGTGGAATACGTATGGCATGATAGACCTAATAATTTAAACTAAAAACAAAATATAGTACAGACAAGATAAAAAGATAAAGAAAAGAAAAAAAAAGATAAAGAAAAGAAAGAGATAGGGATTCTGTCAGAATTTTGTGCAGCTATCTCCCCCTGAAGCTTTGTCTTCATCGTTGATGTCGATCTTGTTTATTCCCAGTATACTCTTGCTCACCCTAGGCTGATTACGGTAATCCAACGGTCTCACTGCGCCTTGCGACTTATAGCCTGGTACACCAACTAGGTCCAAGAAAGAGGATACTTGGTCTTACCAGGATGAAATCTTCAAATCTACAAAGCTTCTATCTTGATCGTTCTGCTGCTTTTTCTTTTTTCAGTTTTTTCCAACATAAATGTATTTATAGTGTAAAGTAGAGTAATTACAGAGTTTACACTTAGAATTATAGCTAGAGATGCGAATATAAATTAGAATGTTTTTTAATTTTTTTAATATGGGAGGTTTCTTTGCAAAAAATCCCTTATGAACAACATTTTCTTCTTGTCGAAGCAGGTGAAGTAATGGATTCGGAGCTCACATGTGCTGTGAGTCGAGGAACGGATCGTTAAGATCGTAATCAGGTTCGTCTTTCTGTGTGGAAGCCGTTGGTGACTCGCTCTTCGAGGAAGTCGAGGCGACCATTGCAAGAACTCGTTGGAAGTCTGCATCAGATGTGGTCTGTGCAAGAGCTACCAACAATTTTGACTTTTCATTCAGGAACTCAGCATTTTTTCTTTGATCGAGATCCTGAAGGTAGCCATTTTGGCCGAACCATTCTTTGATTTTTGTAATGGTGGCATGCTGAAAATTGTATTTATCCCACCACTTTATTTTGAGAACCTTTGTAATTGATTTGTACTGTGGATTTGAACTGGTAGAGAAATTCCAGCAGAAAATCCATGAGATTTGAAAATATAAACAGAAGCGCATCGAATTGTGAAATGATGTCTTCTGTATTGTTCTTGAGAATAGAAATGATTTCTTGAGAGGAGTTGAGAGAATATCGTCTGTCATGCCATACGTATTCCACCATTGAATGAACCATAAAGGAAAATTGATTTTGTATGCATTTGGGCAAAATTGAATGAACCACTAATGATTGTAGTTTGTAGTACCAATAAACATTATACCAAGCTCTTATGTAGTCTCGGTAGGAGTATGTTTGAGGTACAAATGGTTTTGAAAAGAATTTTTCTGTGTATATGCCTTGATTCCAATGAGTGGGGTTCAAGGCTTTGAAGATTTTTAATTTGGAATATACGATCCTGGAGGGATCGTTTTTGTCAGGAATATGAGTGATCTCAATAGACTTGGTGTCTACTAAGATAAACTCATAAATGGTTCTTGTCTTTTTTATATCCTCGGGAACGAAATTGAAGTTCTCAGGATACATTTTGGAGATGGTCTCCTCAATTTTGAGACCTTGATATTCTGGTTCTATGATAGGCTCATATAGAACCATTTGTTTTTGGAAATATGTTTTGATCTCAAGACGAGGCACAAACCTATGTTTTGATCTCAAGACGAGGCACAAACCTCTTTTCTGGCGTAACGGCCTGAGAGTATGTAGATGGGGAAGGGATGATGATCCCTGATTTGAACAAGGAGAGGCAGAAGGCCTCACTTGAGTAACACCACCGGATGATGGTCTTACAAGAAAGGCAGAAGGCCTTGGTGGTGGAGTAGAAGACTCCGTTGTAGATCCAAGCCGTATTTCGGCAGATCTTACTCTGGAACGGGTTACCGTAGTAAACACGACATCCATAGCATATTGATCGACACTCATCGGAGGAGGTGCCATGTTTGATGAGGATAGGCTTTTGCCCTTTGAAGAAGGAGAGGCTTTTGCCTTCCTATTTCTCTCGCTCATGATTCTTACTAGGAGAAGAGAGAGGGGAGAGAGAAGTGAGTTTAGGAGTTAGGAACTCCCTTGAGAGGTAATCTACTAAGGGGTTTTGAACTCCTTTTATAGGCAAAACCTCAAAGTTGAAGCAGGAAAGAATTGCTTGCCATATGGAAAATATTTGATTTGAAACTAAATTTTTGACATCTTTTTCCATAACGAACTTCGAAGCTCTGGAATCAGTTTTGATGGTCAGACGATTGATCGGTCTTATCTAGACACTGTTTGAGGATTCCTCTATCCGATATCGGAGGCATCTGGTTCCACGATAAGTGTGGCTTTTGAATTGATAAGACCTAGACAAGGGATTGATTTGACTAAAGTCTTTATCTTTTCTACTGCCGGGTATGCTTGTCTGTCCAGGGCTTTGGCTCTTTCCTAAGTCTTTGAAATAATGGTTTGCAAATGGGTTTGAGATTTTGTATGAAATCAGACACGTAATTTAACAGCCCAAAAACCTTTGCAGTTGGGTTTTGTCAAGGATTTTATCTGGAAAATTTGAAGCAAACTCTATGAACCTTTGAATTGGTTTAATTAGGCCCAAATGAATTTCGAAACCCAAAAATCTTATTTCGGTTTGAAATAGTTTGATTTTTGAAAGTGAAACAATCAAATCGTTTCTTTGATAACATCTTTAAATATGCTAAGATGTTTGAAATGTTGATCAATGTTTGGTGAAAAAACCAAAATATCGTCAATATAAACGATTGTAAAATCTTGGAAATCATTGAAAATGTCATTTATGATTTTTTGAAATTCAGAGGGGGGCGTTTTAAGCCCAAAAGGCATTACATTCTATTCATATTGTCCAAAGGGAACATTGAAAGCTATTTTATATGTGTCATTTTCAGAAATTTGAATTTGCCAAAAGCCTGATTTCATGTTAAATTTTGAAAACACTTTGACATTTGAAATTCGTTTTAATAAATCTGATTTATTGGGAATGGGGTATCTGATCCATTCCAAAACCTTGTTGAGAGATTTGTAATTGATTACTAACCTGGGCACACCACGCTTCTACTCTGCCTTGTTGTTGACATAGAACGCTACGAATGACGATGTACTTTTGGATGGTCTGATAAGTTTTTTGCTTAATAAATCTTGAATTTCCTTTTCGCAATGTGCAAGTATATCCGAATTCATTTGAATTGGCCTAGCTTTTGTGGGGATTTCTGCTTCTTTGAATCCTACAGTAAGAATTCAAATGACAGTATGTTTCTTCCTATCCCAGAAGGCATTCGGAAGATCAGAACAAATTTCCTTTTCAATTTTATTTTGAAAAGCTCAGATTTAATTTTTGATAGAAGGTTCTTTAAGATTTTCTTCTATTCTTTTGAAACTGATTTCTTCTTTAAGAAATCGAATTTTATTTTGCTTTCTTTTTATTTCCTCTTCTTTGAGAGTGTCAAGTCGCAAGATGTCATGGGAAATAATGGGTGAAATAAATTTGACTAAAATTTCTTTTCCAAAAATTTTACTTAAAAGACCATTTTTTGTTACTTTTAATAGATATAATTGGGTTAAAAAAGGTGTTCCCAAAATTAATTCTTGTTTTAAATCCTTTACTAGGAGAAAGGAGTTTATAAAGCAAAATTCTTCATTACAAACATGTACCTTTTGCAATTTGTATTTGATGTTCAATCTTTGACTGTTTGCACTACTAAGAGATTCGGTCGTTTTTTCAAAATATTTTGTTGGAATCAAACCATGCTGTATGCAGTTTTGATCAGCTCCTGAGTCAATAAGAGCTCTAAGAGTAATTTTGAAATCTTGTGATTTTAAAGTAATTAAAGAGTACCATTTTTGGTATTGAACTTTGGAAATTTGATTTATAAGAAATCTTTTCTGATTGGTGCTCACAGATGAATCCTGTTATTGAACATATTTAATTTTATCAAATTTAAATCTTTTTTGATTTCTTGAATTTCTAGTCGATTTTGAAAAAATTCTTTTTTAAGAGAATTAACTTCAGACTGTAAATCTTCGATTGAAATCTTTTTTGTGTTCTTCTTTTTGAAGATATCTACAAAGTTTGAGTATTCCCTCTTTTTAGGAGGTTGTGAACTTGAACTCTCAAGTGATGTCTTAAGAGTTTTTAAGATGGTTCTTTTCAATTCATCATTGTCTATATGATCAATGATTTGAAAAAGAACTTATTGTTCACTAGTGAGGACATTTATGCATTGTCCTCCACAAGCTCTAACTCCTTCTTTAGAAGTTTCTTCTTCGCTTGTGTAGCTTGAATCTGTTTCACCAACTAATTCTTAAAGTTCTTGATCAGAACTATCGAAGTTAGTTGAAGAATCAGATTCATAAGGATCTTTATCCTTATTTTGGATTTCAAAAACTTTCCTGTTTGGACATCTATTTGCATTGTGTCCCTTTCTACATTTGTAACAGAAAACCTTTTCATCTTTTTGAAAATTCCTTTGGGAATTCTTTTTGTTTAAGAAAGGTTTTTTCGAGGTTTTTCTTTCATAAAAACCCTTTTGTTTTTGGTAAAAATTCCTTCTTTTTTGGAATTGACTGGGAAAATTTCTTCTATTGAAATTCCTCTTTGAAATTCTTTTCTTCGAAGAATTTGGTTCTTCAATTTTTTCACAACCGTATTGAGAGCAGAAATTTTTCATTTCTCTTTTATGACTATTCATAGTTTTTTGAACCTTGCTTTGAACTTTTAGTTCATTACAAATTTCCAAACCACGTTTGATTATTTGGGCAGTGATCTGTCCATAAGTCAAAGTGATCCAAGGGATATTATAATTAAAAGATTTATTGAGAGAGTTATAAACTCTTTCGGGAATGAAATTGGGAAGACCATCTATGAAACCTTCTTTCCAATGTCGTTCATTGCAATCGCCAAGGGAATAGACACGTGATGTATACATGTCTTTATACCACCTGAAGTTCCCTAGATTTGTGCACCTCAGGTTTTTCAGGATTTTCCTTTGATTGCTCATTCTGATGTTATTATTGGCTGGCGTGAAATGAAAAGCTATAGCATAAATAAGAGTTGCTACAGCATCTTCAACTTCGACCTCTTCTTCAATTTCATTTGGTAAAGGAGAGGGTGTTGAAGTAGACGGTTCGGTACTTTCAACTTTTATGTTGGTTGATCTTTTGACTTTATTTTTATGTGTTTTGATATTTTGTCTTTGTTGTTTATTAAGGCAATTTTCCCACCAATTTTTTAGAATTTCAGTGAATCCTAAAATGATAAGATTTGTGGCTTCATGATCGGTTTGATCAGTGGACTCATAAGCATTAGCTGCCATGAGCATTTCATTAAGAATGTCATATATTTGGAATTCTGTCATTCCATCTATATTCCAGACGTAAATGGATTCTCCATCATATTGAGTATTCTTATGAAATTTATGCCTTTGCTCATATCCCATGTCGGGGATTGAGGGTCTTGGAAACCAATCAAATTGATCATTTTTATTGAGTTGTCTTGAGTATCTTACTCTGTTAATGTCTTTTGAGCTTGTATCATCCATTTGAAGATTTTTGAATTCTTCAATTAAGGATTCTACGTCGCTTTCATTTAAGACATTAACTTGTTTTGAACTTCCCTCCTCGATGTTGAGGGCTTTTAATCTGTTTTCAATCTCAATTATTATGAGATCTTTTTTGGTCGACAATTTTATTTTTCTGGTGGATTAAAAACCATCTCCTCTTTAGGAGGATCGAACAAGTTTTCTAGCTTGTAAACTTGTTCTGCTATTGAGGAAAGTATTCGATTTGAAAAATTATTCTGAACCTGAATACTTTTAATCTCCTTATTAGTAGGAGGTTTATTTTCTTCAGTGTCCTTAATTAATTGAAATGGTTTTGCAATGATCTTTTCATTGTAGAAACTTTTGAATTCAACGTCCTCTAATGGGGGATAGTCACTTTGAATTTCTCTACTTTGAAGAGTTTTCCATTTTTCCTTTTCGCGTATAATGCAAAGATGATCAAAATCCTTTTTTTGATTAAACCAAAATCCTTTTTCTGATTAAAAAAAAAAAGAAATATGTTCTTCAAGAACTTCTAGGGTTTTGAAATATTCTTCCTTGAAAGTCTTTCTTTGTAGTTCAGAGTAATCTTGAAAAATGGTACTCTGTTTTGTTTATTTTCTTTTGAAAGAAATTCCTTTTGCAAGGCTTTCTTATCCAATTTGAATTAAAAAATTATCATATTTAGTTGGCTTCTAAATGCGGATCCTGTTTCCATCTCTGTTTGAGTTGGAGAGGTAGGTTTTTCTTCCTTTTCATATTGGATATTTGGAATTTTTTTTCTTCCTCTTCATATTGGATATTTGGAATTCCATGGTCCAGTCTCACAGACTTTACTCTAAGTGAGTTTGATCTGAATAAGCTCGGACTTGAGTCATCACAAATACTAGACGTACTCAGTCTTGAGCTCAAGAACTCCTTAGATTTTGTAGAATTTTCTTTGAAAACATGGAGCATTGGAGGTTCCTCTTCAAATTTGATCTCCACTTTATCGTCGGGAAACTCGATAATGTGGGATAATTATTTTTCTCTCCTGGGAGGAGTAAAAGCATTGTCAAGAATCCATTTAGGATTCTTGGTAATCTCATTCCATGAAAGCATCTTTGGGACGCTAGCAGATGATTTATTGAGATTTATTTCTATCAGCATAGTTTTCCCTTTGGGGGAACTTAGAAGGGCCTTTGGCTCCATAGTGGTAGTCAAAGTTTTGTAAATGATTTTGTAGAGAAGTGAAATTTTTTTCACTCCTTCTTCAAGGTTTAACCCTTGACCTGTGATCTCAAGAGTTAAAGTTTTGAGTATATGTGGATCATGAAGAGCCACAGTGAAATTTGGGTAACAGTTAAAATAGACAGGTCCTTCAAATAGATTAGACTCTATCACTCCAAGAAGAGAATTATAGAAGTCTTTGTGTCTCTTATCCCTTTAGATGGCCAGTATTGGTGTATCCAATCCTGCCCGAAATAACGGCTTAAGAGCAACTTGAACTGCTCCAATATGTAGAAATTGAAATTCTTCTTGGTGTTTTAAAATATAATTTTTGGAAATAATTGTATGGAATCGATATTTTCGAAAACTGGAATTTTTCTTTCGACTATTTTGACGCAATGATTTTCTTTAAAATTGAAGGTATTTTGAGAGCAAATAGTCTTTGCATTGATCTTGGGTAATCCCCAGTTTTGAAGATCATTTTCTATTTTTGCAATTTACAGTGCCTCGTTTGAAATGTTTGAAAGGGATGAGGAAGCTCTATGTTGCTCCTCAATTTCATCTTCAGAGAGTTCCTTTACAGAATCTCTTCTGGACAAGATCTTTTTTAAGAGACTGGACATTGCATCAAGTTTGAAATATTTAAAGAAAATAGAATTAAAATCAATCAGTTTATTAAATCGATTGAATTAAAACTTCTTTTGAAATTAATCTGACCCTTACCTCTCTATGCCAAGCTGATTACGGTAATCCAACGGCTTTACTGCGCTCTCCTTGGTGTCTTACTACCTGGTACACCAACTGGTCACGGACGAAAAGTAGTTGGAGGACGAACTTCTTTGGAAGTTGAAAAACAATTGAGATAATATTCCAAATGAATTTAATCTATGAACTTCAAATGGACACTCAAGATACTAGTTCTTCTGAATTATCCCTTAATCTTCCAATGGGGAAAGTATTTAGTTGAAAGATTGGTCGATTTCGATCAATCTTGGGGATTCCCTTGGTACTAGTATCAGTATTGACCTTTTGCTCCTTCATCTTTTCAACAAATTGGGAGAGCGTTGTCAAAACTTTATTTGAGTAGTTGAGCTGGTGTTGAATATTTTTTATTTCACGAACTCCCACCTTTGAAACTTTTTCTTCATCAATTGTTTTGTATAACGAAGACACCATTTTGATAGCCGGGACAACCGGATGAGGGAAGTAGGATTCTTCCTCGGGTGGATTGTCAGTAGAAATTTCTTTTCCACTGGTCGTAATCCATGTAGGACCCTGTTTGATCATGTGGCAGTTGTCTTTGGCAAGCTTCTCAGCAAATCTTTCTGCATCTCTTCTTCTGCAATTTTAGAAGAAGTCGCCTTTGAGGATAAATTTTTCTCTTTTTTCTTTTGGTGTTAATATATAGATATCCATATATATACTGTATTTACGCTTGTATCTTTGCTCGGGCGTTTCATTTGAGAGAACATTAATTTGGTTGTAGATGGGTTCTGATCTTTTTTCCATATCGGATTGGGTAGGTGATAAGGAACCTTCATCTTTTTCATAATGAATATTCGGAATGATTTGTTCAAAATCAACCGGTGTTCTCATTGACCTAGATCTAAGGATAGATCTGGTAATATGACTTGAAGGTCGTTGAGCTGTAGAGACGTTGGGTCTGCTACTCATAATTTATTGAATTCGTGGATTACTCGTTTCAAGATGAAACTAAACTTCTACATCTCCGTTGTTATGCTCAGTGATTGTAGCATCTTCACTTTGCTTTACAACAGGAGTATTTATTCTTGGTATTCTCCAAACTGGGTTTTGTGTTAATTCATTCCACTGGAGAAGTTGCGGGACAGTCATAGAGGATTTCTCAATATTGACTTCCATTAACATAGTACTTCCTTTAAGAGATACTCCTAAGGCTTTTTTTGGAGATACATTTGTATGCATCAATTTGTAGTAGACCTAATAGCAAACTGCAAAAGGAAGAGATGCATCTTTTAATTCGAGTCCTTGAGAATGGACATCAAGACTGAGGACGTCTCGAAAATTTTCGTCTTGAAGTGAAACGGTGAAACCAAGTTTAGAAGATAAGTAAACATGTCCTCTTTCACAATTGGATTGTACGATTCCCAGTATGGAATGTGACAATCGAAGATGTCTCTTGTCTCTCAGGGCGAGGTAGACGGGAACGTTTAACCCTTCTCTGAACAGGGGTTTTAGAGCAACTTGAACACATCCTATGTGAATGTATTTGAATTTGTCACCATTTTGCACTATGGATTCTTTTGGAAGAAGGCTAACTTCTGTAAATTCGTCCTTCATGGCTATATTTTTCTCAGTGATGACGATGATGTTGGTCTGAGAGAAATTGAAGTTGTTGATTTTGTAAATCAATCTTGGATCCATTTTTGGAATGGTCCAGTTTTTTAGTTTATCCTCAACTTTAGCAATTTCTGCTTCAGCTGAATTATAATTTGAGATGATGTTTAAAGGATCATCAATGTTTTGAGAAGAAGAGGTGGAAGCAGATCGATCGATTATGGTTTGCGTGCGAGAAAGTTTAGAAAGAAGTTTAGAGAACATAGCAGAGAGAGAGGACGAACCTGGAAATTCTGAAGTAATCTGCTAAAAATTTCTGTAAAGGGTATGATAAAGGTGATAAGTTTAATCTAATATGACAATAAATCAGAATTTTTTATCAATCGATGTTAATCTTTTCCAGAAATGAAGTCTCTATCATTCCTCGTACTATTTTGTATTCGATAGCTAAGGTTAACCACGCCTTTCTCTTGGAATACAAATTAATGACGAAGCAAGAGAGATAAATTCCTTTAAAGATAAGATAGATACTCAATTCAGATTTATTTTATCATATTAGGTTAAATTTATAACTTAGAATCATACCTTATGAAGAAAGATTTAACCTTCATACTTCATCCTCCCTAGGCTCTAAAGAGGAGTTCACTCCATGAGAGAAAAGACAGAAAATGTTTTAAGTTTGATGGTCCCAAAATGGTGACCAACATAATGGATTCAACCATTATAAGTTGATTATAATGTACTAGAAAAATAATCTTCTATAACTGATGAATAAGAACTGAAATTAAGTCCACGAATAATAGTAAATTTCTTGACTAATAAATATGATTTATGAATTATAATTTTGGTATATCTATTGTATAAATTATTATATACTTTATGTTTGGTATATTAGTCAACTGATATACCAAATATAAAGTATATCTGATGACTGATATGCCAAATATAAAATATATATGATATACTATTGATATACACGTTGATACACCGATAACAGTAAAATCATAATAATAAAAAACGGAAATATGCTTTTATATATTTTTTTTTTGCTATATTTGTAAATTTTGAAAAATTATTACTAAATTTGTAAATTTAAGAATGTTTTTTTGCTATTCTTGCAAGTGACCCTAGTTTAATGTCTTTGGGCCTATAGTGCTTGGGTAAAAAACCAACACCATGAAAATTCGATTTCAACAAGGATTATATATATATATATATATATATATATATAATTAAAAATTTAGAATCTATTTTATATTTTTAATTGACAGAAGAACTAAATAAACAAATTTAAAAATTTTGAACTAAACTTACAAATTTATATGAATTTTTAAATTAAAAAAATATTTAAGTGTTGTCTTGATTATTCTTATCTTTGTGTAGTCTATGAATTATCCAATTAAAAATGGAAAATTGTTGTGTATAGAAAAAAAAAAGTAATTACACATATAGAAAAAAGTGCACCCCATGCTTTTGTATTTCCCACTTATTTTTTCTATATGTGTAATTACTTTTATTTTTTTTCTATTTATGAAAAGACTCCATTAAAAATTGTCATATAACTAAAAATTTTGACTCTTTTAAAAAAGTTAAACTATTATTTTTTAGTATGTGATAAATGAAGAATTGTAGGAAGTTAGATGTAGCTAAGGCTACATCTAATCATTGCTCTTTTAAAAAAAATATTTGTGTGAAAGTTGAAATAGAAAAGGTATTCAAATGTTCTATCACATGAGATGGGGGGGGGGGGGGGGGGAATTTGTACGGATGGCCCATTTCGGTGGGCCCAAATGAAATTTGGCCTCTCCCCAAAATTCTAATGACATTTGGCCTTCTACTGGCATCAGCATAACGTGAAATGACCACAACGCCCCCATGAACGAGACACAGAGCCACTCTGCGCCTCACCCTCTCGCTTCTCGCTCTCGACTCTCGCATCCCAATCTCGGCTATCGATCTCGGTCCACATCAGCCACTTCCCTCTCGATATTGTAGCTCTCAATTATTGACTCCCGACTCTCGAATCGCGCTCTCGAACCTCGTAAGCTGGCGATGAACCGCAATTAATGAGCGCCGCACATCAATCAATCTGACAGTCTACCCATTTCTTTCAAATCAATTTTACTGTAGATTAAGTAAATTGTGTATCAAGTTTCATTCTTTAGGGGTAATTTGTGCACTTTCCCTCCCAAAAAACCAACAAAGCAAAGGAATTTGGTTGCCTTCCCTTCACCAACATCACGATTTTGTGAGAAACCTATACAACCAAAACGGAAAATTTTCATTTCCAAGGGGCTGCAAATGCTTGAATCCAAGTTTTAGTTAATCAACTTCAAACTCCAAGTAAGTAAACAATGAACTTCACAAATTTTTCCTTATTTTGAATATAGTATTATCACGAAAATGGTTGGCGTGAGATTGCATGATACCAAGCAAGATAACAAATGAGTGTGATATAGAATGATTAACGACTTAGTGCGAGAGACGAGAGTAAGACTCGTGGTCAGGGGGGAGAGATAAATGTCGAGAAAGATGATAACCGAAAGCACGTATCGAGAGCATCGAGAGCCGAGAGCGAGAGACGAGATAGACTATAAACGAGATACATGTCGAGAGTATATTTGTATCGAGAAGCGAGAGTTATATCGAGTAGCGAGAGCGAGAGTCTGTAGTGAGAGTCACTAATGAGATTTCAACAGAATGCAAATTTTTGTAACTGTCTGTTCATGTTTACTTTTTTGAAGGATGGATGGGAAACAATTGTTTGTTCGATATGGTGGGACATGAGATAACATCAACCAGAGCTATGATGGAGGTGTTATAAAAGGTATCATGGTGCCGATCACGTTGACCTACCAAGAATTGAAAGACCGGTTATACAGAATTGTGAAGGTTGATTCATTAGAATTCAACGTTGTAATGAGGGTTCAGTATAAGATGGACTCGAATGGACCTGCGGTATGTCTAATCGATGACGATGACATCAGTTTTCTGTTGGTTGAGTTAGACCACAATAGACCTCAGATATTTGTGAGCGTTGAGAGGAACTGTCAAATCTCCACTGAAACCCAGACAGAAATCAAGACAGAACCCACTGCTATTGAGTCTGACATTTTCCTTTCGATCGTTTCTATGGGAAACGATGACACTAATCCATGGGTTGAGACATGTATTACACAGAATCCTTCTTACCGAAAAAGGGTTCGTAATTTCCAAGTGGATGCACTGACCGATTACGATCTGAATGAATATGGAGGGGGTGATTGGGATGAGAATATTAATAAGGACGATGAGTGTGATCCTATTGCACATGACTCCATGCCTACTGCAGTGTCTGAGATGCAACCGACACCAATTGTGCCTCCTTCATTGAATACGTCATTGGTTCCCCTAATTCCGCACAATGAGTTCAGACATTTTGTTGGAAACGTGCCTAGGAGAGTTGACGTACCTGTTGGGCGTGGTACGACAGGAGCTGGACCATCTGTTGTGCAGCCACATTCCTCGTCTAGTATGAATGTGGAGGTAGGGCAAATATTCTTCTCAAAGGAAGATGTGAAGATGAGGTTGTCCATGCTAGGTATTAAGGAAAATTTTGAGATGTGGCTTCGGAAGTCAAATAATAAATTGTATAGTGTGCGGTGTATCCACGATACATGTAAGTGGGCAGTACGTGCGGTGAAGATGGAAGGGTGTGACATATTTAAGATTACAAAATATACAGTTGTTCACAGATGAACCATTGAAGTACTAAACCATGATCATCGACAAGCCAGCGCGTTCGTAGGGTGGACTCGAGGTCAATGATGCTGTGGGCTCGGCGTCATGGGTGATGGGGTCGGTGACGATGGCGGTGGTGGTGGGATCGGGGTCAGCGGTGGTGGTGGTGGGGTCGGTGATAGGGTGGGCTTGGGGTTAGTGGTGGCGGTGGTGGGCTTGGGGTCAATGGTGGGAGTGGGCTTGGGGTCGGTGACGATGGCAGTGGTGGTGGGATCGGGGTCAGTGGTAGGGGTGGGCTCGAGGTCGGTGGCAAGGGTGGGCTCGGGGTCGGTGGCGGGGGTGGGATCAGAGTCGGTTGCGGTGGTGGGCTTTGGGTCGGCGGCGGCGGGATCTGGATCGACGGCAACAGTCGGGTCGGGATCCTACACAAATAGATGCCCGAATTAAAATAACCACAACAACATATATTCAAAGAAGTTAGTAAAATTTAATCGAAGTAAAACAAATTCATACCAGACATAACAATCTCAGTAGTGACATGATGGTCTGCAACTATGACTGAATGCTACGGATATCAGACCTCATCTCTTCCAACGTAGACTCCACTCTTGCTACCCGCATCTCCAGTGAAGTCTCAGCCCTCCTCTTAGGTGCAACTAGAGGGTCAACCCCTTGATGGTCGGCCTCAACGGGGCACAACCCTTGTGCATCTCTCGACCCCATACTGTGTGGAATGTCCTCGCATACGGGCCCCGCGGCATCATAGCAGTATCGGTGGGGTGCTCGCCATCACTCGACTCGGATTCAGTGAGGCTAGGGCTAGGGACTCTATCGTCCTCCGGCTGGTCGACATACACAACCCGTTCACTGACCGGGGTGTCTCTATACTGCATTTCCGCGTCTGACAGTGCAAGGACTGCGGTGACAGCCATCTACATACAAACAAAAAACAGATTATTTATACTACACAACATTAAATAAACATACTGACAACATAAACAACAAGTACCTTACGGCAGGAGGGTCGAACACATCTCTCAGGAGTGTTCTATTGGGGAGTGAATATGTGCATGCCCAACGAAGAAAACGGGGCACTAAGTTCTCGTTCAGGCGGACCGCCGCAACACCTGCAATGGTGGAGATGGTCTCGTATGCCCACACCTAACATACATTCGTAGTTAGTTATAAATCAAATAATGCATAAAAATAATGATAGAGGTTGATGTACGATACCTGAAACGCATGAGGGAAGCCCGGTAGATTGTACTTCACCACGTACTTTTGGTTGGCACATGACTTCTGCTTGTATGCAGAAACTTTATCTCTCAGGGCTTTCTGGAGACCATTCAAGGTCCTCTCCCAAATATTCTCGCCCCAGTCCCGACTATTGAAAAAGTTGAGGTCATCTACATCATCGAGCAATAATTTGTCGATATTGCTCTTCGTCTTGTCCTTACTACTCAACCCTATCTCGTACATATAGACTAGACTGACCTTCATTGCATCCAGGTCAGTCTAAAAAACAAGACCCTTATAGTGCTCTTCAAACGTCGTCAGACGGATCTCCGTCCCACGCAGATGTCGAAGTACTTGGCCCGAAGTGCACCAGTGATTTGGCTGGTGCGAGGTACGACCACAGGTGACCTCCACAGTCCAGTCACTAGGAGGAATTCGTCTTTGGAGAACTTCACCGTGTGTCCACTGAGGTCGAAGTACATGGCATTTGCATTGTTGTTCTCCACATGCACCTCCCTCATAAGAATGTAGTGGACCAGTGGACTGTTGAATACTATGTCCATGTCCACAAACCTCCCAAAAACAGTTCGCCTAAACATCGCGAGCTGCAAATCTGTCAGCTTCTCCTTGATTAGCCGATTCACAACCCCAATATGTGATGACATGCTGGTAGCTTGTGCAGGAAAACGGTCTTCAGCAGCAATCTTGAAGTTAACCATCTACAAGTACAAGTAACAGATAATTAAGATAGGAAAAACAAAACAGACATCTCAAAATTAGCAATCTGTAAAAATCTCACTGGTTACTCTCGCTCTTGACTCTCGAAATGAAATCTCGCTCTCAACTCTCGAAATGAAATCTCGCTCTCGACTCTCGGTTCTGTACAGCTTGCACACTGACTCTTTATCTCGACTATCGACTCTCGGACCTCGATTCTCGATTGTATTAGCCCTAGATCTCGTTAAACATATCAGTACAGTACACTCTCATCTCTTACAGTCTCGATCTTCCTCTCGCATACCACTCTCGATCTCCTACCCTACTCTCGTGTTTCATTCCCCCTGACGTCTCCTAAACCCTAATCTATTTTACACTGCACTTATCTACCCTAACATGCAGCAGACAAGAACCCGAAAGAAATTCAAAACGCATGCCCAATCGAAACGAAATTGTGTATTGTTGAAAACTAATGCAGTTGAAAACAAAAGTTCATACCTTAACGAGAGTGGAGATTCTGAACTTGTGAGGGAGAGGCGGCGGCAGGAAGAGGCGGTCGGAGGGAGAGGCAACGACGAGAAGAGGCAGTTTGTGTTGGTGTTCGGTAATACGAGAGTGAGGGATGTGGGAATCGAGAGCGTGAGGGAAGATGACTTCTTAGGTCGGTGCATATATACGAAAGGACTTTTCAAATATTGACTAACGGTTCATTGCCAGCTTACGAGGTTCGAGAGCGCAATTCGAGAGTCGAGAGTTGATAATCAGAGCTACGATGTCGAGAGGGAAGTGGCTGACGTGGACTGAGATCGATTACCGAGATCGAGAGCCGAGATTGGGATGCGAGAGTCGAGAGCGAGAAGCGAGAGGGTGAGGCGCAGAGTGGCTCTGTGTCTCGTTCATGGGGGCGTTGTGGTCATTTCACGTTATGCTGACGCCAACAGAAGGCCAAATGTCATTAGAATTTTGGGGAGAAACCAAATTTCATTTGGGCCCACCGAAATGGGCCATCCGTACAAATTTTCCCGAGATGGGAGACAAAATGATGTAATGTTCACACAAATGAAATATTTTAAAAAGAAAAATATGACAGTTGTTTACAATATAAAAAGAAAGACATTATTATAAATCCAAGTGGATCAAAATGGCACATTTTTATATAAAATGAAACTCAGTTCAGAGTGTACTTGTTTTTTCTCGTGAAAATAAAAATGAAATAATAATAAAAAAGAAGCTGCTTCACTCAACTCTGGAAAGTTGTAAAATAATAATAATAATAATAATAAAAAGAAGTATATATATCACTTAAAATACTATTTTGGTCTCTATATTTTGAAATTTGTTCAACTTCAATATTATATTACTATTGTCTAATTTTAATCATTATAAATGTTGAATTTAATACCTCAAAATTAATTTTCTTACCAAAATTAGTTAAATAATAATAATAATTTTCACACTAAAAAATACAAGATGTAAATATGTTTTCAAAACTAGTAGTATAAATGTTAATAGATAACAAAAAGTTTTAAAAAATCAACCATAAATTAACCGTAGAAATTAAATTTAAGATTTATTATAAGTATGTACGGAGACTAAAATTGGGACTATTGAAAATAAAATTGAATAGACTTCAACATATCAAAATAATATTTTAACTTTAGTGTGTATATGTATATATACGTGCGCGTTAAAATACTATATATATAATGCACTAAAAAAATCTTAAACAGAAATAGAGAAAAAGGATATAAATTAGCATGTCCCCTATAAGTATCTTTGTGACTACTATCTTTTTATAAGTTTTAGTTCTTTTAATCATGTTGTATATTTTCTTTTAATGGGTTGTTGTGAGTGTAGACACTATTTATTTACTAAAATTTATGGTTAGGGTTAGGCTTTTTTGGTTTGATTTTAAGTGTTTTGTTAGTAGAGTTTTATGTCATTTATTGGTTAGTTTATAGTTAAAATACCATTTTATATAAAAAGAAAAATAATCTAAATACATGTAACTCTAACTTGTCCAATTATATTGATAGAATTAGGTTAGACACATTTAAGACTCAATTTGATCATAAAATTAAAGGTTGGAGATTACAATTAACTCCGTGAACTATATATACTTAAATAAAAATGCAGTTTTGAAAAAGATCGAGAAACACTTTATTTTGAAGTGTTGAGTGTATTTGAAATACCTGGTTGTTGAAACATCTTCTCTTTTTTTTTTTTCTTATAAAAAAATGATAATTTTATTGACTTACGTATGTAAGAAACAGCCAAGTTACAAGAAAATATGTCAAAGCTTCATCATAATTGTGAAACAACTAGATTTAGTAGTCATTTTTCAGAGAGTATATTACCAAAATTCCTTCACAAAGAGATTGGAAGAGTTGTGTGAAGACTAGCTGCAAAGAACCGATTATAAACCAAATTCCTTTTCTATTAAGTGCTTTAAATAACAAATTTTTGTTCGGCTACACACTACGATAAAAAGTGATTCTATAAATATATTACAAGTATATAATTTTTTCCTACTCCATATTTTGAAAAATTTAATCACTATAAAGTTACTTTTTTTTTTTTTTTACCATTCATCTCCCAAATGAAATTAAAAAAAAAATGACAATAAACAGAAAAAATATTAAACTATTTACAAATAAAGAAAAATTTTATTGTTTATCCACAATAGACCGCGATAGTTAATAAACAGTAAAATTTTTCTATATTAATAAATCGTTTGGCTCATTTTTCTATATTTGAAAACTGTCCTTAAAAAAGTGTTTTTTTAAACTAATTTAATTTTTTTTATTAACCTTTTTAGAACACTACTTTTAATTATCTAAAATCATTCCATAAGCTAAACACACTTTACATTAGTAATATATATATATTAAACAATATATGAGGTGGGAGAAGTGAACTTATATTCTTGAGGTTGATAGTACAAGCTAAGTTTTATGGTTGTTGAACTCATAGTATTAAATTTCTATCGATATTTCTATATTTTCATATGTTCAATGTCGATATGAAGGGTGAATCAATATTTCCATTATATCACGGAAAAATCCACAAAATACAAAAAAGTAAACATAAAAATGCCACTAATTTTTAAAAGAAAACTAAAAAGTTAGTTATTCCAAATACATTATAAGTTGGGAGGAAAATATAAACAGGAAAGCCAAGAAAGGTGTTGAAGTGGAAATTCAGATGCAACTTAACTTTATTCTGCCATCATCAAACATGAAGCTTTTGAAAGGAATAATATTGGCAAAGTCATCTTTGGCTTTATATTTCTTTTTGAATTTTAGAGATGTTGAGGTTGCCTCTCTATCCTTCATCCTCCTCCTCTTTTTTATTTCACTACATTGTCTTGAAATTGATTAGCTTTATAAAAGGAAATTAAGAAAAATCAATAAAGTCTCTTTTTTACAATGATTTTATATATATATTTTTATTTTTCTAAAAGTATAAAGTATTGTCTGGTGAATGATAATCCCTTGGGGAAAAATTAATTTATAGCCCTAAATTTTAGGGGTTGTACCGATTAAACTTCAAACCTTGTTTCAATTTAAACCCTAACTTTCATAACTTTCGTAAGTGATTTATAACTATTTTAGCTTAATTTCATTTAAAATCACCTAAACAAATTTATTCTTCTCTCAAGATGTTATCGAAGTAGCAAAAATATAATGTAATACTTTTTAGTTAAATAGAGAAAAAAAGAGATAGGCAAGAATATGAAAACCTACTAAAATTAAGGGGAGTTTTTAAAAATAGAAAAAGAATGAAAATTATTTACACAAGATAGTAAAATTTTTAGATAGTTGTGATAGACACTGATAGAAGTCTATCACAGTCTATCCGTCATAAAAATGATAGAAGTCTATCGCTGATAGATGCTGATAGAAGTCTATCAATGTCTATCAGTATTTTTTTTGCTATTTTCTGTAAATAGTTTGACATTTTTTTTAATCCATGAAAATTTCCCTGAAATTAATGAAAATTTTGTTATTATTCATTTGATTGAACGATATTTCCTTCTAATATATTTTAATTTCAACATTTACATAAATTTTATACACATGAGAAAATTATTTATTAACGAAATTCTAATGAAAGATGTAAATTGATTCAAAGTTTAGGATTTTAATTCATATAATTATTAATTTAGGATTTTAAGTGACTATGAAAGTTTGAAATATAATTATATTTGTCTCTCTTTTTTATTTTTTTCTTTTTTCTTTATTTTTTTCAATGTTTCAGAAACAATATTTTATTCCACGAGAGTCCTGAGTAAATTTAGAAAACAAAAAACTGAGTTTTTTATTTTTTTTAAAAAAATCAATGTTGGTTTGGTTTTTTTTAAAAATGAAAGAAGTAAATAACAAAACAAAGAAAATTGCTATATATACTATATATAAAAAAAAAATAAAAGAATATAAAATCCAGGGGTTGTTTCAGTGCATATTTAAGAATAGTTATGTAATCTTTTTTTTTCAAACTATTTCCCACTATTTTTTGTCCTTTTGTGTGTGTATTATACATACACATTTAAAAATCTAAGAGTAATATTTATTTTTGTATTTCGCAAATTTAAATATATTAATAAAAAAAATATAACACTTCTAAATCAAGAAATAGTTAAACAGTTATAACTAAGGGTTGTAGGTGATCATTTAATTTTAGAATACTAAATAAATTATATGGAAAAAAAATGTTATTTCTCCTTTTTTTTTAATGTGTTAAAAATTTACTTCAAAACAGCTAGACATTTGTTTTCATAAAAATAAAACTAAATAAAATAAATAAATAGATGAATAAACAGCTACACATTATCAAAGGGATCTAAAATCTAAATCATTACATATCAAACAATCAAACTAGATTGAACCAACCTCTGTAAATGAATTGAATTTTTTTTCCTCTAATATATTTCATAGACCTAACTATATATATTCAATTCCATAAAAATATTTGTTAAGAAGATTGAATTCTAATTAAGTTAATAGTTGTTGAAAATGAAATATATTGAGCAAAGTTTCTTAAGAAAATTCATTTTAAACATATAGTTTGATTTGCTTCAATAATGTCAACTTTTCTAATGGAATCAAACACAAACCAAGATAAAAACCGAACCAAACCGAACCAATTGGTTATGGAGTTTGGTTTGGTTTTTGTTGATTCCTATGTTTTCACCTGTGTAAGTGAATGATAAGATGAGAGGTACCAAAAATTTACCTTTTTGGGGACAGGTTTGCAGGGAGCTGTGAAAGCCTTAGCCTGAAAGAACACAAATAAAAAGGGAGAGTGAAATTAAAGTGAAAATTGATTTAAGAGCCTCTCCTTCACCAAGCAAGACCAATGATGCAAAAAGTAAAGATAAATAACACAATGATTTTGTTTCATAAAATGATGAAATGCAATAATTGAGTTAGGGTAGTTGTATATGTATCCTTACCTATTTATTCGAGACAATATGTGCATCTTCGGTTGCATCAAAATATATACTCTCAACTAAGAGAGATTTGAAGTTCGAATCTGTCTGTTCCACATGTTGAACTCGACCAAAAAAAAACATAGGATAATAATGAGATAAACCTAATCCCCAATTAAATGATTACATTAGCGTACTATTAAAAAAACAAAAAATAAGTAAAAAGTTCTCTAGATTATTTTGATATCATCCAACATTGAGAAGTATCTCGACTTTATTGATTAGAGCAAAGAAGCTAAGGCCGCAAACATCAAAAGTACGGCCTCGTTTGACAACCAAATAGTTTTTTTTTTTTCTTTTTTTGTTATCTTACATTTTAAGAGCATTTTCAAAATCAAGCCAAGTTTTGAAATATGAAAAAAATAGTTCTTAAAAACAAAGTTTTTGTCTTTAGAATTTAGCTACTAAACCAATTGTTTTCACAGGAAAAATGAAAACTATGATCAAAACAAACATAATTCTAAAATTAAATGGTTATCAAATGAGACTGAAAATTTCGGTTGTTTGATTTGATCAAGAGAGGAAATCTCTCACTTCATGATTCCTTCTTAATCACTTTTGATTATCTAACCAAACGTGGTCGAACGAAGAGTGTTTATAACAAACTAATCACGTTTAATCCTCCCAAAATTTGTCCCGAACTCATCATTAAGAATTAGGGCAAACGATATCAAAACACATCTAAAGAAGAATAGAAAAAAAAGGAGAATTATTGAGAGATTTGGAATTTGATATTTGTATGAGGGAAGTAAAAAGGAGGAGCTCCCTTCAGTCCAAGCAAAGAAAAAGAGAGTGCAAAATATCTCCCGCTTCATTCACACAATCACAATAGAGGAAAAGAATATACTTTGAGCCTTTTTTTTTCTTCTTCTTCGTTCTTCCATTTTTGGGGTTTCTTTTTGAGTTCTACTGAGTGTTTGAGTGAATGAGTCGGCAGTTACTTCAGCAACTCCTTTGAATCCCTCCATGAGTGGACTGAAGGAAGCTCTCTCTCTCTATTTCTCCATGCAATATCTCATTTTTGAATGAAGAACTCGACCGAGATGTTCTCGAGATTATATAGGTTAATTATCCAACCTATGGTAGTTAGCTACTTTAGATGTTAAAATTCTTCGAATCTAATGTTGTTTGAGTGATATATAGTTAACTTAAATTGATTTGAGAACACTATCCTAAAAAAAAACCTAAATAAGAATGGAAAAATAAACTAAATTGGAGTATTAGATGAGAAGGAAAGACTTAAAAAATGTATATATAGATTGAGAAAATAATAATTGGAGGATTAATTAGGACTTAAATATTGATAAAAAGAGATTATATTATTGAGAATCTACTTCAAAGAAATTTTTTCACAAAAGTGGGGAGGAAAGAACATAGTTGGGAACAGCAATTTAAAAAAAGGTTATAATTTTTTGAGCCAAGCATTCAGGTGGCCTTGAAAATCTAAGACTAGGAATCAAAACTTTTTTTTCTTCTTCTTCTTGTCATGGGACTTCTCAAAAACCTCCAAAACAAGCAAAAAGATAACTCTATAATCAAGATGAACCCAATTAAATAAAAAAAAAAAAAATCCCATTAACTAACAGATCATAACTTTGAATAAAAAGTCAGATCTCCAAAGAAAGCTTATGTAATTTCTTTAAGCAAATGAACACAAATAAAAAGGAAAAAGTAAGAAAAATTAACCTGGAAGAGGCAGCATATAATGATGAAGTAGAAGGAATCTGTCTTTTGATTGATATATATAAGAGCAAAATACAAGGATTATTAAGTAAAATAAGGTATTAGGGATAAATGAATCAATTAGAGGGGGAAAAAAGGAAGTAATTGGGAAGATGGGTCCTAAAAATAGGGGAATGAAATAAGATTGGAGGTTGAGGAGGAAACCCTAAGGTTGATTATGGGGTTTGGTTTACAGAGAAGAAGGAAAAGTGAAGAAAGAGGGAAGCCAGAGTTGGAAGAAGGAAAGGGAGAATAGGGGTAATAAAGGGGAAAAAGAGAGAAATTAGGGGGCATATGTGTAAATTGATAAATTAGAGGCAATATATTAGAGATGATGGGACATGGTTGCCATAAGAGTTGGGGACATAAAAGTAGAGTCAAGATCTCAAGAAATCTAACACAAGAGAAAAAGGTTTAGTAGAGAGAGATAGAGAGAGATGTGGGTTTTTTTTTTTTTTTTTTTTTTTCTTTGTACACATTAGATTAGATATTTGGTGAGGAACAATATTATGACTCGTTCATGTCAATTATATTACTATTAACCTATATTCGTGTTGGTATCTAGTTTTAAAATAAAATTTTAATTAATAGTTTAAGTTGATTCATTTACCAAAATTTAGGGTTTTGATTTATGTATATTTTGAGTTTTGATTTTATTTTTTGATTGACCATTCTTAAAAATTTGATGGAGAAAAAAAAAATATATATATATTCTCTTAGCATTTATCTCTCAACTTAATGGTGGTCAACAAGAAACTCTACTTAGCATATTTGAAAGTTAAATTGAGAGATTTAAATATTTGTGTTCAAATATATGTAATATATATTTCTTTATTCAAATTAGATACTTAATGCATGATAAACTATGGTCAAATCAAAAAAGTGGGATGAATAACTTCAAGTTTTTTTTTTTTTTTGTCAATGAATATGTTATGCTGAAGTTGATAATGTCAAATAGAAATTAAAAGAAATGGCAATGAATTAGAGAAAATAATGGTGGACTCTCTTTTTTTCCACTCTCTATGACCTCTCAGTTGATTTCGTCATAAAAAAAATAAAAAAATAAAGAAAAAAAACAACAAAAAAAATAAAGAAAAAAAACAACAAATATATTATTTACTTTCACTAATATAATGGACATGTTTGAGATTGATTTTGAAATAGTTAAAATTATTTTGTCATATTTAAAATTATTTTAAAACATACCATTGATCACTCAAAATCAATTCAACATTTAATTTATACTTATGAACGTAATTTTTATACAATTAAAATTGATTTTGATTTTAATGGGTAGAACTAATGGAGAGAAGGGGGCCCACAGTATACCTCACTTTCACACACAAACAGTGCAGATACAGTGAAGAGTCATTGTAAGATATTGTACTGTTCCCACTGACCACTGAAACTGTTACTAATTAGCTACCATTTTTATCCTCCTCCATTATTATTATTATCTCAGTTTAAAGTGTCATTGGAATATCCTTAAAATAGAATGTGTTTTTTTAAAAAATTAATTTTTTTTATGATAATGTTTTGAAAAAATTAACACTAAGTTGGATAACTATTTTTTTTTTTAAAAAAATGAAGTTTATAGACCCTACTTACCTCTATATATATTATATATATATATATATATATATATATATATATATATATATATATATATATATATTTTTGGCTTTGTTGTCTACTTGATAAGAGTGTTTTCAAAATTCAAGTTAAGTTTTAAAAATTAAAAAAAATTATTTTTTTTCTTAAAATTTGGCTAAGATTTCAAATCTTTATCTAAGAACCCAAAAATGAGAAACGTGATTAATTAATAAATGGAGAGAAAAAACAAGCATATAATTTTACAAAATCAAATATAAAAAATCAAATGGTTATCAATTAGAGTTAAAATAACTCATCTCGAATCATGTTAGATAATCAATAAGTGCATTTTTTTTAAAAAAAAAATAAACATGATTATTAACCATTTGGTTTTAGAAAATAAAGTTTATTTACATTACTTCTACATTATTCATTTGTAAGTTTCTTTGTCTTGTTGTCTACTCTAATTTAAATGAAGTTTTGAAACTAAAAACAAAAGTTTTTCAAACTTGTTTCTATTTTTGAATTTTGACTAACAATTCAAATAATGTTTTTTTTTACGAAAAATGAAAACTAATATAAAGAAATGGAAATAAAACATATACTATATTTTCAAAAATCGCATGATTATCAAACAAAGCTTTAATAGATTTTTTTTAAAAAAAAAAAACTTCAAAAAAATTGGATTAGTATAAAGCTATTTTTGAAGAAATTCTAATGGAGAAATACATTAACCAAAAGTGACTAAGTGATTAACCGAAAATCTACCAAATTTATAGTAAAAAAAAAAAAGAAAACATATTTTGTAATTAATATATAATCACATAAGTGTAACTAAAATAATTTAGAAAATTTTCTTAAATAGAAAAAATGTCAAACTATTTACAGAAAATAAAAAAAAATACTTATAGACATTGATAGACTTCTATCAGCATCTATCACAACTATCTAAAAATTTTGCTATTTTGTATAAATAGATTTTCTTTTTTTATTCCCCAAATAATTTGTTATCATTAGTAATTTTTTTTTAAAAAATAAAATATATAAAATCATTTCATTAAAAATATTTTATAAAAAATATCTTTAAAACTAGAAAGTATTATTTGATTCTTCTGATGTTGTAGCATTGGCATTTGACACACCCCAATCATAGAAAAACAACAACTTTGCATTGTAGAGAATCTAAAGATAATATATTAGAGAAAATATAAATAGATATAATTGTATGATATTGGTATCCTTTTGTTTTCCTCCAACTGACATAGAACAATGCAAAGAGGAGCTGCCCTTTCTCTAGGAATGTGTAAATTCATTATTTTTTGTACATAAGAGCACACTCTTTCAAGTTCCTTTTTTTAGCCATTGGATACACTCTTTTTAACATTTCTTTCTCTCTCTGCAAGAATATATATATATATATGCCTCAATTATATGTTTTACCACTTTTTGCTTTTTCTTTGTTTTATATATACTTCTTCATCCTTCACATTTTTTTTTTTTATTTAGTGGTTATTTGACGCCTAGTATTAATAGGGAAATTTTCACAGATAGAAAAAATTTCAAACTATTTATATAAAATAGCAAAAAAAACACCGATAGACATTGATAGACTTCTATCAGCATCTATTAGTGATAGACTTCTATCATTTCTATTACCGATAGACCCTGATACACTTCTATCAGTGTATATCGCAACTATCTAAAAATTTTGTTATTTTGTGTACATATTTTCCTTTGTTTTTCTATTTTTAAAAATTCCTCTATTAATAATGTGAAAAAGTTTTCACTTTTATTTTTTTTTTTTTTTGTGAGATTTTTGTATGAATAACCTATTCCCAAGCGCCTTTATGTTTTGTGATATGTCCCTACAAACTTATGATTCGTAACTTTTTGCTTACGTTAGAGTGCACTTCCAACTCCAATATTGATATCGTGACAGGGATGGAAGAACCAACCCAATTAAGCCAAAACCCGATTTGTAAGTTAAAATGTGATGAATATTTAGACTTAATTTGTGTTCCATTCAAAATTGGATCGCGGTAGGATTGCGACGCCTAGCTCGATAAATTTTTCAAAGACCTAATTCGATATCAATATCAAAGTTGGAACTATCATCCCTATTGCAATTCAGTTTTACTTAACATTTCGGAAAATTTTTAAATCAATCATCGCGCTTTTGATTTGAAATCAGGTTAGAGCTTTTGAAAATTTATCGGGTTGGCTATCGCAACCCTACTGTGATCCAATTTTGGATGGAACACAGAGTCTAAATATTCATCATGTTTTATCTTATAAATCGGGTTCGGACTTAATCGGGTTGGATCTTCTATCCCTGTCGCGATATCAATATCTTGGCTGGAAGTGTCCTTCAACCTAAGCAAAAGGTTACAAGTCATAAGTTTGTGGGAAGTGGGTCACAAAACATGAAAGCGTGCGGAAATACGTCCTTCATACTAAATGCTCCTTTTTATTGTGTCATTTCGTATGATCTAGGTAGTAATTCATTCATCAAATATGATCTTGTACTAATTTTCAAGTCATAAGTAAGAAGAGGTGTTAAAGAATTTGTATACAAAGTTAAATATATCACGATTTGTTGATTTTAGTTTTTGAATCTAATGGTGATTTAATAATGCGGCAATAGTTTCATTTTGCTTGCTCAATTATTTAAGTCTGATCTTGAGATCAGATGGACTATTTTTATTTGTATGGCATTTTTTTTTTTTTTTTTTTTGTACTTTATGCTCGATTGTTTTGGAAGATTTTGTTAATATTTATGACTTGAAAAAGAAGAAATACTTTACACGTGTTTGATATTTTATTGGAAAAATTAAATTTTTAGTCTCTAAATTTTGAATGATATATACCATTTTGTCTTCTTAAATTTTTTCTAACCTTTTAAGTCCTCGAGTTTTAAGAAAATATATATATTTGGTTTCTGAGTTGTCAAAAGAGTTACCAAGTTTGTAATGATATGTTTAAAAGTTCCTTGAAATAATTTTTTTTTATCATTTTAAATAACTACTAGATCTTTTACGCGTGCAACATTTTCTTAAATTTACTTTTGACAATAATAATAATAATAATATATTGTTAAAATTAGTATAGTTCTTAAAATATAAAATTAAAGGTCGAATTATTATTAATAATAAAAGATTACATGCAAATATCTCAAAAATTAGCTTTAGTTTGTGCGCGGGTGTGTAATTTTGGACATAATTGTTGTAATGTTATAATATAAAATTATTTTCTAAAAAAATCTAATATAAAATTAAAATTAATGATTGATAATTAAGATATAAATTATTATTATTAGATATTTTATGACTTGTTTTATAAATTTAGATATTTTATTTGTTTTTGTTAAAATAAATATGATCTATTATTTTAAAAATGTTATAAATATTTGAATTAGACCTTGAAATTTCTTAACAATGGATGTGTTTGAATATTTCTGCTTATAGATCTAACATTTTATTTTGAATAATGAGGTTGGAATCACTAGTATGCTTATTTAAAACTTTCCTATGGTCTTGTTCAATTTTTCCTCAGGACTAGCAAAATTCTAAGTTTGTGGTGGTGAAAATGACTTGAAAAGTGCTTTATTTACCTTTAATTTAAATATGTTTTTACTTAATATTATAAGATTTGATGTTGTTTGCTAGTAATTTTTAGGAGTTGAGCAAGAGAATGAGATTTGAAGCTTAATAGAGTGAAAATGATCCATTTTTGTCTAATAAAGACAAGAAATGACTAATTCCGCAAAATAGGGTAGAAAAAGAGGCCAAATGGTGCTGAAAAGGGGTGTCGCAACGCTCTACAGTGCTATGCATAGTGTCGAATCTGAGAGCATAGTTTTGCATAGCATCACAACGCTGCAGTTGAAGGATGTGGAAGAAGGCATGACAACGCCGAAATGCTGTGGATGGCGCTATAAAGTAGTGTCGCGGTGCCGCATAAATTTTGAAAAAATTTTCCTATTTAGTTTAGGGTTTGCATCTGTTTTTTTAATTGAATTTTGGAGACCTAGAGAGTGTTTTGGTTGCAGAGAAGACGTCAGAAAGTGCGGAGAAAGCTTGGAGATCGTTTGTTCATTCTGAGGTGCGAATTAAGGCGTGACTATCGTTCTTCAAGAACGGTGAATCACTTTGATAGTAGTTTTCCATTATTTGTTTCACTTCTTTCTCTTTGAATGGTTCTTAAAGTGTATGTGAATATGCTTTTGACAATGATGAGTGGCTAGACTTGTTTATTCTAGGGCGTCGATAAACTTGTTCATTGATTTGAGAATGTTACGTTTAGAACTTTTTGGATATTGTGGCTTTGAATGTTTTTCAATGTTATGATACTTTCTTTTATGTTGATTGGTTATCAATGCTTGCTAAGTTAAATGTTCAATTTGATAGATTATACGTTTAACTGGACCTATGACATTAAATAATTTTTAATCTCTCATGAAAATAGTAAGGTTAATAATGAAAATCATTTATGACTTTGCTTAATTCTCAACTTGGTTTCAAAAGATTAGTAATCAATTAAGATTCATGAGAAAATATATTTTCTTTTAAAGATAATAATATGGAGTTTAGTTTCTTGATTTCAACACATCAATGATATAAGATTCCATAGAACATATGCATCGCTTAATGAATTGATCAATGAAATCAAAACCCTGGAACATTTTTATCTCTGAGATTCGATCTTTGTCTTTTAGTTTTTCTAATAGTTTTCAATCTTCACTCATCTTGTTTCCAATCGTTAAATAAAGTCGACACAATTCTAGAATAGCTAAATTAATTTAACATTTGATCTCCTGAGGATGATATTCGGTCTCTTGACATCTACACTTACGCATAACAGTAACACCTATCAACATTCTAAGTGTATTATCAGGATATCCAACATAAATCAACATTCAAATAATTGAACTTTTTGAATAATACATTTTACATAATCAAAATTAAAACTTTCAATAGTATCTAATTATTTTTCTTATCTATAATAATACATTTTACATGACCAAAATTAAAAAACTTTTTCTTTCTGAAGTAATTGAACCAGTAGTCAACAAATTTGGGATATGTCAAGAACATAAAAAAAACATTTGTTAGGGACAACCAAACTTTATTTTGAGAGATAACACAACAATCAAGCTTTACAAAGAAATCTTTATTTAACTTTTTTCGTAAAATTTGCTTCATCTTTTCTCTCTTGTGAAATCAAAAATCTTTTTTTAAAGACATTTTAATACCTTGTCAGAAACTTTTTTTATTTTTATAATTTAACTAGGAATGAATCAAGTATTTCTTTGACGAAGGTGAAAATCATAATGAAAAATTGTGATGAAACAAGCATAAAAAAAATAGAAAATGAAAAAAAAAATTGTTACCAAATGGGTCTTAGCGATTTAATTTCATAGTTTTGTATTAAATTCTTAGATCTAAAATTCTTATATATATATTGTATAACAAACACTCTCAGTAGTCGATACATAATTACATTTTAGTATAGAGTAGCTTGAGTCACATAACGTTTCGTTTGCATTGTTGTATCCTATAAAGGATAAGCTTGAGATGACATGTAATTGATAAAGAAATGGGACAGTTGCAAATATAGAAATCAGATTCAAAGTATTAACATATATAGTTAGCATATATAGTAACATTTTAAAAAATTGCAATTATAGCAAAGTCTATCAGTGTAGACTTCTATCTTTGATAGACTTTTATGGTCTAGGTGGTCTATCATTGATAGACCATAAGAGTATCACTAATAGACTTTGCTATATTTGTAATTTTTAAAAAAAGTTGCTATACACTTGGTTATTATCTCTAAAATTGCTACTCATTATAGTTACCCTAAAGAAATATTCAATGTTGGGGGTTTGAATCGCCATAGAGAGAGCTATATATACATGACTTAAAACAACCATTGCTAGGAAAGTTGTTTCCTTGATTTCTCATTCAACATAATACGTTAATATATACAACCTAAATTTGGTAAACCTAAAATATAACCCAAATTAAATATGAAAATATATATATAAAGGAAATAGGAGAATATCTCTTAATATCCTGCTCCCCCTAAGTTAGAGCATGAGGGTCACAAATGCCCAACTTGTGAAGAAGATAAAAAAAATCGTTGTTTTTCCAAGGTCTTCGTGAAGATATTTGCAAGTTGCTCATTGGTAGAAACATGATGTGTGTCATAATAATGTCACCCTGAACAGCGTCACAAACATAATAGTAATCTACCTCGATGTGTTTTGTGCATTCATGTAAGACTGAATTTTGAGCAATATATAATTCTGATTGACTATCACAAAATAAATTTATGGCACGAGAGTGATCCACACCAACACTTCCAAATAGCGCTTTAAGCCACTTAAGTTCATATGTAATAGAACTCATGGAGTGATACTCGATCTTTGTAAACGAACGAGATACCGTTTGCTACTTCTTGGTTTTCCAAGAGATAGAAGAACCACCAAGAAAACAAGCTAACTAGAGAGAGAGAGCAGCGAGTCAAGGGACAACTCGCTCAATATAGCGTAAACGTTTCTTTATAGTTAATACCATCAACCTGGTGATTGATTGAGCTAAAAATGTGTCGTCGTTAAACACATTCAAAGAATCAAAAGAATTTATAACTCCAAACTTATCAAACAATGAAAATATAGAATTGACATAAGCATTTAAAACTCATATTTGTTTCACAGTTTTCAACACTTTGTCTGGGAATAAGCAATTCTCAAGCATCCTCTTTGCCCACAGATAAGAGTTTTCTTTTTCCTTTCAAAACTGTGCGTTTTCCCTTTTCCCCCTCTTCTTCTATTTTTCATTTTATATATAATTTTATTTTGAATATAGTTAGTTAATTTATTAATTAATATTAATTTGAAAAAAATTAATATAAATATTTGTTTTAATAAATAAATAATAACTTATTAAAATATTTACTTAATTTATTTTTACAATAAAATTTATCAAATGAATGCAATTACTTATTTGCATAAATTATTAATTAACTAGTTAATAATATCTTAAATATATTTAATTAGTACGCTAGGTTTATTTAAATTTAGTTAGTGAAAGAATTAAATTCCTCAGCGGAAGCGCGTAAATACATGTGCTTTCAAAATTCATTTTGAAAAACGTAAAAATAGAGAAACATGCAAAACAGGATAAACATACATTCATAATTAAGCATGCATTATTATGGGGAAAGTAATCTTACCCTTGAAGAATCTCTTCTACATAAGAACTCCCATGAACTCCAAACTTCTCTCACGAACAAGATCGAACAGGACACTACCACTAGTGTTACCTTACTATTCTCAGGTAAAAATTGGATGGTAGGATCCAAGCTTTTGGAGAGGGAAGATGATTTTACAAAGAATTTTTTCAGTAAAAACTTTTGTGAGAGATAGAGAGATTTTGTATGAGATCTTATAGAAAAATTTGGACTTCACTAATGTTCCACTAAAAATATCTACAAAAACCAATTGATATATGAGAGGAAGTTAATTGGAGGAGGTGTTATAACTCCCCTCCACTAACTCCATAGATCATGGGAGTAATCTTATTTAAATTATTTATTTAATTTATATTTTAAATCTCATTTAATATATAATTTAAATAAATAACAATAATTAATTAACATTTAATTAATCAATAAGTTAAATATCCCATATTTAACTAAAATTATATTTGAATCATATTCAAATATAATCCTCTCTCATATAACTTATAATTTTAATACGAATTCTTATTCATATTAATTTTAACCTATAGTTTATATGAATCTCATTTATATAATTAATATTTGAATCTTATTCAAATATTTTATCTCTCTCATATAACCTATAGTTTAATACGAATCTTATTCGTATTAATTTTAACCAATAGATTTATATGAATCTCATTCATATAATTATTATGTGAATCTTATTCAAATAGTTATCTCCCTCATATAATAAAGTATAATTTTGAATCTTATTCAAAATTAACTTTATATTATAATGTGTATTCATATACATTATACTAGTTTTATTTTATACAATTCAGTTATTTAATTTGAACAATTCAAATTAATCCAAAATTAGATGATTCTTGTTTTACTCTTAGTGAGCTAGCAAGGGGACCCTAATGGACCTATAGATTAGAAGCTCCAATGATACGAGATTAATTAATTAAACTCTTTAATTAAATTAATCAATATTCGTTAGCTGTAGGTCACTCCACTAAAGACCTACAATTGCACTCTTCGCACTATAGATATGTTTTTGTACTCTTCGCACTATAGATATGTTTTTGTGTCCATAAATATAACCAATCAACAGTAAGTCGACCCTTCATGAATCGATCGTAATTACAATTGGGTCAAATTACCGTTTTACCCTTATAATTACATCTAACTCCTTAAGTCTCACTGATTCTCTAATGAACAACCTGTTTATGGTCCTACTATAAACAGAACCCTCCTGGGCCAATGAGAGAGAGAGGCCCCATTGTTCAAGACTCGGATTCAGAACTTAAGGAGCAATTTATCTACTTACCCTAAACACGGGAAGGAGTGAAATCCATCTTGTGTAGTTATGTTCCCAACTCCCTACTAGGACAAATTTTTCAAAATAGTAAGCTTATTGAGTCGGCGAATTTGGTCACTCTCACCCATACAAATAAAAGGATTTCCCTCATAGGCAGGAGTTCATAACTCACTAAGGATTAAGGTTGGGTTACTTATAATCATCCTATTGAAATGTTAATATTTTCAAGTAACGACATTATAATTAAGGAGTGATTAACCATTTCGCGGTCTGATCTTATACAAACCCTTCGTATAGGATACCTTCACTCTCATGTCTGCATATGAACGATTTGGATCAAATCATTTGTAATGCTTACAACTCTTGTAACATTTACTAAGTGGGTCGTATCAGTAGTATGACCAAGATAAGGCACCAAACCTTATCTATATACTATAGACTATTTAGGTTATTACTTAAACACGATCCACATGTATGTCAACCACATACATGTTTAAGTTACATAAAATAACCTTGGATCTTTCTTTAATGGATTATTGCATATATTAAATAATCAATCATTATTTAACAAATAACTACGAGGCTTTAGGGCATACATCCCAACAGTTAGTAAAAAATTCATTTTTCAATAATAATAGTTGATTACTTATATTTTTTTTATAATCAAACAATTATTTGTTGAGATTAATTTTAATTTATCCTTCATTATAAATATAAAATCATTAGTGATTATTTATAATTGGTTAATTATTTATTGTGATTAATTTTTATTACTTCATTCATTATTAACATATAATATTTATAAAATAAATTAGTATTCTTTATTAATATTATATTACCATATCATTTTTTTTATCTCATTTTTTTTATTTGGTATATAATACATTGTTTATTAAAATAAATTTTATTTTATTATTTAATGAAAATTAAAATTACTAATGTTGAACTTAATTAAATAAGAATGATTAAGTATTAGATTATAATTAATATGACATTCATTAAATATATTAATTGGTTAATTTTAATGATTAAGTATTAGATTATAATTAATATGACATTCATTAAATATATTAATTGGTTAATTTTAATGGTAAGTTACTCAATTTTCATATATTTTTTTTAATTAAAACTATTGTTGATTCTTAATTAATTCTTTCTTATCAATATATTGAATGATATTATTTGTTTAATTATCTATTCAATTAAATTTATATAAGATTGTCATCATAAATTGAATACAAACATAATTTTTGTTCATCAAATTCTGATAGCATTTCCTATGCACAACCAATCAAGATCTTTGATTCCCAGATATCCTATTCCTAGCCATCTTTTATTCACAGTCATCTATAAAACCTTAAACCAAACGGTCCCTAAGAGGTGGTTTGGTTGAAGTTTTTCTGGATGGAAATTGACACAGGCATCCAAAGCTATGTTTGTTTCACGATTTTCAACATTTTGTTTGGAAATTAGCTATTCTCATTCATCCTCATTTCCCACAGACAAGTGTTTTCTTTTCCCTTCCAAAACTGTGTGATTTTCTTTTTCCCTCTCTTCTTCTGTTTTCATTTTATATAAAGTTATTTTGAATATCGTTAATTAATTATTTAAGTAATTAATATTAATTTAATAAAATTAATATAAATTTTTATTTTAATAAATCAATAATAATCTAGTAAATTATTTACTTAACTTATTTTTACAATAAAAATTATGAATGAATACAATCACTTATTTACATAAATTATTAGGAAAATTATTATAAATATAACAAATATCAAACTATAGAAGTCTAAATTTGAAAACAACCCAAATTATTAACTAATTACCTAACAATGTAATAATAATAATTGATTGCTTATTATTTTTTTTATAATCAAACAATTATTTATTGAGATTAATTTTAATTTGATTCTTCATTATGAACATATAATCATCATTGATTATTTATAATCAGGTAATTATTTATCGTGATTATTTTTATTACTTCATTCTTTATTAGCATATCATATTTTTATCTCATTTTTTCATTTTTATATATATATTGTTTATTAAAATATATTTTCTTATATTATTTAATTAAATTAAGCTACTAATATTGAACTTAATTAATTATAAAAATGATTAAGCATTAGATTATAATTAATATTATATTCATTAAATATATTAATTGTTTAATTTTAATCATAAATTACTTAATTTTTTAAAATATTTAAATTTATTGTTGATTCTTAATTAATTAATTTTTATCAATATATTGAATGATATTTATCATTTAATTAATTAGTCTATTAAAACTATATAAGATTGTCATGCTTAATTTCATAAATTAAATATAAACATAATTTTTGTTCGGTTAAATTACAAATTTAGTCCCTAGGGGTGTTTGTGAGTTGGGTTGAAGTACTTTTTAGACCTAACCCAATTGTTCGGGTTGTAGGTTTCTTCAACCCAAATAACCTTTATTAAATAATGAACCAACCCAACCCAACTATGAAACATTAGGATTGGGTTGGGTTGGCTCGGGTTACTCGAGTCATTTATTTAAATTTTTATTCGAACCATAAGTAAAATGTTAACATATAAAAGTTTTAGGGGAATTGCATTGGGTATCAAATTTTGATTATATATTAGCATTCATGTTATCAACTTTTAAAAAATTACAAATATGGTAAAATATATTGAAAATAATATAGATGGTTAAAAAATCACATTATTTGATTCTTTTATGTGAAAATAATATTTCAAAACTACCCTCATTTCTTAAGAAATAGAAAATTAGTAAATTTGATATTCTCCTTCCTTTACGCACGGTTTCTTTCTCCACATTTCGCAACACCTAGATTCTTCGACCTTCTCCAATATTCACGATTTCTCCAAGATTTGAAATACAGAATTTATTTTTATGCATACAATTGTGCATATTTTTTTTCGAAATCTTTTTTTTTATTTCATTAGTTGAAAACACGGTTTTAAAATCTCTTTTCTTGAGGATTCTTCTTCTTGAAGCCACGGTTTGTATTCGATTTTTTTGCTTGAATTTCGTCCTCACCTTCTCTCATTCATGATTGCACCCACAATTTTATTGGTTTAGACTTCATCAAGATATTCTCCAATTTTTTCATTACTAGAGTTTTTTTAGGAATGAATGTTAGATTTTCGGAATGGGGATGTTAATTATTTGTGTATAATCATGGGTGTAGATTGTTGGTTTGTATTCGAGATAATTTGTGTTCTTTGGTTATTATGTTTATTGTAATTTGATTTTACAGACTTTTTATTTGAGGCTATGCATATTGAGGAATTGAAAGGAGGGGAGTTGCAACGTGGGTAAGAAGGAAATTCATGTGCTATTGTTAGTACTTTGGAGAGCCAGAATTGTTAGATCTGATGTGAAAATGACTCCTTTGGGTTCCCATAAGAATATCTGGCTTGCTGTATAAATGTGTTTCTTTTCATTTACATTCTTTCTCTTGTATTTTTCTTCCCCCAATATTTTACTTGAACATTCTTTTGAGAGAATGGTTAGTAATTAATTTCATTCACCAATCTATGATGTCAAGCTTAAGATCATTGATCATTAAGGATAACCCACAAAAAATTGTTGTAGCTTGCAAAATACTAGTTAGTATGTTATACAAGATGTGGAAATTAGATTAAAAATTAGAAGTGCGGGTGAATTGTTGAAGCATAGATAATCAAATATGGCTATGTAATTGATATCTGATTTATGTCATGTGATTATCATATCATTGATATTTGATTGTCATGTGATCTTCATTAGATTTTAAGTATTTTGTGATTTCTATTTGATTAACACGTGATTGTCATCTGATTGATATCTGATTGTCATTGATTACCATGTGATTTTCATAGATATTAAGTACTTTGTGATTTCTATTTGATTGCCACATGATTGATATCTCACTGCTATCTGATTCCCATATGATTTTCATTAGATATTAAGTACTTTGTTATTTATATTTAATTGTCACGTGGTTGATATTTGATTTTTTACTAATTGTATTTTAGAGGTGAACAACCCTCGTCAAGCAAGAAGACCTAAAAAGCAAAGAATTCCTTCAATTAGTGAATTCGCAAATCACGCGAATTGTAGCCGTTGTAAGTGTGTTAGTCATAATAGAAAAACATGTAAATAATTTGTATCTATTTGAATAATCATATTGTGGATATCAAAGATATATTTGTTAATCATTTGTGTTTTTATGTAAGTACAATATATAGTACCTTATTTTAACAGTTTATTGCTTACAACAATCATGTAATCATTGACAATTAGTATATCAGTAATCAAACAACAATCATATAACAATCAATATCAAATGAAAATCAGATAGCATTAGTATCAGATAATAATCAAAGAACAATCAGATAATAATCGACATCATTGACAATCAATATCATATAGTAATTGGAGAACAATCAGATAACAATGGTATCATTGACAATCATATTACAACCAATATCAAATAACAATCAAACAACAATAAATATCATTAAAATTAATAACAGTCAAATAATAATAAGACAACAATCAGATAGAAATTGGTATTACTGCCAATTATATGGTAATTAGATAGCAATCAGATAGTAATTAGTGGGCAATCAGATACAGTCACACATTTTTAACTATGCGGGGCACTTTGGTCATATAGACATTTCAATTGGGATGGGCTTAAAGATTTTGACTTTTTTGCAAAATCATAAAACATTGTATATGAGCCTTATTTTAGCAAATCAATTTGACTTTTTTGCAATTGTCCCAAAATTTTATTTAATTATTTTCATATATTAAGACTAAGAACTCAATTTCAATTTATATTATGAATTTTTTCTTTCCAAAGTGCTAAAATTTATTTTTAGAAGTTGTTCGAGAATAAATGATCTAAAAAGTTATGAAATAAAATAAAATAAATATAAATATATGTATATATATATATATATAATATATTTGTATCTTAGGTGGTGTAAACCAATTCTTGAAGAAGAAACTCAAAGAATTTATTGTATTTGAAAGTGAAGTTTAGTCTATTATTTATAGGCATATGATAACAACCTAAGATGCTAACTAACCAACTAACTAAAATAGTCAGCAAGCTAATGATGCGAACACCGCAAGTGCAAGGGTCAAGTAATAATATGGAACAATTAAGTCCAAGTATCATTCCACTAAGGATCTAATTACGGTTTTAATTACTTAGCTATTCTAGAGTTGATTTGATTTTATTTGAGGATTCGAATCGATTGTTTGTTTTGTAAAAACCTAAATGCATTAAAAGAAAGCAATAAAGTTGAAAAACCCAAGGTAAAAGAGTGTTTAGTGTATTGAATTCGTATTTAATTCATTATGCAATATCATAGTGTTTCATTAAATTGATTTCAAATCATATGCCTAAGTCTAGAAACGTAATTTCAAATTATTTTCTATAAAAAAAAACCTTTCTCATGCAAATTAATTGATTACTAACATCTTGAAACCAAATTAAATTACATGGCATTAAGAGTAATTTTTAGCAACTTTCATTATTAACCTAACTATTTTCATGAGAGATTAACAACGATTCATTATTATAAGTCCAATTAAACATGCAATCCATCAAATTACACATCTAATCTAATATGTATTGAAGGCCAATCAACACAAAAAAAACATAATAACAATGAAAAGCATAGAATTACATTAATCCATGAAAAGTTCTATAATATTAACATAACTTCATAAAATAGTTAATCAATACTCTAAAACTAAAGTGTTTAGCTACTCATAGCCTTAGACAACATAATTGCATTCAAATTCAACAAAAGGAAGAGAAAAGTAAGAGAGAAATAAGAGAACTCTACTATCAAAGAACCCCTCGTTGTGGAAACCGGCATGACTCCTTTGATCAATACCTCGGGATCTCAAACGGCCGCCAAATTCTCTCAAACTCAATCTCCATCTTTTTGGTGGTAGACTCACCATTGTTGCCTCTGTGATTTTGTGATTAGGGTTGCTGAAGATCTCCCTAATTTATAGAAAACGATTTCCTAAAATATCTCCTAATTGAAAAAGGAAAGGCAGCATCGCTATGCTCTATCATAGCGTCGCGACCGCGGCCTGATTTCATCGTTGCGCTGCGGGATAGCGTCGCAGCGCTGCTGGATAGCGTCGTAGCGCTGCTGCAGTATCACTACGCTCCCGAGCAGCGTACCTACGCTTTCGGTTATTCCAATTTTAGGTGCTCTCAAGTCTTGAGCGTAAAGGGGCAGCGTAGTAACGCTCTTGCTCTACGTTGCACTGTTTTTCTAGGGTTTTTGAGCTATCTTTGATCGTTTTTTACTCGATTTGATTATGTTGCTTCCGAAACTCAATTTTAATCATTTTAACCTAAAACTCACTAAGAAACACATTAAATCACATAAAAACACTCCTAAATTAGGAGCAAATAAAGCACTTTTTAAGTGCTTTTCACCACCTCAAATTTAGAATTTTGCAAGTCTCAAGCAAACAATTAAATAGAACCATGGGGAAATTTAAAACAAGTGTGCTAGTAACTCCTGTCTCAAAGAACTATATAGTAGGAGCTTAAGTAGAAACATTCAAACATATCTATATTGTTATAAACATTCAAGGCCAAATCTCATCATCTTTTATGTGTGGTTGTGCAAGTCTCTTTTAATTCAAAATTCTAAAACTCAAAGCAGGATTTAAGAGAGATTCTCTAGTCTTCTCCCTACTCTAGCTCATGCATCAATCTTCAAGATTCCATACATTTCAAGAAAGTAATATGTCCACTAAAATTCCTTAGTTATCATCAATGTCAACGACCGTTTTAAACTTGCATTCTTTTACCTAAAGGCACTAGCTTTCACACATTCACTGTAGGGACTCGTACCTAGTCAATTCCCAAATGTCCTAACTGATCACAGCAAGGGCAACTCTTTTTACCACCATCCATGCATATATATTACAAGTTTAATCAATTTTTTTAAATGAAATATTTTCAAGTAAGCTCATCAAGACAAGTGCACTTTTTCTTTCCTTTTCAAGGCATAGTCAAACTTTTATTTCTCTTTAGTCTAACATTACAAACCATCATGCATTTCGACTCTCTAACCGGTGGGGCCTTTTGAGGTGACAACCAAAATTTTCCAACTTAATCCCTTTATAAGTTAAAGTTTCTAAATCAAAGTGACTACGTGCTCAAGATATGGGAGTTTCAAAGAGGGACTTAAATAGATCATAACTTAAGATAATGTTATCCTATTTCCACACTGAGTTTCCTTCACGCTTATTCAAGTCTAATCATAGTTAATCAACATTAAAAGCACACAACTATAAAACGTTCCCATGTCTTTTCAAATCTCAAATTGATTTTTTTTTCAAAATTTCATGTATTGACAATAATATGCACAAACTCATTAAAACCTCATTAACATGCATAGCCGGATAAGAAAACACACAAAAGTACGAAGTACACCTCCCAGCCCAAACTTAGATTTATGCATTGCCCTCAATGCATGAAAAATAGAGAAAAAGAAACAAGCTTGGGAGCATGTAGGAATCCACCAAAACAGGCTAGTGGAATGAGTACTTTTTGTGTTGGAGAAAGATCCTGGAAAATTATAAGCATATGAGTGATCCATTATTTAATAAAGGAAAAACAAAAGAAGTTAGTCTAAAAAAAATAGAAAATTAAAGAAAGCAATAAAACTTGGGTTTCCTCCCAAGAAGTGCTTCGTTTAAGGTCTATAGCTAGACTGAACCTAAAGATCATTTGAAGTTTAGGTTCTCGATTCGACGTTCCTCATCGCCTATGTAGTGCTGCAATCTTTGACCATTGACTTTGAAAGTTTCACCATCGCCTATGTAGTGCTTCAATCTTTGACCATTGACTTTGAAAGTTTCACCATCATTGCCTTGCAACTCCACCGCTCCATGTGGGGACACATTTACAATGACAAAGGGTTCCGACCATCGTGTCCTTAGCTTACTTGGAAACAAACTTAGACGTGAATTGAAAATCAAAACTCTTTGTCCAGGTAAAAAGGTTCGTGGAGTGATCTTCTTGTCATGTCATCTTGCAGTGCGCTCTTTGTAAAGTTTGGCATTCTCGTAAGCTTGAGCGCGAAACTCATTCATCTGATTGAGTTTCAAGAGTGTTTTCTCACCGACTTTTTTGAAGTCCATGTTTAGCTTTTTGATGGCCCAATAAGCTCTAAACTCAAGCTCTACTGGTAAGTGACAAGCTTTTCCAAACAACAACCGATATACTAACGTACAATGGGAGTTTTAAAAGCCGATCGGTAGGCCCACAGTGCATCATTGAGCTTAAGGGCCCAATCCTTCCTGTTGATCTTAAAAGTCTTCTCTAGGATTTTCTTGATTTCCGTTTTAGACAACTCAGCAAGATTGTTAGTTTGAGGATGATAAGTTGTAGCAATTTTATGATTTACACTATATTTTCTCCATGGACTCAACAAATTTATTGCAAAAGTGAGAACCCTCATCACTAATGATAGCTCTAGGCGTGCCAAAGCGTGTGAATATGTTTTTATGCAAAAAATTTAAAATAGTGGGGGCATTATTAGTCCTCGTAGCTATAACTTCTACCCATTTAGGTACATAATCAACTGCACCTAAAATATATAGGTAGCCATCAGATGAAGTGGGAAATGGCCCTATAAAGTCAATACCTCAGCGTAAAAAAGCTCACCCCAAGAGGTTTCATGGGAAAGCTCATGTTGTCTAGAGATATTGCCAGTACGTTGGCACCTATCACATGACTTAACGAAGGTATAACAGTCTTTAAAAATTAAAGGTCAATACAAACCTAACTGAAGTACCTTAGATGCAATTCTAGTAGGTCCAAAATGACCTCCATAGGGTGAAGAATGACAAAAGTTTAGAATACTTACCACCTCCTCTTGAGGAACACGCTTCCTTATCATATTGTCAGCACAAACCTTAAACAGAAGTGGATCCTCTCAATGATTGGATTTGACATTATGCAAAAATCTCTTCTTTTGTTGAGTGTTCAAGTCAGGTGACAAGTGTCCTCCTGCAAGATAGTTACAATGACAGCAAACCAAGGCAAACTAACTTTTATCTGATATAGTTGTTCATCAAGGAACATCTCAACAATGGGAGGGCAAGCCTCGTAATGCTCGTTCTCAAGCCTAGAAAGATGATCAGCAACCACATTTTCACAACCTTTTCTATCTTTGATTGCAAAATCAAATTCCTGTAATAACAAAATCCATCTTATTAATCTAAACTTAGCATCTTTTTTAGCAAACAAATATTTCAAATCAGCATGGTCAGTATGTACTACAACTTGAGAGCCAAGCAAATAAGATCTAAATTTATTAAAGGCAAACACAACAGCTAGTAGCTCTTTTTCAGTAGTAGTGTAATTCTATTGAGTACTATCTAGAGTTCTACTAGCATAGTAAATACTCCTAAACATGTTATCTCTACATTGTCCTAAGACAACACCTAAGGCATAATCACTAGCATCACACATAATCTCAAAAGGTTGATTCCATTCAGGTACAACAATAATAGGTGCAAAAATCAATCTCTCTTTCAAAGTATTAAAAGCTAGTAAGCATGCATCATCAAATACAAATTTAGCTTCCTTTTCTAGCAGGTTACTCAAGGGTTTAGCAATTTTAGAAAAATCTTTAATAAATCTCCTGCAAAACTCCGCATACCCTAGGAAATTTCTAACTCCTTTCACATTAATAGGAGGTGTTAATAATTCAATAGCAAAAAAAATTTCTCTGTTCACCTCCAATCCCTTTTGAGAGACTTTGTGCCCCAAACAATGCATTCCTTTACCATAAAATGACATTTTTCTCAATTCAAAACAAGGTTGGAATCTTGACACCTCTGCAAAACAAGCTTAAGATTAGCAAGAAAAGAATCAAAAGAAGATCCAAAAACAGAAAAATCATCCATAAACACTTCCATTATGTCCTCAATGAGCTCCTAAAAATAGACATCATACAACGTTGAAAAGTAGCAGGGGCATTATATAAACCAAAAGGCATTCTCTTAAAAGCAAATGTCCAATAAGGACAAGTAAATGTGGTCTTTTCTTGATCCTCAAGAGTAATGGAAATTTGATTATAACCTGAATATCCATCTAAAAAACAATAATGTGAATATCTTGCAAGCTTGTCAAGCATTTGATCAATAAAAGGAAGAGGAAAATGATCTTTTTTAGTAGTCTTATTCAACTTCCTATAATCAATGCATACATGCCATCCTGTAATAGTTTTAGTGGAAATTAATTAATCTTTTTCATTCTTTACAATCGTCATTCCACCTTTTTTAAGTACAACCTGAACAAGGCTTACCCAAGAACTGTCAAATATGACATATATAATTCCTGCATTTAAAAGTTTCAGCACTTCTTTCTTAACTATCTCCTTCATTGTGGGGTTAAGTCTCCTTTGGTGTTCTACTGATGGGGTAAAGGTATCTTCCATCAAGATTTTGTGCATACAGATCGATGAATTAATACCTTTAAAACCCTCAATAGAACAACCAATAGCAGATTTATACTCCCTCAATATTCTCAACAATTGCTCCTCCTCCACATCATTCAAATCAGAAGATAATAACAGGGAAAGAAGAAGAATCATCAATGAATGCATATTTCAAGTGAGGAAATAATGCTTTTACTACATGCATGCAAACTATCTAACCACTTAGCATACAAAGCAATATCATCTCCAATAGTGTCAATATCATCAAAATCAATGGCTACTATGTTTTGTTCTAAATAGTCAGTAGCAAGCACAACCTCAACATGCTCTCTCACAGTTTTATCAATCACATCTATTATATTGCAAGTACTACCCTCATCGTGATGACTCAATGACTTGTAAAGATTGAAGACAACTTTTTCCTCATTTACCCTTAGAATCAACTTCCCTTGTTGGACATCAAGAAGAGCCTTTCTAGTGGCTAAGAATGGGCGCCCAAAGATATTAGAAATTTCTGAGTTTTCTTCCATGTCCAACACTACAAAATTTGCAGGAAAGATAAATTTATCAACATTTACCCTTGAGCCCCTCGTTGTGGAAATCGGCACGACTCCTTTGATCAACCCCTCAGGAACTCGAACGGTCGCTAAACTCTCTTGAACTCAATCTCCCTCTTTTTGGTGGTAGACTCACCCTTTTTGCCTCTGTGATTTCATGAATAGGGTTGCTGAAGATCTCTCTAATTTATAGAAAACGATTTCTTAAAATATCTCCTAATTGAAAAAGGAAAGGCAGCGTCGCTACGCTCTATCGCAGCGTCGTGACGCTGGCCTGATTTCATTGCAGCGTAGAATAGTGTTGCTATGCTCTCGGTTATGTCTATTTTAGGTGCTCTCAAGTCTTGAGCGAAAAGGGGCAGCGTAGTGACGCTCTTGCTCTACGCTACCCTATTTTTCTAGGGTGTTTGAGTTATCTTTGACCGGTTTTGACTCGGTTTGATTGTTGTTTTTCTTTCGAAACTCAATTTTAATCATTGTAACCGAAAATTCACTAGCAAACACATTAAATCACATAAAAAGACTCCTAAATTAAGAGTAAATAAAGCACTTTTCAAGTGCTTTTCAGCTAACTATTTAATTAAAATAGTCAGCAAACTTACAATAACATTGTCAGTTGAGCTAACAATTATTAAAAGACTATATTGAAAAATACTAACAAATAAAAGCTATTTAATAGGTTACATCATATATAGTCCATCCCTTAAGATAGAACTCGTTCTCGAGTTTCAAGTGGCAAGTTGAAAAGTGTTTGGTGCATGATAAGGATGAAAATCGGCTACATTGAAGACTCAATTGATGTGTAAATTTGGTGGTAACTCCAAACGATAAGCATTAGATCTATATGCACACAATACTTTGAAAGATCCTAGCTTCTTCTTCTTAAACTTGTTGTATGTACCTGCTGGAAATCTACTCTTTCGAAGATGAACCATTACTATATTGCCTTCATTAAAGGTTTGCAGTCGACACGATGTTTGTCTGCAGCTTTTTTGTAAAATGAAGTTGGCTTGTTCAATGTTTTGTTGGACTTCTTGATGGAGGTGCACGATTTTGTCTACTATTTCTTCAACTTCACTGCTAAGATCAACCGTTGAAGGGAGTTTAGCAAGGTCGACAGTTAAAGAAGGAAACTTAGTATAAACTATTTCGAAGGGACACTTCCCTCTAGATTGGTTTGTCATGAAATTGAATGTGAACTCAGCTTGAGCAAAGAAACAAATCCCATTGTTTCGGGTGATCTCCGCAAAGGCATCTAATTAAGTTTCCTAGTGTTCTATTGGTGACCTCTGTTTGACCATCTATTTGGGGATGGTTGGTTGTGTTATATTTGAGGGACGTGTGAAATTTCTCCATAAAGTTTTCCAAAAGTGGCTAAGGAATTTTACATCCCGGTCAAAGACAATGGTCTTTGGTATTCCATGGAGACGTACTATTTCCCTGGAAAAAAAAATATTAGCAATATAGGCAACATCATGTGATTTTTTACAACCAAGGAAGTGTACCATTTTACTAAACTTGTCAACTAGCACCATGAATGAATCTTGTCCTCTTTGAGTCTTATGGAGTCAGAGAACAAAGTCCATGGATAAGTCTTCCAAAATAGATGTATGAGTTGGTAGTGGAGTGTAGAGGCCAACATTTGTTGAAGTTCTCATTGTTGTATGATAAGTATAACATCATTTGATGAAGTTTTAGACATCCTTGCAGAGTTGGGGTCAATAAAAATGTGTAGAGGCTAATTCAATAGTTTTGGTAATGCCAAAATGACCCACTAAACCTCCTGAGTGAAGGTCTTGAATTAGAGTTTCACAAAGGGATGTATGTGGTATACACAAGCAGTCACCTTTAAACAAAAAATTATCGAATATGTGAAAATCATTAGAATCAATGTTGTGAGAGTACTTATTTAAAATTTGTCTGAAATCTGTATTTGTAGGGTATAATTCCAGAAGGTGATGAAATGTAGTAATCTCTCCAGCTAAAATGGTTAGTAGCTCGCCCTTTCTACTAATTTCATCTGCTACTTTATTGTCTTTTCCCGCTTGATGATGGATCACAAAATCAAATATTTTTGCAAGAAGGACAACCATTTGCCCTGCATTCGGCTGATTTGCTTTTGGGATTGTAAATACTTCAAAGAAAAATGAGCAGTGAGGAGTATAAATTTTTAAAGGAGTAGAGTAAGTAGTGTTCCCACTGTTTTAAGGCCTTACCTAGAGCATAGAATTTCTGATTGTAAGTGCTCCAATTTTTTCTAGCCGTGTTTAGTTTTTCCAATGGGTTGGTTATTTTGTGATAAAACTGCCCTTATTCTTGTTCTGCGTGCATCTACAGCTACTTGAAAAGGAATTGAGAAATTAGGAAGTTTAAGCACAGGTTTATAACATAAAAGATGTTTGATCTTATTAAAGTTTTCTTCTTGTTCTTTCCCCCATTTATAGTTGTTCTTCTTAAGGCAATCCTTGAGTGGGGAAACTATAGTACTTAAACTTTTAATGAACTGTCTATAGAAAGAAACTATGCCTAGAAATTATTGGATTTGTTTTACAGAGATAGGTGTAGGCCAGTTAGTTATAGCTTCAATCTTTTTGGGATAAACTTTGACTTCATGTTTTCCAATAATAAAGCCTAAAAAGGAAATTTTTTGTAACTAAGAAGACATATTTTTTCATGTTTATATGCAATTATTTGGAAGATAAAGTAGAGAAGACAATATGCAAATGGTTTTTATTTTCTTCCATGTTATTGCTATAAACAAGTATGTCATCGAAATATATTCCTACGAATTTGTTAAGAAAGGGAAGAAAAACCTTATTCATAAACCGCATGAAGGTGTTTGGGGTGTTTGAGAGTCTAAATGGCATAACAAGTCATTCAAATAATCCTTTGTTTGCTTTAATGCAGTGTTCCATTCATCCCCCGTCCGTATTCTGATTTGGTGATATCCACTTCGAAGATCTATCTTTGAGAAAACATGAGCATCACCAAGTTGGTCTAACAAGTCATCAATTCGAGGGATGGGGAAATCTGTATTTGATTTTAATTCAGTTTATGGCTTGACTATCTACATACATGTGCCAACTGCCATCCTTCTTTGCTATGAGAAGAGCTAGAATCGCACAAGGGTTGATGCTTGGTTGCATGCAACCTTTTTCAAGGAGTTCATGTAAGTCATGTAATATTTGATACTCTTGTGGACTCATTTTGTAATGTGGAAGGTGGGGAAGTGTAGACCCTGTAATGAAGTCAATTTGATGTTGTATGTCTCAGAGAGGGGGCACTCTCGAAGGAGGATTGAGAATATTTGGAAATTCTTTGAACAAATCTTGAATTTCTTCTGAAAAATTTGTTTCGGTAATGGTACTAACATCTGCTTTAACAACTAATCCCCACGATACATTATCATGCTCTTTAAAATTTTTTTTTCCAATGATGATACTGAATGGATGTCCCTTGGTGTCTTTGGAAGTAGTAACATTTGGTTTAGACTGTAGTAATAGGACAATCTTTCTCCCATGTCATGAGAATTCGTAGGTATTTTCTCTTCCTTTGTAGCATGCATGTAGGTCATATTGCCAAGGACGACCAACAAGGATATGGCATATGTCCATATCCAATACATCACACACGATCTAATCTTTGTAATTGTTTCTGATGGAAAACTGCACTATGCAAATTTCTGTTACTTGGGGCTCTCCTCCTTTCTTTATCCAACCACCCTTATAAGGGTTGGGATGAGGTTCAACCTTAAGATTTAGTGCATAAACTAGTTTCTTTGATACCATATTTTCGGAGCTTCCACTGTCGATATTGACATTGCAAATTTTTCCTTTGACAGTGCATCTCGTCTTGAACAATGAATGCCTTTGTGGGTGGGATTATGTCTTTGGATCGAGTAATAGCCTTTGTAAGACACATGAAAGGTCATCCTTGTAGCCACCTATTTTTGTCCGGCCGTATTTTAAATAAATTTAATTATTAATTTAATTTTGTCTTAATTTTGCTAATTTTAATTTTGTATTTATCCATCTTTATTTTCAAAGAAAAAGCTTATTTTACTGATTGGTTAGAGTAACTAAATTGACCAGTTAGTACTAATTAGTTAGAATAATTACAAAGAAAGTAAGCTTTTAAACTAGGTTTATTTTCAAAACTTTATAACCATTTGGGTTGTGAGCTACATTTGACATTTTTTTTTCAAATTCAAAACTAGCTATTTTTTTTTTGTGACAAATGGGGAAATTGTTTTTGGCTATAAATCATCATCTTCTTCAGCCATGAGAACGGAGGGAACACACAAAGAAGAAACCCTAGGAGAGGTTTTTTACAGAAAGAAAAAACAAAGAGAGAACCTTAGAGAAAAAAAATCAGAGAGTTTCTAACATCCTCTCAATATTTTCGAAATTTTAGAATCAAGAAAAGTCCAAGCTTTAGTTAGAGGTTGCATTTGGTAGGGCTTTTTCTCCAAAGATCTCCACCTCATACAAAAAGCGACTTCTTGTTCGGATTTCAAACCTTCAATTTTCTTCTTCTCTCTAAGATCTAAAAAAAATAGAGAGAAAGGAAAGGTTATAAGGAAAAATCATTTTTATTACTATTATTCCTTTCATTTTCGTATTTACCTTCATTATGCAAATGTAGATCTACTATTACTGTCTATTGCATCTTCATTTTATTTCTTTTTTATTTTACTTTTTTTTTCTTTCCATGTTCATCTTCTCCTTCACCACACATCCTTTTTTGAGTTTTTTTTTAAATAAAATATGCGTTTAAAAAAAAACAGAGATGAAAGTTAAAAAATGAGAGTAACATACCTTAGGATGAATGAGTTCATGTTGTGATTACATAAAAAAATTTAGCTAGCTTGTTAAAGAGAGGAAAAGGTTTGGAAAAGACGAGAGGAAAGCTTAAGTTGAAGAAGAAGAGGAGAGAAAGTTCAAGGAGAAAGAGAAAATGAGGATTTAAAATGTGAAAGAAGAAGATTTATAAAAAAATTGATTTTGTAGGAGTTAAAAAAAATAAAAAATATATTAAAAAAATTATTATTATTATTAATTCTTTTTTTAAATATATATATGTGTGTTGGGATGGGCGGCAACTCAGCCACCCATCATGTCACTTTTAAATTTTTTTATTTTTTATTATTAGGTGTGGTCAACATCTGCCACTAACGCATAGAGGTTTTTTTCTTAATTTTTTTTATATTTATCTATATTAATATTATTATTTCTTTTTTTAATTGCCTTTTATATTTCTATATTTTTTTTTATCTTAGTTTTTTATTTCTCCATTTTATTTTAAGTATTACATGTTAATCATTTTTATTCTCTTAAGCATTTTATTTTGCTTTTATTCAAATATATCCATATTATTTATGAGATAATTAAATATTAATATTTTAATGTTCTTAATTTTTTTTTTTGTATTTCTCTACAAAATATCTGACGATGGAATTTAGAAAATTTGGGAGTCCGATCTTCTAGAATTCTTAAGGTGAGGAGTCGATTCTTTGGGAGTCCGAGATCGATCCTCAATATGTTTTTATTAAAATTTTGATATGTTTTGTTTATATTTATCTAATTCATCATTATGTTTTTTAGTTATGTCTTGCCTATAAAATGTTAATATTAAATCTTATTTGATTTCCAATTGAAATTTTACTATTTTTTCTTAATTCTTTCCCTAACTCTTTTTAGACCATTTAAAATTCCTTTAAACTACACTTTTCGTTGTTTCTTAACATTAAAAAAATTAATCTATTATTTCAAAGGTTTTCCTAATCGATCTTTTCTAATAATTTGTTTTTAAGACCATTTTCTTTAAAAAATTCCTAAGGCAGAATCTAGAAAATTTGGGAGTCTGATTTTCTAAAATTCTTGAGGTGAGGGATCACATCTTTGAGAGTCCGAGATTTGATCCCAAGAAAAAATGAATTTAATTAATGTTTTAAAAAAATTATTAAAAGGCTATTCGTATGACGGATTTTTAGAAATTGAAATAATTTCTCACATTCTTGAGGTGAGGAGTTTTTCCTTAATTATAGCATAGCCTAATTGATAGATTTTTTTCCACTTATTTTATGGGATCATTACTTCAAATAATGGAGTAATGAGGGTAAAATAAGACATTTGTTTTTAAAACTTTTTCTTCCCGGGTGATTTTCTTTAAAGAGTATTTTTAATTCAAGATAAAAATGAATTTGTCACTGTATTATTAACGGGTGTTGTGGGGTGCTAACACCTTCCCTATAGCACCCCTTCCCCATACACAAATGACTCCCGAACTCAACTCTACTTTTCGCATACCATTTTTATTGATTTTTACTTAAAATTATTCACTTTATTTCGGTGTCCAATCACACCGTAAAAAAAATTGGTGGTGACTCATTTTTATTTTCTTTTTTAAAATTAACCCTTTTTAAGGACGTCAGCCGCTCCGCATCGTCTTGGGCACGTGGCGACAGCTTGGCGACTCCACTAGAGAATTGAGGTTCCACCTTGAGAGTTTGGTCATTTCTCTCCTTTATCTTGAATTATTTTATTCTTTAATTTTGTTTTAATTTATTGTGTGTATTTCTTGTATATTTTATTTTTACACACACATTCACAAGCCTCCTACCCGAGCTTTACCTACTAGAATTAGAATCGACGACGGAGTAGTGTTGGCCTTCGAGAAGCTTTGCTTCTGTGCGGGCGCACGAAAAGTTCTCACTCAACTTGGTCATTTCGTCATGCACGACCTTTTGACCAAATTGGGGACCTTTATTATTTAGGGCCTTAGAATTAGCCTCACCATTATACTAGTCTATTACTACTAAATATATTGAGAAATTTTCACAAATAGAAAAAATATCAAACTATCTACATAAAATAGCAAAAAAAAACATAGATAGACATTGATAGACTTCTATCAGCATCTATCAGTGATAGACTTCTATTATTTCTATCACTGATAGATCCTGATAGACTTCTATCAGCGTTTATCACAACTATCTAAAAATTTTGCAATTTTGTGTAAATAGTTTCCCTTATTTTTCTAATTTTAAAAACTCCCCAAATATATTTGTATTTTTTTTAATTTTAAGTGATTTTGGTAAAAAGAAAAGGGTTTATTTTGAAACTTTATATATTTATGTTTGGTTTAAAATCACAGTTGCATTAAGTAAAAAGTGAACATTAATTTTTTTTGCCTATTTTGATTTTCTTAACCAATTTTACATTTTAGTAATTTTATGGATGTATTATAATTTTTTTCACATTTAAAAAGAAAATATTTTTTAAAGAAAATTGAGCAACAATTTTTTTAAAAAAAAAACCGTTTTTATTCAAATATATTTGTTTGAAAAAAAATATGTATATAATAATTTACATTTTTATCACCTAATAATAATTTTTAAGTTCGTAATTTACATTTTCATCACCTAATAATAATTTAATTAATCAAAAGAAGGAGGCTCATGAATCACCGTATGTTTAATGTAAATTCTACGGTTTTATAAATTGTTTGTGGTGATATTTACTAGTTATTAATTAGCTTTTCATCTCATATAACTACATTTTTTGCCATTGTATTTTGTTAATATCTGCATTTTATCAAAGAAAATGAAGTTAACCATTTCTTATAGGAGGTTACACTTTTAATAATTGATTTATTATTAAAGTATTTTTTTTTGTTACACTTTTAATAAACTTACCTTTTTTAAAAAACATTAATGGAATTTTCATAAATGTATAAATTAAAGATTGGATTTATTTCTCAAAAAAGAAAAAAAAGAGAAAAAGAGAAAAATAAGTTATTTCTAGGGCTTGTGGCTTTTTAATATTATAGGGTGTATTAATATGCATGTTTTTCTATTACTATTATTTCATTATTTAATTGCATGATCTAACCAAGTCATTTCATTATCATACATAATCATATGTTTATAAACTCTCATTTGCATGTTATGTCACTGATTGCTAGCATTTTGTTTAAAAAAAAATCTCATTAGCCATTGCATTTAGTCATTTCTTCTTAAAATATTAATGAATTTTGTTTACATTAGGCTTGTTGCATTGTCAATTAAATCCTGGATACATTTCATAATACTAATTAAGTATCCTTCTTTTTCTTTAAAAAGATTAAAAGAGTCAAAGTTTTTACAAAATAGCTCAAAAGATCTCCACCCTTCCATCATTATTGGATTTGAAGAAAAGTTGAGGTCATGAAAGAGTTCAACAGCCAAGGGCAGACAATCAAAAGGGATGTCCAAGAATTAAAAGGACAAATAGAAGATTTTAGAATTATCCACTCCAGTTAAAGATAGACCATTAGCAGGGGCATTCAGATAGACAAAGTTGGTACGTAGCCAAGTTTCAGATGGCACGTTTCCTTACCCACGTGCTTTTACTCCTAAGGAGATACTAGATCCATCATTAGTAGAATCAATGGCATACCTTACACAAACTGCAGACAAGCTCCATAGAAAATGAGTCATTTAAATGATTCACTGTCTGCCTTAAGTACGAAAGCCTACAAGAAGACTCTTAAAGATGCAGGTCACGGGGTAAGATTATATTAAAGTCCCTAGAAGAAAGGTTGTTTACAATAGAAGACACCAACATTTACGAAGACATTGAGGCAACACGACTGTGTCTAGTCCCGGGCGTCATCATTATTCTGCCCAAGTTCAAGATGCCAAAATTTGATAAGTATAATGGGGCAGCTGCCTAAATTCCATCTCGTCTTGTACTATTGAAAGATGTCACAGTTCACTCGCATGAAGACAAAACTTTGATTCACCACATTTAAGATCGCCTAATTGGCATTATTTTATGACAATGAATTTATTCTCTATCGGGTATGGGGTATGATGAAGGGGCTACGAAGGTGTCAACCTAGTTGAGATGTTCCGGTGCGCCTACTGATCCCACTTCTCCCTTTAGTTGCTTGTTCATAATTAATAGCCTAATCGACTCGACTGCTTATTGGTATATGCAATTAGATAGCACTCAAGTGCACAAATATTAGAAAATGAAGCATAGAGACTTTCAAGGAATATGCTCAAAGATGTAAAAATGGTAGCTCAGGGACAACCTCAATTGACTGATAAGGAAACGTCATCAATGGTTATATGCACTGTAAATGCTCCATACCACAATAAAATGTTTGAAAAAGTCTCAACAAACTTCTCCGACATTATAAAAATAGGAAAAAGAATTAAGAGTGCAGTTAAAAGTGGAAGGTTATAAAGTGATGCAGAAGTAGAAGTTAGCACCACTAAAAGCATGATTCCTCCAGAAGAAAAGATAAATTGCATGAGATTAACTCGGGGCAGGGCATTATTGGTCATACGTAGCTACCAGCATTTAAACAAGTGCACTATGCTCAGAGTCCTCAACAAAGAGGAAAAAGTCAACTAGATGCACCAAGTTAAGAATTGACAAAGAAAGGGCAACAAGACACCTTGGTCGTTGTCATCGCTAGAAGTACAACTCGATCTGATGAGTTGGTTTATCCGTGCTCAATAAATCTGAGCTTCACATTTTGAAAGTCAAAAAGCTATGTGATTGGCTACCCTTAAGATCGGGGCGAGACCTTTGTAACAGGGGCAGTTTTTAATCTTTGTTTGAAATGAATAGCCAATGTGTCTCATTTGTCTTTATGTGGAATGAAATGGATTATTGGCTTCCAATATTCAAGTATATTTCTAATGTTATTTAATCATAACATGTAATATATGATTAATAAGAACATTAGAAGTGAAATCAACATCAAGGCTTGATTTCAAATTTCCATCTCTTGATTTTAAGGAGAAGAATTAAAATTTGTTATGCTTAAGCATTTGAAAAAGAACAAGAAGATTGGACAGCTATCAGGCTAAAACCTGTGGAAGCGTTATGAGCCTGCATATGGTCAACAAAGTATGTTTCTTCAGCCATCATACCTCCACTTTGTGAGTATAAAGATGCATTAGGTTATACCTAGTTTGGGTACAAAATGTTGTAGTATTAGCTATTTTCATTATCAAAATTTGAGTTGGTGTAATGGAAACACCCAGCAGAATAATCAAAGTTATACCGGTTGTAGAAAGCTACTATTTGTTTACACATCAATTGGGGCAGTCTCCCTTCGTTTGATTTATAGGGTGAAACCAATTTCTCCATCAAAGACTTACATTGCAGGACATGGAACATCCGTCATCGTTTCTCAGAGAAGAGGTTTAGTTTCAAAGAGTTTTCTCTCATTTTATTAAAGACTATCAAGGACGATTATATAGAAGCCTATAAAAAAAAGTCTTCTCTTATGAAGTATTTAAGGTTTGAAGGACTTTAACCTTTTAAGTAGAAAAGATCAAGGTTTTAAGTTACAAGACCACTTTGTCTTTTATGGATCCACCTTCTTTTTACCATCAGTCTCAACGACTGGAGATGGTATTTTATTTGATAAATAATCGCTCCAAGGAGATTTTCAAGGCAGGATAGAAGTCGGATTACAACTCCAGTTAATGGTACCTGATTACCAGTTTTTATGAAAAAGAAAACAAGCTATTTTGTATATTTTAACTTGTTTTCTTCTTTTGAAAAGAATCTAGAGAAATGTTTTAAAAAATATATTAAAATAGGCATATTTTAGAAAGAATATATATGCATACATTCACTATTAAAATAAGCATACATATACATGCATACATGCACTCATGAATGACATTTATTCTTATGTCTTTTGCTGTGGTAGTGCTTGTTTATCCTTGGCTCCCATAATTTAATTTTTGCTGCGATGGTGCTTGTTTATCCCTAGCCTCCAGCTCATTTTTCTTTGTCATGTGGCGCTTATTTATCCCTGGACCTTGACGCTTTTTGCTGCGATGACGCTTTTTATACTTGGCCTCCAACTCATTTTTCTTTGTCATGTGGCGTTTGGTTGTCCCTGACACTTGACACATTTTGTTGTGGTAGTGCTTGTTTATCCTTGGCTTCCAGCGTTTTATTTTTGCTGTGATGACGCTTGTTTATCCCTGGCCTCCAGCTCATTTTTCTTTGTCATGTGGCACTTGTTTATCCCTGGCCCTTGACACTTTTTGCTGTGATGGCGCTTATTTATCCCTGGCCTCCAGCTCATTTTCTTTGTCATGTGGCACTTGTTTATCCCTGACCCTTGACACCTTTTGTGGTGGTAGTGCTTGTTTTTCCTTGGCTCTCAGTGTTTTATTTTTTGCTGAGATGGCGCTTGTTTCTCCCTGGCCTCCAGCTCTTTTTTATTTTGTCATGAGGGGTTTGTTTATCCCTGGCTCTTGACACCTTTTGTTGTGGTGGTGCTTGTTTATCCTTGGCTCCCAACGTTTTATTTTTGCTGTGATGGCACTTGTTTATCCTTGGCCTCCAACTTATTTTCTTTGTCATGTGGCGTTTGTTTATCCCTGGCCCTGACACCTTCCGCTGTGGTAGTACTTGTTTATCCCTAGCTCCCAGCGTTTTATTTTTGCTGTGATGACGCTTGTTTATCCCTAGCCTCCAGCTCGTTTTATTTTTTCATGAGGTGCGTGTTTATCCCTAGCCCTTGACACTGTTAATACGTTTGAAGTATTTTATCTCGAGAAAACAATGACTACACCTTCATCAACCTTCTAATTCTACAAGGATGTACGAAGGGGGCATGCTGTAGCTTCCTATTTTTGTCCGGCCTTATTTAAAATAAATTTAATTATTAATTTAATTTTGTCTTAATTTTGCTAATTTTAATTTTGTATTTATCCACCTTTATTTTAAAAGAAAAAACTTATTTTACTGTTTGGTTAGAGTAACTAAATTGGCTAGTTAAAGTAACTAAATTAGTTAGGAAAATTGCAAAGAAAGTAAGCTTTTTAACTAGGTTTATTTTCAAAAAATTTATACCATTTTGGGTGTGAGCTACATTTGACATTTTTTTTCAAATTCAAAAACTAGCCAGTTTTTTTGTGACAAATGGAAAAATTGTTTTTGGCTATAAATCATCATCTTCTTTAGCCATGAGAACGGAGGGAATACACAGAGAAGAAATCCTAGGAGAGGTTTTTTTACAAAAAAAAAAAACACAGAGAGAACCTTAGAAAAAAAAAAAAAAGCAGAGAGCTTCTAACATCCTCCCAAATTTTCGAAATTTCAGAACCAAGAAAAGTCCAAGCTTTAGTTGGAGGTTGCATTTGGTAAGGCTTTTTGTCCAAGGATCCGCACCTCATACAAAGAGCGACTTCTTGTTCGGATTTCAAACCTTCAATCTTCTTCTTCTCTCTAAGATCTAAAAAATTATAGAGAGAAAGGAAAGGTTATAAGGAAAAATCATTTTTATTACTATTATTTCTTTCATTTTTGTATTTACCTTCATTATGCAAATGTAGATCTACTATTACTGTGTATTGCATCTTCATTTCATTTCTTTTTTATTTTACTTTCTTTTTCTTACCATGTTCATCTTCTCCTTCATCACACATCCTTTTTTGAGTTCTTTTTTTAAATAAAAAATTCGTTTTTTTTTTAAAAAAAAAGCAGAGATGAAAGTTAAAAAATGAGAGTAACATACCTTAGGATGAATGAATTCTTGCTGTAATTACAACAAAAAAAAATTAGCTAGCTTGTTAAAGCGAGGAAAAAGTTTAAAAGAGAAGAGAGGAAAGCTTAAGTTGAAGAAGAAGAGGAGAGAAAGAGAAAAGGAGAAAGAGAAAAGGAGGATTTAAAATGTGAAAGAAGAAGATTTATAAAAAAAATTGATTTTGCAGGAGTTAAAAAAATTCAAAATATATATAAAAAATTATTATTATTATTATTATTAATTCTTTTTTTAAAAAAAATATATATATGTGTGTGTTGGGATGAATTTTTTTTATTATTATTATTAGGTGTGGTCAGCGCTAGTCTGCCACGTTTTTTTTTTCTTAATCTGTTTTTTATATTTATCTATATTATTATTATTGTTTCTTTTTTTAATTACCTTTTATATTTCTATATTTATTTTTTTATTTTAGTTTTTTTATTTCCCCATTTTATTTTAAGTATTACATGTTAATATTTTTATTCTCTTAAGCATTTTATTTTGCTTTTATTCTAATATATTCATATTATTTATTAGATAATTAAAAGTTATTATTTTAATGTTCTTAATTTTTACTTGTATTACTCTACAAAATATCCGACGACGGAATTTAGAAAATTTGGGAGTCCGATTTTCTAGAATTCTTGAGTGAGGAGTCGATTCTTTGGAAGTCCGAAATCGATCTCCAATATGTTTTTATTAAAATTTTGATATGTTTTGTTTATATTTATCTAATTCATCATTATGTTTTTTTTAGTTATGTCTTGCCTATAAAATGTTAATATTAAATATTATTTGATTTTCAATTGAAATTTTACTATTTTTTCTTAATTCTTTTCCTGACTCTTTTTAAGCCATTTAAAATTCCTTTAAATTATACTTTTAGTTGTTTTTTAACATTAAAAAAATTAATCTATTATTTCAAAGGTTTTTCTAATCAATTTTTTCTAATAATTTGTTTTTAAGACCATTTTCCTTCAAAAATTCCTAAGACTGAATCTAGAAAATTTGGGAGTCGAATTTTTTTAGAATTCTTGAGGTGAGGGATCACATGTTTGGGAGTCATATATTTGATCCCAAGAAAAAATGAATTTAATTAATGTTTTAAAAAAATTATTAAAAAGTTATTCCTATGACGAATTTTGAGAAATTGAAATAATTTCTCACATTTTTGAGGTGAAGAGATTCCTTAATTAGCCTAATTGATAATTTTTTATCCACTTATTTTATGGGATCATTACTTCAAATATTGGAATAATGAGGGATAAAATAAGACATTTGTTTTTAAAACTTTTTCTTCGCAAGTGATTTTCTTTAAAGAATATTTTTAATTCAAGATAAAAATGAATTGACCCCCGTCTTACTTAACGGTGTTGTGGGTGCTAACACCTTCCCCATACACAAATAACTCTCGAACTCAACTCTAGTTTTTGTTGACTATTCTTATTGATTTTTACTTAAAATTGTTTACTTTATTTCGGTGTCCAATACACTGGCCACTTCTTTTTATATTTTTTTTTAAAATTAACCATTTTTAAGAGCCGCTCCGCGTCGTCTCGGGCACGTGGCAACAATCCCCTTCATCTGGTTCCAAAAATTTGGTGCCCTCTTCTGGATCTTCCTTTGATTGTTGTTTTAGATTCTCTTCTTCTTCTGAAAGAGCTAGTGTTCTCCTAGTTGGACAATTGTTTGACAAGTGCCTATTCTTTCCGCACCTGAAGCATTTACCCAGAGTTGGTCTGTCCTAGGGGTTGGAGTTCTTTTTTGCTGTATCCACATTTGTTTCTTTATTAGTAGTTGGGACTTCTTCCTTGGTTCTTGATGTGTTTCCTTGACTGCTGGTGAATTGGCCTTTCCGTGCTATGTTTGTTCCTTTCTTTGGCTCCACTGCTTCAGGCTTCCCAACAGCTCCTTTGGTTGTATTTCTTGGATTGACTCTCATTCATCTCTTCGATGGTCTCTGCCAAAGAAATAACATATGTAAGAAATCCTAAAGATTGTAGCTTTACCTTTTCCTTAATGGCCTATCGAAGTCCTCCTATGAATTTTGATATCAAGTAAGTCTATTCGAGCTCCTAGCCGATGAAAGTCCTCTGTGTATTCACCTACTATCCTTGTTACCTGTCCTAAGTTTTGGTATTGATTATACAGGATTTGCTCATAGTTGGTCGGCAAGAACCTGTCCATCATCCTTTTCGGTCTTTCCCAGCTTGGGATTGGGTTTTTCCCACTTAGAAATCTATTCACCTCCAATTGTTCCCACCAACTAGAGGCTCCTCCACAAAATTTTAATGCCACAAGTTGCACTCTTTTGTGATTTGGTGTGTTGGCATTTTGAAAGAACCCTTCGACATTTTTCAACCATTCCAAGAAGGCTTCTATGTCTCGTTTGCCAATGAAAGTGTGAATATCTAACTTAACCTTGTATTCATTTTGTTCTCCATCATAGCGTCGTGGATTGGCTCTCCACTGCCCAGCTGGTACTTCATCTTCTCTTTCATCCTTGCTTGACGAATCACTATTTTTGCGGTATCTCCTTTGGTATGGCTGGAATATTGGTCGTTCTTGGTTTATCTACAGCTGTTGAACATTTCTTGGTTATTCTTGCTGCTGGAAGTTATGATTTTGCCTTTCTTATGGTTGTGCGCCAATTCTTTGCTAATTTTCTTGCATTTGCAATGGTGGATTTGCTATCTTTAAGTTGCCAGCGATTTGCTACATCTGTAGGGACATTCTTTCCATCATTCGATGAATACTATCAATAGATTCTTTAATGGACAGCATGCGTCTTGTCAAAGTCCTTGGTGATAGGACAGTAGACGAACCTGCCTCTTTGTTGGTAGCCTCAGGATCGGTACCATTGTTTAGTTTCTTTCCCACCATCAAGTCCAAAGTTCTTGGGCTCTGATACCACTTGATGTATACCAATTCTTGAAAAAGAAAATTCAAAGAAATTTTACTGTATTTGAAAGTGAAGCACGGCCTATTATTTATAGGGATAGGATAACAACCTAAAATGCTAACTAACTAACTAAAATAGTCACCATGCTAACTATTTAATTAAAATATTTAGTAAACTTACAATAACACTGCCGGCTGGCTAAACATTATTAAAAGACTATACTAAAAAAAATACTAACAAATAAAAACTATTTAATAAGTTACATCAATAAGTAAAAGGCATACTTTCTAAAATTAATAAGAAGTTTGGGTTGATTCGAGTTATTTTAAGTGAATCGATAAACCAACCCAAATCATAAAATTTTCATTTATTTAAACTCAATCTAAACTGTACAGGTTGATTTAGGTTGATCGAGTCATCAGGTTTTTTGAACATCCCTAGACCCAATCTTGCCACTTGCACTAAGTAATATATGCAGTATTGATCGTTATAATGTAAATTTTATTTGATCAATTACATTGAACTACGACAGCATTTGGTTCTTCACTCAAAAGAAAAAAAAAAGTTTTGAAAGCTCATGAAATTACTCGACATAGAAATCAACATCATTTATGTGTTTACATCATCAATGCAGACTGACCATCACATTCACATGGCAGCCTCTCCAGACCTAAATTACAGGGAATAATCATCTTTAAAGATTACAGTTTTTGTCCATCAATTCTCATATAGCATGCACTTTTTCACACTTGGAACTCATGCAGTTTTTCACACTTGGAACTCTTTCTTCTGTTAAAAAATTAGATTTCATTTCATTCAATGAAGAAATGGGATTTTATTAAATCCATCTTCTGTTTGGACATCTAACTCATCACAATGATTATAAAGCAGTAATATTACTAATCCAGTTTTGAATTTGACAATATCTTCAGGCTTGTCTGGATGTCTTTGTTTTTCCTCTTTTTTCTTCTCTTTTCCGTTTTTCTTTGTTCTTCTTCCCCCTGTTTCCATCTGATAATTGATATCTTTCTTTGTTAAACTGATAGATTTGTTATGTCTGATCGTCTAAAACAACTGGAAGAGTAAGCTGGTCGACCCATCGCCAAATGTTCGGAGTTCTGCAGGCTTTACCAGTGCGCGGCAAAGAGGGCAAGTTCTTTCTCTTTCAAACCTGAAAAAACAAGTACTCAAAACGGTAAATGAAAGTGCAATGACATTTGGAACAGCTGAAACTAATTCCTAATATGGCACTAGTTTTGACAATTAAATTTCCAGTCAAAACAATCCCTGCTACTATAGAATCAAGATTCAAGGGGGTCCCTCTTTTTTCTTTTGATTCTTTGTCTCTGGGTAAATGTAGGTCTAGCATGGCGTGCAGATGAATTTAAAAATCATAGCCATATTAGTCGGATATGAGCATTCCCCTGACGCTAATAATAAGAAGGATACTATGAAACTGTAATCACCTCAAATATTAATAACTAAAATATTGTTAAGTCCTAAGGAATGATAAGAAGATACAGATGAAGATGGTATGGCATGGTAACGTTTGGAGCCTAAAAGGTCTGTTTGGATATGCAAAACACTTGAAATAATGTACCATTACTTTCTAGTTTCTATGACATGCATGAACATATTTGAAGGGGAAGTAGGAAGACCATCCATTAAAGAAGTTTTAAAACAAACTCTGAACTTCTTCCCTGATCCCTGGTACACCATTATAAGGTTGTTTACATTATTTCTTCTTCTTTTAGACAAGTGACAAGGTTGCAACCGTTCCTAGAAAACAAAATCTTTTAACTAGATTTTGTTGCTTAACGTTTTGCTTGGGTTATTTCTTTATTTTACCCTCATTTTTTTTTTCTTTTTCTTTTTTGCAAAGGCTAAGTGACAAGTCTGCTACCACTCCAAGAAAGCATCTGTATTTAAATAGATTTTATTGTTTGTTAGCAAGGGTAGATTAAAGAGACTTTAAGTGAAGGATTTGGTTGTATTATTTTTTAATGAATAGCAAAGCTTGAACGAACCCACAAACCCACAAAACGAAAATTCAACTAATGGAGTCAAACCAAAACCCCTAAACAACTATTATGCATAAAAAGACTCCAATCCAAAGAAGCCCTGCAAGATAATTACAAAAAAGGCGAGTCCTCTTCATTGACCAAAAAATTTAATGCCGGGTATATTTTAAGGTTTAAGATTAGAATTATCTAAAAACTCTTGAATGCCCACAAATAGGCTTCTCTTTCAAAGGACATAATAAAAAATTAAAAAAAAAAATTGTTTTCAAGGAGAACTTGAAATTCTTAAGAAAGAACCTCAGAATCCTAATTCTCAGAAACCAAGTTGGCAAGTTGCTATCCTTTCCTTTTAAAGGATATCACACTTTTTATTAGGAAAATGAAAAGAGAGTAATGCTCCAAAATACTGGCAAGTTGCTATCCAACAAACAAGAAACCTGGATTGGTTTATTTGTTCATTGCCCTGCATCACTACCACACCGGTTGACAAAAGGAAAGACAACTACAAAATTTTGCAGAGAGAAAATAACCAAAGCTACACTACCCGTTAAAAAGCATAAATCATCATTTGAAGTTGAAAAAAAAACGTACGGTGAAAAGAACTACAAGTAGTTAGATTATAATTATCATTTCTTAGAGGGGCATCAAATTTATTCAAGAATTAGAAGAAGTTGACAACCAAATATCTGAAGCCCATGGTAATTGGTTGCAACCTGCAACATCTCTAAACAATAATATTTAAATCCCTCCCATTACTCACAAAACAACCCCAAGCAAACGGTTGATTTGCCCAGACTGATAAAAACTGACTTCTTTTTCCCGTTTTGAGAAGTGTGATGTTAACGAATATCTAAATCTAGAAAAATATAGAAAGCATAGATCATTTTCTAACACAGCAAGTGCTTCAATGAATATCATGTAGCATTAACAAATGTATGAACGATGAAGGAAAATAGAACTATAACAGGTTACTACATAGAAGAAGCAATACCTTTATTTTATAATAGCCAAAGCTAAGATTATTGCATTTTGATTTCTAACAAAACGTATTGCACTTTTGAGTCTTTCATCCTGACCTATTAACCATGGAAGTTCTCATGTTACTCATGCAGAACAGGAAGGATAAGTCACATTAATTGCAATTTTCCTACACATCTTGAATATACTAGTTCACATAGTTTCTACGTCAAGTAGTATCACTGTGGACATATGCATAAATCCAGTTAATCACTTTACGTGATGTATCTCCTAAGCTGGAGCAGTGTTGTCCAGATATACTCAAATTTTCTTGGAAATTGATGTTGTCTTAGATTGAAAATTGATTTATATTGAAATCATAATGGGCATAAATTTTCAAGTTTCAGGCACTGTAGTCTTATACTCTTATGTACGTAATTTGCTACCAACCAATGAAGATTCATCCTAAGTAGGATGGAGGAAGCAGAATCACATCGATTCATATGCACTTTTCATCAGAACAGTCATCTCCATAACTGAAATGTGCCATGTTCTTTGACTCTTGTCATCACCATAATAACTTAAACCCACTGTATATATACCAGTGTTTTCAAGGCGACCTCAAGCATGTGCCTATGGAAAGAGGAGAGGCGAGGTGGCCTAGGGTTATTGCACCTTGAAGACAGCCAATCGACCTGTGGTGCCTTTCTGCACCTTTTTGTGACAAAGGAAAAGTTTCGTGGCAGACTTGTTATTTCAACATTTTGTGGGGGCATCTCCCTGAAAGGACTAGTAGATTCTTTAGAGCGTCTGAGAGGTCTAGTAAGGAACTTCGAGAGGTCGGTTAGAATTAACTTATCTTGGTTGGCCACGTCAATTAATTTGGCTTTTTGTAATTACAATTACCAGCTTCGTCGCATTTTTTTGGGTTGGGACCCGTTCTTGTCATTAGTTTTGGGATTTTTTCTTGGAAGGCTTGTTTTTTGTATGCCCTTGTACATTCTTTTCTTTTCTCTTAATGGAAGCTTAATTTCTTATACATATTATACAAATAAATAAATAATAACTTTTTTTATGCCTTCAACCTCTATTGCCTCATTTGCACTACGGCAGTTTCATTCTTATACCACACTACCATACAACTCAACCAAAGAGAAGCTTAACATCGCCCTTCCATTTTTCTCCAGGCCAAGAGCAAGAATTTTTTGGCTGATAAAGAGACTATAATTCCTATTGGCACCTAAGAGTTCAAACTGGAATGTTGTCTCTCTGTCAAATCTATCTATTGGTCCTCCGGAGGTCTACATAGTAATGAACTGACAGTAATATTCTGTAAACGCAAGAGAAATGAAGTTGTCATACTCACCATTCAGAAACACAATCTTCACAGAAGATGTGCTTACAACGTAACAGGATTGGAGCATTCATCTTCTCCTGGCAAATGGCACAGAGGTCTCCCGCAGCATTTACCTGAAATGGAGTAAAATTGAGTACATGGAAAACTTATAAGAATAGATTAATGTCTGAAGTTGCTACTCTTTGATAATATAATGCTGGAGAAATCACAGGACATAGATATTTAAAAAAGCATTAAGGGAGACATTCAATCGTCTCAAAGGGTTCAACAAATAGTCATGTCATTTTGTTATTTGAGGGATATATTCTTTGGAACGAAAATAGTTGTGCAAAGTCATATGCAAGGAAAGACACGAAGCTCTTTTAAAGAAGATGTCAAATGAAAACTACCAACAGACAGAATAAGTGTACTTGCCTGTTCTGATGTGGCATATGATCCATAATGGACTTCTTTTCGTGATAGAGCCTTAAACGCAGCAACAAATGATTGAATCTATAGAGGAAACAAGGAAAAGAAGATTTTGGACCATGTTAGCTTCAAACTATAACATAATAATAAATCTTTAAGTACTCATTCGAGAGTATAAATATTCACTTTTGTTTTAGAACAAGAAACGGAACTTCTCATTGAAAAGAAAAAAAGGTATTGAAAACTCAAAGATGTGAGAAGGCACACCTTCTCAACAACAGACGTTAGCTTGAAAGTTAAATATAATCCTGTTGTCAGTGATGAAAAGAGGCTCCCTTGATCTTTATTCAAGAAGAATCGATACCATACAGGTGTTGGTAATAATGCACGGTACAATAAAAGAGTGTATTCCACAAGAGTTAAAATTTGACCCTGAAACATGAACTATAAACAATCAAACTACAGACATTTCAATTATATTAATGGTTAATATGAGATAGACACATGTCATGTGATTAAGCTAATTGGGAGATCTCATAATACCTGCCGACGGAAATTATGGCCTCTGCCATTCTTGTAGTAAATAAGAAGAAAGCATTTGAGAGCCATTGCAAACTGCCTCACCATCGTATCTGACAATACAATACAGTCCAAAGCCAAAGCCAAAAGAGTTGAGTATATTGAAATTGAACGTTAGAAAAATAGCACGGAAATTGCAAGAGAAATACAACAACAGAATTCAGAATAAGAGGAAGGTAGAACAATCTAAAAGAAACAAAGAAAGCAAACAATCATTCTTTCACATTTTTACAATTATCCACGTTCCAATATTTAAAACTATGGTGACAAGCACTTACAGCCAGATTGCAGACCACATAATAGGTCAAGGATAATTTTTGAATCAGTAAGAAACTTTATAAGCTAAAGCAGGGAAAAATCAGTACCGTTAACCAAAATGATGAACAAGGCATGCCAAAAAGGTGGCACTGTCTTTGGTGGAAGCATGACTAACGGGTATAGAAGATCGTCACTATGACACCACCAGTAAATCCCAATTACATGAACCAAAAATGCAATAGAAGTTCCAGCAAGGACAGAAATTTTCCTCTCTCCCTAAAAAAGAGGACAAAAGAAAAAGAAACTTCAGTATATATTTCTTGCAAGTGGATTCTCATTTCTCAATGAACGAGAAAAAGAAATGAAGTTCTAATAGATAAAATAAAGTCTGGTTTTAGGTTTACACCACCTTTAGAGCAGTCTGTTTCTTGACGATATCATTCGACTTATACATAACGGCTGATATCCAAATTGCGATGAAAAAACCTGGAAATATACAAGAAATAATTTCTCACCATTCAGAAGAATGTTACAGGCTTACACCAAGAGACTAAAAGGCAGAAGACAATAAAATAATAAATAAATTGACCACTACTTGGGTATATGATTTACGCCCAATAATACTGTAGTACTGTAACTCCCTTTAGTTAGGTAAGAGAAGATAAATAATGTAGATGTCCACTACCAAACAAACATGTCCAAAAATATGTTCCAAAGTTTTATGGAAAGGTGACATCTCCAAACCAAATGATGCAATGCTACCATAACTGTTGCCACAGTATTCCTCAATCGCCTTCTCAACACCTTCCTCATTTCCAAGAGCCTTCTTTTCAACACAGGTTTGATCCTCCAATACATGAAATATGTGCTAGTAGTAGAAACCAATTATCAACAATGTTAATTCAGTTATATTTCTTCATCTGATTTTAATTCTAAAAATACAGTAAACTAGTTCTGACGCTGTTCTAACTTTTTGGATGATTCTATCACTACCTCTTACAACAACCACGTTGCAAGAAATCCTATAATATACTACAGTGGCTTTTAGAGCTACAGCGATGCAATGTCAGTACTCAAGCATGGAAAAAACACATCCAGTGCAATTTACCACACCAAACCAATATTCAAATCCTAACGGAAGTCCCAAGTAAGTCCCAAACGGAAGTCCCAAGTAAACAATGGCCAGCATCCTCACTTATTTATATCTTAACAAGGAGTAGTAACTACAAAGTTAGCCGTTGAAATTTACAACCAACACTAGTATGGCATTTGATGCTGACAATCTATAATCTGTCAAAGTGATGCCGAGTGTAAAAGACAATGAATTTTTTTTTTTTTTAAAAAGACAATGAAATTCGAAACAATTGTTGGACTAACAAGAGGGAGGGCAAAAGAGAGCACCTTCTAAATGCTGACGAATAAAGACTATCAGCAATAGCAAAGAGAATGGAAGAATCTGTTCAATCCATCTAGCAACCTGCTGAATATCATATCTCTGGTAAGACGAATCTCTATTGACACTCTCTTCCACTCCAGTTCCAGATTCTCCATCGACACGAGTGCTTCCAGATTGAATAGATGAAGAAGCAGTTGACACCAAAGGAACTCGTTCCTCATCAGGGGATTCCGGCTGATCCCCAGAAACAGGAAGTCTGCCATTTTGCTCATAACCAGCCTGATTTGGCAACAAGCCACTGGGAGAAGGATCTTGCTCGCCAGACCCAATAATCCTTATGGAAACCTCCCCAGAGGGGATAGTATTACCGGAAGAGGTTGTGGCAGAAGAAGAAGAAGAAGAAGAAGAAGAAGAAGTGGTCATCAAGTGATTCTGATTTTGAGAAAAAACCCGCAAATCAGGAGTGGCAGCAGCGTTGATTACAGGTTCAGATTCATGACGAACAGCCCTAGTGGGAAGAATTCCAGAGTAATCCAAGATGACAGACAAAGGCGAACGGAAGAAATTGAGGGAAGGAAGCGAGAGGCCAAATCTGGAGGAGGTACGAGCAGTAGTGGGTGAAGAAGAATTGGAGTAAGGATCGGAATTGGAAGGCGAGGTCTCCATTTTGAGAGAGGCCCAAGTGACCAAAAGCCCTAATCTTCGACCTTCCCCCCTCCAATGAAAAGCTAAACCGAATCGACCCCTCGAAATCCCACCAGGTGGAACAAAAAAAAAAAAAAGGAATTACAGCCGGAAAAAGGCGGCGGAGGGAGATGGGTCGGAGGGTCGCCGGTGAGATTTGGGGAAGGAAAAAGAAAAAGAAGAAAAAGGGTAAGGAAAAAAATGGAGAATTGAAAGGGAAAATGGAAGTTAGAGAGAAGCAAATAGAGTGGCGCGTGGAAGCCGAGTCGTATTGGCACAAAAAATGCGACTAATTCAGCTCATTGCCTAAAGCTCTTTCAACAGTCGGTGACAGATACCAAAAAAGCAGACCGTTGAAGTGTTACTCAAGAAAAAATTATATTAAATTCTATAAAAAAAAAAAAAAAAAAAAAAAAAAGAACTTTATATTTGTTTCACAAATTCAAAAGTTTCATTCTTTTGGATTTTTTTTTCCACCTAGGAGATCGAACTTTTGACATCGAAATTATCGTACATATTTGATGTCAATTAATGCTCATTTTGGCAATTCAAAATTTTCATTTTTTTTTAGGACAATTCAAAAGCTTCAATTACTCTAAAAGAAATTAAAAATACTCTTACTCTAACAGAACGTAATGGACAAAAAACAATAGTCTATGCAAAATAATGGAAAATTCATGGATATGGCAATTTTATCATATATAGATTAATATCTGTAAAATAAAACAATAGAACGTAATGGACAAAAAAAAGTGAAAAAAAGTGTGTCATTGTCACTCATATATATTGATATCATTAATATCGATACTTGACATCATCTATTATATACCTACCGATACCAATTTAAACGCAACCAAAATTAAAGTAATTGATGACGTGTAGGGGGCAAAATCTAAAAAATTCGCAAAGTTTTACACAAAAAAAAAAAAAAGAGTAATGGGTCCCACATAATTATCAATGGTAATAGGATTCATCACTCTCTCCTCTACAATCAAATTAGAGACCAAGATTACGGATTTCATTGTGGGGCCCAACAAACGTAATTAACTAGACTCTACTTTTCATATTAATATCAGTTCATTATGTTTATAGATAAATGTGGCCTAAGAGTATTCTTGAACTTCTTTTTTTTTTTATGTTGAGGACATCAATAAATTTTTTTAAAGTTCATGTGTATTTTTTAAACAAGGTACTGACGGTTTTCATCCATATTCAGTATTTTTACTTTTGAAAGTTCAGAAGTATTTTTAAAACAAAGTGTAAAGTTTATAGGTATTTTCAATAATTTAGTCTAAAAAGAAAAGAACAATACTAAAGAATAAAAAAATAGAAATATAATACAATACAAGTTTCTATTAATTCACGATTTAAAATAGTATGTAATCCCTATACTTTTGGCTTTGAATTTTTTTTTTATCTTCCACTAAAATTTTGTTTTAAAACTGTTAATGTGTAACTTTCACACGTGTATGCAGGATTGTATAGAAAACATTAAAGAGAGGTGATAAAGGTTGCGTGATAAAAATTTAAAACTTTTTCAAGAAATGTAAACTAAATTAAATCAATTGAAACTAATGAAATGAGCAATCTTATAACGCTAAAATATTTAACAATTTTCCTAAACATGCAATCTATTCAAATAAATAATTAAATTGCAAAAAAGGAAATAGTAAAAGGGAATAAATAACACCTAAAATTTTATAGTGGTTTGAAAATTCCTATTCTACTTACCAAGACTCCTTGAACATTTTATTGTGTCAATATGCTCTTATAAGTGAGAAGCAATTGATCGACTACTCTTTTTACGACTTCAAGGGTCAACCTCGAATAGATTATTTTGTAGGTCTAAGATCCAACCTATCTAGATCTTTTTCAACAGGTTCAATTTCAAACTAATACAATCTTTTTAATAAGCTCAAGATTAAACCACTATAAATTCTTTTTTCGAGTTTAATATTAAACTACAACATGCAATCTCAAGCTGCACCCACACCTTATTACAAATTTTCAATTAAAGTTACCACAAAAAAGAAAGATTATTATATGACAACGTGAACTAACGCCGATAGAAAGAGGGAGGAAACAGAAGGCACTATTCTAAATCTATGTCAGAATTGACTAGTGCAAAAGTGATCATTGATGCTAAGAATTTGGATAACATAATGTCCACAAAGATGTGGATCAGTTAAGGCAATGACTCCTTTAAGCTTTAAGGGGGCTCTGACTCTAGAAGCCCTATTGAATAAGACCAAAATGGTTAGTAGTAGGCTCTTATTATAGATGTTGATAAGGTGAATAAGAGATGAGAAGGTGCTCCTTGAGATAAGAAAGTTCAAAGCGGTCTTACAATAGTAGATATACAAATTTAAGTTGTAAACAATAATCTAACTTCTTAAAAAGAAAAAAAAAAAAATCTCTCACAACCAAAATGGACAAAAGGTGAAGCTTTCAAAGAGAATCAACAATTTAGTATGTTAGAGAAATTTTTTAAACAGGAACAAAAAAAAAAAGTTTGAAATTCAACCATTGAATTTAGGCCATGTTTATTATTCCGCAATCAAAAGTGCTGCAATCATGATAGATTTTTTTAATTATTCATAATTCACAAAATATTGTTAACTAGTTTTCTAGAAACATATTTAAATGACTCAATTTTTCATATTACGATTGATTGATTACGTTTTAGAGAAGTAAATATGGTCTTAGATCATAAAAAAGAAGGATAAAAATTGAAAATGGTAAAATATGAAAGAATATATAATAATTATTATTATTAAATAAATAAATAATGGGAATCCAACTTACTGTTGAAAGTTTCTTTTTCTTATTATTTAGGGAAATTTTTACATATAGAAAAAATGTCAAACTATTTACAGAAAATAGCAAAAAAAATATTGATAGACACTGATAGACTTCTATCAGCATCTATCAGTGATAGACTTCTATCATTTCTATTGCTGATAGACTTCTATCAACGTCTGTCACAACTATCTAAAAATTTTGTTATTTTGTAGAAATAGTTTCCCTTGTTTTTCTATTTTTAAAAAATCAACCTATTATTTATAATATTTTAAAACCATTTTAAAAATCATATCATGAGTGCCATGTCATTGTCACGTAGGATACTGAGTCTAATGCTTATTTTGCTTTCAGACCCGTTACTTGGGTGAGATTTTTTAATAAATTAGATTTAGGTAATTTTGAGTTAATTTTAATTGGAATAAAGTGAAAATAACTATAATCACCAACAAGTAGTCTAATATAAACTTTCGATCTCAATGGAAGAAGTACATGCCAATTATACCAAGCTGGGGCTCGTTTTGACTTACTTTAATTGTTAAACTCTATTTGTTATCTTGTAATCTGGCAGGATAGAACTTTAGACCTCTCACCTCTCTATATGGTTGAATTCAATAATAATAATAAATGACTAAATAAATATTTTAGCTATTATTATAAAGTTAAAATACTATTTTGGTCCATAAACTTTGTAATTTGTTCCATGTTCATACGCTAATTGTAACATATACCTTAACCTTTCATCTAACTAGAAAAAGAAAAAAAAAAGGGTTAATTCCACAAATACTATAGTTTTTTTTATAAAAAAAAAATGACAAACACAGGGGCGTGTGAAAAACTTTTCTGAAAATAATATGGTAATAGAAAAATATGTCTCATTTAGGGTCCGATGGAAAGTATTAACAAAAATGGGTAAGAAAATCGTGTACAGGGTCCAAGATTTCCTTCAATTTAAATTTGATCAAACTCTTCGTCCATGTCATCTGCCACATAGCATGACTCGTGTCCACGAGTAAGTCTTTTTGTATTTAAAGTTAAACTAAATCTAAATGTTGTCTATGGAGTTTAATTTTTTTTTGTTTATGTTTATTAAATATTAAAAGCATGTAGTTTTATACATATAAGAAAAATGATTGATCAAATTATATTTTACATCTAAAGTCAAAACTGCCAATTACAAGCCAACAGAAATTCATGTGTCACATGGTGGTCGTCTTCTTGCACGCGTGCCACGACGAGATACAGGAACCTTAAAGTATTGTTGATGATGAATTACATCATCAATATCGTCTTGTTGGGTGACAACATACGAAAAATTCATCAGGTGCATAATGCTCGTGTTGATGACCAAAACTCGATGCGATGTCTCCTTGAACTCTTAGTACTTCTCGAGGAGAAGCTTGAATCAGATCATTCTCAACTTGTTGCTCCGGAATATTCTCGGCTTGTTGTCATTGACGTCGACGACGAACACATCTTCTATCAGTGTCAGCAACATTAAGTCTACGTATCTGTTGAACAATATCTTCTACACTTACAACACATCGGTCACACATTGAACCTAGCTCTGATAAATTATGTTGCACAGAATAAGATTATAAAATTCTTATCATGCAATAATAATATGCATTGTCAGGTGTGATATATCTTCTTGTAATTGAGTCGTACCAGGGTAAATAGTCCTCTGATACAGTTGTCCCATCTACTACATCTCCTCCTACACAATGATCAGAACGTGCCCGCCACAATAATAAATAGTTGGCGTGAATTCGTCACAAGTCTTTGTCATGCTTACTTAAATCAATTTGGTGCAGTTGGTGGTGAGTATAACACACTGGTGGCACCATTTGTCCGGTCCAAATTGTCTTAACACTCGATTTGAGTAATATCACTCTACGATATGAAAGCATATTAGAGGGCTCGTTGTCAACCAGATGTCTTGGCCTTTGTGACAGTAATTAGGCAATAATGTCGTAATCTCTTGTGTGTATGGCGTCCAATTGATCTAAAATTTAGAAAATGAATAATTAGAACCCAATTGTGCATTAATATTTAATATTTTTTTTATATGAAAGATATATGCTCTTATGATTGTGCATTAGTCGATCAAATAATAATCATTATACTAGTAACATAATTAAAAAAATTATTATATAAAATTATAATGAAATGAAGATGTAACGAAAATAATACCTGGCATTGAGTGGTCGTCCAATAAAATGATCGGGAGACGGAAACTCAACTTGTGGTGCTATGATGTAAAACCGATCATAAGCCCATACTTGCAACAGTATTAGTGGGCCTCGTCATAATTCCCTGTACAACAATGCAAGACATACACTACCCATGAATACCTACCAACTTTCTCAAAACTTCCCAATAAAGGAAGAAACATTAGGTGAACTGATGTGTTTAACTTATCAGCAAATAGAAATCCTCCAATGAGATGCATGATATACGCCCGTACATACCTCTGTATTATAATCTCGTCAACATGAAGAGGTAACTCTATAAATTGATATGCTAACCAAGGGATACTTAGCCTGGACCCTTTCAATTCTAGAGGTCGAACACTCAAAAAATCCTCACAAACCTGTTTCCAATCGTACACCAATGATTCAATCATAGGTTCTCCATCAACTGGTAATCTAAATTGTTTTGCAATGTCTTGCAGTGTAATTGTGCATTCCTCACTAGGCATGTGAAATGTATGGGTTTTCGATCTCTATCGCTCCACTAAAGCAGTAATGAGATGCCAGTCCAATTGGATAAACTTAATTTGTGCAACCTCGAGAAAACCACATTGTTGTAACTAAGGTACAATCAGTGGATATAACATTATACTACGATCAACTACTTGCTCTCTTCTACGGCATCCCAAAACTACAGTAGATTGAGTATCTCATACTAATTGCAAACGATGGTTTGGTTGTAGATATAACTGTACTGAATTAGAAGGACCAAGATCCATAATTGGTATTAAAATATGATAAACATAAATTAGATACAAAATCAATAAATATAGTACATTACAATAATTTTGAAAAAAAGAAAAGAGTTACCATTATAGAATGAAAGGAGTTATAATTAACAAATGACATTAAAAATGTTCATTATAATTACAGAATGAAAAGAGCTACACTGCAATTAACAAATGACATTACAATATCTAGACCTAAAGTATTATCCTACCTATAATGTATTTAAAAAAATACCTTCCACAGTGCCCAGCAGTGGGGCAGCAGCGAATGGCGATGGCAGACGACAACAGACAATCGGCAACGCCTTTGAGAGAAAAAAAGTTCTGGTGTGCTGTGGGGAAGAAACCAGATCTATGGTGGGGGATTCAGGGACCACGAAGCTGTGGACCCCATCCACATTTCTAGCTACTCGTGGACGAGGTCCACTATTATTATCCTCTGCAACATGGCAAGTTCATGAAGTAGACGTCCGCAATGTAGCGCGTCCCCAATGTGGCGCCATGTAGATGGAAATCGTGGATCCAATCCACGTTTATCTTGAAATGGTGGACCTAGTCCACAATTTCATTTATGTAGCACGTGGACTAGGTCCACGATTTTTAAAAATTGTGTACGAGTCCACGATTTTGTCACCTAATTTTATCAAATCTTTTCTTCACATCTTATTTTTGTCCCTACTTATTAAGATAATAATATTTTTTTAAAAAAAAATCAGAAGACAACAAAGTATAAAATATGGATTTTAAAAATGTGATTGGAGGAGAGCCATGGAAACTTTAGGCTTAGAAATGAAAATCCCTCGCTCGAATGACTTGAAATTGACTTTGATTGATCTCTCTCACAACCATTTACAGAAAACCTCTCCTCCATTCAAATTTAAGCTCAACATCGAAGGTGCCTTCATTTCTGAATGAAGGAGAAGGCTTCCCTTTCATTCCTCACCTGGCAAAGCGCAACAAAAAAAAAACAAATAACAATCTATATTCTTCCCTAAGTGCAACAATGATGAAAATATTTGTGGATATGTCAATATATCCGTTGATATATCCATAAATCGAATGATTTGATATCGATATTATATATTCATGGATATCCCCAACATCTTTTATTAATGCTTGTAAAATATTAAAAAATGTATCGTTCAATATGAACAGGAATACTAATAACAATATGAAACTTAGTTTGGGAATTAAAACAACTTAATTATTAATCTAAACTTTATAAAATTTGTGATTTATAGAAATATCCGTCGATATCAATATTTTTGTTGATATATCTGTCAATATATCCGTAAAATTGAAATATCAATATCGATATCGACATGATATTTTAATCAGAGATTGCAACAACGATAATGAGAAAGGCGCAACAAGGATAATGGATGGTTCGTTGAATGAAGGATAGAGAAGAGGGAAGGAAAGAGATGCCACATCATAAAAAAATAATATTAAATTCATAATATTTTCCAAACCAACTATTTAACACGTCATTTAACGATCACATCATTTTTTTAGTTAGTCAACTAATAGTCCAAGAAGCTTCATGGACCATGTAGAACCACTTCTCAAACTTCAAGGACTAAAGTTTTCATTTTGTAACTCATAGATATCAATTTCAAACCTAGAACCAAAAATGCATTTTGTCTCTTTTTTTTCTTTTTTGTTTTTGAATTTAACATATGCAAAGTGAAGATTCAAACATCAAACCTCTTGATGGAGAGCATACACTTTATGTCAGTAGTAATCATCATGTTAGCAATTATAGTAATTAAATTAAAGAGATGATACTTTATACTTACAACATCTCCTTCAAAGTATAGTTTTTTTTTTTTTTTTTTTTTTTTTTGCAATGTCATGTATACACCGCTCGTTTGAACTTTGAGGAGCCCCCAACTTCAATTGGGTGGGGCGAAATATTATAGCTCACTCACTGTATGAATTTTCAATTATAATAGTTGGTGTTTCTAACTATTACAACCCACAATTAACTACAGTACTACTATTTCAAATCCTCTTTATTGCTAGCTTTAGGGCTTCAATCAAACTGAATATTTTGATGATAACAAACTCAAGTGATTATATTGATGATTTTTTTAGTGTTTCATAATATTTTCATGTAGAGGTTGGAAAGACAATTATGGTGCATCTTGAATTTTGTTCGAATCAGAGTTTCAATGTAAAAGATATGGGCAAAAAGAAGATTGAAAGTAAAATTTGATGGGGTTGATGACGTGATAATGACATGGCAAGATCGATAATGTGGCAGTGACATGGCAAGCATGGACCGACCATAAGATCACACATGGTGGAGTGTTGAAGAGAGAAAAACAAATAAAAAGAAAAAAAAAGTGAGAAAAGAAGGAGAAAACTTTATTCTCAATCTTTTTCCTTCCTAAATTATATTATCTCCATTCTCTCTCACCATTTAATTTCAATGATCCATTACTTTTACCCTAAATCCAATGGTTGATACTAAGTCCTACAATTTTATATCAATCAACCCTAAATTATCTCCTAGACACCTTCTTGAGAAAATTAAGAAAAAAAATTCCAGCACCCTTCCTCCTCTTTTGTTCATCCTCCGAGTGTCAAAAAGTTCATTCTTTCTCTCATTCTCTTTAATTTTTGCAAGTGTAATAGTTGAGAAAATTTTTTTGGAGTGTTACCAAGCTAAATTTGTGTATTTCACCTATTTAGAGGTGACCTTTTTATTTTAATTTCTTAGTAGGTTTTGTATCAAGGTGTGGGTACACCTTGGGTTGTGAGAAAAAGTAGATCAAAAGGATCCGGGTTTCTCTTTTAGCCTAGTTAAAAAAACAAAAAAAAAAAAGAGGGTCGTGTATGTTTTATTCTCACTTGCAAGAGAACTTTTCTCAGTGGAATACCAAGGAGGAGTCTTGGAAAGTGGCAGTAGGCAAATTGCCAAACCACTATAAAACTCTGGTGTCTTCTTTTCTCTAAACTCTTTTAATCTTTGCACCTAGTTTCTTTTCAAATTTTGTCTATTGCATGTTAGGATAGCTTTGTTGTTTTTTATAATTGCGCTTTTTTTTTTTTTTTTGCTATCAACTTAAATTGATTTGTTAATGCTACTTTGCTAATTTGAGATTCAAGTTTAATTGTCACATTTAGAGTAATTAGGAATTTCATAAAATTAAAATTGTTGGACAACGCTATTCACCCCCTTCCCTCTAATGTTGTCATAGGATCCTACAATTGGTATTAGAGTGGGTAGCTCGTTTTTTTTTTTCAGAAAGTGTTTTGAAATTTTATTTTTTCACTACTTTAAAACTATTCTTTTAAAATCTGGAATTTTTCTATTTTTGACCAAAAAGTGTGAAAAATGAATTTTAAAAATGGTTTTTACTAGTTTTTTTTTCTCTTGAAAAAGTGCTACTCAAAATTCATTTTTCTTTAGTTTCAAGCTTCAAATTAATTTTAAAGGGAACTTCTTGAAATTTTCAATTTTATTAAAAAAAATTAACTTATTTAAAACAAAGATCTCATTTTTTTAAAAAAAAAAAAAAAAAAAAAAAAAAAAAAAAACTTAATTGTTTGAGCTTATTGCAAATACGGGAATAAATGAGTTGACTGAAGGTCAATCTACCACTAGGCGACCTCTCTTTGATGGAAATAATTATGCTTTGTGGAACTAGGATGAGAATTTATTTGATTTCAATTGATAACAATTTGTGGAAAATTGTCTCTAAGGGTCCCTTAGTTCCAACTAAGATATATAGTTGTTGATAAAGATGTGCCTAAAGGAGAAAATAAGCTAAATGAGGAAGATAAAAAAATATCAATAAATGCTAGTTTGTTTTGTGCTTTAAGTTTTGATGAATTTAATCGAGTCTCTACATGTAATTATGCTAAAGAAAGATGAGATATACTTGAAGTAACTCATGAACTAATCAAGTTAAAGAATAAAAAATTAGCATGTTTGTCCATAGTTATGAATTATTTAAAATGGATGCTAATGAGTATATTTCTGATATGTTTACAAGATTTACAAATATTGTGAATGCCTTGAAGTGATTAGGAAAAACATATACTACATCAGAAAATATGAGGAAGATTCTTAGGTCATTGCCTAAAAGTTGGGAAGCCAAAGTGACAACAATTCAAGAAGCCAAAAATTTGTCAAAACTTCCATTGGAGGAGCTTGTTGAATCTCTCATGACACAAGAGATCATCATGAAGGAAAATATGGAAGATGACGTAAAAAAGAAGAAGAGTTTGGCATTAAAGTCTACTTTTAACCAAGATGACTCTGAAAGTGAATGAATTTAATGACGAAGAACTTGCTTACTTGACCAAGAAGCTTAAAAAGCACCTTAGGAAGAGAAATTTCTCCTAGAAAAACAATAGTCAAGATGGTCAAATGAGAAAAGAGCAATAGAGACTCCATCATCTGCTATGAGTGCAAAAGACTTGGACATGTCAAGTATGATTGTTCTCAACGAAAATCATCTTCAAAGAAGAATAAGAAAGCCATGAAAGCTACATGGGATGAGAGTGATGAAAGTGACTACGATAGTGAGGGAGAATAAGCTGACAGAAAATGTTATATGACTTTTGGAGATGAGGATGACGACGATGAGGTAAGTCCTAAAAACCTAGCTTTTGATGAGCTTATAGATGCTTATAATGAGATCAAGGATGAATTTGAAAAATTAGGTTGCAAATAAATGTCTCTTAAAAAGAAGAATACTAGGTTAGGTCATGAGAACAGTGACATACTTACTGAGCTAGAAAATGAGACATTAAGGAAAAATCTTATTTCATCTAATTCAAATTTGCATGCTTTAAAAGATGAGTATAAAATATTAAAAAAGAAAAATTAAGATATATCATCTACTCTTTTAAAGTTTACATATGAGAAAAAGAACTTAGATATCATAATGGGTAAGCAACAAGGTATCTTTAATAAAAGTAGTTTAGGTTATAAATCTCACCAAAAAAAAAAAAAAAAAAAAAAATTTGAAAACTACTTTGTCAAAGAAAGCAACATGCATGTCTTCAATTATTTGTCATGCATGTAAAAAAAACATGGTCATAAAGTATATGCATGCAATTTAAGAAAACCCAACACCTTAAATGAAAACAAAAAAAAAGATGGATCCTAAATTTATGCTAACTAACTCCCAAGGACCCAAACAAATTTGGGTACAGAAGGTTGCATATCTTGAGAACCATTTTTTTTTTTTCTTTCTGTAGGTATATTTGAGATTCACAAAAAAATTAATGGTACATAGACGGTGGATGCTCAAAACACGTAACTGGGGACCATACAAAGTTTTTATATACTTAGAAAAGAAAGATGGAGGATATGTTATCTTTGGTGAAAAAGGGTAAGATTATTGGCAAAGGTAACATAGGTAATGGTTCAATTTTTTTTATTGAAAATGTTTTACTTGTTGATGGTTTAAAGCATGATCTGTCAAGTATTAGTCAATTATGTGATAAAGGTTATAGAGTAATTTTTAATGATAAAAATTACAAAATTGAAAATGCATGTGATAGAAAAATTTTGTTTGTAGAAAATAGAGATAAAAATGTATATACTCTAGACTTGATTGATTGTCCTATGGTAGATAATAAATGGTTAACCGCTTTCTATGATGACTCTTGGTTATGACATAGAAGATTAGGACATGCTAGCATACATTTAATTTCAAATATTTCTAAGAAATCTCTTGTTAGAAGACTTCTTCCAAAATTAAACTTTGAAAAAGATAAAATATGTGATGCTTGTTAAATGGGTAAACAAACTAAGTCATTTTTTAAACCAAAGAAAATGATTTCTACTTCTCAGCTTTGCAACTATTACATATGAATCTTTTTGGAGCTACTAGAGTTGTAAGTCTAAGTGGAAAATATTATATTTTTGTCATAGTTGATAATTTTTCAAGATTCACTTAGGTTTTATTTTTATCACATAAGGATGAAGCTTTGAAATATTTTATTAGTGTTTCAAAAAGAATTCAAAATGAAAAATATTTTATGATTTCAAAAATTAGAAGTGACCATGGAGGAGAATTTGATAATGTTTCTTTTGAAAAGTTTTGTGATGAAAATGGTATTTCTCATGATTTTTTTCTCTCTAAGAACACATCAACAAAATGGTGTAGTAGAAAGAAAAAAAATCTGTTTTTACATGAGTTAGCTACCTCCATGTTGAATGAATATAATTTACCAAAATATTTTTGGGTCGAAGCTGTCAATACTGCATCTTATGTGATGAACAAGTTCTAATAAGACCTATCTTGGATAAAACCCATAATAAAACTCCCAAATATCAACTATTTCAATAGAATGTCTTTAGTTGCAAATGTTTCATTTTGAAAGAAAAAGGAAAGCTTGAAAGTTTGAATCCAAAACTGACATTGGCATATTTTTAGGATATTCTGCATGTAGTAAGCATATAGGGTCTTCAATAAAAGAACTCTTGTAATTGAAGAGTCAATTAATGTTGTTTTTTATGAAACACGCGTTCCAAAATTAGAAAAGTCATTTGATGTTTTAAGCATTAAAGATAAAAACTCAGAAGTAGTGGCACGTGAGACTCAAAAAGAGCCAAAGGAAACTCCATTTCTCAAGATTGGAGATTTTGTACTCACCATCCTCAAAAGCTAATTGTAGGTAATGTATCACAAGGGGTAAGAACTCACTCTTCTTTAAATGCATTAAATAATATTGCTTTTGTGTCTAAAATTGAACCAATTTTTTTAAAGATGCTGAAACTAATGAGTTTTGGCTAATTGCTATGCAAGATGAGTTAAATCCGTTTGAAAGAAATAATGTGTTGGAATTAGTCCCCGTCCTAGTGATCATCTTGTTATAGATACTAAATGAGTATTTAGAAATAAAATGGATGAGTTTGATAATATTATTAAAAATAAAGCTAGGTTAGTTGCATACAGATACAGTCAGGAAGAAGGAATAAATTATGAGGAAACTTTTGCTCCTGATGCTAGACTTAAGTCAATGAGAATGTTGCTTGCATTTGCTTCTCTTAAAAACTTTACCTTATTTCAAATGGATGTAAAAAGTGCTTTTTTAAATGGTTTTACAATGGAAGACGTTTATGTTGAACAACCTCTTGGTTTTAAAAGTTTTGATAATCTGAATCGGATTTTTAAATTGAACAAAGCTCTTTATGGTCTTAAACAAGCTCCTAGAGCTTGGTATTATCATTTGAGTACATTTTTGCTTGATAATGGTTTTAAAACGGGACACATTGACCCTACACTTTTTATTACAACCAAAGAATATGATATTTTATTAGCGCAAATTTATGTAGATATTATTTTTGGTGCCACTAATCCTTCTCTATTTGAAGAATTCTCTAAGTGTATGCACAGTGAGTTTGAAATGAGCATGATGGGAGAACTCAAGTTCTTTCTTGGGCTTCAAATCAAACAACTTGAAGATGGAATCTTCATTAATCAAGAAAAGTACACAAATGATCTACTCAAGAGGTTTAAGTTTGACAATGCAAAAATTGCAAAGACTCCGATGAGTACGACTACAAAGCTTGATAAGGACGAAAAAGGTAAAAACGTAGACATTAAAGCTTATAGAGGTATGCTCGGATCCTTACTTTACTTAACTGCGAGTAGACCAGATATAAGGAATCACACTTACATACTGTAAAAAGAATTTTTAAATATTTGTTTGGCACTATTGACTTGGGCTTATGGTATTCTTCGAATGCATCTTTAGATTTGATTGCTTACTCTGATGTTGATTTTGCTGGTAGTTTAGCTGATAAAAAGAGCACTAGTGGAACTTTTCATTTTCTAGGAGGCTCACTAAACTCATGGTATAGTAAAAAGAAAAATTTTGTTGCATCATCTACTACTGAGGTTAAATACATTGTTGTTGCTAGTAGTTGTCCTCAAGTTTTATGGATGAAACAAACCTTGCAAGATTTTGGTTTAAATTTTGAACAAGTACCTATCTTTTATGACAAAACTAGTTCAATTAATTTAACCAAAAATTCTATTCAGTGCACTAGGACAAAGCATATAGATATTAGACATCATTTTTTTAGAGAGCATGTACAAAATGGAAATATTATGATTAATTATGTTCCTACTGAAAATCAAGTAGCAAATATTCTTACCAAAGCCTTAAATGAAGAAGCATTTTGTAAGAATAGATTTATACTTGACATCATTCACATTTAATTGCTTAATTGTGGTTGGTATGGAGTCTCTTTTTATAAAAAAAAAAAATTAATTAATTTAAGGGGAGAGCATTTAATTTATATTTTTGTGATATGCATGGATTGAGGGATAAGGGGAGCCAAAACCTTGTTTATTGCATTTTTGGGTGATAACAAAATGAGGAGAATATTTGTTAGGTTATAGGAGTTATTGAATAGTTTGTCATAATAAAAACGGGAGAGATTGTTAGCTTTAGGGTTTCAATCAAACTGAATAATTTGATTTGAAATTCAAGTTTAATTGTCACATTTAGAGATATTAAAATTTTATAAAATTAAAATGGGTGGACAACCCTATTCACCCACCTTCTAGTTTTGTCATACGATCCTATATTTATTACAACGTCTACTATTTCCTACCCAACCTCTCTCATCCTCACGCTAAAATAGTTTGTACCCCAAACACAAACTATTAGAATCCACATATCATAATAACCACTTACTACAAGGGATTTCTTCATAATATTACGTTTCTTAAACATTTTATTTTTTACAAAAAAGACATATTGGCCTCCATATTTTTACTAATATCAATGGCTATTTACAATTTAGCCCTCACCTACATTTATTTATATATATATATATATCATCTCTCTCCCATGCACAATCTCTCTCTCCCATGCACGATTTTTCTTCCCCATGCACATTTTCTCTCTTCCATGCACATTATCTCTCCCTCGTGCATATATTCTCTCACCCCATTCTTCAAGGTCATTTCTTCCTCCTCCCTCTCTTTTCTCCTTCCAGCGATGTGAGTTGCAAGCGGGAGATGGATGACGTGGGGCGAGCACGGGGCGACACAAAATGACATGGGTGAATCGACGACGCGGACGACATGGGCGGACTCGAATTGGACGAACAACGATGGTGGACTCAAATCGAACGAACGACAATAGCAGACTCAGAGCGAACGAACGACAATGGTGGACTCGGAGTAGACGAACGAAGGATTTCAAGGGGACGACGAAATGGCAAAATAGCAGATTAAAAATTTGATATATACTGTGATATATGTATTCGTTTATTTGATATAAACGAGAGTTTTTTTTTATTATTTAGACCTCATGTATTATGATATATACAAATTTTGATTGTTGTGATTTTTTGTTACCTAAATATATGGTATATATGATATATATATTGCAATATAAAAAAAAATTATTAAGATTTATATACCGTGGTATTTTTCATATATTGGTTTATACTGTGATTTATGTCAAGCATTGAGTCAATCTCCAATTTATAAACTGTAGTATATTTCATATATTGGTATATACCGTGGTATTTTTCATATATTGGTTTATATTGTGATTTATGTCAAGCATTAAGTCATTTTCTACTTTATAAACTAGTATATTTCATATATTGGTTAGAATATTTTAAAATACTTAACAAAATGTTATAAAGTATATTTAAAATAATCATGAATCCATAAAAAAAATCCAATAAGTTGATACGTGAAAATCAACGTAAATAGAAAATAAAATTTCATTAAATGCATTCTCTCTCCAAATTGAAAAATGTAAATAAAATATAATAAATACATTTTTTCTCTCCAATTGAATAATGAGAAAAAATTAATTAAATACATTTTTTTCTCTCCAATTGAATAATGAAAAAAAATTAATTAAATGCATTCTCTCTCCATAATAAATACATTTTCTCTCTCTATCATTAAAGTAGCTTCGTAAATAAGAGAATATATATATATATATGTCGGATATAAATAAAGTAAAAAAGGGTAAAACTGTACAAAAATAACACTAAAAGTCATTTTTGAAAAAATTCAAACTTAAAAGACATTTTAAAAATATATGACCTAAAAATAATTATTTATGTAAAAATTTTCTTACTACAATAACCAACTCAGTGACCTTGGTTGAAAGACCAAGCTACAATATACCATTTTACAAAATGACATTCTCAAATGGGCTAAGAAAAGCCCATCTTAGAAATCAAAGAAACATCATGTAATATGCACAAGACTCTTAACACAATATAAGAAGTGTGAAACACACTGTTAATCACTGCAGTCGAAAGAAATAAAGTTGCTAAAACCCAGTATTACAGTGTACAGCACCCAACCTTTATCATCAGGAAATTGTGTCCCCAACCAAGACAACAATCAAACGCAATACTTTCAAGCTTTATTATTAAGAAGGGTTATACATGCGTACAAGAGCTTGCAACCCTAAACTATGACATGGGTTTGGTATCAATCAACTTAACCCTTCCAGTTGTCCTTTAGCCGCCTGATTTCTCTAATAGCTTCAACTGGAGAAGGACTACCTACCCTCTCCTGCAACAGTAAAACCACCAAAATGGTATCAGTACATCGTTGTCGACTCGTCATGTCATGCAAATTGAACCATGCAAAAATCTTGAGATATGATGTTAAAATGGATCTTGTTCTGTCATTGATTAGAGATCTACAAACAATACAAATCAAAGTTTGAAGAAGCGCAAAGATATGGTCAGGAACACCAGACGGTTGGTCTGTGAGATAAAGACTTTAAAGCTCGTAGCCACTTCTGGAATCTGTATGCTCATAGCCTGAAAACGTATCTATTTAAACGAAGCACTGATAATCACAACCCGTTCACCAAATTAGTCAATCATTCTTGACCAACCTCAGAGGTAAAACACAGATAAAAAGCAATGCCTATATTACTGTGAACTTATTATGTAAAAGATTTAGAACCTTTAAGAATAGGAGTACCTGAAGTTGTGGTAGATCAACTCGCATGAAAGGGTTTGTCTCCATCTCTTCTTCAATGGTTGAGGGAACAGTGGCTTGTCCAGCTTGTCGCTGGCCCTGAGCCCACAACAACTTACCTTTTATCTTCTCGTTGTCTGGTTCAACTGTCAGAGCAAATTGCAAGTTCTTCACCGTGTACTGTATAAAGAGAGAACTTTCAGTTTACGTCAGAACAAGAACCAACAACAAAACGTTTGGAAATTCAAATCAGTTTTCCAAGAAAGGCACGGAAAATGTGACTTTAACTGAAAGAAAAAAAACATCAAAAGAGCTTGAATGATATATTTTTGGGGAAAAAAATATCAATTTTACCCTTATATTTGTCAAGTTGCATCAACTTTTACGTTAAACTTTCAATTTCATCAAACTGCATCTTAAATTTGAAAAAGTATTTGCAATTTTGATCTTCTAATAAGTTTTCGTTAAAAAAATTGTTAAGGAAAGTATTTCCATACGTAATCAATGAATTATGTAACATATGTATGTAACAAAAGTTAAAATGAGTGGGTTAATAGCCATCATGGGTTGACCTAGAGGTCAATAAGAGCTTTAGCAGGAATGAGTTCAAATCCATGACGTCCACCTACCTAGGATTTAATATCCTATGAATTTATTTGGAATCCAAATGTTGTGAGGACAAACAAATTGTCTCCAAGATTAGTCAAGGTGCGCACAAACTAACCCAGACACACAGATATAGAAAATGGTTGATTAACAAAAATGGAACCAAGAACAAAAATTGTAACACTTATCTAAGTCTAGAGTCCAATTTGATGATATTGAAAATTTAGCGTGACTATCGACAACTCGACAAGTTCAGGAGTAGAAATTGATTTTTTCCCATACTATATCTCAGAGCATAAAAAGAATCAATAAGTTGGCTCCTTCCAACCAAGAAATCACTACAGCAAGTATCACCTTTAAGAAATCAGTACAATAAATATCACTTTTAACAGCATTCAAACAAAGCATTGTACAAATGATAATGCTATTAAAAGGGGGGAAAACACAGAAATGCACTTATGTTTCCTGTTGCTCGCACACCAAAGCTGATAACCATTATATTACATTCATTTGTGGCAAAATTCTTAAGCCCTTTTCCCTTCTTACGAACTGATCTAATGTTCTTCCTGAATCCTCCTCTTACAAGAACCCCTTAAATTTCATTGGTAGAATGAAATCATACAAAATGAGAAACCCATGCAGTGAGATTAGAAAGGAATTCTCAAATTATGTAAGAGAGAATTTGCTTAGTTATTGAAAGGTTCCTTCTTTTTGCACCAAAAAATCCCATAGAAAAGAGAGAAATCTAAAATTTCCAGGGGAGCACTTTCTTTTGTTTTGTAAGATCCTCGAATTCCTTTCGCTCCAAATCTTCCAAACGATAGCCTTTACAATAAATGGCCAAAGGATAAGCCATTTGAGGCCATCATACTAATACAAAATTTAATCCCTATCCTTCTTCTCATGGTCTTACACAAAATTTCCAAATTATTTGGGTTAGAAACAGATGCACCAGTACTAGTCCCGATGCAATATTGATGATGCAAGAGGACCACCGTATTGCTTTCTTTTTAGCAAGGCTTTAAGTTCAAGGCAATAATTTAGCATCAACATCATTTATTTATTTATTTTTTTTATGAAAAGGCTTCACTGGATACAATCCATAGCCATTGTAGTTATCATCAAGTAGATAGCATCAACATCATTTATGAATGGGTTCTTGGCATTTGTGTTCAGTATCAAGAAATAGTGGCCCCATCCTACCTCCTTGGTAATTCCTTCACGTTTACAGAAATTTCATTCGCGCCCCATCCAGCATCTTTTAAGAACATATTATCATTGGGTGGGCATAATGAATTTTTAAAAGACGGTAGAGTTAAATTAAATAACCAGGTGCACTCTTGGACAAAACTTTTCCAGCTGCAAGGTACCCAACTCAAGCAGAGTACAGTTTATCATCCAGAAATGGTGGTCAAAGAGAAGTGATTAATTGTTGTTTAGAAACTCACTTGCAGTGTTTCACCATGCACAAACCAAATTATGCCCTATTCACTCCTTTTTGATCGTTGCCGGCCAAGATCCTCCATCCCTTTTATACTATACAGCTTGTTCTTCTTCCTTGATTCCAAAGGTGGACAAGTAACTTCAAGACCGTGGCCTATTATAGTTGAACTTAAAAAGATATCTTAATTACTCAGTAGAATGCATCACGCACGCTTACGACAAGGATAGGATGCCTTTTGAGTTAAGTAGTTGAGCTTAACTAAAATTACAGCTGTAGACGGCATTTCATTACTAAATGAGCTAATGAAAAGCACCGAGGTTTTATTGGCCTTGCTAGATTGAAACTATAAAAACAGTTGCCTATAAGCTCAAATTTACCTTACACAATCTCAATACGCCTCATTTTCCATGTGTCTAAACTTCAGAAAGCAGAAGTTAGTCACGTGACTCCAATCAAACCCTTACATGTACGTTGATTTTGCTATCCACATGAAGATTGTTTTGGGCATTTGTCCATGTAGTCTTCTTTCATCAATTATGGTGCACTTGTTCAATGGGAGAGCATGGATGGGGAAGAAAGCAATGTGGGAAAAAAACTGTTGGTATCTCTTTCCAGTTTCCTCAGTTCCACCATGAGAACAATTAGATTCTTGGAAGTTGGGTAATGATAAGGCCCTGATATACTTACTCTTGTAGAAAAGAGGGAGAAGAGCAAAAGAGTAATGAAGTGGTATGTTATCCATATTTTTAGTTGAGGATTATTTCAGTTAGTTATGGACGGAAGGAATGCGTGGAGAGAGGAATAAGTTGCAATCCTCTTCCATTTACTAACGTGAATTCATTTTTAGGTCATTTGCATCTCAATCTTCATCTTCATGAAAATAGAGCAAATCCATTCTTGCCATCCATCAAAACCAATAAATCTAAACTACTAAAATTTGTGAACATCTGTTATGTTCATGGAGTCTTCCAAAAATCCTGTGTATGTTTCCATACAACCTACTTTGTTTTTCTCTTAGAATAAATTTGAAGGCAATTTAGCATGGGTGGTCATGGTCCATGAGATCTTTGAAAGACCAAAAAAAGAAGTGAGAAGGTTTTTATGCTTGCTCCAAAGGGACTGGAAGTTAATATATCAGTATGTTCTTTGCAAGTTCTTGCACTTTTAGTAAATTTTTTAACTAGAAAAGTCTCATTAAAATTTATGCAACTTTATTATTCTTTTTATGTCATTACTTTGTTTGAAAACATATAAATTCATAAATTGGTAAATTAGCCTATTCATCCCTTTCTTTTGGGTCGATCATTTCAAGATTGTTCATTTCTATAAGTTACTTCGGCATTTGATTTTTACCCATTTCAGTCAAACACTAAATCAATGCCACATCAGCAAGCCAATAACTGAGAAGGTTAAACCTAACTACCCAGAAAAAATCCATTCTTCATGAATATCCAAAATATAAACGTTAAGACGAAAGGAAGTACATAAGGAAAGTGAAACAAAAAGAACGCCCTCCACGGAGTCTACAAACGAAATAAACTCAAAATAGATCACAAGAAGTAAATGTTTTTTTATAAGAAACATTTCATTGATTAATGAAATAGGGGAAACCCAAAAAGCAAATAGGCAATCACAAGAAGTAAATGTACCCATGAAAGAACCCTGAACGGGGAAGAAAATGAATAAGAGTCAGATAATTAATTACCTCATGGCCACAGTACACTCGTGTCTGCTTTGGCAATGAACCCAATGTGACGCACAGAGATTGATACATCTGCTCTGCTGTTCCCTCAAAAAACTTACCACATCCAGCAACGAACTATACAAAGAAACCAAAGTTTAGATGCAATATACCATCTAGTAAGAAACAACTGCATGAGAATCAAGTACCAGAAGGAAATAAAAGGACTATATACTGACTAACTGGATTGTTCTGACAGAAGATTAAATGCTACCAGATACAGGATACCCAAAACTGGAACCATTTTTCATATTGTAAGAAATAACTTCCCATCAAAGAGAAAGGAAAGGTACAGATCATAAATCAGTGCTACCACTATCAAGATAATCTCGTGACTAACTACCAGGATTTAGAATTTCTAAAGAGCCTTCTAATGCAGTGAGGAGGAATTGCTCGAAAAGGTCTTCATTAAAGGGTGACTGATTAGCACCTTGTCGAACACTACATCATCAAATGCACCCCGAGACTTTATCTCCCTTGGCAAGGAAAGTCTTACACTCCCCCCTGCACACTTCTAGAGTCTAGAGGAGACAGGAATTATAGAGGAGCAAAAGCCTGTGACTCTTTCGGGCACTACACAGAAATTCTGCTATGGAAGCTCCCAAAGAGTATCTACGCAGCTAAGTTTATGAAGGTTTGCAAGACTTTTGAACAAGTAGTTTATGAGTCTAAATCCTCTGCTCCATCCTTCTTTTGCGCCTAGACTTCTCTTGAATGTCACTTAGTTTAAGTCCATCGTTCTTTCTTAAACTTGAGGTTTTTTCTCCAGAACAAGTAGAAATATGTCCATTGTTGCTTATAATAAAATTGCCAGTTGGCCTCAACTTCCACAGCTTGAGCTCGGGTAGGATAAAGCAACAATTCCAAGAGAAGCTCTTCCAAAGAACTTATATTGCGGGTCATGCCAAAACAATTCCCTCAATTTGTAGTTGGTGCACATTCAAAGCTGCTCACCTCCTAACGTCAACCAGGTTTCCCAAGCATGTTGGTGCATGTGGAGGTTTTGAAATCCCATGGCATTTTGATCTTAATCCCCCTCTTGTCTCACAAGATGGGGCTCTACTATTAGTCGTTTTTTTTAATTATTATCAGTGCCTATCAGCTAACAAAGGACACTTCTGTAATCTCCTAGGTTTTTGTAATTGGAAGATTAGAAGGATGTCTAATATTTCCCTGTGATTTTTTTTAGAAAAAAAAAAAAAAAAACCTTTTAATTCAAAATGGACAAAATGAAAATAATATCCTGAACTAATGCTATCTCATTGAAAGTTTCAGCAAATTGACAAACATACCATTAATGCTTTACATATCAACTTACCAGTGTATCACCAGTGAAGACAGCTGGGTCCTCACCCTCTTTGCTAGAGACATAGTAACTTATATGCCCTTTGGTGTGACTGATGACAGAAAGCCAATCAAAGAAAATCAAGAACAATCGTTGGGTGGGAAATAACAGTTAATACAGATAAAGGCAAAGTATACTTCTCTACCTCCCACCCAAAAACAAGTGAAAGGGTGTTAAAAGAAACAAATGACTTCAGATAAAGACTAATCATACATATATAGGTAGTTCTCCAACAACATGAGTTCAGCTCTGACAAAGACTAATCATACATAAATAGCTAATTATTCTATCCAAGACATATGCCTAAATTGGAACGCTTGTATTCCTTCAGTTTAACTATGTATTCTTTATGTTATGTTGTATAAATTCCTAAAGTTTGTTCTTTTGGCTGTGCTTTTGTATTGGGAGATGATGAGGGCGCTAAGGTTGTGTCAACCTAGTTGAGATAGCTAGGTGCGCCCACTGACCCTTAGGTTACAGGTTATTGCCTATTGGCTATTGTTGTTAATTCATTTAGAACTCTACAATTTCTATGTCTCATTGTAACTTAAGCAATAGTCTCTTTTCAATATATCAATATTAACTTTTGTTTCCGTTTCAAAAAAAAAAAAGTTCTGACAAAGACCATGATTTGATTTCATTAATGTCCAGCAAAAAACTTATGAGTTCTAATCACCTGTTGGAACATCTAAAATTTTTTAAGCCCAGCAGAGGAGGAGAAAAGATGAATAATCTTTATTGGAACTGTTCCAGTTCCAACAGGAACTTCAAAGAAGAATATTCACTTACTTAATTTGTCTCGTAGTGATAGGTTTCAAGTGACCTTTTGCATTAATATGAAAAATATAAACAATATGCAGACTCTCAAACTTCAAGATAGCTAGGCTCTCTGCCAAAAATACTGCTGATCAACTGAATACCCTATACATCCTTCCTAGCCAGCTAAGCATCCCCACCCTCAACATAAAGCTGCTCGCACGATAGACCCAGCTCAACACCCTTGTGAACCCATGAGCACATCCTTCATTTCCTATATAACTAACGATACTAGATAGACTTAGCTACCCTCTGCCTAGAACAAGTAAATTGATTTGAAGACTCTGCACTGCTATGATGTATATAGATTGAACACTTCGGAAGAAAGCATACTTATCTTTTTAACATTAAAACTCATAGACTAGGGCAGAAAATGATAGGGGTAGAGAAAATCAGGGTACACAGGAACTAATAATTCAATCAAGGAACAATCTACAAAACTCAGAAGGATCATAACATGATACTGTTTCTTTAAGGATGGAATAATCTTTAAAAAAAAAAAAAGAATGTGATATACCAAGGTGTATGAAGAGACAATATAACAACATCAGCACCAAGTGTTATCTTATCACCATTTTCCACTGCATCAGTGCAACCCTTGACCTTATCAATGGAACCACCATATACTTTAATTCCAGGAATCAGCTGCTTTATTTTTTCATTGCCCCCTGAATGATCCCTAAAAAGTAAAAGCGATACTAATAAGAACAACTTCACAAACCAATGTCATAGCCAGCAGTTCAAGGTAAAGTAACAGAAACAGAAAGCAGTGAAATGAAAAACAAGTCAATAATTAATATATGAGTAAAAAGGGAAAAAGGGGGTATCATGCCAGTGATGATGAGTCGTAAGAACGAGCTTGAGATGGACGCCATGTTCATTAGCAGCATTCAGAACCTTCTCTGGCTCTACAGGGTCAACGACCGCGGCTTCTTTAGTGCTCTCATCAATGATCCTGATATCCACCCAGAACCCAATGATCAAAATGAAGTATATTCACAGTAAAAAAAAAAATGCAACAGCGATTTCAGATTGGAGAACCAGAAGTGAAAAATGACGGAAGAAATGAATATGGGGTTTTGATTAAAAGATACAGGTAAGAGTAGTTGTCTTCCAAACAAGGAATGTAATGGATTTTCATCGGTGCTGAACAAGATTCTTCCAACTCCAGAAACGATGGAGTTGATTCGTTGAGCTCGGCGATGAAGTCCAAATCTAGAGCGGGCAAGAGAGTCGGTGGCGGAAAATTATTCAAAAGGACCAAAGACTCACCTCTCCCTATTGACCCTTTCCGTATGTGTAATACCACTTTTTATCCTTAATATTAAATACTTCACATTCTCTTCTATTTCTTACTTCTCTTTTGTTATTCTCTTTCAACAACCAAAAAACAAAAATTCAATGTCATTTAAAAGTAAAGATGCTTCAACATTTTGCTCAATTTCTAAGCATAGTCGAAAAGAACACAAAAAAAAGTATAAAAACGAGTGGTCATTTAGCTAAACGAAATTGTATCGACGAAGATATGACAAAAACAAAATTATTGTATGCGCAGAAAAAGTGTGTGATCGCTGACATCATGGTACGCGATCACTTATGTCATAGTGCACGATCGTTGACCTCATGGTACACTATCGCTAATGTCATGGTGTGCGATCGCTTACATCAAGGTGCGCGATCGCTGACCTTATAGTGCGTGATTATTTTGCAATTTTGTTTTGGTCATATATCCACCAATACAACTTCGTTTTAGCTAAATAACCACTAGTTTTCGTACGTTTTTTCGTGTTCTTTTCAACTATACTTGTAATTCTAACAAAAAAATTAAACAATCTTTAACTTTAATACTCCAAAAGTAAAATTTATTGAAGTTTAAATGTTGTAAGGTCTTTGGTCGCCCACTAAAAACGCATAGTTGCACTCTTCGCACTATAGAACATGTTGCATCCATAGATTTAACCATTACACGTAAGCTGATCCTTCACGAGTTGTTCGTAATTACAACTGGGTCAAATTACCGTTTTACTCTTGTAATTATCTCTTACTTCATAACTACTACCGGTCCCTCTAATGAACAATTTATTTATGATCCTACCATAAACTAAGTCCCTCCTGGGCCAAGAGAGGGCGGGTACCCTTTGTTCTGGAATCAGCACTTAAGATACTCATCTACTTAGGCTTAGGCAGAAATGAGTGAATTTCATCTTATGTAGTTATGTTCTCAACTCTCCACTCGGTCTCGTCTCCAAAATGGTAGACTTATTGAGTCAGCAACTCGCCACTCTCACCCATACAAATCAAAGGAGAATCCCTTCTAGATAGAAGTCCATAACTAACCTAGGATTGAGATCGAATTACATATGGTTATCCTATGAAATATTATTTTCTTCCGTCAATGGCATTACAAAAGAGAGCTTAAGTATTTCGTGGTCCGGTCTTATACAAACTCATTGTATAGGATACCCCACTCGCATGTCTCCAGACAAACGATTTGGATCGCATCGTTTGTAACACTTACAAAGTGGTTGTTACTATGATAAGTCACTCAACCTTATCCATATACTATAGACCTTTAGGTTATTACTTGAACATTATCCACTTGTATGTTAACTAAAGTCTCGTGAAATAACCTTGATTTTTTTTCTGTAATGGATAGCTCATTATTGCATATCTAGAATAATCAACTATGATATCAAATAACTAATTAACTATGAGGCTTTAGGGCATAAATCCCCACTATTTAAATCTGGTTAAAATTCAAATCAATGATGGAGATTTAGAAGTAGTAAGGTCTAGCCAATAGAAAGTGGAGCGTGTGCTCAATTTTTTTTTAAAACTCAATTAGTCATTAAATACAAACATAATATAATATAATAATATTTTTAAAAAATTATTTTCTTTTAAAAACTAATCCAAAAATCAAAGCTCAGCGTGTGTCATTTCTCCCAACTCCAAGTGGCACGTTTCAATTGGTCCACTCTGATGAAAAAAATATGTCACGCCATCCCCTCGAGATTTTTTTATTAAGCTTGTTTTGGATATATCTTTTTCATTTGAGCTCTAATTTGAGTGATTCAAATTGCGTTGGAATCGTTGTTCTGAGTTATACACAATGGATACTTGAAAACACTCAAATTGCTAGTGAATAAAATCAAGTTTTTTATCATCAGAACATTATTTAATTAATTTAAGATTAAGGGCCAACAATAGCATTTACCTCTCTAACTTTTCTCTAATCAAATTAACAACAAGTGACTTCTTTATTGCCACAATTAGAAACAGAAGAAGAGGCTTCATTTGTTGATGTTTTTTGGGACTGACTATTCATTCAACCACCTTCCTCAAAATTGTGGAGATGAATTTCTCTCTTGTGCCATCATTTCATCATATCATTGATATTCAAGGATTCGTCTCTATGCCAGTGATGTACTTCCCATTTGCACTTTCTGCAAATGCTCCAATCGCTCTATCTTTCTCAAAAAAATTCTCTTAAGACATCAAAGTTGTAAATTGGCCTACCTCGAGTTACTTGTTATGCTTTTGGATAAGACCGAGTAAAGCAAAGAAAACAAATTTATAAGAACAATTATGCAGAACCACTCCCGAACTGGTTGTTCTGCTCCAATTGTTTCTTTTGATATTGTTCCAACTTCCAATAGCCATTTTTTCTTTTAAAGTCTTCTACCGATTAATGATATTGTCCTTTGATAAATCAATTTAAAATTGTGTGTTTAAGGCTTCAACAACAGCTTGGTAAGCATCATTTATAAAATAGCAAATAATTCATAGATGACACTTAAAGTTGCGTTGTGAAAAAAAAAGTTGAAAATGGGTAAGAAACTCCTTAATTTTTGTGTATTATATTTATGCAGAAAATTCAGTGAAGCCAATTTACTGCAGCATTATCAAACAGATTGCTAGCCATAGCAGATATTAAATTCCAAATTCGATTTTGGGCTTAATTTCAAGATTTTCTACTAGTCTTGGCGCCTCCATCTTCAGCAACTACCACCACCCTTTGAGATCTATATTCCCAAAGCTCTCCATCTGATATCCATTCTTCCTTCTACACAAGAAAAAAATTATGCACTTTTATTTTTTATTTTAGTTATTGTTTTTAGTTGTTTCTTGAAGAGTCGAGTTGGGGCTGTCATTTCTTGTTTCATCTTGACAAAGATTGAATCAAGATAGATATCCAAGACTAGTGTGGCCATTTTTTTCTTTAAAAAATTTTAGTTTCTTTATCTTGTTCTTCATTGTTTTAAGTTTAGTTTTAGTTTGATTTATGTATTTCGTTCCTTTATGTTTTCCAGCAACTTAGTTTATGTTTGTCCATTCATTTTACAGCAGTTAATTCAATAAATTATTCTTCATTTCGAGTTTATTCACTTACCGCTTTGTTCTTCCAATTCTTAGTCTTTTGCTTTTATAGTTTAATTCTAATTTTTGTCAATTACATTTAATTTCCTCCTTGCTAATCTTCAATCCTATTCGAAAGTTAGGGTGGTAATAGCTTAGATCTTCTTAAAAAATGAGGAACAAGTTAGATCGAAAGAATGGGAAAGGTTGCTTGTTTTGATTGTGTATTTAATTTCTTTTTATTTATTCTTCAATAAAAAATTTTATTCCCCTTTTATTTTTCAGCATACTTAGTAGTTTGAATTTTAGTTTCTTTAGTTTGTGCAAGTTCTACAAGTTGAATTTTTTTTCTTAATCAATTGGATTCTTAATCATAGTTGAATTCTTTAACTTTGAGCTAAACTTTTCTTTTGGTGAATGCCCTAAAAAAAAAAGTAGCCAAAGCTTAATATGTAAACAAGGTGACTTGATTCTATTCATAGCTTGATTCACTTTTATTAATTTCCATTTCATCATTATTAGTCTAGATTGATCACCTAGATTAGTATATCAAAATTGAATCTAATATTGAAAGGGTTAGGTGAAATTTGGTTCACATAAAGTGATTTAGAAAAAAAAAAAAAAAAAAAAAAAAAAAAAAAAAAGCTTAGAAATAGGACTTTGTTTTTTACCCTAGAAATAGAGCAATACCTTTAGAACCAAGGGATTGTATTTTTTATTATCTAAGTTCACATTAGCCATAGAAATATAGGTTTAATGGTTTGGCCTCTTAAGGATACTTCAGCAAAGATCGAATAGGTGTTGAGTTTACCATTGCATTAAAAAGAAGCATGAACATATTTGAATCACTATTTTCTCATTATTATTTTGTTAAATTAAGTTCTTACACATGCAAAAAAAAAAAAAACAAACAAACAAATTAATTTTCTCGTCACTAAAATTGCAATTTTGAGGAAAATGTTTATTTTTTAAAGAATTTTGTTGAAAAACCGTTCCCTTGGGAGATGACTTGGAATTTTTCCAATTTTTATTAGTTATTGATAGTGTGCACTTTACACTAGACTAGAGATTTTTCTTGTAAAAGATTTTCAATTTAGTAAAAGCGTTTTTTAGTCGACTATTATGGTATTGTTATTAAGAGAATGTTTGGCTCACCAACATGAGTTAAGTTGAGTTGGTAAAAATTACCAACCCAATGTTTAGCCTACCAACTTTAAATGTTGGTGGAGTTGAGTTGGTTATTTTTACCAACTCACTCTAACTCAACCAACTCTCTTTCCCTCCAATGTTTTCAATGGCTTCACTGGTCACTAACTACCATTGCCACTCCGATGACCAACTCCGACAATTGCCTTCATAGGATAACTCCAGGCTCCGTGATCGACCAATGTGTATGTATGATAAAATGAAAATAAATATGGTTTAAGTGAAGCATACATTATCGATGAAGTAATATATCTTGAAATATTCCAAGAGTCGAATCCCACGAGACTATTTATGCAATTCAATTTTTTAGCTTTTCGATGAAAACCAAGGGTAACCAGTAAATAAATGATTTTGGAGTTGAATGTTGATAAAAATAATAAACAAGAGTGTTGAACAGGAATACAATTATGTTTAAACCAAAAGGGCAATAGGTCTTGAGCAATGTGACTGCAATCATACCAAGATAATGACTTAGTCATGGACAGAAAACCCCTCCTATTCAATCTTGTGTCGAGATCATTTAAGAGCTCTAATGCCTATGGTTAGTTGGAACTTAGATTAATTTATACAATTTCTTTATCCTATAGTATACCATTTTTCTAAGGCTACGCGACAGTCCTATTTCTAGGCTCTTAGTTTCATATTCCTTTGTAAAATCAGTTTAAATCCTAGTCTTCTCTGTATTAAGACTCCACTAGATTACTAAATTAAGTGATCAGTTTAACTTAACAATATTTATCCATAAACTCAACAATGAAAATGCAAAAGTTAGAGGTACGAAGCATAAACATTGTTCAAGCCATAAAGCCCTAGGGTATTCACATAACTGAATTCCTTAGAGAATTTAGCTCATGATTAAGAATAAATTAATAGATTTCATTAGATCATAAATCATGATTACAAGATAAATGTCCCATGGATGAAAAAAAATAAAGATAGAAAAATGCAAAGAGAAACTAGAAGAAATACTGGAAAATACAATATGAGTAATTCCTTGAAGCAATCTCTCATTATCCTAATCTCTCCCTAGGGTGGCTCCTTTCTCAAAGATGAATCCTATCGCTCCACACGTTTTCACGGGGTAGAGATAGCCTAGAGTTGAAGTCCTTCAAAGGAATAGTCGTTCGTGAAGGTTTCTAAATGAGAAGATAAGAACTTGTCTAAAGAACGGCTAGAATTTGGGTGTGGATCGTGGATGATTGAAGAATGAGGCTTCTAATCCTTTATATAGGCCAAAGTTTGTTGAAGAGAGGCCTAAAATCATGTTCGGAAAGTTTAACCAACATTTTAGGCGTTCAATAACAATTTGGACCCAGAAAATAGCTATTAGAATGACGGGGCACCAATATGAAAAATAAGGGTTTTTTATGCGGTCACATTGTCTTGGGCGATGCGGGTGCATCAAGGAAAATTTCTGCAAAGCAGTCAAAACCTTAGGAAAAGCCCATAAAATTACCCTAAAACAACAAAAACATACTTTAGACAGTTAATGAACTGGAACAATTGCAAATATAGCAATCGATTCAAAGTATTTACGTATATAGCAACAAATTAAAGAAATTGTAAATATAGCAAAGTCTATCAGTGATAGACTTCTATCGCTGATAGACTTTTATGGTCTAGGTGATCTATCATTCAAATATAATTTAAGATATTCATAATATTTTTTATGTTTCTACTAAAATTTATACTTATTTTAATTAAATAGGTATAAATTAATACATATTTTAATAATAAATAGGAGAGAAAAAAATCATATTAACATATTATGAATTAATTGACCAGATCAACATCGATAGTGTTTTTATGTTTTTACTAAAATTTATACATATTTAATTAAATTCTGTTTTTTTTTAAAAAAAAATTACTATAAATTCTGTAGGTGAGGTAAATTTATTATGTTAGTTTTGAAATTGAATTTCATTTGAGTAGGTGAGTTATAGCTATTATATATTTTTATTATTGTTGTTTATATTTGTGTTTTGAAAAGAAGAATTACTGATGTTAGTGTTTGAGCACGACAAGAGATAGAGAAATAAATAGATTTTAGAAATAATGTGCATTTAATTTTATTTGGTTTTTAAAGTAGGGTTGACTAGATAAATAGTAAAATTTAAAGTTTCATTTGGAAAAATAACAAAAAGTTTTCAAAATCCCCACCAAACGATTATTTTAAATAAAAAAATACAAATGAACAAATACCTAAACTACCCATACACACTCAAATTGATAAAACTCAAAGTCATAAACTACAAATCCAAAAACAACAAATACACTTATTGAAAAGTATTCTAAAATCCCCACCAAACCCGAAATCAAATCAACGGGTGATTTAATTGAAGCCAACTCATATCACATAAACCAAAAATTTAATAAAAACCACAAAACAACTCCCATACTCACCTAAACATTGTTGGTTGATTCCTCCGACGACCACACGGTGGCAAGGCTTGCAATCGGCAACTTCATTCGTTGGTGAAACTTCGCAGAAAAGAGATCTGAGGAGAGAGAGACAAAACGATAAGGAGATGGTGAATGAGCTAGAGAGAGAAAGAGAGGGAGATCCATGTCATGCGGTAGCATCTGTTCAGCGTCATCCGTGCAAAAGAAGGTTAGGGGGCGGGTTTGCGATGTCGTCTATGCAGTACAAGGTTGTCTTCACGTGAATGAGGAGAAGAAGGTTGAAGGAGGGGTGTAACGACCCGAGTTCAGGAGGGTAACATGAATGAATTGAGATCAGATCCGAATGAGAGGGATCCTGAGGATATGAAAGCATGGTTAAGAAAGGCTTAAAAGAATTGAAAGTTACTACCTATATCAACAAGGTGCACCTTTCTTTTCGATTGCTCAATTATAAGAACTCCACAGCAAAGCATGTGGAAAGGACCCGTGTTGGTTTGTGGGGACAATATTCACTCTTAGAAGCATTCGAGACAGTCAAGGATGACGTACTTGGGTCGCAGGGGACGTAGGGGAATGCCAGGGCCATCAATTGTCGAATCCGGATTCCGAATCCTGGGCCTGGGGCAGTACAGTTGGTATCAGAGGCTAAGTTTTAGGATTTGTAGACTGACTTACAAGATAAGTCTAGGTTGTCCCATTTGGTTATAATGGGTTCTTCGTCGCCGCCAGGTATGTTAAAGATAAAATTCATAATCAAAGTATAAATGTATATGTGTGTATGAGTGTGTGCATGCGAAACTTTACTTGTTTGATTATTACGTTCGGCTGGTCTCCTTTTTATGATGCAGTGTTGCTAAGGAGTGTTATGGCTGGTTGTTAGGTGATGGCGCCAAAAGACAAAGGGAAGAGAAAGGTCAAAGTCGTACAGCAAGACCCCGTGGGCCTGGACCCCAGCGTCGAAGGATCCCCCACCGCCTAGAGACCCTTCTGGGTCAGGGTGGCAGCAGACACGAACCAGGAGCCGAACGGAGGGTACGAATGTGCCTTCGGGCACCCTGACTGAATTTTCAACTATGGCAGCAGCGATAGGAGAAAGTGTTACTGGGAAAGATGAAAGAGATATAGATGAGCGACTGGCCCAGTTCGCCCAGTCCCAACAGGTACCCATCCAACCAACGTCAAACAAACCAAACAATTAATTTATTAACACTTGAAAATTCAGGACGTTACATTCCTTCCCCCTAAAAAAAACTTTCGTCCTCGAAAGTCTCAATCTTGGAAAAGCTCTGGGTACTGAGTTCTCATCTCAGCTTCTCGCTCCTACGTTGCTTCCTTGAACAATCATAATTAAATAGATAGCAATAAAGAAATTAGTTAAATAATTAAATAGATGAATAATTCCAAAATCATTTACAAACAGTAAAATTAAATCCTTGATCGGGGTACCCCTATCCAAACAAAGGAATAATTAAATAAAAACAATTAATGAATGAAATCAGAGAAAAAGAAACGAATGAAGACCGAACTACCACGACCCTTCTACAACAAAAGACATGAATCACTAAAACGTGGAAACTTCAACTAATCCCCCTTTGGCCCGGTCACAGATTCTTCCTGTCGCCTGTTGTTCCGTTCCTGTCTTTACCTAAAATTCACAAGATGAAAGGAATGAGTATAAAACTCAGTAAGTAATCCCATTGCTGGGATTTCTATGTACATAAGCAACCTGCCGCCCCGTCACCATGTCTAGCGGCCTGAAGGTGCGCCGTCAAACTAAAGGGTGAGCCTGATGACTCACAGTATCGAACGTGGAGGTGAACCTGTCAGTCCACACACGTCTAGTGGCCTGATGGCACACCGTCGACATGGAAGTGAACCTGTCGATTCACATTATACAACATGGGACGATACAGCATATAGCATGGAATTCAATCATACATACATAATTAACAAATTCCCAGTGGCCAGTCATACTTTCAGATAACCTAAGCATGCATGCTAAATTTTTCAGGGATAATAGTTCTGCAATAATAAAGCTAGGCTGAGGTCTGGTCTGAAAACCAACCCCAATTATAAGATCACTTACCTCAATAATACGCTCCCAAGACAGTAAAAAACCACGCAGAACCCTTGCCCAAACTCCAATCCTAACACATATCCCAAACTACACAGTTAATAACAAAAAGTGACTGTCCAAACCAACTAAATTTCCAATAATCCTAACACTTACACAACCCGCGCTTTGGCCCAAATGCTCTGAGATTTAAAACAACCCAACAAAGGCCACCACCTTCAAGTCTTCGTCCTAAAACAACTGCGAACAGTGTTCACGCCAAAAAAAAAACAACGGCACGCCAAAAAAAAAAACAACAGACATTCGCCAAAAATCCAAAATAAGAGAATAGCCTTACCCCGAACCCACCAATGAACACTGCTGAAAACTTCCCCAAACAGAGGCGGCGCGAATGCGTGGAACTCCTGACGGCGGCGGCCAAAAACGGCTACTGATCGATGGCGGTTGAATCGCCCACCACCGCGACGACTGACGACGTGAAGAGACACCGTCGACGGACGGTGCAGCTGCTGCTCCTGACGTGACGACGAGCGGCAAACTCTCGGCTGGGCATCTCGGCGGTGGAACGAAGCGACGACGACGGCGTGCAGAAACGCGCACGACGGGTGATTCATGCTATGAAATGTATGAAATTAGGCTTTTATTTTAGCATTGTTAATGTGAAAAATGAACTATTGCATGAATTTTATCCCAACTTTGGTCTTAATATGTTTAAATAAGCTTAATGAGGGTTAATTATGTGTAAAGAATGATTTTTGCGGATTTGATGCAAATCTAGTACGTTTTTGACACGTTTCTGGCTGTTTTTGTTGATTTTCTATCTGATGTGCCCAGAGTAGTAAGTGATGTACCAGTCCTCTCCACCACATTAGATGTGCTGTACCCGCATTAGAAGTGATGCGCCCAATTACTGAGCCCAGTTCTTCCAGATTCGCGCCCAGTCAATTATGGTTGTTATTTTCTCGGTCAAATTTGTTATTCAACACCTAAAAAGTTGGGAAATCGTTCAGCACGTGATTTTAGGCCATATCTCAACCGCCTTGGCCTATATAAAGGAGGAGAACCCTTCCAAGTGAAACAACAACTCACCGCCGCCACCACCATCACTTCATTCTCCATCTCACGGTCACGTTTCCAGCACCTTGGGATTTTCTTTGAAGTTCAAGCTAGTAGTCTTAAGAATGAAAGTTCCTCTGAGGCGTAGCGGCTCTAGGATTACTCTTCCACAGAAGTGTGCATTAAGGAAAGATTCTATCTTGAAAAAGAAGGAACCGTCCTAGGGAAAGGTTTGTACTTGAGGATTTTCCCAAGTTCATTCGAGTTGTATTTATTTTCCAGCTTTACTGTTTTTCTTGTTATTTTCCATTTATCATTATTCTATCGATCAAACATTATATTGTAGCTATGGTTTATGATTTAATGAAAATGATTATTTTATCAAAAGTCATGAGCTAAATATTTTTAGGGGTTTAACAATGTGAAAGCCTTAGGGTTGTTATGACTTAGGTTATGTAACGCTCATACCACTTTGTTGATTTTAAAAGATAAAATCGGTAAGTTAAACTGGCCATTTAATTTAACGATCTAGCGGAGCTTTAATGCTGAGAAGGTTAGGGTGTAAGCGGATTTCACAAAGGGATATGGGGCTAAGAGCCTAGACGTAGGATGGTCATGTTGCCTTAGAAATAAGGGACACTGTAGGATAAAGGAATTAAACTTGATTTAATCTAAGATCCAGCTAACCATGGAAACATTAGGCATTAGCTGCTTAGAGCTCCTAAAGGAACTTGACACAAGATCGAATAGGTGCAGTTTCCTGTCCATGTGTAAATCATTGTTTGGTGTGATGCGGTCACATCACTTAAGGCATAACACCTGAATGGCTGTAGCATTGTTAACCCTGTTTGATTCCCATTGTTAACTGTTTTCTAAGTTTTCTTTCACCAAAATTCTAAAACTTTCTCTTTGGTTACCTTGGTTACATTGGTTCACAGTCATAAGAATTTTAACTCAATCTAGTCCTGTGGGATTCGATACTTGGAATACTCCAAGTTATTACTTCATCAATCGTGTATACTTGCACGTAGACCTATCTATTCCATATTTTTATATTATCGTTATCATTCATACACATTTGGTCGATCAACGGGCAAGCGGCAGCTGGGCTTCTCGGCTGCACGCAGACGACGAGCGACGACGGCTGGGCTTCTCGGCAGATGAAGAACGAAGGGGGGTTGCGGCGCACGCGAGGAAGAAGAAGGAAAGGGTTTCTTTTTTTGAGTTGCACGCATACCGAGGCTATTTTAATATAAATATATATTGTAACATATATTATAATAATATATACATAATAATAATAATAATAATAATAATAATGAATATTAATAAACATACATATTATTATTATTCCTTTTTCTTCTCCAAAATTCATCAAATTCTCCAATATAAAATCTCATTCACATTCAAATTCCATACTTAAATCTTAGATCCAAAAATATCCAACCAACGTCAAACAATCCAAATAATTAATTTATTAACACTTGAAAACGTTACAAGGGGAGGGGTGGGGGAGGGGGCACTCGTAGTATAAGAGTTAGGTTTACTTTTGTTTTTTTTTTTTTTTTAAATTTAATTAATTTTTAACTCACAAACCTTATATAATAAATAAACAAATAAGTATTCCCATAACCTAAATTGAAATATCTTATCTAGATTTTTTATAAAATAGTTTGAAAAAAAAAATTTAAAAACTAAAATATTTTAATTTAATATATTATAAATCTAATTTATTAGATTTCAAAATTCAAAAAATATGAAATTCGAGAAAAAATTGAAAAAAATAAAAGATAAATTCAAATTTAAATAAGAAGAAAAATCAAAAATTAAAAAGGAAAATTAGAAATTAGGTAAAAGAATCAGAAATAAAAAACAATTACACTGTATAGGTAATAGTGTAGAAAGACTTCTAAACAAGGGTCAGTGACTGATTTAAATAGGATAACAGTTGATACAATATTTCTAACACAAAATACAATTACACTGTATATGTAGAATTTTTAAAAGTATAAGATAGATTCGAATAGATGATGGTGGAAAAAAAATCAAGAAAAATTTCTAATTTAAATTCTTGACAATCTTTGTTTATAACCGAAACAATATTTTGTTTTAATTAGAAACCACGAAAAAATGATGTATAGAATCATTTGTTAAAACATTTATCAAAATAAGGAAGAAATTTGTTCATTTTAAATCATTTGCCAAAGTGTTATCAAAATCTAGTTTGAATATTAAAAATTGATTCAAATTAAAAAAGAGGGCGGAATTCATGGAATGACGCTTATAATCTGATCAATTTGGCTATCAATCAAGTTCCTCAATTGCGTTGTATTTATATCTCGATTCTTAATCAAGCTCTCCACTTACACAGTATTTAATGATCCAGACATACGAATCAACTAAGGGCAAAACATGTATTATGAAAAGTTGCCTTACACACGTTTTGCCATAAATCTTATTATTTCAAGTTTTTGCTAAATATTCAAACAAAACCTCATTTTTTGCTATCTCATTCAATTTTCCTAGTATTTATAAAAATAAATTACGTTGAAAATTATTTGGAAAGATGGATTTCATTAAATATTTGTTATAATTGTTTTCCGGAGTGGGCTTCTTCTTTTAAGACTAACAAAGTCTTGCCTATGCATTCCTCTTTTCTTAAGCCTAACTCAAATTCCAAACTTACCTAGAAGGAAACTTACGGATTAAAATGAATCAAGAGGAATTAACTAGGAATGTGTTGCATTTGGCCAACAAAAATCAGTTTGAAATAGTTAGGATTTTGAAATTATTTTCATTTTTTAAAAATCAATTTCAAACTCACACAAAATTTACTCAATATTTTAGTGAATATCTCAAGTTTCGATAATGTTGTCATCTCTTAACTCATCGAAACCCAACGACGTTAGTTGACCAATTTTATTTATTTACTCATAATTCATCTTCATTTCAATTAATCTTAAATGAAATAATTGAAAGACCATTAAGTTTTTTATGCTTGAACTACGATATAAAATGATTTCAATGAATGTAATGTTAAAAGCAAAGTATTTTTATTCATTTATATCATTTCACATGGTATATGTATATACATTTTATAACTCATGAAACACATAGAATAATTTCTTTTGACGATATTTAGAATAAAAACTTATTTATTGTAATACATATGTAAGTTTGAGATGTAATTTGATATGCTTTTTTGTTTTTGTTTCTGTGTGATTATTAATTTGTTAAGTTTACTCTGCTGTGAAATATTATTTTAATTCAAGATCAATTATTTGAAAGGAATAAAATCAAGATAAAAGAGATTCAAGATTAAAAAAATAATAATAAAAAAAAAAAAAGAAAACTAAGATTTAAAGGACTAAAATTTTAATTGAACCCTGAATCAAGTAAAAATTTGCAAAAACATGTCCGAAAGTATTAATTATTTAATTTTGCTTCCCACACTTCCCAAAAAAGAGAGAAAACAAAGATTATAATTATAGTATTCCAATGGTTCCTCGTGGCGTCAAAATGGTCTTAACAGCGTTAAAGATTGAAAATGGAAGTTTGCAGTATTCGCCACATGGCACTGAGGTGCACCATTTCAGGGTTTGGAAGGTTGAATTTTGAAAGTTTCAGTCTCTTCAAATTTTTGAAAAAAAAAAAAAAAAAAAACCTAAATTAAAAGTTTAATGGTGTGATTGTAGCCAACCTCATAGTTTAGAGATGGTTTGTGCAATTTTCCTAAAAAATAATAACAATAACAATATAACAAAACAAAAATAATAATAACAATACAAACCCATAAAAAAGGCATGTTTCTTTAGGTTAAAAAAAAATGTATCAAATATCCATTTTATGAGTTCGTGTTACTCCAAAACAACAGATTATGAATCAGTTTCCATGTCTCGTTCTACCCAAATCTTTTGATTTTTTGGGTCTTTCTCACAATAATATCTTTGTTTGTGACACCCATTCTTATGCTTTAACTTTGGTCTAATGTTGATAATGATGCACATGGAGATCATTCTTAGACTAATGTTGCTCATAATGATCAGTCCAATGTTGCCAATGGCTTGTGTTGCTGATAATGTTGTTTTTCCTGACAGTGTTGGTTCTTCTACTGCTTTTGACAGTATTGACATAATCTTGATTCTTCACGTGGTAATGTCTCTGTTGTTCAAAGGTCCACTCATACTATCAAACAACCTTCCTATCTCAAAGATTATCATTGCAACCTTCTCTAATCCATTGACTTCTCGAATCATCACAGTCTAAATATATCCTTTGTCGGAAGTTGTTTCCTATGACATATTGTCCAATGCCTACAAAGTTTTTGCTCTCGGTGTTTCTTCTGAGTTTGAGCCTCAATTCTATCACCAAGTAGTGGCATTTTTTCATTGGCGTGAGGCTATGACAGTTGAGTTACAAGCGAATAATAAAACTTGGTTTGTTGTTCCTCTCCCAGAAGATCATCATTCCATTGGTTGCAAATGGATTTATTAGGTCAAACATAAGTCTGATGGTTCGATTGAGAGATACGAAGCTCGTCTAGTTGCCAAAGGCTATATTCAACAAGAGGGATTGGATTATGTTGAAACATTTTCCCCGGTTGCTAAGCTTGTTACTATATTAAGGTTCTCATTTCTATTACGTTGACCTCTTGTTCAACTAGATGTAAATAACGCATTTCTTCATGGTGATTTACTTGAAGAAGTATACATAAATGAACCGAGATCACATCCGAATGAGATGGATTCTGAGGATATGAAAAGTATGATTAAGAAAGGGTTAAAAGAATTGAAAGTTACTACCTATATCAACATTGTGCACCCTTCTTTTCGGTGACTCAATCATAGGAACTTCACAGTTAAGGGTGCTTAGCTTGAAACAATCCTATGTTAGGTGACCTCCTGGGAATGTTGGGACCATTAGGTGTCGAATCTCGATTCCGAATCCTAGGCCTATGGTTGACAACTATATTTTACTGTGAAAATATAGCTTGTGTTGTATGGTCAATTTGATGTTTTATGTTAATATTTGCACAAGTTATATCACTTATCGCATCGATCCAAGTATAAATCAATAGGTCGATTCCATAGGATACTTGATGTTTCAAGAATGCTAAATCTATTCCACAAAGTTTCTTTCTTTGTTGTGTTAAAAAGTGATTTACAAATAGTGGTGGGTTGAGTGTTTTAATGATACATCTTCATGAACAGTAAACATAATAAATCAAATTAAAGATGACGAGATAAAAATGTTGCCAAAAAATGGTGTGAGTATCAATTAAACAACATGCAAACATGCAAACTTGACTATTAGATCCTTATACCTTCACAACTACAACATTAATCGGAATACCCTTCAAATCACAACGCTTCTTTATGTGAGAAAACCTATTATACCCATCTTCTAATGCGGTATGGAATATTAAATTAGTTGGAAGTCATCTGTGCTAAAACAATGCGTTTACCACCATTTTCTCTATAGCTTCTAAGTGCTTATATTATCCTTGATAAAGACTAGTATTTCATATTTAACTGTTAGTTAAAGAAAAACCGTGTAATCTTTATATACTCTCAGTTGCTTTAAATATTTCCACACACTTACTTTTTCTAAAGATTCATGTACTACGATTACCTCGATTGGCCAAATGGAGAAAAATACTTTCTGAGTTTAAGAGATTTTAAAGTAAAAAGATGCACATTAAGTTTAAAGATATATTTGATTAATACTAGTAATCTGCTAAAGCATAGGGATTCTAACCAAGTTTTGCACTTAGAAAATTAGCTACACAAAATCATAATCGGAACATAAATTACACTATGCAAGAATAAATGATAAGGAAACAATGCAAATTAAATAAATAGCCTGAGTTTGATGCAACAATCTTTGAATATCGGAAGATGGTTCCTCCGATAAGTCTCCCACTGTTCCTTCAACGATCTCCTTCTCTCAAGGATTTCTCTCATCTTCTCTCTCTCATTTGATGGATCTTTTCTCAATTTATAGAAAAATATGTGAGACCTACAAAGCAGCCAATAGCGATTCTACAAATCTGATGTTGCAGATTGATGTGACATTTATTCCTTTTGTCCTCTACAACGTCCAATGTACATACAACTTTTTAGAACTTCTATCACTTCTGACGATTTGATTGGTTCATGCATATGCAATAATGCGGTAGGAAAGTGCAACTTTAAGGTTTGAAGGAGCTATAACATATCGGTATCTAGCAGGTTTGTGCACTTCTGCCGCCTGGCTGATTTGATGTGTTCAGAAGATAAGCTTTCATTTTGAAGTAATGATGACAACTTTTCTGGTTTATCGGTTCAGCTTATGCAGTCTATGCTATGACATTTTCTTTCAACCATACTATAACATTGTTTATCCTTCTTAACGTCTTGTCAACAAGTAGTTAACGTAACAGTTTCAGCTACTCCAGCGTGACAGGATAAGGTGGGACCATATGTCGATTCACATGCGGTCATTTGTACCGCATTTTCCTTGATCGGTACTGCAACATCTTCCTGTTCTTCAAATCTGTACTTTTAATTCCTGCAGCATCTTTGTAAGAGTTTCTCACAGTATGCTTATAGTTGTTTAATAAGTGTTTTTCTTTCATATATATTTTTAATGAAATTTAAATACTTATTTGTCTCGAGACATGCCATTGGATCAATAAAGATTTATAAATTTAAGGGCATAAAAGCTTACTTTCGTAAGAAATCAAGGGCGTTACAACACGGACCTTATGCTTGGCTATACTAGCAAGATTGTTAACTTCAAGGGAGCGTTTAGTTTGCAAGCTCTATAAATCTATCTATGGGCTCAAGCAGGCTTCAAGGCAATATGGTTTGATAAGTTTTCTCATGCCTCTTTTTTACTTAGTTTTTCTCAGTCTAAATCTGATTATTCTCTATTTATTAGAGGTACTGGTTCCTATTTTCTTACCTTACTAGTATATGTCAATGGTATTATACTCATCGGAGCTTTTGTTAAAGATATTAATCATATGAAGGTGCATCTTAACAATGTCTTCAAGTTAAAAGACCTTGGCTCTTTAAGGTACTTCTTAGGCCTTGAACTAGTCAGATCTTCTAAAGGGATTTTTCTATCCTAATGTAATTATACCCTACAGATTCTTGAAGACACATGGTATCTTTCTTGTAAACCTTCGTCTATATCAATGGATCCAAATGTAAAGTTACAGTCTGATCATGGTGACTTATTAGATGATCTTTCTGCTTATAAATGCCTTTTTGGTCGGTTGTTGTATCTGTGATCTATATCTCGGCCTTATATCACCTTTGCAGTTCATAAGTTGAGTCAGTTTTTGGCTCAACCTCGTCAACCTCACCTTAATGCTGCCCATATGTTATTGAGATAATTGAAAGGATGTTTGGATCAATGGATTTTCTTCTCAACATCATCTTCTTTTCAATTGCATGCTTTTGTTGATGCAGATTGGGGGTCTTATTTAATTTAGATTGTTGGAAATCCACGACTGGGTTTTGTATATTCTGAAGTGATTTGATTGTCTCATAGAAAGCTAAGAAGCAAACCACCATTTCTCGGCCCTCTGTTAAAGCTGAGTATAGGGCATTAACTGCTACCAACAATGAGACTGTTTGGTTGATTCAGTTACTTAAAGGTTTACATGTTTCTTCTCCGCTGCTTGTTTTCATATTTTGTGATAATCTTTTAGCTATTTATATTGCCACTAATCCTATTTTTCATGAGAAGGACAAAACATATTGAGCTAGATTGTCACTTTGTTCGTGGAAAGCTTGTTCATGGTGATATCAAGCTGTTGTATGTTTGATCAAACCTTTAGCTCATTGTTGTTTTCACAAAAGGCTCTTCCCCCTTACTGATTTTTCATTTTTATTGTCCAAAATGGGTGTTATTGATGTTTATAAGCCATCTTGATGGGAGTATTAGAGAATATTATTATGGGGAATTGCATTGGGTATCAAATTTTGATTATATATTAACATCCATGTCATCAACTTTAAAATATTACAAATATGTCAAAATATATTGAAAATAATATAGATAGTTAAAAAATCACATTATTTGATTTTTTATGTGAAAATAATACTCCAAAACTACCCTCATCTCTTAAGAAATAGAAAATTAGTAAATTTGATATTCTTCTTCTTTTACGCACGTTTTCTTCCTCAATATTTTTCATGTTTCTGCAACAACCTAAGATTCTTCGATATTCTCCACTATTCACAATTTCTCCAAGATTTGAAATACCGAATTTCTTTTGATGCACACAATTGTGCAGATTTTTTTTTTCGAAATCCTGTTTTGATTTTATTAGTTGAACACACGGTTTCAAAATCTCCTTCCTTGAGGACTTCTCTTCTTGAAGCCACGGTTTGTATTCGATTTTTTTGCTTGAATTTCGTCCTCACCTTCTCTCATTCACGATTGCGCTCAAAATTTACTGGTTTTAATTTCGTCAAGATCTTCTCCAATTTTTCCATTACTAGAGTTTTTTTAGAAATGAATGTTAGGTTTTCATAATGGAGATGTTAATTATTTGTGTATAATCATGTGTATTGATTGAAAATTTGTCAATTTGCGACAAATTGGGTGTACATTGCTGGTTTGTATTCGAGATAATTTGTGTTCTTTGGCTATTATGTTTATTGTAGTTTGATCTTACGAACTTTTTATTTAAGGCTATGTATATTGAAGAATTAAAAGGAGGGGAGTTGCAACGTGGGTAAGAGGGAAATTCATGTGTTATTATTAGTACCTTGGAGAGTCAAAATTATTAGATCTGATGTGAAAAGAACTCCTTTGGGCTCCCATAGGAATATCTAACTTGCTGTATGAATGTGTTTCTTTCCAATATTTTACTTGAATATTCTTTTGAGAGGATGTGTTAGCAATTAATTTTATTCACCAGGCTAGTTAGATATATTATACAAGATGTGAACATTAAATTAAAAATTAGAAGTGCGGGTGAATTGTTTAAGCATAGAGAATCAAATATGGTTATATAATTGATATCTAATTTTTGTCTGATGTCTATTTGATTGTTATGTGATTGTCATATCATTGATATCTAATTGTCATGCGATCTTCATTAGATATCAAGTACTTTGTGATTTCTATTTCATTAACATGTGATTGTCATTTGATTGATATCTAATTGTCATTGATTGTCATGTGATTTTCATAGATATTAAGTACTTTGTGATTTCTATTTGATTGCCACGTGATTGATATCTCACTGCTATCTGATTCCCATATGATTTTCATTAGATATTAAGTATTTTGTTATTTATATTTAATTGTCATGTGATTGATGTTTGATTTTTTACTACTTGTATCTTAGAGGTGAACAACCCTCGTCAAGCAATAAGACCTAAAAAACAAAGAATTTCTTCAATTGGTGAATTGGCAAAGGACACGAACTATAGCCAATGTAAGCGTGTTGGTCATAATAGAAAAACATGTAAATAATTTGTATCTATTTGAATAATTATATTGTGGACTTCAAAAATATATTTGTTAATCATTTGTTTTTATGTAAGTACAATATATAGTGTCTTATTTTAGCAGTTTACTGTTGACAACAATCAGGTAATCATTGACAATTAATATATCAGTAATCAGACAACAATCATATAACAATCAATATCAAATGAAAATCAGATAGCAATCACATATCATTGACAATCATAATTAGATAGTAATTAGATAAAAATCAGTATCTTTGACAACCCATTTTAGATATTAATCAAACAACAATCAGACAACAATCGGTAGCATTGGAAATTACTATCAGATAATAATCAGACAACAATCATATAACAATCGATATCATTGACAATCAATATCATATAGTAATTAGTGAATAATCAGATAACCATAGTATCATTGACAATCATATTACCATCCATATCAAATAACCAATCAGACAACAATCAGATAAGAATTGGTATCATTGACAATTATATGGTAATCAGATAGTAATTAATGGACAATCAGATACAGTCACATATTTTTAATTGTGAGGGACATTTTGGTCCTCCGAGCATTTCAATTGGACTGGGCTTAAAGATTTTGACTTTTTGCAAAATCATAAAACATTGTATATGGGCCTAATTTTAACAAATCAATTTGATATTTTTGCAATTGTCCCATTATAGTGTTGTTTTCAAATATAGAAAAATGAGTCAAACTATTAACAAATATAGAAAAATTTCACAGTCTATTATGAAATTTTTCTGTATTTATAAATAGTTTGTAACTACAACTAATTTTATGATTTATAAATATATAATATAAAAAACATTTAAAATAATTTTTTAAATTATAATCTAATTTATGAATGGGCTATCATACACATTTTTAAAAGCATGTATACAACTTTGAATTTTTTATTTTCAAATTTTCTACTAAATACGTAATTACTTCCTCTCCAAACATTGTACTTCCTGTGAGGTTCGTGGGTGAAGACCTCATCTCTGTTCCCAAATTACCACCAACCACCACATGATTCGACAGTGACACTCTGAATCTCAATTTCTCTGTTCGAGCAAGCGATTTCGTTCAATTACGGAACGAAAACCAACGAAAGTTGTTGCGAAATGACTTTGGTGTCAGCTCTTAGAGGCGTTCGATTGCCTTTGTTCAATCCTCAATCGCCTCATCATCGCCTTCAATTTCCCGCCATAGCTACGAGGAATTCCAACCATGGCTTCAGGTTAAACGGCTTTCGTCTCCTTGCTCGTTACTCTCCAGCTCAGGACCTCTTCTCTTCGCGCCTTCAAAGTAGAGTTGCCTTCTTCTTCTTCTTCTTCTTCTTCTTCTTCTTCTTCTTCTTCTTCTTATTTATTTGAGCTTGTTTGTTCGGAAAGACTATAAAAATTGATTGTTTGTTTATTGTATTTTCGAACTTCTCACTCTGATTCGAAAGCGATTGTGTTTGTTGAAAATTTCATCGCATCTTTCTGTTAGAGTGCTGAACAATTGGGATAAAAATTAGCATACGGACTGTGCGTATTTTTCTAGAGAATCGTGTATGTTAGGGAACAAGTAGAAAAAAAGTACTTCTTTACTCCTGAAGTTAACAGCGACATCTTCCAATAAAGTAGGAAATTGGGAACTTTCTCCCCTTCCGAAATCAGTTTAACAAGGATTCACAGCAACAAGTGATCTTGGAATTTTATGCTCCTTTAAAATAACTAGTTGAGGCGCCGTATATATCAGGTATTTCCAAATAAGAATTTAATTTTGTTCTGATTGAAACATTCGGATGAAAGGTTACTTAGAAATGTATGTTGCGAAGTGCACACACACTGTTATAAACATCTAGTTTTGATTTGAATAATTGTTTTTTTATGTGGTTTCATCTGTTTGACTCCGTCCTCATCAAAATCTAACCAAATGCTTATGTATAACTTGCAAATCTCAGCTAGTATAGAAAATCTGCCTAAACTGTTGGAGGACATCGTGCAGACCTCCATAAACACAGGTCCGCGTGGTCCCATAAGGCTTGCTCAAGGTATTCAAGCATTTATTGGAGTTGGTCGAGAGTGGCTTGCAGATGTGACGAAGGTATCGGTTCTTTCACTTTTTGTCGGCAAAGACCTTTGTGTTTGTGATCACTGTTTCTTTACACGGTCTTTTGTTCAACATAAATCATCTTTTAAATGAATTCTTAAATCATTTCTTCACAATTAAGATGATTTTATATCAAGGAAATTCACTAAACTCATACATATTGCTAAATAGGTGCGGGAATTTTTTTTTTCTAGAACTTAATTTTCATATTGTTACTGTGAATGAACCAACATTCAATGAGAAACTCAACCTTTTTCACTTTCATTTGGTCTTCACTGAAAGGACATTCAAAGTTGTTATCAGTTGTCATTTTAATTTCATTTTGCCAGCTCAAATCCCATATTATTTTACTTATTGACAGTCACCTTTTTTTTTTTTTTTGGTTGAGTAGGAATTTGAACCTTAAATCTCAAGAGTAGATGACTTAATCCTTGACTTCATATTTTATAGAAGCAACTTTGCATATACTTGTTGATGAAATATTGGCTGTGTTTTACATATATAATGCAATAATGTTCTCCGAAACATTATGAAGTGCAAATTCTTCTTCTTAGAGTTTGGAATCCAGTTCACATTTGATAAGATGAACTGGGTTATTTTTTAATGGTAGGACCTTTTTAATTTTTTTGATTGATTATTTGTGTACAGAAACTTTTGATATTTCCCATATGTGTATGTATATATATACACACGCGCGCACACACATATATATAGACAAGAAACATAGCCTTTCATTGATGTAAGAGAAAGAGACTAATGCTCTAAAAATACAAACTCCACTCCACATAGGAGAGGACAAAAGTAAAAGAAACAAAATTAATTAAGACAACAAAATTGCTGACCATAATAGTGAAAATACTAATAGCAAATAACCATTGTAAAACTAGGAAGGATATATGAATGCATTTCAATTAAGGCAAATATCTTGCAGCAAGAACCCCACAAAAGGGCTTGGCTAATGAGTACCAAGATGAAGCCTTTAACTGAGCTAATTCAAAACAATCAATCCAAGGAAGAAGTTTTTCATAAAAGATTCTTTTATTTCTTTCTAACCACAATTCTGAATAAAAAAAACCCAATGAAATTGAAATTCAGGAAAAGAAAAAAAAATTCACTGGCGACTAGCATAAGAACATTCAAAGAAGATATGGGTAAGTAAACAAACTGAAGGCATTATGCTTTTGGTAGGAGTTTTCTTCTGCAAAAATGTGTTGAGATTACCATTCATCATAATCCACACTGTAATGTTTATTCTCTTGGGGCTTTTAGAATTCCACAAGGGTCTAAAAACTTCTTTTTCCATAGGCGAAGAGACTTTCAAATACTGAGATAATGATTTTCACGGAAAAATTGTCCAAAGAGTCGACGCTTGAATTCTTTTCAACTATTCCACCTGCATCTTCCTTGCTTTCATTCTAAGTTGATTGCTCTCTTTCACGTAGTTCTAAATGATCTATACAACCCTTTTATGATTCTAAGTTATATTCAAGAAGTTCATTGGTAATGGCTGCTAAATCCAGATCTCATATTTGCGCTGTAGGTATTTTGAGAAATAAATATAAGTTATATTCTGATGAAGACTCCAGTGATAACATTTACATTCTTTTTTTCTAACTTAATTTTCTGAGTTTCAGTGTCTGAAAGTTTTGTTGTTCATAAAAATATCAGCCATGAGATATCTTTCTTTGCATTCTTTGGAATTTATAACTCAATACAATGTAATTTGGTGAATTTGAGTTATAATATATATATATATATGCATCCTTTTATTTGTATAGAACCACTGACATCCCTTTCGATCCTTGTAGTCAGCAAATTCATCAGCTGGCTTGCCAACAGAGTTGCAGCTAGGATTACTTTCCCCAACTTATTTGAGGAGGCTGTTTGAACGGATGGGGGCAACATATATCAAATTGGGTCAGGTAAATGTTGGTCATTTCCCATTCAAGTGTACCAAAGTAAAACTTCTAATGTGAAATTGTCCATTTTGTATTACCGCTTCATCTTTTTTTCTTTTTTCATTTCATCTTCAACAAAACCTTGATGAAGAAGACATTCGTTATTTGCATGTATCAAAACTTTTTTACGAGTCAGTTAATGTAATCCATTTTTTTTTGTTGATCCTTCTTTATGTATTTCCTCATTGATTATGTTTGGTCCTATACTTTGAAGTTCATAGCATCGGCTCCCACACTTTTTCCACCAGAATACGTGGAGGAATTTCAAAAGTGTTTTGACCAAGCTCCTCCAATTCCCTTTGAAGAGATCAAGAAAATCATTCAAGATGATCTGGGGAGACCGATTGATAGTGTCTATGAATATATTGACCCCATCCCAATTGCTTCAGCCTCAATAGCTCAGGTAAAGGGATATTATACTATCTTGATTTGTTAAATAAATTTTTTTAATGCTTATACTTATTGAGTATTGTAGTTAATTTCTAGGTTCATGGCGCAAGGCTTAGGGGCTCCCAAGATGATGTGGTTATCAAGGTTCTAAAACCAGGGATAGAGGACATATTGGTAGCAGATCTAAATTTTGTCTATATTGTTGCTCGCATATTGGAGTTCTTGAATCCCGAACTCAGCCGTGCATCACTGGTACGCTATCAAAGTAATTTCTTGCAGTTGGAAGTTTAAAAAGATCATTTAAAAAAAAAGGTGCAATTTAGATTCTCTGTCATTTTGTTTATTTATCCTTCACCACAAAAGATATCACTTTTTTGCAAACAAATTTTAAAGAATAACACAACATTAATTCTAAGTTTAGAGTCCAATTTAATGGATTTGATGAAATTGAAAGTTTAGGGTGAAAACTGATACAACTTGAGAAATTTAGGAGTAAAATTTGATTTCCCCTCCTTATTTTTTAGATACAAAATTTCATTACATTAGAGTGCTCAGTTTTAAATGCGTATATGCTTTTCTATAAGTTGTGTTGTGAATGACATAAAAGAATCAATGCTTGGAGAAGTTTATTTTTCCATAGGTCAGTGTATTATATGGTGTAAATGTTCGCTAGATGTTGATTTTTACTTTTCAGAAGGTTCATATTTGGAGGATACACTAGAAATGATACTCAAAGAAGTTGAAGTTTTATTTTCTTCAGGTATCTATCGTGAAGGACATAAGAGAATCAATGCTTGAAGAGGTTGACTTTTACAAGGAGGCTAATAATATTGAGTCCTTCAGGAGATATTTGGAAGACATGGGACTCACAAGGCAGGCTACAGCTCCGAAGGTATATCACCACTGCAGTACTAGACGAGTTTTAACTATGCAAAGGCTATATGGCGTTCCTCTCACAGACCTAGAGTCTATAAGTTCACTTGTTCCCAGCCCAGAAGCCAGTCTCATTACTGCGCTTAATGTCTGGTAGGATACAATGTTTGTTTTCCCTTGCTCTTGGACAAATTTTATTTATTTTGTGTGATGCTATATACATTGATATAACCACTGCAGGTTTGGTAGTTTGCTTGCGTGTGAAACCTTCCATGCAGATGTTCATGCAGGCAACTTGTGGTTATTACGTGATGGCCGTATTGGTTTCCTTGATTTTGGTATGTGCACTCGACTTCTAGTATTGAGTTTATGTATTGTGTAGTTTTTGAAGTGGTTGGTGGAACTTGCAAATGTGGAAGATGTTGGGTCGTTGAAAATAGTTATTGGCATATTACATTTGTTGGATCTCTATATGACACTGACAGTGATTAGTTTTTTATGCTACATCTGTTTCAAATCAGTTATCCTATTCTGGGCGACGATAGATTAAGTTAGGACCTTTGCAATTCAGCCATACTTCTATATCTTCTTTTTAGTACAGATAGGAGCTCTATCCTTAATCAACATGTGTACAAGGTTATTTAGAACCAGATGTCTTCCCAAAAAGGAAGATTTCCTCCCTTTGGTGCCTCTCTTTGGGGAGATTGAACTTTTCATAAAATGTTTCTAAAAGCTGCTTTCTCTTTAATTAAGATGATGACTGAAGAAAGTCTACTAGACATTTATGTTTTGGCTGACCATGAAAAATGAAACAGCTAACCATCTAGGTTGACATTGTGAGACCACTTCGGGAGCTACTCCAAAGTAACAGATGGCCATCTTAAGTCGTAGAATATTGAATGATTTATATTCAGGATGCATGTGGTGTTAGGCATCTAGGGTAGTTATATTAGTTAGTTGATAGATTTAACTAAAAGAGTGGGTTAATTAGAGTTTTTAAAAGGAGAGAAGTTTGTTGGCCATGACAACTCTAAGAAAAGAGTTCAATATGGGCAGGAGGTCACAGATGGGAAGGAGGCAGTTGCATGGTTATTTTGCTTTCTATCTGGCTCAATCTCACATCCCTCCATAATTAAATGGTTGTAGCCTGTAGGGTATCTATCGAACGGTTGTTGAGAGTTCAAAGCTTTCTGGATTGATGTGGGTGTAATTTCTAATTAGCGAAGATGCTGCTGTCACAAATTTTTTGTTTTGTCTGAACTCTACCCTTCCATCTCTTCAGTGTTGACTTTGAATTTCAGTTGTTGGAGTTTTAGATGTCCATTGTTTTGAACTTGTATTATTTCTCAACGCATTTGATGAAATGCTATTTGTTATGTCCTGCAGGAATTCATTAATGATGCTGGCCAAGCCTTTAATAACTTTTCATGAGATTCCATTTTTTAGAACTTTTCTTTTGAAAAGTTTAAAATTCCAAAATTCTTTTCTGAGACAGCCATTTACAAACTGCAATTACCATGTGTTTTGGTCAGCCACATACCTTGCTGCGAAATAAATGACGTGTGTTACTGACATGGCAAAACAAAATAAAATATTTGCAGGAATTGTTGGACGTATATCTCCAGAAACATGGGCTGCGATGGATGTATTTTTGGCATCAATTGCATCTGAAGATTATGAATCAATGGCATCTTCCCTCATCCAAATGGGTGCCACTAACAATGACGTCAATGCTGTGGCCTTTGCCAGAGATTTAGAAAATATATTTTCCTCAATAAAGGTAACCGTTTAGTGAGCATTTGAAGGAAAGAGTAAAGTTGTTAAATTTGAGGAGTTTAGTCATGAAGCCTGTAGTGTAAGAAGTTAATAAGGCATAAAATTGATGTGTTTTTAGTAATGGGCGACCAAACTCCTTGGGCCAAACCAAGAAGTGGAGTTCCCCCAACTCCAACTCCTTGGCCAAACACACCCTTAGTGGGCACTTAGGGCAAGGAGTGGAATTGTTAAGCCGGAAGAGTTGTAAAGTCTAAGGAGTTGTTTAGTCGTGGAGCCTATAGTATAAGGAGTTAATAAGGCTGGAAATTGCTGCAAAATAAATGACGTTTGTTTTCAAAAGGAGTGGAATTAACAAATCCACTTTCTCCAACTCAAACTCTTTGGGTCGAACACCCTCTAGAGTTCAATGAGCATCAACGGAAAATTTATAATTCTTTTCACGGGTCTTTTCACTGAATATTTATGTTTAGTGTACTTAAATTGATGAAATTCTTATTATATTTTTCCTTTTTCTTAAAAAAAAAATAATTTAGTTGTCTGGAACGGCATTTAACGGTAGTAACATCTTTTCTTTTGTCATAAACAGGGATCTTGCCAGCTTTGTCATCGTTTATGAATAAAATTAAACATAAATATCCTGATTCAGATTGTTCTCATTCTATCAATGCAGGATTTGGATACTGAAATTGTGATAGCAACAGCCAGGGAAGGAAGGAGTGGTTCGACGGCCGTCGCTGCAAATATAGTTGTAGACGAGAGACAAATGAACAAACTTTTCCTTGATGTGGTAAGTGTTACTAGCATTGTCTTGTCATGTCTTTTCAACCCCCAATAATGCTAATCTCCATTCATTTACAGCTCCAGGTTAGCGAATCATATGGGCTAAGATTTCCTCGAGAGTTCGCGCTTCTCATGAAGCAACTCTTGTATTTCGACCGTTACACTCGGTTGCTGGCCCCAAATATGAACATGCTTCAAGATCAGAGGATTTCCATTGTTTCGAACAGAAGTAACAAGTACAAAGACAGTTTCAGATGAATATGATGATGGAATATTAGCCCATCAATGGCCTGCATTAATCTCAGACATACATTTGTGTTCATAGAGCATACAAGTTTTATAAACTTCTGCTACACAATACAGGTATGTTTAACATAGAATACACCAGTGTTTAGTGCATATAATACATGATATAACCATACAGTTCCTGTTGTAGATTGGTGGATACTTATGAATAATGATTAGTAGAAAATGGTCCTTCCTTGCAACTTGTGCTTTGTAATTTTCATTTGAGGTCTGAAATGAAATAATAAGACTAAGAGGAAAGATGAGTAATTACTAATATTCTCTAACCACACATTAAGGTTTTGGAGTTGCATTACAAGTTGTCAAGTTGGACCACATTTTCTTTCCTATTGCTTTCAAAAACTTGTCTAAGTTGGATTTATTTTTTTCTATTTTAGTCTTTGTAATTTTAATAAATCTTAAAATCAGTTTCTTTAGTTGGTTTATTGCTAACATTTCCTGAAAGAATAAAGTGTTAAAAAAAAAAAATCTCTATTAGTCTTCTTTGTATAAATTTTGGAGGCATGTTTGTATTGTATTTTCTCTGGAATGAAAATTATTAAGGCAAAATACATTTCTGGTCTTTGAGATTTATGTTTGCTATCTATATTTGATTCATGAGATTTTAAAAGTGACACTTTTAGTTTATAAAGTTTAGAAAATAGGAGTCGTTTGTTTGGTGGAAATCCAAGATTATCATTAGATGGATATATGAGTTACTATGTTTTGTAGGATTATTGGATACTCAAACCTCTCGAGATGTCCAAGCATCTAGAATATCATAGCGAAAGCATCTCAAAAACTTTAGAGGTCCTAAAACATGGATTTTTGAATTTCATGTTGGGACATCTTTATTTCTCTTTATTCTTTCCTAAACTAAATTCATAACAATAAAAATTAAAGTATTTTGAGATATTTTCATACATTAAAAAAAGAAAAAAAACTATCTAAATATTCTAGACACCTTTAAAAATTTTACTACAAAACAAACATTATTATCTAAGAATTCAAACATCTATAGTTTTGAAAATTTTAACTATCTTGATTCTCAAAATACAAACCACCTCTAAATGGTTCTAAGCTCATTTGATAGTTACCCAACTAATAAATAGATGAATGATGCGACAATTTGATATTTGCTTATATTTGCTGACTTGGCTAATATATATTGAATTAATATTATTTTCTGGTGAAGTGGTTTCTTTTTCTCTCGCTCCTCCTCGCCAACCACCTCGCCATCTGTGGCCTCCGCCTCCACCCTCCAACTAAGTTGAGAGCTTGGTATGCTAGAAAAATGGCGTAGGTTTATATAGATGAATGCACAATTGAGTCCTATATTTTAATACGACTTTTAGTTTAGGGATATAAATTGATATTTTTCTTAATTTAATTTGTAATCTCAACTAATGGAAGTTTTTTTTCCTTCACTCTCTCTTCTACATAATTTAATAATAATTAGGGCAAATATCGATTTATACTCTTAAACTTTTGGTGTTATATCAATTAAAACTCTGAAACTAGTAATTGTATCAATTTAAACTTTGAAATTTCCGTAAGTGTATCAATTTACATCATTCTTTAGATTTTGTTCGACCAATATCATGTAAAACATATAATTCGAGTCAATTAAACTCCTAAATTTTCATAAGCCAATCAATTTAGACTATTCATTACGATGTCCTTAGAAAATAATCTATGCATTAATTCTCAAAAGTGTGTAGATTTCTTCAAATGTTAGTTTTACGAAATGGGCAATTAGAGTAAATGCATGGACAATTTTCAATGGAAATTTTGTCTAAGAGTCTAAATTAATCTATTTATGAAAGTTCGAGAGTTTAATTGACATAATTATAAGTTTTTTACATGAGGTTTTTCCAAACGGAATGTAATGGAGGGTGTAAATTAGTATTCTTACAAAAGTTCTAGGTTTAAATTGATCAACTTCTAAAGTTCAGGAGTATAAATTTATACTTTTCCTAAAAACTAACTTCAAGCTAACATATTGACTAGTTTTAAATTATTTGTTCATAAGGGCAGATGTATCTGAATGAATATTTCATATCTATGGTCTAAATCAAACTCATACGCAAAAGAATATACCACTTCGATCCAAATAGTTGTAATGGGCAAAGGTTGTGGCTATCTGTTAAAATATATCTCCACCGTTAGATCGTGATAAATTCATATCAATGGTCTAGGTCACGCCGGTGCACGAAATAATATACCACTATGTGTAACTACTTTGACCCTAAACAATTGTAACGAAGAACAAAATAAGAATGATTAAAAGAGGTAAGAGAAAAATGAGAATGTAAATATTCTCTTCTCATTGTCTCTTTTATATATAGAATAGATAAGAGAATTTGATACATAAATAAAAAATATATGCACTATGTTGGACCTGTAAATTCTCCAAGGGTATTTAGCTCTGCTATCTTCTTAACATGTGGGCAGGGGGTTTTGGTTGCCATTTGATCTCGGGGGATGGATGGTTGACAAGCTCGGGGAAGCTAATCGGTGCAAGGCCATCACAATCTTATGGTGCTTTTGAAGCTATCAGAATATTATTAACATCAATGAGATCAAAGCGTCACTTGAGCAATTTCAAGGTAAGTTTAACATATATCTCGACAAGTGTCCTTATGGGTTCTCTTCAATTTCGCAGACTACTTGAATGAAGAGCTCGGTGAGTCAAGTTTTGTAGTGCTCCCCTCGGATGAATGAATGGAAGCTCAATGTTGATGCTTCGTAGAACTCTAAAAAGTGTTGCATTGGAGTGGGGTGGGTGGTTCATGACTCCCTCTGATCTCCTATCTGTGGCGGCTTCCGTAAGATTTATTAGGAGTGGTCCATCAAATTATTGGAAGCCCAAGTTGTCATTGAGGGTCTAAAACATCTCAGTTCTTCTATCTTCTCCCTTCCCTAGTCCATCATGGTTGAATCTGATTCTTGGGAGGGGGTGAACTTGATTAACAACTACTCGTCGGACTATACCGAGGTGAAGAATGCAATTGATGAGATCGACGTTTTGGCAAGGTATTTGGAAATTATCTCCTTCTCTTTTTGTCCTCGTGCTCATAATCGAGTAGCTCACTATATAGTCTCATTATGTCACGTGATTTTTCAAATACCTTTTGTATTTTTATTATTCCATTTTGGAAGATTTTGAGAGTTGTTGAGATTTTTCTTTCCTTAAATGGATTTTGGATGTTATTAATATTGATCTTTCTCCTCAGTTGCCCCCTTGATTTGGGGTCTAATAAGTTTCTTTCATGGAAAAAAATGTTTGTGATCCATTGGTTCTCAACATTCATTGTGCCTAAAATTTATCGAAGCACAAATTACAAAATCTAATTGACATTGCCCTAAAACTGTGTTTATTTTTTAGCCATTTCATTAAAAAAAGAAAACATGTAATGCACGTGGTTCATGTTGGCTTTTTGGCCCTTAATCTCAAATTAATTAATTAATTAATTAATGTTTTGATGATAACAAACCTACTTTTATTTATTAACAATTTGAGTATTTTGAAGTGTCCATTGTGTAGAGTTTGGAACAACGGTTCCAACGTAATTTGAATCACTCAAATTGGAGTTCAAACGAAGAAGATATGGTCAAAACAAGTTTAACAGAAAAATACTCGATGTTGATGACGTGGCGGCCAAATCATCAAAGTGGACCTACTAGAGGATGACAAGTGGAGCAATAGATAAGTGACACATGGAGCTTTTGATTTTTGTTGGTTTTAAAAAGAATGATTTTAAAAATAAAATGAATTTAAAAAGAAAATGAATTTAATATTATTATATATGTTTGAGTCTAACGGCTAGTTGCCTTTAAAAGAAAATGAATTTTATATTATATTATACGTGTGTCTAACGGCTAGTTAAGTTTAAATCTCCACCATTCAATTTTCTTTTACCAACATCTAATGGCTCAAAATGAATTTGGTTTTTTACCTACCCATCTCTTTTTAAACACTTCATCTTCTCCAAAATTAAAACAACAACTTTTATTATTTTACAATCCTCCATAATTCATTAAGCTTCCATTGTTGCTCTCTCTCCAAGCTTCAATTTTCTTCTTTTCATCTAATTCTTGAGAGAGATTTATTGTATTGTGAGGATTGATTTGTTGAGTGCTATAAATTTGTAAATCTACTCTTTGAGAGAGTTTTCCTCATCTTGTTCTTCATTTCTAAACTTTTGTAAGGGTTGCTTTTGATCCCGGAAAAAGAGTTGTTGTAACGGTTTGATCCTCAACCGTGGAAAGGATCGAGTTTGTTCTTGCGCTCGAAAAAGAAACGTTGTAACGGTTCGACTCTAAACCGTGGAAAGAGTCAAGTTCGTAGTGACATATCCAAGAGGAGCTTGGGAAGTGGATGTAGGCCAGTTGTGCCGAACCACTATAAATTTTCGGTGTTATTTTCTCTATCCCTCTCCTATTTATTTTTTCAATTAATTTTTGTTATTATATTTCATTGCATGAAATTAATTGCACTTTTTAATTCTTGAAATCAATTGCTCATAATTATTTATTGAGATTGGTAGTTCTTAAAATTTCATATCATACCAATCTTCTTGTTGAAATTAAATAGGATGTTATAAAGTGTTACTTTTAATTTCTTGATTACTTTGGGTTGAAGAAATTATTGTTTAAATTACTTAGACTTGCTTAATTGGGCCCACATTAGGAAAAAGTTTTCATTAGCTTAAAGAAACCCTATTCACCCCCTTTAGGGTTGCCATACCGGTCCAACAGTTCAAAATCAACAATTTTTTTAAGTTGAATCTAAAATTTTGAATTAATATAATTTTCCTTAAATTTAAATAGTGAAAGATTAAAAACATGGCTTAGTATTTAGCTAAAACGGGATGACCCAAGGAATCATTCCAAGAGATATACTTTCCTAAACTTTTACTTTCTTTCTTTTTTTGAGTTCAACAAGTGTGAAGGTAAAGGATCGAAGAGCCATCGACTTTTGAGATGGTAATTGGTACCTTATCCATTAAGTTATTTTTTAATTTAGCTTGAACCAGACACTCAAGCTTTGGAGTTGCATTACAAGCTGCTAATTTGGACCACATTTGCTCTCTTATTGATTTTTTTTCTTAAACAAAAACATAAAATCTTGAGCAACTTACACAAATTCAAAGTTGAGTACCAACAAAAGCCCTAAAAAAAAAAGATATATAAAAATAAATAAAGAAAATTTAGAATCTCTATCAACATCATTAATAATGTAGTAGTATACCAAAGAACAAATCTTTGAATGAAGAAAAGAATACAACAAAACAATATCTCTATCATCAACTTAGATAGCAGTCCTCCATCACAAAGTTTTTCACCTAACCTTTTACTTTTCTTTGCAAACATACTGACTTTAGATATACTAATTGTGACTCTCTTGTTAGAAAAATTCTATTTTACTCTCAATGGTTCAAATTTAATCTTTCAAAGTTAATTTTTATTTTCAAACTTATAAATAAAATGCTAGTAAACTGTTTTTAAAATTTATTGAAAATTCCTAACTAAATTTGAGCCGATCAAAATGGTATAAATTATAAATACAAAAATCAAAATAATATTTTAACCTCACTTTATGTTTCCATTTTTCAAAGCATTAAAATACATAAACTAAAATATATTAGAAACACAAAGACCAAAGTAATTTTTAATATTTATTTTATATCATCTAGGGTACGGAGTTACTTTTAGAAATATTAGAACTCTCAAATCTTTAAGATGACAAATCAATATTCTATCCACAACTATGCTAATCGTGTTTTCCAAAAATAAATAAATAATAAATAATAAATAAAGCTTTTAAGTGATGATAATTAAATTATTATCTTATCCGTATATATAAACATAAGCATGTTACTTATAAATTTTAATGAGAGAGATGATGAAAACTACCCTTTTACTAACGTTAAGTTCGAGTGAAGTTAGCAAAATAAACTCGCATACGTGGAAAAACCTATCTTGCCCTCACTTTCGCTCTCTTCCTTTCATCACTCACTCTTCTTCTCTCACTTGTCTCTCTATGGTTGCAAAGCGTTGGTTGAAGTTGTAGGGTCGCGGAGAAGGTCTCTCTCTTTTGTTCTCTCACACATCATTAGTCAAAACTACAGGGCATAATTGGTCGTGCAACACATCATTGGTCGGGGCGAGCTGCAGCATCACAAAGAAGGAAATCATGAAGAGGGAAAAACAAAAAAGGACAAATTTATAAATTCACTTATCAATAACATCAATAAGAGGTCATTTGACATTATTCTAAAAAATTGGATCATTTGCCGTAATGAAATTATTCCCTTTTTTCAATACTATTAAGAAAAAGTTAAATACCCTTAGTTCTTACCTTGAAAAGGTCATTTTTATATAGTACTCTAGAAAATGATTGTAAATATTGACTTCAATAGAAATATTCTTAATTTTATAACATTATCTTAACTTTTTTAATAAAAAAATGATGAATAAGAGAGCACGTGACCTCGTGCCATTGCAGGGAATGCCACGTTCGGCTTCCAAACGGTGGCCAGAGGCGGTGCCTCTCTCTCAAAAAATTTCCTATAATACAAACTCTCTCTCTCCCAAAACTCAAAAGCCTATCATTTTTTTCCAAGAAAATACATCCCCACCAAACCAATAATATGCAATTCTCTGCATCTCTCATAATACCACCGCCACCGCCACCGCCACCGCCACCCTCCTTCCATCGCCCCTCCACCGCCGTCTTCCCCAAGTTCAGGCCAACTTCAGCCATTTCCTCACCATGGCTCCGCCGTCGAGGTGGGGCGGCAGTGCCAAGATGTGTTAGTCAGGGTGGGTGGGGAGGCTCTGTGGCGGAGCTAGACATAGAAGAGTGGCTGAAGCTAGGGAGGCTGGAGGAGAAGTGCGGCGGCGGAGGAAAGGGATTGGTGGAGTTACTTGAATGTTTGGAAAGAGAAGCCATTATGGGGGAAGACGAAGGTAGAGACCCTACAGATTACGATAGGAGAGCTAAGATTTTTAGTACCAGTTCTAAAGTGTTTCAAGCTCTCAAGCAACATTCTGATGCTGCTCCTCCTCCGCCCGTATCTTGATGATCAATCTGAAGGAACAGAAAGAAAAGGATGAACATGTTCATATCATATCATATCTTTATTCAGAGTTACCAACTTATTTGATATTACAGCAGTTCTTTGAAAGTAACACTTGCTATCTTATTCATTAGTTAGCACTTCCCTTTCTGCTTTCTCCTCCACCACCCAAACCTTCTTCTTCAACCAGTCAAATGGCTGCTAAGTTTTTCAGTTTCAAGAAGAGAAGAAAAGTAGTTATGATCTTTCACAAATAGGATTAGATGAACAAACAGAAACATGGTGGTAGATAGAAAGAGACGGTGAAGTTTTAAGACCAATACCTGTATAAGCCAAAGAGCAGTGGCTGTGCCTGCAACACTCCATAACACAGCAGCTTCAATGTTGATGGGATGCAGGAGATTCCGGAGCTTTGGGCTGAGGAACTTCAACAAACCCTTTTCACCTGTCATCATTTCTTTTATGTTTCTCTATCTCTTAGCTCAGAAAGGAGCCATACTTGTAACGATTTTAGTGAAATAAATCTTTGTTTGTTCTCATCACTTCACGGCTTTCTTTGTTGCTCACGTGTCATGAAAACAGAGAACCAGAAAAACAGTCTTCGAATCTGGATGTATCGAAATTCATTTAATAGAGAGGACCAAGTTCCAAAATTTCTCAATTTTTTCATAATCAACAAAAAGGGTATAATATTGTACACAAGACAATAATTAAGGTGGAGATGGACATTTTGATCTATCCTTTGTGTAAGTCTCTAATACAAAAATGAAAAAAGAACCTTAAGCAGCAAAGGATCAAATTTAATTTGGAAGATTAATATTGTTATCACTTTGTGTTGGTCGCCGGCCTTTGTCCGGACCACCAATGATGCCCCAAGTCTCAAATTGCCTTTGCCGAGCTCTTGCCCTCTCCTTCTCTTCTTCAGATTTCGTTGAGTAGCAGTGAGGACAAGAAACTCCATACTCCCACTCGGGAGATTCCATGTCAGCATCACTCACTGGTTGCTTGCACCCATAACAAAGCTTGAATGTGCCCTGCTCCAGACCATGCTCAACTGAGACACGCTTGTCAAATACAAAGCATTCTCCTTCCCATAGGCTCTCTGACTTTGGAACTTCCTCCAGATATTTCAGAATTCCACCTTCCAAATGATAAACCTTAAAAAGATTCAGGTAAGATAATGCATCAGATTAATAGTATCTCAGCCAGAAAAATCCATGAGAATGCAGTTCGGATGGCATAGAAAACGGTTTGATTAAACATTTTCCAGATTAAATGCATGCATTGATCATCGACCTCGGAACATTTTTTTTTTTTCTGAAAAGCTTGTGATTTTTCAAGGCAGCGATTATCCAAGGAGTTATTTAGAGTGCTTTCGGAGTGTGGCAATCATATAGGTGTGAAGTCCAAAGTTTATCCAAAAGTAAATCATGTTATATAGAAATCAACAAGTTCACCTCTTTAAAGCCTTTGCTAAGGAGGTAACTTGAAGCTTTCTCACAACGGATTCCTCCAGTACAGTACATGGCAACTCGTGGAGGCGAGTTCTCTTCAGGGTTAACTGTTTCTTCTTCAACTCCTTGATTTGAATACTTGCAATCTGATTTAGGAAGTTGGAAACTATCCTCCACCCAAGCTGGAAAATCTCGAAATGCTGTAGTACAAGGATCAACTGCTGTTTTGAACTTCCCAATCCTTGTTTCGTAGTGATTTCGCACATCAATAACCACCTACATTAACATTTAATTATTTAGCATGGTCACCTTATTCCCTTCAACGAGAAGATGTCTAAAATCTCAGAATACTCAGCCAGATAATCACAATATATATGTCCATTTAACCAACTAAATGCAACTCCTACCGTGGCAATAGATTTAAGTTTAATAACAATTCAATAATCAGAATATGTGCAGAAACACGAATCCCACAGAACAATTGGCAACTTAAATATTATAATTAAAATTAAGACAAGTACGATTACTCACAGTATCTGGGTCACTTATCAGTGCATTCCAATCCCTTGGTTTCACATATTGTCCAACCCTTTCAACAGGTGATATAACAGGCATTCCAAGAGTGACAATCTGCACAAACAAACATAGCATTGGGACGAAAGCATCAATAAATGAATATAAATCAACAAATAAGAAAACCAAGCCGTGCTCTTATATTCTACATCTACCTCCGTTTCAATTCTCATATCCTTAAGAAAATAAAGAAAAAAATTAAGATTTGAGTACCTCTTTCTTTAATTTGACCCTGACATGATCCCAACGAAAAGGTGCATCTTCCCCTGCTGCAAGAGGGGAACTGCTAGTATGTCCGTGGTGGATGGCTTCTTCTTCAGGACTAACAGGTGTTTCCACCTGCCTTAATTCTTTTAGCCGTTCATCACTTTCAATGAATCCAAGAACCCTTCGGACAGATTCTCGTGATCCACATATGCTCCCATTAATTCCTTCAGGTGCGAGAATGATACCTCCTGAAACACGCTGAGCAAGATTAGCTTAGTAATGTAATCCAAACAGGGCAGCAAAAAGCGGTCTAAATTTATAATAACAAATGAAGTCTAGATACTGAAAAAGAAAACAGAAAATGTTTCCATATCCAGTCTCTATTAGCAGCTAACTTGTATTCACTTCATTCTTTATACTGGGGGAATAAAACTCAAGGTCACCTTTCAACTACATGAAATAAACAGAGTTCTCTATGTTGTCAAATCACTTTGACTCCTTACTAGCATATGTCTTTTCTTTTTTCTTTTTTTTTTTTGAAACGGAAACAAACCACTTCATTGAAATAATGAAATGAGACTAATGCTTCTCAAAATACAATATAGAAGACAACACAGAAATAACCAACAAGAGATGAAATCAAGTATAATGCAAACACTTAGCAAGAGATTACAAGCTAACTAATAGAAGAAGAAGAAACAAAAGCACTCCATTTTAAACTAATGACTTGAATTGAATAGTCTATAAAAACATTGGAAAAAGAGCACCAAGAGGAGGCTTTCACTCGAGCGATCTCAAAATGGTCTAAGCAATGAAGTGACTTATCTTGAAAACTGCGTTGAATCCTTTCAAACCAGAGTTTTGAAAGAATGACTTTGACTGCATTAAACCCACAACTGATGTGAGCCTTTAAGGGCGCACCAACTAAGAGCTGAGTTACGATCTCCTGAAGCTGCCAATGACCATTTTCTGGAAACATTCCTTTCAACTACTCTTTACCCTCTTCCACTGTTATTATGAAAATCCAGCATCTCTTCAACATTTAAGTCTCGGCCAAGATTAAAGGTAGCCAAATTTCAACTTGTAACCAAGCTCAAGAGATATTATCCAAGTACTTCGAAGACTTCTTCCCACTTTTCTCTTCCTTTCTTTCTCAAAAACAGCAAACCAAGACTTTAATGCATCTTTTATTCTTCTAAGTTTAGCATCAATAACAAATTCAGCCATCCTTGTACTCTAAAATCAGCAACGGAGGCTTCAATCTTTCCACAGCACTCCTTTTGTGCCAACCAACTATAGCAAAACTGAAAAGGAGAAGGTCCCCATATGATTACACAAGCTTTTAACAATAATGGAAAATGATCCGAAATTGTTCTAGATTCTCTTGAGATTCTGGTGTTGGAAAGAGATCATCCCAATCCTTGGTAATGAAGAATTTATCAATTAGGGAATGAGAAGAATCATTTCCTCCTCAAGATCATGTAAAATTACCAAAAGAGAGGGAAACCTCCTTTTAGGCTTGCCATAGCAATGAAATTATTAAACTTTCACCATTCCTTTAATATGTTGAAGGAATGCTACTAGCATATGTTAAATATATCCAGCTAATACCTGTATGTTTTTGCTAAAGCATGATGACCAAATCAATTTATAATGTTTGTTCATCTTTTTCGGATAAGAACTAGTTGATTGTCAACTTTCCTAATGATGGAAAACAAATCAATTTTGAAGTCTGGGACAACCAATGGATTGATGGTGATCCCTTTCGTTTGATATTCCTAGTCTGCAACCCACTGCTTGTCAAGGGAGTATTTGTAACCTCAGTCTTTTCCTGCTTTGAAGGGTTCTCTTCTATTTTATTTCTAAAGGGAGCTCTTTCCTGAAGTCCCTTCCTTTAGAAGGACTACCTGTTTTCTGTGGGCTTTTAATCTTTTTCTTTTTTTTTCTCTCTTTTGGATGCTCATGAAAGTTTGGTTTTTTTAAAAATAAAATAAAAAGCTCTTTCCTTTCCAACAAAGAGGTGGAAGATTTGTCAGATCTGACTTCCCTTCTATCATTGATTTGAAGGTAAATAGGTCTGGGGTTTACATGATCACTGTCGATCTCTTAATCCTTCTTGAGTATTTTTGTGTAAGTCGTATTTCTTTTTTTTTTTTTTGAAGAAGAAGAAGAAGAAGAATTGTGTAAGTCTTATTTCATTAAGCTTTTCACTTCTGCTACTTGAGATTTTCTCTTTCCTTTCTCATCTCCATTTTCCAATCATTTCTATTCTAACCTATGGAAGGCTAAGATCCCAAAGAATATGGGGGTCTTCTCTTGGCTTGATTCTTTAAGGAGGAAACGAGGATGAACATCATTGCCTATCTTCATAGTTCTTCCTCCCAGATGCTTGACCTGTCATTGTGTTGGTTCCTTTTGCTGTGTAAATATGAATTAGAGGATCTCAAACATATTTGATGGAGGTGTTTCTTTTACTACAAGCTTTTGGAGCTCTTTCAGAATAATGTAGGTTCCTCACCAAGATAACAACCAATCATAGAGGTGGTTGTTTTGCATCGAGTTTGAAGGAGAGGAAAATTTATGTGACAGACAAGATTACTTTGCGATTCGCTTAAGTGCCTTTGTTTCAAAGAAATGGGTAGGCAACTACATACACAGCACATTATGGTAAAAATGGGAAACTTTTGCTCTTCCATGAAGCAATCAGTAGTAATTATCTTCAGAAGTTGGTGAACTACTCAACAACTTCCATTGGTTCACAGAACCAAAAATTCACCCCAAATTCCAAATCTATCACTTCACAGCAAGAAATCACTTAATATACCCGAAAACCCTTCAGCATCATTCCCTCATAATCAAGAAAATCCCAATCCCCAAACAAAACTAAACCATATACAACACCAACCAAAACACACAAAACAAGACAAGAGTCAAGACAAAACAAGTACCAGTTCCTCGCAGAGCTTCTTCAAAGGCGAGCGAAATTCCGCATGGTCAGGAAAATCAGCAAACTTATAGAAGGAAACAACAACAAGAGAGACTGAATCCATCTCCTCCTCTTCGCATGCGCTGGGAATGGGAACGGTAGGAGAAGGTCCAGAGAAGCATCTGGAATGAGTCATACTCCGAGTGGGCTTCTGAAGGAAAGAGGATAGATGCGAAGGGAGAGAAAGGGAGGGTTTCAGAATAGGGAAAGAGGGATTGAATGTGATGAGATTAGGGTTTGAAGAAAAGGAAGAAGAAGAAGAAGAAGAAGAAGAGGAGGAGGAGGAGGGCAATGGCGATACCATTCCCAGGGCTAGCAATGGAGAAGCTCTATATCTGAGCATGGAGGCTGTGGACGACGAGTCGTTCGCCTTCTTCGTCCTTTCTTCGCTCTATTTTAATGTTGGGCTTTACTTTAGAAAAAGAAAAGCCCATAGTACTTCGGCCCGGGAACCAAGCCCAAATATTTCAAAATTAGTGAAGGTTTTTTTATAAAAAATATAAATAAATTAATTAAAATATCATTTTGGTATCATACTTTGGAGTTGGTTCAATTTTAGTTTATATACTTTCATTAAATCTTAAATTCAGTCCCTCAAAGTTATCTTTTATCAAAATTAATAAAATAATAATTTTTAATCAATAAAATATAATATAATATGTGAATATGTTTTTAAAATTTAGTAAAAATGTTATCGGATAACAAAAACATTTTTTAAAAAATCAAAAATTAATTAGTAGTGGAGATTAAATTTAAGATTTATTAAAAGTATAAAGACTAAATTTGAATAATTGAAAGTAGAAAGAATAAAACTAAACAAACTTCAAAGTATAGGTACCAAAATAACAATTTAAAGACTAAAAATAAACAAGCTTAAAAGTATAGGTACCAAAATAATAATTTAATAAAAAAAGAGTTGTGGAAGGAAATTACATATATAGTAAAGTAGACATATATTTATTTATTATAACTAATATATGATATTTAGTATAGTGTGGTAGATGTGTTAAATGAGAAATTTCCAGAATAATAGGTCATTTAGGAATATTTTTAAATATAGAAAAATGAGCTAAACTATTTACAATTATATAAAAAGTTTACTATCGGTAGACAGTGAAATTTTTCTATGTCTGTAAATAATTTGATATTTTTTTATAGTAATTTTTTGGTAATTTAACATAGATTGATAATAAATTATGTAATATTAAAATTGAAATAATTAAAAATTAATATGTGTTTCAAATTAAATTGAAAGACCAAAAACTAGCGAACCCTAAACAATGTTGTGTCTTCAATATAGTCACATTTGATCAAGTCAGTCTGGTTTGATCAAATTGAATCATATAGAAATGAGTCCAACATCAACTAAATAATAATAAAAAAATCTAAAAAATTTGCCCCAAAGCTCAAATAAAAATAAATAAGTTAAAAAAAAAAAAAAAAAGTGCCCACAAGAGGACTCATCCTTCATTTTTAAAGTTACAATCTCAAAAATAAGAATTAAAAAGGATATAGAAAATTTCAGAAAAAAACTCCAAAAAAAAGTTTAGAAAACTTAAGATTAAAAATCTTGTTGAAGATCTAGAGATCTCACGACACCAAATTGAACTTGAAGATTCGGTTTTGAGACAAAATTACAAATGGTTGAGATAAATCCTGATTTAAAAATAAGTGGTGAATCTCTCGAGACAAATTTACATTTGAAATAGAAAGAATCCGTAGATATACATGAAACGTTGTATTACACTATTCTCATATTATACTCATACGAAATTAATATAAAATTGAGTTCATTTTCACAAATTATTATTATTATATTTTAAATTTTGTGTGAATACAATGCATTACTTTGAAATTGAGTTACAAGAAAATATGTATTATGGACTATTTTTAAATACAGCAAAATGAATCAAAATATTTATAAATATAGCAAAATGTCATTGTCTATTAGTGATAGACATACTATCTTCTATCACTGATAGACACAGATGTAGTCTATCATTACTGTATTTGTAATTATTTTCAACCGTTTTACCATTTAAGATAATTTTTCTATTATTTATATTAAATTATTTTTAGAAACTGCAAAATCAAAACTAGAGTCTCAAATCAAATCTATAATCTATAATCTATATCCATAATCTATATCTATAAACTATTAAAAATGAGCAATCTTAGAAAAAAAAATTAGACTATTTTGCCCATTTATCAATTTTGAATTTACCCAATATACCACTTGCAATTAATTCTACTAATAATTTTATTCTTATTAAATTATCTTCTTTTAAATTAGAAAATAAATGCTTAATTAACACCCACCCACATTTTCTTAATATAACTTAATAATTTAATTAAAATATAAATTTGTCACTTCTTTCATTTATAAATTTATAAATATAAATATATCATTAATAAATAATAATAAAAATCTATTAAAAATAAGAGAAATTGTTGTGTATAGAAAAAAAAACAAAACTAATTACACATATAGAAAAGAGTACACCCGTACTTTTCTATTTTCCACTTTTTTTCTATATGTGTAATTAGTTTTTTTTTTCTATTTTTGAAAAGACCCCTAAAAATAATTCCTTATATATATATTTTTTTAAAAAAAAGTAATTAATTATAAACATTATATAGAAATACAAAAAGTTTTTCTACAATTTAAAGATTTTTTTTCTTTTAATTACAATTAATTGCAAAATTTCAAAAGTTTTGGAAAACCAAAAATTTGATAACAGTTTCTCATCAACAATTATAAAAATGACATTTTTTCATCAATCTTATACCAACACTTTCACCACATATTTGTTTAGGATTCTACTTTATTTATTTATTATTATTATTTTGTTATTTCAACCATGGTTTAAAATATCGATATCGATAGAAATATCGAGGTTTTAATTTTACGGAAATTTCGATGGAAATATCGATAAAATATCGATTTCAATGGATATACTGGAAAAATTATAAAACAAAAATTAAAAAAAATTAAATTAGTAAATAAACATTTTATTATTTTCAAATAAGTAAACATGTCTATTATTTATATTATATTTATATTAGTAGCATTTTAATACTTATTTTTTGTGTTTCGTGGAATTTTATACGATATAATGGAAAAATCGATTCACCTCTCATATCGATATCGAACCCATGGAAATGTGGAAATATCGACATATCGATGAAAATTTAATACTATGATTTCAACTAATTGTTCTCATATGGATATCTAATGGTGAGATTAGTTGGATAGAAGCTCTAGTCATTTATGATACTTTGCAGTTGTGTTCACCATCAAACATCACCATACTTTAGAGAAGATGTTAGAGTAGATATGTTAATTTAACCCGCGGGGATTCTGTCCCAGGGGGCGAATCCCTAATTTGGTGGGGAATGCGGGAGGGAGCGGGAAGGCTTTTCTTCCCGATGGCTAAACGGGGATAAGAATCATATTCCCTGTCCCCACCCCGCTTCAATATATATATAATTTATTAATTATCTCTTACACATATAGAGTAGTGAACTTTTATATATATATATATATATATATATATATATACTTATTTATTATTTCAAGTTGAAGACTAACTAAATTGTCCTAAACAACTAACTAGTCCAAATTGATTAGATGAAAAACATGAAAATCAAGTTGTTCTAATTGCATTAAGATCTAGGGAACATTAGGGTGAACATCTAACTTTCAAGCATCTAGCTAAATGTTCATTTGGTTCAATCCTAGGTTGGTTAGATCAATACTCTTCTAATTTGATTCACAAGCTAACCTAACCTACCGCTTTCTACGAATCAACATACAACCAAGTGTCACGAATTGAGCGTCAATCAAAAGTAGTAACCATACATCTACAAGCATACGATAATATGATAATAATCTCATAAAATAGAATTGAATCTAGTATACACTACAAGAATTTTCCCTTTTGTCGGCGCCACAAATCGTCGACGTAGGTCGAAAAATGCGTCGGCATAACCTATACCAATGCTAAACCTCCGTCGGCAAATTTCGTCGGCGTAAGTCCGTCGGCATATCCTTCCTCGGCGCGTAAAAAAAGGCGTCGGCGTATGTCGAAACTACCGACGGTCGTCGTCAAGTCCGACCGATGCCGACGCTAGCAAAATACGTTTGCTAAAGGTATATATGCCGACGAAGAAATATGGCGTCAACAGTTATTAAATACCGATGGTTCGAAAGTACCGTCGGCATATCCTCGCAATATCGACGACATACACTTGGCGTCGGTAGTTCTTCTATGCTAACGATTACAGTTTGTCGTCGACATATCCTTGAAATGCTGACGCCTGATAATACTTTGTTGCGTTGGCATATGCGTATTTTTTTCCAAAAAACTATTTTATAATTGTATTGTTTTTTTTAATGTAATCCTTTGTTGATTACTCTATTTTGTACCTAAAAGTAAACAAATTACATAACAAAGCTGCAATTCAACATTATCTTAAAAGTCTTACAAGTGTTTTACATAAACACGTAAATAAAGTTACATCACAAAAATAATAATTTAGTCCTCAAAACACATAACAATTAAGTAATTTGGTCTCTAAACAAATTAGAAAATAAAGTTCAGACTCTGGCTTCTAGTTAACTTGCTAAGAAAAGTGATCTTCATTGAAAGTTGGTCCTGAAAAACAATTAACAAAAACAAAAGTCAAAAACACATTTAAGAAAGTAATAAGTCACAAAAAACAACTTTAACATCATAAACATCTAGTAACACCCCAACTTTAACACTAATAACAACTCAACCCACATAGAAACAATAAAGATAAACATTCAAAGTCATCCCAACCCACATTTATCACATGTGAAGACAAAATAACAATACAACGTTCTAAACCATAAAACATCTCATCCCAACTTTCACCCTATATTCAACATAGATCTACCTCTATAAACAATCAATATCTCACATCATATTTAATACAAATAACATCTCAATTGCTACCATAACTGTAGGAATAGCAACAAATCTCAAACAACCATGTATGTAAGCACTCTACATATACAATCTTTAAGTCAAGTAACACATATCAACCCACATTTATCACCCCACATTGAAGACAAAATAACGATCTAAACTTATAAAATAAACCATAAAATGTAAATCTCAACAATCATATTAAGTTTTTCTAAATAATTTAACAACAAAAAATTCAAATCACAACAACATGAAGAAAAAAACAACTACAACAAATAAAAATTAAACAGAATGTAAATCTAAACAACAATACCAAATTTTCTAAATATTTTATGGAAGATTTACAGAGAAATAGGGAGAAGATGGCGGCGAATCCAACGTGGGTGGTGGTTGGCTCGTGAGCTGGTGGGAAGGGGAAAGATAGGGTGACGAGGTGCAGCAAATCGAGCAGGCGGCTAGCGAACGAAATCGAGCAAGCAGCTGGCGTCGGGCGTTAGGCGGCGAGCGGGAGAGGGAGAGTTTGAGAGAGGGAAGAAGAAATTTTTTTGCAGCAAGAGGGAGAGGGAGGGGCGGCGGCAACTTGAGAGAGGGAAGAAATGTTTTGAGATTATGAGGGAGAGGGAAAATAAAATTAGGGTTTTGTATGTAGTTTTGCCGACGCCATAAGTGATGTGTTGGTATAGCCCACCATATGCTGATGCCGATTAATATGCCGTTGACATTGATCCATTTTTTACCAATGGCAATAATCAACCGACGGCAAAGGACCATTTATGCCGACGCTAACTAAAATGTCGTCGGCATAAGCTCCTCTCTACCGACGCCTACATTTCAACCATCGGCAGAGCCGTTTTTAGCCGATGAAGCTTTGAACCGTCGATAGAGCCACTCTTTGCCAACGCCATTTTTTGGCGTCGGCATAGGTAAATTTTCTTGTAGTGATACAATATGAAACTCAGTTCGAAAACTCATCAATACATTGAAATAGGGAAAAGATCCTGAAACCCAAGCTAGAAACGATTACCTTAGTCCATAATCGGCATTTTTGACATCATTTGACTTGATTATAGAAAGAAGATGGAAAGAACTATAAAATCTAATGTTGTAGATGGATAGAGCACAAAAAAAGGAAGAAAATGAGTGGCCATACGCTCAAAACGGTCACCTAGATCAAAAGATATCATCTAAAAACTAAATAGTAGTTTTTATACTGCGAGACAGCACCACGATACTACGGGCAGTGCCGCGGTGCTGTAGTGGCAGTTTCAAATTTTGATTGTTTTTTGCCTTTTTTGGCCTAATTGCTTCGTTAGAACTCCAAATTGGTCCATTTCAGCTCCGCTTTCTTCCTAACACTCGATTCTAACTCTAAATTGCTCGATACCTACAAATAACATATTTATGCACATTAATTATCATCAATGGGCAAGATTAGAGACATTACGATAGCACATTTTAGGTGCTATCAAACTGCAACTTTGATTCATTCAAAGTACGTGAAAGAAATGTTAATGGTTCTTAAAGATCGTGCAACGTCACAAATTATCAACTTTGTATGACGTTATATCGAGTTTCTCAATCTTACATCTATTACTCCATCACCCTCACAATTCAAACATTTATCGAAGATCTCGATCCAGATATATACAAACACACATGAAGAAATTATGAGATTTCATGAACTTTAATTTCGAGTTAACCAATTGTATGAAACAAGTGCTAGGATTAAAACCATAGCGTAGAAGAAACATATCAAAACCCTAACTCAAAATTAATATTAAGATTTTGAAATACCACTACATTGGTAAATAAAATCTAAAATCTTAGGTTAAACATACTGTATAAAATAAAATATTAGAGAAAAAGAACCTACATGTTTAGAGAAAGCAACAACTGGATCACCACCACTTGGAGTCCTTCCTTTTCTCTAAACCTTGAGGAACGGTTTGTGGGAACCTTTGTAAGGAAAAAAAATACAGAAAGCTCTTTTTGTTTTGAGAGAATTTTTTGAGAGAGAACGCCAATCCTTTTTTTTTCCTGTTACAAACTATATAAGAAAAGGAGAGAAAGTGGGAAACGTGGGTGTTATCACATGTATTAAGTAACTCCCCTACGTGGGAGTTACAACAAAAAAAAATTAATTTAATTAACTAAATTAATAATTAATAATTAATAATTAATTAAATCTAATTTAATTAACCAATTCATTTAAATAATATTTAAATGAACATCTCTCACATAACCTATAGTTTTAATTCAATTAATTTAATTAAATCAAATTTAATTAAATTAGATTAAATTAAATAACTAATTAATTCTCCAATTAATTAATTACAAAAAATATCAAATATTTAATTTTAACCTGCATTTGAATCAAATTCAAATATATTTCTCTCATAACCTATAGTTTTAATGTACATATAATGCGCATTAATTTTAACATATAATTTTAATATAAATCTAATTCATATTAAAATAATATTTGAATAATTTCAAATATTTAATTCTCTTATAAATTAACTTTGAATCATATTCAATATTATATTTATACTATAAAGTTTAATTTGTAAAATAAACTTTATATTATAATGTATCATCATACATTATACTTTTCCCTTAGTAAGTTTGAACTTTTCAAATTTCATCCAAGAATTAATTACCTCAATATTCTTTACAAGCTAGGAAGGGGACCTAATGGGCCTACAAATCAGAAGCTCCAACGACATGAGATTAACGGGCTAAACTCATTAACCACATTAATCAATATTTGTTAACTGTGGGTACACTCCACTAAAGACCCACAGCTGCACTCTTCTCACTGTAGATATATTTTTGTGTCCACGGATATAAACCAATTACAGCAAGTTAGTCCTTCACTAGTGTTCGTAACACCAGTTGGGTCAAAATACCGTTATACCCCTGAGTTACTTCTAAATCCTTAAGTACTAATGCTCCTCTAATGGACAACTTGTTTATGGTCCAACCATCAAACAGAAATCCCTCTCAGGCCAGTGAGAGGGTAGAGCCCTTTGTTCAAGTCCTGGAGACACCACTTAAGAGAACACTTATCTACTTACCCTAAAGTCGGGAAGGAGTAAAATTCATCTTGTATAATTATGTTCACAGCTCCCCACTCAGTTTTGTCCCCAAAATGGTAGGCATATTGAGTTGGCAAATGAGCCACTCTCACCCATACAAATCAAAGGACAATCTCTTGTGAACAGGAGTTCATAATATACTCAGGATTAAGACTAAGTTGCCTAGGTCAACCTATTGAAATAGAAACCTAACTAGTCAACGGAGTTACATCTAGTGGTTACTATTTCGTGGTCCAGTCTTATGCAAACTCATTGCATAGGACACCCCCATTCGCATGTCTCCTACACGAACGCGTTGGATCATTGTGTTTGTATCAAATACAAAGTGAGTCGTATCCATAGTGTTACCAGGATAAGGTACCCAGCAATATCCTTATACTATAAACCCTTTAGGCTATAACATGAACATTGATCCTCATATGTCTCTACATATTGTTCAAGACTCATAAAACAGCATAGGATGTTAGTTTATTGGATTTTAGGGTTATTAAAACAGGAAAATTTCATAAAATGACCCATTTTGATAAAACTTCTCCACCAATGACTCATTAATAAAAACTTTTCTATGGTTGACTCTTTTTCTATGTGAAGTATCATTTTTACCCCTACAATTTTAAAACAATTCGGCGCACGCTCCCACACTCTCGTCGCTCATTTCGCTTTCAAGTTATCCGTTTCTCTCTCAAGCTCGTCTTCTTCCTCACGCTCCTTCTTCGAACGTTTCTGAGCTGCTCGTCGATTGTATCTTCCATTCACGATCATCTCTTCACTCATTTACTATCACTCAACGCTCGGTTCTCTTCCATTCTCCGAGAGGTATGTGCATGTTCTATTAAACAATCTCTGGGCTTTAGGGTTGATCGCATAGAGTGTAATACACGATCATTTAGGATGTAGACACACGATCGCGTAGGTTTAGATAAAAGATCGCTGAGTATTTAATAAACGATCGCTTATCTTGTCATACACGATCGCTTAGCTTAGTATACCCGATTGCTTAATTGTTCATATGTGACCGCTTAGTATAGGGTGAACGATCGCATAGTATAGGGTGAGCAATCGCGTAGCTTATATTACACGATCGCTTAGCTGTTCATACATGATCGCTTATTACAGGGTGCATGATCGTTTAGTATAGTATGCACGATCGCGTAGCTTAGTATACACGATCACTTAGTTTATGATACATGATCGCGTAGTTTGTGATACACGATCGCTTATATATTCTGATTACTTATCTCTTATTTAATGTGTCTGTTTTGTAGAGTTGAGATGACGCTTTTAGTACCAGTTGAAAAATACTTCCCTGCTACTGTGTCTTGTTTGGTGCACATTGACAACACAAATGAACTAATCAAGAAGAAGCTTACTGAATCGCAGTTGGGCATGTTTAAGAAAACATGCTTTGGACCACTACTAGACGTGAATCTCGTCTTCGATGGACAACTGATCCATTATTTTCTGTTGAGGGAGGTCACTGATGACAATCCGGATGTTGTAAGCTTCAACATATTGGGGAAAAAGGTCACATTCACTCAGGATGACTTCAACTTGATTACCAGTTTGTGGCCTACCGAGCAAAGAGTTGAACGGGACACCAACAGTGACAGGCTACGGGAAGTCATCCTTGGACCAAATGTAGATAGTAAACCAGTTCTCTGTAAGGATGTAGAGAATGCGTTTGCAAAGGCCAGATTTGCAAGCGATGAAGATGCAGTGAAGGTTGCATTGGCCGTGTACATAGAGACTGTGTTGATGGGAAAGGACAAGAAAACACAGTTCGATTTAAGGACACTAGGGATAGTTGACGACACGGAAGTATTCGTTAATTATGGTTGGTCATCGGTCATCTACAGACGATTGCTGGATAGTCTGCAGACCATACTGCGTGGGAAGAAGGAGACCCACGAGATAAAGAAACAATCAAATCCCAAACATGTCACATATTATTGTGTAAAGGGATTTACACATGCCTTCCAGATAATTACATTTCAATAAAGTTTATTCAACTGATATGTATTGTTATATATATACTAACTACATGTTTACATAATGTAGGTATGGGCTTACGAGATACTGTCATCCTCAAACAAGTTCATAGCCACCAAAAGTAACAAGAATGCAGTCTCACACATTCTGAGGTGGACATGTTCTCAAGCTCCATCGTGGAAGACGCTCGATCAGAATGTCTTCCAACCCAAAAAGGTAAGAATACTCATCAATATAGTTTACACTGCACGATCGCATATACTAAATTACACGATCGCTCAGGTTATACTACACGATCGCGTATCTTAAACTGCACGATCGCGTAGCTTAAACTTCACGATCGCATAACTTAAACTACACAATCGCGTAGCTTATTATACAAGATCGCATAGCTTAAACTACATGATCGCATAGCTTAATCTACATATGACTGACATGTTGTCACATTTTATGCATATCAGACGATCGTTGTATCAAGGCTTACACTCACACTACCTGAGATTCGGTACAAGGAAAATCGCACTGCTAGGACTGATCTCATCCAAGTTAATGACGAACGAACAAACCAGACTGAGGATGAGGATGTCCCATCAGGTGGTGATGGTGAGGTTGGAGCTGACCATCAGCAAGCGGATGAGGGGCAGCATGATGCGGTATTTGATGAGCAATATGAAGCCCCTGAAGCCAATCCGCTTATTCCTGAGAAGGGTAGGGTAGTGGAGCAACTTGTGGTAGAGCCAACCCCAACCACACGCAGTGAAAGACATGCAAAGTCAAAATTCTTTCTCATTGCAAGTATTGATAATTTAATTGATAAATCGTGTTTCGAACAGAAAATCTGACCAGCCTTTATATCCTCATCATTCAGACAATTATGTGGTATTGTGATGAGATCATCATATAATGAACCGTCTGATGGTCTTGGTATGTCTACAAACGGTTGAGTTGGCATAGTGGACTGCATCTGAACTGAAGGCATCGCCATAGATGGAATGGGAGCAGCTGGTGTTGGAACATTAATGGAAGGTGTTGGAATGTGAATGGAAGGTGTTGGCATGGTTGGTGCTGCATAATTTGTTTCTAGTACATCCTCGGCATCAAAGTGCGGACTACATGTAGAGTGGATATTGTGACCAATCTACTCTTCATTTTCGTCATCCCCCAAATTACATCGCTCTATATTTCTACCTAGGGAAGACATGGTTAGAATGTGTGTTGGAATGGGTGAAAACCCGACATTTTGAGCAGTTGGATTACACTGCTGGTATATATCGTCTGTGTCCAACCCATGTCATTCGTGGGGTGTAACTGATACAAACAATTGCATTTGGGATGCATCAGTGCCTTCTAGAAAGAAGCTAGGGTCTTCATCATCCACTATGTCCATTGGAGGAGCTTGCATCGATAGATTGTAACAACATTTGATGTGTATGTTCAGCATATACGGATCGATGTTCAGTCGTTGGTATAGAGTGCTCACTAATTCACTACACGTTATATCCTTTCTAACCTTTAGACTTTTCAGCTGACCTCCAACATAATTTCTACCGGACTGATCCCAATCCCCACCAAACCTTACAAAGATGCGAATTGGTGTCATTGGTCTGCAATCAGAAAACACGCAAGTTGGGTTCGAGTTGCAATTAAAATATGCGATTTAACATCAAATAAGATAAGCGATCGCCCATATAAAGTAAGCGATCGCTCATTCAATTCATACACGATCGTTCAGTATGTAATGAGCGATCGCCTACAACTTGGTATGAGATCGCATACAATTAGCTATGCGACACTCATCAATATATAAGCGATCGCATAGCAAGTTGTATGCGATCTCATATCGAGTTGTAGGCGATCGCTTATCCAGTATAAGCGATCGCATATGTTTTTTTAAACGATCTTGTATTTATTAATACGCGATCGTTTATGAAATACACAACGATCTCTTACACTGATTTGAGCGATCTGAAAACATGTATCTTCGTAATCACTTACATTGACCTGACGATTCTGCGTTTTTCGGTTTGGACGAAATTTTTTTATTTGTATCCAAAGAAAAAATAGACGGAATGAAGTCGAAAGCGACGGACAGGGAGAATGTTCAACTGAAACTCTGAGATATCAGTGGGAGAAAATGCTTTGGGAGTTCGACTGCCAGTGAATAAACCGTGATAGTGATATTCCATTGTTGTATCAATAACATTCAATGTTGTTGGTAGAATATTAGTTCAAAATAAATGCTTTGGTACAATGTTGGTGTTGCATTCAATAGCTGAGAAGTGGATACTTAGTCACTGTGAGTTCAGCTGAAGAGAAGAAGAAGAAAATGATGTTTTAAAAAGTTAGGGATAAAAATGGTATTTCACATGGTAAAAAGGTCAACCATAGAAAAGTTTTTGAGATAAGGTCATTGGTGGAGAAGTTTTATCAAAATGGGTCATTTTATGAAATTTTCCATTAAAACAAGATAAAATAATCAATAACATTTATTGAATAATAATTAATAACAATTTATTGATAGTCAAAATACAACATTTACTATCTACGAGTTTTATGGCACAAAACCTATCAACAAGTACCACTAACCACGTGTGAAATAAGTTTAGTTCGATGGATATAAATGGGAGTTAACAACCAAGAGATTTATGGCCAAATTCACCACCCCTATTGTACTAAAAAAATAAAAGTATAGTTAGCCACATTTTGTATGATTTTTTTCAATATAAATGTAAGAAGCTATATGGTGTTAAATAACCAAACATAATACGTGCATTAGACGTGATAAATCACTAGTTGTTTAAATGGATAAAAAAGCGGACCAAATAAATGATAATTAAAGAATCATATGCATAGAAAATCATATTTGAATATTTCATTCCATACTTCTTTCCATCTCTAAAATAGACATCCTTAGTCATTTACTTTAATTGGATTTATTGAAAATCTTTTCAACTTTTTTTTTTATCTTGAAAATATATATATTGTTATGTGACAATTGTTAAAGGATAGGCTGCACCGATTAAGAAATGAATGATAATTAAAAAATAAAAAGTAAGTATAGAAAATCATATTTGAAATTTTCATTTCCCTTGCTTCTTTCTACCTTTAAATGAATAATACATTTTTTTTCCAAAATAGACATCCTTAGTTATTCACATTAATTGTTTCAAAAGAAAATTATCTTTTCAACCTTTTCTTCTTTGACTTTGAAAATATGTATAGTTATGTGACAATTGCTAAAAGGCAGGCCAAAACTCAAGGATATCTATCACATCTACAAATATCTTGAAAGAGGAAGGGAGTGACTTATAGGGCGCATCGATGATAACTAGAGAATAAAGAGTAACTATAGAAAACCATATTTGATTTTTTCTTTTCCCTTACTTCTTACTGGGAAAAAAACCTTCCACTTCTACCCGTAGGAATAAGCAGAAAAATAATAGCTCTCCCGATCTCCATTACAAGAGTACTCTCTCAAAGCTTTTATACTACTTACACTCTTTCCCACTCTCAAATTAGAGAATACATAAAGGGAATTTAACTAGAGTTAGCGCACTAAGCTTAAAGTGTTTCTAACTAGGACGACTTGAAACTAGAGGCATAGGCTTCTTTTATAGGCTTAAAGTCCATCTTCATTCTTTAATTTAACCGATGTGGGACAACTGCACTTCTAATATTTTACCAAAAACCCAACAAATTCCACCTTGGCAAGATATTTGAAGAATCCACAGCTTCTGTAATATCCATTGTCTTCACCGACAAGAATTATAACCTACTCCACCATAAAGAGTAGACAGCTTGGAATGCCACCTTCTAAGATTGACCTTTTTCGTCACATGCCGCGATAAACTTTGCTGATATTTATGGTGCAACTTCCACTTACTTGGCTCACCTTGAAGTCCTTCAGCCATCGACACAACTTCCACCACACATCTTGCATAACCGTCAAGTCAATGCCCGTGTGCAAACTTGTAGAACCGCTAACATCACATTCTCTATCATGGTAAAGCGGACATACCACGAGGATGATTTCCATCTTTTTTAGAGGAAGTCACCGTCTCCCCTAGCGAGAAAGACAAGGTCTGCATCTAATCAAGAGCCCTTTGATGAACTTGCTCTGTTTTTCATGTGCTCAGACTGTCCACATTCCCATCAGCCTATCTTCTGCTCGAAGACTATCTTCTTTGAACCTCCACTGGAATCACTCTGGAACTGTACTAGAACACCATCACCGCTTAACTTGCACTTGCGTAACCTAGCTTGTATTAACACATCCCTGACTTGCACTTGCCACAAAAGCCAAAGTTGATCATTCCATCAAATTTCTCCACATCAAACTTTATTAAACTTATAAAGCTTGACATATCTGCTTCTCTTCCTAGCAAAATAACAAATAGTGAACAACTCACACTATTCACAATACCATAGCCTGTTTCAAGAATTCTTTTCTAATGTGGAAACTTAGACGATGCTGCAACCACAGAGCCTACTCAGAAATTCAAGAAACTCTGAACCTAAAGCTCTGATACCACTTGTTGGGAAAAAACCTCACACTTCTACTGTAAAAATAAGCAGAAAAATAATAGAGAAATTAAAAGAAAGCAGTAAAACTAGAAACACAAGAATTAACGTGGAAAACTCCCAACTTTGAGAAAAACCACGGAAAAGAAAAATCTACTATGTGAAAAATTGTTATAATCACACTGAATAATTCTCTCTCCGATTCCAATTACAAGAGCACTATCTCAAATCTTTTATACCACTCACACCTTTTCTCACTCTCAAATTAGAGAATACAAATTTAACTAGAATTAGCATACTAAGCTTAAAGTGTTTCTAACTGGGACGACTTGAAACTAGAGGCATAGACTTGGAGTCCATCCTCATTCTTCAATTGAACCGATGTGGAATAACTGCACTTCTAATATTTTGCCAAAAAATCCAACACTTGCTACCTTTAAATGAATAATACACATTTTTTCCCAAATAGACATCCTTAGCTATTTACTTTAATTGATTCAAAAGAAAACCATATTTTCAACCTTTTTCTTTGATTTTGAAAATATATATTATTATGGGGCTACTACCAAAGGGCCTGCCCGAGACTTAAAGGGACCCCTTCCATGTATATTTCTTGAAATGGGAAGAGAGTGCCTCGTTGGGTGCACCCATCAAGTCGAGGCAACCACACTTATACTAAAAGGGGGTAAAGAAAGCCTGAGCCAACTGATGGATTACCAAGCTTGGCTGAAGAGCCCCTAGATTAAGAACTTCCATATGAGAGAATCAAAATTAACAATTAAAAAAAAAATCTGCACAAAAGCTAAACACATGCAGATCAATGGAGAGAAGGGAGAGGAAATTGTTTCATAAGGGAGAGAGAGGAATCTAGTATATAACAACTTTTAAGGTTGTATTTGGAAATATAGCAAAAACTAAAAATCTTTGGCAAACCACCATTTTTTTTTTCACGTGTTGAGATTATTCCCAAATCTCATTTTTCTAAATTTAGATCTTCAAATCTCTATTATTCAATTTTTTTAAAATTTTATGTATATCTTCTTTTTTTTCTTTTTTTTTTTCCGTTTTGCTCTTTTAATTTCAAATCTATTATTCAAATACAATTTTAAAATTTTAATTTTCTCAAACACTTAGCTCCGGAGACCTACTCCAATCTATTAATAGGTAATGGAATCTTTTGTATATTTTTTTTTTTTTTTGGGTTATGATTTGAATTTTAGATTTGGTATTTCTGGATTAATGAGTTATTTGGTGTCTATAGGGTATTTTCGTCTTTTGATAATTGGTAATTAATAATCTCTTGAAAATCATTTTGTTATTTTTTTTAAAACTTTGAAACGTTTTCTCTATTTTTCAAAATGAATCTTTAAAATTTGTTATTTATTTTGTTAACCCAAAAAAGATTACTAAAATATTATTTTAAAGATTTGTGATAGCACTAAAAATGTGATGTGCTTATGCCTTGTAGCGTCGAGCTCAACGTAAAACTAAGCATTGCGACGCTCTCCTCAGGGACAAAATATTAATTTTGGTCTTCTCTTTTTCAGTTGATGCAATTGGTTCTTTTTAGCTTCATTTCATCAATGCTCCGCTCTACCCTTTGATTGCTTGAAACCTACAAAACAATCAAATAAAGACATAAAATGCAAGAATAATCTCGAATTAAAAGAAGCAAGATAGCACATTTTCGGTACCATCAATTTGCTATATTTGCAAATCTTTTTAAAATTTGCTATATTTACAAATAGGTTAGCTCTAGTTTGTCACCCATTACAATTATTTCAAATTTAAACTTCTGATTTCAAATGAGGTAGTACTTAACAGTTCCCGCTAACCTATGGCTCTCTTAGGCTATAAAGTTTCCCATTAATGTGGATCTGGGGTTTGCTCAAGCAACTTTGTTGATTAAAATTGAACTAAGAAATCATATATAAGATAAGTGTGACAAGTTCAAAGAGATTAAGGGAGGTCAAACCCTAATTAATTCAATATAATAACTATAAGATATTTTTTTGTGATGGGCTATAAACTCAACCATCTAAACAAAAATGTTTTAAAGTGAAACTAAGAACATGTTTGGACATTTTGAAATAGTTAAAATTATTTTCTTCATGTTAAAAACACTCTGAATCCTACCTTTTAATCATTCAAAATTAGCGATATAAAAATTCGTTTAAAAGTTTGTTCGGTGTCAAATATCAAATAAAAGTTACGTTATTACTAGTGTATGTCATGTATGTCATGGAAAGGCATACTCCAATCTCACAAAACCTTGTTGAGTGTCAAATATACATAAAAGTTATTACTAGTGTTGTGGGTAATTTTGAATATGATGAAATAGGCCAGATGCTAGGAAAAATAGAAAAAAAATAAATACATAATGAAAGTGGATATGAGCTCAAATAAGTCTAAGGTCAACTATTCCTTAGAGTAGTCAGATCTAATTGTTGACTTTTTGGCCCTTAATCTCAAATTAATTAATATTTTGATGATAACAACATGATTTTATTTACTAACAATTTCATTAATTTGAATAGACTATAGCGTAGAGCTCGGAACAATGATTCTGGCGCTTCTTGAATCATCCAAATTGGAGTTCAAACGAAGAAGTTATTGCCGAAATAAAGTTAACAGAAAAATACTCGAGATGATGACGTGGCCAAATTAATCATTAAATTGGAATAGAGAATGCCACTTAGAGCCATAGAGGGAGTGATACATTAGACTTAATTTTATAATTGGTGGATTTTAATTTTATTTAAAAGAAAAGAAAACTAAAAAGATATTAATCTTGAATTTAAAAAAAAATTAATTTAATGTTATATATACATTTGTGTCTAACGACTAGCTGTTTTTAAAAGTAAATGAATTTAATATTATATTTGTTTGTGTCTAACGGCTAGTTGATTTTAAAATTTAAAAAAAGATTACTTTTTTACTTTTAATCTCAACCACTCAATTTGATTTTTATACAATTCGATGGCTCAAATTCAAATTTAATTTTTTAGCGAACTTCCCTCTTCTTTTAAACTTTATCTTCCCCAAAATTGTTTCAACTTTTTCACACTTTTCAATTCTCAAAATTAACAAAAGGCCACCATTGTTGTTCTCTCTTCAAGCTTCCAATTTTTATTCTTTTATCTTATTCTTGAGAGAAATTTATATTGTACGGTGAGGATTAAAGTGTGTGAGCTCAAATTTGTACACTCACTCTTTTTGGAGAGTTTTATTGTGTGATTTAAAGCTTTCAACAACATTAGAACGGTTTGATCCTAACACGTGGAAAGGATCAAGTTTGCTCTTGAACCCGAAAAAGGAGCAAGGTAGCGGTTCGGCTCTCATCCGTGGAAAGAGTCAAAGAAAATTTTTAATCGAAATCACAAGAGGCGCTTGGAAAAGTGGATGTAGGTCGAGTTTGACCGAACCACTATAAAAATTACGGTGTCTTCTTCTCTAACTCTTTCCTAATTATTTTTTTTATTTAATTTTAATTGCATGCTTTTGTTGGTTGAGATTGATTGAGTTTATTATTACATATTTTTTTATCAATCTTGTTATTTGGCAGGGTTTTTATTAATTTATTTTAAAAAGTATTTAATTAGTTTAAATTGGGCATATTTTTCAAACAGTTTAATTAAACCCTATTCACCCCCTCTAGGGTTGCCATACCGATCCAACACTAATCCTAACCTCTTTAGGATTATGAAAACTCACATCATAATCTTGAAGGAAACTCTTGGTCATTTTCTTAATATATACATCATTATAACCATATATGAAGTAATTTCAAAATCTGACTTTTTCTTTATTCCACAGTTCTCCATCTATGACGTTAACATCATAACTTTTTTTCCTGGTTTCCCAAGTTGGTCCTCTCTTCCTTAAATCACAAATTTACCATTGAACCACATGAAAAGATTAAATGAGATTTTTCGACCAAATTTTGGCATCAGTGATAACACAAAAAATGTGTCTTGCTTTGCTTAATTTGAGGTTGTTCTTAGGTTTTATATGTTTATTTGATGACTTTTATAGATTTCGAGCATCTAAGAGGTAAACAGAGCGTTAGTGACAAAATGGAACTAAAATGGGTCAAAACGAAGCTCAAACACATCAACTAGACAAAAATTACGAAAATGCCACAGAGGGCAAAGCATCGTGCACGACGCTTCAGACTTGAGAGCACAATATTCTGTAATTGCCGAGAGCGTCGTAGCGCTATGAAGTTCAAGTCGCGCATCCGTTCGTGAGCACCACGATGCTAGCCCGATTTCTTTAAATATTTTTCAGTTGCCTAGGGTTGGGGGAGGGGAGAATTCCAACCCATTTCTTTTGTTCTCCTCTCTAGTTTTCCTCTGTATTTTGATCTTTGATGTATCTATTTTCATGTGCTTGTGAGTTTTTTAATAGAATTTTAGCATGTTTGTTGGACTCAATTATGTTTTAGTTATATATATTATGATCATATATCAGACGCTTGTATATTTATGGTTCTTGTTTTAGATTAACATTTAATATGTGACATTTAATCTTATGTTGATCTCTAAAAAACAATAGGTTAGTTTAGCTTGCGAATAGAATACGATAAGTATTATTCTAACCAATCTAGAATTGAATCGAATGAATATTTAATCATGACTTTTCCTATTGAATATTTCACCTAATGTTTCTCTACACCTTAATGCAATTAGGACAAACTTGAATTCACATGCTTTTCATCAATTCAATTTTAGACTAATTAGTTGATTAGGACAATCATTGGTTTTTCCAACTAGTTCCATTAGGTGTAAGCAAATACTAAATTCAGGTAATGAGAATTCAAAGATTAATTTTGTTGCATGTATTTTATGCAATTTAAATTTTCTTGCAATCAACTAATCTCACAACCCCCTTTAGCTACTTAGAATTGTAAACCATTTAATTTGGAAGCTCTTCGGTTCCCCGCGTTCGACCCGTACTACCACTACTACAAACATTTAATAGGAATAATAAATTTATTTGGTGCTGAATTAGACGACAAATTCCGCTCGACCAATAAGCAACTATTCTACCTAATTTGTGTTGGAAAATTACCAACAACACAAACTAAAATTCCAAACTTGAATGTGTGGTAGGGTAAAAATAAAGTTTAAAGAAAGAAAGTATGATGTGCATATCCATGATGAAGAAGAAAATCATAAACCAAAAATTGGAAAATTGGAAAAAGAAAAGGATAATCATACATATTTTCCCCATTTGATGATATGACACTTATTTGAAATGGACGAATAATTGTTTGGCACAAAAATTTTGTCAGTCATTGTTGTGGAAAACATAATTGGGCGGCCATTTTTTATTTTTTATTTTTTTTTTTATCCACTTTGAATTCTTGATTATCATTTATCAAAATTGGCAGCCATTTGAGACTTTGCCCAATTGCCACTCACCAAAAAGCCTATAACTCTATAACCCCAAAAAGCATTTTATCAGCCATATGTCGTCAAGCTTTATGTCGTCAAGCTTCAAACGTCATCATTTATTACATTATTAAACACACTAGAAGGTGGGGTTTCTTAATTTCATTTTATTTTCTCTCTACTTTTTTACTTTTTATTTATTTTGTTTTCTTCTACTTTTAAATAATGTAAATGTTATACACCATCAAAACCTTTTAAAAATATAATGAATGAAGAGTCATGCTTAAATTTGGATTGAAAAACAAAGATAAATATGAAAGTGAAGAGATCAAAATAGGCTCTTTTTGGAAGGTTAAATTATATATATATATATAAAAGGGGGAAATAAACTTTTGGTCCTTAAGGTTTGAACTAAGTGTCTATTTGGTCTCTGAGGTTTCAAAATAAACACTTTAGTTTCTGAGGTTTGGTTAATGGTTCTAAATGGTTCTTGGACCGTTAGTTTGACTAACAAAGAATGACGTGGAAGTTAAGTGCTGAGTGTATATTGATGATTGAGCAAATATATTAATTTAATAATAATTTGATTGGTGACGTGGTTTATTCTCTTCTTATCTATTTTCTATCTTTATTTTCAATTTTTTCTAAATGTTTGTTCTATTCCCAGACTCACTTCGTCAATGTCTCTAGCTCCAATATGCGCCCTTCGGTTTCATCTCTTCATCTTCCATTTGGGTTTCTTAATCTTCTCCTTCATGAGCAAATATTGGGGCCTCACGCTCTTGACTTCAGTGCAAACATCTTTCAAGTCCATGAATGCACCACTATAAACCTAGTCTTCTTCTTCCTCTTTCTTTTCAAGCTTCTTATTGATTCTTTGCATCCTCTGATTTTTTTTTCTTTTGCTGGAATTTGTTTGCCTTTGAAGAAGAATCACCCAATAATTTGCATGCTGAAATGAGGAAGAATGTGAGAAAGGAAACAAAATGTTTTTTGAGTGTGATCTTTGAAATGCAACACATGTCCAAAAATTGCCACATGTTTTAGTCCTTTATTTTTAACAATCTCAAACCCAAAAACAAAATGTAGTAATTTGGATTTCATTATCACAACTTCCTCTTCCGACGTGATCTACTCAGAATTGCCTCCATGACACCACGCCGTCATTTTCCCTCTAGTAGGAGTTCGAATCAGACCAGTATGGGGAGGACGCTGGTAGGAGTTTCGTAACCGGTTGTAGTGTGAGACTTCAAGAAGTTATCATAAGAGGAAGACAGGGACAAGCCGAGGGATGGCGAATTGGAGCTGGAGATGTCAGTGGCTTAGTTCTTCTTGGATTAAAGTAGACATTTTGGTTCTTCTGGGGGCATTTTCATGGTGAGAAAATACAGACTATACAAAAACAGAATGAAAAAATCGAAAATGAAGATGGAGAAGAGAAAATGAAAGAATAAGCCAAGTCACCAATTAAATTATTATTAAATTAATATATTTGCTCAATCATCAATATACACTTAACACTTAACTTCCACATCATTTTTTTGCTAGTCAAACTAACGGTCCAATGACCATTTAGAACCATTAACCAAACCTCATGGACTAAAGTATCTATTTTGAAATCTCAGGGACCAAATAGACACTTAGTTCAAACCTCGGGAACCAAAAGTATATTTTACCCTAAAAAAAATATCCCTGAACTTTAAAAACCTTGAAGTTTGATTTTTTTTTTTTTTTTTACACAACCATTGAAGGCTTTGTGGTTAAACTCATGGACGAAAAAGTTTGTGTCTAGTTATGTGTCGCTTAAGTGAACAAATCTAATCACATATGGGAAGTAATAAATTTGGAGTTAGGAATAGCAAAAAAAGGGAAGATGAAAGAGCATAAAATTGGAGGCATGGGGTTGAAAGGAGGAAGACAACAAGCGTATGGTTCACATATGGTTATGTGTTTATACTTTTTCTCATATATGTGCTTAGATTTGTTTGCATACGTAGATACAAACATATTCGGTTTATGAATCTAATGGCAAAAGCCAGTAAGGGTTGTTTTGAAACAAACTTCAAGGGTTAAAACGAAACTTTTCAAAGTTTGGAGGTATAATTGAAATCAATTCATAGTGCATGAGAATTTTTTTTATATATAATTTAACCATTTTAAAAGTTTAAGGACCAAAATGAACAATTTGAAAGTACATGGACCAAAATGAATAAAAGTTGAATGTATAGATAACCAAAATTAATATTTTGAAGTACAAGAACCAAAGTGAGCCAAAGTCTAAAATACAGAGACTAAAGTAGTACTAAAATTTGTTTCATTTTTTTTGTGTATAGCTTCTATTTGATTCTTAATAATTTAGCTGAATCTAACAAATCATTCATGATTAGTAATGAGCTAATCTTCTCTATTTACCCAACGATTCTACTCGATTTTATTAAGTTTAGAGCTAAGTTATAAAAATGAGAAAGAAATTGGTGGGGTTTTTTATGAGTAAAATTTAGGTTTAATAAATTATTTATAAGGTTTAAGTTAAACTTTTCTTTAAACATTAAAATTAAAAGTAAGTTTAGAGCTAAGTTATAAAAATGAGAAAGAAATTGGTGGGGTTTTTTATGAGTAAATTTAGGTTTAATAAATTATTTATAAGGTTTAAGTTAAACTTTTCTTTAAACATTAAAATTAAAAGTAAGCTAAAATCATAAAAATGAAATTAAAATTTTTAACTCATATAGTATAGATAAAATGAAGTTAAAACATATATAAATTATAAGAACCAAACTTATAACTTGGCATTTTAAGTATAAAGATTAAATTATCATTTTAGTTATTTATCATTTTGTCTTTATATTTGGCTTTAATTTTTTTTTTTTTTTTTTTTTTTTATAAAATCTTTATTCTTATGGTTTTGTTCCATCTTGTAAAGTATCTCTAACCCACCCATTGTAAATGTGGACAACTGCTGTACAAGTATCTCTAACCCACCCATTGTAAATGTGGACAACTGCTGTACGATTCTTTTTTTTTTTTTCTTTTGTCCTTTGATATGCTAAAAAAGGCGATAAATTAGTATTCAAAATCAAGGATTAAAATATCAATGTCGATATTGATATTGACATTTCACGACGGATATATCTACAAAATATCGATATCGGCGGATATTTTTGTAAATCACGAATTTTATAAAATTTATTTAAATTAATAATTAAGTTATTTTTACCCTCAAAATAAGTTATGGATATTATTATTAGTATTCTTGTTCATATTGGACTAAATAAGTGACATTTTAATGTATTACAAACATTAATAAAAGATGTTAGAGATATCCATAGATATTTAATATCGATATCGAACCCTTCAATTTACGTATATATCCAAATATAGCAAAATGTACCAAAATATTTATAAATATAGCAAAATATACTAATAGACAGTAATAGACACTGACAGACTACTATCATCTATCACTATCACTGGATGTCTACCAGTGTCTATCATTGTCTATCATAGACAGTAACATTTTGTTATATTTATAAATATTTTCAGCAGTTTTGTCATTTAAAATAATTATCCACATATATATATAAAAGATAAAATCCCTAAAGTATGGAGTATGTTCCAATTATACAACTTTATGAACTTTTAATTTCATCAATCACGTGTGCGCGTGTACACGTATGCACGAAGCAATGAGTTGGAGTTGTTTAATCTAACGAATTGTTTAGTCGTGGGTCCATTATAAAAACTCTTTAGGCCAAACTAGAAATGAAGTTAACAACTCTGCTCCTCCAACTCCTATCCCTTGGACCAAACATGCCTTTAGAATTTAAGATAAAATCAACGTCAAATATTTACAAGGATTTAATTATTAAAATATTAACATATTCAACATCAATATTGGTGATCATTCGAAACTATGAATTAAAATATTGTCGTCGACATCAATATCAAAATTTTAATTTTACAAATATATCGACATCAATACTAACGAATAAGTTTGATTGAAACAATCAACAAACTACAAAAGGTTAATCGTAAAAAATCACATAATTCATAAGACTGGATTGTATGGTTGTTTCTAAAATATTTAAACCAAGCTTAACTTAAAAAATATGATGGATAATTAAAAATACGTAGTTATTAATTATAAAAATACTAAAGAAAAGAGAGATCTTTTGTGACAACATTAATGTTATTAAATGAGATGGAGACCCGAATGTTGCGGAGGGTAGGCATGCTCTAGTGGATAAAATTGGGTTAAAATGCTTTATTAATTTTTTTAATATAATAAATAAATAAATCGATATTATAGTACAATTATACTGACAAGATGTTATATTTAAATAAATAAATAAATGAACAAAGATAAAAGAATTTGAGTGGGACATGGATGTATCAAGTCAGACCCATTGGCCAATCCAAACACCATGATTTTTTTATAGTATTTGAATTGAAATATATAATAATATTTTTTTTTTCAATAATATATACTTTTTCTTTTTAGTTTATGTCGTTAAAATATTTGGCAGCCTCAACCTCATTGTGTATAGTGTTTTTTTCCCTTAATTTTTTATTTTAGATTTATTTGCATTTTTAATATGTCAAATTCCATATATCAAAATAAACATGACAATCTAAAATGATAGAAATATATATTTTCATATATCTATAATTTGTCCAAAAATTTCGATTAAAACTAATAATTTTACTCATATTGATGTCTTTTTGGCTATGATTGTTTGTGTGTTTTTATAGTATATTTTTTGGCTCTGTTTAAACATTTTATTGTTTGTTGAGTTTTTCATTTTTATGCTATAGTTATCATTTAAGGGTGTTTGGGACGCTAAGTTAGTTATTATAATAAAGAATTGTTATAGTCTATGGATTATAATGGTTTGTGTTTGGGGCGCAGACTATTTTAGTTTCGGTAGAAAATAGTAAACACGGTAACAAAAAGAAAAAGAGAGGACGAATAGAAAATAGTAAATATTATAGCAAATAGTAAATATAAAGAGAGATTTGAAATAGTAATATTGTACTTAATTGTAGATTATAATAATAGTTGAAAACACCAACTATTATAAGTGGAGTCCCAATTATGGAGTGAGCTACAATAACTCACTGGATGTAGCATTAATTAAATTTCATTTGAAATTTAAAAACAAAAAAACAAAAAACCATAAGAATTATAGCAAAATGCCTCTCTTGCACGTGAGACTTTTTTCCATTAATCCTAAAATTCCCTCAATGATATATTGTATTACACAATAATTAAATTTTAGCCTTTCTGTATTATAGCCTACAAAACCACCCCTATTTGTTTGAATCTTAGATAAGATCATTTTTTTTTTCTTTCAAATCTCACTTCATCTCAAAATTTACGTTTTTCCTTCTCTCTCTTGTATGTTTTTTTTTTTTTTTTTGTATTTTTTTTTCAAATCTTATATCATTCTTATCATTTTGTTTTATCTTTTCTTTTATATTTTAATCTTCTTTCTTCTTCTCGGATATCTCAAATTACTAAAAAAAAATCAGTGTGGTAACGCTCCCAAACTGCTTTCTTTCCTGGAGTTATTTCTTAAAAACTTAAGCTCTGATGATTTTGATACAGAGAACAACCTTCCAACTATCTCCACAATTGTATGATATTGTCCACTTTAGGCATAAACCCTCGGGGCTTTGTTTTTGGTACCACCTGTTGGAAAAAACTTCTCACTTCTATTGCAGGAACAAGCAGAAAAGTAACATACAAATTAAAAAAAGTAATAAAACTGAAAATACAAGAATTAAAGTGGAAAACTCCCAACTTGGAGAAAAACCACGTACCAGAAAAGATCTACTATGTGAAAAATTGTTACAATCACACAGAATAATTCTCTCTCACAATCCCAATTACAAGAGCACTCTCTCAAAACTTTTATACTACTCACACCCTTTCCCTTTCCCACTCTCAAATTAGACAATACAGAAAGGAAATTTAACTAGAGTTAGCCCACTAAACTTAAAGTGTTTCTAACTATGACAATTGAAAACCAAAGACATATGCTCCTTTTATAGTGCTTAGAACCTATGGCTTTCCAAAGCCTTTTCAATGTAGGACAAGCCCATGATTTTCCTAAAACCTTATCAATGTTTGACAAACTCATGACTTTTCTAAATCTTTTTTGATGTGGGACAACTGCACTTCTAATATTTTGCCAAAAAATCATTTATTATCTTTACTAGATTTATTTGTCTTCTTCTTTTATTCTTAGTGTTGTTGCTGCTTTTGTGAAAATTTTCCATATAATGACTTGACTTTTTTTTAATACTTCCTTTGTGTAGGGGGCGAACTTTCTTGGTGTGCAGTCCTTATCTATTTTCAGGCTTCAGATTATTCTTCGTCGATTCTTTTCTAAACACCAAAGAAAATCTAGATAGTGAGAGGTATTTGCTCTTTTCAAATTAGGATTGGAGTTGTTGTTGTGAGTCTTCGCTGTATGACCAAATCACACTTTGAACTCGTAGTCCTGACCATGGAGAGATTTAGAGAACGCAGTAGACCTTTGTAGATGAGCTCACTGACAGAATAGAGTGCGATGGAGGCTTGCTGAGGGCAAAACAAAGATGGTGAGTTCAAAATCGAAAGATGAAGAGGAAGAGAAATAACTAACGACCGGATAATTATTTTTTTATTCACTGCGATATCAATCCCCTATTTTATAAAATTATCAACTCTCAAATAAGTAGTCATTATCAGCTTCTTTCTTTTGTTGGTTTTTCTTCAACAATGTATTAAAACTATAATGTAATTAACTAACCAACATTACACGATTTTTCAAATTAAACAATCATCAATTTTGTATATGATATATATTACCTACTTTAATTATGGTGTAATACAGTTTTATTAAAGGAAAATTTTCACAAATAAAAAAAATGTCAAACTATTTACAAAAAATAGTAAAAAAAAAAAACACTAATAGACGTTGATAGACTTCTATCAGCATCTATTAGTGATAGACTTCTATTGTTTCTATCACTGATAGACTTCTATCGGCGTCTGTCACAACTATCTAAAAGTTTTACTATTTTGTGTAAATAGTTTTTCTTATTTTTTTATTTTTAAAAATTTCCCTTTATTAAACAGCTATTAAAGAAAATGTTAGGTTGAATTTGATTGTTGGATTCCTAAATTATGGGGCAAATCTTTTAAATGAAAAAAAGATAAAAGATTTAGATGGTGAAAACTTAATTATTTGAAAATTATAGTTTAGATAAAATCTTTTTTTAATATATTAATAAAATCTGGATGGGTATGGTTCTAAAAAATCTGTATTTTTTTTTAATAAATTCATTATATGTGCCCTATAGGGGTATTTTTGTAATCTTTTAATTACTAATTAATTAAATAAATCGACAACTGGTGAGTGTTTTGATTGTCAAATTTTGTGGGTAATTTACTAGTGAGTTTTTTTTTTTTTTTTTTTTTTTTGAAATATGTAATTTACTAGTGAGTTGATTAGAACTTTCTCTTTAATTACAAGTGCGATCCTGGAACTTTCAAGGTTATATCCATACTCAAACCATTTGTATTAATAATTTTCTAATAGATTTATGATGTTTTCTTTTCAAAAAAAAAAAATTGATATTTTAATATTATGTTTGCCTCTCTTTCGTCATTGTATATTAAAACATTGTAAAAAAAAAAATGTCAAACTATTTACAGAAAATAACAAAAAAATACCAATAGACATTGATAGACTTCTATCAGCATCTATCAGTGATAGACTTCTATCATTTCTATCACTGCCCTAATAAACTTCTATCAACATCTATCACAACTATCTAAAAATTTTGCTATTTTGTATAAATAGTTTCCTTTATTTTTCTACTTTTAAAAATTCTCCTAAAACATTTGTATTCAGGTTTTTAAAATTTAAAATTTGTATTTAGTAGATTTGTCTTAAAACTGTCAAAATTTTATGTAATACACAAAGAGTACACAAAATATATATGGATTTTATTATCCAAACTACGCAAATTTTGAAAAATAACATTTTTTCAATATTTTTAATGTAAAAAAATTTTGAATTTGAAAATTTAAAATGTAGACTTATATTAAAAAAATAAAAATGTTAGTAAATATAGTATTTCATGTTATAAACTCAATTTTTTTGTTAAACTGTATCATATAATATATTTTAAAGTATATGGTATTACAAAATAATAATTATACAACTTTTTTATTTTTACATCAAATAAAGTTTATAAATTAATAAGTAAATGGTTTATATTATACCTAATATTGAGTGGGTAACTATAATTAGTTTTATGATTTATAAATATATTTTCAAACATATTTTAAACAAATTGTTTAAATTATAACTTAATTTGTAATTCTGCTTCCAAATATATGTATGAAAACATGAAATACAATTTCGTATTCATTGAATTATTTGTTTTCAAATTTCTATTTTTAAATTACTTACCAAACACGACCTTAGAGACTTATTTATACAAACATAACTCTAAAAATTTTTAAAATATCATAATACCATTTTCGTCTTTATAATTTGAAATTTGTTTACTTTTAGTCTTACTGTACTTTCAAATGTAATATTTTAATCCATATATTTTCAATAAATATTAAATTTAGTCATTCAAAGTTAGTTTTTTCAAAAATACTTAAAAATTAATAATAATTTTCATGGAGAAAAATACAACATTTGAATATATTCTCAAAATTTGTAGTAAAAATGTTAATATAGATTATTATTTTTTAAAATAAACAATAAACTAGCAATAAACCCTAAATTTAAGATTCATTGAAAAATATAGAAACTAAGGCCACGTTTACAAAACTGTAATAAAAATTAGTGTAATCACAATAAAATTTCATTTATGGATCAATTGTAATGAGCCCGAATCGCAAATGTAATTGGATTGCTTTTGATCTCATTTACGTAGAATTAAGAATTTTGTCACATTTACTGTCACTGTTACCGTTATCTTTACCTTCGAGGGTCAAACGGTAACAATAAAGGTATCAAAATTCATGTTTTTTTTGTACCATAACAATAATGGTAACGATAACGGTAACAGTATGACGTAATTTTCAGGTGCAATTGGATTGAGCATTCTCTACTCATCAATCAATTTACGTTTCTTTATTACAGATTTCGAAATGGACCCCATGTATTAGTACGGATGCAGAACACAAGTAAACAACACCGAAAGCAATCAATGAAATCCACTTTTCATATTACCATTGATTTATGTTTTTACTAGAGTAAACATGACCTAAAATTATACATTTAAAAACAATAGACAAAAATTAAACCATTAATAAATCGAGATAGCATTTTATCCTTAAAAAGACAAACTTATAAATTATAATTTAACTCCAAAAAAGAAAAACAAAATAACAGTCCTCGTTCCTAAAACTATATTTAAAATATTAAACCTAACCGTAAATAAAATAATAAATAATAACAATAATAATAAGAAACAGCTGTAGGCCTGTAATTTGCTTTTGGAAAATATTAATGGCAGCCTCTTCCACTATCCAAGCATCACGGTGTCGTCAGAGTTTTACGTCATCATGCTGACGTCATCGCGCCTTTCATTTTCGCCGAGTTCTTTCCTCACACCTTCCCCCTTCACTACATTACTTATTCTCCTTTTTCTTTTTCCTTTACTTTTCACTTATTATTAGTTAAGATTAAATTATAAAGTATAATTTTGAATTTTTATTCATTTGTATTTATTTAGTTATTGAAGTTGAAAAATTATCTAATAAATTTATCCGCTTTTAATTTTATATTCAATAAATTTCTAAGCTTAAAAAAACTCTTTAATTTTCAAAAATTTGTATGTAATATATTATAACATATTCAATATTTCTTAATTTCACGAACCTATTGAGTATTAAATTTAAGATATAATATTAGACATATTCTTTATTTTTATATACAATTGATTATTTATTTTTTTTTTTTTTAAAAATATGTATGATGTATTAGATACAAAAGTTAAAAGCTTACAAATATTATTACAGTCTTTAAACTTTGAGAACTAGACTTGAAATTTAATTTAATAATTATTTCTTATAGTTTATTTAAGTTTAATTTATGAACTTATAGAGGTTTATTTAATAAAACTTTTGAAGATTTAAAAAAATATTTAGACGATTTAAAATTTTTATTTTGAATAATACTACCTACTTATTGATCTGTAAGGCTTTTGTATTTATTGACCACGGTTGAAATTGACAGTTGTTTATTTTTTTTAATAAAAAAATATTTACTTTTTAATAATTTTAAATTTTAAATTTTGTATTTAATATGTTATTGAACTATTTGATATTTTTTTTGAATCAATTAGACACACAGTTTAAAATTTGTGATACTTATTAGATATATTTAAAGTTCATGTATTATTAAACAGAAAATTGAAAAATTTAAGAGCGCACTTATTAGACAACTTTAAAAGTTCAGTAACTAAATTTATAACTTTTTATATAAGCTAGCTAATTATACATTTAGTCCTTAAATTATCAAGTTTGTGTTTACAAATTCGTTGAACTTTAAAAAATTGCTACTTATCCTTGAAGTTTCAATTTTGTGTCTATTCTATCATTAAACTTTAGAAATGCTTATGAAATTTCTAAACTTTCGATTTTATATTTAATAGATTTTGACACATTCAAGTTCTTAAATTTAACTAGTTTAATAGATATAAATTAAATTCTATGTCTAATAAAATCCTGAACTTTTAATTTTTTGTCTAGCAAGTCTTTGAATATTTTAAAAATCTATTAAAGTCATAAAATTGAAAATTTATAGACTCATTTGATACAAAATTAAAAATTTAAAAACGAAAAAAAAAGTTTAGAAACGAAAAAATAAAATTTAGAAATCTAATAGAAACAACTTTAAAAATTTAGAAACACAATTTATGTTAGAGGCAAACAATGTCCCGTATTCGTTAGAGTATAGACAAATTGTGTAGGGTCGTCACCCTTTATTATTTTAATATTTTAACGATTTATATTTATTTAATTGTGTTTATATATATATATATATTAGTCACTCTTTAAAAATCTCATCGCTATTTATTTCTTGGGTATTTCATTTTGCATCCAAAATCCAAGAGAAAAAAATAGTGTGGTTTCGAGATAGAATTCATTCATAAACATGGAGGCGGCGGATTTTGCTCACGGTGGTTTGCCGGCGGAGGCAAGGAGGAGGATCACGGCAAGGCTTCTCCCCGGCCGAGACTCAGCAGCTCGCCTTCAGATTCTTCTCCGGTCAGCGGCGGCGACGGACCACGACTACCGAGCTCTTACCACTGAGATCTTGAGTTCCTTGAATGAAGCGATCTCCATTCTCCAGTCCGCCGGCGACGAGTTGAGCTGTCCGGATCATTCCCTTTGCTCCGATCTGGATTCCGGCGACTCACGGCGGAGTACGGCGGTTAAGACTAGTCTAGGACGTTCCAACAAAAGAAGGTCTGTCTTAATTATAATTTCTCTTGAAATGGGAATTGATTATTTATTATTTTTTATATAAAAAGTTAGAAGGTAAAATTTTATCGAAGATCTAACGGATAAGAGATCGGAAATTGCAGAAGATTGACGAACACGAGGGTTATTACGACGACGACGATGGAAGATGGCTATGCTTGGAGGAAGTACGGTCAAAAGGTTATCCTCAACGCAACTTATTCAAGGTATCTATCTATCCATTTTTCTTTTTACAAACAAAAAAGGAGAAAGTTTGTAATATGTATTCTCAATCAACCCCTTTCCGTACACATCAACTTTCTCTCTTTTCACCGACTTCTTGAAATTTTCCAAATCGTTAGATACACGGACTTTTTAGTCTATTATATATATCTAAATCAATTGAGTTATATTAAATGTATCTTTACTTTCGTTTAATCTAATTTCGACTTTTATTTAACTCATTTTTTAGTGAGCTGTCTCTGGCACGTTCGGTCACTGTCACTAATTTTTAATTAAAAATAATTTATTATTTTCTTTTAATAAAACTCTTTTGACTTACTTTTTTTTTCTTAAAATAAATCTTTCTATTCAGCCAAAATAAACCCAACTAAGCGTAATTATGAATAAAAATCTCTCTATTGATATAAATTCACTTACTAATCTATTTCTACACACTTTCATTTATTATATTGGCATCCATGAGCTTAGTGTGTCTTTTATTATTATTATTATTATTATTATTATTATTTTAAAAAAGCACTTATTGTAGAAGTAATTCGGATAGAGACACTTCATAAAAGAGGGAAAGAAAAAAAAATATATAAACCCACAATTTTAGTTAAGTTTAGAATAGCGTACTTCATAAGCAAAGTTGGAAAATTTTGTCGGATAAAAAATTTTCATATTCATAATTAGGTTATAATATATATATTTTCTACGAAATTATAAAGAGTTTTTCTTTTTAAAAATTGTATTAAAGACAAACTAATATAAAAATCACTTGTCTTGTCCTCATTTCTTGGCTTGATCCTTGAGAGAATTTGAGATATATAAAAAAATGATGAAATTATAATGGTTGGGATTATCAATCTTAAAGATAGTAATTTTTTTTTTTATATTTGTAAATAGTTTGATATTTTTTTTGTAATTTTTCTTTTAAAAATGATTAGTAAAATTTTCAACTTTTAATTTTGCCTACAATAAGTATTTAAAATTTAAAAAATATCTAAAAATCTTCAAATTTTAATTAGTCATTTTATATTTTATAAAGTTTCAAAAATTAAATTTATGGGTAGATTTAAAACAAAATAATTTTATATCTAATAAATTGAAAATTACTTAAAAACAACATGAACATATCATACATAAAGTTGAATGTTGTTACGAACCTCATAAACTAAACTTATAATAATTTAGCATTCAAACATGGATAATAATTTTGAATGAATGAATGAACAAAACAGGAGCTACTATAGGTGCACTCACAAGTACGATCAAGGCTGTCAAGCCACAAAGCACGTGCAAAGAATGGAGAATACTGATTCAAAAATAATGTACAAGATCACCTACATCTCCGACCACACGTGTGGCCCCGCTTCTCCGATCATTGCTTCCACCGTTGCCACCCCTTCCGATTCTTACAACCTCATATCTTTCTCCAACTCTCGCAACGGTCAATTGACTGAGGGTACTGACCACAGTTTCTTTTGGCCGAGTGATGACGATGTAGTGAAGGTGAGAGAGACAACAACAATGAGTGGTTCCACAGATCATGAAGGTGATATGTGGTCGGAGTTGAAGGATTTTGGGAGCTTGCAGACGACGACAAATCAATATTATTTCTCGACCGAAGGCGACGGTGCAGATTCTCTCGTGTTTTGGGATAGTTGTTTACAATAATTTTTGTTTTCCATTGGGACATATTGCAGCATATGTATACAATAGAATCAAAATAACACCCTAGAGATGATGGATATGTTTGAGGTTGATGACACCTTGAATTTATGTGTAGTAATAATTTTCTTTGAATATATTTTTTTGGGATTTTATAATTATGTGTAGCATAAATTTTAACTTTTTAGTTATTTTTTAACTACTATATAAAATTTAAGTTACTTTTGAAGTAAAATATGCTTTAAATTTTTTTCGGTTGGTTAATTTTAAATTAATTTTTGGACTTTGTTGTTTGTGGATTCTTATTTGGAAAATTAGAATTTTAGTTCTATTCTCACAAGTTAGTCTTTTCTCCATAATATCTAACTAACAAGCTTGGGATGAAGCATCTACTTTCACTCTAACTGTTGTCCTGCATTATTAGCACCTAAAAATAAAGATGGAAGTTGGCGCCTACGCATTAATAGTAAGGTAATTAATATAATTACAATTAAATATGATAGATGTACAAACATGCAACAAAAGTTAATTGGTTCAAATTATACTCTAACATGCTTAAATTTAAGGACAAACATGCATTATAAAGGGGAAAAAACCAGAATTTAGAACAACAACCTTTGAAGCTCGAAATTCTCCTTGAATCCTTGATGATTTTGATCACGAACAGCATGTAGACCACCACGAAAGTTTTCTCTACTATTCTCTGGCCTTAGATTGGATGATGGGATCCAAATTTTTTGGTGAATTTGAGAGAAGATTGGAATTGTAGAGAGCTTTGTTCTTTGGAGTTCTTGAGCTAAATTAACACTTAATTAAACCACAAAATCAACCCAAAATTCAGCCAAAATCACTCTCATATATAGAGTGTTTGCATGCAATGAGATTTAACAAAAAAAAAAAAAAAATTGACAACAAATTAGAGAAATTTTGAGTGGGATTAGTGTCAAACTTTTGGAGAAACACAGAACAAATTTTATGCTAGTGGGATTTTCCAAGTCTTAATTTAAAATCAATTTAAAATTGATTTTTCAAAACAATTTAATTAAATTTTAAAATAAAATTAATTTAATAATTAATTTTATATAAAACTAATTTTAAATGAATAAATAATATTAATTTAATATCTAATATTAAAATAATATTATTTTCACACCAATCCTGATTTTCCGAGAAACCGATTTTTTGAATATGAATCCCTATTCATATTCTCAACATTTAATTCACATTTAAATATTTCCAACTCTCTTTATTATTTAATTCAAAATTAAACAATTAAGCGTTTAGAGTATTGAATACAAATAACGTTTTCTCCCTAATTCGATTTTGAACGATTCAAAATCTTTCACTACACTAATCTAAGGTTTAGTTCCTTATGAGCTAGCAAAGGTGTTGGGTTTTATGTCCTAAAACTCGTAGTTTGTAAACATTAACGTGTATTATATTTATTCATAAAGTTGTTATCGATCTTATTCAATAAACTTTTATTGAATAAAGTGAATTGTTGTTTATTTAATTCTAAATCCAATAAACTAAGAACCCGGCTTTAGTATGGAAACTTGAACTTTATGTAATGACATAAAAATGGATCAAGTTCGAGTAACTAGCAAAAACGGTCTATAGTATAGGGATAAGGTTGGGTACCTTATCTTGGAGACACTATTAAATGCGGCCCACTTTGTATTTGATACAAATGATGTGATCCTAAATCATTCATGTGGAGACATGTGAGTGGGGACGTTTTATGCAATGAGTTTGTATAAGACCGGACTACGAAATAGTCACTATTACTTTATAACGCCGTTTACTGTTAAATACTGACTATTTCAACTAGATGACCTAGGTAACTCGATCTTAATCCTCAACTAACTATAAACTCCTGTTTATTTGGGATTATCCTTAGATCTGCATGGGTGAGAATGGACCGGGTGTGCCGACTCAATAAGCCTCCAATTTCAGGGGTAAGACCGAGTAGATAACTGGGGACATAGTTTTGCGAGAAGGAATTCGCTCCTACCCGACTTAGGGTTAGTTGATAGGTTGTTCCTTTAAGTACTGATTCCGGGTCTTGAACAAGGGGCCCCACCCTCTCATTGGCCCGAGAGGGACTCGGTTTAGTGATAGGATCACAAACTAATTGTTCATTAGAGGATCAGTGGGACTTAAGGAACAAGATGTAATCACAGGGGTAAAACGGTAATTTTGACCTAGTTGTGATTACGGACAACCTGTGAAGGATTAGACTTACTTATTATGGTTATATCAAGTGGACATAAATATATCTACAGTGAGGAGAGTGCAGCTACGGGTTTTAGTGGAGTGTCCCGTTAGTTAACGAATGTTGGTTAACTAGGTTAAAAAGTTTGACCGGTTAATCTTTGATCGTCGGAGCTCATGATCTGTAGGTCCATTAGGTCTCTCTACTAGCTCACAAATGGATAAAAATCTTAGATAATGTGGTGAATAAGTTTGAATCGTTCAATCTTAGCTTAAGGAATGAAAGTCGAATATATACGATATATCAACGTTTAATTACGAATTAAACGGACAAATAGAGTTATTTATAATATTTAAATATGATTTAAATATTAATTATATAAATAGGGATTCATATCGATTTTTGAAAAAATGGGAAAAGTGGAAAAAAATATTATTTTATTATTTAATATGAAAATAATATTACATTTAATTAATTAAATATTAAATTATTTTTTATTTAATTAATTATTTTTTATTTAATTAATTATTTTTTATTTTAAAAAAATTAAATTTAAATTGATTTTAAATTCAATTTTGGAAATTCATTTAAAATTGTGTTTAAAAATTGATTTTTGAAAGTTTGGATTTTCCCACTAACTAAGCAAGTAGCTTAGTTGTTTACTTCACATTAAGCCAACAATTTGAGAGTTTGAGTTGTCAAATTTTGATGCAATGGGATTGCATGTAGTTCTTTAATAAATAGGGATGATTTTGGCTTAATTGAGGTTAAGAATTTTGTAAAATTAAAGGTTAATTTTGCAAAATTCATCCATTACTCTTCTTCTTCCATAACCTCCATTCCTTCTCAAATTCACCACAAATTTGGATCCCACCATCCAATCTAAACCTAGAGAATAGTAGAGAAGACTCTTGTGGTGCTCTACAACCAAGTGGTGTTGATTTTCATCAAGAGTTGAAGGAGAGTTTTGAACTACAAGGGTAAGTGTTATTGAAACTTTGTTTTTCCCCTTTTAGTTGTATGTTTAATCCTCAAAATTGAGCATCTTAGAGTGAAAATTGATCAAATTAAATTCCGCTACATGCTCATTTATCCTTCAAGAGGGACCTCATCGATCTACAGATCATGAGCTCCAACGATCCGAGATTAACCGGCCAAACTCTTTAACCTAGTTAATCAACATTCGTTAACTAACATGATACTTCACTAAAGCCTGTAGCTGCACTCTCGTCATTATAGATATATTTATGTCCATTTGATATAACCATGATTAGTAAGTTGACCCTTTCACAGGTTGTTTGTAATCTCAACTGGGTCAATTACCGTTTGACCCTTAGATTATATCTTGTTCCTTAAGTACCACTAACTCTCTAATGAACAATTAGTTTGTGATCCTATCATTAAACCTAGTCCCTTTCGAGCCAATGAGAGGGGAGGGGGGCTTATTCAAGACCTGGAATCCACACTTAAAGGAACAACCTCTCTATTAACCCTAAAGTCAGATAGGAGTAAATTTAGGATTATGTCCCCAGCTATCTACCCGACCTTACCCCTGAAATGGGAGGCTTATTGAGTTGGCAAACTTGGGTCACTCTCACCCATGCTAATCTAAGGATAATCCAAAATAAACAGGAGTTCGTAGTTAGCTCAGGATTAAGATCAAGTTACCTAAGTCATCTAGTTGAAATAGTTAGTATTAACAGTAAACGACGTTATAAAGTAATAATGACTATTTCGTGGTCCGGTCTTACGCAAACTCATTGCATAGAATGCCCTCCCTCACATGTATCACACATGAACGATTCAGGATCACATTGTTTGTATCAAATACAAAGTCAGTCGCATCCAATAGTGTCCTTAGGATAAGGTACCCAACCTAAACCCTATACTATAAACCGTTTTGACTATATACTTGAACTTGATCTACTTTATGTCTCTACAAATAGTCCAAGTATTCATACTATAGCCATGAGTTCTTTAGTTTATTGGATTTAGGATTATATTAACAACAATTCACATTCAATAACAACTTTATTGATAAACCTCAATAACAATTTTATAGATAATAGAAAATGTTAAAAGTTTACAAACCATGAATTTTAGGACATAAAACCCAACATCGACGCCATGTATGTGGCATCAGAAAAGATCCTGAAAAACTTTAATCGAAGACTTTATCCCAACGCCAAATGAAACCAGCGGCGGGATAAAGTACCTTCTCTGACATTTTTAAAAATGGCATTGGTAATGCCTAGATTTTTCGACAGTTGAACTACCGTCAGGAGAGGGTGTTTTTTTCCAACAGGTTTTTATGTGTTGGAAAAAAAAGCGTAAAGGGATCTAATTTTTCTTTTAAAATTTTAAAGAAACACTTGAATGTTTAGTCAAATTCTAAAACCAAAAATTACTTTTTTTTTAATAAAAAAATTGGCTTAGTTTTTTAGAAGATTAATGAAAAGTGAAGAAAGAAAAAACTTAGAGGTGAAAATAGTGTCTATAACCTTAATTTTCAAAAATAAAAACTAAGGCCTTGTTTGGTAACCATTTGGATTTTTGTTTTTTAAAATTAAGCCTATAAACATGACATTCATCCATTGCTTTCTATGTTTTGTGGTCTACATTTTAAAAGTGTCTTTAAAATCATAGCCAAATTTTGAAAACTACTTCATACGAAAACCCTAGCGAATTGGAATCAGAAACCCTTTAATATAAGAACCCATAATTCTCAATCACTAAAATCCCCAAATCGATTCAATTTCAACCCTAAGGATTGGGTTAAACACAGATTGCCTTCAGATCAAAGCTCTTAAAATAAACAACAAGGTCATTGACCCAATATTCGAACACTCTACAAGATAGGATGATCAATCACACTTTTGCTTTAAATTGTCTCCTAATGGAGACCCTAATGCCACATCTTAGATCATTGTAAAAAGATAAAAATACCCTTACTTAATATGTCATAAAAATGATGAAACTAAAAAAAAAATACTAAAATTACATTAAAATTATTAAATAAATTAAAAATTAATAATTTGAGGCCCTTGATAGTTCATATCACTACTTTTTTTTGTTTCAAATATTGGTTATAATTTTAAAAAGTAGTTTTCAAAAACTTATTTTTGTTTTAGGAAACTAGCTAAGAACTCGAATGTCTACAAATAAAATATGAAAACTATGAGGACAAAGTTCAAGAATAATGTTGAATGACAAAGTATTGACAAAAATAGGGTAGTTGGAAAGAAATCTGAAAAATAGAGTGGTGGAAGAAAACAATTGCAGAAATAGGGTGGAAAGAGAAAGTATTGACAAAAATAGGATAGTTGGAAAATCGTGTACGCCAGATTTTTTTTAATCAACAATTATCTTTCTTATTATTGTTATTTTATATCATACTCATATAAATGTGTCTCAAGATAAAAGTCAATTTGCATTAGTTCTTTTTATTTCAAGATAGAAGTTCATAATAACTAAAACTTTAAATTACAAGTTAGTTATGTGTCACATGGTGGTCGTCTTCGTTGACGTTGCAGACAACGACGTACATGCACTTCAAAGGGTTGCTGCTGATGAATTAATTCATCGATATCCTTTTGAGTGATGATGGATGGATGTTCATCATGCGCGTAATACTCTTGTTGATGGCCAGAACTCGATCCGATGTCTGCTCTAGGAGAAGTTGGAATTGGATCATGAAGTATTGGAGCTTCCTAGTCAACTTGTTCCTCTGGAATAGCTTCACCTTGTTGGTGTTGTCGTCTACGACGAATACGTCTTCGATCAGTGTCAGCAACAATGAGTCGTCTTGTCTGTTGAATAATATTTTGTACATTTACCAAGTCAACTCTGGTAGATCTTGTTGTACTCAATATTGATGTACATCTTGGACGAAATTATTCTGAATGATGAAAAACTTTAATATTAAATAATATTCATATCATATAAATGAAAAACGTAAGATGAAAAAACTCTTACCATGCAGTAATAATAAGCACCATCAGGTGTGATAAATCGCATCGTGATTGAATCGTACCAGGAAAAGTAGTTATGTGATACAACTTGCCCATTTTTTATTTCTCTTTGTGCACAACGATCATGACGTGTACGCTACAACGTTATATATTCTGCGTGAATTCGGCGCCAGTCTTGATCGTGCTTACCTCTTAAATCAATCTGGTGTAGTGTCGGGAGTGTATAACACAATGATGGTACTGGTTGTCGCATATCGAACTGTCGCAAAACACGATCTAGTTGATGTCACTCTACAATATGGAAACATATAAGAGGGCTAACTGTCAACCATATGTCTTGACCATTATGACAATAATTAGTGATGACATAATGACTTGTGTCTATGGCATCCAATTAATCTAAAAAAAACAAAGAATAAGTAAACACCCAAAAAAATCTGTAATATTCATTTGTATATTCATTTATTACCTGATTGTGCATCAATGGGTCAAATAGTAGTTGATATACTAATAGCATGTTCGCTGACTGTTCAGATGCAACTTAAGATACCACTCCATCTAAAATTTTATTTTAAAAAAATATAATTAAAATAGTTTATTAGATAAAATAATAATTGAAAGAATATATAAATAATTAATACCTAGCACTGAGTGGACCTAAGCCTGGGCTTGTAACTGAACTTGTGGTGCTACATTGTTAAATCGATCATACGCCCATACTTGTAGCAGTATCAGTGGTCCTGCTATTTCCAAAGCCCGTGCATTACTAGCTCGACATAGTTCTCTACAAAGCCATGCAAGGAAGACGCCACCTCGCGAGTATCTACCAACTTGCTCAAAATTTGCCAACAGTGGAAGAAACATAAGGTGTACAAGAGTGTTTGACTTGTCAGCAAATAAAAATCCTCTAATTTTTTGTAAAATATATGCTCGCGCATACCTCTGTATGCTGATGTCGTCAGCAATGGGGGACAAGTCTGTAAATTGGGATGCTAACCATGGGATACTCAACCTTTAGCCTTTCAAATCAGTAGGTCGTACGCCCAAAAAATCTTCACAAGTTTGTTTCCAATCATATTGTAAGGATCCTGTCACAGGTTCTGAGTCCACCGGTAGTCCAAACTGAATTGCGACATTGTGTAATGTAATAGTGCATTCGCCACAAAACATATGAAATGTGTGGGTTTCTGGTCGCCAACGCTCTACTAAAGCAATAATTAGGTGCCAATCTAGTTGGATAAATCTAATCTGTGCAACCCTAAGAAAACCCGCCTGGTATACGTACGGCATGATACGTGGATTGAATGGGATAGTTCGTTGAACTACTGCCTCCCTCCTTCGGCAACTCAAAATTGTAGTAGAAGAACTATCTCATACTGATTGTGAACAATGGAAATTTTTTTGATATAGTTGTATGGGATTAGAAGAACCAGGATCCATGATGCGAAATCACTAAAACACAATAACAAAGTCAATTACAAATAAAAAATAAATAAATTCTATTACATAACAATGACAATTAGAAATACCCTAGTCAATTAAGCTTAAAAAAGAAACAAGATTACAATGTCCGAATGGCAATAATTAGGTACAATGTCCATTACAAAAATAAATTCCATTACATAACAAAGACAATTACAAAGGTCCCTTACATAACAAAAACAAATCCATCAATAACATGAAAACGAAGTACCTAATGTACGCTGTGGACAAGTACGCTTGTTATGTCCCTCTCCTTTACATATTTTACATCTAATTTTTTGGCTAGCCTCTAACTAATCTATTTCATTATGAATTCGCGTACTTTTTGGCCGATCGTGCTCTCTTAGTAAGTCCGCATTTGGACGGACTTCTGTAAATGATAATTCTGGCCAATAATCTGGGTGCTGTTGTTTGACGAGATTTCCGAAGAAATTTGATTCGTGAAATTTGAACTTTGTATTTGTATTGATTTCAATGTAGTATAGTGAATACAATCTCTAATACATAATCGTCCTTTGATGCTTTCTCTCAAAAAATAAACTTTGCTTCTTGGGCTTGTTGATCTACTTAGATGATCGGCATATGGGCTTGTTGATCTTCTTAGATGATCAACTTTTGGACTTGATGATTTTTTTGGATGATCGGCCTTTGGACTTGATGATCTTCTTGGATGATCGGCCTTTGGGCTTGTTGATCTTCTTGGATGATCGACCTTTGGGCTTGATGATTGACTTAGATCGGCTTATGGCTTGTTGATCAGCTTGGATCGGCCTCTGGCTTGTTTCTGACATTAAGAGCTTTAAGGAGTTTTAGCCTCCTAAGTCTTCAGTCTTCAGGTCTTTAGAACTTTAGAGGTTGAGAACTTCGATCTTCAGTTCTTTGGAACTTGAGAGCTTCAATTTTCAGAGCTTGTGAGCTTAGGGGCTTCGGTCTTTAGATCTTGAGAGCTTTGATCTTCAGTTCTTTGGAACTTGAGAGCTTCAATCTTCAGAACTTGTGAGCTTGGGAGCTTCAGTCTTCAGATCTTGAGAGCTTTGATCTTCAGTTCTTTGGAACTTGAGAGCTTCAACCTTCAGTTCTTTCCATCTTCAGGAAGTTGTAAACTTGAGATCGATTGGAGCTTCAGAGTCTTGAAATCTTCAGAGCTTCCATCTTCAAGTCTTTAGCACTTCGTTGCCAAATGCTTCCAACCCCCTTTAAATGAGGGAGAGAATGACCTCTATTTATAGAGGATTTCCATGAGTTTTAGGTGGGCTTGGGCTTGGGCCCAATATCTTCTTTGGCTCAAAATTTTACAATAAACTTGAATTGTATTGGACTTTGGACCCGAATGATTTTAATTACTTGGCCCGATCCAATTTATAATTTTCACATTGGGCTCGGGCTTTCATTGTGATGACGTGGCAAAATTTAGTTGACCAAAATTTCTCATTCAACAAATGCCCCTTTTCGAGATTTATGCACGTCTATACGGTGGGTGAATCTCGAAAACGATGAAGTTTGAATCAAAGTTTGATTTTGACTCCTTTTAATGCATCACCTTGATCAAAAAATAATTTTAGCTCGAAAATTTGATTTGAATTTCGTTTGCTTTACAATTTTTTTTGCCAAGTAAATAAATAAAAAATGAATTTTAGTCTTTAATTTGAACTAAAGTAGAATTTATGCTCCACTTTAATTGCAAATTGAATTTTGAGTAGTATCCCAAATTCTAGTAATCATTTTTTTTTAAGATTTTGAATATACTTAATCGATAATCGAAAAGCAAGGGGAAATATATGTCCATTTGCATCAATCGATAAGGCAGTCAATAATTTTCCTCTTTCTGTAGAGATGAGTTCCATCAATCTGAATTAATGACCTATAATATTTGAACCTTATACTGCAGGACCAAACGACCAGAAAACTCCACCAAATATAGTTGTACAGACACATCAGATGGAAGAAAATACCAGTCCACTCGTGTTCCAGGATTGTAATGTACAACAACACTCAACCAATATGAAAGCTCTGAGTATGATTTCTTCTAGTCACCAACACAACAATTAAACGCTTTTCTCTTTGCTTGCCACACACGTCTATAATTAACATTATACTCATATTGTTTTTTAATTGCTTCTTGGAGCAATGCAATGGGTACACCAGGATCAGCTCTGGCAAAGTTTTGAATTTCAACACTTGAATCAAAATGTGAATGATCTTGTGTCAATTCTGAGTATAAACATGAGTGCTCCCTTCAAGTCTAGTAATCTCAAACATCCCATGAGTTTTACGCCGAGAAGCACGTAACCTCCAATCGCAACCATCCTTCTACTGTTTGCACCACACATACCAAATATCTTGATTCGATTTTACTACAAAAATCTGATAATGTTTTGTCACGCAATATTTTTTTACAGCAAGTTGTAGATCTTCTTTAGTGTCAAATAACATTCATTTTTCTATTAGACTAGCACTATCTACATATCTATTAATTTCCCCAAATGTCGACCATTGTTCACATATTGAATTAGTAACATCCTAATCTATTTGGGTGAACATCTCTGACGGTACCAACTCATTTTCATGTTCAACACTTTCTTCGTCCCCAAATAATTCATCAATTTCTACATCAATATCACCATCCCTAGCATTACCACATTCAAGAACGACTAAATCTTCAGGATGCAACGACATATCTAATCAGATGTTTACAACTGTTACAGTTTAGATATATTAGTTTAATCTTATAGGTTAATAATAAATCTAATATCAAACTGATGATTAGTCCAAAAAAGTTTTTTTGTTTTTTTAAAAGGCAATAAACCTATAGCCCAAGTCCAACATCAGTCCTAAATAAACTAAATCTAATACATATTTAAAGTTTTTTTTTTCAAAAAATAAATAAACAGCCCATACATCAGTCCAAACTATAACAATAAACTCAAAAAAAAAAAAAAAATCTAACTTTTCAAATCCAAACTCATGCAATCTAGAAATAAAGTTTCAAAATCAATCTAACGGTCAAAAAGTACTCAATCTTATCCAAAACAAATCAATCTTCAATATTAATCAACAAACAAGCTTCACACTCTAGATCTAATGAATATTAACTAAAACAAGCTTCAAAAAAATTTTATGTTTAAAAAAAGAAAAAACAATACCCAGAAGTTGATGGCAGAGGCGGCCGACAACTTCGGACAGCGGAGGATGGTTGCTATCAGCGATTGGGGAGAAGAGGAAGAGAGAAAGAGTGAAGATGGAAGATGCAATGGAGGGATTATAGGGACCACAAACTCGTGGACCCGGTCCATGAGTCAGTCAACAGTGAGCGGTAGGAATCTGCATGCATGGCAAGAAGACTGTTCAGCGTGGGCAGGCGTGGCAGGGAGGGAGCTGAGGTGGAGGGGAACTCGTGGATCGGGTCCACGAGTTTCAAACTCCTGACTGTGTACCCGAGTTTCAAACCCTACTCGTGTACCCAGTCCACGTTTTTGGTAATCGTGGACCGGGTACACGAGTGCACCACCCTATTTTTGGGATTAGTTTCCTTTCTACCCTATTTTTGTCAAATATTTTTAAATTAACATTATTTAAAAAAAATTCAAACTATGAGTAAGAAATTGTAAGAAAACAAATAAAATTTTCAAAAACCAAATGGTTACCAACGGGACATTTGGTTACTAAACCAACTGGATTGTATGTTGAGACTATTTGATTATATGTTTATTAGGAATAAAGAGCGTTATATTTGTCCGTTATTTGTCGATATTAAAAGATGAAAAACATTAATATAGATTTTAGGGGAATTATATTAAATGGAAAAACGGCTCAAATTAATTGTAAATAAAGCAAATTTAAACTTATGGCAAATATGAAAATTTTATTATGATTTTTAATTAATTCCAATTTTACCCTTTTTTATTGGGGATTCCACGTGTTCTTATTTCTTCTTCTTGCTGTTGCTAGTTTCCTCGCCATTGTCTATCAGTGATAGAAAAATGATACATTCCTATTATTGATAGTTAGTGATAATCTTCGATCACTATCTATCAATGATAGAATATGTCTTTCTTTGATTCTCTTAGGCAAAAGTCAATATCTTGTCACTTGTTTGTTTTGTTTTAGTTTCTTTTCTTTTATTCTCTTCATCATCATCATCATGCAAAAAATATATGTTTTGAAGTTAGAAGATACATTGTTACTAAGATAGTAATAGAAGTCCAACACTGATAGACAGTGATAGAAGATTATCATTGGTTATCAGTGATAGAACCAGTGATCATGGATGGGAGAAGAAGAAGATGCCGATGTGAGTTTTGACCGTGGGCTTTTTGGACTTTTTGCATGGGTTGCGCCTTCTTCTTTTCCCATCTATGATCACTGTCCATTACTGATAGACAGTGATAGTCTTCTATATTGATGTCTATCAGTAATAGTCTTCTATCACTGTCTACCAGTGATAGTCTTTTACCACTAAGACTATCATTGATAGACAACGATCAAAGACTATGAGCTCGTTTGGATTGTCTTTCTAAGTGTTTATAAACACTTTTTTTGCACTTAGAAACTCTTATTTAAACACTTAGAAAGTCAATCCAAACACGTCTTATCACTAATAAATACTGCCTATCAGTGATCATGGATGGGAGACGAAGAAGGCAATGACATGAGGTTTGAGCGTGGACTTTTTGAACTTTTTGCATGAGTTGGAGAAAAATTTTACTATATTTATAAATTATTTTCGGCTTTACTATATTTGCAATTAATTTGGTCCATTTTACTATATACGCAACCAGCCATTTGAAAGGGTTATAATAAAAGAAAGAAAAAAAAGAAGGCGTGCAATATATAAATGATCTATATGTTATGTCAAGACTATCATAGATAGAAGAGCTCAAACCACCACATATCCATTCCTAAATTTATTCAATAATAATAAATTGTATAGCTAAATTATAATTACAAAATACCTACAATGTAATACATACGATTGTTTTTTGAAACTACTATAGAAGTTATGGCTTCGATGGAAGAATTTTGTACTATATAGAATACTCAGAAGCTTTAGTTGTGAGGAATGGACCTCAACTGTCTTTGAATTTGAGTCTTAATCAAGTTTGTGCATAGATAGAAACTCCAAAATTGTTCATGATGTAGTCTTGAAAAAATAGAGCTATCATAATCAACTTCACGTTCGGATAATTTCTTCATGTTTTTAAGTTTGTTGCTTAACTTTTTAGAATGACGTATGTTAGGAAAATTTTGTATTTCAAATTTTTGGTCAAGTTGTATTTTTTGGATTATCATCTCTCAAAATGTTTATTCAATTTTTTTTTTAAAAAAGTTTAATCTGATTTTTTTTCAACATGTATTTTATTTATTAAGATTAAAGAACACTTTTAATAAATTAAAATTACTTAAAAAATTAAGTAAGACAAATGTAAAATTAGTAATTCTTCCAATGGTGCGTATAGAATAAGATACTTTATTTTAGAAAAAGTATTTTTTAAAAAAAAAATCCATCTCAAACCCACTATAAATAATAGAAATTTACATTTTATTTAGGAAAAATATTTAAATAATTTTTTAATTCAACCAGGGAGGTGAAGGTTGAAACCTAATTTTTATGACATGAGTACAATATTTTTAACTCGTTAAAAATAAAATTAGCCAATTTTATTGAAGCAAAATTCAAATATAAAATTGTCATGTCACATGTCACATCACATAGATTCATTTTAAATATTATTTATATATAAATTGATCGACACATTGAATTCAACTACTATGCGCTGGAAAGATAAGTATGAAAATTTTCAAAAGTATAGAAACACATATCATTGATTAAAAAAAAGTTGGAGGTTTGAATTCTCCACTTCATTGGTGTTGTACTAAAAAATGTTATTCCTAAACCATAGAATTCTATCGTGGTCTATCGCTGATAGACAATGAAAATTTTCTATACTTATATATATAGTTTAATATTTTTTCTATTTATATTAATCTCTCTAAAGTTTATCCTATTTTTAGCTTTAAAAAGTAAGAAATATAAAAGAGAAAACAAGAAATAAGAAATCAAAACTAGGAGACCTAATGTCACATCGAACTATGAAAATTATAATATGCATGACAACAGGAGAGATCGAGAAGATCTTGCAACTTTTTTCGTATATTTACAAGTGAAAAAAAAGACTCATTATCAGATAGTGATATATTAAATGTGATAAGAAAAAAAAAAGTTTTTAAAAATAGTGCTTTTCATGTGAAAATGTTCAAGACAAACAAATTTGTTTGTAACGTTATTGGAAAATGATGTTTCTCTATCATATAGGTTAAATTATAAGTTACCATTTTTAATAAGCTCCTATAATAAATTGTGTTGGTTAATTAATACTAATGTGATAGGTCAAAGTTTAGTGAAAATAATATTTTTGGTGATGTAGCAATAATGAAGAAGGGTCAATTTTTAGTTGTGTCTAATGAATTAAATGTTGGATATTTATAGTGAAACAAAGTGAGATTTTGATGAATATTTGAAACATAAAAATTGGATTTAATTGTGTAAATTAAATTCCTTGTTGAAAACTTCAAATTGGATTGAAACCATCAAATTAAGATGATGTTTCATGTACAAATTTAACATGTATGAAAGTTAAATTTGTAGTTTCTTCAAGATTTTTGTCAAGTAACAACTAAATTAAGTTAAATTTGACAAGTGTTTCAATTTTGTATTTATTTGATTTTTTTTTTTTTTTGTATTTTGGAGAGTTACTAAGCTGCTAGCCTATAAATAGCAACTGTTTCTTCATTTGTGGCATCCCACTTCAAATTGAAGAACTCTCTTATTTCTTTCTATCTTTCTTTCTTTTCATCTTATGTTAAGTTGAGAGCAAGTATTCAAGAGTTCTACCAGATCCGAGTAGTTCGAGGTTGCAGTTTTACCGGAGTTAGTCGTTGTATCCTGCTGAGACGATCGTTGTAGTCTTCTTGCATCCGGTGCAGAGCGAATAATTGTCTTCAGGACAGCGCTTATCAGAAGCGTGCCTCGACTACATTTTGAGTCTACAAAAGTTTTAAGGTTCTTTCAAGTCTTTGGTTATTATCATATCTAAGACTTGTTACATCATTTTGCTGGTTGAATATTATACATTGAGTGTATTGTTTCTAGTTGAGTTGTAATCAGTTTGCTAGTGTATTCAGTTCATATATACCATTTTTCCCAACATTAAATACGAATGATCAAATTTTAAAAATAATCTCCTTCTTCTCTAATTTGAAACCTATAGCAAAGTGTTTTTCTTAATTAGTTGTTTGATATTAATCATATAATATTGGTGTTGTGACAATATTAAAGTAATAGAAGCTAAAATGAGTGTATTAGTAACTACGAGATCTGTAATTCGAATTCCCTTACCTCGAATTGTACTAATAAAAAAAGAAGCTAAAATATTTATCGTATTATGTTAAAGTCATTTAATGTTTAATCTCATAGATATATCACATCAATATTTAGTTACTTGTGTTAACCATTACGACCTTTCTAAAATTATACTTTAAAATTTATCAATGTAATTACAACATTTTAAATTTAGAGAATCAAGAAATGTAGAATTAGAAGAGAAATTGTTTTAAAGGGCAAAACTGCTGAAAATATTTATAAATATAGCAAAATGTTACTATCTATATGTGATAAACGCTGATAGACATTGATAGACAGTGACATTTTGTTTATAAATATTTTGTTTCATTTTATTTATTTGAAAACAACCTTAATAGAGAGTAATTCTTTCATATTACTGTAAAGAAATTAAAAAAAAAAAAACTATATGTTTCCCTTAAATTCAAGGAGATTTGAAGTGGGAGATTAACCTACGACTCCACTCTCTTGATTTATACTGAGATTTGACAGCTTATTTTATTTCATAACCTAGACTTAATACACAAATCAATATCAAATCAAAGCTCATAGTTGCCTAAAATTTTTAATTAATTAAACTAAAATATTATTTTTTTTAAAAATATGGCTCTACATATATATATATATATATTAAATTTAAAGCTAAAATATAAGTCTCGTACGTAAATTTTAAGAATGCCATCTATTTAGTCATCTACGCTTCAAAGTTTTCTAATAATAATTAAAAAAAAACTTTCGTGATAGTGTTTATTTAGTCTATATAATTAAAAAGTTTAGACCTTATGTTGGTAACGGTTTGATTTTTTATTTTTAGTTTTTGAAAATTAAGCTTACGAACACTTCTTTCATTCCTAAATATTTTATTTTTTAATACTTTTTATCCATGTTTTAAAAAACAAGCCAATTTTTTAAAACTAATAAAAAAATGCCCCGTTTGGTAATTGTTTGGTTTTTTGAAAATTAAGCCTACAAACACCTCTAAATGTCTTACTTTCTTATCTACTTTTTATCCATGTTTTTAAAAATCAAGTAAAATTTTGAAAAAAAAAAAATAGTTTTTAAAAACTTGTTTTTGTTTTGAGACGTTGGCTAAGAATTCAACCCTTTACTCCAAAAAAGGTGCAAACCATTGTAAGAAGATGTATAAGAAGATGTGAGAAAATAGGCTTAATTTTTAAAATAAAAAACAAAAAACGGTTACCAAACGAGATCTTAATTAATCTGTAAATTCTATATTTAATAAATTTATATTATTAATTTAATTAATTCATGTTTACATTGGAAAAATAGAGAGAACTTACCATCTTTAAAAGATATGTGAGTTATTCATTCTTTTGTTATTTTATATTAATTAGTTGGAAGCTCATATTTATTTAATATTATATTAAAGTCCACAAAGTTCAAACGAATATTAAATAAAAGAAAATTGACAACCGACCTAAGAATTAGAAAGATTGATAACTATTTAAAAACTTTGTTAAGTAACATTGAAAAAGATGGGGACTAATTAGAAAGTTTGTAAAGGTATGTGGATGTGTATAGGTTATGGACCTCATTGAATTTTTTTTTTTTTTTTTTTTTTTTTTTTTTTTTTTTTTTTTGAAGTACAGCACTAAATAGACAAATATCCTAATGTTTGGGGACCAAAAATTGCAAATTGAATAAAAATAAAAAGAAAAATAATTGTACTAATTCTTCTTGTCGTCTTTCTCCCACTTGTGATGGTGATCGTCCGCCACGTAAGCGGCGAAGATAGACTCCATACTATTACTACTGCCCGTGCCGGAGTTGAACATGACGTCAGCCAGGTCCACCACCGGAAACTGATCGGCGATTTCTTTCCCGTATCGTACGGTTGCCGGACCGCCGGAGGCCGACCCACTTGCAGCAGAACCGACGACCTCCATTGAAAGCCATCCGGCGGAGGGGGGCCGGAACTGGGATATTTGTTGGCCGCCGGCGACGCCCGGCGGCGGCGGTGGCGGAGCAGAGGGGGCGGTGGCGGACATGTGGCACGTGTGGTCGCTGCGGTAGGTGACTTCGAACGTGTGGGGATCGTCGTCGAGACGTTGCACGTGCTTTTTGGCCGGGCAGTGATAGAGCTTCTGGTGGGTGCATCTGAAATAGCCTCTGCAAAAGGAAAATGGAGAAGATGATGACTATAATTACATTTTTACCCCTTAGGATTTTTTTTAAATATAATTTAATTATATTTTGTGTTTTTTTAGTTTAATTTTAATTTGCTTCCTATATTCTTACATGTTTTTCTATTTAATGTCTATGATTTGAGCTCAATTTTAATTTGACTATTATAGTTTAAAAAGTTTTAATTTAACAATATAATTTGATTATATATCACAAATGATTTCAAATACTCTTTTAGAGTGAAAAAATCTTCTATTTTTATTTTTTATTCACTTTTAATAATTACAAAAGGGTCAATTAACATATTGTTAATCAAACAAAAAATGTTACCCTTATCGTCATGCAAATGAAAAAAATGTATCACGTATATGATATGGTAACAAAAAATATATAATATAAGTTGTCAAATAAATTTAAAGATGAAATTGAAATGTCTAAATAATAAAAATGAAATTCAAAATTTTAAAATTATAGGGACCTAATTGAAATTATGTAGGATTAAATTTGTAACTACATTGAATTTTCTTTTTATGTACTTTTGAATTTTTAATCATATTTAAAGGATAAAAGCATGTAGGAGATATTTAAAAAAAGAAAAAAAAAAAGGATATTTTTTAAGTTTGACTAATATTTGATTTCTTTGTGATGTGTCCATACGTTAATATTTGCTAAATATTTCAATTCTAAAAATTTTATTTTGTTAGGGTTTAAATTAGTATTTTAAAAAGTACTTTTCTATATAGGGTTTTCTAATAACGGATAAATATTAATCAAATGGAAAAATGACGAAAACAATACTTCAGGAAATATCAATAAAATGTTAAAGCGGTTTAATAACTAAACCTCATGAATTGCTTCCTAGGAAAGTAATTTACAAAACATTATCATTTGAAGTTTAAAAGTAAATTTAATAAAAAAAAATATATCTTAGAATTTATACGTTAATAAATACAACATGTTATAAACACAAATCAGTATTTCAAATTTCTTATTATCAAATTAAGTTATCAAACAATCATTTAATTACTCTTACTCTCCTTACCATTAAAATATTTTACTTTTAACCTTAAATACTGTCTTAAAACAACTTCTAAAAGCAATTAAGTAATAATTAAAAAAGAAAATTAGTAGATTAAATGTCAATTGTTAATCAAATAAGTTTGAATTTGAAGGTGGAAGAAATGAAAATTCCACAAGGCATGGAAAGATTAATTAAAGAAAAAGACACATATATTTGAAAGCAGAAGAATTACTGACCAAAGAATAAGTCACAAATTCAAAAAAGGTGTCCAACATTTAGAACAAAGCACTTTGTTTTGAATTGAATGAGTCAAACCTTCAATTATTTATATAATCAAAGTGAATCTATGAACATAATTTATTTTTTTCAAAAAAAAAAAAAAAAAAAACAAAAACAAAAACAAAAGAAAACAAACTTTTTCTTAAAAAAATCATTTTCCCTAAAAATGTAAAAGAACAATTATTTTTTAGGGCCTTAGATCTTTTCGTTTTGTGTTTTTTATTTCTAATATTTTATTAAAAAAAATCATTTTCCCTAAAAATGTAAAAGTACAATTTTTACCCTCACTTCAAATTTCACTAAATTCGTGCACTAACTTTTCACAAAAAAAAAAAAAAAAAAATCAATAAAAAATCTTCATCAACTCATTAATTTAAACTAATTTTTTTTTGTCAAAATGAGTTTGACCAATGAAAAAAAATTATTAATCATCGAATAGTTTTGTCAAAATTCATATATTTTAACAATAGAAAAAGGTCTAATATTATTTTTGTCTAAAAATTTATCAATTTCATCTTATACGTTTGTTATATAATATTTTTTAATAATATTTAGAGAAAAATTTATTAGCGAGTTAAAATTGAAATATTTTTTTGTAAGTTAATATTTAGATTGTAACCTTTATTTAAGTTTAAGATGAAATTTGATAAAACTAAAGTTTGGAGTTCAAGACCAACAACATGGAGATTTTTTTTCCCCTAAAATTAATCTTACTCAGTACTCATTTTTAAGTTTGAAATTTTTATTTATTCAATTAAATCACGAAGTTCAATATAAGACTAAATTATCACCTTAATTAGTTGTAATTTATTTGAATTTGTTTCTTAGGTTTTTTACTAGATGCGTAAGAATTGTTGTTACTCACTGAATAGCCTAATAGTATTTTTTTCATGTGATTTATGGTCATGTAATAATAATAATAATAATAATAATAATAATAATAATAATAATAATAAATATTTTGTCTTAATTTAGGCATTTTATGTCACGTTCAAGATTATTCTTCTTAGGCACTAATTTTTTTTATGTAGGTTTTGACGTATTTGGATTTTATATATTTTTGTTAAAAAGCTTATTATTATTATTATTATTATTATTATTATTATTATTATTATTATTATTATTCATTTTTGTGATTTAATATTGACTTTGAGTTAATTCTCTAGTTTAGTTGTAAGGAGGATTTTTTTTTTTTTTTGTGTGTTATAACAATTGTGAAGATGAGAGATCGATCATTCGAGCTTTAGGGAGGAATATCATGTCAATGATCGTTAGACTAAGCTCACTTTAATAGAGAATGTTAATTATATTGAAGTGCTAGTTTTTATAGATGAAATAAAAATTAGAATTCTTAAATTTAATCAATTAAGCAGTAAGGATGAAAATGAATTTTAATAGTTCAAAATATTGTGATACCTAATTAGGCAATTTACAAGTAAACAAAAAATTGAAAGTAAAGTTTTGTTAATGCAAGTTTTGTAGACAATTTAATCAATTGCTTGACATTTTTAAAATGCAAGTTCTGTTTGTTTTTTGTTTTTTCAAAAGATGACATATAATTTATTTTTTTTAATAATAAATGAGATGTTATTCTTCTTCCAAAATTATGAATTTGTAAACAATAATTTCTTAGGGTTCTTGCCATCGTATCATTCAAACTTTAATTTCAGCTCAAATTATCCAAAAACTTATTAAATCCCCCAATCAAACTTTTCTAATTTATAGCTTTTATTATCATTTAAGATTCACAAACAATAGAGTTGGAGAGTGCAATGGTAATAACTTCAGCTTCATTTGATAATAATTTTTTAAAAATTTTTAAAATGTGTTTGTTTTCTCACATTTTCCTTATAATTATTATTATTTTGTTGTCAAATAAACATTAGAATATTTAGCCTAATTTCAAAAATTAAAACAAGGTTTTAAAATCAACTTAATTAAGAATGTGAAAACACTAATACTAAAGAAATATGAAGAAACAAACATAAATTCAAAAATAGAGAACTCAAAATTTAATTATTATCAAACGATACCAAAAAATTCACGCGAAACATTTTTCAAAACCTAAAAAACGGAACACAAAAAAAAAAAAAAAAAAAAAAAAGGAAATGTAAAATGAAGAAAAAAAGAAAAAGAAAAATAAAAAAACAAACCTGGGAAACCTAGAGCCAAGAATCTCCTTCTGTCCATATTTCCGCCATGTGAAGCCGTCGTCGGGCGGCAGCTCTGTGTTTCCGATGCGCGGCGCCGCTACCCTCACCGTCCTCTTCTCCGTATCATCTTTTCTGTTCAAATCCATTTCACGTCAACATACAAATCTTCTATACTCAATATATTAGAGTCGATTTTGATAACCATTTGATTTTTTTTTAGTTTAATAAACTTATAAGTATTATTACGTCCAACTTATTGATTTTTTTTTTATTTTCTTATCTAGTTTTTAAGAATGTTATAAAAAATAAAGTCCAAATTTGAAAATTAAGAAAATTAGGCTCCTTTTGATAATGATTATAAAACATAGAAACTTATGAATTATAGGAAAATTACTATAAACATAAAAAAAAAATCAAATTATTTACAATATAGAAAAATTCTTCTATTTATCAACGATAGATCACGATAGACTTCTATCGCGGTCTATCGTTGATAAACTCTATATTTGTAAATAGTTTGACTCATTTCTCTATATTTGAAAACAACCCTTAATCATAGGTTTTTTTATATTTCAAATAAGGCTCCATTTGATAATTATTGGTTTTGGATTTTTAATTTTTGAAAATTAAGCTTATAAATATTATTATTTTCATCCATTGATTACTTTATTTTGTGATCTACTTTTTATGAGTGTTTTAAAAAGTCAAGCAATGTTTTTGAAAAAGTATTTTTTTATTAAAAAAAAATCTTATTGTTGTTTTTAGAAATTTAATGAAGAATTCAAGAACTTAATTAAAAACAATGAAAACCATGGTAAAGCAGTTGCAAGAAAATAATCAAAAGTTTCAAAAAAAAAAAAAAAAAAAAAAAAAAACAAATAGTTATCAAAAGGGTCCAAAATGATTATCAAATAGAATTTTTTTTGATAGAAATTTAGTGGAATATATAAATGTTTAGTTATCAAACACATAAAGTTTCAAAAACCAAAAAACAAAATCAAAGGCCAAAGCGAGTATATAACACAACTAACATAAAACATTGTGTAGTTTGAATTCTCTAACCCTCGTATTTAAAAAGAAACAGTATGAAACAGAAGTTAAACAATTAATCATATGATGAACAAAGTGAAAAAAGAAAAAAGAAGCATTATCTTCTCTTTCATTGTACACTTTATATACTTAACTTAACTTGGTGGAAAAACCCATTTAATTCTTCCCTTTCCCATGTTTACCAAACCCAATTCCATCCACTTTAGAGCTTTATTATCTTCTTTCTTTCTTTTTTTTCTTTTTTTCTTTTGAAGTTTTAGGTTAAATTACCCACTTTGGTTATTGTGGTTTAAAGTTTAGTTCTGATTCGGTTCCTATGTGATTTAGTTAAATTAAACCTAAAAAACATCATCTCTAAATCAACTTTTATCAATTTAACACTTCACATATATTTTCGGCATTAAAACTAATACAAATGACCCCATTATAATTATCTAAAATAAATATTCGAGTTCATTGTTATTAAAAATAGAAAATATTAACCAACATACTTTTTTCGTCCCTAAATTTCAAATCTAGTTTTCATTTGATTCTTATGTTTCAAAATGCTACACGTTTGATATTTCAACTTAGTTCCTGGGTTTCAAAATGTTACAATTTTACCCTTAAAATTTGAGTTAATTTGTTTCAATTTGGTCTTTAAATTTTAAGATTTACACTTTTAACTTCAATTTTTTTTTACTACATTAATATTAAAAATTAGAAATCAAATGAAAACTAGACTCAAAACTTAGAACTAAAAAGATATTTTTCCCAACCTACTATAATTGAAGTTTATATGATGATTAGTTACAGATACATGAACCAAAATATATATAAAGAAATTTTAAATTAATATGATGTTTAAACTTATAAAGACCGGACATCCATTACCATCTCAAAGTTAAAGATAAAAAATTCAATTAAAACCCTAAAAACAAGAATTCGTCACACAATACATCATTTTAACCATAAGTTTAAAAATCAATACCGTCTTCGTGCTTTCGTCGAAGAAGAAGAAAAACCCATTGCCATAAGCTTCCCGGAATCCTCCACAGCTGCCGGCACCGCCACCACCACAGACGATGGTGACGGCGATTTGATCTGCATTTGCGTCAACTCCATAGCTTGAGAGCAACTAGATCTAAGCCACTCTTCCAACCCCACGTCCCGTTGCACCGCCGTGAAAGGCGGCCGTTGTTCATGGGTGCTCAGCCGGTCCTTGGCGGCGGAAAAAACAGTCAAAATCTCATCACAAGATCGAGCCATGAAATGAGGTTGATGAACATTAATATTATTATTTCCGAAATTTAAAACATTGAATTCCAATTGCCTTGCCAAAGAACACCCACGAAGGATCAAAGAAATGACTTCCTCCATGGAAAAATCTTGAATCTTATATAAGATCAGAAAAATATATATATATATATGTGTGTGTGTGTGTGTATGGTATGAATATTTAATAACATGTTTGTTGTGAACGGTACAAAAAATGAATAAATATAAAAGGAGGGGCCAATTGGGAAAAAAAAGAGGGACTTGGTCATGGTCAAAGTAGAATTTCAACAAAAATGAGGGGTTGGGTCTAGAGGAAGACTTTGGGCTTCTTCTTCTTCTTCTTCTTCTTCTTCTTCTTCTTCCCATTGAAAAAGGAATAATCTTCTTTTTTGGGGTTTAATTTTGATGGGAATATAATTTTAGACCAAAGACTATGTAAGAAGAAGGAAGAAGGAATTATGGGGTTTAGGGTTTATTTTAAAACAAAATTAAATAGTCTTTTCCATTTTCCCTTTTACTTTGGTTTTATTTGTGTATTTGTTTTGGGTGTTTTTTTAGATAGGGAATTGGTAAAACTAAACTACTATTCTTCTTCAACTATTGGGCTTCTTCCTTTTTGATTCATTGATTTTTGTTTCTTTTCACAACTTTCAACCTAGTTTTTTTTGTTTTTTTTATTAATATTATTCATTTTCTCTCCCTTACGTGCCATAACATTTGCATTCCACCTTACGTCAACGTGTAAGAAGGGAAAAATATCTTATTAGCTGATGTGAATAGTCCCCGCGTCAAATTATTATTTATGGTTTATTTAATAATTTTAATGTAATTTTAGTATTTTTCAATTTTATCTTTTTTGTGACATTTTAAGTAGGGATATTTTAGACATTTTACTATGAATTAAGATGCATTAGGACTTTTATTGGGAGGCTATTTAAAGCCTTGCCTTTAGGTTGTTTGGAAAGTTTTAGCCTTTGAACTTCTTCTTTCAAGATTAGCCAATAGAGAGCTTTTTTTAATTTTGCAATTCATGCAGTTGAGTTGCATGCCAAGAACTTTCAAGTGAGATTGATCATCCTATTTATGAAGTGTTCCAATCTTGGGCCAAGAAACTTGTTCATTGTCTAGATATTTGATCTTAAGACAATCCGTGTCTAACCCAATCCTTAGAGTTGAAATCAAATCGATTTGGGAGTTTTAATGATTGAAAATTAAATATTCACATACCAAAAGGGTTTTTAATTTCAATTTGTTAGAGTTTTCATAGCATAGCTAGGGTTGTTGCTTCTTAATAACTACTTGGATATATAGGTTTAAAATTTGCTTTATTCTCAAATAACGGTTGGATTCATGCTCAAAATAATTTTTTTATTTTTTATTTTTTAAGTAATATATATAGAATATCTAAAAGGTCTCTCTCGGACCATGTTACACTAAATGTCTTGAATTACTCGTGTTGATGCAAAATTTGGGATAGGAGAAATGCACCTAACCCTCACGTGACATCATCAGTTGAATTTGTAATTCAGGGAAGAGAGAACCTACAAAACAAAGAAAAATGAATCCGATGCCTAAGTCACTAAGAGAATTATAGAATAGGAAAGAAGTCAGAAGTTTTAAGTTACCTTTGGATGGAGTCATTATGGTGTATTTATAGGGATTTGATCTAGGATTTATCTTAAATTTACTAGGATTAGGATATGAGATTTTCTTAATCCTAAGCAAGATCAAATCGTTTCTTTATTTTTTTTTCTTTTATTTTATTTTATCTCAAATTTTCTTGATTTATCTTATCTTATCTTTAGGCCAAAATTCATCCCTAACAACTCATTATAGCTAGAGCAATGTTACTATGTTCTCTCTCTCTTTGAAAGTTTTGCTTTTTGCTTATTTATTTATTTTAAATAGAAGTTTGTTGAATTTTAATTCCTATATTTTAAAGTTTATTCAATTTTAGTCCCTATACTTTTAATAAATCTTAAATGTAGTCCTCAATGCTAGTTTATTATTGATTTTTTTAAAACTTTTTTTTTTGTTATCTATTAGCATTTCTACTATAGATTTTGAAAACATTTTCACATATTATATTTCTTTATATGAAAATTACTATAATTATTTAAACAATTTCGGTCAAAATTATCTTTGAATGACTAAATTTAAAATTTATTAAAAGTAAAAGGACTAAAAATTAAACAAACTTCAAAGTATAGAGACCAAAACAGTAATTTAACTTTAAAAATATTATTACAATGTTTTTTTTTTTTATACAATTATATGCATGAGAGAATTTGTTTTTGGAAATTATTATAAACAAAATTTTCTTTTTTCAATATTTATAAATAGTTTGATTATTATTTTTTTTTGATTTGGAAACATTGCATGGAGAGTTGTTAGATTATTAAGAGTGAGATCATATCATATTGTGGGCACTTAATGGAGTGCATTTAAGATATTATTATTATTATTATTTTCCTCTCTCTATAGGTAGCTAAAGTCGATGGTCAAAGAATGAGTATAATTGGGTTGATGAATTATGAACATAACAAAAAGATATAACATTCGAAATTTCTAGGTAATTATTTGAGATTCCAAAAGGAAATTCAGTTCGATTAAATATATATAGTCAAACTTTTGTGTGGGAAATTGTGTTAAACGTTTGCAACTTTTGGTGACTTTTTTTTTTTTTTTTTTTTTTTTTTTTCTTTTTTTGTTTCTCCTTTTAGAATAAAGGGTATGAAGGAAGGGCTAAACTTTGTCTCAATTGAAACAACCAGGAATTGGAGATATTATGCCCTTTAATTTTTGGTGTTTTTTGGTAGGGTCTCATGTATGTGTGAGTTTTTTTTTTTTTTTTTTTTTTTTTTTTTTTTTTTTTTTTTAATTCAAGTTTTCTTAAAGGGCATTTAGGTCATTTAGTTATGTTATTGTGAAGGGCAAAATTGTCAACCAATTAATACTTCATTGGGTAAGTTATAGCTTATAAGCAAAGATTTAAATTAAATGTATCCTTTCATGTCCATGGAAATTTTATGAAAATAAATCGATAAAATGTCAATCTCAATCAATATTATTTTAACATATATTATTAATATAGAAATATTCATAAAAATATTTAAATTAATATGCAAATAAGCACAACATTCTTCTTGTAAATGAATTAAAATTTCTTATTATTAATAATAGTCCCACATTATTAATTTTTATAAAAATATCAATCCAACTTGTAAGTAAAAATATGAACATATTAATGATAATTTTTTTTAAAGTTTGGTCTCTCAAAGTAATTTAATACCATATTCTACCCTAAACTTGACCAATTGTATCAATTCTAACCATACATTTTCTTAATTTTGTCAATTTAAACTTAAAGCTTGGCATATTATATCAATTTTAATATTAGATTTTCAATTTCATCAATTTAGTCATACCTCAAACTTGAATAAGTGTATCATTTTACACGTCATTGATTAAGTTTTCATTTAATGTCTATTAGAAAGATTTTTCACACATGTCCAAGTCACGTGTTGCACTATGATATGCTCTCCTTGCTAGCTCATAACGATCAACAAGGACCAAGGGATTGAAAGAATAATTTGAAACGTTGAAATTAATTTAAGAAAAAAATATATTTACTGTAGGGCTTTTTTCAAATATAGAAAAATAAACTAAACTATTTACAAATATAGAAAAATTTTACAGTCTATTACTGATAGATCGTGATAGAATTCTATCACGGTCTATCGCGGTCTATCACTGATAGACAGTGAAATTTTTCTATATTTGTAAATAGTTTAATATTTTTTCTGTTTATAGTAATTTCCCTTTATTATATTGGATACAATTAATATAGAATATAATGCATATAAATACATCTTCTCTCCCTCTCTCTCTAACACTAAGAAGAAGTTTTTTTTTTTTTTTTTTTTTTTTTTTTTTTTTTTTTTTTTTTTTTTAAGATTCATCCCACCTGTAGAAGAAGAAAGGTCGTTCTCCATTTTTTAAAATTGTGAATATTATTTAATATATCACAAATCTGAGATAGACCTGACCCAATTCTAATTGGGTTGGGTTGGTTTTAAAGAATGTAGGAATCAAATGTCGATTGTTGTTGTGCCGTGGAAAATCCACTGCTTTAAAAACAAAATCGGCGCGACCTCGGTGCTAAATCGTCAAAGCCGGTTGCTCCCCAAGGTTAACACAACTCCCGATCGCTGACGTGCACTCGTCGGAGAACGGGTTGGAATCAATGAAAATTGCTCAGAAATCAGTGAAGAACCAAGATTAAAACATAAAATTCTTATCTCTCTTTTTTCTCGAAATTGAGAGTTATCTTTTAAGGAAAAATAAAAATCACTTTTTAAAATAAAAGAAAGCCGTTCTCAAATTAATTTTAAAACGGTTTTAGAATTAATTGAGACAAACAATTAATTCTTGAATTAATTAAATTTTCTTTTGTTATGTTAGTCATTCCCAACAAAGAAGACCCAACCCAACCTGACCCATTTACACCCCTAGAAATAAGATTTGAGATATATGTATGTAGATCCATCCACCTACTAAGCATTTGAATACATGAGAAAGAATAAGATCGTACAGAGACATTTTGGAATCCCAGCCGATGAGCAAGTCGAATACCTCCTAAAATGATATATACGTAAAATTGAAATCTAGATATTAATGTTCGAAATTTCAATACTCGCTCTCTATCTCTTTTTACCTAATTAAAGTTTTCAACATTAGCTCTAACATCAATTGATTGTCTTTTTTTAATATATATATATAGTTTAACAATTGTAGGAGCGAGGATCAAATTATCGATTTTTAGAGTAATTTATGCTTTATCTGCTCAGCTTTGCTCGAATTTTCTTGCACCTCTCGATTAAATTTGTTGATAACATGCCGAAAAAAATCTATTAAGGTACTTTAAACAAAAAGAACAATTGCAAACTGTTTATTATAACATATTGACATTTTTTTTTAGTTCAACAAACATCGAAATTGGAGAATTTATAAAGATGAGAGAATATATGGACAAAATTAAAATAGCAACCTTTCAATCCCCTTGTATAATATAAGAAAAATTATAAAAACTAGTCGTAAACTAGCGATCAACTTCACTCCCATCCTTTTAACTTTCAATTTGATTCACTATTATCGAACAAATCTTACAATTAAGCTTTTATATATTGCAAAATGTACCTATCATCATTATTTTAAGTTTTCCGGCATGTAGGAGTAAAGGTTCACATTTGTAACATTGTGGTCGAAAATATATATCTTAACTACTTTAAGTCTAAGAGTCCTTTTAAATTGACTTTCTAAGTGTTTATAAACACTTTTTTTTTTTTTTTTTACATTTATAAACACTTATTTAAAAATTTAGAAAGTCAATTCAAACATACCCTAAGTTGACAAGTACAAAACACTCTTTAATTATTTTTTTAAAATAAATAAATAAATTATAGGAATGTTTATAATTAAACCCTCAAATTATTAGTTTTTTTTATCATTTAACTCAAACATTTTATAACTTTGTAAAATTTGAATTTGAAATACATAATATTAACTATTTATAAAATTTAATTTTTAGATCGAGGTTGAGTTGTCACTTTCTCTATTTAATAAAACAAAAAATTAATATAAAGATTTTGAGTTATTTAAATAATTGTAAGTGGGCATCGATCTATTGAGATGATAATTGGTATTTTACTCATCATGTTATGAGCTATGTTCTATAAAAATAAAAATAAATTTTTTTTAAAAAAAAGGTTAAGCAAAGCCATAGTTTTTGCCCGGTTTTTTTCTCTCTCTATTTAGAAGGTTTTTCTCTCTTTTTTAGTATAATAAATGAGGCATAAAAATTTGGTCATCTTACATCAAAGGAATAATACGACCTAAGTACAACTATCTTTGGAACCTCATGATCGTGAGGAATTGTCATGATTTAGAGTAATTTCAAATTTTAACGAATTTTAAATGAATTTTGTTGTTTATTACGATAAGAAAAGAGAATGATTTCAATCCTATTTTTATGTTAAAAAATTTTGGACTAAAATAATGAATTTAGTTGGATTTCATAGAATTTAAAGATAAATTATTTATTTAACTTTTTCATGTTATGATTTTCAATCAACCAAACCTAATTAAAAGTCTATATTAATAAATTTTGTGACTTTCTTTTCTTTTTCAAATTTTTTTTTTACTTTCCTAAATCTAAAGAGACGTAGGGTACATGTCAATTACTACTACTAACATATGGTAATTTTCTCTACTTTTTACAATATTTTAATTTCATAGAATATATTTTAGACTTAAAATATACACAAAATAAATATATAACTTTGGAGCTCGAAAGTTTTAGCTCCACGATAATATGAAGTTATTCACGTTTTCAAGTTCACCCTATACATATAATTAATTGTAAATAAATAAAATAAAATAAACAAATAAATAAAAACGGAGGTGTTGAAAGAGAAGTATTTTGCACGATCGTTCTTCGGAGCAAGCAATCACAGAACGATGAGAAGGGAGCTTTTCAATTTGGTTGCTTTCTCCAATGGCTACATTCAATTTCATATCATCCTTGCGCTTTCATTTCTGAGCTGTTCGTCAATCTCTCAAGTGGGTGCTTCCATTCATCAATACCAAAACGAATCCTTCATTCACCGTTCCAATTCTTTCTTCTTCCATGGCGGTAGTGAAGGTCTTTATGCTTCTAATTTCCACCCTCTTTCCTCCAATTCCACCGATTCTGCAGAACAACCGCTCGACGGAATGTCCTTCATCAGGTAAATTAATCTAACCCTCTATCTCGAGTCATTCGCTACTATTCTTTCATTTGATCGAGTTCGCCCAATTGGGTTTGGTTTATTTATTCAAAAATCTTCTTTGAAAATGGTAGAATGTTAGATGTCTGGTTGAAATCGATCGTTTTAAGTATCCAGTTCATGTGGGTTTTTGCATGTGATGGAGGTGTACCAAAGAATTTTGATTAAATCTTGTTTTTCATGTTGTTTATGGGTAATGTAGGTTTGAATCGATTACATTTAGACGAACCAAAGAATCTGCAGAACAGAAGAATGAGATGCAGCAAAAAACTGGGTTAATTGAAGCTATTATTGTGGATGTCAAAGACAGGACTAAAATAGGAGGGGCATTTCTGAATTCTGATCTTATATGTTGTACCCAGCAGCTTGCAAGTAATGGATCTTGCAAGGTTGGGGAAGTTATTATTAAGCAGGATTCAGATGATCCTAATGGACCAAGGAGAATTCAGACTTTCTTTGAAGGGATTAGTGAAGAAGCTAAAATGGAACCAACTACAATTGAACTCAACAAAACTGGAATGTATTATCTGTATTTTATGTTTTGCGATCCGCAACTCCGAGGTACGTTGATCAGTGGAAGAACAGTTTGGAGAAACCCAGATGGTTATTTACCAGGAAAGATGGCTCCAATGGTGACATTCTTTGGCTTTATGTCTTTGTCTTACCTTATTCTGGGTCTTGTTTGGTTTCTCTGGTTTGTAAGATATTGGAAAGATGTAATGCAGTTGCACTACCATATTACTTGTGTGATAGGTTTGGGAATGTGTGAAATGGCTCTTTGGTATTTTGAATATTCAAATTTTAATTCCTCTGGGAGTCGACCGATGGGAATAACCATTTGGGCAGTTACGTTTAGTGCTATTAAGAAAACTGTTTCTAGGCTGCTTCTTCTTGTGGTTTCAATGGGATACGGGGTTGTGAGACCGACCCTCGGCGGTATAACCACGAGAGTTATCCTTCTGGGTGTTACATATTTCTTGGCTTCTGAAGCACTTGAGCTTGTAGAGCATTTGGGAAATGTTAATGACTTCTCTGGAAAAACAAGGTTCTTTCTGGTACTGCCAGTTGCTGTATTGGATGCTTGCTTTATTCTTTGGATCTTTTCGTCACTATCAAAAACCCTGGAGAAGCTTCAGGTAATTATACCTTTTTTAAGCTTTCTTTTTTTCTGCTGTGAGGATGATCACGTTCGGTTCTCTATGATGTATATGCTATATAGGTTAGAAAAGGCATGGCCAAACTTGAACTGTATCGGAAGTTTACCAACTGCCTCGCAGTTTCGGTGTTGCTCTCTATAGCTTGGATCGGATATGAGGTGACTTTGCATTTCATTTACTTATCCTCTGTTTTCCTCTACAGTTTGATCAAATTGTAAAGATAAGTCCAATGGTTAGAATTACTGATTCTTGTTTGTGTAGTTGTATTTCAATGCTACCGACCCATTGAGCGAGCTGTGGCGAAGAGCTTGGATAATTCCGGCCTTCTGGATTTTGCTTTCTTTTGTTCTCTTGGTGATTATATGTGTTCTTTGGGCGCCTTCTCATAATCCAATAACCAGGTAATCATCAATCCCTTGCCTCCTTTTGGGAATCTACTTGAATGTTTTGACTTCTAGATCAGCATGGTTTTCCACTTGAATCTCTTTGGGTAAACTAACCACCTCCTAGCGAATAGTTTATGCCCAGATCTCGGTTTGAAGGGTCTATCAAGAATATCTTTTTTCTCTGACGTTATTTTGTACACACCTGTCTGATTATATCATAGTTTTGTTTCACTGCTTCATTTATATGCACTTGGATAGCTATCTTTATCTTCTCTCTTTAATCTTTCTTGATACATTTACTTGTCCTTAATTGCTTTAAAAGAGACATAAAAGCCAGATATTTAACATTCTTTTCAAAGAGACCCAAGTTTTTATTAAATGAAGTAATGAACTATTGTCAAACTTTTAAGTTGAATGAATTTGGGGATTTGTAGATTTGCATACTCGGAGGACAATGGGGATGATGTCAATGAGGACGTTGTGGCACTCACAGGAGCCGGGGTTAAGGTAGCTCCAGATTTATCTAACAAGCTAGAAAGAAAGGAAAGAAAGGCATCTACTGCTGCAGACCATCCTGTCTTTGGGCATGGAGGAGATCTTGAGGAAGATAAAAGAGAGTGATGCTTTCCTCTCTCTTTACATTTTGTTTCAATTCTCCCACTAAGCTGCTTAAAATGGAAGCCTAATGATTCAGTTTCAGTGCTTCAAAGTTGTACAATTGCACCAACGATGGAGGGTAGATGAAGACAATGAAGGTATATTGACCTCTTTGATTAACCAACTTCCATTGGAGACTTGAAGGAAATCCTTGAAAATACTTATACATTTTGTAGCTTCAACTTGGTAGCCCTGATAGAATGAAAATTAAAGGAGGAAAAAGCTGGTTTGATAGTTGGTCTATTCCAGTCACTTTGTGAAATGTAAACAAATATTGTAATTTGCTGCTCTCAAATCATATAATGATAGACTTTTAAGTTTGAGCTCTTGAACTCAGAGATATTTGGCTCATCCAAGTATAGCTTAGTGGATAGAGTAGAGTATCAATTACCATCTCAAATGCTCTGATGATTCATTCTCCACTCCTAGTTATGAGTTTGAATTTACCAAATTTTAAGTAGAAAATGTTTCACTCTGGGAATGTTAACTTGTCACAAAAAATTGAGTACTTTTGGCTATTACTTTTTCACTCTCCTTTCTCTAGGTGTGGAAAAGATCAATGATGTTATTCATATATTTGACATCTGATATTTATGAACAAACATTCAAGAAAATTAGGTTGACAATGAACCTTTTAGTCAATTTTGAACCATATTACTCCCTGAAAAAAAAAAGAGATAAATTAGACAGAAGGCTGACATTTCTTATGATTGCGACTTTACAAAATTAAAATCATTGAATTCCGCTAATAAGAATCAAATATAGATTGATCTTCAATAAAAGACGACCAATCAACTGGCAGATTTCACAGACCAACGTCTGATTCTCCAAAAATTACTGAGCGATCAAAAAAATTTCTTCGAACTATAAAATTTCTGATATTGTAATGTCCTAGTCAGATGCCTGCTGGCAATGCTTTAATGCCATAAACGTTTTGTGATTCTATTGCTTAGTACCTCTGGAGCCCCCAGGTTTCAGACCTCTTCCACCTAAATGAAGTTTAAATGAGGATTCAAGCAGTCTAATCAAGGTCATGCAATTCTAGTTATCAGTTCAATGAGAATGAGAGAGCTAAGGGTTACCTGAGGAAGCCCCATCAATTCAAGAACAGCTTTTTGTGGTGTTAGCTCGTTGTCAATAATTCGGGCCACTGCTGTCAAAACTGGCATCTTAACATTATACTTCTGAGCCAATGCGATAACAGCCCCCGCTGTCGATACACCTTCTGCAACCTATTGATGCAGGAGACCTTAACAAGGCATTTAATGAAAACCAAAACATTGCCTGACATAATAAAAGACTACCCGTATACCTGATTCATGGAGCTCAATATATCATCCAGATTCTCACCAGATCCTAGTCGTACTCCGACAGTTCTGTTTCGGGAGAGGTTGACAAAGCATGTAAGCATAATGTCCCCTGTGCCTGAGAGACCGGTAATTGTTGTTGGCTTCGCGCCCATCTTTAAGAAAATTTTGAAGGCAAAAGTAATTAGAATGACATGATTGCATTCAGAAAATTGAAGGAAAGATAAGAAAAAATAACAGAGTTCTAAGTAGATAATGCTTATTACCGACTGTAGGAATATGAGGCCAACATCTTCTAAATCTAGACTATCAAACGCAAGATAAAGGAAAAGATAGATTTTATGAAACAATCTGATAACATTAGGAGAAAAGAGAAAAGACTCCACTAAAGCCCTTCTCTAGCTCACCTAACCAACGGGTCCATACAATAGCACCATACTCATATGCCATTGAGAAAGTAGAAGATATTTAAGAACTGTTCAAGTTTTTCTTTCCCCATTTCTCATTTTCAATATTTGGAAAATGTTCTCGTTTCTATTTTTAGGAAATATTTCCAAAATAATGTACAAATTTTAGAAATAATACAAAATAGTTTCTTCTTTCTGGTTCTCGATTCTAGTTTTTGAAAAATAAAAACAAAATCCTTATGATATTATTTTTTTTATTTATAAGGTGCAAAATAAATATATCGTAATAATTTTGGATATTTTGTTTTAAAGATTAATTTTCTGATAAAGCTTTGATTTTCTAATTTTAAAATTTATGGGAAAAAAATCTATTTACCAAACGCCTTTCTTTCGTTTTTTTTCCAATGATAATTGTAATAATAATATAATTAAAAAGAAACAAGCAACAAGAAACTATTACTAGCACATTTTTTGTGTTTTCTTTTCTGACAAAGCAAGAAATAAGAAACCACAAACAAGAAAAAGCACCTATTCTCCAATATCAATTACAGGTTTACAGAACCATATAGACACAACATACAGAACAACAACATCAAAATATGCTTCTACTAAATTTTATCAATCAATATTTTGAAGGTTGACGGTAAATAGCTCCATTGGCTCCCTCAAGTTTCTAAAGGACCATAATTTAACTGCTTATGACGTAAATAAATCATCTTCTATCTTCAATGCAATTAATGCTGAATTAAAGCATGCCCTCATCTTCAAAGCAATTAATGCTGAACAAAAGCATGCCCTCATCTTCAAAGCAATAAATACTGAATAGAAGCATACCTTTGTAGCCAGCCAACGGATCTCGGAACAACCTTGTGCTACAAGAGCTGCCATAGAGTTGTTACCAAGATTCATCCCCTCAACAATTCCTGCTGCTATAGCAAGGACATTCTTCAATGCACCTGCAATCTCCACCCCTGTCACATCACTGAGTCATCAGAAGTTACAAACCAAGTAAATTATTGGCTTACAGACCAGTTCCTCAGAGTCTACAACTATCTTGTCCTTGTTATTTATTTTATTTTCTTAAAAATAAGTATTTTGTGAGGGACTTCTTGCTCAGGCAACGGAGATTTTTTTTTTAATGAAAATAACTGCTTTAATTGAAAAAAAAAATGAAAGAATACACGAGCATACAAAAAACCAAGCCCACAAAAAGGGAGCTCCCTTTACAAGACGGGATCCCAACTAAGCGAAATCATGCCTATAGAATAATTACAAAAGGTCTTCGAAATCGAAGCCCAAATGGAAACGTGAAAACGATTAAGGGACCAAAGCTCCCTAAACTCCCTCTCCAAACCCCTAAACACTCTATTGTTCCGCTCACCCCACAAAACCCATAAAATCGCGCACAATCCCGCATGCCAAAGAAACCGGCCTTTCTCCCCAAACGACAGGTTGAGGAGGAACTCCTCGATCATAGCACTGACATCTCTATGGCGAGCACTAGACATGCCAACGTCTGGAGAAAGGAATCTCAGACTCCACTTGCAAAGTCACAATGCCAAAGAATATGGTCCAGGTCTTCCTCTGCCTTCCAACAAAGAATACAACAAAAAGACCCGACTAGAGAAGACAACTTCCTGACAAGCCTATCCAAAGTATTAGCACGGCTGTGAAGAACTTGCCAAGAAAAGAACCTCGTCTTCCTAGGAACCTTGATCCTCCAAAGCATCGAAAAGACCGACTCACTTAAGGGGGAAGGATTAACCAAGCACTGAAAGAAAGACTTACACGAGAACCCTTCAAAAGGATTGGAGCTCCAAAATCTGACATCTCTTATCCCCAAACTAAAGTGGTGACCCTCTAGTAAAGAAAGAAAAGCAGCCACGTCCATCGTTTCCCTATCGGAAAGAGACTACCGGAACCCAAAAAAAAAGGGAACAAAAGCTTCCTGACCAAACTAAGAAATCGGCAACGTAGTGATTTTTAAGAGAAGAAAAGTGAAACAAACGAGGAAACGACACACAGAGAGGTCTCTCCCCCACCCAATGATCTTCCCAAAAGTAAGTATCATTCCCCTCCTCCACCACGCAACGAACCAGATGAACAAACGACGGAAGCTCTTTCGAGATATCTTTCCTCAAATTCCGGTGAGTACCTTTAATCCCTTTAGACAACCAATCAAAAGGATGGGAGCGATGTTTACTAACGATGATCTTGTGCCACAGAGAGTTAGGTTCAGAGGTGAAGCGATACAGCTATTTGGCTAACAGGGTTTTGTTACGCATCCTGAGATTCCCAATTTCCAACCCCCCAAGGAAACCGGTCACTCGACGGAGAAATAAAAAGATAAGCAATGGAGAAAGAGGACAGATGACCAAACGCCAACAATCAGATGCTTGATAAGATGATAATATCATAATAATAGGAGGACCAAGAGTTTTCTACTAAAAGAGGAATTTGAAATTACAATATACAAGAAAAGTAAGCCCACACTGTCTAAGAACTAAATCTACCTTGAGGTGCTTATTCTTAGATAACTCGAAGCCAGTAGTTGCTGAGCCGCATTTGCCAATTTTTTGTCCTTTGATGCCACTACCATCGCTGGCAAATCAAAAAATACTCAAAAATTTTCTGAGTATGTTGAAATGAGTGTATGTTAAGGAAGATTGTATACAATGTGCAGTGCATTATCAGTGAAATCACCTGTTGGTAATTTATTCATTAATTCTGAAGCAAATGAAGGTCCCGAAAGGGCAACGAAAGGTTGTCGAGGGTTACTGAGTGCTTGGGGAATAATCTGAGACATCATTCTCAAGGAATTGAGTTCCAACCCTTTGCTCAGGGATATGAATGGTAGGTGTGGATCAACATGATCAGCAATGCTCTCGAGAAATGATGAACTGAACTGCAATGAAATTTTAAAAAATTCTTTAATCACGCAAAAAATAAAAAATAATTTTTTTTGGATAAGAAAAAAAATATAAATAAAAATCCATATGAAAAATGAAATGAATAAGTTCATAATAATTTGTACAAAGAATTGCATTACATGTTATTCCTGTTTACACATTTGTAACCACAAGAGAAAGCAAATATTAATGCAGAACTTTCAATAGGGTAGTGAAAAGACCTGCACAGGTACAGCATGAAAACAGAAATCAGCACCCAGCAAAGCATCTTTGGCATCAGTTGTAGCTATAACATTTATTGGTAGCTTGTGCTTTGGGAAGTACTTACTGAGAAGAAATGTCATCAATAATTCAATCAGGCAAACTTTCATGTGAGACAACATAAACTTTGTATGTGAACCAGAATCAAACCCAAATACATCAGAAAACCATTAGTAGAGTGGAGTTGAGTTTCGTTTTCATGAAAACCATTAGAAAAGCAATGCTAAAAGGAAGAGGGAGAGAGAAGGAAAAGAAAAAAGAACTGCATGGGAAAGCTGAAATATCTTAAAAAAAAGAAAAGTTCTCGCAGAACAATTTACCTGTTGTAGTGACTATCATTAATTGACTGGCATACTTGAGGATCACGAAGAAGCATATTGACTTCCAACTGGGGCTTTCTACCAGCAATATGGGCAGCCATCGCTGTACCAAAAGATCCACCTCCAAGCACAGCCACCTAATAAAATTTAGACAATAAACTACCAAACAAGAAGGAAAAGGAAATTTTGGAAGTAGATTATGCTTTAAACAAAGATTTTAAGAAGAATCTGTCTATTTCCTAATGCTATTTAGTTTGACCTTTATCTCCCAAAAATTGCATTGATGACGAATGAAGTGTTCAATGTTCAATGTTTTTTTAATGATTAATTGGAAACAAGACAAATTGACTAATATACTAATCTGACAGCTTGCCTCTAAGCAAAGTGAGACAACCACATTTACCAATAAAGTGCCATTAATACTTACATATTTTATAGATAATCAAATACACTATTAATGTTAAAGAAAAGAACGAGACGTAAATGGTCAAACCTTGTAGTCTCTAGGCCAAAAGTCGTTTTCTAACACACCTTAAATTACCCCCAGCCCCACACACACGACACGAATAACAAATATGGCAAAAAATGGAAAAATAACTTACAGAAGGTGCTATAACTAAAAAAATAAGAGTAAATGGAATGCATTAAGTACTTGAAAAAACAATGTCATACTGATACAAGGGGCCTCGTTCACAATTACAACTAACAAGAGATTATGATGACGTACGTTACAGAGACAAGAAAGGTGAAATACAACTAAAGCATCCCATAACTCTCTAACAAAATTGAACAAAAAGTCAAGAAAAAACAATATACTGCAACGAACTTCTCTGCGGCATTTCATCAAACAGGCTGTAGTCACAGACTCACAGTATCAAATTACGCAAAACTAAACCTCAATAAGATTAACACACAACTTCAACAGGCCAAAAAAAGATACAAGTAGGAAAAAGAAAAAGAAACAGATTAAAACCCACCTTGTTGGTCCGCTCAAGAACGTCGGTCTTGGCCTTGAATCGCAAAGACCTGGACCATCGCACCAACTTCTCCCACGCAAGTCGAACAACCCTGCGGCGGTTCTGGGTTCTTTCAGGGCCGGAATCTAGAACTGTATCAGCGTCTTGAGGAATCGGAGGCGGCGTTGAATCGGCGCAGAACCGGCGACGGGAAGTGGTGGGATTATTGGGACAGCAGAGACTGGGAATGGTTAATCTGGAAGGGTATGTGTGGGAAAAGGAAGGATTGTTGGGGGTGAAAAATGGGTTGTTGGAAGGAAGGTCCAGTAATGGCGTCTCCATTGAAGGGTTGTTGTAAGGAAAGTTGTGTGTCACAGAGAAAGACAGAGAGAAGATAGCGGGTAACGTCGATAGGATCAGGTGGAAACTGGAAGCCTGATGGATTCTTTTTCTTTCTCTTATTTTACTATTATTTATTAATTAAAAGTACAAATTTTGTTAAATGTTTTATTAAAAAAAATTAAAGATCAATTACATTTTTGAACTCGAGTTTTGAAGGCTAGATATGTTTGGTCTCTCCATTTTCGAAATTTAACTATTTTAGTTCCCAAATTTTTAAGAACTAAGACAAAATTTAACTATTTTAGTTCCCAAATTTTTAAGAACTAATAAGTTTTGTCTCTAGATTTTCAGTAGGTATATTTTTAGTCATGGTTTAAAATATCGATCTCGATGGAAATATCGAGGTCTTAATTTTACTGAAATTTTGATAAAAATTTCGATAAAATATCGATTTCGATGAATATTTCTGAAAAAATTATAAAAACAAAAAATTTAAAATTAAATTTAAATAAGTAAAAAATATTTTATTATTTTCAAATAAGTAAACAAGTCTATTATTTATATTATGTTTAAATTAGTAATATTTTGATGCTTATTTTTCATGTTTCGTGGATTTTTTTACGATATAATGAAAATATTGATTCACCCCTCATATCGATATTGAACCCATGGAAATTTCGACATATCGATGGAAATTTAATACTATGTTTTAGTCTTCAAGTTTTAATAATACATATATAATGTTATATAATTATTTATTATTTAACATTAAAAAATTACTTCAAGAGACTTTTAAAGTTGTTCTTAAAAACTTACATTTTGAAAACTTAATGATCAAATGTACCTTATTCTTTAAAAACTCAGAAACCAAATACACGTATTCTTCGAAATTCCATAACTAAGAAGATCATTTTTCCAAATTTTAATTGAAGTCATATATATATATATATATATATATATATATATATATATATATATATATTTTTGAACTAATATACCTTTAATCTTTGAGTTTAATTTCAATTTAATTTATAGGCTTTAGATTTCACACTTTTTACACTAGAGTTTTTACTAATGTCCACATTTATTTGTTTATGTTATCTTTCTACTAATCGATTTAAAATTACTAAATAAAATATATTTAAATTAGTTTTCATTAACAGTCTTGTCGCTAAAAATTAATTAAAAAATCGCTTTATAGTTATTATAAATTAATTAAGTGAAAGTTAACACCAAGGACCAAAAGTGAGTATCGTGGTAAAAATGCAAAATCCATAAATCTAGGGATCAAAGGAAAAAATAAACTGAAAAGGTAAAGGTAAAATACAAAATTTTGAAACCTAGGGATCAAATAAAAACTAAACTAAAAAATTTAAGGATAAAAATGTAACATTTTGAAACCTAAGGATCAAATAGAAAATGTACTCAAAATTTGATTAGAGATTAAACAAAAGTATATTTTTCCTTTTTTTTAAAAAATGAAAATGTTGGAGATCTATCATATACAAAATTAAAAGTTTATGAACCTACTTTACTTTTTTAAAGTTTAGGAATCGATTAGACAAAATTAAAAGTTCAGAGTTCTATTATTCTATGAGACAAGACTAAACTTGTAATTTTACCTACATCTAAACTGTGTCTAATAAAGTCATAAAATTTTTAAAATGATAATTAGGTCAATAGCCCATGAAATACAAAATTGAAAGTGGGAGAAAGAATCAAGGTTTTAAAAATGATTAAAACATTGTTTTCTTGCAAAAACGACTAAATTAAACAAATATAAATAAATTGTGGAGGCCAAGTGTAAATAAAAATACGACAATTCCAAATATTTGCCGGCTACCCCAATTGCTATAATGTGTTGATATACCTCTTAAATTAACTCACGTACTCAAAAACTTATCCCAGGGATCACTATCATAATATTTAAACGCATAAATATAGGTAAAATAATAACCATTGTCGTCTAAATGTGAGTGTTTCTAAGTATATATAAGAAATTTATGGGATGGAGGTTGTTAAAATCTTAGGGGTCGTTTGTTTTTTGAAAATGTAGATAATCAGAATCTTAGATGGCCAGAATTATAAATATTCGGAATTATAGATATTCAACATCTTTAGATCATCATGTTTGTTTTGTAGGAATATTTTTGCAGATATCTGAGAATATTTCGATGACTGTGTTTGTTTTGTAGGATTTATACTACGGAATGTCTTAAATTTACATAATGTTCCAAAAATGCCCTTACGTCTATTTATAAATTTATAACTATTTTGATATAATTTGAACTTATATAACATATTCCTTTTTATCCACTTAAATTTCTTTTTAAATTAATACAATATATATTATTTTCATATGTTATTTTTTTTAATAAAATAATATATCATATTTTAAGATTTTTTATAAAATAAATATGATTTTAAATTTAAAATTGAACATTTTGTCTTGCTAAAGAGTAATAAGAATTACGGTATAACAAAAAAAATATTATATATATGGTTGACAATATTTATTTTAATTATACAATGCAAATAAAGATTAATATATATGTGTAAAATAAAATTAAAAGAAAGGACAAAAATGTAAAATGGGGATGCCCACAACTCGGGAATCTGAAAACCTATGTTTCAGGAGGGCATCCAAAACTCTCCAGATGCCCTCTGTCCAGGCATCCTAGGATGTCCATGAGTCTCCAAATGGCAAGACATCTTACAATACCACAAAACAAACACACTAATCCAGATACCCACTCTATGGAAATTTAGGATGCCCGCGGTTAAACTTAAAGTATTATCATAGAAAAGTGTAGTCGATTCCAGCCTTCTATTAAAAATGACAATACCAAAATAATGACGAGTTGCATGAAAACTTTAAAGCTTGATGGAACAACTACCTTGAATAACTTCGTAAAACACAAAACCCTAAATTGTTGGTCATTGGAAAGTATTTAAACCTATTTTTTACGGTGTATGTACTTGAAGAAAAAAAATGTGAATATAATTATTTACATGGTATATAAGCAATAAAAAAAAATAAAAAGTACGCAATATATACTATAAATTTTTTCAACAAATTTGGCGGCAATAGTAGAAATAATAGCACAAGATTATTTAGTTGTCCCGAAAACTAGGTACGTCAACATATACCATATAATGTATATGTAAGTATATATACATTAACCTCATACACCTATAACCAAGTACACCTAAGAGTCAATTGCCAAATCCAAAATAGCTCTAAAGGAACTAAATTCTAAGCAGAAGGGATTGATCGACATGCTATTAATTTTTATGTAGAATATAGAAAAGACAAAGAAGCGAAACATAAAGATTAAACATGTTTTTCCTACTGAAAAATATAAAGAAAGTGGATTTACCTTTGAAGACGTTTTTCAAGCCCCTTTTCTCATCAAGATATCTTCCTCAAATAGCAACTTAGACACCACTGTTAGGACTTTTTCGTTATTCTTCAGCAAGGAACAAGTTGTGTGGGAACCTTTTTGAAAGGAAGGGAAAGATTTACAGAAGAAAATTTTTTCTCTGTGTACTCGAGGGAGAGAGAATTTGTGATAGAGAGATTGAGGGAGAGTAAGAATTTTTAAGTGAAAAAAAAAAAATTCTAACCCAAATGCAGAACCATTCTGCATTTTAATGAAAGAGTGGGAAGTTGTAACTCCCCTCCAACTCCCCCACTCCCCTTTAAAACGCAGAGGAGTTTTATTTATTTATTTATTTATTTTTGTTAATTTATTTAATTAATCAAAATTAAAACTAATTTAATTTAAATTAATTAAATAACTTATTAATAAAATAACTAATTTATTTATTAATATATTTAATTAAATATCACCTATTTAATTAAACATATATTTGAATCATATTCAAATATTCTCATCTCTCTTAATCTATGGTTTAAATGTGAATTTCATTCACATTACGTTTAACCTATAGTTTTAATATGAATCTCATTCATATTAGTTTAATATTTGAATTTTATTCAAACATTAATACTCTCATATTATATAGTTTAATTTTGAATCTCATTCAAAATTAACTTTATATTATAATGTATCGATATACATTATATTAATTGTATCCTATACAATTAATACACATTCCCTTATTTAATTTGAACAATTCAAAATCTTCCAAAACTATTTGATCTTTGTTTTACCCTTAGTAAGCTAGCAGGGGACCTAATGAATCTATTAGAAGCTCCAATTATTTGAGATTAATCAATTAAACTGTTTAATTATCTTAATCAACGTTCATTAACTATGGGTCACTCCACTAAAGACCCACAATTGCACTCTTTGCACGGTAGAATATTTTGTATCCATGGATATAACCATTACAAGTAAGTCGATCCTTCAGAAGTTGTTCGTGATTACATTTAGGTCAAATCACCATTTTACCGCTATAATTACCTCTTGCTTCTTAAGTCCCACTGATCCTCTAATGAACAACCTATTTATGGTCCTACCATTAACAAAATCCCTTTCGGGCCAATGAGAGAGAGGAATCCCATTGTTGAAGACCTGGTGATATGAAAACCCTAGCAATTTGAAAATTAGGAACCCAATTGTTGAAGTCTTAATAACAAATCCAAATGAAAAGATTAGAATTGGATTACCTTTTGATCAAAGACCAAGAGATAAGGAGAACTAGTTCCTTGTTCCAAGTTCGAACACTCCACAAGCAAGATGATCAGACTTACCTGAATGTTCTTGGCATGCAACCCTGATTCAAGAATTGCAAAAGTGGCATCGACTAGAGAATTCTCATTCAGGAAAACCCTAAAGTTCCAAAAACATCGAAAACTGTTTTTCCATCAACCTAAAGGCAAGGCTTTAAATAGCCTCTCAATAAACCCTAATGGCTTATCATAATTCATAGTAAAATATCTAAAATAACTCTACATAAAATGTCATTACCAAGGATAAATTAAAAATTATTAAATTACATCAAAATTATTAAATAATAATTTGATGCCTTGGGCGGTTCATATCATCCTCTTCTCCTTTTGAAGGATTTGTCCTCGAATCCAAATCAAAGCCTTGTAAAGCAGTTTTGAAGTCATGGGAAGAAAATGATGTTAATTTCCTAGCACCTCTCTTGGACAGTCTCCCTTGTAAAGCAACCTTGTAGTCATGAGATGTCAAAGCTGGTTGGCACTGTCTTGGATTCCATCTATATTGGCAAGAATATCGGTCCTTCCAATCTTCATTCAATTTGTGTCAATCACAAGAACTAAAAACTCAAACAAAACATATATGGGTCCAATAATGAAAAACCCAAAAGAATTAAGGTATTTTGCAAATTAAAAAAAATATTAACAAAGTTCAATTGGTTTCATCTTGTAGCATCAATTGAAACCAAGTATAAAGTTTTTTATCAGATGTTGCTGCTTGAATCCCCTCCATTGAGTTCACCTCCGCTTGAATGTGAGAATTCAACGCTAACTGTAGCTTCTTGGCTATTGAGTGTGTGATTGGCCCTGAAGGTAACACAAGAGCGTCCTGGTTTATATCATCTCCTCCCCTTTTGAAGGATTTGTTCTCGAATCAGGTTCATTATCTGCATTGTGGCCACGTGCCCGAGACGTCGCAGAGTGGCCGACGTCCTTAAAAAGGGTTAAATTTAAAAAGAAAATAAAAAGGAGTCGCCACCAATCTTTTTTACGGTGTGATTGGACACCGAAATAAAGTGAACAATTTTTAAGTAAAAGTCAATAAAAATGGTCTGCGAAAACTAAAGTTGGGTTCGGGAGTCACTTGTGTATGGGGAAGGTGTTAGCACCCCACAACACCCGTTTAGAAAACGGTGGCCAAATCATTTTATCTTGAATTAAATATATTCTTTAAAGAAAACCATTTGAAAAAAAAGTTTTAAAACAAATGTCTTATTTTACCCCTCATTACTCCAATATTTGAAATAATGATCCCATAAAATAAGTGGAAAAAATTCCATCAATTTGACTATATTATTTGAGGAAAAATTCCTCACCTCAAGAATTTTGAGAAATTATTTAAATTTCTCAAAATCCGTCATAGGAATAGTCTTTTAATAAAAATTTTAAAACATTGATTAAATTCATTTTTTCTTGGGATCAAATCTCGGACTCCCAATGATCTCTCACCTCCAGAATCCTGGGAAATCGGACTCCCAAATTTTGGCAAATTCTTAAAAAAAAAACTTTTTAGGAAACCTTTTGAAATAATATTGATTTTTTTAAGGTTTAAAAAAACACAAAAGAGTATAGTTTAAAGAAAATCTATTTAAAATATCTTTAAAAGAATTTTGATAATAAAAGATTTAAAAACTTAGGGAAATGTTAGTTAGAAATTTAAATTAATTTAAAGATATATATTAGATAAGTAAATATAATTTAAGATGCATAATATAAATTAAGTAGACATAAAATGACATATTAAAATTTTAATAAAACATATTGGAGATCGGACTCCCAAAGAATTGACCCCTCACCTCAACAATTCTAGAAAATCAGATTTCCAAATTTCCTAGATTCGTTTATTTTAGAAAATAAAAATGAAGATTTAAAGATCTTAACAATATATGATTTCTAACATAAATATGAACCTACAAAAAATAGAGATGAAAAGCTGGCTAAATAAAGTAACTAAATATTATATTAAAAAAAAAAGTCTAACAAAAGTGCTAAAAGTTGAGATAGAAGAAAAAACAAAGTTAAAATTAAAATCATAAAGAAGAATAAGAATGATAATAATAAGAGAAGAGAAAAAAATAATCAAATTAAAAAAAAAAAGAGGGTGCAGACCAAAAAAAAAAAAAAAAGAAAGGAAATAATAATAAAAATAAAATAAATAAAAAAAATGAAGGGGGTCTGCTTAGAAAAAAAAAAATTAAAGGGGTGTGCGTGAAGTAGACCCTAAGAGAAAAAAATAATAAATAAAAAGGTGAGTTGATGGATGAGCAGAGCCCATCCCATCTATCTCCTTTTTCTTTTCTTTTTTTAATATAATAATAATAATAATATATAAATAACTAAAAGACAAAAAATAAAATCAAGATAAAAAAAACAAAAGAAAAGAAAAAAAATTATGGACACAGCTACATATGACAGAGAGAGAGAAAAGAGATAATAATAATATCATTATTAATTCAAAAATTATTTTTTTTATATATATATATTTTTAAACTCATTTTCTTTTATTTAAAACTTTCAAACCCTAGTTTTTAATAATAAAAAAAATTTCTCTCATATTTTAAACTCTCATCTCTCTTTCTAATTAACACTTCACTCTTCTCCATCCTTCTCTTCTCGCATTCTCTCTTTATTTTTCTCTTCCTTTGTTTCCCAAAACTTCTCTGATGTTTCCTTTTATTTTGAAAAAAAAGAACTCCCCAAATCACAAACAAGAAAAAGAAAAAAAGAAGGTCACGAAACTCCCTAGACCGCCAAGGAATAGAGCTCTCTGCCTTAAGGTATGTTTTTCTCCCTTTTTTTTTACTTCTCTCTTTTTTTTTTTTTATTTCAAACTTTCAACAACAACAACATACACATATATATTTCTTTTACTGACTTTGCGTTAAAAATAATAATAATAATAATAATAATGATAATAGTAATAAAGATAGACAGAAAACTAAATGGAATGAGATAGGGGAAAGAAAAAGAAAAATAAACGAAAATAAAATCGAAAGAAAAAGAAGTAAAATGGAGAAAAACATAAATAAATAAAACAAACATAAACAGTAAATAATATAGTCATTAGTATAAGAGGAACGATCATAAGCATAAATAACAAGAGATTAGTGAACAAAATGAGAGTAAATAACAGAGAACGCGAATAAGAAAAATAAACAATAAATAAGGCGTAGAATAAAAAAATGATATTAAAGACTAACAAACCACCATCATATTACCTTTGCTAACTTTTTTTTTCTTTTTTTTTTTTGTACAGATTGAACGAAATAAAAGGTAGAGAAGATTTGTGAGTTGTTCTTAAAGTTGAAGGTTGATTTAACTCCTTCAACTTTAAGATTTTGCTAGAGAAAAAAAAAAAAAAAAAGAGATCTGAAACTTGTGGTTTAAGGCGCGGATCCTCGGGACTCTTGCCCTACCAAATGCAACCTTCCACTAAGCTTATGGAATCTCACTAGTTTTTTTTCTCTATATTTTCAACTTTCTTTCTCTCTATTTTTTTTTTTTTTTACAGAATGAGCTTCTTTTTACTTCTTTTTGCTGTGTAGAAAAAAAAATCATTTCCCAAGGAATGCACTGTTTATAAAGGCAAGAATTTTGCCATTAATGTATGGAAATTCCTTTTGCCCTAAAACTGAAATTTGAAATTTTTTCTCAACTGTAAATGGGCCAAAAAATGTGGATAAGAGATGGACAAAATCTGATTCTGGTTTCTTACTTAAGAAAAAAATAGATTAAAGTTTATTCCCTTACAAAAAAAAAATTTCCACTCACTAATTCTCTAGGTATGCAAAAGGAATAATAATAAAAGACAAAGGCTAATTATAAATAAATAAATAAAGGAAAAGCAACCATAATTAGTGAAAATTAACCTGAACAAAATACGTGGTTACATGCATCAAAAGGAGTTAAGTCAAAAATATTAAAAGTAGCACTCACCCCATATTTACTTTCAAGATCAATCTGATAGGCATTGTCATTGATTTTCTTCATCACTTGAAAAGGTCCATCTCCCTTTGGGTTTAACTTAGAATCTCGTTGATGTGGAAATCTTTCCTTCCGAAGGTCGACCCAAACCCAATCTCGTTGATTCATGCTATGAAATGCATGAAATTAGGCCTTTATTTTAATATTTTAATGTCAAAATTGAACTCTTGCATGACTTTTATCCCAAATTTGATCTTAATATGCTTAAATGAGCTTAATGAGGACTAATTATGTGTAAATGATGATTTTTGCGGATTTAGTGCAGATCTAGTACGATTTTGACAGGTTTCTGGCTAATTTTCATGTGATGCGCCCACAACAGCAAGTGATGTACCAGCGCTGTCGAGCCCTAATTTTCCAGATCTGATTCTGCCCGAATCAACTGCGATTTTCTTGGCTAAAAATCTTCGATTCTGCTTGTGAATCCTCAGAACACAAATCTCGGCCTTCCTTAACCGATTTGGGGGTCTATAAAAGGCGAAGAAACCCTACATCTTAGAGAGAACTCACCACCGCCGCAACCACCACTTCTATTCTCCATCTCACTGTCAATTTTCCAACACCTTGAAGCCAGTAGTCTTAAGAACGAAAGTTCCTCTGAGGCGTAGCGGCTCTAGGATTACTCTTCCACAGAAGTGTGCGTTGAGGCAAGATTCTTTCTTGAAGAAGAAGGAATCGTCCTAGGGAAAGGCTTGTACTTGAGAATTTTTCCAAGTTCACTTGAGTTGTATCTATTTTCCAGCTTTACTGTTTTCCTTGTTATTTTCCATTTTACATTCTACCAATCAACGTTATATTGTAGCTATGGTTTATGATCTAATAAAAATGATTATTTTATCAAAAGCCATGAGCTAAATATTTTTAGAGGTTTAACAATGTGAAAGCCTTAGGGTTGTTATGACTTAGGTTATGTAATGCTCCCACCACTTTGTGTAATCACATTCTCTTTGTTGATTTTAAAAGATAAAATCGGTAAGTTAAACTGGCCATTTGATTTAACGATCTAGTGGAGCTTTAATGCTGAGAAGGTTAGGGTGTAAGCGGAATTCACAAAGGGATATGAGACTAAGAGCTTAGACATGGGATGGTCATGTTGCCTTAGAAATAAGGGACACCATATGATAAAGGAATTGAACTTGATTTAATCTAAAATCTAGCTAACCATGAAAACATCAGGCATTAGCTGCTTAGAACTCCTAAAGGAACTTGACACAAGACTGAATAGGTGTAGTTTTCTGTCCATGTCTAAATCATTGTTTGGTGTGATGCGGTCACATCACTTAAGGCATAACATCCGAATGGCTGTAGCATTGTTACCCCTGTTTGATTTCCATTGTTAATTGATTTTAAGTTTTCTTTCATCAAAATTCTAAAACTTTCTCTTTGGTTACCTTGGTTACATTGGTCTATAGTCATAAGAATTTTAAACTCAATCTAGTCTTGTGGGATTCAACACTTGGAATACTCCAAGTTATTACTTCATCGATCATGTATGCTTGCACGTAGACCTACTTATTCCATATTTTCTATTATCTTTATCATTCATATACGCTCGGTCGATCAATATGCTTTCGATGTTGGTTAACCCTCTCCGCTACCTTGGCGTTTTGCTTTTCAATCCCTTCTATAACCTCTTTATGTAGCTCCTGAATAGCGGTGGCCTTCTCATCTGCTTGAAAATTCACAACCTCGTTAGAAGGCAAAGGCGAAAAATCACTAGGTGATAAAAGGTTAAATTCGTACACAATCTCAAAGATGTACATTTAGTGACACTATGAACAACCTTGTTATATGCAAATTCAATAAATGATAGAAAATCCTCCCAAGTTTGATGTTTCTATCTATTATAGCCCTAAGCATAGTCACCATTGTCCTATTGACTACCTCAGTTTGTCCATCAGTCTGAGGATGACACATAGTGGAGTAAACTAACTTAGTACCAAGCTTTCCCTAAAGTACCTTCCAAAAATGACTTAAAAATTTCACATTTCTATCACTAACAATGCTTCTAAGAATGCCATGTAATTTAATCACATCCATAAAGAACAAGCCAGCCACATGTTTAACATCATTAGTTTTATTACATGCAATGAAATGAGTCATTTTGCTAAACCTGACAACTATCACAAAAATACTATCCTTTCCTCTTTTAGATTGAGGTAAATCCAACACAAAATCCATTGAAATATCTAACCATGGTCCACTAGGGGTTGGTAAAGGAAAATATAGTCCATGTGGTTTCGACTTTGACTTAGCTTCCCTACATACAATTCACTCTCTCACATGCTTTGCTCGATATAAGACAAAGTTTACTCGCGTTTATACTTTTTAATGTAGGCACTCTGTCACAAGGATGAACTCTTTCAATATGGTGATTAGCCAAGATTTTGCAATCAAGATCAGAGAAGCAAGCCAAAAACAAAATCAAGCAAAAATTGATTGCAAAGTGTCAAACTCAAGCAAAGAGCCAGTAGAATTCCACAAAAATGAAAACTAAAAATCAAGAATCTAATATCCAAGATAAAACAAACTAGACAAGAAAATAAGAAAAACAAGATATTTAGAATCAAGAATTTAATATTCAAGATTCAAAGAGTTATGCAAGATGAATAAAAAAATGCAAACAACTAGACAAAACAATGATAATAAGAAAACAAAGAATTAGGAATAAAAACTAATGACTCTAATTTTACTGATACTCCAATTTAATTTCAGCAAGCAAATACACTTTTAAAGCTACTAAGCTTTTCTTATAAATTTTAGCAGCTTAAAACTCATGAAAATTAAACTGCTTGCTTGACGTACCTACTTAATTTTTCCTCAATTTCGCACCGCCGACCCAGACGTCACAACTTTTTTCTTCAATTTGACACTGCTTGCTTGACATGCCTACTTAATTTTTCCTCAATTTCGCACTGCCGACCCAGACGTCACAACTTTTTTCTTCTGAATTTTTTTCTTCAATTTGATGTATTTACTTGATTTGTCTGTATATTTTTTTATTTTTCCAATTTCGAATTTGCAGACCTCCAAACTTCGAATTTTTTTCCTTTTTTTTTCTTTTCAAAACAACAACACAACAAGAACCCTAATCAAGAAATAGACTCAACAAACCAAACAATTGAATAAAATATATACCTAATTTAGAGCCTAGACTCTGATACCAAATGATATGAAAACCCTAGCAATTTGAAAATTAGAAACCCAATTGTTGAAACCCTAACAACAAATTCCAAAACCCCTCAAATCAATTGACGTTAATCCAAAGGAAAAGATTAGAATTGGATTACCTTTTGATCGAAGACCAAGAGATAAGGAGAACTAGTTCTTTATTCCATGTTCGAACACTCCACAAGCAAGATGATCAGACTTACCTGAATGTTCTTGGCATGCAACCCTGATTCAAGAATTGCAAAAGTGACGGGTGATGAAACTTGTCATCTACCAGAGAATTCTCACTCAAGAAAACCCTAAAGTTCTAAAAACATCAAAAACTGTTTTTCCAACACCCTAAAAGCAAGACTTTAAATAGCCTCTTAATAAAACCCTAATTAATGACTTATCATAATTCATAGTAATAAAATTACCCTACTTGAAATATCATTAACAAAGATAAATTTAGAAATTATTAAATTATATCAAAATTATTGAATAATAATTTGATGCCTTGGGCGGTTCATATCACCTGGAGTCAGCACTTAAGGGAACAACTCATCTACTTAACTCTAATGTCAGGAAGGAGTGAATTTCATCTTGCGTAGCTATGTTCCCAACTCCTCTATTGGTCACTCTCACTCATACACATCAAAAGACAAGCCCTCACAGTCAGGAGTCTATAACTCACTCAAGATTGAGATCGAGTTACATATAGTTATTCTATGAAATGTTAATCTCTTCAGTCAACAATATTACAAAGGGAAATTAGTTATTTCACGGTTCAGTCTTATACAAACTCTTTGTATAGAATACCCTCATTCGCATGTCTCTACATGCATGATTTGGATCAAATCATTTGTAACGATTACAAAATGGGTCGTAACCATAGTGTTACCAGGATAAGGTATCAATCATTTATCCATATACTATAGACCATTTAGATTATCACTTCACTACAAGAAAAAGGTTTATGCCGACGCCAATATTGTCGACGCGTTTTAGGCGTCGGTATAGGACCTACAGTTATGAGGCGTCGGGAGAGTACCTATCCCGACGTCTTAACATAGGCATCAGGATAGAGTAGGGCTACACCGATGCCTTCATATGTTAGCGTCGGCATAACGTCCCTATCCTGACGCCCGATGACGGCGTCGGGATAGGGGGTCTTTCCTGATACATTTTAGTGGCGTCGGGAAAGACCCAATTAAAAAGTCCTAAAATCTTTTCCCCTCATTTTTCTGATTTGTCTCTCACACAGCAACTGTGCCCCTCCCTCCCGATTTGCTACTCTGCCGCCGGTCAGTCTCTTCCATCCCTCTCTTTCTTTCGCCGTCGATCACGCCTTTCAGCCTGTTCGCCGCCGCTCGCCTCCTCACGCCAATAAGATCGATCATTTTCCTTTTAACATTAATTTATGTTTTTACTTGAAATTTATTAAACTATGTTATGTCAAATTTCTAAGTAAAGGAGGAGATTAGGTTTAGTTGGTTCAAATTTAGCTTTTTGGTTAATTTTTGCTTGAAATATTTTGAAACCACAAATGGAAAAGTTGTAAAAAATAAGAGAAAACTGAAGGAATTGAATTCCTAACGAAAGCGATTTATCGCGTTGTGATTTCAATTACTCAATTATGAATTTAAAAAAAACAAAGAAAATAGAAAAGAACATGATAAACAACATTCTTTTTTGAGAAAGAAAAGAAAAAGGAAGAAGAAGTTGCTTACCCTTGATGAATCTTCTTCACAAAATCTTTCTACAAAAGGATAAGGACACTACCACAAAAAATCACTCACTATTCTCAAGGTTATCAAATCCATGGAGAGTGGTCTCCATTTGTCTATTTAAAGGGAGGAAGAAGAAGAAGTTATCCTTTCATTTAGAGAGAAATTATGGAGAGAGTTAGTGTGGAGGATTTATGAAAAAGAAAACTCCACACCATATTCATAATAACTCCAAAATGGGAGTTAATATTTTCTTTAATTTAATTTAAATAAATAAATAATATAAATTAAATTAAATTATATATATATATATATATATATATATATATTAAATTTCATTTAATATATAATAATAATTAGTTACTAATTAACCAATTTCTCTCACATAACCTATAGTTAATATGAATCATATTCACATTATTTTTAACCTGTAGTTTTATATGAATCTCATTCATATAATATTTAATATTTGAATCTTATTCAAATATTTCTCTCATGTATATTATAAAGTTTAATTTTTACATTTCATATAAAAATCCACTTTATATTATAACGTATCAATATACATTATTTAATTGTATCTCATACAATTAATTTCCTTAACTTAATTTGAACAATTCAAATTAAACCAAGACAACTGACTGTCATCTTAACCTATAATGAGTTAGCAAGTGGACCTAATGGACCTATCAGTTTGAAGCTCCAATGCTATGAGATTAATTAATTAAACTCTTTAATTAAATTAATCAACATTCATTAACTGTCGGTCATTCCACTAAAGATCGACAACTCCACTCTTCTTACTGTAGATATATTTCTATGTCCACGGATATAATCAATCAACAGCGAGTCGACCCTTCACAAATTGCTCGTAACAACAGCTGGGTCAAATTACCGTTTTACCCCTATGTTACCTCTAACTCCTTAAGTACCACTGATCCCTCTAATGAACAATTTAGTCATAGTCTAACTATGAGCTAAACCCCTCTTTGGCCAGTGAGAGGGTGAGGTGCCTTATTGTTCAAGACCTGGCATCAGCTCTTAAGGGAGCAATTCATAAGACATGAATTCCTTCTTGTACAGTTGAGTTCCCAGCTGCCTGCTCGGACAAATCCTCAAAGTGGTAGGCTTATTGAATCGGAAAACTTGGTCACTCTCAACCATACAAATCAAAGGATTGCCCTCACAAGAAAGAGTTCACACCTAACTCAGGATTAAAATCGAGTCACCTATGATAATCTTAGTGAAATGTAAGCCTCATTAAGTAACGGTGTTAATATGGGAGACTAATCATTTCGCGGTCCGGTCTTATATATGTCTCACATATATAGGATACCCCCACTCACATGTCTCTACATGAACATTTAGGATCTAAACGTTTGTGACACTTTACAACACTTGTAACAATCACAAAGTGGGTCGTATCCGTAGTGTTACCAGGATAAGGTACCCGGCCTTATCCATCTACTACAGACCGTTTAGGTTATCACTTAAACACGATCCACTTGTATGTCTCTACATACATGTTTAAGTTACTACTAATAACCTAGAATCTTAGTTTATTGGTTTTTTGGGTTAGTGCAACTAAATGTCAAATAAAATAACAATTATTTTATTAAATAAATATTTTAATTTATACAATACAAGTTTACAAAATACAAGATCACGAGATTTAGGGCATCAACCCCAACAAAAACCTTATCTCCTCCTTTACTTAGTTTGGATTGAGAGAAAACCTTGCTTGTAAAATTAAGGGAATTACACTTGATTGTTAATGGTGTGTTGAGGATTAATGAAGCAAACTTAGGTTCTAACTTTACAATGTTTATTTTCTTTAAATTAACAATGTTTGATCTAAAAGAGGGGAATGAGCTTATTTGGTTTAAATTTACAATCTTTGATCTAAAAGAGGGGGAATGAGCTTATTTGGTTTAAATTTACAATCTTTGGTCTAAAAGAGGAGAATGAGTTTCTTTGCTTCTTTATGTATGATATTTGGATTTTATTTGTTGTTTTTAAAATAATTTGATTGTAATAGTTTAGTTTGTTTTGAGCTTAATGTGTTCAAACAAAGTACATAGCTCTTTAGTTTAGAATTTGAGTTTGTTTGTTTAAGTTTATTTGTTTTAAAATTTAGCATTTGAGTTTGTTTGCTTTAGTTTATTTGTATTAAATTTTAATTAAGATTTAACTTTAATTGTTGGATTGAGATCAAACTTGGGTTGTTCAAAGCTCCAAATTTAGGTTGTTAAAACTTTTTATAAACAAAAAAGGGGAATGACTTTATTTGCATTAAACTTAGGTATTCTCAATTTTGTTTCTTTATTTGAGCTATTTGTTTCCATTTGCTTATCTTTAGTTTGTTTGAAGCTCGATGTTTTCAAAAAAATTATATAGATATGTTTGGTTTTAGTTTAGATTATACAACTTTTTCAATACATGCCTTGAAAGAACCTAATACAAGTCAAAATTATCTCAATGTTAAAATATAAGTTAAATATCCTAACTCATAAGTTAAGTCTAACTTTTTGTACACTTTTTATAGGCTTTTAAATTTTGTGAATCAAGAGGTGATTGAAAAGTATATCATTAAGGATGAATAAAGATTGGATTAAACCTCGAGATAAGTTCTCAACGGATTATAAGGAAGGAGTAGCTCAATTCCTTGAAGTAGCAAAGTCTCATGTTAATAACTCTGGAAAAACAAGATGTCCATGTAAACATTGTATGAATACAATGTGGGAATCATTAGACAAGGTAGAACGACATCTATTCACAAATGGAATGTCTCCCTCGTATAGTAAATGGGTCTATCATGGAGAACCAGTTACTTTATTGAGGGAATTTGAGTAGAGAACTAATTCAATACATGATGATGTATTACACAACACAGAGCTTGACGACGTCGTTGAAGATAATGAGATTTTGAATATTCTAAATGCTATACAAGTTCGAGCTGATGAAGTAGATTTAGATGAAGAAGATATGAAAATGATATGCCCACTAATGTCGAAGAAGGAGATAATTCAAACCTATTTAAGGATTCAATGGTTGACGCACGTAATCCATTGTACCTAGGTTGTTCAAAATTTTCTTCACTGGAATTTTTAGTACGGTAGATGCATATTAAAGTTCTTAACAGTTGAAGCAACAAGTCTTTTGATATGTTGCTTGAATTGTTAAAGGACGCATTTCCAATCGGGACAAGTATGCCTAGTTCATTTTATGAAGCTAAGAGAAAGTTGCATGACTTAGGGCTAGGCTATGACTCCATTCATGCTTGCAAATATGATTGCACATTATATTGGAAAGAAAATGTTGATTGTGAACAATGTCCAGTATGTGGTAAATCTCGATATAAAGTTAACGACGGAAAAGGTAAAAAGATCCCACATAAGGTTTTATGTCATTTTTCATTAATATCGAGATTGAAACTATTGTTTGAATCAAAACATGTTGCATCTGAAATGAGGTGGCATAAAGATAAGTGTATCCAAATAGATGATATGTTACGACATCCAGCTGATGGGGAAGGGTAGAAGAATTTTGATTGTGAATTTCTTCAATTTGCTTCAGACTCCCAAAATGTTCGTTTAGGATTAGCTTCAGATGGGTTTAATCCATTTGGAAATATGAGTACTTCATATAGCATGTGGCATGTTGTGCTAATTCCTTATAATTTGCCACCATGGAAATGCATGAAAGAGACAAATTTCTTCATGTCTCTACTTATACCTAGACCGAAATCTCTTGGAAAAGAAATTGATGTATATTTGCAACCATTGATAGAAGAGCTGAAAGAATTGTGGAATAATGGTGTTCGCACTTACGACTGTGTTAAAGGTGAATACTTTCAGTTACATGCTTGTTTGTTATGGACTATTAATGACTTTCCTGCATACGGTGACTTTTCAGGTTGGAGTATAAAAGATTACCAAGCATGTCCCATATGTAAAGAAGATACATCATCACTTGGGATAAGAGAAAAAATTTCATTCATGGGTCATCGACGCTATCTTCCAGAAAATCACAGTTGGCGTAGAAGTAAACAACATGATGGGAAGGTAGAATATAGACCTCCTCCAGTGTCAATGGATGGAGAGCAGATTTTAGAACAAGTTAGTCATTTAAGATTTCTATGCTTAGTAAGCATCCAACAAAGAAAGATAAGAAAAGGAAACGAACTCTAAATTGGACAAAAAGAAGTATCTTTTTTCAACTTCCGTGCTGGTCGAAACTTTTGTTGCGGCATAAACTGAATGTAATGCATATTGAAAAAAATATTTGCGATAATTTGGTTGGTACATTGTTAAACATAGAAGGAAAGACAAAAGACACGACAAATGCATAGTTTTAGAGGATTTAAAGATTCGAAAAGAATTACATTTGCAACACATAGGGGATATAACTGTAAAGTCACATGCCACATATACGTTGACTACTAAAGAACGAGTCGAATTTTGTAAGTTCTTGAAATCAGTGAAATTTCCTGATGGTTTCATGTCAAATATATCACGACGTATAAGTGAGAAGGATGGAAAACTATGGGGATTAAAAACTCACGACTCTCATGTTTTACTTCAAAGACTTCTTCCTATTGGTGTTCGAGCATATTTACGAAAGGATGTGTGCACTGCTATTATTGAGTTATGTACATTCTTCCGTGATATATGTGCGAAAACCATATGCATCAAAGGCTTGGATCGTTTACAAGCAGATATTATAATAATTCTTTGTAAGTTGGAAAAGATATTTCCACTGGCATTTTTTGATGTAATGGTACATCTTGTGGTTCATTTACCATATGAAACCAAAGTAGTAGGTCCTGTTAGTTATAGTTGGATGTACCCTATTGAGAGAAGTTTACAAACATTGAAACAATACGTACGAAACAAAGCACGTCCAGAGGGTTCCGTTGCTGAAGCATTCACAATGAATGAATGAATCAATTTATGTTCATTGTACCTATCTGGCATTGAAACAAGGTTCAATAGGGATGAAAGAAATGATGACAGAGTTCCCGAGAATGAGATTTTTGGTGAATTTGAGGTGTTTAGACAAAATACATGTCCACTTGGGGGCTCAACATTAAAGACGTTATCAGTGGATGAGAAGCGAATTGCACATTGGAATATATTGAATAACTGTGCTCAAATAGGATCTTATCGCAGGTATATTCAAATATTTTAATGCACAATTTTTTTCTTTAAATAAAAAAATCCAAGACATAAATCTTGTTTCTTATGATGTCAATAGATAACATCTGAGACTCATTCGACATGAAGCACAAAGCTCAACTGACTTACATCAAAGACATAAACTCCGATTTCTTGATTGGTTCATATCTAAGGTGTGTGACACATTATTAAAAGTAAAATTACTAAATTATTAAGCTGATTGATGTAAATTTAATTTCAAAATACAACGAAACAAGTCCAGTCATTGCGTGGGAGAGATACTACGTTTGATGATATTTATTCGTTAGCAATGGGACCAAATTCGGAGGTTCGCTCTTATAGTGGGTGTATCGTTAATGGAATATGCTTTCACACTATACATCGTGATAATCGTTGAACTACACAAAATAATGGAGTCTTCGTGCCGGGAGAAAGTAACAGTTTCTATGGTGTTTTAGATGAGGTTTTAGACTTTCAATATGCTCAGAGACGACGTATTATGATGTTTAAGTGTAAATGGTTCGACACTGATAGTAGAAAGAAAAGCATGCATGTGGATTTAGGCTACACATCAATAAATACATCTCGATGCTGGTACGTTGATGACCCTTTCATTATTGCTAATCAGGCGCAACAAGTTTTTTACATCGACGACCTCAAATATGGTAAAAATTGGAAGATTGCGCAAGTAGTCCAAAATAAACGTTTATGGGATGTACCCGAAGTAGACGATATTGGAAATGAAAAACTTGAGTTGTTAGAGATTTCTGGTACAATTGGAGTCGATCAATCCATTGAGGATAACACATTATGTCGAATTGACGTTGATCCTATACCCGTGGAAAGGCCAATGGTCCAACACAATGATGATAATTTCATAAATGACGAAGAAGAGGATATACAATTATGTTCTGATGACGATGATGATGGTTTCATAAACGACGAAGAAGATGAATAATTATGTAATTATAAGTATTTTTCAACTTTTACTCTACAAAGATTTATCATTACTTTATACCATCTTTTGTGCACTTGTAGGTATATGATGGCAGGTCCACTTGATGATAACCATGAGGCAGAAGATGAGTTCAATGGTGCTAACCCTCATGAGACAACATCTTCCACTGGGGATACTTCAGGTTTAATTATATTTTCACATAATTATTTTCAATAGAGAATATTTAATTAAATTTGTTTAACTATATTTATTTTGTTATAGATGGTAGTTTTACAATTAGGCCATCACGTGGATACTCCCGTAACATTGAGTTGGATAGATTTGTCCAATTGCATGGATAGATATGTCTGATTGCATGGATACTCCCGTAACATTGAGTTGGATATATAATTGTAGGATAAAATATTACAGTTGCAAGCGATGCCAACTCCAGAAGGAAACCAACCACTTTCGGGAGAAGAAATATGTGAGGTTGTGTTGGGAAGACGATCGGGTCATTTCAAAGGTCTTGGTTGGGGACCAAAGCCAAAATCTAGAAGTAATAATAGCTCGTCATTAAGTTCATCCTACGCACAAAAAGAGCACGAGCAAGCAGTTGAGATGAAGATTTTAAAAGAACGACTTGAACAACGGGATTCAAGAATTGAAAAACAACAAACAGAGATAGAAGGCTTGAAAGATTTGATCAAGCAATTTATGAACTCGCAAGGAGGAATGCCAAAATAGATCTATCCTGGAGTTATGATAGCAACTGACATTATTTGTATAATGCAATAAAATGTTATTTGTTTTTGTTACGGTTTTGAATGTGTTATGTGGTAGAATAATGTATGGTGAGATGTTTGTAATTGTGGGTTGGGTGACATTGTGAGTTAAACATTTTCTTGTTGTTGTTTTGAATGTTGAGTTGAGAATTGTGAGTGTTTGATTTTTGTGTTATTGTGTGTTTTGAATTGTTAAAGAAACATGAGTTAATAGATTTTTTGTTGTTTTGAATATGTGCTAAAGAAACGTTAATTAATGAGTTTTGTGATGTTATTGTCTTAAATGTGAGTTGAGATTTCCGAGTTAAGAATTTTTGTGTTGTTACTGTGGTTTTGCATATGTGTTAACAAAATGTGAGTAGATAATTGTTGTGTTGATATTATTGTTTTGAATGTTGAATTGAGAATTGTGAGTGTTGGATGTTTGTATTGTTTTTGTTGTTTTGAATATGTGTATAGAAATGTTAGCTAATGATTTTTGTGATGTTGTTATTGTTTTGAATGTGAGTTAAGAGTTTTGAGTTAATGATTTTTGTGTTGTTTTTGTTGTTTTGAATGAATGAATGTGTTTAGATATATATATGAGTTGAGAAATTTAATTTTAGGTGTTTTGATTATAATTTAAACTTGTTTGTATTTTTTTTTTTACAGGATCAATGTTATGCTCGTGACTACTTCGCAGCCGAACAATACTCAGGTATTTTTAATTATGTCAATGCTATGTTTGTTAAACTTAGTGTGTGTGTGTGTTTTTTTTTATCAAGACTCATGTGTTTTGTTTTTTTAGTTAATATATGTTTATTTTGTTTTGGAACAATATAAGTTGTAAGGATATTTATAAGTATCTAAATGAAATTTGGTTGTTTTTTCATTTTAAATATTTTGATTTATACAAATTATTTATCTATTTATTAAGATATTCAACTGCAATTGAAGCGAAGAGAAATAAACTATTTTAAAAATGAATTGAATTTTTTTTAGAAAAAAATAAAGTCAATGTCGACGCTTCACAGGCGTCGGCAAAAACAATCTATCCTGACGCCATATGCAAAAGCGTGGGAAAAATTTTAATAAATATAAAATAACCTATCCTGAGGCCATACGTATTTGCGTCGGGATATCTCACTGCCGACACCTACTTCTGGCGTTGGCGTAGATGAGTTTTGCCGACGCACCATATTTGGCGTCGGCAAAATCGGCCTGACCACCCTCATTTAACTGGCGTCGACGCTAGCAAAAAAAAAACGTCGGGATAAGGTATTCCGACGTTTTTTGCTGACGCTTAAAATGCGTCAGCAAGAAGTTTTTCCAACGCTTAAGAGGGCTATCCCAACGCTTTTTAGCGTCAGCAAAGAGTCTTTTTTTTGTAGTGCTTGAACATGATCCACCTATATATGTCAACCACATATTGTTCAAGTTATATTAAATAATCTTGGATCTTAGTTTATTGGATTGAGTTACGCAAGTCTAAATGTCGAATAAAATAACTTTTTTATTTTATTAACAAATAATTTGTTTATACATTACAAACCACGAGATTTATGGCATAAACCCCAACAAGTTCAATTGGCATACGAGTGTGCTAGAAACTATGAGGTCTGTGGTTTGAATCCCCCTACTCAAGTTTAGGATTCTCATGTTGTTGATTGTATGGATAAAAAAACACACACAAAATTGAAATAATTACATGCAACCACATTAAATGAAAATCTTCAAAGTCTTTGATAATTATCATTTTTTTAGAATTATTTAGCTTATAAACCTAAGTATTTTGATATAAAAGTGCATACATTTAGTCTTTTGCGTTGAAAAATCAAGGTTAAAATAGCAAATAATTCATAGATGACATTTTAAACCTTATTGTGAAAAAAAGAGTTGAAGTTGGCAAGATACATTTTAATTTGGTGTATTTTTGCAAAAAATTTATTAAAGCCAAATTGTTGCGGCATTAAAATGCCACAAATTGAATTTACAGATTCGGTTTAGGGCATGATTTCAAGGATTTTCTCCATCAATCTTGGCAAATTATGGCAGCCCATGAGTCCCCATCTTCAGTCGCAGCTACCACTTCATCTATTCTTCCAAGAAAACACAGAAGAAAAAAAATATCTGTACTTTTATTTTTCATTTTAGTTACTTTTCTTAGCGTTCTTGAAGATTAGGGTTATAGCACTTGCACAAATCGATCACCTTCGAAAGTTGGGGCTGGCATTTCTTGATTCATCTTGACAAAAATTGAATCAAGATAGATCCAAGGCTAGTGTGCACTTTTCTCTTCAAGTTTTTAGTTTCTTGTTCTTGTTCTTCATTGTATTAAGTTTAGTTTTAGTTTGATTTATATATTTTCATTCCCTTAAGTTTATTTTTAGCAACTTAATTTCTATATTTTCAGTTCATTTCACAACAGTAGACATAATAAATCAATTTCAGTTTCAAGTTCTTGCTTCTTACTCATCTCAACTCTTGTCATTTTAATTAAAAGTATGTTTCTAACAATTTCTACACATTCTTTTGATCCAATCTCATTCGAAAGTTGAGATTGTTACAACTTGAAATCCCTTGAAAAATGAGAAGACGAGTTAGATTAAAGAAAACGTGTAGGAATTTGGTTTTGTCTCATTTCATGGTTTTGGTTTGATTTCAATTTAAATACTAATTTTACAATATTTACTGTCTATATTGTTATATTTCCTGCAGCATTACATATGTATTTTTGTTTACGAGTTACAAATTTTAGTAGTAGAAATTTCTCGTTTAATTTCTTTTCTATAATTTAGTTCAACACATAGAATTGTGATTCTCTCTTCATTAAGTACATCATAAAATTTTACTCATCTCGACTTTTGTTCTTTATTTCTTCCTTCACGAGCTAAATTTTTCTTTAAGATTCAAATATGTGAATGCCCTACAGAAAGTAGTCAATACCTAATATGTAAAACAAAGTGACTTGGTTCAATTCATAGCTTAGTTCACTTTTATTGATTTTCATTTCATCATTATTAGTTTAGATTGATTGCCTAAATTATAATATACTAAAATTGAATATAATATCGAAAGGGTTAGGTGAAATTTGGTTCTCATAAAATGATTTAGGAAAAGAACTTAGAAATAAGACTTTGTTTTTTACCCTAGACATAGGGCAAAACCTTTAGAACGCAAAGGGAGTGTATTTTCAATTATATAAGTTCACATTAGCCATAGAAATATACGTTTAATGGCTTAGCCTCCTAAATATGCTTATTAGAAGATTGAATAGGTGTCGAATCAGGTTTACCAATGCATTGAATTTGAGCTAAGTCACATAGTTTTCATATTAGGTTATGCTTACTTAAAAAAAAGAATATGAACATATTTGAATCCCTACTTTCGCACCATTATTTGTCAAATTAAGTTCACACTAAAAACTCAAATCAATTTTCTCTTGTTACTAAAATTACAATTTTGTGGAAAATTTTTGTTGTTTTAAGAATTTTGTTGAAAAATCGTTCCCTTGGGAGACGACTTGGAATACTTCCAAGTTTTACTACTTATCAACAGTGTGCACTTGCATTAAACTGGAGATTTTTCTTTCAAAGGATTTTCAATTTAGGGTGTGTTTGAAATATTTTTTCAAGTGTTTAATTTAAAAAAATAAGTCATTTTGAAAAAAAACAAATGTTTGGTAACCACTCACAATGGATTTTGAAAGCCATTAGTGTCTTTATTTTAATCACTTTTTATCAAAAGTGTTTAAATAAAAATAATTTTTTAATAACATTTATTTTTTAAGTTAATCCAAAATGGGCCCTTAGAAAAAGCATTTTTTAGTCAACCAGTCTTCTCCTGTTTAAAGGCATATATACACGGGGAAAAAGCATTAGGTGTCTTCTTCTACATATCATGTATCTCTATGTTTCCCTCAACTTTTCCCTTCAATGATATTCATCTACATCTACATAAACTTTGTCTTCATCTCCATCTACATCTTTGAATGGAATGATAAAATGAAATCATGTGCATCTTCGTGATACTTCGCCTGAGTGGTGTGTGGTTTATCAACGACTTAGAGATTGCAGCTTAAATTTTGGATGAACTTTGAATTTTAAAAATTGGGGTTTGAAGACAGAGTTTTATTTTTCGTTTAATTATAATTTTAAAAAAAAAAGTTTTTTATTTAAATCCTTAACTCCACATCAATATTTATGGACATTCTTGTAGGTCAAAAAAATTTAAAATGAAAATGTTGAAAAAAAATCATTTAATACTAATTTAAGATATAGAAAACAACTTTTAGATTTAAAAATCATTAAATGTTTTTACAAGTATATTTAAGTGATAATCTTATGTATATCTTAGGTCTAAAAATTATTAAATGCGACTCAAATATAGAAGATTATTTTTAAATTTAAAAATTATTAAATGTTTTTAAATGTATTTACAAGCAAATTTAAGTGATATTTGAAAATTTTCAGAATCTTATGGTTGTATATGATTATAAATTGTTAAATGCAACTAGAAGATAGAAAATTGATCACGAGGGTGAAAGAATACAAAACATATATTTTTTTTATTAGAAAACATATCAATTTTTGGTTGGACTAGTTTGATTGTAAGTAACACATATATTAGAGGTATAAAATGAGAAGAAAACTCTTCATTCTCTTCATTTTTGCAAAGGCGCTCTCAACTCAAGTATATATCATTATCGTGTATTTTTTTTAGTTATTCCTCATGATTCCCATTAATTTAGACGTCGTTTGATAACCATTTCGATTTTGATTTTTTTAAAATTAAGTTTATTTTCTCACATTTTCTTACAATGATTTGCACCTTTCTTGAGTACAAATGTTGAACTCTTAGCCAAATTTAAAAAACAAAAACTAATTTTTTTAGCTTTCAAATTTTTGCTTTGTAGGCTTAATTTTCAAAAACTAAAAACCAAAAACCAAATTGTTACCAAATAAGGCATTAGTTATTCATATCCTTTTTTTTCCTAAGATACTTGGGGTCTATTTGATTGGGAGTTTTTTGGAGAGTGAAATGAGTTTCGGCATTTGAGACCTCATTTAATTTTAGATTTTGGTTTTAAGAATGAATGTGGGGCATATGAGGCCCATAGTTTGTTAAAGGTTTTGCCCGCGTCAACCAAGGCCCACGTTTTTCTCATGTCACCAGGGTTGACGAGAGTTGATGTGGGCTTCACTTGGGTTCTACTATGCTAAGATCTAGCTGTTGATGACAATTTTGTCGACGCAAGTAATTTCATAGCAAAAACCTATCTATGCCAACAAAGTTGTCTCGAGTCAAGAGATAAAAGGACACATATTATAAACGTCATGCATCACTCAAATTCGATTAGCTCCTAACACTAACCAATTTGGTTGACATAAACAAATTCTAATGAAAAAATTGCTTGAGTCAAGAAATCCATCATCGTCAGAACCAAATTTTTTTGTGGTGTATGAAAACTTTAAACTAAATGACCCCATCAAATGTCGTAAATTCAAATTCATCTACCAAACATGTGACATAATATTCTCCAAGACTTTTTTCTAGAAATAATGTTATTTTAATAAATAATGACAAAATTAGGATTAGGTTGAAAATATTGAAAAAAGTAGGGTAACAAAATCGTGGATGGGGTCCATGATTTCCACCTGTCCTCAAAATCGTGGACTTAATCATGACATGTGAGCAAAATGAGTGCAGTTGTGGCAGGGTTGACCGAGACATGTGAGCAAAATTGTAGACTCAATCCATAATTTGTGTGCCATGCGGGCTAATTTTATGAAATCGTAGACCCGTCCACGATTTCTTCACCTATTTTTTAAAAATACTTTTACCTCTACCCTATTTTTGTCATTATTTATTAAAATAACATTATTTTAAATATATATATATATATTCTCAAAATATATATATATAACCTTTTGGGCTAGACACTATAAACGAGCAATAACTCCCCTCTTAGTGCAATAATGGAATACAAAGTACATAAAGTTGCTTGTTCAAATTTGTTAAGAAATCTTTATTGTAAGATTCTCAACTTCAAGATCTTCTGAAACCATTAACTCCACAATCTATTTCCTATCTTCTTCACATGTAGAAATCAGACTTTGGCAGTACAACATTTTTAACATATATTCATAAATATTCCATAATTATCTTAGTTGTTTTAGTTCATATAATAGTTTCTAGAAGTTGAAGGCTAAATTACAACTTTATTCCTAAACTTTTAAATTTGTGTTTAAAATATCCGTGAACTTTATAAATAGTATAATAATGTATCTGAACTTTTAATTTTATGTCTAATAAATCTCTAAATTTTGAAAATATCTAATAAAATACACGTGCTATAGTTATAGGATTTCGTCTCTCTTTGTGTGGGCCAATTAGTTCTTTGCCAATATTCCTATATATTTTTTTCACTGTTGGACCGATATGGCAACCCTAGAGGGGTGAATAGGGTTTTATTGAGCTAATTAAAACTTTTACTAATGTGGGCCCAATTAAACAAATTAATACACTTTATACTAACAAGTAATTTAAACAAGAATTTCATGCAAATAAATTCAATCCAAAATTAACAAAGAAAATAAAACTAATACTTTTAAGCACCCTATTTAATTCTAATAATAAGATTGGTAAATGATATGCAAATTTAAGGACTACCAATCAAAGTAAACAAATATGACCAATTAATTTCAAGGAATAAATATTGCAATTAATTTCATACAATAAAATATAATAACAAAATAATTGCAAAAATAAATAGGAGAGGGATAGAGAAATTAACACCGGAAATTTTTATAGTGGTTCGGTCAAACTCGACCTACATCCACTTTCCCAAGCACCTCTTGGGATTTTGAATAAGGATCTACCGACCCTTTCCACGAATTAGAGCCCCACCGCTACACTGCTCTTTTTGCGAGTTTAAGAGCAAATTCAATCCTTTCCACAGATTAGGATCAAACCGTTACAACCACTCTTTTTCCGGGATCAAGAGCAACCCTTACAAAAGTTTGAAAAAATTAAAGAACACACTTGAGCAACTCTCTAAATAGAGTGGATTTACAAATTTTGAGCTCACAACAAATCAATCCTCACCATACATAAATTTCTCTCAAGAATAAGATGAAAAGAATAAAATTGAAGCTTGGAGAGAGAGCAACAATGGAAGCTTAATGAATTATGGAGGATTGAAAAATAATAAAAGTTTTTAAAATTTGGAGAAGATGAAGTGTTTAAAAAGAGAGAAAAGTTGTTAGAAACTACATTAAATTTGGACTATTAGATGTTGGTAAAAGAAAATTGAATGGTTGAGATTTAAACTCAACTAGCCGTTAGACACACACACATAAAATAATATAAAGTTCATTTTCTTTTAAAGGCAACTAGCCGTTAGACACAAACATATAATAATATTAAATTCATTTTCTTTTTAAAACCATTCTTTTTAAAACCAGCAAAAATCAAAAGCTCCATGTGTCACTTATCTATTTCTCCACTTGTCATCTTCTAGTAGGTCCACTTTGATGATTTGGCCGCCACGTCATCAACATCGGGTATTTTTCCGTTAAGCTTGTTCCAGCCATATTTTCTTCGTTTGAACTCTGATTTGAGTGATTCAAATTGCTGGAACCGTTGTTCCAAGCTCTACACAATGGACACTAAAACACTCAAATTGTTAATAAATAAAAGCAGGTTTGTTATCATCAAAACAATAATTAATTAATTTGAGATTAAGGGCCAAAAAGGCAACATTCACTTCACAAGATCTTTTCAATATTGGAGATGATATTATAGCTAAAATAAGAAAAAAAATTCACGAGGTAGAACTTCAAATTCCTATTTATTACTGAATCGATCATAGACCAATTCCCCTTTTATTTGGAATGGGAGTATTGACTACATCCAAAATTCTAAGCTTCATGTTACTCCTACCAAGCAAGCCACATATCAGATCCGGGGCATCTCAATTCAGTTGAATGAGATGACAGTTTCTCATTTTGAATCTGTAAAAGACAAAATTTGATCAAATCACACATCACAATATACTAAGCCTTCTAATTCTTTAAGAGGTTGATCTAAAAGATTAGCGATATAACTAGGAAGATGTTTCAAATACCACACATGGATTACTGGGCATGCCAGTTTAATATAACCCATTTGGTATCTTCGTATTCGAGAATCAACAAATTTAACTTCACATTGTTCACAAAATTTCGAATCTTCTTTTTGATCTCCTATTACTCGAGAGTTTCTACAAGTACAAATCCCGTTTTTTATAGGCCCAAAAATTATTTCACAAAATAATCCATCTTTTGGTTTTGTAATGAAAAGTATAGGATTTTGTTACCTCTCCAACTATCTCGCCACTAACTAGGGTTTTATTGGTCCAAACACTTATTCATTGAGAAGAAACTAATCTAATTCGGAGTTGTTGATATTTATACCAATCGATCATAGACAAAATTTTCTGATTCTCTGTTGGTTCCATCTTTATATATCAGTATAAAATTATTATAAAAGTCTATAATTTTATCTATTTTCATATGCATAAATTATAATGTCTATTCTTTCGTTTAAAGTCGTTAGAAATTCAAATTTTTACCCCATGTTATTGTGCTTAAAAAGAAAAAACACTTATTTTATTTTATTTTATTATGTGAGTTATGTCTACAAAGCCTTCAAGAATATATTGTGCCTTTAATTTTCAAATGAAAAAAAAAATTGATTGATGACAATTTTTCCATTTATTTTTATATTTAGAATGTGTATTGGTATTGTATGATTTATAAAGTTTCGGAAAGTTTCTAACTATAAATACCCCATTCAAATTTTTTAACATTAAAAAAAATGAGAAATAATAAATCTTGAATTTATCATTCTAAAACTTTATTATCCTAATGTATTTTTTCCTTTAATATATCTCAACTTTAAAATATTTGATTAAATTATAAGCTTGTTGATGCATTTTAAGATTATATATCAAATAACTTGCCAGATTTTGAAAGGTATTTAATGCATCCATCATTTTTCACTATTATGCTTTTTCATAATACTTTTAAAATTAAGATTGTTTTCAAATATAAAAAAATAAGTCAAACTATTTATAAATATAGAAAAATTTTATTGCATATCGCGATAGATCACAATAGACTTCTATCGCTGGAGTAATAAACTACGATAGAATTCTATTGCAAGTGATAGAAGTCTATCACGGTCTATCCCTGGTAGATAGTGAAATTTTTCTATATTTGTAAATAGTTTGATATTTTTTCTGTTTATAGTAATTTCCCTTAAAATTATGTCCACTAAATTTCTAAAGCTTCATTCAATAATTATTTGGTTGAAGCTTTTTATTTTTAAAAATTAAGTTTATAACACTACTTTCTACTCAAAGTTTCTATTTTTTGTTATTCATTTTCTACGCATATTTTAAAAAATTTAGCCAAATTTTAAAAACTAAATAAACTAATAATTTCCAAAAACTTGTTTTTTTCTTTTTAGAATTTAATAAGAAATTCAAGTGTTTTTTTTAATGAACGTGAAAATCCTAATTAAAAAAATAGAGAGAAAACAAACTTTAATTTTAAAACAAAATCGTTATCAAACGAGTCTTAAATAATCAGTTTTGTGGTCGTATTTATTAACATCATCCATATAAAAGTAATGTATTGATTAGACATGAGTAATACTTGAGTGCATCCCAAGATGTACTCATCTCTATGTTTCTTCCTCCTATCACTTACGCCAAAAAATAATTAAAATATTTTAAAAAATAAATAACAATAATTTGCCACATAGACAGTTACATATAAATCAAAATCGTTGCAATTAATATTGCATCCAAAATTCTTTGAAATAAAAAATAAACACTTGATGCAACTCCCAACCCTTCCACAAAACTTGCATAACCTCGCAGAAGGCTTTTCATATATGTTTCACTCAAGAAAGAAAAAAGAAAAAAAAAAAAAACTAATTTAGAAAATAGAAAAATTGAATCTTTAAACTTTTATCAGTTCATCAACTGGCACTTGAGTTTCACTACATCAGATTGTTTCAAAGGTTTTAGCATGAACATCTCTGCTCCTTCCTTCAAACACCTAATAATTAAACAAATAAAAGAATTTTAAAAAAAAATGCTTTAGATAAAATATGGAATCAATAAAAAGAAAAAATAAAATAAAAATTACAAATTTGGTGTGATCTTTTTAAGATATGTGTTTCTTATAATTTTAAAAGGTTTTAAAATGAATTTTGTGTCGATTTATTTAGTTTTTAAATTTAAAACGAGTTAATAAGACATTAAACTTTTTTTTTTTAACTTGGTAATATATCTCTTAACTCATAAATTTGTTATCTAAAAAATACTCTTTTTAAAATTAAAAATAATATTAAAAACATACTAAATAGATAAATGAGAGAGAAAAAAACGAAAAAAAAAAAAAACTAACTTGTTAATGCGAGTGGGCACGTTTTCCGATGATACAACCACCACAGGAACTTCCTTCATCTTCGAAGATCTCTGCAATAAAGAATAGATTCTTTTTACCATTTAAAAAAAAAAAAATTAACTGACCTCCTACGAAGACAAATTTAATTTATTACTAGGCCAACTAATGATATTGATACTATATACAAAGAGCATAAAGTTGAGGGAACTCGAGTATAAAATTTAGAGCTCATTCAATTTAATTTAATTTTAAATCTACCCTTCAAAATTAATTGTTGTCGAGATGATTTAAATAATAATAATAATAATTTTCATGTAACAACAATACACTATTTGAATATGTTTTAAAAAATATAGAGTTAAAATTCTAATAGATAATAAACAAAAATTAGTCAATTATATTTTTTGTTTTGTTTTATTTTATTTTTTATAATTTCAAATGTTCAATTTTAATTTTTTTATTTTTAAATAAATCTTAAAATTAGTCCATACAACTAGTCTAGAAATAATCTTTATTTAATCTTTCTTTATACAAATCTATTTAAGTAGAATTATTTTTTCGTATGATAATTATTATAATTATTTAACTAATTTCAATAAAAATTAACTTTATTCAACTAAAATAAAATGAAACCTAAAAGACAAGAATCAAAATAAAATTTTAATAAAAAGTTATCAGAAAAAATCAACAATAAACTAAAAATCAAATTTAAGATTTACTAAACAAATACAAAGACTAAAAATTGAATTAAGTATGGTTTGAAAAAGATCAAAATGGTATTTTTATTTATTTGGGGTTCAAAAATTAGAAAACAAATGATAGTAAAAAAAAATTTCACCTTGATATCAAAAAATAAAATAAAATAAATAAATAGTAAAAGAAAATTTGACCTTGATTTTCTTGAGAAGTTCATATCCAGACATTCCTGGCATGCAATAATCAGTGATAATCATGTTGACCTTTGACCTCTGCAATAATCAATCACTTTTCATAAATAATTTAACATTTTTTTCCCATTATTCAACACTCTTTTTGTTTTTTCCTTTTAAATACAAAATAAATAAATAATGGGTTTTTAATTAATTACTTACATTGGAGCATTCTAAGTTGCTGTGTGGATTATGTTCATCCAACAAACCTAAGAACTCCAAAGCACTAAGACCATTTTCTGCCGTCGTTACTGCAAAATAATAATAACAATAATGATGATGATATATTAATAATGAAATAATAAAATTTTATTTGGGTTCTTTAATTTCAAACTTTTAATTATTTTGATACATATATTTTCAAGCATTTAAACATAACTCAATTGATTAACCTATTATAAAATTGACCGAAATGTTTGAGAATTAAAATGATTAAACACTAATGTTACTCATGATTTTTCATATTTTACTGAATTAACATTTGAATTCTTAGTCCCAAATTCCAAAAACAAAAATAAATTTTGTAAAGTTACGGTCCTATTTTTGGTAATTATTTCGTTTTTTGTTTTTATTTTTTTAAAGTTAAATATATTTCTTTCAAATTCTTACCATGATTTGCAACTTTCTAAAATATAAGAGTTGAACTATTTGCCAAATTAAAAAAAAAAAAAAAAAACAACTTTTTTCTTTTAGTTTTGAAAAGTTGGTTTGGTTTTAGAAAACATTGTTAAAAAGTAGATAAAACAAAAAAAAATTAGAGGTAAAATGAGTGTTTGTAGGGTAAATTTTCAAAACCGTTACAAAATGAGACCTACTTTTCTTTATAATAAGAATTGACTTTTATTTTGAAAACACTACAAAAATATAGACAACAAAACATAGAGAAAAACAAAGTGGTGTGTTCATGGACTTAGTTATTAAAAAATAAAAATAAAAAATCAAATGATTATCAAACGAAACCTAAACTAAAAGATACGATTAAAAAGAGTAGTAAATAAAAATAGGAAAATTTTTTACCTTTACAAGAGGAGTTTTTGAGCAATTTCTCAACAAGTTTACGATCGACAAGATTATCATCAACAGCAAGAACATGTGGTTGACATCCATTTTCAGAGCTCCATTTCATAGAAGAAGAAGAAGAAGCCTCCATGGACGAAAGCTTTGAAAAATGAAAGAGAAAAAAAACAAAAAACAAAAAAACAAAAAAACAAAAAAAAAACAAAAAAACAAAAACAAAGAAAGAGCAATAAAGAAGTGGAGAAAGACAATTAAACTAAATTTAGGATAGAAATGAAGAGAAAGGAAAACGAGGTTGTCGGAACCCAAAGGAAGAAACGTAAGAGAATGAGAAAGTCATAAGAGATGAAGACCATGAATGGAATTATGAGTAAGTTGTTGGGAATTTATACATCCCTTTTTTAAAAGGGACCGTTTAGGAATTCATTCTAATCCTAATCAAAATCCATCGTCGTAACAATATATGTTCAAATCGTCATGATATTTTGACCGATGTTATTTACTTATCGGTAATGAAAATTACTCAAAATTTATTGGTGGGGATTTTACTTCCTCTATCGAATGAGAGCGTGAAACATGTATGATTTTCATGATGTCATTTTTAATTTCTAATTAATTTAATTAAGAGAAATTTTCATAAATAGAAAAAATGTCAAACTATTTACGGAAAATAACAAAAAAAAATCGAATAGACATTGTTAGACTTCTATCATTTCTATCACTTTTATTAGTGTCTATCACAACTATCTAAAAATTTTGCTATTTTTAAAAATTCCCCCTTTAACTAAACAACTAGTTACACACAAATTATTTTGTAAGTTATTTGAGAATTTATTAACACTTTTTAAAATTCTGGAACATAAATAGATCACACAAACTTAAAAACTTAGCAACTAAAAGGCCTAAATTCATAAATTAACTTATTTTTTCTTACTTTCATGACATAATATAAAAGTAGAGATTTAAACCTTTAATCTTTTGGTAGAAAACATGATGTCTTAATCAATTAATTACGCTCAAGTTCGCAAACCAATACAATCAATATTTGTGCGGTTTTTTTTTTAACAATACAATTTGGTCAAAACACATACCTGTCACTTTCATAGTAAAAAACTTGTCCGCAATTACAATAATATCGATTAGAGATTTCCGCTGAACAACGAAGACGTAAATATATTATCCTATAGTACTAAGAATTAAAAGTTCTCACATGACGAATAGACAAGAAAGGCATCTAGACTGAACCCGACTCAACGTAACTTTATCGTCGTTGTAAGACGTACGAAAGATAAAGAAGGAGAGAGAAAGAAGAGAGAAAGAGTATGATTGTGAGAATCTTTAGAGATCCTTTGTGGGTGAAGGTGGAGATTTGATTCAGTCTACATCAGTGTATGAATCATATCAATATTTCTTTCTATCGCTGAATCCGTACAGATGTTTATGTGAAGAGATTTTACTGTTTCTTGCAATAACACCAAGTGGCTATTTACATACAATATGAGAAAAACGACTATTAATGATTGGCAGAGGGAAACAGTGTATTTCACATCACTACTCTGCCTTTCTCATTCAAATCTTTAACAACTTACAACCTTCAATTTCCCCTCCTTTCCCTTCATTATTCTCTCTCTCCCTCTCGGTTTAAATTGTCGATGTTGATGAAAATATCGATGTCTTAATTTTAAGGAAATTTTAATGGAAATATCGATTTCGATGGATATTTATGGAAATATTCAAAAAATAAATTTAAATTAGTAAATAAATATTTTATGATTTCTAAAAGTCTATTATTTATATTATGTTTACATTAGTGAGATTTTTTATTGCTTGTTTTTTTTATGTTTCGTAGATTTTTTACAATATAATGGAAATATCGATTTTTAGCTCTTATGTTGATGTCGAATCCATGGAAACATGAAAATATCGATGGAAATATCGACATATCGATAGAAATTTAATACTATGGTCTCGAGTTTTGAGGAAAATGTGTAACTGGTTTTCGAGTTTTTAAAATGTATATTTTTAGACTCCAAATTTTTAAGAATAAGTTGAAAAATTGCCCAAACTAACCTAAAATCTGAAAACTTCTATGTAATTGACATCTTTTTTGAAAACATGTTTTTTTTTACCTTTTGAAGATGTGAACTACTCACTTTACCCTCCGTTTTAAATGAATTACTTCTCAATTCTCCTTCAGTTTTTGGGTTTCTCTCTGTATTTCTTTTTATATTACCAAAACACCACATACAAAAAATTATCTAAGTTTAAATTTTGTGAAGTCATTTAAAAGTAAAAATGATTTAACATTTTGCTCAATTTATAAATCATGGTTAAAAAGAACACGAAAAAATGTATGAAAATGAGTGGCCATTTAGTTGAAACGGAGTTGTATAAACGAAGATATAACCAAAACAAAATTAGCGTTCGCATAACAAAAGGTGTGTGAATGTTTTTTCGTGTTCTTTTCAGTCATGCTTATAGAAAAAGAATGATTTAAAAGGATATTGAATTTAAACCACCTTACAACGTTTAAACTTATATAAATTTGACTTTTGGAGTATTAAAGTCAAAGATTGTTTAAGTTTTTGTTCAGTTTACATGCATGGTTGGAAATACACATGGAAAAACATATGAAAACGAGTAGTCATTTAGCTAAATGAAGTTGTATCGATAGAGATGTGGCAAATTAAAATTGCAAAGCGAGAACTTAGTGATTGCGCACTCATATTAGAGACCGCACACTTTTTGTTGCACAAACGTTAATTTTGTTTTGGTCATATCTTCATTGATACAACTTCGTTTTAGCTAAATGACCACTAATTTTTACATGTTATTTCCAACCATGGTTATAAATTGAACAAAATGTTAAAAAGCATCTTTACTTTTAAATGTTTCACAAAGTTTAAACTTAAATCATTTTTTATATGTGATATTTTGGTAATATAAGAAGAAACATAGATAGGAGAAACCCAAAATGTAGGGAGGAAGTGAGAAGTGATTCATTTAAAATTGAGGGTAAAGTGGGTATTTTAAATCTTCAAAAGGTAAAAAAAAAAACATGTTTTCAAAAAAGATATCACTTATATAGAAGTTTTTGTCTTTTGGGTTAGTTGGAGAAATTTTCCTAAGTTAAAAGGGTTTTATTATAATTTTTTTATAAAAAATTATCTCTTTTCTCTAAAATTATTTTTCTAACCTAAAATGTTATACACGTATTTAAAATAATAATAAAAAAAATACTTCAATGACTTTTTAGATCTATTTTTAAAAACTGGAGACTAAAAAAGTATACTTTGAAAATCTAGGGATCACACACATATATTTTTCAAAACTTGGGATTAAAAGGATAATTTTCTTTTTAAAAAACCAATTTTAACTCTAACCTTGTTACATTTGTATAAAATTAAATTATAAACTCAATTTTATCAAATTTAATTTTAAATTTAAATAGGTGTTATAACTTTGATCCTCAGTTTAATTTCACTCTCTAATTTTTGCAGAAGAGTATGTTTAACCAAAGAACAAATTAAACTTTGCATAATTTTACCAAAGTTCATAAATTTGAACCCAAAAAAATAGCTCAAACGTTATTTTTCTTTAAAAAAGCATCATGTTGCTTTAATATTTAAGGTTAAAATTATAAAATTTATTAAGTTTGAAGTGTAATTTGATATAATTAAAAGTGTACCATTAAAATTGATATAAATCGACAAATTTAGGGTTAAGATTTATTTCTCCCTTAAAAAAAAATACTTTCAATAATACTTGAATTTATGAAAGCAATAATTTAGTAACTTTAATTTGTAATAATTTAATTCTTATTATAAATGTAATATTTAATATAGATATCCATAATCTACATAGGTTACAAAAATTTCTCTCATTGAATTACATAATGTAACATGTATCATTTATGTTCTATAAATAGTGTGGAATGGTACCTTTGCCACAAATGAATTCAATTGTTATCTCTTCTTTCTAATTCTCTCTACTTTGCTTTTGTTCTTTCTTTATTCTGGTTTTGTTCTTCTTTTACAATACTTCTTATATTTTAAATTTTGTAACCATTTATAAATTTCCTACCGTGGGAAAAAATCATCTAAATTAGATATAAATTTTTATGAGCTAAGAATTTAGTATTTGTGTAGTTAGACTATGAATTTCATCTAAATCTTAACAATATTTTCATGTTATGAATAACATTATTACAAATTTTAAAGTACAATGACTATCGCTAGATCTTAAAATTTAAGAAGTAAATTATTGCCAAAATCAAAGTACAACAACTAATTAATCGTTACAAACTAAAGTATCGAAACTAAATTCTTACTTCCATGAAAGTTGAAAGGACTAAAAAGTGTATTTTAAACTTTTTTTAAGTTAAATTACAAGTCTAGTCTTAAAAACTAGATGTTTGTGTCTAATAAATTTTTAAAGTTTCATAGATCTCTAAGGACATGTTTGGTAGAGAATTTGAAAATAGAAATTTGAAAACAAGGGATTTTAAAAAAAAAAGTTGTATTTCATATTTTCAGATATGTATTTGGTAACAAATTCAAAAACTAAATTCTAATTTAAACAATTGTTCAAAATGTGTTTGATATTATATATTTATAAATTATAAAACTAGTTTTAGTTACCCATTAATATTTATTAATTTATTTATGAATATAATTTATTTTTAAAAAACTTTAAAAATTATTATTGGTAATAACATGTCATATTGTATTTCTAAATGTTTTTATCTTTATTTAACATAATTATATGCATTTTAAAATTCAAAATTCAAAATTCAAAATTCAAAATCTGAATACAATGAAAATATAAAAATGTTGTTTTCAAAATTTACACTAGTTAGATCACAAAATCCAAAAACAGTTTTCAGAAACATGATTTGAGTTGTCTGCTAAACACATATTTATTAAAATCAGTGAATCTGAAAACATAAAATAAAATCTAAATTCTCTACCAAATAGACTCTAAATTTTCAATTTTATTGCATCGTTTTGTTGAATTGTAGTATGATGAATCTCCAAACTTTTGTTATATGTCAAATAGTCCTTGATGTAATTTTAACATTTTTTTTCCCTTTTTTGTTCATAGTGGGGAAGGACACAAGTATTGTAGAAATTCATAAGTGATTTTGGTGATGAATCCATAAAAGATTTTGGGAGGAGATTGACTATGATCAAATATATATGTATATACAATGTGTAGATTACATATGATATCTTATTTTTGGTGTTTTTTTTTTCTTTCTATAATGAATATATGATTTCATTTTATTCTCCATTTTATTTTATTTGAGAGTATAATAAACAAGAATCTTTCCTTTTTCTCTATAATAATATACTTTTCTTTTTCAACAAAAGATATGCAATTCATATAAATCAAGAGGATCAATCTTTCATGTTTAGAGCAAAATTTGATATCCAATATCTCTTTGTAATCCACCAATATTTCTTTATTACTTTGATAATTTCTTCATTTATGAGATTATTACTAAAGTAATTCCTCCCCCTATAATATTATATTTGGAAATTTAAACATATATAATCCATAACAGTCAATGATAGTTTTTAATTAGGTTGGGCATTTTTTGGTTTCTTCTTTTGCTATATATCAAGAAATCTTTTTTTTAATTATGATTATTTTATTAGATTTCTTGTAGTTAATTTTTCTAAAAATTATCATGAATCCATTTGAAAACCCTACACTTGAATTAGACTAGTTAAAATGTATAGTTTCATTTGGTACATGAATAAAAAATGTGTTATGCTTTATGTCAAGTTTTATAAAAAATAATAATAATAATAATAATAACAACGATCAAAACTAACACTATCTCTTATAAATATTTTTTTAAAAAATAAAATAGAACATGTAAAAATTTAAAGATGAAAGTGTTTTGAGTCGGATAACGCTATATAAGCACGTTGATATTGTTTTGAGAAATTTAAGACGTTCATAGAGAAGGGAGTTTCATATTCTCTTATTCATTTGCTAGGAATATCAGATGGCTAAAAGTATAAAATGTGCTCAAAATAAAAGTAATTTTCAAACCCCATGTGATAGATTTACTTTCTAAGATGCTCATGGCAATGGAATTATATGTATCCTCTTTTATCCTTTTACAAGTTTAACCTTCAAGAATAAAGGTATATCTCACCATTTGACCAATAATCTCATGAACTTTCTCCTCTCTAGAGAATAAAGTGATATTTTAATACAAGGTATTTGTATGACTTAGTCTGACAATGATTTTAGTTGTTACAAGGTATTGTATAGGTATATTATATACCGTATATGTGTGGCTCCATCTAACAAAAATTAAGTTAAGGCAAACTTTCTAGTGAAAATGTTAGTTGTTTTTTTAGTGTAAAGTATATGTTGCTTCTCTAGTTAACTTAGCATGTACACAAAATTTTTCAAATATTTTTTTTGATAACATTACTTTTTTTAGTTTGTTAAATTAGTCCATCATAGGAGATTTAGATATTTTACTAGTTTTTTTGGTAAGGTAGTTAAGATTATTAGGTATTGTTTTTAATTTATTAAATTCGTTTAAATCACACCATAATTGTAGGAATTAGATAACAAGGGTATATTTGTCCTTTTTTAGATTTTAAAAAGTAGTAGTTATAGTTGTTTGGTCATTTTTCCAAACTGAAACTATTTTGGCCCTTTTTTAAAAATATCATCCTATTTTGGCTATTTATCCAGTCGACCCCATATTATATACAAAATTTTCAAATCTAGGCTAAGTGTAATTACAATGCATATTACTTTTAAGGCTAATGATTAAGGGTATAGCAACGTTTTTAAAGCATTGCAAATATAGTAAAATCTGTCTGTGATAAACTCGAAAGATGGATCTAAATTTTGTTATAGCTTCAAATCTTTTGCATTGTGCTATATCTACTAACACTTTAGGTCTGATTGCTATATATATTTCGAACTGCTCCCTTAATTAAGTTACAAACTAAATTTAATTGGTTTCAATTTTGGTCACAATTATAGTTTTAAAAATTGTAATTCAATCTACATGATTTAGGTTTTCTTTCAATATGATTTAGATGGTTTTAAAAGTTTTAGTTTAGTCTCACTCTTCGATTAAATCTCGTTACTGTAGATTGACTCTTTTTTTTTTTTTTTTTAATTTGGTAGTGAATTGAAACTAACCTTAGCTGAGTAAAAAGGAAATACTAATAGGTGAGTTTGTAAATGAGTAAAAAAATAATTTCAAAAACGTTTTGTGAGTTTAAAACACACTATAGAGATTATATCGAAACTTTAAAAAAAAAATGGGAATCAAATTCGAACTAAGCTTAAACCTAACACCTTAAACAATATAAAATTTGAAGAGCTAAATGTCACAATATTGAAAGTACTAATTAAATTTGCTACTTTGATCAATAGCTCATAGTGGTTAAGGTATTAAAACTCCTCGTAGACTTATTAAATATTTGTATCTTCATCACAACCCCTTATTCAAACTAAATAATAATTATTAAAGAGATACTATAAATGTCTTTATCATTTAAGGTATTAGTTTAGGTTAACCATTATAACTTTTCATACTCTTTTCATTTTACATTGAAAAAAAATTGTAAATTCAATTATAGATTCGAAGCCAAAAGATTTTTTTCACAGAGAATGAACAAATTCGAGGGAAAATTATAAAAATCTTAACTTTTTTATAATATATTTTGTAAATTAATAAACTAATTAAGGAGACCAAACTTATTTCTCTCCTTTCTTCTCTGCTTTATTGTAGCTCAAATATAATTCAACTGTATAAAGTTTATTTTTTTTTTTCTAAACGTAATAGATTTTCATATTTAATACTTTAATGAAACAACGGAGGAAGAAATGATTAAATTTATAATTTATTTATTTATTATTATTTTGGGTTCATGAATTGATATGAGAAGATGATCAAACTCTTTTTTTTTTTTTTTTTTGGGGGAGGGGGGGGGGGGGAAGGGGTGATGAAAATGAAAATATTTGAAGATGTGATTGGTGAATCTAGAATCCAATGAAAAGCGAGTAGAGTTTGGATTTTATTTGATTAGGATATGGGATGATTTTTGGCAGTGGGCTAAAAGCTTCCAAAAGTCAAACCTAAAAACAGCTAAGACTAATGAGAATCTAGGACAGAATACCCTATTCCACTACCCAAACAATCTTTTCATTTCACTCAACCAACCCCCATTATTTTATTTTATATATATTACTATAGGAGGAGTGGATTTTGAACAAGTTATTTGAAGGGAAAAAAAAAGGTGTTTAATAAGAAATGATTTTTTTTTTCGAGTTTTTGACCTTTTGTGTAATGAAAGTGGTTCAAAACATTTCATTTTTTGGTCGATAATATATATTTGATGTTAGATGAGTTGTATTTGTGTTAATAAAATAATAAAATAATTTTAACGCTTGGTTAAAAATGAAGAAAAATACTTAGGTACATCCCAGACAATATCTTTTTTTGTCCAATCATAATTTGTCATGTGACAAATTCTTCTTATAATTTTTTTTTTGAAATATTTTATTTATTTTGTGAGTAATGAGAGGAGACATAAAAATGGGTACATCCCAAAAAATTAAAATGAATTATTTCAATTCCTTTAAAAAAGATTGAAGAGTAAGAAAGTCATCATATAATTGAGATATAAACAAAAAAAAATGAACAAGGGATGACTTATCTAAATAATAAAATTAAGTTAATAAACTGTTTTTTCTTAAAAAAAAAAAAAAAAAAAAAAAACCTCCACGAAGAAAATCTAATTAGTTAAGAATTAAACGTGTGATTTGCTTTTTAGGAATCAAGATAGTTGGAATCTTCAAAATGCTTGAAAATATCGATGTCTAACTTCTTAAGATAATTATGTTTTTTTTTAAGAAACTTTTGCAAGTATGTACAGAAATATTTAGATAGCCACGTTTATTTTGCAAGTTTATTTCTGAATGAGAATGTATTGAAATGATGTATTATTCCAATAATTTTCTTCAACTTTTTAAAGATAATTTATAGATTAATTTAATATAATTAAGTTTATATAACATTTTGTGTGTCTTTCATAATTTAATATTCTATTGTTATAAATTTATTTGTATTAATTTTATAGTTTTTTTTTTCTTTTGTAAAACAAGTTAATTTATATTGTTTGGAAACTTTTATTAAAAGAAATGACATTAAATATTTGTTTTGAATAAGAAATGACATTAGATAATAATTCGATTTAGATTTGAAATACATGAACTTAAAATATTGATAGTATTTGTAGTGAATTATATTTATACAGAAAAATTGTACGGATGACCCATTTCATAGGGCCCAAATGAAATTTGGCCTCTCCGCAAATTTGTAATGACATTTGGCCTTTTGCTGGCGTCAAACATGCTGTGAAATTACCACACCGCCCCCATGAACGAGACATAGAGCCACTCCCGCCTCACACTCTCGTTTTTCGTTCTCGACTCTCTATCTCGTCTCTCGATCTCGGTCCACGTCAGTCAATTCCCTCTCGATATCGTAAAGCTCTCGACCCTCAACTCGCGCTCTCGAACCTCATAAGCTGGCACTCAACCGTTAGTTGTGATTTCAAAAGTCCTTTCGTATATATGCACCGACCTAACTAATCTTCTTCTCTCACGCTCTCGATTCCCACATCTCTCACTCTCGAATTACTAAACACCAACACTGGACTATCTTCAACGACCGCCTCTTCCCGTCGCCGCCTCTTCTTCACAACTTCAGAATCTCCACTCTCGTTCAAGTCAGAAGGTATGCACCTATATCGATTTCGTATGCGCTTTGATTTTCGATTGCATTTTAGATTTCAATAGTACAAAATTTCGTTTCGGTAAGTAGCGAAATTTCGTTTCTTTTCAGAGAATCGAGATGTTAGGGAGAGTTCACTTCGAGAGTCGAGAGCGAGAGTAACCAGCGAGATTTTTACAGATTGCTAATTTTGAGATGTTTGTTTTTTTTTCCTATCTTAATTATCTGTTTTACTTGCACTTGTAAATGGCTAACTTCAAGATTGCTGCTAAAGACCGTTTTCTTGTCCAAGCTACCAGCTTGTCATCACACATTGGGATTGGGAATCGGCTGATCAAGGATAAGCTGACGGATAGGCTCGCTATGTTTAGGCAGACTATTTTTGGGCAGTTTGTGGACATGGACATAGTATTCAACAGTCCACTGGTCCACTACATTCTTCTGAGGGAGATGCATGTCGAGAACAGTAATGTAGAGGCCATGTACTTCGACCTTAGTGGACCCACTGTGAAGTTCTCCAAAGACGAATTCCTCCTAGTGACTGGACTTTGCAGGTCACATGTGGTCATACCTCGCATTGGCCAAGTGACCGGTGCACTTCGGGCGAAGTACTTCCACACTTTGCATGGGATGGAGATCCACCTCACAGCATTTTAGAGCACTACAAGGGGCTCATTTTTTAGACCGACCTGGATGCCATGAAGGTCAATCTCGTCTATATGTACGAGATGGAGTTGAGTGGTAAGGACAAGACAAAGAGCAATATCAACAAATTATTGCTCGATGATGTGGATGACCTCGACTTCTTCAACAGTCGGGACTGGGGCGAGAATATTTGGCAACCAGAAGTACGTGGTTAAGTACAATCTACCCGACTTCCCTTATGTGTTCCAAGTATCGTATAGTTATCATACTTTATCGGTATTTTATGCATTTTTTGATTTATAACTAACTACGAAGGTATGTTAGGTGTGGGCATACAAGACCATCTCCACCATTGTCGGTGCTGTGGCGGCCCATCTGAATGAGAACGTAGTGCCCCATTTTCTGCGTTGGGCATGCACATATTCACTCCCCAACATAACACTCCTGAGAGATGTGTTCGACTTTCCTGGCGTAAGTTCCATGTTTATGGTGTCAATCTGTTTTATTTAATGTTATAGATTATTAATAATTTGTTTATTGTCTATCGTGCGGATGGTTATCACCGCAGTCCTCACACTATCTACGCGGAGAGGCATTATAGAGACACCCCAATCAATGAACAAGGTGTGTATGTCGACCAACCAGAGAAGAATAGAGTCCCTAGCCTCAGCCTCAATGATTCTGAGTTGAGTGATGACGAGCAACCCATTGATACTGGCCATGAGGCCGTAGGCCCGTCTGTAAGGACACTTCGAACAGTACGGAGTCGTTCCCCGTTGAGGGTGACCATCATGAGGTTGACCCTTCAGTTGCATCTAGGAGAAGGAGGCCCGAGACTTCACTAGAGATCCAGTTAGCAGGAGTGGAGTCTACATTTGAGGCGATGAAGTCTGCCATACATGACATTCAGTCACAGTTGCAGGCCATCACGTCACTACTGAGATCATTATGTCGGGTATGAATTTACTTTACTTAGAATAAATTTTATTAATTTCTTTAATAATGGTTACTATAATATGTTAGACATTCATTTGTGTAGAATTCCGACACGACCATTACCGCTAATCCCAAGTGCACCATCAATCCAGACTCTACCACCATCATCGAGCTCTAGCCCAAGAGAGCCACCATCGAGCTTGAGCCCACCCCCACCACCGAGCCCGAGCCCACTACCACCATCGATCTTCCCCCGACCATCACCATTGAGATCGATCTCACTATCGTCGAACCGTTGGTCACTGCATTCATCGAGCTGATTCTGATGGCTATCATTGACCCCAACACCGATAATAGTGATGAATGTGACGTTGAGGTTCGTCACATTCCTCCACCTAGGGTGAAGTTGAAGACGAAGTCTGCTATGCCACCGAACCTAGCTGCACCTCGTCGTACATCCCGAAAGAGGAAGGAAATCATCCCATATACACCTCCCTTGGATGCTAAACGGGCGAGGAAGTATATGGCTCCCAGGAAAGTGACGTAGGATCCAACGCACCCAGTGCCACCAAACTCTTGAGTAGCTCCATGGTGGGGGTGACCGCAAATGACGTTCGGCCTCATGTACCGGGTACCGAATTACTATTCCAGCCGAATATGACCACTCGGGAAGTCTTCCGCGGTTTGTTGAAGGTAGCCATGGTTTCACACAGTGCTAAGTACCATACTAAATCTCACCATATGTTAAATTGTTACCATGTGTATTGTTTCTAACTTGCAGGTGCCCAAAAGCATATTGGATTTCTTATGGAGGAAGGTCGGTGCACGTCCAGACTTATGCATCTACCAGTTCACAATATTTCCAGAGGCATACAAGGTATGTATTATTCTCACACATTTAATAATAACACTATGTTAGTTGTATAATAACTGTTTGCATTTTTCATTTATACAACGACATATGAACTTCTGTACAAGCGATAACTTGTTCAAAGCTATATACAGGAAGGGAGTTGAAGATGTAGCATCTATATGTAAGAAGAAGGATGCATTGACGGATCTGGTGTTCGGGCTAGTACCAGATTCTACCGCATGGGCGGATGTTGACTACATATACAGTATGTACAACATCCGCAAACATTGGATCCTTGTGGTGATTGACATCAACCTCGGGGAGATCATCTTGTATGACTCATACCCATCGTATATCTCATAGTTCTTAAACCCTCGAATGCAAGACCCCAACGCCATGAAACAATACTTGAAATATTGACCACCATCAAGTTCAATCTCAAAATGTGTACTGGGATTTTCAATCTTTAGAGCTTCACTATACGCATGCAAAATACCGTACGATTCCTCAGAAGTCCCCCTCGCAATCCCGAAAGAAATTTTCCTTGCACGCCACGCCTTATCGTATGCTTAATGTATCATATGCTCTGCACTAGGCCAGACATTTGTTATGCAGTGGGAATAGTCAGTAGGTACCAGTCTAATCCAGGGTTTGACCACTGGACAGCAGTTAAGAATATCCTCAAGTATCTTAAGAGAACGAGGGACTACAAGCTAGTGTATAGAGCTAAGGATTTGATCTTTACAGGTTATACTGACTCTAATTTCCAAACTGACAAGGATTCTAGGAAATCCATGTGGGATCAGTGTTTACCCTAAATGGGGGAGTTGTAGTATGGTGAAGTGTCAAGCAAGGATGCATAGCAGACTCCACTATGGAGGCTAAATATGTAGCTGCTTGTGAAGCAGCAAAGGAAGCAGTTTGGCTCAGGACGTTCCTAACTGATTTGGAAGTTGTTCCAAATATGGACTTGCCTATTACCCCATACTGTGACACAGTGGGCAGTAGCCAACTCTAAAGAACCTCGTAGCCACAAAAGAGGAAAGCACATCGAGAGGAAATATCACCTGATAAGGGAGATTGAGCAACGAGGAGATGTGATTGTCACAAAGATCACTTCGGAGCACAACATTGCTGATCCATCTACGAAGACTCTCTCGGCTAAAGTGTTCGAGGGTCATCTAGAGAATCTAGGTCTGCGAGATTTGTACATAGGGTAATCTTAGGCAAATGGGAGATGTGTAATAGGTAAGTGGTTTAGTATTCGTTGGGTTTTATGCCCTAAAACTCGTAGATAGTAAATGTTGTATTTTGACCGTCATTAATAAATGGTTATTCATTATTATTCAATAAATGTTATTGATTATTTATCTTGTTTTAATAACCCTAAAATCCAATAAACTAACATCCTAGGCTATTTTATGAGTCTTGGACAATATGTAGAGACATATAGAGATCAATGTTCAAGTTACAGCCTAAAGGGTCTATAGTATAAGGATAGGGCTGGGTACCTTATCCTGGTAACACTATGGATACGACCCACTTTGTATTTGATGCAAACACAATGATCCAACGCGTTCGTGTAGGAGACATGCGAGTGGGGGTATCCTAAGCAATGAGTTTGCATAAGACTGGACCACGAAATAGTAACCACTAGATGTATATCTGTTGACTGGTTAGGTTTCTATTTCAATAGGTTGACCTAGGCAACTTACTCTTAATCTTGAGTATATTATGAACTCCTGTTTATGAGGGATTGTCCTTTGATTTGTATGGGTGAGAATGGCTCGTTTACCAACTCGATATGCTTACCTTTTTGGGACAAGACTGAGTGGGGAGCTGGGAACATAATTACACAAGATATATTTCACTCCTTCCCGACTTTAGGGTAAGTAGATAAGTGTTCCCTTAAGTGGTATCTCCGGGACTTGAACAAAGAGCCCTACCCTCTCACTGGCCCGAGAGGGGTTTCTGTTTGATGGTTGGACCATAAATAGGTTGTTTATTAGAGAAGCACTGATACTTAAGGATTTAGAAGTAACCCAGGGGTATAACGGTAATTGGACCCAGCGGTGTTACGAACACTTGTGAAGGACTAACTTGTTGTTATTGGTCTATATCCGTGGACACAAAAATATATTTACAGTGAGAAGAGTGCAGTTGTGGGTCTTTAGTGGAGTGTACCCACAGTTAACGAATATTAATTAATGTGGTTAATGAGTTTAGCCTGTTAATCTCATATCGTTGGAGCTTCTGATCTGTAGGTCCATTAGGTCCCCTTCCTAGCTCGTAAAGAATATTGAGGTAATTTATTCTTGGATGAAATTTGAAAAGTTCAAATTTACTAAGGGAAAAGTATAATGTATAATGATACATTATAATATAAAGTTTATTTTACAAATTAAACTTTATAGTATAAATATAATTTTGGATATGATTCAAAGTTAATTTGTAAGAGAATTAAATATTTGAAATTGTTCAGATATTATTTTAATATAAATTAGATTTATATTAAAACTATAGGTTAAAATTAATGCGCATTAGATGTACATTAAAACTATAGGTTATGAGAGAAATGTATTTGAATTTGATTCAAATGCAGGTTAAAATTAGATATTTGATATTTAATTTGGTAATAATTAATGAGAATTAATTAGTTTAATTTAATCTAATTTAATTAAATTAAATTTAATTAAATTAATTGAATTAAAACTATAGGTTATGTGAGAGATGTTTTAAATGATCAGGTTAATTAAATTAGATTTAATTAATTATTAATTATTAATTTATTATTAATTATTAATTTAATTAATATTAAATTAGTTTTAATATTGTTGTAACTCCCACGTAGGGGAGTTACTTAATACATGGCATAACACCCACGTTTCCCATTTTCTCTCTTTTCCTTATATAGTGTCTAACAAAAAAAAAAAAAAAAAAAAAAAAAAATTGGATCTGTCATTCTCTCTAAAAAATTCTCTAGTTCTCTGCGTTTTTTTCCCCTTACCAAAAAGGTTCCCACAAACCTTTCCTCAACGTTCAGATAAAAGGAAGGACTCCCAGTGGTGGTGATCTAACGTAAGTTCTTTTTTCTCTAATTTGTATTTTTGTATTCAATATGCTTAACCTAGTTTTTTTTCAGATTTATTTTACCAATGTAGAAGTATTTAAAAATTTTAAAATTAATTTTGAGATAGGGTTTTGATATGTTTCCGCTGCGCTAGGATTTTAATTCCAGCAATTGGTATAAGAGCCATCTTAAAATTTCATTTAAGTTTTGAAATTTGCATTGGTTTGGTGGGTTTACTGCATTGTGAATGTGGTTTTTGCATCGAATGTTTTGTATAAAATTTGGTCATAGATTTACATTTTTTTAATAGATCAATTGTAAAGGCCCTGCGTTTTTTGGCATTTTACTGTAAATCGAGTCTTTGTAAGTCCGTGTCTAGATCGGGTTCGTTCTACTTAGAAAAATGGCACCAAATTTGTCTAAATCGGATGCCCGGAGGCCAAGATTTCGTTGTTTTTCGCTACTGTACGAAGAAGACGAAAAAAAAAACTGATGCTGCTAAGGCTGACGTCAGCATGATCTCATCGCTGACATCAACGCCAGATGGGTTGGTTTAGCTGTTTTTGGGCTGGTTTATCCGTTTTTGGTCCGGTTCGCGCCCATTTCAACTATTTTGGTGTAGTTTTGTTATTTTTTGGCTTGGTTCGCGGTTTTGGGACCCGGTTCGAAGCGGTTCAAGGGTTTTTTGTCTAATTTTGGAGCGGCAAAGACTAATTTTAGGATAAATTTAGCTAAATTATTATAATTTAATGCTTTATTTTATCATAGGGGCCAATTTTAGGGTTCAATTGCTATTTAAATATTTTATGGATGTCATAGGTTAAGCATGTTCATGCATTTTAATATGTTATAAATGTTATAATGTATGGTTTTAATGCATGATTAATAATTTCATGAGTAATTTAATATATGTTGATATGTTAAATATATGAAATTGGAAAAGCATGATGCATGACATTAATTTAGTTAAATATAAGTGTTATATTTATTTAATGTGATGCATATGCTTAATTTATTTTCATGATTGTTTTAATTGTTATAATTTTTATTTATGAAAATAAAATTGCATTGAGCATGAAACATCCATAAATTAATATAATAGTTATATTATTTTAATGATTTGCATATAATATGGTTTTTTAATTAATTATAATTTGATTGTTAATTAATTAAACATTAGTATGCATGATAATAGGGCTAATTAATTAATTTTGTAAATAAGTTATAAAATTAATTAATGGAAACCGTCAACCTATAATAAAAAGTTGCATGCAAATATAGGATCTTAGGAAATTGGTTTTAAATTGTTTAAAATTAATTTAAACTTAAGATCACATTAATTCTAATTAGATTAGAATTAAGTCTTATTTTCTTTTAAAATAGTTTTAAATTGGAATAAATAGGACAAATAGGATTTTGGTTATAAGGGAACTCTATTGGTTCAGTTCTGTCTAGATTGGGGGGTTTTTAAGTTGGCGGTTTTACGGAACACCTCCTAATTGGAAACTAAATCAGAACTTGAGTTGAATTAACCTAAGTCCTATTAGCATGCAATGTCACTAGGTTAATTAAATTGTTTAATTCACCTAGAACTATAGTTTAAAGACCTTTTATAAGAGTTATAATAGGCATAGACTTAGATAGATTCATTAGTCGGAATTTAACTAAGTATAATAAAATCCTAAAATAAGTAGAACATTTTAGTGAGAGAAAAATGGTATATATGATATATAAATTTTTATCTCTCACATCCCTAAGAGTTCACACCGTGAGATCTATGCTCGGCTTCGTATCGCCTTGGGCATGGCCTCCCTTCAGAAAGCATTTGCATGGGTCAATACTAAGATGAATAGGGAAAATGTTCATAGTAAGTGGGAGAAGGACACGTATCAACGTTTCCTACGGTCTCCTTCATTAGGTTGCAACGTGAGATTCTTATTATCTGCCTGAGTGTCGTCTTGGAGCGACCACCCCTTCGAGTGCCTGATCATAGGATTCGGAATACCGCAAACTCCAGTAATGGATAGGGTTTCTTAGGTTAATCTTCAACAGCTGTCTTTCTTAACGGTAGCCTGTTGAAGCGTATCTTTGGGATCCAAAAATGAAAGGGTTACACTTACAGGTTGCATTAAGCTAGTTAATGAATTCTCGACCAAACTAATGGTAGCTAAGAGCTATAGAAATAAGAGTTATTCTGGAAGTAGTAATTAGCTGAGATTGTCTCAATTCAAGAGAGGAGTAGCTGATTACCCTTCGGTGATTGTTGCTCTAAACCCCTGAAGTATCATTGCAAAGACCTAATCTTTTTTTTTTTTTTTGGTTCTTTGATTGAATGTTTTGCTAAAATTTTGATTGGATGTTGTGTAACGGGTTAAAACAAAGATAATTAATACAGTCAATTGTTTGTTACTTTTTAGCATGACTTCCTCTATGATTGCATTACTAAAAAGCGACCAATTAGCTAGTGAAAATTATGCAACGTGGAAATCTAACCTGAATATGATTCTGGTTATAGAAGATCTACGGTTTGTCTTAACTGAGGAATGTCCTCAGTTCCCCGCTCGTGGTGTATCCCAAGCTGTGAAGGATGCATATGACCGCTGGACGAAGGTCAATGAAAAGGCCTGAGTCTATATCTTGGCAAGTTTGTCTGACGTACTCACCAAGAAACATGAGGTCATGCTCACTGCTCATGAGATCATGGAGTCGTTGCAGGATATGTTTGGGCAACCGTCCACACAGATCCGGCACGAGGCCCTCAAGTACGTTTATAACGTGCGTATGAAGGAAGGCCAATCAGTGAGAGAACATGTTCTCGACCTCATGGTTCACTTCAACGTCGCTGGAATGAACGGCGCGGTCATAGACGAGCAAAGTCAGGTGTCCTTTATTTTGGAATCTCTTCCGACGAGTTTCCTTCAATTCCGCAGCAATGCGGTAATGAATAAAATACAGTACACCATAAGTACCCTCCTAAATGAGCTACAAACTTTTCAGTCTCTTATGAAAAATAAGAGACCGAAAGAAGGAGAGGCAAATGTTGCCCATTCTAAGAAGTTCCACAAGGGTTCAACCTCTGGAACTAAGTCTGTTCCTTCATCTTCTGGTCCCAAAAAGATCCAAAAGAAAAGAGGGAAAGGGAAGGCTCCTGCTGCTGGCAAAGGCAAGGGCAAGGGCAAGAAGGCTGACAAGGACAAGTGTTTTCACTGCAATGTGGATGGTCACTGGAAGCGCAATTGCCCCAAGTACCTCGCCGAGAAGAAGAAGGAAAAGGAAGGTAAATATGATTTACTTGTCTTAGAAACTTGTTTAGTGGAAAATGACTATAATGCCTGGATACTTGATTTAGGAGCCACTAACCACGTTTGTTCTTCATTTCAGGAAACTAGTTCCTTCCAGCAGCTTGAGGAGGCTGAGATGACGCTCAAGGTTGGAACGGGAGACGTCATTTCAGCTCGTGTAGTGGGAGCTGCAAAGTTGTTTTTTAGAAATAGATATTATTTGTGGAAAATTTGTACATAGTTCCAAAAATTAAGAGAAATCTTGTATCTATTTCTTATTTAATTGAACAATCTTATTGTATTACTTTTTTAACAAATAAAGCGTTCATGTCAAAAAATAGTGTACATATTTGTTCTGCTAAATTAGAAAACAACTTATATCTGTTAAGATCAACTGAAACAAAAGCACTTTTAAATCATGAGATGTTTAAAACTGCTAATACTCAATCTAAAAGGCAAAGAATTTCTCCAAGTAATAATACCTATCTTTGGCATTGAGATTAGGTCACATAAATCTCGATAGGATTGGGAGATTGGTAAAGAATGGACTTCTAAGTGAGTTAGAAGATGATTCAATACCTCCTTGTGAATCTTGTCTCGAAGGAAAAATGACTAAAAGACCTTTTAGTGGAAAAGGTTATAGAGCCAAAGAACCTTTAGAGCTGATACATTCGGATCTTTGTGGTCCAATGAATGTAAAAGTTCAAGGAGGGTACGAATACTTCATCTCTTTTATAGATTTATTCGAGATATGGTTACTTATACCTAATGACACATAAGTCTGAAGCCCTTGAAAAGTTATATCGACAAAATCTAACTCACTTATATCGACAAAATGTTGACTCGATATTCGATGCAGAACTCTAAGAAGGGTTTATTACCTTTCAGGCATGGGGTTCACTTGTCTAAGGAACAATGTCATAAGACACCTCAAGAAGTTGAGGATATGAGACGTATTCCCTATGCCTCAGTTGTGAGCAGCTTAATGTATGCTATGCTCTACACTAAGCCAGACATTTGTTATGCAGTGGGAATAGTCAGTAGGTACCAGTCTAATCCAGGGTTTGACCACTGGACAGCAGTTAAGAATATCCTCAAGTATCTTAGGAGATTAATGTTCAAGTTACAGCCTAAAGGGTCTATAGTATAAGGATAGGGCTGGGTACCTTATCCTGGTAACACTATGGATACGGCCCACTTTGTATTTGATGCAAATGCAATGATCCAACGCGTTCGTGTAGGAGACATGCGAGTGGGGGTATCCTATGCAATGAGTTTGCATAAGACTGGACCACGAAATAGTAACCACTAGATGTAACTCTGTTGACTGGTTAGGTTTCTATTTCAATAGGTTGATTTAGGTAACTTAGTCTTAATCTTGAGTATATTATGAACTCCTGTTTACGAGGGATTGTCCTTTGATTTGTATGCGTGAGAGTGGCCCGTTTGCCGACTCGATATGCCTACTATTTTGGGGACAAGACTGAGTGGGGAGCTTGGAACATAATTATACAAGATAGATTTCACTCCTTCTCGACTTTAGGATAAGTAGATAAGTGTTCCCTTAAATGGTATCTCCGGGACTTGAACAAAGGGCCCTACCCTCTCACTAGCCCGAGAGGGGTTTCTGTTTGATGGTTGGACCATAAATAGGTTGTTCATTAGAGAAGCACGGGTACTTAAGGATTTAGAAGTAACCTAGGGGTATAACGGTAATTTGACCCAGCTGGTGTTACGAACACTTGTGAAGGACTAACTTGTTATTGGTCTATATCCGTGGACACAGAAATATATCTACAGTGAGAAGAGTGCAGTTGTGGGTCTTTAGTGGAGTGTACCCACAGTTAACGAATATTGATTAATGTGGTTAATGAGTTTAGCTCGTTAATCTCATATCGTTGGAGCTTCTGATCTGTAGGTCCATTAGGTCCCCTTCCTAGCTCGTAAAGAATATTAAGGTAATTTATTCTTGGATGAAATTTGAAAAGTTCAAATTTACTAAGAGAAAAGTATAATGTATAATGATACATAATAATATAAAGTTTATTTTACAAATTAAACTTTATAGTATAAATATAATTTTGGATATGATTCAAAGTTAATTTGTAAGAGAATTAAATATTTAAAATTGTTTAAATATTATTTTAATATAAATTAGATTTATATTAAAACTATAGGTTATGAGAGAAATGTATTTGAATTTGATTCAAATGCAGGTTAAAATTAAATATTAGATATTTAATTTGGTAATTAATTAATTGGAGAATTAATTAGTTATTTAATTTAATCTAATTTAATTAAATTTGATTTAATTAAATTAATTGAATTAAAACTATAGGTTGTGTGAGAGATGTTCATTTAAATATAATTTAAATTAATTTGTTAATTAAATTCGATTAATTAATTATTAATTATTAATTTATTATTAATTATTAACTTAATTAATATTAAATTAGTTTTAATATTGCGTGGGATAACACCCACGTTTCTCATTTTCTCTTTTCCTTATATAGTGTCTAACAGAAAAAATTTGGATCTGGCATCCTCTCTAAAAAATTCTCTCAGAAGAGTGCTCTACGGTTTTTTTCCCTTACCAAAAAGGCTTCCACAAACCTTTCCTCAAGGTTCAGAGAAAATGAAGGACTCCAAGTGGTGGTGATCCAACATAAGTTCTTTTTTCTCTAATTTGTATTTTTGTATTCAATATGCTTAACCTAGTTTTTTTTAGATTTATTTTACCAATGTAAAAGTATTTCAAAATTTTAAAATTAATTTTGATATAGGGTTCTGATATGTTTCCGCTGCGCTAGGGTTTTATCCCAGCAGAAAAGACAGTCACAAAATTTTGCATTCTGTTGATATCTCGCTAGTTGCTCTCGCTACATGCTCGCGCTCTTGCTTCTCGATACAAACATACTCTCGCCATGTCTCTCGCTTATAGTCTATATCAGCTCTCGCTGGTCTCAATACGTGCTCTCAGTCCTCGTCTCTCGATGTTTATCTCTCCCCCCGACCATGAGTCTTACTTTCGTCTCTCGCACTAAGTCGTTAATCATTCTATGTCACACTCGCTTGTTATCATGTAATCTCATGCCGACCAGTTGTATGATAATACTATGTTAAAAATAAGGAAAAATTTGTGAAATTCATGGTTTACTTACTTGCAGTTTGAAGTTGATTAACTAAAACTTGGATTCAAGTGTTTGCAGCCCTTTGGAAATACAATTTTTCAGTCTCGGTTATATGGGTTTCTTGCAAAATCATGATGTTAGTGAAGGGAGGCGACCAAATTACTTTGCTTTGTTGGTTTTTTGGGAGGGAAAGTGCACAAATTACCTCTAAAAAATGAAACTTGATAAACAATTTACTTAATCTATTTTAAAATTAATTTAAAAGCAGTGGTAGATTGTCAGATTGATTGACGTGCGATGCTCATTAATTGCCTGAAGTGCCAGCTTACGAGGTTCGAGAGCGCGAGTCGAAGGTCGAGAGTTGAGCGTCGAGAGCTTTATGATATTGAGAGGGAATTTACTGACGTGGACCGAGATCGAGAGACGAGATAGAGAGCCGAGAGTTGAGAGCGAGAAACGAGAGTGAGGCGCGGAGTGGCTCTGTGTTTCGTTCATGGGGGCGATGTGGTAATTTCACAAACATGCTTACGCAAGCAAAAGGCCAAATGCCATTACAAATTTGGGGAGAGGCCAAATTTCATTTGGGCCCTATAAAATGGGTCATCCATACAAATTTTCCTACTTACATGTTATCAAAATAGAGAAAATTAGAGAGAAATGATATCAATTTGTAATTCTTTTTAGAAAAATATATATTAGATAATCACTATTGAAAAATTAAAATAAATCAAATTTTCACTTTAGGTTTAAATTGAAAGTAAATTGAGTTGTATATATTATACAATTTTAAATAGAGTTTACTTTATATGCAAATGAAAAATATTAATATAGTTAATTGCATATAATATAAAGGAAAGACAAAACAGTAAAAAGAATATGCCTCCAACATTGAAATCTCAAAAATCTATGTTTCGCATTTAGAACTTTTAAGATGTCTCCCGTAAAGATATTTTAGGATGTCTAGGCATCTCTAGATGTCTGGATATCTTCCATTACTGAAAAACAAACGTGATAATCTAAATGCTCACCCTATGAGAATCTTGATTTTCCACAAAAACAAGTGGCAAATAAGTTTAAACATTCTAGAGACCCACGGATATATTTAACTTGTAAACAAATTGATTTTCTACATGTACTATAAGACATGAGTTATATGAGGTTGGATTGGGTTGAAACACCGGTCCAATTGGGCAGATTGTAAGTTTTTTCAACCAAGTAACCCTTATTAAATAATGAACTCAACCCTACCAACCATTAAACATTTGGGTTGAGTTGGTTTGGGCTACTCAGATCATTTATTTAAATTTTCTTCTAAAAAGAAGTAAAATATTCAATGTAAAAAAATTTATTTAATTATTTTCATATATTGAATTGAGAATAGCAACTCAATTCAATTTATATTATGAAAAATTTCTTTTTAAACTGCTAAAATTGTTTTTAGGAGTTGGAGAATAAATTGTCCAAAAAAATTATAAAATAAAATAAAATAAAAATGAATAATGTATATATAAATCTTATCGTAAGCGTGTGTGTATATATATACACACATTTTAAAATTAATAATAAATTTGGGTTGGTGTGGATTATTTTAAGTGAACCCATTAACCAACTCAATTTATAAAATTTTGATTTATCTGAACTAAACTCAGGTCAAATGAATTAATAGCTCAACCCAAACCATACAAATTGGGTTGGATTGATTGAATTTTCTAGGTCATCGAATCTTTTTAGAAATTTTTAGAGATTTAACCTAGTTTACAAACATTTTTTCACAAATGTCTTAAAATTGTGAAATAATTCATATCTAGATTTTGGCCTAATTTTCGGACAGATTTAACCTCAATACTCATTTTTTATCTTATTAAAGTATCAATTTTTTTACAATTTAATATATCACAAAAAATAATCGAATATTCATTTAAATTAAAAAAAAATGGATGATCAATTAATGCTCCAATATATTACAATTAATGTGGAGATATTATTGAATTAGTATTATTTTATTATTTTACTTATATGGTATTAGTAGTTATGCATTCAATTTAGGATTATTTTATGTTAAGTCTTTATACGATTTTAATATAATTATATTTCATATTAATTTGCTTTCTTTTGACATTTTGTTCTTTTTGTCCAACAATGGTTTAAGGTTTCTTTCCGGCCATCTTTTAGTATTTCATTTCGGTAGTGGGTTATTAATTTCTGACCGTCTTTTAGATTTTTCAGGTTACTTTCCGGCGGTGGGTATTTTATTTGTCCAGTGGTGTACTGATATAGGTTGTTAAACTTTTGCAATTCCCGTTCCATCAATTTTTTCGGTGTGATACATGGGTAAGTTTTTGGTTGGTAGTTTTGTTTCTATGTTTCCTCATTATAGATCATTTCTTTTTCAATGTTGCTTGTTTTGTCATTATATATTTCATAGATTCTAGGATATTTTGTCTGTTATATTCAACAATTATCAGAGCTCTTCCTCCAATTCATTGTAAATATTTCAATATTGTAGTCCCTATTTTATTGATTTACATATAATATATTCACTTTGTATATGTAGTGGACTATATATTCGAATACTTTAATATGTTATGTTTTATATATCGTATAATATGTTCAATAATACACAGTATGCATATATGTGAGACATATCTCTGTCAGTATGACGACATGCTTTCCAAGATAGATTTGTTCGGTGTTTGTATACTATGAGAATGTAGTATACATAGTATATATATAGAGTTTATTTCTACATTTTATTTTCAATTTCAAACATGTATGAGTTTATTTCAAATAATATAAGGACGTCATCTATCTTATTTTATGCTATAATGTATCATGTGTTAGCATTATATTAATATAATATGGGGTATATATTTGCAAAATAACTAAATATGCATGTGTATATATGACAAAGTACCGTGGAATATATATATCCTAATATAGTATATATATTACATAACTTACCTAAAATCACATTCATATGTTGCAATATACGACGATATATTTTTTTTCGAAAAAAATATACAACGGTATATTTCTTAAGTGTATGAACATGACAGTTCTTACCATATATCATCTTTTACAACACTACATCTTATATACAAAATAATGTACTCGACATATATTTGTATATATTTTCAAGAAATAAACTACGATATATTTCTTAAGTGCAAACAATTTATACAATATATCGTCTTATATACGGAATAATATATGAGATGTATATTTTCATTTTCCAGTATATTTATCAACATAAAAAAAATCATGATATATGTGATGAAAATAAACGGAATTTCGAGGTGAAGGAAAACATAAACCAAATTTCCTACTAAAAAAACAAATATGTATTATCCCACCTCAAATGAACCAAATCTCCTACAATTAAAGATAAATAAATATGTATTATTCCACAATAAATACATTCCAACTTAAGTGGATAATAACCCACCAAAAGTCAAAATTTGAAATTAACTCAATAAGGAAATAATTCCATATTTTTTTTCCATATTCGTGTTTTACTAATTTCCTATTTTTTAAAATAAAAACAGCTCGAAATTAATGGGGTGTTATGAACTTTTGTGTAATATTGTAACTCATTAGACTATTCATGAAAAAAAGGTAGATTTAAGACATTCTTGTAATTTGACATTTAATTAGGCTATTAGTATAGAAAACTCATCTTTTTAACGCCCCTAGACATGAGAGTTAAAATGGTAAAAGTCAGCACAAGACTCTTCCCCTAGACATGAGAGTTAAAATGGTAAAAGTCAGCACAAGACTGTTCTCCAAAAATTCTCTACCCTATAAATAACCAACGCCACAACACCAATTCGAATATAGCTTAATGGATAAAGCATAAACCATCATTTTAAAGTTAATGATTCAATCCCCCAACCTCACAATTGTTAAACTAGAAGAAAAAAAATTTAGAATCTCATTGTTCCTCATATATGACGTGTGAATCTTGCAAAAATACTTTAGATTAAAATACTATTTTATTCTATATACTTTTCCCTGTTCGTTTATAGAAACTAAAATAAAATTGAAAAAATTTCATTTCAATCCTTAGGTTTTGAGTTTAGTTTCTATTTAGTCTTTTGGTTTCAAAATATCACACTTTTAATTTTAAATTTCAATTGATAGTTAGGGTTCAAAATATTACATTTTTACCTTTGAGTTTTGAATTGAATTTCATTTGGTTCCTAAATTTCAATATTTTACACTTTTGCCCTCAAGTTCTTACTAATTCTCACTTTAGTATTTGACGTTAACTTTCAATTAACTAATTAAAAATAATTATGATATGAAATTCTATAATTAATTTCAATAATGATAAAGAATTAGTAAAAATTAAGTTAATTATAATTAATTTAACTTTTTAAAATTAATTAATAGACATTAACATCAAGAAGAAAGTAAACATTTAATTAAAAGTCAAGTTAAAAGTGAATCTTTTAAAGTCTTAGGGGTCGAATAAAAACAAAATTCAAAACTCAAAGATAAAAATGTAATATTTTAAGATCAAGAGACCAAATAAAAATTAAATTCAAAACTTAAAAGTAAAAGAATAACATTTGAAATTTAGTGACCAAATAGAAACTAGATCCAAAATTTAAAGATCAAAAATATATTTTGTTTCTAATGAAATAAAGTTTGAATAACTAAAATGTATGTTTATTATTTTAACATAAAAAAAAAAGAACTAAAATGTATTTTAACCAATATTTTAACGATTATATGTTTTTAAACAAGCACATAAAATCATTAATTTCAGGCTGTTTTTCAATTCTGTTGCATTGTACGTTCTAGTAATATTCTGAACACATGCTTTCATTTTTTTTCCTATCTCAATTTTTTCTCTCTTTTAACTTTTACGGATTGTGAATTTTGTGGGTCAGATATGAACATTAAATATTTTGAAGTAAACATCTGAGAATTAAATTAATGAAGATGTCAAATATCAGGTGGGTACGTAGGTAGGTAAAATTAATAGATGAATTGATATCTGAAAACAAAATATACAAGTTAAGAAGAAAAAAAAGTTCATTTAATGCCAAAACCAACATACCTAATGAATAAGGCAATTACTATATTGATGGTTTGATCCCAAACGATTAAACTCAAAAATTCATTTAATTTAATCAATTAACTGGGTTGTGAAAGAATAAATTAATACAATCAGTTATTTCATCAGTCATTTAAATTGAAATTAAAATTATATTTACAAACAATTTAGAGTTAGATAAAAATAAAAGTGGGCTGTTGGTAAATCAAGATTTCTTTGAAACAAAAATGGGAACATATTCAAAGCCTTTTACATCATAAGAACATAACTGAATGTAAGAGTTGTAAGTATCAAGAAATGTCAATTTTAAGACCATGAAAAACTATAACAATACATTACCTGAAACAATGAAGGTTCATTTAATTTGCCAACATACAATGTTAGGGGATCCTTCTCCACTATCATGGCTATGTTTCTATCATTTGATACTTGCCTTGGGGATGGACGATGTGCACGGTCCAGCACAAGTCATGAAAGGAATTCCTTTGAATGTTGCCACACCCTTTTCGTCGGTGAAGAGATGCTGCATCCATCAAAATAACAACCATTTTGTGTTTCATACCATTATTTTATTTCATGGATCCCATACCATTATTAAATGCTTTTTTTAATGGAAAACAATGAACAGGCGTATGAAATTTTTTTCATTATTACTAAAAAAATTCTCTGATTGTGTGGATAAAAAATGGCCGTAACTTTCATTTCAGTTGCCCAATACGAAACCTTTGAGTCGCAACTTATTATGTTTAATATGCTTATTTTGTTCAAAACATTGGCATCTACTTTTACGAATTTTTCATATACAAAGGGTTTTTGCATCCTCATGAAAATTTGAACTTCATTCCTGTTAGAAAAGAAGGGCGTTAAAAGTGGACGTACCGGTGTTATCTTATCCAGTTGCTTCTTTTTGGGGTTAAGAACATCTTCTGGCTTTCCATCAACCCTAAACCAAATTAGGGGATAATGAATACACCAAATAGCAGCAGAAATCCAATTCATAGTCTCTCAGAGTCTCAATGATGCATCGCAGAAATACTAACCAATGTTTGTACGATCCGAAGATCTACATTTTGTCTCCATAAAAGAAAAAAGGAAATTACATTCACCAAGAACAAGAACTATTTTCCCCCCTTTCGGATAAGAAAAGGATTCTTGAAACATGTGCTAGGGTATAACATATATACGGCTATTCTCCACAACAATTCATAAAGGTGCAAGCCAGACAATGCAAATTGAGTAATCTCTAAAAAAAACTTACCCAGAAAATGAAATTTGTTCACCAATTTTGGCTCCTTCCGGAGGAAGCAAAGGCTCCACTACGGTGTGATCTTCATTAGACGCACATAACACCTGAGAGGTTTATGAATACTTGAATAGGTACGAATATTGACTCAACTTCCACACAACATCCCAATTGAAACTGTCCCCATTATAGATGTAAAAGAAGAAACAACCGAAATGGGAGGAAAACTGGAAACCAAAACCAGAGATTTTAGGCCCCATGGGTAACACTTCTAGCTACAAGTTTCTTTGTTTTGTTCTCCACTCCCAACTAATGTTTTAAAAAAACTAAGCCAGAATTTGAAAACTAAAACAGGTAGTTTTCAAAAACCTGTTTTTGTTTCTAGAACTTGACTAAGAATTTGAGTGTTTCTTCAAGAAATGTGAGAACCATAGTATGAAATTTAGGCGAAAACATGCATAAATTTCAAAAACAGAAGACTAAAAATAAAATCATTACCAAACGGAGCCTTAGTGTTAAGAACTAGAGAGTATATTCACATATGAAATGAAAGGCATAGAAAGTTCATATTGATCTATATACTCTACAGTGAACTACAGGAACCTAAAAAACGAAAGAGTAAACAAATGTGGTCTGTCCAACAGAGTGAAAAGAAGACTGCCAAGGAAAGAGAAAATACCAATCCCTCTGACATCACATCTCGTAGCTTTCCAGGTTTTACATTAGTAATGAGAACAACAAGGCGGTTCTGCACATATTAAATAATAATACATCAGACTTTGAACTTTGTATGCACAGCGATCCATCACAAGTTTCTTGTGACCAACACATAAATGTAACCATACCGTCAAGTCCTCCGGACTACAGTATTTTGCCAGACCACTGACAACCTGTCTCACTTTTGCCTCACCAACATCTATCTCCTCAACCAGCAAACTGGATCATTAACCATCATCATCACAATTTGATTAAAAAAAATTTAAGCTCCAGAGAGAATAACGAACTTCAATAGGACAATGTAAGTAATGCTATTGCAGAAAACAGCAGATGGAAGGAAGATTGCTGGCCATACCTGTCAGCAGATGGATGTTTCCATGCTTTGCGAATAAGGCCAACTCTTATATTCAACAAACTAACACTAACTTCCTTTTCTTTGTCCGTTGTTTCTGTCTCAACTGGTTTCTTCTTTTCTGGTGCAGCTTCCTTTTTTTCCTTCTCTTTTTTCTAACAGTTCCACAAAATTTAAAACAAAAATGTCAAAGCGTGAAGTGCAAATGAGAAAATGAGGAAAAAGTGGGGTAAAGCATAGTTAGAGGATATCGAAGTTATACCACAGAAATTGAACACGTGACAAGTAAAACTACATTGAATTCTAAAATAGAACTATCAACTATGTATAAGTCATATATGGATTCAAAAGCAAACATTCTTCTTCTACCTTTCCTTCTTTTTTCTAAGACAAAATTTTTACTGAATCAATGAGAAGTTAAAATCAAGAAACCAAAAGCTGAATATCAAAATAACTCACAAGGAGCTCACAATAATCCAGTCCAATTAGAGTTGATTATAAAGGAGGTATAACTATCAAAAGAATTTGAAAGTGTACGACGATTAGAATAAAAGCAGAGCCACGTTAAAAACATCATCCCAGCTCCTACTTTTATTGTTGAACATTCACTGGTTCATCTCTAACCAAAGTTCACAAAGGATGGCTTTCTTTTTCTTAAGACCACGGCTAGACTATTCATCAACCGAAAAATATTCTCCTTCACTATTCCATCAAAGCACCAGTTCTGCCCAAAATTTGAAACAGTGCATTCCACCAACTAATATTCTCTCACAAGATGAGAGAACTTTCTCCAATCTATTCAAAAGATTAGAAGAGAGAGAGAAGGTTACTATGCTCTTGTCTCCATTATTGTATATTGAGCTTTTGTCTCAATTCATTAAAGAGAGAGGGAGGGAGGGAGAGAAAGAGATTTTCCTATAATATCAAAATATATAGAGTAGGCCAGTATAGAAACAAGAGAGAGAGAGAGAGAACAGATTTTCCTATAATATCAAAATATATAGAGTAGGCCAGTATAGAAACAAAGGCTTTACCCCCACATCAGTTTTCTTAATGTCTGGGTTCACTTGAGGCTTATCTGAAACCTTGGTGCTTTGTGAAGACTTCTTGGCATTTGAATCTTCAGCGACATTGTCGGTAACAACTTTGTTTCCCTGCAACTATATTTAATAATACTTTTAATTTGCTCATGCAACGCAACTTTTCAAATTGTAAGTATTATGTCAATATTAATCATCAGTTATTGAAAGGCATATTTCTTGGGAACAAACTCCATGAATATGTCTGAAACTTGAAAAAATAAATCCAGCTTTTAGTTTTTTGAGGGAAAAAATTATTTTACAAAAATAAATACACTACACATAGTTTTGTTTTGTTGCTCCAACCTAAGCATAGTTTAACTGGTTAAGGCATATGCTCATGGCCTAGAGATAAGAGGTTTGTATCCCCACATCTGTTGAACTCATAAGGTTTTGCTGCTTTAGCTAAGCCAGAAATGGAGAAACCCACAAAAACAAAGCAAAAAAAAACAATGAAATTCACAACAACTAAATATCAACAAGGACATACAACTCAATGGTGAAGTGCACAATGTGAAAAGCGACTGCCATTTTGAAGTTAACACATCAAACAGGCAAAACCAAAGAAGAGTGACAACTCAGTAGAGAACCCAAGGATAATTGAAAGTCAAATTTCAAAGTCAAAATTTTTGTCAGGTCATACAAGGGAATAATACTAGCTAACTTCATCTAACAATCTATTGTCAAAGCTATATGAACCAAACAGAAGTTTTGGGGATAAATTAGATATTTCTAATGCTAAATGGTATGATGAATCAAACAATATACTTTTCACTTTGGAACTTAGCATCCTTGCCTTTTGAAGTGCAAAAAACTAGCAGATGCAAAAGAAATAAGCGAGCACTTACTGGAGGATTGAATTCACATTTCTCTAGCAATATTGTTTGAAATAACTCCCCAAAATTCTCTTTGCTCTGTTAAAACACAAAATTATGCAAGTGTTAATAGGTAGAGTGATGGAACTAAATCAGAATAATATTTGAGCCACAATAAAAGTGGATAAATAAATAATAATTTTAAAAAAAAAAAAAAAAAAAAAAAACATTAATCCCCATTTTTGCATGTATACAATAAAAATCGACAATCAATAGCAGAAATAATCTCAGCATGCAATTGGTAAGCAGTCAAATCATTAAAGAAGTAGGCCCACCTGGATGTAATCCATCCATCTTAAAACGTGTGGCAACTTTTCCCTCTCTGCGTTTGAAAGGCCAATCTAGCAATGATCAATCAGGTCACATCTCATTATAATCTCAACTTTGATCAACCTAAAAGTTATTTTTTCAATCCTATACCAAACTAGTTCTTGAATCCAAAAAACCGCATGTAAAAGATCGACCAGCCATCTAAACAAAGATCTAAGCATGAAAACAGGACATGAAATATTGTCTACATTAAATGAAAAAATGATGACATTCTCGATAGCATAGAATGATTTTAAATATAGAAAGATTGTCATGAAATGCAGTAATGCTTACCACATAAGGGTGTAGTATTGAAAACACAAGTACATCAGCTTCAGATGGCTTCAATCCATTACCCAAAAGTACAGACTTTTGAGCTAATTCTTCATTTAATTGTTTGAGAACGTTTAAGCATGCCTTAGAATCTACAGGAAAGCTATCTGCAAACGTAATCCATTTTGTCACCTAAACCAAAATGGTTGCTTCTTAGATATAACACCATAACCACGTTACAGTAATGATCAAACAAAAATTTAATCTAAAACATAACATTTAACTTCATCAGGTGTCCCCAAAGGAACATCTAAACCATAGAATTTCAAAAGAATGCACCCCTGTCTTTCATAATAGATGCATTGGCAAGGCCGTGAGTGTAAGAAAGATCTTCTCTAAGCATGCATCAGAAGCTAAGTGCTTTAGGAAGGTTAAAGTTTTTGTTTGGTCCGTTTTCTAGCAGGCTATCTACACTTGGTAGATCTAGCAGGGTATCTACACTTGGTAGAGAGTGCAAAGCAAAAATTCCAACATACTTTTCATTCCCGGCTTTGTGTGTGTGGTGCAAGTCTGCTTGTGAGAATTCAAATTATTTATTAGTGCTATGTCAAGTGATTAAGCACATTACAGAAAAATCCTTAATATCTTCCAGAACTTTATTTGGCCTACCAACGTTTGAGAATTTCTATTTCCCTCTATCATCAGGCATCCAAATAAATTGAAAGCTTATACTCGACAGTTAAACTGTACTTTTCCTACTGTTTGTAAAGTTTGGATTCAAAAAAGAACAGGGAATCGCTCAAATGTTCAAAAAACACTTGAGAGAACTCTTGTGGCACACTACTGTATTCGACTCTTCTAATTGATGTATCTCTAAGGAGTCTAGAAATTGGTCCCTTTTTTCCCCAATTGGAGAGTTTTGTGACAATTTCCTCTGGATAACTTGGGTGGACTCTTATCTACTCTATTGTATTCTTTAATTCCTTTCACTTCCAATGAAATTTGAGTACAGCGCAATCAGCAAAGTCGCCAAGGTCAAAAGCAACAAAAGAAGATTAATATAAATAACTTCGGAATAACGAAAGAGTGAAAAATATTCAACCTTACCTCATCCCTATCATCCACAGAAGCACCTTTTGTTGATGCTTTCAAGATGTTTAATACATAGGCCCTGAAATCGCATTCTGCATTTTCTCCAATCAATGCATTCTGAATCGAATAGCAGTTAAACTCAGTAAGAAATTTCCGATAGCAATACATAACGTAAAAAGAAAGTACATAAACAAATGGTGCCGTAGCTCATAATCGTTGGACAAATGAACCATATCACAAAACAAACGAAACAATAAACGCGAACTATATTTACATATCTCCGCAAATTCGTGTATGGAGATAATTCCACGACTTCCACTAACTAGACAATGATCATATTCAGGAAAGAATACAGTGCATAGAATTATTCTTTAGACACAGAAAATCAAACCAATTTCACAAACTAGTGCAGCCAATGCCAAGAAATGTGGAGTGAGGTGAGAGAGATAGATAGATTGTTGCTCCATGTATGATCAAAGAATTACAGCGTTAGATGGATGGATTGAAAGGGAAGAAGCTTACATGATCTAAGGCGAAGTGTTTGGCCAGCGCTGATGCTACCAACTGCTTCCTATCCAACGCAGAACCTCCATTGGCAACCATTTCTAGCTTCTCAGTGATGAACTGACGTGACTTTTCTCCACTCAGAGAGAGTCGATCATCCACTGATAGGGTTTTTGAGTTTTCAGAGTCTTTGTTGAAGGCTGTTCCTTGTTTCGGCCTGGACTTCATAAGCACAGCCCATCAAGCAACTAGCCCAATAGCAGCTTTCTCTTCTATGAATTTTAATTTCATTTAGTCCCTCAACCTTTGAACTTCCTCTAGGGATGTTGAACTTGCACTATTTTAATTCCTAATCTCTATTTTGACCCTAAACTTTTAAAATTTTTATTTTAGCCTTTTTTAACTAAAAAAATAGTTATCTTGGTCATTATCTTTATTTTGTTTTTCATAAATTAATAACATAATTTTTAAGTGTGTACTAGCATGTTATCGAGAATATGACTTCAAGTCATAAAGGTTGGAAACTAGTATTTGGCAAGTGAATATTACATGAAAAAGTAAATATAGCTTATTTTGTCGAAATTAAGGGCTAAAATATACCTTTTAAAAATTTGTAGACCAAAATGGAGCAAACTTGAGAGTTCAAGATACAAAATGGATATTTTGAAAGTTTAATGACCAAAATGGAACAAACTTGAAAGTTAAGTGACACAAATTGTATTTAAGCCTTTTTTTTTTTAAATGCAAAATATCCATTTTTACTCATATTTTAGAGGTGTGTGAATTTCTGGTAACTTATAGAAATACAAGTTATTGTAGCTTCTTACTTAAAATAATCAAGGAAATTTAGTAGAAAATGCATTAACTTGAGAAAGAAATCATGTAAAAATAAGAAGCCTTGCGTTCAACTCTTGCAAAACTTGTTATCCTAAAATATTATAAATCTAACATCTTTCAACGCAGGATTTGAATGAAAAAAGCAGAAAATTGGCAATAGAAATTGATGTTGCAGTCGTTCAACGCCTAAGAGGATCAGACCAACTTAAGTTTGCACAGAAAGAAGAACTATGCGTCCATAAGAATCATGAAGAAAAGAAAAACGACAAACGCATGGGTGGTGACATGTCTAATCAAAGTCCAAGTTGGAAACTGATTTGCAACAGATGCGGCAGAGCTAATAAACTTGTGACGCGAGGAACTCGGCACAGTAGAGCATGGAATTAAAGGCAAGTGCGTCAAATAGTCATTGAAAAGAAGTTGAAGAACCTCTAGTTGACGCCTATAAATAGCTCCATCTTGCACACTTAAAGCGTTTGTTTTTTTTATCTTTCGTCCGTTCGGGTCTCCTTTCTCCGCGGTTACCATCAGCCCGACAATCGGCTCAAATTTCCATCGTGATATGAATCGCCCAAGGCATCAAATTATTATTTAATAATTTTGATGTAATTTAATAATTTCCAAATTTATCCTTGTTAATGACATTTAAGTAGGGTTATTTTAGACATTTTACTATGAATTATGATAAGTCATTAGAGTTTTATTGGGAGGCTATTTAAAGTCTTGCCTTTAGGTTGTTGGAAAAAACAGTTTTTGATGTTTTTAGAACTTTAAGGTTTTCTTGAATGAGAATTCTCTGGTAGATGACAGAGTTTCATCACCCTCCACTTTTGCAATTCTTGAATCAGGGTTGCATGCCAAAAACATTCAAGTAAGTATAATCGTCTTGCTTGTGGAGTGTTCGAACTTGGAGTAAGGAACTAGTTCTCCTTATCTCTTGGTCTTTGGTCAAAAGGTAATACAATCCTAATCTTTTCCTTTGGATTGACGTCAATTGATTTGGGAATTTGGGATTTGTTGTTAGGGGTTCAACAATTGGGTTCTTAATTTTCAAATTGCTAGGGTTTTCATATCATTTGTTATCAAAGCATAACTCTAGATTGGGTATATGTTTTACTCAATTGTTTGGTTTGTTGAGTCTATTTCTTGATTAGGATTCTTGTTGTGTTGTTGTTTTGAAAGAAAAAAATAAAAAAATTTGAAGTTTGGGAGTCTGCGAATTCGAAATTGGAAGAAAGAAAAAAAATTAAACAGGTACGTCAAGCAAGCACGTCAATTTTTTTTAAAAAATTGAAAGATGGGATCTACGATTCATAATTGGAAAAAAAAAAAAGCAAGCACGTCAAGCAAGCACGTCATTTTAAAAAAAATATTGAAAGTTGGGTCTGTAATTCCGAATTTGAGAAAAAAAATAACTTAAATTTATATGAAAAGTTAGGGTTTTGATAAAAGTAGTGTCCATAATTCCTAATTCTTGTTTCTTTTTTATCATTGATTTGTCTGGTTGTTTGTCACTCTCTTGTTCATCTTGCATAACTCTTTGAATCTTGAATCTTAAATTCTTGATTCTAAATATCTTGTTTTTCTTGTTTTCTTGTCTAGTTTGTCGAATCTTGAATATTAGATTCTTGATTTTTAGTTTACATTTTTGTGGAATTCTACTAGTTCTTTGCTTGAGTTTGACACTTTGCAATCAATTTCTTTTTTGCTTGATTTGTTTCTGGCTTACTTCTCCGATCATGATTGCAAAATCTTGGCTATTACCTTATTGAGAGAGTTTATATTTGTGAGGGAGTGCTACATATTGAGCATAAACACTAGTGACTATTCATCTTTTGAGTGAAATATGTGAGGGAGCGATTGTGAGGTCCAATTTTCTTTATGCTAACATCTTCTTGTAGCCATGCTCACACAAATAAGAGTGTCGAGAAATGACCATCATGTTGACCGAAATAAGCTTACATTGTTCTTTGGAAGTATTTCAAATCCATGTGAGTGGGGGTATCCTATGAAAAGAGTTTGTATAAGATCGAACTGCAAAATGTTCAATTTCTCCTTATAACACCATTAATTGAATAAATTAACCTTTCATAGGATAACCATATGTGACTTTACCTTAATCCTGAGTGGGATATGAACTCCTGCTTATGAGGGTAATCATTTGATCTGTATAGGTGAGAGTAGTCTGATCGCCAACTCAATAAGCCTACCATTTTGGGGATTTGTTTGAGTAGGGAGTTAGGAACGTATTCTCACAAGATGGAATTCACTCATTCCCATATTTAGGGTAAGTAGATAATTGCTCCCTTAAAAGCTGATTCCGGGTCTTGAACACTAAGGCATCACCCTCTCATTGGTCCGAGAGGGGGTAGATTATAGTTAGACTATAAATGGCTTGTTCATTAGAGGGATCGGTGGTACTTAAGAAGTTAGATGTGTTGGACCGGTATGGCAACCCTAGAGGGGTGAATAGGGTTTTATTAAGCTAATTAAAACTTTTTACTAATGTGGGCCCAATTAAACAAATTAATACACTTTATACTAACAAGTAATTTAAACAAGAATTTCATGCAAATAAATTCAATCCAAAATTAACCAAGAAAATAAAACTAATACTTTTAAGCACCCTATTTAATTCTAATAATAAGATTGGTAAATGATATGCAAATTTAAGGACTACCAATCAAAGTAAACAAATATGACCAATTAATCTCAAGGAATAAATATTGCAATTAATTTCAATTAATTAAAATATAAATAACAAAATAATAATAAAATAATAATAGCAAAAATAAATAGGAGAGGGATAGAGAAATTAACACCGGGAATTTTTATAGTGGTTCGGTCAAACTCGACCTACATCCACTTTCTCAAGCACCTCTTGGGATTTTGAATAAGGATCTACCGACTCTTTCCACGGATTAGAAGTCCAACTGCTACACCGCTCTTTTTGCGAGTTCAAGAGCAAACTCAATCCTTTCCACGGATTAGGATCAAACTGTTACAACCAGGGATCAAGAGCAACCCTTACAATGAATTTTGGAAATGAAGAATAAGATGAGGAAAACTCTCTCAAAGAGTAAATATACAAATTTAAGCTCTCAATAAATCAATCCTCACAATACAATAAATCTCTCTAAGAATTAGATGAAAAGAATAAATTGAAGCTTGGAGAGAGAGCAACAATGGAAGCTTAATGAATTATGGAGGATTGAAAAATAATAAAAGTTTTTAAAAATTGGAGAAGATGAAGTATTTAAAGAGAGAGAAAAGTTGTTAGAAACTACATTAAATTTGGACTATTAGATGTTGGTAAAAGAAAATTGAATGATTGAGATTTAAACTCAACTAGCCGTTAGACACACATAAAATAATATAAAATTTATTTTCTTTTAAAGGCAACTAACCATTAGACACAAACATATAATAATATTAAATTCATTTTCTTTTTAAAACCATTCTTTTTAAAACCAACAAAAATCAAAAGCTCCATGTGTCACTTATCTATTTCTCCACTTGTCATCCTCTACTAGGTCCACTTTGATGATTTGGCCGTCACGTCATCGACATCGGGTATTTTTCCGTTAACCTTGTTCCAGCCATGTCTTCTTCGTTTGAACTCCGATTTGAGTGATTCAAATTGCGTTGGAACCGTTCCAAGCTCTACAAAATGGACACTTCAAAACACTCAAATTGTTAATAAATAAAAACAGGTTTGTTATCGTCAAAATATTAATTAATTAATTAATTAAAATTAATTAATTTGATATTAAGGGCCAAAAAGCCAACAAGATGTACTACAGAGGTAAAACAGTAATTTGACCTAGCTGTAGTTATGAGCAATTGTGAAGGGTCAACTTACTGTTGAATTGGTTATATTTGGACATGAAAATATATCTATAGTGCGAAGAGTGCAACTGTAGATCTTTAGTGGAGGGACCTGCAGTTAATGAGTATCGATTAATTTAATTAAAGAGTTTAATTAATTAATCTCATATCATTGGAGCTTCTAATCTATATGTCCATAAGGTCTCATTGCTAGCTCATTAAGGGGGTGTTTAGCCCATGAGATTTGAATTAGGGGGGTTTGACATTTGCAGCCAAACCCATGTTTGGGCACTGAAATAAAATCCCCGAGAATATAAACCAAACCCATAGGTTTGGAATTGATTTTATTTTCTTTTAAATAATAAATGTCATGGATTTAAGAAAAAATTTCTTTCATCCTATACCTCATATTAATGATCGTTAGTGATCATCAACATCAATTTTGATCAGTCGCCCATTACTATTGGTCGATCGTGTGACCGATCGTGCAACTGTAGGCGACTGATCTTGCGACTGTTGGCAACCAATCGTGCGACCGTCACCATCAACCACCGACCAATCGCCCATTACCGTCAACGACCGATCGTGCAGCCTTCGGCAACCAATCATGCGAGATTCAACGATCGATCGTGCAGTGACCAATCGTGAGACCTTCGACGACCAATCATGCAACTGCCTAGTGACTGGCTGCCCTTGACCGAACACGACCGATGGTAGGTTGCCTGTGATCGTCGACAACTGCTATCGGTCGGCTGGCCGTGCTCATTGGTCATTAGCGACTTTTTCTCTCTCTCTTTTTTCCTTCTTCCATTTCCCTTTCTTCCTCCCCATTCCCTTGGATTTCTATTTCCTTTCTCCTTTTTCAATTTCTCATTCGTTGTCTTGAAACGTCTATGTGAGAATAACAATGATATTGATTTGTTACATAAAGCAAATGCGATGAGTATGTTTTAAACTTTTGTCTTAAAAAATTTGCCTAAAAAATAATTATGATAATCGATGTGATATTGACTTGATATATAAACAACAATGTTGACCAACTATATAAAATTTGTACAAACCTAAATTTTAAAAACAGTTTTTAATTTGTTTTAAAAAACAATACTGAATTATAAAATTTTTAATTTTGTTATAAAATTAAAATTTCATAATCAAAATAAACTAAATATAAGATAGGGGCCTTTTCACAAATAGAAAAAAAAATTAATTACACATATAGAAAAAAAAGTGGGAAATACAAAAGCATGGGGTGCACTTTTTTCTATATGTGCAATTATTTTGTTTTTTTCTATACACAACAATTTTCCAGATAAATTAAAGATTAAAAAGAAAAAGTAAATTTGTTACCGGGGCCTTGTTACTTTCTTAGTTTTTTAAAAGGAAAATTAAATTACGAAGTTTTTGAAATCTTAGTAAATTTGTTACAGAGCTATATTTTGAAAATTTTGTTATCAAAACAAATTTTATTTTATTTTTATAATAAAAGCAAAAAGATACTATTGAATTTTTTTTAAAAGCAAAAATAAATTACAAATATCTTCAAATTTAGATTTAGGTGTGTTGGAAAACTAAAATTTTAAAATCATAACAAGAAAGTAAATTGGTTACAAAGCTATATTTTAAAAGTTTTATTATAAAATTATATTTTCAAAATCAGAATAAACTAAATATGTTGTAAAAATTGGCAAATAAGATAAATTAGAGATTAAAAAAGATACGTTTTTTCTTTTTAAAAAAAAAATATACGCTTTTATTTTTTAGAAGCAAGACAAAATTACAAACTTTCGCACTTAATACAATTCACACAAAAAAAAAGACCAGCTAAATCTAGGAATTGAAAACCAACACTCCAAACACCAGCTTCAGAAATTCAGACTTCTAAATCTTGCACCCCAAACACAAAGCATTAGTGATTCCCAAGCATCAGATGCCCCTCAAATAAGCCCTCAAGTATTTAGTTTCGGGGCATATGATTCCAAACCTGCGTCCCAAAGGCCTCTAAGGGTTTTGATAAAAATTAATTATTTTGGATTAATTTAAAATATTCAAATTAAATAAGAGAATTAATTGTATATAATACAATTAAGATAATGTATATATATACATTATAATATAAAATTATTTTGAATGAGATTTAAATTTAAACTTTATATGATGAGAGAGACAAAATATTTGAATAAGATTCAAATATTAATTATATGAATTAGATTCATATAAACATAGGTTAATTTAATGTGAATATGATTCATATTAAAACTATAGTTTATATGAGATTTATTATTTAAATATGATTAAAATTAAATTAAATATGTGATATTTAATGTATTATTTAATTATATATAAGGGAAGTTTTAAAAATAGAAAAACAAGGGAAACTATTTATACAAAATAGCAAAATATTTAATAGTTGTGATAGATGCTGATAGAAGTCTATCAGGGTCTATCAATAATAGAAATGATAGAAGTCTATCGCTGATAGAAATCTATCAATGTTTATCAGTATTTTTTTTGCTATTTTCTGTAAATAGTTTGACATTTTTTCTATATGTGAAAATTTTCCAAACATATTAAATATGATTTAATATATATATATAAAATTAATATTATTATTATTAAAATTACTTTAATATTAATAATAATATTATTATAATAACTCCCTTTTGGGAGTTATTATATGTGGGAAGTTTGATAATTCCCTCCCCTCCATCTTCTCCTCTCACACCGAGATACTGAGATGTCACAAAAAAGGTGAAAGGTGCGCTTTTTGTAAGATAAAAAACTCTCTCAGGAACAATTTAAATTCTTTTACTAAAAAGAACAGAAAGCCCACAACTCCTCTAGATTGATTCACCATGAGACATAGCAAGGAAGATCTTGCGGTGGTATCCCTATTACTGTTCTCAATACAAGTTTGTTATCCAAAGAAGGAAAAGGAGAAATTCACTGAAAATTGGTTTTCAAAGGCTTGTAGAATTTCTTCCTTAATTCTTTTGTAGAAAGCATGCTAAGAGAATTATTTTGTTTATCTTGTAGTTTTTGTTTCTCTATATTTTGGTGTTTCATAATTGAATATCAATTGCATGACGTTCACGCGCTTCAACTGGAAATTTGATCTCTTCATCTATTCTTCTTATTTCTTTCAATTAGTTTTTCACTTTTTGCACCAACAACAACATTCAATTTGATAAATTTTCATTAGGTAGAAATCACTGAAACCAATTAGATTAATTTTCAACTTGCACTTGGGCTAAATTGGAGAAAACTTGCATGCGTTTAGGATAATTCTGCAATCGCACATGAACATGAGCAGAAAATTCACAACAATTGCCATCTTAAACTTTCAATTTTATTAAATTACTCTTTAAATATTGATATGTGTTGCAATTAATAGGTGATGCAATTTTTATACACTTGTGAACTCTAACTTAAAAACTCATGAATGAAAAACCTTCTCATGTGCATTTAATGAAAATAGATGAAGAGTAAACAATGACAATAGAGATGTTGAAATTTTTTGGTTATGAAAAATATATTCAATTATTGATCATGTATATAAATCATGTTTGATGTTAATTTTGTGTCATGCTTGACTTTTGTTTTAAATAGTAAGTTTTTTGCAACGTCCCAAGCTCAAGATTTGAAATCTAGATTTGGCACCTAATTGTCCCGGCATTCCCATGCAACCTCTGCGACCGGACTACGACATCCTTGAAGGAATCGAATTCCTTTAGCGGAAGCATTTGATCACTTTGTCCCAATTTTGTTGCATGAAAATTATAATACAGAACAATGAACATACAAAGAGGTTTAAACATGCTTGAAAATTATACGTAGGAAAACAGAAGGTTTACCTTTGAAGAACTCCTTCTTCAAATCTTCTCCAAATCTTGGGCAAAAGTCACGAACAAAAACTCCTCTAATTCTTTTAATTAGACATCACCAAAAGAGACTTCTATGTTATTCTCTTGGACAAGGAAGAGTTTTGTGGGAACTCTTGAAAAGATAAGGGAATTGAAGAGAGATATCTTCTTTTGGAAAAGAAAAAAAAAGAAAGAAGAAGAAGAAAAGAATGGAGAGTTTTAGACAGAATTTCTGATGAATGAATTTCCTTTATGTAAAAAAATAGCACAACCACCTCTTGAAATCACACATCTCAATTTAACATAAAGGGTGTTTAACTCTTCCCACTCACCACTCCCCTGCATTGTAGGGGAGTTATTTTAAATTTAATTAAGAAATAATAAATAAATAATATATTTATTAATTAAATATTAATTAAAAATAACAAATTTAATCAATTAATTAAATTCACTTCAATTTAGTAAATATCACATATTTAATTTAAGAGAAATGGGACGAGATAGCAAAAAATGATGTTTTGTTTGGATATTTAGCAAAAGCTGTAAATAATAAGATTTATGGCAAAACATGTGTAAAGCACCTGGATTGCTTTTTCATAATACCTGTTTTGCCCTTAGTTGATTCGTATGTCGGGACCATTAAATACCGTATATGTGGAGAATTTGATTAATAACCCAGATATAAATACAATGTAATTGAGGAACTTGATTGATAGCCAACTTAATCAGATTACAATCTAATAAATTTTATTTTAAAATTGAATTTGAGCGTCATTCCGTGAATTTCACCCTCTTTTTGAATTTGAATTTATAAACAAAAGATTGTCAATAATTTATATTTAAGATTTTTCTTGATTTTTTTTCACCATTATCTATTTAAATCTATCCTTCATACTTTTAAACTATATACACAGTGATTGCATTCTGTGTTAGAAATATTGTATCAACTGTTATTATATTTAAATTAGTCTCTAACCCTTGTTTAGAAATTTTTCTGAACTATTTACATATACAATGTAATTATGTTTGATTTCTAATTTGATTTCTGATTTTTTTTACCTAATTCCTAATTTTCCTCCTTAATTCCTAATTTTTCTCCCTATTCAAATTTGAAATTATCTTTTGTTTTTCTCAATTTTTTCTCGAATTTCATATCTTTTAAATTTTGAAATCTAATAAATTAAATTTACAATAGATTAAATTAAAATATTTTAATTTTCAAATTGTTAAGTTTCAAATTATTTTATAAAAAAAAGAATGAAAAAGATATTTTAATTTAGGTTAAGGAAATATTTATTTATTTGTTATATAAGGTTTGTGAGTTAAAATTAAATTAAATTAAATTAAATTAAAAAAACAAAACAAAAGTAATCCTAGTTACTAACAGTGCCGCCCTCCCCCTCCCCTCCCCTCCCCTCAACTCAATATTCTTCTCCTCATTCGCATGAAGACAACCTTCTACTGCACGGATGACGCCGCAAACTCCCTTCAACCTTCTTCTGCACAGACGACGTTGTACAGATGCTACCGCACGCCATGGATCTTCCTCTCTTTTTCTTCCTAGCTCATTTATCATCTCCTTATCATTTTGTCTCGCTCTCCTTAGATCTCTTTTCTGCGAAGTTTTACCCACAAACGAAGTCGCCGATCGTAAGCTTTGCCACCATGTGGTCGTCGGAGGAATCAACTAGCAGTGTTTAGGTAAGTATGAGACTGTTTCGTGGTTATTGTTAAACTTTTGGTTTATGTGATATGGGTTGGCTTCAATTAAATCACCGATTTGATTGGGGTTTGGTGGACTTTTAAAATACCTTTCAATACAGTATATTTCCTGTTTTTGGATTTGTTGTAGTTTCTGACTTAAGTTTTATCATTTTGAGTGTGTAGAGGTAGTTTAGGTATTTGCTCATTTGTATTTTTTTTTATTTAAAATAATCGTTTTGTTATTTTTACAAATTTGAAAAGTTTTTGTTATTTTTTCAAATGAAACTTTAGATTTTGCTATTTATCTGGTCAGCCCTTAATTTAATGTATATGAATCATATTCTAATACACACATTCTCTGTTACACTATAGTTTTAATATAAATCTTATTCACATTAAGTATACCCTATAGTTTTAACATGAATCAAATTCATATTAATTTACTATTTGAATATTATTCAAATATTAATATTCTCATATTATAAAGTTTAAATTTAAATCTAATTCAAATTAACTTTATATTATAATGTACATTATTCTAATTGTATCACATATAATTAATTTTCTTAATTAATTTGAAGATTTTCAATTTTCTTTCAATACTTAATATCCTTGTTTAGCTCGTTGTGAGCTAGCAGAGGTACCTAATGGACTTACAGTTATAAGCTCCCATGATCTGAGATTAATTAATTAGATTAATCAACATTCATTAACTACATGGCATACCACTAAAGACCCATAGTTGCACTCTTATGAACTTTAGAATGTTAATGTGTTCGTTGACTTGACCATTTTATGTAAGTCAATTATTCACAAGTTGTTCGTAATTACAGTTTGATCAAATTACCATTTTACTCCTGTAATTATCTCTTGCCCTTTAAGTATCACTGATCCTCTAATGACCAATCTTGTTTATGATCCGACCATAAACAAAAGTCCATCTCGGGCAAGTAAGAGGGTGAGACCTCATTGTTCAAGTCTCGGAGTCAGCACTTAAGGGAACAATCTTTTTTACTCACTCTAAAGGCGGAAAGGAGTGAATTTCATTTTGTGTAGTTATGTTCCCAACTCCTCACTTGGTATTGTCCCCAAAATGGTAGGCATATTGAGTCAGTAGCTGGGGCCACTCTCACTCATACAAATCAATGAACAACCCTCATGAGCAGAAGTTCATAATCTCTTCAGTTAACAGTATTACAAAGAGAGATTAAATATTTTGTGGTCCAGTCTTATACAATCTCAGTGTATAGAATACCCCCACTCACATGTTTGTACATGAACGATTTGGATTAAATCATTTGTAACACTTACAAAGTGGGTCGTATCCATAGTGTTACCAGGATAAGACACCCAACCTTATCCATATACTATAGACTTTTTAGTTTACTACTGAAACATAATCCACTTGTATGTCAACTAAATTCAAGTTACATTAAATAATCTAGAATCTTAGTTTATTGGATTTGAGTTATGCAAATATTAAATAACATTTTATTTATTCGAAAAAGTACAATACTTTATTTATTCAATAATTCGTTTATAACTTACAAACTACGAGAGTTAAGGCATAAATCCCAATAATTCTTGCTTGTCTTGAACTGCTTTTAAAAGTGAAGACTCAACACGGTTCCTTTCGACATGTTTTATCCTCACTCACATTCTTCCTAAGAAAATTCCTACCATTTGCAATGCTCCAGTCCAACATGGGTTCTTTCAGGATGCTTTGTCCTCACTCACATGCTTCCTAGGTAAATTTCCAAGAGGTCACTCAATATAGGATTGCTCCAAGCTAAGCACGCTTAACTTTTCCAGTTCCTATGATTGAGCCACCAAAAAGGAAGGTGCATCTGTTGGGATTATGTCCTAAATTTCGTAGTTTGAAATGTATAAAAAAAAAATTCATTTATTTAATAAAATAAAAAGTTATTTTGTTCAATTTTTAACCTTGTGTAACTCAATCTAATAAATTAAGATTCAATCTTATTTTATGTAACTTGAACAATATGTGGTAGACATATAGGTGGATCGTGTTTAAGTAATAACATAAAATGTCTGTAGTATATGGATAAGGTTGGGTACTTTATCCTAGTGACACTGCGGATACGACTCATTTTGTAAATATTACAAGAGTTGTAAGTGTTACAAACGATTTGATCCAAATCGTTCATGTGGAGACATGTGAGTGGGGTATCTTATACAAAGAGTTTGTATAAGATTAGACCCTGAAATGATTAATCTCTCTTTATAACACCGTTGACTAAAGAGATTAACTTTTCATAGGATGAACGTATGTAACTCGATCTCAATACTGAGTGAGTTATGGACTCCTGTCTATGAGGGCAGTCATTTGATTTGTATGGGTGAGAGTGACCCGTGTTGCCAACTCAATAAGCCTACCATCTTGGGGACGTGTTCAAGTAGGGAGATGAGAACATAGCTACACAAGATGAAATTCACTCTTTTCCATCTTTAGGGTAAGTAGATAAATTACTCCTTAAGTATTGATCTTGGATCTCAACAATGAGGCTTCACCCTCTCATTGGTCCGAGAGGGATTTAGTTTATAGTTGGACTATAAACTGATCGTTCATTAGTGGGATCAGTGGTACTTAAGGAGTAAGAGGTAATTACAGGGGTAAAATCATAATTTGATCCAACTGTAATTACAAGCAATTCGTGAATGATCGACTTACTGGTAACGGTTATATCCATGGACAAAAATATTCTATAGTGCAAATAGTGCAGTTGTGGGTCTTTAATGAAGTGACTCATAGTTAATGAATGTTGATTAATTTAATTAAAAAGTTTAATTAATTAATTTTGAATCATTGGAGCTTCTAATCTGTAGGTCTATTACGTTCCCTTACTAGCTCATTAAGGATAAAACAAAAATTATTTAATTTTGGATTAATTTGAATTGTTGAAATTAAATGAGAGAATGTAAGTTAATTGTATGAGATGCAATTAATATAATGTTTATAGATACATTATAATATAAAGTTAATTTTGAATAAGATTAAAAAATTAAACTTTATAATATATGAGAGACATATATTTGAATAAAATCTAAATATTAATTGTATGAATAAGATTCATATAGAAACTATAGGTTAAAATTAATATGAACGAGATTCATATTAAAACTATAGATTAGGAGAAAGAATTATATTTGAATATGATTCAAATATATTTTAGTTAAATATGTGATATTTAATTAATTAATTAATTAATTAAATGTTAAATAATTAAGGAAATTTTCACATATAGAAAAAATTTCAAACTATTTACAGAAAATAGCAAAAAAAAAATATTGATAGACTTCTATCAGCATCTATCAGTGATAGAATTCTATCATTTCTATTATTGATAGACCTTGATAGACTTCTATCAGCGTTTATCACAACTATCTAGAATTTTTTTATTTTATGTAAATAGTTTTCCTTATTTTTCTATTTTTAAAAACTCCCCAATAATTAATTATTATTTATTTAGTTGTATATTAAATCAAATTTAATATATAAATTAAATAAATGATTTAAATTGGAAGTTATTTAATGTGTGTATGGAAAGGGAGTTATAACTCCTTGAGTTGATAATTTCTCCCTCTCTCTAAATTGGTGGTTTTGATAAAGAAGAGGGATGACATGTTTTTCTTTTGAAGTACTCTCTCAATCTCAAAAAAAAAAAAAAAAAAAAAAAAAAATCAACTCTCTTTTCCAAAAAGGTTTTGGATCCCACAATCCGATTCTTGCCTGAGAATAACGAGGAAGACACTAATGGTAGTGTTCAATTGGTGTCTTGTTCGAAATCCAAGAAGATTGAAGAGTTCGTAGAGAATTGGAGAAGATTGAAGAAAAGTCTTCAAAGGTAGTATTTCTTCTCCTTGAAATTCTCATTAAAGCATATTGTATTTTTTTTTTTCTATTTTTCCAAATTGAATTTAGTGGCACAAGACGTTCACGCGCTTCCACATTAGGATTTGATCCCAGCATCACGTTGGTATACAGGTAATAACTATCCATTCTTTTAAGCTTTTCTTAACCATACTTTCATATATCTTCAGGATCCCTCTCATTCGAATGTGATATCGGTTCATTCATGTCCCCCTCCTAAGCTCGGACCTTACGTTTTTAGAAGCTTTTACTAATTTTATTAAAATATTCATCAGTGAAAATCGAGCCCTCCTAAAAATTGTCTAACATGTTTAAATTTATGGTTGAAGTTAATGGAATAGAAAATTCAGATTAAATTAGATATTTATTAAAAATAGACTTGCAACACAAAAGTAATAAGTTAAAATTGTATATTTAGTCCCTAAACTTTGAGTTATGTATCTATTTATTCCCTAAATATTTAAAATTACAAATTTAGTTCAACAATGTAGAGTATTAAATCTTTAGTTAAGAATACATGTCTTAACGAAAGATTATTAATTTATTGACTATTTGAGCCATGAGTTTTTATTATTAACTTATTTATAATTCATTAAATATATTGCTACAGGTTATCTTATCTTATACTCAAATACCCAATTGCACTTTCTTTTTTTTTTCCTCTCTTTTTGACGGTACCCAATTACATCATTAATTAGTTCTTTTTTAGAAATTTCTTTAATTTATTGTAATTTTATTTATTTAGAAAGAATATTTTTGAAATTCAAATAATGGCTACAAATGTCATTAAATATCCCTTTTAGAGATCATTATTATATGTTTTGTGCATTGAAAAATGGCTCTTTAGATCTATTTTTGGGATTTGATTCAAAATTTGTGATAAATGCATCAATCACCATAATTGATTCAATTTGAATGGTCATTTTTCAAACATTTTCTACTAATAATCAATGCCAATGGCCATCATCAAACTGTGTAGTAAAAGTTGATTCAATTTTAATGGTCATTTTTCAAAAATATCTCTTTGATTGACTTTGTAATATTTATCGATAATTATGGCATTATTTTGAAAGGAAAATCTAAAAGTTTTCAAAATTGGCCTGCCAATTATAATATATGATGTTTTAGCACTAAACCTCATCAAGAGTGATAATCTCATTTGAAAAGAAAAAAAGAAAAAAAAAATCTGTAATAACAAAGTCCTTCTAATTCCATACTTTTTTTTTTTTTTGTCTTTTTTGGGGGAAACGAAATTCTAATATCGGATTTAATGTTCTATGTTTTTTCATTCATTTTCTATACGTGTTTTAAAAAATCAAGCTAATCTTTAAAGAAAGAAAAATAGTTTTCAAATATTTGTTCTGGTTTTTAATTTAATAAGGAATTCAAAATTTTTTTTAAATAGGTGAAAATTGTAATAGAAGAATTAGGAAGAAACACGCCTAAATTAAAAGAAATTAAAAGTGAAATCATTAGGAAAGAGAGTTTTATTTTTCAATTTTAGGATTGAGAGAAACAAATATATATTAATTAACTCAAAATTAATATTTATACGAAATGACAAAATATTCATAAAATAGTAGAACTTAATTTCTAAATCTTAGGATTGATAAGAACGAAATTATATAATTTAAATTAAGTAAAAATAATTGAAATATAACTCTAATTCGCACAACAAAAGTGTAGGAAAAAAAACCTAACATAAACTCATATTTACCAACTCCAAACTTAATAATTATAGGCTAAACAATTCCACATACAAAAACAGATTTAAATAAGGATTATTTTCAAATATAAAAAAACGAGTCAAACTATTTACAAATATAGAAATTTTTTACTATATATCAGCGAGTATAGATTTCTATTACTAAGTCTATCGCTAATAGATAGTGAAATTTTTCTATATTTGTAAATAATTTGATATTTTTTCTATTTATAATAATTTTCCTTTAAAATAACTCTCCAGACTAAAAATATTCATTGTCCAAACAACCCCCTAAACAACTCCTTAAACAACTCATTGCCCCAAATAATCTTCCATTTTAGTTTTTACACCATTGTTAACCTTAAAAAGAAACCATCACTAAATTATTTTACTAACTCGACAACTCTAAACTCTAATACAACAAACTAACATACTTTTTTTTAAAAAAAAAATAATATAGTATTACAATTATAAAGAGAAGAATCAAATTTTCGACCTATATGGACAAGACTGCCAATAATTTAATAGTTAAAATATGTCCAAACTAACCACCACTAACAAAATTCGTCAAATATATCAAATAGAAAACATCAAGTCATTACTACAACAAATATATATATTCACACTATAAATACAATAACAATAGAAATAATTAATAAGATTGGAGCAAATAAGAAGAAGAACATTAAAATTTTCGAAATTATAAGAATGAAGTTGAAATAAAATTCAAACTATAAATACTAAGTGATATAAATCATATGTGAGATAATGGAGGTGAAGGTTCCATGAAAAAGAGGGTCAAATGGTGTGGGGGCTTTGCATTAAATTGGAAAGGGAATCAAGGGGGAAAGTGGGCCCTCTGTGCTTTAATGGAAAGTAAGAAAAATACTTTTTTTTTTATATATATATATATAAATAATAATAATAATAAAAAATAAAGCTTCAATTTCAAAGCAAAGCAAAGTTGTACCATAAATGACAATCAGTTTTCAGTATTTGCAGATGCAATGCAAATCCCCCCTATATCACTCCTCTTTTAATTCCCCCAACCAACCTTCATTACCTACTTTTTCTAATTTATTGCTCTCTCTCTCTCTCTCAAGTTTGGTTTTGTGTCTAAAAAAAAGTTTGCCATTAATACAATAATATTACTAATAATAATAAAGATAAAATAGGGTTTGTATTACATCTCCCATATATTCAATTTCTATTAATGTGTCTCTTGAAAGGTATTTTTCTGGGAGGAGAGATCTTAGACAAGGAGATCAATTATCATTGTACCTCTTTGTGATTGTCATAGAAATTGGCTCGTTTGTTGAATTCTCATCCTTCTTCCTTTCGGTTTCATTAACGTTGTGATCGAATTGGGCTTACTTAACTCTGTGTTTACTGATGACTTGATGATTTTTAGTGTTGGGGATCATGGATTGCTCATTTTTTGTGCAAACGGTTTTGAGACAGTTTTAGTTGTTGTTTGGTCTTATTGCTAATGATGGAAAGAATTTGTTGTTTTGTGAGGTTTTGAGACGGTTTTAGTTGTTGTTTGGTCTTATTGCTAATGATGGAAAGAATTTGTTGTTTTGTGAGGAGTTGATCAGCTAGGACTATATTGGAGAAAGTCACTACCCGTGTGTGGAGTTGATCAACTAAGGCTTTGTCTTATGCATGTCGCTTACAACTTATTCGTTTTGTTCTCTAGAGTTTCCAGGTTTATTGGGCCAATGTGTTTGTGTTGCCTGCAAAAGTAATTCAAGACTTGGATCATGTTCTTCAATCCTATATTTGGAAAGGTAATCTAGATAGTATTGGTGGAGCTCAGGTTGCTTGGTCGGATGCTTGTCTTCCATTCTGTGAGGGTGGTCTTAGTATCCGCCATAGTCCTTCTTGGAAATATTGCAGCTGATTGGGATCCTTGTAGCTCGCCTGAGTGGAGGCTTATAGCTTGCGCGATCGGAGTATTTGGGCGGTAGTTTCGCTAAATCTTTGTCTTGGTGTTGGAAGACTATTCTTTATGTTCGAAACAATCTACGACCCTTGGTTCAATTCTCTATTGGAGATGGTCATCGATGTTCAGTTAGGTGTGGCCCTTGGTAAGAAAGGGGTCATATTCTGCAACAGTTTAGTACTATTGTTATATTGGATGCAAATAGTTCCCTTCATGCTAAGGTTTGTGATTTCCTCTACAATGATGGGACTTGGAATTTTTCGTCTAATTCTAGAGAGTTTGTTGTTCTCTTTAAACAAGTACAATCGATTATGGTCGAGTTTGGAAGGGAGGATCGTGTGACTTGGCTCTCGCGTCGGTCAAGAGTGTTTTCAATTACTAGTGCTTAGGATGTCTAGCCTAGGCACCATGTGGCGTATTGGTTTAATCTTCTCTAGTTTGGAGATAATATTTCCAGACTTTTTTTTATTACTCGATTTGCTATTTGAAATCGGTTACAAATGTGTGATCGTATTAGCAGGTGGTATTCTAATATTCTTAGTGTATGTGTTATGTGCACTACTAGAGTTAAGACTAGGGACCATTTATTAAAATGAAGGGACCAAAATGATCACTTTTTAAAAGTACAAGGACCAAACTAAACTAAAACCAAAAGTACAAGGACCAAACTAAACTAAAACCAAAAGTACAAGGACTAAAGTAGTATTTAATTCTAGTTATTAGCATAGATCCTAAGCTACACTTTTTAATAAGAAAAATACTTAGGTGCATCTTGAGTTGTACATACCATTGTGCCTCACAATAAATTGTCCTATCATAATTTGCCATGTGGAAAATTCACTTTACTTATTTTTTAAAATATTTTAATTCTTTTTGTATATGTGACGAGATTGAGATGCATAAAGATGGATGCATTTTGTGATGCACCTAAGTATTACTCTTATAAAAGTTTCAATAATTTGATCATTTAAAGAGATTCAAATAAGGAAATATTACAACTATTAATTATTAATCAATTGCAACTCGATTATTTTTCATCTTGATTGTTTAGTCTCTTCCTTTATTTTACAAATTAAAACAATCAAACCAATAAAAATTTATTGAAATAAAATACAATAAATAAACAAACAAAGAAACAAACAACTTTCTTGACATTGGAAACGATTCATCTTGAAAATTTGATTAAAGAAAAGTTACTTTAAATATCCAATGTATTATTGATTGTTTCGATTGGAAATAAAACTAGCTTGAGTTATTCATAATTTAAGTTAGTTTTTTTCTTCTTTATTTTACAAATTAAGTTTTGAATATTACTCCTTATATAAAAAAAAACATTCCCCTTTTCAAATTTTCTTATATGTTAATAGGGTTGAAGTTGAATTTACTTGTGATGTATACAAAAACACATTAAGCAACTTAAAAGATGACATAAATTGCAATTTCAACGATAGACTTTTAGTTACACCATATTGACCCTAAACTCAAACAAACATTTTACATTTAGTTTAATTTTCGTTAATTCACTCATTCATATTAGAAGAAAGTAGTTAAAAAATATTGAGAAACTCATTACTTTTAATGAAATAAAGTTGTGCATAAAAATAAGTCCGACCAATGCATACCCACTAAATAACATTTCCAAATTTCTTATATCATTTATCTCAATTATGTATCTTATATATTTTATAATTCACGAGAGTTTAAATTGTAATACTCATTCCACATAATTAAATAATATATAACAAACAACTTCACTAAGGGTTAAAATGAGCTAGCTCAACTGACATACGCATGTGTTAACGACCCATAGATTTGTGGTTCGAATCCCTCTACTCCTATTGTACAATATTACACGTTTAGTCCTTAAAAGTTTGGTCTAATAAACAAAATTGAAATATCAAAGGTAAAATTGTAACATTTGAAATTTAGGCACAAAACTGAAATCAAATTCAAAATTTAAGGACCAAATGTCTAACATTTTGAAAGTTAGAGATCAAATGAAAACTAAACCCAAAATACTGGATAAAAAATAATATTTTTTTTAAAAAAAACACTATGAGTTTAAAAAAATCCACGTCGGTATCCAACTAGGATGAGTAGATCTAAGCCACGTGCCACACGGCTTATTTAATTGTCTCGACCTACCTACGTGGTTTCTTATTTCCACTTATTAAAAACCCCCCAAATTCTCCCTTCTTCTAAACAAAGAGGCATCTCTGTTTTTACTTTGAACTTTTAAAAAACACCACCGGCTACGGCAACGGCGGCGGCGGTGGCTGTTCCGACGACCTCCATCGTCTTTTCGACGGACTCGTCTTCTTTCTGGAACTGATTCAGAGAAGTCTAATCTCAGTGTTGGTTACCGGATCCTTTTTCTTAATCTGAATAATCTTCGCTCTGTAACTCACTTTAACGGTGCTCTGCCTTTTCTCTTCAACAATCTTCGTAAACTCCGGCGGATTTTTGTTTGAATGTGCTTCTTTTCTGGCTTTTGCTGCTCTGTAGAATTTTGGAATTTCTTCCATTTCTAGACTTTCTGAAGAGTCCTTTTCGTTTTCTACTTCTAGCATCTTGTTTGTATGTATATGTAGAGGGAACTAGCTTAGTTTCCAGTAATTTTATTCTTAGTCTGAGCCATTTTGATCGTTTATAAGAGATTTTTCCCACCGAGGTCTCTGAGATTGTGGTTTTTAGTTCAGTAGCAGTGTCTTTCCTGCTATGACTTTTTTGTTTTGGTTTTGTTTTCAAAGTTAGTGAACAATGCTAGCATTGTTGAAGATGAAACGGCTGATTGAGCTCTTCTTCTTGTTCGTTTTGGCTCCACTTTGTGCTCGATGTGTAAACCTATCTTTAAACGACGACGTTTTGGGCCTGATAGTGTTTAAAGCTGCTGTTCAAGATCCGAAACTGAAGCTCGCGAGCTGGAACGAAGATGACGATAGTCCCTGCAATTGGACTGGTGTTCAATGCAGTCCCAGATCCAACCGGGTCATCGAGCTCAACCTCAATGGCTTCTCTCTCTCGGGTCGGCTTGGCCGCGGGCTTTTTCAGTTGGAGTTTCTGCAGAGCTTGTCGCTCTCGAAGAACAATCTTAGTGGGAATATAAGCCCTAATTTCGCTCGAGTCGACAATCTTCAGATGATTGATTTGAGTGGGAATAATTTCTCCGGTACTGTTCCGGATGATTTTTTTCGTCAATGTAGGTCATTGAGAGTCATTTCTCTGGCCAACAACAAATTTTCTGGGAAAATTCCTGATAGTTTGAGCTTCTGTGGGAGTCTTATTGCAGTTAACTTTTCCTCGAATCAGTTTTCGGGTTATTTGCCTTCTGGGATTTGGTCTTTCAGTGGGCTTCGATCTTTGGACTTGTCTGATAATGCTCTAGTGGGTGAAATTCCGAAGGTAATTGGGACTTTGTATAATCTGCGGACTCTTAACTTGAGCAAGAATCGGTTTTCTGGACAGATTCCTGATGGTATTGGGAGCTGTTTGCTTCTGAGGTCCATTGATCTTAGTGAGAATTCATTCTCTGGGACTCTTCCTCAGACCATGCAAAAACTTGTTTTGTGTGGTAATCTGATTTTAAGCAGGAATTTGTTTGAAGGAGATGTTCCAGAGTGGATAGGAGAAATGAAAAACCTTGAAACTCTGGACTTTTCAGGGAACAATTTTACTGGTCGTATTCCAACTACAATGGAGAATCTTCAATATCTAAAAGTATTGAATCTCTCTTCAAATGGCTTTACAGATAGCTTTCCAGAATCTGTGTTGAAGTGCCAAAGCCTTTTGGTATTAGATTTCAGCCATAATTTGATCATGGGTAATCTTCCCGCGATCCGAAGTTTAGGCAAGCTGCAGTTTCTGGACCTGTCTGGGAATTATTTTGTTGGGCCTATTCCAGAAAGTATTGGAGATTTGAAAGCTTTAAGCATTCTTGATTTGAGCAGAAATCGGCTGAATGAAACCATTCCTGATGCAATTGAAGGAGCTGTATCCCTAATTGAGCTGAAGCTGGATGGAAATTTCCTAGGGGGTGAAATTCCTTCTTCAATTGGTCACTGTTCTTCCCTTGCAACTCTGTAAGTTTCTTTTCCTCGTTCACTTGTCTACTTTTTATTGATTGAATTTCCATTCGCATTTTCTAGCATTGCATTAACTATAAACGTTTTTATCTAAAACTAGTTTCTTGCAATTGTCGGATTTCAAGCTTATATGATTCAGAAACCATTTATGGCATTGTAATTTATGACAGAAACTTAGGCATTTGCTGAATATATCTATTTGTTTAAGAAGCATCAAAACTGTTTATCTTTTGCTTGGATTGGGTTGTAGCCAGTCTTTATGACTTTAGTTAGTCCCTTTCATTTTGTTTTTAGTATTTGAAAGGCTGGTTGGAATGGTGGTTGCTTAGCGTTTAATATGATTTAGTTTTTAACTAATATCTCTGGTAACATTTATCTTTGTCAAACTTGGCAGGTTCATATCACAGAATAACTTAACTGGCCCGATACCAGCAGCACTTGCTAAACTCTCTTATCTCCAAAATGTTGATTTATCCTTTAACAATCTCAATGGAACCCTTCCAAAGCAGTTGTCTAATCTTCCAAACCTTCTTGTGTTCAATATTTCTCACAACGACCTCAAGGGCGAGCTGCCTGGTGGTGGATTCTTTAACACCATCTCCCCTTCATCCGTTTCTGGCAATCCATCCCTTTGTGGCTCTGTTGTTAATAAGTCTTGCCCTTCTGTCCTTCCAAAACCTATTGTTCTCGATCCCAACTCCACTTCAGATTCCATTTCCAGCTCACTGCCTCCAAGTAATAATCACAGAAGAAATAGAAATATCCTCAGCATTTCTGCACTGGTTGCCATTGGTGCCGCTGCTTTCATAATCATTGGTGTTATCTCGATCACCATCCTCAACCTTCACGTTCAATCACCCACGTCTTCTTCGTCTGCAGCTGCACTTGCATTATCTGTTGGGGACGATTTCAGTAATTCCTCCAGTCCCGATGCGAATTCTGGAAAGCTTGTGGTGTTATCAGGAGAACTTGACTTCAGCACAGGAGCACATGCCCTGCTGAACAAGGATTGTGAGCTCGGGCGTGGTGGATTTGGAGCAGTTTACCATACTATTCTGCGGGACGGACACTCGGTTGCCATCAAGAAGCTTACAGTTTCTAGCCTTGTCAAGTCCCAAGAGGATTTCGAGAGGGAAGTTAGGAAGTTTGGGATTGTCAGGCACCAAAATCTCGTGGCACTTGAAGGTTATTATTGGACTCCCTCACTACAGCTCCTTATATACGAATTTGTCTCCGGAGGTAGCTTGTATAGGTTGCTCCACGAAACATCAGATGACAATGTCCTTTCATGGAACGAGAGATTCGACATAATTCTCGGGACAGCGAAAGGTCTTGCTCACTTACATCAATCAAACACAATCCACTATAACATAAAATCCAGCAACATTCTTATTGATTGTAATGGTCAACCTAAGGTGGGAGATTATGGTCTAGCTAGATTACTGCCAATGTTAGACCGTTATGTTTTAAGTAGCAAAATCCAAAGCGCACTCGGTTACATGGCACCAGAGTTTGCTTGCAGGACGGTAAAGATAACCGAAAAATGCGATGTGTATGGCTTTGGGATATTGATACTAGAGGTAGTTACAGGGAAGAGACCTGTCGAGTACATGGAAGACGACGTTGCAGTCCTCTGCGACATGGTCAGAGAAGCAGTGGAAGAAGGAAGAGCCGAAGAATGCATCGACAGGAAACTGAGGGAGAATTTCCCCATCGAAGAGGCTGTTCCCATATTAAAATTAGGGCTGATATGCACCTCCCATGTGCCATCAAACCGACCCGACATGAGAGAAATGGTCAAGATATTGGAGATGATCAAATGCCCATCTGAATTACAAGAGGAATTGGGATAAACTCAACCAAGAACACAACTGCAGATTAACCCGGGACATGCTCGGATCGTATGGTGAACAAGAATCCAGTGTGCTTTATCTGATGATGCCAATGGACTAAAAAAAACTGTTATAGAGGAAGCTACCATTGTTTTTGGCTTAATGCACTTTTTGCTTGTTTCTTGTAATTTAATCTCCTTTCAAAAGTCACTGGATTCACTTTCACCAAGCTTCCTATTTAGTTATATTTCTTCCATTCACTCTGGGCCTAATTATCATCTGCATATTTTGTATGATAAAAGCTGAGGCAACTTCAGCAGATTCTCTTGTTTTGTTTTTGAAAAACTCTCTCTGAGGTAACTTTTTTGCTTTTGTTTCTCAGGCTTTGCTGTTGTTGGCAGCTTTCTGTTGGGGAAAGGACAGGCTTTGACTTGTCTCTATTTGATAAAATTGTGGGTTTGTATCAAAGGAAAATGGAAAAAGTACAATGGAGAAGGTCAGAGGGATTCCAGAGATTACACAGAAAAGATTCTCAGACCCACTTGAAAACAAAAGAATGAAACCAAACCGGTTAGTGAAATTTAAAATAATGTAAAAGTACATGGAAAATGGAAAAGAATTGTATAAAATTAATTTGCCTTGGAATTGAAGATAATAAACAATGGTGTTTTTTACTATTTAACCACCTATGTCTTTAATTGTCTCCAAATTTTATATTCAATTAGTTTGTCTCTTCTTTCTTGTTTTCAATTCCCTCCACACCCCTCCCCCATTTTTATATAAATGTTTTTTTTTTCAAACAAAAAGCCTTACAAGGATGTTGATTCATGTAGGGGTGAACACAAAATCCGACTAAATCGACCATTCGATTTTTACAAAAGTGTTTTCAGTCTGGTTCGGTTTTAGATTTGAAAATCAAACCGAATCGAATATTCGTTGTTTAATTTAGACCGATTCTTTCAATTTGGCTCATAAACTGAACTGAATCGTGAAAACCGCTCAGTTAAGTCTCTTTGTTGGATAAGACATACAACATTAAATGTCAATCTTTAAAATAGATTTGAATTTTGTTAAGTAATTAACATTAAATTAACCATCATGATTTAAATAGTCTTTTTTTTTAAAAAAAAAAATTTTTAATTTTAAAATTACTTTTTTGTCCTTAAACTTTCGTAAAAGTAACGATTTAGTACATAAACTTCGATTTATAACGGCAATTTAGTCCATGAAATTTCAACTTTGAAATTATTTAGTCTTTGAACTTTAATATGAAATAATTTGGGTCCTATACTTTCAAGTTTGTAACAATTTACTCTCTATACTTTTAAATTTGTAACAAAAGCATAATTGTTAATTTCGATTATGTAACGACTTAGTTTTTGTACTTTATCAACAAACTTGATCTTCAATCAATTTATCGATCTACACGTGTAAGAATTTTCATTAAATCTTAATAGTATTTTTCAAGATAGAGACTTTGTTACAAATTGTAAAGTATAAAGACTAAATCTTTACAAACTAAAGTTTAGAGGTTAAATTATTACTTCCATAAAAGTTTAAGGACTAAAAATGATTTTTAATCTTTTTTTAACTAAAATATAATATCCATAAGTTGAACTAAAAGGAATTAGGCAAAATTAAAATAAGATTTAAACCATTAGTTTCATCACTCATTCTCACAATTATTTTAAGGAAATTTTCACAAATAAAAAAAAAAAGTCAAAATATTTATAGAAAATAGCAAAAAAAAAAAAAAAAAAAAAGAAAAATATTGATAAACATTGATAGACTTCTATTATTTCTATCATTGATAGACCATGATAGACTTCTATTAGCGTCTATCACAACTGTCTAAATATTTTGCTATTTTGTGTAAATAGTTTCCCTTATTTTTAACCTTGTAATAAACTTTGGAATTAAAAAAATAAGAAAGAGGGCAACCATAACAATGACATTATTATATATGGAGAAATAATATGTGAAAATAGTCAAAAGAAAGTTTATTATAAAAGCTAAAATAATTGATATTTGAAGCTAGAATAAAAAAGTTTTTTTTTTTTTTTTTTTTTTTTTTTTTTTTGGAAAAGGAAAACCACTTCTTTTTCTTCTTCTTCTTTTTTTAGAGGGTTGAATTTGAATTAGGCAATGAGTTGTAGCAATTGACAGCTATAGTAAGATTTTGTTGCCATTTTCTTGGGTAAATTAAAAAAGATGAGCTTAGGTTAGAATATTAGGTAGCAATAGGCATTTGAATACAATTAATTCAATTATCAACCACATGGCCCTTTGGAATTCTTTTGACTATTGGAGAGAGAGTTGTTTACATATTATTTCAATATTATACTATGTTTGATTTTATTTAAGAATGTGACTGAATATAAAATTCTCATCATGGATGGAGTTTAATTAATAGTTTATCAGTTATATTGGATGGAAGAATCGAATTTCTGACTTCGAAGTTGAAAATACAAGCACTATACTAATTGAGTTATGTTCACTTTGACAATGATCTATTGTCTTTGAACATTGTGTCTATTTAACTAAACTTTCCCCATGAAAAATGTTCTTATTTTCTCTTGAAATTTTCGATTTTATTTTTAAGGAAGAAATTTAGAGTCGGTTTGGTAGAAAATTGAAAACAGAAATTTGAAAATGAGGGACTCAATAAAAACAGGGTTGTATTTCATGTTTTCAGATTTGTGTTTTGTAGCAGATTCATAAATTAGATTCTATATTTAGACAATTGTTTACAATGCGTTTGATACTATATTTATAATTCATAAAACTAATTTTAGTTACCTATTAAATATAAGTTGGTAATAAACTATTACTTATTTATTTATAAATTTTTTTGTATAATTATTTTTTTTGTAATGTTATATAGTTTATACAACATTACAAAATACATATTTTAATTTTTTTAAAAAAATTATTAAGTTTATAACATGACATACTATATTTCTAAATATTTTTACCTTTATTCAATATATTTTTACATTTTAAAATTTAAAATTTAAAATTTAGATATAATAAAAATATAAAAAAAGTTGTTTTTAAAATTTGCAAATCTCAAAATCTAAAAACAGTTTCCAATAACAGAATTCAGATTTGTCAAAGGCTAAATTTAATGAATCTAAAAATATAAAACATAATTCAGATTACTAACCAAACAAACACTTAATTTTACCATATATTCCTTTTCACCAACTCTTATTTTCATCCCATTAGAACTTAGATTTACATAAGAAATTTTAACCAAAATAAGAAAGAAAAAATCTCTATAAGTTCAATTTCAATACAATCATGTTCCTCAAAAGTTAAATATTGAATATCTTTGTCAAAACTTGCAAATTTTAATAAAAAATTATTTCTATTGTCATTTTTTTTTATTTCTTTAATTTTATAATATATATATATGTCTTGTAATTCATTGAACTTATATGAGAAGTGAGAACACTCTTTTAATGATCTATAAAAAAAAACTCATTAATTGGTAAGGGTTATAATATTTTTTTTAAAGTTTAAAATGAAGATTGCAACACTTATATAAGTTTGAGGTGCAATTTGATGAAATAAAAAATTTATAGTTAAAACTAACACAACTTGGCAATAATTTAGGCCTAAAAATTAAAATTTCCCATATTGATCATTTTTATTCTCAGACGTGAATATCTTTAAATATATACATTTATGTAGTGCCTATTAGTTTGTTCAAGCGTCTATCACAAGAGAGTCCAATTTATTTTTATTATTATTTTTTTATTCTGTATTTTGAAAAAAACGGTCCAATTTAATCAAAATTAATCTTACGATTGGGATTGGAAGAGGTTGCAGCTTGGAATGATTTATTTGTCTCTTATGAAGAGAATAATTAAAAGATTTGAAGTCTACTATTTTAGACGGTGAGATGTTGTGGTCACATTTTGACCGTCATTGATGTATTAAAAGATTGACATGATTTGATTGTGACGGTACAAAATGTTAAAATATAGGGTTGCTTGCATAGATAGTCATCAACCCATAAATATTAAAATTTATAAAACAAGGAAAAAGTAATTACATATTTAGAACAAAAATTGATAAAAGACCAAAAAAATCCACGCCCATAACACACGCGCTTCTTCCTAGTTCTCTCAAATTGAAAGTTATCTCTGATAGCAATTATCATTGATAGCCACTAGTAGCTGCTATCAGTTGCCATCACTGATAGCTGCTATTAGTGAATATCACTGATAGCTGTTATGAATGATAGTTTTCAATTTGAAAAATGTGCTATCAGTTGCTACCACTAATAGCTGCTATCAATGATAACTTTTAATTTAAGAAATGTGCTATCACTGATAGCAATTACTGATGGCTGCTATCAGTGATAACTTTTAATTTGATAAATGTGCTATCACTTACTATCACTGATATCACTAATAGCTGCTATCAGTGATAGCTTTTAATTTGAGAAATGTGCTATATCAGTTGTTATCACTGATAGTTGCTATCAATGATAGTTTTCAATTTGAGAAATATCATGAAAACAAAACTCTCGAGTCTCTCCAATATGAACCCTAAAACCCATCTCCTCTGCTAAAAGAAAGTTTCAACTATGATTTACGACCAGTTCGATTACCACCCAATCGTTTAGATCTACAACCTCCATTCAACGCCTAATCATTTAGATCTACAAGCTCCATGAATGTAGATGAAGAAACTTCAAGAAAACGAGAACGAAAGAAATTGATGAAGAATGCAAAGCTTCAAACAATAATGCACAAACTGAAAAAATCGAAATAAAAAAAGGGAAGGAATATACTGTACAATCGGAGAAAGGAAAAAAGAAAGGGAAATGCGTGAGTACGATGGCAAACTTGTAATATTTTAAAAAAATTAAACGTTGACCGGTCAATTTATTCTATAATTACAAGTACTTTGAAGAGGTGCTATATCTTTATTATTTTTACCTCCTTTTTCTATGTATTATAATTTTCCTAAAATATATGCTAAGATTTTAACCTTAAATTATTGAAATTTTGTTTTTTAAAATTATTTTTTATAAGAAAAAGAATAAAATTTTACCTAAAGGGTGGGAGATTGAACCTCCGACCTCTAGCGACAAATTGTATGTCAGTACCACAAAATCAAACTCACTTTAGCTAAAAAGAAAAATTATATATTTGTGGTTGTAAATTATGAAAAAAAAAAAAAAATAGCAACTCTAAATATGAACAAAGTAGGTTGGTGTATTTTATTATTTTATCTAAACTTAATAAGATGTGAAAAGGGCCATTATATTAGAGAATTTATGTGTTTTTATGGTTTTGTGTAGGAAATTTACAAAACAACATAAATGCAATCTTGCCTAGAAATCCAATTTGGATCAGGCAAGTTTTGGACAAAAAAGTCAATTAAATTTATATGAAACTTCGGGATGTGAAAGAAAGTGAAACAATTGAATATTGAAATATAAAAATGGATTTAACTGTATAGATTAAATTTATTGTTTAGAAAACTTTTAAATTAGATTGAAACTTCAAATTAAAATGATGTTTTATGTGCAAATTTAACATGTATGAAAGTTAAATATGTAGTTTCTTCAATTTGAATGTGTTAGGTGTGATTTTTGTTAAATAACAACTAAATTGAGTTAAATTTGACCAATGTTTCCATTTTTATATTTATTTGATTTTTTTTTGTATTTTGGAGAGTTACTAAGTTGATAGCCTATAAATAATAACTTGTTTCTTCATTTGTAGTATCCTACCTCAAATTGAAGAATTCTCTCCTTTTGTTGAGTTAAATTTGAGATTGTAGTTTTACCAGAGTTAGTCGTTGTATCATGTTGAGACGATCGCTGTAGTCTGCTTGCATTTGGTGTAAAACGAATAATTATCTTCAGGACAACGCTTATCAGAAACGCGTGCCTCAACTACCCCTATTGATGTCTCCACAATTCATAAGCCTTGTTACACCATCTTGTTGGTTGAATATTATACCTCGAAAGTACTCTTAGAATATTACAATAATATTACACATTATTTTTGGTATTAAATTTGACTATGTATTCATATTGAAAAATCGTAGAGGCTTTTGTTTTACTTTCAAATTGTGTTGCTAAAGCTATATTATTATTATTCCTCTTTTCACAAACTTCTTTTAGAAAATGCAAGAAAAAGAATTATCTTATTGATCATAGTTAGCATGCAGCACTCAATAATAAAAAGGAAATTGTTATGGTGAATCTGTTTTAAATTCTATTGCTAGTTCAATGTTAATTTGTTATGAATGCATGGCACACAAAATTCCTTCTTCTTCTAATACTTCTAATACACAAAAGGCATATTTTATATGGGCCTAACTTTATGCAACAGAAAATCCATTTTTAGGTAATCTAAATTAAGGTTTACTAAATCCCTATAAGAAGGGCTTCTAATCATTCCAAAACTTCATCCACTCACAAAAGCAAGACTTGAAAAAACATCACACACCAAAGAACAAAGAACAAGAAGAAAGAAGAACCTTAAAATGGCAAAGAAAATGATTGCAGTGTTTTTGATGTGCATTGTGGTGGTAGCTGCTTTGCAATTTGCCACTGCTAATGAGGATGAAGTGGCCAAATACGAGGCCAAATTTGATGCCAAATACAAGTCTTGCTATGAAACTTGTGAGAAGGAATGCCTTCAAAATGGCAATGGTCAAAGCTTCTGTGAAGTTAAATGTGATGAAGATTGTGGTGATAAAGAAACTGCAGGTACACACTCTCTCTCTCTCTTCTCTTTATATTATAACAAATGTGTATTTTTCAAAACCTTGATTCTAATTCAGTTTTATTTTCTCATATTCATTTTTACAGATAAGCTACACATTAAATTGCATTGAATAATGAGGAGCAAAAGGAAAGAAGATGGCTTGAGAAGGATCAAGTAGTAATATTGTGTCAAAATCAAGTTTGTAATGTGATTTTAATATTAAAATCTATGAAGTTCTTGGTCTTTGGTGTTAATTGATATGTGAATCGACCATTGTCATGGTGGGTGTTATTTTTAATTTGAAATTAACAAAAATATTTTTATAATTTCCTATAAATTGTTGATGAACTCCATATACCCATTTGCATATTTTGTTTAATCTTCAATTGATTTGATGAGTTTATCCATAGAGTTTGAATATTCTTATGTAATAGAATGTGGAAATGTGGAGAAAATGATCACATAATTATTATTAACTTTCTCATCAAGTGTATAGATATACATGAATAGTAGTGATTAACGAATAACTATTGTGATATAAATAAAAATGCTGAAAATAACAAACTCTTAACAACTCTAATATATTACATAAGAATATTCAGTGAGTATTTAATGGTGATAAATACTAAATCGTTCATGTAATGACATGTAAGTGAGGTATCCTATACTGTGAGTCTTTATAAGATTGGACCACGAAATTGAATCTCTTTTTGTAACACCATTAAATGAAGATTTTTTATAATTTAAATGATAACCATGTAAATCGACCTCAATTCTGAGTGAGTTATGACTTTGATTTGTGTGGATAAGAGTGACCATAGCTGCCGACTCAACATGCCTACCATTTTGTGAACGATACACAAGAAGAATTTGCTCCTTTAAGTAGAAAGGTTCTTCTCTTAAGTGTTGACTCCGGGACTTGAACAATGAGGCTGGCCGAGAGGGAAATTTAAGGTGCAAGAGGTAATTACAAGGGTAAAAACAAGGGTAAAATGGTAATTTGACCTATCTATATTTACGAACAACTTGTGAAATATTGACTTATTTAAAATGGTTAAATCAATGGACACATAAAGTTAATGAGAGTGCAACTATGAGTCTTTAGTGGAGTGATCTATAGTTGAATGTTGATTAATTTAATTAACGAGTTTAATTAATTAATCTCATATCGTTAGAGCTTATAATTGTAGGTCCATTGGGTCTCTCTGGTAGCTCACAATTAAATTAATGTATAAGATACAATTATAATGTAAAGTTACTTTTTGAATGAAATTCAAAATTCAAACTTTATAATATGAGAGTATTAATATTAGAATAAGATTCAAATATTAAATTAATATGGATTAGATTCATATTAAATGTATTAAATCTATAGGTTAAGAGAGAATATGTATATGGTAGATATATACATTAAATTAAACGTATGATGTTTAATAATAAATTAATTAATTAAATTGGATTTAATAAATTAAATAAATTAGATATATTTAATATTTAATAAATATATTATTAAAATTAATTTATTAATATATTTATTTATTTATTAAAATAACTTTCCTGCAGAACAGAAGAGTGGGGAGTGAGAAGGGGAGTGAGAAGGGGAGTGATAACTCCCCTGTATCTTCTTCAAGTAGAGTAACCTCTCTGCAAAAGAGGGTCGATCGGTTTTTTGAGAAATACAGAAGAGCACTCACATTGGTTCTCTCTAAAATCTCTCCAACAAAACTTCTATTGTAGAGAAAAACTTTTCTATGCCAGATTTCCCTTCTCCTTCAATAGGCAAGGTTCCCACAGACCTCTTTGCCCAAAGAGAATACCAAATAAGACTAATTGGTAGTGTTCCATTCCAGTTCTTGTTGCAATTCAATTGGGAGAAGAAATTGAAGGCCGTTCTACAAAGGTAACATCCCTTTTTCTCCCTAATTACATAGGAGAGTATGCTTAATCATTATGTATGTTTACTGTTCTGTGTTGTCAATTTTTGTAACAAAATTGGGCAAAAATCAATCACATGCTTCCGCTAGGAATTCGATTCCATCATATCAGAGCCCAATTTTGCTTTCAATTTTGTTATGGAATAATTTCATAATAGAGAGGTGGGATTTGCTTCTGACCTTTTTATGTATGAAATTGTGGTTTGAATAATGGATGTTTAAAAAATTGGCACTTAGATTGCTTTAATTTTACTTGAATTGTTCATATAAGGGCCCGTTATTTTGGACAATTTTATTAAGCAATCAAGTCTATAAGTCCGTGTTGTTCGTTTGGTAAGAGTTGTTGAAGAAGAGGTTTGAAAATGGAGCAAAAATGAGAAATTTCGAAGCTGAAACAACATTTTGTGTTGGAGCGTAATGCAGAGTGTTGCAACCCTGAGCGAAGCGTAGCATTAGACAATGGTAGAGTTTGGGGATGATGATTGTTGCTAAACTTTTTTGGTGGTCTTCGTCGGAGGTGGTCGTGGATGATGATTGTTGCCAAAGTGACGCGATGGTAGTCACCGACAGTGGTTGTTGTTGGAGTTGGTCATTGGCAGTGATTGTCAAAGTTGGCCGCTAGAGTTTGGGGTCGGAGGTGGTCTCTGTAGGATCGATATGGAAACCCTAGAGGAGGGTGAATAAGGTTTTATAAAACTAATTAAAACTTTTTTTTAATGTCGGCCCAATTAAACAAATTAATACACTTTTTACTAATAAGTAATTTAAACAAGGATTATTTGCAAATAATTTCATTTTGAATTAAACAAGAAATTAACAATAACACTTTATAACACCCTATTTAATTTCAACAACAAGATTGATATAAGATATTGGTCTAAGATATGAAATTTTAGGGCCCGTTTGATAATGTTCCCGTTTCATGTTTCCTGTTTCTCGTTCCTTGTTTCTTGTTTCCTATTTCTTCTTTTTTTTAGAACAAGAAACAGGAACATGTTTGATAACTATTCCTGTTTCCCGTTTCTTGAAAAGAAAGAAACAGAAACAGAAACTCGTTTGATAACTATTTCTTGTTTCTTGTTTTTTTTTTTTTTTTTTTTTGTAATAATATAATATAAAAAAAAGAATATATGTCTTACATTAAACATCGAAAAAGATATTATCAAAAGTTTGTGTCATCTAATACAGGTAAGTCTCGATGACAACTAAATATAATAACAAAGTTATGTCCTATCCTTCATATATGTTGCCCAAATTTGATCGACATTGTCATCTCTAATTCAAGTCGTTTGTCTTAAGTGATGTCAAGCCAAATCCAACTTAATTTTATTATTATGTAAATTTTGTGATTGTAAAATATTAAAGTAAAGCTAAATGAATATCTTAGTCAGCAAAATTTATATAATGTAAAATTCTACTCGATTTCATATATGCTAAAAATATTAGAATTAAAATATATAAACATGTATATTGCAAATTTTAATACTCAAAAGATGAATTATAAAACAAATTAATATACAAATTAAAAATTAAAATAATATATAAATCTAATTATTGGAGAATTTTTAAAATCAAAATTAAAATAAAATATAAATATAGCAAACTTAATTTTTATAAATAGAAAAATTAATAAATAAAATATAAAAGATGGAAATAAATAATAATAAAAAAATCAAAGTGCCCATCTTTATAATTAAAATTTGAAACGTAAAAAAATTAATAAACATATTGAAAATTAAAATAATATATAAATATAAATATTGGACAATTTTAAAATTCAAAATTAAAATAAAATATAAATACAGTAGAATTAATTTTGTAAATAACAAAATTAATAAAGAAAATATAAAAGGAAAAAAAGTGTAATGAGCATGCATGACTACCAACAAGCCAATGATGATTTTTGATACATAAAAGAAAAAATATGGTATAAAATAGAAACAGAATAGGGAGAAACTACTTTTTGTAGTTTCTCAAATTTACGTTTCTCAAATTTTAGAAACAAGAAACGGGAACGGTTATCAAACAAGTCAGTTTCTTAAAAAATGAGAAACAGAAACAGAAACAGGAAACAGGAACGTTATCAAACGGGCCCTTAAGAACTACCAATCAAAATAAACAATTATGAGCAATTGATTTCAAGAATTAAAAATTGCAATTAATTTTAAGCAATAAAATGTAATGACAAATTAATTGCAAAATTAAATAGAATAGGGATAGAGAAAATGATACTAAATATTTATAGTGGTTTGACACAACCGGCCTACATCCATTTCCCAAACTCCTCTTGGGTATGTCATTAGAAACCTTGACTCTTTCTACAGCTTAGAGTCGAACCACTGCAACGTTCCTTTTCTAGATGCAAGAACAGACCCGATCCTTTCCACAGTTGAGAATCAAACCGTTACAATAACTCTTTTTTCAGGATCAAGAGCAACCCTTACAAAAGTTTGGAAATGTAGAACAAGATGAGGAAAACTCTCTTAAAGAGTAGATTTACAAATTTGTAGCACTCAACAAATCAATCCTCACAATACAATAAATCTCTCTAAAAAAATTAGATGAAAAGAATAAAATTGAAGTTTGGAGAGAAAGCAACAATGATGACTTTTGTGTTTTATGGAGGATTGAAAATAATGTAAATTTGTTGTAGAAATTTGGAGAAGATGGAACGTTTAAAAAGAGAAGAAAGTTGTTGAAAACCACATTAAATTTGGACCATTGGATGATGTTAAAAGAAAATTTAATGGTGAAGATTTAAACTCAATTAGCAGTTAGACACAAACATAAAATAATATTAAATTCATTTTATTTTAAAAGCAACTAGCTTTTAGACACAAACATGTATAATAATATTAAATTTATTTTCTTTTTAAAAACAACAAAAACTCAAAAGCCTACCATGTGTCACTCTTCCATTGCTCTAAGTGGCACCTTTCAATTGGTCCACACTTCACTTCATTAGCTCATGACTTTTTCGTTAAGTTTGTTTCGACTATATCTTCTTCGTTTGAGCTCCGATTTGAGTGATTCAGATTGCATTGGAACCGTTGTTTCAAGTTTTACAAAATAGACACTTCAAAACACTCAAATTGTTAATAAATAAAAGTAGGTTTGTTATCATCAAAATATTAATTAATTAAAATTAATTAATTTGAGATTAAGAGCAAAAAAGCCAACAGTTGCCAAAATTGATTATTGAATGTAGTTTTCACCGAAGGTCATTGTTGCCACACGCGGTTGTTGGAGCATGTCATCTTGATGGTTGTGTGTCAGAGTTGGTCATCGGTGGTGATCGTCGAAGTTGGCTACCAGAGGTAGTTGTTAGAGTTTAGCGTCGAAGGTGGTCACTAGAATTGATTGTTGGATGTGGTTTTTTGCCAAAGGTAGTTTGTTGCTAGAGGTGGTCGTCAAAGCATGTCATCGCCCATGATTGTTGTAGAAGTGAGGCAGTGGTAGTCCCCGTCGATGGTTGTTGCTGTAGTTGGTCGTTGGTGGTGGTAGATGGATGAAGTCATTAGAAACATTGGAGGTATAGTGAAATAGAAAGAGAGGAAGATTAAATTTCTAAAAAACATGTAAACTTCTACGGTGACCACTATTGAAATCAGTAAAATTGTGAGGTTGATAGCCCAAACAGTGAGCTAATTATTTTAATCAACTCAACTCAAGTTGGTGGATCAAATTCCTCTCAACAATTTGCATCTTAAACTAATCGTAATTTTTGAACTTTTTAAAAGTTTATGGGTATTATTGAAACTTTCGAAAATTCAATATTTTTTTTTAAACAAAGTACAAAGTTTGAAGTTGTTTTCTATCGATTAGTAGAGATATTTTATATAATTTAGCCTTTTAAATATAATTTTTTTTGGACCAATTAAAAAAAAAGAGAAAGGAAGAAAAAAAAAAAAGCCCACATCCCTAGAAAGAAACAAGAAGAGCAAGATTAGTAGAAAAAAAAGAAAAAGCAAGAGAAAAGAAAAGGGAAATAGAGAAAAATGAAGGGGCTTGCAACAATTCCTTTCAATTTCCAAATTTGTTTCCTTTGTTCCAAAGAACACACAGCCATCTGACCAAACCCAGAACACCCCTCTTCTCTTCACAACTTCACTCTCTCTGAAATTCTCCAATTTCCTTCATCTTCCCCTTTTCCATTTTCATCAATTCCAATCTTCCTTCTCTCTCAAAACCCACCATGGCCGATTCCCCATAACACTCAATTTCCAATTCCATTCCAACCCCCAAAAGAGAAACACACATAATGTCCTCTGAAGACATCAATGGCCTCAACTCCCAGCTCGTCTTCCAAGACGAAGCCCTTCCCTTCAATTGCTCCACCCCGTCGCAGCGCCGCGTCCCCGACCCAGGTCCCAAAACCCGCGAACTCTGCGGTTTCATGGACGACAAGCTCTTCCCTGTCGTGGACCGGGACCGATTCTTTTCCCATCAGGGTGAAGATTTCCGCCGCAGTGTCTTCGGTCATACCCGGAATTGGAATGGGAATGGGACTGCGAGAACTGGAAGTGGCAAAGGATCGGATGAGGAAGATGATGATGACGACGATGATGATGAAGATGAAGTCGATGATGGCGATGATGATGTTGAGGGGCTTGTTTCGTTGGATAATGTCAATAAGTGCACTAAAACTTCTAACCCCGACGATAGCAACAATGATAGAAGCGATCAGAGTAGTGGGGGCTTGAAGAATGGGACCAACAAATTGGGAAATGGGAAGCTTAAGCACCATTCTTCTTTTGGTAAGAAGTCTTTACTTTGAACTTTCATTGCCCAAATAGAAACTATGATTCTAGAATGCTTGTTTGGATATTCTGCTCCCAATTTGGATTTTTTTCTTTTTGTTAATTTTTCTTATGGGTTTTAGGTGGGACTCTGTTAGTCAAGGATGGTTTGGTTGGCTCTTCAGGCAACAACACAGGAGCAACTCAGAGTGAGAACCATCCACAGGGGAGGTTGGGGAACTACCCAAATGCGGTTACAATTGCAGAACCTGAAAGTGATGCTTATTATTCCCAGTATTTGCATAGCACTGAAGGGTCTGCTTCTGGGCAGAAGGATCTGGGTATGGAAAATGGATGTGGTTTTGGGAGAAGGGATGTTTCGTTTGCAGGAGAGCCTGGAGAGTCTCTGAGAGCAATTCTCACTGACCCTGTGACGTAAGTTTTTAGTGTTTCCATTATGTTTCATTATATTTGGTTGAGCCTGTCAATTATCTGGAAGTGTGGACTTTGTGGTTTAGTGTGCTTTCAGGAAGGAAATATCATATGTTCTTCCATTTTTTTGCATATTTCAGTTTACATTCTGATGTAATAGGATTAGGGTAAATTTGGCTATCTTGGTCAAATCCTTTAATTGATTAGGATTATGATTAGGATTAGTTTCCTTAGTTTATTAGGATTAGATTAGTTTCTCAGGTTAATTAGGATTTGGATTAGGATTAGTTTGCTTTATTCTAATTCTCCATAAATAAAGAAATTGTCTTCTTGTATGGACAACTTTTAATTGATAATAAAGACTTTGATTTGATTTTTGGAGAAAGTTCTCATTTTATCTTTTAGGCTACAACACAATCTGTGGTAAAAATTCTTACTTCTTGACTTATTTTTCCATCTCAATTGTTTCTGGTTATATATTTGCTTAGGTTTGTTTTTCTTCTTGAAATCAGGGGCGCTCTCATGGACGATGCAATGATATTGCCGTGTGGGCATTCCTTTGGGAGTGGTGGAATACAACATGTTCTTAGAGTAGTGAGTTACTGGCAAGAATACTGCTCATCTATACTGTTAAATTCTTTTTTGTCATGTTATCTATCATTTTTCTGATTGTGTTCAAACGTAAGCGGTGCATTGAAATTCTTCTGTGTCTAGTATCCTAATGCTTTGTATGGATTGCATTGCAAGCATTGAAACTTCAAAACATTTTAAAGTTAGCATTTGATTTGAAGTTTTAATGGCCCTTTGTAGCAACTCATGCTGATTCACTTGCAGAATTTCATCAAGTTGTCTAGTACAGTACTTGCAAAAAGAGTCCAACTGAGCCTTAGAAATATACCGAACACTTGGTTGAGGTTCTTCTATACAAAATCCATTTTAATTACTAGCTATTACAATTATTATTGCCTTTTTTAAGAATACTAGCTATTACTATCAAATATCAATCAAGTAGTTTTTGCATTCTTGACCATAAGAGCCCCTTTTCGAGCCATTCGTTTCAGTGAGGTTTATGAAGATAAGAGTTTGCAAGAATTTTAAAATAAGAGACGATACCAGTTTTGGTTTAAAAATGAGTCTGCTACCCTTATGCAGCAGCAGAGCTTGAACTCTTAATATTTCAACATGAAAATGGTTGGCATCTACATGGTTTAAAGTTTTCAATAATTGAACTCCAGTTTCCACCACTGAACTTATGAACTTGTAATTTTCAGTGTCATGATGTAAAACTTGGCGCCCTGTCTCTTAGCTGGGTGAAATCAAGTAATTTGACTAGTTAACCAGATTTTAGTCTTAGTGAGTTTGACATGCATTTTCTTAATTTTTTATCATGAATGCTCAATTTCTGTTGCAAGCATTTATTTTACCCAACTTGAGCACCATAATTTGCATTGATGTGTGGCTGCTCTGTTAGTTTGATATTAATCAGTCAATGATTTTGATGACCTCGGTTTCATAGAGTTTCTGCATTTCTCATGACGTCTTTCCAGAAATCTTGTTACTCGTGCTCTCAGTCAGTTTCTGAAGACTCTATTGCTCAAAACTTATGTGAGTAGAATTTTTTCTCCCCTTTTAATATTTAACATCTCTTTGTTACTGTTTCCATAAATGCTCAATGTGTACTGAGGTTTAATTGTTCTCGTGTTATGTTGTAACTGCTCCTCGAAGTGAGACAAAACATGTAAAAATTTTCTTTGTTGTTAGTCGCCCTTATCTGCTTACCCTAGTCTCACATTGTTGAGAGTTCCCAAACTTATTCAAACCTCCAGAATAATGAAGCACAGATTGATATAGTTCTCTTTGAAGATTATTTTTGAAACTGTATGAACTTTTCATGATCCTCTTTTTCATGTCATGATATTTTTATCTTCAGCTCTTCAAGCTGCAGTCCAAGCATTCCGCCGGGAAGAAGAATTATTATTTTACCGCTCACCGAAAAGGAGAAGGGAGAGGTTTGAGCAGGTATTTGCTTTGTACCTCGGACCACCGTATCTTAACCCTGTTAATGTGAGATATAGAATCAAAGGGGGAGGATGGGAATAGACTTCAGGAGACTTTGGTTTTCCCTATCTTTCAAAGTTTTTCCTATCCCTCAACTGCTATATTCTGTTCACACGTGTCAAGTTCTACTCGTGCATTTATTTTCGTCACTCTTTCGCTTCAGAGTGAACAGTATTCTCATAGTAGAACTGCTTCCGAGTTTTCGATAATCTGTCCGGTGTTTGCCAATGTAGGACAAGGGTGGTTATGGCGATTTGACTCTCATGGATACTCCAAGAGGTCGAGGTGTTCAGTTTCCTTTTGCAGTGACCGATAGGGTAATTATCAAGGTGAGCAAAAAACTGTACTCTTATTTAGTTCCTTATATTATAGCATGTTGAAACTAATGTCGCAGCTAAAATGGATCAGGGGAACAAGAGGACACCGCAACGATTCGTGGGACGTGAGGCTGTCGTTACAACACAGTGCTTGAATGGATGGTTTGTCATTTTTTGTTCTGATTCTCAATAATTTTTCTTCTTTCTGTCCATTACAAGAAGGAAGTAGCATGTTGTTTCCCATTAATCTTTTGTGTTTAATTCTAATTATCGTTTTTGCCTATAGAAAGTGTTGGAAGCCATGTAAAATTAATGATAAAAGACTAAAATAGTCTTATATGCTAAGTTTAGAATTATGGCATAGCATTTGAATCTTAAGAACTTAAACTTAAACATAACATTTGAAGGTTAAGAACCAAAACTAAAAATGTAAAACATAACCATAACTATATAAGAAAGTTTAATCCCCATTTGATTTTTGAAAATTAAGATCATAAACATGTTTATAGAATTTTTTTATTTTTAGGGGTGTTTTTAAAATTCCAGCAAAATTTTGAAAACTAAAAGAAAAAATTTGAGGGTCATAGTTTAGTGGATAACGCATCATTTACCATCCTCCCAAAGGTCGATGGTTCAAATCTCTCATCTCTACAATTTTGAACAAAAAAAAGTTTTTATTTTTGAAATTTGGTTATGAATTCAAATGTTTTCTTTAAGGAAAGATGAAAATCATTGTAAAGATTTTACTTGATCTAATACAATCTTGTTTACAACAATGCATCCACTTTTCTTACACGGCAGGTATGTGGTGAAAACATTAGACAACGCAGAGAGTGTAAAGTTGCAATACCGTTCACTTGCGAAGGTTCCAAATGATGCAACATCAAAGATGATAACAAGGAAGATCACGCCTAATTGGCTTTAGCCTCACAAGATAGATTATAGGAACTTGAACTCGAGATGCATTACGAGCCTAGTTTTTCGAGGCTCATTATGTTGTATTTATAACACAAAAAGGGAGTGATATGTAGGTGTTGTAAATATTGCTTAAAACAGATATTTTCCATAGTTGAGTTTGAGGAGAGGTAGAATTGAGTTTTGAGATAGGAATGCTTTAGGTTTTCTATATCAGGTGATTAGCATTGTATTTAAGTAAAGAGGCTCACCTAAATTTTGAGACTTATTGTAATGGAATTTTGGTAGTGTGTGGTTTGGAGGCTTGAATGATTTTTCAACATTCACTTACTCCATTCATTTGTCTCTCTCAGGTAATGATTATAATCTATTTTCCTTGTTTTTCTTTTTTCAAGTTTTAAAAACTTTGAATTATATATATATTTAGTTCAACACGAGTAGAGGATTCAAATTTCTAACTTTTGATGTTGAGGGTGAACGTTTTATGCTAGTGGTGAATCACGTTTTTATTTAATTCTATCAAGTTAATGTTGGCGTGACATGTCAAAGGAAAAATTTGGTTAGGTTGGATATGGATGGATTACTAGGAATGGTAATACCATACTAAATTTATTAGTTAACCAATTGAAGTCAATCATGTTATATTCATTTTGTTTTATAATTTAGAATTTGTAAGATTTATATCATCATTTAAAGGGAATTTGCAATAGGTGACAATTTGAAAATAAGATTTTGAACACATGTCTTCGATGTTTTGGATTTTGTAGGTATGACAAAATTTTGAATTCTAAAATTTTGTTTATTTCAAAATTACCCTCAACCAAATCAATATTCTTATTCCTTCTTTCTCTCGCGTTTTTATTCTTTCCCTTTTTCGTTTGCTTTCTTTGTGACCTTGCAACTTCATCAATTGATCGCACATTTGAAAGGTTTTTCATCTTTTCATCTTTTCGATCTTGATTTCATTTTCCTCTCTTTAGTATATATTTCTTGTTTATTTGAGTTTGGTTGTTCAAAACGAATCTCTATTTTTTTTAAGAGAAGATAGTTTAAAAAGAAAACGTGCTCTGATCTTGATCTCTAGTTCTTCATCTTTAAGTTTCACTCTAATCTCTTTTTCTTTAATATTTTTTTTTCACTTTTTTTTGTTTGTTTTTAGTTTTCACTCTAATCATCAATACTTTAAGTTTGTCTTTTTTTTTCTTTTTGGGTAAGTTTCTCTGTTTTTGTTTTTTTGTCATTTGGATGAGTCTTGATCAACCACCACACACAAACCATTTTGGGGGAAGTTCGAAAAATCTGACATAAACTATAATACATCCTTATCCTCATCAATCCTAATGAATATTAAATTTGTTAGAACCATTCCAGTACATGGTCAAACAAGAAATATTTTGACTCTCGAAGAGAAAAGGCTTATAAGTTTGGACACATTTCAAAAATTATTGAAAGGATGAAGAATTACAAGGAATAGAAGCCTAAAAAACACGAGAATCATGATTACAATAAGAATTTTCATCCAATCTACCATCAAACAAGAGTCTAATTAGTTGAAGTGTCATAGCAACAACAATAAATTGACAAAGAAAAACACAATAAACCAATATTTGATAAAGACCAAGTTGAAGATATTATCAATCTTCACATCTAAACGTTTAGAAAAAGGACCCATAAAATCGTTAAGAACAGAACATCATTATCGATTTAAAGCGAATTATAGTTAAAAAAGTATAAAATAATATTAATTAAATAAAGATATATTAGTTGACTACCAAAACCTAACTTTGGAATAACTCTATACAACGTTTTTGTTTTTTAAATCAGCCTTTGATTTAAAAACCAACCCTTTCATCAACCTATAGGAACTTGTAATTTTTTTTTCTTCTCAATGTTGTATCAGGCATAAAATCAATAACACCATGGTCTAATTTGAAAACAAACCAGAACTAATTCGTCCTACCCATGGGCTCGATATCGATATGTCGATATTTCTATTGATATTTCCACGTTTCCATGGGTTCGATATCGATGTGAGGGGTGAATCAATATTTCCATTATATCGTAAAAAAATCTACAGAACACAAAAAATAAACATCAAAATGTCACTAATGTAAACATAATATAAATAATAGACATATTTACTTATTAGAAAACAATAAAATGTTTATTTCTTTATTTAAATTTATTTTTATAATTTTTCCAGAAATATCCATCAAAATCGATATTTCCATCAAAATTTCAGTAAAATCAAAATCTTGGCTACAACAACCCTGATTGTTAGATTTGTCTGTAATATTAATAGTCGATTGGTTCATTCAACCATTTATTTATGTTTAGAGTTTTTTTTGTTCTCTTCTACATTCAATGAGATGTTTAAATTAAACACTTCTTCAATAATGATTGTTAAAAGAATACAAGCAACTTTTTGTTAAGAAAGAACTATCTCTAAAAGGTGTGTAGCAATACAAAGTGATATGTCCCAGATAAATTAGCAAAAATTTAGGTCATAAAGGAATTTTTTTAATCTACTACATAAAATACGTCAAGTGATTATATTTGTGCATTGCTATCACTCTATGTAACGAATTTATTAATTATGTAATGATGTGAGTATTGTTTATGATAAACTTTCGATTGTATATAGAGACCAACTAAGAAAAGAGTTGGATAGTTTGACCTATATTCTTTAGGAGGGGCATATTAATCTTTATGAGGATAATGTTTTCTGTCCCGTTTATCCCTTCGTTGTCGATGTCTTGGTAGTTCTTCGTCTTGATCGTTCTCGCTATACGTATCTTGAAGCAATTGGACGTTGTCTTGCATCCTTTGGTAGGCGTTTCGAGAGAAATTTTTAAATAAAAATTGACTATAAGGAGAAACAAATTAAACTAGTATGAATATGATAAGTTCTCTATCCTCTCTTTTCTTTTTTGTTAGTATAGGCACGACTTGACTTGTCTCGTCTCTCTTTAGACACCTAATATATACATATTTTTTTTTTCACTAGATTAATATGGTAATCAATTATGATATTCCTGACATATGAATCTGTTTCACTATATGAGCAAAACTTCGAGGCCTATTTTTCATATAATCTATTGTTCAAATTATTCTTGTCGAAAGGGTAAGCTATCTATGTTTCTAGATTGTTAGAATTGTCTTTTTGCTAAATATATTTATTTTAAGTTTTCTGGCATGATCTCCTTGGGTTGTTAAGAAGTGTATCAGTTTATGTCTCTGGAAGTTCTTGTCTTAGAGGTTGTTCCTCAAGGTGCAAACTCTGTAGAATATTTCTTTCCTTATTTAATTTATAGTACTACAAATTATTTCATATGAGATATTTGCCTTTTTGGATGCCGATTTTATGTGATGGCTCTTTCCATCTTTCCAACATGCTTTTTAATCTGAAGAGATCTTCGAGCTAGGGTTGCCACTTTATTCATATTGAGATTCGTGAATTGAGTTTATTAGAGTTGTGCTCAGTGTGTGTTCGTTAAAGAAGAGCAATTGAGTTTCTGTTTGTGGCAGTATGTTCTTCATTGTGTTCTTGTGAGAATGTTTCAACATTGAAAAGTTATTCGTTCTTAGGGGGATCCTAAGACAATTCCATTTGAGATGGAGTTCTCAAGACTTAAAGGGAGCCTAAGTTCTCAAGTGAAGGGAATTCTGTCACATCCTCTCCCAAATTTACATCTTTCACCTGGAATGAGATGTGAGGACGACAAGTACCACTATGTTGTGATACCTACAATTCGTCTTAACTTGTTTACCTTACAACATTTTGGGACTGTCAACTCAAATAAATATTTTATTCAACAAGTTCACTAGAAGAATGAAAGATAACATCAAGTGAGAGAAAGTCTCACATACTTAGGGGGAGCCTAAATGTCGCACCACTAATATTCACATACTTAGGGAAAGCCTAAGTTCAAGAACGAGCGACAACAACTTGTTTCTTGAAGGACTAGGAAACACGAGTGGAACCGAGGTAGACACAGTAACCACCTACATGATTTACGATCATCAGGGGAAAGATGCCTAGTCAGCGTCGAAGTAACCTGTAAGAGAAAGATGTAAAGCAGGTTGGATATAAAGTCCAAGTTGAAGGGTACCCTAAAGATAGCGAAGTATTCACTTGAGAGCTTACCAATACTTGGTAGTATGAGCTTGAACAAATTGGCTTAATTGGTTGACAATAAAGGCAATATCCGGTCGAGTATGAAGCAGATATTGAAGTGAGCCAAGGATGCTGCGATAAATGTGAGGATCATCAAAGAGAGAATTTTCATTCAAGCTTAGAGACTTGCTTGAGACCATTGGTGAGGGAACATGTTTTAAATGGTTAAGCTGCAACCTGGTAAAAAGGTCTTGGATGTATTGAGTCTGAGATAAAATCAAACCTGTTAGAGTGAAAGGGGCATGAGTGCCAAGAAAATAGTGAAGAGGACCGAGGTCTTTCAAGGCAAAGACAAACTGAAGAGTGCGGATGAATTGATTGATCAATTGCGAGTGAGAGCCCATGAGATTTAGATCATCAACATAAACCAACAGGTAGAGTGTACCACGAGAGGAGTGAAAAATGAACAACATATCAAATTTGGATTGGAAGAAACCCCAAGATACAGGAGTTGATCGAAGCTATTCATACCATGCCCAAGGGGCTTGTTTAAGGCCATGGAGGGTTTTACGAAGCTTGCAAACATGAGAGGGAAAACGAGGATCAACATAGCCTTGAGGTTGAGCAATGAACACATCCTCTTTCAGACTGCCGTGAAGGAAAACATTACTAACATCCAACTGTCGAATGGGCCACTATCGTGTGAGAGAAAGGGTGAACACCACATGAATAGTGAAAGGTTTGATCACGGGATTGTAGGTCTCACCAAAGTCAATGCCAGGGGTTTGTAAATAGCCTTTGGCTACAAGTTGAACTTTATAGTGTTGGACATTACCATCAGCATCACACTTGAGTTTGTAAATCCATTTGGTGCCAACAAGTTTGTGATGGGAAGAAGGTGGAACCAACTCCCATGTACGATTGCAGATCAGAGCATCAAAATCCTCATCCATGGCTAATTTCCAAGAAGGAAATTGAACAACATCAATGAAAGACAGGGAGTGCTTTCGGTAAGGCCAGTGAAAGGAGCCTTAGGTTTGTGAATCCCTACCTTAGCTCGAGTGATCATGGTGCGAGTATTTTTAGAAGCGGAAGCAAGGCAGAGACATAAGGTTCCAGCAAATGGAGAGGAATGGATAGAGAGTTGAGGAGAAGGTTTATGTGGGGAATGTGTACTAGTGGCAGGTTCAAGTGTTGGCTGCAGGGGAATTTGAAAAGGAGGGGGAATGGGCCAGGCTGTTGGGCTATGAGGAGAGGAAGTTTGTATGGGGGAGAAATTGGATGGAGATTGGAGGTTAGGCAGCCAGGATCTAATGGTAGTGGTAGAGGGAGAATTAGCAGTTGGGGAATTGTGAAACATGGTGGAATAAGGAAATTCAAATTCATTTAAGCTAACATGGTGAGATATATAGATACGACTAGAGGCATTAAGGCATTTGTAACCTTGGTGATGATCACTATACCCAACAAAGATGTATTTCTTGGTGTAAAAGTTAAACTTGTGTTGTTGGTAACAAGTAGCTAATTTCTTCAGATCTGGTTGGTCATTGCTACTCACAGACTTTGCGGAGTTTGTTACTGCCATGTAGACTAACTTCTATGCTTCTTTATTTAGTAACTTCGTAACTGAGGCTTCATCCACACCAAGTAACTTGTATAGACCATTCTTAAGGCTCTCTACCAAGCTCTCTACCAAGCACACCACCTTGGACTTTTTTCCTAGACAAAACAAAAATTTTCATGAAACTCAACTGTGACGAAATTATCTTTGGTTAGTTGAGAGATGCTAACGAGGTTCTTTCTGATCATAGGAACAATCATGATGTCTTAGAACTAAATTTCCAGTTAGAGTTTTTATATAAACAATCTCAACACAGGTAATAGGTAACTTAGAACCATTTCCCACAACTATATTTTTGAAAACAAAATGCTTACCTTTGATGGACAGTTTTCTCAGATCAGATGTTATATGGTGCTTGCGCCACTATCAAATCTATATGAACAACTGTATCAAGTAAAAGATAGTTTACCTTGTTTTCTGACATTGTTAACTATCTTGCAGAAGGACACTTGGCACCTAACTTGAACACTCAACAAAGGAAGAGATTTTTGCACAATGTCAAATCTTATCACTGGGAGGCTCCACTTCTATTTAAGGTTTGTGCCGACAATATGATAAGGAAGCGTGTGCCCCAAGAGGAGGTAGTAAGTATTCTAAACTCTTGTCATTTTTCACCTTATAGAGGTCACTTTGGACCTACTAGAACTGCATCTAAGGTACTTCAGTCAGGTTTTTATTGGCCCTCACTTTTTAAAGATTGTTATACCTTTGTGAGAACATGTTATAGGTGCCAACGTATTGACAATATCTCTAGAAAACGTGAGCTTTACATGAAATCTATCTTGGAGGTAGAGCTCTTTGATATTTGGGGGTATTAACTTTATAGGGCCCTTTCCCGCTTCTTCTGATGGTTACCTATATATTTTAGTTGCAGTTGACTATGTATCTAAATGGGTAGAAGCCATAGCTACTAAGACTAATGATGCACGCACTGTTTTAAAATTCTTGCACAAAAACATATTCACACGTTTTGGCACACCTAGAACTATCATTAGTGATGAGCGTTCTCACTTTTGTAATAAACTATTTGAGTCCATGATGAATAAATATGGGGTTAAACATCAAATTGCTACAACTTATCATCCTCAAACTAGTGGTCTTGCTGAGTTGTCTAACAGGAAAAATCAAACAAATCCTACAGAATATCTTTAAGATTAACAGAAAGGATTGGGCCCTTAAGCTCGATAATGTACTGTGGGCCTACCGTACAGCTTTCAAAACTCCAATTGGTACTTCACCGTACAAGTTGGTGTTTGGCAAAGCTTGTCACTTACTAGTAGAGCTAGAGTTTGAAGCTTATTGGGCCATCAAGAAGTTAAACATGGACTTTGAAAAAGTCGGTGAGAAAAGACTCTTGGAACTCAATGAGATAGAAGAGTTCCGTGCTCAAGCCTACGAGAATGCTAAACTCTACAAGGAGCGCACCGTTAGATGGCATGACAAGAAGATCACTCCACGGACCTTTTTACTTGGACAAAGAGTTTTTCTTTTCAATTCACGTAATTTATGTTTGTTTCTAGGTAAGCTAAGAACACGATGGTCGGGACTATTTGTCATTGTAAATGTATCCCCACATGAAGCAGTGGAGTTGCAAGGCAATGATGGCACAACCTTCAAAGTAAATGGTCAAAGACTGAAGCACTACGTAGGTGATAAGGAACGCCGAATCAAGAATCTAGTCTTCAAAGAATGAAATGGGGGGGGGGGGTTCGATCTAGCTATAGACCTTAAACAAAGCGCTTCTTGAGAGGCAACTCATGTTTATTGCTTTCTTTATTTTCAGTCTTTTAAGAGTAACTTCTTTTATTTTTCTTTTTTTTTTTAAAAAAAAAAAATACGAGTCACTCATATGCTTGCAATTTTTTCAGGTTCTTTGTTGAACACAAAATGTACTCTTTCCACTAGCCTGTTTGGTGGACTCCCGCAGGCTCCAAGACTTGTTTATTTTTGCTATATTCTTTCATGCATTGAGGACAATGCATATTTTTAAGTTTGGGGTGGGAGGTGTACTTTGTACTTTTGTGTGTTTTCTTATCCTGCCATGCATGTTAATGAGGTTTTAATGATTTTATGCATGTTAATTTGAATACTTGAAATTTTGGATAATTTTTTTTCGATTTGAGATTTGAAAAGTCATGGAAATGTTTTATAGTTGTGTGCTTTTGATGTTGATTGACTATGATGAGACTTGAATAAGCATGAGGGATAATTATTATGGAAATAAGATAGCACTATCTTGAGTTATGATTTATTTAAGTACCTCTTTCAATCTCTCATATCTTGAACACGTAGTCACTTTAATTTAAAAATTTTAACTTAGAAAATGATTAAGTTCGGTGAATTTGGTTGTCACCTCGAAAGGCCCCACCGGTTAGAGAATTGAAGTGCATGATGATTTGTAATGTTAGACTAAAGAAAAAGAAAAGTTTGATTATGCCTTTAAAAAGAAACGAAAAAGTGCACTTGTTGTGATGAGCTGACTTGAAAATCTTTCACTTAACTTGAATTGTGATTTGACTTGTAATGTGTATGCATGGATGGGGGTAAAAAGAGATGCATTTGCTGTGATCAGTTAGGACGCCTGGGAATTGACTAGGTACGAGTCTCTACAGTGAATGTGTAAAAACTAGTACTCCTAGATAAAGAATGAAAGTTTAAGGACCTTTAAGATTGATTAATAAGGCACTTTGGTGGACATATTACTTTCTTGAAATGTGTGGATTCTTGAAAATTGGTGCATAAGTTAGAGTAGGTTGAAGACTAGAGAAGCTCTCTTAAATCCTAATTTGAGTTCTTGGGTTTTGAATTAAAGGAGACTTTCACACACACACATGGGAGATGATAAGATTTGACCTTGAATGTTTATAACAATATAGATATGTTTGAATGTTTCTACTTAAGCTCCTAATATGTTGTTCTCTGATACCTGAATCATTAGCACACTTATTTTGAATTTTCCTATGGTTCTGTTTTATGTTTGCTCGGGACTAGCAAATTTCTAAGTTTAAGGTGGTGAAAAGCACTTAAAAGTGCTTTATTTGCTCCTAATTTAGGAGTGTTTGTATTAGATTTAATGTGTTTGTTAGTGGATTTAGGTCAAAATGGAGAAAATTAGTTTCGGGAGTCAACGAAATCAAACCGAGCCAAAATCGGACAAAAACAGAGGAAAAACTCTAAAAACAGGGCAGAGTAACGCATGAGTGTCGTTATACTGAAGACCTGAGAGCTCAACATTTTGGCATTCAACAAAGCGTAGCGACGCTGGACAGAGCATAGCTACGCTCATCTAAGCGTAGCATTATACTGTGGATGGCATGAGCCTCACGACGTTGCCTTCCCTTATTTTAAAATTGTGCAATTTTGGACATTAATTGGGCTCCAAGTTTTTGCTCATCTCTATAATTTTGAGGTATTCAGCTACCCTAATCACGAAATCTAAGAGGAAAAAAGAATGAGTTTACTACCCAAAAGAGGGAGATTAAGTTCGAGAGAGTTTGGAGGTTATTCGAGTTCCCAAGGTGTCGATCAAAGGAGTCTTGCCAGTTTTCACACAACGAAGGGCTCTTCAACAGTAGAGTTTTCTTTATTTTCTGTATACAATTATGTTGTCTAAAGCTATGAGTGGCTAAACTCTTTAGTTTTAGAGTGTTGATGAACTATTTATGAAGTTATACTACTATTGTAGAACTTTTCGTGGATTGTTGTAAGTAGATGCTTTTCGTTGTTATTGTGCTTAAATTGTGTTTGATTAGCGTCAATGCATATTAGATTATATGTGTAATTCGATGGATTGCATGTTTAATTGGACTTGTAACAATGAATTGTTATTAATCTCTTATGAAAATAGTTAAGTTAATAATGAAAGTTGCTAAAGACTAATCTTAATGCCATGTAAGTTGATTTGATTTCAAGATGTTAGTAATCAATTAAGTTGGGAGAGAAAGGATTGTTTTTTATAGAAAATAATTCGGAATTACGTTTCTAGCCTTAGAACTTGTGTACTTGTAGTGTTCGCATCAATTGTTGTGTGCTCGATCTTTCCACGCAGTTGATATATAGGACGAGAGTTTGTAGAAGAATTGTTCCTTCCCCTGCCTCTAGATCTTCCTCCTCTCTGAGGAGATTGAGAATTTCCACAGTTTCCTTGATTTTGATTAGAAAATGGTGAACATTTTTTCTGTCTCTCCACACTAGCATAAGTGGTTGAAGCTTGGTTCATAGTGACAGCCACTTTGGAAGATTGAAGATGATCCATACATTGTTCAGACAAATTCATGCTTTGTATCACACAAAAAATTGGTATAAATTATTCATCAAGTCTAGCCAGAAGATAGGAGGGGCAAGTACGCATATCCATAGGAAAGCCAGCAAGATGTAAATTATCAAAGTAGTTTTTCGTGGGGGTTAGGTAATCTTCCATTTTGGAGTTACCTTTCCGAGTTTATTGCAACATTTGGCGATTGAAGTCCTCTTGGGATCTTGATGAACACCAAAGTATTCTTGAATGGATTCTCAAAGAGCTTTTGTTTCATCGTGACCCATAACTTGAGCAGCAACTGCAGGAGACATTAAGTTGTACAACCAGCCCACCAGTAGTTGATTAGCAGCCAACCATATGTCATATTCTGGGTTAGGCAGCAGAAGACCCTTTGGTTCATCCTCACATGGAGGAATAATAATCAATTGCTCAAGAGGAGGAGTCTTCCCGATTAGATGTCCCTTAAGTTTGTAGCTTCTTAGAATTGGTATAACTATATTTTGCCATAAAAGGAAGTTTCCTTTGTCGAGTTTAAGGGAGGTCACGTGGTTGAGAAGATTTGTGAAAGCAGGGGTACTGACTGGCATGGTTCTAGATCTCACTTGGTACCTGTTAGGATCGAGTTGGATCTCTTGGTTGGTTTTGATCTCTTGGTTGGTTTTGATTACAGGATGGAGCTGGATAAAGGTGGCCGGAATGAGATGGTAGGATATGTAGAAGTGGATTTCTCTTGAGCGGGTTGCCGGAATGAGATGGTAGGATATGTAGAAGTGGATTTTTCTTGAGCGTTGGCCATGATTCCGCTCTGATACCAAGTTTGATTTTGAGAGAACAAGACAGACCACAATTGATGAAGAACTTTTTTTCCTCATATTTCATTCCGTTAGAAAGCATAAAATACAAAGCTTCCTTAAATAGGAAGAAGAGAAAGATTTAGTTTGGAGTGATTTTAGGACCAATTAGGTGAACATAATCTAACCAAATAAATAAGTTACAGATATGCAAAACCAATCTAGATAACAAACAGTAACAAAGAATAATCAGTAGCCAGGAAACGTCAAGTCTTAACAGGTTATTATTATTATTATGATGAGTAATTGAGATGGGGATGGTACTTTGGATTTCATTTTATTTTAGTCCCTATATTTTCAAACCTCCAAAATTCAGACCGTGGAGTTTTAATAAATCTTAAATTTAGTTCATGCGCTAATTAGTTTATTGTTGCTTGTTTTTTAAGAAAAAAATTAGTCTATATTAGCATTCGTTTTACACATTTGGAAATTTTATTCACATGGTGTCTTTTCTTGCATGAAAATTATTAATATTATTTAAACATTTTTATTACAAATAGATTTTGAATGACTAAATTTAAAATTTATTGAAAATAAATTACCTAAATTTAAAATTTATTAAAAGTACAATAACTAAATTTGGACAATTATAAATACACAGGTTAAAATGGGGTTGAACTCAAAGTACTGGAACTGAATGGTACTTTATCCATTAATGGATCCTAAACTTACAAATTTCTAGATTTAATGATGAATTTGTTTGTTTTTAATTCTAAATGACTTACCCTATACTTACAAATTTCTAGATTTAATGATGAAATTTGTTGTTTTTAATTCTAAATGACTTACCCTAGAAGTATAAAATGATCTCCCCCAAATTTTAAGTTTAAATAATAATTTGATCATTGTACTTTTAGCTTTACTTTATTTTAGTCCATGTATTATCAAAATATTCAATTTGGCCCCTATACTTTTAACTTTTCTTCATTTTGGTCCATCTTTTATTAAAATATTCAATTCGATCCCTATACTTTCAACTTTTATTCATTTTGGTCTATGTATTCTTCAAATGTCCATTTTGATCCATGTGCTTTTAAAATTTAAGAGGTTTAAAATTCACTTTAATGTCACTCTTTTCTACGATTGTTTTTGTAACTATCCATTGTCTTTGATCATAGACAATTATAAGCATTTGAGTTTTGTTTCAATTCGGTCTCTAAGTTTTAAAATTTACACTTTTTAACTTTTAATTTTTCACTAAATACACACTTTTCAACTTTAGCAATAATGTTCATTAATTAATTTATAATTATGAAGTGAAATTTTAATTTTCGTTTTAATAATGATGGAAAAAAGTGAACTTAATTAATTATAATTCTTTTAATTATTTTTAATTAATTAGTAGACATTAACACTAAATATGGAAAGTGAGTATATAGTGAAAATTTTAAGTTAAAAGTGTAAATCTTGAATCTAGAGACCGAATTGAAAAAAGGAAAGAAAAAAGAAACCCTCAGGTTAAAGAATGCAAGTTTAGGACCCTTTAAGATTGATTCATAAGGCACTTTAGTGGACATATTACTTTCTTGAAATGTGTGGGTTCTTGAGTAGGGGGAAGACTAGAGAAGCTCTCTTAAATCCTAATTTGAGTTCTAGGGTTTTGAATTAAAGGAAACTTGCATACACACACATGGGAGATGGTAAGATTTGACCTTGAATGTTTATAACAATATAGATATGTTTGAATGTTTTTACTTAAGTGTCTAATATGTTGTTCTTTGAGGCATGAGTCAATAGCACACTTATTTTGAATTTTCCTATGGTTCTGTTCTATGTTTGCTCGGGACTAGCAAATCTCTAAGTTTGGGATGGTGAAACGCACCTAAAATGTGTGTTATTTACTCTTTATTTAGGGATGCGTTTATTAGATTTAATGTGTTTGCTAGTGGATTTCAAGTTAAAGTGGAGAAAAATAGTTTCGAGAGTCAATGGAATCAAACCGAGCTAAAATCGAACGAAAACAGAGGAAAAACCCTAAAAAAAAGGACAACGTAATACATGAGCGTCGCTACACTACCCCGTTACGCTCTAGACTCGAGAGCAACAATTTTGGCAATCATCAGAGCGTAGCGACGTTGAGCAAAGCGTAGTTACACTCATCTGAGTGTAGCATTAAGCTGTGGAAAATTGGCCAGAGCGTCGCAACGCTCTAAGGTAGCGTATCTCTTTCCAAAAATAAAAAAAAATTGCAATTTCGAAAATTAATTGGGCTCTAAATTTTTTACATTAAAAAAATTAGGAGGTCCTCAGCAACCTTAATTATCAGATTTTGGAGTATTTGAGACTTAGAGAGAGAGTTTAGAGCAAAGTATGATGTATGAAGATACCATGATGCCGGAAGGTTTGAGGATCGTTGGAAGGACAAATTCATCCCGAAGACGAGCTTAAAAGCCAGATAACTTCTCTTTCCTTTCTTTATTCTTCATTTAATTGTTGTATTTTGTAGTTCTAATGTGAATTTTGTCTATGGACGCCATGCTAGGCTAAATTTCTCATTTTTTAGGGGTAGATGAATTCTTAGGTTTAAATTGTTGAACATTTGCTTCTGATGTTAATTACATCTATGCTTTCTAGCATGACCGTTCTTAATGCTTTTGAATGTTTGATCAATGTTTGAATGATTTCATGGTTTAGAATCTTGCTTGAACAAATAAGTGTTAGATTAGATCATGCATGTTAAACTATCATTTGAAATCACAGAAAGTAGTTGGATAACGGTAGAGATTGCTAATGGAGGTTCTCAATGCTTTGCTTAATCATCTAGTTTCAAGTGATTAGTAATTAAAATATAAGTAAAAGAAAATATTGTTTTCAAAAGATTCAATCCGGATAAAAGATTTCTAGATCTAGGTGTTTTGTTAATATCTTTAAGAGCGAGAGAATATAAGCAAGTCTTTCGTAGCGAGAAGCGAGATGCGAGAGCGAGAGTTTATAGCGAAAAGTGAGAGCGATTAGTGAGATTTTAACATAAACCAAAATTTTGTAACTGACTTTTCTTATTTACTATTTTGAAGAAATGATGGGAAGCAACTGTTTATTCGACATGGTGGGACATGGGATAATAGTAAACAGAGCTATGATTGAGGTGTTTTAAAGGGCATCATGGTGCCAATCACATTGAGCTACCAAGAACTGAAAGACCGGGTATACGTAATAGTAAGGGTCGATTCATCAGAATTCAATATTGTAATGAGGGTTCAATATAAGATGGACTCATATTGACTGCGGTATGCCTAAACGAAGACAACGCTATTGGATTTTTGTTGGTTGATTTGGATCGTAATAGACCTCAGATTTTTGTTAGTGTCGAGAGGAACCATCAAGACAGGACCGTAGATGAAATTCGTACAAAACATCAAATAGAACAACGGATAGAACAACACACTATTGTTAAGCCTGATATTTTTCCTTCTGTGGTCTCTATGGGAAATGACGATACTAACCCATAGGATGAGACGATGAAGCGTGGCGTGCGAGGAAAATTGCTTTCAAGATTGCGAGGGGGACTTTCGATAAAGGGGTGCTCATGCCCGTCGCCACTCAACTTTGAATTAGTGAAGCTTAGGCGAGGGACTCTGTCTTCCTTTGGGTGGTCCACGTACACAACCCATTCATTATATTGGATGTCTCTATACTACCTTTCGGCACCAAACAGTGTGAGGACTGTGGTGATAATCGTTTGCATGACTAACAAGGAACGCATTGTTAAGTAAATATGAACACGTAACAACAAATACAAAAAAAAAGTTTGTAAACAGTTTGTAAATGAGACGATGAAGCGTGGCGTGCGAGGAAAATTGCTTTCAAGATTGCGAGGGGGACTTTCGATAAAGGGGTGCTCATGCCCGTCGCCACTCAACTTTGAATTAGTGAAGCTTAGGCGAGGGACTCTGTCTTCCTTTGGGTGGTCCACGTACACAACCCATTCATTTATTTGGATGTCTCTATACTACCTTTCGGCACCAAACAGTGTGAGGACTGTGGTGATAATCGTTTGCATGACTAACAAGGAACGCATTGTTAAGTAAATATGAACACGTAACAACAAATACAAAAAAAAAGTTTGTAAACAGTTTGTAACTCACAGTAGGAGAGTTGAAAACATCTCTCAGTAGTGTTATGTTGGGGAGTGAGTAAATATATGCCCAACATAGAAAACAGGGCACCGCATTCTCGTTCAGCCGAACCGCAGCTACACCGACAATTGTGGATATGGTCTCGTATGCCCAAACCTAACAGACACTTGTAGTTAGCTATAAATTAAAATGCAGTAAATAACGATAAAGTATTCGAATGGTCGATACCTGGAATGCGTGAGGGAAGCCGGGGAGATTATACTTAACCACATACTTCTGGTTGGTACGAATCTTCTGCTTGTATGCAGAAACCTTGTCCCTCAAGGCTTTCTGAAGGTTACTAAATGTCCTCTCCCATATATTTTGGCCCAATCCTGACTGTTGAAGAAATCTAGGTCATCCACATCATCTAGCAACGACTTATCGATGTTGCCCTTTGTCTTATCTTTTCCAATCAACCCGAGCTCATACATGTAGACAACACCTTCATTGCATCTAGGTCAGTCTCAAACTGAAGCCTCTTGTAATGCTCTTCAAAGGCGGTCAGGTGGATCTTCGCCTCATGCAAATTATGGAAGTACTTTGTTCGAAGTGCACCAGTCACTTGGCCCGTGCGAGGTATGATCACAGGTGACCTCCAAAGTCTAATCACCAATAAGAATTCATACTTGGAGAACTTCACATTATGTCCATTAAGGCAGAAGTACATGGACTCAGCACTACTGTTCTCAACGTGTACCTCCCTCAACAGAATGTAATGGACTAATGGACTATTGAATACTATGTCCATGTCCACAAACCTCCCAAAAACGGTCCTCTTAAACATATCGAATTGCCTATATGTAAGCTTCTCTTTGATAGTCTTCAACCTCATAGTGATGACAATCTAGTAGCTTGGGCAGGAAAACAGTCTTCAGTATAAATCTTGAAGTTAGTCATCTACTAGTGCAAGTAAAAAATAAAATTAGAGAAAGGAAAAGACAGCTATCTCAAAATTAACATTCTGTAAATCCTAAATCTCAATCTTGACTGTGGTCAACTGGACTCTTCATTCTCGACTCTCGGTTCTCGAATTTGGGCTCTCGATCCTCTACTCTCGGCTCTCAAACCCCTAAGCCCTAAATCTCGATAAACATATCAGTACACTCGAACTCACTCTCGTCTCCTATAGTCTCAAACTTACTCTCGTCTCCTACATCCGATCTCATTTCATTCTTTCGTGCCTTAGTCCCCTTCATCCCCTAAACCCTAATCTATTATACAATTCGGGCACTTCTACAAATCCTAACATGCAGTAGAAAACGAAGTGAAACGCAAATGAAAGCCAAAACGCAGACTAAAACGTAAATGAAAGTCAAAATGCAGACCGAAACGCAAACGAAAGCAACATAAAGGCATACCTTTAGAGATAAACGAGAGAGGAGAGTCTGAAGTTGTGAGGGAGAGGCGGGAAGAGTCGGTCGTCTAGTGGTGTTCATCAGTAGATCGAGAGTGAGAGAAGTGAGAATCGAGAGAGAGAACTTGTGGGGTCGGTCGATATATATATCATATGACTTTTGAAATCCATTCTAACGGTTGAATATCAGCTTACGAGAAGCGAGAGCGAGATACGAGACGCGAGAGTGGGTTACGCGAAGCGAGAGCGATATCGTAGATGAAGTCAACTTGTATTGACCGACGTGGATTGAGATCAAGAGCCAAGAGGGGTAACCGAGATATGAGAGTTGAACGTGCGAAAGGGGCCTCTACGTATCGTTTGTGGGGGCGATGTGGTAATTTCACACGACACTGATGCCAACAGAAGGCCATATATCATTGAAAATCTAGGAAGAGGTCAAATTTCATTTGGGCACTTTATTTTGGGCCATCCGTAGACATTTTTATCACTATTTGTTTCTCCTCATAAAATACTTATCCCTCCCCCTCTCAAACCCTTTTTTCTCTCCTTCAATTTTTTATCACTCTATTTTTGTCCTCTAATATTTTGTCCTTTTTTATAATGGATGATACCAAATCACCAAAAAAAAAAATTTTAAAAATTAAAAAAAATCATCCCTAATTCAAAACACACATTTAATCATATCAAAATCATGATAAAACCAAACATTAGATCAATGATCTACAATAATAATTATAGTTAAGAGTCTGCTTGGAAAGGACAAAAAACAATTATTTGAAAATTTTAACTATTTAAGGGCATGTTTGGGAGTGATAGTTGGGATAGTGATTTGATAACAAGAGATTTAAAAACAATTGATTTTGTAAAATTGATTTTTAAACAATCATGTTTATGTTTGGTTCCAATTTTTTAAAATTGATTTTTAAATATTTAAAAGTGATTTTTGAATTATTATGTTTGGTTCTAAAAATAATTTTAAATTACTAAATTACTAAAAATGGTATTTTATAATTATAAATTTATTTAACTAAATAATTATAATACATATTTTTTTTATTAATATTTTTTTTTTGTTTTATTGCTAAATTTAGTCCTTATACTTTCAATAAACTTTAAATTTAGTTCTTCAAAGTTAATTTGTATCAAAATCAGTTAAATAATAATAATTTTCATAAACAAAGAAAAAATACTAGTGAATATAGTTTCACCATTTATGATAAATAATAGCTTTTTTTAAAGAAAAAACTACAATAAACTAGTTGCATGACGACTAGTTTTAAGATTTATTGAAATTATATGGATAAAAAAAAATTTATTAAAAAAAATACATTAACCAATATGGAACAAAAATCCAAATTGCATAAACCAATATGATATTTTTACCCTTTGAAATTTTTTTTAGGGGATGAGAGGAGTTTAATTGCTAAAGACTTCCCATAATGGTCCAATCACATCAAAAGTTTGGCTTTCTTTGGTTGTACTATGACGGTTGTTGGGCTAAAAAGAAAAAAAAGTTGTGATTCCTGGTCAATCACCAAAAGGAAAAATTACTTGGTTAGTGATACTTCAAAAATCAATTGATAGTGATTTTTTATTTTCCAAAATCAACTTTATTTTCTTGCCAAACATAATTATTTTAGAAGAAAGTGATTTTGACAATGGCAAAAGTGATTTTAGCCATGTCAAAATCACTCCCAAACACACCCTAAATTGTTTGATAAAAGTACTTACTAGTAATTCACCTAGCATCACTTAAAATTTATTTTGGGATACAAAATACAGTAGCTTATGAAATCAACTTTCCCACTAAAACGTGTCTTCTACAAATATATTAAAAATCTAAATTCTATCCTTGTGTGAGTGTGTATATATTTATCAAATAATTTAAACAAAATTTTAATTACAATTTAAATCATATAACATTTTAAATACTTATAAATTACAAATTAAATATCAATATAAAGAAATTGCAATGATATGCCTACTTTGTTTATTATAGTTAAATCATAAAATTTTAGTATTGACTTGTCAAACACCATAACATAACCTGCTTTTTTAAGTTTAAAATTGAAATTTATTAATCACTCATTTACGTTATAGCTCATAGCTATAAAGTACAGAGTAAATGAATCATACATAAATTCATAAGTAAAAAAGAAAACATGCCTCAATAATATATCATATGACTACTTTGCAAATGCATCCAATAAGTTAGCAAAGTGCAATGAAAAAAAAAAAAAAAAAAGAATTAAAGAGGAAAAAAAAATAAGGGAATGCCAATAGTCTCTGAAGGCTGTGAAACTAATGCCTCTTGATTTTTATGTTACAAACTCAAATACACTTTTCTTTTTCCTTCTCAGAACCGCCTTTAAAGGATTAAAGAGAAAAGAAAAAAAGGAAAAAAAAAAAAACTATTCACTATACCACAGCAGCATTGCACATTTAAGGCTTACAAAGCTAGAAAATTAGGCAAAAAGAAATAGGAAAAGAAAAAAAAATCAGAAACAGGATACATTCTCTGAGAAGAGAAAGTTGCAAGTTGAATATATGGAAGCTGCAGCAGCCCCCACAGCTAATGCTCTTTCTGTGCTATTCATTTTCCTTGTTCTACAAAAACAAAAACAAAAAAGTACCATTTACATAAAGTTTGATCTTCTTATTACCATCTCAAACAGGCTTGGTGTGTGTTACAAGGATTATCTTAATTAGTATGCTGAGATATCATCAAACGACGTCATAGAAACCTCATCGAAAGATATGCTTTTAACTCTGGTTTCAATTTAGTCACTATCGTCCTCATGCTTAGATTAAAGTTTACTAAACTGACTCTACTGTTTGTAATGAGTAACGAAAAGCCAATGTAGTAAATTATTTGTGGATGCAACAAATAAGGGATTAAAAACATTATTTTGTTTGGAGCGCAACAAACAGTGTCGGTTAGATTTATGAGACTTCTTTCTTTAATGCAGCCACAAATCACTCGGTTGGGTAAGGGTTGAATTTGTGATATTTCTCACTAATGATAGAGATGTCCGGTAAATGTTAATCAAATGATATAAATCCTGATGAGGCTGTAGGTTCCTAGTTATAGTTATATTAGGATTATTAATGTGTTTATGAGCAAGGAGATTATTAATGTGTTTATGAGCAAGGAGATTATTAATGTGTTTATTAGGATTATTATATTAGGATTATTAATCCCTTATTTGTTATGGTTCTTAGTAAATAGAGGGAGTGAGTTGGGAGCAAGGTGTGTATCATTTTGGTAGGAATTTCTATGTGGGGACTTGGGAGAGTGAGCCCTCTCAAAAGGCTAGTGGTATATTTTAGGGAAAAATAAGCTTTTGGTCCCTAATGTTTCAAATTGGCCATTTTAGTCCCAGAGTTTTCAAGAAAATGTTTAAAAGGTCCCTCAACTAATAATCTAATAAATTTGAACCTAAAATTGATTAAATATATGATGTGGCAAGATGACTTGGACATTTCTTTTTTTTTTAATCTAGCCCTCACTATTCTTTCTATTCTCTTTCTTCCCTCCTTTTTCTTCTCTTGTTCCCTCTCCTCTATCTCCATCTTCTCTATTTCTGTCATTTTTCAATAGAATCAAGAAATTTCATGCACCTTCTTCCCCAAGGCAGTGTAGAACTTCTCAAACTAAATTTTCACACTAAAATTTTCAACTGAATCAAGAAAAATTCTCTCATCAACCGAACATCACCTTCTCTGGAAGTGTCAGTTTGTGAGTTCTATTTGGAATGATCTCTTCCAGGAGTTTGATATATCGCTGGCTCGACAAAGGGATGTTTGGTTGATGATCGGAGAGTTCCTCCTCCATCCGCCCTTCAAAGAGAAAGGTCGTTTTATTTTGCTTGTGAGGATGTGTGCGTTATTGTGGGATCTTTGGGGAGAGGAATAATAGAGTGTAATTATGTGGTCTTTGTTGAGGTTTCATGCTTCTCTTTGGGTTTCGGTCTCGAAGTCCTTTTGTAATTATAGGCTACCAATATCTTACTTAGTTGGAAACTCTACCTTTAGTGAAGTTTCTTGTGGGCTTGGTGTTTTTTGTATGCCCATTGTATTCTTTTATTTATTTATTTTTTTTCTCAATGAAAGCAGTTATTTCCATGTCTAAAAAAACAAAAAAAAAAAAACCCACATTTCATTCTCACCTTCTTCCCCAACGCATTGATGTGTTACTGTGTTGGCTAATTACTGTGTGAGAAGTAATTAGTGTGTTACTTTGTGTAAATTTCCCCCATTGCTGTGTTACTGTAGTTAATTAGTGTAAGTTTCCCTCATTGCTATGTTACAGTGTTGGCTATTGATAAATTTAGTGTGAGAAGTTTTACACTGCGTTTGAGTAAAAATGACAGAAAAAAGAGAAGATGGAGATGGATGAGAGGGAACAAGAGAGAGGAGGAAGAAAGAGAAGAGAAAGAAGAGAGAGATGACCAAAATTAGAGAAATATATATATTTTCCAAGTCACGTTGCAACATCATATATTTAGTCAATTTCACATTTAAATTTATTAGATTTACTGGTTGAGGGACTATTTAAACCTATTATTGAAATCTCAATGACTAAAATGACCAATTTGAAACATTAGAACCCAATGTACCTATTCTTGAAAACTCAAGGACCAAAAGGGTATTTTTCTCTATAGTTTAACTTCTCTTAAGTTTGCAGTATATTACTATCTTTGAGTGTTTTATTTACTTGTGTCCTTGAGTATTCCTTGTTAGGTGCTATCTGTTAAATCACCAATTGACCCAAAAGCTTAAGTTGATGGGTGAAGGCAAATTTAATATTATATCATCTAACACTCCCCTCACTTGTGAGCTTGAAATATGAAGAAAACTCAACAAGTGGAAATGAATATTAATTGGAGAGGATGCAATTATTTCAAGCTCACAAGTGGAAATGAATATTAATGGGAGAGGAAACAATATTGCAGGGACTTGAACACAAGACCTCCCTGGAGCACCTTCTCTGATACCATGTTAAATCACCAATTAACCCAAAAGGTTAAGCTGATGAGTGAAGGCAAATTTAATATTATATTATCTAACAATATCCTAACAGAAACTTTTGAAAAGCCTAGCAACTAAATTGAAATTAAGGTTGAAGTAAAAGATGTGGAAGATTTGCAAATGAAAACTGGTACACATAATTATGACAAATGATTTTATAGCATAAGACCTAAAGAGGCATGTGGCCAGAAATTAAGTTTAGAGAGCCTAACCTCGAGTCAGTTTCTCCTGGTTGCTGCGTGCCGAAAGCTGCATTTGTCTGAACATGAGTCAGGCCTTGATCACAATGGATCTGCATTTCTTTTACTTGGTTCAACCAACTTTCCTGAAGTTCAAAGGCAGAATCAATTGTAAATAGCATATTCAGCCTATTGATTGGATTCATTGTCCAAGGAAAATGTATGAAATCTCAAAGCAGAAACGTGAATTCTCGTGCACATGAAAGCAACCAAAAAGTAGAATGTCGAGTACTATACTTACTAATTGTTTCTCTTCTTCAGCAAGAGCTTTATCCATTTGATCAAACAGTTTTGTCCATCTTGCTTGATGGAGATCAGCAGGGGAAACAACTGAAGTTTCTTCCTGAGAACTCTTCACAACGTATGGATCATTCTCTTCATTAGATGGAAATTCTTTAGATATTAGAAATGGCAACTCTGTAGAAATTACTGCTCGAACTCTTTTTTTACTTCGTCGCAGAGCTGCATAAAGGCATATGTCAGGTTCAATTCTAACAGCCAAATGCAAATACAAAAGAATAAGAAAGTTACCTGAAAGACGCCCTTTGATGTCCTGATGTATTAAATCCAGCCATTGAGACGCAACGGTAGCAGCTGAATAACAATCAAACACATGTAATGACATAAAGACACGGGATATGTTTGAACAGTTAGAGATGAATAAGGTATACTAGAGGTACTAACCTTTAAGAGAGAGAGATGAAATACATGTCAAATTTCCTTCTTCATCATTAGAAACTGGACTAGCATTCTCAGACACAGCATGTGATGATGAAAGCTCAAGTGCAAGAGTCTCTTTTTCGTTTGTAGTATTCGATTGTGAAGCATAATTTTTACCAATGGCTCGATCTAACATGATTTGTCCATGGTCTGCACCATCAGCCTCAGTTATCAATGATCTTGTCAAGGAGCATCCTCTTTTTTGCCTGCCAGCAGAAATATTATTTGAAGAGCCATACCCTTGAGAAGAGCCAAATACATCTATGTCTGGGTCATGGGTGTTTTCAAGATCCCTTTTGGCTCCTGCTTTAGCGGCATGTCTTTTTTCTGATAGAAGCCTATTGGCTAGGCGTTCGTTTTCTTGTTTTTCAGACCTTACAATCGCCTCAATAATCGAATGGACCTGTTTCCGATTTCTTACATGGTTTATGATCCCAGGATTGAGTTCAGTAAGCAAACCACTTGGAGCAGCAATCTTTGTGAACCGATCAATCTGTTCTTTCTTTGCAAGTTCCAACTTCTTCTCTCTTTTTGCGATCTCCATTTTTTTCTTAAGGGCATCGTTTTTACTTCTCCTCCCACGTTGCTTTGGCGCCGGTATGCCTCCATGAGAAGCCGAGAGAAATCCATTTTGCTTCATCTCCTTCCAAATACTTAGTGGATCTTTCTCGCCCAATGGACCTGTAGAGCTAGCACATTCGGAGGAATTGAACTTCAACTCATGTATCTGGGGGGTGAGCAGTTTCCAGGTTTATTGAGCTAGAAACATCTTCTACATTGAGGTCTAAATCAATGCCTCTTGCAGCTACATGAGTGCCATTGGTCTTCCTGCGCCTGTGTTGTTTTTTAGAAATGTTAACCAAATCCATGTTATCAGAACCTGAACTTTTAGCAACACAAATTTCAGTATTAAGATCCAGCGGCCTAAGGGCAGTGCTGACCCGCCCCAACAACGTGTTAGTCTCATCTGCCTTCTTCGCTAGAGAGGCATTAACATCCAATTTCTTAGACACATCAATTGCCCGTGACCTCTCTTCTTCAACCATCCGACATTCCTCACTAACTTCGTCCATTTTCAAACAAGTCTCCTGATGAACATTTATCGCTTGCCACCACCATTTGAGAATAAGAGAAAAAATCTCAATATAAAACAGAAGAGAACAATCCAAAAGACTATAAAAGCCATTGAAAGTGACTTCCCAGCAAGAAAAAGGCACTGAAAAACGAAGCAGAAAGATTATAAGACAGCTCCATAGCCAATCCAGTCCAAGCAATTCACAAAACCAGCAAAAAGCATTTAAGCAATGTACAGAACCAAACATTTCCTTACCAGCATTCCAAGATTTCAAAAAAGAAGTAAAAAACCCCAAAATCAAGATTCAAAATTCCTACCTTGAGAACCACACATGAATCCAGAATCTGGCAACTTTATCCTCTTAAGATCAGCCCCACACTTTTCTTCAAAATTACTACTACTCCGAACTAGTTAATTAACAAAGAACCAACCTTGGTTTTCGATCTAGGTGTGGACAAAAACAGGTCTGAAACGATTGTGGAATCGCACCGATCATCCATAAGGTTAAAACCCAGTAGAAATCGAAGATAATGGTGTAAAAAAATCAAAAGAAAGGCATGGTTTGTTGAAAGAATCGGAGAAAAGGAGCGAACTTGAAAGGATTGGCGCGCAATCTACAAGTTATCTGAAAATGGAAGAGGGTTAGAGCTGAGAATCGGATTGAAGAGGTTTGTGGGTTAGGGTTTTTTTTTTTAAGCTGCAGATCTACAGAGTTTGAAATTTGCAAATTAAAAAAAAAAAAAAAAAACAAAAAAAAAACAAAGGGCAAAAGAAGGTTCGTGGCGATTTGAATTGGAGTGATGGGAAGAGAGCGGGATGGATTTTGAAAATACTGCACCATCGCCAAAAACACATTCGCTAAAAATGGAGGGCACAAATTAAAAATATCTTCAAGGATTGAAATTGAATTCCTTTTTTTTCTTTTTTTTTTTTTAATTGTTTGATTGCCAATTTTTACCAAGTATGTCATCTTGCTCCTCTGCTTTCCTTGTTATATTTTATTTATGGTTTAAATACTATTTAATTCTTAAATTTTTAATTTTCTTTTAACATTTTAAACCTTATATTGTGAAAAAGTCTATTAGGTTTTAAATTTTTAAAAATAGATTATATTAGTCAGCATTATTAATTTTTTAAACTAATGAGATATTTGGGGTAGTAAGTTGAATTATGTTGTTTGGGGTTGTTTACTTTAGATAGTTAATTTTATGAAAAATTGTAATGATAGCAAAAGAGATGAGGAAAATTGCATTCATAACACTAGTCTTTTTAACTTTGCAATTATAGCAAAAAAATTTAACAACCAATTTTTGTTTTGTAGAGTATTCTAAATTTGTCCTTATTTGAATATTTAACTTCATTGTTATTCTTTCCTTTTTTTTATTTTATGTAGATTCTCACTTGCTCATGCCTTTATTCTTTTATAGCAAAAGAGATGAGGAAAATTGCATTCATAACACTAGTCTTTTTAACTTTGCAATTATAGCAAAAAAATTTAACCACCAATTTTTGTTTTGTAGAGTATTCTAAATTTGTCCTTATTTGAATATTTAACTTCATTGTTATTCTTTCCTTTTTTTTATTTTATGTAGATTCTCACTTGCTCATGCCTTTATTCTTTTCTCACTTGATTTTATGTGAGTTTGGTTTATGTCTCTCCCTCGTATCATCTTTTTTGCTTTGAATTACATAAGATTTGAGATTTTTTTTTCTCTATTTATTTTTCATTATTTGTTTCTCGATTTTGATTAATTAGGTTTTCTTCATTGTTTTTCGTCCAATTTGATTTCTTTGTGATTTTGATTAATTTTTATTCGATTATGGCAGATCTATGTGGTTCATTTTGATGGATAAGTTTTTGCATTGGATATCAAATAGATATTGCAATTTATCCGTCTGTTTTGTTCCATGTGATTCACTTCAACCTTCAAACTCAATACTTATCTAGAGATATTGTACTACTTGACATACCTAATCTAATATAAAAGTTTAAATACTACTTTGGTCCCTCTACTTTTGGGATTGGTTCATTTTGGTCCCTGTACTTATTATGGTCTCTATACTTTCAACTTTAATTCATTTTAGTCCTTGAAGTTTCAAAAAGTGACCATTTTATTGCCTTAAAAATGAAGTAAAAATGACAGTGAAGGAACAAAAATGGTCACTTTTTGAAAGTTCAAGGACTAAAATGAACCAAAGTTGAAAGTATATGGACCAAAATAAACATTTTGAAAGTATAATGACCAAAATGAACCAAAATCAAAAGTACATGGATTAAAATAGTATTTAAACCTAATATAGATTATATTAGACATCCATAATTGTATTTCAAGTGTATAAGTAGTATATCAGATATCAAATAAATTTCAAGTATGTCAATAATATATCAGATATCAAAAACACCTTTCAAGTATATGAGTACTGTACCATACATCTATCGGTATATCAATTATATTTTACACATTCATTATTATATCTTAAGTATATAAGCAGTATATGAGATATCCATAAATGTATTTTAAGTATATCAGCAGTACGTATATCAAATATCAATCAAGGTTTTAGTATATCAATAGTATATATCATATATTAGTCAAGTTACGTAAAATGGAAAGTGAACATCATCATGTATGATTTTTTTTTTTTTTTTTGCAATTTTTTAATCTTTTTCTTTATATTAAAAGTGATCATTTATGTATTTTTGAAATTTTTATACATGCCAATTTTTTCATTATCGTCATATGTTATTTTATTTTTGTTCGATTCCTTTTTTATTCTGATTTGTTTTGGTTTGATTATCTAAGATCTCTAGATTTTTTAATGTTCTTTCATTCGATTTGGTGATTTTTTTCTAGGATTAGGTTCTGATAAATTATTCTATTTTTAAAATCAAATTTTAATGGGATATCATATGTATAATGGATATACCAAAATTGTAGCAAATCAGCTGTATATCAGTTATATAATTGATATACCAAAATTAATTATATCAATTTTATAATTGATATATTAAGGCTGGTAACCACCATTGATAAACCAAAATTCATGTTAACTAAAAATTGAATACTCAAATAACCACATTTGATATACTAAACTACTGATATACCTAATATTTTTATATTAGTTTGACTGGTTATATTATTTGGGATTGGTCAATAATTAATTTACTTAGGTTCAGAGTTTTGTTTTATAATTATTACTAAATTGATTTTGTTGTGGAAAAAACTATATGTTGTCTAGAGATATTGTATTGTTTGATATACTTAATATAATTATTGCTAAATTGATTTTGGTGTGGAAAAAACTATATGTTGTCTAGAGATATTAGTATATCAATAGTATATCAGATATCAAAAACATCTTTCAATATATATGAGTTGTGTATCAGACATCTATCGATATATTAATTGTATTTCATCAATTATATTTAAAACATCCATTTTTATATTTCAAATATATAGGTGGTATATGAGATATCAATAGTATATTAGATATCAAGCAATTTTTAAGTATATCAATAATATATCATATATCAATCATTTTTCAAGTATATCAATAGTAGATTAGATATCAAACAACTTTTAAATATACCCACAGTATATCTGATATCAATCTAATTTGGGCAAAATGATAAATGAATCACATATTTTAATGGCCTAGAGAAGTACTTTTTGGACTTTTCTAAATTAGCAAGTGGGTTGAGCTTGTTTTGTTGGTTATTTTTCAAACTTGAAAATTTGGAGTCACGACCTTAAATTTTTTTTTTTTTTTTTTGCTAGCAGTGTATTTGCTCCTTAATTTATTTGTGAAGTTAATAATTTGTGTTTTGAATACGGATTTTGCGTACGTTATGATTTTCAATTTTACTCAAACTTGATATGAGATTAAATATGAATGTAATAATTTTTTTTTTTTGAGAAACGAATTTTCTTAATTTGAAATACTTAAATTTTAATTTTAATTTTTTTTAATAAAAAAAATAAATATTTGGGGTAAATTTTAGAATATGTCCGAAAATTTTTACATTCAATCTGATTCTTGAGAAAAGCAATTTCATGATCTCTTTTTTAAACCCAACTTTTGGATCTAGGCTTATTTGAACTTAATCTAGTCCTTTTTTATGATTCTTATTATTTGAGTTTAATCCAATCCATTTCCTATGAGCCCGGACTAAAATAGCTTCAAGTCCAATTGTCACATTACATAATTTAATTGGACTAGTTGACCCCATATGATGGATCATTGTTTAGACACGTGTCGTTATTTGATTTGCCAATTTTTCATATCTCTTAATTATATTTCATATGATGATGGTGTAAATTTGTAATCGGTCTCACATTTATCAATCACTATGTTCAAGTAATGATGTGACAATTTGTGATTGTAGACAGAGAAAATTCGGCCAATCACAAATTGACACATCATTGATTTAAATTAATGATTGATAAATTTGAGAGCAATTACAAATTTACATGTATCCTCAAATTAAATTAAGAGACATAAAAGTTGGCAAATCAAATGATGCTACTTGTTTAACCATTGCTCCATCAGGCAATGCCAGCTTGTCCAATCAAATTATGTCACATGACAATTGGGCCCGAATCTAGTCATCTTGGGTTTATTAAAATAATTTTAGTCAAACTTAAATAAAAATCTATTAAAAAAAGATTAATTTAAGTTCAAGCCCAAAAGTTGGGCCGAAAGTCAATCAAGCCCAAGCTCATATGGGGTTTTCCAAAACTCTATAAATGGATAAGGTCACCCTTCATTTGAGACATAGAGTTAGAGATTGAAGAAGCCAACACTCAGACATTTATAGCCATCTATTGATTCTTTGAGAATTTCAATATTCAGAATTCATAAGATTCAAAGACTGGAAGACTTCATCAACATATTGAGCATCTCTTCTCTAACAAATTGATCGTCTCTTCTTCACCAAATTGATCTTCTTTTCGCCATCTACAAATTGAAGATTGATCTCCCCTAATTTGAGAATAAGCCCATCAGCCCTTAGATCAAAGTCAACCGATTAACAAGCTAGAGGTCAATCTAAATCGATCAACAAGCCAGAAGCTGATCCAAATCGATCAACGAGCTAGAGACCGATCCAAACCGATAAACAAGCCAAAGGTCAATCCTCCAAAAAGATCAACAAGCCAGAGACTGATCCTCCAAGAAGATCAACAAGCCTAAAAGATCGACGATTAAGAAGAACAACAAAACCAAAGGCCGATCATCAAGAAGATCAACAAGTCAAAGGTCGATCCTCTAAGAAGATCAACAAGCCCAAAGCCGATCATCAAGAAGATCAAAAAGTCAAAGGTCGATCCTCCAGGAAGATCATCAAGCCAAAGGCTGATCATCAAGGAGATCAACAAGTCCAAAGGTCGATTCTCTAAGCAGACCATTAAGCACAAAGACTGATCATGAAGAAGATCGACAAGTCAAAGGCCGATTCTCCAAGAAGATCATCAAGCCCCAAAGGTTGATCATTAAAAAGATCAACAAGTCCAAAGGTCAATCGTCTAAGAAGATCATCAAGCCCAAAGGCTGATCATCCAAAAAGATCAACAAGCTTAAGGATTAAAGTTTATGCATTCGAGGGAAATAATCAGAGGATAAAAATTAGAGACTGTAACACTTATATTACAAATCAATAAAATCAAGTTCATTTCCACGAATTAAATTTCCTTTGTCGAAATCTCGTGTGAATAGTGATTGACCAAAATTTCTTAATAAAGAAGATATTTTGAATTAATCCAAAAATCTAACCAATAACTCATGAAAATAGTTGAAACATAAAAGAATCGAGGAAATATATACAAAGAATAGTTTGCATATATATACTCTAGGGAAAATTACATTTTTTGTCCCTGAGTTTTCATCTATAGGTTTATTAGTCCCTTAGTTTTTTAAATGAGCCTTTTTAGTCCCTAAATTTTAAGAAATAGGTTTAAATGGTCCTTAGGGCTAGATTTTCCATTTACTGCAGTTACATTTAATTTTTTTTTAATGCTAATCTGGAAAGTTTAAAAAGTAAAAATAATAAAATTAATAATAAAACAAAAAAAAATTCTCTCTCATCTTCTACATCCTCTTCCTCCATTTTTTAATTTGGGTATCCAAAACTTTCTAATTTTTAGAGCGAAGATGCCTTCAGAACCCATTATATGGAAATGTATAGTGTAGCTTTGAACTAGAAAAACAAAAGAGAGAGTTCATTCTTTCCCAAACTTGCAATATGTGATGTGAATTCAACCATTGAACCATTGCATGTACCAGAGGGAGTAATTACAAGAAGCAAGGCAAAGAAAATTCAAGAGGCATTCACATTACATCTTCATAATCTAGCAAATTCACGGGAAGAGACAAATAATTTTGAACCCAAATTTATATATAATGTTAGTTCAATGAGTCAAGAAGAGAACGTCATGAAAATGACATGGGAAAAGTCTTATAGTTTGGAAGATGGCACGATGGACAAAAAAAGTATGCAAATTTTGTGAAGAAAATGCTGTCAAATGTGCACTGCTTGGAAAAACGTGATGTCAAACCTTGTCAAACGTGTACCTCAACTTTGCCAACTTCTAGAGGAGATATTTAAGATAATTTGGAGACTTTCTATCTCTTTAGTTTTACATTTTGACTTATTAAATAGTATGCAATTAAGTTTTAAGTTCCTAGGTAGAAATTTCTACAATTTGCATTTAATAGTGTTTGAATGACTTTTGGGTTCTTGGTCATATTCACGACCATTTGGCCTTTAAAATGGCTTGTAATACTCTTCAAAACTCATATTATTGATATTAAAAAAAAGCTTGTGCTTATTCAACCCCTTTGGTGTTGTCTTTTCTTTCAAATCTTGCTTTAGGTTTGATGTTTAAATCAATTCATTGGATTAGTCTTGATCAAGCTAATTCTAGAGTGTGTTGTCTTAGGATCTAAGAGTGACCATCATAGATTCTAAGTTTGATCTAAGTTAGCTTCCTTTGTGAGTGTTTGCAAGGATCCTAGAAGGATCTCTAGCTTTGCATCCAACAACATCGCGGGCGCTTATCATTTGGTATGAGAGCATTTGGTCATCGTTCTTGGCCGGCCTTAAAGGTGAAATATCTTTATCTTATTTGAATTTTTTTTTGTTTAATTTTTTTTTCAAAGCATTTGCTTACATATTGTGATACAAGACATACTAGAACTTGTCTTGAAATCTTCTTCAAGTTTACTCTTAGATCATTAAAAAAAAAGAAAGAAAGAAAAAAAGAAAGAGAAAAAAAATCCAGCAAAAAAAAAAAAAAACATTAGTAGAAAAAAAGTGTTCAAAAGATCCAAGGTACATGAAAAGTTTTTTGTCATTACATTTAACTTTGTTAAAAAAATTTCAAATTGTTGATCCTAAGTTTGAGTCACTCTAGTCTTAGTTTGTGAGAGTTGATCATTTGAATTGGTTTTCATTAAAACTTTTAGTAATATTGCACCAAAATTTAAGTCAACCCTTACATCTTTGACCTAGTACCAAAAACCTACCCTTGAGTGATAAACACGGGTGTCCTTGAGTGAAATTGGTGAGAAATGTTGTGAGTTCCTTTTATTACTGACTTGAAAATGTCACAGGGTGAAGGAGTACCACAAGTACAAGATCCTAATATGGCTATTCTTCAAGCCATTCAAAGCATGCTGGAAATGATGATAGAAGATAGGCAAGAAAGGAAGGTACAACAACAAAGAGAAGAACGAGCCTTGCAAGAAGATGAAAGAAATTTTGATCTAGTAGAATAAGAAAGACAAGTTGGAGGAAGAGGAAACGTGAGAGGAAGAGGAAGAAATAATTTTATGCAAGTTAGAAGAGGAGAAAGAATTCAAGAAGATAGAGATAGTGGAGTTAAGCTCAAAATTCCACCATTTAGTGGAACGGCGGATCCAGAGGCATATTTGGGATGGGAAAGGAAGATAAAATATGTGTTTGCTTGCAACACATTTAGTGAAAATAAGAAGATGAGACTTGTCATTGTCGAATTCACTAACCATGCTAAAAATTGGTATCAACATCTCAAATCCGAGAGAAGAAGGAAAGAAAAAGATCCAATAGAAACTTGGGAAGAGCTTAAAGAAACCATGAGAAAGAGGTATGTTCCAAAACATTATGAAAAAGATTTAAAAACTAAATTGCAAGCTTTGAGACAGGGAACAAAAAATGTGGCTGAATATTATCAAGAAATGGAGAATTTGATGAAAGAGCAAAAATCCAAGAAGATGGAAAAGATACCATGTCTAAATTCCTTGGAGGCTTGAATCAAGAAATTACTCATCCGGTTGATAGAAATCCACAACTTTACTTGGAAGATATATATCATTATCCCATCAAAATTGAAGATCAATTGAGAGAAGAAAAGGAGCATTCTAAGAGGTACACTTCTAAAGCTAATACCTTTTCAAATTATAATGCTTGGAACAAGGATGATTTTGTGAATAGGAATGAGGCAAAAGAAAAGTTTGTGATTGGCAAAAGAGTGGAGGCCGAGAGCTCCAATGCTAAAAACAATAAAGCTTTAAAGGAGGTAAGAAAGAAATCTAGTTCTATTCAATGTTGGAAGTGCAAAGGGTTTGGACACATGAGCAAGGATTGTGTCAATAAAAAAGTTATAGTAATAAGAAATGGAATACTCGATTCGGAAGATGAATGTGATGAACAAGATGCCCAACTTGAGGAAGAATCCGACACACATGATGATGAAGACATTGAAGAAGATAACTCCATATCCTTAGTTGCAAGAAGAGTACTTAATGTCCAAATCAAAGAAGAAAAAGTTGAAGATCAAATGGAGAACTTGTTTCACACAAGATGCTTGATTGAAGGAACTCCATGTAGCTTGGTGATTGATAGTGGAAGTTGCACTAATGTGGTAAGTAGTTTTCTTATAAAAAGACTTCAACTTACCATCCGTCAACATCCAAAACAATACAAACTTCAATGATTGACAAACAAAGGAGAATTGAAGGTAAACTCCCAAGCTTTTATCTCATTTACTTTAGGAAGATATAAAGATGAAGTCCTTTGTGATATAGCACCAATGCATGTAGGTGATATGTTATTGGGCCGTCCTTGGCAATATAATAGAGAGGTGACATATGATAGATTGTTAAAGAAGTACATGTTTACGTTGAATGGGAAGAAATTTACTTTGCTTCCATTATCTCCATATGAAGTACAATGTGATCAATTGAAATTAAAAAGAAAAGAAAAGAATTTGAAGATCAAGAGAGGAGAGAAGAAAGTAAGTTGAAAGAAAGAGGGAATAGTGAAAAAAAAAGAGAGAGAGAAAAGTGAAGGGCAAAAGGTGAGTGAAAATGAAGTGAGAAAAAAGAGTGATTTTGAGGAAAAAAGAAAGAATGTGAGTTTGGTTATAAGAAAGGGGGAAGTGAGAAATGTGTTTTCAATTGAAGTACCAAACTTTGTGCTTATGTGCAAAGGAATGTGTTTAGTGACTGAACCTCGTTCTAATCTTTGCCTAGTGCTTTTAAATCTCTTTTGCAGGAATTTAATGACATGTTTCCTCATGAAGATGCACTAACGGGTTTACCACCTTCAAGAGGAATTGAGCACCAGATTGACTTCATATCCCGGGCAACTCTTCCAAATATGGCTGCCTATAGGACCAATCTAACTGAGACCAAGGAGATTCAAAGGCAAGTGGAAGAACTCATGGATAAAGGTTATGTTCGAGAAAGCATGAGTCCTTGTTCGGTTCTAGTGATTTTGGTACCCAAGAAAGATGGCACATGGAGGATGTGTCTTGATTGTTGAGCCATCAACAAAATAACGGTAAAGTATCGACATCCTATTCCTAGATTGGATGACATGTTAGATGAATTGCATGGTGCAAATTTGTTTTCTAAAATTGATCTTAAAAGTGGTTATCATCAAATTCGAATGCATGTGGGAGATGAGTGAAAAACGGCTTTCAAAACAAAATTTGGTCTTTATGAGTGACTTGTTATACCATTTGGTCTTACTAATGCACCAAGTACTTTTATGTGGCTAATGAATCATGTTTTGAGAGAATACATTGGAAAATTTATTGTTGTATACTTTGATGATATTCTTGTTTACTCAAAAAGTTTGGATGATCATATTTTGCATGTCAAGACAATTTTTCTTAAACTTAGAGAAGAAAAGCTTTATGTCAACTTCAAAAAGTGTAGTTTTTGTTTAGACCAAGTCAATTTCTTAGGATTCATTGTTGGAAGGGATGTAGTGAAAGTTGATGAAGAAAAGGTCAAGGCTATTCGAGAGTGGCCAACACCCACCAATGCAACCGAGGCGAGATCTTTTCATGGTTTGGCTAGTTTTTATAGGAGGTTTATTAAGGATTTTAGTAGCATAGCCTCACCATTGAATGAACTTGTTAAAAAGAACGTGAAATTTGAATGGAAAGAAAAGTAAGAAAATGCATTCAATGAATTGAAAGATAAATTGACTAATGCACCTTGTTTTGCTTTACCTAACTTTGACAAATCTTTTGAGATTGAATGTGATGCAAGTGGGATAGGGATTGGAGCTGTTTTGATGCAAGAAAATAGACCAATCATGTTCTTTAGTGAGAAGCTTAATGGAGCACAACTTAGCTACCCAACATATGAAAAAGAATTACATGCACTTGTAAGGGCTTTGCAAGTTTGGTAACATTACTGTGGCCAAAAGAGTTTATTATCCACACAGATCATGAAAGCTTGAAGCATCTCAAAAGCTAAACCAAGCTTAACAAGAGGCATGCTAAATGGGTAGAGTTCATTGAGACATTTCTCTATGTCATTCATTACAAGAAAGGCAAGGCAATGTGGTGGTTGATGCGTTGTCAAGAAGGTATGCATTGTTTTCTTCCCTTAATGAAAAAATTCTTGGTTTTAAACACATGATTGATTTGTATAAAGTTGAGAATTCTGAATTTTATGATTGTATATGCATTGTTTAGAAGGAAAAAATGTGCATGATTATCTTGTGTTTGATGAGATGCTCTTTAGGAAGGGTAAACTTTGTATTCCTAAGCGTTCCATTCGAGAGTTACTTGTGAATAAGGCTCATGGGGGAGGATTGATGGGGCATTTTGGGGAATTTAAAACATATAGCATGTTGTCTAAACATTTTTATTGGTTGAAAATGAGAAAGGATGTGAATAAAGTGTGTAGACAATGTTTCAAATGTAAGGAGGCTAAGTCTTAGACACAACCACATGGTCTTTACACACCTTTGGATGTTTCTAGTGAACCTTGGGTTGACCTTAGCATGAATTTTGTTATAGGATTACCAAAGACTAGAAGACATCATGATAGCATTTTTGTGGTAGTTGATAGGTTTTGTAAGATGGCACATTTCATTCCATGTAAAAAAATAGATGATGCTACTAACATAGCTAATTTATTCTTTCGGAAAGTGGTTAGATTACATGGCATTCCTAGAACCATTGTTAGTGATAGAGATGCTAAATTTTTAAGTCATTTTTGGAAAGTTTTGTGGGGTAAATGGGAAACTAAGCTTTTGTTTTCAATAATTTGTCACCCACAAACTGATGGCCAAACTGAGGTGGTTAATAGAACATTGGGGGCTTTGCTTAGATCAATAATTTCTAAAAATCCCAAGTATTAGGAGGATACTCTACCTTTTGTAGAATTTGCTTATAATAGAGCAATATATAACACTACTCATTGTTCACCTTTGAGGTTGTGTATGACTTTAATCCATTAACTCATTTAGATTTATCACCTTTGCCACCTAATATGTTTACTAGTGATGCAGTTGTTTCAAGGGAAGAATACATAAAAACTTTGCATAAGGAAATCAAAGAAATGATTGAAAAGAAGAATCAAAAGCTTGTTAAAAGCAAGAACCAAGGGAGAAAGAAATTGATTTTTAAACCGGGTGATTGGGTTTGGGTTCATCTACAAAAAGATAGGTTTCTAGACCATAGGAAGTCTAAACTTCAACCTAGAGGAGATGATCCATTTCAAGTGATAGACAAGACCAATGACAATGCCTACAAACTTGATCTTTGTGGTGAGTACAATGTAAGTTCTACATTTAATGTGGCTCATTTGACTCCTTTTGATGTAGGAAATGAAGACTTTGATTTGAGAAAAAATCCTTTTAAAGAAAGGGGGGATGATGTGAGTTCAACTATTGAACCATTACATGTACCAGAGGGAGCAATTACAAGAAGCAACAAAGAAGATTCAAGAGACATTCATACTACATCTTCAAAAGCTAGCAAATTCACGAGAAGCGACAAATGATTTTGAACCCAAATTTATATATAATATTAGTTTAATGAGTCAAGAAGAGAACGTCATGAAGATGGCAAGGGAAAAGTCTTATAGTTTGAAAGATGGCACGGTGGACAAAAAAAGTGTGCAGATTTTGTGAAGAAAATGATGTCAAATGTGCACTGCTTGGAAAAACGTGATGTCAAACCTTGTCAAACGTGCACCTCAACTTTGCCGCCTTCTAGAGGAGATATTTAAGAAAATTTGGAGATTTTCTAGATAGTTGTGATAGACGCTGATAGAAGTCTATCAGTGATAGAAACCATCACTTATAGATGCTAATAGAAGTCTATCAATGTCTATCAGTATTTTTTTTGTTGCTATTTTCTGTAAATAGTTTGACATTTTTTTATAGGTAAAAATTTCTATTAATTTAATTATTATTATTTATTTATTTAGATTAAATTAAAGAAAATAATAACTCCCATTTAGGAGTTATTATCAACATTGTGTGAAGATTTTTTTTTTCCTCCGAAAATTCCTCCCTACTAACTCTTTCCATAATTCCACTCTAACGAAGAATGTAACTTCTTCTTCCTCCCTTTAAGTAGACAAATGGATACCACTCTCCATATATTTTGATAACCTTGAGAATAATCAGTGTTCTTTAGTGGTGTTGTACTTTTTTTGTTTTTTTTTGGTGATTCGTTCCTGTTCTCAAAGGATTGAAGGAGGATTTTCATCAAGGGTAAGTTCTTTCTTATTCCCTTTGTTTTTTCTTTTCCTTCTAAAAAAATATGTTGTTTATCATGTTATATATTTTTTTTTTCTGTTTCTTTAAATTTCATAATTGAGTAATTGAAACCACAATGCGATAAATTGCTTCCACTGGGAATACAATTCCTTTAGAGGCAGTATAGAGACATCCACATTAGTGAACGAGTTGTGTATGTCGACCAACCGGAGGAGGATAGAGTTCCTAGCCTGAGCCTCACCGATTCAAAGACGAGTGATGACGGGCACGAGCACCCCACCACCACTGACCATGAGACCAATGCCTCTGGACCTGTCGATGAGGACATTCCCACTACAAGAAAGTTGACTATTTTCGAAGGTCAGAATCTTCAAAAAAACCTTTAATAAACCTTCGATACACTTTTTTTCAAAGGTTATCTTAACCTTTGAAAAGCGTCGAAATAGTTCCCATCGAAAAAACTTTTTCAAGGGTTTAGCTAACCTTCGAAAATTATTACTTTTCAAAGGTTTATCAACCTTCAAACATTATTATTTTTCAAAGGTCATATATCTTCGATAATTGGTCTTTTTCAAAGTTTTTTCAAATGGTCTTTTTCGAAGGTTTTCATTATTTTTAAAGGCTTATAATGTCATTTTAAAAAAATTTAAAACCTTCATAAAAACTTATTTATCAACAATTGTATATCCTTCGAAAATTCTCTCACAAAGCCTTTTACATTTATTGACAAATCTCAAAAGGTTGTTCTTACTAATCCATCTACCTGTAAAATAGAATAGAAAAATAGGCAATAACATGGATGAAAGTAAACTTATATGTCTTAAAAGTACACAAAAAGACTATCGAAATTCTATAACATCAAACTACAATTGATCAACTAGAAACAAATTCTTTATGCATCTCTTCCATCATTTTTTGAAATCTATCTTCAAAACGATTTTCTAATTCGCTCATTTGATGCTTAAGTGGTTCTACCTCAACTTTTCTTTGTTGTTCAGATTCTTGAAGACGTTGTTCGGACTCATTAAGGCAACACTCAAGATCGCGTATGTTAGACGATGATCCAAACAACTCAGAAGGAGTAACACCTACTCCATAACCACGAACACATCTGTGTTTCTCTAGTCCAAATACTCGTACAAAAATCTCATCCTCGTTCATTTCAAGTGTACCATCGATCACTTGAGAAGCATATAATTTAAGCTTCAACTACAAATTCAAATTCACATTTTATAATTCAAAACTAACACATATATAAATTCAAGTGTTTACAACAAAAACATGTCACTTCATGAAAATCTACTCATCATCTAACAACATCAAGGTCTCCCATATCATTTATCATTTCATATACTCTATCATTCAAATTAGTACAACAATTTGCACTCAATTACAACAAAATAAATATTGATGGCTTAACATAATATATTAACTTCAACATAACTCTTGATTGTTAATGGGTGTAATTGTGTTGCATAATATAATTTAACAAAAAATTTATTTGTAGAAACTTAAATAAAACCCTAAAGCTAATTTGCTCTATGCTTCTCTTTATCCCATCATAGCAACAACTAACTATGGTTAGATATTTCCAAATTGGAAGATTCTAAAGCAAACCCAACAATTATACACTACATAAGTCCTATCCAAATTCAAATCCAAACGCACATTAATTAGACTTCTTCAAATCAATCATTTCCAAAAAAGAGCAACAGAGATGATAAATTAATGGTCTTAACTCAAAATCTAACCAATAATATCATATATATATCCATTATTTTGTACTTACCATTTTCTCTTGTGTAGTTTCATTTACAGCTAATCCATTATTACTCAAGTGAGTTAGCTCCCAAATTATAATTCAACTAAGTTCTTCATTCGTGTCTCGAACCTATTTAAGTAAAAAAAAATTATATATATTAGATAATTTGACTAAATTAAAAGAAGTTTATATAATTTTTCATTTAATTACCTCCTTTTGATCAACTCTTTGTTGTATACTTTGTGAACCACATGTGTGATATACATTCAATTTGGAACGATGTTTTTGGTTTCTTTCACACATCTCCTGTATTTCAAAAGTAGAGTATGAGCATCAATAAAATTAAATCAATAAGTACAACTTTTTTTATGTAAAAAAAAAAGATATTAGAATACAACTTGATATTCAGTTGACTTCCATAACTTTGCAAGATATTCTTCATCTTCTTTTGTAATTTCTGGTGGAATATTTGTTAAAGCTTCTGCAACTGTATCATATTTGTATAACCATTTTTTCTTTAAACTCTCTCCAATTATTATAAGATCGGTGAATTTGAAGCAATACTGAAGCCTCGTGACCTTTAACTTTAAATCGTTCCTGCAAAGAAAATGGTAGTAGTAGTATAATTATGTAAGAAGTAAATTAAAGAAAAAAAAACTATTATTTTTTCACATACCAATATAAGCTCAAATAGTTTTTTTTTTTTATTTTTTTATTGTTGTATTAATATCTCTCCAACTTTTCACTTGTAAAGGAGTAAAGTTGACTTGTCTAGCTAAGATAGTGCATTGGCTTTTAAAGATATCAGCATTATCTCCGACAGGTCGTTTCTTCCTCCATGATACTTCAAATCTAATCCCATGAGGTAGTTTAACTAGTTTGAGATTGCGTGTGGGACCACGTACTTTTCTTTCGCTAGAAGAAGATTCTAAAGTAAAAAGGAAGAAGAGAATGTAACTTAGTACCAAACATAAATAATATATATATTATTAAAAAAATGTTACCTCTATTAAGGAACTTTTCATGACTAGTAGTTGATCCAATTTCTCCCGTAAATGATGATGAAGCTTCTAAACCAACTTTTGCTTTAGATTTCGTTGAAGATTGTTGATCATCAACTATTTGATTAGATGTAGATGCAATTGTAGTATTCTCGTGACTATCTATACTATTATTGTTGTTGAATCTTATTCTTATTTTTTTCATACTTTACACAAATAGTAAACTTATTGGAAAAATAAAGCTAGATAAATAACATAATAAAAATTGAGTATTAGTTTAAGAAACAAGAGATATCATATATTATAAAGTTTAAAAAAGAGATTACCTAACATAAACGACAGAAAAAAATTAAGAATTAAATTCCTTTATCGTCGTCTTCTTCATCGTCTTCTTCATGACAATCTTCATCTATGATTAAAGGGATATTGTAATAATCTCTTGGATCAACTTTCAACACAAAATACCAAATTGGGTTTCTTCTATCCTCAAGGTAAACAACTTGTTCAGATTGACATGCTAATATAAATGGCTCATTTGTAGCCAATGTGTACATCATATTCACACTAGTTAGTCCATGATCATCAATTCTAATTCCTTTACCGAGACTAGATATTCCACCATTTACGTTTAAACAAAACTACTTTATTTCCACACATATATTGCAATTCAGTAATATCATGCAATACACCGAAGTACTCTTGATCATCATCAGTTCCTCTCACTACTATCCCACTATTTTGTGTTTTTCTTAAATCATCGTCATCCTTGATACGAAATCTAAATCCATTAATAATATACTCTTTGTAGCATGTTACTTCTTGTGATGGACCTCGAGATAAATCTAATAACTGTTTGTCAACATATTGTTGCTTCCATCAATGTATAATTTAGTAACCTACAAAGAAAATACTATCATATTTAAGAATGAGTAGAAATTGTATAGATAAATAAATATAATAACTATTATCTTTTCTCACTTACATGATCTTCAAACCATTCTACAAACTCTTTATCATGCTTTCTTTGTGCATTTCTAGGATCAAGATGTTGCAATCCTTGTATGTGCTCACTAAAAAAATTTAAAAGTTACTTTATATTCTATTTTAAAATATTTTAAAAAATTATCAGCAAGAGAACTTTTACATACCTAATATATGGGAGGACATCATCACAATTCTTTAAAATATAGATATGGGCTTGTTTCCACTCTTCTATCGTTAGCCTTCTTGTTTGTTTGACTGGTCCCATAGGATGACCAACTAGTTTAAAGATAGATATTCCTTCATAAGGACTATGATAATTATCTTCACTAAAAAAGTTGGAAGTGCATATAGAAGCAAATATTCCATAATAATATGATAGTCATACCTTTTAAGACCAAAATAATTTTCTCCCTTTTAGATCGACACACCTTCCAAGAGTAGAAGAGAATCCATTTGGAACTTTTAATTTCTTCAAATACTCACAAAATGCATTTCTCTCATCTAATGACATTGTACAACATGAAACTGGTAGGTATAATTTGTTTTATTTTTGTATTGGATGCAATTCCTTTCTTATATCCATTTCTTGAAGATCAAGACGAGACTTCAAATTATTTTTTGTCCTCCCTTTAATATTCAAAAGTGTATTGATTATATTTTTACAAACATTTTTTTTCCAATATGCATGACATCTAAATTATGTCGCAATAATAAAGTGCTCCAATAAGGTAGCTCAAAGAATATACTTTTTTTCAGCCAATCTTTAGAACGTTCTCTCTTTTTCACACTCTTGCCAAATACATGTTCTATAAATTGGTTCACTTGTTTAATTATATCACTTCCAGACAAATTCTTAGGAGGTAGTTTTTCTTCAATAAACCCATCAAACAACTCTCGTTGTAGTCTTCATTCATGTTCTATGGGTAAGAAACGACGATGACCCATGTAGCACATCTTTCCACTATTTTTCAAATAAAGTGACTGAGTATCAAAATTACATGAAGGACAAGCTAAAGTACCTCTTGTATTCCAATCAGATAAGTTTCATATGCTGGAAAATCATTAACTGTCCATAATAATGCAGCACACATGTTAAAATTTTGTTTTAGTGAAGCATCATAAGTTTCAACCCCTATATCCCATAAAAACTTCAACTCATCAACTAATGGTTGTAAAAAGATGTCAATATCATTACCAGGACCTTTAGGTCGAGGAATGAGTAATGATAACATGAAATAAGGCTCTTTAATACACATCTATGGTGGCAAATTATATGGGATAAGAATGATAGGCCAGACGCTATAAGAGAGACTCATATTTCCAAATGGATTAAATCCATCACTACCAATCCAAGTCGAACATTTTGAGGCTCTGAAGCAAACAAACTATATGATTCATCAAGTGTTTTCCAAGCAATAGTGTCAGCAGGATGCCTCAGAACTCCATCATCTACTCATCCATTCAAATGCCAAGTCATACTTGATGAAGTCTTTCTTGACATGTATAATCTTTTTAATCTTGGAGGTAGAGGAAAATATCGTATAACTTTTTGTGGAATCTTCTTCTTTTTATTTGTTTCATTTGGCTTCCACCTAGATTCTCCACAAACTGAACATTCATCAGCATTTGCATTTTCCTTCCAATATAGTTGGCAATTATTGGAGCATGCATGTATCTTCAAGTAATGAAGCCTTAAATCTTGAAGGATTTTCCTTGTCCCATAGTAATTATTAGGTAGATCAGTACTTTTTGGAAATGCATCTTTTAATAACTCAAGCAGTAAAGTAAATGATTTATTACTCCAACTTCCAAGAGACTTTAGATGAAACAACTTCAAAATGAAAGATAACTTAGAATATTTTTGACACCCAGGTTAAAGCTCTTTTTCTATATCATTCAACAATCTATAAAACTTAGATGCATCCTCATTAGGTTCTTCATCATAACCATGCTTATTTGATTCTCCTTTACCAATCCAGTTGTCAGTTTTTTTTTTTTTTTTGATATCCGTGAGTGTCCGGGCCAGCTTATGCGCACCTCGACTAATCTCACGGGACAACTCACCCGACCCTACAACAGGCGGGCTGTCAACTTACTCGTAGGATATTAAATCTTAGGTAGATGGCCACCATGGATTGAACCCACAACCCCTTAGCCCTTTGGCTTTTTTTGGATATTAAATCCAGTTGTCAGTGTTAAAAGCACCAAAATGATCCTCTAGTATTTCAAAAACATCTTCATCATCAGTGCCATTATCATTTTCTCCTACTTCATAAGTAAAACTTTTTTCACCATGCATTGTCCATCTAGTGTAACTTGGAACTATCCCAAACATTAACAAATCTGTTTCAACATCGTCTCGAGTTTTAAGTATTGCATTATTGTATCTTTTACACGGACAATATATTTGACTAGATGTTGCATGCATGGATGCAAAATCTAAAAAACTTCTAACTCCATTTTTATATTCTTGCAATACTCGATTTCCAATTTACATCAAACTTTTATCCATGTTATACAATGAGCTCATAGTAAGAATGTGATATACTTATTTGGACGAACTAGAAACTCTCAAATCCAAAAAAAAGTTACATAAATTAGAACAAAAAATTCTAACCAAAAATTTAATTCCAAGTGACACTTCCAATCTCCAACCAAACCTAAAATGCATGAATTGGCTACCATAACTACATGATAACCACAACAAATTACAACTCAAGCATATAATAAAGGCACTAAATCCATGAATTAGCTATCATAACTGCAGGATAGCCACACAACTGCATGTATGAATAGATTTTGAACTTTAATTTTAAAAAATACCTAAGTATTTGAAAAGCAAGGAAATGCTCAAAAAATCTCCTGTCACAAACATAAATTAGAAACAAAATAAAATGAAGCTATGTCTATTTTCTCGCAGAAGCTGCTGAATAATGAGTAGCACCTGGGTAAGACATTTGACATAACTAAATCTTAGGAACCTTAACATAATGGTTAAATTTATACTACATCTATTGCTTACATAATGTTAATTACACCCAGAAAGGGCTTAAAGAGTTTACTAAGCTATCATTTACTCTGAAACTATCTCTAAATCTCATTCAAACAGTAGGGTCCTGAACATACTAAATTTTAAGGTAATAGAGTCCAAATTATAAAAATGAAATTCAAGAGTGCAAATAAAAATTTCACTTTGTGGCATTGAAGTCAAAACATAAATTATGGACTTTAAATCAACCATACTACAAGATGGATTTTAAAAAACAAATTATTAGAATGAACAACAAGCGAAGATGACTTAAATAACTTTATTTTTGAACTACTCCAATTCAAAATATTAGATTAAAAAATTGTGTGAGATTCAAAAGAGAGGGTTACCTACAATGTCGGTTTTAAACTAACAAAGATCCTTTTTTTTTTTTTTTAAGAAACCGACATTGTACATCCGTTTTCAGTTTTTCCAACCGACATCAAAGCCCAAATTTCTTGTAGTGTATTTTCAAAGGTTTTAGTTACCTTCGATAAAGAGTGATAAATATAATATATTTTTTTAAAATGTTTTCAATAACCTTCGATAAAGACTAGATAGTTTTGTCTTTGATACACATAATATCTTTTTCAAAGGTTTTTGATAAGCTTCGATAAAAAGTATATATTTTTCGAAGATCTTTTAAAGATCTTCGATGAAGGATAATATATTTTTCAAAGATTTTTAATGTCTTTTGATAAGTATAATATCTTTTTCAAAGCTTTTCAATAACCTTTGATAAAGACTAGATAGTTTTCAGAGGTTTTTAATGTCCTTTGATAAACATAATATCTTTTTCAAAGGTTTTCAATAAGCTTCGATAAAAAATAGATATTTTTCAAAGGTTTTTTAAAGACCTTCGATAAAGTATAATATATTTTTCAAAGATTTTTAATGTCCGTTGATATATATAATATTTTTTTCAAAGGGTTTTCATTAACCTTTGATAAAGAGTAAATATTTTTCAAAGGCTTTTAAATCTCCTCGATTAATATAACATTTTTCAAAGGTTTTTTTATAACCTTCGATAAAACATGGTCTAAATAGGCCAACTTTTTTGTAGTGTCCATTCAGTATGGAGTCATTAAATGCACATGAGTTGTGACTTGTTGATGCCGACCCTCCAATTGTATCTAAGAGGAGGAGGATCGAGACTTCACTAGAGGTTCGAGTTGCAAGAGTGAAGTCTACCTTGGAGGCTATAAGGTTTGACATACATGGTATGCAATCACAGTTGCAGACCATCACAGCACTACTGAGCTCACTATGTGGGTTATGAATTTAAATAAATAAAATTTCTTTATTTTTCTTAATATAAAGCAATTACTATAATATGTGCATTTGTGTAGGAGCCCACCACCACCGATCTCAACCCCCCATCATCGCCGATACCACCACCACCTCCGCCGATTTTGACCCCACCACCACCACCGATCCCAATCGTGACCTCAACACTACCACCACCACCATCGATCCTTATCCCGACCCCACCACCACCACCACCACCGACATAGATCCCTCCACCACCACCACCACCGATCCCGATCCCACCTCCATCAACATTTATGTCACCACCACCGCCCATCTCGATCCCACCACCACCGCCCATCCCGATCTCACCACTACCACCATCGATTCGATGTCACCACCATTGAGGTCGAGCCATCCACTGCTGCTACTATCGAGCCGATACCAACGGTTATCCTCTGTCCCAACACCGAGGCCATATATGATAGCAATGAATGTGATATTGAGGTTCGTCACATTCCTCCACCCAAGGCGAAGTTGAAGACAGTTTAAGATGTCAGTGAACCCAGAGGCACTTGGTCGCACATCTAGAAAAAGGAAAAAAATCACACCGTATACACCTCCATTGGATGCTATGATAGCAAGGAAGTATATGACACCCAGTAGAGTGACATATGATCCGACGCATCCAGTGCCATAGGATGTATTGAGTAGCTTCATGGATTGGATGGCAGCTGATGACGTCGGACCTCATGTACCAAGTACCAGAGCACTATTGCAGTTGAATATGACCACTCGGGAGGTTTTTCGTGACTTGGTTAATGATAACCAATGGATTCATTATGACATAAGTATCCTCCTAACTCTCATTATATTTTGAAGCTGAATCGTTACCGTCCGAATTTCTAACCAAGTATAAAATTGCAGGTGCTTGAGAGCATATTAGATTTCTTAAGGAGGAAGTTCATTACACGTCCAAAGTTATGCATCCACCGATTCACCATATTTTCAAAGGCATACATGGTATGTATTCATAACTCTCACTCGATTATGTAATTATTTTAGTTGTATAATAATTAGTTGTATGTCAATTATACAATAGCAACTAAACTTCCATACACGTGATAGCTTGTTCAAAACTATTGATACGTCACAAGTGCACGTGTTGAGTAATAATATAGTTAAAATGACCTTGGTTGAGTATCGTCCTCAGAGAATCGGATTGGTTAATCTTTTAGCTATTCAGAGATCGTTCCAATTTTATTTAGCGAACTGAATCATAATGACACTTAGAATAAACTAATCTAAGAAAGAAAATAAAATTGATCGAGATATGAGAATTATCATCTAAGAGACGCTTTAGGTAATAGATTTCATCAAAGGATCATTAAACACAATTGCTTGACTCTTGAAGTAATTAACACAACACTTAGATCTAGAAGTCTTTTATCCGGGTTGAATCTTTCGAAAACAACATTTTATTTTACTTAAACCCTAATTACTAATCTCTTGAAACTAGATGATTAAGCAAAGCATTAAGACCCTTCGTTAACAATCTCTACCATTATCCAACTACTTTTTTGTGATTTCAAACGATAGTCTAACATGCATGATCTAATCTAAAACTCACTTGTTCAAGCAAGATTCTTAATCATGAAATCATTCAAACATTGATCAAACATTCAAAAGTATTAAGAACGGTCATGCTAGAAAGCGTATATGTAAATTAGCATTCAAGAAGCAAGTGTTCAATAATTTAAACCTAAGAATTCATCTACCCCTAAAACTATGAGAAATTTAGCCTAACATGACTTCCATAGATAAAATTCACATTAGAATAACAAAATACAGTAAACAAACCAAGAATATAGAAAGGGAAGAGAAGTTATCCGGCTTCCAAGCTCGTCTCCGGGATGGATTTGGCCTTTCAACGATCCTCGAACCCTTTTGTCATCATGGTTTCTTCATACTTTGCTTTAAACTCTCTCTCTAGGTCTCCAATACTCTAAAATACGATGATTATGGTTGCTGAGAACCCCCCCAATTTATAGTAAAAGATTTTCAAAGACTTTTTCCTAAATGAAAAATGAAAGCCAGCATCGCTACGCTGGTCTAATTTTATCACAGCGTAGCGTTGCGCTGTGGGTTAGTATAGCTACGCTACCCTAGCGTCACAACGTTCTTGAGGAGCGTAGCTATGTTGTCGAGTGTGCCAAAAATAAGTGCTCTTGGGTCTTGAGCATAAAGGGCTAGCGTAGCGATGTTTTTGCTCTACGTTACCCTATTTTTCTAGGGTTTTTGATCTATTCTTGTCCGTTTTTGACTCAATTTGATTCCATTGCTTCCGAAACTCATTTTTCTTCGTTATAACCAGAAATCCACTAGCAAACACATTAAATCTACCAAAAATATTTTCAAATAAGGAGTAATTAACGCACAATTTAGGTGCATTTCAGCTATATATGGGAAGAGTGACAAAGAGGTCGCAGAAATTTGGGCGAAGGAGGATGCACTAACGGATCTAGTGTTCGGGTTAGTACCAAATTCCATTACGTGGTCGGATGTTAACTACATATACAGTATATTTAACATTTGTGAATACTGGATCGTTGTGGTGATAGACATTAATATCGAAGAGATTATTCTATATGACTCATACCTATTGTACGTCTCTTAGAAGAATATTGCGCTCGCCCTACTACCGCTCACCTACACACTGTCAACCCTAGCAGCCCCACCACTAGTCATGTTGTCATACCGGTTCACACGTTCATGAAGGATAAATAAGCATGCAACGGAATTTAATTTGATCAAATTTCACTCTAACATGCTTAATTTTGAGGATTAAACATGCAATTAAAAAAGAAAAACCAAGTTTTAAGAATACTTACCTTTGAAACTCCAAATTCTCCTTCAATTCTTAATGGAAATCAACACCACTTGGTTGTAGACCACCACAAGAGTCTTTTCTACTATTCTCTAGGCTTAAAATGGATGGTGGAATCCAGATTTGTAGTGAATTTGAGAAGGAATGGAAGTTATGGAAGAAGAAGAGTAATGGATGAATTTTGTAAAATTAACCTTTAATTTTACAAAATTCTTAACCACAATTAAGCCAAAATCATCCCTATTTATTAAAGAACAACATGCAATCTCATTGCATTAAAATTTGACAACTCAAACTCTCAAATTGTTGGCTTAATGTGATGCAAACAACTAAGCTACTTGCTTAGTTAGTGGGAAAATCCAAACTTTTAAAAACCAATTTTAAATCCAATTTTTAAATGAATTTCCAAAATTGAATTTAAAATCAATTTTTAATTTGAATTTAATTTCAAAAATTAATTTAAAAATAATTAATTAAATAAAAAATAATTTAATATTTAATTAATTAAAAATATAATATTATTTTAATATTAAATAATAAAATATTATTATTTTTCCCACTTTTCCCGATTTTTCCAAAAAACTGATATGAATCCCTATTCATATAATTAATATTTAAATCTTATTTAAATATTATAAATAACTTTATTTGTCCGTTTAATTTGTAATTAAACGTCGATATATCGTATATATTCGACTTTCATTCCTTAAGTCAAGATTGAACTATTCAAACTTACTCAACACACTATCTAAGATTTTAGTCCATTTATGAGCTAGTAGAGGGACCTAATGGACCTACAGATTATGAGCTCCAATGATCCGAGATTAACCGGTCAAACTCTTTAACCTAGTTAACCAACATTCGTCAACTAACGGGACACTCCACTAAAGCCCATAGCTGCACTCTCCTCACTATAGATATATTTCTGTCCACTTGATATAACCATAATAAGTAAGTTGATCCTTCACAGGTTGTCCGTAATCACAGCTAGGTCAAAATTACCGTTTTACCCCTGTGATTACATCCTGTTCCTTAAGTCCCACTGATCCTCTAATGAACAATTGGTTTTTGATCCTATCACTAAACCGAGTCCCTCTCAGGCCAATGAGAGGGTGGGGCCCCTTGTTCAAGACCCGAAATCACTTAAGGGAACAACCTATCTACTAACCCTAAGTTGGGTAGGAGCGAATTCCTTCTCGCAAAACTATGTCCCCAGCTATCTACTCGGTCTTACCCCTAAAATGGGAGGCTTATTGAATCGGCGCACCCGGGCCACTCTCACCCATGCAGATCTAAGGATAATCCCGAATAAACAGGAGTTCATAGTTAGCTCAGGATTAAGATCGAGTTACCTAGGTCATTTAGTTGAAATAGTCAGTATTTAACAGTAAACGACGTTATAAAGTAATAGTGACTATTTCGTGGTCCGATCTTACACAAACTCATTGCATAGAACGCCCACACTCAGATGTCTCCTACATGAATGATTTAGGACCACATCATTTGTATCAAATACAAAGTGGACCGCATTCAATATTGTCTTCAAGATAAGGTACCCAGCCTTATCCCTATACTATTAGACCGTTTTGGCTATTTACTCGAACTTGATCCATTTTTATGTCATTACATAAAGTTCAAATTTTCATACTAAAGCCATGGGTTCTTAGTTTATTGGATTTAGAGTTATATTAACAACAATTCACTTTATTCAATAACAAGTTTACTAAATAACATCGATAACAACTTTATTGATAAATAGAATACACGTTAATGTTTACAAACTACGAGTTTTAGGACATAAAACCCAATAGTTCACACGCCCAACTCCATCGGTTCAGACCAATGCCTTCCAAATATCTCCTAAGGCTACCATTCTTTACTCTCATTATTTGGTCCCACAAAGCTTTAAACTCAGACTCTCGGTACACTCTAGCAACGTCATCAGACAACCTGCTCACTGTTGTATCCTTGAAATTTTTTTCAATGTTCTTCTTCAAGTGGTATGTACACAACCCATGGAATGTATTCAAGAAGACAACACTTACTGCATGCGTTATGGTTTGATGACGATCTGAAACGAAACAGAGATGAAGATATTCTCCAATTTCCCTTTTCAAGTGCGTCATGAACCATGTCCATGATGCATTAGTCTTGGTGTCCATTATAGCATTAGTCAATGGGTACAACTGATTATTATCATCAATGACTACAGCAACCAACGTCATGCCCTGATATTTACACTTAAGGTGAATATCGTCTACAATAACAATTGGATGATAATTCTTAAAACCTTGAATGCAAGACCTTAATACCATGAACAGATACTTGAAATACTAACTACCATCAAGTTTAATCTTGTAATATGTACTAAGGTTTTCAATCTTTAAAGTTTTACCGTATGCATACAAAAGACCATATGATTCTTTGGGGGTCCCCCTCACAATCCCAAAAGCGCTTGTGCTCGTACGCCACGCCACACCTTTTTGTAGCTTATATTGACTTCATGCTTTTGTCGTATATTCATGATTATGTTGCGAGATTTTTCAGCATGACTAACACCAAACATGTCCTTTATTAGTTGGCCAACTACGAACGCATTAGCTTGACGATGATCGTGGTTCAATACTTCAATGGTGCATGTGTGAATAGTCGATTTTGTAATCTTGAATACATCACACTCTTCCATCTTCATCGCACATATTGCTTACTTACACATCTCGTAGATACATCACACACTATAAATTTCCTATTTGACTTCCGAACCGCATCTCAAAATTTTCCTTGATAGCTAGCATGGACAGCCTCATCTTCACATCATCATTTGAGAATAATATTTGCCCTACCTCTACATTCATACAAGACGAGGAATGTGGCTGCATGACAAATGGTCCAGCTCCTGACGTACCATGCCCAATAGATATATCAATTCTCTTAGGCATGTTTCTAACGAAATGACCAAACTCATTGCGTAGAATTAGGGTTTCCAGTGGGTATTGAATATAGAAGGCACACTTGGTGTCGGATGCATCTCGAACACTGCAGTAGGCATAGAGTCATATGCAGTAGGATCACACCCATCATCTTTATTAATATTCTCATCCCAATCACCTCTACCATATTCATTGAGATCGTAATCTATGGGTGCATCCACTTGAGAATTACAAACCCTCTTTAAGCTAGAAAGATTTTGTGTAATACCTGTCTCAACCCATGGATTAGTGTCGTCATTTCCCATAGAGACCACAGAAGGGAAGATGTCAGGCTTAAGAACAGTGTGTTCTGTCTGATATTCTGTACAAATTTCATATGTGGTCCTGACTTGATGGTTCCTCTCAACACTCACAAAAATCTGAGGTCTATTGTGATCCAACTCAACCAACAGAAAACTAATGTCATCGTCGTCGTTTGGGCATATCACAGATCTATACGAGTCCATTTTATACTAAACCCTAATTACAATGTTGAATTCTGATGAATCAACCTTTACAATTCTATACCCGGCCTTTCAATTCTTGGTAGTTCAATGTGATTGACACCATAATGCCCTTTATAACACTTCCATCATAGCTCTGTTTGTTGTCATCCCATGTCCCACCATATCGAATAAACAATTGTTTCCTATCCATCCTTCAAATCTCGCTAAGTGCTCTCGCTTCTAACTCTCTCTCTCGATCCTCGCTTCTTGCTACACTCATTATGAAAAGACTTTCTCATCTTCTCTTGCCAATAATGACTCTCGTCTCTCGCTCTTTGTCCTTGTCTTTTGGTCTTCATCTCTCGATACTTATTCCTTTTCCCTGACCATGAGTCTTGCTATCGACCCTCACTTCGTGTACTCTCGTCTCTCGCTCTAAGTCGTTAATCATTCTGTGTCTGTCTCGTGTCACTCTCTTCTTACTCGCTTGTTATCATGTCATCTTATGCCAACCAGTTTCGTGATAATACTATGTTAAAAAAAGGAAAAATTGTGAAGTCTATGGTTTACTTACTTGGAGTTTGAAGTTGATTGACTAAAACTTCGATTCAAGCGTTTGTAGCTACTTGGTTATACAATTTTCAGTCTCGATTGTATGGGTTTCTTACAAATTTGTGATGATGGTGAAGTGAGACAAGTTTGTTTTCTGGGAGGGAGAGTGCACAAATTTCCTCACACAAATGAAACTTGATAAACAATTTACTTAATCTACTAAAATTGATTTGAAAGGAATGAGTAAACTATCAAATTGATTGACGTGCAATGTGCATTAATTGCCTGAAAAAATGCATATGAGGTGCGAGAGCAAGAGACAAGGTACGAGAGTGGTTGTGAGAGTAAGAACGAAATTGTTAAAAAGTCAACTTGTATTGACCGACGTGGACTGAGAGCGGGAGACAAGATTGAGAGACGAGAGTTGAACGTGCGAGGGGCCTCTGCATCTCGTTTATAGGGGCGATGTGATAATTTCACAACACATTGATGCCAGCAGAAAGCCATATGTCATTAAAAATCTGGGAAGAGGCCAAATTTCATTTGGGCCCTTGAATTTGGATCATCTGCACAATTTTTCATAGAGGATGGAGATGAGATAGAGAGTTTTTTTCTTTTATTATTAATTTTCTTTTATTTTATTTTTTACTTTTAAACTTTTCACCCGAGCATTAAAAGCAATAAAAAGAAAATTAGAGTGTATACTGTAGCAAACAGAAAAGTTAACCACAAGGACTATTTAAAGCTATTTCTCAAAATTTAGGGACTAAAAAAGTCCATTTCAAAAACTATGAGACCAAATGAACCTATAGGTGAAAACTCAGGGACCAAAAATGTAATTTTCTCTATACTCTATATGCAGACAAACGAATAATAAAAATTAAAAAATAATAAAAAATTAAGAATACGATAAACAAAATAATTACAAATTTGATGTTGCTTTCAACAATCTGAAACAAAGTCATTTTCTAAAAAATATCCACATTTGAAAGCATTTGTAAACCAATTATCTCCCTTCTTTGATAAATAAAGATCATTCTTCTTTGGAAGATCAAAATCAATTAATTCTAAACATCAATGAAATTTCAATTGTGAAAACAGTTTTGGAAGCATATATTTGTTGCATTCTCTCAAGTATGTAGTTTGAGACCGAAATTGCTGACTTTTAGAAAGATGAATGGTACTCTGATTGTCGCAATTGATATCAACTGAAGATTGATTAAATCTAAGAATTTAAATAGATCTTTGAGCCATGAACATCCTAATAGCTTATGACAAACTATAAATTCAACTTCAGTTGTAGAAAGAACCACAATCGACTGTAAAGTAACTCTTAATTTAATAAAATTTTACCAACTAAGAAAACATAACCTAAGATCGATCTCCTTTTTTTCTAATTTCTAGTGTAGTTAGAGCCTACATAACTACAAAATTCATTTACAACATTATTATTTATCTTGTACATAAGTCTAGCTTATTTGGTACCTTTAAGATGTTTAATCGTCGTTTAATCCAGATCTAAAGCATTGTATCACGGAAACTACTACCTTGAAAGCAATTTTGGCATAATCTTGGTGTTAATCATTTATGTCAGTTACTCTCCAAAGTTGACACAACACCCACCTCGAACGTGCACTCGTTAAAGAGAGAATTGGAATCAAGAGAAAAGCTCAGAATTGATAAAGAAAAGAAGAAGAAGATGAAGAAACAATGTTTTGATTCAATGGAATAGATTTGAAAATGATTTCTAAATCTATTCCATGACGGTTTTAAAAGATTTAAAAAGAAAAGAAATTAAATTATCTTTTTTCTTCATGCGAACTCGAACCCCAACCAAACTTACCCATCTGGACAGAAACGAAAGCATGCATGTGGGGGAAGATTCTTAACTACCACTCTAATCACTTTTTGCAAATCTCTTGGAGAGCTCTCATATCTATACCCTTTTCCCATCCCTTAATCTTCGAGACAAAAACTTTCTCTTTAAGTGTAAACTTGTTGCGGGTCATGGACATTTGGTAGTTGTGGGTCATTCCCAACTAAAGATACCTAAGTATCCACTTTACAATGACTTTTCAATGTCTTTTGCCTAAATAGTTGTGAGGATAGAGGCATAAGAACAAATATGGTCTTGTAAACACTATTAGGTTCATTAAACAACCAACTACTTGAGAGTAGGGTACTTTGGCTAATTTAATCTTTTCTAAGAAAACTAGTTGTTGATAACTTGAAATTTTGAGCAATGGGAGTTGATGTTGTCTTTGCATCATCCATATTAAATTTTTTTCACAATTTCATCACAATAGTTCTTTTGGTTAACAAATAGTAATGACTCCTTTCTTCTACTAAAGATTTCAACTCCAAGAATCTTCTTTAACTCACCCAAATCTGTCATGTCAATTTTTTTTTCCTTAAAAGAGACTTGACTTAATGTAAAATCTCTTTAGTTCTTCTTACCAACAACATATCATCATGTATAGAAGCAAGAATACACTCTCAATGTAAGTCTTTGGAGTTTATTTTAAAAAAATCTATCAAATCAACATTTGAAGAGCCTAATTTTCACAATAAATTTATCAAATATGCTAATACTAGCATCTTGGAAGACTTCGTTAAACCATAAATTGATTTATTAAGTACATAAGGTGTCTTCTCGACCATTTTTCTGATAACCCTATAGTTGATTCATATAGATAGTCTCATTGAGGTGGTCATGTAATAAGGTTGTTTTGATATCTCTTTACCTTATTTATACTTAATGACATAAAGTAATATTTCAATGAACTTTATCCACTAAGCATGACGATCTTGACTTCTGAAGTCAACTTTCACGATCAGTATGAATAACAAACTCTTTAGACCAAAGATGATGTTGCCATGTTTGCAATGCAAGAACCAAATCATAGAGTTATTTGCATAAGTTGGGTACTTAAAAGAGGCACCATTTAACTTTTTACCAAAGAACATTAAATTTTTATGATGATGTAAGCAATGGAGTGAAATTCAATTTTTCTTTCAAAGTGGTAGAAGCAAGTGTTTGGTATTTTCCTAGTACAAAAGAAACATTTTTCTTAAAAAGTGCATTCAAAGGTGAAACAATTGTAAAAAAATCTTTAATGAACCTACGATAGAAATCTACAAGTTGTTACCTCACTTACACTTGCCCAATCTCTTATGGCCTTTACCTTCTCCTCGTCAATCTTAACCCTTTTTTGATGGAATGATAGAATCCAAGAAAATTAAAGGTCTATTAGATAGGGAATCTAAAAACATAAATTAAAAAAAAATGCATTCAATGAAAATAGAGTTGAATTTCATGTTTTCAAGTATGTGTTTGGTAGCAAATTCAAAAATTAAAGCTACTTTTTTTTCACCTCAACACCTAATTTGATTCTCGTATTCCAATATTTTTTTAAAATACCTATACTTAGAGTAATTAATATATCAATTGAAAAAGAAATAATAAAACGAGGCTTTAAATTCTAGATATTACGCTCTAGTATCTAAAATCATTCTTAACCCCAAAAATTTAAGCGGATAGATTCGAGCTCAAATTTAATAAAGGTTAAAATATTATTTTGGTTTCTGTATTTTGAAATTTCTTCAATTTAAAGTTTATTCAATTTTAGTTCATATATTTTCAAATGTCTAATTTTGGTTCTTGTAAGTTCAATAAATCTTAAATGTAGTTTTAGAATTTTTTTTTGTTGAGAAAAAGTAGTGTTGGTAGTTAATGTTAGAACAAAATTAGTTCAGTAATAATAATAATTTTCATGCCAGAAAATATAATATGTGAATATATTTCTAAATTTTATAATAAAAATGTTAATAGATAATAAAACATTTTTACAAAATTAACAATAAACTAGTAATATAGACTAAATTTAAGATTTATTAAAAGTCCATGATTGCAATAGAACAAACTTTAAAATATAGAAACTAAAAAGGCTCTTTCCATATATAGAAAAGTCAAACTATTTACAAATATAGAAAATTTTTACCGTCTATCATTGATAGAATGCGATAGAAAGCGATAGAATTCTATCGCGGTCTATCACTGATAGAAAGTGAAATTTTTCTGTATTTGTAAATAGTTTGATATTTTTTCTATTTATAGTAATTTTTCAAACTAAAATGATATTTTAACTTTAATAAATTTTAGATATTTTTAAAGACTGTTTTTAAATATAAAAAAATAAGCCAAACTATTTACAAATATATAAAATTTTTACTGTCTATTAACGATAGATCGCGATAGAATTCTTTGGTTTGAGTGATAGACAAGACAGTAAAATTTTCTATATTTGTAAATAATTTGATATTTTTATGTTCATATAGTAATTTCCCTATTTTTATAATTACTTTATTTGAATTATTTTCGGAACTCAAGAATAAAGATTAAAACATATTTGACTTCTTTTCAAAAAAAAAAAAAAAAAAAACATATTTGACAATTATAAAACTATATGATGATTGTGTCTATTTCGTCCATAAATATTTATATATATATATATAATTTGATTATGTCATTTAAATTTCAAAGACGAACCACAATTCAAACCAATTTATTACCCCCACCCACCATCCCATTAATTTCTATCTCATTCATATATTTTATTAATTTACCTTATCTTTAATAGAATCATATTCTATATCATAAAACATTTAATTAATTAACAAATATTAATGACATGGATTTATTCTAGAATAAAAAAGCATGAAAATTCAAGGCCTTCATTATAGGATGAAAATCTTTTTGAAAATAGAAAGAAAAAGGAGAACGTGAAAGCATAAATTAGTGAAGAGGGGTAGGTGAAATGAATGGTGGATTTGGATTATAAAGCTTGAGGCTTCAAACATAGCCAACAAAGCATATAACAACAACTCCATAATAATTATTGGAAAATTTAAAGAATATGAGAACTTTGGGATATGTCTTCTCATGCTACCAATTAATTATTTAACATATATGTTGTTATAAGTTAGGATGTTTTAAGGACAATTTAGTAGACATAAAATTGTAAATTCATAAATCTATTGAACGCAAAATTAAAAATTAAAGGACATATTATGCTTTTAGAGGCCGTTTGAATCGCAGATATTGTTTCATATGGATATGGATATGGATATCAAAGATCTGGGATTTAATTGTTTGAGTTTTAAATGTCTGGACTAATTAATATATGTGTTTAGATATACAAGATAATTAATGTTTGAAAGTTAAATATATATATGTTTGATTTAACCAATTTTATATATGAAAACTAAAATTAAATAATTACTTAATTAAATGTAGAATATTTACGGTTAGTCATAAATTAAAATTAGATGTAATGCCCCAGGCTTCGAACCAAGATTCGAAATCTGGATTCGACAATTGACGACCCTAGCATTTGAACAATTGAGTTGAGTTTAAAAAACCCTTCAACCCAACCCACGTACACCCCTAGTAAATAGTTTGATATTTTTTCTGTTTATAATAATTTCCCTAAAATATATCATTCTAAACAATTATTTAAAATTTTAAATTATATATAAAAAAAAGTTAATTATAGGTCTATTTTAGTTATTATATCTAAAACAAGATTATTTATTTATTTATTTACCAAACACTATAACCTACTTTTTCAAGTTTAATCTGAAATTTACCATACCCAACACCAATTTAGGGCTCGTTTGGATTAATTTTGTATGTGTTTAAATAAGTGTTTATAAGTTAAAAAAAATATTTATAAATACCTAGAAAGTCATCCAAACGTACCCTTAATTCCATTTCACAACTAATTTTTCTAAAAGTACAATTGCTAACAATTATTTTAAAAGCTACAACAACTCTAAACTCTCCATATTTTTTTTTTCTTTTTTTGAATTCACAATTTGTGGGGTGGGAGATTCAAACTTGTCAAAAGTCAAGTTAGCTCATGTTTGACATTCCTCTAACTCATCAAGCTATATAAAAGATTAGAGGTTCAAATTTCACGCACCATATTTTGTTTAATTTTTTTTTAAAAAAAAGATTAAATTACAAATTCGGTCTCTATAATTTGGAGAAAGTTAGAATTTAGTCCCTATTATTTAGAATTAGAATTTAATCCCTATAATTTGATAAACACACAACAATTAAATTCATAAATTAATCCCACCATAGGGACTATTTATAAGGTTCTTATCAAACCGTAAGAACTAGTTTGTAATATTTCAAATTATAGAACTAAACTCTAAGGGTCCGTTTGATAGCGTTATTGTTTTTCGTTATCTATTCTCATTTATCTTTTTTTGAAAAACAAGCTTGTTTTATAACTTATTTCGTTTTTAAGAAACGTTTTAAAAATAGGGCCAAATTTGATAAACTTCAAATAGTAATTTCTCCTAATTCTGTTTCTCTTTTATTCAATACAGTTTCTTTTATAATTTTTTAAATCTTTTATATTTTATTTATTAATTTTTTTGTTTTTTAGAAAATTAATTTTGCTGTATGTGTATTTGATTTAAAAATTTAAAAATTTGCAAATATTTAGATTTATATATTATTTTAATTTTTAAATAGGGGAATTTTTAAAAATAAAAAAATAAGGAAAACTATTAACACAAAATAGCAAAATTTTTAGATTGTTGTGATAGACGTTGATAGAAGTCTATCAGGGTCTATCAGTAATAGAAATGATAGAAGTTTATCACTGATAGATGCTGATAGAAGTCTATCAATGTCTATCAGTATTTTTTTGTTATTTTCTGTAAATAGTTTGACATTTTTTCTATCTATAAAAATTTCTCTTTTAAATATGTATATTAACTTTTTTTTTTAATTTTAAATTTTGCACTATGGATGCTTATATATTATTTTGATTTTTTTTTGAACAAATTGATTTTATTATTTTTAGTACATTTGAAATTGACTGAAATTTTATAATATATAAATTTTGTTCACTAAAACGCTTATTTAGCTTAATTTTAATACTTCATAACCAAGACATTTACATAATAATATAATGGACTTGGATTTGAGTCGACATTATTTAAGACAAATAACTCAAGTGAAAAATAATATTATTAAATTTGAACAACATTTGAAATATAAAAACGATAAGAGTATTCTTGTTGTTAATTTTCACTAGGACTTATTTGTATTTGATAATGTAATTTTTTTTATAATTATTATTTGTATTTGATAATATTAATGTTTTATAATTATTTTTTATATTTTAATAATTATTATATATATATATATATATATATTTTACCTAATTAAATTATATTTAAACTATAAAATAAGATGAAAAGTACTGTAAAAAAATACAAAAAAATAAAAAATAAAAAATAAAAAATAATTATCAAACAAATTTCTATTTTTAATTCTTAAAAGTAAGAAACAATAACGAGAAGATTATCCAATGGGTCTAACTGATAAAATTTGCAATTAAAAAAAACCGGTTACATAAACAACAAAAATTAAAGATATAGAAAGGTTTAAAGGGGAAAGCAAGAATTAAACCGCGAAACCAAACTCGTCGGCGGTGTGTCCTGTCCGCTCTACCTACTCTACTCTGCATCCGCACTGACAATGACACAGCTCTATTTATGGCCTCCATTACCAAACTCAAAATCCCATCTCCTTCACCGTCGACTCCATTTCCGCTCCGCCGCTCAATAACTTCCTTTCTTCCGCCATCAGTAAGCTCTTCTTCCTTTTCCTCTCTTAAACACACACCAATTTTTGTTCTTGTGTTTTTGTCTATCAACTGTTTGTATAAATGTCTCAACGAAAACCCCCATGCGATTTCACTCTAATATGTCTCTCTGCTCCTATATTTGGGCCTTTTTGTGTGTCTATGGCCTTTCAAATTCGAATTGATTGACGGATTGGTTGTGTCTTGTGTGTTTTGAACTTAGGGTTTTGTTTGATTTGGCTGATTTGACTGTTTGGAACTTTGTGAACAGTGGGGAGTGAAGTGGAAATGGTAGCAGAAATTGCTTTCCCTAAGCAGATCGTTAAGGCCAACCCGTTGTCTTTGTTGGGTCATGGTAACTCCATCCTCCTTTCATTTCACTTTTAGACTTTGCATATAATTGTATGGAAAGTCTTTAGAATGTTGGATGAAAATAGATATCTGAAATGGCGTGGCAGTGACTCACAAATAATTTGGGACCTCGTACCTTTATTCTAGGTCACCACCACTCCCGTTCTAAGTGTTAGATTTAATTTAAATTTAATATTATAATTAATGTGACCCATGATATTAGAACACATTATCATTGATCCATGTCTATTTTAGTTCAAAGATTTTAGTTTTTAATTGCATTGTACAATATTAGGGTTTTATTATACTAAAAGTTACTCCAAGTCTTAATTTGCATTCAAAATTCAAAAGGATTTCTACTCCATTGATAGTTTTGAAACATTTATGAGACCTCAAAGTTAATAATGTAACTTTTGAAAGAAAATATGAATATTTTTTAAACAAATGACAGTTCAAAGAGCATTTTTGGCAATTAAACTTTTTTTTTTTTCATTTAACAATTGCGAGGTGGAGATTGAAAATGGTAATTGATATCTTATAATTTAAAGGTTAAAATACTATTTTGGTTCCTATATTTTGAAGTTTGTTCATCTTTAGTTCCGATAATCTCAATTATTCAATTTCAATAATTGTATTTTCAATAAATCTTAATTCTAGTCATCTAGTTTATTATCGATTTTTCAAAAACCTTTTTGTTATATATTAACATTTTTACTATAAATTCTGAAAACATACTCCCATATTGTATATACTCGCATGAAAATTATTATTATTCTTTAACCAATTTTGGTAAGTATTAATTTTGATGGACTAAATTTAAGATTTATTAAAAATATAGAGACTAAAATTGGACCATTGAAATTTTGGTGACTAAAATTGAACAAACTTCAAATATAGGGACCAAAATAGTATTATAATATAATTTAAACATTGGCTTTATATCATTTTTAGTATATGAGGGTTGGTGTGGTATTCAATTCATTTAGTTTGATCTTTTTTTTTTTTTTTTTTTTTTTTTTTTTTTTTTTTTTTTGGATCAAAGAGTTTTTTCATTTATTCCTTAAAACTTTTAAGAAAGAACTATTTTGTTATCTAAGCTTATTTTCAAAAAGAAAAAGAAAAAAGATTTAGTTTTTCTTTTTTGATCAAAGACTTTTTCATTTATTACTTAAAAACTTTTAAGAAAGAACTATTTTATTATTTAAGCTTATTCTCAAAAAGAAAAACAAAAGGAAAGTTACTATAAACATAAAAAAAAAATATCAAATTATTTACGAATATAGAAAAATTTCACTGTTCGGCGATAGACTCTATCGCGATCTATCAGCACAATTTTTTTATATTTATAAATAGTTTAACTCATTTTTCTATATTTGAAAATAGCTCAAAACAAAATTTATTTTTCTTTTATCTAAGCTTTTGAAATGTTCCATTTAGTTTTCAAATTTTTTAATTTATACTGTTATTTTTATCCTAAATATCTTTTGACCCAATGGTTCTTCATCGAGGATGTCGCTAGAACATGCTAGAAGAAAATGCATATTTTTTATTTCCACATTAATTGTTCAAAGAGGAAGTAGATGAGCATTAGAAGAAAAATGAGTTTTTAAAAACAAAAATGTGTTGCATGTAATTTCAACCCTTTTTTAAAAAGATTGAAAAGAAGAATATTAGAATTGATTATCAAACAACATTCTTCTTTAAAAATAGAAAACAAAAACATATAACCGAAGACGAAATGATTATCAAACGAGCACTTTGTAGTGATTGATATACATTGAGACATAAAAGATAGCTAAGAGAGAGGAGAGAGATGCAGATACCAATAATTTTATGAGGCTAGAAAATAAAGCTCCAGTTATAATAATAAAGAAAAAGAAAAGAAAAGAAAGAAATTTATGTTTGAAAAAAGAAAAAGAGATCTTAGACAGATACGAATATATTTAGTAACTTTATGTTTGCAAATTTGAGCTCTCAGCATATATGCATATGTTAGATTTTTGAATTCTAAGATCCATATGATGCAAATTTTGAAAACATTTTTTTTATGTTTTCAACCTATCTAAATTTTTTAAATTTGAAATTTTAAAATGCAATATTATATTAAAAAAAGAAAAAAGAAATATTTATAAACATAGTATTTCATGTTATAAATTCTCTCTTTTTATGACAATATGTGAGATGGGAGAATCAAATCTCTAATTTCGAGGTTGATAGTACAAACATTATGTCATGTTAGCTATGCTCATTTTGACTTAGGGTGTGTTAGGTTTAACTTTTCAAGTGTTTAATTTTAAAAATAAGTCATTTGAAAAAAACAATTGAAGTGTTTAACAACTACTCAAAATAGCTTTTGAAATACTTCCAAAGTCTATTTTAAATTGTTTTTATCAAAAGAGTTCAAATAAAAAAGACTTTTTTGAAAAATATTTTTTTCTCTAGTCAATCCAAATATAACTACAACTACAACTAGTTAAACTAAATGAACGGGATTTTGATAGATGGTGTTGTGTGGGATTATATATAACAGGAATAACAGACATAGAGATTCACTTTCTACAAATAAAGTTGACTGCCATTGGAGTTTATTTGGAGCCTTCAATTTTGGAGCATTTGCAGCAATGGAAGGGAAAAACTGCTAAGGACTTAGAGGAAGATGATGACTTCTTTCAGGCTATTGTTTCTGGTATCTCCCTAATTTCATTACCCTAATTATCCGATTTAATTATACTACCCGATATTTTCATCTTTACTATATTAAAATGGAGGAAGGTAGTAGAGAATATTTGTTTTAGTACCACAATTGAGGGTATGCAATTCATTTTTTTTTTAATGAATTGCATTAAATTAAAATTGTTACTTAGATTATTAAAATTGTTACTTTTCATTTGAGATAATTAAAATTGTTACTGAATCTTATTAATTTAGACAAAAAAATTAATTAAATTTTTTTACATATATTAATTTTTTTTTAAAATGAATTTTAATTAGATATGCTTTCAATTTTTTTTAGACAATATTATAGGTGGTGAATTGAACCTCTGACTTCGAGGTTGATAATACAAGCACCTAGTTGTTGAGCTTGCTATTTTGGTAATATGCTCTCAAAATTAAACTTTAGAAGCAAAATGTAAAATTGTTATAAATGAACTTCTTGAATTCTGTTAAATTAAGGTTAAATTATATAACAATATTTTGAACTTTGCCATTTGTTTAAAAAGTACTCTTATCATTTCAAAAGTTACAAAATTATTCATAATCTTTCAAAAAAGTTTCAAAAATCACTTTGAGTATAAATCTTTTAGAATTTCGAACATAAATTAAGATTTAAAATTGTGTGACGACCACCTAAAACAATGTGGTGATCCAAATTTTTGTTCTTCGTCGATCAAATAGTCTCTCTCTCTATTCTCGACGCATAACTTGAATCGGAAAACTTAAACTCTAAACCCTAAATCCTAAATGCTTGAACTGAATTTTAATGGTGACAGCTCCAGTGGAGAAGGTTATAAGAGTTGTAGTGATCAAAGAGATCAAAGGGTCACAATATGGGGTGCAGTTGGAAAGTGCAGTAAGGGATAGATTGGCAGCTGATGACAAGTATGAGGATGAAGAGGAAGCTCAGTTGGAAAAAATTGTTGAATTTTTTCAATCCAAATATTTGAAGGCACATTCTCTTATAAACTTCCATTTCCCATCAGCTTCAACCATTGCTGAGGTAACTATAACATCTAAAAATGCTCAGTTCCATTTGATTGCCATTTTAATTTTTGGTTTGTTTTTCAATTTAAGTTTAATTACAAATTTGGTCCCTATATATAGTTTAGAAAAAGTTATAATTTAGTTCTTATGGTTGGATAAAAACTCATAAACAGTCACATGGTTTGATAAAAATTTTCATACATAGTTCCTGAAAGTTTTATCGAACTATATATCAAGACTATATTCTAACTTTCTCCAAACTATAGGGACCAAATTTATCATTTAACCTTTAATTTTAAACTAATCATAAGTTTGTTTATTGTTTTGGTAATCTACTACTTTTTAACAAATAATAGACCAAACAAAAGTGATTTTTAGTCATATTTAACATGTATTTCATCTTTCTTTTTTTTTCGTTCTTCTAATTAAGTTTGTTTGTAATTTTCTCTGTTTTATTTTAATGATTGAATTACAAGTTTAGTCTATGAACTTTTATTTTTGTATTTATTTTATTTTTAAACTTTTAAAAGCATCTAATAATTCCTTGAACTTTCAACTTTAAAAAGTGTATATTCTCCTTAAACATAACTTTCAATTTTGTATTCAATAAGTTTCTAAATTTCAATTTTGTATCAATTAGCCATAATAATTAATTATATATACAAAAATAAATCAGTTACTTTTAAAAAGTTTTAAATACTATAGACTTATTATACATAAAATTGAACATTCAATGACATATTAGTTAATTTCTAAAGTTAAAAGATACTTTTTTAGACACAAAATTAGAAAGTTTAAAGGAAAATAAAAACTTATAATTTAAGCTATTTGAAGCTAAACAAGTTGAATTGTTAACATTAGAATAATCAAAGTAAACTCGAACAATCAAATTGCTTATAATTTAACCTATTTGAAACTATACAAGTTGAACCGTTAACCCTAGAATAATCAAAGTAAACCCGAACGATCAAATTGGATCACATATTGTATATAGTTTGTGAAAAATTGTATCTTATATTTGTTACATGGAATTTGCAGATAGAAGTTTCATGTGATGGAAAAGAGGAGTCAAAGATGAAAGTAGAGAATGGAAATGTGGTTGAGATGATTAAGAAATGGTACTTGGGAGGGACTAGAGGTGTGTCTCAACCAACCATATCATCATTGGCTAGCAATCTTGCCATTGAGATATCTAAATGAACCCAATAATTGCCTCCTCTATTAGCTTTGGACTTCTTGCAAAATGTTTTTTTTTTTAACCGCTGTTACGATTAAGTATATGCAATTGCTGTTAAAATCAAGTATGCAGTTTGTTAAAATGATAAGTGTTAAAGGTGAGAATTTGAACATTTAAACTCTTGGTTGAAGATATATATGCGCAAGTGTTAGAACTTGTTTTTTGTTTTTGAAATTTAGTTAAGAATTCAAATCTTTTATTCAGGAAAGATGAAACTATAGTAAAAAAGTTACTAAAAAAACAAGCACAACTTTAGAAAATCAAATGGTTATTAGATGGTTCTCGGTTATATTTACTATTTTCTTACTATTTTACTCTCTAAGTACGATTATCTATCCACATTTATTAGGGTTGGTTCAAATTATTTATTTCCTATTAGACCTAATTCAAGTATGGTAAGTAATGCCTATATTAACCTTTAAGAAAAATACACTCCCTTTCCCCTTTCTATTAAAATTCACACCTGCCACTCTCTCCCCCATTATCTCTAGGGGTGATAGTCGGTTTAGTTTTGTCGATTTCGGGGTCAATCAAGAACTGAACCAAATCAATTGGTTTTATAAAGAAGAGATCTAAACCGATGCTCAATAAAGAACAAAACTAATGAATTGGTTTTTATTTGGTTTGGTTTTTCGATTTTTCGATTTTCTTTTTTCTCTTCCAAATTTTAATTTTTATTTCCAATTTTGTTTTGAATTGGTCATTTTTGCTAAATTTCAATTAAAATTGGGTTCATTTCTTTTTTTATAGATTGAAATTGGACATGTTTATTTCTTTTCTTGGTACTTTCTAAATAAATATCATACACACTCCATAATAATTGATTTTTTTTTTCTAAACAATAAATATATATGCACCATAATAATTAAAACACTAAAAGATATCCAATAATATAGTTAGAGTTTATTTTCAAGAGTATACATACCCTCGGCTTAATTCGGTTTTGATTGGTTTTTTCAATCAAAATAAAAGAAATATGTCCAATTTTATACTAAAAAGTCAAATAAAACAGTGGTCAGTTTGAATTGGCTTGTTTTTCGATTTTTTGTAACACTCCTAATTATCTCTATTAAAATTCATTCACCCGTACATTCAGAAGACATTAAAACCCACATTAACTTTTCTTTTAAAAAAAAAAAAGTTACTTACTTCTCAATCCCTAATCTCCAAAATATTAAAAGGTTTTTATTCTTTAACTACTAATTAAAACTCAATTAGGAAAACATATTAAAGCTACAATAAAATATTTCGCAAACTTTTGGTATACTTGTACATTTTAGTTACTAAAGCTTTTCATGTGAAGATTACATCTTTTAGTTTATTTTCATGGTAATTCAAAAAGACCAATTGAGACATTTTCTTTCAAAAAGAATGAAGAGGTATTGTGATAATAAGTTTAGTTCAACAATAATTAATATGCACTTCTTTTCTTGAGGTCGATGGTTTGACTCTTCCATCCCCGCAATTGTTATACTAAAAAATGAAAATGTATTATTTGTTGATCATATTATTTTCATTTAAATTATTTTTATGGAAGGTAGAGTATCAACTTAAAATCATTAAAAAAGATACCACTAGATCTTTGTTCTTTCCCATACGACGGAGTAGTTTGAAAATACTACTAGATCCCAGGTATCCTTCCGACCCTATTGGAATTTCGATGTCAAAATGCCAATTTGGTCATGAATTAAAGAATGTGGTTCATAATTTCCCATATAGATGTAACTTTGCACTCCAAAAGACTGAAGATGGCATGGAAAATTGAGTATGCTGGAGTAGCAAGGAGAAGTTGAAATATTATTCAAGGATGTTGCATGAATGTGCATCAAAATGGTCTTTGGGTGTTGCAAAAACCATTCCTGGGCTTATTGTGAAGGATGTAATTAATCCAGATTCCCATTTGTGGGTTTCGTTGGTGAATGTATATGCAAAGTGCAGGTACTCTTCATATGCTCGATTAGTGCTTGCTAAAATGCCTGATCATGATGTTGTTTCTTGGACGGCATTAATTCAAGGTCTTGTAGCAGAAGGATTTGTTAACGATAGTATTTATTTATTTCAGGAGATGCAAATGAAGGAATCATGCCCAATGAGTTCACTCTAGCTACTGTATTAAAAGCATGTTCTTTGCGTGTGGCCTTGCATCTTGGAAAGCATATGCATGCCCAAGCTTTTAAACTTGGATTATTACTAGATTTGTTTGTTGGATCTGCACTTGTTGACCTTTATGCTAAATGTGGAGAGATGGAACTTGCATCTAAATGTTTATTGGTATGGTATGCCTGAGCAAAATGATGTGACATGGAATGTGCTACTCAATGGCTACGCTCAAGGGGGTGATGGGATAGGAGTCTTGAAATTATTTTGTGGTATGATGGAACTAGATGTGAAGTGTAGCAAGTTCACTTTGACTATGGTTCGCAAGGGTTGTGCAAACTCCAAAAATTTAAGACAAGGGCAGGTAATCCATTCCCTGATTATAAAATGTGGGTATGAAGGCGATGAGTTCTTAGGTTGTGGTTTGATAGATATGTACACAAAATGTGGGCTTGCAATTGATGCATTAGAGGTATTTAAGAAGATTAAAAAGCCTGATATAGTGGTTTGGAGTGCCATGATTACGTGCCTTGATCATCAAGGACAAAGTGATGAATCAATTAAGTTATTTCACTTACTAGACCGAATCAGTATACTATTTGCAGCCTTATAAGTGCTGCTACGAATATGGGAGACTTGCAATATGGCCAAAGTGATAAGCGCCCGCGATGTTTGTTGGATGCAAAGCTAGAGGTCCTTCTAGAATCCTTGCAAACACTCACAAAGAAAGCTAACTTAGATCAAACTTAGAATCTATGATGGCCACTCTTAGATCCTAAGACAACTCACTCCAGAATTAGCTTGATCAAGACTAATCCAATGAATTGATTTAAACATCAAACTTAAAGCAAGATTTGAAAGAAAAGACAACACCAAAGGAGTTGAATAAGAACAAGCTTTTTAATATCAATAATCTGAGTTTTGAAGAGTATTACAAGCCATTTTAAAGGCCAAATGGTCGTGGATATGACCAAGAACCCAAAAGTCATTCAAACACCATTAAATGCAAATTGTAGAAATTTTTATCTAGGAACTTAAAACTTAATTGCATACTATTTAATAAATCAAAATGCAAAACTAAAGAGATAGAAAGTCTCCAAATTGTCTTAAATATCTCCTAAGACGGCAAAGTTGAAGTGTATGTTTGACAAAGTTTGACATCATGTTTTCCCAAGCAGTGCACATTTGACAGCATTTACTTCACAAAATCTGCACACTTTTTTTTGTCCACTGTTCCATCTTCCAAACTATAAGAATGTTTTCGTTCCATATTCATGACATTCTCTTCTTGACTCATTGAACTAACATTGTATATAAATTTGGGTTCAACATTATTTGTCGCTTCTCGCGAATTTGCTAGCTTTTGAAGATGTAGTGTGAATGCCTCTTAAATCTCTTTGCCTTGCTTCTTGTAATTGCTCTCTCTAGTACATGCAATGGTTCAATGGTTGAATTCACATCATCCCCCCTTTCTTTAAAAGGTTTTGTCCTCAAATCAAGGTCTTCATTCCCTACATCAAAAGGAGTCAAATCAGCCACATTAAATGTAGAACTTACATTGTATTCACCTCGAAGATCAAGTTTGTAGGCATTGTCATTGATCCTCTCTATCACTTGAAATGGACCATCTCCTCTTGGTTGAAGTTTGTACTTCCTATGGTCGGGAAACCTATCTTTCCGTAGATGAACCCAAACCCAATCACCTGGTTTAAAAATCAATTTCTTTCTCCCTTGGTTCTTGCTTTTGACAAGCTTTTGATTCTCCTTTTTAATCCTTTCTTTGATTTCCTTATGCAAAGTTTTTATGTATTCTGCCCTTGAAACAGCTGCATCACTAGTAAACATATTAGGTGGCAAAGGGGATAAATCTAAAGGAGTTAATGGATTAAAGGCATACACAACCTCAAAAGGTGAACAGTGAGTAGTGCTATGTATTGCTCTATTGTAAGCAAACTCTACAAAAGGTAGAGTATCCTCCCAAGACTTGAGATTTTTAGAAATTAGTGACCTAAGCAAAACCCCCAATGTTCTATTAACCACCTCAGTTTGCCCATCAGTTTGTGGGTGACAAGTTATTGAAAACAAAAGTTTAGTTCCAAATTTACCCCACAAAACTTTCAAAAAATGACTTAAAAATTTAGCATCTCTATCACTAACAATGGTTCTAGAAATGCCATGCAGTCTAACCACTTCCCGAAAGAATAAATTAGCTATGTTAGTAGCATCATCCGTTTTGTTACATGGAATGAAATGTGTCATCTTACTAAACCTATCAACTACCACAAAAATGTTATCATGATGTCTTCTAGTCTTTGGTAATCCTAGAACAAAATCCATGCTAATGTCAACCCAAGGTTCACTAGAAACATCTAAAGATGTGTAAAGACCATGTGGTTGTGTCTTAGACTTAGCCTCCTTACATTTGAAACATTGTCTGCACACTTTATTCACATCCTTTCTCATTTCCAACCAATAAAAATGTTTAGACAACATGCTATATGTTTTAGATTCCCCAAAATGCCCCATCAATCCTCCCCCATGATCCTCCTTCACAAGTAACTCTTGAATGGAACAGTTAGGAATACAAAGCTTACCCTTTCTAAAGAGCATCTCATCAAACACAAGATAATCATGCACATTTTTCCCTTCTAAACAATGCATATAAACATCATAAAATTCAGATTTCTCAACTTTATATAAATCAATCATGTGTTTAAAACCAAGAATTTTTGCACTAATAGAAGAAAACAATGCATACCTTCTTGACAACGCATCAGCCACCACATTGTCCTTACCTTTTTTGTAATGAATGACATATGGAAATGTCTCAATGAACTCTACCCATTTAGCATGCCTCTTGTTCAGCTTGGTTTGGCTTTTGAGATGCTTCAAGCTTTCATGATCCATGTGGATAACAAACTCTTTTGGCCACAAGTAATGTTGCCAAACTTGCAAAGCCCTTACAAGTGCATATAATTCCTTGTCATATGTTGGGTAGCTAAGTTGTGCTCCATTAAGCTTCTCACTAAAGAACATGATTGGTCTCTTTTCTTGCATCAAAACAACTCCAATTCCTATCCCACTTGCATCACATTCAATCTCAAAAGATTTGTCAAAGTTAGGTAAAGCAAGACAAGGTGCATTAGTCAATTTATCTTTTAACCATTGAATGCATTTTCTTGCTTTTCTTTCCATTCAAATTTCACATTCTTTTTAACAAGTTCATTCAATGGTGAGGCTATGCTACTAAAATCCTTAATAAACCTCCTATAAAAACTAGCCAAACCATGAAAAGATCTCACCTCGGTTGCATTGGTGGGTGTTGGCCACTCTCGAATAGCCTTGACCTTTTCTTCATCAACTTTCACCACATCCCTTCCAACAATGAATCCTAAGAAATTGACTTGGTCTAGACAAAAACTACACTTTTTGAAGTTGACATAAAACTTTTCTTCTCTAAGTTTAAGAAAAATTGTCTTGACATGCAAAATATGATCATCCAAACTTTTTGAGTAAACAAGAATATCATCAAAGTATACAACAACAAATTTTCCAATGTATTCTCTCAAAACATGATTCATTAGCCACATAAAAGTACTTAGTGCATTAGTAAGACCAAATGGTATAACAAGCCACTCATAAAGACCAAATTTTGTTTTGAAAGCCGTTTTCCACTCATCTCCCACATGCATTCGAAATTGTGATAACCACTTTTAAGATCAATTTTAGAAAACAAATTTGCACCATGCAATTCATCTAACATGTCATCCAATCTAGGAATAGGATGTCGATACTTTACCGTTATTTTGTTGATGACTCAACAATCAAGACACATCCTCCACGTGCCATCTTTCTTGGGTACCAAAATCACCAGAACCGAACAAGGACTCATGCTTTCTCGAACATAACCTTTATCCATGAGTTCTTCCACTTGCCTTTGAATCTCCTGGGTTTCAGTTGGATTGGTCCTATAGGCAGCCATATTTGGAAGAGTTGCCTCAGGTATGAAGTCAATTTGGTGCTCAATCCCTCTTAAAGGTGGTAGACCCGTCGATGCATCTTCACGAGGAAACATGTCATTAAATTCCTGCAAAAGAGATTTAAAAGCACTAGGCAAAGCATCATTAGAACGAGGTTCAGTCACTAAACACATTCCTTTGCACATAAGTACAAAGTTCGGTGCTTCAATTGAAAACACATTTCTCACTTCCCCCTTTCTTATAACCAAACTCACATTCTTTCTTTTTTCCTCAAAATCACTCTTTTTTCTCACTTGATTTTCACTCACCTTTTGCCCTTCACTTTTCTCTTTTTTCTTTCTCTTCTCTCTTTCTTTCAACTTACTTTCTTCTCTCCTCTCTTGATCTTCAAATTCTTTTATTTTCTTTTCTAATTTCATTTGATCACATTGTACTTCATATGGAGATAATGGAAGCAGAGTAAATTTCTTCCCATTCAAAGTAAACATGTACTTGTTTAACAATCCATCATATGTCACCTTTCTATCATATTGCCAAGGACGACCCAATAACATATCACCCGCATGCATTGGTACTACATCACAAAGGACTTCATCTTTATATCTTCCCAAAGTAAATGAGATAAGAGCTTGGGAGTTTACCTTCAATTCTTCTTTGTTTGTCAACCATTGAAGTTTGTATGGTTTTGGATGTTGACGGGTAGTAAGTTGATGGCTTTTTACAAGAAAACTACTTACCACATTAGTGCAACTTCCATTATCAATCACCAACTACATGGGGTTCCTTCAATCAAGCATCTTGTGTGTGAAACAAGTTCTCCCTTTGATCCTCAACTTTTTCTTCCTTTATTTGGACATTAAGTACTCTTCTTGCAACTAAGGATATGGAGTTACCTTGTTCAATGTACTCATCATCATGTGCGTCAGATTCTTCCTCAAGTTGGGCATCTTGTTCATCACATTCATCTTCCGAATCGAGTATTCCATTTCTTATTACCATAACTTTTTTATTGACACAATCCTTGCTCATGTGTCCAAACCCTTTGCACTTCCAACATTGAATAGAACTAGATTTCTCTCTTACCTCCTTTGAAGCTTCATTCTTTTTAGCATTGGAGCTCTTGACCTCCACTCTTTTGCCAATCACAAACTTTCCTTTTGCCTCATTCCTATTAACAAAACCATCCTTATTCCAAGCATTAGAATTTGTAAAGGTATTAGCTTTAGAAGTGTACCTCTTGGAATGCTCCTTTTCTTCTCTCAATTGATCTTCAATTTTGATGGCACAATGATACATATTTTCCAAGTAAAGTTGTGGATTTTTATCAACCGGATGAACAATTTCTCGATTCAAGCCTCCAAGGAATCTAGACATGGTGTCTTCCTCATCTTCTCGAATTTTTGCTCTTTCCATCAAATTCTCCATTTCTTGATAATATTCAGCCACGCTTTTTGTTCCCTGCCTCAAAGCTTACAATTTAGTTTTTAAATCTCTTTCATAATGTTTTGGAACATACCTCATTCTCATGGCTTCTTTAAGCTCTTCCCAAGTTTCTATTGGATCTTCTTCTTTCCTTCTTCTCTCGGATTTGAGATGTTGATACCAATTTCCAGCATGGTTAGTGAATTCGGCAATGGCAAGTCTCATCTTCTTATTTTCACTAAATGTGTTGCAATCAAACACATGTTCTATCTTCCTTTCCCATTCCAAGTATGCCTCTGGATTCGCCGTTCCACTAAATGGTGGAATTTTTAGCTTAACTCCGTTATCTCTATCTTTTAAGAACTATACAATTAGTGTTTTGTGCTGCAATAGTATTTTTTTTAAAAATCTTTTTTCTCTAAAACTATTATTGAGGTTTAAAGTTTTCAAAAAAGAAATATAAAAAATTATAAAAACCAAAATACTTAACTATGTTTGATATTTTTTCTATTTATAATAATTTTCTTTTAAAAAATGAATTGGGTTTATAACATTAAAATCTTATATTTCTAATTTTTTTAACTTTCTCAATATTATTCTGCATTTTTAAAATTTAAAATTCAAAACTAGGATACTGAAAACATAAAAATGTTGTTCATAATTTATACTATTTGGATTACATATTCTAAAATCAATTTTCATAAATACAATTTAGGGTGTGTTTGGGAGTGATTTTGGCATGGCCAAAATCACTTTTTCCCTTGTCAAAATCATTTTTTTTTTAATAAAAAGTTGATGTTTGGCACTCACATAAAATTGATTTTTCAAAAATTTGAAATCACTAAAAATTGATTTTGTAGGTATTAGTTTATTGGTGATTTGGTTGGGGGTGATCATTAGGGAATCAGATAAAAAATTTAGAACACCAAATTTGCCCCTCATATTTAAGGATAGGATTTAGCACTAATCCATTTCTTCCTTCTCTTTCAGCTGATACATCATCTCTCTCGTGTCCGTCGCTGGGTTTCATTAACTATCCGTGGTAGTGCTGATTTCAGTAAGTTTTTGTTTTTTGTAATTTTCTTTTCACATGGATGAGCTTCAATTTTTAGCTGTTTTTGTTGCTTTTTCACTGTATCGTTACTTAGTTTTTTGTTACTATTTACTATGTTCCTTTCGTGGCTTTTCCTCTCTCTATGAACAAATTTTTTGGAATATTTCAATCATTGTCTTCAATTCTTGTTGATTTTTTTTAGTCTCTCTACTTTTCTGATGGAGCAGGAGAAAATTGCAAGACTTCTTATATCTCGTTAATGTTTTTGTTATACAGTTTGTATTTCAATAGATAATATCTAGTTTAAGTATTTTGTAATGGTACAAAAATTTCTAAATTGGATGAGATATATGTTTTAAATTTTCTTTTGTTTTTATTATGTGTATTTTTCTTACCTCACATATCAATTATGCATACAATAATTTAACATTAAAATAAATAAAAAATAAATTAATAAAATTAGATATTTTTATAATTATTTTTTAAAACAAAAATCGAAATATAAAATACCCTTTTTAGTAATTTGGTAATTTTAAAATTACTTTTAGAACCAAACATGATAAATTCAAAATCACTTTTATATATTTGAAAATCACTTTAAAAGTTTGGAACGAAACATAGGTTTGATTGTTTAAAAATCAATTTTATAAAATCAAATTGTTCCAAAATCTCTATCACAAAAATCACCACTCCAATTATCACTCCCAAACACACTCTTAGATATTTGTCAAAACACATATTTGTTGAATTCAGTAAATTGAACAACATAAACATAATCTAAATTGTCAACCAAACGTGTCCTAATTTCTCAAATCTTATATTGTATTAATAATGATTTTACAAAAACAAAACTATAAATTCATCATATTCCAAGTTTTATAATCATATTATTACTATTTAATGTAGAAAAAATTATGACACATCTTAAAGTACAAAAACTTTTTATATAGAGGCATACCACCCGTTGTTCCTACAAAATCTAATATAGAGCATGGCTCTTAATTACCACCTATATTAAAGGAAAATTACTATAAACAGAAAAAATATCAAACTATTTATAAATATAGAAAAATTTCACTGTCTATCAGTGATAGACCGCGATAGAATTCTATCGCTTTCTATCGCTCAAGCAAATAAATTCTATCGCCTGAGCGATAGAAAGCGATAGAATTCTATCGCGATCTATCAGTGATAGACTGTAAAATTTTTCTATATTTGTAAATAGTTTGACTCATTTTTCTATATTTGAAAAGAGCCCTATATTAAATCATGTAGTGTAATTATATTAATTAAAGCAAATATCAATTTATACCCTTAAACTTTGGGAGCTGTATCAATTTAAACCCTAAACTAATAATTGTGTCAATTTAAACTTTTGAAAAACTGAACTATGAGTTAAACGCAAGGTGGTCAACGCTTGATGGTCAATGTCTGATGGTTAACGCCTGGTGGTCAACGCTTGATAATCAACGCCTGCTATGCGATGAACTCGTGTTGGACGCCTGCTATGTGATGAACCTGTACTGGACGACTGCTATGCGATAAACCTGCAAAATAAAAACTAGTGAAGGCTGAGTCGCGGAGCTCGTTCTCTTTAAGACATTTTGCGGCTCTGCGCAGGGTGCTTGCAGTTCTAAATGATTGTCACGTCGTCCCCAGGATAAAACAGCCCAGAAATCACTATCAGTCGAAACTCACACTAGAATCGATCGGTATGCTAACACTCTTTCTATATTGCTTGGTATGCAAAAGTAAAAGTTTTTCGTTCTTCCTTTCAAATGAAGATGGCAGCCTTTATATACTTCGCGTGGTTTAATGCTGAGAAGGTTAGGGTGTAAACGGATTTCACAAAGGGATATGGGGCTAAGAGCCTAGACATAGGATGGTCACGTTACCTTAGAAATAAGGGACACCATAGGATAAAGGAATTGAACTTGTTTTAATCTAAGATCCAGCTAACCATGTAAACATTAGGCATTAGCTGCTTAGAACTCCTAAAGGAACTTGACACAAGACCGAATAGGTGTAGTTTCCTGTCCATGTGTAAATCATTGTTTGGTGTGATGCAATCACATCACTTAAGGCATAACACCCGAATGGTTGTAGCATTGTTACCATTGTTTGATTCCCGCTGTTAGTTTTTTTACGTTTCCTTTCACCAGAAGTTCTAAATTTTTCTCTTTGGTTACCTCGTTGCATTGATTTACAGTCATACGAAATTTAACTCATCTAGTCCTATGGGAATCGATACTTGGAATACTCCAAGTTATTACTTCATCGATCGTGTATGCTTGCACGTAGACCTACTTATTCCATATTTTCTATTATCTTTATCATTCATATACGCTCGGTCGATCAAGTTTTTGGCGCCGTTGCCATGGACTAGTCGTAGTTTATATTTTTTTTATTGACTGTAACCGCATTGACTCTATTTCAAGAAACATCTAACTCATTGTTCTTGTAGTGTTTACAGTGAATGAGTAGTGCATGAGAAGAAGGCCCTGCCTTTTTTAACCAGATCCTGAAATAGAAAGGACCTTTCGCAGAAGAAGAAACGAACAAAGGCGAAAGCATCGAGAGGAGAAAGAGATGAGCGCACAAGTAAATCTTGAGGAAGCCGCATTCGTGCAGCCAGTTCCAATGGATCCGCTTGGAGACGATCCTCCTATACCTCCTCGAAACAACGTTCAACAAAATGGAGATCAACAACCACAACAACAACCTGCTGTAGACCTACGAAATCCCATCTTCATAGCAGATGACAGAGATAGAGTGATCAGAGACTATGCTGTGCCCGCATTCCAAACTTTGGACACTGCCATCCTTGACCCACCAATTGATGCGCCCACATTTGAAATGAAACCGTTGATGTTCCAAATATTGAACTCATTTGGTCAATTTGCCGGACTGCCCAATGAAGACCTTCACAAACATCTTAAACTTTTCATGAGAATCTGTCGTTCTTTTAAAGTTAATGTTGTTTCTGAAGAAGCATTACGACTTAAGTTATTTCCTTACTCTTTGCAGGGAGATGCAGAAGCATGGCTTGATTCATTGCAACCTAATTCCATTACCACATGGGATAACCTTGTGGACAAATTTCTAGGAAAATACTTTTCGCCCGACAAGAATGCTAAATACAGAGGTGATATTATTGCTTTCAGATAGGCACCATGAGAATCGGTGGATGGAGCTTGGCTTAGATTCCAGCGGTTGGTACGAAAATGCCCACATCACGGACTCCCAGCATGTATTGTGATGGAACAGTTCTACAATAGATTAAATAAAGCATCGAAAACTATGATGAACGCGTCTGCAGGAGGGTCATAGCTTAACAAATCCGCAAATGAAGCACAGGAGATCATGGATACCATTGCCAACAACAATCAGAATTGAGGAGATACGGAGTACACTCCCAACACAAAGACGGTAGCGGAGATACAAGAAGTTGATACACTCGCATCTATGAATCAGCAACTAACAGCCATAGGAAATATGTTACATAATCTGGTGTTACAACCACAGAAAGTGGCGGCTGTTCAAACAGATCTTCATCCTCAAACTTGTGAATTTTGTACTGCTAATCATTTAGCTAGTGAATGTTTATATAACCCCCAGTCGGTGTATTATGTAGGTTACCAAAAGGCGCAAGACCGTTGGGACCCCTATTCTAATACATACAATCCGGGGTGGAGATCACATCCGAACTTCGCTTGGACAAAACCAAGTAGCAGTACGAGCACATCACATCAGAACACAAGGACAGCACCACCAGGATTTTCGACAGCACCACGTCAGTTGCCGCGAGCACAACCACCAGCACCTCCTCGGAGAAAAACCCCACGATGGCTGATATGTTGAAAGATTACATGGCTAGAAACGATGCAGCTTTGCGCAACCTAGAGATGCAGGTTGGGAAATTGGCAAAGGAAATCCAGAGTAGACCCCAAGGAGCCTTGCCCAGCAACACTGAAGCTCCCAAATAGAATGGAAAGGAGCAGTGCAAGGCAATCACATTGCGAAATGGATTAGAGTACGAGGGACCAAAAATGCTCGATGTTTAAGAGCGAAGTCCAAAAAAAGGGTCAACAAGCAGCAACAATACAAAAGACACAACATCAACTGCTGTGGAGAAAAGAAAAGTTGTGGAAGAAGAAAAGAAACAAGATGATGTTGAACCAATAATAACTACAAGAGAAAAGGATACAGTCCCACTATATCGACCGCCAATACCGTTTCCCCAAAGACTCAAAAAAGTGAATCAGAATACACAATTCAAGAAGTTCCTTGATATCTTGAAGCAGCTACACATAAACATTCCTTTAGTGGAAGCGCTAGAGGAAATGCCCAACTATGTGAAGTTCTTGAAAGACATCCTTTCCAAGAAGAGAAGCTACCAGAATATGAAACAGTTGCACTAACTGAATGCTGCAATGCATTGGTTAGTAGCAAAATCCTGCCGAAGCTGAAAGACCCAGAAAGTTTCACCATCCTGTGTTCTATTGGAGGGCAGAGCTTGGGCAAAGTATTGTGTGATCTAGGAGCTAGCATCAACTTAATGCCATATTCGGTATTCACTCAACTAGGAATAGGGAAGTAAAGCCAACCACTGTTACACTACAGTTGGCTGACAAGTCAACAACAAAACCTGTGGGAAAGATTGAAGATGTACTCGTCAAAGTAGACAAGTTCGTGTTCCCTGCAGACTTTATCATCCTTGATTGCGAAGCAGACAGAGAAGTTCCCATAATTCTGGGAAGACCATTCTTGGCAACAGGCAGAACGTTAATTGATGTACAGAAGGGAGAACTGACAATGAAAGTCAATGACCAAAAGATTACATTTAATGTTTTAAATACTTTGAAATTTCCTGGAGACATGGACGAATGTTCGTTCATAGAGGACATTGATGTTTTAGTTTCTAATGCACAAGATATAACACTTGGAGATAAGGAAGCAGAAGGGCATGATGAAATTGAAGAAACAATAGAACATGTGGCCACAATAGGAGTAATGGCCAACATTGAGGAGGAACGCAAGGTATCAAAACCATTACAATCATCTATCATAGAGTCTCTTGAGTTGGAATTGAAGCCATCACCTCCACATTTGAAGTATGCATATCTAGGCCCGCACAACACATTGCCAATCATTATTGCTGCCAAGCTAACAGAGCGGGACGAGCAATCACTGTTGCAGATTCTAGGAAAACATAAGTAGGCAATAGGGTGGACAATCACAGATATTAGAGGAATCAGCCCGGCGTATTGCATGCATCCAATCAATCTCGAAAAAGGATCAAAGAATTCTGTAGAAACACATAGGCAATTAAATCCAAATATGAAGGAAGTTGTTCGAAAGGAGATCATCAAATGGTTGGACGCCGGCGTAATATACCCAATTTCAGATAGCTCATAGGTAAATCCAGTTTAATGTGTGCCCAAGAAAGGAGGCATGACGGTAGTCACAAATGAGAAGAATGAATTAATTCCTACATGAACAGTGACTGGATGGCGAGTATACATGGACTACAAGAAGCTGAACAAAGCCACCAAGAAGGATCATTTCCTGTTACCTTTCATCAACTAGATGTTAGACAGACTAGCAGGGAAGGAGTATTATTGCTTCCTTGATGGATACTCAGGGTATGATCAGATCACTATTGTCCCAAAGGACCAGAATAAAACTACATTTACATGCCCTTATGGTACATTCGCTTTCCAAAGAATGCCATTTGGGTTATGCAACGCTCCCGCTACATTCCAAAGATGCATGATGGCGATATTTTCATAATTCATAGAACGAACAGTTGAAGTCTTCATGGATGACTTTTCCGTGCATGGAGAATCATTTCAAATTTGTTTGGGAAATCTGGAGCAAGTGTTGGAGCGATGTGAAGAGACCAATCTGGTGTTGAACTGGGAGAAATGTTACTTTATGGTGACAGAAGGAATTGTGCTGGGGCATAAGATATCAAAGCACAGACTTGAAGTAGACAAAGCCAAAGTTGAGCTTATTTCAAAGCTTCCTACGCCGACATCAGTCAAAGATGTGAGGAGTTTTCTAAGTCATGCAGGATTTTATCAAAGATTCATCAAGGACTTTTCAAAAATTGCTAGACCTTTATGCAGACTGCTGGAAGTGGATAGATCATTTGTATTTGATTAAGACTGTGAAGACGCATTCAGCAAGTTGAAAGAAGCGATCACAACAGCTCTTGTGATGGCAGAACCTGACTGGACATTACCGTTCGAATTGATGTGTGACGCTAGTGATTTAGCAATGGGAGCAGTGCTGGCACAGAAGAAGAACAAAGTGATTCATCCTATATACTACGCCAGCAGGACAACGAACGAAGCACAGAAAAATTATACGACCACAGAAAAGGAGTTGCTTGCGGTCGTATTTGGATTTGACAAGTTCAGATCTTATCTATTGGGTACCAAAGTCATCGTTCATACTGACCATTCAACATTAAAATATTTACTTACAAAGAAAGATGCAAAGCCAAGATTGATTAGATGGATTCTGCTCCTACAAGAATTTGATTTAGAGATTGTGGACAGGAAGGGTACAGAGAATCAAGTAGCCGACTACTTATCAAGACTGAAAATGAGGGATGCAGAGTTAGAAGAAATCAGAGACACCTTCATTGATGAACAATTACTGGTAATTGATAATATTCCTTGGTATGCCGATTTTGCTAACTATCTTGCTGCAGGCATTGTTCCACCAGAGGCGACAAGTCAGAGATTGAAGAAATTCTTCCACAACCTTAAATTCTATTACTGGGATGATCCATATCTATTCAAGCTTGGAGCGGACCAAATCTGGAGAAGATGCATTGCAGAGGAAGAAGTACAACCTATTGTTGAAGCATGTCATGCAGCCCCATATGGAGGACACTTTGCAGGAGCTAAGACTGCAGCCAAAGTGTTGCAGAGTGGATACTTCTGGCCAACACTATTCAGGGATGCCCACAAGTTTGCCCAAGAATGAGACAAATATCAGAAAACGAGTAATTTAACAGCTCGCAGCGAAATGCCAATGAACTACATCCTCGAAGTCAAAATTTTCGATGTCTGGGGGATTGACTTTATGGGTCCATTTCCTCCATCATTCAGAAATTCCTACATTCTTTTGGCAGTGGACTACGTCTCAAAATGGGTTGAAGCAGTGGCAACTACATCTAATGATGCAAAGGTAGTGCAAAAATTTCTCTTGAAAAATATTTTCTGCAGGTACGGAACGTCTAGAGCTTTGATAAGTGATGAAGGAACCCACTTCATAAATAGAACAATAGCAAATCTACTGAGGAAGTATAATGTGAAGCATCATGTGGCCACAACATATCATCCTCAGACTAATGGATTAGCTGAGCTCTCCAACAGAGAAATTAAAGGGATTCTTGAAAAAACAGTAGATCCCTCAAGAAAGGATTGGTCATTAAGGCTAGATGAAGCTCTATAGGCACACAGAACTGCATTCAAATCAACTTTAGGTATGTCACCCTACCGTATTGTGTTTGGAAAAGCTTGCCATTTGTCGTTAGAATTAGAGCATAAAGCTTATTGGGCAATTAAAAAGCTAAATCTAGACATGAGTTTAGCAAAGGACAAGAGAATGCTTCAATTAAATGAGTTGGAGGAGATGAGGTACCACGCCTATGAGAATGCGAAGTTGAGCAAGGAAAAGATGAAAAGATACCATGATCAGAGGATTAGGCCATCTAAATTTGAAGAAGGACAACATGTTCTGTTGTTTAATTCCAGACTCAGACTATTTCCAAGGAAGCTAAAGTCGAGGTGGTCAGGGCCCTTTATTATTCAGAAAGTTTACCCACATGGAGCACTGGATTTATAGGACAAGAATAATAACATCTTCAAGGTAAATGGTCAAAGAGTGAAAAGTTACTGGGAGAAACAGTAAATAAGGGAAAGACTTCAATTTCCCTTATCGAAGTAGAGTAAGTTGACACCATCCTGTACAAGTACGTTATTTTTATTTCATCAATTTAGTATTTTTTTTATTTAACGTATTTTATATTCCAAATTTTTTTTGAGTTAATTGGCCTACGATTAAATTCTGTCTAGGCTGGTTTTGTTAAAGGAAGAGGTATTTAAGTTGACCACAGGGAACACCTCGACCTGGAAACCTGCTTGGGAGTTTAATCATATGAACCATTTAATTTTCTACTTAACTGTGCAGGTGTTAGTTTTAATTAAAAAAAAAGGTCGCAGAAATTGCGCCCGCATTCACAGAAGGTTGTGAGTACATCTGAGGATATGTTCAGAAGATTCTATAAGATGGTGACATCATAAAAAAAAAATCAGTGGGGCAGAGTTCCCTATAAATAAGATAACTTGAAGCCATTTACTCTACGTTTAAACTTTTGAACTACCCCTTTTGCGTGTGCTCTCTCTGCCATCACCGAAGAACACTCAATCGTGCACAAGTGCTCTCTCAGTTTCTTTCACAAAATCGTTCAACATTCCATAAGAAAATGAAATTCAGCCCTAGTGTGTCGTCAACCGGTAGTTCTTCTTCAAGCAAGCAGACCTACATTTGACCAAAGGCACGACGACTCTTTGAGGATGAAATACCCACCGCGGGAACAACACTGAGAATGGCAAAGACAATGTCGCCGCCGACAGCCCCATTTTCTACTGGAAATCTAGAAGCCAGTAGCAGTCGAAGCTGAGTGCGGTCTTCTGAGCACTCCCAACAGTCGACGGACAAATCGGACGCTTCGGCCACTATGCATGGACCTCAAGGACCTCGAGTTCGCTCAGAGGCATGGTGGAAGGAGATTAGAGAAATGGGGGCCAATTGAAGGAGAGCGTTAGCTGAAGTTGAACAGGACGAGACGCGATCGGAGGCTTTCAAGCCGTCCACTGCAGGTACGAGTTCTCAACCCTCAAGGGTTTCTGATGAGACTGATGAAGTAGACGCTGGTCGCTTTTTATCTGGAAGAAGGTGGAGGAAAGTTCTTCGAAGTGCTGCCAGAATAGCAAGGGAATGGAGGCAGAAATACTGGGAAGAGAAGCGCTACGAGGAAGCAGAAAGGGCGCTGGAACAAGCGTTAGCAGAGGATCAAGAAAAGCTACAAAGGGAAGTGGAAAGAAGAAGGTTACAGACTGAAGGGAGTCTGAGTGTTGACGAAGGTCAACAGAGTATTGATGTGGAGGCATCAGATCTGCCGTGACAAGGGGCAGAAACAGAAGGAGCAGAAATGCAGCAACAATCTGATGCAGCTGTAGGGGCATCTGAAGGCCCCCGTGTTGACGACCCTGTGGGTCCTGCTGAAGAAGCAGAGCCAATGGAAGAGGATGGTTGGGAGGAAGTCGAAGAAGTCACAGTCAGTATGAAGGCTAATGGAACAACTGCCACAAGAGTTACACGCTCTGGCAGCAAAAGAAAGGCTATAGCAGAGGATCAATCTGTCAACAGGTAGAGGAAGAAGTTCGCTGCCAGGATTATACTCTCATCTTCAAGTGATGAGAGTGAGGAGGAGGATAAGAAAATAGTTGTGATGCGAAAGAGGGAAATTTTTTAAGAGAATGGTTTTGGAAAAAAGAAGGAGTTCCCGCGCTACATCACACAAACAATCTCCTACTACAAGTGGGAGAAGTTGTGTGAGCACCCATCACCCGCCAACATTACCCTGGTGCGAGAGTTCTACGCGGGGATGAAGGCAAAGAGGGGCATCTCCAAAGTGTGAGGGGTTGAGGTAAATTTCTCCGTCAGTGCAATCAACGAAATATATGGGGTGCATGACGATCATGAAGAGGAAAGCTTCATGAGAATGTACAACCCATCAGAGGCACAAGTGCAGGCTACATTGAGCACAGTGGGAGTGCCAGATGTTGAATGGGTGTTGTCCTCAACACGATGCAGGATGCTTAGGCCAGCCGATATCAAGGAATATCTAGCAGCTTGGCTTTACTTTCTGAAGCACCGCATCATGCCCACCACCCATGACAACACCATTTCTCTAGAAAGGGTGATGCTGCTTTATAGCATCAGGAAGCACTTGCCTATCAATATAGGAGGCATCATCAACCAAGAGATGATAGAATATGGGTCTTGAACCAGGGGACGATTGTTCTTCCCTTTACTCATTGGGAAATTGTGTGCCAAGGTTGGGATTGAAGTTGACGCTGCTGAGGAACACTGTAAGCTAAAACTTGCAGTGGAGATGTGCTTAGTGAGAAGACTACAGGGCAATATCGTGGCCCGCAAAGGTAAATCCACCAAGACTTATTCTGCAGCCTCCCCATCAGTTGACACGGCCATACCATCTGAGAGTTCAGCAAAGGAGCCAATTGACATCCCACCGCATTCCCCATTAGATTCGAATCCCACTCCTCCTGATCGGCCCTCTATCAACGCAGAACCTCTTCCTGCAGTACCATCATCCTCTACTCCTACTCCTCCTACGGCAGATTATGTATCTTTTAGCCCCTCACATCAGCAATCAAGCACCAGCCTGCCTTCAATTCATGCCACGGCCGTGGTGGGTTATATGACTGAACAATTGGAGCAGTTTATGCTACAGTCTCGTGCTTTTTGGAAATACACTAAGGAAAGGGACCTGACATTAACTAAATTCTTCACTGCTGATGGGCCTCACCATTCTCTTAACCTCCCTGACTTCTCGAACAACATTCTTCAGGACCCAATGGACAAAGAGCAAGACCAAGAAGTTGATGATGATACCCCTTCTCAGTAGGGGAGTATCGTGTTTCTTCTCCTATCTCTTTACTCTAAAAAATATATCTTTTAACTCAGACACTCTTTTACTTATCTTCACTGTTTTAGTTTGGTTGTTTTATTTTCAGCATTTTAGTTTTGTTTTCATTTTTGTTACTTTGGAACTGCTGGCATATAGAACTCTTGTGATGGATGGATTTTTGATATAACTGCTATACATGATGTTTAGTTGGTAGTGCAGTAGTACTCTTGATGATGATCACTAGGGGGAATTTCTTTTTAGAATATCTTGCGGTCAACTCCTTAGGAATGCGAAACCAAGAGTTTTATTTGGCTAACTATGCAAAACCTCTATAGGCTAGTCTCATGCATGACCTCTAGTATAGTACACTAGGAGAGCTTAGCCTTACGTGTCACATCCAAGCAAAAAAAACTCACCACTCTGTTTTGCCCCTGTTTGTCGTTTCCCTCTTTCCAGCAATGAGGACATTGTAAATTCTAAGTTTGGGGGGGTAAAGTACATGTTGATGCAGTATAGGGTGGTACTTACATTGTTTATATATGATGTGCTAGGCCTACAAAAAAAATTATTAGAAAAATAGAAAATATGTAGCTAGGATGACACTCCTCCTTTCCGAATTAGCCAAAGTAGCCAGGAGCGAGCATGACACCCGTGTTTTCTTTTGTAGCAAAACGGTTGGTAAGGGAAGTGAGTGAAGCCTAGAATGTGAGCCTTGCTCGTAGCCAGATGATTCGCATGACACCCGTGTGGGCAAGCTGGAACGAAGGTAAGGATGACATGAGGGTTTATCCTAGGATAAAAAAAAATAATATAGCATGAGGAAAGGCCTAGCAAAGCTATAAGGTTGGGGGCGTGGAAATTTTGTACTTTATAAAGAAAGTGGTGATTGGCAGGTTTGTGACATGCTTTGGGTTGACTAGGCTCGATGACTAGAACTAGATTAGTCGGGCATGTTGGGAGAATAGTTAAAAGAAGTTAGCCTTCAGCAGTATGAAACTCTTGTGAGGATCCTAGGGAAGTTTGTAATTATGCAAGGTATTTTGATTAGGAAAGCCCTTCTGAAAGTTGTATTTCCTGCATTCATCACTCTGAATATGCATGTTTGAATTGTAGTGATTTGATCTATGGTTGTTTTTCTTGAGGACAAGCAAAGATTCAAGTTTGGGGGTGTAATTCATGCTATGAAATGCATGAAATTAGGCATTTATTTTAGCACTTTTAATGTGAAAAATGAACTCTTGCATAACTTTTATCCCAAATTTGATCTTAATATGCTTAAATGAGCTTAATGAGGACTAATTATGTGTAAAGGATAATTTTTGCGGATTTAATGCAGATCTGGTACGTTTTTTACAGGTTTCTGGCTAATTTTCATGTGATGCGCCCACAGCAGCAAGTGATGTACCAGCGCTGTCGAGCCCTAATTTTCCAGATCCGATTCTGTCCGAATCAACTGCAATTTTCTTGGCTAAAAATCCTCGATTCTGCTTGGTGAATTCTCAGAACGCAAATCTCGGCCCTCCATAACCAATTTGGGATCTATAAAAGGCGAAGAAAACCTACGTCTTAAACAGCTCACCATCGCCGCAACCATCACTTCTATTCTCCGTCTCACTATCAATTTTCCAGCACCTAGGGATTCTCTTTAAAGTTCAAACCAGTAGTCTTAAGAACGAAAGTTCCTCTGAGGCGTAGCTGCTCTAGGATTACTCTTCCACAGAAGTATGCGTTGAGGCAAGCTTCTTTCTTGAAAAAGAAGGAATCGTCCTAGGGAAAGTCTTGTACTTGAAGATTTTCCCAAGTTCACTTGAGTTGTATCTATTTTCCAGCTTTACTGTTTTCTTTTTATTTTTTATTTTATATTCTCCCAATCAAACGTTATATTGTAGCTATGGTTTATGATCTAATAAAAATGATTATTTCATCAAAAGCCATGAGCTAAATATTTTTAGGGGTTTAACAATGTGAAAGCCTTAGGGTTGTTATGACTTAGGTTATGTAATGCTCACATCACTTTGTGTAATTACATTCTCTTTGTTGATTTTAAAAGATAAAAATCGGTAAGTTAGATTGGCCACTTGATTTAACGATCTAGCGAAGCTTTAATGCTGAGAAGGTTAGGGTGTAAGCGGATTTCACAAAGGGATATGGGGCTAAGAGCCTAGACATAGGATGGTCACGTTACCTTAGAAATAAGGGACACCATAGGATAAAGAAATTGAACTTGATTTAATCTAAGATCCAGCTAACCATGGAAACATTAGGCATTAGCTGCTTAGAACTCCTAAAGGAACTTGACACAAGACTGAATAGATGTAGTTTCCTGTCCATGTGTAAATCATTGTTTGGTGTGATGCGATCACATCACTTACGGCATAACACCCGAATGGCTGTAGCATTGTTACCCCTGTTTGATTCCTGCTGTTAGTTGTTTTTACGTTTCCTTTCACCAGAAGTTCTAAAACTTTCTCTTTGGTTACCTCGTTGCATTGATTTACAGTCATACGAATTTTAACTCATCTAGTCCTGTGGGATTCGATACTTGAAATACTCTAAGTTATTACTTCATCAATCGTGTATGCTTGCACGTAGACCTACTTATTCCATATTTTCTATTATCTTTATCATTCATATACGCTCGGTTGATCAGTTATCAAATTTCTCATGCCATTGCTTAGGAGCTTGTTTCAGGCCATAGAGAGATTTATCTAACTTACAGACTTTGTTCTCCTGACCATGGACTACAAAGCCTTCAGGTTGTTCCATATAAATCTCTTCTTCCAGTTCTCCGTTTAGGAAGGCAGTCTTTACATCCATCTGATGTACTACGAGGTTGTTTAAAGCGATGAGAGAAAATAGTACACGAATAGAAGTGATTCTAGTGACAGGTGAAAAAGTGTCAAAGAAGTCTATGTTTTCTCTCTATCTAAAGCCCTTGGCTACTAACTTAGCTTTAAACTTGTCTATGGTTCCATCAAGTTTGAGTTTCTTCTTCAGGATCCACTTACATCCTATGGTTTTGCAACCTGGGGGTAGGTCTACTAAGTGACAAGTCCTATTTGACTCGAGAGAGTCCATTTCGTCATTTATAGCTTCTTGCCATAAGTTTGCCTCTACTAGGGACAGGGCTTCCTTAAGGTCCCTAGGATCTTCTTTTACATTGTAGGTCTGGAAGTCATCTCCAAAGTCTTTGACAGTTCTTATCCGTTTGTTCCTTCTAGGTCCAGAGACGGCTTCCTCAGATGAGGGAAGACTTCTAACTAGAGGTAGACTACTGGAGCTCGCACCCCCACTATTTCTAGATTTAAAAGGAAATCTATCCTCAAAGAAGTCGGCATCTATCGATTCAATGACTACTTGGTTTGTAAGATCGTAGAACCTATAGACTTTATTATTCACGGCATAATCTATAAAGACACATTCATAGGCCCTACTGGCAAGTTTTCTCCTTTTTGAGTCAGGAATTCTGTTGCGTTCATAAAGTGCAATGCATAAGTATGATATACGATGTGTTCTGCCCCAGTAAAGGGTTATGTGTGATGTCATGCGATGAACACAAGTTTTACCTAACTTGAATACAAGTATAAATTCAACTTAGGAACCTGGTGAGTCTAGGGTCGAACACAGGGACTTTTATGCTTTTGTGATTTTAACTTTGCGGTGAAGACTATGCGATGAATGTTTATACAAAGATAGAAGAGGTGATAACTATCCTAAAATGTAATTACAATACAAGAGAGTTATGCGATGAGCAAAGGGGCATATGGTAACTGTCAATGAAGTAGTTTTCCAATCAAGTAGCATGCGATGGTGTCTGAAATAATCTTAATAACAGTGTCAAGAATTTCTACAGAATGCGTCTACGCAAGATTCACGGTGTCAATCATATAATTTTGTACCAACCTCTCGGCCCTTAACCCACACTTTTCCTTATCTCTAAGGTGCATGCGATGACTAACTCTTTAAATGTATCACCTTATCTCTAAGATGCTACTTCTTACTACTTAATGCTTTTTACACTTTCTTCACCCTCTCAGGCAAGAACTCAGGCTTAAACGTATCTCTTAATAGTTTAAAGCAAGGATTAATGATGCATTAAACAGTAAAGCCGCTAAATATGCATAGATTCAATCTTTAAATAGATCTTCCAAACATGTCAAAAAGAATAATATGCAAACAAGCAAGTAAGTGGATGAAACATATGGACTTGTATTAATACTTGAATCAGAAATCTTTCAAAATCAATTCAGAATACAAATACAAGTAAGAGAAAGAACTAGATTGAAGATGTCGGGCCGTTGAGACAATCTCTTGATCTCGCTGGCTTAGATTGGCTGCTTGATGATAATACTTCAAGGTGGAATATGACTTTTGCTTTTCTAAAAAGAATTCTGAACTTTGTATTCAAAATTCTGCAGAGAAAAGCTTGAGGATTTGATAATGGCGATACTCTTCACTCTCTTGGGGAAGTTGATCTCTCGACTAAACCAACCACTTCTTCAGTTTTTTAGCTGACTATTTATAGGCGTCAAAGATGACTTCTCTGTAATGATTTTCTTACGCATGCATTAAATTCCATGCCCTGCTGCGCCGCTTGCTTTGTCACTAGTTCATTGGCTCTGCCATGAATCAATCTAATCAGCCATTAATTTGTTCTGCATATTTGACATTCGCCGCTTGCAAGTGTCAGACTTTTTTACATTCATCGCATGACTTGTTTTGTAACATGTTGGTCGCCTTCTTCGTGATTATGCGATCATGGCTTCAGCAGTTCTTCAGCTTTTTTACTTTTTCTCTTCATTCCTGTGTTGAAACAGAGATATTTTCATGATTTCTAGTTTTATAGCATTTCTAAACACCTAATCACAAAGTATGCTTATTTGCTAATATATATATCATATTTCTGTCATTTCATTGTGAATTTCTCTAATTGTTTTAAAGAAAAGAATAGAATAACTTGTATTTCTACAAGTTATCAAATCCTAACATAGGCTAAGCACCCCCACGTTCTAAAATAGGTCAAGTTTGGTTTTTTATTCTTAAGAACTTCGTACGGTGAAGTTGTGTTTTTAGACTTTGGTATTCTATTTAGGACATAACACACGGTAAGGATAATTTCACCCCACCAATAAGACGCAGCTCCTGAATTAAGGAGAATAGGAACTACTAGCTCGACTAGAGTTATATTCTTTCAGGTTTGTCGTTCATTTCAGGAGAGTATGGCGCAGTCTTTTCATGTATTATTCCATGTGAGTTATATAATTTATTAAAACTGTCTGAGTCATACTCAGTTCTCCTATCACTACGAAGTATTTTAACCTTTCTATTATATTGGTTTTCTATTTCGACTACAAATAACTTGAAAGCATCAAACGCATCACTTTTATTTTTCAACAAGTAAATAAAAATTAAATTAGAGCAGTCATCGATAAAAGTGATAAAATAACATTTGCTATTTCCAGTCAAAACACCATCAAATTAACAGATATCATAATGAATTAAATCTAAAGGCTCAGAATCCCTAAGTACAGATTTATGTGAGGTTTTTGTTATTTTAGCCTGACTACAAAATTCGCATTTCTCAAATTCATTTGAAGATAACTTAGGAATCATTTCTAACCTACTCATGTTACTAATTATGCGATTATTAACATGACAGAACCTAGCATGCCAAACATTAAACGAACACACCATATAAGCAAAAGAATTTGTTTTATTAATTTCAACATTAAGTTTAAACATGCCATTAGTTGCGTAGCCTTTTCCTACAAACATATTATTTTTTATCAGGGTGTACAAATCTGCCCCTATGGTTTGAGTGAAGCCAGCCTTGTTGAGGAGATAGCCCGAGACCAGATTCTTTCTTATCTCCAGAGTGTGTAGGACATCCCTTAGAGTGAGTGTCTTTCCGGAGGTAAACTTCAGCTCCACCTCGCCCGTTCCAGCAACTCTCGATGAGTGGTGATCCCCCAATAGAACATTCTTATCCATAGTTCCAGTATATGTTTTAAACTGGCTAAGGTCGTGACAGACATGGCGTGTGGCGTCCGTGTCTATCCACCAGCCCTTAGAACCACCGATTACATTTACTTCTGTGATCATGGCTATTAACGGTTCTTCTGTCAAGTTCGCCTGCCCCGCAGGACGATGCCTGTTCCTACAGTTCCTGGACATATGCCTAAGTTTATTACAATTATAGCAGAGGAACTGTACCGTTTCTCCTGGGGGGTTTCTATCTCTTCTGGTTCTGTTGGTTGCTGGGTCCGCGATTCTAACCTTTCCTTTTAGTTCCTTTCTGCTTCTAGTCAGGTTTCACGGCGGCTCAGCGGGTTTCCTCGGCATGAGGTTTACCTCCGCCTCCTGGTCCTGCTTATGGGCTTCCTCCTTGATCCTCAGACGCTTGATCAGGCTCTCCAAGGAAAATTCCTTGGTTTTATGCCTCAAGGTGTTTTTAAAGTCCCTCCATAGAGGGGGCAGTTTGTCAATAATATCAGCAATTTGAAACTGCTCGTTCAGAGGTATACCTTCGCTGATAATTTCATGAGCGATCTTCTGCAGTTCATGGGACTAGGCCTCCACATACTTGTCGTCCGTCATCTGGAACTTCAGGTAACGGCTGACAACATATTTCTTTTACTCGGCCTCCTCGGTGTCGTATTTTTTCTCCGGTGCCTTTCATATATCTTTCACTGTCTTCAAAGAGCTGTAATAGTCATACAGATCATCGTTTAAGATAAAATTCTTACAAAGAAAATCTTTTTCTTCCCAATCGGTGGCTGCCTTTATTTGCTCGTCGGTTAGATCTTTCTCCGGGATTTCTGGTTTTTCCGTATTGCAGGTTTCAGCGACCGTCTTGACGGTGAGGAAGAACATCATTTTCTGTTTCCACCGCTTGAAGTTCGCTCCTTCGAAACGGAATGGTTGGTTGAGATCGGAGACCATGACATCGTTTTGGGTCATCACTACAACGACAGATGAAACTCGTCTTAAATTTGTTGAAAAACTAAACTATGCATTCAACGCAAGGTGGTCAATGTCTGATAATCAACGCCTGCTATGCGATGAACCTGTACTGGACGTCTGCTATGCGATAAACCTGCAAAATAAAAACTAGTGAAGGCTAAGTCGCGGAGCTCGCTCTATTTAAGACGTTTCGTGGCTCTGCCCAAGGTGCTTGCAATTTTGAATGATTGCCACATCGTTTCCAAGATAAAACAGCCCAGAAATCACTGTCTCAGTCGAAACTCGCACTAGAATCGATCGGTATGCTAACACTCTTTCTATATTGCTCAATATGCGAAAGTAAAAGTTTTTCGTTCTTCCTTTCAAATGAAGATGACAGCCTTTATATACTTCACAAGGTCCAACCATCACATGTTGGACGAGCGCTCGGCCACAGAACGTGCACTCTTTCTATATTGCTCAATATGGTGAGTGCTCGTCCACAGCACGTGTACCGAAAAAGGTGGCGCAGGCGCGAAGGACACGAAGACTTTGACTGCCTGATGAACGCAGCGAGGGGCAAGACGGTAAATTCAAAAAGAAATTTTATTTAAAAAATAAAATAAAATAGTAATAAAAATTATCTTTATTGCCAACTCGCCATGCCCACCAGACCAACGGCGGCACGCGCACATGTAGAAGCCACCAAGCCCATCATTGGGTATCTCCTCACCATTTCCAAGACATGGGTACCCCTTGGGGCCCAAGCCTAACACTAAAGAAAATGGTATATAAAGTGAGGTCCTAATGCTAAATTAAGCAATGTGGGATTCTCACTTTTTCAAAATTCAATTTTTCTTTTTGTTTTAAAAAACCTTTTCCAATATTTTTCTACCAACATAAACCGTACCCTAAACTTTCATAAGCGTGTTAATTTTAACCCCAAACTAATTATTGTAACAATTTAAACTTTGAACTTTCATAAGTGTATCAATTTAAACCCTCCATTATGTTTTATTTGGATACACTTATGAAAGTTCAGGGTTTAAATTGATGTACTTACAAGAGTTTAAGGTTTAAATTGATATATTTATGAAAGTTGAAGGTTTTAATTGATACAACCCCGAAAGTTCAAAGTTTAAATTGATATAATTATTAGTTTAAGGTTTAAATTGATACAACTCCCAAAGTTTAGAGGTATAAATTGATATTTGCCCTATTAATTAATGTATACCAAAGGAAAAAGCTAAAACCGCCATGTCTGAGGGAATTTGGAGGATGCACAATTTAGTGAGGGATTGGGCCTGAGCAGTGGATAAAAGTGGAAATTTTTAATCACTGACAAAATTGAAAGTGGAGGAAAGAAATTTTGACAATCACCTTGTTCATATTCAATCGGTGGGGGGTGCTGGATAGCTTCGTTGGAAACAATGAAAATCTTATGTTGGAATATTCGGGGTTTGGGGAACCCGTGAACATTAAGAACACTGTGAGATTTGGTGCAACAAAATCAACCCCAATTAGTTTTCTTACTGGAAATTAATTAAGTGTACATGTAGAATAGACAACATGAGAAAAAAAATTTGAAAATTACCTAAAAATTATAAGTGTTGAAAAAAGTAGTGTATTTATGCTTCTTTGGGCAAGTGATGTGGATGTGAGTGTACAGTCATATTCTGTGGGTCACATAGATGTAATTGTTAAAGAGCAAATGATTACTTGGAGATTCATAGGAATGTATGGTCACCCAGTTGATGAGAAACGAAGGGAGACTTAGGAGGTCTTACATAGATTACATGATGCTTATTATCAACTGCCTTGGATATTAGGGGAAGAATTTTAACAAAATCCTCTTTGATACGCAAAGTAGGAGGGAAATACAGACGGTTAAAGCTAATTTCTGACTTTCAGGACGTTAGTGGCAGGTGTGACTTACAAGATAAAAAGTTCTCTAGAAACAGGTTTACTTGGTGTGATCGACGGTGGAACGGGGATCCGATATGGGAGTGACTGGACAGATACCTTGTGAACTCTAATATGATGAGCCAAATTGGCTTGTTTGGTTGTTTGTCATCTCAATTTCACCACTTCGGACAATTGACTAATATTAGATGGATGGAAGGTTGAGAAGGATGGTCAAATGAGTGGGAAGCATCACAAAAGATACCGTTATGAGGAGTCGTGGGCACGTTTTGAAGATTGAGTACAGATTGTTAGGAATGTGTGGTCAGACGATTGAAATGTTGATGCCATTGACTTTTACAGGAAATCAAGACATTGCCTAAGGTAATTATATGTATGGAACATACTTTGGTTAAGAGTATTGGGTTTTATGCCGTAAACTTGTAGTTTGTATATATACTATTTATTGATGATTAATAAAATAAATTGTTATTTTATTTTTTATTTCATGTTACATAACTTAATCCAATAAAGTAAAATCTAAAGTTATTTTATGAAAACTTGAACAGTATGTAGTGGACATAAAGGTAGATCATGTTCAAGTAATAACCTAAAGGTTCTATAGTATATAGATAAGGTTGGGTGCCTTATCCCGTGACACTATGGATACGTTCCATTTTGTAATTGTTTCAAACAGTGTGGTCCAAATTGTTCATGTGGAGATATGTGAGTGGGGGTATAATATAGAAAAAGTTTGTATAAGACTGGACCGCGAAATAATTAATCTCTCTTTGTAAATCCGTTAATTGAAGAGACTAATATTTCACACGATGATCATAAATACCTCGATCTTAATCTTGGGTGAATTATGAACTCCTACCTATGAGAACTCGTCCTTTGATTTGTATGGGTGAGAATGGCTCGAGTCGCCGACTCAATATGTCTACCATTTTGGAGACTGGATCAAATGGAGAACTGGGAATGTAATTTCACAAGATAAAACTCACTCCTTCCCATATAAGGTAAGTAGATCAGTAGTTCCCTTAAGTGCTGACTCCAGGACTTAGACAATGGGGCTCCACCCTCTTACTGGCCCGAGAGGGACTTGATTTATTGTTAGACCATTATAAACAAATTGTTCATTAGAGGATCAATGGTACTTAAGGATACAGAGGTAATTAAAAGGGGTAAAACAAACATTTGGCCCAATTGTAATTAAGAACAACTCGTGAAGGATCGACTTACATGTAGTGATTCTATTCATGGACGCAACTTGTCCTACAGTGCATAAGAGTGCAATTACCGGTCTATAGTGGTTTGCCCTATAGTTAATGAATGAAGGTTAATTAATTAAAGAGCTTAATTAATCAATCTTGGATCATTGGAGCTTATAATCTGTATGTTCATTAGGTCCCCTTGCTAGCTCACAACAGATGAACAAGGACCAAGGTTTTGAAAGAATAATTTGAAATGTTCAAATTCTTTCAGGGAAAAATATATTGTATTAGATACATTAATGTATGTAGATACATTATTATAGTCAATTATGAATATGGTTCACAAATTAAACTATATAATATGGGAGAATTTATGTATTTGAATATGACTCAAATTATAAATTAATATGAATAAGATTCCTATTAAAACTATAGGCTAAAAGTTAATATGGTTAAGATTCATATTAAAACTATAGGTTAAGAGACAAATTTATTCACTTAAGGAAAATTTTTAGAAATAGAAAAATAAGAGAAACTATTTACACAAAATAGCAAAATTTTTAGATAGTTGTGATAGACGCTAATAGAAGTCTATTAGGGTATATCAGTTATAGAAATTATAGAAGTCTATCACTGATAGATGCTGATAGAAGTCTATCAATGTCTATTAGTATTTTTTTTTTTGCCATTTTCTGTAAATATTTGACATTTTTCTATCGGTGAAGATTTCCCTTCATTTAATTAAATATTTAATTATTTATTTATTTATTATATTAATTTTAAACTCCTCTTTAATAAAGGGGAGTGGAGAAGTGGGAGAGAATAACTCTCATTGTACTCCCACGTAAAAAAAACAGAAGAGTTTTGTATTTACAGAAATTGGTTTTTGCTGGATTGTTCTCTCTCACAACGCAAGAAAACACAGAGAAAAGGTACACAGAGAAAAGGTTCTCTGCTATTTTTCACTCATCTTTCTAAAAAAGACTCTCACTAGTCAGTATCTTGCAAGAGTCATAGCAAGGAAGATCTTTTGGAGGAGATTTCATAGAAGAAAATCAACCTATTGGAAGAAGAATTACTACAAAGAAGAGTTCTTCAAAGGTATTCTCTTCCATTTTTTTATGTTTAACTTAGAAAATTGTAGCATGTGTTTGTTCTGTGATTTAGTTTTTTTGTCCTAAATTTTTATCAAAACTAGAAATCAAAGCAAAGGACGATCACACGCTTCTGCTAGGATTCGATACCTTCAAAGAGACTGCTAAGAGGTGTCATTTCTAAAAAAGGAGAAAGAAATTCAAGAGATATATGAAAGGTCGCTTCCAAAAATTGGCGTTCAAAGATGATTAGAGCTAAAAAAGAATTGGAACAATTGATTGAAGAGGATGAGATGTATTAGAAGCAGTAATCCTATGAGGAATGGATCGATTGGGGAGACAAAAATATTAAGTAGTTCCACCTTCGAGCTTCTCAATGCAAAAAGACTAATAAAATTCATAGATTACAAAATATCGATGGATCCTGGATATAGGAGGAGGGGGAGATGGCATAATTTGTCACCCAATATTTTGAACACCTATTTTGCTCCTCTAACCATCAGAGGGAGAGTGTATCTAAAATTCTTAGTGTCATCCCTAATATGATCTTGGATGAAATGAACCATACTCTCACCTAACCTTTTATTGAGTTTGAGATGGAAACAATTGTGAAGAGTATGCAACCGTTAAAAGCTCTCGGTTCAGATGGTTAGGGTGGGCTTTTCTTCCAACGGTATTGGTCTGTTTTGAGGCCTAACACGGTAATCATCTACCTTAAATATTCTAAATGAGAATAGAGAGATTGAAGCCATAAATTATACTACTATTGTTCTTATCTCAAAGGGGAACAAAACAAAGTCTATGGCAGATTTTTGGCCAATTAGCTTTTGTAACGTCATATACAAAATAGTGGCTAAAACTCTTACAAATTGGTTGAAAGGAATACTGGATGTTATTATATCCCCCTCTCAATTTGCATTTATTCCTAGAAGGCTCATCATTGATATTGCCATTATTGAGTTTGAATGCATCCACTCTATGAAAAACAAGCGTTTTGGTAAGGATGAGGTGGCAGACCTCAAGCTTGACATGAGTAAGGTGTATGATCGGGTAGAATGAGAATATCTTTGCAAAGAGTGATGGGTCATATAGGCTTTTACGATTGTTGGATCCAATTGGTCATGAAATGTGTTGAATTTGTTACCTTTTCAATCCTTTTTAATGGAAATGGTCAGAGATAGTTTAAGCCTTCCAGAGGGTTACTGATGAGCGCGACTAAAACGTAGCCTAATGATGTGTAGTCTTGTAAAGTGTAAATTGTCTTTGGTCCTTAATGCAAGCACAAACTATCAACAAGTAATATATGAGGTACTCCAGATATATCGAACCAAAGGGAACAAATATAACAAAACTCTAAAATGAACAAGACTTTCCTCAAGGATGCAAATGCAATGTAACTGTCAAAGTAGTTAGGAGATGATTGGTTGTGTAAAATAGCTTAGTAATGACAATGGTAAAAGAGGGACTCAAATAATATGTGCATACTCTTTGCTTAATTAGAGAATGTCACCTTTCATGTAATTGCAATTTTGGCTCAAACTCTAGCATGATGAACCAGATTCAACGCATATTTGACATTCTATGAAATATCTTTAGAAGTCTAAGCCATTAAACTTATATGTCTATGGTTAATGAAAACCTAGTTAAATAAGAACACAATCCATGGTTTTAAAGGTTTTGTCTTATGTCTTAGGGTAAAAAACAAAGGCTTATGTCTAAGCTATTTTCCTAGATTTCTTTTATGAAAATCAAATTTAATTTAACTTTGTGAGTATTAAACTCAACTTTTGTATACTAATCTAGGTGATCAATCTAGACTAATAATGGAAATAAACTCAATAAAAGCAAACTATGCTATGAGAATGAACAAAATTACTTTTTGTGCATGAAAGACTTATTCTCCTCTCTTTGGGTATTTACATATTTAAATACCAAGGAAATGTTTAACTTATGACGAAACAAAAGAAAGCAATAGTTGAAAAGGAGAACATATTAAAAGAAAGACTTGAGAGAATGAAAATATTAATGATGGGCTTGTACTAATGGAAAGAAAGCACTCAACTTGAAATCAAATGAAACTTATAACTAAAGAAAAGCATAAGATAGATGAAGAGAAAAATATAACACAAGAAACTAAAATAGAGCTGAAATTTAAGTGTAGTAGAATTACAAGAACGATGAACTCAACTTGAGAGGTCACTAGCACTTCCCTCAGTCAACCCAACTTCCTTTTTCAAGGATAGCTGGGTCTTAACGCCCTTAATCTTTTCGATAAGGGTGAACTGAATAAGGGTAGCAAAAACTCAAGAAGATTATCAAAAACACTAAATCAGAATGCTCAACATAAACGAGGAATTCTTTTTCGAGAATGGTATATTTTGAGTCCTTGACTTCATGCTTTATTCATAGCCTCCAAGCTAGGGTTTCTTCATGATCTTTTGGAGGATAAAATCTGAGAAATTCAGTCCATAATTCATTGGATAATTCTTTCTAAAGTTGTTGCGATTATGATATTCGTTCCTTTTCTAGAGATCTGCCTAATTGTTAGATAATGCAATTGCACCAGAAAATGTAATTTTGGAATTTGCACCAATTTCCTTTAATAAACACGAAATTTATAAGGAAGTATTCCAAAAATCAAGGATTAAGGATTTTCAATGGACTCATTCGAAATACTTCTATTTTCTTACAATTTCTTCCTAGTTTAAATAAAAAAAAATACATTAAAACAGTTCAATAACTTAGGTTCTCAAAGCTAAATAAGTCCTAAGTTAGGGGGACTTGAAGACCTTTCAGCTCTTCTCCAAGAGAAGGAATGAAATGCATGCTTCTCAGGTTTGCACATCAATCCACATTGTTCTTTTTATTCTCACATTTTTTTTTTGCAAATGATAGTTTTCTCTTCTTTCGAGCGAAAGAGAGTGACTGGAGGTGATCAAGAAGGTGCTAGAGACGTATGAGAATGCATCAGGACAAATCATCAATGTTAAAAAATCCATGTTTATGGTCAGCAAGAATACAAAGCAAGATGTGAACAAATATTCAAGAAGGCTTTGGGATCAAGTCACTCAATCCTTGGGTCAATATTTGAGTCTTAGTTCCCACATTTTTAAAAATAAGTGTGAAGTGTTTGGGGCTTTAAAGAATCATGTGTGGAAGGTCCTTCAAGGTTGGAAGGAAAAAGTTTTCTTCGTCGGTGGTAAAGAAGTGTTAATTAAGGCGGTGACTCAAGTCATCCCTGTATATATGACAAGTTGTTTTTAATTACCTAAAAGGCTTTGTGACGAGATCTACCAATGTTTTGCACAATTCTGGTGGGAGTCCTTAAACGATAAAGTTAAAATTCATTAGCACAGTTGGTTTTGCATGTACTTTAGGAAGGAGGATGGTGAGCTCGGGTTTTGCGATCTTCACATTTTTAACCAAGCAATATTAGCTAAGCAAACTTGGCAAATTTTAAGGCGGACTAGCAGTCCTTACTAAGGTGCTCCAAGGTAAGTATTTGAAAGCTGAAAATTTAATTTATTTTTTTTTATGCAGATGTAGGTCATAATCCTTCTTATGCTTGAAGGAGCATTTTGTGGGGAAGTTTTTTTTTTTTTTGGAAAGGTATTCGGTGGAAAGTGGAGAATTGAACCGCTTATTCAAATATCTAGTGATTCTTGGTTTCCTAAGAATGGGAGTAAGAAATCAATTCTTTTGCCACAATGTCTTCAAGAGCGAAATGTGGCGGTTCTAATTGATGACAATGGAGGATAGAACAATGAGCTAATCTAGACAAACTTCTTTCAAGATGATGCATAGACGATTCTTCAGGTCGACTGTCTAAACGACATTGTGACAATGAGTTCATTTGGGATCTAGATAAAAAAGGGAGTCTTTTTTCCTGCTAAAAACTTTGTTTTTTTGTTAAATCTCGCTAATTTGGAGCCCGCTAGCTCGTCTATTGGGAATGCTTTTAAGTTTCTGTGGTAATCCTTGTGGAGGGCTAGGGCCCCTACTAAGGCTAAAATCTATTGGTTGTAAGTGGGGCGCCATCTCTCTCACTCTCCCTCTCGGATTTCATCAGTCACGCCGCTCATTGCAACCAGCTGCCGCGGGCTCACCGCCTTTCATCATCATTCACTGATGGCCTCTCGAACGCCGTCACCGGTCATGATTGCTGTCATTGAGTACTGTCGTTGCTCACGCCGTTCAAGGTTGGAAGTGACTGATGCAAAATGAGCTTTTGCTTTTTGGAAGATGAATCGGCTAATGGGATTTCAAATTTGAAATTAATTCCCAACCCATTAAAAAGTATGTTGATAATTTTGGTTGGTTTTAATTATAGTGTATAAGGATTATAACATTTCATTTGCAACTGGAGTAGTTTGAACTTTTGCAATTTTGAATTTATTATTATTTTAAGGGAAATTTCACAAATAGAGAAAATGTCAAAGTATTTACAGAAAATAGCAGAAAAAACACTATAGACATTTATAGACTTCTATAGCATCCATCAGTGATAGACTTCTATCATTTCTATCATTGATAGACCATGATAGATTTCTATCAGCATTTATCACAACTATCTAAAAATTTTGCTATTTTGTATAAATAGTTTTTTTTTTAAAAAAAAAAAAAAATCCTCTATTTTAATTCATTTTACCAATTTTACATAAAAAAAAGTTATTTTACTATTTTTCCAAGTGAAAGTTTAAAATCGGTTGTTTCTCCCTAAGAAAAATTGAAAGCTGATAATCTATTTAGTCGAAAAAAGAACATTTTATAGACGATTGCGAAATTAAAGACATAAAGTTGTAATTTAAGAAGGTAAGAAACATGTTATATGGTTTGAGTTTGAATTGTAAGTTGTAAGTTGTTTGTAAGAGAGAGAGAGAGAGAGAGAGAGGGAGAGACTTATGATTGGATTAAGGTAATAAAGATATATATTCCAAATCCAAATTTCCAACTGCACCGCGTTCTTCTGTCTGTTCCTTATATATAAAAAATTGTAAGAAACCAAAAAAAGTTCTCTGTGCCCGAAAACAAAGCACGAGCACAATGGATTTGGATGAACATGACCCACTTTGATTTACCCAACAAGAACACGAAGAAGAAGAAGAAGAAGAGGAAGAAGGAACAATTTAATCAACAGACTCTCTCTCTGTAAGAGGAAGCCTTCCAATCCATGGAACTCCCCAATCCCACTAATCAAATGGCTTCCTCTTCCAACCCCACTGCCCCATTTCGCGGTTCCTTCCACCGTCGAGCCCATTCCGAGGTCCATTTCCGGATTCCCGACGATCTCGATCTTGTCTCCGACCCTTTCGACGCCCCTTCTTCTGGATTTGGAGATCTGGGCTTCGAGGATGATCTCTTGTGCACTTTCATGGACATCGAGAAGATCGGATCCAAAATCGAAAATGGGTCTTCGTCGAATCCTGAAGTGGCTGGCGGCGGTACTGCGGTGGAGAATGTTGAAGGGGAGAAAATCTCCCGCCCCAGGCACCGTCATAGCAATTCTGCAGATGGGTCTTCCATTATGGAGTCTATTGAGGCTAAGAAGGCCATGGATCCTGATAAGCTCGCCGAGTTGTGGACTATTGATCCTAAACGTGCCAAAAGGTTTTGTACTATTCTATTGTAATGTGCTTCATTTTGTTTTTAGGTTCTGCAATTGCAATCTGTTTATGTAATCTTATTTTTGAATATGTGGCTTGTCGATTAGACTTTCGGTTCATGGCTGGAAGATCGAATTTCTGAATGTTTTCTTTTCCCCCCTAGGACGATTCTTTGTGTTTTAATTTGAGTAGACGGGAATTAGTTCAATTTCTGATGGTTGGATGAAGTTTTGATGTATAGAGAGAGAGAGAGAGAGAGAGAGGGAGTCTGTGATGATTGATTATGTGTTGAGGGGATTTAGCTATATGTATGAGACTGGTTTTAGTTGGTTAATATGAGAGATTCTGGTGATATTAGATCTTACTAGGTTATTGACATACATATGTTGTAGGGCCAGTATGTGGGGTTTGAATCTATTCTTCCAAATTTCAAAGTCTCTTTAACCATTTTTCCATTTGCCTAAATGACCATTAGGCCAACTTATGACAGTTCTTGAAATTCAATAATTTCAAATCAAGTCCCTACCTTATCAATCAAGTAATGGGAAAAACATGTATTATCTTAATCTATACCTTCTTAATCAGATGTCTGCTTGGACATTCTAAGCTTGTTTGACTGCTAATGCAGCTGTTTGTATGGTCTTTTCCTGTTTCTAGTTTGTTAAAATATTTGCAACTGGTTTTATCCGTCCTAGTATTTCATTTGCAGGATTTTGGCGAATAGACAGTCTGCTGCTCGGTCAAAAGAGAGAAAAGCTCGCTACATAATGGAACTTGAGAGAAAAGTTCAAAGCCTTCAGACTGAAGCGACAACTCTCTCTGCACAGCTCACGTTGTACCAGGTTTTAACTTTTCACCAAGCTCATTTTTGGCTCTTACAATAATCAAGGTCATATTACATATCTAGAGTCTGAAAGTACACACAACATTGGGAAGGCAATTTTCTGCCCATTATTTGCTTATATAGTTCAGTGGGAACACTAGATGTCCCTTGCTATGAGATTTCTTAGCTTTTCTTGGTAAGAGATGTAATAGATTTGCATTAAAGTCACAGGAGTAACCCCCAAGAAGATTGATGAAGAAAAGTAGAGAAATCATAGAAGTCCCTATGCAAGGTGGTGGGAAGAGGACTTAGTACATTCTCCCCATAATTATAAATAAAGATAAAAGAAGGAAAAAGAAAAATGCTCTATACTGATCTTTAAAAGTACTGTTGTTTCTGAAAGTGATTTTCTTATGTATGTGTGTGTGTTTTTATTTATTATAAAGATTTGTCTTCTTAAAATGAACAAATAAATTTTGTTTGGAGAAAAACTTGAGAGTTTAGTATTTATTGAAACACCACATGACATTTAAGTTAGAGGAATTTTCAATTTTGATTTTGTACATTGAGTGTCCTTTTCTACTGCTTCTGAAAAGTTGCTTTTGGAACAGGGGGAGGCAATGGAGCCCTCCTCCGTCCAAGCTTTATTTTGTTATCATTTTCTATTACTTATCATGCTCTATGTATTAAACATAGATATTTTTTTAAAAAACACTTTTGGGCCTTAAACTTTTATAAAAGTATTATTTAGTCTCTGAACTTTAATATGTAACAATTTATAGTCCTTGTAGATTATAAACACATTTGGTTCTTAATCAATTTATTGATCTACATATGTAAAGTATCTCATTAAATTTTAATAATATTTTTGAGGTTACGTTGTTCTTTGCCTGCTTTGATGAGATCTTTGCTTGATTTAGTGTGTGTGGTTATTTGGGTTTTTTGGTTGGAAAGAAATAATCAAACTCTTAGGGACATCTTCTCAACTAGAGACCTTTATAGAGCCGCAAGGGTTTCTAGCTGGCGTACCCTTCGTAACTATTCCTCTTCTTAAATTTTAGATCTAAAACCTTCTTCAGGGTGTAGGGATGAGGGCTTGAGATGTTTAGAGTTGCCTCCTAGGGTCTAGGGTTTTGGCTCCTAGGTGGAAAATTTAGGTCATTTTTTTTTTCCTTTTGGGGAAATGAAACAAGACCTTTCATTGATATAATGAAAAGAGACTAATCCTCAAAAATGCAAGATACAAGATACCACAAATAGAGAAAATTATTCAAATAATGACAAAACAACACTTAAACCAAGAAAATAAAAGTGTTCCAATTCAGACAGAGGTTTTGAATGGATAATTAGCAAAGGACTTAGGTAAAGAACGCTAGGAAGAGGCTTGAAGACGAGCAAAGCCCAAAACTTAGGTCATGTTTGAGAGCAAAATACATCACATTAATTTTTTAAAATATAAATGAATAAACTCATTAACTTTGAATTTCCTTCTTATTTAAAAATGATATATATTTTTAAAATGTATGTTTTACTAAATGTGTCCTTGCCGTGTCCATGCCCTAAATTTTTTAAAAAATGACTTGTCGTTATGTCCATGTCGTGTCGTATCCGTGTCTTGTATCCATATCCGTGCTTCTTAGGTGTTTATGGGCTAAATTTTCAGAACTCAAATAGTAATCAAATGGATATAAAACTTAATAGTTTACAACTCTTTTTACCCTGGTTATGAAAGAAAAAACCTTTGTTTTCCACAATAAAATGGACAAGGGCAGCTAATCTGAAACTTGCTGAATGTATACTCCAATTGACATTATGATTTCAGCTTTTCCAGAAAAAGCAATAGGCGAAAGTTCTGATATGATTATAGAGTTCACTTTTTCTCTAAAATTAATAATGTGATTGTAGAGTTTCACTTTTCTTTCATATATTTTGCCTTTTAGTGGCCTTCACTTAAAAAGGTTGTTTGTGCTTTGAGAGGAGGTAATGATGGAGACTTTCCTTCTTTCTCATGGAAAGAGGATGCAAATGGGAATATACATAAAAGGTTTGTTGGTAAATAGAAAAAGTGAAAAAGGTGGTAAGACTGAGGTATGATCACTGAGTGTACTAGTAGGAGTTTCCAAAAAGAGTTCTTAGTCCATCCATCACATCATTTTACCTTTTCTTGTTTCTCTTTCTTTTTTCCTTCTTCCTGCTCTTTTTTAGGTTTGACCTCCACTTTCTCCTTATAAGCACCAAAATTCACCTTCACTGTGGCTTTCCTTCCCCTATCTCTCCTTCCAATTATCATTTATTCATCTTACTCTCTCACAAATGTCACTTCATAAAGGAACTAGAGTGATGACATGAATATTGTCAAAATAAGAATAAAAAGAACATTGCAAAAATTATTATTATTTTGGATTCTAACTGCATGCTCAACATCCCATTTTATTAACTTCAGCTTGTCTTGTTCTAATCTTAGTTTTCCAAGTTATCACTGCTCATCTAACTTTCAAATATTGTGATATTTGTGAAGTAGTGATATAGCATGGTTAGGAGTTGGTCATAAGCATATGAATGAAAAACAGGCTTCACAATAGTTTACTATGTATTTAATTAATTTAGGTCCCGTTTGATAATCATTTAGTTTTTTAAAAACTAAGTTTACAAACGCTACTTTTACTGAAGGATTTTTTTGTTTTATTATCCACTTTTTAGGGATGTTTTCAAAATCAAACCCAAATTTTAAATACTAGAAAATGTAATTTTTAAAAACTTTAGTTTAGAATTTAAATGTTTACTTCAAATCATTCTCAATAAATTGTTGTAAAATTTTCTAAAACAAAAAACAAAAAATCAAATGGTTATCACACCTTTAATTTTTCTTGTTACTTCATAAAAAATTATTGTCTAAAGCTATAGGAGGTTTTTATGTTTGAGACTTTTTCTAATATGCTCCCTGCCCGAAAAAGAAAATGAAGAAAAGGATTCTTACTTTTTTCCTTTGTTCATTTCATCTTTTCTTCATGTTCTTTCTATCAGAGAGATACCACAGGGCTTTCAACCGAAAACTCAGAGCTCAAACTACGTTTACAAGCTATGGAACAGCAAGCTCATTTACGCGATGGTATGCATCCACCTATACCCTGTCTATGTATTATTATTGACCCGGCCCTCTTTGTTTAGCTTTTAGATGTCTATGAATAATGTGATATCCACTTCTTCACATCTGCTACTGGTTTTTCTTTCTTTAATTCATAACTGTCTTGTGTCCAAGTAGGGTCTGTTTTAAATCCACCTACTTAGATGCTGCCTTATCCAGATTTTGATGATCTTGAATAAATGTTTGAATTTAAGAGTTGTTGATGTCTATATTTGCACATTAATCTAGTCACCCTGATACTTCATCTTCACCTTAGGTTGCAGGAGAAAGTCTTGCCGTTGGACCAGCTTTTATTGTGCATTATAGTGATATTCTTGCTTTACGGTTGAACGAAAAATAATGCAATATAAATTTGTTTGACGACTTTTCATAATATACAGCTCTAAATGAAGCTTTGAAAAAGGAAGTCGAGCGGCTCAAGTTTGCGACTGGAGAAGTAATGACAGCTACAGATTCGTATAACTTTGGAATGCCTCAAGTTCCATATCCCCAATCTTGCTTTTCACACCAACCACAACCTGGGCGACACAACCCACAGAGGACGATGCAAGGGCCCCAAGTTCATCCATTCCATTCTAGTTTACCGAACCCACATCAAGCTTTGTTTGTTGCATCGCACCAGCCTCACACCTTGACAGAAATATTTCAGCAGGATCCTATTAGACAATTGCAGGGTCTCGATATCAGTAGCAGAGGCACAGAAATAAAACCAGAAGGCTCCTCCATATCCGTCAGTGAAAGTAGCAGCACATTTTAACCCAAATTTTTTTGCCAACCTATGCTTCGACCTCCCAATGAAAAGATGGCTTGTTCATAGATTGACCCTGTTGACAGAATTTTTTTTCCCACATTTGTATGTTGTTCTTCGTTCTTTTCTTCATTAATCGTGTTCGGGGTACTCGACGGGATAGATAAAATTATTCTTGTGATAGAAAGAGAAGCTTTCTCTTGGCTTTAATTCTGTTTCATAGTCCCATTTGCTGTCATCCAAAACATTGTTTCTTTTGGGTAAAGGAATTTATTTTTTTTGCTTTTTCTTTCTCTGTTCATTCTTCATTATTCAAGTTATAGCTTGGTCCCTAGTTGCAGCTATATAGATTTGTTTGAATACTGAAAGATCCTGAGAATGAGAATGACCATTCTGTGGTTCTTTTTTATGATTGAAAACTGAAACAATGAGGCTCTATTGTTCATTTTTATCTTGTTTGTACAGATTGAGAAGAAAAGGTTATTACTTATGAGTGAAATGTATTATACAGGTAGGGTGGGGCAAGCAAAATTACTAAATTGTCCATATTTGAAGGGTCATTGGGGTCCCTCATGGGGCTGCCATTAAAGGCCACATGGTAGGGCTGTATTCCAACACCCCTTTAAATCTGCATCTAAGGGAAAACCTCATGTGACTGACATTTGTAGTTGTTATTCTTAGGTCCATTTTAATAATCACTATTTCTTGACTGTGACCTTTCTAAGGGTGGCTTTAAGATTACCCCTTTTTTTAATTTGGAAAAGAAAGAAAAAATACACTTGTTTTGTTCTTCTATGATTTTGAGTTAATATTGGCTAAAAGTGCTCTTCAAAATTTAATTCTGGATGTCTTTAGAAATTCTTTCTCCAGAAAGTACTTTTTTTCTTTCTTTTTGGGTCAAAATTACTTTTGATATAAGTATGTATCCATTGATTGTTTGAAAAGTACATTTAAGTGATTAAATAGACCTTTTTTTTTTTTTAATGTTTAGTTACACTCCAAAAATTGATGTCTTAGGAAATTCTTTCTCAAGAATGTATTTTTATCAAATATACTTCTCATCAATTTATTGTTTGAAAAGTACTTTTCAAGGGATCTTTGAGTTGCCGTGAAAAAAAGATACCAAAGAAAAAAAAAAAAAAAACACTAAAGAAAGCAGTCTCAAAATGTCATTAAAATATTTTCAAAAGATCAGAAGTTCGCATCTAAAAAAAACAACCGTATTCGTAATTTAACATTTAAATTAATAAATTTAAAAAAAAAAAAAACAGTAACGAGATTAAAGGAAAGAGAATTCTGGAATAGACCATAAATGGATGTGTGCCAAACAGTCGTATTCATATGTTGGTGTTAATTTGGTCTCTCTTGCATTTACTTACTTTTATGAACATTTTGTACACTTTGGAGGCCACATCTTATCTTTTCTTTTCATTCATTCATTCATTTTCAAACATATCTACGTGTCCTTTTAATAAGAACCTTTATCTTTAATTCTACATTTTCTTTTTGTTAAAGTTATAAATTTAATCTCAAGATTTCGGACACTATACTATGATGTGACGGTAACAATGTTGTGATGTTAGTGATGACAATTTGTTCGAACTAATGAACATGTCATGTCAACTTCTTGTTAATGATGTTATTAACAGAAAAACAGAATAGAAGTGTAATCTATGGTTAGAGAACGTATTTGAATCTTTGAAAGGAAAATTGATTTGAACGAAGGAAAAATCAATTTTTACCTCTAAGCTTGAGATTGAACCCAAGAAGCTAAGTACACAGCTAAACTTATCATTGAATAAATCTACAAAAATACATTTTTTTCTTCTTCTTTGAAGCCTTGTTAATTTTATGTGTTTGCTCATGAAAATATTTAAGAGATGATTATTCAAACAAAAAGCTATCTGAAAGTATTAATTACAACATTACCAGTCTAATATATATATATATATATATATTGCAACCGTGGCAGATCTAGAAATAGTTTTATAATTCAGTAAAAATAATTTACAAGTGAGTAGTTTTAAAAATTCATAAATTTACTGAGTTTCGTACATCACTATTATTACTTTTCTTCAATGAAGATGATTTAAAATATTTCTCAATTTAGATTTCAAATTAAATCTGACAATAAATCAAAAAGAAATTGTCAACATAACAACTATATCATAACCCAACAAGCAAAGTTTAAGATGTTTACTTTAGATCCATAAATTATTTTAAAAAAATTAATCAATAAATATAAAATAAAGAAACTAAAACAAAAGATAAGGATGATTTGAAACATGAAAACCAAATGCATAAAATAAAATAACAAACTTAAAACGAAGAAGAAAAATAAATTAAAAAATTTACCTCACAAACTAGGAGAAGAAGTTGAAAAGAAGCCAAGAAGAAGTAAGAGAAGAAATTAAAAAGTTTGAAGAATTATTGAAGTTGAAGCATTATAAAAAAAATAAACAAAAATAAATCTAAAAGTAATTTTAAAATAAAGTTGTATAGTCAATCTAACTCGGGCGTTTAATTGTTTATCAAAATTGGAAGTTTAGATTTAAGTTTATTAAATATTGTAATACCGAGTTTATAAAGCACATGAATAAACCAAGATTGTATCTGAATGAGAGGGATCTTAAGTATATGAAAGTATGGTGAAAAAAAACTAAAAAGAATTGATATTTACTATCTATATTAACAAGGTATATCTTTCTTTTTGTGACTCAATCATAGAAACTCCAAAATTAAGCATGCTTAACTTACAACAATTCTATATTAGGCGACCTCCTCACAATTTTTGTAGAAAGCATGTGGGTGAGGGTATAACATACTGAAAAGTTCTATGTTGGTTTGTGGAGATAGACTTCACTCTTAATTAAAAGTAGTTCAAGACACAGAGATGACGTTCACATGTCGTAAGGAAATGCCAAAGCCATCAGGTGTCAAATCCAAATTCTAAATTTTGGACCTAAACATTATAAATCTACAATGCCAAGTTTAGATATTAGTCTTAAAACTTTAAAAATATATAAAAATTGAATATTCATAATTTTTATGGATTCAATTTCATAACCTAACCTTGAACTAATATGTAGTTTAGGTTAAAAAAACACTTTTGGTTTTTGAACTTTTATAAAAGTAACAATTTAGTTCTTAAATTTTAGTTGGTAACGATGTAGTCCCTATATTTTTAAATTTATAACAATTAGTCTCTAAACTTTAATGAGTTATATTGATTTAGTCCTTGTAGTTTACAATGTGTAATGATTTAGTCCCTATCGTGAAAAATATTAGTATGATTTAATGAATTTTCTTATGCATGTAGATTAATAAACCTATTGGAATTAAATTTATTTATAATTTATAAATAATTAGTCGTTATGACGTTATGTATGTAATAGAAAATTGACACTTAATTTTGTAGAAAATTTTCACGATAGGGACTCGTTACAAATTGTAAACTATTGAGACTAAATTATTGCTTATTAAAATTGAGGGACTGAATTGTTATAATTTAAAAATACACTTACCAAATTGTTACCGACTAAAGTTTAAAGACTAAAGTGTTACTTTCATAAAAATTCGAAGTAGTTTATAAGAATCCATTGAATTCTCCCATAAATCATTTTGGGTGAAGGGTCACATCCAACACATCTTATCAGTCTCTTTGTTACAATGTTCAAATCCATCAACCATTGGTTGGAACTTAATATGGAATCATATGTTATAATTGTCTAATAATTTCTTCCCCTGTAGCATCTTAAATGCTGAATTAATTAACAAGGTGTTAAAAATATTAAGTTTTTCATTGTATTTTTGGATTATTAATTATTATTAATTTTAATTTGTTTGAAAGTTTTGAACAATTAAACCATAAAAATTAACTTCTTAAAAATTTTTAAAAAAAGGTACAAAATTGAATTAATTTACCACTAGATCTGTCCCTATAGTTTTAAAAGTTTTCTTGTCGTACTTTTTTTTTAATTAAATATAATGTAAATTAGATTTATTTGACTCTTTTTCAACGGCTACCACAAGAAATTTAAAAAACTAAATTTGTATTACGGTTAGATATAGCCCTGGAAAACAGGACAATAATGAAACTAAAAAAAATAAAAATATACACATTGATTAACTAAAAAAATATTTTTTGGTATTAAAATAATAATTCAATTTTTAAACTTTAATTTATAATGATTTAGTAATAATTTAGGGTATATTTGATAGACAATTGAAAAACATAAAGTTGTATTTCACGTTTTTTTTTTTTTAGATTCATAAATTAAAAAGTTCAATTAAAACAGAGTTGTATTTCATGTTTTTTTGGTAGCAGAATCATAAATTATAATTCAAACAATTGTTCAAAAAAAATATTTTATAATATATTTTTAAGATATAAAACTAATTATAGTTACTCACTAAATATTATATTAATTAAGTTATGAACTTGGTTTAGATAAAAAAATTTGAATAATTATTATTTTCTAATATCATATGATTTATAATATATTATATATTACATATTTTACGTTTAAATACTACTTTGATCCTTATAATTTTGGTTTTTATTCATTTTGGTCTCTCTACTTTCAAAATGTTCATTTTGATCCCTATACTTTTAACTTTCGCTCATTTTAGTCCCTATACTTTCAACTTTTGTTTATTTTGGTCCTTGAACTTTTAAAAAAGTGACCATTTTTATCCTTTAAAAATGAAAATGAAGGGACCAAAATGACAACTTTTTAAAAGTATAAAGACTAAAATGAACAAAAGTTAAAAGTACAAGGACTAAAATGAACATTTTTAAAGTATAGGGACCAAAATGAACCAAAGTTGAAAGTATAAGGACCAAAATGAACCAAAACTAAAAGTATAGGGACTAAAGTAGTATTTAAACCCATATTTTAATTTAACAAAAATAATTGAGTTTATAACCTAAAATACTATAGTTGTTAATGTTTTTATCTTTCTTAATATAATTTAACATTTTAAAATTTCAAATTCAAAATTTGATTACACTACAAACATTAAAAAAAATGTTGACTTCAAAATTTGAACCGTTTGAATCATATAATTTGGAAACAATTTTTTGAAACAAAATTCATATTGCCTACAAGACGTATATTCTAAACGTAAAACAAAATTCGAATTGTCTACGAAACAGGCCCTTAATCTCTATAGTGATAAATTTTAATAAAATTAAATGTCAATTTTTATTACATAACGACTTAGTCTTTATAGTTTATTAACAAGTTTAGACATCTAACGAATTTATCAATCAGCGTGTGTAAGAAAATTTTATGAAATGTTACCTGCAATTTAGAGAGAATAAAGAGTTACATATTGCAAAGTAAGGACTAAATTGTTACCTGCAAATTAGTTTTAAATTATTACAAAATTTAAAAAGTATAGGGACTAAATTGTTGATTGAAAAGAAGTTCGAGGACAAAAAATAACGTTCTTTTTTTACATAAACCTTTTTAAGTACACAAATTAGAGTTGGAGAGATTTAAACTTCTAAAACTTCTTGATCAATGACATATGTCCGCTTAACTAATTAAAGCATTTATATGTTGATGTTATTAGCTATTTTTTAACTCATTTTTAGGGAAGATTTTATTGTTCAAAATTGGGTCACACATCAGGAAATAGTGACATGAATGATAATATGTTTTTCATTTGAAAGTGACAAAAATTAAACTACACAAGATTTAGATAGAAGTTTTTGATTGAAGAAAAAGCAAAAACCATAACAAAGTTTATAAAGAGACAAGGTCAAAGATTTTGTTGTAAGAAAAATCTCAGTGAGACAGTTCAAAACAAATGACAAACTAAATTATTGACTCAAAAAAAAAAAAAAAAAAAGGAAAATGCTAAAGCCAAAGCTTACAAACTTCTGAAACTTGGATGATTAAATCAATTAAAATATAAGGGAAATAGAAACAAAAACAAAACTCATTTGAATTATTATTGTTGATGGTACCTTTTCAACTTTTAATTTGAACTATTATCTTATATTTTACTATTCTAACTTTGTTGGCATTTTGGGTTTAATTACAAAATTTTGCAAGTTTAGGACATGATTTGCAACAATTCTAAACATTTAATTTTTAGCAAATTCCAATAATTCGGTGATTTATATTTTTTTTTAGTATAACAACTGTGAGATGAGAGATCAAACATTTGACTTCAAAGAGAAAATACATGTGTAATTGTCGTTGAGTTAAGTTCACTTTGTAATAATATTTTAGATTTTAAGTAGAGTTGATGTAATTTTTCATATAGTTTGTCACATAATTATAACAACATGTCTAGTTTGTGAGAGTTTGATGGATAATTACTTGGAATTAAAATTTTGAACATGCCCTTTAGCAATCTTTATAACTTTCTTACACTCACACCTATGAAATGATCTTGTAAATTATGGTAAATACCGGCCGATTATAGATATTTATTTTCCAATTTGAAGAATGAACGTACTTTTTTCTTATGTATAAGGTTTAAAATAATATTGATGTCAAGAAAAATGTCGAGGTCTCAATTTTATAAAAATGTCTACAAAAATGTCGATAAAATAGCGATGTCGATGAATATTTTTAGAAAAATTACCAAACGAAAGAATCAACATAAACAATTAAATTTTCATATTTTAAATAGGTTAAAAATGCTTGTTTTTTGTATTATATTCCCACGTTAGCCATATTTTATTGCCTCTTTTTCATGCTTTCATTGACTTTTTAACGATGTAATAGAAATAACAATTCAATGTTGAATCCATGGATATGTGGTGATATTGATAGAAATATCGTTATGACAGCTAAAATTTAGTATGATGTTGTATGTGTAACAAAATTTGAATCTTTGAAGTGATGGTGAAAAGGTTGACAAATTAATGATTACCGATTTATATATTAAACTTAATATTTAGTGAGTAATTATAACTAGTTTTATGATTTATAAATATATTAGAAAATATATTTTAAGCTATTGTTTAAATATGAAATATAATTTTATATTTATTTAATCCTCTGTGTTTAAATTTTTTTTCTTTTTATTACCTACCAAACAAGCCTTAGTTGTTCATGTCACTCGGAAGTGAAGCTTCTCTTTTAAAATCCTAGTTTTTTCAAAGAAATTTCTAAACTGAGGATTTCATATATATATATATATATATATATATATATATATATAATCTTTTGATTTTTTTTAAAACTTTTACTCAATTATAACGTATATCTCTATATATTTTAGATTAATATTTTATATTTTTCTCTCCATAAATATATCACTTCTCTCATATTAATGAAGATAATAATTCGATTAAAATATCATTTTGATTTTGTACTTTAAATTTTATCTTATTTTAATTCATGTATTTCAATCATCCAAATTTAGTTCAATTACTTTCAATAAATCTTTAAATCAGTCTTTATTATTTGTTTGATTAATTTTTATTAAACTTGATAAATGATAATTATTTTTTCATTCAAGAAAAAGACAATGTAAATTTGTTTTCAAAAACTTATATTGGAAATTTAAAATTTAGAGAAATTATTTTCTTTTGGAAAAGTTAACAATTAACTAATCGTAGAAAAAAAAAAACTAAAATTTATCCTTAAGATGTATATTACAAATAGTGATGCAATATTTACTCAGCTTCGTCCAATATCCACTAAATTTACCAAAATGCATCATAAAAACCTCCAAAAACTAATTATTTTTAATGAAATTCAAGCTTAGCTCAAAATTAAGTTTAATCCTTGCACAAAATTAATTATTAAATTATTATTATAAAACTCGCATATTTTAACAACATAAAAAACTTTTTAAAATTCTATCACTTTTAGAATTGAAGCTCGATCATGATAGTACAAATTTTATACTGGTTGAACTATGATTATGCTGGCAAAGTTCGATTATATGATCAATTTCCTTAGACAAACATGGATTCGTGAAAATATTATATATATATATATATATATATATATATATATATATATATAATATATATAAAAAGTTCTTCAAACAAAAATAAAGTAAAGATTGAAACACTATTTCAAATTTAAAGTAAGTTTGCAACGTTAGTCTAAATTTAAGGTAAAAATTGATACATCATAATAAATTAGGTAAAAATAGGTTTGTTTTTGGGCCGTTTTTAAATATAGAAAAACGAGTCAAACTATTTACAAATATAAAATTTTTTTACTACATATCAGCGAAAGAATTCTATCAATTAAGCGATAGAATTATATCACAGTCTATCATAATAGACAGTGAAATTTTTTATATTTGTAAATAGTTTAATATTTTTTTTTTTGTTTATAGTAATTTTTTTTAATGATTTCCCGTAAATTTATTTTTAATTCATAAAATATTACCAATCCAACATGTTTATTTTATGGGAACCGACACATACATATGACCTTTTATTTTATTTATTTAATGTTATTATAAAATATTGAGTTTTTAAAATTTATATTTTATGCATTTCATAAAAAATATTTTTTTTTGTCTTATTTGATGTTACAAAATGTACGAAATTTTAAAATGTAGAGTTATAACATCAATATTGACAATGATTTATTTCTTTTTTAATTCTATATTCTAAGATCAACATCTTTATTAATTGAATATTCTAGTCGAATTTTAGAAATTAAAATGAATTCAGTGGATGGATAATTATCGTTTATTCCAAGAACTTTTTAGAAATAATTTTTCAAACCCTGTTAGGTTTTCATGCACTTAATTTTGTGTTAAAACTTTAGAAATAATTTAATGCTTATATCTCATTTTAATCCCTTTAAATTTCTTTTATTTATTTTCTATTTTCTTTTTTAATTTTGATTTGAGCTATTATTATGTTACTTTTCTACCTTCAATCCGTATTGCTCTAATATTTGTCTCAAAACTTTTTTTTTAGTTCAAAATCATGCTCGTACTAACATGTTAGTACACATATCCAAAGCTATAACGTCATTAATTTATTGAAATTAAAATAAAATTAAACACCAAACTATATAATATTTTTTCCTGTTTAAAGGCTAAAATAGACATTTTAAAAGTTTAGGAATCCAAATGGAACAAACTTTAAAGTTCAAAGATTGACATTGCCATTTTTGGATGTTTAAAAATCAAAATCAAATAAATTTGTTTAGAAACTAAAATAGAATTTAAACCTAATTTAAATGACCATATGAGTCCCTATAATAATTTGCATTCCATTTTGACCTGTTTCCTATGGTTTGGCTAGATTTCCCTAAACGTTTATATTTATTATATATTATCAAATACTTAAAATGTAGCCCTACATTCATTAAAAATAATAATAATAAATAAATAAAAAAAAGCCACCCTATAATAAATTTCCCAAATATGGAGTACCAAATTTGTTGGTTCCTTCATGACCCAAATCAAACCCTTTGTAGTTTGTACTATGTACATTTGTCTTTTAAGACTTTTGCTTTAACCAAATTGATTTGGCTCTCAAAGAGCAAAAATTAGTGGGTAAGAAGGGAAGTGAAAAGGGGTAAGAGAAGGCTTATTTTTTAATTCTTTACAACACTTAGATCACTTTACTACACACTAATTTAATTTTATTGACCCAAATCAAAGGACCAATTTAGTTTGTAAATAGAGATTTCCTATATATTTTTTTTTTCACTTTACTTATAACTCTACTGTGATCTACTCCCAATTGCAATCTCTTTAAAGATAAAGAAAGGGAAAAAGGAATATAACTTTGTTCTACTAACTTATTCTTTATCTTCTTCTATAATAAACTAAAACTCTAGTATATAACAATTTGATTTCGATATACTTTATAACAATTTACCAAAGTGAGGTTGACTCGGTGGTATAAACATATGTTGTTGTAACAATTTAGCTACCTCTCTAGAGGTCGGAGGTTCAGTCTTCCCACCCGCGCAGTTGATTTCATCAAAATTAACTGTTTGATTTAGACTTTGTGGTTTATTATAAACACATTTGGTCTCCAATGAAGTTATTCATCATCTAACTACATATATGTAATAAATCTAATTGAATATGAACAATATTTTTCTCAATATTTATAGTACATGATTAAATTGTTGAGAGACTAACATTTTACCAATTAAATTGTCTTCTATTTAAAAGTTAATGGACCACAAGTGATTTTTAACTATATAAATATATATATATATATATGTATACGGTACGTCACTCACATGGAAATTGAGAAAGAAAAAAAAACAAGGTTAAAATTTTTGTTCAATATACTAGATGTTTCACAACAAGAAAACAAGTTGAGTTACCCATTTTACTCAATGTTTAGCTTAATAGGTAAGGATTGAATTTAAAATTTATTATCCAAGCAAGCATAATCCAAATAAAATACCGTATGTGTTAGTCATCAAGAAGTCTAAAATTTGACTGTTTAGTTAGAACAAATGAAAACCATGATTCAAAAGTAGTAAGAAAACAAACATAATTTTAAAAAACCAAATAGATATAAAATGTAGCTTTAAAACTACATTTATTTAATTTTTAAAAAGTAGGTAATAAATCAAGAAAATTAAAGGAAATGTTAGTGAAAGTAGTACTTATATAATCTTAATTTTCAAAAAAAGAAAATCAAAATCAAAAGAGTAATTGCAATCGGTAACGCTTTTAGGGATAATAATTAAGTGTATGACAACATTTTAAAATAATTTCAAATATAGCCAAATCTATCGGTGATAAACTCTATCACTGATAGACTCCTATTAGTGATAGATTTTATCATTGATTAACTCCTATTAGCGATATAGTCTATCAATGATAGACTCATAGAGCTGGATCTAAATTTTGCTAAATTTATAAATTCTTTTGTATTGTGCTATTTCAACTAATACTTTGGATCTGATTGCTATATTTGCAACTATCTCAAACCAAAATGGTTATTAAACGGGCCTATAAATATATTTTTTATGATTGGTAGATGAAGAGAGTATGAATTACACTAGATGGGTCTCACTTTTAAATATTTTAACCACTTGTTTACTTTGTACTCTCATGTGGGGTACGAAAAGTGGATCTATTATAATATCTTTTGAACTGTATCGTGACATTAAATAAGAGACTAATGACTAAACAAAGTAACGAATGATTAAATAAAATAAGTATACATTTTTCTAAGGAGAAATTAGGCAAAAAGAAAAATAACAAAAGAATAACAGGTCAGCAAAAAGAGTCGACTGTCTATTGATCATTTAAGTTCAATCTAACAGTACAGTATGGAGTAAATATACCTACTTTTAAATTAATTACTCTCACACTAAATGTAACGAAAAGAGATCTAACTCCATGACGATGCTAAGAAGCACACATCCATAATAAGATGACACAATTCAATGCATTATTAAAGAGATTACACACTACCTATTAAATCTCGACAAGTTTTAGTATCACGAATCCCTAAAAAAAGTTGATAATTAAACTTAACATAAATTGGTATGTTTTTCCATGTTTGGAGGACTAAACAACCAATTAGAAGCCCCAAAATCAAAGGGTTTTTTTTTTTTTTTTTTTTTGTAAACAATAAAAAAGGTCTCTCATCACCGTCGTCCCTAATTTTGTAAAATAAAAGAAGAAAAAATAGAGCATGTGCAAGTGGGGCCTAAGTTTCTTAGCATTTTTGAGAGCCCTATCCCAAACATTTCCATGTGCTCTTACAATCCCCCTCGTAAATGGCTTCAAAAAAAAAAAAAAGTTTTTTTTTTTTTTTTGCTTTTTGGTCCTTTGAAATTGTTATAATTATATGTGGTTTTATCTTCTCATCAATTTCAAATGTAAGTCCCTCTCTTTGTTTTTCTATCACACACATGGCCTCTTGCCCAATCCTTCTATATAATCTCCTTTTCTCCTCTTCTTCTCTTCTAAACCCACAAACCCCACTTTTCACAACATTTTCAAAACAACCATTCTTATGGCTTTTTACTCACCATTTTCCAACCTCCTCCTTCTTCCTTTCTTCTTCATCTCTTTTCGCTTCACTTTGGCCGACTACAGCGGCTGGCAAAGCGGCCACGCCACCTTTTATGGCGGTGGTGACGCATCTGGCACTATGGGTATGGTTATGTACACTTAAAGGCTACGCTATACCATAATCGTCGAGACGTCGAACTTTCTTCGTTATAATCTTTCATAGTTTAAAATATCTTCATTTTCTTCTTATGTTTTGAATATATATATATATATTTTGTTGTTATTAGAGGTTGAATATGATGCATATATATAGTATATACTTAGGATATTTGTTTAGTGTGAAGTTGATGCAAGTAAAATTTAAAGAAGAAATTAAGCTAACAAAAACTAATTTCCTCCATGATTTTAAGAAAGTTTCTATTTTTCCTCTTCTTTTTTTCCTCTTTTAAACAACCTAATTCCTTTGTCAAAATTTTATCTAACTTCCTGAGGTAGGCAGAAATATATAATTTCACCTTGCTGCCCACCATTAATAAATGTGGTTTGATAGATAGGAAATAGAGGAAGAGAGAAGATAAACTTTTTCAAATTTTAAACCATATAGTATTCGTCAAACATTGATCTATGCTCATATTGACATACAATAGTTAGTAAGTTAAGTTTTGGATATGTAGCAAATCATTCTGAATTCGGTAATCACCCATACAAAATTTGTCTCACTATTAAATCACTAATTGACTCAAAAGTTTAAGTTAATGGGTTATGATAAATATAATCGTATTGACACTTTAACAATTTGCCCCACTTATATATTGATTTTATTTCTTTTAGTAGTTGTAATTCTAAAATCACATTTAAAAGTTTTGTTTAATATGACTCTACGAAAATCAATTTTACAAAATCAATTGTGTAGGTGGAGCTTGTGGGTATGGAAACTTGTATAGAAAGGGTACGCACGAACACGGTGGCGCTGAGCACGGCGCTATTTAACAATGGGTTAAGTTGTGGGGCTGTTCGAAATACTTGTACAAATGATCCTAAATGGTGCCTTCCCGGAACCAGGGGGTCACTGCAACCAACTTCTGCCCTCCAAACTTTGCTCTCCCCAACAACAATGGCGGCTGGTGCAACCCTCCTCTCCAACACTTCGACATGGCTGAGCCTGCCTTCCTTCAGATCGCTCAGTACCGTGCCGGAATCGTCCCTGTCTCCTTTCGCAGGTAAACAACGACTTGCATTCCCCTTTTCTAAAGGTTACTAACATTGAATTCATCATATTGTGTCACTCACTTGGAATGGTACAATAGTCTAAACTACAAACCTATAATTGTACAAATTTTGTTTATATAGATGTTTTTTTGTGTCTAAGTGTATTTTTTTTTATTAGGCTTGAAATCTTAGTCAATTGCTTTTTTAAATTATATATATACATAATTTTCAAATATAGAAAAATGAGTCAAAATATTTACAAATATAGAAAAATTTTACTATCTATTAGTGATAGACCGCAATCAAATTCTATCCCTTGAGCTATAGACAGCAATATCTATCTATCGCTGATAGATAGTGAAATTTTTCTATAATAGTTTGATATCTTTTCTGTTTATATATATATATATAGATATAGATATATATATATAGATAATTATTTATCAATGTCAATGTTTTATTCAATATATTCATCGATGTGCTTAACTTAAATTGAATTTCCAATATCAATGTATATACCTTCATATTAAATCTTAGGTGATAAACAAAGTATCTTTATTGGTTCTGATATCAATGAACTAATTACCTTTTTTTAGTTCCAAAAAAGAATGTTATTAGAATCATTAAATAATGTTTGAATACTAATAATTTTTTTTATTCTTTATTTTTTTATAGTTCAACCCATCACATTTTAGAGGGAGGATTAGAACTTCTAATTTTTAGTGAAGAACGTATGTTCATAGCTATAAAATTAAATTCAATAAATTACAAAATCATAATTGATTAAATAACAAATTAAGGCTCTAAATTCGCAAATATATATACAAATTAAATAGGGGTCTTTTCACAAATAGAAAAAAAAATAAAAGTAATTACACATATAGAAAAAAAAAGTGGGAAATACAAAAGCATGGGGTGCACTTTTTTCTATATGTATAATTACTTTTGTTTTTTTCTATACACAACAATTTCCCAATTAAATACTAGTTTCTTTTGAATAAAAGAGCATAATATAAATTAGTTTACTAGCTACATCATAATGGAAATGGAAATTGTTTAAAATGTAATATTAATAATATTCTTAAATTAGTTTTTAAATATTGAATTGGATAATATTCATTAATTACTGCAAAGTTTGTAATTATTATAAAGAGATAATCTATATTAAAAGTTCTCCAGAAATTGACATCTTTAAAGTGGACCCTTATGAAAATTGTTTTATCATATAATAATGCACTTATAATATAGAAACAAACAAAAATGAAAAGTGTGATACTTAAGTTGATATATTACATCCTAAATTTTAAATAAAGTATTGGAGGATTTGTTTTACTATTTTATAGGTCATGTGTCTTAAATTATAATAAGACAAAATTCAAATCATATTAAGCCAAGGCTAGCCAATTTAGAATTAAAAAGAAATAGCACTACTTTGTTTAAATTATAAATTTGATCCATATGGAAAATTTTAATTTTTTTATGAGGGGAAAAATCTTCGTAAATTTACGAGTATTTTTATCAAACTATTAAAATAATTTTTAAAGTTTTATTAAACTATAATGATGAAATTCTAATTTTATAGACTAAATTTTAACCTTCTCTAAACTAGAGTAGCCAAAATTTCAATGTAAATTTATCTAGTCTTCTTATACTTAAAGTTTTAATATTTTTAAGATTTTACTAAATCAAATAAATTCACTAACTTTGTTATAAAGCTAAAGTTTAAGGATTAAATTACAATATTTTGTTTTTGGTGGAATTGAATTTCCGTCGATATCGACATTTTCAATCGATATTTTCATATATCCATGAGTTTGATATCGACATTAGGCGTAAAGCAATATTTCCATTAGATCATAAAAAAATTATGAAACATATAAATAAACAATAAATTGTCACTAACGTAAATATAATATAAGTAATAGACATTTTACCTAACTTATTTAAAAAGTGAAAAAATATTTACTTATTAACCTTTTATCTATATATATATATATACTATTATATATATATATATTATATTATATATATATTTGTTTTTATTAATTTTTATCAAAATTTACTATTGTCATTTTTTTCAAAATTTTATCTCTGACATTTTCGTCGACATTGACATTTTAAACCTTGCAGAGTACCAGGTAGAGAAAGGTGGAGTGAGGTTCACAATCAACGGCCACTCGTACTTCAACCTCGTTTTGATCACGAACGTCGGCGGTGCTGGGGACGTCCACGCGGTGTCGATAAAAGGGTCTCGAACAGGATGGCAAGCCATGTCTAGAAATTGGGGCAAAAATTGGCAAAGCAACAACTATCTCAATGGTCAAGGCCTTTCCTTTCAAGTCACTCTTAGCGATGGTCACACTCTCACTGCCTATAATCTCGTCCCTTCCAATTGGCAATTTGGCCAAACCTTTGAAGGCCCTCAATTCTAAACAACCAACTACTACTTCAAAAAAAAAACAAACACACAAAACAAACAACCACAGCCAGAACGAGAACGAGATCAAAGACCGAGAATCGGGGCGAGTCGTTTCGCGCTCTTTTTTAAGTTTTTTTTTTAAAAAGGAAGAGAAGGTTTAAATTAAATTTGGTGTCTTTTTTACTTTTTTTTTTTTTTTTGAGTGTGTTTTTTTTTCTCCTTTTAAAGAGGTCTTGGGAGAGGACAGGGAGGGATTTTATAAGGAGGGAGTTATATATATATGAAATTGCCATAATAATGGCACCTTTGTTGCTGTGGTGTTATAATCTGGCACCCGCTAGGCTTTCACATTTATATATATATATATATATATATATAATGATAATGATTATTGTTGTTGTAATGTATTCAATCTTCTTGTGAGTTGTTTAGGTTGAAAGAGATGAGTAAAAGGAGGAAATGTAATGAAATGTTCAATGATTGTTGTAATTGGGGTATTAAATATTAGTTAACATGTTGATATTTTTATTGATATTTTTTCCGTAATCATGTGTTGGACATCGACAACGTATAAAAGATGAATCGATATTTATATTATATCACTATAATGAATTGCGTTTTTTCATGACACAAGAAGATAAACAAATCTAGAGAGGAGAGAGAAAAGGCCGTCATAAAAGCCAAATTCACATGTTTTTTTGCAAGAAAAATAGAGTTTTTCGTTTTACGAATTTATGACTAAAAATAACTGTCACTAAATGTAATAAAATGAAAAATGTGTAATTTTGAAAGAAAAAAAAAGTAAAATTTGGGTTAGTTTTTCATTATAATGACAATTTTGACTATAATTAATGGTCATTAAAGACTGATAATTCTTAGAATCATTAAATAGGAAAAAAAATAATTTTGAGATGGAACGGAAATTTTGAATTTTTAAACGTTTATTAACACGGTTTTAATGTCGTCAATATATGACTTGTATTAAGTGTCATTAAAGAGCAATAAACAAATAAAAAACTAGTTATGGTATTTGGTTAATTAATTTTAAATTTAAATATTAATAACGGTTAGTAAATTTTAATTTTAAATTAGAAAAAAACTAGTTATGGTGTGGTAAATTAATAGTAAAATTGTGTAATTTAATTACTTTTACCAAACTAGACATAGGCTTAAGCCTCGTTTGGACTATGTTTGCAATAGTAAAAAGTAAGTATGAGAAAATCTTAACCGCCTACGTGTGGTAGGGTAATTAATATTAATTTACAGAATCATTTTTAATTTTAACTAACGTGCAAAACTCAGCTTTAGATTTAGCTTTCCTACCCTTCCTATTCCATATTAATATAGTTGTGAGCATCTATTTTTAAATTCTAATTGATTCAGTTTTTATAGCAATTATTTTTCTTAAACTTTTATCTATAAATTATAAATTAATTATCAATATGAACATACTTGAAATTAAATCTTAATTTCAGTCTGTTGTAACTTTTAAAATAATTACTTGTTGTTGTGCTTTTAGAAAAAATAATTATTGAAAATTATAAATTAACAATCGATATTTCTATTATATATAGTGAAAAAATCGATGAAAGGTAATAATAAAATAATAAAATATCATTATCGTGAATATAATATAAATAATAAACATTTTAATTTATTGATGTAGTGTAAAATGTTTATTTTATAATTTAATATCATCATGATTTCAACCTATACGTCTCACGCGATATTTATTCAAACAAAACGTAATGGATGATGTAAATTGATATACTATTGAATGAAAAATTTTGGTGTTAATTAAGATAATATTGTAGTTTGAAAAATAATTTAAGAAAAAAGAGATACTTTTAAAATTATTTAGGAAAAAAGTGTAATTTCCTTTTGTCCTTACTTGAATTCTTTCCCACCCTTTCCAAGATTTGACAGATGGCAGTTAACAAAGCTGATCTATTGTAAATATTTGGTTAAATTTTAAAAAAAATTGTTGGTCTTAAAATATATTCCTAAACTTTCAAAAGTTTCAAAAAATATCTTTATACTTTTAAAAATAGTTCAAAAATACACCTACGGTTAGTTTTGGGTAGAAAACATTAAATTTTTGTTTCAAAAATACCTCTGAACTTTTAAAAAGTTTCAAAAATACCATTAACTAAAAAAAAATCGAAAAATACCTTCACCGTAAAAATTTTAAAAATACCTTCACGGTAAATATATGAATATAAACTGTTAATACCTCGTTGCAAAAATAACTTTAAAATTTTAAAAAAAAATTATAATTGCTCCTAACATTAATATAGTGATCAATTTGTTTAAGGTTTTATTAAGTTCGAAAAAAAGGAATTTTAAAACAAATTATATAGATATTCTCATTTTTTTTCCATATAGATGCTCTTATTTTATCTTAATTTTTCAATTATTAACTTATACTAATTTTCTCACCAACCAAAATTTTAAGTTAAAAAATAAAATCTCATAAAATCTTACAAAATTCTAAAATCAAAATCTCTACTTAAACATACAAAAACGATTTCAAGGGAGACTTTTGTGACATTTTACGGAATTTTATGTTTTAAAATTGGTGTAGGTTGAGAATTGGAAAATTAAGAGGAAAATGTGAGTATCTATATGAAAAAAAATAAGGAGATCTTTATAATTTGTTTTGAGGTTCATTCTTTTCGAACTTAAGAAAACTTCAAACAAATTGATCATCATATTAATGTTAGGAGCAATTTTAATTTTTTTAATTTTAAAGTTATTTTTGCAACGAGGTATTAACGGTTTTTGTTCATTATAATTTGTTTTGAGGTTCATTCTTTTCGAACTTAAGAAAACTTCAAACAAATTGATCATCATATTAATGTTAGGAGCAATTTTAATTTTTTTAATTTTAAAGTTATTTTTGCAACGAGGTATTAACGGTTTTTGTTCATAAACTTACGGAAGGTATTTTTTAACTTTTTTTTAGTTAAGGATATTTTTGAAATTTTTAAAAAGTTCAAGAGTATTTTTGAAACAAAACTTTAACGGTTTTCATCCAAAACTAACAACAGAAGTATTTTTGAACTATTTTTGAAAGTTTAAGGGTGGTTTTCATCCAAAACTAACACAGAGAGTTTTTGAACTATTTTTTAAAGTTTAAGGATATTTTTAAAACTTTTAAAAGTTTAAAGATACTTTTTACACAAAATACATAATCTAGGAGCATTTTTTATAATTTAACCTAAGTATTTGGTCCACACCGTTTCAAATGGTATCATTTTCACAGCACAATGGCCGAATGCAATGGCTTTTTCTCTCTCCACCTGAGTTCAATTTTCCTATAAAACAAATCTTTAATTGTTTTTTCCTTTATTTTTTAAATAAAAAATATTATTGTTTTTCTTAATTATTATACCCTCTTTACAGTTTTTTTTCCTTATTCTTTAGAAACTGAAATTGAAATACTTACTATTAATTTTTTGGACTATTTTCAAATATAAAAAAATAAGTCAAACATTTACAAATATAATTTTTTTTTTTTTATTGTTTATTAGCGATAAAACGCGATAGAATTATATCTATTGAGCGATAGACAACGATAGAATTTCATCGCTTAAGTGATAGAATCGCAGTCTATTGCTGATAGAAAGTAAAATTTTTCTATATTTGTAAATAGTTTGATATTTTTTTTTGTTTATATAGTAATTTCTCTAATTTTTTTTACATTATTAATTTAAAAACTTTATTAAAAAAAACTTTTTTTATTAATTAACTATAATAATATTCAATATAAAAAATCACAATATGTGATTTTATGATGAGTAATACTAAATATATATATTTGAAATTTGTATTTAATTTTAAACTAGTTTAATTATAATTTATAGTTAAATTATAATTTAAATACTAAACTAACAATTATTTCTTTTAGTTGTTTACAAAAATTGATATACTAAAATATCAACCATTTTAAATTTTATATTAATATAAATTAAGTTACGATTAAAAAATAATTGGTAAAATACATTTTTTATCCTTGAGATTTGGAGTTGATCTCTATTGAGTCGCTGAAGTTTTAAAAGTGACAGTTTAATCACTAAGATTTAAAAAATAGTTATAAAGGTCTCTATTGTTAAAAAAACTAACTGACAAATAACGTGGTATTGATGAGTTAGTAATTTTAAATGATTTAGAAATATTTATTAATTTTATATTATTTCTATATCACGTAGCATTTTTGTTTCTTTTCTATTTTCGTCTCCACTCTCTCTCTTCCTTCTCTTTTTTTTTTTTTTTCCTGCAACATAATATTTCTTCCATTATTCTCATTATTCTCCGATCTCTTTTCTTCTTCATTCAATTTTAACGTGCACCTTAAATCCAAAAAATCCTCCCCTTTTCTTTGTAGCTTCTCTATTCTTTCATTCATTAATTTTTTCTTTTATTTTCTTTAAAAAAAATAAATTTATTAACAAACCAATTAACTAATTAAAACTCCATTTAAAAACTTAATTATCATTACATATCATTTAACAAAATAAAAATAACAATATTATTGATCTTTTTTTTGGGTCGTTTTTTCTTTTAGTAACACTACATTTTTCATCACAGTTTATTGAAGTTTAGTCATTAGATGTTACTGATTTTTTTTTTTTTTGTGAACAATCTATGGGGATTTCATTTCGGTAATGATAAATCTGTTGATTTTAAACATGATTTTTTTTCCTTCATTTTTTTAAATTTGAGCTCTTGCATCAGAATTGATGACATAAAACTACCTTGTAAATAAAAAAAAGACAAAAAATAGGATGGAAGAGAGGGTGGAAAGGAAAACTTGATTGGGAGAGGGATGAACTAGATGGAAGAGAGTGGAGAAGAAAGGAAAAAAATGCTAACGAAAAAATATTTTCAAATCACTTAAAATTGTCAACTCAACAATGCCACGTCATTTTTTATTAGTCAACTAACGGTCAATTTAATAATAATAGGGATCATTTAGAACTATCTTTCAAACCTCGGGACTAAAGTGCCACTTTTAATACCTTAGAGACCAAATACACATCAGCTTCAAATCTCACCAATTTTGATGGAAGAGCTCAAATTAAAAAAAAAATGAAGAAAAGATGTCGTGTTTAAAATCGACAGATTTATCATCACTGAAATGAAATCTCATGGATTTTTCACATAAAAGAAAAAAAAATCAGTAACATCTAATGATTAAACTTCAATAAACTGTGACGAAAAGTGTGGTGTTACTAAAAGAAAAAAATGGTCCAAAAAAATTCAATAATATTGTTATTTTTATTTGGGAAATTACTATAAACAGAAAAAATATCAAACTATTTACAAATATAGAAAAATTTCACTGTCTATCAGTGATAGACCTCGATAGAATTCTATCGCTTTCTATCGCTCAAGCAAATAAATTCTATCGCCTGAGTGATAGAAAGTGATAGAATTCTATCGCGATCTATCAGTGATAGACTGTAAAATTTTTCTATATTTGTAAATAGTTTGGCTCATTTTTCTATATTTGAAAAGAGCCTTTTTTATTTTGTTAAATGACACTGAATGATAATTAAGTTTTTAAATGGAGTTTTAATTAATTAATTGGTTTGTTGATAAAATTTATTTCTTTTTTAAAGAAAATAAAGGAAAAAAATTAATGAAGGAAGGAATAGAGAAATTAAAAAGAATAGGGGAGGATTCTTTTGTTAGATGAAGAAGAAAAAAGATTGGGAATAATGAGAATAGTGAGAGGGAAGAAAAGAGAGCAGTGAAGAAAACTGAAAAGGAAAAAAATGCTAATGATATAAAAATAATATAAAATTAATAAATATTTCCAAATCATTTAAAATTGCCAGTGAAGAAAACTGAAAAGGAAAAAAATGCTAATGATATAAAAATAATATAAAATTAATAAATATTTCCAAATCATTTAAAATTGCCAACTCATCAATTAATAAATATTTCCAAATCATTTAAAATTGCCAACTCATCAATGTCACGTCGTTTTTTTTGTTAGTCAACTAACGGTCAATTTAACAATAGAGACTATTTAGAACTATTTTCTAAACCTTAGGGATTAAAGTGTCACTTTTGAAACCCAGAGACCAAATAGATATCAACTCCAAACTTCATGAACTAAAGGTGTATTTTACCAAAAAAAAAATTAAAACTACAATGATTATTATCTTAATATTTAAATTATGTTTTAACTACTATTTTATTACATTAAAATTATATAATTGTTGTAAAATTGAGAAGAAAAACGGACACCACGAAAATACAAATATTGGAGAAATACAATATAATAATATAATATAATAATAATATATATAAAATAATAAAAATATAAAATAACTTAAATAAAAGAACTCTCCAATATTCTCCACTATCTCCAAATTTTTTGGATTTTTCACCAATGTGTGTTTTTTTCTTAAAACCCACCAAATGCCACTATTTATAGGCAATTTGTCAAGTAGGTGGTAGACTACATGCACTAATGGTGTGTTATCTTGATACACATGGATAATACATGGGTAACTAAATGGATGACACATGGCAATGGACACTAATCATGAGCATCTAATTTACACATAATTTAATATATTTGTAATACTCCCCCTTAGATGCCCATTATATAAATATATATGAATTATGCCTCGTTAAAACCTTACTAGGGAAAAACCCAATGGGAAAAAATCCTAGTGAAGGAAAAAGAGTACATATTTCATATAATTTATACTTTTATAAAATACAACATTTTGCTCCCCTCATTGAAACCTTACTTAAGATCTTTGAGTCGCCGCATTCCAATGTCGTGTACCAATTTTTCAAAAATTGTGGTTGGTAATGATTTTGTAAATAAGTCCACCAAGTTATCCTTCGAACAAATTTGTTGTACATTGATGTCGTCATTTTTTTCAAGATCATGAGTATAGAAAAGTTTGGGTGAAATATGCTTTGTTCTATCTCCTTTAATATATCCTCCTTTGATTTGGGCTATACATGCTGTGTTGTCTTCGTATAATATTGTCGGAGGACTTTTACTAGAAGACAAGCCACATGTTTCAAGAATGTGTTGAGACATTGATCTTAGCCATACACATTCTCTGCTAGCCTCGTGAATTGCAAGAATTTCGGCATGATTTGAGGAAGTAGCCGTTATAGTTTGTTTCACCGACCGCCATGATATAGCAGTTCCTCCACATGTGAATAGATAACCTGTTTGAGATCTCGCTTTGTGTGGATCAGATAAATATCCAGAATCTGCATAACCAACTAAATCAAAATTTGATTTATTTGAATAAAACAAATCCATGTCAATCGTTCCTCGGAGATAACGAAGTATATGTTTAATTCCATTCCAATGTCTTTTTGTTGGAGAAGAACTATACCTAGCTAATAAATTTATCGAAAACGCAATATCTGGTCTTGTATTATTAGCAAGATACATAAGTGCACCAATTGCACTAAGATATGGTACTTCAGGACCAAGAAGTTCTTCATTATTATCTCGAGGTCGAAATATGTCTTTCTTTACATCCAGTGAACGAACTTCCATTGGAATGTTTAATAGATGTGCTTTATCCATATAGAATCTTTTTAGGATTTTCTCTGTGTAAGTTGACTGATGAACAAATATCCCATCTGCTAAATGCTCAATTTGCAATCCAAGGCAAAATTTTGTTTTTCCGAGATCTTTCATCTCAAATTCTTTCTTAAGATATTCTATCGCCTTTGAGAGCTCTTCAGGAGTTCCAATTATATTTAAGTCATCAACATATACAGTTATAATGGCAAATCCTGACTGTGATTTCTTTATAAAAACACACGGACATATCGGATTATTTTGATATCCTTCTTTCAATAAATATCCACTCAGACGATTATACCACATTCGTCCTAATTGTTTTAATCCATATAGTGATCTCTGTAACTTTATTGAATATAATTCTCGGGAACTTGATTTATATGCTTCAGGTATTTTAAATCCTTCTGGGATTCTCATATAAATATCATTATCAAGAGATCCATATAAGTATGTCGTGACTACATCCATAAGATGCATATCTAGATTTTCATATACAGTTAGACCAATTAAAAATCTTAGTGTAATTGCATCCACCACTGGAGAATATGTCTCCTCATAATCAATATCAGGTCTTTGTGAAAATCCTTGTGCAACTAGTCTTGCTTTATATCTTACGACCTCATTTTTTTCATTTCTTTTTCTCACAAATACCCATTTGTATCCCACAGGTTTGACATCTTCTAGTCCAAAAACCTGACGTTTTGAAAGTGAGTTTAATTCTACTTCAATTGCTTCTTTCCACTTAAGCCAATCTTTTCTATGTCGACATTCTTCAACAGATTTTGGTTCAGAATCTTCATTTTCAGATATAATATCAAGAGCAACATTATATGCAAAAATGTTGTCAATAACTACATTAGTTCGGTTCCATCTTTTTCCTGTCATGACATAGTTTATTGAAATCTCATTATTATCTTTAGGTTTTTCACCTTCTTCACTAGTCATGTCAAGGATTTCTTCACGAGTGTTTACATTCTCAACCAAGTCTTTTTGGCTATTGACTATTTTTCTTTTTCGGGGATTTTTATCTTTAGAACCTGTTGGTCTACCACGCTTCTAACGTGTTCCAGACTCATTAGTGACAACTTGCTGCGTTGGGATATCAATTTTTGATGGGACATTTATAGCTGATATATGTGATTTAGTTACTTTCTTTGCATCTATAAATGCATCTGGTAACTGATTTGCTATATTTTGCAAATGAATTATTTTCTGAACTTCAAGTTCACATTGATCTGTAGGAGGATCTAAATGAGATAATAAAGATGCATTCCATGTAATTTCTTTTTCCAACTTCTTAATTCCTCCCCCTAATATTGGAAAATTTGTCTCATTAAAATGACAATCAGCAAATCGTGCAGTAAATACATCACCCGTCAGGGGTTCAAGATATTTAATAATTGATGGGGAATAATATCCAACATATATCCCTAACCTCCTTTGAGGACCCATCTTAGTACGTTGTGGTGGAGCAATTGGAACATATACTGCACATCCAAAAATTCTTAGATGGGAAATATTTGGCTCCTGACCATAAGCTAATTGTAATGGTGAGTACTTATGATAAGCTACTGGCCTAATGCGTACGAGTGATGCTACATGCAAAATAGCATGACCCCATACAGATGTAGGTAGTTTAGCTCTCATAAGTAATGGTCTAGCAATTAATTGCAAACGTTTTATAAATGATTCTGCTAAACCATTTTGTGTATGAACATGAGCTATAGGATGTTCAACATTTATCCCAATTGACATACAATAATTATCAAAAGCTTGAGATGTAAATTCGCCAGCATTATCAAGACGAATGGTCTTAATTGAATAATCAGGAAATTGTGCTCTTAACTTAATTATCTGAGCAAGTAATCTTGCAAATGCAAGGTTTCGACTTGATAATAAGCATACGTGCGACCATCTACTGGATGCGTCTATTAATACCATAAAATATTTAAATGGTCCACTAGGTGGGTTAATAGGTCCACATATATCACCATGAATTCGTTAAAAAAATGTAGGTGTTTCAGTCCCCACTTTAGCTGGTGATGGTCTAATTATTAATTTGCCTTGAGAGCAAGCATCACATGACAATTCATTAGATTGAAGAATCTTCTGGCTCTTCAATGGATGTCCATGTGAATTATCAATTATTCTTCTCATCATTATAGCTCCTGGATGACCTAATCTGTCATGCCAAATAGCAAATATATCTGGATTCATGAACTTCAGGTTCATTGTTGCATATGTTTCGATTACTCGTATATGAGTATAATATAATCCAGAAGATAAAGCAGACAACTTTTCCAGTATATGTTTTTCATATGAAACAGTAGATATAATATAAAGATATTCTAATTCATTCTTTCTATCCGTCTCAATATGATAACCATTGCAACGTATATCTTTAAAACTTAGTAGATTTCTTTTTGATTGACTAGAGAACAATGCATTATCAATTGTAAATTTTGTTCCTCTAGGTAAAATAATATTTGCTTTTCCAAATTCTTCAATTAGGTTTGCAGAACCTGATATTGTATTGACTTTTGCTTCCAGCATTGTTAGTTTGGAAAAATATTTTCTACTCATAAGTATTGTATGTGTAGTTGCACAGTCTGCCAGACATATATCTTCATTCTTCATTTTTGAGTCACTCAACATATGAAAACTGTCCATGATTCTTCATTTAAACAAAAATAATTAAAATAAGAGGGAAAGCTTGAAATATGAAATTTAACCTTAGCTAAAGGAAACATAAAAGATAGAAAAGCAAACAACATTAATTCTAAATATTTTCAAAATCAAAAGAAACACTTGATGTTCCATCTACTGTGCCAATCTTCTCTTCAGGAGATTCAAGGAAGTCTACCACATCCAAATTTGTCATATGGGATGGGTCAAATATATCATTATCCTGGTATGCAAAATTTGCTTCCACATTCTTCCCTTTTTCCTTTAGGGATGTTTGATAAAGATCAACTAGGTGTTTCGATGTACGACAAACACGTGACCAATGCCCAGTCATTCCGCATCGGAAGCATTTATGTTCATCACCTCTTGAATTCTTATCTTGTGGAGCTTTTCCTTTATGATCATCATTTCGTGTGGTTCTTTTGAAATTTGGATGATTAAAACGACCACCACGAAAGTAATAATTGTTTCTTCCTCTGCCATGGTCATGACCTCGACCACGACCTCGACCACGATTAAAATTCACAACATTCACTTCAGGGAATGGTGTTGTTCCAGTTGGTCGAGATTCATGGTTTTTCATTAATAACTCGTTATTTTGTTCAGCCACGAGAAGACATGAAATTAATTCATAATATTTTTTAAAACCTTTCTCTCGATATTGCTGCTGCAGGAGCATATTCGAGACATGAAAAGTTGAAAATGTCTTCTCTAACATATCCGCATCAGTAATTTTCTCTCCGCATAACAACAATTTTGAACTGATCTTAAATAATGCAGAGTTGTAATCACTTACTGATTTGAAATCTTGAAGCCTCAAATGCATCCATTCATAACGAGCTTTAGGCAGAATAACCGTTTTCTGGTGATCATATCTTTCTTTCAAATTCTTCCACAAGGTACGAGGATCTTTTACTGTTAAATATTCCATTTTTAATCCCTCGTGGAGATGATGACGAAGGAAAATCATGGTTTTTGCCTTTTCCTGACTGGATGTCGTATTTCTTCTTTAATTGTTTCTCCCAGGTTCATAGCATCCATGTGAATTTCAGCATCGAGCACCCATGACAAATAATTATTGCCATTAATGTCAAGGGCTGCGAATTCTAATTTCGTAAGATTTGTCATGGTAACACTATCACAAAAACATTATATTTATATTAGAAATTTTAATATATACTAGACATACAAAATAATATTTAATTATAATAAACATAAAAACGACCTACCTCTAGGACTTACCTTCAGCGGAGAAAATGACAAGAGCTCGTGCTGATAACGTGTTGAAAATTGAGAAGAAAAACGGGCACCACGAAAATACAAATATTGGAGAAATATAATATAATAATATAATATAATAATAATACATATAAAATAATAAAAATATAAAATAACTTAAATAAAAGAACTCTCCAATATTCTCCACTATCTCCAAATTTTTTGGATTTTTCACCAATGTGTGTTTTTTTCTTAAAACCCACCAAATGCCACTATTTATAGGCAATTTGTCAAGTAGGTGGTAGACTACATGCACTAATGGTGTGTTATCTTGATACACATGGATAATACATGGGTAACTAAATGGATGACACATGGCAATGGACACTAATCATGGGCATCTAATTTACACATAATTTAATATATTTGTAATAATAATTACTTAATTCATCAATTAATGATGTACTATTTATATATATTTTTAATATCAAAGTGATAGAAGTATTAATATTTAAGATTGAAAATTTTAAAACAAGAAGGAAAAATGAAAAAAGAAAACTTTTGAGCTTGCACCCAGGCGGTGAACGGGGGTAAAGAAAAAAGTCAGAGACCATCGTTATTCCAAGCTAAACAAAACCAAAAATTTTAGCTCCCGTTTTTTTATTTATTTTTTATTTTTTTATGACACAAATTTCAAGGTGAATGCGTTTTTTCAAGAGACACATTCAAATAAGGACAAAAAAATTATACTTTTTTTTTCTAAATAATTTCAAAACTATTTTTTTTCCTAAATTATTTTTAAAACTGCAATATTGTCTTAATTAACTCAAAATTTTGGACCAATCATAAATTAATTAATGACGAAATTACAAATGATTGAATTTGGGAATAATTAAAAAGTTGACATGTTTGCCAAATTGAAATTGATGACATAAGTTGATAAATCTCAATGATGTCACATGTTTTCATCATGACCTTTGGATTGAATAAAATAATTTGGTCCAATTTGATATTAATATTTGAGCTAAACTCTAAGTTTGAAAATAAGCTTAATTTGGCTCAAATGTCAACTAAGACTCAAATCCAATTAATTGAAGACCAAGGTAGATCCATGGACCAACTAAGAAGCCCATAAATCCCATCAGAGAGTTAGAAGACTTCCTAACTCCTAAAGTTGAATCACACGGGAAGACTAACTTTCTTTATAATACAAACAATTTTCCAAGACTTTAACTTTAAGAACATCAACGCTTTCTGCTTCCTCAAATCAAGCGTATGCATTCAATAAGTTCATAAATTTTATACCTAGAGAACCTAGAAAGAATTCTCCCTACAATCAAAAGATTATATAAGTTCCTGAAGACGGAATCACACTTGAAGACTAAAGTTCTTTGGAGATACAAACAATAATCTTCCAAGACTTTGACTTTAATAACATCCACGTGTTACGCTTCCTCAAATCAAGCATACGCATTCAACAGAGAGGCTTAGAAATTTAAGACTCCAGAGAACTTTATGTCGGTTTAAAACGGACATTATAAGGGTACAATGTTGGTTGACAACCGACATCGAAGATCGTGTTATTAAAGGTCTTCAATGTTGGTTTTCTACCAACATTATACATGGCCAACATTTCAATGTTAGCTACCTTCAATGTCGGTTTTCGACCGATATAGAATACCATATTTAATGTCATTTTTCAATCGACATTGAACATCATCTTCAATGTCGATTTTTCACCTATTTTTTGTCAGTACTTATTCGATTTTAAGTGTCTATCATCGTTTTGTTATTGAAGAATGATATATATATATATATATATATATATTGCTTACGTACGTGCAAATCAATAATATTTCTCTTTTTTTTAGAAACAATAATATCTCTCTTTTACTTATACATGCACAAAATAAAAGCTTAATTGTTTTTATATATACAACTCAACTTTCAACACACACAAAAATTAACTAATTTACAACAAAGAAAGTGACATTGTTTTACTAAGTAACCTATCAAACAAGTTACATTGATCAATATATACATAGAGCTCTAAAGTCTTAAGAATGAGAGAGCTGGTTGTCTACTTTGGAGGGTCTTAATTAGTCCAAAATTCGTCCAAACCTACAACCAACAACAACCTTTCACAAGTCAGAGGTTTTTCAAGGTTTGTAAACTAATATGTAGTGCTTAATTGATTGATCTAAACAAAGTTTTAACATTCAAATCGACTCCTCTTAAGGTTGATAAATCAATGTTCTTTTTTATCAACAACAAAATACATGCCTAACTAACCTTTTACTACTTTTAGATAAAATTGCAATTATATGTTATGAATTGTAGTTAACCCCTAGCTACTGATTATGAATCATCAATCAAGTTTGTTAGACAATCTTGAAAACAAATAATAAAAAATCAATATGCAAGAACAGGGAATAAATCAAGAACAATATAAAGAATTAAATAAAACAATCTAACACCTCACAAGTCCTACAAAATTGAAAAAATTCACTCTATGCCTAAGCTAAAATGAGTACAGCCCATAATCGACATAATAGACATTGAGGAATCGTTTGAATACATCCAACACTGAAAAGTACTAGAAAAGTTGAGAGAAAAGCTATAGAATTTGGCTGGTAGCAGGTCCTTTTACCCTAGGGGGCTAACTCTTTATCTATAAAATTTGAATTGGCACCGCGAAGCTAGAATACAACGTCGCGTCGTTGGTTGAAATTGGAGCTCTTGGGATATTGCGCTGTGCCGCAGAGCCACAACGCACATCTTCGCGCGTGTAACAGAAAGTGATGAACCAACTGCCCATTAAATACAAGGCCCACATCAAGCAATGGACCAAATGATGTTTTTCTAAACATGAACCATTTGGCTCTTCGTCAGTTTCTTCTTTATGAGGTCATTGGTTATGTCAATGTGGGTCAAGTAGGACACACTAGACAAGAAGTATTCGTCAGCAGGGATACTGGCCATCTTAGTAAAACTGCACACAAACAGATAGATTATTAGTAAAAAAAGAAAAGAAAAGAAAAATAGTGATTGCTGAGACAATCGTGAGTATATGGAAACCGACCAATGGAGTATATGCCTAGCGATTGCTCTGTATATGCTCAACGATGGTTGAGCATATACCTCATTGATCACATACACAAAACTCAATTATTGCAAATCAATTATTCAGTGATTGCTTTCCCATGCTCAGCAATCGTAGCCCTAGACTCAGTGATGAACAACCTTTATATTCTAACCTTGATTCTAAGTGAAATCAACCCTTAATCAACCCTTATACTCATTGATCCCAACCGTTATTCTAAGTGATCATTAAGCATTTACACTAATACAGAGTACTAAAAGATCTAAAACAATAACTAATAAGAGCTTAGCTCAACTGACATCTGTATATGTTGAGGACCAAGAGGTCCATGGTTCAAATTCCCCCACCCGCACCTTATACTAAAAAAAAAAAAATCTAAAACAATATACACACATCCACACTAAACCCATTTATCCATATGAATGTTCATAGAGCACAACGAAAATCAATTTCTGATGCACATTCAGAAACTTTATGTACGAAGCGGAACTCAAAACACCTAAACTCAGAGGTCAGTGAAAATGAAAATGCAAACTGGTTGAAAGAAAATGCAAATGTGATTGCCAACTAATAAGATAGATGCTTGAGAATGTGAACTGATTGAAAGAAAACGGTGAGAGCTTGAGAGGCATTGAGTGAAAAATCACAAAGAGGGAATAAGTGTGAGAATCGAACGGTTTAAAGTGGGTCACATGATCATTTAAAATCTGAGTGTAAAATTGGTATTTCTAAGTGTGAGAATCGAACAGTTTAAAGTGGCTCACACGGTCATTTAAAATCTGAGTGTAAAATTGGTATTCCACATGTAAAAATGATAAAATGAACGTGTTTTAAAAAAGGAGGTCAATTGCATAGAAGTTTTTAGTTTTTGGGTCATTTTGAGCAATTTTTCCAAGAGCAAGATCTAAACGAGATAACAGATACAAAGCGGGAAAAGTTCTCTATGGGAACAAGACCTACAAAATTAAATAAGAAATTTTGTAGAGATTGAAAATGAAATAAGGAGCAGAGGAGCCATTTGACCTCGACCACCCCCATGGACAGTAAGTTCCAGCCATTTTTCATAATTTAACAAAACAAGAAGAAAAAGGAAAAAAGAAAAAAGAAAATTGACCAAATTTCCGAGTTTACTTAGCTTCCATTTCACCCTCTTGCACGATCTAATGATAAGCACGACTTGGCAGAACAGTGTAGTAATGAGTAGCTTGATTCTTCGCAAAGTATCACTTGTCGCAACGTCATCACGACGCGGAGTGGCCGACGTCCTTCCCTAAGGGTCTCTTTCGAGGTTAAAGATTTGGAGTCGCTATCAACCATTTTGAAGTGTGATTGATCACCCATTTTAAAAAGAAAAAACAAATACACTGGTCTTGCTTTACCAAAGATAGGTTCGGGGGTCGTTGAGTGTAAGGAAGGTATTCACACCCTACAACACCCGTTTGAAAATGTTTTATTCTATTATCTAAAATTGTAATAAAAATTAATAAAATGAAACCCGATAAAAATTGACTAAATAATTCCCAAATAGAGGTGTTCCTTGTGATCAACTTAAGTACCTCATACTAGACACAATTATTATCTTAGCCAATTATATTTCAGAAATATTTGATAAAGTTTAAATAACGAAAATATCTCACAAAATTTCATTATAGCTTTAAGAATAAAATATAATTGCATTGTGTGAGCGACAATGACTATCAATTTGGACTCTCTATGAAATATTTCCTTCTAAAGCAAATATTGACTCCATCATGGAATTTATGAAAAATCAATGAATGTTTGAAATTTGAAATTGAAATTAAGCTAAAGTTTATCTTAAAAGTTGTACAATTAATTTGGATTTTGTTTAAATATTTAATGCATAAAAAAAATAAGAAATTTAGAGACAATTCTAAATTAAATTTAAAATAGAAAATATTTGACATCTTTGTTAACTAGTAAATTTAAAATTAAAATTTGAAATACTATTAAGAAATTTCAACCTTTAAAAAAAATGACTAGATCATATTTAATAGTCCTAAATTAAAGAATTCAAATTTATCTTAAATAAAAAATTAAAGACTTTAAAGAAATTCTAAATCTCAATAATATATACATATAAAAAACTAACAAATGTTAGTAGAATAATATACATAAAAAAATTAATAAAAATAGAATAAATTTAAAATAAAACATTTAAAAAATCTTTAAAAAAATAAAAATAAAACAAGAATATTTTGTAAAAGTAGAGATTAGATAAAGAAAAAATAATAATAATAATAAATATAGGAAAATTTTTAAAAATAGAAAAATTAGAAAAACTATTTACATAGAATATAAAAAAATTTAGATAGTTACGATAGATGTCGATAAAAGTCTATCATGGTCTATCAATGATAGAAGTCTATCACTGACCGATAGATGTTAATAGAAGTCTATCAATGTCTATTAGTATTTTTTTTACTAATTGCAGTTTGACATTTTTTCTATCTATGAAAATTTCTCATAAATATTTGTAATATTTTGTAAACCTTTTCATCTCTTTTTTTAATCTTTTTGTTTCTTCTATTTTTTTATTGCATTTATAAGAGATTACTAAGTTTAAAATAGCATAACCTTAAAAAAATTTGGTTGAGAGGATCAACAACAAGAACCTTGGCCGTTTCAATGGTGAATGAATCAGGAAGTGGAGTGGTTCGCTTCAAACTATCTCCCTCAACCGCATGCGTTATTCAGAAGGGTGACATCACACAGTGGTTCATCGACGGTTCTTCTGACGCCATTGTCGGTGACTCTATCTTTCTTTCTCTACTTATAATATGCTATTTTACTAAGGTTGTGATTTGTTTTGGATAAAGAAACAGTTTCATTGATGAATGAAATACACGGAGGTGAATTAAAAAAAAAAAAAGAAAAAAGTCTCCAATTTGAGATTAAATAGGAAAAGCTATAAATAGTAAATGCTTGCTTGTTCTTGCACCAAAAAGAAGCAGTAGAGAGTACAAGATACAGAAAATAATCAAAAGAGTAGGAAACCTCCCTGAAGAGACACCATTTCAAGCAGCCCAAAGAATCCAGAAGAAAGCACGACTGGAAGCAAGCCAACTATTCTTTTTAATACCATGAAAAGGATGACCGATGAAATAATTGTCAGGAGGTGTGAAGTATTGTTGGGAAAAGGCAAAGACCAAGCAAAAGCCTCCAAAATAGTGGCCCAAAATCAAGAAGCAAAAGGATAGTGCCCAAACCATGAAGTTTTGTTTTGTAGAATTGTGATTGGGGGCTTGTATTTGTATAGATTTAGGTTACCGTAGGCACTAGAGTTCATTAGGCATGATTCCAATTTCCATGATTTCCAAAGGATGACAACTTTGGTGATTCTCAGAAATACGTAGTTGGTGAGATCACATTAAGTGAAAACAACTAAAAATGTAGGCACTACTTTTTATTATTTTCTTATATTCTTTAAACTACATAAGTGAAAAAAATAGTTTTCAAGCTCAAATTCGAAATGGCTCCCAAGACCCAATATAGATATAATATATTTGATTGAAAGTGTAGTTGCATTATAAACTAAACTATAACTCCAAGAATGAAGATAAAGAAGGAGGGTACCAAACTAATGAACTACCTTGAAGGTCTAAGGCAAGGTGACCTTCTCTCTTTCTCTAGGTGGTCGATGACTTAAGCAGTTTAGTGTTGTTAGGTGTGGAGGAAGAAGTGGATCGTTGCTGAGGGGTTTAAGGTGGGGAAGGATTTGGTTCACCTTTCGCATTTTCAGTTTATAGTTGTCACTCTTTTTTCGATCAGGCCAAGTGAGTTCCTTTCTTAACCTTAGCAGGTATCGATTTTCAAAGTGATTTTTGGTCTTAAGATTAATAAGGGGAAGAGCTCCATCTTAGGGTTGAATTATTGCCAGTTCAAGTTAGGCTCTTGGGTAGCTATGATTCTCTTGAGTGGTAATTCGAATATCCCATTTTTCTAGAACCCTGTCTTTGAAAGTTTTTAAAGTGGTTGTCTACATGAAAGTTTTTGAAATGGTTCTCTAAAAGGGGAGCTTACCCTCATCCAGGCGATGCTGCGTGAAATTTTTAGTTATGCATGGTCTCTTTTAGAATTCCAAATTATGTGAGTCTTGAGAGGGTCATGAGGAATTTCTAGTGGGAAGGGGTTGAGAAGGGGGGAAAGGTTGTAGTTGGTTAAGCGGGAGGTCTAGGAATTATTATCAAATTGATGGAACCTACAACATTTGGGTGTCAAAGAAACCCGTAGAATATTAAATCCTAGGTAGGTGGCCACCATGAATTGAACCCATGACCTCTTAGCCCTTTATCAAGGCATGACTATGAGGAGAATCTAAATCATCTATTTTAGGATTGCTAGTTTCCTCTTACCTTAGGGGTCATGGAACAAGCTTTCAAGGTTTTTGGGGTTCGCAATAGGATGGGAGATCTATGTTGGAGGAGGTGCCTTTGAATCCTTCCTTTAGGGAGAACGGCAAAGTTTGTGGTTTCTTTGCAGTTTCGTGGGATATTTGGCTTGAGAGGAACAATTGATTTTTTTTTTTTTTTTTTTTTTTTGACAATATGTGGGGTGGAGAACTAACCTGACCTGAGGTTGATGCACAAGCTTATGCAAAGGTGAGCTATATTCTGGAATTTTTAGAGAGGTAGAGAGATTGGGTAAGAAGGTGTAAGGCCACCTATTATCCAATAGTATAGCACGAGGGGCAAGGAGGTCATTGTAAAGGGAAGTTAGTTATTGTATGGGAGTGAGGGACGCTGGAGAGAATGTTGGGAAAGGGATTGGTCAGTGGGGACCATGATGAAGAGAGAGTGGAATCTTTCTGTGAGGGAAGAGAGTGAGTAGTACATCAGGGGGTAGCCCGTAGCTCTCATTTGTTAGTCGCTTTTTGGTTTAGTAGAGACTTCTCATAGAGAGGAGGAAGGTTATTGCCTTAGGGCAAGGAGATACCTTACATATTGGTTTTTGGAGGGGGCTAGGTTTAAGGTTTCCTTGGAGGGGTCGATCTGTAGACCTTTTTGTAACTATGATCTTGGTATTGTTCTTTTAGACTAGAGTCATTTTCGATGAAGAGAGAGTGGAATCTTTCTGTGAGGGAAGAGAGTGAGTAGTACATCAGGGGGTAGCCCGTAGCTCTCATTTGTTAGTCGCTTTTTGGTTTAGTAGAGACTTCTCATAGAGAGGAGGAAGGTTGTATTGCCTTAGGGCAAGGAGATACCTTACATATTGGTTTTTGGAGGGGGCTAGGTTTAATGTTTCCTTGGAGGGGTCGATCTGTAGACCTTTTTGTAACTATGATCTTGGTATTGTTCTTTTAGACTAGAGTCATTTTCTGTAGTTAAGAAGGTCAGACTTCCTCTTTGGTTGAGGCTTCTTTTTTTAATTCCCTTGCATTCTTTCATTCTTCTCAATGAAATTGTAGTTTCTTACCTTAAAAAAAATGATGTCCTTAGGGCAAGGAGATACCTTGCCTTGCATGCCAAAATTGCTAGCCGTCTTAAAATGATGTTCTATCTGACTGTAATATGGAAACAGACCGTTTTCTATGATTCATCTAATATTGTGCATCTTAAATTCAATGTCGGCGTCACTCTTGACTGAATTTATTGTGATTGTACCAGCTTGGTTTGGATCAATTGCATGCACCATAAAGTTTAATGTATCCATCCAGCTTTTGGGATTCTGTTTGTATCTCCTGATTAAGCACCTGTATTTAGCTCATTGTGCAGTGCAAGTGATGCAATCATGCATCAAGCAGAGAAACCTTCAAGAACTCTGAACCAAAAGTGTTTATTATTATTTGAAGGATTGCTAAAACAAGAGATTAACCTTAATATTTATAGAATATTTAACCCCACTAACCAAGTAAATTAACTAACCAGCCAACAAACTAAAGCGAACTCAAAAACTTAAGATTACAAAACTATTACTAATTATACTACATCTATAAGAAGGATTCATATGGACAATGTGTTTTGTCCTATATTTTCTTATTTTTAGTAGTTTTCAATACCATGAAATCTATTAAACTTCGGTTTCTTTGGCCTAAATTTTATGTAGGTTAATCCAGCAAATGAGGTAATGCTTGGAGGTGGTGGTGCTGATGGAGGTAAGGAGTTTCAACATCATTTTAGTTTTATAACGTGTTGGACGAACTTACCATCTTAAATATTCTTCCTCACCGTTTTGTAGCCATACATAATGCTGCTGGGCCAGATCTCGTACAAGCATGTTATTCTGTCCAAGAAGTCCAACCTGGAATCCGTTGTCCAACTGGAGAAGCAAGGATTACACCGTAGGCTCTTCTGATTCTGTAACTGATCATGCCAAGGTTCGATTGTACATGCTAATGTGATCTTAAAATGCAGAGGTTTTCGGTTGCCAGCGTCTCATGTAATCCATACTGTTGGACCTATCTACAACACCAGTAGTAACCCCCAGGCCCTACTGAGAAGCGCATATAGGTTCTTGTTATGTAACTGCATTTTCCTTTTCAGTTTAATTTCCATTCCATTTTCCTTTTCAGTTTAATTTCCATTCTGAACTTAACGTTTTCTATTGTCATATTGATTTAGAAATTCCTTGGCTGTGGCAAAGGAGAATAACATTCAATATATTGCATTTCCTGCCATATCCTGTGGTGTATATCGGTAAGTTATCATATTGATTTAGAAATTTTCAATGTGTTTGATTCATACCTTTTTTCAATTATAAAAAAATTAGTAGTTTCATGATTGATTGATTAGGTTCCTCTTAATTTAGTTTTCTAGTGGCTTGTGTGTGCGTGTAGTTTGTACCATTTTTCTATTATAAAAATTAATTGGTTAACGATTCATTGATCCAGATTCCTCTTGAACAATTTTTTTTTTTATTGATTTTTATTATACACTTGCAGATATCCTTATGATGAAGCTGCCACAATAGCCTTATCTACCATTAGAGAGTTTTCCCAGGGCTTGAAAGAAGTAAGAATTTTCCTATGGTACACTTAGGGAATGTATTCTTATTTTCATTGCAACATGCGAATATGTTCTTCAAATTTTGGACGTGTTTGGATTATCCCATCATGGTCCTCTTATCTTTGACCTCTTATCTTTGATTGGTAAGTTTTCAGTTAGCCCTAGGAGAGGGACTAGCATCTTTGGGGGCCTTGTCGATTTTTCTTGTTGTTCCTTCTATGTGTGGTGAAACCTCACCCACTAGTTCTTCCGTCTTTTGCTCGCTATGGAAGGTCAAATTTCCCAAGCAAGTTAAATTGTTTGTGTGGTAGGTCATTTATGAAAGAGTTAATACCTTAGATTGCGTTTCAGGAAGTTGATGGGTTTGTTAGGGTCATAGTGTTGTATGCAGCAGGGGCAGCTAAGGATCTTGACCACCTTTTTTGGGGGTTGTAACTACGTGCTTTTGGTTTGGAGCTGCTCCTTTCAGGCTTTCGATTTTCATCTAGCTTGGCCTAGAGGATGTATCTCTTTGATTGAGGAACTTCTTCACCTTCCCTTTTGCGATGAGCGACATTGTCTGTGGTTTGTGCGGTTTTGTGGAGATGTTGAGTTAAGAGGAACAACATAATTTTTAGGAAGTTGAGAGACCTAAGTAAGAAGTGTGGTCCCTTGTCGGGTCCATATCTCCCTTTAGGCTTTTGTCTCTATGGTCTTTTGTGATTATTCTGTAGGTCTTATTTTGCACCTTTTTAGTATCTACGATGTCTATTAAATATTATTATAAGTTTCTCCGATTTTTTGGATGATCTCTACAGGTTCCCCATACTTCATTATGTGATGTTAGTTTTTACTCAAGCCTTAGCTTTTGCTTGATTAGCATCTTGTCTCCAGCTGAGAACTTCAAATGTTTGATGACTCTGAACTGCATTCTGCCAATTTCTTTTACGTGTCTTGAGGCTTTTTTAGCTTCACTTGTGCCACTTTTTGAAGTTTGGTTGCACTTTTTCTAGAGGAGAGTAATCAATAAGATGAGACATCATAGGTTGCCGACAACTAGTAACCTCAAGAGTTTTTGGTTTTCCTTATTTGCACACTCGTACCCCATTTATCAAACTCAAGACCACGAGGTTATAGAAATGTGTCTTGAGCCAGCTCCACTACTAACAGTTTCTGAAATGTAAATCGATTTTAAATATATATCTATATTGTCGGTCAGCACGGGTATAGTCGGCTCAGCCTTGACAAATACAAAACCAACCTTATATTTTTGGTTTTCCTTATTTGCACACGCGTATCATCAAACCAAACCGACAACCGTTTCAGTCAGTCTAATTGATATATTTTTGGGTTTTTTGTTGAAGGCTTATATCAATGAACAATCTCTGAAAGAACACTTTTACTTTCGAAAAATGAAAAGAATCCATCATCCCATTAGTTTCTGTAACCTAGGCTTTAAAGAATGAAAAGTTATTTGTTCATAGAATATCCATCACAACTCTTGATCAATGATGTTTCTTATTGTTCTTCTCAAATCTAATCTTGGTCAATAACGTGTTCTACATTATTTGCAGGTGCACTTTGTCCTTTATGCTTCTGATATTTACAATGTTTGGTTGGCCAAAGCAAATGAACTGCTCAAGAACTAGTGCAGGCTGCGTTGATTAGACATCGTTCACCTTCACCTTTTAAAGCTTTTGTGTTGTATTCATCTGAACAGAGTTATGCTTCTTTATCAAATTCTCTGAAGGGGTTATTAGAATAAACTTTGGATCCTTTCTCCAATGTAGAATGGTAAAAATGCATGCTTGAGTCTTCTTAATCTACTGCTGATAGCTTTTGTCTGTATATTAATGCTTGGAAGTGGTTTCTTGAACAGACAATGAAAACAATGAAGAATCGCTTTCTGAGACGAAATTGTTGAGTGGGGTTGCCACTATATATATATATATATATAATCATTGGATATAGATTTGAAGATCTACTTGTTCTCTAATAGTTATTGATAGAGATTCAAAATATTTTTGTAGTTTCTCTTTCATCGATGAAATGCTATTAGCTACATTGTGATGGTATTTTTCAATAATTTTTCCTTTTCAAGAGGGTCAAGAGAGATGAATGAGAATTTTGATGGTAAAAGTACGTTTGCAGCAAAACTTTATGGTCAATGACGAAGTTAGGAGAATATTAATTTTAACTCGAATCATGGTTTATGGTCTTTATCTTGAAAGCTTGCATGCTATGAATAAGGATCGATTAATTGTTGAAGAATGTTTGTTTGAGTTTGATAAATAAAAGGTTAAATTACAAATTTGGTTCTTGTGATTTTGAGAAAGTTAGAGTTTAATCTCTATGATTTTAAAAGTTAGAATTGAAATTAAATTATGTCGACTTACTTGAACAAACATTTCTTTTCACAATTTTAGTAGCGGAAGAAGACTCATTCCATGTTGATGATGAAATACATTACATTCTTGGAGTAAGAAATTTGGGCTTAAGATTTTCTATCAACATTGCGACTTTGAAAGGCAAATGTTTTGCCAAATCTCCTACATCTTCAACGCAAGATCAACATTCAACACATGTACTCATCACTCCATTTGAGATTTAGGATTTAATTAAAGAGTACTTTTCTAAATAGTGTTCTTTTTAATAAAAGTAAGATATACTTATTTACTTCTAGTACTTATATTAAATTTTTTTTTGTTAAATTATAAATTTGGTCGGTAAACTTTGAGGGTTGAGTTTATTTGATCTTTAAACTTTTAAAATAACAAATTTAGTTTTTAAGTTTTCAATTTTTTAAACTATTTATAAATCTACTACATACAAAATGGAAAGTTTAAAGTTTTATAAGACATAAAATTCAATTTTTATCGAATATATCAATTACCTTTTAAAAGTTTTGAATTTGTTAGAATTATCAAATATAAAATTGAAAGTTCATCGACATAGATTTGAAAGTTTATTGTTAGATTTGAAAGTTTATATACAAAATCAGTACAACACTTAAAGTTCAGGGATTCAACTTGTAATATAACTTAAATTTTATGTATATTCCAACTTAATAATGGATCAATTTTCTTTATGAAAAATTATAAAACCCATTATTAACCTATAATAAGAGATGTTAATATCACATTTGACATTTAAAGATTGCAAAATAGATAAATCACGAATGAAGTACAAGGTCTTTTTTCCATTAAACTTTTGAATTATAAGATGGTTACTGTCAAAGATAAATTCTTTGAATCAATTGTTTGTTTTCTTAAATTGTCAAGATTCTTATAGATGACTAGTGGTTTAAGCATGACCAACATGAGCATAACTTGATTGATTTAAGATGTCCTACTTTCAAGATTATTGTTCTAAAAAACGAAAAAAAAACAGTAGTCTTAGTCTAAGTATTTTGAAATATTAAAACTTTTAAAGTTTATTAGTTTTGAGATAGCCATTGATGGAGCAATTGCATAGAAAGCTTGATTTATGTGTTGATGAATTGGCCCTCATGCAGGAGTTTGAGTTCTAGCTCATCCAAGCGGAGAGCTCGTCAAGTTTTGTTTTGTGGTACCCTCCTCGCCTTTGAGAAATAAAAATGGAATGTTGATGCTTCTTGGAACAATGAGAAGCAGTATGACGATGTAGGGTGGGTGACTCTTTTGTATCTTTGATTGATGTTGGTTTTTAAAAAAATAACCTAAGAGTGGTCTAACAAGTTATTAGAAGTTTAGACTATTATCAAGGAATCTGATTATAACAACTGCTCGTCATACCTCACTGAGGTAAAGAATGCAGTTGATGAGATTTGCATTTTGACAAGACAGTTAGAGTCTGTCTTCTTTTCGTTTTGCTCTCGAGTTAGGAACAAAGTTGCTCATTATGTAGCTCGTTATGTTGTTGGCCTTGCAATTTTTTTGTTTTTTTTGTATCTTTCAATTTGCAAGGTATTGGGAGAAATTGAGTTGTTAACTTCTCAAATTAAGTTGTAGATGTTATTATTGGTGACTTGTTGTTTCCACTTTTCTTGGACTTTTTGAGTTTGAATAAAATAATGAGGGACTTTTAAAAATAGAAAAAAAATGGAAACTATTTACAACAAATAACAAAATTTTTTAGATAGTTGTGATAGACGCTAATAGAAGTCTATTAGGGTCTATCAGTAATAGGAATAATAGAAGTCTATCACTGATAGATGAAGTCTATCAATATTTATCAGTATTTTTTTTGTTATTTTCTATAAATAGTTTGACATTTTTTCTTTCCATACAAATTTCCCTAAAATAAAGATAGCCATCGATAAATTTAAATATTTGAGGGCGTAATTGTACAAACTCCTATGGTTCAGGGTTTCTAATGCAATTTTACTTTTGTCTTTGTTGGTTTGGTTCGGCGGGACCGGACATCTATATAAAGCGTTTACTGGTTCAGATCTTCCATCTCTCACACTCAGCAATTCCCCACAAAAACCCTAATCGGCTGCTTCATCTGAAGATCTCCAACTTTCAAACAATGGTAAGATCATTAGCCCTTTTCCCCTTCCTCTGAATCTTCTTGTTGTAAATCGTTCTCCATTTATCTTTTCTGCTTTTGGTTCTGTCAGACTTTCAAGCGCAGGAACGGCGGACGTAACAAGCACGGCCGTGGACACGTTAAGTTCATCCGGTGCTCCAACTGCGGCAAATGCTGCCCTAAGGTTATTGTTTTACTCATCTTTCTGCGCAATTCTTGCATGCATATCTTGATTGTTTAATGGCAGAGGTCAAATCTATATGCATTGCAAATGTTTTCTCTGCGGAATGGGGGGGGGGGGGGGGGTCATTTTGTGTATTAATTAGCTTTTTTTTTTTTTTTTTTAATTTCTTTATTGCAAGTATAACTGGTGTGTTTATGGTTGAGTGTTCTAGAAATGAGGGATAAGTGTCTGCCAAGTTTGGGGATATGATTTTTTATGTTGAATGTTAGTATCTATATGAGTTTGTATTTATATTGTTGTTAAGTGATTGTTTGGTTGGATTTTCGATAAGTTAAAAAAGTAGACGTTTTATAGAAGTACTTTTTTAAAAGGAAATGGAATTCTCTTAGGCGTTCTCAAACTCAACGCTTTATTAGGTTTGAGGTCTGTCTGAAGACAAGATTCTAACTTTTAGCCATGAGACTTATGCCTTCTTTTGACCGTAAGAGGTTTATTCTCTTATATGAGAAAGTTTACGCTTCCCTGAAAATGCACTAAGGCTTAAAAGTCTTTACACCTCTCAAAAAAATTAGGAGAATTACATGAAGTTACCCAACTTCTAAAATATAAAGGTTCTTTTGTGTTTGTAATGTTAATAAATGACTTGTGGCAATTCAACCAGTCACTAGTTTGACTATCTAAGCTTCAAAGTCATTGAAGACAAAACTGTACAAATAAGTCATCAATCCTCAGAGTGGCGATGTTAAGAAATTCTAAATTATAAAAAAATACCCGTGAACTTTCCATTGGTTTAAAAAAATGCCCCTATTTAAGTTGCAATATTAATAACTTTGACTTTTTATAAAGTTTTCCAAACTACCCTTGAAGTAGAAATACACTAAAGCTTTGGATGGAATTTGGGACCTAGAACGGATATGGCAATTACCTAGAATAGTGTGTGGTGGTATATGGTTCTCTCAATTTTATTTCTTAGTCTTCACCATACCATTTCAAGTCCTAATTTTTGTGCAATATTCTAATGGACTTCTACTCTAAGGGTAGTTTTGAAAAGTTAATGAAAGTTTAAGGGTAGTATTTTAACTTTTGAAAAAAATATGGGTATTTTTTAAATAATGGGCAAAGTTTAGGGGTGTTTTTTGTAATTTAGCCTAGAAATTTTATTTAGGTGACAATTGATGGGTAATTTTTCCAATACTTGAAGAAAAGTCTCGAGACCACCTTTTGTCTTTTTAAACATTGCTTAAGCACACTAGTTGTGGACGGTGTGAATTTTGAGCGTCCATTGACTATGGCAAAAGAGCAGTTGAATTTTATTTTAGCAAAGAGCTGAAGTTGATTAAATCTAACATCATTAGTTTTGATTGATGAGAATAGGACAAGGCTATTAAGAGGTTTCTTGTGAGGAATATTGTGGAGCAGGCTGCTGTTAGGGATGTCCAAGAAGCCTGTGTCTATGACCGTAAGTTTTTTTGTTCACTTGATATATTTTGGTTGCTCTATTTCATATAACAAGCGTATTTTTGTTAAGTGTCTGATATAGATCGCTGTGTATGTTTTCTGAGCAGAATATACTCTTCCTAAGCTTTATGCTAAGATGCAGTACTGTGTTTCCTGTGCTATTCACTCACATGTTGTGAGAGTTCGATCTCGTACTGATAGAAGAAATCGGCAACCACCACAGCGTTTCATCAGACGCAGGGTTAGTCTTTGCATAAATTATTTATAACTTTAATTCATAACTAAGTAACCATATTAACAGTGAATTTGATGAAGCGTGTCTATTTTATATGCTCTTATTACTCATAAACGATGGTTGGTGTTTGCATAAGATATTTATAGATTTGATTCATCATGAAGTAACAATGATCACAGTGCATTTGATTAAGTCTGTTTATCTTTACTCTTAACATTTAATGAGCTCAAATTTTTATGACGAGCAGTAGAAAGAGTATTTGCATCATAATGTTATCTTAACTCTTATGCTTCTTTTATAATCATTGATGAATATGAGAAACTCCTCCATTAGGTACTTTGTTTGCTGCATTCTTGTTACCAAATGAATACATTTGTATTATTACTATGTATTAAGAAAATAATCCATCCGACATCATTATATTTTTAAAACTTGGTTCAGATGGTTCCCCTACACTTGCGGTTTGATATGTTAAACTCATTTTATTTTAATTATGATACCAACTATTTGGTAAGACTATTGACGTTCATCTTATACTTGTTAGTGCATGTAACTCAGTTCTTTTCGTTGGTCCATCTAGTGTAGCTTAAGCATGTATACTTCCCTACAATGAGATAGCTTAAGCATGTAGTTTATGTGTTTGTTTTCAGGAGGATCAGCCAAAGCCTGGTCAGCCAGGTCAAGCACCTCGTCCTGTTGGAGCTGGAAATCCTGCTCGTGTATAAACGAAAGCTTTTCATGGCTTCTACGAGATAGTCATAGGGATGGCTTTATTATACTTTGGTTGTTTCTTTTGTGGATGAAAGTGAATTTTTTAATCAACATGGAAACAAACTTACCCGAGAATTTTGCAAATTAGAATGAGCTAAAGACCGTTGATTGAGTTATTTGATGGTTTATATTTTCAGTTTCTTGTTCGGATTGGCTGTTCTCCCATTTGTTTTGTTTTAATATTATTTGGCAAAAGTAGGATCAGGATTGATATTTCCTACAATGAGGCATTTGAGTGAGAAGGGAGCCAAAATGATTGTGTGCAGCCATTTGGCTTCATGGTTACGGTAGATAGCTGTTTGTTTTGCTATATCTGGAAGACAGTAGCTATAAAACTGTTGATTTCAATGGAATTTGTATAGCAAAGCTAAGGATGTTAGCTGTGATGGTAGATTGCATGTTTGTTGAAATACTATTATATTATAATTTTAAAATATGTATATCCATAAGATAGTATATATATATATATATGGTCTTAACAAAATGAAGGAAATAAAATATATGGTCATTGAATGAATATTTTTGAAAATCATATATCAAATGAAAATAAAATGTTAATAAAGGAAAAAAGAACCTAAACAAATAATGATGAGAGATAAATGTTCCTATGGTTGAATTGGTGCAGAAAATCTGAATCAAATCTTTGAACATTTTTTAAATAATTGTCGTGGAAATTTTTGAGAATAACCGGTAGAAAGCAATATTACCAAATAAAGTCATTTGGCACCAAGATAACAAAGCACTCGATGGTGTTATCAAATTGTAGGACTTATCTATGAAGTATCAAATCATAAAAATGAAATTTCTAACTTTTTTTTTTAAATAAAATTTTTAACTTTTAACGATCCAAAATTTATAATCTAGTTTTGTTATTAAGCCGCGAGGAGCATAGCTCAACTGATATCAAACATGTAACTGACATCAAACATGTATTATTGACTGTTAGAGATTTGATCTCCCACCTTACATATTGTCAAAAAAAAAAAAAATCTTGAATTATGAATATCGATATTAGAATATGATACTATTTCACTAAAATCAACACATCATATGTGTGTTTTTTTAACATGCATCAATATCCATATTAAAGGGATGTAATATGATATATGTGTATGTATACCCTTATAAATAATCAATCTTAGAAAAAATACACTTTTAGTCTTAATGTCTATTTGGTCTCTGAAGTTTTAAAATAAACACTTTAGTTCTCGAAGTTTGAAAAATGATTCTAAATAGTCTAATAGTCTTTGAATAAACTTGACCGTTAGTTGACAATCTTGAAAAATGAGTCTAACGAAAAAATGACATGACATATTGAGTTGGCAAATTTTAAATGAGGTAATATTTTTTTTATTATTTTTTTGAATTAGGTGGATTTTTTTTCCTTTTTCCTTTCTCTCCTCTCTTCTCCTTTGTCTCTCCCCTCCATCTCTTTGAAACCACTTTCTTCGCAAAAACCTCCATAGATGCAAAGCTCATTTTTAATTTGTAAAATGTTGAACCTAAATCCCTAAATCTCTCTTAGATTCCAAAGCTCATTTTTAATTTGTAAAATGTTCACCCAATTGCCCATCTTCTTAGATTTCTTCAACTCATTGCACAATCACATATCTTCTTGAATATTGTTCAAGATTGGACAGTCCATGGCATTTTGAGTTAGAGGGAGCAGCACAAGCTCTCTCAAAGTATGGAGCTGCAACTGTTGTTTTTAAGAATTCCATGTCTCAATTTAATAGATAATTTTTTAAAAGTAAGAATCACAAATGACCATAAAAAGAAAAAAGAAAAAAGAAAAAAGAAAAGAAACTTGTTATCAAAATAGAGATTTAAGTTTTGTTTGTGTTTTGTAGTAGGTTGATTTGTTTTTGACAAACTAATGTTCTTATATACATGTAAAAAGTAAAAAAAAAAAAAAAAAATGTAGGTTTTCCAACAATTTGCCGTTGAAATGTTAACCATTTTTCTAAATTAAAAGTGTGCTTTTGCTTCCTATGAAGGTTTCTATGAAGAACTTGATTTCAAGAGATGGAGGGCAGAAAGAAACGAGAAGGGAGGACAGAGGAAAGAGGGAAGGAAGAAGAAAACAAATATTTGTCAAAGATACACAAATTTTTATTTTCTGTATTTGTAAATAGTTTGACTATTTTTCTATATTTGAAAATAACCCTATGTATTAAGTAATGTATTATAAACTATATAATATTACACATTAATTATATAATTCTTTTTTAACATAAATCATATTCATAAATAAAATAATAATAGTTTATTGTCAACTAAATATTGGTGGGTAACTACAACTAGTTTTATGATTTATAAATATGGTAATTGTAATGAGTAGAAGTTTTAGGGATAATAACCAAGTGTTTAGTAACATTTTAAAAAAATTGCAAATATAGCAAAATCTATCAGTGATAAACTCTTATGGTCTATTAATGATAGACCACCTATATCATATGCAATTTTTTTAAAAAAAATGTTGTTGTATATGTTAATACTTTGAATCTGATTGCTATCTTTGCAATTGTCCCTTATAAATATATAGTATCAAATACATTTTAAACAACTGTTTAAATTAGAATCCGCTAGGGACGTACATGGGTTGGGTTGGGTTGAGGGTGTTTTTTGGACCAACCCAAAAATTCGGGTTGGTTGGGTTGACAACCCAAAAAACCCAAATATAGTTTCCAACCCAACTGTTAAAATTCGAGTTGGGTTGGATTCGATTGTCGGGTTATAACTTTTTTTTTCTTTTTAATTATAAATATGTAAATTTATCTACAACACATAACTAATAATTAAAATCTTATAAAATTCAAATATTAAATACCAAATATCTATAATATTTATTACAAAATTTAAACAAAGACAAATATCATAACAATTTAAAAAACATATATTAAAAATTCACAAATTAATTAATACAAAGTAATCAAATTTAAACAAAGATATATATATATATAATTAGGGTTGGATTAGGTCAACCCAAATTTTTTTTAGCCAAACCACGACCCAACCCAACTCAGTAAAACTAGAAAAAGTTTAACCTAACCCAATCCAACTAACCCAACCCAACCCTTACATTTTGAATTGAGTAGTCCGAGTTGTTTGGGTTGTTGGGTCATTTGAACACCCCTATAATCTGCTACTAAACACATATCTGAGAACGTAAAATACAAATATGTTTTCATTGAATCCCTTGTTTTCAAATTTATGTTTTCAAATTCTCAACCAAACTAACTCTAAAGTGTTCATTTTGAAGCTTCATGGACCAAATAGACACAAAGTATTAACATAATAACATATGCTAAATTACAACTTGGGTATTTAGACTTTAAACTCATGTTTGTTTAGTCTAGGAAATTTTAATTTTTTTTATTAGGCCCTTAATATTTCTAGGTATTGGGTGAGTTTAGGTGTTTTGTAGACAAGTGAGGGAATGGGACAGGCAAACCTGCAAAAACACTGCCCCGTCGTCCTTACAAATTTAGTCGGCATGTAAGGAGCGTTAAACTGACGAATTTAACAACAACCTTCTATTACACACAAAATTGAAAATTTCATAAACTTCTTAAGGACTAAACTCATAAGTTACTATATATTAGGTTTGCTTTTCAGAGACAATGTTCAACTGAAAATTGAGGAGAGATTTTCATTTTACTATTGGCCTACACCTCTAAGATTTGTATTTCATTTTGGTGCATAAGAAGAGAACATAAAGGCTTACAATGACTCAATGAGAAGTATAAATAAAGAGTTGTCACTTACAGTTATAGGCAGGTCCTTTATCAAATCATGTACTTGATGAGCTTCGCACGGCTATTGTTCTTTGAAATTGAAGTTCAACTGCTTCAATGATCTCCATAAGTTTGCTCGAACTTGGGATTATATTTCGTTCTCATTAGCCTATGAAGAGTTGTAGCTTCCGTAGCGACAAGCCCTACGAGCAATTGCTACGACATTCATGTGACTTGATGCACACCAAGACAATTCTGCCGCAGTTCAAGAGCAATTCTGATGCACTCTGCCATAGGACAGTTTGTCTTGATTGCATTTGAGGCAATATGAGACCTACTAGCAGCATATCCAGCCTGCAACGACCAAAATCCTTCAGAAAGAGAAAGAAAAGCGAGAACTATTTTTCTTTTCACGCATCTACATTCCAAGCCAAAACCTGTTCACTTTCCAGTTATGAAACACAAACATTCTAGTTTGGATAACTTGTCCATGTTCAACACGTATTGGGCACTCCAAAACATGTCAAACACACGTGGTATACTTGTTTTGCACAATAGACAAGTAGATGTGTGTTTAGACACTAATTGAACAAATTGAATATAAGTTTTAACACTTATTAGACACTGTCAGATACTTGTTAAGCTTAATAAATAGATATGTATGGTAAGATTGCAATAATAATAATTTCTTTCTTTCTTTTTTTCTTCTTTTTTTTTTTGAGTACAACAAGGGGTGGGGGGATTGAACCTCCAACCTCTAGGGGCGGAATGCATGCCAATACCACTGAGCCAAGATTACTTTGACGATAATAATAATAAATTTGAAAGCAAAACATATCCAAACTCATTTTTCTCAAAACAGATGAATACATAAAGCTTACAAGCTACAAAATTGTATAAAAACGATATAGTTTAAAAAGATATACATTATACTAAACATATTACATATCCATGCCGTGTCTATGTCCTACTCATAGAGAATAACCGATCATTGTATTTGTGTCCTGTTGTATTTGTGTCTAATGCCTGTGCCAATATTTCTTTGCTTTCTAGCATTTAGTAGAATCTCATGACAACAAAAACAGTTCAGCCGTGTGGACAATAACAAGCGTCACACCATTTATCACATCTTAATTACCAATATTCTCACCTTGATCATCTCGCTCATCATGGTATTGAGGGGAGGTGAATTTACTTTTGCTCGACTTGCCACCTAAGCATAGAGAAGGGGGCCTTGTTAGATCAATTCTTTCATTGTTAGACCAAAAACAGAAATGAAATATTAAACCATAAGAAGAATAAGTTAAATTTGGCCACCTCGTCCATTTTGATGTACCCTACTGGCAGTTTGGAGTCACTCTCATCCACCATCTGCCCCAGAAGTTTCTCAAGATCCTTCCCCTGACCATTGCCTATCCATTCCCACTGCTTAGCCAAGGTTAACATGTCTTCAATGTAGTCTGCACTGTGTAGAGGTCCAGTCCAAAGAGGTCCCGAAACCACAAGTGACTCAGAAACCTAACAAGTCAAAATTTTTAATGTATCTCGAACAAACAAGATTGAATGTTGAAAGTAATTACTGTTAAATCACCGATTGACCAAAGACTTAAGTTGATGGGTGAAGGTAAATTTAATATTATATCAATACTTTAATGCTCCCTCTCACTTGTGGCCTTGGAAATTTGTAGAAGGTCTAACAAGTGAAAATCAATATTAATTAATATTAATTGAGGAGGAAATAATATTATAGGGGTTTGAACACATAACCTTCTAGACCTCCTATTCTAATAGGATGTTAAATCATCTATTGACCCAAAAGCTTAAGCTGTTGGGTGGAGGTAAATGTAACATTATATCAACACTTTAACAATTACATTAGAAAGCAAGAACCAATGAATAAAAAAACAATAAATTCAAGCATATTCAGCTTGAAGCCACTGGTTATCTGGACCATGCAAACCAAATGAGAAAGTTTTGGAATCAGTTTGAAATGTGGAAGCTGAAACCAGTGGATGCTTCAGCTCAAAAGGGTAGCAGAATGACAGTCATAGTAGTCATAGTCTTACCCTTGAATCATTGCAAGGACAACTCATCTGTCCAAGCTCACTCCATGAAAAAGCTTGTGAATTTCCACATTTTTCGCAATAGCTGACGAAACCATGATGCCTGATATAAATAGTGAGAGCTTGAATCAATCACCATCAATGATCATACAAGATACATCCAGCACTAGCAGACATGCTAAACTCATCAACTATCACCTGTTTTTATAAATCCTCCCTCGATTGATTCGTAACATAACTCTAAAAACAGGTCCATGGTATGAATAATATGAAAAGAGTGGCGTAGCATAGTAACCCAGTACAGAAGCTTCACGTGCAACCCCACCTATAAGCATTCGCAAACCAATTTCATTCGAAAACGGCATGGGACGCACATATGCTCCATATGCAGCTAAAGATCTAGAGAGATGGAATGAAAAAAAAGAGAGAAACAAGAAAAAGAAAAAAAGAATTTAAATTACCACATCTCATATAATTGCCCACCTATATTCAGTTACTTAGCAACCATTTTACCTTTAGACTTAAAACTTAGCACAAGTAAGGGTGCAAGTCAAAACCAAAAAACAGTCAGAATGATTAGGATAAATTTTGTTATTTTTAGTAACCCTTATTCTATTTCGGCTGGTTTGTCAGTTTAGCTAATGATATAAGAAAACAATCCCAAAATTGATACCTTACCTAAAAAAATCAAAATTGATACATAACTAATCATTACTAATCCATCCGTATTGATTCGTTTCCATAACCATAAAAAATCCTTCTTAATTAAAATTATAATAGCGATTATGAGTATATGTAAACCCCCGAACATAAACGATTACTATTATCTAAATCTAATTGGGTATCTTATCTATATAAGATGTTTATAGGAAATGGTCGGAATTCCATTTTTACAATTTATTTTTTCATTATCATTAAATAGAAAATCTAAAATTTTGATAGAGTACGACATGTGATATCCCCCATAGAACTGTAATAAAGGAGGCGATATATATAACTAACTAATGAATCTTTTTATCGAAGGATCAGAAAAAAATGGGTCCGAACCTCCCCTAGGAATGATTTGGAAGATCCAAAACAAAAAATAGTGGTATTTGCTAGCAACAACATAATGGAGACAGTCAATCAATATAGATTGATCCGAAATCTTTAAGAAATTCAGCTTTAAAGTCAGTTTAAAGTTTTCGTTAAACCAATCTGTCAATTCCAAGTCGAATTGCTTAGTCCTAAATACAAAGACTCAACAACTCAACAAGTGATTAGCAATATTAATTGAGAGCTAACACCATATTAAACTACTAAAACTCAAAACTAAAATAATGCTATGTTTAATCTTTTATATATAGATACAAGCCGTTAAAATGATCAGACATTTCATATCAAGAAATTCAATGAAGCGGATAAAGCAAATAATTAACAGAGTACAAAGTATAACAGATTGCACTCACTGAGAAGGCCGATGACCGCCGGAAGAGAAGCCATCTGTGGACGTAACATAGAGCAATCCATCCAATTTCAACGCATTTATAGCGGGCCTCAAAAACGATGAATCACTCCCAAAGGAATCAACATCAATAAAATCAAAGAAATCCTTCTTCAAGTAGAACTCCGTCATAACCCTGTTCGCATCACAATTAGTAACCACCCACCGCCGAGCATCTCCAGAATCTTCCGCAACCGTCGATAGATTCTTCACAATAACCCTCCGATTATCGTCATTAGCGTCATTCGCCAACACAAAATCAGCCTCGGCCTCGACCAAGTACCGAAGCGACCGGATGCCGCAACCGCACAATGCGTCAAGAACCCGAAGATGGCCCTTGGATTTACGGTAGAGCGCGGCGGCGAGGACGCCCAAGTCGCGTCCGGTGGCGCTTTCATGGCGGAAGAAGGTGTCTCCGATGTCAAATTCTATGCCCCTTTCGGTGCAATTGTTGAGGGATTTTACGTTGGAGTGTGAAAATTGGAAGAGATGAATTGTTGAAGAGAAGAAGGAATGGGAATTTGTTTGTGGGCTGTGAAGAAACGGGGAAGAAGATAGGGTTCTCGGCGCCACCGTTAACATGGCGGGAAGTCGTTGAATTCTGCATTTTGATGCACTTTATAGAGTTTTTTGTTTTTGTTTTTGTTTTTGTTTTTTTTTTTAATTTTATTATTGTGTGTTCCTTTGGTAATGAAGTGTGGGGGTCTGTTTGTATTGTGGCCCTTGTTTCTTTTTCATTCTAAAATTGTTTGATTTTGAAGGCTGTTTATTTTTTTTTTTTCTATCTATTTGATTATTATGTGATATTGATTTCTATCTAATTATCATCTTTGTAAATTATACCTTATTTTATTTTAGTTTTTATATTTTTTTATAGTATTTTTTAGTTATAGTTAAGCTCTCAATAGTTTAAACATAGAGAATCAAATATGACTATATGATTGATATTTGATTTCTATTTAATTTCTATGTGACTGCAATGTGATTGTTATATGATTCTTATCTAATTGTCATATGATTTTAATTAGATATAAGTACTTTGTGATTTCTATTTGATTGACATGTGATTTTAATTAGATATTAAATACTTTCTGATTTCTATTTGATTGTCATGAGTGGTAAAATTTGTAACTTTGTACTTTTTAATTTTATGGTTGGTATTATGATCTCTCATCATAAACTACTTATAGTATCAATGTGATAGATTGCTAAGTGATATCCAATAAGTGATTGTGAATGATATTCTCAATAAGTTATACACACAATTTTGATATATTGTTAAGTAATACCCAATTAAATGATATCCAATGAGTTATACCTTATTATAATAAGTTATATCAATTTAATAGATTGCTGAGTGATGATATACACAATATAAGGTATATTAATGCCATAAATAGACTCGTATTATAACAATGATAGATATGCAATACACAAAATGTTGGTAATAACTTTTTATTACTGGTGGCTTTATAGTTTAGTACATTATCAATAAAAACTATATGTTAATATGAAAGTTTAGCATAAAGTATAAGATAACAATTATATACAACATTATTCAATATGTTATCAATAAAAAAATATAAAGTTTAACATCAAAGTCTAAAAATCTTTCAAAAAGAAAAACAAGTATTCTAAACTCTGTACCCCAAGGTCTGTTTTAGAAAATATTGGATCATTACATACTTACTATTAAATAACAAATTAGCAAATCGATATCATTAGCAATTAGTATAAGATAGTAATAAGATAACAAACGGACAGTAATCAAACAATAATTAGATAACAATCATTACCATTGGCAATTAGATGGTATCATTGATTTTTTTTATTATATGAAGAAAATTGAAACTAATTAGAAGAAAAGCGACCAACTTCCCGACAATGACACCAAATTGGTGGATGGAAACTTGTCTAAAGTTCTAACCAATCAAATAAATTTATAAAACCAACTTGTCTAAAGTTCTAACCAATCAAATAAATTTATAAAACCGATAAAAAAACTTTTACTACTAAATAATATTAGTAACAAGACCGAGTCGATCTACATGGAGCTACGTGTTTTCTTTTAATTGAGATTCATCTATCTTATAGGTAATGAAAAGGGGGGGAGTTGTGATTGTTTGTTTGCAAGAGAAAAGTAAATGACAAGAAAGGTAAATAGCATGAAAGTGAATATAAGAAAAGTAAATGAGTTATAGTAGGTAAGAGGTTGGTTATTCAATAACTATATTGAATTTAATGAGGTGATGAGGGTAGAAAGATAATTAACCACTTTCATCGTCATGGGTAAAAAAAATATGTCCAACACATAAGCTCTGACATAGCACCTATATTTTATTTTTGTCAAACTTTTCGCTTATTTACAATATTGTCTAACTGAGCTTCTTTATTACACAAATGTTATAACCCAATTACATTTTAGTCCCCAACTAAACGAATTTTAAATAAGGAAAAACAAAGGGTCTTCACATTCGTGCATGATTTTTAAGAAAAAAAATATCATTTTAAAAAAGTAATCAATTAAAACCATAGTATTAAGTTTCCATCAATAGGTCGATATTTCTACATTTCTATGGGTTTGATATCAATATAAGGGGTGAATCGATATTTCTATTATATCGTAAAAAAAAATTCTTGAAACATAAAAATAAGCACGAAAATGCCACTAATATAAACATAATATAAATAATATACATGTTTACATATTTGAAAATAATAAAATATTTATTTATTAATTTAAATTAATTTTTAATTTTTTTTGTTTTCATAAGTTTTCTAGAAATATTAATTGAAATCGATATTTTGTCAATATTTTCATCTAATTTTTTGTAAAATTAAGAATTTCCATCATATCTCGATATTTTTAACTTGATTAAAACAGAGAAGAAAATCGAAATAATTGCATAGAGAGCCTAAAATAAGAGGACCAACTGAAATTTGACCTAGGTTTTGAAAATAAATGCTTTTTGGTCTTTTGTTAACAACATCTTCTAGTGAAATTACCAAAATCTCCCTTATTCCTTCCTTCTCAACACTTTTTTCGGTCTCAGATTTTTTTTCTTTTCTTTTTTAAATCTTTCTCACTCTTGTTGGATCTTCTCCTCCCTTTTCTCTAACTTCTATATTTTTTCCTTTTATTTTTCTAAATCTTCGATCTTCTCTTTCTTCTTCTGCAATTTTTTTCTTTTTTTTAAATCTTTGATTTTTAGCGAGATGTTCTCCTTCTTCTTCTCCTGATCTTCTCCTATTGACGTGCGAGAGATCGACGAAGCGAGCGAGAGCGAGAGGAAAAAACAAAGGAAAAAAAGTCTGATTTTTGTGTTGATGAAGATCAAGAAGAAGCGAGAATGAAGAAACGAGGAGCAAGAGGAATGAGCCAGATTTCGTGGTGGCGAGCATTCTAGGGCCAATCGGAGGACAAATCAGTATTTTTACGCGTGGCTGACATCAGCAAAAGGCTATTTCTAGAGCGCTTTTAAATCTGGACCATTTTTCGTTCGCCTCTCTCAAAAGAGGCCATCCGTACGATTTTTCCAAGGAAACCCACAATTGCCATTATTGCCCAAAATCTTAACATCTTCTCCATATAACTTCTCGGACGCATGCGAATGGTTCAGATTTTTTTTCGGTGAAATCTTCTCCATATTCATTCTCCATAACCGATTCTCCAAGCTTTTTGGCGATTTCGACTTCCGCTGAAGCGTTTCGGCGATCTGAGCGATTTTTTCTGGAGAAATTCTGTTGGAAGCGTGTGATGGACACTCACAAATAAATATTCAACAAAAGAATATTGTATAGGAAACAAAAAAATACTTTGATTTGAAAAACTCTTAAAACTTGATTCACACTTTGTATTGAATTCTTTTTGTGTATTCTTCACTACACACTTGGTTGCTCTAAACAATACAAAATAATCCTATTTATATAATTCTCATGAACCATAACTCTTATACTTAAATACATGAAACACAAATTAACCTCCAATCTTCAATTCATGAAACTCTACTAAATTAAGTCCTACATTAACATACTTAAATAACTCTACTTCTTTAATTCATCTAATAACTTATTAATTAATTCTCATTGTTTAATTCATCTAATAACTTAACTAGAGAATTAAAACATATTTAATTTTCAACATCCTCCCTTAAACATGTTTTCTAAAAACTCCAAGAAAAGTTCTCAATTTGTTAAACACGTCAACTTTGAGTGGCTTTGTGAAAATATCTGCAATTTGATCTTCAATCTTCACATATTCAACTTGAACCTCCTTTCTTGAAATGCAATCTCTTATAAAGTGAAATCTTATATCAATATGCTTGCTACGATCATGGAACACTGGATTCTTCGCTAAAGCAATTGTTGACTTATTATCTACATGGATCACAGTTGCATCATCTTGCAAAATTCCAACTGTTTTTAGCAAATTCCTTAACCAAACTGCATGACAAACAGATGAAGCTGCAACGACATATTCTGCCTCACAAGTAGATAGTCTCATAATAGGTTGCTTCTTAGAACTCCATGTCAAAGCAGTATTACCAACAAGGAAAATATATCCACATGTGCTTTTTCGGTCATTAACATCTCCAGTCCAGTCACTATCACAATAACCTTCAAGCTTGAATTCTTTAGATGGAGAATAAAATAATCCATAATCAAGCGTACCTTTGAGGTAACGAAGAATTCTCTTTGCCACTTTCAAATGAGTAGTTGAAGGAGATTCCATAAACCGACTTACTAGTCCAACACTTAAAAGAATATTTGGTCGTGTGCAAGTCAAATATCTCAAATTCCCAATTAAGCTTTTGAAATATGAAGGATTAATGACATCTCTGTCTTCATATTTCGACAGTTTTGTCTCAATTTCAATTGGAGTTGTGACAGGATTAGAATTGATCATCTTGAACTTCTCTAGAATTTCTCTAGTATATCGTTGTTGGGAGATGAAAATTCCTTCTTCTTATTGCTTCACCTCAATGCCAAGATAAATATGACATCAACACAATATCTGTCATTTCAAATTCTTGGGTCATTGCCTTCTTGAGATCTTCAAACATACTTGCACAATTTTCTGTAAAAATTAAATCATCCACATACAGACAAACCAACAAAATATCTCCACAACCATTAGTTTTAATGTAAAGAGAATGTCATTTTGGGTTATGGTTGGGGTGCGTAGTTAGGCTGGAGTGTTTTGGGCTGTTTGGTTTGTGATAATGTGGGTTGGATTGATATTTTGTGGTGGGGAGTGGGTGTTGTTAGGCCAGTTTGGAGGCCCAAACCACGTAAGGATTTATGTGTAGATTTTCCAGGCTGGGCTGCCAAATTCATTCTTGAACAAAAAATCTGCTTCGTTGAAGATAACATGCTGAGTGATAAAGATTCTTTCATTGTGACTGAGGCATCTGTGACCCTTATAGCTTGGTGATGGTCCAGATATACACACTTTTTGGTGTGAAAGTTGAATTGATTATTCTGATATGACCTCAAATTTGGATAGCAGGCGCAACCAAATACCTATATGGAAGAAAAATCCACTGAACTTTTCATTAGGATTTTAGTCGGTGATTTTCCATGTAAAACATTAGATGGGAGATTGTTCATTAATAATACAATAGTTTGAAAAGAGTACCACCAAAATTTTAACGGCATAGATGCTTGGGCCAAAAGAGTAAGGACTGTCTCGACAATATGACAGTGTTTCCTCTTAGCTCAGCCATTTTGTGTGGACATGAAATGCAAACTTGAATCCCAAGAGTGGTGCACACATCTCGTACTGATTTATATTCACCACCGCCGTCTAGTTGAATCATTTTAATGTGGGAATTGAATTGGTTTTTTATTAGTGACTGAAATTCTTTGAAGGCAACAACAGTGTCACTTTTAAATCGAAGAGGAAATAGCCACGTAAACCGACTGTGGTCATCAATAAACAACACATAATAACGAAAACCGTCTGCTGAAAGAATCTGGGCAGGTCCCCACACGTCGGTGTGAATGAGATCAAAGGGTTTTGATGCGTGAGAGGTGGAATTTGGAAAAGGGTGGGCATGTGCCTTGCCAAACTGACATGCTTCACAGAAAACCTTGTCATTAATAACTTTGAAATTACAGTCTCTGATAATTTGATCTAGTGCTTGAATTGAAGGGTGACGAAATCTTTTGTGTAAAAGAGACTTAGTCACTGTTACATTTATTTGAACATTTTGCCTATGTAAATTGTCAATAAAAAAAAAGTAGGAAAAAGTAGATGATGCGACTCTCGAACCATCAGACCTTGCTACATCAAGTGTCTGACCATTATTTTTGTACTGTCCTGGAGCGGCAAGCTGGTATAATCCATCTTTAAGCAGGCCCTTGACCAATTCCTTTGTCTTTAATAACACAGTAATTGGCATGGCATCAAATTCAACATTGACATCATTATCCTTTGCAAGTTGCGAGATACTAACTCACAGTACATTTTTTAATTTTAGTGTGCTCGTGGGTGAGTGTAACTCAGTGTCACCAATATGAGATACTAACTAGGTTCTTAGCAATTAATGGCACACACAGTACATTTTTTAATTTTAGTGTGCTCGTGGGTGAGTGATATGAGATATATGTAACGGAGATCCATTTGCAACAAATACTTGATCGCTACCTGTGTAATCATTCTTTTAGTTCAAAAAATCTGGGTTACCGTAATGTGATTGGATGCTCCACTGTCGACATACCAATTCGGGTCAAGAATAGTTTCTGGTGTTGCCATCACAGAGTTTGCCATGAATGGATTCCGAGGCATTCGGTATGGCTGGCTGTTGTTGAACCTAGTATGAGTTCCTGAGGTGTCTCTAAGATGCATCAGATTTGGATTATTGAAGTCCTTCAAATATCGATTGAAGCAAATATCGGCTGTGTGACCCGATTTCTCGTAAACTTGGCACGTTCACCGATTCAAACTGTTCTATCATCCGCGACCTCTACCTCTCCCAACGCCGCTGTTGTCCTCTGTTCTGATTCGAATGGGTGAAGTTTTGGCTGGTCTGGCCTTTGTTCTAGGCCAAATTCACAGAGGGAGTCTGATTCGAATGGGTGAAGTTTTGGCTGGTCTGGCCTTTGTTCTGGGCCAAATTCACAGAGGGAGAAGAAGGATTAGTGTTGCCAGAAGACAGAGATAGTAAGCTTACCCCTGATTGGTGTTTTGATATTTCAGACGTTTCTCATATGAAAGGAGATCTGATTGTAGGTCTGCGCAGCTTACACCTCGCTTTCCTTGTATGACTACCACAACTGGGTTATATTCTTCGTCCAGGCTAGACAGCGTTTGTGAGACAAGATCTTCATTAGAGACAGGGTTCCTGCAAGGGTAAGACCATCAACATATTTCTTTATTGTTGTCAGATATTCCTCCATTTTTTAGGATCCTTTCCTTGTTTGTTGAAACATTCTCTTCAGGTAATCTGTTTTGGCTTTCGATTGTACTCCAAAAAGTTGTTGCCCTACTTCCTATAAATCTTTTGACGACTGGTAGCCCATTACCTGAGTTGCTATTTTAGGTGACATAGAATTGTATAGCCAGCCTAGTAAGAGTTGGTCGACGACAACCCAGGTTTCATGCTCGGGATTCAAGGTAGCTTTCTCCTTGAGAATGGGCATTTTCGAGCTGGTTCCTTCTCCTCGGATTTCTGATGCTTCAATGCTTTCTGCATTTTTGTTGATGAACTTGTTTGGGCAAATTTTCTCCCCAGTTAGGTATCCTTCAATACGATAGCTTCTAAGGATAGGCCAGGCCAGGTTTTGCCAGAGAAGGAAATTCGTGTGATCCATTTTTATGGATGTAACTTGATTGAGAAGCTGATTTAGAGGAGGCCCAGATGGATTTCCACTATTCGAGAAGATTGACCACTATTCGAGAAGATTGACGGTTGCCCTGCCATGGAGGCTCTGATACCAGATTACAATTTGGAAAATCAGGGCAAAAGCAAGGTTGAGCTTCTCTCTCCCAATATGTATTTCTTTTTTGTTGAATAAATGAATTCCCGATAGGGTGAATATATACACTTACAAGAGATAAAAATAAATAAATAACAAACTCTACACGTGTTAACATACAAATGGCTAAAGCATAACAGAAGGAAGAAAGGCAGAATAATAGTAGATCATTAATGTTTTCCTAGTTATCTGTTGACTGCCTCATCATCAGTCTCGTCATCCTTCTTTACAAAACCTTCTTGTAGTATATTAGAGCTGAAACCTTTAAGTACTAAGGTTTATTTTTTTCCTAGTAGTCCTAAACCCTAAAAGAATAACTTATTTTTAATGTTTTAGGGGTTTAATAACACATAATCTTTATACACTATATATGATATATCCATGTGTTATATACTGTCGGTTTATTAAATAATCTTTATTGTTGATGCATTTCGTTTTATTAAATAATATTTCTTCTATTTAATTCAAAATCAAGCTTATATATTTGTTGTAAATATGATATATACTGTTAATTTGTACTCTGATATATGATATACGATTTATTTACTAAGGAAAAACTTATATTTATGGTGCTATATGCGAAATTGCATAATATGTCATTTAAAAACTGTGGTGATATATACTCTAAAATTGTATTGTGATATGAACTGATATATATTACTTATCCATATTGGATTTATATTGTCATATGTATTTGATTTGAAAATGACATGAACTTTCCATATGTTATTTATATCGTTGATATGTGATTAATCTCCTTGTGTTCGATTCTTCTTGTTGGGATGCTAATTTTTTCTAGAATAATTGAGATGATAACTAAACATATGTATTATATACTGTTGGGATTCTTCTATTTTTCACTATCGGGTTAGTATTGAGGCATTACGTTTTATTAGATAATCTCTGGTCTATTTGATTCATATTCTAGATTATGTACCAGGAAAAAATGATATATGCACTTAATTTGTACTATCACCTATAATATATGATTTATGTACTGCGGGATAACTGATATGTAGGTACTTGAGATATTTAGGACTTATTTAATGAACTGACCTATAAAATTTATGTAATTGATATTGACTTTTATTAATGTTTAAGTGGAGTTATTGGATTTGTCATTAATATAATATACTAATATGTACTATACTAATATATATTGTTATATAAATGACATGTACTTTCCATATGTCATTTATACCGTTTATATGTGATTAATGTCATTGTTTGATTCTTCTTGTTGGAATGGTAAATAAACATATGTGTTATATACTGTTATGATTCTTAAATTTTTCACTATCGGTTTATTATTGAGGCATTTCGTTTTATTAGATAATCTCTCGTCTATTTGTTTTTTATTCTATATTATGTATTGTGGTACAAATGATATATACTCGAAATTTGCACTATAGCCTATCGTATATGATTTATGAATTGTGGAATAACTGATATGTAGGGTGCTTAAGATCTTTAGGACTGATATAATGAACTGACATATGAGATTTATGTAATTGAAATGTACTGAGATATAACTCATATGTATTGCGTTGTATGAGATATGGTTTAATAAATTTTTACAGTTGAGAGATATTGGACCGTTTGCTGACAACCAAACTTTGGGGAATAGAGAGCGAAGAACGATTGTGCCTTCCAAAATAATGAGATCACCATTCACATTCAAATTTGGACCGGCTGACGAAATGAAAGGAACCCATTAAGATTGAAGAAATAAAAGCTTCAACATTCAACCTACCGTCACAACTGCAGTGACAAGAAGTGTTTGAATTCTATTTTAATGTTATTTGTTGTTTGAACCAAGGATTTGGTATTCTGTTTGAAGTGAGATATTTAAATTCCTAGAAAGTCAAACTTCATGTTTTTTTTTTTTTTTTCCTTTTGTTAGAACCAACATTACTCTTTATTTTGGTCCATATGATATATCTAAAAATTTTATTCTGTTTAACTTGGTTCATTTTTCATACTATGTTTAGGACTATATGATATATCAACAAGTTACAAACTGTCTACATGAGAACATTTCATATATACTTCCGACTCGAATTGCTGAAATACTTAAGAAAATAAAGGAGTAAATTGCATTGTCTGTTTGAAAAAAAAAAAAAACTTATATTACTCTATTATATGATAAATCTTAGTATATTGGATATGTAGGACAGAAATTTTATTCACCGAACTGTTTATTAAGAAGAATATTATATTAAAAATATTATGTTCAATATATACTACGGTATATGCTATAATTACCTAGTTAACTATGGAATATACTGCAAAAATAAAAATAAAAACAAAACAAAACAAATTAAATATACATACGATATATGCTTTACAAACAATCTGTAACCATGGCTTGCGAAAGCGGAAATGAAGAATTATAGAGAAGTAGCCAATACATTGGAGAAGATAAGCAGCCGAAAAATGGTGTAAGAAAAGCGACAATTTTTAGATTAGGCAAGCCGAAAAGAAGAAAATACGAAAGATTTACTTCAATTTGATTGATATCTTAACTAATTAAGAATCAATAATAAATGTATTTTTAGAAAAAGAAAATTAAATTTAATTATGGTGCTTTTATCCCTCCAACGTTAAGAAAATATTAAAAATATGGAAAACCTTTTCCATATACACAGCAATAAATAAGAAAATATTAAAAATATGGAAAACCTTTTCCATATACACAGCAATAAATGCACGCCAGTTCACAATAAAAAAATGTATTTTTGTATAAATTTTCAATTAAGTTCTTAAAATAAAGGAAAATTACTATAAATAGAAAAAATAGCAAACTATTTATAAATACAGAATTTTTTTTACTATTTATCAGTGATAGACCGCGATAGAATTCTATCGTTTTCTATCGTTCAAGTAAATAAATTTTATCGCTTAGAGCGATAGACATCGCTATGGACCGTAAAATTTTTCTATATTTATAATTAGTTTGACTCATTTTTCTATATTTGAAAACAACCCTAAAAATATTTAATTCTTCAATGTTTGTGAAAATAAGTTTTATAAAAGGTTATGAATGTGTATGATTTAACTTTTTCAAGTTTTTAATTTTAAAAATAAGTCATTTTAGAAAAAAATTGAAGTATTGGATAACCACTCATTCTTGAAATATTCTTAAGGCATATTTTAAACTATTTTTATCAAAAGAGTTTAAATAATTATATCTTTTTTAAAACATATTTTTTTTCTTTAAGTCAATACGACGCCGTATATCTTAGCCCAATTTTTCCAACAAAAGCTTGGAGGGAAAATCATTCAAGATGACCCAAACAGCAAAAACTTTTCTATGACTGACTTCTTTCTAAAAACTTGTTTGCTATTAACCTTTTTGGTAGGTGAAATATCACTTTTACCCGTTAATATTAAATACTTCACCTTCTCCTCTATTTCCTACATCTCTTTTGCTCTTCTCTTTCAACAACCAAAAAATGAAAATTCAATGTCATTTAAAAGTAAAGATGCTTCGATATTTTGCTCAATTTCTAAGCATAGTTGGAAAGAACATGAAAAAACATATAAAAACGAGTGGTCATTTAGCTAAAACGAAGTTGTATCAACGAAGTTATGACAAAAACAAAATTATCGTATGTGCAGAAAAAGTGCGCGATCGCTGACATCATGGTACGCGATCGCTTATGTCATGGTGCACAATCGCTGACCTCATGGTACGTGATCGCTGATGTCATGGTGCGCGATCGCTGACCTCATGGTGCGCGATTGTTTTGCAATTTTGTTTTGGTCATATATCCGTCGATACAACTTTGTTTTAGCTAAATGACCACTCGTTTTCATAGGTTTTTTCGTGTTCTTTTCAAACATACTTGTAATTCTACCAAAAAATTAAACAATCTTCAACTCTAATACTCCAAAAGTAAAATTTATCGAAGTTTAAATGTTGTAACATCATTTATATTCAATATTCTTTTACATTTTGATCTTTTTATAAGCATTATTGGAAAGAGCATGAAAAAATGTATGAAAACGAGTGGTCATTTAGCTAAAACGAAATTGTATTGACGAAGATATGACAAAAACAAAATTATCCTACTTGCAAAAAAGGTGTCTGATCGCTGATATCATGGTGCACGATTGCTTTGCAATTTGGTTTTAATCATATCTTCGTTAATACTACTTTGTTTTAGCTAAATAACCACTCATTTTCATATGTTTTTCGTGCTCTTTTTGATAATGCTTATAAAAAGAACAAAATTTAAAAGAATATTGAATATAAATGATCTTACAACATTTTAACTTCGATAAATTTTACTTTTGGAGTATTAAAGTTGAAGATTATTTATTTTTTTTGTAAGAATTACAAGTATGGTTGAAAAGAACACGAAAAAAATGTATAAAAACGAGTGGTTATTTAGCTAAAACGAAGTTGTATCGACGGATATATGACCAAAACAAAATTGCAAAACGATCGCACACCATGAGGTTAGCGATCACGCACCATGACATCAGCGATCGCGTACTATGAGGTCAGCGATCGCGCACTATGACATAAGCGATCGCGAACTATGATGTCAGCGATGACGCATTTTTTCTACGCATATGATAATTTTGTTTTTGTCTTATCTTCGTGGATATAACTTCGTTTTAGCTAAATGACCACTCGTTTTTATACGTTTTTTCGTGTTCTTTTCAAATATGTTTAGAAATTGACCAAAATGTTGAAGCATTTTTACTTTTAAATGACATTGTTTTTTTTAGTTGTTGAAAGAGAAGAGCAAAAGAGACGTAGGAAATAGAAGAGAATGTAAAGTATTAAATATTATGGGTAAAAGTAGTATTTCAGATGCCAAAAAGGTCAATAGCAAACAAGTTTTTAGAAAGAGGTCAGCCATAAAAAAGTTTTTGCTTTTCGAATCATTTTAAATAATTTTCCAGCTTGGAGGGATAAAAAATGTCAATTATCCAAAAATCAAATTGCCCTCTCGTCCGCGACTGCTCCTGCTCCTCGGTGAACACGGACTTCCATTGAACGGCGACCACGATCGGAGCTTCAAACGGCGGCGCACCATCGGACAGAGGCGGAGTCTCAGACGGCGGCGCACCATTGGAAGGAGGTAAAGACTTCGCCAGAAGCGGCGGCGACTGAGTTGCGTTTCGACGACTTGAACAGCAACGACTACTTCGGACGGTGGCTAAAACTCAAAGGCTACTTCTTACTCAAACTTCAACCATTGTAAGGAACCTAACTCTTTATTTTGACTTAGAAGAAAATTTCTACTTCTTTAAGACATTTGGGTTGTGTAAAGAATGCCGAAAATCCTCTTTTCAGCATTTTTCTCCATCAATTGGATCCCTCATCAAGCCTTCAGTGTTTCATAGTTCTTTTCAGGCCTCTCCCATTTTGGCGCCTCCAATTTTTGAACGTCTTAGCTGCTTTATCTCGTCTTGTTCGCATGGTTCAGGTATATCAGTTTTACTAACGCGTATAGTTTATTTCAAACTATGACTGCAGCTTGGATGTTATAAATTTATAATTTGTTTTCTTTAGTTGAACTTTCCTATTGTTGTGTTAAATATACTGGTGTTTGAATGGGTTGGATGTTTTGCAATTAACAGATAAGAGAAATATGGTGACGAAAGTAAATATTGAATCAACATTGGTTTATCTGCATTCAAACGGGGTAAGGATTTCATGCTATCGCCATTCATTTTATAAACCAGCTTTGAGATTATGATGCCTATGTTCTTCATAAAGAGCTTCTTTAATAAGAAGAGTAATGATGGGTCTTATGGTATATTGCTACTTTTCTAATTTAGCTTATTTGTTTTTAGTTTCTGGTTCTTCATGAAGAGTGCACTTTCAAAAATAAGTTTCTGCTCCAAGCTCAACTTTAGAAGAAAAAGAGGATGTAGATATTTTGCAACAGCGAATTCTGCGTTGTCTTCTTTGAACTATGTGGACGATGGCTGCTTTACTTTTGAATGTCCCGTTGCTACAAACTATAATGATGACGCTGTTGAACAAAATTATTTTGGCAATGAAGTTCAAGTTTCTAAAGGTCAGAAAGCTGATGAGGATGCAATGAAAACAATAAAATTGATACTTGGGAACCATGGGTTTAATCTTGGTTCGCATCCGAAACAATTCGATAATGTAAGGATTTTGGACATTCTATTTGAGGATAGTTCAGATGCCAGACTTTGTCTTCACTACTTCAAATGGTCAGGATGTTTATCCAGATCTAATCAGTCGCTGGAGTCAATCTGTAAGATGATGCATATTTTGGTAACTGGGAATATGAATCATAGGGCAGTTGATTTAATGTCACACCTTGCTAAAACTTATGGTAGTGAAGAGGGATTTTCAACCATATTGCTGAAACTTTTGTATGAAACACATAAAGAAAGGAAGACTTTGGAAACCACATGCAGCATGCTGGTTTTCTGTTATATCAAGGAAAGAATGGTAACGCCTGCCCTTATGTTGATGGGTCAAATGAAGCACCTTAACATATTTCCTTCTGCATGGGTATACAAGTCGGTGATACAAGCTTTATTACAAACCAATCAGTCGGAGTTAGCCTGGGATCTTCTAGAAGAAATGTATCGGCAAGGTTTAAGTTTAAATTATTCAATTAATTTATTTGTTCATCACTATTGTGCAAAAGGTAATCTAGGCAGGGGGTGGAAAGTGCTTTTGGAGCTGAGGAATTTTGGATCTAAGCCTGATGCAGTTGATTACACAACTGTGATCAACTCACTTTGCAAAATTTCTCTTTTAAAAGAAGCTACCACCGTGTTGTTTAAAATGACTGCTTTTGGTGTTTCCCCTGATTCAGTTACGTTGAGTTCTGTTATTGATGGTTATTGTAAAGTAGGAATGTCGGATATAGCTTGTAAAATATTGAAGTATTTTAGGCTTCCCCTAAATATTTTCACATACAATAGCTTTATAACAAGGTTATGTGTGGAAGGAAACATGGAAAGGGCTTCTGAAGTTTTTCTTGAAATGTCTGAGGTGGGCTTAGTTCCAGACTGTGTTAGTTACACAACCATGATAGGAGGCTATTGTAAAGTGGAAAACATAAACAGAGCATTCTCTTACATATGCAAGATGTTAAAAAGTGGAATACAACCATCTCTTATCACGTATACTTTGTTCATTGATAAGTTTTGCAAGTGTGGAGATGTGGAAATGGCTGAAGTTATGTTCCAAAAGATGATTATCGAGGGTTTAAAACCTGATGTTGTCACGTATAATATTTTGATGGATGGATATGGAAAGAAGGGGTACTTGCATAAGGCTTTTGAACTCCTTGATATGATGAGATCTACCAATGTTACCCCTGACGTTGTGACATATAACACTCTTATTAATGGTCTTGTTATGCGAGGGTTTCTCAAAGAGGCAAAGGATATTCTAGATGAGCTCATCAGGAGGGGTTTCAGTATAGATGTTGTCACATACACTAATATCATATATGGATATTCCAAAAGGGGAAACTTTGAGGAAGCTTTTCTTCTTTGGTATCATATGACTGACAATTGTGTAAAGCCTGATGTTGTTACTTGCAGTGCTCTTCTTAGTGGGTATTGCCGAGAACAGCGTATAGACGAAGCAAATGCTCTATTTTGTAAAATGCTGGACATTGGGTTAAATCCAGACCTGATATTGTACAATACTCTAATCCATGGATTTTGCAGTGTTGGTAATGTGGACGAAGGTTGCAATTTTGTAAAGAAGATGATTGAAAGCAGTATCATTCCAAACAATGTTACTCATCGTGCACTTGTCCTCGGATTTCAGAAAAAGAGAGTTATCAATCCAATAGCGAGTGCCACTTCTAAGCTTCAAGAAATCTTGCTTGCATATAATCTTCAAATTGATGTCAATGGACATATCTAATGTTGGAGAAACAAGATGATCACAGCATTCTGCATGTGGTAAACTTCTCTTATATAGCTTTTCAATATATACTATAGAAAACTAAAATGATGCATGCGTGCCAAAAGATGGTGGGGGAAAATATATTTTGGGCTGAAAAATAGTGGAGGTGAAATCTTCCCCTCTTCTCTCCTTTTCCCTCTTCTCTCTGTTCTGTAAACACTGAAAATAGTCGAAGTCATCCCTTTTTTCTCCTTCCAGAAAATTTCTCATGAAAATCATCGACGCCCAGGTTTCTTTCTTCCCTCCTTCCTCTTTTTTCCCTTGATAAACATGTTTCTACTTTTAATCAACTGCACAAATTTCACTCAGACAGTCAAATTAGGGCTTGATCCTTCCAACAGAGATGAAGTTGAAATATATTTTCAGCTCCATCATTTTTTCCCTTAACCTTTTCGTCTCTCCCTTCTCAAACCACCATCCGAACTCTCTGGAGAGACTGTATGGTTTTCTGCTTGATATTTCTCGAAAAGGCTCGATAGTGCTTGAAATGGTTTGATGATGCTTGAAAACACTTCACACTCATCATAATGTATTTTTCTTCTTTCTAACAAGAATATGAAAGGTGCATTGTTTGGTCTTGTACGATATGTTACTTCTCTTTTTTTGGGATAGATTGTGTGGTTTTCTTCCTAAATTCGTGAAAAAATTTATGGGATATGAAACTGGTTTAGATTTATGTGTAGATTGTGATGGTTTTTGTGAAATTTGTTCTTCCCCCGACCTTCTTTAATCACACCATTTTTGTGATAAATCAGTGTAGTCTGAAGCAGATTCGGCTGGAAAATGTCTTATGCTCATCTATTTAAGTATATCGTCATTGGTGATACTGGTACGTCTCTCACCCTCCTCAACTGCTGAATCATTTTTCCCAAGATTTGTTTGCATTTGTGTTTCTTGAATTCTATGGAGTCCTCCAGTTTCTTTTGAATATCATATTCAATTGACCTTGAATTTTCAATTTTCAAATTTCAAATCGAGGGAAAACGACCAAACCCAATGGCAACGGGTGATCAAGTATGGTTTCTTATGTGAGTGCGTTACTTAATGGTGTCGGAGGTTTGGTGGTTGTTAGAATGGCGTTACTGGTCGCTTTTTAGGAGAGATTGGTTTACGTGTCGGTTCTACCTGGGCTTACTAAATCTTTCGCGATTAACCCATCTTGGCTTCGCCTTGTTTATGAGGACGTGTGGTTTCGATCTTCTGATGGAGTCCGCCTTCACTTGTGGTTCAATAAACTCTTCCTTGATTGCTGAGGTTTGCTTCTTCTCTTTTCGTTTCTCATTCAGTTGTGTCGATTTTCTTGATTGAATTTTGATGGATTTTGCTGGTAGGGTTTAGGTGATGTGGTTGTGTTTTGTTTTTTTCGCGACTCTAAGCTGGTTTCTGGACCTGGGACTGGCGGATCTCGGTTTTGTTTTGTGGCAGAGTTCACTACAAGAAATTGTCTTTTTATAGCTTTTCACTATAGCACTTTTCAATATAGGCTATAGAAAAAACTAAAAAATTTAAAACAGTCCCTGTGAGCGTAAAGAAGTGGGAGGGAAAATTTTGGGCTGAAAAATTATGTAGCTGAAATAGTCCCGCTTCTCTCTTTTTCCCTCTTCTCTCTTTTCTGTAAACGATGAAAGCAATTGCAGTGGAAGTCCTCACGAAACTGGCCGACACCCAAGTCTCTTTTTTCCCTTCTTCCTCGCTTCTACCTTCTGCCTCTCTTTTCCCTCGATACCCATGTCTCTTTTTTCAATCAAGCACACAAATTTCACTCAACAGTCAAACTAGGGCTTGATCCTCCAAAGAAAGATGAAGTTGAAATTGATTTTCAGCTCCTTCAATTTTTTCCTTAATCTTCTCGTTTCTTGTTTCTCAAACTCTTCAGAGAGACCATGTGGTTTTCTTCTTGATATTGCTTGAAAATGCTCGACAGTGCTTGAAATCGTTTGATGGTGCTTGAAAACCCATCCGGACGTTTTTCCTTTCTCCTAACAAGGATATGGAAGGTGCGTTGTTTGGTCTTGTACGATTGTGTAATTTCTATTTTTTGGACAGATCGTGGGTTGTCTTCCTGAATTCTAGAAAAAATTTATGGGATATGAAACTGGTTTAGTTTTATGTGTAAATTGTGATGGTTTTTGTGAAATTTGTTCTTCCTCCTACTTTCTTTAAGAAGTGGTTCTGACAGTGCTTGTCTTTTATGGGTTGGTTTCTGTACAGAGATGTTCTATTTGGGGAATTAGATGATTGGGATGTTGATTTAGGTTGTAGAAATCGAGTTGTGGTGGGGAGGGATATTGCAGGCCAATTGTTTGTTAAAGTTCTTGAAGAATTTAGACAATACTTCGTCTCTTTGATAAGACTTACTCTCTTTTTGTCCTAGATCCCTTCTCTGCCCTCTCTATCTCTCTTAATTTCCTTAACTTGTCCACACTTTCTGCTTTTCAATTAGTTATTTTGATTTTAGTGTTTTTGTTCCTTGAAAAATTAGATGATCTACATTTTAATGTAGTTTTTGTGCATTTTGAGGTCGAAACTCAGCGTGACGTTGAGAATATTGGGAAATGATAAAATGAAAAATGGATAAGAGTTTGTTTTTTGCTCTTGGTTCTGAAATTGATAGAAAATGGCTAAATGCTTGTGGCTTATGTCCATGGAGTGGGAGTGACAAATTGAATTAACGAAATTGGATAGAACGAAACGTGATTAAAATCTCTTGGTTTCTAGTGGGTAAAATGCACATTTTTTTTAGTGGTTCTGCTAATAAAATAGGTGCTTTAGATTGATATCACTAAGTTCACTTTCGAAGATGAAAGATGAATTGGAAATATTATAGTGTTTGGTCTTCCTTTTTCTTGTTTCTTTGAATCTATAGTTTCTACTTTTATGGATTTAAATGTGTCATTTAGATTTTCTATAGTTATTTTTGCATTAGACTTTTGTTGCCGATGATGTTGTGTTCTGAAGAGATATTTTCTCCTTTGGGGTGGGGGATAACTTTTGCCTGTAGAGGTTATAACTTTTGTCTGTTTTACACTTTTGTTCTATTTCATATTTGATTGGATATTGCTAAATTCACCTACAAGAATGTTTTGATTTAACAAAAACCAATTGCTTTTTTACTTTTCTAGGCCATGTTTAAGCTCCCATATCATAGTTGTTTGTCATCAAGTTAAGAGAAACTATATATACTTGAAATATATTCTTAGAGGATCAATTTCATTTCCTTGGATAATAATTAGATTGCTCTTAGCTTTTATACAACAGAAGAAAGCAAAAATTGAAGATTTACAATGTAAGTTGTACACCAGCTTAAAGTTTCTTTTGGAGAGAAAATAAATGTTGAGGACCAACGATTTTACACACCCAAGAGAGAGAATAAATGGAAAGCACCTCATATGAATATCCTGGAGTAAAATTTTCATTATTGAGATAGCATATTGATATGTCTTAATTTCCATTTGGTGTGTGGAGGGTTATTGACCGAATGGGTTATTATTGTTGAGGTGAATCTGTGAATTCAATACAAGCCAATGATTGTATGATGGGTCTGTTGATGATTTAGGGCTATTCTTCAAGCTTCTTGAATCTGGATCCAAGAGGTGGCTTACCAAATGGCGATTCCACATGAACGAAAAACCCAAAAGGCTATGACTCTCAAAGACCTCACATCGAAAATTTTATCGTCTCTTTTGTCATCTTCGCAAGGTTTTTCTCTTTTTCCTGTCTCATTACTTATTTTAACTTTGAGTTTCATAAGAATTTATTGGTGGCTGTAAATTCTAGTTTTTATTTTGGTGGCTTTGAATATGTGGGTTGTGAATATTTCTGGCTATTGTTTTATGATTTTAGGTTCCCAAGTTCCATAAAATAAACTTTAAGAAGCTAGATGACATATAAGTTGCAAAGTTCCTCCAAATCTTTTTTTACTACTTTTAATTTATTTTCCTGTATTCAATCATATTGCTCCATATATAATTTAAAGTGAAATATCTTCTTGAGAGGAAAATTGGTCTCTAGCTATAATTTTCCACCCATTCTCCTGATTTTTCATGTCATCTAGATAATCCGGCTAATGGTTATCACTTATCATTGAAGTCTATACAAGTTTGTCATGACCATAACTCATACTTTTTTTTTTTTCCTTTTCCGGCAGATTTTTACCAACCGTTTAAGGAAGGTGAATTTGAACAAAGCAGCGAGGCTTCAATTGTTTTCTCTGTCGACCCAAAGCCAGTAAGCTTTTAATCCACGTTTAAAACAAAGATTTGACACATTAGATTCAACAACGATCTAGAGTTTGATTAATAGTTCATTACATCATAAGCATATATATATCATAGATCTACATTGTAGCATTGAAATTTTTTTAAAGAAAGGTTGAGAGGTAAGTTAAAAGTTTCTGAAGAAAACATAGATTGTATACATAAGGATTTCCAGCTGATAATTTATTAGCTTTTTTTTTTTTTTTTTTTTTTTTTTTTTTTTTTTTTTTTTTTTTTTTTTTTTTTTTTTTTTTTTTTTAACAAAGTACTAGGGATAGTAGATAATTTATTAGCTTAGGAGAGTTCCAAAATAATTTTGTTTGTGTATATTTCTTTTTTTGTAATTGTTTTTGTAGGCGGATGGAATGAGGCATTGCATATGAATGGAGATGACAAGTTGACAACTCACTTGGCTCTTTAATTTTGTTCTCATTACTTTAATCTTCAAAACTTGGTGAATCTTGTATTTTGTCTACTCACTTGTAGGAATCACTTTGGGACTTTCTTTCATTGTATTACACACTAATTAAATGTATTATATAATAAATTTTAAAATTGCAATTATGTGATGAGACTTGTGATCATTTAAGTGTCATGATATTTTATTATACATAACCCATGTATGTTTTGTAGCTATCATTTAGATTTTTTTTATTAAGAATTGTATTATTTTACACGATAGTTTGATGGATATTAGTGAAATAGTTTATTGCACCACTATAAATACTAAAAGCTGGCTATAAATGCCACTAGGAATATTAGTATTATATAATTGACAAGAAAAGGCCATAAAAACTTTTAATAATGTGAAGGAAAAGCTATAAAAACTCACAATAGTGCAAACAAAAGGCTTATAGAATCTTATAGAGTGTCTGGGTAAGGAGATGAGTTAAGATGTGAATTCAACTTATCGTTTAGGATACCAACTTCATGTCACCAATATTTTATACCATGTTCTTCAACAGTGTACTCAATTCCTATCACTATCAATTTTGGCGACCACCTCCGACAGCTAATTTTTGCAACATTCAATCATCACATTGACAGCCAACTCCGACGACTATCTTTGACAGCTAACTCCAGCAACCACAACTTGTGCCCAACTCCGGCAACATCCAACCACCATGGTTGACGACCAACTCTGGCAACCACTCCACTAACTCTGACAACCATTATTTTTAAATTATGGTTACTACAAATTTGAGCTTTGTTGACACATAAGCTTTTTGTTTTGTTGGCACTTGTAACATAAAACTGTCAATAAAATCTTAATTTAAAGCTTAAAAATAATTATTAATTTAAAAATACATATAAAACATCAATAACTATAATAGTGGTATACAACTCTCTTTGATATAGTATTCACTATTTTCACTCATTCTCTCTAGGGTTGGCAAAAAACACGTGGGGGCGGGTCCCCGCCCCGATCGGAGTGGGAAATCCCCAGTTTGACCGGGGATAGGGGTCAAACCGAGGATTAAAGTAGGGTCTCCGATTGGAGACGGGGCAGGGATAGGGAGAGTATCCCCGCCCCGACCCCGACCCCGACCCCGACCTGTTTAGTTTTTTAATATACTTTTAAAATATATAAATATATATTAACTATATTAAATATATTTTTTTATACAAATTTTTAAGAAATTTAGAAAAAATTATCTTTTATTAAATTTTGTATTAATTTTCATTTTTTAAAATTTTTTCCTTACTGTAATGCATTTTTTTTTTTTTTTTTTTTTTTTTTTTTTTTTTTGATTTTCTTAATCCAAAATCTAGGTGAATTTAATTTATTAGCTTTTTTTTTAATAAATAAAAATTTGTTTTTATATTCAACAAATATATGAGATTAATAAGGATAAGTATAATATTATTTTACTAATTTTTTTTTTATTCAAGTGGTGATTTTCAATATTTTGGGGATGGGGTCCCGCGGGGACCAGATTCCCCAACGGAAAATTCTCGTCTCCATCTCCAACTTCAATTCGTAGGGATAGGGGCAGGGAAGGAGATTAATTTCTCCCGCGGGGACGGGGATGGGGAATGTCCCCTGGCCCCGTTGTCAACCCTAATTCTCTCTTTTCTTCTTTGCTACCGTATTTACTATTTTCTCCACAAACAAAAATATTTTACACCCCAAACAGTAACTTTTATAATCAATTGACTATTATAACCCACTGATTATAATAACCACCGACTATAATAACTAATTCAACACTCCAAACGCCCCCTAAATGTTTATATTTAAGTTGACACACAAATTGGTCAACACCTTTGTTTATACAAAAGTACGTAAGTTCTGCCAAAACGTTAAATTCCTGATTTTTTGATTAGTTCATAGTATTTTATAGTCGTTCTTTATAGTAATTGAACATTAATAAAATTACTTTTATCGTGTAAAAAATCAAACAATTTGTATGTAGAAATACTTTTGAGAAAAAATTGCTAGACATATGAATATTTTTATTTTAAAAAGGTTTTATCAAAAGTGTTAAAATAAAAATGACTTAACTAGAAACGTCACATGCACAAATTTGTAAAATGATTGCTTAAATTAAAAAAAAAAATTAAAATGCATGATCCAAAAGTAAACCCAAAACCCATTTTTCAAAACTCCAAACAATACATATGTGCTTAAAAAAGTATAAAATAAAGTGCAATCTATAGTTCTTGATATATATATATAGAATTATTGAATGAAAAGTTTCAAAGAAATATAATCATCATAAAAACATATTATTTATGTAAAAAAAACTGCACTAGATACTCCCGACATGTGAACTCAACACCCAAAATACTCAAAACATAGACATATAAACTCCACAGACATATGAACTCAACTCAGCGCCCCAAACAACCCTATAATACCATAAAAAATGCTATTACAAAGTTATAATAGCTCTTTTTATTAACTATAAAAAATTATTCTAGCTTTAGTGAGTAACGCTATAATATATTTCCATACCAAGGTAAATATGCTATATTTTTAAGGTTTTTAATAGCATTTAGCATAGCTAACAACAAATGCTATCAAAAGTCTTGGACTTTTAATAACATGGGCTGTCAGAACTTTTGAAAAAGGCTATAAAAAGTCTATGATAGCTTTTTTCGTTAGCTATTGTATGTTATTTTTTGTAGTGAATAGAAGCACTTGCCGAGGGTTGGCCTTTGGTAGTATTTGTATTTCCTCATAGGTTCTTGGATCTTTATCCCCTAACTTGGTTTAGTGGCTTGCTCCTCCTTTGTCTTTGAGTTACTCCCAACTTGAGCTTGTTTTCCAACTTCCATATTCTTTCGTGGATACGTGTTGAAAGATCTGTCCCATGTTTTCTTCTTGGAGCTGCCAACCTTTAGTCATTTTTCAACCTTGATTTTAGCTTTGTATGTCATCGAGATGGCTGTTAGTAGTGTACTAATTGGTTGAAGATCTAACTATTCTTGGATTTCTTCCTTTAGACCATCGACGAGCGGGCAAATTTGGTAGTTTTCACTTTCGTGAACTCTGGTTCTTGCACTAAATCAATGGAACTCTTTTGCATAATCAGCCACACTCCGGTTGCCTTGCCTACACTTTTGGTATTGCTAATACAATATTTGCTCATAGTCGGCCGGAAGGAACCGTTCCTTCATCATCTTCAGGATTTGAGGCTAGCTCTTGATTGGTGGTTTGCTTATTAGTCATCGGTTCATCTGGATCTGGTCCCACCAGGCGGATGCTCCAAATTTAAACTTGAATGTCACCAACTTTACTTTTTGTTCTTGGGCATATACATATACTCAAATAAGCTTTCAATGCTTTTAATCCAACCGAGAAAAGCTTCTAAGTCTTGCTTTCCACCGAATGTGGGCATATCTATTTTCATTTTATAGTCTTGCAGCCTTTCTTCTTGTTCTTGATGTTGGTACCTTCGAAAATTTCATCTACCCCATGGTTGCTGTCCGAGTTCTTCCTCTTTTGATGAAGAATACTCAGAATCTTGATCTTCTTGGACATGTTCTTGAAATCTTGGAGCACGAAAACCCACTTGATTTCTCTCCGGGGAGGTCGAATTCCTACGACACCTCTCTCTAGGTTGTCTGCCAACTGTTTCTTGAGCTGGTCTTCTTCGACGTTCCTCGGCCCTGCCTTCCATTACTCATTGAGGAAGTGTAGCTATGAATAGTTCCATTTGCCTAGTCATTTTGTCCATTGCTAGATTCATTTCACCAATGCTTGTTCTGATTTCTCCAATCGATTCTTCTACAACGAACAAGTGGGAAGTAGTCGATCGAAGGGATAAAGCTTCAGGTTGAACAGGTTGGGTCTCGGCGACCTTTCCCTTGCTGGCGTTTGCAACGTCCTTGCCAGTCATGGAGTTCCCAAATCAAGGAGCTCTGATACTAAAACTTGATGTGTCAAGTTGAGAGAGATTTCTAAATTCTGAAAATACTTCAAAGTTATCTTATTAGCTTGAGAAGTTTAACTTAAATACTAAAACTTCATAACAACCTAAAGCTAGAAGTTACCAACGGTAACTAAAGAAATTAAAGATTACAAAAGCAAGGAATACAAAGAACCGGGTTAAAAGTGCTAAAACTTAAAGAAAAGGTTAAAAGTTTAACTAACAACAATAGGACAAATATGTTTAATGAAGAATACATCACTATCACTGACAAACAACGATAGATTACTATCTATGTCTATCATTGATAGATAGAGAGAGTAGTCTATCGTTGTCTATCAATGATAGACATTGATAGAAAAGTATCACTGTCTATCAGTGATAGACAACGGTAGACTATTATTTTTGTCTATCACAATCACAATGGTGCTAGTATTATTTTCTAATAATTTAAGATGTGTTTACTTGTAGTTTTGCATGCTTCTACTACAACCAACTGAAGTAGAATCTCAATCAACCATTCATAGATCTGGAGAAAAAGGAGATAGAGGAGAAGGAGAAAAAAAAGAAAGGGAAAGGGAAGAACAAATTTTTTTTTTGAAGAATTGATTGAAGAAGGAAGAAAAAACGTGTATGCAAAAAGAATAATAGAAGAAATCCAAGAACTCAAAAAAGACCAAAAGAGAGTAGAAGAAGAATAAAAAGATTTGAAATAAGGCCAACAAGAAATCATAAGATTGTTGAAAACAATTATGGACGGCTTGAATGATAGACTTTCACTCGAAAACTTTCTACAACAAGAAGAAAAAGAGCATGAAAAAGAGTATGAAGAGAGTGTGGAGAAAAATAAAGCTCCTTGTAGCCTTCAAGTTTTGGAAAAAAATGATAATATTGATGAAATGGTGGAGTATGCAGTAAAATATTAAAAAATAAAGCTCCTTCTTGTAGACTATATCTCCGAGCTTGGAATCACAACTTTATGCCGGTCAATTTTTCAACTTTTGTGAACATTGATAATGGAAGAAGAAAACGACGTTGCAAGGATCAAACAAAAAGTGGCAAAGTTGGTTGAGCTTGATGTTCTCTTCCCATAGCAACACAAATCCCACTTGATTTTGATCAATTTATTTGTCAACCTATTGTGCATTTTGATGTGCATGAATTTTTCTATAAATGAAAGTCATTTTAGTTGATCTAGGGTTGTTGATGTTGAGAAATTTTCTTGAAGAACAAAGCCTTACAAAACTCTCTTTGCTCACCTATAAACTCCAAATCTCTCTCAAATTTACCACAAATTTCGATTACATCATTCGTTCTAAGGCCAGAGAATAGTAAAGAAGACTCTTGTGGTGGTCTACAAACCATTCATGATCAATTTCATCAAGTATCAAGGGAGAATTTTGAGCTACAAAGGTTATTGTTTTCAAAATTCTATTTTTCCCAATTTTATGCATGTTTAATCCTTAAAATTAAGCAAATTAGAATGCAATATGATCCTTCCGCTGTGCATGCATGTTTGTCTATATTTCATAAGCATGTTATTGATATATTTATGTGTGGGACTGTGTGGGACCTTGAGATATGATCTATGACTTATGTTGTGAAATTTACTGAAAGCATGATATGTTTATAATTAAGAGTGACGATTTATCCTCCTAACACTACTATGTTAACGGAAGCTGACGGGTTTCTTGCTATGTTATTGGAAACCTACGGGTTTTTTGCTATATTTTCAGAAACCGACGAGTTTCCTGCTATGTTACCGGGTGCAGACGGATGCCTACTATGTTTATGAGCCTTCAGGCCACTAGATGCGTGTTAGGTTGGGTTAAATCGCCCATTAGATGGCCATCGAGGATTAGTTGATGTATGCATGTCCCAATAGTACGATTGCATTTATAGGGTATAAATGCACCGCCTGACTCTGGTAATGGGGTTACTTACTTAGTATTTTATACTAATTCTTTCTTATGTTATGTTTTCAGGTAAGGGTAAGGACTCATCAGCGAATGACAAAAGGAATCTGTGACCGTACCATTGGGACCAGATAGAAGTTTCCGCTCATATTTACCATGTTTTCATGTTTTAAAATTCTAGTCTTGATGTTTTAAATTTAGAATTTTAGTATTTTCACTGTTGAACGTATTATACAAATTTTCGATTTTGTTTTATAATTTTAGGGGTACCCTGATAAGAGATTTTCAGTTATTTATAATTTATGAAAATTATTTGATTTATGAATTTTGTTAATTTTGGTTAAATTTATGAAAAAGAGTCGTTTGACATGTATGCATGCATACAGTGACGACCTAGTACAAGTCCTAGGAAGTCGGGTCATTACAATTATCATTGCATTGATAGATCACTTTTTATTAACCCTTTTATATCATAAGTAGGTGTAAACAAAACATATCTATAACTAAAACATATATATAATGATAGAGAGTGAAGAAGTCTTTGTATGGGCTAAAGTAGTCTCCAAGGTAGTGATACAAACGGTTTGACAACTATATGGTTGGACTTTGTTATAACAGGAGTTCGTACGATTGTTGTATATATCACAACAAAGTTGATGATAGTTTGATGGTTTACCTGCTTTTATATGTAGATGATATGCTCATAGCTGCAAAGTCCAAGTCTGATATTCAGAAGTTGAAAGATCTTCTCAGTGCTAAGTTTGGTATGAAGGATTTGGGTGTTGCTTAGAAAACTTTGGGTATGGAGATCTATAAGGACAAAGATAAAAATAAGTTTTTCCTATCTTAGAAAGGCTATATTCAGAAGATATTGTCCAAGTTTGGTATGTCATCAACTAAGCCTATAGATACTCCCAGTACTGCAAATGCTCGTTTGCCATCTGTACTTTCACCACAATCTGAAGCTGAGAAGGAGTATATGCCTCAAGTTCTATATACTAGTGCAGTGGGAAGTTTGATGTATGCTATGGTCTATACTAGACATGATCTTGCCCATGTTGTTAGTGTTATCAGCAGATTCATGGGTCAACATGAAAAGGAATATTGACAAGCAAAAGAGGATTTTTCGTTGCCTTAGAGGTTGTCTAATGTTGGTCTTATTTATAGGAAAGATACAAAGTCTTTGGTGACTGGTTATTCTGATTTTGATTATGTTGGAGAAGTTGACAGTAGGAGGTCTATGACTGGTTATATGTTCACTCTAGGTGGTTATGTTGTTATTGGAAGGCAACCTTACAACCTACAGTTACTTTGTCTACTATTGAAGCAGAGTAAATGACTTTGACAGAAGCTGCCAAAGAGGGAATCTAGTTGAGAGGGCTTGTTGGTGATCTTGGTTTACATCATGATCAAGTTCATCATGAGAAGACCAAACACATATACGTAAGATACCACTTCCTGAGAAGTGAGTAGAGGGTTAATGTGATGAAAATTGGTATGTTGATAATCTTGCTGATATGTTCACCAAGCTGGTTCCACATGACAAGCTTCAACATTGTTTGGATTTGTTGAATGTTCTGAATTGTTAGTGGTCTCTTCTAGGACACTCTAGGCATGAGGGAGAAGTCTGAGTACGTCTGGCAATGATGTTTTTGTATTGCATATGGTATATCTATTTTTGTGAGAGAATTCAAGTCAATGTGGATATTTGTTGGAATGCCTTGAATATGTTATTTGGCATTTCGAAGAACCAAGTATGAGGGCCTAGAGATTATTTAATTATTGGACATTTAATTATTTAGGGTTATTTACGATTATGACCTTAGGGTTTAGAGAAGTGCTATATAAACTCTCTAACCCTAGAGGCGCCTATTATTTTGTATTCTATAACATTCTCTTTAATAATGTTATTCATCTGTCCCGTGGACGTAGCTAACACACTGTTAGTGAACCATGTGAATATGTGTGTCGATTCCTCTATTTTACGTTTTTTTGTATTCCTTATTTGTCGATTTGTAACAACCACTACAAAGCCCTGTTATTAATTTCAACAAAGTGGATGGACAACTCTTCTTGATTTGTACATTCTAATTCTCATGGCTCAAATTCAATGGCATTTGAATCTTCTTCTTATAAAAGTGCTTCCCCAACGACTTGTAAACAACGAATTAACGCTATCGGTGGTGTTATAATGATGTATTTATGTGGAATTTGACCTAGGATGTCCAAGCCAAGGTGTTGAGGTCGAATCGAGCAAGCCTTCGAGTCAACTAGAGGCATGTGTTGGGCATAACCCATTTGCTAAGATAGGACCCTTGGCGTTGACCTTGTTTGAGGTCCTCTCTTCCAGACTCATTTAGGTCATAGGGTATAGCTTTGATTTGAGTCTTACCTTTTTCCAAATTTCACATGATGTTAGCCTCTACTCTTCAATCGGAGATCGTAATTTAGCTATTTTCTGTTGTGGACTAGACTCAAGAGGCTCAACTTGGGAGTACTATCTCTTTTTCGCCGTACTCTTGTATATTCTTAGTTCTTAGTAGCCAAATTTCGAACATCCTATCGCAAGATTCATCTTCAACTTTGGTGTTGTCGAGATATACTAGTCAAACTTTTTTGGGTTCATAATATCTCCCATTAGTGACTGACTCAACTTAAGTAGCTAAAATATAAGTATAAGAGTCCCTAGCCTCGATAACAATTTAAGTGTCTGCCTTTGCCTCCCGGTGAAGTGGCTTTTACCTTACTAATGGAAGATATTTTTACTAAAAGCCTAAACTCTTTATGACTTTCATCACACAACTCCTTAGTTCTTATTCTATTTTCTGGGTTGCCCTTAATCTTCGAGCACTTCAGGTATTAATCACTTAATTCTTTTGTTGCTTACTATGCTTTCTTTCTTTTCTCCTCTCCTCCAAACCCATTTACATTTTAGGATGTAGCTTTGGCCGAAATCTTAACTTTTTTTCTTAGTCCAATTACCTATGAAATTACTTAATGTCAGTCATACCCGTTCATGATAATAGTATTTGTAACAACATTAAACACACAAACAAATACTTTTTACAAGCCTATCTTTTGTCATTCAAGGGCACAATAACAGAGACAAACACATCATCAAAACAACTAGAATCCCTTTACTTTGTATTTCATTTCAATGCCCAATTGAAACACATAGTTTAGTACTTTTACAAAGATGAACCATCAGAAACCATACAACTTGCACAAAATAGCTACAATGCACCAGGATGAGGCTAGGCCAATTATTGATTTATTACCTTCTCCAGTTCTGATGGATCAACTTTCAACAATGACACATCAATGGTGGCAGGAGGATCACTTGTGAGTTTGCTTATCCTCCCCATCTTCGAGGCAGTTGAGGATGGATAATCTACATTTCAGCACGAGACGTGGCCACAGGTGTGAAGACAAACATTTTGCAGTCGTGAGGATCGACTTCTGCTCCAAATGATGCCACTGCATCTCCTGCAATATCTTCGTGCTGCAAAAGTCGAATTACCAAGTTAGCACCCAAAAAGGGTAGGTGGTCGAAAAGCGAATTAAAAGGAAGGCAGGACATAAAATGGACCCAACCATTGAGTCTCCTCTCCTACCTAATGAAAAGAAATTAGAGAAGAATATGGGCAGACTATTAAGATAGGTTTTGTTAGAGACCAGTTGTTCTATCATGTGTCGATTGTACAAGCTCCAACTACTCCTATGTAAGACCCCTAGTTAGGGAGATAATAGGATTATTGTCATGGTTATTAGCAAGGGCCATATTAGTATTTAGCCAGTAAGTTGGTTAAGGTCTTTGGGTTATAAATAGAGGGAGTGGATTGGGAACGAAGTGTAAATCATTTTGAGAATTTCCATTTTTGGAATTTAAAAGAGTGTTGTCCTCTCGAAAGGCTATAATATTGTAGTTTCTTCTTTGATATTGCAATATATATTCCTTTCTGTATTTTTGTGTTATTGGTTGTTCTTTAGTTTTCTTGCTAGGTAGTAACCTAACATCCTAATCGTAAATCCATCAAAAGTAATGAGTGTCCATGAGTATAATCTCAATGTTAAGAATTTCAGTGATCAGATCCCTTACCTGCCACAAGTCTCTTACTGAGACACTGGTGTCAGGTTTAAGCCCAAGTGCATTCCAATCCGTGGTGATCGTTGATGCGACCGAACACCGATTCCAAAGAATGACAGCCAAGCGGCTTCCAGATAGAGGACCTGCCCAAACCTGTAAGACAACTCTTTAAATTAGGAAATATTCACACCTAACTCAGCTAACTGACATGGTTAGTTAAATTATGTACAAACCATAACAGCAATAAAACTCAAATATATCAAGAAAATAATTTGCCTTCTCAGTTTTCACTAGAACACTGACAGCATGTTTGGAAGGTAAAGATATTTCCAGTTATTAACTTGACAGTATTCTACATTAAATACAAGTAAATATTGCCATCTTTATGTGTTACAGTGTCATCTTGCTATATTAATCTATAAGATAATGCAAAAACACTAATACCTGAAGGCAACCATCCTTTCCAAAAACTTTAACCTTTCTTCCCTGGACCCCAAGAGGATCTGCATATAATAAGCACTAACAAATTATTTTCACTTTCGACAAACAAATAATTAAGGCCTCGTTTGATATCCATTTGGTGTTTAATTTTTTATTTTTTAAAAATTAATCTTAGAAACACTACTTCCACCTATGGATTGCTTTGTTTTGTTATCTAATTTTAGAGATATTTTCAAAATCCAAGCAAGTTTTGCAAACTAAAAAAGTGGGATTTAAAACTTTTTTTTTTGGTTGTGTGTCTCCTTGGAGTTTGGAGTTTGGTTATGAATTCAAATGTTTTCTTATAACAAATGAAAATATTGGTAAAGAAAGAAAAGAAGCTCAATTTTCAAAAACCAAAAGCCAAACTAGCCAAGTTAAGAACATTATAGGTTATCTTGGTGAGCAATTTTAAGTTGTATGCAAATAATAATCCATGGACATTGTAATTTGAAGAGAGAAAATATCAGTGGTATCAATGTTGAGAAAGGATCAATTAATTAGACTAAACAGTTCTATTGGTGGATATTCACATTTTTATTTTTTATAATTTCTAAAATGAAGAAACCAACTTTCATGGCGATGAAATGAAAGAATATGCAAAGCAATACAAAAGAAAGAGAAAAGGCCAGGACAGAAAGATGCAAGAAAAACAACCAAAAAGCTGACAAACACTACACAAGTACGAAGAGAGGGCTTCAGCTTAAGAAAATGAGATATGAAAGAATTTAAACATATGGTTCACCTTGGTTTACTGCAATGACCTCCTTATTGCTAAGAATTTCTGAAGTTTCTTTCGTCATATTTCGAACATCGCAACCGATCAAAAGAGGGGACTGCACATTAAGGCTAAAATTGTAAACAGGCATATAAAAGGAAAAAACTAGATCAATTAGTAAACATGTACAAGGTGTGACAAGGGTCCCAATCAGTAGAGTTTGAAGATTGCGAAACACGCATGCTTCTACACATATTGCAGAATGATGTCAAACAACCAAAGATTTTAGTATTTATAGTCCAACATAACATAATGCCGTATTCCCTTCCAGCTCCCAAAAAATGTCAAGTTAATCTTAATATAAGTGGCATTGGCCGAAAGTGATTAGTCCTCTTCCATGTGATGAGGAGCCACACAATTGAGATTGAAAGCCCCCATAACATTTCTCACTTCTCAGAGACTTTTTGTGGAAGTGAAATACATATTTGAGGATTGGGAACCATGAGGGGATATCTTCTTTTAACTCCCATCAGTCTTGGTTTAACTCTCCCCTTAAACCATTGTCCAAAGGAAGAACTTGAACAACACTCCATATACTTGAGCAAATTCTTGAAACACAATCAAAAGTCGCATAGAAAATGGATTTTATTCTCAACGTCACGAAACAATATGTAAAAACACCATTGGACAAAATTTAACAAATAGGAGATCTACACAATGGTATCAATTTATTTTCAAGGTAATTTGGCAATACGAAGGAACATCAAACAATGGGCAGTTGTCTGCAACTGCAGAGAATGAATTTAGAAACAATGATAGAATAGCTTGGACTGGCTACTTAACTTTCACCATCAGCTACTATAAACAATATGAAAGTTTGTGATAGTAGACGAATATTTATTCCAACATTCCTAAAAGATGTCATAATCAAACATTTCCCGAAAGAAATCTAATTCAACTTTTTTATTCGATATAACGAGCTCCTAGTTCTAGTAAGAGAATAATCTTCTAACCAACTTGAGGAGAGATGTACAGAAATTGCCAAAGATGACAGTACAAAATTACCCTATCAATTATTGAAGTTCTATTATTTCTTTTGTTCAGGCAGGATATTAATTCCCTTAACCTTGTAATTTTCCTAACTACCTTATCTGTCACTCTAAAACAGAACATGTATTAGTATATACATCTACTGACTAATACACCGATAAGTATAAAACTACCCTACCAGCATAGAATTCTACACAACTTATTATTGACGTATGTGCCTTCAAGTCATTGTGGAAACTAGTTTCTCCAGAAAGAGAATGCTGAAGCATCTCTGACAAGTAGGGAAGGCGGGAGGCAGTTTATGATCTATGTGGAACTAGATTCGAGAGAATCATTTGTTTAAAAATACAAAGAAATATAAACGTAGGATGGTCAAAGGATTGACATTTCTATATGAATATGCATATGTAGGGCTGTAGAAAAAACAACGGATGAGTAGACTAACTGTAATAGGAATTTATCATACAAGTCATGTGATAAAGAGAGAGGGATGGAGAAACCTTCATCAAAGCCCATACGCTAAAATGAGCACGATATTCCTGATAAGTCATGCCTCCATTACCAACTTCCAACATATCCGGATCTGTCCACAAAAGGGTAAAATAAATAGCAAGCCTCATAAACAAACAGAGAAATCAACACCTTTAGACAAAATCATATTCCTACCATTCCAGCCACCAGGTCCTGCATAAGCTGCCCACTTATTGTTGATATCTGCAAGAGTAGTCATGCTTGAACAAAAAAGGAAAACACAAGAAAAACCAATCAGCATCATATTAGCACCACCTGAAAATGAAAGAGAAGAAAGATATGGTAGCGGTAGAGCTTTCAAACCACGTCACAAAAATTTGGCATCACAACTAACAAATAATTTTTTAAGAATTTAAAATCAGTACAAAGGAAAACTGTCTTAATTCTAAGTTCCATCAAAAAACTTGAAATGCAACTCTATGCAGGCAAAGTAATAAAGCTAAAAAAAAACTTCCAATATTTTCTAACCAGTTCAAAAGTTTTTCTGCTCAGAAGTTCGAGCAATGTGCTAAAATATGGTGTTTGTCAACATAAAATGAATCGAGGGGAATTACAGAAGATTAAAAATCTCGAGTAAAGAAGGAAGATTGATGGAAAGGCCTAGAACCTGACCTTGCCCATGTATCATTGATGTCATCTGTTGTACGCCAACTGTTTCCAACCTTGCCGGCCCATAATGCTGGATCATCAACACCCCTGCCAGCAGCAAAATCATAGCCCAATAAATTCAAAGATGATAGCAACAAAAAGTTTAAAAAGAAAATTAAAAAATCAGCAAAGATGTCTATAAGAACAAGCGTACCATTCACAAATTGAATAGAAAATACTTCGCCCAGTAGCATTTAGTGCATCACGCATAGGTGGGAATCTGAAAGTCATAAGTTAACTTCAAATCAGTAAGAACTAAGAAGCTTCCAATTTACAATCAAATAAACTATTGAGTATAATGAGGTACAAACCGCTCTATTGGTTTAATTCCCAGATTGTAACAGTTATCATACTTCAAATAATCAATCCCCTAGTAAAAAAAGAATATGAAGAAAATTATGAAATCAGATGGAATAATATGAACTTAAAAACTGAAGTGATAGTAGAATTCTATGGACAACCTAGAATTTCAAAATAAATAAACGTTTATTCATTAAAAAAGGAAGACGTCAATCTAAAATTTACATATTATGTTTTGTGGAAGCACGCTCCAATAAGTCACTCAAACAAGAAAAAAGTGTATATTCCAATAGGCCAATGATTTACGAAGAAATAAGGTCAAATTAGGCTATAAAATTCCATCTTGGAGGGAGAAAAGATGTCCAGCCCTCGAAAAGGTAGGACTGTGACTACAAGGAAGCATTAAAAATTGTTAAGAACAAGACAATTGACAAAATTCTTTACTGATTGAGGATGATGAGGCCAGAGAAAAATAATCTCAAAAAGCATATCTACAAATTACTTCTTTTTCCCCCTTAACATTTGGTCGTTACAAAACTGGTATGATTTTAACGCCTTAGGTAGGTAGCCACCATGGTTTGAACTCATTTTCTCAAAGTCATCCTTTTACTTTTTTTATACTTGCCCCAAGAACCACTAAGCAAACCCGTATACGTAAACCATACATACTGCTTCTTAAGAAAAGTATTGAATACATATTTCCAATATAAAAAGTTAAATTAGAATTACTCACCCAAGAAGCAAACAACTGTGCATCATCATTTTCATGGTAAAGTGACCCTGCTCGAACTTGGCAGGTGAAAAGACTGTCAGGTGTAAGAGAATCAAAATAAAAGTCATCAGCATGCACTTTCTATAAAGTAATATATGAGAAGCAAAAGAGAGAGATAACATTAACTCTTAAGCTTTAGAAGTTAAGTTGACATTTCTTCCTACCCAGCATCAGAATAGATTCCAAGCTTCAAGCCTTTACTATGTACATAATCAGCAACAGGTTTAATTCCTGACGGGAAAGCCTTGGGATCAGGAACCATTTGATCCTGCACATACAAGGATGGGAGCCTTAACAAGGAACAATGGCACTGAAAAGCCCTATTCCATGGTTTATCATGTAGAACTCTTTTCTTGTAAGATATTGCTGGCAGTTTCTATAATAGCATCACTGAGTTCGAATAGTTTGTCACTTCACATTCATACAAGATTAATTTACACAATGGGCCTCAAGGAATTTCACAGGCAGAGTAGGATCAATATTAAATTGGAGAATTACAACTCCATCCAATGTTTTTTGTTAAAACAATCTTCAAACATTGGAAAGTCAAATCTTCTTCCACAAAATGGAATTGAAATAACCTTTGAATCTCTCTTTTGAGTGTTCCAGCAATCATCTGCACTTATTTAAAATATAATAAGTACTAAATTAAAACACAACGTAAAGAAAAGTTGGCACTTCAAACAAGCTGGAAATGTACCGATGTTGACGTACACATAACCTAACTCAGCCAGACCCGAAGAAACAAGTGCATCCGCTGTCAAAACCAACATCCAAATAATGTTGAAACAGAAGCAAGAAAGAAAAAGACCATTATTATTGAGGAATAACTAACACACAACTCAAATATTGCAAAGTGATGATCTTCAAATAAGAAACTTCCAACAGAGAAGTCACATTTTTCAGGGAAACAATGACTTCAATTAGATTTATTGAATTCCAAACTTTATGGATTAAAGAACTCAATATACCTCAGGTAGCATGCACAATAATACGATGAATTAACATAAGTTATAAACTTCACGAGTAAACTAATTTTAGCAGGATAAACTAACAAGTTTGAAAAGGAAAAAATGTGCAAATTAACTCAAGTAAATATTAGCGGTCTCATAGAAACTTCAGTATATTAATCTTTCATTTCGAACAGGAAATATTGCTTTCCAAAGCAAATTAACCTGCAAAATGTAACCAATAAACTTAAAGATGTACTAATCATATTGAGCTTTCACTGCAGCTTTTCCAAATCACCCAGTACACAGAATATGAGGGGAAAAAAGAAAGGAAGAGAGATACCAGTTTCCTTGATAAGAGTTTCATTAATATCACAGGCGAAAAAATTCCAGCTATTCCATCTGAAAGGATACATAAAGACAATTATAAGCTTCAAAGCAAACCTGAAAATCACTGATCATTAAAAACATAAAGTCCATAAACTGTTTGGCAAAGCCCACAAACAAAACTCGATTCCCCCAATCGTCCATAAATTGAAAAGTTTCTACAAGTTCCCCTCCCAAATGAAACTCCAAATCACCTCTAAGCTTCTTCCATGATAAAAAATTTGAAATGAACTATAACCCAGTTGTTCAAAAGATAGGGAAAATCATAAAAGACTTAGAAAATTCAGAGATATGGAAAAAGAAAGATACCCCATCTGAGGCGTTCGAGCCAAGCCATTTTGAAGCTGCAATATGCCGTACTTGGAGGTATCAAAAATCCGATGAAATGATGACTTGAAAATCGATTTATCATAACCATTCAACAGTGACACTCTTCTCTCTGCAATCGCCAAAGACGCCGCCGAGAGTGATAGAATCAGTAAAAATACTGATTCAAACCTTACCCTCTTCGCCATTAATGGATGCTCCGATCTCCTTCCTTCCAGAAGAGGGAAAAAAGAAAACAGAACAAAAATGAAGGAACTGAGACAGATTTTTCTAGTAAAGGGTAGGATTATTATCTATCAATCAACTTTATCCTTTTGATTAAATTGAAAATGGGCTCAGTTTCTTGCTGAGGGTGCTCAAGAAATTAAAGTAAGTAGAAGATTCTTGTTGACCCACAAGAGAAAATGGCATCAAATCTTTTTTCAGGATAATTCTCCTGTCAAAATCTGTAATTTTCCCCTTTTGAATCGTTAAACATGGACAAGTGTAACGTAATAGAAAATTTCTGTAAGGAAAGTAAGATTACAAGTGAACATTTCTGGTCAATTAACAAGACAATATGACATTCGTTGCAGCTTTTATTGTTAAATTAAGCTAAGATGTTCCTCACGTTTCTATTTTTTAGGAATTTTTTCTGCTTGGAAATCTTTTTTTTTTTTTTTTTTTTTTTTTTTTTTTTTTTTTTTCTGTTTTGTCTAATTATGAGAAAATGAAATGGAATATCTCTATTCTATAGCTGAGGCTGATGATAGATTTTTGAGGCAGACAAAAAAAGCTATATCCAAACACAAAATAAAATGTCTATCACTATTTTTTTTTCTTTTAATCATTCAACCTTTTGTCAACTTGTCAAAACATCAACATCGCTCAACTAACGTAAAATAATTCATCTTTTTTAATAAGAGATGAGTCAAAAGAAATCAGAGGTCGAAATTCTCCACCCCAAATTTTTGTCCAAAAAAATGACAAAGAAGTCAGATATTCAAATCTTTGATCCTAAATTGTTATACTAAAAACAACTTATGTCAACTTTAAGCTTAGCCCAACTAATTAAATCCTACGTGTTTTTGCTTAATTCGAGCATAGCTTAGTGAATAATGCACCAATGAATTATATCTCATATTTCTATTCTCCACTTTTGCATGAACTAAAAAAATAGGAAAAAATCAATTTTGACCATAAACTTATCTGATTGTATAAATTTGTACCCTAAATCTTAACATGTAATAACTTTAACATGTAATAGTGTAAAAATCTTTATAAACTCATTAATTTTGATAAAATAAAGTTTTGCATAAAAATAACTTTAACCCATGCACAAAATAACTACTAAATGCCAAAATGAATATAGTTCAACTAGCATAAGGAACATACTATGAAGCTTGAAATTCAAGGTTTGATCCCCTCTCTCAACCTATCGTCAATAGTAGTAATAATAATAATAACTACTAAATAACTTTACCAAAATTCAAAATTTCAACAAAAAGAGAAGAAAAGAAAAGCTCTAATGTTGGTTATTTTTCTAAAATTTTATCAATTTAATATTGTATATATATGTATTTTGTAATTCATTGAACACATGAGTGGTTACTTTTTTTAACATGAGCAAAAATTCGTTAAAGAGTTAAAATTATAACACTTTTCAAAGTTGTTCAAAATTGCGATACTTTATCTAAGTTTGATGTGTTATTATGGAAGTATTGAAAGTTTATAGTTAAAATGGATACAACTGGATAAGTTTGGGGTCAAAATTAATTTTTTTCTAAAATATAAATAAATAAGGAATGTAATATTGACAAGAGGCCATAAGTTCAAATCTACCCACTCCATGTTGTTCAACATATAAAATGAAAATGATTGATGTGAAAATAAATATTAATAATAAATTTGTAAATTGAACAATATAGCTTAGTGGATAAGATTTTGATAGTTTGATGTCCACCTACAATTATTCAACTCAAAATTTATTTCTTTAAGTTAAAGTTACAAGTTCAATCTACGTACTTTCAAAATCGTGTGTCAAAACGGTTCTTAAAACTTTAAAAAGTGTCTAATACGTTCTCGACATATTAAACAAAATTTAAGTTAACCGTTCAAGTAGATTTACTATTGAATTTTATTTGTAGTATAAGACATAGCTTTTAGTTTTTTTTTTTTTGCCTAATAAGTCTATATGTTCTTAAAAAAAAAGTCAAATAGAACTTATTAGACACAAAATTAAAAGTTTAAGAATCGATTAGATACTTAAATTTTCAGTTAAAAGACCTATTTAATAAAGAATTGAAAGGCCAAGACATATAAGATATTTTTTAAGTTTAAATACCAAATTGAATAAACTTCCAAATTTAAAGATTAAACTTGTAATTTAACCTAAAAATATATTTATTAATTGAAATAAATTTTATATTTTGTTGATATTATTTTATTTTTTTCTTAGAAATATTTGTGGGTATTAATAATGTTATATCATATCTTTGTAAAATTGATACTTTATTATTTAGTAATTTGATATAAGAATTAGAAAAATAGACACTAATAGACACATATAGAAATCTATCAGTGTCAGTGATAGATGTCTATTAGTATACATCACTGTCTAGTGACATCTTGTTATATTTGTAAATAAGTTGGTTCATTTTTCTATATTTGAAAATAACCATATTTACATTCCAAGTTCTAACTAATAGTCATAGTGGTTTTTTTTCAAAAAAAAAAAAAAAAGTCGAATATTTATAGTAGTAATTATCTCACTACAATAAAAATAGGCTTCCATGACTTTAAAAAATTGTTATAAACACATTTCTTGACTCTTTTTTTTAGTTCTTGAATCCACATCAAAGAAAGTGCATCGATGACACATTTAAAATTTGTCATTATTGATTTTTTCATGACTTTTTAATATAGTCAACAATAACCATTTATTTACATTTACTACCTATCATGATAACATTTTCTATGACAATTTATTATTGTCAATAAAGACCAAAAATTGACTTTTTCTGTCAATTAAACCTTTATATTGACGTTGAAAATCTGTCAGAGAATTACATACATTGACATTTATTTATAATAATTGAAGTTTGATTGATGATAGTATTCCCATGTCAAATAGATATATTTCATGACATATGTGGAATGTCAAAAAAGTGCTTATAATGATGGATAATCATTTGTTTCATGTCTATCATTCCACCTATGTTTCCTCCAATTTTGACACAAGATACATACAAACATAAATATGAACTTTCATATATAACAAGGTTGGTACATTTATTCAAAGAAACTATATACAAGGATACTAGTAACCAAACTTTGGTAAGTTATTTACAAAGAAACTAAATACAACAAGTGTTACCAAAAATGTTTAGTACTATCCCAACAATATATATATATATATATATATATATATATATATATATATGTATGTATGTATGTATGTATGTATGTATATATATATATGTATGTATGTATGTATATATGTATGTACATACATAACTTGCTTGGTGATTTCCTCACGTCAACACATTTGTGCAAGACCTATTAAAAAAAATAACCTTCATTTTAGAACTCAACCCAATACCTCAATGTCAACAATAATAATAATATTTGCAGGGTATGTATACTTTATTAATGTTCACAATTTCTCTTCGCATGCACTTTAAACAATCAAAACCACAGTTTAATAAAATAAAGAGGCTTATCACCTAAATCTAAACAAAATCAACTTGGTGCTTCACTGAAAGAAATGTTTGAAAGCGTTCAAAATCAATCCAAATCTACTAATAAGAGCTTCCAAGAATTAGAAACCAATTTAAATCACTTCAACTATGTTCAAAAAGGCCTAAACATAACTTTAATACTTAAAACTCACCGAAATAGACTTAAAACTTCGCTAAAACAGTGCTCGAATTGGTCTAATATCATTCATTGCTACAAAAAGAGAAGTTCTAAAGTTTAGAAACTAAACTATAACATTTAGAAGAGTTGGATAGGAGTTTAGAGTGTTTTACCCATTGTATTCTGTCCAAAAAGATCTGAAAGCTTTCTAGATGGAATTCGAACAAGCTCAAACTTGCATATTTGAAACCAAAAAGGAGTGGGTAACATTAAACAGAGGTAAAAAATGTCACTCTTCAATGACTGTTAATTCTAGCCATAAATTAGTGACACAAAAAAAGTCAAAATAAAAAAAATCTGAAATTTTTCGTCTTTTCCCGTCAAAATCATGCATTTTTCGTTTTCTTACATTTAATGACTGTTATTTAAAGTCATAAATGAGTAACACAATAAAATTGTCATAAATTTTAGAAAACTCACAAAATTTCATTTTTTTCTGCCAAAAACGCATGATTTCGGCTTTATGACTGTTTTCTCTCCTCTCTATTTTTGTCACTATTCATGTTTCAAGGAAAGTCATATTTGTTGTAGTGTCTTGTCAAGCTTCTGTTTCCGTTTGCCTTTGGAAAAATTTCCAAGTTCCAAATTTTTTATGTTTCCTTGATTCATTAGGTTGGCTATGTTAAAGCATATATGCATTTCCCCCTAATATTAGAGGATGGGTAGTTTGTGTGATTCATATTGAAGTATTCAAGAAGTTTCTATGCATATATGGTAGGTTCTAAGCTCTAACCACACTAGTAGCACTTATATCATGATTATGGAGAACAGATTAACTTTTTTTTTTCTCAAGTTCAACAACATTTAAGGTAGGAGATTTAAACCTCTATTCTCTTTGGTTAAGTAGGATACATGTGTTTATGTTAGTTGAGTCACACTCATTTTGGGTTCTACATATTCCTTTATATATTGAGACTTTTTTTTTTCCTATCATTTTCCATTTAAATGCATCCAACTTGTGAATCTTGTACAAAGCTCATGGTAGATGAGATAAAAAAAAAAAAAAATAGAGTCAAGCCCTTGTCTAGAAATGGTAAAGCATATCGGTGTGTTAAGATTAGAGAAGATAAGCATCGATGCTTTTAGGTAAAAATGGATAGGGTTGAGGGTAGGGGTTGATGCAAAATTTGGGACAAGGGAAACACACTTGGCCCGTCCCTCACGTGACATGATCAATTGAATTTATAATTTAGGAAAGAGAGAACTTGCAAAACAAAGAAAAAGGACTCTGATGCTTAAGTCAGGAGAATTATAGAATGGAGAAGAAGTTAGAAGTTTTAAGTTGCTTTGATGGAACTATTATGGTGTATTTAGAGGGGATCTAATCTTTCCACGAGGATTAGGATATGAGATTTTTTTAATCATAAACAAGATCAAATCAGCTTTTCCTATTTCATTATTTTGATTTTTGGCTTTATTTGATCATGCCAAAATGCACCCATAACATCCCTGGAGAGAAGATCCTAAGAAATTAATTTCATCCATTGAATTTGATTCAAACTCATTTAATAAGAAAAATGAAAAACTCAATCTATACAATTCAGTGGCTACATCAATCTAAATTTTCAAGTCTCATAGTAAATTCCACAAAGTAAAAAAAAAAAAAAAAAAAAAAAAAAAAAAAAAAAAGAAAAAAGAAAAAAGAAATAGACATCACATGTTTTGATTTTTTGTCCCCAACTCAATAATCTTCACCATCCCAAGTAAAAATTCCATTTCTTAAGCTCATCAAGGTCTCCTTGCCTAATAATTTTATAAACTCTCCTCTTAGTTTGCTTCCTTCTCAACTATTATTATTTTTTTTACCTTTTAATGAATGTAGGTAATATATCTTAATTTATAATGTATGATGAACACTCAAAGTTTGAAGTTTCATGGTGCTATAATTAAGTGGGTATCATAGGTCTGCTCTCTATTTATGATCAAATGTCATATATAAATCTAGATCATATAATGATATACAGACAAATAAAAACTAAGCTATACTTTTAATTTTATATAGAAATAACCCCCTACGCAAAAATGTTCTATCATCCGTGCCTTTAAGATTTTGTAAAGAATGAAAATGTTGTATTTCAATATACTTTTTATTTTATATTCAATTATACGTGTGAAATTATGAGTGAAATATAGCTCAACTTTCTACGTTCAAGACTTTATATGCACGATTGATATTTAAATATAAAAGATATATGTCAATACAAATGACTTATAATATAACAATGTAATACGTAGCAAGGCAAGTTTAGTTCAGTGGTAATTGACATGTATTCTCTTCTTTAAGATTGAAAGTTCGATCTCCATCTCCATAATTATTGCCCTGAAAAAATCATGTTGTAAGTAATTTGAATTTCAGTCTATCAAAACTACCCTTTTAAAAAATGGTTCCAACTATGCAATGTAGAAATTGCATATGGGAACTTTCTAGGCTCAAAATAGGTCATGAATATGCCTAACTTAATAAAGTCAAGGACTTCACTTTATCAATTTTAGAAAAGAATGTGAAATAATAATGCAAATCTATAGGGCATGATGCCAAATCTTGCAAAAGAACAGTGGCAAAGATTTCTACCAGACCTAGAAATGATAAATTCGATAAAAATTACCTTTTTAATCTTTTCAATAGTATTTGAGACGCCAACTTAAAATTGGTAGAGTGAGTTATTATAACTTACTCTGTGTTTAAGGCACCAAATATAATAACAGTGTTTACAACTATAACCTATAATTAAATAAGTAAATACTATTTCAAATCCGTCTTTACTACAACATTTACTATTTGTTATGGTATTTACTATTTTTCCACTCATCCTCACTTCTTTTTTACTATAATATTTACTATTTCCTATTCAAGTAATTAAAAATAGTTTGCACCCCAAACTTTGACTATAATAACCAACCCAACACTCCAAACACCTCTAAGTGTTTTGGGTCTAATTTTCATTAGGTCATTAATTTTCAAAATGTCAAATTTGTGGTTATTAAATTTTGAATTTGGTTTCAATTTAGTTTCAATGTTTCAAATGCTTATAAATTTACCGTTGATATATATGAATTTTGTTTCAATTTGGTCCCTAGGTTTCAAAATTTACACTTTTAACCTCAATTTTTTTACTAAATACTTATTGACATTAACGTCTATTAATGGATTTTAAATAGTTATGAGATGAAAATTTAAAATTAATATTTCTAACGATGATAAAAAATAAGTGAAATTTAATTAATTGTAATTCTCTTAATTTGTTTAAATTAATTAAAAGACAGTAATACTAACATGGAAATTGAGTATTTTGTGAAATCATGTTTAGAAGTGATAAATTTTAAAACTTAGAGATTAATTTGAAACAAAACTCAAATTTTAAGGGAAAATTGTAACATTTGCTAAATCAAAAAGGATTAAATTGAAATCAAATTTAAAACTTAGGGACTAAATTGAAATCAAATTTAAAACTTAGGAACTAAAAATTTAACATTTTGAAACCTAGAGACCAAATAGAAAATAGACCCAAAACTTAGAAACTATGATCTAGGGTGAAAACATTTTTATTTATTATAATTTAAAACTACTCTAGACATAACTCAATTGTATATATGACATCGATTAAGAGGTTATAAGTTTAGATTCTCCCACTCTTAAATATTATAGTTGAACCCAATTAAAAAATATATTTTTTTAAGAAGTTAAAAAAAACTATTATAAATTATATTGTACAAGAATGTGATGCCAAAGATATTCATCTCATTAATGAGAATTTCACCTAAAATATCAACTTTGAGTTTATATTCTTCATCATTAAACGGCAAGAAAGACACCATAAAGTTGTTACTATAAAGTTAATTAAACTATTTATTAAAAACAAAAAATCATGGATGATACATTATTTGCAAACGGTACCTTCGAAAACTTTGGAGTTAACTTTCAATTATACACTTCAACTTTTGTGTATAAAAAAGAAAAAAAATATTCTCCCATTTTGAAAAGTTTCATTTCAATTCTCGAATTTTCAAACTGTTCAAAAAATAATAATAATAATAATAATAATAATAATAATAATAATAATAATAATAATAATAATAGTTATAAAGGGGAATTTTTAAAAATAGAAAAACAAGAGAAATTATTTACACAAAATAGAAAATTTGTTAGATAGTTGTGATAGACGCTGATAGAAGTCTATCAGGATCTATCAGTAATAGAAATTATAGAAGTCTATCACGGATAGATGCAGATAGAAGTCTATCAATGTCTATTAGTGTTTTTTTTGCTATTTTTAGTAAATAATTTGAAATTTTTTCTGTTTTTGAAAATTTCCCTAGAAATTTTTTATCTCTCATTAAAATGAAAAGAGCATAGGAGACGAATTATTAAAAAAAAAAAGTTGTCAAGCATACACAACTTCGTTCGTAACCCAATTTAAACTATTATAAAAAAGATGAGATCGTCATTAATTACTACTCATTTCAACTCAAGAGATATCTTTGATGATAGTACAATAGCATTTAGAAAATTAATTTTTTTATGCATCAATTATTAAGCACATGAATATTATTTTAATTTTAGGAGCAATGGGTGTAATGACCCGACTTCCTAGAACTTGTACTAGACCATCACTATATACATGCATACATCTCAAACGACGCTTTCCATAAATTAAACAAAAAATTAAACAAACTTTATAAATCAAATTATTTTCATAAATTCTAAATAGCTGAAAATAATCTGATTAGGGTACCCCAAGATTTATAAAAAAAAAAAACAATTAAAGAGCATAAATTCTTAAGAAACTAAAACGTTAGAGATACTGAAAATTGAAAAGAAAATAAATCTTAGACAACATGGACTGGCTTTTAAAACATGAAAACTATGCGAAAGCTACTTCTGATCTCTTGACACTATCACAGATTCTTCTTGTCATGCGCTAATGCATATTTTTCCTTACTTGAAAAGTATCCTAAGAAAATGGTGAGTATAAAAATACTCAGTAAGTAACCCCACTATCGGGGTTAGGCTATGCATTTATGTCCTTTAAATGCAACATACTAGTGGAACATGCATACTCCAACTTATCGTACATAACTATCTGAGTGAATAGTTAAACCCGTCCTACCGTAGGTGAGTTGTACCCACAATCTCTAGTGAATCCTGAAGGAGACACAAACCTCTGGTGAATCCCGAAGGATACACAAACCTCTGGTGAATCCTGAAGGAGACACTACTTCTGGTGTATCCCGAAGGAACACAACCTCTGGTGAATACACGCTACAGATAGGAGAGTAATTATCACTAATATGCATAATTGACATCATACGTAAATGTCTCACAACAACGAATTACAACATATCTCATGAATACATTATCATGCTCATATACATCCCTTTACCTCAAATACATCACATGCAAACATAAGTATGGCCACAGAAAAACCAACAACAAGTTTCTAACTGTATCACCAAGCACGAAAGCAGTTCCAGTAGTAAGATTACTTACCTCAATTTAAGTCCAGTTAATTGGCTAACCAAACTTCTTTTTGTCTTGAGTAAAAATTTTGAACCAACCTAAGCATAAATCAATTTAACATCAATCTAATAACATAATCCACTTCCACAAAACACAAAATCAAAAGTCTCCAAACCGCTTATCCAAAGTGTCGGCTCAACTGGAACTACATCTGAGCTTTATTTACGAAATCTAGCCTAAACATGAGCCAAAATGAAGCGTTTCAAACTCAAATCTATAACCAATCAACAATTACATTCATGCCAAACTAATTGGGTACTCACAAATTTGCAAGAATCCAAACTAGCTCACCAACAACTCACTAATTGAAGTTCTTGCTGGACAATGGTTCACAATGCTCAAATCCTCTAACCTAAAATCCAAAATCTTGTGGGTATTAATAAATTGGAGCCATAAGTGATTGAGTATTCAAGACACCTCAAATCTCACCAAAATACCAAGATCTTACCTAAAGAAATCAAGAATCAGGTGAAACTTAATGGGGCGAAGGTGAAAGAGGTGCTACTAGCGGTTAACAACAACCGGACGGAGGCGACCGCATGGCATGAAGGGATTAATTCCCAATTCAGAAGCGATTGATCACTTTGTCTTTGATTTGGGATTAGAAATTCAAAATAAATTTTACAGAACAATTAGGTTAAGCAAAAATACCTTTGAAGAACACCACCAAAAATGGCTTCCTTGCTATATCTCAAGAGTAAGTTTAAAATGGTGGGATTTTGAAACTTTTTGGCAGGGAGTTTTCACAGAGAAGTAAATTGAGAGAGTGATCCTTCAAAACCAGGTTTCTGAAGAAAAAAAACTTCAAAAACCCTTTTTTTTAAGAACAAAAAAATATGTAAGGGGAATAATTTCCCCACACTTCACTATCTCCACCCTCTTGCAATTATGCAGGGGAGTTATTTTAATATTATTATTATCATCATCATCATCATTATTATTATTATTATTATTATTATTATTATTATTATTATTATTATTATTATTATCTATTAAATCATATTTAATATATATAATTTATTTAAATATTAATTAATTAAATTTAAATAATAATAATAATTAATTAATTAATTAATTAATTAACAATTAATTAATTATACATTTATGCATTTAAATCATATGTAAATGCATATCTCTCTCATAAACTATAGTTTTAATATGAATCACATTCACTCTAATTTTACTATAAAGTTTTAATATGAATCAAATTCACATTAATATTTGAATCTTATTCAAATATTGCTTGTTCTCTTAATATCTAGTTTAATCATAAATCATATTTATGATGACTATAATATATCATCATATATTATACTTTATATTAATCTTTATTAATATATAATTTTCTTAAATAATTTGAACAATCCAAATTATTCCAAAATAATTTAACCTTATTTTATCCTTAAAGAACTAACAAGGAGACCTAATGGACCTATAGATTAGAAGCTCTAATGATTCGATATTAAATTAATCAAACTCTTTAATTAATTAAATCAACATTCATTAACTGCAGATCATTCCACTAAAGACCCATAACTGCACTATTCGCACTGTAGATATATTTATGTGTCCAACGAATATAACCAATCATCAATAGTCAACTCTTTACATATTGCTCGTAATTACAGCTAGGTCAAAATTACCGTTTTACTCCTGTAATCACTTCTTTTTCCTTAAGCCCTACCGATCCTCTAATGAACAACATGTTTATAGTCCTACCATAAACAAATCCCTCTTGGGCCAACAAGAGGGTGGACTCATTGTTCAAGACTCAGAGTCAGCACTTAAGAGAGCAATTTATCTACTTTCTCTAAAAGCGGGAAGAAGTAAACTCCATCTTGTGTAGCTATGTTCCCAGCTCTCTACTTAAACAAGTCTCCACTCTGACCCATACAAATCAAAGGATTGCCTTCATAGACAGGAGTTCATAACTTACTCAGGATTGAGATCAAGTTATTTATGGTCATCTTATGAAATATTAGTCTCTACAGTTAACGGTGTTATAATGTGAAAATAATCATTTCGTGGTTCAGTCTTGTACAAACTCTTTATATAGGATACCCCCACTCGCATGTCTTCACATGAACGATTTGGATCAAATCATTTGTAACACTTTACAACTCATGTAACATTTACAGAGTGTGTCGTATCCGTAGTGTTACCAGAATAAGGCATCCAACCTTATTCATATACTGCAGACCTTTTAGGTTATAACTTGAACAAGATCCACTTGTATGTCTACTTCATACTGTTCAAGCTACATTTAATAACCTAGGATCTTAGTTTATTGGATTGAGTAAAACCGATCTAAAGATCAAATAAAATACATCTTATTTTATTAAATGAATAAATAAATTATCATGTACATTTTAGAAAGTTATGAGACCACCATGAGATTTAGGGGATAATCCCAACATGGCAGCGCGTTGCTGGAGTTGCAGCGGACGAAACCACGCACGACGGTGGTTGCTTCCGACTGGCATCAACCGGTGAGGCATTGGTGCGGACGACGACAACGACAATCGGGCGTGCGACACGAGGTCGATTAGGCGTGCGTCTGTGCAGAGAGAGAGAGAGAAGTCGCAGGGGTCGTGCTGCTGAAGCAAAAGAAGAAGAAAGAAATTGAAATTTCTTCTTTATTTTAACTCTATAAGCACTTCGAGGCATTAATAATATATATATATACACACACTTAGATTCCTTTTTCCTACACAAATTCAACTCAACAAAATAAATCTCTCAATTTAAAATTCAACTTCCACCGATTGAATTTCAACCCAAATCTTCAAGCTTGATTTAAATTGAATTATCTTCTCAATATAATTCAATTAAGCCTTAAAATTTTCAAAATTCATCCCAAATAATTAGAGATAATTAAATTAAAAATTACCTCAAAATTTGGATTGTCACATGGGTGACAACTTCAAAATGGGATTTTGTAAGCATGTCTTTCGTATTTAAGATTTTACAAATATGACAAAATATTAAATTCTGAAATTTTGTTAATTATTTATTCCAAAATTGCCTTGGTTACCAATCAACATTCTTATTCCCTTTCTTTTTCTCCCCCGTCAAGTGGCTCTATGAACCACCTCAACTGATGATCACTTTCTCACACCCGAAACAACTGCAATACCAAATCATATTTTATTGTTCCTTGTTGATGTGGATTACCTCATGACTCTGATCCTTGGTAAACCTTGAAGAGTGGTATCTCAACGATTCATCTCGCTTTTCAACTGATGCTGCAAATTGAGTAACTAAGTCACTCAAACTTTGCATATCAATTCTACCTCCAGTTTGGAACATAAACTGTCCAGCTAAAAACATGAAAATTCTTGCTACCTCCAGAGATTTTCCTGTGCAAACTCAAAAGAGTTGTTAGCCACCCCCATAATCAGTTCCTCAAGACACTTATCTGGCTTAGCAGACTGAACTTGTATCGACTCTTGGAGTGTGATCTTTGTTGAATGGGCCTTGTTGAAGTCCTTGGTATCCATAGCCAAAATTTTCTTCCCATCTAGGATGATAGGACTCGTAATCCCAAGGACTAGGGTACTCCTCCCTTGGTGTAGCCACTTGGAATTGGTCTCCAATGCAACCTCAGACATTGATCGCCCTATAAACGTGTTGTCGTTAATACACACTTATGGGAATTAAAAAAAAAATTATAACTCCTAACTTTATCAACCAATACTAAGAATGTAGCATAGATGCAAGTTCATGATCGTCCTCAGGGATCTATCAGATATACATGCAATTGATCGAATTCACTTTATTTTGAATGAGGGGTTTATAGAAAGAAAAAGAAAAAGATGCAAGAAAGTAAAACGCAAGAAACTAGAATATTTTTTGTATTTATGTATGTGAGAGAATCAATTCAAAAAGATATGTGATTAGGAACAAATTCAATTAATTTCTTTCATGAATCAAAATAGTTTCAATCAATTCAAGAACCATAACCAATTAGAATTGCACACCTCAATGACCTAATTCGTCAAATTAGTCCAATTAGGGTTTCAATTCTAATTGCCCTAATTCGTGAAACAAGAATCACTCCTATTTAATCCTAAATCCAATTTATGCATTTATTCCTTAGTGGCATTCAATACAAAATTAAATTTGCATTAAGACTTAAGGTTTTTGATGTTGCGACCAATTAAAGACCAGATAGCCTCGTCATCATCAATTTGATTCATGGTTAAACTCACTTAGTTCATAAAAGCATAATTCAAGAAAAAGTCTTAGAACTAGGCATGAATCCCTCATTTTGCAACTTATTTCATAATTGGATTGCTTATCGCATTATGAAAATTTGCATACAAGAAATTGAAAATTATGAGTTGTCAATTCATTCAAATCAAGATCTATGGAGAATATGCTCAAAGTTCAACCAAGATTCAAAAATTCATTGAAGATGGAAAGGAAATTCTCAAGAAATTGCATGAATTATAAACAATCAACTAAAGAAATTACCTTACAAACTTGTATCTTCAAAGAATCTTCAAGAATTTGTGGAAGATTACAAGTGAAATTGAGAGAAAAATGAAGAATTTGGGGAAAAGCTCTCGGATTTGGCAGAATTGTTCTCTGAAATTCGAGTGGGAAAATGAAATTTGATTTATAAAATCATCGAGAGCCTCGTAACGGTCTACTGAGCATAGCTACGCTTGAAGGTAGAAGCCATAACGTAGGCTGCGTTGTGGGGAGTGAGGTGACGCTGAGTTGAATTGCAGAGGCGCGCGTGGGGGCATTTGAAATTGCGTCAAATTATGTACCGTAGCTATGCTATCCATGGGCGTTGCGACGTTGCCCTGCTTCGTGCTCCCAGGTCTTCACCATAAGGCAGAGCGTAATTGGGGCTCAACGACGCTCTACTTCAGGTGCAATTTTATAATTTTCATCCTTTGTTCAATTTTGATGCTCCTAAGCTCGTTTTTTTGTCTGTTCTTGCTCCAAATGACTCTTCTACTCTTGGAATGATTGATACCTATAAAAATAGAGAATTAATGCATAAAAATCACTAATTATGGTAGAATTAAGCTAGGGATTTAAGCACTTTTAGGGCCCTAATAGACATGCTTGTGTAGGATGCCCCCCAAGAGAACAATTCTTGTACATCTCTGCTTGTTGCGGATTTCTTCATACCATTTGACCAACCATGAAAGTCAACTCGACGAGTTGGTGTTTAATACCACTCACCGCATCACTAAGATTTGCTTTGTCGCCATTATACACTCAAGATTGATTTGGAAATCCTGTCCTACTTAACTAAACAAAATTCATTGTCTTCCCCGGCAATGATGCCAATTTAGAGGTCATCCGGAAGGAGGGTGGTGAATCCTTCTCCAACCCAAAAAATAATATTTATAATTATCGATCAATGCAGCATATACTACTAGGTAATATTAGTAGCATAACCAGGTCAATTCTCAGGGAAGCACGAAGATTAGTTTCACAAAGTCAATTTTTTAGTTAAAGTGATAAATGGGGGGTTTATATGGTTTGAGTGAGTGAAGTAAAGTAAGGTAAAGTGAAGTGATTGATTCTTTGGATGTAACCTAACTAGATGCTTTTAGATAAAGAAAGTGAAATCACCCTATTGTAACCTTGATCCTAGGATTTTGTCTACGCTTAGCCAACACATTTAGTAATGCTAAATTGAAGTCTAGAGCAATAAATCAAGTAACACATTTAGTTGTAATGCATATACTTGATAATTCTCCAAAAGAGCTATTTATAACTATTTATCTCGGCCTAAATCATGCTAGTCTTTATAAATTTAACATTTATTTGAGTTTTTAGATAGAAAATTGAGCAAAAGAGACCATCGAGACGATCTAGACGAAATTTGGGTCAAAATGGAGTACTAAGTGAAAGTGGGAGGCAAAACGATTAAGGTATAAAGGCAAATGGGACTTGGCGCCGCGACGCCCAAACCCGAGAGCCCTCTTTGTCGTGCATGTGGGGTAGCGCCACAACATCCCCTAGGCACTATGACACTGCACTCGTGCCCAAGACCCAGATGGGGCTGGCTTAGCGCCGCTGCTCCTCAGCGTTGTGGCGCCAACACAACCCTATATATATGGGCCAAATTTTAGGGCAAAAAGGGGGATGGAAAATACATGCAGGAAGAAGAGAAGCTTGGGGATGTAGTTCCAGCTGATTTTTCTTCTCATTATTCCATCTTTTAGCTTGGGTCTTTAATTTCTTTTTGGGTTGCAACTAATTAAGAGTTGGAGCTCCCCCTCTACCTTTTGTCTATGGATTGTAGAGGTAAGTGAGTTTTCTAGTTTTTGGGAGCAAGAACCCGTTGTAAGTTTCTTGAGATTTCTTTTGATTAAACTCAATGCATTTTAGATTTATGTTCTTTGAATCTTGTTCATATTAGATGTATGTCTTGAATGGATTGACACCCCTCCCCTTAAATGTATGTCTTAGCTATGATTTTGGCTTGCACGTTTCCTTCCTAGATCGTCTAGCTTGAATCCCGAGTAGCAATGGTTGATTTGTATGCATGATAAGGAATGTAGGCTATCCATATACCTTAGATTGTATGCTTAACCTAGGTTCAAAAATAAATTGGCTAGTTAATTAGGCTACCTAATTTCTTAACCACACAATGGAACCCTTAATCTTAATCCAAGTGCTTTAGTTCTAAATGGTCGGTAACGAATCTAATAGGACTAAAGCATTTAGTTAATTAGGACTTAGGCTTTAATTAATAATTAGGGCGCTTAGTTGGTCTAACTTTATGATTTGGCTGTCTGTAGCGTTGATGAGTTGATTGAACCAAGTAAATCATTCTGAACCATAAATCAAATGCATGTTTAATTAAGAGTAATCGATCATAGTGAATGGATTAAATCTCAATAGCAAAAACGTTGTTCACTTTGTCTTTAAAATTGGGTAGGGAGAAACAAAAAACAATTTATTGAACAAATAGGCTAAGCATATATTATCAGAAAAAAATAGAAAATTACCTTTGAAGAACAGCTATCTTCACGTATTTGTGTGCAGTAACAAGGACATTACCACTCAGAAAAAAATAGAAAATTACCTTTGAAGAACAGCTATCTTCACGTATTTGTGTGCAGTAACAAGGACATTACCACTTGGGCTTCCTCACTATGCTCAAGGTATGATCAATTGCGGATGGTGGAATCCTTTTTTATTTTGCTGGGAAGATCAGAGAAAACACAAAGAGAGAGTACCAAAAAACGTTAACCAAATTCTTCAGTTCCTTTAAAAAGGAACTGAAGAATTAAGGGAAGTAACTTCCTTCAACCACGTTCCCCACTCCCGTGCATAACTGCATGGGTGTTTAATTTTATTATTATTGTTATAAATATTTGAATTAGATATAGATGTCCATAGATTTTATATCCTTAGATATTATTTCCAATATCTTTCCCTTGATCTTCTCCTTATATTAACTTTCATATCTTGTAAACTCTATAAATAGTGGTCATTGGGACCTTTGAGAAACACAATTGAATAGAGAATACATTCTGTCTCTACTTTCTCTTCTCCTTATTTGTTCTTTATTCTCTTGTTTTATAACAATTATTATTGTTGTTGTCGTTGTGTGTGTTGTTATGTTATTGTTATTATATTATATATATTGATAGATATATGAGCATGCAGTGAAAGCGAATTGGAACGAATTACACTCTAACATGCTCAATTTCTAGGATAAAAATGCATGTAAAAGAGAGAAAAAAAATTAGTTTTAAGAACACATATCCTTGTAGTTCAAAATTCTCCCTCAAATCTCAATGGAATTGATCACCAACAACTTGTAGACCACCACAAGAGTTTTCTCTATTATTCTCTGGCCTTAAATTGAATAGTGGGATCCAATTTTGTGGTAAATTTTAGAATAAAAAAAATTGTAGAGAGTTTTGGTTCTTATGGGTTTTGAACAAAATTAACACTTAATTAAGCAAAACCACAAACTCCAATCTCACCATTTTGAATTCTATTATATAGAGGATTAACATGCATAAAGATTCAACAAAAAATTCACAACAAATTGTTGTAATTGTAAGTGGGATTAGTGTAGCAATTAGGTTAACACACCAAGCAAGCAAAAATCTAAATGGGAAAATCTAAGTTTTCTTAAAAAATAAATTTCTTAAATTAATTTAAAAATTGAATTTTCAAAATAAAATAAAATAAATTTAAAATTAAATTAAATAATTAATTAATTTTATATAAATTAATTTAAATAAATAAATAATATTAATTTAATATCTAATATTAAAATAATATTATTTTCACAATAATCCCGATTTTCCCGAAAAACCAAATTTTTGAATATGAATATTTATTCAAATTTTTAATATTTAAATCATACTAAAATATTTCCAACTCTCTTTATTTGTTTAATTCGTAATTAAACGTCTATATGTTTAGATATATCGCATATATCCCACATTTATTCCCTAAGCCGAATTTGAATGTTTCAAATTCATTCACCATACTATCTAAGGTTTTATCCATTCATAAGCTAGTAGAGGGACCTAATGGACCTATAGAGATCATGAGCCAAACGATCCGAGATTAACCGGTCAAAATCCTTAACCTAGTTAACCAACATTTGGTTTGTGATCCAACCACTAAACCGAGTCCCTCTCGAGCCAATGAGAGGGTGGGACCCCTTGTTCAAGACCTAGAATTAGCACTTAGGGAAAAACCTATCTACTAACCTTAAGTCGGGTATGAGTGAATTCTGTCTTGTAGAATTATGTCCTCAGTTATTTACTCGGTCTTACCCCTGAAATGGGAGGCATATTAAATCGGCGAAGTCCAGCTACTCTCACCCATGCAGATCTAAGGATAATCTTGAATAAATAGGAGTTCCTAGTTAGCTCAGAATTTAGATCGAGTTACCTAGGTCATCAAATTGAAATAGTTGGTGTTAATAGTAAATGATGTTATAATGTAACAGTGACTATTTCGTAGTTCGGTCTTATGCAAACCCATTGCACAGGATGCCCCCACTCGCATGTCTCCACATGAATGATTCAAGATCACATTGTTTGTATCGAATACAAAATGGGTCGCATCCCATAGTGTCCCCAGGATAAGGTACTCAGCCTGATCCTTATACTATAGACGGTTTTGGCTATTTATTCGAACTTGATCTACTTTTATGTCTCTACACATAGTTCAAGTACTCATACTATGGCCATGAGTTCTTAGTTTATTGGATTTAGGGTTATGAAACTGCAAATCACATATTAAAATACAACTTTTATCAATAAAATTCAATAACAACTTTATTGATAATAGAAAGTGTTAAAAGTTTACAAACTACGAGTTTTAGGACATAAAACCCAATAAATATATAAAAACTAGTTATATATATATATATATATATATATAAAATCTAATAAGTAAATAATAAAATTAATTAATTAATATTTAATCAATTAATTAAAATAATAATAATTAATTAATCATGCATCAAATGCACATTTCTCTGATATACTATATAATTTTAATATGAATCACATTCACATTAATTTTATTATATAGTTTTAATATGAATCTAATTCACATTATGAATCTTATTCATCTATTGTTCTCTCTTATATATAGTTTAATTATAAATCATATTTATAACCAACTATATATTATAATGTATCGACATGCATTATACTGTACTTTATATTAATCTTTATTAATATTAAATTTCCTGAATAATTTGAACACTTCAAATTATTCCAAAAAATAATTAAATCTTATTTTACCCTTAATGAGCCAGCAAGGTGACTTAATAGACCTATAAATTAGAAACTCCAATTATTTGAGATTAGATTAATTAAACTCGTTAATTAATCAAATCAACATTCATTAACTGTGGATCACTCCACTAAAGACCCCAAACTGCACTCTTCGCACTGTAGATATATTTCTCTGTTCATGGATATAATAAGTCATCAATAAGTCGACCCTTTACAAATTGCTCGAAGTTACAACTGAGTCAAAACTACCGTTTTTGCACTGTAATCACTTCTTTCTCCTTAAGTCCCATTGGTCCTCAAATTTACAACCTATTTATGGTCATTCCATAAACAAATCCCTCTCGGGCCAATGATAGGGAGGAGCCCCTTGTTCAAGACCTGGAATCAACACTTAAGGGAGCAATTTATCTACTTTTTCCAAAAGCGAGAAGGAGTAAACTTCATCTTGTACAATTATGTTCTCAGCTATCTATTTGGACAAATTTCCAAAATAGTAGGCACATTGTGTCGGCGACATAGGCTACTCTCACCTATGCAAATCAAAGGATTGCCCTCATAGAGAGGAGTTCATAACATACTCAGAATTGAGATCAAGTTATTTATGGTCATCCTATGAAATGTTTGTCTCTACAGTTAACGGTGTTATAAAGTGTGAGTAATCATTTCGTGGTCTGGTCTTATACAAACTCTTTGTACAGAATACCCCCACTCACATGTCTCTACATGAACGATTTGGATCAAAATGTTTGTAATATTTACAACTCATGTAACAATTACAGAGTGGGTAAGGCACCCAACCTTATCCATATACTAATGACGTTCTATGTTATTACTTGAATAATCCATTTGTATGTCTACTACATACTGTTCAAGTTACATTGTATAACCTAGGATCTTAGTTTATTGGATTGAGTTTAGCAATCTAATTGTCAAATAAAAAAAATAACTTATTTTATTGAATAAATGAATTGTCATGTACACATTACAAATTACAATACCCCAAGAGATTTAGGGCACCAACCCTAACAGATAGAGAGTTGCATTGGAATCCTATCTTGCTCCTAGAACTTGAACCTTCCAATCCTAGGTTACATTTACCCTTTATCCTTTTACTTTCTTGTACTTTATCTCTATGCTACACATAACCCCCTGTTCAATGCGTTAACTAGGAAATCGACTTGATGAAACAAATTTTATGCTTCCCTGCGGATCGACCTAGACTTGCCACTAGGCTTGCCATCGTAATAGTAGGAGTACAGTTCAGTAATTATAAAATGTTTTTGACTGGTTCTTTTGAAAATTAAACGACACCTCGAAGGGACCAACGTCAATACTAAACAGGTCAATCAACCACATTAAGTGTTAGGGATATGGTAAGATGCGTGTCATGCAAGTAATGTCTCACAAGTCAAACAATACGAGATTCATCCAAGTTAATTAAACAATGCTAATTGAATAGTAACCAAACAATTCCACAAGTTTAACTTAACATTGCTATCATGAGATTAAGGAGGTCAACAATTACGAATTGAGATTTTAATCTATAGTGATAAATCATGCAACCTTGTCTAGATCGTCAGTCCTTCACAAAGAAATACGATTAAGTGAATAAATCAAGATGAACATCCATAGACATTGAATAATAAGGAATTAGAAACTCTCAAAAAATTATAAAGGGTTCATCCAAAATCCTTGTACTAAAATATGAGTAAATCAAGATGAACATTTATAGTCAAGATCGTTGACATCGAGCTGATATACAGTTCAAAGAAAACATCCAAAAGCTAAGGAACAACTAAGAAATAAGAGGAAAATATCATAAGAGGTTGCATGCCTCGAGTAGGAACTCTGCTCCCTCTCCTTGCACCTTTTAAACCTAAGAGAACCTTCTATATATATAGAAAAGGTAGTGGTGTCACGGTTCTATGGCCTTTTCATCTGTAAACCCTAATTTCTGTATATGTTGGGCATCGAGGCATTATAGAACAACATGCAACATTGCTGCGATTCCAAGCTTTTGTCTTTAGTGTTGCACCTAGCACCAATGCTAGGACTTCAGGGGCATATTGGTCATTTTGGCCTCTTTTTCCTTTTGAAAGCTTTGTTTAACTCTAATCTTCACTATTTTAGCTCCTTTTGCATCCAAAGAGTCTTGAAAAGCTTATTTTGTCCAATTTTATGTGTAAGAATTCATTTAAACATCATTTAAACGTTAAATATATAAGAATTAACCTGATCTGGGCCAAGAAAGATTACCCATTTAGGGAGCTATGACCGAGCCGACCAACACTCCCATGCCTAAGTTAGTATAGAGAACATATAGTTCAGCTGAGCACAAAAGTAAAATTAGGGCTCTCCTTTGGAGATTACTTACTTTTTCCCTTTGGGGTCATCGAATAGGGCTATTTATAATGCCCTTTCTGTGGCATGCGTGGTTACATGTAACTCCGACGATATCAGGGTGGTTGCGGTGCTCGAAGTTTTTAGGAGCCTATGAGCACGACTCGATTATTTATCGATTAGTATATATGTACTAGCTTAGCAGGTCAACTTCGGACATGAGGCTTTGACTCTTTTCCCTTTTAGGACCCACATTTTCTCATAACACCTCTCAATTTTCTTTGGGTTTGGGCCTGTTAGTGGTCTTTGGGCCTTGCTTGGGACAACCCTCAACACATTATATTCATGAGTGATTATATTAATTACAAATATGCTTTTTTTACCTACATATTTGGAAGATTTTCGATAAATCATTCTCATGTCATTTTTTATAATCTATCTGAAAGTGTTCATTGAAAAATAATCCAACTTTTTTAAGTGTTTTTTCTATATCAATTTGTTTTACCCCATAAAAAATACTTTTTGACTATTTACAATCACTCCATACTAAGACATTTTAAATTATTAACTTTTCAATTGTGCTTATAAAAAGTTTAATTTTGTTATAAGTGTATCTTTTATAAAAAAAGTTATTTCAAAACGCATAAAAGTTTATGTAACAACATGTCAGAAGCTTAATTATTTAATTGTACACTACAACAAAGAAATAGAGGAAGTCATTGTTCGTCCAAGCCGCCTCCGTCTGCCGTAAGCCGCTGCCGTAGGTCAAGCCACCATCCGTCGGAGTTCGTCCAAGCCTCCGTCTGTAGTCTCTGTCAACAAGGAAATAGAGGAAGTCGATCGGAGCTGCCGTCACACTGTGAACTGAAGTCGCGCGTGATGTTAGGGTTTGATTGTTGTTCGTGAATTATAAAAAGATAATTTAATTGTTTTAATTGTTTAATCCAAAACGATGTCATTTTGTGTAAGTGCTTTTACCAAAACTTTTTTTTTAAATTAAAAACCGAAACTTCCGTGCGTGCCAAATCCCAAAATTTGCTCAGTTTAGATGGCAGTTTTTAACCGTCATCTTAACTAAATATATGTGCACGAAAATTTCCAACTTTTTTCTATGTTTAGATGGCGGTTTTGAACCGCCATCTTAACTATGCTTACAATGACGAGTTTTGCCTGCCATCTTTTATAAAATTTCCATTTATGCTCAAAAAATTTCGTAAAAATAGATGCTTTTTCCAAAACCGACACCATAGAGTCAATCCATCATCATTTATAAAATACCAACTGACATCTAAAGCCAAAATTATTGTAGTGGTAGTTAAGTGGTGTCAATAAAAGCATAATTCAACTAGATATAAAGCATGCACTAACTATTTCAAGATCAAATGTTCCAGATCAAATGTTCAATTCTTCTTCCACGCATAATTAAGTGTTTGAACATTTAACCTCACTATTAACATAGATTGTGGATTTGAATTCACTTAGGGATACTAAGAGAATGATAAATAGTAAATTATTCTTTTCCTTTTCTAATTATTACCCAATAGTTAAAAGAAAAAGGATAAACAATGAATTATTATTTTCTTTTATCTAATGATTACATTTTTAAAAATTAGATAACCTTTAATTAGCCATAAATTTTATCCAGGTGGATTGAAATGATTTGGTTTGGCATAAATATAAAAATATTTTCTTTCTACTTTTTAAACATGTACCACAATAATAATAATAATAATAATAATAATAATAATAATAATAATAATAGTGTGTTGTGACTGATTAACATGCACCATCATGTCCAATCTTCCAAAAGCCTTAACAAACTTCAATTAAAAACTCCAGAATGTCCCTATCCTTAGTTGCATGCATGATCACGTCATCCCTATATCATAATTTGATTCATAAACTCTGCCTTTTTTTTTCTTTTAATATATAAAACCCAATATGAAAAAAAGGTAAAATATACCTCTAAACTTTAGATGGTATCAACTAATTATTATATCAATTTAAAATTTAAATTCTAAACTTTTACAAGTGTACTAATTTACACTATTTTTAAAATTTTGTTAAAGAAAAATCTCATCAAAACTTACAATTTTGTATTCATTAAATTCCTTAATTTTCATAAGCGAATTATTTTAGGCCATTTATTATGATCAATTTGATAAAAATCATTCATGCATCAATTCTCACACGTGAGTAGAGTTCTTTAAATGTCGGTTTTACAAAAGAGACAATTGCAAATATAGCAATTAGATTCAAAGTATTAGCATATATAGCAACATTTTAAAAAAATGCAAATATAGCAAAGTCTATTAGTGATGGACTTCTATCGCTGATAGATTTTTATGGTTTAGGTGATCTATCATTAATAGACTTTGTTATATTTGTAATTTTTTAAAAATATTGCTATACACTTGGTTATTATCCCTAAAATTGCTACTCATTACAATTACCTTTTACAAAGTGAATGATTAAAATTGATACATGAATGATTCTCAAAGGAAATACCAACTAAGAATCTAAATGGACTCTCTTATAAAAGTTCAGAGGTTTAATTGATACAATTATAAATCATCTTACCTGATCTTTTTCACAACGAAACATAACGAAGGAATATAAATTGATACAATTATAAAAGTTCAAGATCTAAATTGATACAATTATTGGTTTAGGATTTTAATTCATCCAACTCAAAATTTAGAGGTATAAATTGATATTTTCTCTTTTTAAGTTATTATTACATTTGTTTAGAAATATCTTAAAAAGTTAGATATATGGCATTCTTAATGAAAAAGGGTTGAAAGTCTCTTTGATAGAAGAAAAATAAAGGGTTACGTGGGTGATTGGCACATTCTACTTTCTTCTATTAAAAACTTGAGATATTAAAATCGTTCCTATTGAATAGTGCTTTGCAGGAGGGAAGAGATGAATAAAGGTGAGCTATATACTTTAAAAGGGACCTAGAAGGAGAAGAGTAGGATTTATCATCTAAAGAAAGCAAGGAAAGAAGAACTTTTTATACAAGTGGAGAGGAAACATCTCCCCTATTCCATTTAGGTGGCTTGACTAGTTAGTGAAGCTATATTATGAAATGAATAATATGAAAAATATCAATATATTTCCCTAAATTTTATGGTTTGTATTCATTGAAACTCTAAATTAAAAATTGTATCAATTTAAACTCTTAATTTTTATAAGTATGTCAATTTGTATCAATTTAAACTTTAAACTTCTGTAAGTGTGTCAATTTATACACTTTCTATTGCATTCTGTTAGAAGAAAAAACACCATGAGAAACTTTTAGCTGTATCAATGAAATCCTAAACTTTCATATAAGTGAACAAATTTAGATTCTCAGTTAAGATATTCTTTAAGGATCGTCCATTTTTTAAGACCGATATTTAAAGAAGTCTACACATTTCTAAAAGATGATACGTAGATGGTTTTCAAATGGAATCACCAATGAAGGGTTCAAAATTAATTTTTTTATGGAAGTTCAGGAACTTATTAATACAAATTATAAGTTTTACACAATATATTCCAAATAAAATCTGTATATTAGTGTAAATCGATACAATCATCAATTCAGGGTTTTAATTGATAACTCTCAAAGTTTATGAGTATAACTTAACATTTATCTAAAAATAACCATATACAATTTAGAGTACTAAACCAAATTCTTCTAATTACCCTAAAAAGTCATCCTAACTTTTAAAAAAACACTGAGATTCAAAATTAATTGAATTCATATCAATCTATGTATAGTTTAGTAGATAAGATAATAATTACCATTTCAAAGATCGATAGTTTAATCTCCTACCTCGAAATAGTTAAAACTCAAAATAACAAAAAGACTTCAAAACCCAGCTTAATGATTTAACCCTAGATGAATTCATTGGGTTATGGATTTGATTAGATATTTTCGAAGAAGGCCTAGGTTTAAATCATTTGATCCATTTATAAATCCCACCACATTAGATCCTAACCAATTAGCAATGGTCACTCAACTTTTTGGCGTCACCGAAAGAAGAAACATGCAAATAGAAAAAGAGAGGGAAAAAAAGGTGAGAATAAATCTCATTTTTTTCTTCTTATAAACAATAATAATCATAACCCTAATCCCTTTCCCCACCAAAGAGAAAGATGGAGAAAGCATTTAGAAAAAAAAAATGAAAAAGAAAGAGACAATGCAAAAGTGGGAAAAGGAAAACCAAGGTAGCTAGCTAGGTGGTTTAGATCATTTGATAGAATTAGAACATGATATAATGTGGTAAAACATTAAATTATTATATAAAATGTCTCCTTTTAGAATAAATTATTCCTAACGGAAAACTACTTTTTCTCCAAAATGTTATACTTTTAGTTTTTAATTTTTGAGTTTAATTTCAATTTATATCTCGAAGTTTTAAAATGTTACAATTTTACCTATGAGATTTGAGTTTAATTTGTTTCTATTTGGCTCCTAGATTTTAAGGATTCATACTTTTAACCTTGATTTTTTATTAAATACTCACTTTCAGTCTTTAGATTTAATATTTATTGATTAATTTCAAATAATTAAAAGGGAAATTTTTAAAAATAAAAAGAATAAGGAAAACTATTTACACAAAATAGCAAAATTTTTAGATAGTTGGATAGACGCTGATAGAAGTCTATCAGGATCTATCAGTGAAGAAATGATAGATACTGATAGATGTTGATAGAAGTCTATCAATGTCTATCAATATTTTTTTTTTTTGCTATTTTCTGTAAATAGTTTGACATTTTTTCTATTTGTAAAAATTTTCCTAATTAAAATGATTATAATTAATTAAGTTCACTATTTTTATTCATCCAAATAAAATTAATTTTTAAAATTTTACTTCATAATTATTTAAAATTAATTATTAGACATTAACACAAAAGACTGTAGCAGTGGAAAATCAAGGTTAAAAGTGTAAAATTATAAAACCTAAGGATCAAATTGAAACAAAACTCAAATCTCAATGGTAAAATTTTAACAATTTGAAACCCATAGGCTAATTGAAATCAATTTTTTTATATATCCGTAAGTGTCTAAGCCAGGTTACGCGCACCTTGACTAATCTAACGGAACAAACCGCCTAACCCTACAACATTTGGATGTCAAGGAAACTCGTAAGATATTAATTCATAGGTAGGTGACAACCGTGGATTGAATCCATGACCTCTTAGCCATTTATTGAAACTATGTCTCCTTTTTTTTACCACTAGGTCAACCCATGATGGTTAATTGAAATCAAATTCAAAACTTATGGACTAAAAGTGTAATATTTATAGACCCTAGAGACTAAATGGAAACTATATCCAAAACTTGAAGACCAAAATGATATTTTCCCCTTATTTCAGTTATATACTTCCTAAATTTTGAAAAGTTTTCTTTTAACTTTTAATTTTAACATGGATCCAAAACATACTCTTAGTGAAAAAATTTCCCTTAAAATGTTGAATAGAAAATTGAACACTACATCTTATGTGTAAATATCATTTTATATCATCATTAATGTGACTTGATGTGATAGCTAATCTGTAAAAGTTATTTTTGAAAATGATGTTGTAAATGAAATTGTAAATGGTGTCAATTAAAATTAATAGTAATGATAGTCTTAATATTTGGCAGAATTCTAAAATGCATACTTATGAACTAATTTGTACTTTGTTTCAAAAATACCTTTAGTTTATAACTTTAATTCTTAAACAAAGTCCTAATATACTTTAATTTAGTATAACGTTACCTATTGTAAATCTAAATTGTTAGTCTCAACTTTCCTTTAGTTTCCACAACCCTTTCCATGTAAGCTTCTCTTATCCATGAGAGAGAGAGAGGGAGAGAGAATTTTCCAGTCTCTTCCACAGCCACTTATGCACAAACAAAATGTTTAATTGAAATCCAATAAAGTAACAGAGACAAAGAGATGCAAAATGTGGTCAAACTCTATCATTACCCCACCATTAGTGTGCATCTGTGTTTATCTAAACCCCATGAGAGAGAATTACGAGAAGAGTGATAAATAGAGAGGAAAGAGTAAAGCCAAGAGACAGAGAGGTAGAGATGAGAGAGAATTAAAAGAGAGTGTGAATGGAGGGAGGGAAAGAGAGAGAATGTGAAGATCATAAAGAGAAGTTGGTTATCATAGCAATCCAAAACTTTGTGTGTCTGTAGACACACACTAATACCACGAGTTCTGTGATTCAAAAACCCTACTCTTAATCGTTGTACTAAAAAAAGAAAAAGAAAAAAAAAAACTCCAGAATTTTCAAAAGTTTCATTAATATTGTTATCAAAGAAAGTTGAAAATTACCTTTACCACTAGTTTTTGGACGAAAACCTGTTAGAAACAAATCTGTCAAACTTGGCTAAAATATAAAAGAAAGAAGAAACATATTTCCCAGAGTTGGTACCATCTTTATATTTTCTAAATTATTTGAATTCAATGTATCGAGTATGAATCCTATTCACCATTAACACATAACATGAAAACATAATGAATAAAACCAACAGTAGAATAAAAAACAGGGGACGACATGTAACAATACTAGAGAGCCAATCAAAACAGAAAAGGGAGAGGATAAAGAGCTTTGAAAAACTGAAAGATTCCTACAAGGCTACAACACAGATTGACAAATCATCCTCTCCCAAAATCCACGTCACACTATTGACTTACACCGTGGCTACTGACTTCATCCTCAAATTAGAGGGGAAAGCAATGAGAGCCCGAGTCTAGATCGAAGATAGAAAATTAATTGGTTGCGTTCAACTGCCCTGAAGCGTCGTGGTGCTAGCCTTCCAAGGCTTCTTTGCCTCTCTTTTGCCCCAATTGATTCTTTAGGTAAGTTTTAACTTCATGATTATACAATAAAACCTTAATATTGTATAAAACAATAAATACCAAGATCTTTGAACTAGATGATTTTCACAATAACATTAATTAGAATAACATACCTTGATCCATGATAATAGTCTTCTAAGGGATTGTATTTCTCTCTCTTGGTCTTCCTTTAGAACTTAATTAGGTTTCTTGATGAGGAGAAAAGAACTACTTCATGAGGCAGAGAAAGGACCAATCCCTAGGGTCTTTATATAGACACCTCCCATCAGGGTGTTTAATTAGGGTTTTATCTTTTATTTAATTTAGGAATTATCTTTTACTTAATTGGCCTAATAAAATAATAGGCCTAAAAGATAGATTAGTAGATATTGCACATGGGCCACATTAATGATAATATTAAATTTAAAATAAATCTAACACTTTAAACCTTCGTTTGAGTCTGTTTCAACTCAGTTTCTACTCTAAGAGGATGTTCTATTTCTTTTGTGCTCGAGACCTGTAAAGTTACAAAATAAACATATAAAACTAAGGAACGATCCCGAATTAAGGGGAGCGAGCTAGCACATTTTGGGTGCTATCCAACCACCCTCAATTTAGTGTGCTAGTGATTCATGTCTCAGAGAACAACATATTAGAAACTTAAGTAGAAACATTCTAACATATTCTTTTCAAGATTGCCATTCAGAAAGGCCGTCTTGACATCCATTTGCCAAATTTCATAGTCATAATATGTGGCTATGGACAAGAGAATTCTTATAGACTTAAGCATAGCAACAGGGGAAAAAATTTCCTCATAGTCAACCCCTTCCCTTTGGGTATAACCCTTTGCTACAAGTCGAGCTTTAAAGGTCTGTACCTTACCAGCTACGTCCCTCTTTCTCTTATAGATCCACTTACACCCTATGGGTTTAACCCCTTCAGGTGGATCTACAAGTTCTCATACTGAATTGAAATACATAGGCTCCATTTCAAGGTCCATGGCTTTTACCCATTCGTCCTTATCAACATCATTCATTGCCTGTTTAAAAGACAATGGATCCTCGACACCGTCGTCAGGTACGACAACCTGAGTTTCTGTTAAACCCAAGTAACGAGAAGGTCGTGATACAACCCTCCCACTGCGTCGAGGCATTCTCAACTCTTGAGAAGAATGAAACAGACCTGAAGTGTTAGGTCCTTCATCAACTCTTGTTGAAGAACAAGCTTCATCAACAACTCTTGTTGACTCTTCAGTAGCTTCATTTAATACTAATTTGCTCCGTGGTTTATGATCTCTCATGTGGTCTTCTTCCAAGAATGTAGCATTTGTCGATACAAATATTTTTTTATCTTGTGGATCGAAGAAGAGACCACCTCTCGTTTCCTTAGGGTAATCAACAAATTGGCATAATCTTGAACGAGGTTCCAATTTCTTAGGATTTGTCACGAGCACATGTGCAGGACAACCCCAAATTCTGAAGTAGCACAAACTAGGTTTACGCCCTCTCCATAACTCGAAAGGTATTTCAGAAACACTCTTGGAGGGAACGTTGTTTAAGATATGAACTACAGTCTCTGCTGCATACCCCCAAAACGAGGTAGGCAATTGAGCATAGCTCATCATTGAACGAACCATGTCTAACAAGGTTCTATTTCTCCTTTCTGATACACCATTCTGTTGAGGTGTACCAGGTGCTGAGAGTTGAGATTGAATTCCATGTTCTATCATATAGTCTTAGAATCTTAAATCCATATACTCTCCACCCCGATCAGATCGAAGTATTTTAATTGTTTTACCTAACAGATTTTCAACCTCAGCCTTATAGTCCTTAAACTTTTCAACGGCTTCAGACTTATGTGTCATTAGGTATAAGTAACCATATCTCGAATAATCATCTATAAAAGAGATGAAATATTCGTACCCTCCTCGAGCTTTTACATTCATTGGATCACAAAGATCCGAATGTATCAACTCTAAAGGTTCTTTGGCTTTATAACCTTTTCCACTAAAAGGTCTTTTAGTCATTTTTCCTTCGAGACAAGATTCACAAGGAGGTAATGAATCATCTTCTAACTCACTTAGAAGTCCATTCTTTACCAATCTCCTGATCCTATCGAGATTTATGTGACTTAATCTTAAATATCAAAGATAGGTATTGTTACTTGGAGAAATTCTTTGCCTTTTAGATTGAGTATTAGCAGTTTTAAAATCTCATGATTTAAAAGTGCTTTTGTTTCAGTTGGTCTTAACACATATAAGTTGTTTTCTAATTTAGCAGAACAAATATGTACACCATTTTTTGAAATGAATGCTTCATTTGTTAAAAAAGTAATACAATAAGATTGTTCGATTAAATAAGAAATAGATACAAGATTTCTCTTAATTTTTGGAACTATGTACAAATTTTCCAAAAATAAATATCTATTTCTAAAAAACAACTTTGCAGCTCCTACTGCACGAGCTGAAATGACGTCTCTCGTTCCAACCTTGAGCATCATCTCACCCTCCTCGAGCTGCTGGAAGGAACTAGTTTCCTGAAATGAAGAACAAACGTGGTTAGTGGTTCCTGAATCAAGTATCCAGGCATTATAGTCATTTTCCACTAAACAAGTTTCTAAGTCAAGTAAATCATATTTACCTTCCTTTTCCTTCTTCTTCTCGGCGAGGTACTTGGGGCAATTGCGCTTCTAGTGACCATCCACATTGCAGTGGAAGCACTTGTCCTTGTCAGCCTTCTTGGCCTTGCCCTTGCCTTTGCCAGCAGCGGGAGCCTTCCCTTTCCCTCTTTTCTTTTGGATCTTTTTGGGACCAGAAGATGAAGGAACAGACTTAGTTCCAGAGGTTGAACCCTTGTGGAACTTCTTGGAATGGGCAACATTTGCCTCTCCTTCTTTCGGTCTCTTATTTTTCATAAGAGACTGAAAAGTCTGTAGCTCATTTAGGAGGGTAGTTATGGTGTACTGTATTTTATTCATTACCGCATTGCTGCGGAATTGAAGGAAACTCGTCGGAAGAGATTCCAAAATAAAGGACACCTGACTTTGCTCGTCTATGACCGCGCCGTTCATTTCAGCAACGTTGAAGTGAACCATGAGGTCGAGAAACATGTTCTCTCACTGATTGGTTTCCTTCATACGTGCGTTATAAACGTACTTGAGGGCCTCGTGTCGGATCTGTGTGGACGGTTGCCCAAACATATCCTGCAACGACTCCATGATCTCACGAGCAGTGAGCATGGCCTCATGTTTCTTGGTGAGTACGTTAGACAAACTCGCCAAGATATAGACTCGGGCTTTCATTGGCCTTCAGCTGGTCCTTGGTGCACCAGCGGATGCGGGATACGACGCGGGAGTTGAGGACATTCCTCAAGTAAGACAAACCGTAGATCTTCTATAACCAGAATCGTATTCAGGTTAGATTTCCACGTTGCATAATTTTCACCAGTTAATTGGTCGCTTTTAGTAATGTAATCATAGAGGAAGTCATGCTGAAAAATTAACAAACAATTGACCGTATTAATTATCTTTGTTTTAACCCATTACACAACATCCAATCAAAATTTAGCAAAACATTTAATCAAAGAACCAAAAAAAATGATTAAGTCTTTGCAATGATACTTCAGGGGTTTAGAGCAACAGTCACCGAAGGGTAATCAGTTACTCCTCTCTTGAATTGAGACAATCTCAGCTAATTACTAATTCCAGAATAACTCTTATTCCTATAGCTCTTAGCTACCATTAGTTTGGTCGAGAATCCATTAACTAGCTTAATGCATCTCGTAAGTGTAAACCTTTCATTTTCGGATCCCAAAGGTACGCTTCAATAGGCTACCGTTAGGAAAGACAACTGTTGAAGATTAACCTAAGAAACCCTATCCATTAATGGAGTTTGCGGTGTTCCGAATCCTATGATCAGGCCCTCCAAAGGGGTGGTCGCTTCAAGACGACACGCAGGTAGATCATAAGAATCTCACGTTGCAACCTAATGAAGGAGACCGTAAGAAACGTTGACACGTGTCCTTCTCTCACTTACTATGAACATTTTCCCTATTCACCTTGGTATTAACCCATGCAAACGCTTTCCGAAGGGAGTCTGCGCCCAAGGCGACACGAAGCCGAGCATGGATCTCACGGTGTGAACTCTTAGGAACGTGAGGAAAAAAAATTGATATATCATATATACCATTTTTCTCCAACTAAAATGTTCTACTTATTTTAGGGTTTTATTATACTTAGTTAAAATCCGGCTAATGAATCTATCTAAGTCTATGCCTATTATAACTCTTATAAAAGGTCTTTAAACCATAGTTCTAGGTGAATTAAACAATTTAATTAACCTAGTGACATTGCATGCTAATAGGACTTAGGTTAATTCAACTCAAGTTCTGATTTAGTTCCCAGTTAGGAGGTGTTTCGTAAAACCGTCAACTTAAAAACCCCCAATCTAGACAGAACTGAACCAGTAGAGTTCCCTTATAACCAAAATCCTATTTGTCCTATTTATTCCAATTTAAAACTATTTTAAAAGAAAATAAGATTTAATTCTAATCTAATTAATTCTAATCTAATTAGAATTAATGTGATCTTAAATTTAAATTAATTTTAAACAATTTAAAACCAATTTCCTAAAATCCTATATTTGCATGCAAATTTTTATTATAGATTGACGGTTTCTATTAATTAATTTTATAACTTAAATACAAAATTAATTAATTAGCCCTATAATCATACATACTATGGTTTAATTAATTAACAATCAAATTCTAATTAATTAAAAAACCATATTATATGCAAATCATTAAATATAATATAACAATTATATTAATTTATGGATGTTTCATGCTCAATGCAATTTTATTTTCATAAATAAAAATTATAACAATTATAACAATCATGAAAATAAATTAAGCATATGCATCACATTAAATAAATATAACATTTATATTTAACTAAATTAATGTCATGCATCATGTTTTTCCAATTTCATATATTTAACATATCAACATATATTAAATCACTCATGAAATTATTAATCATGCATTAAAACCATACATTATAACATTTATAACATATTAAAATGCATGAATATGCTTAACCTAAGGTGGGATTTATCTAAATGACATCCATAAAGCATTTAAATAGCAATTGAACCCATAAAATTAGCCCCTAGGATAAAATAAAGCATTAAATTACAATAATTTAGCTAAATTTATCCTAAAATTAGTCTTTGCCGCTCCAAAATCGGACCAAAAACCCTCGAACCGCTTCAAACCGGGTCCCAAAACCGCGAACCAAGCCAAAAAAAAGCAAAACCAGACCAAAATAGTTGAAATGGGCCAAACCAGACCAAAAACGGATAAAACTAGCCCATCTGGCATGATGTCAGCGTGACATCATGCTGACATCAGCCCTAGCAGCAGCAGTTTTTTTTTCGTGTCTTCTTCGTAGTGTCTTCTTCGTACAGTAGCGAAAAACAACGAAATCTTGGCCTCCGGGCATCCGATTTGGGCAAATTTGGTGTCGTTTTTCTCAGTAGAACGAACCCGATCTAGACATGGACTTACAAAGACTCGATTTACAGTAAAATGCCCAAAAACGCAGGGGCCTTTACAATTGATACAATAAAAAAAATGTAAATCTATAACCAAATTTTACAGAAAACATTCAATGCAAAAAACCATATTCACAATGCAGTAAACCCACCAAACCAATGTAAATTTCAAAACCTAAATTAAATTTTAAGATGGCTCTGATACCAATTACTGGGATTAAAACCCAAGCGCAGCGGAAACATATCAGAACCCTATCTCAAAATTAATTTTAAAAAATTTTGAAATACTTCTACATTGGTAAAAAAATACCTAAAATAATCTAGGTTAAGCATATAGAATACAAAACAATGAGAGAAGAAAAAACTTACGTATCACCACCACTTGGAGACCTTCCTTTTCTCTGAATCTTAAGGAAAGGTTTGTGGGAACCTTTTTGGCAAGGAAAAAAAAACGCAGAGAATTTTTTTTGTTGAGAGAATGAATCATTCAATTCTTTTCTGTTAGATGCTATATAAGGAAGCGAGAGAAAATGAGAAACGTGGGTGTTATCTCACGTATTAAGTAACTCCCCTACGTGGGAGTTACAACTAATTTAATATTAATTAAATTAATAATTAATTAAATTAATAATTAATAATTAATGATTAATTAAATCTAATTTAATTAACCAATTCATTTAAATCATATTTAAATGAACATCTCTCACATAACCTATAGTTTTAATTAAATTAACTTATTAAATCAAATTTAATTAAATTAGATTAATTAAATAACTAATTAATTCTCCAATTAATTAATTACCAAATTAAATATCAAATATTTAATTTTAACTTGCATTTGAATCAAATTCAAATACATTTCTCTCATAACCTATAGTTTTAATGTACATCTAACGCATTAATTTTAACCTATAGTTTTAATATAAATCTAATTCATATTAAAATAATATTTGAACAATTTCAAATATTTAATTCTCTTACTAATTAACTTTGAATCATATCCAAAATTATATTTATACTATAAAGTTTAATTTGTAAAATAAACTTTATATTATAATGTATCATTATACATTATACTTTTCCCTTAGTAAATTTGAACTTTTCAAATTTCATCCAAGAATAAATTTCCTCAATATTCTTTACGAGCTAGGAAGGGGACCTAATGGACCTACAGATCAGAAGCTCCAACGATATGAGATTAACGGGCTAAACTCATTAACCGCATCAATCAATATTCGTTAACTTTGGATATATGAGTTATATCTAGTGGTTACTATTTCGTGGTCCAGTCTTATGCAAACTCATTGCATAGGATACTCCCACTCGCATGTCTCCTACACGAACGCGTTGGATCATTGCGTTTGTATCAAATACAAAGTGGATCGTATCCATAGTGTTACCAGGATAAGGTACCCAGCCCTATCCTTATACTATAGACCCTTTAGGCTGTAACTTGAACATTGATCTTTATATGTCTCTACATATTGTTCAAGACTCATAAAACAGCCTAGGATGTTAGTTTATTGGATTTTAGGGTTATTAAAACAAGATAAAATAATCAAAAAATTATTGAATCATAATGAATAACCATTTATTAATGACGGTTAAAATACAACATTTACTATCTACAAGTTTTAGGGCTTAAAACCCAACATTTTACTCCTCACATCAAGGAGATTTTTCCACGTTAAAATTGTTTGTGTCCTTACTTGATTGTTATTGTTGTGTTCTAGTTGATTAGTATTCTATTAGATTCACACAAGAGTGGGATAATGGATCCAAAAAGATATTGTATTTATCCCAACAAAGTGGTATTAGAGAGTTGGTTAAATTAATTGGGTTTGCCTTGTGTTGAATATGGATACTAGTTCAACTAAGATGGCTACCCTTAATGGGTAAAATTATCAAGTTTGGAAAAGAAAGATGGAAGATATTTTATGAAGGACATAAGAGCATGCAGCGAAAATTAATTTAATCGAATTTCACTCTAAGATACTCAATTTTGAGAATAAAACATGCAATCAAAAGGGAAAAACTTAAGTTTCATGAACACTTACCCTTGGAGCTCCAAATTCTCCTTTGTTTCTTAATGAAAATGAACACCAATTGTTTGTAGACCACCACAACAGTCTTCTCTACTATTCTCTGGTCTTAGATTGGATGGTGAGATCCAATTTTGTGGTGAATTTGTGAGGGAATGAAGATTGAAAAAGAGAAAGAGCTCTAGAGAAATTTTGGCAAAATTAACCTTTAATTACCAAAATTCTCAACCCAAAATTTAGCCAAATTCATCCTTATTTATTAAGGAATAGCATGCAATCCAATTGCATATAAAAATTTGACAACAAATTGGTCCAATTTGTGTGGCTAATTGAGGGATTAACAACTAAGCAACTTGCTTAGTTAGTGGGAAAATCCAAAGCTTGAAAATCAATTTTGAAATTGAATTTTAATCTCAATTTAAAACTAATTTTAAATTGATTTAAAAATCAATTTTAATTTTGATTTTAATTTTAAAAAATAAATTCAATAAATATAAAATTAATTATAATATTATTTTAATTTTAAATAATAAAATAATATAATTTTTCCACTAATCTCGATTTTTCTAAAAAACCAATATGAATCCCTATTCATATAATTAATATTTAAATCATATTTAAATATTATATTCAACTCTCTTTATCTGTTTAATTCGTAATTAAACGTTAACACGTTAGACATATCGCATATACCCAACGTTCATTCCCTAAGTCGAGTTTGAACGGTTCAAACTCATTCACCATACTATCTAAGGTTTTATCCATTTGTGAGCTAGTAGAGGGACCTAATGGACCTACAGATCATGAGCTCCAATGATCCCAGATTAACCGGTCAAACTCTTTAACCTAGTTAACCAACATTCGTTAACTAACAGGACACTCTAGTAAAGCCCGTAGGTGCACTCTCCTTACTGTAGATATATTTCTGTCCACTTAATATAACCATAATTATTTAGTCGATCCTTCACAGGTTGTCCGTAATCACAGTTAGGTCAAAATTACCGTTTTACCCCTGTGAATACATCTTGTTTTTTAAGTCCCATTGATCTTCTAATGAACAATTGGTTTATCTTATCACTAAACCGAGTCCCTCTTGGGCTAATGAGAGGGTGGGGCCCCTTGTTCAAGATTTGGAGTCAATACTTAAGGATGCACGTTAGCTCTCGAACTTGATTCACTTTTATGTCTCCAGATATAGTTCAAGTATACATGCTATACCCATGAGTTCTTAGTTTATTGGATTTAGAGCTATATTAACAACAATCCACATATTCAATAACAAGTTTACTGAATAACCTCAATAACAACTTTATTGATGATAGAATGCACGTTAGTATTTACAAAGTACGAGTTTTAGGACATAAAAACCCAACATTTTATATATGAATGATTTGCATTTTTCAGTTTTTTCTGAAGATAAGCCCGACGATAAACCAAAAAAGGAATGGGAATTATGTCATAAGAAAGTGTGTGGGATTATGAGACTTTGGGTAAAACCATATTGGTGAAGAAACTCATGCACAACTATGTGGAACAAGCTTAAGTCGCTATGTGCCCCTAAAACTGGTAATAATAAAATGTTTCTGATCAAACAAATGATGACGTTGAAGTATCAAGATGGAACACCCATGTTAGATCACTTGAATGCATTCCAAGGTATCATTAATCAGTTATTTAGAATGAGTATCAAGTTTGAGGATGAGATACATGGGTTATGGGTCCTTGGTACATTGTCGAGCTTGTGGGAGACATTTAGAACTTCCTTATCGAACTTAGCCCCAAACGGAGTACTGAGTATGGATTTAATATAAAGCAATATGTTGAATAAGGAGATGAGAAGAAAGTCACAAGGCTCTTCTTCACAGTTAGAAATTCTCATTACTGAAAGAAGGGGGAGGAGTAAAAGTAAAGGTTTGGCGGGTAAAGACAGAAGCAAAAGTAAGAATGGCTGGTTTGCAAATGTGGAGTAAGAAGCATTGTCGAAAATTTAAAAGAGAAAATAAAAATGATAAAGGTAAGGAAAAGAATAATGGTGATGATGACAGTGATGCAAACACAATTATTATAGCCACTGAAAATTTATACATCTTCTTTGATGGTGATATTATCAATTTTACTACACAACAAAGCAGTTTGGTGATTGACAGTGGTACCTCAGTTCATGCTACATCAAAGAGGGATTTCTTTGCATCCTATACACTAGTGATTTTGGCAGTGTTAGGATGGGTAATGACGGATCAATAAAAGCAGTTGGCATCGAAGATATACACTTGGAGAACAAGAATGTTTCTAAGCTGATTTTAAAGAATGTGAAACACATTTTTGATATTCGCATGAAATTTATTTACACAGGTAAATTTGATGGAGAAGGTTTCTACAATATCTTCTATAATGGTAAATGGAAGCTTACTAAAGGCTTTATGGTGGTAGTTAAAGGAGAGAAATATTCCTCATTGTATTATATGCCCTCGTATGAAGTGTGTCATATTTTGTGACATTTATTGATGATCATTCAAGAAAAATATGAGTTTATACCTTGAAAACTAAAGACCTGGTGTTACATGCCCTTGTTGAGAGAGAAACTAGTAAAAAGCTTAAGTGTATTAGGACTGATAATGGAGGTGAGTATTGTAGACCTTTTGATGAGTATTGTAGAAATCATGGTATTCAACATCAAAAGACACCTAAATGAGATAGCTGAGAGAATGAACAGAACACTAGTTGAGAGGATTAGATGCTTGCTTTCTAAGTCACAGTTATCACAATCGTTCTGGGGTGAAGCATTGAATACAATTGTACATGTTTTGAATCTCAGGCTATATGTTCCTTTGGGATCAAAAGTTCTGAAAAGAATATGGTCAAATAAGGATAGACCTTATGATCGCTTGCGTGTCTTTGGTTGTAAAGCTTTTGTTCATATTCCTAAAGATGAGAGATCAAAGTTTGATACAAAGACTAGACCATGTGTGTTTCTTGGCTATGGCCAAGATGAATTCAATGATAGACTATATGATCCAGTACAAAAGAAGCTCATAAAAAGTTGAGATGTTGTATTTGTAGAAGACCAAACAATACTAGACATTGAGAAGACAGATAAAATAGAGTTTAAGCCCAATGATAATCTAATTGATTTGAGTTCAGTTTCTTTGGCACAACCTTCTACACAGATAGAAAATGAGGTTCATAATGAATAGTTTGTTGATATAGATGAGGGTTCTGAGCAGGTTGAGGCAGATGACAGTGTTCATAAACAGTTGTCAAAAACAGAAGTTCCTACAAATGTCTCACTCAGGAGATCTGTTAGAGATCTACGTCCGTCAACAAGATATTTAGCTAATGAATATATGTTATTGACTGACGGGGGAGAACTTGAGAGTTATGAAGAGGTCATTGAAGATGAGCACAAAAGAGACTAGACTGATGCAATGAAAGATGAGATGAAGTATCTACATGATAACCACACTTTTGAGATTGTGGAAATTGCCTAAAGGAAAAACCACACTAAAAAATAAGTAAATTTTTAGAGTGAAACAGGAAGAACATACCTCAAAGCCACGTTACAAAGCGAGATTGGTTGTCAAAGGATTCAATCAAAAGAAAGATGTTGACTTTGATGAAATTTTTGCTCCAATTGTCAAGATGTCTTCTATACGTGTAGTTTTGAGTTTGACAACTAGTCTTGACTTAGAGGTTGAGCAAATGGATGTTAAGACTGCATTACTTCATAGAGATTTAGATAAATAAATCTATATGGAACAACCAAAGGGTTTGAACAGAAAGGCAAAGAGCATCTGGTGTGTAAACTGAAGAAAAGTCTTTATGGGTTGAAACAGGCACCGAGGCAGTGGTACAAGAAGTTTGAATCAGTTATGATCGAGCAAGGCTACAAAAAGACTACTTCTGATCACTGTGTTTTTGTTAGAAATTTTCTGATGATGATTTTGTTATATTATTGCTTTATGTTGATGACATTTCGATTGTTGATAGGAATGTTTCGAGAATTGACAGGTTGAAGAAACAGTTGAGCAAATCCTTTATCATGAAGGATTTGGGGCCAGCAAACAAAATTCTTGGAATTCAAATAGTTCGAGATAGAGCATCCAATAAGTTATATATGTCACAGGAGCAATACTTGGAGAAGGTGCTTGAGCATTTCAACATGAGTAAAGTAAAACCGGTCAGTTCTCCTTTATCTAGTCACTTCAAATTGAGTAGCAAACAGTGTCCTTCTACAAATAAAGAGAAGGAAGATATGAGCAAGATCCCATATGCTTTAGTAATTGGGAGCTTGATGTATGTCAGGTATATACTAGACCTAATATTGCTCACGTTGTTGGTGTTGTTAATCGTTTTATGTCCAATCCAGTAAAACAACGTTGGGAGGCAGTCAAGTGTATCATGTGATATTTGCAAGGCACTTATAGTTTGAAGCTCACATTTGGAAGTAGAAAATCAGTACTTGTTGGTTACACTAATTCAGATATGGCAGGAGATCTAGACAACTGAAAGTCTAGATCTAGACATTTGCAAGTGGTGCAGTGTCTTGGCAATCATGGTTGTAGAAGTGTATGTATTGCGCTTTCTACAGTTAAAGCAGAGTATATTGCAGCAGCAGAGGCTTGTAAAGAGATGTTGTGGATGAAGCACTTTATACATGAGCTTGGCTTCAAGCAACAAAGATATGTGATATACTGCGATAATTAGAATGTTATTCATCTTGGTAAGAATGGTACATTTCATTCCAGAACAATGCATATAGATGTGAGATATCACTGGATGAGAGATGATTTGAATGATGAATTGTTTGAGCTTGAGAAGATAAATACTGATCATAATGGGTTCGATATGTTGACAAAGAATCTACTAAGAGAGAAGTTTGAGTTTTGTCGTTCCGCTACGAGAATGGCAAGTTCCTCCTCAAAGTGAAATAAGGGATTGTTGGGTTATTTCACTAATGTGGAAGGCCTACATGCAAGGCCCACTTGGGCATTTTAGTTTTATTTTTTAAAACCTCAGTAGTCATCGGGTTTTTGTGAGAATGCAGACTAAGAAAGTGTAACAACAGTGATAAAAAAATACAGAAAAGAAAGTCTTCCATTTAGCACCAATTTTCAGTTGTTTGAGGGTCGATTTGTGGTTCGATCGAGCTGAAATTTTGACAGCGTGTTCTTGACACGAGGGTCTTAAATCTGGACGATGGAGATTTTGCTTGGAGCTATCTACAATAAGATTCCAGCAGATAGTTGTTTGCCACCCACAGTGAGATCTTTCTTATTTATTCTTCATTATTGTTGTTGTTTGTTGCCAAGATTGTTAATCTTGAGATATATATTGTGTATGCCTCTAGTTGTGACTAGGGAGAACTTGTTTGTACCCATTGTTAAGTATAGTGGAGATTTTGACTTCGATCCATGGTTTTTTACTCCTCACATCGAGGAGGTTTTTCCACGTTAAAATTGCTTGTGTCCTTACTTGAGTGTTATTGTTGTCTAGTTTATTAGTATTCTATTAGATTCACACAAGAGTGAGATAATTGATCCAAAAATATATAGTGTTTATCCCAACAGATTCCACTACCACAAGATCTTCCTTACTATGGCTCTAGCAGGAATCATGCTTGTGAAAATCTCTTTTGAAAGAATAGAAGGAAAGAAGAGGAAAAATCACATAAAACTTTTCTCTAAGATTTCCTTGGAGGTTGGGGCCTTCTGCAAATAAATAAAGGTTACTACCTATACCAACAAAATACAACTTTCTTTTCGGTGGCTCAATCATAACAACTTCAAAGTTAAGTTTGCTAGGTTAGGGCAATTTTATGTTGGGTCACCTCTTGAAAATTTTCCTATGAAGTATGTGAGTGAAGACAAAGTATGCTGAAATGACCTTGTTGGTTTGTGGTGATAGTCTTCACTCTTAGAAGCAGTTCAAGTTGAGTAAGGATGACGTTGCCAGGTCGTAGAGGATGCAGGTGAATGTTGAGGCCAGATCATCATGTGTCAAATTTGGATTCTGAATCCTGGACATATGGCGTTACAATTTCACTCCATGTGAATGGACGATTAAGCTTTTTGTCATCACATCTAATAACTTCGAGAAACCTTCAATAATGCAATTTATGGCATCGATCGTCATCAACCCCAGTTCCTTTGTCATCGAAAATCCCTTCAATGTAGTTTCTTTTCTTCCCGGGGAAGGTTTTAAGGAAGATATATGAAAAAGTAGAGGTGTACACAAAATTTAATTATAGTTTTTAAGTTTTAAATTTATATTGGAAGTAAAAAAATAATACAAGTAAACACATAAATAATTGGAGAATTTTAAAAAATAGAAAAATAATGGAAACTATTTACACAAAATAGCAAAAGTTTTAGAGAGTGGTGATAAACACTAATAGAAGTCTATCCAGGTCACAAGTTTATCACTCATAGATGCTGATAGAAGTCTGTCAATGTCTATCAATATTTTTTTTACTATTTTCTGTGAATAGTTTGACATATTTTCTATCTTAAAAAATTTTCCTAAATTATTTTTAATTAATGACCATTAATCAGAGTCATCAATTTATTATCACGAAAATTGTCATAAATTTTCGAAGATATGAATTTTTTCCGCCAAAAATGCCCCCCAAGCCATTTATTACACTTTTTTTTCTCTCTCCCAACGATGTTCCTAGCATGGAAGAACCTAATTTCCTTGTAGTGGAATTTAATGCAATCTTCAATGAGTTAAAGGCTAGTTCAATTAAGAGTAAACCTACATATAACAAAGAAATTTATAATCCCCTCTACAAAAAGTTTTAAATTTCAAACTTGTTAATGAGAGAAAGCAAAAAGTTTAAACCTTTCAAAATTGTCAAAACTTTCATATACATATGGTAATTAATTAATTTCTCACTTTACAAAAGAACAAACATATTGAACATGGAATGGAATGAATGACCCACAAGGACCCTAACCTTTTAAGATCCTAAAAAATATACACTCCTTCATTTTTCATCATGATGCTCCTCTATAAAACCACTTTACCATCCTCCATTTTCAGACTCCTCATTATCATCTCTCCCCCAAAAAAAAAAAAAAAAAAAAAATACCCTTTTTTCTCCTTCTCCTCCTCATCCTAAGATCATGAAGATGATCAGAATCAAAGACCTTCTTCTTCTTTTTCTCTTCGTCTTCTTTGTTCTCGGTGCCGGAGTTATGAATGTATGGTGATGTTCCAAGCCCTGGTGTTGGCCACTGAAGAAAAGCTTCCATTTTCAGATCCATATATAATATATATATATAAATATACAAAGTGTTGGGAGATTTGCAGACTTGGAGTAATGTTTGTATTTTTCTCTATATCTCTCTCTTCTTCTTTTTTCTTTTTTCTTTTTCTTCTTCTTCATATTTTTTTTATGGGTTTTTGGAAGATTACAGTTGATGTTTTAGTGTAAAATAATAAATGAATACAGGGGTTTTTTTTATATATATTATTGCTTCAACCCTTTTTTTTAATTACAAATTGGCTAATTATAACGAGTAACAATTTTAAAAATAATAACTAAGTGTATAGCAACATTTTTAAAAAATGGCAAATATTAAAGTCTATCAGTGATAGACTACCTAGATCATAATTGTTATATTTACAATTTTTTTAAGATGTTGTTATATATGTTAATACTTTGAATCTGATTGCTATATTTGTAACTGTCCCTTACAAAGTTAGTCCATAATTTGAAGAAAGTTGAAATTTAATTCCTATAATTTGATAAAATTTTATAAATTGTCTCTATAATTTGATAAGATCCTTATAAATGTATAGTTTGTACCGTGTAAATCCTATTATAAGTTTTTATCAAAACAAATAACCACTAAGTTCTAATTATAAATCATAAGGACTAACTAGTCTTAACTTTCCTAAAATATAAAGACTAAAATTTTAATTTAACCCTTTTTATTTTTCTTGAGTTTTTTTTTTTTTTTTCAAGTGAATTTTTGTATGTCGTATATATGAACAATAAAACATATGTTCGTTTTTTTTTTTTTTTTTTTTGTATTTTTTAGGGTTTTGGTTCATTCTAGATGTGCTTTAATGATTGTGTGTTTATAGTAATTTTGATTAATGGTAGGTTAATTATAAATTTAGTGTCGAACTTTTTTTTATTATTATTATTTTAAAAAAGAAACTTTTATTATTTATAGATCAACCATTAACTTGAGGTTTGATTATCTGTCGTTAATTTTATTTATTTCATTAATGAAATGATAATAGTGATCTTATCAGAAATTTTGGTGGGCTTACTACAGATATTATTGTTGGATTTGCGTGACATGTTAAACATTAGGATAAACTAATAATAAACCTGGTCTTTGCTTCAAACACATTTACTATGTAAATTTGATTAGTGAAAAGATTGAGACTTTTTTTTACTATATGTTTTTTTTTACATTATAGTAATTTTGATTGGTGAAACAATTGAATAAATGTAATATTCAAGTTGTTTTCAAAGACATGATTTCTTTCTTTTAATCATTGAGAAATTAAATAGCATCATGCTCAAAGTTTAACTAAACTTATAATTGATATTCTTATTAAATTCTCTCTGAACTTTGGAATAAATTTTGATTTATATCTCTAAATTTTGAAAATTTTTATTGAATCTATGAAATTTAAAATTATTTCAAAAAGTATCCTTGAAGAGCTTTATTCTTAAAATAAAGGATGAAAAAAAAAACATATATAACAATACTTTATCACTCAATTTCAACTATATAGAAGATTTTAATATTGTTATTACTATTTATTTCAACTCGAAGAGATATCATTTATATTTTTACAACATCATTCGTAAAATCAATTTTACACGTTATTTTACCATGGCAATTAATTTGCATTATTAATGTTGTACTCGAAGAGATATCATTTATATTTTTACAACATCATTCGTAAAATCAATTTTACACGTTATTTTACCATGTCAATTAATTTGCATTATTAATGTTGTAAATGGTTTTAGGTATGTATTTCAATTCTTATATTTCAGTTGTTCTCTTAATTTTCCTTCATCATTTTAAAAATATTGAACAAACTTCAAATATACCTTAAAATGCAAAATTATTTTTGTATAATTGAACTTTTATAATTTTAAAAAATATTATAAATAGAAAAAATGTAAGACTATTTACAAAAATATAAGAAAATTTTACTATTTATCTAAATCTATCGCTCAAGCAATAGAAATCTATCACAGTTTATCGTTAATAGACAGTGAAATTTTTTTATATTTATAAATAATTTGACTCATTAAAACAATCCTTTAATTTAAAGGGAAGTTTTTAAAAATAGGAAAATGAGAAAAACTATTTACACAAAATAGCAAAATTTTTAGATCGTTGTGATAGACGCTGATAGAAGTCTATCAGGGTCTATTAGTGATAGAAATGATAGAAGCCTATCACTGATAAATGCTGATAGAAGTCTATCAATGTCTATCAGTGTTTTTTTTTTTTTTTTTTTTTTGCTATTTTCTGTAAATAGTTTGACATTTTTTATATTTGTGAAAATTTTCCTAATTTAAATCTAAATACTAAAAGTTTCATATATTTTTTTCTTTTTGCATTTCTCTTTGAACACCGTAAAAATCCTAATTAAATCCAATAAGATTCTTTTGTGTTGTTCTCTTCCAAAAGGATTTTTTTTCTAATCGATTTTTTCTTCCACCTAGGATCGACTATTTCATGCTTTTTATTGTATGGATTGTTTGAATATTGTAATAAAGGTTGAAGAATTTTGTTTTTTTTTTTTTTTTTTTTTAAAAAAAGGTTGAAGTTATTCTATTGTTAATTTATATGCAGGTTGAAGTATGTAATTTGAGTTTCATTATATACAAGAATATATGGCGAATTTTACTTTAATTTTGAAATTCAAATTAGGAATAAGCAAACAATTCTAATGATGAAACATGTTTAAAAAGACTAATCGAAATTATATACAATATGGTATTATATGATTTAAAATATCATTTTGATACTTATACTTTGGAATTTATTCAATTTTAGTCTATGTATTTTTAATTGTGCAATTTTAAATTTTCATGTGCTTTCAGTAAATCTTAAATTTAGTCCTTCAATATTAATTTTCATCAAAATTTATTGAATAATAATAATAATTTCATGCAAAAAAAGAATTTAGGTAGATATGTTTTCAAAATTCATGGTAGAAGTTCTAATAGATAATAAAGAAGTTTTTGGAAGTCAGACTACAATTAAGATTTATTAAAAATATTAAAACTAAAGTTAGACCAATAAATACCGAAACTAAATTTAAACATTTGAAAGTATGTAACTAAAATGAATAAGTTGTACTAAAATAGTATTTTTTTTTTAACCTATTATATATGGAATACTGTATCGTAATATTACAAAGTCAAAGTTTGAGAATCTGATTGGTGATATTTTTTCAAAGTATACTTGTTATTATTTTATTATTATTTTTTAAATCATTATTTACCTTCCTCTTCGAATGTTATTTTTTTTTTCTTTCTATTCCAATCATTTGTTTGTATAAAATAAATAAGGGAGAGATATATGAACATACATGGAAGCGAATTAGAACGAATCACAATCTAACATACTCAATTTAAAGGATAAACATGAATGCAAAAGAGGGAGAAATGAGTTTTAAGAACACATACCCTTGTAGTTCGAAATTCTCCCTCAAATCTTGATAAAGTTGATCACCACCACTACAAGAGTGCCTTAGATTGGATGGTGGGATCCAATTTTGTAGTGAATTTGTAAGGAAAAAGAAGATAGAGAGTAAGTGGGTTCTTGGGAAAAGATTGCCAAAATAACACTTAGTTGGCCAAATTTTCCCACTCCTGTTTCAACCAAATCCATCTTCTTTTATAGACGATTAACATGCAACTAAATTAAATACAAATTTTACGACAAATTTGGTTTAATTTTAGTAGATTTGGTGTCTAATTGTGAGCTTTAACACCAAGAAGACAAGTTGGCTAGTGGAGAAATCTAAAACTTGAAAAATCAATATTAAATTGATTTTCTAAAAATAATTTTAAATCAATTTTGAATTTCAAAAATCAATTTTAAAATAAAATTAATTTAATAATTAGTTATATATATATAATTAAGTTTAAAAATTAATTTAATATCAAATATTAAAATAATATTATTTTTACACCAACCCCGATTTTCTCGAAAAATTAATTTTTCGAATATGAATCCCTATTCATATAATTAATATTTAAATTATATTTAAATATTATTTTCAACTCTCAAACGTCGATACGTTTAGATACGTCGCATATATCCAATGTTTATTTCCTAAGCCGAATTTGAACGTTTCAAATTTAATCATCACACTATTTAAGGTTTTATCCGTTTGTGAGCTAGTAGAGGGATTTAATGGACCTACAAATCATGAGCTCCAATGATTCGAGATTAACCGGTCAAACTCTTGAACCTAGTTAACCAACATTCATTAACTAACGGGACACTCCACTAAAGCCTGTAGCTGCACTCTCCTCACTGTAGATATATTTCTATCCATTTGATATAACCATAATCACTAAATCGATCCTTCACCGGTTGTCGTAATCACAGCTAGGTCAAAAATATCGTTTTACTCTTGTGAATACATCTTGTTCCTTAAGTCCCACTGATCCTCTAATGAATAATTGGTTTGTGATCCTATCACTAAACTGAGTCCCTCTCAAGCCAATGAGAGAGTGAAGCCCCTTGTTCAAGACCCGGAGTCAGTACTTAAGGGAACAACCTATCTACTAACTCTAAGTCGAGTAGGAGTGAATTTCATCTCGTAGGACTATATCCCTAGCTATCTACTCGGTCTTACCCTTGAAATAGGAGGCTTATTGAGTCGACGAACTCGGGCCACTCTCACCCATGCAGATCTAAGGATAATCTCGAATAAACAGGAGTTCATAGTTAGCTTAGGATTGAGATCGAGTTACCTAGGTCATCTAGTTGAAATAGTCAGTGTTAATAAACGGTGTTATAAAGTGATAATGACTATTTCCTAGTCCGATCTTATGCAAACTCATTGCATAGAACGCCCCCACTCACATGTCTCTACATGAACGAGTCAAGATCATATCGTTTGTATCAAATATAAAGTGGGCTGCATTCAATAGTGTCCCCAGGATAAGGTACCCAGCCTAATCCGTATACTATAGACCGTTTTGGTTATTTACTCGAACTTGATCCACTTTTATGTCTTCACATATAGTTCAAGTATTTATACTATAGCCATGGATTCTTAGTTTATTGGATTTCGGGTTAAATTAACAATAATTCACATATTCAATAACAAATTTACTAATAACCTCGATAAAAACTTTATTGAGAATAGAAAAAACAATCTGTGTTTATAAACTACGAGTTTTAGGACATAAAATCCAACAATAAGTACAAAATATAAATTATGGTTCTATGAATTCACTTACAAAGTTAAGTCAAACACACTTTAATTCTCAGTTGAGAGTAAAAATAGGAGCTCCTCATACAATTAAAATTTTGATCGAGAAAAAAGGAGAGATCACTTTTTCCTTTTTTAAAGAGTATTTGTTTTAAATGGCAAAACTGGTGAAAATATTTTTAAATATAGCAAAATATCACAATAAACAATGATAAACATTGATAGACAACTGATATAATATTTATACTATTAATTTCAGAGTCAGATGTTGAATTCATATATATATAAAAGTTTATAACCTAATAGGTGGTGAATAAAAGGTAGTAACTTTTAACTACTTCCACTTTTGTTTTTTATTTCATAATTAATTCTATTTTATTAAAATAAGATGTGCACTTAAAATTTAACTATTTGATTATGTGCCTTTTTAATTCCACTTAATGAAGGTTTTATGTTGACCATAGTTGCCTTCTACAAATTTGATTGGTGACTTATAATTTCTTACAATATTCACAAAACTAGATGTATAATTATAAATTAGATATTTGGTCGTTAAGTTTCAAAATGTTCCACTTTTAGTCCTTAAGTTTGAGTTTGCTTTAAATTTAGTTCTTAGGTTTCAAAATGTTACATTTGAGATTTGAGTTTGTTTCAATTTGGTCCCTATGTTTCAAATTTTACACTTTTAACCTTGATTTTTCACTAAATATTCACTTTCTGTCTTTAATGGTAATTTCTATTAGTTAATTTAAAAGAATTATAATTTAGAGAAAATATCAATTTATACCCCTAAATTTTAGAAGTTGTATCAAATGAAACTTTGGGCTTTTGTAAATGTATCAATTTACATCCTCCATTATGTTCTGTTTGGGAAAACCTGGTATGAAACTTATAATTATATCAATTAAACCTCTAAACTTTCATAAATGAATCAATTTAGAACTCTTAATCATAATTTCCTTTTAGAATCATCCATGCATTTACTCTAATCATCCATTTTGTAAAACCGATATTTTGAAGAAGTTTACACACATTTGAGAATCAATGCATGTATGATATTTTCAGAGGTAATCATAATGAAAGAAATTAATTGACTTATGAAAACTTTGAAGTTTAATTGACTCAAATCTAAATTTCACACGATATTGGTTGAAAAAAATATAGAGGATGGTGTAAATTGGTACACTTGTGAAAGTTCATGGTTTAAATTGATACAATTATTAATTCAGGGTTTTAATGGATGAAACCTCCAAAATTTAGGAGTATAAATTGATATTTGCGCTATAATTAATTAAATTTCAGTATTTTTTTATCACTATTAAAATTAAATTTAAAATTTCACTTCATAATTGTTTTAGATCAATTAATAGACATTAACGCCAAAGACGAAAATGGGTATTTAGTGAAAAATTGAGGTTAAAAGTGTAAATCTTGATGGACCAAATTGAAATAAAACTCAAATATATCAAGGATAAAATTATAATATTTGAAACTCAGAAATTAATTAAAGTCAAACTCAAAACTTAAAGACTAAAAGTATAATGTTTAAACCTAAAGACTAAATAGAAACTAAACCCAAATCTAGAGACCAAAAATGTATTTTTTTTTGGATAAATTACAAACAATAAGTATATCCACATATTCAACAACCTTAAAATGAAAATGATATATTTTCTAATTATATCTTAGTGACATAAATGAATTCTTGAATTACTTTTTCAAAAACATTTTACAACTTTTCTAAATTTATACAATAATTTTCAATGTTGATTAAGGTACATATCGTATTTGTTAGTGCTATTATATTGGCTATATTTTTTTCCTTTTAGAGGCAAGATTTGGTCATTATGTTCTACATCTTGTTCTTGATTGTGTCAAGCATGTTGTTCCATCTTGTACGAAATTTGTCAGAAAATATTTTTCTTGTTTATGACTGCGCTGCCTTCTTGTCTGAATTGTTTCCTTCCTGTAGCAGAAAGGATTTCGGCCCATATTTGGTTTTTTTTTCTAAAAGAAGCTGCTATTTATTTACGTGTTCCTCTTCAGTTAGGGTTGTCACTTTTTATTATTCAATTGAGGTAGTGTTATATTTGATGAGGTTTTTACGTAGAGTGAAGTTTGTTAGATGATGTGGTAGAAGCTATGTGCATTCCTCTCTATATGAGGTTTTTGCTATAGTCATGTAGACTAAGTTGTTCTCTTAAAAGCTTTCAGATTTGTGTGAGTCTCGAGAACATTTATGTACTCTTGCATTGAGGTGTTCTCTAGTTTATCTCAATGTGAAGCTAAAGTTGAAAAGAATAAGTCTTATTTGAAGTATTCTTCTTATAAGACAAGGAAAGATTGTAATTACAGTTGAGATGGAGTCTCACACTTAGAGGGAGCCTAAGTTATAAGACACTAATTAAAAGATAGGTTGTGCAGGGTCTTGACACGTGCAAGTGTACACGTCGAGTAATAATATGTGTAACGGTCACGAGATCGAGTACCCTCCTCAGAGCATTACTAATTTGATTCTCCTAGCTATTAGAAAATTTTCTTAATTTTATTTACGAATTGGAAAAATGATAGTGATTTTGTAAACAGAAATACAAAGGCAGTAAACAATTGAATAAGAGTGCTCACTTAGCTAAAAAAGTCCTGGGGTTTTGATTTGTGGAATCAATTTATTTTTGTTAGAACGATTTAATTATCGACTTAGCCCTAGAAGTATATTGTCCAGGTTTCCTCTTTAGAGTTCAACCATTTCTAACACCTAAACGTTGTTCCTATTTTCATGCAATCAATTGATCTAGGTGCAACATTAAGACTCTTCACAAAAAACTTATGATTTCCTATCATTCTCATGCACAATTATCACTAGTCTAACATGTCATGCACGTCTAAAACTCTCTGTCTCAAGCAAGATTACAAGTCTAACAATGATCTAATGGTGATCAAGCTTCAAATCAAAATAACATAAACATGATAGAAAATTAATATCATAAATCAATACAATTAATTCAAAGCAAACATCCACATTCAAATGAATTCGATCTAACCCTATAATTGGAAATAAAACCAGCTGCTCATATTTAATATAAACGTCTTAAACTTACTCTTGGGTTAGAGCGTCGAGCATAGTGCCGTGGAACATCACAACACGCTGTGGGCACCTTTTCAACCCTATTTCATCCTTTATCATGCACTGGGTCAAACTTTGGCTTTCTTGGGAGTATTTTTATCCTTTTCCACTCCAGTTAGCCTGTTTCCATCCAAAGTCTTGGTTCCTACAATTTAGACAAAGAAAAGCATCAACAAATACATTTAAGCAATAAAACTAACCAAATTCTAAGCCTAAAAAAGCACTTTTTGAGTGTTTTTTAAGTCTTTACAGAAGTTGTTCCATAATAAGTACTGCGTTATAATTGTTTAACTTTATATAATCTTTTTCCTTAGGGATACTGCCCCTAGACGTAGGTGATATTGTACCGAACTGGGTTACTAATCTTGATGTCTCTTTATAACTCTTTACCGTTCATTTTGTAAGTTTGTTATTTATCTTGTTGTAACATTGTGTATGATCACTTGTGACGTTCTGTGTTAGATTCAATAAATATATTGAAGGGCAAACGTAGCGCATGTTTAAAAGTAATTTTGAAATTGTTAAAATCACTTTTGTTGTGTTCAAAATCACTTTGAAACACATCTTTATTCACTCAAAGTTATTCAATATTTATTTTATACTTGTAAATACAATTTTCATATCATCAGTTTTAAATGATTAAAAACATGTTTCTTAGTGATTTTGAAAATGAAAAAAATAATAATTTAACCATTTCAAAATCACTCCCAAACATGTCTTTTAGATACCATGACCCTCACAAAGTTATTGTCAAAATTATAGATATTTAAGTCTATCCTCTTTTGAGGGGCTTAAATATAGTTTTTTTGTTTTTTACAATAAATGTGAAAAATATGGGAATTTGAACTTTCAACCTCAAGGGAGAAAGTATATGTCAATTATCGATGAATTAAGCTTATATTGATTTAAATAATTTTTTTAGTACAATGAGAGTGAAGAGATTCGAACTACATACATCTTAGTTGTTTACACAGTTTTAAATTTTCATTGTCCTTTTAAGTTTTGTTGTTTTATCTCAAATATGTTATATGTGGTAACTTTTTTTTTTTTTTTTTTTTTTTTTTTTTTTTTTTTTTTTGTAGGGCATCAAGGTTAGATGATGAAGGTGCAAGTTATCTCAACTAAATGAAGGTGCAAGTTATTTCAATTTAGTTGAGGGTATGCTAGATTACACACATCTACTTATTTTTATCACAAATAATGTAAGGAAAAATTACTATAAATAAAAAAAAAATATCAAACTATTTATAGAAAAATTTCACTGTTTATCGGCGATAGATCGCGATAGACTTCGAAATCTTCTTTCGCTTGAGCTATATTCGAAGTCTATCTCTCAAGCGATAGAATTCCTAAATAGTAAAAAAAAATTATATTTATAAATAGTTTGACTCATTTTTTTGTATTTAAAAAGAATCCTAATTTAAAGGATGATTAAAAAATAAGTTTTGAATAATAATATAGAAAATATATTGGCCCAAAAATACTAATTATCTAGGTCTGCCCCTTGCTCATAACATATATGGTCCTCTAAAAAGCAACCTACAAGATGAAGTTCTAAAGTTGAATATAGGGTCAAGACATACACACATGACTATGAAAGAACTTACATGGATCTTTTGACTTTGAAGATACATATGGCCACTCTCTTTTGGTACCACTTCTTTAGTAATACATTATATATATATATATATATATATATATATATATATATATATATATATATTAATAACCACACCTTTTAGATTTTTACACCAAGACCAAACATGCAACGAGCTTGATTCTGACTTCTCAAAAGAGCATAGTACTTAATTGTCTAATATCATATACAATGAATTTAATTTAAATTTCATTTTCATGACTATATGTTTGATATCACGTCAACGTTTCGTTAGATAACGAAACCCTAACAAAAATATTTTTTTTTATCAAATTGGTCCAAAAGTACAAACTTACATCTTCATTTACTACCTTTTTTTAATTGTAGTTATTTTCCAAATTTTTTTATTAAAAAAATTACTTCTTACTCCTTATCAATTTTAGGAACACTTAAAATTGTTATTGTTATTTTTACTATTTGGAAAAGGAAAACTAAAATATTATTTGCAACATAGGATCATCCAACATCTTAGACTCCACTTTGGATGCTCATAATGGGCCATGAGTAGTCCCCATTTCATTACACCACGTAGAGAGATCTATTCATGGCCCATTGGGACCTTGGTCCATTATTTATTCATTTATGTTTCAATTAACTTCTCTACATCATAGCCTAAGACCCTAGAGCATAACTAAAATTAGATTTTGCATAGAAAAAAAATTATCATTAGTTACTAAGTTCGTGTTATATGAATAATATCACAAAATATTATAAAATACTAACCTTGTACACATAAGAGAATCTGAGCCCAAAGACTTTACGTTGTTTTCTTAAGACAATTTTACTTACTATAGTGCTTGAGTTTCATGAATAATTGTCTCCTAGCATAGAACACATTACTTTTCTTATGGAAGCATCGCATCATCTTGTCCACAAGATCCAACGAACTATATTTTGTAGAAATAAATCGAACTTCAAAGACTTCATAAAAAGGGAGAAAGTATGGGAGAAAAAAGCTTATGAAAAAGCTAAAAACCAATTTGAAGAAGAGACATATTTATAGACTGATTCATAACTATTTGAATATTCATTTCCCTTCTTCAAGTTGGTTAAATTTTGAAAAGAGACATTTATTCATGAAAACAATGTAACTCTACATGAATAGTCACATACCAGTTCCTCAAATTTATTCTCATTGTTGTCATGTAGGGACAAAATATTTGAGTGGTCGTTATGGTCAGCAACAATGTAAATTATGTGTAATCCTATAAAAACTTCCTATCAAATGGGCTTGAAAACTGATTTGTTGTATAAATTCAAAAACTTCAAAGCTCCTCCAACCATATGCTATATCTCAAGTGAAAAAATTGTCATCTTTTACAATGAGAGTGTCCTCACAGAGATTGTTTAATCCTATAAAATCATAAACACACAGACATCACAAAGTTGGAAGGATATAATATTGATTAGGAATGATTAATTAGAGTAAAAGTAGAAAAGGCAATAATTAAAAAGATTAAATAAAAGAAATAATTAAGAAAAGTGATGATTGTTAATTTGTAGGTACATAACTTATTTGGGATTAAGCGGCTTTGAAGAACACTTCTCAAAGGGGGACCAAACTTTGTGATTAGTTTAAAATTGAATTTTCTGATAATTGCATGATTTTAAGAGATAAAAAATATATATATGTAAATACAAATTTTGTAAAATTTAGAGGTTAAAAATTTTGTAGCTAAACATTTAAAGTGTGACCTAAATAATTTGGAGATAGCAATAAATACAACATGTTGGTAATAAAATTTGGACATCTACTTGATCTTCATGTGCCTTCAACGGTATATTTATAATTTTGAAGAAGATATTACTTGCAAAACAGTAAAAAAAAAAAAAAAAATACCAGTATATTGCTTGCCATAGACACTCTCATGTCTAAGTTAGATCTTAGTCCAAGGGTTAGAACAAATAGTTTAGAGAAGAGGATGAACTTATCTTATGCTGGCTTGCCATCCTCTATTTATAATGGAGACTTGTCAAGGGTCTTCCTCATCCTTTTAGGCCTAGGATGCTATTTCCTTTACCTTTTGAAAACGGGACGCTTGTGAATTGGATTGGGCCACTAGAGAGGTTCCAAATAAGGGGTCTACTGCAGATAAGCCTCACATGCAGGATTAGGTTGACCTTGGTCAAGGCCGACAGGCCAAATTGCTCTTCCTACTCTCAAATGAAACTCATTCTGGGTCGTTTCCTGTTAATTTCAAGTATGTTTAGCTAGGATAACGTAATTCTCTTGGTTCTACTTTTACTTTTCTTTTTTACTGGTTCAAAATTACCCATAATACCACAAATAAAGCTATAATGATTTATTTTAAAAAAAAAAAAATAAAGTCAAGTAGATATTTAAATATAATCTCTCCATTTCAAATGGATTTAAAAATTATAATCTCATATTTATTTCAAATTTGCAGGCGTACAGGATAATATGAGGGGGTAAAACTAGAAAATATACATACTCATCAGGCTGGCCCCACAACCAACGGGTAACATTTTTGAGTGATTTCTAAAAGTAGACATCTTTCAAAACAAGCCCCCAATTTTAGTGATCCACTGCCATTTCTCTTCAATTAACTTCTCTACATAATTATTGAACTTTTTACATAACTAACCAATGAATAAAACTAGAAATTTAATATATCTTATTAAATCACACTAAAAAAAATTAAAAGGTTTAAGGTCAATTTAAGCTTGAAATTATTGTAGCTTTTAAAATAATTTCTAGTAACAATATTTTTAGCAAAATCAACTTTGTAAATGCAATCTCAAATGGGTTTTAATCTTTTTACTATTTTTTTTTAATTGTTGAATTGAAAAAATAAATTTGAACTTCTGATTTTTTTTCTTATTGAAGATATAACGTTTTACTCAACCTGAGTTGTGCTTAGAGTAAATATCCACTTAATCTCTATTATTCTTTTTGTTTTTCTCTTTACAATAGCTTCATTTAAAATCAACCATTTGGATGCATAGATATTAAGTTCTCATAAATCAATGAAGAGATTCATTTAAGAATAATAGAATCTATCTAACAATAACATCTTTGACAACCACCTACCTGACTAATTTTGACAACTAGCTCTGACAAATCATCTACGCGACCTAACTCTGATGACGACAATCACTTTGGCCACTAGTTCATAGTGTTTAATGGTCTTTTTTTTATTGTAATTATTTGACATTTTAATATAAACTCTTTGAGTGTATAGCAAATGACCAAACTTTGTATAATAAAAAAACTTTTGAGAAAATGTAACAACAAAACATTTGTATTTTTATTTTAGACATTTTTAAAAAGTGTTTAAATGAAAATGGCTTTTTAAAAAATATTTCTTCCTATTCAATCCAAACATGCAATAATATGTATAATTTTTCCATGGTTTTCATAAAAAAAAAACTGTGTATATATTGAGAAAAAAAGTCATTCATAAAACTGAACAAGTGAATAAAATAAGAAATCTCTCCCAAAGAAATCCTTTACAACAATTTATACCATTTTAATTCAATTCATATAATATAATTACTTATTTTAGTATTGCAATTTCATTCTCGACATGCACGCTTGATTAACCCTTCTTCTTCAACATCTTTTAAATGATAACCTACGTTCATTATTTTTTTTGGAATCGTGTATCTAAGTTAAAAATATTTTTTGTGTGTCAATGTGGTCTCTTGTGGCTTATACTTGGCAACTGTCATACTTAGATATATATTTTTGTGCAATATTATGGAGTTAGAGAATTGGTTGCTTTTGTACACCTCAAGTTTTCTTAATCAATTATATAAATTCTTATTCTAATCTCACATATTTTGTGCATGTTCAATAGAGTATTGGTATATCTCCAAAATGACTAAATGGACGACAGAGAATAACGTAATTTAAAATCCAATGCATTTTTAAAAATTGGTGGAACAAATCTTTTTATTTTTGCTTACAAAATATGATATTTAAGGTACTAACATTTGAAATGGTCGGTTGAACGTTGTACAGGGTATTATTATCTATGCAATGTTGGGTATCCCAAAGCAAAGGATTTCTTGGCACCTTATAGAGGAGAATGATACCATATTTCTAAAGGGCGTGGAGGAGGGAATGCACCAACTACTCCATGAATTTTTTTTTTTAACATGAATCATTCTTCTATTAAGGGCAACGATGCAAATTGATAAGAACTGAATAATACTGGCAAACTAATTACGACTCATACAAATTATTGCAGTATAAACATACAGACACTTTATACAATAACACTTTTCAAAAGCAAATGAAGGACATAAGCTGAAATGACCACAAACTTATAAAAACCCCAATATCTTGTAGAAAGTTCAATAGCTAGTCGAGGTACACTTTTTATAAGCATTGTTCTGAAGACAATTATTCACACTGCACAGGCTACAAGCAGACTACAGACATCGTCTTAGCACGATACAACGACCAATCGAGTAAAACAGCAACCTCAAACTATTCATATCTGACAAAATTCTTAGATACTTGCCAGTACAAGAATTTTTAGCTGTGCCAACGGTTTTCTTTGCCCACGCAATAAAAACATCGGCAGATATGATTTCTGGTGATACATTTTTCATGTGTGGGCATAATATCATTTCTGCCGACAAAAATATATGCGTGGGGAGAAATTTGTGTGGCCTTAGTAAAATCCATGAAGTTGGGTTTCTACCGACGTTAATTTTAGTTTCTACCCACGCAACTTGCGTGGGAAGATATTTTCAGTATTTGGTGACGAAAGGTATGTGGGCAGAAATCTTTTAAATTCCACATTTTCCTTTTTTTCCATACTTTTTAGAAACCTTATCCAAAATTTATTTTTCTCCACACTTTCTTCCCCCCCCCCCCCCCCCCCCTTTTTTTTTTTTTTTTTTCAGTTCCCTCTTCACTCTCCCTTCTAATTAATTTCCACCATTTTTACACTCAAACTCATTTTTACTCTCCAAACTCTCTCTCACACAAGACCCACGCTGCCACACCCACGATTGTGCCTTCTGTTCGCTCGTCGGTGCTTGTACCACGTTCGTTCAGTTGTCGGCGCTTATACCCACGTGAGTTTAGTCGCCGGCGCTTGTACCCACGCAAGTTCGGTCGTCGTCGCACCTTACCCACGTTTGTTTGCTCGTTGCCGCACCAAACCTATGTCCATTCGCTCGACGCGGCCCCAAACCCACGTCCGTTCGCTCCACGCGGTGCCAAATCCATGCTCGTTCGCTCGCTGCTTCGTTGTCACACAGTCGTTCAACCCATTTGCTTCAATATTCAGACGCAATAATTTCTGTATCTTTCTCTCTCTCTCTCTTTTAATCTTCCCTTGTCATTGTGGTTTATTTTTTGGAGTTGATTTTGATCTAGTGAGAAAAAATGGTGTTCGTTGAAATGAGTTTCTAGTTTTTTTTAGAACGCCATAACTCGGTTTTGGTTCTTTTCTTGTTTTGGATTAAGATGAAAAATATGTTAGGTTGATTTTAAGTAAATATTATATTAAAATGGTTAGATTTTAATTTTTTATTGTTCTAAATATAGAAATTTTGAGAGAATGAATTAAGGAAGAAAGGAAAACAAACTAGGAAGAAGAGCTTGACATTTTGTAGAAAAATCTAGAAACTCATATATGGTTGTTGGGATTGAAGAATGTTACAAAATTCCAAATGTAAAATTTTTATACTCTTAATTATAATTAATGTAAAATCATTCATTTTTAGCTAATATATAGGTATATGCATTGAACCGCCACAAGCATAAGAATAATACTAATAATATGTCCCAAAAATGTTCCTTTGCGTTCATGTGAGTTTCATTAGTGTGTTTTTTTCCTTTCAATAATGGAAATATTATTATGTTGAAGGTCTAGATAATAATACCTAACATATTTGCACAAGAACACCAACTTGATTAGTTTCTTTTTTTCTATTCTAGTTCATTTTGATTTGATTTTTTCATATTACATCTAAAAGGTGAGACTCCACTCATATTGTTTTTCCAATAGAAATTAACCATAATAGAACTATTTAGGTTGTTTTAGGAGTTAACAAGTCCCTTGGACACTTTTTAGGAACTTTTTAAGTTGTTTTGAGGGTGAAAATGTCACTTAGACGCTCTTTAGGTTCTTTTTTAGGTTTGTTTTGAGTTTGAAACTCACACTTAGGCATTTTTAAGTTGTATTGGGAGATAAAATGTCATTTAGATACTTTTTAGATACTTTTTAGTTGGTTTTGAAAATCAAAAGGACACTTAGGAACTATTTTGGTTGTTTTGGGAGTAACAAGTCTCTTTGATACTTTCTAGGAACTTTTTAAGTTGTTTTGAGGGTGAAAGTGTCACTTTAGACACTCTTTAGGTTCTTTTTAGGTTGGCTTTTAGTTTGAAAGTCACACTTAGGCATTTTTAAGTTGTCTTGGGAGATAAAGTGTCATTTAGATACTCTTTAGAATCTTTTTAGTTGGTTTTGAAAATCAAAAGGACACTTAGGAACTATTTTGGTTGTTTTGGGAGTTAACAAGTCTCATGGGCACTTTGTAGAAACTTTTTAAGTTGTTATGAGGGTGAAAGTGTCTTTGAGACACTTTTTAAATTGGTTTTGAGTTTGAACGTCACACTTAGGCATTTTAAATTTGTTTTAGGAGTTAAAGTGTCATTTAGACACTTTTTAGGTACTTTTTAGTTCCTAAAAGATATCCTTAAGTTTATCTAACTTCTTGCCCTAATTCACATTTGGGCATTTTAATGTTGTTTTGGGAGTTAAAGGTCATTTAGGCACCTTTTGAGTACTTTTAGGTGGTTTTTAAACAAAAAATGACACTTAAGAACTATCTTGGTTATTTTAGTAGTTAACAAGTCTTTTGGGCACTTTTTATGAACTTTTTGAGTTATTTTGACGGTGAAAGTGTCACTTAGACACTCTTTAGGTTCTTTTTTTGTTGTTTTGAGTTTCAAATTCACACATGGGCATTTTAATGTTGTTTTGGGAGTTAAAGTGTCATTTAAGTATCTTTTGGATATTTTTTAGGTGGTTTTTAAATACAAAGAGACACTTAGGAACTATCTTGGTTATTTTGAGAGTTAACAAGTCTTTTGGGCACTTAGGAACTTTTTGAGTTGTTTTGAGGGTGAAAATGTTACTTAAACACTCTTTAGGTTCCGTTATGAACTTTTTAAATTGTTTTAAGTTGTTTTGAAGGTGAAATCATTTTTAGCTTGATTTGAGAATCAAGATGACTCCTATGAACTACTTAGAAACTTTTTATATAGCACATGAGACTTGTAAGTCATGCAAATAAATTTACTTTATTAATTTTAATTTATGTTCGTTTCAAACATGTAAAATTGAGAATTTGTGCTTATTGGACTTTAATATTCCTTTTCAGGTCTAGATATTTTGAAAATGCCGGAAATGTCATTTTTTGTGAAGACCAGCTGATTAAGTGAAGAATTTTTTGTGAATACCAACTGACCAAGTGAAACATTTTTTGTGTATTTAATATATTTTTTTATTCATTTTGTATAGCCAAAATGAAAGTTAATGGCTCAGAAAACAAACAAATACTTAGAATTGTTGTTGTGATGATATATTTTGGTCAAGGAATTAATTGCTGAATACATCTTTTAAATTTGTTGTTACAGTGTTGAATATATTTTGTTACAAAAAATTGAAATTATTTTTATTTTAAATATTGATCTCGATACATATAATAATATAATAAAAAAATGTGTTGGCAGTTATAGTGCTATGGTGACGTTTTGTGCGTGGGCAAAAATGAAACTTTTGTCCACGTTCACCTACGTGTCAGCAAAAAACATTATCTGCCGACGTATCATGCGCGAGCAGAAAGATTTTTTCAGCCCAGATCCTTATTTCTGCCCACGAATCATGCGTAGGCAGAAATCGAATTTTGCCGACGAAAGTTTAGCGTGGGCAGAAAGTATATCTGGCCACGCGTAATGCGTGGGCAGAGATCCAATTATGCTCACGTATGTTGTGCCGTAGGCAGAAAGTGATTTCTGCCGATGTTAGTTGCGTGGGCAGAAAGGCTTTTCTACCCACATGTTTGATTGCATGGGCATTTCTGCCAACGGAATGTCAAAATACATGGGCACGTCCTTTTGCCCACGTAAAAAAATATCGGCAGAAGATTTGCTCACGCTATTCTAAGGATTTGCTGATGTTTTCTTGCATGGACAGAGACAAAAATTCTTGTAGTGTCCTCTCAAGTCTCAACTCAACTCAAGATGAAAAAGAAAGAAAGGAGAGAAAAGCTCTCTAACTCGTAGATACTTTGCTCTCAACTCAACTCAAGATGGAAAGAAAGAAAGAAATTAGAGAAGAACTCTTCAAATCGGAATATATGAGACTTCAAATAAAGAAACAATTTGCAATAATTTATAGTCTAGCAACTTAGTAACTCTCCAAATTAAAAAATCAAATCAAATAAATACAAATTTAAAAATTTATCAAATTGAACTCAATTGAGTTGTTGCTTGACCAGAATCAAACATAACTCATTCAAATAAAAGAAACTACAAATGTAACATATGAAAGTTAAATTTGTAAATGAAATATCATCTAATTTGATGGTTTCAATCCAATTTGAAGTTTCTAACCATGAATTTAATCTACATAATTAAATCCATTTTTTTAGTGTTTCAATATTCAAGAATGTTTCACTTTCTTTCACATGTAATAAAATATCCAACATTTTCTATAAGGAACGTGATCGAAAGGGGCATTCGGGTTACTGAAAGGGAGATGGGTCATTCTCCAAGGCAAATCATACTACCCATGTAAGCGGGTCAAATAGGAAGAATCCGTGAGCGGGCCAAATAGGGACTAGTTGAGGCTTCCAAATATTATTTTTTTATTAGTGTCTTTGTCGTAGGTGGGTCATGGCAGTTTGGTCTTGGAGTCGTTCTTTTTCTTTGATTCTGTTAATTGGTTTTTATTTAATTATTCATTTGTTTGGTTAGGGGTACACCGATCAAGGTTTAATTTTATTTTCTTTTTGTAAAGGATTTTGAATTATTTATTTATTTAATTATTGATCTAATTTATTAGTTAAAGACTTTCTTTAACAAGAGGTTGAGCCTTTGTTCTGTATTCTTAATCTAAGTGTTTGGGGTGTGGTAATGTCATAGAAGTATTAGGAGTTGGGGCGTTACAACCCAAGTACCCAGTACAAATCTAATGTTGAACCAACACGACATGTCACATGATTCACGACCTTATAAACACATAAATGCGAGTGACAGTAAATTGCTTAAGGATTTGGATGAGATGGACTCAAATTCGGCTACCACTGGGGGCGAGATTTGAATTATAACCTAATCTCATATATTTTTTTACATGTTCACCAATATTGGTACATTTGAAAATGACCAATTGGACGGATAATATCACATAACTTAAAATCTAATACATTTTTTTTTTTTATAAATTGGTGGAACAAATGCTTTATTTATATTTACAAAATATGAGATTATTTAAGGGACCATTACTTGTATAATAAAAAAAAAGTAGAAAAATCTAAACAACGAACCCCCAACACACACTATTACAACATATACTAAAATAGTCTACGTTCCAAACACAGACTATTTAAACCTAAATCACCAAAATAGTTTTGCACCTTAAACACAGACTATTATAATCCATCAACTATTATAACCTCACAAATTATAATAGCCAACTCAACGCTCTCAACAACCCTAAGAATTAAGGATAGATCTCACAATATAAATTAATTATATATGTTGAAATCCTTCTACTTTCATATACATTTATTAAAAATTAAAAAAAAAAAGGGTAAGAAAGAAGAAGAAAGAAAGAAGTTTTGTTGGGTCAAAAAAGCATATATGAAATGCAATATCAATGACTTATCCATGTGATTCTATAGAACCATTAATAATTGTACCCATTTATTGACTTTGGAAGTTTGGTAAGCTAACATTACTGCCCTTCTAAATATTCCATTCTTCTGAATTCATGCTTTTATCTAATGTATATACTATCATCTCCTTTGAAATCTTTATAATATTCCAACACACAGAGAACAATATAGTAATATTAATTAAAATGATGGTATTAAATTTTCGTCGACATGTCAATATTTCTATTATAGTATTTTAACGTATTCATAAGTTTGAAATTGACATAAAATGTGAACCTACGTTTTCATTATATGAATTAAAAAAACATAAAACATACCAAATAAGTAACAATGTGAATATAATATAAATATTTTACATTTTTATTAGATATTTTAACTTGTTTAAAAATGTAAAATATTTTATTCATTAAATTTTTTTATAATTATATCTTAAAAAATTATTAATATTGTTTACATTTCATTAATATTTTTACATTTCTTTAAAATGGATTTTTGTTGCCATCAATATTTTTTTAAAAAAAAAAAGAAATAAAAAACCTTAAGAATTTTGCAGGAAAATGAAAAGCTACCCACATAAAAAGTCAAAAAGTGTGGCTGGAAAACCAAATTGGCTTTTCTATATTCTCAATTCAATCTAATTACAAAATAAGAAATATTAGACGGTAGACAATAATATTTTACATTTTTAAATAGATAGGTGCACTTCAAGATCCACTCAAATATTTTTCTTTATAATTATATATATTTATTGTTTAAGTTTTTTTTATGTTTTAATAAATTATTTGATTGTAAAACACTATTAACTAAATTATTAATACATGTATTACATATATATTTTTTATTATTTTTTAAAAAATTTCAAAAACATTATCAAAGCTAATGTTTCAAAATATAAATATTTATATTTAATGGCTGAAAGTAGGGATGTTATCTAGTTCCAAATACCAATGCATATTTATTTAATTTCAAAAGATTAGAAAAAAATCAATGCACATCCATAAGAAAAGACAAGATATTAAATTTTAAATATTTAGAAGTAAATTATATTGTAAAAGAATAGATTAAGTGTAATATATATGTTTCGTTAATATTGTGAATATAATATAAATAATAAGCATTTAAATTCATTAATAAAAAATGTAAATATTTCTTTGTTTAATTAAAATTGATATTTTACCAACATTTTTGTAACATTAAGTTCTTACTATTTACATCAAAGTTAGACATTTTTAGACATTATGAAAACATGGAGAAAAAGTAAATGATGATGTGGGTAAATGTCATTAAAAGAGAGTGTGATTATACCAAACATTTTCCTCAAATTTCAATGACTACCCACCTAGAGTTGACATGTACTATTGGTAGGTGTGAATTTTGATTGAGTTGCAAAATCTCCAGGATTATAATCTAATTTTACGGTTATATCGATGGATATACCGACAAAATATTGATATCGATAAATATTTTTGTAAATCACAAGTTTTATAAAATTTATTTAGATGGATAGTTAAGTTACTTTTCTCCCCAACTAAATTATGGGTATTATTGTTGTTAGTATTTTTATTCATATCAGACTAAATAGATGACATTTTTTTATGTTTTACAAGCATTCATAAAAGATATTGGACTATAGATATTTAATGTCGATATTGAACCTTTAAATTTACGGATATATTGACGAATATATCGACATATCTACGGATATTTTCATCCATGCAAAATCTAAAGCTAGCAATTTAATTTGTATAGTGAAATAATTTTGGTAAAGTTGTCAAATTGGTCCGTTTGATAATGTTCTTGTTTTCTATTTTTGTTTCTCATCTTTCAAAAAACTAACTTGTTTGATAATTGTTATCGTTTCTTATTTCTAATAAATATTTCTAAAAACGGACCAAATTTGACAAACTACTTCCCTATTTCGTTTATGCTTTATATGCTAACATTTCATAAAAATGATCAATTTCCACCTTTGCTTTCTTGGTAGTCAGGTCGTGGGATCAAATCTCTCAAGCAAGGTAATATTTGATATTTTTCAATTTTTATAGATGGATTTTTAAAAATAGAAAAATAAGGAAAACTATTTGCACAAAATAGTAAAATTTTTAAATAGTTGTGATAGACGATGATAGAAGTCTATCAGGGTCTATCAGTGATAAAAATGGTAGAAGTCTATCATTGTCTATCAATATTTTTTTTTTTTGCTATTTTCTGTAAATAGTTTGATATTTATTATAGGGCTATTTTCAAATATAGAAAAATGAGCCAAATTATTTACAAATATAGAAAATTTTTACTGTCTATCAGTGATAGACCGCGATAGAATTCTATCATTTTCTATCGCTCAAGCGATAGAATTTATTTGCTTGAGCAATAGAAAGCGATAGAATTCTATCGCGGTCCATCACTAATAGACTGTAAAAATTTTCTATATTTGTAAATAGTTTGAGATTTTTTTTTTGTTTATAGTAATTTTCCTTTATTTTCTATCGGTGAAAAATTTTCTTTTTTATATTTCTTTTATTTTAATTTTTTTGCTATATTTATATATTAGTTTACTTTTAAATTTTAAATTTTCCAATGTTTAGATTTATAAATTATTTTAATTTCCAATTTTCAAATTATCAATATGTATATTTAAAATAATTTAATATAATTTGAACTAATATAACATATTTGTTTTTATTAATTTGAATTTCTTTTAAAATTAATATAATGTTATTATTTTGTTTGTTATTTTCTTCAACAAAATAATATATATTTATTTAAGATTTTTTTATAAAATAAATATTAATTTGATTTTGAATTTAAATACCTTTCTTTGAAATAAAAACAACTACAATATAACTAAAGAGAGTAAGAAACATAGTTGATGGTATTTAATTTAATTATAAAATAAAAATAAAGAAGAGTGATACTTATATATATATGAAAAAAAAGGGTTAAAAAAGTAAAAGGAGGATTTCCACAACCATGGAATCCATGAAGTCCATATTTTAGGAGGACATCCAAAACTCTCGAAAAATTTCAAACTATTTACAAATATAGAAAAATTTCACTATCTATCAGCGATAAGCTGCAATAGACAACGATAGAAGTCTATCACGGTCTATCGCTGATAGACAGTAAATTTTTTTTATATTTGTAAATAGTTCGACTCGTTTTTCTATATTAAAAAAAAACTCTAATTTTAATTATAAATTACTCATTTTCAAATATTTAAAATTAAAATGATTATTTAATTATTTAATTAATTAATTTTTATTGAATGATATTCATTATTTAATTAATCAATCTATTAAAATTATGTAAGATTGTCATGTTTAATTCCATAAAATAAATACTAACATAATTTTTTTTATAAAATTATGATACCATTCTTCATGCACAACCAAATACAGTGATTTCTAAACATCGTATGATATATTATTTTTAAACATAATTTATTTTAAAACATCTATAAAATCTTACATTAAATGATCTCTTCAAATATTGAAAGGCTTATTAGATACAAAAGTGAGAATTCGAAAACTTAGGCCTCGTTCGACAACGTTCCTTTTTTTTGTATTTTTTTCCTTATGTTTTTATTATTTTATTTGTTTAAATATAATTTTATTAAGTTAGATAAAAAAAATAACATGCATTAAAATATAAAAAAATAATTATGAAAAATTTACATTATCAAATATAAATAAGCCTCAATGCAAAGTTAAGTACAATAATACAATTGTTTCTATCAGTCAAATGTTGCTCAAATTTGATATGTTGTACTATTTCTCACTCGAACTATTTGTCTAAAATGTTATCAATTCAAAATCAACTCAATTATATTGTTATGTAAATGTCGTTGTTATAAAATATTAACGTGAAACTAAATGAATGTTCTAGTGAACAAAATTTATATATTGTAAAATTCTAACCGGTTTTAAATATAGTAAAAATAAAAAAATTATATAAACATGCATATACAAAATTTAAAATTTAAAATTCAAAAAATTATTTATAAATAATGAATAGTTGTAGGGTCATTCTTGGAACATTATGTAAATTTAAGACATTTCCGAATACAAATCTTAAAAACAAACAAAGTTATCCAATCTTAAAATGTATTCCTACAAAACAAACATGGTTATCTAATGACGTCAGACATCTATAATTTCGAGCATCTATAATTTCAGGCATATAAAGATTTTAGTTATCTATATTACCAAAAAAACAAATGGCCCCTAAAAGTCCATAAATTCTTAATGTTACATCTAATAAGTTTTTAGACTTTTAATTTTATATTTAAGTTTATATCTAATAAGCTCTGAATTAACCATTTAGTCAGTGGAGCAGGATGAGGACGTCGATGCACTCCTATCTCTATTCCTGCGTGCTCCATTCCTTGTTTCAAAGATTCATTGTTTGGGGTTGGGCCGCATTAAAAAAAAAAAAAAAACACTTAGGAATCCATTTTTTAAGAATAATTACAATGGATAACACTTTTATTGTTAATAATCAATTATATATCAAAATCTATCAATGATGGACTCTATTGTTGATAGACTCCTAAGAGTGATAAACTCTATTAATGATAGAATCAGCAGTATAGTTTATCACTTATAGACTCCAAGAACCTGATCTAAATTTTTCTAACTATATCTGTAAACTTTTTTTGCATTAAACTCTATTTATTGATATTTTAAACTTGATTTCTATATTTGTATCTATCTTTTTTATAATTATTTGTTAATTATTTTAGACTATTTATGAATGATTAACACACAAATTATTAGTAATCTATATGGTTAGAACGTTCCAATAAAAAAAGAAGTTAAAATCACTACAATCAATATCGCTTTAAATATAGTGAAGTGATTCACGCTCCAAAAGTCACTATTAGTTGATCAATTTTCCAACCTATAAAATTAATTAATTAAATACACATATTTCTTCTTCCTTTCAAAACTGCTTAAGCCACAAGTTAATAAGTCAAATATAGCATTACTTTTAAAATAATGGATAATTTATAGTCCTTAAAACTATTTTAATAACACATGTTGGAGTAAGTGATGGATATAGATATCTGTGTGTGTGTATATATATATATTTTTAAGGAGGATTAGACCAATGGCATCAAACCTTGTGAATTAATTTTGTAATAAATAAATCTTCATGAGGGGACAGAATCAATTTCCCTTTATCACAATTCATGGCCATAATCAAAAGAGCTGAGTGGCATTTATTAAAAAAAATTTGGTTGTTCATAATAACCATATTAAAATACTCTATGCTTGGTATTTAAATACTGATTAAGTATGTAATTTAATAACCAACCTCAACATAATTAAAATTTAAAACCGTCTCTATAGTTTATTAAAAAGACGTCTATATATATTGGGGTAATCTATTATCTTTGTCAAATTGATCATAACTCAACGTTTTTTGAGTTATATTTGCCAAAAAAAAAAATTTCTTAGACATCTTATGGTGTCTTGGGTTAGCCTCCTTTGATTTAGAGGTAATATTCCTAGACATTCATTCATTTCATGGCTTGTTGTTCGAAATTGTTTACAAATGGGGATCGTATTCATAGATGGTGTGTTGACGTTCCGAGTGACTGTGTTCTGTGTACTAGTGGGGTTAAGTCTAGGGATCATTTGTTTTTTGAATGTCTGTTAAGTAAGGCTATTTGGGTGGGTGCTTTTGTAGGGAAAGTGTTCCCACAGGATCTCGCATTGGGATATGAAACTCAATTGGATATGTCACTTTAGAGCATGTAATCGGCTAACGCATAAGATTGAAGAGTTTCTTGGTGTGTTGTTATTTATCATGTTTGGTGCGAGCGTAATATGTGTGTCCATGATGCTACGGCTTTGCATCCTCCCCATGTATTAGTTTGGATGTTCGGTCTAAGGTGTTTATCTGTTGTTCTAAGTGGTTTGGAGCTTCTCTAATTAGGGGGTCTCAAGTGACCTCTTCTCTTTGGGATCTTTTCCCTTGAGTCATATGTACTTTATTTTTTCGGTTACCAAACTATTACAAGTTATAAACTTACCGAATGAACTTTGAATGCTCCCTCATGGCTAGCACTTAGTCCAAACTTTGTATATCCAATTGGAAAAAAATTCTCATATATTGCATTAGCATCAACCACATCATCAAACCATTCATCCAATGTTATTTATAAAATGACCTAAACTGAAATCAATAATGTCCTCAACATTAATTTGATGCCTCAAAATATAAAATATAACACATTACTTGGCTCGTATTTTAATTTCAAAATGTCCTTGCAAAATGGAAACTCTAGTGCTTGAGGGATGTGTTCTTACCTTCAAAATAGCCATTGACATCTTTAAAACCTCATAGAATGTTTAGAAAAGCAACCTTAAACTACAAGCAAAATAACCCTAAAGATAACGTGAGAGAGAGAAAGATAATGTGAGCATTTTTACCAAAAGTTGCACGAAAATTCTAAAGACAAATAAATTAACAACCAAAATTTAATCAGAAGTTAGGGTTTGAGAAAGCTTGTGATTTTGGGTTGAGACACACTATTGAACATTGTCCTTAGAGAAGACATGCCCCCACTTGCACTGTATATTTTGGCACTCCATTCCTAGGATACAACACCTTTCAATAAAGCTTGTGTGCAACTAAGCAATCTTACAAATTGTTTTGCACTTGTAGCTCACAAAAGACCTTTTTAAATCGTAGTTTTAGAAAAGTAGAGTTTCTATATGTCTAAGGGGAAAAGACAAGTAAAGCATATAGAAATCCCTAACCACGCCCACGTAATCGTAAAAGTTTCCTTAAAAAGGAGAGGAAAACAGATCACTTATTCTCCTCATTAACTAGAGTTTTAAAAAGAAACTAAATAATTAACATAAATATAAAATGGAATAAAATAAATGAAATCTTTTAAAGTATCCAACAATTCCCACATAATTTAAGATTTTCAAAACATTTCAAATTCTTTTTAAAAGGAAAATAACATAATGTGATCATTTTTACCATGCAATAGGTGTAAGTAACTTCCTGGTTTGAACCTCCACTTAGTGAAGATAAGTGTCTATTTGAAGGAGTCATAGTGAACGGAGTCTTGAACTAGGTCCTTTAACTCAAACTTCTACTTACCCCACACATAGTACTAGTCAAATTGGAAATTCTGGTTTGTTTTGCACTTTAGACCATCATGCATACATATCCCGTTTTCATGAGTGTTTTAAAGGAGCAGCTCAACTCCCTATTGTAGCAACTTCACTACAACACCCACATAGGTGAAACCTCCAAGAGTTGTTGTGGCCAACACCCTGCATATAATACATGTCTTGGTTTCATTTAGAGCTTAACTCTTCCTAATTGTCACATTATGAGCATTACCACCTTAGGAATGGGACAAAAAAATATTTTACTTACTAGTGCTCTCATAGTCACACTCCAATTTCATTGTTACCCATTGAACCTCTTTCATGGGATCTTCAATCTTTGAGGTTGGGTGTCTATTGTGGTGACTATATTATGGACTTTAGTCCTATTCCCCTCGATGATTCAAAAATTTGCTTGCGCGCTAAGCCTTTTGTGGATCTAAGTTTTCTTCAGACCTGAAAGAATCAAAAGAGATCACACCATCAAATAATAATTGTTTAATAGAATCATGTCTAATTTTTCCATTATATATTTTATTAACAACGCCAGCTAAAGTAGCTTGACTATCTCAGTATAAAGGCACAACAAGATTAGTAGTTAAGAAAATAGGGATATCAACAATTAGACATCTTAACCATTCTACCTCCTTACTAATTAAATCTAAGGCAATAAATTCAGCTTTCATTTTTGTTTGAAACAGAGGGTGGATTGGGTCCACAACACGTAACTTTCTTTTCGCTTTGGTTTTGATTTGAACCATCGTTTCTCTGAAAGTCGACGTACCTTGACGAGTATCCACCATTAAGGTGAGATTCACATAATAGGTTAGAAGATATGAGCTGAACTTAAGCGGTTGAACGAAGAAGACAACAACGATTTCTTTGGAAGAACTGTCTAGCAACTGCACGAAATTCAAATTCAAAAACTTATTAAAGAAAACGAGTTTGTTAAGCTTCTTTAATTTGTTACCAACCGCAATTAAGGCAGTTTTCACACTAATGATGACAGTGGGCTGATGATCATAATGGGCCACATTTTTTTTTATGGTTGGCCCACCAAATTAGTTGTTATTTCACTATACACAAACTTAATGTTGATCTCAAGGCTTTAAACTGAGCAACGTCTAAGGCCTTTGTAAAAATATCTGCAAGCTGATTCTTGGTGTTGGTATGCTCCAACACAAGCTCACAAATGAAATAATGTCGAATATCAATATGCTTGGTATGACTATTCTGGACCGGATTCTTTGATATATTAATTGCACTTAAGTTGCCACAACGAAGAGTCATGACATCTTGTGAGACATCATACTCCTGTAGCATCTGCTTCATCCACATCAACTGAGAATAGCTATTTCCTACTGCTGTATATTTTGCTTCAGCGGTTGATAAAGAAACTAAATTTTGTTTCTTGCTGAACCATAAAATTAAGTTGTTGCCTAAGAAAAAAAAAACCTCCGGAGGTACTCTTTCTATCTTCTGAGCTTTATGCCCAATTGGCATCACAATAGCCAACCAGAGAGCTACTGGTATCAAAAGAGTAAAATAAGCCATAATCGTTTGTGCCATTTATGTATTTGATAATTCTTTTTGCACTAGGTAAATTATTGTTTTTAGGGCATGCTTGAAATCTTGCACACACTCCAACTACAAAGGCAATGTCTGGTCTGCTAGCAATCAAATAAAGTAAACTCTCAATGATGCTCCTGTAGATACTAACATCAATATCAGTACCCTAAGTCTTTCAATATCTTCACATGAGTCGGAGTAGGAGTTCTTTTAACACTTGCATTTTCAAGGCCAAATTTCTTTACAAGATTTTTCGCATATTTTCTTTGAGAAATAAATATTCCCTCATTCAGTTGCTTTATTTGAAAACCTAAAAAATAAGATAATTTTCCAACCATGCTCATTTCAAATCATCCTTCATTTGTTTCACAAATAGCTCAACCATCATTTGAGACATTCCTCCAAAAACAATTTCGACATAAATTTGCACAATTAGAGAGAGCTTATCAAATTTCTTTATAAAGAGAGTTTTATCAATATCTCCTTGTCTATACTCATTAGTTACAAGAAAATGGGATAAACAATCATATCAGGCTCTAGGTGCCTGTTTCAAACCATAGAGAGCTTTGTTCAAATTGTACACATACTCAAGATGAGACGGATCCATAAACCCTTTTGGTTGAGCAACGTACACTTCTTCATTTAGAAATTTGTTTAGGAAGACACTCTTGACATCCATCTGGCATAATTTAAATTTCAAAAGACAAGCAATTCCAAGCAATAGTCGGATGGATTCAAGTCTTGCAACAGGAGTAAAGGTTTCATTAAAATCCACACCTTTAACCTGAGTGTACTCCTGTGCCACAAGTCTGGCTTTATTTTTGGTCACATTCCCATTTTCATCTGTCTTATTCTTGAAGATCCATTTTGTGCCAATAACATTTACTAATCATCATCAAGGGCTTCCTTAATGCTTTTAGGCTCAACAGAAGAAGTCGATCATTGCTAATAATGTTACTAGTTGGATGATTTTTGCCAACCCTGATAGAAGGTAGCTTATTATCAGCTTCCACCTGTTCAGCATTTTCCAAGTTGACCTCTTTAGGGATTCAGAACTTATGTATAATGGCATGTCAGAAGCAATGTTAGGCACATACGTAGAGATGACATGACTAATGTGGAGTCTTCTTCTTCTATGAATGAAGAACCGAGAGAAGCAGTATTATCATCAATTACCACATTAATTGACTCTATAACAATGTGAGTTCATTTGTTGAAGACCCGATACCCTCTACTATTTGAGGAATATCCAAGAAATACCCATTCATCAAATTTTGAATGTCATTTTCTTCTACTTTCTCTGTCAACAAGAATGTAACAAATACTTCCAAAGATGTGAAAGTATTTTACAGTAGGCTTTCTCCCCTTCCATATTTCATAAATAATGCTAGAAATACCAAGTCGTAGAATAACATAATTATGTATATGATAGGTAGTATTGAGAGCTTCTGCCCAGAAATGCAATGGCAAATGTTTTGCATGAATCATTGCACGAGTCATCTCTTGAAGTGTGATGTTTTTTCTTTCCACCACACCATTCTTTTGAAGGGTGATGGGTGCTAAAAATTCATGGTGAATTCTAGCATACTGGCAAAATTTGGTAAATTGAGAGTTTCAAACTCCCTTCCATGATCAATCTGTATACGGATCACATTTAAATATTTTTCTCGTTGCAACGGAAGGCAGAGAGTCTAAAAAGTAAAGAATGTATATGATTTGTCTTGAAGAAAATACACCTAAATGTATTTGGAAATGTCATCAACAACCAGAAGAACATACTTCTTACCTCTCATACTAGCAGTCTGCATAGGGCCCCATTAAATCCATATGAAATAGATCTAGAACACGAGAGGAACTAGAGTGGCTTGCTTGCTTGTGAGAAGAATGAGTTTGTTTGCCAGATTGACAATCACCACATATAATTCTAGGAGAGGCAAATAAAGAGGGGAGTCCAGATATAGCATTTTAAGCAAGAGCCTTTTGAATGGTTTTCATGCTAATATGCCCAAGGCATTTATGCCATATACTTGATTCATCTTGTCTAGAAAGATGACAAACTTGCGAGGAATTATTAAAACACCACAAATAACAATTAATCAGACAATCGCTTACCTGTCATAACAAGAGCTTTGACATCATCTGTAACAACACATTTATCTTTGGTAAAGGACACATGCAATCCTTGGTTGCACAGTTGACTGATGCTAATGAGATTTGCAGTCAATCCTTCAACCAATATAACATCGTTCAGAGGAGGAAGACCTAGATAGTTAAGTTTTCTTTTTCCAATGATTTTTTCACACGCACCATCATCAAAAGTAGCCTTTCTAAAGCTAAAAGGTATGAGGTTGACAGATATCTCTTTTCACCAGTCATGTGACAAGCGCTTCCACTATCAAAATACCAATCTCCCTTTGTAGAAGATCTGAGAGAAGTCAATACGACATTGCAATTGTTTCGACCATTTTTCTCTCTCCAAACTTGTTTAACTCTTTTCTATCTATGGTTATAATTTTGAGGGAAATAGGGAGCTCTTCTAGAATATGTGGGCCTTTGAAGAGAATTTAATAACAGATAGCAAAAAAGTCGTTTGTGACCCACCTTTCCACAATAGTGACAAACTCATCTTGGTCTAGTTAAGTTATTGTAGTTTGCAAGAACATTGATGGAGGAAGTACTAGTGGAACCATAAGACTCTGGATCGTGAGCCCTAACAAACTCAATCTTTTGTTTCCCTTTGACTTTAGACTGAATGTATTGTTGCCTTCCACATTTAGTAAACTCAAGACTAGAGTTATCTCCTGCAGTTTTTCCTTTTGTCAAGATTTTTTCTAGAGATTCAGTGTCTGTGTTCAACATTATGACATTCTTGCAAACTGATTACTTTTCTGCCTTGACTTGAGATAGTTCGCGCTTTAATTCTGCAATAGTAGACATGGGCCTATGATTGTCAACAATCAGGGTTTCTATCCTTTCCTTTTACACATCAAGAGCTTTCTGATCATCTTGTCATTTGAGGAAAAGAGCATGATAGGAAGGATCCATTGAATCAGGTCTTATCTCATTGAAAAACTTTTTTGCATACACATCACTCTCAAACACTTCACCTGATGAGATGTCTGATGAGATGTTACTGACAAAGGCCTTAACATCCTCTTCTGAGTCATTACTTTCTTCTAAATCATCATTTGACAGAGTTAACACATAGTCTTTGTTCTGTCTCTTTAGAAAAGTGGGACATTTAGCCTGAATATGACTAACACCACCAGACTCTATACATTTGAAATTTTTATCCTTGTAGGAGATTAAGTTACCTGACTTGTTAGTTTCTTTCTTACTGTTATGAGACCTTATTCTTCTTTTCAGATTTACTCTCAGTTGATGTCTTGAGCTTCCTCAATGGTAGTAACTTTCATATCAAATATCTTGGGAAGAGATCTAAGTACTTTTCAAACTAGCTTTTCTTCAGAAAATTTATCTCCGAGAGCGAATGACTCATTTGCAATATCTAGCAACCTTACATTAAATTCAGCAATAGATTCTTCTTCATGCATTCTTAGGTTCTCGAACTTGAATGTCAACAACTGTAGCCTTGACATCTTTACTTTAGGAGTTCCTTTATGAGTAACGAACAGGATATCTCATGCCTCCTTAGCAGAGACACAGGTATTGATAAGTCTGAATATGTTATGATCAACACCATTAAATATGGCAGTCAAGGCACAAGAATTTCCTAATGAAGCTTCATCTTCTTCTCTAGACCACTGAGACTTTGGCTTCAAAACATCCTTTCCATCTTCAATTTTGGTGGAGGGATGAGCCCACCCAGAAACAATAGTCTTCCAAGTTGAGCTATCAATCGACTTTAGAAAAGCAGTCATTCGAGCTTTTCAGTAAGAATAGTTTGTTCCATCAAGAACAGGGGGATGAATGGTAGAGCCTCCTTCTATAATTTCGTCCATGATTGAAGCACCTAAGATAAAGGTGACCGCTCTAAAACCAATTGAAAAAACGATAGGATGACTCTTCAACCAATATATGGATTTCACACAGAAAACACTGACAACAAATGTAACAACAAAAATACGAATGACAAAAGAATAAGTAAAAACACACAGGAGTTGGTAACCCAGTTCGGTGATAAACCACCTACGTCTAGGGGTAGTATGCCCAAGAAAAATAATCCACTAATATTAAGAAGTTAAGCAGTTTACAACGTAAATTTATCTGTAATTCACAACACTACAGTGGCTCATGCAGAGCTTAACTCTCTAATCACCTAGCCTCCCCCTAGATGTGAGAATTACTCTCAAGTGTACTCAGGCTCCCCCTAAGTATGTTAATATTAGCTTCTAACACTTCGATACCCGACAGTGTGTGAGACTCCTTTCATAATGTATTTTTCCTTAAATTAGTGAACTCCCTTCACCGATGCACCTGACGTCATAAGCTTCAAATACAATGAACAAATTAAAGAAATCTCATAGGTTTTGGCCAAGACTAGGCCTAGGGTTCCTAAATTCGTCTAAACTCTCCTCTCCCCGAACCTAAAGTATGAAGTTTGTATTTATAACTAGGGCGTTGTCACTGTGGCGTCATGGCGCTATGGTTCGGTTTGTGAATAGTGATTTGCAGCGCGACGCTGCCCCGTACGCACAGTCTAATGCGTGATGCTTGATGGGCATTGCGGTACCACAGAGCAGCGCTACAACGCCTACCTATATGCGTGCTTTTGTGAATAGAACCAAGCCTTTCTTGGAGCATTTTGACTTTTCTTCACTCCTTCGAAGCCCAGATGCTCGATATCGATCCTAATTTCTCCAAATTAACTCCGAACTACGCATAATATTCTGGAATGCATGAATTGCTCGAGTTCCTACAAACATAGATATTTAAGCCATTAATTGTTATAAACGAGTGAGATTAGAGGCACTAAGATAGCTCTTTTAGGGAGCTATCAATGTCTTATATCGTGAAATCTTAATAACATTAAGGAAAATATTAAATTTGTGCATTTAATGTATATTTTAAAAATTGATAATTAGATATTTTGAAATATAAAAGTCTAACTTTAAGAAAGGAAATAATTAAAAAAAAATATGCATTAAATTAAATGAAGAGAGATACACAAAAATAATGTTAAAATGATAAAAAAAGAAAAAAAAAGAAAAGAAAAGAAAAAGCAATTTAAATGTTTGGACATTTATAAAATTATTATTATGGAGTGACCTATTTAGCTAAAGACCCCGTTTTGTAACCATTTTGTTTTTTATTTTTTTTATTTTTTTGAAAATTAAGCCTATAGACACTATTCCACCTTCAAATTTTTTTTATTTGTTATCTACTTTTTATCAATGGTTTAAAAAACTAAGCTAAAATTTGAAAACTAAAAAAAAGTAGCTTTTAAAAACTTGTTTTTACTTTTAGAATTTGACAAAAAAAATTCAACTATTGTATTTAAGAGAGATTCAAATTAATACAAGAAATGAGGAAAAAATAGACTTAATTTTAAAAAACAAAAACAAAAAACGACCAAACATAGCCTAAATATTTTAAAACTCTAAAGTTAGAATTTTAAAAGACATAGAATTTAAATTTAGAGGTGATAAATCAATTAATTTCATTTTGAAATAAGTTTATGACTTATTAAAAACAAAATTTTATTCAAAGTTCTATCAAACACCTTTTAAAGTTCACATTAGAAAGGGAGAGAATATGAGTAAAAATCTTGTAATTTAACCTATATTTTATTATCCAAAACAAAACTATATAATTTTAAAAAAATTTCACAAATAGAGAAAATATCAAACTATTTATAAAAAATAAAAAAAAATACTGAGAGACATTGATAGATTTCTATCAATATCTACATGTAATAAACTTCTATCATTTCTATCACTAATAAACTCTAATAGACTTTTATCAGCATCTATCACAATTGTTTAAAAATTTTACTATTTTATATAAATAATTTTTATTATTTTTCTATTTTTAAAATCTCCTCTACAATTTTTATATCAATCTTTCCTTGCCAACAAAATTGACTAATGGCACATGAAGGCACATTTATTAATGTAACGTTTATGAAACGTTGTGCTCCGGCGGTGGCCGCTTGTCTTTAATATTAAATTTTCCAATCCCATTGCAATAATAAAAACATATTATATATCTAAAACATATTATAAATATTTTCTCCCAAAAAGGGAAAAAATAATAATATTAAAAAAAACGCAATTAATAAAGAAAGTGCACGAGAGCTGAGTTGAAAGGGCAATATTCCCCCGCATATATCGCATATCATATGTTTTGTTCTTGTCGATTCGGTTAATTTTCATCGTAATATGATCCACAAAATCCTCCTTGTCTATATTATTATTATTATTATTATTATTATTATACACACAATAATATTCTACACTCCCTCTTTCTTTTACTCCATTTTTAATTCAATTAATTCATCTTCGAATTAGAGTACATTTAGTTAAGACATATGTAATGAAAATATAATAAAAAAAAAACAATTAGATTTGATTTTCGTTTTATATAATTTTATATAGAGATAGAAGAATTTGAACCATAAACATCTTGGTTATTAAGATACTCATATGTCAGTTGAATTATACTCGTTTTGGCGTATATGTTGATAAACTATTGATACACTAATGTTATACTCGAAATTAAAATTTGAACGAGTGGTTATCTACTATTGAATTATTGAAACAAATGTATTTTTAAGAAGAACTGATATGCTAATAATGTACCAATATTATACTTAAAATAAATTTTGAATTAATGTTGATATATAACTCATATACCATACTTGAAATTTAATTTAGAATGAATGTAATTGATATACTATTGATCACTAATTTATAGTTGAAATAGATTTAAAATGAGTGTTGATACTTGAAATGAATTTTTAATGACTATACTAAAATATACTAATGATATACCACTGTTAAATTTTAAATGAATTTTGCATGAATGTTGACAAACTACTGATACACCAATAAAATATTTAGTATTGCATTTTGAACATAAGATAATATATTATTAATACACTAATGATATTCTTAGAATTCATTTTGAATTAGTACCGATATAAAATTGAAATACTAACGTTATACTTTATGTATATCTTTTTTAATGATATACTTCATATTTGATATATCAATAATTGTTGATATACTTTTATTTCTCTTTAAATGTAGTATTGATTTGTTCATATATGAAATGCATACATTCTGCAATTGATATACCAAATTAAATGTAACATATTACATCAAATTATGTCATAATTTTGAAAATAGAGCAAATTAATTGACATACTTTATATTAGTTATATATAGTTGACCCAATTAATGTAATTAAGATAGTGTACTTTCAATTTATTGTTGATTTTTTTTAAAATCCTTTATTGACATTCTGTTCATAAATTTTGGAAATATATATATATATATATATATATATAGACACAAGGTTTTATTTTTTTTTTGCATGAATTTGTTTTAGTATTCGTTGAGTAACTATTTAGTTTTTTGTTTTTAGTTTTTGAAAATTAAGCCTATAAGAATTTTTTTCTACTTCTAAATTTGTTGCTTTTTTAATCTACTTTTTACCAATATTTTTGAAACCAAGCACATTTTAGAAACTAAGAAAAAAATAATTTGAGACTATTGAAAGTATGGAGACTAGATTTGTTAATGGTTTCATTTTTTGTTTTTTGTCTTTGAAATTTGTACTTCTTTACTAATTATTTCTTCAATATATTTTCACTTTTATGAATTAAAAAAATATTTGAATTCTTAATCAAATTTCAAAAAGAAAAACAAGTTTTTGTAAACTAAAAAAATTGTTTTGTTCCTAGCATTTGACTAAGAATTCAAATGTTTTCTTAACAAATATGAAAATCCTAATAAAACAAATATGAGAAAACAATTACAATTTTCAAAATCAAAAAATCAAATAATTATCAAACATGTCTTAAATTTGTTGAGATTTCTATATGGATGACCTAATTGAGATTGTGCTAATGTTAAACGACCAGAATTCTGAAAACAATGAAAGCTAACATTTTGCTAACGTCACATAGCACTGAAGAACGTGGGATTACCCCTCTGGTCATGGGTTCTCACCCATTATGATTGGGATATGCCTAACATGATTTTATTGTATTGTTGGGAATGACTTTTGGGCCAAGGCCCATAGGAAAAAGAGAGGAATAGGGAAAGTAGTTGTTCCACATTGAAAGTTGTAGAAATGCCAAGAATGTATAGATATGAGGGCATGCTAAGGGGCTTCCAATTTGTGGATGTGGTGGAAATAGAGACTTTTGCCACACGTGCGCGTCACCACTGTCCGGACGGATGGATTTAGGTTCGGGTAATCACGTGAAAAATGGTTTAATTTTTACTACCTTTTCATTCAAAGTTTTACCCTTTTAAAACGTTTATATTAATTCAAATTTAATTTTTTTCTCATTTTTTATCCATCAGATTTCTTCTCATTGCTCCTCCTCCTCCTCCTCCTCCTCCTCCTCCTCCTCCTCCTCCTCCTCCTCCTCCTCCTCCTCCTCCTCCTCCTCCTCCTCCTCCTCCTTCTTCTTCATCATCATCATATACAATGGCCTATTTACATAAAAATACACAAACAGTACAAAAACTTATTCTACTTTTATCATTTTTAGCATAGTTTTCGACAATTTCAATTCTTCCTCCGGCGAGTGCACACTTGAGTTAGGAAGTTGTGTTAACCTTGGGGGCAACCGACATTCGCAATTTAGCACCGTGGTCATGTCAATTTTTGCTTTCAAGGTAGTGATTATTCCATGGCACAACAACGTTAAACATTTGGCAGCAATAATTTGAAAGCAAAAATATCTTTATTCTCTTCCTTCCAGATGTCGATCAGAAAATGGTAAGGTCCTTCCCAATCTATCTAAATTGGAGCCTCTAGACGAATCAAACTACCGTCGCTGGTCACAAAAGCTCCTGGTTATGTTCGAGCAATTGGAGATCGATTATGCTCTCACCTCCACTATATCTGATAAAGGTAAGGTTGTTGTGATCATTGACTTGGATAGTTCCAAGGTTGCATATTTGAACAGATCCAAAACTGTAGATCCAACAGAAACTAGTTAATCCAAGTCTGATCCAATCACTGACTTAGAAAAGTATAAGAAAGACAACAAAACCATCTGTGGTCATCTTCTCAACCACATGAATGATTCGTTATTTGATTTATTCGTGGTGCAAAAATCAATAAAGACAATCTAGGACACTCTGGAATCCAAATACAGTTGAGATGATATGAGCATGAAAAAAATATGTTGTCAGCAAATGGCTGCAGTTCTAAATGATGGATGACAAGCCAATCATGGACTTGGTTCATGACACAAGTACGATAATCTGGTAGCAAATGTGATGATTAAAGGTATGAAGATGTGTGAGACTCTTCAAGCAAACGTGTTGCTTGAGAAATTTCCACCTTCCTGGAATGATTACCGCAACCATCTGAAACACAAGAAGAAGGATCTCACACTCCAAGAGTTGATCAGTCACATACGTATTGAAGAAGTATACAGACAAAAAGATAAGCTTATTTATGAATCATTAAATTCAATTAATGCTAATTTGGTTGAGTCTTTTACTATTAACGAAGACAGGTATAAAAACAACAATAAGCAATCTATTAGAAACAATTTTGTTCAAAAAAAGGGACATCACAAGGCTACTGGAGAGAAAATCGAAAAAAAAAAACTAATTGCTATGTTTGTGGAAAGCAAGTGCACAAATCCTACCAGTGGAATCAAAGGAAAGGAAGGTCAGCTCAACGGGCTACCCCACAGGTCAATCTGACGGAGTAGAATGACATCATTGTTGCTGTAGTTGTGGAGGCCAACTGGGTGGAGAACAAAACTGACTGGATTTTCGATACTGGAGCATCTATACACTTTTGCTCAAATTGAGGACTCTTTCATGACTTCTAGGATATTGCCGACAACGAGTGTGTGTACATGGGTAACTCTGCCACAATATGAGAACTTGGAAAAGGAAAAGTTTTCTTAAAACTAACTTCTGGAAAAACTTTATCTTTGATTGATGTTTTGTATGTTCTTTCGTTATGTAGGAACCTGGTATCTGGAAGTTTGTTGAACCAGGTTGGGCTTAAAATTGTATTAGAAGCTGACAAGGTTATTCTCACAAAAATGGTGACTTTATTGGTAAGGGGTACTTAACCGATGGTCTTTTTGTTTTGAACGTCATTATTGTTACTTCTAAGATGAATGTAAATGTTTCCAGTTCTCCTTATGTTGTTGAATCTATTGATATGTGGCATTGTAGATTAGGACATGTGAATGTTGTATCAATTAGAAAACTCAAAATGTTAAATCTTATTAATGCATTTGAATCACATGAAAATGATAAATGTCTTATATGTGTAAAAGCAAAATTTAATAAAAAAAAACCATTTAAATCTGTCACTGCTAGGAGCAAAGAATTACTTGAATTGTTTCATTCTGATTTGGCTGATTTAAAAAACACTATAAGTAGAGGCAGAAAAAACTATTATATATCCTTTGTTGATGATTTTTCTAGATGCACTAAAATTTATCTTTTAAAAACAAAGAATGAAGTCGATAGTATGTTTTTGAAATATAAAGTAGAAGTAGATAATCAATTAGAGAAAATGATTTAAATGTTAAGATTAGATAGAGGTGGTGAATATAGTGATAAAATTCTTAAGGAATTTAGTGAATCACATGGCATCATTCATGAAATGATTGCACCCTATTCACCACAACAAAATGGTATAGCTGAACGTAAAAATAGAACACTCAAGGAAATGATGAATGCTATGTTTTTAAGTGTTATATTATTTGACTATATGTGGGGAGAGACTATATTTTTTGCCTATTTCATTCTTAATAGGGTTCCTCACATAAAATTGGATAAGACACCATACGACCTATGAAGAGGTTACACACCTAACCTCAACTACATGAGAGTGGGGGGTGCTTGGATAAGATAGTGTATCCTGCATACAAGAAACCTACAGTATGATCTAAAACCTTTGACGGTGTTTTTATCGGTTATACCCATAATAGTGTTGCATATAGATTTATGTGTCTAAATGATAAATCAATATGTGAATATAGAGATGCTGAATTTTTTGAGCATTTCCCATGATCAAGGTAGATAATAACTCAATTAGAACATCTACTAATGATAAAGTATTTGTATCTTTATCATCTTCTTCTGAAACTATGCATAAAATTGAACCTATGAAAAGTTCTAAGATTATGCAAGAAACTGAACCTAGAAGAAGTAAGAGACAAAGAACTGAGAAAAACTTTGGTCTTGATTTCTTAATTACCTTCTTAGTAGAAAGGCCAGATGATATAGATAATCAATTTGCATGCATGTACTTAATAGACGAGGATCCCAAAACCTATCAAGAGGCTTTAAGCTATGTTTACTCAAGCTTATGGAAAGAAGCAATTAAGAGTGAATTAGATTCTCTAACTATGAATCAAACTTGGGACTTGGTAGATCTTCATAAAGAAAGTAAACCAATTAGATGCAAATGAATTTTTTTTAAAAAAAATTAGACCTGATGGTTCAATTGAAAGGTACAAGGCTAGGTTAGTAGTAGTAGGGTATACTAAAAAACAAGGTATTGACTACTTTGACACATATTCTCCTATTACTAATATAGCTACAATTAGAATCTTGATTACCCTAGCTTCCATCCATGGACTTCTAATACACCAAATAGATGTACCTTTCTTAATTGTGATCTAGAAGAGGAAATATACATGGTACAACCTGAAGGTTTTACAGTTGCCAATCGGGAAAATAAAGTATGCAAACTAAAAAAATCTCTTTATAGCCTTAAGCCAAGCTCCCAAACAATTGTATGAAAAATTTAATAATACTTTAATAAGTAACGATTTCAAGGTTAACTCCTCTTATACATGTGTATACTCGAATTGTTTGGAGCTGAGTGTGTGATCACATGTTTGTATGTTGATGATATGCTTATCTTCGGCACAAACATAGATGTAATCAATAATACTAAACTGCTATTATCTTCTCATTTTGAAATGAAAGATTTAAGCAAAGCTGATGTAATATTTGGTGTTAAAATAAGGAAAACCGATAATGAATTTTCCTTATGTCAATCACACTAAACTGAAAAACTGTTAAAGAGATTTGATTGTTTTGAAGACACTCTTGTAAGAACACCTTATGATGCTAGTATGAGCCTTAAGAAAAATAAAAGAGACAGTGTTTCTCAATCTGAATATACAAAGATCATAAGAAGTGTTATGCTTTTAATGAACTACACCAAACCTAATATCTTGTATGATATGAGTAGATTGAGTAAATATACACATAATCTTGACAAAGATCATTGTATTGCTCTTTGTCGTTTATTAAGGTACCTTAAGAGTAATATAGACTATTGTTTGCATTTTTATAAATTTTCTATTGTATGAAGGGTATTGTGATGCAAATTGGGTAACAGACAACGACGAAGTAAGCTCCTCTAGTGAATATGTGTTCTTACTAGGCGAGGGAGCCATTTCATGGAAGTTTGCAAAACAGACTTGTATAGCTAAGTCCACATGGAATCTGATTTTATTGCTCTAGAATTAGTAGGATAAGAGGCTAAGTGTTTTAGAAGCCTACTGAGGGATGTACCATTATGGGGAGCATCAGTACTAGCCTCTTTGCGCTGTGATTCATAGGTTGCCATAAGAATGGTCTAGAATAGTGTGTATAATGACAAAAGAAGACATATACGCCTCATAGCTTTCATGTTGACCCGAGGTTTATGTGCATGACCTAAATAGCACACATTGTATCGCAGAATCAAGAAAACTTAAGGAGTAAAACATGTCGTGGGAGTCTCAACCATAGTTATGAAAAGTTCAAGTGGAAACTCACTCTCTCTAACAAAGTTGTAGCACTACTTCTCTAAGCATCAATTCAAATCGTAAGACATTGATATTTAAGTTTGTTCTCTTATCTTTACTCAGAAACAATTTTAAAATTTAGTACTACATTATTTTTTGCTATACCAGTCATTTGTGGGGATTGTTGGGAATGACTTTTGAACCAAGACCCATAGCAAAAAGAAAAGGAATTGGGAAAGTAGTTGTCTCACATTGGAAGTTTTAGAAATGCCAAGAGGGTATAAATATGGGGGCATGCTAAGGGCTTCCAACTTGTGGATGTGGTGAAAATAGAGAATTTCCCCACGTGTGCGTTGCCGTTCGTTGGATGGATGGATGGGTTTGGATGGATGGATGGGTTTGGGTAATCGCGTGAAAAAAGATATAATTTTTACTACCTTTTCATTCAATGTTTTACCCTTTTTTTTATTAAAATGTTTATATTAATTTAGATCTATATTGGATTGAATTAATTTTTTGCATGTTTTTGATCCATTGGATTTCTTTCCGTTGCCCTAGCCATCACTCCTTCTTCTTCTTCATATAAAGTGGCCTGTTTAGCACTGTGATCTCGCTGATTTTTGCTTTCAAGCCAGCGACGTTCGACATTTTGCTGCAACATGTACATCACGGATTTTTAATTATAAGATCTCCTTGGTGCCATTTGAGGCTACGAGAGCCCACCCATCGCAAAATTATAATGGATCCCAGTCGCGATGTCAAAGTGAATTACAATTTGTTAAAAATCAGAATTAGAACCCTCACTATAATTCCGCGATGGGTGAAAACTTGTCACTATTGTTTTAAATGGATCACGGGTGCTAGTTTAAATTCCCTCTTGACTTTGGATTCTCCGATCCTCTTCACCTAGCGTCTTCCGTCACAGCTTTCGCAATGAGCGATTAACTTTGAATCACGATCGAGATCCCAAGTTTTCGTGATGGGTGAGCACCTGTGACCATGAATTACACTAGGGAGATTAAAAAAAAAAACCGCAATGCACTTTTGAAACCAAATTAGGGTTCCAATCATTCGCGATGAGTGAGAAAACTTGTGAACGTGAGGGATAATTTCACATAATCGTTCAGTGCTACATGACATAAGGAAAATGTTGATTTTCATTGTTTCTTAGAATTTGAGTTATTCAACATTAGCAATCAAATCTGGATGATTCGTACAAAGATCTCTAATTCTATATATCCACTAATATTCAACTCAAATGAAAAAAAAGGGAAGAAAAAGGAAATCTTCCTTTTGGCAACACTCTCATGGATGTTCCCAATTTTCATTTCCAAAACCTTCTCCTCCTCTTGCCACATCCATCATTCCAATCATCATTGAAGAAAAACCTAGAAGCTTTTCTTTTGAAGTTGAGAGAAATGGAGGTTTTTGAGTAAATGGGTCATCACCATCACAACCATAGAAAGCTTAAAAGCATAGAGTTTAAGAAGAAGTGGGTGTGTGTAGAAAGTGAAAGCTTCAAAAATGGTGAAACACTGAAAAACTTTCAACAACTCTAAAAAAAGGGCATTGAAAAAAGCTGGAAAAATGACAAGCTTTATTGCTTTGGAGTAATAAAGGGCATGTTCGGCCATCATGTCTTTTCCAATCCATTTCCATTATGGCTCACATGCCTTTGCTTTTTACTCAAATCCAAACAAAAAAAAAAATTTAATAATATTTATTTTATTAGAAAAGAAAAATTATTATAAATAGAAAAAATATTAAACTATTTATAAATATAGAAAAATTTCACTGTCTATCAGCTATAGATCGCGAAGCGATAGAACGCGATAGACTTCTAAATCGTTTGACTCATTTTTCTATATTTGAAAACAACCCTTAAAAGAAAAAAAATAAGAGAATAAAAGATTCAAACAAATTTCTTAGTTGCTAACACATATTATATGTCGGTTGAGTTACACTCGTTTTGACATAAAAGACACTTTTTAATCTTAAGTTTCAAGTACAGTTTTATTTGGTTTATAGGTTTCAAAATCTTATATTTTTATCTCTAAATTTTGGGTTTAGGGTTAGCTAATGCTTACTTTTGGTACTTAGTATTAACTTTCATTTAATTTATTTAAAATAATTACTAATGAAAACTAATTTAATAATTTAGAATTAATTAGTAAAAATTTAATATAAAGGACAAAAAATGGGCATTAGTGAAAAACTCAATAGTAAAAATATGGCTTAAATGTCAATGTAGACGAAAGGTGGCAGTTTTATAAAAATATCGATATCGATAGATATTTCTAAAAAAAATTATAAAAACAAAAAATTCCAAAAAATTATGTTTTTTTAACCAACTAAAGTATTTACTATTTATATTATATTCACATTAAGGAAATTTTGTTGCTTATTTTTATGTTTTATGATTTTTCTAACGATATAATGGAAATGTCGATTTACCCTTCATGTCAATTTTAAACACATGAAATGTATAAATATCGATATGTTGACAAGAATTTAATACTTTGAGAAATAAAAGTGTAAAATCACGAAGCTTATGGAATAGATTGAAATTAAATTCAAAATTTAAATATAAAAATGTTATATTTAAGAAGTTAAAAACTAAATTGAAAATTGAAGAGAAAAAATGTAACTTTTTGGAAAATCTATACTAAGAAAAAAAAACATTACTTTTTTTTTCTTTTCATAAAGTTAAAAATGAAGTTGATGAAGGTTCATAATTGCGTAGATTAGCCCCAATTGCTATCAATCCCTTTCACATCATGAACATAATACAAATTTCACCCGTTTTTATTTGCTTATTACGCCAATCTTGCACAATCTTCTGATGGGTAGGCCTTAATTTCCTTCTGTAAAGCTTCTTCTAACAGAAACAAAAAATCCCATAAGAGAGAGAGAAAGATGATGGTCCACTACACTGTCGTCCATCAATCGGCCGTCTTCCTGGACGCTTCGTTTCTGTGAGACTGTTTCTAATAACTGTCATCAGCTCACGTGATCTTCTTTCTTTTCATTCTGCCATTTCTGATTCCCCCATTTCTTTCTCGTGAAGAGGAATTTTGGACGCCATTGTAGTTCAGCTTGTGTTTGTTTGTGTGCATTCTTCTCTTCTTTGAAGAACAGAGGGCCTAACAGTGAGTTCCTTTTAACCCCCTTCTTCTTCTTTACTAGTTTTCTGTTTTGTTTTTCCTGTTTTACCAACTGGAAAGAGAAAATTAGCTTCAAGAATCTTGTCATATGGGGATTGTAATGATGAGGGTCCATGATCTCCATTCTGCATTTATGACCCCATTTGGATATATTCATCAGTTACCCAGAATCAAAAATATCCTCAACATTCAATTTTCTGTCTTACAAATCCCCATATTTTTCCTCTGTTTTGAGTTTTAATGGCTGTCTTGAAAGAGATATCAACTGGGTTTACTGAAAACTGAGTGATAACTGATAACTGATAACTGATATAAGTTCTCTTATCTTCTCCATTTGTAGGGGAAATACAGATGAGGGGTTTTCTGTAAGCTCTATTTTCTTTCTTTCTTTTTCTTCTTTAAATTCCATTTAGATCTACAGCTAACTGAACCCCACATCAGGATTTAGCTTGAAGATCGAGATAAAGAAGCTATGGATCTTGAGCATGGGAAGTGTTGGAATAGTTCAAAGGTTTGTGTTCAATTGATCTTCTGAGCTTCAACTTCTCCATTTTTCTACATTTTGAAAACTCCCAGTTGTTGAATTGGCTGCAATTTTGGCTTTGTTTCAGAAGGATTCTTGGAAAACGGTTCTTGTATTGGCCTATCAAAGCCTTGGTGTCGTCTATGGCGATTTGAGCATCTCTCCTCTTTACGTCTACAGAAGCACTTTTGCTGAAGATATCCAACATTCAGATACTAATGAAGAAATCTATGGTGTTCTTTCATTTGTCTTCTGGACTCTCACTATAGTCCCCCTTTTCAAATACGTCTTTGTGGTTCTCAGAGCTGATGACAATGGCGAAGGTAAAAAAGAAAGAAGCATAAGCTGAAAATCGGAAAAGCATCAAAACCCAGTTGATGAATTCTTCTGAAATCGCCATTGCAGGTGGGACTTTTGCTCTATACTCGTTAATTTGCAGACATGCCAAAGTAAGCCTTCTACCCAACAGACAAGTTGCAGATGAAGCTCTTTCCACTTACTTGCTAGAACATCCACCAGAGAAGAAGAAGCAATCTAAGGTTAAATTGCTCCTGGAGAAGCACAGAGCTCTTCACACTGCCTTGTTGATTCTTGTTCTTCTAGGGACTTGTATGGTGATTGGAGATGGGCTTCTCACTCCTGCCATTTCTGGTACACTTCTTCTTTTTCCATTTTCTTTTGACCCTTCCAGAATTTGATTGTTTTAATTTTTTGTTTTGTGCAGTTTTCTCAGCAGTTTCTGGACTTGAGTTATCCATGTCCAAGGCTCACCATCAGTGTAAGCACCTTGACTTTGAATACCCCTATTAGTTTTTCTTTTATGTTGAATTATAATTTTACTCAATATGCCTTAACTTTCGATTGACAAATACATTAAGTTTGACAGTACACATTTTGTTTTGATGACATAGCAAGTGACGTTTGGTGAATCGTTGAAAAATATGAACTTAGTTTCGGTTTTTAGATGCTAGTTTAATAAAAAGATAAAGTCGAAGGCCAAACCAAACATAACTCAGTAGATTATGCACCGATTATCACTTTTTCGATCTCCCTCTCAGCAATTCTTAAACTAAAAAAAAAATGGTCTAGAACTATTATGTTAGTTCTCATGAAGAACAATAGGGAGTTTGATAAATTTTAATAAATAAAGGAACAATAACAAAAGATTTACAAGTATAGTTTCTAAGTTGAAATTAGATTTACGGTGATTAAAAATGTAATTTACCTCTAACTACTTACTGAAGGAAGTTAGGACAAGCTTTTTAAATAAGAGACAGCCTAGAAAGGAAATTCAGATGCGAAATTGTCTCAAGCGTTGTCTGATATTTGTTGTCAAATATTTTAGATTCTTTGTGAAATTTTTGTCTGGTTTTAATAATAGAGTCATAGAGGGAAACTTTTGGAGAAACAATGCAAATTAAAATATGTAATGAGTTAGCTGTATCAATAAAAACTTTGCTTTTTTCAAACTGATGATAAGACAGAAGGTTCTAGTGAGTTATATTGACAAGACTGAGGAAGTGTTAGTTTCTTTTTGGACTGAGGTACAAGGGGGGACCTACAAACACAGTCAACTTTCTGTTTCCATTGGTTTCATCCAGCTCTCCTTTCATCCTCAGCTGATGTTGGAGCCATACTATAATTAGGTCTCATTTCACAATCATTTCGTTATTAAAAATTTGTGCTTGTTTTTTTAGAACTTGCTTACTATATTGTTTAGATCTTTTCTAACTAAACAATTAAATTATTATCTAAATATTAAAAACAAAAACAAGTTTTTAAGACCACTTTTTAATCTTTTTTTTTATTATTATTAGTTTTTAATTTTTAAAACTTAGTTTGGTTTTTGAAAATACTCCTAAAACGTAGATAACAAAACAAGAAAATCAATAAGTGGAAGTAGTACTTGTAAACTTAATTTTCGAGAACTCAAAACCAAATGTTTATCAAGAGGGTCTAAAATTGTCTTCATTCTCAAAGTTAACCTAATTACTAATTGAGAAGCCTGTTTATTTTGAAGATTAATATAAATTGCTAATTTTAGAGGTTGTTTGATTCACAAATGATGTTTTGTGTAACTTGGAGCAAAGAAACAGCTAGCTGTTTAGCTTGTAATATCTGTACCTCCTCTTGATTCTAGATTCATTTCTCCGCCCTAGTATAAAACTTTGTTATGCATTTGAGTCTTTAGGCTATGGGTGTTCTAATCCAATGAGCTATAAAGATTCAAACTTCTAAAACTCATTTAGAAATTATCAACATGAATATAGCTCCACAATTAAGACATCTACCCTTTTCATTGAAGTCAGATGTACAAATCCTCTCTACGTTTGTTGTACTCATAAGAAGCTTATTTACATATTGGATAAACAAACCCACATTTTCTATTACCCACTCCTTTACACAATTCAAGTACCAATTAAACAAACCTCTAAATTCTCAATATTAGACTTCATAAACCCAAACTATTAAATTCACACAATTAACCACATTAGATTGTGGCCAAGTAAGAAATAAAAAAATAAATAAATAAACCTCTCCTTAGAGTTCAAAAGATTTATTTAAGTGTGATAAATGATTTGGATTTGTAATTTTGATGATAGATTTAGCATGTCACTCCATTATATTGTTTAAATCCTTGCAAGCTCCTTACTCTGTTTCCTTCTTCCCCTCTCCCCGTTTTCAAAGATCTGTCCTTCCAGGATAAGAAATCTTCTGCCAAAAGAACTTATACTATGCATATATATTGATTAGTCTTTTGAGTGTACTAATCATACTGACCTCTCCTTGGCAAAACAAAGAAAAAAAAGAAAAAAAAAAGAATCTTAGTTATATGTTCTTGTAGCTAACATCAAGAAGTTATCTTCCTGCAGACGCAGTGGTTCCAATCACTTGCTTTATCTTGGTTTGTCTATTTGCACTTCAACACTACGGCACACATCGAGTTGGCTTTGTATTTGCTCCCATTGTATTGACATGGCTACTCTGCATCAGCACCCTTGGCATATACAATATTATACACTGGAATCCACACGTTTATCAGGCTCTTTCTCCATATTACATGTTCAAGTTTTTGGAGAAGACAAGGAAGAGCGGTTGGATGTCGTTGGGGGGTATATTGTTGTGCATAACAGGTAAAACTAATGCATGGCACGCTTATGAGGTTTTGGAAGCTTATCACTTGTTTAATTTCCTTCTTTCAAGTTTCAATTACTATATCCAAATTTTATTTGGTTTTAGTGTGTATTTATCTGTATTCGGGAGCTAACCCATTTCGGGTGCTCTCCATTTCATGTAGAAAATTTAGCTATAACTCAATAGCTATGAAACATCACTGAGTCTTGAGGTTGATTATGTTATTTTTCTTGTTCTGAAAACCAGAACAGATTCCGAAGGTCTATATGGGGTTATTGAATATTTGATTGAATTGCAGGCTCAGAAGCAATGTTTGCTGATCTTGGTCACTTCTCATACACTGCAATTCAGGTGATTCAGTCTTCAATGGCCCATAAGTTGTAACTTCCCTTTTCAGTTTATTCGTAGCATGGAAGTGATTCTTTTCATTAACACAGACTAACAATCCTGCTCCATCCTGTCTTGGCCTCCCCCCCCCCCCCCCCCCCCCCCCCCCTTCAGATTGCTTTCACTTTTCTGGTGTATCCAGCGCTTATCTTGGCATACATGGGCCAAGCTGCTTATTTATCACAACATCACCATACCACCAAAAACATTGGCTTCTACGTTTCTGTTCCAGGTATGAATGACTGATAGAAATTCTCCACGACTATCATTTGAGATGTATAGATTTATAATTCATAAACACCACATAATGTTTTGTGTGTTTTCTACTGTTTTGATTTCTTGCGAGCTAGTTTTAGGAGACTACTTATAATGGTTTTTGGAAAACAGAGAGTGTGAGATGGCCAGTGCTTACAATTGCTATACTTGCGTCGGTTGTCGGAAGCCAAGCAATCATCAGCGGAACATTCTCCATTATTAACCAGAGCCAGTCCCTTGGGTGCTTCCCTAGAGTGAAGGTTGTTCATACCTCTGATAAAATCCATGGCCAGATCTACATCCCAGAGATAAATTGGATTCTTATGATTCTCTGTGTCGCCGTTACCATTGGATTTAGAGACATAAAACACCTCGGAAATGCATCAGGTGAGTCGGTTGCTGCGTACTTATCATATACTACTTTCATCTTGATTTCCAGACGTGTGGAAGTCATTTTTGCTTACTTGGAATACATACGTTCCATTCTCGACAATCTTATTCGCAAACTTTCCATTGCCCATATAATCTTGAAGCAGAGTATTCCTCTATTCCACCTGATTGCTTAGGGTAGATATCAGTTGCCTCAAAAGTTTTAGGATGGATTATATCATAAAGAACTGATACAATTGGCCACTTCTTGTTTTGCAGGTCTGGCTGTAATGACTGTGATGCTTGTGACAACCTGTCTTACATCTTTGGTGATTGTCCTCTGTTGGAACAAATCTCCACTTTTAGCTCTCTCCTTTTTAATCTTCTTTGGGTCTGTTGAATTGCTCTACTTCTCAGCTTCACTGACCAAGTTCAGGGAGGGCGCTTGGCTCCCCATTCTTCTAGCTCTCTTCCTCATGACCATCATGTTTGTTTGGCACTATGCAACCATCAAGAAGTATGAATTTGATCTTCACAACAAGGTTTCATTAGAATGGTTGCTAGCATTGGGGCCAAGCCTTGGGATCGCTCGTGTCCCTGGCATTGGATTAGTCTTCACTGATCTCACCTCTGGCATCCCTGCCAACTTCTCCCGATTTGTCACCAACCTCCCGGCATTTCATCGGATTCTTGTCTTTGTATGCATAAAATCAGTACCAGTTCCTTTCGTACCTCCAGCTGAGCGATATCTCGTGGGAAGAGTTGGCCCAGCTACGCATCGATCATACAGGTGCATTGTTCGATATGGCTACCGTGATGTTCACCAGGATGTGGACTCATTTGAAACTGAATTAATAAAGAAACTCGCAGACTACATCCGCTATGACTGGTTTAGAAAGCAAAGAGGCAACTCTTGCAGTGAGGACGATGCATCACGTTCAAATGAATCGACAAGTGAGTGCAAGCTGGCTGTGATCGGAACCATAGCATTTGCAGGTGCAACTGCCTATGAAGAGACTGTGCAGCCTGCAAGCGTATCGGTTGGGTTCCAAACTGTCGACAGCATCGCTGATGTGATTGAAATGGAGCCACTGGGAGAAGAAAGAAGAGTTAGGTTTGCCTTAGATGATGAATTCGAAGGTGGCTCACAAGCTGAAACAGAAGCCCTTCTGCAAGAAGAGCTAGAAGATCTTGTAGCAGCGCAGCAATCAGGGACAGCGTTCATTCTTGGGCATTCACACGTCCGGGCGAAGCAAGGATCGTCTCTGTTGAAGAGACTGGCCATTAACTATGGCTACAACTTCCTGAGAAGGAATTGCAGAGGAGCAGATGTTGCTCTTAAGGTGCCACCAGTATCTCTTCTTGAAGTTGGCATGGTTTATGTTGTATAAGCCTCAACTGATTATTCTGCTCTCTCTCTCAATGCTCATTATGTAAAGATGCTGCTGCCTTGAATGAAAGCTAAAATATTCCACCATGTAACTCTTCTACAAACACAGAAGAATATTATCTTCCCTCAAACATAAAAAGTTGAGGCTTTAAAGATTAACCCATGATTTTATAACAAAATGAATATTGAAACCCATGACGTTGGATAATACAACAAATAAGCAAACTTTAGAAAAGGGAGAAATGACAAGCTATGCACTTTTATTGACTCTAAACTAAGACAATTCAGAATAAAGAAGATTAAGGGAAGATGTTATGGCATAGAGTGCAAATAAGACGTACTCGAAAAACTTCAGCCAATTTTAGCATAGTTTGGTAGATAAAAGACACTTACTACCATACTAAAGGTCAATCCTCGATCTCTTACTCTTGCAATTGTTGAACTCAATTAGAAAAGAAAAAACTTACTCAATTATAGAAAATTGTTATTTTTAACCTAAAAAGGTTTTCACCTTTCAAAACTAACAACTTTTTTAAAAACTAATTTTTCTAACATCTTTTTTATTTTTTAAGATTTTAAGTGGAGGGTCCCACATGGTGAAAATACATTTTGTCCCCATTCAAGTGTCTACAATTTTAACTTTTTCTAATATAACTTTTCAAACTTAATTTCAATTTTAAACATTAAATTTTCTTTTTTTAATTTTGTTTTTATCATGTTTTTGGCAAGTTTCAACCAATATTTGTGGTAGATTTGTTATTTTTTTAAAAAAATTGGAAAACAAAATTTCGTCAGCATTACTTGTAAGGATTGAAAATTTTCTAAAAAAAAAAGTCTTATGTCTAATTTTTCTTAAAATTAAAAATCGGGAAAAACTTAATAAATTTCAATTCTTACAAGAAACTAAATTAACTTAAACTTACAGTAAAAAAAGTTGGAATTAGGTAAAAAAAAAATAAAATAACCTAAGTTGAAGGATAAAACACCAGAATTGATAAAAAAAAAAAAAAAAAAAAAAAAGAAAAAAAAGCTACTGAAAAATTTCTAAGCTAATATCTTGGTAAAACTTACAGGAAAATATCAAGTAAACTTAATAAGGAAATTTTTTGTTAACTTGATTTTAAGTTTAAAGAAATTAAGTTGACAATTAAGATTTCTTGAAACTTTTTTATTTAAAAAGTCAAAGTCAACTTTACGAGAAAAGTCAACCTTACGAGAAGGTTGACTTTCTTGTAAAGTTAGCTTATAAAAGGGTTAACTTTACCTTTCTCGTAAAGTTGATTTTACGAGAAGCCAACTTTACGAGAAATCAACATTCTCATAAAGTTGACTTTGACTTTATGAGAAGTTTTTTTTTTTTTTTTTTTTTTTTTTTTTTTTAAAAAAAAAAGAAAAAAAAAGAAAGAAAGAAAAGCAAAGTTTCAAGAAATCTTAGTTGTCAACCCAATTTCTTTAAAAAATTTCTCTGGTAGGTTTATTGGATATTTTCCAGTAAGCTTCTTACCAATAAATTAGTTTACTGGAAAATTTTCAGTAGTTTTTTCTTTTATTATTTTTTTTATTTTTTTTTATCAATTCTAGTTTTTTATCATTCAACTTAGATTAATTTAATTTTTTTTTTACCTAATTCCAACTTTTTTTCCTGTAAGTTTAAGTTAGTTTAATTGCTAGTAAGAATTGAAATTTATTAAATTTTCCTCTATTTTCAATTTTAAGGAAAATTAAATGTAAGATTTTTTTTTTTTTTTTGAAAATTTTCAATCCTTACCAGAAATGCCAACGAAATTTTGTTTTTCAATTTTTTTTCTTTTAAAAATAACAACAAATTTACCACAAATATTGGTTGAAACTTCTCAAAAACATGATAAAAACAAAATGAAAAAAATTAAGTTTAATGTTTAAAATTGAAATTGGATTTGAAAAGTTGTATTAAAAAAAAAGTTAAAATTGTTGACACTTAAATGGGGGACAAAATGATATTTTCACCATGTGGGACCCTCCACTTAAAATATCAAAAAGTAAGAAATAGGTTAGAAGAAGTAGTTTTTAAAAAAGAAAGTTTTAAAAAGTGAAAAAAATTTTAGGTTAAAATTAGCAATTTTCCCTCAATTATCCAACTCAAAATTGAGATGAGTATTCTAACGAAAGAAGATAATTACACTCGTAAGGTCTATCTCATTCCAAATTTTGTATATAAGACTAGTGGTATGATCAATAATTATAAGATATGAGCACGTAAGTTTCAAATTGAATAACTACAAACCCAAGTAGTAAAATGCCAACATTGGAAGTGCTAAACTTTCATATCAATGTGAGTTTTTCCTAAACTAGTTACTTCAAGAGTAATATTGCCATCGAATTACTAACTTGGACTTTTGTCCCTAGTACTACACAAACATGTGAATCTCAAGACTCAAGCTCCAATCTCATTGGTAGCCATAAATTAACTACTAATTCCAAAGAATCATAACCTAGCAAAAAAAAAAAAAAAACAAAAAACAATCAAGTGGCCATGGAAAATGGAGAGATCAAGAGTATCAAACACAGCCACGTTGCTCCACTTCACAGCAACCACAATGCCCAATCTCTCCCGACCTCTAATTTTCACTGTTTTTCTTTTTCCACTCACTTATAAACACACATAAACTCCTTGTGATTCAATCCAACGAAGTAACCGACGGCGGCGATGGTGGCGATTTCTCCGTCCCACGGCGGGTTCCCGTCACAATTAGGGCAGGGATGGAAGGTGGTAAGGGGGAGGCCTGATAGGAGCTTCAATTTGAGAGTATTGGCAAAAGCGGCGGAGAAGGGCGAGGAGAGAGAAAGCGGCGACGGAGGAGAGAATAAGAAATCGCTGTTCAGCAGCGTGACGGAGGCGTTGGATTTCTCCGCGGTGCGATCGAGTCGCGACGCCGAGCTCCTCGATGATGCTCGTCAGGCCACCAAATCCGGCGGCAGAATGACCCGGGAACAGGTACTTGTTTGTTTGCTTACAGTTAATCTTACAAATATTTTATGAAGTTTCTTACCTGCGTTGATTAATGAACTTACTAGTAACCAACTATGTATCTCTCTCTGTTGTGATTTTTTTTTTTTTTTGAGGAATACTTATGATGAAGTTCTAAAAGCATTTAATTTTTTTTTTTTTACAAAAAAACATGGGATGGAATTAACATTATGAAATTGTGTACATTTGACCTTGGAGAACTCCGTGTTAAATTATAAGTTTAGTCAACTAATTTTCAAATTTTGTCTCTAATTGGTCCTTAAATTTCAAAAGTATTTAATAAATTTCTGAACTTTCAGTTTTTTTTTGTATCAAATAGAACTCTTTAAACTTCAAGAAGTTTGTAATAAGATCCTTAAACTTTTAATTTATGTCCAATAGATTTCAAACTTTTAAATTAATTTGTGCTTAATAGGTCTTTGATTTATTCAACATTTTTTAAAATTTACGAATTTACTAGACTCGAAATTGAAAGTTTAGGATTCTATTACACACCAAATTTAATTCTATATATAGTATATTGGTTATTTTTCTAAAACGTTAATTATGAAAAAAGATCTATTTGTCACAAAATAGAAGTTTAAAGACATGGATTGTTTAAAGTTTTCGAAGATCAAGTAATCACAAACTCAAAAGTTCAGGGATGACTAATCTTGTAACCACCTTAAAAAAATATATATTATGTTGTAAATATTTCAGGAAATATTATTCTTCAACTACTTCACAATTTAGTTGTAGTAATTGTCTAAAATGGGGTTCTACATTATGTATTGGTTTGGATGCAGTATGGAGCTTTAAGAAGGAAAATAGGAGGGACCTACAAGGACTTCTTCAAATCTTACATAGAAGGTATGTTTCCAACCATCAATAATTTTACCAAACTTTAAAGTTTATATCAATTAAAATCCCAAACTTTCCTAATTGTATCAATATATACTCTCTATTACTTTTGGTTTAAATAACACTGAGTTACTTGACTTATAATTTTATTAATTAAACTTCTAAACTTGAATCAATTTAGACTCCCCATGTAGAATTTCCTTTGAAAATCGTTCATCTATCAATTCTAATTATCTTATTTTGTAAATCTGACATTTGAAGAAGTCTTTACGTGTGTAAGAATTGATACATGGATGATTTTCAAAGGTATCTTAACATATGGTCTAAATTGATTCACTTGGACAAATTTAGGAGTCTAATTGATATAATTATACACCTCACATGATATTTTTCAAACTAAATTTAAAGGAGAGTGCAAATTGATACACTTATGGAAGTTTAAGGTTTAAATTGATACGATAGTCATTTGATACAACTTCAAAGTTAAGGCTCCGTTTGTTAACCATTTGGTTTTTATTTTTTATTTTTTTTAAATTAAGCTTATAAACACCCATTTCACCATTTCTTGCTTTGTTATCTACTTTTTAGTCAAAACCAAGCCAAATTTTGAAAACTATAGAAAAGTAGTTTTTAAAAACATGTTTTTGTTTTTGAGATTTGACTAAGAATTCAACTCTTGTACTTAAGAAAGATGCAAATCACGGTGAGATATCAAGAGAAAATAAGCTTAATTTTTAAAAATAAAAAACCAAAAACTTTTAAAAACCTACAAACACTCCTCTCACATCTAAATTTCTTGCTCTCTTATCTACTTTTTGCCTATGTTCTAAAAAACCAAATCAAAATTTAAAAACTAAAAAAAGTAGTTTTAAAAACTTGTTCTTGTTTATGGAATTTAGCTAAGAATTCAACTATTATACTCAAGAAAGATGCAAATCATTGTAAGAAAATGTGAAAAACTAGACTTAATTTTCAAAAACCAAAAACTAAAAATGAAATGGTTACCAAACCGGGTCATAATTGTTACCAAACGGGCCTTAGGGGTCCCCCTCCCCCCACTTCACCTTTTTCTAGATAAAAGCTTTAAAACTTATGTTAACTCATGATCAAAATTGATGAAAAATATTGTTGTGTTTGAATGGATAAAAAAAATAGTGGATGGGCAATATGTTGAAGAAGGGTGGGTGGACAAAACATGCAAGGTGTGCAAGAAGGACACAAGGGGAGAAGCAAGACAAGTTGACAAACTTGGAAGATATGTACATGTTGCTTGTTTGGAGAAATCCAACTCTTCCTCAGGGAATTTCTTCTCCAAGCTCTTCTCCAAATGAAAAACTTAGGTTTAAGTATAAATTTGATGATAGAATCTTGAATTTATGTAACGCGTATTTATATAGTTCATAAGTTTATGATTTATACGTCCAAGTTAACATGTAGTATATAAGTTTTGAGTTTAAAAAACTTTTTTAAGTTTATATATATACAAAGTGTGGGGATGAAGATGAAACAAGTTTTTGTCTGGGGTAACAAAATTCACATACTAAATATATTCTCCATTTCCTAACATAAAGTTTCACGAGTTTGGTTGAATTAGGTTGAAGGCTACAAATGTGAATGAGATTGATTTAATTATACGCTTAGAATTACAATAAAACTTAAGAGAAAAATTACACTTTTGGACCTCGAGGTTTGAGTTTGGGTAACATTTTGGTTATTAAGGAAAAATTACAATTTAAATATTATTTTTATATCTTTTAAAATAGAAAATAAAAAATATTTTAAATATTTATTATTATTATTTTCTCTTCTCTTTCTCCCTCTTCTTTCTCCTTCCTCCCAACCTTCTCCCTCCTCCGTTGAAACATATAATTTAAGAGTAAAACTTAGGTGCATTTCAGGCAACACTCATCTTTATGCATCTCCCTCTCACCACACACGTAACAAAAAAAATTAAAATATTTCAAAAAAGAAGTAAGAAAAATTTGCCACATGGCAAATTATGATTGAACAATTTGGTGGGATGCACAAAGATAGGTGTTGCCCTCAATGCATCTAAGTATTTTTCATAATTTAGACTAATATAACATGCAATGTGTAAATTTGACAAAAAGATTACAAGCTATAATTTTCTAGCCACAAAAGACAGAGCAATCACCAAACAACTTGAAGAACAAATTAGAAGAAGCACAGGAAGATAGGTGCTGCCCGAGATACATCCAAGTATTTCATAATTTAAACCAATAGAACATTACAAGCTGTAATTTTCTAGCCATCGAAGACAGTAATCACCAAACAACTTGAAGAACAGATCAAAGGAAGAAGAAGAAGAGGAAGAAGAAGAGGAAAGGAGGAAGATAGGTGATGCCTGGAATGCATCTAAGAATTTTTCATAATTTAAACCAATATAATATGCATGTGTAAACTTAACAAAAAGATTACAAGCTGTAATTTTCTAGCTACAGAAGACAGGGAAATCACCAACAAATTGAAGAACAGATTAGAAAAAGAAGAGGAGGAAGAAGAAGAATAAGAAGAAGAAGAAGAGGAAGATAGGTGTTGCCCGAGATGCATCTAAGTATTTTTCGTAGTTTAAACCAATATAGCATGCATGTGTAAACTTGATAAATAGATTACAAGCTGTAATTTTCTAGCCACAGAAGATAGAGCAATTACCAAATAACTTGAAGAATAGATAAAATGAACAGAAAAGAAGAAGAAGAAGAAGAAGACAAAGAGGAGGAAGACGAAGAGGAGGAAGACGAAGAAGAGGACGAAGAGAAAATGCACACATATAAGATTTTATAGTGTTTTAATCCCATGACGGATCTACATCCACTATTGTAAGCTTTGACTTCCTTGTTTATTGAACACAAAAAATATAGAGCAATTACAAAATCACAATACTCTTGATAATTTTACAGCTTCACCACTCTCTCAACAATGACAATCCTCTCCTCTTAGCTCACACTCTTAAATAATAATAAAAAAAAAAAAAATCAAAGAATGAAACAAAGAAGATGATTATACATCTTGACCTTGTTGGAATAGACCATAACATTTCAAATAACCAAAAGAAAGAAAACTTATCTTCTCACAATCTTAAGAACTTTAAAACAACTCTCAAACTTTACAAGTGGAGAACTCTTAGTCAAAGCATCTGCAATATTATCAATTGAAGATATCTTCTTTAATTAATTTCACCTTTCCTTCATAGATAATATCTCTAATAAAATGAAAATGGATATCAATGTTCTTTGTTCTGTCATGCTACGTCTATTTTTGGACAGAAAAGCAAAACTTTGACTCTCTTCACAATAAACAACAAGCTAGTTTTTCAAACAAATTCTTAATTCTTCAATCAATTCTTTTAACTAGATGCTTTTGTTACTGCCATATCTTCAGCTTCTTTTGTTGAAAAATGAACAATAGGTTGAAGAGAAGAACACCAACTAATTATATTCCTATGAAAGATATTTGCAAATCAAGTTAAAAGATCTTCTGTTATCCAATATCAGTAGCATAGTTATTGCATATATTGCAAAGTTAAAAGTACTACCAACTAACTTGTCATCAACATATAACAAAAGATAGATTGAACAACATCCATGATTTCAATGCTTAAAAAGATAACTGTTAAACCTCCAATCATCCACACTTATAGGAGGAAGGGCAGAAAAGGGAATACATCAGAGGAGAGAAAAGGAAAAGAAGAATTTGATGAGTTGGAGGAAGAAGGGGGGAACATGAGGAGTTAGTTAAAAGAGGATCTGTGTAGGAAGGGGCATCAAGGAATTAGTGAGCAGACTCTATTTTGGGAAAGAAGGAGGAAATTTCCAGCTCTTTCAAATGTGCTGATTTTGTGTTATCCTTTTCTTACTTGCGGCTTTCCATTTTTTTTCTTAGCTTATTGTTCTTGTTATGTGTTTGTTAATGTGATCGTCAGACTATTTTGGGAATCAAATACCATCAAGGAGCTTTGTTGCTCTCTTATTTTCGTATATACATCTTGTTGGGTTTACTGAGTGCAGGTGGGAAACTAACAAATTGGCTTCAGAGCCGTACATCCTGGGGCGAACAAGGAAAATGGCACAGAAACAGCTAGAGGAAAAGATGGACTCGAACGAGAAGGAATACTCCAGATTGAAAGATATGATTGCCAGCCTATATAAGAATATTGAGAAGTTAACAGAGGAGGTTAGGGAAAGTAATGTGAGTAAACGTATAGAAGAATCTTGCCTATCGGAGGGGTTGCAACTTAAAGGCAAGAGGAAGATGATTGAAGAAGCAGGCTCTGGCTGCAACGAGACATATGGGGGATTAGATAAAAGCAAATATAAGAAACTGGAGATGCTGATATTTGCGGGGGAAGATCCGGAGTTGTGGGTATATCAAGCCGTGCACTTTTTTGAAATCCACGAGTTGAGCGATTCGAAGAAAGTTAGGATGGCGGTGGTAAGCTTCACTTCCGACTAGATTAATTGGTTCCAGTGGAGCCATAATCAATCGGCGATCAAGACGTGGGAAGATCTCAAAAGAAGAATGTTCGAACATTTCTGATCAACGATAGACGGAGGTCTGGGTTCGCAGCCGATCAAGATAAAACAAGACTAGACATATGTAGGCTACATGAAGAAATTTTTGACCTACTCGGCACTGTTGCTGGAGATGCCTGATAGCATTTTAGTGGATGCATTCTTAAATGGGCTTGAACTGGCGGTCCAAGCGAAAGTCAGAAGCAGACATCTGGTGGGCCTGAAAAATTGCATGAAGGAAGCCCAAAGTGTGAACGATCGTAACATGGCCTTGAAGCTGACCCTAAGTGAGTGGGGCGTGGGTGGGCCCATTAAAGGGGAAGCCCAAACGAGTAAAAAAGGGGGAATAACCTACTTGACGAAGACCAACACGAAGAGCTCGGAGACACAGGCGATGAAATAAGTATCCATCCTCGTGAAGGGGAATTTTGTAAAGAAGGAGCCTTCGACAAGGAGATTATCGAACGGCAAGTACAGGGAGAGGTTGGAGAAGGGTCTATGTTTTCGCTGCAACGAGAAATTTCACCAAGGTCACCGATGTAAAGTCCGGGAGAATCGTGAGTTGAGTTTGTTTATAGCCAATGCAATTGAATCCGAAGAGGAAGACGAGCGAGAGGTGAAAGAGGAGGAAGTAGAGCTAAAAATGGTGGTGCTCAAGGAGAACGTAGAGGTATCGCTGCGTTCCTTGTTAGGATTCTAAAAAAGGGGTACAATGAAACTGAAGGGCACTGTGAAGGATAAAGATGTGGTCGTACTAATAGATAGCGGGGCGGCTCATAACTTCATTCACCAGCAACTCGCTGAAGAACTACAACTGCCAATGACGAAGACGACCAAATACGGAGTGGTAATAAAAAATGGGAAGGAATTATAAGGGACAAAGGTTTGCCAATAATATTAGTTTAGTTATCAGATCTCATGGTAACTACTGACTTGATTCCGATAGACCTAGGCAAAATGGATGTGATTTTCGAGATGCACTGGCTATGCACAATAGTATTTATAGGAGTACACTGGCCATCACTAATGATGTCCTTTGCAGTAGGAGTAGTCAAGTAGTGTTGAAAGGGGATCCAACGTTAACAAAATCAGAAGTCTCTCTCAAAACAATCAGTAAATTGTGGGAGAAGGAAGACCAAGGGTTCTTGGTGGAATTCCAAAATCTGGAATTTGAAAACAAGGGGGAGCTAGGGGCAGGAAGAGGTAGAAAAATTACCTGTGATGATTCAGACCCTACTAGCAGGAAACGAAGATGTTTTTGACATTCCAAAGGAGCTACCCCAAAGGAGGAAGTTGATCATCAAATTAGAACCATGGTAGGTCAAGCCTCGATTAACGTATAACCCTACAAATATGGCCATGTTCAGAAGGAAGAAATCGAAAAGTTAGTCGGAGAGATGCTACAAGCAGGGATTATTCGTCCTAATAGAAGTCCTTACTCCAGCCTAGTTTTATTAGTAAGGAAGAAGCATGAGGGGTAGAGATTCTGCATTGACTACCGCAAACTAAATCAAGCTACAATTGTCGATAAATTCCCCATTCTCGTAATCAAAGAATTGTTGGATGAGTTATAAGAATCTGTCATTTATTCGAAATTGGATTTACACTCGGTTTATCATTAAATAAGGATGGACGAGAAAGATATGGAGAAGACAACTTTTAGAATTCACGAGGGGCATTATGAATTCTTGGTTATGCCTTTTGGTTTGTCCAACGCGCCAACAACGTTCCAATCGCGTATGAATCAAATTTTCAAACCATTTCTCAGAAGGTTCATCCTAGTATTCTTCGACGACATCCTAGTCTATAGGCCAGATATATCAACTCATGAAAGGCACCTAGTCGTGGTTTTGAGCATCCTTCGAGAGAACAGCCTATTCGCCAATTGGAAGAAATGCACTTTCTGTCAATATCGAATACAATATCTGGGACACTGGATTTCAAGTCAAGGAGTGGAAGCGGATGACGAAAAGATCTGAGCAAAGAAAAACTGGCCACGCTCACAAACAGTGACTAAACTCAGGGGGTTCTTGGGCCTAACAGGGTACTATAGAAGATTTGTTCAAGGGTATGGAATTATTGCAACCCCGTTGATGAAATTACTGCACAAAAATAGTTTCGAATGGAATAATGAAGCAGATGAGGCATTTGAGAGGCCGAAAGGAGCTATGGTGGCAGTATCAATCCTGGCACTTCCCAATTTTTCACTAGCATTCATAATAGAGACAGATGCATCTGGTTTCGGGTTAGGGGTGGTTCTAACGCAAAACGGGAGACCGATTGCGTATTATAGCCAAGTTTTGTCACCTCGAGCTCAAGCCAAATCCATCTATGAACGCAACTTGATGGCAGTGGTATTAGCAGTGCAAAAATGGAGACACTACCTCATTGGTAACAAATTCATAGTCATGTCGGATCAAAAGGTGCTAAAGTTTTTAATCGAGCAAAGAGTAGTCCAACCGCAATTCCAACGATGGCTGATGAAACTTCTGGGGTATGATTTTGAAATCGTGTACCCGCCTGGGTTGAACAATAAAGCAGCAGATGCCCTGTCTCGAGTGTCAATACCGACTGAGATATACAGTATGGTGTCCTTCCCAGTCATTAATATCAATACGGTACTAGAGGAAAAGATCAGAGAAGTAGCCTATAGATTGACACTACCACTTGAGGCAGTCATCCATAAAGTGTTCCACGTTTCTCAACTGAAAAAGAAATTTGGACAAAGCACGCAAGTCGACGCCATCCACCGGTGTTAACGAAAGAACTCGAGTTGCAGGTCACCCTTAAAGACATTTTGGGAGTCCCCCGGAATAAAGAGTTAGCAGCTAACGAATGGCTCAAGAAATGGAAGGACATGTCTAAGGAAGAAGCCACATAGAAGTCATCAGATGCAACAACAATTCCCACATCTTCACCTTGAGGACAAAGTGCATTTCGAGAAAGGGGTATTGTTAAACCTCCAATCATCCACACTTATAGGAGGAAAGGCAGAAAAGGGAATACACTAGAGGAGAGAAAAGGAAAAGAAGAATTTGATGAGTTGGAGGAGGAAGGGGAGACCACGAGGAGTTAATTTAAAAAAAGGATGGCTGTGCAGAAAGGGGCATCAAGGAATTAGTGAGCAGGCGCTATTTTGGGGAAGAAGGAGGAAATTTCTAGCTCTCTCGAATGTGCTGGTTTTGTGTTATCCTTTTCCTATTTGTGGCTTTCTATTTTTGTTCTTAGCTTATTGTTCTTGTTCTATGTTTGTTACTGTGATCGTTGGACTATTTTGGGAATCAAATACCATCAAAGAGCTTTGTTGCTCTCTTGTTTTCGTATATACATCTTGTTGGGTTTACTGAGTGTAGGTGGGAACCTAACAATAACACATGCTGAAGTTTACTTCTAACAAAAGCACATGACATGATGGAGTAGAACAAGAGATATCATTGTTTTGGTTATTGTTTTAAACCACATAACGACTTCTTTAAGAGACATATCTTGTTTCTAATTGATTCAAAGCCCAATGGTTATTGCATATATGTGGTTTCGACAAGTCCCTATGAAGAAAAGCCATTTTTAACATATAATTGGTCAAGTTCCATGTTGTAGGTAGTGACCATGATAAGAAGTATCCTTATAGATGAGTGTCTTACAATTAGTGAGAAAATTTCTCCATAACCAATCCCTTCCTTCTAGGTAAAGCCCTTGACAACAAGTCTGACTTTACATCTTGGCTTTACATATTGGTGGTTGAGTAGAATCAACACCTTATTTTAGTTTGTAGATCCACTTGCATCCAACAAGTTTATGATTTTCTTTGGTTTGTTTGCCAACTCCTAAGTTTTATTTTTGGTCAATGAATCAATTTCATCTTCCAATTGCTTCAAGCCACTTACTCCTATCCTTTCCCTTTACTGCTTATGCATATGTAAAAGGTTCATTATTTGCTTCTTATGCCTCAACAATGAATGCATAATAAACATCAACTAAAGCATAATGAGCAAGAGGTTTGACTTACCTCATTTCTCTGTCTCTGACCAAGCTGTAGTTCTGAAGGTTTTCAAGTGGTAAGGGAAGAGAATTCCCTATCTTCACTTGAGAGAGAAAATTTTGTTTTTTGTGTGGGATAAGTAGCAATATTTGATGTTGAATGTTCAACCAGAAGTTTTAATTTTGATTCTGGCACTTGCATTGTATCATTAATCCTGTCTTGATCATAATTTCTTCATCACATCTTATGCTCATCAAATGTAACATCCCTACTGATGATACACTTTACATACCCCTTCTCAGTTCACCATATAAGATAGCCCTTCACAACTTGTGGATAACCAAGAAACAAACACTTCTTTGCTTGATGATCTAATTTATTTTCTCTAGTATGTGCATAGACTATGCAACCAAAGACTTTTGAAATCAATGGCTGATGAAGGACATCTATTCACTTGTTAAGTTGCAGTCAACATTTGGCATAAGACATCTCACTACCTCTTTCAACAAAAGTTCTTTCATTCTTTCTACCAATCCATTTTATTGAGGAGTTCATCTTACTATCAAGAGCCTTTGAATCCCTTCCTTTTCACTAAATGTTTTGAACTCATTACCCAAGAATCCCAAATCATTATAAGTTCTTAAGAGTTTTCAACTTTCTGTCAGTTTGTTTTTCCAACTAGAATTTTTCCATTCAACAAACTTTATGTAAGTCTCATCTTTAGTTTTTAATAAAATGATTCATACTCTTGTGTAATCATCAACAAGTGAGAGAAATTATTTACATCTTCCCATAGTAGATGTTTTTTCTGGCCCCTTATGATTAACATGGACGTAGTCGAGAATGTGTTAGAGCACCGGCTATATATACATATAAAAGGAGGGACAGAATGGGGAAGCTACATGAGGGTGGAAATGGAAGCAAGGAAAAGAAGGAGTTGGTTAGCAGTGGGGACCACAGTGAAGTGATAAATGAGGAAGAAGAGGGAGCAGAGGGATCATCTTGGAAGTAATAGCTGGAGCATGCCCTAATTGGGAAGGAGAGAATGTCCAACTCTCTCTAATGTGCTGGAATTTTCTTTGACTCCTTTATCTGATATATCATACTGTATTTTCCTTTTCTGAGTATTATCCCTTGTTTCTACTTTAAAGATAAGACTCTTACTTACTCCTGAATATAGTGAAGTGAGCTCTATGCTCTATATTTTCCATTCTATTTGTTCTTGTTGGGTTTTCCTAAGTGTCAAGGGGATTCAGATACCTAACAAATTGGTATTAGAGCTATCAAAACTAGGGCGCACAAGGAAGATGACACAAAAATAGTTGGAAGAGAAGGTGGAAGCTAGTGAGGGTTCGCATCTCAAAATGAAGGGGAAGTTATTTGAAGAAGCCGAATCGAATATAAATGGAATACAAGGAGGATCAGATAAATGTAAATATAAAAAGTTGAAGATGTCGATATTTGCAGGAGAAAGCCTTGAATCATGGGTTTATCGAGCTAAATAGTTCTTCAAGGTACACGAGTTGAGCAAGAGTGAGAAGGTGAGGGTGGCCATCGTGAGTTTCACACAAGATGAAGTAAACTAGTTTTGATTGAGTCACAATCGCAGTCTGATTTCATCGTGGGAGGAACTGAAAAAGCGGATGTTTGAACATTTTGGAACGACGATGGAAGGAAGTTTTGGGGCCAGATTGATCAGAATCCAACAGGATGACACTTATGCGGATTATGTAAAGAAATTCATGGAGTATTCAACTCCGTTGCCAGATATGGCCGAGAGCGTGTTAATTGACGCCTTCATGAATGAGCTTACTCTGTCGATCTAGGTGGAGGTAAGGAGTCGACATCCGGTGGGCTTGGTGGGATGTATGAAGAAGGCCCAATCGGTTAACGATCGTAATGAAGTGCTAAAAAGAGCCTCGGGTCAAAATCGACCCAATAAAGTGGAGGCCTAAAGCGGAACAAAAGGGATTGGTATGTATATGGAAAAATCGAACCTTAAAGGTAGCGAGACCCACATGATGAAAAAATGATGATTTTGGTAAAGGAGAATTTTGTGAAGAAAGAATCGCCGATGAAGCGATTGTCCAATAGCGAATATAGAGAATGGTTGGATAAGGGGTTGTGTTTTCGTTGTAACGAGAAATATCATCATGGCCATCAATGCAAATTTAAGGAGGCAAGAGAATTGAACTTGTTTATAGCAAATGAGATTGAAGAGGAGTCTGAAATAGAACTAATTACCGTCAAGGATGAGGCTGAGTTGAAGGTGGTCGAGTTAGATGAGAGCGTGGAAGTGTCTTTGAGATCGTTTCTGGGGTTTTTGAAGAGAGGAACAATGAAATTGATGGGAACAGTGAATGGTAAGAAAGTGATGGTTTTAATCGACTATGGAACAACTCATAATTTTATACACTCGAGAATTACGATCGAGTTACTACTGCCACTGACGAAAATAACCAAAAATGGAGTGGTAATAGGAAATGAAGATGAGTTAAAAGGCACGAGGGTATGTCTTGCCGTGATGGTACAACTCCTTGGACTTATGGACTTAGGGAAGATGGATGTTATACTGGGTATGCAGTGGTTATTCACCACAAGTTTTATGGGCATTCATTGGCCCTCGTTAACAATGTCGTTTGCAATGTGGGATATTCAGGTGGTTCTGAAGGAGGATCCCTCGTTAATGAAATCAGAATTATTGCTGAAAGCCATCAGTAAGATATGGGAGGAAGATGATCAGGGATTTCTGATTGAATTTTAGAATCTAGGGGTGGATGATTCGGGAGAAAAAGCGCTTGATCAAGCTCGACAAGTAGAGGAGATATTACCCGTAATGATTTAGACATTGTTAAAAAGGAATGTGGACATTTTTTACGTTCCATGGGAGCTACCTCCGAGAAGAGAAATGGATCACAAAATTGTGACGAAGACGGGTAGTCCACGGTCAATGTGCGACCATATAAATATGGTCACGCTTAGAAGGAGGAAATCGAAAAATGGGTGGGAGAAATGTTACAAGCATGAATCATCCGACCTAGTCACAACCCTTATTCGAGCCCAGTTTTATTAGTACGAAAGAAAGATGGGGGATGGAGATTTTGTGTTGATTATCGAAAACTAAATCAAGCGACTGTTGCAAATAAGTTTCCAATACCGGTGATAGAGGAACTCTTAGATGAACTACACGGTTCAACAGTTTATTCAAAGCTTGACCAGCAATCTGGATATCATCAAATAAGGATGACGGAATCAGATGCGTCGCAACGTGCCCGAGACGACGCCGAGCGGCCGACGTCCTTAAAAAGGGTTTATTTAAAAAAGAAAATAAAAAGGAGTCGCCACCAATCTTTTTTTTACGGTGTGATTGGACATCAAAATAAAGTAAATAATTTTTAATGAAAATGAATAAAATGGTCTGTGAAAACTAGAGTTGAGTTGGGAGTCATTTGTGTATGGGGAAGGTGTGAGCACCCCACAACACCCTTTAAATAAAACGGTGGCCAATTCATTTTTATCTTGAATTAGAAATATTCTTTAAAGAAAATCATTTGGGAAGAGATTTTTTTTAAAACAACTGTCTTATTTTACCCCTCATTACTCCAATATTTGAAGTAATGATCCCATAAAATAAGTGAAAATTTTTCCATCAATTTGACTATATTAAAATTTGAGGGAAAATTCCTCACTTCAATAATTTGAGAAATTATTTAAATTTCTCAAAATCCGTCATAGGAATAGTTTTTAATAAAAATTTTAAAACATTGATTAAATTCATTTTTTTCTTGGGATCAAATCTCGGACTCCCAAAGATGTGATCCCTCACCTCAATAATTATAGGAAATCGGACTCCCAAATTTCCTAGATTCCGTCTTAGGAATTCTTTTAGAGAAAAACGGTGGCAAATTCTAAAAAAAAACTTATTAGGAAACCTTTTGAAATAATATCGATTTTTTTAGGTTTAAAAAACCCAAAAGAGTATAATTTAAAGAAAATCTATTTAAAATATCTTTAAAAGAAATTTGATAATAAAAGATTTAAAAACTTAGGGAAATGTTAGTTAGAAATTTAAATTAATTCAAAAATAAATATTAGACAAGTAAATATAATTTAAGATGCATAATATAAATTAAATAGACATAAGATGACAAATTAAAATTTTAATAAAACATATTGGAGATCGACCTTGGACTCCCAAAGAATCGACTCCTCACCTCAAGAATTCTAGAAAATCGATTCCTCATCTCAAGAATTCTAGAAAATCGGACTTCCAAATTTCCTAGATTCCGTCGTCGGTATATTTTAGAAAATAAAAATGAAGATTTAAAGATCTTAACAATATATGATTTCTAACATAAATATGAACCTACAAAAAATAGAAATGAAAAGTTTGCTAAATAAAATAACTAAATACTATATTTAAAAGAAAATTATTAAAGAAAAATCAACAAAAATGCTAAAAGTTGAAATAGAAGAAAAAACTAAAACTAAAATCAAAATTATATTAATAAGAATAAGAAAGATAATAATAAAAAAAATAAAAAAGAATAATAATAAATAAACTTAAAAAAAAGGTCTACTTAGGAAAAAAAGAAAAAAAAATAAAAAATAAAAAAAAATAAAAAAGGGGTCTGCGTGAAGCATACCCCAAAAAGAAAAAAAAAAAATAGAAATAAAAGGGGCTGCGTGAAGCAGACCCAAAAAAAAAAAATAATGATAAATAAGAAGTTGAGAAGTGATGGATGAGGAGAGCCCATCCCATCCATCTTCTCCTTCCCTTTTTAATATAATAATAATAATAATCTATAAATAACTAAAAGACAAAAAATAAAATAAAATAAAATAAAATAGAAATTTACTAATGGGCGGCAGCTACATATGACAGAGAGAGAGAAAAGAGATAATAATAAGGGGTCTTTTCACAAATAGAAAAAAAATAAAACTAATTACATATATAGAAAAAAAGGTGAAAAATACAAAAGCATGGGGTGCACTTTTTTTTATATGGGTAATTACTTTCGTTTTTTTTCTATACACAACAATTTCCCTAATAATAATATAATAATAATATTATTATTAATTCAAAAATTAATTTTTTTATATACATATATTTTTAAACTCCTTTTCTTTTATTTAAAACTTTCAAACCCTAGTTTTTAATAATAAAAAAAATTTCTCTCCTATTTTAAACTCTCATCTCTCTTTCTAATTAATACTTCACTCTTCTCTATCCTTCTCTTCCCTCATTCTCTCTTTATTTTTCTCTTCCTTTGTTTACCAAAACTTCTCTTATGCCCCTTTTATTTTGAAAAAAAAGAACCTCCCCAAATCACAAACAAGAAAGAAAAAAGAAGGCCACGAAACTCCCAAGACCGCCAAGGAATGGAGCTCTCTGCCTTAAGGTATGTTTTTCCTTTTTTTTTTTTTTACTTCTCTCTTTCTTTTTTTTTCAAACTTTCAACCACAGCAACATACACATATATACTTCTTTTACTGACTTTGCGTTTGAAAATAATAATAATGATAGTAATAAAAATAGACAGAAAATAAATAATGAAAGAAAGAAAAAGAAACAAAATGGAAAAAAACATAAATAAAACAAACATAAACAGTAAATAATAAAGTCGTTAGTATAAAAGGAACGAACATAAGCATAAATAACAAAAGATTAGTAAACAAAATGAGAGTAAATAACAGAGAACGCGAGTAAGAAAAATAAACAGTAAATAAGACATAGAATAAATAAAAAAATGACATTAAAGACTAACAAACCACCATCATATTATCTTTGCTAATTCTATCTCTTTTTTTTTTTTTTTTTTTTTTTTTTTTTTTTGTACAGATTGAACGAAATAAAAGGTAAAGAAGATTTGTGAGTTGTTCTTAAAGTTGAAGGTTGATTTAACTCCTTCAACTCCAAGAACTTGCTAGAGGAAAAAGAGGAGATTTGAAGCTTGTGGTCTAAGGCGCGGATCCTCGAGACTCTTGCCCTACCAAATGCAACCTTCCACTAAGCTTATAGAAGAATCTCACTATTTTTTCTCTATATTTTCAACTTTCTTTCTCTCTATCTCTTTTTTTTTTTACAGAATAAGTTTCTTTTTACCCTTTTTTGCTGTGTAGAAAAAAAGATCCTTTCCCAAGGAATACACTTTTTATAAAGGCAAGAATTTTGCCATTAATGTATGGAAATTTCTTTTGCCCTAAAACTGAATTTGAAATTTTTCCTCAACTGTAAATGGGCCAAAAAATGTGGATAAAAGATGGAAAAAATCTGATTCTAGTTTCTTACCTAAGAAAAAAAATGGGTTAAAGTTTATTCCCTTACAAAAAAAAATTTCCACTCACTAATTCTCTAGTTATGCAAAAGAAATAATAATAAAAGACAAGGGCTAATTATAAATAAATAAAGAAAGAAAAAGCAACCATAATTAGTAAAAATTAACCCAGACAAAATACGTGGTTACAAGATGTTGAGAAGACAACATTCAGGACACACAAAGGCCACTATGAATTTATGGTGATGCCTTTTGGGTTAACTAACGCATCGACTACATTCCAATCGTTGATGAACCAAGTGTTTAAACGGTTCCTGAGAAGGTTTATCCTAGTATTCTTTGATAATATTTTAGTCTATAGCCAGATATTTCCACTCATGAGAGACATCTAGCAATGGTTTTCGGTATCTTAAGAGATAATCAGTTGTATGCTAATCAGAAGAAATGTGTTTTTTGCAAATTTTGTATCCAATATCTGGGACATTGGATTTCACAGGAGGGAGTTGAAGCAGACGATGAGAAGATACAAGTAATGAGGAATTGGCCTGAGCCTAAATCGGTGACAGAATTGAGGAGTTTTTTTTGGGTTTGATAGGGTATTATCGACGATTTGTACAAGGTTATAGAGAAATGGTAGCACCGTTAACCAAGTTGTTACACAAGAATCAGTTTGTTTGAAGTGACGAGGCTTCGGCAGCATTCACTCGATTAGGCAATGATGGTTGTACCTGTGTTAGCTCTACTAGATTTTTCTCTACCTTTTGTGATTGAAATTGATGCCTCAGGCTATGTGTTGGGAGCAGTATTGTTCCAAAATGAACAAATGGCTAGTTAAATGGAAGGATATGTCAGTAGAGAAGGCGACTTGGGAATCGATGTACTTGATGCAGCAGCAGTTTCCCCATCTCCACCTTGAGGACAAGGTGAATTTCGAGAAGGAAGGTATTGTTAGACCATCGGTTTTATATATACTTATAAAAGGAGGGGCAGAATGAGGAAGTTACATGAGGGTGAAAATGGAAGCAAGGAAAATAAGGAGTTGGTTAGCAGAGGGGACCACTATGAAGGGATAAATGAGGAAGGAAAGGGAGCAAAGGGATCATCTTGGAAGTAAGAGCTAAAGCAGGCACTAATTGGGAAGGAGAGAATGTCCAACTCTCTCTCTAATGTGTTGGAATGTTTCTTTAAGTCCTTTATTTCATATATCGTACTATATTTTCCTTTTCTGAGTATTATCCCTTCTTTCTACTCTAATGATAAAACTATTACTTACTCCTGAATATAGCGAAGTGAACTCTATGCTCCATATTTTCCATTCTATTTATTCTTGTTGGGTTTTCCTAAGTGCAGAGGGGGATTTGGATACTTAACAGAATGCGTTTTGAAACATGCTTTCCTTTGCCAAATGAAACTCTTGTTGTCTTCCTGTACATACAATATTCACAAACACCAAAAGTTCTGATTACAACGCTTTGCCTTGAATCTGTTATGTGGTGCTTCAAACAACCAAGTACGGGGTCTCGCGCCCATTCTATCTTTTCACCCTGGTTGATCATAGTAGGCATAATTCACATAATCTATGCAGCTCTCCCCAAACCTAAGTAGAATTCGTAGTTGACATATTTAATATTTATGGTAATTTACGATTATGACCCAAGGGTTTAGAAAAATGCGTTATATAAACTCTCTAATCCCAGAGGTGCCACCATTCTATATTTTTTTGTAACATTTTCTCTAATAAAATTGTTATTACTTTCCCCCGTGGACGTAGCTAACATACTGTTATTAAACCACATGTAAATCTTTGTGTCGATTCTCCTCTATTTTACATTTTCTATTTTCTTTATTTGTCGAGTTCGTAACACTTTTCCTAGGAATCCTTGCTTACAATGATGTTATAGCCCAAGCTCACTGACATGTCCATATTTTTGCTTCCAATTGCCTGTTTGTGTGACTATTGTTGATGTTCCAACCAATGTGTTCCCTTCCAAGATATGCAATCCATTTCTATGTTTCCGTTTTACCTTCACAATAGCACTTTTAACAACCTCTAAAATTTCATTCTCCAGTAACAACCTCTAAAATTTCATTCTCCAGTTTACAAGTGTAGCCAGATTTATCACAAACTCCAACTTAATTTAATGATTGAGACCATTTTTAAGCTTTATCAAAAGTAGAGTGACTAAAATTGAATATTTGAAAGTACATGCACTTAAATGAAACAAATATTAAAGTACAAAGAGCCAAAATAATATATTAACTGTTCATTATTTACCGTTGCTTTCAAATGTGGGATTTGTTAGAATGTAAGAAATTCTATAATGTGTGAAAGCAAGCAATAAATCAAGTTTCTTAATCTCTTCTGTAACTAATTTTCTTCTTCTATAAATAGCTCAAGCTAAATCACAAATGGCTAAGACTGATATTAGTGAGAGAAATTGCTCTATGAGAACTTGTAATCTCCTTCAAGAAACTTTTAATTGATTGCTCCCTTTATAATCTCATTCAATAAGATTAACTTAAAATTTGACTCATTAATTTGTATTTATTTTGCTTTATTTCACTAATCCAAAGTTAAGAACACAGACGTATCTTGGTTTTACATAAAATCACTCATAATCTTATAGAATATGACATTAAACACATACTTTTCACTCAATAACTTAAGCATTTAAAGCTAAATAACTCATTTAAGGGAGGCATAATCTTAAAGTTCTGAATCAAGCTAAACTAAATTTTTAAAGATTTCAACCAAGCTAAACCAAAATTACCTCAACAAAGATCTCCCAGATAGAGATTATCTAAGGGAGAAATTTTTACCTACCAGATGGATTCAGCTAAAACTCTATTAGAGAATCTTGATCAATTCAAACGCCTAACTTTTGATTTTAAGAATGTAGGCAATAAGTTGGGGGAAGAGAATGAGGCCTTTATACTTTTAAAGTCCTTACCAAAAGCATATAGAAATGTAAAATCTAAGGGAAGCATTTCAATTGATGCCATTATTTTAGCAAATCAAGACAAAAGAACTTAAGTTGCATGCATCAAATAAATCTCAACAAAGAGCTAAAAATCTTTTACTAAGAGAAAAGACAAGAACCAATGCAGAGAGATAACATTACCCCTAGTGACGACAAAAATGAACACAGAAGATGAAGTGTGCTCACTTCCATAAAGAAGGCCATATAAAGAAAGATTGTTTTGGTTTCTTAAAAAAAAAAAAAAAATTAAAAATAGAAATAGGAAAAATGCCAAAAAAAAAAAAGCTCATGTGACACCCAATATTGTGTTTATTTATTTATTTCAACTATACATTTCATACGATTCCCAACAAAGCTTGGTTTAGAACTTATAAGAATGAGATGGGGGAATGATTTACATGGAGAACTAGAATACTCACAAAATTGTAGGAATTAGATTTGTTTCATTGAAATTCAAAGGTGGTCTAGTAAAGCTCTTAAGGAATGTGAGACATGTTCCTAATCTCAAGAGAAATTTGATATCTTTAGGGCTGCTAGACTCCATTGGCTAGAATATAAAGGATTTTGAGGAATTTGTTAAATTTTTTAAAGATTCTAAGACAATACTCACATGAACTAGGATAAATGGTTTGTATATCATTAAAGATGTTCAACTCACACAATATGCCATTGTAGTTATAGTTAACACCTATGAAGCACAGAGTGTCCGACATTGACACGCACCGACAAGGGCCTGACACGTGAAATTGCGTGTCCTATTTTTTTTATGTTGGACACGCTGAGACACTGTGCGACACGGCGGACATGGGAGGGACACGAGGGGGACACGCACGGACACACAAGTTTTTTAAAAATTTTATTTTATTAGTATTTTCATTTTTAAAACATAAAAAAAAAGAAAAACCCTAATCAACCCCCTTACCTCTCAGCTCTTGCAATTCCTATCTCTCTCAGCCGCTAACTTGTTTTCCATTCTCCTCGCTGGACGCCGTCGAACGCTGCCACTCTCTTCTCACCGGACGCCGCCGAACGCTCTCTCTCCTTGTCGGACGTCGCTGCTATAGTTTTTACTTTTTGTTCATGAAAGATGAATGTAATCTTTGTTTAGGATTTTATATTTGTATTGTAACTTTTTATTGAACTTAGACAACCAATGTACTCTTTATTTATGTTTTAAAGAAGTATTGTATGTTCAATATATGAGATTAATTTATCTACAAGTATTATCACATATATTATTTTTAAAAAAAATATATAAAAAATATAACATGTCCCCAACGTGTCGTGTCCTACATTTCTAGAAATTGGTGTGTCGCCGTGTCGTATCGTGTTGTGTCGCGTGTCGCGTGTCAGTGTCCGTGCTTCCTAGGTTAACACTCCAACAGAAGGTGACCTTTGGCACAAAAGACTTTTACATATTAGTGTCAAAGGATTACAAGTACTATTAAGACAAGAGATTCTACAAAAGGGAATCAACCACAACTTGAGACTTTGCGGACATGGTGTGATTGGGAAGCAATTACACAAAGCTTTCAAAAGGACCATCAATCTTCAAAAGAATTTCTAGAGTATATCCACCCGTAGCTATGGGGGCTAGCTCAAACTCCATCTTTAAGTGGATAAAGATATTTCCTCTCACTTATAGATGATTATTTTAGAATTATTTGGGTGTTTTTCTTATAAACTAAAGTGAAGCACTTGATAAATTCAAAGAATGAAAATTATTGATTGAAAAACGAACTTCAAAGTATGTTAAATGTCTAAGGACTGTCAATAACTTAAAGTTTTTTGGAGAGGAATGTAAAGTTTTTTTTGCGGATCACATGACATCTTAAGATACAAGGAAGTTAGATACACATCCCACAACAAAATGGAGTAGCTGAAAAATTAAACAGAACAGTGATGGAGAGGGTTCATTGTCAACTATCTAATGCTTTACAACATGAAAAATATTTGGCCAAAGCTATTTCATGTACAATGTATACACTTAATCAATGCCCACACACCTTAATTAACTTATTAATACTAGAGAGGAGATGTATGGTAAGCCTATTGTAAACAATCAAGATGTTATTTGAAGAGAAAATGAGATGTTCAAGCTAATCGAAAATCAGCCTAGCAATCTTTCTCATAACATGAACTCTAAAATGAACATGGAGCGGCCTATAACCTACTGAAATTGAAGAAAATGAAGCGTCTTATGATCAACTAGATTTGCAAAGCTATTCACTAGCAAGGGATAGACAGAGAAGAAGGATTAATCCCCCTCCTAGATATATTGAGGTAGATTATGTAAATGCAACTTTAATCTTAGCCACCTCGTTAGATAATGATGAGCCAACAAGGTTTTGAAGAGGCTAAGTGGTCCATGAATGATGAAATGAAGTCACATGACTTAAATGAGACATGGACTATGAAACCTTTGTTGGAATAAATGGTAGGTGACTCTTCATGTAGGGTTGCATATTTTTAAAATCCATAAGTTGTGTTCCTTCATGAATGATTGCATTGTTCATTATTAACTAAATTGAAGAAAGGACTCGACTATTCAAATGGCCACGAATTACTCTATAAATATGGCCTTACTTCAATTTGTTTTTACATGAGATTTTTCCAACAACAAGTTTCTTCTTTAAAAATTCTCTCCATTTCAAAATTGTAAAAGTTTGGTATATCCAGAAAGTCAAGTTCGTTGATCTTGTGGACGTGGTGCTACCTCCAGAAGAAAGGTAATTTGTTCTATCCTAGGAGGCAATTACTCTCGAAACTTAGGCACTAGAGTGAGTAAAATTGTCTTAAGGAGACAATGTGAATTTGTTGGGCTCAGATAGTTCTTGTATATTATTTTTATCATTTTATATGTTTTGGTATAGATAACAATCTTAAGACAATTTTAAATTTTTGTTCCCCTTGAATTCACGTTCATAAATTTTCTTTTGGTTGTTTGTTTTACTGTTCATTTGATCAACCCAACGTTATATTGGGATTTAATTTAGTATGATATTGTGATTTCATTTTGATTCTGTTTAAGATTCATTCTGTTTTATTTTTTTTTGTTTTGTCTGTTATATATATATATATATATACTGTTCGTATTTTATTTATTTAACAGCTTTGTATCTAGATTCTGTTTTATAGATAAAATCTTCTTTTTAGAATATATATTGTTTTTCTAGTATACTAAATCAATGTGTTTTGATCATATACTTTCTCTGGTTTAATTCTTACGTGTTCACGCGTATAGAATTTTATTAAATCAAGGTGTATCTGTCTCAATATATTATTCTTTGATGATATCTTGTAAATATAGAATTTATATTAATGATTCTGCTTTAGAATTTTGTTTAGATTTTATTATTATTTTATTTGGATTCTATTATTCACAGATTTGACATCTTATGTCACTGTTGTTAATTTTTAATTTAGATAAATATTTATGTGTTCTGTGTTTTACTTTTGATATTTTTAGATATATTGGGTTTTCAATATTAATATTATTTTACTCACATTTAGCGTCAACAGTAGCCATATCTTATTGATTTTGATTTAATTCCAATTGTATTGTTTTGTAGTGTGAGTTCTGGTTGTTATATTTTATTTAATTTGTTTAATAATTTACTCGGTTTGGTTTACTTTGGTTTTGAAGATATGACTTCAACCAATTTTAATTCTGTTCCTGTTACTGGTGTTGCTCATGAGGAGAAACCTGAAAAGTTTGGTGGTGTTGATTTCAAACGTTGGCAACAAAAAAATGTTGTTCTATCTCACCAGTTTTAATTTGGCAAAATTTCTTACAGAAGATGCTCCCGTTTTATCTAAGGGAGAAACTGACAAAGAAAAACAACTTGTTGTTGATGAATGGAAGCATGCAGACTATCTATGCAAGAATTACATTTTGAATGGATTGGATAATACATTGTATAATGTGTACAGTGGTGTTGATTCAACAAAATCTCTTTGGACTTCATTGGAGAAGAAGTATAAAACTGAAGTTGCTGGTTCAAAGAAATTTATTGTTGGCAAATTTTTGGATTACAAAATGGTGGATTCCAAAACAGTGATTAGTCATGCTCAAGAACTCCAAGTCATTCTTCATGATATACATGCCGAGAATATGACTTTGAGTGAATCATTTTAGGTAGCAACAATAATTGAAAAATTGCCACCCTCATGGAGAGATTTCATAAATTATCTCAAACACAAATGCAAGGAGATAAAACTTGAGGAACTTGTGGTCCGCCTTGGAATTGAAGAGAACAATAGAAAAGCAGAAAAAGGAGCTATGGATGGTGCTATAGACCCCAAGGCCAATATTGTGGAAAATAGACCACAAAGTAACAAGAAAAGGAAGTTTTCTGGTGACAGTTAAAGTCAAAGACAACGAGCAACAAGAATGTTCCATGGCAAATGCTTCAATTGCAACAAAATGGGACATCAATCTAAAGATTGTCGTAAGCCAAAGAATTTTCAGTGCAAAAATGCCCAAGCTCATATCACAGAAGTTGATACAGTATCAGATGGTGTTGCAGATATTGACCTGTGTGTAGTCATTTCAGAATGCAACATAGTGGGCAATCCCAAGGAATGGTGGGTGGACATTGGCACTACTCGTCATATTTGTGCCAACAAGAATATGTTCACATCTTATATGCCAGTTTCCAGTGGAGAACAATTATTTATGGGCAACTCTTCTACTTCAAAGGTTGAAGGACAAGGCAAAGTGGTCCTTAAAATGACTTCTGGCAAGGAACTCACTCTCAACAATGTTCTTCATGTTCCTGATATTCGCAATAATTTAGTTTCTGGTTCATTGCTTAGCAAGAATGGTTTCAAGTTGGTATTTGTATCTGATAAGTTTGTACTTTCCAATAATGATATGTATGTTGGAAAGGGTTATTTGAGTGATGGTTTGTTTAAGTTAAATGTACTCACAGTTGTACTAAAAAATATTAATAATAATAAAGTATCTACTTTTGCTTATATTGTTGAGTCATTTGTTTGGCATGGTAGACTAGGATATGTCAATTTCAATTCTTTGCGTAGGCTAGTTAATATGAATTTGATTCCAATACTCAATTTTGATACAAATCATAATTGTGAAGTGTGTGTGGAATAAAAAATGACTAAAAAAACCTTTCATTCAACTGATAGAATTACTAAACCTTTAGAGTTAATTCACAGTAATATCTGTAACTTGAAATTTGTGCAAACTAGAGGTGGTAAAAAGTATTTTATTACTTTTATAGATGATTGCACAAGATATTGCTATGTTTATCTGCTGAGAAGCAAAGATGAGGGAATTGAAATGTTTAAACTTTATAAAATTGAGGTTGAGAATCAATTGGGTACAAAGATTAAGGTAATAAGAAGCGATAAAGGCGGTGAATATGGTCCACCTTTTGATCAATTCTGTTTACAACATGGAATTATTCATCAAATTACTGCTTCTTATTCACCTCAATCAAATGGAGTTGCTGAACGTAAAAACCCGACACTCAAAGAAATTATGAATGCAATGCTTATAAGTTCAAGTTTACCCCAAAACTTGTGAGGAGAAGCTTTGTTAACGGCAAATTATTTATTAAATAGGATACCTATTAAAAAGTCACAAAATATTCCATATGAAGAATGGAAAGGAAGAAAACCTTCATACAAATACTTAAAGGTGTGGGGTGTCTAGTAAAGGTTGCAGTACCCAAACCAAAATTGGTTAAAATAGGACAAAAAACTATTGATTTCATATTAATTGGTTATGCTATCAATAGTTGTGCATATCGATTTCCAGTCTATAAATAAGATATTTTAGATATACATGTTAACACAATCATTGAATCAAGGAATGCAACATTTTTTGAAAATGTTTTTCCACATAACATGTCATGTGAAACAAGTTTACGACAACGTTCTCAGGATACTATAACGAGTGAGCCTCAAAATGGATCAAATTTTGAGTTAACTAAGGAGGAGGACCTCCGACGAAGTAAAAGGATGAGAATCTCAAAATCATTTGGGTCTATTTTTTAACATATTTGTTAGAAAATGAACCTCAAACATTTAAAGAGGCTATGTCTTCTCAAGAAGCTTCATATTGGAAAGAAGCTGTGAATAGTGAAATTGAGTCCATTATGCATAACCACACTTGGAAATTAGTTGATCTTTCATTAGGAAGTAAACCACTTGGATGTAAGTGGATTTTTAAACGAAAAATGAAGACCGATGGATCAATAGATAAATATAAGGCGAGACTTGTAGCTAAAGGTTACAAGCAACAAGAATGACTTGATTATTTGATACTTACTCGCCAGTTACCAGAATTACTTCCATTCGCATGCTTATAGCAATATCAGCTCTGCATGGGCTTGAGATACATCAGATGGATGTAAAGACAACTTTTTTAAATGGTGAGTTAGATGAAGAGATCTACATGCAACAACCTGAAGGGTTTGTTTTTCCCGGTCAAGAAACAAAAGTTTGCAAATTAAAAAGGCCTCTTAAAACAATGGCATGAGAAATTTGACAGTGTAATGTTGGCTAATGGGTTTAAAATTAATGAATGCGACAAATGTGTATATGTCAAAAATAATAAGAATGACCATGTCATTGTGTGTTTATATGTTGATGATATGCTAATTATAGGTAACAATATCAATATTATTATGGCTACTAAACAAATGTTAGCCAATAAATTTGAGATGAAAGATATGGGTATCGCAGATGTTATTCTAGGAATTAAAATTTCTAGGACCTCAAGGGTCCGTGTTGTCTCAATCACATTATATTGATAAAATGCTTGAGAAATTCAAAAATCATGACATTGGGATAACAAAGACTCTTATAGACACCGGTCTCCATTTAGCTAAGAATAATGGAGATAGTACAACACAAATAGAATATTCTCGGATAATTGGCAGTTTAATGTACATCATTAGTTGTACACGTCCAGATATAGCATATGCTGTAAGCAAGCTAAGCCGTTATACGAACAATCCAGGTCAAGATCATTAGAAAGCTATATTGAGAATTTTGGGATACCTAAAGCACACTAAAAACTATGGCTTACACTATACTAGATATCATGCTGTACTTGAAGGCTGTAGTGATGCTAATTGCATATCTAGTACTAACGACTCCAAATCCACGAGTGGTTACATTTTCACTCTTGGAGGTGAGGCTGTGTCATGGAAATCTTCAAAACAAACGTGTATAGCACGATCCACAATGGAATCTAAATTTATCGCTTTAGATAAGGCGGGAGAAGAAGCAGAATGGCTTCGAAATTTTTTGGAAGATATTCCAAACTGGTCTAAGCCAGTGTCTGCAATATGTATACATAGTGATAGCCAAGTAGCTATTAGAATAGCACAAAATATTATGTATAATGGTAAGTCTCGACATATACGACGTAGACACAATACAATCAGACAACTACTTTCTAGTGGAATTATCACTATTGACTTTGTGAGGTCAAAAGATAATATTGCGGATCCACTTACTAAAGGCGTAACTTGAGAGTTGGTTGAAAGTTCATCAAGGAGAATGAGATTAAAGCCTGTAATATAAGGTTAATCAGAGAGGCAACCCAACCTAGTTGACTGGAGATCCCAAGATCTAGGTTCAATGGGAAAACCGATCTCTAGATAACTTAATGAGCACTGTTTTGAAACTTTGATCATTTACCCATTCTGTGGATGATGAGACAGTGCAAGTGTGATTTTAGGGTAAGCATTATGCTTTTAATAGTTTCTATAAATGTTTAAATACTTATTTGTGAAAAGAGCATATATGATGTTTTTTATAGGAATCACGGTGTTTCATGGTGGGCAATCCATAAGTTGTGTTCCTTCATGAATGATTGCATTGTTTCATTATTAAGTAAATTGAAGAAAGGACACAAATATTCAAATGACCACGAATTACTCTATAAATATGGCCTTACTTCAATTTGTTTTTACATGAGATTTTTCCAACAAGTTTCTTCTTTAAAAATTCTCTCCATTTCAAAATTGTAAAAGTTTGGTATATCCAGAAAGTCAAGTTCGTTGATCTTGTGAACGGGGTGCTACCTCCAGAAGAAAGGTAATCTGTTCTATCATGGGAGACAATTACTCTCAAAACTCAGGCACTAGAGTGAGTAAAATTGTCTTAAGGAGACAACGTGAATTTGTTGGGCTTAGATAGTTCTTGTATATTATTTTTATCATTTTATATGTTTTGGTATAGATAACAACCTTTACCAAAGAGCTACAAGCCTATATCAAGTAAATGGATTCATAAATTCAAGGAAGAAGTTCTAGAAGTTCAAAAAGGCCAGGTTCAAGAGAAGATTGGTCTTAAAGGGTTTTACCCAAAAGGAGGGAATTGATTACTAAAAAAATGTTTTCCCTTGTTGTTAAACAAACTTCCATTGAATTACTCATATCATTAGTTGTTCAAAATGATTTAGAGCTAGACCAATTAGATGTTAAAACAACCTTTCAACGTGGCTATTTGAATGTGACTACATACATGAAATAACTCTAGGGTTATATCTAAAATGGACAAGAGGACTATTTTGTTTGTTAAATAAACCAATCTACAATCTAAAACAATCATCAATGTGCTAGTATCAATGTTTTTATGGTGTTGTAGCTAAGATAGGCTTTAAAAGAAGCTCATTTTGACTGTTGTGTTTATGTAAACACAAAGATATTTGACAGACCAGTCTATCTACTTCTTCATGTAGATATGACATGTTACTTGCTAGAAGTTCTAAGGTTGTTTTGAATATGGTACAGCTCTCCTAAAGAAAAATTTAGATGCCAAAGACTTAGAGAATCCATAAGAATACTAAGAGTTGAAATAACTCGTAATAGGAGCAAATCAAGTTTCTATATCAGCCAATTACATTATGCAAACTAGGTACTTAAAAAGTTTAAGATTGAATGATGCTAAATCTATTAAGAACTCTATTGCTTCGAATTTTAAGTTATTTGCTAAAAACTATCCTAAAGAAAGTGATAGAAAACATCAGAGCTTCATGACAAAGATACCTTACTCTCATGTGATTTGGAATAATGTTCTTGATGGTATCAACTAGACTTGATTTGTCCTATTCAACAAGCTTGATAAGTTGATATACGGCTAATCCAAGCAACCAATATTGAGAGGAATCTAAATTGATACTTATATTCCTAAATTATTCTAAAAATGCTCAAATTCATTATAGAAAGAATTATTCTTCTATTGATGAAGTTTATGAGTTTGTTGATGTTGACATGCCAGAGATCACCTAGATAAAAGGAAGGTCTTTGACAGGTTATGTGTTCCTAATTGATAGAATAGTTTGCTTAGTTGGAGAGCAAAGCTTACAGCCAATAGTATCATTATTCCACTCCTGAAGCTGAGTTCATTACTACGTTCGAAACAATAAATGAAGGTCTTTGGGTAAAGGGGATTTTGAAAGATTTTGAGATTTATCAACAAACAATCATGATTTATTGTGATAATTAAAGTACAATCCATCCATCAAAGAATTATCAATTCCATAATAGAACTAAGTACAAATAGATATCAAATTTCATTTTTGTGCGAGAGAAAGGATAAATGGAGGTGATGAAAATACATACCTCTGACAACATAAATGATATGCTCACCCAGCCTATCACTCAGCAAAAGTTCTTAGATTGCCTTGAATTGATTGGTTTTCAACTACCTGAAAAAGGGTAGATAATATTAGGAATCTATACGAGATATAAATAAATGTTGAATAAACTAAATTAAATCTCAAACTTCCACTTCACAGATTAGAGCCAAAATAAGTAATCGATCATAAAACAACAAATAAACAAGATAAGGGAAAAAGGGAACGACACTGAAAAATATACTGGTTCGCCCCAAATTTGAGACTATGTCTAGTCTTCTGCAACTGCAGATTTTTTTATGATGGAGATTGCAAAGATACCCAAACTTGCGCTACTAAATCTCTCTCCAAATAACCCAACACGAACTATTTGAATCTAGTACCACAACTCAATAAGTTGGAATAAAATAAGAGAAACCCTCCACCCAACAAGAGAGAATAAACATAAATCTCTAAAAAATTATACTCACTGTCACACTAAGTGCTGAAGAAAAAAATTTTCCACTGCTTCTGGGCTTTTTTTTTTCTTCCTTTAGCAACAAATTGAGGCTCACGATAATTTTTTCTTCTAAAAATTGGTTTTTTAAAGAGTTTTCACCACCACTTCCTTTTTTTCTTTGGTTTGATAAATCCACCTCCATTAATAACCAATCAAAAACCAATTTTATTCACCTCCAATTCTACCAATAAAAAATATGCTTATAGGTTAAGCAAATGAATTGGGCTTAAAAATTTGGGCTACAAGTTTTGTTTCCACAAATAATAAAACCCAACAATCTCCCAGTTAGATAAAACGACAATCTTGCCTCCCAACTGCAACGAAATTTATGATCTTGGCAAACTTCAAGATTATACTCCTACTACAATTGTTATCTCTGATCTTCTTAGCAAACTCCAAGGTTCAACATAAAACGTGTAAAATCAACAAAGTAACAAAACATAAAACCATCCAAAAATAACTGTAGCCAATCTCTGCTTTCCCCGTGGTATGAACAAGCTACGTGGAACTATCCCTCAAACATAAAGAACAGCCACGTACTCCCACTTCAGCTAAGTGGTAACAACTGACATCTTCTTCAACCCTGGACTCCTGTTCTTGAAGAAGATAGATTCTACAAGTGGCTTGACTCCTTCCTTCAAGCTTGAGACTTTATCTTTGACCTTGGCAATTGCTTTGGCCTTCCACTTTGATGCCCTTACTCGCCTCGACAACTTCATCAATCCATTCGAATGTCTGACAATTGGAGGTTCGTGATAGCCATCAACTTTGATATGAACCGCCCAAGGCATCAAATTATTATTTAATAATTTTGATGTAATTTAATAATTTCCAAATTTATCCTTATTAATGACATTTTAAGTAGGGTTATTTTAGACATTTTACTATGAATTATAATAAGTCATTAGGGTTTTATTGGGAGACTATTTAAAAGTCTTGCCTTTTGGTTGTTTAGAACAGTTTTTTATGTTTATAGAACTTTAGGGTTTTCTTGAATGAGAATTCTCTGGTAGATGACAGAGTTTCATCTCGCCACTTTTGCAATTCTTGAATTAGGGTTGCATGTCAAGAACATTCAAGTAAGTTTGATCATCTTGCTTGTGGAGTGTTCGAACTTGGAGTAAGGAACTAGTTCTCCTTATCTCTTGGTCTTCGATCAAAAGGTAATCCAATTCTAGTCTTTTTCCTTTAGATTGACATCAATTGATTTGGGGGTTTTGGGATTTATTGTTAGGGGTTCAACAGTTGGGTTCCTAATTTTCAAATTGCTAGGATTTTCATATCAAACTTTCTCTCTCGGACTTCCCAATTATTTCTGAACTGATGGATCTTGATCTGACTGAATGAAATTAGCTATCATTGCTGTTGGCTTAACTGTACCTCTTCACTTGCCATTTGCCGCTTTAACTGGCATTGTAAGAACTTCTCTCTTTTACCTTAATAATTTCAACTAGAGTTAGAAATTTAGTAGTTTGAGAGGAATGGTAGTATTATTTTTTACTTAAGTTGCAGGGATAGGGATGAGATGAAGATAAACTAAGATTATGTGGACAACACCTAACTCAATAAATATGAGATTTAATTAGCTACAAGGTTAGAGATAAATTAACACATGAGATAAAATTAAACCATAGCAATATTAGTGATGTTTAGGTTATGAATCACTTAAATTAGTAAGTACTAAACTTTTCAATGCTAGAAATTAACAATATTATTAAGGGTATTAAGTTACAAGTTAATAATAATAAATAAATAAATAAATAAAGTTAGATTGGAAGTTGATTAAAATTTATAAGAACAAAAATAATATTATTATCACTTAAGTGGCAAATAAACATAAGGAAACCTTCCGCATTAGTTATTCAAGCAGGAGGTGGAGTTATATGGAGTTGATAGTGTGTGTTGAAGCCACCTGTTTTGATGAGTTATTTTTTAAAGGAAAAAAATTGTGAAGAATCTGTTGTCTAAGAGAATGCAAACCAAGAGCAGGAGAAGAAGAAAATAAAGGGAAAGAAGGTTGTAGTTTGATGGTGGAAAGAGAGAGTCGCTGGATTTCATTGTTAATTGAAGAAGGAAAAATCAAGTGAGCTGGAGTTTCAGCAGGTGTGAAGGACAAATTTGAAGAAGTTATGGTTAGATAGCAGCTGCATTCTTGGGTTTTGAAGAGAAATTGAATGTTTTTGGAGAAGACCAAGACATGAATTAATCTTTGGTAAGTATCTCTTTAGTTTTTATCTTAACAAAATGGAAGAAAAATGGGTGTGGGACGTTGGAAGTTATTCAAATTGTTGGAAAATGTTGGAATCAATCTAGTTGTGTAGTTGCCAAAGGAGTTGCTACGGTATTAACTCAGAGTAAATAGCACCCTTCTTATATTATTGAATAAAGAAAGAGCATATATATATAGCCACTAACGGTATACAACAGAAGTAACCATCTAACAGAATGATAAGAAAATAGAATATACATGAAAACCATCTAATATCCCTCCTCAAGATGGACTTAAAGGATTAACAACTCCCATCTTGGATAGTAAAGGTACAAGAACATTAGAAGACAATGGCTTGGTAAAGACATCAGCAAGCTGTTGTGCAGACCTAACCGACAACAATTTGACAGCACCATGAAGAACTTTTTCTCGTACAAAATGACAGTCAAGCTCTATGTGTTTTGTGCGCTCATGAAAAATGGGATTAGTAGCAATGTGAATGGCAGCATCATTGTCACAATATATAACAGCAGGAGAAGTGGAAGAAATGTGTAAGTCATTCAACAGTTGCCTTAACCACACAAGCTCACTTGTTGTAGCAGCAAGAGCTCGGTATTCTGCTTCTGCTGAAGAATGAGAAACAGTTGTCTATTTCTTTGCTTTCCAAGAGATCAATGCTTCAGCCAGGAAAATACAAAAGCCCATAGTAGACTTCCTTGAGCCCAAACATGATGCCCAATCTGCATCACTGAAGGCTTTCAAATGAAAAGAAGAAGATTTTGGAAGCAGAATCCCCTGACTCGAACAACCTTTAAGATAGCGGAGCAAAAAATGAACATCATTCAAATGTGGTTGTCGAGGTTGAGCTACATATTGGCTCAACTTATGGACAGCAAAAGTAATGTCAGGACGAGATACTGTCAAATATAAAAGTCTGCCAATCAAACGCCTGTATACTGATGGATCCGATAAAAGTTCACCTTCGTCAGACTTAATTTTCAAATGAGGATCCATAGGTAACAATGCTGGCTTCGATGCTAAGAATCCTGTGTCTTCAAGTAATTGAAGAGTATACTACCGTTGAGATAAAAACAGACCAGTTGAAGATCTGGCAAGCTCCAATCCAAGGAAATACTTCAAATCCCCAAGGTCTTTTAGTTTGAAACAGGAGTGAAGATGAGCTTTAAGAACATCAATTTGAGCCATTGATGGGCCAGTGATGATAATGTCATCCACGTACACCAATAGAGCTATGAAAGAGTCACCCGAGCCTTTTACAAATAAGGAATAGTCAGATTTAGACTGAAGAAACCCAAGTTGTAGTAAGGCAGTAGAAAATTTATCGAACCATTGCCTTGAAGCTTGCTTCAATCCATATATAGATTTGTTAAATTTGCATACAAGTTTAGTGGTTAAGGATGTAGGTATACCATGCTTGTAACCTCACGGGAGATCCATATACACATTTTCAAATAAATCACCGTTTAAAAAGGCATTATTGACGTCCAATTGGACCAATGGCCAGCCAAGTGAAACAGCAAGAGTCAGAAGAACCTTCACAGTAACCAGTTTGGCAACAGGAGAAAAGGTCTCCATATAGTCCAGCCCCTCTTGTTGTGTGTATCCCTTAGCCACTAAACGTGCTTTGTAGCGTTCTACAGAACCATCAGCTTTGTGTTTAACCTTGTAGACTCATTTACATCCAATAGAATGTTGGTCGTTAGGTAAAGGAACAATATCCCATGTCTGATTAAGTTCCATGGCTTGTAATTCCTCATTCATGGTCTGCCTCCAATGAAGATGAGGAACAGCCTGATGGTAATATTGTGGTTCATAGGTAGATGAAACACTTAAGACAAAATGTCGAAAAGTGGTAGATAACCTATCATATGAGATGTATTTCTGTAAAGGGAACTTGGCAGTAGAAGTCATAGGTTGATTCAACAAGAGACCACAATGATACTCTTGTAAATAAGAAGGCAGTTTTGAGACCGGGGAGGACCTTCTAGGAATATCCAAATTCAAGGCATTTGTATCAGTAGGGACTTCAACAATATGACCAGCAGGGCAGTCTATTGGATTTCCAACAATGTGTTGTTTAGTAACAATTGGTTGATTAGTCTCAGAACTCAAATTTGGTGATTGATCAGTAGCGACTGACTCAACTAAGCTAGACGGTTAAGCGACCATCTGAGAAGTAGGTTGAGAAACAGTAACATTCCACGAGAAGACCAAATTTGGAAAAGGATCAATGACATCCTCCGGGGTAGTAATGGTGTGAAAGGGAAAGATTGATTCATAAAAGATCACATCCCTAGAAACAAACACCTTCTGACTTTGAATATCAAGCAATTTATATGCTTTCATCCCTGGCGGATAACCAATGAAAACAGCTGGGATGGCACGAGGATGAAACTTTGATCTGTTGGAGGCGAGAGTAGAAGCAAAGCATAAACAACCAAACGACCTTAAACAAGTATAATCAGCTTGTTGACCATGAAGACGAAAATAAGGAGTTTGCCAGTCAATAATAGGAGAAGACAACCGATTAATCAAATAAGCTGCAGTTAAAACACAATCTCCCCAAAATTTTATAGGAATCTGAGGCTGAAAAAACAGTGCACGAAAGACATTAAGCAAATGCTGATGTTTCCTTTCTACAATAGAGTTCTGTTCAGGGCGACCAACACATGAATACTGATGGATAACGCCTTTGGTATGGAAGAAGTCAACAAAGGCTAGCTCCGGAGCATTGTCTGATCTAAATTTCTTGATAGGAATCCCAAATTGAGTTTCAACAAAGGTGAAGAACTGTGGGACAATGGACAACACATCTGACTTTTGTCCGAACAAAAATATCCAAGTATAGCGGGAAAAATCATCCACAAGAGTAAAAAAATAGCGATTTCCTTCACGAGTAAAAGATTGATACGGTCCCTATATATCACAGTGTAAAAGATCAAACATCTTATCACAAACATGATTATTGGACTGAAAAGAAAGCCTTCTTTGCTTAGCTAATGGACAAACTAGACAAGGGCTAACATCTTTAAAAGAATCAACAGATAAAAGATTCTTTAAAACATGTAAATGTTTGCTAGATGGATGACCAAGCCTAGTATGCCAAGCATTGAAGGAGGTACAATGTGAAGAAATAGAATTACAAATGAGATTAGTAGTAGAACCGATTGCAGTATGCAAAAGATAAAGTCCCTGCCGAATTTCAGCTTTACCAATCGTCCTCAAAGAGTACTTGTCCTGAATTATACATAAATTATCAACAAAACGCACTGTATATGGTAATCTTGTAGTCAAAGAACTCACTGAGATCAAGTTGAAGCGAAACTCAGGTATAAACAGCACATCTTCAAGGATTAAGTCAGAAAAAAGACGTACAGATCCAACAAACTTCACAGATGATCGTGTTTGATCAGGAAAAGAAACATTATAACTGGAGACAGGTCTTAGAGAGGTGAAAAGTTGTCTAGAATAACAATTGTGAGCAGTAGCTTCAAAATCAATCACCCAACAATGTAAGGCAGATATGGAGAACGACAAATTATGACAAGTACCTGCAACGTGAGATGAAGATGGTGCAGCGAAAGATGAAGTAGTAGTCATAGGAGAATCAGTCTTTACTTTGGCGAGATGGGACTGTAAAATAGTGAGTAGACCCTGGCATTGATCAACATTTATACTGGAAGAGAGTCAGTGAGTACCGTAGCAGGAGGCACATTAACAGAATCAACTTTCGAACTTCGATTGGATCGATAACCAGGAGGAAAACCATGAAGCTTGTAACATTTATCAATTGTGTGACCAGAAATGCCACAATTAGTACAGATCGGATGATCTTTCTTCTTAGAAGTAATCTTCCGCGAATTAGGGGGATTTGGTGAAGAATTTTTCACTAAAAGAGCCGAGGCTTCAGAAGTAAGACCAGTCGAAAGGGAAGCTGGAAGAGAAACAGAGGCGCGCTGTTCAACTTCTTGAGCAACGAGTGAAAATGCCTTTTGTAGAGTAGGTTCTGGCTCCATGAGCAGTAGTTGTGTGCATATATTGGCAAAAGATTCATTGAGTCCCATCAAGAATATCATAACATACTCAGTCTGAAAATGAACATTGAGATCTTTAATGCCTCCACATATACACTGGCCACAGGTACACGAAGGACGATATGTTGCAAGTTCATTCCAAAGAGTCTTTAGTTTAGCAAAGTAGGTTGTTACGGATTGTTGATCTTGAACCAGATTTGATAATTCACGTTTCAACTGAAAAATCAGCGGCCTATTCTTGCGTTGATATCGCTGTTGGAGATCGAGCCATATCTCTCGGGTAGAATCAGCATAACAAATACTGGCAGCAATATCTTTCGAAACAGAATTCAAGATCCAAGCCGTAACAATGCTGTTGCAGATAATCCACGAGCTACGCAACACATCGGTGGGACAGGGTAAGGTTCCATCAACAAACTGGCCTTGTTCTTGACAGTGAGGCCAAGAAGGAAAGCACGACTCCATGAAGCATAATTGGATTCGGTCAGGAGATCAGAAACAAGAACCAAATTCGTACTATCGGAGTGATGAAGGAAGTAAGGATTCTCATACAACGCAATAAAAGAGGAAGGAGTTGATTGTGTTGAGGAAGGTACAGTGGTTGATGAAGAACCGTCAGGATTAGGGTTGGTAGACATTTCTTCAGCCATGGATGCAATGGAGAAGAGGAAGAGGAGGAAGAAGAAGGAACTAAATCTCAACTGATACCATATTGAAACTCAGAGTAAATAACACCCTTCTTATATTATTGAATAAAGAAAGGGCATATATATAGCCACTAAGATAACTAACTGTATACAACATAAGTAAACCATCTAACAGAATGATAAGAAAATGGAATATACATGAAAACCATCTAATAGGTATTATTTTTAAAAATTTTACTGCTCTTTTCTATATATATAACTACTGTTTTGGGTTGATATGAGGCTTAGTTTAATCAAATTATTGGGAATAATTGTTGTTTGAACAAAAATGAGCATTGTTGGTCTAGAAAATAACTCAATTAGTAGCAAAAACATGAAAAAATAGTAAAGAATGTAGCTTGCTGTCAAAAATTTGCACTCCTGTCAAAATTATTGTTGTTTTTTTTAGTTTGTAGCTTGAGCAACCCTACTTTTTGCTTGAAATTCCCAAATTCCAGCATAGTCAATGTCTTAGGATAGTTTTAATTTGAAGTGGGGTTCACATTTATGAAAATATGGATTAAAAAAGAGTTAAAAAGATTGGAATAAGCTAGCTGATTCAAATGGAAATGGTCTTGATAAGATTGGTTATACCAATTTCAGGAGAAGCGGAGATTGGAAAACTTTACGATCTGAATAGTTCTTGCCCTCGACTGTGAGAGACTATTTTTGAAAATTAAATCTTTTTACTATTTTATATACGATAATTATGAGCTTAATCCGTTTTTTGGATTGAAATGACCATGTTTTGATCATGTTTCTCTATTATGGTTTTAGGAGTATATACTTATATATGATGCTTCCAACATCCTGAATTTATTATTAGTGATGTGGTTGGTCATGAGCTAATTTTTGAAAATATTGTATTGTGTAAACCCCATTTTAGCTATGAATATGGTGAAATGATTTAGTAAATGCAATGTTTATGGAAAGTGATGGTTTATATGGTGGGTTGTGAGAGTGGTTTTCAAACCATTAAACCTTGTACTCATGATTATCTTAGTAGCCCTTGAGGCATGTCTACGTGCACGTGTGACAAGGTATGCGCTGAATGTATTGAGTTGGTCTACACTAGCCAATTCTAAGTATATGTTTAGTGGTTTAGTGAGGAGGTTGCAAGCTTGTGAAGTTAATGAAATGCTTTTTTGAAATGTTGAATTAAGAAACTCATGTTTTACGTTTTATATCATTTTTTGTTTAGATCGTTGAAATCAAATTATAAAGTTGTTTTATAAAATTGTCACTCACTGGACTTCTAGCTCATTTTTTTTCTTTATTTGTTTTTCTTTCCCTTCAGGTAGCAAGAGAGTTCCAGGAGCCTACTGAAGATGAAGCCTACCACTCGATTAGACTCTTTCTAGTAGTATGTCTACAAATTCTAAGTCTGCATGTATATAAGAGTTTGTAAACATGTGTTTTGGAAAATGAAACAAGTCATGAGTTAGGACTAATATTTGTAAATCTGCTTCCTTAAGTAAATTTTATGTCAGCATGTGCTCAAGAGTTAAATAAATTTGTATGTTAAACTCGCTTAGAAAGATAAGTATGGATAGGATGGACGATAGATACCATACTAAGGAACAGTATTTGTCGTCCTCACATCGAGATTTAATAGGTTAACTTAGGGTGGGATGTGACAGGCATCCACTGTCTCACAGTTATCTTGACAACATCAAATCGACATCTGTACAGTGTGAAATATTCAACCAACAATAATCAGGGTTTTTCTCCTTCTCAATTTCCTCAGTCCTCTAATCAATCTGGTCTGTCACAGGTGACTACTATGGTGGCTTCTCCGGATTTGAATATTGATAGCAATTGATACCCTGACTCTAGAGCTACCAATCACCTGAACAATAATTTCAACAATCTATCTATTGGATCTGAGTATGGAGGAGGAAGTCAAATCTATGTAGCAAATGGATCAGGTTTGTCTATCTTACATTACAGTTGTGCTGTTCTTCCTTCTTCTAAAACTAATCATTTACTTATTCTAAAAAATCTACTTCATGTTCCATTAATTATAAAGATCTGATAAGTGTATCTTAGTTTGCTCGAGATAAATGTGTATTTTTTGAATTCGACCCAAATTCTTGTTATGTGAAGGATCAGGTTACTGGCCAAATACTACTCCAAGGGAAACTCCATGAAGGCCTCCATCGTTTCAATGTTAAACCATTATCAAAATCTATAAAAAAATTCCACTATTCTCAAGTCTGTTCATCCTAAATTTTTAATACGGTTCTTAATTCCTCTTGTTTCTCTGATGATAGTATGGATGTTTGGCATAGGTGTTAAGGTCATCCCATATCACTGTTGTTAAGGTTGTTGTTCAAAAGTTCAAACATCCTTCATTGCATATAAATAAATTAAAATTTTGTGATGCATGTGCTCTTGGTAAACACATCATGCTCTATCATTCCGTAGATCTCTTACTGTTTACTCTGCTCCCTTACAACTTATGGTCAGTGATTTATGGGGACCTGCTCATACCTTGTCTCGTAATGATTTTAGATATTACATAAGTTTTATAGATGTTTATAGTAGATATACTTGGATCTATTCCTTACAATCAAAGTTTGATGCATTTGCTTTTTAGAAGTTCAAAACTCTTACTGAAAATTATTAGGTTATTCCATATTAAGATCAACATGGCATAGAACATCGTATCTCATGTCCACATACATCACAACAGAATGGTATTATTGAGAGAAAACATAGACATATAATGGATATGAGTTTAGCTCTCCTTGCACAAGCATCTTTACCTTTATAATTTTGGGATGAATCATTTGCCACTACTGTCTATCTTATAAATTGCTTACCAAACTCCAGGGCTACATGGTTTAAATCCCTGGAAAAAATTATTTGGTCTCAAACCTAACTATCCTTCTCTAAAGACTTTTAGGTGTAAATGTTTTCCCTGTTTATCATAAATTGTCTTTTCATTCTCAACAATGTACTTTAATTGGTTATAGCACTTCACATAAAGGTTATAAAAGTCTTGCTTATGATGGTTGTTTGTTTATCTCGACATATGTTATTTTTTATGAGATGTCTTTTCCATTTGCTAATTCATTAAATAAATCCTGATCATCTTCAAAGAACATTTTGGTATCTCCTATCTCTTCTATTTTATCATCTATACCAACTAAGAATCATAATGTAGATAGTCAATCTTCTGTTCCAGTTACTGATAATATTGACCATCAAAATTCTACTAATGTGTATATCCTTTAGAGACAAATTCAGTTGATAATTCTCAGGGTCAAGTGAGTTCTCCCAACTACAGAGGAGATAAAGTCTCCAACAATTGCTCCTACCAAACCTGTTCGAGCACCTTTGGCTCCCACTCATCCAATGACGACTCAAGGTAAGAATGGAATTTTTAAACCCAAATTTTACTTGGTTGATTATACTCAAACTAAACCATAGGATGTTAAAAGAAGCTCTAAAATATCCTCAATGGAAACATGTTATGGAAGAAGACTATCATGCCCTTATGAAGGAATAATACTTGGGATTTAGTTCCTCACACCCATGATCAAAAGATTATTGATTGCAAATGGGTTTTCAAAATAAAACATAATTCTGATGGTACCATTGCTAGATATAAAGCACATTTGCTGGCTAAAAGATTTCATCAAATCACTGATATTGATTACACAAACTTTTAGTCCTGTTATTAAACCTGTCACTATACATGTTTTTATTAACACTTGTTCTAATAAAGGATTGGTGTATTTTTCAGCTTGATGTGAATAATGCATTTTTTTCATGGACTTCTTACTGAAAATGTGTTTGTGGAACAACCCTCTAGTTTTAAAAAGTCTAGCAATACTTTGTTGGTTTGTAAACTCAAAAAGGCTTTATATGGGCTTAAACAAGCTCCACATGCTTGAGTTCTAGCTTACATTTGCTACTTGCTTTCGTACATCCAAAGCTGATACATCTTTACTGATACAAACTACTTCTTCTTCATGCTGTTATATTTTGATTTATGTTGATAATATTATTGCATGGGAAGTTCTTCTGCAAAGATTGAATATTTGGTTAGTATGCATAAAAAGTTTGCTTGAGGTATGTTTCTATCTCAAACAAAATATATCTCGGATTTACATCATCGTACAAAAATGAGTGATGCACAACCAATCTTTGCATCCATGGTAAGTGGTCCTATTCTTTCTACTAGACAAGGAGAATTATTTAATGATACTTTTTTATATCGAAGTGTTGTTGGTGCATTACAATATGCAACAATTACACATCTTAAGTTTTCTTATTGTGTTAATAAAGCTTGTTAGTTTATGCATTCTCCTACTATGGTACATTGGCAATTGATGAAAAGGATTTTGAGGTATCTCAAAGGGATCGAGTTGTTGATCTTGGTTTTCTTTTCAAACCTCCTACACATTTAACTATGACTTGATATGCTGATGCGGATTGGGCTTCTGATCTTGATGACAGAAAATTTACCTCTGTTTTTTTGTATACTTTGGAGGTAATTTAATTGCTTGGATCGAAAAAGCAATCTATAATCTCAAGATCAAGTACTAAAGTAGAATACAAGCGCCTTGCTTTGGTTGCCACTGAACTAGTATGGATTCGCTCACTCTTAAATGATTTACATATATCTTCTATTACTCTTATTAGTGCCTTGTAGGGGTGTTAAGGCAGCCCACTAAAAGTTATATCAAACAACCCACTTATTTGTATTTTTTTATCTGTATTGAACAAGCCCAAGACCCATTGTGTATAAGGGTCCTTGGCTGAGCATATTATTTTCGTTAAATTTCATTCTCTTCTAGAAGCCTTCCAAATGGTTATTTGGGGCTTGATTCAGTGTGGGTGTGTCTAGCTTTTGCAAGAGTTTTTATTCCTAGATTTTCTTTATATAATGGTTGTATAGTTTCCCATTCATATAATGAAAATATAGGGTTTTCTCTTGCATTTCCGATTTCCTCTTTTGCTTCTACTATGCTTTGACGTAGGACTAACTGTTCTCTACACTTCGTCTTCAAATAATATTCCCAATTTCAACTATCTTGAAAACTCTACCATTCTCCATCCTCACTAGACCATGGTGTTCTGATGTGAAAGATGTGAACAAACTTCTATCTAAAGCAATGTGTATTGAAGCAACATTATCAATTGTCGATTGAGATGAGTGACTAGTATTTTCTGTGTTACTCTCAACACAGACACATGCATCACTAATTGCATCATCAATTTCAACCACATTTGCCTCTTATTTTCTTTTTAGATCTTCTTCTAGTTTCCTACACTGACTTTTGAAGTGACCCTTTTTGTGACAGTAAAAATACTACATCTCCTTATTCCTATTCTTCCACTTTTTCTTACTATTACTCGACCGATCATTTTCAGAGTCTATCTTGTCTTTACCCTTATTCACAACCTACAACAGATTCTTTACTTCCGAATTTCCTACGAATTTCTTCAGCTATAGCTAAATCACAAATTACTGAAGACTTCAATGTGTTATCCCCAATCGAATTAGACAATGGTTCTTTCATAGTTTCCTTATTATCAAATAAAGACATTAACAACTGAATAGCATAGACTTCATTAGTTAATTCTATCTGAATAGACTTCAATTTATTAATTAAAGTGGTAACCTCATTAATATAGGAATTAACAGAAACATTCTCAACCATTTGCACATGTTGAAATAATATGTCTTAAGCAGATAGACTTTACAATTAGCAGATGGTTTCTCATACTTGTTTATAAATGCTTCCATTAATTTTGTTGCACTAGTCTCGTTGGCTATAAGACTAGCCACATCCATTGACAGACACATTCTAATGATTGTCACTGCTTGTTCATTCAAGTTCTGCCAATCTTCTTGACATTCCTCTCGGTCTCTCCTTTAATGCCTTGTGCATTCTTTTATACGTTAAGAAATCCTTAACCTGCATCTTCTAATACCCAAAATCTTTCCTATCAAATTTTATTATTCCCCTCGAAACTTTTTGGCTCTGATGATCCCATGACTCTTGAACAAAATAGCTCTGATACCACTTGTTGGGAATTTATGCGAGATATAAATAAATGCGAAATAAACTAAACTATATCTCAAATTCCCACTTCACAGGTTAAACCAAAATAAGTAACCTATCATAAAACAATAAATAAACAGGATAAGGGAAAAAGGGAACGACAACGAAAAATATACTACTTCGTTCCAAACTCGAGACTACGTCCAATCTTCTGCAACTACAGATTCTACTATAATGGAGATTGCAAAGACACCCAAACTCACGCTATAAGTCTCTCCCCAAATAGCCTAACATGAACTATTTGAATCAGTACCACAACTCGGTAACTTGGAACAAAATAAAAGAAACCCTCAACCCAACAAGAGGGAATAAACACAAATCTCTAAAAAATTATACTCAATGTCACATTAAATGCTGAAGAAAAATCCTCTTCACTGCTCCTGGGTCTTTTTTTTTTTTTATTTTCCTTTAGCAACAAATTGAGGCTCACGATGAACTTAAATTTTCTTCTAAAAATTGGCTTTTTAAAGAGTTTTCACTGCCACTTCCTTTGTTTTCCAATTCTACCAATAAAAAACATGCATATGGGTTAAACAAATGAATTGGGCTTAAAAATTTGGGCTCCAAGTTTTGTCTCCACAAATGACAAAACCCAACTGATAAGAGGTCAAGAGGGGTAAACCTTGTTGATCATAAAGGTGGAAAATGTTAATTAAATGAGTTACTTATCATTCTGTAGTTCCAATCAACAAGAACTTTTTACGACTCCTCTCTGTTTATTTTCTCTTATAAATACCTGAAATGAATAAGAGAAAAATAAGAGTGATAAATTTGAGTCACTGTAATTTCTTCTAAGAAAACTAATAAGAGGAATTAATCCCGTTTTTACACAGTGGATGTAAGCTTCGACTGAAACACTTAGGATTTTTCTTCATCTTCTTCTTCCTTAATCTTCATTTGATTTTGTCTCAACCTGCATTTCTTTTCTTATGTGAGGTTTTTGCTTCATCACCATCTTTATTCTTAAATCTAACCTTTGCTTCTCAACGAATAAAAGGGTTTTGTTGCATGTAAGTTTTCTGCCACATGTAAACTATAGGCCTTGTTGCCTAACTTTTGTTATTCACGCACATGATGTATTCTAGACAATAATTTCTTCAATTGGGACAGAAATTTAATAAACTAAAAAAACTAATTTTAACATGCAATAAATATAACTAAGATGATACGAATTAGGTTAATTTAATTTCCTCTCTCAAGCTCAATTTAATCTCTTATTTATTTATAGAATCAACATCCTTATTGATCCTACAGAATATAACAAATATATGCGTGAAGCTAACCATTTAAACCACAAAAGTAGCCTAAAATAAGTCTTAGAGATAATACATTATGGTGCCATCAATGGGAAATGAAAATGTTAAGGGATGTAATAAAATGCATCGACACAAGTAAGATTCTCCCAAAGCTTTCAGAAGTTTTGCAGATATAGTATTCGAAGAAGCGTATCTGTAACGCCCCAGACACATAATTCAAATTAAGATTCAGAATCAGGATTTAGCACCTGATAGCCCGGGCACGACTCGACTACGTCATTCTTGTCTTCAATGCTTCTAAGAGTGAAAGTTGTTCCCACAAACCAACACGGATTCTTTCAGCATGCTTCGTCCTAACTCACATGCTTCCTAGGAAATTCTCATGAGGTCAACCAACATAGAATTGTTCCAAGCCAAGCATGCTTAATTTTGGAGTTCTTATGATTGAGCCACCAGAAAAGAAGGTGCACATTGTTGGTATAGGTAGTAACTTCCAATTTTTTTAAGCCTTTTTTAACCATACTTTCATGTTTCACGATTACTCTCATTCGGATGTGATCTCGATTCATTCATGTTTCCCTCCTAAACTCGGGGCGTTACAATATATATGCCAATGCAATGAGATTTGCATTTACATTAGGCTTTTCCATGACCGCCTTTCACCAACAAAAAAAAATTGTTTTTGAGAATCTCAATTTTACCCTTCATGTATTAAAAATTTTCAATGAAGTTCCTCTGAAATTTTGTCGAACACAATTTTGAAGTCCCAGTAAATAATTATTTTGTTAACCTATTTGGCCACACATGAGCTTACCACTTGAATATAATGCATAGAAAAATGAATTTTTGTAATGGACGAGTAGGATTTTAAGCATGGATAAGCTAGAAACCGTGTCAAATAATATTTGAATGGCATGTTCGTTCAAAAATGCTAATAAAATAATGGTGTAATGGCCCATCAACTTTTTCTTAATGAATTTTAATAATTTTTTTTTTTTTGAGTAAATATCAATTCATATTTCTAAACTTTAGGAGTTATATCAATTTAAACCTTGAATTTTTTTTAAGTGTATCAACCTATATCTTCTATTATGTTCCGTTTGGAAAAACCTTGTGTCAAACTTATAATTATATCAATTAAACCCGTAAACTTTTATAAATGAATCAATTTACACTCTTAGTAAAAAAAAATCTTTGAGAGTTGTCCATGCATTTACTCCCATTTTGTAAATCCGACATTTGAAGAAGTCTACACCCGTTTGAGAATTAATGCATGGGTGATTTTCAAAGGTAAATATAAAGAAAGGTCTAAATTGACTGATTTATGAAAATTTAGAAGTTTAATTGACTTAAATTATAAAATTCACACCATATTGGTCAAACGAAATCTTAAGAATGGTGTAAATCAAAGGTAATTATAACGAAAGGTCTAAATTGATTGGTTTATGAAAAATTAGGTGTTTAATTTACTTAAATTATAAAGTTCACACGATATTGGTCGAACGAAATTTAAAGGAGGGTGTAAATTGATATAGTTACAAAAGTTTAGGGTTTAAATTGTTACAATTATTAGTTCAAGATTTTAATTGATATAACCCCAAAATTGAGGAGTATAAATTGATATGTCTTTCTTTTTTTCTTTCTCTTTTAACAAATGACCTAATTTTTCTTAATAAGCTTTGATACTTTTTTTTCTAGAAAATGATTTAATCCAACAAAAAAAAAAGTAAGAACTAAATTGAGAATAATTCAAAGACTTGGGATTTTGTTTATATTTTTTCTTTTAAAAATAATATGTATAGATTATGAAAAAGACACGTCATATATTTATTCTTAAGATTGGATACTTCAATTTTCTATTCTCACAATTGAACTAAAGAAAACTTTGCATTGAGTTCAACAATGCAATCAAACCATCGACATGATATGGGATAATTATTGGTATACCTTAATAGTTGAATTATGTTATGATTGGTGAGAAATAATATATACATATTCATATATATACATGTATACATATAAGCCAAATCATATTTAATAGGATAATGTATTTGTTTTTCTAGTACAATGTATAAACGTAGATGTTGAAATAAATGGTATGTGACTATTCGTGTAGAGTCACTACAAGAAATTGATTATTTAGTGACAAATTTTTAGCCGCGCATGTAATTTTGTCACTAAAAGTCAAATTATAGCAACGTTTTAAAATTTTGTCACAAAAATATCACTATTAGCAACAAATCTTAAATCAGCGTCACTAAAAGATTTTTTTGAATAAAAATACACAAGGCAAGAGGGATCAGTAGGTGGGACATCTCAACTAGGTTGACACCCCCTAACACCCTCATCACGCCCCAAGACCAAAAGTGTAAATGCATTGATAAAAAAGAAGATACAAAAGCGAGCTAGAGAAAAACTCGATGCTGTTTGGTATAAGAAGAAACAAGCAAAGGGACTATAAAAAAGCCTCCCAAATGAGTGAGATATTAACAACACCATAATCACAAAATAACTGAGACTTAGTACACCACAGAGAGGAGAGGGTTAGAACATCCTCCCAGAGTTGTCTCATGGATCTGCCACCACCGTGGAATGTTCTATCGTTTCTCTCAAGCTAGAGGCTCCACAGAGTAGCGCCAATTAGATTGCTAAGCAGTATGTTCCTGTTGGAGGTGGGCTTCATGTGAATTATAAGACTCAAAACATCATCCAATGTACTAGGGAAGAAGGATGTTGCAGCAATATGATGGAAGAAAAAAGCCTAAATCTTTTGTGAATAGCCATAAGAGATGAAGAGATTCTCAATATTCTCACCGTGGTTTTTGCAAAGAACGCACCAGTTGGGACTAAGATGCAAATTAGGAACCACGCTTGGCATTTATCCACTGTGTTTATATCCCTGTGAAAGAGAGACCACACAAAAAAACTTACACTTTTTAGGGATGGAAGATTTCCAAAGAGAACCAATGGTCATAAGAGTCGACCAATCAACAATATCAACAAATGAATCCTTTAAAGATCTCACAGTGAATGCACCATTAGTGTTAAGTGACCACAAGGGGAATTAGGTTCATCAGACACAAAGGGCAGCTGTGAATTAACCAATATAGAGTTTCATTCTCTGTCCAAAAGCAGTCTTCTAAAGGATGGGTTCCAACCTCTCGATTCTTCAAACCAAGCTTCTTTGACCGAGATAAAATCATTTCCAGACAGATTGTAATATCTAGGATATAACTGTTTGAGAGAGATCCCCTGGTTCCAATGGTGATGCCAAAATAGATTGGTATCTTACTACAAACCACCGATTCCAATTTTGCAATTTGAAACAATGGGGCTTTAGCGCTAGTGAATTTACACTTGTTAGGGATGGATCCCGGATTGTTGATATCATATTTGTACTCAATTATAGCTTTCCATAGATGGTTAGGTTCGTTAAAGTATCGCCAAATCCATTTGACAAGCAAAGCATCGTTGGAGATTCTAACTCTATCAATACCAATGCCACCATTTTCTTTAGGACGCACACCAAGGTCCCATCTCACCAGATGTGAGCCTCCCTGATTCTCCGAGCCCTCCCAGAGAAACTGTCTCATCTTTTTTTCAATCAGCTTAGAAACAACCACATGAGCTTTGTACAGAAAAGGTGGTAAGTTGGAAGATTGCTAAGTACAACCTGGATTAATGTTAGCCTGTCACCTTTAGAAATATAGGAGTACTGCCAAGAGGTGAACTTACGATCAATACGTTCAATAATCGGATCCTAGAAAGTTCTAGCTCTTGGATTACCTCCAAGAGGTACTCCCAAGTATTCAAATAAAAAATTGGTTGTCGGGCATTCCCAAATATAGCAAGCTTGTGATACAGCATCGTTGTCAACATTGACACTAGCAATCGAAGACTTCAGCAAAGCCCACCCCCATCATCAGTATATATTTTCTTGAAGTAGTCTATGAAAGCTGTCTCAATGCATAATCGGATCCTAGAAAGTTCTAGCTCTTGGATTACCTCCAAGAGGTACTCCCAAGTATTCAAATGAAAAATTGGTTGTCGGGCATTCCCAAATATAGCAAGCTTGTGATACAGCATCGTTGTCAACATTGATACTAGCAATCGAAGACTTCAGCAAAGCCCACCCCCATCATCAGTATATATTTTCTTGAAGTAGTCTATGAAAGCTGTCTCAATGCCACTGTCAGAGAAGAAGGATTTCCCCTTAGTGTTCTGAATTTATGCAATGAAATTGCACCTCCTTCTCACAAGACACGTGTTGTGAAAGTATGCAGTGTTTTCATCTCAATCGTTGAGCCACTGAATTTTGCAGATTTTCCTCCACCTTCTAGCCTCCATGAGAGCAACATGTTGTAAATCGGCTTTGAGGGCCATTCACAACTGTATATCAGTTTAGGTGATGTTATTGGATTCTTCTTTAACATCTATGCCTTCGATCTGCTCCTCGATATCTTTACCTTTATTGTATTCTTTTTTGAACACCTGCATATTCTACAATCAACAATGAGCAGCTAACTCCTTAAGAGCTCTCATTATGGCATATCCAGGGTGGCTAGTTCTATCCATATTCTCCCATTTGTTTTGGATAGATCGGCCAGAGTCTTTGTTGTTTAACCATCGATTGTCAAATTTAAAAGGACTATGACCCCATTGCAGCGATTTAGATTCCATAAGCAATGGGAAATGGTCGGAAGTAACACGAGCCAATCTATGAACTTGAACTTGATGGGACTGAAATTTTTCTTCCCAGGTAGTTGTATAAAAGAATCTATCCAATTTGGACATCACGGGAGCATTATGAAGGTTTGTCTAGGAATAAGCGCCATTGATTTGTATAGGTTCCAAAAGACCAACACTGCTTATGAAAGCATTGAATTCCCTCATACACAATTGTGAAGGGCAGGTTGAGGTAGTCTCATGAGACCACCGGTATACATTGAAATCTCCAACAATAACCCATTGCGCTCCATAAAGAGATTGAACGACTTTTAATTCATCCCAAAACTCAATTTGTTTTCGCTTACATGTTGGGCCATAAATACGAGTAATCCACCAAACAAAGTCATCTACCTTTTTCAATTGAACGGATAGAGAAAACTGACCTTCAAAGACTTCTGCAGCCAAGTGATTAAGCGAATCCCACAACATCAGAATACCCGCAGAAGTGTTTTTAGCCTTGACAACCGCCCGATCGATACTGATTGAGCTCCAAAGAGATTTCACCAAAGCACGATTAACCGAAGAAAGTTTAGTTTCTGTAAGGATAACGAAATCAGTTGCTTTAGAGGTGACGACTCCTTTAATAACGACATGTTTTTGGGAATTGCCTATACCCCTCACATTCCAAAGAATCTTCATTGAGAAACAGAGTTCACCTGCTTTTGTATTCATGTACTCTCATTCAAAGCAATCTGAATGGAAGGGATGAGAATGATACAATAGTTGTTTTCTTTCAGCTAAGTGTTTAATTGCGATTCAAAGTGCTGTTTTTTGTTCTTATTTTGATCAATTAGCGACTTGATCTTGATTTCATTTTCTTGGAACAAATTTTCTAAGTTGTTTTCAACACCCATGGGAGATGATGTGGTGTAACTATCCTCGTCCAGTTCCCGGTCCGAAGGAGAATTATCCAGACTAGATATTGCCACTGCTGTTGTCGGAGTACTCACTCAAGTCTATATATATTTCTTCAATTTCTTGGCTAATGTTTTGATTGATTTTGGGGCCACTGTTAGTGCTTTGTATTTTACTTTTCTGTAGCCTCTAGGAAAACTTCTCGGGTGTCCTTTCTACTTCCTTCGACTGGTTAATTGTAGTATGGGCATTTTCCTGCAGAGAATTGGTTTCAACAAAAGCATCTTGGGCCTTCGTATTTGGCCCCTTTCCGAGAGGGATAAAGCAGGGGCAATATTTGAATGATATAAAATGGTATTATTTTTAGGAGATGGAAAAATTACCTTTTTTCTCTTTTGCTTCTTTTGAGCCCAAGCTTCTTTTTTAGTAAATTTTGCGTAGGTTGGCCCTTCTTCTTCCAGATCATTTTGAACTATCATTTTTCCTTTTCTCTACCTCTCTTCGATACCTTGATTGGACTTATCATTTTGACTATTTTCATCTGAAACGCCTGGGCTAGCTCTGACAGTTCCATCTTTAAAGTAGAATGTTTAAGAGTTTTGATTTGAGTTGTCAAATCTAGCAGTTGCATCTCTAGAGAAAGAGCCATGGATGCTAGGGTGCCTTCCGGTGAGCCACCTTCCGTTCACCTATGCAACCGTATGAACAGTAAATTTTTCATTCTCCTCTGTGCAGATTTCAGTGGATGCCGGTATGAATCCGCAATAATCATCCTTAACCTTGATACGAGCTTCAATGAGGTCAAGTTTCCTCCACATATTGAAACCAATATCAATCAAACCTCTGCATGTCTTACCAATTTGCTCAAATGTCTGTAGTTTCCAAGCATAGAGGGGTATCCTTCGTAACTTGGCACAAACTTTGGGCTAACATGTAGCTTTGGAGACCATTTTTCAAATTTCACCATAAATTTTCCTACAGTGACCCATCCCTTGTTCAGGCAGAGTAACCGGGTTTGATTGGGGTCACGGATTGTTAATATAGCTTTATCAGCATGGAATCGATAAAAATAATCAATATCTTCATTTGATTCACAAAGAGCTTCGATGATTCTCGTTCAGTCGTCATGAAAACATCTCTTTGATAGGATGATCATTTTATCCCAGTTGAACTGGTCCTCAAAGTCTTTTAAGTATGACCATTGTGTGTCGTTTGTAGTATGATCTGTGTTATACTTATATGAGGAGTCACTAGTAACATAACTCTCATATAAACATTCACTAGAAGAGTTGACTTCCGCATATGTGGTGGGTTTCTTTGTTTCTGTTTTGGTATCTTTTTCCGACTTCTTGTAATTGGCCTTACCAGCTTTCTTAGATGCGTAGCCTTTTTGCTCTCGGATAGTTAACATGTTATGGAAAGCCATCCATCCTTTTTTCTCCTCTCCTTCCATGATGATAATACAACATTTTCTACCTTTATCATCCAATCGGTAGATTTCAGCGATGTATCTTTTTCTATTTTAGGTTTTTCTATCTAAAGGATGTATGAGTCATATCTCTTCTACTAAAAGAATCTGTTTGTTCTTGGCATTTTGAGAAGTGTTGTAAATGATGCACGAAGCTAGTCAATTGAATTTGGATACAGGGTCATCGAGAAGGATTTATGGAGACCGATTTACGAAAGATGTATGTGCTTACCTCCAAATCTCTTGTCCTAATTGATAGAGAACTCTTTTTTTTCGATGAAGATAGAGCGGGGGAAGTTCGCTGTCGACCGGCTGGCCAACGACATCGCTAGAAATTCACTCAGTTCCTCAAACCCCCTCTTTGCCAAGTTTCACTATTTTTTTTCATTCCATGTTGAAAAGGTTCTTTGATCCTTCTTCTCTAAAGCATTCATTTTGATTTTCTCTACAAAGAAAAAAAAAAGGCTTCATTTTGATTTTGGTTCTTTCTCTTTAATTTTCTCCATACTAATAATGGTTCACTTCAATATATCAAACAAATTGCACCAATTTCCATTCAATGTTAACTCATCTCTCCGCACTGGCGAACACCCTCACTACATTTGGCTATCAAGTTTTTTTTTCCCTTTTTAATGTCAATAATAATATATTCACGCCACTAAAAGAATTAGCAACGTATCCACCAGCGCCACTAAAGATTAAATACTTTAGCAACATCTTGAAGTGTGATTAAATATATACAGTATTCTAAAAAAAAGGAAAATTTTAACCACTTTTGGTTTCCGTCTTTCTTTCTCCCCATTTATTTTACAACTTTAATTTTTCACCCACTAAAAAATAAACAATTTTAATCACCCAAAAACCCTTCCCCATCTCTCTCCATATTCCAACGCCTTCCCCACACCCACGAAAATGCCACCCATGAAGACGATGACAGCTGCGACGGACCTCAGCTACGATAGATATCGGTTGTGACATACTGGAATCTGCTATAAATTGCAACAAACGTCGGTTGCAACACGAAGGAGCAGCCCCCTGAACCTCCCTGCACACGAACGGAATGCCGGCAAACAGACCGACCAATTGCTGTGTGAAATCCCACTCATTTTCAGATACTTTTGTGTGAAATTTCCATGAATTAGTACCCATTTAACCCCGATTTCTAAACTCACGCAGCTGTTCGACGATTTCCACCTTTGACAAACAACAAGCCACTTATTTTCAGAGAACCCACTCATTTTTAAGGTGATTTTTTTGTGAAATTTCCATTAATTAGTATACATTTTGTTAGTATCTATAGCCAATCAATTTTTGAGAAACTTAAAGTTAATTGATTCTAAACAAGAACTTAACAAGTGAACTTTTGAATTATTCAAGAACATATTGGCTTACTTTTTTAGATTAATGGTCTTTAGTTTCTTTATCTTTTGATAAATGCTTCTTGTATATAGAAGAAAGATGATAAATAATTGAGAATCTTTGTACAAAATCCATAAAATTAGAGTTAAGTTTAAGAATTTAGGGATAGTTTTCAATCTTTCCTTATAGTACTTCATGGAAAATAGAAAAATTGGTAAAGTTAGTTTTTCACTTGTAGTACTCCATTTGGCTCCTTTGTAAAATCGGTACTCCTTACTATAGTAAGCTTGGTAAAATTTTTTTATAAGTGATTATTATTTTTCATTGTTTTGGGTAAGTTTGATCTACTTGCTTTTGCTAAAACTTTGTTCTTATTATTTTCTTAAAGGAATCGCTTGATTTCTATCTTGGTTCATATAGGTCCTAATAATATTTGGTTTAACTTGTTTGTCTTTGTCTTGTTTGGTTATCTTGTTATTTTACTCAAAGTGAATCCATATCCTTATCCACATCAAAATTTGGTTTAGAGAAGAGGTTAAGGTTATAAAGTTATAATGACTTCAATAACGATGATAAAGCTCAATTGAACTTTGTCTCATTCGATTATATGTACTTTTATGGTAGTTAACTCACACTCTTATAGTTCTTGGAATAGCTAAAAGTTTATAGTCAATTGATATATATATATAATTTGCAATAAACATTAGGAGTTATTATATATAGTAGCAGTGTGTGCAATATGAAGTTATTCACCATTCTACTTTAGTAGTCTTAAGTATAGGGTGATTTTAATGGTTTGTAGCAAGTGGTTTTAGCTTTGACTATAAAAGTTTCTATATATCCCAACTTATCAATTTAAAATGGAATGTTATTAGTAATTTAACGTTGTATTGGAACATTTAGTACAATATCTTCAAAGTATTTCCACTTGATTTGACATTTTGATACTAATAAGATTCTACTAACTTTAATACTAATTTAATCGCCTATTCAATAATTTACATAAGACTTATATTCTAACACTTTGATTTCTAACTTAGGTACTTTAAGTTGTACTTGTTATGGATCGAAGTTAGATAAATTTAAGAGATCGAATGTCTAGTCAATATTCTAACGGTGTTGATAATTTTATCGAAGTTGCGAAGAATTATTTAGACGAAAAAGGAAGAACAAGATATCCTTGTTCAAACTGTGAGAATATCAGTTGGAATAAATTAGATGTCATGGAACGCCATTTATATAAATATGGCATGTCTCCGACTTATAGATGATGAATATTCCATGGAGATAATGTTGATCTTTCTCCATTTTGAAGATCTAATTCAAGGTTTCTAGGTGCAACATTTTCCGATTCAGTTGAAAGTAGAGAAGATGATGAAAATCTTAGAGCAAACATTAGAGTTAGAGATATTGTGGATGATGAGATGCTAGAAATGATTCATGATTTGCATAGGCCAATTTTTGAAGAAACTACAAGAGAGTCAAATGAGCAAGATGAGTCAAATAGAACAAATGGAATGTCTTATGAAATAGAAGAGGAGTTATATCCAGGATGTCTAAAGTTGACTTCATTTAATTTTTTAGAGGTGCTTAATCGTTGGAGCGATAAGTCATTTGATATGTTGCTTGAATTATTAAACGAAACCTTTCCAGATGGTGCACAACTACCTATCTCCTACTATGAAGCTAAGAAAAGACTACGTGATCTAGGGATGGGATATGAATCAATTCACATGTGTAAGTTTGATTGTGCTTTATTTTGGAAAGAATTTGCATCGCATGATAATTATCTGCATTGTGGAGAGTCAAGATACAAATCGAATGATAGAAAAGGGAAACAAATTCCACATAAAGTGTTGAGATATTTTCCACTAAAGACAAGGTTGCAAAGATTATTTCTTTCAAAACATACTACTGAGGATATGAGATGGCATAAATATAAGAGGTGTGAAACTGAAGGAATACTTCGACATCCTGCTTTGCTGAGGGTTGGAAACATTTTGATGACCATTATCCTTGTTTTGCTTCAGATGCGCGCAATGTAAGATTAGCACTTTCGTCTGACGGTTTTAATCCATTTGAAAATATGAGCACATCATATAGCATGGGGCCAGTTATGTTCATTCCATACAACTTGCCCTCTCGGAAGTGTATGAAAGCACCATTTACTTTTCTATCTCTACTCCTGCCTGCTCCAAGGTCTCCTGGTAAAGAAATTGACATTTACCTACAACCACTGATAGATGAGTTAAATGAGTTGTGGATGAATGACATTCAAACATATGATAGTTTCACTGCTTCTTTCTTCGAACTTCGTGTTGCATTGTTGTGGACAATAAATAATTTTTTAGCTTATGGTGATTTATCTAGTTGGAGGACAAAAGGTTAAAAAGCATGTCCAGTTTGCAATGTCGATAGAAGCTCAATGAGACTAAAGAGCAAAATTTGTTATATGGGACATCGTCGATATCTACCTTTAACACATAAAAGTAGGCAACATGATGGAAAACAAGAAATGCGGGCAGCCCGAATATATTATCTGGACAAGATATTATAAATCAATTGAATTCAATAAGTTTTCCTATGTTGAGCAAGAATCCTAAAAGGGTAATTAATGAGCATAATCGGACTAAAAGAATCATTTTTTTTCCATCTTCCTTATTGGCAAAACATTAAACTACGTCATAAACTTGATGTGATGCATATTGAGAAAAATATATGTGATAACTTGGTGGGTACAATATTGAATATTGATGGGAAGACTAAAGACACTATTAAAACTCGTGAGGATTTAGCTAACTTGAAAATAAGAAAGGAGCTTCACATACAAGAAATTGGATAGGTGTGTTGATGAACTTTCTTGAATTTCAAATTATGTTTAGCATGGTTATGGTGTTTGTCATAGAATATGGTTGTGCTTTTGATCCTTCCTCTCCCCCCCCACTCCTCCTCATTGTATTTAGGATACTTGCTTGACGGTCCCTTTAGTATAAAATAAAAAGATCGTTGCTCAAGGTTTTGCTTGGTTTGAGTTGACTTGATGTTTTTTGTTCAAGAGTTTTGTGTTGTTTCGTTTGAGGTCATTGATATGTTGATGAGTTTTCTTGAATTTCAAATTATGTTTAGTATGGTTTTAGTGTTTGTCATAGAATATGGTTGTGCTTTTGAATCCTCATCCCCCCACTCTTCCCCATTGTATTTAGGATACTTGCTTGACAGTCCCTTTAGTATGAAATAAAGAGGTTGTTGCTCAAGATTTTGCTTGGTTTGAGTTGACTTGATGTTTTTTGTTCAAGAGTTTTGTCTTGTTTTGTTTGAGGTCATTAATATGTTGATGAGTTTTATTGAATTTTGAATTATGTTTAGCATGGTTATTATGTTTAGCATGGTTTTGGTGTTTGTTATAGAATATGAGTTTTGTTCAATTCTTTGTCTTCATGTGCTTACATATTTCACTTCGTTATTTGTCAGATATGATGGCTTGATGGTCTTTAATACAAGATTTTAAAGTTGAATTTGGATGGTAACGGAAAGAGTTTGGGTAGGTATTTTATACTTTTGTTTCAAAATGAAGTTTCATGCTTTAAAGATCTTTTGTATGAATACTTGGTCAGCAAACTAGTGATACCTAGTGTTGGTACTAATTTTGTCCATCGTTTACTCGATGTAATTACTTGATATTTATAACTTAGGTTGATATTACTCAAACTCAATTATTACAAAATTATTAAAGTTTTTTATATAACCTGTCATGTTTGTGGTCAAGTTCACATTATTTCATTTTTTTCAATGATAGTGTTGGAAATGTGTATCTTCACTTGTAATTTTTAGTTTAAATATAAATTGATTAGTTAACTCTTAATTTGTTCAAAAGATTATTATATATTAAATATTATAACTAGTTTATATATTAAATTGAATATTATTTTTTTAATTAATAAAATACTTTTATCGATGTTTTCTATAACGTCAGTAAATCCATGTTTTGCTAATATATGAATTTATAGTGACACAATATATGAATTTCACTGATGATTAAATATGTTGCAAAGATACTTGTAATGACCATAAATCCAACTTTTAGAGATGCATTTTTCAACGTCGTTGTATAATAGAAATAGTGACAAATATGTTGCTAAAAGTACGTATTTAATAATGTGTACGTGTCAGTAAAAGTAGACTTTTAGTGGTGTGACATAAATACATCACTAAAACCCTTTAGCGACGCGGCTACAACGGTAGTCCTAGCGACGCGGGTCTCCGCGTTGCTAATACTTTTAGTGGCGCTATTTGACATTTAACAACGCTTTTTATGTACCACAAAAAGTAGTTTTTATTGTAGTTGCATTGTTTTATGAATGAATATGTCTTTTTGAAAATAACTAACTTGAAGAAGAGACACGACTATTCGAATGACCGAGAATAGTCTATAAATATGTCTCTTCTTCAAATTGCACTTAAGAACAACTTTTTTCATAAGCATTTTTCTCCCACCGAAACTTTTTTTTTTTTTAATAAAGTCGTTGAAGTTCAGTTTATTTCCACAAAGTATAGTTCGTTGGATCTTGTGAACGAAGTGTTGCTTCCATAAGAAAGGTAATCTGTTTTATCCTGGAAGACAATGACTCATGAAACTCAAGCATTTGAATGAGTAAAATTGTCTTAAAAAGACAACGTAAATTCGTTGGGCTCAGATTCTCTTCGATATTCAAGGTTATGTATTTTTTTTTTATGTTTTGGTTATATTATTCATATAACAATAGATTAGGAAAATTTGAATCAATCGAGATTAAAAATGTGTATTACATGTGAATTAACATTGAGTGAGCTATGCTCACTTGACATATTTAACATGACATATCATGTTTAATGCGATTCTTTTGCCCAATTGTTAAAAGTTCCTTTGTTTAAATATCTCTTCCTCAGCTGAATTAATCTCATTTTATGATCCTTCCATTCAGTTCAAACAACAATTTAAAATTGTCCATTCAAACAAAACTTAATGGATAAAGACATAGATTATCATTTCAAGAGTTAATAATGCAATCTATCACACTCCGTATTTGTCTAACTGAAAAAGAAAAAAAAAAAAAAATCTAGTTTTAATACCCACTAAATAACAAATTCATATGGGTTTAATTTCAACATAGATAACCAAAACTAAACATAACTAAACTAGTTAAAATTAACATATATAATCAAATAATAAGTCAGAGAATTGATTTCCTGCCTCGTGTTCTTGAACTCAATTGAAAAATACAAGAATAAAGTAGATAATGATGCAATCTATCACACCTCGTAGTTGTCTTACAAAAAAAGAAAGAAAGAAAGATTCTAATTTTAATACCCTTCAAATAACAAATTCATATGAGTTTAATTTCAACCTATACAACCAAACCTAAACATAGTTCAACTAATTAAAATTAACATATATCATCGAACAATAAATCAGGGAATCGATTCCCCTACCTCGCTGTTCTTGAACTTAACATGAAAAATACAACAACAAAGTAGACAATATAGAGAAACTTATTGTGTCTAGATTAACAAATAATTTCTTATTTCTAATCAAAAGTATTAGATAATATAAACTTCAATGTCATAGTGAGAGGAAAAAATTTATCTATCTTATGAAGATTACGAGATCTCTTTATTTTTTCGACTAGAATTCTCACACATATAATGTGTGTCTATTATTGAGTCAGTATCAAATGAATATTGTTGCCAAAATATCTGATTTGGCAAAAAAGAGATTCTTAAAAGACAAAAGTTGGTGGGAAAGAAAAAGAAAAAAAGAAAAAAAAGAAAAAAAAAGAAAAAGAAAAAAAGAGAGAAAAAGATATGAAGATTCTTTCCCTGGTAGAGCAGTAAGTTGGCATTGTCAAGTTGCTATATAATTGTATATACATCTCTTAACCTAACTTGGGCAGCCAACATAATTGATCCAATCCTAACCCAATTTTGTGGTCAATATATCACTTCTTCTTTCTTTCTTTCTACCATCTCAATCCTTATTACTCATCAATAAAAGGTATGCAAACTTGTACGGAGCTTGGCTGGATCCATTAATTTCCTTGCACATGTACAATTGGAATATATATCATCTTCTATAGCATTATACTCATCATATACAATAATTCTATCCATTTTTCCAAATATTTTTTAGTTTTTCAATAAAGTAATGAGAATTGAATAATGAAATAGTGACATGACATTTTCAAAGATAATCGAGAAGAAAAAAAATCAATTTACACAATTAAATTTTGTTGTATTAGTTGTCATGGTTGGAATGCCTTGAATTTGTTATCTGACACTTTGAACGATCAAGTACAGGAGTTGTGTTAAATTTGTATTTGATATATTTATATTATTTACGATTTATTTACGATTATGACTCTAGAGTTCAGAGAAGTACACTATATAAATTGTTTAGTCCTAGAGGTGCAACTATTATGTATTCTGTATCATTTTTTTTAATAAAAAAACATACTATTAATAAACTATGTAAATTTGTGTATCGATCTATTTTACTTTATATTTTTTGTTTATCTTTAACTGTCGAAGTAAGATATAGAAGTTTTTTTTTTGAAAAAAAAAAGTACTAAAGGTCGAGGGATGAGTGGGCTCACCAGAATATCTCAACTAGGTTGACACATCCTTAGCGCCCTCATCATTCCCTAGTCCAAAAGAGATGCATTAATAAAGGTGAAATGTACAAGAGGGACAAAAAGCCCAGACAAGAAAAGGCTAGAGGAAAGTCTTCCAATTAAGAGCTATACAAGATGCATCATGATTACAAAAAAGATTAGATCTAGTATTCCAATTTAACAGCATGATAAATGATGTCTTCCCATAAATGACCCACTTGCTTTTCCTTGTTCTGAAATGTCCTGTTGTTTCGTTCAAGTTAAAGATTCCATAAGCAGGCACCAATCATATTACACCAGAGTATCTTTTTCCTTGTGTTTTGATGGATATGATTGATAACAAAAAAAATCGTACCTTATAGAAGTTAATGTAATGTTATAGGAAAATGCTCAAATCTAGTGGGTAGTAGACACATTTTTTTTAAGTATTGGCTGATTTTTTAATTACAAATTTAATTTTCAATTTGGAGAAAGTTAGAATTTAGTTCCTATACTTTATAATTAGAATTTATTTCCTATAGTTTAATAAATTCCTCTTAAATGGTAAGAACTATTTATGATGAATATATCAAACCATAAGACCTATTTATGAGGTTTTATCAAATCATAAATACAAAATTCTAAATTTTGAATCATAAAAATTAAATTCTAACCTTTCCTTTAACAATAGCGACTCAATTTGTAATTTGACCAAAAATTGAAACCAAGGTTAAAATACTACACACAAGTTATAATTTATCTCAATTTCAAATATATAATTCATTTTCAATTTACTTTCATTTATATGGTTTGTTTTTAAATAATACAACAATGATAAGGATGGGAGATCGAACTTCCAGCTTCGAACAAACAAACGTCAGTGCCAAATTCCAAATATCATTGCTGACCTAATTTGGCCCTTCCATATATATTATATTTAGACATATATAAGACTGAACGTTTAATCATATACATTAATATTATTATTGTGGAAGAATTCTTCTTATTACAAATATAACTTAACAAACATTTAGTATTGAACAACACAGAAAAAAAAAATAGAGATTCAAATTCACGTCTTCATATGTTGTACTAAAATAAGAACTATCACAAATATATATAAATAGAATATTGCACAACTAATTGGTTATAGTAATGAATTTTGGTTAAAGTAGTAGGTTAGAGATAATCATAGTGATTATATAACTCTTTTCTATCCTTTTTTTCTTTTTTCCTTTTGAGTTAAACATTGCATAATGATGAGTGATCCCTTCAAAATGATGATTGGTATTACATACATTCACTCAATTTCTATGCTTGAACTGGCATTTCACAATTATTATAGTATGTTTGACCATTATTATAAATATAAACAAGATAATTTTTACTGAGGATAATATACTATCATTTTTTTTAAAGGATACATAGGATCAGGATGTGCACCCGAACATCTTCATTAGGTGGACACCATCTTAGCACCCTCATCATTCCCAATCAAGTATATTCAATAAGTCCAAAGGAGAGTACAAAATGTCAGAAGGCTAGAGATAAGTCTTTGCAAGTGAGATTACCTATCACAAAAAGCATTGAGATTAATAGAAATAGCAGATGGATGTAAGTGTGGTTATTGCGTTCTAGATTACTTCTGTGAGTCCAGTAGCTAGCGAGTGAGCAAGCATCTTCCCGTAGATTAATGGAGCTACTACTAGTCTCTTTGAAAGTGTGGTTATTGCGTTTTGTCTATAAAATCCAAAGGATCACCGCTTGAATACTAAAAAGAATTACCTTTTTCATGGTGTTTTGCTTGTGTTTTACATAGGCCTTCGCAAGTCTCTTTGATGGAGCAGTATCCGGTTTGTCCATAAAGTCCAAATATACTATCGTTTTTTAACCTATTATAAGTTTACTTGAGTATATACCTCAACTAGTTATGATATTATATACTTTAATGTTACGGATCAAAGTTCAAATTTCCACCTCACATTGTGATACTAAAAAAATTTCAATTCTATCGAAATGTCTCTCAAACCTATAACCATCCATGTATAGTATATCCTCAACCACTTACTTATGTATTTATAAGATCTTCCCTATTTATATAACCCTAATATTGAAATTATTTTGGCATCTCAACATTAGAAATGAATATTTTCTACATTATAAAATTTTCTTAGCTTCATGGAGGTGGGTTTATCCCATATTCAACAACAAAAACAAACAAAGTATATCACCTCGAAAGAAAAGTGTAATGTTTTTAGTTCATTTCAAAAGAATTTTTTTATTTTTTATTTTTCATTATTTATTTATTTATTTATTTGGTTCACATCACATAAAAGGTTATTAGACTCATTAGTGGCATATATCACTTTCTTAACAAAAAAGTTTAGCCGCCACAAAACAGAGAGAAAAGAAACAACTAGTAGAGACCAAAAAGGTTTCAAGTGATAGATACAATTAAAGTAATTAATAGTATGTTTGGAATAATTTGTGTAAAAATGTGTTTTTTAAGCAAAATAATTTTTTTCAATAAACACTTTTGAAAAAATTAATTAGGAAAATTTTCATGAATAGAAAAAATGTCTATTTAAAAAAATAGCAAAAAAAAAATACTGATAGATATTGATAGATTTCTATAAGCATCTATCAGTGATAAACTTCTATCATTTCTATTACTGATAGAGTCTGATAGACTTCTATCCGCGTCTATCACAACTATCTAAAAATTTTACTTTTTTGTGTAAATAGTTTCACTTATTTTTCTATTTTAAAAGACTTTTCAATTAATAATCTAAAATATGTTTCCAGCATAGTTTTTGGATTGATGTTAGATTACCATTTTTTTCCCCCTGAAAATCAGACACGAATAATCTATCTTACCAAAATTTCTTTCAAAAAAACATTTTTAATAATCTAGCATAATTCAGAAAGATATACTATATAATAACAATACACTTTAAATTATTAAATTTTCAAAGGTATTTATAGATAAAAGAACTTTTCTTAAAGAAGAAAAAAATTCACAAATTATTTTAAAAACTCTAACACACTTTAAAACCCTAAAACACATACACTGTTGGATTGAAAAATCAATAATATGATTAGGGAAAGTGATAAAAGTGAGAATAAAGAAGAGTTCAATATTTAAAAATTAGGTCAATATATGCATATGGATCATAATAAATAAGTTGTCTCCCTGATTCTACAACCAATGGAGAATCCTTAGCTTTGTGGGGCAATATTAGATAATACAAGTTTATTTTGCTTGGCTGTTTGGTTTTCAAAGCTATTTCATGAGAGGGGGACTCATCAATGTTGTTTTCAATCTCTTCTGTTACTTATAGAGACATCAAGTTATTATAACACATAGACCTTTTTGGACCATTTTACATATATAGCCAAAGGGAGACTATTTAAGGAGGGGCCTTCAATTTGTTGCCTTACCTAGCAATAACTTGGCTTCCCTCACTCACATGCAACCCTAATTATTGGATTTTTTTTTTCCTTTTTTTCTTTTTGGTGGCTTAACTTGTTCTATGTGTCTCCCTATCGATTGCCAACATAACATTTTGATCTCTCTATCTCTTTGGAAAAATTATTATTGCTACTTTTATTCACAAAGAGATGATTAACCCAAATAATTGAGAATGTTCTTTTGATTTTATGTGTTTTGAGTCTCATCAAGGATTGTTTTTGGTTGAATGTTATTTAATTTGAAATTGAAGTTGGTGATAATAACTTTTTTTTTTTTTTTTTTTTTTTTTTTTTTGGATTATATGGTTGTTTTGCTACTTAGGTGATGGAAGGGTGTTGGATGTTGTTTGATAATATTTGGTAGGTTTTCTTGCCTATTTTTCCCGCTTTCTTTTTTTTAAAAAAAAATTAAGAATAAAAAAATGTAAAAGGTAGGAATTGAGAATATAAAATCCCAATCGGAATAAAATGATTAGATATTTTAACTATTGAGTTATATTCAAATAGGCATGTTTTTTATTTTTGGTTTTTGATCTCCTGAATAATTTGCCACATAATTTAATAAAAATTTCCAAATACCAAAAAAGGCCTAGTTCTTCATATATATATATATATATATATATAAAAGATTACCATGAGAAGAATTATTTTTGCATATATAATTTATTATTTAAGTCAAACTTTTTTTTCTTTTAAAAAACATAGCTCAACTAGCATAGTGTTTGCGCTATCAACCTTAAAGGTAGAGATTCGATTTCTCCACGTCACATATTATAAAAAATAATAATAATCAAGCTTTATTTGTTTTAAAGAACATTTTAGAGAACATAAAAAATGATGGTGAGAAATCAATATTTTAGGTTTTTTTTTTAACAATAATTGCAAGGATAAGAGATAAAACCTCTAATCTGAAAAGAGGAAATACATACTAATTATCGTTGAAATACGCTTAATTATTTGATATTTTCTAACTTTTTAATAGAAATAAACTAAGAATACGAAACAAAAAAAGGGAAATTTTCACAAATAGAAAAAATGTCAAACTATTTACAAAAAACAGCAAATAAATCACTGATAGACATTGATAGACTTCTATTAGCATCTATCAGTGATAGACTTCTATCATTTCTATCACCGATAAACCTTGATAGACTTCTATCATCATCTATCCAACTATCTAAAAATTTTGCTATTTTGTGTAAATAATTTCTTTTATTTTTTTATTTTTAAAAAGTTCCAAAAAAAAAAAATAGGAGAAAAAACAAACAACGATAACGCATGAGTAATCAGTCATAGTCGTCATAAAGCCAAGTTTAGGCTAGAAATCGTCTTTTCGAAAGTTGGTATTTTAAAAGGATTTTTTTAAAAAAAAATTGTTCTTTTAAGGTCATTCGGTTCAAGAGAATTCACGATGAGAATTAATAAGGGTTTCTAATATCTTTATTTGGTACAAATTTTCTGAGTTAATTAGACATCTGAATACTGCATTTCTAGCAACCTATTTTCCCACTGATAAATAGTATTCCATAGGACGAGTATTTTTTTTTTTTTTTTTTTTTTAGAATTTTTGAAAATAAAAAAATAAGAAAAATTATTTACATAAAATAGCAAAATTTTAGATAGTTGTGATAAACGTGGATAGAAGTCTATCAGAGTCTATCAGTGATAGAAATCTATCATTGATATCAACTTCTATTAGTGTTTTTTTTTTTTTTTGTTATTTTCTGTAAATAGTTTGACATTTTTTCTATCGGTAATTTTTTTTTCACTCAAACATTTACTTTTTATTTTAAATATAGTTAATTAATTCAAATTAATTGATATTAATTTATCAAAGTGAACACAATTAATTATTTAACTTGAATAACTCGATAATATTTCATTAAGATATATACTTAGTTTTACAAATCAAAGCTCATTAAATAAAAGGCTCTTTTCAAATATAAAAAAAATGAGTCAAACTATTTACAAATATAGAAATTTTTTATAGGTTATCACTGATAGATCGCGATAGAATTCTATTGTTCTATCACTCCGGCGATAGAATTTATTTGCTTGAGTGATAGAAAGAGATAGAATTCTATCGCGGTATATTACTGACAGACAGTGAAATTTTTTTATATTTGTAAATAGTTTGATATTTTTTATGTTTATAAAATTTTGATAGTATTTCTCATGCACAAGTAAACATAGTCATCTCTGATTTTCAAGCATCTTATTCTTAGACATCTATAAAATCTTAAACCAAACGACCCTTAAAGTATCTTTTTGAATGATGGCTTTAAAATCAATTTTTAAAAGATTAAAGGCATGTTTAGAATAGTTAAAATCATTTTTGGTATGTTCAAAATTACTCATTTAAAATCACTTTAATATTAGATTTACAAACGTGTTTCAAAATTGATGCCAAATTAATAAAAGTATGTTTCGGCCGAAATAATTGATTTTGAAATTGACAAAATGATTTTAGATTTTTCAAAATTGCTCTCAAACATGTCTTAAAACTTAGATCAATGACTAGATTGATTTCACGGATTATATTAAATAAAAACTCACTAGTCTCGGTCTCGTTTGGTAATTATTTAGTTTTTTATTTTTTAAAAAAAATTTAAACCTATTTTCTTTCATTTTCTTATAATGTTTTACATCTTTATCTTATGTGAAAGAGACGTTGAATTCTTAGCCAAATTTCAAAAACCAAAACAATTTTTTTTTCCTTTTTTTAGTTTTCAAAACTTGGCTTGATTTTTAAAAATATTGGTAAAATGTAGAAAATAAAATAATAAATTTAGAGGTGAAAATGATATTTATAAGCTTAATTTTTTAAAAAATTAAAAATTAAAAATTAAATAGCGATTTAAGGATTTTGTATGGAAAGATACGCTTTAATTTTTTTTTTCTCTACAACTGTTTTTATAACCTTTTTATTTGGATCTTGAAAACTTGTATGAAAGAATAATTTTTTAAAAAGTGTGTAGAACAAAAAAGATTTTTTTTTTTTTGACGAATGGAACCAAAAAAAAATTGAAATCACAACATTAGTATTTATTATTTTTACCTGATTTTCCTCCTCTAACTTCCAAAATTTACTTTTCACACATGTATACAACTTAAAATTTTTCTATATATATAAATAGTTTGATATTTTTTCTGTTTATAATAATTTTTCTAATTCATACCTGTTATATTATTTATATAGAGATTGAAAATAAAAGATAAAGTAGAACAAAGAGAAATTTTTACATATAGAAAAAATGTCAAATTATTTACAGAAAATAGCAAAAAAATATTGATAGACATTGATAGACTTCTATCAACATCTATCAGTGATAGACTTTTATAATTTCTATCACTGATAGACCATGATAGACTTCTATCAGCGTCTATCACAACTATCTAAAAATTTTGCTATTTTGTATAAATAGTTTCCTTTATTTTTATGTTTTTAAAAATTTCCCTAGTACAAAAGATATTTTCCTGAGAATATTTTAGAAATTAAAAACTATAGAAAGATAATCTATCCAAAAAGTGAACAAATCTATGAAACATTTTTTTTTAAACACGCCAATTTAACTTGTAATTAAACATCTTAATTCACTACAAGGTCTTTGTTGTTCATACGTATATCTATCATTTCAATTTGAAAATATATATTTAAAGAAAGATTAGTTATGTCTCTCTCAAACATCAAATAGTTTTATTTTAAGCGAGTTTAGTTGCACTAGTGGTAATTGACATGTAGTTTTCTCTTAAGGTCGAAGGTTTGATCTTTCATCATCATAATTGTTTAAATAAAAAAAAATTAAAAGCTTAAAAAAAGTGTCATGATATTGGATTGACTACTAAGTTAGCTTAGTGGTAATTAAAAAGAGAATACATTTAATAAAGAACTTAGAGGGAACAGGTTCAATCTATGGTGACCACCTACTTAGAATTTAATATCTTAAGTTTCCTTGACACTCATATATTGTAGAGTCAAGGTGTTTGTCCGCTGAACTTAGTTCAGGTCCGCGTAAGTTAGCTCAAACAAAAAATTCGGACACGCACAAGATATATAGATTCTTTATTTTTATTTTATTTTCTTTAAAATTTAAGAAGGGTGGACTAATGCCATGATGTGTACAACTCATTTAGATGGACTCAATGATTAAGAAGTAGGGCCAATTCCACAGTGTATTATGGTTTTGTTTCATTTATAGCTACAAAAATTTTGAAGTGGCAATAGGAAAGACAAAAGTTTTCAACTTCAATTACAGCATTGGAAATCCAATATGGAGTAAAACCAAAGATTCCATAAAAATATGAGTAGAAGATTCCTAAAAAATCAGCATCCAACATTAAATATTGTTGATTTGTCAATGTCTATGAACCTTGATCTTTTATGCACACTAAATTCAATAAATAAATAAAAAACTGACTTTATTGTGGTCCTTCTTTCTTCTTCAAAATATTTTTTATGGATCAGTTTTCATCATTCAATATTTAACTACATAACTATTTATATCTCTTTATCAATTTGACCATACTTGGACCAGTTTAGATATATATTTTTCACCTTAAAGTCAAAGATTCAAATTCTCTCCCCCCAAAAACTCTTGGACTAAAAAGGACATAGAAATTTTAAATTAATACAAGTAGTTGATGTATGAGCTTTTTAGTTGAGTTAGTCATCTCTTTTCATTACATATGAGCTACATAATTATTAGGTCTTGCATCAACTCATCGATGTGGTGAAGCCACCAAGAAAGTGATTTATATATAAGTTTTTTTTGTTGGGTTAGTGACAAAACTTCTTCTAGTGTACTTACTTGTGGTAACACTTGTTGTATTTAGTTTCATGGAAAAAAAATACTTTACCAACTTTTGTTATTAATTTTTTATTTTTTTTGGAAAATATGTTACCAATTTTATTATTATGGAAGTCCTTATTTATTTACTTTTTTCGATTACATATGAGGGTAGGTTCAACAAAAAAAAAAATTGAGGGTAGGAGAATTGATTTATCATTTATGAAAGTTATTATTTGTGTTTATACCTATTTTGTGTCAAGATTATATTAATTGATGCTTAAAAAAAAGATTAGATTAATTTATTATAGAAACATATTGTTCGCACGAGGTTTCCTGATAAACGTGTTTTGTTGAGTTGAACTTATGTTTATATAAGTTTGATGCGGATGTGGTTCGATCTCTAGTACTTGATCCTCTGATTCTCTCTCAAATGTACGCACACGCTTGATGTATGGAAGCGGAGCGCGTGGATACACGTGAAGTTGGAGTCTTGGATGGATGTATGTATTCCAAGTAGCTTCAGTCTTCAAGTATGTTCAGCTTCAGGAGGAGAATTCTCTCTAGGCTCTCTGTAAAATTTCTGAACCTTGTAAATGAAGAGAACTTCTCTATTTATAGAGTTCTCAGGTGGGTTTTATGGACTTGAGCTTGATTGGTCCATGGGCCTAGCCCATTGGGCCCAACTAATTGGATTTGGGCCTTTGGGCCATTTGGGCCAAATTAAGTCTATTTTTTGGACTTAATTAAATTTTAGCTCAAACATTAATAATTAATTGTACCAAAATAATTAATTTGATTTAGAGGAAAATACGTGGCACCAGGATTGCCAATTTTCGTCTTCAATTTCAATTTAGGACACATGTAACATTTAATTAGTCCCAAATTTAATTATTTTATAATTTCGCCATTAATTTGGTAAATGACGTGGCAACTTATGATTGGTCCAAAATTTCTCCTTCAACAATTGCCCCCTTTTCGAGATTTATGGATGGTGGATGAATCTCGAAAAAGATGAAGTTGAGTCAAAATGCAAGTTCTATATGTTCTTGAATTTGACCCTATTTGGTGTGTCAATCAAATTATGAATTTAGTACATGAGTTTGATTAAAACTCGATATAAAATTTGGAATATGACCAAATTTAATTTAGGATAATTTCGAAGTTTGATTTGAATTTGAGATAAAATTCGGAATATGGCCAAATTTTATTTTGGGGTAAACTTGAGATATTATTTGCAATTTAAATTTGATAAAAGTCTAAGCTTGAATCATTTGAATTTGACATAAAATTTGGAAATATGGTCAAAAAAAAATTTATTTTGGATAACTTCGAAATTTGATTTGAATTTGAGATAAAATTTGGAACATGGCCAAATTTGAGATATTATCCGCAATTTAAATTTGATAAAAGCCTAAGTTTGAATCATTTGAATTTAATATAAAATTTAGAATATGACCAAGTCCTAATTTGAGATCAATTTAAGATCCCATCTATAAGATCCGGAGATTTGAATTTGGGATAAAATTTGGAATATGGCCAAATTTTAATTCGAGAAATTTAAATATATATATATATATATATATATATATATATATATATATATATATATATATATATATTAGTTAAGTGACCTAATGGGGTAAAGAGGGAACGGAGAAGACAAATAGAATTTCGAATTCTCAGCGACAACTCCGGGAAGATTACCGTTTGCCGGAGTTCCAACCGTCGGATCATATTGAAATTTTATCAGCCTGTTCGAGAGACATAGGGCCACATTCTGAATGGTTGATCTTTGTTTTGAACTCTAGTTTGTTCATAATCATTGTTGTACAGAATATATAAAACTAGAAATTTTTTTTTCTTATTTCAGTGACAGCTCCGGAAAATTGTCGTTTGTCGGAGTTTCAACCGTCGAATCATCTTGAAATTTTATCTGCCTGTTCGAGACACTTAGGGCCACATGCTGAATGGTTAGATATTTGTTTTGAGCTTTAGTTTGTCCATAATCTTTGTTGTACAGAAGATGTAAAACTGAAATAATTGTTTTTTTTTCAGCGACAGCTCTCGAAAAATTGTCACTTGCCAGAGTTTCAACCGTCGGATGATATTGAAATGTTCTCAGCCTGTTCGAGACACATAGGGCCTCATTCTGAATGGTTAGACCTTTGTTTTGGGCTTTAGTTTGTCCATAATCGCTATTGTACAGAACGTATAAAACTGAGAACAATTTTTTTTCCAGATTTTTTCTTCTTTTGGCAATAGAATTTTCACCCCCTAAACAAGGTAAAAATCCAAGGCAACTATTTTTCCTTAGAACATACTTTGGTTTTTTTTTTCAGGAGCGTCTAGATTGCCGCTTTGGCTTCTACAGAACTTGCGAAGGTCTGAGGTCATTTGATTTGCCATAAGATCCTTGCTCGTTCGCCGCCCCGAGAGACTTGCGAGGGTCTGAGGCCATTTGATTTGCCATAAGATCTGAGATCGTTCGCCGCCCCGAAGAACTTGCGAGGGTCTAAGTGATTTGGTTCGCCATAAGATCCGAGCTCGTTCGCCGCCTAGAGGAACTTGCGAGGGTCTGAGGTCATTTGATTTGCCATAAGATCCGAGCTCGTTCGCCGCCCCGAGGGACTTGCGAGGGTCTGAGGCCATTTGATTTTCCATAAGATCCGAGCTCGTTCGCCGCCCCGAGGCACTTGCGAGGGTCTGAGGCCATTTGATTTGCTATAAGATCCGAGCTCGTTCGCTGCCCCGAGGAACTTGCGAGGGTCTGAGGCCATTTGATTTGCCATAAGATCCGAGCTCGTTCGCTGTCCCGAGGGACTTGCGAGGGTCTGAGGCCATTTGATTTGCTATAAGATCCGAGCTCGTTCGTTGTCTCGAGGAACTTGCGAGACACCAACACGTCTGGGAAGATGCAACAATATATTTAGAGGTGGAACTGAGCTGCACCAATATTTTGGAGAAGGAGTGAAGTTCCACCATTATTTGGAGATGGAGCGGAGTTGATCTTTTAGATGAGGCAGAGCCATGCAGATCGAATTTAATCTCACAAATAAGGCAGAGTCAAGCAGACCGGAACTGATCTCGCAAATGGGGTGGAGCGAGCTAGACATCTTCAACCTTAGTGATGCACTCCTTTGACTTGTTGTATTGCCCCAGTAAGTCATCTTTAACTTTTTTTTTTTAATGACGTGACTGAACTTAAAGTTTCCTTCAAGCTGCCTACGTACCCTTTATAATGTATAGGGATCAAGTCATAACGTAGTTCAAAATTTTTCTTTGGCCGCTCACCTTTTAAGCTCATGCGGACCAGGAGCACCGTGCAGTTTAGGCTCTTGCGATAAAGAGCATTTTACATACTTATCATGCATAAAATTTCTTAAGGAATTTTTCATTGATTGGGTCAATCCTTAATCCATCCTGATCGACGATCTTGTATGCTCCATTTGTGTAGACTTCTTTGACGATATAGGGTCCATCCCACTTAGGAGTGAACTTATTTCTTGTATGTCTTGTTGTGATGATAGGTCTCCTTGTAGCAAGCACTAGATCACCAATTTGAAATGATCGGGGCCTCACGTGCTTATCAAAGCCTTTGGACATTCGCGCTTGGTAACATTCCAACGCTTGTTGAGCTTCTAGCCGTTTTTCGTCAAGTGCCTCTAACTCTTGAAGACGTAATTTGACATTATCCTCTGTAGTTAGCCCCTCTTGAACTGCCATCCTTAGTGATGGAATTTCCCTTTCCAATAGAAGAACAGCCTCCACTCCATAAACAAGAGAATATGGCGTAACTCCTGTAGGAGTGCGATGAGTAGTTCGGTAAGCTCATAGCGCTTCACCAATCTTCTCTTGCCAATCTCTCTTTGACTTAGACACGATTTTCTTCAGTAGGTTACATAAAGTTTTGTTTAAAGCTTCTGCTAGCCCATTCGCAGCTGCGTTGTACATGGACGACTTGTATTGCTTGAATTTAAACTTTTCGCACAATTTATCTATTAGGCTGTTAGAAAATTATCTTCCATTATCCGTCAAAATTCGGTGCGGAATTTCATACCGGTAGATGATGTGAGTTTGGATAAAGTCTGCCACATTTTCTTTCTTGGCTTCTCTCAGCGCAATGGCCTCAGCCCACCTTGAAAAGTAATCTGTCGCTGCAAGGATATAAGAATGTCCTGCTGACGACTTTGGTGTTATGGGACTAACAAGATCGAGCTCCCAAGCTTCAAAAGGCCACGAAGCCACAGTTGGATGCAGGGGTTCTGGCGGTTGATGTATGAAGTTTGCATGGTAATGACAAGCTTCACACCTCTTCGCATACTCCATCGAATCCTAGATTGGTGTGCGCCACAGACGCCTGAATGTGCCTCCTCAAGCGCTTTTATTGACTCTTCTTTTTCGAGGCATCGAAGAAAGAGCCCTTCCAGGGAACGACAATATAAGGTCCCCTTATAGTAAATGAAGTGAGTTGTTCTCATTCGCACCTCAGTTTTACGACGGAGATCTGTTGGAAGTTTACCATGTTCAAGATAATCTATGATGGGTTGGCGCCAGTCTTCCTTGTCAATTAAATAGACTAATGTCAGGTTCATTTCTTCGCATTCAGCCTCAATTGACGGTATAACCCACCTTTGGCAAAGCGATATGTTTAGAGTTTCATCGTCTTGAATCGTCAATGCAGTAGCTAGGTTTGCCAAAGCATCTGCCTTCTTGTTTTCTGACCTTGGTACATGCTCCAACATTACACTGTCGAACTTTTCTAGCAATTGTCTGGCATAGGTGAAGTAAGGCTTTAAATCTTCGTGCTTCACATCATACTGTAACAAGAGTTGACTGATTATCAACTTCGAATCGCCATAAACTTCTATGTACAATATTCCCATTTCTAACGCCATTTGGAGGCCAATTATTAAAGCCTAATATTCAGCAACATTATTTGAGCATAATTCACCAAGTGTAAAGCTATAAGGCAGCATATGTCTTTCAGGTGAGATGAGGACGATGCCTGCCCCCGCTCCGCTCCTTTGTGCTGCACCATCAAAGTACATAGTCCAAGGCTCCGTAATTTCAACCAAGAAAACCTCCTCGTCTGGCAAGTCTTCGCATAACTTCCAATCTGATGGAATTGGGTGATTTGCTAAGAAGTCAGCTAATGTTTGTCCTTTAATCGCCTTTTGTGGCACATACACAACGTCGTATTGCTGGAGCAGAATTGCCCATTTGGCCAGGCGCCCGGAGATGATCGGCCTGGATAACACATACTTAATGGGGTCAACTTTCGCAACTAGGTGAACCGTGAAAGCCTGCATGTAGTGCCTCAACTTGTCTATCGCAAAGAAAAGCGCAAGACACATTTTCTCGATAGGGGAGTAATTGATTTCAGCTCCAGTTAGGGTCCTACTTAAATAGTAGAGAGCACGCTCCTTCCCTTTCTCCTCTTCTTGCGCCAGTAATGCCCTCAGCGACCTTTCCTGTGCGGCAATGTACAATATCAATGGCTTGCCTGTTAAGAGAGCGCCTAGGACAGGGGGATTAAGCAAGTATTTCTTTATGCTGTCAAAAGCATTTTGACAAGCCTCATCCCACTCAAAACTTTCTCCTTTTCTCATCAACTTTTGAAAAGGTTGACATCGGCCAGCAAGGTTGGAAATAAATCTCTGTATGTAAGCCAAACGACCCTGAAGACTTCTCAACTTATGTAGATTTCTTGGTCTTGGCATCTTCTGAATAGCATCGATCTTGGACTGATCTATCTCAATTCCCCGATGCCTTACGATGAAACCAAGAAACTTCCCTGAGGTTACGCCGAACACACACTTGAGAGGATTCATCCTCAATTGATATTTTCGCAAGTGATCAAACACAACTTTTAAATCTCTAAGATGGTCTTGTCGTTTCTTGGACTTAACCACGAGATCGTCAATATAGCATTCAACATGTTTATGCAACATATCATCAAATACTTTTTGCATGACGCGTTAATAAGTAGCGGCAACATTCTTTAATCCGAAGGGCATCACCTTATAGTAGTATATTCCCTTCGAAGTGAGGAAGGCAGCATTTTTTCATCCGCGAGAGCCATCCGTATTTGATTATACCCGGATGACCCATCCATAAAGGATAAGGCTTCATGCCCAGTAGTTGCGTCAACCATGATCTCCGTGATAGGCAATGGAAAGTCATCCTTTGGGCGTGCATTATTCAAGTCACAAAAGTCTACGCAGATGCGAAGCTGTCCGTTCTTTTTTCTAACGGTGGGAACAATGTTGGCTATCCACGTTGGATATTTGACTTCGCGAATGAATCCTGCTTCAATCAACTTATTGACTTCTGCTTCAATTTGGGGAATAAGCTCTGGCCGAAAGCGTCATTGAGCCTGTTTGACGGGTCGATACCCTTGCTTGATTGCGAGATGATGGACTGCTACTTTTGGATCAAGTCATGGCATCTCTTTGTATGACCAAGCAAAGATGTCTCTATATTCGACAAGCAAGCTCATATATTCGCCCTCCTCTTCACTTGAGAGTGACGCGCTAATGAAAGTTGGGCGCGGTTCCTCTACTGTGCCGAGATTCACTTATTTGAGTTCATCTACTGTAGATTGACTGCCATCCTCAAGCATGAGAGGGGCGTCCTCTACATCTTCTTTAGACATTTCGTCCTTCGACTCTTCGATGACGGTGATATGATGACATGCAGCTTCGCCTTCTTCCTGTTCTAAGTTTTCGTTGTCGGGCTTAGTAAAAATAACATCACGTCTTTTCACCTTTAAAGAGCCTTCACTTGTATTAAGGGTGACAAAAAATTTTCTTTTCATTGAGAAGAGACAACACTATAAATTTCTCCTCCCTCCTTTGTCTCGCAAAGGGGCTTCTGACTTGAATGGTTCTTGGCATCCTCATACTTAATGAGGCGCCAGATTGACGTGCAGGATTTTCCTCCACTCTTCTTTGTAGGTATACTAGGGGCATCACTGCGAATCTTTTCTTTTTCTTTTGGTTCGAAAGACGACCTTTTGTTAGAGTGATTCTCGACACCTTCATGCTTAAGGCGGTTGAAAATTGACCCGCGAGGTGCTTCCTCATTTTTCTTTGTAAGCACACTTAATCTTTCAAATGCCGAGGGTTGAGTCGTCCCTGAAGAATGACGAATGTCTTCTTCCTCTCCAAAAGGCATGACAAGCCTCCGAAAGGCGGAGCGTCGGTCGAGGTTAGCCGTTGGGCGCTGACTTTCTTCTTCTGTTTTCGTCATACTTAGCCTTTCAAAGACTAAGGAACGTGCGACAGGCAGTCGAATGCGGTCAAAGACAGAGGTTCTTTGACCATTGTTTTCTCCTTCTTTAGAGTTATCAACCTCCTTTATCATTATGTGATTGCTGTCAGCCACTTTTGCCTTTCTCTTTCTAGTTATGCGAACCGGCTCAGGAGACTTATATCCTAGTCCTTTTCTTGAGGCAGGTATGGCATATCCTTCTTGCAAAAGCTTCTTCTGGGACGGAGAAAGTTCAGGCTGCTCATAAGTTTTCAAGCTTTTGAACTCAGTGTGAGTTGTAAAGTCATAGCCTACTTTTGCCAGCAACTTATAAGCCTTTGGGTCGAACCCATCTTTTGTTCGTCACAGTCAAATTCGCCTTCGTCAGGTTCATTTTTGGTTTGTGAATTTCTTCTTTTGTTATTTTTGTAAGAGGTGCAACAAAACTTTCTTTTAAGATCTCCACATCATCGACCTTCAAGCCCCTCGAGCATTCTGCGAATGGTAACTTGCCTTTCTTGCGTCTCGACAAAGGAACATAACGCAAGATTGGAGGACTTGGAGCTTTCTCATCTTCCAAAGTTTCAGTCTTCGTAGAGCTAGTAGATTTCTTATTCTTTTGAGAATCAGAAGTACTGGCCCCTTCACTTGGTTCTTTTGCTGCATCTATTTGTGGCTTGGACTGAGACTTATCCTACCCTTTTATTAGAGGAATCTCCGCGAGCATAACTTCACCGACATTATCGATCTTTAAGTAGAACTTTGCATCTGCGAAGTGGGACTTAGCTTCTGAGAATGGGTTGGAATCTACTTCAACCTTCTTAATGCCATCTTGATAGAACTTGAAGCATTGATGGAGTGTAGAAGTTATCATTCCATTTCCATGAATCCAAGGACACCCCAGCAACAGCTTGTAAGTGGTCCTCGAATCTATGACGTGGAACAATGTGTTGGCCTTTAGGTCGCCGATAATGAGTTTCAGGCGAATCATGCCGATTGCTCGTTGACCGCCTTGTTTGAAGCCTTGGATCACCAACTTGCTCTTCGTCAGTTCTTCCATTGAGATACCTAATTGCTTCATAGTCGACTTAGGCATAATGTTGACAGCTGACCCATCATCAATGAGAATTCGACCAACCCTTTGTTCTAGCATGTATACTGAGACAAACAAGGGCCTGTTATGGTACTTTGATCCCAGCAATAGGTCTTCATCTGAAAAGCCTATAGATGTGCAGCAAGAAGCGCATGTACGCACCCTGGAGGCTGGGACACTTGAACCTGATGAACTTGATGCACCTGAGTTTAGCAATGCATCAATAAGAGGAGTCTTAGCTGTCTGAGGGAGAGACAATAAGTCACCTATGTTGAACGATGGTAGGTCTTTTGATTCTACCGTCGTTTCCAACAAGCTTGAAGGGATATCTTTGCCTTCTGCTGTGCTGACGACATGGCATGCAACAACTTCTAACACTTCCTTTGGATGATCATTAAGGAAGTTTCTTGGAAGAAATTCTTCTAGAGTCACGAGTCGCCGAGGTCGAGGAAAATCCTCGTCCTCCTCCTTGACAAACTTAGACTTCCACATCTTCTTCTTTGCTTTCTTTTTCTGAGTCTTGCTTCCTCTTCTGCAATCTTGATGGAAGCGCAATTATTTTTTGGTGGAGCTCGCCTTTCTTTTCTTTCGATGAGTCACAAGGATCCACCCTTCGTCATCATCTTCAACAAAGTCATCTTTTTCTTGAAGGTCTGTCGTTATGATCTCTTGCTGGAACCGAACGACTATAGGCTCAAAGGTCCCAAATTGGATCAAACTTTCACTTTGATCATAAAACAGTGTTGATGGTGGAACACTTGAAGTCATTGCCACCGCAGCGTGATTCGTCTGAGCTACCTCATCCAGATCTAGCTCTATCTTCTTTTCGCGAGCCAACCTCAAAATCAGCTCCTTCAGCACAAAGCACTTTTCGATTGGATGGCTAACGACCCGATGATATTTGCAGTAGTTGGGGTCGTTGACTTTCCCTAACTGCTCCAGCCGCTTGCATTCAGGTAGTTGAATCAGTTCTCTAGCAGCTGCTCCAACATGTTTGCAACATCAGAGTCAAGGAATGGATAAACCTTTTCCTGCCTCTCCTTCAAAGTTAGGCGACGTCGCTCGCCTTTATCATCTTTCTTTTCAGCTCTGGAATCTCTTCCTTTAGAGAAAAATTTCAATGGGGTCGTATTGACGACCATAGATTCTTTCGTGGCACTCTTCACAGTTTTCTCAGTGCTCTTTATATCATTCTTATCTTTCTTTTCTCCATGGACCAGGAAGTTCTTTGTTCCTCTGTTAGCGATGCTCAACTCCATATCATGGGCGCGAGTCACCAACTCTTCAAATGTGCGAGGCTTTATTCCCTGCAGGATGTAGAGAAGTTCCCAGTGCATGCCTTGGGTGCACATCTCCACTGAAGATAGTTCAGTGAGTTTATCTTTGCAATCAAGGCTTATAGCTCTCCATCGGTTGATGTAGTCGATGACTGGCTCTCCCTTTCGCTGCTTGGCGTTTGTTAGCTCCATCATGCTAACAGTCCGCCTAGTGCTGTAAAAGCGGTTCAGGAATTCTCTTTCTAACTGCTCCCAACTGTCAATCACTTTTGGCTCTAGATCGGTGTACCAATCGAAAGCATTTCCTTTCAAGGTATGGACGAACTGTCTAACCAGTTGATCTCCTCTAGTCCCTGCATTTTCGCAGGTTTCAACAAAATGAGCAACGTGTTGTTTAGGGTTGCCCGTTCCGTCGAATTGCTGAAATTTTGGTGGTTGATATCCGGCAGGCATTATGAGGTTGTCAATTCTTTTAGTGTACGGCTTGGTGTACATAAAAGAAGTTTGTGTCGATCCCCCATATTGCGCTCTGATGGTATTTGTGATCATGTCCTGCAACTGCTGGACTGACAGAGAGGCAACAGAGGTAGAGTGCTGCAGCTGATTTTCCTGCAGCGGAGTTTTTCCTTTGTCATTTGCCTTGACAGTGGGAGTGTGGCTCGACTCAGCATTTTCTCGAGCCTACATTTGCTCTCTCAAGGCAGCGATCTCATTATCTCGCTCCTCGAGAGCTTTCGCTAGGAAATTTATCTTCCTCTCCAATTCAGCCATGGCTGCCTCGGTCGTTATGTCAGCCATCATGATGGACATCACATCAGGGTGTGATTCCTTATTGGACTGGTCAGAGGCAGGAGCAAAGTTGTCAAACAAAGGATTTTCCTTGATGACAATCCCCCTTTAGGAGATTCTGTCAACCGCCTCAAGATGTCCTCTGTGACAGCAGAACCTTGTTCCTTCTCCTGCATGATCCCCTTTGAGCGACTACGAGTGATGGGTCCTGTGTATGCATCACTTGCAGCAGAAGCGTTGGACGTAGCAGGAGCGTGGGACGCAGCAGGAGCGTTGGATGCTACTTTCTTAGAAGCCATTGTTTGATTTGAGTGTTGAGAGAGAGATAAGAGGTAAAGATAGTCCCACTGGGCGTGCCAATTTGTTCGCACGAGGTTTCCTGAGAAACGTGTTTCGTGGAGTTGAACTTGTGTTTATATAAGTTTGATGCGGATGTGGTTCGATCTCTAGTACTTGATCCTCTGATTCTCTCTCAAATGTATGCGCACGCTTGATGTATGGAAGCGGAGCGCATGGATGCACGTGAAGTTGGAGTCTTGGATGGATGTATGTATTCCAAGGAGCTTCAGTCTTCAAGTATGTTCAGCTTCAGGAGTTAGTGAGTCTTCTGATTGTAGTGAGAATTCTCTCTAGGCTCTCTGAGTGTAAAATTTCTGAACCTCGTAAATGAAGAGAACTTCTCTATTTATAGAGTTCTCAGGTGGGCTTTATAGGCTTGAGCTTGATTGGTCCATGGGCCTAGCCCATTGGGCCCAACTAATTGGATTTGGGTCTTTGAGCCATTTGGGCCAAATTAAGTCTATTTTTTGGACTTAATTAAATTTTAGCCCAAACATTAATAATTAATTGTACCAAAAATAATTAATTTGATCCAACGATGAGGAGGGAAACACATGGCACCATCAAGTTGCCAATTTTCATCTTCAATTACAATTTAGGACACATGTAACATTTAATTAGTCCCAAATTTAATTATTTTATAATTTTGCCATTAATTTGGTAAATGTCGTGTCAATTTGTGATTGGTCCAAAATTTCTCGTTCAACACATATATAATGTTATGTACCCAAATAATTCTCTACCATCATAAGCGGTATTTAATCAATGTAAAATCAGTCATCAGTCAAAGCTTCTGTGACAATAAATAGGTGTCATAGTATGATGTCGTTTCATTATTGTACTGTAAACTCCAAAAAAAGTTGTGTAAATTTGAGATTAACTAATGAAATGGACATTATTAGCATTGGCCCCTGCATACTTATTTACGTAAAATTACAAGTATGAAAAAAAATATATAATCATATAGAAGGAGAAAATATATAGTAGGACTTATTTAAATGGATTTTTAGGTGTGGGAATGTTGATTTATTTCGACATATATTCTCGTTCAGGGGAGATGTTGAGAAAATTTTAGATATTACAATTGCTTGTTGCATAAACTCGAACACATTTTTTTGGCATTATGATTGTAAGGCTCTCTATACAGTTCGTAATGGGTATTAAACTTGGCGATGGATATAACACTCAATTATGATGGGTTATTTAATTTAGCTTTAGGGTATTAAACTTCGAAGATTGAATGCTCTTTCTCATCTTCCTTTAATTTTCTTTTTATTTTCCAACTTCTTTATTTTACAAGTGTGTTTTTTTTCCTTTATTGCAATAACAAATTCATCTTTTTCTTTCTTTCCATTATGAAGTTTACTTTACCTACTATTTTTGTTTGCTTTCTATTATTTATCAACTATATTTTCATTTGGAATTCAAATACGTGTGTTGAATGAGAAATTTTGGCCAACCAAATTTTGCCACGTCATCACAATGAAAGCCCGAGCCCAATGTGAAAATTATAAATTGGATCGAGACGAGTAATTAAAATCATTTTGGGTCCAAAGTCCAATACAATTCAAGCCCATTGTAAAATTTTGGGCCAAAGAAGATATTGGGCCCAAGCCCAAGCCCACAACCAAATGGGCCCAAACCCACCTAAAACTCATAGAAATCCTTTATAAATAGAGGTCATTCTCCTTCATTTGAGGAGGTTGGAAGCAAAGAAGTGCTGAAGACTTGAAAACTGAAACTCTCAAAATCTGAAGACCGAAGCTCTCAAGCTCACAAGTTTTGAAGATGGAAGCTCCCAAGTTTCGAAGCTCTCAAGATCACAAGTTCTGAAGATTGAAGCTCCCAAGTTCTGAAGAACTAAAGATCAAAGCTCTCAAGATCTGAAAATCGAAGCTCTCAAGCTCACAAATTCTGAAGATTGAAGCCCTCAAGTTCCAAAGACCTGAAGATCAAAGCTCTCAATATCTGAAGACCGAAGCTCACAAGTTCTAAAGATTGAAGCTCTCAAGTTCAAAAGAATTGAAGATCAAAGCTCTCAAGATCTGAAGACTGAAGCTCTCAACCTCACAAGTTCTGAAGATTGAAGCTCTCAAGTTCCAAAGAACTGAAGATCAAAGCTTTCAAGATCTGAAGACCGAAGCTCCCAAGCTCACAAGTTCTGAAGATTGAAGCTTTTAAGTTCCAAAGAACTGAAGACCAAAGTTCTCAACCTCTAAAGTTCTAAAGACCTGAAGACTGAAGACTTAGGAGGCTAAAACTCCTGAAAGCTCTTCAAGTCAGAAACAAGCCAGAAGTCGATCCAAGCTGATCAACAAGCCATAGGCCGATCATCCAAGAAGATCATCAAGCCTAAAAGTCGATCCTCCAAGAAGATCATCAAGCTCAAAGGTCGATCCTTCAAGAAGATCATCAAGCCCACAGACCGATCCTTCAAGAAGATCATCAAGCCCAAAGGCTGATTATTCAAGAAGATCAACAAGCCCAAGAAGCAAAGCTTATTTTTTGAGAGAAAGCATCAAAGGATTATGTATTAGAGATTGTACTCACTATACTACATTGAAATTAATACAAATACAAAGTTCAAATTCCACGAATTAAATTTGTTCGAAAATCTCGTTGAACAATGTGTATACTCCTATAGGAGGAGAAAAAACCTATCATGTAAATAAAGTAACTTTATTTATTTCCATAGCCTGTGGTTTGCTTTTATTTAATTTATTTTCCATTATTAGTTTAGATGGGTCACCTAAATTCGTATATAAAAATTGAGTCTAATAGTGAGAAGATTATATTTTGAAAAGGCTATAAGATGACTCATCACTCAAATTACAGATGTTAAATAGAACACACAGACAAGCACTGTAACAACCACAAAACTAATAGCAAGTAAAAGTGTAATTGCACATAGGAATTGGTAACCCAATTCGGTGATAAACCACCTACGTCTGGGGGAGGGTCCGTGTGCCTAAGAAAGATAATCCACTAATATTAATGAGTTAAGCGTTTACAACAATGTACTTATCTGCAAAGTAATGACTTCTAAAGTGACTCTTGCGGGGCTTAACTTGCTAAACATCTATGCTCCCCCTAGATCCGAGACTCCCTCTCAATTGTACTTAGGCTCTCCCTAAGTGTGATAATATTAGTGTCGCACACTTTGGCTTCTGACAGTGTGTACGACTCCTTTTAGCTTGATTATCTTCCTCGTGGCTCAGTGAACTCCTTTCACTGGTGAATCTTAGGTCCCTCTAAGATAAAGAGATTCTTCTCGATGAATGAAGTCTTAGGCTCCCCCATAGACGAAGAATCTCTTCTTGGTAGTGTTGCCTTAGGCTCCCCCTAAGATATAGATTATCTTCAATGTTTCGAACATGTCAAATGATGAACTTGCACAACGGAAAACACAGAGCAAAGATCGAAACACAATGATGCACAATTCAGCCACTAAGAATGAAAAATCTTTCACAATAAATAAATGTGGAAACCCTAAGAGAGGACCAAAACACTTCTTTTAAAATCGTGGCCAAATAAGGAAAGAGTGTCCATAAATTATTTTTCTTTTTGACAAAATACAATGCACTAGAAAGGGAAAATATTGATCAATAAACTTCTGCTGATATTTCCCAGATTGGAAAATTAAAATATTATGTATATAAATTCCATATTAGGAAAGAAAAGTATTCTATAAGAAATACGACTTGTTTGAGGCAGATGTTAAGGCATCATTTGTGACAGCCGAGAAAGCCACCAGAAACTGCCTTATAAAAAATAGGGAGCCAATAAATAAATCTCCAACAAGCTCCTCCTTTGGTTGATATTTTTTAAGGTAGAATAATCAGCTAATCAAGTAAATAACACAAATAAGAGTTGTTAGCAATAAAGTCTAAACAACATTAGTAACATCACATAAGCAAAGGTCTTTTAAAAAAATGAAATCTATTAACAACATTGATCTACAACCAAACAACACAAAGCAGCAGTCAATAAGATGCCACAAATCAACCAGGGATAACATATGGGTAATTTAAGGGGTTTTGACCCTACATGGCGTTTGAGTTTATTAAGAACAAATACTCCATAGTTAAATTGAGCCCAGGGTCCGATTTGATAAATCAAGGTGGCAAGGGAGATAGAGAAGCCTGACTTGTGCAATGAGGGGCACCATTTTGAGATCTCGATCTTGTGGAGAAAGGCATATTTCACACTCAGTACTGTTGTAGGCAACTGCCCTTTCTTTGGCCATGAAAACCTGGCACCGCTTGTAAGCTCAAACACAAAGTCCCTCAATGAAAGGCGTTGTTTGGTCACATTCTCTGGCACATTACGATGCAAAAATTGACTAATAAGAGTAGGAGAAAACATAAATGGATGAAGACGAACATGAACTTTCTGGAAGTCTATACTAGCTGGATTAGAAAAACTTGTGGTCAAATTAACAATGAACTCCCTCACAAGCTGAGGGTAGAAATACCCCAAATTCAGCACAATTCGTTCCAAGCCCAAATTGAGTAGCAACTCCATGAGCTCAAGACACTCTTGGGTGTGGCCTGATAACTCCTCTTCATCCACAATGTTTCGTTTAACAACCAACTTCCAAAGGTTGGCACCTTCTTTCGTATAAAATGATACTCTATCTAGCGGCACAGGAGGAACATTGGAGGAGGTAGTCTATTTACCTTTGGCTTTAGTTGAGACACGAGTAATCTGTACAGGACCAGTGTCCTCATTATCAAAATTGCTTATGAGACCCCAATCAGAAGACTCTTTAGATAGTGATTTCTCAGTTTCATGATCCGATGTCTCAAAAGAAGCATCAACATCAACATTGACATCTTCATTTTTCTTTGACTTTTGTTCAAATAGGGGAGATTTATCGTCTTCATCTTCATCAGAACTCTGTTTAGCACTATTATCATCTTGAGTTGTGCTTGGGATTTTCTCAGAAGATTATGGGCTAGCTACACACTCACAGTCTTCAGCAACCCCAACCTCCTTATCCTTAGCTTCATTAGTAACAACGGTGTTGTCAACAAAGTCATCAGGATCACTTCTAAATTCAGCCATTTCAGATGACACAGTAAGAGGTTTAACACCCTCTTCACCAGAATGTACCATTTCACAAACAACAGTATTTTGATCATCCACAACAACATTTCCCATTCCATTAGACACGGATAGATTGGAGATAGAAGCAAAAGTTTATGAGATAACTTTATCAACAAAATCATTCAGCATATTCTCTTCAGACACAAGAACACCTTCCGTTTCAATCACAACAAACTTAGGTAAGTTAACATTTTCTTTCTTGATAGCACCTAAAATTTGCTATCGTAATGCCTCTAATCTTGCCCGTTGATATATTAATGTGCTTAAATATATTATTTTGTAGGTATCGAGCAATTAAGAGGTAGAATCGAGCGTTAGGAAGAAAATGGAGCTAAAAATGATCAATTTGGAGTCCTAACGAAGTATATAGGTAAAAAAGAAGTGAAAAAGACCAAAGCGTCCTTAAAGGGTGGTGCTGGGGCACTCCACGGTGCCCTCACATTGTTGAAAAACAAAATAAGAATCTGAAAATGGCGCCGCAACGCTGTTTCGCAGTATAAAAACTACTCTTCCATTTTTAGGTCATATCTTTTGATCTGGGTGGCCGTTTTGGGCGTATGACCACTCTTTTTCTTGAGTTTTTTTGTGCTCTATCCATCTGTAGTATTAGATTTTAGAGTTATTTCCCTATTTTTTATATAATCAAGTTAAATTATGTCGGGTATGTCGATTATGTGCTAAGGTAATCGTTTCTAGCTTAGGTTTTAGGGTATTTTCTCTATTTCAATGTATTTATGAGTTTTTTAACTGAGTTTCGTATTGTATTGCTGATTTTAATTTTATTTGAATGAGATTTAGATCATATTATCATATGTTGGGGGATTATATGATATTGCTTTTGATTGACGTTAATTCGTGACACTTGATTGTATGTTAATCCATAAAAAGTGCTAAGTTAGGTTAGCTTGCGAATAGAATTAGAAGAGTATTGATCTAACCAACCTAGGATTGAACCAAACGAATATTTAACTAGGCGCTTGAAAGTTAAATGTTCACCCTAACGTTTCCTAGATCTTAATGCAATTAGAATAACTTGATTTGCATGTTTTTCATCTAATCAATTTGGACTAGTTAGTTGTTTAGGACAATTTAATTAGATTTCTAATTAAATTGGTTAGGTGTAAACAATTAATAGATTTCGGTAATGAGAATTTGATGAATAAATATTTTGAAAAGGGAAATTCCGTTAGAATCCAAGCTAAACTTTCTCATCTTAATTTTTAAATCTTACTTTGTGCTGTTCTTTTATGCAATTTATTCTTCCTTGCATTAAATCACTTCAAACCCCCCCTCGGTTACCTCAAGTCGTAAATCGTTTAATTGAGAAAATTTGTGTGCTCCCTGTGTTTGACTCGTGCTACCCCTACTACATTTTAGTGGATACGATTAAATTATTTGGTCCGAAATTGGACGAAGAATTTCGTCTGACCGTTTCTCAATATGAATAGATTCATACACATTCAACCCAACATTACCAAAAATAGAGGCAGTAATTTGATCAGTAACTAACTTGCTCCCGGTAACCTTAACTTCCTCTTCAACAAGAGAAGACCATTAGACATTCTCACTAGGGTTTCTAGGAAGTGCAATAAAATCATGCATGTGACTCGTGAATCAATGGAAGTCAATTTTTCTTTTTATGGAAGAATTTCTACCCCTAAGCCGACAAGATCGTTATAGTTAGGGAAAAAATATTTACTTTCTCTTTTCCTTTTTCCTCAATAGGAAAACCAGCACCAGATCGTCTTTGTTTGGTTGATGGAGGAGGAACCTCGATTTTCGAGCTTGGCACAGGAAGACCTTGAAAGCGAACCCCATATTTGTTTGTGATAGAGGGAGGAGCATCCTCTTCAATATTCATCTTTCTTTTGGCCTTTTCTTTGAGCCTTACCATCTTCGTATCAGAAGTCTGAGTGCCTTGTTTAGTACTCACCATCTAAAGGGGAATAATACTGAATTCAAACAAGAGAATGAACCGGAGCGGTTGAGAAAACCAGAGACCCACGATTATATGAAAGCACTTGTCACACAACAACTGCCAACATTTCAGACTCAAAAATAAATTTGAAATTAGAACATAACTAAACCTGTTCAATTTTCCAATTGGGCTTGCATGCTCGATGGACCGTCTGTTGGGGTGACATTTAGTTGAACTTATCCAAAAACCAATAAACTAAGATCCTAGGTTATTAGTAGTAACGTAAACACGTATGTAGAGACATACAAGTGGATCGTGTTTAAGTGATAACTTAAACCGTCTCTAGTAGATGGATAAGGCTGGGTACCTTATCCTGGTAACACTACAGATATGACTCACTTTGTGATTGTTACAAGTGTTCTAAAGTGTCACAAACGTTTAGATCCTAAATCTTCATGTGGAGACATGTGAGTGGGAGTATCCTATATATGTGAGACATATATAAGACCAGCCTGTGAAATTAGTCTCCCGTATTAACACTGTTACTTAATCCTGAGTCAGTTGTGAACTCTTACTTGTGAAGGCAATTCTTTGATTTGTATGGGTGAGAGTGGCCAAGTTCGCCAACTCAATAAGCATACCACTTTGAGGATTTGTCCAAGCAGGCAGCTAGGAACTCAAATGTACAAGAAGGAATTCATGTCTTATGAATTGCTCCCTTAAGGGCTGATGTTGGGTCTTGAAAAATGAGGCGCCTCATCCTCTCACTGTCCATAGAGGGTCTAGCTCATAGTTGGACTATGACTAAATTGTTCATTAGAGGGATCGGTGGTACTTAAGGAATTGGAGGTAACACAGGGGTAAAACGAAAATTTGACCCAATTGTTGTTACGAGCAATTTGTGAAGGGTTAACTCGTTGTTGATTGATTATATCCATGGACATAGAAATATATCTACAGTAAGAAGAGTGCAACTGTCAGTCTTTAGTGGAATGACTGACATTTAATGAATTTTGATTAATTTAATTAAAAAGTTTAATTAATTAATCTCGTACCATTGAAGCTTCAAACTGATAGTCCAATAGGTCCACTTGCTAGCTCATATAGGTTAAGATGACAGTCAGTTGTCTTGGTTTAATTTGAATTGTTCAAATTAAGTTAAGGAAATTAATTGTATGAGATACAATTAAATAATGTATATTGATACATTATAGTATAAAGTTGATTTTATATGAAATGTAAAAATTAAACTTTATAATATACATGAGAGAAATATTTGAATAAGATTCAAATATTAAATATTATATGAATGAGATTCATATAAAACTATAGGTTAAAAAATAATGTGAATATGATTCATATTAAACTATAGGTTATGTGAGAGAAATTGGTTAAGTAGTAACTAATTATTATTATATATTAAATGAGATTTAATATATATATAATTTAATTTAATTTATATTATTAATTTTTTAAATGAAATTAAAGAAAATAATAACTCCCAATTGGGAGTTATTATGAACATGGTGTGGAGGTTTTTTCTCATAATTCCTCCCCACTAACTCTCCATAATTCCTCTCTAGTGACAAGATAACTTCTTCTTCCTCTCTTTAAATAGACAAATGGAGACCACTCTCCATGGATTTGATAACCTTGAGAATAGTGAGTGTTCTTTGGTGGTAGTGTCCTTATCCATTTGTAGAAGGATTTTGTGAAGAAATTCATCAATGGTAAGCAACTTCTTCTTCCTTTAAATTTTATTTTTTTTAAATTGCATGCTAGTTTATCCTGTATTATTCTTTTTCTCTTTTTCTTTAAGTTTCATAATTAAGTAATTGAAATCATAATGCGATAAATTGCTTCCGTTGGGAATTCAATTCCTTCAATTGGTATCAGAGCCAAATCGTAGTTTTAATTTTCAATTTGAATTAAAAAGAGAGAAAAGGTGGGTAGCTTTCTGTGCATTTGATGTATGGGTTTGCAACATAGGCAATTTCAAATTTTGGCATTTAGATTACAATTTTGCATTGATGATGTAAGGGCCCGTTGTTTTGGACATTTTATTTCTGTAATCGAGTCTGTAAGTCCTTGTCGATCGGGGAGCAAGAGTTTGCTGAGGAGATTGATCGAAAATAGAGCAAAAACGATGCAAAAACATATCGTAATTACGCTAGCGTCGTAACACTAACCAAGAGAGTTGTGAGGCTCCAGTGGTTACATGTGCGCCTAGAATTCTACCAGATGTGGGTTTGAATCTTATCTGACTAGTTTATTGCAATTTTTTTTGTATTTTCGTTTTATATCAATTATTTGTAACTTGATTATATTAATTTAATTATGTTATAAGGTGTCAAAATTCGATCTATTTTTGCTATTTAATTTAATTTTGCATTTGATATATGATTAAATTTTTTTAAATATATGTTGCATATTGTATGTCATATAGATTAAAATCCCACCTTAGGATAAACATTTTTCATGCATCATATTTAATATAAGAGTTATATTATATAGTTGTATGAATATTAAGTATGGTCATGTATTATAATATAAGACATATATTTAAATGCATGTTTTGTTTAATTTCATTAACTTACTATAATTGTTATATTTTCTTAATAAAAAGCATGTTCATGCATCATATTTATAAGAGTTATAATATATGGTTGCATGATTTTATAGTATGCTATTTATCATTATTGCTTTAATATAAATGTTATATTTTGCATGTTAATGAAAATAAAAATGCATTGAGCATGACATTACTTAGAAATATAATTGTTATATTTGTTTGAATGTCATTAGATGCATGTGATAGGTTTTAATTGTTCACTAGCTTTATAATTGTTATAATTTCTAATGAATTAGAATTAAAATCTATAATAAAGAATTACATGCAAACATAGGTCAATTCGTTTTTAAATAGTTTAAAATTGATTCAGATAGACTTATGTGGATAATATTTTCTAATGTGATTAGAAATAGGTTAATCTTTTAATATTCATTTAATAGGATTAAATGGATTAATTAAAATATTAAATTTATGAAATAATTATCCATAAGGGACCTTTGTCTAAGGAAGGTTTTGTCTATGAATGGGGTTTTTAAGTTGACGGAAACGAAACACCCCTACCTGGGAATCTACCTGGAAGGTGAACTGGATAAATATTTTATAAGCATGCAATAAATGATTCAATCTAATTAAAGAGTTTAATGAATTGAATCATATATTGTTAAACTATCCAATATAAGAGTTATATTGGGCTAATTTAACAATAGACTTAGTAAAAATTGTTTAGCCAAATTTTTCCTAAGTGATAAACCCTAGGTTTAGAACACTCAGTGAGAGGAAAATGATATATATGATATGTCATTTCCTTTTACATTTCTCCTTATAAGTTCACATCGTGAGATCTATGTTCAGCCTCGATGCACTTTTGCTTGTGTCCCCTACGGATGGTCTTTGCATAGACCAATACCAAGGTGAATGGAGAGAGTGTTTATAGTAAGTGGGAGAGGGACGTGTGACAACACTTCCCATAGTCTCTTTCATTAGTTTGGAGGTAGGTTACATGCTCGACCTCGAGGCACCTTTGCTTATGTCCCCCTACAGAAGGTGTTTACATGAAATCTAACTCAAAACTCCAGTAATGGATAGGATTGCATTAGTTTTTGCCCCAATCGGTTTTTTCCTACGGTTGGCTCATTGGGCCAGAACTTTAGGATCTAAAATGAAAGGTTACACTTACAAGAAACTATTAAAGTTGATTAAAAATTTCTTGACAAACAATGGTAACTAATTTTTATAGGAATAAGAGTTATTCTGGTGTAACACTTGGTTGAGAATGTCTCAATTCAGTAGAAGGATAATTAACTACCCTACGGTGGCTTTTATTCTAAATTACTGAAGCATCATTGCAAAATTAGATGTCACATAGGATATATTATTTTTTGCTAAATTTGATTGGTTTAAAAGGGTTTTTGCAAAAAAAACTAATATAAATATTTTATATCTTTTCAGCAAAATGACTAGCGCTACGCTTAATCTGCTTTCTGCTGATAAATTAACTGGTGAAAATTACACTAGTTGGAAAAATACTATCAATACTGTGTTAATCATCGATGACCTGAGGTTCGTCCTAGTTGAGGAGAGTCCTCAAGCCTTTGCAACCATTGCAACCCGAAATATTCGATATGCATATAAGCGATGGGTCAGGGTGAACGAAAAAGCCCGAACGTATATCTTGGCAAGCTTATCTGAAGTTTTGGCCAAGAAGCATAAACCCATGCTCATTTTCCATGAGATCATGAATTTCTTAGGGGAAATTTTTGGACAACCGTCCACAAAACTCAAACATGACGCTCTCAAATTCATCTTCAATACCCGTATGCAAGAAGGATCATCTATTTGTGAACATGTTCTGAACATTATGGTCCACTTCAACGTGACAGAGATGAATGGGTCTATCATTGATGAAGCCAGTCAGGTTAGCTTTATCTTGGAAACTTTACCTCAAAGTTTCAATCAGTTCCGTAGTAATGTTGTTATGAACAAGATTAACTATAACTTGACCACCTTATTTAATAAGCTGCAGACTTATCAATCCTTGATGAAAGTCAAGGAACAAAAGGGAGAAGTAAATGTTTCTCCCTCCTCCAAGAAGTTCCACAAAGGTTCAACCTCAGGAACTAAGTCTGCACCTTCTTCCTCTAGCACTAAGAAGTGGAAAAAGAAGAAAGGAGGTCAAGGGAAAGCTAACCCTGCTACTGTCCAAAAGGGCAAGAAGGCCAAGGTTGCAAGGGAATCTGTTTCCATTGCAACCAGGAGGGACACTGAAAGAGAAACTATCCCAAGTATTTGGCAGAAAAAAAGGAGGGTAAACAAGGTAAATATGATTTACTAATTCTGGAAACTTGTTTAGTGGAGAATGATAAGCTTGGATAATAGATTCAGGCGTCATTATTCATGTTTGTTCTTCATTTTAGGGAATTAGTTTCTGGCAGTAGCTGGAGACTGGTGAGATGACGATGCGGGTTGGAACTAGGCACGTTGTCTCAGCTGTGGCAGTGGGAGGACTCCGTCTTTGTTTATAGAAATTATTTTTACTATTACATAATGTTTATGTTCTTCCTGATTTGAAAAGGAACTTGATTTCTGTAAAGTGTTTGTTAGAACAAAACTATTCAATTGTTTTTAATGCAAATAAAGCTTTTATTTACAATAATGGCGTTCAAATTTATTTTTGCAAAATTAAAAGACAATCTTTATGTGCTAAGGCCGTTAGCATCTAAGTCTCTCCTTAATACTGAAATGTTTAAAACTGCGGTAACTCAAAATAAAAGACAAAAATATACTCCTAAAGAAAATGCATATCCTTGGCACCTAAGATTAGGACACATAAATCTCAATAAGATTGAGAGGCTAGTTAAGAATGGACTTCTAAGCGAATTAGAAAACAATTCTTTACCAGTATGTGAGTCATGTCTTCAAGGTAAAATGACTAAAAGATCTTTTACTGGAAAAGGTCATAGAGCCAAAGAAACCTTAGAACTTATACATTCAAGCCTTTGTGGTCCTATGAATGTTTAAGCTAGAGGAGGGTTTGGATATTTCATCTCTTTTATAGATGATTATTCTAGATATGGGCAATTATATCTAATGCAACATAAGTCTGAAGCTCTTGAAAAGTTCAAGGAGTATAAGGCTGAAGTTGAGAATTCATTAGGTAAAATCATTAAAACATTTTGATCTGATCGAGGTGGAGAGTATATGAATTTGAAATTCCAAGACTGAACATAGAATTGCATCCCAACTCTCGGCACCTGGTACACCTTAATAAAATGGTGTATCAGAAAGGAGAAATTAAACCTTGTTGGACATGGTTCGGTCTATGATGAGTTACGCTCATTTACCTGATTCGTATTGGGGTTATGCAGTACAGACTGTAGTTTACATTTTGAACTGTGTTTCATCCAAAAGTGTTTTTGAAACACCTTTGGAATTATGGAATGGTCGTAAAGGTAGTTTACGTCATTTCAGAAATTGGGGTTGCCCCGCACACGTGCTTTAGGAAAATCCTAAAAAGTTGGAACCACGTTGGAGATTATGCCTATTTATAGGTTATCTCAAGGAAACGAGAGGTGGTTACTTCTATGATCCTAAAGATAATAAAGTGTTTGTGTCGACAAATGCTACATTTTTAGAAGAAAACTTTATAAGGGAGCATAAACCACACAGTAAGATAATATTAAACGAACTTTTCAACGAAACTACTGAACCTTCAACAAGAGTTGTTGAAGAGCCAAGCACATCAACAAGAGTTGTTGCTAGTTCATTTAACATGTCACATCAACCTCAACCGTTGAGGGAACCTTGGCATAGTGGGAGGGTTGCGAACCCACCTGTTCGTGATATTGTTTTTACTTAAACCCTAACCGTCATATCAGATGGGTAAGAAAGCAATGGAAGATATAGACAAAGATGAATGGATCAAAGTTATGGATCTTGAAATGGAGTCTATGTACTTCAATTCAGTTTGGGATCTGGTAGATCAACCTAATGGAGTAAAACCTATAGGTTGTAAATGGATCTACAAGAGGAAAAAATGGTGCTGATGGTAAGGTGCAAACCTTTAAAGCTAGACTTGTGGCAAAGGGTTATACCCAGATTTAGGGAGTTGACTATGGGGAGACTTTCTCACCTGTTGCCATGTTAAAGTATATCAGGATACTCCTATCCATTGTCGCATTTTATGACTATGAGATGTGACAAATGTACGTTAAGACTGCCTTTTTAAATGGCAATCTTGAGGAGACCATCTATATGCAGCAACCTGAGTGATTCATAACCCAAGATCATGAGCAAAAAGTTTGCAAGCTTAATCGGTCCATTTATGAACTAAAACAAGCTTCTTGGTCTTGGAATATCATATTTGACACTGCGATCAAATCTTATAGCTTTGAACCAAATGTTGATGAGCCTTGTGTTCATAAGAGGATCATCAACCTTTCAGTAGCTTTGATCAAAATATTGATGAGCCTTGTGTTTATAAAGATACGTAGACGATATCCTACTCATTGGGAATGATGTAGGTTTTCTGTCTGACATAAAACAATGGCTGACGACCTAATTCCAAATGAAAGTTTTGGTAGAGGCGCAGTGTGTTCTGGGTATCTTTTCAGGCATGAGGTTGCTCTGTCTAAGCAATAGTGTCCTAAGATACCTCAAACAATTGAGAAAATGAGACGGATCCCCTATGCATCAGTTGTTGGTAGCTTGATGTATACCATGTTATGTACTAAACTTGGCATCTGTTATGCAGTAGAGATAGTCAACAGATATCAATCTTATCCAGGATTAGATCACTGGACTGCCGTTAAAACGATCCTCAAGTATCTTTGGAGAACGAGGGACTACATGCTTGTGTATGGTGCTAAGGATTTGATTCTTGTTGGATACACTAAATCTGATTTTGAGACTGATAGGGATTCTAGGAAATCCACTTCAGGATGAGTATTTTTCAGACTGTAGTGGAAAAGCATAAAGCAAGGTTGTATTGCTGACTCTATCATGGAGGCAGAGTATGTAACGGCTTGTGAAGCTGCCAAGGAGGCTGTATGGGTTAGGAAATTCTTGACTGATCTGGAAGTTGTTCCAGATATGTCATTCCCCATCACACTATATTGCGATAATAGTGGTGCTATGGCGAATTTCAGGGAGCCTAGAAGCCACAAACGCAGAAAGCACATAGAGTGCAAATATCATTTAATCCGAAAATTGTGCATCAAGGAGACGTGATCGTCACAAAGATCGCTTCGGAGCACAATGTTGCTGATCCGTTTACCAAGGCCCTCACGGCTAAAGTGTTTGAGGGTCACCTAAAGAGTCTGGGTCTACGAGACATGTCGGATTTAGTCTAGGGCATGTGACAGGATTGCTAGGTTTTGTGCCCTAGTTTATTGTTTTATGTGTACTGTATTTTATTTTACATTGTACACCCCACTAGCTTTAGGACAAGTGGTAGATTGTCGGGGTTGATGCCCTAAATCTTGTGGTCTTGTGTTTTTATAACTTGTATTGTACAAACCAAATTATTTATTTAATAAAATAATTGTTATTTTCTTTGACATTTAGTTGCACTAACCTAAAAACAAATAAACTAAGATCCTAGGTTACTAGTAGCAACTTAAACACTTATGTAGAGACATACAAGTGGATTTTGTTTAAGTGATAACCTAAACGGTCTGTAGTAGAAGGATAAGGTTGGGTACCTTATCCTAGTAACACTACTGATACGACCCACTTTGTGATTGTTACAAGTGTTGTCACAAATGTTTAGAACCTAAATGTTAATGTAGAGATATGTGAGTGGGGGGATCCTATATATGTGAGACATATATAAGACCGGACCACAAAATGATTAGTCTCCCGTATTAACACCGTTACTTAATGAGACTTACATTTCACTAGGATGATCATAGGTGACTCGACCTTAATCCTGAGTTAGTTGTGGACTCCTGCTTGTGAGGGAAATTCTTTGATTTATATGGGTCAGAGTGGCCAGGTTTGTCGACTCAATAAGCCTACTACTTTGAGGATTTGTCTGAGCAGACAGCTGGAAACTCAACTGTACAAGAAGGAATTCATGTCTTATGAATTGCTACCTTAAGAGCTTATGTTGGGTCTTGAACAATGAGGTGCCTCACCTCTCACTGTCCAGAGAGGAGTCTAGCTCATAGTTGGACTATGACTAAATTGTTCATTTAGAGAGATCAGTGGTACTTAAGGAGTTAGAGGTAACACATGGGTAAAACAAAAATTTGACTCAGTTGTTGTTACGAGCAATTTGTGCAGGGTTGACTCGCTATTGATTGATTATATCTGTGGACATAGAAATATATCTACAGTAAGAAGAATGCAAATGTCGATCTTTAGTGGAATGACTGACAGTTAATGAATGTTGATTAATTTAATTAAAGAGTTTAGTTAATTAATCTCGTACCATTCGAGCTTCAAACTGATAGGTCCATTAGGTCCACTTGCTAGCTCATATAGGTTAACATGACAGTCAGTTGCTTTGGTTTAATTTGAATTGTTCAAATTAAGTTAAGGAAATTAATTGTATGAGATACAATTAAATAATGTATATTGTTACATTATAATATAAAGTTGATTTTTATATGAAATGTAAAAATTAAACTTTATAATATACATGAGAGAAATATTTGAACAAGATTCAAATATTAAATATTATATGAATGAGATTCATATAAAACTATAGGTTAGAAAATAATGTGAATATGATTCATATTAAACTATAGGTCATGTGAGAGAAATTAGTTAAGTAGTAACTAATTATATATATATATATTATATATTATATATATATATATATATATATATATATATATTAAATCTCATTTATTATATATATTAAATGAGATTTGATATATATATAATTTAATTTAATTTATATTATTAATTTATTTAAATAAAATTAAAGAAGATAATAACTCCCATTTGGGAGTTATTATGAACATGGTATGGAGGTTTTTTCTCCATAATTTCTCCCCACTAACTCTCTCCATAATTCCCTCTAATGAAAAGATAACTTCTTCTTCCTCCGTTTAAATAGACAAATGGAGACCACTCTCTATGGATTTGATAACCTTGAGAATAGTGAGTGCTCTTTGGTGGTAGTATCCTTATCCATTTTGTAGAAGGATTTTGTGAAGAAGATTTATCAAGGGTAAGCAACTTCTTCTTCCTTTAAATTTTATCTTCTTTAAATTGCATGCTAGTTTATCCTGTGTTATTCTTTTTTCTTTGTTTCTTTAAGTTTCATAATTGAGTAATCGAAACCACAATGCGATAAATCGCTTTCGTTGGGAATTCAATTCCTTCACAGTCTTGTTCACCAACCAGACCCAAAGAATTAATTGCTATGCTTTTAAAACACATAGGCCCAAATCAGCTCTCATGGTCTAAAATGAGCGGTATCCAATGCCATTGTAAAATGTTAGCAAGCTGGTTCTTTGTGTTGATGTACTTCAATTTGATTTGTTTATTCCCAATTAAATCACAAATAAAGTTGTGTCTTATGTCAATATGTTTCGTACGACTGTGTTGAACATGATTTTTTGAAATATTGATGGCACTCATGTTGTCACAGTAAAGAGTAATGACATTTTGTAGGACATCATACTTCTAGAACATTTGCTTCATTCATATCAACTGAGTGCAGCTACTCCCTGCAGTAATATATTCAGCTTCAGTTGTTGATAAAGAAATACAATTCTGTTTCTTGCTAAACACAAAATCAACTTGTTGCATAGAAAAAAGCAACCTCCAAAAGGACTCTTCCTGTCCTTTGAGCTCCCAGCCCAATCAGCATCACAGTAGTCAACCAGGGAATTACTTGTGTCAAAAGTGTACAACACATAATCACTCATGTCATTAATGTATTTTATTATCCTTTTAACACTAACAAAGTGACTAGCTTTGAGATAGGACTGATATATGGCATAAACACCAACAACAAATGCAATATCGGGCCTACTGGTTGTTAAATAGAGTAAACTTCTAATAATACTTCTGTACAGACTCTCATCAACTTGAGTCCCTTCTGAATCTTTGGAGATTTTAACATGAGGTGGAGTTGGGGTTCGTTTAAAGATTCCCTCAGTGAGATGTTTAATTTGGAACCCCAGAAAATAGGGAAGTTCTCCTACCACGATCATCTCGAATTCTGTCTACATTTGTTTTACAAAGAGCTCAACCATCTTCTGTGACATCCCATCGAAGACAATGTTGTCAATATAAATTTGGACAATCACAAATTTCTCTTGAGATTTTTTAACAAAAAGAGTTTAACCAAACATTGACTTTAACCATTGTTGATAAGAAAATTTTTCAAACGTTCATACAAGGCCCTAGGTGCTGTTTGAGTCCATAGAGGACCTTGTTGAGCTTGTATACATATTCAGGATGTGAAGGATCCACAAACCCTTTAGGTTGCTCAACATACACTTCCTCATTCAGATACCCATTCAAGAAAGCACTCTTGACATCCATTTTATACAACTTGGACTTCAATAGACAAGATATTCCAAGCAATAGTCTAATATCCTCTAGCTGAGCGATTGGTGCAAAGGTTTCATCAAAATCTACACCTTCTATTTAGGTATATCCCTGAGCAACTAACCTTACTTTGTTTCTAGTGATGTTGCCAGTTTCATTAGACTTGTTCTTGAAGATCCATTTAGTGCCAAAGACATCATAGACTTTGGCTAAGGGACGAGAGTCTAAACATTATTTCTAACAAATTGTCCGAGCTCTTCCTATATAGCATTGATCCAACATTCATTCTCAAGAGCTTCTTTGACATTCTTAGGTTTAATAGAAGATGTGAAACAAATATTGGTGATCATCTCCAGATAATCCACTTTTTCTTTTCTTCTAGTAGTTACTCCTTGTTTAGGATTACTAATTATATTGGTAATGGTATGATTTTTATGAATTCGGCTAGAGAGATGTTTGTTACTCATTCCAACCTCTTCAGATCAAGTCTTGTTATCTTTTAAAGGATTTTTAGAAGGCATGTGATAAGGAGCTAGCCAACCAAGAGAAAAATAAGGCTCAACATGCTCAAACAAACTTGAATGAAGAGGAAAATGAAGCTCAACAAGCTCAGCCTAGCTCAAATGAACCTCATGTTGAAAATCAATGGGAGAACTTTCCAAGTCAACCCAATAATGAGGCAATCATTATGCCACAAGGACCAATGACAAGAGCTAGAGCTAAAAGACTTCAAGAGGGATTAAATGCTTGCTTCCAAGCTAAGTTTACAACCCATGATGAAAAGTTGCAACCAGTTAAGGTTCTAGATACACCTTTTCATCCAAAAGTCATAATGAATCTAAAAATCCAGATTAATTCACATGTTTAATTTCTCATGTATGCAATTTAGTTTCATGTCTTTATATTTATGAGGGTAGTTGAAAGGGTGTAGATTAATTTAGACAATTTGGTGAAAGGTTGTGCCCTTTCATAGTGCCTTTTCAATTAGTTTAAATAGGATTGTAATTCCAACATTTTGGAAACAAGACTTTGAATTTGAATGAATTTTTCATAGAGTAAATCTCTCAAGCTTTTATGCTTTCTTTGTATTCTTGTGTTTAGAATGCATGTTTAGAACTTTCAATCTAGTTTGATCAATTAGATTGTGGAGAGTTCGAAATCTTGAAGTTAGGAACAAGTTCTCTTTTCTTCTTGATCTTTGACCAATCTTCTAAGCCATATTTAGCTTTCTTGGAGTCATTATCAATTCATTAATTGGAGTTATTCTTATTATTGTTGTGAGGGTTCACCTTGTTTAAAGGGGGGTTCTCAAACGTAATTGAGGTAGTTCTCTTTATCAGCATGTCAGCAGACATGTTAAAGGGAATGTTAAGAACATCTGTATTGACAAGAGGAATTACACTGAAACCTTCTTCTTCCTCAACAACAAGAACATTCAATTCATCAGCATCATCAATCACAACATTAATTGATTCTATGACACAACGAGTCCGTTTATCATACACACGATATGCTCGAGTATATGTGGAATATCTAAGAAATATGTCTTGATCAAATGTAGCAAGTACTGCCGAAAATATGGAAGTATTTGACGTTTGGTTTTCTCCTCTTCCATATTTCATAAATAGTGCTCGAAGTACCTGGTCATAAAACCACTCGATTATGAATATGGCAAATTGTATTTAAAGCTTTAACCCAAAAATGCATCAAAGAACATATTTAATGTTAAAAAACTAACAAAAACCTGAGCTAAAGAAAGCACTTTTTGAGTGTTTTGCAAGGAAGTCCACCAAATAGACTATAGCTGAAGCAACCCTAAACCTAGAGACGAACACCAACACTTATGAAGTGCTGAGGTTGTAAGGGCTGCCTTCATAGAGTTGTTCACTTACAATGTTATTTATTTCAGTTAAGAGTCTGACTGCATAACTTGCATCTGAGCTGAGTTCACTTGGGCTGTCACTTTCTTGTGGATTTGGGCATTTTTCGTTCCTCTGGTCTGTCCTCTAAATGCTCCGATCTCAAGTCAAGGGAGCTCTTAAGTTGGCCCTTGCCTAATGTTGATGAGACACATAGCAGGCCTCAAAAAGGCATTGAGGTGACGCTAGGACTATGGAGTCGAAAAAAAGTGAATAGTTGTAAAGGGCGGTAGGTGAACCATCAGTTGCTCTGATACAAGTAGAATTTATTGCCTCGATATGTAGGATATTCATGTGCACCACTTCGAAAGTCAAAAATGACTCTCATTCGTTAGATTGTGTCTTGATCAGCCAGTTGGGGTTGCCCTCGTATAAGTATAAATATTAAACCTCTAGGGGCTTTCCTTTATAAAATTGATTTATCGCAATTAACTTATTTGGCTGCATTTTGACACGTTTGGGTTGTGATCTATGACAAACCCATTAATGAAAATTGGTCTGCGGCCCATGCTTAGTTTAATGATGTGATTTATTTAAATTTGAATTTAAGTAGTTAGAAGTTATTAATTGAGGCGTTAAACCCTCACAACGTGGCTTATCAACTTTTTCCCCACGTTTCTCAAACTTGTTTGAGTTCTTCCTTTGATTTTTGTCAATGCATGATGGTGAATACTCGAAAGAAAACTTACTTTCCTAAATCAAAGATGGTCAGATACAAAGAGAAAGCCAAACGAAAGTTAGTTGATGAAGAAGATGTTCTGACAACTATGACGAATGCATTTGGCGTTCGAATGCGAGAGTTTCATTCCCCTTCAAAAGACCAAGTTGGTATGTTTAAATTTGTTAAGCGGAAGACATCAAATGTTTCTAGTTTCGCTGCTGGGAAGAGGAAGATTGATCTACTGTCGACTACATCTCTAACCATGACAGATTTAGTTGGAACAGATAAGACCATTCTCTCTGAACCTAATCAGTCAACTTCCTGTAGTTCTTCTGATACTGATCAAGACTATAGAGTAATGAGTCGTGAAACTAGTGTGAAAACTGTGCATATGAGTGGTGAAACTTCTGTTGAGCAACTTGAAAATGTTAGGGTTTCAGAAATTGTTTATGTGTCTGAGAATGTTGATCTATCTGATAAGATTATGGTTAGTAGTCCGAGTAGAGTTGATGTTATTACTGCTTCTGATAAGGAGATAGTAGGTGCTTCTGTTGAGACAGAGCCGAATGTGAATGTAGATGTTGTGAATATTATTCTGCCTGTCGATTCAATTGTAACTGGTATTTCTTTATGTTCTCCCCCCAAAGTGATTACTGAAAAGGATACTATGATTTATAGTTCTATTGTTGAAAAAGGTTGTGATGGTTCTGCTAAAGTTCATCAAAGTCTTGATGATTTCGTTGATACTCATTAGAGTTTTGGCAAATCAATTGATGCTGGAGACAAAAACAGTGGTGGTGTTCCTCCTGCAAATGTTGAATCTAGAAATGTTAAGGCGAAGTGTGGTGTTGAGCTAACGTTTGATGATCAACATGTGTCCAATGAGTCTAATCATGATGATGATATTCCCCTAAGTCAATTACTGTCTACAATCAAGTCTGTTAGTGACAATGTCAATACTAGCTCTGAGATATCTCAAGATGCTCCAAATGAGGGTGATTCTAACAACCAGTTTGTGTCTTTTGAAGATTGGGGTATGAGAAAAAGTTCAGATGATGAGGCTGAAGTCGTTCAAAGACTTGTGACTAGAGCATCTTCCAAAACTCGAGGCAAGAAGGTTTCTCCTCCATTTGTTCCCTCTATTCCTCTTGATGGTGTTTTCTTTCATTATGAGGAAAATACTATGCTCTAAAAATTTGTGATTAAGAGAACAATCTTTGCAGAAAAAAAGTTATCTGATCGTGCTCAAGATTGTCTGGAGATTACAGAATTGATTCTTAGATCTGAAATGAATAAGACTATTTTGAATCTAGGTTTTTACTATCCTAAGCTATATATATATATATATATATATATATATGTATGTATGTATGTATATAATAATAATAATAATAATAATAAATTATAGATTGCACTTTATTTAATTATTTTTTAAGCACACATGTATGGTTGAGTGTTTTGAGAAATGAGATTTAGGGTTTACTTTTGTTTCATACATTTCAATTTTTTTTTTTAATTTAAGAAATCATTTTCATTACAAATTTGTATAGTGACGTTTCTAGTTAACTCATTTTTTATTTTAACACTTTTGATAAAAACTTTTTTAAAATAAAAATAGTCATTTGTCTAACAGTTTTTTCCTAAAAGTGTTTTTACATACAAGTTTGTTTGATTTTTTACCTGAAAAAAGTGATTTTATTAATGTTAAATTACTATAAAGAATGACTATAAAATACTATGAACTAATAAAAAAATCGGGAATTCAATGTGTTGACTAAACTTACGTACTTTTATGTCAACAAAGGTGTTTATATTGACAATTTTGTGCGTCAACTTAAATATAAACATTTATTGATGTTATATATATTTTTAAATTAATAGTTATTTTAAGCTTTAAACTAAGGTTTTATTGACGGTCTTATGTCACGAGCATCAACAAAACAAAAGGTTCGTGTGTCATCAAAGCCAAAATTTGTAGTAGTCATAATTTAAAATAATAGTCATCGTAGTTGGTAGACTGGTCGCCGAAGTTGGTCGTCGGAGGTTGTCACCAGAGTTTGATCAACAAAGTATCGGTGGTGATAAGGGTTGAGTGCACTGTTGGTGGACATGGTATAAAATATCGGTGACATACGAAATTGGCCTCCCAAACAATGAGTTGAGTTCATATCTCAACTCATCTCATCTCATCTTCCCATCTCAAACACTCTCTAAAAATTTTGTTTTTCTAAATTTTAAAATAATAATAATAATAACAACAAAAACAACAACAATAATAATAATAATAATTTCATAGATGTCAAATAATAATAATAATAATAATTTTCATATATTTTAACTCTTTTAACTTTGAATTTTGAAATAGTCTTTTAAATATTCTTATTAAAATAAAAAAAATGAGAATATATACAAAAATGAAGTGTATAACAAGAAAATATTTTAAACATATTTTTCATTCAGTATTATATCAATATTATATAAAAAGTGCATATACCATTACCATAAGATGGAAATGAAACAAAAGTAACAATGATGTAACACCCTCTAGCATTTGAATCCAAGCCCACAAATATGGTAGGCAATGCAGCTGACCACTAAACCAAGTTGAAGATTTAATTACAATTCAAAAACATAGTATCAAGTAGTAAAAATATAGAAGTAAAAATAGGGCAATTTCCAAGGATAAAACTCGAGCATGAAAGATAAAAGAGTCAAACACCTTTACCACTAGAGCACGAGGAAGCATGTGTGACACTTTTTTCATTTTTCTACTTCCTTTACAATTTTAAAAAAGTTTTTTAAATCGAAAAAAAAGCTCAATTGAATATCAGATATACTCATTTTTTAAGAATTAAAAATTAAAAATTAATTGGTTATCAAACTATTCCTTAAGAATTGAACTGATAATTCAGTCAACATGAATTTGTGCCCTTACATTTTGTTTCGAATTCATCACTATCTAAATATTCTTACATTGTTTTTGTCAAATAAATATAAGAATTTTGATATTCATTATGTGAAAACCTTTCAATTCCCATAAATGAATATATATTGATAATACATTTATTAATGGAGTTTTATTCAAGTTGATTTAACAATGAAACTTAAATAATTAATTAATTTTATTATTATATAGTACACAGTATTTTAATAACCAAACCATGGATACGTTTAATTAAAACTTTAGGTCCATACAACTATTAAATATGGCTTATATAAAAATAGAATTCATCTGAAGATATATATTTACTTTATGCATACCTTATCTCATTTTATTAGTCTCTTTTATTTTATTCTTATGTTTTCTAACCTACCTTATCTCATTTTATTGGTCTTCTTTTTTTTGTTTTATTCTTATGTTTTCTAACGAACCATTATGGTTAGGATATTTATAATAGATAGAAAAATAAGGAACTTTTTTTAAAAATATAACACCTCTTTACAATATTTACAAACATGGAAGGTTTACCGGTCAACTTTTGAATCTTTTCTAATTTTCAATTTTGCTCTCTTTTATTTTATTGCACTTATTCTTTCCTTTCTCTCTCTTTTTTTTTTTTTTAATTTTCTTTCCTTTTTCCAGTTTTGTTTTCATTATTTTTCTCCCATTTATTTTTTCTTTTCTTTCTCCGTTTTTGCTTCCATTATTTTTCCACTTCTTTTTTTTTTTTTTTAAATTTTCTTTCCTTTCTCCGTTTTTCTTTCATTCTTCTTTTTTTTTTAAAACAAAATTTTGTTCTTTCTCCATTCTTCTTCTTTTTTTTTTTTTTTTTTTTACTTTTTTAAATTTTTTTTCCTTTCTCCATTTTTTTGCTTCCATCCTCCCGATCCCCTACTCTTTCCAAACCTTCTCAATTAAACAAGCCAATAATTTTTTTTTTCTTTTTATAGGACTTTAAAATTATGAAGTCTATCAGTAATAAACTTCTATTATTGATGGCCTATGATATCACTAATACACTAAGTCTATTATAGTCTATCAATGATAAGCTTCTATCACTAACAAACTACTCCAATTACCGATAGAAGTCTATGACTTATAAACTCTTATTAACTAATGTATACTAATTTTTTAGTAAATACTCAAAATAAAATTAAAAGTCTAAAAACCTATAGAATCTATTAGTAGCTATCAGTGATACTAGTATGACATAATAATATAAATCTATTAGTGATAACCACTAATATACTTAAAAATTAGTCACTCAAAGAATTCTATCATTGATTACAAAACTCACTGGCTACTCATGTTTTTAAATGTTAGAAAAGAATTCATTAAGTATTTGTGTATCGGTAATATCAATTATCAGTGATATTAGTGTGATAGAACTTAGATATATATCAGTCACATTCATGTATCAGTGATATCAAACTTAGGTGGATATCAATAGTTTGATATCACTGATAGAAGTCTATTAGTGATAAAAGTCTATTATTGATAATCATGATAAAAATTTCTTAATAATAGCCACTGATAGCTTTGAGTGTTAACCTTTCAAAATTGATAGTCACTAATGAAAGTCTATCATTGATAGCCACTAATATTTTCTATCATTGATAGCTTAATCTTTGATGATTTTCTTTCACGGTTAATAGCCACTTATAGAAGTCTATCATTGATAACCAACTTAGTGAATTTAATTAATAAAGTTGAATATCGAACAAAAGTATAAGTGAGATGCCTAGAAGTTATCACTAATAGCATGTTATCAGTGATATAAGCTATAAACAATAGCATGTTATTTGATGGTAAAAAGGAATGATAGAAGTTATCTCTGATAGCATGTTATTAGTGATAGAAGCTATCACCAATAACCATGATATAAGTGATATAAATGATATTAGTGATAAAACTTAGGTGATATCCATATATCGATGATATCAATGATATAAAAGCCGATTCTATTTGATGAAAGTCTCTTATTGATAGTCACTACTAAAAGTTATCGGCGATAGCCACTGATAGAAGCTATCCGTGATAGCTACTAATAGAAGCTACCAGTGATATCCGTATATCAGCGATATGACTTAGATATATATCAATTAAATGAATGTTATTAATGATATTGATGATATGACTTAGGTAGATATCAGTGATAGTCACTTATAGTCCTTTCATTGATAGACTTCTATAACTTAGCTTTAAATGTTAATATTTAAAAGTTGACAGTTTCATTTCAAAGTTGATAACTACTTATAAAAGTCTATCATTGATAGCCACTAATAGTCTTAAAGTGTTAATATTTCAAGTTTGATTTCAATTGATGAAAGTGTCTCAGTAATAGCCAATGATATTTGATAACAAATTGAAAGCTAATATTTCAAGTATTACTATTTCAAGGTTGTATTAATCTCAAATTGAAAGCTATCATTGATAGCAATTATCAGTGATAGAAACTAATAGTAGCTATCAGTGATAGCTTTCAATTTGAGAAAACGGGAAGAAGAAGCGTGAAATGGTGCACGTGGGCTTTTTAGTCATTTACCAATATGGCTATTACTGATAGCTGCTATTGGTGATATCTAACACTAATTTTGTGTCATAATCCTAATATATTTTTCTTTGTGCTACATCTTTTATTATTTTGGGCTTGATTGTTATTTGTGCAACCAGTCCTTATGATTAATAAAAAAAAAGTTAGTTAATTTCTCTAGTCCTATAAAATAATGTGAAATCTCTTCATAAAATTTTTTGAACTATATGATTAGAAAATAAAGTAGTGCCTTGTCCACCAAAACACAATGAAGAAAAGTACTCATTTATTTGCTGTCTCAACTTGTATATATTATGCATAAAACCTTTACACTTAGGTCCTCCCTTTCACACTTGAGAGAATGTGGAAATAAGAAAAAGTTGAGAGGAAGAAAATATAAAAGGAAACACAATAAACATGTGGTATAAGTATAGGATTTGTTTGAGAGACGTGTTTTTTAAGTTACATTTTTGTATATTATAAGAAAAAATTAGTGATAGCGAGAAAAAGAAACAGATAATAGTTGCCAAAGAGAGCTTAGTTCAATGGTAATTGGCATGACATTCCTCCTTAGAGGTCAGAGATTCGATCAAACTCAATCAATCTTGACTAACAAGAGCATGCAATTAAAATTAAATGAAAAAATAATTAGGAAAGAGTTAGAGAAGAAAACACCGTAATTTTTATAGTGGTTCGGTCAAACTCGACCTACATCCCCTTTCTCAAGTGCCTCTTGGGATTTTGAATAAGGATCCACCGACTCTTTCCACGGATTAGGATCAAACCATTACAACCGCTCTTTTTCGAGATCAAGAGTAACCCTTACAAAATATTTGAAAAAAATTAAAGAACGCACTTGAAAAATCTCTAAATAGAGTGGATTTACAAATTTTGAGCTCATATCAAATCAATCATTACCATACATAAATATCTCTCAATAATAAGATGAAAAAGAAGAAAATTGAAGCTTGGAGAGAGAAACAATTGAGACTTAATGAATTATGGAGGATTTTATAGAAAATAGCAATATATATATATTGATAGACATTGGTAGATTTCTATCAGTATCTATCAGTGATAGACTTCTATCATTTCTATCACTGATAAACCCTGATAGACTTTTATCAGCATCTATCACAACTATCTAAATATTTTGTTATTTTGTGCAAATAGTTTCCCTTATTTTTTCTATTTTTAAAAATACCCCTTTATTAATAAAATCTAAAAATATATCTTCATATATTTAAATAATTAATTTTCAATGGGCTAATCCAATGAGTCGATCAAAGCTCACCCAAACTTTGATCCAATGGGCCAAGCCCAAGAGTCGGGCCATGAGCTTGGCTATTGAAGGGTGTGTCAGCCCGATCCAAGCCTAAACAATCTCTTAGACTCTTGGGCTTAGGTCTGTGCCATGCTTTTGACCTTCACTATTACAGTTTTGAGCCGACCCAATGATAAGGGTGAGCTAAACTCATCAACACACAAGACTTACTTTTGAAAAGAAGAAAAAAAAAAAAAGTTAAAAACAGCAACATTTATCACTAGTACATAAATGTTCTAAAAGCCAAGGGGCTTGATTGACTGTACGTTTGCCATTGTCAAGGTGATTGTAATAAAGACTAAAAATATCGTAATTGGTCTTACTCATTTGCTACTCTTTTTCCTTATTCTTTTCACTTCAATAAGTCCTAGCAAATGCTAGGTCTAGTTTATTCTATATGAAAATAGTTGCAATTTCACAACGTTGCGACATAGTAACATTTTCAATTGAGTTTTTTACTTTTTTTTCTTTTCTTTAGAACGTCATGATATAACAGTATGTTGAAGCACTACGACCAATCTCTTAACACTATGAGCTTGTAGTAGATCATTTCGACTCCAATCTCGACGATATGCACTCAAGTATTATAGTCCTCTTTTTGCTCCATAATCTAATTATTTCTCCTAAAGAAAATTGTTGTGAGTTTAAATTTTAATCCCAACTTTTAAAAGTTAATAGTAAAATGAAAAGAGTAAAACTATTACCAAAAGAGAAAAGAACATAGAGGTGAGTGGCCAACAACTAAATTTCGTCCATGTGAATTGTGAAAAAAATTGAAAATAAAAGAGGAAAAAAAGAAGTGAAAAAGGGCTGAGTCAACTACTCTATGTATAGTAAAAATGTGGGAGAGTGGCAGGCATGCATTGCACAAGTTGCTATGGGCTGACAAATGAATAGCCTTCTTTATGTGTTTGAGAGATAACCCACTACTTGTTTTCCAACCTTTACAATACATTAACATACTCATTTGAGAGGGGCCTGCTGGGAAAACTTATTTTTAGTGTTCTATAAAACCTTTATGACCACATTTTTACAATATTTTATAAGCCCAAAAGAAATTACCTTTTTTTTTTTTTTTTTTTTTTTTTTTTTTGTTGCATTGAATGTGGACTAACAACTAGGTGAACTATTTGTGTGTATCAGCTTAGTTGGAGGTGAATAATTGAATATGGGCAACATTGAATGTAAAGGGAGAGAGCACAATTGGTGGATTTGTGGATGTTTAAATTAAGTATGACAATTCTTTTAGAGTTTGACTAAATAAGTTTTGAGATAGCTAGTAGAGAGTTTATCTTAATTTATTTCTACATTGTCATATATTTATCGTGAGAGACTATGTATTATGATTGTAAGATCATACTAGCTAGTATAGGGATGTGTATCAAATTCTTAATCGTTCCATTAGTCATAGTTTTTTCAATATCGTGAGGTAGTACGTGTTTGTAATGGTGTTGTTATTATGTTGAATATATAGGTTGATATGGAGGCATAGGGTACAACAAAACATCATTAGTCGTCATATTTGATATTATTCATGACCTCATCGAGTCTCATGGCTATTAGTGTTTAGGTTGCTATAAACCAGTAATATATAGCGATTTATGAATTCTACTCGATTAGACTATAATCCACTTCATTATTTACTTTTGGTTTCACAACAGTTTGATCTGGTCTCATTGTTATTTATGACATTTGTGAATTTTGTATATTATATTAGTTTAAACAAAATACAATAAAATAGAGAATAAATAGACTTCAATAGACTCAACAAAAGAAAATAGTAGAAAAGGAAAATAGAAGAAAGAAAAATATAATTAAGCCATAATTTTCTTTAACACCCTCCCTCAAACTCAAGGTGGTAGACTTGAGTGTGTGAAGCATTTGAGAGAAACTGATGACGGAAACATAAGAAAACTTTAAGAGACTTTAAGCGACCCAACAAAGGAAAAAAAAGCAGAAAAGGAAAATACAATAAAAGAAAATAGGGAAAATTACCTTTTTAGTTCTCCAGTTTTGAACAATATGTGCGTTTGGTCCATAAGTTTAAAAAATGCACCTTTTTAGTCCCTCAGTTTATAAGAATAGGTCCATTTGGTCCCTGAGTTTTTAAAATATACCTTTTCAGTCCCTGAGTTTTTTAAAATAGGTCTAAAAGGCCCCCCAAGTATTTTTTTTTCTTTAATTTTTTAAAAATAATTATATGATATTTAAAACTAGAAAAAATAGTTTTAGAGACGAAATGGTTTTTAAAAATTATTCTTATAATTTAAAATGTCATATAATTATTTAAAGTAATAATAGAAAATTATTTGAGGGATCTCTTACACCTATTTTTAAAAACTCATGGACTGAAAAGGTATATTTTGAAAACTCAGGGACCAAATGGACCTATTCTTATAAACCAAGGGACTAAAAAGGTACATTTTTAAAACTTAGGGACCAAACACACATATTGTTCAAAACTTGGGGACTAAAAAGGTAATTTTCCCAAGAAAATATAATTAAGCCATAATTTTCTGTAACAAAATTATTTATTAATAATAGCATCATTAATGTAAGGGCATTAGCCAAAGACATAGTGCTTTATTTGTAGGCAGGTAAGTTGAGTCCGTAACATATTAAAATTTGAATTTAATGAGATAATATCTTTGACTTTCTTGAATCACGAGGAACTTTTTGTTGTTGAGGAAGGTGAAGGGTCTCATCTTGTTAGATGGGATGTTGTTTCCAAGAGGTGCAATGTTGCTAGGTTGGGTATAGAGAATTTTACAACTATGAACTTTACCCTCCTAGCTAACTGCTATTACACTTTGGTTTAGAGTTTCATACTTGTGAGCAAATCCAAATATGATACCTTTGAATTCCAAAAGTTATATTCCATTGTGTTTCATGTTTCAATATCTTAGCTTCATTGGATTATCTCTATATTACGAACGGGTCTGTATTTTGATTTTTGGAAGATCATTGGAATAGTAGTGATTTCTTACCTTTTTCCATTCATTCAAGTTTATTCTGAAAGATGGGTTTTGATCTCAAAAAGAAAAACAAACTTAACATTCCCAATGATTCAAGTTCCCAATCTTCTTCTACAAAATTAGTATTCCGAAAGATGGAGCAACACACATTTCAACATTGACATTGAAGTTCTATTATAGCAATAAAAATATATAGGAAGATTGGGGGAAATATCCTTTAAGCTAGCCTCGTCACTCACACGGCAGTGCAAATCGAAGACTCTGGCGCTGAAGACAAACATGAATAGAGAGATGACTGTAAATTAAAGGAAAATTTTTACCATAGAATAAATGTCAAACTATTTATAGAAAATAGTAAAAAAAAATACTGATAAACATTGATAGACTTCTATTAGCATTTATCAGGGATAGACTTCTATCATTTCTATCACTGATAGACCTTGATAGACTTCTATCAGCGTCTATCACAACTATCTAAAAATTTTGTTATTTTGTGTAAATAGTTTCCCTTATTTTTCTATTTTTAAAAATTTTCCTAAATTAAATGCAAATCGAAAATTGTGGCTCTAAAGGCTGAAATCGAAACCGGAAAACTGAACGTTGAACACTAAAGAAGGGAGGTGTTTTGGTGTTTAAATGTGTGTGTTTATCAAGGAACTGAATAAGGGTTTCTCACATTTTTTTTAACAAAATACACAGGACAGGTAGGATATAGGTGCACAAGGATATCTCAACTTGGATTTTTCACACATTCTTATTTTATTTTAAAAAGTAAAGAATTGAATTTATTTAATGATAATTAAGAAATGTTATAAATCAGTTACACTTAAAAACTATAGTAAAATAACAAGTCTAAAAATTGCGTCTTTTTTCCTAAAAACACACACATTTTTTCATTTGGGACAATTTTGTCCCCTACCATTGAAACCCAAATTTGTTGTAGAGTTGTGTTTCACCTTAATCATGATCTATACCAAATGATTCCCAGTCTCACTCAGTCGCACAACTACATCTAATAACTTTTGTTCAACTTAGTTGAGCTACGTTAAGCAATTTGACTTTTTTTTTTTAATCCACCATGTCGAAGCTTCAATTCCTCATATAAATTATTTGAGCTCCGAAGACGAACATGAACGGGGAAATGGTTGTAAATTAAAGAAAAAAATTTCACAGACAGAAAAAATGTCAAACTATTTATAGAAAACAGCAAAAAAAAAAAAAAAAAAAAAAAAACTATTAGCATATATCAGTGATAGACTTCTATTAACATATATCAGTGATAGACTTCTATCATTTCTATCACTAATAAATTTTGATAGATTTCTATTAGTGTCTATCACAGCTATCTGAAAATTTTGTTATTTTGTATAAATAGTTTCCCGTATTTTTCTATTTTTAAAACTTTTCCTAATTTTAAGCGTATATTTTGGATTTTCATCTCAAATCTAATAAACCGATACAAAGTGAAACAATTTGAAGTAAATCATTTGGGAGATATCACTTTGTATTAAATAGATAAAAAGTCTCTTGGGGAAAATAATATATTTAGATGGTTCCTTATCTTGATAAAAAAAAAAATTAATAAAATTAAAAAGGTAAAAGTATCATGCATACTTTTATCAATGACTTTGGTGGATGCAACTTTTTTTTCTTCTTTATTTTTTATTACATTAATTTACATTACTAAAGCTAAAATGAGCCTAACTTAAGGTTAGTGATTTGAATTCTCCTACCTCTTATTGTACTAAAAAAAATCTTATACTGGTTTAATTTAACTCTTTACAATATTTTAATAAGTTTTTTTTTTTTATCTTACTTAAAAATACATTTAAATTTTAAAACCAAATTGTAAAAACAAAAATAATTTTTTTGTTTTGAAATTTTATCTTGATTTTTTAAAGCAAGTTTACAAAGTAGGTTAATAAAGATGGAAAAGTAACAAAAATAAAAAATAAAATAATTATAAAATAATGGAACCTTAATTAACTAAATTGTGCTTGATTTGAGGTAGTATCAAATATAAATTTCATATACTTTATAGATTTGTGTGTAATTTTGATATACAACTTAAATCATGAGATGCCAAACTGAGAATAGCTCGATCGACATATAATATGTGCTAGAAATTTGTAGTTAAAATCTTCAACCTACTAATGTCTTCAAAAAAAAAAAAAAAAATACTTAAATCAAAAGAATAACTTAATTTATAATATACATCAAGAAAATTCACCTATCAAACCTAACAAAAACTTTAAATTTTCAAACAAGTCAACATCAATATGACCCATTTTCACTTCATTTGGACTCTTTCACTCACTCTCTTTCACAACACCATGATTGAATTTAGCCACTATAGGGTGGTAAAGATGGTTTTTTCTTTCTCATGTACAAGTGAAACATCAAACCATCGACTTTTTAGGATGTTAATTAGTATCTCACCCACTAAACTATGTTCAAATTGACTAGTAAAGATAGTTACATTTTAGCAATATGGCAGCTAGCTTCTTCTATAGTCCCATCACTATTTGTATGGACTAAATAAAAGTCGGTTTAATTTAGCCCCACACATTTTTCAGTCAAATTTTGCAAAGGGGTCCCTGAGATTCTAACTCCACATAAACCAAACTACACCACTATTAACAATCTTCTCACAAACACACATAGCTTTCAACTACTCTCAATATGTGTATTTTTGTAGTACTTATTTATTATTATGCTCTTGCCAGCTTATTTATAGCCATTATTTACAAATCCTTGAGCATCTTCAAGATCTTCATTCTTCTCTTTTCTTCTTTATCTTCTCTCTCTTTTGAGTTTTTTTCCCTTCCTTAAATTTCTCGAAGCCAAAGCTTGCTCTCTTATTGGCAGTTTGGTTTCTCTAATGGAGAGCAAAGATCTCACCCAAGATGGGACTGTGGATCTTCGTGGCCAGCCTGTTCTTGCTTCCAAGACTGGAAAATGGAAAGCTTGTGCTTTTCTTGTAGGTACGTGTTACGACGGTTACGACAATAGGTCTTTTCGTATTTTTACGATGACTCAAAACCCATTTTTTGGTTTCTCTTATTTAGTCTATGTGGAACGTTGTTCGTATTCCGAGCGAATTTCCTTTTGTAAACCTTGAGATTTTCTTTTTTAGGATATGAAGCGTTTGAAAGGATGGCATTTTATGGTATAGCTTCGAATTTGGTGAATTATTTGACAACTCAACTTCATGAAGACACAGTTTCTTCGGTCAGAAATGTAAATAACTGGTCAGGATCCGTTTGGCTTACTCCCATCTTTGGTGCTTACATTGCTGATTCTTTCCTTGGACGCTTCTGGACTTTCACCTTCTCATCTCTCATCTATGTCATGGTAAATCTCAAGACAATAATCTCAAAATAATCTCTTTCTTTTCTCGTTTCTCATTTCGTTTGATTTTACATAGTATCAGAGCAAGAGCGAGATTTTATAGTCGAACTTCTATTATATTTACTATAAAAATAAAAAGAACAATAGAGAATATAAGAAATAGGCTTAGTCACACATGAAGCGTGACTACCTATCTTAGTCGTGGGAACGACCCTTAGTAAGGTGAGTGCATGGGAGGACAAAGGCGAAACAAAAGTCGAATGGACTTCTTCGGTCTTGAATTTTGATAAATAGGTATGACGAGTTAATTCAATCAATGGGTCTTCTACAAATTTCGAGTTCTACAACCGAAGGGAAATGTTAAAAAATTGAAAAAGAAAATTACTTTAATAACCCATCAAGTGAAAATCTAAGGTTTGATCGGCCTCACTTGTTCTCCATACTCTACCAAAGTGTTCTGTCATGTTCAATCCTATAGTTACATAGGTTGTGAAAAGACCAAAAAGCCACATGGGTTTCTTTAGTAAATTAATTTTGTTTTTCTTCCATGTTTAATCATTTTCATAGTTGTTCTTGAATTCTGAAGGCGATTATTCTCTTGCTCCCTCTCTCTCTTATCCATAAACTGTGGTAATGGCATATGGTCCACTAAACATGAATTAACTCCATTATCCCTAACCAATTATATGGAAAATTCTAAAATTAGCATACTAATCATAGTCTCAAATATAATATGATCCTTGAGTGAATCTTTGGCTTATATTTAAAAAATATTAATAATAATACTCAGTTACATTTTGGACTGTATATTAAACATTCACCATACAAGAAAAAAGTTTGCTTATTTTGAAAACTTTTTATTGGAAGTTATAAAAACCCTTCAAAAATATAATCTGAAAATAAAAATTTATCGATAAATTAATTTAATTACCATTAACAAAGGCATGTGACCTTTAAAAAGCAATAATTTTTTAAGGTTAATTTATCTTTGAAAAAAAATTCGACAGCTCTATTTAGACATTTTTTTTAAAAAAAAAAAAAAAGTTGTTTTGCTAACCGTCGAAAAATGATTTATCGAAGGCTTGTCTAATGCTTTTTTGTAAAGGTTGTGATTTTAAAAAATAGTCCTATTTCTGTAATCAATCTAATTGTCCAATCACAATGATTAGGCAAAAAATGTTTTTTTTTTTAAATTTTTTTCAAATATTTTTTAGTTTTTTCTTTGAGAAATTTTTTAAAATAGAAAATAAGTAAAACTATTTATACAAAATAGAAAATTTTTAGATAGTTGGGATAGTCGCTGATAGAAGTCTATCAGAGTCTATCATTGATAGAAATAATAGAAGTCTATAACTGTTAGATGTTAATAGAAGTCTATCAATATTTTTGTTAGAGTAGGCTGACCATTATTTTCTTCCTTTCTTGGGGAACAACAGGGAATGGTGTTTCTAACCATGGCAGTGTCAGTAAAGACCTTAAAACCAACGTGCAACAATGGTGTATGTAGCAAAGCCACACCTTCACAAATAACCTTCTTCTACGTATCTCTCTACACCATCGCCCTTGGCGCCGGAGGCACGAAACCGAACATCTCGACCTTTGGCGCCGACCAATTCGACGACTTCAACCCAACTGAAAAGCATATGAAAGTCTCCTTCTTCAATTGGTGGATGTTCAGCTCATTCTTGGGCGCACTCTTCGCCACCCTCGGCCTCGTCTACATCCAAGAGAACCTCGGATGGGGCCTCGGCTACGGCATTCCGACGGTCGGCCTTCTGTTTTCTCTCTTCATCTTCTATTTGGGAACTCCCATTTATAGGCATAAGGTTAGAAAATCTCAAAGTCCGACTAGGGACTTGATTCGGGTGCCAGTCGCTGCATTTCATAACCGGAAGCTTGAGCTTCTAGCGAGCCCAAGTGAGCTTTATGAGGTGGAATTGCAGAGTTACTCCGGTGATGGCACCGGTGCCGGGAAAAGGCATGTCCAACATACTCCAATTTTCAGGTACATTTTTATGTTCATTTATGTTTTTAGTTCCACTCTCTCCTACTCTATTGCTTTGTACTAAACATGCTTTTTGTAAATTTTTACTGATAGAAAAAATGTCAAACTATTTATAGAAAATAGCAAAAAAAATACTGATAAACATTGATCGACTTGTATCAACATCTATCAGTAATAGACTTCTATCATTTCTATCACTGATAGACCGGATAGACTTCTATCAGGGTCTATCACAACTATTTAAAAATTTTGCTATTTTGTGTAAATAGTTTCCTTTATTTTTCTATTTTTAAAAATTCCTCTTCTGTTGTTAGCTTTTCTTTTAAAATAATCTTATTTTGGATTTGAATTGCCTAGTGTTTTTCTTTTCTTTTTCGGATAGAAAAATCGAACGGTTAACATCTCGGTCATTGTCTTAACCATTTGAATTTATGCCTAATTAATTATAAATTCTTTGGTGTTAAAATGTCTATTCAGTTAGAACTTTTAAAAAATATTGATTATGGTCTTTAAATTTTAAAATTTTTAGGTTAGACCTTAAATTTCCAAACCACAATCATTTTTGTCTAGTTTGAAAAAAAAAAAAATTATTTTGGTCTTTATTTCTTAATCACATTTTGTCACCTAGGATACACTCACACAATTATTAATCTCTATAACTAACTTAGGTAACTCAAATGTAATCTACATCTTCATAAGTTTACACTATAAATTTTTCTGAATAAATAATTATTTTATGTATTATTAGATCCCACATCAATTTTAAATTATGGAGCTTCCTTCTATACAATCATAGACACTATAAATTTATCTGCATAAATAATTCTTCCCTCCTAACTACTTGGAAAAAATCTTTCTATTAACCACCATATTTATGGCGACCATACATCTATTTATTAAATACTTAATTTCTCTCTTGTTAAAACTAGATTCCTATAAAATACTATCCTAGTTCTTTAGTGTTTTTAGACTTCACACACCATTGTTGAACAATGCTAACATATTGGTTCATAAAGAATAGTGGTACTCATATACCACTAAAAAAAATTCACAATAAATGAGAGTACTATCTAAGTATCTATACTACAAGTCAAAGTCAACATTTAAATTTACATATTCCAAGATACCTTATCCATTTGTAAAACAAAATAAGGAAATTGACCAAATCTAAGGTCTCATTTGGTAACCATTTATTTTTTTTTTAAAAAAAAATAAGTCTATAAACACCCTTCTTACCCTTAAATATCTTGCCTTTTTATTTATTCTTTTGTCCATGTGTTTTAAAAACGAAACAAAAATTTTGAAAACGAAAAAAAGTAGTTTTTGTTTTTGGAATTTGACTAAGAATTCAACTATTGTAATTAATAAAGATGCAAACCATCGTAGAAAATGTGAGAAAATTGGCATAAACCAAAAACTAAAAACTAAAAACGAAATCGTTACCAAACTGAACTTGAAAGATAGATATTTTGAGAGTTTAAAACATGGAAGTTCATTAACCAAGTTAAACTATTTAAAATCTCAATTAGTAACCAAAATTGTTTTTTTTTATAAGTATAAAAATAAGATGTATTTATTTTTCTAATTTTTTTATTAACTTTTTTTCTCTCACAAGTTGTTGAGAGTTAGAGAGTTGGTTTCTTTAAGTTGTGAAAAGAGTAGTGGATAATGTTGGTCTATAAATTTGAGAGAGAGACCTTTAGGTACCCCTTGAATGGCACTTATAAGAAAGTCATATCAAAAGAGAGGTTGATGTTAGAGAAAGAGACTGTTGGGTTATCCTACATCAATAGTTAAAGGGGTCCCTTTGTGATGTAGACAAGACCACATCATCATATATACAAACTAACTAATAACAAAAAAAAAAAAAAAAAAAAAAAAAAAAAAAACAAAGAAATTATTATTAAATTATATGTTCTTTTTTTAAAAAAAATTAAATCATCATTCAATAGTGACAAAACTTAATATAATTAATTTGATCAAAGAGATTTGAGGTTTGAATCCTTCTACTCCACATGTTGTATCCAACAAAAAAAAAAAAAAAAAACATCATCTCATGCATGAAGTCAAAATCATCTCAAAAAACCTCTAAAATGTATATGAACTAAAGATTTATTTTTGTCTTGACTTTTAAATTAAAATTAAAGAGTAGTTAATGTTCTTAATTGATTAGAAAAAAGGTAATTAGTTTAAATTACAAAACTGCTAAAAATATTTTCAAATATTACAAAATGTCACTGTCTACCAGTAATAGACAGTGATAGATGTTGATAGCTAGACATATATCAGTATTTATTGCTAATAGACAGTAATAGATGATAGTAGTCTATCACTATCTATCACTGATAGACAATAATATTTTGTTGTATTTGTAAATATTTTGGTTTTGCTATATTTAAAAACCGCCCAAAGAAAATTCAAACATATTGTTACTTAACCTTGAAATTTTGAAGGGTATATTCTTACGCAATTTTCTTATAAAATAATAATAATAATAATAAAAATAAAAAAAGAACTATTAATGAAGTTTCTTCATTAAAAGAACTTTTCTAAATTTTTTTAATAAAAGAATAAATAATTCAAATATTTTGGATAGTTTTGAACTTTTTTTGTAACCTTTAAAAATATTAACTAACTTCAATTGTGTTATATTGGAGTTAGGTACAGTTATACAATAAATCTAAATATATTCTTCAAAGAAGTGGTCAATATGTGTGCAAGTGTTTCTGGTTTAAATATAACGTCCCTTCATTCTTAATATATATATCTCATAACACCCACTTTGGTTTCAATGTGCAAGTGTTATCTCTCATAACACCTACACACACCCCATCACTTTCTCCCACTAATTTCTCCATACATTTTCTATCTGAAAATCCTAGCAATTTGAAAATTAGGAACTCAATTGTTGAATCCTAATAACAAATCCCTAAACTCTCAAATCAATTGACGTCAATCCAAAGGAAAAGACTAGAATTGGATTACCTTTTGATCGAAAACCAAGAGATAAGGAGAACTAGTTCCTTACTCCAAGTTCGAACACTCCACAAGTAAGATGATCAAACTTACCTAAATGTTCTTGGCATGCAATTCTAATTATTCAAGAATTGCAAAAGTGGCGAGATGAAACTCTGTCATCTACCAGAGAAATCTCATTCAAGAAAACCCTAAAGTTCTATAAACATAAAAAACTGTTCTCTAACAACCTAAAGGCAAGGTTTTAAATAGCCTCCCAATAAAACTCTAATGACTTATCATAATTCATAGTAAAATGTCTAAAATAACCCTACCTAAAATGTCATTAACAATAATAAATTTGGAAATTATTAAATTACATCAAATTTATTAAATAATAATTTGATGCCTTAGGTGGTTCATATCAGAGATTATCTTCATTTGATATGAAACTCCTTTTGAATTGAACTAAATACAAAGCTGCGAAGAAATTATAGCCTAGACATAACAGCAAGCTCCTAATGTAGTCGACAGTACTGGAGGGATGAATATTACTCATATTTGAGGGAATGATTGTTGATAATATAACTAAAGTTCAAACATCAATTTGAAAAAAGAGAAAATTCTTGGAGGTTTCCTTCTATACGACTTTTGTAGTTTCATCTCACCACACATTATAACACTTTTAATAACCATCCAACGGCGTAAAACACTGTCAGACATACATTGTGACGACCTTCTCGAAAAACTTCTCGTTCGAGAAAGGTCGTGAGGATTTATTTGGTGAAGGGCACTTGAGAGGATGAAAGTTTTATGTGTTTAGGATTAATATTAGATGCATCATTGGCAATTGGTTACCTAATGTGGAAAAATCTTATGCTTTGTGAATGGTCACATTCACATAGTTCAAGTGGGGTTTGTAAGAAAGCAACATAGCGAGTGATCCTCAGCCCCTTGTGTGCCGCCCCACGCCCACAAACCACCCGTTTTAGTTTCTAAGTTTAATTTTTTCTTTTCCCACCTTTCTCTAAGTGCGCACCATCATGGTGGGCACACCAATAACTAACCCACATTCAATGATCCCCAACTATTTTCCCTTTCTATAATGCCATGCCCAACACTCCAACATTCTCTTCTTTCATTAGCATACCCTTTGCCTTTCCATCTCCAACACCAAAATTTAAACAATATACTTGAGTAGTTTCACTTAAATACTGTTTTTTTTTATATTGGTTTATTTTGGTCTTTATATTTTCAAAGTGTTTATTTTAATTCCTATACCTTCGACTTTGTTCATTTTAGTCCCTATACATTCAAAATGTTAATTTTGATCTTTGTACTTTTAAAATTTTATAAAGTGACCATGTTTGAAAGTACATAGACTAAAATAAACCAAAATTGAAAGTATAGAGACGAAAATGAACATTTTGAAAGTACAGGGATCAAGATCAAAATGAACTAAATGCAAAAGTACTAAGACCAAAGTAATATTTAAATCTTTTTTATATTCTTTCAAATATAGTTACATTGACCACTCTAGGAGTAACTTAATTACTTTATGCACATATGCTCTCAATCAAGTGATCAGAAGCTCGAATCCTCCATTCCCACATGTTGAACTAAAAAAATGAGTAGTTTGAATATTCATCCTTTATAATTTGTTGATATAATATTTTCGAAGAAAAAAATAGGTAGAATGCTCGTCTTAGTTGTTTATAGATTTGGGAGGATATTATTATTATTACAGCTAGTCTTTGGACGTCTAGATTAAACTTGTTTGTAAACTGCTACTCTTTCTAAGTTGCTCTAAAGTTTTCTCTGCATTCATGTAATTTTGTCACCCATGTATGTTTTTTACATAAGTCCTTCTAAATATAGGTTAATAGATAATGCACTTGTTAACATATCAAAAGTTGATGATTCGATTTTTCACTTTTGATGTGTGACAACTATTAATATTTGTTAGAGGGTAGGTAAAGAGGTATATTGATGCTACCACTTTTCTGATGGGAGGTTTTTAACTTTACCTTTCTTATATAGTTTACTTTTGTTACTTTATTTGTATTTCATTTAATTAGCATATATGTCCCACAAAATGCTTTCTTTACCTAAATTAGATAGGCTCACTTTGTAAATGAAATAGTTTGCTGTGGATTTTTTGTTTCAAGGGTAATATTCAGCTTTTTTTTGCTTCTGTTATTTACCCATTGAATTAAATTTAATTTTGAGGATTTAATTTCATCTGTTGAACCTAAACTTAAATTAAGGATATGAAATTAATACTTTTTTTAGAGATAAAATGCTAGGTCTGAATCTTGTAGATGTTTAGTTGTATAAAATAATTTGTGTGGGTGCCCATTTTTTCAGTTGTGTTAAAGAATTTATTTTTGTTAAACCTTCGTCTTTAATTTAGTGCTTGGTTTGAGTGTAATAATTAATTTACCCATTCGACTTTGTATAGCTGGATTCGTAATTGTTTTTCTGACTAGATTCTGGGTGGATTGTTGTTTGGTTTAATCATTGGTAATAATATTTTAAGAAAACCACCTTTTTAAGTTCTTAAATTGTGAATTTTTAACATGTTCTATTTTAGTCTTCGAATTTTCTAGAATAGATGCATTTGGTCCATAATTTATAAACTTTTCTTCTCCCATAATTCTTATGAATAGGTTTTCAAAGATTCTTATAGTATTTTTTTATTATTTTAAATAATTATATGACATTTTAAATTAAAAATTAATTTCTTTAAAATTAATTTTTTAATTTAAAATGTCATATAATTATTAAAAAAACTTCAAAGATTTTTAAAGCTATTCTTAAAAATTCGGAGATGAAAAAGGTATATTTGGAAAATTGAGAAATCAAACTCACCTATACTTAAAAACTCCATGACCAAAAAGGTATATGTTAAAAATTAAAGGACCAAACATACATATTCTTCTACTTAGAGACTAAACAAACAATTAAATTGAACATTAGATTCAAGTTTAAAGTTAAATTTGCTTCATATTCAAACCTGTTGGGCCTCAGGTTCTTGGACAAAGCTGCAATCAAAGAAGGCACAAATTCGTCAAAGCCCACATGCACAGTGACTCAAGTGGAAGGAACCAAGCTTGTGTTAGGCATGATGATAATCTGGCTAGCCACCCTTGTCCCAAGCACCATTTGGGCCCAAATCAACACCCTCTTTGTCAAACAAGGCACCACTTTAAACCGAAGCCTTTCCCATGGCTTCCAAATCCCAGCAGCCTCCCTTGGCAGCTTCGTGACGCTCTCCATGCTCATCTCGGTCCCAATGTACGACCGCTACTTCGTCCCGTTCATGCGCCGGAAAACTGGAAACCCTAGAGGAATCACTTTGCTCCAAAGACTAGGTGTCGGTTTTGTCATCCAAATCATAGCTATTGCCATTGCGTATGTGGTCGAAGTTCGAAGGATGCACGTAATCCGAACCAACCACATTGTGCAACCAAAACAAGTAGTCCCCATGAGCATCCTTTGGTTGTTGCCACAATACATTCTCCTCGGTATTGCGGATGTTTTCAACGCAATTGGGTTGCTCGAGTTCTTCTACGACCAATCCCCGGAACACATGCAAAGCCTTGGAACTACATTTTTCACAAGCGGGATTGGAGTCGGAAACTTCCTCAACAGTTTTCTCGTTACGGTGGTCGATAAAATCACCGGAGAAAATGGCGAGAAGAGCTGGATTGGGAACAACTTGAATGACTCTCATTTGGATTACTACTATGGCTTTCTTTTGGTCATATCAACATTGAATTTGGGTGTGTTTCTTTGGGTATCAAGTATGTATATTTACAAGAAGGAAGCTACTGATCAAGTTAAAGATGGCATTGAAACCAAAGCGTTGGATACTTCTCCTCTTGGGCTACAAGTTTGATAGGGATTAATTAATATTCCTATTCATTATTACAAGAGGTACAAGATATCATCAGATTCAGCTATAACTCTAAGAAATATAGTTGATGCTTTGTACAACATTCTTGTTATCAACCCTTGGTGCTAAACCAGCAGTGATGTATATTGCAATTGCTTTCTCCTAATAAAATAGTGAATATTTTGGATTGCCTTTCCATAATTTGTGTCATCTCTTTCTCCCCAACTCAAAGACATAAAATTAGTGTGTGTCTGGGCATAACTCTCAATTAATTAAGATCTAATTAATTAAGATCTATATAGTTGATGTGAACACCACAAGTGCACAGATCAAGTAATAATATAGAACAGTTAAATCCAAGTATCGTTCCACTAAAGATCCAATTACGGTTTAATTACCTAGCTATTCTAGAGTTGAATCTATTTTATTTGAGGATTCGAATCGATTGTTTGTTTTGTAAAAAACCTTGAAGCATTAAAAGAAAAGCAAGTAAAGTTTGGAAAATTAAGAGTAAAAGAGTGTTCTAGGGTATTGAATCTGTATTTAATCCATTGTGCAATATCATAGTGTTTCATGGAATTGATTGCAAATCATATGCCTAAGTCTAAAAACGTGAATCCGGATTATTTTTTATAAAACACAAACATTTCTCATGCAACTTAATTCATTACTAACATCATGAAACAAATCAAATTACATGGCATTAAGAGTAATCTTTAGCAACTTTCATTATTAACCTAACTATTTTAATGAGAGATTAACAATGATTCATTGTTATAAGTCTAATTAAACATGCAATCTATAAAATTACATATCTAACCTAATATGTATTAAAGGTCAATCAACACAAATTAAGCATAATAACAATGAAAAGCATAGAATTACATCAATCCATGAAAAGTTCTACAATATCAACATAACTTTATAAATAGTTCATCAATACCCTAAAACTAAAGAGTTTAGCCACTCATAGCTTTAGACAACAAGTGTGCATTCAAATTTCACGAAAGGAAGGGAAAAGTAAGAGAGAAATAAGAGAACTCTACTATCGAAGAGCCCCTCATTGTGGAAAACGATACGACTCCTTTGATCAACGCTTAGGGAACTCGAACGGCCGCCAAACTCTCTCAAACTTAGTCTCCCTCTTTTTGGTAGTAGACTCACCCTTTTTGCCTCTGCGATTTTGTGATTAGGGTTTCCGAAGACCTCTCCAATATATAGAAAAAGATTTCTAAAAATTTCTCCTAAATAAAAAAAGAAATGCAGCGTCGCGGTGCTCCCTCGCAGAGTCGCGACGCTGGCCTAACTTTGTGCTACGAGATAGCGTCATGACGCTGCTGCAGCGTCGCTATGCTCCCAAGCAGCATAGTTTCACTCTCAGTTATGCCAAATTTTGGTGCTCTCGAGTCTTGAGCGTAAAGGGGCAGCGTAGCGACGCTCTTGCTCTACGTTGTCCTGTTTTTCTAAGGTTTTTTAACTATCTTTGTTCGGTTTTGACTCGGTTTGATTTCATTGCTTTCGAGACTCAATTTTCATCATTTTAACTTGAAATCCACCAACAAATACATTAAATCACATACAAACATTCCTAAATTAGGAACAAATAAAACACTTTTCAAGTATTTTTTAATAGTCGATCAAGAGATTATAAATACAAATTCTCACATTCGCTTTTTTTCTTTTTTAACCCAAAAAAAAACCTTTCTACTCAGAGTGAGTTTTAGATGAGTTTAAGATTGCAATTCTATTGCATTGCTTTCTCTTAAGAGTGAGTTTAAGATGATCTTTTTTTAGAGTTGTTAGGTTACTTCACTTTGTGGAAGGCCCAATATAAAAGCCTATTTGGACTTATTATTATTATTATTTTTTAGGTTTTGTTTAAAAGCCAAGCAACCTCCGGTTTTTGTAACACTCATAGACCGAGGTGAAGTGTTTTACGGCAGTGAAGAAATATACAGAAAGCATGCCTTCCGAACAGTAATATTTTCAACTTGTTGGGGGTCGATTCGTGGTCCCGTCAAGCTAAAATTTTGACAGTGTGTTCTTGACATAAGGATCTTCAATCTGAACGATGGAGATTTCATTTAGGGCTACCTAGAGTCAGATATGGTGGGTAATTGGCTGACACTTCAAGTGAGACCTTTCTAATTTATTCTTCATTATTATTGTTGTTTGTTGCCGAGATTATTAATCTTGAGATATATTTTGTGTATGTATGCCTCTAGTTGTGACTAGCGAGAACTTGTTGTACCCATTGTCGCCATGTGCCCGAGACGACACGAAGCGGCCGACGTCCTTAAAAATGATTTAATTTTAAAAGAAAATACAATGAAGTCGCAAAAATCTTTTTTATGGTGTGATTGGACACCGAAATAAAGTTAACAATATTTTAATAAAAAAATCAATAAAAATGATCTGTGAAAACTAGAGTTGAATCATTTGTGCATGGGAAGATGGTAGCACCCCACAACACCCGTTTAGAAAACAGTGGCCAAATTTCAAATCTTGAATTGAAAATTATTCTTTAAAGAAAATCAATTGGGAAAGAAATTTTTTTAAAACAAATGTCTTATTTTACCCCTCATTATTCCAATATTTGAAGTAATGATCCCATAAAAGAGATGAGAGAAAATTCCATGAATTAGACTATGCTAGAATTAAGAAAAAATTTCTCACCTCAAGAAATTGAGAAAATATTATAATTTCTCAAATTCGTCATAGGAATAGCCTTTTAATAATTTGTTTTAAAACATTAATTACATTCATTTTTTCTTGGGATCAAATCTCGGACTCCCAAAGATGCTCACCTCACGAATTCTACGAAATCAGACTCCCAAATTTCCTAGATTCCGTCTAAGGAATTTTTTTAAGGACAAGGTATCAAAAACCAAATTCTTAGAAAATTGATTAGGAAACCTTTGGAAATAATATATTAATTTTTTAAATGTTCAAAACCACCAAAGAGTGTAAGTTAAAGAAAATTTTAAATTATTTAACAGAGTTTTTGATAAGAGGTTTAAAAACTTAGAGAAGTGTTGATTAGAAATGAAAATCGTTTCAGATGTGAATATTATATAAACAAATATGACTAAGAAAGCATAATATAAGCTAAATGAACGTAAAGTGACATATTAAAAATTTAATGAAAACATATTGAAGATCGACCTCGGACTCCCAAAGAATCGACTTCTCACCTCAAGAATACTAGAAATTGGACTCCCAAATTTCCTAGATTCTGTGGTCGACTTTTCTTTATGAAGGAGATTACAAAATAGAAAGGTTAATCAACGATACAATTTACAAATTAAAACGACATATATTAAATTAACAACAATGACAAGAATTAAATAAAAATAACAAAAAAAAACATTGAAAATTAGACGATGTACTACTAAAACATGCTAAGATAAATGAATAAATAAATAGGTTAAACATAACAATAGATAAATAAAAATTAACAATAAGATAAATTGCTAAAATAAAACTAAATAATAAAATTAAAATTAATAATAATAATAATAATAAAGAAAATGAAAAGAAAAGAAAAAACAAAAGGAAAGGATGCAAACCCCTTAAAACTATATAAAAAAAAAAATTGAAATTTTAAAAGTGATGGAATGGGCGGCAACCCTTCCCATCAATCTTTTTTTTTTTTTGTAAAAAAATTAAATTAATAATAATAATAATAATTTAAATTAAATTTTTTCTATATATATATATTTAAAGCTTTTTTTAAGGCTTTAAAAAAACATTTTAAGTTGAAACCCCCATTTCACTCTTTTTTACTTCTTCTTTCCAAAATATTCAGCCTTTTTCTCTCATCATCTTCCTCCTTTTTATTTCTCATTTTTTCAACTTCTTCTTTTATTTTCTTCAACAAATAACTACACTTTTTTTTTTTAGCAACCACAACATTTCTTCACGAAGGTATTTTACTCTTTTTTTCTTATTTTCAACTCTTTTTTTTAACACATATTTTACTCTTTTGAAAAAAAGGCTAAAAAAAAGTGTATGATGAAGGAGAAGATGAACATGAAGAAAAAAAAAAGTAAAATGAAATGAAAAAAGAAGATGAAATAGACAGAGTAGTAGATCCACATTCACATAATGAAGATAAATACAAAAAGGAAAGAAATAACAGTAATAAAAATTATTTTTCTTTATAACCTTTTCTTTCTCTCTATTTTTTTAGATCTAAGAGAGAAGAAGAAGATTGAAGGTTGGAATTCGAACAAGAAGTCGCTCGAGGTGCAGATCCTTGGACAAAAAGTCCTACCAAATGCAACCTCTAACTAAAGCTCGGATTCTTCTGGGTGTTCTGAAATTTCGAAAACTTTGGGAGCATTTTGGAAACTCTCTGATTTTTCTCTCTAAGCCTTGTATCCTTCTAAGAGGACTCTTTAGAACTTTTCTCTATGTGATTTTTTTCTGTGTAAATCTCTCCTAGTGTTTCTTTTTTGGTTGAGAAGAGAAGAAGGAAAATGGGTGTGGTGGTTAGGTTTTTGTAGAAGAGAAAATGAGGACGTGGGTGTTGTTGTGGATGGAGCCTCTTTCGGGTTTTTTTTGTATGGAGAAATATGGAGTTTATAAAACTCAAAAAAATTCCATAATTGAATTTTCTTTTTTAATGAAATTTATTTCAAATTTGAGATTTTGCCAAACATAGCCTAAGCTAAAAAAGGAATGAAACTTTTACATAGTTAAAACCGAATTCAAAATTTTTCACATGTGCTTTGTTGTTTTTTTTTACCCTAACCAACTTGGTTACTTTAACTAAACTAAAATAAAAGCTACAAATTAGCATAAAACATGTGGATAAATAATCAAAATTAGATTAGAAAAATTAAGATAAAAATCAATCTAAAAATAAATTAATTTAAATAAAGCCGGATAAAAATAGGTGGCTACAGTATGCCTCCTTCGTACATCCTTGTAAAATTAGAAGGTGGACGAAGGTGTAGCCACTATTTTATCAAGGTAAAACATTTCAAACATATTGACGAGCATAAAAAGAGTCACTTTAAACATGCTCAATAAAGATAAGTTAAATGTTGGGGCTCGTTGATAAGTCAGTTCTACGGTTCTACCACAACAACAGGTGTCAAGGGCCAGGGATGACAAATAAAAAGAGATATGGAGGCCAAGGATAAACAAGCGTCATCATAGCAAAAAGGGTATCAAGGACTAGGGATAAAACAAGCGTTTCATGACAAAATAAAAACGAGCTGAAGGCCCGGGATAAACAAGCGCCATCATAGCAAAATAAAACGTTGGAGGCCAGGATAAACAAGCACCACCGCAACAAAAGGTGTCAAGGGCCAGGGATAAAACAAATGTCTCATGACAAAGAATGAGCTAGAGGCCAGGGATATAAACAAGCGTCATAGCAGAAAAAAGTGTCAATGGCCAGGGATAAACAAGTGTCTTATGACAAAATAAAAACGAGCTAGAGGTCATGGATAAACAAGCGCCATCATAGAAAAAATAAAACGTTGGGGGCCAGGGATAAATAAGCACCACGGTAGCAAAAGGCGTCAAGGGCCACGGATAAAACAAACGCCTCATGACAAAGAATGAGCTAGAGGTGTTGCGTTCATAAAGCACAATGCATAACTATGGTATACATGCGTACTTCTCCACTAATTGGCTAATATGGGTAATGGCATGCGGTGAACACAAGCTTTATCTAACTTAAATCCAAGTGTAAATTCAAGTCAGAAACCTGGTGAGTCGAGGGTCGAACTCAGAGACTTTTCTGCTTTTGTGAGTTTAACCTTGCGGTGACAACTTATGCGATGAATGTTTATACAATAGGGGAGAAATATGATAACTAATCTAAAAGATAATTACAATACAAGAGAGTTAAGCGACGAGCAAAGGGGATTATGATGTTTGTGGATGAAGCATTTTTCTACTCAAGTAGCATGCGACGGCATTTGATAATTAATCTCAATAACAGTCAAGAATTTCTACAGCATGCGTCTTATGCCTAAGTAGCGGTGTCAATCACGTACTTTTCGTAGCAACCTCTCGGTTCATAATCTACACTTTTTCTTATCTCTAAGATACATGCGATGAATGACAAGTTAAATGTTTCACCTTATCTCTATGATGTTAATTCTCACTACTTAATGTTTTTTACACTTTCTTTACCCTCTCAGGCAAGAACTCAAGCTTAAACGTATCTCTCAATAGTTTAAAGCGAGGATTAATGATGCATTAACTAGTGAAGCCGCTAAACATGCATAGATTCACACTTTAATTAGCTTTTCCATACGATCAAAAAGAGTAATATGCAAACAAGCAAGTAGATGAATGAAATATGTGGACTTGTATTGATGTTTGAATAAGAAATCTTTCAAAAGCAATTCAAAATACAAATACAAGAAAAGCACTAGGATGAAGATGTCGGGCCGTTGAGTCAATCTCTTGATCTCACTGGCTTGAGAACAGCTGCTTGATAAAGATGCTTCAAGGTTGAAAATGGCTCTAGCTTTTCTAAGAAGAATTCTGGATTCTGTATTCAGAATTCTGCAGAGAGAAGCTTGCTGAGTTGATCATGGCGATGCTCGTCTCTCTCTCGGGGAAGCTGATCTCTCGAGTCAACCAACCCCTTCTTCAGTTTTTAAGGTGACTATTTATAGGCGTCAATATAACTTCTCTCCAATGATTTCCTGACGCATGCATTAAATTTCATACCCTGCTGCGCCGCTTGCTTTGTAGCAAGTACATTGGCTCTACCCTGAATCTGTCTAATCAGCTACCAACTTGTTCTGTGGATTTGACAGTCGCCGCCTAAGCGTGTCAGATCTTTTAGCGTTCATCGCATAGTTTATGTTGGTCGCCTCTTCTATGATTATGTGATCATGGTTGCAGCAATTCTCCAGCTTTTGTACTTTTTCTCTTTATTTCTGCGTTGAAACAAGAAAATTTCCGTGAATTCTGTTTTATGGCATTTGTAAATATATGATCGCAAGGCATGCTTGTTTACTACGATTTCTATCATTTCCTTGTGAATTTCTCTAATTGTTTTAAATAAAATAATAGAATAACTTGTATTTCTACAAGTTATCACACCCCCAAATTTAAAACAATGCTTGTCCTCAAGCATATGTCTAGAACTTTAACATGCGTTCATCATAAACTCATTGCCTTAATTAACTTCTCAACGTGCTTCAATATTTTGGAATTATTTTTGACAAACATTTCTTTCTTGGCAACATTTCCTTACTTTCTAAAAACTTTCTACATTTTAGAGGCGGCAAGCTTCGTTCTCAAAATTCTTTTTTTTTTATTTCCAAGAACTTTCGTACATTTCTTTTCCCGAAATGGCTTATGGTTCTTAGACACATTTCTCCTTTTCTCTTATTGTTCTTATTAATGGCGCTGACTTGGGTTACCCACCTTCGTTTTGGCTTGCCCCCACGAGTGTCATGCGGACATCCAACTACGAGCAGGCACCCTTTTAGCGAAACTGCTTTATTGCATATTGGCGTTGATCATGATTCCCACTTTCGTTTTGGCTTGCCCCCACGGGTGTCATGCGGGCATCCAACTACGGGCAGGTTCCAATCTCAACGTAGGTTTTTTTTTTTTAATGAGTTGGGAGTTTTTCGATGCTTTGAACCCATTAGCTCAAACCTCTCCCACCCCCAAATTTTGAGAGCAGCAAGGTCCTCATTGCTGAAACTGAGCTATGCGATAGGTTTTTCAGAAAATTAAAAAGAAGAGGTTTGAGGTAAAACTTGCACGCCTACTAACTTATAGAAAGATTTTCTAGATGGCAAGGTTATACTACTAAGTACAAAAATAATTTGACAAAGTCATTATATCAACACAAACAGGAAAGATGAGCGCAGGAAAAAATGCTAAGCAAAGATAAATTTCAAACTGAAGAGAACACAAGGAGATAGTAGAAATGCAAATATATTCATTGCAAATGAAGCTAAGTAAGTGATAGGTATTTACATAGTTGAAAATAAAGCAGAAAAGATAACACCCCCAAATTTAATTTCCTCGTGCGTTGTTGTCATTGTTGGGCGCAGGAAGAAGAATTTCATCATCAGGGAGTTGCAAGGGTTCTTGGAGATGCGGTGGAATGACTGGTCCGACGATCAACTGAGACAGCACTTCTTTGATGTATTGAATTGTAAAGCAAAACTGCTTATGTTGTCGCTGCGTTTGGTGCCGGATGAAGGTTCGTGTGATGAGCTGCTGGCGTTGAATTAACTGAGATTGGCGTTGGACGAATCCTCGCAACTTAGCTTGTTGTTGTGCAAGCTCTTGCTGTTGTCGCATGATTTCAGCTTGTTTGCGTGACAACTCGTCAAGACTTCCTAAGATGGGTTCTCTTAGGTCGTCATGCAAAAACTTGCACAATTCTTCAAAGTCTCGGTCGACAGCTTCGTGTCCGTGCGATGAAATTTCATCCTGCTGAAGAGGTGGACGCCTACTTGTTTCACCAATGCAAACTTCTTGGCCAAAGGTTTCAGAAGTTGGCCCATATTTGCTTGGCTCATTAATAGCAGGCGCCCGGAAGAGAAACTCTGGATCAAACTCCCCTTCAAGTGGAGCTTTCTCTCTCTTCAGCGCATTCCCGCGATGATGGTAATTCTTTAGGAGGAGAAGGAGGAATGGCGTTTAGATCAACTGACAGCTTTGGAGATGCCTCCCTTCGTTGGTTAGGTGCGCTGACAATTTCCAGCTCCACTTCTTCCAACTCTTGGGAAACGACATTTTGATCGTGCGCTGAAGTTGATCTTTCTTGGATAGGCTCTTGAGGCGGTGGCGGTGAAGGAGATTTTTCTTCTACTTGGAAGCGAGAAGTTGATGAAAAGTTGACAGGAGTGATTTCTTCCTCTAAGCGTGTGTCAACGTGGATTTCAAACTTCTTTTTCACCAACTTCCTTCTCTTTGGTGGTGGTGGTGGTGGCGATGAGTGGCGCGGCGCTGGTCGCTTAAACGGCTTGCTGACTTCAGGTTGGTGCGGTGAGTTTTTCAGCAAACGCCTTAGCGTACTGTTGGTAATGATGCCTCAAACAAGCTTCTCGAGCGCATCTTCCATAAATCCTTGCTGCGCGCATAGCAAGGCCACTGTGAAGGGGAAGAAGATTTGCCCACGCTGTTTGAAGAATTGGGCATGGACCTGCTCAGCAATGATCCTCCCAAAATCCATCTTGATGCGCCACATGATGCAATAGATGGTCATCACCCTATCCTTGGAGATGGTGCTATCATGCGTTGTGGGCAACAACTTCTTCTTGATGAAGTAGAGCCACATATTGGCTTCAGGCGTCAGGCTAAGAGGCGACAGGGTTTTGATTCCTGTTGATGATGTATTCTATTTAGTCCCCACCTTTGCGATAACCTTTAACGCGTTGTTCATTTCTTCTGGTGTTGGCGTCTCAATGATTATGTTGCCTTCAGCGTTAGGATCATTTGGCAGATTGAACAAGGCGTTGACAGGCTCTGCTTGAAACGTTAGCACTTCATCGCCAACCTTCACTCTGTGCTTTGTTTTATGAGGCCGTCCTTCATAAAACGCTTGCACCGCTTCGATCTTCAGCGTGTGCGGCCCTTTAAAGAAGTCCTTCCACCCCAAGTCTATGATGACATCAGTTATGAACGTAGGCAATAGGGTGAGCTCTGGGAAGAGTGCCATCTCCATCAGCATAGCTGGCCGCAGTGACTTGGCTTTAGGCTCCTCCATCTTAGCCTTGCCTTTTTCTTTCCTTTTCTTCTCAGGGCGTTCAGCAGCCCCGTTTCCTTCTGCCTCTTTTCTCGCCGCACTCCTTTTGGCTGCAGCAGCCTTCCTCCTTTCTTCTTGGCGCATCTTTTGTTTTTCGTTGCGAATGGATTTGGTATTCGCTTTAATGCGCAGCGCTTTCTCCTCCCGCGCTTTTCTTTCGTTCTCAGCTTTTCTTGAAGCTCTCTCTCCAGCTGCTCCATATAGTCTTCTATTTGCTGTGAGTTTGGCGGAGTCACCCTCGCGTTCGCCGCGGCTTCTTCTAGTTGCTCATCGCGCAATTCCCTCTCTAGTGCAGTTGCGACGATGACGCTCTGGGCTTGATCTTTCAACTCCTTCAAGCCCTTCCTCACCTTCTCAGCTTTGGCAGCTACTTTGGCTGCCAACTCTTCATCCAATGCGGCATGATTGCTGGCCGCATGGCTTACTCCTTTCTTCTTTCTCCGAAGAGGCACCTCCTCTTCATCATCAAGGGCATCGCTAGATGCGACTGCCTTGTCTTGCTTCCTTCCTTGTTTCCCCTTTTCCTTAGCTGCCGCCTCGACTTCTCGCGACTGATCAACTTCTAAGTTGTCGAGGCTCTCCAATGGGCGCATGTTGGCGAGGATGTCACCAAATACCTCGCGCTCATCTTGGCGCCTGGCCTCACTTAATCCCACCATATCGCTTGATGATGGAGGGAGTGGTCTCATTCCCAACTCAGGGCTGTTGGACCTAACCTTCTCTGCAATGACTTCAGCTTTATTCTTCTTTGTTTTTCCAGAAGGTTGGGTTCTTTCCTCTCGTGGCGACGATGATCGTGAGAGTGCAGGTTCAGGAGGAAAAACCACGACGAGGGGCTCCGGGACCACGACAGTACTTGGTCGGAGGGCAGGCACGGGGGCGATTTGAGTGGGAATGTAGGTGGAAGGGATTATTGGTTGGCGGAGGGGATTTCAATCAGACTGATCCCCATTTGGCGACTGTGGGTGATTACTTCGTAGAGAGGTTGAATGTTTTTCGATTGGGAAGTTTGGAATGGAGTTTTGCCATCCATGGTGATAGGGGATGAAACGAAGGTTGTTGAACGGCTGTAGTTGAAAGAACTCGGACGTTTTGGCTCTCACTGGCAGCGAATTCGAAAGTTTCAGAGGTCGGCGAGAGAAAAGGGAATCGAAAGAGGCTGAAGACAAAGGTGGGGGATTTTATAGACCTGTTAGTGGGCACGTGGCTCCAAGCTGACGTCAGCGTAATGATGCCGCATTTAATGCGACAGACGTTTCAGGTGTGTCAGGCATGTCAGGCGGCGCATGCTATAGTACGTCTTTTCAAATTCCACTAACGGTCAAAAACCCCTCAGATACCCTCACCTGCATTGAAAATATGAGAATGATTTGAAATAAATTTCATCGCATTCCCAAATCTCAACGCATCACTCAATCGATTTTCCCAAGTATTATTCGCCAAATCATTAAAAGAGTCAAGCATTCTTGAAGCAAGCAAAAATTCATCAAAACTTGTAAAGTAAAATAAAGATAAAGAAAACTTAAAACAATAAAAACTAGAAAAGGAAAATCAAGTATGCGATAAAAACTAGAAAAGGAAAAACAAGATGCGTCCCTGGTTTGGTGTGCTCGTGGTCATCACAAGGAACATCCTTTACTCCTTATTTTGAGTTGCCAAGGTCTATGGAGATTTTTTCGCGATGAAAGTCCTCTCCATAATAGGCCTTAACCCTTTGACCATTTACTTTGAACGCATTTGTGCCATCTTCCGATGTGAGTTCGATGGCACCATGAGGAAAAACTTCCTTTATCACGAACGGCCCTGACCATCTTGATTTCAGCTTTTTTGGGAACAAACGCAGCCTTGAGTTAAATAAGAGAACTTTCTGTCCAGGTATAAGAATTTTCATACTCAGGCGTTAGTCGTGCCAACGCTTAGTTCTCTCTTTGTAAATTTTTGCATTTTCATAGGCTGCAAGCCTCCATTCCTCCATCTCATTTAATTGCAGCTTCCTTGCCTCTCTAGTGGCCTCTAAATCAAAATTCAGCTTCTTTGTGGCCCAATATGCCTTGTATTCCAGTTCCAACGGCAAATGGCATGGTTTGCCAAAGACGAGCGGGTATGGAGACATTCCGATTGGCATTTTGTACACAGTTCTGTACGCCCACAGCGCTTCATCTAACTTCTGCGCCCAGTCTTTCCTAGAAGTGTTGACTACCTTTTCTAGGATAGAGTTGATCTCTCTGTTGGAGATTTCTGCCTGCCCAGTTGTCTGAGGGTGATAAGTTGTTGCCACCCTGTGATGAACATTATATTTCAGCAGGAGCTTACTAATGATGCGATTTATGAAATGCGTACCTTCGTTGCTTATGAGTGCTCGAGGAGTGTCGAAATGAGTGAAAATATGCTTTTGTAAGAATTTCGATACCGTCATCGCATCGTTAGCTGCGCAAGAAATGGCTTCTACCCGTTTTGATACATAATCCACAACTACTAGGATGTAACTGTGGTCGCATGATGGTGGGAATGCGCCCATGAAATCGATGCCCCAGACGTCGAAGAGTTCTACTTCCAGAATTGAGTTGAAGGGCATTGCATCTTTTCCTGAGAGATTGCCAGTCCGCTGGCACCTATCACATTTTACCATAAATTTCCTTGCATCTTTGAAGAGCGTGGGCCAATAATACCCACTCTAAAGTACCTTGGCGACCGTGCGTTGACCTCCAAAATGACCACCGTAAGGGGATTCATGACATTGTGATAAAAGGCGATAGTAAGCAGTTTTGGGAACGCAAAGTCTGAAAATATGATCTGACCCCTGTTTATACAGTTGAGGCTCATCCCAATAATAGTACTTGCATTCATGCATTAATTTCTTCTTTTGTTGGGAATTATAATCTTCTGGAAACTGCTTGCAGACCAGGAAGTTTACTATATCCACATACCAGGGAGCGAAATCGTTGATGTTTAACACAGCTTCATCGGGGAAGCAAGCTCTCACTTCCTGTTGCTTTAAGTCAACCTCTCTGTTTTCTAATCGCGACAGATGATCCGCGACTTTGTTTTCAGTACCCTTTCTATTAACTATTTCTGCGTCGAACTCTTGGAGCAACAAAATCCATCTTATGAGACGCAGTTTAGCGTCCTTCTTGGTCATCAAGTCTCTGATAGCAGAGTGATCTGGACGACCTTGGATCCTAGCAGATAAGCCCTGAATTTCTCCATTGCAAACACTACCGCCAGTAATTCTTTCTCTGTAGTTGAATAATTCCCCTGAGACTCGTTGAGAGTTTTGCTGGCATAGGCAATGGGATGCAAGACTTTGTTCTTGCGTTGAACTAGAGCGGCTCCCATCGGATAGTCGCTTGCATCACACATAAGTTCAAAGTGTTGTGTCCAATCAGGTGCGACTAGTATAAGAGTCGATATCAACGCTTGCTTCAGGGCGTCGAAGGCTATTAAACAGTCATTGTCAAATTTGTATTCTCGGTTCAGCTCCAATAACGCACACAGAGGTCGTGCAATTTTGGAGAAGTCCTTGACAAACCGCCTATAGAAACCTGCATGCCCCAAAAAGCTACGTAAGGTTTTCACATTGGCTGGCGGTGGGAGCTTCTCTATGGCTTCAATTTTTGCTCTGCCAACTTCTAAGCCATTTTTGGATACCTTATGGCCTAGGACGATTCCTTCTTGTACCATGAAATGGCACTTCTCCCAGTTTAGGACAAGGTTGGTATCCTCACATCTTTTCAATACCGATTCAAGGTTGGCAAGACAGTCGTCGAAAGAGTCTCCAAAAACAGAGAAATCATCCATGAAAATCTCGACGGACTGTTTTAGAAAATCGAAGAAAATTGCCATCATGCATCGTTGAAATGTTCTGGGCGCGTTACATAACCTGAGTGGCATGCGTTGAAATGAGAACGTGCCATAGATGTAAAATCATAATTTGATTATAACCCGAGTAACCATCCCCATTCCCCGCCAGCCTGTCAAGCATTTGATCAATGAAAGGCAATGGGAAATGATCCTTCTTTGTTGCGGCATTGAGCTTACGATGGTCTATACATATACGTCATCCCGTCACAGTGCGCGTTGGGATGAGTTCGTTGTTTTTGTTTTGAACCACCGTCATTCCTCCCTTCTTAGGGACGCATTGTACTGGGCTTACCCACCTACTATCGGAAATGGGGTAAATGATGCCCGCGTCCAACCATTTAATAATCTCCTTCTTAACCACTTCTTTCATTGCAGGATTTAGCCTGCGTTGATGTTCAACAGATCCTGTTTTTCCTTCTTCAAGACGAATTTTATGCATGCAATAAGAGGGACTGATTCCTCTTATATCAGCGAGCGTCCATCCTATTGCTTTGATATATTTCTTCAGTACCTCCACTAGGGCGACTTCATGCTTTGGTATTAGTGAGGCCGATATGATAACTGGCAGTTTGTTATCATCGCCAAGGTAGGCGTATTTCAGATGTGCTGGAAGCTCTTTCAATTCCAGCACTGGAGGCTTCTCCAGGGAAGGCCTATTTTTACAGGTTTGGCCTTCTACTCTGAGTGATTCAAACTCCCTTTTTATCATCGCACAACTAAGTTCAGCAATTTGTGCACTCAACTCTTTGCTTTCATCGTCATCGCATTCACCATCATTTTATTCTTCTTCAAGATTCTCAATGTCAAACAGATCAATGGCCTGACATTCTTCCGGTTCATTTGGATATTCCAATGCCTTTGAAATGTTGAACCGTATTTCCTGTTCGTTGACCTTCATGGTAATCTCTCCTTTTTGTACATCAATAGAAGCTTGTCCTGTGGCCAAAAAAGGTCTGCCCAAGATGATGGGCACCTCCTTGTCGGCTTCGTAATCAAGGATTATGAAGTCAGCAGGCAATATGAACATGTCAACCCTGACAAGTACATCTTCTATTTTTCCCTCAGGTCTCACAGTAGATCGATCTGCCAACTGTAATGTTACAGTTGTCGGTTGAGCTTCCATTCCCAGCTTCTTGAAAATTGATAAGGGCATCAAATTTATGCTAGCACCCAAGTCGCAAAGGGCCTGGCCTATTTTGACGCCTGCTATTAAGCATGGTATTGTGAAACTCCCTGGATCTTTTCTTTTGATAGGCAGGCGATCTCGAAATAAGGCGCTACATTCTTGTGTCAACGCCACCATTTCTGGTCCACCTATGCTACGTCTTTTGACCAATACATCCTTGAGGAATTTCACGTAAGATGGCATCTGTTTCAATGCTTCTAACAAAGGGATGTTGATGTGTAGTTGTTGCAACACATCAAGAAAGCGTTGAAATTGGCGCTCATATTTCCTTCTTTTCAATCGCTAGGGGTATAGAGGTTGGATTTCTGGTGTTTGCGAGCTCGATGCCTCTCTTGAAGAGTTCTTGCGTTGGTCGCAACCTTCAATAGTTGGGTCGGGTTTATCACAGCTAGAAGTTGTTTGATTGGTTTCTTCTTGGGGTTGAATAGGGTTAGATGAATTTTTGGTCATATTCCGTGGTGTCAGATTCTCTGTTAACGGTTTTCCACTCCTCAGTGTCACTACTTGACACTGTTCTTTTTCTGAGTTTCCGCATGCCGAGTGGCTTCTGTATTACTGGGCAACACCCTTGGTGGTCTGTTTCTCAGCTCTCCAGCCAACTGCCCCAACTGAAGTTCCAGATTTTTAATAGATGACGCTTTTCCTTGCAGCAAGGCGTCATTCTTTTGCATATATTGCTTGAACATCTCTTCAAGCGATGAATTAGAACTTGAAGGTGGTTGGGGGTGTGATTGTTGCTGGTTTCTTTGCTGATGAAACCTAGCTTGCCCTCTTTGGTTATTTTGTTGACTACTAGATGGTTCCCCACTTTGTTGGTTTCCTCCCCAGGAGAAGTTTGGATGGTTTCTCCATCTGGGGTTGTAAGTGTTTAAGTAAGGGTTATTTCGAATAAAACATACACTTTGTGGGTTATGCGGGCACAACTCGTATGAGTGTGGTTCACCGCATTCTTGACAACTGGAATGGTTCACAGCGTTGACTTGATTATTGTCTCCGCTGTTCACTTGATTCAACGCCATTGATTGTAGCAAAGTTGTCATAACAACCATTTGACCTTGTAGAGCTGCAATCGTCTCTCCTTCAACATATTTTCCCCTACGACAAGAACGGGAGCCATATCCATTATCTTCCCATTCAACGTGATTTTGGGCTATCCTATCCAAGATTTCCTTGGCTTCAGTGTAGGTCTTCCCAAGCAATCCTCCTGCAGCTGCAACGTTTGCTTGAGTCTGTGAAGCTTCATTAAGCCCGTCGTAGAAGGTTTCCATCTGCACACATTCTAGGAAACCATTATGTGGGCAATTTCTGATCAAATGCTTGAATCTGGTCCACGCGTCGCTGAGAGTTTCACGATCCTTTTGCTGGAAGTTGGCTATCTCTCTTCTCCTTTTAGCATTTTCCGTTGGCGGGAAGTATTTGCGCATGAATTTCTCTATCATTTGATCTCATGTTCTAATTTCACCCGGCTCCAACGAATACACCCATTTTCTTGCACTATCTCTTAAAAAAAGGGAAGAGCGTCAGTCTGATTTCCTTTTCTGTTATATTTGGGAAGATAAATATGTTACAGATCTCTATGAAGCTTTTTAAATAGGCGTGCGGATCCTCAGCAATGGATCCTCCAAATTGCCTCGCAGTTTGGAGCATCTGGAGCATTACTGGTTTCATTTCGAATCTGGCCCCCTGGAATATTGGTCGCATGATTCCAGGAGAAAAGTCATAGAGGTTGAGTGACGCGTAATCCCTGATTGGCCTATTTCTGTCATAAGCCAGCAGTAGGGGATTTGCGGCAGCCAGCGCGTCATTTGCGTTCCAAGTAGCGTTTAGATTGTTCATCATATTGTTCGCAAGTTCAGCTGGGTTAATTTGTCGATCCGCCATGTTTTCTTTACTTTTCTTCCTTCGCTTCTGATTTTGTCGATTTCTTCGTTTGAAAGACCGTTTGATCTCTGGGTCAATGGGGAGCTCAGGCTTGTTGCCTCTGCCCATGCATTGTTTGCGATGTCTGCAGCTGAACTTCGCAATACGCCTTTGATCGAATAACTGCACAGAAATCACACAAGATTTAGAAAACACAAATGGCTAATGAAAAGTCCCCGGCAACGGCGCCAAAAACTTGTTGCGTTCATAAAGCACAATGCATAACTATGGTATACATGCGTACTTCTCCACTAATTGGCTAATATGGGTAATGGCATGCGGTGAACACAAGCTTTATCTAACTTAAATCCAAGTGTAAATTCAAGTCAGAAACCTGGTGAGTCGAGGGTCGAACTCAGGGACTTTTCTGCTTTTGTGAGTTTAACCTTGCGGTGACAACTTATGCGATGAATGTCTATACAAAGGGGGAGAAATATGATAACTAATCTAAAAGATAATTACAGTACAAGAGAGTTAAGCGACGAGCAAAGGGGATTATGATGTTTGTGGATGAAGCATTTTTCTACTCAAGTAGCATGCGACGGCATTTGATAATTAATCTCAATAACAGTCAAGAATTTCTACAGCATGCGTCTTATGCCTAAGTAGCGGTGTCAATCACGTACTTTTCATAGCAACCTCTCGGTTCATAATCTATACTTTTTCTTATCTCTAAGATACATGCGATGAATGACAAGTTAAATGTTTCACCTTATCTCTAAGATGTTAATTCTCACTACTTAATGCTTTTTACACTTTCTTTACCCTCTCAGGCAAGAACTCAAGCTTAAACGTATCTCTCAATAGTTTAAAGCGAGGATTAATGATGCATTAACTAGTGAAGCCGCTAAACATGCATAGATTCACACTTTAATTAGCTTTTCCATACTATCAAAAAGAGTAATATGCAAACAAGCAAGTAGATGAATGAAATATGTGGACTTGTATTGATGTTTGAATAAGAAATCTTTCAAAAGCAATTCAAAATACAAATACAAGAGAAGCACTATGATGAAGATGTCGGGCCGTTGAGTCAATCTCTTGATCTCACTGGCTTGAGAACAGTTGCTTGATAAAGATGCTTCAAGGTTGAAAATGGCTCTAGCTTTTCTAAGAAAAATTCTGGATTCTGTATTCAGAATTCTGTAGAGAAAAGCTTGCTGAGTTGATAATGGCGATGCTCGTCTCTCTCTCGGAGAAGCTGATCTCTCGAGTCAAACAACCCCTTCTTCAGTTTTTAAGCTGACTATTTATAGGCGTCAATATAACTTCTCTGCAATGATTTCCTGACGCATGCATTAAATTCCATGTCGTGTTGTGCTGCTTGCTTTGTCGCAAGTACATTGGCTCTGCCATGAATCTGTCTAATCAGCTACCAACTTGTTCTGTGGATTTGACAGTCGCCGCCTAAGCGTGTCAGATCTTTTAGCGTTCATCGCATAGTTTATGTTGGTCGCCTCTTCTATGATTATGCGATCATGGTTGCAGCAGTTCTTCAGCTTTTGTACTTTTTCTCTTTATTTTTGCGTTGAAACAAGGAAATTTCCGTGAATTCTGTTTTATGGCATTTGTAAATATCTGGTCGTAATGCATGCTTGTTTGCTATGATTTATATCATATTTCTATCATTTCCTTGTGAATTTCTCTAATTGTTTTAAAGAAAATAATAGAATAACTTGTATTTCTATAATTTATCAAGAGGCCAGGGATAAACAAGCGTCATCGCAGCAAAAAGTATTAAGGGCTAGGGATAAACAAGCGCCACAGGATAAAGAATGAGCTGGAGGCCAGGGATAAATAAGCATCATCGCAGCAAAAAAGATGTCAAGGGCTAGGGATAAAACAAGCGCCTCATGACCAAATGAAAATGAAAGCTAGAGGCCAGGGATAAACAAATGTCTTCACAGCAAAAATAAAACGCTAGGAACCAGGGATAAACACGAACTACAACAACAAAAGAAAAAACGTTGGGATCCAGGGATAAACAAGCACTGCCACAGCGTAAAGATGTCCAGGGCCAAGGATAAACAAGCGCCTCATGACAAAATAAAAACGAGCTGGAGGTCAGGGATAAACAAGCACCATCATAGCAAAAATAAAACATTGGGGCCAGAGATAAATAAGCACCACCACAGCAAAAGGTGTCAAGGGTCAGGGATAAACAAGCGCCTCATGACAAAATAAAAACAAGTTGGAGGCCAAGGATAAACAAACGCCATCACAGCAAAAGTATAAGAATAGACGTCAATCATGATTGCTCACATGCATATATGTGTTTGCTATTGATATGTCCATTTTGACGCCATTTTATTGTTATTATTATTTAACTTTTCTCATAACTTGGCAATGCATTAAACTTTTGTCCTAACTTGAAGTTTCCAAACAAAAAAGTGATGCTATTTGACTCAAGAACCCTCAAACATCAAGCGAGGAAATAATTTTTTTTTTCAAAAAAACAATATTGAAGCATGTCTTAACAAATTTTTTTTTTTTGACAAAAATATTAATACAAAAATTCTCATATACAAATTTCCCTAGTATTTATTCACAACTTTGAAAAAAATAACAAGGTCTTGAGGCTACTTTCTTTAAAAGAGCTTCTTTTTATATATAAAAAGGGTAATTACACTTAACCTTTTGCTCCCTTATTGACCACCAAATGATGTTAAGTCATGAAAAAAATAATATATCTCCATCTTTGTCTAAAGACAAAAAGTACCAATTTTTTTTCCTTTTTTTTTTTGTTTTTTTAATGTGGATCATTTTGATAAGAATGAACCTTCATTTCTTTTGTTGCCACAATGCTTCAATGGTAAACTTGACCATGTAAAATAGGTAAGGTGAGGCTTGATGTGCTAAAACGGTTCCATATACTATTTGAATTACCTTTAAAAGTATTTTATAGCATCACTTTATTTGGACTGACTATTTTTTAATCTCAATTTTGCAAGAACGACCATTATGTGATTTCAAAGGATAATAAACTCAAAGAATGACTTTCAAGTTATAGAACAAGAAAAGTCCTTTTTTTTTCTTAAGAGTGGATGGTGAGAACGAACAATTGTCGTTTCTCGAAAGAAAATTTGAACAAAAGAAGAGCGACAAAATAAAATGTGACACTTGAGGACAAGAATGTACATCTGAATGGAGAAACAAAAATCATGTATATTTGAATAAAAGGTATCGAGGGAATGAGGGGGTGCAAATCATTCCTTTAGACAACTAACCTAAAACTTGATGGCATAGCTTCCCAAGGTTTCTCTCATGTGACGTAATGAATTGGTCGAGTATGCTAGCAGGCATACGACCTCTTTCTCGAGCACGACATGGCAATTTCATCTCCTTGTATTTTTTGTGCATCTTGTATTTGCGTCGGTATTTGTTGAAGGCTGCTCCAACAAATATGTTAACTTTATCCATATATGATCAAATTTGTAAGTTTTTCTCGACAAAAAATGAAAATGCTCCAGCTACATTTATGCCCTCTTGGATATTCTGTTTGTTTTAACATTAAAAGAAAAACTAGTGGCTGAATTCCAAAATATCATTTTGTGCTCATTAGTCCTTGATTTATTTTTTTTTTTTTTTTTGTTTTTTTATGCATTATTTTGCTCTTTTTTTTTTTTTTTTGCATATTTTTGCACCTTTTTTCATCATTTTTTTTTGCACTTTTTGAGTACTTTGATGCTTCACATTGTACTTGATTATGTTGCACCTTGGATCTAAAAGAGATTGGAGTTCTTTGATTGTGAACTCCTTATTTGCCGGCACTTTAATCTTGAAGTTGACTCCTTAATGAGATCTTGAGGTTGCTAGCACATCTAATCCTTGAATTGTTGTCTTCGGAAAATGACTCGCATTAATGGAGAGATGATGCAAATAGGATTGAAATAAGTGGGGTATTTGGTCAAGAAAGATGTTAAAGAAAATGAACGTCGATTTTGAAAGCACAATAAAAGTGTAAGAACTATGCTTGTCATTGAGAAACTTGAGATTACCAAATTAGAGTCAATAAAAAATGAGTGCCACTTATCACTTTAAAAGTTGCCTCCTAGCATATGGGTCATGGTTTTGTAAGGCAAACAAATTTATGGATAAGGATCAATGTTAGAATAAATGACTGCCCCATTATAGTAGTGTTACAATATTGGTCAAGAACAAAATGGTCAACTGCCCCACTAAAAAGTTATGGTGTAGGGGGTAAGGTTCTTGTTTAGCTCAAAGCTCAAGTCTGAATGTCAAGAATAAAAAAGTGGTATCACTCTTTAGGAGTAAAGGTAAATCGAAGATATTGGAAAATGGACAGGACAGTGAATGATAAGGGTGTAATGGAATGTGGTCAATGTGGAGCTCTGGTAGGCAAAAGGGAGCTTGATATGAAACACATATGAGATTGTTCAAATTTTCAAATGATGACACTCACTTATTTTTTCTTTCTCTTTTTTTTTTTTTTTCCTTTTTTTTTCAATCCTCCCCATTTTTAAAGACTTCACCATTTTTAAACATGATATAAATCATCCATTCATCTACAAAGGAGATCAAGGCTAAGTGAATTGGCATTTCATTTATTTAAAAAAAAATGTTAATTTATAACCCAAGATTTTTTTTTTTTTTTTTTGTATTTTGCACTTTTAGCAAGTAAGAAAATGTATTTTATATTATTAACAAACAAATAAATGTGTCACTTTAATTGGTATGATGTGTAAACCCAAAATAAACTAAATGTTTGACTATTAGATTATGTAAGCCTATTATTTACATGTAAAGAGATTTCAAAAGGAAAAAGCTAAAAAAAATGTATTCTAATGGCGATGCAACATTAATTCAAATGAGTGGGTGGTAATGAAATGACTCTTCAATGGTAAGTTACATGCATGCAAATGAGATAATATGGAGATGGACAAATGATACAAATAAAAAACTGTGAAAACAAAGTCACAGAAATAGACTAAATAAGCATAGTACCCAATATCATGAAATTCTAAACAAATGGTTAATTCTAAGGTCATTAATGATGAAGGTCCCCAAATCGGACAAAAGGCACACATGACGGAATGACCAAATTGAGTGAGGATTTTTCATGAGCTTGCATGGGAGCATAAGCTCCTCGAAGGTCAACACTACTCACTCCTCGATTCTAAACCTAATGGGTAAAGCCCGGGTAGAAGCCTTGTGAATGTGTGTGCAAAAATAAAATACTCAAGAAATACACACATAATAAATTAAAATCAAAATTAAAGAATAAAATTATTCAAGATAAAAGAATGAAATGGTCAAACTCTCAAGGTGGAACCTCATGTCCCTAGTGGAGTCGCCAAGTTGTCGCCACGTGCTCGAGACAACGCGGAGCGGCTGACGTCCTTAAAAATGATTTAATTTTAAAAGAAAATACAAAGGAGTCGCCACCGATCTTTTTTACGGTGTGATGGGACATTGAAATAAAATTAACAATATTTTAATAAAAAATAATAAAAATGATCTGCGAAAACTAGAGTTGAATTCAGGAGTCATTTGTGCATGGGGAAGGTGTTAGCACCCCACAACACCCGTTTAGAAAACGGTGGCCAAATTTCAAATCTTGAATTAAAAATTATTCTTTAAAGAAAACCAATTGGGAAAGAAAAAGTTTTAAAACAAATGTCTTATTTTACCCCTCATTATTACAATATTTGAAGTAATGATCCCGTAAAATAAGTGGGAGAAAATTCTATCAATTAGGCTACGCTAGAATTAAAGAAAAATTTCTCACCTCAAGAAATTGAGAAAATATTATAATTTCTCAAATCCGTCGTAGGAATAGCCTTTTAATAATTTTTTTAAAACATTAATTAAATTTATTTTTTTCTTGAGATCAAATCTCGGACTCCCAAAGATGTGATCACTCACCTCAAGAATTCTAGGAAATCGAACTCCCAAATTTCCTAGATTTCGTCTTAGAAATTTTTTTAAGGACAACGGTATCAAAAACCAAATTCTTAGAAATTTTGATTAGGAAACCATTGGAAATAATATTTTAAGTTTTTAAAGGTTCAAAAACACCAAAGAGTGTAATTTAAAGAAAAATTTAAATGATTTAACAGAATTTTGATAAGAGGTTTAAAAACTTAGAGAAGTGTTGATTAGAAATGAAAATCAATTCAGATGTGAATATTATATAAACAAATAGGAGTAAGAAAGCATAATATAAGCTAAATGAACATACAGTGACATATTAAAAATTTAATGAAAACATATTGGAGATCGACCTCGGACTTCCAAATAATCGACTCCTCAACTCAAGAATTCTAGAAAATCGGACTCCCAAATTTCCTAAATTCTATCGTCGGCTTTTTTTTAGAAAGGAGATTACAAAATAGAGAGGTTAATCAATGATACAATTTACAAATTAAAACGACATATATTAAATTAACAACAATGACAATAATTAAATAAAAATAACAAAAAAAAAATATTGAAAAATAGATGATACACTACCAAAATATGCCAAGATATATGAATAAATAAATAGGTTAGACATAACAATAGATAAATAAAAATTAACAATAAGATAAATTGCTAAAATAAAACTAAATAATAAAATTAAAATTAATAATAATAATAATAATAAAGAAAATGAAAATAAAAGGAAAAATAAAAGGAAAGGGACACAGACTCCTTAAAACTATATAAAAAACATTTGAAATTTTAAAAGTGAAGAGTAACATACCTTCGTGAAGAAATGTTGTGGTTGCCATAAAAAAAAGTGTAGTTATTTGTTGAAGAAAAGAAAAGAAGAAGTTGAAAAAACAAGAAATAAAAAGGAGGAAGATAATGAGAGAAAAAGATTGAATATTTTGGAGAGAAGTAAAAAAAGAGTGAAATGGGGATTTCAACTTAAAGTGTTTTTTTAAACCCTTAAAAAAAGCTTTAAAAATGTGTATATATATAGAAAGAAGTTAATTATAATTATTATTATTATTATTATTATTATTATTATTAAAAAAAAAGAGAGATGGATGCCACCCATCCCATCTCCTTATTTTCATCTCTATTTTTTAAACACTTTTTTTAGCCCTTTTTGAAGGAGAAGATGAACATGAAAAAAAAAGGGTAAAATAAAATGAAAAAAGAAGATGAAATAGACAGAATAGTAGATCTACATTCACATAATTAAGATAAATATAAAAAGGAAAGAAATAATAGTAATAAAAATTATTTTTCCTTATAACTTTTTCTTTCTCTCTATTTTTTTAGATCTAAGAGAGAAGAAGAAGATTGAAGGTTGGAATCCAAACAAGAAGTCGCTCGAGGTGTGGATCCTTGGACAAAAAGCCTTACCAAATGCAACCTCTAACTAAAGCTCATATTCTTCTTGGTGTTCTGAAATTTCGAAAATTTTGGGATCATTTTGGAAACTCTATAATTTTTCTCTCTAAGACTTGTATCCTTCTAAGTGGAATCTCTAGAACTTTTCTCTATGTGATTTTTTTCTGTGTAAAAAAATCTCTTCTAGGGTTTCCTTTTTGGTTGAGAAGAGAATAAGGAAAATGGGTGTGGTGGCTAGGTTTTTGTGGAAGAGAAAATGAGGATGTGGGGGCTGTTGTGGATGGAGCCTCCTTCGGGTTTTTTTGTGTGGAGAAAGATGGAGTTTATAAAACTCAAAACAATTCCATAATTGCATTTTTCTTTTTAATGAAATTTATTTCAAATTTGAGATTTTGTCAAACATAGCCTAAACTCAAAAATGAAGGAAACTTTTAGGCAGTTAAAACCAAATTCAAAATTTTTTATATTTGCTTTGTTTTTTTTTTTTTTTTACCCTAACCAACTTGGTTACTTTAACTAAACTAAAATAAAAGCTACAAATTAGCATAAAAAGGTGGATAAATAATCAAAATTAGATTATAAAAATTAATCTAAAAATAAATTAATTTAAATAAAGTTGAATAAAAATAGGTGGCTACACCCATTATTGATTATAGTGAAAATTTTGACTTCGGTTCGTGGTTTTTTACTCCTTACATTGAGGATGTTTTTCTACGTTAAAATCATTTGTGTCTTTGCTTGATAATTATTATTATTTCTAGTTGATTAAATTCCTATTAGATTCACACAAGAGGGGATAATTGATCCTAAAAATATAGTGTTTATCCCAACAAAGTGATATCAAAGCCTTGATTAAATTAAATTTGATTGCCTTGTGTTGAATATGGATACTAATTCAACGAAGATGGTTACCCTTAATGAGTCAAATTAATTATCAAGTTTGGAAAAGAAAGATGGAAGATATTTTATATGTGAATGATTTGCATCTTCCAGTTTTTTCTAAAGAGGAGCCTGGCGATAAAACGAATAAGGAATGTGAATTATGTCATAGGGAAGTGTTTGGGATTATAAGACTTTTGGTAGAATATAATTTTCTAAACCATATTGGTGAAGAAACTCATGCACAGACTATGTGGAACAAGCTTGAGTTGCTATGTGCCCATGTTATTGATTGAACAAATGATGGCGTTGAATATCAAGATGGAACACCCATATTAGATCACTTGAATACATTCTAACTTATCATTAGTTATCTAGAATGAGTATCAAGTTTAAGGATGAGATACACGGGTTATGGGTCCTTGTTACATTGACGAACTCGTGAGAGACATTTAGAACTTCCTTATCGAACTCAGCCCCAGATGGAGTACTAAGTATGGACTTAGTAAAAATAGTGTGTTTAATGAAGAGCTGAAGAAGAAAGTCATAGGGCTCTTCTTCACAGTCAGATGTTCTTGTTATTGTAAGAAAGTGGAGGAGTAAGAGTAAAGGTTCGACAAGTAAAGACAGAGGAAAAAGTAAGAGTGGCTAGTTTGCAAATGTTGAGTGTCATTATTGTGGTGTGAAAGGGCATATAAAGAAGCACTATAAAAAATTAAAAGGGAAAATAAAAACGATAAAGGCAAGGAAAAGAAGAATGGAGATAACAGTGATGTAGACACAATTACTGTAACCATCAAAGATTTTTTCATTTTATTCGACGAAGATGTTATAAATCTTGCTACATAACAAAGTAGTTGGGTGATTGATAGTGGCGCCTCAGTTCATGCTACATCCAATAGGAATTTCTTTGTATCCTATACACCTATTGATTTCGATAGTGTTAGGATCGGCAATGACGGATCAGCAAAAGCAATTGGCATTAGACATGTCCACTTGGAGAACAAGAATGGTTCTAAGCTAATTTTGAAGAATGTGAAACACATTCCTGATATTCGCATGAACTTAATTTGCACATGAGGTAAGCTTGATGAAGAAGGATTCTTCAATACCTTCTATAACGGTAAATGGAAGCGACCAATGGGGTGTGTATGAGTGGCGTACATGATCGATGAAGTAATAAACTTGGAGTATTCCAAGTGTCGAAACCCACATGACTAAATTGAGCTTAGATTATTTATGACTATGGACCAATGAAACCAAGGTAACAAGTGAAAAAGTTGTATCGTGGTAGGTGAAAGAAAACTTAAAAATAATAAACAATAGTAATTAAACAGGGAAAAATAATGCTAGAACTATTCGAGTGTTGTGTCTTAGGTGACGTGACTGCATCATACCTATTCGGTCTTGTGTCAAGTTCCTTTAGAAGTTCTAAACAGCTAATGCCTAATGTTTCCATGGTTAGTTGGATCTTAGATTAATTTAAGTTCAGTTCTTTTATCATATGGTGTGCCTTATTTCTAAGGTGACGTGACCATCCTATTAATTTCTAGGCTCATAGTCTCATATCTCTTTGTGACATCCGCTTACACCCTAAACTTCTCAGCATTAGATCGTTAAATTAAGTGGCCAGTTTAATTTACTAATTTTAACTTTTAAATCAACAAAGAGAATGTGTCAAACAAGGGGGTATGAAGTGCAATATAACCTAAGCCATAACAACCCTAAGGCTTTCACATTGCCAAACCCCTAAAAATATTTAGCTCACGGCTTTTGATAAAATAATTAACTTTATTATATCATAAATCATAGCTACAGCGTGGAATCCTATTGGTAGAAATAAAATGATGAAATAACAATAATTACTACAAAATAATGTAGGAAAAATACAACTCAAGAGGCATGAACAAATCCTCAATCTCCTAGTCTTTCCCTAGGTTGCGTCCCCTTTTTCAAGGAAGAATCGTTCCTACCACACGTTTTTACGGGATAAGATAACCTAGAGCCGCTACGCCTTAGAGAGACTTTCGTTCTTCAGGCTATTGACTTGGAGAAACTTAAGAAAATGTCCACGAGCTGGAAAATGACAGAAAAATGGTGAGAATTTGTGATGGTCTCGGCGATGGAGAGTTGGTGTCCAAAATGGAGAGTTTCTTCTCCTTTTAAAGGCCCCAAATCTGTTGAAGAGGGCCGAGATTCATGTTCTGAGGGTTTACCAGGCGAAATCAGAGGTGCCCAGTTGATAAAATCGTGAAAATCACGACTGCTTTTGACTGGTTCGAATTTTGAAAATTTAAGGCTCGCTAGTGCTGGTGCATCACTCACTACTGCAGGGGCATCAGATGGAATTTTTACAAAAACAGCCCGCAACTTGTAAAAATACACCAAATCCGCAAATAGCATCTTTTAAGCATAATTAATCATTATTAAGCTCATTTAAAATGGTTAAGACAAAAGTTAGGATAAAATTCATGCAAGAGCCCATTTTTCATATTAAAAGTGTACAAATAAGAGCTTAATTTCATGCATTTCATGGCATGAGTCAGGAAGCTTACTAAAGACTCTATGGTGGTAGCTAAGGGATAGAAATATTCATCATTGTATTATATGCATACTAAGATCATTGATTGTGATATAAATACAGTGAATGATGAAGAGAGTGTTGAGCTTTGGCATAGTAGATTCAGTCACATTAGTGAGAAGGGTTTGAAGATATTCGCCAAGAAAAATCATCTTCATGATATAAAAAATGCACCTCTAAAGGGGAGTCTTCATTGTTTAGCAGTAAAGCATACTAAAGTTACCTTTAAGTCATCTTAGTATTCAAGAAAACCAAATATACTAGATTTGGTACATTCTGATGTGTGTGATCCTATGAAAATAAAAACATTTGGAGGTGCATGTGTCATATTTTGTGACGTTTATTGATGACCATTCAAGGAAAACATGGGTTTATACCTTGAAGACTAAAGATCAGGTGTTACAAGTGTTTAAACAGTTTCATGCCCTTGTTGAGAGAGAAACTGGTAAAAAACTAAAGTGTATTAGGAGCATTAATGGAGGTGAATCTTGTGGACCTTTTGATGAGTATTGCAGAAATCATGGTATTCGACATTAAAAGACACCTTTTAAGACTCCTCTGTTAAACGAGCTAGTAGTTGAGAGAATGAACAAAACACCGTCGAGAAAGTGAGATGTTTGCTTTCACAGTCACAGTTATCAGAATCATCCTGAGGTGAAGCCTTGAATACAGGATACGAAGCTGACCAACTTAGAAGACAATGAGATTTTATAAGAGAAAAATGAACCTCAACAAGCTCAAACCAGCTTAAATGAAACTCATGTTGAAAATCAATGGGAGGCCACTCAAAGTCAACCCAATCATGAGGCAATCATTATGTCATAAGGACCAATGACAATAGCTAGATCTAAAAGACTTCAAGAAGGATTAAATGCTTACTTCTATGTTAAATTTCTAGCCCTTGATGAAGAGTTGCAACCTTTAAAGCTTCAAGAGTCATTTGGACACCTAAGAGTCATAATGAATCTAAAATCAAGATTCATTCACATATTTAATGTTACATGTATTTACTTAGTTTTATGTATTTGTATTTTTTAGAGTAGTTGAAGGGTTTTAGATGAATTTAGACAATATAGAAGAAAAGTTGTGTCCTTTCATAATGTATTTTCAATTAGTTTACATATTGTATCTTCACAATAGGTTTTTCCTTTATCATGTTTAGAGAATATACATGATTGCTTTCCATTCTTCTTCCTTTGTCAACTAGAGATGTGTATGATGAACAATGTAAGTTAGGGTCAATGAGAGTGGAAGTTGAAAAAAATGTGAAAGAGGAAAAGAATACTTTGGGTGAAAAAAGTAAAAGAGAAAAGATTTTGAAAGAAAAAGAGAAAATTCATAGTAAGAGTGAGAAAAATCATTGTGAAGAAAAAGAAAGAAAAACAATCCAAAGAGAGAAAAGAAAGAACTGAGTCTGATAGTTAGAAATAGTGATGTTAGAAAAGCTTTGTTTTCAACAAAATCAATCTTTGTACTTTTGTGCAAAGGGCAATATTTTCTAATTAATGACTAAAAAACTTCTTTGCCTAGTGTTTTTCTTAGTTTGTTGCAGGAATTTAAGGACATTTTTCCTGAAGATCTATCAAGTGGGTTACCACAACTTAGGAGAATTGAGCACCAAATTGACTTCCTTCTAGGAGCTGTCATTCTGAATAGGCCAACGTATCAAGCTAATCCTACAAAGAAAAGAAATTCAAAAGCATGTTGATGAGTTGCTTGCCGAAGGATATGTGAGGGAAAGTCTAAGTCCTTGTTCTGTTCCCGTCATCTTGGTTCTAAAAAAGGACGGATCCTGGAGAATGTGTGTGGATTGTAGAGCCATCAACAGGATTATGGTAAAGTATCGTCATCCTATACCTAGACTTAATGATATGTTAGATGAATTGCATGGATCTATTTTGTTTATTAAAATTGATCTTAAGTATGGATACCATCAAATTAGGATGAAAGTTGGTGATGAATGGAAAATTGCATTTAAGAACAAACATGGATTGTATGAGTTGTTAGTTATGTCTTTTGGTCTTACCAATTCACCTAGTACATTTATGCGTCTCATCAATCATGTTTTGTGTGAATACATAGGAAAATGTGTAGTAGTTTACTTTGATGATATTCTGATTTATTCAAAATCTTTAGAAAACCATGTGGAGCATGTTAGGAAGGTTAGCATTGGGAAAAGCTCAGTCGTTTTCCAATCTGAAAAAATGTGCACTTTGTCTAGATAAGATTAACTTTCTTGGATTCGTTGTTTCTGCAAATGGTATTGATCAAGTTGATAGTGAGAAAGTTAAAGCTATTCAAGAATGGGCACAACCTAAAAATGCTAGTGAAGTTAGATCTTTTCATGGATTAGCTAGTTTTTATAGGAGGTTCATTAAGGACTTTAGCAACATTACTACACACTAAATGAGATGGTTAAAAAATATATTTTCAAATGGGGAGAATCTCAAGAAAGGACATTTAGTGTTTTGAAAGAAAAATTAAGTTCTACACCTTTGTTGTCTTTGCCTAACTTTGAAAATACATTTGAAATTGAGTGTGATACTAATAGAATAGAGACTGGAGTAGTTTTAATGCAAGAACAAAAATTCATTATGTCTTTAGCGAGAAATTGAATGGTGCTGCTTTGAACTATCCAACTTATGACAATGAGTTATATGCTTTGATAAGAGCATTACAAACTTGGCAATATTAATTATAGCCAAAGGAATTTGTCATCCATACCGATCATAAAAGTTTGAAGCATCTTACAAGTTAAATTTCGTCATGCTAAATAGGTTGAACTCATTGAATCATTTCCTTATGTGATAAGGTATAAAAGTGGTAAGGAAAATATTGTTGTTGATGCTTTATCTAGAAGATATAGCTTGTTATTGACTTCATCTTTGAAATTGATGGGATTTGAGTTTTTGAAAGAAATGTATGAAAATGATTACGATTTTAGTAATTTATTTTCCCAATGTGTGAATAGATTAGCAGTAAATAATTTTTATGTTTTTTATGGGTTCTTATTTAGGAAAGATAAATGTTGCATTTCTAAGAGTTCATATAGAGAATTGCTTGTTAAGGAAGCACATGGGGGTGGTCTAATGGGTCACTTTTTTAAATCTAAAACATATGATGCACTCAAGAGTCATTTTTATTGGTCATACATGCAACATGATGTTCACAAAGTTTGTAGTACATGTATTACATGTCAAGAAGCTAAATCTAAGCCTAGACCACGTAGATTGTACACACCTTTGCTTGTTCCTAATGCACCTTGGACTGATTTGTCTATAGATTAAATTTGTAGTCTACCCAGGACTAGAAGAGGGCATGATAACATGTAACAACCCGAGTTTAGGAGGGGGACATGAATGAATCGAGATCACATCTCAATGAGAGGGATCCTAAAAATATGAAAGTATGGTTAAGAAAAGCTTAAAAGAAATGAAATTAAAGTTACTACATATACCAACACGGTATACCTTTCTTTTCGGTAGCTCAATCATAGAAACTCCAAAGTTAAGCGTGTTTAGCTTGAAGCAATCCTATGTTGGGTGACCTCCTGAAAAATTTTCCTACGATGCATGTAAGTGAGGACAAAGCATGCTAAAAGGACTCGTGTTGGTTTGTGGGGACAACTTTCACTGTTATAAGCATTTAAGACAAGCAAGTAGATGACGTTGGCAGGTTGCGGGGGATGTAGAGGAATGTCGTGGCCATCAGTTGTCGAATTTGGATTCCAAATCCTAGTCTGAATCCTTGGCCTGGGGCGTTACATAGCATATTTGTTTTTGTTGATTGTTTTAGCAAAATGTCACATTTCATTGCTTGTCATAAAATTGATGATGCCAAGAAAGTTACTAATTTATTCTTTAGGGAAGTTGTGAGATTGCATGGCATTCCTAGTTCAATTGTTAGTGATAGAGATGTTAAGTTCTTAACTAATTTTTGAAAAGTTTTGTGGGGAAAGTTGGAAACTAAGGGCCCGTTTGATAATGTTCTCGTTTCCTGTTTTCTGTTTCTGTTTTTTCAAGAAACAGGAAACAATAATAGTTATCAAACATGTTCCTGTTTCTTGTTCTCAAAAAAGAAGAAACAAGAAACAAGAAACAGGAAACGGAAACGTTATCAAACGGGCCCTAAGTTGTTGTTTTCTACCACATGTCACCCACAAACTGAAGGTCAAATTGAGGTTGTGAGTTGAACGTTAATAACTTTGCTTAGGACAATTCTTGAAAAGAATCTTAGTATGCGGGAAGAAATTTTGCCTTTTGTTGAGTTTACTTATAACAGTGTTGTTCATAGCACAACTAAATGTTCACCTTTTGAAATAGTTTATAGATTTAACCCTAAGACACCTCTTGATTTATTGCCTTTGTCAACTAACCAATTTGTTCATCTTGATGCCAAATCAAAAATTGAATTTATCAAGAACTTTCATAAGAAAGTGGAAGAAAAGAATTGAGAAGCATAATGAAAAGGTTGCAAAACGAGTGAATAAAGAAAGAAGACCGCTCATTCTAAAACCAAGAGATTGGATTTGGGTTCATTTTTGAAAGGAGCGTTTTCCAAATTAAAGGAAATCCAAGTTACATCCAAGGAGAGATGAACCATTCCAAGTTTTAAAAAAGATCAATGATAATGCATACAAAATTGATCTCCAGGTAAGTATAATGTCAGTGCTACATTTAATGTTACTAACTTATCCTTGTTTGATGTAGATAATTTTGATTCGAGGACTAATCCTATCGAAGAGGGGGAGAATGAGAAGGAACTGACCAACTTAGTAGACAATGAGGTTTTACAAGAGGAAAATGAAGCTCAATAAGCTCAAAACCAGCTCAAATGAAGCTCATGTTGAAAATCAATGGGAAGCCACTCAAAGTCATCCTAATCATGAGGCAATCATTATGCGATAAAGACCAATGACAAGAGCTAGAGCTAAAAGACTTCAAGAAGGATTAAATGCTTGCTTCCAAGTTAAGTTTCCAGCTCACGATGAACAACATTTGAAGCTCCAATAGCTATTTGGACACGTAAGAGTCATAATGAATCTAAAAATCTAGATTCATTCACATATTTAATGTTACATGTATTTATGTAATTTATGTATTTACATCAATGAGAGTAGTTGAAGGGTTTTTAGATGTATTTACATCAATGAGAGTAGTTGAAGGGTTTTTAGATGAATTTAAACAATATAGGTGAAAGGTTGTATCATTTCATAGTGTTTTCAATTAGTTTAAATAGGGCTATAATTTCCACATTTTGGAACAAGACTTCGAATTTGGAATGAGAATGAAATTTTCTTAGGGTTTAATCTATCAAGTTTTATACTTTCTTTGTATTCTTGTGTTTAGAATGCATGTTTTAGAACTTTCAATCTAGTTTGATCAATTAGGTTGTGGAGAGTTCAAAATCTTGAAATTAGGAACAAATTCTCCTTTCTTCTTGATCTTTGATCAATCTTCCAAGCTAAATTTGTTTAGCTTTCCTGGGGTTGCTTATCAATTCGTTATTCGGAGTTAAACTTATTATCGTTATTGGGGTTCACCTTGAATAAAGGGGAGTTCTCAAACGTGGTTCAGGTTGTTTCCCTTTTATCAATACAATTGTACGTGTTTTAAATCTCAAAGCATGTTATCCTTTGGGATCAGAAGTTCCAAACAGAATATGGTCAAATAAGGATATATCTTGTGGTCACCTACATGCTTTTGGTTGTAAAGCCTTTGTTCATGTTCCTAAAGATGAAAGATCAAAGCTTGATGCAAACACTAGACCATGTGTATTTCTTGGCTATGGCCAAGATGAGTTCGGTTATAAACTATATGATCTAGTACATAAGAAGCTCATAAGAAGTTGAGATGTTGTGCTTGTAGAAGACCAAACAATTCTAAACATTAAGAAGATAGATAAAATAAAGTCTAAACACAGTGATGATTTGATTAATTTGAGTTCAGTTTATTTGACACAACCTTCTACACAAATAGAAAATGAGGTTTAGAATGATCAACAGTTTGTTGATACATATGAGAGTTATGAGCAGGTTGAGGCAGATGACAGTGTTCATGATAAGTTGTCAGAAATGGAAGTTCCTACAGATGTTTCACTCAGAAGATCTGTCATAGATTGACGTCCATCAAGAAGAAATTCAGCTAATGAATATTTACTATTGACTGACAGGGGGAGAACCTGAGAGTTATGAAGAGACCATAGAAGATGAGCACAAAAGAGAGTGAATTGATGTAATGAAAGATGAGATGAAGTCTTTGAAAGACATACAAACATGCATGCATAGCAGAATGGATCAAATTACATTCTAACTTGCTCAATTTTAAGGATTAAACATGCATGAAAATTGAGAGAAAAGATGGTTTGAGAACAACAACCTTTGTAGCTCAAAATTCTCCCTTAATTCTTGATGGAATTGATCACGGACGGTTTGTAGACCATCACAAGTGTCTTTTCTATTATTATTTGGCCTTAGAACGGATGGTGGGATCCAAATTTGTGATGAATTTGAAGGAAAAAGAGATTTGAAAGAGTTCTTGGCTATGGAGTTTTTGAGAGAGATTCAACAACAATTCAGCCAACAACTTCAATTCTCAGCATAATTCTTCACTAAATAGAAGCTTATCGTGCAAAGGAGAGTTAATCTTCATTTGACACCAAATTAAGGTGAAAAATTATTGGGATTTGTGGCATTTTGTGGTAAACACACCAAATGATGGAAAAATCCACTTTCTCAAATTCAAATTTGAAATGAAATTCAAATTAAAATATGAAATTTCATTTTCTAAACTAATTTTAAATTAAAATTAATTTAAATAATTAAATAATTTAAATTAATTTAATTTAAATTATTAAATAAATAATTTATTTAATATTAATTTAATATCTAATATTAAATTAATATTTTTGCCCTAATCCCGATTTTTCAAAAAAACTGATTTTTCGTATATGAATCCATATTCATGTATTTAAATATTTTCATCTCTCTTTATCATTTATTCAAAATAAATGATTAAGCGTTCAAATTAATACGTTAAGTATATCCCATATAGTTAACATTTATTCCCTTGAACTAAATTTGCACAATTCAAATTCTTTCATCACACTGTTCTAAGGTTTAGTCTGTTATGAGCTAGTAGAGGGACCTCATGGACCTACAGATCATGAGCTCCAACGATTTGAGATTAACTGGTCAAACTCTTTGACCTAGTTAACCAACATTCGTTAACTAAAGGGACACTCCACTAAAGCTCGTAGTTGTACTCTCCTCATTGTAGATATATTTTTGTCCACTCGATATAACCATAATTAGTAAATCGATCCTTCACAGGTTGTCCGTAATTGCAGCTGGGTCAAAATTATTGTTTTACCCCTACAACTACATCTTGTTCCTTAAGTCCCACTGATCCTCTAATGAACAATTGGTTTATGGTCTAATCATTAAATCGAGTCTCTCTTAAGCCAATGAGAGGGTGGGGCCCCTTTTTCAAGTCCCGGAGTCAGCACTTAAGAGAACAACCTATCTACTAACCCTAGAAGCAGGCATGAGTGAATTTCGTCTTGCCGGACTATGTCTTGGCTATTTACCCAGTCTTACCCCTAAAATGGGAGGCTTATTGAGTCAGCAAACTCGGGTCACTATCACCCATGTAGATCTAAAGATAATCCCAAATAAACAGGAGTTCATAGTTAGCTCAGGATTAAGATCGAGCTACCTAGGTCATCGATTTGAAATAGTCAGTATTTAACAGTAAATGGCGTTATAAATTAACAGTGACTATTTTGCGGTCCGGTCTTAATGTAAACTCTTTGCATAGGACACCCCCACTCGCATGTCTCCCCATGAACGATTTAGGATCACATCATTTATATCAAATACAAAGTGGACCACATCCATAGTGTCCCCAAAATAAGGTACCTGATTCATGCTATGAAATGCATAAAATTAGGCTTTTATTTTAGCGTTTTTAATGTGAAAAATGAACTATTGCATGACTTTTATCCCAAATGTGGTCTTAATATGTTTAAATAAGCTTAACGAGAGTTAATTATGCGTAAAAGATGATTTTTGCAAATTTGGTGCAGATTTGGTACGTTTTTCACAGGTTTCTTGCTATTTTTCATGTGATGCACCCACAACAGCAAGTGATGTACCAGCACTGTTGAGCCCTAATTTTCCAGATTCGATTCTGCCCAGATCAGTTGTAATTTTTGTGGTTAAAAATCCTTGATTCTGTCTGGTGAATCTTTAGAACGCAAATCTTGGCTCTCCTTAATAGATTTGGGGCCTATAAAAGGTGAGGAAACCCTCCATCTTTAACAATAACTCACCACTGCCGAATTCACCACTTTCTTCTCCATTTTACTGTCAAATTTCCAGCACCTTGAGATTCTTTTCTAAGTTCAAGTCAGTAGTCTTAAGAACGAAATTCCTCTAAGGTGTAGCGGCTCTAGGATTTCTCTTCCACAGAAGTGTGTGTTGAGGCAAGATTCTTCCCTTGAGAGAGGGAAATTGTCTTAGGGAAAGACTTTTTACTTGAGGATTTTCCCAAGTTTTCTTGAGTTGTATTTACTTTCTAGCGTTATTATTTTCTTGTTATTTTCCATTTTAATTTCTACCAATCAAATGTTATATTATAGCTATGGTTTATGATTTAATAAAAATGATTTAAGGGTTTGACAATGTGAAAGCCTTACGGTTGTTATGGTTTAGGTTATGTAATGTTTCACACCACTTTGTGTAATCACATTCTCTTTGTTGATTTAAAAGATAAAATCGGTAAGTTAAACTGGCCATTTGATTTAACGATCTAGCGGAGCTCTAATGTTGAGAAGGTTAGGGTATAAGCAGATTTCACAAAGGGATATGAGACTGAGAGCCTAGACATAGGATGATCTTGTTACCTTAGAAATAAAGGACACCATAGGATAAAGGAACTAAACTTGATTTAATCTAAGATCCAGCTAACCATGGAAACATTAAGCATTAGCTGCTTAGAACTCCTAAAGGAACTTGATACTAGACTGAATAGGTGTAGTTTCCTGTCCATGTGTAATTCATTGTTCGGTGTGATGCAGTCACATCACTTAAGGCACAATACCCGAATGGTCGTACCATTGTTTGCCCTTGTTGGATTCCCATTGTTATTTGTTTTTAAGTTTTCTTTCACCAAAAATTCTAAACTTTTTCTTTGGTTATCCTGGTTAAATTGGTCCATAGTCATAATAAATTTAAACTCAATCTAGTCATGTGGGATTCGACACTTGGAATACTCCAAGTTTATTACTTCATCAATCGTGTATGCTTGCACGTAGACCTTGCCGATTCTATACTTCTTATCATTTTTATGATTCATATACGCTCGGCCGATCAGTACCCAACCCTATCCCTATACTATAAACCATTTGGGCTATTTACTTGAACTTGATCCACTTTTATGTCTCCACATAGAGTTCAAGTATTCATTCTAAATAGTCATGGGTTCTCAGTTTAATTGGATTTAGAGTTATTTAACTGCACAATTCACTTTATTCAATAACAACTTTACTGAATAAACCTCAATAACATATTATATAAAATAAGTTCATAATCTACAAACTAGCAATCTTTACATAAAAACCACACTTTTGAGCTTGTGAAATTGCCTAAAGAAAAAACAGTACTGAAAAATAAGTGAGTTTATAGAGTGAAACAAGAAGAACATATCTAAAAGTTGCGTTACAAAGCAAAATTGGTTGTCAAAGGGTTTAGTCAGAAGAAAGGTGTCGGTTTTGATGAAATTTTTGCTCCAATTGTCAAGATGTCTCTTCTATACAAGTAGTTCTGGGTTTGGCAGCTAGTCTTAACTTAGAGGTTGAGCAAATGGATGTTAAGACTGCATTTGTTCATGGGGATTTAGATAAAGAAATCTACATGGAATAGCCACGGGGTTTTGAGGAGAAAGGTAAAGAGCATCTACTGTGTAAACAGAAGAAAAGTCTTTTATGGGTTGAAACAAGCATCGAGACAGTGGTACAAGAAGTTTGAGTTAGTTATAGGGGAGCAAGTCTAGAAAAAGACTACTTCTGATCATTGCATGTTCGTTCAAAATTTTTTTGATGATGATTCTGTTATATTATTGCTTTATGCTAATGGCACTTTGATTGTTGGTATGTTTCGAGAATTGACATGTTAAAGAAACATATAAGCAAATATCCTTTGCCATGAAAGATTTGGGGCCAACAAAGAAGATTCTTGGAATCTGAATAGTTCGAGATAGAGCATCCAATAAGTTGTATATATCACAGGAGCAATACTTGGAGAAGGTGATTGAGCGATTCAATATGAGTAAAACAAAACCAGTCAGTTCTCGTTTATCTAGTCATTTCAAACTGATTAGCAAATAGAGTTCTTCTACAGATAAAGAAAAGGAAGATATGTGCAAGATCTTGTATGCTTCAGCAGCTGGGAGCTTGATGTATGTCATAGTATGTAATAGATTTAATACTGCTCATGTTGTTGGTGTTGTTAGTCATTTTATGTCTAATCTAGGAAAGCAGCATTGGGAGGCAGTCAAGTGCATCATGAAATATATGCGAGGTACTTCCAGTTTGAAGCTCACATTTGAAAGTGGCAAGCCAATACTTTTTGGTTACATTGATTCAGATATGGCAGGAGATAATCGAAAGTCTACTTCTGATTATTTGATGACGTTTGCAGTTGGTGCATGTCTTAGTAGTCAAGGTTCCAGAAGTGTGTTGCAATTTCTACAACTGAAGCAGAGTATATTGAAGCAGCAGATGCTTAAAAAAATGTTGTGAATGAAGTGCTTTATACAGGAGTTTGGCTTCAAGTAACAACGATATGTAATATATTGTGATAATGGGAGTGTTATATTCATCTTGGTAAGAATGTTGTATTTCATTATGGAACGAAGCATATAGACATGAGGTATCACTAGATAAGAGATGCTATGAATGATGAATATGAGCTTGAGAAGATACATATGGATCATAATGGGTCCGATATGTTGACAAAGAATCTACCAAGAGAGAAGCTTGAGTTTTGTCGTTCTACTGCAGGAATGACAAGCTCCTCCACATCGTGAAATAGGAGGAGATTTGTTGGGTTACTTCACTTTGTGGAAGGCGCAATATAAAAGCCAATTTGGGCTTATTAGTTTTTTTTTTTTTTTTAGGTTTTGTTTAAAAGCCAAGCAGCCGCCGATTTTGGTAACACATGTAGACTGAGAATAAGTGTTTTACGGCAATGAAGAAATATACAACAAACTTGTCTTCCGACCAATAATGTTTTTAGCTCGTTCAGGATCGATTTGTGGTTTGATCGAGCTAAAATTTTGACAGTGTATTCTTGACACGAGGGTTTTCAATCTGGACGGTAGAGATTTTGTTTAGGGCTACCTACAGTCAAATATAATGGGTAATTTGTTGCCACTTCAAGTGAGACCTTTCTAATTTATTTTTCATTATTGTTGCCATTTATTGTAGAGATTATTAATCTTGAGATATGTTTTGTGTACTCCTCTATTTGTGACTAGAGAGAACTTGTTGTACCCATTATTGATTATAGTGGAGATTTTGACTTTGGACCGTAGTTTTTTACTCCTCACATTGAGGAAGTTTTTCCACATTAAAATTGTGTCTTTGCTTGATAATTATTATTATTTCTAGTTGACTAAATTCCTATTAGATTCACACAATAGGGGATAATTAATCCTAAAAATATAGTGTTTATTCCAACAAGAATATGTTTTAATTGATGAGTTTTCCATAAATTTGGTCTCTATAAACATACATATTTTTTAATATTTTTTGAATCTCAATAAATAATTAATCAAGGTTGGTTTTGATAACATTTAATTTTTTAAAAAGTTTTTGAAAATTAATCTTATAAACATTACTTCCCCACTCATAATAAAAGCATGATTTTAGAACAATTAGACAATTATGTGAAATAATGGTTTTTGATGTATTGAGAATGAGAAGTTTTATGTTGGAAGTAGCTTTCAAATTACTAGATCATTATTCACCTATGGTGATATACTATGTGAATATGTTTTCGTCGTATGCCAAAGACTAATAGATTTTTGGGACACACTACTTGCACACACACTTATGTTTTGGGTCATGTGTTAGGATACTTAGTACTTTAGGGTCAATTCTATAGTATTCATATGCATGATGATAGAGATTTACTTTTTTTTATCTACTTAGAGATTACCTCAGTATTTATAGCCTCAAAAGAATGAATATTTGCCTGCCAAGCTGGAAAATTAGATTGCAATTCATTATAGTACTTTTTCACATTGTGACCTGACATTGGCAGTGGGATCCCCAATCAGCATTGCTAGATTTTAGAAGCTTGGTGCATGGTTAAGCTCAACGTAAAGGGCTTGGTCTACCTTCTGGTCTTTTCCTATGAAACCTTTTATGTGTTCTTTTTACTACTAATAATTGCAAAAGCAATCAATAAGCATAAATAAGAACAAAAGGTGTTACGTGTAATTTTGGATCAAAGGGCAAAAGCGGCATAATAAGAAAATGTGATTGTGGAAGCGACTATGGATAGATCACAAAAAGGTGGGTTGGAGTGGCTTTGGGCCAAGTTGGCGTCAACCTCAGCTTGTCGAGGTCAAGCCATCAAATTGGGCACTTGGGCCCGGTTGGGTCACTTGTGGACTTATAGGAGAAGGTTTGCAAAGCTTGAAGCTAATTTGCCAAATTGGGCCTCGGCCTCAGCCAGAACCAGGCACACAACATCAAATTCGCGACATAGGTTGAAACCCTAAGAGAAAAGTCTGAGAAGATTGAGGAAGAAGTCCTAAGAGAAAAAGGAAAATGGCCACAACCTATAAATAAGGGGGAAGGAAGACGAATAAGATAAATGAATTCCCAGCTAAAAACTCCATTAATAGTGAATCTCCCTTTTCTAACTTAGGCATCGGAGCATGTGTGATCTACACCACACTGGTAGTGCAGTTTTCTTTTGATTTACATGCAAACGCTTCCTCCATAATGCAAGTTTACCGTTGACACCACCTTGAGGTCAAAATCTATCATCCTATATCCAAAATCTAATATCAACAAAAAGAAATTGACATGCAAATTTACGTAATTCACTAACAATGTGTTATCTATGTCCACGAGTAGATAAGAGAAACAGTTTTATCATATTATTGAAGAGCAACGTAGAACAAAATATAAAGATAATGTGAATGTGGCTAGAGTTTAGAGAGGATGAATATGGTACCCTTCTTAAACCTTAAATAGAATAGGCCTCAAATATATGTCCAAAAGTAGCTATACTTAAGGCTTGGTCAATCAGAGTGTCAGACAACGAGTCAAGACATCTCAAGAGATATTATAGGCTGATTTCTCTCCTTCCCAAATCTCTTTGCCCTTCACGCAAATTTAAGAATAGCTTTTCTTTTTCAAGCCTACATTTTTCAAATCTAGCAATAGAAAGAAGTCTCATTGATCAAGCATGTATAATTGAGGAAGAAGCTATCTTTGTCTTTTAGTTCGGCCAAAATAAAGATGATCACGTAAGTGCTACAAATTTTGACCATATATCAAGTTTAAAAAGCCATTCACAACGGATGGATAGAAACAAATTTTCCTTTTAAGACAGCTGGAAAATGGGTAAAAAAAATTAAGTAATTAAAATATCATTTTCATCCCTCCAATTTTAGTTTTGAACTTTTAAATATAAAATTTTAGTCACTGTATTTCCAATAAATCTTAAATTTAGTATATACTGCTAGTTTATTGTTAAAACTTTTTTTAAAAAAATCATTAATTAGTAGCATTTTTACCATAAAATTTAGAAACATGTTCACATATTATATGTCTTATCTGAAATAAAATTATTATTATTATTTAAATAATTTTGATAAAAATTAACTTTGAGATGCTAAATTTAAGATTAACAGAAATTACAAGAACTAAAATCAAACAAAATTAAACAAACGACAAAATAAGAGGACTAAAATGGTATTTTGACCAAAAAAAAAATTAATAATATTGTGAGATAGAAACACGTGGCTGTATAGTGAAGACTTAAAGTGCAAGCATATGGGCAATTAGTGAGATATGCACATAATTTTTCCAAACACAGCCTTATAAATGAGACTAAAATTGCATGGGGAGTATCGAAATCGTACAAAATGTGTCTCCTCTTCTTAGCCAACTTTTTTTAAAAAAGGAAAAAAGAAAATAATAATAATAATAATAATAATTCAGGGTTCAGATCCCATCCTTCATTGCCACCGACTCACAGCCATGTGCTCCAACTCTCTTTAGTCAACCAAATTTAATCCACATTTCTCAAACTTAAAATACTTTTTTCCAACTACTACTCCACCCTTCTCTCTCTCCTCACATATTTTGCTTGATTTTCACACAATCTACTTCGTTTTAATTGACATCGGAGCGTTTTACGATATAATTAAAGTCTCGTATTGGTTAAAAATAAAAAAAATTACTATAAACAAAAAAAAAATTAAACTATTTACAAATATATTAAAATTTTACTATTTATCAAGCAAATAAATTATATTGTTTGAGCGATAGAAAGCGATAGAATTCTATCGCAGTCTATCACTAATAGACTGTAAAAATTTTCTATATTTAAAATAGTTTGACTCATTTTTTTATATTTGAAAAGAGTCTAAAGAAAAAATAGTTTTTAGAAAATTAAAATTGTTGAAAATTGTTTGGTAATGTTCTAGTTTTTTAAAAATTAAAATTGTTGAAAATTGTTTGGTAATGTTCTAGTTTTTTATAGCTTTTAGGAATATAAGCAGTTGGTTAATTGTCTTTTTGTTGTTATTGATTTCTTGTTCTGTTGTAAGAGAGAGTAATATTGTTAATGAAAAACATTGTTTGTATATTTTTTGACTAATGAAATCCATTATGAATATTTTACAAAAAAAAGAGTTGAAATTAAATAACACAATAAAAAATTAATTTAAGTTTGATTTTAATTTATTTTCAAAATAAAATTCAATAGAACAAAAAAAATGGCATTGGTTCTTGGTTTCTTTTTTTCAATTCAAAAAGGAAAATTGAAAACAAAAATTCATTACCAAATACAAATTTGTTTTTCATGGAACAAAAAAAAAAAAAAGAAAAAAAACGAGAAGAATGCAAAAATAAACTTATGCAAATTTAGGCTTAAAGCATGAACAAAAATTATACCAAATGTGAAGATATGAAGACCAGTAAATAAAGGGGAAAAAATGGATGTATTAAGCATTAAAAGAAAAAGAAAATTACCAAAAAGGAGGGCCTTAAATTTCACCCCAACTTTTCTTCCAATCTTATTCCATGTAAAATTGCCTTTCTTTAAACCCTACAATAATAATACTAAGAATTCAATTGATGAGCAGTACTAGAAGTACTAACAAAGTAGGTAATATTTTCATCACTTGAAATAGTACTATAATCAGCCTCGACGGCTGCCACTGCTGCCGGTCGGTTGTACAAGGAGGAAGAAGAAGAAGCATCATGATGAGGCGGCAGCGGTAGCGGAGGTGGCGGAGGCGGTGGTGGCACGGCAACCGAAACGACCTCCGTAGAAGAAGAAAGAAAAGGAACATGTTGCTGTTGAGGAGAAGAGTGAATCATATTATTAGCTTCTCTAAATTTATGTCTTAAAATCTCAGCTCTCACTGCATTGAGCTCAGTTTGTAAGGCTTGAATTTGGTGTTGTAAGGCTGAAATGGCGCCCATGCAGCCATAAACAGGATCTCTTAACCTCACATTAGCTTCATAAACTAAGCTGTTCGCAGCATCCGCTCTTTGATTCTCGGAAACTTCCTGCAAAAATCTTTCATCGGGTTATATCCCGTCGTGACGTGTAATTATAAGTTTGGTTCTTAAACTTTTAATGTTGCATTTATATAGCATTTTTTACTTTTAAAGAAACTTCTAACAATTCTTTAATTAACCATCAAAATTTTGTCAATTATATTTAGTGTATAAGAAGATCATAATTTTAGTCTTTTAAACTTTCCATTTGTGTGTCTAATAAATTCACGCAACATACAAATTGAGGATATATTATTTAAGAGGAACATGTGCAAGGTGATTTTGAAAATTTATTTCTTTAAATAATAATAAATGAGGTAATAACATAGACTTATTAGACACGTGAATGATGAACGCAGTTAAGATCATATTAGAAATGTTAAATTACAAATTTTGATCCTATAGTTTGGATAAAATTAAAATTTAGTTCTTACAGTTGTTCAAAAGATAGAATTAAACATTCGTGGTTTGATAAGATCCAAGATGAAAATTTAACTTTCAAAAACTATAAAGACTAGATTTTAACTTTTTGATCTAAACCATAGTGACCAAATTTATAAATTAACCTATTATAAACTTTCTAAGTTACGTACAGAATAATAAAGACATAATCGCAAAAATTAAAAAATTTACAAGATACTAAACAGACACTAATATACTCGAAAAGTTCAAAAAACCAAACTTATAATATAACGGATTTTTAGTCGTATGTTACCATGAGCATCTTCGAGACATTGCTAGCGCCGAAAACCTTGTGGACGGAGGCAAATTTATGAGGCTCATGGGGGGAGAAGTATGGGGAGAAGGGGCATTCTTGAGCACATCTTCTTCTTAAGAGCTTACAGGCTGCACACGGAGTGATGGTGTTGAGAGTTCCAGGAGGACCCTGCAATGAGTGTCTTCTCCCCATAATTTGCTGTGGAGAAATATTTGATGATACATCTGTCTCTCTCTTTATCTTCTTCGCTATCTCGTCGAATCTCTCTCTACATAAATCGTCAACCGTCACAAAAAAAAATAAGAAGGAAAATAAAAATTAACCAATAAGGTCAATCCTCCCTTAAATAACTAGAAATACATTATTAGATTGAAATATAACTCGTTTCATTTCTCTCTCATATATTTAACGATATAAAACCATCAACCAACATAGTTCAACAGGTAAGTCATTTCAATCATTTTTCGACACATCACATTAAATTGAGCATAGTTAACCAGTGAAATATTGTTGTAATTTTTTCTATCAAACTAAAGTTTCTATCCAAAAAAAAAATGTCGAACATAACTTAATAGTTAAAACATGAGTAAAAGTTGAATCTTTCCACCCCACTCGAACTATAATATTATATTCTAAAGAAAAAAAAAACTGTCAACCAGATTGTTCCAACCTCGAAAATAATATCTTGAAAGAAGAAAGAGATGGTTTTTTCTTACCTTTCTTTGGACATTCAGGCATGCTCTGATCTTCACTTGAGGTCAAAACTAACCAGAAAGAAGGCCAAGAGGAAAAGAAAGAAAGAGAGAGATCCAAGAAAGAAGAAGAAAAGAAAGAGAGAAGTAAAGTTTAATTAGTTTGTAATGGTGATATTAGGATATGGGTCATCTCTATAGGTGGTGTACGAGGATTCCACGAAACATCTAGAAAAAGAAAGGAAGACAAAGAAAAAAGAGAGAATGAAAGAAAATTATAATACAATATATACATATATAGCTTTATGTATGATTAACCTGAACATAATTTAAGAGTTATGTATTTCTTTCTCCCTAATAAGTAAATTAAAGTAATATTAATTGGCTCACGTGTGAGTGTTTTGACTTTGGCAATTAATAGCATGTGAGAGGAGGAGGAGTTTGCTTATTTCTTAGGGAGATCAAAGAATTAATATTAAAGTTCTGCAAAAAAAAAATGGTTTTTCATTTTCTTTCAATTACCTCAAACTCTCAAACCTAATTTAATTTACAGATCAAAATATATATATGGATCATCTCGAACTCAACGCCAAAATAATAATAATAATAATAAATGTTAGTTTCTTGTCAAAATCAAGAAATTGGGCACTTATAAGTGGGATTTTGGACATGATCACCGTAGAGAAGCCGCAATGTAGAGACGAAAGAGAGTGATATTTTTATAGAGAGATTAAAGGGAGTTGATTGATTAAAGAAGGAAAGAGAGACGAAGAGTCCATTTCTCTACATCTACAAAAAAAAAAAAAAAAAAAAAAAAAAATGTTACTTCTAAGCACAGTTTTGTGGGTCAAATTAACCCTTCATTTTCTTTCATTGTTTCATTGGTACTTAGAATTTAGGTTTAAGTATTACTATGGTCTATACATTCGGTTTTTATTCATTTGGATTCATATATTATGAGAATGTTTATTTCGGTTATTGTATTTTTAACTTTTGTTTATTTTTGTTCATGTATTTTTAAAATATTTATTTTAGTCGTCTGTGCTACTTTTAAGAAGGGACTATTTTGATTCTTATATGCAAAATTTTCAATATAAAAATTTATATATGTGCACAATGGAAGCTATTTAATACAAGTCCATTTATGGCTATATTTTAAGAAATGTGGTGTAGAATGTGTCACACTATAATTTCGATTGTGAAAATGAGACAAAAACAAAAATGAATGAGTCAAAATAGTCACTTTTTGAAAGTAGTGGGACCAAAATAAATGTTTTAAAAGTATAGGGTCTGAAATGAATAGAAGTTGAAAGTGCAATGACTAGAATGAACATTTTGAAAGTATATGGATCAAACTGAACCAAAATCAGAAATACAATGACCAAATTAGTATTTCAACCTAAATTTTAATAAGTTTAGATTCACCACGTAAGATAGAAACTTCAGTTTTGTATAATTTGTGTTTAGATTAGTATTGTGTAGTAATTATATAAAAAAGGTTAAAATATATCGATTTCATATCGATTATAGCATTATTTACAAACACTATAACTTACTTTTTCATATTTAAAGTTAAAATTTACTAAACGCTAATCTACTTACCTAACTTTTTTAAAAGTAAAGTTGACAACAATTATTTAGACTAATTATTTAAAAGGCTACAACAACTCAAACTAAGTGTTTTGAAAATTTTAATGGACTAGAAAATATAACGGTATAAGAATTAAAATAAAATATAAATATGTTATTTGAAAAGTTCTCTCCATTAAAATTAATATTAAAAATGCTGATTCATGTAAATTTGTTCCACACATTGAAATACACTTTGCAAAAATTGATAATTTTCAAAAAAAAAATTGTTTATTATTATTATTACTATTATTATTATTGGTGAGTTGGGGCATTGTTTTTCATTAAGTTCACCTCTTTTTCATCCAACTCATTAAGAACCTTTCTTTACAAAATTACTCAAAGAGTTTTAGTGATATTCAGAAAGAAAATGACCACATACCCTTTCAAGATAATATAGAATGATAAAATTATAATAATTATAGTTATCTTTTTCAGAAAGTGACTTATGCTTTTATACTTTTATACTTAAAAATAATAACTATTAATTTCTCTTTATAGTATATTCTCACTCTCTAGGACTAAATGATTCTCTCGACTTTAAGTAAGCTTATTAAATCTCGTATTTATATATTATATTTAACATCGCATATACACATCATTAAGTGGCGAGAAAACAAATTGCATATTTAATATCTACATTTTCACTGTTAAGTTTATGAATAAAACTGCACTCTATTATATAAAATGACTAAAAGAAAGAGAGCTTTATTCTTTGTTGTTTATCCAAATACAACTGAATTAATCAAACAATATGATAACGTTTTTTAAAGTAAAAAAGTTTCAATTCCCAACCTACTCAAGTTTTTAACTACTAAAAATTGGAGCAATAATCTCATTAGAGTGTTAAAATTTTCATCGAGATGGTTAATTAAGGCACTTTTAAATATTAGCCGTGTAATTTTCACAAAAATATGATATAGTGTTTCATTGGATAGTCTCCTCCTAAAACATTTTAAAAGACATATAGGTGAAAGGTAATTAGATGTAGGATATATTTTTTGGATTCTCATTTCAAACCTTTTTTTTTTTGTATATAAATTATGTATGAAGTTAAAGATTCAAACATTTGAACATTTTTATATTATAATAAGATAGGTGTCTTAACCTGTTCAACAATCCTCATATTGTTCATTTGATATCATCACTCATATGGTGACCTAAATATTATGTCAATTTAATTATAATTTGTAATAAATTGATATGTGTTTCCATTTTTGTCATACTTAATTTACAGTTAATTATTATAATTAATATTTCAAGAAAATATAATTCCTATAATTATATGCTATGTCTAACTAGTAACGGGAGAACGTTTGTTAAAAATAGCATCTTATGATTTTAGGCCATATTTACTCTAGTGGAAACGTAATAAATCATTTGTAATATGAAAAGTGAGTCTCATTTTAATTACCTTTGGTGTTGTTTACTTGTGTACTACATCCATATTGACACATGGGGCCCACTTCAAAATCTGTAATAAAAAAACGCAAACTGATTAATGAGCAGAGGATCCTCAATCCAATTGCATCTAGAAATTATATCGTTAGTGTTACCATTACTGTTCCAAAGGAAAAATTATGAATTTTGACACCTTTACTGTTACCGTTACCACTTGACCCTCATAAATAAAAGTAATGGTTGGTAATGATAATAGTAAATGTGACAAAATTCATATTTCTACGATAAAAAACAATCTAATTACATTTGCGATTCAGGCTTATTACAATTGATCTATCAATGAAATTCTATTGCAATTACACCTATTTTCATTACATGACCTTAATTCATTTTTTATATTCCGTTTTGTCTTAGACGTCTCTATTTCAAAAGTAGATTGTCTTCATAAAGTGTAGTGAACTATTTTACTTTTTTAATGAAAAAAACTTTTCATTTATAATAGTATAAGTCGTTGAATTCAATATCTGTTCTTTAGACTTTCATGGCTATATTATTCCCTAACCTTTAAATCAATTTTATGGAAAAATTCAATCCCTTACCTTTAATGTTGTTGTCAAGCGTATTAGTATCAATTATTTTCTTACCATAAACTTTCAACTTCAATTCAGTTCTTTGCTAATTTCACTCACTAATTATAACAAAAAAAAAAAAAAATCCTAAGCTCATTAAATTTACCAACTCATAAGTCTTCACAAATAATTGCATAAATTTTAGGTTAAATTATAAAAAATGCTCATGAACTATGCAATTTGTGTCAAAAATACCCCTGAACTTTCAAAAGTTTCAAAAATACCCTTAAACTTTTAAAAAGAATTAAAAAATACCCCCGTTGTTAGTTTTGGATGGAAACCATTAAAGTTTTGTTTCAAAAATACCTCTAAACTTTTCAAAAGTTTCAAGAATACCCTTAACTCAAAAAATATTAAAAAAATACATTCACCGTAAGTTTATGAATAGAAACCGCTAATATAATCCAACTTACACCAGCTTACACACTCGACTACTAACGTTTTTTTTTTTTTTTATCGTTTTGATATGTTTAAGGAGAGATTTTAATTTTAGAATCTTGTGAGATTTTATGGGATTTTATGTTTTAACTTAAAATTTTGGTTGGTGAGAAAATTAGTGTAAGTTAAGAATTGAAAAATTAAGAGAAAATAAGAGTATCTATATGAAAAAAATGAGCAATTATATTTATATAATTTGTTTTAAAATTCATTCTTTTCAAACTTAAGAAAACTTCAAGTAAATTTATCACTATTTTAACGTTAGGAGCAATTATTAATTTTTTAACAAAATTTAAGTTATTTTTGAAACAAAGTATTATTGGTTTGTATTCATATACTTACGGTAAAAGTGTTTTTGAACTTTTTTTTAATTAAGGGTATTTTTTAAATTTTTAAAAAGTTCAGGAGTATTTTTGAAACAAAATTTTAACGGTTTCGATCCAAAATTAACGGTAGGTAGGGGTATTTTTGAACTATTTTTAAAAGTTTAAGTGTATTTTTGAAACTTTTGAAAGTTCAAAGGTATCTTTGACACAAATTGCATAGTTCAAGAATATTTTTTATAATTTAACCTAAATTTTAATTTCATCCATACACAAATTAATTGTTGAATAATTTTACTAAACTCACAGGTTTGCGGTACACAAATTTTGCACCAATGTCATTTTTCTTAGAACTCCTATCAAATTTTATACCATGTATATATGTGTTTGTATAATTTTTGAAAGCATATAACAATATATTTAAAGAATAATTTGAACAAAAATTTATTAGAAAGAAAAATTTGCAACACGATTTTAAGTTTAAGGTCAAGATTGCAATATATATTTAAGTTTAAAGTGAAATTTGATGAAATTGAAAGTTTTAGACAGAAATTGATACAAAAATTAACAAGTTTTAGTATAAAGATACATTTTTTTCCCTAAATCTTAATTCTATATACAAGTTTTAGTATCTTAATTTTTCTAGGTTAAATAAAAAGAAGGAATAAAAAGAAAAAAGAAATTAAAAAGAAAGAAAGGTGTTGATATCAAAGTGGGTGGTGAAAATGAGGGAATTGAAATCAAAGGGGAACAAATATTAATGGATCTAAAGAGTAGAAATGAAGGGTATAAAACAATATTAATTCCTCAAAGAAAAAAAAAACAATATTTAATTAATTGATTTAGAAAGAAACATACACTTAAATATATGCTTAGATTGTAAGTAAAATAGAAGAATCCATTATGGTTTGACCCGTTTTTTATGCATTATAATTCGCCCCGTTGTTCTCTCATCCCCAACCCAATTACCTCTCTCTCTTTTTCTTAATTTTTTTTTATTCAACAAATGTGAAAATTTAAAAGGTGATTTTTTCTTTTTTTTCATTAATCACATTTTTCTTAGAAAATCTATCCATTTTTATACCATAATGCCAATTTTTTCTTTTAAATCTAGGATCTTTGGTAATAATAGTAATTTTTATATGGTAAAGAGAGTATTTTTTTTCAAATTATTGTTGTATATGTATATATTTGTGAGTGATTTTAAAATTGTTAAAATTAATTTTGTCATGTTCAAAATCACTTTGAAATTAATCACTAAAATTAATTTAATGTTTAATTTTATACTTTTATATACCACTTTATACTATCAAAATTAATTTTGAATGATTAAAAACATGTTTCAAAATTATTTAAAAATGTCAAGACTCAAGAGTGATTTTAGTTTTTTCATGGATTTTGGATAAATTTGATAGATATTCATAGTGAAAGAAAGTGAGATTTTGGTGAATATTTGAAACATAAAAATTGGATTTAATTGTGTAGATTAAATTTATTGGTTAGGAACTTTCAAATTGGATTGAAACATCAAATTAAAATGATGTTTCATGTGCAAATTTAACATGTATGAAAGTTAAATTTGTAGTTTATTTTTGTCAAGTAACAACTAAATTAAGTTAAATTTGATATATATTTCAATTTTTGTATTTATTTGATTTTATTTTGTATTTTGGAAAGTTACTAAGTTGTTAGCGTATAAATAGCAACTTGTTTCTTCATTTGTAGGATCCCACTTCAAATTGAAGAATTCTCTCATTTCTTTCTTTTCATCTTGTGTTAAGTTGAGAGCAAATATCGAAGAGTTCTACCAGATTCGAGTAGTTCAAGGTTGCAGTTCTATCAGAGTTAGTCGCTGTATCCTGCTAAGACGATCGCTGTAGTCTGCTTGCTTCTGATGCAGAATGAATAATTGTCTTCAGGATAGTGCTTATCAAAAGTATACCTCGACTACATTTTGAGTATCCAAAGGTTTTGTGGTTTTTTTAAAGTTTTTGATTATTATCATATTTAAGCGACCTTGTTACACTATCTTGTTGGTTGAATATTATACATTGAGTGTATTATTTCTAATTCAGTTGTAATTAGTTTGTTAGTGTATTCAGTTCATATATATTATTTCTCCTAACAAAAACTATACTTGTGGTTCAATCTCTTCCTTATTAATATATCATTTTTTATAATAAAATATTAATAAAAATGACACAAAATTTCGATTTAATAGCAAAAATTCTAATTATCATTTAATGTTGGATATAATGATATTAATGTTGGGAGTTTGATTTAATGATATATTATTTTATTCCTTTACACTGTTATAGAATATATCCCTTCAATTTAGGAATATGTTTTCAATTTTAAATATATATAAGTTTATTTCAAATAATATGAAAATGTCATCTATCTTATTTTATGCTATAATTTATCATTTGTTAGCATTATTATTATATAATATGAGATATATATTTGCAAAGTAACTAAATATACATGTGTATATATGACAAAGTGCGTGGAATATATATCTTAATATAGTGTATATATTTCGTAACTTACCTAAAATCTATACTTGTTATAATTACATTTGATATAAACATGGCATATATTTGAAATAAACCTCGTATATACACATAAAAATAAAATGCATATAAACCACATTCATATGTTGCAATATACAACAATATTTTTTTTCTAAAAAAAAATATATATAGCGGTTTCTTGAGTGCATGAACATGACAATTTTTACCATATACCACCTTATACAACACTACATCTTGTGTACAAAATAGTGTACTTGACGTATATTTGTATTTTCAAGAAATACACTACGGTATATTTCTTAAGTGTACGAACATGACAGTTTTTACAATATACCATCTTAGATACCGAATAATATAATATATGAGATGCATATTTTCACTTTCCAATATATTTATCAACACAAAAAAATAAGTCATGATATATTTCCAAAAAGGGTTGTTTTCAAATATAGAAAAATGAGTAAAACTATTTACAAGTATAGAAAACTTTCACTGTCTATCAGTGATAGACCGCAATAGACTTCTATCGTTTAGCGATCACGATAGATAGTGAAATTTTTCTATATTTATAAATAGTTTGATATTTTTTCAATTGATAATAATTTTCCTTCCAAAAAACTATAGAAAATGAGGAAAAAAATGATAAATGATAAAAATGTAGATATAAATGTTTGAACAACATAAAACATGAGAATGAAAAAAATGAAAAAACAAAACATGTAAAAAATCACACAGACGCACAACTAAAGACGAAAATTAATGGAATTTCAAAGTGAAGGAAAAAATAAACTAGATCTCCTACAATTAAAAATAATAATAATAAATATGTATTATCCTACATTAAATACATTCCAACTAGATAATAACCCACTAAAAGTAAATTTTGAAATGAACTCAATAAAGAAATGATTTCCATATTTTTTCTATATTTGTGTCTTTACGGATTTCCTAGTTTTTAAAATAAGTATGATTAGAAATTAATAGGGTGTTAGACTTTTGAGTTTGATTTTTATGTAATATTATAACTTATTAGGCTATCCATGAAGAAAATTATGGATTTAAGATATTCTTGTAATTTTACTTATTTAATTAGGTTATTAACGTAAAAAGTCCTTTAATCATTACAGAATCACTCTCAAACATGTCTTTAGTTTGATTATTCAAAAAGTAGTTCATGAGTGGTTGAGAATCACTATAAAATTACTTTATGTAAATTTGACATCTGTAGAATGAATTTAAACTCTATTTACAAATAACTTTTTTTTATATTGTAATCAAATACAAAAGAATTTTACTTAAAGTTATTTTATGGTTAAAAGTTGTTTTAAAGACAAAAAAAAAAAAAAAAAAAAAAAAAAAAAAAACTTTTTTTTAGAGGTGTTTAAATGAAAAGCAAACCAACCTCTATGCTTGACTTGCCTTTAATTTGAAAAAAGTAAGTTTAAACGAAACACTTTTTTATAGAAACACCTGTACAAGAAAGTTTGGTGTCGACTCTCTCAAACATGTTTATTGGTGGTTCACTTATTGAAACCATGAGTTTGATAATGCATATTCTGTTATATAAATCTAATTGAATGAAAGTTATCTTCTATACGAAGTGTTAGGGGTGATTTTGGACCAAAGGGTATAATCGACATTTAGCAAATAACAAAGATAACAAAGTCAAGAAGATAGCATATATATCCAGGCAGTAAGCAACAACTTTAGGACCAAAATAGGCCTAGAGAAAGGAGGTTGCACAAGCTAGCATGCTTGCTCTCAGCCCGAGATTCAAAAACCCCTAATGGGGCATGCCTCACGCATGCTCCGACCTAAGGGATCATCCTAGGCCCGAAAGATAGCTAAAAGAATGTGCTCTGTCTCGCCCAAGGCTAAGGTGACCCTACCAAAATATCAAATAGAGAATGTCCTTTGCATGCCCCCAGCCAAAATATCAAATAGGGAATGTCCTTCGCATGCCCCCAGCCAAAAAAACCAAAGGATAATCCTAATGCAACTTTGAAACCCTAAAGGGAAGACCCTAGGTCAACTACACCTATAAATACATCATCATAGCTCTAGAGAGAGGTAAGTCCACTCACATTCTGAATTACTATACTTGCTACAATCTTTCCCAGCTAACTTAAGCATCAAAGCATGTGTGGCAAGTACCACACTAATGTGCAGATCTTTTGTATTGTAGATAGCGTTTTTTTCCTAAACTAAAAAATTCACAGTTGTTACCTTATCCAAATTTTGACATCAATAGTTGGCGTCGTCTGTAAGGAAGATGATCAAGAGTAAGTTAATTGAGGATAGAAAGTTTCTTCATAAACATGGACTTGCACAGTAAGAAGTCAGATCAAGATGGGCATCCACGGAGATTTAAAGAAAATAGGTTCCTCGGCCATGGTCGGAAGAAGACTGAGCTGAGGAGAAGATTTAAGCCTTAGGAAAGGGAATGGATGAATTAGATCCCTAAAACCAAAAAACCAAAAGGATTGATGGTTTTGAAGGTACAGATTGAAGCAACAACCAAGGAAGAAGGTGAAACAACAAAACAGAAGTAGAATAGGTTCGTCTGGCCAAGGTTAACCAAGGGGAAGAATTTGAGGCAAATCAAGGAAGTTGGTTAATAGAAGCATTGGAATCCACTCTTCTCATATCAGAGGACAGAATGATGAACGTCCAGAATAAGAATGGAAGCAGAACAAAGAGAAAGCCTAATCAGATTTGTATTTGCTTGGTCACATGAGGATATTGTTGATTTTTATGTGCTAAAACTCGTGGTTTGTAAACTTTTAACACTTTCTATTATCTTTAAATTTGTTATTGTGGTTTATCAATAAAATTGTTATTGAATATGTGAATTGTTGTTAATATAATCCTAAATTCAATAAACTAAGAACTCATGACTATAGTATGAGTATGAACTATATGTAGAGACATAAAGTAGATCAAGTTCAAGTAAGTAGTCAAAATGGTCTATAGTATAGGTGGATTAGGCTAGGTACCTTATCTTGGAGACACTATTGAATGTTGCTCACTTTATATTTGATACAAACGATGTGATCTTGAATCGTTTATGTGGAGACATGTGAGTGGGGTGTTCTATGCAATGAGTTTGCATAAGAGCGGACCACAAAATAGTCAATGTTACTTTATAAAGTCGTTTACTGTTAATATTGACTATTTCAACTAAGTGACTTAGGTAACTCGATCTTAATTTTGAGCTACCTATGAACTCCTATTTATTCAAGATTATCCTTAGATCTGCATGAGTGAGAGTGGTCCGAGTTTGCCGACTCAATAAATCTCCCATTTCAAGGATAAGACCGAGTAGATAGTTGGAGACATAGTCCTACAAGACGAAATTCACTCCTACCTGACTCTAGGGTTAGTAGAGAGATTGTTCTTTTAAGTGCTGATTTTGGGTCTTGAACAATGGGTCCCACTCTCTCATTGGCCCGAGAGAGACTCGTTTTAGTGGTTGGACCACAAACTAATTGTTCATTAGAGGGTCAGTGGTACTTAAGAATCAAGAGGTAATCCAGGGATAAAACAGTAATTTAGACCCGGCTGAGATTACGAACAACCAGTGAAGGGTTGATTTACTTTTCATGGTTATATCAAGTGGACAGAAATATATCTACAATGAGAAAAGTGCAGCTACGGGCTTTAGTGGAGTGTCTCGTTAGTTAACGAATGTTGGTTAACTAGGTTAAAGAGTTTGACTGATTAATCTTGGATCGTTGGAGCTCATGATCTATAGGTTCATTAGGTCCCTCTGCTAGCTCACATCAAACATAAACTTAAAACAGTGTGATGAATGAATTTGAAATGTTCAAATTAAGTTTAGGAAGTAAACAATAAATATATGTGATATATTTAACGTCTCGTCATTTAAATTATGAATTAGACAAATTAAGGGAGTTGGAAATAATATTTAAATATGATTTAAATATTAAAATATAAATGTCGATTCATATACGAAAAAATCGTTTTTCGGAAAAGTCAGATTTGGAATGGATTTAATACTATTTTAATATAATAATAATAATATAATTAATTAAAATTATTTTAATCAATTGATTATTAAAATTAATTTTTGGTTTTTAAAATTAGTTTTAAAATCAATTTTTAATAAAATTGGAAAAATCTACTATGGTAGTGGATCTATCCCTAATTTGGTGTTAAGACCATTTCAAGCCACCAAATCCACTCAATCCCCATAAAATTTGCTGTCAATTGAGGATCTAATCTCTTGTGCATGTATTGTTCTATATATAGAAGTAAGATTGCTGAGATTGAGAGATTTTTTATAGTTGAATTGCTGAAATTTTGAAGAATTCATTGTTCTTGAAGTGTTCAAGTAGACCAAGCTTCAAAACTCAAACTTACTCCCAAATTCATCATTCAAGAAGTTCCACCACTACGTTCTAAGCCTAGAGAATAGCCGAGAAGACTCTCGTAGTGGTCCTAAAGTTGATCATGATCAATTTCGTGGAAGATTCAAGGAGAATTTGAACTACAAAGGTTGTATCATCATCTCTCTGGTTTCTCCTTCTTTTAATGCATGTATGTCCTTCAATTTAAGCATGTTAGAGTGTAATTTAATCAAATTAACTTTCGTTGCACGTTTGTACATCTATCAAATATGCTCGAGATTGATCCTAGCATAATAGCATGGTCGAGGTTGGGAAAACATTTGTGGCCCTAGAGAAAAAAGTGAGCAGCATATGTCAAAACGTCGGATTATTGCTTGAAATTCTCGATCAACAGAATTGGGAACAAAGAGATGTGCTCGTTCGCAATCCCGCCAAAGGAAAAGCTTTGTTGAATGAGGGCAAGGGAGAATCTCACCCCCATTGCTCAAAGTTGATGGAGAAACAATCCCAAGGTAGGAACAAAGGGCAGGGGTATAGAAGGGAGGGAGACAAGGATCCCCGAGCCTCTAAAAAAGCAAGAACATTGAGAGGGAAGAAAAGAAGCACGACACGACCAAGATGCTTGCTAGCCAGCGTTGGGGGCTGAAGTCAAAGATACACAAGGTAACAGAAAATGGTGAAGAAGGGTAGAGCCAAAGTCGAGGTCAAGGACGAACCCAACCTATAGAAACAATGAAAGAGGTGGACCAATAAAAAAGCTTCCTAGAGATAGACTCAAAAAGTTTCCCAGAGAGGAAAAAGAGCAAAAAGATAGCAGTAGAACAAGGCAATCGGAAAGTCAAAAGTGAAGCAGAGCCATGGAAAGCTAACTTTGTAAAGATGCAGAACAAGATAGGGGATATGCAAAAAGTCAAAGCAGAAGAGGGATTTGACCTAGAAGTCCTAGTCGATCAAGTGGATTCACCATTCATCGATTAAATTACGGATGCAGAATTTCTGCATAAATTCAACATACCAGTGATAAAACCATATGATAGAAAGAAGGACATCGTTAAACATCTAAACATATATTGATCGTGGATAAAGCTTCAGGGGATTCGGGATACTATTAGATTTCGAGCTTTCTCTTTTGCCTTGACTAGACCGACAAAAGAATGGTTTAGGAAACTTAAGAGGAAGTCAATAGGTTCATTCAAGGATAGCACGAGCATTTGTGACTCAATTCCTGAGAGGGCGTGATCAATGAAGCCAATGACCCATCTATTGTCAATAAAGCAAAAGTCAGGAGAAATATATCGAGTGTACATAGCACACTTCAACAGTGAAATGCTACAGGTGGAAGACTATGTGGATAGGGGAGCTCTAATTAGTGAATACTTTGAGAGACAAAAGGTTCCTAAGATCATTAGGAAATAGAGAAGCAACGTCTTATGTTGAGCTCATCACACGAGCACAAAAATATATGAGCATAGAAGAGTTACCCCAAACAATAGGGGAGAGATTAAAAAAAGAAGGTCATTGATACCCCTAAACAGAGACCACAATAAGAGAGTAGAGAGGATAGAATTCAAGAAGTGACAATTGGACGAGAGAGAACCAGCACGGTTTCGACCCACCTATAGATTCAAGAAGTATATGTCGACTGTAGTAGAGCTAGAAGATATACTTATGGAAATACATCATATGAACTTATTAAGAAAACCAGAAAAGATGAAGGAAGGACCGTATAGGAGGGATAAAGAGAAATATTTTCTCTACCATAATGATCACAGACATCTCACCAGAGAATGCATACCTCTTAAATATGAAATCAAAACCCTGATAAGGAACAGTTTCCTGAAGGAATGTGATAGAAAGGATTTTATTATCGCTTGCAAACCTCCACTAATCAAATAAATTTATAACTCCAATCTATACTACCTACACTACAACGTAACATAAGTGGCAAGACAGGGTCATCTCCACAGAGAATCTTGAGATGTTAAATCTAATTGAGGAATTGTAAAACCGCAATTGAGAAGGAAATTAATTGATTAAAAAGCCTAGCCTAGGGATTCAGAATTCACCAACTTGGTTAATCAAAGAACTTTTAAATTATGCAATGCTTACTTGTTTTAATCTTAGCTTATGCAACCTAGAAGATTAAAATTACATGCCCTAATGTAATGGTTAATTCCTTAATCAACCTAGATGCTCAACTAATTGGGTTCAATAGTATCCATATTGATTAAGCATCCTCATTAAGAAAGGTAATCTAGCTAAGACGATTTAATAACCTTGATAGCCCTAAGTTATAAATAGATTCATTCTTGAAATTAACTAATCATGCAATGTTTGTGAAAAGACTATTCTAAACAATCTAATGCACACCCAAGCATGCTTTAGCCTTTGCCCCTTGATATTAAAACTACATTAGAGTAATTCTAATCTCTAACAATCAAAGAATAAATGAGGGTTGGTAAAAAAACTCATGCATTCAAAGCATAGAAATCATAGTATCATTCAAGAATAGAGAAATATCAGCAACCATACATCAGAGAGAAATTAAAATACAAGTCTTCCAACCAAGATTAAAGGGTTTCAATCCTACTCTAAGCTAAAAATACTTACCTTAGCACACATAATGTGCCAAGATGAAGTCCAAAATCTAAATAAAATGAGAAACTAAAATAAGTAAAGTCTGAAAAATGGGAAAATACAGAGGGAATGAAGTTGGTGGCTGGAAAATCGCGTGTCGCTACGCTGCTCCTCAACATGTTGCGCTTGGCCTTAGTTGTCTCAACATAGCCTAGAGATGTCCACGGGGCAGGACGGGGCGGGGCCAGGGATGGCTTCCCCGCTCCCCGTCTCCGCTCCCCATTTTATTCCCCATCCCTGCCAAATTCTTCACGGGGATCGGGGCGGAGATTTCCCGCAGAGAATTTTTTCTGTTTGATTTTTTTTAAAAAAAATAAACAATTATCATAAATCACTATTATGGAAAAGTTTTAATTAAATTGTTAACTTAATGATTAGTTACACATAGACAATTAGAATTTAAAGAGAAATTACTCAAAAGTTTCAAGTTGAAGGAAATCATTATCCATCAAATTATTCATATATATAATCTAAAGTTAATAGAATTCAAATATTCACACTAATTCAAACATATTCATTATTTTAAGTATTAAGCAATAAATCTTGAGAATTAAATATAATATTTATATAATAAAAATAAATGACATAACATTAAATTATTATAATAAATATAATAAAAAAAGCCTAACGGGGAAGGGTGGCGAATGGGGCGGGAACGGGGGCGGGGACCGCGACAGGAAATGCATTTCCTTGTCCTCGTCCCCATTTAGCTTTCGAATTTTTTTCCCCCACTCCCTCCCCCATTTCCCGCCTAAATGGGGAATTCCCACCTCGGTTGGAGCGGGTCCCTGTAGGATCCCATTCCCGTGGAAAAAGTGGACATCTCTAGCGTATCCCTTAAGTGTAGCAATGTTAAGAGATACACTCGCGCGTGCGTATCTCCACCTTTCCGTCAAAATTCGGAGCACTGCAACACTCTAAGGCAACATCGTGGTGCTCTCGCCAAATTGAGCGTAGCGCCGAGCGCAGCTACGGTGACCTCCAAGGGCATTTTCGTCATTTTTCTTCTCTCTCTTCATGGTTGATGTTTTTTAGCTTCCTTTTGGTTCGCTTTTGTCTCGTTTCGACTTTGATGGCCCATTCTACCTCTTAGTTACTCAAAATCTACAGAATAGCATAATAAACACATAAAAGCACCGAACAAGCTCGAATTAAGATAGGAAAAATAGCACTTTTATGGTGCTATCAAATATGCGTAGGGGAAGTAGAAAGCGGAAGGTCAAGGCCGACCAACAAGGAGTTGAGGCCAATCATGGAGAACTAGTTTTTAGAGCAAAAGGATTTTTCACCAAGAGAAATTTGAACCATAATTGGAGGACCTGCATGAGAAGATTTAAGTTGGAAGCAGAAAGCAAGTGGACAACAAGCCAGGAATGAGCCAGACGAGTTAGGAATGTACGTGCTGATGAGCAAGGACCTATACGCAAAGTTATAATTCCCCAAGGCTCAAATTCTTCACCAGCCTCATAATGATGCCCTTCCCATAACCTTAATGATTGCCAATGTAAAGTTTTCATAGAATACTGTTGTTTCAGGTCTATAGCTCTCGAATTAGTGAATGAAATAAGTGATTAATACAAGTTTTGCTTAAAAAGCCCATGTATAAACTTAATAAGAGGTAATTCTTGGTGAGGCCTAAGGTTGAACATGGTGATTTTTGTTTGTTTCAACTAACCTAGCAATGATATATTAATTGGTTCTAGCAGATTTCAAGCTCACAATGATCATGTATGAGTTGTGAAAGTAAAAGTGACAGAAGACAGTAAAACAATAGTCGACAATATGGTAAAATTAGTTGCACAATAGATTAAGCAAGACGTGGGTGAGAAGAAAAGATTTATATGAGAAAAGGGGAGTTGAGATGAACAATCATCTATCATTTAAACTTTCACTTGGGTTTTGTTCATGCTCTTAACCACACACAGATATTCAACCTCTCGGTGAGCAAGTCACATTAATCATATTTCTATGATGCATGCTTTAAGGTTATTTAAACGTTGTTAGAAAAGAAAAAAGGTGTGGATGACACAAATGTGGAGAAAGTGATATCTTGATTCAACAAAGCATGCCTTTATATAGGCTTACAAACTATAACCATAGAATTTCAATGGTTAAGAAATCATAAACAATCTTACTTAATTCTCATAACTTCTAAACTCCCAAAGAGCTCAATGGACACTATTGGTTACAAAAACCAAAAGTCACAAGTCAAGTTTAATATTAAAACTTCCATTATTCAAATTAGCTTTTCATATTTTCAACACCCCCCCCCCTTAAACTTGATTTGTTACACCAAGTAAACTCCTCATTTTGATGAAAGTCTCCAACTTGAGGGCTTTGTGAAAATGTCCGCTGCTTGGTCTTGTGACTTGACATATTTGAGTTCTACTTCTTTCTTCATAATGCAATCCCGAATGTAATGAAATCGGGTATCAATGTGCTTGCTCCTTCCATGAAATACCAGATTTTTGGCTAAGGCAATGGCTGATTTATTATCAACAAAAATCTCCATTGGATCCTCGATTTGGAACTTCAACTCCTTCAGTAAGTTTCTTAGCCAAATTGCATGACATACACATGAAGTTGCCGCTACGTACTCCGCCTCACATGTTGATAATGTGACTATGGGTTATTTTTTTGACATCCATGTGAACGCCGTTTCACCAATAAAAAACACAAACCCCGTAGTGCTTTTTCGATCATCCAAATCACTACTCCAATCACTATCACAATAACCAACAATATCAAAATTTTTAGAAGAGACATAAGAAACACCATACCCAATTGTCCCTTTGATATAGCGAAGTATCCTCTTTGCCATTTTACAATGTGTTGTTGTCGGCTCCTCCACAAATTGACTAATAATTCTAACTGAATAAAGAATATCCGGTCTTGTGCATGTCAAGTATCTCAAACTTCCAACCAAGCTTTTGAAGTACGTAGAATCTACCTTCTCTCCTCTATTTTGTTTGGTGATTTTGACTCCACATTCCATTGGTGTTCTAACCGGATTAGCATCATCCATATTGAACCTTTTGAGCATTTCTCTAGCATAGCCCTCTTGAGATATAAAAATCCCATATTCACTTTGTTTGACCTTGATCCCAAGATAACAACTCATGAGACCAATGTCCGTCATTTCAAACTCCTTTGTCATCTCCCTTTTAAATTCATCAAACATGCAAGGATCGTTTCCAGTAAATATTAAATCGTCAACATATAAACAAATTATTAATATACTTTCACCTTGCATTTTGATGTATAGGGCATGCTCATAAGGACACTTCATATACTTATTCTCTCTAAAATACTTGTCAATCCTCGAATTCCATGCTCTCGGTGCTTGCTTCAAACCGTAAAGAGCCTTCTTCAATCGAAGTACCTTATCTTCTTCACCCTTGACTTCATAGCCCAATGGTTGTTCCACATAGACCTCTTCCTCAAGAATTCCATTCAAGAATGCCGATTTGACATCCATTTGATGTATCTTCCAATGATTATGGGCTGCCAAAGCAATAATCAAACGAATAGTTTCAAGGCGAACAACAGGGGCAAATACCTCATCATAGTTGATGCCATGTTGTTGACTATACCCTTTTGCTACTAGTCTCGCTTTGTGCCTCTCAACTTCGCCATTGGCCTTTCTCTTTGTCTTGTAAACCCACTTCACTCCGATTGATTTTTGTCCTTTTGGAAGCTTGGTCAACTCCCATGTGTTGTTTTTCTCTATCGCTCGAATTTCTTCATCCATTGCATCCTTCCATTTTTTATTTGCAATGGCTTATTGGAAATTAATGGGCTCACAATCACCAAAAAGACAATAGAAAATTATGTCATTTTGATTTTCGCTTACCTCATTAAGTTCTTGTAGACTTCGGGTTCCTCTTGGGCCAATTTCATTCTCCGAGTCACTGGAAAGTGCCTCCGTTCCGTTGGATGATGCATTAGATGACTGATCGGTTGATTGAGGTGAAATTGGAATGGGCAAAACTTCACCCCTCTCCCTGGTTGGCTCATCGTCTTCCTCAAAGTATGGAAGAAAATCATACTCCTCCATCTGTATATTCCAATCCCAAGAAGCTTCTTCATCAAAAACAACATCACGACTAATAGTTACCTTCCCATTCAAGGGATTGTAAAGGCGATAACCCTTTGAGCTTGCATCATAGCCGATGGATATGAGTTTTTCGCTTCGATCGTCAAGCTTGGTCCTTCTTTCCTCCGACACATGAGCATATGCAATACTTCCAAACACCTTGAAGTGACCAATTCCAGGCTTTCTTCCATTCCATGCTTCTTGAGGCGTCTTGTCAAGCACACTTTTAGTTGGTGCTCGATTTGTTAAATAAACCACACAAGCTACGGCTTCCGCCCAAAATTTCTTAGGCATCTTTTTCGTCTTCAACATGCTTCTTGCCATGTTTAAGATTGTTCGATTCTTCCTCTCCGCCACGCCATTTTGTTGCGGTGTCCTTGGCACTGTTAATGGGTGTCGAATGCCTTTTTCATCACAAAACTATTTGAACTCATTTGATGTGAATTCACCACCTCGATCTGTTCTCATGGCCTTAATTGTAAGGTTGCTTTCATTCTCCACACGCGCCTTAAATTTCTTGAAGATCTTAAATACTTCCGATTTTTCCTTCAAAAAGTACACCCATGTTTTTCTAGAAAAATCATCAATAAAGAGAAGGAAGTATTTACTTTTACCATGAGACTCCGGTTTGATTGCTCCACACACATCAGCATGGATGAGTTCTAGAGGTTTGTTGGCTCTTGTCATAGACTCCTTTGGAAAACTACTCCGATGATGTTTTCCAAGTAGACACCCTTCACACACTTGGTTCGGCTTCTGAATATGCGGTAAACCCCGCACTATCTTCTTCTTCGACAAGTCTTATAGACTTTCAAAATTGAGATGCTCGAACCGTAGATGCCATAACCAAGAAACATCCTCATAACACGTCTTCAAGCATTTCGGAACATCATTACATATATTCAAAGGAAACATTCGGTTTTTTGTCATGATGACTTTAGCAATAAGTCTCTCATGATTATCTCTCAAATACAAACAATTATTTTTCATTTGAACTTCAAAACCTTTCTCTAACAATTGTCCTACATTCAATATATTATTTTTTATATTGGGAATGTAATAAACATTTGTAATATATTGATTTTCTCCATTTTTCAACCGAATGAGAATTTTACCTATTCCTTTGATGGCGGCCAAAGAATTGTCTCCAAAGGCAATATTACCTTTTTCCATCTCGTTCAACTCTGCAAACATCTCTCGGTTTCCACACATGTGATTTGAGGCTCCCGTATCAAGATACCACTTGCCATCTTGACTCTCTTCTTCTCCCTTTGAAACCAAAACCCTAAACCCTAAACCCTAAACAGGTTCCGTTCTCCTCTGCATAATTGGACTGCCCTTCACGCGCTTTGGATATTTTAGCGATTGATCGGTCATGTTGCTTCCGATCGATTGACTCTGATTGAGATGAGTAACACTCATTCGCATAATGTCCATATTTATTGCAATTGTAACATTTTACCTGAGATTTATCTCTTTCGGACCTTCCACCACGTCTTCCACGACCTCGACCTCCTCTTCCTCTTGAGGATTCACTTGAGTTTGGAGAAACATCAGTGTTGGATTCACCTCTTCCACCACGGCCTCTTCCACCACGACCTCTTCCACGTCCACGACTATTCTCCTCCTTGAGTTTGAGTTGGAGAAGTTGTTCGATGGTCTCCGATTGCTCCATCTTTCTTTTCTTTTTCTCCTCGTAGGCTTGTAATGAGCCTATAAATTGTTCAATCGTCATGGTCTCGAGATCTTTTGTCTCCTCGATTGTCGTGACAATGATCTCAAACTTAGTATTTAGGCTCCGTAGAATCTTTTCCATGACACGAACATCGGCGATTTCTTCACCGTTCCGTCTCAATTGGTTGACAATAGTCATAACTTTGGTGTGATATTCCGCTATCACCTCCGTCTCCTTCATCTGTAATGATTCAAACTCAGCACGTAAAGTTTGTAATCGTACCTTTTTAACACGATCAGCTCCTCTATGAGTCGATTGGAGCTTGTCCCATGCTGCCTTTGATGTCTCGGCATCACAAATGGTCTGAAATGTGTCTTCGTCAACTGATTGGTACAAGATATAAAGGGCCTTCTTGTCCTTCTTTCTTCTCTCCTTTAGCGCATCTCTTTGCGCTTGATCAGCTCCAGCTTCCGCCTCTTGGAAACCGTTTTGCACAATCTCCCACATGTCTTGTGCTCCTAGTAATGCTTTTATCTTGATGCACCAACTGTCATAGTTGAGCTTGGTAAGCATCGGCAATTGAATCGAACTCATCCCACCGTTGGCCATTTTTCTCTCAAATTTTACAATGGCTCTGATACCAATTTGTTAGAAAAGAAAAAAGGTGTGGATGACACAAATGTGGAGAAAGTGATATCTTGATTCAACAAAGCATGCCTTTATACAGGCTTACAAACTATAACCATAGAATTTCAATGGTTAAGAAATCATAAACAATCTTACTTAATTCTCATAACTTCTAAACTTCCAAAGAGCTCAATGGACACTATTGGTTACAAAAACCAAAAGTCACAAGTCAAGTTTAATATTAAAACTTCCATTATTCAAATTAGCTTTTCATATTTTCAACAAACGTAAGGTTGTCTTTATCTCTAAAGATACTTCCTACTTTGCTCAATGAAATCTATAGTCACTTACTCTCTCAAGCAGTTAACTATTTCTACTTGATTCGATTAGCTAAATGAAACCCAATTTAAGAATGCATACACATTAATTCACCATTACTAACACTTTGCATAAATTGACTACAGGTGGTTAAGCACAAAATTTACCATCCATAGCTTCTCAACCAGCTATAGCAACTGAGATTGTAGCTCAACAAACATGAGAGCAATAAGAAGTTGAGACAACCAATTATGTTAACTTTTGGCTTCAGAAACTCTTAATGATAGGATGTGTAGAAATGTTTTTTTTTTGTGGATGGGTGTGTTTAGTAGTCAATGAAATCGGCGTTAAGGGTATGCAAATTTTGAGATTCTAAGTATTCAGTGTTTGATCTTCCTTTCTTCTTCTCTTGTTCTTATTATTTGCTCGGGACTAGTAAAGCTTTAAATTATGTTTGAAGCCAACAAGTAAGAAAAAAGGGAGCTGAAGAGCGCTTGGGCGCTTTATGCACCGCAAAAACCCGAGAGCAGGAGTGTCGAATGTCAACATTTGGAAAATTCACGTAGCACCATGGCGCTAGCCATGAGTGTCGCAGCGCTCCGACGCAGACTTCTTGTTAATGTGTTTTTTATTCATCCGAAAGGTATCAGATCTTGACTAAATTTTAACCTAGGGTAGAGAGGAGTCGTCTGGGAAGAAGAGCCACTACTGGAGATCGGTCCAAGACCCAAAGACGAAGGTCAAGAGATCAAGATCGTGATACGGTGACGGTGAAGGTTGACCAACTTTTCATTCTGTTTATCTTTTCATTCTCTCTTGTGCTGTCACGATTTGTTATTGGTTTGAAATTGTTATTCTTGAGATCATGTGGAGCTAAACCCTTGAATTCTATGGTGTTGTTGAATTTATGAGTTTCTTTTGATGAATTCTTGACATCAGGATTATTGTAACTTGGTTGAATTTTAATCTATCCGTATGAATTCTTTTAATTGACTGGTCATTAATTAATTGTTCTTGGGCTGGTTTTTTTTGCTTGAAAAAGAAGAATTTTGCCTGGACTTAGTAGGTTAGATATTTATTTGATGATGCATGTAGATGATTGGAAAATAATAAAGGTTGGAATAATTGAAGGGACTTTGTGCTGCACTAGCTAGTTTAATCAATAGGAAGAAATTCAATTTGATAAACTAGGGTTAGAATGGATTGAGCTTGAAAAAGAATATCCCAAATTTTGGCTTCTAGACTCATTCAATCTACATCAATCATCTATAAGTTAATAACCATTTGGGAACTCATAATGAAGCAACACCCTGGAATCTAATCCCTATTGAATTGTTAGTTTTTTTTCATTATTTATTTTAATTCCAACTACAAATTAATCTTCGATTGCTTAAGTCATAAGTAAGTAGCAATAGCTAAGCAAATATCTTTAACACCAATCTGTGAGGACTTACACCAATCTGTGAGGACGATACCCTATTTGGGGATTTATACTTTGATACGTATGCTTGTGTGATTTCAATACCCTTCTTGTCGAGAGCCCAATAGATCTCATCATCCCCTCTTGGGCTATTCAATGAAATGGATAATATGGCAACAACATCTTCTTGAGTAAAGCACTCACTAACCTTTTGCTCATTCCACTGCCCATTCTTTAGAAGAAGACAAGCCACACTTTCATCGTTAAGAGTCTTAAGAACTAAAAAAATGTTTGCTAAATGTACCGTTTGGCATCCAATGATCCTCAACCTGAACTGAAAAACCATTACCAATTCTCCACCTAATACCCTTTTGAAACAACTCTCGCCCCTCACAGGTGATAGGAAAGTGGAGCCAAAACTCCAAGCCCAATTCATTTTTACTTAACCTTTAAGAAAGTTTTTTCTTGGTTAAAATTAGAGGCTATATTTGAAAAACAAAAAAAGTAGGCTGTGGAATTCACTTATCAAGAAAAAATTGTGCAACTGATTATTTCTTCAAGTTAGTGGACTTGGCCCATTATTAATTGAGGCAGCAGTAACATATATTATATATATATGTGTATTTTGTGATTTGTGAAAGTGTCGTGAGCTGGCCCCTTTTCTGTTGAAGACAAAGCAAGTGTGCCAAGAGCCTCTTTGCCACTGAAGAAGAGAAGCTGAGAGCTTAAAGTCTTTTTCAGTGTGTATTTTTTCTATTGAGTTGAGGATTTCTCTTATTGTTTATTTCAAGTTATTGAGTTGTGGTACTTGGATTCATATAGTTTGTGTTGGGCTATTTGGAAGAGATTTGTAGCATGAGTTTGAGAATCTCTTAGCAATCTCCATCATAATAGAACCTGCAATTGCAGAAGACTAGACGTAGTCTCAAGTTTGAGGTGAACCAATATATTTTTTATGGGTTCTCCTTTTCCCTTATCCACTTTATTTACCATTACTTATTTTGGCTCTAATTTGTGAAGTGGGAATTTGATATATAATTTAGTTTATTCCGCATTTATTTATATTTCACATAAATTTCCAACACTCTCATCACCCTCCCCCCATAGGATCTTCACCAAACGAGACTCAAAGGGTTCCTCACTGACTTCTAACACTGTTTGGCCCACCAAAAATCTTAAGATCTTGAAAACCATTCCCCTACGATCCTTACTCAAGCACATCTTCTTCCAACTATACCAATCAATTTTTCTATTACATCCATTCGAGCCCCACCAAAAATTAGCACACATTGCATCTATATTATACATACTGACTCCAACAACCTAAAACACTCCATCGTATATGTGGGGATGCCTTTAGCAACAACTTTTAACAACACTTCCTTGCCCTCAAAAGAGAATAACTTCTCTATGCATCGATTTAAAAATTGAACATTTACTTCTAGCATTCTGAGATGGGAGACTCTAATACTTCCCTAACAATGTAGTTTTCCTTAACATTTTTTAACTTTTTGTTCAGTTAATGGTATTAATGAAAGTTTAGTAATATTCTTAAAATGAGGTACTTTAGTTTTCATTCATGTACTATTTCTATGATTTTTTTTTTTTTTTTTTAAGCTTAAGGATATTAATGAAATTTTTTAAAGTTGCAGGATAGTTTTTTTAACCAAAGTACTAAGGGTATTTTTGAACTTTTTTTTTTTTTGAATGTTTAAGGGTATTAATGACACTTTTAAAAATTTAGAGGAATCTGTTTAAGAAAGTATAAAGTTTAAGGGTGTTTTCTATAATTTAGCTTATAAAAAATATCGATGTTGATGAATAGTTCTTGAAAAACCATAAAAAATAACAAATATTTAAATTAACAAATAAGTTTCACTCTTCTTTTTTTTTTTTTTTTGTAAGTATTCTCATTATTATGGTCATTAAATATACTTTTGTTAAATTTGTTTATTGTTTTTAGATTCATTTTTATATCGATATTGATCATATGAACATATAAAAATGTTTACATGTCAATGAAAATTTAAAATGTCGTTATAAGAAATTAGATAATATTATACAAAGAACACCACACAAAGACCTTTCATGGATGTTACAAGTTCTATAACTTTTTCCATAACTTTTTGTTCCATATAATGCTTCTTGCATTTTTTGTAAAAGAAAAGTTGAAAATAATTCTTCTTTAGAACCTTTGAGAGAGAGAAGTTTGGATTAGAGAATTTCTCCCATCTTATGGGCCAAGGAGCTAGGTTGAGAGAAGGAAAGGAAAGAAAATACCAATGCCCATTCCTTTTGGGCTTTACATATTTTCTCCATGTTGCTTTTGTTGCTTCACAAAAGATTTAACACAATTTTAGGTTAGGTTTGAAGTGATTTTAAAATAACTAGTCAACCACCGTGCGATGCGATGCGATGCACGTGAAAAATTATAGTTTTAATTTAACTTTGTAAAATTGGAGCAATCATTTCAACATCTTTATATTCATTCAATTAAATTCTTAGAAATTTACATTGTTTATATATTATAATTTAATTTAGAAAGTCATATATAGTAATTTGTGGAAAATGAATAGTGAATTAAAAAATGTCATAATATACTATTTCGAGATTTTTTTTAATTACAATTTGAAATGAAATGGTATTTTTTAAAAAAATATAAATGTGAAATTGAATTTAAATTAGGTACCATTATTATTATTGTTAATATTAATAAATGTATAACATGTGGAAATGAGAATTTTGAATATATAATTTCTTCAAGAAAGATATATACCTTACTATAAAAACCTTAATTAACTATACTTGTTCTCAAGTCGAGAACATGGTCCAAAATTATAATTTTCAATTTTACAATTACTATAAAAATAATTGATTCATTAAAATAATTATCATAATTATATTATAATTTGTTTTGGTTAAGAAAATGTCATTAGGTAAATCATTAATATATGAACAATTTAATTAATACCAATTACATTTAATAAATACTCAAAGTTTGTTATATTTTTCCATAATTTAAATTTTAATAATACATTAAAGTAAGGAATTTCTTAGATTTTTTAAAAGTAAATATACATAAAGGCAAAAAAAACTACATTTTTATTTGCATTTATAATGAGTTGTAGCCCCAAACCCATAAGGAAATAATTGTTTGCGTGACCCATATATTTTACAAATAATACTCATTGGTCATAAAAAATAATATTAATAGATGTTTATATGTTCAAACATCAAAACCCTAGATCACACCATTTTCTTAGCACATCTTCCGTCTTCAAGCTACCACCGACCATGCGATTGTTTTCCTTACGGCATGTTCATAGTCTCTGATCGGCTACACTCAGTTGTCGTGACTATTGGACGGAGAAAAGTTTATTCGATGCCAATCATTAACAACAATTATTGCTCTTGCAACGAAAAATAGTATGATTTCTCGTTGATCTCTCATCGTTTTCTTCTTTTGATGTGCTAATCTCTCGCTGCATTTTTTATTTACCTCTTTGCAATACAAAGTGTTATGCTTTTCTTCTTCATTTCTCTCTTTTTTGTAACTCTATTGTAAGAAAGTGAATTGAATCTGTAAACTCACAAAGTGTTCAGTAAAAATATTCTATTAAATTGGTGTATAAGTATTTTGTAAAATTAGATGAGAGAGTAGAGTGAGTTAGTTTTGTGATACTTAGCTTGCAATGAGTTTAGCTTGCAATTGTGGATGTAGGTCATCTAAGAGGTAGAACCACTTAAACCCCTGCGGATTCATCATTTTCTTCTTTTGAATGTTTCTGAATTTGATATTTTTGCACAATCAAATTTCATTTCTTAACGTCTTGAGCTTACACGTTGCAAACTTAACAATCTATATATATCCAAATAAAGTGGAAGATGGAAAGATTTTTTGGTTGTGCAATAAGTAATATCATTTATGACATTATGGTCTTAATAACATATAGCATTAACTAATATCATTTATGAAATTATGACCTTTTTTTAAATGAGAAGATGAAAAGTTAAACGTAAGTGTAACTTCATGAAGTGAATGACAAAATTGTCACCCAATCAAGACTAAAAAAAGTTATAATGAAAGGGTAAAATGAGTTTAAAAAGTTTCTTTCCATTCAACTTTTTATATATACTATAGATTAAAACCATTTTTTTTTATTTTCAAAATCACTCTAAAATATACTTTTAAACATTTAAAACCAATCTTGATACTATGAAAATTGCATTTAAAAGTATAAAATTAAATATTAAATTAATTTTAAATAATTAAAGATGTATGTTAAAGTGACTTTCAACATAAAAAAAAAAAAAAATTTAACCGATTATTATGCCACGTCCACGATTTTTATTTTAGTAAGGTTTTGTTTGAATATTTTATTTATTTTTGTAATTCAATCAGTTGGTTAGTAGATTCCTATAATAATGGAAACTTAGTTGTAGGAACATTTGTGGGAGTAGGTAGTTTTAGATTTTTTAGTTAAATGGAGGGCATGTCCCCCAAAAATAAATAAATAAATAAAATATATATATATTTTTTTTATATGTTGAAAAATGCATAAAATCTATTATTTGGCACTTCAAATGATCAACTATGGAGTCTCGTTCACTGGTCAAGAAATCAGGATCTAGGGACGACACACCCTAGTGGGGGCTTAGATGCATTATAGAGAAAAATGTCTAATATTTCTCTCTGATAATAAAACTACTATTTCCCTCTACCTGTGAATGTAGCTAACACACCGTTAACGAACTACGTAAATCTCTGTGTCAATCTTATTGTTTACATTGTCACACTTCATTTGCTTGTCGATTTAGTTACTGTCATAACATAACACCATCACTCTGTTTCAGATTTTTTTTCTCATTTATATTTTTACATAACTAATAACACATAAATATACCGATATGTTTTAATATCTAGAAAATCATTTTTTAAAAATTAATTGCAGAAAAGCCTTAATCTATCTTAAAAGATTGTGATAAATATTTCAAATTTTGTACCTATACGATCGACGATTCTCTATGATGTCAGCTCAAAATCAATATCATACTCATGTTAGTGACTTTATGTCAGTTGATCAGCATATTTGAAAGAATCGAATTTCTTACGGAAGCGTGTGATTACTTTGCCCAACTTTTGTTTCAAGAAAAAATTCACATAATAGAGAAAAACAACAAGATTAAGCATGTTTTTACAGGATTATTAAGGAAAAGAAGTTACCTTTGAAGAACATTCTTTAATATCTTCTCCCGATTTGGTTTTACTTCATAGCACGAACAAGAAAACACTTACTGGACACCACCAACAGATCTTCTCTACTATCCTCTCGATTCGTAATGAGTTTGTAAGAACCACTTGTAAGAGTCTAATGAAATTTTTTTAAAGAGAAAAACTTCTCTGTCAAATTAGAGAGAGTAAGAGAGACTTTTTGGAGAGTGTTCGTTTTTATGTGAAGTTCAAGAATCTCACCAACAACTACAGACCTTCTGCAGTTTTAAAGGCAAAGAAAGAGGGTAGGTAACCCTCTCTCCACTTTCCCACTCCCCTGCAATGTAGGGGAGTTTAATTTAAATTTTAATTTAAATTAAATAAATCATAATTGAATTATTTCACTAAATAAATAATCAAATAATTTAATTAATGATGTAATTAAATATCCAATATTTAATTTAAAAATTTTGAATCATATTCAAATGTACATCTCTCACATAACTTATAGTTTTAATATGAATCTCATTCATATTAATTATAACCTACAGTTTTAATATGAATCTCATACATATTATTTATTATTTGAATCTTATTCAAATATATTAGTTATGTCATATTATATAGTTTAATTTTGAATCTCATTCAAAATTAACTTTATATTATAATATATCTTATACATTATATTAATTGTAGGATTGTTTTCAAATATAAAAAATGAGCCAAACTATTTACAAATATAGAAAATTTTTATTGTCTATCAATGATAGATCCATAGTTGCACTCTTATGAATTGTAGAATATTTTTGTGTTCATTGATTTAGCCATTCCACGTAAGTCAACCCTTCATAAGTTGTTCGTAATTACAGCTGAATCAAATTACTATATTACATTGTAATTACCTCTTGCTTCTTAAGTACCACTAATCCTCTAATGAACAATTTTTTTTAGGTCTAATCATAAACAAAGTCCTTCTAAGGCCAGTGAGAGGGTGGGGCTTCATTTTTCAAGTCCCGAAGTTAGCACTTAAGGGAATAACTTGTCTACTTACCCTAAAGGCGGGAAGAAGTGAATTCCATCTTGTGTAGCTATGTTCCCAGCTCCCCACTTGGTATTGTCCCCAAAATGGTAGGTATATTGAGTCGACATCTAAGGTCACTCTCACCCATACAAATTAAAGGACGACCCTGATGAGCAGGAGTTCATAATTCACTCAGGATTGAGATTGAGTTACATGGTTATCGTTTAAAATGTTAATCTCTTCAGTTAACAGTGTTACAATGAGAGATTATATACTTTGTGGTCCAGTCTTATACAATCTCATTGTATAGGATACAGATACGTTGCAAGCGCACGCGTCGAGTAATAATATAGTTAAAATGACCTTGGCCAAGTATCGTCCTTAGGGAATCAGATTATTAATCTTTTAGCTATTCAAAGATCATTCCAATTTTATTTAGGAAACAAAATTGTAATGACACTTAGGGTAAACAATCTAAGAAAGTGAATAAAAGTGATCGAGATAAGAAAATTATCAACTAAGAGACGTTTTAGGGGATAGATTTCATGAAAGGTATTATTAAACACAATTGCTTCATTCTTGAAGTAATTAACACAACACCTAGATCTAGAAGTCTTTTATCCGGAATGAATCTTTCAAAAACAACCTTTTCTTTTGCTTAAACTCTAATTACTAATCGCCTGAAACTAGACGATTAAGTAAAGCATTGAGAACCTTCATTAGCAATTCTTACCGTTATCCAACTACTTTCTATGATTTCAAACGATAGTCTAACATGCATGATCTAATCTAAATCTCACTATTCAAGCAAGATTCTAAATCATGAAATCATTCAAACATTGATCAAACATTCAAAAGCATTAAGAATGGCCATGCGAGAAAGCAAAGATGTAAATTAACATTCAAGAAACAAAGTATTCAACAATTTAAACCTAAGAATTCATCTATCCCTAAAACTATGAGAAATTTAGCCTAACATGCCTTTCATAGACAACATCCACATTAGAATAACAAAATACAACAAATAAACCAAGAATAAAGAAAGGGAAGAGAAGTTATTTGGCTTCCAAGCTCGTCTCCTGGATGGATGTGGCCTTCCAACGATCATCGAACCTTTCGGCATCATGGAATCTTCATACTTTGTTCTAAACTCTCTCTCTAGGTCTCAAATACTTCAAAGTTTGATGATTAGAGCTGTTGAGGACCTCCTAATTTATAGAAGGTAAAAAACTTGTAGCCCAAATAATTTCCAAAATTACAGGATGTTTTTATTTTTAGAAAGAGAGCATCGCGACGCTATGACTGATTTATCACAACGTAATGTTAGCTTAGATGAGCATAGCTACGCTCTGCCCAGCGTCGCTACACTCTCGAGGAGCGTAGCTACACTCTGATGATTGTCAGAAATTATTGCTTTTGGGTCTAGAGCGTAAAGGGGCAGCGTAGCAACGCTTTAGCGTTACACTACCCTGCTTTCTAGGGTTTTAGACTTGTTTTCATCCAGTTTTGGCTTAGTTTGGTTCCTTTAGCTCCCAAGACTCATTTTCTTCATTGATTACTAGCAAACACATTAAATCTAATAAAAACATCCCTAAATAAAGAGTAAATAACACAAAATTTAGGTACGTTTTAGATACTCCCTTCTCACATCTCTACATGAACGACTTGGATCAAATCGTTTGTAATACTTACAAAGTGGGTCATAGACATAGTGTTACCTGGATAAGACACCCAATCTTATCCATATACTATAGACCTTTTGGGTGGTTACTTGAACACGATCCACTTATATGTCAACCACATATTGTTCAAGTTACATTTAAATAACATTGGATCTTAGTTTATTGGATATGAGTTATGCAAATAAATAATAAATAATACTTATTTACTCAAAAAAAATTTACAAATTTACAGACTAAAAGATTTAGGACATAAATTCCACCCATATTGACATTTAAAATTATATTTATATAAAAGTTAAATTACAAGTTTAATCATATAATTTTTTAAAACTTTGTATCTAATATGCATGAATTTTCAATATTCTTTTTAATAGACATCACATGTATTATTTTTATTTTTTAAAATAAATTTTCTATTAGACCCAAAATTAAAATTTATGACTAATAAAACATTACATTTTTAAATTTTCAAATATGTCAAACACCTATTATATACCTAAAGTTAAAAGATCTATTAATTACAAACTATATATACAAATCTAAAAATTTTGGAACTAAATTTGTAATTTGATCTTACATGAATTTGTGTTTCGAAAGAAGAAAAATGTCTTATATGAATTTGTGCCCCACTGAAATAAAGTTTTGAATCTGCCACTAGACTGGAGAAAGGAGTCAGAATTGTGTATGTTGAACTTTGTGAGTCAAATGTGAGGTTGGGATTCCTCGAAAATCATAAACAGAGGTCAAGACTCCCTCAAATGAGTCTATTCAGAATTGTGTATGTTGAACTTTGTGAGTCAAATGTGAGGTTGGGATTCCTCGAAAATCATAAACAGAGGTCAAGACTCCCTCAAATGAGTCTATTATCCATTCTATTATTAATTTCATTAATTCTATTTCTGTTTATAATATATTTTAAAATTGGTTCTATAATACATTGCAACACTTTTTTTTTTATAACTTTTTGTACAACTCATGGTATAAATTGAAATTATGTTGGGTCACTCTTTAACTACTGGATGTAGTTCTTTGATTAAAAGGCTTAGAACTTGACAAAAATAGTTGAGACGTAAAGAATGTTGATAATTTCATCTTTCTCAGAGCTAATTCCAAGAATAATGTGGTTTTTTTTTAAATGACAAAAATAGGATAGTGGTGAATTTTTGTAAAAAAATAATGTTAAAAAATAAATACATGATTTAGGGTTCAGCTCGAAATTATTGACAAATTTGGGATGTTTGGTTGCTGAAGGAAATCGTGTACGCGATACATGATTTTCGTACACGAGTTTGTTTGTTTGTTTTTTTTTTTAATTTTAATGTTGCCTAAGAAAAAAAAAACTTCCCTTCTATTATTTTTTTTTTTAATTCTTTTCATAGCATCTTTTACCAATCAGTTGTCCTTTTTTCCCCTTAGATTCTCTCTAATTTTGTCCTTTGATTAGTCTCCTCTATCCACATTTATTGTGTTAATTTAACTTATTTATTTTCTTCCATTTTATTTGTTTAATTAATTTTTTCTAATATACTTCATCTTGAATTTTTTCTTCATTGTTGTCACATATACTCATTTTTATTTGTCATATGTACACCCTTATAAAAAAAGTGATACTATTTTATTTATACAATCTAAAATTTTAAAATGGATACTTTAGTCTCTAACTTTTGAAAAATAGTTCTAAATGGTTCTCGGTGTTAAAGTTGACCGTTAGTCAACTAACAGAAAATGATATAGTATTGATGAGTTGTCCAATTTTAAATAATACAATTTATTTTAGTTTATCTCATTGGAAAAATTTCTCCCATTTTTCTTTTCTCATTTCTTTCCCTTCCTTTCACCTTTTTCCTCTCCAATTTTCCTTCAATCTTCTTCTCTTTCGAAAGAACACTCACTGCACCCACCACATCCTGATTCAACACCTAAACATTGTCGTTTTGAATGTTTGATGGGCCGATTAGGACTAACTGCACCCACCACATCCTGATCCATCTTTGCTTCTTCTTCTCTTTTTCCATAGACTACAAAGAAAGAAAACTCAAAATCCAAGAAATAACAGAGTGCTTCAAACAATAACTTTTGATTTTTAACGACAATTGAATATTAATATTGCTATTCAATAAAAATATATATAAAGAAAAAACCCAATAATTTAAAAAGAAACAAAAGATGGGTTTCTCTGGAATCATTTGCCCCATTTCTCCTTACTATTCAATCAAAATCTATGGATATGTCAGATGTTATAAAGCGTTTTCTTTCTTCTTGCTTAACTCCTCACTTACATTAGAGAAAAATTTTCGATAGTTTTTTAGTTGTGGGTATTGGGGTCAAAATGGGTTTTCAAAGAAGAAAAACAAATGAAAAATTGAAGAGAGGAACGATTTTGAAAATGTGATGGAAATAACGAGATTTTAAGGAGGAGAAAGATAAGCACTGGTGGCTGAAGGCAATGCAAAGAAGTCTAGTCCAGAAGAGGAAGGGAGAGGAAAAAGGGATGGGAAGAGTGTGAAAAGAAGATGAAAATAAAAGATTAAATAAAAAGATGTCATGTCAGTAAAATTTATATAGTCATTTAGAATTGGACGCCTCATCAATGTCATATCATTTATCATTAGTTGACTAATGGTCACCTTTAACTCGAAAGATTATTTAGAACTATTTTCAAAACGTCGAGAACTAAGGTGTTCATTTTGAAACCTCATGAACCAAATAGATACTAAACTCAAACATGAGGAACCAAAAGTGTAATTTGACCTATTTCTTATTCAATTTTTTACAAATGTATACTGCTACAGAAATTTGTTAATGTTGTCGTTGAAAATGGTAAAATTCTACTTCAAATTTTGAATGAGACAATTGAAGAATGTATATGCATAAAAGGGAATTTCAAAATTCTAACCTGTGAATAATTTAGGTAAACTCAATTGCAAAAATTTGGAAATATTTTTACAAATAGATTTGGGAAGATTTTTGCAAATTGTATGTGACCATTTTCTTTCTTATTTGAAATGATTTTCTAATTACAAATATGGAACGAGCTAAATTAGGAAATATTATTTTAAATATTTTTTATATTTAAAAATTATGACAAACTCACGTGGAAATCGTGTACCATGTCCACCATTTATCTATCCTATTTTTTAAGGATAATTTGTATTTTTGTCCTTATTTATTTAAATTACATTAATTTTTTAAAAAAAAAATCTCTTTCTCGCTAATCTTAGAATTGGGGCTAAATTAATATAATTGTCAATTTCTAGAAGATAAATAACTTTTTTCTCGTTGCTTTGTTACCAATGTCTAAAATTTTGTTTTCTTTTAAAAAGAGGAAGAATATTACTGGCAAAAAAAAAAAAAAAAGAAAGAAAAAAATCACACGCATACATATTTGAATGATGGTACTAGAGCTCAGAGCTCAGTTACATTTAGGCCACATTTATCAATTCGTAATGAAAATTTGTGTAATTATAATGAGATTTCATTGATAGATCAACCAATGGGCCTGATTTGTAAATGTGAGTGGATTTCTTTAACTATGAGTTTGTTACATTTTACTGTTATTGTTAATGTTACCGTTACTGCTTGACCCTAACAGTAATGGTAACGGTAAAGGTAATAATAAATGTTGCAGATTCATAATTTTCATACGGTTACAATAATAATATCTGTAACGGTAATGGTAAAGATAGTGGATCTAACGTAATTTTTAACCATAATTTGATTGAGCACCCTCAATTCCTCAATTAGATTACGCATTTTGATTACAGATTTGGAGGTGGACCCCACAATTTATTATTATAACATAATACAAGTAAACAACAACAAATGTAATCAATTGAGACCCACTTTTCATATTACCATTGATAGATTACACTTAACCTGGAGTACACGTGGCCTTGTATCATTAACCTCTTTTATCTATAGAAGCCCTTTGTACACTACAAGAATTAGGCCTTGTAAATCGTTTAGAATATTTAACATCTCATTTTCTTCAATTGGCACGTCATTAGTGGATATCTCAATCTCAATATCTTCTTCATCTAAATCTTCATCGATAGTTCGACCTTGTAAATCCTTTAGAATATTTAACATATCATTTTCTTCAGTTGGCACATCATTAAACTCTGCATTACTCAATCCTCCATCATTTACTGAGTAAATTGTCTGATTTAATTCTCTTGACAAATTAACTGCTCCCCTACGATATACCCATTGACTCTATGATGGAGACATTCCATATGTGAACAAATTTCGTCGAGCCTCGTCTAATGATTCCCACATTGTATTCATATAGTTTTTGCATGAACATCTTGTTTTTCCAAAGTTATTAACATGAGACTTTGCTTTATCAAGGAATCGGGTTACTCCTTCCGCATAAGCTATTGAGAACTTATCTCGAAGTTGAATCCAATCTTTATTCATTTTTTAATGATAATCTTTCCAACTAAACACTTGATTCCTATAGTCTTAAAGTCTTAAATTTATAGGTATAACATGAAAGATGAAATTAGTTTTAACTAGCTAATATATAAAGTTAAAAAACACTATTGAGAGGTTTCAAGTTCTTAAACATCTAAACTTACATTCTTTTTCCTTTTCATCCTTGTTACATTTTTTTTTGGCTAATTTTTTTTTATTGCTTTTGATGAGAATTAGAGGGAAGAAATGAGAATTTCTCTTTCTAATTAATATACAAATTAACCAAAAATTAACTCCAACATACACAGCAATAATATTTAACCACAAACCATCAATAAAATCATAACCATAGACAACCAACAAAATATTCATAAATATTTATAACAATTAAAATCAAAACTTAAACCAACAAAAAAAACTTAGGGGGATTTTTAAAAATAGAAAAATAAGAGAAATTATTTACACAAAATAGCAAATTTTTTAGATAGTTGTGATAGACGCTGATAGAAGTCTATCGGGGTCTATCAGTGGTAGAAATGATAGAAGTCTATCACTGATAGATGCTGATAGAAGTCTATCAATGTCTATCCGTGTTTTTTTTCTATTTTTTGTAAATAGTTTGACATTTTTTCTATATGTGAAAATTTTCCTAATCACATCCCCAAATCTTTAACCAAAAAAAAAAAATAATAATAATAATAAAACATAACCAACAAGATATCCATTAATCTCAAGAACTACACCAAACATGTAAATCACACCCATAAATGTAAATCTCTACAACCATATTAAGTGTTTCCAAATAATTTACAACCAAAAATTCAAATCACATCAACAATGCAAATATCAACAACAAAAAATGAAAATCATACAAAATTAAACTTTAAACAAAAATGTAAATCCCTAAATGTAAATCTAAACAACGATACCAAAAAATTCGAAATAAAAACTAAATATCCAAAAATATTTTATGCAAGACTTACAGAGAAATAGGGAGAAGATGGCGGAGGATCTGGTGGGGTGGTGGTTGGCCGACAGGAGCTTAGATGAGAGAGGGAGAGGAGGAGGGGCGGTGACGACAGGTGGGAGAGGAAGAGGAATGGGAAGGCGGTGGCGGGCGGGTTTGAGAGGGAGAGGATGAGGAGGGCGGTGACGAGTGTGTTTGAGAGGGAGAAGAGGAGGAGGGCGACGACAGGTGGGTGGGAGAGGGAGAGGAAGAGGAGGGCGGCAGCAGGTGGGTAGGAGAGGGAGAGGAAGAGGAGGGCGGCAGCAGGTGGGTAGGAGAGGGAGAGAAAGAGGCATGAGATGGCCAAGAGGGAGAAGGAGATAAGGCGTGTGACGACCAAGAGGAAGAGGAGGTGGCGTGGACTGTTTTCTGTTTAGAATTACCGACGCCATAAGTGAGGCATCGGAAAATCCCACCATATGCCAACGCCGTGGAATATGCCATTGACGTTGACCCCTTTTTTACCAACGACAATAATCAACCGCTGACAAAGACCCTCTTATCCTGACGGTAATTAAAATGTCGTCGGCATAGGCTCCTCTCTACCGACACCTACATTTCTACTATCGGTAGAGACATTTATTGCCGACGGTGTTTTAAATCGTTGATAGAGCCAATTTTTGCCAACGAAGTTTTATGGCGTCAACATGTTTTTTGTCGGCATAAATAAATTTTCTTGTAGACGCATGAGAGATAAGAAAAAAGCCTTTTGTACGAGAAATCGAATAAAACTTATGCGCATGTTAAGAATAAGGAGATGGGAGATCCTCTTCATAAATCTCTTTGGGGATCAAGTTACAATAAAAGTACCATTCGGGTAACTTTAACTAAGAATAAAAAATTTAGTCTCCACACATTTCATGATCTTATTAGGGCACGTTTACCTATCCGCTTAAGATTTAGGTTGCAATCGTAATTGGATTGCATTATAAAGGGAATGAGTTATAATGGTAATCAAATAACCTTTGATGGTGTTAGGTAATGTGTAATGAGAATGAGTTCAATTGTAATCGAAAAACCCATTGGTGATGTTTACTCTTTTCTATAATGGGAATGAAATTTGAATGGATTACGAGAATGCACTTTTGTATTATTAATTAATTTTATGATACCCTATTAATTTTGAGAAATTACTAGAAAAAATATCAAACTATTTACAAATATAGAAAAATTTCACTGTGTATCAGTGATAGACTGCAATAGAATTCTATCGCAGGATAGACGGTAAATTTTTTCTATATTTGTAAATAGTTTGGCTCATTTTTCTATATTTGAAAAGAGCCCTTAATTTTTTATACTTATTAATTTTTTTTAATTTTATTTAGTTATTGAAATTTTATATTTATCGAAATTTAATATCTAACCAAAAAAAATCTAGGAATATTAAAAAATAAATAGCAATTATTTCAAATTTTGTTAATCTAATTCAAATTTTAATTTGGTTGTAGATTTATTTTTTCAATATAATCTTGATATGAATATTTCTATAAAATATTTTTAGATGATTGTATATATATTTTCAAACAAAATCTTTTTATTATATAAAATCTTAAACTTGAGCAAGAGGTACCTAGTGTGTCTAGCTCTAGTTTTGGCCATAAAGCCAGAGTTGACAAGAGTGGGAGGGAGATCAAGAGAATAATCGATTGATGAAATCACAGATAAACTAGAACTCAAATTCGAGATTGGAAGCCCAAAAATAAAAAGAATCTCACTTGCAATCTTAAACTAGGGTGAGAAATAAAGCGTGTTTGGTTTTTGTAACTGAGTAAAAGTTGGAGCAAGAACAAGAATGAAATTAGGTCCAAGCAAGAGCGAGATCAAGCATGATTGAGAGTGGGATGGACAGTGAGAGAGGAATTGATCAATGAAATCGCAGATAATTTGGAACTCGAATTTGAGATTGGAAGCCCAAACTTAACATATTTGATGGTGTTTAGAAGAGACAAAAGAATGAGGAGTTTAATATAGGGATTGATAAGGAAGAAAGTGATGTACTCATGGAAAGTGCTAGTATATAGAGATAAACGTGTATAAAGTTTGATATTTCTAGATTTTTTTGGTCTTCAGAGAAAATAATAGTGTGTTCTTACTCAAACCGAGGTGTACATACCGAGGGAAGGGCAAGACCAAACTACGTCAAAAATCTAGGTGGGTCCCATGTAATTCATCGTTTGTAATCAAATTGACACCTCAGGTAGGAGCAATCAGATTGTGAGAATTGGAAATGTCAAAACGTGGGCCCCACCAATGCTTTACGTTTATGGGTTTGGGTAAACAACCACAAAAGTAATCGGGTGGGCCCCACTTCCATGAATTGAATTGCATTTATTGGGATTGCAAGTTGGTAAATGAAGTCTTAAATCAAATGAGTTGATCCCGCTTTAGTAGTGCAACCGCTCTAGAAGCCTTATATTGAATTTAAAAACTAGCAACAATTAGGTTTGATGTCAAATTCTTACTTCAAAAAGAATAAAGCATCCCAAGTATATGTGTCCTTTGTAATGGAGATGTAGTCTCGAGATTATTTATTTTGTGGTTGTCCTTTTAGTTAGGGGCATTTGGGATGATGGGCTCCTATGAGGTGGGTGCTCCTATAGGATCTCTCATAGGGAAACTAAACTTAATTAAATTTGTCATTTTAGTGTAGACAATCGGCTGAGGTGTAAAGTTTAGAAAGTTGTCTAATGTACTGTGAGAGTGTTATCTTTGTGTACATGAGACTATCTTGCGTCCTCTTCAAGTAATTAGCTGTGTGATGCAATATGATATGTTCTTTTATTATTCATATTGGCGTTGAGCTTCTATTGGGAGGATTCATGATCACTTTTTTTATTGTGATATTTTTAATTAAGTTGTGTTATGCATTTGAGTTTTTGTTTCTCTTGTTGCTTAATTATTAAATTTATTAAGATAACAATTTTCTAATCAATTAAGCTATACATATGCTGAGAATGATTAAAAAAAACAGATAAGAATTTTGGAATAGATTTTCTGATAGGATAAGGGCAATGTACAATAAAGATCGAGGTGGCATTATTACATAGAGAATTTTCAAAACAAAGCCGTAAGCAAATCAACAATATCCCAATTCTTGGTAAAAAGGGGGCACGGATTGCCCGGTGGATTCGTTAAACTCTACGAGCTTCTCCTTCACAAAAGAAAAAGGGCGAAACCCAGAAACGAAAGTAGCTTTCTTAGGGGCTTTCAGGCTCTCGAGCTATCGTCCCCTTCATCGTCGACTAATGGACTGCACCTGTAGCAATTTCAGAAGCTCTACTACTCCTCTTTCATGGACACCCACTTCCTCTTCTCGGCTCCCACAGTCCCAATTCGTTTCGAAGCTCAAATATCGGGTACCCTTTTTCATCTTCTTTACTCCCATTTCGTCCTCTTTTCTTACCCCTCGTTTTTTTTAATAGTGGATTGTTCTCATTCTTACAGAATTTGAAGCGTATGAACTTGAATAAACATTCTATGGTGGTGATGAGCGTTTCTGGGTCTAGCGAAAATGGCTCCCTCGATAGGTTTCCCCTTACGCCCAAGAAGCTTTTCATGCAGGAGGTACTGAATTTAACATTCTTTCGTAGTTTAAACGATTAAGCTTTGTAAGTTGATGCTTTTAACTGATGGGGTTTGCATATCTTTCGATGTTTCGAGTTTGTGATCAATGTTTGTGTTGTGTGTCAGGCAATTGGAGCTGAATATGGAGAAGGATTTGAGACTTTTAGACCAGATGGTCCTATGAAAGTGGACGTGGTAAGGGAAAAAAATTGAGTAAAGCTAGTTATATTATAGCTATTTCTCTTCTGTGTCTTTTTGTGTTTGACTGTTCTTGTTGCATATTAAGCTTCACTTGAGAGTTTTATTCCTTGTTGCAACCAGGATTTTTTGAACGATAGACTGCAAGAAGGGTTTCTTCAAAGAATTCGTTATGCTATGAAACCAGATGAAGCATACGGCTTAGTATTCTCTTGGGATAATGTTGTGGTAACTTCTACTCTTGCGAATTCAACTTTTATGCTTGCTGATTATTGTTACTTAATTTTTAGGACATAATACACTTTTGGTCCATAAGGTTTCAAGTAGGTGTTTATTTGGTCCCTGAAGTTTTATAATGGACACCTTTAGTCCTGAAGTTTGCATAATGGTTCTAAATGGTCCCTAAACCCATTTGACCGTTAGTTATTTAACGGATTGCTTACTGGGCTGTTAAATAGTGAGATGTATTTCCTTAGTTGTCAATTTTTACTCTAAAATTATTAAAAATTCATTAGGTTAAAATTTGAGTTATTCAAAAAGATAAAAAAAGAAAAACAAATCTTTTATTTTGCGTATGTTCGTCTATTTATCTATCTCGTGAAGATACGATTTTGGAGAATCCTCTACTGCAAACAACTTCGACAATGGCCAGGCTTGGCAACTATCCAACTTCCATAACTTCATTTCGTAGATATCTTAGTTATGTAAACATAATTTGGAATTATATGAAACAATAACAAATTTGATCCATAAAGAGGTACCTAAAACAACATTAAAATCAAGACTTCCCTCCAAATGAATCCTGAAGTAATCTTGTCAGCTTTGAATCCCTAACTGGAACGTGTGCACTATTCTTAGCAAGTCCATTTATGCACTTCCCTAATGCACTAAGGGAGAGATTGATGGATTTGGCTTCTTCAAGTGTAGAGTTGAAGGTTGGACCTTATTTATCGTGTTTGTTGAATTGAAGATTGGCCGCTGGACGTCACCGAAAGTTGCCATATTGTCGAAGCTGTCAAATTGTTTGGAGTTGAGATTCTCCAAAATTATATCTTCACCAAAGAAACGAATAGACGCAAGATAAAAGATTTGTTTTTTTTTTTTTTTTAATCTTTTTAGATACCTCAAATTTTAATAATTTCTAGTAATTTTAGAATAAAAATTGACAACTAAGCAAGTACATCTGTCCATTTAACAATCCAATCAGCAATCCGTTAAGTCAACTAATTGTTAAATCAACTAATTGTCAAATGGGTCTATGGACCATTTAAAACCCTTATACAAACTTCCGGGACTAAATGTGTCTATTATAAAACTTCAGGGACCAAATAGATGCCTACTCGAAACTTCAGGGACCAAAAGTGTATTTTGTCCTAATTTTTATGACACATGTCCCGATTATGAAGATGCTATTGTCTGATGATTTGTATAATTCATTTTCAGGCAGATACTCAAACTTTAAAGTTAAATGCATGGAAGCAACTTGCCTCAGAAGAAGGTTTTGTTCTATTTCTTTGGAAATTACTGTATGTATTCATATATTTGAAGTGGAGGCAGAAACCAAAACAAGAAAACTATACAAACTTTTATTTAGAATTTTCATAAGGATCAATTTCTAAAAGGGACGAGTCTAGATGTTGAACGATATCAGGATTTACATTCATACCATTAATTTTGAAAAAGAGAAGAGGTTTGTGCTTTAACGAATCAAACTATCAAGTGATGAGGTTGTTAATTTGCTAGACGTTGAATGACGTTATTTCCATCTTGGTGTGAGAAATGGGGAGACATAATCTCTTTCTCATTTGGCTTACTTTATTCTGGGGCTATTTGAACTAAGAAACCTCTTAACTTCTGTTCTCTTATTTTATATTTTGAATTGTAATTGCTATAGGGAAAAGAGTTCCTGAAGATGGTGATGTACAGAAGCTAATGCTTTATGCAGGTGCAGATCAAGTATTACAGAAGGTTTGTATTTTTATTCTTCTTTTTCCCATTAAAGAGCTGTATGTCTTAAATTTTAATAAATGTCACCGGGTTTGTTACCAATGTTGAAATTTGAAACTGAAATATGCCTCACATTGTAGTTGCGTAGAAAAATATACTTCTTCTTCGAGAAGTAATCCATGTTCTATGACGTTATCTTTGTAGTTTGTACCAAATGCACTCTAATTTTCCGTCACTTGAAAAAAAGAAAATTCTATGTCAATTGCACGGTAAGGAATAAAAAGTTTTCTATGTTCTCATATACTTCTAATCTATCCATGGCCTTATCACCAAAATCTCTGTGGTTTCTTCCCGCCATAAGCTTCATTCTCCTTATGAATTGATTTCATTGCATTAACCTATAGGTTATGTGTTTTCCCTTGAGCATTTGACTAACTGAAGTAAATTCTCCTGCAATTAGAGATAAAGTATGCATGAGTATCCAAACATTTCAAGTATGGAGCTCCAACACTTCTTGTTGTATGAACAAACGAAGGATTGATTGTTGTTTTATTTTTATTTTCTCCTTTGCAATCTTCCTCATCCTCTCTTCCATCTTTTGATTTGCACGAAAACATTTCAGCTAGTTTTTTTTTCTCTTCCTTTTTTGTTTTGTTTATATTTTTTTAAAATTTATTCTTATGTTTTCCCCTACAGGAGTTAGGAATGGGAAATACTAGGTGGAACTTATGTTCTTAAATAAGAAAATTCCTTCTTTTTCCTTCTTTCCCTCGAATACATACACCAATGACTGAGGCTTGAGGGTTATACTTCTATTACTTGAGGTTTACTTGAATTGTTAAGGATCCACGTAATTATACTTTTTAGGAACTTGAATACCTTAATCTAGATAGGTTGTTGTGTGATTATGGATAAGCAAAATTCATTAGAAATAGTTTCGAGATTAGTCAATGAATTCCAAGAGTGATTTTGATTGGCTTCATTTTCTTTTCTTTTTTCTTTAATTTATTTGGAGGAGAAATGAAGATGAAGTTGATAAGAGATCGAGGTTGGTTTCAATTACATTGCAAATTTAAATTCTCTTTCATGTTTTGCATATGTTAGAGAGGGTTTGAGGAGTTGAAATGCAAGGTGCTTTTAAATGCAAAAATTCGTAAATGCTTTGTGCTTCCAAAGGGCCACAAAAGAGGCATTTTTTTTTAATATCCACGAGTGTTTAGGTTAGTTTACGTACACCTCGACTAATCTCACGGGACAACCTGCTTGACCCTACAACATTTGTGTCAAGGAAACTCGTAGGATTAATCCTAGGTAGGTGGCCACCATAGATTGAACTCTTGACCTTTTAGCCCTTCATCAAGGTCGTGCTCCTTATTTACCACTAGGCCAACCCATGATGGTTCAAAAGACATAGTGTTCTAAGTGGATTATTTTATTTTTTAATTTAAAAAAAAAAAGAAACGGTGGAAACTTCATTAAAACCGCCGAAATATGAACAACCTAGAGGCCGCGGATAAGCGCTTTCCAATTGCTAATAATCATCAAAAGGCTGAAGCTACAAAAGAATTTCAGCGGTAAAGAAGTTCACCAAGAAGCTGTATTTTGTTCGAGTTGACAAAAAGAATCAGAATGGAGAAAATTATCTAAAGGATGTATCATTCCTTTCGTTTCAAATGTGCCATAGTTGCACCCTAGCTGCACAACTCTCCAAAGTCCTAACTTTTCCTTTCAGATTCTACCTGCATAGACCTTCTGAAAGAGGCAAGCCTCCACCCATTTTGGAATACAAGTTGCGATCCCCAAACTCCCAAGGTTGACATTCTAAGCTTTAGCCACAGGCGGCAATGAAGGAATAAATGATCTAAAGTCTCAGCCTCCCTCCAGCAAAGTCTACAACCGGACAGGGAGAGGCACCTAGTTCTAAATTTTTTTTGAAGTATGGCATCAATGTTCAAGCCAGCCATATACTAGAGGTGATTTGAACCTTCTTTTGTCGTTTACTTTTGCAAACCAGCCTTGTTAAAGGGGAATTTGGCTTTGTGGGGACTTCAACAAGTCATAGGATGGCAGACTTAGTTGAATAATTTCCAGTTCCTTGAAGGGACCATTTGATTCAGTACTCCTGTTCGATGAGGGCCAGCCAACTGTTCGATTCTCTGTTGAAGAGGCCTCAAGATGCCTAAATTCCAAGTTTGGTTGTTGTCCCAACAATTGAAAATAGAAACTTCTTTTTTACCTGAAATCAACTTCAAATTCAGGAAACTAGATCAAAGAGAGGCTTGATTGATCTAAATGTCTTCCCGAAATTGAATTTTAGTGCCCATGCTAGCTTTAAATTTAGAAAACTTAACAAAGAATGGGAGATTTGTGGCAATATCCCCCGATGGTCTGTACCCTTTCTTTCTAAACACAGGCAATCATCCAACAATGGGATCTGACTCCCTAAATACTTGTACTAACCTTCTTCCATAGAGAAATTGGCTCTTGAGTGAATGTCCAAATCCGCTTAGTAAGGAGGTAGTTCAATGGGTGAGGAGCCTACCCCTAGTCCACCAAGCAATAAAGGCATGGCTATCCAATGAAGTCCTTGATGATTTTTTTGGTAGTTTTAAAGGCATTCTTTGGGGTTCTAAGGAGAGAAGAGTAGTATAAAGGCAAACTATTAAGAATTGATTGTGCCAAGTTGGCTCTCCCTCCTTTAGATAGAAGGAGACCCAACCACACATCCAACTTTGCTTTCAACTTTTCAATCAAAGGATCCAGAAGAGCCTCCAGTGATGATTTCCTCTCAAGAGGGAAGCCAAGATAATTGATGGTAAGCACACTTGATTAGCAGCTAAAGGATGAAGCCAGAGCTTGAACCACCTCCACATCCATGTTTAGACCTACCATTTAAAGGATGAAGCCAGAGCCTGAACCACCTCCACATCCATGTTTAGACCTACCATTTAAGTCTTTTGCCAAATTCAGGGATAAACTGTTAGACCTCCAATTATTAAAACTTATAAACGAAGGGGTATTAGAGGAATATCACAGAGAACCACAACTGACCATTCTGTTATGGGTAGTGGAAAGGAGGAGCAAGGAAGTGGGGACCAATTGGAGGGCCTCAAATAGGAAAGCATAGAAGAAAGGAGGAGGTCTAATTTTGGTAAAAAGCTGAGAGGGCTTTTGGAAGGAGAGGATTTCCCAACCCTCTTGAATGTGTTGTGGAGTGTTTGTTTCTTTATTTCTTCATATTATCTTTTATTCCCTGCTACTGTATTGCTTATGTTTTCGAGAACTTGGTTGTGAAAGTTTGCTTTGGAAGAACCTATCTGTTTTGGGTTTATTGCTGAAGTAATATATATATCAAGGAATAGTCATTTCCTCAATTTGGTATAGTATTGTTGGGATTCTTTCTGTGTGCAGGGTATAAGAACCTAACAAATTGGTATCAGAGCCTATCAATCCTGGGGAAGACAAGGCTTATGGCGCAGAAACAGACGGAAGAGAGGTTGGAAGCTCACGAGAAGGAAATCACAGGGATGAAGGATATGATACTCGGCCTTTGCAAGAATATTGAGAAACTGACTGAAGAAGTCAGAGAGAGTAGTTCGATGAGGAAAAATGAAGAATCGGGAACCACTGAGGCAGCTCGCCTGAAGTTGAAGGGGAAAATGGAGGAAGTCGATTCGGCGCATAACCCTGGGCAAGGAAGCTCCGATAAAAGTAAGAATAAAAAGTTGGAGATGCCGGTGTTCGCTGGAGAAAATCCCGAATCGTGGGTTTATAGAGCTGAATACTATTTTTAGATCCACGAACTTAGCGAAGAGGAAAAGGTGAAGGTGGCGGTTGTTAGTTTTGCGCCCGATGAAGTAGACTGGTTTCGTTGGAGCAACAATCGGAAAGCCATCAAGAGCTGGGAAGAGCTAAAAAAGAGGATGTTCGAACGCTATCGCCCGACCAGCAAAGGGAGTCTCGGAGCAAGGTTGATTCGAATCACGCAAGACAGCACCTATGAAGATTACCTGAAGAAGTTTGTTAACTACTTGGTGCCGTTGCCGGACATGGCCAAAAGTGTTCTGATTGATGCTTTCGTTAGTGGGCTTGAACCGGCGTTGCAAGCAGAGGTTGTGAGTTGGCACCCTTCTACGTTGGATGAGTGTATGAAGGAGGCCCAGTCCGTGAGTGACAGAAACTTGGCCCTAAAGTTGGCCATAGCTGAAGTGGGAGTGGTTGGGCCTAATAGAAAGGAAGCCCAAACTGGGAGGAAAGAGGGCTCGGCCAACCTAAAGTCCAATGTAAACGTGAGACAGATATCGATACCCTGGAAGGGAAATTACAACAAGAAAGAACCACCGGTGAAGAGATTATCCGATAGCGAATTCCGGGAGCGACTCGATAAGGGGCTTTGTTTCCGATGCAACGACAAGTATTCACTGGGCCACAGATGCAAAGTCAAGGAGAATTGCGAATTGATGCTATTTATTATGAATGAAGAAGAAGAAGGAGAAGGCGGCGAAAACACGGTATTGATCGAACCAGAAGAGGCGGAGGAGGAAAAGATTCACGACAACACCGAAATTGCCTTACGAACGATGCTGGGTTTCTCAGTAAAAGGAACCATGAAGCTCAAAGGGAAGGTGAAAGATAAAGAGGTCTTAGTGTTGATTGACAGTGGTGCAACACACAACTTCATTCATCGGAGGATAGTGGAGGAATTGCAGTTACCTATTTCGGGCCAGTCGAATTTTAGAGTGGTAATTGGAAATGGAACCAAACTAAAAGTACAGGGGATGTGCAGTTCGATCGAAGTACAACTAAGCAACCTGACCGTTAAGGCTGATTTCCTAGCGATCGAGCTGGGTCAGATTGATGTCATTTTGGGAATGCAATGGCTATGTACTACGGGCTTCATGAGGGTCCATTGGCCAACGCTAACCATGTTCTTCACGCAGGACGGAGAGCAGATTCTTTTGAAGGGGGATCCTTCATTAACAAAGGAGGAGGTTTCACTCAAAACATTATCAAAGGTTTGGGAAGAGGAGGATCAGGGATATTTGATTGATTTCCAAGCTCTGGAAGGAGGAAACGCCACTGACAAGGGTACTGGGCAGTCAAAACTGGGGGAAGACAACCTTTCCGTGATGATTCGTAGACTTCTGGGGCAGAGTGAAGATGTGTTCCAAGTACCAACCAAACTACCTCCCAAAAGAGAAGTTGATCACCAAATTCTAACCGTAGAAGGCCAACGACCTATCAATGTAAGACCCTATAAATATGGTCACACTCAAAAGGAAGAGATAGAAAAACTGGTGAAGGAAATGTTGCAAGCAGAAATAATTCGACCCAGCCGTAGCCCGTATTCCAGTCCTGTTTTGCTGGTAAGAAAGAAGGATGGGGGATGGCGTTTTTGTGTGGATTATCGTAAGTTAAACCAAGTGACAGTGGCTGATAAATTCCCTATTCCGGTGATCGAAGAGCTATTAGATGAGTTACATGGAGCAGCAATGTATTCGAAACTTGACCTCCGATCAGGCTATCATCAAATTCAGATGAAGGAAGGAGACATTGAGAAGACAGCATTTCGTACGCACGAAGGACATTAGAATTCCTAGTAATGCCTTTCGGGCTGACTAACGCACCAGCTACTTTTCAATCGTTGATGAATCAGGTATTTCGACCGTTTTTACGTCGATTCATTCTAGTTTTCTTTGACGATATATTAGTTTACAGCTCGAATATCACCACCCATGAACAACATTTGGGGGTCATTTTCAGTATCCTTCGAGACAATCAGCTGTTTGCTAATAAAAAGAAGTGTATATTTTGTCAACCACGTATCCAATATCTGGGGCATTGGATATCAGAAGAAGGAGTTGAAGCTGATGGAGAGAGAATTAAGGCGATGATGAGTTGGCCCATTCCGAGAAATGTGACTGAATTACGCGGATTTTTGGGATTGACAGGCTATTATAGAAGATTTGTGCAGGGTTATGGAAATATCGCAGCCCCCCTTACTAGATTACTTCAAAAGGATGGATTTGAGTGGACTGAAGAAGCACGGGTGGCGTTCGAAGAATTAAAACAGGCGATGATGACAGTTCCAGTTCTGGCCCTACCAGACTTTTCACAGACCTTTGTGATTGAAACGGATGCTTCGGGGTATGGGCTGGGAGTAGTGTTGTCTCAAAATTCTGGACCCATAGCATACTTCAGCCAGAAGTTATTACCCAGAGCTCAAACCAAATCCATTTACGAGAGGGAGTTGATGGCAGTGGTGTTAGCTGTCCAGAAATGGCGCCATTATTTGTTGGGAAAGAAGTTCACCGTGATTTCAGACCAAAAGGCACTGAAATTTTTGATAGAGCAGAGGGAAGTCCAACCACAGTTCCAGAAATGGTTGACATAACTGCTGGGGTATGATTTCGAAATCTTATATCAACCAGGACTTCAAAATAAAGCAGCAGATGCTCTTTCTCGAATGCTATCAACAGTAGAGGTAATGACGATGTCAGTTCCCGCCTTAACTGATGTGGAAGTAATCCTTCGTGAAGTGGAAAAAGATGAGGAGTTACAGAAGATAATCCAGATTTTGAAGGGGAATCCGGAAGGCAAACCGAGGTACGAATGGAGAAATGATAAGCTGCTGTATAAGGGGAGACTTGTGCTTTCCAAATCCTCATCATTAATCCCATCTCTTCTCCATACTTTTCATGACTCCGTTTTAGGAGGACACTCAGGCTTCCTTCGAACATACAAAAGGATGAATGGGGAGTTGTTCTGGCAGGGGATGAAAAGTGATATAAAGAAGTACGTGGAAGGCTGTGAAATATGTCAAAGAAATAAAACGGAATCGTTATCTCCAGCGAGGTTACTCCAACCCTTTCCAGTGCCTTACAGGATTTGGGAAGACTTAACCATGGACATTGTGGAAGGCCTCCCTAAATCAGATGGGTTTGATGTAATCATGGTAGTAGTGGACAGATTGAGTAAATATGCTCACTTCATTACCCTAAAGTACCCATTTTTAGCAAAGCAAGTGGCAGAAGCTTTTACTCAAGAAGTGATCAGACACCACGGCATTCCCAAGTCTATTATTACTGACCGAGACAAAATATTTCTTAGTAACTTTTGGAGAGAACTTTTTTCCATGATGGGGACAGTTATGAAGAGTAGCACGGCATTCCATCCCCAAACCGATGGGCAAACGGAGAGAGTAAATCGCTGTTTAGAGACTTACTTAAGGTGTTTTTGTAATGAGCAACCGAGGAAGTAGTGTAAATGGATACCATGGGCAGAGCTATGGTATAATACAACTTTCCACAGTGCCATCAAGAGTACCCCTTATCAAGCAGTTTTTGGGAGGCCACCTCCCCCGTTAGTGTCGTATGGAACTAAGAAAACTCCAAATGACAGTGTGGAACAACGGCTGGTAGCAAGAGACATAGCATTGAATGCCTTGAAGGAGAATCTCACAGTAGCTCAAAACCACATGAAGAAGCAAGCAGACCTGAAGAGGCGGGAGCTTTAGTTCGAAGTCGGAGACGAAGTCTACTTGAAACTAAGACCCTACAGACAGCGATCATTAGCTCGGAAGAGATGCGAGAAATTATCACCCAAGTTTTATGGGCCGTATAGGGTGATAGAGAGGATCGATCAAGTAGCATATAGGCTAGAATTACCTCCGGAGGCAGCCATACATAATGTCTTCCACATATCTCAACTCAAGAAGAAACTCGGGGAAACGCACACCATTCAGCATCATCCTCCTGCTTTAACAGAGGAATTTGAATTACAAGTCAAGCCTGAAACGGTGTTGGGAATGCGCTGGAATGGTGAATTAGCAACCAATGAATGGCTGGTCAAATGGAAGGAATTACCGGAGAGTGAGGCGACATGGGAGGCAATGCATCTAATGAATCAACAATTCCCTAGCTTCCACCTTGATGACAAGGTGCAATTCGAGCGAACCGGTATTGTTAGACCTCCAATTATTAAAACTTATAAACGAAGGGGTATTAGAGGAATATCACAGAGAACCACAACTGACCATTTTGTTATGGGTAGTGGAAAGGAGGAGCAAGGAAGTGGGGACCAATTGGAGGGCCTCAAATAGGAAAGCAAAGAAGAAAGGAGGTCTAATTTTGGTAAAAAGCTAAGAGGACTTTTGGAAGGAGAGGATTTCCCAGCCCTCTTGAATGTGCTGTGGAGTGTTTGTTTCTTTATTTCTTCATATTATCTTTTATTCCCTGCTACTGTATTGCTTATGTTTTCGAGAACTTGGTTGTGAAAGTTTGCTTTGGAAGAACCTATCTGTTTTGGGTTTATTGCTGAAGTAATATATATATCAAGGAATAGTCATTTCCTCAATTTGGTATAGTATTGTTGGGATTCTTTCTGTGTGCAGGGTATAAGAACCTAACATAAACCTGCACTGTTCAAGAAGCCCAACAGAATGAATCACCATTGTAACTGCTTTATTGAGGAAGCCCCCTTTCTACTGTAGCGCTGAGGCTATTTTGTAGACTTTTTTTTTTTTTAAATTTTTTTTTCATCTTTTTTATATCCGTGAGTGTCTGGGCCAGTTTACGCGCACCTTGACTAATTTCACGGGACAATCCGCCTGACCTTACAATATTTGGGTGTCAAGGAAACTCGTAGGAAATTAATTCCTAGGTAGGTGTCAAGCAAATACCTCGGCTATTTTGTTGAGTTATTAGGGAGAATAGTCCAACGCCGTAGGTATAATCTACATACTTGCACCTTGGATACAAATACCCTTTCGTGGGTTGTTCTAGCTTCCATCAGGAGTATCGGTATGGAAAGTTTACTTCAATGCCATGGCACTTGGCTATGAAACATTAGCTTGATGTATTTTCTCTTCCCTTTGTTATGTTGAAAAGGTAAGGGCTCCTTGTAAGTTGTAACCTTGAGCTGATAACCATTTTGGCTAACCTAGCCTCCTTTGTCACGGATTAAACTTTTTTGTACCAACTTTTGTTTCAAGAGAGAGAATGGAGGGAGATATTTTGGTGAAGCATACTAAAGTCCCTACTTCTTTCACTGTGATGAAAAAGGGTGACAGAAACATTGCAAAGATAATTGCGTCTTCGAAGGTGCTCTCCAGAGCCTACTGCTAGTAAACTGGTGCTACCCTGTTAACCTTCATCCAGCATTATTGCCTTGAAAACACTGGTTCATGGCAGCTAGAAGTCAGAAGCACTTCTGGTTACCTGGTTTCTTTTACCATTCGTTTAACTGTGATTGTTCCATTATTCCTTGCTCGTATTTTTAGCCTATAATCTTACACTTCCTTGTTAGCAACAATTTCGTGTTTTTCACTCTTGAAAACTCTGTTCAACCTTTCAGCTTTTACGTTGGGGCATGGCAGAAAGTGAGCTGGATAGATTGAAATTGAGGTTTTCACAGTTGTATTACAGAGGTCTTCTTTCTGTGAGTATTTTCAATAAATTCTTTTTATAGATGGGCTTGTTCATTGGACTGATCATGGAAATTATTTAAATATTTTCTTATTCAGCTTAAAACACCAGTTGACGGCCTCAAAGAGTGGCTGGATGCTGTGTCTACAGCTCGCATTCCCTGTGCCATCGTTTCAAGCCTTGATCGGAAACACATGCTTGAAGCATTAGACCGAATGAGTTTGAAGAAATATTTTCAGGTTGATATTGATTCCTCAAACATTTTCTTGCGTTCAAAGCTAGAAGTCCGAGTAACTTCATTCTTTAGCCCGATAGTGCAAATGAGCAAATACACTACTTGCCATGGGTTTTTATATTCAAACAGCCATTAAAGTTCAGTATTATTGGAATATCTCCATAATGCATAACTTTTCAGCCAACCTGCATTTTACCTGGTGACGACAGTTTGTGGGCACCTTAACTATAAGTAAAAAGAAAAGACTATCAAAATTGGTGGACTGTGCATTTTATTTTATGTTTATTATCGTCTTTGCAGGCAATTGTAACAGAGGAAGACGGTATGGAGTCAATGGCTCATAGGTTCCTATCTGCTGCTGTGAAGGTAAGGTTCAATTTCCATATGGTTAAATTCAAGCGAAATAGGATGCGGAAGCAACATATTTTTCATTGTTGCATTGGCTACACTTCCGCAAAAATTTAACTAATGATTATACTCATTGCAGCTGGATCGAAAGCCTTCCAAGTGTGTGGTGTTTGAAGATGATCCTCGGGGCATAACCGCTGCTCACAATTGTACAATGATGGCTATAGCATTGATCGGTGCCCACCGCGCGTATGTGCCATATCACAAATAGACTAAATTAGTTAATACTATGCACATATGTGCAATGCATGTCAGACAACCCCAGTTCAATATGCACTTAACACAAATCTCAGACCGCGGACTGATATAGATACCTGGATGATATTGTGCAGATATGATCTGGTGCAGTCTGATCTTGCAGTTGGTAGCTTCAACGAGCTTTCAGTGATCAACTTGCGGAGATTATTCGCGAACAAGGGTTCGACATTTATGGATTTGCAGAAGCAGAGTGCCGAGAAAGCTCCGTCGAAGAGAAAGCTTACCATCGATACGATATTCTGATTCATTTTCTTACATTCCTCCAGTTATTTCCATGTATTTAAGTTGGTCATGATGTCAATTCTTTTGTTGACAAAACTCTAAAATGGATGAACTAAACCTCTCTCACGTGAAAACTTCCAAATGAAATTAGAAGAGTTAATATATGAATATGGCTTTTTTCATTTGACCACACATCCTTTTGGCTCTTAAGCAAGCTTCAGTTAGATTCCAGAATGCAATTATGTTAGGGACAAGGTTTAAAATATAGATGTCGATAGAAATATCGATATCTTAATTTTACAGAAATTTTGATGAAAATTTTGATAAAATATCGATTTCGATGGATATTTTTGGAAAAATTATAAAAACAAAAAATTAAAAAAAAATTAAATTAGTAAATATACATTTTTTTTATTTTTAAATAAGTAAACATGTCTATTATTTATATTATGTTTATATTAGTGGCATTTTTATGCTTGTTTTTTTTGTATTTCGTAGATTTTTTCTACGATATAATGGAAATGTCGATTCACACCTTATATCGATATTGAACCCGTAGAAACGTGGAAATATTGATGGAAATATCGATATATCGATGGAAATTTAATACTATGGTTGGGGTTAATTTCACAAATAATATAGTTAAAAAATTTATGACAAAAACAGGGTTGTGTGGAAACTTTTTCTAGAAAATAAAATGTGGTACTAGAAAAATAAAATGTGGTAATAGAAAAATATGTTTTATTTAGGGTTAGATTGACAAAAATAGGTGAGAAAATCGTAGATTGGATCTACGAGTCTTTTAAGAAAATCACGGATTGGGTCTACGGTTCCTTTTTTCAAACCGTTTAGCCATGTCATCTGCCACTTGGTAGTATTCGTGGACCTATTGCACGAGTAAGCCCTTTTTTTAAAATTTTTTTTAAAATTTAAATTAAATCTAAATGTTGCCTATGGAGCTTAATTTTTTTTTTTTGTTAATGTTTATTAAAAACGTTAAAAGCATATAGTTTGACACATAATAAGAAAAATGATGAATCAAATTATATCCAAATAAAAATACATCTAATGTCCAAATTATCAATTAGTAAACGGAAACTCACATGTCATATGGTGGTTGTTTTCTCTCTTGTCGGCTACGATGAGGTATAGGAACCTCAAAGTGTTGTTGATGATGAATTACATCATCAATATCTTGTTGGGTGACAACAAACATGAATTTATCAGGTGTATAATACTCGTGTTGATGACTAGAACTCGATGCGATGTCTTCTTGAACTCCTAAGAAGTGTCCAGAAGAAACTTGAATCAGATCATTAGCTACATGAGGTTCTGGGTCAATGTGTTGTTCTGGAATATTCTCAGCCTGTTTTTGTTGATGTCGACGACGAACACGTCTTCTATCAGTGTCGGCAACATTAAGTCTACGTGTATGTTGAACGATATCTTCTACAGTTACGACACATTGATCACACATTGAACCTAGCTCTGGTAAATTATGTTGTACTGAATATTGTTATACATCTAGAATAAAATTATTCTGTATGAAGACAAAAATCAATGTAAATAATATGCAAACAATATAATTGAAAATAATAATAACAAAATTCTTACCATGCAATAATAATAAGCACCGTTAGGTGTGATACATCTTCTTATAATTGAGTCATACCAGGTTAAATAATAATCTATTCATTCAAAAATATCCCAAAAAATATGTGTGAACAAAATATTTTAGATCTAGATCTAGAATATTATCATTCAAAATATCACACAAAAACTAACATAAAATGTGTAAAAAATAAATCTATTAAGGCATATATATATATAAAAATTAGATCTAGATCTAAAATATTATCCTAGTTAAAAAAAATACCTACAACAACTTGTGGCCGACGATGAGACAGCAATGGACGACGGTGGCAGACGAAAGCCACTAACGGAGGAGGAAGGTTGTGGCAGGTGGTAGCCAACATGGCGACATGTAGGTTGAAATCATGGACTGGGTACACATTTACCCAAAAAATGTGGACCCAGTCCACAATTTCATTAGTGTAATGTGGACCCGGTCCTCGATTACTGGAACTTGTATACTAGGTCTATGATTTCGCCACCTATTTTTGTCAAATGTTTGCCTTCTACCTATTTTTTCATTTTTATTAAAATAATACTATTTAAAAAAAAAATCTTATGTTAGCTATAATTTTTGTATCATGTCAAAAGAGTAAGTATGGTCGCTATTTAGCAACTTTGTAAAACTCATTCTTTTAAGTGAAACGTGTAGGCATTGGAATTGTGTCCTATTTGCAAAGTGAAATTTTTTATGGTGAAACAAAGTAACAAATCCTTTTCTTAGAGGCTTCATTTCAGAACCTTGCCACCAAGATTGCCAAATGGGCTCTTAGTGAAGCATAGCTAAATTAATTGAGGTTAAGAGAGATATGTTCTTGACAAAGAGATCAGAGATTGTTAGCTGAATTGATTAAGGTTAAAGACTTATTCTCAACCAAGGGATCAGAGATTTGACTAAAAAAATCTCTAAAAAATAAAAAAAATAAAAACACAGCAGTCGTCATACATTTTTTTGAAAAGACACACATATATATATATATATATATATTTTGTCTCATCAACAGATTATTTTGTTATCTTGACAATCTCAATTTTCTCTCTGTTATGAAAATACAATATATGAATGAAGATTTGAACCTTCAACATTTACTAATAATATCTTAGTTTGGTAGGAATCTTTTCTACAAGAAAATATGTATTCATAAGATAAAGTAGACAACAACTCAAAAAAGAAAAAAAAAAAAAAAAAAGAAATGAATATGAAGTGGCCAAAATTTTGATAGTGGGTTGCTAATTCTCCAACAAATTTAATTGGGCAAATTGCAAAAACCACTCCTAAAGTATGATAGTAGTTGCAATTACACGCTAAAACTTTTAATTATAAAAATTAGGCCCTCAAACTTCTAGAAGTTTTTAAATTCGACCCTCAAACTTACAATAGTTATAGAAATTAGGCACCCAAATGATAAAAATTGAACTATTTAACTTAGAGTTGGCAAAAAAACCCATGGGGCTGGGTCCCGACCTGATTGGGTCGGTGAATCCCCAGTTTGACCCGAGATGGGGGTCAAATTGAGGACTTTTGTAGGGTCTCCGATCGGGGACGGGGAGGGTATCCTTGCCCCGACCCCGACCCCGACCCTTTATATATATATATATATAAATAAATTATAATATATTTATTTTATTTAATATATATTATATTTGGCCCATACTTATTTAAGTCATTTGACCCATATTTGAATAAAACCCAAAAATTCTAAAGTCCAAACCAAATAATTAAAACCCTAACTACTTCAATCTATTTTTTTTTCTCACAAGTCACAACACACAACAATGAGCACGCAGCCAGCAGACTCAGCACAGTCGGCCGCCAGTCTGTCTCGTGACTCTCGTCCCAGCTCTCCCAGTCTCCAGTTCGTCCAGCGAGCGTTGAGTTCTTTGTCTGCCGTGGAGTTCGTCCACCCATCTGCCATGAAGTTTTTCTACCGTCGAGTTCGTCCGCCCCTGCTATGAAGCCTCTTCGTTAGTTCGATTTATTGATTAATTCTAATTAGTTCAACATGCATTGATTTAAAGGAAACATGCTTTAAATGAATACATGAATTCATAATCTTGTAACTCATTCACAATTTAATTGCTTAGCACATCATGAATTTTGCAATCAAGAATTCAAATCTAAGCATGAGTCGTCACTTTAATCGATTCAAATTTCAGTAGATATGCTCAAGAATTAACCAAGATTGATGAATTAATCAAAGAATTAAACAAAGAAATCCTCAAGAAAATGAATTACAACTTACCAATTCCCTAAAGAATTACCTTATACTTGCATCATTTGATGGATCTTCAAATAATTAATGAAAGGATACAAGAATTTTAAGAGAAAAAGGTGAAGAGAGAATGAAAATTGTCACCACGTGCCCGAGACAACGCGGAGCATCTGACGTCCTATAAAATGGTTAATTTTAAAAAAGAAAATAAAAAGGAGTTGCCACCAATCTTTTTTTACGGTGTGATTGGACATCGAAATAAAGTAAACAATTTTTAAATAAAAAAGAATAAAAATGGTCTGCGAAAACTAGAGTTGTGTTCGAGAGTCATTTGTGTATGAAAAAGGTATTAGTAGCCATAACACTTGTTAAGTAAAACGATGACCATTTCATTTTTATCTTGAATTAAATATATTCTTAAAGAAAATCACTTGGAAAGAAATTTTTTTAAAACAAATGTCGTTTTACCCCTCATTACTCCAATATTTGAAATAATGATCCCATAAAATAAGTGGAAAAAAAATTCCACCACTTAGGTTATGCTATAATTAAGGAAAAAAAGAATGTGAAATTATTTCAATTTCTCAAAATCCGTCATAGAAATAGCATTTTTATAAAAGGATTTTTTTAAAACATTAATTAAATTCATTTTTTCTTAGGGTCAAAATCTGACTCTCAAAAAGATGATCCCTTACCTCAAGAATCTAAAAAAACGGACTCTCAGATATTTCTAGATTCCATCGTAGAATTTCTTTAAGGAAAACGGTCTTGAAAACAAGTCATTATAAAAAAATTGATTATGAAATCTTATGAAATAATGGATTAATTTTTAAAGGTTAAAACAAAACGCAAAAGATTGTAAGAAGATTTTAAATGATTTAGAAAAAGAATTATAAAAAGGATTTTAAAAAATTAGATAAATTTCAATTAGAAATCGAATACGATTTAACATAAACATTTTATAAGCGAAAACATAACATAATAATGAACTAGATAAATATAGAAAATATTTTAATATTTTAATAAAAATATATTGGAGATTGATCTCGGACTCCCAAAGAATCGACTCCTCACCTCAAGAATTTTAGAAAATCGGACTCACAAATTTCCTAAATTCCATCGTCGGTTTTTAGTTTTAAAAAAGACACAAATAAAAGATTAAGGGTAATGACATAATAAATATAATAAAGACACATTAAAATAATATCACCATATAATACTTGAAAAGTAAAATAATTAGGTACAATACTCAAAATAAAATTATAAAAAAAAGTTAATAAAAGAAAAGCTCAATAAGAAAATACAAAATGATAAAACTAAATAAGAAAATAATAAATAACAAATAATGAATAATGAATAATAATAATAATAATTATTAAAAAAAAGGGTCCGTGTCAATCAACGCAAACCCTAAAGAAATTAAAAAAAAATTAAATGATGGCGCCCATCTCATCTCTTTTCTTTATTTTTTTATTTTATAATAATAATAATAATATTATTATTAAAATTATTTAACCTTTTTAAAAAAACATTAACCTAATTTACCTCTTCTTTCTTTCATTTTCTCTTCTTTTTCTTTTTCAACTTCTTTCTAAAAAAACTTTAAACTCTTTTTTTTCTCTCATCTTTTCCAACTTTATTCTCTTTTTAACACAGCAAGGAACACAAACTCTCTTTTCTAAGGTATGTTGCTCTATTTTTTTTAGTCATTTCCTTTTCACTACACACATTTGGTTTTTTTAGTAAAGAAAAACTATAAAAAATGAAGAAGAACAAGAACAATAAAATAAAAATAAAACCACCAGCAGTGATAGGTCTAAGGCAAAATGCATAACAAAACGGATAAAGATTGCATAAAAAAATAATAAAAAAATTAAAGAATAATAGCAATAACAATATTGATCGAATTTTCTAGTGCTTTTTCTTTCTCTCTATTTTTCAAGGTTTCCCTGGAGAAAAGAAGAAAGCTGCAGGTTGAAATCTGGACATGAAGTTGCTTGTTGTATAAGGTGCGGATCCTTAGGAATAAATCCCTACCAAACAACCTCCAAGAAACTAAACCATATGTTGTATGGATTTTTTTTTTTTTTTTTTTTTTTTTGTAAAAGAAGACTTGATTTTTTTTTATTTTTATTTTCTCTATTTCTTTCCTCCACACACTAGATCTAGGGGGGCTTTTTTTTTTAATAAAAAAAATCTCCTCTCCTAGGGTTTCTCCTCAAGAAATCTCTCCCCTTATGTTTTTTTTTTATCAGAAATCTCTATTTTTTCAAAGACCAAAAGCAACTAATTTATAGCTAACTAAAAAATAACTTCAATTAGGAAAAAAATCAATCAAACTCATTTTAAAAGGAAAAACATAAATTGTAGACTATGAGATGATTTTTTTTTAAAAAAAATTTAATATGAAAATTCCCTAAATAAAAGATTCTTCTATTAAAAAAAGATTTTCCCTCCTACATATATATTACCTTAAAAAGAAGATTTTTTTTTTCATTATTACATTTTTAAAGATTAATTATTAAAAATTATTAATTTAGTTACTTATTATTAAACTTTTAGCACTAAATCAAAATTAGCACACAATGAGAGAAAAATAAAATAAAATAAATAGGACAAAAATAGGTGGCTACAAAAATCTCTATCAGATGTAACTTAGCATTTTAAGCATATAAACATTGTCCGAGCACAACGCTCAAGAACCCCAAATATAGCAAGATACGTATTATGAAAGAGTTATGGGTATAAGCATGTAAGTATCAAACAATTATTCAAGAATTAATCAAAGATTATACAAAAATTATGAAAACCCCACCCCCAACTTTCCAAACTAACAGTGTCCTCAATGTTAAAGAAAAGAATAAAGCACATGGACAAAAATAAGAAAGGGGAACAAAGAACTCCCCTTGCTTTGGTTTTTGAAGATGAGCGGGACTTTCTTTTGGGAATCGATCTTCTTGGAGCTTTGTCTTGTTTTGAAGCACCAATTATTTCCTGAAAAGAAAAATCATTTAAAATTCTCTCAATTATTTGAAATGAAGAATTATTGGGATATGCAAGATTATTTTTAAAAAAAACTAAAGAAACAACTAAGGACAAAAATTAAAGAAAGCTTATAAAATTTGACGTCTGATTGCCTCCGAGAGAGCGTAAACGTTTAAGGTCGGTTGCTCGATCGTGTTTGCTTGTCAAGGTACGAAAAAAATTTCATATTTTTTGGGCCCTTTTTTCCTTGAATCACGAAGCTACTTAATGGAAGGGATATTTTGAAGCATTCAAGGGCTCCAGATCTAGAAATATTTTTGAATATTTTTGTTTTTGGAAATCAAAGATTGACTTGACTGAACTCTTCTGAAAAGAAAGACTTGAACTCGTGAGGAAGGGTAGAGCAATATTAAAAAATATAAGAGACGCCGGAGGGAGGAAGAGGGTGAGGCCTTGCACCCTCAAACTTTATCACTTGAGGCTCTTCGAGATGAAGCTCGGGCTCATACTTGACCTCAAATACTTGTTCTTAGCATGACAAACAATGTGCTTCTTCATCATCGCTTGTGAATGGGTAAAATTTCTCCATGAATTCGGCCTCAGTAGTATAGACGATGGGTGGCTCTGATTGGGCTTTTGATGTCGGCATCAAATTTGCAAGTTGAGGGGTTGGGTCGACCTCAACAAGCTGGGGGGCTTGGGTCTCCAGGTGAGACTCAATAGGTTCCTTCTCACATTGAAAAGAACAATTAGCAGGTTCATGTATTAAAGAATTCAACGTCATACCTTGGCTTAAAGTTTGAGGAATAAACTGCTCAACTTGATCGTCGATTTCTATCATCTCACTCTCGCTCAACTCGGTAGGATTAGAAGATGGCGACGACGAAGATTCTCGTAGCCTCTGGATTTCCTTGTGCAAATTTATAAAAGTTGTTAGAAATCTCATTAACCAATTCTTCTAATGATTTACCTAAACTGGTGGAAGGAGCACGCATCGATATTGAGGTTTGACTAGGCATCACCCAAGGGGGATAAGAATAGTGCACAGGGCCACACGGTAGTCGGGGACATGCTTCGGATCGATGACCCTGAAGTGAACACACATGGCATGTCTCAACATCCTGTAATCGTTTAATAGCCAAAACTTGAACAAGAGTGGTTAGTTCAGAAACTTGATTTTTAAGCTCATTAATTTGTTTTACCTCTTGTTCTTTTCATTGAGACGCTTGCCTCGCAATAATCGCATAATAGAAGCACATATTATCCACCATGATTAAACAAGTAGATTCAAAGAAAGAAAGTCTTTTTGGAGTTTTTAAAGTTTACAAGACTAATTTAGCAAGAAAGAGATTAATTCGCTTGGCTCCCCAACAACGACACCAATTTGATCGAGCTTCAAATATGCCATCGTTAAACACATTCAAAGGATCAAAAGAATTTGTAACACCTTACTTATCAATCAACACTAAAGATATTATATAGATGGTAAGTTTGGGATCGATCCACAACGAGCTAAATAATTAATCTTCAAAAACAATAAAAATGGGGGTTGAAAAGAAAATGAAAAATCATGCAAGAATAAAAAATATTTTTGGTATTTATGATTTTGGGAGAGACAATACAATAAATTGGGAATTTGGACAAGTTGATTTCAAATTCTATCATCGAATTGAAGAGAAGGTGATTAATATAAAAAATCCACAACCAAAGAGAAATCAAATCCCTAATTATTCCAACTCATAAAATCAGTCCAATTAGAGATCAATTTCTAATTTCTCTAATTTGTTAAAACAAGAATTTCTTCAAGATTAACCGATCATTCAATACTAAATGAAATTTGTATTACGATCTAGGTTTCGTAGTTGCAGTGAATTAAAGAATGGATAGCCTCTTCATTAATTCGATTTATTGATTAATTCTAATTAGTTTAACATACATTAATTTAAAGGAAACATGCTTTAAGTGAATACACAAATTTCTAATCTGGCCACTCATTCATAATTTAATTGCTTAGTGCATCATGAATTTTTGCAGTCAAGAATTCGAATCTAAACATGAGTCTTCACTTCAATCGATATAAATTTCAGTTGATATGATCAAGAATTAACCAAGATTGATGAATTAATCAAAGAATTAAATAAAGAAATCCTCAAGAAAATGAATTACAACTTACAATTCCCTAAAGAGTTACCTTAGACTTGCATCCTTTGATGGATCTTCAAAGAATTGATGAAATGATACAATAATTTTGAGAGAAAAAGGTAAAGGGAGAATGAAAATCTCTCTGAAAATCGGTAAAATGTGATAGCTCCTGAAAAGGGTTATATTTTCCATCTTTATTAGAGCTCATTCCATGATTTTATAAGTTTATTCCCTATGTTTTGTAGGATTTGAGCATTAAGGTGGATAACCGGCCTATCGGAATCATTTTGGAGCTAAAACACGTTCAAATAGAGTACCGAAAACATCAACCAAATTTGGAGGTAAAATTACAAAATGTCCTTGAGGATAGCGTCGTTGCGCTCGCTTTACACCCCTTTTATGCTGTCCACCTGAGAGCTTAAGATTTTGCACATTCGCTCCACCAAGCATAGCCCTACACTGCAGCTACTTAGACCAACATCGCTACGCTCATATCGACGCTTTCGACCAAAATCCAATTTAAGGGCTCGAATTTTTAAGTTAAGGGAGTCCGATTTTGGCAGCCACCACAGGAAATATTCTCTATTTTCTCACCTCCTTCTTCCCTCTTTCAATCCCAGCTTTTATTTCTTGTATTTTCCGCATCAAAACATTGAAGAACCATGAAGATGATGAGTGGCTAAGGTAATTTGTACTTGGGGATAGGATTCTAGACTTTGATTTTTCTTGAGAACTTGTTTATCTTGCTTTGCTACTGCTGTGAACTCCTTCTTGAGCTTGAATTTATTTACATCGAAGCATTTGTTAGACTTGATAACTCTTAATGAATGTTTGGTTGTTTGCTATGTTCGATTAGTGCTTGCATTAAACAATCAGCTCATGTAGCATGGTTAGGGCGAGGATGTTTAATTAGGGGCTATCCTTGCAATTAGTATTCATCAACTAATTAGCTCAAGTGGTTAATCACATGATAGATTTAGGCTTTCTAATCTATCGTTCGTCACAATAAGAAACCCTAGGCTCATGATGCAAGTTTGGATCGTTATCTAGTCCGCTATGGTTCAATAATGTCGAAGAATTTAGTTCAAATTGGACCTTTATCTAAATTGATATATAGGGCATTTAGTGATTATCCATCATGGAATGATTATGTGCTCATTTGTAAGTGTATTGATTTTTAGTGTCCAATGATAGAGAAGCGAGTCGAATCCGTTCCTATCCCCTAGTATTCTCTTTGAATTGATTCAGAAACACTTCTTTGCATTACTTCACTTCCGTGCTTGAATTGCGTTACTATTTACATCGCTTTATTTTTATCTATTGCATGATCAACCCAACCAAACCCCCTCCCCCCATTTTGTGACCATGAATTTGAAAATTGCACTAAGTAATCCTCTTATTCCTTGTGAGACGATCCTTTCCTACTAGCCTACAAGCTTGTGAGAGTGGTTAAAAATTTATTTATTTGAGGTCCCGACATGGTTCCCAACTTTATCAAATGTAAGTGAGAGTCCCAACTCCCTGAAAACTCCAACGCGTAGGCGCATAACATATCCTTCAAAGTTTGGTTCAAACGCTCTGTTTGACCATCAGTCTGTAGGTGAAAAGTTGCGCTGAAATCTAACCAAGTACCCAACGTTGCCTAGAGACTCTTCCAAAAATTGGACATAAAGCGAGGGTCTCTGTCAAATAAGATAGATACTGGCACACCATGCAATCTCACCACCTCTTTCATGTAAATCTGTACCCACTTATTCATTGAATAAGTAGACTTCCTTGGAATAAAATGCGCTAACTTAGTGAGTCTATCCACTATAACCCATATCACTGAATAACCTTTGGTCGTTCTTGGAAAACCCACAATGAAATTCATAGATACATTCTCCCACCTCCACTCTGGTATGCTCAGGGGCTGCAATAGACCTATTGGCTTCTATCTCGAGGCTTTCACTTGCTGACATACTCAACACTTACTGATAAACTCTGCTGTCTCTCTCTTCATATTATGCCACTAGTAATACCGTTTTAAGTCTTGATACATCTTAGTGCTGCCAGGATGTATAAAAAATGGTGAACCATGAGCTTCCGTCAATAATTCATTCTTAAAATCATTGTCTGTAGGTACACATAGGCATCCTTGATAAAAGAGACCATTGTCTGAAGATACGAAGAACTCATTATCTTGTTCTGACTTCACTAATCGGAACTTCTCAACAAGATAAAGGTCACTTTGTTAAGCATTAATAAGCTTCTGTCTCAAGGTCGGCTCCATCGTCAACTTCACTAACTGTGAAGTAACTTCTCCTGCCGCCAATGCAATTTCTACTTGCTCGAAATCATTGCATAAATGCATCTTTCTGGTAATTAGAGCCGCTGAATGAGTTGTCTTTCTACTCAGTGCATCTGCTACTACATTCGCCTTGCCTGGATGATACAGAATCTCACAGTCATAATTTTTCACTAACTCAAGCCATCTGCGTTGCCTCATATTTAACTCATTTTGAGTGAAAGAAGTATTCAAACGCTTATAGTCTGTAAGAATTTGTATCTTCTCTCCGTATAAATAATGTCTCCAAATCTTCAAAGCAAAAACCACCGTTGCCAACTTCAAATCATGAGTAGAATAATTTCGTTCATAAGTCTTCAACTGGCGGGAGACATAAGCAACCACTTTATCATGTTGCATTAGCATACATCCCAGCCCTTTCTTAGAGGCATTACTGTAAATCATGAAACTACCTGATCCATCTAGCATTGAAAGAACTGGTGCAGTAACAAGCTTTTGTTTAAGATTATGAAAATTGTTTTCACAAGCTCCACTCCAAATAAAAGAAGCTCTCTTCTTGGTCAACTGAGTCAACATAGTGGCTATGCGAAAAAAGTCCTTAACAAACCAACGATAGTAACCTGCTAACCCTAAGAAACTACGAACCTCACTAACTGTAGTAGGGCGAAGCCAACTCGTAACTGCCTCAATCTTAGCTGGATCTACAAATACCCCCTCTTTTGACACCACATGTCCCCGAAAGGACACTTGACGTAACCAAAATTCACACTTAGAGAATTCAACATATAACTTGGAATAAACCAACATATCATCATGCTCCTCATGCTCTACCTTTGTCTTGGAATAAACCAAGATATCATCAATAAAAACTATCACAAAAGTGTTAAGGAATTCCTTAAAATAATCTATTCATTAGGTCCACAAATACTGCAGGAGAATTGGTCAAGCCAAACGACATTACGTTGAACTCATAATGTCCATATCTAGAACGAAATGTTGTATTAGAAATATTGCTGTCGTTAATCCTCAGCAGGTGATAACCTGATTGAAGGTCAATCTTGGACAAAATTGTGGTTCCTTGCAACTGGTCGAACAAGTCGTCAATCCTGGGAAGAGGATATTTATTCTTGATGATTACCTTGTTCAACTCTCTATAATCTATGCCTAGGCATAATGAACCATCTTTTTCACGAACAACACTGGTGCACCCAAGGTGATACACTTGGACGTATAAAACCCTTGTCAAACAACTCTTGCAGCTGAGTCTTGAGTTCCTTCAATTCTGCTAGGGCCATTCTATAAGGAGCCTTCGAGATGGGAGCTATACTCTGCTCCAACTCGATACCGAAGTCTATCTCCCGATATGGCGGCAAACCCAGGAGATCCTCTAGAAAAACATATGGATACTCTCTTATCACTAGCTCTAAAGTCAAGGCGATCTCAGCTTCCTTGGTGTCAACCACACTGGCCAAGATACTCCAGGTACCTTGGTTAAGTAACTTGCTGGCTTTCACCGCTAAAATCATTTTGGGCAAGACCATTGTCCCGACCCCTTTAAACTTAAAGCTATCTTCTGTAGGAGGGTTAAAAACCATTTTTTATGGGAACAATCTATATTGGCATGGTTAGTAACCAACCAATCCATGCCTAAAATAACGTCAAAATCGTGCATGTCTAAAACTATCAAAGTCACATTTAGAGTACAATTTGCTATTTCTATCTGACATGCTTTTACCCTTTCATTTGCAAACATAATTTCCCCAGACGGGGTAGAAACTGATAACACATACAGCAAGGGCTCTAGTTCTAACATAGCGTGCTTCACAAATACTGATGATATAAATGAATGGGACGGACTAGAATCAAACAATACTAGAGCATAGTGTCCCAAAATAGAGAGTGTACCTGTCACCACTATGCTTGATTTATTCGTTTCTTGCCGAGTTTTAGTATACACTCAACCCTGCTCGTACTTCGATTTAGTAGAGTTTCCCTGGGACGAGTACGTGTGCTGGCCCCTATTATCGGATGCACTCTTTTTGGGGCATCTATCAGCTATATGTCCTTCTTGCCTGCAATGGAAGCATACCCCACTACCAGCCAAGCAAAGACCCCAATGACGTCTTCCATAAGAACTACAAACTGGTCTATCCTCCCTAATGGTTAAGGACTGAGAGCCCTTCTACCTCTACTGTCGCTGAGATCTGTCTAAATTCTTGTTCTTTTGTTGAGGCTCTGGAGCTCTCTGATCCGTCTTCCTCTTCTGACCCGAAGAAGATCCTTCTTTTAGAGATTTTAGTTGCTCAACCCCTGATGGAGAGTCTTGATGGAATATAAACACATGCATAGCGGAAACAAAGATCTAAATACACTCTATAATGCATAAACATAAAGATAAGCATGCTTGAAATTCAAGAAGAAAAATAGAAAGCTTGAGAGAGCATACCCTTGAAGCCTTTGAATCTTCTTAAGACTACCACTGATGTTACATTACTGTTCTCCGGCCAAGAACACGGTAGTGGGACCGATTTTAGTGAAGGAAATAAGGGAGAAATAAGTAATTTGGAGAGTTTGAACAAGTTAATTACTTAGTGAAATTGTCTAGCAAATTCCACTAAATCTCTAACCCTTGTACCATCTTCAACCACTAATTTTGTAGACCCCGAAATTTGTCCGCAATTTTATTTCGTCATTTTTATTTTGTGTAATTTTGTGTCTTTCTCATTAATTTCGAATTTTCTATCTTTTCAATAAAAATAAACAAAAAAGTAAATTACATTCTTTTTATTTAAATAAAAAAAAATATCTTCTTCATTTTTGAGTTTTTGTGAGATAGTCAAGGGTAACACTGCTAGTTTGATTTTGTGAGACAATTAGAAGTAAATCCTAAACTTTCATTTTTTACTGAATTATTAGGCTCCAAAAGCCAAAAATTCTTTTAAAACAAACAAAGATTTACAAATGCTCAAAACTGATTTTTTTTTCTTTTTTTCTTTTTTTTTTGCATTTTTTTCTTATGAAAACTTTTTGGTTAGAAGCCTTGTTTTCAAATTGCTCAATAGTCACTCTTGATTTTTTTAAGGCACCATATCAAAAGAGAATAGCTTTCAATTTTATTATTCTAAAGGCTCCAAGAAATAAAGTGATTATGAATGAAATCTTAAAATTTTGTTGTTTTTTGAATGAAAATAAAACTCTTAACCAAAATTTGCCCCAGTATTTATGCAATGATTTGTAAAGTTCGTGTTTTGGGACAAAAAAATTTTTTTGTATTTTTTATAGAAAAAGGTAATCTTACGTAGCCTCTAACTTCCTTGTAGACTACCAAGTGACATTAAAATCAAGGAAAATATAGTTTTGTCCTTGTCTAAGAAAAGAGAATATCAATTTTTTTTTTGCTTTGATTTTTTTTTCTTGTTTTTTTCTTTTTCCTTTTCTCTTTTCTTTTTCTTGTGAATGCACTCATTTAGATATGATCAATGCAACTCCTTAATCGTTGTTATTCTACTCTAATAGATAAGCTTAACCACACATGAATAGAAGGGATAATGAGACTAACTTATGGGATAAAATGACTTCATAAACTATTTGAATGCCTAATAAAAGTAATTTATAGAATTATTTCTTGATTTGGTCTGATTATCTTACAAACCTAAGCATGGAGGGAGTGACACAACTTTCGAAAGAGACAATAAGCTAAAGGAATGACTTTTCCGTTAGAGATGCATAAAAGATTTTTCTTTTAGAACAAAGATATGTGTATGGATGAAGAAAACATAGAATTGATATTCTCTCGAAGAAATATTTGAATGAATAGAAGAAGTATGAGACATAAATAAGGGTGACATTTGAAGACAAAAAGGTGTATATGAATGGAGAAGTATATGGGAGATTGATGGGATACGAAAGCATACATGGATGGCATGGATAGATGGGGAAGAAGAGGTATGGAAAAGTCAAAGAGATCCACATATGAGGACTAAGAAGACAACGAAAGTGAATCATTCCTTGAACAACTCCTCTTAGGACTTGATGACTTAACTTCCCCAGATTTCACTCATATGTATATTGTCCAGCAAATAGTCACCTTCACAAGCTTCATGTAATAGACCTCTTAGTTCGATTATAATATGGCTTAGCTCAATAAACTAAGGCTACTTCTTTTCTACAAAGATTCTCAATGAGTTGATCATAAATGATGAACCTACTAAAATATCAATGATCACTTTGCTTTAGTTCTCATCGAGAATTTTTTTTCCCTTTTGGCATATTTCATTACCCCAGTTGACATCCTGAGAATGATTAGATGGCTATCACCACAATTGATCATGTGACTTTGAAGATATTTTGTATCCTTAGTTTAAATGTCTCGAGTGGTAAGTGATCATATAGATTAAGTAGCTTCAATTGACTTCCAACATTTTTTAGCAATGTGACCTCCTTGCACTCTTATAGAATAGAGCTTTGTCTGCTACCAAAATTGAGTAAAATGACGATTTTGTCACCATGCACACCTTCATCTGTAAGTGGTTGTCCGAAAACATATATCGAGCTTATTCAGATCAGATTGACTTGTAAATTTCCCCAAATAGTGAAAATGCCCCAGCTATATATATATCATTCTGAATTTTCTTGCTTGAACATTAAAGGATCCCAATTTTTTTTTTTTTGCACTTGGTAGTCCTTGACTCTTTTTTTTTCTTTTCCTCCTTTTTTTTCCTCTTTTTTTTTTTTTTTTTTTGCAATGACTATTTTATCACATATTTACTTCAAGATGCAATAGTCGAGTCTACACACTCTCCATGAAAGAGAAAATTGCCACAAGTAAATGCCTAAGCATGTGTCTTCATAGTTACAAAATCAGGTTGTCACGACATACTTTCTAATTCTCAAATCCCAACCCCACATTGGTTCATTCCTTCTTTCTCCAAAGTGAAAGTTGAAATTTCACACCTTTAATGTTGAAAGCAAATTGGTCGAAGTACTGAAGACTCAAAAGATACTACCAATCTTTTTTTCTTTTCTTTTTCTTCTCTTTTCATTTTTTTATTTTTTTTTCATTTTTTTCCTTTCCACCTCACTCATTGAAGATAACTTTGTAGTAAATATACCACATTACTTGGTACTTCAGTAATTTACTCGATCAAGTTGTGGAACTTTAGATCTCAACAAACTAAAATGCTATGTGTAAGCCCTCAATCTTTAATACTCTTTCCATTTTATTAAGATTAAAGAAAAGGAAGTAGGAGATAAAGATTAAATACCAAAGGAAGGAAGAAAAGTTCATGGAATTATAATTGGAAATTAAATTGATGGTGGTTAAGTGATAATTAAGGATTTTTATTTTTGTTATTATTATTATTATTATTATTTTTATTAAATAAATAAAAAAAGAGGAGGAAAAAGGAAATGTTAGTCGGTGGGGGAATAAAAGAGAAGGGAAAAGGAAGCTTCGGGTCATTCTTTCATTTTTTTTTCTTTCCTCTTCGTCTTCAAGGGAAAAGTCACCGACATCCATAGCTTTGGCCGGAGAAGAGGATTTCAAAGGGGTTTTGAGGTGAGTTTTGGTCGGAGTTGAAGCTGGAAGTGGAAGAAAAGTGGGTTGTGGTTTGAAGTAGAGGGAAAAACCGTGCAACTTGAAGTGTTTGAAGGATTCTGAGCTGAAGCAGTTGAATCTGAAGCTAAAATTTTGAGGTTAGTAAGTTAACTCTTGTATTAACAACTTTCAAGAAGGATAGTTGAGCTACGTCTGTTTGGAAACAGGTGAAAAGGTTGAGGGAAGTAACTGGTTTGATTTTCGCGATAGATTGCAGAGACCTATGGTTTTTGAAGCGGTTTGAGCTATCTAGGAGGAATTAGAAGCTGAAATCTGTAAGGTTAGTTATCTATTTCGATTTCTAACAACTTTTATGAAGGATGTACAACCTTAAAACGAAGTAAAATGGATGATTTTTCAGGTGGAACAGAAGGAGGTTGCAGAGAACGTACAGTGAAATACCTTCTGATTCGAGGCTATTTTTGGTCATTCCAGTGGTTTTTAGGTTTTCCTATCTTCATGTAAGTTGTAGAGAATTTGAAAACAAAGAGTTTGACATAAATTTAATTTGGTTAAGTATTGATTGAGTTATGAATTTTTGAATGTTTGGCTGAAAATCTGGAAAAAGTATAGCAGGGGAAGCACGATTCTGGAACGAGTTCTGTTATAGGGCTTTTTTTTTTGGAAAACCATACATTTTTAGGTCTTTCACTCTGATGGTAAGTTGTAGAGGACTTAATAATGAAGATTTTACCACTAATTTTACTCGATTTGGTTAAGAATTGAAGAAGTTATGGTCATTTAAAGTTATGGTAAAATCTGAAAATTTTCAAGACCTGAAGTTATTGTCTTATGTGTGTGACAACCCCTCAAACACATCCGTTCTTGACCAAAGCACACACATTAAACTAAATTTAAGCCATTCAGTAATTGTGGTACTTTTTTGCTCTACTTTGATTATTTTTTTAAGCTTATGTTGGGGTTGAAAAGGGAATTTTGGTTAACTTATGAATTGCGTATAAGTATTTGTGAGTAGTTTGATCGTTTGGGAAGTTAATAGAGGCGTGGGTCTAATTTTCAGGTCAAACTGAGATTGGTGAAGCTTATAGACCCGGGGGATCAAACTAAGACTGTGAGTAACAGAAACGTTTCAAATATGTTTTACAAAGAATGTTTGAAAACTTGATATTTTATGTTGAAAAACATCTATTCTGGAAATGTTATCTTACATGTTTTCTGAACTGAATAAACGTGTACTTGGATTATTGTTTGTGAACTGAGTTTACTAGAATGTGTTACTTTCTGCATGAATGTTACGAGAAACTTGATTCCTGTTATGTTTGAAAAGGAAGGATGATTTATGAGTCGATATTGGGACAGTCATGGATTGCGGCATTTTATGGTTTTGGTATTGAAGGACTGTCTGAGAAGGTATCAAAACCAGGTGCCCTGGTACTGAAGGACTGTTTGAGAAGGTATCAGGGTGGCCCAGATTAAGTACCTAAGGACTTATGAGACGGTACTAGCGCATCCATGAATTGTCGGTCTATGTGCACATACGATCTTGATTATGGTTTTAGACGTGGTGTGCGTTGAGGTTTCTCCGCACCAACTAAGGTTATGTAGGGTACCAGGCTACAAAGGTTTATGAAAGAAAATGTATTTATGAAAGCCAAGTTTTTTTTAAAAAAAATGCTTTACACTTGTGAGTTAGTGATTATTTGATAAACTGGTTTAATTGAGAGGTTTGTAAAGATTTTGATATATATATATTTACAAAATGTTTTACTATCTGTTACTCACTAGACTTTATGTCTAACTCTTTCCAAAAATGTTTTCTTTTCCACCCAGGTAGCTAAGGGATTCCCGGAGCCTCGCCTACTCAAATCTCGTCTGCCACAACACCAAGATTTTCACATAGCCATCTCTGATTAGGTGTTCTTTTGTATTCCCATCTAGTGATATGTATATAAGTCGTTCACTTGGGCATTGTACACTGGAAGTGTCGGATTTATGATTTTGTCAACGTGTTGATGTTGTATGGTTGTGGGCATGAAAGTTGTGGTGTAAAATGTATGCCCTTCAATGGTGTTATTGTCTTTAATTCTGGATGTGCCGAGGAGACTGTTGTGTATATTATTATATTATGAATTAAAGATTGTCTATCAGGTCGAGTAAATTAAAGGTGGATGGTGAGTGCCAAAAGAGGATTGGTAATCATCATCTTCACACCCTCTCCTAGGTTAGGGAGATAACTTGGGAGGGGGTGTGACAGTATGCTCCTAAAGGTAGCTCTGAAATGAATTGTGGAGCTGTTGATTATCTGTCAGCAATGTGAACTTGATCTTAGTTCTTCAATGAGATCTACTCCGAGGTTGCTAGCACATCTAATCCTTGGAGTTATTGTTTTCAGAAAATGACTCACTTTATATAAAAGAATATGTGAACAGGATTGAATAACGGGGTATATTTGATTATGAAAGATATTCAAATAAATTGGATCTAAATTTTAAAGGCACGAAAAAAGTGTAATACTCAGGTATATGAGGAAATTGAGATATATAAAAATAACAGACCAAATTGCAATTTTCATCATGACTTGGGATTATGTTAGTGAGAGATAAATACTATGAATTTCTTTTAAAGTCATCTTAATAGAATATGAAACCATGCTTTGTAAGGTTGGCAAATATATGGGTAAAGGTAAGGAAAAATAATGGACTACTTTATTATAGCAACATTATGGTGTAGGCCAAAAGAAAAATACCAAATCGCCACACTATAGTGGTGTTACGATATAAGTCAAAAGAAAATGGTCAATTGTCTCACTATAATGTTATAGTATAGACCAATAAGATTCTTATTTAGCTCAAATAGCTCAAGTCTGCGGGATAAAGAAATGAAATGGTAGGTTAAGAAGAAATGTGGGTCAAGAATATTGGGAAATGGATTAGGTGGTGAGACTTAGGTTAAAAAATGAGGTCAAGATGTGGCTCTTGTAGGCAAAAAGGGAGCTTGATATGGAGCTTGCGTGATGAGGACATTCACTATTTTTTTTCTTTCATTTTTTTTTTTTTTTTGCCATCATTTCTTGGACAAGGACTCAACATTTTTTCAAACATGATTTAAACTCACAAGTTTGTCTATCGAGGAAGACGAGACTAAGTCAGATCGCCTATTTTTTTTTTTAAATGCTATCTTATGATCCAGAAAGTTTTTTCTTTTTAAGTAAAATTTGCTTATTTTTCTTTTACAAGTAAAAATTGCTTTTTTCTTTAAACAAATATTTTCATAAACATAAAAAAGATAAATATTGCAAAAATATGTATAAGTCAAATGACAAATGTCCTTTTTATAATCAAAGAAGAGAAAAGAAATAACTATGCTGAAAAAATAGTATTTTATTTTTTTCTTTTTCTTTTTATTTTTTAAGCAAGAATTTTGTATAAATGATGAAAATTATGATTCGAAATATGTACATGTGAAAATGTATGATATTTTTGAAAAATGATTATGTATAAACAAGAACATTACTCTTCTAACAAATGTTATTTATTTGTTCAAAAGTCAAAAATTTGTTAGAAACTCTTGAAAATTACCTAAAAAGTATGTAAAGTTAGGACGCCTGGTTGTTTTTTCTTTTTAATAAATAAAAACATAGGAAGAATGCTATATTGAAATATCCTTTTTTTTTCTTTTAAAGAAACAAAATCAAAGAATTTATTAGATTTAAAAAAATACCTTAAACCATATAAGAGTGGATGATATATATTTTTCCTTTTTCCTTTTTTTTTTTAAGAAACGAATAGGGTGCAATAACATTACTTTGAATTTTTTTAAAAAAAAAACAAACATGACAAAATATGTACAAATGATCATGCATGAATTTTTCTCTTTTTCTCTCTCTTTTTTTTTTTTTATAAAAAATATGCTACAATAATATTACTTTGAAAAGTTTATTCTTTTTTTTTTTGTTAAAAATATGAAAAGAAGCACGGTAAAATATGTGTGAGTATATGATGCATGATTTTTTTTTAGGAAAAAACGAAATGAGCATGGTGCAATAAGATTGCTTTGAAAAGTTTTTTTTTAAACAATAAATAAATAAATTTTTCTAGAAATATATGGTAAAATATGTACAAGAAGATGATGTGTGATTTTTTTTTTTTAAGAACTAGAGATGTTGAAAAAAGGATAAAGAAAAAAGCCTCCATGATTTATTTGAAATATGTCTTAGTAAAATGATGCATGATTATTATTCAAACGTATTAATGCAAAAGGAGAACAATATTTTGATGTGCTTTTTTTTATATAAAAAAATCAAAGAATTTGTAAAAAAATGTACAAGTGAATGATGCATGAATATTTTTTTTCAAATAAACGAATGCACAAAAAAAAGACTATCGACGGCTCGTTTTAAAGAACGTCAAAGAAATATTTTTTTTTTACAAAAATAAAAATAATAGACTGCAAAATATATACCATTGAACGATGCATGAATATTTTTTAAAATGAATATAAATGAAAAACATGATTTAAAAATATTTAAAATAAATAAAACAAAATAAAAAATATGCTGAAAAATATATACAATTGAATGACAAATCGGTTTTTTTTTTCAAATAAATATAAATGGACAACATTACATTGAAATACTCTTTTTTAAAAAAATTCAAAGAAAACAAAAATAGAAAATATACTATAAAATATGTACAATTGAATGATACATAATTTTTTTAAAAAAAGAATTTTTTTTTTTAAGAAAGGAATATTTTGGAATAACATTGCTTTGGAAAGTTCTTTTTTTTCAAATAACAAAAAAAATAATCAAAGATTTTGTTAGTCATATTGTATAAATATGTACAAGTAAAATAAATATGACAAATTAATGATGTGTGATTCTTTTCCTTTTTCTTTATTAGTTTTTAAGGATATGATTATGTCACATTAAGAAAAAAAATATTACCTTAATTCTTTTTGCTTTTTTTTTTTTTTGTAAATGACTTTTTTCTTTATAAAAAATAAAAAAGAACTAAAGAAGGAAAATAACCATAGATGAAAAAGATGAGGATGAATTGGAATACAAGTTGACTCAAATTGTTATGTAAAAGAGACAATACTTTAATTTTATGAATCGAACATTCAAATAAAAAGATTGATTTTTTTTCCAAAATTGTATATTTTTTTTATTAAAAAATTCACCACAAATAATACATATGTAATGTGTAAAAGAAAATAAAGGCCAAAAAGGAAAGGATTTTTTATAAACGAAGAAAAATATGAGAAATATTGAAGAATATAATTATGGAATACAATAACAATTATAGTAATAACAAAGATTAAAATTATTTACATCTATTTACAAATATATGTGTGGTGAGGCTCTAATGTCTAATGGAGAAAGGTCCTCAAGTTGTTCTCAATTTCTTCTTTATTCAAGAGAAAATTAGAGGCACCCTTATCAGCATCCTGAATAAGGTCGACCTGAGTGAGGGTTTTCGTGTGTCTGCACGGGAGACGTAGCTCCACGAAGGTGACCACTACTAATCCTCGATTCTAATCCTATTGGTAAAGCCCAGGTTGGAGGCTTGTGAACGTGTGTGTGATTTACAAATAATAACAAAAACAATAAGGTCATATATAAATTAACACGAGAAAAAATAAAAACTGACTCACTTAAAAGTATGTCCCCAGTGGAGTTGCCAAGCTGTCGCTACAGGTTTGCGCGGAGCGGCCGACGTTGTTCCTAAGAGGAGGAAAATGGAGTCGCCGCCAGTGTTGATTTAGAGGGTGTGACTGGGCACCCAAAAGTATAACAAATTGGTCTGCAAAGAAAAGATAAAGGGTTCGGGGGTCTTTTGTGCATAGGGAAGGTATTAGCACCCCATAACACTCGTTCGAAGAACGAATTTTTATTTTTATCGTGTTATTAAAGAGAGGCCTTTTTATAAGAAAAAATATTTTTTGTTTTGATTTTTAAATGTCTCATATTTTATTGATCACTATTATTACCAATAATGAACAATAATTATGAGTGGCCAAAGGCCATTAGAAAATTTATTTTGAATTTAATTTGGCATCCCAAAATAAATTCTTCACCTCAAGAATATTAAGAAAGTCAACATCTTGACCTCCTAATCTCCATCATAGGAAAATTTTTTAAAAGATTTGATTTAATTATTTTAAATATTTTATAAAAATATTTATAATTTTTAAAGGAAAGAATTTTGCCGAAGATCAATTTTGATTAGTTTATTTATTTTTTAAAAATGGAGAAAAGAAAATGTTTTAAAGAAAAGTTATTTTTGAAAGGAAATAAATTTTATAGAATCGAATTTACTTTTAGAAAAATATTTATGGATGATTATAAAAGTATTCAAATTTTATTTTAAGGAAATAAATGCCTTTTCTAAAAAAAGATTTTTTTTTCATGTAATGCATATTTGCAACAAATATATTTTTTTTATACAAGAATAGAATAAAACACATGTGTAAAAGAAAACATATTAATCTCAAATCTTGGCATCCCAAGATATTGATTTCTCACCTCTAGAATCCAAGTATCGACATCCCGAGTATTCAAGATTCCGTCATTGGAAAGTTTTAACAATAATTTGTTCAAATATATATATAATATAAATAGTAGAAATTTAAACAATTATATCATTAACAACATATCTTACCTAATATACAAGGGTAATCATGGATGAAATTTAAAATTTAAAGTTTAAGGCAAGGTTAATCAACTAAATAAAAATCTAAAACATTATTCATGAAATTTAAACTTTACAAGCAACTCAAAATATATAAACAAATAAATTGGTCTAAATATGATGCATAAATGAAATTGATCTAGAATAATATTGCTAAAATATACAAACAAATATGTAATTAAAAATGTCCTATTTAGAAATAGGTAAAACTCACCATTTTCGACAATTGACGATCATCAACGCTTCTTTTTGAAGTGCGGGAAAGAAAAGAACAAAACGTGGAGAGAAAATTAGGTGGAGTGATTGTTGGAGAAAAAAAAAAGAAAGAAATTTAGAAAATAAAATAAAGTCAAAGGAGATAAGGAGAGAAAACGTGAGAGGAAAAATGGAGAGAACCACTAAAATCTTTTTTTGGTTTTTAGTCTATCTATTTTATGTCATAAAGATGAAAAATCTTTTGAGAGGAAAAGAAAAAGTGCGCGAAAGAAAGTGTGTATGTGGGAGAGAAAAAGAAAAATGGTTAGGGTTTATCTGTGTGTTGTGTGCCTCAAATATGTGCCAAAAACCTCCAATTTATAGAATTATCAAAACTTTCCTGATTAGGAAACAAATAAATCAAATCAAATTTAAGAGGAAGAAAAATAATACGTTTAATTTGAAAAAATATTTTTATGATTAAAAAAAATATGTGGTTTAAATATTTCTTGCCAAATTTAATTAAATATAATTTTCCATTAAACAAAAGATTTGATCATTAAAATTTTATTCTCTCTACACCAAAAATATTTTATTTTTATTTGATTAAAACATTAAAAGCTTCAAAATTTTATTCTCCCTAAATTACAAATATGAGAAAAAATAATGAAGAAAGTCTTTTTTATTTTATGAACATAAAAAAAAATTCTAAATTCATTTTCCTAAAACGCAAAAATGAAGAAGATGTTTTTTTATTTATTTTATTTAAATAAAAAGAATGCAAATTAATTTTTTGTTAATTTTTATATAAAAGCTAGAAAATTCGAAATTAGTGAGAAAGACATAAAATTATACAAAATAAAAAATGATGAAATAAAGTTCCAGACAAAATTTGGGGTCTACAAATTTTATAGAAGATTGGCATGCAAAGAGGTGTTTTGTCTGTAGAACACTCCAACAAGCACTAGCATGAAGGGGATTAGGCGTCAAGTTGTGAAAAGGCTATGTATTACTTATCCAAGTTAGTGGAAAGATCCAACTTTTTTCCACTAAATGAATTTTCTTATTTAAAAAACTTGTTTTTAAACTAACTTTAATTAAAACAAATTTTAATAAAAAATTAATTAAAACTATTTTAATCAATTAAACTTATTTAATATCTAATATTAAATAAAAGACACCAATCTCTTTTAAACAACCAATCATATTGATTATGCTTGCATCAGTATTCAAGTATAAACATTTAAATCAAATTTAAATATTTGTAACTCTCCAATTTTATTTAATTCTAAATTAAATAAACGAACATATATAATTGATGTTTTCTCCCTAAACTGAATTTGAACATTTTAAATTCATTATTCATATACTTCTTTGGTTTTATCCGATTGAGCTAGCAAGGGGACCCAATGGACCTACAAGTCATGGGCTCCAACGATTTGAGATTAACCGGTCAAACTCTTTAACTTAGTTAACCAATATTCGTTAACTAACAAGTCTGTCCACTATAACTTGTAGCTGCACTCCCCTCATTATAGATATATTTTTGTCCACGCGATATAACCATCATCAATAAGGCAATCTTTCACAGATTGTTCGTAATCTCAACTGGGTCAATTACCATTTTACCCCTGAGTGACATCTTTTCTCCTTAAGTACCACTGTCTCTCTAATGAACAATTGATTTGAGATCTTATCACCAAATCGAGTCCCTCTCAGGCCAGCGAGAGGGTAGGGCCCCTTGTTCAAGTCTTGGGATTAACACTTAAGAGAACAATCTCTCTACTATCCCTAAAGTTGGGTAAGAGCAAATTCCATCTTGCAAGTCTATGTCCCCAGCTATCTATCCAGTCTTACCCCTGAAATGGGGAGCTTATTGAGTCGGCGAAGTCAGACCACTCCCACCCATGCAAATTTAAGGATAATTTCGAATAGACAAGAGTTCGAAGTTAGCTCAGGATTAAGATCGAGTTAGCTAGGTCATCAATTTGAAATTAGTCAATGTTTATCAGTAAACAGTGTTATAAAAAAACAGTGACTATTTCGTGGTCTGGTCTTGTCCAAACCTGTTGCATAGAACACCCCCCACTCACATGTTTCCACATGAACGATTTAGGATCACATCATTTGTGTCAAATACAAAGTGGGTCGTATTCAATAGTGTTCCTAGGATAAGGCATCCAACCTAATCCTTATACTATAGACTGTTTTGACTATCTACTCGAACTTGATCCATTTTTATGTCTCTACATAAAGTTTAAGTACTCATACAATAGCCATGGGTTCTTAGTTTATTGGATTTAGGGTTACATTCACATATTCATAACAGTTTTATTGAATAAGTTCAATAACATCTTTATTGATAATAAAAAGTGTTAAAAGTTTACAAACCACGAGTTTTAAGACATAAAACCCAACAAGTCTATCTCGCTTGTTAAGCAGAGGGCTTCTGGTTGAGTGGTTGGTTTAAAGGCTAGCACCAAGCCTCACATCCCATCTTTTACCCCCTGGACGAACTTCTTTGTTCTTCCTGCCTCCATGGCAACCATGGTAGGGGCAAAATGGGACAGTTGTTCGAACTCTTAGTCATACTCCTCTATAGACATGGTGAAAATGGGTCCAGAAATTCATTTTCCTTGAGATATCTCAGGTTAGCAGAGAAATATTTCTCGTAGAAGTTCATCTTAAACTGCTCCCACATTAGTGGTTTGACACCAACACCTATCATCCTATCTGATGTCTGCCACCTGATCTGGGCTCTAACTGTCAGAACAAAGACAACGCACTGAACACTCTGATCTTTCGAGCAACTCATATATTTGAATGTCTCCATGGAGGAGAGCCATAATTCTATTTTAGTAGGGTCTTTCAGTGACCCGTCGAAGGTTTGAGGATTGTACTTCTTGAAATCCCACAGGCATCTTTCTTCAAAAGACATATCTTGCAAGTTCTGATTCTGGATCTAAACCTAAGGCACCAGGACTTGCTGGAGTGATAGTTGCTGAGACTGGATGTGCTGGACTATCTGCTCTACCATCATGTCTTTAATCTTTTCTCATCACAGCCATTCACTACAACAAAATCGGGTTTTCATGACTCTAAAAAAAATGTCAAAAACACTTTTCGTGACTCTCTTGTTTAATCCTTGAATCCACCATCAAGGAAAATGTATAGATGACATATGAAAAATCAGTCATTGTTGGTTGTTTCATGACTTTCCAATTCAGTTAACAATAAACATTTATTACCTATCATGGTAAGCTTTATGACAATTTTTCATTGGCAATAAATGACTCAAAAGTTAATTTTTTTTGTCGATTAAATCTTTAAATTGACGTTAAAAACCAGTCACAAAAACATGAATAATGTCATATTTACAGTGTCAATAATGCTTTAATCGTGACACTTTCTAAATGTCATTAAATTACGTACATTGACACTTATTTATACTCATTGAAATTCGATTGATGACAATATTCTAGTGTCATATAAATATATCTCATGACATTTGTTAAATGTCAAAGAAATGCTTATGACAATCGATAATTATTTGTTTCATATTTGTCATTACACCTATATTTTCTCCAATTTTGACATAATATATACAAACATAATTATGAACTTTCGTTTATAACAATAAGGTTGGTTAATTATACAAAGAAACTATATACAAAAAAACTAGTAACCAAACTTTGGTTAAGTTATTTACAAAGAAACTAAATACAAGTGTTGCAAGAAAAAAAAAGTGCTAGCACTATCTCAACAAAAAAACACATATATAAATAACTTGCTTGATGGGTTATTCACTTCAATGGATTGATGCAAGACCTAGTAAAAAAAACAACACTCATTTTAGAATTCAAACCAATACATCAATGTCAACAATAATAACAATATTCATACGGTATATGTGTCTTCTTATTGTTCACCATCTCTCTTAGCATACATTCACTACCTTTACACTCAAAACAATCAAAACCACACTTTAATCATACGCATAAGCTTCAAATGTAACTTTCAACATACAATAGACTCAAAATCAAAATATGATCACATAAATAAGCTTTAAATCACATTACAAGCTCCATGAAAATAATCACAAAAATAACTTGTCTAAACTTTTTTAGGATATAAAAGCTAAACTATCATGAACATAACAACTAATCAAATTATAATAAACAATAAAAATTTAACAAGCTTACGTGAAAATAATCCTAAACTTGTTGAAAAGAAATCTAAATAAAGAAAAACAGTAAAAAAAAAAAAAAAAACCTATTAACCATACTTCAAACCTCAAAATGACAAAACTTGGTGGTATAACAGCTAGAGTTATAACAACTTTCTCAAACAATCTACTACACTCCACAAACATAAACCATAAGTATTTCTCTCAAATGTTAAGTAAAATCATAATAACTTAATCTCCTCCTCCCAATACTGCACCACATCCACTAAAGAAGATCACAAGTATAAAATAAATATGGAAGAAAAACAAAAACAAACATATAATTCATGAAATAAACTCTTATATACTTAGAAATCCAAGTATAAATTCAAATACAAACTAATATATTTATGCAATCAAATGATCTTCAAAGCATAATATTGAATTCATTTAAGTGTCAAACTTACCTTCAAGTGCTTAGAGTGAACTTCCTAATACCAATAATTTCAATGCAATTGGTTGCCAAGGACCGAAAACCTTCTTCTATGACATTGTCTATTCTTCCTGTGATTAGTATAAAATATTTCAATACCAAAGAAAAGTTTTGATCAATTTGATAGACCTAGTTGTAAAAGAAATATGATGAAATCATATACACATGAATGGGATATATTTCTTCAAAGTTGAGCTATTATCTCATTTGTATGAAACAATTTTGTTAGAAGTAAGGGTAGTTCTCTAATGAGCAAAAAAAAAAAAAAAGAGAAAAAAAACCAAATGAGAATTTAAAAAAGAAAAAAAAAATGAAACTTGTACCTTGTTAATGACACCAATACTTGTTAATTACAATGCTAAGAAAGAATCAACAGATATATAATCTAAAATCAAAGAAAACTTGGTTCATTTTAAAATTTACTAAGTGATAGCTTCTTTACTTCTTTAGAAACATCTCATCAAACGAATAGTGTGCCATATATCAAAATATCAAAGTGCAAAACTCTACCAGATTTCCAGCACCAACAGTCTAGAAGCCATTGATAATATCAACAAGAATGTGATAAGATAATTAAGTGTACATGAATATTACTTAACTATTGCGCTCCTAAAACAATCCAACTGGTTTTTAAACAACAAGGACAACATTTGGAGATTAGAATTGAGTTCAAAGTCCTAAATGTAAATTGAAAGAGCATTTCGGAGATATGTTCTTATCCAAAACAACTTAAATCACAATTCAAACACCTTGAATCATTCTAGAACTACAAGCAGAAAGTTTTCATGTAACAACCCCCAATTTTTTTTAAAATGAAAAACTACAAGTGTTACCTATGAATGCAAAAATCAATATTTATTAAAAACAATAAAACCAAATATTTAAATGAAAGAACTTAAACAACCTTAAAGAAATAAAAAGAATAAAATTTTAGTCTCAAGATTCCATAAAAAACAAATAAAATTTCAACATTTAGAGCCCAGTTCCAATTGCAAAAGTACTCCAAGAGTCACCAAAAACTCATCCAAAGTGTGGCTTGAAACAAATACACTCTAAATTATCAATAGTGCTTTCATCCTATGCAAGAAATTAAGATTAAGAATTGAAAACCCAAATTCCAGCAACTAATAGTAATTCCAAAAGAGGTTTTGAGGTCACCTTATTCACCAAAACGTCCAATCGCTCGCCACCCTTGTTGGACAAGGATTTTAATCCCTTCAAAACTTCAAATCTAATATCAAAATCATGGGTAAACTAACCTCCAAATCAAATAATTCAATGGGTCAACAAATACCAACCAAAATCATCCAAAAACACCCAAAACATTGATTCCAACGATAGTGGTGCTAGCGACAACGATCTCAAGGGATGGCGGCGGTTGGACGACTGTCGGACAAAGGTTCTCCAGTAGTGACGCTTGCACGATCTGAGAGAGATGACTAAGGATAGAGATAGAGAAAAACAAAGAGAGAGAAAGAAAAAGATAAGTCTTACAGTTGGCCGACAGCTGGACGAAGGTGGCGCGAACTCGAAGGACGGCAGTCGGTGAGCAGGCGCCAGATGTAGGCGACGAGTGTGGTGGAGCGGTGGCTGTGAATGACCTTAGGTTGAGAAGAGTTGAGAGGGAGAAAGTTTATAGACAGTGTAATTTGGGGGCACTAGCATAAAGAAGAGGGGAAAGTAAAAAAAATCTACCTTTTATTTTATTAATTTTTTTAACCCACTTAATACACACATATATAATATAAAAAATTTTCCAAATTTCAAATCCTCACATTTTCCCTCTTAAATTCCAAAATCTCCCAATTTCTTTTCCAATTAACCCAATTCTAACTCCAAATATCCAAATATATATCAAATTCACAAATTTAAAAATTTGAGACATATTTTAAAATCTTTATTCCATAAAACACTGCTACAAAAATTGTATTACTTGACATTTTTTCCAAGTCAACTATTAATGTACTTGACGTTTTAAAAAACGTCAAATAAGCCCATGTCAAGAATAAGACCAATATTTTTACTAGGTAAATTCGTCAAGTTGATATTAACTTGATATGTAATAAATGTCAAGTACATGGAGTCTGTTGACTTATATTAAATGTCAAGTGTCTAGATTCTTGACATTTATTATGGATTAAGGTTTTTAGGACTTGACAGATTTTGCTGGTCAAATGTAACTTATTCTTGACTCCCAAAAAATGACAAACTAATTAATACTTGATACATTTTACTTGTCAAGATCGTTTGTGTTTTTTTTAAAAAAAAATTTGTACTATTAGAAATTACCTATTATAATTACTCTTGTTGCTCCTGTTTTGAGGTCCAATAAACAACACATATCTGAACAATAACTTAAGCTTCAGTCAACCCAAAATTGGACATGAACCTAAAAAAGTGCATCATATATAATATATCCTTGAAACATTTGTCATATGTACTTTAATTACAACCTGATCATATAATGTTAACAAAGTTCATAATAAAGTCCATATGAACAATGTGTAAGTCACAGAAATACTATCAACCACATATGAACAATTTCAAAAGAATGCTCCACCCCAATATAAACTAAAATCCCAAAAGAATTGATCATACCCATATCTAAACAATTACAAAAATTAGACTAACTACATATATATATATATATCCAAGTACCCCATATGATCAACATACACATTTACAAAATTACAAACTAGGGTACCACATCATATGAACATTTTACCCTTTAAATCCAATTTCTGCCTAGGCAACTCATATCTTCAAAAAACAAAAAACCAAAAAAAAAATGCACCCATATCTTCAGAAGAAAAAAAATGCACCCATATCTCCATTGACATCTTCAAAAAATGATCAAACTTTTTTGTCAATATCCAAAAAATTCAAATCGTCACATCACATGTGGGAACCAAGAAATTTAGCTAGCTCAACTCGCACCTCATCCAACTCAAACTGTGAGTACAAGTCCCTTGTATCAATCTATATAAAGCCCAAATATTTAAGTTAATACCTTGCTCTATCATATGCTTATATTTGGAACTATTATAAATAATGCAAAATAGTTATTAACAACATACCGAATCTGTAATTACTATGCTCCCTTTAGTGATAATATCTCTCATATATCTCATCACATAGTATCTACATTCAATGGTTCCAACTTGTAGAGGACACTGCAATACATAAACCAAATAATTTATGTTGCATATACACACTAGGATCAATAACCTACATATATATAATTTTTAATTAAAAATATGTTTATACTTGCCTTTACCGTTTTCCGTAATGTTTGTTTTCGACCTTTTTGAATATTTTTCGAGATGGAAAGATTGCAATAGCCCTATTACCAAGAAAAAACCATAAAACATTAAAATAAAATAAACTCTAAAATGAAAAGCATCGTAGGAAAGAAGCTAACTTACGTGTCTATTACATATCTGATAACTACACGAGATGTTGTTTGTAATGAGTCAAGATAATAGACGATACCATCGTACGTGTTAATAGCCAAATAGTGCCCAATGACCACTAAATAGAATACAATAAATATATGTTTAATGTTAACGCAAGAACTTTTAATGGTATACTTGTTTGGTAAAACTTTACTTACCCTGGATTAAAAGGCGCAAAAACTATTTGGTTTTGTTCTGAAGCCATAGTCTGCTACACAGGTTTCAAGCTCTAATTTCTTGAGTGTTGTTTCCAGAATATATAAGAGACGGGTCAGCAAATATGTATTGTGAAACTGCCTTCAAGTGCAAGCACATATAAAAGATTAAACATTAATAAACAAGTACCTATAAAAGATTAGAGTACCTAAACAAATGATAGTATGTTACTTACGCCATATATGCCACCAATGTGAAAATCTTAACTTCTCTCATGCTGTAGAAGTCAATAATATCGTCATGCAAGACATAACTCTTTCTATTAATACCAAACAACTCAACAGGTAGTTGGAAAGAAATGTCAGACTCTGTCCATTACCTTGTCAGCAAACCTAAGTATTGACTTTAAAGGTATTGGTAAATTGATTGTTGACTCACTAACAACCTCTTTTTCAACTCTCATTCTCTTTTTCAGTTCCTAATGCAACAAAGTGATCATAACATAACAATATCAAAATCAAACAATGCAACAAATTGAGCAAACTAACTCTATACCTTAACAATTTGTTCATTTTTGCTCCCATTCTTGGCATTCTCGTGTTGATCATTCAAAATGATCAAATTCGTCTTCGACATGGCCTCTTGTTTAATCTCCTTCGTCTTCACCTTGTTTTATACTTTTGTTTTTATTTTAATCATCCTTGCCTTCTTCCTTTCTTTATTTTCGGGTTCAATCTTAGCTGCCAATCTTGGTGTGGAGCAACTTCCATGTCCAGACTATGTCATTTGAATGTGAGCTTCCAATTCTTTAACGCGTAGACAAAGTGCTTCATTCTCTTGACTAAGCTCCTCAGCATGACCTCTTTTTTTTTTTTTTAACGTTTCACTGTGTGGAAAAGGTTGGGTCACAAAACGACCAACTCCATGTACATGCCCACTGCTTTCTTGTGTACCCAAGGCCTGAGTCAAAACATCATTGGGAGATGACATTTTGTTGCCAAGTGGATCATACGTCTTCGAGATTTCATCCTAAGAAGATGAGATTATTCGATGGTTATAGTTTCATAAATATGTATATATAACTTATTTTATGTAAAATGTAATGCATATCTTACAATTCAATTGACAACTTCTTAGACGTGTTGATTGGTGTATTCTCCATTCTTGTCTACTCGAGCCTTCTTCCACATGTTAGCTCGATCAAAATCATCTTCATGTGAAGATACTTTTTTCTACATTTCAATGGAGACAAAATTAGATACATTAAAACGATTTAAAAATGACAAAAACATGAACTAATATATTCTTACAATTTTCTCACCAGGATTAGCATAACCTTTCCTTGAAAGTCGATGGTTATACTTATTCTTAGCTCGACGACCTTGTTGAATGATTCTTTTTTCCTACATAATATAACAACTATTAGTAAAAAAAAACAAAATAACATAACAAATATTTAAAACATAAAATGTAAACATTTTATTGATACCTCAAACTCTTTGCATAATCTCGATCTTACAAATTCTTCCCAATGTTTTTATCAATGTAGGAATACATGTCTGGTGGTTGTGCAGAAGTTGAGGTTCATCCTTATATGGAAAGATATGCTTCGTTGTTAACCAATGTTTAAACTGACGAAATGATGTCCCTGCAGTTTTAAGAACAACCTTCCTAGATCTACTATCGATTATAAAGGCAGCCTACAGATTGGGTCGTTAGTGAAACTTCCTTAACTTCAAATTAATATAATCAAAAGAACAAAAAACAGACATACTGATGGATCTAAATCATACATGCACAGCGAAAACGAAAGAGGATTGACATAACAATCTAGATGCATATATCAACCTAGGATTAAACATGCATGATCATACAATATGATTTAGAGAAAATGGAAAGAAATTACAAACCTTTGTAGCTCTTCTTCCTTCCTTGAACTTGCTCCCTCTTGGACCACCAACAGATCTTCCTAGCTATTCTTAAGGGCTTGGAATAGAGTGGTGAGACTCTTTAAAGAAGGAAAATTGAGAGAAATTTGTGAGAAAATTTTTTTAGTTTCCCAAAACTTCAAAAACTCCAAGATTTCCCAGGAAGAAAAAAGGATGAACAAAGGCCTTCTTAAAAACACAAAAAGCATGCAACTTTTGCATGTCTAAGTTCACCAAAAGTTGACAACACACATTCCACTAATGCATGTTAAGATTATGTGTCAAAGTGTAGAATTTTGAGATTAATTAAATGTTCTACTCATCAAGTTAGTGGATTTTTCCCTTATTTGGTAAGAAACATTAATTTAATCTCATGGTCAACTTCTAAAAAGTTTGACTAAATAAAACAACTCTTTGACTTGCTCGGGTCAAAGTCAACTATTTGACTTTTTTTGAAAAACCAACTATTTGACTAAATCCATATCTCCAATAATGAATCCGCATTCATAATTTCAATATTTAAATCTCATTTAAATATTTTTGACCAAATCTCTCATTTGATATCATATATCAATTACTTAATCATATCTCATATGATTAACCTAATTTTAACAATTCGAATTATTCCTTCATTTTATTCCAAGATTATTCTTATATGAGCTAGTTAGGGGACCTTATGGACCTACAGATCATGAGCTCCAACGATCCGAGATTAACCAGTTAAACTCTTTAACCTATTTAATCAAGATTCGTTAACTACCAGGTCACTCACTAAAGCCTGTAGTTGCACTCTCCTCACTATAGATATATTATGTCCATTTGATATAATCATGATTGGTAAGTCGACCCTTCACTAGTTGCTCTTAATTACAACTAGGTCAAAAGTATCGTTTTACCCCTGTGATTACCTCTTTGTTCCTTAAGTCCCACTGATCCTCTAATGAACAATGATTTGTAGTCCAACTACCAAATCAAAAGTCCTCTCAAACCCTATTTGAGAGGGTGGCGCCTATTGTTCAAGACCTGGATTCAACACTTAAGAGAACAACCTTTCTACTAACCCAAAAGAGGGTAGGAGTAAATTATTTCTTGCACCCTATGTCCCTAGCTATCTACCTAGTCTTACCCCTAAAATGGGAGGCTTATTGAGCCAGCGCTGTTGAGCTGCTCTCACCTATGCAGATCTAAGGATAATCCCGAGTAAACAGAAGTTTATAGTTAGCTCAGGATTAAGATTGAGTTACCTAGGCCATCAAAGTCGAGATAGTCAGTTTTAGACGGTAAACAGTGTTATAAAGTAAAATTGACTATTTCATGGTCCGATCTTATGCAAACTCTTTGCACAAAATGCCCCCACTCGCATGTCTCCACGTGAACGAATTAGGATCACTTCGTTTGTACTAGCTACAAAGTGGGTCGCATTCGTAGTGTCCCCAGAATAAGGCGCCCAACTTTATTCATATACTATAGACCATTTAGACTGTTAACTTAAACTTGATCCACAGTTATGTCTCTACATAAAGTTTGAGTCTCATGAGTAACAGTCTAGGATCCTTTGATTGGATTTAGATTTAGTAAGAACAATTTATAGGATCAATAACTACTTATTGATTATAAATTTCAATAACAACTTTATTGAAAGATAAAAGTATATTTGGTATTTACAAACTATGAGTTTGAGGACATAAAACCCAACACATACATACCTCAATTATGTTATAGATCTTATCCTTGAACTCAACAGGCACATGCTTCCAAGTTGGATATGTAATGGGGACATGATTATGCACACACTGTTGGCTTTTTGGCCCTTAATCTCAAATTAATTAATTTTAATTAATGATTTAATTAATGTTTTGATGATAACAAACCTGATTTTGTTTACTAATAATTTTATTATTTTGAATATCCCATAGCGTAGAGCTCGAAACAACGATTCCGATGCCTCTTGAATCACCAAAATCGGAGTTCAAACAAAGAAGTTATCGTCGAAATAAAGTTAACGAAAAAAATACCGAGGTGGAGACGTGGCCAAAATTAATCATCAAATTAGACTAACTAAGGAGTGTCACTTGGAGCCATAGAGGGAGTGACACAAGGGGCTTTATTTTATAATTGGTGGATTTTAATAAAACTAAAAGATATTGATTTTGAAAATAATAAAAAAATGATTTTTAAAAGAAATGAATTTAATATTATATATATGTATGTGTCTAACGGCTAGTTGTTTTTAAAGTAAATGAATTTAATATTATATATGTTTGTGTCTAACGGCTAGTTGATTATAAAATTAAAAAGAAAATTACTTTTTTACTTTTAATCTCAACCACTCAATTTGCTTTTTACACAATCCAATGGATCAAAATCAAATTCAATTTTTTAGCCCACTTTCCTCTCTTTTTAAACTTCATCTTCCCAAAATTGTTTTAACTTTTTCACACTTTTCAATTATCAAAATTAGCAAAAGGCCACCATCGTTGCTCTCTCTCCAAGCTTCCAATTTTTATTCTTTTCATCTTATTCTTGAGAGAATTTTCTATTGTATTGTGAGAATCAAAGTGTGTGAGCTCAAATTTGTATACCCACTCTTTTTAGAGAGTTTTATTGTGTGATTTAAAGCTTTCAACAATATTGTAACGGTTTGATCCTAACCCGTGGAAATGATCGGGTTTTCTCTTGAACCCGAAAAAGGAGCAAGGTAGCGGTTCGGCTCTGATCCATGGAAAGAGTCAAAGGAGATTTTTAATCGAAATCCCAAGAGGCGCTTGGGAAAGTGGATGTAGGTCGAGTTTGACCGAACCACTATAAAAATTACGGTGTCTTCTTCTCTAACTCTTTCCTAATTATTTTTGCATTTAATTTTAATTGCATGCTTTTGTTGGTTGAAATTGATTGAGTTTATTATTACATACTTTTTATCAATCTTGTTGTTTGGCATAAATTAGGGTTTTTATTAATTTATTTTAAAAAGTATTTAATTAGTTTAAATTGAGCATATTTCTCAAATAGTTTAATTAAACCCTATTCACCCCCCTCTAGGGTTGCCATACCGGTCCAACACACACGACCCAATAAACAATATTAACGTAGCTCCAGTTTCTCCAATGGGTACCCCGCCGTCATTATATTCTACCAACTTCCTCTCTCTTGTACTCCTAATACGTGTCACATCGAACATAATGGTATGTCCCCGCTTTCTTTTTTCTTTAGTATTCGCTTCTTTTTGTTGAGGGACATCGTCTTCACCAACCTCTAAGTCTTCGTCTCTTACTTCCTTGTTTTCCATGTGATATAAGAATCAACTGTCAAACCAAAAGATTAATAAATAATATGCATAAAAGCTAACAAATAATCAAATGCAATACATATGTGTGTCTGTATGTGGTGTGTGTGTACATAACAACAAAAATCAAATGTAATATGTAGATAAAAATTTGAGAATCCACCCAAAAAATGTTATTTAGGGATCCATGTGCCTTCCCAATCTGATCATACATATGTTGAGATATTCTCATCCAAATCATGACTTGCATCAATATTTGACATGAGTGGGGTACTCCTTGACAATGTAATATGGCATCTCCAAGTTCATCGTCATTATATCGATCTTCAACTTCTCTTTGTGGTGGAGTAAGTACAATTGACCATCTAACATCACTTAGATCCTCAACGTAGAACACTTGCCTTGCTTGGGTTGCTAGTATAAAAGAATCAGACCTGTGACCTATTCTATTTAAATCGACTAACACAAAACCAAGGTCATCCATTCACATACCACTATTATTCTCAACCCAATAACATTTAAACACAACAACATTAAATGTATTATAGTTAAGTTCCCATAGTTCTTGTATCACTCCATAAAAAGACATATCTCCAATGATGGAATTTTAATCTTTTGAACTAGACATTTGCATTGTTTTTGCCACTAAACTAACTCCACTATTTTGCACACTTCGATCCTTATCATAAGATTTTGTGTGATAGTGGCATCCATTAATGACATAACTGTTATATCTAATAACAACAGGATGTGGGCCATGAGCAATCCACCTCACGTTATTTGAAACTTCAATATTTCTCATCTCAAGCTCAGTTGCCACCTACCATGAAAATTACCTTAACATAATTACAAATTCAACCATAAAAAAAAATATTTGTAATATAATATTTAACATTTTACCTCTTCTCGTAACCAAGGTATAAAAGTTCGATTATGTTCGTCTTGAATCCATTTTTGATAAGCGGCTTTACGTGGGTATTGCAATTGCAAGATTGTCATATGTTTCCTTGCACATTGAAACATTGCAATATATTTATGTTTATATCAAAGGTTCAATGAAAAACATCGGACAAGATCGTTGAAACTTACTCTATATATGTTGCACGTCAATTGTATTTTCCAAAACATATCGATGAGCTTGGTTAGAAGATCTTGTTCAGGTTTGAAAGAAACTCCGATAGACAATGGTCTACCAATGCTTGAATTGTCTAAATAATCTTCTAATTTGTCAGTGCGAAGCCCAATAAGATCTATTCCAGATAAAAAGTCTGAACAAAATTCAACAGCTTCTTCTACTATATAACTTTTAGCAATATAACCCTCCGGACGATGCCTATTTCTCACGTAGTTTTTGAGAACTTTCATGAATCTTTCAAAGGGATACATCCACCATAGATATATAGGCCCACAAAGTTTGACTTCTCTAACAATGTGTACTGTGAGGTGCATCATAATGGTGAAAAATGAAGGAGAAAAATATTTCTCCAATAAACACATGGTCACCACAATATCTTCTTCCAACTTTTCCAATTATTGAACATCTAGGACTTTATTACATATCAAATTGAAAAATATACACAACCGAGTTATTGCATACCAAACATGGTTTGGGAGCACAGATCTTATCGCAATAGGAAACAATTGTTGTAAGAGCACATGATAATCATGAGATTTTAAACCATTAAATTTTAAATTTGTCATTGACACAAGGTTTTTAACATTAGAAGAATAACCTTTAGGAACCTTGATGCCTGACAGTGTCTTCAAAACACAACGTTATTCTTCCCTTGTAAGAGTATAACAAGCAGGAGGAATGAAGATTTTCTTATCCCCATTTACAGCTGCGAGCTTTGGTCGAATTTTCAAATGGACTAAATCACGTCTAGCATTCAATTCGTCCTTACTTTTTTCAAGAATATCAAGAAGCGTACCCAATATATTAATGCAAACATTTTTTTCAATATGCATCACATCTAGACAATGTCTAACATGAAGATCTCTCCAATATGGTAGCTCAAAAAAAGAAGATAATCTGTTCCAACAACTCCTTGCATTTCCTTTCATAGGTTATTTTTTATTTTTTTTTCTTTCTACTTGGGAATTCAAGATCTTTTATTCTTGAATATATAACCTCTCCATACAAAGGTTCTGAAATTGTTCCAAGCTCCTTTTGACCATTAAATGACTTCTTTTGACGACGGTATGGATGATTGCGTGATAGAAATTTTTTATGTCGAAGATATGCTATTTTTTTTCCATATTTCAATCTTATAGAAGACGTATTATCTCCACAAATTGGACATGCCTTATTCCCTTTCACACTACATCCACTAAGATTTTCGTATGCAAGAAAATCATTGATTGTCCATAGCAAAACCGCCCTTAAATTGAATAGTTTTTCTTGATAAGCATCATAACATTCAACACCACTTTCCCATAAGGGTTTTAAATCTTCAATTAGTGGTGCTAAGTATGTGCTAATGTCATCCCCTGGTTGATTTGGACCCGATATCAACATTGATAGCATCATGAACTTTCTTTTCATGCACAACCATGGGAGAAAATTATAAATAACTATCACTATGGGCCAACAACTATATTTAGAACTCATTTCACTATGTGGGTTTATTCCATCAGTTGACAATGCTAAACGAAGGTTCCTAGGTTCAAAACCAAAGTCTGGCCACATAAAATCTACTAACTTCCAGGCTGGAGAGTCTGCAGGATGTCGTAATTTACCATCTACTTCTCACTAGTTAGCATGCCAAACAAAATTCTTAGCACAGTCAATACTTCTAAACAATCTTTTGAATCGTGGAATTGGTGGAAAATACCATACAACTTTTGCAGGAATTTGTTTCTTCCTTTCGTTTGCATTCTTAGCATACTTCCACCTTGATTCACCACATTCAAGAGATTCAAATAAAAATAGTTATAGAATAAGTTTCAAGAAATAAGAAAAAAATAGTTATCAAATATATTTCTGTTTCTAGTTCTTCAAAAATAAAACAAGAAGCAAGAAACAGGAAAAAGGAAATGCAAAACAAGAATGTTATCAAACGGACCCTAAATTCCTATACTTTAGCTCCACTCATCTATTCACATAAAGTAGAATGTAGTCAAGTCAAACTTCCACTTTTGTAGGAAATTTTGACTTGCTCCCTACTCCAAGTCTTCCCACTCCATAGTGCTTCATCTTCTTCCACACTTAATCAATTCTCCCTCTTCAAATGACTAATAGAGTGTTGGAATTCGAATAGCCTTTAGCAACTCACGTGTAACCCTCTTGTTGTCGCCTACTACTAGAGTCCTACGAGCTGCTTGGCTTGCGTGCGTGCCACCTAACGCCCGTGCGCTTGCCTCGCGCATTCGTACCTTCACAATGCATCATTATCATGTTGTGTTTGATTGGTCATGCCCGTGCTCGTGCATGCCTCCTGTGCCCACCAACGCCCCTCCCGACATGTCATGCATCTGACTACGCTCGTTATTGTCGAGATTTGCTCTAACTATTGCCTGCCCATATTGGCTATGTGTCGAGGTGTGCTATTGGTTGTGCCACCTTATGGTGACCAACGTTCCATGGAACTCTCTGTCATTCCTTACTGCTAGAGTCCTACGTGCGTGAGTATAGCTTCGTCCACATGCCTTTCGTTGTTATTTTAATTTCAATTAGTTAATTATACAAAATTTAATATTTTTTTAATTTTATAGAATTAATATATTTTAATTTCAATTATTTTCATTTCAACCCTAGTATTACAATTCCAGTACAAGTACATACCTATCTATCTATGTATATAGTATATATATAGTATCCATACATTATTTATACAGTATATAGGATATGTATACGATATATATTATATATATTTCTAACCATGTTCTTATTATAATTTAATTGAACATTTCTATTTATTGTATAATAAAATTCGTTTTTTTATTAAAAAATCTGATAAGAGAAAAATCAATATATAAAAAATCTGTAAAAAAATTTTAATGTGATATATATTTTAGAAAATGTTATAATTTAAAACTATATTATTGGATAAAGAAAACGAAGATAAAAATATATGAAAATGACATAGATTAGTATTTTAGACTTAAATAAATAAATTAAGTTGTAATGTAATTATCATTTTATTTTAGAATTGTATTATGAACTTCAAAGATGTATATGAGTCAAGATTAAAGATCTACAAGGAAAAAAAGAAGATGAAAGAGTATAGTAAAATATTAAAAAAAAAAAAAAGAAAACAACGAATTAAAATGTTAAGGTTGTGGGACCTACAATTCTAACTTTTCTTCTCGTTTTGCACTCACTTGGCTTTCTGTTCAATTTTTCTTGAACTCTCTAATGGGTATTTTGTGAAAGCAAAATCTTCCTTATTGATACATTCTCTATCGATTTTCTAATATCATCCTGCTGATTTTTAACACCAGTTGTTTGTTATTTCCTTCTATCAAATAGACATAAAGAAAATATCATCCAGTAGTCTTATCCATCGAATCTTCAAAGTGACTTTATTAAGGGGGCTTTAATTAAGACTAATTTGGTTGTCGTTCTCTAATACCATATTTAGTCTGACACTTTTTCTTTTTTCATGAATTTATTATTATTAATTTTTTTAAATTTCTTAATTTATTTTTTCTTTAATTTTAAGCTTTTATAGGTGGTTATTTATTTATTTATTTATTTATTTATTCTTATGTAATTTATTTTTGTTACTATGATTTATTTGTCAATATTATTCTTATTATTAATTTATTTCATTTTTTAATTAATTAGTTATTATTATTTTCATAATTTTAACTTTTTATCTTTTCCCTAACCTTCCAACATCTTCTTCTCCCCCAATTCTCTCCAATTCTTCAACCTCCTTCCTCCACTCCCTCACTTCCTTTGAACCTCCTTAAAAATCTCAACTTCAAGTATGACTTCCCTTATAAATTGTGAACTTACAAAGTGGTGAAGGGGGAGAAAAATATTGACACAATGAGGAGAGAGATAGAGAGAAATCATTATACACATTGAGAGTGAAATAGAGAAAAAGAGGAGGATACAACAAAGTTTGAAGGAATTTGAGAAACTTCGGTGAAGAAGATCAATTCGAAGTCCTCAAACCCACTGATTCCGACGAATACCCATCGGACAGACAAGCAGTAATGATTTTCCAGCAACTTCACTATACAGCAAGGGATTTTCGGTTGTTGGGTTTTATGTCCTAAAACTCGTAATTTGTAAACATTAACGTGTATTCTATTTCATCCATAAAGTTGTTATCGATGTTATTCAGTAAACTTGTTATTGAATGAAGGGAATTATTGTTAATATAACTCTAAATCCAATAAACTAAGAACCTATGGGTTTAGCATAAAAACTTGAACTTTATGTAATGACATAAAAATGGATCAAGTTCGAGTATATAGCCAAAATGGTCCATAGTATAGAGATAAGGGTACCTTATCTTGGGGATACTATTGAATGCGGCCCACTTTGTATTTGTTACAAATAATGTGATCCTAAATCATTTATGTGGAGACATGTGAGTGGGGGCGTTCTATACAATGAGTTTGCATAAGACCCGACCATAAAATAGTCACTATTACTTATAACGTCGTTTACTGTTGAATACTAACTATTTCAATTAGATGACCTAAGTAACTCGATCTTAATGCTGAGCTAACTATGAACTCCTATTTATTCGGAATTATCATTTGATCTACATGGGTAAGAGTGGCCTAGGTGCGCTGACTCAATAAGCCTCCCATTTTAGGGGTAAGACCGAGTAATAGCTGGGGACATAATCTTGCAATAAGGATTTCACTCTTACCCGATTTAGGGTTAGTAGATAGGTTGTTCCGTTAAAGTACTGATTTCGAGTCTTGAACAAGGAGCCCCACCCTGTCATTGGCCCGAGAGGGACTCGATTTAGTGATAGGATCACAAACTAATTGTTCATTAGAGGATCAATGAGACTTAAGGAACAAGATGTATTCACAGGGGTAAAACAGTAATTTTGACCTAACTGTGATTACGAACAACCTGTGAAGGATCAACTTACTTATTAAATTATTTCTTATTTAATTAATTAATTTTTGAATTTGAAAAATCAAATTAAAATTGATTTTAAATTCAATTTTGAAAATTGATTGAAAATTGTTTTTTAAATTGATTTTTCAAGGTTTAGGATTTTCCCACTAATTAAGCTACTAACTTAGTTGTTTTCTTCACAATTAGCCAACAAAATGAGAAGTTGTGTTGTGAATTTGTGATACAATTGGATTGCATGTTGATCCTTAATAAATAAACATAATTTTGGCTTAAAAATGGTTAAGAATTTTGTGAAATTAATGGTTAATTTTGTAAAATTTCATCCATAGCTCTTCTTCTCCCATAACCTTCATTCCTTCTCAAATTCACCACAAATTAGATCCCACTATCCAATCTAAGCCTAGAGAATAGTAAAGAAGACTCTTGTGGTGGTCTACAACCAATTGGTGTTGAATTTCATCAAGAATTGAAGAAGACTTTGGAACTTCAAGGATAAGTGTTCTTGATTTTTTGTTTTTCCCTTTTTAATTGCATGTTTAATCCTCAAAATTGAGCATCTTAGACTGAAAATTGGTCTAATTAATTTCTGTTGTATGCTCGTTTATCCTTCAATTGGTATCAGAGCTCTTTAATTTCACTCAATTTGCTTTGGTGGGGTTTAATTCATGAGATGACTGTTTATGGGAGCTAAATTAGTTTTTCTGGTTTTGACATTTTTGTTACCCTTCAATTCGTGGTCAATTGTTGTAATTAAGCTGAGCCTTATGCTCGTTAATGAGTTGGAAAGAGTCTGTAATTTTTTCGAGATTTTTTTAGCTGTAATTTGGGAGAATTTTGAAGAAAACCGAGAAGTGTACAAGCTGGAAAAAAAAATAGAGAAAGCTGCAGATTTTTTTCTCCATTGGTTCATGGCCTACCCCCCGCGTTGACTTTTTAGAGGTTGAAGAAAGGAAGCTTTGACCAGTCCAATTGGACCGGTTCACTATTATTTGGACCGGTTCAGACTTTTTTAAACGTTTGGAGTCCGGTTTGGGTGGTTTTCAAGCAGTTCGAGCTGATTTGAAGTGTTCGGGAGTGGTTCAAGCAATTTTTTAAATTATTATTGTAATAATTTAGGCTTTTGCTTGCCAAATATGCCAAAAATGCATATTTGGAACTACTTCCAAATCGGTTAAGAACTTCCTATGCCATACTACTTCTTTGGCTGCTTCACATATTAGAATACTTCTTTTACTAATGAATGCTTCATTAATATCAAAAGTAACTTTATACATATGTTCAAGCAAACAAGAGATAGATATTAAGTTCCTACTACAATTAGGAACATAAAGTATATTTTCTAACAAAACAAATCTATCTCTGAAAAACAACTTCATGCTCCCACTACCTTGGTCGAGATGAGCTCTCCTAATCCAACAATCTTAAAACCAAGTTCTTAAAAAAAAAAAAAAGCTTGTTTAAAAACCTTTTGAAGTAATATATTAATTTTTCAATGTTCAAAAACACAAAAAAATGTGCAATTAAAAATATATATATTTAAATGCCTTTCAAAGAGTTTTAATAATAAATGGTTTAAAAACTTAGAGGAAATGTTAACTAGAAATTAAAATCAATTTAAAATGTGAATATTATATAAACAAATATAATTTAAGAAGCATAATATAAGTTGAAAAAAATGAATTTAAAAGACAAACAAACAATAAAATTTACAAATTAGCAAGTATAAACTAAAATGAGAGCATATGAATATATCAAGTAAAATAACAAAATAAATTGTCCAAAAAAAACAAATTAAAAGATACTAAAAAAAGATATAATGTAATAATAAAGTAAAATTGAATAAGAAAGGATACAAAAAAAAAATAGTAAAACATATATAAATAAATTAATAATAATAATAATAATTAAAAAAAAAGACAAAACACTAATGACAGACAAATATATATAAAAAATAAAAATAAAAATGAATAATAATAATAAATAATTATATATATATATTTTAAAACTCCTTTAAAACCTCCATTCGGTCATCCCTTTTCAACTTTTTTTTTTTACTATTTCTCTTTTTGAACCTATTTTTTTTTCTTCTTCTTCCACTTATCACCTTCAACCTTCTTTTTATTTCTTCAACAAAAAAAATTCTATTCTCTTTTCTTCAACAAAAACTACATTTTTTCTTATGGCGGCAACAATGTTTCTCCACGAAGGTATGTTACTCTCTTTTCTTTATTTTCACCTCTGTTTTCTTTTTAAAAAAACACATATTTTACTTTAAAAAAGAACTCAAAAAGGATGTATGATGAAGGAGAAGATAAACATAAAAAAAAAAAAATAAAATAAATAAATTGAAGATGAAATAGAAAGAGTAGTAGATCTACATTCGCATAATGAAGATAAATACAAAAATCAAAGAAATAATAGTAATAAAAATTACTTTTCCTTATAACCTTTTATTTCTCTCTATTTTTAGATCTAAAAGAGAAAAAGAAGATCGAAGGTTTAAATCAGAACAAGAAGTCGCTCGAGGTGTGGATCCTTGGACAAAAAGCACTACCAAATGCAACCTCTAACTAAAGTTCGACCTCTTCTTGGTGTTGGATTTTCAAATTATTTGGGAAAAAAATTTCTCCTAGGGTTTCTTTTCATTAAGGGCCCCTTTTCTTCAAGTTGAAGAAGATGGCTTTATAGCCAAAAGATTTTTCTCAAAAGCGCAAAAAAAATTGGAAAACAAATGTCAAACTTGGATCAAACCCAAAAAGAATGCAAAATTTGAAAATAAAACCTAATAAAAAAACTTATCTTTTATTTTTTTGCAAAATTTCTAACCAAATTAGTTACTCAAACTAGCCAATTTTGTTGCTCTAACCAAACTACACACAAAAGTGAAAAAGTAGTAAAAATAAGTTTTTTTTTTCTTTTAAAATAAAGGTGGATAAACATCAAATTAAAATTAACAAAATTAAGACAAAAATTAACTTAATAATTAAATTTATTTTATATAAGGCGGGACAAAAATATGTGGCTACATTATCTTATACAATTAATTCAGTTAGTTAATTTGAAGAATTCAAATTAATCCAAAATTAATTGATTCTTATTAATCTCTTAATGAGCTAGAAAGGGGACTTTATGGACCTATAGATTAGAAGCTCCAATGATATGAGATTAATTACTTAAACTGTTTAATTAGAGGAGATATTTAAGACAATTTGGAGACTTTCTATCTTTTTAGTTTTTCATTTTGACTTATTAAATAGTATGCAATTAAGTTTTAAGTTCCTAGGTAGAAATTTTTACAATTTGCATTTAATAGTGTTTGAATGATTTTTAGGTTCTTGGTCATATCCACGACCATTTGGCCTTTAAAATAGCTTGTAAACTCTTCAAAACTCAGATTATTGATATTAAAAAGCTTGTGCTTATTCAACCCCTTTGGTGTTTCTTTCAAATCTTGCCTTAGGTTTGATGTTTAAATCAATTCATTGGATTAGTTTTGATCAAGCTAATTCTGGAGTGAGTTGTCTTAGGATCTAAGAGTGACCATCAAAGATTCTAAGTTTGATCTAAGTTAGCTTTCTTTGTGAGTATTTGCAAGGATCCTAGAAGGACCTCTAGCTTTGCATCCAACAAACATTGCGGGCGCTTATCACTATGAAATGTTAATTTCTTCAATTAACAGTGTTATAAAGAAAAATTAAACATTTCATGGTCCGGTCTTATACAAATTCTTTGTATAGGATACCCCCACTTACATGTTGTTTGTAACACTTTACAACATTTGTAACAATTACAAATTGTATCATATCCGTAGTGCATCAGGATAAGACATCCAACCTTATCCCTATACTATAAATCTCTTTGGTTAATACTTAAACACCACATACATGTTTAAGTTTACATAATTTAGTCACGGATTTTAGTTTATTGGATTTTAGTTAATGCAAATATAATCAAATAAAAAAAACACTAAAAACCAAAGAACAAAACTCAAATCGTTATTAATCGGTGCGTCATTTTTTTAATTTTTTTTATTTAAATAGTGAAATGTTATTTTCTAAAACATTTAGGCCCCATTTGGTAACCATTTCGATTTTGGTTTTTGTTTTTTTTTAAAAATAAGCCTATGAACACCTTTTCCACTTCTAAATCTCTTGCTTTGATATCTACTTTTTACCCATATTTTCAAAAATCAAGTCAAAATTTGAAAACTAAATAAGAAATTTTTAATAAAAGAAATTGTTATTTCTAACCCAAAATGATTTTGATGGGACAAAAGTAACCCATTTTTTTAAAAACTTCTTTTTCTAACCTCTTTTCAACTTTTCAGTTTTTTAGTGGTGGGCCTTATAGAGTGAAAAGTCATAAATACCCTAATTTATTTATCATCAATTGCCTTCAATTTGGCTTCAATTTGGCTTTAATTTTTAAAATTACCTAACACAATTTTCAGATCTACAACTTCAATTCAAACCTTCAACTTGTCGTTTTCTATTTTGCTTTGTATTCTTTTAGGATTATTTTAATTATAATATATGAACTAAGCACCCTTTTCCCTCTACTAGGATTTTTTTTTTCCACTTGGGTATTTTTCTAGTAAAGCTTTAACAAGATATATTTCATATATCTAAGGGACATCTAAGGAGAATATTAAAAATATTATATTATAGGTGTAATATAGATGCTCATGCTTAGTGTCCTAAAAGACCAAATGTCATTCTCTCATCACCCCATGTGTCTTTCTATATGTTGTTCATGTGTTTATAATTACATGCTCTTACATGTAATGTCACATCCTCATTGCCAAGTTACCTTTAAATAGTGGCATTTGGTGGATTTTGGTGAGATACACATTGGTGTAAAATAAAAGAAAATTTGGAGAAAATTTCAACTTTAATTTTTGATATTTTATTATCTAAATTTTAGTTATTTTATTTTATATATTATATTATATTTTTCCGATATTCTTGTTCTCGTAGTTTCTCATTTTGCTCCTTAATTTTACAATATTTTCATTATTATTATTTTTATTATTTTAAACTTTTTTCTTTGGTCGGCTATTTCAAAAGTAAATCCTTCAATCTCTTTTTTTATAAACAAAAGCCAAGAAAACCTAATCACATGTTACAAATTATTACCATTTTGTTAGAATTCTCTCCTCGAAATTCAACTAAGTCGATCAAACATTTATTAAATTTTTTTTTTTGTAGTGTTGTCTTATGGGGTTTCTTTTCACATTGTTAAGGATGAAAGTGGGTTTTACATATGGTTTTTCTTTATAAAAAAAGCACTAAAAAGTAAAAAAAATAAAACCAAATGATTATCAATTGAGGCATTATTTTTTTTAAAGGTGAAATTTTATTTTCTAAAACATTTAGCCCCCATTTGGTAACCATTTCGATTTTGGTTGTTGTTTTTTGAAATATAAGCTTATAAATTCATCTTCCACCTCTAAATCTCTTGCTTTGATATATATTTTTTACCCATGTTTTTAAAAACCAAGTCAATATTTGAAATCTAAAAAATTAGTTTTTAATAAGAGAAATTGTTATATCCCAAAATATTTTTGATAGATCAAAAGTAACCCATTTTTTAAAAACTTCTTTTTCTAACATCTTTTTCAACAGTTCAAATTTTTAGTGGTGGGCCCTATAAAGTGAAAAGTCATAAATACCCCTAATTTATTTCCCATCTAATTGCCTTCAATTTGCCATAATTTTTAACTTTACCTAACTTACCTAACACAATTTTCAAATCTACAACTTTAGTTCAAACCTTAAACTTGTCATTTTCCATTTTGCTTTGTATTCTTTTAGGATTATTATAATATATGAAAACACTCTTTTCCCTTCATTAGTATTTTCTTTTCATTAGGTTTTTTTCCTAGTAAGGTTTTGACAAACATATTTCATATATATAATGGACATCAAAGCAAAAATATATAAATATTATAGGTATTTCTATATAAAAGGCCTTAGATATAGGCCTATATTACATTAATGTCTTTTAACTTCTATTTTTTTTTTACATATATGACCTACTAAAGTCCATATTTTTATTAAAAATAAAAAATAAAAACACTGCAATTAATGATTTCAAAATCTTTTTCAAACATTTTCTTTATCTCAAAAATCATTTTCTCTCCATTAATGTTTGTCTCCTTCATTCTCTCTCTTCCATTAATATTCGTCTCTCCCACTAATGTTATCATCAAGGAAAAACTTATTTGGGTTAATTTTATATATACTGGAGTTTATTTGTATATATAAATGCAAGTTTATCTAATATAAATTGAAATACCATATAAGAAACATATAGTTATATACATAGTAAGATTTGACATATAAAGACAGATATATATAATTTAGTAGAACAGTTGTCAGGTATATATGATATATTTTCAATGGGTTGTTATCCTATTTTACATATAGGTATATATAAAATATACTACTTTTTAAGATTGTGAAAACTTATTGGTGTAATATGTGTGAGTTATGTTTATTTTTCATGATTCATTGTTTATAACTTATGTACATCTTCATTTATATTACTAATTGAAAGTTTAGAATGTCGAAGGTATATGTTTGAGTTTGAACGTACTTAGTAAAACCTTATTAGTAGAAAAAATAGAAAAAAAAATACCCTATAATATATTGGATAAACTTAAACTATTTTTTTATACACAATTTATATATACATAATTTTATTTAAATATCTAACATATAATATATATACCCCGATATATAAAACAAATTAAAACGAAAATAAAGCACCTACTGTATATACAACTGGATGTGTGTGTCAGATTGTACTTTAATCATATCCCTATATATGAAATATTACACCTGAATATACCTATGTGTATACAAAATTTATATAACTATCACTAACCTATAGTAATATTAAGCCACAATGTTTGCAAAACCTATTACATTTGTTGAAATTTTTTTCGAATAAGTAGATGAAATGAAGCACACAACTCGATTAACTGGAAAAAACATATTGAAAGAATGATACATCCTATTATATATTTTTTATGCATGGTCTATATGTCCAAAATTGTATTTCTATATCTAACATACAACACATTCCTTGGTATACAAACAAAAGATAAAACAAAAACAAAACACCTATTCAATAAATAATTAGATATATGTGTCACACATTGTACTTTAATCACATCTCTATGTATAAAATATTACGCCTAAATATACCCATGTAGACACATAATATATAGAACCGTCACCAAGCTATTGTTAGATATGCTTTCCCTCGTTGAAATTTTGCCTCAGAATGGAAGACACCTGATGACTATGTGACAATAAAGGTCCTACCTCCCAAAGTAGTGGTAAGAATTGGTCAGCCCAGAAAAGAGAATCCCATCAGTTGGCGAATCTTAAAAAATTGTATAGATGTGGTAAATGTAACCAAGTGGGCCATAATAGACTAACATGTACCAATCCTATTGTCTATACTGAGAAGCTTTCAAATTATTGAACACTTTAGTTTGTTTGCATTGTTGGAAATATATGAAACAAAATTCTATAGTTGAAAAGAGTTTGTATACGCTAAGAATTTCCCAAATTGTTGAACAACTTATCATTTTGCATTGTTGTTGGAAATGTATGAATTTACATATTTGAAAAACTTTTTTGTTGTTTGAGATGGATGAACCATACATAATATTGGTCTTTTTTGTTGTTGTAGACATTTGAAACACTTAATATTGAATTTTTCAAATACACAATGTCATTGAATTCTTGAAACAATATATACATGCATCTTAAGCCTCAGTACATTGGGGTATTTATCCATAATTGGAAAGCCAATTGTTTTCTAAAATATGACATGTTTTCCTGACACAATGTTGCAAAATCAGAATCAGATGCTAGATATTCAAAATATTTAATGGTGAACACACCACAATCACTACAATTTCTTTGAGTTGGAATCAAATCTACGTTCACAATAGGCCAAGGTTCTATGTGTAGATGCCCCACCTCTCCTTGCAAAAAATCCAATAGCTCGTAGAAAAACTGACACTAGTGTTCTGATTGGTAGCAATATTCTTGTCATCTCCTCTAAGTTAGTAAGGCTTGGAAGTGAATCCCATACTTTTAGTTGATAACTAAGTAAATCGAAACATATTAAAACCCAATGATTTTGCTTGATGTTGAATGACGTATAAACATAATTAACATCGGCCCAAGCATCGTTAAAATCTGGCTTCTTTCCAAGCACGTAATCAACCAACCGATATTCTTCGTGCCAATCAAATGTACGCTTCTCCTCGAGGCATTGTTGATACAGGGGACATTTTGATTTTAGTTGCCGCTGCAAAGATGCACATATATTTTAATAATAAAACAGTTTAACTTTCAATTAATGTTAGTAATGTAAACGTACTAACAATGAATATTGTATTTGTAGTTGTGAAGTTCTGGGCACAATAAATCTGAGTCGCTTTAATCTTCAAGCAAATGATAAAAAAAGAGCATCTACGTGCGAAATGCAAACAAAATACATTTATTGTTATTGTAAAAAAGTAGTTAACTATATATATATAAGAATAAAGGTACAGTTAATTACCTTATCTGCCAACCACCTTTAACACAGAAACAAATCTTTGAACCACACTTTTGGTTTTTTCCCATAAATCGTGTCTCGTAACTCATTATTTGTATGCTTGTCATAGATCTAGTGTCTAAGTCTGTCCAACTCACTTGTTAGTATTTCGTGCATGGGATTGTACACGACTGAATCACATTGGGAATAATTTTTGGAATTCTTTGGCCTTTTACTTAGGGTTGTGAAGGGAGTGGAAATATAAGTACTTGCACGTTTTATCCGTGCGGGCCAGACATATGGATTGTTTAATGAGAAAGGTGCAATCTTTGTTACATTCTTAACTTCACTATCCAAGACATTTGTAACTTGATCCACCTCATTTTGGAGTTCACTATCCAAGGCATTTGTTGGTTGATCCACCTCAATTTGGACTCCACTATGATCTTCCTTTGGCATTTTCAACCAGGAAGGTCTGCTCGCTGTGTCCAACTCTTCATTTTCATTTTCCTTATGCTCATCTTGCATTTCATTCTTTTTCTCTTCATCCTTTACCAAAGTGTCAAAATCTTCAATGTTCTCCTTCTTTACCTACATAGTATCAACATGATTTAGTATAACTGATAATAATGTTTAGCACAATAGATCATTATAATCACATACCTGTTCTTCTACTCCAAGTTGTTTATATATGGTCGATAGCATCAACTTCATTTCCGTCATGTTGGACTTCAGTTCCTTAAGTTCGTTCTCAACCATCATGACATGGTCTTGCAAGTTCTTAATAGCCTCTTTCATTTTTTATTTTGACTTGTTTTTCCACTTCATTTTGCCTTCGGTTGGTAAGTTATTGGCTAAGGGAAAACCACTCAAAATCAACATATTGGTGTGAGCCTGATGTGAAGATGTTTCACCCTTGATGGCATCATCAGCAAACTCAGAGGAGGGAGTTCTGTTCATGGCGATCTCCTCATCTTGTGTCATCTCAAGACTCGCTTTAATTTCCAATTATATAAAAAGAGAACACAAGATACTTAAATACAAGAAACTTAATGAATTAATATAAATAGTAATGCCTGTGTACCTTAGTTGAGTAAAAAACATGGCCATGTATAAGATGAGACGATGGTGATTGGTCACATGACTACCTAAGCATGCGAGGGATGATATTTTCATTTTCTTTGTTTGCAACAGAACCCTTCATGGTTGATATGGACTCATATGACCAAACCTATTATACATAACAATAAAACAAACGTTTTCATTTAAGTAATTTTTTGAAAGTTTGAATATACAAATATTATGTACTATAATTAACATACCTGTAATACATGTGAAAATCCCACAACACTATATTTATTTTTAGTGGCCTTGCTCTTCCCTTTGGCATATTTTATATCCAATGCTTTTCTCAACCCACATAACAAATGTCCAAAATAATCGCACCTCAATCATAATGTTCGAACAGGTTCCAGTCATCAACAACTCCAAGGAGATTCATCTATTTTCGTTCTCTTATCTTTCCCCAATAATGACAATTCGATGAGATATACTAAAGCTAATTTGACACCATCTTCACAATCACCCTCATAGTTCTTAAAGGCATCCTCTAAGTGACTTGCATAGATAGATAGAATATCTTTGAAATACTTATCTCTTAGTCTATTATTCTTAACAAACCCACTAAAAATATTTTTAGGAGTCCATAAGCCGGTTATGAGGTCAAACTCTCTCCGTCCAAATGTACATACTGCTCCTCTTAATAAGAAACGGATACAGTTGTCTCTCATTTCTTCCACTTCCCTCAATAATAAGTAGTGGATGCATTGCCCATTAAAGGCAATGTTGACATCAAGAAAATGACCAAATCGTGTTTTTCTAAAGAGGGTTAATTGAGCGGGGTTCAACTTATACTTTATATTACATACTGTAGTTTAAAGATGAGACAAACAACTAACTTGAGACTGAAAATGATGGGATGGCTTTATCTTGTACATGGTGGCATTTGTTGATGTCATGGATATTAGTTTCTAAATCAAAATAATAAATTAATAAGTTATGAATATAAAACGACGACTGTTACAAATAATAAAACACCTACAAAAATGAGTTTCGAAGCATAGTTTCAAGTTTGGATGTTGTTGCAAGATGAAAAACAGTAGTTAAAAATTACCTAAAACAGTTAGCATACGCACCCTAAAACACTTTTAACAAATAAAAAATGAGTTTCAGAGCATAGTTTAAAGTTTGGAAGGTGGAATCCAAATTTGTGGTGAATTTGAGAAGGAATGAAGGTTATGGAAGAAAAAGAGCATTGCATGAAATTTAACAAAATTAACCCTTAATTTTACAAAATTCTTAATTAGTTTTAAGCCAAAATCATCTCTATTTATTAAAGAATAACATGCAATCCAATTACATCAAAATTTGACAACACAAAGGTTGAATTTGTTGGCTAATTGTATGAATTACAACTAAGTTTCTTGCTTAGTTAATGGAAAAATCAAAACTTCAAAAATCAACTTTTAATTAATTTCCAAAATTGAATTTGAAACCAATTTAAAATTAAATTTTTAAAATTAAAAAATAATTTAATATTTAATTAATTAAATATAATATTATTATAATATTAAATAATAAAATAATATTATTTTTTCCACTTATCCCGATTTTTCTAAAAAATCGATATGAATCCCTATTCATATAAATAATATTTAAATATTATAATTAACTCTATTTTTCCGTTTAATTCATAATTAAATGTTGATATATCATATATATATATATATATCCGATTTTCATTCCTTAAGCCAAGAATTGAACGGTTCAATCTTACTCACCACACTATCTAAGATTTTAGTCCATTTATGAGCCAAGATGTTGCGAGATGAAAAACAGTAGCTAAAGGACTACCTAAACAGTTAGCATACCCACCCTAAATCACTTATAACAACTAAAAAATGATTTTCAAAGCATAGTTTTAAGTTTGGAAGTTGTTGGGAGATGTTGCGAGATGAAAAACAGCAGCTAGAAGACTACCTAAAAAGGGAAAATACCCACCCTAAATAACTTAAAACATGTACATAAATGTGTCACAATGAGGTTGAAGTGGTAGATGCAGCAAAATCACAAACTTCACAAGAAGTTGAGTATGTAAATATAAAACAAAGTTACTAAATCAGCCGATCACTAAAAATTTGGATTATACAACAAAATAATCCTAACTCAGCCAATGTAAATATACAACAAAATCACAACATAAAACAAAGCAGCAACAAAAATCAACAAAACAGAAACTCAACAAACTCAACATCCAAAAAACTACAACAAAAATTAGCAAATAATACTTACAATGGTTGAAGTTTTGAGGAAAAAGTTGTCGTCCGTCGAAGTTCGAATAAAACTCCACTGCTGTCGTTCGTCCACGTTCGAATAAAAATCCACTGCTGTCATCCATTCAGTCCCTTGAAGTCGAAATCGGGTGTTCAGATTCCGTCGAAGTTCACTTTGGTGGCCGACGGTCACATTCCGTTAGTCGAAGGAGTCACTGTCCAAGTTGCCGTCCAAGTCTCGTCCAGTTGAAGGAATCAGGTCTTTGTTTGTGTTGGTCCACGGTGAAGCTTCCAAATTTAGGGCTTTTTTTAACTAAAGGGTAAATTGGACATTTCATATTCAATTTATCCTAAAACTCTTTTTTTTTTTTTTTTTAAGTTATCCCAATTTTCTTTTCCTCCTAATTTTTGTCCTATTTTTCCTAATTTTTCAACTACTTTTTACCCATGTTTTCAAAAACCAAGTGAAAATTTGAAAACTAAAAAAGTAGTTTTTAATAAGAGAAATTGCAATTTCTAACCCAAAATGTTTATTATGGGAGAAAAGTAACCCATTTTTTTTTATAAACTTCTTTTTCTAACTTCTTTTTCAACTTTTTCAGATTTTTAATGGTAGACCTTGTAGAGTGGAAAGACATAAATACTCTCAATTTATTTCCCATTTATTGCCTTCAATTTGCCTTCAATATGCCTTAAGTTTTAATTTTACCTAACTTACCTAACACAATTTTATGATCTACAACTTCAGTTCAAACCTTAAACTTGTCATTTTCCATTTTACTTTGTATTCTTTTAGAATTATTATAATATACGAAATATGCACTATTTTCCCTTCACTAAGATTTTTTTCCATTGAGTTTTTTGCTAGTAAGATTTTAACAAGGCATATTTCATATATATAATGGACATCTAAGGAGAAGTATTATAAATATATAGATGCTTATGCTTAGTGTCCTAAAAAACCAAATGTCACTCTCTCATCACCCCATGTGTCTTTTTACATGTTATTCATGTGTCTTATAATTACATGCTCTTACATGTAATGTCACATCCTAGTTGCCAAATTGTCTTTAAATAATGACATTTTGTGGATTTTTGTGAGATACACATTGGTGAGAAATAAAAGAAAATTTGAGAAAATTTCTACTTTAATTTTCTAAATTTTATTTATTTATTTTATATATTATATTATGTTTCCTCGATATTCTTGTTCTCGTGGTGCCTCATTTTGCTCCTTAATTTTACAATATTTTCATTATTATTTTTTTTTATTTGAAACTTTTTCCTTTGTCCAGCAATTTCGAAAATCAATCCTTCAATCTCCCCTTTATAAAAAAAAGCCAAGAAAACCTAAGTACGTATTACAAATTATTACCATTTTTTTTAGAATTTAGTCCTTCAAATTCTGCTAAATTGATCAAACATTTATTTGAAATTTTATCTTTTTGTTGTGGTGTTGTCATATGGGGTTCTTTTTTCACATGCTTAAGGATGGAGGAGGGTTTTACACATGGTTTTTCTTTATACAAAAAACACTAAAAACCAAAAAACAAAATCCAAATGGTTATCAATCGGGGCGTTATTTTTTTCATTTTTTATTTAAAAAATGAAATGTTATTTTCGAAAACATCTAGGCCCCATTTGGTAATCATTTTAATTTTGGTTTTTTTTTTTTTTAAATAAGCCTATAAATACCTTTTCCACCTCTAAATCTCTTGCTTTGATATCTAATTTTTACCCATATTTTAAAAAACGAAGTCAAAATTTGAAAACTAAAAAAAGTAGTTTTTAATAAGAGAAATTGCTATTTCTAACACAAAATGTTTTTATGGTATAAAAGTAACTCAGATTTTAAAAACTTCTTTTTCTAACAACTTTTTCAACTTTTCATATTTTTAGTGGTGGGCCCTACAGAATGAATAGCATAAATACCCCCAATTTATTTCCCATCTAATTGCCTTCAATTTGCCTTAAATTTTAACTTTACCTAACTTACCTAACACAATTTTCAGATCTACAATTTCAGTTCAAACCTTAAACTTGTCATTTTCCATTTTGCTTTCACTTTCACTATCACAAAAAAAAAAAAAGAAAAACTTATACTTAAGGGTCCCAATTTTAGATAATTTCGTTTCTTTCCTTGTTTAGGGTCCCTTTGATACACTAGCTATGTAGGTTGTTTGACTTTTTTTTTCATTCACGTGGGGTACTTGTAGTTTGTTTTCTATTTTTTTCCTATATAAGCGAATAATTTTGAAAAAACGATTTTGCTGGTGTGGGGGAGAAGTTTTGGTTGTAGTTGTGTCCAAATTATCAAAGTTGTCAACCATTTACGAGAAGAACCAAGGTGTAATTTTTCTCAAAAAAAAAAAAAAAAAAAGGATTCTGTTATTTTTCCCATAGGGTTGACCAAGTCAACCTCACAGGAAATGTTGGCAGATTTCTCGTAGTTAACCTTAGGGGAAATCCTGTCCTTGCCAGGATTTCTCATTAGTCAACTCTATGAGAAAAATCACAAAAACCTTTTTTTTTTTGTTTGCTTGTTTGCTTCTTTCTTTTTTCTTTCTTTCTTTCTCTTTCGTTGATGGCTATTAAATCTACTTGTAGAATGCCTCTCATATTTGTTTGCTATGATGGTGTTTGGATGGAGGATGAACGAGGTTACATAGGGGTAATCTTGATATCGGGTATGAGAAATTTTTGTACAGTTGTATAAACTAAGTAGGATTGACCCAAACCATCATGACCTTATTCTAAGATGTCTATATAGTTTTCTCTTGTTGAAGACCTTACGGGAAAATTGACAAAAGCCCAAATTTCCTGGTAGGTTTGGACTTACCATGAAATTTGGGCTTTTGTAATTTTTCCCAAAAGTGACTTAAACTCCCTTATGAGAAAAATGGTAGAATGACCAAATTTCATGGTAAGCGACTTACCATGAAATTTGGTCATTCTATCATTTTTCTAGCAAGTTCAAGTTTGATTCCTTAGGGGAAAAATGACAGAATGCTCAAGTTTCTTGGCAAGTTCACATTTACAAGGAAATTTGAGCGATCTATCATTTTTCCCATAAGTTCATGTTTGATTCCTTACGGAAAAAAGGATAGAATGCTCAAATTTTCTGGTAAGTTCACTTTTACAAGGAAATTTGAGTAATCTGCCCTTTTTCTGTAAGTTCATGCTTTATTCCTTATGCGAAAAAGGACAAATTGCTTACCTTTGATTTTTTTTACCAGTTCAAACCCTAAGTAGATTCTCATAGACAAAAAATTCATGGATTCAATCATAGATACAAATTGCTCATTTTCTTTACAAGGAAGTGTTCAAACACTAAGTTACCGACAATTCATTTTAAAATATCAGCCCATTACAAAAATCCCCCTCATTCTTGTAGGTTTTACAAGAAATCACACACAATCGATTTACTTAGAAAATACTAGAAAAAACCCTAGAAATATACTCTAAACAAAGTACCTTTGTAGAAATCCAAGATAATTGTGTAGAATCCAATGCACGAATGGAGATCCTATTGGATTGTATGTCCTAAAACTCGTAGTTTTGTAAACAGTGAACATTAATAAATGTGAAGTTATTCAGACAAGTGTTGTTGAATAAAAGTGAATTAATTATTTAATATCTCTAAATCCAATAAACTACGAACCCTTGGCTATTATCATGTGTACTTGGACTTTATGTGGAGACATAAACTGGATCAAGTTCGAGCAAATAGCCTAAACGGTCTATAGTACATGGATCAAGTTGGGTACCTTTTCCTGGAGACACTATTGAATACGACCCGCTTTATGATTGTTACAAATGTTGTAAGGTGTCAACAACAATTTGATCCTGATTCGTTATTGTAGGAACATGTGAGCGGGGGTGTTCTACATAATGAGATTGTGTAAGATTGACCCTAAAATAATCATTGTTACGTATTAACACCGTTTATGGATAGCATTGATTAATTTCGTTTATTAATGACCTAGATAACTTGATCTAAATCCTGAGCCATCTATGAACTCCTGTTTATTCAGGATTCTCCCTTGATCTACATAGGTGAGAGTAAGCTCATCAACGCTGCTCAATATGCCTCCCATTTCAGGGATAAGACTGGGTAGATAGTTGAGGACATAGAATTAGTAAGACGAAATTCACTCCTACCCGATTTAGGGATAGTAGAAAGGTTATTCCTTTAAAGGCTGATCCCGGTTCTTAAACAAGGGGCCCTATCCTCTCATTGACCCAAGAGGAAATGACAAATATTTCTTTTATTTGAGCTCCAAAGACGGGGTTGTCGTGAATGGTCCGGTTTCTGTCAAGCACTGGAAAAACAACTGATTTTGGGTTAGCGGGAATTGGCTATCCCTTGGCCCAAAAGGCTCTCATTATGCAATTCCAACGGGTTTTAGGGAATACAGTAAGTTACTATCATCCCTTCTCCCCTGTTGGGACTACTTTACTTGATTATCTTGCTTAACTGATCTTTTGTTATTTTGTTTTCTTTACATATAGGACCTCGGTCTTTTAGTGGCTCTCGAGTGTATTTTCTTTTCTGAATTTCGTTTGTCACATTAACAAAGCTCGACGCTTTGGCCCTAATCTAGTTCAATAGCACATACTAGTATCCGGGCTTACCTCTCCTCACAGTTTCCACTTATATTGGCCTCGATCTCAGCCCACACCCTTCTTTTTAACCTTCTTGCTTATCCTCTAGAAATGCCGCCTCGTAGAGCGTCCATATCCGATATTCGTCATAAACGGAGCTGCAGAAGAGGTGAGACTGTCGAATTGTCTAGGAGGCCACAAGATGACATTACTGATCTTTCCGATGGCCAACCTATGGAACAATATTCTGCCCATCTTCCCTCTCGTCCTGTTCCTCCGATGAATCAACGATCTCCTCGTCTTTACAACGAGGTTCCTACTCCTCCTCCAGATGGTTCTTGCTCAGAAACCCCTTTATTCGACTTCCCATGTGGGTATTTTGGAATAGGTGGAAAGACTGAATTGCTTAATCGAAGCTTTGTTCTTTAGCAAGGTGTGGGATCAAGGCGTTTGCTGCCCCCAACTGGATATTATGATCCAGTTGCTGCCATTTCGCAAACTCTAAATGATCTTCGTGACGTACGTTTCCTATGCTTCTTTTTATTCATCTTTGTTACTGCTATTTGTGGTCGACCTCGGCCTTGGTCAAGACGGGGTCAGCCTTTAGTTTGGTAACTTTGAATGGTTCCCTCTGTCTTTCTTTTTTCAATCATTCTCTCGTATTGCAACTTCAACTATAAGCATGTCCAACCGAATTAATTATCTCATGGAATCCCGCGTGCCTCGTGAAGAATTGACTCAGGCCCCAAACTAACATTGCTCGCCTTAATCGTCTTCTCTCTAATAATCAAACAGACCTTCAATCTTCCTAAGCCAATGTTTTGTCCTTCCAAGCTAAACTGGAAAGAGCTGAATCCCTTTTGTCTGATATTGCATACCTTGGACAAAGATTTATGGAGACTGAAGCTTACACCAAGATGTAGGATTCTTGCATGGAAGATGGTGTAGTATTTAGTAAGGAGAGGGGGCTTGTTCATCACCTTGACATGAATTTCGACTATCTCACTCAAGATTTTGAGACTTTACGTTAGAATCCTTATGCGTTTCACTCTTATGATGATGTTGCTGATGTCAACTATTAATGTTGATGCTTGAAGCCTCTTTCCTTGCTTTTCTTTGTATTATGTTGTCTTTCCTTTTGACTTTATTTGCTCGTTGATTTCTATGTTCTCTTTTATTATCAATGAAGGAAGTATCTTATTTTTCTTTGTAAAATTTAAGCTCGGCTTCCCTACCATGAGAGTTGGGCTCGGCCTCCCTGAAGAGCAAGTCGGCCCCTTTTTTCTTTTTTATTTTAAAAAAAATGTACAAATCTTGTTTTTTTTTTTAAAAAAAAAAAAAGAGATCAAAGAAATTTTATTGATGTGATAAAAAAAAATTGAATTTGGACTTCCTTATTATAAAAGAGAAATTGTCCCTATGACTGCTTAAGGAAAAGAAAAAGAAAAACTTTTTTTTAAAAAATTAATGAATTAACTTTTTGTCGTCTTCTATATATCCATGTCACCTGATCCACTCTTATTTCCTTTTAGAGCTGAAAAATAACACTCCCTTGTCGCCTTCTGTTCCCCCTTTATTTCCCTCATTCCTCTTGGAGTGGAAAATTTCATTACTTGATGGTATGTTGACGGTACAGCATTCAATTCATGCAGTGTTGGTCTGCCAAGTGTCACATTATAGATTGATGGACAGATTACAATAAGGAAACTTACCATCTTAGTTACTGACTTAGGGTCTTCTCCAAATGTCACCGGTAGCTTGATAATTCCCTCTGGATTGACTGTTTCTCCTTCAAATCCTACTAAGGGAGTTGCACACCTTTTTAGTTCAATTTTTCTAACCTCATTTTGTCGAATGCTTCCAGCGTTAGGACATCTGTTGAACTTCCCCCGTCCACCAAGACTCGATAGATTTTTACATTGGCTATTACTAGGACAATAACTAGTGCATCATTGTGAGGCTGGTGAAGTGTTTGTGCTTCTTCCTCATAAAATTCTATTGTAGGTTTTAAACCCTTGGTTTGTAGCAAATATATCCGAAAACCTCTCGGCTCTTGGTATGCTTCCCTAGTTATCGCTTTCCTCTTTCTGCTTGAATTTCCTCCGGTGGGTTCTCCCAAAATTATTCTGATCTCTCTCGTGGGATGTCGTTATCCTTTCTCTCCAGTACTTCCTCTGGTCGACCTCGAGTCCTCGACCAACCGGGTCGGCTTTGATTGTTTTTCTAGCGGATCCCTCACGAATTCGCTCAAGAATCTCCTACGAATCAAGGCTTTGATTTCATCCTTCAACTACATGCATTCTCTCGTCATGTGCCCATGATATTAGTGGAAGAAGTAATACCTCTGCTTATCCTGTCGGTGTGGCCCGGTCTTCATTTGCTCCGGTTCTCTAAGGAGATTCATATGCTTTATCTCCATAAAGATCTGTTCCACTAGTAACGTCATCGATGTGTACTTTTTGAATCGCGGGATGCTTCCAAACCTCATTGGCTCCTGATCCTCCACCCGACGTCGCTTGATTTTGAGTTGCGTTCTTTCTCCCACCCTGTCTCTTTCTCAAGACCGAGGCTGAGGTGATTGCCTTCTGGTCTCGTTAGTCTTTCCTTTGGATCATAGTAGTTCCTCTAAACTCATATACTTTTGTGGCCGAGTCACCAACTCTATGTAAGTCTTCGCCTCTCTTTTCTCTAAGGATCTTAGGAACTTCTTATCCCGTAGCCCATTGACTATGGCCAATAATGCCACCAAATCTGTATATCCGTCCATTTGCAAGGCTTCATTGTTAAACCGTGCAATGTATTCCCTTAAGGTTTCCCTTGATCCTTGCTTAATGGTTAGGAGATGCATTGTTGACTTTCGCTGATCTTGTCCACCTAAAAATTGGATGACGAAAGCTCTTGCCAATTCCTTGAACGATCCAATTGACTTTCTTTTTAACTGTCGGAATCACTCATTGGCTGGTCCCATTAGGGTGAAAAAGAACACCCTACACCTTATGGTGTCCCAGACTTCATGGAGTTCCATCCAAGATCGATATGAAGTGAGATGTTCAATGGGATCCTTTTTTCTGTCGTAGGGTTTAATTGATGGAATTTTGAATTTTGGTGGAACTTCTTCTCTCATTATTTTATTAGTGAATGAGGGATCTACTTTCTTTATCAGAGCTTTTAAGTCAACCCCCCTGTTATTGCTTTATAGTATATATCCCCCTATAGATTCTTGATCTCCTTTTGTATTTTTAACAAATCTGCTCTCCAGGGTGTTCCTTGATCTTCTGTTTTGGACAGAGTTTTAGTCTTAACTTTACCCAAAACCTTGGCCTCGGCCTCGGCCTCGGTCCCCTCAATGGTACTATCGGGATATGTTTCTATATCTTCCTTCTTTTGATGAAAGACCTGAGTTTGATTTCGGCTTTAATTATCTCTACTCTGGACACATACTATAAACCTTAGTGTTTTGCCTTCACTAATCATTCCTCACGCCTGACTTTTCTGTCCATAGTTTTCGGGATCTCTTTCACCCTCCACTGATGGTTTTTTTATTCCTTTCTTTTGTGTGGCTAGTTGTGAAAGATGGAGATATGATTCCCCTGTGCCCTCAATCAATGATGCTTTTCCTTTTGCTAGATCTCGTGCGAACTCACAGTCGGGATCCTTGTTAACTTGATTGTTATGTGGATTGACAACTTTCAGCAATCGAGCCATGTCCTGCCCTATCCCATCTACTTTTGCTTCCATATTCTCGTACTTTGCAGTAGTCCACTGATCCTCATGCTGAGGTCGAGGCTGAGGGGATTCGACCCTTTGCCTTCTTCGGTGGCGACACTCTTGATCAGAGTCTTCCCCACTCATATTTAGGTTCGCGAACCTTCGACTCATTCTCAAACGAATTACTTTTTCCTTTATAGTCTTTACTTTGTCAGGCAAATACTCGTCCCCCAGATGGTGCCAACTGTTGATGCCAATTTTGGGATAGGTTTGTAACCCTAATCTTAATGGAGGCTTCGACGGTAAATTTGTATTTTTAAGGGAAGAGTCCTTTCTTGTAACAAAAAACAAAGAACTACACACTGGTGTGGTGCAGGCCACTTACACTTCAATGCTTAAGTCAAAAAGAATATTAGAGAACTCAATCTAAGTTTTAGTCGGGGTCGTTAGCTTACCTTTCGTCCAATTCTTCCCTCTTATTTATAATGGTTGATCCTTTCCTCTTTCCTTATCAGCTTTGGATTTCATTTCCTTATATTTCGAGACTTTCTCATTGGGCTTGACCCATCCAGATCGCGCTCGGCCCGTGGTCGACCCAACCGAGCATTCTCTCTGGTTGGCCTGGGTCTCTTCCTATGGTTCATGTATTTTGGGCTTATAGCCTATGGGCTGTTTTACCCTCCTCGGCCTCGGGCCTGACCGACCAGGCCTGCCTGGTTCTTCTCGATCTTCTCTTTCTATATGATTGACACTTTTGGCATTGCTCTCAGAATCCACTCATAACATGATTAAACCCCTATTCACCCCCTTTAGGATTGCCATACCAATCCTACATTGGGTTGATCAGGTTTTTTGGGTCATCAGGTCATTAGGCTTTTTGAACACCTCTAGTAGGTGGCCCAATTTTCTCACACCCTCGATCCACAACACGAAATCTGGCCAATTCGATGGAAACAACACAGTTGAGTCATCTTAAGCTTCTCCTGTCAAGTGGCAACCTCCCCTATTGCTCTTAGTCGAGTTATTCCAACACCTTTAAGGTTCCATTGAGCTTGCTAAGATAATAGTCATAAAGGAAGCTTACTCCCAAACTTTATGACAATTCTTGATAGATATCAGGAGAAACAAAAACAATATCCAACCCATTATTGATGGCCTTTGAAAAAACTTGGCTTCCTTTACCATTTTTTATTTACTCTAAGACGATGTAACATGGTGGCTCATGAACTTGTGAAATACACCTAAGTTGTATGTTTATTACTCTTTATTTAGAAGTATTTTTGGTAGATTTAATGTGTTTGCTAGTGGATTTCAAGTTATAATGAAGAAAATTGAGTTTTGGAAGCAATGGAATCAGACTGAGTCAAAATCAGACAAGAATAGCTCAAAAACCTTAGAAAAACAAGACAACATAGAGCAAGAGCATTGCTACACTGCCCCTTTATGCTCAAGACCTGAGAGCACTTATTTTTGTACACTCAAGAGCGTAGCGACGTTGGGGCAGCGTAGCTACGGTAACTTGCAGCGCATCGCTACATTGTGATAAAATTAGACCAGCATCGTGATGTTCTTCCATAGCGTAGCGACGCTGGCTTTCCTTTTCCATTTAGGAGAAGGATTTGGAAATCGTTTTCTATAAATAGGAAGGTTCTCAGCAGCCCTAATCATCAGATTTTGAAGTATTAGAGACCTAGAGAGAGAGTTTAGAACAAAGTATGAAGAAACCATGATGTTGGAAGGTTCGAGGATCGTTGGAAGGCCAAATTCATCACAGAGACAAGCTTGAAAGCCGGATAACTTCTCTTCCCGTTCTTTACTCTTGGTTTATTTGCTGAATTTTGTTATTTTAATGTGGATTTTGTCTATGGAAGTCATGTTAGGTTAAATTTCTCATAGTTTTAGAGGTAGATGAATTCTTAGGTTTAAATTGTTGAACACTTTCTTCTTGAATGCTAATTTACATATATGCTTTCTAGCATGACCGTTCTTATTGCTTTTGAATGTTTGATCAATTTTTGAATGATTTCATGATTTAGAACCTTGCTTGAACAAGTGAGTTTTAGATTAAATCATGCATGTTAGACTATTGTTTGAAATCACAGAAAGTAGTTGGATTACGGTAGAGATTGTTAACGAAGGGTCTTAATGCTTTGCTTTCATCTAGTTTCAAGAGATTAGTAATTGAGGTTTAAGTAAAAGAAAAGATTGTTTTCGAAAGATTCAATCCGGATAAAAGACTTCTAGATCTAAGTGTTGTGTTAATTACTTCAACATATATATAAATCCAAAAATTTGGTCAAACTCACTTTCTTGAAAAAAATGTAAAAATCATATTAGCATAATTAATTAAAGATATGATATTTGTATAATTTATTAAACTATTTTGGTTAGTTCATCTCAAAGTTAATAGATTTTAAAATAACTAATAAATGCATCAACCATGCATATTTCTTTAATGATTTCATATATTTTGTAATTAATAATAGAATGATATATTTATTTTAAGCTTTCAATTCTCACACTTATAAAGAATGTAACATTTGTTCAGTATTTCACTTATAAAAAATGAAGATTTTTAATTTTAATGGAAAAGTCTAAGTTAACTAATAAATGAAAAATATTTTGTAGCTTTGAATATTATTTATGGTACTAAATTATTTCAAGTTCATATTTTTACACCTAATTAGTATTAAGAGTGTCATCGGTTGGGTTTGGTCATGTTAGAAAAGTTATTTGGACCAATCCGATCAACCTCATTCATGAGAGCAATTCAACTCATATATTTTTGGGCTTGGTCGAGTTGGGTGTGCGGGTTGCCCTTTTAAATTAGAGGTAAAGGCTAAAAACTAAAAATTAAATTTTAAATAGATAGCAATGAGAAATAACTTTGATGGTGGTGGCCACTGTCGAAGGAGAACAATCACGTCGAAGCACTTAAGGAGGATTTGCTACTTAGAGAGAAAAGGTGAAGCTGAGCTTGAGAGATCAGCAATTGAAATGGAAAGATCACATAAGATTAATGAATGAGAAGAAACTACGAAGGCCTCAAAAGAAGGGTTTCGGTTGTTTGGCAACTAAGGTGAAACGATGATGCAAACTAATAAATGGAAAATGCAAGCTTGAGAGATGTGACTAAATAAGTTTGAAGAGGCGAATGTGAATTGCAGAGTTGAAAGAAAAGATATTAGGAAATATATTTCCATACATGATTTGCAAATTTGTTTATGTCTGAACTCATGTGGCTTAAGGCACTACTTGGGAGTCTTGGAGTTAGACCATGCCCGTGCCATAAATTTGTTTTGTGACAGTCGGTCAGCATTACATATTGCTCAAAATTCAGTTTTTCATGAACGCACGAAGCACATTGAGGTAGACTGACATTATGTTCGTGATGCAGTTCGGAATGGCATCATTGCTAAATGTCATGTTTCTACTAATGAGCAACTTGCAGATATCTTTACGAAGGCTTTAAGAAAACAACAATTTCTCTGTCTTCTTCACAAGTTGGGCATTTGTGATCCTCATGCTCCAACTTGAGGGAAGGTATTAGGAAATATATTTCTATACATGATTTGCAAATATAATTCCATATATGTTTTGTAATTATTTTCCATTTAAGTCTTTTATGATGCATTTTGGAATAAGAGCATTATTAGATTGTATATATTTGACTTTATTCTAAATGAAAAGGCAAGGAAACAGTTTTCCTTAGCAAAAGAGGAAGCATAGGAAAGATGGTCGTGAAGACGGGATGTTCGTGAAATTGAAGCCAAAAGCAAACCTCATGATAAAAGGAAATTGGAAAGGTTGTTTGCACTTGCATTTGGTTATTGGTTGATTAGGAAACCCTAAAATTTTTTAATATATATATATATATGTATGAGACCGGTTCAACTTTGCGTTAGTCGAATTTTTTTTTCAAATTGAGAATTGATCAAAATCAATCGGGTCCTAAAAAATTCAACCCAACTCAATCAGAAAGCTATTCTAACACAACCCAACCTTTATGATTTGGGTTGGGTTGGTTAGATTCATTGACACCCGTAATTACAAATATGCCTCATTTTTTTAATGAGATTATTTTTTGGAATAAAAAATGGATTTCATAAAATGACCTTATTTGTGTAGAAAATAAATAAATAGTAATAGTAATAATAAATATTGATCAAATAAGGAGGTCTAGAAGTAGATTGACCTTCAACAATTCCATTTGCTACTAGATTTGCCATAATGCTCTCAAAATAAAGCTTATCAAGAAAATGAATTTCAAAATGAGCACCCTCACTCTGATACCAATTATTAGACCGGTATGGCAACCCTAGAGAGGTGAATAAGATTTAATTAAACTTTTTGAAAAATATGCTCAATTTAAACTAATTTGATATTTTAAAATTAAATTAATAAAAACCCTAATTGATGCTAAATAGAAAGATTGAAAAAAATTATATAATAATATACTCAATCTATTGCAACCAACAAGAGCATGCTATTAAAATAATACAAAAATAATTAGAAAAAAGTTAGAGAAGAAGACATTGTATTTTTTATAGTGGTTCAGTCAAACTCGACATACATCCACTTTCCCAAGTAGCTCATGAGATTTCGATTAAAAATCTCCTTTGACTCTTTCCACATATGAGAGTCGAACTGCTACCTTGCTCATTTTTCAAGTTTAAGAGCACACTTGATCTTTTCCACGAACTAGGATCCAACCGTTACAATATTTTTGAAGCTTTAAATCACACAATAGAACTCTCTAAAAAGAGTAAATGTACAAATTTGAGCTCACAATACAATAAAAATATCTCTCTAGAATAAGATGAAAAGAAAGAAATTTGGAAGCTTGGAGAAAGAGCAACAATGGTGGTCTTTTTGCTAATTTTGAGGATTGTAAAATGTGAAAAAGTTGAAACTTTTTTGGGAAGATGAAGTATAAAAATAGAGGGAAATATAGTAAAAATTGGATTTGAATTTGGGTCATTGGATTGTGTAAAAAGTAAAATGAAAGGTGAAGATTAAAACTGAAAAAGTAAAAAAAAAAATAGTAATAATATATAAATATGTGTGGTGTTTGTGCAATGTGTAATGGTAAAAGATTATTATTATTATTGTTTTAAAATAAGACCATTGAGTGGTGAAAACCATTTTAAGTTTTTTTAAAAAAATAAATTTAACAAAATCATTTTAGTGGAATAATTTTTAAAAAATTAAAGAAAATCCAAATTATTATTGTTTTAAAATAAGACCATTGAGTGGTGAAAACCCTTTTAAGTTTTTTTAAAAAAAAAATTTACAAAATCATTTTAGTGGAATAATTTTTAAAAAAATTAAAGAAAATCCAAAATCCACCCAATACAAATTTAAGTTACCACATGTCACTCACTCCATAGCTCCAAGTGGCACCCTCTTATTGGTCCAGTTTGATGATTTGGGCGCCATGTTATCACCTCAAGTATTTTTTAATTAAGCTTGTATCCGTTATAACTAGTGTCAATTTCCTAATCCATAAATTGGGAGACCTATCAATTTAAACACAAACCAACTAAACCCATAAACGCCCCTTGTGGAATGAACAAGTAGTATATACTTAGTCACCTATATTTGTTGTTGGTGATTATATTTTGCTGTAAATATAAGATATTATTTGTTGTAAGGATTTTTCAAGCACTATATAATATAGTTTTAATTTTTGTTGAGTTTAAGCGGTGATTTGAAATTAGTCACTTGGGATGTTATCAATGTTGTATGTTTCCCTTTGAATTTGTAGTAACTAAGTTTGTGATTGAAATGGATTGTTGAGCCAACAAATCATTGCTTTTCATTTATTTTGAGGTTTTGTTGACATGAAAAATTTTCCTTTAAGATTTCTATTTCCACTTAATTTGACATTGATACTAGTAGGATTTATCTAACTTTGATATGTAATTTGATTGTCTATTTGCAATTTACATAAGACTTAGATTCTAACACTTTGATTTCTAACTTAGGTACTTTAATTGATACAAAAATTAAAAGGAAATCATCAGGCTCCAATAATTTAGACCAAAAAAGGAACATAAAAATTATTACAAACAGTAAAAAACATGAAATGAAAGGTGATATGAAAGGAGACAAAATAAAAACATGATATGAAAGAAGATAAGGTAAAAACATGGCAAAGTCAAAACAAAGTAAAAAGCATGAGAGAACATGCCAAAAAAAAATATTGAAACGATTCGTGGGGATAAGGAGAAAAGAAAATGAAAAATATAGAAAATGAAAAATAAGGATTTTGTTGGCAAAATCTTTATGATGCAGTTTCTTCCATTTTTAAATTTGCTTCATCGTCGAACGAAATTTTGGTTCTTCCAAGTGCTCATTTGCGCTAGACTAATTATAGGCCAAAAACTCCGACTTACACCATTTTGCGGATTGGCCAAACTAGGTGTTGACGAATGAGCGGACGCAAGGACTAACCAAAATTATCTGTCTTCAAGTCTTCAAATTTCTTGCGCTACTGCTCCAAAAATTTTATCTTGAACTTTTACCAACAAAAATTTATTTACAGTGTAAACTAGAATATTTACAAAGTTTACATATATGATTTAAATCTAGAAGTGCGAATTTACATTACAATTTTTTTTTGGATGATAATAATAATAATGATAATGGAATTACTTCTTTATGAAGCATCCCTTATGAACACCATTTGTTCCTTGGTGAACAGGATAATTCATTGGATTCGGAGCTCACATGGGTTGTGAGTCAAGAAATGGGTCATCGAGATTGTACTCTGGATCTTCCTCAGTTTCTTCTACTGAGGGAGGTGAAGATGCACTCACTGACGAATTCGAAGCCGCAAGGGCCAATATTTTTTGGAAATCAGCTTCTGATGTTGTCTGTGTCAAAGCTGCCAATAATTTTGATTTGTCATTTAAGAACTCTGCGTTCTTTTTTAAATCCATGTCTTGAAAATATTCGTTCTCTGCAAACCATTCTTTGATATTCTTGATGGTGGCGTATTGGAAATTGTACTTATCCCACCATTTTATTTTGAGGATTTTTGTAATTATTTTATATTGAGGATATGAGTTGGTCGAGAAATTTCAGCAAAATATCCATGGTATTTGAAAATATAGACAAAAATACAACGAGTTGTGGAACGAGATTTTTTGGATTGTTCTTGCAGGATAAAAATATGATTCTTACAAGGGATTGGAAGAATATCATCCGTCATTCCGAATGTATTCCACCATTGAATAAACCATAGAGGAAAATTGATTTTATAAGTATTTTGACAAAAGGATATGAACCAAGAGTGATTGTAGTTTGAGTACCACATAACATTATATTAGGCTCTAATATAATTTTGATATGAAAACGTTTGAGGTACAAAGGGTTTTGAAAATGATTTTTCGGTATAAATGTCTTGATTCCAATGAGTAGGATTCAAAGCTTTAAAATTTTTTAATTTGGAATAACCGATCATAACCAATCCTTGAGGGATCGTTTTTATCATGGATATGAGTTATCTCTACAGATTTTGTGTCAATAAGAATAAACTCATAAAAGGTTCTAGTCTTTTTTAGATCCTCAGGGATGAAATTAAAACCCCAGGATATATTTTTTAGATGGTCTCCTCTAATTTGAGACCTTGGTATTCAGGCTCAATGATAGGCTTATTTATGGTAATTGACTTTTGAAAATAGGTTTTAATCTCAGGCCGAGGTACAAACCTCTTTTCAGGTGTGATTGCCTGAGAATATGTTGATGGAGAAGGGATTGATGATCCCTGGTTTGAAGAGAGAGAGACAGTAGGTCTCATTTGAGTAACACCACCAGAGGGTGGCTTTACTAGGAAGGTCAAAGACTTAAGTGGTGGAGTTGAAGATTCCATTGGAGAAATTAGCCGTATGCCGGCATTTCTTGTTCCTCGATCTGGTTACTGGAGTAAATCCTAGATCCATGGCATATTGATCAACACTCATTGGTGAGGGTGCTGAGTTAGAAGAGGATGGACTTTTGCCTTTTGAAGAAGAAGAGGCTATTGCCTTTCTATTTCTTTCACTCATTTTCTTTCACTATTGGAAGAGAGATTTTAGAGAGAGAGGAGAGCATTGGAGTTAGAAACTCCCTTGAGAGATGGTCTGCTAGGGGGTTTTGTTCTCTTTTATAGGCAAAATTTCAAAATCAAAACATGACAAAATTGTCTGCCACCTAAAAATGATTTGTTTTGAAACAAGATTTTTAACATCCTTTTCGAGGACGAACTTAGAAGCTCTTAAATCAGTTTTAATTGTAAATCTTTTATTGATTAAATCTCCTTGAAATTTTTGGACACAAAGTACTATTGCTAATAATTCCTTTTTTACTGTGGAATAATTTCTTTGAGTTTCATTCCTCCATATCCTATGTCAGAGGCATCTGTTTCTACTATTAAATTTGTCTTTGGATTGATAAGGCTTAAACAGGGAATTGATTTGACAAAAGTTTTAATTTTTTGTTTTTTGTACAGCTTGAGTATGCTTTTCAAACCATTGAGGTGGATTCTTTTTCAGTCTTTGAAAAAGTGGTTTACAAATGAGCCTAAGATTTTGAATGAAATTAGACACATAGTTTAGACAACCCAAAAATCTTTGAAGTTGGGTTTTGTCAACTATTTAATCTGAAAATTTTGAAGCAAATTCTATTGTTCTTTGAATGGGCCTAATTAATCCTAAGTGGATCTCAAAACCCAAGAATCTAATTTTGGTTTCAAACAATTTTACCTTAGCAATAGGTACTACTAACCATTTCTTTTGATAATATCTATGAAAATTTCAAGATGCTTAAAATATTTTTCTAAACTTGGAGAAAAAAACTAGAACATCGTCAATATAGACTATTGTAAAATCTTGAAAATCATTGAAAATGTCACTCATGATTTTTTGAAATTCTGATGGGGCATTTTTTAAACCCAAATGGCATTACGTTTCATTCCTATTGTCCAAAAGGAACATTGAAAGTTGTTTTGTATTTATCTATTTCAGAAATTTGTATTTGCCAAAATCCTAATTTCATATCAAATTTTTTGTTTAAATGTAAAATGAGAATTGATAGTTGATTCTTAATTAGTTGAAAAGATGTTTATATTTTAAATTTATAACATACAACTTAAATTGAATATTATTTTTTTAACTAATAAAAAACTTTTAGCAACGTTTTATTTAACGTCAGTAAATCAAATCTTTTTAAAATGTATTTCTGATATTTATAGTGACAAATATAAATTTTACCGACGTTTAATTATGTTGCAAAAGAAGCTTGCAATAACCAGAAACTCACATTTCGCAACAGTTTATGTCTCTGAAACTTAACTTTCGGTGACAATATTGCTACAATACTTTATAAAACGAATAGTGACAAATAACTTGTTATTAAAGGTGAGCTTTCTGTAACGCGCACATATCCGTATAAGTCGGGTTTTAGCGGCGCACAATGAATGCGTTGTTAAAACTATCGACTACATGGATACTGTGGCGTATTTAACGACATGGGGGTAAGAGTTGCTAATACTTTTAGTAGCGTTTTTGGGTTTTTATTAACTTATTTGTGCTACTAGAAGTTATTTTTTTTGTAGTGACTTTTTCATCTAAACTCCGATTTGGGTGATTTAAGAGGCGTCAAAATCATTTATTACTATTATTAAAAAATAAAATTTGGACAAATTTTGGGTCTACATTAATTATTAATAACTATTTATTTTGGATGTAAAAAAATAACTATTTATTTTGTAGATTCATTTTTTGACATAAATTTATTAAATTTTGTGACCTTTCAAAAGTCTCTATGACCTTTACACTCTTCAAAATTATCTAGAAAATTGTAATTCATTAATTATAAAATGACTTTTACTTTGATTATAATTTAAAATGAACTATTCGTAACTGATTATTAAATTGAGAGTAAAATAATTATATACTAACAAATTAAGAGTAAAATATGTATGTTCAAATTTTCCGTTTATAGCTTCATTCTTTAATACTTCTTATGGTACCATATATATTTTAACTTCATAACTATATATATTAATTAAATTAAAAAACGTTAAGTTCAATTTAGTAAGAGTGAAAATCCTTCTAATTGTCCTGTTCATTAAGATGACATATCTTACTCCGAGCCAACATAGTGAACGAAGTGTTGAGTAGAGAAAGCTAGTGTTTCGTACTCAGTTGGCCAAGCAAAACTCCTAAGCCAATAGCTCTAATTATGAGATATCTTAAAAAGTCTTGTTTTGATTAAAAATAGTAAAAGAAATTAGTTAATATAGCAAATAATGAATAATTAAATAAACTGTTACTAATATTTTCTTTATAGTTATATTTTGATATATTTCTATAAAAGAATTATTCAAAGAAAATTGAATGGAAAAATGTATTTGTCTCATAAAATAGAGAGAAAAGAAGAACGAACATAGGAACACAAGAGAAAGATAATGGAGGAAGAAAGAAAGAGAGAACATATGTAATATGTCTATTGTGGTCTTTCTACAATGATCTCTACAACCTCTGCTTATAGGGTTGTGAGAATAATGGTTACAAGACCAAACATAAAGAGGGGACAAGAAAGTTATGAAGATTAATAGGGAGTTTTGTGGATGAATTTGTAACCTAAAGATGTTATGGACATCTAATATAAAAATATTCAAATAAATTTAGAATATTCATAATCATTTGAAATATTTTACATATTTTTAAGCCAATATTTTCCAATTTTATAATATAAATAGTATTATATTAAAATTATTTAATGTGTAGTTTCCACTACTTTAATTAAATAATTAATTTAAAAATCACCTACTACTTGCTACAAATTTCAAATTTATCAACTCAATACACTTCTAATAAATCCATGTTTAACAAAATTAGAATTATACACATAATTAATAAATTCAAACTTAAAAAACCTATATTTTCTATACAATCCACACATTTAATAAATCAACGCTTAACAACTCTAGACTTAACGAACCATTTATAACAGTGACCCTTTAAATTTTGTAGAATGTTTTAGAGATTTAATCTTAGTTCACAAACAAAATTTCACAAATATTCTAAAGTTGTAATATATTTCATATCTAGATTTTGCCCTAATTTTTGTGACAAATATAACCTTAATACTCATTATCTCTTATTAAAGTTTTAAAATTCTTACCATTTAATATTAATTAAAAATTCAATTAAATATTTAAAAAATTGCATTATCAATTAATATTGTATATCTTGTAATTAATAAGGGGTAATATTTAATGAATATTATTTTATTCTTTCACTTATATGGTATTTATTCCTTCAATTTAGGAATATTTTTTGTTAAGTTTTTTTTTGCGTTTTAGATTATTATTTTATTCTTTCACTTATATGATATTAATGTATATATACAATGTTTATTTCAAATATATACAGTGTTATTTCAAATATGTATGAGTTTTATTCCAAATGTATTTAGAGCAATTACAACTGTAAGGTTTTATATAATATATACCTCATATTTTAATGTTAGTCTCGTTTCTATTAAGAGATATATTTCACATATTTTGTCATATATACACATGTATATTATACTAAGATAGATGACGTCCTTCGATTATTTGAAATATACCCATATATATTTGAAATTGAAAACAAAATGTACAAATAAATCTCATATATATTATGTACGATAACCTACGGACTTTTATATGCGAGTTATTAATGATTGTCAGATGTGTGAATATGATTTTTTTTATATGTGTCTTTTCTTATTTTTGTTTTTTTCTTATTATTATTTTTCAAAGTGTTTCAAATTCTATTTTTTTCCATATGAATATGGAAAAAATCTCTTAAGGCGTTTGATATGATTTTTTTTCTATATGTGTCTTTTCTTATTTCTATTTTTTTGTATTATTATTTTTTAAAATGTTTTAAATTCATGGAGGGTGATATAGACATTTGAGCTAGATTTTTGTGTAATATTTCATCTCATTAGGCTATTCATGGAAAAAGTAGGAGTTTAAGACAATTTTTTAATTAGACCTATATAATTAGGTTATATGCGTAGAAGCCCAATTTTGTATTTAATAAGCGCCCATTTGGATTGACTTTCTAAGTGTTTATTAACATTTTTTTTTGCACTTATAAACACTAATTTAAGCACTTAAAAAGTATCGAAACGAACCCTAAGTTTCAAATTTCAATCTTGTGTACAAGTTTCTAAATTTCAATTTTGTGACTATAAAGTCTTAAGACTTTCGATTTTGTAATTAAATAGGATTTTTAAATCTTTTTTCTAGAATTTACAAAGCTTGAATTTTGTGTCTATTATTTTATCTAATAGGTCTATAAAAAAATTTATAAGTTAGAAACCTATTAGATATAAAATTAAAACACTTTTGAAGTTATATGACCCATTAAGTACATCGTAATAACATAGCTCAACTAGAATAAAGTGCATCCTATCGACTTTAAAATTAGAGGTTTAATTTCTTCATTCTACATAATGTCAAAAAAAAAAAAAACCGATCCATCCATTTAGGGGTGTTCGAAAAACTCGAACAAACCAACCCAACCCAACCTTGGGTTGGGTTCAAATAAATGAAAAATTTATGAGTTGAGTTGATTCAAGAATTCACCTATAATAATCCAAAACCAACTCTAACCAACCTGAACTTATTATTAATTTTAAAATGTATGTTTTTTACTTATGATACAATTATATATACATATATTTATTTTAATTTTATTTTATTTTTGATCATTTATTCTCCAACCACTCCTAAACATAATTTTTTAGAATTTTGGAAAGAAAATTTTCAGAATATAGATTGAAATTGAGTTGTTAATCTTAATTCAATATATGAAAATAATTAAATAGAATTTTATACACTAAACATTTTACTTATTTTTAGAATAAAAATTTAATAAATGACCTGATTAACCCGAACCAATCTAACCCAAATATTTCATGGTTGGGTTGGGTTCATTAGTTAATAAGGGTTATTTTGGTTGAAAAAACTTACAACTCGAACAATCGGATTGGGTTGCGAATTGGGTCTAAAAAGTGCTTCAACCCAATCTAACCCACGAACACCCCTACACTATTAAACATAATTTTTTTACCAAATGACACAAACGATCAAATCTTTTTTTAGTACAGCAAAGAAGCCAACAAATCATAAAACAACATAGAATCTACCCATGGAGTATGGGCTTTGATCCAAATTCCTGAAAAACAAAATCTTCAAATATAATAAGTTAAGTTATGAGCGACAAAGTTACTCATATAATAAATGTGATATTGAAATTTATTACAAAGATCTAGGGCTAATTAGAAAAAAAAAATGTAGTTTTTGAAATCAAAATTAGGCATAAAGGGTGGATTTAAAAAGATATTGGGAAAAATGGTTTTTTTTTTTTGGCAGTTGCATAAATGTTAAAAACATTTTTTAAAATTAAGTCTGAAACTCATGTTTATGGGCTTTGTAAAAATGTCAAAATCTTTAAGCCCAACCCAATTTCACTCATGGATTGAAAAGAAAAAGTAAAAATTACCTTCACGCATCATCTTCACCTAACTTTAGGGTTTTATTTCTTCATCTTCACTTTTTCAAAGTCATTCCTTCTTCTTCCCACCTATTTTGAGAATTCTTGTTCAAGCTTTTGGCTAAAATGTCAAAGTCAAATTTTCTTCAATGCTAATTCATTTTTAACGTCGATTCATTTCCTTCATCTTCTACGCCGATTCATTTGCCTTTATCATCATCTTCCTATTTGAATTCTTCGAAAATACCCACCAAAAATTGAATCAAAATGCTGAAGTAGAATCACCTACTTTGAAAATTTCTTTCGATTTTGCTACACCACGAGGATCTAATTCCTTTGTCAGCGAGTGCCATGCCGAAAATCCTCTCCACCATTATCCAATCGCTTGATGTTCGTGTCGAGATCAAGACTAAGGTTCAGATTATTCTTCTCTGATTCTCTGTTTTCTTTTTAATGATTTGTTCGTGAACGGTGGATTTTGGATGCTTCTATCATAGGTGAGGGAATTAGTTCGAATTCTTGTAAGGGTTTTGATGGTTCTTGGAAACCGTGGAGTAGTAGTTCTGTATAACTATAGCAACCTCTCTATTCTAGATTGTTATTGAATTCTCATTTGGCATTTGAGTTGAAAACTTATTCTATTATTCTAGTTTTTGTTCTGAAATTTGTATAAGAATTTGTTTTACGGATTATGAAATGGTGTAATTTTATTGATGGTTAGAAGATTAAACAGTTTGAAGGATGAGCAGATAACTAGTTGTGATTAAATGTAGTGATTGATGTTGTTGTTTGTGAAGATTTCCTTGATTTTCATATGGTTACCTTCTATTTTGTCTCATATTTAGCAGTTTCTTATATCGTAATTTGATTGACATCTGAATACCTCTATTTTTTGTCACATAATTAGTAACTTCTTTATTGTAGTTTCTAATATTGTCATTTGATTGCCTTTTTATTGTCGTCTGATTTCTATTTGAACTTCTACTATATCATTTGATTGTTATTTGATTATCATATGATTGTAAGCTAGATGTTATTTGATTGCTATCTGATTGCTATCTGATTACTATCTTGTACTTATTTATAATTCATTCTATATTTTCTTAGGTTTTTTAGAATAGAATACAAAGAAGAAAATCTTCACAAGATAAGCTTGAAGTGGAGAATGAAAGACTAAAAAGAAAATCGAAACCCACACCTAACGTTGCTAATTTGGAAACAAAAAAAAAACACAAATCTCCAAAAACATGCATGAAAGACATATAATATTATTGAAGCACCTAGTTTTGAATTGAAGATTTCACAACCAAAATGAGATGCATTTTGGAAAATTTGTAGATTTTGATGTTAGATTATATGTTTTTGATTGATAACATATTGAACAATGTTGTCATATACTTTATGTTAGACTTTCACGTTAGCACATCATTTTTTATTTATAATGTACCAATGAAAATCACATGACAATCAAATAATAATCAGATATCAATAAGATATCAATTAGATGACATTCACATATTATTCAAGTACTTTCTAATGAAAATCACATGATTATTAAATATCAATCAGATATCAATCATATGGTCATTTCATGACAACCAAATAGAAATCAGATATCAATCATATAGCCATATTATATTCTCTACACTTAAACAATTCACTCGCACTTCTAATTTCCAATTTAATTTTCACATCTTGTATAGCATATTGAATATATTATTAGCAATCAATTATTGAGTATCACTTAACAATCTATCACATTGATTGATACACTTCGTGTGCTTTGCCAATTCAACAATTTAATTTCCACATCTTGTATAACATATTGGATATATTATTAGTAGTCATTTATTGGGTATTACTTAGCAATCTATCACATTGATACTAAGTTGTTTGTGAGAGGAGATCATAATACAACATATGAAATTAAAAAACCATTAGTTAGATTGGAAAGCTACAAGGTGTATATTTATGATTAGTGTTTATTTAGTGTTTATACACCACTAGTATACTAAAAAAAATTGCTAAATCAATCCACTAATATACTAAAAATTTAAAAAATAATATGATTGTTCAAACAAGTGCAAGTTTACATGTTCTTCTATTAGGACCAACATGATTACTACCGCTACACTTTGTGCGCTTTGCCAATTCACCAATTGAAGGAATCCTTTGCTTCTGAGACCTTCCTGTTTGACGTTACCAATCGGAGACAATATGTATTGTTCACCTCTACAATATGAGTAGTATGCTGGGATTAAAACCCAAGCGCAGTGGAAACATATCAGAACACTATCTCAAAATTAATTTTAAAATTTTGAAATACTTCTACATTGGTAAAATAAATCTAAAATAATCTAGGTTAAACATATTGAATAAAAAAATAAATTATTAGAGAAGAAAAAACTTACGTGTTGTGTCACCACCACTTGGAGACCTTCATTTTCTCTGAATCTTGAGGAAAGGTTTGTGGGAACCTTTTTGACAAAGGGAAAAAAAAATGCAAAGAAGTTTTGAGAGATTAGAGAGAATAAACGATCCCATTTTTCTTCTGTTAGATGCTATATAAGGAAGCGAGAGAAAATGGGAAACGTGGGTGTTATCCCACGTATTAAGTAACTCCCCTACGTGGGAGTTACAACTAATTAAATTAATTAATTAAATTAATAATTAATAATCAATTAAATGAACATCTCTCACATAACCTATAGTTTTAATTCAATTAATTTAATTAAATCAAATTTAATTAAATTAAATAACTAATTAATTCTCCAATTAATTAATTACCAAATTAAATATCAAATATTTAATTTTAACTTGCATTTGAATCAAATAATACATTTCTCTCATAACCTATAGCTTTAATGTACATCGAATGCGCATTAATTTTAACCTATAGTTTTAATAAAAATCTAATTCATATTAAAATAATATTTGAACAATTTCAAATATTTAAGTCTTTTACAAAATAACTTTGAATCATATCAAAAATTATATTTATACTATAAAGTTTAATTTGTAAAATAAACTTTATATTATAATGTATCATTATACATTATACTTTTCCCTCAGTAAATTTGAACTTTTCAAATTTCAACCAAGAATAAATTACCTCAATATTCTTTACGAGCTAGGAAGGGGACCTAATGGACCTACAGATCAGAAGCTCCAACGATATGAGATTAACGGGCTAAACCCATTAACCACATTAATCAATATTCGTTAACTGTGGGTACACTCCACTAAAGACCCACAGTTGCACTCTTCTCACTGTAGATATATTTCTGTGTCCACGGATATAGACTAATAACAGCAAGTTAGTCCTTCACAAGTGTTCGTAACACCAGCTGGGTCAAAATACCGTTATACCCCTGGGTTACTTCTAAATCCTTAAGTACCAGGGCTCCTCTAATGAACAACCTGTTTATGGTCCAACCATCAAACAGAGACCCCTTTCGGGCCAGTGAGAGGGTAGGGCCCTTTGTTCAAGCCACTTAAGGGAAAACTTATTTACTTACACTAAAGTCGGGAATGAGTGAAATCTATCTTGTATAATTATGTTCCCAGCTCCCCACTCAGTCTTGTCCCCAAAATGGTAGGCATATCGAGTCGGCAAACGGGCCACTCTCACCCATACAAATCAAAGAACAATCTCTCATGAACAGGAGTTCATAATATACTCAAGATTAAGACTAAGTTGCCTAGGTCAACCTATTGAAATAGAAACCTAACCAGTCAACGGAGTTACATCTAGTGGTTAATATTTCGTGGTCCAGTCTTATGCAAACTCATTGTATAGGATACCCCCACTCGCATGTCTCCTACACGAACGCGTTGGATCATTGCGTTTGTATCAAATACAAAGTCGGCCGTATCCATAGTGTTACCAGGATAAGGTACCCAACCCTATCCTTATACTATAGACCCTTTAGGCTGTATCTTGAACATTGATCTCTATATGTCTCTACATATTGTTCAAGACTCATAAAACAACCTAGGATGTTAGTTTATTAATTTTAGGGTTATTAAAACAAGATAAAATAATCAATAACATTTATTGAATAATAATGAATAACCATTTATTAATGATGGTCAAAATACAACATTTACTATCTACGAGTTTTAGGACATAAAACCCAACATAGTAAACAATCACATGACAGTCAAATCGATATCAAACAACAATCAAATAGAAATTATATGACAATCTAATAAAATCACAAAGTACTTAATATCTAATGAAAATCACATGACAACCAGATATCAATCAAATAGAAATCACAAAGTACTTAATATCTAACGAAAATCATATGACAATCAAATATCAATCAAATAGCAATCACATGACAATCATAAAAAGATAAATAAAAAAAGTCAAAGAACCTTAAATAATCAAAGAACTTTTAAAAAAAAATTATGGCGTAAAGATGATCTAAATCCTTTGCATTGTAGAATCCTAAAATACAAGAATTTTAATGCTTAATTTCAAGCTTGATTCCAAAATACAAATTTCATGAAAAGTAAAAGGGTGAAGAAGAAACAAGGGTCACAAACAGAAATTTCAACACCAGATGAAGAAGAACAACAAATTGAAGCTTAATATTTCCCCTTCTATAATACTCTGAGAACCATACAAAAGAACAAAAAAATAATTATTGACGATGAAATTCAAAAAAAAAAAAATTCACCAAGGGATATACCGTAAATCTCCACAAGCATGGATGCACATTCAAGAACTTCAAGGAAAAAATCGAACAAACTCTTTGGTCTAAAACAAATAAATAGAATAAATATCAAACACAAAATCAATTTTGAAAACAAAAAAAAAAATTAACTACAAAAAATCTTCAAGTGAGGACAAACTTCCAGGAAAAAATCAGACAAAACCATTGAAAACCAGAGAAATTGACTTAAAAAATCTTCAAATGAAGAAATTGAAACCAATAAAAGGTTGATCTTGAAAACAAACTCGATAAAGTAATTTTAGAAAATTAAGAGAAATCGCGAACCAAATGAAAGTGTAATCATGATTTTAGAGCTGGTTGTAGAACCTTGATGGCTATAAAAAATGCGCAGAAGGAACAAACGTTTAAAGATCCTCCAAAATAATAACAAAAACAAGAAAAATCGAACTACAAACAGTTGAAAACATAGAAATTGGCTTCAAGAAGGCAAAATCTTCAAATGACGAACTTCACTCCAGATGATGAAATCTTTAGAAAATGATTTCTAAAACAAAATTGTGAATGCGATCTTACAAAATTGAGAGCAATCGTGAAGGAAGGTTGTTGTTGAGAGAAATCGTGAAGGAAGATTGTTGAGAGCAATCAAACGTGTTGGGCTTGGATTGCAGAAGCTTTGGAAAAAAGGCCCAAACTAATAAAAGAAAGAAGAAAAATGAAGCCCACGAAGCAAGTCTAAATTTACCAAATTCAAATTGGTAGGTGAAAGATGTGGAGAATGATCAACCACGTAGCCAAGTAGTAAAACACACACGTGGTAAGAATTCCCTTTTAACAAAACTCTAAAAATAGTTTTTGTTTTCAAACAGAAGGGAAAAGATCTCAGGTTTCTCCTTTCTCTCTCTAGTGAAGGTTTTCTCAGATTTAGTTTTAACTCTAATGGCTTTCAATTTTTGCATGTAATGAAAGAAGATGAAGGAGAAGAAGAAGAACACAAGCATGTAACGTGGTTCGACCAAAGAAGCCTACATCCACGGGAAGACAAACTTTCTTGAAGATAAGTTCAAAAATACAAACTGACTCTCTGTAATTTGTAATCCTTACACCTTGAGACTTAGCTTCCTTTATATTTATAGGAAGATTTATAACAAGAGAGTCAACAGAATTATTTTACTATTAGGTTTAATTTTACAAATCTCCACCTTAAACCCAACTAGGAACTCTTCAAAAAACTTCTAAATCTGACCCATTTTAACCTTTTTCAGGTAGATCAAAGCCGATCAGCTCAAAGCATTTTTGGAGTTTGAGCTTCGAGACCGGTTTTGTGAGCATGTCAGCGGCGTTGTCCGAGGTATGAACTTTCAGAACTTCTATTTGACCAGCTTCAATTTTTTTTCGCACAAAATGAAATTTCACATCTATGTGTTTTGTCCTGCTGTGGTATTGTGGGTTCTTTGAAAGATGAATGGTGCTTTGGTTATCACAGTAAATTTTAACTACTGTTTGATTAATACCAAGATCATTCATCAAACCTTTGGGCCACAATCCTTCTTTAATTGCTTCTGTCAATGCTATGTATTCTGCCTCTGTTGTTGATAGAGCCACTATAGGTTGTAGTGTAGCTTTCCAACTGTTTAGATTTGTTCCAAATAGAAATACATAGCCTGATAATGACCTCCTCTTGTCCATATCTCCTGCAAAATCAGAGTCTACGTAGCCAAACAACTCTAACTCTGATTCATCTGTTTTCTGATAGCATAGCTTTGCATTTTTAGACCAGATTAGGTATCTCAGAATCCACTTAGTAGCTTTCCAGTGTCTTTTCCCAGGATTGGATATGTATCTGCTCACAAGGCTAGCCGAGTAAGATAGGTCAGGTCTTGTAGAAACCATTAGGTACATTAAACTGCCCACTGCCTGACTATAGGGAACTTTTTCCATCTGATATTTGTGTTCTGTGTCAGAATCACTAGGAGAATTGGCAGATGAGAGCTTAAAATGTTGAGCAATAGGGATAGTGACTGATCTAGCTTCACTTAGGTTGAACCTTTTGATTAACTTCTCACAATAGGATGTCTGACTTATATTTAGGGTAGATTAATCTCTATCTCTTGCAATATCAATCCCAAGAATCTTCTTTGACTCACCTAAGTCTTTCATGTCAAATTCTTTACTTAAAAGGCTTTTGACATGAGATAAATCAGCCTTAGAACTTCCTGCAATAAGCATATCATCAACATAAAGAAGTAAGTATACCTTTCTGTTATAGGTTGCAGTGTTTAGATAGGCACACATGTCATGAGAACTCCTTTGAAAACCCAAGCTAGCTATGTAGTCATTAAGAGTGTGTTTGGGAGTGATAGTTGGAGTGGTGATTTTAGTGATAGAGATTTTGGAACAATTTGATTTTATAAAATTGATTTTTAAACAATCAAACCTATGTCTGGTTCCAAACTTTTAAAGTGATTTTCAAATATATAAAAGTGATTTTGAATTTATCATGTTTGGTTCTAAAAGTAATTTTAAAATTGCCAAATTACTAAAAAGGGTATTTTATATTTGGATTTTTGTTTTAAAAAATAATTATAAAAATATCTAATTTTATTAATTTATTTTTTTAATTTATTTTAATGTTAAATTATTGTATGCATAATTGATATGTGAGGTAAGAAAAATACACATAATAAAAACAAAATAAAATTCAAAATATCTCATCCAATCTAGAAATTTTTGTATCATTACAAAATACTTAAACTAGATATTATATATTGAAATACAAACTGTATAACAAAAACATTAACTGAGATATAAGAAGTCTTGCAATTTTCTCCCGCTCCATCAGAAAAGTAGAGAGACTAAAAAAAAATCAACAATGATCGAAGACAATGATTGAAATATCCAAAAAAAAATTGTTCATATAGAGAGGAAAAGCCACGAAAGGAATAGAGTAAATAGTAACAGTCTAGCATCAGAGCCACTCACAGCTTCTTCAAAAGTGGTTGGTTCTTGATCATTAGGAGCCACAGTGGCATTCAACACTAGATTCATGTAGTTAGTGTCTGTATATCTAGCTGGAGGAACAATCACTCTCCTTTGTCTGTCCCTAGCAAGTGAATAATGACTTAAATCAGGTTGATCTTCAACACTTTCTGTTTGTTCCCCTAAAGTCTCCCCTACCTCATCTGAACTACTAGTAGGATTTTCCTCTGTAGGTGTATTTCTAGGATTCTCCACCTCAATTTGAGTAGTGTAGATTTCAGTGGTTTCTGCCCCTTCTATAGGATTATTGCCCTTTTGCATAAACATCTCACTTTCCCTGAAGATAACATCTCTGCTGATTATAAACTTCTTCTTAGTGGGATGCCACATTTTGAACCCCTTCACACCTTCTGAAGCCAACAAACATGAACTTAGCAGCTCTGCCTTTGAGTTTCCCCTGATTTTGGTGCATATACCCAACACATCAAAACACCCTAAGATCATTTAGATTTGAAGGGTGTCTAGACCATTTTTCTTCTGGTGTTAGGAACTCTAGTGAGGTATGAGGACTTCTATTCAAAGTAACACTGAATAGGCAGCAGCTTCAGCCCAAAACATTTCTTGTAGAATAGCATCAGACAGTAGACATCTAACCCTTTCCATGATAGTTCTATTGAGTCTCTCAGCCACACCATTTTGTTGAGGTGTGTGCCTTACTGTCCTGTGCCTTGTAATACCATTTTCCCTACAAAAAAATATTGAAATCCTCTCCACAAAATTCCAAACCATTATCAGTTCTTAGGTATTTAATCTCTTTAGCTGTTTGTTTTTCTATCATTAACTTCCATTCCTTAAATTTTTCAAAAACTTGATCTTTAGTTTTTAGAAAATAAACCCAACTTTTCCTAGAAAAATCATCAGTAAAGGATAGAATATACCTAGAGCCACTTAGGCTTGGAGTTGTTGTTGGACCCTATAGGTCTGAGTGGATGTAGTCAAGAATTCCTTTTGTAGTATGTTGTGCTTTGGTGAAATTATGTCTCTTGGCTTTTCCCAGCACACAATGTTCACAAAAAGCCACCTGGTTGCAAATACCCTTAGGTAGAATGCCTTGTCTAGTTAGTGCTTCAAGGCCTTTAGAGCTAATATGAGATAGCCTTTTGTGCCATAGATCAGCCTCAGACAATTCTTGAGATGTTGCAGTATAAGCTCCATTCACCATTTCAACCCCTCTTACAATAAACAAGTCATTTACCTTCTCACCAATCAAAACAACTTTGGAATCTTTGAGGACCTCTAAGCAGCCACCTTTTCCCCTGTATTCACACCCTAGAGAGTCAAGCATCCCAAGGAAAATTAAGTTTCTTTTAAGGTGTGGTACATGCCTAACATTCCTTAGGAGTTTCACAGTTCCATCCTTTAGTTTTAATGAAACTGACCCGATCCCAATGATTTGGCATGCTTCATTATTTTCCATGTAGACAGACTCTCCATTGATTTCTCTATAGGTTTTGAACCAAGTTTTGAAGGGAGTCATGTGATAGGTGCATCCGGAATCAAGCACCCAATCATGCTTCCCTAAAGGGCTGACTTGGTTAGCTTGGTCTTGAGTAGAAGCTAAAGCATCTGTATAAATGTAGGAACTTTCAACTATAGATGCTTCAGGTTGCTTCCCCTTAGAGTCTTTTTCTTTTTCTTGATTTTTCCTTTTTAGAATGAAGCAATTTTGAATCAAATGTCCTTTCTTTTTACAATATTTGCATCTCAATTTCTGCTTTGCTTTCTTTTCTTCATTTTGTTGTTGTTTTCCCTTTCTCCACCGATTGGATTGAGGCTTGGCCTTCACATAAAGACCTTCACCACTAGGCTGCTCCTTTTTTGTGACTTGGAGCTCAATTTCTTTTGTTTTGAAGGCTGAAATTATTGCATCTGTTGTGACTGCAACTCTGCCATACTTGAGAGCACTTTTCATTTCTTTATAGGATTCTAGTAGGGAATTTAAAAGCACATAGGCTTCACTCTCATCCCCTAGTTTCTCACCTAGGCTTTTGAATTCAGAAACAATTTTCTTGAACTCGTCTAGGTTATCTATTAAAGATTTAGAAGAATCCATCTTGTAGGTGAAGAATTTCTCCCTTAGATACATTTTGTTTGGGAGATCCTTTGTTGCATATAACGCTTCCAATTTGATCCAAATTTTGTATGCTTTATCTTCTTCAATTATCTGCCTTAGAAGTCGCTAAGATTCAAAATTAGTGTTCCATAAGCTATTAACTCCATATCTTCCTTTTCTTATGCAATGACTGTAGCAGGGAGTTCTGATGGATCCAATAGGGCCTTGTGAGCCTTCTGCTGACCAAGCAAGGCTTTGATTTTTGCTTTCCACAAAGCAAAATCACCCTTTCCATCGAATTTTTTTATCTCCACTCTTGCCATTGCCATTTAAGGTAAGATCTTGAATCTTGAACCTCTAAGAATTGCTTTCTTGATGACAAAACTGCTCTGATACTACTTTTGTTGGGCTTAGATTGCAGAAGCTTTGGAAAAAAGGCCCAAAACTAATAAATGAAAGAAGAAAAATGAAGCCCACGAAGCAAGTCTGAATTTACCAAATTCAAATTGGTAGGTGAAAGATGTGGAGAATGATCAACCACGTAGCCAAGTTTAAAACACACATGTGGTAAGAATTCCCTTTTAACAAAACTCTAAAAATAGTTTTTGTTTTCAAATAGAAGGGAAAAGATCTCATGTTTCTCCTTTCTCTCTCCAGTGAAGGTTTTCTCATATTTGGTTTTAACTCTAATGGCTTTCAATTTTTGCATGTAATGAAAGAAGATGAAGGAGAAGAAGAAGAACACAAGCATGTAACGTGGTTCGGCCAAAGAAGCCTACATCCACGGGAAGACAAACTTTCTTGAAGATAAGTTCAAAAATATAAACTGACACTCTGTAATTTGTAATCCCTACATCTTGAGACTTAGCTTCCTTTATATTTATAGGAAGATTTATAACAAGAGAGTCAACAAATTATTTTACTGTTGGGTTTAATTTTACAAAACGAAATCTCTTCCAAGTTTTAAGGCCGATTTTTGTAGGATGTTGAAGGAAGTTGTAATGTGCAAAATGAAAAATCGGGAAAAAAGACTGAATCTAATTATATGGCTAATTTTGGAATAAGAAAAAAATAAAATAAAAAATCTAAGATTAATAATATCGTGATTTTAGTAATTGAAATTAATTTAAATATATTTGCAATATTTAAAAAGTTGATGACATGTGTAGCCACCTATTTTTGTTCGGGCTTACTTAAAATATTTAATTATTAAGTTAATTTTATCTTAATTTTGTTAATTTTAATTTTGTACTTATCCACCTTTATTTTGAAAGAAAAAGAGATTGTTTTACTGTTTGGTTAGAGTAACTAGTTTGGATAGTTGAAGTAACTAATTTAGTTAGGAGATTTGCAAAAAAAAAAATAATAATAAATAAGCTTTTCAACTAGGTTTATTTTCAAAAAAATTTATATCATTTTGGGTGTGAGCTACATTTGGCATTTATTTTCAAATTTTAAAATCTAGGCAGTTTTTTTAGGCAAATGGGAAATATTTGTTTTTGTTATAAATCATCTTCTTCTTCAGCAGAAAAAACCCTAGGGAGAGCAGAGAGCAGAGAGCAGAGAGAGAACACAGAGAAAAACCTAACACACAGAATAAACCCTACAAAGAAACAAACACATAGAAAACAAACCCCAGCTCTTTACTCTTACACACAAAGTTTTACAAAAAAAATCAGCCACACCCTTCCAAAAAATCCAAATCCGAAGACATCACAACATAACAAACCTAACTTAGTTGGAGGTTGCTTTGGTAAGGATTTTCTCCCAAGGATCCGCACCTCATACAACGAGTGAGGCCCAACCTTCAACCTTCTTCTTCTCTCTTGGAAGATATGAAAAAAAATAGAGAGAAAGAAAAGGTTATAAGGAAAAAAAATTTATTGCTATTATTTTTTCTCGTTTTATTTTTAATTTTATTATAATGTGATATTTATCCATTTTCTATATACATTTCTATTAGATCTACTATTACTGTTCTTCTTTTTATTATTATTATTATTATTATTATTATTTTGCGTTCATCTTCTTCCTCTTCCATGTTTCTTCCTTCACTGTTGTTTTTTTCTTTTAAGAGGGTAAAGTGTAAAAGAAAAGAAGAGATAAAAAGAAGGAAACTCACCTTAGTAGAGAGTCGTGGTCTTTATCTTCTTGAGTGTGAAGTGAAGGAACTTATTTTCAAGTAAAAAAAATATAGTAGAGAAGAAGAAGTTAAAGAAAAGAAGTAAAAAAAAAAAGAGAGAGAAGAGTAAAGAGAGAGCAAAGGAAGAGAAATAGTGAAGAGGAATAAAAAATGGAGTAAGTGAGAAGGAGAGAGATTTGATAAAAAATTGAAGTTTTTTTAAAGTAAAAAAATGATTTAAAAATATATATATTATTATTATTATTTTAATTAAAAAAAAGAAGAAGAAGAAGAAGAAAAAGAGTTGGACGGGATGGGCTGCTGCTCATCCCATCATTTTTCAAAATTTACTTTTTTTCTTTTTATATATATATGTGTGTTGCGTCAGTGACACATGTTTTTTTTTTACTTTTTTTATTTTATTGTTATTAACAATTTATTTAGGGGTCTTTTCACAAATAGAAAAAAATAAAAGTAATTACACATATAGAAAAAAAAAAGTAAGAAATACAAAAGCATTGGGTGCACTTTTTTCTATATGTGTAATTACTTTTGTTTTTTTTTTTTTCTATACACGACAATTTCCCATTTATTTATGTAACATTTATTTGGTTTGTTTATTATCAATTTCAATTTATTTATCTTGTTTTATTATTATTTTTATATCTTTTTTTATTCAATTTTACTTTATTATTACATTTGATCTTTTCTTTAGCATCTTCTAATTTATTTTTCGTTGACAATTTATTTTATTATTTTACTTAATAGATTTTTATGTTCTCAATTTAGTCTATGCTGGCTAATTTTGTTCGTTTGTCTCTCTAAAATTCTTTTTTTTTTCAAAATATCCGACGACAGAATCTAGAAAATTTGGGAGTTCGATTTTCTAGAATTCTTGAGGTGAGGAGTCGATTGTTTGGGAGTCTGAGGTGGATCTCCAATATGTTTTTATTAAAATTTTAATATGCCCATTTATGTTTATTTAATATTATGCTTCTTAAATTTTATTTGTTTATTTAATATTCACATTTAAATTAATTTTAATTTCTAGTTAACATTTTTTTAAAGTTTTTAAATCCTTTATTATTAAAACTCTTTTAAAGGCATTTAAATATATATATTTTTTAAAATACATTTTTTTAACTTTTAAAAAAATTAATATATTATTTCTAAAGATTTTCTTAATCAATTTTTCTAAGAATTTGGTTTTTGACACCGTTTTCTTAAAAAAGTTCCTAAGACGGAATCTAGGAAATTTGGGAGCCCGATTTCCTAGAATTCTTGAGGTGAGGGATCACATCTTTGGGAGTCCGAGATTTGATCCCAAGAAAAAATGAATTTAATTAATGTTTTAAATTTTTTATTAAAAGAGTATTCCTATGACGGATTTTGGAAAATTGAAATAATTTCTCAAATTCTTGAGGTGGTGAATTTTTCCTCGAATTTTAATATAGTCAAATTGATGAAAAAATTTCCACTTATTTTATGGCATCATTACTTCAATATTGGAGTAATGAGTAGTAAAATAAGACATTTGTTTTAAAAAAATTTCTTCCCAAACGATTTTATTTAAAGAATAATTTTTAATTCAAGATAAAAATGAATAGCCACCGTTTTACTTAACGGGTGTTGTGGGGTGCTAACACCCTCCCCATACACAAATGGCTCTTGAACTCAACTCTAGTTTTCGCAGACCATTTTTATTGATTTTTACTGAAAATTTGTTTATTTTATTTTCGTGTCCAATCACACCGTAAATAAGATTGGTGGCGACTCCTTTTTTTCTTTTAAAATTAACCCTTTTTTAGGACGCCGGCCGCTCCGCGTCATCTCGGGCACGTGGCGACAACATGTTTGTTAAACCAAAGTCTTAATTCAACCCATTGTAATTCTTTTTTTTTTTTTGCCTTATCTGAATGCGTCTCTTATGATGAGTAAATGAAAAAAAATTAAATGTGTTAGAAGAGACGCATTCTGACCGGTAAAGGGAAAAAATTAAATGTATCAGAATGAAAAGAAAAGAAAATATTAAAGAGACGCATTCTGACTAAAAAGAAAAAAAAAATCGTGAAAAGCTGCTGATGTGACCACACATTTTGTGCCTTCCCCATGCAGAGCTGAAAAGCACTCTAACACCCTAGTAGCTAGGTTCAAAATTCATCTTTTAAACTCAAACTTTCCCAAAAAAAAAAATTTCACTTTCAACTGAACCAATCGATCCAAACAACACAGCAGCCTTCATCTTCTTCATTTTCTTCATCTTGTTCATTCATCTTCTTCATATTTTTCATCCAACAACTTAAATCCACCAATTCATCTCATTTTTCCAACTTATCCTCCATTGTTTCAAAAAAATTTTAACACATCTTGTGCAACATTGTTGTTAGGCTTATTTGTTAATTTAGGCCCATGAAAAATGTGAAATTGCTCCAAAACTTTAAAAGCTAGTAGTTGTGGTGTATGGCAGAGAAGAAGCCACTTAGCAAGGTGATGTTCACACGTAAAGTAAGTTTCTTTTCTCCAGACTTGTCACTTTCAATCTATTTTTAGACAAAAAGAAAAGAAAAACTCTTACTCTCTCTCTCAAACCTTGTTTTCTACTTTCAGTCTGAGAAGTGATTCAAATGGTGATTTAAGGAGCAATGACTGAAGATACACACATGCACAACGAGATTCAAGAAAAGAAGAAGAAGTAGAACACGAAGATATACGTGGTTCGGCAAAACTGAGGCCTACATCCACGTGAAGGAAAAATTCTTTCACTTCGAAGACTTTACAGATGTAATTTTCTTACAGATCTTTCGCTCTAACTTTCTTTTAATTTTGATTTCTATTTATATTGAAGATCAGTTACAACAAGTGTTTGTTAAAGGAAAAAATAGCTGTTGGAAATCAAAATCTCTTCAATTTTTCTACTGTGTAAGTTATAATAGTTTTTTTTTCATGTAATGTTGTGTACTATGGAGGATATAATTTTTTTTCCTTTTTTGGGTAATATTTTGAGACCTGTATATTATTTTTCTAGTTCTAGCATAATTTTTTTTTTTTTTGTTATGACTTGTGATAATTAATTTTAAAGATTTATAATTGAGATCTAATGTTTGTTATTTATTCATTTTACAATAGGGATTATCCAAGAGAAAATTTGCACAATCTTTTAAGGTTATGTGTTTAGTTATTTATTTTGTTTAAAATGAACTATTTTATTGTTTACATTATTCTAATATTTTTTATACATATACTAATATATTTTCTAAAAATATTTGAACAACAAAAGAAAAACTATATAAGTAGTAGTTGAAGATTAATATTTGCACGCACAAGTTGTTGTGAAACTCAAGGTACAAAAAATTGAATGTTTTATTAGTATCACAAAAAATAAAGTGTCCTAGAAAAAAGTGTGCATGATTTTAATATGTCTAAAGTTATATTTGATGTTGTTATAATTTTGTTATTATTTCGATAGTATTTAGTTAGAGTTTTCCAAATTGATTTTGTTAGATTTAGAATGTAATTAACACCAATAATCTCTAATTCATGTTGTTATGATTTTGTTCGTATTTCAATAGTGTTTAGTTAGGGTTTGCATATTTGAATTAGTATGTAATTAACCCCAAAATCATGATCTATATTGAAATGATGTAATTACCCTCATGAAAAGGAAAAATTTTAAAAGTGTGCTAAAAATCATTTAAAAGATTTAAGAAATATGCACAAAATATTTAACGAAAATAAAATATAAATATATGTTCATAATATTTAATTAAAATATTTAAAAATAAAAATAACCAATAACTAATGAGATGTTTTTTCACAAATAATATTATCAATACAACTAAAAAGTTGGGATAAAAAAACCAAAAAAGGAAAAAATCTAATTAGTTTTAAAAAGCATAAATTGATTTTGTTAATCCTACCTTACTTAAAAAAAAACCACTTAACTTTCATAATCTTTTTTGTAAATACCAGATTTAATTGGCCAGGCTAGAATGGATGTTGTGGAGTTTCTATATTATATGAATGGAAACATTGTTAATGGGCCAAATGGTATATAATACGATATGCAGCCATGTCTTCATATAAGTATTATCCGTCAAATTGAATTCAACACATTTACAAAGGAATTATGTGACCCATTAACTATAGGTAGAGATGATGGGATAGAGGTAATATTTAGATATGGAAGCTATGTAGGAGGATCTACTTTCTACATTCCCATCTCATTACGAAGTGAACCTGATTTAAGGTTTATGATGAGCAACGCTTCATCCCATCCAAATACAGTGGATCTCTATATTTCTCAACCAAACATCTCAAATCAAACATCAACAAGGGAAATTGAAAATAATATTGAGGTCGAAAGTGATAATAATGAAGAGAAAAATTTGGACCAAACTATCGCCACAAATTTAGAAGAAACTGAAATAGATGATGATGAAAGTGATCTAGAGCAACCATCTCATGGATTTTATGGTGTTCATGATATCCTTGAAACCTTCAATGAGATAGATGACATAAATATTGAACCTGATTCAGGCATTGAGAGACAAAATATTGGATCTAATTCTTTGAGTACAGAGATGGTATTTAACTCAAAGTTCGATCTAAAAAATGCAGTAAAAAGTTATTAATCAATCGTCATCAAAATTTTGAAGTCGTTGAGTAGAAAAAGAACATTTTGGTTGTTAGGTGTAAGAGATACGACAATGGTTGCACGTGGAGACTACGTGCTTGCTGTCGTAAAAAACATGGTAAATTTGAAATTACACAATATAACGACCCTCATTCTTGTGTGTATGCAAGAATGAGTCAAGATTACAGTCAATTAGACTCCAATTCGATTGCAGCTGAAGTAAGTAGTATTGTTAAAAAAAATTAATGTTAGAATATTACATAATATTATATTTAAAAAATATGGATATTTTGTTAGTTATTGGAAAGTTGTTGGGGTTAATGCCCTAAATCTCGTGATCTTGTATTTTGTAAACTTGTATTGTATAAATCAAATTATTTATTTAATAAAATAACTATTATTTTATTTGACATTTAGTTGCACTAACCCAAAAAATCAATAAACTAAGATCCTAGGTTATTAGTAGTAACTTAAACACGTATGTAGAGACATACAAGTCGATCGTGTTTAAGTGATAACCTAAACGGTCTGTAGTAGATGGATAAGACTGGGTACATTATCCTGGTAACACTATGGATATGACCCACTTTGTGATTGTTACAAGTGTTGTAAAGTGTCACAAACGTTTAGATCCTAAATGTTCATGTAGAGACATGTGAGTGGGGGTATCCTATATATGTGAGACATATATAAGACCAGACTGCAAAATTATTAGTCTCCCGTATTAACACCGTTACTTAATGAGACTCACATTTCACTAGGATGATCATATGTGACTCAACCTTAATCCTGAGTCAGTTGTGAACTCCTGCTTGTTAGGGCAATCCTTTGATTTGAATGGGTGAGAGTGGTCAGGTTTGCCAACTCAATAAGCCTACCACTGTGAGGATTTGTCCGAGCAGGCAGCTGGAAACTCAACTATACAAGAAGGAATTCATGTCTTATGCTCCCTTAAGAGTTGATACCGGGTCTTGAACAATGAGGTGCCTCACCCTCTCACTGGCCAGAGAGGGGTCTAGCTCATAGTTGGACTATGACTAAATTGTTCATTAGAGGGATCAGTGGTACTTAAGAAGTTAGAGGTAACACAAGGGTAAAACGGTAATTTGACCCAGCTGTTGTTACAAGCAATTTGTGAAGGGTCGACTCGTTGTTGATTGATTATATCCGTGGACATAGAAATATATCTACAGTAAGAAGAATGCAGCTGTCGATCTTTAGTGGAATAGCCGACAGTTAATGAATGTTGATTAATTTAATTAAAGAGTTTAATTAATTAATCTTGTAGCATTGGAGCTTCAAGCTGATAGGTCCATTAGGTCTACTTGCTAGTTCATATAGGTTAAGATGACAGTCAATTGTCCTGGTTTAATTTGAATTGTTCAAATTAAGTTAAGGGAATTAATTGTATGAGATACAATTAAATAATGTATATTGATACATTATAATATAAAGTAGATTTTTATATGAAATGTAAAAATTAAACTTTATAATATACATGAGAGAAATATTTGAATAAGATTCAAATATTAAATATTATATGAATGAGATTCATATAAAACTATAGGTTCAAAATAATGTGAATATGATTCATATTAAACTATAGGTTATGTGAGAGAAATTGGTTAATTAGTAACTAATTATTATTATATATTAAATGAGATTTAATATATATATATATATATATATATATATATAATTTAATTTAATTCAATTTATAAGAAAATATTAACTCCCATTTTGGAGTTATTATGAATATGGTGTGGAGTTTTTTTTTTCATAAATCCTCCCCACTAACTCTCTCCATAATTTCTCTCTAAATGAAAAGATAACTTCTTCTTCCTCCTCCCTTTAAATAGACAAATGGAGGTCACTCTCCGTGGATTTGATAACCTTTGAGAATAGTGAGTGTGGTGGTAGTGTCCTTATCTTTTTGTGGAAGGATTTTGTGAAAAAGATTCATCAAGAGTAAGCAACTTCTTCTTCCCTTTTCTTTTCCTTCTCAAAAACCATGTTTTTTATCATTTTCTTTTCTGTTTTTTTTTTTAAAAAAATTCATAATTGAGTAATTGAAATCACAACACGATAAATCGCTTCCGTTGGGAATTCAATTCCTTCAGAAAAGTATGGGATGGAAGAAGGAAATCAATTGCCAAAATATTCGAAGATTGGATTGAATCGTACAATTTGCTGCCTACGTGGATGAATATATTAGAAATGACCAACCCTGGTACAATTGTCCATTGGAGGCTAAATGAGGTAGAAGGTGATGACAGGATTGTCATGTTCAATAGCATGTTTTGGTCATTCGGACCCGTTATTGAGGGTTTCAAGCATTGCAGACCACTACTTCAGATTGATGGAACACATTTATATGGGAAGTACAAAGGAAAATTGTTGATAGCTACCTCAGTTGATGCAAATGGACACGTTTATCCAATTGCATTTGCTATAGTACCAGAGGAAAGTGCTGATTCGTGGGGTTGGTTCTTAAAAAATATATGGGATCACGTGGTACATGGAAGGAAAAAAACGTGTCTGATTTCAGATAGACACAAGGACATTATATTTGCCCTGCGAAACCAAAAGAATGGTTGGGAAGATGCACAACACAGATTCTGTTTGCAACATGTTGCAAGTAATTTCAATGACAAATGTCGCTACGGGTTTGCAACGCGGAGCGGCCGACGTTGTTCCCAAGAGAAAGAAAATGGAGTCACCACCGGTCTTGATTTAGAGAGTGTGACTGGGCACCCAAAAGTATGGCAAATTGGTCTGCAAATAAAAGATAAAACGTTTGGGGGTCTTTTGTGCATGGGGAAGGTATTAGCACCCCATAACACTGATCGAAGAACGAATTTTTATTTTTCTCATGTTATTAAAGAGAGGCCTTTTTATAAGAAAAAATATTTTTTGTTTTGATTTTTAAATGTCTCATATTTTATTGATCACTATTATTACCAATAATTAACAATAATTATGAGTGGCCAGACCATTAGAAAATTTATTTTGAACTTAATTTGGCATCCCAAAATAAATTCTTCACCTCAAGAATATTAGGAAAGTCAACAACTTGACTTCCTAATCTCCGTCATAGGAAAATTTTTAAAAGATTTTTTGTTCAATTATTTAAAACATTTATAAAAAAAAAATATTTTACAAAAATATTTGTAACTCTTAAAGGAAAAGACATTTATGAAATATCAATTTTGGTTAGTTTATGTATTTTTTTAAAAAAAAAATTGGAGAATGAAAAAACATTTTAAAGAAAAGTTATTTTGTAGAGAAAGAAATTTTAAGGAATCAAATTTCCTTTTAGGTTTGCTATTATTTAAGAAAAATATTTATGGATGACCACAAAAAAATTATTTTTTAAGGAAATAAGTGTCGTTTATAAAAAAAATATTAATAATGCATATTTGCAACAAATATATTTTATATTATACAAGAGTAGTAAAATACATATGTGAAAGAATTTTTTTTTACTAAATGTTGGTTTAAAAGAAAACATATTAACATCAAATCTTGGCATCCCAAAACTATTATTTCTCACCTCTAGAATCCAAGTATCGACATCCCGAGTATTCAAGATTCCATCATTGGAAAGTCTTAACAATAATTTGTTCAAAGATATATATAATAAAAATATTAGAAATTTAAACAATTATATCATTAACAATATATGCAATTATATCATTAACAATATATCTTACATAATATACAAGGGTAATCATTGACGATCGTGAACGCTTCTTTTTGAGGTGCGGGAAAGAAAAGAACAAAAAATGTGGAGAGAAAAGTAGGTGGAGTGATTGTTGAAAAAAAAAAAGAAATTTAGAAAATCAAATCAAATCAAAAGAGATAAGGAGAGAAAACGTGAGAGGAAAAATCGAGAGAAACACTAAAATCTTTTTAGTTTTTTAGCCTATATATTGTGTGTGAAAAAGATGAAAAATCTTTTGAAAGAAAAAAGATGCACGAGAGAAAATGTGTATAAAAGAAAAATGGTCGGAGTTTCTCTATTGATTGTCTCCGTAAAAAATGTGTGCCAAAAACCTCCAATTTATAGAATTGTCAAACCTTCCTGATTAGGAAAAAATAAATCAAATCAAATTTAAAAGGAAGAAAAATAATACATTTAATTTGAAAAGATTTTTATGATTAAAAAATATGTGGTTTAAATATTTCTTCCCAAATTTAATTAAATATAATTTTCCATAAACAAAAGATTTGATCATTCAAAATTTTATTTTCTCTACACCAAAATTTTTTTTTTTTTTATTTGATTAAAACTTCAAAATTTTATTCTCCCTAAATTACAAATATGAGAAAAAACTAAAGAAAAGTCTTTTTATTTTATGAACATAAAAAATTCTAAATTTATTTTCCTAAAACGCAAAAATGAAGAAGATATTTTTTTTATTTTATTTAAATAAAAAGAATGCAATTTAATTTTTTGTTTATTTTTATATAAAAGCCAGAAAATTCAAAATTAGTGAGGAAGACACAAAATTACACAAAATAAAAAATGAAGAAATAAAATTTTGGACAAATTTAGGGGTCTACAGTTTACCCCCTTTGTTCATCCTTGTAGACTTAGAAGGTGGATAAAGGCGTAGACCTTATTTGTTCGATATTTTATTTCTTCATTGTACTCTAGCAAATAATTGAGACAATAATAATGTAAATCGTGAATGACTAAATACTAAACTAAAAAAGTAAAGGTACATTTTTTTGTTTTTTGTTTGTGACACAGCCACGGGTAAACGCTAAACTGCCATTTTTTTTAGTTTAACACAGCCAGGGGTATACGCTAAAGTGCGAGATAGCCAGGGGTAAACGTTAAAGTACGAGATAGCCCGGCATAAACATTAAACTGCCCTTTTTTAGTTTAACACAGCCAGGGGTAAACGCTAAGCTGCGAGACAGCCAGGGGTAAACGCTAAACTACCATTTTTTTTAGTTTAACACAACTACAGGTAAAACGGTAAACTACGAGACAGCCACGGGTAAATGCTAAACTGCCATTTTTTATTTTTTAGTTTTGTGTGAGATTTGCTGTTTGATTTTGTGACAAGAGGTAAACCCAAAAGTGTTATTTTGATTTTTGTGACACAGCCAAGGGTAACCCGAAACTGTCATTTTTAATTTTATGTGAGATTGCTGGTTTGATTTTATGACACAATCAGGGGTAAACCCAAAAGTGTTATTTTGATTTTTGTGAGACAGTCAATGGTAACCCTAAACTGTCATTTTTAAATTTATGTGAGACTGCTAGTTTATTTTGTGAGACAATTAAGAGTAAATCCTAAACTGTCATTTTTACTGAATTATTAGGCCTCCAAAAGCCAAAAATTCTTTTAAAACAAACAAAGATATACCAATGCTCAAAATTGATTTTATTTATTTATTTATTTTTGCACTTTTTTTTATTAAAACCTTTTGGTTGGAAGCCTCGTTTTCAAATTGCTCAATAGTCCCTCATTGATTTTTTTTAAGGCATCAAAATAGCTTTCAATTTTATTTTTCTAAGAGCCTCCAAGAAATAAAGTGATTATGAATGAAATCTTAAAATTTTGTTATTTTTTTTAATGAAAATAAAAACTCTTCACCAAAATTTCCCCCAATATTTATTTCTTCTTCTTTTTTTTTTTTTTTTTTTGTGAATGCACTCAATTTTATATGATCAATGCAACTCCTTAATCGTTGTTATGCTACTCCAATAGATAAGCTTAACCACACATGAATAGAAGGGATAATGAGACTAACTTGATGGGATAAAATTGCCTCATAAACTATTTGAACGTCTAATAAAAGTAATTTATAGCATTAATATTTGATTTGGTCTGATTATCTTACAAACCCAAGCATGGAGGGAGGGACACGACTTTCGAAAGAGACAATAAGCTAAAGGAATGACTTTCTAGTTAGAGATGCATAAAATATTTTTCTTCTTCTTTTATAACAAAGATAAGTGTATGGATGAAGAAAACATAAAATTGATATTTTCTCGAAGGAATATTTGAATGAATAAAAGAAGTATGAGACATAAACAAGGGTGACATTTGGAGACAAGAAGATGTATATGAATGGAGAAGTATATGGGAGATTGATGGGACACGAAAGCATACATGGATGGCATGGATAGATGGGGAAGAAGAGGTATGGAAAAGTCAAAGATATCCATATATGAGGACTAAGAAGACAACGAAAGTGAATCATTCCTTGAACAACTCCTCTCAAGACTTGATGACTTAACTTCCCTAGATTTCACTCATATATATATTGTCCAGCAAATAGTCACCTTCACAAGCTTCATGTAATAGACCTCTTAATTCGATTATAATATGGCTTAGCTTAATAAACTCAGGCTACTTCTTTTCTACATGGATTCTTAATGAGTTGATCATAAATGATGCACCTATTAAAATATCAATGATCACTTTGCTTTAGTTCTCATCGAGAAAATTTCTTCCATTTGGCATATTTCATTGCCCAATTGACATCTTGAGAATGATTACATGGCTATCACCACAATTGATCATGTGACTTTGAAGATATTTTGTATCCTTGGTTTAAATGTCTCGAGTGGTAAGTGATCATACAGATTAAGTAGCTTCAATTGACTTCCAACATTTTTAAGCAATGTGACCTCCTTGCACTCCCATAGAAAAGAGTTTTCTCTACTACCAAAATTGAGTAAAAAAAAAGATATACAACATAGTGATTTTGTCTCCATGCATACCTTCATTTGTATGTGGTTGTCAAAGAACATATGTTGAGCTTATTCAGAGATCAAACTAACTTGTAAATTTTCTTAAATTGTGAAAATGCCCCAACTATACGTATATCATTTTGAATTTTCTTGCCTCAACATTAAAGAATCCTCCAAAATGTTTTTTTTTCACTTGCTAGTCCTTGACTTTCTTTTCTTCTTCTTCTTTTTTTCTTTTTCCTCTTTTTTTTTTTTTTTTTTTTTTTTTTTTTTGCAATGACTATTTTGTCACATATTTGTTTCAAGATGCAATAGTCTACTCAATGAAAGAGAAAATCATCACAAGTAAATGCCTAGGCGTATGTCTTCATAGTTACAAAATCAAGTTGTCATGATTCGACTCACCTGTACTTTCTAATTTTCAAATCCCAACCCAACATTGGTTCATTACTTCTTTCTCTAAATTGAAAGTTAGAATTTCACTGCCTTTAATGTGGAAAGCAAATTGGTCGAAGTACTGAAAGCTCAAAAGACATTGCCAATCTTTTCTTCTTTTCTTTTCTTTTCTTTTTCTTCTCTTTTCACTTTTTTTATTTTTTTCATTTTTTTTTCCATTCCACCTCACTCATTGAAGACAACTCTATAGTAAATATACCACATTACTTGGTACTTCAGTAATTTACTCAATCAAGTTGTAGTACTTCAGATCTCAACAAACTAAAATGCTATGCTCCTAAAGGTAGCTCTGAAATGAATTGTGCAGTCTTCGATTAACTGTCAGCAACTTGAACTTGAACTTAGTTCTTTAATGAGATCTACTCCGAGGTTGCTAGCACATCTAATCCTTGGAGTTATTGTCTTCAAAAAATGACTCACTTTATATAAGAGAATATGTGAACAGGATTGAACAACGGGGTATATTTGATTATGAAATATATTCAAATAAATTGGATGTGAATTTTAAGACCACAAGAAAAGTGTAAGGAACTGGGTATGTCAATGAGGAAATTGAGATATATAAAAATAACAGACCAAATTGCAATTCTCATCATGACTTGCGATGATGTCAGTGAGAGATAAATACTATGAATTACTTTTAAAGTCATCTTAACAGAATATGAAATCATGCTTTGTAAGGTTGACGAATATATGGGTAAAGGTATGGACTGCTATATTATAGCAACATTATGGTGTAGGCCAAAAGAAAAATACCAAATCGCCACACTATAGTGGTGTTATGATGTAGGTCAAAAGAAAATGGTCAACTGCCCCACTATAATGTTACCTTATAGGCTAATAAGGTTCTTATTTAGCTCAAATAGCTCGCAGGATAAAGAAATGAGGTTAAGAAGAATATTGATCAAGGATATTGGCAAATGGATCGGGTGGTAAGGTTTGGGTTCAAATGGTGGTAAAAAAGGGAGCTTGATATCGAGCTTGCTTGATGAGGACATTCACTATTTTTTTCATCATTTCTCAAACAATAAATCAACTTTTTTCAAACATGATTTAAACTCACAAGTTTGTTTATCGAGGAAGACAGGACCAAGTTAAATCGCCTATTCTCCATTTTTTTAAATTTTTTTTTACAAATAAATATATTCATAAACATTAAAAAAAAGACAATTATTGCAAGAATATGTACAAGTATGATGATGAATGCCCTTTTTCATAAGAAAAGAAAAGCAAAAAAATAATTAGGCTGAAAAAAATAGTATTTTGTTTTTTTGTTTTTATTTTTTAAGGAATAATTTTGTATAAACGATAACAATTATGACTCAAAATATGTACATGTGAAAATGCATAGATATTTTTGGAAAATGATTATGTATAAACAAGAACATTACTTTTCTAACAACTGTTATTTATTTGTTCAAAAGTCAAAGATTTGTTAGAAGCTCTTGAAAATTACCTAAAAAGTATGTACAAGTTAGAACCATGATTTTTTTTTCTTTTTAATAAATAAAAATACAATGAAGAATGTTATATTGAAATGTCTTTTTTTTTTTTTTTTTTCTAAAAAACAAAATCAAGGAATTTGCTAGATTTATATATAAAAAAACCATAAACCATATAAGAGTGGATGATATATATTTTTTCTTTCTTTCTTTTTTAAGAAACGAATAGGGTGCAATAACATTACTTTGGATTTCTTTTTAAAAAAAAATGGCAAAATATGTACAAATGATCATGCATGCATTTTTCTCTTTTTATTTTTTTCTTTTTTATAAAAAATATGGTACAATAATATTACTTTGAATTTTTTTTTATATTTTGTTAAAAATATGAAAAGAAGCACGGTAAAATATGTATGGGTATATGATGCATGATTTTTTAGAAAAAAAAACGAAATAAACATGGTGCAATAACATTGCTTTGTAAATTTTTTTAAATAAAAAAAAAATTTGTTAGATATATATGGTAAAATATGTACAAGAAGATGATGCATGATTTTTTTTAGAACTATAAATATTAAAAAAAAACGATAAAGAAAAGCCTCCATAATTTATTTGAAACAATAAATCTGTACAAGTAAAATGATGCATGATTATTATTCAAACAAATTAATACAAAGGGAGAACAATATCTAGATGTGCTTTAAAAAAACTTAAAGAATTTGTAAAGAAAAATGAAAATATACAAACGAATGATGCTGTTTAAGGAGAATTTTGGACCAATCACAAATCGCCACGTCATTTCTCAAATTAACAGTGAAATTAAAAACAATTAAATTTGGGACTAATTAAAAGTTACATGTGTCCTAAATTGAAATTGAAGACACAAAATTGGCGAATCTCAATGGTGCCACATGTTTTCATCGTCACCGTTGGATCAAAATAATTATTTTTGGTTCAATTAATTATTAATGTTTGGGCTAAAATTTAATCAAGTCCAAAAATAGACTTAATTTGGCCCAAAGGGCCCAAATGCCAAAATCCAATTAGTTGGGCCCAATGGGCCAAGTCCATGGACTAATCAAGTCCAAGCCCACGAAAGCCCACATAAGAACTCTATAAATAGAGAAGTTCTCTTCATTTATAGGGTTAAGAAAATTTACATTCAGAGAGCCTAGAGAGAATTCTCCCTACAATCAAAAGACTCTCAACTCTTGAAGCTGAACCATACTTGAAGACTAAAAAGTTGCTTGGAACACATACATTCCTCCAAGACTCCAACTTCACGTGCGTCCACGCGCTCCGCTTCCATACATCAAGTGCACGCGTGCAACTGAGGCGTTCAAAAAATTTACATTCAGAGAGCTTGGAGAGAATTTTCCCTACAATCAGAAGACTCCCTAACTCTTGAAGCTGAACCATACTTGAAGACTGAAGTTGCTTGGAACACATACATTTCTCCAAGACTCCAACTTCACGTGCGTCCACACGCTCCGCTTCCATACATTAAGCGCATGCGTGCAACTGAGGCGTTCAGAAAATTTACACTCGGAGAGCCTAGAGAGAATTCTCCTTACAATCAGAAGACTCACTAACTCCTGAAGCTGAATCATACTTGAAGACTAAAGTTCCTTGGAATACACACATCCATCCAAGACTCCAACTTCATGTGCATCCACGCGCCCCGCTTCCATACATCAAGCGTACGGGTACAGTTGAGAGAGAATCAGAGGATCAAGTACTAGAGATCGAACCACATCCGCATCAAATCTACATAAACACAAGTTCAACTCCACGAATTAAATTTCTTCGGAAATCTCATGCGAACAAATTGGCACGTCCAGTAGGACATCTCTACCTCTCATCTCTCTTTCAACACTCAAATCAAGCAATAGCCTCTAAGAAAGTTGCATCCAACGCTCCTACTGCGTCCAACGCTCCTGCTGCAACTGATGCATACACAGGACCCATCACTCGCAGTCACTCAAAAGGGATCATGCAGGAGAAGGAACAAGGTTCTTCCGTCGCAGAGAAAATCTTGAGGCGATTGATAGAATCTCCTAAAGGCGGAATTGTCATCAAGGAAAATCCTTTGTTTCACAACTCTGCTCCTACGTCTGACCGATCCAAGAAGGAATCATACCCTGCTCCTACGTCTGACCGATCCAAGAAGGAATCATACCCTGATGTGATGTCCGTCATGATGGCTGACATAACGACCAAGGCAGCCATGGCAGAATTGGAGATGAAGATAAATTTCCTAGCGAAAGCTCTCGAGGAGCGAGATAATGAGATCGCTGCCTTGAGAGAGCAAATGTAGGCTCAAGAAACTGCTGAGTCGAGCCAAATTCCCGCTGTCAAGGCAAATGACAAAGGGAAAACTCCACTGCAGCAAAGCCAACTGCATCACTTTACCTCCGTCGCCTCTCTGTCAGTTCAGTAGCTGCAGGACATGATCACAAATACCATCAGAGCCAGTATGGGTGATTGCCACAAACTTCTTTTATGTACACCAAGTCGTACACTAAAAGAATTGACAACCTCAGAATGCCTGCTGGATATCAACCACCAAAATTCCAATAGTTCGACGGAAAAGGCAACCCTAAACAACACGTTGCTCATTTTGTTGAAACCTGCAAAAATGTAGGGACTAGAGGAGATCAACTGGTTAGACAGTTTGTCCGTACTTTGAAAGGAAATGCTTTCGATTGGTACACTGATCTAAAGCCAGAAGTGATTGACAGTTGGGATCAGTTGGAAAGAGATATTTTGAACCGCTTTTACAGCACTAGGCGGACTGTTAGCATGATGGAGTGCTAACAAACGCCAAGCAGCGGAAGGGAGAGCCAGTCATCGACCACATCAGCTGATGGAGAGCTCTAAGCCTTGATTGCAAAGATAGACTCACTGAACTATCTTCAGTGGAGATGTGCACCCAAGGCATGCACTGGGAACTTCTCTACATCCTACAGGGAATAAAGCCTCGCACATTTGAAGAGTTGGCGACTCGCGCCCATGATATGGAGTTGAGCATCGCCAACAAAGGAACAAAGGACTTCCTGGTACCAAGAGAAAAGAAAGATAAGAAGGATATAAAGAGCACTGAGAAAACTGTGAAGAGCGCCATGAAAGAATCTATGGTCGTCAATACGACCCCATTGAAGTTTTCCTCTAAAGGAAGAGATTCAAGAGCTGAAAAGAAAGATGATGGAAGCGACGTCGCCTAACTTTGAAGGAGAGGCAGGAAAAGGTTTATCCATTCCCTGACTCTGATGTTGCAGACATGCTAAAGCAGCTGCTAGAGAAACAACTGATTCAACTGCCCGAATGCAAGCGACCGGATCAGTTAGGGAAAGTCAACGACCTTAAATACTACAAATATCATCGGGTCGTTAGCCACCCAATCCAAAAGTACTTTGTGCTGAAAGAGCTGATTATGAGGTTGGCTCGAGAAAAGGAGATAGAGCTAGATCTGGATGAGATAGCTCAGACGAATCACGCTGCGGTGACAATGACTTCAAGCGTTCCACCATCAACACTGTTTTATGATCAAAGTGAAAGTTTGATCCAATTTGGGACTTTTCAGCTTATAGTCGTTCGGTTCCAGCAAGAGATCATAATGACAGACCTTCAAGGCAAAGATGAGTCTGTTAAAGATGACAACGAAGGGTGGATCCTTGTGGCTCGTCGAAAGAAAAGAAAGTCGAGCTCCACCAAAAAAGAGTTTCGCTTCTGTCGAGATTACAAAAGAGGAAGCAAGACTCATAAAAAGAAAGCAAAGAAGAAGGTGTGGAAGTCTAAGCCTGTCAAGAAGGAGGACGAGGATTTTTCTCAACCTCGGCGACTAGTGACTCTGGCAGAATTTCTTCCAAGAAACTTTCTTGATGATCATCTAGAGGAAGTGCTAGAAGTTGTTGCGTGCCATGTCATCAGCACAGCAGAAGGCAAAGATATTCCTTCAAGCTCGTTGGAGACGACGGTAGAATCAAAAGACCTACCGTCGTTCAATATAGGTGACTTATTGTCTCTCCCCCAAATAGCTAGGACTGCTCTTATTGATGCATTGCTAAACACAGGTGCATCAAGTTCATCAAGTTCAAGTGTCCCAGCCTCTAGGGTGCGTACATGCGCTTCTTGTTGCACATCCATTGACTTTTCAGACGAAGACCTATTGTTGGGATCAAAGTATCATAATAGACCTTTGTTTGTCTCAGGATACATGCGAGAACAAAGGGTTGGTCGAATTCTCATTAACGATGGGTCAGCTGTCAACATTATACCTAAGTCGACTATGAAGCAATTAGGTATCTCAATGGAAGAATTGACGAATAGCAAATTGGTGATCCAAGGCTTCAATCAAGGTGGTCAACGAGCGATCAACATGATTCGTCTGGAACTCATTATTGGTGACCTAAGGGCCAACACATTGTCATGATTGCGGTATTTTCCAGCTGAGGAACTAACAAAGCTCTGATACCACTTGTCACAATCGCAACTTTTCGAATACGAGACAGACGATTGTGCGGCACTTGCTCTAACCCGACGAGCAAGTCAGCCGTACAAATTCGGAAGTCGCGGACAATCTCGCTATAAGGTCTAGCCTCCTCCCACGTTTCGAGAGAAAATTGTTTTATAAAACGGGAGAGAGAGAGATAACATTGAAAACATCTTTAAAGAAAGCATTGAAGACTGACAATTGCAAGGAAAGCTTTGATTGCAAAGAGTACAACAATACTTGGTCGGGAAAATGACAAGTGTGTTTCCCCTATAGTACATTATGAGCAAAAACTAAACTGGCAGGCTTGCACACTAGAGGTGCTACCTCGTCGCAAGAAAATAAAAACACAACATACAACAAAAACAACTTGATAAACTAATAGTAAGACATACATATGGCGTGGTTGAGGATGGTTTGGACATGCGGCCATAGGCAAATACGCCCCTAGACAAGCATGCCCAAGACACTATTCACTTATGGATAAAATTTCTACCTTATTTTCTTAATTTTTCTTGAAATGTACTCTTTTCACCTAATTTTTTTCTAAACCTACTCGAATCCAAATAACCCAAGATGGCACGTAATGGTACGGACTATAGATTACATTTGATAAGGTGATTTATAGTAAACGCCCTTATCCTTTCTATCCACAATTGCGATTCTCATTCCCTTTTCTCTGTCTTCTTCCCCAACACAACACATCTAATCAGTCACTTCACAGCACAACAATTTTGCAGGCAAAGAGGGAGATGATAAAGACGATTTACAGCACTTTGAGCTTTTGATTTTGAGTTTCTGCTTTACAACAAGATCATGGAGTGTATTCACAACAGCCCATTACCTTGTTTCTCTCCTTCCTCTTCTTCTTTCCCCAGAAGAAATCGATGCGCTTCTTTTAAGCCTCGAATCCATTGTTCTCTTGGAGGTATTGTTCTTTTTCTGATTTGGGTTTTCTCCAATTTCCCAATTCGAGTTTGTTTTTGAATGATTGGATTTGGAAAACTGAGGTTTGACTCGTGTTTGTTGATAATTTCTCTTTTAGGTTGTGGAATTGAACCTTTAATTTGGATTGTTTCCGTCGGTATTAGGGCTTTGATTTAGGGAAGTGGAAATGATTAAGAGCCGTGATGATGAAATTGACTTTCTTTCCATGATGTATTAAAGGGTGTTTGTGTTTTTCTATCTTGCTGCGTCTTCGCTTAGTTCATTTGTCCAATGAAATCAGTGCAGAATTGAAGTCAATTTCTAGCTCATGTGGAAATTCTGCATTTACGTTTGTGAATCTGTGATTAAACTCAAAATCTTAGGTGGATAAGTTATATTAAATTTGTTCTTTTTGATACATTTTTAACACTCGATAAACATATGATATACTAGATACAAAAGTTTAAGTGGATAGTTTATGGTATATATACTATTATTCTTCTTTTAAAATATATATATATACTATTATTCTTATTCTATATATGTTATTAACAACGGTGTATCAGCTAAGATGAGCATAGCTCAAATGATTAAGGCATAATCATCGACCAAGAGTCAGGAGTTTGAATCCCTCACCTCCATGACATATAAAAAAACAAAATGCTACTAATGACAGATGGAGCTTTTCTGGTTGTGAGACAATAAGATAAATTTTTAACATTCATGAGAATAAGAATTCTAATGCAAGATAATCACATCCAGGAACTGTTGCAGAGCCAAAACCTACCACTGCTACAGAACCGTTGTTGCTTAATGCTGTTCGTGGAGAGGATGTGGAAAGACCCCCAGTTTGGTTGATGAGGCAAGCAGGGAGGTACATGAAGGCAGGTTTAGACGGCTAAAGATTTCTGTAGCCCTTCTCTTTTTGACATTTTCTTTCATATGCCTTGACATAGAGTTTTTTTCTTCAATAGTTTAAAGTAAATTGGATCTGAAATTTTTTTTTTCTTGATTACATTGTTATATTGTGATGGTCGGTTTTCTCAATCGAAATGGTTGTATTACCTTTTACATTAATCTACTAAAAAGGACTATATCTTTTGCACTCTGTGGAGGATTTGGTGGGATACTGGGATTTAAGGCCCATGAGCTGGATAGTTATGGTACCCATAAAGTGATTCGTGAGTATATTTCATTAGTTCACCCAAAATTTCTCTCTGTAAAAATATGTTTTTATTTAGACTCTTTGTAATCTTGTTTAATCTAAATAAGATCCCTATTTTGGTACAACGAGGAATCAAGCCCTGTAAGTCGCAATTTTGGTTCTGTTCTTAAGATGCTAAACCTTGGAGTTTGTTCTAGGAAAAAGATCATTTTCCTTACCGAGATATGAACATTTTATTGATAGATGTGAAGTAATAAAAATGTTTATTGGATACAAACTCCAATGAGGAGTGAAAGAGAACAAAAGAACAAGAAACTTTCTGAGAATGGGAAAATAAAGGCCCCCAAAATGGTACACAGATCAAAGAAATAGGAGTCCATGTGCGTTGCTGAGATACCACTTTCCCTTACTTCCAGGAAAAACCATTGCTTAATTCTTTTTTAGTTTTCTTATTTACACACGCACATAACTGTTCTTATACAAGGATGATTCGATGGTGATGCACACAAATAACTGTTCAATTGTGACACTTTGTTTTCCTTGATGCTCTTGAGTCTTGTCTGCGGATTGATGTAGATTTGAACAGAAAAGATGAGTTGATAGATTTAACTAATTCTTTGTGAAAAACATTTAGTGAGGCATCTACAAATGAAAGGTGGGAAAAAGAATGAGATTCTGTCATTTTATATGATAAGTTTGATTCTGGGTTTGCGTAAATTTATTTTGTATGAATTGCTATTCTCTTTGAAATTTGAAGCTTCTGTTTAACCCGGATCTCATGTTATGGACGTCTGTTGCAACAGAGTTACCAAATCATTTGTGAAAAATACCCTTCATTTCGCCAAAGGTCAGAAAATACAGATCTTGTTGTGGAAATTTCACTTCAGCCATGGAATGTCTTTAAGCCTGATGGGGTGAGCTATCATATCAAGAAAGCAATTATTGTTCCGACAGTTATAGTCATGAGTTAGTCCTTTGATTTGACTTGTTTGTTGCCCTTATCAGATTCTATTTGTGTTGATGATTGCAATAGGTGATCTTATTCTCAGACATTCTCACTCCGCTTTCGGGAATGAATATTCCTTTCGACATTGTCAAAGGTAAGGGTCCGATCATTGCCAATCCTATAAGTGATGCTGCTCAAGTTGACCACGTGAGGGAATTTATCCCGGAAGAAAATGTTCCATATGTTGGGGAAGCTCTGACGATTCTGCGAAAAGAGGTTCTAGATGTCATGTATTGTTTTTCAGTCTATAGTTCATTTTATGTAGTGTATTAGTTTTTCAACTTTTTATATATTTATCCTGTATTTTCCTGTCCAGGTTGACAACAAAGCAGCAGTTCTAGGTTTCGTTGGGGCTCCTTTCACCCTTGCATCATACGTGGTCGAAGGTGGTTCGTCGAAGCACTTTTCAAAAATAAAAAGGCTTGCTTTCTCTCAGCCAAAGGTAATGCCACATGATGACTTGTGCTCAATCATAAAACTATCTTCGTTTTGAGTTGCCGTCACCAGATATTTGTAAACTTGTCTCCATATAACTATACATCACAACATGGCTGTCCCCTTCAGTTCATGAATGGATGGGTACCTTCACCAAACATCTCAAAAACCCCGTCCCGCTTTCTGCTTAGGTAAGCAAGCATAGTAAGCATTGACCCTTTATTCCTCCTGCAGGTTCTTCATGCATTGCTCCAGAAGTTTACGAGCTCAATGGCGAGGTACGTTAAATACCAAGCAGACAGAGGAGCACAAGCGGTTCAAATCTTTGATTCATGGGCCACAGAGCTCAGCCCCGTGGACTTCGAAGAATTCAGTCTCCCATACTTGAAGCAGATTGTCGAGTCTGTGAAGAAAACACATCCAAATCTTCCACTGATTCTTTATGCAAGTGGATCTGGAGGCTTACTTGAAAGGCTCGCTTCAACTGGTGTCGACGTCGTTAGCTTAGATTGGACAGTTGATATGGCTGAAGGTAGGAGGCGATTAGGAGCAGATGTAGCAGTTCAGGGTAATGTCGACCCCGGTGTTCTCTTCGGTTCCAAGGAATTTATCACCAAAAGGATAAATGATACTGTGAAGAAGGCAGGTAAAGGGAAGCACATTTTGAATCTAGGCCATGGCATTGTTGTGGGTACTCCTGAGGAAAATGTAGCTCATTTCTTTGAGGTTGCCAAAGGAATTAGATATTAGTGGATTGTTGAGATTGGTTTATTCTGTTTAGTTGAATTTTTGTAGTGTTGTAAACTTAATCTTCTCTTTGTTGGTCTCAAAGAGCATATAGATACTGATTCTTCAATATTAATTTAGTTCTTGATTAAACTATGTACTATGGGATGCATTATGACTATCATACTTTTAAAATCGAACGTTTAACGTATAATTTTTTGCATGGCCTCCATTTGGAGAGATTGATTACAAGGACAATTTATATGTATTATAGTAAAATATCAATCCGAGCTTAGCTCAATATAGAAATTGTTAACTATCATCCTAAAATCATGATGCAATTCATAATTATTTTGGAAACATGCAAATTGGGTGAAATTTTGTTAATGGTCTTTTTTTTCTTTTTCTTTTCTTAGTTCAATTTGTGGGTGAGGAATTTGTACTTTTAACTTTTTAGTTGATGGTATGTATAAACTAGTTGAACTACTATTGGCTATGTAATTTACATTTAGATCATTAATTTTGTGCATGATTCACTAAGTAAACATTTGAGTTCTTAGCCAAATTTAAAAAACAAAAACTAGTTTTTGAAAGTTACTTTTTTCAATAGGTGGAGCGAGCGTTTGCAAACTTAATTTTCCAAAAAAATCAAATAGTATCATATAAGACCTAAAATATCTTTGAAATATTCTTCTTCAAAGTTTGAATCGTCAAGATCAATTTTATAAAAATGTCTGATGTTATTTTTATGTTGATTGATATTTCTAAAAGCACTATAAATATAAAAGAAATCATAAATTTATTTAAATTAATGAACAAGGATTTCATTATTTTAACATGTTTAAATATCTTATTGTTAATATTTGATCCATCAATGATATTTTCTTCTATATTTTTATTAGTTTTGGTTTATTTTTCTATGATAATGTTGATTCATTGTTATGTTGATGTTGAACCAATAGATGAAAATATCAACATGTCGATAAAAATTTAAAACATTAATTATACTTTATATGTATTTATGTATGTATATGCGTGTATCTACATATATATTCTCACATACATGTCTATTTGAAACGTCTTGATTGCCTTTGTATAGTTTTTTCTTTTTATTATTATTATTATTAGTACACCTCTATTTAGAATTTGTTATATGTGTTTAAATTAACCAGTTGAATTTTTTTTCTTTTAACAACATGTGAGGCAAAGAAATCAGAACCTTTGATTTTAAAATTATAGTAAAAGCACCGTACGAGTTGGCGTAAATATTCAACCAACTCACAATTTAAATAAAAAAAAAAAAAAAAAAAAAAATAGAAGCATCTCTCGTGAGTGGTGACTTGTGTAAGTTATTTCCACGTGCAAGTCCGGCGGATTTGCTCCTCAAAACTCCCCAAGTTTTTTTAATCTATACAATTTTATCGCACAATTTTGATTACTTCGATCGGTTTTTTGCAGTTTTTCATCCCAGAAGAAAATGGGAGCTTCTAGCCTCCCTTGTTTTTCATCGCTATTTGGAGTTTTTCCACTTGAAAACAATGCTCCCAACAAATTTTTACCATTTTCTTCAATTCTTTCAAAACCCCATTTCCGATTGAACAGGATTTGCTGCGGAGTCCCCGAAAGTGGAATTCAGCAAAGCCCCTCAACTTCCAGAGCTTCCTCTTCCAAGAACAGGATGGAAGAGTACAATTTGGCTATGAAGAAGATGATGAGGAACCCCTATGAGTATCACCATGAACTCGGTCAGTTTCTTATTTTTTCTTTTAATGTTTTAACTCAACGGCCAATTTATATGCTTCAATCGCTCTGCTTCTGCAAATTCGTTAATGGGTAATTTTGGGGCAATTCGTATTGTTTGGGATGAGAAGTGAATGGATTGTAGTTAAGAAGTTGATGTATTGAAGTGCTTTTGTGGTCTTTTGGATTGTAATTAAGAAATAGATGTATTGAAGTGATTTTGTGGTTTTCTGGAATCTGGATTAGTTTTTTCTGGTATGTACACAGTTGAGCCTTCTGTGTGGACTTTTTGATGATTTATGGTAGCTTTTTGCTGAAGTTACTAAAAGCTAATGGTGGTTTGAGTTATTAATTAGAGGGCCAAGACTTTTATTGACATACTAACATTGATAACATCTTTGAATTGTTTGATAAGTCCAAGAAAATTGTGGGTCATCTCTCTTTTTGTTGGGATGAAAGAGTTTCAGTTTATGAAATCTCATATTGGAAGTAGTTTGACTGGTCACTAAGATCCTGTTTGGTTCCATTTTAGGAGATAATTCGACAGAGAGCAAATGTTTTTGTTGTGAATTCCAACAAAATGTATTTATAGAATATGATATCATAAAATTCCAAGACTTTTCATATCTGTTAATGGGTGGGAGAGAGAGAGATGGAAGATACTGTATCAGAGAAACTGGTTCTGAGAAAACATGGCTTTATTTTTCAGGAAATCTACTTCTATATTCTTAGACAACTTGTAAACAAAGAAAACATTGAAGGAATGAATTTAAATTGTCAAAAATTCCATCAAGGTCCTGTAATTTGTAGTTTGTTCAATTTTAGTCCATGTTCTTTCAAATGTCTAATTTTTGTCCTTGTACTTTCAATAAATCTTAAATTTAGTCCCTACTTCTAGTTTATTGTTGATTGTTTCAAAAACTTTCTGTTATATTAGCATTTTCCTTATAAACTTGAAAACATATTCGCATGTTGTATCTTCCTTGAATGAAAATTATTATTATTATTATTTAGCCAATTCCGATAAAAATAACTTTGAGGGACTAAATTTAAGATTTATTAAAAGTACAAGGACTAAAATTGGACATTTGAAAGTACAATTACTATATTGAACAAACCTCAAAGTATAGGGACAAAAATGGTAGTGTAATATTTTTAAACTTTTGCTTTAATAGACTAATGTTATTGAAATTCGTTTTTAAATTTAGTGTGTTCATGGCATCTCTCTTGAAACACGTAAAATGATGAACAGATTTGTTAACGAATACTTTTCTAGCTAGCACTTTGATAGAGAACGTGAACTGATATCGGTTTGCTGAAAACTGATGTTAAGTCATAATGCTCCTTCAATCAGGTATGAACTATAGTGTGATAGCTGACAATTTGATTGTCGGTTCCCAGCCTCAAAAACCTGTAGATATCGATTTCTTGAAGGAGGAAGAAGGTGTTGCCTATATTCTGAATTTACAGCAGGACAAGGATGTTGAGTACTGGGGAATCGACTTACAATCAATTATAAATAGATGTAAAGAACTTGGAATTCATCATATGAGGCAACCGGTAAGCACATATCGTTTTAAAAACACCCTGTGGGATTAAATCTTTTGCAGAGCAATTTTCAAATACACTGAGTTCTCTCCCTTTTCTTTTTCCATGTCCTATCTTTAACTGTTCTACTTCTTTCTTTTAGTTTCTTTGAGCTTTTCTGTGCATTAAGAAGGTAAAATAGGAAAGGAGAAGAAAGGAATGAAAAAAGTGTGCAAAACTTTCTCTTGAAGCAACTTATCAATCCTTATGAATTTGTTTGCTTATATGTTATCTGCTTACTCGTTGAGTTAACCTGTTCTTTTTTAGGCAAAAGATTTTGATCCAGATTCCCTGAGAAATGGATTGCCTAAAGCTGTTTCCCTGCTAGAATGGGCGATTTCAGAGGGTAAAGGAAAAGTCTACGTGCATTGCACTGCTGGACTTGGAAGGGCCCCGGCTGTTGCGATAGCCTACCTGTACTGGTTTTGCGGAATGAATGTAAGTTCTTTTTTACTTTGAAACTTATGTTCTAAATTTAAAATGCCTGCGGCCTGCCCTTGACAAGTTTTGAAGCTTGAAACAATTTTTTTAAAAAGAAAAATAGAGAAATCTATATCAAGATTTCATTTCTAACCTACTATCCCATAAATGTCAATATTTTCTGACTGGCAAAGGCTTCTTCACCAGTTCTCCAAATGAAGTTACCAACTCATTGTGTTCTTCTTTTGGCTATATGACAGTTAAATACAGCATATGAAGCACTGACTTCTAAAAGACCTTGTGGACCAAGTAAAAAAGCGATCCGCGGAGCCACATACGATCTATCTAAAAATGATCCATGGAAGGAGCCGTTTGAGAGCCTTCCAGATAATGCATTCGAGGATATTGCAGATTGGGAAAGAAACTTGATTCGGGAGCGGGTCTGTTCTCTCCGTAGAACTTGAGTAAGTGTGGTCTTTTGCCTTTTCTTACACAACTTGAAAGACTTCTCTAGGATCTGCTAAGGCTCATCTAGTTCATTTTCCCACTTTATTCCTTCCTGTTGTTGCTCTATCTGCATTATCAGTGTTTCGAAACAGAATTGCCCAAGCTGTTCATTGTACGTATTTACATTATATCGATATTTCAGGAGGGTGTCAATATGTGCAGGTTCAATGTCCTTCCATTTTTACAAGGATGATGGACTGGAGAACATAGAATGTGGCAGTTTTACTTGCTGTTATTGTCATAGGCTGTGGAGAATAAGAGTTGGGACAATATATGTAGCAATAGAGGTGACCCAATTTCAATTGGTGTATTTGAAGGAAGCCTATCTGTATACACAACACTATATTGAATCAAAGTAATAAATATTTGTTGCAGTGTTGCACTTGATCTCTGCACAGAAATTTGGTTTCCTAATCTTGAAATTTTCTTCAGGCCAGGCAAAGGAGTTCTCATTTGTCTAAGAATAATCTTTATGTCACCTCAGATAATTGTAATTCTGTTTTTGTTTACAAATTGAATTTTATTAGTTGTGCTCATAGTATTAAATTTTTGTCGACATGTTGATATTCTCATCGATATTTTCACGTTTCCATGAGTTCAACATGGACATGAGTGGTGAATCGATATTTCTATTATATCGTAGAAAAATCCATCAAACATAAAAAAAATAAGCAACAAAATGTCAGTGATGTAAATATAATATAAATAATAGACGTTGGTGGTTTTGTCTACCGTTTTTTATTGGTACAATGATAAGTACTCTTTTAATCATTTTAGTTTATCTTATTTGATCTCCAATTGGAAATGCTTCTTGTAATTGCCTTTTGGCTTTTGGGGTTTCCCCTATTTCATTAATTGATGAGATGTTTAAAAAAAAATGTATGTGATGTTAATATAATATAAATAATAGACATGTTAACTTGTTTAAAAATTACAAAATTTTTGTTTGCTAATTGAAATTTAGTTTTGACTTTTTTTGTTTTTATAATTTTTTTAGAAATATCTATTAAAATCGACATTTTATTGATATTTCCATTAAAATTCTATAGAATCAAGACTCATGAATAAATAAAACTCTCATAATAGAGAACATGTAATTTGATCCTTCAATCTCTATACTTATTTTACTTTAGCTTCCAAACTTCCAATCATTTTATATATTCATAAAGTTTGTTGCTTTTCTTTTAACTATGTTTAATAAATATTCGACATAACTAAATCTTTTTTGTTCATGCGTCAGTTCGTTTATGTCAAGATTCAAAATGATTAAGGAAAAAATATGTTAAAAGACTTACATTTTTTTTCTTTATTTGTCAAGTATTCTATCAATATCATTTAAAACAATCTACCTCAAAATTTCTCCTTGATAAAAAAATAGTTTTTTAACGGTTAAACACAGTTTTTAGAATAAGAAAAGGCAGAAAAGAAATTTATTATTTTGTTATGTCCAAGTGTTTTATTTCATATTTGGTTAGATTTTACTATTTAATACAACTTTATTTACATTTACTATATTTGTAAGAAAATAAATCGTGAGGTGATCAGGTCAACAAAGAGAAAGTGAGATGGTCAGGTCAGTGTTATACCATATCCAATGTAATACATATTTGATTGTTTAAGAAGCAATACATCTTACAAAATATCTAAAGCTTAACAAAGAAGGCTTATATTTGATAAAAAAAATAAGCCAATGCAGCTACTACATAAAGGGAGATGAATTAGAAGGCCCCAACTGATGACATTGCTCGTATTACCTCTGCTGCAAGCGACATTTGAAGCCAAAGCCATCAACGTCCCACAATTGTGTATACGGGTGTATTCTTTATAAATAACTGAAGGTTACGATGCTAGTAGCAACAGTGAGATCCTTCTAAACACTGGTGTGACAATTTGTTGAGCCTATGTCTGCAATTATTATGGATCAATAAAAGCCATTAGGACGTGGAGACTGCCTGAAGGTGTGCGAGGTGAGACTGGCGACGCCCCAAATAGATTGCAGTGACAATCCACAACAAACATATCTGTGATAGCAGCAAAAGGAGTAGCATACATCAAATCATTACTCTTAGGGAAAAGCGTTCAATCTTAATATCAAAAATATCAATAAACTAAGGTACTAAGAGAGCAAAAAAACACAATCATACATACAGGTAAAGCGTAGAGCGAAATAGTTGAAGTTTTTCCATGGAGAGTGCTAAGGAGTAATTTGTACATTGCTGCTGCTGTAGCATCCCCTAGTCTTTGAACAAAAACATCAATACATATCTGCAGTTGAACGTTTATAATGAAGATATCTTTTGGTTAGAGCAATAATTTGAACATTTGCAATATTGACAATTATACCACCTATCTATTGTATTAAAAAAATTCTATGAGTTTTGTCGCGTGACAAACTCTGATTGGACAACTAAGCGGACTGCAAAGAGATAGGTGCAACTCAGAATGTACACAAGTATAATCTTATTATTGAACGACAACAGTAGTAGATAAAGGCATAGAAGATCTAGATTATGTATAAAAGTTAAGGCAAATAATCAAAAGTTAGATAAAATACTTTTGAAATATGAAGATTCTAATAAGCAAACCTTGGCTTTGTACTTTTCATCTTGTGATACAACGGTAAACAGGAGCTCTCTCCCGGGCCTAGTAACAACATAAGTAGTAACCTGGCAAGTAAACCAACTAGGAATCAAACTAAACGAATCTGAGTTATCGCGTCGGATAGATTAGGTTGGTATAACCATAATACTTTTAGTTGAAAGTAATAAAGAATGCACAAAGCGTAATCTCACAGACCTTGCGCACAGTCTCACAAACAGCAATGGCTACCCAAGTTGGCCAAACAGCAATTGCAACCAAATTTAAGAAGGCAACGGATGGTGAAGCACAGATAGCTACGGTAACACCAGCTATGGTAAGAATGTGACCCTGAACTTGATAAGGGGAAAGAAAATCATATCAAAAACATGATAAAAACATACTTTAAATCCTGTGTTGGTCCATGAAATTTCATATTCTTGTCCCTCTAAGTTGATTTCAAATGCTTTATCTTATTCCTATCAACTTTTAAATGTTTGGCTTTAGTCCCTAAACTTACATAAAAACTACATTAGTAGTTACCCTAAACTTTTCATTAATCATTTAACAAAAAATTAAAATCCATTTAAAAATCCTATGTCTAACCTATTACATGTGGTTTCAAACACGTCCTAGTAGAGACATCTATTGATTCAATAAATAAACAAAAATGTGCCTAAGTCAGTTTTCTATTGAATAACTTATCAACAAAAATTAGTTTTCTATTGAATAACTTATCAACAAAAATTAACGGCGAGAACTAAAATGATTATTTTATTCAAAGTTCAAGGAACTAAACAAAATATTCAAAAGTCTAAAGATCAAACAAACTGAACATACTTTGAATCATGATAGAATTTTAACCTAAAGACATCTGAAGCTGAATGGCCGAATGAGATATTCCTAGCTGAAGTTAGTAGTCAGTTTACTGTGTTATAGTACAAATTTTAAGAAATCATACCGTTACGGTAAGTTGTCCAGCAAGGATAAAAACAGCAATAAAGCTATTTATCAGCGCAAACAATTTTCTTCTGCCAAGAGAGGTAGTGACTGTAATGGCAATTATACCCACTTTCTGCACACAAAAAGTTGGTTATGTATTATGTAATATTTACTCGAAAGGTTTCACAAGCATTTTCTAAACAAGAATGATGGATACAGTTGTGTATAGAATTCAGTAGGAAAATATTTTAAGCACTTTTTAGATGAGAAATATTTCATTGAATAAATGAAATAACCACAAGCACCAAAAGGTGATTACAAAACAAAATTCCGATTGGAATCTAAAAAAGAAAGACTAAAGTTCCTAAAAGGGTGCCAAGTTTTACACCAATATAACATAGTAGACAAAACCAAATCCATGAAAGAATCAAAGGAAGAAAAAGAATCCCTAAAAAGACGTTTATTATGCTCACCCCATAATGTCCAAAAAAAGAGCTCAAAGAATAGCCAACCAAACTATAACCATCATGTGTTGGTCTTAATGGTAAAAAAGGAGACAAAATCTCAATATATGGCTAAGAGGTCATGGGTTCAATCCATGTTGGCCACCTACCTAGAAATAAATTTCTTACGAGTTTCCTTGACACCCAAATATTGTAGGGTCAGGCAGGTTGTCCCGTGAGATTAGTCAAGGTGCGTAAGCTGGCCCGGACACTCACGAATATCAAAAAAAAATAAATAAATAAATAGCCAACCAAACTGTCTTTTTCATGCCATAAAACGGTGGCCCACCAAAAGTGATGTAAGGATGTCAAATATATTGTCTAAGCAGGCTAAAGACCCCAGAAATAAGAAGCAAAAGAACAATGCACAAATAAATGAGCAAGGGATTCAGCATGGCCTTGGCATATAATACACCAAGATGGAGAAATAGACAAGGGCATACGACGTTGGAGACGATCAACAATACTAACGGCACCAAGGCTAAGCTCCCAAAAGAAATTTTTTATTTTCTTAGGGTAATAGTCCAACTAAATGATAGAATATAAATCTTTCTCAAGAGGCTCAACTACATCCACCAAGTCATCCATTACACATTTCACAGTAAACAATGAAGAAGAGTCAATAATCCACCTCCATGAATCAGGAGCGAGGCAAAATCTGACAGAGAATAACCTTTGTGATAAAGAAGCTCATCCAACTGTTTCAAGCTCATAACAATTACGACGAAAACACAAGTCCCAAGCCTCAAAATCCACAAGCCACACCTCTGCCACCTTAATGTCAGAAAAACAAGCAAGTCGAAACAAACGAAGGAAAGCCACTGAGAGGACACCACAACTAAGCCAATTGTCTTTCCAAAAAGAAATAGTGAAACCCATACCAAGGCAATACTGAATACGAGATCCAACCAAATCAATGGTCTAATAAATAAACTACCATGGCGATTTACCAGAACCATGAGTAACAGACGGCCAAATACAAGAAGGGGAGTAGTACTTAGACACAACAAGCTTCCGCCACAAAGCATCCTGCTCATGTAAAAACCGTCAAATCCATTTGGACAAGAGGGCAGAATTACGACATCAAAAGTTACCTAATCCAAGGCCGCCCAATAACTTGGGATGCTGGAGATTTCCAATTCACATTGTGAATCCCATCATCACCTCTAGAGCCCTCCCAAAAAAAATCACATACCGATTTCTCCAATCTTTTAATAACATCAGAAGGAGCACGAAAAAGAGATAGAAAATAGGTGGGCAAACTATTTTAAGCATTTTCCTTCAAAAGTTTGTGCAAATACAAATTTACCTTTTAACTGAGAGCTTAGCATGAACAGAGATGGTGTTAAAAAGCAATCAATAATGCAAATCATGGACGAGAATAATTGTACCTGCAGGTAGAAGAAGGATGAGATAACAGCACTCAGCCATAGGAATAACGCTACGCACATCAAGTAGGAGGATGATAAAATAAGCATCATTCCATCAAAAATAGCCCAGGGATGAGGCTTCATTGTAGAATTTGATTTGGGAGAATGGCCTTTAAAAGCTGATGTACCCAGCCCTTCAGAGTCATTCTCATGACTGGGATCTGTATCCCTGCAAGAAAATATGGCACATCAACAAGAAGTTGGAACTTTATCATCCCATGAGGTCTGCTAAGAGAAATACTTTCTATTAAGGGATTCCATAAACAAGAATTTTCATAACTGGCAACCTGATGAGAGATAATTCTTCACCAGGGTGAGGCATATCCTGGTTTATCCCTTCAGATAATCGTGCAGCGAATTCCATAAGTACAGCAGAAAAGAGGAGAAGAACTGCCATGACAGACCTATGTTACTTTTAGAAAAGAAGAAACAAATGTAACAGTCTTTCCTCCTCAAAACTACATATTGCTTGATGAAAAATCAAATTCACAGATTGAAAATAAGAGGAAGGAAAAAACAGATGGACCTACGTTATTGACCTAACAGGAGGAATTAATAGAAGATTGTACTTTTAAAAAGTAAAGAGGGAGGGAGACATACAGGGCCCCAACCAAGCCATTACTGTTGCAAATAGAGAACCGAAAAGTTGGCCGAGTGTGGCTCCAGCACCTATGAACCCAAATAATCTAGCACCTGACTGAAAAAAACAAACGTAAAAATCTGCAAGTACACAACCATATAAAGTGTGGGTGATTCGGTGAAACTGAAGATATACCTCACTATCCATGATATCAATAACTCTTGCCCAAGTTGAGGAAATTGTAATTAGATTAAGTAAAGCCACCTTCAAACGAAACAATTTTTTTCACCCATTCATTTCTGAAAGTGAATGTATATGCAAAAATAATAAGAGAATTTTAATACCCAAAGGAAAAATCCAATTCTGACTGATATGTAAAACCACCCATGTTTATCCCAACCTACAGAAGAAATAGAACTTGATTGGCCACCATAATCCTTTAGGTCCTCTTTTGCAGCAAAGAACATGGTAAAAAACCCCTAAATTGAAAACCAAAACAAAGTTAAAAAAAAAAAAAAAAAAAAGTATAATATTAAGAATATACCTAGACGATTAAATTTATCATAATCTATTTGTTTAAATTTTTAGGTTTAGATTCTTTTTTTTTTTTTTTTGTTGATATTCGTGAGTGTCCAGAATAGCTTATGCACACGTCAACTAATCTCACAAGACAACACACTTGACCCTACAACATTTTGGTGCTAAGAAAACTCATAGAATATAAAATCCTAGGTAATTGGCCACCATGGATTGACATTGAACCACGATAAGCTCATTTTTATTTAACACGAATAGATGTCTTGGGTTGAATCCTGGAAATATCATTTCTTCTCTACCCAATACTAACAATTCACATGTTGCAAACCTATTACTTTGAGCTAGCAATAGAGAATTTGATATCACAAGCTAATATGAACATACATAGTTCAACTGGTTATGGTTAGAAGTTGGAATCTCTATCCTCACTTGTTGTACAACTTTATAGAAAATAATAATAACAAAAAAATAACAAAATTATTGAGCAGATTGTCATATTACCTTTGAAGAGTGGCCAGTAGATGAAGATTGCCATAGAATGAAAAATACAACGAGTGATACACTAAAAAACCTGTGTATCAAAACCAAAGCCTGGAATTTCAAGAATCACAACTTACAGGACAATAAAGAACGACTTTATCAAAAATGGGAAAGCAAGACTTCCAGAAAAGTACCTTGCCTTTGGAAAGATTAGGCAAAGAAAAAATGTGAGAGGAAACAGGTGCAGCAATCAAAGTTAACACCAAAGACCCCACAAAAAGGCTCGGCAAATTCGACAAGCCCAAAGAAATCGCACCCTCATCGCGCAATGGAAGCACCACAAAATAGGCACTCAAAATCTAAGACAGAAAAAGAACAATGCAAAAATAAACTTGCAGAAAATGATCGATCAAAACAAGAAGAAACAGATGATTTCAAGAACTTACGAAGAAGAAGCAGAAGGCAGAGTGAAGCAGAGCTGAGATCTCATGAGGATGAACAGTAACGAACGCAGATACAAGTGCATCGAGACGAGACTTGCTGATTATGCTCATAATTTTGCAATTCCCGTCTTCAGAATAGAGATTGAACTGTTAATGGACAACGATTAAGAAGCAACAATTGAACAAAAAACGAATTCCCCAATTGCATCTACTGCCCTTGCAATTCAAAATTGTCCAAGAAAAGAACCCACGATTAATGGCAAACAAAGATTCACGAATTCAAAAACCCATATGAAAGGAATTGCAAAAGGAGGTTTGGTTCATTCAATTTAAAGGATTTAAGCACATGGGTCTGAAATGATGCTATATAACTTGATTTTGGGGGAGAAATTTAGGCAGTGGCCTCCATGGATGTTGACAAATGGGTTGCAAAGAGCAGACGAAAAGAAGCGTTAACGAAACAGAGATGGAAGAGAAAATTTGGGAAAGGAAAACAATTGGTAATAATAATAATAAGAAGAAGGAGGTTGTTTTCCAATAAAAAGAATGGGCTAACCTTTTTTTTATAAATGTTACTATTTATGGATGATAGACGACGATAGACATTTATTAGTGTCAGTTATAAAGGTTTTTTTTTTTAAATACTAAACGGTGGAGTATATGTCAATCTACTGAATGAAGATTTGAAAAATAGAAACTAATGAAGGTTTATTATGATCTATCGCAGATAGATTTGACATATTACTATACTTGAAAATATTTTCAACTATTTTACCATTTAAAACAATTATCCTAAATAACAATAGTGATGATAGGTTAAAATATCATTTTGGCCTATATTTAAAAACTTCTTCAATTCTAATGTGTTTCCATGTAAATTTAAGTTTTAGGCTAAATTATAACACTTCGTTTTGAAGTTAATATTACTCTCTAATTTTCAAAAGACTCTAAAAGCAACATTAGAATAGAAATTTTTTAGAATTTCAAATAAAAGTTGAGAGTTAAAACTGTGGCAATAACCTAAAATGATACGGTGATCTAAATGTTCATTTTAAGTCATTGTCACCATTTTATATTTCAATTTTTGTCAAAAAAAAAACCTAAATTTCTACTTCAAGGATAAATTCAAAAGTGATTATGAAAGTATGGAGGTATTTTTGAAATAAATGGCAAAGTTCAAGAATATTTTTTATAATTTAACCTAAGATTTATTGAAATATAAGGAGAAAACTTGGATATTTAAAAGTATGGAGACTAAAATTTGAACAAACTTAATATTACATAGACCAATATGGTATTTTAACTTAAATAATAAAATTATTTTGTGCACTTAAATTTTATGGCTTTATAAATTAAAATCTCAACGGTAAAATAATACCTTAAATTTTATCATTTATTTTAAAATACTTCTATTCTTTTAAAAGTTACAATATTACTCTATGTAAATTGAAGTTGTATCATTTTTAAAGTATTTATAAACTTGTGATATTGATCTTTATTTATTTTGTTTGAAAAATGCATAATATATTTGAAATATTTGTTGTTTTCTTTTTTCGTTTTTCGTTTTTCTTTCCTTTTTTTTTTTTTTTCTTTTTGGTGTATGGAGGCTTTTGGAAATATCTAGATGTTAATTTCATTTATGGATATTTTAAAATTGTTATTTTTTCATTTGAATTGTTTTAAAAGTTTTGTGGAGAAGTGATATATTATCCTTACAAATTATTTGTTAAACCTTATTTGATTTAGTTTTGAACAAAACTAGCTAACCTACTAATTAGGACTTATTTGATTTAGTGTATGTGATATTCACTTAGATTAATTGATTTTAACGTTTTATTTTTTTTAAAGAAAATGAATTTGCAAGTACATTTTTGTACTAGCCCTTTATTTATTAAAATATGTTTTCAAATGATTCCTTAGGTGATTATGGAATGAGAAGTAGATTAAACTTTATTTTGTAGCAGTAGTTAAGAATGTTTATAGTCTTGTGGGCCTTTTTTTTCTTGGAATATTTAGGGGAATTTTATCTTTAAAAATAATACTTATTTTTTATTATGAGTTTTTACTTCCACGGGAAAAGAACGTTGGTAGTTATTTTTTCTTTAAAAATTACCTGATAAGTTTATTGCCACTTTGGTTGATTTTGAAAGAATAATAACTCATTGAGGTTATTTTATGTGAAATAAAGTAAAAACCGTTATAAATGACAATATCTAAACAATTTTACCTTTAAAAAGAGCTTCAAATCATTTTCTCTATGTTTAATCATCAACAAAGTTACTGAAAAAAAATTGCATTGGGCTTGCTCTTTTTTCTTTTTTTCAAGAACAAGATTCCTAGACTATTTTCTGTATTCGATATTCTAAACTGCATAGATCATTACTTATTATATCAGATTTAAAATTAGGTAGTCAGAAATTTCTGTTACTTACAAAATTAAAATTTAACAATAAACGATCAAAATGAATATTCATAGTTGTTAAGTCAAAAAGTGTGGAATTAAAATTAATATACAAGTTAAGAATCTGAATCAGACTCTGATTCTGCATCTGGTTGTAATATTAATGGTTTAGCTCTGTTCGTGTTGGCTTCTAGAGGGGGAAGGCCATCATCATCACTCGAGTCGACCTCAGCAACCTCATCCTCTTCTTGTCGATTATTCTGTGCTTGCAGATTTTCATTTCGATCTCCAACAATTGCATTCTTGAAGATTTCTGGCCTGCAATAATTGGTAAAAAAATAGTGTGGTAAATTAACCTACCAGTTTTAGAAAAACAAAAAGTTGTGCGTGAAACCAGTTTTCTAAGATCTAAGAACAGGCTGGGCTGGGACTGGAATACACTACCCCATCCACGTCTCCATGAGGATTTTTCATCTCTGTTCGGAGATCAATTCCCCACATGAACGACTAGGGATATCGGATATCCAAACCAAACCAACTAACATTTTCCATTGTTTTATCGGATATCCGAGTGTGTTCAGATCAACGTGTGCGCACTTTAACCATTCTCATGAAACAATCTGACTACTACATTTTTTTATTGTCAAGATAGTTCGTAATATATTAAATTTTAAATAGGTGGCCGACATGAATTGACCCTATTTTTCTCTAATTTTATTATTTACATGATCAATATTAGCCATTAGGCCAACCTAGGATGATTTAGAGTGGTAGGTTTATTTCCAGTTTCAGCTTGCACCGTAGTAGAAGAAAAAAGCATTGACACAAGGGCACCACATGTACTAGTAATAGTGATACCAACAAGCTATTTTTTTGGTGCAAGACGCAATAGAAATAAAAATGTTGCATATCTATCTGGTTGTTTTCTTTATCGAATTTCAATCATATAAATAAATTAACCATCTGCTTCACCTTTTTCACAACAGTTAAGAACAAAGTTAATTTCATGCTTCTAAATATTTGCAAAGGGACATCTGTTAGATCATAAGCAAGACCCTCGTATTTGTTTCATCGATTAATAGAATCGCCAAAATTTACCAAGTAATGCCTAATCCATTTTAATGAATACGTTGAAATTTGATATAATAAAACATACCATTCTGGGGATTTTTGAAGCTCGCGAACTTGTTCAAAATATAGAACTCGAGAAACAATGCATGCCACCTTGCTTCCAGATTCAAGAGCATTCTTCTTTCCACTTTCATCAACTACAACGAAACTCCCTGCAATGATGGCAAAGCAAACAACACTTCTTTCAAATACCTATTTCAGTACTTCAGAAGCAATCAGTAAAGGCAGGATCTAAAGTTATGTTAGAGTAGTAATCTTAATTGTGGCATAATTATAATTAGGTTAAATTACAAGTTTAGTCCCTAAGCTTTCAAATCTGTATCAAAAAGGTCAATGAAATTTAAAAAATGTCTAAAATATTCCTAAACTTTAGAAATATCTAACAAGTCAACTTTTAATTTTGTGTCTAATAGATTCCTAACATATTTTTTTAATAAAATGAAAAATTAACTTATATAGGTCAAAGGCTTATTATACACAAAATTGAAATTTCAAAGGCGACATAAAGTTCAAAGTTTAAGGACCTATAAGGCAGTTTATAAATTTAAGAACCAAATAAATACAAATCTGAAACTAAAAGTTCAGGGACATATTAAATACTTTTAAAGTTCATGGAACAAATGGACAAAAACTTAAAAGCTTAGAGACTAGACATGTAATTTAACATTATAATTACTTGATAGTTTGTGGAGTGGTTATAAATAGTGGGAGTTGGGGAGTTCATATATTAGACAAAATTTTGGAAAATCAGTCCATTGTGAATTGTAGGAGGGAGAGATAGTTAACCACATTGTGAATTATCTTTGATTCTAGCTCAAAATGATGCGGTTCTTAAAACCCTAGATGGGGTTTTGGCTGCTGCTTTGCTGCCTGACCGTTACTACAGATGCAACTTACCTGAAATACAAAGACCCTAAACAGCCATTGGGTGCTAGAATCAAAGATCTTATGGGTCGGATGACTTTGGAAGAAAAAATTGGCCAAATGGTTGAGATTGAACAGAAAGTTGCAACCCCGGACGTCATGAAGAACTATTTCATTGAGAGTGTACTGAGCGGAGGAGGGAGTGCACTAGCGGAGAAAGCAACGGCGGAGACTTGGGTCAATATGGTGAATGAGATCCAATAGGGGCCTTTAGCCACCCGTCTTGAGATCCCTATGATTTATGGGATTGATGTTGTTCATGGTCATAATAATGTGTACAATGCCACTATCTTTCCTCAAATTGTTGGTCTTGAGTTACTAGGGATTTGGAACTTCTTAGGCGGATTGGGGATGCCACAACACTTGAAATCAGAGCAACTAGAATTCCTTACGTTTTTTCTCCATGTATTGCGGTGTGCAGAGATCCTAGATGGGGTCAATGCTACGAGAGCTATAGCAAAGATCATAAGATTGTTCAACAAATGATTGAGATTATACCTGGATTGCAAGGAGCAATTCCTTCTAATTCGCGAAAAGGGATTTCTTTTGTTGCGGGAAAACAAAATGTTGAGGCCTGTATTAAGCACTTCGTAGATGGTGGCACAACTAGGAGTATCAATGAAAATAACACTGTGGTTAACTATAATGGATTGCTTAATATTCACATGCCTGCATATTATAACTCGATAAAAAGAGGGGAGTTGCAACAGTAATGGTATCTTACTCGAGCTGGAATGGAGTGAGAATGCACGCCAACCATGACCTTATCACTAGCTACCTCAAGGACAAGCTCAAGTTCAAGGGTTTTGTCATTTTCGATTGGCAAAGGATTGGCAGGATCACCTCTCCTCCACATGCTAATTCTTCATATCCAGTTCAAGCTAGAGTTAGTACTGGAATTGACATGATTATGGTTCTTGAAAACTACATAGAGTTCATCGACGAACTAACTCACCAGGTGAAGAATAATATCATTCCAATGAGCAGGATCAATGATGCTATGCATAGGATATTAAGAACAAAATTCCTTATGGGTCTCTTTGAAAACTCATTGCCGAATAACAGCCTAGCCAACCAACTTGGAAGCAAGAAACATAGAGAAATGGTTAGGGAGGCGGTAAGAAAATCGCTTGTGCTATTGAAGAACGATCCCTCTGTCACGAGTCACTGCTTCCTCTTCCTAAAAAAGCTAGAAAGACACTAGTTGCAGGGACTCATGCCAACAACTTGGGCTATCAATGTGGAGGATGGACAATCACATGGTAGGGTCAAAGCAACAATGATCTCACTGTTGGTACTACCATCCTCAATGTTGTGAAGAATACGACCAATCCTGCGACACAGGTAGTGTACAACAAGAACCTAGATGCGGGATTTGTCAAGTCGAACAAGTTCTCATATGCCATTGTCATTGTGGGAGAGCCTCCATGGCGACAGCACGAATCTCTCCATTTCTAAACCCGATCCAATCACCATAAGAAATGTTTGCAGCAACGTCAAATGTGTCATCATTGTAGTCTCCGGTCACCTTGTTTTGATGCAACCTTATGTTGGAGTAGCCAATGCCCTAGTGGCAGCTTGGCTTCTAGGAACAGAAGACCAAGGTGTAGCTGACCTTCTGTTCGGTCTATTTTTCAAAAAAAAAAAAACAAAAGGAGGGAGAGATAGCCTCTAGAAAGGCTATTAGCAATATGATAGCCTCCTGAAAGGTTATGAGCAATATAACTTCTCTTCAATATTGGAGTACAATTTTAGTTGTTAGATTGAGATCCTAACAAATTATCCAAAATAACCTCTATCTCTATGTTATAATGAATATAGTCAAAGCTACTAAATGAAAGGGGAAGAAACAGTCATAACTAACAGTCAACAGCCGCAGTTTATGAATTCCTAGAACACTGAAAATGAAATAGCCTAGTTTCCAGACGTTCACAGTGAAGCTTACTGCATAAAACCTTGATATAAAGAGTGAGGCAAATGCAAAAAGGGATCTTTTGTTTTTCTTCTATCATTTCTTTTTGATAGTAGAAGATCTCTTGATTTTGTAGATTTTTTTTTAATAAAGAAACAAAGCTTTCTGTGAGAAAAAATGAACCTTGCTTACTTAGGAAGGCAATTTAATGCGATGGGAACAATGAGTTGAGTAGAATGGGTAATAGAACATACCTCGTTTTATCCACATACTCTTTTGAAACTTGGCAGGAAATAATGCCAGTGATTTCTCGCCTTGTGCATCCATTACCTAGAGATGATGAAGGAATACAAATGGTATTAAAGATTTTCCAAAATACAAAATAAAGTAGCCCGCTTAAAATAATTGGCAAATAATATACATCCTGGTTTCCTACAAAATAAAGAAATGAACAAATTATTGCACATGAAACAGAGAAACTGCACAGGTTATGGCTTGCTCCATATGAATGGTTAACTAGAAGTATGATTTCTACAAAGAAATTGCAACACAACAAGCGTATCAGAATCATTTATTTAAATAGTTTGCAAATATCTCAAATACACAACGCAACCCCACAATCAAACGTGCAAGAATTAAAACCTACAATTTTTAATTTTGAAAACAAAACATCGGTGGATAATTAACTGCAATTAAAGAAGTTTTTCATTCAGATTGATTGATGCAACGCAGTAGGCAATAGCAGATGCGCAAGATGGTGAAGTAAATAATTGACAAAATCAGAGAGAGGGAGCATAATCGATGAAATAGAAAGATACCTCGATTAGATTGGAACCACGAATTGAGACAACCTGCATAATGCTATGACCATCTTCGAGGCTTGCGATATGTTGCTCTGATGCCCTCTGCAAGTTCTTTCTTCCACCTTTCATGCTCTGACAGAGATTTAGCTTCAACTAGGGTTCTTCTTCTATACACATTTAGGGTTTAGCTCTTGCCATCTGCCGTCCAAATCAGCACCGCCGTCGACCAGTTCCTCCGTCGACCAGAGCCACGCAGCTGCCGCTCAAATCAGTCCCTGACCAGTTCAAACCGTCGACCAGAGCCACGCAGCTGCCGTTCAAATCAGCCCCGTCTTGTCCGATCCAGAGGAGTAGTATTGTCCGTTCACAGATCCGCTCACCACCGTTCACACCCGTTCACGACAGAACTGAAAGTTACTTGTCGCCGAACAGATCTGTCGTCATTCGTCGCTCGCACCGCCGCGCAAGCCGCCAACCTCTGATCTGCGCGCGTACAGGCCTCTTTCAGAACCACGGCTGCTACTGCCCAACGTACACGAGAAAGAAGGCAGAAGTAGGGTTAAATTCGTGCAAACGTTAAATTCAGCCGGTTTGGTTTGATAAAAAACGGTCCGGTTCACTCAAGCCTGATTGGTTTGAGTTTTGGTCCAAGTATTTGGTTGACCCACTTGGTTCAATGAAGCCTAGTTTGGTTCAGTGGTTTGGTTCATTTACTATGATTATTTCTAATGGCCAAATTTTGTAATAATTTTATCTGCATGAACTGTAATCTTCAAGGTCATAAATTTGCTAATTATCCTACAATTAAGTGCATATATTGTCACGAACAAGGTCATATTTTGGACAATTGTCCTACTCGACCACCTTCGCGCTCTAGGTAGATCCACACAATCAAAGAGTTTATCTAAAGCTGATTTTTCGTTTATTGCTTTTGTTGCCTCCTCTTTGGATGATCCTTCTTCTACTCAGTTTTCGCTCACTACCCTTTAAGAGTTACTTAAACAGGTGACTCTTATAATTTCCTTACCTTTGCAGTTACATTAGATCATTATTAGCTTCTTGATTCTACTTGTTGCAATCACATGACCTCTGATCTTTCACTTTTGTCTTCCTCAACTCCTGCTTCATCTCTTCCCCCTATTCAAGCCCCCAATGGAAATTTTATGTCTATTTCTCATATTGGTACTGTGACTACACCCACCATAACTCTTCTAAATAATTATCCTGTCCTTAACCTTAATTTTAATCTTGCTTATGTTGCCCAACTTTGTGATCTTGGCCTAATTGTTTCTTTTATCTTCTAATAGTTGTTAGGTTCATGATCCACACACGGGAAAGATAATCGGTACGGGTCACAATGTGGGATGATTGTTTGAGCTCACATCTCTTCGACTTCCTGCTTCCCCTTCTATCTCTACATCTGTGATTGATTCTGCTATATATCAATGGCATCTTCGCCTTGGTCATTGATTCATTGGAAATTTAAATAATGTTTCAAAATTTGATTCATTTGACTATTTAAATTGCAAACTTGCCAAACAACCTGCTTTGTCTTTCCCTAATTCATCATCTTCCTGTGATACATCTTTTGGCTTGATTCATTCTCATATATGGGGTCCTGCTTCTGCCCCAACTATTAATAGCTATTGTTATTTTGTCTTATTTATTAATGATTATTCTTGCTTTACTTGGATATATTTTCTTAAAAATCGTTATACCTTGTCTCAAGTCTACATTATCTTTGCCAATATGGTTAAACACAATTTTCTCGTACTATTAAAATTATTCGCACAGATAATGTTATGGAGTATAAGGATTCAATCCTTATCTCTTTTATCACCCAGCAGGATACCCTTGTTCAGCGTTCTTGCCTTCACACATCCCAACAAAATGGATGAGCATAACACAAAGGTCATCACATCTTAGATTCCGTGTCCAACTACTCTCTACATCCTATCCAGAGAAGTTTGGGATGAGGTTGTGCTCACATTTGTCTATGTCATCAACCCCTTTCCATCTTCCATTCTTTAGAACATCTCTCCATTCAAACGCCTATATGGTACTTCTCCTTCTTATTCTCACCTGAAAGTTTTTTGTTGTGCTTACATTCTAACCTCATGCAATTTCAATGTGAAACACAGAATAAAAAGGATAGTTAAAAAAAAGATTGGTATGTTTTTGTTATTTTTTTTTTTTCGTAACTTAAAAAACCCTTCCTAAGCTAATGAATTACTCATTCTTATAAATTTCCAAAATTGCAAAAAGTTCAAATGGTAAGTGAGGTTTGTTGGGAAGGAGAAGTTTACAAATATCAGGAGGATACAATATTTTTTTCTCTATTCTTCTCAAGGATTGGCTTCTACCCCGACTATTTTGTGCTATATTTGATTTCTTAACAAAAATGAACATAATAAAAATAAAACCTAAGGATGTGGAACTTCAACATTGAAGATGACTAACCTAAAGGCAATTTCAATATCAAAAGAGAGTCCAACGCTCAAAACCGAAATAAAAAAAAAGACATTAAGAATTGAAATCGAAGAATACGACCAACCTGAACACGACTACGATGTCGAAGAAGACTTCAACACTAATGAAGGAAATCAAAGAAGATGTCGAGGAGTGAAATAAAAGAAGACTTCTGTGCTAAAAGCACCAACTTGAAGACCACCAATGTCGGAGATGGCACTAAAAACATCGAATGGAAGATGTCGAAGACTGAAGGATGCCCAAAACGATTGTAAGCGATGCTAAACTTGTTTGGCTTAAGTTAGGGGGTTTTTTTTATTAAATTTAGTAAACAATTTTTATCTTATTTTATTAAAAATATTTAATGACAATTAATAAATGTCATAAATTGGTGATATTTAAAAACTATCATAAATGAAAAAAATTCAGAAAATTACATTTTTTTTTCTCGCCAAAAATGCGTGTTTTTCACATTTGTGACACATTTTTCTCTCTCCAACCCCAATTTTACAATTCAATTGTGTCATTGAAACTCAAATTTGTTGTAGTGCTTGTTTTGTCCTACTTTAGCTTCATAAGTACACCAAACTTGAACCACATGCTCGCCTATGCTGCTTTCTCAGCTATGGACTTGAACACAAGGGTTTTCATTGTTGGAATCCTATCTCGAAACGATTACGCATCTCCCATCATGTTATCTTTTGGGAACATAGTATGTTTTCTAATATATCCTTCTTTCATGCCTCTTTCACTAGTTCCTAACCATTCTTCACTAATCCCTCTAGTTATTTATTTCCCATATCTAATTCCCCATCAGGTCTCTGAGTCTGCTAATCCAGACTCTAACTCTGTTCTCCAAGACTCAATATTGACCCTCTGATAATCAACCATCTTCTATTGAACCTCCGCATATCCCCGAGCTTGATCAACCAGCTTCTGTCTCTGCTCTCCCGAATTTAACATCTGTCTCCAGTGCTAACCTTGAACCCAAAACTATTCGTCACTCCACTCGGGTAAGAGAGCCTCCCCATCATTTCCAAGATTACAATTATTTTTTAACTATTATGTCTCTAGTTGAACCTACATCTTATCATGAAGCTAGTACTAACCCCCTTTGGTAGCAAGCAATGAATGAAGAGTTTCAACTCTGGAAAAGACTCATACTTGGGACTATGTGGATTTGCCCCTGGCAAAAGAACCATTGGTTGTTAGTGGATTTATAAAATTAAAACTCACTCTGATGGGTCTATTGAACCATATAAAACTCGTCTTGTTGTAAAAGGTTATTCTCAAGAATACGACATTGACTATGAAGAGACATTTGCTCATATAGCTCAAATGGCATCTGTTCACAGTCTCTTAGCTATTGCAGCAGCCAAAAAAAATGAATTTAAAAAGAAAATAAATTTAATATTATTATATGTTTGTGTCTAACAGCTAGTTGCCTTTAAAAGAAAATGAATTTTATATTATATTATGTGTGTCTAACGGCTAGTTGAGTTTAAATCTCCACCCTTCAATTTTCTTTACCAACATCTAATGGCTCAAATTGAATTTAGTTTTTACCTACTCCATCCCTTTTTAAACACTTTATCTTCTCCAAATTTTCACAACAACAATTTTACATTATTTTTCAATCCTCCATAATTCACCAAGCCACCATTGTTGCTCTCTCTTCAAGCTTCAATTTTATTCTTTTCAACTTATTCTTTAGAGAGATATATTGTCTTGTGAGGATTGATTTGTTGAGTGCTACAAATTTGTAAATCTACTCCTTGAGAGAGTTTTCCTCATCTTGTTATTGATTTCCAAATTCATTATAAGGGTTGCTCTTCTTAAAAGAGTGTGGTTGTGACAGTTTGATCCTCAACCGTGGAAAGGATCGGGTTTGTTTTTGCACCTGGAAAAGGAACGTTGTAACTGTTCAACTCTAAGCCGTGGAAAGAGTCAAGTTCGCAGTGACATACCCAAGAGGAGCTTGGGAAGTGGATGTAAGCCGGTTGTGCCGAACCACTATAAAATTTCCGATGTCAATTAATTTATTATTATATTTTATTACATGAAATTAATTGCAAAATTTATTCCTTGAAATTGATTGGTCATATTTGTTTATTTTGATTGGTAGTTCTTAAATTTGCATATCATTTACCAATCTTATTATTAGAATTAAATAGAGTGCTTAAAAGTATTAGTTTTAATTTCTTGGTTATTTTGGATTGAATTTATTTTTGTAAAATTCTTGTTTAAATTACTTATTAGCAAAAAGTTTATTAATTTGTTTAATTTGTCCCACATTAGGAAAAAGTTTTCATTAGCTTAAATAAACCCTATTCACCCCCTCTAGGGTTGCCATACCGATCCTACATCAGCTTGGATTTACTTTTGGTCCCCATGATACAACTCTATTTCAATGTCAGACTCCTCAGGGTATTGTTCTTCTCCTCCTTTATGTTGATGATATGATATTATAGGTGATGATCCTTAGGTTATATCTGATTTGCAAAAATACCTAGAGAAACACTTTGAGATGAAAGATTTAGGACCACTTAGTTACTTCATTGGACTTGAGGTGTCATCCTGCTCTGATGGGTACTACTTGTCTCAAGCGAAATATGCCTTTGATCTCTTGGATTGGTTGTGTTGGGACTGGTGTCTTAAATCTCTTAAGGGTTCTTGTAGTTTGTAATCTTTCTAAATACAAATTATTTATTCAAAATAAAGAGTTATTTTATTCGATTATGTTTGTATGAACCCAAATCCAATAAACTAAGATCCAAGGTTATTTTATGTAAAATTAAACATGTATGTGGTAGACATACAAGTGGATCATGTTTAAGTAATAACCTAAAAGGTCTATAGTATAGGGATAAAGTTGGGTGCCTTATTCTGGTAAGGCTATGAATACAACCCACTTTATAATTGTTATAAATGTAGTAAAGTGTTACAAATGATGTAATCCTAATCGTTCATGTGGAGACATGCGAGTGGGATATCCTATACAAAGAGTTTGTATAAGACCGGATTGCGAATTGTTTAATATCTCTTTATAACACTGTTAATTAAAGAAATTAACATTTCAATAGGATGACCATAGGTGACTAAACCTTAGTCTTGATTGAGTTATGAACTTCTGCCTATGAAGGCAATACTTTGATCTGTATAGATGAGAGTGGTCAGATCGCCGACTCAATATGTCTACCATTTTGGAGATTTGTCTGAATAGAGAGCTAGGAACATATCATCACAAGATGGAATTCACTTCTTCCCATCTTTAGGGTAAGTAGATAATTGCGCCCTTAAGGAGATTTCATGTCTTGAACAATGAGAACTCACCCTCTCACTGATCCAAGAGGGGTTAGTTTATAGTTGAACTATAAATTTTTTGTTCATTAGAAGGATAAATGGTACTTAAGAAGTTAGATGTAACTACAGAGGTAAAACGACAATTTGACCCAACTATAGTTACAGGCACTTACTATTGATTGATTATATCCGTGGACACAAAAATATATCTATAATGCGAAGAGTGTAGTTGTGGGTCTTCAGTGGAATGATCTATCGTTAATGAATATTGATTAATTTAATTAAAAAGTTGAATTAATTAATCTCATATATTGGAGCTTCTAATCTGTAGATTCATAAATTCCCTTACTAGTTCATTAAGGGTTAAATAAGAATCAATTATTTTTTTGGACTAATTTGAATTGTTCAAATTAAATAAGGGAATCGATTGTATATATGATGCAATTAATATAATGTATATAGATATATTATAATATAAAGTTAATTTTGAATGAGATTCAAAATTTAAACTTTATTATATGAGAGAGATACATATTTGAATAAGATTCAAATATTAATTATATGAATAATATTCATATAAAAACTATAGGTTCAATTTAATATGAATATAATTCGTATTAAAACCATAAGTTATGTGAGAGAGCATTATTTGAATATGATTCAAATTAAATTAAATATGTGATATTTAATTTATTAAATTTTATTTAATAATGTATATTAAATATGATTTAATATATTTTAATTAAATTAATAATATTAATTTAATATTTTTAAGGGCGGTTTTCAAATAAAGAAAAATGAGTCAAACTATTTACAAATTATTATAGAAAAATTTCAATGTCTATCTTTGATAGATAGTGAAATTTTTCTATATTTGTAAACGTTTGATTTTTTTCTATTTACAATAATTTTTCTATTATTAAATTAGATTTAATTTTATTTAATTAAAATTTAAAATAACTCCCACGAACTCCAAATCCTCGAACTCAACGTATAGAGAAACCAAAGGACACCACCAAAATGATATTCCTTACAATTCTCAAGATAAGAACCAAATGAGTTGTGGGCTCTTTGATTTTTTGTAAGGGAAGCAAGAATTATTCTGCACGTTGAGGGAGTTACTCCCTTCTTCTTCTCTCACATAATAATACGTAAAATAGATTGTAGAAGAAGAAAAATTTTAAGGGGCGTGACTTCCAAGTTTTCTCTACATTCTAATTCTCTCAAACTCTCACAAGAATTCTTGCTTCGCTTACCAAAAATCAAAGAGCTCACAACTCCTTCGATTCTTATCCTGAGAATAGTAAGGAAGATAATTTTGGTGGTGTCCCTTAGTTTCTCTGTACATTGAGTTCGAGGAAGATTTGGAGTTTGTGAGTTTGGACGAAGAAAAGAGAGATCTACCTAGAAGATAGTCTTCAAAGGTAAAATATACTTTCTTCCTTAAATCTTCTTTCAAAGCATGTTGAAGTTAAATTGTTTATCATGTATGTTCTTTATTTCTATGTTTTTTTTATGTTTTCCAAAACAGAATTCATTGGCACAAGGCGATTAAATGCTTTCGTAAGGAATTCAATTCCTTCAGGTCGGGCATTATTGACTTTGCCATGTCATCAACACCACTGGATCCGAATGTTTGCTTGACTTCATTCGATGGTGTTCCTCTCGAAGATGCCACTTTGTATCAACAACTGGTTAGCAGTCTTATTTACCCCACTGTGACCCACCTAAATATTGCATATGTTGTTCATATTGTTAGTCAATTCATGGTTGTTCCCTAGTCTATACATTTTACAAATGTTCTTCGCATTCTACGATATGTCAAAGGCACTCTTGGTCATGAACTTCAGTTTTCCTCTTAGTCATCCTTAATGTTATCTGGCTACTCAGATGCTAATTGGATTGGTGATCCCACTTATCGACATTCCACCACAGGTTATTGCTTTTACTTGGGGGATTCTCTTGTTTCTTGGCGAAGTAAGAAGCAAACTATTGTTTCATGTTCCAGTACTAAATCTAAATATCGTGCTCTTGTTGATGCTACTTTTGAGTTACTATGGCTTCGTTGGCTTCTTATGTATATGGGTGTTCCTGAGCAGTTAGCTATTATACTTCATTGTAACAATTGCAGTGCTATCTAGATTGCTCACAATGATGTATTTCATGAACGTACCAAACATATTGAGAATGATTGTCATTTCATTCGTCACCATCTCTAGAGCAACACTCTCATCTTACGATCCATCTCTACTACTGAACAACTTGCTGATATCTTCATTAAGGCATTGTCACTAGTCGCTTCACTCAGCTGCTTCACAATCTCAAGTTGGTCTCTACTCTACCTCCTTGAGCTTGAGGGAGGGTATTACCATATATGAATTTTATGAGTTGTAAATGATCCTTAATTTAGGCTAGACTTAGACTTCCTTACTTATTCTACATTTTGTGCATAATTACTCATGTATTGTTCATTATAAGTCATCGGATTAATCAATAACATATCAATATTTTCACACTTGAAATGTCCAACCCCAAATCATTTTTATGTGTTTTAGGTGATTTAGAGTAGGTTTAGACATGTTTTAGATAGTTTTGGGAAAATTACCTTTTTAGTCCCCAAGTTTTGAACAATATGTGCGTTTGGTCCCTAAGTTTTAAAAATATACTTTTTTAGTCCCTCAGTTTATAAGAATAGGTCCATTTGGTCCCTGAGTTTTCAAAATAAACCTTTTCAGTCCCTGAGTTTTTAAAAATAGGTCTAAAAGGTCCTCCGAGTATTTTTTTTTCTTTAATTTTTAAAAAATAATTATATGATATTTAAAATTAGAAAAAATAGTTTTAGAGACGAAATGGTTTTTAAAAATTATTCTTATAATTTAAAATGTCATGTTCGAATTTTTGTTCGTTATGGTGGAGTATGGAGAATATGGGATGGGAGACGAAAAAAATATGACGAATACTTTGATATATTGAGACTTGTAATTCATGTATATATTATTTGAAGAATTCAATGATAATGTGTATACCCTTATTCTAAGTGATCTTTGATTTTGTCCATACATTGCAAAGTGTGTTTCATACATCTCCAACTATAATGAAAATATCTAAAGTGTTCAACAACATTTATACATCGATCTCTTGTTTGCAGCAATTGCATACCCACTATTTGAAAGTTGTTGCGGGATATTACGAGATATTGCAAGATGTTGTGAGATAAAAAACAGTACCTTAAAAACAACAAACCAATATCCATACCTACCCTAAATCACCTAAAACACCTATAAAAATGAGTTCCAATTGATGTTTCAAGTTTGAAAATTGTTGCGAGATATTGCAAAATGTTGAAAGATGTTGAGAGATAAAAGCAGTAGCTAAAAAACTAGTAAACAAAGGTTCATACCCACCCTAAATCACCTAAAAACACCTATAAAAATAAGTTCCACATTCTAAAATGATTTTAAAAATCTTCTACTCTCATTTTCCTCTCAATTTTTCAATTATTAGCTTACACCAATTTCTTACCAACTAAAATTTTAAGTTAAAGCATAAAATCTCACAAAATTCTAAAATCAAAATCTCCCATTAAACATACCAAAATGATAAATAGTCAAATAAAAAAATGTAATCGGTTATTAATACACACTCAACTACTAACGTTTTTTTTTTTTTTTTATCATTTTGGTATGTTTAAGGGAAGATTTTGATTTTAGAATTTTGTGAGATTTTATGTTTTAACTTCAAATTTTGGTTGGTGAGAAAATTAGTATAAGTTAAGAATTGGAAAATTAAGAGAAAATAAGAGTATCTATATGAAAAAAAAATGAGAATATCTATATAATTTATTTTAAAATTTATTCTTTTCAAACTTAAAACTTTAAACAAATTGACCACTATATTAACGTTAGGAGCAATTATGAACATTTCTCTCTCTTAATTTTAAAGTTATTTTTGCAATGAGGTATATATATTCACAGTAAAGGTACTTTTAAACTTTTTTTTAGTTAAGGGTATTTTTGAAACTTTAAAAAAGTTTAGGGCTAATTTTGAAACAAAACTTTAACCTTTCCATCCAAAACTAACGGTAGGAGTATTTTAAAATTTAAAGGTATTTTTGAAACTTTTGAAAGTTTGGGGTATTTTTGACACAAATTGCATAGTTCAAAGGCATTTTTTATAATTTAGCCTATAAAATTTAAATGAAAAGAAAAACAAAAAGAAAAAAAGGCCGAAACCCTACTCTCACTTCTCTTTTCTTCCCACCCCTTTTTCTCTCTTCCTTCTCCTCTCCCAGTGCGTTCAATCTTCAGTTTCGGAGCTATGGGGAAGAAATCAAAGGGGTCTAGGAAGGGGAAGAAAGCATGGAGAGCAAACATAAGCACTGCTGAAATTGAGGATTTCTTCGAGAAGTCCACAAAGGATGCTCTCTCCGGCGGCTCTCTTTCCGCCGTTCCCAGCGATTCTCTTTTCGTCGTCGATAAGTCTCGAGGTATTGCCGCTTCTATTTTTCTTTCTACTTTCCCCCTCCATACCCATGCCTCTTTTGACTTCGCCGGTTTTTGTTCTTCTTCTAGCTCTCTTGGGTTTTGCTTTCTTAGTTGATTTTGATGTTATCTTTACATTGTTTCTATTGGGTTTTGTGGATGTTAACTAATTCTCAATAAGTCATTAAAGGTCTCTGAAATTTTGTTTGACGCTGAACTGAGTCAAATTCCAGCTACAAGCCTCCTAGCTCATCCTATATTCACCCATATGTTATAAATGAATACTTATAATTGAGAAATTTTAATAGTCTTTCTTGTATTACGAGAACTTGGATTACCCAACTGAAATTAAGCAAGATATCCGTGCATAAACAATTACATATTTTAGAGATGTTAAATTCTGTCTCGATTTGCACTTGGTTCTTTGAAAGAAGAATCTATTTCCTTTCCTCTTAATAGGAGTTAAAACATGTTAGTCTTGGACCCTTTCTGTATACAATTACCGATGATTGGATGGTATTCTTAATGAGGTTTTATGATAAACATGGGCAGAGGTTAGAGTTTTGGTCGTGTGCTTTACCTTCTAATGTATTTGTTTGCTTTGACTTGGGAGCTCGAGCCTAGATTAAACGTATATTTGTTTCCTTAAAAGTATAAGCTGATTTCCTTAAACAGAACATTGAATTTTGATAATCATATCGTATTATTGTCATTGTTTGCACTAGTTATTATTATTTCTTTGTTTTTCTTTATAGATCTTTCAGTGAAGCGGAAAATAGAAAAGAAGCGGGAAAAAGTCCTTTACTGTGACAGCATATTAACGAAGAACCCATTTGTCCAAGCTGTGCCTTCTTCAATAAATAAGAAATCCAAGAAAAAACCGGAAGAGGCTTCCTCAGTTAAAGAAATCTCTCAAGATGGTCCCAAGGTTGGCATGCTTGATCTGTGGGATGATAAAGGTTTTTTTTCTTTTTCTCTCATTACTATTTTGATGTGTATCTCACTTTTGTTCTTAACAACCATTTTTAGTGAAAAAAATGAAATGATCAAACATTGCACTACTTGTTTTTGGTGCACTGCAGGTGAGGTTAGAAGCAAAAAAATCAGTAAGGTATGTTCTTTTACCTGGTTAATTAATAATGAGTCTTATATTTTATTGTATATTGTTTATGTCATAAGTTAGAGGTCATTGGTCTCAAATATAGTAATATCGATTTATGAAAATATTAGACTCATGTCCTTATGTGAAAAGGGGGGGAAAAAGAAGAAAAGAGGATGTTGGAAAAGAAGAATTATAAGAAAGAAAGGGGAAAGAAAGTATAGATTTTGTTGCAGGAATGTAACAAAGTAATTGTTGATGCAATCTTGGACAGAAATCAAAGCCATCTATTATTCCAGCAGTAGAAGTTGAGCCCCCGGGATGTTCGTTCAATCCATCGCATGAGAGTCATCAGGTAAGATGTAACAATTCCAAGCATTGTTTCTTGAAGAAGAAGTTAAATAATGTTGTTGGGTAACGTTTTGATAATAGATCGTTAAAAGTGTGCTTTTCCCCTTCAAACTCTTTATCATATCTGTTTTTTACTTAAATTTTCCCATTTCATGACTCAGGATGTACTTGCCCAAGCTGTTGCACAAGAAATGCAGAAAGTATATCGTAATGAACTGGGGCCTGCGCCAGTTCCTTTAACAGTCCCAGGAGAAGTTATTAGTGAAGAAGATGTGAGTACATTGACCCATAAACTTGAATTTTATTGGGATACTTATCCCAATGCATAAAATCTAATTCTTCCTTTTAGTTTCTTTTCTTGATTTCATAGATTATCTTCAATTCCTGTTTTGCAGATGTTGTTTTTGGATGCTGATAATAACACTGATGATGAAACCAATTTGGACGAAATGGATCAGGATGAAGATAATGAATTAGAAAAAAGGTTTCGTTTATGGGATCTAAACTATTTTAAAGATTGCATATTTTTCCAAGTAGTTTGGATCAATTTTTTTGGCTCTCTTATGCATAGTTTTCTGTTTCTCTATATTTGAATATACACTATTGACTTACTGTGTGAATCTATCAGAACTTAAAACCTTATGTTCTTCATTTATTATTGGGATTGGGATTGAGCAGATCTTGCTTACATGTGCATTTGGATTGTATGTCCTTGATGGTTTATCTCTCTAACTTGCTTGCTTTGTGAGAGTAAAATAAAATGTTTTAAGAATTCTATTCACCGACATTCTAGTATTTTAAAGAATAGGAAGGTTACTGGAGAAGTTGGGATTGGGTAGAGATTAGATCATTGTGAACCTTGGTCATTTTCTTTGAAAACAGATCTTATTCTTTTGGTAACTACTAGTCTGAGAGTTTTCTTTTCCTTTATTTACCTTTTATTCTAATTTTAATTTTATTCCCTGGGCTTTAGGTTGGGTTTAGACCTCTGGACTTTCTATTTTTTTTTAAATGTTTTTGCGCTGTCAATAATAATTGTTCTTAAATTTATATTTTATGATGGTGAATTTCGAGGTGGTATCATTTAAATGAATTAAGCTTTTGTTGTTCAGGCCTTTGAAGATGAGAAGGGTGACTCGAGTTGAGTTCAATAAGAGAGCTAGGCATAAAGAAAAGGTCAGAAAGGAAGCCGAAGTAAAGAAGTTGGAAGGAATTTCTAAAGAGATTGACAGGTAAATTAGTATCTTTGCTCTTCCATAGTTATGAAACATCCACAAGTTGAAAGGTGTTGTAAAAAAAGAGAGACAAACGTTCTATGTAACTGAGCTTTTGCCCTTGTGGATGTAGCTTGCCGGATATCATTCAAGAAATAGCCAAAGAGGACGAGGAGAGAGAAAATAGACGTATCCGACGAACAATAGCCAAACAGGAGCGATTAAAGTCATGCCCACCTCGCTTGGGAAAGCACAAGTATGTAGTATTATATTGATAATTTGATATAATTCATGTCACTACTATTACCTTTTAAATAATTCTTTCTATTTCTTATTTATTGTTTTTTGTTTCCTTTTTCTAAATAATGAGCTATGGAATTGCGTTCAGTAACTGTTTCTTGTTTGTTTCAATTTTTTAATAAAAAAAACTGAAACATGTTTGATGAGCGTTTCTATTTGTTTTAAGAACACAATTTTATTGATTGTTCTCTTAAATTGTAACTTCAAAATGTAAATTTTTTATATGAAAATATGTTTTTAAAAATTAAATATAAATAGATTTATGTTTATATTTATTTCTAGACGTTTAACCGACTCGTGCTAGAACAATATTAGAACAAGAAATTTGTGTTTTGAATTGCATGGTGGTGTTACTTTCAGGTTTGAGCCCGCTCCAGTTCAAGTTCTCCTATCCGAGGAAATAACTGGATCGTTTCGTAAGCTGAAGGTGCATTCATTTAATTTCCATATTTATCCTCCCTGAATAGTCTCTCTATCAAAACTGTTGTTTCTGAAATATAGATGTGAACTAAAAGAACGTTGTGGTTTGTTATGTTGTATAAATATATAGGGCTGTTGCACCCTTGTGAGGGACAGGTATAAGAGCTTAGAGAAAAGAGGAATAATTGCCCCTACTGCCAAGAGCAGAAGGTTAGTTATTAGTTCTTTTCACAGTTCACTCCATTTATGAAGGCTTCAAGCACAACTTCCTTACAAAGTTAAACTCTTCTTTTTTCCGATTGGTTCAACAGGAAATAGGATCAGATTTGTTCTATTGTTGAACTTGAGAGACGTGTATGGCGAATTCGACGAGATTATCGGTGATAGTTATAGTTTAAACTTTAAAGCAACAAGATTGAACTAACTCATATACGCCCCAATGGAAAAAGCCTTTGAGATGTAGCTTTTTGTAGTAAAGCAGCTTCTTGTTTCTATTTTCTTTTATATATAGTTCTAGTCCTTAAATTAAGGAGTGAAGGATTTAGTTCATAATTTAGCCAAGTACTATAGAGAGATGTAATTTTATGTTCATCAGTCTTTCAATTTTGAATTGCTATTTTCTTCAGAATGCCTCTCCATTTCTTTCCTTCTCAAACGGAATAACATACTAGAATTGTAACTTGATTCACAAGTTTGGTGTCAAACATTCAAAATTGTCAATAGGTCTTTTTGACTTAGTTTTATGTTTGATAGATCCTGAATTAAAATAAAAAAATGTCTAACACAAAATTATATAAACTAAAATATTTGGATTAAGTTTTAGGGTACCCTAGTATTTTAGAACCTAAATTTATTTTAAAACCATTTTTATATTGTGAAGTCATAAAAAGTGCTTCAAATTTTTTAAATTTGCAATATAATGTTTCAAAAATAAAATTAAAAAAACACTTGTATAAGTTTTTTGTTTGGTTGAATTTAGTGTTGATTCAACCTTGGGAGTTGGGGGTGCTGAGTTGGTTATATAGGAAAATAGAGGACGAGTGAGAAATAATAAATACTGTAGCAAATAATTGTACATTCAATTATTATATTTGGTCTCAATTATTATATTTGGTACCAAAAACATGGAATGAGCTGTAATAATCTGCTCTACAAACTTTTAGTTGGTGACTCAAATGACCCTTTAGTTTGTGAAATTTAGTAAAGGATTCTAAAATGTTTGTGGACTATTAGTTGACTAATAAAAAATGACGTAGATTGACTATTTATTGATACTATTTATTGATAATATTCTTGACCGCAGAATGCATCCGACAGGGTGTATTGGTTGCTAGTGTACCCTAGCAACATCAATCGGAGTCTTAAAGAATACAAGACCATTCCAATTAGCAAAGACAATATAGATCTCTTTAGAAAATCCTCTAAATTGGGTGTAAATTTCAAAGTTTTGGGATTTTTGTATGGATAGCTTCTGTTCAAGGGCGCAAATGAAAAATGACCCAAGGTTAAAAAAAAGATGAAAAACGACTTTCTGCTGACTTCAGTCACATGTGAAAGTACTTATTTGACCTCAAAACGAGTGCAAGGGCGTAACTCTTGCTCTTTCCTCTCGATCGAGCTTCTCGCTTCTCGCTTTAGTTCTCCATCAGACATAACTTCAATCTTTTCTTCGATTTTTTTCCTTGTTTGGATTCTCGCTCCTTCCTCTAGTTCCTCATTAGACACAATTACAATTTTTTTTCGTGAAAAAACTACCGAACGAAGAAGGGAGAGAGAACAAATCTACCGAACGAAGAAGAGAGAGAAAAAAGGGAGAAGAAGAAGAAAAACACTGAAAAAAAATAGAAGAAGAAGATGAAAAAGACGACATCGCAGAACCAACAAGAAGCGGAAGAAGAAGCGGAAGAAGAAGAATGCAAAAGAGAAGAAGAAGACGAACACAGAAAAAAAGGTACATAATTTTTTTCCAATCGAACAGCTGCAAAACGAAGAAGAAGAAGAAGAAGAAGGAAGAAATGCATTTGGAGTTAAAGTGATAATTTTTCATAGTGCTAACATAAGGAAATGGCTAAAATTGATTTGGATTTAAATTTGAAGTTAATTTTCATTTAACCTCGATAAAGAGCCCACTATGCACTTATTCCCAAAGTTCAGTACAACTCGAATTAAAAGCATGAGGCAGCTATGGAGACTGCACATGCATCAACCAAGGAATTGAAATTAAAATCAATTAGTGGACGTGGAGGGGGAGGGGGAGAGTGGGAAATATATGAAACTTGGAGAATAGCAAATATATGAAATTCGAGAAATTGCGTTCCCTAGCAAGAGTTCTCTCCGGACTAATAAGCTGACACAATTTTTTGAAATTCCTATTGAAGTCAAATGTATGAATGTATATGTTTACAGATGTATATGGAAAGTCTCAACCTCAATTATTTATCAGCAAGCAATAAGAGACCTGATTACATGACAACAACGAAAAGATAATATTAATTCGTTGGGGTCAACATTTCAGCAGGTTGTAAGTTTGTAACATGAACAACGGAGTGTATTTCAATGCTTCGAGGCAAGGTACATGATAAGTGTTGGTGAAAAAATATTGAAAAAAGGATTTTTAAAAACAAAAAAGAAAAAAATAAGGTTTGGAAAAGTGAGAATCCCACGTTGTTTAGTTTAACATTGGGACCTTACTTTATATACCATTCCCTTTAGTAGTGGGCTTGGGCCCAAGGGGTACCCATGCCTTGGTAAGGGTGAGAAGATAGACAATGATGGGCTTGGTGGCTTCTCCACACGCACCACCGTCTAGTCGGACATGGCGTTTTACCGTCTTGCCCCTTGCTGCATTCATCGCGGTCAACCAGTCTTTGTGCACAACTTGCGATGGTTGGACCTCGAAAATTTTACTTTCACAAATTCCTATATCGAGCAATATAGAAAGAGTGAAAAGAGTTCGTTCATCGCTTCAGTGTGCCCATAGAAAAACATTGTAGGTGCGTCTATATGCCTCTATTAACAACCTTTGTTTAGTCATTTGTTTACGGGTGATAGGTGTAAGTAGATTGTGACCCCACTAACGATGAGGCAGACAGTGCAAGTGGCGACACATCTGACAAAGACAGAGGGCCGAGAGAAGTGGCGAAGACAGAGGGCCGAGAGAAGTGTCGTGGTGCCGTACAGAAGTTGTGTGCCCAATGGACGAAACAACTCCTCCCAAAATATAGAGTAAAAAATTTTATCCCGATCCGACGCAATATTATGAGAATAACCATGAAGTCAAACAATTTCCTTAACAAAAAGAGCAACCATTAAACTTGCAATAAACAAGTGTTTAAGGAGTAGGAATTGAACATATTTAGATGAAAGCCGATCCACCACCACCATAATTATGTCATATCCCCTTCATCCACCGTAATATCCTCCCAAAGTTTGTCTAGAATAGACAAAGTCTGTAGAAGTCCGGCTAGAGCCAACATTAAATACTTAGCCTGTTGCACATTCAACACTAATTTGCCATGATAGCCAATAAGTAACTCACCCTTCAAAGAATATCTTGGAGGTACCTGCTGTCCCTTTAATAAATTGTGGTGAACTTCATTTAAGGTGTTCGCACTAACCTACTCGAAATACTAAAGTATTTAGGCCACCAACTACACATAATAACCCAAATTCTTCATGGGTTGGTGGTAATCGAGATAAGGCATCAGCTGTCGAGTTTTCTAGTCCTGGTTTATATTTGATAGTAAAATCATAATCCAATAGTTTAGAGTCTATTTGGTTGACCATTCAAATTCTATTTTATGTTTTTAAAGAGCATTTCATAGTCAAAATGACATTACCAAGAACTCATAATGTCCCTTGTATGTGTTCTGAATTTCGTCTTGTATACATAAGAAGGTTGTACACGTATGAATCTGATGATACCCCAATTTAAAATCAATCTTCCAAAAGACCGAAGTACCAAATAATTCATCAACCACTGGTGGATACTTATCTAGTGGTTCCAATTTGAAAGAAATGTTGCAGGTTGGAGGAAATTTGGAAGTGAGAATTGACAAAGAGGCTAGTGTTATTGGGCACTTCTAATTTTTTTTAGCTTGATACAAATGATAAGACATCTCTTGCCTATTTATACTAGTTGGCACGGGTTAATTAGATAATGAGGGTGATTTTGAGAAAAAATTAGTGAAAATGGGGATTTTTAAAATTATTTAGAAAAATAAGACAGTTTTTTTTGTATCTTTTAGTGAAGACTCTTCTTGAAATTGAAATGGGACCCTAACCATGAAGGAAATGACAATTGTTGTGATTTCTTTTATTTTTATTTTTTACAAATTCATTTTCTTTAATTTTTTAAGGAAATATAATATCATTCTTTTTTCTATAATTATTTTCTTATTATATCATATACTTTTCTTTTTATTTTTTTAGCAAAATTAAATTAAATTAAAAATATTATATATTTAATTATTTTATTTGTAAAATAATAAACTATTATATATGGATAAAGATAATATCACTATTTTTCTTTTATTTTACATCATATTGTAGTTTTATTTTACTAAATTTGTGAACTATGTAATATTTAAAAAGAAAACTACGATATGATATAGTAAAATAAATTTATTGCATAGCTAAGTAAATTCTAAAACCTCGTTATATGGAAATATCAAAAGTTCTAATTTTTTTTTTTTCTAATATATGACTAATCCTTCTAAGTAAAATTAGTGGATAATTATATTTTTGAAAAAAATACCCTTTTGGTCCCTAAGTTTTAGATTTAGTTTGTATTTGATTCCTATGTTTCAAAATCTTACACTTATGTCCTTGAGATTTCAATAATGCTCAATTTTAGTCCTTTAGATAATGGGCAGTTTGATTTAAGGATTTATGAAATTAAGCATGATAATTTTATATAATTGTAATAGATTAATTAATTAAACAATAGATATCATTCAATACATTGATAAAAAATAATTAATTAAGAATCAATCATAATCTTAATTATAAAAATTTAAAAATTGAGTAATTTATAATTAAAACTAACCAATTAATGTATTTAATGAATGTTATATTAATTATATAATCTATTACTTAATCATTTTTTTAATTAATTAAGTTTAACACTAGTAATTTTAATTTTAATTAAATAATATAAGAAAATATATTTTAATAAATAATAGATTATATAAAAAGTGAAACAAAGTGATAAAAATATGATATCTTAATAAATAATACTAATTTTTTTTTATAAATATGATATATTAATAATGAATGAAGTAATAAAAAGTAATCATAATAAATAATTAATTTATTATAAATAATCAATATTGATTATATGTTCATAATGAAGGATCAAATTAATAAAAAGTAATCTAACACATCACAAAATGACAAACGAACTCTTAGACATTTGACAATGAAATTCTTTCTGAATGGAGAGATGTTGTATAAAAGAAATCATGATATGGCACTTTTGAGATGTGTAGACGCCATTGAAGCCAATCGGATTATGAAAGAAGTCCATGAAGGAATTTGTGGCTGTTGATTATTTCCTATTTTGTTAATATTTTTTACTGTATTTATTTTAGTATATTTGCCATATTTATTTTTTCTTTATTTGTAATTGGGTATTTCTTCTATTTAAGAAATACCTCTTTGCCTAATGAATAATAAGAGAAAAAAATAATATTTTACAGCATGGTATCATAGCAACAAATTTTGAAACCCACTGTCCAAATAATTACCATTCGACTTGATGGGGATAATTTTCTTTGTTGGTCCCAAAGTGTTCGGATGTATATTCGTGGACAAGGGAAGGTTGATTACATAACTGGAGAAAAAACTGCCCCTAGCCCAGATGACCCTTCATTTGCTGGGTGAGACGTTGAAAACTTCATGGTTATGACTTGGCTCGTAAATTCCATGGTTGACGACATCAGCTGTAACTATGTTACTCTACTACCAAGGAATTATGGGATAGTGTGACTCAGATGTATTCTGATTTGGGCAACCAGTCACAAGTGTTTGAGTTGAATTTGAAATTGGGTGATATACGACAAGGAGGTAACTCAGTCACACAATACTTTCACTCCCTGAAAAGGATTTGGCAATACCTTGATCTCTTTGATACGTATGAGTGGAAGTCTACAGAGGACCAAAAACACTATAGAAAAACTGTTGAAGATGGTCGTATTTACAAATTTCTTGCCGGCCTCAATGTTGAGTTTGATGAGGTTAGAGGTAGAATACTTGGGAAAACTCCCCTTCCAACTATTAATGATGTTTTTTCTGAAGTTCGCAGGGAAGAAAGTCGCAGGAACGTAATGATTGGAAAAAAACCCATTGAGTTAGTCGAGAGCTCTGCGTTGGTAACTGAACATACTGCCATGAAAGCCTCTGATAATTCCAATAGGACACATGAAAAGCCTCGGGTCTGGTGTGATCATTGCAATAAACCTCGACATACACGTGAAACTTGTTGGAAACTTCATGGAAAACCTGCGAATTGGAAGAGTTCTAAACAAAGTGACAGACATCCCATCAACATATCTCCAGCGCAAATGTGACTGAATCCAATCTGTTTAGCAAGGAGCAGATTGACCAAATCCTGAAACTGCTAAAAACTAGTTCTTCATCTGGTAATCCTAGTGTTTCCTTGGCACAATCAGGTAATTGTCCTCAAGTTTTTTCTTGCACAAATTCTTCTCCATGGATTATAGATTCTGGAGCCACTGATCATATGACTAGTTTCTCCTCTCTATTTGACTCATACTCTCCAGTATATTGTAATGCCAAAATTTGTATTGCAGATGGTAGTTTTACACCTATTGCAGGCAAAGGGCATATTCCTTTGACTCAAAAATTTACTTTACGTTCTGTCCTTCATGTTCCAAAGTTAGCATGTAATCTGTTATCTGTCAGTCAAATCTCTAAGGATACTAACTGTCGTGTTATTTTTTGTAGAACTCATTGTACCTTTTAGGATCAGGAATCGGGGGAGACGATTGGCAGTGCTAGAATGATTGATGATCTCTATTACTTTGATGATGAAGTTTCTTCTAATAATAAAATAGCTCAGGGCTTCAGTAGTGTCAATTCTTCTTCTATTCCAGAAACTATCATGCTTTGGCATCGTAGATTAGGGCATCCAAGTTTCTTTTATTTAAAATATTTATTTCTAGATTTATTTAAAGGAATTGATTGTTCTGTTTTTCATTGTGAAAGTTGCATTTTTGCCAAACATCATCGATCCACTTATTTACCTAAACCTTACAAGGCTTCCTCACCTTTCTCTTTAATTCATACTGATGTGTGGGGTCTGTCTAAAGTCTTGGACACATAGTGGTAAGCGTTGGTTGTTACCTTTATCGATGATCACAATCGTCTAACCTGACTTTATTTATTAAACAAAAAATTAGAGGTAAAAGACGTTTTTGTTCGTTTTTACAATATGATTGAAACTCGATTTCAAACTAAAATCCGCATTCTTCACTCTGATAATGGTACTGAATATTTCAATAAACACTTAAAAACGTTTCTGCAAGATAAGGGCAATGTTCATCAAGCTACATGTTGTGATACTCCTCAGCAAAATGGCATCGCTGAACGAAAAAATAGACATCTCCTTGAAGTTGCCCGTGCCCTTATGTTTTCTATGAATGTTCCAAAATATTTGTGGGGTGATGCAGTCCTTACTGCTACCTACTTGATCAATCGAATGTTGACTAAGGTTTTGAATTTTAAAACGCCTCTTAATCATTTTAAAGAATTTTTATCCTAATGTTAGGCTTTTTTCTGACTTACCAATAAAATTATTTGGGTGTCTTGCATATGTTCATACTTCTCTTGCTTGAACTAAACTTGATCCTCGGGCCATTAAATGCATCTTTGTAGGTTATGCTCCCCATAAGAAGGCTTATAAATGTTTTGACCCTTCGACCAACAAGTATGTTGAGAGTATGGACGTTGTATTCCTAGAAAATCAACCTTATTTTAACCCACATTCTCTTCAGGGGGAGAAATCTAACCTTGAAGATCATTTTTGGGAAACCTCACCTACCCCACACATCATTGACCCTGAAATTATGAGCACTAGTCCTGTGATACCAAGTGTAGAATGCTCCTCTTCAGGGGGAGAAACACTAACACTTGAACTTCAGGTTTATACTAGAAGAAACTTGACTCAAAGGGATCGAGTACAGACAGTTGATCTATCACAAGACCAATCTAATACTATGATGAATGATCCTGAAGATCCAGGTAACATACACTCTTCTTCTTCTCATAAGTCTCTACCTGATATTCCTAATCTTGATCTTCCAATTTCCCTTAGGAAAGGTACTCGTAAATGTGTCAAATATCCCATTGCAAATTATCTTTCTTATCATAGATTGTCTGATAGTCATAAAGCCTTCACATCCAAAATAACCGACCTGTTAGTTCCAAGGAATATTCAGGAGGCCCTAAATGATTTGAATTGGAATTTAGCAGTGATGGAAGAAATGAATGCGCTGAAATAAAATTGCACATGGGACATAGTTGATGTACCAAACGACAAAAAAACAGTGGGATGCAAGTGGGTGTTCACTGTAAAATGTAATGCAGATGGTAGTATCGAAAGATACAAGGCTAGACTGGTTGCTAAGGGGTTCACTCAGACTTATGGAGTTGACTATCAGGGAAACATTGCGCCGGTTGCTAAAATTAACTCTATCAAAATTTGTTGTCTGTTGCAGTTAATTTGATTGGCCTCTTTATCAGCTTGATGTTAAAAATGCTTTTCTTAATGGATCTTGAAAGAAGGGTATTTATGGACTACCACCTGGCTTCGAGATGGATCTCGGGGTTAACAAAGTGTGCAAGTTAAAGAAATCATTATACGGCCTCAAACAATCTCCTAGAGCCTAGTTTGAACGTTTTGAAAAGGCAGTCACTAGCTATGGATTTAGATAAATCAAGCTGATCATACTATGTTCTACAAACACACAAAAAATGACAAAGTTCTCATCTTGATAGTGTATGTTGATGATATTGTTCTTACAGGTAATAATGAAATTGGACTGACTTGTGTGAAGGAACAACTAGCTAATGATTTCCAAATCAAAGACCTAAGAACCTTAAAGTATTTCCTAGGCTTGGTTGCAAGGTAGTGACACACATTGAGCAGAATTTGAAATTAGAAGCTGCAACTAAGAAATAAAAGATAGAGAAAAGTATCAAAGACTTGAGGGGAGACTCATATATCTCTCACACACACGCCTTGATATTGCATTTGTCGTAGTATGGTGAGTCAATTCATGCATGCTCCTGGACCAGCACATTTTGATGCCGTTTATAGGATCTGGAGATATTTGAAAGGCACTCCTGAAAAAGGCATATTGTTTAGAAAGCATGATCATCTAACTCGAAGTTTACACTATGCAGATTGGGCAGGTAGTACTACTGATAGAAGATCCACTTCGGGTTATTGCTCCTTTGTTGGAGGAAATCTTGTTACTTGGCGAAGTAAAAAACAAAGTGTGGTCGCGAGAAGTAGTGCTGAAGCTGAATTCTGGGCTTTAGCCCATGGTATTTGTGAGGGCATATGGATAAGAAGACTACTAGAAGAGCTGAAATTCTATCAGACTATTCCCATGCAAATTTATTGTGATAATAAGGCAACAATTTCTATTGCCCACAATCCTGTCCTTCATGATAGGATAAAACATATTGAAGTTGATAAACATTTCATAAAGGAGAAGATTGATGCTGGAATAATATGGATACCCTATCTCCCAACAACAGAACAAATTGCAGATATGTTAACTAAAGGCCTTCCAAAGTGGCAAACAAACCACAACTGATGAAAGCTGGTCAGAATGATATCTTCCAACCAACTTGAGGGGGAGTGTGTGATATTTCCTATTTTTTTAATTTTTCAAGGTATTTATTTTAGTATATTTGTCATATTTATTTTTTCCTTATTTGTAATGGGGTATTTCTTCTATTTAAGAAATTCCTCTTTGCCTAGTGAATAATAAGAGAAAAAAAATAATATTTTACAGCAGTGGCACACACGCCAATTGACATTTAATGGCTAGACAAATCTCCAGGGTTGGTTATTATTGGATGACCATGGAAACAGATTGTATTAAATATGCGAGAGACTGTGACAAGTGCAAATCTATGCTGATAAGGCCTCAAATGAGCATCAATTCATCTTAGTAGCCATAGATTAATTTACTAAGTGGGTCGAGGCAACCTCATACCCTGATGTGACAAAAGGAGTAGTGATAAAATTCATCAAGAAAGAGATCATTTATCGATATGGCTTCCCTGAGACCATAGTTTCTGACAATGCAAGAAATTTGAACAATAATACGATGAATGAATTATGTGAGCAATTTAAGATAAAAACCTTAACTCAACTCCTTATAGGCCCAAAATGAATGGTGCAGTCGAGGCAGCCAACAAAAACATAAAGAAAATTGATGAAAAGATGACAGTATCATATCGAGATTGGCATGAGATGCTTCCTTTTGCCTTTCATGGCTATCGTACATCACTTCGTACCTCAACTAGGGCACCACCATTTTCACTAGTATATGGCATGGAAGCTGTCCTCCCCATTGAAGTAGAGATTCCATCATTGAAAGTTCTATGGAAGCCCGTTAGAAGAAACAGAATGGGTTCAACATCGCCCTGAACAACTTAATTTCATAGAGGAAAAGAGGCTAGTTGCGTTGAGCAGATGCCAACTTTATCAAAGAAGAATGATGAGAGCTTATGATAAGGAAGCTCACCAAAGAACATTCAGAGGGGGAGATCTTGTACTTAAAAGGATCCTTTCTTCTAAAAAATATCATCGAGGTAAATGGATGTCAATTTATGAAGGACCATATGTGGTGAAAAATGTTTTCTTTGGAGGAACTTTAATTCTGACTGATATGGATGGTCATGAATTGTCAAGTCCTATGAACTCAGATTATGTCCCAAAATACTATGCATAAACTTCCCATTTATTCTCTTTCAAAAAACTGGACAAAGTCACAAAATCATCGAGTGTTGAGAGAAACTCATATTTCACTATCGATATTCTGTCTAAAGAGTTGTTTCCACTTACATTGCTATTATTTATCCCTCTTTTTGGGAATTTCTAACCATTTTGTATGATAAATGTCGTCTCAATAAATTTCTTTCTCTTGATGTAGTCTTTAATACTTGGATTTATTCCTTTAATTATCATAACAATTACAAAATAAGTCGAACATAATAGTGACTCTAAAGTAAAATGATAGGTTTTATAAGCTTCATCAGAAGAAAATTTAAGGTATTTTAGGCCAACTAAAATGAAACAAAGGAGAAATATTTATCTTTAGTGAAAATATCAAGCACAGAATATCATCAAAAAAATCAGTATTCTTTCATTGTGGGCATAACATCGATAGCACTTCTACAAAGATTGGTCAGCGATCATCGTAAATTGCTCGATCTAAATTAGATTGTGCTACTGGTGCTGAAAGAAGCAGCGTATGGGGTCGAGTTATTTTGTTTGTTTTAAAAAGAGTGGTTTTAATCTTCACATGTATTAACATTTCATGCATTGACAACTTTCATAAAAATAAAAATCGCCCAAATGTTTTGTCTACTCCTTTGTTCACTTTCTTAAATAAATGTGTACAAAAGAGGCAAACCGTATACACCATATTTGGTCCGGAGTAATTTTATTTTTATTTTATTTATTTTTTTGTCATCTATTTATTATTGTTATTTAATTTTGGGGAAAGAAATGAGTTATAATTTATTTAATTCTAGTTTTTTATCATCATTATTTTATTTTACTATTTTATTATTTTATTTATTTTCTTTTTTTTCCTCCCCACGTTTTCATCTTCATTTCTCTCTTTCTCCAAATTCTTCCCTAACATATTCTTCCTCCCCATTCTCCATCCCTATTCTTCCTCCCTATTCTTCCTCTCCCACTTACTCCACCATCTTTCTTTAGCCCCCTCACTAGTATAAATAGAGGTTGAAGGAAAGGTTTAAGGGGAGGATTTTTTGGAGAGAGGAAGAGAAAGTTTATTTTAGATGAGAGAAGTTGATAAAGTTTCTACCAACGATAACCCGTTTCCGATGAAACTCACAAGCTTCCAGCACTAAACTCGCGATCACGGTCGCACTATTCGGACGGTGGCGGTCAAACCCCCCGAGCCAAGCAGTAGCTTTGCAAGTTGTAGAAAGTTGATCCGGTGAAGAAGTGGAAGAAAACTTGAAAGAAGGGAGGAGATCACAAGGAAGAAGAAAAAGAAAAGAAAAGGTAGAAAATGTGGATCCCCTCTTTTGTCCTTTTCATAATAATGATGTTATATTTCCCTTGTCTTTTTTAAGTGAAAATTTCATTTTATTTACCTTTTACAAGTATTTTTTTCTTCTATGTGTCATATAGTTTTTTTTTTTTTTTTTAAAAAAGAACATCATCTGAACTTTCGATTTAGAGTTTTACATAAAATTATTTTTTTTTACAATTGCTAGTTTAGTTTTTTTTAGCTTCACTTGGAGTGTTGGTTAACTTAGAATGTAATTGTAGAATTAATAAACTTGGTTGTTAAGTCAAATTCCAATTTTTTTTAATTGAACTAATTCTTGATGTTAATTTGGGTGTTCCAACTCCTTAATTTGTGTAGAATTAATTCAATTTGGTTGTTAAATCCAATTCTGATTTTCTTTTTAATTGAATTAGTTAGTGACGTTAATTTGAGTGTTCCAACTCCCTCAATTGTGGTGTAGAATTAATTCAATTTGGTTGTTAAATCAAATTCTAATATTCTTTCCAATTGAATTTGTACTTGGTGTCAATTTGGGTGTTTCAATTATATTAATTTTTGTGAATATTTTAAAATATTTTTTTTCCTCCTGCTTAGTTTTAATTTAGAGTTTTTTAAAGTAAGGTTTCATTTTGATAAACTCTATTTCGTCTCTAAATTAATTTCCAAAATGAGTTTCATTTCGATTCTCTATGTAAAATATGTATATCAAGAATTCATTAATGATTTTGGAATAAAATTTGGCTATAAGGAACCTTGCTAGATGATTCTGCATAGACTGAGGTACTTAAGTTGATAGTAGGGAACACTCTACGTGGGAATTAGCCATAAGGTTGAAATAGCTAAAATTTATTTTATGTTGTTGAATTTTTGTTTCACATCTTTTAAAATTGGATTTTTGAGATAAAAACCCTCCAATTTTTCAAAATTGAACTTTGACAATTAAGTTTGCAATAAAATCAGTTGTCACCTTTTAAATTGGATTTATGAAATAAGAACACGCCAAGTTTTTATTTTATTTTATTTTTTTCAGCAATGGAGTTTGAAGTAAAATAAGTTGCCTACTTTCTAAAATGAATTTTTGAAATAAGAACTCTTCGTTTTTAAAGTTTGACTCAAATCTACTCCTTTAAGTTTTAAAATAGTTTGTTCTAAAATAAGTTGCGTACTTTTTACAATGAATTTCTGAAATAAGAACTATTCATTTTTAAAGTTTGACTCAAATTTACTTCTTTAAGTTCTAAAATAAAGTTTGTTTCTAAATAAAATTCTAAACTTGGAATAGAAGTAGTGTTTTTTTTTTTTTTTTAGGATCTTTTGGGAGTTACAAAAATACACGAAACTCTCCAAATTTCAAATGTTTTTAGGGAATTTAGCAGTGTTCTCTTTTTGAGATATTAATCCTAACAATACATGAAATTTCTCTCAAAGAATTCGATGATGGAATATTGGAATATATTGATTTTTTAATTTTCTTGAGTGAGTAAACCTTGAAATTCAAGGTAAATTCCAAGATTTTCTAATGTCCTAGATTTTTTTAATGGCCTCATGCCGCTCATAATTATTAATTCATATTTTGCTACTAAATGTAAATTAATATCATTGGAACCTTCAAAAACCAAAATTAAAAAAATACTTTTGCTAAGACCAAAGAATAATAGGATAATTTTAAAATAAGATGTGGTAACCGTTTTTCGAAACGGGTGTTGTAGGGTGTGACACCTCCCTACACCTTAAATCTGGTTTTGTAGATCATTTTTATTTTTAAAAATGGTGACCAATCACACCTGAAGACAATTGGTGACGATTCCAAACCTCTCACCTCGAAAGAGACCTTTAGAGGAGGAAGTCGGTCGCTCTGCGTTGCGATGACGTTGCTACAAATAACTTTTCTTTTTTTGTGAAAAAAAATTGGTGTGATAGACGATTGTAATATACTACACTACAATCTATAAACTTTGGGAGAAACTTTGGGAGAATGGAGTTGAAAAAGAGGAAAAAAAATACAAATTAAGAGAAGATGGAAGTTATTTTATTCTTGTAGCAAACAAATTAAAGTATAGAGCTCATTATATTGTTATAAAGTATAAGAAGGTTGAAAAACTAGTAGGACTCCAAAACTTTTAATTCATTTTTATTTAATTTAAGATAAATTCATGAATTTTAAGAATTAGTTTCTAACTCCTTTTATATTAAAATTTTATTAATAGTGAAAGTTCATTTGAGATAATTATTTTAAGACAATATCTCAACTAATTTAATACTTGTAACTTAAAAATATATATAATAATAAAAGTGGAGGGATGGCCCTATGAATATCTAATAATTTTTTGAAATAAATTAATTGAAAATTTATTTTTTGAAATAAATTAACAAAACCTTTTAGAATTAAATTCGAAATTAATAGTTTTTGAAACATATCTTTAAGAGAAAGGTATTTTGGTTGAGCTGGAGAGGTGATCAAAAGATATTATGAAGGATAAGAATTTAGATGGATAAGGGAAATAAATGCTCAATTGAGAGAGTAAAGTTGGAGAGAGGTAAAAATAAGAGAAAAGTAAAGTTAAAAAGATAATATTCAACCCTTGCTTTTCTTATATAATATATTTTAAATTAATAGTTTTTGAAATATTTTCTTATGTTTCCCCCCCCCCCCCTTTTTTTTTCATATTTAATATAATTTTTACTAATATTTAATTTAACCCTCAAAGACCACCTCCGACAATCAACTTCGATGAGGACCACCTCTGACAACAACTTCGGTGATGACCACCCCCAATGAAAATTTCAACAAATACCAGCTCCAAGGATCAACTCCAGCGAGAACTACCTCTTGCAGCCAACTCTAATGGTCACCTCAAGTGACCAACTCCGACCACCAAATCTATCAAGCATTTCCATGTGTATTAATTTATTTTTCTTTTCATAAATGTATAAGTTCCTTTTCATATTTGAGCATATATCAAAGAGTATATGATTAGGTTGAAATTATCAATGTCAATATCAATAGACATCTTAAATTTACAGATATAGTGTACATCATAGATATTTATTGAAATTTAGTAAACTTTTTAATAAAAGTATAGAAAAATATTATTTAAATCATAAACTAATCTTTTAAGTATACACGTAATAGTTAAGTGAAAATTATTGGAGTAACAGATAAAATTCACTTACTTTAAAAGATAAAACTAATTGAAACAACATGCTAAAATTTAATGTTGAAGGTCAATTAACTTGATTATTTAAGGCATATATTATCATAACAAAAAGAAATAAAGGTTCAGAATATGTATCAAAGTTGTAAAACTAAAAAAATTGAGGTCTATTAAAGTTAAAAATGTTATAAATATTTGAAATTAGATATAGATGTCCATAGGTTACATATCCCCAAATATTATTTACAAATATCTTTCCTATTATCTTCTCCTTATATTTACCTTTTTCATATCTCGTAAACTCTCTAAATAGTGGTCATTGGGACCTTTGAGATATATAATTGAATAGAGAATATATTCACTCTCTACTTTCTCTTCTCCCTACTTTGTTCTTTATTCTCTTGTTTAATAACAAAGAACACTTTTTTTTCTTTCTTTTAGAATAGCTAAAGTAGTTGTTCTTACTAATTATGCTTAGTTAAGAAATACTTACATGAGCATGATTGGTATTGACATATACTCTTGACCTAAAGTCAAAGAAAAAGAAAAAGAGAAACAATTTTTAGTTCTAAAATCAGCAAATGTATCACTTAAAAAAAATTAGGTTTAAATATTGTTTTAATTTTATTACTATGAATTTCATTCCATTGTAGTTTATATACTTTCGATAACTTTTAAAAATGTCACTATTATTATTTTATTTTTTTCTCTTAAAAGAAAACAAAAGTATTTTAAAGATTATTTAATAAATTTTAGAAATATATTCTCATGATATTTTTTCTTACACGTAGATAGTGATATTTTTTTTAATGAATTTCTATAAAATATGATATAAGGTTGTTGATTACATAAAAATAATTTTTTATCTACATCAAGTGCAATAGTTACATGTAGGAAATTAAAATATATATTTGAAGTTCTTTAGTTCACATCTCAAGCTAGTGTTAAGAATTTGAAAAAGTATTTAGGTAGTTGAATGGTGGAATAAAAAGTTAAAAAAGAAAAAGCCATAAAAAAATTCATACTTTTTATTTTACAAAAAAAAATTGCACTAAATACACATAATTCAACTCAACTTTAATTTGTGTGCCAAACGTACCCTAAAAGATTTAAGAAGAATAGTAACGAATAAGAGTTCAAGGACATATAATTACAAAACCTTGATAAGATTTTAAAGGAAAGTAACATAAGGATACCAACATGAACATATAACTCGTTTTTTTTAAAAAAATAGTAAATCAACTTATATTAAATATGTACTATCAATTAAAAAAATTTAGAAACTTACATCCTCACCCCACTAAAAGATGATCAATTGCTAATTTTTTGTTAAAATTGGTAAATTTTGAGAAAGTAATCGATAATTAATTTATGCATTAATCAAACTTAAATTCATGCAAACCCTAATATACTATTAAAATGGGTGAACTTATAGAAACTTTTAGCTGACTTTTGTTAGCAAAATTGAGTTGAGAGTAACTTATTTATAAAATCGAAAGTTTAAAAACCGATATTTTAGAGCAAAAACTGAAAAATCTTTTCATTCCAAAACTATTTATAAATAAGGTTAAAAAAAATATTTTTAGTCCTTAAACTTTCATAAAGGAACCATTTAGTTCATAAATTTTAGTTGGTAATGATTTAGTCCCTGTACTTTCAATTTTGTAACAATTTAGTGTCGGAATTTTAATAACCTCAACAATTTAGTCTCTATACTTTATAATCTGTTACAATTTAGTCTCTCTCATGAAAAATACTAGTATTATTTAATGAATTTTTTTACGCGTGTAGATCATTAAAATTATCAAAAATAAAATTTATTTATAAACTATAAAGATTAAGTTGTCATGCAATAAATATTGACACTCAATTTTGATGAAAAGTTTCACAATAGAGACTTTAAATTGTTATAAATTGTAAAATACAATGATTAAATCATTATTTAATAGAATGTAGGATCTAATTGTTATAAAGTTTAAATACTAAGACTAAATCGATATTAATTAAAATTCAAAGATTAAATTGAAAGTTTAGGACTAAATATGTTTAATTTTTTTTTTTAGATTTTTAATTTGGGTTTTCAACATAAATAGCCTTAAAATAAGACCTATTTTACATTCTTGTTTAAAACATTCCATTTTTTACAACAAAGACCTTCTTGCTTTCATATTTTCATTAATATCAATGGTTATTTCCAATTTAATTCTCACCTATATTTTATATAAATAAATAAACCTAGGTTTTTGTGTATCTCTCCATTATGTATAGCCTAGAAATTCGTGTATCATCAATCTATTCAATCTCTCTCAAAACTCTAGCCATTCCATCTTCTTCAATCTCTCTCAAAAAATTCTCTCTCAAGACTCTCTCTCATCTTTCTGACCGCCACCTCCCTCCCTCGGACCACTCAACCACCGTTGACGACGTCATTCCCTTCGTTCAATACGTCGTCCGCCGTTCAAGTTTTGCTCGTCGTTCGATCCCGCCGTTCAAGTTTCGACCGACGGTGAGTTTTTTTTCTCGATTTTTTCAGCCAAACTTCTCCAATCTCACTCCAACTCGCGTGCCGCCAAGATCTCGCACCTGTCACTAATCGCCACCGTCGTGTGGGATTATATGTACTTTTATGTTTTTTCAATATATATACACACACACATATATATATAGATATTTGTTCTTGATATATTGGATGATTTTCGATATATACTGTGATATATATCTTCAATTTTTTATTGATACTTTATGTTTTATGATATATACACTAATATATGTTGAATATTAAGTTCATTTGAGATTTATATACCATGATAGATAACTTTGTTTATTTGAAAATCATTAGGGAGTTTTGGTTAAATTTACTTAAATGGAATTTAGTCAATTTTACTAGTATTTAATATTTGGTTAGAATATTTGCAAGTATATAATAATTTTCGATATAGAGAACGATTTTTCGATATATACTGTGAGATATATCTTCAATTTTTTATTGAGACTTTCTATTTTATGATATATACACTAATATATGTTGAATATTAAGTTCATTGAGATTTATAAACCATGCTAGATAGAATCTAAATTATAGTATATATGAGATAGTAACACAAAATACAAACGAACTCAAATTAAACAAGGAACAATAATAGACAAACTCAAATTAGAGAACCATCATATAAAAAATGTATTAGAGTGACATATTTATCAGACATTCGGTGAATATATCACAAGCACATATAAGCGTTGCCTAATTAGAAGTGCATACATATTAGAATACCTTAGATATATACCAAATAAACAATGGAATATTACATGAAAACAAATAGAACTCAAAACAAAGGGTGGAATATATCACATAATATCAAGAAGCAAACGTTAAATAATAACAAACAATATCAAAGAAATGCTTGATACGTGAAAAAGAAAAAGAAAATAAAAAATATAAATACTTTTCTCTCCAATTGAGAATGAAAAAAATATTAAAAAGATTTTTCTCCAATTGAAAATGAGAAGAAAATCATATAAAATATATTTTCTCTCTCCATCATAAATTCACTTTCTCTCTTCATCATTAAGGGAACTTTGAAAATAGAAAAAATACATATAAAATACTTGAAAAGAAAAATAAAAAATATTAAATACATTTTCTCTCTCCAATTGAGAATGGAAAAAAAAATATTAAAAAGATTTTCTCTCCAATTGAAAATGAGAAAAAAATAAAATTAAATGCATTTTCTCTCTCCATCATAAATTCACTTTCTCTCTCCATCATTAAGGAAACTTTGAAAATAGGAAAAATACCTATAAATTCGGACATAAAAAAATAAAAAAAAGGTAAATTTGTCCAAAAGTAACACTAAAAGCCTTTTTTTTGAAAAAATTCAAATTTAAAAACATTTTTTAGAATTTTTTTAAATAATTTTAATTTAATAATATTTGACAAAAATAAGGTAGAAAGGAAAGTAATCTCATAAATGGTGTTGTGAAATCGTGTACCCGGTCCACGATTACCAAAAAATGTGGACCGGACACACGAATAGGGTATAAAACTCGTGGACCCGGTGCACGAGATTCCTGCCACGTCAGAGTCGCCTGCATCGCTAACCAGTCATCCTACCACGCTGCCACCCTGCTGCTACCAGATGCTTGCCACAACTGCACTGACTCGTGGACCAGGTCCACGAGTTTGTGATCCCTATATCTTCCTCCTTCCTTCTTCCATCTTCAATCTTCCTCTCTTCTTCTTCTCCCAAACCGCCGACAACCACCCTCCGCCGTCCGAACTCGTCGGTTGTCGCTGTCGCCCTCCGCCGCTCCACCACCGTGCTGGAGCCGCCGCCATCAATTCCTTGGTAACTTTTTTTTCTTTTTTCTTTTTTTTTTTTTTAACATAAAACTTGTTTTGAAGCTTGTTTTGGTTAATATTCACTAGATCTAGAGTGTGAAGCTTGTTTGTTGAATAATATTGAAGATTTATTTGTTTTGTATAAGATTTAGTACTTTTTGACCATTAGATTTGATTTTGTAACTTTGTTTTTGGATTGCATGAGTTTGGATTTGAAAAGTTGGATTGTTTTTTGGAGTTTATTGTTATGATTTGGACTGATGTATGGGTTGTATGTTTATTTATTTTTTGAAAATTTAAAAAAAAAAACTTTAAATATGTATTGGGTTGTATGTTTATAGCTTGGATATGTTGGACTTGAGCTGTAGGTTTATTGCCTTTTGTTTTAAAAAAAAAACTTTTTTGGACTAATCATCAATTTGATATTGGATTTTTTATTAACCTTTTCGCTACGGGTTTGCGACGCGGAGCGGCCGACGTTATTTCTAGGAGGAGAAAAATGGAGACGCCACCAGTTTTGATTTAGAGGGTGTGACTGGGCACCCAAAAGTATGCCAAATTGGTCGAAAAGATAAAGGGTTCAAGGGTCTTTTGTGCATGGGAAGGTATTAGCACCCCATAACACTCGTTCGAAAAAAGAATTTTTATTTTTCTCGTGTTATTAAAGAGAGGCATTTTTATAAAAAAAAAATATTTTTTGTTTTGATTTTTAAATGTCTCATATTTTATTGATCACTATTATTACCAATAATGAACAATAATATGGAGTGGCCAAAGGTCATTAGAAAATTTATTTGAATTTAATTTGGCATCCCAAAATAAATTCTTCAGAATATTAGGAAAGTCAACATCTTGACGTCCTAATCTCCGTCATAGGAAAGTTTTTTTTTCAAAAAGATTTGGTATAATTATTTAAAATATTTATAAAAAATATTTCACAAAAATATTTATAATTTTTAAAGGAAAGAATTTTGCCGAAGATCAATTTTGATTAGTTTATTATTTTTTTAAAAAATGGAGAAAATAAAACGTTTTAAAGAAAAAATTATTTTTGAAAGGGAAAAAAATTTATAGAATCGAGTTTACTTTTAGAAAAATATTTATGAATGATTATAGAGTATTCAAATTTATTTTAAAGAAAATAATGTCTTTTCTAAAAAAAGATTTTTTTTATGTAATGCATATTTGCAACAAATATATTTTTTATACAAGAATAGAATAAAATATATGTGTAAAAATGAATTTTTTTAATTAAAAGTTGGTTTAAAAGAAAACATATTAACATCAAATCTTGGCATCCCAAGATATTGATTTCTCACCTCATTTTCGACAATTTACGATAGTGAACACTTCTTTTTGAGGTGCGGGAAAGAAAAGAACAAAATGTGGAGAGAAAATTAGGTGGAGTGATTGTTGGAGAAAAAAAAAGAAAGAAATGTCGAAAATAAAATAAAATTAAAGGAGATAAGGAGAGAAAAAGTGAGAGAAAAATTGAGAGAAACTCAAACCCTAAAATCTTTTTTTGGTTTTTAGTCTATGTATTGTATGTGAGAAAGATGAAAAATCTTTTGAGAGGAAAAGAAAAAGTGCGCGAGAGAAAGTGTGTATGTGAGTGAGAAAAAGAAAAATGGCTAGGGTTTCTATGTGTGTTGTTTGTCGAATGTGTCCCAAAAACCTCAAATTTATAGAATTTCCAAACCCTTCTTGATTAGGAAAAAAAAAAATAAATCAAATTTAAAAGGAAGAAAAATAATACATTTAATTTGAAAAGATTTTTAAGATTTAAAAAAATATGTTGGTTTTAATATTATTCCAAATTTAATTAAATACAATTTTTCCATAAACAAAAGATTTGATTAATCAAAATTTTATTTTCTCTACAAAAAAATCTTTTTTTCATTTGATTAAAACATTAAAAGCTTCAAAATTTTATTTTCCCTAAATCACAAATATGAGAAAAAAAATGATAAAGAAAGCCTTTTTTATTTTATGAACATAAAAAAAATTCTAAATTCATTTTCCTAAAACACAAAAATGAAGAAGATGTTTTAATTATTTATTTATTTTATTTAAATAAAAAGAATGCAACTTAATTTTTTTTGTATATTTTTATATAAACGCTAGAAAATTCGAAATTAGTGGGAAAGACACAAAATTACACAAAATAAAAATGATAAAATAAAATTCCGGACAAATTTAGGGGTCTACAAACCTATTAAATTAGACTAATATATGTAAACGGTAACAGTTGTGAATATCTGATTAGATATGTCGTTGAGTCCTGAAGATTTAGTCGTTGTTCTTGAACCTGGTAATGATGGAGATAGTGATATTGATGTTAGCATTGATGAATGATTTAGGGATGAAGAAAGTGTTGAACATGAAAATGAGTTGGTACTGTTAGAGATGTTCACTCAAATAGATTGGGATGTTACTAATTCAATATGTGAACCAGGATCAACATTTGAGGAAAGAAATAGATCTGTAGATAATGCTAGTCTAATACAAAAAGGAATGTTATTTGACACTAAAGAAGATCTACAACTTGCTGTAAAAAAATATTGTGTGACAAAATATTATCAGATTTTTATAGTAGAATCGAATCAAGATATTTGGTATGTGAGGTACAAATAGTGAAAAGAAGGTTGCGATTGGAGGTTACGTACTTGTCGGCATAAAACATCATGGGATGTTTGAAATTACTAGACTTGAAGGAGAGCACTCATGTTTGTACTCAGAATTGACACAGGATCATTCACAACTTGATTCAAATTTTATGAGTGTTGAAATTCAAAATTTTGTGAGAGCTGATCCTGGTGTACCAGTTGCATTGCTCCAAGAAGCAATTAAAAAACAATATAGGTATAATGTCAATTATAGACGTGTGTGGCAAGCAAAGAGAAAAGCGTTGATTGCTCTGTTTGGTGACTGGGAGAAATCATACTCAGAGCTTCCATATTGGTTGAGTGCTATTGTACATTACAATCTTGGAACAAGAGTGGATTGACATTTTCTTCCATCAGATGTGTCTGGTACAACTATATTTGGTCGAGTTTTCTGGTCATTTGGTCCTGCAGTAGAAGGGTTCAAATATTGTAGGTCATTAATTCAGATTGATGGAACCCATCTATACGGAAAGTATAAAGGGAAATTATTGACTGCCTTATCGATTGATACAAATGGGCATATCTTTCCCCTTGCTTTCGCTATTGTTGAAGGAGAAAACTCTTCCCGTTGGTCGTGATTTCTATGGGCATTGCGAGATACGTTACTAAACTAGATGGTATTTGCTTGATTTCTGATAGACATAAAGGCATTCTTGTTGCAATAAACAATGAGAAAATTGGCTGGAGTGAACCTTTAGCGTACCACTGATATTGTCTTCGTCATGTTGCAAGTAATTTTAATACGAAATACAAATCAAAGCAACTGAAAGATTTGGTGTTTAAGACAGGAAATCAACACCAAAAGCGCAAGTTTATCACGTGCATGAAAGAATTGAAGCAATTGAACCCCGAGTGTCTTGAATATTTTTTTGATATTGACTTAGAAAAATGGACACAGTCACATGATAATGGATATTGTTATAGGTGGATGACAATCAATGCCGCTGAATGTATGAATTGAGTGTTCAAAGGAGCTAGAATGTTACCGGTCACTTCTTTGGTTAGGCTAACATTCTATCGCACAATACTATATTTTGAACGTCGAAGACAAGAGATAAACGAAACACTTGATCGTGGAGACGTATATATAGAATATGCCATGAAAAACTCAAGCAGTAGGAAAAACGAGCATCTGCACATACAGGGATTGCGATTGATAGGGAAACCCAAACCTTTGAAGTACAAACTGACATAAATATGATTTCTCCCTACAAAGGCTAACATGTACAGGTTGTGAGCTTGAAGGAACGCACATGTTCTTGTAACAAGTAGCAGTCATTCAAAATTCCATGCTTACATGTAATTTTTATTTGCAATTACATGCATCTAACGTACCTACCTTTGATGATTGCTACAAATTGTCGCATTTCAAGCAATGTCATGAAGGTCGCTTCCATCCAATACAACACCCAGATTATTTGCCACAATTATCATTTACAGAAGTTCGTCCAAATGCGGGCTTACTACGAGAGCACGGTCGGCCAAAAAGTACGCGAATTCATAATGAAATGGATTGGCGAGAGACTAGCCAAAAAATTATATGTAAAATATGTAAAGGAGAGGGACATAACAAGCGTACTTATCAATATCGTACCTTAGGTGCTTTGTTTTCGGGTCATTGATGGATTTGTTTTTGTTATGTAATGGAGCTTTCTAATTGTCTTTGTTATGTAATGTAATTTATTTTTGTAATGAACATTGTATCTAATTATTGACGTTATGACCTTTGTAATCTAGTTTTATTTGTTTGAGTAATTGACTATGGACCCTTGTAATTGTCTTTATTATGTAATAGAATTTATTTTTTCTACTTGTAATTGACTTTGTTACGCTCAGTGAGTTTGCATCATGGATCCTGGTCCTTCTAATCCCATACAACTATATCAACAAAATTCTCATCGTTCACAATCAATATGGGATAGTTCTTCATACGTACATGGGGGCTTTCTTGGGGTTGCACATATTGGATTCATCCAACTAGATTGGCATTAATTACTGTTTTAGTAGAGTGTTGGCGACCAGAAACCCAAGCATTTCATATGCCCTGTGGCGAATGCACTATTACGTTGCAGGATGTTGCAATTCAGTTTGGACTACCAGTGGACGGAGAACCTGTGACAGGATCCTTACAGTATGATTGGAAACAAACTTGTGAGGATTTTTTGGGCGTTCGACCTATTGATTTGAAAGGCTCAAGGTTGAATATCCCATGGTTAGCATCCCAATTTACAGAGTTGTTCCCCAATGCTGATGACATTAGCATACAGAGGTATGCGCGAGCATATATTTTGCAACTAATTGGAGACTTTTTATTCGCTGACAAGTCAAACACTCTTGTACACCTTATGTTTCTTCCACTACTGACAAATTTCGAGCAAGCTGGTAGATCCTCGTGGTGTGACGCCTGTCTTGCATGGCTTTACAGAGAACTATGTCGAGCCAGTAATGCACAGACTTTGGAAATAGTAGGGTCATTGATACTGCTACAAGTATAGGCGTATAATCGATTTAACAATGTAGCACCACAAGTCTAGTTACAAGCCCCCAGACTTAGGTCCACTCAGTACCAAGTATTAGTTTATTTATATATTCTTTTAGTTATTATTTTATGTAATAAACTATTTAATTATATATATATATATATATATATATATATATATATATATTTTAAATTTTAGATGGAGTGGTATTTTAGTTGCATCTGAATAGTCAGCGAACATGCTATTGGTATAACGACAAATATTTGACTGATTGATGTACAGTCAGGTAATAAATGAATATACAAATTAATATTACAGATTTTTTTTGGGTGTTTACTTATTCTTGTTTTTTTTTTTCTTCAGATTAATTGGACTCCATACACACAAGCCATTATGTCATCACTGCTTGATTATTGTCATGATGGTCAAGACATATGGTTTACAGTTAGCCCTCTTATATGTTTCCATATCGTAGAGTGGCATCAACCAAATTGTGTTTTGCGACAGTTCGGTATGCGACAATTAGTACCGTCATTGTGTTATACACTCTCAGCACTACACCAGATTGATTTAAGAGATAAGCACGATCAAGAATGGCGCCGAATTCACGCAGAACATATAGTGCACGTCATGATCGTTGTGCACAGTGAGAAATAACAAATGGCCCAGCTGTATCATACAACTACTTTTCCTGGTACGATTCAATCACGAGGCGATTTATCACTCCTGACGGTGCTTACTATTACTGCATGGTAAGAGTTTTGTCATCTCACGTTTTTTCATTTATATGATATGAACATGATTTAATATTATAGTTTTTCATCATTCAGAATAATTTCATCCAAGAAGTACATCAATATTCAATACAATAAGATTTACCAGAGTTGACTATGTGACCAAAACTTGGTAAATGTACAAAATATTATTCAGCAGACAAGACGACTCAATGTTGCTGACACTGATCAAAGACGTATTCGTCGTAGACGACAACACCAACAAAGGGAAGCTATTCCAGAGGAACAAGTTGACTAGGAACTTTCGATATTTCATGATCCAATTCCAACTTCTCCTAGAGCAGATATCAAATCGAGTTCTGGCCATCAACAAGAGTATTACGCGCATGATGAACATCATCAGTCGTCACCCAAGAGGATATCGATGAATTAATTCATCAACAACAACACTTTGAAGTGCCTGTATCTCGTCGTCCGCAACGTCAACGAAGACATCCATCATGTGGCACATGATTGTCTTGTAATTTAAAGTTTAAGTTATTACGAACTTCTATTATCTTCAGACACATTTATATGAGTATGATATAAAATTAACAACAATAAAGATAATTGTTGATTTAAAAAAAAATTTAGAAATCGTGTACGGAATGCACAAGTTTGGTCTCTTGACCAATCCACGTGGCACCAGTTGCCACGTGAAAAACTACCTCATTTTTGTCAATATTTTTTTCTTCCACCTTATTTCTGCAATTGTTTTCTTAAACTACTCTATTTTTCGAATTTTCTTTCTAAGTACCTTATTTTTGTTAATACTTTGTCATTCAGCATTATTCTTGACTTTGTCCCATTTTTTAAATATAAGGTACAAAAATGATTATTTATGTAAAAATCTCTTTTAATTTTTATTTTTTGAAATGGGGTCATTTCACAATTGGCCCACAACTCAAAACCACAAATAGCGACGGAGCGGGTCGCAGTTCGAAAACGGAGTCAGACCCACAGTGGCGAAGCAACGGAGCCGGTGGTCGATTCTTTGTTCTTCAACATGCGCATAATCGCATCAAAGCTAACCACTGTAAAATTCTCCTCTCTCTCCAACTTCCTATTTTGAGAATTTTCGTCAATGGTTTTCCCCTTACTTGAATTAGTTTCAGCATCTGTGCAGAAGGGAACCTGTGCGGACCCTGCAATTTCGCAATTTTTCAGCTTACGACGAAAGAGGTAATTCTTGTCTTCAGTTGATTTTCTTTGTAATGATCGACTCCTTTTCTGTTATCTGAAGAGATGGATTGTTTGGTTGCTTAGATGATGCACTTCAATGGGATTTAAGGGTTCCTTAGAATAGGAATTTCAAGCCCTCAATTAAGAATTTTATGGAAACGTAGATATAAATATCACTGAAGTAGGGATGTTGACATAAATAAGTATTTTAGATTTGTTGATTAAGTTATGAATCGTATTGTTAGTATTTATATTTCTATTGTTGTTAATTTTTGACATTTTACTTCAGCAATATTTGTGTAGTATATTAGCAATACTGGTTGATCTATAATTTCGATGTTGTTCCTTTGATTTATGATAATATGAATGGATATTATACTTGGTTTGTTAAGAGACAGTAGGCTTTCAGTCTTATTTTCATACGCTCATATTTATTGTTTGTTAAGAGAGCGCAATATTCAATTGCTGAGTTATCTTATCAATATACTTTATTGAATTTCCCATGATAATTATATCATCCTGTTAGGATGCTTCCTAACAAGAGAACTCAAGAACACAAAGAACAAACAAGAAAACTAAAAAATAGAATTATATTGCAATATCAATGAAGAAATTACAATATACCCCAGCACATTTTAGAGGGCTGAGGCATGAGATTCCTCTCCCAAATTCCCAATTAGGAAATCCCATGTAAAATTCTTCACACCTTCCTACCACTCCCACTCCTTCTATTTATAGAAATATTCAGTAACTAACTTCCCATCTAATTATCCTTATACCCTTTACACATCCACATATATGAGAATATAGCAACAGCTGCGAGGAGTAGTGCCTACCATCAATGAATTGTCTGGCATAAGGTTATTGTTAGTAAACATGGGCCCTACCCTCTCGAGTGGCTGTCTAAAGGGGTTAAAGGTTCTCACCGGAACTTTTGGAAGATTATTTCTAAGGAGCTCCCTGCTTTTGTTCAATTTGTCCGTTGTGTGGTGGGGGAGGGGAGGGAAACTTATTTTTGGGAAAACCATTGGGTGGGGGAGAGACCTCTTTGCTCCTTGGTTCCCCGTTTGTATCATTTGTTAGATTTTAAAAACCATTTTGTTGCTGATTTGCTTGTGTGGTCAAGGAGCTCTCATTCTTTTTCTTTCGGGTTCCGTCGTGTTCTTTCTATTAGGAAAACGAAGGAGGTGACTAATCTTCTTGTCTTACTTGAGAGTCACCCTTTTAGGCGTGGGAGAAATGATGTGAGGTTTTGGAGTCCTGACCCTTTGAAAGGATTCACGTGTAAGTCTTTCTTTTGTCGGTTGATAATTGATTGATCCTTCTTCCTTAGGTTTGTCCGTCTCTCGGTGGTATGGAGGATTAAGATTCCTAGGAAAGGGAGATTCTTTAACTGGCAAGTCTTACACGACCGTGCTAACACTATGGATCGTCTTAAGAGGAAGTTGCTCTCGCTTGTGGGTCCCTTCTGTTGCATTCTCTGTCGGAAGGCTGAGGAAGACCTCCACCATTTTCTTGGGCATTGTGAGTTCTCTAGTTTGGTTTGGGACTTTTTGTTTCAGACGTTCGGAGTTTTGGGGGCTCACCATAGAGATGTGGGTGTGTTGCTTAAGGAGTCCCTTCTCAACCCGCCTCGGAGGGAGAAGGCTCGCTTTCTGTGGCTTGCGAGGATGTGTGCTACATTCTGGGTGTTGTGGGGTGAGCGGAACAATAGAGTGTTTAGAAGAGCGGAGAGGGATCCTTGTGAGATTTGGTCCGTTGTGCGTTATCATGTTTCTCTTTGGGCTTCGAATTCGAAAGATTTTTTTAATTATCCTATAGGAGTTATTTTGCTTAGTTCGACCACCCCTTTTTATAGAGGGTTCTCCTCCTTTTTTTGTGGACTGGTTTTTGTTGCCCTTGCATTCTTTCATTTTTTTCTCTCAATGAAAGTGGTTATTTTCAATTAAAAAAAAATCAATGAAGTGTCTGCCTTAGATGTTTTAAAACCAATAATGCAGAAAAAATTTAACTTGTCATACCATGCTCTTGGTGCCTGTTTTAAGCCATGAATAGCTTTGTGCAAGTTATACACTGGAGGAGTGGTTATTGAGAACCTGCTGGTTGTTCCATCAAGACAAATTCAGTGAGAACACTATGTAAAAATGCAATATTAACATCAATTTGTCTAAAAGATCAACGGTAAGAAATAGCCAAAGTTCATATAACTCTAATAGTAACTGAACAACATTCAGAGTAGATTAGAAGAATCACACAGATTATAGGCAAGGGAAACTCTTTGCTTCTATATATATTTGAAAGAACGAAAAAAAACCATATATAGGGGCCTGGGGAGAACTCTTGCAGACCTAAACTCACACACACAGAATAATTAATCAGTACCGGAAGGGAAAAGGGTTCAAGAAGGGGAATCGAAGAGATAACCAACTCACAGACTCAGCTTAGGCCCTTATACAAATGGGCTTTAGGCTTTTACAAGTAATAGAATTCAAAATAACATAAAGGCTCAATGGCCTGTTTTAACAGTGTGGCTTTTGTTTTATTAGAGTTCTGATAATTTATTGATGATATAAGTTACTCTTCATTCAGAGTAATACTTGCAATCTGCAAAAGTAACTAGATGAGTACCATGCTTATTGTCATTGTTTTCGAACGCCTGATTGAGATTGAGTTGATTTCAGAGATCGAGAAGGAGGCTGAAAGAAAAGTAGGATGGTTATTAAAACTAATCTTTGCTGGGACTGCAACATTTCTGGGTTACCAGATTTTTCCATACATGGGTCAGAAATTCTGTCTCTAAGTTGCCTTTTGTTTTCTCCGACTGTAAAATGTTTCTAGTTTTCAAACCTTTCATGGTGTTATCTTGCTTTAAATTTGTTCTTACAGGGGATAACTTGTTGCAGCAATCTGTGTCGCTCTTGCAAGTCAAGGATCCATTGTTTAAGAGGATGGGAGCGTCTAGATTGGCTCGCTTTTCAATTGATGGTAACTCTACCTATCTCCTCACATTTTCTTCTCCTGAATTGGTTATAGCATTTGAAGCTATTGATAGTTAAACTTGGCTCATACTTTTATATGTCGTCAGAACTTTTCCTGGGGTCAACAGTGCCATGCCTGCTCTCTTTCTACTGTAGATCTCGTTAACCCATACCATTTTTCTCCCCAGGATTCTATATAAAAATAGTTTAAGACCATTTTTTTTATTGAGATTCAGGCTGCTTGACACCAACATATATACATATAACGGTTGCTAAAATGAACTTCAAATTAAAGATGAAGCTCTTTTGTACTGCAACTTAGAGAAGGGTAAAATACTGCATTGGAAAATAAAAGAAGCATCTTTCAAGAAGGGATCAAAGATTTGTACTCTTTTCTACCTTAGAAAATTGACCTTTAACTAAAATACATTTTGTAGCTTTTGCTTGCTAAGTTCTAATGACACTTTTTCAACCTTTTTCCTGGTACATTTGATCAAAATTTTCCAATTTAAAAGTCTAACAAGAAAACATTAAAAGTTTAGAAAGTTTGTCTCTAGTTTTACCTGAAACCTGATTGCACTTTTATTGGTAACTTTTAGAATCTCAACTGCTTTTATAGTCAGGGAAAGCCTGTCGAGTTTATAGTATTCATTCTTTGCAATTACAGATGAAAGAAGGATGAAAATAGTGGAGATAGGTGGCGCTCAAGAGCTCTTAAACATGCTCGGCGCTGCCAAAGATGACCGGACACGTAAGGAAGCTTTGAAGGCTTTACATGCCATCTCACGTTCAGGTCCAAATTCTAATTCACACATATATTACTTTAATTTATTATTTAAACTTTAGTTTCAGTCTTCTTAACTTAGGAGTCGAGTGCATGAATATGAATAACTCATCTGGATTTGTAGTATGCTAGTTGAGTCATGATTTTGAAACTAACATCATGATTTAGAGCTTCCTTATATGTCTAGAAACTGTGACGATTTAGGTGTTTTTACATCCATTTTTCATATTTATTTTTCTCCTTTGTTACATTTTCAGATGAAGCTGTTGGTGCCTTGCATAAAGCAGGGGCAATATTGGTTATTAAATCTACTCCAGATTCAGCTGAAGATATGAAAGTGAATGAGTTCAAGTCGGACCTAATGAAGAGATTTAGTGATCTTAGATATGATGTTTCATCTTGACAAGTAAGAATTTTATTTCTCTCTTTATTAATAATAATGACACTTACTGGCGACGTGAGGAGGACAGTACTGAGGCCTGACACTGTAGGAGGGCGGAGGCAGCTTCGGCGTGAGAGATAGAATGAGGGAGATCGGATCAAGCGAGGAACCGTTAGAGTGACATGTGGAGGGGAGGGTCTGGGGAAGGTTTTTGAAAGAGAAACAACCTCCCCTTTGACTAATTTCGATCTTGCTTTTGCTCATACTTATTCTTCTCATTCTCACGTCCTCTTCATTTTTCTCTTGCTTTCGTTTCTTGTCTGGCTTGCACACTGGTCTCATGATTCTTAAAAAAAAAGTCGATCTTGCTTTTGCTATCATGCTTATTCTTCTTGTTCTCACGTCCTCTCTTCGTTTTTTCTTTTGGTCTTACTTCTAGATTATCTATACGTGGGATACATCTTCTCACTCCACTTCAATAAGGAAAAAACTAGAATACTACGTTGTAGGTAATCAAACACCATTATAGGTGGATCTGAGCTATCCCAGCCATTTTCAACACATTATCCTTATTTTAATAGACGACTTTGGTCTATGTCAATTGTAAATAAGAAAAAAAGGTATTCCAAAGTCTTTTTGAAGATCCACGAAAGCACAATTCTATTAGAAGCGAGAGTGAGAACAAAAATAGCTAGATTTGGGTAGTTGCATTTAAAAAAGGAAGTTTTAAAAATAGAAAAATAAGGTAAACTATTTACACAAAATAACAAAATTTTTAAATAGTTGTGATAGACGCTGATAGAAGTCTATCAGGATCTATTAGTGATAGAAATGATATAGGTCTAATAACTGATAGATGCTGATAGAAGTCTATCAATATCTATCAGTATTTTTTTTACTATTTTATGTAAATAGTTTGACATTTTTTTTATTTGTGAAAATTTCCCTTTAAAAAATACATACAATTTAGTTTCTTTGCACAAATGCCTAATCCTTCATTTTAGTAGAATTTGTTGGATTCATTGTGACAAAAGTACTCCAACTAATATTATGCTATTTTTTAGCAACTAATTCAATTCCTATAAAGAAGGAAAACTAACAAATACAATCTTATCAAATATAAAATTACAACATATACAAAAAATTTAATTAAACTAAAAAAATTCAAATACAGCAATTCTCACCTAATACAAATTACTAATTTTTCCCCTTATATATGCATGTTGTATATATGCGTCAGTAAAAATGATACTAGTGTTACTAAGTATATATAGACACCATATAAGATTTCTAATGTGCATAAAATGAGAGACAATATACATAAATACATTTATACCTAAGTTCAACTAACAAAAAAAATACCAACTATAAAGGAGTAAATAAAAAGTCAGAAATTGCTAATCCTCCCAACTATCCCCAATCTCACAAACAACTTATAGGACCAACGATATTTAGAGAACTTGTCTTATGGATGAATTTCATGCAGCATATATGCATAAAATACAACGGGTTACATTATATATAACATGAAGTATATATGTAAACTTATAATAATATTCAATAAAAGTGATATTATAACGGTATATTCAGACGAGATTTTTAGTAATGATAGCATGCAAGAATTAAAACTAACCGACGCCAATGGCTTCGTAGAGCATACTCCTCCATTTGAAATTCAAAACCCAACTTACCACCAATCTCAAACCTTAAAAGAGAAACTCATCAAACCCTTTGCTTCCATGACTACAACTGCAATTGGAATATAGAACATGATGATGAAAGGTGTACAACGTCATGCCTGAAAATCTGCATAAGTTCTGTTTGCTTTGGTCCAGTAAAAGGCAGAATTGGGGTAGGACTGAAGGCAAGTAGAGAAGAGAACTTTACTAACGAAAATTGTAATTTTCTCTCTTATTCCTTCACCATGATCTACTACCTTTGTTTCTATTTTTGTTGCCGTTGATCAAGGAATCATGTGGTATAGTAAGAGAATGAACATATCATAAACAAAAAAATCAAAATGAGAAATCTCAACCCTAAATATAGACAATAGAAATAATAATAATATATATAAATATTTGCAATATTCTGTTGGTGTTTGTAGAAAACATATATTATTCAAATCCTCTAGAAAATCTCCTATTTTTAACAGAAACAATCGTATTTCTGTTACTATAGTATATCTGTAAATAACCAGATATACAAGGGTATAACTGGAAAAATAAATCTTACTCTCCTTCCCTAAAAATCTGGTAAGCATTTTTACAATATTATTAACAATCTAGACATATCTCAACATTGGGTATTTTAGGTAGACATTGTTTTATAATTTCCCTTAAATTTACTTAGTGGGTTAGATTTTTATTTGCCCCAAACTTTTGGGTCAATTTGTCTAAATTCCCCTAACTTCTCCACTGACGGTTGTTCAACATCTCGAGAAATTACGATATCAAATGGGAAGTACTAACCTTTTAAATTAAAAGAGGTAAATTCTTACTTTGTAAGTATTTACTTCTAGCTAGTTGAGGAGTTTCATGGGCTTTCTACTCCATTGGTCTAATTAAATAGGTCAAATTATTAAAATGTACTAAATCCACCATTTTTTTAGGGACAGTTGCAAATATAACAATCAGATTCAAAGTATTAGCATATAGTGGGTCCCACATATTAAATGACACTAAATTAGCATCCGATTTGGACAAATTTAATTGTAAAAAAAATATGTGGGGTCCACTATTTACTAAAATAAATAAATAAATAATATATTAAAAAGGTACGTGGTACCCACTATTTATTAAATATAAATATATAAATAATATATTAAAAAAGTACGTGAGATCCACTGTTTATTAAAATAAATAAATAATATATTAAAAAAAGTACGTGGGATCCACTGTTTATTAAAATAAATAAATAGATAATATATTCAAAAAAACGTGGGACCCACCTTTACTAAATATCTTCCCCTCTTCTTCACAAATTCTTCTTCTTCCTTTTCTTTTTCCTTCTCCCCCTTCTCCCCCTTCTCTTCTTTTACTTTGTTTTTTTTTGACAAATGGATTCGTCGCTGGTCACCAGAGATCGAGGTTTGCCTCTAGTCGCCGGAGTACCGTTCATTGTTCGCCAGAGGGTGGTCGTTTGGGTCTTCTCCCTACCCTTTTTACAACCTGTTCTTTCTTTTCCTTCTCAACTAAAAACTCTCTCTCCTTTCTCTACTATTTTTCCTCTATTCACCCTGCTTTTCAATCTTTTCTTCCTTTCTTTTTTCTCTGTGTTTTTCTAATCTTTTTTTCTTTCTTCCTTCTCTTTTATCCCTCTTTTCTCACCATTTTCACTATTTTCTTTCCATTTTCACTCTTTTCTCTTCTCCAAATTTCTCTTCTCTCAACCTTTCAATCTCTTTATTTATTTATTTTTTTCCTCTTTTTTCAGTCACTGCCTCCCTTCCACATTCACTCTTTGTACATTTATAAGAATTTATTGGGTTTAAAATAGTTTTAACGTTAAAGAAAATTGGTTGAGAAATGGAGAGGGAAGAAGACCGTTGAACAGGGATTTTGACTTTTTAAAAAATAGATTTATAAAATTAATTTAAAACAAATCATTTTTTTTAAAAAAAAAAACTCAATTAAATTTATTAAAAAAAACTTTTTTTAAAAAAAATATTTATTTTTATTCCCTTTTATTTTTTTAAAACTCAATGAAATTATTAACAAATTTTATTTTTATTCCTTTTATACTTTTTTTTAAAACTCAATTAAAATCCCAATTTTCATTAAATTTCAAAATTTGGTTAATAATTAAAAATATCAAAAATAAGAATAAAATTAAACAATTTAAAAATCGAGTCAGACCAAATACGGTGTCTACAATATTTATTATTTATTTTTTATTAATTAAAAGGATAACTCCCCTGCAATGCAAGAGAGTGGTGAGTGGGGAGAGGAGTTAACTGTTGGATTTTATGCCCTAAAACTCGTAGGTAATAAATGTATTATTTTGACCGTCATTAATAAATTGTTATTAATTATTATTCAGTAAGTGTTATTGATTATATTGTTATTATCTGGTATTAATAACCCTAAAATCCAATAAACTAACATCCTAGGTTGTCTTATGAGTCTTGAACATATAAAGATCAATGTTTAAGATACAGCCTGGGATAAGGCTGGGTACCTTATCCTGGTGACACTATGGATATGACCCACTTTGTATTTGATAGAAACGCAATGATCCAACGCGTTCGTGTAGGAGACATGTGAGTGGGGGTACCCTATGCAATTAGTTTGCATAAGACTGGACCATGTAATAGGAACCACTAGATGTAACTCTGTTAACTAGCTAGATTCCTATTTTAATAGGATGACCTAGGCAACTTAGTCTTAATCTTGAGTATATTATGAACTCTTGTTCACGAGAGATTGTCTTTTGATTTGTATGGGTAAGAGTGGCCGGTTTTTCAACTCAATATGCCTACCATTTTGGGGACAAGATCGAGTGAGAAGCTGAGAACATAATTATACAAGATGGATTTTGCTCCTTCCCGACTTTAGGGTAAGTAGATGAGTGTTCCCTTAAGTGGTGTCTCCGGGACTTGAACAAAACCCTCTCACTGGCGAGAGAGGTGTTTTTGTTTAATGGTTGGACCATAAACATGTTGTTCATCATAAGAGCACCGGTACTTAAGGATCTAGAAGTAACCCAGGGGTAAAACAGTAATTTGACCCAGCTGGTGTTACGAACACTTGTGAAGGACTAACTTGCTGTTATTGGTCTATATCCATGGACACATAAATATATCTACAGTGAGAAAAGTGCAGTTGTGGGTCTTTAGTGGAGTGTACCCATAGTTAACGAACATTCGTTAATGTGGTTAATGTGTTTAGCCAATTAATCTCATATCGTTGGAGCTTCTGATTTGTAGGTCCATTAGGTCCCCTTCCTAGCTCGTAAAGAGTATTGAGTTAATTAAGTTTTGAATGAAATTTGAAATGTTCAAATTAACTAAGGGAAATAGTATAATGTATAATGATACATTATAATATAAAGTTTATTTTATAAATCAAACTTTATAAATTTAATTTTGGATATGATTCAAAATTAAATCATGAGAGAATTAAATATTTGAAATAGTTTAAATATTAATTTAATATGAATTAGATTTATATTAAAACTATAGGTTAAAATTAATGTGCATTAGATGCACATTAAAACTATAGATTATGTGAGAGAAATTTATTTAAATATGATTTAAATGAATATATTAATTAAATTAAATATTAATTTTATTAATTAGTTATTTTAATGAGGTCTTTTCCCAAATAGAAAAAAAATAAAACTAATTACACATATAGAAAAAAAAGTGGGAAATAAAAAAGTATGGAGTGCACTTTTTTCTATATGTGTAATTACTTTTGTTTTTTTTTCTATACACAACAATTTCCCTATTTTAATTAATTAATTTAATTAATATATTTAATTTAATTTAATTTAATTAAGTAAATCAGTTATGGGAAAGGGGTTACGTGATTCGTGGGGTTGATCCCACATTCTCCTATTCTCTCTCCATATCATTCTTGAGCAACCTAACAAAAGCAAGATCCCATAATGGTTCTGGGTTGTGCGATTGAGCTTACAGAAAAGTTATGTATTTTTTTCCTTTCAATTTTTCTCTCAAATTTCCTTTTTCCTTTTGGTTCCCACTAACCATCAGCCTCTTTATTTAGAGTTTAGGGAGGTCTCCTTTTGGTGGTGTTCAAGTTCATCAAAAAGATATTTTTTTTCATTATGTAGTTTATGCTTAACCTAGATAATATAGTAGTTTTTATTATGTATTTTTTGTAGTGCATAATTTTCTAATTTCTAAATTATAATTTAAAATTGGTCCTCTGTATTCTTCCGCTGTGCTAGAGTTTTTATCCCTGCAATTGGTTCAGAGCCAATTTGATAAATTAATTTAGTTTTTTGTGAAATTTGCACTGTTTTTTGTGGGATTAAAATTGCATTATGAATGTGGTTTGCATCTAAATGTTTACGATAAATTTTTTTGCCATAGATTTACAATTTTTTTTATTTGATCAAATGTAAGGACCCGGGTGTTGTTGAGTTTTTTAATGTCAATCGAGTTTTTATAAGTCCGTGTTGAGATCAAGTTCGTTCTGTTGAGAAAAATGACACCAAATTTGTCCAAATCGGATGCCCGGAGACCAATAAATCCTTTCTTTTCTGTACTGTACGAAGAAGAAGACGAAAAAAAAAAAGAAAAAAAAAATTGTGCGTCAGGGAAGGAGAAAGGCTGACGTCAGCGTCACCTGAAGGGAAAGGAAGCTGACATCAGCATGACGTCATTGTTGACATCATGCTGACGTTAGCGTTTGGATGCTGCAGCGTGTTCTGTCCGGCGGCTCGAGCTAGTTCAGCTCCTTTTTGGTTGGTTTTCTCCAATTTTGGTCCGGTTTGCGCCTGTTTCAGTTTTTTTGGTCCGGTTCGCAACTGGTTCAGCTGTTTTTGGCTTGGTTCGTGGTTTTGGGATTTGTTTTGAACCGGTTCGAGGAGTTTTGGTCAGTTTTTGGAGTGGCGTAAACTTATTTTAGGATTTTTTTTAGCATAAATTAATGTAATTTAATGCTTTATATTATCTTAGGGGTCAACTTATCGATTCATTTGCTATTTAAATGCTTTATGGATGTCATTTAGATTATTCCCACCATAGGTTAATCATATTCATGCATTTTAATATGTTATAAATGTTATAATGTATGGTTTTAATGAATGATTTATAATTTCATGAATTATTTAAGGGGTCTTTTCACAAATAGAAAAAAAAAAAAAACAAAAGTAATTACACATATAGAAAAAAAAAGTGGGAAATACTAAAGCATGGGGTACACTTTTTTCTATATGTGTAATTACTTTTGTTTTTTTTTTCTATACACAACAATTTCCCATTTGTATGTTGATATGTTAAATATATGAAATTGGAAAAGTATGATGCATGACATTAAATTAGTTAAATATAATTGTTATATTTATTTAATATGATGCATATATGCTTGGTTTATTTTCATATTTTTTTTTTATAATTGTTATAATTTTATATGAAAATAAAATTGTATTGAGCTTTATACATCCATAGTTTAATATAAAAGTTATATTAATATTATGAATTGCATATAGTATGATTTTCTAATTAATTAAATCATAGTATGCACGATTATAGACCTAATTAATTAATTTTGTAATAATTATAAAATTAATTATTAGAAACCGTCAACCTATAATAAAGAGTTGCATGCAAACATAGGATCTTAGAAATTGGTTTTAAATTGTTTAAAATTAATTTAGAACTAAGATCACATTAAGATTAGAATTAAGTCTTACTTTCTTTTAAAATAGTTTTAATTTTGACTAAGTAGGACATATAAAATTTAGGTTATAAAGGAATTGATGAAGTTCTGTCTAGGCTGGGGGTTCTTAAGTTGACGGTTTATCGAAACACCTCCTACCTGGGAACTGACCCAGAACCTGAGTTTAATTAACCTAAGTTCTATTAGCATGCAACGTCACTAGGTTAATTAAATGATTTAATTCACCTAGAAGTTTAAGGTAATTAAAGACCTTTTATAAGTATTATAATAGGCATAGACTTAAATAGATTCATTAGCCAGAATTTAACTAAGTATAATAAAGCTCTATAATTGGTAAAACATTTTAGTGGGAGAGAAATGGTATATATGATATTTCAATTTTTAGCTCTCACGTCCCTAAGAGTTCACAACGTGAGATCCATGCTCGGCTTTGTGTCGCCCTAGGTGCGACCTCCCTTCGGAAAGTGTTTGCATGGGTCAATACCAAGGTGAATAGGGAAAATGTTCATAGTAAGTGGGAGAAGGACACGCGTCAACGTATCCTACGGTCTCTTTCATTAGGTTGCATCGTTAGATTCCTATGATCTACCTGCGTGTCGTCCTGGAGCGACCACCCCTTCGGAGGGCCTGATCATAGGATTCGAAATACTGCAAACTCCAGTAATGGATAGGGTTTCTTAGGTTAATCTTCAGTAACGGATAGAGTTTCTTAGGTTAATCTTTAATAGTAGTCTTTCTTAACGGTAGCTTGTTGAAGCGTATCTCTGGGACTTTGGGATTCGAAAATGATAGGCACTTATGGTAGCTAAAAGCTATAAGAATAAGAGTTATTCTGGAATTAGTAATTAGCTGAGATTGTCTCAATTCAGGGGAGTGGTACGTGGCTGTTTTTCTAAACCTCTGAAATATCGTAAATCTTAATCAAAAGTTTTAATTAGAGTTCTTTGATTGTTTGTTTTGCCAAATTGATTGAATATTTTGTAATGGGTTAAGGCAAAGATAACTAATACGGTCAACTGTTTATTATTCTTTCAGCATGTCTTCTTCTATTATCGCCTTAGTTAAAAACAAAAATTATCTGGTGGTCCTTTGTATTCTTCCGTTGCGCTGTTTCTTTATTAAACGACAGAAATCACTTTGTCATAGTATTACGTTATTTTTCTAGAGATCTCATAAGAAAATAATCACTTACATTCTCTCTCAATATTTCTCTAAGGACACAGAGAAAAGTTGTCTGTGTAGTTTTCCTTATTCTTTCACGAAGGATCCTACAATCCCTCCTTGATCTAAGAGAATAATGGAGAAGATCTTATTGGTAGTGTCTAGATCATAATTAGTTCGTGTTGCTGCATTCTCAAAATTTGATAAATTGTTTTTAAAGACAAGTTCTACAAAAGATATTTAATCTTCTCCCTTATCATTCTAGTAAAATTTACTTAAACCTGTGTTGAACTTTTTGTTCTGTGTAAAATTCTTGTAACAAAATTGGACAAAACGATCACACTTTCACAAAAGGAATTCAATTCCTTCAAATACTCCTTAAACTTTCAATGAATCTTAGTATTGCATGAACACAACAAACACTTTTCTTGAAAAACATTTTTTATTTCTAAGCTCCAAACAGACCCTTAGATTTCTGCATTTTGGATCTCATTTTCAGATTTAAGTGTCTTTATGCTATTATTGCCATTAATTTCTCAAAAATGAACAAGCCAATACAAAAAAAATTTAAAGAATCCAACCATGGTTTATAAAGCAATTTGAAAATATACAAAATTGAACTTAAAAAGGATAAAAAGAGAGAGAGAAAGAGAGAGATCAAAGAGGGAGTGCTTACAAACTATACAACCAATCAGCATCTTCAAAAACAAATAATTGGAGCTTCAAAATCAAATTAATAATTTCTACTGGTTGCTTTTCAATGCCTTGTTTATGTTTATAGAAATGGCAATAATGCTGGTCACCACTGCCAGAATTACCATTCCTAAAGCAACCACTTTATCCTTCTTTGTTGCTATTCCATTCACATCCCTGCATTTCCAAACAAATTTTAGTAAAATACAACTGAACTTATGGTTGATTGATATGTTGATATGTGAAGTTTAGTCTATCTATGTATAGTAAATGTTTGAATTTAGTATTCCTACTCTAATTAGTAAAGAGATGCCAAAATGAGCATAACACAACTTGCATTAAACTTATATCATCAAACTTTGATACACAGGTTCGATTTTCCCACCCACATATTATAAAAAATAAAATAAATAAATAAATAAATAACTAAATAGGCTGTTGGGTGTGCATATTAAGTTGTTTGGAAAGATGTATTTGACCCATGTTTTTATTTTTTATTTTTTTTTATAAAATACTATTTTGGTTCCTATACTTTGGAATTTTGTTCAATTTTAGTCCTTGTTCTCTCACATGTCTAATTTTAGTTTCTATAATTTCAATAAATCACAAATCTAGTCTCTCGAAGTTAATTTTTAACGAAATTGGTTAAAAAACAATATTAATCATTTTCATACCAAACAATATACCATGTGAAATATGTTTCTAAAATTTATAGTGAAAATTAGTAGAGACTGACTACTTTCCTAACAAACTTGATTTTCAAACAAATCTTAGAGACCCCACAACTCTTATGTTAGATTTGAAAGTGTAAACTTGATTTATTTTAAATGTTCTATGTCAACACAAGACTCAGTGATGATCAACCTAAAAATGGAAACAAAGTAACATTACATATATAGAGATTTGAACTGATAACCTTCTATGTTAATAGCACACTAAATCATTTGCAAACTTAAAAGAAAGCTTAAGCTAATAGATCAGAGTAGCAAAGTACCTGAGAGCAATGGCGCCGGGGAAAATGAAGGCGAGGCAAGCAGCTGAAGTTGAGCCCATGAATTGAAAGATGTACCAAATATTTGGGAATGCTATTGCAGCTAGGTAGGAGAAGACCAACAAAGCCACTGTAATGCTCAGAAACCTTCTTTGATCAGTGCCCAAAGGAGCCTTTTTTGGGAACAGTAATTCATTAATATTGGACCTCAATGGGAAGTTTAGCAAAGGGAAAACAAGCATGAGATGAACAGCATAGCTTAATCTCACTATATCATTCAACAAAGCCCCTGTTGTATCAGCACTCTCATCAAAGTTCATAAGAATATCTGACATTAATGAGTCCCCAAACAACAAGTACCCGAAAATTCCGATCACGAAATAGACAACGGCGCAGAGAAGGAGCGCGATCCGAACCGCAACGATCATATTTGATGGCTTATGAAGCTCAGAACTTATTGGATGAACTGTATGATATTATTGTATCAAATAAAAAATGACCCAATGAGAGAGTTAGTTATGTTAAATAATGAAGAATAACATATGTAAAATTATGTTTAAATCAAATCTAGATAGATCTGAGAGTGAAAATAAAATAACATTATAAAAATGGATAATAATTAGGTGCATTCTAGGCTCTAGCTAATTTTATGCATTTCTCATTTGGCAAATAGTAAAATAAAATAAAACAATTCATTTTTTTTAAAAGAAAATTGTCATATAGCAATTTTTTACTATGTAATTGTTTGGGCTACACAGAAGTAAGTGTAGCCTAGATAGCATCCAACTATGAAAATAAGAGGCTCAATAGGATAAAGATAAAGGATTTGGGAACATGTTTCACATCAGATAATCATGTGCAAATATATGTGGATAACTTTGAGTTATTACCACATAGTGAATTAGAAAGTGAAAATCATTTTACTATGTACCTAAAAATATCATAAAACTGAAAACTAACCAATTCTTACTTCAAATAGGGTAGCAAATTAAAACCTAATAAACTAACGAAAATAACCATAATAAAAAGTAGGTGGGTTAGTTCGATTCGATGGTCAATTTTGATTTACTCTAAAATAAAAAAACAATCAAAATTTCCCAATAGTAAACCAAACCAACCAAAGAGTATTAAATCAAACAGGAATTTTTAAGAATGGAAAAATATAAGAAACTATTTACATAAAACAACAAAATTTTTAGATAGTTGTGATAAATGTTGATAGAGGTCTATCAAAGGTCTATCAGTGATAGAAATGATACAAATCTATCACTGATAAATGCAGAAATTTATCTATGTCTATCAATATTCTGTTTACTAATTATACTGTTTATTTATTTTTAGTTTGACATTTTTTTTATCAAAATTTTCTTAAACCAAATGATAACATAAATTCTAAAAATAGAAAATCCGTGAGCATATGCCCCACCCACGCCACGCCTTGCTCCACATGAAACTTTAGTCTATGGGCCCACTACCCCACATGCTGATGTAAATAATCATCTAAATCTTGAAAAAATAACCATATGGATGATGGATATTTTGGGGAGAAAAAAATATAAAAACAAACAAATATTAAAATATTATTTAAATTAATAAATAAATATTTTGCACATTTTGAATTGAGTTAAAATACTCTAATTTATATATTAAAATATCATTTTAGTCTTTTACTTTAAAATTGGTTCAATTTTAGTTATTATACTTAAATGTCTAATTTTAATCATTTACTTTTAATAAATCTTAAAACTAATTCTTCTTGATTTTTTTTTAACTTTTTGTTATCTATTAACATTTCTATTATTTATATATTATTTTTTAAAAATGAAAATTATCATTATTATTAAGTCAATTTCAATACAAATTAATTTTGAAGGAATATATTTAAGATTCATTAAAAATATAAATACTAAAATCATACATTAAAAATTTCAGAAATTGAAATGATACTTTAACCTAATTTAAATTATATTCGCACAAAGTACTTTTTAATATTTATCTATTTCTTTTTATGATGAAATGAAAACGTCGAACTCATGTAAATTTAGAAATGTCTGACAAAAAAAAATTAATACCTAATTGGCTAATTCTAACACTTTGAGTAGTGCACGACACTACACTATACTTGCAATAATTTACTTTTGGTTCGGTTCGGTTCAATAAGAGTCGATGAAAACCGAACCTATTCGAACCGAACCAAACCGAAGAAGTACTCTGTTTCAAAGAATAAGGTTTTGTACGTTCTTGTTTACCATTGAAATGGAAGCAGAAAGCTGTGACAAGAACTGGAACAGCTGTGAAAAGGTCGAGGAAGGAGGTTTCTTCGTCAAGCTCCGGTACCAATCTGGTGCTCTTCGTTTTGCCTTCAACGATCGCCATGATCGCCAATACAGAGCTTATCCCAACGAAAACGACGGCAAGAACAACCGATACAAACGAACTAAATCTCAATGAATCTGTAAAACAAAACACATAGCAGAAATCCAAATCCGACGCCATTAAAACGAAAAAATTAAAAAATCATACACTCATCAGTTTAATTGATTCCATAGTTTCCAGTTACTGACCAACTCGTCGGAGAAGAACCAGAGGAAGTAGAATGAAGACGAGAGTGAAAAGGATCGAGAACTCTCTGGTGTTCCACCAGTGATTTCCAAACCATTCTTGTAAAACTCCTAAATGCACTTTTCCCCCTTCTTTATTGCCCGAGAACACATCCCCTGTAAATTCCACACATCAATTTTAGAAGAACGATTACGAGAATCAATCGGAAAATTGGAGAATCGAAAAAAATTTGCGATTTCACGAACCGTTTCCCTAAAATCTATGGCCGTTACGGCAATCAGATATGAAGAATTTCCAAATTCCAGCCCTAATTTCAGCCTATTAAACTACAAAGCAAGTAAAATCAAGCAGAGACGATTGAGATCTCTAAAGTCCGAAAGAAACTTACCTATTATAATCTGGTACATAATCAAGCAACCGAGATTAGTAATCATGATACAAACTTGCGTAGCAATCGAACCAATCGGGCCGAACGACTCCTTCATGACGCCGGCGTAGGTCGTCGAGTCGCCGGAATGAGTGAATCTAAGCAAAAGCTCCACCGATATGTCAGTAAGGAAAGCGACGAACACGATCAAGACGAGGGCGGGGATTATGCCGAGAACCTTTAGAGCAAAGGGAATCGACATGATTCCAGCGCCAATTATACTGGTCGAGACGTTGAACACGGCGCCGGAGACCGACGCAGTCCTCGTGCACGGCTTCGCACCCGGCAGTAGAGGTACGTTTTCCGGCGCCGGCGACATCTCGGCGGCAATACGATGATAAGCTGGAGAGAATAAAGCTGAAGAAGAAGATGAAGAGAAGGAGAAGATTAATGTCGTTAAATCTTCTGTTACGCGGCGTATGGTGGTTGGTGGTGCCTATATATTTAGTTTGGAGGATCCAGAATGGAGATATGAAATTACCAAAATGTCTCCAAAAATTTATTGTTATTATTAATATTATTTTATTCAGATAACGACAAACGAAAAGAATCAAATCTTGAGAGATAATTTCAGTAGATCATAATATAAGTTTGGTGATCTTCGGCGGTGTCCGAGAATAAGCTAAACCATTGTGAGGACGAAAAATTTAATAAAAGAATTAGATTTCTCCCATGCTTGCTGTAGCCTTTTTAACTTTTTTAGTGAATTCAATCTTTGTAAACTCATGAATGGACTCATTAATTAGAAGCTTAGTAACCTCGATCCTCCAAAGAGTCAATTGAGGAATACCAAAAAAGACTTTCGAAGATGTTCATAGCTTCTAGGATTTTGACATTATAGGTTGTAGCAATGTATTGCATTTCCTGCAAACTAAACACGACCTAAATGATCATGTAATACCCACCTCAGCTTCTTGGTTTGTCGTTGAGGACTCTACGCAATTACTTATTTTTATATTATGTGTTGTAATTTTTTTATATGTAAATATATATGTATTATAATTTAACCCCACATCAATTTTAAATAATAAATCAATGAGAGTTGTTGTTGTAGTACTTTCAATTGCATCAAACTTGTATATTGGCTTATTTTGATGCTAAATAATTTTTATTCAAATGCAATTAGAGCAAGCTAGTGGAAATATAACCTCTTAATAATTGATGTATAGAAGTATGTTTAACATATTATTAACTCAAAGAAATTATTATTATTATTAATTATTTATATAATAGGTATAGATGTCTATTTAAACAAATATTTATAAAGTCACATTTCTTCCGTGTTGTATTTTAGACTAATGGAGTTATTAATAAAAGAAAATTAAATTTCCGGTATGATTAATAATTATTTTAAAGTTTAAAATATATATTTTAATTTTTTTAAAATAAAATGGATATACTATTTAAATCAAATTCATTATATAAAAAAAATAAAAAAAAAAGAAAGGAGGAATGTATGAGGCCATGATGATGGGAAGGTGGCCACTGGGCAGGTGCTTTTGTCTATTTGGGTAGTGGAAAGTAATAAATGGTAGATTCTTTAAATTAAGCAAAAAAAAAGCATGTGTGTGTGGGTGGGTGGGTCTTCCATTTTTAATTTTAAATAATTAATAATTAATGATACTCCTTATCATCATTGTAATATTCTTTTTTTAGTGCATCTGGGTCTCTTCTATATTATCTTTTTCTTCCTTTGTAATATGTTATTATTTTCCTTTCACGTATTTGGATTAACTACAGAAAAAAAAATGTTTTTTAAAAAAGTCATTTTTATTTAAACTCTTTTAATAAAAATTATTAAAAATATATTTTGAGAGTGTTTTAAAAACTATTTTGAGTGGTTGTCGAACACTTCAATTTTTTTTTTCCAAAATGACTTGTTTTTAAAATTAAACACTTGAAAAATTAAACTAACACACTCTTACTATTGAGCCTTGAACTTTAAAATTGGTGTCAATTTCACTGCACAACCTCGATTTCATCGCATTGAATTTTATGTTTATAACAACTGTTGCATTTCTTTTGGTCGACTTCCATTAAATTATAAACTATAAAGTAATATGTTAACATGCATTCACTAATAAGACAACACTAAAGAACTAAGATTTTTACTTTAAAAGGATCGGGTTTCCAAAGATTTATATTGTATAGTCCATTTACATATATTAACTACAATATGATTTATGCATTTTAATTTGTTAAAAAATTATGGTTGTTTACGAATATAAAAAAATTAACTAAAATATTTATAAATATAAATTTTTTTTATTATCTATATGCGATAGACCGTAATAAACTACTATTTATATCTATCTATATTCTATTACAACGTAAATAATAATCTATTACCGTTTATCGCAAAGAGAAAGTAAAAATAATTTTTCAAAAATTATAATACTTATTTTAAGAATTAGATAAAATAAAAAATGGAAGAGAATAATTGACTCAGTTTTTAGTGTTGACTGTACGTCAGCATTGAATGGATTGACTGGACCAAGATCTTTTCTTTTTTTTTCCTCTAATTTGTTCTTTTGGAGGCATTTGGAAGAGAGATGCAAATTTGCAAGCTCTTTCTATTTTTTCCACTTTTGGAGGCTTAATTTGATGGGATGTGCTTCTGTCAACATATGATCTGTTTGTTTGATGGTGGAGCTATTGGTTGAAAGATTTGTTTAACACTGTTCTTTGGAGCTGAGTTGAGGTATGATATATAGAGATATAATGTTTGGAATTCATATATCTGTATTTTGAAAATTCATATATCATAAGTATATGATACAGTTTTTTTTACATAAATAATTTATTTTTATGATAATTGTTTTTTTAAAAAACTTTTTATTCAATAATTCTATATATATATTTTTAATAAACTATAGATTACATTTTATTTTATATTTTTTAAGCACACATGTATTGTTGAGAGTTTTGGCAAATGGGGTTTAGGATTTACTTTTGGATCATACAGTTCATTTTTTTTTAATTTAAACAATCATTTTACAAATTTATGCATGTGACGTTTCTAGTTAAGTCATTTTTATTTTAACACTTTTCATAAAAAAAATTTTAAATAAAAACCACTCATGAGTTTGATAATTTTTTCTCAAAAGTGTTTTTACATACAAATTATTTGATTTCTTACATGATAAAAGTGATTTTATGAGTGTTCAATTACTATAAAGAATGACTATAAAATACTATGAACTAATAAAAAAAATAGAAAATTCAACGTTTTAACGGAACTTACGTACTTTTGTGTCAACAAATGTGTTTTTATTGACAATTTTGTGCATCAACTTAAATATAAACATTTAGGGGACGTTCGGGGTGCTGAGTTGGTTATTATAGTCATTATTTTAATAATCAATGGTTATAGTGTTTGGGGTGTAGACTATTATAGTCTAGGTTATAATAGTTTGTGATTGGAGTGTAAACTATTTTTGTTTGGGTATAAAATGCTAAAAACTTTAGCAAAGGAAAAAGGGAGTATGAGTGAAAAATAGTAAATACTGTAGCAAAGAGGGTTTTGAGTAGTAGTCATAATTTAAAAGAGAGGATGTGTCAACAAAGCTCAAATTTGTATTAGCTATAATTTAAAATAATGGTCGTCGGAGTCGGTGGAGTGGCCGCTGTCAGAGGTCGTCGGAGTTGGCCATCAACAATGGTGGTTGGATGTTGTCAGAGTTGGTCGCAGGCGGTGGTTGATAAAGTTGGCCATCGGACGTGGTCGCCAGAGTTGGCTGTCAACAGTGGTGGTTGGATGTTGCCGGAGTTGGCTACATGTGGTGGTTGCCGGAGTTAGCTGTCGAAGGTGGTCACCGGAGTTGATCGTTGCCCACCCGAGTTAGTCATCGGAGGTAGTCACGGGAGTTGGTCGTCGCAAGTGGTCGCTGAAGTTGGTCATCGGAGGTGGTTGCTGATGATGTGAGCTGAGTGCACTGTTGGTGGACATGGTATAAAATGTCGGTAACATACGAAGTTGACCTCCCAAATGATGAGTTGAGTTCATATCTCAACTCATCTCATCTCATCTCTACACCCCAAACACTCCCTATACTTTTTTGTAACTCAACCCTAATAAGTTGATTTAAATATTTAATCGATTGTTCGAATTGTTAGTTTAATTTGAAAAATTTTCTAGTATATCGTGAGAGTATCATATTCCCTTTATTCATACTATAAAGTTTTCTTCATTAATTAATATTTAAGAGTATGTTGATGTGATCCACTATAAATAGATGAAGTATAGAAAATTATACGGATTAATTGGTTTACACTCAAATTGAGTGTTTGAATTATTGGATTATAAGATGGTATGAAGAGGAAAATTTATAGTACTATCGTAGTATCATACTCTCTGCATTTACACTATAAATTTGTCTTCATAAATATTTGTAGTTTCCATATTGATGTCAATAAATCTTACTTTATTTTAAAAATTTGTTGATGTGGTATACAATAAATAGAGGTAGTATACATTTTTTTCAATACTGCCATCGTAAAGAAATTTTTTTCGTAGGGGTGGTCAAACAACATAAAAAATGGGTCAATGTAGCGATGGTTTCGATCGGTGTGTAAAACCAATCGGTCGGTTAATCCGCAACAGTAAAATAAAGGTGAAACCTGATGAATTTTACTATATTAAAGAAAAAAAGTAATAATAGTTACCTGTCGGACAGGTCGTGAACTTTGGAAAAACCAATGGAGACAGTGGGAAGACTATGATCGTCCACTAATTTACCATGTTTTAAATATATTATATTGTTTATTTACCATGTTTCATCTCTTAGGAAATTGTCAGAATTAGTCCACTAAATTTAAAAACTTATTAAACCAATTTTTTTGAGTTTATCTTGTGATTTAAATAAAAATTTAATATTTTCATCTTATAGGTTGTTTTAGACTTTTTCGGTCAAATATCACACATTATTATTACAAATTCAACTAGTTTTTTCCAACATTATTTAATTTTTCTAAATCTTATACCAACTCTTATATCTTTATTAAATCTTCGTAATTTTTCAAATGTTTCATCCAATTTCTTTTTAACAATTATCTAAATTTTCAAACTTTTAAATGAATTTACCAATTATCAAAATAGATTTTCCAAATTAATTTTAGATGATTGCATGGTCATTTTTAAATTTTGGGAAAGATCAAATGTTGCAAAATTTTGAGTAAGATTTGGAAAATATATAATATTGTTAATCATGCCCTAGATTTCACCGAGAAAGTCCGAACATATAGAATCTCGGTGTTATTTTGCCCAGGATTATCACCGAGATCCATATATTCTTTTCAAATTATATGCAATCTCTCCAAATCTTATACCAACTCTTACCTCTCTTCAAATTTTCTTCCATAGTCTTTCTAAATCTTATATAAAATCTTGCAAATCTTATGCCCAATTATGTTTACATGAATTTCTAAATTGATTTGCCGATTATTTAAATAATTTACCAATTATTTTTTCAAATTTCTACAGATTCTATAATATTTAGTAGTGTAATTTTTAAATTTTGAAAAAACCATAAAAATTAAGTAAGATTTGGAAAAAATTATGTGAATCTTGGTCCTCATCCTGACAGAGATTTCACCGAGAAATTCCAAAAGAATTGACAGTTTGGATATAAGTTAAAAAATAAACTTTTTATACAAATTTCGGTAATCGATCTTGGCCGAGAAGCATCGAGAAAAACTAGTTTGCAAAATGTATAATTCTAAATGATCCTATTTTGTATTCTCCTAGCTCTTAGTCTTATTGTACGGAAAAAAAATGAAAAACAAGCCTCATTTGATAATCTATTTGGTTTTAATTTTTGAAAATTGTGTTTATTTTCTAATAATCTCATAACTGTAGTTATCATCTTTCATAGGTAAACAATTGAATTTTGAGTCAAAATCTAAATTCCAAAACCAAGCTTTTTAAACTTTTTTTTATTTTTAAAATTAGGTTTGATTTTGAAAACACTCTTAAAATATAAAAGTAAACTAAAAAAACCAATAAATGAGAGTAGTATTTATAAACTTAATTTAAAAAAAAAAACTAAAAACTAAGGCCTCTTTCCAAAAACTAAGGGCTTGTATTGCTTTTTGGGGTTTTTTTTCTGTTTTTTAAAAGTAAAAACTCATATATATTTGTTAAGTGTTTTTTGTTCGTTGTTTTTTAAAACTAGAAACACATATATATTTGATAACTATTTTTTGTTCGTTGTTTTTTAAAACTAGCATACCACAACTTGTTTGATAACTTAGCTTTTATTACAAATATCATAAAATAAGTATAAATTAGATGTTCATGCTTAGTGTCCATTGGTCATGTGTCATTTCTTTATTTACCCATGTATTATCTATGTGTCTCAAGATAACACACTATTAGTGTCCATCTAATCCACTTCCTACTTGACAAATTGCCTATAAATAGTGGCATTTTGTGGGTTTTAGAATACACTCTTACATTGGTGAAAATTAAAAAACTTTCAGAGATAGTGGAGAAATTTGGAGTTATTTTATTTTAAGTTATTTTAGTTATTTTATTATTATTATTATATATATATATATATATATATATATATTATATTTCTTCAATATTTGTATTTTCGTGGTGCCCGTTTTCCTCCTCAATTTTTAACAGTTTTCAATTTTTAAAAATAAAAAAGAATTATTTGATCATTGTTTCTTTTTAATTTTTGTTTTATGTACTTAAAATAATTGTTTTTTTTAATTTATAATAAATTAGTTTTGTATTTTATTTTATGTTGAACTACCTATATAGATATATGCATTACAATTAAAGTTAAAAAACAATTTGGTTCCTTTTGAACTTTCATCGAAGGTAACAATTTAGTCCTTGAACTTTGATTTATAACGATTTAGTCAATATACTTTCGAATTTGTAACACTTTAAAAGTCATTTGGTTTAAGGTTTTATAGATATCAATGAATATAGAATGTCTGGGAATGAAAAACCTGAGAATAAGATGTATGAGAATCAAAGATGAATGTTTTGGTTGTGCATGAGAATTGCTATTAGAATCTTATGAACAAAAATTATTTTTGTATTTAATTTATGAAATTAAGCATAACAATCTTATATAATTTTAGTTGATTAATTAATTAAACAATATCATTTAATATATTGATAAAAATTAATTAATTAAGAATCAACAATAATTTTAATTATAAATATTTGAAAATGGAGTAATTTATAATTAAAATTAACCAAGTATTATATTTAATGAATGTCATTGATAGATGTCAAAAAGTGCATATTTTTACCATCTATTTTATTACCTTTTTATAATAAAAAGACACTTTATGTGATATTTTGACCCCCGGAATGCCCAATATTAGTTAAAATGAGCTCACTAGGGGATAATTATGCTTAAAGGATGTTATTTGCTCATTTGGTGCTGATTTGGTAAATTTTAGCAGGTTTTGGCTGTTTTTTTGTAGACTTTTTATCTAATGTGCCGATAGCAGTAAGTGATGTACCAGCATTGTTCAATGTGACCGCATCAAATGAGTTGTAACCGCATCAGAAGTGATGCGTCCACATTATTGAGCCAGTTTGCCAGATTCGGACTCAGTCAATTATGGTTGCTATTTTTTCGGTCAAAATTGTTATTCAACGCCTAAAAAGTTGGAAAATCGTTTAGCACATGATTTTAGGTCATATCTCAACCACCTTGGCCTATATAAAGGAGGAGAACCATTCCAATTGAAAAACTAACTCACCACCGCCGAAATCACCACTTTCTTCTCCATCTTTCTGTCAAATTTCCAGCATCGTGGGTTTCTTCTCCAAGTTCAAGTCAGTAGTCTTAAGAACGAAAGTTTCTCTAAGGCGTAGCGGCTCTAGGATTTCTCTTCCACAGAAGTGTGTGTTGAGGCAAGATTCTTCCTTGAGAGAGGGGAATCGTCCTAGGGAAAGACTTGTTACTTGAGGATTTTCTCGAGTTTTCTTGAGCTGTATTTATTTTCTAGCATTATTTTCTTGTTATTTTTCATTTTACTTTCTACCAATCAAACGTTATATTGTAGCTATGGTTTATAATTTAATAAAAGTGATTATTTTATCAAAAGTCATGAGCTAAATATTTTTAGGGGTTTGACAATGTGAAAGTCTTAGGGTTGTTATGGCTTAGGTCATGTAATGCGCACACCACTTTGTGTAATCACATTCTCTTTGTTGATTTTAAAAGATAAAATCGGTAAGTTAAACTGGTAATTTGATTTAACGATTTAGCGGAGCTCTAATGCTGAGAAGGTTAGGGTGTAAGCAGATTTCACAAAAGGATATGGGACTAAGAGCCTAGATATAGGATGGTCACGTTACCTTAGAAATAAAGGACACCATAGGATAAAGGAACTAAACTTGAATTAATCTAAGATCTAGCTAACCATGGAAACATTAGGCATTAGCTGCTTAGAACTCCTAAAGAAACTTGACACAAGACCGAATAGGTGTAGTTTCTTGTCCATGTGTAATTCATTGTTTGGTGTGATGCGATCACATCACCTAAGGCATAACACCCAAATGATTGTAGCATTGTTTGCCCTGTTTGATTCCCATTGTTATTTGTTTTTAAGTTTTCTGTCACCAAAATTCTAATTTTTTTCTTTGGTTACCCTGGTTACATTGGTCCATAGTCATAGTTAATTTAAACTCAATCTAGTATTGCAGGATTCAACACTTGGAATACTCCAAGTTTATTAATTCATCGATCATGTATGCTTGCACGTAGACCTTGTCCGTTTTATATTTCTTATCATTTTTATCATTCATATACGCCCGGTCGATCAGTCATATTAATTATATCTAATACCTAATCATCTTTAATTAATTAAATTATAAATAAGATGTGTTAATAATGAATGAAGTAATAAAATCAATCACAATAAATAATTAGTTGAATATAAATAATCAATAACAATCATATGTTCATAATGAATGATCAAATTAAAATTAATTTCAATAAGTAATTATTTGTTTATAAAAAAAACAATAAGTAATCCATTATTATTATTGAAAAATGAAATTTTGTACTAACTAAAGTAATCCTAGTTTACTAATTAAATATAATTAAAATGGTGTTAGCTAATTAATTATAGTTTATTTAAATAAGTAATTCCATTCATTTAATAAAATTTTATTTGTAAAAAAATTAAATAAATATTTCAATATTAATTATTGATTTATAAAAACAAATAATTAATATTAATTTTGTTATATTACGATTACGTAATTAACTATATTCAAAATGAAATTATATATAAAATGAAAAATAGAAGAAGAGAGAGTAAAGAGAAAATCCACAGTTTTGAATGGGAAAAGAAAACCCTTATCTATGGGAAATGAGAATGCCTGAGAGTAAGCTATTTCCAAGTAAAGTGTTAAAAACTGTGTAACAAACATGTATTTTGGATGCTTGTGTCAATTCTCATCCAGAAAACTTTCCAACTAAACGACCCCTAAGGGTGTTTAGGCCCCCAACTTCAACTGGGTATAGACCATTCCATGTGTTGGCAGCTCTATAGATCACTCTGTGTTGGGGGCTTTAAGTAATAATAGTTAATATTTTCAACTATTATAACCTACCATTAACTATAATATTATTATTTCAAATCTCTCTTTGTTATAGTGTTAACTATTTGTTACGGTGTTTACTATTTTCTACTCATCTTCTCTTTCCCTCTTTCTTACAATGTTTACTATTTTTTACCCAGACAAAAATAAAATGCCCAAAATAATAGGCCCTTACATCGATCTCATCAATACAAAATTGTAATCTAAATGCCAAAATTCGAAATTGCCTATTTTGCAAACCCATACATCAAATGCACAGAAAGCTACCCACCTTTTCTCTGTTTTCAATTCAAATTGAAAATTAAAATCACGATTTGACTCTTATACCAATTGAAGGAATTGAATTCCCAACGGAAGTGATTTATCGCGATGTGATTTCAATTACTCAATTATGAATTTTAAAAAACAAAGAAAATAGAAAAGAACATGATAAACAACATGCTTTTTGAGAAGGAAAAGAAAAAGGAAGAAGAAGTTGCTTACCCTTGATGAATCTTCTTCACAAAATCCTTCTACAAAAAGATAAGGACACTACCACCAAAGAGCACTCACTATTCTCAAGGTTATCAAACCCATGGAGAGTTGTCTCCATTTGTCTATTTAAAGGGAGGAGGAAGAAGAAGTTATCTTTTCAATTTAGAGAGAAATTATGGAGTTAATGGGGAGGATTTATGGAAAAAAAAAATTCTACACCATATTCATAATAACTCCTAAATGGGAGTTAATATTTTCTTTAATTTAATTTAAATAAATTAATAATATAAATTAAATTATATATATATATATATTAAATCTCATTTAATATATAATAATAATTAATAACTAATTAACAAATTTCTCTCCCATAACCTATAGTTTTATATGAATCATATTCACATTATTTTTAACCTATAGTTTTATATGAATCTCATTCATATAATATTTAATATTTGAATCTTATTCAAACATTTCTCTCATGTATATTATAAAGTTTAATTTTTTACATTTCATATAAAAATCTACTTTGTATTATAATGTATCAATATACATTATTTAATTGTATCTCATACAATTAATTTCCTTAACTTAATTTGAACAATTCAAATTAAACCAAAACAACTGACTGTCATCTTAACCTATATGAGCTAGCAAATGGACCTAATAGACCTATTAGTTTGAAGCTCAAATGCTACGAGATCAATTAATTAAACTATTTAATTAAATTGATCAATATTCATTAATTGTTGGTCATTCCACTAAAGATCGACAACTGCACTCTTCTTACTGTAGATATATTTCTATGTCTATATATATAATCAATCAACAGCGAGTCGACCCTTCACAAATTATTTCTAACAACAGCTAGGTCAAATTATCGTTTTACCCCTGTGTTACCTCTGACTCCTTAAGTACAACTGATCCCTCTAATGAACAATTTAGTCATAGTCTAACTATGAGCTAGACCCCTCTCTGGCCAGTGAGAGGGTGAGGTGCCTCATTGTTCAAGACCCGGTATTAGTTCTTAAGGGAGCAATTCATAAGACATGAATTCCTTCTTGTACAGTTGAGTTCCCAGCTGCCTGCTCAGACAAATCCTCAAAGTGGTAGGCTTATTGAGTCGGAAAACCTGTCCACTCTCAACCATATAAATCAAAGGATTGCACTCACAAGCAGGAGTTCACAACTGACTCAGGATTAAGGTTGAGTCACCTATGATCATCCTAGTGAAATGTAAGTCTCATTAAGTAACGGTGTTAATACGAGAGACTAATCATTTCGCGGTCCGGTCTTATATATGTCTCACATATATAGGATATCCCCACTCACACGTCTTCACATGAACATTTAGGGTCTAAAAGTTTGTGACACTTTACAACACTTGCAACAATCACAAAGTGGGTCGTATCCGTAGTGTTACCAGGATAAAGGTACCCAGCCTTATCCATCTACTACAGACCGTTTAGGTTATCACTCAAACACGATCCACGTGTATGTCTCTACATACGTGTTTAAGTTACTACTAATAACCTAGGATCTTAGTTTATTGGTTTTTTGGGTTAGTGCAACTAAATGTCAAATAAAATAACGATTATTTTATTAAATAAATAATTTTATTAGTACAATACAAGTTTACAAAATACAAGACCACGAGATTTAGGGCATCAACCCCAATAGGAAAGTCTTCAACCAACCGACAACAATTAATTATACGTTTTCTAAAATAGGAAAATGAAGCGGCGTATTAAATTAGTGCGCTTTTTAAGGAAAATATATTATTTTCAAATTTTTTTTAATTAAACCAAAAGATTTCCAAAATGGTATATATATACTGTGATGTAAATGAAATTTATGATATATACTGTGATTTATGTCGAATATTAAGTCAATATGTGATTTATATACCGTGATATATTTTATATATTGGTTTATACTGTAATTTATATCAAACATTGAGTCAATCTCTAATTTATATACTATGGTATATTTTATATATTGGTTAGAATATTTTCAAATACCAAAAAAAATATTTTAAGATACATTTAAAATAACCACGAATCTGCCAGAAAAATCAATAAGTATATATGTGAAACCAACTTAAATAGAAAATAAAATTTTATTAAATGCATTTTCTCTTTTCAATTAACCAAAGAAATCAAATCTTAACAAATAAATGCATTTTTCTCTCTCCAATTAAACAAAAGGAATAAAATCTCAACAAATAAATGTATTCTCTCTCAAACATTAAGAGTACTTCCTAAATATGGAAATTTTTTTCCAATGTCACATTCTCTCTCCAACCGCCCACCACACTCAAAGGTACTTTAGTCCGAAAAATTCATTAAATCTCATATACGAAAATATAAAAAAAAAAATTGGATATTTATGAAAATAAGTTTTGAAAAGGGATTAAATCTTAAATATCTCTTTTTATTACGTCTATAAAAATTGACAGTTGACACATGACACAAAATGCCTTTTTAACGGGCTATATTACTTTTAGGGATGTAAACTGTGCGGTTCAGCTTGGTTGTTGAAGAAAATTGGAAACGAATCGATTAATCAGTTAAAGAAATAGAGAACCCAAAATCAAACCGAGTTTGATGATAACCCTGTCGCTCGAACTGCTCATACCGGCGGCTCGGGGCGGTTTAAGAAATAATATGTGCAGAAATTTGGCAAGAAAGGAATATTTTCTTGTAACTATTCAAAATTAATATAAAAATCTTGCACAGTCCCAATTTCAAACTTATGACCTTGTGTACTCAAGTGTACCTACTGGATATTGACGTTTATTATATATATTTTACAGTCGGCTCGATTTTTCATATATAGGTTTTCTGTGCCCTAACCCAAACCCGACCCAAAAAGTTTGGTTTTATATATTTTCAATCTGAAATCGCCAACCCGAACTGACAAGCGCTTTCAGTTGGTTGAGGCAGTTTTGTCAGGTTTTCGATTTTTTTCTTGCACCTCTAATCATTTTGCCATATATGTTATTATTTTTTCAGCCAATCACATTTGAACATGTGGCAGCCAATCGCTAATTAAGTTAGAAAAATCACAAAAAAAATCTAAAAAATTATACAATCCAGCTGAAACATTTTAATTTGGAACATTTTTTTTTATATATTTTTCTTGAGTTTCTGGAATTGTTTTAAGCATTTTTACTTGCTAAGTTGAGAGTATTTTATACTCGTGAGCTTTCATCTTCTCATCAAGAGTTACTTTATTGGATTTTTGAACTCGAAAAAGAATTTGTACTTGTAATATTTGATCTTGAACTTGTTAAAACGGATCGTAGTGGTTTGATCTTGAACATTTTTTAAAAAAATTGAGATAGGTTGGATTCTCAAACCTGAAAAAGAATCATTTAGAAGTTGACTCTTGAACCCATAACAAATTAATTTGGTTCTCACTTGTAATTAGAGAATCATTGCAGTAAAATACTCCGAGGTTGTTTGTTTCGTGGAAATCCAAGATTCTCATGGAATGAACATCTAGATTTCCGATTTATTTTGTAGTAATGTAAGATACCTGAGCATCTGAGGATGTTCTTACGAGGGCATCTCATGAGTTTTTTATACCCCTAAAACATGGGTTTTCGAGATTATCATGTTTAAGGCATCCTCTTTTTATTTTTGTACACTCCATGTTTTGCTTATATATATATATATATATAATATATATATATATATATATATATATATATATATATATATATATATATATATCACACTCTTCTTTATTTGCATTTTATAACTAAAAATAAATATTTTCAACCATATGTATTACTATTATTGGTTATATTATAGTTGTTTTTGTTTTATTAAAAAGATATTCAAATTCAAATTTATTTCATAAAGAAACTTGAATTTATATCTATTATTTTGTTGAGGAATATAACATATAAAAAACAATATAAACTATATTGATTGAAAAAGAAATACAAATCGATAAAAACAATTATGTTATATAGATTCAAATTATATTAAATGAATGAATAGTGGTATGGGTGTTATTGATATATTATGTAAATTTAAGATATTCTCAAATAGAATCTCTAGGAAACAAACATAATTATCCAAGTATTCTTAGTTATCTAAAAAAAGTATGTAAAGATATTGGACATTTTGTAATTTCAGGTACCTATAATTTCAGGCATCAACCGAATTTTTGATTATCTACATTCTCAAAACCAAATGGCCCCTTAAAGGTCTTTGGGAGTGGACTAGGAATTTTTAAACTACAATAAAAATTACTGGTGTCATCTATTTCCCTCTACTCTTTTAACTTTCATTATTATTTTTTTTTTATTTAAGTAGATTGCATGCTTAAGAATTCAGTTAAATATTTATAGCATTTTTGGGAACTCATTTCATTAGTTTTAATTGGTTTAATTAAATTTAATTTTTTTATCAAGTAACCCTATTCACTCCCTCTAGTATATTAAACATATAATTCTACTTAAAACTTAGAAACTAAAGCCCAGTTTGGTAACCATTTGATTCTTGATTTTTAGTTTTTGAAAATTAAGCTTGTAACACTACTTCCACCTCCAAATTTTTTCTTTTGTTATCTACTTTTTACCAATGGTTTAAAAAATTAAGCCAAAATTTGAAAACTAAAAAAAGTAGCTTTGAAAAACTTGTTTTTGTTTTTGAAATTTGGCTAAGAATTCAACCATTATACTTAAGAAAGATGCACATCATGGTAAGAAATGGGAAGGAAATAAACTTAATTTTCAAAAATAAAAAATAAAAAATAAAATGGTTACCAAGCAAGGACTAAATTGTTACAAATTTAAAAATACAAGGTTGAATTGTTACGAGCTAAAATTTAGAAATTGAATTGTTACTTCTACAAGATTTGAAAAAAGTGTTTATTTTCACTTTGATAAATTATTACATGTCATACTTAAAAAATTTTAAATAACATATTAAAATAAAAGGTTGTTTAAAAATATTTTTGGCCCCTAAACTTTTAAGAAATTAACAATTTGGTCCCTAAACTTTAGTTTGTAACAATTTAATCCTTGTACTTTCAATGTTGTAACAATTTAATCCTCGAACTTTAGTATGTATCAATTTAGTTCTTGTACTTCAAATTTATAACAATCTCTAACATAAAAAAATTTATCAAAATTAAATATCAATTTTTATTATTTTATGATGTAGACTTTGTATTTTATAAAATTATTGGGTATCTAATTCGTTTATAGGTTCATTTATATATAAAAAAAAAAAAAAAAAACCTCTCTAAATTTTAATACTATTTTCCACACTAAAAACTAAATTATTAAAAATTTTAAACTACTATATGAAAGTTTAGTAACAATAAGTGATTTTAAACCTAATTTTTATGAAGGAAAACGACAAAAAAAAGAAAAGAAAAGACATCACAACACAACAAAATTCACAAGACAACACACAACACATACTCCCAACATGGCACTTCACCCCATGCCGAGGCTCCCAGTCGCGGTCAACTTTGGGTGTTAAAAATCAGAAAACCATGTTTTTTTATAATTTTTTTTATTGTTTTTTCTGTTTTCACATCATTTAAAAAAAAAATAATAGATTACCAAACAAAACTAAAATAAAATCAGAAGATAAAAAACTCACTAGTTAACGAATAATCCCTAAATTATCAAACGGAAATAAGAGATTGATCAGCGAAATAACGTTACTAAAAAGTGTGAAAACAAAAAATTAATTCGTGTTAGCTTAATTTTGTAAGCGTACAAATCATATTACAAATAATATTATAGGCCGTGTGGGAAAAAACCTCCCACTTCAAAATAAGTAGAAAATAACAGAGAAATTAAAAGAAAGCAATAAAAATTGGAAACACAAGAATTTACGTGAAAAGCTTCCAACTCGGAGAAAAACCACGGATCAGAAAAATTCACTATGCGAAAATTTATTACAATCACACATAAATATTTCTCTTTCTCGATCTCAATTACAGAAGCACTCTCTCAAATCTTTTATATTACTCACACCATTTTCCCACTTTCAAAATAAATAATACATAAAGGAAATTTAACTACCCTTAGTACACTAAGTTTAAAGTGTTTCTAACTAGGACATCTTAAAACTAGAGACATATACTCCTTTTATAGATTTGGAGTTCATACTCATTCTTCAATTTAACCGATGTAGGACAACTGCACTTCTAATATTTTGTCAAAAACCCAACAAATCAAGTGTGAGTATTGTTCTCTACAAATAATAAGTGCCTACTAATTAATCATATTCAATAGCCTAAATTTTATTTAAATATTGATTAATATAGAAATAGATAGAATTTAAAAATATTTTGAATTAAAGTATTTAAAAGTCTAAAAGTAACAAAAACAAAAGGATAATTTTGTTAAAGTGAAAATTGAATAAGAGACAAATTTGAATTATTTTACAACTACTAAAAGCTAATATAATGTATCTAGATATGAACCTTAAATTTTATAAGCAAATGTGCCTTTGACCAATTTTGTTTTTCACTTTCTGGACTTCGAAAGCAACAATTCGAAGGGGTAATAAATGAACTTTTTTATTTTTTATTTTTTATGAGATTAGATTTTATGACGTGGATGTGGATAAAGATTAGGAAGTGCCGTTTTCAAAAAATAATAATAATAAAAACAATAAAAACAATAAAAAAATTAAAAAATAATTAGATCTGACTTAAACTATTATAACCCAAAAGCAAAAAAGATACGTCATCAGTTTAATCATTGAAGAGTTCATAATAAAATATTTGGTTACTTGTTCTACCCACTCTCCTTAATGGTTAATCAAACATGAAATTAGGGTACTTATCCGTTCCTTTTTCTCTAAATATTAGGCTAAATTATATAAAATAGGAGAATATTTTTTTATAAAAATAATGGAAACTATTTACACAAAATAATAAAATTTTTAGATAGTTATGATAGACTCTGATAGAAGCCTATGAAAGTCTATCAGATGTTGATAAAATTCTATCAATGTTTATTAGTGTTTTTTTTTTATTATTTTCTGTAAATAGTTTGACATTTTTCTATCTGTAAAAGTTTTCCTATAAAATATCTCTAAATTTTGTATTTTGTATAAAAAATATCATTGAACTTTTAAAAGTTTTAAAATGTCCTTAAACTTAAAAAATGAGTTAAAAAATATTATTACCGCTAGTTTTGGATGGAAACCGTTAGTGTTTTGTGTAAAAAATACACCTAAACTTTCAAAAACTTCAAAAATACCCTCAAACTTTAGAAAAAAAAATAAAAAATACACTCAAACTTTAGAAAAAAAATAAAAAATTTATATTAACATAAACAATTAGTACCATTTTATTTTTCTATTTTTATCATTTTTCTTCCCTCCCTTCTTCAATACCTCCTCTTGCTCCCTTTTTTTTATTTATAACTATTTGACATTTGTTTATCTAAAATAAATAAACAAATAAAATTGCACATAAGTTAAGGTATATGAACTATACTAAAAAGAAAGAGAAAAACACCCAGAGATTTTATGACTTAAATGTTTTGACAAAGTTGTTAGTAGTTGAGTGTGTATTAACAGCCAACTATATATTTTTATTTTACTATTTATCGTTTTGGTATGTTTTAAGAGAATATTTTCTATTTTGGAATTTTGTGAGATTTTATGTTTTATTTAAAATTTTGGTTTTTATTTTGGTTGCTAAAAAAATCTGTGTAAACTAAGAATTAGAAAATTAAGAGAAAAATGAAAGTATTTATATGAAAAAAAATGAGGATATCTATATAATTTGTTTCAAAATTGGTTCTTTTTGAACTTAAGAAAACTTCTAACAAATTGATCATCATATATTAATTGTAGGAATATTTTTCAACATTTTTTTAAAAAATTAAAGTTTTTTGTATAACGAGTTACTAACGGTTTCTGTTTATATACTAATAGTGAATGTATTTTTAAACTTTTTTTGGGGTAAAATTCAAAATTAATGTTAAATTTTGAACTATTGACAAAAATAGGGTACATAGTAAAGAAATCTAAAAAATAGTGTGGTTGAAGAAAATATTGACAACAATAGGGTGGTGAAATCGTGTACCCCGTACACGATTTCCACGTGGCTTCCACGTGGTTGGTCAATGGGACCAAAATCGTGTACGGGGTACACGATTTCCCTTTTTTTTTTTTTTTTTTTAATCAACAATTACATTTCTTAGCATTCTTGTTTTATAGCATACTCATATAAATGCGTCTGAAGATTAGAAATTCATAAAAACTTAAACTTTAAATTACAAACGAGTCATGTGCCACATGGTGGACGTCTTCGTTGACGGTGTGGACGACGAGGTACAGGCACTTCAAAGTGTTGTTGTTGATGAATTAATTCATCAATATCCTCTTGGGTGACGACGGATTGATGTTCATAATACTCTTGTTGATTGCCAGAACTCGATCCGATCTCTGCTCTAGGAGAAGTTGGACCTGGATCATGAAACATTGGAGGTTCTGGTTCTGGGTCAACTTGTTCCTCTGGAATAGCTTCACCCTGTTGGCGTTGTCGTCTACGACAAATACGTCTTCGATCAGTGTCAGCAACATTAAGTCGTCTTGTCTGCTGAATAATATTTTGTACATTTACCAAGTTTTGATCACACATTGTAGTCAACTCTGGTAAATCTTGTTGTACAGAATATTGATGTACATCGTGGACAAAATTATTCTGAATGGTGAAAAATTTTAGTATTAAATAATGTTCATATCATATAAATAAAAAATATAAGATTACAAAACTCTTACCATGCAGTAGTAGTAAGCACCGTCAAGGGTGATAAATCGCCTCGTGATTGAATCGTACCAGAGAAAGTAGTCGTCTGATACAGCTGGGCCATTTGTTATTTCTCCCTGTACGCAACGGTTACGACGTGCACGCCAGAATGTTATATATTCTGCGTGAATTTGGCGCCAGTCTTGATCGTGCTTACCTCTCAGATCAATCTGGTGTAGTGCTAGGAGTGTCTGACACAATGATGGGACTAATTGTCGCATACTGAACTGTCGTAGAACACGATCTGGTTGATGCCACTCTATGATATGGAAACATATGAGAGGGCTAACGGTCAACCATATGTCATGACCATCATGACAATAATCAGGTAGGGATGCCATAATTGTTTGTGTGTATGGCGTCCAATTAATCTGAAAAAAAAATAAGTAAACACAAAAAAAAAAAAAACTGCAATATTCATTTGTATATTCATTTATTACCTGACTGTGCATTAATCGGTCAAATATCTGTCGATATACCAGGAGCATGTTCGCTGACTGTTCTGATGGAACTAAAATACCACTCCATCTAAAATTTTAAAAAAGTATATAATTAAATAGTTGTACCATAAAATAATAATTAAAAGAATATATAAATAAATTAATACCTGGCACTTAGTGGACCTGCGTCTGGGGCCTCCAATTGGATTTGTGGTGCTATGTTGTTAAAGCGATCATACACCCATACTTGTAGCAGTATCAGTGGCCCTGCTATTTCCAAAGCCTGTGCATTACTGGCTCGATATAGTTCTCTGTAGAGCCATGCAAGGCAGGCGCCACCCCACGAGTATCTACCAGCTTGCTCGAAATTTGCCAGTAGTGGAAGAAACATTAGGTGGACAAGAGTGTTTGACTTGTTAGCGAATAAAAATCCTCCAATCAGTTGCAAAATATATGCTCGGGCATATTTTTGTATGTTGATGTCGTCAGCATTGGGGGACAACTCTGTAAATTGGGAGGCTAACCATGGGATACTCAACCTCGAGCCTTTCAAATCCATAGGTCGAACCCCCAAAAAATCCTCACAAGTTTGTTTCCAATCAATTGTAAGGATCCTGTCACAGGTTCTCCGTCCACTGGTAGTCCAAACTGAACTGCAATATCCTGTAACGTAATAGTGCATTCGCCACAAGGCATATGGAATGTGTGGGTTTTTGGTCGCCAACGCTCTACTAAAGAAGTAATTAGGTGCCAATCTAGTTGGATGAATCCAATTTGTGCAACCCCAATAAAACCCGCCTGTTGTACATATGGCATGATACGTGGATCGAATGGGATAGTTCGTTGAACTACTGCCTCCCTCCTTCGGCAGCTCAAAATTGTAGTAGAAGCACTATCCCATACTGATTGTGAACGATGAGAATTTTGTTGATATAGTTGTATGGGATTAGAAGGACCCGGATCCATGATGCGAAATCACTGAAACAGAATTTCAAGTAGAAAAAATAAATTTTATTATATAAATAAATTTCATTACAAGTAGAAAAAACAACTCCGATTACTAAAACAAATAAATTCATTGCTTCAACTGTTTCATGCACCTAATGAACTTGCGCTTTTGGTGTTGATTTCCTGCCTTAAAAACTAAATCTTTCAATTGCCTCGATTTGTATTTCGTATTAAAATTACTAGCAACATGACGAAGACAATATCGATGGTATGCTCTAGGTTCACTCCAGCCAATCTCCTCATTGTTAATTGCAGCAAGAATGCCTTTGTGTCTATTAGAAATTAAGCAAATACCATCTCGTTTGGTAACATATTCGCGCAATGCCCATAGAAACCATGACCAACTGGAAGAGTTTTCCCCTTCAACAATAGCAAAAGCAAGGGGAAATATATGCCCATTTGCATCAACCGATAAGGCAGTCAATAATTTCCCTTTATACTTTCCGTATAGATGAGTTCCATCAATCTGAATTAATGGCCTACAATATTTGAACCCTTCTACTGCAGGACCAAATGACCAGAAAACTCGACCGAATATAGTTGTACCAGACACATCGGATGGAAGAAAATGCCAATCAACTCGTGTTCCAGGATTGTAATGTACAACAGCACTCAACCAATATGGAAGTTCCGAGTATGATTTCTCCCAGTCACCAAACACAGCAATCAACGCTTTTCTCTATGCTTGCCACACACGTCTATAATTCACATTATACCCATATTGTTTTTTAATTGCTTTTTGAAGCAATGCAACGGGTACACCAGGATCGGCCTTCACAAAATTTTGAATTTCAACACTCATAAAATTTGAATCAAGTTGTGAATGATCCTGTGTCAATTCTGAGTACAAACATGAGTGCTCCCCTTCAAGTCTAGTAATTTCGAACATCCCATGTGTTTTACGCCAACAAGCACGTAATCTCCAATCGTAACCCTCCTTCCATTGTTTGCATCTCACATACCAAATATCCTGATTCGATTCTATTACGGAAATCTGATAATGATTTGTGACGCAATACTTTTTTACAACAAGTTGGAGATCTTCTTTCGTGTCAAATAACATTCCTTTTTGTACTAAACTAGCACTATCTACATCTCTATTCCTTTCTTCAAGTGTCGATCCTTGTTCACATATTGAATTAGTAACATCCCAATCAATATTTGAGTGAACATCTCGGACGGTACCAATTCATTGTCATGTTCAACACTTTCTTGTTCTCCAAACAATTCATCAATTTCTAGATCAATATCGCTATCCCCATCATTACCAGGTTCGAGAACAACTAAATCTTCAAGACGCAACGACATATCTAATCAGATGTTCACAACTGTTACAATTTATATATATTAGTCTAATTTACTAAGTTAATAAAAAACAACTCAACTTTTTATGCCAACATCAACCCAATAAACTTAAAAAAACAACTCAACTTTTCATGCCGAAATCGTGTACCCGGTACACGATTTTACAACCTCAATCTTGATATTATTTTCTCATCTACTCTATTTTCCCATCATATATTATTAAAATAACATTATTTTTTTAAAAAAATTCCCAAACTCATGCAATCAAAAAACAAAATTATAAAATCAAAACTAATGGTCAAAAAATACTAAATCTTATACAAAACAAATAAATATTCAATATTAATCAACAACAAATAAATATTCACACTCTAGATTTAGTGAATATTAACCAAAACAAACTTCATAACTTCATAACAACTTTTATGTACAAAAAAAAAAAAAAAAATACCAGCGGCGGCGGCAGTACGGTGGTAGGCGGCGGACGACGGCAGCGGCGGGAGGATTTTAGGCGGTGGAAGAAGAAGAGAAGGAGTGAAGAAGAAAGGAGGGGCTGGTGGGTTTTAGGGGTGGAACTCGTGGACCCGGTCCACGAGTATGGAAATCGTGGACCCGGTCCACGATTTCCTTGCTGCATGGCGTGGCAGCGTGGCAGACGTGCAGGCGTGGCAGCGTTGACTGCAGAGGTGGCAGGGAACTCGTGGACCGGGTCCATCCTTACCAAAATCGTGTACCCGGTTCACGATTTTGGTAAATCGTGGACCGGGTACATGATTTTACAACCCCAATTTTGGGATTATTTTGCCTTCTACCCTATTTTTGTCATATATTATTAGATTAACATTATTTTTAAAAAAAAATTCCTTTTTTTGAGTTAAAAGTATTTTTTAAACTTTTGAAAGTTCAATGGTGTTTTTGAAACAAAACTTTAACGACTTTCATCCAAAACTAACGACAATAATATTTTTGAACATTTTTATAAAAGGTATTTTAATACAAAGTTTAAAGTTTAAAGACATTTTTTATAATTTAGCCTTTTAAATAAACACCATAAATATTTTGCATTAGTTCTTTCAATTTTTAGTTTTATTTATTTTTTATTTTTTAATGATTACATCACCGGTGAGAGTAAAGATTTTGAATCTATAATTTTTAATCAAAGGTCTCTTTCTTTAATTGTTATACATGTAGTAACATTTTTTTTATTTATTAAAAAGTAGATAGATATGTTAGCGAAAAAAAAAAAGAAAATTATTTAAAGAAGATAAACATTAGACCGAGAAATTATATGGATTATTTGTATGATTGACCTTAAATTTCGTTATTGTAATGTCGTTCGTTTTAAAATTTAAAAATAATTAAGCATAATTCTGTCATTGTCAGAATGTATTAAGATCGTGTTAATTATTCATGTCATCCCTAATGATTTTAGTGAGTCTGAAATTAAGGTCATTTGTATAATCGTATTCTCACACACTAGGACTCTCTTCTTGCCACCCTCACGCTCCTCCTCCCTTCATTTATGCTTACTCTCGCATTCAATTAATCTAATACAATATTGTTTTTACACATGCTAGCGCTCTTCCTCGCTCCCTCACGCTCGTACACATTCTCGTACTCGCGCTTGCAGTCGCTGCTCTAAATTCTCATATTAAATAACATGAAATTTCATCTCAAAACTAATTGGCAATTAGAGGAGGTAGTCTATGTATATTACAAAAATTGTGAGGTCTTTAATATGCCCTCTCAATCGATGGCTATGATTAAGAATTATTAAATAGAAATAATTAATCTATAAATATTTTTATTAAGAAAAGGAATAAAATGTACATTTTTGGCAGGAAAATAAAGACGTTTTGTATTTTCAGAATTAAAGTTATTACAGTTTTCTAATGTCATCAATCTATGGGTTTGACAAACTGTCCAACATTATTAAATAACAATAATTTATTTTCTTTATTAGTAGTTCATTCATGCCTCTTCTTCTTGTTCTCTCCCAAAATATAATCTTCTTCTTTCTTTTTCTTTTTTTTTTTTTCCTAAAAATTTGTATACTCACTATTTGGTTATATCAAATAATAAAAAATAAAACTTTTTTAAAAAACATCAATGAAAAATCACCATATTTGACATATGAGATTTAGTATTAGTTGACATTTTTTTAAAGGGTTAAAAACCGAAGAAAAAAAACATTGATATGTCAAGAATTAGGCCAAACAAAGTGTAAAGGGGAGGCATGTCCTGCATTTTCAAGTAAGAATAATTATATCAAATCTTATTAAATTGGATTTGAATGGATTAATTGCAACCGTTATTTGTAAGTTAATTTAGGTAAATTAAATTTAGAGAAATTATTTTAAATGACAAAATGCTGAAAATATTTACAAATATTGTAAAATTTAGCTGTTTATTTGCGATAGACCACGATAGACTAATAATCGCATATAGACAGTGAAATTTTGCTATATTTGAAAATAACTCTTAAATTTAAATTGATTGAATTAAAATAATTAAAATTCTAGTTAATCCTTGTTCAATAGGTAAGATAACAAGGCACGTACAACATACTCTCTTTTTGAAGTAACTTAGAGATCTCATCTTTTTAAAATTTTTAGGTTTAAATCCCATTTTGGTTCATAAACTTCGAATCTTGTTCTATTTTAGTTTCTAAATTTAAAAAAATGTTTGTTTTAGTCACTGAACTTTTGGTCTTGTTGTTCAGATTTTGTTATCTCTTTAACAGAATGGTAAGGTGATATTTTTGGATGACTAGACTCTCAAATAAGTTAATCACTCTAAAAAATCTAGGTTTCAATAATCCAGAAAATTTGCTAATTTATTCTATAAATCTTTTATGCCAACAAATAAACGTAATCAACTCACATTAATCAAATAAATTAAAAAAAAGGAAGAAGAAAAGCACATATTTTCATATATATTTGATAAATAACAGTGATTTGGTTCTTTTTCTCCAAAACTCAACTCTCTCACGTCTCCCATCATTTTCACATTTTTTTTTCTCTACACCCTTTTTAAAACCGTATTGTTCGATGGATTTTTTTTTTTCAAAAATCGTACTATTTTTTTTGAATTTTTTCAAAAATCGTACTATTTTTTTTCTTCAAATTGGAATCTCCAACAAAATTGGAAGAAAATGTAACCTATATAGAAAATAACTCTAAAACAAATTGCATTACCTACCCAAAATAAGAAGGAATTGAGTTCATAAAGGAAAAAAAATAGGAGGAATTAGGAGGAAGAGGAAAAAAAAACCTAATAAATCAAAGAAATATCCCAAACTTGAGAGAACAAAACACTTAAAATCTTTATATGGATGACATTGCGTCTAGCATGTATTGAGAAAGAGAAGTAGAATGCCAACAACCAATGCGTCAAAATAGTGAACGACTAAAAATCTTGAATGCAAAGTAACTTTTGAGTTTTCCTTCAAAAATTCGAAAGCCTAAATTTTTTTAAAGTAATTAACTTGTTTGGGAGCCTAGTCATTCAAAAATATAAGCAACCTCGCTATTCTGTTAAAGAGATAATAAAATCTTAACAACAGGGACCAAAGTAAACCCCTTTTAAAACTTCATGGACTAAAACAAACATTTTTTAAAATTTAGGGACCAAAATAGAACCAGATTTAAAATTCAGGGATCGAAATAGGATTTCCTTTTTTAAGTACGAAATAAGATTTAATTTCATCTTCCTTTAAACCCATTTTTCTCTAATAGACATGTTTATCATTGCACTTAGTTAATAGTATTAACAACAACAATTACAATGCAAAAAGATGTAATTGTAACTTTTAAAATTTTAAGAATTAGACATATATACAAGACGTTCATGGATTAAATTGTAATTTACCAGTGTTATATTTATCTATTTATTTATTTTTTTAACCTTTTATAAAAAAAAATGCATTGCTATCAAGATGATTATTCTCTCAATCTATCACTTTTTATACTTTTTGAACCTTAGGTTTGAATAATTTTACATTTCCAAAATTATCTCTATTTGTTTTCCATCATCATGTCTCATGGAAATAAAAGGTTTAATTTGAGGGGTTATTTGAACTGGCACACATTTAAACAAATACAGAAAAAAAAGTTTGCAACAGAAAAGAATATTACAACAAATCAAATGCATTTTAGAAAAGATTAAAATAACAATTATAAATGAAGATTTTATTGGGTGAATTAACTCACTTTCTAAAGCTTTTGCAAATATATAAAAAGTAATTACATAATTTATTAACAAGAAACGGTTTAATAAACCAACCTCACACTTTTATTAATCAAGGCATAGCCATATATATAAGTGTAAGTCTAACAATAGTTAGTTACAAAACTAACAGAATTTGAAACTATCTCTAATACTCCCCCTCAAGATGGGAGGAATATATCTTGAACACCCATCTTGCCTATGAGTGTGAAAAATGATGTTTCTGGAAGTGGTTTTGTAAAAACATCAGCTAGTTGAGTAGAGGAACGAACTGGAAGAAGCTTGATAGTGTCAACTCTGTCTCGAACAAAATGGCAGTCGAGTTCGATATGTTTTGTCTGTTCATGAAATATTGGATTAGTAGCAATATATATAGCAGCTTGGTTATCACAAAAAAAAAAAAAAGTGATGGCGATGGAGACTGTATGTGTAGTTCGGCAAGAAAACTCTTGAGCCAAACAATCTCACAAGCTGCAACAGCTAAAGCTCGATACTCTGCTTCAGCAGAGGAATGAAAAATTGTTTGTTGTTTCTTGGATTTTCACGAAACAAGAGAGTTAACAAGAAAAACAAAGAATCCTGTAATGGAACGTCTGGTGTCTAGACAAGCTCCCCAGTCTGCATCGGCAAAGGCTCGAATGACAAAGTCTTGTACTTGAGGTAAAATAATACCTTTACCAGGAGAACCTTTGAGGTATCTTATCAAATAATAGACTGCATTGAGATGTTCTTGAGTGGGTTTAGCCATGAACTGACTTAACTTGTGGACAACAAAAGTAATATTAGGTTTGGAAATCGTCAAGTAAAACAATCTGCCAACTAACTTCCTGTAAAGTGAAGGATCAGACAATAAATCATCATCACTAGATTTTAACTTCAAGTGAGGGTCCATTGGTAAAACATTGGGCTTAGCTCCAAGCAAGCTAGAATCTTCTATGAGTTGAAGAGTATATTGTCGTTGAGATAAGTATATCCCAGATTTGGATCGAGCTAACTCTAATCCAAGAAAGTACTTTAAAGAGCCCAAGTCTTTCAATTTGAAAGCTTTGTTTAAAGTGTTTTTAAGATTATCAATGTAGATGGAACTTGCTCCCGTGATTATTATGTCATCTATATAGACTAGCAAGGCAAAAAAAGTCTCATTCTTGCCTTTTATGAACAGAGAATAGTCAGCTTTCGATTGTTAAAAACCCAAAGACATCAACAAGGTAAAAACTTTTGCAAACCACTGCCTTGAAGCCTGCTTGAGTCCATAAATGGACTTTTGTAATTTACAAACCATAGTCTCCCCCTGAATCGAAACAAGAGGTTTATAACCTACAATTCCATGTAGACTTCTTCAATAAGATCTCCATGCAAAAATGCATTGTTCACATCAAGTTGGAGGAGGGGCCATTGTTTTGAGACAGCAATGGTGAGAAGTGTCTTGACAGTGACCATCTTCGCAACTGGTGAGAAGGTCTCAAAATAGTCCAAGCCTTCTTGTTGTGTGTAGCCTTTGGCTATAAGTCTTGCCTTATATCTCTCAATAGATCCATCAGCTTTATGCTTTATTTTGTAAATCCAACAACATACAACTAGATTCTTTCCACTAGGCAAAGGTACAATGCTCCATGTGTGATTAGATTCCATGGTCTCCAATTCAGCTTTCATTGCCAATCTCCAGTGATCAGATTAACTGCCTCATTATAAAACCGAGATTCTTGGATAGCAGATAAATTTATAACAAAGTTTCTATGCTGCAAAGATAAGTTTTGATAAGAAAGATACTTAGCAAGCGGGTATTGGGTGGAAGGCTTTGGATTGGGTGTTTTGGCAATTAAGTTGCAGTGATAGACTTGTAAGTATGAAGGAGGTTTGGATATTTTGGTGGATTTTCGAGGCAAATGTTGTTGTTCATTAGTTAATGGACTCGGTTGAGAATCAGTGATAATGGTAATAGGTTGTGAATTTTGAGGGGTTGCAGTAACAGGTTGTGTAGCAAGGTGATTTTTGGGAAATGACAATATCTGGTGATAAGTTCAAGGCAGATGGTATATCATTGGGATTGTCCCTATTTATCTGTGAATTTTCATGTAAACTGTCAACTTGAGGCATGAAAACATCTGTACGGTCAGGGAATGATTTGGGTAAAACAAAACCCGGAAAAGGATAAATAACAGCTTCTTGGCCTGATATATAGTGGAAGGGAAAAGTATTTTCATGAAATATGATATCTCTTGAAGTGAAAAACTTCTTTTGTTCAATATCATATAACTTGTATGCTTTCATCTCATGAGAATATCCAACAAATACTGACGATATGAATCTTGGTTGAAACTTATTTCTCCCATGAGGCAATGTGGGTGCAAAACATAAAGACCCGAAAACCTTCATAGAAGTATAATCTGGTATGCGATTATTGAGTAACTGATAAGGCAACTTCCATTGGAGCAACCGAGATGGTGTTCTATTGATGAGAAACACTGCAGTGAGTACACATTCTCCCCAAAAAGAGAGAGGAACTCGTGATTGGAAAAACAAGGCACGAGCAACATTGAGAATGTGTTAGTGTTTTCTTTCCACCACAGAGTTTTGTTGAGGGCAACTAACGCAAGAGAATTGATGAATAACACATTTCTTATTAAAAAAAATCAGTAAACATCAATTCAGGTGCATTATTGGATCAAAATTGTTTAATTTTCTTATTAAACTGAATCTCAATAAGCTTGAAAAATTGAGGTACAACAAAGGAAACATCAGACTTGTGTTTGAGCATAAAAACCCAAGTAAAACGAGTAGCATCATCAACAATAGCGAGAAAGAAAGCATGTCCAGCATGAGTAACAGAGGAAAAAGGTCCCCAAATGTCTACATGAATTAGATCAAATGCATTAGGAGACAAGTTATTATTGGAAACAAAGGGTAAGTGCCTCTGTTTGGCTAAAGGACAGATGGTACATGAACCATTCTTATCAAAAGAAACTGAATGTATCTTCAAGTCATTCTTCAAAGCAGTCAAACACTCCACAAATGGGTGACCCAATCGTTGGTGCCAAAGAGTGGCTTTGTCATCAAGAACAACACATAGAGGATTCGATGAAGGTGGTATATCTAAAAGATATAGACCATGGGTAAATTTAGCACTGCCAATCTTCTTCAAAGTGGACTTGTCATCTTCTTCAAAGTGGACTTGTCCTGAAGGATGCAACCATTAGAATCAAATTGCACGATAACAGTAGGTATATCCTTTGTAAGAGCACTCACGGAAAGAAGATTGAATGAAAATTCAGGCATGTAGAAGACATTCTTGAGTGTTAGGGAAGTGGAAATGCAAACAGTACCAACATATTTGACTATAAAGGTTTACTTATCTGGTAATGTAACAGATGTAGAACATGGAGTTAAAGTGGGAAAAAGATTTTTCGAGCAACAAACATGGGTAGATGCACCAGAATTGATTATCCAAGAGATTGATGAATCCATACCTACGATATGTGAGGTAGATGGAGCAAAGGAAGCTCTAGATTGAGCTGTGACAGCAAATTGAGACTGCAACTGATTGAGGATAGTTTGACACTGCAAAATGGCATCAACAGTGTTGGTATTGGCAGGGTCAATAGATTGAACAACTACTAAATTTGCTGTGTTGGTGGAGGGAAAGTTTGGATTGTTATTGCGTTGTTGTTGCTTGGTTTTGTAACCAGGTGGATAACCGTGAACTTTGTAGCATTTGTCAATGGTATGCCCTACAATGTTGCAATGAGATCAAACAGGAACTTTGTAGCATTTGTCAATGGTATGCCCTACAATGTTGCAATGAGATCAAACAGGACGACCCTTGCATTGTTTGGATGTAGAGGATGTAGAAACATTCTTTGAGGTAGTGGAAACAGCAAGGGCAACAGCAGGGGAGATTGATGGAAGAGAACCAATAACTATCTACTCTTCTTCTTCAGGTTCGACTAACTGATGGTATAGGATCCATTAGTAGGAGTTGAGCACGGGCACGAGAAAAGGACTCATTGAGCCCCATAAGAAAATCCATTAGACATTCAATTTGAAGGAAGACTGCCATATCACGAATTCCTCAACATCGACATGCTCCACAAGGCAGGCAGGACGGTATGTATTAAGTTCATCAATTAGAGTCTTGAACTTAGTAAAGTACATACTAACTGATTCTTGATTTTGAGATAAGGTAGCCAAGGTTTGTTTGAGTTGAAAGATCCGTGGAGCATTCTTCCTTTGAAAACGTTCTTGCAGGTCAAGCCAATATGGTAGCAGATATTGGTTTTGAAACAGAGTTTAAGATCCAGGAAATTACTATGTTGTTGTTGCGAATCCACGCCGGAAGAAGATCATCTATAGGTCGAGGGAGAGTATCGTCAATGAAACCAATTTTGTTCTTCACGGACAGTCCAATAACCATGGCGCGACTCCAAGAAACATAGTTCTCTTTCGTGAGGAGCTCTGTAACCAAAACGAGGCTGGTGTAATCATTGTGGTGCAGATAGTAAGGATTCAGGTATGATTCAGATTGGTTATGAGAAATCGAAGAAGAATAAGTATTTTGAGTAGCAGAGATTTCAGGATTAGAGGAAGAATTTGTGGCAGGAATGCGGGTTCATTAATGGAGGTTTTGGCAGTAGCCATGGCGAAGGGAAGAAAAACGGGAGGTTGAAGACGAAGAATTGAGCGGAAGAAAAAAAAAAACTAGAGAAAAAACGTCTGATACCATATTAACAAAAAACTGTTTAATAAAGCAACCTCACACTTTTATTAATCAAGGCATAGCTATATATATATATATATATATATATATATATATATATATATATATATAAGTGTATGTCTAACAATAATTAGTTACAAAACTAACAGAATTTGAAACTATCTCTAATATCAAGGCATAGCCATATATATAAATGGAAGTCTAACAATAATAATTAGTTACAAAACTAACATAATTTGAAACTATCTCTAATATAATTCTTGACATTTCCATGAACACTTTCAAAATTATTATGGGAGAAGAAATCCATCAAATTGTTGGAGGAAAATTAATTAGGACCTAAAACAGTGATCTGCTATGATTTGGAATGAAAATTAGGTATTAAACACTGCTATATCGTTTAAGGTCGTGTCACCATACTTATTTTAAGTCCCAATTTCAACTCAAAATACTAATGGATTAATCCTTAATATAGTTTTGAAGCAATTATGAAAGAAAAATGGATGATTAATATTACAACTTTTTAAAAGAAAAAGAGTATTTTTGAAAGGAGCAAAGTTTTGGGATATTTTTTAAAAAAGATTTAGTCAAAAAATACCATTCTTTTGAGATGAAAAAAAAATACCATTTGAATATGAATAATAACAAGGTTATTCTTTTGTTTGAAAGTAAAAAAAAAAATTAATTATTAATTTAAATAAAAAACTTAAACATTAATTTAAATTTCTTTATTTATAGAAATAAATGTCGATAGCAATATTTTATTCATATATTCGTAAATTTGAAATCATAAAGAAATATTTTATTCATATATTCGTAGATTTGAAATTATTATGATTTTTATATCAACATTAATATTTTAATATTAGATTGTGATCACGTGTGAAAATCAATCAACATAGAAATAAAATAATTCTAATTTTGATGAGAATACCTAACGGCTTGTTTGGTTTGCAATTCGAATTCTATTTTATGTTTTCAGATTCACTGAATTCAGTGAATATGTGTTTGACAGACAACCCGAATTTTGTTTTTGAAAACTGTTTCCAGATTTTGTGATTCAAACCGTGTAAATTTTGAAAACAACATTTTTATGTTTTCATTGTATTTAGAATTTGAATTTTAAAATCTAAGATACAGACTTATAGTAAATAAAGATAAAAATATTTAGAAATATAGTATGTCATGTGTTATAAACTCAATTTAATTTTTGTGATTAAAATATGTATTATTTAATTATTATAAATTAGGTTAAATTTTCAATTTGGTCCCTATGGTTTGAATAAAGTTACAAGTTACTTCATATGGTTTTAAAATTTAGAATTTAGTTCTCATGGTTTGATGCAACTGCAATATAGTCCCTATGGTTTGTTAAATTCTCTTAAATAATTCATGCCGTAGGAATTATTTATGAAGTTTTTATCAAACCATAAGAGTTAAATTCTAATTATAAACTCTAAGACCTAAATTTTAACTTCTTCCAAACCATAGCGACAAAAATTTCAATTTATCCCATAAATTAATAATATTACAAAATAATAATTATACAATTTTTTTAACATAAAACCATATTCATAAACATCTTAATAATAGTTTATTGTCAACTGATATATAGTGGATAACTACAAATAGTTTGCAATTGTTTAAATTATAATCTAATTTATGAATTCTGCACCAAACACATATCTGAAAACATGAAATACAACTCTGTTTTCATTTAATCCCTTGTTTTCAAATATCTGTTTTTAGATTCTCTACCAAACAGGTCCTAAGTATTCTAAACGATCAATATTTCTTAAATTGATAAAGATGTAACGAATTGTCTTTTGTTTGCATTAAAGTCTCAAAAGCTAAACATTCAATGAGTTGACCTAAAAGCTAGATGCATCCCAAACTTTTATAAAGTTTGAGAAGTTTGGTTAAAGTCTTATAACTACTAGAGGATAAAAGATGTTTGAGAATAACTAGCATAAGAATAAAATCACTCGGAATAAAATATCATGTATTGCAAAAGGAACAACTTATTTACAAATATAGAAAAATGGTAAAAAGTTTCTATTTTATCATTTTACCATTTTGCTATATTCTTTAATTTAAGAGTGGAAAAATGTGTGAGTTCTGATCCGTGATTTTTCTCCAAGTGGGGAGTTTTTCACGTAAATTCTTGTGTTTCCAGTTTTATTGCTTTATTTTAATTTCTATGTTATTTTTCTGTTTATCCTTGCAGTAGAAGTGAGAGGTTTTTTCCTAACACTTTCATTGAAAAATCCCTTAGGTTTATTGAGGACCATATGGTACTGGTTTTTTTCATTTCCAAATTATCCTGTTGCCATGTGTAAAATGGTATGTCTTTTAAATCCAATAACCATTGGCTTATATATCTATTCTGAGCTTTATATTTTCAAGTTGATTGTAAGGGCTACTTTGATCAGATTACTAATAAGTTACATGTCCATCACACGATCAACACTAAATCTCAATATCAAAATGTCACAACCATCTTAAGGAAGTTGTTAAGTTGTAGAGTCTTTGTTTCTACTTAGTAAACATTGGTATATCATATCTATGTGAAGTTTCACATTTCATCTATACATGTTTAAATTGTAGAATCTTTTCTCAATGTTGTTAAAGTTTAGTCAATGTTGTTCAAGTATTATCTTCTGTGATTTGCTTCTAGGTTAATTCAATGGATATTTTGAAGAACCATGAACATTATAAGTGTTGACCACTAATGACTTTTGTTTTCATCTAGGTTTCAATATAAATCCCGATTCATGTTGTGGGTTTGGTATCGCTACAATGGTTGTATCGTGTGCACGGTTTATAATCTTGTTCTTTCATATGGAATTTATGAAGTGCCTTTTTGTGTGCATATTTGTAGATATAGACAAGTTAAGGAGGTACCATTTAGCACAAAAAGGAATTAAGAATAGTCTAATAACAATTAAAAGGTAATATATATAGGACTTTATTCTTAAAACTCTAGTTTGTTCTAAATTGTTGGATTAGATTAGATGTTGAATGGTAACCATAGTTAAAAATTAATTAAAATCTATTTATGGTGACTTGAAATTTTGTAATGATATATTGCTTCATTTTTTAATTTCTTGTTTGCCAATATTATTATGCATTTTGATCTTTGCCCTATAAGTGGTGGATATAGTAAAAGAAGACAAATAAGGTGTTTAACAAGCTTGAGATGAATTTAAAAGCTTCAAACCTAAGTTCAAGCATAAACCTATGTTCTCTCTTTGAAGTATTTGATGAGTTTTGATTAGTATTACCTTCTTGTTGTATGAGTTTGTAAATTTTTCTATATATGCTAGAATGATGCCTCATACAACTTTGAATTTTGTTTGATATTGAGTGGGCTTGTTAGTTTTTTATATATGTAAATTAATGCATATTGAATGGGAAATGGTGCTTGTTACTTTTCCCTCAACCCAATTTGTATACAATTGATTTTGATACAATTGTTTAGGATTTTGTGGATAAATTTTTGTTTTTTTCACAAGCTAAAATTTCTAGTGGAATTTAAAAGTGGGGCCTTAAGCTTGAATAATGAAATAGCAGTTCATCAAAACTACTATTTTAGAATATTTAGCATGGACACTCCTAAAATGGTTAAGTGTATCCGATAGTGACATGCCCACGACACACCTTCGACATGTATTCGACATGTCAACTAGCGTGTCGATTATTTTATCATTAAATTTATAATGTCCGAATGGCTGGACACGCCCTCGACACGATCAGACACAACAGGCGCCACCTCATGACACGACAGTTGCATTTTTTTATGAAAAAAATAACTAAAACGTTGCATTTTTTATCTGGCTGAGCAACGACAAAGGGAGGGATCGGCTTTGAGAACTTTGACAATAGTGGTGAAAGTTGAGAAGTATCGAGGAGGAAGGAGAAAAAAGCATAATCGGAGAGGAGAGATGAGAGGGTTGTTCGTGGATGTCAAAAAGAGAATAGTGGATGGAAAGAGAAACATCATTAAGGTTAGGGTTTTTACTCTTAATGGGCTTTTCGACTTCTTTACATTCATTCAATGTTGGGGTTTTTTAAATGAGTTTTTGACTTCTCTTTTAAATGCCCTTCCCTTCTTCATTTTTTCTTTTTTTTATTATTATTTTTAATTCCTTCTTTATTATTTTTTTATTTTTTAAAAACATTATTTTTAATCATTAATAAAAAAAACTAAAATATTTTAGGTTTGATCTTTTAATATATTAGTCTTTAACAATGTGCCTTGCACGTGACTGATCCATTTTATTTTATTTGATTAATAATAGTTTAATTTTATTTTAACATATATAAAATATTAGATTGGTTATATATACTTACAATAATATAAATTATTTATAAAGTAATGTGTTTTTTTTTCAAACAATACAACTTCACAATAGGTATAAAATGCCCTCTCATTAAAATAATAAACAACATTATCTTGATCGGTGGCCATGATCGAAGCATTGACACACATGAAACTCTTGGTATGTATTTCAATCAGAGACTTATTGTTAATATGATTGGAAGAGTACCAAGTGGTTATATTCGAGTTGTTTCAATCTTGCATTTATTTGAAGAAAAACAAGGAATAAGTATAGAAAGAAAAAAAATAAAAAACTTAATATGCTATGTTAGTGGGTACTACACACTAACTCTAGAAATTTTTTTAGGAAATGAGCACAAATGAGGGTATATATATTAGAAAACACACAAACCTTTCATTTTTATAGAAAATAAATGAGAGGGGACCGACTTTTTATATAGTGTTAAGAGTGGAGATAGTTACAAAAACTCTTAAAATTCTAAAATATTTTACATTCCATAATAAGTTATAAAATAAGAGACATAAATTTTACAATTAGATTATTGAAATATATTAAGAAATATTCTATATTCAAACTGTTTAATATTAAGAGTTTATTTGGTTAGGCTGAATGACAATAAAAAGTTAACATGTGAGATCGAAAATTTATGGATGTGAGTGGAAGGAGAGAAATGTAGAATTGAGAAAGAAAATAGTGGAATTGAATGTTAGAGTCACATATATGATAATAACATATAATAATACATGTATTTTTTTGTGTGTGAATTTTATTGTATTTAAAGGGAGAGAATGAACTAGATTGTTAAGTTTATTTTTTTTTAAGAATTATATTAAATAATTATAACCATACTTAAACTCTTAGAAACAAATATATGATAATAGCGTTATTTTAAAAATTTTCTTTTATCAATTATCCAAAAACATCTATGCAGTATATGTTAGCGATCAAGAAACCTGTGGTTCAAATCTCCCACCTTCTATTGTACTAAAAAAATTATTAAAAAAATAAAAACATCTATGACAGGGATTAATGTATGCATCAAAGATTGTTTTCTTCAAATATATATTAGTGTCGCGCATTGGTATTCAAGATCAAACTAAAAATTATTTCTTGAAATACAATAATACATATAATTATTTTGCTACACAACTTACTTAGCAATTCATTATGAAAAGATAAAAAAAAAAAAACTATTTTGCTTACCTATTATATACGTACCTATACCATATATACGAAATCAAGAAACTTTGAGAGTATTTGAGAGAGGAAGAAAAATAAATCAAGAGAAATACAATTGAAAAAAGAGCATAAAACATAGGTCTAATATAGTTATTAAGTATTGAAAAGGTTATAAAACTATTAAAATTTCACAACTTTAATATCCAAAATTTTATTATAATTAAATGTAAAAACTATTAAAATCCAAAACTTATCATATTCTTGTATTCAATGGGGGAATATTGAAAGGTTTATTGGTTCTGTAAAAACTATTAATATCCAAATTTTATCATATTCTTGTATTATTGGATGGAAGAATATTAAAATATTTATTGCTTTCTAAAAATAAATGTTTTATGAATTAGAGAAGTTTACTTGGTAGTTTGATTAAGCTACCACTTAATAGGAATGAAATTTAAATTGAACAATATTTAAAATAAAATAAAATAAAACTCAACTAACGTGGATTGGATTAATGTTTGATTTGATTGACTTGCAAAGCCACTAACCTTTTTTAAGAGTTGAAAACAATTGAATTAAGAATACTTTTGGTATTATCTTAAAAGACAAGGTTAATATTGTTCAAAAAGGTTTCTTCCCATCTTCGTACTTTTATATATATATAAAAAAAATTTAAAAATAACTTGTCTTCAACATGTCGTGTCCTACATTTTCAAAAATTAGTGTGTCGCTGTGTCGTGTCGTATCTCGTGTCTCGTGTCGGTGTCTGTGCTTTTTAGCTTCTGCCAAACATTTTTTTTAAAACGTTTGTGTTATTATGTCCTTTATGTCCTTTTCAACTTGAAAAGATAATAATTGTCCTTGTAATTAAAGTTTTATTGTTTTTGTGCATGGTATGGATATGCCTTTTGGTGACAGTAACGTTATGGCTGTTTGTATTATTTCATTACAGATTTATGAAGTTTAAAATTTGTGCAGTATGTCCAAAAATGTATTACTTTGAAATTGACTTATTTTGCAATTTTATTTATTTCTACAGGGTTGACAAAAGAGGGTTTAAATAATAATTATACACTACATGAAGTTGCTCTTTCTTTTGATTGTTAGTTTCCATGTAATAATTTATTGGCGAAGGCTTGTGTTCTTCCTTTGGTATTTTTTGTTTGTAGTCATTGCCATTTGGTTCTTTTCATCTATTATCCCTTCATCTTTGTTTGAATGTATGCTAATTTTTTATTGTGCAACTCAAATTAAATTATTATATCTGGAGAATTCTTTTGTTTGTTGTTTGCTACAAATTTTGCTTGATTTTAGATGAAGAACATGAAACTAGTTTGGAAACCACTTATAAGATATTTCCACCTAGTAAACGCGTGTTTCTTTTCGTGAATTAATTTTTGTTCTCCTTTTGGTATTTCTAGTAGGTTTTAGAGAAAGTTGTTGGCAAGGATTAAAATATCTCAATGTTGATATCGACATTTTAATTTTACGAATATATCGACGAATATATCAATAAAATATCGATATCGACGAATATTTCTGTAAGTCGTGAAATTTATAAAATTTATTTAGATTAATAATTAAAATCGTTTTTACTCCATCCATGGATATTTCATATAGATATCGAACCCTTCGATTTACGGAAATATCGACATATCTATAAATATTTTCATCCTTAGTTGTTGGTTATAAAGTCCCAATTGTTGTGAAAAAGATCAAGCTAATAATTCAAAAAGTAAGTGATATAAATGTTAAATTAGTCGTTAGTTTTCATACATATTTTTAAGTCTTTTTGAGAGTCAAAATTGTGACTTATGCACTTTTTAGTAGCCTTTTACGTGGTTTTGATAGTCATAATGGCATGTAGGTAAACTTCTTAGGATGAGAGTGAAATTATTGTCCCTTACTCATATTTTAGGTGGTTGAGATTATTATTTTAGGACAGAGGTTTAAAGTGTTATTTAGACATTTTTTAGGTTAGGTGGCTTTGATGGTCAAAGTGAGACATACCTCTTGTTCCAAAATGTAGTAATGTAGCTAACCAAGTTTTTTAAAGCATGTACTTAAATTGGATTCAAGTTTATTTGTTTTATTCACTTTTTTCGTGGTGCATTTTTTCAAACTTGCAACATGTTCAAATGTACTCTATTTTAAGAAAATTCTACCATTTTTGATAAAAGAATTTGATGGTTATATAATGTTTTCTTGCGGTACATAAAGATAAGAGATTAGTCAAATAGTTGGGAGGTGAAGATTAAATAAAAATGAAGACTAAAGGATACCTATGTATCTTAAAAACTAGAAAACCAAGATTTAAAAACAAATTATTTACTATAATATAATTTGAAGAACATGACGACCCCGCCCAAAAAATATATAGTTATTTATGTTTGTGGAGTATTGTAGTGATTGAAACATCATATTACTAGTTGTATATAAGTATAGACTCTTGAAAATTTATTTGGATGTAAACGCACTTGATTACTTTAAATGTTATATAATTGACTTGATTTTACATTACATTTGTAACAATTTGTTGTTCATATAAAATGTTATATAAACGATATATGACTTGATTAAAATTGGCTATCACGACGAGATTAAAAATGCTAAATATTTTTATAGCAATTCTTACTATCACAAAAAATGCTATTAAAAGTCAGTCATAACATTTTATAGTTTTTTTTATAGCATGCTTTAGAAAGTCAAGGACTTTCAATAACATCGGTTACGACAACATACTTAAAAATGTTATAGAAAGTCTTTTATAACATTTTTTTTAATGTTATCGTGTGTGATATTTGTTGTAGTGTGAAGAACTTCTTGATCCTGAAGTACCATATCTTAGTGCATGCAATTGGTGCACTTCTGTATCTTGTTAATAATATAAGACCAAATATTGCATTTCAGTAAATTTATTAGCTAGATATAGTTCTTCTCTAACAAAAAGACATTGGAATGAAATTAAACATATATTTTGTTATCTCTGAAGAACGATTGATATAGATTAGTTTTATTCAAATAAATCAAATTTTGATCTAGTTGGTTATGCATATTTTGAATGTTTATCTGATTCACACAAATAGTGATCAGTGAAACAGACCATAACGCCCACTTCCTCAAATTATGCTAAAATTCTTGCAATTCACGAGGCTCGTCGAGAATGTGTATGGCTAAGATCAATGACTCAGCATATTCGTAGAACATGTGACTTGTCTTCTTGTAAAGATTTTTCATCGATATTATCGAAGAAAACATAATATGTGTAGCCCAAATCAAAGGAGGATATATTAAAGGAGACAGAACAAAACATATTTCACCAAAGCTTTTCTACACTATAGAAAGTCTATGATAGTATTTTTTTTTATGCTATCGTATGTGATATTTGTTCTAATGTGAAGAAATTCTTGGTCCTAAAGTACCATATCTTGAAGAGAATGGTGACATCACTATATAACAAATTAGTTTGAAGGATAACTTGGCAGACTTATTCTTTTAGAATGCGGCTACTCAGAGATCTCAAGTGATGTACAACATTAGAATGCGGCTACTCAGAGATCTCAAGTGATGTTTCCATAAGAGGAGCACATATATCTTGTATTCTTTTAGGTTTATTAGATTATATAAAATATGTGCTCTTTTTCCTTCACTAGGGTTTTTTTTCCATTGAGTTTTTTTCTTAGTAAGGTTTTAACAAGGCATATTTTATATATAATGGGTATCATCTAAGGAGGAGTATTATATGTATACAAAATAGATGTCCAATTCTTAGTGTCCTAAAAGAGGTGTCTAATCGCCCTTATTCCATGTGTCTTAGTGCATATTATCCATGTGTCTAATGTCAAAACATCGTTAGGGGTTATTTGGGGTGTTGAGTTAAGATATGATGTCTGGGGAGTTTATATGTATGTGGAGTTCATATGTCTGTGTTTGGGTTACAGAGTTGTTTTACCCTAAACTCATATGTCTGTGTTTGGGGGTGCAAAGTTAAGTTCATATGTCAGTGGTATCTGGTACAGTTCTTTTAAATCTAAATAAATAGATGGTATGATGATTATTTTTGTATAGAAAAAATTTTATTCAATAATTCTACACATCTTTTGCTTGGATAAATATAGATTGTAATTTTTTTTTAAGGTACACATCTATGGTTGATGATCTTGAAATCTGCTCAATGTTTTAATTTTAGATCATTAATTCCTAATATTATTTTTATACAAAATCAATCATTCTAAAAATTTGATTTCCTATTAGTCGGTTTGTTTAATTGGACAAAATTATTTGGATTAATTTGGTGAAGATAGCTATTGACTTAAATATTATGTGGAATACATCAGCAAAATGTGTTCATAATAAGATGCCTATATTGACAGTAATTACATGCTTTATACAAAAATGCAATACCTTATCAACAAGCCACATTTTACCGCTTGTTTACATGCACAAAAAAAATATATATATATATGGTCAACAAATTGCCAAGTTCACTTAAAAAAAAAAAACTACACAATCATCCAACCATCATTCAGATCAGTTCGACTTGCCCAACATATGTAGGCAATATCCTCTTCTCGCATGGGAGAGAATTGCTAGGAAACAGTCTGTTTTTTGAATATCAGTCACTATCATATCGATAAGGGCCAACCGATCAGCTTCCTCCAAACCATCAACCTGATATATCTGATTGATGACTTCCTTTCGTCTTCCAGATTCCAGTTCATATTTATTCTTCTGCCATGATACGAGCTTGTCTAAATTTTGTTTATTGATGTTCATTGTTGTTCGTACCAGGTCAAACATTTTATATTAGAAGACAGCCCTCTTTCGCTTGCTGCCTCTCGAACCACTGCTAGGTCCCACACGCCTATTTATCGGTGTATCTGAGAAAACATCATCCATACCGTTAACTGTCGGTATGTTCTCAGACAATCCCTGGTCAGGCTGCTCATTATCTTATGATGTCAACCTAACATCCTCCAAATGATCATATGTTTCAAATGCTTGATCCAAAGGGGTTTGACAACCGCCAACAGTAGCCCTATCCTTTCCAAACATGATGGAAAGTTCATCATAGTGAGGGAATGGTTTATGTCCCATACCCTTCGCATTGGGATGAGACCACAAGTGAATATATAATACGTTAGTAAAAAAAATATAACTGTGGTAATATATTGTAATGTCTTATCTTACCCGAACCCATAGATCAAACACGTCCTGCTCTATGTCTACACATTTGAACTCCTCGTTCCAACCAAATCTGATGCATGTGGCATGCGTTACTCAACATCTTAGCAATCGTTGTATATTGTCGCTTTAAAAACCTAACTTTGCACTCTACTGTGGCTATCCTTATGCCACAGTTAGGAACTTTCTCATGCAGTAGACGGTGAAGTTGTTGTAAATAGCCAAGCTTGAAAGTACCATTATCAGTTCTCTACTCACTTTCAACCAATTGTAGTAACGACTCAACCAACTTTGCATCTTCAACCTTAGACCAAATGTGTTTTTTGATTCTCTAACGTCCAACCATTAAGCTACATACATACACACGTAAATCTAACTCAATTTAAAATTTTAGGAACATATACATAAACAAATTTATAAGTACGATATACGAAAGACAATTTTCATAACTCACACCAACAAACAAGTACAGTATCGCATAATTAAAGGTAGCAGATTGTTTGAGCTTAAAAAACATGAACTAAATTTCAAAGGAAGTTTCAATTCAAAGTAAAGCAATTCAAACAATAAAATATTTTTTCATGATGCTTGTTCCCATGCATTGAACATTCGGGTCGCGAAATCATCCCTAAAGCTAGTCCATTTGTCAGACGTTTCAATAAATTGAATGATTTCATCGCTGAGTTGAGAAGATGAAGAGTCTGAATCCTCCGGTGCATCAAACATTGCAGCTGGGCCCATCTCCCTAGTGATAAGGTTGTAAAGCAGGTAACATGTCGTTATTGTTTGACATTGGACCTTCACTAGGTAGAATGACTTCCCACGAAGTATTGCCCACCGACCCTTAAGTACGCCAAATGCTCTTTCTATGTAGTTTCTAGCAGATGAGTGTTTCATGTTGAAAAATTTCCTTGCATTAGTCGGTGCATTTCCAGCACCACGCCATTCTGAAAGGTGATAACGTTCTCCCCTATATGGTGCCAAGAATCCCTCGGCATTGGGATATCCAGCATCACATAGGTAGTAATAACCTAGACACGGTATACATAGTTAATTGCCAAGCTATTTGCTCTTAAACACAGAAAATGTGTGTAATTGGTTGTTAAAAATTGAACTTAACATCTTTATTTAATAAATAAATTCCCACAAAGTAGTAAATTTTACTAGTTTTAATGCAAAGTACAATATATGAATAAATTTTTAAATTTACAGTGAAAATGCTAATAACAAAAAACCTTTTGAGTAGTTTGTGTAATTTGCTGTTAAATATTGAATTTAACATCTTTATTTAATAAATAAATTCCCACAAAGTAATAAATTTTACTAGTTTTAATGCAATAAAGTACAATATATGAATAAATTTTTAAATTTACAGTGAAAATGTTAATAACAAAAAACCTTTTGAGTAGTTTGTATAATTTGTTGTTAAAAATTGAAATTAACATCTTTATTTAATAAATAAATTCCCACAAATTAGTAAATTTTGGGTTGGACTAAAATTTCTATTCAACTTTATTTTCTAAATTATACATAAACAAATTAGTCAATATCAATATATTTTTCTGAATCATACAAATTTTTTGTTGATATATGTTTTGTTTCTAATGTAGCAAATTTTGACAGACAAATACAAAATGGGTCAAAGAATGTCCGACAAATATCCTAAACAAATCTTAAGACAATAAACATGAGAAAATGTCCAACAAAAGTCATAGACATCAAAGTAATAAACGAAGGTCATAAACATCAAAATATTAAAAACAATTATACAAATGCCCAACAAAAGTCAAACATCAAAGTAGTGAACAAAAGTCATAAACATTATAGCAGTAAAAAAATTACAAGAATATCCAAAAATTATCCAACATAAGTAGAATGAACAAAATAAAAAAATACAGCATATTGATGTAACTAACTACAAAGGGAAAAACACATTCCACCAACCTCAAACTAATTTGTGTGGGAATGTATTAGTTTGGGGCCTGCATATAACATAAAAGAATGTATTAAGATCGAGTTGAGTGTATCTAAATCAAATTACCTTACTTCGTTCGAATGGTGCGAAAGGAGATCTACAATCAAAGAGATTGCAAGTTTGCCGATGGATCAACTGAAAACCAAAAGTATAGAACATTAGTACACAAAGTTGGGTGGAAAGAAACCATAAAAACACATAATGAAAAAAAAAAAAAAAAAAAAAGCCAAGGATGGCTATTAGGAATAACTCACCAGACTACAAAGGAGATCAGTAGGCAATGGAGATTTCTTAAGAGTATAAAATGTGGAATACAAGTGATTTATAGAAGAATAGAGGTGGTGGTGGTTACCACCTAATCTTATTAATTGATGGTGTGGGAAGTAATGGTGAGCAATAAACACAGCCATCTAACCTAATAAATCATTAAAAAGATGATAAGATAACACTAATAATCGGCCTCAGACATCAATTTTGGGTGTATTTCATGTTTAAAAAATTGTGGTTCAGCAAGTGAACAGAAAACATAATAAATGAAGGTTGGCTGCAGTAAATGTTATACTAATGAAACAAACATAAGACATTAACTATAGCAATAGTACATATCGAAAACAGAAATTCGAATTCATGAAAATAACAAGATGAGAGGCATCACACATCCATGAATGATCAACATTACCAAAAATTATATATAATTGGAATGGGTTAGAAGAAAAAAAATAGATAAAAAAAAGACCAAAGAATCTCATCCATCAAGATGAAGTAATAAAAAAATAGAGAAATCAATTGGCAAATTCTAGCATCCACATATTCAGTCGCTATGCATGAAAAAAATGACATGGATCATAAAATAAAATTTTAGATCTAGTTCATACCAAAGCAAAAAAAAAAAGAAGAACAAATTAAATCATGAAGAAATCAAGATGCAAAACAAATTAAGATGCAAATAAAAAAAATGGAGAAATCAAGATGCAAATAAAAGAAGTGAGAATGGAAGCATCAAACAAAAAAAATTAAAAAAAATAAACAGAGGGATCCTATCCAGGAAAACGATCTAATAAAAAAAATGGAGAAATCAAGATGCAAATAAGAACATCCAACATATTCATAGATTGCAAATCGATATGTATGAAAAAAATGACATAGATTGTGAAAGAAAATTTAGATCTAGTTCATTAAAAAAGATCAATCTTGAAAATCAATCCTCCAAAAGATTTTACATGATATGTAAATCAAGAGGTGTGAATGGAATCATCATTGGCCGGTGTGGGTTTAGAAAACATACCTCTTCCCCCTCCCCCACCTAACTTTAATTTGGAACTCATGGACCGCTACCATGTATTTCCTTCCGCAAATTGAACATGCAATTGATCCCACAAACCCAAACAAGGAGCAAACTATGAATGAACTAGGAAAATATCAAATCCATGAGGAAAACGAAGGAACCGACAAGGATTTGTCATGGGTCATGGTCGAAGTGACAAGGGGAGTGATATTTGAGCAATGATCGAGAGAAAAAATCCTTCTCCATAAAAGAATCATGAAATTTGAGAAGAAGTTTCGGAGAAAAAACCTTCACCATGGAAGAAAGAAATCTGAGATGAGGTTTGTGAGGGTTTCAATCAGAGAACCAAATCGGAGAAGAAAAATGACCTTTTTCGATCGAAGAATACAAGAAATTTGAGATGAAATTTGTAAGGGTTTCGACCTGAGCAACGATCAGCGAAGAAAAATCCTTCTCCATGCATGGAAGAATCAAACAAATCTAAGATGAAGATTGTGAGGGTTTCGAAGCGTCTGAAGAGAGTAATGAGTGAGAGAACCAAAACGTCTGAAGAGAGAGATCACATATCAGTGTACTGTGCAAATGTCGTTTTACCTTATGTGGGGAGTTATTATCTCAGTGGGCTAAACGATGAGTTGGGTTAAAAACCCATCTCATCTCATCTTATATCAGTAGGCCAAACAATCCCTTAATGTCCAAATACTTCTACCTCTTAGTTGCCAAATTACCTATAAATAGTGACATTTTGTAGATGTTGGTGAGAATTTTGTGAAAAAATCAAAGAAAATTTTGTGAATTTTGTGAGAATTCATTTTTATTTTCCTTATTTTATTTTTATTTCCCAAATAATATTTAAATATATTATAAATATTATATTTTATTGGTATTTGTATTTCGATAGTGCCTCATCTTGTTCCTCAATTTCACAACACATTATCAGCACGAGCTCCTATCGTTTTTCAAGTCACATTAGGTTAATTCTCGAGCAAAATGATGTAATGACCCATTCATCAAATGGGGAGGATCAACCTCAACCCATCCTTGGCCGAGGTCAAGGGCAAGTAGACCATTTGGGCTTTTAACCAATACTATTCTTCTTCCTGAGGTCCAAATAGGCATAACATGTCCATTCATCAAATGGGGAGGGTCAGTCTCGACCTCATCCTAGGCCGATCAGTTCAGTTTGGGTTATGACCCAAACTCCCCTCTTCCTATGCTTAATTTGGCCTTAAGGTGTGGTTTTCTAACTTGAGTTTCACCATTTTCTTGATCAGATATAGAATGTGAACTCTATAAAATCGATTATATCATCTAGTCCAAATCTACCCATAACAAGTTTCAGTGCATCATCCCAATTCATCCATCTTCATCTACATTTTTCTAGCTCCCTCATATCATAATAATCCTTTGGAAAATGATCTTGTTTTAGTCTTTTAGCGATTATTACCATGTTAGCTCTTAGTATTCAATAAACTTCCTATCTAGAGGAGCTAGCTTTTTTCTTTTTTTTTTTTTTTTTTTTTGGTAATGTAAGCTAGCTTCATAAAGCAACATTTAGATTTAAAAATAAAATCCCATGTTTCTCCAATGAAATGGCATCCAATATTCTACAGATTTTTATTTTTTAATGTAAGAACATAATATTTGAATAGAGTAAATTAATTTTACTAAAATATCAAAACAAATCACATTCAACATAATAAATACCTAAAACAAGAATGTATATAAACTAAGATATATTTTTTTTGTTTTTTAATATGTTGTCATCATTTATAATTTCGTTTTCAGTAACTTTAAAAAGAAGTGTAGTTACCGTTTTATTAATAATTCCATTGTTTTGTTTTGTACTTTAAAAAAAAATTCAATATATGTTAAATATTCATGAATCTTGTAAATTATGAGTTTATCTTTACCAAATAGGTTGTTTTGTTAAATATTTGGTAGATCTAGTTTATTTTGTTTAAATGTCCATGATTAGGCTTGTAGATCTTGGTTTTTTTTTTTTTTTTTTTATCATTAGTTTGAGCTTGAAATTTAGTTTTTTTACCGTTAGTTTGAAATTTAGTTTTATTTTGTAATTGTTTGAGTGTTTGGACTTGAAAATGTTTTATTGTTGTTTGGAGTTTATTATTTTAGTTAGACTGATGTTGAATTAGGCTACAGGGTTTTGTTTTTTTTCCTAAAAAATTGGACTTATTTCTAAAACTGGTAACTTAGATGGTTAGATTTGGATTGTAGGATTTTTTTGTCGCAACGTCATCGCGACGTGGAGCTGCTGACGTCCTTCCGTAAAGGTCTTTTTTGGGTGAAAGATTTGGAATCGCCACCAATGTGATTGGTCACCCATTTTGAAATGAATAAAAATAAAAACGGTATACTTTTCCAAAGATAGGTTCGGGGGTCGTTGAGTGTAGGGAAGATATTAGCATCCTACAACACCCGTTTGAAAAATATTTTATTTTGTTATCCAAAATTGTAATGAAAATTAATAAAATGAAACTTGATAAAAATTGACTAAATAATTCCGTGTTCCCTTATGGTCAACTTAAGTACCTTAGCCTAAACAGAATTATTATCTTAACCAATTATTTTAGAAAATTTTGATATAGTTTAAATAAAGGAAATGTCTCACCAAATTTCATTATAGCTTTAAGAATAAAGTATAATTGCATTGTATGAGCGACAATGATTGTCAATTTATATTTGGATTCTTTATGAAATATTTCCCTCCGGAGCAAAATTTGACTCCATCATGGGATTTATGAAAAATCTAAAAAAAAGTTTGAAATTCATTTGAAATTTGAAATTCACATTAAGCTAGAGTTTATCTTAAAAATTGCACCGTTAATTTGAACTTTGTTTAAATATTCAATGCATGAAAAAAAATAAAAATTTTGAATAAATTCCCTAAATTAAATCAAAGATAGGAAATACTTGAAAACTTTATCAGCTAATAAATTAAATTTTATTTTTCCAATGCAAATGTGGATGTAGTAAGACGATTGTATTTAAAGTTTGAAATTCAAGGAATTTGAAATGGTATTAACAAATTTCAACTTAGGGCAAAAAAAACTAAAGCATGTTTATTTAAGAGTAATAAAAGCTTTGATTAAATGCTTTGAATAAATTTTAAATTTCAATCTACTAAAACTACAAAATCATGGAAATCACATGTTTAAAATAAATAAATAAGATCCACAACTTAGGATTATACAATGCATTGAGGAATCCAATGGTTAGTAAGATAATATATATATATATATATATATATAAATAAGAATCCAACAAAATGGAATAGATTGAAATTCTTTTGAAAGCATCTTTAAAAATAAACAAATAAATCATAGATATTTTGTAAAGGTAGAAATTTGTTGAAATAGAGAGAAAAGAGAGAAAATAATGTTAAATATATATATATATATATATATATATAATACTAATGGAAATCGAAAATGGGAGAAAACAAATAATAATATAAAAGTATGTGGGGCCCACTATTTTTGTTAAAATACGTGGGGTCCACCATATTATTAAATAGATAATAATAATAAATAATATAAAAATACGTGGGGTCCACTATATTATTAAATAAATAAAACAAATAAAATGGCATGGAGCCCACACCTTTATTAAGTGTTCTTCTCTCCTCTTTCTTCTTCTTCCTCACGGACTTCTTCCCCTCTTCTTCCACCTTCTCTATTCTCTTCTCCTTCCTTTCAATCTATTTGTTTCTCTTTTCTTCCTTTCATTTTCATTTACTATTCTTCTTCTCTTTCACTCTTTTCTTCTCACATTTTCCCTCTTTTCTTCCCTCAAATTTTTTCCATCCTTCAAATTCTTTTTTTTTTCCAATCTTTTTTTCCTCTTCTATTCCAATTTTTCTTCAATCCTTTCTTCCCTTCTTTAAATTCCTCTTCTCACCTCTTTTTTTCTCCTCTTTTTTACTTCTCCTTCCTTCTCTTTATAGGGATTAGAGTTTAAAATAGCTTTAACGGTAAAATAAAAAGGTTAGAGAGAAGGGGGAGTGAGCTTTGAATAACGGAAAAATTTATTCCTTTAAAAATGGATTTAATATTTAATTAATTTTAAATCAAATATTTTTCTTTTTTTAAATTCATTTTTTTAATAATTCAACCAAATTTATTAACAAAACACTTTTTGAAAATTATTTATTTTATATTCCCTTTTGTACTTTTTTTTAACTCAATTAAAATTTATTAAAAAAATCTTTTTTGAAAACTATTTATTTTATTCCCCTTTTATACCCTTTTTTAAAACTCAATTAAAATCTCAAATTTCATTAAATTTCAAAACTCGATTAATAATTAATAAATACAAAAATAAATATAAAATAAAACAAATTAAAAATAAGCCTGACCAAATGCGGTGTTTACATTTTTTCCCTCAAAATTGGGATAGATCTATAAAAATTAGTAACTTAGACTAATGTTGGACTGATATTGGGTTGGGTCGTTAGACTAATGTTAAAATTTGGACTAATTTTTGTAACTTTAACAGCTGTAAACAAATTAATTAAATATGTCGTTTCGTCCTAAAGATTTGGTCATTCTTGAACCTGTAAATAGTGGAGACAGTGATATTGATCTAGAAATCGATGAATTGTTTGGAGAAAAAGGAAATGTAGAAAATGAAAATAAGTTGGTACCGTCAGAAATATTTACACATGTAGAATGGGAAATTACTAATTTAGTCTGTGAACAAGGATCAAAAATGGAGGAAAGAGGAAGATGTGTAGATAACTTAGGCTAATACAAAAAGGAATGTTATTTGACATGAAAGAGGATCTACAAATGGCCATAAAAAATATTGTTGTAACAGAACACTACCAGATTGTCGTGGTAAAATCAAACCACGATATTTGGCATCTGAGATGCAAAAACTCATGGGATGTTTGAAATTACTAAGCTTGAAGGAAAGCATTTGTGTTTATACTCATAATTAACATAAGATCATTCACAGTTTGATTCAAATTTCATGAGTATTGAAGTTCAAAATATGGTTAGGGCTGATCCTAGTATTCTTGTGGCTCTACTCCAAGAAGCAATTGAAAAGCAATACGGATATAATGTTAACTATAGACGTGTGTGGCAAGCAAAGAGAAAAACATTGATGTAATGTAATGAACAATGAGGAAATTTGTTGTAATGTTGTAATGTTATATACTTTGTTATTAATGTTGTAATGAAATGGACTTTGTTATCTATGTTATTATAATTGATTATTTTATTGTGTAGTAAAATAACTGAAATGATTACTATTTATGCACATGCAGTGTTGATTATGGATCATGGTCCATCTAATCCTGTGCAATTAAATCTACAAAATGTGCACCATTCACAAGCGGTATGGGATAATGCATCTACTATGGTGGTAGGTTGCTAGAAACAAAAAGCAATTTCTCAATATACAATATCGTTCGATAAACGTATCATATCATGTCATTCCTATAGCAGGTTCGTTTTATTGGAGTTGCACAAATTGGATTTATCCAATTAGATTGGCACCTCATTACCGTTCTAGTATAGCGATGGAGACCAGAGACCCACACATTTCATATGCCTGGTGGGGAATGCACAATTACGCTGCAGGACGTTATAGTTCAATTTGGACTACCAGTGGACGAAGAACCTATTACTAGATCATTGCAATATGACTGGAAACAGACGTGAGGATTATCTGGGCGTTCAACCAACTGATTTAAAAGGCTCAAGATTGAGTATTCTGTGGTTAGTGTCGCAGTTTACAAAGTTGTCCCCCGATGCTGATGAGATCAGCATACAAAGATATGCACAAGCATATATTATGCAGCTTAACAGAGGATTTCTATTTGTTGACAAATCTAACACGTTGGTACACCTGATCTTTCTTCCACTATTGGCCAGTTTTGATTTGGTATGTACTCATGGGGTGGTGCCTGTCTTGCATGGCTTTACAGAAAATTATGTCGAGTTAGTAATGCACAAGCTTTAGAAATAGCAAACCCTCTAATACTTCAAGTATGGACTTATGATAGATTTAACATTGTAGCACCACAAGTCCAACTACAACCTCCAGATCACTTTAGGGGATGTTCACTCAGTGCAAGATATTAACTTTATATATTTGTTCTCATATAAGTTTAAGTAATAAAATATTTTAATTATTTTATATTCATGTTATTAGATGGAGCGATGTCTTAGCTGCATTTGAATAATCGACTAACATGTTGCTAGTATATCGACTATTATTTGACCAATTGCTGCAGAATCAGGTAACAATATATATCTTGCATATACGGATGAATATTACATATTATTTGGTTTTTAATTATTCTTGTAAGAAATTTCAAATCAATTGTACGCCCTACACACAAGATATTATGTTGTTATTGCTTGCTTATTGTCGTGATGGACTAGACATTTAGTTGACGGTAAACCCAGTTATATGCTTCCATATCGAGTGTTGAGACAGTTCGGTCGGTGGCAAACGGTACCGATGTTGTGTTATACATTTCCACAACTATATTGGATTGATTTAAGAGGTAAACACGACCAAAACTGACGTCAAATTCATGCAGAATATATATCCTTGTTGTGTGCACTTCGTGATTGTTGTGCACAAGGAGAAATAATACATGGATCAGTTGTATCAGATGATTACTTATCCTAGTATGACTTAATTACAAGGAGATTTATCACACCTGACGGTGCTTACTATTATTGTATGGTAAAAAAATTATTATCTAATGTTTTTTTATTATTTGATATGAAAATTATCTTATATTGATATTTTTCATCCTATAGAATAATTTTGTCCAAGATGTACACCATTATTCATTATGGCAGAATTTACCAAAGCTAACTTCAATGTGTGACCAAAACATGGTAAATGTAGAAAATATTATTCAACAAACACGGCGACTCAATGTTGCTGGCACTGACCGAAGACGTATTCGTCGTAGACGACAGCGACAACATGGCGAAGCTATTCTAGAGCAACAGGATGACCCAGAACCTCCCATATTACATGATCCGATTTCAGCTTCTCTTGGACACTCACTAGGATTACATTCAGACATCGCAACAAGTTTCTGTCATCAACAAGAGGAGTATTATGCGCACTGAATTTCCGTCTGTCGTCACCCAACAGGATAAACGATGTAATTCATCAACAACAACATTTTAAAGTGCATGTACCTTGTCGTGGGTAATGTCCGCGAAGAAGGCCACCTTGTGGCACATGAGTGATTTGTAACTCAAACTTTTTGGTTCTTATGTACCCTAACGTGGGTAAATTACATTACATCTTGAGATTTTTGTCAATATTTTCAATGAATGAATGAAGTGGCATATGAACAAATTAATTAACGGAGTATAAGAACAAAATGAAAAGAAAAAAACAAAAAAAAAATTAGAAGAAACTCTTCAACCCGATCCACGAGTTCAATGGCATGGTCCTTGACCACTTAACTGCATAGCCCCGTGGGAGACTAAAAATCGATTTTAGTGTTAATAGTTTCTCCAACCACTTTATCTTTTAAATTTGTTTTCTAGGTACCCGATTTTTGTCATTAGTTTCAAAAACAACATTATTTTTGAACTTTGCTCTAATTAATGTGTTTGGTTTTCATTTAATAGTTTTTATTTTATTCTCTAACAAATAAGGGATATATTCCTTCATTTTAAGAATTTGTTTTGATAGTTAAATTTAAAATTTCCGTTCAACTAATTGTCCATCTCCGTTATTTCTTCATTATTTCATTAGTTAGTTCTAAAGTGTATTACAATGTCACGACTATGTTTTGTAGATAAAAAATGTGTCAGTTTAGTGTGGGGTAAATGAGTATAATTATATACTGTGTGATATTTATTTATTTTATTAATATATTCACTATATTACAACGTATATCTTACATGGTGTTACTATATTTAAATTGGATATCACTAGTTTTGTCTTTATATATTCAATAGATACTAGGATATATTTACTATATTACAACATATATTATATATGGTAGTTTTGAGTGTTATTATATACTTTGTTTTATTTGATATATTATATTATTTTCAATAAATGTAATTTAGATGCAGCTACTTGTGTCATTATATATTTAATAGATACTATGACATATTTTATAAGATATTTAATTATACCTCGTATATTTTATATATTTACACGGTATACTATTATGATTATTTGCGCTTTTTTGATATATATATTGTGTTATATTACACAGCTCTCTATATTATCTATGTCATATATACTATGATATATTGTATGTCATATGATATATTGTACCTGCTATCTGTGTTTCGTTAATTAATTTATTTCACTATAGATAATTCGGTTGTCCGTATCAAATGTTGTTATCCACGATGCCTAGAAAACTTAATACAAGTCATATTTTAATGCATTTCTAATCCATACATATTACAATGAATATATATTAATATTTACGTCATATGTATATTTTATACAAATAAGACAATCTCACATGTATAGGTTTTGTGCCCATTTCACATCAAATGTACCCATATACCCATTTACATTAGCCATATTACCACATGTCAGATCGAAAATATATAGACGATGATTAAGAATATATATCATATTTTGGTCTATGTATCCATAAATATATGGAAGAATATATGGAATATAAGTATGGATTTCAAGATCAAACTTGCACATTACATAATTATTTAGAATATACTATACAATGTACTCCTTTACTCCAAAAGAAAGGTTTTTAGTTGAATATGTACAAAAGGAGCGTTTCTCCATCAAAAGTGGTTAGGTTGAATATATATTAGTAACTTCAAGATTTTCCACTCAAATAAACAAATAGATCATATGATATAAAGAATATAGGAGTATCGATCCCAAATATACACAATATACGAAAGATAGTGGGTTCTGAAATTTGAAGTTCTCAGTCCCAACTGTATAGAAGACTACTGATTTTTTAAGACAATGGGTTACGCCGGAAGAAAATGTTAGGGCTTAAGGGACTTATAGATTTCTTAAGATTATCGACGACGAGAATGGTGTTCTTCGACGAAACTAAGCTTCAGAAACCCTCAATTAGTCGACAACGATGTGTTCCTTTTCCAGAAGGTGTACAAATGAAAGGGTTTATGGAGGGCTTAAATGTTTGTTGTTTAGGAAAAAAAAATTAGGCACACTTATGAGATATTGCTTTAATGTTTATCATTTATGAGATTTTCCTTAAATGTTTGCCATTTCTGAGATTTTACTTAAATACCGTTTCAATTTTTTTTAACAAAATAGTCAATTTAATGTAAGGGTTTATATGACATTTTAACTTAATTTTTTTAAAATATCTCATCCAACTAGGCCATCCATGAAAAAAATTGTAGGTTTAGGCTATTAGTGTGATTAGGCCTATTAAAATAGACTAATAGTGTGAAATCTTTTTTAAAAAAAATAGGTTAAAATGTCATATAGACCCTTGAATTAAATTGACCATTTTTTTAAAAAAAATTGAAACGACATTAAAAGGAAAATCTAATAAATTGCAAACATTAAAACAATATTCATAAATGTGCCTTTTTTTTTTTAAACGGCAAACATTTAAGCACTTCCATAAACTCTTCCATTTGTGCACCGTCTAGAAGAGGAACACAACGTTGTTGACCAATTGAGGGTTTCTAAAGCTTAATTTCGCTGGAAAACACTATTCTATTGTCGTCGATAATCTTAAGAAATCGGTAAGTTCCTTAAGCCCTAACATTTTTGTCTGGCATAACTTACTGTCTTAAAAAATCGGTAGTCTTTTGTTCATTTGGGACCGAGAATTTCAAATTTTGGAAACCACTGTCTTTCGTATATTGTGTGTGTTTGGTTCAAATGTAGTCTTCTATATTGTGTCTTTTGTATATTTCGGAACTTCAAATGTAGTCTTTTGTCTTGTGTATATTTGGTTTCGATACCTCTATATTCTGTATATTGTATGTTATAATTGTTTATTTTAGGGAAATTGTCTTAAAAAAATCGTTCGAATAAATCGGTGCCCACTTTCTTGAAAATGAATCGTTTTATGCATGTTCTCAAATATCGATACCCATTGTATTTGAAAATCAAATGTTTATTTTATGTTAACATCTTCTATACACTTGTGTATATTTGAGATTGATACTCCTATATTCTTTATATCGTAAGATCTATTTGCTTATTTGAGGGGAAAATCTTGAAATTATTGAATATATTCAACCTAACCACTTTTGATGGAGAAAAGTCTCTTTTGTACATATTCAACTAAAAACCTTTCTATTAGGGTAAAGAAGTACATTATATAGTATTATTCTGGATAATTATGTAATGTGCAAGTTCGATCTTGAAATCGATACTTATATTCCATATATTCTTCTATATATTTTTTGGATACATAAACCAAAATGTTATAATATATATATATATACACACACACACGAAAAATTTTCACAGATAGAAAAAATGTCAAATTATTTATTGAAAATAGCAAAAAAAAAAAAAAAACTGATAGACATTGATAGACTTCTGTCATTTCTATCACTGATAGACTCTGATAGATTCTATCATCGTTTATCACAACTATCTAAAAATTTTGCTATTATGTGTAAATATTTTTCCTTATTTTTCTATTTTTAAAAATTTTCCTATATATATATATACATACATTACAAAAAGAGCCTATTTTTGGCCTCTATTGGATCGGGCTCAAAATATTATGATTGAATTGGATCCACCTAGATTATTCGATCCAATGGTCGTGATGAGGACATGTGAAATTATTGGCATCTACTAACTTTTGTTTTCAATTTTAATTTGGGACGCATGTTGACTTTTAATTGGTCTCAAGTTTGTTGATTTGTAATTTCGTCATTAATTTAAGAAATAACATGACAATCATCTAAAATTTTTCCTTCTAACAGTTTCCTAAATTAAATTTTTAATTAAAAAAAGCAATAAAATTATTTCTAACAACGTTTATCAAGCAGGGTCTGGGATTACATCCTCATTTGTTATTTGTCCTAACAATAATCCATGTAATTATATAAATTTAAAATATAGTATTATTATAGATTGTAAAATAAATTATATTCTCCTCTGAGTATGCACAATAAAGGAAAATCTTAGAAATTTCTATGGAGAATCCAAACAATAAATGAGAAGGTGGAATTTTTTTTTTAATTGAGAAGGTGGAATTTTTTTTAAAAAAAGAAAAAATTTACATCCACAAAAATACATTCCAATTGACAGAAAATGTGAGAATTTAATCATATAGCATAGTATAAATGTATGCATATTTAACCACATAAACTATGTTTAAGATGACCTTTGTATTCTACTTCAACACAAAACAATATGTGCTCCATTATAACTATTTGATTTTTTGTTTTTAATTTTTTAAAATTAAATTTATAAACACGACTAGTATCTATGAAGTGGTAATTACAAATATAACAATCAGTTCCAAATTATTAGCAGATATAGCACAATGCAAAAAAATCTACAGATATAGCAAAATTTAGATCCAGCTCTCGAACTCTACCAATGATAGACTATATCGCTGATGGGAGTCTATCAGTGATAGAATCTACGATAGTAGCATTTAACTTTTTATGTTTTGTTATCCCCTTTTCTATTGATGTTTTATAAAATCGATTCAAATTTTGAAAACTACTGATAAATTTGAACTAAAAGAGAATTTATATTCAAAAAGTTGTTTTTTTTTAAAAGAATTTGGAAAGAAAAAAACTAAAAGCTAAAAGCTAAAAGCAAGATGATTGTTATTATTTTTTTTTAAAACAAAAACAAGATTATTAAACCAGCCTTAATAATTCCTCAAAAAAAAAAAAAAAAAAAAAAAAACAGCCTTAATAATCAGTTTCTAAAATATACAAAATTGGAATTAAAAGAGAGAGAAAATGCTTACAAACTATAAATCCACTATTAATTTCTATCATCCAAAAAAAAAAAAGAAATTCCCAAAACATAATAATTAATGATTCCCTAAAACTTGTTTCTCAATGCCTTGTTTATGTTTGTAGCAATAGCAATAATGCTTGTCACCACTGCCAGAGTTACCATTATTGAAGCAACCATCTTATCTCTCTTTGTGGATATTCCATTCACATCCCTACACGTGTAAATAAATAACTACATAAATTTAATGTTTTTTTTCCTCTTCAAGCAAACCACGTAAATTTAGATTTTGAAATTGACATGGAAGACTAAAACCTCTAATTTTTTTATCAAAGTTTTTTTTTTTATAAAAAAATGCTTTAAAAGTTCCGATTTTACAAAAAATAAGCAGGAACATCCTTCCATAACAAATTAAAATTTGAAATAAGAAACAATGTAAAATAGAAAATTATGGAGCATTTTAGATAAGAAAAATTATAATAAATAGAAAAATATCAAACTATTTACAAATATAGAAAAATTTTATTATCTATTAGCGATAGACTACGATAGTCATAGAAGTCTATCATGAGCAATAGAAGTATATCGCTGCTAATAGACATTGAAAGTTTTCTATATTTGTAAATAGTTTTGCTCATTTTTCTGTATACCAAAACGACTCTTTTAAATAACTAAAGCTTCATTTTATAGTTTTTTTTTTTTTACATTAAACATATAAATATTACATCCATGTTCCATATATTGATTAATTTATTTTGCTATCTACTTTTTAGTATAAATATTTTCAAGATCGAAGCTAAATTTTAGAAACTAAAAAAATAAAGGAATTTTTCATTTTCAAAAGAAAAAAAATTGACTAAGAAATTGAATATTTACTCAAGTTGAAAAGTTATGATAAAGAAATAGTGTGAGAAAACAAACAGCTAAAAACCAAATGGTTATGAACCTTAAAATTCGATCTAAACAAACATTATTGTACATGCACTCGAGGGGAGCGACGAAGTACCTGAGGGCGATGGCACCGGGGAAGATGAAGGCGAGACAGGCGGCCGAAGTGGAGCCCATGAACTGAAAAATGGACCAAATATTTGGGAAAGCAATTGCAGCCAAGTAGGAGAAGAGGAGCAAAGCCATTGTTATGGTTAAAAACCTTGTTGTATCTGAGGCCAAAGGAGGCTTGTATGGGAACAACAATTCATTTATATTGAACCTCAAAGAGAAGTTGAGCAAAGGGTAAACCAGCATGAGATGAAATGCATAGCTTAATCTCACAATATCATTCAATAAAGCTCCTGTTGATGAACCAAATGTTTGATCAAAATTGGTTAAAATGTCCGACATTAAAGACTCCCCAAATAGCATGTACCCAAAAATGCCTATTGTGAAGTATATGATGGCACATAGAAGGAGAGCCACTCGAACTGCCGTCATCATATCTCTTGAGTTTCGAAGTTCGAAACTTATTGGATGAACTGCCACATAGTATACAACATAATAAGAGATATTATTCGTTAACAAAATTTTTGTAATCACAATGGTGAATGTAGAAAAATTAGTTAATGATGAAGTTCTATGATCAACTCATTTTAGTTTTCTTAAAGATGAGGGGCTAAATTGAAAAATGTGAATAGATAAAAGACTAAATTGAAAAATATGATATTAAAAAGAGAATAAATGAATTCAAACTTTGTAAGAATGGAGAACTAAAGTGGAAAATAGGCAAATTTTAGTCGTTTTTAAAGTGTGTTACTAAGGTTAGTTTTAAATCCAAATTAAAATGAAGATTATATAGTCATTGATATAATAATATAAATTTACACAAATAGTCAAAATGATCAGCATAACTCATATGACATAAAACTTGTACGAGAGCTCAAGGTTAGAGGTTCGATTTTCCCACTCCACACATTGTTAAAAAAAATACACAAAATAGTCATAGTTCACAACTTGTTAAGATACACGTTATTGACCAAAAAATCTCAAATCTCCATCTCATTTGTTGTTGAATTAAGAACATGCTAAATGATAAGAAATACTCTTGAACTTTGTACTTCATTTTTTTAAAAATAGAAAAGTAAGGGAAATTATTTACATAAAATAACAAAATTTATAGATAATTGTGATAGACACTAATAAAAGTCTATCACTGATAGATGCTGATAGAAGTCTATCAACGTCTATCAGTATTTTTTTTTTTTTTGCTATTTTCGATAAAAAGTTTGACATTTTGTTTATCAGTTAAAATTTCCCTAATATATATTGTCTTCTCATTTATTTTCCTGTACTTTTAAAAATCACCATTTTAATCTGTATTTGTATTATTTTAACATAAAATTAGAGGGAGAAAAACTAAAAATCAAAATCAAGAGATCAAAATTGTTTTTTTTTTCTTTCTAAAAGATAAGGATTAAAAAGGATATTTTAAATTTATTATATAGTAACCAAATTGAACCTAAGAAAAAAGAAAAAAGTAGTATTGAAACTAAAATTATTTACCCAAAAGAAAAGAAACAAATACTTTTTAGATCCTTAGGTTTTAGGTTTAGATTTTATTTGTGTTTTAAGATTTTCTTTACAATATGTAGGGTGAGAGATCTAACCTTTGACTACGAAGTTGATAATATAGACACTATACAAGTTGAGCTATGCTTATTTTAAGGAGCTTTGAGTTTTGTTTCCATTTGATCTTAAGTTTCAAAATTTACATTTTTAAGCTTGATTTTTCACTAAACACACTTTTTAGTTCCAATAATTTTTCATCACCATTTAAATTAATTACAAAATTTTATTTCATAATTATTTAAAATTAATTAAGGTTAAAATACCGTTTTGGTCCCCGTTTGTTCAATTTAGTCCATATACTTTTAATAAATCTTAAATTTAGTCTGTACAACTAGTTTTTTTTTTTATATATTCTTTCTTTACTTTTTATTTTTTATTAGCATTTGTACTATAAATTTTGAAAACATATTTAACATATTGTATTTCTTTTCATGAAAATTATCATGATTATTTAATAAATTTTGATAAAAATTAACTTGAAAGTATCAGAATTAAAATTGAACATTTGAAAGTACAGAGACTAAAATTGAACAAATTTCATAGTACAAGAATTAAAATAGTATTTTAACCGTTAATTATTATCATCAAAGACCAAGGTGAACATACATTAGTAGAAACTCCAATATAAAAGTGTAAAGTATTGAAACACAAACTCAAAACTAAAGGGTAAATATATAACCATTTGAATAAACTGTTAGGGACCAAAAAAAGGATTTTTCAAGCACAAAAATAAGGGGACTTTTTAAAATAAAAAAATAAGGGAAATTATTTAAAATTTTTAAATAGTTGCCATAGATTCTCAAGTCTATCCGCAATTGAAATGATATGAGTCTATCAATATCAATCCGTATTTCTTTTTGGGTGTGTTTGGTCACTGAATTTTAAAAATATACATTTTTAGTCCCCAAGTTTCTATATAAGAATAAATCCATTTAGTCCATGAGTTTTCAAAATATACATTTTCAATTCTTGAGTTTTCAAAAATAGGTCTAAAAGGTCCTCTAAGTATATTTTTTCTTTGATTTTTTTAAAATAATTATATGATATCTAAAATTAGAAAAAAATAGTTTTAGAGACGAAATGATTTTTAAAAATTATTCTTCTAATTTAAAATGACATAATTATTTAAATTAATAATAAAAAAAATTAGGGGAGTTTTTAAAATTAGAAAAATAAGGGAAACTATTTATACAAAATAGCAAAATTTTTAGATAGTTATGATAGACGCTGATAGAAGTCTATTAGAATCTATCAGCCATAGAAATAATAGAAGTCTATCACTGATAGATGCGGATAGAAGTCTATCAATGTCTATCAGTATTTTTTTTGCTATTTTATGTAAATAGTTTGACATTTTTTCTATTTGTAAAAATTTCTCGAAAAATTATTTGAGGGACCCCTTAAACCTATTTTTAAAAACTCAGTGACTAAAAAAAGTATATTTTGAAAACATAAGGACCAAATGGATACATTCTTATAAACTCGATGACTAAAAAAGTATATTTTTAAAACACATGGACTAAATGCATGTATTATTCAAAACTTCAAGACTAAAAATGTAATTTTTCCTTTTTTTTCTATTTTTTTTTTTTTTTTTGCAAATAATTTGACATTTTCTTACGTTGCGAAAATTCTTCGAAAATAATCATGATTCTTTATTGTAGTGTAGGGACTAGATTCCTTTTGTTTTTGTTTACGTACCATTGAAATGAAAGGTGAAGGCTGTGACAATGACTGGCACTGCAGTGAATAGTTCGAAGAAGGAGGTTTCATCCTCAACCTCCGGTACCAATCTCGTCCTCTTCGTTTTCCCTTCAACCATCGCCATGATCGCCATTACAGAGCTTATCCCAACGAAAACGACCGCCAGAACAACCGATACAAACGAACTGAATCTCAATGAATCTGAAACAAAAAAAAAAAAAAAAAAACAGAATCGCACAAAATCCAAATCCCACCCCATTAAAAATCATATACATTCATCAGTTTAATTGATCCATAGTTTCCGATACTAACCGACGCGTTGATAAAGAACCAGAGGAAGCAGAATGAAAACGACGGTGAAAAGAATTGAAAACTCTCGCGAATTCCACCATTGAATTCCAAACCATTGTTGCAATACTCCTAAATGCACTTCTTCTTCTCCTCCTTTATTTCCAGACAACACATCCCCTAAAATTTCCGTAAATCACAGCAAAAACCAGAGATCAATTTACGAATCCTACTCTGTCATTACTGCAAACTATTCTAATTTTGCGATCAATCGAAGTCGTAATCGTTAACAATTTGAGATCTCACCAGACATTTCCCCAAATTCAATGAAAAATCTCAAAACCTAAGTTAAAATGGATTTTGAATTAGTCTGAAAAGGAATGACCTATTATAATTAGGTACATGATCAAGCATCCGAGATTTGTAATCATGACACAAATTTGCGTAGCAACCGAACCAATCGGGCCGAATGACTCCTTCATTACGCCGGCGTAAGTCGTCGACTCAGCGGAGTGAGTGAATCTCAGCAAAAGCTCCACCGACAAGTCGGTCATGAAAGCCACAAGCATGATCAGGACGACGGCTGGGATTATGCCGAGGACCTTAAGAGTGAATGGAATCGACATGATTCCGGCGCCGATTATACTCGTCGACACATTAAACACGGCACCGGAGACAGATGCAGTTTTTATGGCCGGCTTCATCTCCGGCAGGAGTGGTACATGCTCCGGCGCTGGCGACATTGCGGCGGTGAGGAAAATACTAAAATGATGAACGCGAAACGAAGAAGAAAGAAGTCTTGCTACTATAATATACGGTGTGAATCATGTGGAAAGTTGAATTTACTAAATTGTCCCTATGGTGTTGGATGGGGATAGAGTAGTTAAACAAGGGTAAGATGGGAAATTTAAGTTCAGTTGTTTTTTGAAGTCACCATAAAAAAAATAGAGCAATCAATGATTGGAGGAGCAATTTGTTTTCATTGAAGGCATACATATTTCTATAACAAGTTCAACAAAAAAAAGGAGTTTTCAAAATAACAAACAAAAAAAAAATAAATAAAAAAAAGCAAAGGAATGTATGTGGCCTTTATGATGGGTAGATAAGTCCGAAGTGAAATATTTCACCTTTTAGATTAATTAGAGTAACAATTTAATTCGTGAACTTTGAAGAGTTATTTCTTTATTAATGTGTGCAATTGAATGTCTGTCCGGTACATTTTGTAATGTTTAATTCTTATGGTAAAACATATTGGTTAGAGTTAGTAAAATTTTCTGCCAATGTAGATTGATAAATTGAATAGAGATCAAACATGTATAACTTACAAAGGATAAAATCATTATATAATAAATTTTTATGCTTAATTTTTATAAATTTTTATCATAGCAAGATTAAAGTGTTAAGAGTTTCAATGTACATATTCTAAATTATAACCTACTAGCAATCTAGCAGTTTAGGGGCTAAATTGCTACAAATTTGAACTTACACAAATTAAGATTTTTATCGTAGACCAAACTAAGGCGATGTTTACTAATCCGTAATCAAAATTGGTGTAATCGTAATGAAATTAGATTGATGAATTAATTGTAATGGACCTCAATCATAAACGTAAATTAGATTACTTTTAAACACGTTTGCTTAAAAATTTTGCAAACGTAATTCAATTACAATTAGGGTTGCTTACGTCACAACTAAATTGCCCTCTGGTTTTTTTTTAAAAAAAAATTGAGACTCCACTTGCAATCTTTTTTAAGTTGGCTAAATTATAAGGAATGCCCCTAAACTATGTCATTTGTGTCAAAAATACCCCTTGAACTTTCAAAAGTTTCAAAAATACCCCTAAACTTTCAAAAAGAGTTCAAAAATACCCTTACCGTTAGTTTTAGATGAAAACCGTTAAAGTTTTATTTCAAAAATACCCCTGAACTTTTTAAAAGTTTCAAACAAATACCCTTAGCTAAAAAAAGTTAAAAAATACATTTAGCATAAGTATATGAATACAAACCATTAATACCTCATTTCAAAAATAATTTTAAAATTAAAAAAAAAAAAGAGTTTATAATGACTTAATATAGCGATCAATTTGTTTGAAGTTTTATTAAATTTGAAAAGAATGAATTTTAAAACAAATTATATAGATATTCTCATTTTTTTTCATATAAATACTCTTATTTTCTCTTAATTTTTCAATTCTTAACTTACACCAATTTTCTCACCAACCAAAATTTTAAGTTAAAACATAAGATCTCATAAAATCTCACAAAATTCTAAAATCAAAATCTCCCCTTAAACATAAAAAAATAATAATAAAAAAAAACGTTAGTAGTTGGGTGTGTATTAATAACCGAATACATTTTTTTATATGACTATTTATCTTTTTGATATGTTTAAGGGGAGATTTTGATTTTAGAATTTTTGGAGATTTTATGTTTTAACTTAAAAAATTGGTTGGTGAGAAAATGGGTGTAAGCTGATTATTGAAAAATTAGGTAGAGGAAAATGAGAGTATTTATATGAAAAAAATGAGAATATTTTTATAATTTTTTTTAAAGTTCATTTTTTTCAAACTTAAGAAAACTTCAAACAAATTGATAGCAATTTTAAGCCTTTTTTTAATTTTAAAATTATTTTTGGAACGAGATATTAACGCTTATGTTCATAAACTTATGGTGAAGGTATTTTTTTAAACTTTTTTTTGAGTTAAGAGTATTTTTGAAACTTTTGAAAAGTTCATAGGTATTTTTGAAACAAAACTTTAACGGTTTCTATCCAAAACTAACGACAAAGGTATTTTTGAACTCTTTTTTAAAGTTTAGGGGTATTTTTTAAACTTTTGAAAGTTTAGAGATATTTTTTACACAAATTGCATAGTTTAGGGGCATTTTTTATAATTTAACATTTTAAGTTTGAAGCATGCCCCACATTCCCAAATTCATTCCCTCATATTTGGGCTGTTATTTTACTTTCACAGCTAGCCCAATTTTTCAATTTTTGCTTCCCATTTTACCCACCTCTTCTATGCCTTCCTTTAGCCAAAATGCCAAATAACGAAACCTTGGAATTGATAATCACTCCCACAACGACCAATGAATGAGAAATTTCTCCTCCACCATCCACGCTGCCGATCCCATATGAAAACCATCCTCTCAATCGGCGGCGACGGTTCCTCTATTCCGACATGGTTGCTCCACCTTCATCGCCTCTGCCATGGCTTCGACGACTAGTGTTAGATGATGTATAATTAAATCTACCTTTCCTCACTAGTTTAGGACATGTTTGAGAGTGATTTTAAAATGCCTAAAATCATTTTTGTCATTTTCAAAATTAATTTTGATGATTGAAAATTATATTTAAAAGTGTAAATTAAAAAATTAAATTAATTTTGAATGATTAAAGTGAGTTTTTGAGTGATTTTAACCATTTTAAGATCACTCCCAAACATGCCCTTAAACTTTTGGGTCAACTTTTGGGTCAATTGGCGGTTTAAGATGGTATCAGAGGCAGGTGGTTCAAGGAAGATATTGATTTCTACTCGTGTTAATAATATAATATATAATTGAAGTTTCAGAACATGCACTTTAGTCCTCATGTTTGCAAAATGTTTTCAAATAGTCCCTCCATTAATTTAAGTTAATAGAATGCTTACTGGACGATTATGTGCTGACGTGGAAATTAATTATATTTGATGACAGGTAAACTGTATTGGATTAGTTAGAAAATCAATTAAAATTAATTTTAAAAATTAAAAAAAAAAGTTAGTTAAATTAAAATAATACCCTCTTGTGTGCCTTAAGTGGCAATATGAAGTTCTGAAGAAGATGAACCAACACACTGTCATTAGTCAGCCAACCATCATTGTCTGCATTGTTCGATGTTCGCTGATGGTCGTCGTCTCTCCTTTGTCGTCTACCTTCTCCAATAATCGTCGCATTATTTGTTCACCACTCACCCTTAAGATGAACTGGCAATGGCAGACACAACTATTGACGAAGGTTGATGGTGAACAAGAGACGGCGACCACTAACGGACCTTCTTTAGACACCAAAGGGGAGAGGTTTGTTTTATGCTTTTAAATATTTTAATAGGATAATTATCTTTTTAGTCCCTAAATTTTGAATAATTTGTGCAATTGGTCTCTAAATTTTAAAATTATACCTTTTTAGTCCTCAAGTTTATAAGAATATGTCCATTTGATCCCTAAGTTTTCAAAATATGCCTTTTCAGTCTCCGAGTTTTTTAAAATAGGTTTAAAAGGTCCTTTAAGTTTTTTTTCTTTGATTTTTTAAAAATAATTGTATGATATTTAAAATTAGAAAAAAATAGTTTCAGAGAGGAGATGGTTTTTTAAAATTATTCTTTTAATTTAAAATATCATATAATTATTTTAAATAATAATAAAAAAATTATTTGAGGGACCTCTTAAATCTATTTTTAAAAATCCAGGGACTAAAAAGATACATTTTGAAAATATAGGTACCAAATGGACCAATTCTTATAAACTTGGGGACTAAAAGGTACATTTTTAAAATTTAAAGACCAAATGCACATATTATTCAAAACTTGGAGACTAAAAAGGTAATTTTTCCTATTTTAATTTAAATGGTTTTTCTTTATTTTTCAAAATTAATTTTCCAACTAATACAATACAATTTTCATGTCACAAAAAATAATTAATGTTCATGTTAGTACATAATGGTTCAGTAAGCATTCTTTTAACTTAAAGTTAAAGTTATGGACCATTTAGAAGTAGTTTGTAAATGTGAGAGACTAAAACGCATGTTTTAAAATTTAAGGGATAAAATAGACATGAACCTCAAACCTCAGGATTAAAAGTGTATTTTGTCCTTAAATCTACTTTTACCTACTAGCTTAAACTTTTAAGTAAATTGACAATTTAAGACCTAAATATAGATTGAGAATTTACCAATTCCACAGACGACATGTCCTATTTTAGCACCATCCTACGACGGAAAATCGTGGATCAAGGTTGGGGTTCGTCGGAGAAAATTAGATTGCTTTTGTTGAATTTCTTATCGATATTGTTATCTTGTAAAATTGTGGAAAGAGGTTGGGTTCTATTTGAGAAAAATGAATTGTTTTTTTTTATGGATTTCTTTATCGACGTCATTATCAAGCAAATAACATCAATAACCATGTTACCTTCTTACTGATAAAATGGCTTTAATGGACGCCTCGTTACCAATAACCCAAAATGATAACGATAATTGAGGCAAAATGTAAAAAAATCCTTCAAAAATATTTTAAAAATTCAATGGGTCACACCTAATTTCCAAATACAATCAGATTGATCACCTTTAATTCATCCATCAAATTACATTTGTTGATTATAGATTTCATAGTGGGGCTCACATTTCATTACAATTACAAAACTAATTATGAAATGGGACCTATTTTTTAAATTACGATTGATGAATTACATTTACAGTGAAGTAAACGTGGTCTAAATTCAAAATATAAAATAACATTGCAGATTATCAATAATGAAAAAAAATGACGAAAAAAGATGTCACTAGGAATATTTTCAACATAAAATCTTAAAAATCCATGGTTACAAACACATTCAAATACGTTCGTACCAGCAGTCGTACACATGATATCTCATCAAAATCAAAATCCTACAATCATACATGTTTAAGTGGGAATAGTATTAAGTTGGGTATGACCACTTGGTAAGTTCTCGTGTTAGCATCCAAAAAAACCTCATTTTCATGAAAAAGAAAAAAAGCATCAAAGTTGGTTAAGTGCTTAAACGTCAAAAATATTCATTTAGTAAAATACTAGATCCTTACTAAACAAATTGTCTTTGAATATTAAAGTTGTAATTTAACCTTTATATAATTAAACCATACATTTTTTCTTTTTAGTTCAACAACTGCAAAATTGGAATTGAACCATTCACTAAATATATTTGACAATACCATGTAATGATAATTATACTTTTAGCGATTGAGTTATACTCAAATTAATAATTAAAAACATACAAATCTATAACTTTTTTTTTTTTTTTTTTGAAGGGAACATATCACTCAACTTATGACAAGATAAGTCAAAATGAACATAAGTTGACCGACATGATTTTATACTAAGATTTTAAATATCGATGTCGATGAAAATATCGAGGTCTTAATTTTATGGAAATTTCGATGAAAATATCAATAAAATATCGATTTCAATGGATATTTCTGGAAAAATTATAAAAACAAAAAATTGTCAAAATAAATTTAAATTAATAAATAAATATTTTATTATTTTCAAATAAGTAAATATACATATTATTTATATTCTATTTATATTAGTGGTATTTTAATGCTTATTTTTGTGTTTCGTGGATTTTTTTACGATATAATAGAAATATTGTTTCACTCCTAATCGATAACAAACCTATGGAAACGTTGAAATATCAATAGAAATATTGATATATCAATGCTTTATACTGTTAACCTCGAGTTTGAGGTTGGATCTTGTTGGTATTGTCTAAAGAAAAGAAAAAAACCTATGTTAAGACGATATACAAATAAAATACGGCTATTTTGAAATATAAAAAATTAGTCAAACTATTTATAAATACATAAAATTTTTATGGTCTATCATGGATAGATCGTGATAGAATTATATCGCTCGAATTCTATCGCATTCTATTGTTGATGGAAAGTAAAAATTTTCTATATTTATAAATAGTTTGATATATATATATATATATATATATATATATATATATATATATATATATATATATATATATATTTTCTGTTTATAGTAATTTATCAATAAAATAGTTTAATTTGTAAAAGGAAGCAACCCATTTTATTTTGATTTATCCCTAAAATTGAGTTGGGGAGTTTTTAGAAATTTCACAGTTGGCCAAAGAAATAAAAATTCAACTTCAGTAGCAGCCACCGCGTATACGCGAGGACGAACATTCCTCACCGATTGATCCAACAAAATCAGTTTCAGAAAAAAAGTTTTATCTTTCTAAGACAAAACCCACCAAATTATGCAAGATCAATCATAACCCATTTCTTAATCTCAATCCTTTATTTTTTTTCTTCTCCCAATTCTTCGATTCACATTCGTTAATGGCGGATCATTTGGCCAGAGCAGAGGATTTCGAAGCCAAAGCAGAAAAGAAGCTCAGTGGTTGGGGATTGTTCGGCTCCAAGTACGATGATGCCGCAGATCTCTTCGATAAAGCCGCCAATTCTTATAAGCTTTCCAAATCATGTACTACTATTCGCTTTTTCTCCTTCTGATTTTTTATTTCCTTCTGTTTGATCATTACTTTTCCTGTTCTTGTTATTTTCATTTTCCCTAAACACTGCTGCATGTTGGGAACTTTTAATCTTCTTGTTTGTTTGTTTGTTTTGATCATCTTGATGATTAATTTCATTGTGGCTGGCTACTTGTGTTTTATCCCCTTTTGCTTCTTTTCTGATATGTTTTTTCTCCTTTTTCTGGCGATCGTTTTGGTTAATGCGATAGTTTTTGCTTGGAAATCAATAGTTTGTTGGTTTGAACTTTTGATTGATCGGCATTGTTGCATCCTTGTTTGGGGCGGAGCCAGAAATTTTCATGATGAGGAGAAAAGTTCTATTCCTATATATAATCTTTGGAGCTTTAGAAATTTAGGAGGTAAATAGGAGAGAAAATCAAAAGGATAAACTAAGAGGGGCATTGCCCTCCTCTTCGTTCTGCTCTGATGGGTTGTGGCCGTCAGCTTAATTGGTCATTGCCTTATTACATTAGCTGTATTCTTGCTTGTATGAATATTACATTGTTGTCTATTTTAGTTTTACTGTCATCCATTGGCTTTTCAATCTCTATGGATGTGGTTTTGTAGGGGATAAAGCAGGATCAACATATATAAAGTTGGCAAATTGTCATCTGAAGGTTGGTGCTTTGTGTTTGTGAGATCAAAGGCTTCGTCAGCTTCCTTTATTTTACACTGTTTCTTTTACTGAAAAATGCATTGTTTTTATTATAAAGATGGAAAGCAAACATGAAGCAGCTCAAGCTTATGTGGATGCGGGCAATTGCTATAAGAAAACATCTGTTAGAGGTGGTACTGGTTCATAATATGATTGTTTAATGTGAAGTCCATTCAGGGACATTCAATACTTCAACGTGATTTATTTGAGTGAAACAATGTTAGTTCGAGTATGACGTCATTGTAGGGTAAATTACTTATTTCAAAATTCCAATTGTTATTTTGATGCAGAGGCCATATCTTGCATAGAGCAAGCAGTGAATTTGTTTTGTGACATTGGAAGACTCAATATGGCTGCAAGATATTACAAGGTACATTCTTATTCTGGTACATGAAATGCTTACTGTTTTATTCCTTTGATCATCTAAAATGTTCAGTTACTCAGCAAGGTTATGCTCTGCATTTCTTTTTTCTTTTCTGTTGGGGCTTATTCTTGTGGCCGTTACTTCTTGATTAGAAATTATTACTAAGTATGATACATTAGGTCCATTTAGACTGTACTTTTCTTGCATAATTTTTTTGCAATTACTTGTGCAGAATTCTTTCATCATATGGTTGGCAGAGAATTAAACAAGTACCTCATGTCCAAATCATGACTTGGTTTTACCCTCTTGTGTGTGCAGGAAATTGCTGAATTGTATGAGTCCGAACAGGATATTGAGCAAGCAATCGATTACTATGAAAAGGCTGCTGACCTTTTCCAAAATGAAGAAGTGACAACTTCGGCAAACCAATGCAAGCAGAAAGTTGCACAATTTGCTGCACAATTAGAACAGTAAGATACTTTAATATATTTAGTTATTATGCTCTTTTAACAATTTTTTTTGCATTTTTAGTATAGCTAGTTGCTAACTCCAATCTAATGTTCGTAGTCTTTACATTCTTGTTTTCTTGTATTAACCTTCCATGTGGTAACATAATTTCCAGATATCAGAAAGCAATCGATATCTACGAAGAGATAGCAAAGTATTCTCTCAAGAACAACTTGCTCAAGTATGGAGTGAAAGGGCATCTTCTTAATGCTGGAATTTGTCAGCTTTGCAAGGGTGATATCGTTGCTATTACAAAAGCATTGGATAACTATCAGGTCTTTTCTCGACTCCCAGTGATTTATGTCCTGCCCACAGGCTGGGAAAATTAGTTTGTATTACTTACTTCCCTTTTGCAGGACCTGGATCCTACTTTTTCGGGGACACGTGAATACAAGCTTTTAGCAGTGTGTAACATTCACCCCTGAATTCTGATATATTATTCTTTCTTTTACATATTTGACAACATTTTATACAAGCCACAATAGTATTAAGTTGATTCGCAATGCCTAACATTTGAGCTTCAAATGGATATCGCTCTGTTGCCATGTTAAATCTATGCTATATCCAAAAATTTAAACAAATATATTTATTGCTCTTTTTTATATATGTCAAGAAGTTTAATGGTTCTGCCCATTTCTGGCTTGCTTATTGATTGAAGACATTGTCATGTATTGGCTGATTTGTCCCATATCTTGTATAAAATTGTACTGTTTCTTGACTAAGGAAACCTCTCATCTTCTTTCTTTTTCATGTTCTATTTTTTCTCTCTCTCTCTCACATATACCTCAGGACATTGCTTCTGCAATTGATGAGGAAGATGTAGCAAAATTTACTGATGTTGTCAAGGAATTTGATAGCATGACCACACTGGTAAGATTATGTACTTAATTAGTCAACTTTAATATTATTGTTCCTTAGGTGTATAAAGCAACATGAAATTGACAATAAGGGTCATGGGTTTAATGAAGGACTTGGAGGGAATTAGTTCGATCCATGGTGGTCACCTACCCACCTCAGATTTAATATCCTACAAGTTTCCTTGGCACCCAAATATTGTAGGGTCAAGGAAGTTGTCCGAGATTAGTCAATGTGTGCTCAAATTGGCTTGGACGCTCACGGATATTAAGAAAGAAATATAATAAAAAAAGTAATATGATATTGATATGTAAACTGCATGGTTGCTTCTGGAACTCTTAGATCTAGAGAGTATTAGGTATTGAACTCGAAATCACCTGCAAATGAAATAACATCAAAACACAAACACAGCTGAGGGAAACAAGTACCAAATGCTGTTGCTTTGATAGTTTATATATAGTGAGATATCCGGCTCGATCACAACCCAGACGATATGTCCAAAACAAAATAAACACCAGTTTTTCTCTGAAGTCGAGAGAGATAAGAACCTCTCCTACTGACCCCTTTAAACCCTCTGAATCCCCACTCAACGAAGCTACACACACGTTCCTCTCGCCCGCCGTGAAATACCTTTCTTACCCTTCCTTAGAGTAAGCATGCACGATCGGAGGCCTCACACAGAAATGTAGTATGATCATTGGGAAACAACCGAAGGGAGTCGTAACATTTTGACCATATTGTTTTCATTTCTTATGGTGAATTACTAATGAATTATGTGCATTTGACAGGATCCATTGAAGACAACCCTTCTCTTAAGGGTGAAGGATAAACTGAAAGCTAAAGAGCTGGAAGAGGATGATCTTACCTAAAATCATATGCTGATTTTTTTTTCCTTATATTGTTTTAGATTATTTTTATGAGTTTGTGTGTTCTATGTCCAGTTTTTGTATTTTTTTTTTTTTTTTTTGACAACTGACATTGTCTACTAATTATTGAATGAGTTGGTTTGGGTTCTGATGAATAAAGTATCCTTGAAGCTGTGAGCCTGTGATGTTGCTTTCCGTCGTGTTCTGTTCTCTTGTACATAACCAAATCTCTATAAACATTTATGACCATATATATAATTTTGTATTATTTTTCTTTCTGAAGGGCAATTTTGTATTATTTATTAGAAGTTGAAGTTCATAACTTAAAGTCTAAAAGAACAGTAATAAATAAAAGGTTGTAATACGATTTTGGTCTCCATATTGAGACTTATTTAATTTGGGTCATGTTACTTTCAATCAAACTTAAATTTAGTTTTCACTAGTAGTTTACTTTTGATTTTTTCAAAAAAAAAAAAATAATTTTGTTATTTATTAGCGTTTTTACTATAAATTTTGAAAATATATTCACATATGTTATTTTCTTCTTTGAAAATTATTATTATTATTATTTTGAAAATTTTTACAGATAGAAAAAACATCAAACAGAAAATAGAAAAAAAAAATATTGATAGACATTGATAGACTTCTATCAGTGATTTCTATCAACTTGATATAACCATAATTAGTAAGTTGATCCTTCGCAGGTTGTTCGTAATTACATCTAAGTCAAAATTACCGTTTAACTCCTCTAGGCCAAAATTACCGTTTAACTCCTGTACATCTGAAATTAGTACTTAAGGGTACAACTTATTTGCTAACCCATAATCGGGTAGAAGTGAATTCTGTCTTACAAGATTATGTCCCTAGCTATCTACTCGGTCTTGCCTCGACGCACTCGGGCCGAGTGAATTCTGTCTTACAAGATTATGTCCCTAGCTATCTACTCGGTCTTGCCTCGACGCACTCGGGCCGCTCTTAACCATACAGATCGATGCACTCGGGCTGCTCTTAACCATACAGATCTAAGGATAATCCTGAATAAACAGGAGTTCATAGTTAGCTCAGAATTGAGATTGGTTACCTAGGTTATCTAGTTGAAATAGTCATTATTTAACTTATAAAGTAATAGTGACTATTTTGTTGTCTGGTCTGACTCATTGCATAGAACGCCCCCATTCACATGTCTCCACACAAATGATTTAGGGTCACACTATTTGTATTAAATACAAAGTGGGTCGCATTCAATAGTGTCCCCAAGATAAGGTACCCAACTTTATCCCTATACTATAGACCATTTTGACTATTTACTCGAACTTGATCCACTTTTATGTCACTACATATAGTTCAAGTTTTCATACTAAAGTCATGTGTTCTTAGTTTATTGGATTTAGAGTTATATTAACAACAATTCACTTTAATCAATAACAAGTTTACTGAATAACCTCGATAACAACTTTATTGATAAATAGAATGCATATTAATGTTTACAAACTACGAGTTTTAGGATATAAAACTGAACAAGAATAATATTTAAATTTGATTTAAATAATAAAAATATGAATAGAGATTCATATTCGAAAAATGAGAGTTAGTGGGAAAATAATATTATTTTAATATTAGATATTAAATTAATATAAAATAAATTAATTAATGAATTATTTTTGAAAATTTTGAAAAATAAAAAAAATTGAAAATTAAAAAAACTCAAATTTTGAAATCTTGGATTTTTCCACTAACTAAGCTAGTAGCTTAGTTGTAAACCTCTCAATTAGCCACACAAATTGATCAATTTTGTTGTCAAATTGTTGTTAACTCTCCTTGCATGTGCTTTCTCTATAAAAGAAGATTTAGGCTGAGATAGGGGTTAGGAATTTTACAAATAAGTGTTAATTTTGTGAAATTCCCTCAAGAACACCATCTTCTCTCTAAACTCATTTCCCTCACAAATTCACCACAAATTGGATCACACCATCCAATCTAAGGCTAGATAATAGTAGAGAAGACTCTTGTGGTAGTCTATAAACAAATGATGTTCATTTTTGTGGAGAAATCGAGGAGAATTTGATCTTCAAAGGTTGTAATTTCTAATTCTCATTTTCTCCCTCTTTTGCATGAATGTTTGTCCTCAAAATTGAGCATGTTAGAGTGTAATTCATCCTAATTCGCTTCTGCTGCATGTACATATATCTATAACAAAAATGTTTGAACAGAAGAATGTTTACAAAAAAACGAGTTTGCACAAAAAAAAAACATCATTTCATTGTATTAGTATAAAATGTAAAGAATCAAAAGTTCACAAAAAAGGAAAAAAATCATTAACCATACAAATTGAAATTAATATTTCACAAATAGGCAAAAAAACAAGATAAGAATTGGTTTATTTTATTTCATTTTTTGAATTAACATCTATGGTTGAGTTAAAATTAATTGAGGGTTAGTGATTAGAGAAAAATGTTCATTTTATTGGAATATGACATGTATTTGGAGATGTAGATAAAATTATTATGCAATTGAGTGTTCAAATTTTTTTTTTTTTGATATCCGTGAGTGTCCGGGCCAGCTTACGCGCACCTCGACTAATCTCACGGGTTGCCTGACCCTACAACATTTGGGTGTCAAGGAAACTCGTTGGAAATTAATTCCTAGGTAGGTGGCCACCATGGATTGAACCCATGACCTCTTAGCCAATTATTGAGACTTTGTCTCATTTTTTACCAATTGAGTGTTCAAATTGTGTGGTGAAAATATGTTACATTTTTTAAGAAGGAAAAAACAAAAAGTTGTTCAATTTTTAAGCTTTTTCAATGTTCAATGATTGAGGGCTTAGTAGTTGTGAAAAGTTTTCATTTGTTTGAAATATGTTTGGTGTTTACGAATGAAAAAAAAAGTATATGTTATGTAATTGAAGGTTCAAAAATTGAATTCAAAATTTGTGTTTAGTATATGTTTACTTAGTAAGAAATTGTTATGTTTTAAGAATAGAAAAAAATTAAGCATTTTTTAGTGTTAAATTTTAGAAAAATATGTGTGTAGTTAGAATTTTAAAAAAAAAATAGTAAAAAAATAAAATAAAATCAATTTCATTTAGAAAACCTGCACCAAATACCTCAACTCAACTCAACACCCCAAACACAGACAATCTAACTCCACAGATAATTTAACTTTTCAGATAATAATTACCAACTCAATTTTACGCTCCAAATGCCCCTTAAAATGAAAAACAGATGGAAAAGGGAGAAGGAAAAGAGAACCCACAGTTTCGAAAGGAAATAGAAAACCTTGTTTGTGGGAAATGAGGATGCCTGAGAATAAGTTATTCCCAGGCAAAGTGTTAAAAACTGTGAAACAAACATGAGTTTTGTATGTCCGTGTCCATTTCTACGTAGAAAACCCTCCAACCAAATAACTCCTAAAAGTTTCATTTATACCTTTGAACTTAAAATACATATTTGACATCATTTACAACATCATTGGCCTCTTGATCGAAAGTATATTTTATGTTGATTGAGCCGTGATCTTATTAGCATTACATAATATTCTAATTTAGCCTAATAATAATAACAATGAGACAAAAAAAAAGGAAAATGTTAAATTATTGAAAAAATACCCTTGAATTTTGCCATTTGTTTAAAAAATACTCATATACATTTAAAAGTTGCAATATTACCTTTGACCTTTCATAAAAGTTTCAAAAATACCCCTGGAGTATGATTTTTTTAGATTTTGGATGAAAATTGAGATATGAAATTATGTGATATGTGACATTAGAACAAAAATTTGGATCATGACATCGTTTAGGTCATTGCCACACAATGCTATATCCCAAATTTTATTTAAAATTCAAAAGTATTTTTCTAAAAGTAATTTCGAAATGTTTATGAAAGTGTAGGGATAGTAATGCAACTTTTGAAATAACTAGGAAAAAAGTTCGAGGATATTTGTTTTAATTTTTTTTTTTCTTTTAATACAATAGGGGTAGGAAATTCAAACCTTAATGTCTTGCACCAGTAAGTGTTTGTAGGTTTGGTTGAAACACATTTTAGACCAACTCAATTGTTTGGGTTATAATTTTTTTTAATTTAAATAACCCTTATTAAATAAGGAACCCAATGCTTATCCAACTCAACCATAAAAATGCTTTGGTTTGGTTGGTTCGAGTTAGTTAGTTCATTTATTTAAATTTTTATTCTAAAAACAAGTAAAATGTTAATATATAAAATTGTTATTAAATTATTTTCATATATTGAATTAAGATTAATTAATAACTCAATTTCAATTTACATTATAAAAATTTTCTTACCAAAATTCCAAAAAATTATTTGGTTAAAATACTATTTTGGTTCTCTTACTTTCAAGTTTGTTCAATTTTAGTTCATATATTTTCAATTTACCAATTTTAGCCTTTGTATATTTTAGGAGTTGTCGGAGAAAAAATTATTTTTAGAAGTTATCGGAGAATAAATTAACCAAAAAACTCATGAAATAAAAATAAAAATACGTAAAAATAATTATATCATATGTAAATACTAAGATAGTTTTATGAACAGATGTAGCTAACACATTCTTACACCCCTTGACCTATGTTCGGTTTATCTGGTTATAATTTCGTCCAAAGAAAAAAGAAAAGAAAAAAAAAAAAAAAAAAAAAAAAGAAAAAAAAAAAAGAGAGATTGAAATAGTACCATCGGAGCCTTGCGATCCGCAGTGGCGAAAACCGGCAGTTTCGATTCTCTCAAAGCCCCTTTTGTTGTTTGATGGCAAAATCGCTTCCATCGCCAACTCGCCTTCAGCAATTCGCCAAGGTCATCGTCTCCTCCAAGAAGCCCCAATCCGCCGCACCTAACCCCAAGTCTCGGATCCGAGTTTCGCCGCCCGAAACTCCGATCTCCGGTACCGTCCGAGTCATCTCGGAGCTGAAGAAGAAGAAGAAAAACATGGAGGAGGAGAAGGAGGAGAAGAATCGGACTCCGTTGGCCGATGTGGTCTCGGACTGCGTCAAGCGGTGGTTTCAGGACACGCTCAAGGAGGCCAGCACCGGCGATACGTCGATGCAGGTCTTGGTAGGCCAGATGTTTTGCTCCGGCTACGGCGTTCCTAAGGACACTCAGAAGGTTTGCTTTCTACATTTTGAGATTTCTTGTTGATTTCTTGCTGAAGTATTTGGTAAATTAGAGAGGATATTCTTGTGCAATTTGAGACGAAAAACAAAACGAGTTTTGGTTGTTCCTTGAAAGGGTTGTGAAATACTTCTAGTTTAAGAGAATGTAGGTAATTTTGGGATGAAGTTCATTTTAGAATTCCATACAATTGGTGTGTATTTTGAGCTGCTAACTGCTAAGGTTATTATAGGTTGTGTTTTATTGTGTTGCTCAATGATGAAGAAGGTTCTCTCCTATTGAGATAGGGAGAGGCTCTTTGGTGTGGTTTGGTCTTTGCTTATAGTACGTCGAATATTTGGCTCGAGAAAAATAAGAGTTCAGAGTCCTTAGTAGGTGTGAAAGTTTGTTAGATTTTAATGTCTCTCGTGTTTATGCCATAAAAGGCATGTTTGAGATTGATTTTGAAATAGTTAATTTCAAATCACTCTCGAAACATGCTTTTAGTCATTAAAACTCAATTTCGATAGAATGAAAATCATGTTTAAAAGTATAAAAACAAATATTAAGTTGATTTTGAATGTGATTAAAGACTTATTTAAAAGAATTGGAATAATTTTAAACATGACAAAAATGATTTAACTATTTCTAAATCACTCCCAAACATGCCCTTAAGAATTCTATGATAATCGTTTTCTTCTTAACTAGAGTTCTTTTGTGGCATGGTTCTCTTTCCTTTTTCCACACCAGTTCATGGAGTGAGTTTCACATTTTAATACATAAACTTTTCTTGAGAGAAAAATGTGATTGTGAGAGTAGTAGGGATATGTTATGGATATGTAACCATAATGGATTGGTCTAGTGGTAAAAAAGGAGACAAAGTCTCAATAAATGGTTAAGAGGTCATGGGTTCAATCCATAGTGACCACTTACCTAGGAATTAATTTCCTACGAGTTTCCTTGACGCCCAAATGTTGTAAGGTCAGGCAGGTTGTCCCGTAAGCTAGTCCGGACACTCACATATATTAAAAAAAAAAAGTAGTAAGGGATATGTTGGGAATAGTAGTAGGCTAGTAATAAGGGCACAGGGGTAATTAGTTAGTGGTGTCTTGGTAATAAGGGAGTTGAACCCTTTAGAAGGGAGGAACATTTTGGGTATTGCCCAGTGTGGAACTTTGGGAGAGATGTAACATTCTTGAAAAGCTATTGATATTTTAATTCCTCTTGGTATTGCAATATAGTTCAATCTTTGTGTTTTCCATTGTGTTCCTTGTTAGGAGAATCCTAACAAAAACAAATCCTGCCCTCTTGCTAAATAATTGTTTGATTTCTGAACTAAGGGACTTGCTTGGATCAATCGAGCTTCAAAAAGTCAGGCTTGGAAAGTAAGCGATAGACATCCAGGTATTCCAGTTCTACAGAGTCTGTTTGCCAATAATCTTTCAGCATTGCTTACTAACTTTTTTGTTCTTTAGGTTATCTTGCAACCGATTCAGAATCAAGCGATATGAGAGTGAAACATGATGACATCAGATAATCCTTTTCACTAATCTTAGTAAGTTGTGTTCTGAATTCAAACCTTTCTACAACAGAATCGAACAACTCATATAGTTTTAGTTCATGTATGTGAAACTGAGCATAGACATGGTAACGAGAAAGAGAAAGGAAAACGAGTTATCTCCCATGTTAATTTGTGTAAAAGTAAAATTTGTTTTGTGTTTCTCACCTCCTCAGATGGATCTTTCCTTCATTTATATATAAATATTTCCTTGATGGTTGCTTTTATTTAAGTTTTGTTCTCCATTATCTACTTATTATTCCTATGTAAGCATAGTTAAGATCTCAGAAGGAATATAACATTTTTGGTTTATTTCCATACAAGCCCTTTTGAACTTTCAAATTTATACCATTTTGGTTCCAAAACTTTAAGAAATACTTTTTTAGTATTTGCAGAATAATCATTTTAGTCCTTGCTAATATTTTGTCGTCTAGTTTCTAAGATAGACAAATAACTTTGAATATGTGTATTAACGTGCTTATGCATGTATTAAAAGTCAGATGGTTCGTTGGGGCAAGCAAATATTGGGTGGAGCTGATATGAGTAACTAGGAACTGAATGGTTCAAAGGCAATAAAATGCCGTCAAGCCCTAAGTTGTGTTATATGGTGGATGTGCCTGAGCGCGTATTTGTTTCTATAAGAAAACTACTAGTGACTTATCGTAAGGCCGTAAATAGGGGCTATTTCCACTCTAAACTAGGAGTTAATCGAAAGTTAGTTAAGTGCATATTTTGGCACTTCTGCATTTTGTTGAGTATCATTGTAATTTAGTGAGATTGATCCATTTTTTCATCAAATTATTCACGTTTCTACAGATTATATAGTATTCCCTAATTTGTGTTACTCATTTTTGCAGTTAGTAATCCTTGCACTGCCAAAGTTCATAGTCAAATGGGGTGTCTTTTCTATGAAAAGCTTTTGGTTACCATTGTAATCTACCCTCCTCATGTTCATCATATGCTGCACTGGTTGATTAAATTTTGAATGATGAAGGCATTTCCTTTCCAATTAATCATTTCCCAACCTGATGGCTGATGGCTTTACTTTTCAACAACATTCAATATGTACTCATTAAACAAGAGTGAAGTTTTAAAGTGAATAATATGATTTTATAAGTATGACAATCTATTTCTTTTTCATTTGTTTTCAGTTACAAATTTACAAGCAATGTTGAAGATGTTGATAAATACTAAAGACAGAAGAGACCATGTTTGAGTTGGTTTTGGGTTCCCCATTCTGCATCTCCTTGGTAGACATGAAATGAAACTTCATGTATAAATTATATAGTGTTGTGTGTATTTGAAGCAGAGCAGCAGACACTATTTCCCTTCACGCTTTCCCTTTCTCCATTCCCATGGCTGCTCTGGGTTTGAAGAAGCCCACAACCCAGCCCTTTTAGCTCGAGCTTCATTTTCCCACTGTTATGAATAATGAATTTATACAAGGTTTTACACTGCAGATGTCACAGGGTTTAAGCAAAAAAGCTCTTGTTGAGAAATCTTGTGTTTTTCCACTATTAAACGCATGTTTAGGAGTGAGTTTAAAACGGTTAAAATCATTTCGAAACATGCTTTTTAATCATTCTAAGTCAATTTTGATTGTATAACATAACATTTAAAATTATACAATCAAACAATAAATTGATTTTGAATGATTAAAGATAGGTTAAAAATGCAAATATGGTCTATATGGTTTGGAAAAAGTTAGAATAGTCTTTACGGTTTTATAAACTTCATAAATGATTCCTAACTTTTTCTAAACTATAGGGACTAAATTTGTAATTTAACAATAAAGATATATTTCTTAGTGATTTTAACTATTTTAAAAATACTTTTACATATGTTGTAAGGGTGTTGGTAAACTTGGATGTGAAAATGTTTTATTTTTATTTTTAAATATACTTTTCTTTTTCCTTTTTCCAAAGTGCTAAAATTTTCAAACAAAATAGTTCTTTGATCTTAGTTTTTCTTTTGGCCTATCTCTTTCTGACATGTGACTTCTTCATTATAGAAAATTTTCACATATGGTATGAGCTATATACACATCATTATCATAGCCTTATAGAGAATTTCAATTGAAGTTTTGAGGATAAAAGTTGAAACTAAGAATGAAATCAAAATGTAACTTGCCTTTGATAGCTCTACGCGTTTGTCATAGGCTGTGTAATGCCATGCAAACCCCTTTTTCAGCATTGCTTCCTGTAGAGAGAAACCAAAAACTTATCCTTATACAACCACAAACTTAAAAGCCTATGTCGATTGTGGAGAGTAAGAAATTCCTTATATAACCACAAACTTAAAAGCCTATGTCGATTGTGGAGAGTAAGAAATATAGTGTAAATTTAAGTGTTACCTGAATAAACTTTCCGTTACAATACAAGTCACCAACACATCGATTGTACCGATCTTCACCATACACGAGTACTCTCAAACACTTGCCTTCAATAAGCCTTTTCAGTTCTTCTTTTGCCTCTTTTCCATACGGCATTGCGCTTTCTGGTGCATCTATTCCTCTGCATAATCAAGTTCAACTAAGGGTCAATAGAATTTGTAATTCGTCCAAATATATATGGAATTAATTAAGGTTTTAAATCTTATTTTGATCTTGTGTTTACAAAATGACTATGCACAATGATAATCATTTAATATAATGTTATGATAATATTTTACGAAACTCAGTATATGTTATAAAATTGTGATTAGAGAACTGAGAAAAAAAATTATAGAGAAAAATATCCTTTTGGTCGTTAGGTTTTTTTAGTGTAGTTTCTATTTAGTCGTTAGGTTTCCAAGTGTTGCATTTAGTCTGTAAATTTTGAGTTTGGTTTTAATTTAATCTCTAGGTTTCTAAATGTTTCAATTTTATCCTTAGATTTACGTTTTGTTTCAATTTGGACCCTAGGTTATATGATTTACACTTTTAATCTTGACTTTTCACTCAATACTCATTTATTGTCTTTAGTGTTAATGTCTATTAATTTATTTAAAAGAATTGAAAGAATTATATTTAATTAAGTTTCACTAGTTTTATTACTATTAAAATTAAATTTAAACTTTCACTTCATAATTATTTTAAATTAATTAGTAGACATTAACGATAATGATAAAAAATGAGTATTTAATGAACAATCGAGATTAAAAGTGTAAATCTTGAAACTCTATTGACCAAATTGAAACAAAACTCAAATCTCAAAAGGTAAAATTAAAACATTTTGAAATCTAAAAACTAAATTGAAACCAAACTTTAAGGACACACCGAGTAACATTTTGAAATCTAGTGACCAAATATAAATTAACCCGAAAATTAGAGATTTGAAAAAAACGGTTTGAAAGTTGAATCAAAGTAGACAAAAAGTTAAATTTATATAAACTAAAATAAACAGAGTTTATGAATCAAGATGGACAAAATAATGATCAAAATAGGCCAATAGGGTTTAAAGCATTTAATGCAAATTGCACTAATTTTAATTACCTGAGACGAATTCTATATTTTCTTGCAAGAATCTCCTCATTCTGTAAAGTAAGCACCCTTTTGAGGAAGAAGAAACAGGCATCGAATATCTCAGTAATCTATTGAAAAAGTCCAATTATATGTATGTATACAGTAGAGACAGAGATCATATTACCTGTAACCAGCATCCGTTATTGTCTTGTGAAGAGCATCAGCCTTTGCATAGTTCTTGGCGTTTCTAGCTTGTGATCTTTGAATGGCTGCATTTCGAACCTCTGTTGGAATACAAGAGGACTCTCTGGGGTGTGCTGTACTCACATACACTGTCACTGTATCACCATCTGCTACAGCTTTGGCATCAACCTGGTATGAATTTAACACAATCAGAATTCAGAACATATATGTTATGATCAAAATGGTTGGTCATTTCCCATACAAGTATCATCCTTTGATTACTTACTGGTAGTGTCTGCAGCTCAAACTTGACTCCGTCGGGTAGCGAGGCGGCAGTTGGGGCCGGAGCAGAAAGTTCAACCAGAGTATGAGGAAGAGGGAGACCATAGAATGTCAATAACCCCTGTTGCCCAAGAGAGAAAACTTAAGTTTATATTTGACATGCCTTTTTAAGGTGCGAAGACTAATTATTTATTTATTTATTTTTTTTAAAAAAAACACCCCCTAAGTTTTGGGTCTAGTTTTCATTTGGTACTTATATTTCAAAATGTTACATATTTTAGTTCTTTAGTTCCTAATTTAGTTTTAATTTAATTATTAAGTTCCAAAATGTAACAATTTTACTTTTGAGATTTGAGTTTTGTTTCAATTTAATCCTTAGAGTTCAAAATTTACACTTTTAACCTCAATTTTTTACTAAATACTCACTTTTCATTTTAGTGCTAATGCCCATTAATTAATTTAAAAGAATTAAAAGAATTATAATTAATTTAGTTTTCACTATTTTTCATCACGCTACTACAATTAAATTAAATTTTTTATTTCGTAATTATTTTAAATTAATTAATAAATATTGATGCATTGAAAGTGAGTATTTAATAAAAAAATCAAGATTGAAAGTGTAAATCTTGAAACATAGGGATCAAATTGAAACAAAATTCAAATATAAAAGGTAAAATTATAACATTTTGAAACCTAGAGACTAGAGATTAAAACAAAACTCAAAATTTAATGACTAGATGGGTAATATTTTGAAACATAGGTACCAAATAAAAACTAGACCCACACCTTAGGGACCATAAATGTATTTTTTCTATTTTTTTCTCTTTTATTATTTTAGTTGTAGCAGGAGTGATTTTATTTTGCCCATAGCATTTATAAATGCAAGAACTAAAAGTGGTTTTGGAGAAATTTCAAAAACATACTAACCCAAACTAATTTGTTTTCCATTTCATTTCATCAGATCCGACCCCATTGGATTTTGGACTGTTCTATAAAGTCATCTAGCTAAATCTCCATGTATATCCAACTTTTCTCTCCTAAAATTTTGAACACGAAATGGAAAGAAAAACGCATTTTCCTCCCAATACTTGAAAGGATGACTTGAAGTGCAGAGGTTCCCAGATTCCCAATCAAACAAAACAAGCAACATAGTAAAAAATGGTAGAATTAAACTAGATTGTTATACTGTATTGTATTTGTATTGTACCTCGACATCTTTCTTTTGGTGTCTCTTAAGAGTCTGAATCACAAGCCTAGATGCTTCTTCAGGCGTTCGTGGAGGTGGTTTCTCCGACTTCCAAGCCTCAGCCAATTTTCTATACCTTCACACACACAAATCACCACCAACAATCAAAATCTCACCACTACATAACTACGATTACTTTCACAAATTCTCAACTCTGCAACCAAATAATCAAAGATACTTCACCAATTCGCCTGTGCCTTCTTCGACGAAACCACATGCTTACTAAGTCCTTGAGGAACCTTTCAAAATAAAAATCATCAAAGAACAGATCGTTCAATTAACAAATAGAGCTAGGGCACAAGACAGGATCCAATTCAAAATTCAAATCTCGGAATAATGCTGAAAACAGGAGTAAGTCAGAAATGTAAGTAGAGTTTTGAGCTTCAGATTGAGAGAGAGAGAGAAGCGTACCTGCGATGTGATCTCGAAATCGAAGAGATCGTGAGCGAGAGCGGAGACGCCGACGGTGGCGGAAGATACGCCGTGAGGAGGGAGGGAATCGGAGCTTGAATTGCAGAAGTGACCGCAGAGGAACCTGAGTGCGTTCCCCATTTTTGCGGCCTTAGCAAATGGGAATGAATCTAAGGTAATAATATGGTTTGATTAATAGGACTAAAAAATTCTTAAGACTCAAGCAAACTTCTATGAAGACTTTTTCTTTTTTTTTTTTTTTTTGGACAAATTACTACAGTAGTGAGAAAGAAGAAAGACACGTGGCTGATGCTGATTCGTTAGAAACTAAGTGATCGTTTTTTTGGATTATGCGATTTTTTATCTAATAGTAGAGGGACAAGTGGACGGTGTTGATTTGCAGCAGAACGTATATTTACAAGAACTAACCTTTGACTATGTTTTGCTTTCTAACTTTTTCTTTTTCTTTTTATTCTTTTTATTTTCTCATTTTTTTAATGAAAAAAAAGTGAAAGTGTGTTTAGTAAAATTCACTTTTCGTCATTCAACTCTCATTAAAATAATAAATTAATTATTAAATTTTACTTCATAACCATTTAGTATTTGTCTTTTTCGAATTTGTACCAATTTAGTCTCTAAATTTTAATAAATAATAATTTAATCTTTATATTTTACAATTTATAATAAACTAGTTTTTATTGTAAAAAATATTATTAAGATTTCAATGAAATTCTTATCATGTACGTCATTAAATTGATAAAAAAAATTATTTATTTTTTTTTATAAATTATAAAAATTAAGTCGTTACATCACAAAAGTTAACACTTAACTTTAAAGGTTTTTTTTTATAATAAGGATTAAATTGTTGCAAATCTCATAATATAGGGACCAAATTGCTACTTCCTAAAGTTTAGTGACTAAATTGTTACAAATTTGAAAGAAAGAGGACTAAATCTCTAGCAACTAAAGTTAAGGAACTAAATTGTTAATTTAATAAAAATTGAAGGACCAAAAGTGATTTTTTTAACCCATTTTTATATTCTAAATTTAAATCATATAAAAAAGTTATATGAAAATAATTTTTTGAAATTAAATATAGAATTTTTTTTATGTTAATTTATTTTTAGATATCTATTATGCATTTTTAAAATAAAAAAATGAACAAATAATAGGAAAATTACTATAAACAGAAAAAATATCAAACTATTTATAAATATAGAAAATTTTTACTATCTGTCGCGATTTATCGCGAATAGACAATAAAATTTTTCTATATTTATAAATAGTTTTGCTCATTTTTCTATATTTGAAATAGCTCACAATAATACTTGTATTTATGTTCGGAAGGAAAAGATATATATAAACAAGAAATTTGATTTTATTGTTTTTAAAATTTCTATACAATTTTAAAAAAATTTTTTTAAAATAAAAAGTAAAAGCCAGAGATATTTACTGAACACTTTTGTTTATAAAAAACTTGAAACATGAAATAATAGTCACATTATCAAACGGGCTTCATCCACACATGACGATATTGTAGATTTAAAATAGTGTAATAATTATTTTTTTTATAGAAATATACACTTTTAATTTTTAAGATTTGGGATGCCTGTTTATTTCTTCTTCAAAAATTTAAAATGAAAATTATAATATCTATGGTTTGAAAAATAATTTTAAATAGTTCTTTTCTTAAAATACTATTTGTCGACTAATAGAAAAAGTAATTGCGTTGCATGATTGAATTAAATATTTTTATATATTTTGACAATATTTATTTATTCAACATATTACGTGGCATTTTAGTTTGCTTTATTTTTTTCTCTCCTATCTCCCTTACCTTCTCCTTTATTATCCATTCCATTCTTCTCAACAAAATCAAACCATACTTCACATACAAATTACAAAATTTTCTTTTCATTCAAGAATCAAAATTCACATAATGAAAGGAAATAATTATGTTGATGGCAAAATCCAGTCAAGAAAATTCACATGACCTTTACATGCTACCGACGGTGAATTTGTATTTTGAGGAAGAGGTCACCTGCAAAATAGTTAGAATAATACACATGTGTGCTGCTCGTCAAGAATACTTCAATGCTTAAGTTAGTTTCCAGCACAAGAGTTGCCTTATAGTTGCGCAACTATAACGACCGAACCTTTCGAGATCTCTAATCAAGGTCATTATTATTGTGCATGCAATTTTAAAACTAAAACTAGTTGACCATTTAAACTTAAAATAAAGATTTTCTAAATAGATAGAAGTTTGCTAAAATAATCTGAAAGAATTTTTAAATAGAGCTTAGTTTAAGATCCCTAAAATGTTGATAAATAAAAAGCAAATAAAAAACATTTAAATGTAAAACTACTAAACTCAATTGTTCTCTTTTAAACGTTCAAAACTTCTTTAAAATATGACCCTGAGCGGAAGCGCTTTCTCTAACCATCAATAGATCTCCTCGTCAAACTTCTTTAAAAGATGTACTCATGCAATTTGGTGAGCTTGAAGGAACACGAGCCCCTGGTGAACCCAAAGGAACTCAAACTTCTGGTGAACCTCGAAGGAACACAAACCTCCAATTTGCATGGCTATACACACACATATGCTATAGTCAAACCCTAACTCTTTGAATCCAATATTTTTATCCAAAAATAACTCCAAATAAATAAATTATCTCCAAAATCTTTAAGTCCCTAATCAAATTAACTAATTATCTTCTCGAATTACTTCAATTTTGGCTCCAAAAAACAAAATTAAATAGAAACATAAAATCCAATCAATTTAAATTTACTTGAAATTTCGAGATGTGACCGAGACTTAGTAGCCTTAGAGGATGGCTACAATGAGGGTTTGTCTCGCCTCCCAAATAATTCAGCAACTTGAGTGACTAGGTAACTCAAATCCTAAAGGTCAGTTCTAGCCTCTGATCCGGAATAGAGACTGTCTTACTGGAAGCTCGAGAACCCTTGTTGCCAACGAAGGTTTTCCTACTGAAACTCAAAAGAGCTGTTAGCAATCTTCATAACCATATGATCTAAAGACATACATGAGTAGGCAGAGGGAGCATGCATCGACATGTTGGGCATAAAGAGTGTGGATCCCCATGCCTAACAACCAATTCATGGACAAGAGAAGTTAGTTTAGAAATAAAACTCCCAAGCTCATTAAGCTCTCTTACCTCTTCTTCGTCTCGTTGAGCAGCTTGCCTAGCACACAATGGATAATAGATCTGAAGTGCATTATCTACCATGATAAAACAAGTAGACACAAAGAAGAAAGAATTTTTTTGGGGGACTTTAAAGTTTAGAAAGACAAATTTAACAAAGAGAAATTAATTGGTTTCTCGGAAACGGCATCAATTTGATGGACCGAAGGTTGTCAAGGCCTTCAATCGATCAAATAACATTTATAACTTTCGATCTAGAACTTTAACTAACAAGTAGTCTTAATAGCAAGATGGGGTCGAACCACAAGAAACCTAAGATAAAATCTCTCTAAGTTAAACTAGTCTTTAGAAAGTAGTAAAAACTGGGAGGGGGGTTGGTTTTGGTTGACAGAAAAACTAAATACAGGAATTTAAAGTGCAGAAAAGTAAGATAGATTGAGAGAGAGAAAGCGATACACGAGATTACCTTTGCTAATTAAGAGACCGTTAGGTTTCTATGAATTAATTCATTGATTTATCATGCGAATCGAGTTCATGAGTTAACTAAGTATCTAGCCTAATTGATTGTCTAGAAAAGCTAGACATACTCCATTTAGAAAACCAACGTAGATGTCGATTCCTTAAATTAACTAAGTATTGTCACGCAAGCCTATTTACTTAGTTAATCGCATTACATCCATGGATTGATTAGAACATTAGATTAAATTGGCCAAATCTAAGCTAATACATTTTTATTTCTTAGGTTTTGTTATCTTTCATTATTGGGTGACTCTCGAAACAATAGAAGTCAAACCATAACTAAAACTAAAACCTATTTACTACTCAAATGAAGCATGTTATTGTTATAATTATAGATAACTCCAACATGCATAGCGTAGGCGAACAAACATACAAGTATATGCGATTAAGTTGTCAAATTAATCTACTTAGCATGCTCAGCCTCGATATTCAAGTAAAGAATCGAAAACACGAATAGACTAGAAAAGTGCAAGAACATACATCAAATTTTTTTGGGGTTTAGGATTTTTTTCCCAACAAATCTCAAAATCGACGTTGGGAGCCTATCCAGTCACCAAAACTTGAATCCCGACACCATAATGTTGATACAAAGCAAGAATGAAAGAAAGTTCATGGATTTTACCGAGCTAAAAACTCTTAAAATCACCCAACGTAGAATTTATAAGTGATTCAACATTCACATTAAACATTTGTATTAGATAATAAATAATGTAATAATAAATTATAAAATGTTGAGCATTACTAGTAAATTAAAAATTCTTGTAAATGCAACTAAACCCGTTGGAAATAGTTTGTCAAGTTAAAATTATAAAGGACCAAAAAGAGGAAACGACAAAAATATATTAAGATAAAAAAGAAAGGATGCCAAAAAAAATTACAGAAAAATGCAAGAAGACAAAAATTACATGAAAAAAAAGGAAAGATTTTTTTTTTTTTTTTTTTTTTTTTTTTTTTTTTTACATAAAAGCTGCTGAGAGTTAAAACAGCAGAAATACTAAAAATATCGAATATGTTTGTAAATTCATCATTTACGTCATGCCTTATTATCTTGTATCTATTTAATCCTAAATTCATAATTATATCAATTTAAATCTTGATTTTTTTTTAAATGTATCAATTTATACTTTCTATTACGTTTTATTTGGATAAATGTAATGTATAACTTACAATTTTATCAATTAAACTCTTAATTTTTCATTAACAAATAAATTTAGACTTTTAATTAAGATTTATTTTCAATTTAGTCATGCATCAATTCTAATCGTCTATTTAATTAATCTGATTTTTGAAGAAGTTTACATATGTATAAGTATTGAATACATGAACATTTTTCAAATATAATTTTAATAAAAATAGTATAAATTGATTCACTTGTAACAATTTAGAAGTTTAATTTGAAATAATATTATATTTCACATGATATTTTGTAAACTAAGTCTAAAAGAGAGTGTTAATTATTAATATATTTTACTAAAGTTGAGAGTTTAAATTATTTATACAACTTCCAAAACTTAGGTGGGTAAATTGAAATTTTTCCAATAAATTTATTGTGCATTTGCCATTTCTTTTGAGTTAGGAAAAATCTTCAATAATCTCTAGCTTGAAGATTTCTTTATTATTATTTTTTTTTTGTCTTGGGTTGAATTCAATAATATATAAACTAGAAATACAATTAACTTCTGAAATTTTGATTGATGATATATATTTTAATCAGTTTAAAGATAATTCTTACATTAGCAAGTTGAAGAGTTTTTATTGATATTGTGCGAAATCTTACTATTGCAATTGTTTTCATCTACAATATTAGGTTTAAAAAAAAATATACTTTTAGTTTTTGAAATTTGGTTTAGGCAGTTTCTGAGTTTTCAAACTCAACAATTTCACCTCTAAAATTTACTTTTACAGCACCATTGATCTTTGTGTCAAATTTTGTGTTAACTCTCAATGAAAAGCTGACAAAAACTTGACATGACACCTATTTTGAATTAAAAAAAAGGTAATTTTTAATTATCAAAGTAAGAAAATATTTTAATTCATAGTTTTTTTTTTTTTTCTTCTTCTTCATCTTTCTCCATCCCTCCTCCCAACTTCTCTCTTGAGCGCCTACCTGTTTTTTCTTTCTTTATTCCTTCTCCTTTTTTCCTTCTCCTCCACCTCCATCTCTGTTCATTTGTTTTGTTTTACGGACCTATTTGTTTCACAGATGTTATCATGAATTTCAAACAGACATTTAATTTCTTTCTATGTTTCACAACATTTCACTTTTTAATATCCGAGAAATGAATAGACCCTGAATAATTAATAAATTAATACCAATTAATCATAACTATTATTTTAATTAATTATTGAATATAAATATATTATGTTTCACAACATTTCACTTTTTAATATCCGAGAAATGAATAGACCCTGATAATAATAAATTTACAACCTAGACTTATAAATTTCAACCAATACATGTTCTATTGATATTTTATGTTATCTTAAATATTTAATATAAAATTTTATTATTAATTATTAATATTCTAATTAATTTATTTTTATTTAATTATTTTTATTAATTAAATAAAATAATTTAAATAATGTTTAATTAAAAAATATTCATTTATTGATATTTTGATAATCAATATAACAATATATTAAGTAATTACATTTCATTATGACTACATTACTTCTTCTCTTACATTTGATTAAATAATTATTTAGTTTTAGTTTGTATATACAAAATTAGTAAATCAAACACAGTCATTTAACTTCCCGACATTAATTATCCTAAAAATTCGAACACATACATTAATTATCCTAGACATTGAAACTCTAGACATTTAATATCTATATCCATAAAATAATTTTTTAATTTTTAATTTTTTTTCATGAAAATTGTTATTATTATTGAATCGATTTTAATACAAATTAACTTTGAATAATTAAATGTTAGATTTATTGATAACTAAAAAAACAAGATTAAAATAGAATAGTAGTCAAAGTAGAAATCGAAATAGTATTTTAATAAAAATATTAAATGGGAAAGAGATATTAGACATGTCTCTCAATATTTATCATTACTGGAATTACCTTGTTAACCTTATCCATGGATTATCGTATTATTGGCGTTATTTTCAATTTTTAAATAAAATGTTTGCGTCTCTTTTTCTCATGTTACTTTGTTTCACAAAACAAATAACATTAAGTTGAATAATTAATGAAAGGTACAAAAATAGAGGAAAATAAAATTAGAAAAATACCATTCATATTTGAGAAAGAAAGAAAAACAACATTAATCATAAATTGTCACATCATTATTTTAAATTGACAATAAAATTACATATTATTCATTTTCGAACTAATTATAAGAATTAAAATATCTATCAGGGTTCGACATTAATATCTTTTATAAATACCTATAAAACATTAAAAAAAAAGTAGCATTTATAAATCTTTGATATCAAAATATACATTAATAATAAGATCATAACTTAGTTTGAAAATATAATAACTTAGGCCCTGTTGAGTAACTATTTGGTTTTTGGTTTTTGGTTTTTAGTTTTTGGAAATTAAGCCTACAAGTCCCCCTCTCTCACCCTAAATATCTTGCTTCCTTATTTACTTTTTACCAACGTTTTCAAAAACCAAAAAAAAAAAATTTGAAAACTAAAAAAAAATAGTTTTTAAAAACTTGTTTTTGTTTTTTTAATTTGGCTAAGAATCCAACTCTTGTATTGCTTGTTTTTTTGAAATCTTGAAAATTTTGAAATTAAGCCTACAAAATTTTGAAATCTAGGTTTTAATTTTACAGTAGGTTGTTTTTTTTTATGCCTCTGTATCTTGCCAATATATGAGTATTTGGATTTTTCAAATTAATTATAAGTTTGGTCATGTACTGCTTCCGCTGTGTTATGGTTTTTATCCCTGCAATAAAAAAATAGTTTTAATTATAATAACTAAAGGACATAATATTTGATATAGTTTAATGTTTAAATGTAACCCCAAGGGTTTACCTTGGTGATAAAAACTTGGAGTTTTCTTGCAAAAGGCTTAGAGGTCCCAAGTTCGAGCCCGAAAGAGGTATTCCTTCGTTGTCTCCGTGTCCGGGCCTTCGATGGGTGCGAGTGCCCCAAGTGAGAGCCGTTGTTGGTAGGGAGCATAAAAAATGGGGCTTCGATTGCCTGGGTTAAAAAAAAAAGTATATGTTTAAATGTACAACAACTTTCTTAGATATTTCGAATATATATATATATATAACTAAAAATTTAAAAAAATGCAAATATAATTTTAAGTATGCATATGGGTATCCAAAATATAAAAAAAAATGTTAAATTACAAGTTTCATCCCTTCTAGTTTGAGGTTGAGTTTTGTTTCAATTTGGTTCCTAGATTTCAAGATTTATACTTAATTTAACCTCGATTTTTCATTAAATACTCACTTTCGTTTTTTAGCATTATTACTTAATTTAAAAGAATTATAATTAATTAAATTTCACTCTCTTTTCGTCACTTTTAAAATTTTACTTCATAATTGTTTTAAATTAGTTATAGACATTAACACCAAAAACTGAAAGTGAGTAATTAGTGAAAAATAGAAAACAAAAGTGTAAATCTTGAAACTTAGGAACCAAAATTGTAACGTTTTGAAACATAGCGACTATATTGAAATCATATTCAAAACTTAACGACTAAAAGTGTAACATTTTGAAACCTAACGACCAAATGAAAACTAGATCCAAAACCTAAGAATCAAAAAGATTTTTTTTTTCCTTTTCTAATTTGTGTTATATTTTTTTTAATGAGAAAATGAGTAGGTTATGTATATTTATTACATGTAAGGTGGAGAATTAGGTAATAAAAATAAAAAATTGCGGTTGATGCCAAAAAAATGAATCAACTATAAATTTGTATTACAAGAAAAAATAGTCTAAGTGCTTACAAGACAACGGTGTGGTGTCAAGTCACAACCCAGTCTCAAGTTTGTGAGTAACTTGATAATAGAAAATAATAAAGGATTTTAGGCATACCTTCGACCAATGACTTTGGTCGTTTATATAGGCTAGTAATGTGTAATTAATGCTCAGACTCATAATTGGCCCTCTTAAATTTTTGGAAATATTGAGCCATTACTCGATGGATTGTTACACTACCATAACTTGAGCTTATACCTAATTCTTAAGTGCATCACCCACTCAATTCCTCAGTGGTTCATTTATGGAATGTCTGTTAAGAATATGGACGATTTCAAGCATAATCACTTTGAGGTCATCCATGGATCCTACAAAAAAAGTCATTCATGGGTCCTTCAAGGTCCTCGATGGGACTGCTAAGTCTTACATGGGTCCTACGGAGGTCTTCCATAGGTCATTCAAGGTCCCTTATGTGACTCCCAAGTCCTCTATGAGTCCTACAGAGGTCTTCGATGGGTCCTTTAAGATCTTCCATGTGACTGTTAAGTCTTCTATAGTTTCTATAGAGGTCTTCCATGCATCCTACAACGATCTTCCATGGTCCTCTAAGGTCCCCTGTGTGACTTCTAAATCCTCCATGGATCTTGCAAAGGTTTTCTATGGGTCCTCCAAGGTCCTCTAAGTGACTCTTAAGTCCTTCATGGGAACTACTAAGCTCCCACATGGGTCCTTTAACCCTCTATTAGGCTCCCTCATGGGTCCTTTTAAGCTCATTCTAGGCTCAAGGTTCCTTCATGGGTCCTCTAGGCCCTCCCTAGGCTCCTCTGAACTACCACTAGGTTCCCTCAAAGGTCCTCTAAGCTTATTTTAGGCTCCTCCATGGATCCTCTAAGCTACCACTAAGCTCCCTCATGTGTCATTCGAGCTCACTTTTGTCCCTCATATGTTCTCTAAGCTCACTTTAAGCTCTAGACTCTCCCATGGGTCCTCTGAGTTCACTCTAGGCTTCTCTATGAGTCCTCTGAGCTCGCTCTAGGCTTCTTTGAGCTACCACTAAACTCATTCATGTGTCCTTTGAGCTCACTCTAGGCTCTCTCATAGGTTCTCTAAGCTCACTCTAAGCTCCAGGCTCTCCAATGAGTCCTCTAAGCTCACTTTAGGCTTTAGGCTCCTCCATGGGTCATCTAAGCTTCCTCTAGGCTCCTCTAAGCTCCTTCATGTGTTTTCTGAGCTCATTCTAGGCTCTCTCATCGATCCTCTAAGTTATATCTTTATCCGATCCACAAGCCTTCTAGCTCTCTAGTGGCATATCTTTGTAAATCTACTCATAACAGTTACGAATCATATATTTATACTTTAATTCGTTGGTGGAGTGTGAATAATACCATTGTATTGATTTTTCAAAAAAATAAATGAATGCACTTGAGAAAGTCTAATTTTTTATTTTTTTATTTATATATTTTGAGTTGAATTACAAGTGGGATGAAAGATTCAAAACTTTTGAACTTTTAATTAATTACACATAACTATTTCTAATATCAATTTTGAGGAAAAGAATAAGAACTCGAAAGTTACGAGGACCATGCGTATCAAAAGCATAGTTAACTTGAGTATAACTCAACTACAACTGACATGTAATTATACTTTAAGGTCTAAAGTTCGATCACTTCACTCCATATATTGTAAAAAAAAGGTCTCAAAAGCATAAGAATTTATAATAAGACCAAAAACAAATATGCAAGAAAAATCAAACACTTTATTTGAGTAATACTTCTTCCAAAAGTCCAAATATCATTTTTCTTTAGTACAATAGAGAGAGGGTAGATGAATTTGAACCATAGACCTTTTGATCGTTAAGACATCCGTATGTCAAATATCATATTGTGTTTGGCATGGTTAAAGTTGCTTCCATAGGCTCAAAAACCATAAGAGTGAATTAAAATAAAAAGCAAAAAAATGATTGGTGAAAATTTCTTTAAGTCTAGTTTCATTACGATTTTGTTTTTAATTTTTAATTTTTAAAAATTAAACTTATAAACACAACTTCTAGCTACAAAGTTATTTGTTTTATTATTTACTTCCACCAATGTTTTAAAATATCAAACTAAAGATTAAAAAATAAAAAATAAAAAGTTTTTTTTTAATTTTTTTTAATTTAACTAAGATCAAACCTTTATGTGAAAACTATATTAAGGGTTAATTTGTGATTACTTTTAGGACAATTAAAAGTAATTTTAAGAGAATGTTAATCGTTTTATAAGTTTGGTAAAACAAATTATTCCTTAATATTTTTTAAAATCACTTTTCAAATTCTTCTTATGTGCAATTGTTTTTTCTACCTTTTTAGCAAATAATTTACATTAAACAATATAGATTGCAATTTAAATTAGGTTAGTTTTTAAACAATATAACTTATACTAAAATAGATGTTAAATGTAATATAAACGTAATTTCAGTCATGTGATTTTCTATTATTTTCATATAATTTAAAGAAATTTTAATTTAAACTATAAAAATAACAAATAATTGACTTATAAAAATTCATACATTAAATATCAACATATAAATAATTAAAATAATGTCTAATTTGGTCCTTTTAACTAAGCCCCAACAAATTTGGTTTAAACTTATCAAATGTTTGTTGACTACTTTTAGGGGCCGTTTGTTTTTTGAGAACGTAGATAACCGAAATTTTAGATGCCTAAAACTATAGATGCCCAACATATATATGTTATCCTTCGATAACCAAGTTTGTTTGATGGGAATATTTTTTAAGATATCTGGGATTACTTCAATAATTGTGTTTCTTTCGTAGAATTTTTATTCGGGAATGACTTAAATTTACATAATGTTCCAAGAATGCCCTTACGACTATTCATTAATTTATAATTAATTTAATATAATTTGAACTTATATAACATAGTTGTTTTTATTAATATATATTGATTTGAGATTTTTTTTAATAAATTTACATAATGTTATTTTCTCAAAAAAAAAATATTAATTGGCAATGTCTTAAATTTACCTAATATTATTTTTTTCAATAAAATAATTTATACTAATTTAAAATTTTTAATAAAATAAATATTAATTTGAATTTGAATTTGAATATTTTTCTTTAAAAAATAAAAACAACTACAATATTACCAAAGAGAGTGAAATAACAATATTTAATTTAATTATAAAATGAAAGAGTGATATTTATATATATGAAAAAAAATGTTAAAAAGTAAAAAGAAGATGTCCTTAATACGAGAATCCAGAAAACCTATTTTTAGAAGGGCATTCAAAATTTTCTAGATGCCCTCCGAAAGGATGCTCGGGAATCGCTAGATGCCCGGGTATCTTACATCACCGTAAAACAAACATGGTAATCCAGACGCCCACTCTATGGAAATCTTGGATTTTCACGAAACAAACGACCCTTTATCAAACATTAATCTACTTCATAAGCATAATTACACGCAATTATTTTAAAAGTTGCATAATTTCCAAACGAAGCCTAAGAAAATTAGTTTAATTGTAAGAATAGTTTTTGAAAATTTAGCTTATAAATATTTATTTTCATCTTTAGATTTCTTTGGCGAACAAGCTCAAATCCTATGGCGAACAAGCTCAAATCCTATGGTGAACCAAATCGCTCGGACCTTCGCAGGTTCATCGGGTGGCGAACAAGCTCAGATCTTATTGCGAACCAAATCGCTCGGACCTTTGCAGGTTCATCGAGATGGAAACAAGCTCTGATCTTATGGCGAACCAAATCGCTCAGACCTTTGCAGGTTCATCGAGATGGAAACAAGCTCCGATCTTATGGCGAACCAAATCGTTCAGACCGTCGCAGGTTCATCGAGATGGCGAATAAGCTCAGATCCTATGGCGAACCAAATTGCTCGGACCTTTGCAGGTTCATCGAAATGAGAACAAGCTCCGATCTTATGGCGAACCAAATCGCTCAGACCGTCGCAGGTTCATAGAGAAGGCAAACAAGCTCAGATCCTCTAGCGAACCAAATCGCTCGAACCTTCGCAGATTCATCGGGTGGCGAACAAGCTCAGATCCTATGGCGAACCAAATCGCTCGGACCTTTGCAGGTTCATCGAGATGGGAACAAGCTCCGATCTTATGGCGAACCAAATCGCTCAAACTGTCGCAGGTTCATCGAGATGGCGAACAAGCTCAGATCCTATGGCAAACCAAATCGCTCGGACCTTCACAAGTTCATCGGGTGGCGAACAAGCTCAGATCCTATGGCGAACCAAATCGCTCGGACCTTTGCAGGTTCATCGAGATGGAAACAAGCTCCGATCTTATGGCGAACCAAATCGCTCGGACCTTTGCAGGTTCATCGAAATGGGAACAAGTTCCGATTTTATGGCGAACCAAATTGCTCAGACCGTCGCAGGTTCATCGAGATGGCAAACAAGCTCAGATCCTATGGCGAACCAAATCGCTCGGACCTTCGTAGGTTCATCGAGTGGGCGAACAAGCTCAGATCTTATGGCGAACCAAATCGCTCCAACATTCGTAGGTTCATCGAGTGGGCGAACAAGCTCAGATCCTATGGCGAACCAAATCGCTCGGACCTTTGTAGGTTCATCGGGTGGCGAACAAGCTCAGATCCTATGGTAATCCAAATCGCTTGGACCTTCATAGTTCATCGGGTGGCGAACAAGGTCAGATCCTATAGCGAACCAAATCGCTCGGACCTTTGCAGGTTCATGGAGATGGAAACAAGCTCCGATCTTATGGCGAACCAAATCGCTCAGACCGTCGCAGGTTCATCGAGATGGTGAACAAGCTCAGATTCTATGACAAACCAAATCGCTCGGACCTTTGCAGGTTCATCGAGATGGAAACAAGCTCCGATCTTATGGTGAACCAAATTGCTCAAACCGTCGCAGGTTCATCGAGGTGGCGAACAAGCTCAAATCCTATGGCGAACCAAATCGTTCAGACCTTCGTAGGTTCATCAAGATGGCGAACAAGCTTAGATCCTATGGCGAACCAAATCGCTCGGACCTTTACAAGTTCATCTCCAAAAAATTTTGATGGTATGGCTTCGCTTCATCTCCAAAATAAATATTGTGATGGCATGGCTTCGCAGCTTCATCTCCAAAATATTGTGATGGTATAGCTTCGTAGCTTCATCTCCAAAATAAAATATTATGATGGCATGGCTTCGCAGCTTCATCTCCAAAATAAAATATTGTGATAACATGACTTTGCAGCATCTCCAAAAATATTTTTCCAAAATAAAATATTGTGATAACATGGTTTCACATCATCATCTCCAAAATAAAATATTGTGATGGCATGGCTTCGCAGCATCATCCCAAAATATTTATTGTGATGGCATGCCTTCTGGCATGGTTTCGCATCCTCATCCCAAAATAAAATATTGTGATGGCATGGCTTCGCATGATCTCCAAAATATAATATTGTATTGTATATTGTGATGGCTAATATTGTGGGGCACAAGTCGCGCATTGTTCAACCTTGTAAAAAAAAGAGTTTTTTTAAAGTGATGCAAACTATGAAAAAATGATGAATTAAAAAAATTGCTTAAAAAATGGGAGTAAAAAAAAAGGTCTTTCTTTAGAATTTACAGGGTGTTCATTTCTATTTATAGAAAAATATCAAGCTAAATAAAATTTATTGGATGATTTTAACCAATGCAAGATTTGGATAGTTTTAGAGAATATCAAGTCAAATAAGATTTGTTGGCCAAATAATCTCGACAGAACCCTTCAAAATTTGGGTGGTTGCGAGATCTTTCCATTTGAAAAATTCAAATTTGAATTGAAATTATGATTTTACTCCCAATGCTGTGCAAAATTCAAAGTTACTTAAATTGGAAACTTCCAATCATTCGACCTAAATTCACAAATTCCACTTATGATGGATTGTGCTTTGCTTCAATCTAAAATTCAATTGAATCCAAATTCTAAGTTAAGATCTTAGTGGAATAAGAATTTAATCTCTAATCAAAATTCCATTATATTCCGCCCTATGCGAAAAAGGCAGAAATAAAATCCAAATTTAACCAATTCTCAAATCAAAATTATAGATTGAGATTAGGAATTGCACTGAAATTTAAAGGTATTCTAAAATTCTATGCCTATTCTAAACCTAAATTAAATTGTGGGTAAGACCTCAAATTTGTTTCAAATTAAAATTTGTTCCTTTTCCAAATTTTATTCCAAATTCAAATCGGCTTTTATATTCAAATTAAATTCAATTGTAGATAAAACTTCAAATTTATCTCAAATTAAAATTTGGGCATAATCCAAATTTTATCCCATAGAAAAAATGGACTAAAATTCAAATTTTGTCTTCAAATTTATGCCAAATCGAAATTGGAATAAAATTAAAATCATATTCCCAATTCAAGCCAAGATTTAGGGCACCAATCAAATTTTATCCAAAGTCAAAACTTCGGCATAATTTAAGTGTTCCTCAAATCAAAATACGAGCACACTCCAAGCATTCACCAAATCAATTTTGAAGTGAAAAAAAAAAAACATATGAAGTCAAAATTCTACTTCAAATTCACATGAAGAATTGAATATATTCAAAATCTAAAAAAAAAATGATTGGTAGAATTTGGGATACTACTCAAAATTCAATTTGCAATTAAAGTGGAGCATAAATTCTACTTTAGTTCAAATTAAAGACTAAAATTCATTATTTATTTATTTATTTGGCAAAAAAAAATGTCAAGCCAACGAAATTCAAATCAAAATTTCGAGCTAAAATCATTTTTTGATCAAGTTGATGCATTAAAAGGAGTCAAAATCAAACTTTGATTCAAACTTATCGTTTTCGAGATTCACCCACCGTATAGACGTGCATAAATCTCGAAAAGGAGCATTTGTTGAATGAGAAATTTCGGCCAACTAAATTTTGCCACGCCATCACAATGAAAGCCCGAGCCCAATGTGAAAATTATAAATTGGATTGGGTCGAGTAATTAAAATCATTTTGGTCCAAAGTCCAATACAATTCAAGCCCATTGTAAAATTTTTGGCGAAAGAAGATATTGGGTCCAAGCCCAAGCCCACAAGCAAATGAGCCCAAGCCCACCTAAAACTCATGGAATCCTCTAGAGGTCATTCTTCTTCATTTGAAAGGGGTTGGAAGCATTTGGCAACGAAGTGTTGAAGACTTGAAGACTAAAGCTCTAAAGATTTTCAAAACTCTAAAGCTCTAATCAACCTCAAGATAGAAGACTGAAGCTCTAATCGATCTCAAGTTCGCAACTTCCTAAAGATGGGAATAATTGAATGTTGAAGCTCTCAAGTTCCAAAGAACTGAAGATCAAAGCTTCAAGATCTGAAGACCGAAGCTCCCAAGCTCACAAGTTCTGAAGATTGAAGCTCTCAAGTTCCAAAGAATTGAAGATCAAAGCTCAAGATCTAAAGAATGAAGCTCCCAAGCTCATAAGTTCTGAAGATTGAAGCTCTCAAGTTCCAAAGAACGGAAGATCAAAGCTCTCAAGATCTGAAGACCGAAGCTCCCAAGTTCACAAGTTCGGAAGATTGAAGCTCTCAAGTTTCAAAGAACTGAAAATCAAAGTTCTCAACCTCTAAAGTTCTAAAGACCTGAAAACTGAAGACTTAGGAGGGTAAAACTCCTGAAAACTCTTAAAGTTAGAAACAAGTCAAATGCCGATCCAAGCTGATCAACAAGCCATAGACCAATCTAAGTTGATCATCAAGCCCAAAGGCCGATCATTCAAGAAGATCAACAAGCCCAAGAAACAAAGTTTATTTTTTTTAGAGAAAGCATCAAAGGATTATGTATTAGAGATTGTACTCACTATACTATACTTAAATTAATACAAATATAAAGTTCAAATTTCACGAATTAAATTTTTCCGAAAATCTCGTGCGAACAGAATTTGAATATCTTTCTTTAAAAAATAAAAACAACTACAATATTACCAAAGAGAGTGAAATACATAGTTGACAGTATTTAATTTAATTATAAAATGAAAGAGTGATATTTATATATATGAAAAAAAAGGGTTAAAAAGTAGAAAGAAGATGTACTCAATTCAAGAATCCAGAAAACCTATTTTTAGGAGGGCATTCAAAATTCTCTAGATGCCCTCCGAAAGGATGCTCGAGAATCGCCAGATGCCCGGGTATCTTACATCACCGTAAAACAAACATGGTAATCCAGACGCCCACTCTATGAAAATCTTGGATTCCCACGAAACAAACGACCCTTTATCAAACATTAATCTACTTCATAAGCATAATTACACGCAATTATTTTAAAAGTTGCATAATTTCCAAACGAAGCCTAAGAAAATTAGTTTAATGGTAAGAATAGTTTTTGAAAATTGAGCTTATAAATATTTATCTTCATCTTTAGATATCTTTTTTTTACCATGTTTTCAAAGGGTAAGAAGTTTTAAAGTAGTTTTCAAAAACTTTTATTTCTAAATTTAGTTAATAATCCAAATGATACATTAAAAAAAAAATGAAAGTCACAATTTTCAAAATATCAAAACAAAATTATTATCAAACAAATCTCCTTCCATTTCACTTTCCATTTCACCTTTTGTTCAAATACTTACTTGAGTAATATTTCTTCAGTTAAAACCACTTTACTTATTTTAAAAGCTTTCCGAATACAAACAAACTTCCAAATTCCGAGTAAGAATTTCACTCAAAACCATTAATAGATTGTAACCAAAATTTTAAAATATCCGATATTGAGATCTCAATATTACAAAATTATGATAAAAATATCAATAGTAAAAGATTTTCAGTGTGAAAATATTAATGAAATTGCCAAGAATGAACAAACCAAATTCCAAGTTAATGTATCCCAAAACACCAATTAAGATAATTTCTTCTCATAAATGGAAATAAAGTAACTGCACAGTATTAAAATAATAATTTTAAAAAATAATGTACTCATTTCTTTCTTCAAAAGAAAAAACCTCCCTTCTTCCAATTTTCGTTTTCTTTTTTAAATCCGTATGCCGTTGAGAACTCCTTTGCAATTTGGGGTCCCATGGATGAATGACCCTATTTAAGGAGTTCCAATGAAAAATGACCCAAGATTCAAAAGTAAATGAGAAATGGTCTTCTACTCACAACCTTATGCAAAGTTACCAACTTGACCCCAAATGCGTGTGCAAGGGCCTGCCACTCGAAGTTCTCCTCACCGTGCTCCCTGATTCTTGCTCACACTTCTCATTGTACTCCCCGATTCTCGGCTTTTGCTCCTCATCCCGCTTCCTGATTCGCAGAAGAAGTCATCACAACAAAAGAAGAAGATAAATGCATAACCAACCAGAAGCCAAAGAAGAAGACTGCAGAAGAAAAGAAGGCAAAAAGAAAGAAAGAAAAAAAAGATTGAGAGAAGACGAAGGTCATATCAAGCGGTAAAGATGCAAAAAAAAGAAGAAAAAAAGATGCCTTTAGGATTAAAGCGGTAATTTCACGCTATGATAACGTAAGGTTTCCAAATTTGAAATAATTGTATAAAGGGCTCATTTTTAGGGCCTAAATGAAAAGTAACTCCAAATTTAAAAACTAATAAAATTTGGCTTTTTGCTGATGTCATCGCCCTCTTTCATCTCCCCGCCGACCCACTTTGTTGGAATTTTCAGTCGCTCTCTTTTCCGGCGATTTCTTCTGTTTATGCTGCATTCTTCTTGAGGAAAAAATGAGAGTGAGATCAAGAAAGAGTGAAGAAGCGACGACGGAAAAAAACTCGAGGAAGAAACTAAAGGAAGAAGCAAGAAGAAGAATTCAAACAAAAGAAAAAAATCAAGTAAAAAAATTTGCAATTGTGTCTAATAAGTAGGAAGAAATGAGAATTCGTTCGAGCGTTAAGTCCTCGCGGCAGTTTGAGAACAAAATGGTACTTGCGGCCTCATATAAGCATAAGGCAATTTTTGAATAAATTTAAATCTTGTGCCAAATTTCATTTGGGCTCCTAAAAAGATCATCATACAAAAACCTCTTCAAATTTTGAGTTAAATTTCATTTAGACTCCTATACAATTATTCCTTAAATTTCATATTATATTTAAACAACCAAATCGCAAAACAAAAGGAAAAAATCATCAAATTTTGTTTTTGAAAATAATGGCTATATCCAATCTTCCAAACTTCCTTTCTTAATTTCCATTTCCTTTCACACATCGGCATCTCAAAACGACGTCATCGCCTCTTCCATCTGCCCTAAAACCAGAAACCATGGCCGACCTGAAAGTCCTCGCCGGCTACGCTCTCAACCTCGATCACACCAACGCCGGCGACTCACTCCGCCATGCTCGGTCGCTGGCGGCGACCGCGGTTAGTCCTTTCCTCCGCCAGCTACGGCGGCGCCTTCAAGCAAATCGGCCAGGCGCAAAAGCACTTGGCTGACGGTGACTACCTGGACGTCACTGATCTGACCACTGGCGTCGTGGCGGCAGTCGACAAGTGTCTGGCTAACTTCAAGAAGCCGCCGGCGGACTCGTCGGGTCTGACGAAGAACGGGAATACTCTGGAGGATTTGTGTAGCATTGTGTTGGTTTTGGCCGATCTTCTCCCCGGAGTTCGGGCCGATGGAATTGGAAACTAGGGTTTGTATTTCGGAATTGAAAAATTTCTTGCCTCGGGCTCGTAGTAGTATCCTATTTTAAATAATCTAAAATATTTTTATTATTATTATTATTATTATTTTATTTACAATATATGGAATGATGGGAGGTGGAAGCTCCGGCTTCGGTCGAAAATATACGTTTAAGGTTAGTTGAATTATTAACATTTTGACCTATTTAAAATAGGTTAAATTATAAAAAAATATTTTTTAATTATACACTTCGTGTCAAAAATATCTCTAAAATTTAAAAAATTTAAAAAATACTTTTAAATTTTTAAAAATACCTCTAAAATTTTAGTTTTGAATTGAACCATTAAAATTTTGTTTTAAAAATACCCTTGAACTTTTCAAAAGTTTCAAAAATACCTTTAACTAAAATTTCAAACAAAGTGATCACCATATTAATGTTGAGGATATTTTTTAAACAAAACTTTAACAGTTTTTATCCAAAACTAACGACATGGGTATTTTTGAATTCTTTTTAAAAATTTAAGGGCATTTTTATAACTTTTGAAAGTTTAGAGGTATTTTTAACACAAAGTGCATTCAGAGACATTTTTTATAATTTAACCTTTAAAATAAAATACACTTAAGTATGAAATTGATTTTAATTATATTTAGGGGTGTTTGTCTCACCAACCTGAGTTGTAAAAATTACCAACTCAATTTTTTACCCACCAACTTTAAATATTGGTGGAGTTGAGTTAGTTTTTTAAACAACTCATCCCAACTGTCCCTAATTCTCTCTCCCTCCAATATTTTCAATGACTCCACTCATCGGCGACTACCACTACCATACTCTGATGACATACTCTAATGATCATCTTCACACAGTCAATTCGACGACCAACTCTGCGCTCCGACAACAATTTCGGCGACCAACGTCGATGACCACCTTCGCAAAAGAAAGCAACTCCGGCGACGTATCCGACTACCACGTTCACATGACCAACTCTAGGTTCAACCAACTCCGACGAAAAACTCCGGGGAAAACTACCATTGAGTGATATTCATTGATAAACATTTATGTATATAGACATTTTTGTGGACATTATTATTTCATTTGTAAGTGGCAAACTAGACTTAACCACAAAAACTAACCTTAAAAAATGTTTGAATTAAAAAAATGTTTGCAAAAAACCAGTTCGCACAAAAAAAAAAAATGATATATCATTTTGTTGTATTAGTGTAAAATGCAAAGAATCAAATGTTTTCACAAAAAGGAAGAAATAGTCATTAACCATAAAAATTGAAATTCATATTTCACAAATGGGCAGAAAAACAAGATAAGAATTTGTTTTTTTTTAAAAAAATTAATATTTATGGTTGGGTTAAACTTAATTGAGAGTTAAAAATTGAGGGTTAGGGAGTAGAGAAAATGTTAATTTTATTGGAATATGACATGTCTTTAGGGATGTGAATAAAATTATTATGCAATTAAATGTTCAAATTGTGTGGAAAAAATATATTACATTTTTCAATAAGGAAAAATAAAAAGTTCGTTCAATTTTTAAGCTTTTTCAGTATTCATGATTGAGGGTTAAGTAGTTGCGAAAAGTTTTCATTTATTTGGAATCTGTTCGGTATTTAGGAATGAAAAAAAAAATATATGTTATGTAATTGAGTGTTCAAAAATTGAATTCAAAACTTTTGTAGAGTATATGTTTACTTTGTTGGAATTTGTTATGTTTTAAGAATGAGAAAAAAATTAAGCATTTTTTTGTGTTAAAAATTTCAGGAAAATATGTGTATAGTTGGATACTTTAAAAAATAGCAAAAAAAAAAAAAAAAAAAAAAAAAAATCCAAGACCCGATCAATTTTGTTTAAAAAAACTGCACCAAATACCCTAACTCATGATTGAGTGTTAAAAAATTGCTCTCCAAATGTGTGTTTACTATATGTTTACTTGGTATGAATTTGTTATGTTTTAAGAATGAGAAAAATTAAGCATTTTTTAGTGTGAAAGAATTTATTCCAATGCTATATAATTGAAAATTAAAAAAAAAAAGAAAAAAAAAAAAAAAAGAAAGAAAAAGATTGATACAAAATCAATATGTTTAGAAAAACTGCATCAGATACCTAACTCAACTCAACTTAATTCTACATCTCAAACATAGACTTTCTGACTTAATTCAATACCACAAACACAGACATTTCAACTCAACTTAACCCAACTTTGCACCCCAAACACAAATAATCTAACTCCCCATACAATCTAACTACCCACATAATTATCATCAACTCAACTCAATTCAATTCTGAGCGACAAACGCCCCCTTAAAGTTCCATCTTATCCGTGAAATTTTAAAGCATTTTTTTAAAAAATAACTCTTTGACAATTTTTGTCATTAAATTCATAGACAGAAATATTTTGTATTTACTTATGTTTATGTATTTTTTAAGTGAACAAATCTAAACACATATGTAAAGTAGATGAGAGTTAAGATTAGTGAAAAAATAATAACTGAAAAATATAGGGCATGAATCATAGCGTTGGAAAGAAGAAGACCACAAGTATGGTTCACAAATGTGTGTTCATTTTTTTTCCATGTATGAATTTAAATATAGTCATATAAGTCGACATAAATTTTTTTCCTTTATGAATTAAAGATCCACAAAGGTCGTTATTTTGAAACAAACTTTAGACTTTGGTTAAAATGAATTTTTTAAAAATTTGGAGTATAATTAAAACTAACTTCATAGTTTATAAGTATTTCTTATAATTTAAACCTATACTTTATAAATAAAAGGAATGAATGATCTTTTTTAGTTAATTTTTTTAGTACAATCATTATAAAGATGGAGAGATCGAACCTTCGATCTCTATGGTAGAAGCTCATACTTTTAATAAAAATTTAACTAAAAAAATATAGACTAAATTGAGAAAAGATATCTAAAACCAGGGACTAAAACATATATTTAAGCAACATTTTTAAATGACTCTTTATTAATAAAAATATATTTTTATATAATTTTATATTTCAAGTTGAATTTTTCTAGGAGTAAATATCATCATTAAGTATTTTAATAATGTATCATTCTTAACTGAAATGAACATAGCTCAATGGTAATTCATATGCATTATTTTTTAAGGTCAAGGAATCAAAATTTTCATACCTCCACTAGTTATACTAAAAAAAATCAAAGCTTAACTTTTGATACTAAAAATAGTTCCTTCAACCATCAACTTCATTCCTTATTTGTTCTAAAGAGTTTTAAAAACTTAATATTATAATGCATTTTAAAACCATTTGTTCAAATTGCTATTGAAGTTGGATTTTGATATGTCGAAGGTGAAGACAAATTTTGAAACAGGTTAGTGTAAGGAGAGATTTCCATTGAATTGGGCCGAGTTAGGTCAAGTTAGAAGTAATGCACCTGAGAGTGTTGATCTCGGTTGTTGTTAGAGACGTACATGGGACAAGGCGTTTCTCGTACCTCACACCCTATTTCAATTTTCATTCCTACAAATTTTCTTATTTAAATTTGAGTGGATGGAAACAAAAATTTCGTTCGTTTTTTTTTTAATTTATTATCAAACCAAATAATTTTCCTCCAAAAAAAAGTTATATGTTTAAATGGATCATTTCCCTTACCATCTCGATTTAAAATAACAAAATTAAAAAATTTTCTAATAAGAACAAGTGGAAAAATTTAATTAAACACTCTATTATTAATTTTCAACCATTATTTATGCTCTTATTTAAACTCTCTAGACTCCCAAGTCAACTAAACCTTAGAAATGATAACATACACTGTGATTGTTATCTTTCATTAAAATTTTGAATATTTTATGTTCATTCTTTTAAGTTCTCATGGTTTGAGTTGAAATTTTATTTCATCCTCAATTTCAAAATTCGGTAATTTAATTATTCTAAAGACTAGAAGATGATTTTGAATGGTCTTAAGAGCTTTTTGAAGGTTTTTTTTTTTTTTTTTTTTTTTTTTTTTTTTTTTTGTTTAAAAGAAAAATAGATTAAATAATATTGCGGTCCTTGAACTATTAAGTTTATTCTAGTTTAGGCTAAAACTTTTAAAATGTTGAATTTAATTCTTGAAATTTTAAAATGTCTATTGTAGTTCTTAAATTTTCAAGATTGTTTATTTTGGTTCTAAAACTTTTAAAATGCTCATTTTTTGTCTATGTACTTTTTCAAAAATTAACTATTTCATTCCTTCATTTTATTTTAATTTTAATAAATTAATGATGTAGCTTCAAACATAGAGTATGTTAATACGAGTATGATTTCAAACTAAATAGGGAAGAAAAGTAATATAGTATTAACGACCATATTTGCTTTTTAAAAGTTTAGAGACTAAAATAAAAATTTTGAAAACAAACTATAACAAACTTTAAAGTTTAAAAACTAAGAGATCACAAATTCAAATCTCTATTCCTACCACCTTTTAAATGGGAGTTTTTGTGTGGATGACCCAAATTTTTGGGGAAAAAAAGAGATTTGCCCCACTTTTTGAAAATGAGGTTTTTTATCCTTTGGTGACGTCAAATTCGGTAAAATTACCAAATCAAAACTCTTGCGCACGTGGGATGAGATTTCTCACTTTCTCATTCTCTCGCATTCTCGCTCTCTCACTCCCTTTCCTCTCTCATAGATCGCTCTTCTCTCTCTCGTTGTCTCGCTCTCCACTCTCTCACACTCTCGCGTTCTTGCTCTACAACACAAACTGAATAGAGGGAAAGAAGAAGAAGAAAACGGTTGGAGCTACTCTCGTGGACTCGCCAGAGTTGGTGCGTCGTTTTGCCGAATTTGGTCACGTCGGAGAAGAAGAGAAAAGTAAAAAATGGTAATTTTGTAAAATTGCTTGATGATGATGTAAGCAAGATACCAAAATTTTTTAATTTTAAAAAGTGGAGTAAAAATTTTCCTTTTAATTCTTCATTTCATATTTTAGATCTCAATTTCCTTCAATTTCTCAATTAAACCTATATAAGTTTGTTTCACTTCAAGTGTTCGACTTCTACAAAACAAACGAATGTATATGTAAAAATGGTGCATCAATCATCAAAACTAACCATAAATAAGTCTTAAAAATAGCTCACAAAACGTGCCATCAAATTAGAGGGTTAATTTTCACAATAAATATTTCATGGTTGCAATAGTAAGCCCGATTGATTTGTAAAAATAACCTAATAGTATGTTTAGGAGAATCAATTTTGTCCTTTTCAAAATCACTCGAAAAATATCTTTAGTAGTGTGAAACATATATTTTTAAAAGCATAAAAATTAAGATTAAAAATCACTTTTGGTCTCTAAACTTTCATTAACCTAACAACTTAGCCCCTTTACATTTAAATTTGTAACAATTTAGTCCTTAAACATTAATAAGTAATACTTTAGTCCCTATTATGAAAAATATCTTTAAAATTTAGTATCAATTTTATTATGCAACGACTTAATTTTTACGTTTATATAAAAAAAATTGATTTCTGATTCAGTTTAACAATCTACATGTGTAAGAAATTTCATTAAATCTTAACAATGTTGTTCACTCTAAGAACTAATTTGTTACAAATTGTAAAGTATATGAACTAAATTATTACTTATTAAAACTTAATGATTAAATTGTTATAAAATTTGAAAGTACAAAGACTAAATGGTTATTTTAATAGAAGTTCATGGACCAAAAAAGATTTTTAACTACAAAAATTAAACATTTAATTAATTATGAGCGATTAAAGATATGTTTCGAGGTGGTTTTAAATAGGATAATTGTTTTAAATGATAAAACTGTTGAAAAGATTTACAAATATAGCAAAATGTACTAATTAATTAGAAAAGAATTATCTTTGAATTGAATTTGAATATTACAAGTAAAATAATAAATAAATAAATAAATAAAAACAAGTAGTTTAGTTCAAGTTTAAACCATAAATTCCCAACAACCAAAATTTGAAGTTCGTGGTTAAAGATTATAATAAATCCACAACACTTGGAAAACCGTCCCTCCATTTGTTTCTTCTCTCCCTCTCCAATCAAACAGAGAAATTACAAAATGATTTCTTCCTCAGTCTTCCATTCTTCTTTTTCTTCTTCTTCTTCTTCTTCTTGAAGGTTGCTCCATGAGAAATGTCTATGAATTCTGAGAACCAAACTTATCTATGCGAAATTGTTCAGGGCCTTCGAGGGAATGATCCATGGAAATATCTATTCCAATTCTCTGCAAAATCCTCTTCTTCTCTCCTCTTATTACAACTCTCTGCAATTTCCTTAGTCTCTCAACTCATGGAATCCCTTCTCAAACCGCTCGGACAATCCACCGTCGTCTCTCATATCTTTGTAAGCTTCTTTCTCAATCCATGCTCTCTATATTTTTGTTGTATGTGTTTCAATCATAACCCACCATTGTCTTGCATTTCTTTGTGAGTTTCTTGCTCATTTTATGGTTGCACTCTACGTGTTTGATGTATGTTCTCAATGAATTTGTCGGTGAAACTTATGGTGATTAGTTAGAGGATATGTGAGCATTGGTCGTTACTTTGATTCATGAAAATCCAACGCGTGAATTGTTAACATATGTTGAGGAGAGAATGACGAGCATTCTTTGATACCTTGTTATATCACTAATACTCTAATGCTAATATGAGAAGAAAATGATATTACTAGAATTCAAATATAGGACTTGCTGCTTTCATAATTCATGTTTTACTCCAAAGTTTAAGCTTATAAGTTAGTGTTTGTATATCTGGTTTCTTAGATGTATTCTTAATAGGTTATCTCGAAAATGTTTCTTTCAGGGTGGCATCATCTTGGGTCCATCATTCTTAGGGCAAAAAGATGAGATAGCAAGAGCGTTGTTCCCTCAACGAGGGAACATAACATTGGAAACTTTTGGATCTTTTGGCCTCATGTTCTTCCTCTTTGTCGTGGGAGTGAAGATCGATGCGACAGTGATGCTGCGGCCAGGGCGACAAGCGATGGTTGTAGGTTTGCTTGTGTTCATCTTCAGCTTAACATTACCACTCATATTTGTCTTCATTCTGAAGCATTGCCTCCCAGCACACTACCACGTCGCCAACTCTCTTTACCTTTTAGCTTTGTCTCAAACCGTGATCGGCTCTCCCGTTATCGCTTGTCTATTAACCGAGCTCAAAATCTTGAACACCGACGTTGGCCGCCTAGCACTTTCTTCATCCATGTTCTGTGACGTACTAGGCATGTTTACAACAGTCACTGCCTTATCATTCACAGGGAACAAAAGAGCCAACAGGCAAACTCCAATATATACACTAATATCATCATGTACACTTATTGCTGCCATCATCTACGTCTTCAAGCCTATAATTCTTTGGATGCTGAAGCGATTTCAAGAACGAAAGTTGATCAACGAGATCTTTGTTATCTGGATATTCCTTCTTGTGTTGTTCTCTGGGTTTCTGAGTGAAATGATAGGGCAACATTATTTCTTGGGGCCATTGGTTCTTGGCTTGATTGTGCCAGATGGTCCTCCATTGGGGGCTACCATTGTGTCCAAAGTAGAAACTTTAGCTTTAAGACTGTTCTATCCAACTTTTCTGGCTGTTAATGGATTGCAAACCAATATCTTCGTTATCAAAATTCAGGCTTCTTGGCTTGTTGGGATTCTTCTTCTGTTTTCCTGCACTGTTAAGTTTGGAGCAGTGATGTTGCCTGCAAGATTCATCAATCTGCTACGCGGAGATGCTTTGGTTCTTGGCCTTATTCTGAATGCTAAAGGGTTCTTGCAACTGATTCTTTACAATTTCTGGAAGCGCAGTCAGGTAATGAGCCAAAATTACCATCTTTATTTTGACTGATTCATGCATCTGCATCAAGTAAATAGAGATCTGTTAAAACTAAAACTTTTAACTAAATTATGGTTTTAGTACCTTTGGTTTGAGGCATCTTTTTGCTTGCAAATTGCCTTCCTTTTTATTTATTAGAACTTCTGGCCAATCTCCAGAACTCCCCCATATTTTGCATATCCCAGTTCTTCTCTACCCTGCAACTTACTTGATTTGCACCATCTTTTCTAACTCAACTTGCACTCTAAACTTTTATAAGACTAATAGTTTAGTCTTGAACTTTGATTTATAACTATCTATCTAGTTCTTATACTTTCAAATTCGTAATAATTTAGTCATTGAACTTTAGCATCTTACAATTTAGTTTCTACACTATCAAATTTGTAACAGTTTAATCCCTATCATGAAAATTCTCATCAAATTTAATTTTCAATTTTGATTGTATAATGACTTAGGGGTTGTTTGGTAGAAAATTCATATTCTGTTTTATGTTTTCAGATTCACTAAGTTTAGCAAATATGTATTCGACAGACAACCCGAATTCTATTTCTGAAAACTGTTTCGGATTCTGTGATCAAGACAGTGCAAATTCTGAAAACAACATTTTTATGTTTTCATTGTATCTAGATTTTAAATATTAAAATTTAAAATGCAGAAATATTAAATAAAGATAAAAACAATTAAAAATACAATATGTCATTGTAAACTCAATTCATTTTTTTTAAATGTAATATATATTTTGTAATGTATTATAAACTATATAATATTAAAAAAAATTATATAATTTTTTTTAACATAAATCATATTCATAAATAAAGTAATAATAATGTATTGTCAACTAAATATTAGTGAGTAACTACAACTAGATTGATCTATAAATATATAGTATCAAATACATTTTAAACCAATGTTTAAATTAGAATCCAATTTCTAAATATGCTACCAAACATATATCTGAAAACATGAAATACAACTTTGTTTTAATTAAATCTCTTGTTTTTGGATTTATGTTTTCAAATTTTCTACCAAATAGACTCTTAATTAATTTATCAATCTATATGGATAAGAAATTTCATTAAATCTTATTAGTAATTTCACGATAAGAACTAAATCGTTACAAATTGTAAAGTACAAAGACTAAATTGGTGCTTATTAAAATTCAAGAATTAAATTGTTATAAATTTGGAAGTACATGGATCAAATTGTTACCTTACTAAAAGTTCAGGTCCAAAAGTGATTTTTAACCTATAATCAACAACTTAACCTTGACACACGTTATTTTGTATATCAGGTCATTGCCTCTCTGCGTTATGTCCAAAGAAAACACACAACATAAGAAAACTTTTGATATCTTATAATGATTTGAACTTTTTAGGAGACTACAAAGGCCAAATTGAAGGTAGAAAATGAAGCAGAAATCAAGCCTATTAAGTTAATCAATATATACTCTTGACATATCATCTTCATCTATTTTTCTAATGTTTCTTCTGCAGGTGATTTCAGATGAAGAATTTGCTTTATCTGTTGTCTCAGTGGTGGTTATAACAGCCATCGTAACACCATTAATCAAACTTCTTTATGATCCATCAAAACGCTACTTCTCTTCATCAAGATGTACAATTCAAAATTTGAAAGCGGAGTCCGAGCTTCGAGTCTTGGTCTGCATTCACCATCAGGACAACATCCCCACCATCATTAACCTCCTCGAAGTGTCCTACGCTTCAAGAGACAGCCCAGTGGTTGCCATAGCTCTAATCTTAGTCGAGCTCATCGGCAGAAGCAACCCGGTTCTTATAGCACATCAACCCGATTGCACGCTCGAGAGATCTTCGTCCAAAGCAACCCACATTATCAATGCCTTGAGGCAATATGAAGATCACAATGCAGGCTATGCTACTGTCGATGCTTTCACTGCGATATCGCCTTACGATCTTATGCACGACGATGTTTGTAGACTCGCATTTGACAAGAGAGCCACGATTGCCATTCTTCCTTTCCATAAGCAGTGGGCGATCGATGGCACGATTGGGAAGGTGAACCGAGCCGTCCAGAATATGAACATACAAATCCTTGAAATGGCACCTTGTTCAATTGGAATTCTAGTAGATAGGGGAGTTTTGACTAAGCAAATCTGTGTCTTGACTGCACGAACTCCATATCATATTGCAGTGTTGTTCATTGGTGGTCCGGACGATGCGGAGTCGTTGGCATTAGGGGCTCGAATGTCGAAGCATCACATTGTCAACTTAACTGTCATCCGGTTCCTTCTGTTTGGAGCTGAAAACAGCAAGAATAGGAAGCATGACACCGAGTTGATCCATGAATATAGACAAGCCAACTTGGGGAATGAGCATTTTGAGGTTGTGGAAGAGATGGTGAGAGATGGCTCTGGATTGGCTGCATCCATTAGAGGCATGGAGGATTGCTTCGACTTAATAATCGCCGGCCGACGCCACGAGGAGAACCCCATTCTCGACGGCCTTCACCAATGGAGTGAGTGTCCAGAGCTCGGGGTGGTCGGCGATATACTTGCATCGCCAGACTTTGGAAGCTCATCGACGGTGTTGGTGGTGCAGCAACAACGTTTGAGAGGGAGATTTTCAGAGAGAAAGATGATGAATAGCGGCCTTGTTCACGATGCTCCACCGGGAGCTTGGTCTATAATGATGGACAGATGAAATGGAGCATAGCTTTATAAAATCCTCTTTTTTTTTCCCTTTTTTTTTATAAATTTATTATAATTCACAAGTCATTTAGAAAGATGATAAATTTAGGAAATATATCGTGGGTTGGCTTGAAAGCTTTCCTTTGTAGAATTTTGTATTTACTTTAATTTATTTAATAACTTAATTATAAGATTGTTGAACGAGACTTACATGTTCACAACGACTTATTTGGCTCAACCAACTCATTAGCATAACGAACTGCGAACTCGTTGGGTAAACCAAACAAGCACCCTGACTATCAATTAAAGCTAAAACCTTAATTAAACTAAACGTTTTGTCCTATTGGGTTCGAAAGCATCCATATAGAATTAAAACATTTGCATTATGATTTAGAGTACTATTATGTGGTTGAGTCAATTAAGTAGTCTAATTAACTAACCAAATTATCTTTGAACCTAGGTTGAGCATACATTTAAGGTCTATGGGCATCCTATATTCCTTAGCATACATGAAATCAACATTTGCTACTTGTGTGATTTAAGCTAGACGAACAAGAAAGTAATGTGCAAGTCAAATCTATAGCTAAGACATACATTCATGGGCAGGGGAGTCAATCCATACCCAAACATACATCTAAATAAATCAAGATTGAGAGAAGAGTAAATCAAAATGCATTCAGTCAATCAAGAGAAGTCTCACAAAAATTACATTGGATTCCTCACTCCCAAAACTAGAAAACAACCTCAATAATCTACAGAGATGTAGAAGAAGTTAGGGAGCATCCAATCTTTGATTACAACCCATAATAAAAGCTTAAACTAAGAGAAGGGAAGAAGAATATAAGAAGAAGAAGGTTTTTCCTCAGCCTCCCTAGAGTTCCTGTCTTGAAACCCTAAAAAATGAAAGTGTAGAATTTATATATATAAAAAAAAACGACGAAGTGTTGGGGTGCTACAGGATAGCGTCGCGACGCTCAAAGCCTTTTGCTGCAGCACTACTAGCGTTGCGGCGCTTGCCTAATACCTTGCCCCTCGCACGGGCATTGTTGTTCCGTCAAAATCCGTAGCGTCGAAGCGCTACTCCCTTTTGTACCCTTCGGTGACTCGCGCCATGCATGGCGCCGTGCGAATGCCACACTCGGTATGGCAACCCTAGAGGGGTGAATAGGAGTTATTCAAGCTAATGAAAACTTTTTGCTAATATGGGCCCAATTAAATAAATTAATACATTTTTCACTATAAAATAATTTAAATAAGAATTTTATGCAAATAATTAAAATAACACTCTCAAGCACCCTATTTAATTCTAATAATAAGATTGGTAAAAGATATCTTTTACCAATCAAAGTAAATAACTCAATCAATCTCAACCAACAAAAGCATGCAAATTAAAATTAAATAACAAATTAATTACAAAAATAAATAGGAGAGGGATAGAGAAATTGACATCGAAAATTTATAGTGGTTCGACACAACCGACCTACATCTACTTTCCAAGCTCCTCTTGGGTATGTTACTACAAACTTGACTCTTTCCACGGCTTAGAGTCGAACCATTACAACGTTCTTTTTTCAGACGCAAGAACAAACCCAATTCTTTCCACGGTTGAGGATCAAACCGTTACAATAACTCTTTTTCAGGGATCAAGAGCAACTCTTACAAACGTTTGGAAATGAAGAACAAGATGAGGAAAACTCTCTCAAAGAGTAGATTTACAAATTTGTAGCACTCAACAAATTAATCCTCACAATACAATATCTCTCTCTCAAGAATAAGATGAAAAGAATAAAATTGAAGCTTGGAGAGAGAGCAACAATGGTGGCTTTGTGTTTTATGGAGGATTGAAAAATAATAAAAGTTGTGAAAATTTGGAGAAGATGAAGTGTTTAAAAAGAGAAAAAAGTTGTTGGAAACCACATTAAATTTGGACCCTTGGATGATGTTAAAAGAAAATTTAATGGTAGAGATTTAAACTCAACTAGCCATTAGATACAAATATAAAATAATATTAAATTCATTTTCTTTTAAAAGCAACTAGCCGTTAGACACAAACATATATAATAATATTAAATTTATTTTCTTTTTAAATTCATTTTATTTTTAAAATCATTCTTTTTAAAACCAACAAAAGTCAAAAGCTCCACGTGTCACTTATTTATTGCTCCACTTATCATCCTCTAGTAGGTCCACTTTGATGATTTGGCCACCATGTCATCGACATCGAGTATTTTTCCGTTAAGCTTGTTTCGACTATATCTTCTTGATTTGAACTCCAATTTGAGTGATTCAAGCTGCATTGGAACCGTTGTTCCAAGCTCTATACAATAGACATTTCAAAATACTCAAATTGTTAATAAATAAAAGCAAGTTTGTTATCATCAAAACATTAATTAATTAATTAATTAATTAAAATTTATTAATTTGAGATTAAGGGCCAAAAAGCCAACAACACCATGCCTTCATTGTGGCATTCTTGACCATTTCTCACTCTTTTAAAGCCCAAGTGCTTGATATGGCTTTTAATAGCTCCAAATTAACCCCCAACGACACGTAACGCTCCAGAATGCATGATTTGCTTGAGTTCCTACAAATGTAGACATTTAAACTTATTAACTATCATAAATGAGCGAGATTTAGAGGCATAAAAGTAGCTCCTCTCGAGAGCTATCAGTAGACTTCGACCACCAAGCGGGGATTTAGGCCACATAGCTAAAAAGAATAAAGAGGTAAAGTAGAATAAGTGCATTGCATTGAACTTCTAGAGTCTATGCGCTACTAACATATAATTTTCATTTGTAAAAGAAGTAAAAGGTGAAAAGAAACTGGACACGTTCGACAAAGATAACAAGGCAATGTGAATCATCCTCGGACATGTAAGCTTTATAATTATAGCGTAATTCTAGACAACAAGTGGTATTCTTAGAAATAAATGCCAATATTATACTAACTACATTGTCTACTAATTGTTAATAGTTAAACACGACTAAATTAGAAGAATTAGTGATGAGAAATAAGGAAATTGATCGACGTAAAGTCATAGGATCAACGCCATTGAAGGAAGCTACAAATACACTGATGACTGGTATATAGATTGATGCAGTGAAGGGCAAAATGACAAACAAACGTACAAAATATGAGAACAATGAGAATGAGTCATCCTTTGACCTTCACATAAAAAAATATCAACTATAATGAAATATGAACTCTTTTGGACTAACATTGTCTGAAACTTAAACTTCTGCATTTATTTTTTTAGTGTACACCGACCTCTCTATGTTTTATTTGAGTTTTTACTTGCAGTTAATGTAGATCAATGGTTGTTTTATTTGGGTCTTATATTAACTCTCCTATGAATCAAGCATACTGAGGCGTCTAACTTTATTTGGATAAGTAGTTATTCCCATAGATTGATAACAACTTAATTTGGATGAATAACTGATACGCGCAAGCGTACATATCGAGTAATAATATAGCTTAAAACGGCCTGGGCCGAGTATCGTCCTCAGGAAATTAGTTTGACAAACTCTTAGCTACTTAGAGACACTCTTCTAGTTTTATTTAGGGGACCCAACTATGATGAAAATCTAATTTAAACTAGTCCTAGAAAGCAATTAAAGATTTACACCAGGGTGGAACCAAGCAAAGACACGTCCTAGAGTAATGATTTCATTGATGGATTAACTAAATTAATTGCCTTAGATTCATTTTATGCTAACCATAAACCTAAGAGTCTTTCATTCTGGTATCCTCATTCGAGCTCAACCCTTTCTAATACCTAATTATCAATTCAATTTCATGCAATTAATTAATTAAGTGCAGCACTAAGTTCCTTTATTATCGATTTCTATCATTTTCATGCATATTTGATTAACAATTTAACAGCCTAAATCTAATTTAATGCCCTCTCTCTCAAATAAAATTCATTCAAACAGCGGTCAACTGTTCGAAAGCAATTACCATAAGCATGCCAAAATAGTTCATGCATTGATCAAATTTAAGAAACAATTAACAAAGTTTTGCAACAATCCAACAATTACATAAAAAACCTAAGGGCACAATTCAGTCACTCATGACTACAGTACAAACTTAGACCATTCATAATGTATCCAAAAATTCAAAGAAACAGAAAACTAAAGAAGGAACAAAAGCAAGTCGCTCTATCGACTATCGTCATCAAGCTCGAGATTGCCCTCCAACAACCTCTTCGATCACCCACTCCTTTGAAAGCTCCAAAATGTCGTCTCTGCACAGAAAATAGCCCTTGGTGGAGGCCTTAACGAACCCTAATTTAACCCTAAGAACCAACCTCTCCTTAAACTGACGACAAGACGTTTATTTATAAAATCAGTCGAAGCGCCGCAACGTTGTCCAATAAAAATCGAAGACACGCGCTAGAAAAGTCGTAGCGCCGCGACGCTACCCTGTTTTGATGCCACTGCCTTAGAGCACCATAGACAGTTCCGAGACACGCCGTGCACACCTTTTATTGCCCTAGATCAACCTTTGACCTTCTATGGGGGTATTTTGGTCATTTTGCACTCAAATTAGCTCTTTCCGATCCAAATGCTCGATTTCCAACAATTTAACAAATAAAGCATCAAATAACTCATTTTAAGCAATAAAACTAACCAAATTCTAAGCCCAAGAAAATACTTTTCGAGTATTTTTCAATAACATTTAGTTACAAATGATAATAAAATGACAAAAATAAAGGTCCACAAGTAACATGTATTGTCGAAATTTAGATTGAAAACCAGGACATAACGCAAATGTTTTATAACTTTGCACAAATTTAAAATATTATGTACCATATACAATACACAAATGCCCAACATGTTGCAATCAGTGAGCAAAAACATAGACCCATTGGAAAAAGATAAGCTCTATTTTATACAACCCATGCTAGAAACCAATATACAAATACAATTTTATTTTTGAATCATTGACTTAGGTATAAGCCAAGAAGCATGATAGATCAAGTTGTACAAAGACTACATACATTTTCCACACACCTAGATAGGATTATATTCTTACAAAGAGTTATGCAAATGTTAAGTTAAAAATTAACACATTAATTGTAACTAAAACTGCAAACCAACCATAAATGTTCATAAAGAAAAATGTGTGGTGTAAAAGTGCCAACATAAAAATTTAGAGCCCTAAAATTCACACTCAATCAAATATGAGATAATATTTACATGACCTACGATTATGATCCATCCTCCCACAACACCCACAACAAATTGTGACTCTATTTTCTAAGCAAGACGGAATCCTTTTTTTCCTAAGTCTTCCGGTCAGACGTTTGACTTAAGGAGGATGAATGCAATCGTCGTTCAAATCACGATAAGGTTTGAAAATTGTTGCACATTACCAATAGAATGGGTTTCATTGCTATATAATGAAACTAAATTGGAAACACGGTAGAAATAATGTGTGTTTGACCCCAATTCAAGGTTCCTACGAGACAAAGCAATGTAAGCATGGGGACATGGAGTCATGTCTAAATCCAAATGCCAACACAAACAATTACGGTTAAGGATGTTGACCTCGAATTGTTTGGTACAGTCATGAACTTCAAACTCATGTTGGTTAATAGGATGGGAAATTTGTACGGGTGGCCCATTTGGGTGGGCCCAAATGAAATTTGGCCTCTCCCCAAAAATCTAATGACATTTGGCCTTCTGCTGGCGTCAGCGTAACGTGAAATGACCACAATGCCCCCATGAACGAGACACAGACCCAATCCGCGCCTCACCCTCTCGATTATCGCTCTCGACTCTCGCATCCCAATCTCGGTCCACGTCAGCCACTTCCATCTCGACATATTAGCCCTCGATGCTCGACTCTCGAATCTCGCATCTCTCTCTCGGACCTCGTAAGCTGGCAATGATCCGCAATTAATGAGCGTCGCACGTCAATCAATCTGCCAGTCTACAATTGCTTTCAAATCAATTTTACTATAGATTAAGTGCATTGTTTATCAAGTTTCATGCTTTAGGCGTAATTTGTGCACTTTCCCTCCCAAAAAACCAACAAAGCAAAGTAATTTGGTTGCCTTCCCTTCACCAACATCACGATTTTGCGAGAAACCTATACAACCAAAACTGAAAATTTTCATTTCCAGGGGGCTGCAAATGCGTGAATCCAAGTTTTAGTTAATCAACTTCAAACTCCAAGTAAGTAAACAATGAACTTCACAAATTTTTTCTTATTTTGAACATAGTATTTTCATGAAAATGGTTGGCGTGAGATTGCATGATACCAAGCGAGATAACAAACGAGTGTGATATAGAATGATTAACGACTTAGTGCGAGAGACGAGAGCAAGACTTGTGGTCAGGGGGAGAGATAAACGTCGAGAGAGATGATGATCGAGAGCGCATATCAAGAGTAGCGAGAGCCGTGAGCGAGAACCGAGATTTACATGTCGAGGGTTTGATATATCGAGAAGCGAGAGTTTACTAAGTAGCGAGAGTGAGAGTCGGTAGCGAGAGCCACTAACGAGATTTTAACAGAATGCAATTTTTTGTGACTGTCTGTTCTTGTTTAATTTTTTGAAGGATGAATGGGAAACAATTATTTATTCGACATGATGGGACATGGGATGACATCAAACAGAGCTATGATGGACGTGTTATAAAAGGTATCATTGTGCCGATGACGTTGACCTACCAAAAATTGAGAGACCGGATATACAAAATTGTGAAGGTTGATTCATCAGAATTCAACATTGTAATGAGGGTTCAGTATAAGATGGACTCGAATGGACCTGCGGTATGTCTAATCGATGACGATGACATCAGTTTTCTGTTGGTTGAGTTGGACCGCAATAGACCTCAAATTTTTGTGAGTGTTGAGAGGAATGGTCAAGTCTCCACTGAAACCCAGGCAGAAATCAAGGCAAAACCCACTGTTATTGAGTCTGACATTTTCCCTTCGGTCGTTTCTATGGGAAATGATGACACTAATCCATGGGTTGAGATAGGTAGTACATAAGATCCTTCTTACCGGAAGAGGGTTCGTAATTTCCAATTGGATTCACTTACCGATTATGATCTCAATGAATATGGTAGGGGTGATTGGGACGAGAATATTAATGAGGGTGATGGGTGTGATCCTACTGTACATGCAACCAACACCAATGATCTCATGCCTACTTCAGTGTCTGAGATGCAACCAACACCAATTGTGCATCCCAGTTCAGTGTCATTGGAAACCCCAATTTCGCATCCCAGTAGAGTTGACGTACTTGTTGGGCGTGGTATGACAAGAGCTGGACCATCTGTTGTGCAGCCACATTCCTCATCTGGTATGAATGTGGAGGTAGGGCAAATATTCTTCTCAAAGGAAGATGTGAAGATGAGGTTGTCCATGCTAGCTATTAAGGAGAATTTTGAGATGCGGGTTCGGAAGTCAAATAAGAAATTATATAGTGTGTGGTGTATCCACGATACGTGTAAGTGGGCAGTACGTGCGGTGAAGATGGAGGGGTATGACATATTTAAGATTACAAAATATACAGCTGTCCACACATGCACCATTGAAGTATTGAACCACGATCATCGACAAGCCAGCGCGTTCGTAGTTGGCCAACTGATAAAGGACAAGTTTGGGGTTGGTCGGGCTGAAAAACCTCGCAACATAATCGCAGATATACGGCAAGAGTATGGAGTGAATATAAGCTACGATAAGGCGTGGCATGCAAGGGAAATTGCTTTCGGGATTGCGAGGGGTACTCCTGAGGAATCGTACGGTATTTTGCACGCGTACGGTGAAGCTCTGAAGATTGAATATCCTGGTATGTATTTCGAGATTGAACTTGATGCTGGTCAGTATTTCAAGTATTGTTTCATGGCATTAGGGCCTTGCATTCGAGGGTTTAAAAACTGTCGTCCAGTTATTATTGTAGATGGTACTCACCTCAAGGGTAAATATCAGGGCACGATGTAGGTTGCAGTAGCCATGGACGGTAACAATCAGTTGTACCCATTGGCTTATACTGTAGTCGACACTGAGACTAATGCATCATGGACATGGTTCATGAGTCATTTGAAAAGAGCTATTGGAGAATGCCTTGGTATATGCTTCATTTCAGACCGTCATCAGACCATAACACATGTCGTAAGTGTTGTATTCCCGAATACGTTCCACAGGTTGTGTACATATCACTTGAAGAGGAACATCGAAAAAGATTTCAAGGATGCAGCAGTTAGCAAGTTGTTTGACGATGCTGCCAGAGCGTATCGGGAGTTTGAGTTTAAATCCTTATGGGACTAGATAATGAGAGTAAAAAATGGCAGGCTCGGGCGATACTTGGAAGGCATCGGGCTGAACCGATGGAGTCAGGCCTTTGAAAATGCACATCGGTACGACAACATGACCAGTAACAGTGTAGAATGTTTCAACTTACTGACAGTGGAGGCACGAAAATTGCCTATAGTATCCTTGCTGGAATACATAAGCAATCTATGCCAGTCTTTGTGGTATGAACGGCGAAATCTGTGGTCAACCAGTACGTCAACGTATTCGAAATACGTTGAGAAGATTATGACAATTGAGTGTGATAAAGCTAGACGGTACAAGGTGAATCCGATTGACTATTACCGATTTCATGTGAAGGATGGTGGGTTGGATGGCATAGTTAGTTTGAATACAAATGAATGCAGCTGCAAACAGTTTCAGAGTCTACAAATCCCATGTTCACAGGCCATTGCAGCCGCTAAAGAGAGGAACATCAACCCATTCACTCTTTGTAGTCGGTTTTATAGTGTTGACTCACTTGTACTTTCATATGCAGAGTCAATATCGCCATTGGGTCATGTGTCAGAATGGAAGAAACCGCCGAGATATGTTGATGTAAGGATACTCCCCCCGATGAGGGTCGTTCGAGTTGGTCGCCATAGGGTACAGAGAATACCATCGTCTGGAGAACAACGTCGTGTCAAGAAATGTGGTCGATGTGGTGGAACTGGCCATAATAGGGCAAAGTGTAATGAACCACTTAACACAACACAGGACACCGCACGTACACAACCCATGTAAAGTTGAAAAAAAAACATGTATGAAATTGAATCTATGAAACTCTCGACGATGTGTCTCGATTCTCGCTACTCTATTCTCGCTCTTGATTTACATTCTTGTATCTCGCTCTCAAATCACATTCTCTCATATTATTGCAAGTATATAATAATCTCGAACATATACTCTCGCTCTCGTCACTCTCGGTGTTCTCAAGCGCATAATATCACTCTCGTCGCTATCGATGCTTGCTCTCGGGGCTCTCGCTCTCGGTGCTCGGTGATCTCGACTCTCGACTCTCAATAACAGTGACCTCGACCCTCAGTCTCGAGCTTCTCGACTCTCGCTCTAGGTCATCTCGACTCTCGATGATGTTCCCGATTAGGTATGCGACCGTGAATTGTGCTTGTTGTTATTCACCCTAATTGTGCTCTCGGTTGTTACACTCACTCTCGCTCATTTCATCACTCTCGGTTGACTGTGTTTCGTATTTTATTTGATTGTCATTGTTGTCTCATAACTCTCACTCTACTAGAACTCTCAGTTTGAACGCTCGAGTTGACTATCATGCATCGCGATTGTTGCCTCGCACTCACTCTATCTTATCTCGCTCTCGCTATCGGTAATTATTATAAATACACTAAAATAGTCTGTATAATATGTACAATTAATAAAATGTCTAGTATAAAAACTTATTCGACCACAGTTCATAAGCATACTGAAATCTAAATTCTGACATCCTATCCTGAGCTAGGGAACCTTTGATTGGGGTTCCCGTTACTAAATACTCAAAAAATTTAAGAGCGAATATACTGCAATCCAGAGTTGATTTGCCCTGTATGTTGCCGGTTTCTGTGCAGTATATGCTCCAAGGGGCAGGTGCAAGGTGTGGCTTCTCTTGTATCTTGCAGAAGCTACATAGTGTGTATGTAAGCGGCAGTAGGGCGAGCGCGATGTCCTTCTAGGAGACATACGACGGGTATGAGTCATACAGTATGATCTCTCCGAGGTTGATATCGATCACCACAAGGATCCAATGTTCGCGGATGTTGTACATACTGTATATGTAGTCAACATCCGCCCACGCGATAGAATCTGGTACTAGCCCGAACACCAGATCTGTCAGTGCATCCTCCTTCGCCCATATAGATGCGACCTCTTCATCTCCCTTCTGGTATATAACTTTGAATAAGTTATCGCTTGTATGGAAGTTTAGATGCCGCTGTATGAAAGAAAAAATACAAGCAGTTGTTATACAACTAACATAATTAATTCAATCAAATGATGCGAGAATAACATGCTGTTATACAACTAACATAATTAACTGTGCAAGAATGATACATATCGTGTATGCCTCTAGAAATATCGTGAACCGATGGATGCATATAAGTCTGGACGTGCAATGAACTTCCTCTGTAAGTAATCCAATATGCTATCGAGCACCTGCAATGTTGTAATTTGTTAGAGCAATGCACCTGGTAAGCAAACATATAGTGAGATTTAGTATGGTACTTACGTCGTCGTGGACCCACTGGCTATCCTTCACCAAATTGCGGAAGACCTCCAAAGTGGTCATATTCGGTTGGAATAATAATCCGGTACCTGGTACATGAGGCCCACTGTCTTCTGCGGTCACCCAGTCCATGAAGCTACTCAGGACGTCTGGTGGCACTGGGTGCGTCGGATCATACGTCACTCTTCTGGGACCTATATACTTCCTCGCTCGTTTAGCATCCAATGGAGGTGTATATGGGGTGATTTCCTTCCTCTTCCGGGACGTACGACGAGGTGCAGATGGTGGTGGTGGCATAGTCGACTTCGTCCTCAATTTCACCCTAGGTGGAGGAATGTGACGAACCTCCATGTCACATTCATCACCATCGTCAGTGGTAGGGTCAATGATAGCCACCGGAATTTGCTCGATGAATGCAGCGACCGACGGCTCAGACTCGAGCTCGATGGTGGTGGTGGTAGTGGTGGGCTCGGGCTCGGACTCAGTGGCGATGGTGGTGGTGGTGATGGGATCAGGCTCAGGATCGGTGGTAGTGGTGGTGGTGGTGGTAGGCTTGGGCTCGGGCTCGGGCTCGGTGGTAGTGGTGGACTCGGTGATGGTGGTGGGCTCGGGCTCAGGCTCAAGCTCTAGCTCGATGGTGGGCTGGGGCTCGATGGTCGTTGTGGTGGTGGGCTCAGGCTCGAGCTCGGGCTTGGTGGTGATGGTGGTCGTGGTGGTGGTGGGCTCCGTCTCGGTGGTGGACTCGGGCTCGGTAATGGGCCCGCTATCGGTGGTAAATGTCGGGCCGGGATCCTACACAAATGACATAACCTTGTAACCATATTATAGCAAACATATTAAAAGGAATTAATAAAATTTAGTCTAAGTAAAGTAAACTCATACCCAACATAATGATCTCAGTAGTGACGTGATGGTCTGCAACTGTGACTGTATGCCATGTATGTTAGACCTCATCACCTCCAATGTAGACTCCACTCTTGCTACCCGGATCTCTAGTGAAGTCTCGGTGCTCCTCCTCTTAGATGCAGCCGGAGGGTCAACATCGCGATGGTCGGCCTGAACGGGCACGACTCATCTGCACCTCTCAACCCCAAAGTGTCTCTTCCACTGGGGCCTGCGGCATCATGGCCAACAGTGGTGGTGGAGTGCTTGTCATCAATCGACTCAGTCTCCGACTCAGTGAGGCTCGGGCTATGGACTCTATCCTCGTTTGGCTGGTCGACGTACACACCCCTTTCACTGATTGGGGTGTCTCTATACTGCCTCTCAGCATCAGATAGTGTGAGGGCAATGGTGATAACCATCTGCATGACAGACAATAAACAAATTATTACTAATCTATAACATTAAATACAACATATTGAGACCATAAAAAACATTTAACTTACGGCAGGGGAGTCGAACACATCTCGTAGGAGTGTTCTGTTGGGGAGTGAATATGTGCATGCCCATCGCAGAAAACGGGGTACTGCGTTTTCATTCAGGCGGACAGCCGCAGCATCGGTAATGGTGGATATGGTCTCGTATGCCCACACCTATCATTTGTAGTTAGTTATAAACCAAATAATGAATGAAATAATGATACAATATGATAGCTATACAATACCTGGAATGCACGAGGGAATCCCGGTAGGTTGTACTTAACCACGTACTTCTGGTTGGCACGTGATTTCTGCCTGTATGCAGAAGCTTTGTCGCGTAGGGCTTTCTGAAGGCCAGTGAAAGTCCTTTCCCATATATTCTCGCTCAGTCCCGACTGTTGAAGAAGTCAAGGTCGTCCACGTCATCGAGCAATAATTTGTCGATATTGCTCTTAGTCTTGTCCTTCCCACTCAGCCCCATCTCATACATATACACCAGACTGACCTTCACTGCATCCAGGTCAATCTAAAAAACAATCCTCTTATAATGCTCTTCAAACACCGTCAGGTGGATCTCCGTCTCACGCAGCGTGTGGAAGTACTTGGCCCGAAGAGCACCAGTGATTTGGCCGGAGCGAGGTACGACCACAGGTGACCTCCACAGTCCAGTCACCAAGATGAATTCATCCTTGGAGAACTTCACCGTCTGCCCACTGAGGTCGAAGTACATAGCCTCAGCATCGTTGTTCTCCACATGCACCTCCCTCAGTAGAATGTAGTGGACCAGTGGACTGTTGAATATTATGTCCATGTCCACAAACCTCCCGAAAATAGTCCGCCTAAACATCACGAGCTGCCTATCAGTAAGCTTCTCCTTTATCAACCGATTCACAACCTCAATATGTGATGACAGGCTGGTAGCTTGGGCGAGAAAACGGTCTTCAGCAATAATCTTGAAGTTAGCCATCTACAAGTACAAGTAACAAATAATTAAGATAGGAAAAACAAAACAGACATCTCAAAATTAGCAATCTGTAAAAATATCACTGGTTACTCTCGCTCTCGACTCTCGACCTAAACTCTCGCTCTCAACTCTCGGTTCTTATTCTCGAGTTTGCATACTGACTCTTTATCTTGACTCTCGATCCTCGAATCTCGACTCTCGATCCTCGACTATCGGCTCTCGGACCTCAAATCTCGATTATATTAGCCCTAGATCTTGGTAAGCCAGTACAGTACACTCTCATCTCTTACAATCTCGATCTTTCTCTCGCATACCACTCTCGATCTCCTACCCTACTCTCGTGTCCCATTCCTTTCCTAAACCCCAATCTATTTTACAGTGCACTTATCTAACCCAACATGCAGCAGACAGAACCCAAAAAAAATTTAAAACGCATGCCCAATCGAACGACATAGTGTACTGTTGAAAACTAATGCAGTCGAAAACAAAAGTTCATACCTTAACGAGCGTGGAGATTCTGAACTTGTGAGGGAGAAGCGGCGGCGGGAAGAGGCAGTCGGAGGAAGAGGAAACGGTGGGAAGACGTGGTTCGTGTTGGTGTTTGGTAATACGAGAGTGAGGGATGTTGGAATCGAGAGCGTGAGGGAATATGACTTCTTAGGTCGGTGCATATATACGAAAGGACTTTTCAAATATCGACTAACGGTTCATTGCTAGCTTACGAGGTCCGAGAGCGAGATGCGATATTCGAGAGTCGAGCATCGAGAGCTAATATGTCGAGATGGAAGTGGCTGACGTGGACCGAGATCGAGAGCCGAGATAGAGAGCCGAGATTGGGATGCGAGAGTCGAGAGCGATAATCGAGAGGGTGAGGCGTAGATTGGGTCTGTGTCTCATTCATGGGGGCGTTGTAGTCATTTCACGTTACGCCCTACGCCACCAGAAGGCCAAATGTCATTAGATTTTTTGGGAGAGGCCAAATTTCATTTGGGCCCACCCAAATGGGTCATCCGTACAAATTTTCCTAATAGGATATATCTACAAAAGAATATATTAAACTAATTAAAATGAGTGACATATACATATGATATATTAATTAAACATGGTACAAAATGCAAATGATTCACATCTATGGACCTACTATCCCTTAAGATTTTTTGAAGCGTGTCTTCTACATATGAGGATAGTTTTGAACGGTAAAAAATCAAATTTATGCAACTATTATAGAATCATCTCTAAATCAATTAGCTATGAATAAATTCAAAAAGACCAAGAACAGGTAACTCACGCGCTTCCTTGAGGTTTGAATTCATACTTTCACATGCATTTGTGGTCATCAAAACATATCTTTTTAAGGCAGAAAATGTCCCCGACCATTTATGTTTGTTTAGATCTTCTAATTCAAGTCTAATTGAAGGGGCGGGATACATCATCCAACTGTCTCATGTAATATTCAAAATAAAAAATTGTATAAGTCCAAGCACATATTACATAATGATTGGTCAATAGGAGCCAATTTGTGAGTTTTTTTTTTAAAGATTCTTAAGCATGTGAAAAGTACATAATCCATGTTGAATCGAATCGTATACAATAGTTACACCGTTGGCAATACTTCTTATGACCATTAGATACAATCACAAGTTCATCCGCCTCATCAAAAACAGATTTTAAATTGCGAAAGAACCAACCTCACTGAATTATCAATTCTCAGAATCAACAATTGAAAATGTAGTCTTTAATTTTTCAGCACCTCCTTTCCTCTTTTTTCTCAATTTCTTGGTCCTGTGGTCTTTAATTTTGTTTTTGGGTGATATGAAGATGCATGGGGAAGAAAGAGGATGAGAGGGGAGAGAGAAAGTAGTTGAAAAGCAATAAAATTAAACTTTTAACCCAAAGATTCTTTATTATCTTTTTTTTTTATTATTATTATTTCCAATTTGATGGCGGAAATCATTTTTAAGCTTTATTAGAAGTACATGAACCAAAATAAAACAACCATCAAAACCATTAAAGTACAGGGACTAAAATAATATTTTAACCTAAAATAAATAAATGTAGGGAATGAATAATTTATCCCACCGTGGAAGTATATGGATTGTTCTGTTTTTATCTAGAATTAAACGAAAAATAATAAAGGTTAAGCAAATACATAGCTCAAAAGATTAAGGAGAATATGTTGACGAGTCTTTTTATCTCCTTGAATTCCAACTCCATAAGGCTGAATCTCCATCTCCCACCCCAAAATGTTTCTTGTTATGACTCTAACAAGAACCAAGGCTTGTGGGAGCCTGCTTGAAAGAAAGGACAATGAGAGAAATTAATAAAGAACTTTTTTTTTTTGTGATTTTTGGGAATTGGGAAATTCTTTCCCTTCTCCTCGTAGAAGTTTTATTTAGGGTGACCTAAATAGGGCAATCCTAATTATAATATATTTATATTTCAATATCTTATATTAGAATAAATATATCAAATTATTTGAATCAAATTCAAATATTTTAATTCTCTAAATATATTATTTCTTATTTGAATCTTATTTAAATTATATATATATATATAATTTTATTTAGTGTATCTTAATACATTAATAATTTTATTTCATATTTAATGTAACATATATAATAAATATATTTTCCCCTCATTTAATATATCAAATATATTAAATTTAATTTGAAAGATTCAAATTTTCTTTCAACAAAGTTATCTCCAATTGTTCATATGAGTTAGCAAGGGGACCTTATGAACGTACGGATTATAAGCTTCAATGATCCAAAATTAATTAATTGAACTCTAATTAATCAATTTTCATTTGTTAACTATAAGTCACTCCACTACAGACCTATAGTTGCACTGTAGAACAGGTTGTGTCTATAGATATAATCATTGCAAGTAAGTCAATCCTTCATGAGTTGTTCGTAATTACAATTGGGTCAAATGTTCATTTTACCCCTATAATTACATCTTGATCCTTATGTACCACTAATTTCCTAATGAAAAATATGTTTATGATTCAATCATAAATCAAGTCTCTCTCAAGTTAGTGAGAGGGTGGAGCCCTATTGTTCAAGTCTCGAATCATCACGTAAGAGAACAACTCATCTACTTAGAAAAATATTCATCTACTTACCCCTATGTGGGAATGACCGAATTCTATCTTGTGAAATTATGTGAAATAAGTATTATTTTCATCCCACCAATTAATTCATTAATGTAGGCCTAGAAGTCTATTATCTAGGTTTCTCTCTCGAGCTCATCCCTTTTTAACACCTAAATGTCCATCCTATTTTTATGCAATTGATCAATTTAAACACAACATTCTTTTCATTATTGACCTCTAGTGGTTTCATGTCATTCTCATGCACAATCCAACACTAGTCTAACATGCCAATTTAAGCGTAAAAATGTCTCTCTCAAGCAAGATTAAAAGCCTAACAACAATATCATGGTGATCAAGCATCAAATCGAACAAGCATAGACATGACAGAAATCCAATGGAATTAAATCAATCAAGCTATTTCTGATCAATCCACAATCTTAAAGAAATTCATCTAATACCTAGAACTGAAAATAAACTCAGCCACTCATGTTCAATATCAACGTCTTAAATGTTGAGTTTTATGCCCTAAAGCTCGTTGTTTGTAATGTAATAAACTATTTATTTATATTTAATAAAATAATTGTTATTTTATTTTGTATTTAATTTTGTATAATTTAATCTAATAAACTAAAAGTTCTAGATTATGCGGTTGAATAGTATGTGGTTGACATATAGATGGATCATGTTCAAGTAATAACTTAAGGAGTCTATGATATATGGATAGATTGGGTGTCTTATCCTGGTGATACTATGGATATAACTCATTTTGTAATTGTTACAAACGATTTAGTCCAAATTATTCATGTGATCAAGACATATGAGTGGAAGTATCCTATACAAAGAGTTTGTATAAGACTAGACCGCAAAATATTAAATCTCTCTTTATAAATCTGTTAATTGAAGAGATTTATATTGTATAAGATGATCATATGTGACTTGTGTTGGACCGGTATGGCAACCCTAGAGGGGGTGAATAGGGTTTCTTTAAGCTAATGAAAACTTTTTCCTAATGTGGGCCCAATGAAACAAATTAATACACTTTATACTAATAAGTAATTTAAACAAGAATTTCATGCAAATAAATTCAATCCAAAGTAATCGAGAAATTAAAAATAATACTTTGAAGCACCCTATTTAATTCTAATAATAAGATTGGTAAAGATATGCAAATTTAAGAACTACCAATCAAAGTAAACAAATATGACCAATTAATTTCAAGGAATAAAAATTGCAATTAATTTCAAACAATAAACTATAATAGCAAATTAATTGCAAAATTAAATAGGAGAGGGATAGAGAAAATGACACCAGAAATTTATAATGGTTCGGCACAACCGGCCTACATCCACTTCTCAAGCTCCTCTTGGGTATGTCACTAGAAACCTTGACTCTTTCCACGGCTTAGAGTCGAACCGCTACAATGTTCCTTTTTCGGGCGTAAGAACAAACCCGATCCTTTCCACGGTTGAGGATCAAACCGTTACAACCACTCTTTTTAGGGATCAAGAGCAACCCTTACAATGAATTTTGGAGATGAAGAATAAGATGAGGAAAACTCTCTCAAAGAGTAAATGTACAAATTTAAGCTCTCAATAAATCAATCCTCACAATACAATAAATCTCTCTCAAGAATTAGATGAAAATAATAAAATTGAAGCTTGGAGAGAGAGCAACAATGGAAGCTTAATGAATTATGGAGGATTGAAAAATAATAAAAGTTCTTAAAATTTGGAGAAGATGAAGTGTTTAAAAAGAGAGAAAAGTTGTTGGAAACTACATTAAATTTGGACCATTAGATGTTGGTAAAAGAAAATTGAATGGTTGAGATTTAAACTCAACTAGCCGTTAGACACACACATAAAATAATATAAAATTCATTTTCTTTTAAAGGCAACTAGCCGTTAGACACAAACATATAATAATATTAAATTCATTTTCTTTTTAAAACAATTCTTTTTAAAACCAACAAAAATCAAAATCTCCATGTGTCACTTATCTATTTCTCCACTTGTCATCCTCTAGTAGGTCCACTTTGATGATTTGGCCGCCACGTCATCGACATCGGGTATTTTTCCGTTAAGCTTGTTCCAGCCATATCTTCTTCGTTTGAACTCCGATTTGAGTGATTCAAATTGCATTGGAACCGTTGTTCCAAGCTTTACACAATGGACACTTTAAAACACTCAAATTGTTAATAAATAAAAACAGGTTTGTTATCATCAAAATATTAATTAATTAATTAATTAAAATTAATTAATTTGATATTAAGGGCCAAAAAGCCAACAACTTGATCTTAATCCTGAGTGAGTTATGAATTTCTGCCTATGAAGACTTGTCCTTTGATTTGCATGAGTGAGAGTGGCCAGTGTTGCTGACTCAATATGTCTATCATTTTGGAGACTTGACCAAATGGGGAAGCTGAGAACGTAATTTCACAAAATGGAATTCACTACTTCCCATATAGGGTAAGTAGATGAATAATTCTCTTAAGTGTTGACTCCGGGACTTGAACTATGGGGTCCCACCTTGCTTGAAAGAGATTTGGTGTATATCCATAGTAGGGTCCCACATTGTAGGACAAATTGTTCATTAAATGATCAATGGTACTTAAAGACACAAAGGTAATATACATGGGTAGAATAGACATTTGACCCAACTGTAATTATGAACAACTCGTGAATGATCGATTTACATGTAATGATTATATTTATGGACACAACTTGTCCTACAATGCATAAAAGTGCAACTATGAGTTTATAGTTAATTAATGAAGGTGTTGATTAATTAATTAAAGAGTTTAATTAATTAATCTGTAGGTCCAAACCAACAAAGATCAAGGTATTGAAAGAATAATTTGTAGTGTTCAAATTAATTAAGGAAAAAATATACTTATTGTATTAGATACAATTAATATAAGTTATAATGTATGAAGGTACCTTTATATATAGTTAATCATGGATATGATTCAAATGAGAACTATATAATATGGAAAAATAAATGTCTTTGAATTTGATTCAAATAATTCATAATTTAATATGGATGATATTGATATTAAAACTATGTAGTAAGAGAAGATGGATGTATTTAAATATGATTCAAATAATTATTCATTTAATATGCATGTGGTTCATATTAATACTATAAGTTAGGAGAGAAATTTACATTTGAATATAGTTTAAATATTTATTTATTTTTACTCAAAAAATATTTATGTATTATAATATATGATATTAAAATAAATTTTTTTTATAATTAGGTTCTAACCTAATTATGTCCTATATATAGGACCATTATAAGAAGAAAGAAATAAGCTTTTTCATTTCTCAGTTCCAGAGAGAAATAAACTTTTTTATTTCTTTTCATATTTCTCAAAATCTCTCAAGTTTTCCCATCTCCCGTTTCCATTTCTCTTTCCTTCCTAAAAGCTCCCACAAACCAATTTTTGCTAAGAGATATAGCAAGGAAGACCTCGTGGAGAAGGACGACACCAACACAAGGACGTTGCGTGAAATGAGCTCTTGCTTCTGTAATTTTTCTTTTATGTTTTTTTTTAAAATTAAAATCAAAGGTAGACGATAATTCTCTTCTGTTGGGGATTCGATCCCTTCATTAAACATGTTATATATAATGGTTAAAGGAAATAAATAGAGGAAGCGAGAACTTACCTCTCGGTCTCAATTCGTCTCTGGCACCGCATCCATGTTGTCCTCTCGATCTACTTCATTTACTCTTGGCGTTGAAACTCTTGAACAATTTTTTAATAGCAGCCTCTTAGCTTATGTGGAAAACCCTTGGCGTTAGTCCAATTGATCCCCTTTGAAAGCTGACAAAGCATAAATTAAATAGAGTAAAAAAATTTGAGGTTTCATGGCGCTAATGACCAAATGCCCTTGTGCCATTGAGCGCCTAGTAGCACCGCGGTGCTGCGGGCGAAAATCATCAATAGTGTCGTGGAACACTGAGCATAGTGTCATGGAGCACCTTTTTCATCCCTTGTCATGCCCTAGGTCAAACTTTGACCTTTTAGGAGTATTTTTGTCATTTTTAACTCCAATTAGCCCGTTTCGGTCCAAAGCCTCGATTCCTACAAATTAGACCTCAGAAAGCACTATTTGAGTGCTTTTCAAGGGATATATACAAATCAAATCTTTCTTAGTAACAATAGAATTCATTTGAAATCAGTCTAAATCATAGATGTCCAAATATAAATTCTTGGAGTTAAAATACCATTTTGGTCCCTATACTTTGAGAGTTTGTTCAATTTTAGTCTTTATATTTTCAAAGGTCTAATTTTAGTTATTGTACTATCAATAAATCATATATTTAGTCACTTAATTTTTATTAAAACTGGTTAAATAATAATAATAATAATAATAATTTTCATGCAACCAAACATGAAAATTTATAGTGAAAAATGCTAATAAAAAATAAAAAGTTTTTGAAAAAGTTAACAATAAACTAGTAGTAGGGACTAAATTTATGTTTGATTAAAAGTATGGAGACTAAAATTAAATCTTTAAGTTAAAATACTATTTTGGTTCTCATATCTTGAATCAATTTTATTGAATATACTTTCAATTATCTAATTTTAGTCTTTATACTTTCAATAAATCTTTAATTTAGTCCACTAAAATTAAGTTTTACCGAAATCAATTAACTAATAATAATAATTTTCTATAATGAAATATAATAACTGAACACGTCTTCAAAATTTATAGTAAAAATGCTAATAGATAACAAAAAAAAAACATTTTTTTTTAAAAAAATGAACAATAAAGTAGTAGTGAGGATTAAATTTAAAATTTATTGAAAGTATAGAAACTAAAATTGGACAATTGGAAGTACAGAAACTAAAATTCAACCAATTTTAAATTATATGGAGTAAAATGATATTTTAACTAGAGCTGAACTTGAACAAATTTTAAAGTATAAGGAACAAAATGAAAATTATTATTTTTAATTTTTTTTTCTTTTGAGAGTTTGTTTATTTTCCCTCCAGTGCCACTAATTTTTTTCAAAGCTCAAGGAATTGAAAGATGGAGAATCTCCTTGAACTCCAGCCTTCGAGTTTCAGTGTAAAACGTATTGTGTTTGTTTGGCCAATACGTTAACCAAATCCAACCTCTGATCTCCCATTCCATGGTTTTCCCTCTCGCTTCTCTCTCAATCTTCCAACAAATTCTCTCTCCATACTCATCTCCCGCGAATATCACCCCTCCCTGTTTGTTGAATGGCCGGAAAGCGCTCGAGTATCGGTCCCGGAACCAAGCTCTAGGGTTTATCAGCGCAAATCTTGATGGTTTCCTCGATGCCACCTCTTTGCCGTCGGAACTGTCGTGGAGGTACCAGTTTAGGATTCCGGTGTTGCCGTACACCAGCTGCTCGAACTTCCATGGCCTCAAGCTTGCAGTTGCGGTCTCTCCGACTGCTAATTTTATGCCTGGGTAAGGGTTTTGGCCTTCGAATCCTGCTTCTAGGGTTTTTTCAGTTCCGACTTCTATTGTAGGGTTGTCTGATGACTTACTTACGGAGACGCTTATTATGTTTGTTTGTAGAGTTGGTGTGAGTTGCAGTGAGATTCGTGATGGGAAGTGCTTTTCGGATCTTCCGACTCCTCGTTTCGACATGAGCGTATCGTTCACGAGTTGGATGATGTTGCACCTGTAAGAATTCGAGGGAGGTACGTTTTAAACTCCATTGTCAATGATACGTGAGAATCTGTAATGTGGATTTACTTTTGGAATCAATTCTGTTCTAGAAAGTGCTTTTTTCATAGTCGTTACTTTTAGGGTGAGAGAGAAGAAGTTTAAACTCAATTGTCAAAGATACGTGAGAATCCTTAACATTGGTTACTTCTAATAGCTTAAGAGATCAGTTTGAAATCGATTTTCAAGAATTTGATGGTATCTTTTGGTACTTTTAGTATGGGTAAGAAAAGAAATTCGTTCTTAGTGGCACAGAAATTAGCTTCGAAGTTCAATATACCTTATGTTGTCAACGTGAACTCTCAGATTAATCCACTTTTCATGAACCTCAGCCTTGTAATTGAACTGCAGAACCCCTTCTAGCTGGTGATAATTTAGAGAGAATTGCAGTCTTTCATCAGTTGAAGGACTGCTTGAGTTCTCAATTTGATCCGTTGCAATGACAGGGCAATACAGTTGAACTTTCCATAACCCATGTGTTGAAAATGAGTAAGAGAACAAAGGTGAGGGTGTTTTGAGGGTGCAGCTGTTGGCCTTGAGCTCCAATATCCAGTTGGTGATTGCAAGGTTTATGGACCTCATCCATTGCTCTTCAAGATTAGACCCCAACAGTTTCATAAGCATCTTTGATGTCTGTCTTGACCAACAATTTGCTAAATGGTATTTGAGATTCGTAAGACAATCCAAACGTAGACCTGTTGGAGCTTCGTAGATGCAAATGAGGAATATGAGGGTAAGAAATGCAAGATTGAAAATTTCTTTAGAGTTGAAAGTAATGTCGAGTTTGAGGAGACTAAAGCTAAAATTCTTTTGTTGGTTTGAGCCATAATGAAGAACATCACGAACACAATTATGCAAGAGACTGGATATGCTTTCTTGGTCATCTCGTAAAATTGAGGATTTGGTGCTGATCTTCAAGGGTTCTGAAGTCCAAAGAGAGATAGGAAGGCTGAAATCTGCAATAACCGATAAAGTAATGGTTGGGGAATGAAGGCTTTTGGCTGCAACAACATCCAGAGAGGAGTTTGTTGAGCTTGAAGAGCATATGGATGTTGAGATGGAAGTTGTTTTCCATTGAGAAAGTGGTGGCAGGTTCTGTATCCAGGAATAAACATCAGGAAAGCTACTAGGAGCCATGGAAACGTGCAGTAGATAGCAAGATTGAACTCTCTTTTCTCTCTGTAAGGACAAATGATGATATTTTCTTTTATATTTATAGACTCTCTTTTCTCTCTGTAAGGACAGAGATTCTAGAGCGTGGAAAAGTCAATTGGGAAAGTGATTATCTAGACCATTGGCATCAAGAAAGAATAGAAAACGGGAAAGAACACGATAAGTTCGGATGGTTCTGCATAGGCAAGAGATGATAGACATCTCACCTTTTAATTAGGGAGAACTCTTCACACGACCCAACAATCTTTGATCAAAAGCTCAAGTCTCGAATATTGGGCATCTAGTGGGCTGCAGCCTATAACACCAAAAAGAATCTTCAAAAAGGGATAAAAGCATTAACGAATTTCTAAAGATATAATAAAAGAATATCAAAATCAATTTAAATACACCAAAACCTTCTTGATTAGAACAAATGTGTAGATTCCACCTGAACTTAGATATATCACAGTAAATAAATAGGTTATGATGGGCATTTTCAGGATTGAATTTGGACATCATTTTGACATCATTCGAAGTATTTGATTGGTTGAGTCGGCTGTAATATGAGTATTCTAAATTAGATGGAAGGATATTAATTTTTATTTTACGACAAAAAGATAGTAATTTTATTACTTATTGGAGTTTGGTATTCAATTGGATGAAGTTGAAAGCTTTTATTAGCTCCACTACACCAAGGCATTTTCTTGGCTCACTTGGCAAGGAAGGAATCAGAATTTTTAGAGATAAGGAGCTTTATTATTTTTATTATTATTATTATTATTATTTAAGAATAACGAAATTTTCATTGAGAAAAAATATAAAGAATACAAATGCAAACAAAAGAAGGCTACCAACTGGGAGAACATTTTTGTAACTACTTTGGAGGGGTCTTCCTTTTCTTCCACTCTTGAAAGTTTAAACTCAATTTAATACAATTATCAAATAGCCTATATAAACTTTTACCGACGGTGAAATTCCCATATGTTGACGAATGTAGTTGGCAACACCTTTAAAAGTAGAGATATGTCTTATTTGTTACTAAGAAAGAAAGCAAATAAGTCGGAAAGAGATTTCAGACTATTAGTCTCCGTCCATTTCTAATGATTTCTTATGAGCTAAGGAATTGAAAGATGGAGAATCTCTTTGAATTCCAGCCTCTTGGTTTCGGTGTGAAATGTCTTGTGTTTGTTTGGCCAATAAGTTACCCAGATCCAACCTCTAATTTCCCACTCCATAGTTTTTCCTCTTGCCTTTCCATCAATCTTCCACCACACGCTGTCTCCATACTCATCTCCTGCGAATATAACCCCTCCCTGTCTGTTGAAAGGTCTGTTAGCGCTTGAGTAACGGTCTCGAAACCAAGATTTAGGGTTTATGAGTGCAAGTTTTGATGGCTTGGTGGAGGCCACCTCTTTCCCATCTGAACTGTCGTGAAGGTACCAGTTAAGGGTTGCAGCATTGCCGTGGACTAACTGCTCAAATTTCCATGGCTTCATGCTCACCGTTACAGTCTCCCCTACTGCTAATTTGAGGCCTGGGTATGGTGTTGCAGATTCAAAACCAGCCTCAAAGGTTTTTTCAGTTCCAATATCGATTTGGGGGTTACTTGAGGATTTGCTTACTGAGACACTCATGATATTTGTGTGGAAAGTTGGAGTGAGTTGCAGTGAAATCCGTGATGGAAAATGCTTTTCTGATCCACCAACTCCTCTCTCGGATAAGAGAGTCTCATTCACAAGCCGGATTATGTCACACCTGCAAAAATCCAGTAAACATTTTAAACCCAATTGTCAAAGATATGTGAGAATCTTTAACACCAATTGCTTCTAATAGCATGTATGATCAGATTTCCATCTGCTTTTCAGGAAATTGCCTCTATTTTCATTGTTGTTGTCAGTGAGAGAGAAGAAATTTGTTCTTAGCAGTAAAAGATATTCTTAGCCTCAAACTTCAATATACCTTATGTTATCAACGTGCACCCTCAGATCAATCCACTTTTCTCGAACCACAGCCCTGTAATTGAACTGCAAAACCCCTTCAAGCTGGTGATAATTTAAAGAGAACTGCAATCTTTCGTCGGTTGAAGGATTACTTGAGTTCTCAATATTATCCATTGCAATGATAGGACAATAAAGTTGAACTTTCCACAGCCCATATGTCAAAAATGAATAAGAGAACAAAGGTGAGGGTGTTTTTAAAGTACTGCCAGCGGCCTTGAGCTCCAATATCCAGTTGGTGATTGCAAGGTTTAAGGACCTCATCCATTGCTGTTCTAGATTAGGCCCCAGCAGTTTCATAAGCACCTTTGATATCTGCCTGGACGTAGAATTTGCCAAATGATGCTTGAGAGTCATGAGACAATTCGAACGGAGATCAACCGGAGCTTCATATATGCAAATTAGGAATATGAGGGTAAGAAAAGCGAGATTGAAGATTTCTTTTGAGTTGGAAGTGATGTCAAGTTTAAGAAAGTTATGGCTAGAATTCTGTCTTTGGTTTGAGCCATAATAAAGAACATCATGAACACAATTAAGCAAGAGACTTGACATACTTTCTTTGTCTAATAAATTTGAGGACAGGGTGCTGGTCGTCAAGGGTTTTGATTTCCAAAGGGAGATATGAAAATTGAAATCTGCAGTAACTGAGAAAGTAATGGTTGGGGAATGAAGGTTTTTTGCAGCAACAATTATGAGAGAGGAATTGGTTGAGGTTGAAGAGCATATGGATGTAGAAATGGAAGTAGTTTTCCATTGAGAAAGTGGTGGTAGGTTCTGTATCCAGGAATAAACATCAGGAAAGCTACAAAAGGCCATGGCAACATGCAAGTTTATTATCAAGATTGAGCTCTCTGTAAGGAAAAATGATGGTGTTTTCTCCCATATTTGTAGACAGTGAACAGAAGTAAAGTAGAGCAAAGATTCTTGGAGCCAAATTCAATAAAAAGGTGATTATTAAGACGATTATTAAGACCATTGGCATCCAGAATGAGGAGAAAATAAAATAAAATAAAATAAAGAACTTGATAAGATTGGATGAGATAGATAGATGCCTTTTAATTAGGGAGAACTCTTCACTTAGCCTATAATATATTTTTTCTTTACCAAAAGTCATATAACTAGGCATCCAATTCTGGCTGCAGTCTACAAAACCTCAAAAGAATCCTAAATGGGGAAGAAACTACCAGGTTGGGGAGGTTTCTAGAGGTGTTTGACACGTAGAGTTAATTGAGTTGAGTTGGTAATAATTGTTTGTCGAGTTAAAAAGTTATGGTTCAAGTTCAAGTTTAGAATTGAGTTGAGTTGAGTCAAGAAGTGTGTGTTTGGAGTTGTAAGTTGAGTTGAGTTATTTTGTTAGGGGTATATGGTGCACCTTGTAACCTAAATAAGTTTGTTTTTTTGTTGCTCTTTTTTGAACTATTTAATTACACATATTTTCCCAATTTTCAATACTCAATTGTGATGTCACTTAAAAATTTCACATATATTTTACAATTTTTTACATGTAAAACTTTACATATATTTTATTATTATTTTTAATGAGATCAATGAACTTACAACATACTTTCAGATTCGTGTAATGTATATGCAGAACAATGTGGAAAAAAAAAAAATAGGTCATCAACAGATTTTAAGGTTTTTTTTACATCTTATGTCAAATTGTAAGTTAGGGAAAAAAATAGGTCATCAACAGATTTTAAGGTTTTTTTTTACATCTTATGTCAAATTGTAAGTTAGGGTTTATTAGGTAGGTATGTTTGGTTAGTTCAAAATATAATTTTTTTTTTGATTGGGTTAGTTCAAAACATTTGTATGTGCCACTATTCAGGATTTTTTTTTTTTTTTTTTTACACATGTATTATGGGGTTAAGAAAAGGGAAGGCTAATGTTTTTTTTTTTTTGACAGTTTATCTTCTTTTAATATTATAAAAAAAAACTTAAATTAGGGAATGTTTGGATTGCCTTGAAATTTTTTTGGTTAGTTTTTTTTGTTTGTTTGTTTATTTTATTTTTTGAAATGAAACAACACTCGGAAAAATGTTGGGTTGTTTTCACATATAAAAAAAATGAGCCAAACTATTTATAAATATAGAAAATTTTATTGTCTATCAGCAATTCTATCGTGGTCTATCGAAACTTTTCTATATTTGTAAATAATTTGATATTTTTTCTGTTTATAGTAGTTTTCCAATTTTTTTTTTCAAAAAGTCATTTTCATTTTCTTACGTGTTTGGCTACGTTTTCTCAAGTATTTTTATGTACAAGATTGTTTGGTTTGATAGATGCTCAAAATGTTTATATTAATGTTAAATTACTTAAAAGGACGACTACTAAAAACTATATGTACTGATAACTTCAAATTTATATTTGAAAACAGTTTCATCGTTGGAGTTTTTTTTTTTTTTTTTTTTTTATGTTATGTTTTGGTTTTTTCTTTTAGTATCTAATTAGTCGAGTTAATCATTGGAGATAGATCAACAGAGGAGTTGGTCGAAATTGGTCACTCAAGATGATCATTGGAGTTGGCTGTCAGAGGTGGTTGTCGTTGGAGTTGAGCATCATAGATGGTTGTCAGAGTTGATCGCAAGAGTGAGATAACAGTAGTCAGTAGTGGGTGGAGTCGTTGAAAATATTAGAGTGAGAATTGGGTTCAGTTGGTTAAATTACTAATTCAACTCCCATCAACATTTAAATTTATTGGATCAACATTTAAATTTATCGGATCAACCATTGAGTTGGCTCATCCCAACTCATGTAGGTGAGCCATACACCCCCTACAGATATAAACAAAGATAATCGAAGTCTTTTCATTTTTACGCATTTGTAGAACTTGCTTGGACTCATGTATCCTATGTGAAATGAATAAATCTTCAAAGAAAATCAATGTTGGAACTGTTTTTGTTGAAGTTCTAAAAGATTTAGGGTCGTTTGTTTGTCAATTTCGACTATGTTTTATGTTTTTAGATTTATTGAGTTCAACAATTCAACAAATGTGTTGGACATGCAATTAGATTTTGTTTTTGAATCTATTTGTAGATTTTGTGATCCAAGTGAAAATAACATTTTTATTTTTTTGTATATCCAAATTTTGAATTTTAATTTCTAAAATACAGAATTATATATATTTTAAAAAAAAGATAAAAATGTTTAGAAATATAATATTTCATATTATAAATTCAATTCATATTTTTTAATTAGAATATGTATTATATAATTTATTATAAATTATATAATATTATAGAATAATAATTATACATAAAAGTTTAAGTAAAACATGTAAATTCCGCCAAAAAAAAAAAACATGTGAAAAAATTAATTAATAATAGTTTATATTCAATATAAAATTTTGTAGGTAACTCCAACTAGTTTTATAGTTTATAATAAAGTATTGAACATAATTTTAAAAAAATGGTTTAAATTAAAATTCTATCTCTTAATTTGTTCCCTAACATATATTAAAAAACATAAAATACAACCTTATTTTGATTGAATCTATTGTTTTTAAATTCTCTACCAAACATGCCTTTATAGTAAATCATTGATCTTTTTGCATTGATTAGGTTTTATTTTGTGCAAAGCTTAATTGTTGAAATTAGTGAGTTTTAAATGATGTTTATGAAAAAATGAATTGACTTAAAAATTGCAACACACATTTAATCAAGTTTATTGAATAAAAATTGATTCCATTTCCTAATAAAAAGAATATAAGATTCAATTTTCATTCTTGAAAATATTTTTATCAATCTTTTAAAAACTTTGATTATCAATGTATTCTAGACTGTATTCCTTTTTGCTTTTTTTTCCTTTTTAATGGGAAACTATTTTATTTGTGAACATACTTAGAAGAAAAAGTAAAACTAATATAATGCAAGATATTTCGAAGAGTTTTAATGATTCAATATTATTATTCGAAATAAGGTGACTTGTAGTGTTTAAATTTCCAAATTGTGAAAGTATTTTCCTACCAGATTAGAAGGATAGTATATTTGTGGTGGATCTGCATTAGGGGACAAGCAAGCTAGTAAACTTTTCTTTTATTAATAAATTTGTAATTAGTAAAAAAAAAAAAACATTCTATTCAATTTTAAAAATGTCTTATTTGGTAATCATTTGATTTTTGGGTCTTTAAACACCTTTTTCAGTTCTAAATTTCTTACTTTTTATTTAGTTTTACCAATGTTTTCAATAACCAAACCAAATTTTTAAAATTTGTATATATATATATATAAAAGTAGTCTTTAGAAAGTTCTTGTTAGTTTCTTAAAAAAAAAAAAAAAAAAAAAAAAAAAAAAAAAAACTTGTTAGTTGAGGATTGTCTCAAGCAAGACCCAAAGCTTATGGATGGGTCCAAGTCCAAGGAAAATTAAGAGACAACATGAGAAACATGCATTCCAAAAGAGAAAAATCAGAGCCCTGGGTTCTAGGCCGATCAATCGTGTAACGTCCCAGAATTTAATTGCAAGGATTAATAAATTAAGTGTTGGAGATTTTGTGGAATTTGAATTTAAACAGTATAAATTATACCTCGTTGTGCAGGATTTGAGGAATAATATTATGGATTTGAGAAGAAGAAGGAATAACAATATATATAAATATAAATATATATTTATTATTATTATTTAAATATAATTTATATTAATTAAATATAAATTATTATTTATAATAATTATAATTAATTATATATTATTTATTTAATTGGATGCCTCGTAAAGCGTGAAACCCTTTTCTTCTTCCCTTCTTCTTCTCTTTCGCGTCTCCTCCGCCGCACCCTTGCCCTCAACCGTCCCAACTTTCAGCCGCCACGCGTCCAGTCGCCGTTCGCGTCGCTCAGCCCTGTGCGCCCCAACCGCCGCGCATCGATTCAGTTGTCGTTGCGTCGGTCGTCCGCCTCAGCCAGCAGCCACCGCGTGTTGATTCGTCCAGCCGCCGCGCGACGCCGCCGCCTCCTCCAGCAGCCGCCGCTCGCCGTCCACGCGCCTGCACCAGCTCGTCGTTCGCGTCCCTCCAGCCCCCGCGCGACGCTGCGGCCTCCTCCAGCAGTCGTCGCGTGCTGTTAGCTAGCCGTCGTCCACTGCCGCGCGCTGGTTGCCCAGCCGCTCTTCGGTTGCCGCCGCGGTATCGATTCATTATTAAATTTGGGGTAAGATTGGGTTTTCGTTCGAGGTTCCTTAAGTTTGGTTATGCTCAACAAGCCTGACTTCAAGGTATTAGTATTTTTTGTTTTCCTTTCGTGGATTTTAGGCAATACCGTTGCGGGCTTTGGTTGAATTTTGGAGCGCGATTGTTACTGTTGTTCAAGGTAAGTGATTCTACTGCTGGCAGGCAGCTTCACAGTATGGTTTGGCAATTGGTCTTTCATGATTTATTTGACTGTTGGTATGTTTATTTATCAGACCACTGGCATGTATGATTTATCTGGCTTTGATCTACTGTTGAGAATTTACCATATGCTATGTATGATTTAGTCTGATGTCAATGCTCGTTGTCCCATGCTATATTATTATGTGAATCATCAGGTTCACCTTCAGTTTCGACGGTGTGCCATCAGGCCACTAGACAGGGTGGACCGACGGGTTCACCTCAGTTTCGACGGTGTGCCATCAGGCCACTAGACATGTGTGGACCGACGGGTTCACCTCCATGTTCATTTGTGTGGGTCATCAGGCCTACACCACAGTATTGACGGCGTGCCCTCAGGCCGCTAGGCATGGTGACGGGGCAGTTGGCCTACAGATCTAGGAATCCCAGTAGTGGGATTACTTACTGAGTTTTATACTCATTCAGTTGCAATTTCATGTTTTCAGGTAAAGGTAGGAATGGGCCGGCGGGCGACAGACAGAATTCGTGACCGGGCCAAATAGGGACACGAGGGAGCTTCCGCATTTCATTATTCATGATTATTTTTTTTATTTATTAAAATAAGTTGTCCAGTTAGTACTCGTGAGGAATTATTTCCTTTATTCTTTTATTCGTTAACTTTGTTGGTTTTGTATGTTTTGGGTACCCCGAGTCAAGAATTTCAACTATTTAAATTTAATGAAATTTTCTATATAATAAATCTTTTTTATTTTAGTTAAATATTAAAGGAGTCGTTTTGAAACGTATGCATGCATGAAGTAGCGATTCTTAGAAAGTCGGGTCGTTACAAATCGAATCGATAAATATATACAAATTAGAAAGTAATTGAGTTGTGCTCAATTTGGCGCCCTGCAGCCTCGAGCACCGCAAACCACTTTGATACTCACTAGAGTTACATGTGACAACAGACAGTTGTCAAAGGAATTACATTATAAATAGTTCAATTCAACCACCCCAAATGAGAAGAGTAAGTAATATCTCGAGGAGATACTCGACCTTATTTTTGTGTGCTTGGTTGAACTATATGATAGATATATGAACATGCAGTGGAAGCAAATTGGAATGAGTTACACTCTAACATGCTCAATTTTAAGGACAAACATGCATTAAGAAAAGGGAAAAACTGAAAGTTAGAATTACAACCTTTGAAACTCAAAATTCTCCCTTTTGATTCTTGATGGAATTGATCACCAACAGCTTGTGACTACCACAAGAGTCTTCTCTACTATTCTCTGGCCTTACATTGGATGGTGGGATCCAATTTCATGGTGAATTTGAGAGCATAATGCAATAGAAGAGAATTTGATTCTTTATGAGTTTTTGACAAAATTAACACTTAATTTTGCAAGTACAGCAACCCCAATCTCAGCATTTTGAATCCTATTATATAGAGGATCAACATGCATAAAGATTAAGCCAAAAAATGACAACAAATTGTGATTTTAAGTGGGATTAGTGTCACTTTTATGTGAACACACAAGCAAGCAACTTCTTTAATGGGAAAAACCAATTTTTCTTAAAAATGAATTTGAGAAATTCATTTTATATCTTCAAAAAATTAATTTTAAATAAAATAAAATAATTAATTAATTTTAAATAAATAAATAATATTAATTTAATATCCAATATTAAAATAATATTATTTTCACACTAATCCCGATTTTCTCGAAAAACTAGTTTTTCGAGTATGAATCTCTATTCATATTTTCTAATATTTAAATCGCATTTAAATATTTTCAACTCTGTTTATTGTTTAATTCAAAACTAAGCAATTAAACATTTTCATTATCGGATATGAATAACGTTTACTCCCTAAGCCGAATTTGAACGTTTCAATTTCTTTCACCACACTATCTAAAGTTTTATTCATTTGTGAGCTAGTAGAGGGACCTAATGGACCTACAGATCATGAGCTCCAATGATCCGAGATTAACCGGTCAAACTCTTTAACCTAGTTAACCAACATTCGTTAACTAATGAGACACTCCACTAAAGCCCGTAGCTGCACTCTCCTCACTGTAGATATATTTTTGTTCACTTGATATAACCATAATTAGTAAGTTGATCTTTCACAGGTTGTTCGTAATCACAGCTAGGTCAAAATTACCATTTTACCCCTGTGAATACATCTTGTTCCTTAAGTTCCACTGATCTTCTAATGAACAATTGGTTTGTGATTCTATCACTAAATCGAGTCCCTCTCGGACCAATGAGAGGCTGGAGCCCCTTGTTCAAGACTCGGAGTCAATACTTAAGGGAACAACCTATCTACTAACCCTACGTGGGGTAGGAGTGAATTCCGTGTCGCAGGGCTATATCCCAACTATCTACTCGGTCTTACCCTTGAAATGGGAGGCTTATTGAGTCGGCGTACTCAGGTCACTCTCACCCATGCAGATTTAAGGATAATCCTAAATAAATAGAAGTTCATAGTTAGCTCAGGATTGAGATTGAGTTACCTAGGCCATCTAGTTGAAATAGTCAGTGTTAACCGTAAACGGTGTTATAAAGTAATAGTGACTATTTCATGGTTTGGTTTTATACAAACTCATTGCATTGAATGCCCCCACTCACATGTCTTTACTTGAACAAGTCAAGATCACATCGTTTGTATCAAATATAAAGTAGGTTGCATTTAATAAGGTACCCAACCTAATCCCTATACTATAGACCGTTTTGGCTATTTACTTGAACTTGATCCACTTTTATGTCTCCACATATAGTTCAAGTATTCATACTGTAGCCATGAATTCTTAGTTTATTGGATTTAGGGTTATATTAACAATAATTCACATATTCAACCGTAAGTTTACTGAATAACCTCGATAACAACTTTATTGATAATAGAAAAACGTTCAATGTTTACAAACTACGAGTTTTAGGACATCAAACCCAACACTATACACTTCGTGTGCTAACTTAGGCATTAAATTGTGGTAGGCTCGGCACCACACCGGTGCGAAGAGCTTTCACGCAGGTCAACTCAGTAAGTGAAACTAGACTAGAAGAAGTGGACTGACAAATGATCCCGAGAGGGCCCATGACGCAATGAATTTGTGTGAGTTCAGCGCCAACATTTGGCTCGTTTATGGGGATGAAAATGGTCGATGAAAACCAGTCAAAATCTACTGAAGTCGGCCTCAGCCAATCTGACTCGACGAGGACACCATCAGAACGAATCCTTTCTTGTTGATAGTGAAGGTCAATGCTTAAGCGGGAAGACCTAAATGAGGAAGAGGAAACTATTTGCAGGCTAGATCCCAACATCGAGAGGACTGAGTCGGGCAATGGAGAATCAAGCCCCATAAAGGAACGCACCATCGAGGAGCAAAACCACCCTTTACGACGCTGTTATGGAAGGCGGTCAGGTCGCAAAAAACTCCAATTAGGGCCCCACGAGCTAACCCCACGTCCAACGTTTTCTCCAGCTTCCAGGCAGAAATGACCCAATCTGTTGCCTGAATGGAAGCTTTGTCAAAGGCCATATTCTGCTACCATGACGGGAAGGGGCTACCAACGCGATCCTTGCACGTGACCCCAAGAAGGGAAAGGTGAAGGCTCATAACTCGAGCCAACCCTCTCTTGAAAGACGCGCAAGACAGTGTCTGAGCCTTTTTCACGAATGATGTCATGGTGGAGGAGCTTCCTGAACGCTTTAAACTTCCAGTCATCAAGGAATACGATAGAACACTTGACTCGATTGAACATGCAAAGACTTACCAAATACTATAGGGCACATGAGACTTTTTTTATAAAAAAAAATGAATATAAAGATTAAACTATACAATAACAATGGCATCGATGTGAAGCATAAATTTTAGGCCCTAAACTTTAAAAAGTTTAAACTTCGTGTATCACGCCTATTATATATTTAAAATTATTCACATATTTATTCATAGTATTCAAAATTTGAAAGTCAAGGTCAAATTTATATTTAATAAATTCATGATTAAAGAGGTCAAGCTTCAAAGATCTATTTAATATAAAATTAAAGTTTTGAAAACTTATGAGACTTTCTTAAAAGTTTAGAGATGTATTAAGCACAAAACTAAAAGTATTTAGGTTAAATTACAAGTTTAACTATCAAACTTTTAAATTTGTGTAAAAAAGGTTTTTGAACTTTCAATTATGCAAATAATTAAGTCTCTAAATTTTTGTTTGAAAAAACTTGAATTTTAAAATTGTTATTATATTTTTTTTCAAACTTTCAATTTTGTGTCTAATAAAGTTTAGAATTTTACATGTATCTAATATGGAAATGGTATATTCACCGTTATATATATGTTTGAATATTGAATAGGTTATCGATCTATTAGCTGCAAAATTGATTTCAAGGACCTATTAAGACTTACTTGAAAATTTAGAGATTAAAATGTTAATTTAACCAAATTTTTATTAAACATAATTCAACATTGAAGACTAGAGTTGTAATTAATAGGGGGATTTTTAAAAATAGAAAAACAAGGAAAACTATTTACACAAAATAGCAAAATTTTTAGATAGTTGTGATAGACGCTGATAGTGATAGACGCTGATAGAAGTCTATCAGGGTCTATCAGTAATAGAAATGATAGAAGTATAGATGCTGATACAAGTCTATCAATGTCTATCTGTGTTTTTTTTTTTTTTTTTTTTTTGCTATTTTCTATAAATAGTTTGAAATTTTTTCTATATGTAAAAATTTTCCTAATTAATAATAGGGCAAAATGCATTTTTGGTCCTTGTGGTTTGAGGTTAATATTTATTTGGTCCTTCAAGTTTCAAAACAGACACTTTAGTCCTCTAGGTTGGAAAAATAGTTCTAAATGGTCCCTAGTTTGATATTGACCGTTAGTTGACTAACAGAAAATGATGTGGCATATGGAGTAAATTTTTTTTCCCTAATTGTTTATATTAATTTGAGTTGGTGGCTTTATCCCCCCGCCGCCCACCCCCAGCCTTTCCCTTCTCCATGGGTCTTCTCGTCGAATAGAACTGAAAAAAAAAAACACAGGGTGTGGGCGCAGAGATTTAAGGTCTTTGGATGCCATCATCATCCTGCTCTTCCCATTGTTGTTTTTCGTATTTCATCATCGTCTTATGATGTATCCTGGCCAAGCACAATTACAAATTTACAATTGAACTAACTTTTGGGAGATGCAAAGGAAAGAATAAAAACCTAGAAATAAGTAATTAATTGATTGATATATTTTACACAGAATGTATGAGTTGAATAATTGAATTGGTTGAGAAATGCAATGGTAAATAATGGTTAATAAGGAAAGTATTGATAGAACTGTGGTTAGCAAACTACAGTGACTGAGGGACCAAATGTGCTCTCTTGCTCGTTCTTCCATTGATTGCAGGAGCTCCATACCTCTGGTTCGTTGTCATTTTGCCCAATCTCCGATGGCAGCAAATACCCACCGGAGGGGAAGAAGAAACCACTGTTATCGTGTGGGGAAGGTAAGAGAGAGAAATAAAAAGATAAAATAAACCCACATAAGTTCAAATTAATAATAATACAAATTAAAAAATAAAAATAAAAATACTCAATATGCCACATCATTTTTCCGTTAGTCAAACTGACGGTCAAGATCAAGTCATGGACTATTTAGAACTATTTTTTAAATGAGGACTAAAGAGTTTGTTTTTTAAACTTAAGGGATCAAATAGACATTAACCTCAAATCTTAGAGACCAAAAGTGCATTTTGTCCTTAATAATATATACATGTGTGTATCTATATATGTATGGCTTAAATTTTTTTTTTTTTGCTTGTGAACTCATTTTTTTTCTAATTCGGTCCTTGAATTATCAACGAGTTTATTTTAATTCTTAAATTTTTTAATTTGTATCATTTTGTTCCCCAAACTTTAAAATTATTTATGCTGGTCCTTTTTACTTTTATATATAAAAAAAATTATTCTTACTTTTTATTTTATTTTTAACAAATTAATGATGTATAGTATATTTTAGTATGCATATTAATATATTGATAAAAACATAATTTCAAGCTAAATAAGTTAGAGATCAATTTTGGAGAGAGTAGTTTTAAGATAGAAAAGTAACCTAACAATCAAAAAGGGATGAAAATGATTATTTTTTTCAAAAGTTTAGAGATGGAATAATACAAATTTAAAAATTTATGGATAAAAATAAATATTTTAAAAATTTTGGGATGAAAATAAAATAAATCCAAAAGTTAAGGTCCATTTGATAACGTTTCCGTTTCCTGTTTCTTCTTTTTTTAGAACAAAAAACAGGAACATGTTTGATAACTATTCTTGTTTCCTGGTTCTTGAAAAAAAAAATAAACAGAAACAGAAACTCATTTGATAACTATTTCTTGTTTCTTGTTTTTTTTTTTTTAATAATATAATATAAAAAAAGAATATATGTCATACATTAAATATCGAAAAAAATATTATAAAAAATTTGTGTCATCTAATACATGTAAGTCTCGATGACAACTAAATATAATAACAAAGTTGTGTCATAACCTTCATATATGTTGCCCAAATTTGATCGGTGTTGTCATCTCTAATTCGAGTCATTTGTCTTAAGTGATGTCGAGTCCAAATCCAACTTAATTATATTATTATGTAAATTTTGTGATTGTAAAATATTAAAGTAAAGCTAAATGAATGTCTTAGTCAACAAAATTTATATAATGTAAAATTCTACTCGATTTCATATATACTAAAAATATTAAAATTAAAATAATATATAAACATGCATATTGCAAATTTTAATACTCAAAAGTTGAATTATAAAAACAAATTAATATACAAATTGAAAATTAAAATAATATATAAATCTAATTATTGGAGAATTTTTAAATTCAAAATTAAAATATAAATATAAATATAGCAAACTTACTTTTATAAATAGCAAAATTAATAAATAAAATATAAAAGATGGAAATAAATATAAAACAAAAAAAAAAATTAAAGTACCCATCTTTGAAGTTGAAATGTGAAATGTAAAAAAAAAAGTAAACATATTGAAAATTAAAATAATATATAAATATAAATATTAGAGAATTTTAAAATTAAAATAAAATATAAATATAGTAAACTTATTTTTGTAAATAACAAAATTAATAAATAAAATATAAAAGATGGAGATAAATATAAAAAAAAAAATTAAAGTGTCCATCTTTAGAGTTAAAATTTAAAATATAAAAAAATTAATAAACTTATTGAAAATTAGAATAATATATAAATATAAATATTGAAAAATTTTAAAATTCAAAATTAAAATAAAATATAAATATAGTAGAATTAATTTTGTAAATAACAAAATTAATAATGAACACACAACCAAGAAGCAGAAAAATGTAACGGGCATGCATGACTACCAATGAGCAAAGAATAAATTTTGATACATAAGAGATATAATATTGTATAAGATAGAAACGAAATAGAGAAAAACTATTTTCTCAAATTTGACTCCATTTTAAAAAATGTTTCTCAAATTTTAGAAACAAAAAATGAAAACAATTATCAAACAAGTCAGTTTCTTAAAAAAAAAAAAAAAAAAAAAAATACAAAACAGAAAATAAAAACGAAAACAAAAACACGAAAAGTTATCAAACGAGTTGGGAATTGAAATTTAAAGGCATATATAAAAGAGAACCGCGTGATGTAAAGGTTGTTTCTTCCTCGGGTCTCAATACGAAGAAATAAATTCCTCTGAAACCCCATTGTGTAAATATCACAGCGCACCGCCAGATCTCACTCTCCACACCAATGGCTTCTCCACCGACACTTCCGATTTCAGGTCCTCAGTCGGCTGCTGGAGCTCCATCTCAGCCACCCATCGCCACTCCTGCCTTCCGTGCTTTTCTCTCTCGTTTAACCTCCTCCGTCCGCCAAGGCTTCTCCCATCGCCGCCCATGGTCGGAGCTTGTCGATCGGAGTTCTATGGCTCGTCCGGATAACCTTTCCGAAGCCTATTCCCGGATCCGCAAGAACTTCTCATACTTTCGTGTCAATTACATCACCCTCTTTGGCCTTGTTCTCGGTTTTTCTCTTCTCTCCCACCCGTTTTCTCTCTTGACTCTTCTTTCACTTCTCGCGGCTTGGAGCTTTCTCTACATTTTCCGTCCTTCCGATCAGCCGCTGGTTATTCGTGGCCGTACTTTTTCCGATTTTGAAACGTTGGTCGGGTTGGGGGTTTTGACTGTCATTGTAGTGTTTCTCACTAGTGTTGGATCGCTCCTGATTTCGACGTCGATGATTGGATTGGCCATTGTGTGCATTCACGGTGCGTTTAGGGTTCCAGAGGATCTCTTCCTTGACGACCAAGAGCCTGTAAATGGAGGATTCCTGTCATTTCTCGGTGGCGCCGCCTCCGCTGCTTCAGCCGCAGGTCCTGCAATTGCAGCGCGTGTATAGCCAGATCCTGATCGGCGCCTGGTGAACGAACTGATGGCAGTTTGATTATCGGTTAGGCTTACCTGTTGTACTCTCTTCAGTTTGAATTCTTGTGATCTGTAAGAACTGGATTAGGGTTTGTTCTCTCATAATGTAGATTGTACCTGAAGATGCTGCAAATTTACATATCAAATTTTTGTTTAGTTGCGCTATATACAATATAGTGAATTGGAGTCTGTATTACTTAGGGCGATTATTACGCAATTCTTTTACTATAATCTCTCATTTCTTTAGATAACGCTTGAACCCCGTTATCATGTACGTTGCTACTATGGTCATGTTTAATTTCAGATCTTGTTTTCTTCTGATGGAATTCAAAGTATGTCAATTGTTCGGTTAGCATGGAACTGTTTCCTTTCACGTTACTCTAATTATGTAGTTGGTGGTTACATGAAAGGGTGAATATGATTGTGTACTGCGCTTCAAATCGTATATTACCTATATTCTTTTATGTCTATTTGCAGGGTTTGGGTGGTGGGGGCTTCTGGTAAGGGGTTACACTGTCATTTATGTTCATCTTCAGATTGGATTTCTTTGAAGTTAGTGAAATTGATAATTGCTTGCTCTTCAGATTATCTATTTGGGATCTTTCATAGTTTTACTTTCATTCAACATCACTTTCTTCTCTGACCTCTCTACTTGTCATGCATTCTATTTTACAGTAGAAAATACGAATCATTTTTACTTGAATCAATATTTTGTGGAGGGGTTCAAGTCGTCTTAGAATGTATAATGTAAGCTAATCTTTTTATTAGTTCTTTCCTTTGGTAGCGGTACTTCTCTTTCAGGCTTATAAGTCATTTTGTTTTTGGAACAGCAATCAGTATTTGAAGAAATTGTTTAAGTGGTTAGATTTTGTACTTTGTTGTATGTGAGTTTTGCTTTGAGGTTAGAGCCATTCTTTCAAAATATGGAATATACATTGTCCTTTGTTATAGCTTGCAGGTGCAGAGGAAGGTAGTGAATACATATGTGAAGTGTGATAGTGAGAAGATGTACATTGTAAGGCTGAAAGGACATGGTAGCTAATGAGAAAATATAACAAAAGATATTGCAAAAATATATATGTGCAAGACGTAGCAATAAGAGTGAGAAAATCATATGCAGAGGGGAGTGATTGTGAGAATTGAGTAAGTGGAAAAATGTATTAGAGCGGTCAGTAGTTTATAGAAAATGTAGTTTGGCTGAAATGTTTTGAGTAATGAGAGTTGTGTCGAAATAGAGTTATGAGAATGAAAAGTGTAAGGGTGACCGTATATTTTTGTGCCCTATGTCTATCTCACTTTTTAATCCCATCCTTGATTCTTAATTCACATGTTTACTGCTTTTTCTGACTCTGAGGATTTGTTTGAATTGAAAGTACCTCATGTTTTGGTTTAGTAAGTTGGATTTGCCTATTATACAACCAGAACCTTACCAATTTCACATGGCCTCACCAAAATAGCTTATTTGGCTAGAATTGGATTGTGTTGTAGACGAATGAAAGTATACTGTCATGTCCTATCACTTGCAACCCAAAGTGGAGTAGTCTGAGGGTTTAGGAACATTATAATACTCAAAGTGCCAACATGCATGCAAGTGCTGGGAAGTGTTGAGATCATGCATTGTTTCTACATAGTTTCCCCTTAAATTTGTGTTGATTTGGGAACAAGCATGGACCAGGTTGATTGATTGACAATTTTCTTTTTACTGTTAGGATGAAGAGCATCAATTATAGTTGACTCAGGATAACTTTAGTCACATGGTATTAGAATTTATAGCTTGTTTAAATACTAAATAGGCTTAGAGAGCTTGACTAAATCATATGGATGTAGAATGTACCTTTTTCCTGTCTGATTTGAGTAGTTGAAAATCTTATAAAAATGGGTCACTCTTCCTTCTCCACCTTTCTTCCCTTTTCTCTTGGAGTTCAGCTTGGCCCTTGGAGGAGTTGCAGAAAACTTATCAGGTTTTCAACACATTTGAGTCTTTTCTCGTACTTGTTGCCAACGACATGGTACAATTGTATCCAAGTAGTTTGATGCAATTCCAGTTGTAAAGGTTCAATCAATGTCTTTACAGTTCTCGTCTGTGTTCTTGGATGTGTTCCATTGATATCTAGAACCTTGAAGTAGGGAAAAAAAGGAAAAACCTCCTATCTATGAGAATGTCAAGACAAGTATGTTAGAGTAATAGAGTATTTCAGAGCACTACTCTCTTTTCATTATCTTAATGAGATGTTTCGTATCATTTTTTTTTTAAAAAAAAGCATGTTGGAGTAGTAGATGGGGGTACACTTTGCTAAATGGATATGGCGAAACCTCTCTACTTATTACATGTAGAGATGTCCACGGGGCGGTGCCGGAGATGGCTTCTCTGTTCCCATCCTCACTACCAATTTCACTTCTCATCCCCACGAACTTCTCCACGAGGTCGGGGGATTCCCCCTAAAGAATTCGCGAGGATCGGGTTCCTCGCAGGCAATTATTTCTTGTTTGCATTTTTTTTAAAAAAAATTAACTAACTTAAATCATCATTATGATTTTTTTTACTTAAATAGTTAAGTTTTTCACTCATATGTAACAAAGGTATGATTAAAATGTTTAATTTTCATAATTTCTAAAAATTAAAATTTAAATATTAAAACAACATATCATAATCTCAACTTAATAAAAAATGTATATCAAATAAAATTTATATATATATATATATATATATAATCGGGGCGGGGATGGGAACGAGGGTAGGGAATATAATCCTTGTCCTCGTCCTTGTTTAGTCAAGGAGAAAAATTTCTTCCCGCTCCCTCCTCCATTCTCGGTCTAATTGGTGATTTCCTACATTGTTTAGGGCGGGTCTCCATGTGCTATAGATTAAATAGACATCTCTAATTACATGGCTCTCTTTAAAATGCGTTGTTGATGCTCACGTTTGAGAAATCATATAAGAACTTTATGTGGAAAGGTGACACTAATTAAAAGAGGACATACCTTGTTCGATGGGATAAAGTCATCAAACCATTATTGTATGGGGTCTTGGCATCCAAGTATTGGGTGAAAAAAACAGAGCACTGCTTGCTAAATGGATATAGAGATACCACCATGAGTACAGTGTATTATAGAAGTTGGTTATTGATGCGAAATATGGGGATTTCCCATTAAAATCCAGGCCAAACAACTTCTCCTCATCTATTAAAGGGCCATGGAGAAATATTCGGATGCAACAGAACTTGATTCATAAAAGATTGGTAGTGGAGCAAATACTTTTCTCTGGCATGATCGTTGGCACCAAAATTGTAATGACTCGAGCTTAGGAGGGTGACATGAATGAATTGAGATCACATCTAAATGAGAGAGATCTTGAGAATATGAATGTATGGTTAAGAAACGCGCACCTTCCTTTTCAGTTGCTCAATCATAGGAACTTCAAAGCTAAGCGTGCTTAACTTGGAGCAATTCTATGTTGGAGACCTCTTGGGAATTTTTTTAGGAAGTATGTGAGCGAGGACAAAGCATGCTGAAAGGACTCGTGTTGGTTTTTAAGGATAATAAGCAAAGATGACGTTGCTAGGTCGCGGAGGATGCAGGGAAATGACAGGGCCATCCGGATTTTGAATCTTAGGCTTGAGGCATTATAAGAATTAACATAGATGGTGCATCATTCATCGGAGAAAGACGAGAAAATTGAGGACCGAATTAGCCTTATGAATAACTTAAATTCGATCCAACGAGTGTAGAATTTAGACACGAATGGCTCCTTCACTACAAAATCTCTTTCTCACGATTTGATGAGTAATAATAGGGATGATCCCACACACTTCATGAAGCGATATGGAATGTCATTTATCTAAAAGATCAATTTCTTTGTCTGGGAAATTAGCCACAATGCCATAAACACACGTGATAAAGTTGCAAAGGAGATATCCATCATTTCACGATAGTGCTGTTTAATTTGCAAAGTTACGTTGATTATGAAACACCATCTCATCTCTTCATTTAAATGCCCTAATGCCAACAGATTTATGAAGGAAATTACTCTATCTTTTGACAGCACTCCCGATGAGATTATTAGTCTCTTTACATACACACTATGATTAGCCAACCCTTCCACGATGGAAAACGGATAATGTGGATGTATATATTCAGAGCATTTTTTTGGCAATCATGGAAGAAAAGAAACAACTCGACTCTACAACAGAGAGCACATATGACCTTTTTTAGGAATATCATCTTCGAGCAAATGTACCTCCTTTTTCAATTCTTATAGTCTCTCATCACGAAGATTTAACTCTAATGGTTTGGGTGAATTTGCCCATCTTTTGTAAATTTCATACATTAATGAAATTGTCTCTTATAAAAAAAATAAAATAAAATAATAGGATAAAATACACTTTTGGTTCCTAAGGTTCGAGCTTAGTGTCTATTTGGTCCGTTCTCTTTAGTCCATGAGGTTTGAAAAATAATTCTAAATTGACCGTTAGTTGACTAACAGAAAATGACATAACAGTGATGAGCAAATTTTATATTTATTTTTTTACTATTATTTTATCCTCTTTTTTCTCTCTTCTATATTTCCCTTCCCTTCTTTCTCATTCAAACAACACTTGTGATGGTGTATATAAATTTTTTTCAAAAACAAAACCCACAAGATTTTAAATATCAAACAAAGGGGGTTTCCCTTGTATTTATTTGTCCCTTTTCTCTTCTTGTTCAAACAATACTTCTGGCCATGTTGTTATAGGCTATTTCTTTTTTAATCTTCTTTTTATTTCATTTTTTTCCAATTAAGTTCCCAATTTTGATATACTGAACAAAATGGAGAAATTTTTCTTTCAATTTTTTAGATGTGGGTATTAGATTTAATTGGAGGGTTTTGGAGGAAGAAAAGTCGAGATGAAAAGGAAAAAAAAAAAAAAGATTTTGAAAATGTTACAGAAATAGCAAGATTTAGATTATATGGAGGAGAAAAATAAAGGTAAATAATCACCTAGGCTTCCAAGGAGAAAAGAATGGAGAGAGAGAAAAAGTGAAGAATAAAAAGAAAATGGAAAAAAATGTTATGTCAATAAAATAATATAAAATTTGACTAGTTATTTAGAATTGTCCACCTCATTGTTGTTAGGTCATTTTTTTTTGGTTAGTCAATTAATGGTCAACTTTAACCTAGGGATCATTTAGAATTATTTTCCAAACCTCGAAATTAAAGTGAACGTTTTGAAACTTTAAAGACCAAATAGACACTAAGATCAAACTTCAAGGACTAAAAGTGTATTTTGCCCAAAATAATAATAATAATAATAATGGGAAGTTTTAAAAACAGAAAAATTAGGTAAACTATTTACACAAAATAGCAAAATTTTTAAATAGTTGTGATAGACGCTGATAGAAGTCTATCAGGATCTATCAGCAATAGAAATGATAGAAGTCTATCACTGATAGATGCTGATAGAAGTCTATCAATGTCTATCAGTATTTTTTTTGCTATTTTATGTAAATAGTTTGACATTTTTTTTATTTGTAAAAATTTTCCTAATAATAAATAGTAGATTGGAGCACCCGGGTTGTTTGGGAGGCTAGAATATAATCAGATTACTAGGAATCAGAGGAGTATTGGAATGCGTGAGGAATCAAGAGCGAAACGAAAATAGGATCGTGAAGTATGAAAACGGTGAGAAAGAGGGTTGGGTTGACAACGGCCGAAACAGAATGATTTTTATATTATAAATCGGGCCTAAAAATGCTCAATCCAAACATGAGTTTTAGATTACATTATAATACAATACAAATTCATTCTATTATGGTCTCCAAACAACCCTCGTGACATTTGTAATATTCATCAATGAAAGCCTGGTATTTTATAAAAATAAAAAGGAGCGTGATAGCTGATTAGCATGTACAATAAGAACTATTCACTATTGTATTTCTGGAAAAATAATTAGTGCATCCGTTCCTTCATTTTATTCCTCTTTGAAAATTGAATTTTTTTTAAATGTATTTAAAATGAAATTTGAATTACTATTTTATTTTGAGAAATTACTATAAACAAAAAAAAATATCAAACTATTTACAAATATATAAAATTTTTATTGTCTATCAGTGATAGACTGCGATATAATTCTATCGCTCTCTATCGCTCAAGCAAATAAATTATATCGTTCACCGCTCAAGCAAATAAATTACATCGCTTGAGCGATAGAAAACGATAGAATTCTATCGCGGTCTATCACTAATAGACTATAAAATTTTTCTATATTTGTAAATAATTTAGCTCATTTTTCTATATTTGAAAACAACCCTTTTTATTTTTTATAATTATTAATTTTTTAATTTTAATTTAAGTGTTAATTTTTTAAAATATAAAATCTTGAATAAGTAAAGAAAAATGATAAAAGGTGTTTCATAAAATATTATTTAGTTACTACGTTTTAATTAATTAGAAATATAAAAAGAACATTCTAGTAATCATCTATATTTTATGACTACATTTCCATATATAAATATAGATGATGGATTTTTTATTACGGTTGCATTCAACTCGTAGTAAACACCACTAAAGAGTTTCATTATGATTAAATCAGATTTTTATTATGGGTACGTAAACATGGCTTAAAATAGAAATTACAAAGAGAGTTGGGGAAATTTGAGTTAACTCTAAGATTGCTAAATATTAATAGTACTCTTAAACTATGTTATTTACTTTAAAAGTACTTCTATTCGTTCAAAAATTGATAAAACTTTCCTCGACCTTTCATAAAACATCATTACTAGATTATAAATCTTTAAGAAATTCAAAAGAAAATTAGGACCTGAAATAGTGTGACCATGATTTATAATGGTGTTACGATCTAAATTTATATTTTAGATTAGCACCACACTATTTAAGGTTTTGATTTTTGTTAAAAATTCTACAAAAAAAAAAAAATAATAATAATAATAATAATAAATAAATAAATAAATAAATAGTTGTGAAACATTTATTGAAGATGTTGACAATTTATGGTAGCTTCTTTTCTTTTAAGTGAAAGCTTAAAAATGGTTTTACGATGATGCCCTTAAGCAAATTGCAAAGGCAAAATGCTAGGAGATGAGGGTTACAACGTGCAAACTTATTCTAAATGTTTTCGAATATTTGTAGAGATGGAGAGAAATGTTTGTAAAGTAATTAGAGCCTTTCTATAACAACGTGTTCCACTAATTAAAATTCTATGCAAATATTTGCATATAAATGAATCATTTTTTTTTTTTTTAAAATACGCATATAAATGAATCTAATTTAAGGGTTTACAGGTATCATTTGATAATGAATATGATTGTCTTATTATGGTACTCTGACAATGAGTAAATTTTATATTGTAGGATAAAAAATACTTTTAAACTTTCAAAACTTTCAAAAATATCCTTAAACTTTCTAAAAAAAAGTTAAAAAATATTCTTACTGTTAGTTTTGGATGAAATCTTTAATGTTTGGTTAGTTTTGGATGAAATCTTTAATGTTTTGTTTAAAAAATACCCTTAAACTTTCAAAATTTTCAAAAAAAATCTTGAACTTTAAAAAAAATTTAAAAAAATATCATTATTGTTAGTATATGAAAACAAACCGTTTATATTTCGTTAACGAAATTTTCTTAAGTTTCATTAATTAGGGGTGTACATGAGTCGGGTTGGGTTGGGTTGATGGTGGTTTTTGGACCAATGGGTTGGTAACCCAAAAGAACCAAATAAAGTCTCCAATCCAACCCTTAAAATTCGGGTTTGGTTGAGTTGGGTTGTCCGATTATTTCTTATTTTTTTCTTTTTAATTAAAAATATATAAATTTATCTACAACACATAACTAATAACTAAAATCTCATAAAATTCAAAATGTTAAATACCAAATATCTATGATATTTATTAGAAACTTTAAATAAAGACAAATAGCATAACAATTTTAAAAGAAAAATATTAAAATTCACAAATTAATCAATACAAAGTAATTAAATTTTAAACAAAGAAATATATATATATATATATATATAGAAAATTCGGGTTGGGTTGGGTCAACCTAAATTCTTTTTAGCCAACTCGTGACCTAACCCAACCCAACAAAAAAAAAAATTGTAACCCAACCCAACCTAACTCTTACATTTTGGGTTGGGTAGTTTGGGTTGTTCGAGTTGTCAGGTCATTTGAACACCCCTAGCATTAATACTCTTAGCCTGACAAACAAATATTCTTACCATTAGTATAGGGATCAATTTGTTTAAAGTTTTTTTTTAGTTCGAAAAGAATCAATTTTAAAACAAATTATATAGATATCTTTTTTTTTTTTTTTTTTAGATTCTCTCTTTTTTCTCCTATTTGTCTAATTCTTACACCAATTTTCTAACAACAAAATATAAACCAAAACCTCAAGTTAAAACACAAAATCTCACAAGATTCTAAATTCAAATCTCCCATTAAAACTTACCAAAATGATAAATAGCGAATTATAAAAAGGACAAATTTGGCTAGTTACACACATTTCGATTACTAATGTATAACCTTGTTAAAACACATGAGACCTAAGGTCCCCTGGGTGCTTCCATTATTCTCTTTCTTTTTGTTATAAATATATACCTTAATTGAACGGGACACTTTTTTTTAATGAGATAAACAAATGGTCAAACAATTAGCAAGAAGAAGAGTAAGAGGGGAGAAAAAATAGATAAAATAGAGAAGTGTTAGGTATTGGAGTAGGATAGGGAGAGAAAATGAAAGAGGGAGATAATGGGGTTTAGATAAATTTTTTTTTTTTCTTTAAGATAAGGGGTACTAATGCAACTTTTTGAAGTTTTGGAGATATTTTTGCAATGAGATATTAACTATTTAGGTTCATATAGTAAATGTATTTTTTAACTTTTTTTTTTTTTTTTTTGTAAGTTTAAGGGTATTTTTGAAAATTTTGAAAGTTCAAGGGTATTTTTTAAATAAAACTACAATTTTTATCCAAAATTAATGAAAAGGATATTTTTTTAACTCTTTTTGAAAGTTTAAGGGTATTTTTTAAACTTTTAAAAGTTTAGTAGTATTTTTGACATAAAGTGCAAAATTCAAGGGCATATTTTTATAATTTAGCCTATATAAAAAGAGAGTTACTTTTTTAGTCTCTAAGTTTTGAAGAGTAGATGTATTTAGTCTTAATTTTCAAAATGTAACTTTTAGACTTCAAGTTTTTAAGAATGAGTGTGTTTGATCCCTAAGTTTTTTAAATAATTTAAAATGTCATATAATTATTTTATATACCAAAAAAATTACTTCAAAGACCTTTTTAACTTATTTTTTATAAACTCGGAGACTTAAAAAATATATTTTGAAAACTCACTTATTCTTAAAAATTTAACGACTAAATTGATACAATTTCCAAACTTATGAACCAAACACGTATATTTTTTCAAAATTTAGAAGCTAAAATGGTAACTTTTTCTAAACAAAATTAAATGTTTAAAAGTAATATATATATATAAGAGAATTCAAACTGATATAATTTTTATATATTTTTTAAAACTAAGTAGGAGACCCACACAAAACCCCAAAAACTATGAATATATAAAATTAACAAGCAACTATAACTACATTAAACAAAAGAAGACAACATGAATAGAAATTAATTATTTTATATTTTGAATCAAACAAAGTGAATATAATATAATATAATGGAGTTTTTTTTTTCTTGAAAAATAAAATAAAATAAAAACATAGCATCAAACAAGCCAATTTGAGTCAGTTTAAAAGAGTAAAAGCCAAACTGAACTGAACTCAAAAACTTTGATACTAATCTCTTCTCTTTCATACTTTCTAATTTAACTCTTTCCTAGGAAGTATCTTCTCATGTCCTTCCTAGTAGGTCCCATTATCTAAAACAAACATAACCCTTCAACTTAAGGATGGATATTCAAATTGCAAATATTAAACCACTTTTTAAAATTGAACCAAACCAAACTGAATCGAAAGCTTAGTGAAACTGGAAAAATGTGGTTCGATCCTGTTTGTAGAAATCTTGAAATTAAATTTATTCAGTTCGGTTCGATTTCAGTTTCAAAAGTCGAATTTGAAACAAAATAAGATCGTTTTTAATTAAAAATATATATACATATTGTTTTTAAAAAAAATAGCAAAACTGAATTCAAAACCTAGCGGTTTGGTTTGACTCGATAAATCACATGCAAAAATTTTAAAATTTTCAATTTGGTTTGGTTTGACCACCAAACTGAACCGTTTCCACTCCTACTTAAACTATACACATTTGATTAATCTACTTTTGTTCAAATAAGATCTAGTTCTTGTATACTAAAATTTGTAATGATTTAGTCATAAATTAGTAAATATTAATCTTTTGGTGTACAATTATTTTGTGTTTGTGGTTTAAAATGTATCAATCTACCTACATAAAGCAGTTTCATTACACTTTAATGAATCTGATTGTAACATACTAATGTTTAAAGACGATTAACATAAGCATAACATTGCCATTAATCTATTCCTACTAAGGGTGTGCTTTAAACATTTTAAACAAAAAGAAATTACTTTTTGAATAATTTAGATTTGTTCATAATTATTTTCTCAATAATCAATTTAAGTAGGATTATAATAGAACGATAATTGGTATGTACTATTTTTTTATGGAGTAAGAGGTCCAAATCTTTATATCTCATTTTTGTTATACTAAAAAATGAAACAAAATGAAAGATCCATATAACTTTAAATATATAAATATATATATATATATAGATATTGAAATTAGAATTCAAATTAATGAAATTAACCTTTTAAGTTAAAAATTAATAGGTAAAAATATCATTTTAGTTTCTGCCTTTTTTGTTTCATCCATTTTAGTCACTATACTTTCAATAAATTTAAAATTTAGTTCTTATATTTTCAATAGATCTTAAATTTAATTCTCCAAAGTTAATTTTATCGAAATTGGTTAGATAATAATAATAACTTTATAGGAAAAAAAAAGACATTATGTAAATACATTTTAACAATATATAAAGTGTTGGGTTTTATGCCCTAAAACTCGTAGATAGTAAATGTTGTATTTTGACCGTCATTAATAAATGATTATTCATTATTATTCAATAAATGTTATTGATTATTTTATCTTATTTTAATAACCCTAAAATCCAATAAACTAACATCTCAGGCTATTTTATGAGTCTTGAACAATATGTAGAGACATATAGAGATTAATGTTCAAGTTACAGCCTAAAGGGTCTATAGTATAAGGATAGGGCTAGGTACCTTATCCTGGTAACACTATGGATACGGCCCGCTTTGTATTTAATACAAACGCAATGATCCAACGCGTTCGTGTAGGAGACATGCGAGTGGGGGTATCCTATGCAATGAGGTTGCATAAGACTGAACCACGAAATAGTAACCACTAGATGTAACTCCGTTGACTGGTTAGGTTTCTATTTCAATAGGTTGACCTAGGCAACTTAGTCTTAATCTTGAGTATATTATGAACTCCTGTTCACGAGAGATTGTCCTTTGATCTGTATGGGTGAGAGTGGCCCGTTTTTCGACTCGATATGCCTACCATTTTGGGGACAAGACTAAGTGGGGAGCTGGGAACATAATTATACAAGATGGATTTCATTCATTCCTAACTTTAGGGTAAGTAGATAAGTGTTCCCTTAAGTGGTGTCTCCGGGACTTGAACAAAGGACCCTATCCTCTCACTAGCCCGAGAGGGGTTTCTGTTTGATGGTTGGACCATAAACAAGTTGTTCATTAGAGGAGCGCTGGTACTTAAGGATTTAGAAGTAACCCAGGGGTATAACGGTAATTTGACCCAGCTGGTGTTACGAACACTTGTGAAGGACTAACTTGCTGTTATTGGTCTATGTCCGTGGACACAGAAATATATCTACAGTGAGAAGAGTGCAACTGTGGGTCTTTAGTGGAGTGTACCCACAGTTAACGAATATTGATTAATGTGGTTAATGAGTTTAGCCCGTTAATCTCATATCGTTGGAGCTTCTGATCTGTAGGTCCATTAGGTCCTCTTCCTAGCTCGTAAAGAATATTGAGGTAATTTATTCTCGGTTGAAATTTGAAAAGTTCAATTTTACTAAGGGAAAAGTATAATGTATAATGATACATTATAATATAAAGTTTATTTTACAAATTAAACTTTATAGTATAAATATAATTTTGGATATGATTCAAAGTTAATTTGTAAGAGAATTAAATATTTGAAATTGTTCAATTTTTTTTTTTTTTATATGAATTAGATTTTTATTAAAACTATAGGTTAAAATTAATGTGCATTAGATGTACATTAAAACTATAGGTTAAAAAATGTATTTGAATTTGATTTGAAGTTATTTGAATTTGATATTAATTTGGTAATTAATTAATTGGAGAATTAATTAGTTATTTAGTTTAATCTAATTTAATTAAATTAATTGAATTAAAACTATAGGTTATGTGAGAGATGTTCATTTAAATATGATTTAAATGAATTGATTAATTAAATTAGATTTAATTAATTAAATTAGTTGTAACTCCCTGGAGAGTTACTTAATACGTGGGAGTTTCCCATTTTCTCTCGCTCCCTTATATAGCATCTAACAGAAAAGAATTGAACAATTCATTCTCTCAACCAAAAACAAATTCTCTGCGTTTTTTTTCCTTGCCAAAAGGTTCCCACAAACATTTCCTCAAGATTCAGAGAAAATGAAGGTCTCCAAGTAGTGGTGACACGTAAGTTTTTTTTCTCTCATTTTTTTGTATTCTATATGCTTAACCTAGATTATTTTAGTTTTTTTTTTTTACCAATGTAGAAGTATTTCAAAATTTTTAAAATTAATTTTGAGATACAATTTTGATACGTTTCCGTTGTGCTTAGGTTATAAAGAGGATGTTGATATAAACTTTTTATGGAGAAAAATTAACAATAAACTAATCGAATTAGGTTAAATAATATATAAAAAAAAGGTCCCTAAATTATGGGGTTGGTTTCCATTATACCCCTAGACTTTGAAAATTTCCATTTTAATTTTATTTCAAAACAACCCTTCTAGGCTTTTATCATTAAATTTTGTAAACAAAAAATTTGTATCTATTTTTGTGAGTAACTCTAAAAACATATATGGAAGAAAATACATACACATGATATATATGTGAACTATACATATTCTCTTCTTCCTTCTTTCACTCTTGCCTCCAATTTTCTATTCTTTTGTTTATAATTTTGTTTCGCTACTCTAACTCCCAAATTTACTTTCCGTATTTACTTCCCGTATGTGTTGAAATTTGTTTATTTAAACAACACATAAACATACACACACTTCTTCAAAGTTATTTTGAATAAATAAATAAATCAAACTTAAGTAGTTAAAATAAAACTTTTTAAAGTTGAATAGTATAATTGAAATTAACATTGTAGTTTAGATTATTTTTATTATTTAACTACCAAATTTAAAAATTATTTTTAGTCTCTAGACTTCTATAAATGTAACAATTTAGTCTATGTATTTTCAATTTTATAACAATTTAATCTCTAAACTTTACTATGTAATAATTTAGTCTTTATACTTTAAAATTTGTAACGATTTAATTCATATAGTAGAAATTAGTGTTAAGATTTAATGAGTTTTTTTTCTTTTGCATAAGTAAACCGATAAACAAATTAGAGACTCAATATTTTTTATATAATACAAATCTACATTATGAAATAATAAAAATTGACATCTAATTTTGATTATTTTTTTTTTACATTAGAACTAAATTGTTACAAATTAGATAGTATAAAAACTAAATTGTTACATACTAATTTATGGACTAAAATATTACAAAATAAAATTAAACGTATAGAGACTAAATTGTTACCAACCAAATTTAAGAATTAAATTATTACTTTTATAAAAATTTAGAGATTAAAAGTATTTTTCAACTAAAAAATTGAACGGTAAAAATTGATTTGAACCCATCTTTTAAACTCTTTTTTAAAAATAAAAAAAATAAAAAAACTCAAATAATTTTTGCACTATTTCCAAGGAATTTATCCTCAGCTGGTGGATCCCATCACTGAAACACAAAGACATAGCCGTTGGAGGAGCGCTAATTCCACCATCCCTAAAACCCTCTCTCTCTCTCTCTCTCTCTCTCTCTCTCTCTCTCTCTCTCTCTTCCTCCATCTTCAACCCTCTCCCAAAAAATATAAAACAAGCCAAAAACCTAGAGAAACCCAAAAACTGTTTCAGAATCAAAGCAATAAAAGAAAGAAAAACTAGCCGTTAAGCTCATCAAACAAGAGAGATAATCAAGGGAAAGAGCCTCTGCTCCCTTATTGCATCCACCTGACATTTGTGTCTCTCTCTCTCTCTCTCTCTCTCAGGTATTCACGTGCTCTTCTTTCTTCATCAAAAACCCCCATTTCTTCTTATTCTCTCTACAAAACCCTTTCTTCCATCGACCAATCTTCTTCCCTCCTCTGCTTCCATTTCTTCTTTCCCTATGCTCTATTCCATTCCTTTTTCATCCCCTTAACTTTTTCTTTGCTCTTCTTTAGTTTTTCTATGGATGATACTCAAACCCCATTTGATTTTCTCTCTTTTTGGAGATACCCATTTGGGGATTTTGGGATTTTCTTTACTCACTCTCCTAATGGGCTCTGTTTTTCACATAAGAAGAAGGAAAAATGGAAGGTTCTGAGAAAAAACCCTAATGGGTTTGTTTCTGGTGGATTGGGTTTGTTGTTTTTGTTGCTTTATTTGGTTTTTATTCCACCTGTTTTCAGCCAGGATTGGGATGGTGTGGTTGTGACTCAGGCTGATTTTCAATCCCTTCAGGCATTTAAGCAAGAGCTTGATGATCCTAAAGGGTTTTTGAAGAGTTGGAATGATAGTGGATTTGGGGCTTGTTCTGGTGGTTGGGCTGGGATTAAATGTGCTAAGGGACAGGTTATTGTAATACAGCTTCCTTGGAAGGGATTAGGAGGTAGAATCACTGAGAAGATTGGCCAACTTCAGGCACTTAGGAAGCTTAGTTTACACGACAACTTCATTGGTGGATCAATCCCTTCTTCATTGGGGCTTCTTCCAAATCTTAGAGGGGTTCAGTTGTTCAATAATCGATTTTCCGGTTCCATCCCGGCTTCATTGGGGCGTTGTCCTCTGCTTCAAACTCTTCACATTAGTAACAATTTGCTCACTGGAACAATCCCATCTACTTTGGCTAACTCCACCAAGCTTTATTGGCTTAACTTGAGCTTTAACTCGTTTTCGGGTCCGATTCCGACGAGTCTTGCTCGATCGGTGTCCCTTACTTTCCTTGATCTTCAACATAACAATCTCTCAGGCAGCATTCCGGACTCTTGGGGTGGCGATGTTACCGAGGGAAACCGGGTGTTTCAGCTCAAGTCTCTGACTCTTGATGGCAATCTCCTCTCAGGTACCATACCAACTTCTTTAAGCAAGTTAAGTGAGCTTCAAGTGGTTTCCCTTAGCCACAATAGGTTAAATGGTGGCATTCCAGAAGAAATTAGTAGGCTTTCTCTGCTGAAAACTCTGGATGTTTCTAATAATTTCCTTAATGGAAGTTTGCCCCAAAGTTTTGATAGATTGAGAAACCTCTCTATTCTCAACTTGAGTAGAAACAGATTCAATGGTCAAATTCCTAAAACTTTAGGGAACATTTCAACACTTACACAACTTGATTTATCTCAGAACAATCTAAGTGGAGAAATACCAGCTTCTCTTGCTGATTTGCAAGGCCTTCAATCCTTAAATGTCTCATACAACAACCTTTCGGGTTCGGTTCCTCCAGTGCTCGCCGAAAAATTCAATGCAAGTTCCTTTGTTGGGAACATTCAGCTCTGTGGGTTCAGTGGTTCGATTCCGTGCCCATCCCCGGCCCCTTCTGAAGAAGCTCCTGCTCCTCCACCAGAAAGTTTGACAACCCGACATCGGAAGTTAAGTACTAAAGATATAATCCTCATAGCAGCAGGAGCCCTCCTTGTAGTATTGGTTATAGTTTTCTTTGTATTGCTCTGCTGCTTGATTAGGAAAAGGGCTGCTACAAAAGGAAAGGATGGTGGTGAGGCTGCAGCAGCTGGGGCTGCCAGGGCCGAGAAGGGTGTCCCTCCGACTAGCAGTGAAGTTGAAGCGGGAGGAGGGGATGCTGGTGGAAAGCTTGTCCATTTCGACGGCCAAACGGTCTTCACAGCAGATGATCTTTTGTGTGCAACAGCAGAAATAATGGGAAAGAGTACTTATGGGACTGTTTACAAAGCCACATTGGAGGATGGAAATCAAGTTGCAGTGAAGAGATTGAGAGAGAAAATCACTAAGAGCCAGAAGGAATTTGAAGCAGAGGTTAACATACTTGGTAAGATCAGGCATCCAAATCTACTAGCTTTAAGAGCTTATTACTTGGGACCCAAAGGAGAAAAGCTTCTTGTTTTCGATTACATGCCGAACGGGAGTCTCGCAGCGTTCCTGCACGGTAAGTAACTGCGAATTTCATACTTTGTTTCACATCTTAAGGTAATGTATGTACTGCAAGCTTGCTTACTCTTAACTTCTTTGAAATCTACAGCTCGTGGACCGGACACATCCATTGATTGGCCGACGAGGATGAAGATAGCTCAGGGTATGACTCGTGGCCTGTGTCACCTTCACACGAATGAGAACAGTATCCATGGAAACCTAACATCCAGCAACATTCTACTTGATGAGTACATAAATGCTAAGATTGCAGATTTTGGCTTGTCAAGGTTGATGACTGCAGCTGCAAGCTCAAATGTGATAGCAACAGCAGGGGCACTCGGGTACCGAGCACCAGAGCTCTCAAAGCTGAAGAAAGCAAACACAAAAACCGACATTTACAGCCTTGGAGTAATCATACTAGAACTCTTGACTGGTAAATCCCCCGGTGAAGCCATGAACGGAGTCGATTTGCCACAATGGGTTGCATCGATCGTCAAAGAGGAATGGACTAATGAAGTTTTCGATTTGGAGCTGATGAGGGATGCATCTACCATTGGAGATGAGTTACTAAACACTCTGAAACTTGCTTTGCATTGTGTCGACCCTTCACCGTCAGCGAGACCAGAAGTTCAACAAGTTTTGCAACAACTGGAAGAGATTAGGCCAGAAACTGCTCCAAGTTCTGGGGATGATGGAACAGGAGGAGGAGGAGCCCCCTCAACTAGTGAGTGAAAAAAAAGGGCTTTCTAAACAAGGCAGTGTAGAATTGAATGTGTGATTCTTTTAATTCTTTTAAGGGTGTTTTTGTCTTACAATTTAATGTGGTTGGCCTCTTAAGCAAAAACAGCACACATTTTGTTTTAAGGTCAATTTTTCTACTTTGACAAGTAAATGACTAGAATTCTAGTTATATTAGTTTTCCATATCTGCTGAGTATTATTTAATAACAACAGTCCACTTCCCTGTAAATTTGCAATCACATTTGAGAATAATTCTTGAACAGATCGTGTAAAATATATGCAACTAGTTTTTATTGAATACAATAATAGATTTAAAGCGCTCCACGAAAGAGTTTACAAGACGACATGAACAACGTACACTGATCCGCTTGCTAAGTCTACAAGAAACCTCATTAATTAAAAGGTGTGTAAGTATACATTCTTATAAAAACTACAACCAAAATTTTCAGCTGTGATATTTCTGGTAATCTCTAGTTTCTTCTGCAAGAATCTCCCAAACATTTGCCATTTTCTCTGCATATCCCACCTGCCAAAATGAACTTCGATTAAGGTACTTCGAACCGGTTACACGAAGTGAAGTTTTTCGTATGTGTAATGGATGTCAAAAGAATCTAACCTGATTAAGGACAAAACCTCTCAACATATGTGTGAAGTCTTCTTGCATCTCCCTATCGAGCCTCTCAAGCTCACTCCTATTGTTTTCCTGCACTCAAATCATACTCTATTCAACACTTTATGCAGCTCTCTAGAACCGAACCAAAAGATTCAAGCATCTAAAGACTTTAATTTAAAATGATCCACCTAACTTACGTGCATACATAATTCAATTAAATGTCTCTCAAAGCCAACAGCCAGGTGTATTATAAATATCCATGTAATCTTTTATTGACCAAAGTAGCACATACAGAAAAATGAGTTAAACAGGGGAGATAATCTACCTTGATCCGGTCATATTCTCTTACTGCACGAGTCTTGGCATCTTCTGTAACACGCACAGTATCTTTCAACTCTTCAATTTTCCGCAACCTGGACCTGTCTCCACCAAATATCTTGGATGAAGCAACCTCAAGCTTCTCAATCCTTGTATGCAAGGAAGATAGATCTGATGAAAGGGTCTGAACTGTTAGTAGAGCACTTGCTCGATCAGAAAATGCACCATTGACAGCTAACATAACTCCAAGATAATCGTGAAGCTTATCCTGCAATGGATGATTGAATCAAGTAAGAACAGGATATTGATGAAGTGAGTCTCCTTCAAGGACTTCATCAACTTAATAGTACTGATCAGTAAGAGAGTGATTCCTTCCAGGACAAAGCAAGAGTTTCCTGGATGGAAAGCATTACCAGCCATAATGCTATAAGACCATTTAAGTTTAGAGGTGACTTTAATGACTGACGTTTGTAGGTAGTTTTAGAATCTTCAAAATCACTTCTTTTTTTTTTTCTAGAGTCTCTTCAAAATCACTTAATCAATTATTTTGTAACTATAATGCCAAAAGCATTTCCTAATCCTTCTAAGAGCGTTATCAAACTCGCCCCAAGTGTTAGATACTAATTCAACTTGCAACATATTTATTAGAACTCACCAAATGCTTCACTGTTTGTGAGTTCAGTTCTCTATACAATCTGCTCGCTTTAACAGCAGCAGTGGCCAAATTTTTCATGTCAGCAGCTCGTACTCTTTGAGACTCGACAATAGCTTCTTCAGTCTCGAATTTGGAAAGCTTTACAAATGCTAATCCCAGTTCTCCCATTGTCTCTCCAATGTCTTGCTGAGCTTTCACGAGTGATTCAGCCTTCAAAACAATGGTACAGATAGACATGCATCATTACTAGAAAGTATAAAGAAATGAGCCCCATCCATTTTCATATCCAAAATTAAGGGCAATCAGCAATGTATTCGGACTTAACAACTTAATCCTATACTTTTCTAGCATAAGTTCTGTTTTCGCACTTCAATGGAGCCAGACAAGAAAACTATGGCTTAAAAGAGCTTCTCAAAATGCTTATATTATTCCTAATCCTAACGCCACATTATCTAAAATTCTCTAGTTTTTACAAGATAGAGATAAGTATGAAAACCTTTACGGCACCAGATTCACACCTGTTGAGAGACATCGCTAAGTTGCTGTTCAATGTCCATTAATTTCCCTTTCTTCTCCAAAAACTCTTTATCTTCTTCCACAACCATCGGCTTTGCCCCAACCCAATCGTTTGCCATTGATTGCTTCAACTCCTTAAAGATTCTCAACAAATCTCTGCCCCCTTTTGCGGGTTTTGCCACCTCCTGCAAATCTACAGCCGCTGCTGGTTCCCCAAATAGCTGCCTCGGCAGCTTCACCGCTCCATCAAGCATCCTTGAAGCTACATCAGTGCTTCTAACTAATGGCAACGAGCCCTTTGCCTCCAGAAACATTCTCAACTCCTCGCTTTTCCGAATTACTGGATGCAATGCCAATTTCCTCAAATACTTCTCTAATGCAACCCTCCTCTGCTCCACAAACTCCTGCTTTTGCATCATTTGGCTCTCCACCACGTTCTTATCCGGCCTCATCGGTATGAAAAACCCACGGTACGACTCGAGCAATCGATCAGACAATGCTACAACATCCTTGAACCGCCTTCGAACACCGAATTCCGATCCAGGCCCTCCGTACTCAGGCAGATTAGTTCTCGTCGTAATCAGATACGTGTAGTAACCACTTCCACCGGGGACCAACGAATTGTTTAGCTCATCCATTCTCTGCGGATCCGAAACCAAAATACTCAAGAACTCGGAGCTCAAAGCGTTCGACGTGGAAGAGAAATCAGGGCTACCATCGTGACCATTAGAGGATGAATCAAAAGACGTGAAAATCGCCTCTGCATAAGAAGGAGGTTCAAGAAACGAATCGAAAGGCGAATCAGGGCTTTGACGGTCCGCATAAGATGGCGACGACGAAAGCAAGGGATCATAGTTAATCGTCACCGGCCGACTGAATTGACCGTTCCTACCATGAGATTGCCCATCGGGAGGATCATCAAGAACCAAACTCTCCATTTCTTCACGAGACGAGTGCAGGTCCGCCTCCTCCTCCTGATCTCCATGGCTCATCATATCGAATCGAACAAAGGAGAACAACACAACACAACACAAAATAAAACAAACGAAATCAGGAAAAAAAATGGAAAATCAACACAAGAATCCTCAAATTTCAACTGTAAACAACATCGAAATCGAAGGATTAGTGGCGCAAACAGTGGTTTATCTGAAGAATTGGAAGAAGGATTGGAAAATTTTTCGGGGAGGAGTCATGAAGCCGCATACGGAGAGGTGCGAACACGGCACCCGAGGCAGTGAGTCACCACGTGGGTAAGAATAACATTACGAAGAACTCGAGGAATTGACAACTGAGTCCACTCAGTGTACGGTTTTGCGAGTTAACGAGTAGAACTCGTGATTTTATTTTTATTTTTAGTGAGTGAGTCAGATTTAAAAAATAAGACAATATACTGATCAAACTTCTTTGCCTTATCCGTTTTAGATGTTTTTTTTTGGGGTGAAAAAAAAATTGAAATAAAATAATTTATAGAAATATTTTTTTTTTTTAAAAAAAAAAGTTATATGGTTGAAAAATGAGGAAATCTTTTCGTTGAAGTTAATACGTAACTTGTTATGAGGTGATATGATTAAATTGTGTTTGAGGTGTGTTCGGTCAAGGTGGAGAACTCGTCGAGTCTTGTTTTGTAGTGCCCCTCGTCCTAGTGAATGAAAGTTGAACGTTGATGTTTTATGGAACAATGAGAAGTAGTATGGTGCGTGGGTTGGGTGGTGCATGACTCTTTTGGATCTCTGATTTGTGTCGATTTGAGGAAGATAACCTAGGAGTGGTTTATCAAGTTATTATCAAGGGATTAAACTTTCTTTGCGCTATTAATCTCTCTCTCCCTCCATTTATTGTGGTTGAATATGATGCTTAGGAGGTGGTCAATCTGGTTAACAACTGTTTGTTGAACCTCACTGAGGTAAAGAATTCAATTGATAAGGTTTGTGTTTTAGCAAAGCAGCTAGGGTTTGTCTCCTTTTCGTTTTGCTCTCAAGCTAGGAACGGAGTTGCTCAGTGTGTACCTCGTTATGCTGCTGGTTTTGCAAATCTTTTGGTTTTCTTTTATCTTTTCTATTTCAAAAGTTATTGGGAGAAGGTCGGGGTATTGATTTCCCCACTTGTGTTGTGGATGTTATTTCTGGTGACTTGTTCCATTTGCCCCTTGAGTTGGCCTTTATTGAATCTCTTTTAAGCAAAACAAAAAAAAAATGTTTGCAACATCAGGTGGTAAATACCTCATCTAAAGGGAGCTAGAATCAAGACGAGTATGTTCTCACACCTTGTTAGAGAAGTGACAAATCTCACTCGTCAATTCAAATGTCGCTTCGTAGGTAAGATATTTATTACTTTCTTAATTCAAATGTCGCTTTGTAGGTAAGATATTTATTACTTTCTCTTAAAGTTAAATGCTTAATTTTTCACTCTCACATTTGTTGAATTAAGAGAAAGTAAAAAAGTTCAACTTGAAGTGGCACAATCTAAGAAACTAATCTAAATACTTTTTGCAGAAAGCCAATGAGCAAATAGCTTATTATAATTTATAGGTATTTGTATGTAGGTGAATCTAGTTGTGTCTAATAATTGCATTGGATGATGAGTTAGGCTTACAAATAATGGTAAAGTAAGCATTCTCTCTCTTTTTTTTTTTTATCCCTATGAAAGAAGTTTATACTCACAAATTTTTTTAGTACAACAATTACGAGTGGAGATCAAACCTCCGACCTCTAGGAAGGAAGGTCATGTCAATTACACTGAGCTAAGCTCACTTTGGCAGCTTATACTCACTATTAAAGTATGCGATAACAATAAATATATTAGTTTTTATGGACTTAATTATGCTTCAAACAAGTTCTAAGTGTCCAACTAATAATACATGTCAAATTATTTCTTTAAAAGTCAAATGAGTTCTTTTCCTCTCGTCTTTGCTCATGCTTGTTTGTTGGTAAAGTTTGAATAGTATTGATGTATAGTAGATCAACTCAAATAGCCTTTTATGAAATTAATTAATTAATTAATTAATTAACAACGTGAATTAAAAACGGGCATCAAAGTACTAACTTTGAGTGCATTTATTATAAAATGGTGATTTATATTTAATCTAATATTTATAGCTTAAATGGAACGGGTCAATATATTTGAGATCAACAACTTCTTACAAACAAAAAATTATAATAAGAAAATAACAAAAAAAAAAAAAAAATATGTCCATTACCATACAAGTTATCTTTGTCTTTAGTGAATAATTTAGAGATATAATGTACAAACATATGTTATAATCACATTTAATTAAAATAAGAAAATATTACCATAACAATAAGAGATTGGATTTACATTTCCATATTTTATGTTGTTACTCAATGAAAAGGTTGTCGAAACCCTTATTAGATAATTTAATATCATGTCTAACTTAAACTTGTAATAGAAGTAGGATGGATCGATCCATAGAGAGCCACAATTAATTGTATTATTCTCTTTATCGAATCTATATAATGGAACATTAGGAGAAAAGAGATTGAATGATGTTTTTGCAATTGAAATTAAAAATACATAAAAATTAAAACTTGTGTACGAGAATGATCTTACCAACAACAATTTGGAATAAGTTGGGCTTGTATGTAATGTTGGTCATTGAAACTAACGTCTAATCAATTTTTTTTAAAGACTCGATTGACTAAAATGTAAAAGTCGGCAAAGTCTTAAGACTTCCTTAAAAAAAACTAATCATTTCAATGTAATTAACTAAATAATTAAGAATAAGAAGCACTTCATACTAAGCCAAAAGCATTAAGTTCTACGAACTTATCAAGACACTCCAATTAAACTAGAAATCTAATTCAACTACAGTGCTCTTTTAAGCTTAAGACCTATCATGCAAGCTATAAACATTTAGGAAAAGCCTAAACAAACACACACATGAGACAATTTAGATGCTACTTTGGTTGCATTCCTCACAACAATTATGAATTGTGATTTGTATTTAACAGAATGAATACAGCTTAATTCATTGAAGCGTCAATCAATAGAAACAAACATGCTCATGGTTAGAAAAACTTAAAAGATCAAAATAGAAAAATATGATAATAAAAGTTCAATACAATCTCACAATGTTACATCGCTATGCTCGACAAACTTCCGAATTAGCAATACGATCTTAGTTTGGACAATGAGTGTAGATGAAAAGAGGACGAATACTATAGAAGACGGTAAAAAATGAAAAAGGCAGTAGATTATTTGTCCAATCTAAAAGTTATGACCTAAAAACCAAAAAGATTATTTATGGAAATGTGATAGCGACGCAAGGCTATAAGTACTGCCGCGCTACTTTGAAACTACTTGAAGCACCCCGCAGCATTGAATGGGGCTTGTTGCAATATTTGGGTATTGCCCTAGAGCGTCGCGGAGCGTCCTGAAAAGCGTTTCAACAATCTTTTGGTTGATGTTTTTTTATTCTAAATATTATGTTTAAGCGCAGTTTTAACAAAACCTCATTTATCTTTTTACATTAATTCCTACAAAATAATCATTTAATGTACATTAGTTATATAAGATTCTAATATAGTTTGACTTATGTCGAGAAAATAGCGCTTTTATAGGGCTTTCAATATTTTTCTTATTTTTTTCCACTCATCGCGTTTATAATAAACTAAAGGAAAATATATATATAATAAACTAAAGGAAAATATATATATATATATATATATATATATATATATATATATATATATATTATATATATATATATTTTTTATCCCTAGTTTTTTGGTCTAATTTTTATTTAGTTCCTGAATTTCAAAATGTTACACAAAATACTTATTTTTCGTCTTTACTGTTAATGTAGGTTAATAAATTTAAAATAATTATAATTAATAAAATTTCACTAATTTTTTATCATTTTTAAAATTAAATTTAAAATTTCAACTATTTTAAATTAATTAAGAGAGATTGACACATCAATTATTAAAAGTGATTATTTCATGAAAAGTTGAGGTTAAAAATGAAAAATCATGAAACCTAAGGATCAAATTGAAACAAAACTCAAATCTCAAGGGTAAAATTGCACATTTTGAAATTTAGAGACTAAATTGAAATCAAACTCAAAATTTAAGAACTAAATATGTAACATTTTGAAATCTAGAGACCAAATAGAAACTAAATTCAAAACCTAAGAACTAAAAATGTATTTTTCCATAAATTAAAACTGAAACAAAAAACAAAAACAAAAAAAGCTTAGAAATGCTATCAACATTAGTTTGACTTTAACTTTTCTATATATATATATTATTTTTTTCTTTAATACAAAATCTTTTTATATTTTATTAATGGGTTTTTTTAGCTTAATAGTCTATTTAAATAGGTCAAATTATAAGAATGTTTTAAATTTACCATTTTTTTCATAAATAACTTAATGGGCTGTAATAGTACATAAAAATCAAGTCTAAAAGTCCATAACACTCTATTAATTGTTATGATCTTTTTCCAAAAAGAAAAACAATAGAAATTCGAAAAAACAAAAATAGAAAAACTAGGGAATCACATGCCTTAATTAGTTTTTTTCCAAAACCGTTTTTTTTCAAAACTCATCACAAAATGAAGTTTTTATATTTGAAGATTTTTATTTGCAAAATTGATTAACTCATTCAACGAGCAAAGAGGGTTTGGAATCTATTCTCGCCGGAAAATTAACCAAACGGTCGACGAGCAAAAACTTTTTCAATGAATAGGATTTCGACGTCCAAACGTCTTAGTATATTGGGATACATTTGAGAACAAAACTCGTATGTCTTCAATATATTTTTTATGTTTCATTCTATAAACGTCTATTCGGAACATTGGTGAAGAATTTGTTTCTATACAAATTATGATGCCACAAGTTGTCGAAGAAAATGTGTCTAAACCATGAAGAACACAAGTTGTCAAAGAAATATATATTGTAATATATTAAATATATGTTTCTTTAACTGCATCAACAGTTCTGTCAGCTGAATATATCAAATAATATATCGTATTATATAAGAAATATATAATTTACACAAATAGGGACATCCAAATTACATATAGTGAAATAATGTAAAATTATATTAAAAAAATATATGGCCAATAAAACATCGTATATAATAAAACTTATTACATCAAGTATTATATAATATACATTGTTATATATTAAATATACTTTTATTTTCTATCAATAATACCATATTATTAACTGTCATATCATATTTTTTAATTTTAGAGATGTAGATCATATTAGTTAATAAATTAAATAAGAGATCATTAAATGAACACCTAAATTTAATGATGATAATGTATTGTAATTAATGTTTCTTAAAAATAAAATATCTAAATAACTAATACTAAATTTGATTTGAATTTTTGTTAATATTTTAATTATAAAATAATATAAAAAATTAAATATGAGAGAGAATATTTCAAAATGTTAAAATTGACTCATAGAAATCTAATTTGAAATATAATTAAAATTTAAGACATTTATGAAGTAGGTCAATTATTTAAATTTTTCTTTACTTTTATTGATTAATTCACTTTTTTTTAATAAAATAATTCACTTTTTCATACATCACATTTTTAATAAATTAATCGCAACCCTATTTTCAAATATATATAAAAAAAAAAAAAAAGCCAAAATATTTTTAAATATAGCAAAATGTTATTGCATATTAGTGATAGATACTAATAGTTCATTGATAGATAATAGCAGTTTAACAGTGTCTATCATTGTCTATCATTGATAGATATTAACATTTTGTTATATTTAAAAATATTTTTCTTTAGTAGTTTTACCATTTAAATTAATTACTCTTAATCAAATATAACTACGTGGATTTTTCTTAATAAATTAGTGATTCCTATAAGAGCAATTTTTACACATTCTTTGGACTATTCGTACCATTGGAAGTTTGCCAACGAATTGAGTCTCTTGGTATTGGTTTTTTCACCCTAATTTATAGTTTTGCAAGCATTGATAGATTTAGTGTTAATATGTGCACAATCCTTTTGTTTGGTCCCAAAACGACATCATTTTTCATTTGGGTTTCATTGAATTGATTTTTTTAATTTCTTTTTTGTTTTCAAATCATTGAATTGATCCCTTTTTCTAGATGATTTAAAATTAAAAATTAAGAAAGTGGTTAGACACGAAATTTAAAGTTTAGAAATAGATATATTAGACAATGTTAAGATAGTTTTTAAAATTCGAGTATCCAATAAACAAAACTTAAAAGTTTAGTCTTAATAACCATTTTGTTTTTTTGTTTTTTTAAAATTAATCCTATAGCATCTCTTCTACTTTTGAATTTCTTGGATTGTTATCTACTTTTTTTTACCAAATGTTTTAAAAAATTTAAAAAAAAAATGTTTTTGTTTTTGAAATCTAGCTAAAAAAAATCAACTTTTTACTTAAGAACTATGCAACTAAGGTAAGAAATTAAGAGGAAGTAGACTTAATTTTCAAAAACAAAAAATCGAAAATCAAACGGTTACCCAATGGGAGCTTAGTAAACTAAACTTGTAATTTAACTTAGATTATCTTTTTAAAATATAATTGTAATAATAACAATATTAAGAAAAATAGATAACCATATAGATAGACTTCATAATGACTCATTTTTCATCCATGCCTAAAATCTTCAAAGTTTATACAAATATCTATCGGTCTTTTTTTTTTTTTGGCAAAATACACTTTTGGTCCCTGAAGTTTTAGCTTGATGTCTATTTAATTCATAAAATTTCAAAAGAGACATTTTAATCACTGAAGTTTGAAAAATGATTCTAAAAGGTCATTGAATTCATTTGACCATTAGTTGACCTAACGAAAAAATGAAGTGGCAGTTAACTTGTTAATTGGAATATGGGGATATGAATATTTTTAATGAGATGTCAAGATGTATCAATTTTATATTATTATTTTTATAATTGGGTTTTTCATCTCCTCCCTCGCTCTATTCCCTTCCTCATCCCTTTTCCTTCGACATAACCTCCAACAAGCATCAACTTCAACAGGGTGATGGAATATACCACCTCTTGCTCTTTGAGTCACAAAAACCAAAGATAAAACCATGAAAATTTGCACAATGATATTTGTTTTTCCATAAATTTTCTTCTCCTCCTTCTCCTCCTCCTTTCCCTTCTTTGTTATTCAATTTTTTTCTCTCCTATCTCGTTGGAATCAATCAACAAGAGAAAGAAGCGAGAATAAGAACAAAGAACATGAGGAAGAAGTGAGATCGAACCTAAGGAGGGAGAAGCTTAGAGGAAGAATTCTAACAAAGAAAAAAAATCAAAGAAAAAAGTATGATGCTATGTTGATGAGGAACGAGAGAAAGGGATGAGGAGTGAGAGGAATGAACGAGAATCGTGGTAGCATTGGGCCCTCCCATGCGTTTTGGAGACAAATCGATACTTTCACACGTGATTGACATCCACATAAGGTCATTTTTCGAACGTTCTTTTAACCCTAAGCCATTTTTTATTCGTGCCTCCAAAAAGAGGCTATCCATACAAAAATCTTCATATCTTTTTCATTAGACTAATATTGACTTATTTGACAAGATGTAACTAGAGATAGCATATAATAGATAATTAGACAAAATAAAATGACACATACATATGAACTACCCATGAAATTCTCGTAATTTACACCTTTACACCATGGATACAATCCAACTAAAGCTCGCTATCATCAAAGGGAAAATTCAAGTCATTTCTCTAGGTTAAAGAGGATATGAAGAATCCATTTATACATGACATTGATAATTGTTATTTGTATATTACCATTTTGACTATATCATACTCTTTATTATATATCTAAACAAACCAAATCCATCTTCTACAAGAAACTTGCAAATGAATCCAATAAACTTTTACTCTACAAACCCAACATGTGATTGATAAAGGAGAGGATCTTAGCACACTGAAACCCCTAATTGGCAGCCAAAGAAATGCTTATGGCAATGCTAAAAAGCTCAAGTTCATCGAGATGACCCATAATAATTAAAGAACTCATCTATATCAAGAACTAAATATATGTTTGAGAGTGATTTTCAAATAGTTAAAACCACTATGAAACATATATTAATTCACTCAAAATCGATTTATTGTTTGATATTAGACTTTTAAATGTGATTTTCATAGAATCAAAATTGATGCTCAACACTATCCGAAATGATTGCACCTCCTAAACAGACACTGCAACACCTAGTACACACAAGAAATCCCCCTAGTACACACAAGAAATCATTCATGGGAAAGAAAGGACTTCATTGGGATAGAAATTGAGACATCCAGCAATATAAAAATATTTACAATATTTGAGTCCTTAAAAATGATTAAATGGTACAAAGATCAAAGTATTCTAAAAGGCTGTGATAACCAAAATCCTGCACGAAACTTTCACTACCCTTTAGCACACTGCTGATGAGTTTCTATGCATGTGATAATGTAGTAGTAATCAACCACAATCTTACACAACTAAACCACATAAAAGTCTCACTTTTCCTCCAGTAACTAATGATCTAAACATTTTGAGTTTAACATGTGGAGATGGAGATTCGAACCTCCTAACTCTTTGATCGATGATACAACGGTTTGGCTAGTTAGCTATGCTTAGACGGACAACACTAATCTAAGATTTTCATTCCAATATTTTGATTGATACCCACAGGGCTCCCAAGAAAACAACATATGAGATGCAGGGTGGGCAAATTTGGTTCAATAAATGAAATTGTTTGATTAATCGAGACTTCCACCTAGGAAATGAGGTGAGAAATTGTCAAACCTAGCCAAAACTAACCGAAAAAAGATATTCGCATAAGGGCCTTACTGCTGATCCTGAGCTGCCTTGCACAAGACCAAAGGTCTGGAGTCCCAGAAGAACATCTGTGGAAGTAAATATATATATATATATTAAATTTCTGAAAACTCGCTGTCAGGAGGCTACTAAACAGCCATCCAGTCACCTCAGCTGCATGAATTTCACCTCCTTAATTCATTAATTTCTGAAGGATGACCTGTAATCATAGGAAAAAAGACGCACAGCCATCTTCATAATCACTATAACATTGATGGAAGTATACGAACAGTATATTAAGAGTTGACATGTAACTTATAAATAGTTGATAACATATTGCAATCAAGTTTCCAATTTTTCAAAAGCAAATGCTTTAACATAAGATCGCTTTTATGGTAACAACTTACAGGACATGAACGATACGCCTTCAGTCCATGATGTAGTTCATGAGATGTTATTAACAGCTTGACTGGTCGAAACTCAACTGATTGATTATGTCCACGATTGTCAGTGAAACAGATTAATTCACGCTGTAGAAGATGCTCAAACGCCTGCACAACTCCAGGGAATTTTCTGGTAAAAGAAACAAATATGGACCCCAACCTAGAAGGAAGCTAAAAAGAAAAAAGAAAATTAATATAAACAATTTCGTCCGGGGCCAACATACCCGTAAGCATACACTTCGTGAATAATAATCAGATGTCCGGAATGAATCATGTATACTCCTGTACTCTGTCACATTCAATAATAAAAACAGTTTGAAGAATGCTTCTACATCTCGCAAAGTTTCAATAAAACAACCAGAGGATCAACATAAACGCACCTTTCATTACAGAGTTGAAGTTATACGAATTCTGCTCCTTAACTTCCAACCTTTTCATGCATGCCAGAATATAGAGCTCCAATATGGAACAATCTGCTAGAAAAAAGTCCAATAAATTCTTAACTTGCTAATGAGGATAAAGAAATGTATTCAGTCTGATAACATGCTTACATGTTCAATTTCCAATTACAACATTTTATGTTGCTTTTGGAGGGAATAATTTTCTCATTGAAGAAAAGACCCAATAACACAAGATAAAATTCAACTAAAAAAAATAATTATAACAAAGAATTGATATTAAATCATGATGGAAAAGGACTGGTATCTAATCTAAACACAAATAGACTTACCAATCAACATTTTAAATATGTTTCTTGTTAAGTAGATTTCACATAACAGACTAGGAGAGAGAACTAAAAGGTTGTAACTAACTCGAGAGAAAAAGTGGGTAGGTCAGAAAAAGATAATAATATATATCGGATGGGACAATAGCTCACCATATACAAAATAAAATAACATTGTAACTGATAAGAAAAAAGATAAAGATTAAGCATATCATTGAAAAATCACAAGAATAGAAGAATGTAAAGGAAAATTAAGGGACAAAAAGCTATAAGCATAGTAACTCAACTAGAACACTTAGAATCCATTTACTGCAATTCAATTTTGGGTATTCTCTGGTATTTGGTGTGTACATACAAGAGACAGCATTTAATAGAATTATTATATTAAAAACAAGCCAGCACACAAACAAAGCTACATAAACTACAGAATGACGATGAGAAAAGTTTGACATTACAGCCATTCCAACATTTTTCAATTCTTGAACCTTTTATATATTCCTGCTTTGGCTGCCTCTGAATATCTGAAAGAGCATGTTCAAAATTCTCAAGGGTCAGCAACCCAGATTTCAAGTCCATCTTTGATATGGCACAAAACCTAAATGTCATGACATTTCACTGTAAGTTTAACCTAGAATGGAAGCTTAAACATATTAATGTGATCCATTATCTGAGGCATGTGACAGAACTTACAGATATCTCACTAATTGTTTGACGGTCGAATCAGAGTCCAAGTAAGTGTTAATGATCTTTTTAAATCTCTCATTTGCTAACATATTCTGCAAAATGTCAAGTACTTCACCAGAGGGAAACCATTTTGAATAAGTTTGAAAAGGATTAGTTAGGCCATACAAAATTGTTCTGCATGCACAAAGTAACATCAATGGCATCCATAAGATTTCAGTCGCCAGCTAAACTGAAATAGTACTGCAACAATAATGATTTCAAAGAGACCTCCAGTGTGTTCATATCTGATAGAGCTTTTGGCTCATGTTTTTTATGAGGTAATGAAATGCCTAAAATGGATTATTAATGAATCCTTAAAAACGAAGAACTCAGTTTTTAGCAGGTGGCTAATTTTGATGTTGGATCAACGTTAACGTAAGATTGCTAAAATAGATGAATCTTGAAGTCTACTACCATAAGTCTAAAATACTCTTTCTACATTGTCATTACCATAAGATATACAATCAAAAAAGGATACATGAAGTTTGGCATTAAATTTAATAATGTAGTCGTGAGGAAGGTCCGAGTCTATTGGCAATGATAAAATGTGCTCCAGCAATCTGCATTACCATAGTATGAGAAACGGCCAAAAGAAAACTAATGATACTGGAATTACAACAAAGTAATGTACAGCAGCAAAAGGAACCTCTAACTTGAGTTCGCAACAGATTACCTCTCCACATCTTCCTTGCAGGGAGGAAGAAATAACAGCTTTCTATGGGAGAACCGAGACCTTACTCTTTTCTCAAGTAGCTGATCAGCATCCTGGATATACAATTGAAATTGTTGGTAACTTAATTTTATCAAAAACATATGCAAGAAACAATCTGATCATGCAATACAACCAAACCAATGAAAATGGAAAGAAGCTAAATACAACCAAACCAATGAAAATGGAAAGAAGCTAACTCCCAATACATCTTTTACCTCACTTTTCAAAATGAATAGATACTATGTTGAGACAACTTACCAATCGACAACTGATGCCAATAACAACAGCTTGTGATGACACTGATTGCATGGCATCTAACAAACTATAAAGTAACCGTTGTTTTCCCTGAAATGACCAATAGTAGAAAGCACATACTGTGTATAGTTAGAGAACTTGTCCTAAAAAAACAAAAGTTCAATTCTTTGGACTCTGGAATCCCAGTATTCAACCAAAGATATCATTGAGTTCAAGTCAGACCCATATAAAAACGAATGCCAAATGGCGGGGTCTAAGAATTGAGAAAAGTAGATATCAGCACAGGATTGTGGAGTCTTACTTGTGCAAAAAGATCAAATTCATCGAGTACAAAAACAATTGTCTTGTGTGCCAAGCCACACTCCCTAAGCATAAAAATCCATGGCTTTAGCAAAACTTCAAGAAGTTTAGATAAGTGAAAACTAGCAGATAACTTACCGCAGCATAGCTATCATAAACTGGGAGTTATCGTCGAAGGATGCCTATAACATATCATATTCCTATCAAGAAACCAGAATGTGTTCTGATTGGACAAAGATAGGTAAAATAGACAATGTGTCTTACCATTTTTGAGAACAATAATTGATACTCTGAGCAAAGCTGCCTAGCAATCTCCTGAATGTCAATGGCATGTCAGGTGTTCAAAGAATAAAAAAAGTAAAAATAGATCATCCTTTCACATTATGAACAAGAGTTTAGACTTCAAGATGCAGATCTTTCACACATAAATTCATTTCGGACGTTCAAAAATGCTTTTACACTGCTCAGTTCATACTTCATGCTAAACAGAGAAAGAGAAAGAGAGAGAATTCCACCTTGAAGGCACCATTGTCGTCACAATGCAAAAGACCACTCAATTTTATCTGCAAACAAATAAGAAGAAGCCTTTCAAAAGCTCCATTATAATGAAGCATTTCTTTGAAACCCAAGAATGCTCATCTTTTTTACTCTTGACAATCATTTTAATACCACCCCGATAAAAGTTGGAAAGGACCAAAATGGAGAATAACATGTTGAACATTAATAAACCAAGTAGCTCTAACGTTTCTAAACTTTTTTTTTATTCTTCAAGAATTTTGTTTACTACTATATTCAATTGTAGAAGTTAACACACCTAACCCTCATCAATAACATTTTTCATTAAGCAACCAAATTTTGCTCAACAAAGGGGTCGGCTTTAAAAATTTTACAGATGTATTCACTAAATCAAGTATATGCATCAATCATTAATATGCAGTTCGAAATTTATTTTAATGCCCAACAATTTTTTATTTCCGTACGTCCACCCTTTCAATGAAATTACTTCAAAGGTTAAACTTGTTTGTTTCATAGATTACCAAATCAAAATTATTAAACACTTGCGAAAATCTTGAAAGAAAATGAGTCAGAGAATCAGTAAAAGGCATACCACGGTAATCATATCGGGATATTCTAGCAATAGATCTTGTAGAACGAGTTCCAGCACCTAAAATGCGCAAAGCTCAGACACCAAAATAATCTCACAAAACAATAAGCTAATCAAAGAACACCAAAATTTTAATATCAATAGTTTCACTATCACATACCGCCATTTTCCCTGAACCCCGGGGGCCAAGAAGCAGGATCGAATTATTACACGCTTCAGCCACCGAACTGGATATTATGAACTTCAATTTGCTGAAGATACCAGACGTCATTTCAATTGAACAAGAAAATTTTGTTTCCTTCAAAAGAAAAACTCGAGAAGGAAAGAAGAAAGAAAACAACAAGTATACGTTTGTTCAGCGTAGTGTAACATTTCTATGGAGGAAAATTTCATCTCAACTAGAAAACTCGAGCACTACTGTAATACCTCCATTCGCTATAACCACAGGGGCAAATGAGAAATACAGACGAGAAAAAAAAATGTGTACCTGTAATTGCTATCAGAAGAATCGGATGGAGGCTTGAAATAGAAACTAGAGTTGCAGAGTCTACTGCGGAGGAGGCTGAGGGCTTCCCTTGCTTCTGGAAGATCTTCTGCTGCCATTTTTCCTCTGAAATTTTGTAGTTGTTTCTGTTTGGAATCCCTGGATTTGGGAGGATGTCAAATTAGAACGGACTCAACAAGGAAGGGACTGCGGCAGAAGACGGTGGTTGGTGTGGCGGCGTGAGGTTGCAGCAGAGAGGGAGATAGAAGGAGAAGAAAGAATTAAGTGGCAGTGGTGGCGTTCCGGCGAGCGGCGGAGAGGGAGCAGCCGGTGGGGGACTGCGACAAAGAGGAAAAGGAAATGGGCGGGTAAAGATAGAAAATAAATTTAATGTCCTTTTTTCTAATTAAACATAGTTTTGAAACATTTTAATAGTTTTGAAATATTTATGAAAAATCAAAAATAATATTAAAAATTTTTAAAAATAATATTAAAAATTTTAAAAGACTAGTGTTATTGTATAAACAACAAATGACAAAGTTTAATTATAATGCATTTTCATTGGATAATACTTTGGGATAGTGTATCCGGTAGCACCTATCTTAATACATCACACTCTCATCACTCACATAAAAAAATCACTAAAACATTTCAAAAAAAGAAACAAGAAGAATTTGCCACATGTCAAATTATGATATGACAATTTATTAAGATGCACAAAGATAGGTACTACCGGATGCACTTAAGTATTTTTCTTTTTTATTTAGTTTTTTTTTCTTTTAATTAATTTTTACTCAGAACTTGCTAATTTATATCATATGTATCTTAAATTTTCCATTTCATCAAATTATTTCACAAAATTAGATAATGATACAATTTTAACCTTGAATTTGAAAATGTGTGGCAATTTAAATCTTACATAATTTTGTGTTGAAATATTGTTTGACAAAAGGCATTCCTATATGCCATGAATGAATTATAAAACATGTCTTAAACCTCTTAGCATTAATTAACAATTTTAAAATCACTCTCAAATATGTCTTAAACCTCTTAGCATTAATTCACAATATCTTTTTTCTTTTAACATGTAAAAAATAAATATAGTATATTTCTCTATCAAAAAAAATAAAAAAATAAAAGTAATCTAGTGTACTATATAACAATTTAGTCTACTACAAATGTAACGACCCGACTTTCTAGAAGTCGTTACTCATGCATGCATATTCCTCAAAATAATCCTTTGTGTAATTTGACTAAAAACCAAGAACCTCATAAAATAAATAATTAAATTAAATAATAAAAAAATTCTTTCCAAAAGAAAATAAAACTAGACCTTGATCGGGGTACCCTAACGAACAAACTAAATCAAACAGCTAACGAATAAAATAAATAAACGAATAGATTCACCAGTCAAAAAGAAAACAATTAGACAACTTATTTACGAAAATATGAACAATGGAAATGCGGAAGCCTCCACGTGTCCTTATTTGGCCCGGTCACGGATTCTGTCTGTCGCCCGCCGGCCCCTTCCTGCCTTTACTTGAAATCCACAAAATGTAACTGAATGAGTATAAAACTCAGTAACTAATCCCATTACTGGAGTTTCTGGTGTGTAGACAAGTTGCCCCGTCACCATGCCTAGCGGCCTAAGGGCATGCCGTCAATACTGAAGTGTGAGCCTGATGACCCACACCATTGAACATGGAGGTGAACCCGTCGGTCCACGCATGTCTAGTGGCCTGATGGCACACTGTCGAAGCTGGAGGTGAACCTTTTGATTCACATCACATCACATAGCATGGGACATAACGGGCGTTGGCATCAGATTCAGTTATATAAAAGTAATAAGTACAGAGTTGGCCACGCATACCCAATTAGCCAGAAGGCATAAACATGTCAGTGAAATAATCAAGCTGGTAAGCAGAGAAATCATAAACATGATGCTAAAAAGTGATGTGAAGGCTGAAGTCTCGCCTGAAGGCCAGCCCAGCAATAAGGTCACTTACCTAAAACAGACAGTAAACATCCCCGCAAAATCCAAGTTTTACAATTAACCAACAGTGGCCACTATGTCTTCTTCCCTGAAACACAACAAAATGGCTTTCACCCCAAATCCAATTTTAAGGACAATTGCCAGGAATCCAATATAAGGAAAAAGAAAATCTTACTCTAAACTGAACAACGAACCCACTAAAGTCTCCCCAAAACAGAAACGGCGAGAAACGACGCAACGGCGACACTGAGTGGCAGCGCGACGGCTCGAGCAGCGAGGCAGACGAAAATGAGCGACAGCGCGCGGATCTGCTCCTCGGCGTGATTCGGGCTGAGCGCGCGGCGGTTGGAACAGCGCAGTCTGACGCGGACTGGCGGAGCGCACGGCGGCGAGATTCGACTGGACGAAAACGATGGCGGCTGGTGGCGTGACCGATGGGCGCGGACGGCGACAACTGCTGGCGAGCGATTCGGCTGTGAAGTGCGGGCGGCAGTCTCACACGAAGAAGAAGAAAAAAGAAAAAGGGTTTGCACGCACTTCGAGGCACCCTAATTAAATAATTATATATTTATATAAGTAATATAAATAATAATTTATATTTAAATAATATAAATTATATTTAAATAATAATAATAAATATATATATATTATTATTCCTTTTTCTTCTCCAAACTCCATATTCATTGAATCCTCCACAACAAAATATAATTTATAATATTTAAATTCAAATTTCACAAAATATCCAACACTTAATTTATTAACCCTTAAAATTAGATTGTGGGACGTTACATTCCTTCCCCCTAAAAGAAAACTTTCGTCCTCGAAAGTCTTAATCCTGGAAAAGTTTCGGGTACTGAGTTCTCATCCCATCTTCTTGCTCCCACGTCATTTCCTTGAACTGATGCCTCTGCCACAACACTTTCACTAACACTATCTCCTTGTTGCGCAATATTTTCACCTCTTTTGCTAGAATCTGGATCGGCCTCTCTTCATAGCTTAAGTTCTCTTTCAACTGCAACGGTTCAAAATCCACCACATGAGACGGGTCCACCACATACTTCCGTAACATCGAAACATGAAAAACATTATGAACTGCCGAAAGGGACGGCGGTAGCGCTAACCGGTACGCCACAGGGCCTATTCGTTCCAACACCTCAAAAGGTCCGATGAAATGGGGACTTAACTTTCCCTTCCCCCCAAACCTCAACATAGGTGCCACTTTTAGAAATACTTTATCTCCTGCCTCAAATTCTAGGTCCTTTCGCCTAACGTCGGCGTAACTTTTCTGTCTGCTCTGGGCTGTTTGCATCCTTGCTCTGATCTTCTGAACGGCTTCGTTTGTAATCTGAAGCAACTCAGGTCCTAGAAGCTTGCGTTCACCAACCTCGTCCCAGTACACCGGGGACCTGCAATTCTTCCCATACAAGGCCTCAAATGGCGCCATGCCAATAGTAGCCTGGTAGCTATTATTATATGCGTACTCCATAAGGTGCAAATGAGAATCCCAACTCCCTGAAAACTCCAGCGCGCAGGCGCGTAACATATCTTCCAGAATCTGGTTCAAACGCTCCGTTTGACCATCAGACTGTGGGTGGAAAGTTGTGCTGAAATCTAACCGAGTACCCAACGCTGCTTGTAGACTCTTCCAAAAACTGGACGTGAAACGAGGGTCCCTGTCGGACACGATAGACACTGGCACCCCATGTAGACTCACCACCTCCTTCAGATATAACTGAGCCCACTTGTTCACTGAATATGTAGGCTTCCCTGGAATAAAATGAGCTAACTTCGTGAGTCTATCCACAACTACCCATATCACCGAAAGACCTGTGACCGTTCTCGGCAAATCCAGAGCAAAATCCATTGATACGTTCTCCCACTTCCACTCGGGTATGCTTAGGGGTTGCAACAGACCTGCCGGCTTCTGCCTTGGGGCCTTCACTTGTTGACACACCAAGCACTTACTGACAAATTCTGCTATCTCTCTCTTCATATTGTGCCACCAGTAATGTTGTTTCAAATCTTGGTACATCTTGGTGCTTCCTGGATGCACTGCGAACAGTGAGTTATGGGCTTCTGTCAACAATTCTTTCATAAGGTCATCATCTGTCAGTATACAAAGGCGTCCCTGATACAACAGACCACCCCCTGCGGAAACTGAGAACTCACCTTCTTGCCCTGCCTCAACCAAGTGGAGCTTCCCAACAAGGTATGGATCGCTGACCTGAGCATCAATAATTCTCTGCCTCAAGGTCGGTTGAACTGTCAGTTGTGCCAACTGGGAAGTGACTTCCCCTACTGCTACTGCGATTCCTGCTCGCTCGAACTCATGGCGCAATTGGACTTGCTTGGTAATTAAAGCTGTTGAATGGACTGCCTTTCTACTTAAAGCGTCTGCTAGCATATTCGCTTTGCCTGGATGGTACATAATCTCGCAGTCATAGTCTTTCACCAACTCAAGCCATCTGCGCTGTCTCATATTCAACTCTTTCTGAGTGAAGAAATACTTTAAGCTCTTATGGTCCGTAAAAATTTGTATCCTCTCCCCATACAAATAATGTCGCCAAATCTTCAAGGCAAAAACCACTGCTGCTAACTCCAGGTCATGAGTGGGATAGTTTCTTTCATGAATCTTCAACTGACGGGAGGCATAAGCAATTACTTTACCATGTTGCATCAACACACACCCCAGACCTTTCTTCGAAGCATCACTGTAGACCATGAAGCTCCCTGATCCGTCTGGCACTGTGAGAACTGGCGGGTAACCAATTTCTGCTTAAGATCCTAGAAACTGTCATCGCAAGCTTTACTCCAGTCAAACGAAGCTCCTTTCCTAGTCAACTGAGTCAAAGGAGTGGCTATTCGGGAGAAATCCTTAACGAACCGACGGTAGTAGCCTGCTAAGCCCAGAAACCTACGCACTTCACTGACTGTTGAAGGGCGAGGCCAACTCAGAACTGCCTCGATCTTAGCTGGATCCACCGATACTCCCTGTTTTGACACTACATGTTCTAGGAAGGACACCTGGTGCAACCAGAACTCGCACTTAGAGAACTTGGCATACAATTGGTTCGATCTCAAGGTCTCCAAGACTTTTCGCAAATGCTCCTCGTGCCCTGCCTCCGTTTTGGAATAAATCAGAATGTCGTCAATGAAAACTATGACGAAGGTGTCCAGGAATTCCTTGAATACTCTATTCATTAAGTCCATGAATGCTGCAGAGGCATTGGTCAAACCAAATGACATTACAATGAACTCATAATGCCCATACCTGGAACGGAATGTTGTCTTAGCAATATCAATGTCCCTAATCCTTAACTGATGATACCATGCACGAAGATCAATCTTGGAGAATACAGTCGCTCCCTGTAACTGGTCAAATAGATCATCAATCCGAGGAAGAGGGTACTTGTTCTTGACGGTTACTTTGTTTAATTCTCGATAGTCAATGCATAAGCGCAGTGACCCATCCTTCTTCCTTACAAACAACACTGGAGCATCCCAAGGTGACACGCTCGGCCGTATGAAACCCTTGTCCAGCAGTTCTTGCAACTGAACTTTAATCTCTTTCAACTCTGCAGGGGCCATTCTGTAAGGAGCCCTCGAAATGGGAGTCGTACCTGGTTTTAATTCAATGGCGAAGTCTATCTCTCGACACGGTGGTAAACCGGGCAGATCCTCTGAAAAGACATTGGGATAATCTCTAACAACTGCTCTGAGGTCAAAGCGACCTCAATGTCTCTGGTATCCACTACACTAGCCAAGACACCCCAAGTCCCTTGATTAAGTAGCCTATGGGCTTTTAGGGCGGAAATCACCTTGGGCAAAACCACAGTCCCGACCCCTTTAAACTTGAAGCTGGTCCCCGTGGGAGGACTGAAAATCACCTCCTTACGGGCGTAGTCAATGCTGGCATGATTAGCAGCTAACCAATCCATGCCCAAGATAACATCAAAATCCCGCATGTCCAGCACTATCAAGGTTACATCTAGCGGGTGCCCCGCTATCACTAACTAACAAGCCTTCACTCTCTCACTAGCTAACATAAGTTCTCCTGACGGAGTCGAAACTGATAATACATAATGCAGAGATTCTAGTTCTAACATGGCTCGCCTCACAAATAAAGATGAAATGAAAGAATGCGACGAGCCTGAATCAAATAGAGCTAATGCATAATACCCCAGGATAGGGAGTGTACCTGTCACCACTGAATTAGATTTGTCTGCCTCTTGCCGAGTTGTAGTGAATACTCGGTCTTGCTGCTGCTGCTGTGGGGCGCTCGATCCCCTTTGACTAAAACTAGTAGACTGGCTTCTACTACTCGACCTGTTCCTGTTAGGGCACCTGTCAACTGAATGTCCCTCCTGTCCACAGTGAAAACAAACTCCAGATCCAGCTAGGCATCGTCCCCAGTGTCGCCTTCCACAAGTGCCACACACTGGCCAACTCCTTTCTACCCAGCCTGCCTCTAAAGCTTGCTGCCGATAATGTCGTAAGGGTCTATCCGAAGCCTGGTCCCTCGGTGCTAACTCAAATGCTTTCCTCTTATGCCCCACAGAAACTCCAGCTTCCAACTTTTTGTACTCACCTCCGTCCCTGGCATCCGCGTCGATCCTTACGACGGCACGAAGCACTGCAGCGAAAGTTTGGGGCTCTATCGCGTGCACCAACCCTCGTATTCCGCTCCTCAATCCTTGAATAAACATTTTCGTCCTGTCCTTCTCGGTGGCCACAAGTCTTGGGGCAAAATGGGACAGCTTGTCGAATTCCTGCTCGTACTCCTCTACTGTCATGCTTCCCTACTTCAAATTCAAGAACTCTGCCTGCTTACTGTGCCGGGTGTAGGCCGAAAATTACTTTTCGTTGAAACGCTCCTTAAATTGCTCCCAGGATGCAAGCCCTCCGTTCGTGTCTATAGTCTTCTCTGCTGAGCGCCACCAAATCTCTGCATTGTCTGTCAACATGAACACGGCACACTGAAGTTTCTGGTCGTCTGGACACTTCATATAGCAAAAAAATTTCTCGATCGATGATAACCACATTTTCGCCTTTGTAGGATCCTTCAGTGACCCATCGAAGGTGTGAGGGTTATACTTCCTGAAATCCCTCAGATGTTTAGCTTCAACAGATAGGTCCTGCACATTCTGCTGTGGGGCCTGCCCCTGTGGTGCTTAAGCTGGTTGGGCGGTTACCTGCTGGGACTGGGCAAACTGGGCCAGTCGCTCATCCATCATCTCTTTCATTTTTCCTAGCAACACTTCCCCTATCGCTGCTGCCATAGCTGTAAATTCCGTCGGAGTACCCATAGGCGCATTCGTACCCTCCGTTCGACTCCTGCTTCGTGTCTGCTGCCACCCTGACCCTGAAGGGTCTCTAGGTGGCGGGGAATCCTCCGGCGCTGGGGGGTCTGGGCCCACGGGATTTTGCTGTGTGACTTTGACCTTTTTCTTCCCTTTGTCTTTTGGCGCCATCACCTAACAAATACCCATTACATCCCTTAGCAAACGCTGCACCATAGAGAGACAGAGGCCAGCCAACACACAATCAAACAGGTAGAGTCCCGCATGCACACACCCATACACATAAATATATATACTTTAGCTATGTAATTTATTTTAACGTACCTGGCGGCGACGAAGAATCCGTTATGGCCAAATGGGACAACCTGGACTTACATTGTAAGTCAGTCTATAGAACCTAAAACTTAGGCTCTGATACCAACTGTAATGACCCGACTTTTTAGAAGTCGTTACTCATGCATGCATATTCCTCAAAATAATCCTTTGTGTAATTTGACTAAAAACCAAGAACCTCATAAAATAAATAATTAAATTAAATAATAAAAAATCCTTTCCAAAAGAAAATAAAACTAGACCTTGATCGGGGTACCCCTAACGAACAAACTAAATCAAACAGCTAACGAATAAAATAAATAAACGAATAGATTCACCAGTCAAAAGAAAACAACTAGACAACTTATTTAAGAAAATATGAACAACTGAAATGCGGAAGCCTCCACGTGTCCCTATTTGGCCCGGTCGCGGATTTTGTCCATCACCCGCCGGCCCCTTCCTGCCTTTACTTGAAATCCACAAAATGTAACTGAATGAGTATAAAACTCAGTAAGTAATCCCATTACTGGGGTTTCTGGTGTGTAGACAAGTTGCCCCGTCACCATGCCTAGCGGCCTGAGGGCACGCCGTCAATACTGAAGTGTGAGCCTGATGACCCACACCATTGAACATAGAAGTGAACCCGTCGGTCCACGCATGTCTAGTGGCCTAATGGCACACCGTCGAAGCTGGAGGTGAACCTGTCAATTCACATCACATCACATAGCATGAGACATAAAGGGTGTTGGCATCAGATTCAGTTATATAAAAGTAATAAGTATAGAGTTGGCCACGCATACCCAATTAGCCAGAAGTCATAAACATGCCAGTGAAATAATCAAGCTGGTAAGCAGAGAAATCATAAACATGATGCTAAAAAGTGATGTGAAGGCTGAAGTCTGGCCCGAAGGCCAGCCCAGCAATAGGGTCACTTACCTGAAACAGACAGTAAATATGCCCGCAAAATCCAAGTTTTACAATTAACCAACAGTGGCCACTATGTCTTCTTCCCTGAAACAAAAGCAAATGGCTTTCACCCCAAAACCAATTTTAAGGACAATTACCAAGAATCCAATATAAGGAAAAAGAAAATCTTAATCTGAACTGAACAACGAACCTACTGAAGTCTCCCCAAAACAGAAACGGCGAGAAACGACGCAGCGGCGACACGGCAGCGCGGTGGCTTGAGCGACAGTGCAGATGAAAACCGGCGGCTCGAGCAGCGAGGCAGACGAAAACGAGCGGCAGCGCGCAGATCTGCTCCTCAGCGCGATTCAGGCTGAGCGTGCGGCGGCTGGAACAACGCGGTCTAACGCAGACTGGCGGAGCGTGCGGCGGCGAGATTCGGCTGGACGAAAATGATGGCGGTTGGTGGCGTGACCGATCGGTGTGGACGGCGACAACTGCTGGCGAGCGATTCGGCTGTGAAGTGCGGCGGCGGTCTCACGCGAAGAAGAAGAAAAAAAAAGAAAAAGGGTTTGCACGCACTTCGAGGCACCCTAATTAAATAATTATATATTTATATAATTAATATAAATAATAATTTATATTTAAATTATATAAATTATATTTAAATAATAATAATAAATATATATATATATTATTATTCCTTTTTCTTCTCCAAACTCCATATTCATCGAATCCTCCACAACAAAATATAATTTATAATATTTAAATTCAAATTCCACAAAATATCCAACACTTAATTTATTAACCCTTGAAATTAAATTGTGGGACGTTACAACAAATGTCTTATAAACTTGAAGGGGGTGTTTGAGGTTCCAACTTGGAGTGAGGTGAGTGGGCTATAATAGCTCATCGAGCATTTGGGGCATGTGTTATAATAATGGGGAATGAGGGTTATTTTATCTCTTGTTTTACTATTGTTAGTAAAACTATCATAACTCAGTGGTTAAAATAATCAACTCTCTAGAAAACTCCACCCATCGACGACCAACTTTGACGATTACCTCCAACGACCAACTTCAACTATCACCTTCGGCGTAACCACCTATTCGACTAATTTCGATGACCAACTCTAGCAAAGACCACCTCCAATGTCAAAACTTTGTGCGACGACCACCTCTAGGGGCTAGCTCCGCGAGTACCTTCGACGAGAAATCAAAATATTTTTAGACCAAATCAAACAAACTTGTGTATAGCAAATATAGTCTTCTTTTATAGTAATTTGACATGAATAGAAATACTTTGAGTATAGCAAATTAAACAAACTTATGTACAAAAACACTTTTGATACCTACTTGTGTAACATTTTGAAACATATGAATCAAATTAAAACTAGACCAAAAACATATGTATCAAGAAAGCATTTTCCATTTCTTTTTCATACTTTTTTTTGGCAGTTTAGTTTTTTAAAAAATAAAATCAATGAAATTAAATAAATCCTCAAACTTACCGACTATAATTGTTAAAATTGGGCCTCAAACTAGTGTATAAACTATAAGAAATACCAGATTGAAAATGTAGGGAAATGATTATTTTTTCAAATTTTTATCTAGTTCTATGGAAGAAGAACATAAATTCTGATACAAACAGAAATTTTAATTAAAAAACTCATTTTATTAATTATGTAAATAGTTTAAGGGCACGAGGCTCAATTTTAATAATTATAAGTTTGAGTGTCCTAAAATATTTTATTTCTTGATTACATAAATATGCTTTACTCAATTGAGAGATGCACAAATTAAACAATAAATTTGATTAATTTATGTAGTTGACAAAAATATGATATCTAAGGTACTATTACTTGTATAATAAAAATAGTAAAAAAAAAAAAAAAAAAAAAAACCTAAACTCAAACTAAAATAACATGCACCCTAAACATAGACTATTATAACCTAGACTAAAATAGTTTTTACTTCAACCACGTACTATTATAGCCAAAACTAAAATAGTTTGCACCTCAAACACAAACTATTATAAATTCATAGACTATTATAACCTACAGATTATAATAACCAACTTAACACTCTAAATAGTCTTGAAGTGTTATATATATATATATATATATATATGTATATATTAAATAGTATATAAATATGTGGTTTTCTTATCAGTTTAAAAACACACAAAAACATAAAGAATCATTCCCTTAATTCTCATCTTTGTATATTATTACTCACACAGTGTAGTCTTTCATAGAGTATGTGGTTGAAGTGTTGCATTCGTAGGTTAGTAATTTGTCTTATCCTAAAATATGATTGTTCATGACACCTTGAGCAACATTGAGAGAACAAAGTTGTCTTAAGAAAATAATGTGAATTCATTGGGTTTAGATTAATTATTTTCAACGTATCTTATTCTCCTATAATTTTCTCTTACAAAAATGAAACTATTTTCTTGTATTTTGTTGGCATGTTTTTTTTTCTTCGTTTTCTTTATGATCAATCAATGCGTATGAAATATTGATAATGTTTTTATTAATATGATTTTTTTTAAAAAGAAATAAAAAATAAAGATATAATTGTATAGCTATGTATATTAGATGGAAATATATTATAAAATAGCTTGATTTCATTTTTATTAAAAAAGAAGTATAAAACTAAAAAGTTCATCAAAATTTATTTTGAATTTTTTTAAAAAAAACACACCGTCGTATTTTTGTTTTATCTTTTAAAAAACTAGAAAACAAAAAAATAAGGGAAAATTACCTTTTTAGTCCCTAAGTTTAGAATAATATGTGCATTTGGTCCCTGTGTTTTAAAAATATACCTTTTTAGTCCTCAAGTTTATAAAAAAGAGTCTATTTGGTCCCTAAGTTTTCAAAATATACCCTTTTAGTCCCTGAGTTTTTAAAAATAGGTTTAAAAAAAATAGGTTTAAAAGGTCCTTCAAGTATTTTTTGTGTTTGATTTTTCAAAAATTATTATATGATATTTAAAATTAGAAAAAATAGTTTTAGAGTGGAGATGGTTTTTAAAAACTATTCTTCTAATTTAAAATGTTAAATAATTATTTAAAATAATAATAAAAATTTATTTGAGGGACCTCTTAAACATATTTTTAAAAACTTAGGGACTAAAAAGGTACATTTTGAAAACATAGGGACCAAATAGACCTATTCTTATAAACTTGGGGACCAAAAAGGTACATTTTTAAAACTTAGGGACCAAACGCACATATTGTTCAAAACTTGGGGACTAAAAAGATAATTTTCCCAAAAAATAATTACCAAACATGTTTTTTGTTTTTTGTTTTTTAAAAAATAAAAAACCAAAAACAGTAATCAAACATGTATGGTTTTTGTTTTTAAAAAATTGAAAACCAAAAATAGATTTTAAAAAATAAAAAACCAAATAGTTATCAAACAAGGGCTTATAATTTTTTTTTTTTTTTTTCACAATAACAAACAATATAAACACTTCAAATCTTCTTTTTCACCTCTAGACTACAAAGACATGCTAAATAATTTTCTGCTTAATTTCGCTCCACTTTGCTATATTTCGATTACAAGTATGCAATTTTTCACCAAATATTTTAGGTTGAGCAACAAAATGTAAATCGAATTATCGAACAAATCCATTGTTGTATTGTGAAATTACCATTGCCTTAAAAGTAATTTCGACACGACATTGGTGTTAATTGTCTTACATTAGTTGTTCCCCAAGATTAACACAACACCATTAACAAATAATCTCTTGTTGGAAAATGACTAGAATCAAAGAAATTTTGCTGAGAGAAATACAAAATCCAAAAAGAAAAAGTGGAAGTCAAGAAAATCTATATTGCTGAAGAGATACCTTCTTCCTTTTTAAAGAGGCCGAAAGATCCATTTGAAATTCGTTTTTAGATCACAAAATTACCAGTTTGAAAAAATGTTGACACATTAAATGAAAAGAAAATTGTTAACACATTAAATAATGGTAATAGAACATTTTGGAAAAATTAATATATTAAATGAGACAAAAGCAAAAGGTTAATTTTTGACAAATCATTTTCAACAATTTCTCTTGAATGATTGGCAATAAATTAAAAAAATTATATGAGTAAAGAAATGAGAATAAACTTAAACATCAATATCTTTCTATTTTAATTGATGCATAGTAATGTAGGGCAACAATCTAATTAAAGAAGTAAGTTACCTCTTGAACTTTAATTAGTTATGGTTAAGACCCCCACATCACATTTTAGTCCTTTTGATTTCTCTTGATTCCTCGATAACAGCATACATAGAGTACTATCAAGACCATGCACACAAAACCTTGAGTCCTCGTGATCAAAGCTTTGGAAAGAGATCTTTTAAACTCTTTCTTAAAACCCATCTTCACATTCACGTTAATTGCTTCATCAAATCTATCAAGATAGACCACTCAAAAATTGAGCTATGAAGATTTTTTAATTTCTAGGTTATCCATCAAGTTTATATTTAAACCATCCAAATAAAAGGCTATGGATCTCTATAAGAGTTTGAGTCTCATACTTGTTGAAGACTCTTAAATCAGTCTCCTTGTTAGGCCTTTGGTGAGAGGATCCACTAAGTTTCTCTTAGACCTCACATACTCAATGGAGATAATATCATCTTTCAACAACTATTTCACAACTTCATGTCTCAGGCGTGTATGTCTTCTTTTACCATTATACACACTATTTTTGGCAATACCTATAGCAACTTGTGCAAAATCACAATGCAAAGAGATTGCTAATGATGACCCCTAGAATGATACATCTCCCAAAAGGCTTTTTAGCCATTCTGCTTCTTGTCCTACTAGCTGACTCCATGGGTGGATCGTGCTATGCAAGTTCGCTTTGTGGATGTCCATGAAATAGCACCTCTACTTAGTAAGTACACATAAACACTAGTGCAACTCACCTCATCGTTGTCTATTACCCAATTTGCATCATAGTATCATTCTAACACTACAGAAAACTCATTAAAGTGCAAACATAATCCATTGTGCCCTTTAAGACACGCACCTTAATAAACGACAAAAAACAAGCCAACAATTTTTATCAGGATTATGTATATCTCTACTCAATCTACTCAAAGCATCTACATTATCTGGTCTAATTTACTTCAAATAAAACATAACACTTCATATAATTTTTGCATATTAAGATTGAGAAACACTATCTCTCTCTTTCTTAAGATTCGTACTAGTATCATAGAGTGTTCTTATAGGAGCATCATCAAACCAGTCAAATCTTTTTAACATTTTTTCAATATAGTGTGATTAACATAAAGAGAATTCATTTTCGAATTTTTCTTATTTTAACACCAAAAATCAAATCAGTTTCATCTAAGTCTCTCATTTCAAAATGTGATGATAAGAATAACTTTGTGTAATATCTATTCGTAAACCTATAATAATCACATTTCAAGAAATTCTAGATTTCTTTATGAGTTGCTAAATAACTAAATCACATAACACCATAAATCATCAACCAACAAAGGGCACGTCTCTCTCTGTACATAATAATACATGAATAATCCTAATAATGTGTATCCACAATTTACACATTTAATATGCTCATGACTATGAAAATGTTAAGGACAATTACCATTTAATGCTTACTATATTTTCGCTTTTCAAGATCATAAACATGCTCAATAAATATGACAATTTATGATATGAATCATACACTTTATATTGTCAATTAAAAATACTCATTACCTCACCCTTCAATTGCTTCACAATTTAAATTTACAACATCGAACAACTTTAACTATTTTACCATTTAAAAAATGATAATAACCATCATACATAAGCTTTATCCAGTTGATCACGATAGCATCTCATTGAGATTTGAAAAGCAATACACAACAACAACAATATTATCATTATCTTACCATACGTGAGTCATGAGAGACAATTTGATACGTGTGTCATGAGAGACAATTTGATACTCATAAAATAATATGAATATGTACTTATCAAATATATATTGATCATCCTTTCTATTATATACATTGAATATCATGTTCAAATATAGCAATGAAATAACTAAATTCTCATGTCATAAATAAAGAATTTAAAAATTTTTGAGCTTATATGGAAGCCAACCTATGTAAAGTTTATTTCTAAAATAACAAGAGAAAACTCAACCATTTTAAGTTATATTTGTGAAACAAATTACCAACAAAAATATCTTTAACAAACTGAAAATTGAATTTGGATTTTGATCAAGATTTGAATCACATCAAGAAAATTATCTCATTGCCAACATCATCCAAATTACGAAAGTGTTTGTGGAACACGCCACAAAATGTAAATATTCATTACCAATTACTCAACTTTGAACAAAAAAGATAAAAATCTCGTAAGCTAGCAAAGTTTAAGATAATCAATAAAACATCAATTCAATTTAGCACCATTTCAACAACGAGTTATGGAGAAGCCTATGAGAGCTACTCAACTAATATTTTAGGGCATGTTTGAGAGTAATTTTAAAATGGCTAAAATTACTTTTGTCATTTTTAAAATTACCGTGAAACATGTTTTTAATCCTTCAAAACTAATTTTGATGATTGAAAATTCCATTAAAAAGTGTAAAATTGAAAACTAAATTAAATTGAGTGATTAAACGTGCATTTTTGAGTTATTTTAAAAATGACAAAAATGATTTTGACGATTTTTAAATCACTCCCAAATATGTATTACAAAAATTCTCTATCACAAATTCACATGCACATATGACAATGAATATAAATTAGTCCACTAATTTATTCATCACATAGTAGAAAGTTGAATATGTTGAGTTGTCTCTATATCCCTCAAATCATGCTTTCAGTTGGATGATTTAAGGTCTGTTTGGATTGACTTAAGAAATAAGTTATTTTTCAAAAAACTCATTTTTATTTAAACTCTTTTGATAAAAATTATTTAAAATACACTTCAAAAACTATTTTGAGTGGTTGTCAAAACACTCCATTTTTTTTCTAAAAATAATTAGTTTTTTAAATTAAATACTTAAAAATGTATTCCAAACACACTCTAATTTGAAATAGGAACCTATCCTAATTTAAGTTTATACATACACACATTATTTCCTCAATTTATTTTGCCGAATATCTACTTTCCATCATTTCTTAATTTTCCTTCTCAATTTGAAATAGAAACCATTCCTAATTTCATATCATCATGCAGCAATCTTAGGAATAGAGAATCAAAATATAATCTCTCTCCATCAAAACAAAATACATATGTTTAAACACGAACTTCTCAAAACCACTAAAATTAACAAGAATTGGAGTTCGGTGCACTAACAAGAATAACAACAAAAATTCAAGATTCAGAAACATGAATCTACCTTTACATCACATCGATTTAACTTTTCCATATGACCAAAATCTTAGGAAAAAGAATCGGTTACTCAATTAAGCCAAGAAAATTCATAAGCAAGAACGAAAACATGAATTTCTCACATTTTCATACTATAAAGATGATAAGAATGGAGAACGATTATGGTAGAAAAAAATTTCAATGGGAGAGAAATGCAAACTTCAGTGATGCATACCTAAAGAAGATGACGGATGTGACGTGCTTTTGTTGTAGATCCTTCCTATATTGATGAACATTGCAATGTATTAGATAAATCTCATGTATATTTCATTTTCCCATCATTCTGTTAGATGGTTTCATTCTGTTATATATAGTTAGTTCAAGTGGCTATATATATGCCCTCATTTTCTCATCATTTTGTTAGATGGTTTACATATGTTAGTTCAAGTGACTATATATATGCCCTTTCTTTACTCAATAAGATGAGAAGAGTCTTATTTGCTCTGAGTTTCAATATGGTATCAGTTGAGATTTAGTTCCTTCTTCTTCCTCCTCTTCTTCTTCTCCATTGCATCAATGGCGGAAGAAATGACTACCAACCCTAATCCTGACAGTTCTTCATCAACCACTGTATCCTCCTCAACACAACCAACTCCTTCCTCTGTTGTTGCGTTGTATGAGAATCCTTACTTTCTTCATCACTCCGATAGCACGAATTTGGTTCTTGTTTCTGATCTCCTAACCGAATCAAATTATGCTTCATGGAGTCGTGCCTTTCTTCTTGGCCTCACTGTCAAGAACAAGGTCAGTTTTGTTGATGGAACCTTACCCTGCCCCACCGATATGTTGCGTAGCTCGTGGATTATCTGCAACAGCATTGTTACAGCTTGGATCTTGAATTCTGTCTCGAAAGATATTGCTGCCAGTATTTGCTATGCTGACTCTGCCCGAGAGATATGGTTTGACCTCCAACAGTGATATCAACGCAAGAATCGGCCGCGGATTTTTCAGTTGAAACGTGAATTATCGAATCTGGTTCAAGATCAACAATATGTAACAACCTACTTTGCTAAACTAAAAACTCTCTGGAATGAACTTGCAACATACCGTCCTTCGTGCACCTGTGGCCAGTGTATATGTGGAGGCGTCAAAGATCTCAATGTTCATTTCCAGACTGACTATGTTATGATGTTCTTGATGGGACTCAATAAATCTTTTGCCCAAATACGCACACAACTACTGCTCATGGAGCTAGAACCTACTCTGCAAAAGGCATTTTCCCTCGTTGCTCAGGAAGTTGAATAGCGTGCCTCTGTCTCTCTTCCAGCTTCCCTTCCGACTGGTCTTCCTTCTGAAGCCTTGGCTCTTTTAGTGAAGAATTCTTCACCAAATCCCCCCAATTCGTGGTCAGTTCCTTCTAAGAAAAAAGATCGTCCGATCTGTACCAATTGTGACATTTTTGGTCACACGATTGATAAATGCTACAGGCTTCATGGTTTTCCTCCTGGTTCTTGATCCAATCGCAGTTCGAAAGCTAATTCTGCTAATGTGCCTCCTGCTACGGCATTCACAGACTCCCTTTCTAGCATAAACGCTGATCAATGCCAGGGTCTACTCACTATTTTACAGTCCCATCTCGCCAAAGTAAAGACTGATTCTCCTATGACTACTGCTTCATCTTCCGCTGCACCATCTTCATCCCACATTGCAGGTACTTATCATAATTTGTCACCCCATATATCTGCCTTACATTGTTAGGTGATTGACTCTGGAGCTACTGCTCACATTTGTCATTCTAGACAACTTTTCACTGCTCTAAGACCTGTCTCTGGTTATAATGTTTCTTTTCCTGATCAAACAAGATTATCTGTGAAGTATGTTGGATCCGTACGTCTTTTTTCTGATTTAATCCTTGAAGATGTGCTGTTTATACCTGAGTTTCATTTCAATTTGATCTCAGTAAGTTCTCTGACTACAAGATTACCATATATAGTGCGGTTTGTTGATAATTTCTACATTATTCAGGACAAGTACTCTTCGAGGACGATTGGCAAAGCTGAAGTTTGGTAGGGACTTTATCTTTTACACACTGCAATCAGTTCTACTACTAATCTCATTTGTAATTCTGTCTCTTCACATTGTACGTCCTTCAATGCTTGACATACTAGGCTTGGTCATCCATCTAGCAAACATTTACATGTTTTAAAGAATCTTTTATCTGTTGATTCCTTTAAAGATGTTAGCCCTTGTCTAGTTTGTCCATTAGCTAAGCAAAGAAGACTTCCTTTTCAATCAAATAATCATGTTTGTGATAAGATGTTCGATCTTTTACACTGTGATATATGGGGACAGTATCAATCTTTTACTCGTGAAGGACATCGCTATTTTTTGACTCTTGTGGATGACTTTTCCTGCTATACTTAGATATTTTTATTTAGACAAAAGTCAGATGTGCTGTCCATTATCCCACGGTTCTTCACTTTTGTTGAAACCCAATTTGGAGTTCCTATCAAGAAGTTTAGATCAGATAATGCTCAAGAGCTAGCCTTTGTTGACTTTTTCCATACCAAAGGTGTCATCCATCAGTATTCATGTGTTGGTCGCCCTGAACAGAACTCCATTGTAGAAAGGAAGCATCAACATTTGCTTAATGTCTCTCGCGCTTTGTTTTTTCAGTCCCGGATTCCTATAAAATTTTGAGGAGATTGTGTTTTAACTGTAGCTTACTTGATTAATCGGTTACCCTCTCCCATTATCGACTGGCAAACCCCTTATTTTCATCTTCATGGCCAACAAGCTGATTATACCTGCTTGAGGTCGTTTGGTTGTTTATGCTTTGCTTCCACTCTCGCATCCAACAGATCAAAGTTTCATCCCCGTGCCATCCCAGTTGTTTTCATTGGTTATCCGCCAGGAATGAAAGGATATAAATTGTTTGATATTCAAAGTCAGAAGGTGTTCGTTTCCAGGGATGTGATCTTTTATGAATCAATATTTCCCTTTCACACCATTACTACCCCAGAGGATGTCATTGATCCTTTTCCAGATTTGGTCTTCTCGCGGAATGCTACTATTTCTCAGTCTGCTTCCCGTATGGTTGCTTCCCCATCTACCTTAGTTGGGCCAGTTGCTATTGATCAATCACCAAATTTGAGTTCTGAAACTGATCAACCACTTATCACTGAACAACACATTATTGAAAATCAAATAGACTGCCCTGTTGGTCCCATTGTTGAAAATCCAATAGACTGCCCTGCTGGTCATATTGTTGAAGTCCCTGCTGATACAAATGCCTTGCATTTGGATATTCCCAGAAGGTCCTCCCGGGTCTCAAAACTGCCATCTTATTTACAGGAGTATCATTGTGGTCTCTTGTTGAATCAGCCTATGCCTTCTACTGCCAAGTTCCCCTTACAGAAGTACATCTCATATGATAGGTTATCTACCACTTTTCGACATTTTGTCTTAAGTGTGTCATCTACCTATGAACCACAATATTACCATCAGGCTGTCCCTCATTCTCATTGGAGGCAGGCAATGAATGAGGAATTACAAGCCATGGAGCTTAATCAGACATGGGATATTGTTCCCTTACCTAAAGACCAACATTCCACTGGATGTAAATGGGTCTACAAGGTTAAACATAAAGCTGATGGTTCTGTAGAACGCTACAAAGCACGTTTAGTGGCTAAGGGATACACACAACAAGAGGGGCTAGATTATATGGAAACCTTTTCTCCTGTTGCCAAACTGGTCACTGTGAAGGTTCTTCTGACTCTTGCTGTTTCACTTGGCTGGCCGTTGGTCCAATTGGACGTCAATAATGCATTTTTAAACGGTGATTTGTTTGAAAATGTGTACATGGATCTTCCGTTGGGTTACAAACATGGTACACCTACATCATCTACCACTAAACTTGTATGCAAACTCAACAAATCCATATATGGATTGAAGCAAGCTTCACGGCAATGGTTTGATAAATTTTCTACTGCCTTACTACAACTTGGATTTCTTCAGTCTAAATCTGACTATTCCTTGTTTGTCAAAGGCTCGGGTGACTCTTTCATAGCTCTATTGGTGTACGTGGATGACATTATCATCACTGGCCCATCAATGGCTCAAATTGATGTTCTTAAAGCCCACCTTCACTCCTGTTTCAAACTAAAAGACCTTGGGATTTTGAAGTACTTCCTTGGATTGGAGCTTGCCAGATCTTCAACTGGTCTGTTTTTATCTCAACGGCAGTATACTCTTCAATTACTTGAAGACACATGGTTCTTAGCATCGAAGCCAGCATTAATACCTATGGATCCACATTTGAAAATTAAGTCTGACGAAGGTGAACTTTTATTAGATCCATCCGTATACAGGCGTTTAATTGGCAGACTTTTATATTTGACAGTATCTCGCCCTGACATCACCTTTGCTGTCCATAACTTGAGCCAATATGTAGCTCAACCTCGACAACCACACTTGAATGCTGTTCACTTTTTGCTGCGCTACCTTAAAGGTTGTTCGAGTCAGGGGATTCTGCTTCCAAAATCTCCTTCTTTTCATTTGAAAGCCTTCAGTGATGCAGATTGGGCATCATGTTTGGACTCAAGGAAGTTTACTACAGGCTTTTGTATTTTCCTGGGTGAAGCATTGATCTCTTGGAAAGCAAAGAAATAGACAACTGTTTCCCGTTCTTTAGCAAAAGTAGAATACCGAGCTCTTGCTGCTACAACAAGTGAGCTTGTATGGTTGAGGCAACTATTGAATGACTTACACATTTCTTCCCATTCTCCTGCTGCTATATATTGTGACAATGATGCTGCCATCCACATTGCTACTAATCTCATTTTCCATGAGCGCACAAAACACATAGAGCTTGACTGTCATTTTGTACGAGAAAAGGTTCTTCATGGTGATGTCAAATTATTACCGGTGAGATCTGCCCAACAACTCGCTGATGGCTTTACCAAGCCATTGTCTTCTAATGTTCTCGTACCTCTACTATCCAAGATGGGAGTTGTTAATCTTTTAAGTCCATCTAGAGGGGGGTATTAGATAAATCTCATGTATATTTCATTTTCTCATCATTCTGTTAGATGGTTTAATTCTGTTATATATAGTTAGTTCAAGTGGCTATATATATGCCCTCATTTTCTCATCATTTTGTTAGATGGTTTACATCTGTTAGTTCAAGTGGCTATATATATGCCCTTTCTTTACTCAATAAGATGAGAAGAGTCTTATTTGCTATGAGTTTCAATACAATGCATAATTCTTTGAACATTGTAATACAAAAAATAGTCTTCAACTTGTAGATTAGAGTGTCGAACAAATCAATTGTTGTGCAATGAAATTACCACTACCTTGAACGCAATTTCAGCATGCCCTTGGTGCTAATCCTCTCACACTAGTTGCTCTCCAAAGTTAATATTGCACCCTTAACAGACGAAACACTTGTTGAAAAAGGATATGCATCAAGAAAACTTTGCTCAGAAAAATACGACGATTAGAAAAGAAGAGGCAGAAGCTGAGAAAATCTATATTGCTAAAGTGACACCTCTATAATCCTTTTTTAAGAGGACAAAAGATCCTTTTGAAAACCACTTTTAAGTTGCAAAATTAGCGATTTTGGTTTTAAAAACAAGTTAACACATTAAATGAAAAGAAAATCGTAAACACATTAAATGGGAAAAAAGGTAATAAAAGGTTTTGGAAAAATCAATACATTAAATGGGACAAAAGCAAAAAGTTAATTTTTGACAAGTCATTCCCAATAAAAAATAATTATAAAAAATAAAAATGATCATAAATTCCATAATAATATGAATATTGTTTTATATAATTGAGATGAAATTATTACCATTTGTAAAGTATGGTGACTAAATTGTTACGTAACAATTGACTAAACTGTTATGAGTTCGAAAATACAAGGACTAAATTATTTAATAACAAAATTCAGAAATTAAGACTCCATTGATAACTATTTTAATTTTTTTGTTTTTTTAAATTATGCTTCATATATAATATTTGGTAACCTTTTCACCCTCCTTAAAAATACATTAAAATTTTAACCATATTTTAAATACAAAATTAAGTTTTTTTTTTTTTTAAGTCTATAGTCTCATTTGATAACTATTATTAGGTTTTTTTTTTTTTTTAAAGTGTTTGAAATTTTAGCTTAAAAACACTAATTCCACCTATTAGTTTATTTAATTTATTGTCTACTTTTAGAAGTGTTTTCAAAAGTCAAGCAAAGTTTTGAAAACTAAAAAATATATACTTCGTTGGATAAATATTTGATTTTTGGTTTTTTAAAAAATAAGGCTTATAAATACTATTTGGATTTATTAATTTCTTTCTTTTGATATTTATTTGTTCGGGGTGTTTTCAAAATCCATGCCAAGTTTTTTTTTAAACTTATTTTTATTTTTGAAATTTGGCTAAGAATTTACATGTTTACGTAGAAAAGATGAAAACTATGATTAAGAAATTGTGAGGAAAAAAAAAGATGAGAACCTATTTTTAAGTTTTTAAATTTTGACTTGATTTTTTAAAATATTTTTAAAAATTAGTAATAAATCAATAAAACTATAAGATAAATAATGTTTCTAAGGTTAATTTTTTTTTTTTTAAAAAAAACAAAATAATTATCAAAATTAAAATTAACCAAACTAAAGTTTAAATACGAAATCGTTACTTCAATCAATATATATAAATTAAACGTGTTTTTTTTTTTTTATCCTTAACTAAAGTTAAATAACTCAACATGGTAATAGACGTATTTTTCTATCCAATTGAATGTTCAATTTTTCACACCTCATAAATTGTACTAAAAATGTTATTTATTTAATTACAATAAATTCAACCTATATTTAGATATTGGTAAGTACACATAAAAAAATGGAATGAGGGTTAAAGTACAATTCACTTCTCTCAACAAATAAATAAAGTAAAATGTTAAAAAGTACATTTACGAAGAGGGTAAATTTTTTTTCTTTTTAAAAAAATAAAATTACAAAAGAGGTGAAAAAATTAGCTCAAACTTCGAAAAAGTCAAAGCAACTAAAAAAAACGAAACAGGACAAATTTATTGGTTCCTTCCCATTTCCAACCAAAAACCAACGTCAATGAATTCTAATCACACGTGGCCGTTCTCATGCTTATCTCATCAATTTCATCATCTGGACCCTCCGATTCTCTTTCCATCACATCAATCTCAGCCGTCTGATCTTTCCATGTTTCCTATTTCCCAAATTACCCTCACTCTCTTCTCTTATTTACATTCCCTACCCCTTTGCCGCTACTGGCCTACAGTCCTCTCTCTCCTTTTTTTACCATTCATGCAAAGTAATGGAACGGATTCCGAGGAGCTTTTTAGCACTTTTGGGCTTTAGATTGCTTCGCCACTGCCTCACAACAGTCATTTCAGGTTTTTTTTCTCTTCTTTTCTTCTCTCTTCGTTTTCAGGTTTTTCTCTAGTTTTCGCATTGCATTTTGAGCTCTGTTCGGTTCATTGTGGTGGTTTCTGCAGCCGCCGGTGGATGATCGCTGCCGGTTGAGCTCTGATTGTGTTTAATCAGGTCTGTGATTTGATCGGACTTTGCTTTCTGTTTGGATTATTTCTTTATGTGTGTGTGTGGAGTGTGATTGTGGTTATGATTGGTGATGAACGGTTGTGTATGGTGAGTGAGGTCTTGAGAAATGAGGATGACTGTTTTTGTAATGGTAATGTTTAATTGTTGATTGGTTTTGTTTGTTTTCAGCTCGAATTATAGGTATTTTCATGGCTGTTTGGGGTTTTTGGTTTTTGGTTTTGTTTTCTCTCTTTCTGTGTTTTCTCTCTCTGGCTCTGTCGATTCTGGGGAATCTTAAATTTCTACTGTGCTTCCCTCAGCTGACGGCATTTATTATCGAAGGGTCCTCCATTTTTACTGATGATATGATTGGTGTTTTTCAGAAGTCGAGCAGTGAAAATCAGCTACCATGATGATGACGATGACCTTGCTTTTCGTGTCCTTTTCCAATATTTGCTGAATCTCTGTAAGTGTGTATATGATTGTGAAAGTGATGGGGGTTTCAAATTAATTGAGAGGATTCTTTTAAAATGTAAACTATGATTAGTGTTTCTATGTCTGAAGTGACCGTCAGCTGTAAACTTTGAAAGGGGAAGGATTAATATATGATGTGATTTTTAATTTTTTTAATTTTTTAAAATTTTTATATTGATGCTTCATACGTTGTGTAAGAATAATGGCAGAGTTATAAATTATGGGTTATCTTGTTTTGGTTGCAATCTTGCAGATACTCTAATTATTTTTCTTGGTGGGGATTGTTGAAGCGGCTCTCAGCTGTTGGGTGATAAAGGATGGTCAAAACTAAAAGGCGTTTATATGAATTCAAGCATCCATTCAATGATTATCGTAATATTTGTCTCTCTCCTTCTTCTTGCTTTTCATTTTCTTCTTCTTACGTTCCCGATGTTTCACTGGTAGTAATAAGAACTCCAACTATTCTGAGGTTTCAGATCCAGAGGTTAACAATCCAATATTATTCATGTTATCTCTGTTGTTTTTGTTCGTTAGATTTTTATTTAGATATATATTTTTTAAAACTCTTTTATATATTTTATTCTTGTTATCGTTGAGGATTGTCTAAATATAGCTGACCAAGAATAGAAAAAGAAGCATTTCACTGTTGCAGTTAATTAGCATCTGGCATGTGAAATTTAAAACAGAGGCAATTCCTTTGACATGTTAATGGTTGTTGCTCAAGTTGATCCATACACTGTCTAGTTGCACAAGTTCTGATTTACGCACCCTTTTGTTTTTCAAGTTTGGGTTGATTGTCTTTTGGAATTTTCAAAACTAATTTGCTCCTTTTAGGGCATGTCTGGGAGTGATTTTAAAATCGTTAAAACACTTTTGTCATTTTTAAAATCACTAAAAAATACACTTTAATCACTCAAAATTAATTTAATTTTCAATTTTACACTTTTAAATGCAATTTTCAAACATCAAAATTAGTTTTGAAGGATTAAAAATATATTTCACGGTAATTTTGAAAATGACAAAAGAGATTTTAGCCATTTTAAAATCACTCCCAAACATGCCCTTAATAACATACGTTAGATACATCGTTTGAGATGTTGCATAACACAGTCCATTCAGTTCATTTGGGCAATGTCAACTATTTTCTAGTGCAACTTTAATTTATACGCATTTCAAAAGTTCTAACTTTTCAGTTAATACTCTGATTTCTTTCTGAAAGCATTCGAGGCAATGTGCTGTGGGTCTTGGCAAGCTGTGGAGAAAATAAGAATTAGTAATGGTTCAATAACCCTTCACTTAGTGAATGATCAGTTTATGATTTTGGAAAGAGGTCCGTACTCAGATTTCCGGGTTAGGTCGAGACAGGCAACTTCATCCGACTGCACCTGTTTTCTACGACCTGGTGTTGATGTTTGTGTTCTCTCTTCCCATCACAGCATGGATAATTTGGGCGTGAAAGGTTCAGAGCCTGTAAGTGATCTTCTATTCAACTTTCTGACTAGTATTAGCCTAGTAATGCCCATAACTTTAGCCCCATAGTTTTCAGAGTCTTCAACTGCTTGGTTGTTATTTCACAGCTATTTGTAATTCAACATTCCCTCATTATTGATGCTCTAATATCTGAAATATTTTAGGTTAACAAAATGAAAATAATTCTTGTTTTGTTCAATCTGTTGAACTCCTTCATCTTCAAATTGCTTATGAATAGTTTTTGTAAGTATTACATTTCTTCTGCAATTATATGTTGTTTTGTATCATATTTTTTGGAATTCTGGATTTGATCCTTTTCACGTGTTGTTTGAAGTTTTGGTACACCGAAGTATTTTCAGTGTTCATGCCATGTGTTTCTTCCTCATCATATAGGATATGTGCAGGTTAATTTGAAGTGTTTCACAAAAATAACTTCTTCTTCTTCCTTTTATTTTTTCTCCTCTTTGTTGTTGTTGTAATAAACTATCTAAATAATTTTCTATAGAAATTTGTCTACGCTCATTTTATGCCCTTCTCAAAGTTTCAAGTTTCCTGTGCATGTAAAGTAACTGCAATTTCTCTGAGCCCCTGTTTTTTTCGATAGATTCCAATTTCTTCTGCTATTGATATTAACATGGTATTTCTGCTATTAGTATTAACATGGTACTTATTATCCAGGAAAAAAAGATAACTTCAGACTGTATAATTTAGTGTGTGTTTCATTACCAGGTCTATGGAAAAAAATGCCAATTATAAACTTATTAAAATAGTGAAGTTGCATTTAATGAATTCCACAAAGTTGAAATGGATAATGGTCTTAGCTCCAGAATGATTTGTGGATCATAGTTTTGGCTCCAGAATGATTTATATTTGGAACAATCTTGTTCTTTATCTGGAGCTTAATCAACAGGATTGCTTTCTTAGGTGTGGATCGATGCTAAAATAAGCTCAATTGAAAGGAGGCCTCATGAAGCTGGGTGTTCATGCCAGTTTTATGTCCAACTGTATGCTGATCAAAAACCCCTTGGTTCAGAGAAAGGATCACTCTGTAAAGAAATTATTGAAATGGGAATTGATCAGATATCTATACTTCAAAGGGTTAGAAAGAACATCTGTGAAGGTCAACACTACCGATGGGATTTCTCTGAGGACTGCTCTCTGTTGCCAAAAACCAAACTACTTTTAGGAAAATTTCTTTCCGACCTTTCGTGGTTAGTAGTTACATCAGCATTGAAACATGTCACTTTTGATGTAAGATCATTGGATAACAAGATATTGTATCAAGTTTTAGAGAGTAACCAAAAGAGCACATCAGTAGCTTCTGACAAGATTTTATATGCTGTAAACTTCAGAGATGATGATGGTATGTTTATTCCAATAATACATCAGCTAGATTCTTCTGATAAGATCGAGATGCCTCCTGCAGAAGATGCATTTGACAATCAACTGCATTCCTTTACTGATCTTATGGACTTGAGGCGTTCAAAACGGCGTAATGTTCAACCTGATCGTTTTCTTGGCTGTGATAGTATCGATGAATCAGAAATTGACTACAGTGGAACCAGAATATATAAAACTGAGCAATTGAATGATGATGAGATGACATTACCACTTGCTTGCCTGTTTGGGACGCCTGGCTCTTCAAAAGCAAAGATTGAAAATGAAAGCAACAACCATTCCAATAAATTGAGTGTACATGATGACCTCTCTGTTTTCAAGTGCAGAATAAAGTCCTTGGAGATGAAATCAGGAACGAGTGACGAAGTAGAAGATAAAAATCAACTTGCTATAGTTCCTTTACTTGATGAACAGCCAATAGCTTCAGATCCATATCCTGATGGTGGCAACGGTTGTGGTAATTATACAAAACAGATAACTGAAATGTCAGCCACATATTATTACATTAACAACAAACGCAAAATCCGAAAAAGAAAGTTTTCGGACTATGAGGATGTGGACTTTGAGAATGATAGCTGTAGGGGAAAAGCTTCAAGCAGTAAAGGTAGGAGGACCAGTTATCATTCCATAAGTTATAAAGAGGATGGTCATCCTAAAGAAAGACCGTGGCAGAAAAGGTCCTTAAGTGCAGGTGCATACAAGGATTTGATCAATTCCTTCTTAAAGAATATAGATTCAACAATTAAAAAAGAAGAGCCACAAATAATCGATCAGTGGAAAGAATTTAAGAACAAAAGCTGCTTGGATAAGAGGATCGAGATGGAAATGCCCTCTAATGAGAATGAGGAAGAAAGCTCTGAGATTGAAATGTTGTGGAGAGAAATGGAAATATCCCTTGCCTCTAGTTACCTTATTGAGGCCAACCAGGTAAACTAATTAAACATATAAATGATCTTAGATTCTTTTCATTTAAATTGATATTCTTGATAATGCTCATTCAGATTGCAAAGAGTTTATTCTTCAGGGTATTAGTAATGGAACATCAGTGGAGCCTGAACAGAGAGCAACCAAATGGTGCCAGCATGAGTTCAAGTTGAATGAAGAAATTGGGATGCTCTGCCATAAATGTGGTATTGTGAGCACTGAAATTAAAGATGTATCAGCACCATTTGTAAGTCAAACTCAAAACTCTAGAATGCTGGAATATTTTTGTTGTATTTTTCAGTAATCTTCCTATCTGCCTACCTCGGCTGGGAACCCTTTTATTTATTTTATTTATTTATTTATTTTTTGTTATCTTAGTATTGCTCCATGTGCATGCTATTCTAGGAAAGAAGTAACGTGCTGTAGGGTATGCTCGTAAAATGTTGTTTTTAATGATTTGATGTGACATCTATTGTTTCATTCTGGCTGTACCCCTTCTATAAGTCTGCGTTGGTCTTCTTAACCCTCATTATTCTTTTGTGCAAATTGTAATTTGCATATGTTTCAACGAAGTTGTATTTGGTCTCACCTTTATATTAAGCCGGCTCCAAAATTTTGCAAGTTATTGTGGTGTTTCCTTTTTATGCTTCCTCAATAGATATTTACAACCTTGTTATCTCTATAGATGCAACACATGAGCTGGAGTACAGAAGAGCGGCGGACTGAAGAAAAAGATTCAGAGAACAATACCGACGAAGAGGAGGAAATGAATATTTTCTCTGGCCTTCCTTCTTCTGATGATACCTTATCAGAAGAAAATGACAATGTCTGGGCCTTGATCCCTGAATTCAGAAATAAATTACATCTCCACCAGAAAAAAGCATTTGAGTTCCTGTGGAAAAATGTTGCTGGTTCTATGGTTCCAGCTCTCATGGATCAAGCATCTCGTAAAATAGGTGGTTGTGTGATATCTCATACACCGGGAGCTGGAAAAACCTTTCTGATCATCTCATTCCTTGTTAGTTACTTGAAACTGTTCCCAGGGAAAAGGCCCCTTGTCCTTGCTCCAAAGACAACTCTATATACATGGTACAAGGAATTTATTAAGTGGGAAGTTCCTGTACCGATTCATCTAATACATGGTCGTAGAACCTACCGAGTTTTCCGGGCGAACTCAAAACCAGTGACCTTTGCAGGTCCAAGGCCTACAGATGATGTCATGCACATCTTGGATTGCTTGGAAAAGATAAAAAAGTGGCATGCACATCCAAGTGTTCTTGTTATGGGCTATACATCATTTCTTACATTAATGAGAGAAGATGCAAAGTTTGCACACAGAAAGTACATGGCCAAAGTTTTGCGCCAAAGTCCCGGTATCTTAATATTGGATGAGGGGCATAACCCCAGGAGTACCAAGTCCAGGCTGAGGAAAGTTTTGATGAAAGTTGAAACGGACCTCAGAATACTCCTCTCAGGTACATTGTTTCAAAATAATTTCTGTGAATATTTCAATACCCTTTGCTTGGCAAGACCTAAGTTTGTGAATGAAGTGTTGAAGAAACTAGATCCCAAATTCAAGAGGAAGAAAAGAAAAGCTCCACACTTGCAAGAAGCTCGGGCAAGGAAATTCTTTCTAGATAAGATAGCTCGGAAAATCGATGCAGGTGATGAAGAAGACAGGAGGGACGGTCTGAACATGTTAAGAAATATGACGGGTGGGTTTATTGATGTTTATGAAGGTGGCAGTAAGGATGGCCTTCCTGGTTTACAAATTTACACCTTACTAATGAACACAACTGACATACAGCAACAAATTTTGAATAAACTTCACAAGATAATGGCTCAATTCCCTGGATATCCCCTTGAGTTAGAACTCCTCATAACCCTTGGTTCAATACATCCTTGGTTAGTAAAAACTGCAGTTTGTGCAAGCAAATTTTTCAGTGATAGGGAACTGATGGAGCTAGATAGATACAAATTCGATTTGAGGAAAGGATCAAAGGTGATGTTTGTTCTGAATCTTGTGTATCGTGTCGTCAAGAAGGAAAAAATTCTGATCTTCTGCCACAACATTGCACCCGTCAAACTATTCATCGAGCTGTTCGAGAACGTGTTTAGGTGGAAGAGAGGACGAGAAATCTTGGCTCTCACAGGGGACCTTGAGCTGTTTGAACGAGGAAAAGTGATGGATAAGTTTGAAGATCCAGTGGGGCCATCCAAAGTTCTTCTTGCTTCAATCACTGCTTGTGCAGAAGGCATTAGTTTGACAGCAGCTTCCCGAGTCATCTTATTAGACTCAGAGTGGAATCCTTCAAAGACAAAGCAGGCCATCGCTCGAGCCTTTCGTCCCGGGCAGCTTAAAGTGGTTTATGTCTATCAACTACTGGTAACTGGCACACTGGAAGAAGACAAGTACAAGAGAACTACATGGAAGGAATGGGTGTCGAGTATGATTTTCAGTGAGGCGTTTGTAGAGGATCCTTCTAAATGGCAAGCAGAAAAGATTGAAGATGACGTTTTGAGGGAGATGGTGGAGGAAGATAGAGTCAAATCGTTTCACATGATTATGAAAAACGAGAAGGCTTCTACTGTGATCAGGGAAAAGGATTAGCCTCTCAATATCATGGTAAGTTAATACTCTCTCTCTTTTAATCTTCTCTTTCTCATATAATGATGTGTATGAAATATGAATAATGACTGCTCCCTCCATCATCATGTTTATTAAATGGATGTGTGTATAATAAGATAAAAGTTGTGTCATTCTTAACCAATAATAATTTGTAGTGCAATTTTGAAGTTTAGTGGAATTAATTGCATAATTGCATTGGTTCCTATATGTGAGTCTGACTAGATGTACTCTTATCTCAACCATTTTACTAATCACAAACTGCTGATTTTTGAGATCCATGTTTTGGGCATTTGGATTAGCATATTTGCTAATTTACATCTGATATGGCTCATTCACAACTTTCTTTTGCTTATTTTTTCTTTTCTATCATACATCATGAAAACATGGTATCTTACTGCTTTGAATTTTTTTCGTTCAATTATATAGGAACATTTGACTTCTTCCATATGATTTCTTTGGATTAAGTTGGTTTCTGTTTTCTTTCTTCCCCTTAGCTCAACTATCATAAAACTTGCACTAATGATTAGAGGTTCGATTCCTCCGCTCCACATATTGTCAAAATAATATTCTTTTAAAAAGAAAGTTAGGTTAAAATATTGTTTTGTTCCATTTATTTTAAATCTTGTTCTAATTAGTCCATGCATTTTCGAGGGCTCAAATTTAGTCCATATACTTTTACTAAATCTTACAATTAGTCCTTACTATTACTTTATCGTTAACTTTTCACTAAAGAAAAGTCTATTAGTCTTTTGTCTATATTCCTATCACTTCTTTTCTTGAATGAAAGTTACTATTATTATTATTTTTTAAGTTTTAAAATTTGAAAATATACTAAAATGGAACGAAATCCAAACTATCTTATCCGAAAATTCAGTTTTCTTTTTCAAGTTTCATTAGTCTTCTTATGGTTTGATTAAAGCTTACCGAACATTTTTACTGTTCTTGAGTAGTAATAGAAATTGAAGTTGCTAAGTTATTTTTTTGAGTTCAGGTGGGGGATTGGATGGTAGACCTTTGAGATGGAATTATAACTTAAGGTGGTAAGTTATTTGTTGGATATGATAATTGAGTGTGTATTTTTTTTTCAACAATTGTGAGGGTGAAAGATCAAACCATCAATATTTGGAATAATAATTGGCGTTTTATCTACTGAGCTAGATTATAGCTCGATATTGACGATAAATGAGTCTTCTTAATGTACATTTTCTTGTATGAAGCAGAGTCTCTTAAGTAATATAAGTTTGGGAACATGAATTTAGATATAGTTTTAAGGGGCAGTTGTAAAAATAGCAAGAACAACATTCTAAAAATTGCAAATTTAGCAACAGTTTATTGAAATTTACAAATATAGCAAATATATATATATATATATCAGGTCTGATTTTTCATTTTTTATTATTTCAATTTTACCCTCTTTTGGTGTATCGCAGGTATATTAGTAGTATATCTGATATAGTTTATGATTGGTATATCAGGTAACTGTTATACTTTATATTTTATGTATTAGTCAATATATATATATATTTTTAGGCAACAATCAATATTTGGTAGATATACTTTATATTTGGTAGATCTGCTAATTATATAATGGACATACCAAATTTACCATTGGAGTAGTTGCAAGAATAGTAAAAGAAAAAAAAAATATAAAAATAGTAAATTTAGTATTGTTTTTATAAAATTTACAAATATTGTAAAAATATATTAAATCTGATTTATGTTTTTAATTATTTTAATTTTATCCTTTTTGGTATATCAACATGTATATTAGTAGTATATTAGTACTATATACTTTTTGTTTGGTGTATTAGTTAATTGATATACTATATGATTGACATGTTCGTCAAATTTACCGGTCAATAAGTGCTCTTGCACTTGTTATCATTTGTGTACTTAATTTGAATTATTATTCATTTGTTTTAGAATATTAATTTTCTAGTATATCATCACCAACTTACATAATACAATTTGTTCTGTTGATAACCATTTTGAATGTATGTTGATAAATTATTCATACACCAATGTTAAACTTGAAATTGAATTTTGAACGAGTAGTTATCTATTAGAAGCTATTTGACGCGTTGGGTTGAGTTTATATGTTTTGGAGTTCATATGTCTGTGGAGTTTTTATGTTCAGTTTTTTTTTGTACATAAATAATTTTTTTGTTTAATTTTTTTTAATATATATATATATATAATAAACTATAGATGGCACTTTATTTTATTGCTTTTTTAAGCATGCATGTATTATTGGAAGTCTCGGGAAATGGGATCGTTTCTAGTTCTGTAATTTTTATTTTAATACTTTTGATAAAAACTTTTTAAAATAAATACACTAACGTGTGTGACAATTTTTTCTCAAAAAGAGTTTTTATATACAAATTTGTTTAATTTCTTACATTAATAAAGTGATTTTATTAATGTTAAAGTATTATAGAGAACGACTAGAAAATACTATGAGATAATAAAAAATCAAGACTTCAACGTTTTGACTGAATTTACATACTTTTGTGTCAACAAAGATGTTTTTATTGACAATTATGTGTGTCAACTTGAATATAAATATTTATTGATGTTTTATATGTATTTTTAAAATAATAGTTTTTTAAGCTTTAAATTAAGGTTTTATTGATGGTTTTATGTCGCGTGTCAACAAAACAAAACTCAAATTTGTAGTAATCATAATTTAAAATAATAGTCGTCGGAGTTGGTGGAGTGGTCGCCGTCGGAGGTCGCTGGAGTTGGTCGTCAAAATTGGTGGTTGGATGTTGTTAGAGTTGGCCACAAGTTGTTGTTGTCGAAGTTGGCCGTCGGAGGGGGTCATTAGAGTTAGACGTCAGAGGTGGTCGCTAAAGTCAGCTATCGAAGGTGGTTGTCGGAGTTGGTCGTCGGAGTTGGCTGTCAGAGGTGGTTGTTGGAGTTGGCCATCGAAGGTGGTCGTCGAAATTGGTCGTTGGAGGCGGTTACCATAATTGAGTAACGAGGCATCGATAGTGATGAGGGTTTAGTGCACTATTGATGGACATGGTATAAAATGTCGGCGACATATAATGTTGACCTCCCAATCAATAAGTTGAGATCATATCTCAACTCATCTCATCTCCTTATCTCAAACACCCCTTATTGATAAACTAAGAAATGTATTTTTAAGAAATACTATGTTATACTTGAAAATTTTAATTAACTGACATATTATTGATATACCAATGTTAGATTTGAAATTGATTTATAATGAGTGCTGAGATACACTAATGATATACTTAAGTTGAAATAACTTTTTTAATGACTACTAGTATATTATTAATACACCATTGTTCCATCTTAAATGATTTCGAAATGAGTGCCAATAAACTACTAATACATCGATATAATACTTAATATTGCAATTTGAATGAATGATAATATACTATTAATACACTAATGATATACTTGAAATATATTTTGAATTAGTACTGAACTAAAATTGAAATATCAAATGTTATACTTTAAGTATATCAATTTGAATGATACACTTCATATTTGGTATATCAAAAATATATTGATATACTTTTCTTTCTCTCTAAATTTGGTTGATTAATCAATTGATATACGAAATATGAAATACATACGTTATACGATTTATTTACCAAACTAAATGTAACTTACATTCAATAAAAAATTATATAAAAAATTGAAAATAGAACAAATTAATCGATATACTTTATATTTAGTATAATTGTTGACACAATTAATGCAATTAAGATATACCATCAGAATTATATGTATATACATATTTGAAAACATAAGAAAACTAACGCCAAAACCTAAATCAACTTAGTAAAATCTAATTAATCGAATGAAAACAACTCCATATCAATACGAAAAAAAATTAAAGACAACTTTCATCATGACACAATTAAAATCATGGTATATTAGTTCCATAAATAATATACTTTATATAAAGTATACTAGTTTGCTGATATACCAAAAATAAAGTATACCAGTTGACTAGTATGCCAAATCAATATATTAGATATACCTGTCGATACACAAATGAGGGTAAAATTGGAATAACGGAAACAAATTGGAATAATAGAAACAAAAGTTAGATTTAGAATTTTTGCTATATTTGCAATTTTACAAAAATATTGCTGAGTTTGCAAATACCTTTATATTTTTTTTGGCTAACCATTACAATTTTAATTTACAATTAATTATACCAAACTTATTAGTCAACAAATGCTCATGCATTTGTTATTTTTCGTGGACTTAATTTGAATTCTTACTTCAAAATATTATTTTTCTAATACATCATCGTCAACTTATAATGGTTAAATTTGTTATGTTGGTAACCATTCTAAATGTATGTTGATAAACTATTGATACACCAATGTTACACTTGAAATTGAATTTTTAACAGGTGGTTATCTACTATGAATATACTAAAACAAATGTATTTTTAAGAAGTACAGACATACTAACGATATAACAATGTTATACTTAAAATGAATTTTGAATTAATGTTTATATACTACTAATACACTAATGTTATACTTGAAATTTAATTTAGAATGAATGTAATTGAAATACTATTAATACACTAATGTTATATTTAAAATGAACTTAGAATTAATATTTGGTATACTATTGATACACTAATATACTTGAAATGAATTTGTAATGATTACTAATATACTAATGATACACCACTGTTAAATTTTAAATGAATTTTGCACGAGTGCTGATAAACTATTGATAAAGTAATGTAATACTTATTATTGTATTTCAAACGAATGATGATATATTATCGATACCCTAATAATATATCAATAATATATATGAAATATATTTTAAATTAGTATTGATATAAAATTGAAATACCAATGTTATACTTTAAGTGTATCATTTTGAATGATGTACTTCACATTTGGTATATCAACAAGATATACTTTTCTTTCTCTTTAAATCTGATTAGTCTACTCATATATGAAATATGGAGCATTTACATTCTACAATTGATATACCAAATTAAATGTAACTTACATGTCATCAAACTCATATAAAAAATTAAAAAATATTATAACAAATTAATTTATATACCGTATATTTGCTATATTAGTTGATATAATTAATACAATTTAGATATACCATCAAAATCAAATAAAAAGTTTGAAAGCATAAGAAAATTAATATCAAAACCTAAATCAGACCATCAAAATCAAACTAATCGAATGAAAACAACTCCATATTAAAACGAAACAAAAAACAAATTCTACAATGACACAATTAAAATCATGGTATATTAGTTGCATATACTTTCGGTAAAATATACCAGTTAACCAATATACCAAAAGTAAAGTATATCAGTTAACTAATATGCCAAATATAAAATATATTGGATATATTTGTTGAAACACAATTGAGGGTAAAATTGGAATAAAAAAAATTTATTTTTTGTTTTGCTATATTTACAATTTTTAAAAACCATCGCTAGATTTACAAATAATAATATATTGTTTTACTACCTATTACAATTACTTTAGTTTTAAAGTAGAAGCACTTGCAAAAAGGGCAAAATAAAATATATTAATTAAGCCCATAACCCACATGTTTGTTGTTTGCAAAAATGGTAAAAAGGAAACTCAACCCACATATAAAAGGTGTAAAATGTTACAAGTGCCTTCATTACTAATATATGTTTGATACACTTGACTGATACACTTGATAATTATGCGTTTAAAGTTGGGATTTATATTCTAAATCTTGTGGTTTGTAAATTGTATAAACGAATTATTTATTTAATAAAATAAGTAGTATTTTATTCGAAATTTAGACTGCTTAACTCAATAAAATAAACTAAGATCCAATGTTATTTTATGTAACTTGAACAGTATGTGGTAGCAAGTGGATATTGTTCAAGTAATAACCTAAATGTCTGTAGTATATGGATAAGGTTAGGTGCCTGATTTTGGTGACATTATGGATACAACCCACTTTGTAAGTGTTACAAACGATATGATCCAAATCGTTCATGTGTTGAAACATGCGAGTGGGGCATCCTATACAAAGAGTTTGTATAAGACCAGACCGCAAAATGATTAATCTCTCTTTATAACATCGTTGACTAAAGAGATTAACATTTCATAGGATGACCGTGTGTAACTCAATCTCAATCTTGAATGAGTTATGGACTTCTGTCTAGGAAAGCAGTCATTTGATTTGTATGGGAGCTGGAAACATAGCTACATAAGATGAAACTCATTCCTTCCTGTCTTTAGGACAAGTAGATGAATTGCTCCCTTAAATGCTGATTCTGGGTCCTTGAATAATGAGGCCTCACCCTCTCATTGGCCTGAGAGATATTTAGTTTATAATTGAACTATAAATGGATTGTTCATTAAAGGAATCAGTGATACTTAAGGAGTAAGAGGTAATTACAAAGGTAAAACGATAATTTGACCCACATATCTCACCTCTCACCTCTCTCTCTTTTCTTTAAAATAGTGCAGATTGTCTATATAGAGGGTTGGTGATTTTCACTGGTTTTTTTACACACAGATCTCACAAAAAAATCTCTCTCTCAATCTTTCTCTTAACGCAGAGAATTTTTTCCATTATCTTCCAAAAAGAAGGTTTCCCACAATCCCTATCCTTGTCGGAGAATAGTAGGGAAGCCCTTGTGGTGATGTTCATTTTGTTCGTAATTGAAGAGTTCGTGATTTCAAGAACTGGAGAAGATTTTTGAAGAAACGTCTTCAAAGGTAAATATTCTTCTCCCTTCGTTAAATGTCAAAGCATGCTTAATCTGTATTATTTTATGTTTATCATGTACACTGCATCTCTATATGTTTATTTCTCTGTTTTTTTTGAATTCAAAACGGTTAAAACCAATGACACCCTTGTTCACGCGTTTCCGCATGGGATTCAATCCCTTCACTTGACTGATATACTTGTCAATCATGCACTCATTTATACTGTTGATAAACTTGATACACTTGACTGATATACTTGATATACTTGATAATGATGTACTTGACTAATAAATTACTGATAAATTTGTCAATCATTCACTCGTTTATACTGCTAATAAACTTGATACACATATACTGTTACCATTTAGTGTCAAGTGGCAACAGTAAATGTGATAGATTTTGCAATTCTCATGTTGTAATAGTAACAATAGCAATAATGATTATGATAACGATAATGGTAATGTAATTTCCAAATGCAATTGGATTGATCACCCTCACTCTTCAATCCCCTCATTTTTTTTAACAGTCTCCTTAGATGACCATTTCAGTGTTTAAAATTTCAAATTTATTTTTATGATTAAAAAAATATATACACCTTTGGTAACTATTTATTTCTTTGAAAGAAAAAGTTGAAAATCAAACATGTATGATAAATGTCAAACGTGACAAGTAACTAAAAATAAATAGCCAAAATAGAAAATGGAAAAAGGTTTTATATGTGTTCAGAATTATAGCTAGATTTATGGGTTTTAAAATCCAGGGGAGCTTTTAAAAATAAAAATAAAAATAAAGGAAACTATTTACAAAAAGTAGCAAAACTTTTATATAGTTGTGATAGACATTGATAGAAGTTTATCATGATCTATCAATAATAGAAATGATAGAAGTCTATCACTAATAGATGCTGATAGAAGTCTATCAGTATTTTTTTCCTATTTTCTGTAAATAGTTTGACATTTTTTCTATTTGTGAAAATTTTCCTAAGATCAATTGGTTCCCTTCATTTTCGAATTTATTCAGTCATATAGTATTAATTATATTTTCATTAGGAAAAAATAGTAAAACACAAAATTGTTTTAAAATATGGCAAAATTCTTATATATAGACGTGAGGTACTTTTTTGTTAATCCTAAAATACCTTCATCAACCATTTTAATTACATTGTAACTAATCCGACAACTTTCTTAATTAGACTGTAATTAATTTATCGAATATATAATGTGAGCTCTATTGATATCCTTTCAGATTTCTAGTGTCAATTGATCTTTCCCTGCGATTAATTTTCAATAAATTTCGTGATTTAATTTGAAAATAATCCAAATAACTAAATGAGTATCTCAACCATCTTCTATCTTCAAAAGTTGTTTTAAATTTAAAATCTTATATTATATATTAATTGTCCTAACTGACTTTTATATATGTATATATTATACTCTCTCTTAATCTTAACTAAATTACATGGTTTTAAAATTATTTTATCATTATTCTTATTTTTAAATTTGAAATCATATTATCTATTTTAAATTTAATTTCTAAATGGTTTAGTTCATACCTTCTTATCTTAATTCAACCTTATATTTCATGAAATTAGATTACAAAAAAGCATAGTTAGCATGCAGTTAAGTGTTCATTAGTTATTTCATTGTTTTATTATTCTTATTATGTTTCCTAACTTGTTATGGCTAGATTAAGGGTTTTGTTCAATGGTAGGTGGGATGAAAATAACCACACTATCATGACTTCCGATTTTAGGAACTTCTCACTCTCAAATGGAGAACGATCGGAGCAAACAAATTTGATTGAATGTTGTACACTATTGAGTCTCAATCTCAAATGAATGTTAATGAAGTCTTTCTCACTCTTCGGTTATTGATTTTGAAGTGATGGATGGAAATGAGTTTTGGCTTTGGGAAGATGAAATGTCTGATGGATTTCAATTTTGAACTTTGATTGACATGTGCCCCTGTTTCTTGGTAGGTTTCGTGTTGAATAGGGTTTGACATTGGGAAGATGAATTGGGTAGTGGTTTTCGGCACACTAAAAGTATGTTATTGGTGCATTTTAATTAAAGTGTATTTAACAATCTTTCTTAATAAAGTAGTGAATTTTGGCTTTGGGAAGATGAAACGATGAATTTCAAGTTTGAACTTTGATTGACACGTGGCTCTGTGTGGGTTTCATGTTGAATAGGTTTGGCATTGAGAAGATGAATTGACGGGTGGTTTTCGACAAACTAAAGGTATGTTGGTGTGTTTTAATTAAAGTATATTTAACAATCTTCCTTAATAAAGTAGTAACATTTTAGTTGAAGGATTGATGGATAATTTAGACTTTTATAATTTCGTAATTAATTATTTTTTAATTTGTTTTTCCATTTCTACAAAAGGAAAGTTGATTTGCTATTTTTTTTTAAGTGGAAAGTTAAAATCTGCTATTTCTCTTATTAGCCCTATTTTTGGGGCGGTTGAATTTTGTTTCAAATTGAAAACAAGTATTGGTTTGGGTGTTGGTCGAGGGAAGGAAAAACTAAATTCAAGCCCCAATTTTCAGGACAAAATCGGTCGAAGAAAATTAGAGAGAGTAAAAAAAATTCTTATGGGAGGTAGTGGATAAATTTTTTGTATGAAGAAAAATACTGAGTGCATCTTGGACTGCACTTATCTTTATACAACCTTCAATCATATCGTTACCATGTGAAAAACTTTTATTTTTTAAAAAAAAGATATTTGTCTAACTTTTTTTTTTTTTTTTTTTTTTTGAGATAGATCACACCTAACCTTAACATAATAAACATGATCTTTAACTAGTAACATAGACACTAGTCCTGTCAAGATGAGTCTAACTCAATGGTAATTGACATGTCCTTCATTTCTGAAGGTTGAAGGATTGATCCCTCGTGCATCTCTGTAGTTGTAGTTGTTATACTAAAAAAAAACATGGACATTAGTCCCCTAACATAAAAAAAATTAGGCATGTTAATTACCATTTAAGCTAAGTTCACTTGCTTTGGCCAAACATTCTCAAACTTCAAGCTGGGCCATTCTGTATATACAATTTCCAAAATTAGCATATTATATAATGTAAAATTTTCTGTCAAGTTGGAATAATATTACTCTTTATTATTTTAGACTATATAAAAATTAAAAAGTTAAATTATAAATTGAAAAATTTTCACAGATAGAAAAAATGTCAAACTATTTTACAGAAATAGCAAAAAAAAAAAAAAAAAATACTAATAGATATTGATAGACTTCTATCAGCATCTATCAGTGATAGGCTTCTATCATTTCTATCACTGATAGACCCTACTAAACTTCTATCAGTGTCTATCACAACTATCTAAACATTTTGTTATTTTCTGTAAATAATTTCCCTTATTTTTCTATTTTTAAAAATTTCCCTTATAAATTTAGGCCCAAGCTTTTAATTTTTAAAAAAATTTACAAATCTATTACTAGATAAAAAAACGGAAAGTGTAAGAATCCATCAAACATAAAATTAAAATTCATATCTAATAGATCAATTTTTATTTTTGAAAAAAAAATTCTAAATTATCAGAAACTTATTAGGCACAATATTTATTGAAAATAAGAATTTATTAGACACAAAAGTATAAATTTAGTGATATATTAGATACTTTTAAAAGTTCAATAACCAAATAGACACATAATTTTTAAATTAAGGAATTAAGTTTTAATTAAACCAAATAAAAAAATAAAAGGAAAAAGAAAAGAGAACTGGTTCCACATATACACTAATATTTTCCTTACTATATTAAAGTTCTACTAAATTGATTTTCTAATTTTTTTTTTTTTAAAAAAACACATACGTACATACCCATATATACGAAAAATTTTTATGAATAGAAAAAATGTCAAACTAATTACAAAAAATAGCAAAAAAAAACACTGATAGACATTGATAGATTTTTATCAGCGATAGACTTCTATCATTTCTATCACTGATAGACTCTAAGAGACTTCTATCAGCATCTATCACAACTATTTAAAAAATTTTAGTTTCTCTTATTTTTCTATTTTTAAAACTTCCCCTATATATACACACATGCCGCACTTTAAATAATTCTCCACCATCTTTTCTTTTTTGTACTTACATTAACTAAATTGGGTCTTTCACTACCAAAATGCCATATTCAACATAAAGAAAAGAAAAAAGTATTGGCCCAAAACTATGGGTTGAGCAATTGGAAAACCAGGATACCAGCTTAGCAAAATAAGCAAAATTTTGTGTTTCTCCCAAAACATGACCTCAATTACAACCAATCCTTTAAATAATTAAACAAGCTGTTCTAAGTTTGCTACAAATAAGCTTTTCTTTACTTAGAAACCATCTCTCTCTCTCTCTCTCTCTCTCTCTCTCTCTCCTCTCCTCTCCCGCCTCCTCTCTCTCCTCTCTCTCTCTCTCTCTCCTCTCCCTCTCTCTCTCTCTCTCTCTCTCTCTCCTCTCTCCCTCTCTCTCTCTCTCTCTCCTCTCTCTCTCTCTCTCTCTCTCTCTCTCTCTCGCTCTCTCTCTCGTAAAATGATACCAACATGCTCATTTCCTAAGCCAAAAGTACTTATTAATTGATCAACTTGAAATATTTTTCACTTCATTTTATTATCAACAAGTCATTTTGTTGGCTTTTTGGCCCTTAATCTCAAATTTATTAATTAATTAATGTTTTGATGATAACCAACCTGCTTTTTTTTAGTAACAATTTGAGTGATTCAAATTGCATTGGAACCGTTGTTCCAAGCTCTACACAATGGACACTTCAAAACACTCAATTGTTACTAAATAAAAGCATGTTTGTTATCATCAAAACATTAATTAATTAATTAAGGGCCAAAAAGCCAACAATCTCCCCCTTTTTGATGATGACAAACTACTCAAGAAAAATGAAATTCAAATAGATGTATGATGTAAAATATAAACTTAGATCATACTCCATTCAATAACAACAAAGATATTCAATAATAACATGCTTTCATTTTTCTTATTACCTCTCCCCCTTTTGGAATCAATCAAAAAGAACAATTAAGAAATAACACCACATGAAAGTTCTTCTTAAACATGAACACATAATTTTTCTTTTCTTTTCCTATCAACATGCCTTCTAAAAATAATCAACAACATCATAGATTGAAGAGGCATCATATAAACTTTAGTACCAATTTCACAAATTTCTCCCCCTTTTGAAATCAATTAAACACTCCCCCTTAATTAGGGACAAATAAACATTTAGCACATAATCCAAATTTGAGGGTAGAAATACAAACAAATTTTCAAACAAAATTTTACTCCAAAGAAAAATACTCCCCCTAAAAGGATAAATAATATATGCAAAGAGGGATACACACAATAAAGGAATAACTCCCTAAAATCAAGCATTCTCCTTCTAATAAGAATATCAATAAAACCAAGGAAATGAAATCATTCTAGTAAAAATCAAGCAATTGAGATACCAAGATATCAAATATGATAAAATGAGCATCAATAGTTGAAAAACAAACCAGATATCAAATATAGCAGGTAACGTTAGTCAATTCAATGTTACCTCAAGGGAGAACATTATCAATCAAATATAGCATGGTGCAACACAAGCAAGAATTATACCAATTTTGAACAAAATGCTAACGGGGATAAACAAAGAAATCAATTCTATAAATACTCCCCCTATTGAAAGAAATTAACAACTTTCAAAACAACATGCTCGATTATCAATTTTTCAACAAGGATAAACAACATTATCCAAATAATCCTCCAACATAATGTAAAATCAAGGAAATCAATTTCAACGTACTCATAGAATATGCATACCTCATGCTCAAAAAGCATTTAATAAACTCTAATCATTTTATCAAAGATACAACATGTCTTCATCAAACAATGTCAAACTTTTGTAAGACTCAATATCCTTTGGCTTAGAACTTTTTAAGAAAATACAAGGATAGAGCAAAAAATTAAATGACCAAAAAGCCAAATAATATAAGCACTAAGACAAATGCCAAAATAGATAGATATACAATCATTTCTCATGGCATTAAATCCAATAACCAATGTATTTTTCAAGAAAAATAAAATAAATAAAGGTTACCAAATAAGCTATTTTCCTTTGTTGGATTCAAGCAAGTCATATTAGTTGCTCCAATTGAATATATTTCCAATTCCTCATTTGAAGTCCAAGCAACAATTGCTTCTTGAATCATACCTACAAATAAGGCTCAACCAAAGATTTTGGTACCCATTTCTGGGTCCTTCATTGTTAGTGAGCAAGGACTTTGGAACCCATTTCAAATTAGTTCTAAAATGACTAGTGTTGATTTTTGGCAAATACAGTGTTAAATTTATGACCAATTTTGCCACAAGAATAACATACAACATTAGGCAAAAATTCTTTTAACACATTGATTTTTCACAATCTTTTTCTCATAGAAATTCTTTCTTGGAGCATTTTTCAGTTTATAACAATTTGGTCTAATATGACCTTTAACTCCACCAAAATGACAAGTAAGTACAAATTTGATTTCATTTCATCTCTAGCATTTCTATGATTAGATAGAAATTTAGCATCATGCATACATTTTAATTTTCATGAACATGTTTAGGCACAAATTTTGAATTTTCATACAAAGGCCTAGCTTTTTCATGCTTATTCAAAAGTTCACCTTATGAGCACATTTTGATCTAGCATGAAGTTGATTTGGCAAAAATTTTGAATTTTCATGAATACTTCTAGATTTTTCATGCTTTGACACATATTTAAATTCATCCTTAGGCAACACATCTTTAGACATACATGGGGTGGCTTTAACAAAAGTAGTACTCTTACTAGTAGATGAACAATTTCTATTCACATAGCCTAATCCCCTCTTGTCAGTACAAGTTTTACCCATATCAATAATTTTATTCAATTTTTGAGCATCAATAGTTAATTTCTTAATAGACTCTTTTGCAATTTCAAGCTCTTTGTTAGCAAGCAATTCTTTCTCTTTAGCACATGCAAAAGATCATTTTCTCATGACTATCACATTCAAGAAATTTAATCTTATCAACAAAGAAACTTTCTCTTTTTCTAATGCTATATTGCTAGTTTCCAAATCAATAATTCTATTTTTCAACTAGCAATTTCATCATTTAATTCCAAAGAACAAGATTTTAATTTCTCATTTTCATTCCTCGAATCATTCAATTCAACAGTCACTTCATATGATAAAGATTTGAGCTCATCGTTCTCTTTTTCAAGAAAAGCAATTCTATCATTCAAGATATTTTTCTCATCACAACAAAGAATCATGCAACATACATTATTAGCTCCATTTTTCAAACATGCATTTTCATCTATCAAAGTTTTATTCTCAATTGATAATGCTTTAAACTTCTTTGATAATTTTAAATATTTAGAACTAACTTTTTCTAAATCATGTTGCAAATCTTCAAAAGCATCATACAATTCATCATAGGAAGGGGATGTTTGATTTACCTCATTTTTGTCACTTTCATCTCCGAAATCGTTATCCGAATGAGCCATTAAGCACAAGGAGGGTCTATCACATTTCCTCTTTTTCACTTCATGAGACTTTTCTTGATTTTGAGAATTATAATTCTCCTTCACATCAAATAAATCATTAGTAGTACAAGGAGAATTTTCTACACTATACAAATTATCAAGAAAATTCCAAATATCATATGCATATTCAAAATGTAAAATTTTATCACATACATTTTTATCTAATGCACAATATATGATATTTATAGCTTTGGAATTGAAAGTGAGTAACTCATTATTCAATTGTAATTTAGCTAAATCGTACTCACAAACATACAAAACATTGAGATCCATAGCAAGCATAAATGTTTTCATTCTATTTCTCCAAACATCATAATTTCTAATACCATCAAAGAAAAGGGGTCTATCAATATAATCACTATTTAAAGTTGTCATAGCTCTAACAATTAAGATTTTCAAATAATTTTTTAAAATATTAATAAGATAATTTATATATCAAAATAATATTTAAAAAATAATTTACGTAGAAGAGCTCCTCGCTCTGATACCAATTGTTGGACCGGTATGGCAACCTTAGAGGGGGTGAATAGGGTTTCTTTAAGCTAATGAAAACTTTTTAAATAATATGGGCCCAATTAAACAAATTAATACACTTTATACTAACAAGTAATTTAAACAAGAATTTCATGCAAATAAATTCAATCCAAAATAATCAAGAAATTAAAAGTAATACTTTGAAGCACTCTATTTAATTCTAATAATAAGATTGGTAAAGATATGCAAATTTAAGAACTACCAATCAAAGTAAACAAATATGACCAATTAATTTCAAGGAATAAAAGTTGCAATTAATTTCAAACAATAAACTATAATAGCAAATTAATTGCAAAATTAAATAGGAGAGGGATAGAGAAAATGGCACCGAAAATTTATAGTGGTTCGGCACAACCGGCCTACATCCACTTCCCAAGCTCCTCTTCGGTATGTCACTAGAAACTTTGACTCTTTCCACGGCTTAGAGTCGAACCGCTATAAATTTTCGGTGTCATTTTCTCTATCCCTCTCCTATTTAATTTTGCAATTAATTTGCTATTATAGTTTATTGTTTGAAATTAATTGCAACTTTTATTCCTTGAAATTAATTGGTCATATTTGTTTACTTTGATTGGTAGTTCTTAAATTTGCATATCTTTACCAATCTTATCATTAGAATTAAATAGAGTGCTTCAAAGTATTACTTTTAATTTCTTGATTATTTTGGATTGAATTTATTTGCATGAAATTCTTGTTTAAATTACTTGTTAGTATAAAGTGTATTAATTTATTTAATTGGGCCCACATTATTTAAAAAGTTTTCATTAGCTTAAAGAAACCCTATTCACCCCCCTCTAGGGTTGCCATATCGGTCCAACACATTTATCCTAAGCCCTTTTTTTTAAGTAAATTTCTCTCAACGATAATTGACATGCACTTCTTTCTTAGATGTCGAATGTTCAATCCTTCATGCTTGCAATTATTGTACTACAAAAGATTTTTTTTCTCCTTACATTCTTTGTTAAATAAAATTAAATTCTTGAATATATTACAGTTGGAATGTAGTATCATGGAATCGACACCTCACCTCACGATTTCTTTTCCTAAGTTTCGATTCGAGCTTTACGATTTCTATCATCTTTTGTATTCTTTTGTTTTTTGTTCAAGAGGTTTTGTTGTTATCTTGTTCAATCCACCTTTATCGACAGATTTATGGTGCTAGGACTCAACTTTCCTTGACAAAGGTTAAGTTGGATCAATTGGTGAAAGACGATTATAGTCGATTGTTTCACGATTTAGACTTAGTTGCAGTTCTACGTAGTAGTTTATGTTTTTGTGCAATTTAGGGTGAACTTCCAACATTATGCTTGATTTATTTAGTCCACTTGTATTGCAATTCATCTTCTTGTATTATTTTGTTTAGATGCACTTTTATCTATAAAGTCAAGCAAGTGTGTTTCAATTTCTTTATCCAGCTAATATACAAGTTCTTTAGTTATTTGTCTCGTCCCATCTTGTGTTCTTTCCTTTCATGTTGTGTACTATACCTAATTTCTTGTTTTTACTCTACTTCATTATGAGTTAAATCTTTTTTTTTTAGTTTCAAATACGTAAATACCTCGTGAAGGAGAAAAGTCTTTCATTTAAAAAGGTATCTTTGCTCATTCTATCGCATTATTTGTTTTTATATTGAGTTTATTTCAATAACTAATCGAGACTGATCACCTAGATTAGCATATAAAAGTTGAGTTTAGTACTGAAAGAGGTGAAATAAAACTTGATTTTCACAAAAGCAATCGAGGAGAAGAGTTTAGACATAAGACTTCGTCTTTGAGTCTAGACATAAGGCAAAAACTTTAGATCTTGGATTGTTTTATTTACCTAAATTTGCATTAGCCATGAACTTATAAGTTTAATGACTTAGAATACTCCTAAAGATACTTCATAGAAGGTTTGGTTTATCATGTTTAAGTTTGAGTCAAAATTGCAATTGCATGAAAGACTACATTCTCTATTAGATGGGTCACGTTAATTTTAAATCTCTCCTTTTCTCATTACCATCATTTTACTTATGAAACAAAATCCTCTCAAAATTATTTTCAAAACTCGTTACCTTTATTATTATTATTATTATTATTATTATTATTTTGGAAAATCTTGCTTCATTAGAGAATTTTTGGTACATATGCTCCATTGGGACATGATATTTGGAATCTTGCCTACTTACTACTTTGTTGAAATTGTACACTTGCACTAGACTAGAAGCTTTTTAGTTTAAAGATTTTCATATTTAGATAATACATTTTTCAATCCATCAAATAGCAGTTAATACAATCACGAGTGTCTGCAACATAACCCGCATAGTAAGCTAAGCGATGAAAGGGCGTCTGAGGATATATTACCTGATATGAACGGAGGAACCTAAATCGTGGCATATGAACTTTAAGAACGACGCCAAGAATGCACACTATATGTTGTTCAAATTCACCTTTAAGAGAACCTGCAATTTTGAGAAACCAAGTGGAATTTATGAATAATCAAGCTTCATTTATGGAACAAGGACTTCAAGTGGGGCTCCACAACTCAAAGATGATTACAAATTGATAGGTTGTTGATTAAAAATGAATATTTTCGGATTTATGGTAATAATTAAATGTAATTTTCAGTTTTTAAGTCATTTTATGTGTTTTATGTTACATTTAGATCATGGGTTGTAATGGTCATCAATTGTGAGAGTTACAACTCTTTCAATGCCTCATAAAATGTCTAGGGTTATATTTTGAGGCCTATATAATATAATGTAATTTGTCAAAAAAGGGGAGACTTGGAAAATGTAGTAAAAAGAGCCTTGGAGCTTTCTTTTAGCCTTGAGCTATGTTTCCTTTGCAATTCTATGGTGTTTAGGTTGCATGTTTAAAATCATTCAAGCTGGACTTGATCGATCTTGCTTGTGGAGTGATTCGAAGATCAAGGGTCGATGGGAGCTGCAAGCTTTGTCTGATCTGTGGTTTTGATGATCGTCTAAGTAATTCATCGTCTAGCCATTCTTAGGGGCTGAGATCATCTTGATTTCGGGTCTTTTGTGGTTGAGGTCTAAAGGTCTTGTTCGTCAACATGGTTTTTAGATCCAACGCGTCGAGGGTTACTTATCATTTGGTATGTAACAACCATGATTGTTAGATCGAACAAGACCTTTAGACCTCAACGCGTTGGATCTAACAACCATGTTGACGAACAAGACCTTTAGACCTCAACCGCAAAAGACCCCAAATCAAGATGATCTCAGCCCCTAAGAATGCTAGTCGACGGATTACTTAGACGATCATCAAAACCACGAATCGGACAAAGCTTGCAGCTCCCATCGACCCTTGATCTTCGAATCACTCCACAAGCAAGATCGATCAAGTCAAGTTTGAATGATTCTAAACATGCAACCTAAACGCCATAGAATTGCAAAGGAAACATAGCTCAAGGCTAAAAGAAAGCTCAAAGGCTCTTTTTACTACATTTTCCAAGTCTCCCCTTTTTTGACAAATTACATTACATTATATAGGCCTCAAAGTATAACCCTAGACATTCTATTAGGCATTTAAAGAGTTGTAACTCTCACAATTGATGACCATTAGCACCCATGATCTAAATGTAACATAAAACACATAAAATGACTTAAAAACTGAAAATTACATTTAATTATTACCATAAATCCGAAAATATTCATTTTTAATCAACAACCCATCAATTTGTAACCATTTTTGAGTTGTGAAGCCCCACTTGAAGTCCTTGTTCCATAAATGAAGCTTGATTCTTCATAAATTCCACTTGATTTCTCATAATTGCAAGTTCTCTTGAAGGTGAATTTGAACAACATATAGTGTGCATTCTTGGCGTCGTTCTTAAAGTTCATATGCCACGATTTAGGTTCCTCCGTTCATATCATTACCTCCCAAACCAAAGGACACTAGATCAAGGAACCATAGGCCACCTACGACACAAAAACTCCCACTAATGATTGAAAAGACTCCAAAATAACAAGGGAGCCTAGTCACACAATCCTCCCTTCAGATACCACCAAATGTACCAACTCCAAGAGATCCACTAGCTCTCTAAGCTAGATGGCTAGACTCAAGACCCATTTAACTAAAGGAACTCAAAAACCTTGGCATGAAGGAAACTGTCCACATCTAAAATAACCACTGTACTATGCTATCAAAGAATAGGGTCCTTTCCAAACAAGGGTCAAACCAAACCAAACAACAACAACCATTTCCAATAGAAAATCAAACCAAGGGTCACAAACTACTAAACATGAAGGATAGTCCTCTAATACCTAGATGAAGAACTAGAGGGATAGACCACCCAAATACTTCTACCTCAACAACTATATGTTTCCACCCAAGAAATCCATAAGGGCTAGTGCGAATTAAAATAAGCCATAGAAGCTTTATGACAATAGCTACATTCCAAGAAGGAATATGTGTCGGATTTTCTTGACCACTCTCAGAACAATGAAGACAGACATTCGATTAAGCAACCTAAGCCCTTCTACACCATCCAACTTCCTCTTCGAAAGATAGGAGTGGAAATAAACGATTTAAATTATGAACAAATTTCATCGAATAGTAAAAATACTAGCTTATTATACCTACAAATTCTAAAGAAAAGAATGAATAAGCTATAACTAGTCAGCAAAAGACAAAACCCTAGTTGACTAACTCCTCACACTAAATAGTAACTCTTTCTAAAAGTGGTAAACAATCAACATGTGAAAGCCTACTTGAAATAAGAGACAAACAAAGATACTGGTTACTTGGTTAGAAAGCAAAGCCAAAGGGAACCCCACGAATTCTAAAAGGTCCTTACACTCACTAAAGGTCATGTCAGCTGTAATGCCCTGCATTTCTGGTGTGAATATTTGATAGCAACCGAAAGGTGCTATCTTATTCCACCTAATTCAGGCTCGTTCTATGATTTTACGTGCTTATCTAATGATTTTGTAGGTATTGAATATTTATTGGGTAGAATAGACCATCGGGGTGAAAATCAGACTAAAAATGGACCAAAATAGAGCTTTGAAGCACCAACTGAAAAAAGTGCACAAAATTACAAAAAAGCCCCTGCGGGCACGTGCTAAGCAACGTTTCTTGAGCACAGCGCCATGCACAAAGTCATGCCTAGGCAAGAGCACCGCAGTACTCCTCGACGCTATGGCACGTCGCGAATGGCAGAAAGGTTGAAATGCAGGTAGTGCTATAGTGTTGTCCTATTGTACCGCAACGCTATGGAGTTTGACGGATGAGTTCGTACGAGCGCTCGTAAAAATGCCACAATGCTACACAAATTTTATAAATACAACTTTTCCATTTTTAGGTTATAAACAACTCCAATTTCCATTTTCTAGCTCTCTTTTGTACCTGCACTTTTCCCTTTTTATCTATTTTTCTATTGTATTGTTAATCAAATTATTGGATTTTATCTTGGCACATCATGAGTGGCTAAGGTAAGTACTTTCTAGCTTATGGTAGGATAAAAAATCATTTATTTTGGTTGGGAGAACTTGTAATTTCAGGTTCGCTTGCTGGATTTTATGATTCTTGTATGAAATTTAACTTCTACGCATTGAATTTAAGAATGATTTGATCATTCTTCATACTTTGTTGAGATAGAGAGAATTGCATCTATGTGTGTTAATCTCAATGGAGCAAGGGTTAAAGCAGACTTGTGTATAGATTTTAGGTTGTTTAGAATAACTCGTTTACAACATTGCATGATTAACCAAATTCAAGAATAGAATCGATTAGTAACTTAGGCTATATGGGTTATCAACCTCTTAGCTATTCTCCTATACTTAATACGATTGTTTATTCTTATTGACGTTGTCGTAACCAATCAATTGGACACCTATTTTAATTATGTAATTAATTAATTTATTAGGGCGTTTACTTTAGTTGTCCGGGCAAGCGGGATAAGCATAAGAACGCCATGCAATTTATCATTCGTGTTCTATTAATGATCAACCAAATGAATAGGTGGATATGTCTTCCTATCCCTTTCTTTCAATTAATATTCAGTTTCACTCTCGCTATTTACTTTCATGCAGTTTACTTCTCCTTGCTATTTAATTTTTTCTACAAAACAACATAATCCCCATTATTGGTTACCTCGAGAATTTTGAACCATAATCGAAGAAAGACACAAACGCTCCCTATGGATCAACCCGACCAACTATAACTGCAATTTTAGTTTGGTTCGGAGTTTATAAATATCATTTGATTGGTCGAGAGGGAATTTGACACCCCTTTTAGGGTTCTGGTCAAATTAAAGTGATGCACGACACCTGTCCTTATGGGCATTTTCATAATTTTGCGCACTTTTCTTGATTGGGGTGCTTCAGAGCTTTGTTTTGGTCCATTTTTAGTCTAATTTCCACCTCGATGGTCAATTATACCCAATTAATGCTCGATACCTACAAAATCATTAGATAAACATGAAAAATCACAGAACGAGCCCAAATTAAGTGGAATAAGATAGTACCTTTCAGTTCCTATCAAATCACCCCCAACTTAATTATTGATTGTCCTCGAGCAAAGTAGAAACACACATTCAAACAAAAATAATAAGTTCATTTAATTGCAGGGCTCGTGACTCTAGTCTTAATAGTCTACTAAGATCATATTTGCAATCAACAATGTCATCCAATAACAATCAATCAAATTAGGCAAATTTAAGAAGATTTTTCAAACCTATTCATACATGAATGAGTGCAAAGTTTTTCTACTTAAACCTAAACAAACCCGAAATAATTTATGAAGCCCTCGATTTATTTTCTACTTACTCTGGCTCGAGAGATAAAAAATTAGACTTCTTAAACCCAAAGTGGAAATGACATGCTTAAAGGGAAACCAACCTCCATTCCTTTCGTAATTTTTTTCCTTTTTTACTAGACATTTGGAGAGAAAACTTTGTTCGGACATACTACTTTCGATTTAGCTTGCCCACACTGAAGGGATCGAATCTCAATGCAAAAGTGATTGATTGTTGGTGCCGTTGTAATTCGATTTGGAAAAACCATAAAAGACAGAGGACAGAAGAATAAACTTTACAGCAACATGCTTTTTAACAGAAATCAAGAAGAAGAAAACAACATTTGAAGATTCTTCTTCAATCCTCTCTAAGTCCACGTTGTGAACACGATCTCAGCAACTCTTTTTCAGTTCTTAACGAATTTGATTTGAACACCACCACTAAGGTCTTCTCCGCTATTCTCTAAAAAGGATCAGGTTTGTGGGAACCTTTTTGGAACAATAAGGGAAGAAGAGAATTTTACCGAGAAAACTTTTTTCTCTTTTGAGTGTGATGAAAACTGAGAGAAAGAAAATATTCTTTTTTTTCTTGAGAGAATTAGAGAGATTTTTTTAGAACAACATTGTATTCATCTGAACTTAGAGAGAGGGAGAGGAGTTAATCATGTATTAAATTCCTTAACCCATTATCTTTAACTCCCCTATAACTGCAGGGGAGTTAAGTTTAATTTAATTAATATTAAATCTAAAAATTAATATAATTAATTAAATTAAATCATTATTAATTAATCTTAATTAAATATTATATATTTAATTAATATTAAATTTGAATCATATTTAAATTCGCTTTCATTTTTCATAATTTGATATTAGAGTTGCTTTGATTCATATCATCTCCCTTCTCTCTTTTTCGAGAAGAGATTTTAAAGTGGAAATACTATTTTGGTCATAATATTTTGAAATTTGTTCAATTTTGGTCTTTCTACCTTAAAATGTCTAATTTTAGTCTTTGTTCTTTTAATAAATTTTAAACTCGGTCTCTATTGCTAGTTTATTATTTTTTTAAAAAAACAAATTATTATATAATTGCATGTTGGAAACATATTTACATATTATATTTCATTTCATAAAAATTATTATTATTTTATAACTAATTTCTATAAAAAAAAAAAAAAATTTGAGAGACTGAATTTAAAATATAATGATAATATAGAGACTAAAATTTGACATTTAAAAATATAATGACTAAAATTAAACGAACGATAAACGATAAAAAATAAATAGCATTTTACCAATTTTTAAACATAAAACTTTGATGTCACATCAATATCTCAAGCTAAGCTATTCTTATATAGTATTCCATATCATTGCTTTTGCATAGGAAAAAAAGTACTAAATTTATGAAGACATTATTGAGGTAAAGGGTTTTTAGCATAAAAATGTGTCTACCCTCTCTCCCTCTATGTGTTCAATATATATTTTTAGCATATGCCTATGGTGGAAATATGAGACTTGTAATTGTTTTGTGTATTATGAATATTATATGGTTTGTGGTATAGATCATATGTATATATATGTTTAGTATAGGGCCAAAGTGGAAATATGAAATTTATGATTGTTTTGTGTATTATGAATATTAATTTTGGACTTTTGAGAAAGACTAAAGAGAGGAAGTCCAAGTTTGAGGGTAAAACTAAAAAAGTTTCATCATTCCAAACGAACTCAAGACAAGTCGGAAACAAATCCAGAAAAGGTACTATGAAGGGTGGACAAGGCAATTGGATTGCTTTAGCCTTGAAAGGCCTCGATCAAGGCCAACTTGCTCCTCTCTTTGGGGCCTATACTTGGTAGGTCCCTATTTGGACACCTAGGTAAAGAGATACCAATGAAGGGAAGGCAATTGAGCCGCTTCAGCCTCAAAGGTCAGTTTAACTTGTCTCTCTCTTTGGAGCTTATACTTTGTAGGCCCCTATTTTGCATCTGGGAGAGGTACCGATGAAAAGTGGACAAAGCAATTGAGCTGCTTTGGCCTCAGAGGCCCGGAGCCAACGTGCCTCTCTCTATGGGGCCTATACTTGGTTGATCCCTATTTTGCACTTCATGTGTGGCCCAATCTAACCTTCTATAGTCTTGTTCTTAAAAGGATGAAGGAAGTTTTTGACTTAGCCCCTTATATATAGAACATGATAACTCCACGTCAGATAAATTCATCTTCTTCTCCAAAAAGCTTCTTTTGAATCTTTTGTTGAAAATTATCTTAGGCATCAGAATGTTCTATGACAAGCATCACACTATGTATTATTCTGATTGTTTTGTAGATGACTAAAATTACATTTTGTTCTTTTATTAATTAAAAGTATATTTCAAATAGTAAAATTATGGATTCATTTTAATTAACTATCATTATCCTGTAATATTTTTCATTTTAGCTCCCCAACAATTATTTTCTATAATTTATTTTTGGACTAGTAAATGTACTTTAAAGGTGTTTTCCCAAATTGAATTAAGGTGTATATGTAAGAAATTTCAGAATGCACATAATTTTGGTCAATTCAACCAATTATTTAATTAGTAAGTAATTTTAATTGATTAAATTAACATAAACAAAAATGGTTTGAAATATATTATATTTTAAGTTCCACACTTTTCTTGGAGTATTTTGCTTCCTTCCATTTTAAGTCCTCTAAATCCTATAACATTTTAGTTTTAACATTTTGACATTTTTAGGTTAAGTTTTATTTTTATTTTTAATTTATTTATTTTATACTACAATAAATGAGGTATGAGAATTTGAACCTACGACCCTAAGAAAATTAGTACATAATAATTAGTGTTGATCCGTGATCACTTTTGCTATTTTTAAGTTAAGTTGCAAGTTTGGGTTCTCAATGACTTTGTAGAAAGTTTTTTGTTTCTATTTTTTTTCATTCTTCTCCAAATATAATCTAATCTTTTATTTCTTTTTTTAAAAAAAAAATCAATGTAGCTCTAAATTTTTAAGTTTATGAACTATATGTTTCTATGTTTAACTTTATATCCCAGGGTAAAATGCATAAACTACTCTAAAATTTTAAAGTGATCAATGCAATTGCACACAAGAACTTGTAAATTAATGCATTGTAGCTAAAATACTTAGCTCAGTTGCCATAAAGTTTGTGCTTTCGATCTCGAGATTAGAGATTTAATTCTTTTACTCACATACAATATAAATTAAACCCTCAAATTTACGTAATTATAAAGTTGTTTCTTATCCGCTCCGATGGACTTTATCAAAGGTGTCTATTTTTTAGAACAATGTAATCACTAAAAATTGTTGTAATTTAAAACTTAAGTACTGTGCAATTGTGAAATAAACTTTTCTGAAAAAAAAATGTGCAAATTAGTGTCAAAATGAACATAACTCAACTAGCTTAAAAATTGTACTACCAACTTTGAGGTGAGATTTGATCCTCCCTCTCCTATTTTGTAAAAAAAAAAAAATTACGATTTGTCATAAAATTGTTACAATAAAAAAAAAAAAAGTACACTTTTTCTGAAGAATTAAACTATATTATTGTTTAAAAAAAGTGTGAAAATAAAATTAGTACTAGAGTATAGGAATTGAAAATATATTTTGACCACCAAGCTATAGAGACGTTGAAATTGTCAAAACGAATATAGCTCAACTGACATATAGTATGTGTTAGTGATCTTGTAGTTCAAATCTTCACTCTTAATTGTGATTAAAAAATGAATTTAATAGTCCTAGTTAATTTTCAATTAATCATTTAACCCAAAAAAAAAGTCCTTTTTTAACTGCATTTAACAAAAATCTTAATTCATTTAAACCCTAACACCTAAACTACAAAATAAAATCTTAAACACTCCTTGTATTAAAAATATAATAACTATTACAAATATCCTAAATTAAGTGTAAATTAGATGCTCATGCTTAGTGTTCATTGTCATGTGTCATTCATTTATTTACCCCTGTATTATCCATGTATCTCAAGATAACACATTATTAGTGTCCATGTAGTCCACTTCCTACTTGACAAGTGACATTTTGTGGGTTTTAAGACACACACTCATATTGGTGAAAATCCAAAAAGATTGAAAATAGTGGGAAAATTTGAGAAATTTTCATTTTTAGTTATTTTATTATTTTATATATTTTTTATTATTATATTATATTTCTCCAATATTTGTATTTTCGTGGTGCCCGTTTTGCTCCTCAATTTTACAACACGTTATTAGTACGAGCTCTTGTCGCTTTCTCCACTGAAGGTAAGTCCTAAAGGTAGGTTGTTTTTATGTTTATTATAATTAAATGTGATTTTGTATGTCTAGTATATATTAAATTTCTAATATAAATATAATGTTATTATGATAGTGTTACCATGACAAATCTTACGAAATTAGAATTCGCAGCCCTTGATATTAATGGCAATAATTATTTGTCATGGGTACTCGATGCTGAAATTCACCTTGATGCTATGAACCTAGGAGAAACAATTAAAGAAGGAAATACGACATCCAGTCAGGAGAAGGCAAAAGCCATGATTTTCCTTCGTCATCATCTCCACGAGGGATTAAAAATGGAATATTTAACAATAAAAGATCCTCATATCTTGTGGAAGATTTGAAAGTGAGATATGATCACCAAAAAACGGTTATTCTATCTAAAGCTCGTTATGAATGGATGCATTTGAGGCTCCAAGATTTCAAATCAGTAAGTGATTACAACTCTGCATTTTTTAAGATCAGTTCAAAATTGTTATTATGCATCAGAAAATTACTGATGTGGATATGTTAGAGAAGACATTTTCGACTTTTCATGTCTCAAATATGCTCCTGCAACAGCAATATCGAGAGAAAGGTTTTAAAAAGTATTCTGAATTAATTTCATGTCTTCTCGTGGCTGAACAAAATAACGAGTTATTGATGAAGAACCACGAATCTCGACCAACCGGAGCAACACCATTCCCTGAAGCGAATGTTGTGAATTTTAATCGAGGTCGAGGTCGTGAACGTGGCAGAAGAATAAATAATTATTATTTTCGTGGTGGTCGTTCTAGTCATCCAAATTTCAAAAGAACCACACAAAATGATGATCATAAAGGAAAAGCTCCACAAGATAAGAATTCAAGAGGTGATGAACATAAATGCTTCCGATGCGGAATGATTGGGCATTGGTCACGTGTTTGTCGTACATCAAAACACCTAGTTGATCTTTATCAAGCACCCTTGATGGAAAAAGGGAAGAATGTGGAAGCAAATTTTGCATACCAGGATAATGATATATTTGACCCATCCCATATGACAAATTTGGATGTGGCAGACTTCCTTAAATCTCCTGAAGAGAAGATTGGCACAGTTGATGGAACGTCGAGTGTTTCTTTTGATTTTGAAAATATTTAGAATTAATGTTGTTTGCTTTTCTATCTTTTATCTTTCTTTTAGCTAAGGTTAAATTTCATATTTCAAGCTTTCCATCTTATTGTAATTATTTTTGTTTAAATGAAGAATTATGGACAGTTTTCATATGTTGAGTGACTAAAAAAAGAGGAATGAAGATATATGTCTGGCAGACTGTGCAACTACACATACAATACTTACAAGTAGAAAATATTTTTCCAAACTAACAATGCTGGAAGCAAAAGTCAATACAATATCAGGTTCTGGGATTTGGAAAAGAAAATATTATTTTGCCTAGAGGAACAAAATTTACAATTGAGAATGCATTGTTCTCTAGTCAATCAAAAGAAATCTACTAAGCTTTAAAGATATATGTTGCAATGGTTATCATATTGAGACCGATAGAAAGAATGAGATAGAATATCTTTATATCATATCTACTATCTCATATGAAAAACGTATACTGGAAAAGTTGTCTACTTTATCTTCTGGATTGTATTATACTCATATACGAGTAATCGAAACATATACAACAATGAACTTAAAGTTCATGAATCCAGATATATTTGCTATTTGGCATGACAGATTAGGTCATCCAGGATCTATAATGATGAGAAGAATTATTGAGAATTCACATGGACATCCATTGAAGAGCCAGAAGATTCTTCAATCTAATGAATTGTCATGTGATGCTTGCTGTCAAGGCAAATTAATAATCAGACCATCACCAGCTAAAGTGGGGACTGAATCACCTACATTTTTAGAACGAATTCATGGTGATATATGTGGATCTATTAACCCACCTAGTGGACTATTTAAATATTTTATGGTATTAATAGATGCATCCAGTAGATGGTCACACGTATGCTTATTATCAAGTCGAAATCTTGCATTTGCAAGATTACTTGCTCAGATAATTAAGTTAAGAGCACAATTTCCTAATTATTCAATTAAAACCATTCGTCTTGATAATGCTAGTGAATATACATCCCAAGCTTTTGATAATTCTTGTATGTCATTTGGGATAAATGTTGAACATCCTGTAGCTCATGTTCATACACAAAATGGTTTGGCAGAATCATTTATAAAACGTTTGCAATTAATTGCTAGACCATTGCTTATGAGAGCTAAATTAGCTACATCTATAGAGGGTCATGCTATTTTGCATGCAGTGTCACTTGTACGCATTAGGCCAGTAGCTTATCATAAGTACTCGCCATTACAATTAGCTTATGGTCAAAAGCCAAATATTTCCCATCTAAGAATTTTTGGATATGCAGTATATGTTCCAATTACACCACCACAACGTACTAAGATGGGTCTTCAAAGGAGGTTAGGAATATATGTTGGATATAATCCCATCAATTATTAAATATCTTGAACCCCTGACGGGTGATGTATTTACTGCACGATTTGCTGATTGTCATTTTAATGAGACAAATTTTCCAACATTAGGGGGAGGAATTAAGAAGTTGGAAAAAGAAATTACATGGAATGCATCTTTATTGTCTCATTTAGATCCCCGTACAGATCAATGTGAACTTGAAGTTCAGAAAATAATTCATTTGCAAAAAATAGCAAATCAGTTACCAGATGCATTTATAGATGCAAAGAAAGTAACTAAATCACATATACCAGCTGTAAATGTTCCATCAAAAATTGATATCCCAACGCAGCAAGTTGTCACTAATGAGTCTGGAACACGCCAGAAGCGTGGTAGACCAGTGGGTTCTAAAGATAAAAATCCTCGAAAAAAAAAATAGTCGATAGCCAAAAAGACTTGGCTGAGGATGTAAATACTCATGAAGAAATCATTGACATGACTAGTGAAGAAGGTGAAATACCTAAACATAATAATGAGATTTCAATAAACTATGACATGACAGGAAAAAGATGGAATCGAACTAATATAGTTATTGACAACATTTTATAATATTGCTCTTGATATTATATCTAAAAATGAAGATTCTGAACTAAAATTTGTTGAAGAATCTCGACATAGAAAAGATTGGCTTAAGTGGAAATAAGCAATTGAGGCAGAATTAAACTCACTTTCAAAACGTCAAGTTTTTGGACCAGTAGTCCAAATACCAGAAGATGTCAAACGTGTAGGATACAAATGGGTACTTGTGAGAAAAAGAAATGAAAAAAATGAGGTCATAAGATACAAAGACCTGGTATTGATTATGAATAGACATATTCTCCAATGGTGGATGCAATTACATTAAGATATTTAATTGACTTGACTGTGTATGAAAATATGGATATGCATCGTAGTCACGACATACTTATATGGATCTTTTGATAATGATATTTATATGAGAATCCCTGAAGGATTTAAAATACCTGAAGCATATAAATCAAGTTCCCGAGAATTATATTCAATAAAGTTATAGAGATCATTATATGGATTAAAACAATCCGGACGAATGTGGTATAATCGTATGAGTGGATATTTGTTGAAAGAAGGATATCAAAATAATCCAATATGTCCGTGTGTTTTTATAAAGAAATCACAATCCGGGTTTGCTATTATAACTGTATATGTTGACAACTTAAATATAATTAGAACTCCTGAAGAGCTTTCAAAGGCAATAGAATATCTTAAGAAAGAATTTGAGATGAAAGATCTCGGAAAAACAAAATTTTGCCTTGGCTTGCAAATTGAGTACTTAGCAGATGGGATATTTGTTCATCAGTCAACTTATACAGGAAAATTTTTGAAAAGATTCTATATGATAAAGCACATCCATTAAACATTTCAATGGAAGTTCGTTCACTAGATGTAAAGAAAGACATATTTCGACCTCGAGATGATAGTGAAGAACCTCTTGGTCCTGAAGTACCATATCTTAGTGCAATTGGTGCACTTATGTATCTTGCTAATAATACAAGACCAAATATTGCATTTTTAGTAAATTTATTAGCTAGATACAGTTCTTCTCCAACAAAAAGACATTGGAACGGAATTAAGCATATACTCCGTTATCTCCGAGGAACGACCGATATGGGTTTGTTTTATTCAAATAAATCAAATTTCAATTTAGTTGGTTATGCAGATTCTAGATATTTATATGATCCACACAAAGCTAGATCTCAAACAGGTTATCTGTTCACATGTGGAGGAACTGCTATATCATGGCGATCGGTGAAACAAACTACAACGGCTACTTTCTCAAATCATGCCGAAATTCTTGCAATTCACGAGGCTAGCAGAGAATGTGTATGGCTAAGATCAATATCTCAACACATTCGTGAAACATGTGGCTTGTCTTCTAGTAAAAGTCTTCCGACAATATTATATGAAGACAACACAGCATGTATAGCCCAAATCAAAGGAGGATATATTAAAGGAGATAGAACAAAACATATTTCACCCAAGTTTTTCTATACTCATGATCTTGAAGAAAATGGCGACATCAATGTACAACAAATTTGTTCGAAGGATAACTTGGCGGACTTATTTACAAAATCATTACCAACCACAATTTTTGAAAAATTGGTACACGACATTGGAATGCAGCGACACAAAGATCTTAAGTGATGTTTCCATGAGAGGAGCAAAATGTTGTATTTTATAAGAGTATAAATTATATGAAATATGTACTTTAGGATTTTTTCCCATTGGGTTTTTTCCTAGTAAGGTTTTAACGAGACATATTTCATATATATATATATATATATATATATAATGAGCATCTAAGGGGGAGTATTACAAATATCCTAAATTAAGTGTAAATTAGATGCTCATGCTTAGTGTCCATTGTCATGTGTCATTCATATATTTACCCATGTATTATCCATGTGTCTCAAGATAACACACTATTAGTGTCCATGTAGTCCACCTCCTACTTGACAAGTGGCATTTTGTGGGTTTTAAGACACTCATATGGGTGAAAATCCAAAAAGATTGGAAATAGTGGGAAAATTGAGAAATTTTCATTTTTAGTTATTTTATTATTTTATATATATTTTATTATTATATTATATTTTTCCAATATTTGTATTTTCGTGGTGCCCGTTTTGTTCCTCAATTTTACAACAATAACAAAAAATAATAAAAACTTTTGTAAATATTTACTTTCCATGTAAATGAACAAATTAGAAATATTTTTGTCGGTATTTTATGAAATATTTTATAATAAATAAAGTATATTTAAATATCATTTTTGTCCTTATATTTTACTTTTATTCTATTTTGGTCCTTACGCTTTCAATTGTCCAATTTTAGTCTATGTACTTTCTATAAATCTTAAAATTAGTCATTGTAGTTAGTTTCTTGTTTTTTTTTCCAAAAAAATATTCTCTAACAACATCTCTTTTACAAACTTTGAAAATATACTTACATAATGTCTTTTCATGGATAAAAATTAGGATTGTTTTCAAATATAGAAAAATGAGCCAAAATATTTACAAATATAGAAAAATCTCACTATCTGCCAGTGATAGACCGCGATAGACCGCAATAGACTTCTACCCATAGAAGTCTATCGCGATCTATCGCTAATAGACAATGAAATTTTTCTAATTTGTAAATAGTTTAATATTTTTTTTCATTTATAATAATTTTCCTAAAAATTATTAGTATTATTTAACCAGTTTAAAAAAACAACTTTGAAGCACTAGTTTTGAGATTTATTGAAATGAAAGTACACAAACTAAAACAAAACAAATTTCAAAGTATAGAGACTAAAATGTTATATTAATTAATAAAATAAAAGTTATATTTGGGTGCAGCTTAAATTGCACCTATTTTTATTTCATTACAAAGGAAAAAATATTTTTTTAAAATCTTTTGAAAAAGAAAATTTTATTATGTAAAAATTTATGATTTGACACTTGATCAGTGGAGTGTATAAAAGACGTATGTAGCCTGAAATCAGGCAACTACTATTTATAAAATTAGCAAAAAGATGGAGGTATTAAAATGAAAGTTTTGAATGTTTATTGGATGAAATTAGAATAAATATGAACATTTTAGATAGTCAAATCTATGGGATTTTTTTAATGAAGCAAAATGGGATGCAAAGTAAGTTTAATTAATATTTTAATTTGTATAGTATAGGAAAATTCTATAATTTATTAAGAAAAACCTTCAATTGGGCATTAATTAATGAGAGAGAGAGCAAATTGCTCCGTACACATCAGTATGAAAAGTACGCATGAAGGTTGGTGTTAGAAATAGTGGAAAATTGGAAGGCAATTATTTGTATTTTGATACCGTATCTATTTTTTTAATTCTTACTTTTCTTAGCTTTATATTTAAAGCAAAACACAAATAAATATATATATATTTTTATAAAAAAATCTCAATGATTATTTAGTTTTCGTTCTAAACTTTTTTTTTTAAAAAAATAATAATTAAATTACAAATTTAGCTTTGTACAAACTTTTAGTTTTATATTTAATAAGTCTAAACTTTAAAGAATAATCTAATAAATAGTTGAGGTTTTATTTGATAATCAGTTTGCTTATTTATTTTGAAAGATGTTTTTGTTTTCTCATATTATTAGTTTTTGGAAATTGACTAAAAATTTAAATGTATTTTTAAAAAATGTGAAAATCATACCTAAGTTAACAAGCTTAAGTTTAAAAAATAATAATTAAAAAAAAAACTAAAAATGATATTGTTATCATATAGGTCTTAAACATTTGATTTTGTATCTAATAAATTCTTAAGTTTTCGGTCAGCATTTAATAAACTCTTGACCTATTTAATCTTCTATTGATACAAAAAGTAATTTTATGTCTAATAGATTCGTTAAGTTTAAATAATATTGAATAAGACTTATTTATAATTATTAAATTTAAAATTAAGTTGGACTAATCTTGTAATTTTACTCAGAGAGAAAGACTACTTTGATTTTTATTACTTTATTCCCACCAATTTGTTAAAACGAATTATGTAACTTCAAATATGTGTACTGATTTGAATATAGATTGGATTGGAGCCACACATAAGGTTGTTGAGTGGGTGGATATAGTTTTGAAGAATTCCTTCCTCGATCGATATATATATACATATATATATATTCTTATTTATTTATTGAAAGAGGTTAAAAATATATCTTTTATAGTTTGATACCAAAAACATTTGTTAAATTTATGGATTACTATAAAGACATTTTAGAATTTTGAGAACCAAAATGAAAATTAGGTTAAAATTTATTATTTTTGTTTGTGAACTTTCATGTAACGGGTTATTTGGGGTAGGTTTGGAATGAGATTAAATTGTAATGTAATTCAAAACTCAGGTTTGGATTGAGGGTTTTGCATCTTGTTTATAACACCAAACTTATTTCGTTTCCATAGTTTTCGTCCTAACCTTCTTTTCCACCGTTTTCATGTTTCACTGTCTTATTTTCATTCCGCCCTTGATTCTTCATGCATTTCAAACACTCCTCTAATTCCCAATAATTCTATTACATTCCAACACTCCTCTAATTCCCAGTAATTCTATTACATTCCAACACTCCTCTAATATCTCCTAAACTTAAGTTTATAACGATTTTTTTTTGTACTTTTAAATTTGTAACAATTTAGTTCTTGAACTTTAGCAAAGATCATTTTAATTCTTGTATTTTACAATTTATAACGTTTTAGTCTTTATTGTGAAAATATTATTTAAGATGAAATGAAATTTCTTACACGTGTAGATTAAATAAATTGATTAAGTGTCAAAATTGTTTATAAATTATAAATACTAAGTTGTTACACAATCAAAATTGGCAATTAAATTTGATGAGATTTTTCACAATCGAGAGTAAATTATTATAAGTTTAAAAGTATAGGAATTAAATTGTTACATGTTAAAGTTCAGTAACTAAATTATTACAATTTTACAAATATAAGGACTAAATTGTCACATGTTACCAAAACATGGTATGGCTTTTGTTTTTTAACAACAAAAATCAAAAACAGATTTTCAACCATTAAAAACTAAAAACAAAAAAGGTTTAAATACTACTTTGATCTCTATACTTTTGGGTTTTGTTCATTTTGGTCCCTCTACTTTTAAAATGTTCATTCTGGTCCCTATACTTTCAACTTTGGTTCATTTTGATCCTTGTACTTTCAAAATGTTCATTTTGGTCCTTGAACTTTTAATTTTGGTTTATTTTGGTCTTTGAACTTTCAAAAAGTGATCATTTTGATGTCTTAAAAATGAAGTAAAAATGAAAGTGAATAGACCAAAATGGTTACTTTTTAAAAGTACAATGACCAAAATGAACATTATGAAAGTACAATGACCAAAATTAACCAAAATTAAAAGTATAGGGACCAAAACGAACATTTTAAAAGTATATGAATCAAAATGAATCAAAATTAAAAGTATAGGGACCAAAGTAGTATTTAAACCAAATGAAAATTTCCCTTAATATAGTTAAAGATTGAATGGTGAAAATAGAGGGGCTTCCTTTGTATAAATATATAAAATATCAAATTTTCACAAACCGACACTTCAATAATGTTTAAAATTTACACTCACATATATTTTCTTTTATTTCTTTATCTATTTATTTATTTTGAGATTACATTTTTGTTTATTTTATTTCCTTTTTTAACGGAGAAAAAAAATTATAAATCTACTCCAAGAAATGGGAAAATAAATTTAAATTTCTACATTAAAAAAATACACAATCATTAATTTTCAAAAAAAAAAAAAAAAATACACCATCATTACTTGAATCAATACGCCGACATTTATAAGATATTAAATTAGTCCATAAAAGAAATTATTCCAAAAAAATGAAAGAGAAATCCCATAAAACGTCCCTTTTTAAAGTTTTTTTTTTTCATATCAAACTGAAATTATAAGTAAACTGAATTTTTCTTTTTTTTTTTTTTTTTAAAAAAAACCCATTTACTCTCCATTTGATATGAAAATTTAATTAAATAATAACTTTTTTTTAAAAAAAAAATTAACAATATAGCGTGGAAGTGTAAGATTCGAACTTCTAACTTTTTAATCGAAAATATGTATTTTTATGTCTATAGTGTTCTAAAAATGAATTAAATTTTAACGCTCACTTAACTGCCTTTTGTAGCTAAACAATGTTATTATTTTTTTGGGCATATTGGTTTTCTATATCTTGGATGTATTTTAGCCCGGTTTAAATATTGTATATTATTGTTAATGAACTGTTTGATTTTGTAGATAGGTTCAAGTATATCTATGATTATGTTAATTTTCTCCCTTTATATACAATTTGGTTTTTTTAATTAAAGATATATAATTTGGTTTATAATTAATGTTTTGTTGGGTGTTTAAAAAACCTTTTGTTGTAGTTTTCATTTTTCACTATTATATTTAATTTTTTGTGTCTATATATATATAGGGAGAGAATGAGTTTAATACAGTTTAATCAAATTGAAAGTTGAAATTTAAAACTTACTCAAATAAGCTAAATTTACGAGTAAAACTTTTTTTAACAAAAAAAAGGTCCCTAAACATAATTTATCAATGAAAACTCAAATAATAATATAGGAAAAGAGAAAAATACACTTAAATTAAAAAAATATGTTTTGTCTCTAAACTTTAGTATGATTTAGTTTTGTAAATTCAAATTTGTAGCAATTTAGTAATCAAACTAACAATTTAATCTTTGTACTTTATAATTTGTAACAATTTATAGTCCTTATTGTAAATAAATATTATTAAGATTTAATAAAATTTCTTACACATGTAGATCGAAAAATTGTTAGAGAATGAATTTTTTTAATATAAATTATAAAGACTAAGTTGTTACATAATAAAAGTTGACACATACTTTTGAGATATTTTTCATGATAAGGACTAATAGTTTACAAATTTCAAAGTATAATGACTAAATTATTATTTATAAAAGTTTAGAGACTAAACTATTTCAAATTTAGAAATACAGAGACTAAATCGTTACCAACTATTTTTTTTTTAAAAAAAAAGATTGTTAATGACTAAATTATTGTATCTACGAAAGCATAGGACCAAAATTAATTTTTTTTTTTATCATTTTTTAGTACAACAGAAATAGGAAAATTCAAAAGCATGGTCTCTTGATCATTAACTCACATTTTATGCTAGTTGATGAACTAAACTCAATTAGTAATAATTAATTTCTTAATAGCATGATAATTTTTATTGAAGTTTGTAATGTTGGGTTTAGCATGACAACCACTTGGATGCCATTAATTCATCATTTCCTTTTGTGCCTATATATATATATATATATGGGATGGGTGGAGACCATTGCATCAAACCCTTAATACACATCTTTCCCAAAAAAAAAAAAAAAGACACAAAAAAATATAACCTAATTATTAATAATTTAATGTTATTATCTGTAATTACTTATTGAATATTAGTATATATCTAGAGTTAAAAAATCTTGACCATCATAAATATTTGATACAATTTTTTTATTAATACGTTAATTAGTTTATACTTATTTAATTATTCAATTCAATTGAATTATTTAGTTTTCAATACTTTTAATTATAGTTAAATGTACAAATATTTATTTTTGTATTTTGATGGATTACTTAATTACTTCACTTAACAATACATTTAATAACATAAATTTTAATTTATGATTCCATCAATTTATTCTCTTTACATTTAATTAGTTAGAATTTTCATCCATAAAAGTCCTAAAACATACACTTAATGTATTAAAAAATCATTTAAAGTTGGTTAACAGTATTAAATAAAATCGTTAATACTATTCTAATGCATTTAATATTTAACTTTCATACATTGAGGCTTGATTATCCTTTCTTTCCAAACACAAATATTTATTGTCTAAGATATTTAATATTCATATCTATAAAATAATATATATAATCGGAAAAGGTCAAAAACGTAAATCACAACAAAAGAAAATTAAACTAAAAATCAGCAACTAGCCTACCTTATATATATTTCCCCCTTTTTTAGTTTTTTATAATAATAAAAATTCAATAAAAATAATGGCAAAGTTGTAATTTAAAGTAAAGTAAAGGGCGATTAGTCTATAACCAAGTCCAAAGGCGCTTGCAAGTTGACGATCCACTTGCAAGTCCGGCGTAAGCTTTATGATCAAATAATAATATAAATAAATGAAAAAAAATTAAATTTTAAAAACAACCAAACATAAAAATATATATAATAAATATAATAATATAACCTCAAACGAAACAGTCTCTCTCTTCTTTCTCTCCCTCTTTCTTCGCATTATATATAATCGGAAAATGGCCATTTTGCGATCATCTATTCGTCTTCTTAACTCAGCCCTAACTTTCTCTGCATAAACTGAATAATCACTGGTTTTTGGAGAGAGAGAAAGGGCCAAGAGAGAGAGAGAGAGATTTTAAGAATGCCTACTTCCATTCAACTTCATCGAATCAATCCCGGCGGTGGAGCCGCCGCAACAACTATGAACTGTCACAGAAGCGCGGCGGTGGCGCGGGAGAAAAGGACCATCAGCAGCAGTAGCATGACCTCGCTTACGGACGCGGCTCTGGTGCCGGTGCCAGAGGCGGTAGCGCGGCACCACGCGCACGACGTCGGACCGGAACAGTGTTGCTCCGCCGTGATCCAGATCATCGACGCTCCAGTTCATACAGTGTGGTCCGTTGTGCGACGGTTCGACAATCCGCAAGCGTACAAGCACTTTCTGAAAAGCTGTGACGTAATCGACGGTGACGGCACCGTCGGTAGTCTCCGGCAAGTCCAAGTGGTCTCTGGCCTTCCCGCCGCCTCAAGCACCGAACGCCTCGAGATTCTCGACGACGAGAGACACGTGTTGAGTTTTCGCGTCGTAGGTGGGGACCATCGCCTACGAAACTACCGATCCGTTACCACACTGCACGCGATTTCATCATCATCATCTTCTTCTCCATCAAATCAAAACGGATCCAGATCTTCAACGGTTGTGGTGGAATCTTATGCAGTTGATGTACCACAAGGCAACACAAAAGAAGAAACGTGCGTGTTCGTTGATACTATCGTACGATGCAATCTTCAATCTCTTGCTCAAATCGCTGAGAACATGGCCAAAACTTCCTAATTAAATTTCAATTTCTTCTCCTTTTTCTTTTTGTGATACAGGTGCGGAAGTAGATTTTACTCGCACTGTGAATCATTTAGCATTATTAACACACAATATCTTCATGATTTGCATCATTTTTCTTCATATTTTAGGTGTTTTTTCCCCCTCAGAAACCGATCTCTGCAGATTATTGCGTGCAATGGTTTGAAGGAGAGATTCGTACACCGATCGAAAACCTATCTCTTTGTTCTACAAATTTGTTGTTGTATGTGTATAAATTTGTTCTTCCTTTTTAGCTTTGGCTTATATATATAGAATTATCTCTCTGAAATTCGGCTTGAATTCGCGGCCATTTTGTATTGATTATGATTTTGTAGAACTTTTTTGTTTGTTTGTCAGTGTAATTAATTATGTTGGTTAGTACGTAAATGGTTATTGTGTTCCTTCATGCATGTGTTCGTTTTTTGTTCTTTTGAGATCCTATATCCCTTCCTTTTCCTCATCATGATCTTCCTTTTTCCTTTGGTGAAAATTTCAAGTTAGTAACATTTTAATTTTTAATTTTCAAATTTTAGTTAGGATTACGAACAAATGTTACGGATTAAAATACTATTTTGGTTCCTATATTTCATAGTTTTAATGTACTTCTAAATATTTAATTTTAGTTCAATGCGTACTTTCAATAAAGAGTAATAAAATATTTGTAAATAAATAATAATAATAATATTAATGCAAAGAAAATTTACTATGTGAAAATCTTTTCAAAATTTATAGTGGAATTAATAATGCAAATGTTTAGAAAGATGAACAATAAATTAGCATTAAAAGACTAGTAGAGAGACTAAAATTGAATATTGAAAAATATCTAGATATTATAATGCATCTTTGGGAGTGATTTTGTAATCGTTATAAAAAAACGCATTTAATCACACAAAATCTATTTAATGTTTAATTTTACACTTCTAAAACATGTTTTTGGATTCATTTTTAAACAAAAGTAATTTTAACTGATTTCAAGATCACTCACTCAAACACGTCCTTAAATATTTCAAATCTAAAAAAAGGTACAAATTAACGAGATAATTATTAAACAAATAGCAAGCCATATTCATATAAAAAGAAGAAAAATTATGCCATGTTTGGGTAGTTCATTCATAAAATTACTCTGTTGAATTTAAGTTTAGAATCTCGTCTTTTTATATAGACATATATAGAGGAATAACCATGGGCATAGCATTTAAGGTCTTTTCTAAAATCTTTTTTTTTTCAATGGTTTGCTTGGAAAAGTTTATATGTAGGGTTCAAAAATTCAAAAATTCAAAAATTGGTATTAGGAATATAAAGTACAATAATTAAAAGTTTATTATTAAAGGGTGAATAGTTAAGTAATTAAAGGCATGAACAAGGAGGGGGATTTGATTGATTAATTAATAAATAAAAATAATTTTGAATATTTACAAATGGAATTAAAATAGTGAATAAAAAAGATTTTGGAGGAATCAAACAGCTGCAATGCAAGTGGGGAGAAGAAGAGTAGAAGAAATGCTTTTGATTAATACTATCAACTTGGAGTTGTGGAAAAACAAGAGGGGCCATTGCAACTTGCCTCTATTTTTATTATCTTTAAATATATATATATATATTCTCAATTTGAGTTGATTTTTTTTTTTTTTTTCAAATTTTGAAAAGTTTTGCAACTTGCTTAACCAACTTGCTCATATAAAGACACTTCTTTTTTCTTTTTTTAAATTACTATTTTGAGATTTTTTTTTCAAATAAATAAATTAAATTCTTTCCTTCCCTCTTTGGTTTACTTTTTAGAGAGAGATGAAATGTTAGCCTTAAGTGATTGACTGGACAACTCATTTAATTTCCTCTCTCTCACAATATTTTATTTTAAAAAAAATATACATTTGTAAAGAAAAAAATTTTAAAAATAGAAAAATAAGAGAAATTATTTACATAAAATAACAAAATTTTTAGATAATAATGATAAATGCTGGTAGAAGTCTATCACTGATAGATGCTGATAGAAGTCTATCAACGTCTATTAGTGTTTTTTTTGCTATTTTCTATAAATAATTTGACATTTTTTCTATCTGTAAAAATTTTCCCTCGTAAAGTATAATTATAATTTGGATTAATTAAACTCCTAAATTTTTTTATAAGCGAATCAATTTAGACTTTTTATTATAATTATATTATAAAATTGTCTATGCATCTTCACATATATGTAGATTTCTTCGAACATCGATTTTATAAAATAAAATGATTAGAATTAATGCATGATGATATAATTTTAAGTTTCACACAATGTTTTTTTAAAAATAATGTAGGGTGTAAATTGATACGCTTACAAAAAAAAATCATAGTTAAATTGATTACAATTATTGTTTGTTTAGAGTTTTAATTATTGATGCAATATCTAAAGTTTAACGGTATAAATTGATATTTTTTCTATTTTATAAATCAATATCAATTCATCTTCAACTATGTACCACCAAGGAATATCTGTATTATTAATTTTTTAGAAAAATTATCTTTTTAGTTTCAGAATTTTATGTAATAGGTGCGTTTGGTTCCTGAGTTTTTAAAATGAACCCTTTTAGTCCCCGAGTTTTAAGAATGAGTTTAATAGGTCCCTCCCTACTAACAGAAATGTTAAATGAAAACGGAAAGATGATTGAACATATTTATTGCTTACATGGCTTGATGAGTGGACAAAATTGATGTTGATTAAGATTTTTTTTAAAAAAAGTCAATAATAAACATATACATTAGACGATTTAGCCCTAATTTTTACAACAAATGTCGGGATTTGAATTAACCTCCAAATATAAAAGGAGATATTTCATGTTAATTATCAAGGAGTTATTCTCACGTTTTGCAAATTACATTATCAATTTATACATAAAAAAATATATAGAAAAATTATCATAAATGAAAAAAAATATCAAACTATTTACAAATATAGAAAATTTCATTGTCTATCAACGATAAACAGTAAAATATTTATATATTTATAAATATTTTGACTAACTTTTTTTTTATATGTAAAAGCAATTTTAATATAAGTATCACATCAATTTTTTTTTATAAGAAACAAATTCATTGATGTAAAAAAAAAAAAAAAAAAAATTGCGAGTTGCAAAGGAAGAGGAAGGTTCCCGTCATTTGATATATCGATATTAATTAGACCATAAATACTCACGTTTATTTTCTTGGAAAAATGAGTAATTGAATATTCTTTTCTTAACTATATATTTTACGGCTTTCTCCCAAAAAAAATAATAATTAAATAAAAAAAAAATTCCAAGTTCCATGTATTTTAGGGACATTATTACACGTAATTCTCAATCAATCTCTCATTACCTAACGAATTATTTGACGTTTATGGAGAGTTTTTTCAATATATAGATACGAAATTATGAGATTTGGCTGAAAAAATGTCAGCCATTCCCACACATTAAAAAAAAAAAAAAAAAAAAAAAATACTAATGCTTCGAAACTTCAATCCCCCACCCCATAATTAAACTAAAAAAATATGAACTTGAGCATAACTCAATTGATTAAAATATATACCTTCGAATAAGACATCAAATGTTTTGATATCTAAACTATCTCCAGTGATGCCCTAATTACCCGTGTCATAGTTGAACAAAAAAGAGCGAATAATCATTTTATTAATTTAGGGATTACAAAGTAATCAATTAATAATGGTGAGGGTGAGCATTTGAATCTTTGACTTAGAAAGAGAGGTTACTAATGTCTTAACACGTGAGATTAATTGTTTATTATTATTTTTAGTCGAATATGATTAGGTGGAGGAATTTGAACAAATATATCTTGATTGAGGGACAATGATGCGTAGTTTTAACTAATTGAACTATGTTAAAGTTGACACAAGTAAATTTATTAAAGAAATAATTTATACATTATTAATTACCACTATGCTCATCTAACTTGAGTCACGTAGAACAATGTCTTGTTTGGAAATCATCTCTATTTCTAAATTTAATTTAGTTTATTATCTCATTATTTTTAGTTCACATTTAAAAGAAGGTTTGAGATTCAACTAAAATTTGTTAAAAAAAAAAAACTAGTTTTCTGGTTTTTTTTTTTAAAAAAAAAATTGTTGGTAATAGATAAGCATGATTAAAAAAAAAGCAAGAAATTATCATTTGGATGTGCCTTAAATATAAGAATTTGTCCTTAAATGTGCCTTAAATATAAATTGGAGCTATATATTAATATTTGGTTTTATAAAGTATTGATTTATTTAATTCAAAAATTTTCTTTTTGCACATAAAAGCATCATATATATTGTAGTACCAACTTGCTAGCTATAACATCATTTCATGATCTAGTGGAGCCAAACCCACCTGACATAAATTACCTTAATAATTTAAACCTATGGGATAACTATTTAGGTCAGACCTATTTAGTGATCATTTTTAGAAAACAAATTTTTTGACTCCCAATTTTCACATTTCTCCTATGAACATTTGAATCTTAATCAATTTCTAAAAATAAAAATAAGTTTGTAAAAACTACTTTTTTTTTTTTTTTTTTTTTTCAAAAATTAACTTTGATTTTGAAAGCACTCTTAAAATCTAGACAACAAAACAAATAAACCAATAGATGGAAGTGTAATGTTTATAGACTAAATTTTCAAAAACAAAAAATTGAAAATCAAATAGTTACCAAACAAGACTTTAATTTTTTTTTTTTTTTATAAAAAAATTAAGTCTATAAACACTATTTCTATCTATTAATTTTCAATGTTTTTTTTCTATATTTTAGAAATATTTTCAAAATCCAAGTCAAAATATAAAAATTAAGGATATGTTTGATAGCGGTTTCGCTTTTAGTTTTTTTTTTTTTTTTTTTTTTAATTTTTTGTCTGTCTCCTCCAAATTTCCTCTATTATGAGTTTCACCAATCTAAAATAAACACGTGAATTTCTACTCAAATTATAAAAACAAAAACAAACTTTTAAAAACTACTTAATTTAGTTTTCAAATTTTGGTTTGCTTTCTAAAAATGTGAGAGTAGAAACTGGAATAACCAAACATAGAAATTTATGGGTGAAATTAGGGTTTATAAGTTTAATTTTAAAAAACTGAAAAACAAAAAACAAAAAACGAAATTGTTATCGAACGTGATCTAAAAAAACTAGTTTTTAAGAACTTGTTTTTGTTTTTGAAATTTTTCTAAAAATTCAAATGTGAACATAGAAAATATAAAAACTATGATTAAGAAATTGTGAGAAAACTAACACAATTTTTTGAAAAAAGAAAACCAAATGATTATAAAACAAGGTCATAATGATTTGGGAATAACTCCTAATTTAATTTTAATTTTAAATCATTTTAGTTTAATGGAAGATTAGTCATTTGGGTTTACAATAATTTCTTTTAGGTTTATTTGTTTGTTTTTTTTTTGAAAAACATGTTGGAAGGGGGAATCGAACCTTTAACCTCAAGGTAGATAGTACAAACTTATATTAATTGAGCTATGTTCAAGTTGACATAATTTCTTTTATGTTAGATCATACTTTAATCTATAAAATTTCATAAATATATTATTAAAATATCGATGATACGCGTAAGCACATGCGTCGAGTAATAATATAGTTAAAAACGACCTTGGTCGAGTATCGTCGTCAGAGAATTGAATTGATAATATTTTGGCTATTCAAAAATCATTCAAATTTTATTTTAGGGACCAACTTGTGATGCTATTAAAATAAACTAATCTAAAAAAGCAAATAAAAGTGATCGAAGATGAAGATTATCAATTAAGAGATATTTTAGGGAATAAATTTCATTAAATGCATCATTAAACACAATTGTTTGACTCTTGAAATAATTAACACAACACCTAGATCTAGAAGTTTTTTTTTATCCAAATTGAACCTCTCGAGAACAATCTTTTCTTTCACTTCATTACTAATTATTAATCTCTTGAAACTACATAATTAAGCAAAGCGTTAAGACTCTTCATCAACAACCACTACCGTTATTCGACTACTCTCGTGTTTTCAAACAATAGTCTAGCATGCATTCAAAAGTGAACGTCCTCATCTAAGTTAGGCTTTTCAAGAGATGGAATTGAAGGGATTAAATCCCAATTGCAGAAGCGTTTGATCGCTTTTTTTTTGAGATTGGCATTGGAAAAATCATCAATTTACATAAATTAGGTTAAGCATACAGAGAAACTGATTTACAGAAATTACCTTTTGTAGAAAAACTTTTCTTCAAAATCAGCAGTGACCTTTCTCCTATATAATTGTTCAAGGTCATGAACACCACCAGTAAGCTACCTAGCTATTCTCAAAGAGGACCAACTTGTAAAATTGTGGGAACCTAAAACAACTGTTGTAGAGAATTGAGAGAAATTCTTTTAGAGAGATTGAGCGTTCTTGTTCTTCATAACTGTGAGATGGTTTTTTATATGAGGGGGTAACTTAAGGGATTGGATCCTAATTGTGGAAGCGTTTAATCGCTCTATCTTTGAAATTGAGATTGGAAAAAAAAAACGATTTATAGAAAAATAGGCTAAGCATGCTCTAAAGGGAATTCATAGAAATTACCTTTGAAGAATAGTAAGCCCTGCACGAGTCCAAGTCTTGGGAACCTGTACTGCAGCTGGAACACGACCACTTGGATTTCCTTGCTATAACTCAGGGAAGATCAAAAGGATGGCGGGACCCTAATTTTGTTTTGCAGGGAATTTCACACACAAAGGAACAACAGAGAGAGCAGACCTCCAACTTCAGTTTCTTTTCTCCTTTTAAAAAAATTGAAAAGTAACGTAGGGAATAACTTCCTCTCACCCCACTTTCTCCACTCTCGTGTATAACTGCAGGGGAGTTATATTATTATTATTATTATATATTAAATAAATCAAATAATAATATTAAATTAATTAATTAACAATTAATTAATCTTAAATATCATGCATTAAAATGCATATCTCTCTTATGTTCTATAGTTTTAATATGAATCACATTCACATTAATTTTATTTTATAGTTTTAATATGAATTTAATTCACATTAAGAATCTTATTCAAATATTGTTCTCTCTTATTATATAGTTTAATTATAAATCATATTTATAACTAACTATATATTATAATGTATCAATATACATTATACTCTATATTAATCTTTATTAATATTAAAATCCATAAATAATTTGAATAATTCAAATTATTTCAAAAAATAATTGAATCTTATTTTATCCTTAGTGAGCTAGTAAGGAGGCCTAATAGACCTACATATTAGAAGCTCTAATGATTCAAGATTAGACTAATTAGACTCTTTAATTAATTAAATCAACATTCATTAACTATAGATCACTCCACTAAAGACTCACAACTGCACTCTTCGCACTGTAAATATATTTATGTGACCATGGATATAATCGGTCCTCAATAAGTCGACCATTTATAAATTGCTCGAAATTACAGTTGGGTCAAAATTATTGTTTTACCCCTGTAATCACTTCTTTTTCCTTAAGTCTCATTGATCCTCTAATGTACAACTTGTTTATGGTCCTACCATAAACAAATCACTCTCGGGCTGATGAGAGGGAGGAGTCCTTTATTCAAGACCTGGAATCAATACTTAAGGGAACAATTTTTCTACTTTCCCTAAAAGCAGGAAGGAGTAAACTCCATCTTGTCTAGCTATGTTCCCAGCTCTCTATTTGGACAAATCCCCAAAATTGTAGGCCTATTGAGTCGGCGAAAAATGTCACTCTCACCCATACAAATCAAATGATTGCCCTCATAGATATGAGTCCATAACTCACTTAGGATTGAGATCGAGTTATTTATGGCCATCCTATAAAATGTTGGTCCTTACAATTAACGGTGTTATAACATGAGATTAATCATTTCGCGGTCCGTTCTTGTACAAACTCTTTGACAGGATACCTCCAGTCACATGTCTCAACATGAACGATTTGGATCAAATCGTTTGTAACACTTACAACTCATGTAACAATTATAGAGTGGGCCATATCTGCAGTGTTACCAAGATAAGACACTCAACCTTACTCATATACTGCAAACCTTTTAGGTTATTATTTGAACAAGATACACTTGTGTGTCTACTACATATTGTTCAAGTTACATTTAATAACTTAGGACCTTAGTTTATTGGATTGGGTTAAAGCAATCTAAATGTCAAATAAAATACATATTATTTTATTAAATAAATAAATTGTCATGTATAAATTACATATCACAAATTACGAGACCCTATGAGATTTAGGGCACCAACCCCAACAATAACCCTCTCACCCCAGGTCTCCACTCCCCTGCAAAACTATAGAGGAGTTATCTTATTTGTTTATTTATTATTATTATTATTATTATTATTATTATTATTATTATTTTAATTTAAATATATATTAAATCTTATTTTATATATATATATATATATATTAGATAAACCATGATAATTAATTAATTTTAAATGACAAAAATAATTAATCAATTAACAATTAATTAATTTTAAATTACATTTAAATCATATAAAATGCATATCTCTCTCATAACCTATAGTTTTAATATGAATTCAATTCATATTAATTTTACTCTATAGTTTTAATATGAAATCTATACATATTAAATTAATATTTGAATCTCATCCAAATATTATTCTCTTATTTTATATAGTTTTAATTATAAACCATATTTATAATCAGCTATATACTATAATGTATCACTAGATTAGGAAAAACTACCTTTTTAGACCTTGAGTTTTTAGGAATAGGTGCATTTGATCATTGTTGAATGAGAAATTTTGGACCAATCACAAATTGCCACGTCATTTCTCAAATTAATGGCAAAATTAGAAATAATGAAATTTGGGACTAATTAAAAGTTACATGTGTTTTAAATTGAAATTGAAGACACAAAATTGGCAAATCTCGTGCCACGTGTTTTCGTCGTTGTTGGATCAAAATAATTATTTTTGGTTCGATTAATTGTTAATGTTTGGGCTAGAATCCAATTGAATCTAAAAAAAATAGGCTTAATTTGGCCCAAATGTCAACAAAGGCCCAAATCTAATTAGTTGGGCCCAAGGGCCAAATCCATGGATCAGTCAAGCCCAAGCCCACGAAAGCCCACATGAGAACTCTATAAATAGATAAGTTCTCTTCATTTACAAGATTCAGAAAATTTACACTCAAAGAGCTTAGAGAGAATTCTCCTTACAATCAGAAGACTATCTAACTCCTCCTGAAGTTGAATCACGCTTGAAGACTAAGTTCAACTTCAAGAACATCCACGCTAAGTTCAACTTCAAGAACATCCACGCGCTCCGAGAATCAGAGGAGATTGAACCACATCCGCATCAAATCTACATAAACACAAGTTCAACTCCACGAAACACGTTTCTCTGAAAACTTCGTTCTAACAGTCATTAAGTTTTCAATTTGGCCATTTTAGTCCCTCACTTTTAAAGAATAGGTTTAAAAGGTCCCTCTTTATATTTTCTACATTAATTAAATATTTTTTAAAAGTAATTCTAAATTAAAAATTAAAAAGTATATTTTTTTTCTCTAACTTCCATTTCTCTCTCCTCTTTCTCCTCCCCTCCCTTCAAACTCTCATGACCAACCATTTTTAACACTCAAACCATCCAAACCATCTTTTGATTTTTGCAAATTCCCACCATTTTATAGTTTATAATGCTTCCTTTTGCTCCAAACTTCAACGAGCTTTGTTCCAAGTTTGAGAATCACCACAACCGCCATGGATGTAAAGCTTCATTCTCTATTTCTTGTCTTATGGCCTTCGAGGATGAGGTATTCTTCAGCTTCTTCAGGCTCTTATGCTGATCTTCCATTTTACGAAATTGGTTGTCAATTTGGAGTACTCAACTGTTGAAAAATGGGGCGCTAATTTGGGTATTTGAATCACAGTTAGATTTTCTCTCACCCAATTGGAACAATCTCAAGTTTCTATTAATTTAGAACTCCCCTTCAATGATGTTTTCTCTCTCTAATAGATTGTCAGAAGAGGGATTTTGAAGGAGGGGGAGCAAGTGGGGGAGAGTGACTTTCTATCTCTAATAGATTGTCAGAAGAGGGATTTTGAAGGAGGTGGAGCAAGTGGGGGAGAGTGACAGATGAGAGAGAAGAAAGAAATGTTGCTGAAGGTTGAAGGCAAAAGGGTGGCGTGGAAGAATGGTGAGGGGGGATCAGAAGTGGGACCTTTTAAACCTATTATTTATTTTTAATTTGAATACGTATTTAAAATGATTAAAAATAATTAAATTAGTTTAGAAAATAAAAGGAGGGACCTTTTAAACCTATTCTTCAAAAGTGAAGAACTGAAATGGCCAAATTAAAAACTTAGGAACCAAATGCACCTATTCCTAAAAACTCAGGGACTAAAAAGGTCATTTCCCCTACTTTATATTAATCCTTATTAAAATAAAATTTCCTTTAAATAATTTGAACAATTTAAATTGTTCCAAAATTAACTTATCCTTGTTTTAGCTTTTAGTGAACTAGCAATAGGACCTAATGGACCTACATATTAGATTAGAAGCTTCAATTATTCGAGATTAAATTAACTAAACTCTTTAATTAATTAAATCAACATTCATTAACTGTGGGTCACTCCACTAAAGACTCACAGCTACACTCTTCACATCGTAGTTATATTTCTGTGTCCATGGATATAATCAGTCATCAATAAGTCGATCCTTCACAAATTGCTCGTAATTACAGCTAGGTCAAAATTACCGTTTACCCTTCTAATTACTTCTTTCTCCTTAAGTCCCACTGATTCTCTAATGAACAAACTGTTTATGGTCCTACCATAAACAAATCTCTCTCGGGTCAATGAGAGGGAGGAGCCTAATGCTCAAGACCTGGAGTCAATATGATGCAAAACTAAATGATTCTTGAAGAATCTTGGAGAAGAACTTTTATTCCATATGAGATGTGTTGAAAATAATAACAATGATCCCTTTAAATAGACCCAAAGGGAAAGGGTGGGTTCACACCTAACTACCTAACTAATTAACTAAACATAACCTCCTTTAAATAGACCCAAAGGAGAAGGGTGGTTTCACACCTAAACTAAAAACATTAAATTGAAAAATTAATTAAAGCAAATAATAAAATATAGCCAAGAAATAATTATGAAATTCCTAAAATGACCCTTTAATTCTTGATTACATCACAATACTTAATGGAGCAATTTATCTAATTTTCCTAAAAGCGGGAAGGAGTAAAGTCCATCTTATATGACTATGTTCCAAACTCTCTACTCAGACAAATCCCCAAAGTGGTAGGCATATTGAGTGGACAACTCAGGTCACTCTCACTCATACAAATCAAAGGATTGTTCTCATAGATAGGAGTTCATAACTCACTCAAGATTAAGATCGAGTTATCTATGATCATCCTATCTATGAAATGTTAGTCTCTTCAATTAACGATGTTACAAAGAAAGACTAATCATCTCGTGGTCTGATATTATACAAACCCTTTGTACATGATACCCCCACTCACATGTCTCCACATGAACGATTTGGATCAAATCGTTTGTAATACTTACAACTCTTGTAACACTTATAAAGTGGACCATATTTACAGTGTTTCCAGGATAAGACACCCAACCTTATCCATATATAACAAACATTTTACGTTATTACTTGAACACAATTCACTTGTATGTCTACCACATACTGTTTAAGTTACATTAAATAACTTAGGATCTTAGTTTATTGGATTGTGTTAATGCGATCTAAATGTCAAATAAAATACTTTATTTTATTAAATAAATAAACTGTCATTTATAATATACAAACTACGAGACCCACGAAATTTAGGGCATTAATCCAACAGGAACAATAGGCTTTTCAGCCTCAACCTTAATCTCTTGAACTTACTCATCTACATTAGGCACAATTTCTCTCTCCACCTCACAAACCTGCTCTTGGTGTGACTCTAATTCCTCCAACTCATCCTCACTATCAGAATATGGAATACTAGACCTCCACATCCTAGTGGCATCAGAACTATTCTCCTCATACAAGGTTTTAACTGCGTCAACTATCAGACTAAGTTGATCCTGTTGGAATTTTTGTCCTAAAGCCTTGTAGTTAATTAATTATTTAATATAGTATTTAATTTAATTATTAAATATGCAATAATGAATTATCTATTACAGTAAAAACCCTCGGTTATTACATGAAACTTGAGCAACATGTAGCTAACATACAGGTGGATCATGTTCAAGTTATAACTTAAAGGGTCTATACTATATGGATAAGGTTGTGTCTTGTCCTAGTAACATTATGGATATGGCCCACGTTGTAATTGTTACAAATGATGTGATCTTAATTGTTCATGTGAATGTTGTTGGGATTTATGTCCTAAAGCAAGTTAATTAGTTATTTAATATAAGAAATGATTGTTTTAAATATGCAATAATGAGTTAACCATTATGGAAAAAATCTAGAATTATTTAATGAGACTTGAATAGTATGTATTGGACATATAGGTGGATAATGTTCAAGTAATAACCTAAAGAGTCTATAGTATATGGATAAGGTTGGGTGTCTTATTTTGGTAACACTATGGATACGACCCACTTTGTAAGTGTTACAAACGGTATGATCTAAATCGTTCGTGTGGAGACATGCAAGTGGGGATATCCTATACAATGAGATTGTATAAGACCGGACCGTGAAATACTTAATCTCTCTTTGTAATGCCGTTAACTGAAGAGATTAATATTTCATAGGATAGCCATATATAACTCGATCTCAATCCTGAGTGACTTATAGACTCCTGCTTGTGAGGGCTTATCCTTTGATTTGTATGTGTGAGAGTGACCTCTAGTTGCTGACTTAATAAGCCTAATATTTTGGGGACAAGACCGAGTGGGAGTTGGGAACATAACTACACAAGATGAAATTCACCTCTTCCCGCCTTTAGGGTAAGGAGATGAGTAGTTCTCTTAAGTGTTGATTCTGAGTTTTGGACAAAGGGTATTACCCACTCACTGGCCTGAGAGGGAGGGGTAGGACCATAAACAGATTTTTCATTATAGGGATTAGTGGTACTTAAAGAGTAAGAGTTACAAGGGTAAAACGGTAATTTGACCCAACTGTAATTGCGAACAACTCGTGAATGATCAACTTACGTGTAATGGTTAAATCCATGGACACAATATGTTCTACAGTGCAAAGAGTTCAACTATGGGTCTTTAGTGGAGTGACTCATAGTTAATGAATGTGTTGGGACCAGTGTCCTAAATCTCTTAGGGTTCTCATAGTTTGTCATATTTGTAAATACAAATTATTTATTCAATAAAACAAAGAATTATTTTATTCGATTCTATTTGCATTAAATCAATCCAATAAACTAAGATTCGAGGTTATTTTATGTAAACTTAAACATGTATCTGGTTAACATACAAATGGATCAGATCATGTTTAAGTAATAACCTAAAAGGTTTATAGTATAGGGATAGGGTTGAGCGTTTTTATCTTGGCAACAATGTGGATACAATCCACTTTGTAATTGTTACAAATATTGTAAAGTGTTGCAAATGATGTGATTCTAATCGTTCATGTGGAGACATTTGAATGGGGGTATCTGTTGGATTTGATGCCCTAAATCTCGTGGTCTTATAGTTTGTGAATTTGTATTATACAAATAAATTATTTATTTGATAAAATAACAGTTATTTTATTTGACATTTAGTCGCATTAACCCAAAACCAATAAACTAAGATCCTAGGTTATTAGCTGTAACTTAAATACGTATGTAGAGACATACAAGTGGATTGTGTATAAGTGATAACCTCAACGATCTGTAGTAGATGGATAAGGTTAGGTACCTTATCCTGGTAGCACTACGGATACAACCCACTTTCTGATTGTTACAAGTGTTGTATAGTGTCACAAACGTTTCGATCATAAACGTTCATGCGAAGACATGTTAGTGAGGGTATCTTATACATGTGAGACATGTATAAGACTAGACCATGAACTGTTAACTCTCTCTTTATAATGTCGTTACTAGAAGAGACTTACATTTTACCAGGATGACCATAAGTGACTTGACATGAATCCTGAGTGAGTTGTGGACTCCTACCTATGAGGGCGATCCTTTGATCTGTATGGGTGAGAGTGGTCACTATCGTCGACTTAATAAGTCTACCATTTTGGAGATTCGTCTGATTAGGGAGTTGGGAATGCAACTACACAAAAAGGAATTCACTCCTTCCAACTGTTTAGGTAAGTAGATAAATTGCTCTTTTAAGGGCTGATTCCAAGGCTTGAACAATGTGGCGCCACACTCTCTCCTGGCCCAGGACTAGTTGGACTATGACTAATTGTTCATTAGAGGGATTAGTGGTATTGATAAGTAACCCTCGACGCGTTGAATCTAATAACCATGTTGACAAACAAGACCTTTAGAACTCAACCGCAAAAGACTCCAAATTCAATTGGATCTCAGCCCCTAAGAATGGCTAGATGACGAATTACTTAGACGATCAGCAAAATCACGGATCGGACAAAGCTTGTGGCTCCCATCGACCCTTGATCTTCGAATCACTCCACAAGCAAGATTGATCAAGTCACAAGCTTGAATGATTCTGAACATGCAATCTAAACACCATAGAATTTCAAATGAAACATACCTCAAGGCTAAAAGAAAGCTCAAAGGCTCTTTTTACTACATTTTTCAAGTCTCCCCTTTTTTGAAAAATTACATTACATTATATAGGCCTCAAAATATAACCTTAGACATTATATGAGGCATTCAAAGAGTTGTAACTCTAACAATTGATGACCATTATCACCCATGATCTAAATGTAACATAAAATCACTTAAAAGGACTTAAAACTGAAAATTACATTTAATTATTACAATAAATCCGAAAATATTCATTTTTAATCAACAACCCATCAATTTGTAACCATCTTTGAGTTGTGAAGCCCCACTTGAAGTCTTTGTTCCATAAATGAAGCTTAATTCTTCATAAATTCCACTCGACTTCACATAAATACAAGTGTTCTTCATTATAAATTTGGACAACATATAGTTTGCATTCTTGCATCTCTCTTGATATTCATATGCTATGATTTAGGTTCCTCTGTTCATATCAGGTACTTAAGGAGTTAAATGTAACTACAGAGGTAAAACAGTAATTTTGACCCAGCTGTACTTACGAGCAATTTGTGAAGGGTCTACGTACTATTGATTGGTTATATCAAATGGACACAGAAATATATTTATAGTGCGAAGAGTGCAGTTGTCATTCCTTAGTGGAATGACTGACAGTTAATGAACGTTGATTAAATTAATTAAGCAAGTATCATTGGAGCTTCAATCTATAGGTTCATAAGTTTCCCTCGGTAGCTCAATAAGGATCAATGAGAATCAAAATAATTTTGGAGTTGATTTGAATCGTTCAAATTAATTAAAGGGAATTAGTTGTATTAGATACAATTATTAAATGTATATGATACATTATAAAGTTCAATGAGATAAATATATTTGAATTTAATTCAAATATAAACTAATATGTATGTGATTCATACTAATACTATACGTTATATTATATGTGATATAATAAACTATAGGTTATATATTATATGTGATATAATATATAGTTTAAATTTAATATATGTTAATTTAATTAATGTAATATTAAATTTAAGTAAAATAACTCAAGGGGAGTTATTTCACCTGAGTGGAAAGTTATTCGATAACTTCCCCACTCCCTCACTCACTTATTAGTCTATCATAAATACATGTTTTTTTTATCAGGGAGAGGAAGATGGTTTTTTGTAGAAAAATCAAGAAGAATTTATTTTGCTCCCCTCCCTGAGATTTCTCTCAAAATTGACCACTTCCCTTCCTCACCAAAATTTTCACAAAAGCCCACAACTCTATGTGATTATCACCTTGAGAATAGTGAGGAAGACTTCTTGGTGGTGCCCTTAAAACTTATATTTGGTGTTGCTGTGAAGAGAAAATTATCTATAAGGGTAAGCAATCTTATTCTTCTTTAATCTTGTAGATTGCATGCTTAAATGTTAAATCATTTATTATGTTTTTGTATTTCTCTGTTTTTGAAGAACTGATAATTAAAACACAAATGGTTTACACTTCCGCTGGGAATCAATTCCTTCAGTATCCTATACAAAGAGTTTGTATAAGACCGGACTGCGAAATATTTAATTTCTCTTTATACCACTGTTAATTGAAAAATTAATCTTTTATAGGATGGCCATAAGTGATTAGACCTTAAGTGAGTTATGAACTCATGCCTATAAAAACAATCATTTGATCTGTATAGGTGAGAGTAGAGATGTCCACGGAGAGGGGTGGGGACGGAGAAGGCTTCCTTGTCATTGCCCCTATCTCATTCCCCATCCCGCGTAATTTCCTGCAGGGATCAGGGCAGGATTCCCCACGGAAAATTTGCAGGGATCGGATTCCCTGCAGAAAAAGTTCTCCGTTTGTTTTTTTTTTTTAATTTATTCATTTTTAACGACTTTTAACTTTATTCCCAATTCCAACCTTAATAAAACTTTATATATTAAATGGATTACTTCCAATACATTTTTTTTATTCAAAAAAACACTCTAAAATTTCTTACTAAACGAATAATATTTTATGTGCAAAGATATAATTAAAATATTTAATTTCATAATTTTTAAAAATTTAAAGTTTTAATATATATATATATATATATATATATATATATATATATATTACTAGAATCAACTCAACATATAAAATTACAGTGAGCTAAAACACTAAAATCAACTTAACAAATAAAATTACAGTGAGCTAAAACACAAATATATATAAAATCAACTTTATTAATTTAACATTGTGTAATTTAATTGCATTAAGCTATAAAATAATTCTTTTTTTATAATTTGTTTTTATTTTAATACAATAGAAATTGACCAATAATAATAAATAAATTTTTAAAAAAATCATGGATCATATATAAACGTTCATAGGAGCTCTACATATTATTGTACAAAAGTATTGATGGAGACTATTATATTCGTAGTGAAAATTTTCCATCGAAATTTTCGAGATTTTAAGGGCCTCAAAATCTTGATTGAGAAAATTTTGTTTTTTTCCTAATTTTGATGAAATTTTGAGATTTCAAAAATATTCCGATTCCCTCCATTTCGACAAAATTTCGAGATTTCAACAAAATTTCTAGAAATTTCAACATTTCAAGAAAATTTTGATTTTTCTTTCTGAATTAACTATATTAACTCAGTTTAAAATTTTCAATTTTACGTTTCTTGATTATACACAATTCTATAGTTTCACACGCCAATGTCATTTTGAAGAAAGGATTAAGCCTTTTTTATGTGCTACTTTTTCTAATTTCTAACTTTCTCAATTTTTAGCTTTATTTTTTGCCCAAAACTTTCATTTATAAAGAAATTGAATTTGAAAAGACCATAAAAAAATAACCTAGATTTATTTTTAACCTCAATCAAACTTTTTTCATTAAATTTTCACATCATTTCACCATAAAATTGAATTGATGTGAGTTTTTTTTTTACCATCCAAAACTTTCGTAATTTTCACATCATATCACCTCAAAATATTCCTAAACTTTTTATTATTTTTCCATTTCTTTTTTAAATTTATGCTCTCGCATCAACATTTACACAAATATTTACAATAGACATCTAAATATTGTCTTACTTTATAGAAATTGTGATTAAAAATGGTCAGTTTTAGTCTAATTAAGCCACAATCAAAGTTTCATTAATTAATTTTAACAATTTCAATCAATTTTTCCCGAAATTCCATCGATATCATATTTTCATCGATATTTTCATAAAATTGGGACCTCGATATTTCCATGGACATCGATATTTCGAACCTTGATTATACTATATAAATCATAGGAATAACCAACAAGTTTTTTAGGGTTTTTTATAGGGTTGTTTTCAAATATAGAAAAATGAGTCAAACTATTAACAAATATATAAAAATTTTACTGGTTATCAGCGATAGATTGCGATAGAATTCTATCTCTTGAGCAATAGACCGCAATAAGCTTCTATCACTCGTCTATCGCAATCTATTGCTTAGTGAAAATTTTCTATATTCGTAAATAATTTGATATTTTTTTATAGTAATTTTTTTAAATTATTATTATTTTTTAAAAAGAGAAAAATTAAAGACGGCTGGATATTTCTGTAGAATAAAGAATATGCATGGTGGAAAAAGTGGAGGATGTTGGTCTGCACTATAAACCACTAAGGAATTTGCGGCGGTGGTGGCAGAGGCGGCGGCGGCCCTCTGGTTTCTGTAGTACTGTGGGCAGTTGGGGGGGGGGGGGGGGGGGGAGAGAGAGAAAGAAGGGTTTAGTTCAAAGGCTTTTTTGAAGGGATAAAGTGCAGCGATAGATAGAGATTTTGGGGAATGGAGGTCAAAAATGGTGGATAATGTGCTAACGTCATTTAAAATGAATTTTCATTTTTGTAATATATATATATGGGATTAAATTTTCAAAAAGTGTTTAATAGCCCTTTAAACTATTAATTCTCTGTCCACCAGAAAATCTTTAATCCTAATTTAGTAATCATTTTATTTTTTAGTTTTTATTTTTAAAATTAAGTAAACCTATTTTTTTCATTTTCTTATCATGGTTTTCATCTCTTAAATATAAGAATTGAATTTTTAGCTCAATTTCAAAATTAAAAACAAGTTTTGAAAAACTATATATTTTTTTTAATTTTCAAATTTTAACTTGGTTTTTTAAAGTATTGGTAAAAAATAGATAACAAAGCAAAAAATTTAAATATGTAAAAGATATTTATAGACTTAATTTTCAAAATCTAAAAAACAAAAACCAAATGATTACTGGATGGGACCTAAATATTCAATTTTATATATAATAGGTCCTTAATTAGTTCTACATATATACTTTTTAAAATTCACTTATCTACTATACATAAAATTGAAATTTTAAGGTTTTGTTAGACATAAAATTTAATTGCATATGTAATAGATTAATTGATCAATTCTTTTTTTTAAAAAAAAAACTATAATATACCAAATACCTATTATATACAAAATAATTATAAGTTTATAGATCTATTCTGATACAAATTAAAGTTTAAGAACTTATTAAATATAACATCAAAATTTTAGGTATTTAATCTTGCTCTCTTAAATATTATTTGAAGTTTGGATTAACAAGATTTAGAGGAAATATTGAGTTATATATTTTATTTTATTTTTAGTTCAACCAATGAGAAGTGGGGAGATTTGACTTTAATTTTGTTTTCAATGATAAAAGTTTTCAAAAAAAAATTGTTATAAAAAAATTCAATCAATTAAAATTTATGTGAAAAATGAATTTATATGAAAAAAAAATATTATTATAATATATTTATTTAAATAGTTAAGATCAAAATAATTGATTTTTAAAAAACTGAATCTAAAAGCTATCGTTATGAGCTTTTACATGTTAGTAAGAATTTAAAAAGTAACTTTTATAGATTAATTAATAATCTGATTTACCAAACAAGAAAATAATTAAGATTTTCCCAAAATTTCTTTTTACGATTGTAAACACAATTTCAAACAAAACCTTAGTCGAAGACATCTCGAACCAATTGAGCTATACTCAGGTTTATTATCTCACTCCATTTGAGACAATGAACTTAACTTACTTCACAACTTATAATGTTAAGGTTAAATTTATAGGAAAAAAAAACCATTTTTTTCTCTTAGTTAATTTCACCTTATCAACTTTAAGTTGGTTTGTATCCCAATTTAGATAAGTATTGGACATTTTTTATAATTTAGTCTTTATTAAATTAGGTAAATTTTGTAATACTTATCGAGTCTAAAATATAATATCCATAGTGATCAATATAACTCAATTGACATAAATTAAAGTTTGTGTTTAACAACTAAAACGGATGTAGTTTGAATCCTTCACCCAAAAAATGTCTAAAGTCTAGTAAGATGAAATTGAAAGTGGATAAAAATTTATGGAGGTATAAATTGAATTTATTTATTTATTTATTTATTTTAATAATTTGAATTTGGAACAAATATTAGAGGACAATATTAAATTATATCTAATAATTTAAAGTTAAATTTCAATATTAAACCCAAAATCAATTTGGGTTTAGCTTGTCGATAGTTGTCATGTGTACTTCTTTTGAGGTCATTTTTTTTTCTTAATCATGTTACTTTTACATTGTTTTGGCTTCGAACAGTTGTAACTATTTGTAGAGATTGTCAAAACAGAAATTTATGAAAGTTTAAAAGACAAAGGACGTGATATTTCCATATCTATGATTTATTCATTTATTTATGTTTGAAGCACATATCTATGGTTTAAATCACACTCATGCATGTATAATTTTCTCTATTTTGATAGTGTATAAGTATAATTCACTAATAAAACAATATTATATCAATTTTTATTATCTACTTTTAAAACAAGTTCAAGTATCACAAATCTAAATATAAATTAATATAAATGGAATTCATAACAATAAAATATTAAAATATTAAACAAACTAAGATGTTATATAAATTCATTATATGAAAAATAGAAGGATATGGTTGGAATTATACATCATTTCAAAGTAATCCAATCGAGAAATTCTATTTAAATATTCTCATATATCCTTACAAATTTATCTAAATATGCTAGACCACGATATTTCTTTCATCTACAATTTCATGTATCTAAAGATTTTAGCTAATTTTGATTTTAGAAAACAAACGATCCCTAAAAATCTTTAATATATTTTCAAATGTTATTAAAACAAATATATCTTTGACTTAGTTGTTCATCCTTGAATCGTTATACCTATTTTGAATAAGATATATTTTAAATCGAATCGAATTAGTTTGATTCCTTTCATTCCATCCATGCATCTAATTCAATGTAATTAGAATCCAACCAAATAAGGAAATAAATAAATAAATAAAAAGCTAAAAGAATATTTAAATTCCTTGTTTCTTTACCATGAAGAGTAAAAAGAGATTTATCAACCTTAGAGTAAAAAATAATAATATTAATTATTATTATTATTATGAGTCTTCATTTCATGCCTCAAGTTTGTCATACACATATTTTTATATATATACCTTTTTGGCAATGCTAAATCTTCCAATGTGGGACAAAATCTTTCACATTAACTTTTTCTTTTGTTATGGGCATCGATCCAAAGTCATTCCCAACATATTTAGCTTCTAGCTAACGACCCGTTTTTATAATTTAGGGTTTTAGGGTTGCTATAAACTCTAATTTTGTTTCTAATATTTTCACTTCTATTTTTGTTTATACATCAATTTGTTTTAATCTTTTTTTTTATGCCACAGAACCTTCAAATTTAATATTGACAAATATATGTTATGGTGTTTTCTCCCAATTTTAAACATTGCAACAAATAAATCAAATTGAACTTACATATTGTAAGATAAAATGTTTAAGCATTTTAGATACTTTTAATCTATTTTTAATTTAAAATGTTATTTTTAGAAGTATTTATTTTATTAGCACTTGAGGGGGAAAAAAGCAATTAAATCTTTCATCTAAAAGCATTTTAAAAATACTTTTGATCTTTTTCTAAACTATATAACAATAATATTTAGACTATGTCAAAAATATTATACATAGAGCATTTATGAATATTTGTGCTATTCATCACTTTCAAGAGGAGTTCAATGGGCCAAGAAGAGCAAACAAAAGACATCATATCTATTTTATATGAATCAATATTTTCTTTCAACTAATTAATTGATAATTTTACATTTTTCCAAGAATTAACAAACATATCAATCTAACAATGTTTTTATACAAATCTTCCTTCCCAAAAAAACTCAGCTCAACCCTTTGAATTTCACACAGATTTAGTCTCCATCTTTGAAAAGACTTTTCTCGTGCTCTTCACCACCACAACCCCCAATTTAACACAAAATCTCACAACAAACCCTAGATGAGAGTGATCGACCCAAATGATGATTAATGATTAGAGTCTGTTTGAATTGAAAGTCAATCCAAAAACACCCTTAATTAATAAGGATAGAAAAGATTGGTAAAAAGAAGCTCATTCCAAGTATCTTGGAGACCAGGCATGCACCAATGGACGCAATCCGCATAGCTTACTGGGTTCGCCAACTGCTCCGGTGTCAATGGCGACCATTGCTTCTTGTAAATCGATGTGTGGGCGTCCCGGCGATAGTTCGAGAGCTGCGTGATGTTGAGAAATGTGATCGGAAACTTCGACTTCCCGAAGACTTCTCCGATCACTTCCATAATGCTTTTTCTTGAATCAGAGCCCCAATAGTTTGGATCTTCAATTAGAGTTGTTTGGTTGTAGCAGTTGCCACCCTCTTCCCCACCCCAATCAATGCTTCTGTAAAGTCAAATAGGAATTGATTAGAATTACCAATTAAATGACTATATCAACAATCATATGGATGGTCAAAATACTAGAGCAACTCATCGATTTGATAAATAATGTTTATGATTCTCTCAAACATGTTCACTCAAGATGATGTCTATTTGGATTCATCATTCTTCGGTTGAATTTTTTTTAACCAAATACCCGTTTGGGTTTCTTTGAACTCTGATAATATATTAAATAATCAAGGGTTTCATCTCATAACTAATTGACAGTGAGAGGAGTAACTCATCTATCATATATAAAGATTATGAAGTCTCCTCATCTTTCAAATGTATTTAACCAGGACAAAAACAAAGAAGAAATGAAGGGGAACAATTACACCTCTCACTTAATTAACTCGTTTTATGTTCAAATTTTGTATTAAAATGGTTTAATACTAATTAATTTGCTCTACGCTTCGCTCTCTACATGTTTTCAAACAAATTAAAGGATGCATAGAAAAATGAAGATAGCTATAAGATACATATATGAGTTACTTCTCATTGTTACGTTAATTTGGTTGTGATAAATATGGAACCCTTATGTTTATCTAATGGTATCTAACAACGTAAAATGGCACGTCATCATGTCACGTTGTTGTTCGATTGTCCCTCGAATAATTTTTTTTTTTTCATTTAAAGGAGAGAGAAGAGAGAGCGAAGAACTTACTTTCCATGGGAAGGAGACATGCTAGTGAAGAAAACCCTAGTTTTTTTAGGGTTCATATTCTTCCTAACCCATCTCAACATGCTCTTCATTGCCATACGATAAGCATCCTCTGTTGAGAGCTCTACTATGTCTTGTAGTTCATCCTCAAAAGAACCTTGCCTGTAAATTAATTAATTCAATACCATTATTCAATTCTTTTCCCAATTTGTAAATATATAGAAATACAGGGGGAGGGAGATAATACCAACTATATGTATATAACAGGTTAAATTATAAATTTAGCTCCTAAACTTTTAAATTTGTATATTTATATGTTTAGAAGGTTCATGAACTTAAAAAAAAAATGTCATAATAAGTCTATAAACTTTCAATTTTGTGTCTATAAGATCCGAACCTTAAAAATATTTAATAGAACCTTGAACTTTCAATTTTGTATTAAATAGGTCCATAAAATGTTTAAAATTTTAAGAAATTAGATATAAAATTGAAATCTTTTGTCTAATTAAGATCCTACCTTTCATTTAAGTGTCTAGTAGGGTCCGTGAAATATTAAAAATATTCAATAGGTCAATGACCTATTAGGTAGAAAATTAAAATTAATTTAGACATCTATATTAGACACAAAATTGAAAGTTCGACTTATTAAATATTTTTAAAGTTTAGAAACTAAATAAATACTAAAATTTTAATTTAACCTATAGAACAACAAATATAATATCTTACAGGATTTTCATGTTCAAGCCAGTCATCCACCAAAGGTAAGTATTGAAAACCATAATATCAACCCCCTTCCAATGCCTTCCATGCTTATTAATGGAGCCTCTTCTCACTATCCGATCCGAAATCCGATGGATCACTGCGTTATCCGAGTTCGATTCTAGAAGAAACGGAGCCCAATAGAATTCGATTGTTGCATTGTACTCCTATATTATTTTTCAATATCAATCTACATTTACTAGAAGTTTCTATTAGTTTTTAAAAACTAGAAACAAGAAACAGGAAATGAGAAATAACTAAATACGAACCTTCGCAGTAAAGACGGTGAGAGAATCGAAGGTCTCCATGGACTTGGCGTCGTCGGGAATTAGGGAGTGAAGAAGACAGACCATTGAAACAAATTGCCCCCTATTTAGAGAATCTCCAACGAACATCATCCTCTTTCCCCTTAGGGTTTCTAGCATTAAGCTTGCATTGAAACTTCATTTTTTGAAAAAAAAAAAAAAAAAAAAAAAAAAAGCTCAATCATAATTTGTATATGCAATTCTTGGAAAGTAGATATGAATGTGCATATGTAAGTAGAAGGAACTTCTATTTGGAAATCCAAAATTAATTAATTGTCTATAATTTTCTTTTTTCTTTTTTTCGTTAATAGGTCTATGAAGTTTAAAAGTGTGTAACAAATTTCTAAACTTTAAAAAAAAAATTAATATGCGAATGTTTGAAAAAAAATATTTAATATTTGTTACAATGTTTACTATTTTCTACTCATCGTCTTATTTCCTCCTTATTACAGTATTTATTATTTTCTACGCATCATCTTCTTTCCTCTTTATTACCGTATTTACTATTTTTTATACATATTAGTATGCACCTCAAATACAAACTATTATAGCATACGAGTTATTATAATAAGAATCAACTCAGCACTCCAAACGTTTCAGAATTTTTTTAATGAATAAATAAATATATAGAGAGAGAGGGAGAGGGAGGGGGTAAGAGAGAGAGAGAAGGAGAGAGAGAGAGAGAGAGGGGGTAGGTTAGGTAATGCTGTCAATATATTTTATGGGTAGATTTTTTTTATTATTATTATTCTCCTATAGATCAAATTAAACTTTATTTTATAATTGTATCCCGATCCAATCAGTCAATTTTAATATTAAGGTTACTTCAATTTTTTTTTTAATATTAAACTTTTAGATTCGTCGCATCAGGGAAAAAAAATTAACTAATTACTCCTCGAAACTTTTTTTTCTTTTTAAGTTGTATTTATGAATCCAACCAATAGCAAAACTCCAACAAAGAGACAACACACTCCAAATAAAACAAAATTTGTAATTTGACTACAAAATCGAAGAAGGAAGGGGAAAATAACCTAAAATCAAATGTGAAAATCTTAAATAATAATAATAATAATAATAATAAATAAATAAATAAATAAATAAAAGCATCAAACACAATCAAATGAACTAAACACACGACGGTCCTCCTCATTAGTTAAGAATTTTTAGTGTTGGTTTGTTTTGTCCGGAATTTTTAGATATATATTTAATATTTTTTTCATCTAAAATATTATTATTCAAGAAACGTTTAAACTACATATATTTCTTAATATCTTCTAAAATTTTTATATTTGGTATAAAAAAATATAATTATTTGACTTTCATATCAACATTAAATTTATTGACATTAATTATTCTGCATATTAAAACACAAACATTACATCATTTATTTCAAATATTTAAATTTTAAAATATTTAATATCTACATTCATGAAACAATATAATGACATTCAACCAAGATTAAAAATTCAATTGATTGAAAATCTAACTTTAAAGTGTAAAGTTTAATTTAGTTTAAACTAAATAGAAGAGTAAAAACTAAATTACGAAAAAGAAAAAAAATGAAAGTCAAATTTATTTTACTATAGTTCAAATTTAGTTTATAAGACCATATTATCATCTCATATATATATATATATATTTGCATGACGTGGCAAAACCAACCACTTACATCAACTTGCTTCCTTTATGGTTAATCTTTCTTAATCAAAATTAAATTTTTTATCTAATTTATTTTATAAATCATTTAAATCCACATATTTGTAAAAATATCGACACATATTCTTCAACTTGGTTCTGCCACGATTCTCGAAAATAAATTATTATTATTATTTTTATTTTTATTTTTATTTTTAAGAGAAAAAAATTAAATAAAAAACTTGATTCTGCCACGTGATCACCCTCGTGAATATCGGGCGGCCAATTATAAATTTATAATGCTTGCATACGTTGTCGTTTTGTTCTAACCTTTTCTAAGTCATCTAATTGCTTAATAATAATTGTGTTTTAAAAAAAAATAAAAATTGCTTAATAATTGTATAGTCAATTTTACCAAACCGTTTGAAAACAATGAAATAATTCAAAATTTATATGCTTTTTTCTAATAAGAATTTCGGACAAATTAAACGAATAATGTGATATTACGTAGTCAATAGATATATATCTTTAATAAACAGTAGGAAAATAGGGGAATTTAACCTTCGATTTTAAGAGAGGAAATTCACTAGTTTTTTATTTCACTTTTTTCTGCTTTAATAAAAATTCCTTAAAATTCAAAGTATAAATAAGATTTTTTTATATATATTTTTAGCAAATTTTACATGTAACATATCAATTAATTAAAAAAAAATTAAATATATCATAGACCTATTAAATTTAAATTACAAATTTTAAACATTTTTAAATTTTAGAGACAATTTGAAAAAAATAAATAAATAAAATAAAATAACTTCTCAACTACAAACTTAAAGTATTGCGACTAAACTTCAAATTTTATCTTACCTTTTCTTTCTTTCTATTTTTAGTATTCACATATTAACATATTATATATATAAAAAAAAAAAAATTAAATTTCAAGAACCATTTTATTCACAAAATAAAATTAAAAAAAAATTATTACAAAGAGAGAGAGGGAAGAGACCTGGGAAGATCGCATCCGTGGGGCTGCCACCGCCAGTACTGATAACTCCGGTCCGGCCGGCCGTGTTCCTGACACGTCAGCTGCGGCTGAATGTACGGACAGTCTGACTCATCATATAACGGCCGAGTCACCTCGTCCCTAACCCACCTCCCACTGTACACGTCACACCCTTCCTCCTTCAATTTCCCCTTTGCAAATGGCAATTTCTCCCACTTCTTCTCTAACACACCCAAAAATATAAAAATAATAAATAAATAATCAATCAACCAAATTCCAAACCTACCCCCACTAAATTTAAAAACTTAAAATCTATCATTTTTCTTCTGATACCATGTTAAATTTATCGAAACCTATCTCAACCAAATCTAAAAGCATATAAGCTAATAAGCTATAGTATTTTTAATCTATTTTAGATGAAATAGTAATGAGAATTGAACTCACCGGAGGCGGGGGAACGGCGGTTGGGGAGGAGGTCGAGGTCGAGCTGCTGACTGAAGATACAGGCGAGGTCTTCGCTGTAGAGGACGGCGACGAAGAAGATGAAGGCCAAGAGAGTGAAGAGGAAAGGGGAGAAGCGAGGTTTTCTAAGGAGGGAGGAGGAGGAGATGGGAGAAGGAGGCTTCATGTTAGAGAGGAAAGAAAAAAAATGGCAAAATTAGAAGTTTTAATTGCAAAGACAAAAACCTTCATGCTATTAATATATATGTACCTATCAATTTTGGTTCATTATTGGCCGTTTGTATTGCCTAAATTAAATTAATGAATTGCCTATTAAAGTAATGGAATATTAGGAATTAAATTAAATTAAATTAAAATGGATTTAAAAAGGGCTTGTTGGTAAACTAGTTGAGAAGTTAGCATCAAGCTCAGAAGAGGGCTTGGTTTATGTTGGTTTTGAACCTACCAAGGTTATATACCATCATTTTATTTAAGGTGCTAAAAATGAAATAATAATAACTTTTTTATAGGTTTTGTTGTATTTTAATTATCAAGGTTTATATTTTATTTACTTAGGTTTTTTCTAGTTGTTTAAAGGGGGAATCTGTAAAAATAGAAAAATAAAGAAAATTATTTGCATAAAATAACAAAATTTTTAGATAGTTGTGATAGACGCTAATAGAAATCTATCAATGTCTATCTGTATTTTTTTTGTTATTTTCTGTAAATAGTTTGACATTTTATCTATTTGCGAAAATTTTCCTTTATAAAGTGAGGGTAAGGATTTGAAGATCTAATCTTAATCTAATTGAGTTATTTTCATGTTGGCAAAACAAGATCAAACTACTTCATATGAAAAAAAAAATTAATGTAGAGTGGAGATTTAAACATTTGGTGTAAAATAATAATAATAATAATAATAATAATAATAATAATAATAATAATAATAAGTATTTTAACTATGAAGTTGTATTTATGTGCATAAAAATTTAAAATTTTGATTGTATTAATATGTGTTGTGACATTAGGCATCATACGATAGGGCAATAAAAGTAAAGAAAAAGTAAAGATTTTGAGTGAAGATAGTGGAAGGATTGATGAAGAAGAGTAGTGGGTGAATGATAGCTTAGAAGAGCAATTGTTTCTGTTGCTTTGCTTCTAAGGTAAGACATTAATTCATTTTTCAAATTATTGGTTTAAAATTAGGGAAATTTTTAAAAATAGACAAATAAGGGAAACTATTTACACAAAATAGCAAAATTTTTAGATAGTTATGATAGACGTTGATAGAAGTCTATCATGATCTATTAGTGATCAAAATTATAGAAGTCTATCATTGATAGATGTTGATAAAAGTCTATCAATATATATATATATATATATATATATATATATATATATATATATATATATATATATATATATATATATTGCTATTTTTTGTAAATAGTTTGACATTTTTTCTATCTATTAAAATTTCACTTTAAAATTATTATATAGTAAAACAAGTTTTAGGTACAAAAATGATTGAGCATTTGGTAAAATTTCCAGCTCAAAGGTGGTTAGGTACTATTATACCTATTATCTATGTCATTGATAAAAAGCAAATGCAATTGGGACTACTAAAAAAAAAAGGACTGAACTTAGCTTGCAAGCCATGTTAATTGATTTAATTTTTTTTTCATTTTTATAAATAGAGGGATGGTTATTATAGATTATATTTGTATTTTCTATTTTACAATCATAATTTTATTTTATGAAAATAGATTCAAGTTGGCCTATGATTTGCTAATATACTTATTAGGTCCTTCCATTTAGCTAGATTTAGTGGACTTAGTGCCCAACAAACAATTCTAATCATGAAAAACCATTGATTTTTATATCTTACAAAGAATAGATATGTTTAAAACTTTGTTATAATGCTCTTGATCTTTGTAGTTGCTTTCAATTGTGAGTCTAATATCTATAAAGTAACTCTTTTACTTCTAATCTTTTAATTTATTGCAAAGGGTTAATTAATACTCCAATACATAATTGACAATTTATATAATCATGGTTTCAATTTTGCACTTAACATAAGTATTTGGTTTCAAAATTTCCCAACCTTTTAAAATTTTCAATTATGTTGGAAATTGCTAACTAAAGGTTATCAATGTAAATAGGAAACAGAAAAATAGATTGGGTTGAGGGTTAAATGGAGAAATAGAAAATGTTTAAGTGCAAAATTAAAATGACATTTTTGGTATAATTTAGCATAAAACCAATTTTCATGAAATTACATTATTAAATAGACAAACCACTAGCATGTGCCATGTGATCACGTTCAATTGCATTACTATCTCCTGCTCGAATGGCTGAATTTTTACTAGAAAAATCTAATCCAAATCAAAATTAGAACAGTTTCTATTTTTTAAATATCTTCATTTTAAGAAAATAATAATTAGTCGTTTTACACATCTAGCTAGTCCCCCCACCACCAAAAAAAAAAAAAAAAAAAAAAAAAAAAAAAAAAAGGAAAAGAAACCCTCAATGAGGATCCTAAATTGTCAATTCCAAGTTTATTTTTAAAAGCAATGGTAATAATACCTTCCCTTCTCCTACTCCCATTTGTTATTTTTTATAACAAAACTAAAAAAGTTCACATGCCAAGCAAGATCTCTTTCCATCTATCTATCTCTCTGAATATGTCTCAGATCCTTATAAGAGAACCTTATGTGCCTATATTTTCAGGAGACCACAGTCAAAAGAATGTAAAAACTGAAGCCTACTTCTCAGGTAGAAGACTGGATTATGGAGCAAAAGGCTAGCCTACAGGAGCTCTCTCTCTTTCTCTCTATGTTCCTAATACACCAAATGAACAAGATGCAGCTCTATAGCAGAGTTAATAAGGTTGCTTGATGCAATTTCAGGCTGACCTCTTCTGGCTGTATTGCCTACCAAACAAAACCATTACAACTTGATCTGCAGGAAGTTCATAGTAAAAATGCCATGAAAACAAGGAGTCTTACCAGCAATTTGAAGCAAAAATGTAAGCAATCAGAAGTTGACCGGAGAATAAGAATCTCGATGACCTTGAGAGGGTCCCTTAAATTTTCGGATCAGAGATGCAAACAAACTCTGCAATGTAATATTCAGTTTCATTACAATCATATGAAAGAGATACAGAAGTAGAGAAAAAGACAGTAGTAACTATACCTGAATTTTATGAGGTAAGCTAAGCCAGAATTCCAGGTTGGGAATAACCTGAAAAAGAGAGAGAGAGAGAGTGGAGAGCAAGAAGTAATTCTCAGAACGGTAGTAGAGATATAAACTGAGTCAATACACCAAAAATGAACCCAAGAAGTAATTCTCCCTGATTAGTTTTCAAGAGAGACTGGGGACATGAAAAAGATCATCATAAATGTTCTATTGAAGATAAAACTTTCTACATTAGAACATAATGAGAAAGAAGTATAAATCCATTAACTTATAGAAGACAACGCACTTTCTTTCAATTCATAACCTAATATTATGGCTACAAGCATCTTTCTGGTGAAATGGTACATGGAATTCCTTCTTTCGGAGGGAGGTGCTCTTGATTCGGGAAACTTAAGAAAGAAAAGTGTACCTCTTGTTTCCAAATAAGTGCAGAGTTTTCCTTCGGAAGCAAGTGATCTGTGGCACTACATTATGACTAGTGTGCATGATTTGGAATAATCGGATTGGTTTACCGCTAAGGGCAGTAATACAAGCTGCAGATGTACCAGGAAATTCATAGAGCCAAGTGCTTCCACACGTTTGAGATGAGAAATGGAAAATATTGAAATCTATACAATCTGTGGCCTACTAGATACCCTTTGAAAGAGTGCTTCCTAAGACTTTTCCAGCTTGCCAGCTCCAAATTAAATTAGTGTTGGAAATCTGAGAAAGATGACAGAAACCACCATTTATTTTTAAAAATGGACTCGGGAGTCTTCAAGGTGTAAACTCACTACATTCTTCTGTGAGTACACTTTTTTCCTAATTCAAGCGCAATGGGGGAACTTATAATTCTGCATTGGCCTTTGTTTGGAACGGAGGGTGTACAACCCGGACAGCAACTTAGTCAAGTGGGAGTGTTGCCAACCTCCCTGATGGTTTGGGAGTGGTCTCTCTCACTCCCTGTAATACCTCTTGCTAACCACCTGGATTTGGAGGTTTACTCAAGAAGATGGCTCTCTTTGGAAAAAGATTTTCTACCAGTTATGGTGTCTCCTCACAAGGCTGGATGACACCAGATTTCAAGAAGAACAAAGAAAATAAACCGTGGGTTGACATAGCTAAGAATTTCTCCCTCTTTGCTCATTGTTTCTGGGAAGCTGGTTGGGGGAAAGACCCTTCTACTCTGCTTTTCCTCTATACCATTTATCTTCAATGAAGAAAGTATCAGTGTCTAATGTTTTGGCTCAGCCAGCCCCCAAATCGGGGTTTCGCTATTCATTATTTGAGAGGGAGACGAAGGATATTATCACTTTCCTTTCTTTGTTGGGGTGTTTCAGTGCTCTTCTGGGTGAAGGAACTTTTGCTTATGGTGCCCTAATCTCCCAGAGGGCTTTTCATGCAAATCCTTCTTCCATTGTTTGGTCAACCTTTCTTCCCCGATGAATTTAATTTTTGCCTCAATGTGGAGGATGAGAATTCTCAAAAAGGTTAAGTTTTTGTTTCACAAGTTCTTCATGGAAGGGTTAATGCTTTGGCCAGGGTGTCAATGAAGGTGCCTAATTTGATGAGGTTGCGGTGTTGCATTCTTCGCAGGAGGGCTGAAGTTGACCTTGATCGTACACTTTGGAGTTCTGATTTTGCTTATGCTGCATGAACTTGTTTCTTTGACGAGTTTACTTTTGATTGGCTACATAGCGTGACTGCAGATAGGTGATCAAAGAATTCCCTTTGCAGGAGGGCTGCAGTTGACCTTGATCGTAAGCTTTGGTGTTCTGATTTTGCTTATGCTGTGTGAATTTGTTTCTTTGACGAATTCACTTTTGATTGGCTAGACAGTGTGACTGCAGATAGATGATCAAAGAATTCCTTCTTGATCCTCCCTTTAGGAAGAAATGAAAGTTTTTGTGGCAAGCGAGAGGGTGAGTGCTATTTTGTGGGTGGTTTTAGAGTGAGAGGAACAATAGAACCTTTATAGGGGAAGCACTGATCCAATTCAATAAAATTACATTTTGTAATTTTAAGATTCGGATACAAATCATGAGAAATTCTATTTTTCCTTGACTCTTTCATCGGGAGGTAAAGGATTAAATCCTTTTAAGAAATAAAGTTTTTGATTTGAATATTAATCAAACCAAAGAATCCATGGAGCATCATCCTTATGTCTTTATCTTATGATGTTTGGTCCTTTGCTATGTTCCATGTTTCCTCGTGGGCTTCAGTTACAAAGCTTTTTTGTAATTATTCGCTTGGTTTTGTCTTGCTTGATTGGAGGTCTTTCCTTTAGGTTGCCTCCATCATTTATGGACTCTCTTTTTTGTATGCCCTTGTATTGTTTCTTTTTTTTTTTCCTCAATGAAAGCTTGGTTACTCATCCAAAAATAGTAAATAATAATAAGATTTTTCTTTGGTGTTTGGCCTTTAAGTCCAAATACTGATGATAGGCTCCAAAGAAAGTTTAGGAGGTGGTCCCTACACTCAGGTTGTAGAATGTATTTGAATGAGGTGGAAGATATTGACCACCTGTCTCTCCATTGTGATTTTGCCAGTCATTCATAGCTTTAATTGGCTGAATAGCTTGGAAGTTTCCTTTTGTATCTCTAAGAAAGTGGACAATTGGCTTATGGAAGGCCTCCATGAGTTAAACTTAAAAGGGAAAACAAGGTGGTCGGGAGTTGTGCCTTTAGATCCCTTTTGTGGCACATTTGGAAGGGAGTGAATGCTAGATCCTTTGAAGATAAGTCTTCCAATTTTTTAAAATTTTGTAATCGTGTACAGTGTCTTGATGGATTTCTTCCTTTACATACAAAATTCTTTTGTAACCCTTTTTTTTAAGATAAAATTCTTTATGTAACTATAGGTTGTTGATTATTATCATTTATCAACGACCGGAAGGCTCTCATTGTGTAGCTTTGTTTCAGGGGTCCCCTTTACCGCCACCCTTAGGTTGTTTCTTCTCTCTTTTTTTTCCTTATTTAAATATATTCTCTTGAAGTTTCTTATTAAAAATAATAAATAATAAATAAAATAAAGATCTGCAATGGCCTTCAGCATATTCCCCCCCCCCAAACAAAAAACACCACCACAAGCAGGGGCTTTTCATTCTTTTTGTCTCTCATGAAAGAAAATAAGCTTATTTGTTTATTGGTAGCATACGGGAAAAATCATTGCAGCTATTTTATTAAATAGAGTAAGGATACGTACATCAACACCCCGAACTTTGAGAACAAAATATCGATAGACTATCCCAGCCAAAAGATATCCTCCGAAAAGGCATAAAATGCTGCAAACCCAAGCAATTAATTACTAAAACAAAGAACCATATATTAGCCAATTACTTGACATATATAAGATAACTTCAACATGCTTTAAAAGGGAGTGGCATACATGATCATAAAGGTCCCAAAGAAGCCCCAGCCTTTTCTATCAACATGTACAATCTTTGCACAACCAGAAGGGTGCCTCAAGGATGTAGCCTGTTACACCAACGCTTCACAAATCACAAGCAATACTAAAAATATGCTATTTGATAAAATTTACTAAAATCGAAACGTTGCAAAAAAGATTTGGTATTTACTTGATAGCTACCACGTTTTAATTAACAGACATCTGAAAGTCCTTACAAGCTAATTCTCCCCAGGAGTAAAGATATTATGAATATGATCATCGACAGCTTTTCAAACAAACTCAATCCATGATTTGACAAGAAATCCAAACAACTTCCAGCGCATTCCAAAAGTTAAGCAAAGAATAATGATAGAAGCTGAATTCAGCCATTAAAGTTGAACCCAAATGATGAAATTGTGCTAGGTTTTCAAGATGAAATTGGATAGGAACAGTTCTGAGTCTTATGACTCTTGAGTATTTGAAATCTACAAAAAGGATATCAATATATCAGAAAAAAATTGACCACATGACAAAGGCATCCAAGGTGAAACAGTTGTGGAAGGCAGAAATGGTGGACATGGAGAAAGCTGATATAACCAGTTCCCATGTGCAGACTCATGCCAAACCTGTAGAGAGGCTTATAAGAGGGATGCGCACCTCCATAGAGGCTTATAAGAAACAACTTCAATTGTAAAGTAATCTGATGAGTCCAATTTTCAGTACAAAAAACGCTGTGTACTCGTATCCAAGATGTATTTCTTTATATCTAGATGAACTACTTGACTTTTCTGCTTTTCTTTTGGTTCCTAACACGTCAATTGAATAGTACTTTTCTGGCTCTTTTTGGTTCTTGGGGGTATTTATTATTCTCTCTTGTTTGTGTTTATCTTCTTAAATTCTTCAAGTTTTCGTATCATATAACAAATATTAAAATTTGACAGTCCAAATTAGACAGTAATAGTCTTGACAATCATACAAAAAGAGACCGGATGATTAAAAAATGAAGGTGGATAGACTAAGATATTACCTCAAAATAAAAGAGAGGGAGAGAGAGAGAGAGAGAGAGAATAGATCAAGATATTGTAAATTTCAATCTAATTCACATAATGTTTATGTTGATCAATACCAGGGTTAAAAAAGTGGTAGTCAAATGCCTTATCCAAAAATACACAATTGTCTTGGTGATGCGCACAAGAAAATATATTTAATGATAGAACCTAAAGAGCAATTATTTCAGAGGGCAAAAAGCAATTAAGAAGAGCTGTCATGTCTATAAAGTCAAGGCACTCACATACTCACAAGGCCCCATCTGTTCCAAAATTTGTGGCACCTGGAAAACAGAGATAAAATCAACAAATTTTAATCTAATTTTTATTACATTCACAAATATTATGGTACAAAACACACCTGAATGCCATCTGTCGTACAAATTACAGACACGGAAAGTGAGCATTTGACCTTAGTGCCAATGTTAGACATCTTAACGGTGACACCTCTATCAAGATTTTTTATATCTGCCAACATAAGACACCATTAATATACTCGTCATGGAGTATGAACCGTGGCAACAACTTGGACCTCTGGTCATGGAATTGAAATTATCCACATACATGGTACATGTACAACGAGCATATTCAATATAAATAACAGACAATAAAAATGAAGAATGTAACTAAACTATCTATGTTACATGCTATTACATGGTCCAAATTAAAATGAGAATATTTATAAAAAAGAACAAAAGAACAAAATACATTATATTAAAAAAAATTAAAAATTATATTAAAAAGAAAAACAGACTGTAGAGAAGTACGAGAACACTTACCGATGATGCTAATGTTCGTGCTTGGCATAAGACCAATGGTTGTGCATACATCATAGCCTGCATTTATACCACAGATCTAGTATGAGGGCTATGTAAATTCTCTTCAAACACCAAGAACATTGTAAGATGCATGAAGTCCCATTTTTCTTTGTGAAAAAGTAGAATGCAAAAAGGCTATCATTCCTGAACTTTCAACTCTCTTAAACAATACCTAGAGTATCTTCCAACATCGTCCAGAAAATCTCCTTCTGAAGTTTTTATTATACTTTGCATTGAAAAAAATGCCCCAATTGGCATGTATAGTAGTTACAAAGTAACTACAAAAGAACAGTTATAATAAGATTTAATATATCAAGAAGCTTAAAGAATAATAGAATCTCAAATTTGAGCAGGGCCACGTTCTTCTCAGTTGAAGTTCCTTCTATTGCTTTCAAACCAAACTAGGCAACAAAGGCACGACAAGAGGTTCAGCCAAAGTATAGCTTTCTGACCTCCAAACTTATGACCACAAAAAAACTAGCATGTGCTCATAACCAAGGGAAGAGGAGATGAAGCTAGAAAATACTCAGGATGGGATTCCTTACATATGCATTAAGCCCCCAGGACCTAGGGACCAAAGGAAGAATTAGGCTTCCTGGGAAGAGTTGAATTCCAAAGGTTTATACAGAAAGTTGGAGGAAGGTCAAGCTTTCCAGTCGTAAGGTGGAAAGGATGTACTTGACCATAAATGTATGTAGTATTCAACACTTTGTTTTAGTTTTAAGGGAGCGTTTGGGGTGCTGAGTTGGTTACTATAGCCAGTAGTTATTATAGTCTGTGAATTATAATAGTCTGTAGGTTATAATAGTCTATGTTTGGTGTGCAAACTATTTTAGTCTAGGTTATAATAGTTTGTGTTTGGGGTGTAGACTATTTTAGTCTGGGTAGAAAATAGTAAACACTGTAATAAAGAAGGAAAGAGAGGATGAGTAGGAAATAGTAAACACTGTAACAAAGAGGGATTTGAAATAGTGATGTTGGAGATAATTGTAGGTTATAAACTTATAATAATTAGAAACACTAACTATTATAATTAGAGCCCAAACATGGAGTGAGCTACAATAACCCACACCACTTATTTGAAGTTGGGGGCCAAACAACCCCTAAGTGGTTTATACAGAGCAAGGAAAGACTAAAGGTCAACTCTTTACAGTTTTAAATAGAAAGCATTTTCTATCACAATTTGAGAATATTCTACTGGGACTAGTGTTAAAAAGAAAAGAAATAGTCCCATCTGACACTCCTTTGGCAGTTCAAGATCTCCTAACAAAATTTCCAAAGGTAATGGGAACACCATGTGAGTTACCCTCATTACGAAATAGTCAGCATAATATTGATTTAATCCCAGGGGCAACAATCCCAAATTTACCTCAATACAAGATGAGTCCAAAGGAATATAACATTCTGCATGAACAAATAGAAGAGCTACTCAAGAAAGGACATATTCAACATAGTTTGAGCCCATGTCCAGTACCAGCTTCGTTAATTCCTAAAAAAGTAGGAAATTGGAGAATGTGTGTTGATAGTAGGGAAAGTAATAAGATTACTATCAAATACCAGATTCCAATCCCTTGTATTTGGATCAATTAAGTGGTTCTTCAATCTTCTCTAAAGTGGATCTTCGTAGTCGATATCATCAAATTTGTATCCACCCAGGGAATGAGTGGAAAACCGCCTTCAAGACAAACAAAGGACTTTTTGGATGGCTTGTTATGCCATTTGGGCTATCCAATACCCCCAGTACTTTCATGAGTTTAATGCATCAAGTTCCCCATCCTTTTATCAATAAATTTTTGGTTCTTTATTTGGATGATATTTTGATCTATAGTTAAAATCGTACTGAGCACTTGGAACATCTTTCCATCCTATTTACTACCTTAGAAGCCAATACACTATATAATAATCCAAAAAAATGGCTTTCCCTTGTAGGAGAAATTTCCTTTCTTGGCTTCTTGATTGGTAAAGATGGTATCAAGGTAGATCCTAAGAAAGTCTAAGCAATAACTGACTGGGCTACCACTAAAGGCTAACACTTTAAAAGATGTTCAGTCCTTCCTCTACCTCTTCTTATAGAAAATTTATAAGACATTTTAGTGCAATCTCTGCCCCATTAACAGATTGTCTTAAAAAAGGTAACTTCCATTGGGGACGACCTCAACAACTTAGCTTTACAACACTCGGAGATAAATTGAGTAACAGCCCTGTTCTTGCACTTCTAAACTTTAATATACCCTTTGAAGTAGATGTAGATCCTTCAGGAATAGGTATTGGAGCCGTATTGTCCCAAAATTCTCATCCTATTGAATTTTTCAGTGAAAAATTAAGTTCCTCTTGCCAAAATTGGAGCACATATGAAGAACTTTATGCTTTAGTTCGAGCACTTAAACAATGGGAGCTACCTTTTATCTAATGAATGTCTTGCTAACAGATCATTTTTCTCTAAAATTTTTAGAGTCTCAGAAATCTATTAGTCCTATGCATGCAAGATGGATCAGCTTCATAGAAAGGTTTGATTTTGTTATAAACACCAATCCGGCAAAATAAATAAGGCAGCAGATCCCTTGAGTAGAAAGGGTTGTCTTCTCACAGTCTTGGCAGGAGAAGTGATTGCTTTTGACCAACTTCTAGATTCATATGACACTGATGTTGATTTTAATCTCAGTTGGTATAACTGTTCAGTCTGTTCTCATAATCTTGCTAAGGATGACTTTCAAATTTTTTATGGGTTTTTGTTCAAAGGTGACAGATTGTGTATTACACACACATCTCTTCGTGAAGTTTTAATTAAAGAACTCCATTGTGGAGGATTAGCTAGACATCTCGAGATAAAACTGTTGAGCCCCTTTCTTAGCGATTTTTCTGGCCTCAAATCCGAAAAGATGTTTACAATTTTGTGCAAAGATGATTTACCTGCCAAACAGCTAAAGCCCATTCTATTAATGTGGGTTTGTATACTCCCCTTCCCACTCCTACTTCTATTTTTGATTTACCTAAAACTGAAAGAGGTTTTGATTCAGTGATGGCTGTTGTAGATAGATTTAGCAAAATAACTCATTTTTAGGCTCGTAAAAAGTCAAATGATGTTGTCTATATTACTAACCTTTTCTTTCGTGAGGTTGTTCGCCTCCACAGTATTCCCAAGACCATTGTATCCAATTGGGATGCCAAGTTTTTAAGTCATTAATGGCGAACCTTATGGAAAAAGTTCAAAACTTCTCTCAAATATAGCACCACTAGTCACCCTCAAACAGACGGACAAACAGGGGTCACAAACTGTGCTTTGGGAAATTTGATTCAGTGTTTACAGTGGTGATCACCTCAAACAATGGGTCATGGTTTTGGCTCAAGCAGAATTTTCTTTTAACAACATGCAAAATCGCTCTACAAGGAAGTGTCCCATACGAGATTGTATATACTAAACTGCCTAGGCTAACTATGGATCTCTCTAATTTACCTTCTCTTACTGATGTTAGTTCTAAAGCAGAGAAGATGGCCAAAAGAATAACACAGATTCATAAGGAGGTTGTGGCCAACATTAAGAAAGAAAATTTCACATACAAAGAAGTGGCTGACAAACGAAGACGTGCTGTTTCTTTTAATATTGGACCTAGTCATGATACATTTGTGAAAAACCAAATTTCCAGTGGGCACATACAATAAATTGAAGGCTAGAAAGCTTGGTCCTTTTCGCAAATTGTAGCAATATGGCGCAAATGCTTATAAACTCGACCTTCCCCCTTCACTCCACATCAATCCAATTTTAATGTTGCTGACTTGCATCCTTATCATGCGCCAGATTCTTTTCAGCTTGCCACTTAACTCAAGGACGAGTTTTTCTGGATTAGGTGGAATACTGATTAGTATTGAACATTCTGTTTTTAGTTTTAAGTGTTTCATTTCTCGTCTTTAGTTAAACCTTGTTACCCTGGAGTAAAGTTGTTGTTTTAAGTTCGCTTGGTCTGCCCTATAAATATGGGAGCCAATTGTTATTCTAGGGATTGATTAATACAACATTTTCAGTATTTCTGTTCACACCAGTTTTAGTACGATTTTTGGGCTCTCTAGAATTTGGGTGTTTGGTTGTGTAATTGCCTTTAGAGATTCCAGCTCTCTTGAATAGCTGGATTATCGTTTCTCTTGTGTTTTCTTCTTTACTTTTTGACCTAATCTTGTAAAGGGAACTTTTCTTGTTATGTCAAAGAACTTTCCATGGTGTTGCTCTGTTTTGGTGTGGTTTCTGTGAGTTAATTGCAGGGAAATTGTTAGATACCCTACAGCTTCCACCAGTAATCAATATTGATTTTGGTGACCTTTCAGCCTGATTATTGAACCTTCTACCATATGTGCGGTTGAACCACCAAAATAACATGACATTAACCATGTTTTACTCGAAGGAACCACTTCAACAACATGATACATGCATGATGCGCCGACCGCCCATTCATGAGGATCATAACAAACCCACTCATGTTGGTAAAATGTTCTACCAAATTCCTCATACCTAGTATGACAGACTCAAAAACACCTTCTTATCCAGAAATTCACTCAATATCAGCCTACATTTCATTTTTTTCTACAGTCACTTGTTATTGTCATAGTCAAACTGATTTACATTGATTTACTTATTAATTCAAATGAATGCGATTATACATGTCCTTGTCATGGTCCTACAATAAAATTAATTGAAAATGACATACCATGAATTCCTACCATGCCATGTATGTGTCTTGTGAGTATGTGGTAAAAAAATTTAGAAAATGGCGGATCATAGATTCCTACCATGCCATGTATGTGTAATATAAAAAATATAAAAAATATAATGTAAAATAAATAAATAAAGTATCAAAAAATGTCAAAAACAACCCAACACATAACGCTTTATGGAACTCGTTTTATCTACTGCTTTTTCTTGGTGTAAAACGAAGCATCCTTTCACTCATTATAGTTTATCTTTCTTAGTCAATAACTGGCTATCCCTTCTGTAATTTATATTCTATGGGGTAAATTATAGACCCCCATTATTACTATCAATAAACGTTTCTTTTACCAAAAAAAAATGTATGTGTAATATGTTTATGTTTGTGCTACTTGTGTTGGACGACTATAAAAGGTTGCCCTAAATTTAATAAACCTTGGATTTTTCAAGTTCAAGAAAAAAAATTGTTAGAATGCACATTTCTAGTCAACATGAGCATTAGCAATTAAGGCACCTACTCCATCCTTTGAGATCGTTCAAACCTCTATCCCCATGTACTCTGATCACATTTATATTATACCTAATTAAATAGCGTGTGAAGCTTTGGAGTTAAATTTAAGTTTTCTGAGATGCAAAAAGATTTACCTTCTATCTTGTTTGCTACAAGTGCACTACAGCCCATCCCACAATGCGAAGGTCCCCCACAATCCTAGAATGTGCAATAAGACAAACTAATCAGCAGGAAGTCAATATATATGATATAAAATTATAACAACAAAACATTCAGGAAAAGCTCGTACTCCATTTTTATAAGAAATAAAGTCGTTTATTTACATAAGAAACACATATCATATCATATATCAAAAGAGAATGAAATAATTTCAGCAATCTTTAATGTAATGACTTGTATGCCCAATCTTCTCTTGCCCTCTTTTGCTTTTTTTCATTTTATTAAAGAAACAATTTCTTTAATAATGCCTGACAGGAACATGAGATGGACTTACCAAGCAATCAACGCACATAGGTGGATCATGATTGAAAATCATCCCATCACATAGCTGCTCCATAAAAGCATAAAAGATACCGTGAAGTTAAAAAAATTAAAAATTAATGACAAAAATACATGGAAAATCATAGAATTGATTTCCAAAATCATGCTAAAAATTATAAGAATCAAGAGTTATCATATGTTGGGTGATAATATAATAGGTGCATATACAAGCTACTAATGTACACGAAGAAACTGCAAAGTTATAGATCAAAGGAAACAAGAACTAGTCTTCTTAACGCACAAAGAATATTCTGGAGAAAGTAAAATATAAAAAATGTCAAAAACAACCCAACACAGAAGGCTACTTAAGAAGTATAACTTGGTCCAAACTGTCATGGACCAAGCTCCCGTTCATTTGTTTTTATTCTTCCTACATAAATTTGTATCTTTCTTCATTTGTTTCCTTTCGTAACAGATATATTTTCCTCCTACCTCAGGCTTTATTACCATATTTGTTAAATCTTCTCCCTCAAATCTAGGGTTGTAACATTGTGTCAAATATGAAATGAATGAATGTGAATAATCTCTTTCATAGTAAAACAACAGATAGAGCTCTTAAATGGAAAAATCTTTATTCAGTAAGCACATAATTTTTGCAAAAATTTGAGCATGTATCACATATCTATTGGAATATTTAATCTACAGGAAGGATAAAAAATTATAAATATATATATATATATATATATTCAATGATCATTGATGAAAAAACAATATTCGCTAGGTCTTAATTCTCTTGACTAGAGCCCTTTCTTGTAGTTTGGCAGTCAACATTTCTTATTTAAAAAAAATGGAAAAAAACAATATGTAACCTGATGAAGCAAACCTGAAACCAGACAATAGTATCATTTACTGCTACTCTGTAAAACCTGAACAGAAATTAACGGAATTAAAAAAATGGAAAAAGAAGGAAAAAGAGGAGGAAATATAAAGCAGAACTTGTAGTTAACCTCTCAAACATTAAACTTATGAAGAGAAGTCGGTTCAAAAGGCAAGCACACCAAATTCAAATATAAATCACACTCTTCCTTTAACAATGGTCTAGCACCAATTTTGTGGCAGATTTTGAAATTCGTTCAAGCAGTCTTTAGTTTGTGTTGACTGTTTTCCAAACAAGTCTTTGGTTAAGGTTCAGTTGATGTATTTTTTTTTTAGGAAAGAATCATAACTTTTCATTGATAAAATGAAAAGAGACTAACACTTAAAATACAAGGAAACAAAAAAAAGAAATAGTAAACTTAAACAATACAATCTCAATAGTAACTTGAACTAGACCAACGATTAATTAGAGAAAATAAATGCCCATAAATAAGCAGATAACATGAAAGAGAATTACATAAAACTTGGAAAGAGAACACCAAGAAGAATCAAAGACCCTTGCAACGTCAAAACGAACAAACCACTAGGGAGAATTAACAAGGAGAACTCTTAGAAACTTCTCAAACCAAAAATCAGCGAGTAAGCTTTTTTAGTAAAAGAAACATTTATTGATAACAATGTGGGCTTATAAAAACCCCAGAGAATAAAAGAATTACGGGAGGAATAGCCAATTACTGACTAAAAAAGATAAACTGCAATGAGTGAAAGGATGCTTTGTTTTACACCAAGAAAGCAGTAGATAAAACGAGTTCCATAAAGCGATGAAAAGAGGAAAAAGAATCATTAAAGAGCTGCTTGTTCCTTTCACCCCATAAACTCCAAAGGAAAGCACGAATGAGGGCCAACCAAATCGTTTTCTTAGTACCGCCAAAAAGATGACCCACCAACAAATATGCCAAAGCGTCAGAGATGCTATTAGGGCACGTGTAATACCAACCAAAAGCAGGCAAAACAATATTCCTAAAACTGATAGCAAAGGAACAGTGCAAAAACAAATGAATCGGCGTTTCGGCATGTCTACAACACATATGACACCAAGATGGAGAGAGAGACATAAGGAAAACGATGTTGCAAGTGATCAGCACTATTAATGGCACCCCAACTAAGCTCCCAAAGAAAAATTTTAATCTTTTTGGGATATTTTTCTTTCCAAAGCACATAATAAAGATCAGACAAAACAAAATCCAATGTACCCACTAAATCAGCCATAAGAGATTTGACCGTGAATTTTGAGGAAGGGTCAAGTGGCCACAACCAAGAATCAGGAGAGTTTCTCAATCTGATGGAGGCCAGATATGGTGATAAAGAAGCCCATTCAGAAATCTCCAACTCAGTAATCAGCGAGTAAGCTTTAGTAGCAACACAAATAACCAAATCCATAGATGATAAATCAAATGCTTCAGCTTTCGAGACAAAAAAGTAAGCTCGTTAAGGAGGCTTTTTCCTTGCCCTTACTTTCAACTTCATCCACTGCAAACCACATGTAATCTGCCTCTTTAACCTTTCTAAGATTTAAGATCAAATATTTTCTGTAATTTGCCTTGAATTTGAGGCCCAATTGGAGTATTTGCTGTCTTGATTTACCATAAGGATCAAACAAAAGACCAACGAACAACCTTCAAACTCCATAAAACTTCAATAAGAAGACCATCCACTGTCTCTTTTGATGATTCTTGGAAAAGATTTTAATCCACTTTCTCTTTTGATGATTCTTGGAAAAGACAACATCTAAAGCTGAATTGAAGAAATCTTTTCAGGGCCTCTAGTAATCCAAGTAAAAAATTCCTCTCTTTTAAAAAACAAAACGATCAACAATGCTACTAAGAAAAATGATGAGTGGCTTTTCCAAGCTTCAAACCATAGTCCTCAATTAAAGTTGAGAATTTAGATGGAATTAGAGATGAATCAATCAAAGAGAACTTACTAGAAGGAGGCTGATCAAACTTTTTTTTCAGAAGAGTTTTGACATAGTCCTGCAATTTCTTCTCCAAAGAAGTCATTCTCCCCTTCTGGAACAGAATTTGAGGCCAAAAGTTCTGCTTCATCGCTGGTGACACTTACTGATGAATCATCATCAGAATCGACCTCGTTAACATGGTGTTCTGAAATCGAATGACTGTACACCTCCTTGATAAGCTTATATTTTGAGTTTGGCAGTGAAATAACATAGGAATGGATGGCCTTAGCTGGGTGAAATCTTGAAGAGTTTAACTTAGATTTTTTCGAGATCAAAGCTGGAACTTGTGCATGAACACAACTTTCTTCTGAAACATCAGAATTAAAGTCATCAATCTTAGAGGTTGGAGTTGAAAACCGCTTACGAGAGTAGCATTTTGGAAGAACTAGTGTGAACCTACTTTTGTGCTCAGGTTCGGTTGATGTATAACTATATGTTTCATGCTCCCAATATTCACAACCCATTTGCATGGGCACCCTTATAATTCAAGTTTCTGTTAGAGTATTAATGGGAAAATAATGAAATATTAGGAAAGTAATTAACTTATTAGGATATTACTAGTGCTAGTTGTAATTGTAACGACTTGAAAGTTGGCAGAGGGGTGGTTATGAATAGAAGAAGTTAGGAAATGTGGAGGTTAGGTATTATTCTGGAGAATAAGTCCATAGAGGCTGGATTGTGAGAGAGACACCCCTCTTGAAATTGATACTACAATAGACTTTTCGAGAGGGCGATGGTTATATCTCCCACAATTCACCCTAAAATTATTGCTGCCACTAATAACCTAAGCAATATTTTCCTATTAATACTGACAGTTCCCAGCTCAATACAATACCCAATAATTGTTAAAGCAGGAGTATGACTGAGTGCATATCCTTTCACATAATTCTAACCACATTGAGAATAATGAACTAGTGCTCGACTATCTTATCAAGAGTCTCATAATTAAAACCAACTTGGTGTTTGTCAAATTTTAAACTGAATTCCTTAAAATGAAAGATATTACAGAAGTCATCAACTCCTCCGAATAGAACAGTAGAAACTACACTGCAATTTCATACTTCACACCATTGCAATGCAAACAAGATTAAGTGACGAGCAATAAATTACGAACAACACCCAGATGAAGAAACTGATAAATTTTGATATATTGACTTCTAACTAATGAACCAGAGGGAAGGAAAGAGAAACAATACCCGTCTTCGCTGAGGACTCCATGAGGGAATTTGGAGGTAGGCGATGCCAGGTTGAAGTTATACATCTTTCCATTGTTAACCAAACTAAACTCGCAAATGGAGAAGACGGAATTGAAGGGCAGAATTTGGTGTAGAATCATGAAGAAAATGGTAACCCATTTCACAAAATGGATTCTACGCATCATTTTGCTCCCGCTAAAATCCCATGCCAGTTTTCTTTGATTTCGTTCTCTCCTTTGTTAATACTTCTGTTTCTTCGAGAAATTCCGGTACGGTAGATGCTTTTTGCTTGAATCAAAATTCATGATTCACATTCGAGTGGTTGGAAGAGCCATTGCCGTTCCTGGAGGAACAGGAATTCACGGGGTTTTACACTATTTTTATTTACCGTAAATTATCGGACAAATTATCTTTTTGGTCCTATGTTTTACGTTTAATTTTTATTTTCATCTCTAAATTTTAAAATATTATATTTTTCTATGTTTCGAGTTTAATGTTGATTTTAGTTGTAGACTTTAAAAGTGTTATACTTTTACGTTTACAATTTAGAAAATTTGTATAGATAATTCAAAAATTAGACTGAAAGTTAAATAATTTAGACTTTCAAAAAATGTCAAATGACTCTTTGTTGGTGTCAAGTTCGGATGAAATTACATAAATGAATTCGCGCACGCGGAAAAAGTCCATCTCGCTCTCGCTCTTTTCCTTTCATCATTGGCTCTCTCTCGCCCGTCTCGCTCTCCCTCTCTGGTCGCGTCGTGTTGGTAGTTCGTCGAAGCTATTGACTGGAGTTGCTGGGTCCCGCAGCTTGGTCGGAGAAGAAGAAAAAACCAGGAGAAGAAGGAAAAAGAAAAGATAAAGGACAAATTAATAACTTCTCTTGTCCATGACATGAGCAAAAAGTCATTTGGCTTTTTTTTCAAAAAGTGGGTCAGTTGCTAATTTGAGTATTTAAAATGAATTTTTTATGCAATTAAACATTGAAATTTTAAGTCTTGTTTCAATTTAGTCTTAAAAAAATTTAAAAAAAAAAAAAAAAAAAAATTCAATTTAGTCTCTAATTTCAATATTTACATTTTTATTTTTTATTTTTCATTAAATACTTATTTTTTATTTCTAGTGTTAATGTCTATTAATTAATCTAAAAGATTTAAAAGGACTATAGTTAATTAAATTTCACTATTTTTCATTATCATTAAAATTATAGTTAATATTTTATTCTTTTAAATTAATTAATAGACATTTTCAATGATTGAAAGTGAATATTTAATGAAAATTTGAGGTTAAAAGTTTATATCTTGAAATAGACTAAAAGTAAAACAAAACTAAAATCTCAAAAGTATAATTGTAACATTTTAAAACTTAAGGATTAAATTGAAATCAAATTCAAAACTTGAGGACTAAATGAAAAATATTTTAAAACTTAAGGATCAAATAAAAACTATACTCAAAACTTAGGGAGAAAAAAGTATTTTCTCGTAAATTATATATATTTCATGTCTAAGTTAACATTATTTTACTATAAATTTTGGGGTTTTTTTTTTCATTTTTATGAGTTCTTCAACCATTGTAAACAGGGGATGGAATGAGGGCGTTTTATCTATTTAGCAAGGTTTGAATTGGAATTTACGGAATTTCTTTTTTTAACCTCAAAATCTTGCAATAAAGTTTTAAGTAAATTTAGTTTCGTAGTAATTGACATTTATTATCATATTATTATATTTGAGGTTAGAGGTTCAATCATTCATCTCTACAATTGTTATTTGGTTTTTTAGATTTTAAATGCGGCATGTTTAATGCCACCAATTTAAGTATAATTTAATAGATAAAACATTTTCTTTTTATTTTATAAAAAAAAAACCCAGCAGATAAAATAAAAATTGTAGATCTAAAAGGTTTTTTTAATTCGATTCCTGGACCCGCAATTATGGAATTAAAAAAAAATACCATGCTTAACCTCAAATTTTAAAAGTGAATTTTAACTAGTTATAGAGTTTGAAATTGGTCATTATTGAGTAAAAAAAGCAACTCATTTGAAAATAAATAAACATATTTTATTTAATTGCAAGTCATCATCCAATATGCCAACTAGGGGTTAACTCTACTTAGTGACATTTGGAAACTAATTTTAAACTTCACGGGGTAATTTTAAAACTCTTGTTTGATTAGTTATGCTTTAATTATATGTTTTGATGTCATTCTTTGTTGTTATTTGTAGGAATCAAATTATTGGACATAGTTTGATAACTTTGATGTAATGATTGAGAAAAATAAGTCTTCCAAGTAAAAATGGAGGCTAAGACATGAAGAGAAGAATAAATAAATATAAAAAAGGGCGAAGTATGAAGCGTCTCAACACTCTTAACCTAAGAGCAAGTGTCGTGACGCTTCGAAATTTTTTTCTTCTACTTCAAGCTCAATGTTGCGAGACACTTACATTGACACTACAGAGTGTTGTGACATTGTCACCTAATTCTATATAATGTTCATCTTGATTTTAGGTTTGGAAGCTCTCGAAGAGGAAAACTCCAATTTTCAAAGAATTGAGGTTTAGTACATCGTTGGAGCACGATCTAGAGCTGGAGGGTGAAAATCAAAAGTTCGGAATGTGATCTTATAATGGAGACAAAGTCGAATCTTCAAAGTAATTATTTCTTATTTTCCCTTAATTTCTTAATTTCTTTATATGTTTATATTTCATTTGATGTTTCAGTTTTTTAAGACCATGAGTGGCTGAATTTGGTTATTTTAGGGTGTCAGTGTAGTTTATGGATTGTTGATAGATTAAATTGTCTTCCTCAGACATAATTGATGCTATTTTATTTTGTTAATTTTATTTTTAATGATGTTAATCACTTCATTAATTCATTGCTTGAGTTATATGGCGTTAGGTTGGATCTAAATTGCTAGGTTGTTGTTCAAGTATGCACGAGATTGATAGACAAGCAATAGAGGTTGATGACGAAGAGTCATGATACACATAGGTTAGAGATTTGGACTAATAACTTAGTGGGAGAAAAGGATGAGCTCGAGAGAGGATACTTAGAAATTAGACTTATAGACTAATGAAATTGGTGTTAAACTGGTTTAAGGGTTAATCAATTGTGTCAATTTGTCGATTAGTCGAAGTCATACCCAAGAATTCTCATGTGATCGGTATCTTTGTTACCTACGTTTCTTGCTTTAATTTTAGTTTCAAACGTCATTGCTTATGTTCGATTTCCTAGATAAATTTGATAAACTTTTCCTAATAGCTAAAAGATATATCTCCAATGTTTCTATATTATTACTTGACTTGTGTGTTTGTGATAACATCACAATTTACACGTATTTCAAACTGTGGGACAACTATGACACTTTTGAAGCCATATTAATGAAATAGAATTTAATTCCAAATAGTTGTTGGCATTTGTGCTTGAAGCCTCGTAATTAATGCACTATTTAATAGATTATTTAGATGCAATATTATTTTATCTATTACAGTCAAATCTAAGTGTATTAATATAATTTTGTAGACAATAAGTCTTTGATATATTCCACCTTCTTTAAAAAAAATTGAAAACTGATCTATTAGATATAAGAAAGAATTTTATATCTAATGGAACCCTAAAATTTCAATTTTATGTTAGTATGTATACGTCTTACAAAAAAAAATATATGTTGAATAGGTCAAGACCTATTAGATACAAAATCTATTAGAAACAAGTTTAAAATTGAAATTTTGGGATTGATCAGCTTCCAAAGTTTAGGAATTGAATAGACACAAACTTAAAAATTGTGGGACTAAACTTGTAATTTATCATTAAAGTAAAATATAAATTCAACATCTATATATATTATATATTATATACTATCTAAAAGGGCTTAGGGAGAACTTTTGATTTCTCCTAGGTAATTTCTTTGATTTTAGTTTTGATTTTTTCTTTTAGAGATTTGATTCAAAATTAAATCAAATTAAAATTTGAAGCTAAATTTTCTCTATAAATAGACTAAATTACACTCACAATTGTAGACCAGATGAACGTTGTTGTGTCGTGGATAATTCCACTGCCTTGAAAGCAAGAACGGCACGACCTCGGTGCTATATCACAAACAACCAGTTGCTCCCCAAGGTTCACACAGCACCCGAACGCTGGCGTGCACTCGCCGGAGATCGGATTGGAATCAAAGGAAAACGGCCGCAGCTCAAAAGCGGGAGATTGAGAAAAAATCAGAGAGAAAAGAGAGTCACGACTAGACGGCTAGGGTTTTTTCGTATCTACTCAAAGCACAACCCTAAACCCTTTTTTAAGAGAAAATAAAAATAAAACGGTTCTTTATAAAAAAAAATTAAACTGTTTTATAATTGGATAGGTAGTAAAAATTAAGTTCTTTTTCGCGCAAGCGGCGGTTACCCAAACCCGGCCCGTCCAACCAGACGGACGGCGGCGGCCCGCGCGTGTGGTGAAAGGGTTATACTTCCACCACTACCACATTTTGGAAGCTCCCTTGCAAGCACTTGTATATATACCCTCTTGCCACTCCTTAATCTTCCAATGTGGGATAACTTCTCTCTTTTTTCTTATAAAAATATTTTTTTCCTTTTTGCTATGGGCCAAAAGCCCAAAGTCATTCCTAACAATCCCCCACGAATGACTGGAATAGCAAGTAGTATGAAACAACAAAACGATTTGAAAACCAGTTTCTGAGCTACGAAAGAAGAGCAAACTTAAACATCAATATCTTACGATTTGAATTGATGCATAGTGAAGTAGGGCAACAACCTTATTAGTGAGAGTGAGTTTTACCTCTTGAACTTTCACCTTTTATGGTTGAGACCCCCACAACACGTTCTACTTCTTGAATTTTCCTTGATTTCGGATACAAAGTGTGCTATATAAGGCCATGCACATAAACCTCGGGTCAACGTGAAAGCTCTAGAAAGAGACCCTTAAACTCTTTCATAGGAGGCGGCCACACCTCCACATTTACGATTATTGCTTCATCAAGTCTATCGCAACAGACCACTCAAAACTGAGCTATGAAGACTTCTCATTCAGTCAACACCTGGACCAACTTCATCAAGTCTGTCAAAAGACAAACCACTCATATCTGAGCTATGAAGATTTTTCAACTTTCCATCAGGTCCATACTAGAACCACCCAAAGAAAGGGCTATGGATCTTTAAGGTTTTGATTATCTCCATCAAGTCCACGTAGAACCACCCAAAGTAAGGGCTATGGAGTTTTTATGGGTTTAAGTCCCATACATAACGAAGATTCCAGAATTATTCTCCTTGTTAGGCCCTTGGTTAGAGGATCTACCAAGTTCCTCTCTGACCTCACAAACTCCAAAGAGATAATTCCTCCTTTCAACAACTGTTTCACAGCTCCATGTCTGAGACGTATATGTCTCATGCCATTATATACACTATTTTTGGCAATTCCTATGGTAGCCTGTGAGTCACAGTGTAAAGAGACAGGTACTGATGCCCCCCACAATGGTACATCTCTCAATAGGCTTCTAAGCCATTTTGCCTCTTGTCCTGCCAATTCTAGAGCAATAAATTATGACTCCATGGTGGACCTAGCTATACAAGTTTGTTTTGTAGACTTCCATGATATGGCCCCTCCTCCTAGTAAGAACACATATCCACTAGTAGAGCTTACTTCGTCATTGTCCGTTACCCAATTTGCATCACAATGCCCTTCTAATACAGCAGGAAATTTATTAAAATGCAAATAGTAGTCTATAGTACCCTTAAGGTACCTTGACAAACGACGAAGTGCAATCCAGTGATCTTTGTCAGGGTTATGTGTATATCTACTCAACCTACTCACAGCATATGCAATATCAGGTCTAGTGTAGTTCATTAAAAACATAACACTTCCTATAATCTTTGCATATTTAGATTGAGAAACACTATCTCCTTTATTTTTCTTAAGGCTCATACTGGCATCATAAGGTGTTCTTACAGGAGCATCATCAAAACAGTTAAATCTCTTTAACATTTTTTTCTCTGTAGTGTGATTGGCACAAAGAGAACCCACAAAGAGAACCCATTCTCAGTTCTTCTTATCTTAACACCAAGTATTACGTCAGCTTCTCCTAAATCTTTCATTTCAAAATGTAACGATAAAAGTAACTTGGTTTTATTGATTACATCTATGTTTGTTCCAAAGATAAGCATATCATCAACATACAAACATATAATCACACATTCTGCTCCAAACAATTTTGAGTAAACACAAGTATTAGAGGAATTTACCTTAAAATTGTTGTTTACTAATGTATTGTTAAACTTTTCATACCATTGTTTTGGAGCTTGTTTAAGACCATAAAGAGATTTTTTAAGCTTACAAACTTTATTTTCTTGACCGGTAATTGTAAAGCCTTCGAGTTGTGTCATATATATTTCCTCTTCTAGATCACCGTTAAGAAAGGCTGTTTTTACATCCATTTGGTGAATCAATAGTCCGTGAATGGATGCTAGTGCAATCAAAGCTCTAATTGTAGCTATTTTGGTCACAGGGGAATATGTGTCAAAATAATCAATACCTTGTTTTTGTGTATACCCTACTACCACTAGCCTAGCCTTGTACCTCTCAATTGAACCATCAGGTCTTGTTTTCTTTTTGAAAATCCATTTACATCTGATAGACTTACTTCCTTTGGGAAGATCTACTAGGTCCCAAGTTTGATTCATCATTAGAGAATCTAGTTCACTCTTTATAGCTTCCTTCCAAAGGCTAGAGTCTACTGAGCTTAGGGCCTCTAGGTAAGTTTTAGGATCTTCATCAATTAGACACATGCATGCAAATTGACAATCTATATCATCTGACCTTTCAACTAGAAAGGTAGTCAGAAAATCAGGGCCATAAGTTTTATCAGTCCTTTGTCTTTTACTTCTTCTAGGTTCAATTTCATGCATGCTATCACCAGTTTTAGTTTCAGGCATGTCATTAAAAGATTTATTATTATTATCTTCACTTTTATGCATATGATCAACTGAGGAAGGTAAACAGATAGAAGCATTATCACAATTAGGTATTCTAACTACTTCATTATTTGATTTTATCATGGGAAATATATGCTCAAAAAATTCTGCATCTCTATATTCACATATAGATCTATCATTCAAACACATAAATCTATATGCAGCACTATTTTGAGCATAACCAATAAAAATACAGTCAAAGGTTTTAGATCCTACCGTAGGTTTCTTGAAAGTAGGATACGCTACCTTAGCCAAACACCCCCACACTCTCAAGTAGTTGAGATTGGGTGCATATCCTCTCCATAGTTCGTACGGCGTTTTATCCAGCTTTTTATGAGGAACCCTGTTAAGAATGAAACAGGCAGAAAGCGCAGCTTCTCCCCACAAATTGTCAGACAGTCCAGAACTCAAAAGCATGGCATTCAACATTTCTTTAATTGTTCTATTTTTTCGTTCAGCTATACCATTTTGTTGTGGTGAATAAGGTGCAGTGAATTCATGAATAATGCCATTTGATTCACAAAATTCTTTAAGAGATTTATCACTATATTCACCACCTCTATCTGACCTTAACCTTTTTATTCTTTTGTCTAATTGATTTTCTATCTGCTTTATATTTCATAAACATACTGACAGCTTCATCTTTTGTTTTTAAAAGATAAATTTTAGTATATCTAGAAAAATCATCAACAAAAGATATGTAATAATTTTTTCCCGCTTTGCTTGCAGTATTTTTGAAATTAGCTAAATCAGAATGAATTAATTCAAGTAATTCTGTGCTCTTATTAGTCACAGGTTTAAAAGGTTTTTTAGTGAACTTTGCTTCTACACATATAGAGCATTTTCCATTTTCATGTGATTTAGATGCATTGATAAGGTTTAACGCTTTAAGTTTTTTAATCGATGCAATATTCACATGACCTAGTCTACCATGCCACAAATCAAACGATTCAGCAATATAAGCAGAACTAGAAGCATTTTCATTCATTTTAGAACAGACATTAATAATGTTTAAAACAAACAGACCATTAGCTAAGTACCCCTTACCAACAAAGTCACCATTTTTTGTTAGAACAACCTTGTCGGCCTCTAGTACAATTTTAAACCCAGCCCAGTTCAACAAACTCCCAGACATCAGGTTCCTACGTAAAGAAGGTACATACAAAACATCACTCAGAGATAAAGTTTTTCCAGAGGTTAGTTTTAAGAGAACCTTCCCTTTTCCAAGTACCCCTGCGGTTGCAGAGTTACCCATGAACACGCACTCGCCGTCTGCTGAGTCTTGGAATTCATGAAACAACTCCCGGTTTGAGCAAAAATGTCGAGATGCTCCTGTGTCAAGAATCCAATCAGATTTGTTTTCCACCAGGTTTGCCTCCACAACTACAGCAACAATTATGTCATTCTGCTCCGTAAGATGGGCTTGTGGATTAGGTTGTTGATTCAGCCTCCTTTTCTTTTGATTGCATTGGTACGCTTTGTGTCCTTGTTTTCCACAAACATAGCAAATACTCTTTTTCTTCTCGATCTTGCCATAAGATGTTTTGTGATGTTCCTTCTTCTGAATAGACTTATTTTTGGCAAAATGTTTGGTATTATTTTTTAACCTATTATTGTTAACACCAGAAGACTCAACCAAATTAGCATTAACTGAATTTAAATGTTCAGAAATTAGCTTATCTTTCTGTCGGTTCGCTTCTTCCGTGCGCATGTGAGCGATCAATTCCTGCAGTGTTAGATCTTTTTTCTTGTGTTTCAAGTGATTCCGGTAGTCACTCCAAGATGGTGGAAATTTATCGAGCAGTACGTTTGCTTGGAGGACTTCACACATTTTCATGCCTTCAGATAGCACATTCGCCACCAGATTTTCGTATTCATGCACTTGATCCACAATTGGTTTGTCGTCCGTCATCTGGAATTGCAACCATTTTCCAACGACATACTTCTTGCGCCTAGCATCGTCCCCTCCATACCGAGAGTCCAGAGTGTCCCATATCACCTTTGCTGACTTCTGTATCACGAACAAGTCAAACAGGGAGTCCGTCATATGATTCAGCAAGTGGCCACAGACTATTTTGTTGTCTTTGTCATATTTTTCTGAATCTACAGCAGGTTCGAATCTGGACTGACTGGATTCTGTCGGATCTGAGACTTTGGAGCTGTCCGGATCTGTGATTTTTGGGCTGTCCGAGTCAATCACAACAGTGCTCTTACCTTTATCAAATCTGACGGTGGTGAGGATGTAATCTACTTCCAATTGCTCGAAGAAGATGAGAAGCTTCTATGACCAACGGCGATAATTGGATCCGTCCAGAGGTTCCAATTTTGACAGATCTGGAAGGACCTTACCGTTCTTGATCGACATCTGGAATATAGGAATTCTTGCTTTCAACTTGTAGACCAGATGAACGTTGCTGTGTCGTGGATAATTCCACTGCCTTGAAAGCAAGAACGGCGCGACCTCAGTGCTATATCGCAAACAACTGGTTGCTCCCCAAGGTTCACACAGCACCCGAACGCTGACGTGCACTCGCCGGAGAGAAAAAATCAGAGAGAAAAGAGAGTCACGGCTAGACGGCTAGGGTTTTTTCGTATCTACTCAAAGCACAACCCTAAACCCTTTTTTTAAGAGAAAATAATCTTTTGGATCTCAAATTAATTAAAAGAAAAACGTTATATATAAAAAAAATTAAACTGTTTTATAATTGGATAGGTAGTAAAAATTAAGTTCTTTTTCACGATTACCCAAACCCGACCCGCCCGGACTGCAGCGATGTACGCGTGTGGTGAAAGGGTTATAATTCCACCACTACCACATTTTAGAAACTCCCTTGCAAGCACTTGTATATATACCGTCTTGCCACTCCTTAATCTTCCAATGTGGGATAACTTCTCTCTTTTTTCTTATAAAAATATTTTTTTTCCTTTTTGCTATGGGCCAAAAGCACAAAGTCATTCCTAACAACAATGTCTTTCTTTATTTTTCCTCTTTTTCTTATTTTTGTATTTCGTTACGATTTTTTACTTCTTACAGTTTCATGCCTTTTCTTCAATTTTTCTTTTGTTTGATATGTCTACCCTTGTCCCTTTTGTTTGTTTATTTTTTAACCTTATTTTTGTTAAACTTATGGATTCATGAACTCCTTTTTTTTGTTGCTGTTTGCTAAATTTTTAATCAAAATTGAAATAATTGTCGCTATCAATTAAATGGAGGAAAAGATTTAAGGGGAATTTTCAAAAATAAAAAAATAAGGAAAATTATTTACGCAAAATAACAAAATTTTTAGATAGTTGTGATAGACGTTGATAGAAGTCTATCGAGGTATATCGATGATAGAAATGATAGAAGTCTATTACTGATAGATGCGGATAGAAGTCTATCAATGTCTATCAGTGTTTTTTTTGCTATTTTCTGTAAATAGTTTGACATTTTTTCTATATGTAAAAAATTTCTAAGATTTAATGTAATTTATTATTTTTATATGTTTTGTAGTTTTGTTTTTCAATTTTTAACTTCTGTAAACCCACACGGGGTTTAAATTATTTATTATTTTTACACGTTTTTGTACTTTTTTTCTCTTTTTAAAATGATAATATTTTAGAATTTTTGCATTGCAAATCTAAAGTAGAATATGTTTTTAGGATTTCTGTATACGTAAAAAATAATATTTTGGTATGAATTAAAATTTTAAAAAAAATAAATTAAAAGTACGGAAAAATACCTTTTTTGTCCCTAAGTTATTAGGTAAAGGTGTATTTGGTTTATAAGATTTCAATTGGGCCAATTTAGTCCCTCTTTTTTAGAAATAGGTTTAAAAGATCATATTATATTAATTAAATATTTTTGTATTATTTTAAAATATTTTAAAATCATCTTTGTCCTCTCTCGCATCCTCTCCTCCCCTTCTTTCCGTGTGTCATTCCCCCAAATCTCAAAAAACACTCAAACATCCACTAAACAAACTGAAAAAAAAAATACAAAGGAGTATTTTCATTTCAGCTAGAGATGTCTACTTTCTTTACAGGGACAGTCCCCATTCTTCACGGAAATGGACCCCATGGAGACCCACCCCGAACAGTACGGAGTTTCTCCATTTAGGCGGGGAATGGGAGAGGAAACAGGGAAAAAAATTCCGCTAAAGCTAAATGGGGACGGGGATGGGGAATACATTCTCCGCCCCCACCCCCACTCTCTCCCCATTTTCTGTCCCAAGTCGTTAGGTTTTTTCTTATATTTATTATAGTAATTTAATGTTACGTTATTTATTTTTATTATATAAATATTATATTTAATTTTCAAGATTTATTGTTTAATGGTCAAAATAATAAATATGTTTGAATTAGTGTAAAAAAATAATATGTTTGAATTTTAATAAATTTAGATTATATATATAAATAATGTGATAGATAATTATTTCCTCGAACTTGAGAATTTTGAGTAATTTCTTCTTAAATTTTATTTGTTCAGGCATAAATAATTGTATAAAAATTAACCGTTTAATTTAAACTTTTGCATAATAGTGATTTACGTTAATTGATTTTTTTTAAAAAAAATTAAATGGGAAAAATTCGAACCCAATCCCATTTTCACACGGAGAATCCCTACCCCAATCTCTGTGGAAAATTTGACGAAAGGAGCAGGGAAGCCATCTCCACCCCCTCTCCGTGAACATCTCTAATTTCAACATATGTAGTTTATCTTATTTCAAAGATTACAATAAGTTTTGGCTTAGCTTAATTCTTTTGACGCCCAACAATTCCACAGACAAATTTTTCTATAATGAATATTTTAAATGTTTTGACCATTTTTTAAGTTAAGTATTAATCACCTTAAAAAATATAATGTATTAGCGAATTGAGTTATTTTAATTTGACTTATATGGTATGGTGTTTAAGTATACATGAGAGTCTAGTAATTATTTTAAGAGAAATTATTATAAACAGAAAAAAATATCAAATTATTTAGAAATATAAAAAAAATTCACTGTCTGTCCGTGATAAATCGCGATAGAATGTTATTGCGTAAGCGATAGACCGCGCGATAGAATTCTATCGCGGTCTATCATAGACAATAAAATTTGTCTATATTTGTAAATAGTTTGGTCATTATTTTATATTTGAAAATAATCCTTATTTTAAATATTCTACGCAAGTTATTGATTTAATCCTTTGCAAAAAAAAAATCCTACTAACCTAACATTATCATTAACTTATTTTTACGGAAAAAAACATACATAAATAAATTGTAATTAATTTCGAAAGAAGTACATATGTCAATTATCATATTGAATTGTAGTCATGTTGACACAAATAAACTCCAATTAAACCCTACAAATTCTATTAATATACTAACCATCCGCATACATAATATATACCAAATGTATATTATTTTACTGATTAATATAAGTTATATAAATCAAATATTTATTATTTATTATATCAAAGCTTGTTAATAATTTTTTTGTCGATTAAATTTAATCATTAAAATAAAATAAAATAAAATTACAAGAAACTATAAAATTTCCATCTCAATTGATTTTAAAATAATTACACGCTTAAATCATTTAAAATTATATTGTTTTATAAAAATAAAAAAAATACACATGCAAATGCAAATGCATGTAGTGTAACGCTAGTACTATCTAAAAAGGATATTTATATGGATATATTAGATAATTTTTTTTTGTTTTAGTTTTGATTTTTTTGTTAGAGATTTTATTCAAAATTAAAATCAAATTAAAATTGGACTAAATTTCCTATATAAATGGACTAAATTACAATTACAAGGTTTTTTTTTCTCTTTCTTATTTTTTTATTTCCTTACAATTTTTTTTTTTTTTTTTTACTTTTTATAGTTTCATGCCTTTTTTCGATTTTTTTTTGTTTGATATATCTACACTTGTCTCTTTGGTTTGTTTTTTAACCTTTATTTTTCTTAAACTTACAGATTATGAACTTCTTTTTCTATTGTTGTTTGCTAAATTTCTAATCAAAATTGAAACAATTGTCGCTATCAATTAAGTGGAGGAGAAGATTAAATGTAATTTATTATTTTTATATGATTTTGTATATTTTTTTTTCTTTTCAATTTTTAACTTTTGTAAACCCACACTTTAGGGGTTTATAATACTTTATAATTTTTACATATTTTCGTACCTATTTTCTCTTTTTAAAACGAATGTTCTTGTACTTTTTTTTTCCCTCTTTTTAAAATAATAATATTTTAGAATTTCTGCCTTGCAGTAGAATATGTTTTTAGGATTTTTGTAAACATAAAAAAATAATATTTGGGTATAAATTAAAATTAAAATTTTTTAAATTTAAAAGTATAATGAAATCATCTAAATAAAATTTTAAAAATATATTTTTTAACTAAGAAAGAAATAATACAAAAATAGAAAAAAAAAATATTCTTAGTTTACATTGAAATTAAAATGACACCACATCATCTAAATTAAGATTAAATTTTTTTTTAACTACAAGATTATAACAAAATAAATAATAATAAAATCATTCCATTAAAAAATTAGAAGAATAAAATCTTTTTAATCAAGGAGGTATCGCAAAATGTCACAACCATAAAAAAAATAATTTAAATTAAACTTCAAACTTAAAAAGAAAATCATCCCGATCCAGATAAAAAAGATTTTATTTTCAACTAAAGGAGGATTATCCCAAAATTTAAAAAAAAAAAATTGAAATTAAGAAAACAATAAAATCAAATCATCCAAACGTAAAGTTATTTAGAGTAAAAAATTAAAATAAATAAATAAACTTGATTTTCTTTTTTTGTTAAAACTCCCAGCAGCAGTTCTCCCTCTTTCTAAACATCCCTCTCTCCCTTCCCGTACAGTCTCAACGCCACCTGCCGCCGCCCTTGTCAGAACGCCGTGCGTCGCCTATGACTGGTCTCCGCCGCTGGTAAATTTCAAACACCCTCCCTGATTTTTTATTTTTTATTTTTTTCATTAGGACTCATTTAAATTGTATTTATAAATATATTTTTTTACACTTATAAGTTATAAATACTTAGAAACGGATTAGATTGAGTTTATAAACATTTTTTTTTATATTTATAAACACTTATAAAGTAAATTTAAATAGTCTTTAGTTACTCTCTCGTATTCCTCCGTTTCATTGTCACCGGTTGCCAAGATCGTCGTCGCCGTACGTCCGGACCCACAGTGTGATTTACTGTCATTTATTTATTATTATAAAAAAATAACATATTTATTAAAAATGATAAAAAGGGAAATATTTAAATTATGAGAGGACAAAATGAAAAATCAAAAGAAAAAAAATTAAAAGTTTATTCTCAACATTTAAATAATTAATAATAATAATGTTTTTTAAATTTCAAATTATACGTGCATCGCAAGTTACAAGAATTTTCGCCTCAGACACCTCGTCGGCGTTCAGTGCTCATCAATCAATTAGAACCATTCTGTTTGTTTATTTATTTAGATTTTTTTTTTCTGTTGATTGGTAGAGTTCATCTTCAATTCTTTTAATCGGTTTTATGTTTACAGACTAACCGTGATTAGTGTTGAGAGAATCCCTTTGCTAATCAAAAACCCTTCAGAAACCTCGCCGTCGGTAAGTAGCTCAAGCCCAAGCATTTTTTATTTTCTCTTTTTTTCCTCTGGAAGCGATTTCTTTGATTCTGAATTCTTTTCCATATTCAGGCTTTGCTAAATGGCTTCTGCTGTAGAAATTACTGCTGCTGAGTTCCTACAAGTATGTTTTCTTTTCTTTGATTGTGGATTTTCTTTTGGATTTTTGGGAATCTCATAATTCTGTTGCTTTTGATAGGGTGGACGTAGGCAGAATTTGTATTTGCAGAGCTATTCTAAACGACGGGGATTGTGGGGGATTCTGTCCACTTCATCTGTGGGATCAATTAATTCAAGCAGAAAATATGTTCCTTTGAGATGTCGTGCATCGAACAAAGCTGTGGACTGTAAGGTAGTTGCAAGTCCAGTAGATGATGTGAAGCTTACAACAGAGGTTATTCATTTATTCCGGGTTCCTTTGATTAATGAGAGTGCCACTTCTGAGCTTCTCAAGTCCCTCCAAGCAAAAATTTCAAATCAGATTATTGCTTTGCAAACTGAGCAGTGTTTTAACATTGAGATTCAATCTGTGATTTCAAATGATAAGCTATCTATGCTTAGATGGCTTCTTCAGGAAACTTATGAGCCTGAAAATTTGGGAACTGAGAGCTTTCTTGAGAAGCAGCGCCAAGGACTGGATTCTGTTATAATTGAGGTTGGACCTCGTTTGTCTTTCACTACAGCCTGGTCCTCTAATGCTGTGTCTATCTGTCAAGCATGTGGATTAAAAGAGGTGACACGAATGGAACGTTCCAGGAGGTATTTGCTATATAGTAAAGGTGCATTAGAAGATCACCAGGTTAATGAGATTTCTGCAATGGTTCATGATCGTATGACTGAATGTGTTTATGTTCAGAAGCTTAAGTCGTTTGAGACTAGTGTGATACCTGAAGAGTTTCGATTTGTGCCTGTTTTAGAGCGAGGCCAGAAGGCACTAGAGGAGATTAATCAGGAGATGGGATTAGCATTTGATGAACAAGATCTTCAATACTACACCAAGCTTTTCAGGGAGGAAATAAAGCGAAATCCAACAACGGTGGAATTGTTTGATATTGCGCAATCTAACAGTGAGCATAGCAGACATTGGTTTTTTAATGCAAAGCTTGTTATAGATGGAAAGCCTATGAGCCGAACGCTTATGCAGATTGTGAAGAGCACTTTGAAGGCAAATCCTAACAATTCTGTGATTGGATTTAAAGATAACTCAAGTGCAATTCGGGGATATAGGGTTAATCAGTTGCAACCTATTTCTCCTGGTTCAGCAAGTCCTTTAAAAGAAAGCAGTTGTGATTTTGATATTTTATTTACAGCTGAGACCCATAATTTTCCATGTGCAGTGGCTCCCTATCCTGGTGCAGAAACTGGTGTAGGAGGACGAATAAGGGATACCCATGCAACTGGAAAAGGGTCTTTGATAGGTACTGGTACAGTTGGTTATTGTGTAGGAAATCTCAATATAGAGGGGTCCTATGCTCCTTGGGAAGATTCATCTTTCGTGTACCCACCAAACTTGGCTTCCCCTTTGAAGATCTTGATTGATGCGAGTAATGGTGCTGCTGACTATGGTAATAAATTTGGAGAGCCATTGATTCAAGGCTTTGCTAGAACATTTGGAATGAGATTGCCAAGTGGTGAAAGACGAGAGTGGTTGAAGCCAATTATGTTTAGTGGAGCCATGGGGCGAATTGATCATAGCCACATCTCAAAAGAAGAGCCGGACATTGGTATGTTGGTTGTAAAAATTGGAGGCCCTGCATATCGCATTGGTATGGGAGGTGGTGCTGCATCAAGCATGGTAAGTGGTCAGAATGATGCAGAGCTTGATTTTAATGCTGTACAACGTGGAGATGCAGAGATGGCACAAAAACTTTATCGTGTAGTTCGTGCATGTGTTGAAATGGGGAAAAATAACCCAATTGTTAGTATTCATGATCAGGGAGCTGGTGGAAATTGCAATGTTGTGAAGGAAATTATATATCCAAAAGGAGCTGATATTGATATTCGGGCCATTGTCGTTGGTGATCATACAATGTCCATTTTGGAGATTTGGGGTGCAGAATATCAGGAACAAGTTGCTATCTTAGTTAAGCCTGAATGTCGTAGCTTGTTGCAATCAATTTGTGAGAGAGAGCGAGTACCAATGGCTGTAATTGGTGTAATAAGTGGGCATGGCCGTTGTGTTTTAGTTGATAGTAATGCCACCCAACAACGTATTACAAGTGGACTTCCTCCCCCGCCTCTTGTTGTGGATCTTGAGCTTAAGAAAGTACTCGGGGATATGCCTCAGAAAACTTTTGAATTCCAACGGGTTGTTCATGCTCTAGAGCCACTTGATATTGCTCCTAAGACAACAGTAAAAGATTCTCTTAATAGAGTGTTAAGGCTTCTATCAGTAGGTTCAAAACAATTCCTTACTTCAAAAAATGATAGATGTGTAACGGGTTTGGTAGCACAACAACAAACAGTAGGCCCATTGCAGATTCCTCTTGCTGATGTTGCAGTCAGTGCATTGTCACACCGGAACTTGACTGGAAGTGCAAAAGCAATGGGGGAGCAACCTTTAAAAGGTCTAATTGATCCTAAAGCAATGGCTAGACTGGCAGTTGGAGAAGCACTCACTAATCTTGTTTGGGCTAAAATTTCTCGTCTTTCTGATGTTAAAGCAAGTGGAAACTGGATGTATGCTGCTAAGCTTGATGGGGAAGGGGCAGCCATGTACGATGCAGCTGTGGCTCTTTCGGAGGCTATGATTAAACTTGGCATAGCTATTGATGGAGGTAAAGATAGCCTGTCAATGGCAGCCCAAGCTGGTGGAGAGTTGGTCAAGGCTCTTGGAAATCTTGTAATTAGTGCTTATGTTACTTGTCCTGACATAACAAAAACTGTTACTCCTGATTTAAAGTTAGGGGATAATGGCGTTGTCCTTCACATTGATTTGGGAAAGGGAGAGCGACGATTAGGTGGATCTGCTCTTGCTCAAGCTTTTGGTCAAATTGGAGATGTGTGTCCTGATCTCGATGATGTTCCTTACTTCAAGAGAGTTTTTGAAAGCATTCAAGACCTCCTTGATAAAGAGCTAATTTCTGCTGGTCATGATATAAGTGATGGTGGCTTGCTGGTTTCTGCCTTGGAGATGGCATTTGCTGGAAATTGTGGCATCAGCTTGGACTTGGCATCACATGGGAAGACTTTGTTCCAAACACTTTATGCAGAAGAGCTAGGACTTATACTTGAGGTAAGCAAGGAGATTTTGGATGTAGTAATGGGAGAGTTAACTACTGTAGGTGTTACTGTGGATATCATTGGACAAGTAACTGTTACTCCTACTATTGAAGTCAAGGTTGATGGGGTGTCTCATTTGAATGAAAAAACTTTTGTACTTAGAGATATGTGGGAGGAAACTAGTTTTGAGCTGGAAAAATTTCAAAGATTGGCATCTTGTGTAGAATCAGAAAAAGAAGGATTGAAGGCTAGGCACGAACCTTTATGGGAATTGTCTTTCGTCCCTTCCTTTACAGATAAAAAGTATTTGTCTTCAACTTTTAAACCAAAGGTAGCTGTAATTCGAGAGGAAGGGAGCAACGGAGATGATGAAATGTCTGAGGCATTTGATGCTGCTGGTTTTGAAGCTTGGGAAGTGACAATGTCTGATATATTGGAAGGAAAAATCACTTTAGAGCAATTACGAGGAATAGTATTTGCGGGAGGTTTCAGTTATGCAGATGTGCTCGGTTCTGCAAAAGGTTGGGCTTCTTCAATCCGATTCAACAAAATCGTGCTGAGTCAATTTCAAGAGTTTTACAAACGGCCAGATACTTTCAGTCTTGGAGTTTGCAATGGGTGTCAACTCATGGCTCTCTTGGGGTGGGTGCCAGGCCCCCAAGTTGGTGGTGTGCTTGGTGTTGGTGGAGATTCTTCACAACCTAGGTTCATTCACAATGAATCAGGGCGGTTCGAGTGTCGGTTCTTAAGTGTGACCATAAAAAATTCACCAGCTATAATGTTTAGAGGAATGGAAGGCAGTACCTTGGGTATATGGTCTGCCCATGGAGAGGGAAGAGCATACTTCCCTGATGATGGGATTCTGGATCATCTTCTCCATTCTAACTTGGCTCCATTAAGATATTGTGATGATGATGGGAATCCAACTGAAGTTTACCCTTTCAATCCAAATGGATCTCCTCTAGGCATTGCAGCAATTTGTTCTCCTGATGGTAGGCACCTTGCAATGATGCCTCATCCCGAACGCTGCTTCTTGATGTGGCAGTTTCCTTGGTATCCAAAGCAGTGGAACATGAGCAAAAAAGATCCTAGCCCGTGGTTGCGGATGTTTCAAAATGCTAGAGAGTGGTGCTGTGGAGAAGTTTAATCTATTGAAAGTACTAGCTACAATTAATTTTGGAACTCTTATTCAATGCTTTCTTTCTCTTTAAAATATTTGCATGATTAACATTTACTACAATCAATTTTTTAAATTTTTTTTACTGAATGCCATGAATGGATTGGTTTAGCTTGCTTATTCAATGCTTTCTTTCTCTTTAGCTTCTTCTTAATTTCTCTCAATCTTGATTTAGCTTGCTTTTAGCTCTTAAATTTGAAGAAAGTGTAAATGAGATCCTTCAAGTGAGGGGCCATCAAAGACTTATCTATTGGGACTGAGTCCTCAAAATTGAAGGTGTTCCTCAATTGTTATGAACAAGGAACACTGGATTTTTTAAAAAAAAAGATTCTATTCTTTCCATCAATTCTTTTTTCACTTTCAGATTCATGGAGTGCTCAATATAATATCAAGGTATGTAAGAAGTTCTCCTGAATATAATATCAAGGTATGTAAGAAGTTCCCCTTCAACTGACCTGCATAATGTTATTATCTCACATATTCTGCAAGACATTTGCTTTTGCCATTGGAGTGGTTGGGTAGGGGATTGGTCTAAATATTGAAAACTGAGTCAAAAGGGAATCAGAGTTTATATCATTAACACAATATTGGGATTACCTGCTCTATCATGCCTCCAGTTGTTCTTTCAACATTAAAATTTTCATTCATTTTTTATGGCTTCTTTCAAAATTCTAGCCTGTGGTTTCTGAGTTTCATGCGCAAATAATGCATTTGTGTTACAGCTTGATAACTTTAGTTTTATTATCTTGGAAGGGTTAGAAATTGGAACATCTAAGAACTTGTATTTATACCACAGTAATCATTACAACAATGATCTATAGTAGGTATTTCTGTAATCATTTTGCACTTGGAAGATTTGTATAAGATACAACTTCTTGGTGGATATATTTACAAACAAAACTATTTTGAAATTATAAATGATTGGAAGGCCATCATGGCTTAGCTTCTAGGGGGTTACCACCATCCCGGCGCTTACGTTCTTCCTTGTCTTTTGAGGAATATAATTAATGTCTCTTACAGAAGAAAAAGTGCATTTTGCTAGGCGAGTTCTGAATATTGTGTAGAAAAACCAAAATTGATAGGAGTGGAAGATGCTTCTTAAACTATGTTATCTTTCTAAAGTTGTTATACACTTCATCCGCAGGTAATGGGGACAATAATTTCCCCAACAAAGTAGCTTCCTTAACAATTTTTCAATGTTACTCTTTTTTTTTTCCTTCTCACTAATGAAATTCAAATCAGTGCTTCTGGTTGGAGGAGCCTAAGAATAAGCAGATCGAAGATAATTGAAGGCAAAGATGCAAATTACGATCGGGACTGCTGGACGGCTACTTGATTTGGTGGAGCATATAGACAACTTGGATTTCTAGAATTCTATGGTATTCCTCAACTTATTTGAGCATATTTATTTAGCTTCTCTATTGAGCTTGTTGCAATATGGGATTCATTGTTGGACCCATATAAAATAAAGGAGTTATCCCATTCTGAAAAAGTTGCTATACTGCCTCCTTTATATGTATTCTATGTAGTGAACTTTTTTCATACAGATGAAGAAAAGGTTTCTTATTGCCTGCATCTTTAAATTAACATTTCTATCCATATTTTCAATCCTTCAGTTAGCTGATTTCTTGGAAGATGACATTTGAGAAACAAACTGAATGATACAGAGTTATATGTAACTTTGATCATTTTATCTAGGTTCTGATATTTGATGAAGCAGATAAGACTCCTAGACATGAGATTTCAAAAGCAAATAGCTTCAACTATATGTTGTTTATCAAAGCTTTGTAGGACCGGTCGTTTTTCAGCTACACAAACCGAGGCTGTTGAAGAGCTTTCAAAGTCAGGGCAAAGAAATTCAATCAAGGTTGAACTTAAGGCGAAAACGAAGCCTATAGATGGTCCATTTTCATCAACTGATCGAAATTGCATTTTTGAAAACTCTGTGTCCTTAGTTCATGCTAATTTTCATGTTTCAATTCAATAACTTGATGCATGAAATTAAATGATGTATTTGTGAAATTTAAGGATTTTCATTTACACTTCCATGAATCCATCCATTCCTCAATAATAATATAAATGATAAAGACCAAGTCTTGGTCTAGTTAGCTGTCTATGGAGAGAACTTGAAAGCAAGTTCTTAATAGTTTGGCATTCTGCAAGCAACTTTGTAGTGTTTATTTTTGCTCCGTGTTGTTCGAGCTGATTTTTTGTATATGTTTTCACTTTCTTTATTGGAATATAGTTTCTCACAGAAAGAAAAAAAAAAGGTTATGCAGTTTCCTTTTGATGCTGCAGCATTTGGAATGTGAAGCAGATTGAAGTCCACACAACTAGTTTACATTCTTTTATCAAAAAATGCAGAAAAAAATCAGTGTAAGTTATGAAAGTATGATCTTCTTCAAGATCTTGTTGTTTTTGGATTGTGTTTGTCAGACTAATCGATTAGGTAGAGAAGGACATGCAATTGTTTTTCTTTTACCTACGGTGTAGTTTTTACCATTTCGTCTCCATTATTTTTGACATATTACAATAAGCAATTGACACTTGAATTAATACTCATCTTTAGAGGAGGTTCGGGAGGGGGTGAGTTTTAGTACCTCGTTATGTGCATTCGTTTGTCTGACTTTTTGTAATTGTCAGCTTAGTATCATTATTTTGGATTGGTGTTTGTTCTTGTAGGTAGTTGTGGGCTTTTTTTTTTTTTTTTATGCGCTTGTACATTCTTTCATTTTTCTTATTGAAAGTTCAATTTTTGTCCAAAAAAAGAGGAAAATTTTGTTAAAAAAATTATTCTTTGTTCTAGGTGGTTCTTAATATTAATACGAGCATTTTGATTGACTTGTGTAAGAAGAAGCTTCATAGATTCCTATACAAGAGAGAAATTGTTGTGGTATTGTTTCATAGGTGAGGATATCTATCTTTGTAGTGAACATTTTTATTCCTTCTTAAATTTTTTCTATACATCTTAGCAATAATAAAATCATGTGTTATTTTACTTTCACTAAAAGATTTGGTGTCACACGAAAACTCGTTTCAGATAACCGCTATAAAACGGATCATGATGTCATGGAGAAGGGAGTTAAGTCATTCACAATTTTTACTTCTTCAGTCATTGGGTATCTCTCTCTCTCTCATCTTAGGATTTTCAAACAATAGGAACCAAATAACTTTATAATGCACATATCTATTTCTGTGATTAAGCTTGTTGACAAGTGCTTTGTGCTTTGTGCTGATTGTTATAAGTACTTCACCCCATAATTCCTGATACTCTGAAATATAAGCTTGACAGTAGCTTACAACATGCCTTATTAGGGATGAATTTCTGGAAAGACAATTGAAGAAGATTCTCCAAGCAAAGAAAGAAGCACAAACAATTGGCGTTCGAATAGAAAAAAACTCGAAAAGGGAGCTATCAATGAAACCATATATGCAATGACATAGCGAGCATCTCAAGCATTAGAAATGGTTGGTATTGTGTGAAGAAGAGAGAATATAAATTACTTTCTGAAAGTTTGTTTGGAGATTTTAATACTGCTTGAAGGGAGCAGCTCTTCGATGGAGAATATTTGGAGTTGCTAAAGCTTTTGGCTTGGAGCTTGGTATCATCTAGCTGGAACAGGTTTACTTGACTGATAGTTTCACTTGGCATTCTTAAGACATTTCTTCCTTTTGAATATTATGGCTTACAAACATCTCTGGTGATAAATCTATATAAATTATGCTCTTCCTCATGTTTTTCATTATTTATACTGTTTCCAAGATGTATGATATTTATGGTTCTTCCTTTGTACAACTTTTTGCTTATTGAAGTACTTATTTAAAGTCCCTAGATTTCACGTCCGTTTGGATACACTAAGTGTTAATAAGTGCAAAAAAAAACATGTTTTTAAACACTTAGATAATCAATCTAAACAGACCCTTCATTCATTCGTAACAAATGAGAAACTTAGCTTGATTATTAAAAAAGTTTTGACCAAATGCTCATGTGATATTGTCACTTCTAACTTTTTGTTGTGTTGGCGTTATGGAGTTTGATTTATTTATTTATTTGTTTGTTGATCCTCTTATCTCTAGTTTCAAAATATATATTTTAACTAATTGAATTAAGTTGAAGTTGACAGTATCATTAATTATTTTATTTGTTAACATTGTTAGTGTTAAATTATATTATTAATATAAGATTAACTTTTTCGTAACCTATTAATTTAAACTTTTGAATTGATTGGTGATTATTTAACATGGTTTTAAAGTTAGAACTCAAAAGTCCTGCAGTTAATGAGAAACTTTAAAAATTGTATAAATTTTTAAGCCCACGAGTGAAGAGTATTAAAATATATCATCGATATAAAGTTAAACTTATGATGCCTATCAACCAACTTATGCTTTTGGATTCATGAGTGATCGAGATAATAGAAACATAATCCTAAGTTTATGGATGTATTGCTACAAATTTGTATAACTAAATTTATAATTTAGCCATTAAAAGAGCTTTAAAATGTCAAATCCGTCTGCTTCAATGCTTTTTCTCAAATATAAATCCCTATTTGTGAAGGCTCACCGCCAAATATATATTACACAAAAAAAAAAAAACTTTTTAAAGTGGTCTAATGAAAATTCAATTTTGTGTTTAAGGTACGGTTGGATTTTAAAAATGTCTAATACATCTTGAATTTTTAATTTTATGTTTAAAAAATAGATATATTAAAAAAATTTATAATATCGAAATATTATTATAAATTTGAATTTTATGTTTAATAGATTTCTAAAATTTTTAAGAGAGTTATTTTCAAATATAGAAAAATAAACCAAAATATTTATAAATATAGTAAAAGTTTACTGTTTATAGTGAAATTGTTATATTTGTAAATATTTTCAGTAGTTTTGCCATTTGAAATAATTTTCCTTTTTAAAATTATGTTTATTATATATGTGAATCTTAGAAATATCTAATAAGTGAAAGTCATATTAGATACAAAGTTTAAATTTTAGAGAATTAGACACAAAATTGAAAGTCTAAAATATTATTAGATAGTAGACATATTGGACACAATTAAAGAAGGGACCTATATTAAACACTTTTAAAAGTTTAGAGATGAAATAGACACAAACTTCATACTTTAGGGATCTTATTATTATTTAGCCTATGCAGTAATCCATTAATGTTGCCATTTGTACTCCAATATTTTTTTAGTTCAATAATATGTTGTACTCCAATCTGGGTGGGTAATATTTCTATGGCATATAACGATTGTAGAAATTGGATCTCAAGATGATAAAAGTTCATCCTTCAAACTTATACAATTGTTATAATTTCTACAATTATGCAAGGTTCAACATATCGATGTTGATGGAAATATTAAGGTCTCGATTTTATGGAAATATCGATATCGATGGAAATTTCAGGAAACTTTATAGAAATCGATGGAAATTGTTATATTTAGTTAATGAAACTTTCATTGTGGCTTAATTAGACTACAATTGATCATTTTTAATCATAATTTATATAAAGTAAGACAATATTTAGATGTATAATGTAAATATTTGTGTTAATGTCGATTGAGGGTAGAATCTTTAAATTGAAATGAAAAAATAATTACAAAATAATATAAAGTTTATGAATATTTTGAGGTAAAATGATGTGAAAATAAAAGCTTTTAATGATAGAAGAAAATAAAACTAAAGCCACGTTTAACCTTTCGTAATAAAAATTGGTGTAATCGTAATGAGATTCCATTGATAAATCAATCGTAATAAATCAGTTGTAAAATCCAACCAAGTATTGCACTTTAATAGCCACGTTGGAACCTTTTGATATACATATATTTTTTTAAAAAAAAAAAAAAAAAAAAATCAAACTCTGAAGATTTGACCAATTGTTGCAATTTTCTCGATAACGAATTCATCTATCCCTTAAAAAAATAATGAAATCATAAATAAAGCTAAACAACATACCAAATTATAGCATTAAAAAATCGAAAACCCCAAACCCCATAGATATTAACGTGAAAAAAATTCCATTAGATATTAATGTGAAAAACCATTAGAGACATGAATTATATTTTGATTATTAATCCTAATTATTAGACCACCAAAGGAAAAAAAAAATCAATAACTAAATAAAGTACATTCCTATATGTGTGATGTGTCTCTTGATGCCAAGAGGACACAACTGTTCGGGTTAATAAGACTCTTCCATAGGTGTGATTTCTCTATAAAAGTAAAAATAATTATTGGTCAATATACATAAAAGTTATCAATGTTCAAAATGTCTATTTCTTTTATTAGGGAACTGAATCCGTTCCAAAATTGTTATACTTTTAATATTATTTCACTAAACTTTTGACAATATATGACTCATTGGGAACAAAAATTCAAGCAGTTATGTTCAACGAAATTATAAAAAAGCATGGTCATGTTTTTGTGAAGAACAAATCTTATTTCATAGAAATGAAAATGTGAAAAATGTCATAGTTGGATGTTATAGTTAGATCCAATGTTTTTGAAATTCTACAGGTAATCCTAAAAAAAAAAAAAAAAAGTTCAATAAATGATTATGACTTTATATTCGCCAATAAATTGAACAGATTTTTTTTCATACAATTTCAGAGAAATGAAAGGAAACTCTAAGATATATTGAACAAAGATAATAATAAATGTTATTTAAAAAAACTAAAATGTTTGGACAATTTCATTTATATGTTTGTTGAATGAGAAATTTATGATCAATCACAAATTGTCACGTCATTTTTTAAATTAATGGCAGAATTACAAAGCATTGAATTTGAAACTAATTAAAAGTTGACATGTATCTCAAATTGAAATGGTAGACATAAATGGCAAATTCCGATGGTGTCATGTGTTTCATCGTGATGTTGGATTGAATAAAATAACTTGATCCAATTTGGTATTAATATTTGGGCTAAAATTCAATTGAACCCAACCGTAGGCTTAATTTGGCCCAAATCCAATTAGTTGGCCTAAAGGCCAACTCCATAAACCAATCAAGCTCAAGCCTACAACTATAAATAACGGAATTCTCCTTCATTTGAAATCAGAAATTTTATACTCTATAGAGTGTAGAGAGAATTCTCCATATAATTAGAAGACTCCCTAACTCCTAGTGTTGAATTACATTTGAAGACTGAAGTTGTTTAGAATACATAAATTCCTTCAAGACTCTAACTTTAAGTACATCTACGCGCTTCACTTCCATACATCAAGCGTATGCATTCAACAAAGAGAATCAGATGAACAAGTACTAGAGATTGAAGCACATCCACATCAAATCTACCTAAACACAAGTTCAATTCCACGAAACATGTTTCTCTAAAAACTTCGCACGAACAATGTTTAACAAACTAATTTGTTTTAAATTTGAAAAGAAATTAAAGAAAATATTATGTTACCAACTTAAATAGTTATTACTTACGTCTAATATTAGATCGTTTCCCTTTGATATCTCTAATAATTTTTAGTTTTATGTTGGTGCAGTCAAATTTTAAAAAGAAGATATTTGAGACAAAATTAGATGTGAATTGACCATATTACCCTTAAACGAAAAAAAAAAAACTCATTTTATCCTCCTTTCCCAAATACACACGACTTTAGTCTTCTTCTCTCCCACCTTTTCTCTCATTTTTTCTCTAACTTCTCTCTAACTTCTCTTCTTTCAAGCTCTCTTGCCATGCCCTAAAATTTGTTGCAACTCTCTTAATATATTTGTGGTAAGTTTTTATAATTTTTTTTTTATTGTTATAGATTTTTTGGTCCCTTACTTATATTCTTATATTGATGTTGAGTTAGGTTAATTTTTTTTCTTCTTGGTGCAATTTCTCCTTGCAAATTTTTTTTCAAGTAGTTGTATCTAAAAAATATTACAATTGATAGTTGATAGATACGTGATTTTTTCTCGCAACTTCCAAACTTGAAATGCCTAACTTCAAATCAATTTTATACTTGTTTTAGGTTATTTAGGATGATTGTAAACATGTTTGAGGTAGTTTTTTTACTACGGTTTTTTTATCTCGCAGCATCTCGTAACATCTCGCAAAAAATTGAAACACTCAATTAGAACTCATTTTTATATGTGTTTTAGGTGATTTAGATTGAGTATGGTCATATTTTAGGTAGTTTGTTAGCTACTTTTTATCTCGCAACATTTCGCAGCATCTCGCAACAACTTTCAACAACTTCCAAAGTTTAAACAATCCTTCCAAACTCATTTATATAGGTGTTTTAGGTGATCTAGGGTGATTTTAAACATGTTTTAGGTATTTCTATAGCTACTATTTTTTATCTCGCAACAACTTCTAAACTCATTTAAGGTGGGTATGAACATGTTTTAGGTAGTTTTTTTCCGCTACTACTTTAGTTTTTTTTTTTCAAATTGTGAAGTTTTTATTATAATTTTTTTCTTTTCAATTCTCGCAAGAATTAAAGACTTCTCCATTATTTAAGGATGACCCATCTTCAGATTTTAGTTCGTTATGCTGGAGCATGAGATGATAGACGAAGAAAGGTTTCAATATTAATATTTGTTACAATTCAATCTCTAGGAGCAATCAAGTTCAGAACTTAAACGTTCTGGTTGCAAGGGAGGCCACAATTGATGCATTAGATGAGAATGAAGTTCAAGCTAATTTGTATGATGACAAGATATGAGCCACGGATGGGGGTCATTAGATGAGAATAAAGTCGAGTGTACAAAATTAATAGAAAGAGTGTTGTTGAAAAATTTATACGATGGGTTCAACAATTTAGTTATTTTCATTATTATTGAAGATGTATGAGACAAAGAAAGAAAATAAATATAAATGAACAACTGTTACAAATAAAGAATAGCTAAAATATCTATAAAAATGACAATTGAGTGTTTCAAGTTTGAAAGTTGTAGCGAGATGTTGCGAGATGCTATGAGATAAAAAGTTGTAGCTAACAAACTACCTAAAATATGATCATATCAACCCTAAATCACCTAAAACATCTATATAAATGAGCTCCAATTTAGTGTTTCAAGTTTGGAAGTTGTTGCGAGATGCTGCGAGATAAAAGTAGTAGCTAACAAACTATCTAAAATATGATCATACCCACCCTAAATCACCTAAAACATCTATAAAAATGAATTCCAATTGAGTGTTTCAAGTTTGGAAGTTGTTGCGAGATAGAAAGTAGAAGCCAACAAACTATCTAAAATATGATCATACCCACCTTAAATCACCTAAAAAACTTATAAAAATGAGTTCCAATTGAGTGTTTTAAGTTTGAAAGTTGTCGTGAGATGCGGCAAAATAAAAAACAGTGGCTAAAAAACTAACAAACAAAGGTCCATACCCACCTTAAATCACCTAAAACACCTATTTGAGTGTGTTCAAGTTTGAAAATTGTTCCGAGATATGGCGAGATAAAAAAGATAAAAAAAAAAAAAATAGCTAAAAGACTAGTAAACAAATGTTCACAACCACCCTAAATACCTAAAACACCTATAAAAATGAGTTACAAAACACCTATAAAAATGAGTTACAATTGAGTGTTTCAAATTTGAAAGTTGTTGAGATATGTTGCGAGATAAAAAAAACAGTATAAATATTTTAAGTTTGGATGTTGAAAAATAGTTGCGAGATATTTGCGATAAAAAACAGTACTTAAAAAATACTTTTGTACTGCGTATGTTGTAAATGTACACAAATGTGGTTTATATTATAACAATTAGATGACTAAAAAATAATAATAAATAAAGGATTTTGTACAGATTTATGACCAAAGTTTCATACAGATTTTCGAGGCTCAGGATTTCTTACAAATTTCAACAAAGGAAAAAAAAACAGAAGATTAAATGTCTTGAGTCCCTTTAAAATTGTCCTATTTTCGGCAATTTCACATTTTTTGGGACTATCACTCTCGCCTTTCATTCGGTTGAAGGTCCACCAGTACCAACAATGGCAGCAAACCAAGACAGAAGTCACCATCAATTCCTTACCATCTTCCTTTTACGAAATGGAATAAGTAGAAGAAGAAAAAGAAAAATAAAAAGAGAAATCAGTTACTCTTTATTCGCATAATCTGTCTCAGTCTCTGCTGACTCCGGCTGTTCAAGAGAGTGATTCTTCCGTTCTTTAACATCAGGAATCGTTTCCGAATAAGGAGAAGTAAGAGGAGTAGTGGAGAAAGGTCAGATGATCATCGAATTCGCTTCATATGGAGATTTGATTATTTGTTCATTACTTTTTGTAATTGTTTGCGATTGGAAGTTCACTCTGCATCACTTTCTTTGTAGGTTCTCGCGTAATCGTTGCTCGTTCGTTAATTAGGTTACATTGTCATTGAATCCATCTGCAATAGAATACTGCGTGTTTGTTTTCTGACACCGAGAGTCAACTTTGCGTCTTTGTTTATTTTATTACTTGTTGATTCTGTAGCTTTTCCCCCTTTATAAATTTCCAAGTGCTGAAACCTAGCTAAGTGTTAGCACAATTCGTTTGAAGTTGCAAACTACCTCCATCTCTTTTTTCTTCACAATGGCCCAACAGAGCACTGTCCCAACAGGATCGGATCCTCCTCCATTTGACCCAACTGAACCCTCTACTCCCATTGCTTTCCCAATCAAAACTCTCGAGGAGCTTGAGTCAAGGGCCTACTTCAAGTCATTTCACTACCCATTTAATAGGTCCACAGTTGCTCTTCAACCTGTGCCGTTGCCTGACAGACGGAGGATGCTTGTGTGCCATGATATGGCTGGTGGATATAAAGACGATAAATGGGTTCAGGGAGGAACTAACCCAGATGCTTATGCAATACGGCATTGGTATTTGATCGATGTTTTTGTATACTTCTCGCATGATCTGGTCACACTTCCACCTCCATGTTGGACAAATACAGCTCACAGGCACGGTGTCAAGGTACTTAATCTGTTCAACAATTGGTTTTACTGGTCCAAAGCCAAACTTCTTTGTTTGCTTATTAGTTAAAAAGTTGGATTGTCTGAACATTGAAATTAGCCTACCATGGTTTGTTTGTAGTTTGTATATTTTGTAATATTATGAAAAAAATTCTCATACACTTTAAATAAAGATGCATTACATATCGTTAAACGTCTTGCACTTTGGTTTTCTGTATCTTTCATAAGAAAATTACTTGTAAATCATCCATTATCAGTCACATATCGAAATTTTGAAGAATTATTTGACATATCATTTATGTTAAAATATAAATCAAAAGAAGAATAAACATACAAAACATTATTGAAACTTTGAAAATGATTGAATTGGGAGAGATTTTTCCATTGTTTTCATTATTAATGACATGTTAATTAAAATATTGTGAATATTGATGTGACTAGAAAAATCTATTTTGAATTTGCATATTTCCAATTTTTTTCAGAAAACCTGACTTGATGCTGTCCAAAAAAATGAACCCATAACATTTGCATTATATCTAGTCAGTAATACATAGTTTTGTATATAGCTAATTATGCACAATGGTATGTTTAATAAACAGGGCTGCTATAGTGCCATGATAACTAAAGCAAGTACCTTCTCAGTATTTACAAATTAATAGTTGTTTTGAATTTTTAGGTGCTAGGGACCTTTATTCTTGAAGGAGGGGGAACGACTGTTCGTGATACCTTGCTTTTAACAAAGGAATCTACTCAAATGTATGCAGATCGCTTAACTGAGCTTGCTATTGCATTAGGCTTTGATGGATGGCTGGTATTGCTTCTAAAGTTGTCCTACCTGGACTGCATTTTCTGTAACTTCATCAAATGGTCCATATGAATCCCATAGTTTTTTAGGTGTAAATTTTTCTTAACAACGTACTTCAGTTCTTAGAAGAAAAAAAAGGACTTTTTTTTTCCTTTCACTTCTCCATTTGTGATTTTTACAAGCTTGCATATACATGCATAATCGATTTATTTATTATTAATAAAAGACCAAATTTCATTGAGAAAAGAAAATGAAAGAATAAAAGGGCAAATTAAAAAAAAAAAAACCAAACCCACAAAAGGGAGCACCCTAAAATAAGTGTCTTCAATCTAACAAAATATGACCCTAACGAATATTAGGAAAAGAACTCGTCACTGGCGCCAGAGAAAGAAACATTAAAGTTAGCAAAGGACCAAACATCAAAAGGTTCCCTCTCAACCCTGTGAAAAATTCTACTATTTTTCTTTTCCCAAATACCGCACAGCAAAGCACACACCCCATCATTCCATTAAAAGCCCCCTCAGCCTCCAAGTAGCAGATGGAGGAGGAACTCCTCATTCCTCAATCATGACACTAAAAGCTTTGTAACTGCCAGCCGGCTAACTGAAAGTTGAACACCCTGAAACAAATGTTCCAAACCAATCGCATTTAAGCAAAATTTCACAATATATAATCCAAATCTTCCTTTGCTCTCTGACTAAGAATGTAGCATAAAAGGCCCAACCAAGGACGGCATTTTCTTTGAAAGCCTGTCCAAGGTCTTAATTCTTCCATGAATCCAGATGAAGAACTTCACCTTCTTTGGGACTTTTACCTTCCAAAGAACTGAACACCCCCCTCCCCCTCCCTTCCTTCCACAAAAAAAAAAAAAAGGATCCAATAAGTACTGAAGGAGAGATTTACTAGAGAACTCCTCAAGAGGGTTAAAACTCTAAATATGATTACCCTTTCTCCCTTGCCTAAACTCAATATCCCCCAAATAAAGAAAGGAGGGTCATAATCTTTGTCGTTTCCCTATTGGACAAAGGGCGACAGAAATCAAACGAGAAAGAGGACGAGCTACTAGAACGCAACAGAACATTAGCGACAAAACAAATTTTCCTAGCAGAAAGATAATAGAGATGAGGAAATCTGCTACAAAGGGGGCGATCCTCCAATCATCTATCCTCCCATAACTAAGTCCCAACCCCATCTCCCACCACACACTGAATCAACTTAGAAAAAGAAGGGAGCTCTGAAGAGATCTCTTTCTATGGATTCTTGAATGTGCCTTTAATACCATCCAACATCCTATCAAAAGGATGAGGGTCGTACACTCGTACTTACTCAGAATAATCCTAGACCAAGGGAAGAGGAAGGGGAATGCGCCACAACCATTTTGTCAATAATGCCCTATTTTGACCTCGTAAATATGCACAATCGAGCTTTCAATTTTGGAAGCCTAAAAGCTATATAAGCATGCTAATTAAAATATATCATGCTGTCCAATGTAGATTTAATATTTTATAGTTGTCCACCTATGTGATTCACTACAAGGAAATCCAATCAGTTGAAGCTTAATCATAGAAAACAAAAGAAATTCTTATGATAAATAAATAAATTGTGTGAATAATATGAACAGGTCCTTAATATCTTATAGTTGTTTCTTGTCCTTATTATAGAAACAAAATTTGTTCTTGCAGATGAATATGGAAATCTCTATGAATTCTCAGCAAATTCCTTATTTGAAAGAATTTGTCAGCCATTTAACTCAGTCTATCCATTCTAAGTTACCAGGGTCTTTAGTTATATGGTAAGTCCTCAAATATGTTGCATGGTTAATTATTCACATTTTTAGCTTATGGAATCTATTAACTGCTGACTTATGGACAGGTATGACAGTGTAACCATAGATGGTAAACTTGACTGGCAAAATCAATTGAATGAGAAAAATAAACCTTTCTTTGATATCTGCGATGGAATATATGTAAACTATGGTTGGAAAGTAAGAAATAGATTTCTTTCATAGTTAATAAGAAATGTTATTTATCATCTCATTTTTATACCCTTTTGAAAAGATTACATCAGACAAAAACTTTCATCTGTCATCTTAGGAAGATACTCCTAAAAATTCTGCTGCTGCTGCTGCTGCTGGAGAGAGAAAGTATGATGTGTACATGGGCATTGATGTTTTTGGGAGAGGTACTTATGGTGGTGGAGAATGGCATGTAAGCCTACTAACTCTATGAGATGTGTTGACATGTAGTATACCTAGTTAACAAGGAACATAGTTAGCGTAGTTTAGGCACCTTTACAGTTGAATATATGATCTCACAACTTGTTAAATAATTCTGCAATCGAGGTAAGACCAGTCGTATGTCTGCATGTGTTATGTGCATTTACACAGCTTTTCAACTCCCAAGTACAAAATAATGTCGTGTTACTAGTTTTGGTTTGTTTTATTTTGAGTTCAATTATTATCTCAAGCCGAGAGTTGGTATAATTAATTTTTCAACAAAAAACTGCTTCACATCAGACAAATGTTGCTTTGGATGTTCTGAGAAAGGATGATGTTTCGGCAGCCATATTTGCTCCTGGATGGGTATATGAGCACAAGCAGGAAACAGATTTTTGGACTGCTCAAAATAAGTAAGTTAATGCTATGAAATTATTATTTTTTTTTTATGGGATAATATCATACTATTCTACCATTATCCCCGTTTTTTTTTCCTTAAAAAAATCCTTGAGTTAATTGATTGCCTTATAAACAACTACTGGATATCATAAAATTTTGGACATACTCAACTCTGTTCTGAGCTTACTTTGAAGGATATAATCCTTGAAAAGCTGTTTTGCTGGATAATATGTCAGTAAGTTTGACTTAATTTTGATACTTATTCTGCTTTTGATCATTTAATTGATACTCTTAGTCTTGACTCTAGTTTTCTCATCAGTTTTTGGATGCTTGAAATTACCTAGATAAAGTCTTGCTGCCTTGCAATTATTCTGAATCTATATTTGCTGATTTTATGATCATGAATGTCTTTTGAATCACGAGCTGTGTGGAGAGTCACCTGATCATTTCCTAAATACTTAATGAGGTTCAATCTTGTCTACTTTGGACACAGATGGTGGAATCTTGTGAAGAAATCATGGGGAATAGTGCAAAGTTACCCAAAACTACTACCATTCTACTCAAATTTTGATCAGGTTAGAGCTATGCCAATCTATGTGTTCCTTAAACGAGTGCTTAAGCATTCCAAAAGTTATAAAATATGTCTAGTATATGGTCCAGGGAAGTGGACTTGCATTGACCTAAAGGTTAGATCAGATGTCTTGGTAGTGGGATTAAGTCTATTAATCTGCTTTCATCCTCAAACTTTATTGAAAGCAACAAATCCTAACCAATAGATTTCAGATTCTTCATGGATAATTTCTCTACTATCTCCAAATCACCGCTGAAAATGTTTTGTTTATATTAAATTTCATATGAGCATCAGGAATTTTTATTCTCACTTATTCGCATTGTTGAAATCCAATAAAACCATCCACTTTCTAATTTGACACCGTAAAGTTGATTTCTATGACAAAATGTTATTAATGGGCATAAAATAGTTGAGTATATCATCGGCATCTTGTCAAAATGTTATTAATCGGACAACTACAAATGGTCTCATGCATGAAAATTGGTCTCTTCTTAATAGTTGGATGATAAATATTATTGTTCGGTCAAATTATCTCTCTTTCCACGTTTGCAGGGGTATGGTTATCATGTTTCCATACATGGAGAACAAATATCAGATGCTTCTTGGAACAATTTGTCCAGTCAAGGGTTCCAGGTATATAATCTATCTCGAAGATATTTAAATTTTTGCTTTTCTTTAATCCTTTCCTACATACATTAAATAGTTTTATCTCTTGCTTGTATAAAGTTTCTGCCACTTGTACTAGGCATTAAAGGGGTACCTGTTATTTACCATTTAGTAGTTCTCCTTTCTCAGTTTTTGTAACTTTTTGCAGCCTATACTTGAGGTGACTGATGCTTCAACTTCACATTCTATCCAAGCTTATTTAAAGTAAGTTGCAAAATATATCTAGTCTCTTTTCAATGGATATTTGGTGATATATATACATCTTAGCTCTATTGACTTTTATGCCCGGTTTGTTCGTGTGTGGAACTATAAAAGCTATAATGTTAATGCTCTTTGAAGCCTTTTCTTTTTCCTTTTTCTTTTCAAGTCTTTGAATTGAACATTTTCTTAACCTTTGCCTTTTTCCCCCTTCTTTCCGTGTTGCTTTGAACCTGATGAATTATCTTTCTCACATGTCAAATATTTGGTCTTCATTGGGACCTAATAATTTACAACAATATGGAGCACTAATAGTATATTTATTGGCCCTGAGATCCATTTACTTCAACCCTTCATTTGTTTTTAATTGTTTGTCTTTTTTTACTTATAAATTTGAATTCAAAGTTCCCTTTGTTTGAATTCATGGATTTTTTAGTTTTAAGGAAGTCTACAATGGGGGAGGAAGCATTGCATTGGAAGGGACTCTCGAGCAAAATTGCTACACTGAAATACGGCTCTTTCAAGGAGAGCTTGTTTTGGGGGAAGTTCCTTTAATGTTCGTGTATTCTGTAAGTGAACTCTTTCTTCATTGAAAGTCTAGAAATAACAGGATTCTTTGTACATTTTGTTCAACCTTGGTCCACCACTTAATTTTTGCAGTCAAAGTCAAATGGGGATTCTCAACTAGGCCTTTCGTTGGAGTTTCTTTCTAGCACAAATAAGAGAAAGTTACTACTTACCTCCAGCATTCAAAAGCAATTCTCAAATGATTTCTCCGAAGTGATTGAGACAACTCCACTTGAAGTGCCTGGACTTTCTCCTGACTGGTTCGTTCAAGTAGGTCGTTTTCAAATGAATGGATACAAACTGACAAATATAAATGTTCTATGCTACAGATCAAGCCTTGAAACTGATGAACCAAAATACAAATCTGGATTGGTCGACAAAAATAACACATTAGATTGCCATTCGTCATTTAAATACTTTGCAGTGCTCGGAAATATTACTCTACGATCTCACGAGGGGCCAGATCTTCCTCCCTATAATTCATTGCTAGTTGAAAGTCCATATATTAAATGGACTCCAAGTCCAGAGGGAACAAGGACCCTTGACATTAAGATCACTTGGAAGTTAAAAGATAGCAGTAACCATAAAGTGTTTGAACACTACAATGTCTATGTGGTAAAAGTAGCCAAAAATTGGGAAAACCGTCTCGGCGAATTACAAAATGTCCCAGAGTATCTTGGGGTGGCACATGTAGAAGCTTTTTATGTTTCTAACCTTGCAGTTCCTTCTAGCACCTCAGGTCTCAAATTTATGATCCAAGTTTGTGGAGTGGATGGGAGTAGCCAGAGGTTGGAGGACTCTCCATTTCTTTATTTGGATGTTGAAGGTTAGTAAGTTGCCAAGCATTCATATTTAATGTGTATTGACTTTCTTCATTTTAGGAGAAAGAGAATAATGTATTGCGTTATTATCAAATAATGGCACAAATGAAGGCAGGAGCTGTAATAAATGATACATCTTGAGAGTTTATCTCCTCTCTCACTTGCAGGTTCACATGGTCCTCCTTTCTACATAAAACTTTGGTGCTGGTTTGAAAATCTTCTGAAAACAGTTTTCTGGTTTTTTTTCTGGGGTTAAAATTTACAAACCGCCCTTAAATCTCGGGATAGGTTTCAATTAGATCCCTAGACCTTGAAAAACTTCATTTCTATCCTTAACTTTGAAAATTTATCCTAAAAGAGAATTGACCTAAAAGTTTTGGAGTTAAAAGTAAATAATTTTTTTTTTTTTTTTTAATTTTTATGTGGGGCGGAGGAATTGAACCTATGACTTCAAGGTTGATAGTACAAACACTATGACAGTTGAGTTATACTTATTTTGGCACTAAGGTGAAATAATCCTCAAAGTTTATGACTGAAAAAAGCTAATAAGGTTAAAAAAAATGGTCCTACTTTAATTGAGGAAATGTTTAAGCTGAATTTATCTTATAATGATTTATATTTTTAAATTTGTGTTTTAGTTTCTTAAACTTAGTATGAAATAATTTAATCTATGTAATTTAAAATTTATGATAGTTGTGTTCGTATCCTAAAAAAAAAAAATAATGTTAATGTTTAATGAAGTTTCTTTCATATTTAAATTCAATTGATCAGACAATAAATGTCTTTGTAAATGACAAAGAACTAAATCATACAAATTAAAATTAACATTTAATTTTGATGAAGGCTTTTAATTGAAGGATTAAATTATTATAAAATTTATATTATAGTGATTAATTATTAGGGAAATTTTTACAGATAGAAAAGATGTCAAACTATTTACATAAAATAGCAAAAAAAAACACTGATAGACATTGATAGACTTCTATCAGCATCTATCAGCGATAAACTTCTCTCATTCTATCACTGATAGACCCTGATAGACTTCTATCAGCGTCTATCACAACTATCTAAATATTTTGTGTAAATAGTTTTTCTTATTTTTCTATTTTTAAAAATTCTCCTAATTATTATATATTTAATTAAAATTTATAGGCTAGATTATTATAAATTTGAAAATAGATAAGCTAATTTGTTACCTAGAAAGTCTGGGGAGTAAAACTGAGACTAAATCCATTGTTGAGTAAAAGTCGATGGACATAGATTGTTTTTTAACCAATAAAGCACTAAATGGAATTTATGGACATATGTGATTAGTTTTTGCAAGGCAAATTAAGTCATCAATTTCTTTATATGTAATATGCATGACTTATTAAATTTGTATGAGAATATCAATTAAAAAAATTGTATAAGACATGAAATGCAAGGCTCTTGGTCCTCTCTAAGGTACTCGTAGAGCAAGTTGTGGCGGCGAGACTGCCGATTGACGAAAAGCATTTCTATAGGAGAGACATCAGTTCTGTACTCTACAATAGCTGAATCCGATTTGACCAAACAAGTTGAGAATTTGAAATTATCTGAAGAAGAACGAGCAAATGTGTTTTCTTTAGATGATGATGAGTGTGCATAATTAGAGATTGGATCTCCAAACTCATTGGTGTGTAAAATTCTATCAATCAAAGAGATTCTTGTTGAGATTTTCAGAGATAAGATGTCAAAGATATGGAGAAACATCCCGGTTTAGATTGAGTGTGTGGGCAGAAATTTGTACTTGTGCAAATTTAGATTTTTGAAAGACAAACAATGGACCCAAGACAATGGTCCATGGTTCTTTGAGAATGCCTTACTAGTGTTTGACGAATTGAAGACCAACTATAGCTTCTCCGAACTACAATTTTGGTTTATGATCTTTTGGATTCATTTACATAATGTCCCTTCTGGTTTTTATTGCAGGAAATATGCTATGAGTCTTGGAAATTTTATAGGCAAGTTTGAAAAAGTTGATTCGGATGAGAAGGGTAGATGTTGGGGTCGTACCCTTCAAATATGAGTTTCAATTAACACTATAAACCTTAAAGAGGGGTATCCTAATCAAATTGAGTACCATGGCTGAAGAACGATGGATTCCTATTACATATGAGAAGCTTCCGGATTTTTGTTATGGTTGTGGGTGTCTAGGGCACACAATTAAAGATTGTATTATTCAGTTAGAGGGAGATGAGGTGGAACCTCGATTTGATCCTGAACTCCATGAGCAAAAGTTGATTTGAAGGAAAAATATAGAACCACGAGCTTTTGATTATGAGAAGACTTTGCCAAGGGTAGGAGAAGGTCATGGTAGAGGGAGATCTGGCAATACCATTGCTAATAGAAGTGTCGAGTTCAAGGTTTATCAAGATTGTGAGGAGGAAGGTAATGTGGAAGATCTGTCGACTAAAGATGAAGATGGAAAGGAGAAGGAAACGGTGACGCCTGCTGTTGAAAGAAACGAGAACACAGTGGCGGCTACTCGAATGACAGCTACGTTGAAGATGCCAGAGACAACAGCGATGAACGGTAACGGGATTGGGAGTGAATCACGGTAGGGAGATCCAGAAATCTCGAAGGGAAACGTTGACGAAAATCTCGGCATTAATGAGGTCTATGATGCGAAACGAAAATTTAAAGTATTTCTTCCTAAATTAAAGCAGCTGATTGAGGAAGTTGGAGAAAAGAGGACGATATATGTGGGAAATAAGGAAAAAGCCTTAGGGAGTTCTTCTATAGTGGGCCCTACGGAAGAGGAATTAAAAAGTCAGCAAGATAATGGGCTTAATGGACCAGATTCTTCCCTTATTGAATGCATTCAGGCCCAACAAGAAAACATTGAGAAAATTAATTCATTTAAGATTATTGATCACAATCCAGTAGAGGGAGTTCCTCCAAATTCAGCACTCATAAATAGAGGAAAGAGCTAGAAAAGACGAGCCAGAGATGTAACGAAGCAAGTTTTAATTAGTGAAGCTACGAGCATTAGCAATGGTAAAAAAGGAGGGATTATAAACACAGAGGAAGTTGAAGGCGGCGGAAAGAGAGTTTGTTAGTCACATGCTACTAGTAAAATTCAATTGGTGGAGACTGCTGGACAGCCCTGCTGGGAACAATGAAAACCTTGTGTTGGAATGTTCGGGGTCTGGGGAATCCTTGAATATTAAGAGCATTACGACATTTGGTGCGAAAATATAAACCCTTTTTGGTATTCTTGACGGAAACCAAGTGTAGTCGTGGTACAGATGGTAGAGTTAAAAGTGAAACAAAATTTAAAAATTATTTGGAAATTTCAAGTGTTGGTAAAAGTGGTGGATTAATGTTGCTTTGGAACGGGGATATGGATGTTACTGTACAATCCTACTTTGTGAGCCACATCGATGTAATCGTTTCAGAAGGAGATTTTAACTGGCGATTCACAGGTGTTTATGGTAATCCTATTGATGATAAAAGATAGGAGATTTAGGAGTTGTTGAAAATATTGCATGACGATTATCATTTGCCTTGGATTTTAGGTGGCGACTTTAACGAAATTCTATATGATACGGAAAAGCAAGAGGGGAACCGCAGACGATTTAAGTTAACTTCTGACTTTCGAGAGATTATAGATCAATGTGGCCTTCAGGATACACATTTTTATGGGGATAAATTTACTTGGTGTGATCGTCATTGGAGTGGGGATTCGGTATGGGAAAGACTTGGCAGATATCTGGTGAATTCTGATATGAGGAGAATTATTGGATTTTTGGATATCAGTCCTCTAAACTTTATCGCCTCAGATCATACCAATTTTAGCCACTTGGGAGTTTTGCCAGAATGGGTCCACAAACAGAACCAGTCGAAAAAACTATCGCTATGAGGAGGCTATAAGGAGGCTTGGTCTCGGTTTGAGGATTGTGATCAGATTGTCAGGAATGTTTGGGCAGTTCAAGGAAATGTTGAAGTGACTGACTTTTGCAAGAAGACAAAATGTTGCCTTGAGGAATTGGTCATATGGAACAGAAATCGATTACAAGGCTCGATCAAGGGGACCATTATAAAAAAAGAGCAAGAAATTTAAAAGATTATTGAAAGGTCCCTCCCAAATTGGCGAACAAACATGATCGAAGCTGAGAGAGATTTGGAGCATTTACTCAAGGAGGAGGAGATTTACTAGAAGCAGCGTTGTCGGGAGGATTGGATTAAGTGGGGAGATAGGAAAACAAAATGGTTCCATCTTTGAGCTTCTCAACGTAAGAAATCCAACAAGATCCACAAGTTAAAAAGTCAGGAGGGGGCTTGGATTCTGGAGGAGAGGACAATGGCCGAGTTTGCAACATAATATTTTGAAAATTTGTTTTGCTCCTCAAATCCTCAGCCAGAGTGGGTTGCAAACATTTGTCATGCCATCCCTCATAGGATCTCGGATGATATGAATCGCACTCTCACTTGCCCCTTTACTGAGGATGAGATTGAGATGGTAATTAAGAGCATGCATCCTCTTAAAGCTTCAGGTCCAGATGGTCTAAATGCGCTCGTCTTTCAAAGATACTGGACGATTTTAGGGCCAGAAATGGTAAAACTTTGTCATAATATTCTGAATGAGGGCGGCTTGATTGAGGGCATCAATAACACATCCATTGTCCTTATTCCAAAGGGAAACAAGCCAAGGCTATGGTTGACTTCCGCCCTATTAGCCTGTGCAATGTTATCTACAAAATTGTGGCTAAAACTCTCGCGAATTGCCTGAAGAGTGTATTAGATGCTATTATCTCTCCAAATCAATCGACTTTCATTCCCGGAAGACTAATAACTGATAATGCTCTTATCGGCTTTGAATGTATTCATTCCCTCAACAACAAGCGCTCTGGCAAGGTGTGGGTGGCTGCACTAAAGCTCGATATGTGTAAGGCATATGATCGAGTGGAGTGGGATTACATTTAAAAAGTGATGGGTAAGATGGGTTTTTGCAATCGATGGATTCAGTTGATTATGAAGTGTGTTGAATCTGTTGCTTGCTCGGTCCTCTTTAATGGGATTAGTCAGATGCGGTTCAAACCTACAAGGGGCTTGCGGCAAGGTGACCTGTTATCACCGTACCTCTTTCTGATTTGTACGGAAGGCCTCTCAGCTCTTCTTCAAGAAAAGGAGCGGTCTGGAAACTTCTCGTATTTGCGCATTAACCCTCACTGCCTTCTATTTCTCACCTCTTTTTTGCAGATGACAGTCTTCTCTTCGTTCAAGCTAATGAGGGGGATTGGAAGGTGATTAAGGAGGTACTGGAAAACTATGAGAAGGCTTCGGGGCAAACCATCAATTTGTACAAATCAAGGTTCATGGTCAGTAAGAATACGAAGAATCACATGATTACTAATATTCAGGAAGGTTTTGGGATTCATCATACGCAATCATTGGGGCAGTACCTACGACTCCCCTCTTAGATATCTAAAAATAAATGTGCGGTGTTCAGAGCTCTCAAGGATTGTTTTTGGAAGGTCCTCCAAGGCTAGAAAGAAAGATTTTTTTCTTTAGATGGAAAAGAAGTTTTGATTAAGGCGGTGGCTCAAGCTATCCATATTTATACAATGAGCTGTTTTCAATTGCCTAACAGTCATTTGCCAATGCTTCACTAGATTTTGGTGGGATTCATCCAGGGATAAATCTAAAATTTATTGGCGCAGCTGGTCTTGTCTGTGCTACAAAAAGGAGGATGGTGGGCTTGGGCTTCGTGATCTGAGCATTTTCAATCAGGCAATACTTGCTAAGCAAAGTTGGCGGATTATAAGGCGGCATAATAGTTTACTAACCCAAGTGCTCTGAGGTAAGTATTTCAAAATTGGGAATTTTCTGAATGCAGGTTTAGGCTACAACCCGTCTTATGCTTGGAGGAGCATCTTGTAGAGTAGGTCATTATTTGAGAAAGGGTACAAGTGGAAATTGAGGAACAGTCAATTTATCCAAGTATCAAGTGACCCTTGGATTCCCAGGGAGGGGAGCAGTAGACCTATTTGGGTGCCGCAAAGCCTTATTGGGCGAAATGTGGCGTTTCTGTTTGCAGGTAATGGTGGATGGAATGAAGAGTTGATCTAATCATGCTTCCTTCACGATGATGCAGAAGCTATCTTGAGAATCCAACTTCCTAGGCGACATCACGACGATGAGATCATTTGGGACCTTGATAAAAAGGGAGTTTTTTTTTATGTTAAAAGCGCTTATTTTCTCGGTTTAAAAATTGCCAATTTGGATGCTCCTAGTTCTTTCTCTAGGAATGCTTCTAAGCTTTTGTGGCAATCCTTGTGGAAGATTAAGGCTCCTCCTAAGGCTAAAATTTGTTGTTGGAAAATAATTCAAGATATTTTCCCTTCTAAATTTAATATTATTAAGAAAGGTGTTCAAACTGATCTCTTATGTGGGTTTTGTAGGAGCCATGAGGAATCTGAAACTCACCTCTTGTGGAAGTGTGAGGTAACCAGGGACATTTGGTCTCAGTTTCTGTCAACTAATACTAGCATTCTTTGTAATGACAGTGGTTCCTGGAGCTACCAAGACCGTTCGCACTAGATTTTCGATCATGTTTCTGCCCCTGAGTTGGAGAAGGTCGTGATTATTACTTGGCAAATTTGGGAAGCTAGAAACAAACTTGTGTTTCAGAGGAAACCGATTGATGCTGAATCCATTTGCGATTTAGTGAAGAGGCATATCATTGAGACTGATCATGTTAGACAAGATTCAATTATTGGGGTGTCTTCTCCTAAGATGTGTTCGTTTGAGTGGCATCCCCTTGCAGAGAGCTTTTGGAAATTGAATACTGATGTTGCTTGCAGTCCGAATTCGAAGGCGGGTGGTATTGGTTGGGTGCTTCACGATCATCTTGGACGAGCTAGGCTTGTTGGTCTGATTTTTATCCCTCGGTGCAACGAGGTGAAGACTCTTGAGGTGATGGCTATTTGTTATGGGTTAGAGAGTGTCTCTTCTTTAAACCTTCCTAATATTTTGGTGGAGTCTCACTGCCTTGAGGTTGTTCATTTGCTGAATGTTATGGAGATGGATATCTCCGAAGTGTCATTTTTCATTGATGAGGCCAAATGTAGGGGAGGTGAGCTTGGTGTTGTCTCTTTCTCTCATATTAGGCGGAGTCAGAATGAGCTTGCGCACCTTGTGGCGCATAAGGCGTTGGAGGAGCGTCATTCCTCATTGCTTCAATTTCCTTACCCTGAGTGGTTGTCGCGACTTGCTTCTTTGGATGTTATGTAGTTTGTTATGTTTTCTTTTTCTTCAAAAAAAAAAAAAAAAAATTGTATAAGAATATTATTGAGAGAGTCATAGGATTGACTCAAAGTTTGGGCCCAAAATGAAATATGGCCTCCCTTTTAAAACAATTTTTTTTGACCAAAATGGATAATTTTGCATGCGGATTAGGATCTCGCTCTCGCTCTTTTGAGTTTAGGTTTTTTTAGCCCATCGCTCTCGATCCTCTCATTCCTTTGGATTTATATATTTTTTGCTCTTGAGTCTCTCTATTTTCTCTAGCAATTCTCCTCTCGCTTCTCTCGTTCCTTTTGGTTTAGAATTTTATGTTCCTCACTCTTTCTCATTTTCTCTCATTAATTTTGGGTTGAATTTTTTTGCTCCTCACTCTCTTTATTTTCTCTCGCTCTCGCTCTCTTGCTCTTTGCTCCATAGTAGCAAGAGCCCAATGGCATATACAATAGGGTTGTTTTGGTAATTTTCACAGATGAGGATGCAAGCAAAAGGTAAAAATAATAATTAAAAAAATTCAAGTTTTAAAAATAGGGCATATTTCATTTTGGACCCAAAATTTTGATCAACTGTACGATTATCTCAATATTATTTACAACTGTAGGAGATGATTCAAGTGAATAAATTGTTTGAGACGACATTATATATTTTCTTAATATAAGTTGTAATATTTTATTGTTACTTTGGTTTAAATATCAATGACGAACTATGGAAATAATAATTTGCCACTAAAATTACCAAAATGATCATATCTCGATGATAATTAACACGTACTATGTTCCAAATAAAATTTGAAGATAAAAGATGACCGAACCCATATAATGTCACATATTTTTTTATCCCGACCCATGTTCAAATGAACTCAAAAAGAGGCTCATTAAATAATTTGGGTCAAAGTCAACCAAGCCAAAATTCAATTGATTGGGCCCAAAGCCCACGATAGTCAATGAGAAATTATAAGGAATAATTACAAAAAAAAAAAAAAAAACATTAATGAGAAATACTCTAGTTGAGAGTGCATTTGTAAAAGTACCTAACAAGTTTTTAGGAGAAGAGAGTGCAAAGTTTTCTTTTCATTTATAACCCTATTATTTCTGTGTATTTAAAGTTAAGCTAGCCCAACCAAAAATAAGAAAAATAAAGACATATGATTTGTGTTATCTTACATCTCACTAACATGATTTTAGGAGAAAATAAGAGCCAAGTATTTTCTTTTCATTTATATCCCTAATATATATGTATATTTATAATCAAATCAACCAAATCAAAAATTGATATATACACATTTTAAAAAAAAAATAGATATATGTTTTGTATTCTCTCACCTCTCCTTGTTACTTTATATTTTAGATATATTTAATGTTTTTTAAACATAAGATAACACTAAGTTTTTTACTTTTGTAAATATCACTTCAATTTACTTGTAAATACATTTACTAATTTTTAAATTTAGAGGTTATATCTTTTATATTTTAGTTGCATTTAACAACTTTTAATCATAAGATAGCGATTAGATTTTTTTTTTCATATATCACTTTGATTTACTTGTAAACTCATCTAATGATTTTTAAATCTAAAAGTTAGTTTTTATATTTTAGTTAAATTAAATAATTTTTTCAACATTTTCAATTTCAATTTTTTCAACCTTCAACAAAATTCCTAAAACATTGGTGAAGTTAAGAATTTAAATACAAAACATTTCTTTTTGTAATGGTAGTTTAATGAAAAATAAAACATTGCCCTCAAGCTTCAATTTCTAGAAAACTCCTTAAAACATATGTAAACCCACCCAAAATCACCTAAAAAAAAGTATAAAATTGATTTGGGGTTAGTCATTTCAAGTTTGAAAGTTTTGAGATAAAAAACACTTCCCAAAAAACTCCTTAAAACATGTGTAAAACCTCCCTAAATCACCTAAAACAAGTATAAAATTGATTTGAGGTTAGCCATTTTCAGTTTGGAAGTTGTGAGATCGTCGCACGAGATGTTTGCAAGATGGTTACGAGATAAAAATAGTACCTCAAAAACTCTTCATAGAACACGTGTAAATCCACCCTAAATTGCCTAAAACATATGTAAAATTGATTTGGGGTTAGACATCTCAAGTTTGAGAGTTGCAAGATGGGTGCGAGATAAAAAAACACTACCTAAAAAACTCCCAATATGTGTAAAACCACAAAAAATCACCTAAAACAGTTATAAAATTGATTTGGGGTTAGGCATTTCATATTTAGAAGTTGCAAGATGGGTGCGAGATGGTTGCTCAGTTAAAAGACACTACCTAACTAACTCTTTAAAATACGTGCAAAACACCCAAAATCACCTAAAACATGTATAGAGTTGATTTGGGGTTAGACATTTCAAGTTTGGAAGTTGCGAGATAGGTGCGAGATGAAAAATATTACCTTAATTAAAAACTTACTAAAATATGTTCTATCCACTTTATCTTCTATATCCATCTTAAATCACTTAAAACATATTATGAGTGTCTCATAATGAGTTAGAAGGGTTGGTTGCAAGGTTTTGGTGGTGGTTGCAAGGTTTTGGTGGTGGAAGATTGATTCAAGAGTATTAGAAGATACAAAACATCACCTAAATGTAAATGTTGAGCACATAAACGTGGAGAACCTCTTGTTTTTGCAAAAGAAAGCCAACCAACATAAGTATTCTCAACAAGCAAAGCAAAAGAAACACAACCCTTCTATTTTGGAAGCCAAGATAAATTTACAAATTAGAAAACTCATAAATCTAATGCTTCATCATGATAGAAAAAAAATCAGTAAACAACCCAAATGTTAAAAAATTTCTCCTAAATCAAAATAAAGGTTTGAATATGTTTGGAAGTGATTTTAAAATGGCTAAAATCACTTTTTTTATTTTCAAAGTCACCTTGAAATTAGTTTTTAATCATTCAAAACTAATTTTGATGATTGAAAATTGCATTTAAAAATGTAAAATTAAAAATTAATTTAATTTTGAGTGATGAAAGTGTGTTTTTGAGTGATTTTAAAAAAGACAAAAGTGATTTTAACGATTTTAAAATCACTCTCAAACATGCCAAGTTCCTGACAATGGTTGAAGTTTGATTTTAATGTAGCCGCTGAGTTTTAGCCGTCATCCAAGTTGTCGAAATGTAACTCAGTCGCCGTAGAGTTTTAGCCATCATCGTCTGAGTTTTAGTCGTTGCTGTCAAAGTCTTCGCGCCTCTCTGCCTCTGTTGGTGCGCCGCCTTCGTTCAATCGGTTTGCCGTATGAAGCTTTCACGTCGCCATCGTTCGATGAAGCCAACAGTCCTCCGACATTCACTTGTTGATGGAGAAGCAGTCGTGAAGACAAACCATGCTTAACGAACCCATTAAAAGTATTTTTAACCCTACAAGTGAAAGTCAAACAACGGTTGGCTTCATCGAATGGCGGTGACGTGAAAGCTTCATACGGTGAACCGATCAAATAGAGGCGACACACCAACATATAGAGGCAGAGAGGCGTGAAAACTTCGACAACAATGACTAAAACTCTACAAGTGAAAGTTGAGATGGTTCCGAGATGTTTGCAAGACAAAAAATAGTAGCTAAAAACTCCATAAAACATGTGTAAAGCCTCTTGAATCACCTAAAACAATTATAGAATTGATTTGGGGTTGGACATTTGAAGATAACAAGTTACGAGATTTTAAAAAAAAAAAGTAACTAAAAAACTTGCTAAAACATGTGTAAAACCACCCTAACTCACTTAAAACAAGAATAAAATTAATTTGGAGTTATACATTTCAAGTTTGGAAGTTGCACCGAGAGGAGAAAAAAATTTAACCTAACTCAACCCAACATTAACATAAGAATAGGATTAGAGGACTAGAAAATCTGTATAAAAAAAAAATTCATAAAAACTTATCATAAATAAATTGAAGTTGAGAGAATATTCAAGAGTGGCTAAAAATTCGTAAGGCATGACAAGAGAGCTTGAGGGAAGATAAGTTGGAGAAAAATGAGAAAAAATGTGAGAGAAGAAGACTAAAGTAAAGTTATTTTGGAAAAGGAGGATAGAGTGAGTTTTTTTTTTTTTTTTTTTTTTTCATTTAAGGGTAATTTGGACTTTTCACATCAAACTTGTCCTAAAAATCTTTTTAGAGTTTTGTTAACTAAAGGACATTTTAGACCTTTTACATACTCATTTGTCCCAAAACTCAACATTTTGAAAAATCATCCCAAAATTCTTTAACACCCTATAAAAAGGGGAATTTTTAAAAATAGAAAAATAAGGAAACTATTTATACAAAATAGCAAAATTTTTAGATAATTGTGATAGATGCTGATAGGAGTCTATCAGTGATAGAAATGATAGAAGTCCATTACTGATAGATGCTGATAAAAATATATCAATGTCTATCCGTATTTTTTTTTTTTTTTGCTATTTTCTGTAAATAGTTTGAAAATTTTCTATTTATGAAAATTTTCTTAAAAATAAGGTTAAAAAACACTTTTTGTCCTTAAACTTTTATGAAAGTAACAATTTAGTCCTCGAATTTTGATTTGTAACGTTGTCCATGTACTTTCCATTTTGTAACAATCTAGTCTTTGAACTTTAGTATATAACAATGTAGTCCTTGTACTTTTAAATTTGTGACAATTTAGTCCCTAACGTAAAAAAATTCATCAAAATTATATGTTAATTTTTATTATTTTATGATGTAGACTTTATATTTTATAAAAATATTGAGTCTCTAATTAAGTTATTGGTTTATTTACGCAAAAAAATCTCATTAAATCTTAACCTTAATTTTTACCATAGGGACTAAATTGTTAAAAGTTTTAAAGTACATGGATTAAATTGTTACATAGTAAAGTTTAAGGACTAAACTGTTACAAAAATAAAAGTATAGGGACTAAATTGTTACAAACCAAAGTTCAAGGACTAAATTGTTACTTCTACGAAAGTTTAGGGACCAAAAGTAATTTTTAACCTAAAAATAATCATATATATAATATATTTTTTGGTAATGTCACATTTTATTTTTAGAAAGAAAAATTAGAAAAAAGAAAAAACCGTTCTGGCTGGCCGATCAGTCCCTTCCCTAAAGTTCTTCTCATTCGCAAAACCACATCACTTTCTTCTTCACATTCGATTTCAATCGAGCGTCCACCAGCATCAACAATGGCAGCAACCGAAGATACAAGTCACCATCAAGACGCAATCTTCTTCCTTTCACACAAGGGAATAAGTAAAAGGAAAAAGGAATCAATGACTCTTCATTTGCACAATCTGTCTCACTCTTTCCTGCCACTGCCTGTTCCTCACAGTGATTCCTTCCTTCGCATCCTTTAAAACAGGAACCCTTACCGATTTGTGCAAATAAGAGCAGTGGAGAAAGGTTAGATACTCATCGAATCTGCTCCATATGGAGATTTCTAGTGTTCGTTTATCATCTATTGAAATTGTAAGCTGTATCTCATGCTGTGTAGTGTTCGTGATTTGTTTATTGAAACTGAGAGTCAAATCTTCGTCTCTGTTTACATCATTTCTTGTCGCTTATGATGCTTTTCTGCCCCTATATAAATTGGCATTCCGAAACCTTGTTAGAACCATTCGCTTTCATAGTTGCAGAATACTTCCATATTTATCCTTCACAAGGGCCGGGCATAGCTCTGTCTCAACAAGGACAGAACCTCCTCCTCCTCCTCCTCCTCCTCCATTTGACCCAACTGAACCGTCTATTCCTATTGCTTACCCTATCAAAACACTCAAGGACCTGGAGGCCAGGGCCTACTTCAATTCATTTCACTACCCATTTAATATATCCACAGTTGCTCTTCAACCCGCACCATTGCCCGACAGGCGTAGGATTCTTGTTTGCCATGATATGGCTGGTGGATATAAAGATGATAAATGGATTCAGGGTGGAACTAACCCAGATGCTTATGCAATATGGCATTGGTATTTGATTGATATTTTTGTTTACTTCTCGCATGATTTGGTCACGCTTCCACCTCCATGTTGGACAAATACAGCTCACAGGCACGGTGTTAAGGTACCTACTCAGTACATCGATTGGTTTTACTGGTCCATACTTCTTTGTTTCCTTACTATAATTATTAGTTGAAGAGTTGGATTGTGTCTGAACTAGCCTACCATGGTTTGCTTGTACAACTTCTTATAATATTATGAAAAGAGTGCTCGGCTCATTTGATGCGGCCATACATTTTAGATAATGATGCATATTACAAACATATATAGGCATGATTTTGAAATGGTTAAGATTACATTTTTCATGCACTCCCAATTCCCAAATATGACCTTGATCATTCAAAAGAAAATTTAATGTTTGATTTTACATTTTTAAACATGGTTTTTATATAATCACAATTGATTTTGAATGATAATAACATGTTCTGGAGTGATTTTGAGTATGAGAAAAATGATTTTAGCTATTTCAAAATCATTCCCAAGCATGCTCCACTTCTCCTTAAATATAGTGCACATTGGTTTTTTGTATCTTTCGTTTCCTAAGGAATTTACTAGTAAATCATGAAACGTCGATCTTGAACAATTATTTGACATCATTTTCTATATAAATCAAATGAAGAATAAGAAAATAAAAGGAAAATTTTCACATATAGGAAAAATGTCAAACTATTTACAGAAAATAGCAAAAAAAAATATTGATAGACATTGATAGACTTCTATCAGCATCTATCAGCATCATTTCTATCATTGATAGACTTCTATCAGCGTTTATCACAACTATCTACAAATTTTGCTATTTTGTGTAAATAGTTTCCCTTATTTTTCTATTTTTAAAAATTCTTCAAAATAAAACATTGATGAAAATTTGAAAATGATTGAATTAGTAGAGATTTGTCCTGTTTTCCCCTTTTACTGTCATAATGATGTGTTAATTAAAATATTATAAATATTAATGTAATTAGAAAACATATATTTTGAATTCGGGATGTTTTCCAGATTTTCTTAGAAAGCTTTATGACTTGATGTTACCGTGAGAAATCAACTTAGACCAAAAAAAAAAAAAACCTGTTATTTTGCATCATATCCAGTTGATAATTTATAGATATCTATATAGCTATTTGTGAACAAGGGCAAGTTACTAAGTGGGGCTGCGATGGTGGTGCTATTTTAGCATTTACAAATTAATAGTGGTGTCGAATCTATAGGTACTAGGGACATTCATTGTGGAAGGAGGGGGAACAAATGTTCGGGATACCTTGCTTTCATCAAAGGATTCTGCTGAGATGTATGCGGAGCGCTTAACTGAGCTTGCTATTGCGTTGGGATTTGATGGATGGCTGGTAATTGCTTATAAAGTTTTCCTACCTAGACTGCATTTTTTGTACCTCATCGAAATGTTCATATGAATCCTATACTATAGCTTATTAGGTGTAAATACTTGTTTACAACATATTTTTTTTTCTGTTCTCCTTTTCTGAATTTTACAAGCTTGCGTGTATTTATGCACAATCAAGATTTGAATTCTGGATGAGCTTGAAAGCCATATAAATATGCTAATCAATGTCGGGTTTAAGAGTTACAATATTCTTTAGTTGTCCATCTATAAGATTTTACAAGGAAATTGAAATCTAAATAGTTGAACCTTAATCATAGGAAACAAAACTAATTCTTATGATAAATAAATAAATTAGATAGTGTGAAGGATATGAACTGATCCTTGATTTTTTATAGTTGTTTCTTCTCAATCAAAGTTTGTTCTTGCAGATGAATATGGAAATCTCCATGAGTTCTCAGCAAGTTACTCATCTGAAAGAATTTGTGAGCCATTTAACTCAGTCTATGCATTGTAAGCTACCTGGGTCTTTAGTTATATGGTATGTCCTAAGATATGTTATATTCTTAATTATTTGCATTTTGAGCTTATGTAATCTATTAAAACTGTTTACTTATGGACTTATCCCAAAAAAAAAAAAAACTGTTTACTTATGGGCAGGTATGACAGTGTAACCGTGGATGGTTACCTTTACTGGCAAAATGAATTGAATGAGAAAAATAAACCTTTCTTTGATATCTCGGATGGAATATTTGTAAACTACGGTTGGAATGTAAGAAATAAATTTCTTTCATAACTAATAAGAAATGTTAGTTATCATCTCATTTTATATTCTTTTGAAAAGATAACATCAGTGATCAGACAAAAACTTTCATCTGTCATCTTAGGAGGATACTCCTAAACGATCTGCTGCTGTTGCTGGAGAGAGAAAGCGTGATGTGTACATGGGCATTGATGTTTTTGGGAGGGGTACCTTTGGTGGTGGAGGATGGAATGTAAGCCTACTAACCCTATGAGGTGTATTGAGTATTGACATGTGTTATCACTAGTCAAAGCATCATAGTTAGCATAATTTAGACACCTTTACAGTTGAAAATATGATATCGTAACTGGTTAAATAATTCTGTTATCGAGGTAAGAACAATTGTATCTTTGCTCATGTAGCCTTTACACATATCTTTTCAACTTTCAAGTATAAAAAAATGTCGGGTTACTAGTTTTTTTTATTTTTTTTTAAAATTTATATATATATTGAGTTCAATTATTATCCCAAGCTTTAGAGTTGGTAGAGTTAATTTTTGAACAAAAATATGCTTACACATCAGACAGATGTTGCACTGGATGTTCTGAAAAGGGATGGTGTGTCAGCTGCCATATTTGCTCCTGGATGGGTGTATGAGCACGAGCAGGAAATAGATTTTCAGACTGCTCAAAATATGTAAGTTAATGATATGAAGATGGGATCATGTCGATGTCGTAGTATTCTACCATTGTCCACCCTTTTGAGGTTACTTTGAAGGATATAGTCCCTATGTGTTTTACCCTGGAAAATATGCTTTGCTGGTTAATGTTTCATTATATTTTACTTGACTCTTTGATATTTAGTCTGTTTTTGAACATTTAGTTGGTGCTATTAATTCTAGTTTTCCCATTGTCTTTTGGATGCTTGAAATTTATTGTCTCCAAGACGAAGTCTTGCTACCTTGCAATTATTCTGAATGTTGATATTCGCTAATTATATGATCATCAAAGCTCTTCAACGATTCTTCAATTTAAGATATTTCTCAAAGCTGGGATATTTTTATTTTTCCTCATTTTGTGAATTGTTATCTTTTTGTTCTTATCAGGGCCTTTTGTTTTGTTTTGTTATGTTTTTGGAAAGCTCTCTTGAACTTTTGTCCTATTGTCTTGTTCCTGCATATTTTTTTTTTTTTATATCCGTGAGTGTCCGGGCCAGCTTACGCGCACCTCGACTAATCTCACGGGACACCCACCTGACCCTACAACATTTAGGTGTCAATTTTCCCGTAGGATATTAAATCCTAGGTAGGTGGCCACCATGGATTGAACCCACAACCCCTTAGCTCTTTGGCCTTTTTTGGATGTTCCCACTACCACTAGGCCAACCCATGATGGTTCTTGTTCCTGCATTTTGAGCATTTATCTTTTTTCATTTTCTTTTGAAAAGTTTCTTATCCTTTTTTTTAAAAAAAAATGTCTTTTGTATGATGAGCTGTTAGGACTCGCCATTTATTATCTTCCTAAATATTTAATGAGGTTCAATTTAATCTACTTTGGACTCAGATTGTGGGGTCTTGTGAAGCAATCATGGGAAATAGTGCGAAGTTACCCAAAACTACTACCATTCTACTCAAATTTTGATCAGGTTAGAACTCTGCCAATCACGTCTTCCTTAAACATGTGCTTGAGCACTCTAATGGTTCTTAAATTTCAAGTATAGAGTGAGTGGAAGCGGCATTGGCCTAAAGGTTAGATGTCTTGGTAGTGGTTATAAGTCCATTATCATACTTTCATTCTCAAACTTTAACTGAAATGAAAAAATCCTAATAAATATATTTCAGATTCTTCATGATATTTTCTTTGGTATCTTCCAAAACACCGCTGATATATGTTTTGTTTATTTAAATCTAAATTTTGATTGTCTTATCACATAGTTGCGTTGTTAACATCCAAGTAATCCACCTACTTTCTAATTTGATATCAAGTAGATTTTGTATTGTTTTGAATGTATAAAATACCTGGCAAAAGAAATTGTTGAGTGTCTTATTGCTTGGATCAACTTCATTGGCATCTTGTCAAAATGTCATTAATCTGACAGCTACAAAAATGGTCTCTTGCATGAAAATTGGTCTCTTATTAATAGCTAGGTGATAAATATTATTGTTCAGTCAAACTCTATCTCTTTCCACGTTTCCAGGGTCATGGTTATCATGTTTCCATAGATGGAGTAAAAATATCAGATGCTTCTTGGAACAATTTGTCCAGTCAAAGCTTCCAGGTAAACAATGTATCTCTAAGAATTAGGATATTGAAAGGTTTTCTTTTCTTTAATCCTACTCTGCATATATTAAATAATTTTATTACTGGCATGTATCGAAGTCTCTGCCCCTGAAGGCATTAAAGGAGACCTGTTAGTTACCAATTTGAAATTCTCCTTTCTCAGCATTCGTAACTTCTTGCAGCCAATACTTGAGGTAACCGATGCATCAACTTCACGTTCTGTCCAAGCTTATTCAGAGTAAGTAGAAATGCCCGTACTATTCTATTTTTCAATGTGGAGCATTGATAGTAAATTACTACATTTGTTGGCCTTAGAATTCATTTCTCCACCCCCTTCATTTGTTTGTAATTGTTTGTTTTGTTTAATTAAATTATAAATATGAACTCAAAGTTCCCTTCGTCTCAATTCATGGATTTGCTAGTTTTGAGATAGTCTACAATGGTGGAGGAAGCATTGCATTCAAAGGGCCTCTCGAGCAAAATCACTACGCTATAATAAGACTCTTTCAAGGAGAGCTTGTTTTAGGGGATGTTCCTTTAGTAGTCATGCATTCTGTAAGTGAACACTTTATGTATTGAAGGTCTAGAAATAACAGGATTCTTTATACATTTAATTAAACCTTGGTCCACGACTTAATTTTTGCAGTCAACGTCGAACGGGGATTCTCAACTAGGCCTTTCATTGGAGTTCTTTTCTAGCACAAATAAGAGAAAAGTTTTACTTGCCTCCAGCATTGAAAAGCAATTCTCGACTGATTTCTTTGAAGTGATTGAGACAACTCCACTTGAAGTGCCTGGACTTTCTACTGATTGGTTCGTTTATGTGGGCAGAATTCAAATGAATGGATACAAACTGACAAATATAAATGTTGTCTGCTACAGATCAAGCCCTGAAACTGCTGCACCGAAACACAAATCTGGAGTGGTTAGGAAAAATAATACACTAGATTGCGGTTCATCGTCCGAATACTTTGCAGTGCTCGGCAATATCATTGTTCGATCTGTTGAGGAACCAGATCTTCCTCCTTCTAGTTCTTGGCTAGTTGAAAGTCTATATGTTAGAAGGACTACAAGTCCAGATGGAACAAAGACCCTTGACATTCACATCATTTGGAAGTTGAAAGATAGCAGTAACGATAAGGTATTTGAACACTACAATGTGTATGTCATGGAAGTAGCTGAGAAAGGCAAAAATGTCGGCAAATTACAAAATATTCCAGAGTATCTTGGGGTGGCACATGTAAAAGCTTTTTATGTCTCTAACCTTGCAGTTACTTCCAGCACCTCAGGTTTCAAATTTATAATCCAAGTTTGTGGAGTGGATGGGAGTGTCCAGAGATTGGAGGACTCTCCATTTCTCTATGTGAATGCCTGATAGTCAATAAGTTGGTGATGGTTTTGCTCAAGGAGTTGGAGTTGGGAGGAGTAGAGTTGTGTTTGGCCAAGAAGTTCGTCGACTCCACTACTAAAACTCGTTAATTTCATGTCTTATTAACTTCTTACATTATGGGTCGTATGACTAAACAACTATCTAAACTTCGCAACTTCATTCTTTGCTCAATAATTATGCATATTTAATGTATATCCTTGTGCTCTTGGTTGTTGGTTTAGTTTGTCGGGTTTTCTCCAAAGCATCTTGGTGTTGCTTTGTAGCTCTTCTTTCCTTTTTGGTCTTTGGCTGGCTTGGTGCTTTGCTTGTGGTATTTCCTACTTTTTCTTTCTTGGGTCTTTGTTTGGTTGGGTTCTTTTTGTACTTGGAGAGATTGTTTTTTTCCTTTTGGTTTTATTTGGCTTTGTGTTTGGCTGTATGCTTTGTTCTTTTCACTTCTGATTGGGGTTTGTATCCATCAATGTGTATATATATATAATTTTCATGGGCCTTTTGGGTACTAAAAGGAAAAGTATATTTCATTTTATTTTTGAACTAATCTTTAACATATTTGATATTACCATCTTTCATTAACATTCTACATTTGAAATCAATAAACGCCAAAACACAAATTGGTGATTCTGTATCTACTTTCATGACTATTTAAATTTGATCACCTCCACAATTCATTTCTTAATTTATCTTTCTCATTGATTGGTATCAAGTTTAGAATGTCGATTAAAATATCGAAGTCTTAATTTTAAAGGAAGTTTTTATCAAAATTTTGAAAAAATGTCGACTTCAATGGATATTTCTAGAATAATTGTAAAAAAAAATATTAAATATATTTATAGTTTTTAAACAAGTTAACATGTTTATTATTTTATATTATATTTACATTTGACATTTTGTTGCTTTTTTTTTTTTTTTATGTTTATGCATATTCCTATGATACAATGGAAATAATTGAACCCATAGTAACATAAAAATATCGATGAAGATTAAAAGTTGGAATGTTTTCAAATATAGGAAAATGAACCAAAATATTTTAAATATACTATCTGTGTTTATTTGTAGTCTATCGCGACACAGACACAGATAGTAATAGTAACTATCTTGTTATATTTGTAAATAGCTTAAGCAGTTTTGTCATTTAAAATAATTTTTCTTAAAAATTTATATATACATTTTTAGTCCCTAATTTTTTTCTAGAGAATATCTATTATCTTTAGTTTGTAGGTTTCGATTTGTTATATGCGCTTACCCACCCATTTTAATTTAGTTTTGATATGATTCAAAGCTTCAAAATACTGATTACATATTTATCTTTGAGTTTTGAGTTTTGAGTTTGATTAATTTTATTTAGACTTTTAAGTTTTAAAATTTAATAATTTTACCCTTGAATTCTCATATATTAATGCTCACTTTTAGTTCTTGATGTTAAGTTTCAAGTTAATTAATCTAAAGTAGGTAGTTAATATAAAATAATTATGATAGTAGTTCTTTTTTTTTTATTAATTTTAGTAGTGATAGAAAATTAATAAAAATAATTTACCAAACTACTTAATTTTTGTTACTCTTTCCATGTACAGATAGCATGTACAGACCTGCAAAAGGGAAAGATACCACCAAATTTTCACAGTGATTTCAAGATAAAAAGATAACCACTCCCCCTCTCTCACTAAAATACTTGGGTAGAGTCGAATTGCATCCAATAAAAATGTGTCGTCGAATTGCATCCAATAAAAACGTATCATGTAGTATTTATTATATTTTTAAACAATATATATATTTTTTAATTTTTCTGTAGGCATAAAAGAGATGGAACATGTATTAGTTGCAAGCTAGGCTACACATAATCATTCTCCTACTCCAAATATTTGGGTGTAGTCAGGTTATGCACCCATCTATTGTGGAGCCTAAAGTTACATTTAATAAACAACGTGTCATGTGACACTTCTAATTTTTTTAAAAAGATAATTTTGTTTTTATTTTTTTAAAAAGAAAGGAGAGCATGTATTAGGTGCAATCTAGGCTGTACCTAATCACTAAAATACTTAAAGTAGATAATCTATTGTGCAACTTAAGACTGCACCTAATAAAAACGTGCAACATGGCGCTTAATATTTTTAAAAAAATATTTTTTTTTGTTATTTTTACTGTGTGTATCAAAAAGAGGGAAACATGTATTAGGTGCAATCTAAGTTGAACCTAATCTCAAGTTCTGTACGGAAAATATGGTTGACAAGAGGAATAGCAAATTATAAATATTCATTTGAAAATATGACAAAATGTTTTCAAAATTGGAGAAATAACAAAATGATATTAATTAATAATTTCTAAATGTCAAAAGTACCCCCAACATATATTGACTTTTTTTTAAAAAAAAAAAAAAAAACTATACCCATTTTTTAAGCCTAACAAATTAGATTTAGGTTGTTTTTAAAATAGGATAAACCACCATATAATTTCTAATTTTGAGTTTCTGACTATAACTATTATTTATTATAATAATAACTCTTTATAATTAAAGATAATTTTTTTATAATTGAATGAAATTATATGGTTTTTATTTTTTTTATTACAAAAAGAATAATATATAGTCTATTCTCCCTTAAATCAAATATTTGTTGTTAAGTAGCGACAATTGTGTGAGTAATTAAAACAAATCAAAATAACCATATTTCAAAATCATTCTCAATTAAAATATAAATTCGAATTTAATTAGTAAAACGTGTTAAATATTTTTTTTCCTCACAATTAAAGTTACAAAATAAAAAGATTTAAGCGTTTGATAACCCTTAATTTTTGTTTGTGTAAATGAAGCTTATACTCCCAAAATACTCTATATTTACAAGATTTTTTTTTTTTTAATGTAAATAAAATCAATACACCGTTTGCAATTAAGAAACGAAAATACCCATGAAAAATCAGGAGGTTATTCAAAACGAAACTTTGCCAAGGTCCCAAAATTTAAACATCCTTAAAGTGAAGCTTTAGAAGAAGAGGTAATAACCCACCCACACTCATAAATAAGACTTTGAGTGATTGATCATGTTTTGTTCACAAATATTCCCCATAGTAGGTAAAGATATTGAAGAAAATCTTAGAGTATGTACTGCTAGACAACGAAAATGGTAAGAATACACTAACGTCAGGAGTTCGGTAGGTTAATATGATGTTGCTTCATGGGGATATTTAGTGAAGCTTCTTGGAAAAATGTGCCATGTGGCACTTTTTTATATTTGCTGTGTATATAAAAGAGAAGCATGTATTAGATGCAACCTAATCACTCCCCTTCTCTAAGGAAAATACTCAAGTGTAGTCGGGCTGCACCCATCTATTGTGAAAGCCTAAGGCTACATCCAATAAAAATGTGCCACGTGCCACTTATTATTTTTTAAGAAATATATATATATATTTCAGCGTGGAGGTTACACCTATTCACACCCATTCCCTAAGAAAAATACTAATGAAAATTATATACATGTTATTATATAATATAACAATTATATTTAAATATGATGTATGATCATGCTTTAACCTATGGTGGACTTTTAAACTATATGACATAATTTATGCAACACATAATTAATACTTATTTAATTATACATCACATGCATAAATTAAATTAAACAGCAAAAATAGATTAATTTTTGGCATCCTAATAAAATATAATTAAATTAATATAACTAGTTATATTAATTTAATTTTAAAATAAAACAAAATTACAATTTAATACAAGATTTCCCACATCCAGCAACAGCCCGCGCGCACATCACTTGAACTTCAACCGTCGGAGTGTCGCGGTGCTTAGAGACAACGTCGCAACGCTATAGAATTTTTCTACCCTCAAAGTTGCGGTGCAACAGCAAAGCGCCAATGCGCCTGCATCAAAAGCACCTTGGTGCTGCAACGCTGCGGCGTTGTTGCCAAATTCCTTGAGGCACTATCACACATCGCCGCGATGCCATTTCAAGCTTCAAAATTACTTTTGTTTATGGTGTTTTCCCTCTGTTCCAGTCCACCATTCACAACAAAATCTTCGCCTTGAACGACCCGAAATTACGGACTCGATTTACATAATATATGCCCAAAACAACGGGCCATGATTAAATCAAAGTAATAAAGTTGTAAATCTATTGCTAAAAACTGAAATTATCTATTTTGCAAAATCCTTATACATCACATGTACAAAAAACAACCCACCACTTTTCTATGTTAAATTCGAGATAGAATTAAAAGCAACAATGGCTCTGATACCAATTGTGATAAGCAAAAAAATTGGCAACAACAAGAACTAGAGCTAAGGGTCTTCTTGAAGCATTAAATGTTTACTTCCAAGCCAAGTCTCCAAGCTATATTGAAGGGTTGCAACTATTCGAGCTTCAAGACCAATCAAATGACACCATGAATTTGAAAATTCAGATTTATCTACACATTTAATACTAAATGTATCAATTTATTTTAATGTATTTACATTTATGATGGTTCATGCATGGAATTGAAGAGTTTTGTTTGAACCTAGACAAATAGATGAAAGGTTGTGACCTTTCCTAGTGACCTTTCAAATAGTATAAATGTTGATGTAATTTTGTCATTTAAAAAAGCAAGAGATGGAAATGTAGAATTTGGGTTTTAAACCTTGAAAGCTTTTAAGCTTTGTTTCTTGTGTGTTCTTGAGATAGAATGCATGAATATTTGGAGCATTCAAGTGAGGAGTGATCTATCTTGCTTGTGGAGTGCATTGAAGATCAAGGGTTGATGGGAGTTTTTTAACTTTGTCTGATCCTTGGTTTATTAGATCCATGCTCTAATAAGCTGGGATAGAGATAATATTTAGATCATATGGTAGCTATGTAGGATGATCTACTTTCTACATCGCTATTTCATTACGAAGTGAACCTAATTTAAGGTTTATGATGAGCAATGCTCCATCCTATCCAAATATAGTGGATCTCTATATTTCTCTACCAAAGATCTCAAATAAACATCAACAAGAGAAATTGAAAATAATACTGAGGTCGAAAGTAATAATGACAAAGAGGAAAATTTGGACCCATTTATCACCACAAATTTAGAAGAAGTTGAAATAGATGTTGATGAAAGTGATCTAGGGCAATCAATTCATGGATTTTATGGTGTTCATGATGTCCTTGAAACCTTTAATGAGATAGACTTGAACGAGATGAATATTGAACCTGATTCCAGCATTGAGAGACAAGATACTGGATCTGATTCTTTAAGTATGAGGATGGTATTTAACTCAAAGTTTGATTTAAAAAATGCAGTGAAAAGTTATTCAATTAGCTGTCATCAAAATTTTGAAGTCATTGAGTCAAAAAAGAACATTTGGGGTGTTAGGTGTAAGAGATGCGATAATGGTTGCACGTGGAGACTCCATGCATGTTGTCGTAAAAAATATGGTAAAATTAAAATTACAGAATATAATGATCCTCATTCTTATGTGTAGGCAAGAATGAGTCAAGATCACAGTCAATTAGACTTTAATTTGATTGCAGTTGAGGTGAGTAACATTGTTAAAAAAAAATCATCTGTTAATGTTAAAACATTACAAGACATTATATTAAAAAAAATGGATATTTTGTTAGTTATTGAAAAGTATGAGATGGAAGAAGAAAAAACAATTGCTAACAATTTTGGAGATTGGATTGAATTGTACAATTTGCTGACTGTGTTGATGAATATATTAGAAATGACCAATCCTGGTACAATTGTCTACTGTGTTGGGGTTGATGCCCTAAATCTCGTAGTCTTGTATTTTGTAAACTTGTATTGTACAAACTAAATTATTTATTTAATAAAACCACTTTATTTTCTTTGACATTTAGTTGCATTAACTAAAAAACTAATAAACTAATATCCTAGATTATTAGTAGTAACTAAACACGTATGTAGAGATATACAATTGGATCGTGTTTAAGTGATAACTTAATGATCTGTAGTAGAGATACCTTATCCTGGTAACACTATGGATACGACCCACTTTGTAATTGTTACAAGTGTTGTAAAGTGTCACAAACATTTATATCCTAAATGTTCATGTGGAGACATGTGAGTGGGGGTATCCTATATATGTGAGACATATATAAAACTAAACTGCAAAATGATTAGTCTCCCCTATTAACATTGTTACTTAATGAGACTTACATTTCACTAGGATGATCATAGGTGACTCGACCTTAATCCTGAGGCAGTTGTAAACTCCTGCTTGTGAGGGTAATTCTTTGATTTTGGAGATTTGTCCGAGCAGACAGTTGGAAACTCAATTGTACAAGAAGAAAATTCACGTCTTATGAATTGCTCCCTTAAGAGCTGATATCGGGTCATGAACAATGAGGTGCCTCACCTTCTCACTGGCCAAAGAGGGGTCTAGCTCATAGTTGGACTATCACTAAATTAATCATTAGAGGGATCAGTGGTACTTAAGGAGTTAGAGGTAACACAGAGGTAAAACTGTCGGTCTTTAGTGGAATGACCGACCGTTAATGAATGTTGATTAATTTAATTAAAGAGTTTAATTAATTAATCGTGTACCATTGGAGCTTCAAACTAATAGGTCCATTAGGTCCACTTGTTAGCTTATATAGATTAAGATGACGGTCAACTGTTTTGGTTTAATTTGAATTGTTAAAATTAAGTTAAGGGAATTAATGGTATGAGATACAATTAAATAATGTATATTGATCAATTATAATATAAAGTTGATTTTTATATGAAATGTAGAAATTAAACTTTATAATATACGTGAGAGAAATATTTGAATAAGATTCAAATATTAAATATTATATGAATGAGATTCATATAAAACTATATATTAAAAATAATGTGAATATGATTCGTATTAAGCTATAGGTTATGTGAGAGAAATTAGTTAAGTAGTAACTAATTATTATTATATATTAAATGAGATTTAATATATATAATTTAATTTAATTTATATTATTAATTTATTTAAATTAAAGAAAAGAAAATAATAACTCCCATTTAGGAGTTATTATCAACATGAAGTGAAAGTTTTTTTTTTTCTAGAATCCCTCCCCACTAACTCTCTTCATAATTCCTCCCTAATGAAGAAGGTAACTTCTTCTTCCTCCCTTTAAATAGACAAATGGAGACCACTCTCCAATGATTTTGATAACCTTGAGAATAGTGAGTGCTTTTCAGTGGTGTTGTCCCAATTTATTTTTTTCTCTTTGTGTACGTGAAGATTTTGTGATCTCAGAGGGTTTTTTTCAACGTGAAGAAGGAATTTCATCAAAGGTAAGTTTTTCTTTCCTCCCTTAAGTTCTTTTCCTTTTAAAAAAAGCATGTTGTTTATCCTGTTCTTTTTTATTTTCTCTGTTTTTTAAAATTCATAATTGGGTAATTGAAATCACAACGCGATAAATCTCTTCTTCTGGAAATTTAATTCCTTCACATTGGAGACGAAATGAGGTGGATGGTGATGACAGGATTGTCATGTTCAATAGCGTGTTTTGGTTATTCAGACTTGTTATTGAGGGTTTCAAGCCTTGTTGACCACTACTTCAAATTGATGGAACGCATTTATATGGGAAGTATGAAGAGAAATTGTTGATAGCTACCTCAATTGATGCAAATGGACATGTTTATCCAATTGGGTTTTCTATTGTACCAGAGGATAGCGCTAATCCATGGGGATGGTTCTTGAAAAATATATGGGATCACGTGGTACATGAAAGGAAGAAAATGTGTCTGATTACAAATAGACACAAGGGCATTATATCTGCCCTGCGAAACCCTAACAATGGTTGGGAAGATGCACACCACAGATTTTGCTTGTGACATGTTGTAGGTAATTTCAATGACAAATATAAGAATAGTATGTTGAAGAACATAGTGTATCGTGCAGGATCAAAGTATCAAGTTTGAAAGTTCAACGATTGTATGGCTAAACTTCAGAACGCGAACTCTAACTGTATAATGTTTTTTTGCTTCTATGGATCCTAAATAGTGGACCCAATCACTTGATAGCGGTCATCGCCACGGATGCTAACCACAAATGTGGCTGAATGTTATATTGTTTTTTTGAAAGGAGCCAAAAAGCTATCCATAACTGCACTAGTTCAAACAATATTCTATCAAACTATCTCCTATTTGTTATCCGTCGTGTAGAAATAAGAGTTGCACTTGAATCTGGAGAATGTTTCACGAGGTAAAGTATTCACTTAGTATAATATTATTAATGTTCGTATTGACTATTAAATCCAATAAATAATTTATGTCTATGTCATAGATATGCAATTAAGAAGTTAAGTCGTTGGGAAGTACGTGCAAATACACACAAAGTTAATATTTTTTATCAGAAGACATGACTGTATGATGTTACCACTGCAGTTAATCCAATAACACTGAAGGGTGGAACCACACATCGAGTAAAATTAAGTGAGAAGACTTGCACATGTAATAAATGGCATAGTTATGGAATTCCATGTTCTCATGTCATTGTTGCATGTAAAACCATTGGTCTTGATTACCTGTACTACATAGAAGACTACTACAACATCCCCACTTATTTGTCCTGCTATTCACCTCAGTTTGAGCCTATTATGATCGAAAGTGTTGGCCTGACTCCAACTTTCTCACTATCTATCCAAATGAGACCAGGGTAAGAAGTGTCGGTAGACTATGTACTTTCCGGATATACAACGAGATGGATTGGATGGAGGCAACCGTCAAGTCACGTTGTGGCATTTAACCTAACAGAAAATCATCATCGAAAAGGACATCATCGAAAAAGATGCCCTAATCGTGGTCGTAATGCGACATAGTAAATAGGAGTCATTGTTATTACACATGTTGAATGTAAACTATTTCCTTGATGATTTATACAAATTAAACATATTTGCTCCATAAATTATCAGTGTTAATTGTTACATCATATTAATTGTTATTATTAATTGCAATCTTATACAAATTGTTTGTATTAATTGTTATGTTGTTTAAATGACATTAGATAGACGGCGATATTAGCACAGGACTGTACGATTATTCGATTTTATACCTATAAGGTAGCCATCGATTTCGAGTTGTTTGGCAAGACGAGCATATCGATGCTATGCATTGTCGATGCTGAGAGACTATTATTCGGAGGCAGGAAGACGCAGACCCTCGTATTTTAAATTATTTACAAGCCTCTGGATTTTATGTTAGGTTATGTGTCCTAAAACTCGTAGTTTGTAAACAATGGACTTATTTATATAAAATGTTATTGAGGTTTATTCAGTAAAATTGTTATTGAATAAAGTGAATTGTGCAGTTAAGTAATTCTAAATCCAATAAACTAAGAACTCATGACTATTAGAATGAATATTTAAACTCTATGTAGATACATAAAAGTGGATCAAGTTCGAGTAAATAACCAAAATGGTCTACAGTATAGAGATAAGGTTGGGTACCTTGTCCTGAAGATACTATAGATGCAGCTCACTCTGTATTTGATATAGACGATGTGATCCTGAATCGTTCATGTGGAGACATGTGAGTGGGGGCGTCCTATGCAATGAGTTTGCATAAAGATCGGACCACAAAATAGTCACTGATACTTTATAAAGTCATTTACTGTTAACACTAACTATTTCAATTTGATGACCTAGGTAACTCGATCTTAATCTTGAGCTAACTATGGACTCCTATTTATTCGGTATTATCCTTAGATCTGCATGTGTGAGAGAGACCTGAGTTCGCCGACTCAATAAACCTCCCATTTCAGGGGTAAGACCGAATAGATAGTTGGGGGACATAGTTCTGCGAGAAGGAATTTACTCCTACCTGCTTCTAGGATTAGTAGATAGGTTGTTCTCTTAAGTGCTGACTGACTCCAGGACTTGAACAAAGGGACCCAGCTTCTCATTGGCCTGAGAGGGACTCAGTTTAGTGGTTGGGCCATAAACCAATTGTTCATTAGAGGATCAGTGGAACTTAAGGAACAAGATGTAGTTGTAGGGGTAAAATGATAATTTTGACCGAGCTATAATTACGAATAACCTGTGAATGATCGACTTACTAATCATGGTTATATCAAAGTGGACAGAAATATATCTATAATGAGGAGAGTGCAACTATGGGCTTTAGTGGAGTGTCTCGTTAGTTAACGAATGTTGGTTAACTAAGTTAAAGAGTTTAACTCGTTAATCTTTGTTCGTTGGAGCTCATCATTTGTAGGTCTATTAGGTCCCTCTGCTAGCTCATATCAGACTAAACCTTAGAACAACTTGGTGAAAAAATTTGAATCGTTCAAATTCGAATTAGGGAATAAACATTAAATTATATATGATATATTTAATGTTTGATCATTTAATTATGAATTAAATAATACTGAGAGTTGATAATATCTAAATATAATTTAAATATTATATGAATAGGAATTCATATACGAAAAATCGGCTTTTTTGAAAAAGTCGGGATTGGTGTTTTTTATTAAATTGTTTAATTAATTATTTAAAATTATTTTATTAAATTAAAATTAAATTCTGAAATAAATTTTATTTGAAAATGAATTTTGAATTGAATTTAGAAATTCAGTTTGTTGAATTTTGAAAATTCAAAATGTTTTTTGATATACAAGAATTGAAAAATCATTTTTTTGGTGGAATTCTTCAACTTGTGGTGTTTTATGATTCAATCCACTTATCTTAATCCTCCTTAAGTCACTCAATCTCAAGAATTTGGTGGCAATTCTTGATGCAATGTTGATTACATGTTAAACATCTATATATAAAAATTTAAATTGTTGAATTGGGTTAATGCAAGTTGTGAAATTGGTTGAATTTCACTAAAAAACACCAAGAACATCAAAACTCTCCAAAACTTGAAATTCCCTCGAATTCACCATAAATTCGAATCTCACCATCTATTCTAAGGTCGAAGATTAGTAGAGAAAACTCTAGTAGTAGTCCACGAGTCGCTCGTGATAAAAATCAACAAGAAATTTGGAGGAATTTGAAGCTACAAATGTTGTATTTCTATTTCTATGTTTTTCTCCAATTTTATGCATGATTAATCCTTAATATTGAAGCAATTAGAATGCAATTCGAACCAATTCTTTACAGCTGCGTGTTTGTACATCTTTCATTTTATGGAGTTTCATGCATTAAATTTATACAACTAGACTAGCATTTGATAACAACATTAGTTGAATGATGGCGACAAGGGACACATACATTCCACATGTTGCATGAGGAGTGTACAATTACTTTGAAGGATGTAGCCATCCAGTTTGGACTTTTGATTAATGGACGAGCATTGATCGGGCCACTTAACTATAATTGGGAACAAGTATGCTACAATCTGTTAGGAGTGACAACAAATGACAATGTTCTTCAAGGAGGTTGTCTTAGCCTACCATGGCTAGTCCAACAATTTAACAACTTCGCCTATCTACCAGTTGATGCTATGAAGAGCAACTCCAACGATATGCTCGAGCGTATGTTCTTACATTGATTGGAGGACTAGTATTTCCTGATAAATCCAACAGTAGAATGCACATATCTCTGTCTGCTAGTATATTTTAATGTTGCTGGGATGTATAGTTGGGGGGCTGATTGTCTTGCATAACTACATAGAAAGTTATGCAAATGTGCAGTTATTGACGACAACGACATAGCATGTCCTCTTGTGTTACTGCAAATTTGGGCATGAGATCGATTTTCTCTTCTAGCACTTCGACGACTCCACCAGTATGAGAATAATTTGGGTGATAGACCATTAATACTACGATATTCATTTTTAACTCATTAACATTTTATCTCTATATTTTATATTGTGACTTAATAACCACTAAAATTTGACTTTTAACTATTGTAGATGGAATGACGACTTCTCCATTATAAGAGTGCCTATGCATGTGTTAGTTCAATATAGATACATATTAGATGCACTTACCCCTAACCAAGTAAGATTATATTCATTTATATATTATCTATTAATAACGTTTCATTTTGTCGATTCACTAATGGATTTTGAAACGTATATAGATTATTTGGGAGTCATATAATCATTTAATCCGAAGATTGCTGCTGTATTGTCTCCAAGGTCATGAGAAATAGACATCCAGGTGTCCACTCATGTTTTTTTTTTTTTTTTTTGTAGTAGAGTGACATTACCCAGATCGTGTGATGCGTTAGTTTGGGAGGTTGCAACGAATTCTAGAATCTTGCGAAGACAGAGTGAGATTGGACTACATATTTGGCTCCTCAAATATCAATTTGGGAGAATCGTCAAAATTTGATTGTTAATGGACCTTTCATTAACAATGGTATAAATGTTGAGCCTGAGTACATTGAATGATATTCCAATATTTGCAAACGATACATAACGAAAGCAGGAGCATTGTATCACTTTTCAATATGAGTTTATTTTTTATTAGGATGATTTGATTTTATTGTTTAATTTTATGATTAACTGTTCTAATATATTTCAATTCTTTTTTAGCATTACTTTGCAAATATGCCAATATCTGAAAGAACAACTGCAATGATTAGAACGACTACAACGACCCTGCTTACACTCACATCATTATATAGAGTACGATATTTCGATGGTGATGTTCCCAACGAAGAACAAGGTGATCCTGCTAAACATCAGATTGATTAGGATGTTCCAATTGACATTAGGATGTTCCAATTCAACCTGATGTTTAGAATGAATATTCGACAACTTCAGTCGATCATTTTACAACTGGTTCCATGATACCAACACCGTCAACATTTGAACTTTTCCCAACAACCCTCAGTATGCTAAATATGGAAGAAGGCCAAACTTCACAGGCTCGTCTAGATGTCTATGATCAATAGGTGACATACCGACATCATAGTGAGAGTGTACAATTTACAGACGAGGGCCAACCATCAAATATAAGAAGTCATGGAGATCGTGGACATTATGTAACTTAACAAGGTCGATTTAGGCATAACATGAGATCTTTTTCTAGACAGGAACAAAAACTTTGTAGTTGTACTCTATAATTGTTAAAGTTTGAACTTTATTTTTGCATTAAGTTATATGAAAAATTAATTAATCAAACGAACATTTGTCAAATTAGCTTGACTATACTAAATTATAATTAAATAAAGCATATTCAACACATAAAATTAAAAAATAATTAAACACAAATTAAAAAATTAAGAAAAACCATTGAATTTAACAAAAGTATTACATCTAATTTAAAATTCGAGTTAAAGAAAATTAATATGGACGGTAAAAAAGAAAAAAATATATTAAAGCAACTTACTTTCTAAAAAGTTGAAAAAATATTAATTCTAAATTTAAGTTTAAAATCTTTGATAAAAATAAAGAAATGTTGAGAAGGGAAGAAAGAAGGCTAAACTTAACAAAAGAAAGAATTTTAAACAAAATGAATAAAAGAAGAAGAAATAAAAAGGGAAAATGCAAAAATAATAAGGAGGAAAGAATTTCTATGAAGAAAAAAAAATTTAAAGATAACAAAGGAAGAAAAAAAAGAATTTAAAGATATTAAAGGAAGAAAAAAAGAATTTTAAAGATATTAAAAGAAAAAAAAAGAAAAAAATAGTTTTAAATAAAGATATTAAAAGAAAAAAAGAGTTCTAAAGATAATAGAAGAAGAAAAAAGAGATAGTTTTAAAAGACGATAGAGGAAGAAAAAAGAGATAGTTTTAAAGATAATAGAGGATTTTTTTTTTTTAAAGATTAAAAAACAAAACAAAACTTGAATGCCTTTCTTCGAATACGTCTCTTGAATAGATGCATCCTAATGTGGCTGGTCGCCATAGATTCCAATCGAAAAAGCTGTAAAAAGTCAAGTAGAGACACATTCTAATAAGGAAAACAAATCTGCCCCATTTTCTAATTTTTTTTTGGAAAGTACCCTTTCAACCAATTTTTTTTTCTAAAAATACTACTATATCCAAATAACCCCAAATTCTGGATACAATAAAAATAAAAATGTTGTTTTCAGAATTTAGAATCACAAAATTCATAAACAATTTTTAGAAACAAAATTAAGGTTGTTTACCAAACACATATTCACACTCAATGAATATGAAAACATAAAACAGAATTCGGATTGCGAACCAAACAGACCCTAAGATCCTATTTGGTTCGCAATTCGAATTCTGTTTTATGTTTACAGATTCACTAAATTTTCAGCCAATATGTGTTGGGAAGGTAACTCAAATTCTGTTTTTGAGAACTATTTTCGAATTTTGTGATTCAATCGATGTAAATTCTGAAAATAATATTTTTATATTTTCATTACATCCAAAATTTGAATTTTAGAATTTAAAATACATAATTATATTAAATAAAGATAAAAACATTAAAAAATATAATTTTTGAATTCTGCTGTTAAACACGTATTTAAAAATATAAAATATAACTATATTTTCATTTAATCGCTTGTTTTTATATTTCTGTTTTTAAATTCTTTACCGAAACAAACCCTAATTTTCCCATAAATGGAAAGTTTGAGAAATTTATTTCATGTTTTTTAAATTTTAATTTAAAAACTTATTTGAGAGTGACACATTTACCAAATAAAGCGAATCAAATTGAAAGCTTATAAAAAAAAAAATCAATAAAAGAAAGAAAATTAAATCCCTCGTTTCCAGGAGAGAGAGAGTCAGAGAGAGAGACAAGTGTTGAACCCACTACGATTAGTGCTCAGAGAATCCCTCTCCTCTTCTGTGGCCGTCGCTAACGAAAAACCCTTTAAGAACCCTCGCCGGCGCCGGCGCTCCTTTTCTCAATAACATCTATCTCATCTACGCTTCCGCGGTTAGTGGTTCAAGCTCAAGCGTTTTGACCTTTTCTTTTTTCCTTTCGTAACGATTTGATTGATTCCATCTTCTTTCCCCTATTCATGTAAAGGATGTTTCAATTTCTATTGTTTGAGAACGGAAATAGCTGATCATTAGTTGTTTACAGGCGGAGTTGATCTTGCAGGCTAGCTAAATGGCTACTGCCGGGGAGATTACGGCTGCCGAGTTCCTGCAAGTATGTTTTTGTTTTCTTTGATTGTTGTTTTGTTTTTCTGGGGAATTTATAATGGAGTTTGAAAAGTTAATTTTAGTTTTCGGAAGGTAGATAATAGTTGTTTGTCTCGTATTCACTTTGCTAATGAAGACTTCAATTCTCTGCTTTTGGACAGGGTGGACGTAGGCAGAATTTGTTTTTGCAGAGCTATTCTCACTGTAAACGACGTGGGTTGTGGGGAATACTGCGCAGTTCAGCTGTGGGATCAGTTAATTCAAGCAGAAGATGTGTTCCTTTGAGATGTCGTGCATCGAGCAAAGCCAGAGCTGTGGACTGTAAGGTAGTCGCAAGTCCAGTAGATGAGGCCTCAAGCTTGGTTGAGAAGCCCACAACAGAGGTTATTCATTTCTTTCGGGTTCCTTTGATTCAGGAGAGTGCCACTTCTGAGCTTCTCAAGTCTGTCCAGGCAAAGATTTCTAATCAGATTGTTGGTCTGCAAACTGAGCAGTGTTTTAATATTGGGATTCAATATGAGATTTCAAATGATAAGCTATCTGTGCTTAGATGGCTTCTACAGGAAACTTATGAGCCTGAGAATTTGGGAACTGAGAGCTTTCTTGAGAAGAAGCAGCGGCAAGGACTGGATTCTGTTATAATTGAGGTTGGACCCCGCTTGTCTTTCACCACGGCCTGGTCCTCTAATGCTGTGTCTATTTGCCAAGCATGTGGATTAACAGAGGTGACACGAATGGAACGTTCCAGGAGGTATTTGTTGTATAGTAAAGGTGCATTAGAAGATCATCAGATTAATGAATTTTCTGCAATTGTTCATGATCGGATGACTGAATGTGTTTATGTTCAGAGGCTTAGGTCGTTTGCGACTAGTGTGATACCTGAAGAGTTTCGATTTGTGCCTGTTTTAGAGCGAGGCCGGAAGGCACTAGAGGAGATTAATCAGGAGATGGGATTAGCATTTGATGAACAAGATCTTCAATACTACACCAAACTTTTCAGTGAGGAAATAAAGCGAAATCCAACAACGGTGGAGTTGTTTGATATTGCTCAATCCAATAGTGAGCATAGCAGACATTGGTTTTTTACTGGAAAGCTTGTTATAGATGGAAAGCCTATGAGCCGAACACTCATGCAGATTGTGAAGAGCACCTTGAAGGCAAATCCTAACAATTCAGTGATTGGATTTAAGGATAATTCAAGTGCAATTCGAGGATTCTTGGCTAATCATTTGCGACCTGTTTATCCTGGTTCAACGAGCCCTTTAGAAGAAAGTAGTCGTGATCTTGATATTTTATTTACAGCTGAGACCCATAATTTTCCATGTGCAGTGGCTCCCTATCCTGGTGCGGAAACTGGTGTAGGAGGACGAATAAGGGATACTCATGCGACTGGGAAGGGGTCTTTTGTTGTGGCAGCTACAGCTGGTTATTGTGTAGGAAATCTCAATATGGAGGGGTCCTATGCCCCATGGGAAGATTCATCTTTTGCCTACCCGCCAAACTTGGCTTCACCTTTGAAGATCTTGATTGATGCAAGTAATGGTGCATCTGACTATGGTAACAAATTTGGGGAGCCATTAATTCAAGGCTATACTAGAACATTTGGAATGAGATTGCCAAGTGGTGAAAGACGAGAGTGGTTGAAGCCAATCATGTTCAGTGGAGCAATTGGCCAAATTGATCATATTCACATCTCAAAGGAAGAGCCTGACATTGGAATGTTGGTTGTGAAAATTGGAGGTCCTGCTTATCGCATTGGTATGGGAGGCGGGGCTGCATCGAGCATGGTTAGTGGTCAGAATGATGCAGAACTTGATTTTAATGCTGTGCAGCGTGGAGATGCTGAGATGGCACAAAAACTTTATCGTGTTGTTCGCGCTTGTGTTGAAATGGGGGAAAATAACCCAATTATTAGTATTCATGATCAAGGAGCTGGTGGCAATTGTAATGTTGTGAAGGAAATTATATATCCAAAAGGAGCTGAAATTGATATTCGAGCAATTGTTGTCGGTGACCATACAATGTCTGTGTTGGAGATTTGGGGTGCAGAATACCAAGAACAAGATGCTATTTTAGTTAAGCCTGAATGCCGGAGTTTGTTACAGTCAATTTGTGATAGAGAAAGGTTATCAATGGCTGTAATTGGCGTAATTAGTGGTCATGGTCGTTGTGTTTTAGTTGATAGTATTGCCACTAAAAAATGTATTTCAAAAGGACTTCCTCCACCTCCTCCTGCTGTGGATCTTGAGCTTGAGAAAGTACTTGGAGACATGCCTCAGAAAACTTTTGAATTCCAACGAGTTGTTCATGCTTTGGAGCCACTTGATATTGCTCCTGGAGTGACAGTGGCGGATTCTCTCAAGAGAGTGTTAAGGCTTCCATCAGTATGTTCAAAACGATTCTTAACTACAAAAGTAGATAGATGTGTAACTGGTCTTGTAGCTCAGCAACAAACAGTAGGTCCATTGCAGATTACCCTCGCAGATGTTGCAGTTATTGCACAATCTTATTCGGGCTTGACTGGAGGTGCATGTGCAATTGGGGAACAACCCATAAAAGGCCTACTTGATCCCAAAGCAATGGCTAGATTGGCAGTTGGAGAAGCACTCACTAATCTTGTTTGGGCTAAAATTTCTTGTTTTTCTGATGTTAAAGCAAGTGGAAACTGGATGTATGCAGCTAAGCTTGATGGGGAAGGGGCAGCCATGTACGATGCAGCTGTGGCTCTTTCGGAGGCTATGATTGAACTTGGCATAGCTATTGATGGAGGTAAAGATAGCCTGTCAATGGCAGCCCAAGCTGGTGGAGAGGTGGTCAAGGCTCCTGGAAATCTTGTAATTAGTGCTTATGTTACTTGTCCCGATATAACAAAAACTGTTACTCCTGATTTGAAGTTGGGGGATAATGGTGTTATCCTTCACATTGATTTGGGAAAGGGAGAGCGACGATTAGGTGGTTCAGCTCTTGCTCAGGCTTTTGACCAAATTGGGGATGTGTGTCCTGATCTTGATGACGTTCCTTACTTTAAAAGAGTTTTTGAGAGCATTCAAGACCTTCTTGCTAAAGAGCTAATCTCTGCTGGTCATGATATTAGTGATGGTGGCTTGCTGGTTTCTGCCTTGGAGATGGCATTTGCTGGAAATTGTGGCATCAGCTTGGACTTGACATCACGTGGGAAGAGTTTGTTCCAAACACTCTATGCGGAAGAGCTAGGACTCGTACTTGAGGTGAGCAAGGAGAATTTGGCTGTTGTAATGAGAGAGTTAACTTATGCAGGTGTTACTGCTGATATCATTGGACAAGTAACTACTACTCCTACCATTGAAGTCAAGGTTGATGAAGTGTCTCACTTGAATGAGGAAACTTATGTGCTTAGAGATATATGGGAGGCAACTAGTTTTGAGCTTGAAAAATTGCAAAGATTGGCTTCTTGTGTTGAATCTGAAAAGGAGGGACTGAAAGCCAGGCACGAACCTTCGTGGGAATTATCTTTTGTTCCTTCCTCTACGGATGAGAAGTATTCGTCTTCAGCTTTTAAACCCAAGGTAGCTGTAATTCGGGAGGAAGGGAGCAATGGAGACCGAGAAATGTCTGCTGCATTTTATGCTGCTGGTTTTGAACCATGGGATGTGACAATGTCCGATCTCTTGAATGGAAATATTACTTTACAGCAGTTCCGAGGAATAGTATTTGTTGGTGGTTTTAGTTATGCAGATGTGCTTGATTCTGCGAAAGGTTGGTCTGCTTCAATCCGATTCAACCAGCCCCTACTGAATCAATTTCAAGAGTTCTATAAACGAGCCGACACTTTTAGCCTTGGAGTTTGCAATGGGTGTCAGCTCATGGCTCTTTTAGGGTGGGTACCAGGCCCTCAAGTTGGTGGCGTGCATGGTGTTGGTGGGGATCCATCACAACCAAGGTTCATTCATAATGAATCAGGACGCTTTGAGTGTCGTTTCACAAGTGTGACCATAAAGGAGTCACCCTCTATAATGCTTAGGGGAATGGAAGGCAGTACTTTGGGTGTGTGGTCTGCCCATGGTGAGGGGAGAGCATACTTCCCTGATGATGGCATTCTCGACCGTCTTCTCCACTCTGACTTGGCTCCATTAAGATATTGTGATGACGATGGGAATCCAACTGAAGTTTACCCTTTCAATCTAAATGGATCTCCTTTGGGGGTTGCAGCAATTTGTTCTCCAGATGGAAGGCACCTTGCTATGATGCCTCATCCAGAACGTTGCTTCTTGATGTGGCAGTTTCCCTGGTATCCAAAGCAGTGGAATGTGAGCAAAGAAGGTCCTAGCCCATGGTTGCGGATGTTTCAAAATGCTCGAGAGTGGTGCTCCGAAGAGGCTTAATCTATCAATGAATCGATTTTCATGTATTGGACAATAAATTTTGGGACTTTTTTACCAATAATATTTGGATGCTTGGCATTTCATATGCCAATTTCAAAGTTGTCATTTCTCTAATTTTAGTGAATTCTGTTAATGGACAATTTTGTGATCAATATACCAAATATCTTACCGATAGCTTTTCAGCATAGCATGTCTATCAAATAATAGAAAAATGAACAAGAATGCACTAGATAATTTATTCTTGTTCAAGTTTTTCTTCCTTTTTTTTTTATTTTGTTCTTCAACTGGCCTCTGTTCAACCAATTTTCTTAATTGTTTTTCAGGATGCCAGCTTTTGAATTTCTGATTTATGTTGCTTTTATCTTTTACATTTGAAGAATGTGCAGGTTAACTTCTAGATGGGTCTCTTTGGCCATAACCTACTGAAATTGGCATGGTGAGGGCTAGGTCGTTGGATGCGCCAGTGGAATAGAACCCACATTGCCAAGATAGTTTTATCACTTTTAGTTATGAAGTGTTGAATGATGTGAACAGTTGGGACCTTATTTTCTGATTGGAAGTATAATTTGGCAGGCTTGATAGTTTTATCTTGACATCGCTTGCAAGACGTTTGCTTACGCCATTGGAGTTGCTTGTGGCGGCTTATTCTGAAGGTTGAAAGTGAGCAAAATATGTACCAGCCTACCAGGTTTCATATCCTTGTTGCAATAGTAGGATCCTCTTTTGTTACCCCATCTTTTCTTTAATATATTTCTGTTCATTTTACTTGGGATTCTTGAAAGAATTCTGGCTTGTGGTTGCTGAGCTCCATGATCAGATTATTGATTAGGGGTTGAGTTTGAATACCCGTTCTATTATCTTCAAAAGGTTAGCAAATGAAGGAAGGATGGCTCTATACCACAATAATCAATACAAAGATGATATAGATAGCAGGTATTGTTCTTTACCAATTAGCATGCATATGTTTATATACCACTTTTTGTGCTATTAATTTGGACTTTTTCTTCTCCTAAATATAAATTTGAGTATGTTAGAGTATTGTAAGACTCATGAGAGAGTAATTGTTGCAAATATTCCACATAAATAGAACGAATAGCTAGAGTCGGCCGTAGACTATTCACAATTGATGTTAATTATGACACATCTATCACATGATTCTGGTCAAAACCAAATTTTGTAATTGTGAAACCATCAGGCTGGTACGATGCACATATGTTTTAGCCTTTTAGGTTTGAAAAAAAAAGTCTGGATTGTAATATGCTGCACTGAACTGCACAACAAGAGGAAAAAGAGGGGCTATTCCATGGCTTCTTTGGTAGGAAAGAAATGCGAGGGTCTATTCTCATAAGTCATCTTCTTTTTCCTCTTTTTGTGATTTTGTACCGTTCACAACTTCTAGTTGGAGTGGTCAACTTTGTAACTATACTATACGCACCAATAAGACTGAAAGTGTAAAGAAAATTTGAGCCCAAACAATAATAGTAACTGAAAACAAACTGTATCTGAGGGTCTTCGTGGATGGTTGCTGTAAACAGAAAGGTTTTCGGAAAAAGAAAAGACAGGAAGGCAGTAGTGTTTTTTTTGCTCTTTGCCGTGGGTGTACTTTTACACTGAAGAAGAAGAAAAATCTTGCTGTTTTTCAGAGGTGTTTTTTCTTGGCTTTTTGTATGTGTGTGTTTTTTCTCCATTGAAAAGTTTGTAAGTTTTTGTAAGAGTAATTCGTGAGTCTTTTTTTCCTTGAGAGAAAAGTGATAGAAATCATTTTCAAGCGTTGTAAACTCATGGGTTCTTCTTCCAATCATTTTTAGTGGAACGTGCATCGGAAGCAGAGAACTGGATGTAGCTCACATTGGATAAATCAGTATAAATCGATGTCATCCCTCTTCACATAAATTTGGTTTAGTATTGTTCGTATTGCTTTGAAGCTTAGATTAGTTTATCAATTCTTTTAAGCCTGCAAATTTCAAATTGTTTATTCCGCTTTGTTTGGAATTTGAATATGATCTGGTATTGTTGGATAATATATATTGTTTGAATTTAGTCGCTTAATTTGGATTGATATAGTATTATTCCTATCAGAAAGATCTTTTTGAAACCAGTCCTTCAGAAAAGGGGATGGCGGGGATGCCTTATCCCCTTGCCCCTTGGGTTGTTTTATCGAAGCCTCATGCCGTTTGAATGACAACTTTTGTTTCTCATAACATATATATATATGCTGCACTGAACTCTCTCTCTTCTCTCATGTAACCTTCACAACTTTTATGTATAGAAGGGAAAGAAGGGAAAGAAAGCCTGTATATTTAGCAAGGCTGGCTGCTAGGAAACTAAACAATTCTTCCATTACAATGGCAGCTGTAGTTGGCTCTCTGTCTACAACCAAGGACGTTAACTTCAATCCTCAAGAGACACTCATACAGCTCCTTTCGAAGCTTTCTCGTGTTGGTTGTTTGAAGGTTAAAGCCAAGATACTTTGAAAGTGCCAGAGCTTCTTTGTTTGCCTTGGGGTATGGCCTTTGAATTCAAAACTAAGGCTTGTTTCTTTCAATAGTTTCTATGAAATTGAACCATCAATTACCTGCCTCTTTTTGGACTGCTTTATTTATAAATTTTGAATCGAAATCGCTGTTGTGCTAGTTGGACGTGGCAAGGTTCGCCCTGTCCCTGACCTCATTTTTCTTTTACTTTGCAATATATTGTTTATTTTTCTGAAAGAAAGACGTAAAATCCTCGAGTGGGTGAACCGGAGACTGATTGGCTGAGGAACAATAAAAGGAGATGGAGTTGATGAGCTAAAGCCAGAGAAAGAAATGGATTGGTTCACTTTGGAGCTGCCCCAGAAGATGTGAGGTAAATCAAGAACTTGCAATTTAAGCGATCTTATGTTTCACTCTTTAGAGAATATTTTGACTTTTTGAACAGTGATCGTCTTTGCTTGATTTTGATCATATTTGGATATAAATTGTGATGACTTAGATTTAAGATAATGGATAGGTACTGACTGTTACTCTAAAGTTTAGTATTTAAACTAAACTTCTCTTTCATTTTGAATACAATTTGAAGCATTTCAGAATTTAGACTTCTCTCTCAACTTGACACATCGCAAACATTATATTGTTTAATATGTATTAATCAATAGTTCAATAACTTTTTATTTATTTATTTTAAAAGTAGATTCTTTTAGATTTATTTTTATGATGCCTGATTATTGTTATATGATCACTTATCATCTTTCCCTTGTTTGATGAACTCTCCTAGTGGAGTATTTGTAGTGAGTTTTCTTAGTGCCTTGTACACACTGGAAATGCTCACAATGACATTCTTTGATTTACAGTATAGGGCATGTTTGGAAATGATTTTGAAATAGTTAAAATCACTTTTGTTAAAATCTCATAATTGGGGTTGAGGTTTTTTGGAACATGGGTCGTTCATATGATAGTTCGGACAAAACTGATGGCTTTTTTTCAATATGTCCGTCTTCTTGGCTGGGCCAGATGTGTATCAAATTGGAGAAGTTGTCTTTTTTGAAAAATGAACATGTTTTCATTTTATCCCAACTCTACCTGGACAAAAATTCAAAATTTTGAATTGTGACTCAAGAAAGTCTTTAGAAACCGCTCCTTTAAATTATTTCGCACTTCACTTTCATTTCTCTGCTTTTACTTTTGTCTCTCTCTCTAGGATTTGGAGCAGCCGTGGACCAAGAGATTGCTTCTAGTTGAAAAGGGTTTGGGCAAACCGTCGTGAATCGGTAAATTTTCCTTAATGTTCTTGTAGAATTTTAGCAATTAGAGCTGTTTTTGGATTGGGTTTTATTTATTTTGTTTAGGAATTTCATTCTTTGGTTTCTGTTAATGTTCTTAGAGAAAATATGTAGTTTGACATCTAAATTTCAAAAGATCATTTAAACTATTTTATCAACAAGATCTTGTAAAACCGGGAGAAAAGTGATGAGGGAGGGGGGGGGGGAGACATATTTGAAGTAGGTTTTGGTTTTGAAAGAGAATGAGTGTGGGAAATGTGTAAGTTAGGGTCTAACAACATGAACACATTATTTATAAAATGTGAACGAAGAAGCATATAAATTTTCTCGAGATGAATGGTTGATTGATGATAATTTCGAGAAATGTGGCGTGTGCTGTGCCAGAAAATTTGGGAATGCGGATGGGGAAATCCTGAACAATTCAGTGTACCATTTTCTTATCCTTCTACTATCACCTTCCATTTCAACTTTTGTGTGTAAATTTCCATTCAAACTTCAATAGTCCCAGTGGTGTGTTTTTTATGGTTAAATTTGAATGGTATAAAGCTTCGAAAGCTTGTGTTTTCAATAATGGAGATATTCTTTATTATGAGTTTTATAATTATGCATTTAGGTTTAAGTACATATTCAAACTTTTGGAATTTAGAAGTCAAGCTACACTTTTGCTTATAGGGAATTTATGCAATTTCTCTTTATTTAGGGTGCACTTTTTCCTTTTTTTTATTTTCTTATTGTTTTTTTTATTATTGAATTAAGTTTTCTTTCTCTAAGGTTGTGAACATTTTTTTTTGCCGATTTTGTTCACTTTTAACTTTTTTTTTTTTTAATGTTCGTGAGTGTCTAGGCTTACACACACTTCGACTAATCTCACGGGACAACCCGCTTGACCCTATAACATTTTGGTGTCAAGGAAACCCGTAGGATATTAAATCCTAGGTAGGTGGCCACCATGGATTGAACCTACTTATTCACTTTTAACTATTTTGATTTTACCAAAAAAAAACTTTTAACTATTTTGATACTAAACAAAGTGGCAATGTCCTGAATGTAATTGCCATTCCTATAATAGGAATATCTTCATGCTGATAGAATTTTTTCCAAACTAACTTCCAAATTGATCTGTAATTGTTGATCAGTTGGGCATGATTATTCTGACCTTTTGTTGTGATTGTGAGCCATTTATGACAAGATGTCTTTGACTATGGACCTATGGTTGATTGTGTGTAAGGCCACCAATACTTTTCAAGTATGGTTGCAGGGGCAAAGTGGGGAACGTGGGCTGAAAGGTTCTTAGAATAAGAGGAGGGGACCACTGAATTGTGTGTGAGAGTGAAGAGTGGGCAGTATATAAATAAAAGGTTAGTGGGGAGTGACGGGCATGCTTTTTGGTAAAGGATAGAGGGGGAATCAGCCCTCAGCTATCACAGTGTAGCTAGCAAGTTCGATTATCAATACAAATAGTAGTAAGGGATACCTTACATTGCGTTGCTAGCTTCGGTAGATATTATTGCTTAGATTTGTGTCACTTTGTGTGTCAATTTGATCATCTCATGTCTGCTTATGTTCCATTGTGTTGGGGGTTGTTTGTTATTTATCAGATTTTATTTTTAATTTTGTAATTGCTAAGACATTTGAATTACATAACTTCTACGAGATGGAGACTAGAAACTTTCATTGTGATAATTGTCTATTATTACTTTGGATTACGTTATTTTATTATTATTATTTTTTTTTTTGATATCCGTGAGTGTCCGGGCCAACTTACACGCACCTCGACTAAACTCACGGGACAACCCGCCTGACCCTACAATATTTGGTAGTCTTTGTATTTATTTTAGTATGACATACGAAATGATATGTCTTCTCATAAATGCCAAAAAGGTTCACTGTGATGTTTTCTACTAATACATGGGCAAAGAATTTTGCAAATTGTATGGGGATTTTATCCTCTGTTTCAGATGTGTATTAGCATTCTCTACACCTTAGAAAGTTTAATAAGACATTTAGTTGTTCTTTCGAAGTGTCGATAAAACTTTCATTTTCTCATCCAATGAGTAGTCTTTGTAAGGTATTGTAATATTGAAGTTGTTTGGTTTGAATTTTAAGGTGTGTGGTACAACAGACAAGTCTTTGGGCCGAGAAAAAATAGGTTAGTTGTATTGACACAATTTTTATTTTATTAATATAGGTGAAGTATAAACTCTGATTTAGTATCATAAGGGAAAATTACATTAGAGATAGAACTTAGACTTCTTTGAAAACTATAAACTCAAGATAATTAGTTTTAAAACTATCTTCAAAAAGACTGAATTGGATGCTTTAAATTGCAACTATATGACTCGAGGGACACATTTTAAAACGAAGTTCAGGCTCTTTTTGAAGTGTTATATGAGTATGCTTAAGAGTTTGGCTTTTATTGCACAGGCCTTGGTGATCAATCAAAATGATTGTATGAACTATGAAGCTTTCCAATTCCTTTTGTTTTATGACTCATTTTTTTAATTCAATTCACGGTTAGTGTGAGAGAGAGCTGGGAACTTGTAGGATTTTAGTTTTAGCTACTTTTTGTTTATGAACCATGTTTTATAAGCGACTTGTGATGCACTTTGCATTCTAGCTTCTTGTGATACCCAATTCCAGATGTCGAGCAACCTTAAATGTCATCGAAGGTTGTTAGAAGTGAAGGCTTCTATATGTCATTTAGACCCTTTTTAGAAACTTTTTACAGGTTTTCATAGTCAAGATCATACTTAAGGGTGTTTGTTTTACCAACATGAGTTGGTAAAAATTATCAACTCAATGTTTGGCCCACCAACTTTAAATGTTGGTGGAGTTGAGTTAGTTTTTGTACCAACTCATTTTAGGTCACCACAACTCTCCCTCTCTCCAATGTTTTCAATGGCCCCACCCATCGGTGACTACCGCTACCACACTCTGATGACATAGTCCGATGACCACCTTCGTGCGATCAACCCTGACGAACAACTCCAGACTCCGACAACCACCTTTGCACAAAGCAACTTCGGCTACATACTCCGACAACCATCTTCGCACGATCAACTCTGGGCTTTAGCAACTACCTCCGACGACAATTTCGATGACTACCTTTGCCAAGCAACTCCGACGATCACCTTCACATAAAAAGCAACTCCAACGACATACTTTGACTACCACGTTCACGTGATCAACTTCGAGTTCTGACAACCACCTCCGACAACTCCGGCGAAGAAAAAAATCATTAACCATAAAAATTGGAATTCATATTTCACAAATGGGCAAAAAAAAAAGAAGATAAAAATTGGTTTTTTTTAGTTAATATTTATGGTTGAGTTAAAATTAACTCAGAGTTAAAATTGAGGGTTAGAAGTAGAGAAAGTGTTCATTTTATTGGAATATGACATGTTTTTAAGGATGTGAATAAAATCATTATGCAATTAAGTGTTCAAATTGTGTGGTGAAAATATGTTATATTTTTCAAGAAGGAAAAACAAAAGGTTCGTTCAATTTTTAAGCTTCTTTAGTGTTCATGATTGAGGGTTAAGTATTTGTGAAAAGTTTTCATTTGTTTGAAATATGTTTGATATTTAGGAATGGAAAAAAATATGTTATTTAATTGAGTATTCAAAAATTAAATTCAAAATTTGTGTGGAGTATATGTTTATTCAGTAGGAATTTGTTATGTTTTAAGAATGGAAAAAAAATTAAGCATTTTTTGTGTTAAAAATTTTAGGAAAATATGTGTATAGTTGGAAACTTTAAAAAAATAACAAAACAAAAAAAAAATGATACAAAATCAATTTGTTTAGAAAAACTACACCAGATACCCAACTCAACTCAACTCAATTTTGCACTCCAAACACAAACTTTCTGACTCAACTCAACACCACAAGCACATACATTCCAACTCAACTCAACCCAATTCTGCACCCCAAACACAGATAATCTAACTTTCCTAACAATCTAACTCGCCACATAATTATTACCAATCCAACTCAACTCTGCGCGACAAATGCCCTCTTAGTGACTTTTAAGAACTTTGGTTTTGAGAGCTAAAGTGACATCTAGGCACTTTTGGAATTTTTTAGGTAGTTTTGAGAGACAAGTGATCCGTTGACACTTTTTAGGAACTTTGGATATGATTTTTGGTGGTTTTTCCCTTCAATTTGGTTGTATATCTTTTGTTATTCTCTTTTGCTTGTATCCTTATTGGTTATATTTTTCTCTCATTTGGGCATCTTTTATTTATTATTGTTCTCTCCTTATTGTGCTCTTTGGATATTTCATTTATCAATGAAATATTTCTTATAAAAAAAAAGGCACTTACGCACTTTTTAGGGACTTTTTATAAAAAAAAATGGTACTTGGCAGTTTTTAGGAGGTTTTGAGAGTCAAGTGCCACTTAGACACTTTTTAGATTGTTATGAGAGTCAAAGTGTTTCTTACGAACTTTTTAAAAATGTTGTAGATGTGGGTTTCATAGTCAAAATGACTAGATTTTTAGGTGATTATGAGAGTCAAAATGATACTTAGGCACTCTTTATGTTGTTTTGAGAGTCAAAATGACACTTAGGCATTGGTTAAGTTTTAAGAGTTAAAGTGTGACTTTTTTAGAACTTTTTATGTGGCTTTAATGATCAAAATGACACTTAAGACACTTTTTATGATATTTTAAGAATCAAAGTGTCACTTAAGCACTTTTATGTGATTTCTTTAGGTGTCTCTTAAGAAAATAATATATGGGAAAATGCTTCAGATGTGGTCAAACAAGACATATCCAACAATTGTCCTTCAAAGAAGACTCTAACCATCAGTGAAGAAGAAGCAACAATGGATGAGGAAGAGAATGACTCATTCGAGGAAGAACCTACTAACTACATAGAAGTTGATGGAGCATAACTTTTTTGAGTGGTTCAAAGGTTGCTACTGGCCCCTAAATTGAAACTCAACCACATCGCCATACCTTGTGTAAGATCCGCTGTACCATCAACGAAAAAATCTGTTACGTTATTATTGACAGTAGGAGTAGTGAAAATATTGTTTCCAAGACTTGTTGGTACGTGCATTGAATCTCAAAATAGAGTCGCCCCCAACCCCATATATGGTGAGTTGAATCAAAAAGGGGGAGAGACAAACCAAGCACCTTCATGATGTTGATAAATTAGGTTCTTCTCCCTTTTCTAATAAGTTTGTAGTAGTATATTTCGAAAATATTCTCATCTATAGTAAAACAAAAGAAGAACATCTTAAACATTTAAAATCTGTTTTTTCTAGTTTAGAAACTAACCAAGTATTCATAAATTCCTCAAAATGCTTATTCTTTAACTAGTGAAATATCATTTTTGGGTTTTATCATTGAAGAATTTGGTATTAAAGTTGATATTTTTAAAATTGAAGCTATAACTAATTGGCCTACCCCAACACCTGTAAAACAAGTTCAATCATTTTTCAGACTAGCTTCATTCTTGAAAGTTCATAAAAAACTTTAGCTCCATAACAACCATTTTTATTGATTGTCTTAAAAAAGGAGCCTTTAAATGGGAAATGCCTCAAGAACTTAGCTTCAAAAACCTTAAAACTCACTTATCTGAATACCTTGTTTTGCAATTTCTTGACTTTTCTATCTCATTTGAGGTAGCTGTTGATGCTTTAGGGATCGATATTGGAGGCCTGCTATCACAAAATAAACACCCTATAGAATATTTCAGTGAAAAATTAGGGGGATTAAAATCAAATTGGAGTACCTATGAACTTGAACTATATACCTTAATTAGAGCTCTTAAACAATGCGAATATTACTTTCTTTACAAAGAATTTAGATGGTCGTAAATATATATTCTTTTTGCAGCAGTCAAGGATACAAGATTGATAGGATAGTTAGATGTGGAGACTAGAGGATGCATCACATTTAAAAAGTGAAGACTAAAATATACATATTTATCTTAAAAACTAGAAAGCCAAAGTTACTTTTTTTTTTTTTTTTTAATGTAATTTGAAAACCATGGTGGCCCCATAAAAAATATATGGTTATTTATGTCTATGGATTGCTCTTTTAGTGATTAAAGTAGAGCACATTACGAACGACTCTTGAAATTTTATTTTGATGTAAATCCACTTGGTTACAGTAAATGTTTATATAATTGAAGTTGATTTTATAATTACATTTGTAACAATTAACAACTCATATAAAATATTATATAAACGATATACGACCGGATTAAAATTGGCTATCATGACGAAGTTAAAAATGTTATATACTTTTATAGTATTTTTTATTACTATAAAAATACAATTAAAAGTTAATCACAACATTTTTATGACTAAAAAAATGTTATTAATTTTTGTAATGCTATAAATTACTTTTATAATATTAGAATTATACAATGAAAAGCGAAATCTTCATAGCTTTTTTTTATAGTATTGAAAAAACGATATGGAAAGTCATGAACTTTCAATAAGATCGACTATGACAACATGCCTAAAACCACTACAAATAATAAGTTTTTTATAGCGTTTTTTATCGCTATAAAAAGAATACTATAAAAGACCTATAGCATGCCTTAAATTTACGTTGTCGAAAATTGACTTTTCATAACATTTTTTTATAGCGTTAAAAAATATGTTATAGAAAGATAGGAACTTTCAATAACATGAACTATGATAGTATTTAAAAAACGCCATGTAAAGTCTACCATAGCATTTTTTTTTTTTTTTTTTTTTTTTTTTTTTTTTTTAACATTATCTAATGTGGCATTTGTTGGATTGAAATTATTTTTTAGTTATTTTTATAAACTAAATTTATTTAAAATATATAATGTTAAAATGGTATATAACAAAATATCATATAAATTTTTCAATTAGATTAAATTATATGTAAATAACCTAATTTTAAGACATTATTAGTATAATGCATAATCTTAAGACATTTTCATAGAAACCCCACAAAAAAAAAAAAAAAACACAATTATTTAAATATTCAATAGACATTCGACAATTATTCTTTAAAACAAAGGCTTTCTACCCATACGACCTTATTAAATAGGCTTAATTATGCAATTGTCTAAACTTTCATACTTTTTACGTAAATAGTCTAATGGATTATTATTTTAAACAAAAATCTGACCCAATTTACTTTTTCAGCCCTCCTAACCATTTAGTTTTTTTATATAAAAAATATATAATAATATTAATAAAACGATACATATAAAGGAAGTTTCTCGCAGTTATGAACTTCCTAAAATAGTTTCTTTTAAAATCCTACACAAATAAGGAAAATTTTTCCAAAAATTCAAAAAATATTCCTCTCATAAACAAAAGCACAAATTGACAAGAAGCTTCAAATGAGAAAACAAAGTATAATTGATATACACAACACAATTTATTCAATATATATTTGATTTTTCTATAAATAAACTAGGGTATATTTGAAAAGTGCATGAACAAGATAATGTGTACAATATATCGTCTTATAAAATGAATATTAATATATGCGATGTATATTTATATTTTTCAGTATATTTGTAAATACACCAAAAATTAAATCATAGTATATGCAATGTATATTTACAATTTTCAGTATATTATCAATATATTTAGATCATGGTAAGCAATCGCTTCAACCCTATCAAAAGTGATCGCTACTTACTTTTTTTTGGTTTGAAGACATTCCTCTCCAACTGATTCCAAAATGATGCTTGAGCTCAAGTTCACTTAAGAAGGCGTAGTACTGCATTCTTGCTAACTTTGGTTGCTATGAACTTACTAGATATTGATAATATCTCGTAAGCTCATACCACATAAATAGATAAACAATGTTACACATAGTTCATAGTTCCATTTATTTCAAATAAATTGGAAAAGTAAGTACCTGTAATGCATGTGCAAATCCCCTTGATAGTATAACATGAGTCATATTTAGGATTTGACTGTCTCCTTAATTCATGCACCTCCTTCTTCCCACTCAATGATTTCTCTAGGCTTTCCAATGTTCGTTTAAATATGATAGATGACCAGTCATAGTGTCTGAAGACTTTGATACCATCGACGATCCAAAGACATTTACATCGAACTAGGTTTTCTTATCTTTTCCCGTCAACTCCATTTCGATGTACAATGACAATATCACCTTCACGACATCTTTGTCATTTGCAAAGGAGAACCCTTCAAATGCAGTCTCTCCACCTCTTTGCAGGTTTTGTCCTTATCTTTTGGGTTCTTGGGTCTAAACAAGAGGTGTCGTAGCCTCTCCTCACTAGTATCCCTTTCAATTCTTTTCTCAGTCAGCCACAACCTAGTGATCAAATTAAATCCTCTTGGATAAATGTTACCTTCTTCCCCAAGATATTGAAGCTTATGACATCTTCATCCTATCTTTGGTCTCCCTGAACAAAAAGTGATGGACTAGCTGTCCATTAAATACAAGGTCCACATCTAGACATGGACCAAAGCATGTTTTCCTAAATATGGTCATCTGCTGTTGGGATAGTTTATTCTTAATTAGGTCATTTGTTGTGTCAATGTGGGCCAAGGAAGACACAGTAACAGGAAAGTATTTATCATCATAGACTGAATGGACCATCTTAGCAATCTAGCAAACAGATAGATTCAAGTACTCAGTAACCACAAAGAATAAAAATACATAGCAATCGTTGAGCTTTTGGGTAACGATTGCTTAGTCATTGGTATGCGATCATGAAATAATTGATTTGTGATCGATTAGGTATTGGTAAGCGATCACAAAGTAATGGATCCACGATTGTGTAGAACAAGGTAGGTGACTGTCGAGTATATAATGCGTGATCATAAACCCTATACTAAGCGATTGTTGTCCCTATACTTAGCGAAAACATCTACTACATTCAGATTCTTCAGACACACAATCAGCTACTACATTCAGACAACAACAGAAGCTATAGACTATAGTACATTTAGACAGCAACGGAAAAAAAATCATCGTGTAAAATGAGAACAGTGGAAACGACCGAAGAAAAGGTGTCAAAATGCTCGGAGAATGATCGAAGAAGATGAGAAAAACTGAGAGCAACTGAGAGACCATTGCGTAAAAAGTGAGAGAAAATGAGGAGTAAATGAAAGAGTGCAACAGGATGAGAGATCACAAATGGTTAGAGAAAGTGAGAGAAGAATGTGAAAGAGCGTGTGGGTGGGAGGCTTTGATAGGTGTTTTAAAATTAAGGGTAAAAGTGATATTTCACATGTGAAAAAGGTAAAAAAAACAAACATATTTTCAATAAGAGGTCAATCATAAAGAAGTTTTTGATTTTTGGATAATTTTGGACAATGTTTCCTACTTTTCACACTGCTCCATCCGTTGAAGCAACTTGGTTGAGCAGCAATCTACAAGAATTCCATAAGACAAAAATGATTAAAAGAAACAATAGTTGAAGCAGCACTAGAATAAAAAATTTGCAAGCATGTTATTTGACTTCTCTTTCCATTTTCTTGACATTTTTTTTGTTTACATTACATGTTATGTGACTTTTTTTTTTTCATTTTAATAAAGATGTTAAGTAATTGAACGTTGTCAATGTCAAGAAATGTAGTTTTTTTTTTTTTTTTTTTTTTTTTTGTATAGTTCTAATCAGTGATGGACTATATTGCTAATGGACTATTATTAGCGATATAGTCTACCAATAATAGACTCCGAGAGCTAGATCTAAATTTTGCTATATTTACAATTTCTTTTACATTGTGCTATATTTGATAATACTTTGGGCCTAATTACTATATCCGTAGTTGCCTCAAATAATTTCTAATTTCAATTTTCTAGAATTTTCATATCAAAATACTCGTATAAAAATAAATATTTATGGGTAATTTGTTCGTATAAAATGACATCTATATGGCACTTAAGAAAGAATTCTAAATTTCAATGAGCATGCTTTGATTTCAATAATTTATTGACTACTTCCTTCAACTACTCCACTATCTTTAGACAAGTGAAGCATAGCAAAAAAATATCATATAGTATGGTGGTATGGAAAATTCTCCATATTACCTCCACTTATTACGTGTCACATCAACATACTTTTAAAAATATGGTGGGATCTACTTATATTAATGTGGGGTCCATAAATATTTATAAAGATAGATTTATAGTGTGAACACAATAAATATTACTAGTACTACGAGAGTACTGGAAATTTTTCTGTGAATCATCTATGCATTTCAAGGATGGTATATGAAGCCAATAATATGTTATACTGTATGATATGATTTAATGTTTGAAATTAAAAAACAAATGCATCAAAGCAATATTCAATTAAAGACTGCATTGGATATTGGACATCCATGAACTTTTTAGTTAAACTCTCCCTTTTTGACATTTGGTAGCATTCTTTTAATAATATTTTAATGTTTCAAAATCTTAATCTCTCTTTAAATTTATATTTTATTTCAATCTTTGAATTTAATATTTTTGGGGGTTAGCAGCTAGAATATTAATTAATTAACAAAATTAATTTGGATCTACTTTGAAACTTACCTCTTGATATTGACTTCTGGTAGAGTTCTATTCATCAAAATAGATAGGATAAATTTAAAAAAAAAGAAAAAAAAGAACAACATACCTATGTTAAGTTTAACCAAAGTTTATATTACTACAAAGTAATGTTTAAAAGTTGATATTTAAATATTATACAAGATATTTTAAGACAAGAGATTTAAGGTATTGTTTGTTGAGGATTTTATTTTTAATTTTGTGTTTTTAAAAATTGTGTTTGGTTACCTCACAATGTAATCACATTGTTTTTCATTTTCTTAAAAAGAATATTTGAATGCTTTAACTAATTTTAAAAACAAATACAAGTTTTGTTTTTATTTTATTTAGTTTTAAAAATTTTAAAAACATTTGTAAAAATCAAATAAATAAAAAAAAACAAAGAAATGATCATAGGTGGAAGTAAAGCTCTTATAAGCTTAATTTTCAATTATTAAAAATGAAAAACTAAAACCATCGTTGATAATTTGTTTGGTTTTTTGCTTGTAGTTTTTGAAAATTAAATTTATAAATGCAACATTAGTTTCACTTACCAGTTTATATTTTTGTTAGGTTATCTACTTTTTACAAGTACTTTTTAAATTCAAGCAAAGTTTTTTAAATTGAAAAAAATGTAGTGTTTAAGAAATTACATCGTGAATTTGACTAAGAGTTCAAAATTTTCTTCAAAAAGATGAGGTTAAATTGCAGATTTAGTCCATATGGTTTGAATAAAACTAGAATTTAGTCTCTATAATTTATAATTAGAATTTAGTCTTTGTGATTTGATAAAATTCTTGGTAGGAACTATTTATTAGGATTTTATCAAGGGTTGTTTTCAAATATAGAAAAATTAACCAAACTATTTACAAATATAGAAAAATTTTACAGTCTATCAGTGATAGACTGCGATAGAATTCTATCGTTTTCTATCACTCGAGCGATAGAATTTATTTGCTTGAGCGATAGAAAGCGAAAGAATTCTATCGCGATCTATCCCAGATAGACAGTAAAATTTTTCTATATTTGTAAATAGTTTGATATTTTTTCTATTTAGAATAATTTCCCTTTTATCAAATTAAGAGACTATTTGTTAGAATTTTATCAAACTATAAAAATTATTTATGATATATTATCCAATTTTAATGGCTAAATTCTAATCTTTAAAATCATAGGAACTAATAATTTTTTTTTTTCAAATTATAGGTACCAAATTATTTAAAAAAAGATAATTTTTAAAGTGAAATAATTATCCAATGTGAGTTAAATAATTATGAACATAGTGATTTGTTTATTTGCTTTTTCCAAATAAGGTGCTTAGTGGAATAGAGACAGAGAAACTAGTGATCACATACTCATTAATTAATGGCAAAAAGGATCTCAATTCCTATCACTTTTAAATTAAAAGTCAGATTCATTAAATTTCTTTCTTTCCTTTTTTTTTTTTTTTTTTTTCCAATTCTTAATTTCTCTTATTTTCGAAAAAGTCAAACCCATTTTAGGAATTGAAATTTGCAATGTTTGTCAACTATTTGACAATTCATTAAATTAATGGAAAACAAAGGGCAAAAGAGCAACCATATGTTATTATAATTTATGGTGTCTTATCAATAATATACAACACTATAAAGTAACTAGGAACTAGAAAGCATCTACTTCCTTTTTTCCATATTTAAAAACTCCACTAATGTTATTTCGATTAAAATATTATTTTTGTTTCTATACTTTAAATTTGGTTCAATTTTAATCATTGTACTTTCAATTATCAAATTTTAGTTTCTGTACTTTTAATAAATCTTAAATTTATTTTTTAATACTAATTTAATTTTTATTTTTTTTTAAAAAAAAACTTTGTGTTATCTATAGAATTTTTGCTATAAATCTTGAAAACATATTTTATTTTCTTACATGATAATTATTGTTATTTTTAAATCAATTTCAATAAAAATTAACTTTAAATAACTAAATTTAAGATTTATTGATAATACATGAACTAAAATTGAACAATTGAAAATATAAGGACTAAAATTGAACAAATTTCAAAGTATGAGATTGAAATGATATTTTAGTCCATTATTTTTTATCATATAAAAAAACAAGATACATCTTATTGAGAAAAACTACGAATAATTCTTACATCCAGATGGCTTTTTTTTTTATTTATTTATTATACTATAATATACAGGATTTAAGATTGGACTGATAGAAAATTTTGTATAATGGGTTACAACTTATGAGTAAACCTAGAAACAAACTAATGGTTTGAAGTTGAGACACATCAACCACTTTAAAAAAAATGTAGCAAACAATTGTGTAGAAAAAGAGTTGTAATCTTATTTTGGTTAGAAAATTTAAGTTATTATATATTTTAGGAGAATTTTTAAAAATAGAAAAATAAGGGAAACTATTTACACAAAATAGCAAAATTTTTAGATAGTTGTGATACACGCGGATAGAAGTCTACCAGGAACTATCAGTGATAGAATTATAGAAGTCTATCATTGATAGATGCTGATAGAAGTCTATCAATATCTATCATAATTTATTTATTTTTATATTTTTTTGCTATTTTCTGTAAATACTTTGACATTTTTTCTATCGGTGAAAATTTCCCTATATTTTAGTCTGCTAGAAAGTTTTAAAATCTCTCTATCTATTTTAGTCCCTAAACTGTAGTAACATAGCTATGAACCTAATTTAAATTTATATATCACTAATAGGATCCTTGAAATTTACAAATGTTTAGTATGTTCTTGAATATTATTTAATTTTGTAGTTATTAAGTCTCTATCCTATATTTTATCATATTAAAATTCACGAGCTGAAATGATTATTAGGGAAAAAATAATAATATTAATAATTATATTTTTACTGTGTCTTATAAGACTATAAACCTTTCAATTTTATACTTAATAAGTTCATGAATTTTTAAGAAGATTGAATATGACATGGATCTATAATACTTAAATTGAAAATTCAAAGACTTATTATAAATATTTAAAGTTTCAATGATTTGATCAGACACAAAAAAAAAAAAAAATTTCAAGCACCTATTAGATTTAAACTTAAAAATTTATAGACTAAACTAGTAAATTTGAAAAGTTTAGGAGGTAATATATAATAAATAATAAAGTTCGGATCAAAATAATTAGTTTTAAATTAAAACAGGGTTGTTTTCGAATATAAAAAAATTTCATTATCTATTGCTGATAAATAGTGAAAAATTTAATATATTTGTAAATAGTTTATTATTTTTTCTAGGAAAATTTTTAAATATAGAAAAATAAGAGAAACTATTTACACAAAATAACAAAACTTTTAAATAGTTCTGATAAATGCAGATAGAAGTCTATGAGGGTCTATCAGTGATAGAAATGATAGAAGTCTATCACTGATAGATGCTGATCGAAGTTTATCAATGTCTATCAGTGTTTTTTTTTTACTATTTTTTATAAATTATTTGACATTTTGTCTATTTCTGAAAATTTTCGATTCTTCTATTTATAATAAGTTTCCTTAAAAACAATGAAGTTATTAATAATTAGAGAAAAGAAAAGTATGAAAATGACAATGGAGAGAAAGTTGGATGTGATTAAGACCCAATAGAGAGAATGATATGAGATTGTAAAACAAACCAATTTGAAGGGTTTTGGACATATTATATGTGTGCTCGAGCCCTCAAAAGTGAGAAGGTTTTTCCACTCTCTCTTTTATTATTCTCCTAATTTACCCAAATCATAAACCAACTATCGAGGTTGATGGATATAGAAGAGGATATACAATTTTGTCTTCATATATATATATATAATGTATTTGGTTTTCTAGGGTTTTGTTTCTCATATGACAAATTAATTGTCAAAGTTTTCAATTGGGAGAAAATGGGGTGATTATTTTATAAGTTTAAATTTTTAAGTTTATTAGTGATTTAATGTAATGATGTGACTTTTTAAAGTTTGAACGTAACTTTTATTTCAACATTAAATTTTCAAAACTAATATCTTTTTGTCATTGAGAATTGAGATTTGAATTTTAGTTTCTATTTTCAGTCTTTTAAGGTTTTAGAAGTGAGTTGTTTGGTCTCCCAAGATTAGTTTGATTTCAAATTATTGATCTTAAAAATTGATATTAGTTTCTCATTGGTCATTGGATATATAGGATTGGCTATTAGTTGATCTAACAAAATGATCGTGATATGATATAGTTACCATAGGTTAATTAAGACTTTGCTAATATGTCTTTTTTTAAATGAGTTGGTTTTTTAAGGACTAATTCAAAACTAATTTCGAACTTTAAGAACCAATTATATATCAAATTTAAATATTAGCGATAATCAAACAATATGTCACTTTAATTTAAAATTTCAAGGACCAAATAGAAACAAAATTAAAATTTCTACAAAAGTTTTTTAGTTTTGGAAAATCTAGAGACTAAATAAAAACTAAGTTCTTATTTCATTGTCAGGAGGTGTATTTATTATGTATTGATTATGTTACAAGTTTGGTCTTCTAACTCTTAGAGAAATGTATTTATTTGGTCTCGAAATTTTGAAAAGTATATGATAGACTTCTCAACTTTCAATTTGTGTCTAATAATAATTCTCTGAAATTTAAAAAGAATCAAATTAAACCCTTAAACTTTTATTGGTCCATTAGATCCCTAAATTTTTAAATTCGTGCCAAATAGATATTCTTTATATTCAACATTTTAAAAAAAATTACAAACCTATGATTAATCCAATTAGATCCAAAGCAAAAGCATTTGATCACCTTTAATTTGTTTACAATTAAACTAAAATACAAAGATTAGGTATATAAATACCTCGAAATTAAGTGAAGATTGAATTTTTATCTTCACAAACTCTTCCTTGCTATAACTCCAGGTCTTAAGGATTTTTTTTTCTTGTAGAAAACTTTTTTCTTTGCACCGCATCATCATTAGGCTTTAAGCCATAAAGTTTATATTTATAGTGAGCTAGCTAGAGCAACTCTGATTATATATATATATATATAATCATCTTATTGAATGTATCTTAATACATTAAAACATTTTTTGATATTTAATATATCAAGTACAATAAAGATGTATCTCCTCATTTAATATATTAAATTTATTATATATTAATTTGAATGATTCAAATTTTCTTTCAATTACATTAACTAATTCTCTAATTGTTCATATATGAGCTAACAAGGAGATTTTATGGACTTACATATTATAAGCTCCAATGATACAAAATTATAAACCAAGTTCTTCTCGGACAAGTATGAAGGTGGGGCCCTATTATTTAACTTCCAAAATTAGCACTTAACTATATATCTAGTTACCCTTTATAGAAATATTTGAATTCCATCTCCAAAATTGTTGGTTAGCCCTAATAAGCAGAAATTCATAACTCACTTAGGATTAAGATCAAATTGCATATAATCATCTTGTGAAATATTAATCTCTCTTCAATCAACAGATTTATATATAGAGCTTAAATATTTCATGGTCTAGCTTATACAAACTCATTGTATAAGGATATCTCCACTCACCTGTCTTCACATGTATGATTTGGATTAAATCATTTGTAACAATTGCAAAGTGGGTCGTATTCATACCGTGGGGACTATTTATGAAAATTGTATCAAACTATACAAATTAAATTCTAATTAGAAACTAAATTATAACTTTTTCCAAATCACATAGGAACAAAATTTGTAGTTTAACCAATTCTAAAGTATAGAAGTTGACTAAGAATTCAAGTATTTTTTTTCAAGAAATGTAAAAACCATACTACAGAATTTAGGAGAAAACAAGCATTTAAAAAAAACGAAAAAGAAAACAAAAGCCAAAATAATTATCAAACAAGGTCTAAATTGTTACCAACTAAAGTTCAAATAACTAAGGCCTCCTTTGATAATGATTTAGTTTTTAGTTTTTAGTTTTTGAAATTTATACTAATTTTCCTCTCAATTTTCTTACCATGGTTTTCACATTTCTTAAAGAAACATTAGATATTTTAGTCAAATTCCAATCTTTTTAATAAAAAAAAAGTTCTAAAAACTATTTTTTTTTTTTTTTGTCATAATTCAGCTTAATTTTTTAAAACATTGTTAGAAAGTGAATAATAAAACAACATAATTTAAATATTATCGTCCGTTTGGAAAACAAATATTGTTTCATGGATATGGATATTTAAATATTTGAGATTTAAATGTTTAGGTTGTAAATATCTAGGATAATTAATGTCTGTGCTTGGATATACTAATAATTAATGTCCGATGTTTTGATTTACCAATTTTATATATAAAAATCAAAATTACTTAATTACTTAATTAAATGTAAAAGAACAATTAATGTAGTCATAAATTAATATAGTATTATTAAATATATTGTTATATTTTAATTAATTATTCGATCAATTAAAATAGCAATAAATGAATATTTTTTATGTTAAAAATTAATTAAACTTAATTAAATTATTTAATTTAATTACTAAAAATAATTAAATAAATATAATTTATTTAGAATATAATAATAAAGAAATAGTTAAGATAACATAAAATATTAGTGGCAAATGTATTAATTGAAATTTATTAAGTCTAAATACTATATTTATATTTAATAAAAGAGTAATTGTTTTAAATGGTAAAATTACTAGAAATATTTTTAAATGTAGCAAAATGTCATTGTCTATCAGTGATAGACAATGAAAGACTACTATCATCTATCACTGTCTATCAGTGGTAGACACTGATAGATGTCTAGCACTGTCTATCACTAATAAACGGTGATATTTTGCTATATTTGAAAATAAGTTGGCTCATTTTGCTATATTTGAAAATAACACTTAATAAAAGAGTTGAACTCAATAGTACTTGATTAATTGATATTAGTTTATTAATTAATTAAGCTATATTTTTATTGTTCATCTCACAAGTATAAAAATTCAACCTATTGAAGGGTGTTGATGCAAAATTTGGGACTGGGGAAACGCATCTAACTCTCACATGAAATCATCAATTGAATTTGTAATTCACGGAAAAGAGGACTTGCAAAACAAAGAAAAAGGCTTTATGCCTAAGTTATTAAGAGAATTATAAAATAGGGAAAAAGTAGTACTTCTCAATTACCTTTGATGGAGTCATGATGTATATTTATAGGGATTGAACCTAGAGTTTTATTATGACTAGGATATGAGTTTCCTAATCCTAAGCTAGGATCAAATCTCACCTGGGTCTCCTTCCCACGTGCAGCCCTCATTCGGGGAGATTTTGGTTGGATTGGCTCGGCTCGGCTCTGCTTGGATCAGGGCCGAGCCCGCGATTTGAGCTTTTGGCTCAAGCTATTTTTCTTCCTTTAATTCTATATGGTCCTCGCTTTTACCTGCGTGCCCTCTGGTCCAAAATCACCCTCAACAAAGGGTAGTAGAAACCCCATATTATATGGGTTTTAAAGTTCATTGGATAACAATTTCCTGTGTTTAAAAAATGGAATTATGTGAAACAAACAATGGTATTAAATTTTTATCTAAAATCATATGCCAAAACCTGTTAAACAAATAGGTAATTAGAGTAGTGTTTATAAACTTAAATTTAAAAATAATAAAAAACTAGAAAATGACAGAATTTTTCAAACTAAAAACAAAACTTATAAATTGTTAGTTTGTAAGGCTCTATTTAGTAATCATTTGGGTTTTTAAACTTAAGCTTACGAGTGTTCAAAAAATCTGATGACTCGAAAAACCCGATCAACCCAGGTTTAGGTTGGGTTATCAACTCATTTGAGTTTGGATGGGTTCGAATAAATGAAAAATTTATGGGTTGGGTTGGTTCATGAGTTCATCTAAAAAAACTCAACCCAACCTAACTCAAACTTAGTATTAATTTTAAAAAGTATGTTTTTTTTTAATTATGATACAATTATATATACACATATATTTATTTTATTTTTATTTAATATCATGATTTTTTTTTTTTTGAAAATTTATTCTCCAACCACCCCTAAACATAATTTTTTAGCACCTTGAAATGAAAAGAAAATTTTCATAATATAAATTGAAATTGAGTTGTTAATCTTAACGAAATATATGAAAATAAGTAAATAAAATTTGGAGAAATTGTATTGGGTGACGATTTAAGTTTAGGGTTTAGCAAACATAGCTCTAATTTTTTAAATTTTGCAAATATGACAAATATTTCACTTCCTCCAATCATGTTAGGAAGAATTTTTGGATATTTCTTAATTTTGTTTGGGCTTGGGCCAATCTTTCCACTATGTCTGGAAAGAAGAAAAAATAAAAACACGCTTACAGTTTGTGAGGTGATGCCTAACTGATATACTTATATTTTGTATATTAGTCAGTTGATACAACTATATATCTAACTGATCATTAAGTAATTTCATCACTGTGTTTATTTTTCTTATTTAATTTATTTTTTTATTTTATTTGTTTAGAATATTTTGAAAGTTTGTTAAATGTACTATATATTTTGTAGTGTTTATCTAACAACAATCAACATATAATCTATAACTTTTTTTTTTTGAAGTAAAGCAAATGTGTTTTATGTTATTATAAGTACGATATTCCAAATGCATCAGAAGTATATTAAGCCCAAGACATAAGTGTATTAGACATATATCAATAACTGCTTGAAGTAACACATGAGTGTATCAACGATACATCTAACCATCATGGATTGGCCTAGTGGTAGTGGGAACATCCAAAAAGAGCCAAAGGGCTAAGGGGTTGTGGGTTCAATTCATGGTGGCCACCTAACCAACCGTAAGTTGGGAGCTCCCCTCTCGTAGAGTCGATAAAGATTTAAATAAATGACCCAAGTAGCACGAACCAACCTAACTCAAATGTTTTATGATTGGGTTAAGTTGGGTTCATGACTATTTAATAAAGGTTTTGGGTTAAGAAAACTTACAACCCGAACAATTGAGTTTGGTCTAAAAAGTGTTTCAACCCCAACCCATCCCGACCCACGAACACCCCTATTAAGCTTATTTTCTCTTAATTTCCTACAATCTTTTACATTATTCTTAAGTAAAAGAGTTGAGTTCTAAACCAAAATATAATAACAGAAAAAATAAAAAACTATTTTTTTTTTTAGTTTTCAAAACTTGGCTTGGTTTTTGAAAACATATTAGTAAAAAGTATAAAACAAAGCAAGAAATTTAGAGATAAAAATGGTGTTTATAGGTTTAATTTTCAAAAACAAAAACTAAAAACTAAAGAGTATATGCAATGGGTAGGACTTTTAAGGTTAATAATGATGTGTATAACAATATTTTTAAAAAATTTGTAAATATAGCAAAATATATTCGTGATAAGCTCGTCTATCGGCGATAGAGGTGATGGTCGGTTTGGTTTTGTCGATTTTGGACCCAACCAAGAACCAAACTAAACCAATGGTTTTTAGTGAGAATGGATTCAAACCAATGTCCAATAAAGAACAAAACCAATCGATTGTTTTTATTTGGTTCTGTTTGTTATCAGTTTGGTTTCGATTTTTGGTATTTTCTTTTTTTCTTCCAAATTTTTATTTTTATTTCCACTTTTATTTTGAATTAATTCTTTTTGATAATTTTAAATTAACATCATGTCTTTTTTTTTAATAGATTGAAATTTGATAATCTTTTTGGAACTTTTTAAACAAGTGCCATAAAAATTAGTCTTTTTTTCTAAACAATAAATATATATGCACTATAATAAATAAAATACTAAAAGATACCTAATGTTAAAGTTTATTTTTAAAGATATATATATACTCTCCGTTCGGTTCGATTTTGATTTCTAAACCAATATGAACCCATACTTTTTGGTTTTCTCTAAACAAACTAATATGTCTAATTTTATTCTAAAAATCAAACCAAACCATTGTTTCGATTTGAATTAGTCTGATTGTTTGGTTTTCCAATTTTTTATTGCACTCCTAATAAGCAATATAGTCTATCATTGATAGACTCTAAAAACTAGATCTAAATTTTATATCTGCAAATTCTTTCACACTTTGTTACATCTATTAATACTTTAACTCTAATTATTATATTTACAACGATGCTAAAATTGAATAGTTATGAAATCGGCCTAAAATAACTATTTATCTTAGGGAGTAAGTTCCAAAACCGCCATGAGAAACAAATCTTAGTTGATTGTCTATTTGTTGCCATCTTTTTCAAACTTCATTTTGGCTTCACTTTAATATCTCTCTTTCATTTTAATTAAATGCATGAACCAAATCAGGTAATGTCAATGGACATTTTTTTTTTTAAATTATTATATTATTATTTAATTTTTTAACTTGCGGCTATTGATCTAATCAGTACACAATTCTCAGCCCATTGTGCGCATGACCTAAAACCCATTGCTTATTATTATTTTGAAACAAACTCACTCTTTTTCAGATTTGATTTTTTTATTTTAATTTTTGAAGATTAAGTCTATATACACTCCTTTTATTTCTAAAATTTTTATTTTTTTTATTTACTTTTTACTAATATTTTTAAAAATCAAACAACATTTAAAAACTAAAGAAATAGGTTTTAAAAATTTATTTTTGTTTTTAAAATTTGGCTTAGAATACAACTCTCGTACTTAAATAAGATGTAAATCATAGTAAAAAAATTGAAAAAAAATAAGTCTAGGCTTAAAAAAACTAAAAATAAAAAACGAAATAACTACTGGACGGAGACATATATTAGTTTTAGAAACCTCTACCACAGAACAAAAATGACAATTAGTGAAAAGAGGCAGTTTCTTATCTCATCTTAAATCAATCATTTTCTCTCTACCACTTTATAACTTATAATTTCATTCATCTTCAAGAATCATTGAACTTGTTACAATATGAGTCATATATTATTATTATTATTATTATTATTATTATTATTATTATTATTATTATTATCCTTTGATACTTATTAAAATTGCTACAATTTAATTGAGAGGTTTTAAATGGATAAGGGAAGATCTTTTTGGAAAAGCTAGATTATAGGATGATCATGATTTTGATGATCTCTCTTTTCTAATTTCAAGCTATATGAGATCATGTTTCTCTATGTGTTATATGTCTATGACATGCACATATGAGAATATGTCTTTGTTAAGAAACATTTTTTTATGGATCTTAAAAAAACTGATGTTAAATGATATGTATTAAATTTGCCTTCACTCATCAGTTTAAATTTTTGGGTCAATCGGTAATTTAATATGGTATCAGAGCAGGTGACCCAGAGAGGTATGTCTTCAAAATCTGTGTAATGTTATTTCCTCCCTAACTAATATTGATTTCCACTTGTTGGGTCTTCTTCATATTTCAAGTTTAACAAGTGAGGGGAGTGTTAGATGATATGAATATGGAATTCTTGTTATGTTATCTACACTTTTCTTACAAATATTTTTAAACTACAAGGTCAAATTTTAAAACTAAAGAAGTAGGATCCGTTTGGTAACCATTCGAGTTTTTCGTTGTTTATTTTCTTACAATTTTTCTTACAATTTCTTTACGTTTTTCATATTTTCTAAGAAAATATTTGACTTCATAGTCAAATTCTAGTAACAAAATCAAATATTTAAGATCTGGTTTGATGAAAATTTAGTTTTTGAAAATATTAGCTCATGAATGTTGCCTCTATTTATAAGTTTAATTTCTATGTTTTGTTATTCACTTTCTACTAACGTTTTTAAGAACTAAGCCAATTTAAGTACAAATTCAATTGTTTCTTTACCAAAGGTGAAAAATCATAATTGAAAAATTGGAAGGGAATAAAGCATAAATTTTTAAAACATAGAACTAGAAAACAAAATCATTATCAAACGAGCCCTAAAAACTACTCTTTTTTCTTCTTTAAAACATTCCCAAAAAGTAGGTAAACAAAATAAGCGGAAGTAATGTTTATAAACATAATTCTCAATAATCAAATGGGTTATCTCTAACGAGAGACAATAGTTCTTAAAAATAGTTTTTTTTTGTTTCTAAAATTTGTTAAGAATTCAAATGTTTTATTAAAAAATGAAAACTATGGGAAAGAAATGGTAAGAAAAAGAACATAATTTTCAAAAACTAAAAGCTAAAATTTTTATTTGTTTAGTTTTCAAAATTTAGGTTAGATTTTTTTAAAACATTCCTAAAAAGTAGATAACAAAACAAAGAAATGGATGAAAATAGGTTTATAAGCATAATTTTCAATAATCAAATGGTAATCTCAAAACGGAAGTTTTTAGAAACTATTCTTGTTTTTAAAATTGGACTAAAAAATTCAAATATTTTCTTTGAAAAGGTAAAAACATATATAGTAAGAAACTTGCAAAAAAATAATTAGAATTTAAAAAAACCCAAACCCAAACCGTTATCAATTTACCTTAATATTTAATATTCTAGATTAGCTACAAAATTTTGAGTGGAATTTTACACGTAGATATTTGATATAATGATTTTTATATATAATAGGAAAGAACATAGTAAAAAAATGGAAATGCTTCTTTCCTGTTGGGCTTTGACTTGTGAAATTGCTTCCACATTAATCAGACAAAGGAATCTTTCTTTTTAAGCCAGGTTGATGCCTTTTATTTTATTTCCCTATTTTTTCCAAAGAAAAAAAAAAACCTTTATTATTTACTTATCATTGATAATAATTCCTCTGATTTGACATATTTTTATAATAATGTAATTCAATTAATATAGAATTGGAGAGAGAAAGAATTGAGGGTTCCCATTCCCACGATTGGTCACATTCATTTCCTATACCCATTGTCCTCCACGTGAGCCAATGTGTCAAGTCTCTTACAAACAATGATTTATGATTGGTCACACGTGTCTGGTATTAATAAAGACCGAGAAAATTTACATCGTAATTATAAATAGTGAAAATTAAAAGATAATTTTTGAGTTTTACCACTAGTATCCCTCTTTTCGACCCTTTTTCTTATGGTTTCTTTATTATCTTCCACCACCATCTGTTTGTTTTTTTTTTCGATTAGAAAAGAGAGTGTCGAACATTTGACAGTTGAATGTTTGAAGTTTTTACTTTTTTTATTTTAGTACAATAGAGAGTAGAAAATTCGAACTACAGACCTCTGGTTAATAACACTCTCACATGTCTGTTGAGTTAAGTTCATTTTGACACTCTCACATGTCTGTTGAGTTAGATTCACTTTGACAGTTGAATGTTTGAAGTGATATCGTTTTTAGAATTGAAAATAATTTTACCCTCTCAAATTTGCTACTCTTGCAAATGGATACTTTAAGGTTATTGATGACTTAAATAATTATATTAGTTTTTTTATGATTAGAAATTTGAACATTTATTAATTATATATGGATATTTTTCAACATTAAAGACAAATTATGCCCTTTTTTTTATATAATTTTAAGCTCATATTTAACTTTAGATCAAAATATAAAATAAGGGGTAAATTAATTTCAAATCTTAAAACCATATTTTGGTTCTAATTTTTAAATTTATTTATAAGCTAGCAAATGAAAACATAGAGATTGAAACTCTAGACTGTACCCTAAATAATAAAAGTTTATGAGTTGAGTTATCACTAAAAACCCTCATTTGACAAAAATTTTATTTTAAATTTCTTAGTTTAACTAATTAATTATTTATTACTTATTGTATAGTTCACCCTCACGATCTCATTTTTTATTTTTGAGGTCACATATTATTTTCTTAAAAAAAAAACTCTTATAAACCTATCTTTCTCTCTCTAATATTCATTTTCCAATATCAATTTTTTTTTTGTAAAATAATAATAATAATATTAGTGAGGGAATGAGATGAAAAAGGAAAAAGTTATAATTATGACGATGATTTTATTTAAGAAACTATGTCATGTCCAAAAATGGTGTCATAAATTACATTGGGAGAGGAAGCAAAATTGAGGCACTGAGACGGCGGAGGAGACGGCGGCGGGAGTAGAAGAGAGGGGGATTTGTCATCGGAGTGGATCTGAGGGCAATTTGGGAAAACAGGGTGGTCTTGCTGCATTTGGATGCAAAGAATCTCAGCTTGAGCCACAGCCAATTGCATCTGTAGCTGCGAGACTTGATTTTGTAAGTACGAAATTGCCCCTACACAACCATAAACTGGGTCCCTCACTCTTGCACTTGCCTCATAAACTAAACTCATCACGGCGTCGCCTCTTTGCTGCACTGGCAGTTCCTGTTTCAATAATTAAATATTATTTATCAATATCAAAATTCATTCTTTTTCTTCTTTAAAGAAAAAAAAAAGAATTTATTGTTCTCTAATTGGTTTAATCTACTCGAAAAAGGGTTTCAAATTAGTAGAGAAAACTCCTATTTTAGTTTCGTTTTATAATTATTTTGTTTTTTATTTTTAATTTTTAAAAGTTATCTTCTTAATTTGTTTACTTAGGCTTAATTTAAAAAACAAAAATTATATTTTAAGAACTATTTTTTTAAAAAAAAAAATTAGCTTAGTTTTTTTTAAAAAAATCACTAAAACGTAAAAGAAGCTTTAATTAGGGAGAAAAATCTCATATTAATGAAGATATTAACAAAAACAGACGAAAATTAAATAATAGAGAAAACTTGTGTGTTAAATTGTTGGATACAGTTTGAATGGCAAAAACTCTTTTATAAGTTCATGAATTGTTTTTTTTTTTTTTTTTTTTGGAAAATATACTCAAAACCCAAAATCCGAAATCCGAAATAATGGAGAAGGTAAGGAAGAAGAAGAACCTGCAACATTTTGCTGACATTGCTAGCACCAAAAACTTTATGGACAAGAGCAAACTTGTGGGGGTCATCAGAGGGAAAATAGGGAGCAAAAATGCAGTCTTTGGCGCACCGTCGCCGGAGGAGTTTGCATGAGGCGCACGGCGAATTGCCACCCATTTTTTTCTTCCTTTTGTTCGCCGGAAAAAGAAACTTAGAGAGAGAAAGAGACGGCGGAGAGAGAGAGCTTTTTAGACTTAAACTTTGGGAGAGAGAGAGTTAATATTGTTGAAGAAGAAAGAGGTTGAAGAGTGTATATTTATAATGGGTGACCAACGTGTGTGAGCCCAAAGTGAGTGATTATTATTAAAATAAAAAATAGATTAATTATAATTAATTGCCCAAGAGAAAGAGTGATAATAATTACTTAATAATGGGTTTTTTTTCTTAATAATTTGGTGAGTACTATTTGAGATATTTACTTAGACTATTTTTTAACTTAGCTCGACGGTAATTGATATGATTTTTTTCTCTAAAGGTCGAAGGTTTCATCCTCATTCTCACAATTGTTGTATTAAAAAAAAATACATATTCAAAATACTTTAATATTTTCTCCCTCTTCAAGCGTCTAACACTAGCTATGTGATTCTGAAGAAATTTGTCCACTCCCAATCATGAGATCGAGAGCTTGCTCTTCATATATATCCCAAGGCACGTGTCATTCAGGGCACAAATTAAATATAAATATGAGCCAGCTTGATAGAGTTATTAATTACTTACTTGTTGCTCCAAGGACAACATAATCTCTGTCTATCTTTAAATTAGTATGATATTTGTTCACTTTGGTCATAAATTCTCACAACTCTACTTCATTTTGGAACCACTCAAAAGATCTCATACTAATAGAGATGACAAAATTCAAGTGTAATATAGCACCAAAACTTTCAATTTTGTGTCAATAATTTATTGGCTTAAAAAAATGTAGAATAGGTCAATAACCTATTTGACACAACTAAAAATTCACGAACCTATTGAAAACAAAACAAAGTTTGCATAAGTTCAATGGCCAAATTAATACAAATTTCAAAATTCAGGGACTAAACGTGTAATCAATTTTTCTTTTATACTTATTTTTACTTTTGGAAAAAAAAATCTTTTTGATCCTTAGGTTTTGGGTTTAGTTTCTATTTGTTTCCTAGTTTTAAAATGTTACGCTTATAGTTTTTTGAGTTTGGTTTCAATTTAATCGACCCAAAGTTTCAAAATGTTATAATTTCACCCTTGAAATTTGAGTTTTATTTCAATTTGGTCCCTAAACTTTTAAGATTTATACTTTTAACCTTTATTTTTTACTAAATACTCACTTTTCGTCTTTAGTGGTAATGTTTATTAGTTAATTTAAAAGAATTACAATCAATTAAGTTCCACTATTTTTCATCAGTAATGAAATAAAATTTAAAAGTTCACTTCATTTAAATTAATTAATAGACATTAACACCAAAGACTTAAAATTGAATATTTATTGAAAAATCAAGGTTAGAAGTATAAATCTTGAAACTTAGTGTTGAAAAAATAACAAATATTTAATTATTATTTCATTAATGGCAGTTTTGTAAATAATGCCCAATGGTATTTTTGCAATTATTTCATCTTCTTCTTTTCGTTAGGGTTTCTTATTGGGCTTAGCATATAAATAGAAGAGAAAGGAGAAATCTATTGTAGCTGCCGTTTTTTACAAACACACACAGAGAGGGAGAGATCGAAACCGAGAGAGAGGGAGACCGAGAGATTAGAAACCGGAAATCACAGAGAGGGAGTCGCTGGCGTCCGTGAGACTCGTCTTCGCCGGAATCGTTGAGTGGCCGTGAAGACTGTGTTCGTCGCCGGTTCTGTGGGTCTGCTCGCGTGCGACAACTGGTCGAAAACTGCTGTCAGTTTTCGTTTGTAGTCTTGTTCAGCTCCGTTTCTGATCAGCTGAAGCATGGGTCTCAGCGTTTCGATTGTAGTTGCAGATCTGTGGATTTTAATTCCGACGATAAAGTCGGTATTAAGCGGTATTGCTCAAGCAAATTAGTCTCGGTCAAGAGACGGAAGGTTTGTGAATTTGCTGTTCTTGGAGGATAAATTACAGAATATTATTCTTGAAATATCTCTGTAATTTGTGACTGTTGATTCATAATAAAAGTATCAAGCTGGTTCTCAAAGTGGATGTAGATCAAATTGATCGAACCACTATAAATTCTTGTGTCTCTATTATTATCGCTTTTAAGTTTACTGACGATTTGCATTCTTGTTTGGGCATTGGGTTAAGTTTCCACACACAATTTTCATAACAAGTGGTATCAGAGCGAGGTTTGCAGTAGTGTGTGATGGCTTCATTGTCGACACGGTTCGAACTGGTAAGGTTTGACGGAAAGGGTGACTTCGGTTTATGGAGGAAAAAGATTAGGGCACTTTTAGTACAACAAAAGGTAGCCAAAATCTTAGATGAATCTTCACTTCCGCCAACGATTACAGAAGCTGAGAAAAAGGAGATGGATGAGCTAGCTTATTCAACCATAATTCTCTATCTGTCAGATGGAGTGTTCAGGCTAACTGATGAGGCAAATACTACTGCGGAGTTGTGGAAAAAGCTAGAGAGTCTTTACTTGACTAAATCATTGCCAAGTAAATTATATCTAAAAGAGAAATTTTTTGGATATAAGATGGACCAGAGTAAAGGCTTGGAAGAAAACCTAGAGGAATTTCAGAAGATTGTGGTTGATCTCAGTAACATCGGTGAGAAGGTGTCAGATGAAAATCAAGCAGTTATTCTTCTAAATTCATTGCCTGAATCGTTTCGAGAAGTTAAGGCAGCAATTAAATATGGACGAGATTCCTTGTCCATGGATATTGTGTTGGATGCCTTAAGGACTAGAAATCTTGAAATAAAAAAAGAACGCAAGGATGACGAGCAACTCATGGCCAGAGGGAGAAGTGAGAAAAAGAATAATAAAGGCAGAGAGCAGAGATCTAGGTCAAAGTCCAAAGAGAAGGTAAGAAAGTGTTTTCTATGCCATAAGGAAGGACACTTTATGAGAATCTGCCCTTTGAACAAGAACAGTGAAGCATCAAGCAACAATCATACAGGTGAATCAAGTTCTGCAAATGTTGCTGATGGGTATGATTCAGCAGAGGCATGGATGGTATCCAAATGGAATATACAAGATGCTTGGATCATGGATTCAGGGTGCACGTATCACATGACTCCTAATCGAGATTTTTTGACTGACTTTCAGGAAATTGATGGGGGAAAAGTTTTGTTGGGTGATAACGGTACCTGTGACGTAAAAGGAATTGGGTCAGTTCAGATAACAACACATGATGGGTTAGTTAAATCCCTTACTGATGTAAGGTATGTTCCAGAACTCAAACGGAATCTGATTTCTCTGGGTGAATTAGACAGAGCAGGGTATTCATATAAGTCAGAGAATGGAGTTCTGAAGGTATCCAAGGGTTCTTTAGTAAAACTGAAGGGAACCTTGAAGAATGGCCTATATGTGTTGGAAGGGACTGCAGTTTCAGGTAGTGCTGCTGTTACATCAGGGAAAGAAACTGATATGTCTATGCTATGGCATAAAAGGTTAGCTCATGTGAGTGAAAGAGCTCTACATGCTCTTTCACAACAAGGTTTACTTGGAGGCGCTAAGATTGATGAACTCCCATTTTGTGAACATTGCATAATGGGAAAGTCTACCAGAGTGAAGTTTGGGAAAGGGAAACATTCTACCAAGGGCATACTAGACTATGTTCACTTAGATTTGTGGGGTCCTACTAAAGTACCTTCTATGGGAGGTTCTAGATACTTCATATCAATCATTGATGATTTTTCAAGGAAGGCGTGGATATATCCACTCAAACAGAAGGATGAAGCTTTTGAGAAATTTCGTGAATGGATGAAACTGGTTGAGAACCAAACAGGTAGGAAGGTCAAATACTTGAGGACAGATAATGGTTTGGAATTTGTTAATCACAAATTCAATTCCTTCTGCAAATCTAAGGGGATCACGAGACATTTTTCTGTTACGTACATTCTGCAGCAGAATGGCTTAGCAGAAAGGTTCAACAGAACATTAATTGAGCGGGCAAGATGTCTCATGATAAATGCATCATTACCCCCAAAGTTTTGGGGGGAAGCTACCTAAACAGCCTGTTATCTCATTAATAGGAGTCCATCGTCTGCCTTAGACTTAAAGACTCCTCAAGAGATATGGTCAGGAAAAGCTCCAAGTTTGGATCATCTCAGAGTGTTTGGATGTTCAGCCTATACTCATGTGAAGGAAGGAAAGCTGAACAAAAGGGCACTGAAATGTATGTTTATTGGCTATCCTCCAGGTGTTAAAGGATATAAGCTTTGGTGCTTAGAAGAGGGCATGAATAAATGTATCATCAGCAGAGATGTGACTTTTAATGAGACAGAGATGTCGTTTTATGTCAGAGAACAGGGAAAATAGCAGTCAGTTGAACATGTTGAGGCAGAAGTCAGAATAGATTCTGAAGCACGACCATCAGCTACTTCAGGTGAATCTAGTGGTGGATCACCACTGGTTTCACAGACAGAGTCTTCACAGCAGTCAGGTTCTGATGGTGGACAGTCTCAACAGGTGAGAACTTTGGTTGATGAGGGAGCTTTCACTGATGAAAGCTCAAGTAACAATGACCTACAGAATTATCAGCTTACATGTGACAGGCCTCAGAGGGTGAGACATGCTCCAGCAAGGTATGGCTATGCTGATTTAGTTGCTTTTGCCCTTACATGTGCAGCTGATAATATTGAAGTTGAGCCTCTTACTTTTGAGGAGGCAATTGCATCTGATTCAAAAGAACAGTGGAAAGAAGCTATGGAAGAAGAATTGTTCTCATTGCAGAAGAATCAGACATGGTCATTGGTTCCTAAGCCTCCTAAACAGAAACTCATTCAGTCAAAGTGGATTTATAAAATCAAGCCAGGCACAGGAGGCGACAGTAAGCCTAGGTATAAGGCTAGGCTAGTAGCCAAGGGCTATACACAGAGGGAGGAAGTTGACTTTCATGAGATTTTCTCTCCAGTGGTGAGGCATTCGTCCATTCGTTTGATATTATCTATTGCTGTTCACTTTGATATGTTTCTTGAACAGATGGACGTCACCACAACATTCCTTCATGGAGAATTGGATGAGGTGATCTACATGGCTCAACCTAAGGGCTATGAGGAGCAGGAAAAGGAAGACATGGTCTGTCGTCTTCACAAGTCCATTTATGGACTGAAGCAATCGCCCAGACAGTGGTATCTCATGTTTGACACATTTATTTTGAAGCAAGGGTTTCACAGGAGCTCATATGATGCCTGCGTATATTGGAAACTATCTCAGATAGGTACATGTATTTATCTACTTCTTTATGTAGATGATATGATACTACTGTCTAAGGATTATGCTGATATCTGTGAACTCAAGAGACAGTTGAGTAGTGAGTTTGAAATGAAAGATCTAGGTGAATTGAAAAAGATCTTAGGCATGGATGTTAAAAGAGATAGGGAGAAAGGTTTGTTAACCATTTCGCAGGAGAGTTATGTGCTTAAACTGCTTGAGAAATATAATATGTCTGGTTGCAAAGTAGTTTCGACACCCTTAGCATCTCACTTTAAGCTTTCTTCGTCTCAGTGTCCTGTTACTGAACAAGAAAGATTATAGATGGATAATATTCCCTATTGTAATGCTGTTGGAAGTATTATGTATCTGATGATTTGTACTAGGCCTGATTTGGGATATGCTATGAGTATGATCAGCAGGTTTATGGCAAATCCAGGGAAGGAGCATTGGAATGCAGTTAAATGGGTGCTTCGGTATTTGAAAGATAGTGCCAGTGTATCACTGTGTTATAGCAGGGATTGTGATGAATCAGCACTGTTGGAAGGCTTCACAGATGCAGATTATGCTGCAGACCTTGATAAAATGAGGTCCTTGTCTGGTCATATATTTCGCTTATGTGGTCAGTTGGAAAGTAACTCTACAGTCAGTTGTTGCCCTGTCTACTACTGAGTCAGAGTATATTTCAGTTGGTGAAGCGGTTAAGGAAGCAGTGTGGTTGAAGAGGATCAGTGGTGAGTTGTTGTCGCAGGAGTTTATTCCTATCATCCATTGTGATAGCCAGAGCGCTATCCATCTTGCGAAAAATCCATCTCATCATGAGAGGTCCAAACATATCGATGTCAAATTTCACTTTATTCGAGAAGTTGTTGCCCAGAAAGATGTTGAACTGGTAAAAGTTCATACAGAACAGAATTTGTCAGATATGTTAACGAAGGTTCTTCCAACTCATAGGTTTAAATACCTATTAGATGAGCTGAATGTTAAATCAGGATGATAGGGGATTGGAGGATCAGCTTGGTGTTTTTAAATATTTTGTTATGAGGGAGATTTGTTGAAAAAATAACAAATATTTAATTATTATTTCATTAATGGCAGTTTTGTAAATAATGTCCAATGGCATTTTTGCAATTATTTCATCTTCTTCTTTTTGTTAGGGTTTTTTATTGGGCTTAGCATATAAATAGAAGAGAAAGGGGAAATCTACTGTAGATGCCGTTTTTTACAAACACACACAGAGAGGGAGAGATCGAAACCAAGAGAGAGGGAGACCGAGAGATTAGAAACCGGAAATCACAGAGAGGGAGTCACTGGCGTCTGTGAGACTCGTCTTCGCCGGAATCGTTGAGTGGCCGTGAAGACTGTGTTCGTCGCCGGTTCTGTGGGTCTGCTCGCATGCGACAACTGGTCGAAAATTGCTGTCAGTTTTCGTTTGTAGTCTTGTTCAGCTCCGTTTCTGATCAGCTGAAGCGTGGGTCTCAGCGTTTCGATTGTAGTTGCAGATCTGTGGATTTTAATTCCGATGGTAAAGTCGGTATTAAGCGGTATTGCTCAAGCAAATTAGTCTCGGTCAAGAGACAGAAGGTTTGTGAATTTGCTGTTCTTGGAGGATAAATTACAAAATATTATTCTTGAAATATCTCTGTAATTTGTGACTGTTGATTCATAATAAAAGTATTAAGCTGGTTCTCAAAGTGGATGTAGATCAAATTGATCGAACCACTATAAATTCTTGTGTCTCTATTATTATCGCTTTTAAGTTTACTGACGGTTTGCATTTTTGTTTGGGCATTGGGTTAAGTTTCCACACACAATTTTCACAACACTTAGAAATCAAATTAAAACAACACTCAAATTTTAAAAGATAAAATTGTAACATTTTGAAATTTATTAATTAAAATGAAACAAAACTCAAAATTTAAAAATTAAAAGTGTAACTTTTTGAAATAGAAAATAGACCAAAAATTTAGGATGAGTAATCTCTCTCCTATCTCTTTTATATTTTTTTAATTAAGAATCGAAGAATCTGTTTTTATGGAGAAGAGCGTTGTGCATCAAGCAGGTAAGATTTGAACATGTGATTGTTTTCATTTGTTATTAATATTGTTATTATTTTATTTATTTATTTTGGTTAATTAAGTTTTTCGGTGCATTTTGAAGTAATTTGTTTGAAAATTAGTTCACAGTAGCTTCTAGTGTAATCTCTCTTGACTTTTTTTTTTATTTAAAAAAAATCAAACATTAAAGGGTATTAATTCAAATATAAAATGGTCTTTTTTTGTGACTTTTTGCATGAAACACGCTCTCTCTCATATGGTAATTTCTAGAATGAGAGATGTTCTTTTTCTATGAAGTTCTCGAGAAAAAGGTTATATATATATATATATGAAAAATTATGGTAAATGTAAAAGTGTTGAAATATTTACAAATATAGCAAATTTCATGGATTAATAGACATTGATCGACATCTATCTATGTCTATATAGATGATAGTAGTCTATTAGTATCTATCAGTTTTATAACAACTAGATCGTTATTTGGTTGGATTTTCCTTTAGCCCTCCTCTTATACTATGATTGAGCTCTCTTTGCTATTATTGAATATCTATTGAAAGGGAGATGATGATGATGCTAAGAAGGCGTCCACCTAGTAGAGAGATTCGGGTGCATTCTCTAATCCATCTTATCTTTTTCAAGAAAAAAAAAAACTTAAACTTCAAACTATATATTCGAGAATTTGAACTTCAAATTTCGAGAGATATAAGTAATATCTAGAACAGTTAAGTTGATGTCAATTTTTAAATATTGTTATCCTTATATGTAAAAGATCATGGAATTGTAGAAAGTAATATATTACGAGCACAATATTCCTAAGTTTTCCTAACTATGATCTTATCTATGATTTGTGTATCAAACAGCTCTTATCAAAATAAAAATGGTCTTAAAAGTAAGTACCATTTTGGTTATTCTATACTTTAGAGATTTGTTTTATCTTAGTCTCTAGGTAGATATTAATGGTCCAATTTTAATTGTCGTTACACTGTTAATAAAAAAACTATATTAGTCCTAGTACTTTCAATAAATCTTAAATTTTTTTATATTCAGTTAAATAATAACAATAATAATTTTTATGTAAAAAACGACACTGTGGGAATATATTTTTACAATTTATAAAGATGGTGCTCATGTAGACTAAATTGTTTGGAAAAAAGAAAAAATTAAAAAAACTAACTATACTAGAAACTAATTTTAAAATTTATTAAAAGTATATAGACTAGAATTGAATAACTGAAAGTAAAATATATAAACTAAAATAATATTTTAATCTATAAAAATGTCGTCCAAACAACTTATAAATAAAATTATAGCTTGATAGTTAAAGATATATCTAACTTTCAGTTTATGAGTTAGAACTTCTCACCCAAAAGACTAAAAAAATATATGAGCATTTGCTCTCATTTATATAGAAATGTCAAAATTATTCTCTCTTCTGTGGACATAAAAATTTTTCAAACTTTATATTTATATTTAATTAAAAAATTTCAAACTTTATATTTATATTTAATTCTAAAAATTCAAGAGACAAATTAAAGGGTAAAGGGTAATCTTTGATATTTTAATCTAAGACAGAAGGGTAATTTACCCCCTTGTTTTGTTCGTCCATTTGTTCATCTACCATGATTTTCAAGGAGGGAATGGTAATGGTAAATTTTTTTTTTTTTTTTCATATTCGTGACTGTCCGAGCCAGTTTACGCGCACCTCGATTAATCTCACGGGACAAACTGCCTAACCCTACAATAGGTGGGTATCAATTTACCTATTGAGACAAGATGTCCTTTGACTTTTTTTAGATGTTCCCAATATCGCTAAGCAAACTCAAGATGATTAAAACAACAGAAATATTTAATTTTTTCATCTTAACGTAAACCTAACTCAACGGACATAAAATATGTATCATCGTTAAAAGGACAAAAGTTTGAATTCTCCACTTTGAACTAAAATAAATAAATAAGTATTGATAGTTCCTAAAAATAATATATACATATATACTAAAAGATTTGTATTGATGTAGTCCTTCAAGAAGAAAACAATTTCAAACCATAATATATGTCGAAGGAGTCGGCTGAAAAAGCATGGTTTATATCATTTTTATTTTGCTTCTTTGACATTTATTCCCATTCAATTAATATAATGTTTGACTTTCTTTTTAAATTTGGAATTCCTTATTTTTATTTAATAAGACATTTACTAACTTTTCCCCGTTGATGTTTGATTTTTTATTTAGTTCGTGTAGTTTATAAAATTTGTAAAGGTTTAAATTCAAAAGTAGTACAAATTTGAAAATATAGTGACTAAATTGTATAACGACTATATTATTGTAAATTTGAAAGTACATAGACTAAATTGTTATAAAATATTAAAGTTCAAAGGACAACATGTTGACATTTTTATCGATATTTTCACATGTTAATAGGTTTAACATTGACATAAAAAGTTAAATGAGATTTCCATTATATCATAGAAATTATCAAAAAAAGATCATTAATCATATCACTAGTGTGATTATAAATTTATAATATCAATAACAAGCATTTTTACTTATTAGAGTGTATATTGTTTCTTGGAGTCTTTTCACAAATAGAAAAAAAATAAAAGTAATTACACATATAGAAAAAAAAGTGAGAAATACAAAAGCATGGGGTGCACTTTTTTCTATGTGTAATTACTTTTGTTTTTTTTTCTATACACAATAATCTCCCTTGTTTTTTTTCTTTTTAATTTGATATATATATATATATATATATATATATATATTTGTTTTTACAAATTTTTCATAAATATTCATTGATATAGGCATTTTATCTTTATTTTTGCCAAATTGAAACCTCAACATTTTTATCGATATCGACATTTTAAACCTTACTTTTATAAAAATTCAGGACAAAAAATGTTTCTTAATCCATTATTAATACATTAGGTTTTGACTCGAACAAAGAATTTGAGTTGGGTTTTTGCACATTTATTGTATACCCTACTATTTGCAAAAACAAGATCAACAACACAACTAATTAAAAAAAAAAAAAAAAAAAAAAAAAAAAAAAAAGCCCTTGACCTAAAATTCCCCTTTTTCTTGTCAATTTAAAAAATAATAATAATAACTTTATAGGAAATATAAACACACCTAAAACCATTAACCCCAAGACATGTTTGACATTCACTTAATCAACAAATTTAAATTTAATGATCTATAACATAAGCTATATGTATAAAAATAATATATATTTCATGTTTGGTTCTTAATATAATAGGGTTGTTCTTTCAAGTATAGTATAAACTAAGAGAGGAAGATGTGGTTGACTAAAACTCGCAGCATTGGTTGACCGCCGCCCTAGCCTTGAGTATACATAAGCAAGCCAATTAGTACAATAATATATTTATTATTTTATATAATAATAATAATAATAATAATATTATTATTATTATTATTATTATTATTATTAATAATAATAATATTATTATTATTATTATTATTTGGGTATATATGGCTTCCACGTTCTAATTTTCTTCATTTTGGAACAATATGATCTTCATCTATTTGGCAGTGAGAGTGAAAATTATAGGGCATATATGGTAACACTTTTTTTTATGCGGGCTTATTTTCAGTTCTTGTTTCTTGTTTTATTTTTTTTTAAAAAAATAAAATTTTACTTAGTAGCAAGTTAATTTTTTATTTACGAATCGAATGTGTAGACTATTATTATGAAGGAGAGGGAATTGAATGTGGGATTTTTATGAGCTATTTGTTAAGATTAGAGTTTACACTAAAAAAAAAAAAAAATTACCTATGCCGACGAAAAACATGCTGACACCATAATACGACGTCGACAAAAAGTGACTCTTTCGACGGTTCGAAGCACTGTCAGCAATAAATATTTCTATCGACGATAAAAATGTAGGTATCGATAGTGAGAGACTTATGCCGACGACATATTAACTATCCTTTGTTAGGAGGAGAGGGTCTCATTCTTTTATTGAATTTTTCTAAAGAAGAAAAAACGGAATTTCTTATAATGGCCTTTTCGTTTTCTTTGTTTGTTTTTAATTGGTTTGCCTGTTTTAAAAATTATGTAGGTTTACTAATATTTTTCTTTGTTTGGACCTTTTTAAGGAGAGTTTGAAATTATTTTTAAGAATAGTGCTTTTAGTTGGGACGTTTTTACTTCATAAGTACTTCTAGAAAAATCACATATGAAATGGCTTTTTTCTTCTTTCCCTAAAAGTATCTTCTTGAAGTGTTTTAAATTATTTGAAAATATCTTTTACTATAACATATATTAGGAAGGTTTAAAACGTGTATTTGATTAATTAATAACATTTTTTATTATTTTAGAAGTCGTATTAAACTCGCTTTTTATTTACTTTTAAAGATATTTAAAAAATATCTTAGATTTGAATGTTAAAAATAGCTTTATTACTTTATTTAGATGGTAAAAAGTATTTTTACATTGACTTTCTTTGTACCTTTTAGATCTTGAAGTTTCAACTTCTTTTCTTTCTATCATAAAGTCAAATATTATAAAATTATTTTTTATTTTGTTTTTTAAAAAAGCATGTGGCCTGTGAGAATCAAAGTTTTTACTTCGAGTTTGATAGTATAAACACTATGTTAGTTAAAATATGTTTTTTTTTTTTTTACTATAAGATTAATTGATAATACTTTATCCAGAAAACAAATATGTTTAAAAAAACAAATACTCTAAAATAAACCAAATAGCTTGAAATCCATAGAGAGGTGACTTGACATGAATGTTTGTTTTATTTTATTTTTCTTCAATTTTTTTTCATGAAAAGAACCCATAAAACACAAACATTCACACGTGAATCCTCACTAAAAATAAAAAATTAAAAAAAAAAAAAAAAAACTCTCTTTTTTCTAATAGAATTCATTGTTTGACTACAAATCGTTTTTTTCATTGATTTCCTCAAACCGACTGTCAAATTAGCATCGTCCATTTGTTTATAAATATATACACATTCAACAATTATAGATTAAAATGAAAAAAAAAATTAAATCCCTAAATTTTAGTTATAGTTTCTATTTGGTCCTTAAATGTCAAAATATTACATTTTTAATTCTTAAGTTTTGAGTTTGATTTTAATTTAGTTTATAAGTTCAAAATGTTGCAATTTTACTTTTGAGATTTGAGTTTATTTTAGTTTTGATCCCTAAGTTGTTTTAGGATTTACATGATTAACCTCATCTTTTCAATAAATACTCACTTTCCGTCTTTAGCGTTATTGTTTATTAATTAAGTTAACATAATTATGAAGTAAAATTTTAAAATTAATTTTAACTATGATGAAAATTTAATTAATTATAACTCTTTTAATTTTTGAAAATTAATTATGCACATTAAATAGAGACCGGAAAGGGAGTAATTTAGTGAAAAAAATTAAACTAAAAGTGTTAAATCCTGAAATCTAGAGACCAAATTAGAAAAAATAATTAAAAAAAACTCAAACCTCAATGTAAAATTGTAAGACATTTTAAAATCTAAGGACTAAATAAAAATTAAACTCAAAACTTAAGGACCAAAATTGTAACATTTGAAATTTAGGAACCAAATGAAAATTAACTAGACCCAAAACTTATGGACCAAATCGGTATTTTTTTAAAATTAAAATATATATTAACAATTTATAGATATTATTAAATCTTCATTTTTTTAAGATCTATATAATGTTTTAGTTTAGGTGGTCTTTTTAGTCATATAATAATTCTTTTAAATAATAGGTAGGGAAATCCAACGTCTGACATTGAGATCAATTGAGTTAGATAATATATGTTTAGTTTATGTTTTTTACCATGTAAATTTTAGAGATATTTTCAAATATAGAAAAATGAGCTAACTATTTACAAATATAGAAATGTTTACTATCTATCAGCGATCGACAGTAAAATTTTTCTATATTTTTAAATAGTTTGATATTTTTTATTATAATTTCCGTAATTTTTTTTCTATAAACTTTTAATTTTATCAAATTGTACCTCAAACTTAGATAGATGTTGCATTATAATCTTGAGTTTAAACTTTGAGAATGTATTGTAATTTTTTACTGTAATAAGTATTTATTTGAAAATTCATTAAAAAAAAGTGTTTTTTTTTTACTTTCAATAAATTATATAAAACATACGAAATAATATCAAAATATTTTTTTTTGCTAAAATTTGTGAATTGGGTCTTTTTTTTTAGGCATTTGGTCTAAGTTATCTAATAGCCAATTAGAATATTGATAATCAAACTTAAATATTGTGCAAAATTTGATATTATTGAAATGAGTGAGGAGTTTTTTATATTATTATTGTTTTTTCAGGAGGTCTTTTTTACGTTATTATTATTTTTATTTAAATTAGTGGATGAATTAGCATAAATTAAATAGTAAATAAAAATTGCAACATTTAACTAAGTTTATAGTTCACTTCCATGAAATAGCTAAAAGTTTAAAGTGAAAATTAATATGAAGTTACAAGTTTAAAAGTAAAAGTTATATCTAAACGTATTAGTGACCAAAAGATTTATAGTTTGAATCTTCCATTATATATTGTACTAATTTTTTTTTTTTTTTTTTTTTTTTTTGCAAAGGTATTAGATTAAATAAGTGGGGTGGAAAATCGAACCTCAAACTTCAAAATTGACATTACAAGTATCATGTCAATTGAGCTATGCTTATTTTGACCTAATTTGAATGTTTAAAGTTCCTTCATCTTTGCTTTTTTTTTTTTTTTCCTCCCTCATTTATGATAGAGATCCTAAGTCGATTCGGTTAGTGGGTGGGGGCAAAATACGATTTGGTTACAAAATAAATAATAAATAGTCCAATAAATTTACAATAAATCCATTTCTCTAGATTTCCAAAATCCGAAAAATTCAATAAATTAAAAAACAGACTACAACATCTCACATATTAATGCTATCTCTTCATGTAAAAATACAAATTTGTTGACATATTCAAAATAAAATATATATATATATATATATATATCGTTGTATCTTCTAAGGCCTTAATTTTATGATCATTAATAAAATTAATAGAAATAAAGAGGGTTCGTGCAATGAATTTCTAGTTAAAATGCCACTTGAAACTCCATAAACATTTGTTTTTTGTCCAAACACCAACAAAATATTCTTTTGTCTTGAATGTAGAAGACTCTTTTATAGAAGAAATGCCAATTATTTTAGCTTTAATAATTATATCAAGTGTCTATTATATATATATATATATATATATACACACACACATGAAGTGGGAGAATTTAAAAGTATATAAAGAAATAAAAATAAAAGCTTGGTACTTTAAAATTGAAAATATAAGTAATAAACCCAAATCAAATATGCTTGAAAATCTCTCTCTTTATTGGAATTTGTAGATTAATCCAAGTGCTAATTAGGTAAAGAAAGAAAGATCAGTCCTCGTGAAGTTGACCCAATCAAATATGATAGAATTCATATCTATCATGAGATCACAAACAAACAACAAAAGAGAGAGAGAGAGAGAGAGATAATCATTTTGTGAGGAAAATATTTAAAGAAATATATTTAGTAGCCTTGAGGAAAGGGAAATAGAAGCATTGATGTTTGCAACTTTGTTTGTTTGGGTATTGGTGAAACAAATTTCAGAAAGGAAAAGACAAAAAAAAAAAAAAAAAAAAAAAAAAAAAAAAAAAAAAAACCACTTTTGACTAGGAAAAATTTCGAATACTATCATCTATAGTATGGGTTCTATTCGAAAAAACTTTTCACTGTAATATCGACACCTTTTTAAAAATAAGGTGGGATTTATTAACATCGGATTAGAGTTTACTAATATTTCAAATTTATGTTGGAGATAAATAGAATATGGTACTTTTGTAATATTGAATAATTTCTTGTTCTATTTCCATCAATTGATTGTCACAACAGTATCTTTTAATAATCTTGTAGGGTTAAATAACATTAAATAACTTTTTATGAAATGAAAAAAATTAGTGTGAACATAGGAAGTAGGTATTACGAGAATACTATAATTTTTTTTTCCTTTGGATAATGTTTGGGTTTGGCCTTGGATATATAATGGTAATTGAAAGGTATAAAAAAATGAGCAAAACTATTTACAAATAGAGAAAATTTTACTATCTATTACAGTAAAAAATTTCAATATTTTTAAATAATTTGATATTTTTTCTTTTTATAATCATTTCTCTTAAATAGTTCCAATAAAACACAATATTTAAAGCTAGTCACATACTAATTTTATTGGACTATTATCAAATATAACAAAATGAGCTAACTTATATATAAAATATAGTAAAATGGTCACTATCTATTACTATTGGATAGTAATATTTTGCTATATTTAAAAATATTTATAGCAGTTTTATCATTTAAAACAATTACCCTAATTTCATCTCATTTTTGTCTACTATTATTATTATTATTTAAACTGAGGTAGTTTGTTTTTAATATTAGTTTTTGAAGTTACAGTGAAAGTTTCAAAAAGTAACACTACTATTTGATAATGCTTTCAATTTTAATTATGCTTTTAAAAGTCCCAAGGTTTATTATTAGACAATAATTCTTTGTTTTACTTTTCCATCTTGTAAAAGTATTTTTCTAATTATTTTTAGTCCTCATAACTTTTTGTTTCCTAATCCAAAACCACATGTGGTAGTAAGACTTAGAACCTCTAATTTTTTTTTTTTTTTTTTTTATTGAAGATATAATATCTTAACCACTTAAGTTATAATAGTATTCATCTCTATTTATTGTATCTTAATCAGTCAATAACTAGTCCATTTTAAAATATTTTGTTATAATGTAGTAAATAAAATTTATTGATTTAACCATCATTAATAACTAAATATTATTTTCCTCCCTCTTTCCCCGTCCTCCCTCTCTACTCATTTTCCCCGACTTTTAATCTACATTTTGCTTTTTTTTCTTTGACCTCCGAACTTAAAGAGATCATTTGAGATACTTGGAATCTACGGTGGATCATCTGTTTTTTACCATTAAATTTAAGGAAGAGATACATTCACTTATTTATTTATTTTTTATTTAATTCTTTTCATCCTTCTATATGTCTAGAACCATAAGATTAACTTTAGCAACACAAGCATATTCAAACTGACATAAAGTATGTAACTTCAACTAAGAGGTTAGAGATTTGAATCTCCCACTCCACATATTATTGAACTCAAAAAAGTCATAGAATTAACCTTTATATTAAGAGAAACTAGAAGGCCCAAACATGTAAACTTGACAACAACTATAATTACATCTACCAAACAATGATCATAGCTTAATAGTAATTGACATTACCCTCCACATATCATTTTTTACTTCTAAGTTACTACTTTAAATTATTTTTTTCGTTGATAGGAATTAAAAAAAAAGATACATTTTTAATCTCTAAATTTAAGTTTGTAGGTTTCAATTTGTTACCTACGTTTTTACTCCATTTTAAATGTAGTTTCTATATGGTCCCAAAGTTCCAAAATATTAGTTACACTTTTTCCTTACATTTTGAGTTTAATTAGTTTTGGTCTTTAAAGTTTAATATTTTATAATTTTGACCCTTGAATTTTCATTAATACTCACTTTTAGTTCTTCGTGTTAACTTTCAGTTAATTAATCTACAAAAAAAAATTATAATTATAATTTTTTGTTATTAATTTTAATAGTGATATAAAATTAATGAAACTAATTTAATTATAATTACTTACTTTTAAATTAATTTAGGGGTTGTTTGTTTCGTGGGAATCCAAGATTTCCATGGAGTGACATTTGGATTACTACGTTTGTTTTGAGGTAATGTAAGATGCTCAGACATCTGAAGATTCCCACGCATTATAAGGTGTCCTTATGGAAGACATCTCAAGAGTTTTGGATGCCCTCCTGAAACTGGAGTCCTGTGTTGAGGGCATTCTTATTTCTTATTTTACTTTTTTAACCATATTATATATATATATATATATATATATATATATACATTTTATAAATTAAACTAAATACCGTTGATTATGTATTTCACTCTTTTTGGTTATATTATAGTTTTTTTTATTGTTTTTTAGAAAGATGTTCAAATTCAAATTCAAATTCAAATTAATATTTATTTTATAAAAAATCTTAAATTAATATATATATCATTTTGTTGAGAAAAAATAAATAAAACAATCAAATTATATTAATTTAAAAATAAATTAAAAATAAATATGTTATATAAGTTCAAATTATATTAAATTAATTATAAATTAATGAATACTCGTAAAGACATTCTTGTAACATTATATAAATTTAAGACATTCTTGAATAGAAATCTTACAAAAGAAACACAGTTATCCAAATATTTCTAAATGTCTTCAAAATTATTCATACAAAACAAACATAATTATTTAAGGATGTCAAATATCAGTACAGACATCTATAATTTTGAGAATTTAAAAATTCAGATTATCTACATTCTCAAAAAACAAACAAACTCCTAAAAGAAAAATAAACACAATTAAGTAAAAGTGAGAATTACTATTGAAGATTGAGGAGTTTAAAATTTTGAAACCTAGATGTAAACTAAACTCAAAATTCAAAAATAAAATGTAACATTTTTTTAAACTAAAGGAAAAACTCAAAACTCACCTGGTGAAAATAATGTAACAATCTAAAACTTGAAGAGACAAAATGGAAACCATAACCTCAAAACTCGAGGGCAATAAATTATTTCTTCATTAAAAAAAATTATTAATTACATTAATATCGCAATCTACAGTACTACCGTGTTAATTTAAGTATAACAGAATGAATATGATGTGAATTACTATTATAAAAGTTGATGGTTTGATCCACCACTCTCGTAATGAATAATTACATCATTATTACATCAAATTTATATTATTTTATATAACATCAAGATAGTCGTTAAAACTATATTAAAAACAATATAAAAAATAAAAATAAAAAGTAGAAATAACATGAGTAAATGGTACATTTGGACAACTCATAACAACAAGATTCCAAACCAAATCTCAGACATATCATTAATTAAACAATAAATTACAATAAGGTATTTTAAAAAAAAATTCCTTAGCATAAACCCTATTCTCAAATCTCACATGTCTTATGTACAATCAATTAAATCATATCCATAACTGGCTACCATCAATAAAGAAATTGAAAGATGCTTAAAGCAGCTGCCAAATCCAGAGAAAAATGTATTTTAAAAAACCATGAGAGATTTCAAAAGGGTATGAAGAAAATGACATGAATTTATAAAACCCTACAAAACCTACACAATTTAATGTCATTCTGACAAAGACATTAATGATCTTTTCATTTTGTTATTACAAATGAATCCCATTTTTGGAATAACCAATAATTATTATTATTAATCAATAATAATGTTAGTGTGTTGTGTTTATTGAAAGTTGTAGGAGTTTTGTAGAACCCCAAAGTCTATTGCATTTATTGCTTCTCACATGATTCTAAGGCCTTTTCTTTTATTGTTCTAATTACAAAACCCAACACCTAGCTTTGCTTCATTGTATGTTGGTCTCTCATTGAAGCAATCGTTTTCTACCCACATTAATTAAAATGGTTTTTTGATTATTTACAACTAGGGCAAAATCCTAGCTAATAATATATTTCTTAGGACATTCATAAAAAAAAAAAAAAAAAAAAAAAAAAAAAAAAATTGATGGAGAGAGATCAAAGGTAACATCATAGTCCGAGCATAAATCAATAAATAAGGCATTGATTATCATCCTAAAAGTTGATTGTTTGATCATCCATCTATAATTGTTGAATTAAAAAAAATCACATGAAACTTTAAGAAAAATATATCCCTACCCACTTGTTCCTGGTTCAAGTTTTGATTCAATCAAATTAATTTCAATTGTAGTACCTATAATTTAAACGTTTTTATTATATTACTATTTTTACTTAAACTTTAAGGAAATTTTCACACATAGAAAAAATGTCAAACTATTTACAAAACATAGCAAAAAAATACTGATAGACATTGATAGACTTCTATCAGCATCTATCAGTGATAGATTCCTATCATTTCTATCACTGATAGACCCTGATAGATTTCTATCAGCGTCTATCACAACTATCTAAAATTTTTGCTATTTTGTGTAAATATTTTTTTTTAGTTTTTTATTTTTAAAAATTCTCCTAAACTTTACCCAATATTCATATGTGCTATATAGTATGGAGGAATTAAGAGCTCTTAATATTTGTAGTTTATAAAAGGGCAAAATACACTTTTGGTCCCTAAGGTTTTAAAATTGGCACTTTTGGCCTTGAGGTTTGAAAAATTGTTATAAATGGTCTTGAGGTTATTTGACCGATAATTGACCAACGAAAATATGATGTGGCATGGTGGAGTGGCACCTTTTAAGTGATGTAGCAATTTTTATTTAATTTTATATTAATTTACATTGATTTGGATCAACTTTTTTATTTTCATTTTCTCTCCTTCTACCTCATCTTCCACCAATCGATAAATTAATATAAAAATAGATAAAAATTGCTACATCAGTTAAAAGGTGTCACTTGACAATGCCACATTATTTTTCTGTTAGTTAACTAACGGTCAAATAATCTCAATGACCATTTAAAACATTTTTTCAAACCTCAAGGACCAACAGTGCCCATTTTAAAACTTCAAGGACCAATTAGACACTTAACTCAAACCTCAGAGACCAAAAGTGTATTATGCCCTTTATAAAAATATATTAAAAACTCCTAATATCAATATATTTTTTTTTTTTTAAAAAAAAGGGAGATGCTAAGCTCTTTATTACATGTACGTGAGAAATATACAAGAAACGACCTAAGATTACAATAAAGTTTTTTCATTAAAAGCAATACAAAAGTTATTATAATCGCTAAATATCTTTGATTTAGTGGACTATGTGTGGAGGCATTGATGTATGCAATATTTGTTTATGTCGAGCCGACCAATTCTTTCTAACCAAATGTTCTAAAAGAGTAGATGTAAAAGAATATTGAATGAAAAGGATATGGTGTTGAGAATTGCATAATGAATGAATGACCATCAAATCATTTATATGAATAAATGAACAAACGAACAAACTAGAGTATCAAGTTATTTATGGCTCTTAAAAATAAATCGCCAAGATTTTAATGTATACAACAATATTATCTATTTTCATAAAAAACAACATTGGTCTTTGTCTTAACTATATCTTTTTTTTTTTTTAAATCAAAATAATGTCAAACTTGACAAAGAAAAATGATAGGGATAAAAGAGTCATTTTTGTAAAGAAAATAAGTCAAATGGAAACTAAAGCTTAAGATATTCTCACCACCAAAAATGTAAAAAAAAAAAAAAAGAGGAGAGAATAACAAGGGGCATGCAAGTGATAATTACAAAAGATTCCTTTAGATCCAATAATCAAAAGAAAATACCATGAATTTTATACTCAAAATTAGGGTTTTGATCTATATATAACAATTTTGCTAAAGGGAAGGGCATTGGGAAATAACAAAGAAAAAATAAATAATTTAAGGGTTTGTCCAAAGGCAAAACAAGAGAGTTTTGGACATAGTGCCCTAATTAATGTCAAGTTTGTCATCATGTTGTAAAACCCTAGCAAAGTTTTGATGAAGATGAGAAATGTTATTAAAGAAAAAAAACATTATTTTTTTTTAGTATTTTCTTTTTGGGTTTGTGTGATGTTTTTGTTTTAAAGAATTAGAAATGGAAAAGTGTAGATTAAGGAAGAAAAACAGACATCTTCACCGCCTTAGAAGGAAAAACATGAGGCTTCCAATGCCAAACATTAAATGAGCTTCGTTGGCTGTTTTTTTTTAAGAATTCATTTTCGAGATGCCATATGGTTTTTTAATGTTTAATGGTCGTAAATATTTGGTCAAATCTCATCACTTTTGTTTTTTTTTTTCTTTCCCTCTTTTTTCTTCTTCTATAACTTCTTCGCTTCACATTGGTAATCTCACTTCTAAATATTATGTGACCCAAAATTCAATATTTGGTTGGATGTTTAAGATAATAAATATTAAGTTTTCATCGATTAAAAATGAGAAAGATGATAATATAGATTTAAAATTATTTTTTTAGAAAAACATTGTTGGTATGGTTTTTCTAACAAAATATTCTTAAGTAAAACTATAGGACTTAAACTCGGAGTGTGTCACGATTGCACTTTTCGAAAACTTACAAAAACTTGCTCTCAAACCTTGAGCAAGTCAGACAATAACTCAATTTTGGGGACGCTAGTGGCATAACTAGCCTATCTTGCAACCTCAACTCTCGTTTTTGAGGAAAATATTTTGAGTGGGTGAAATGTTTGAGAAAATATTTGTTGTAGGCCTAACATATAAGATAAACAACATGACTTACCTAGTATGTATATGACCAAGGTAGAAAAGACCAATAGCTAATCTTACTCTCTATAGCATGTTATGAGGAATATTTAGTGGGTCACATTTTTACACATGCAAAGTGGCAATCAGTCACTCAATGATAAAAAAAAAAAAAGGAAAATAAACAAACATGCAAAATGAAATACATATGATGAAAGCTTAATGATAAAACCGGTTGTTATGGACATGCGACCAAGAGCATCGGCCCCTGGACAAGCATGGTTGTAACACCTAGGGTACTATTATGAAAATATATAGTTATTCGCATCGTCTTGTTAAGAAAAAAGACTCATTGTTTGTCTCATTATATATTGCATTGATATTAGTATTAAGAATATAAATATAGATATGTTATTCACATATAATAAGAAATATCAAGATCTCAATTTATAAATAGAAGTACATCGATACAATATTGTTGTGGGAGAAAAAACTTGTTATATTAAAATTTATGTTCAATGTTAGTAGGTACAAGTAACATTTTGTTAAAAAAAAAGAATTTATATTTTGTAAATACAATGTAAATATTGACTAATCAAAATTTTAATTTATCTATATACCAAATGAAAACATTGACATGTCAAAGTACATTTTGTTCTCTTGAAAGAAATTCCAAATCTACATTATTTATAGAAAATATTTACAATAATCATATATATAAAATATTTGCAATTATATACTTTGGTTTGGCAAAATATACAGTTGTTGATTATTTGTTGTAAATATACCATTCTCTTTTAGGAATTTAGGACTACATAAGAGCTAGGCTTTCAAACTTTCAAGAGTTCTTTAGATTTGGGCCAAGGCCCATCTTTAACAAAGAGCTTGATGCTGGAAAGGCCCACCAACTTCATGGTATGGTTCAAGTGTGATGTGATATATATTTTTGAGGGTAAAATTCAAAATTAATGTTAAATTTTGAACTATTGACAAAAATAGGATACATAGTAAAGAAATCTAAAAAATAGTGTGGTTGAAGAAAATATTCCCAAAATAGGGTGGTGAAATCGTGTACCCCGTACACGATTTCCACGTGGCTTCCACGTGGTTGGTCAATGGGACCAAAATCATGTACGGGGTATACGATTTCCTTTTTTTTTTTTTTTTAATCAACAATTACATTTCTTAATATTCTTGTTTTATAGCATACTCATATAAATGCGTCTGAAGATTAAAAATTCATAAAAACTTAAACTTTAAATTACAAACGAGTCATGTGCCACATGGTGGACGTCTTCGTTGACGGTGTGAACGACGAGGTACAGACACTTCAAAGTGTTGCTGTTGATGAATTAATTCATCAATATCCTCTTGGGTGACGACGGATTGATGTTCATAATACTCTTGTTGATTGCCAGAACTCGATCCGATCTCTGCTCTAGGAGAAGTTGGACCTGGATCATGAAACATTGGAGGTTCTGGTTCTGGGTCAACTTGTTCCTCTGGAATAGCTTCACCCTGTTGGCGTTCTACGACGAATACGTCTTCGATCAGTGTCAGCAACATTAAGTCGTCTTGTCTGCTGAATAATATTTTGTACATTTACCAAGTTTTGATCACACATTGTAGTCAACTCTGGTAAATCTTGTTGTACATAATATTGATGTACATCGTGGACAAAATTATTCTGAATGGTGAAAAATTTTAGCATTAAATAATGTTCATATCATATAAATAAAAAATATAAGATGACAAAACTCTTACCATACAGTAGTAGTAAGCACCGTCAGGGGTGATAAATCGCCTCGTGATTGAATCGTACCAGGGAAAGTAGTCGTCTGATACAGCTGGGCCATTTGTTATTTCTCCCTGTACGCAACGGTTACGACGTGCACGTCCGAATGTTATATATTCTGCGTGAATTTGACGCCAGTCTTGATCGTGCTTACCTCTCAGATCAATCTGGTGTAGTGCTGGGAGTGTCTGACACAATGATGGGACTAATTGTCGCATACTGAACTGTCGTAGAACACGATCTGGTTAATGTCACTCTATGATATGGAAACATATGAGAGGGCTAATGGTCAACCATATGTCATGACCATCATGATAATAATCAGGTAGGGATGCCATAATTGCTTGTGTGTATGGCGTCCAATTAATCTGAAAAAAAATAAGTAAACACAAAAAAAAAACTGCAATATTCATTTGTATATTCATTTATTACCTGGCTGTGCATTAATCGGTCAAATATCTGTCGATATACCAGGAGAATGTTCGCTGACTATTCTGATGGAACTAAAATACCACTCCATCTAAAATTTTAAAAAAGTATATAATTAAATAGTTGTACCATAAAATAATAATTAAAAAAATATATAAATAAATTAATACCTGGCACTTAGTGGACCTGCGCCTGAGGCTTCCAGCTGGATTTGTGGTGCTATGTTGTTAAAGCGATCATACGCCCATACTTGTAGCAGTATCAGTGGCCCTGCTATTTCCAAAGCCTGTGCATTACTGGCTCGACATAGTTCTCTGTAAAGCCATGCAAGGCAGGCACCACCCCACGAGTATCTACCAGCTTGCTCGAAATTTGCCAGTAGTGGAAGAAACATTAGGTGGACAAGAGTGTTTGACTTGTCAGCGAATAAAAATCCTCCAATTAGTTGTAAAATATATGCTCGGGCATATCTTTGTATGCTGATGTCGTCAGCATTGGGGGACAACTCTGTAAACTGGGAGGTTAACCCTTGGAGACTCAACCTCGAGCCTTTCAAATCCATAGGTCGAACCCCCAAAAAATCCTCACAAGTTTGTTTCCAATCATATTGTAAGGATCCTGTCACAGGTTCTCCGTCCACTGGTAGTCCAAACTGAACTGCAATATCCTGTAACGTAATAGTGCATTCGCCACAAGGCATGTGGAATGTGTGGGTTTCTGGTCGCCAACGCTCTACTAAAGAAGTAATTAGGTGCCAATCTAGTTGGATGAATCCAATTTGTGCAACCCCAATAAAACCCGCCTGTTGTACATATGGCATGATACGTGGATCGAATGGGATAGTTCGTTGAACTACTGCCTCCCTCCTTCGGCAGCTCAAAATTGTAGTAGAAGCATTATCCCATACTGATTGTGAACGATGAGAATTTTGTTGATATAGTTGTATGGGATTAGAAGGACCCGGATCCATGATGCGAAATCACTGAAACACAATTTCAAGTAGAAAAATAAATTTTATTACATAAATAAATTCCATTACAAGTAGAAAAAACAACTCCGATTACAAAGGTTCATTACATAACAAAGACGAATCCATCAATGACCCGAAGACGAAGCACCTGATGTACGATGTGGACAAGTACACTTGTTATGCCCCTCTCCTTTACATATTTTACATCTAATTCTTTGGCTAGCCTCTCGCCAATCCATTTCATTATGAATTCTCTTACTTTTTGGCCGACCGTGCTCTCTTAGTAAGTTCGCATTTGGACGAACATCTGTAAATGATAATTCTGGCCAATAATCTGGGTGTTGTATTGGATGTAAGCGACCTTCATAACATTGCTTGAAATGCGACAATTTGTAGCAATCATCAATAAACGGTACGTACGTCAGACGCATGTAATTGCAAATGGAAGTTCCGAGTATGATTTCTCCCAGTCACCAAACACAGCAATCAACGCTTTTCTCTTTGCTTGCCACACACGTCTATAATTCACATTATACCCATATTATTTTTTAATTGCTTCTTGAAGCAATGCAACGGGTACACCAGGATCAGCCTTCACAAAATTTTGAATTTCAACACTCATAAAATTTGAATCAAGTTGTGAATGATCCTGTGTCAATTCTGAGTACAAACATGAGTGCTCCCCTTCAAGTCTAGTAATTTCGAACATCCCATGTGTTTTACGCCGACAAGCACGTAATCTCCAATCGCAACCCTCCTTCCATTGTTTGCATCTCACATACCAAATATCTTGATTCGATTCTATTACGGAAATCTAATAATGATTTGTGACGCAATACTTTTTTACAGCAAGTTGGAGATCTTCTTTCGTGTCAAATAACATTCCTTTTTGTATTAGACTAGCACTATCTACATCTCTATTCCTTTCTTCAAGTGTCGATCCTTGTTCACATATTGAATTAGTAACATCCCAATCAATTTGAGTGAACATCTCGGACGGTACCAATTCATTGTCATATTCAACACTTTCTTGTTCTCCAAACAATTCATCAATTTCTAGATCAATATCGCTATCCCCATCATTACCAGGTTCGAGAACAACTAAATCTTCAGGACGCAACGACATATCTAATCAGATGTTCACAACTGTTACAATTTACATATATTAGTCTAATTTACTAAGTTAATAAAAAACAACTCAACTTTTTATGCCAACATCAACCCAATAAACTTAAAAAAACAACTCAACTTTTCATGCCAAAATCGTGTACCCGGTCCATGATTTACTAAAATCGTGGACCGGGTACACGATTTTACAACCTCAATCTTGATATTATTTTCTCATCTACTCTATTTTCCCATCATATATTATTAAAATAACATTATTTTTTAAAAAAATTCTCAAACTCATGCAATCAAAAAACAAAATTATAAAATCAAAACTAATGGTCAAAAAATACTAAATCTTATACAAAACAAATAAATATTCAATATTAAAAAAAAATACCAGCGACGGCAGTACGGTGGTAGGCGGCGGACGACGACAGCGGCGGGAGGATTTTGGGCGGTGGAAGAAGAAGAGAAGGAGTGAAGAAGAGAAGGAGTGAAGAAGAAAGGAGGAAGCTGGCGGGTTATAGAGGTGGAACTCGTGGACCCGGTCCACGATTTCCTTGCTGCATGGCATCAGCCGTGCAGGCGTGGCAGTAGGTGGCGTGGCAGCGTTGACTGCAGAGTTGGCAGGGAACTCGTGGACCGGGTCCACGATTTCCTTACCAAAATTGTGTACCCGGTCCACGATTTTGGTAAATCGTGGACCGGGTACACGATTTTACAACCCTAATTTTGGGATTATTTTTCCTTCTACCCTATTTTTGTCATATATTATTAAATTAACATTATTTTTAAAAAAAATTCTATTTTTGACAATGATTGGTAAAACAATGATGAACCTTTTTATAGGTCAATAAATATGGATCCACAAGAGCTTGAGGCTTGAATTAATATTATTTGTTTGTTTTTTTTTCTTTTATACAATCAAACAAAAACAGCTTACAAATTTATACGGCCAGAAACAAAAAAAAAATGAAAAATCACTCTGATATAGAGAAGAAATTTTCGACGAAGCACGACGACGCCATAAAGCACTGGCACCCGAGAAACTCAACCTCACTAACGTGTGAGCTGCTAAATTGTAGTTACGCAAAACATGCTGGAAAAATACTGATGAGAAAGATGCAACAATATGTTGGATATCATTTACAACATTTGCTACTTTCGTCTCAACCATAGAAAGCCTCCCAAGCATTCTAACAATTTCCAACGAGTCGAACAACACTAGAATACGGAAAAATTCAAATCGTTGGCCAACCTGAGACCTTCATAAATGGCGTGTGCCTCAGCACACAAATTACTCAAAAATAGTTCCTTCAAACTATACAGAGAAGCTAGGATATCTTCAGTAGAGGAACCAATAATACTACTGAAACCAACCAAAAGTATATTAGTTTTACAAGCTACATCAACATAAATAATATACCGATCACGCTCGGACAGAGCATAATTCGTAGGACTCTTAGGAATGGTAATGATATTCTCCTTAAATAGAGATCCACATTCATTCATATAATCCACAATCCACTCACAAATTCATATTGTTTGTTTGGATGTTTGTCACTTAAAGTTGTTTAAATATCCCAATTCCTTCTTCAAATATCAATTACAATGTTTATTGTCTCAATTTCTTTTTTTTTTTTTTATGGGGTAAATATGTGTTTTTTTAGTTCAACAATAGGTTGGGTAAGAAATTTGAACTTCTAACACCTTGGTCAAGGGTATATATTTCTAGTTGGCTATAAATATTTTGTTTTGAATAATATAGATAATTTTTAAAAATGCATGCATCCTTATTGTTAAAGTACATTCATAAGAGTGGAGATGTTAATTAAGGGTCCGTTTGATAACGTTCCTATTTCCTGTTTTCTAATTTATGTTTCTTGTTTCTTGTTTCTTGTTTCTTAAGAATTAGAAACATGAATATGTTTGATAACTATTTTGTTTTCTGTTTCTTTGAAAAATGAAATAAAAACAAAAACTTGTTTGATAACTATTTCTTGTTTCTTGTTTCTATTTTGTGACAAAATAATATAAAAAATATATGTCATACATTAAATATTGAAAAAGACATTTGTTCGCACGAGGTTTCCGGAGAAACGTGTTTCGTGGAGTTGAACTTGTGTTTATGTAGATTTGATGCGGATGTGGTTCGATCTCTAGTACTTGATCCTCTAATTCTCTCTCAACTGTATGCGTGAGCTTGATGTAGGGAAGCGGAGCGCGTGGATGTATGTGAAGTTGGGTCTTGGAGGAACGTATGTGTTCCAAGCAACTTCAAGTGTGATTCAGCTTTAGGAGTTAGGGAGTCTTCTGTTTGTAGGAAGAATTTTGGTTGTATGTGTATGCGTGCGCTTGATGTAGGGAAGCGGAGCGCGTGGATGTATGTGAAGTTGGGATCTTGGAGGGAGGAACGTATGTGTTCCAAGCAACTTCAAGTGTGATTCAGCTTCAGGAGTTAGGGAGTCTTCTGATTATAGAGAGAATTCTCTCTAGGCTCTCTGAGTATAAAATTTCTGAACCTTATAAATGAAGAGAACTTCTCTATTTATAGAGTTCTCAGGTGGGCTTTATGGGCTTGGGCTTGATTGGTCCATGGGCCTGGCCCATTGGGCCCAACTAATTGGACGACTTAATTAAATTTTAGCTCAAACATTAATAATTAATTGAACAAAAAATAATTAATTTGATCCAACGATGAGGACGGAAACACGTGGCACCATCGGGATTGCCAATTTTCGTCTTCAATTTCAATTTAGGACACATGTAACATTTAATTAGTCCTAAATTTAATTATTTTATAATTTCGCCATTAATTTGGTAAATGACGTGACAATTTGTGATTGGTCCAAAATTTCTCCTTCAACAACATTATCAAAAGTTTATATCATCTAATATAAATAAGTCTCAATCTACAACAAAAAAACAATAACAAAATTGCATCTATCTGTTAAATGTTGCCCAAATTTGATCGGCATTGTTATCTCTCACTTAAGCCATTTGTAAATAATTTCGACTAAAAACAATAGCAATATCTTAAATCCACATCTAACTCAATTATACTGCTCTCTGCAAATTATCCAACAAACATTGCATATCTTCAACGATCATTGAATTATTGCTAAAATAATTGAATAGTGTTGGCTTTTTTACCCTTAATCTCAAATTAATTAATTAATTTTTATTTAGTAACAATTTGAGTGTTTTGAAGTGTCCATTGTGTAGAGCTTGGAACAACGGTTCCAACGCAATTTGAATCACTCAAATCAGAGTTCAATCGAAAAAGATATGGCTGAAACAAGCTTAATGAAAAAATACCCGATGCCGATGACGTGGCGGCCAAATCATCAAAGTGGACCTACTAGAGGATGACAAGTGGAGCAATAGATAAGTGACACATGGAGCTTTTGATTTTTGTTGGGTTTTAAAAGAATCATTTTAAAAACAAAATGAATTTAAAAAGAAAATGAATTTAATATTATTATATATGTTTGTGTCTAACAGCTAGTTATTTTTAAAAAGAAAATAAATTTAATATTATTTTATGGTGTCTAACGGCTAGTTGAGTTTAGATCTCCACCATTCAATTTTCTTTTAACATCATCCAATGGTCCAAATTTTAATGTGGTTTTTCACCTACCCATCTCTTTTTAAACACTTCATCTTCTCCAAATTTTTACAACAACTTTCATTATTTTTCAATCCTCCATAATTCATTAAGCCTTCATTGTTGCTCTCTCTAAGCTTCAATTTTCTTCTTTTCATCTTATTCTTGAGAGAGATTTATGTATGGTGAGGATTGATTTGTTGTGAGTTCAAAATTTGTAAATCCACTCTATTTAGAGAGTTTCTCAAGTGTGTTCTTTAATTTTTACAAACATTTTGTAAGGGTTGCTCTTGATCCCGAAAAAGAGCGGTTGTAACGGTTTGATCCTAATCCGTGGAAAGGATTGAGTTTGCTCTTGAACTCGCAAAAAGAGCGGTGTAGCGGTTGGGCTCTAATCCGTGGAAAGAGTCGGTAGATCCTTATTCAAAATCTTAAGAGGTGCTTGGTAAAGTGGATGTAGACCGGTTGTGCCGAACCACTATAAAATTTCCGGTGTCAATTTCTCTATCTCTATCCTATTTATTTTTGCAATTAATTTGTTATTATATTTTATTGCATGAAATTAATTGCAAAATTTATTTTTTGAAATTAATTGGTCATACTTGTTTACTTTGATTGGTAGTTCTTAAATTTGTATATCTTTTACCAATCTTATCATTGGATTTAAATAGGGTGCCTAAAAGTGTTAGTTTAATTTCTTGATTACTTTAGATTGAATTTATTTGCATGAAATTCTGGTTTAAATTACTTGTTAGTATAAAGTTTATTAATTTGTTTAATTGGGCCCACTTTAGAAAAAAAATTTCATTAATTTGATTAAACCCTATTCACCCCCCTCTAGAGTTGCCATACTAATCCTACAAATAGATCATCTTGACGATCATTCAATCTAATGTAATTGTAAATCGTGCAACATGCTATTTGTTGGTATTTATGTCCTAAATCTCGTGGTTTGTATTGTATAAACAAAATTCATTTATTTAATAAAATAAGGAGTTATTTTATTCGACATTTAGTCTTGTATAACTCAATCCAATACACTAAGATCCAAGGTTATTTTAGGTAGCTTGAACAGTATGTGGTAGACATACAAGTGGATCATATTCAAGTAATAACCTAAATAGTCTGTAGTATATGGATAAGGTTGAGTGTCTTATTCTGGTAAGACTATGGATACGACCCATAATAGATGTCAAAAAGTGCATATTTTTACCATCTATTTTATTACTTTTTTATATTAAAAAGATACTTTATGTGATATTTTGACCTCGGAATGCCCAATATTAGTTAAAATAAGCTCACTAGGGGATAATTATGCTTAAAAGTTGTTATTTGCTGATTTGGTGAATTTTTACAGGTTTCTGGTTGATTTTCTATCCGATGTGCCTAGAGTAGTAAGTGATGTATCAGTCCTCTCCGATGTGGCTGCATCAGATGTGTTGTAACCGCATCAAAAGTGATGCGTCCACATTATTGAGCCTAGTTTTTCCAGATTCGCGCCCAGTCAGTTATGGTTGCTATTTTCTTGGTCAAAATTGTTATTCAACGCCTAAAAAGCTGAAAAATCGTTCAGCACATGATTTTAGGTCATATATCAACCACCTTGGCCTATATAAAAGAGGAGAACCCTTCAAATTAAAGAACAACTCACCACCGCCGCAATCACCACTTTCTTCTCCATTCTACTGTCAAATTTCCAGCACCTTGGGCAAATTTCCAACACCTTGGGCATTTTCTCAATTTCTTAAGTCAGTAGTCTTAAGAATGAAAGTTCCTCCGAGGCGTAGCGGCTCTAGGTAATCTCATCCCGTGAAAGCGTGTGGTGAAAAACGATTCTTCCTTGAAAAAGAAGAATCAACCTAGGAAAAGACTAAAGAATTGAGGACGTGTCCCAAGATCTCTTGAGTTGTATTTTTCTAGCATTTATATTTATTTATTTCTTGTAATTTTCTCTTTTCTTTTCATCCGTTGAACATCATTTTGTAGCTATGATTTTTTATTCAATAAAGCTTATTATTTTATCATTAGTCATGAGCTAAATTCTCTAAGGGGTTCAGTTATGTGGATACCCTAGGGTTTTATGGCTTGAGCAATGTTTATGCTTCATACTTTTTTTACTTATGCATTTTCTTTGTTGAGTTTATAGAAAATATTGTTAAGTTAAACTGAACACTTAATTTAGCAATCTAGTGGAGTCCTAATGTTGAGAAGGTTAGGATATAAACTGATGTCACAAAGGAATACGGGACTGGGAGCCTAGAAATAGGATGGTCATGTCACCTTAAAAATAAGGGACACTGTAGGATAAAGAATATAAGCTTGAATTACTCTAAGATCTAGCTAACCATGGAAACATTAGGCATTAGCTGCTTAGATCTCCTAAAAGAACTTGACACAAGACCAAATAGGAGTAGTTTTCTGTTCATGCATATTTCATTGTCTTGGTATGATGCAGTCACATCACTTATAACATAGAACCCGAAAGGTTGGAACATAACTGCATCATTGTTCAACACTCTTGTTTATTGCTTTTATCAACATTCAACCTCAAAATCATTTATTTATTGATTACCCCTTGGTTTGCATCGAAAAGCTCTTTCTTAGAAAAATTGAATTGCATAAATAGTCTCGTGGGATTCGACTCTTGGAATACTCTAAGATTTATTACTTCATCGACAGTGTATGCTTGCACTTTAGACCATATTTATTATCATTTTTATCACTGATACATGTTTTGTTGATCAACCCACTTTGTAAATGTTATAAAGGTTGTAAGTGTTACAAACGATGTGATTTAAATCGTTCATGTCAAGACATTCGAGTGGGAGTATCCTATACAAGTAGTTTGTATAAGACTGGACAGCGAAATGTTAAATCTCTCTTTATGACACAGTTAATTGAAGAGATTATTATTTCATAGGATAACCGTATATAACTCGATTTCAATCCTGAGTGAGTTATAAACTCTTGTCTATGAGGGTAATCATTTGATTTGTATGGGTAAGAGTGGCCTATGTTGCCGACTCAATAAGCCTACTATTTTGGGAATTGTCCAAGTAAAGAGGTGGGAGCATAATTTCACAAGACAGAATTCACTCACTTCCATCTTTAGGGTTAGTAGATGAATTGCTCCCTTATGTGCTGATTCCAAGTCTTGAACAATGAGACAAAACCCTATCATTGGCCTGAGAGGAATTTAGTTTATAGTTTGACTATAAATTGATTGTTCATTAAAGAAATCAGTGGTACTTAAAGAGTGAGAGATAATTATTGGGGTCAAACGATGATTTTGACCCAGTTGTAATTACAAGCAATTCGTGAAGGATTGACTTACTAGTAATGGTATATCCATGGGCACATAAATATTCTACAATGTGAAGGGTGCAACTGTTGCTCTTTAGTAGATTGACCCACCGTTAATGAATATTGATTAATTTAAAGAGTTTAATTAAATTAATCTTAAATCATTAGAGCTTCTAATCTGTAGGTTTATTAGGTCATCTCCTAGCTCACTAAGGGTAAAACAAGGATTAAGTAGTTTTTGAAAAAAATTGAATTGTTCAAATTAAATAAGTGAATGTGCATTAATTGTATAAGATACGATTAATATAATGTATAGAGATGCATTATAATATAAATTAATTTTGAATAAGATTCAAAATTAAACCATATAATATGAGAGTAATAATGTTTGAATAAAATTTAAATATTACATTAATATGAATAAAATTCATATTATAAGGGAATTATATGTTAATTGTATATGATACATTTAATATAATGTATATAGATACATTATATTATAAAGTTAATTTTGAATGAGATTCAAAATTAAACTATATAATATGAGAGAATAATATACTTGGATAAGATTCAATTATTAAATAAAATGAATGAAATTCATATTATAACTATAGATTAAATTTAATATGCTTTCTAAAAAAAAAAAGATTAAATTTAATATGTAGAGATTCATATTAAAACTATAGGTTATGAAAGGAAAATACATTTTAATAAGATTCAAATGTAATATTAATTAAATATATCTTTAATTAATTAAGATTAATTAATAATTATTTAATTAATTAATTAAATATTAAATTAAATTAAATTAAATTAGATAAAATTTAATTCCCTGCAGTTGAAGTTCTAAGAAAAATTTATATATGGTAAAACTGTAATTGGTTCTAAATGTAATAAAATATTAAAATTGAATTTAAAATAATATATGAACACAAAATTAAAAATTAAAAATTAAAAATTAAAAATTAGTTAATTTGAAATTTTAAAATTAAAATATAAAGAATTTTTTTAATTCAAAATTAAACTAATATATAAATAAAAAATTAAGAAATACAAATAATAAGATAAAAAAATGATATTTAATAGATAGCAAAATAAGGGAAAAAATCTAAAAATATAGCACATTTTAAAAATATTTGCAATACGGCCAATGTTGACCAGTTAACTTTTGAATTTTTATGATTTCCAATTTTGCTCTCCCTTGTCTTTCACAACTTCTTTTCTTCTTCCATTTCTTTTTTTTTTTCCTTTTCTTTTTTCAGCTTTTGCTTCCATCTTCCCAATCTCCTGAGACTGAGTTTCAAACCCAAGATTTGAAAGTGCACAATTCATTAGTGACTTAACACCAACAAACCAATCATCAAATTTGATTATTTTAACAAAACATTAAATATAAATAACAAATAAAAATGGATTTGAAATAAACTAATTTTTTTAGACCTCAAAATTGCATCATTTTTAGAAACATTTCTTGAAAGTTGGAAATAAGAAACAAGAATAGTTATTAAATGAGTTTATTTCTCAAAGAATGAGAAATGAGAACATTATCAAACGGGCCAACAATTTTTTTTTTCTTTTTATAGGACTTTAAAAGTATGAAATATATCAGTAATAATCTTCTATCACTAATAGTCTATGATATCACTAATAGACTAAGTCTATTATAGTCTATAAATGATAGACTTTTATCACTGACAAACTACTTCAATCAGCGATAGAAGTCTATGACTTATAGACATTTATCAACTAATATATACTACTTTATTAGTAAATACTCAAGATAAAATTGAAAGTCTAAAACTTATAGTTTTTAGTGATAGATTTCATTATTATGACATAATAATATAAATCTATCAGTAATAATATAAATCTATTAGTGGAGTCACTAATATACTTATAACTTAGTCACTCAAAGAATTCTATCATTGATCGAAAAATTCACTGACTATCACTCATATTTTTAGATGTTATAAAATAATTCATTAAATCTTTGTGTATTAGTAGTAATATATCAGTGATATTAGTGATAAAACTTAGATAGATATTAGTCATATTTATGTATCAGTGATATCGAACTTAGGTAGATATCAGTAATAAAAGTCTATTATTAATAATTATGATAAAAGTTTCTCAATAATAGTCACTAATAGCTTTGAATGTCAATCTTTCAAAATTGATAGTTACTAATGAAAATCTATCAGTGATAGCCACTAATATTATCTATCATTGATAGCTTAATCTTTGATGATTTTCTTCCATAATTAATAGTCATTTATAGAAGTCTATTATTGATAGCCAACTTAGTGAATTTAATTAATAAAGTTGAATCTCGAACTAAAATGTAAGTAGAATGCCTAGAAGTTATCAGTACTAGTAGCATGTTATTAGTGATAGAAGCTATCAACGATAACATGGTAAAAAGGAATGACAAAAATTATCTCTCTAATAGCATGTTATCAATGATAGAAACTATCATTGATAACCATGATATAAGTAATATTAGTGATAGAACTTAGGTGATATTTATATATCAACGATATCAATGATATAAAAGTCGATTGCATTTTATGAAAGTCTAATATCATTGATAGCCACTGCTAAAAGCTATCGGTGATAGCCACTGATCGAAGCTATCAACGATAGCCACTAATAGAAGCTATCGGTGATATGACTTAGGTATATATCAATTAAATGGATGATATTAATGATATTGATGATATGACTTAGGTAGATATCAATAATAGTCACTTATAAACCTCTCATTGATAGACTTCTATCACTTAAAGCTTTAAATGTTAATCTTTAAAAGATGATAGTTTCCTTTTAAACTTGATAACTACTTATAAAAGTATATCATTGATAATCACCGATAGTCTTAAGTGTTAATATTTCAAGTTTGATTCCAATTGATGAAAGTGTATCAATAATAGCCACTAATAACTTATAGCAAATTGAAAGCTAATATTTCAAGTGTTACTATTTCAAAGTTGTATTAATATTTCTCAAATTGAAAGCTATCACTAACAGCAACTATCAGTGATAGCTTTCAATTTGAGAAAACCTGAAGAAGAAGCGTGAAATGGTAGGCTGCACTTGGACTTTTTAGTCATTTACCAATATGACTATTATTGATAGATGTTATCAGTGATACATGACACTAATTTTGTACCATATCCCTAATATGTTTTTTCTTGTGCTACATCTTTTATTATTTTGGGTCTGATTTGCTATTTGTGCAACCAATCCTAAAAAATGCCTTCAGTTGAAATTGAAGCCACAACCGGTTTTAAGTGCGCCTGATCCTTACCAACAGGCCAGACTATATGATGAAATATTTTGAAAACGAAAATAGATGAAATAGAAATGAAACAGAAACTACTTTTTGTAGTTTATCAAATTTTGCCCATTTTTAAGAAACATTTCTTAAATTTTAGAAACAAGAAATCGATTATCAAACAAATTCATTTCTTAAAAAATGAAAAACAGAAACAGAAAACAAGAAACGAAAACGTTATCAAATGACCTTAAATATTTGATTTGAGTGGTCTTAAATATTATAAGAAAATAGGTCTCATTTTCTCCTTGAGAATGGTTTTATACTAAAGGAAAAGTTATACATTTGTCCTTGGGATTTGGTTTAAGTTTCATTTAGGTCTCTAAGTTTCCAAACTCTCGAAAGGTTTGCTTTTTGTAGCACTCTTGGTCCATCCATTAGGTTTTCTGTTAATCACTAACAAAAAAAAAAAAACTGATCTCACACTTATTTTTGTTAAAAATATTTTTCTAGATTTTTTAATTATTAGATTTTAGAAAATAAAAGTTAATATGTTTTTCCTTCTTTTCAACCTCGTCTTTCTTCTTTCTCCCCCAACTTCTCCCTATCACGGATGCCACTACCCCAGGTGTCCCTCATCGCGGCTAACCACCACTCCTTTTCTTCTTCTTCTTTCCTCAGGAACTCAAATGTAACCTAAACTAAATATCATGAACTTAAAAGTATAATTTTTCCTAAAATAAATATTTTTATCCCAATATTACTAGAAAAACACTAGAGAATTTTTTTAAGGAAATTACTATAAACAGAAAAAATATCAAACTATTTACAAATATAAAAAAAATTCACTCTCTCAGCAATAAACCGCAATAGAATTCTATCGCTTGGGCGATAGATTTCTATCACTGTCTATTGCTCAAGCAATAGAATTTTATCGCGATCTATCACTGATAGATAGTAAAATTTTCGTATATTTGTAAATAGTTTGGCTCATTTTTCTATATTTGAAAACAACCATTTTTTATAAATAAAATAAAATCATAGTTATTTGAAAAAATATCCTCATGCAGCTACTAGGATAAAAATGACAGGAGAATCATCTCCATTTAAAGCGGTGTTGAATTCCTTCAAAAACTATTTATCTATTATAGTCAACACAGCGTCACTTTAAAGTATAATTGATTTTGAATATGAAAAATGTGAATTTTCCTATTTGAACTCACTCTCAACATGTTTTCAATGACCAAAATGAATATTGATCGGTGGTATTTAATATGCCTCCTCCTAAGATCCGAGATTCAAAATCTCAATAACCAATCGTTGTTCTTAAATTAGATATGATTTTTTCCCGACGATGAGTACAATAAATATTGGAATTTGTTTGGGAATTATTAAAAAAATTAATTACAAATAAACTTTATTTAAAGGAAGGGAGAAAAGTAAACTTTACTCTTAATTTTGTCAAATTGTATCAATTTTTATCCTGAAACTTTCAAGTTCAGCACATTGAACTTCAAATTTAGATAAGAGTTGTAATTGTAACCTTAAACTTAAAATACTTTGCATTCTTTATCCTCTAATAAGTGTTTTTATTTAAAAATGTGTTAAAAGTACTTCCATACTTCTTCAATAAATTATAAAATATTTGTACGATACATGGTTGAAAATATTTCAAGGAAAAATAACATTGGGAGCTTGTTAAAAATTTGTAAGTTATTCAACGGTTAATTTGTGTAGTAATCAAAAATAAATTTGAACAAAACTTGATGTTATAGAAATTATAGTGAGTTTACATAGATTTTTTATTATGTTCTATTAAACTTAATTAGTCAATTAGAGGAATTGAATTGAAGGTGGAATTGACATTTAAAAAGTTTAGGGGTCCAATTTGATAAAATTTAAGTTATAAAGTGATAAAAAAATCGATTTAATGTCACAAGGTAAAAGTTGAGTTTGACATAAAATTTATATAATAATATTTAAAAATCTTTTTTGTTCTCACATACAATAAGTTTTAGAATGAATTGAACTCGTCTATTTTCAAAATCAAAAGTTGGTAGAAATTTTACTAATATGCACCATAACATTGTTTTTTTTATTTTTTAGTTCAATAATTGTGATTGAAGATCAAACCATCGACCTCAGAAATGATAATCAGTGTCATATATATTGAGTTATGTTTAGATTAACATAACATTCAATTTTATTATCATTTAATTACACCATTTAAAATAGTGTTAGAAATATGAACATTGGAGAAATGTTCTCTAAACTAGTCTTACAAATAAAGTTTTAAGAATTAGTGAGGTAGAGATGTTGTAATGTTTCTATTATTGAAATTAACTGAACTTTAATAAATAAAATAGATGAACAAGAAATTTTATTTGAAATAAATTTAGGATAGTACCTTTAATTAAGGTAACTTTTATTATGAGGAAGATACATATTTTATGAAAAAAGATTATTTACTTGGGAAACTTGTTAGAACTCTACAAGAACATATGGACTGGGCTATGTATTGGGCTTCCAAAGCCCAACTCATATTGGGTTCGGTCCAAAAATTCATGGGTTTGAACTTACCCAAACTCCATTCTTTCCAAACTCCCTCCATTTGAGGGTATTTGGAAGGGAAATTGAGATATGTAAAAATAGTAAAATTTAGGGTTTTTTCAGAAAAATGGCGAACACGCTCATGTGCATGTGATCTATATTTTTTATAATCCTTTAATTGTCCTCAATAGTCTTCCGCCTACATTTCAAATACAATGTAACTATATTTTACCTGATCAGTTAACTATATTTCACTCGACTTTACTAATACAGTGTAACTATATTCTACATGTTCATATAACTATATTTCTATCTTAGATTTTAATTTTCAGAACGTGAACTTTGCATACATTTCAACTTTCAAAGCAGTTTGAATTTTGAGCATTTATTTTATTTGAATTTTCAAGAAGTATATATACCATCCGAAGTTTAAAGTATATTTTAGCAGTGTGCCATCAAAGGTAGTGGGGAAGTACATTTGTTGGCAGGTGTGTCAATTATTAGGTCTAGCTGCAATTATTAGGTTGGAAAATATTGAATTAAAGTCGTATTTCTATTGAAAAATTAGGTGCAGTCTAATAATCCAATGCTTTTTATATATACTATAAAAATAGATAAAAATAATTCAAATTAAGAAAAGAGAAGTTTTATTAACTGCAACATAGGCTGCATAATAGAGGGTGCAACCCAAGTTACCGCTAAACTTTTCTATTTCTATTTGTTTTTAATATATTAATTTCTGATTTTGTTTCAACTCATAGAGATACTCTGGTCCATTATTTTATATTAAAAAATCTCTGATTTGTTCGTTACCCCTATTTAAAATAGAAAAAGTATGCTTAATGCTGAAAAGAGTATATTTTCACAAACAATTTGGAACTAATGTGTCAATTTTGGGGTTAATTAAGAAATGTGGGTGGTTTTAAGAAAAAAAAATGGTAAAAAGGGATGGTTTTAAAATTATTTAGGAAAATATGGTAGTTTTTTTTGTCTTTTAGTGAAAATTCTTCTTGAAAGTTGGGATGTGACCCACATAATAAAGGAAATGACAATTATTTTAATTTCTTTTATTTTTTTTCCAAATTAATTTACTTTATTTTTGTTTAAGGAAATATAATAGGGGTCTTTTCACACATAGAAAAAAAAAAACAAAACTAATTATAATATTACTTTTTTTATATAATTGTTATTTTATTATATCATATAATTTTCTTTCATTTTTTTAGCAAGATTAAATTTAATTTAAAAAATATTACATATTTAATCATTTTATTTGTAAAATAATAAACTATTAAATATAAATTAAGATAATACCACTATTTTTTTAAAATCTTACATCATATTGCAGTTTTATTTTAAAGCACGAAAAATTGTAATAGATAGCAAAATCAAGGGGAAAAAATATAAACATATAGCACTTCTTTAAAATGTTTGCAAACATGGCAAATGTTGATAAGTCAACTGTTGAATTTTTTTAAAACCTTTAAATCTGTCCTTGTTCGTATGTTAGGGAAGTACATGTTTCCATCTTCTTCTTCCTTTTTTTTTCTTTTTTTCTTTTTCTGGTTGTTGCAGTCTTCGATTTCATTATACTCGCTCATATTACATCATTCTCTTTTTCTTCTCTTCATCTTCAACTTTTCCTACTTGAACTATGAAATTTCAAGCTAATTCTTAATTAATTTTTTCAAAATTACAAGTTTTCCCCTCCTCCTCCTCCTCCTCCTCCTCCTCCTCCTTTATGCAAATATTAAATTGTCAAACCTCCTCCTCCTCCTCATTTATGCAAATATTAAATTGTCAAAACCCAAAAGATCAACAAGATATATTGATTGAAATTAATTTTAATTTTATCCTTCATTATGAATATATAATAATTATAGATTATTTATAATCAATTAATTATTTATTATGATTAATTTTTATTACTTCATTCATTATTAATATATCATATTTATATAAAGAAAAATTAATATTCTTTATTAACATATCATATTTTTATTTGTTTGTTTCACTTTTTATATAATCTATTATTTATTAAAATATATTTTCTTATATTATTTAATTAATATTAAAATTACTAGTGTTGAACTTAATTAATTATAAAAATGATTATATAATATATCATAATTAATATGATGTTCATTAAATACATTAATTGGTTAATTTCAATTATAAATTACTTTTGATATTTTCACGTAGCAAGGTTTTAGAAATTTACTTATCTATGTAATACATTTATTTTACTATATCATATTGTAGTTTTATTTTTAAATATTACTTAGTTTACAAATTTAGTAAAATAAAACTACAATATGATGTAAAAAAAAAGAAAGAAAAAAGTAGTGGTATTATCTTTATCCATAGATAATAGTTTATTATTTTACAAATAAAATGATTAAATATATAATATTTTTTAAATTAAATTCAATAAGATAATAATTATAAAAAAATGGTATTATATTTCCTTAAAAGGTTAAAGAAGTTGAATTTGTTAAAAAAAATCACAATAATTATCATTTCCTTCAATATGTAGGTCCCATTTCAACTTTCAAAAAAGTTTTCACTAAAAGATAAAAAAAACTACCCTATTTTCTTAAATAATTTTAAAACCATCCTTTTTCACTAATTTTTTCTTAAAACTATCCTCATTTTCTAATTGACCCGTCAATTTTGCGTAAATGGAGAATAAATATAAATAATTAGATAGCATACTTATGACTCTGTTCAAATATGCTAATATAAAATAATAATTAGATTATCAATTAACTTTTTCCTAACAAATTATAAATAATTTTTAACAAAGGATCTAATTTATATTTATTTTATTAAAAAAATTAAGGACTTATTGCATACATTTTGCTTAACTTATTATGTTTATTTTGAGTGATCTTTTGTGCAGGGATGTAAATTTCTAAATTTTAATCGATGACGAATGTTTTGCACCGTTGAATTATATCCAAGTTAGCGTGTCATGGATATTTAAAAAGAAGATGCTAAAGTAAAAAAATAGAATAAAGTTCAAATTGATAACCATTTAAACTTTTTTGATTTTTTGTTTTTTGGTTTTTTTTATTTTAAAAACAAAACCATGTATACTTGATAACTATTTTTTTATTTTTAGTTTTGAAAAAGAGAGATGAAGAGATGTTTTAAAGAAAAAAAAATGTGTGAATACATATAAGTAAAACTTTAGAGAATATTGAATATAATTTTAGAGAATAGTAAAATATAGTAAATTTAGAGAGAGAATATAAACCAATCTTTTTTTTTAGCAAGATACTAAAAGAAAAGGGATCGGAAGGAGCACTAGAACATCTCAACTAAGTTAACATGCCTGTGGCACCCACATCAATCCCTAGGCCCAAAAGAGAATATCATTTACCAAAAAGATAAGATGGAGTATAAATATCCAAATGAGAGCTAGAGAAAAGCTCTCCAATTTAGTGTAATAGAAGATACATAGTTGTTTGATGCAAAATTTGGGACAGAAGAAACGCACCTGACCCTCACGTGACATCATCAGTTGAATTTGTAATTTAGGGAAGAGAGGACTTGCAAAACAAAGAAAAAGAGTTTTGATGCCTAAGTCAGTAAGAGAATTATAAAGTAGAGAAGAAGTCAGAAACTTCAGATACCTTTGATGGGGTCATGATCATCTATTTATAGGGATTGGACCTAGGGTTTTATTATGATCCTATTAAGGTTAGGATATGAGTTTCCTAATATTAGGATCAAATCTCACTTAGGTTTCTTTCCTACATGCGGCCCCCATTCGGAGAGGCTTTAATCGGCTCAACTCAGCTCGGGCTCTGCCCTACTCGGCCTCTACTCAGCTCGGCTCAGCTTGGGGCAGAGCCAACAGTTTTGAGTTTCTGGATCAAGACGCTTACCTTCAATTAGTCCTGTATGGTTCTAACTTTTACTTGCGTGCCCTATAGTCCAAATTACCCACAAGATTAGCCCCTACTCTTAAGTTTGGATATGACGAAATGCTTTGTTATTCCAATCCTTTTCGTTGATATAGACTTGAGAGTATGTTGCTTGCTTTTCTCCTTTTGTTGGTGCTTCAATCCTTCTACCTGTATGTTGTTGTACCTAGTCTGGCCTTCCTCAGGATCATTCCCAGGTTCTCGACCATACTCTACTACTTTTCCTTGTCTTCACATTATACGACGTATCTTACTTGACGTTTACTGGTATAACCATATCGGACTTGGCTCTACCGAGTTCAATCTCAAATTTTTTTGCCATGTCGGAAATATCCAACTAGACCTCTTTTGAAGGTCCAACTAGGTTCCAGGCGCGCATCCACCACAATTAAGTAGCGTTGAGCACAAGATTTATGTCGTGCTCATCCTTTTCTTTGAGGAGCATAGACACACGAACTTGGTGTTTCGTCAATCAGGGATCCTTCCCCTCTTTTTGTGACACGCCTAATTGGAAGTGTTGATTAGATCATCATTGTATCCAATCAGCTCCCTAGTTTTCATCCTCATATACTTAATCAGAGTTGACCTGCCTATCTTTTGCGACGGACTTCGGCATATGTCTTCAGTCCGACCTGAGGTGGTCTCCAGATTTTGGACTTTAAATTTGGTTAGTTAACTGTGGGGTGGCCAGCCCCTAACTTTTCACCATATATTTTTACCCAGAAAAACTAAAAATTTGTAGATAGAAGTAGGCTTCTCGGTCTGAAGAAAAAATTTATAATATTCAATTTGTAATTTATATAGTCTGACATAAATGTGTTAAGTGTATATGAAATTTACTTATAACTAAAAATATGTATTTTTAACGAATAAACAGATTAATTATGAAACAGTTATTTTATTTAAAAATGAAAAACAAAAACAAAAAATAGGGAAATCGAGCTCCATTTGATAACCATTTCGTTTTTTATTTTGGTTTTCGAAAACTAAATCTATTTCCTCTCAATTTTTTATACAATGACTTGCATGTTTTGTAAGTACAAAAGTTGAATTCTTAGTCAAATTCAAAAAAACAAAAACAAGTTTTTAAAAATTATTTTTTCTAGTTTTTAAAATTTGGGTTAGTTTTTAAAAATATTGGTAAAAAGTAGATAACAAAACAAGAAATTTAAAAGTAGAATAAGTAGTTATAGGCTTAATTTTCAAAAATAAAAAATAAAAAACTAAATAGTTACCAGACATAAATTGTTAGGTAACCTAACAGGCAATCAATCTTTCATTGTCACACACATTTTCTATTTATAGTCCTTTCTTAATTACAAAACTACCACAACAATAGATGGCAAGTTACATGGTAACATTAATTAGCAAAATAAAAACAAATTTATAATATTGTCTAATTAACCTATGCTACTTTCTTTGAGGTTAGAAGTTCAATATCGATACACTCTACTTGTATAATAAAATAATAGTTATTATTTTATAGTACAAAAATAATGATTTCTTTAATACCATAAAAGTATCGCTAGCACCCATTTCCTCATAAATTAATTAGAATAGTACTTGGTGCATCTTGTGTTGTTTTTATTTTTACAACTTACTCCAATCAACAAGCAAATAAAATTTTAAAATATTTTAAAAATAAAAAAAAAGAAAAAAAAAGGAAGAGTTTGTTACACGACAAACCGTGGTTGGACAACTCAATGTACGACAAACTTTTTTTTTTTAAAAAAAACACCTTATTCCAATTAATTATGACTCATTTCATAATCATTAGATTATTTATTTTTTTTAAAGTTAAGCATATAAAAACTACTACTCAAAGTATATTTGTTTTGTTATCTACTTTTGTTACCACATTTTTTTAACTCCATGCTAAAGCTTTTTTAAAAAAATTAAAAATTATTTTTAAATTCGAAATTTAGCTTAGAATTTAAATGTTATCTGTAATTCTCCTCAAACAAAGGCTTCAAAACACATTCTATTCTAACTTATTTCATTACTGACACTCATACAGCCCGTAAAAGTAATTATCTATAAATATAGGGAGATTTTTAAAAATAGAAAAACAAGGGAAACTATTTACATAAAATAGCAAAACTTTTAGATAGTTGTGATAGACGCTGATAGAAGTCTATCAGGGCCTATCAGTAATAGAAATGATAGAAGTATATCACTGATAGATGCTGATAGAAGTCTATCAATGTCTATCAGTGTTTTTTTTGCTATATCACTATTAAGTGATTATAAAATTATTCTAAAAAATCACTTTTTAACACAATTTTTTGGATAATCAACTTTAAATTAAAAGGACTCTTTAAAAAAAATTATTCAAACAAATTTGGTTGTGGAAAATTATTTTAAATGATAAAATACTGAAAATATTTACAAATATAGCAAAATGATTCTAAAATGCTACGATAGACCGCGACAGACTACTATCTGTGTCGCGGTACTACAGATAGATACAAATAGTAGTCTATCGAGGTCTATCAGAGTTTATCATAGTTTTAAATATCAATTATTATAATTATTAAAGAGAATATCAATTTACAACCCTAACTTTTGGGATTGTATCAATTTAAATCATAAACCTTCGTAAGTGTTATTATTTTACACCCTCCATTATATTCTCTTTGGATAAACATCATTTGAGATTTATAATTTAATCAATTAAACCTCTAAATTTTCATAGGTGAATCAATTTAGACTTTTAATTAAGATTTCATTTGAAAGTTATCCATGCATCAATTCTAATCGTCCATTTTATTAATCTAATAATTTGAAGAAGTCTACCCATGTGTAAGAATTGAATGTATAAATAATTTTCAAATGTAATTTTAAAGAGTATAAATTTCACTTATAACAATTTAGAAGTTTAATTTAAAACAAGTATATATATTATGAGCAATTTTTTTTTAATTAGGTTTAAAGAAGAATGTTAATTGATATACTTACGAAAATACATAGTTTAAATTGATAAAATTATAAGTTCATGATTTAAATTGATACAACTCTCAAACAATTTACAAAAATTTATTATCAATTATTATTGTTTTAAAAAATGAGCTTAAAGTATTATTTAGGAATACATTTAAATTAGTTAATAATATGGAAAGTGTATTCTAGCCATCATATTATGCTTAATTTCCTGTTCTAGTTTCCTACCATTTATAATAAACAACGTAAATGCGTTTTTTTTTTTTTTTTTTTTTTTTTTTTTTTTTAATAATTTCAGTTCCAAACAACTCATAATTAAATGACTAACCTTCTCATTTTGATTGCTTTATTTTTATGCTAGCTAATTCCAATTTCTGATAGGTAATAAAAAATTCAATAACTCTATAATTAGATTTCTTGCAATCTCTATTAGATCCTTGAATTGTTTTTTCTTTCACCAAATCACATTTTTTTTTTATTGAAATTCAATTAGTGTGTAATTAAACTATTTTTTTTTATCAATATGTAAGGTGAGAGGATCGAACTTCTAACATCGAAGTTGGTAGAATTAACTTTATGTCGATCAATTGAATTATGCAGACTAAAGAGATATTCTCAAATATAAATATAAATAGAATAGTTTGCTTTTTTTAGATGCATTCATACAAATTTCAATTCTTACATGATAGAGTTGATTGAATTATCTTCATCATTTTTTTTTTTTTTTTGATGATATGTGAAGGTGGGAGTCAAATTTCACCAAATTGGTAGTATAAATTTTAAGATGGGTTGAGTTATTCTTAAATTTAACCGTTATTCTCGTCTTGTAGTCACAAAATTAAAATCGGATAATAATCATTGACTTTTTTTTCTTGCTATTTTACTTATAATAGTAAATTTTCAAAATTAAAATTGGATAACACTCGTTGACTTTTTTTCTTGCTATTTTACTTATAATATTAAATTTTAATTTCTTAGAATTTTGTAGATGTCTATAGAAAAAGATTACTTGAAATTGTCTTCTTTAAAAAAACAAATATAATTTTGAACTAGTAGCTTCCTTTTCTAACAAATTTGTGGCTGTGAATTTTCAAATAAAAAAAATCACGAATTAAACATTTTTTTTTTCGTTAGAACATGTATATAAGTGCATTTCTTTACCTTGCACCAATTATCATTGGTTTAAATGATGATTAGTCTAGATCTTAATTGAGATTGTGTTTGTAGCGATTTTGAAACGGTTAAAATTACTTCGAAACACACATTTAATCAATCAAATATTAATTTAATATTTTTTTAAATATTTTTTATACTATCAAAATGGATTTTGAATTATTAAAAGAATCCTTCGCCTGATTTTGTAAATGAGAAAAGTGGTTTTGTTGTGAATTTTTTAAATAAAAAAATTACGATTTAAGGTCCTGTTTCGTAACCATTTGGTTTTTAATTTTTAGTTGTTGAAAATTAAACGTACAAACACCCATCTCACCCCTAAGTGTCTTACTTTTTATCTACTTTTTACTCATGTTTTCAAAAGTCAAGTCACATTTTGAAAACTAAAAAATAGTTTTTAAAAACTTGTTTTTGGAATTTGGAATTTAACTAAGAATTCAACTGTTGTACTAAAAAAACATGCAAATCATGGTTAGAAAATGTGAGAAATTATGCTTAATTTCAAAAACAAAAAATCAAAAACAAAATTTGTTATTAAAATATTTGTACAAGTGCATTTCTTTACTTTACACCAATAATCATTGATTTAAATGATGATTATGTTGGGACTAATTCTCTTGTCTCATACTTTGTAATGTTGTAAATACAAACTATTTAATTAATAAAATAAAGAGTAATTTTATTTGACATTTAGATTGCATTAACTTAAATCCAAAAAACTAATATCTGTGGTTAAATTATGTAAACTTAAACAGGTATGTGGTTGACATACAAGTAGGATCATGTTTAATTGTTAGTAAAAAAAGGTTTGTAGTATAGGGATAAGGTTGATTGTCTTATCCTCGTGACCCTATATATATGACACACTTTGTAATTATGACAAATGTTGTAAAGTGTTACAAACGACGTGATTCTAATCGTTCATGTGGAGACATGTGAGTGGGGTATCCTATACAAAAAGTTTGTATAAGACCAGACTGCGAAATGTTTAATTTTTCTTTATAACACCGTTAATCGAAGAAATTAACCTTTCATAGGAATACCATAGGTGAATAGACCTTTATCCTATTTGAGCTATAAACTCCTGCCTATGAGGGCAGTCCTTTGATCTGTATGAGTGAGAGTGGCCAGATTGCCGACTCAATAAACCTATCATTTTAGGGATTTGTCTAAGTAGGGAGCTGGGAACATATGTTCACAAGATGAAATTCACTCCTTCTCATCTCTAGGTAAGTAGATAAATTGCTCCCTTAAGGGTTGATTTCGAGTCTTGAACAATGAAGTCTCACCCTCTCACTGGTCCGAGAAGGGTTAGTTTATAGTTGGACTTAAATTGTTTGTTCATTAGAGGGACTAGTAGTACTTGAGTTAGATGTAACTACAGGGGTAAAATGGTGATTTCATCCCACTGTAGTTACGAGCAATTTGTGAATGGTCGACTTACTGTTGATTGGTTATATCCATGGACATAAAAATATATGTATAGTACGAAGAGTGCAACTGTAGGTCTCTATTGGACTGATATGCAGTTAATGAATATTAGTTAAATTAATTAATCCCATATCATTGGAGCTTCTAATTTGTAGGTCCATAAGGTCCCATTGCTAGCTCATTAATGGCTAAATAAGAATTAGTTAATTTTGGATTAATTTTGAATTTTTAAATTAAATAAAGGAATTAATTGTATATAATACAATTAATGTAATGTATGTAGATACACTATAATATAAAGTTAATTTTGGATAAGATTCAATATTAATACTTTATGTTATAAGAGAGATAAATATTTGAAAAAGATTCAAATATTAATTATATGATTGAGATTTATATAAAAACTACATGTTAAATTTAATATGAATATGATTTATATTGAAACTATAGGTTATTTGATAAGGCAATCCTAACCCTCAACCCAAAGATCCAAGCTATTGATGAAGCGGAACCTTTTGAAACTAAGAAATTAACACCTCCCTATGCAAATTTAGATTAACCCCGAGAAAAATGTTAGAATTAGATTACCTCTTGATCGAAGATCTAGAAGCAAGATTTGGAAATCTTGTTCTAAATTGAGTCACTCCACAATCAAACTTGATCAAGGTTATATTGAATAACCTGCATGCATTCTATCACAAGAATTGCAAATTCTAAGAAAAAAGTCTCAATATGAGATCTCAAATTTCATTAATCAAAAGTCTTCTTTTTACAAATGAAAGGATATAAGGCTTTATATAGACTTGTAGAGATTCTATCATATTTAATGTAAATTCCAAAAAGTCAAAATAAAACACTAAAAGAGTTCTCCATCTTCCAACCAACATCTTCCAACCACCATCTTTAAAGCATCTTCATTAAATGGCAACCTCTATATTCCCAACCATCTTCAATGCACCCTCTAATTACCAAGACTTAAATTTAACACTTAAAGCTAGAAATTAATTAAAGACAGCAAACGACTCTAAATTAAAATGCTGAAAATTAATTAAAAATAACTAAAGTTTACTAATGCAACTCATAGGTCTTGATCCATATCATTATGTGAGAGAATGTTATTTGAATATGATTTAAATTAAATTAGATATATGATAGGGGAATTTTTTAAAATAAAAAAAATAAGGAAAACTATTTACACAAAATAGAAAATTTTTTATATAGTTGTGATAGACGGTGATAGAAATGATAGAAGTCTATCACAAATAGATGCTGATAGAAGTCTATCAATGTCTATCACTATTTTTTTTTGCTATTTTCTATAAATAGTTTGACATTTTTTCTATTCGTAAAATTTTCCTTATATGGTATTTAATTAATTGTTAATTAATTAATTAATTATTTATTTAATTATATAAAATATGATTTAATATTGAAATAATATTAATTTAATGTTATTAAATTTAGATTTAATTTAATTATATTAAATTTAGGTTTAATTAAATTAAATTAAAAATGAATAACTACGTGTACATGGAGGGGAACTCCCCTTTCTCTCTCACACACGTAATAAAAAACGAAGAACACAAAATTATGGTTAGATCCATCAAACTCTGAGCAGTTTTATTATTCCAAAAATTCTTCTCTTAATTCACCTTTCCTAATCAAAATATGAAGAGCCCACAATTCCTTTTCTTATCCTATGAGGATAGCAAGATATCCAAGTGGTGTTGTCTAGGGAATTGTTCTGTAAGTGAAATTGAGAAGAGTACCTGAAGTTTGTGAGAAGAAGAATTTGTGATTTCATGAAGAGGAATTAGTCTACAAGGGTGAGTAATTCCTTCTTCCTTAAATCTCTTCTTCTAAGCATGCTTTAGAATAATTGTTTATCTTGTCGAGTTGTTCTTTCTCTATAATTTGTGTTTTTCAAAAATTGAAAATTAATTGCATGACGTTCACGCACTTCTACAAGGAATTCAATTCCTTCAAATTAGTCTAGATATTAATTGAGCTTGTGGTTTTAATCAATTATCAATTTTTGCTTCAATGTTTTGGGTGATTTTGAAACCGTTAAAATCACTTTTGTCTTTAAAAATTCACTTTGAAGCACACATGTTTAGGAGTGATTCTGAAATGATTAAAATCACTTGTCATTTTCAAAATTACTCCAAAACATACTTTTAATCATTTAAAACAAATTCTGATGATATGAAAATTGCATTTAAAAGTGTCAATTAAATATTAAATTAATGGGATATTTATAATGGATAGAACAATAAGAGAAAAAAATCTAAAAATATGCCACATCTTTAAAATATTTACAAATATGGAAATGTTGACCATTCAACTCTTAAATCTTTTTTAATTTCTAATTTTGCCCTCCCTTGTTGTACTTCTTATTCCCTTTCTCTCTCTCTTATTTTTTTTCTTAATTTTCTTTCCTTTCTCCAACTTTGCTTCCATTAGTCTCCCCCTTTGATTTTCTTTCCTTTCTCCCTTTTTGCTTCCATTATTCTTCATTTTTTTTTAAAAAAAAAATCTTCCTTTTCTCCATTTTTGTTTCCATTCTTCTTCTTCTTTTTTTTTTCTTTTCTTTCTCCCTTTTTTTCCATTCTTCTTCCTTTTTTTTTAAATTTCTTTCTTTTCTCCATTTTTGCTTCCATTCTTTTTTTTTTTAAAAAAAATTCTTTCCTTTCTTCGTTTTTGCTTCCATTCTTCTTCCTTTTTTTTTTTTTTTTTTTTTAAATTTTCTTTCATTTCTCCGTTTTTGCTTCTATTTCTCTTCCCCCTTTTTTTTTAAAAAAAATTCTTTCCTTTCTCCTTTTTTTTTTTGCTTCCATCCCCCCAATCCCCCTCATTTCTCCAAACCTTCCCGCCAATAATTTTTTTTATAGGACTTTAAAATTATGTAGTCTATTAGTAATAATTAATAAACTTCTATCATTGACGGCCTATGATATCACTAATATACTAAGTCTATTATAGTTTATTAATGATAGGTTTCTATCACTGTCAAACTACTTCGATCAGCGATAGAAGTCTATGACTTATAAACTCTTATCAACTAATGTATAATAACTTATTAGTAAATACTCAAGATAAAACTAAAAGTTTAAAACTTATAGAATATATTAGTAGTTATCAGTGATAGACTTCACTATTATGATATAATAATATAAATCTATCAGTAATAGCCACTGATATACTTATAAATTAGTCATTCAAAGAATGCTATCATTAATTATAGAATTCACTGGCTACTCATATTTTTAAATGTTAGAAAATAATTCACTAAATATTTGTGTATCGATAATATCAATTATCAGTGATTTTAGTGATAGAACTTCGATAGATATCAGTTATAGTCATGTATCAGTGATATCGAACTTAGGTAGATATCAATGATAGAAGTTTATTAGTGATAAAAGTCTATTATTGATAATCATGATAAAAGTTTCTCAATAATAGCCACTGATAGCTTTGAGTGGTAATCTTTCGAAATTGATAATCACTAATGAAAGTCTATCAGAGATAGCCACTAATATTTGCTATCATTGATATCTTAATCTTTGATGATTTTCTTTCACATTTAATAACCACTTATAGAAGTTTATCATTGATAACCAACTTAATGAATTTAATTAATAAAGTTGAATCTCGAACTAAAGTGTAAGTGGGATGCTTAGAAGTTATCACTAATAGCATGTTATCAGTGATAGAAGCTATCAACAATAGCATGTTATTTGATGGTAAAAAGGAATGATTGAAGTTATCTTTGATAGCATGTTATTAGTGATAAAAGCTATCACCAATAACCACGATATAAGTGATATCAATGATATTAGTGATAGAACTAAGGTAATATCCATATATCGATGATACCAATGATATAAAAGTCGATTCCATTTGATGAAAGTCTATCAGTGATAGCCACTACTAAAGTTATCGATAATAGACACTGCTAGAAGCTATCAGTGATATTCGTATATCAATGATATGACTTATGTACATATCAATTAAATGAATGATCTTAATGAAATTAGTGATATGACTTAGATAGATATCAATGATAGTCACTTATAGACCTCTCATTGATAGACTTCTATAACTTATAGCTTTAAATGTTAATATTTGAAAGTTGATAGTTTCTTTTCAAAGTTGATAACTACTTATAAAAGTTTATCACTCATAGCCACTAATAGCCTTGAAGTGTTAATATTTCAAGTTTGATTCCAATTGATGAAAGTGTATCAACAATAGCCAACGATGTCTGATAACAAATTGAAAGCTAATACTTCAATTGTTACTATTTCGATGTTGTATTAATATTTCAAAAATTGAAAGCTATCAATCATTGATAGCAGCTATCAGTGATAGCTTTCAATTTGAGAAAATTGGAAGAAGAAGCACAAAATGGTGTACATGAGCTTTTTAGTCATTTACCAATATGGCTATCACTAATAGCTACTATCAGTTATATCTGACGCTAATTTTGTGTCATATTCCTAATATATTTTTCCTTATACTACATCTTTTATTCTTTTGGGCCTGATTTTTATTTGTGCAAATCACCCAAATTAATGTTGTGTGGTTAAAGGCATGTTTTGGAGTGATTTTCAACATGACAAAAGTGATTTTAACAATTTCAAAATCATTCCCAAAATTTTATATTTTTCAAAGCATTTTTCATACTATTAAAATAGATTTTGAATTATTAAAAGAATTTGTTAAGTGATTTTAAAAATAAGAAAAATGATTTTAACCACTTTAGAATCACTCCCACGTGCTATTAATCTCTTTTATAATTAGATTATTGTGGCATCTGACTTGAAGACCATCCTTATAAGTAGATTTTGTTGCTCTTCTTTCTGATTTGGTGGTTGCTTAAGTTTTTTCCTTATTTATTTATTTTTTAATTAAAAAAACCTAGTTATACTAGATTTGCTATAGCCCTTTTGAAATTATCATCAATTAAACTTATAGTAGATAGGTACCACAAATATTTACTTTGAAAATCATCTAAAATCTAAGAAAAAAAATGCAACCATTGATGGATTATTACATTTTCAAGAAAATAGACATGACCTTAAATCATATTTTAATGACAAGTATAGTACATAAAAGAGATCTAACACGTTAATTTATGTATCATCGTGTGAAAAATACAGGATTTGAATGATTGTGAACGTACTTATATACATGTTATTGAATTTTTGTGTGAATAATCTAATGAGGAAAATTTGATTGATGAATTATGATGGTAAAGCAGAACCTTTTATGAAATATAAATTTGAAGATAACCAAACTTACAATAGAGTCATGAACTAAAACCAAGTATATGTCTATGTGGCAATTAAGATAAAACAAATTATATCATGTTTTGATATGTATATATAAACAAAAGTGTGTTTGGTTTGGTTATTATAGGTGCTAATTGACCTATACATTACAAATTATTGATGCCAAATTTTGTATAGGAAAAAATATATCTGACCTTCACGTGACAATAATAGTAAATTTATAATTTGAGGAAGAGATAATCTACAAAATAAAGAAAAATAGCTTCTTCGATGCCAAAATCAGAGATGAAGAACAAGAGAATGAAGAAGAAGTCAGAAGTTTAAGTTCCTGCATATGGAGCCATAATGATGTAATTATAAATAAAGTTGACCTAAGTTGTTCCTTAGGGTTTTAAAGTTGTCTCACGTTAATAAAATAACCTATCAGGCAAGGGGCATGCTCGATATTTCACGATTGGCTAGGGTCGGCCTAGCCGAGCGTCTCCCCCTAGACCCATTTTCTAAGGCGACGCTTTGGGCTGAAGCATATGTAGGATACACCCATTAGCAAATTTGGGCTTGGACTAGATTTTAGGCTTAGGATGCTATTGTTGTCCAAAACCTCCTATTTTCTCGACTTTATTGCTGCCATAATCATTTTATATCGATTATACATTTCGGTAAAAAATCACCCATAACAAAAATTAATAGGTAGGACACTCTCTTATTTTAAGCAATATTATTATTATTTATTAGAAATTTTTTCACAAAATAAAAAAAATGTCAAACTATTTACATAAAATAGCAAAAAAAAAATAATAATAATAATAGATATTGATAGACTTCTATCAGCATCTATCAGTGATAGACTTCTATCATTTCTATCACTGATAGATCTTGATAGACTTCTATTAGCGTCTATCAAAACTATTTAAAAATTTTACTATTTTGTGTAAATAGTTTTCCTTATTTTTCTATTTTTAAAACTTCCCCTTCTTCTTCTTATTATTTTTAAAAGAAAACTTAAAAATCAAGGGTCGGTAGACCTCCATAACAATAATTCTCTATTTACAACCTTCAACAACTAATTTTCCAAAAACTATCATCATCTCTCAAATTATAATTTGAAGCATAACATTATTAATTATTAATTTTCTTTTCCAACTCTAATAAGTTTTTATTAGTCATCACTTTTTAAAAACATGCATATATTAACTAGAATTTGACATGGATGGGAATAAAAGCATTGAAAAGATATGTAATTTAAAATTTCAGGTTAAAATATCATTTTAATCTTTATACTTTAGGAGTTTGTTCAATTTTAGTTCATATACATTTAATAAATCTTATAATTTAGTCTTTGTAGTTAGTTTATCGTTAAATTTTAGTTTTTAAAAAACTTTTTGTATCTATTAACATTTTTATTACAAATTTGGGGGACATATTAATATATTATATTTCCTTACATGAAAATTATTATTATTTAACAAAATTTGATCTAAAAAATAATTTTAAAAGATCAAATTTAAGATTTAACGAAGGTAGAAAAACTAAAATTCAGTATTAGATAATAGAATTAATAAAATTGAATAAACTCTCCAGTACTAAACTAAAGTGGTATTTTAATTAAAATTTTAAAATTTCTTTATGTTACCAAAATTCAATTAATGAGATGAACTTTGAGAATGAGCATTGTGAAAGCAATTGGTTTGAGTCTTCCAAGTTTTTTTTTTTTTTTTTTTTTTTGTGTCAAATCCTCCCATATCCTAATATTAAAATAATAAAATTTGGAAATTTAAATTTCATAAAGTAAACAAAAGAAAATGACAACCAATCAAGTTTGGACACAAGTTAGTGAAAGAGTAGACACAATTTTCTTTTTCTTTTTTTTTTTTTTTTGATAAATTTTCATGAAATATAATCCTTATTTAGGTATTTGTGGCCAGAAATCTCCTCGTTCAACTTTTTTTCTTCTTTTTCCTTTTTTTTCCTTTTTTGTCCTCTTTATTCTCTGACTCTTCAACCAAGTAGAAAATTGTGACTCAAATTCTATTTTTGGACTTTCAATTTTTTCACATTTTATTTTTAAATGTTTTTTCAAAACAATTTGAATTTTAAATGCTTGTATTCCTATTCTAGAACTTTGCATAAAAATTCAAGTTTATCAAATCAAACCATATCCTTCCCTTTAGAAAAAAAAAACTAAAATATTAAAAAGAAATTTTTTTTCAAGTGACAAACTATAGTTGGCTGATGAAGTTAAACAGCACTAGGATGCGTGGAATTATTTTTCATATTATTTCATATATCCAACATACTACTTAAAATATTAGTCATTTGTCATGTGTGACTGAATAAGTTTCTAGGTTTTCTTGTAAATTATATAGTAAATATAAATTAGTACATTGTATCAATTATAATATCAAACTAAATAATTTTATAAATTCAAACATAGACTTTCATAAGTGAATCAATTTAGACCATTTATTAGTAATTTGTAATTATTTTTACTCAATTCAATCTTGAATAATTTAAAATCGATGAAGTAAAATTATTCTTCTCCAAAAATGAGCCAGTGAAAAAAAAAAAAAAAAAAATCTATACTATCCCTTTGACACTCACATTTTCCACTCATCTACATCATATCTTACATAGATATGAAGGGAGTCTTATATACTTAATAAAAATTTTAAATTCCTCCTCTAATTGTTTTACTGAAAAAAATGCTATAAAATTGTAACTAAGAAATTGGAAAAAATTGTGAGTTAATTTTTTTTTTTTTTGCCTCCTTTAAATTTCGGCTGAGTCACTACATTTTAGTTTGGTATCAACTAATTTTAACACATTGAGTAACAATGAAGGACTAAAATTAAGGGATTAAATTGAATAGGTTTTAAATATTATGATCTAAATTTTTTAAAAGAAAAACTAAAAAACACTTTTAAAATAATTGTTGAAATTGTGTTTTTAGTAAAGTACGTTTTGTCTATAGTATTAATGTCTATTAATCAAATTGTATTTTAAATTTTATAATGATTTACTCACCTTTTGGTAATTATTTGGTTTTTGAAAATTAAGTCTATAATCACATCTCTCACTACTAAATTTCTTGCTTTGTTAGTACTTTTTATCCATGTTTTTAAAACCCAAGTCAATTTTTGAAAATGAAAAAAAAATAGTTTTTAAAAACTTGATATTATTTTTGTAATTTGGCTAAAAATGCAAGTCTTGTACTTAAGAAAGATGCAAACTATTGTACGAAAGTGAGGAAATAAGTTTAATTTTAAAAAACCAAAAACCAAAAATAAAATTGTTATCAAATGGAGTCTTAATTTTTACTTTGGAAATAACATCAAAATTAAGTGTAGTCTAAGTAGACTTAAAATTTTTAGCATGAATAACGACTTAATATTTATAATTTATAAATATATTTGAATTCTAAATTATTTTTCAATTTATATAATATATGTTGATGCCAAATTTGGGACAGAAAAACACACCTGACCTTCACGTGACACCAGTAGTGAATTTGTTTGAAGAGGAGAAGAACGTGACCTGCAAAAGAGAAAACCTGCACACCGGTGTGGTGCTTGCCACACGCACTCCGATGCTTAACTCAGAGAGTAAAAGAGTGTGGAAGATAGAGAGTTTGAGAGTATGACTCTAGTTACCTCATATGAAGACATTATGATGAATTTATAGAGAAAGTTGGCCTAGGGTGTTCTCTAGGGTTTCCGAGTTGCTTTAGGATAAGTAGATAACTTTTCGGGTCAAGGGGCGTGCTCGGTTTCGCGTTTAGCTAGGAGGCTGAGGCTGAGCGTCACCATTAGGCCATATCTTGGACCTAAAATACTACTTTGGGTCGGGCATGCATAAAGCATGCCCTATTAGGTGTTTGACAAGAGTCGGCCTCGGCCTCGGGACTGAGGTCGAAGTTGCTGGTTTGGGCCAAATCGAAACCAACCCAACCAACCCTTTTTTTCTAGGCGAATTCCAATCTTTAGTTTCTACCCGTATCACCCATCACGCTTCTCCTCGATTTTGTCATTTCTAAATGTCAATTATACTCTTCGGTCCAAAATCACCTATAATAATATACATATAAGAAATCTCATGAAATCTTAACCATATATTTTTATTACCAAACTAACCTAAATTATTAACACATAAAAACTAAATTGTTACAATCTAATATTGAGAGACTAAATAAATAAAAAAAATTTAACCAAGTTTTTTTTTAACTTACCAAAAACATTAGCTAATAAAACAAAATTTCAATCAACCCAAAATATTAAAAAGAGTAATTTTGAAAAATAAAAAAAAATGAAGATAATTGGGTGGAGTGGATTATATTGAGAATTGGAAAATCAAAAGTCTCGAGATATTTCCGGCAGAATACGAAACAGACCACATCCATCTCACAATCTGGCATGAGCTTGACACGCGCTCATCTCCGCTTCTCAATCTTTTCCGTCCACGTGTCTCTTCATCCAACGGCCCTCCTTCATTCTTGCATCCTTTTATATTTCCCTCAACTCTTTTCCTTCCTTCCATCTCCATCCTCATCCCTTTTCACCACAAACACAATCAGTCTCTCAAAACCCTCAAAATTTCCAAATTTCCATTTTCATTTCATTTCCTTCAATCATGCTTCTTCGTGCTCCTTCAGCCGCTCTCTCTGTAGCTAATTCTCTACCGGAGAATTTGGGTCCTCTGTTTTCTTCTTCTTCTTCTTCGATTCTCAGGCTTTCTCCTGCCAGAAATGGTGGCGGTTTGGTTGTTTCAGCCTCCAAGGGCGCCAACACTCGGCCGTTAACGGGGGTGGTTTTTGAGCCCTTTGAGGAGGTCAAGAAGGAGCTCAGTCTTATTCCCACGGCCCCTCAAGTCTCGCTTGCTCGTCAAAAGTATAGCGATGCCTGTGAGGCTGCGATTAATGAGCAAATTAAGTGAGTTTTCTTGTTTGTTTTTGGATTTAGTCTATTCTTGGAAGAGATTTTGTATGTCGGTTTTTTCTCTTTCCGATCTTCGTTTTAGTTATCGGATTGTGAATCCTTTAAATTTGTGTTCTGTGTTATCTGATTTCTGATGGATTCTTTTCATTTCTGGGTGTTCTGTCTCGGTGAGAACGGGGATTTGGCTTGGTGGTTTCATTGTTGTTATTTAATTATGAATATGATTCTTTATATGGATATAATTTTACTGTGGATTCTTTATATGAAAAATCACCGGTGGAACATATATACCTTAATTTGTAAATTATTTTTTAGTTCTTTATATGGAAAGCTAACAAGGTGGATTTCATAACAGTGTTGAATACAATGTGTCATATGTATACCATTCCATGTATGCCTACTTTGATAGAGACAATGTAGCACTCAAGGGTTTGGCCAAGTGAGTATTTTTTTAATATCTTATTTTAGCTTGGTTGATAACCATTTTGTTTAAGTTTTTGGTTTTTGAAAATGATAAGTGTTTATGAGCTTATTTTTCAAGAAAAAAAAAAACTCAAAAAGAAAATGGTAATCAAAAGACCACTGTTATTAGTTTTTTTTTTTCTCTTCTTGGAATCAAAAGGGTGTGTTACTCAGGTTTTTCAAGGAATCAAGTGAAGAAGAGAGGGATCATGCTGAGAAATTAATGGAATATCAGGTAGATTTACTACGGAAAAGTTGACTTTGGTTTTGGATTTCTTTATTGATTTTGGATCATTTTGTAGAACAAACGAGGTGGACGAGTGACATTGGAGAGTATGATTAAGCCTTTGTGTGAGTATGACAATGAGCAAAAGGGAGATGCCTTATATGGTTAGTTTCATTGAGATTTCTTTTGACCATTAAGATTCATATTATTGATTGTAACACTAAAAAGTCTCTTATTAATTTTTAAGCAATGGAGCTTGCTTTGTCCCTTGAGAAGCTAACAAATGAAAAGTTACTCCACTTGCACAAGGTAGAGTTTTATAGCTTTCACATTGTTGTTTCTCATGTTGCTCAAGTTTGGAAGTCTTGGAAATATGCTTATTATCTGCATTCTTTTATAGGTGGCTGAAGAGAATAATGACTTGCAGATGACCGAGTTTATCGAAAGTGAATTCTTGGGAGAGCAGGTAATAACTTGGTTGTGATTGATCATGTTTGTTTCTAACTTCATACAAATATTCTCAATGCTTCAAACTTCACAATTGTAGGTAGAAGCAATCAAGAAAATTTCAGAGTATGTTGCTCAGCTAAGAAGAGTAGGCAAGGGACACGGTAAGAATACACCAACTCCGCCCACTTTTTCTTGTTCTTCATGTGTTATAATGTTCCCTGTTGTCTAACGATATTCTCCTTGATCACTTTTCAGGAGTTTGGCACTTTGATCAGATGTTGCTTCATGAGGGAGCATAAACAATGGTGTTTGCTGCATAGAGTAAAGTTTAGTGAAATATGAAAATAAAATGGTTCAGCTCTATGTGCTGTGCTTTGGATGTGGTTGTTTGTGTTTAGTTTAGTTTTAATGGGGAGATTATTAGAGGGTAGATGATTTGTGTTAGAATTTTCTCTTGTTAACATGTTCATGTTTGTTGTGCCTTGGTTCCAAAGGTTTATTTTGATGTTGTAATTCAAGATTCACTTGTTTTTAATTATAATGTAGAGTAATTGACTTTTAAATTCTAATCCCATTCTTGAAGATTATGACTAATTTAAGATAGGATAAAGGATATGGCAATTTAGGATAGTTATCACAATTAAAGATTGGACTATCATTATCTAATCAGGCTTCATTCAAGTTTAAGTTTTTTTTTTTTTTTTTGTTTTAAATACCAAGTCCTGTGCATACCGTTTTTCTTACTTTAAAACATAAAGATAATCTAATTTTTCTATAAAAAAATTGTCCATAGATTTCTATCTGTGCCAAATAGGCTGCACAAAGTTAGTGTAGTGGACCCAAATTTTTTTAAACTAGGCCATGGTTAGGTCTCATTCATCCCATTTTGTTTACATTGTAAACAAAATAAAATAATTGAATTTTTTTTAGAAAAGTGTCTACCACATGGCATATTGAAGTCCGCTGCACAAGCTATACCATACTTGAAAACAAGTGTAGAAAAAAAATAATTTAAGAACAAAATATACCCTACTTGAAAACAAGTGTGGAAAAAAAAAAATTAAAGAACAAAATATACCCTACTTGAAAACAAGTGTGGAAAAAAATATATTAAAGAACAAAACCAACCATATTAATGTATGTATGACATTAGTTTGACATTAAATTTTCTTATTTTATATATGGACATGTTGGTGTATGTCTTATTTCTAGTTTATATTGCTTTCTCCCTCCATATTGTTAATTGTGACAATAAAAAGTTTCTCAAAATTGTGTGGAACACCTATCTTGTTTGGAGTTTTCTTAATGATATTTTAATATGCATATAATTTTTTTATATAAAAACTGTTTTTTAGTTCTCATAGAACATATATATTTGGTTTGATATTACATTTCTAGTTATTTATATGGAAAGCTAACAAGGTTAGATTTCATGACCACATTGAATACAATGTGTCGTATGTATACCATTTCATGTATGCCTACTTTGATATGACAATGTAGCAGTAAAAGGTTTGGCTAACCAAATATTTTTTAAAAAAATATCTTATCTTATTTTAGCCTATTTGATAACCATTTTGTTTTTTATTTTTGGTTCGTGACAATTATAAGTATGTATGAGCTTAATTTCGAGAAGTCACATAAAGAAAGAGAGTTCAAGCTAAGAAGATAACAAACATGAAATATAGCTAAAACAACACAAAATAAGCTGGAAATAGTAGAGTCTTGAGGAGTGAGCGGGTTCTTCTAGTTCTAGATAGAGTTGATTCATCACATATGCATTTTCAACATCATATTAATGTACCGAACTCTTGAGGTTAGTGTATTCTTACCATTTTCGTTGTCTAGCAGAGTTGCATACTCTAAGATTTTCTTCTTTTTACTTACCCGGAAGAATATTTGTGAATAAACCATGATAAATAGCTAAAAGTCTTATTTATGGGTGGGTGAGTTATTACTTTCTTTCAAAACTTCACTTTTGATAAAGTCAGTCGATTGCACATCCTTTTCTTTAGCCATCTAAAAGAGAGAGAATGCAGATAATTAATAGTATTTCAAAGACTTGCAATGTCGAGCAACAAGAGAAACAAAAATGTGAAATGTATAAATACAACTTACCTTATGCAAGCGAAGTATCATTTTAAATTTGTGCACCTCTAAGAACCAATACAATCTCCATTGCTTAAAAAAAGTGTCACAATCAACAATATTATTATAAGTTCGCAAATCTAAGTATGTCAGGAGGTTAGAAAGGTAAATCAGTCAACAAAAAATTTAAGGGTGGAAATAGGTCGGGTAAATTTTTTTCGCAAAACCTGACCTAATCTAAATTTGGTTTCGCACAGATAACCTATAACCAACCCCTGTTGACTTTTATTTATTAACAATTTGAGTGTTTTGAAGTGTCCATTGTGTAGAGCTTGGAACAACAATTCCAACGCAATTTGGATGACTCAAATCGGAGTTCAAACGAAGAGGATATCGCCAAAACAAGCTTAACGAAAAAAATACCCAATGTCGATGATGTGACGGCCAAATCATCCGAGTGGACCTACCAGAGGATGACAACGGGAGCATTACATAAGTGACACATGGGGCTTCTGATTTTTGTTGGTTTTAAAAAGAATGATTTTAAAAACAAAATGAATTTAAAAAGAAAATGAATTTAATATTATTATATATGTTTGTGTCTAATAGCTAGTTACTTTTAAAAGAAAATGAATTTAATATTATTTTATGTTGGTGTCTAATGGCTAGTTGAGTTTAAATTGAATGATCCAAATTGAATTTCGTTTTCACCTACCCATCTCTCTTTTTAAACTCTTTTATCTTCTCCAAATTTTCACAACAATTTACATGTTTTTACAATTCTCCATAATTCATTAAGCTTCCATTGTTGCTCTCTCCAAGCTTCAGTTTTATTCTTTTCATCTAATTCTTGAGATAGATTTATTGTATTGCGAGGATTGATTTGTTCAGTGTTTCAAATTTATAAATCTAGTCTTTGAGAGAGTTTTCTCCTATTGCTCTTCATTTCCAAATTCATTGTAAGGGTGGCTCTTGATTCCCTAAAAAGAGTGGTTGTAACGGTTTGATCTTCAACTATAAAGGATTAGGTTTATTCTTGCACCCGGAAAAGAAATGTTGTAACGGTTCGACTCTAAGCCGTGGAAAGAGTTAAGTTCGTAGTAACATACCCAAGAAGAGCTTGGGTAGTGGATGTAGGCCGGTTGTGCCGAACCACTATAAAATTTTCGGTGTCAATTTGTCTATCCCTTCTCCTATTTATTTTTGCAATTAATTTGTTATTATATTTTATTGCATTTAATTAATTACTTAATTTATTCCTTGAAATTAATTGGACCTATTTGTTGACTTTGATGGGTAGTACTTAAATTTGCATATCTTTTACCAATCTTATTATTAGAAATAAATAGGTGCTTGAAAGTGTTAGCTTTAGTTTCTTGATTATTTTGGATTAGATTTATTTGCATAGAATCTTTGAATTACTGTAAAAAGTTTATTAAAATTTTAATTAGTTTAAAGAAACCCTATTCACCTGTCTAGGGTTGTCATAACGATCCTACAAAATCAAACCAAACCAGATGCTCGATTTCTTTCACCCCTAACAGAAATATCACTAAAATACACAATTGCAACAATTAAAAGAAAAAAAGAGAAGGGGAAGGAAAACTAACTATATGGGCTGTTTTGCTCATGGTCAAAATCACATGTGGGCATAATCATAGACTACAGTTCCACATGGCCCACCTTGCTTTTTCTAACAAAATATCCAAAATCAATAAATAATTAAAAACCAAAATCAAGTTTTTGTTCTAACAAATATACCCGATATTGCATCCATTTATGAGCACAATCCCTCTCTTCTTCACTTAGTTTTTGATAAACTTTTAATAACACATTCAAGGAATTAGAAGTGCAAAACTAATAACTCAAAATAGCCAAATTGAATTGTATAATAAGCACTAATTCTACTCAAAACTCACCTAGCAAATCCGTGGAGTGCCACATCGCCTCTACTAAATTAAACAAACATGGAATGTAAATTCGTGGAGTGCCACATCATCCCCGGTAAAGTAGACAAACATGAAATGTAATATATTTGAGCTGAGGTATTCATCGTTGTTCATGAAATACAAAGTAATAACTTTTTAAATAATATTAATACAATAGGGGAATTGAACTTAAGTGGGGAGAGACAATGTGCAGGAGCACTATGCTACTCAACAATGAGTTTAATTAGTAGAAAATTAAGATTAAATACACATGCATGACACATATGACCAACGTTAGTGTTATATTTATAATTAGGTTTGGTGATATTTATGTAAATATAAGATTTGCAATCTTTTCAGTGATATCACTATTTATGTTTTACTGATGTTGACCTCCTAATATTAATGATAAAAACTTAGAAATTAATGTCAACAATATTAACTAATTTAATGTATGTAGGTATGTATGACATTAATTTGATATTAAATTAACTTAAAAATAAGACATACTATACAAACCGGTATCATTTAATGTCAAATTAGTTTTATATTTTTATGTACGTATGTCTTATATCATATATATATTATATCGTACATATTCATTGAGATGCCTTGTATGGTTAGTTTTCTTTTTTTTTTTTTCATTTTGTTATTATATTTATATGAATTAAACTTGATGATATTTATAATGTTTTCAGTGATATCTCTGTTGATTATTTATGTTTCACTAATGTTAATCTCCTATCATGTAAGACTTTTAAATTAATGTCAACAATATTAATTAGTTTAATGTATGTAGGTATGTATGACATTAATTTTACATTAAATTAACCTAGGAGTAAGGCATACATCAACAGATTAATAACATTTAATGTCAAATTCATTTTACATGTTAATATATGTATGTCTTATATCATACATATATTTCTTTAGGTAGGAATCATATCGTACATACTAATTGAGATAACTTATATGGTTAATTTTTTTCTTTTTCTTTTTATTGTTATATTTATATGAAGTAGGCTTGATGATATTTGTGTAAACATAGGATTTACAATCTTTTCAATGATATCTCTGTTAACTATTTATGTTTCACTAATATTGATCTCTTAATATTTATGATTAAAATTTAGAAATTAATGTTAACAATATCAACTAGTTTAATGTATATAGGTGTGTATGACATTAAATTAACTTATAATTAAGACATATATACATTAACATCTTAATACCATTTAATATCAAATTAGTTTTATATGTTTATGTATGTATGTATTATAGCATATATACTAATGTATTAATTTGACATTAAATTTTCTCATTTCTTATGGACATGTTGATGTTTGTCTTATTCCTCGTTTATACTACTTTCTCCATCCATATTATTAATTGTGAAATTAAAATTTTCTTAAAATTATTTCTTGATTTTTTGTGGAACATAAATATCTTGTTTGGAGTTTTCTTAATTGTATTTTAACATGTATATGAATTTTTACATGAAAATTATTTTTTAGTTCTCATAGAACATATATATTTGGTTTGATATTACATTTCTGCTTATTTATATGAAAAACTAACAAGATTCAATTTCATAACAGTATTAAATAGACATGTTGTATGTATACCATTTCATGGATGCCGAACTTTTGAGGTTAGTGTATTATTACCATTTTTGTTGTCTAATAGAGTTGCATACTCTAATTTTCTTTAATGCTTTTTATCTACGATGGAGAATATTTGCTAACCATACGGGGCATCTCCTTTTCCTCATGGTCATTGTTGATGCCAAATTTGGGAAGGGTTAGATTTTGTACCTTCTCAAATATCGATATTAACTGTGAATTTGAAATATGAAAAGAGATTGCTCTTGCAAGACGAAATAGAACATGCACACTGGTGTGATGTAGGCCACACTGGCTCCGATGCCTAGGTTAGCTGTAAGTCTTTTGAGAAAAAATATTCAAGTACTGGATCTCACTTACCTTTATTGTGGCTATAGCCTTAGTTGTTCCTCCTTTTCCTTAGGGTTTTAGGGTCCCCTTTCTTTCCCGAAAATTCCATTTATCATGGGCTGGTTGGCTTGAGCCAAGGCCAAGCCCTACTACTTATGGCTTCGGCCCACGTCTTGAGCTCCCGCTCAACTCTGGACTTCTCTTATCGGCCCACTCCTTCATTTAGCTTTTACCTTTTTGCCCTTTGATCCGAAATCACCTCATAATCACACATGGGCTTAATCATAGATTCCAGTTCCACACGACCACCTTGTTTTTTTGTATCAAAATATCTAAAATCAATAAAGAATTAAAAACCAAAATAACTTTTTGTTCTAACAAATATATTCGATATTGCATCCATTTATGAACATAATCCCTTTCTTTTTTACAAGTTTTTGAAAAACCTTTGAATAACACGTTCAAAGAATTAGAAGCAAAAAAATTAATAACTCATAATAACCATTTTGAAGATGTATTACATTTGAGTTGAAGTAGTCATAGTTGTTAATGAACAACAACCTTTTTAAATAGTATTAATACTGTCGGTATAGGTTTGTGACGCAGAGCAGCTAACTTTGTTAGGTCTTGATTTAGAGGGCATGATTGGCCTCAAAACATGCTAAAATGGTCTGTAAACAAAAGAGTTGAGTAGTCTATAACACACTTTATTTTTGTGTGTTAATCTAAAGAAAATGAACTTTGTAGAAAAAAAATATTTTTATATTGATTTTTAAATGTCTCATATTTTATTGATCATTGTTAAAATCAATAATGATGAGTTTAAAAAGAACGGAAATAAAAAGAAAGAAATCAAAACAAATGGAAAAAAGTGGTAAACTATAGATAATGTAATTTTTTTTGGTGATAAAAATGAGGGAAAAAAGTAGAGAGATTGTTGGAGTAAAAGAGAGAAAGAAGAGAAAGAAATCAAGAGAAAATGAAAAAACAAAGTTGAGATAAAAACTTCTAGAGATTTTTTAGTATGATGTTGTGTGTCCTCAAATGACTCATGGTCACTCAATTTATGTAAAAAACCCAAAGCCCTTCTAATTAGGAAAAAAATTTATCAAAACAAAGTTAAAAGGAATAAATAAAAAAATAAAAAATATTATAAATAGGAAAAATATCAAACTATTTACAAATTTAGAAAATTTCACTATCTATCAATGGTCTATCACTCAAGCGATAGAAATCTATCGCGGTCCATTGTTGATAGATAGTGAATTTTTTCTATATTTGTAAATAGTTTGACTCATTTTTCTATATTTGAAAACAACCCTAATAAAATTGATGGAATATTTTTTGATTGATTTGAATTTTTTTTAATCATAATTAACTCCTTCCAAATTTAGACAAATTTAGGGGTCTACAAATACAATACATGAATCAAACTCAGGTAGGTAGGGACAAAACACAACGTGCATGAATACTATGCTACTCAACATGGAGTTTAAATAGACGACAATTAAGATTAAATAGACACGCATAACACATATGACCACCGTTAAAATTCCATTAATTATAACCATCGTTAAAACTCCATTCTTTGACATTAGTTATAGGAAAATTTCACAAAATGACCTAAAAATAAAATGTTTTTCTATGACGGACCCATTTATAAAAAAATTATTGATATTAACCCTTTTGCCATCTGAATTACCATTTTTACCCCTAAATTATAAAAATAGGCGTGCGACGCACTCCCCCACGATCGTCTATTGCTATTCCAATTACTAAGGCATCGTTTGGCCTTTCTTTGCTCACATTTACTATCAACCAAAAAATGCTCAACGCTCAGTTCTCTCTCAAGTTCTCCCTTCGACTTCAACATCGCCTTCAAATGTTTCTGAGCTGCTTGCCGATTGTTTCTTCCATTCGTCTTCGACAGGTATGTTCCTTCAAAGCATGTTCTGTTAAACGATTGCATATTTTGTATAATTTAGCGTCCATCGTTTTCTTATTGTTCGCCTACCTTCTATTATACGATCACATATTTAGTACTAATTGATCGCATGGAGTGTACTATTTTATCGCATAGCTTTTGATACTTGATCGTTGGGTTTTTAATATTCGATCTCATAGATTTTGATACACGATCGCCTAGGGTCTTTATACATGAACGTTTAGTTTTTCATACACAATCGCTTAGATTTTTCATATATGATCGCTTAGCTAATGATACACGATTACCTAGGTTTATTCATACACGATCACTTAACTTGTCATACACGATCGCATAACTTTCCATCAATGATCACTTAGTTCTTTTTATTACTTATTTTGATTTAATGTATCTGTTTTGTAGAGTTGAGATGACGCATTCAGTACCCACTGAGAAGTATTTCTCTGCTACCGTATCTTGCTTAGTTCACATTGACAATACAAATGAATTGATCAAGAAGAAGCTTATTGAAGCACAGTTGGACATGTTTAAGAAAACATGCTTTGGACCACTACTTGACGTCAATATTGTATTTAATGAACAACTCATCTATCATTTTCTGCTAAGGGAGGTCACTAATAAGAACCCAGATGTTGTAAGCTTCAACATCATGGGGAAGAAAGAAGATAACCTTCATACTATTTATAGGATGTCAGTGACCAGCCTAATGACCCCCGTGATGACCCACATCATGATGATATGGACAACAATGATGGAGGTTTGATGGTCAAACTACACCAGCGACCGACCACATGGAATCTAATGTCGAAACTGTGGTTGAAAAAGGTGACCAAGATTTCCATCAAGGAGACGACAATGGGGGATCACTCGTGGAAGACTTGATGGACATGCGTAGACAAACATCAACAATTGGCAACAAGTGGTAATGACTCTATGACTGTTGATGAAATAGTTGCAGAGTCCACCGTATTGAATGAGCTGCCGGTTGATGAAGTTGTGGAAGAACTCCCAATTGAAGATGCTGATGATCCAATCGTGCAACTTTTAGTTAAGGTCGCCATGAAAGAACTCATCATCCAACTGTTTAGTCTAAAGAGTCATTTCGACGTGCAGTCATTAGAGAGGAGTGACATTCAGATTGATGTTGGTGAACACAAGGTACGAATGTTTATGCTTTAATTACATCTTTGTCCATATTCACACCATACTCGCTGACAAATGATTTGTATACAAGATCAAAATGATCGACTTGAACATTGAATAAGAAGCAAGTCAGTCAAATTTTCACCCAAAGATATCATGAGGGCAAAAAAGGTCATATCCGTTGGTTACATCTACCGATGATAAATCCATCGGTGAAGTCCAGTTAAAAGATAAATCATCGGTAGACAATGAAGACCAATCTGAAGTAGTAATCCAACCACCCCAAGTAACTGAGTATCATGCACTTGTGAAGATAATTGAACCTAAAGCACTTGCAGCTGACGTGAGACCTCCCACAGGTGTTATAAGTGCAAACCCAATGGTCCCTGTCCTTGATTTTCCCACAAGGACGATAAGATCATATGACCCGTTGCCCCGATTCTTGATGCTCTTTGGACGACATATAAAAAGTGGAGGAGTAACCCAAAGACAAAGGATGAGAAGCAAACAATGGTCTATACCTTTCAGACGAAGAACCTTTTCAAAACGCTAGAGAAAAACACATGGTTACTTGGGGATATAAGTACTGTAAATTTGTTTAATCGTTTATGGTTGTTTAAACGATCATTTAGATAATTTCATGATCGTTTACTATTATCTAAACGATCGTTTATGGTTATTTTAAGCGATCACTTATGTAATGACAATCGATCGTTTATGGTTATCTGAGCGATCCCTTATATAGTGATAAACAATCGTTTATGGTATATTAATTAATTGCTTATATAATGGTAAGCGATCATTTATGGTTATCTGCGTGATCGCTTATATCATGATAAATGATTGCTTAGTGTGTAATAAAGGATCGTTTAGACTATATATACTCAAATACTTACACAATTTATTTTCTACATGGTGTACCAGAGCATTGACATTCTATTGATGCATGTGCACCGTAAGCTGCATATCGGACCTGACCTTTGCACGTATTGATTCATTATGGTTGATTCGAGTTTCATGATACGTGGTATTTAATTGTATGATAAGTTTTACTCCTAGTATAAAACTAACCGTAAGTTCCTTCAGGATGTCATCGTGAATGAAGAAGGAATCTCCATGTGATCGGATGGTTTGGTGATGAGTGACAGGGTCGTAGCAGAATGGACAAATGAGGGAGCACATATGCGGTTCTAGGTAGACAAAATGTTCTTCCTCGATTATGCGCTTGGACAACATGAAGGATATAGGCCTCCAGGGTCTGAGGTAGATTTCATATTCGGATCAGTGAACATCAATAAATACTGGCTCATGACTACTACTGACCTCAACAATTATATGATATACGTGTTCGACTCCATGCCAACCTACATCTGCGGGGACATCGTGAATGATACTCTACGTCGAGTCGCCTGATCAATGTCGTCCATCCTGTTAGCCATTGGATTTGATAAACAGAAACTTGCGTTCAAGTATGAGCTGTGGCAAGTGAAGAGATCGAAGGTCACCCTCTAGTATGACAAATATCTAGATTGTGACATTTTTTTATGTAAATTTTATAAAATATCTTGTAACTAATAAGGATAATAGTAGTCTTAGGCAAGAGAACATGACTCTGTTTAGGAAACAATACGTTTCCGAGTTATGGGCTAATAAATATATTTGGTAATTTTTTTATTGTTCATTTAAATAGAACATTTATAAATATTACTGTGTAATTAAATAGAATATCATCCAAAATTGAATATATGTTAAAATTAAATACAAATATGTTTTACAATAACTTCAATGTAAAAAAACAAAAAAATAAAACATAGAGTTGACTAGACGATCTTCATCCTCTAATCTTCATCCCGATTCTTATTCATGTGGTGGAAGAAGTTTCAAGTCCTCAAACTCTGATCTTCATCCCCATTCTTGTTCATGTTCCATTGCATGGAGATCCCATGCTCTCAACGGTAAACCATTTCCTACATAATGTTTGAGAATTTATATTTCGAAGGGCTGCCACAACAATTGCATGAGAGCATAGGATCTCCATACAATTGAACTCCATACAGGTGCATATCCTGAAATGAAGATCAACAAACCCCCCAAATGTCCATCATCGACATTAATTACATGCATGTCTCCCAGAAAAACACGATATGTTTTAGACATCAATTATGCTTCCTTGAGAATGGACATTGCATAATCAGATACAATGGTTGTGTATGCAATTGCATGTGTGCACCTGTGGATTTGTCATGGCTCCTCACCAGTTCAAGAGATTCTAACGATTTGAAGTCAACTGACGCTCGGTATCGTTCGTGGTGGCAAAAGTTCCAAGTCCTCAAACTCTGATTTTTATCCCCATTCTTGTTCATGTTCAATTGCATGGAGATCCCATGCTCTCAATGGTAAACCATTTCCTACATAATGTTTGAGCATTTATATTTCGAAGGGTTGCCACAACAATTGCATGAGAGCATAGGATCTCCATGCAATTGAACTCCATACAGGTGCATATCCTTAAACGAGGATCAACAAACCCCCCAAATGTTCATCATCAACATTAATTACATGCATGTCTCCTAGAAAAATACGATATGTTTTAGACATCAATTATGCTTCCTTGAGAATGGACATTGCATAATCAGATACAATAGTTGTGCATGTGATTGCATGTGTGCACCGAACATAGAACGAACCTTGCAGCCACTAACGGATGTGCTTCAATAGCTTCGTTACTGGGAGCTCTCATGCATCTTTTAACACTCCATTGAGGCACTCTACTATATTTGTTGTCATCTTGTCATACCTACAATGGACTTGATACACTCTTGCCCACCGTAGCAAAATTTCCTTAAGATACGTTGTCACCCTGGTATATTGATGAGCTTGGCGTAATATATTTGAAACTCAAAACATTTATAAGTGATTCATGCTATGAAATGCATGAAATTAGACCTTTATTTTAGTATTTTAATGTGAAAAATGAACTCTTGCATGACTTTTATCCCAAATTTGATCTCAATATGCTTAAATGAGCTTAATGAGGACTAATTATGTGTAAAGGATAATTTTTGCAGATTTAGTGCAGATCTGGTACGTTTTTGACAGGTTTCTGGCTAATTTTCATGTGATGCGCCCACAGTAGCAAGTGATGTTCCAGCGCTGTCGAGCCCTAATTTTCCAAATCCAATTCTGCCCGAATCAGCTGCAATTTTCTTGGCTAAAAATCCTCAATTCTGCTTGGTGAATCCTCAAAACGTAAATCTCGACCTTCCTTAACCAATTTGGGGTCTAGAAAAGGCGAAGAAACCCTACGTCTTAAAGGAGAACTTACCGCCGCCGCAATCATCACTTTTCTTCTCCATTTTATTGTCAATTTCCAACACCTTGGGATTCTCTTCGAAGTTCAAGCCAGTAGTCTTAAGAACGAAAGTCCCTCTAAGGCGTAGCGGCTCTAGGATTACTCTTCCATAGAAGTATGTGTTGAGGCAAGATTCTTTCTTGAAAAAAGAAGGAATCATCCTAGGGAAAGGCTTGTAGTTAAGGATTTTCCCAAGTTTACTTGAGTTGCCTCTATTTTCCAACTTTATTATTTTTGTGTTATTTTTCATTTTACATTCTACCAATCAAACGTTATATTGTAGCTATGGTTTATGATTTAATAAGAATGATTATTTTATCAAAAGTCACGAGCTAAATATTTTTAGGATTTTGACAATGTGAAAGCCTTAGGGTTGTTATGACTTAGGTTATGTAATGCTTACATCACTTTGTGTAATCACATTCTCTTTATTGATTTTAAAAGATAAAATCGGTAAGTTAAACTGGCCATTTGATTTAACGATCTAGCGGAGCTTTAATACTGAGAAGGTTAGGGTGTAAGCGAATTTCACAAGGGAATATGGGACTAAGAGCCTGGACATAGAATGGTCATGTTGCCTTAGAAATAAAGGATACCATAGGATAAAGGAACTGAACTTGATTTAATCTAAGATCCAGCTAACCATGGAAACATTAGTCATTAGCTACTTAGAACTCCTAAAGTAACTTGATACAAGACAGAATAGGTGTAGTTTTCTATCCATGTGTAAATCATTGTCTGGTGTGATGCAGTCACATCACTTAAGGCATAACACCTGAATGGTCATAACATTGTTACCCTTGTTTGATTCCCATTGTTATTTGTTTTAAGTTTCCTTTCACCAAAATTCTAAAACTTTCTCTTTGATTACCTCGGTTACATTGGTCTATAGTCATAAGAATTTTAAACTCAATCTAGTCCTGTGGGATTCGACACTTGGAATACTCCAAGTTATTACTTCATCGATCGTGTATGCTTGCACGTAGACCTACTTATTCTATATTTTCTATTATCTTTATCATTCATATACACTCGATCGATCAATAAGCTTTAGTGGCAAGATAAAAGTATGAGAATATGTCTTTATTCTTGAATTTTTCCACCCAATTATTTCGGATGTGATATATACACAATGCATGAAATGCTTTGAGAAATACTGTTGAAATAGGTTTTCCAATGGATTTGTGACGGTTTAATATAATCACTAAATCTAGGATGTGTGAGTCATGAACCAAGTCCATGATGCATCATTCTCAATATTTACAATACTGAATGCAATAGGATATATGTTGTTATTGCCATCAATACACGTTGTTATTAACAATATACCTTTGTATTTCTCGTGTAAATGGGTCCCATCGACAACGATTACAAGGGGGATGCAGTTCAAGAATCCCCTAATACACAGACCAAATGCCATGAAGACGTATTTAAAGTATTGTTCGTCTTCTACTTCAACTTCAAAGACCGTGCCCGAATTTGCAAGTTTCAGTGTCTCCCCATATGCATTAACAAGAGCATATGATTCCTTCGTTGACCCTCATGCAAACACCAATGCGTACTCTCTTGCGCGGTAAGCCCACCCGTAACTTATATTCACCCCATAATCTCACCGTACATCTTCAATTATATCCCTTGGGTGGTATGTTCGACCAACTTGATCGTATTTAGACTTGATTAAGTGCCAAATGACCCAACTTTTTGCTTGTCGATGGTTACCCATTCTCATTTCAAGTGCGCATGTGTGGACGCTTGGATACTTTATCACTTTGAAGGAATCATTTCCTTCCAATCTTTTTGCACGAACCCTCCAGTTGCATCCCTCCACCAAACACTGTACAATTAGCAGACTCTTCGTTGACTTCATTACACAAAAGTCAAAGTTCTTTCTTATTGCAAGTATTGACAATTTAATTGATAAGTCATGTTTCGAAAAAAAAAAACTGACCAGCCTTTATATCATCATCATTTATTCATTCATGTGGTATTGTGATGAGGTCATCATACGATGAATCCTCTGATGGTCTTAGTATGTCTACAAAAGGTTGGGTTGACATGGTGGAATGCATTTCAAATGAAAGCATCGCCCACCCATTTCTATACGATCACCCACCCAGTTATAAGCGATCGCCTATGTTTATTTAAACAATCTTGTAATTATTTATATGCAATCGTTTATGTAATACAAAACGATTACTTACATTGTCCTGAGCGATCTAAGAAGAATTATCTTCGTAATCACTTAGATCCTTGTTGATCTGTACCCAAAGACAAAATGGACTAAATGAAGATGAAAGCGATAGACAATTAGAATGTTGGACTGAAACTTTGAGAGAATAGTGGGAGAAGAAGCTTGGGGAGTTTGACTGAAAGTGAATAACTAATAGTGATATTTCATTCTTGATATCAATAACATTCAATGTTGTTGGTATAGAATATTAGTTTAGAATAAATGCTTTGGTACAATGTTGGTATTGCATTCAATAGATGAAGAAAGAGTTGAAGGAGAAGGAGAGTTCGATGGGTTGAGAAGAGAAGAAGAAATAGTTTTAAAAAGTTTGAGATAAAAATGGAATTTCACATGAGCAAAAGGTCAATCATAGATAAGTTTTTAAGATGAGGTTATTGGTGGAGAAGTTTTTGCCAAGTGGGTCATTTTTTGAAATTTTCCTTAGTTGTAACTCTCTTTTTTCATGTTAGTTTTTTTCTACTTAATGCATCTCTTTTCTATCAAAGACAAATAAATGGCATGGTTTGTCTAATTATTTTAAAACTAACAAAATTCTCTTCCCATTAATCTCCAAAAAAAAAAAGAAAAAGATATATATGCATGTTCCAAAACAGACCAAAATAAAAAAAAACAAACAAGAAATTAAAACTCACTTAATAATAGAACCAACAAGAAATGAAAACTCAATTAATAGCATAACGAACAATATCAAAACAAAGGGTAAATTAACTTGCACACTTCATTCAATCATGAATTGGCCTAATAAATAGGCCGTCAACAAAGTACATGTGACATTAGCTAACTACTAACCAATCAAAATAAACTCTAATAAACCGAAGGGATGAATCCCGCAACGGAAGCGAGTGCTCGTTTTTGCTTTGATTTTGTCTTATAATTTTACATAACAGTACATACTAAATGCATTTTTCATAGGCTAAGCATGATGTTTTATTTTTTTTTACATGGAAGAAGAAAAATATCTTTGAAGAACAATTCTTTTGCAAGACTCCTCTCCACGAACACCTTTCACATGGGAACGGCTTCGAAAGATCTTTCCTACTATTCTCTAGCCAGGACCTGCTGGAAGAACCTTAATGAAAGAGAAAAGGGAATTAATTTGCAGACAAATTCTTCTCTGTCAACTAAGAGAGAGTGAGATAAGTTGAGAGAGAGGGAGCAAAAAAACAAAAAACATGAAATCCAGCAACCCTTTGATGTAAGGAAGAGAGGAGAGTAATAACTCCCCTCACCCACTCCCCCACTCCGCAGCGAAGTTATTAATTAAATTAAATTAAATTAAATTAATTATAATTAATTAATTAATTAATTAATATCTTATATTTAATTAAACATTTGAATCGTATTTAGATTTATGTGACTTAATCTTAGATGCCAAAGATAGACATTTTAATCTTTTGTCTTTTAGTCTTTGTTGTTACTGTCTTAAACAATTCAATATTTTATTAGAATTATTTTAATTACTATTGGCCTTAGCACATACAAGTTATTTTCTAATTTAGCTGAACAAATCTCAACACCATTTCTCAAAATAAACACTTTATTATAACAAAAGTAAGTGAAAGAGATTGTTCAATAAGACAAGAAATAGAAATGAGGTTCCTCTTAATTTTAAGAACTACATAAATATTGTCACAATAAAAAATATTTCTTGTAAAAAAATTACTAGATGCTGCCAACAAAAACAGTAGAGACAACCTCCCTAGTTCCAACTCTTAAAGTTTTCTCTCCAACTTCCAAATGCCTCTAGGAACTAATTCTCTATAAAAAAGAACAACCATGGTTAGTGGCCCCCAAATCAATTATCCAGGCAGAATCATCACTATTCACTAATTGGATTTCCAAAACAAGCAAATCATATTTACCTTCTTTGGCTTTCTTCTTCTCAGCCAAGTACTTCGAACAATTCCTCTTCCAGTGCCCTTCCTCGTTGCAGTGGAAACATTTTCCTTTGTTAGGAACTTTGACCTTCTTTCTCTTGTAGGCAGCAGTGGGAGCAGCATCAGCAACCTTGACCTTCTTTTTTTTTCCAACCTTTTTGTGCCAGAAGATAAGGCTCTAGACTCAATCCAAGAGGTTGAACTTCTGTGAAAGTTTTTGTTGGAGGTGACAACATTTGCCTCTTCTTCCCGTCCTTTATTTTTCAACAAAAATTGGTACGCGTCTGGAGTTCATATTAAGGATGGTACACTCATCAGAGCACAGCACTGCGTTGCGAAAACTGGGCACAACGTTGCGACATTGCCTTTCTTCTTTTTTTGTGCATTTTTGAAAAATTTATTCTATATATTGGGAGTGCTTAGCAACCCTAATAATGAATTATCAGAGCCTAAAAGTGTGAAATTGACACTAAAAAGAGAGAAAATTGATTAGAAAAGAGTTGGAGGCCGTTCGAGATCTCGAGGTGCTAGCCAAGTGGAGATCGGAGGAATTCAACGTTAGGAAGCAATTCGAGAGTTTTTCTTCCTAAGTTTTCTCTTTCTCTTTACTCTTATGCTTGAGAACTCATATGATAATATGTATTTGATAGCTATGTGTGGCTAAACTCTTGGTTTTAGGGTGTTGGATGATTTAATTATGGATTTAAGTTAATATTTTAGTGTTTTTCATGGATGTTGTCGAATGATATGTTTTTCAATGCTATTGTGCTTTATTCTCTATTGATTGATCATGAATGATTGTTATGTTAGATGTATGATTGAGTAATTGTACGTCTAATTGGATCTATGTTATTAAACTTTTATTAATCTTTCATGAAAATAGCTACGTTGATAGAAGAAATTGTTAATGACTATGCTTAATGCTATGCTTCTTAACTTGGTTTCAAGAAATTAGTAATCAATTAAGTTGCATGAGAAATGGTTGTTTTTAGAGAAAATAATCCGGATAATAGTTTCTAGACTTAAACATATTGTTTGCACATGATTCCATGAAAACCTAAAATATGACTTAATGAAGTAATTAATGATATGAACACCCTAGAACACTTTTATCTCTTAATTTTCACTTGTTTTTACTTTCCTTATTTACCACCAATTCAAAACAAAACTCGAATTCGATTCTTAGATAAAGCTGATTTTCAATTCTTGAATCGCTTAGTAATGAAACTGTACATAGTCCTCAGTGAAACAATACTCGGTCTTAACCGTTTTATACTATAACTTGACCCGTGCACTTGCGAAAATCACGCATCAAGGTTTTGGCGCCATTTTCGGGGGCTAGAGAACGGTTTATTTTGCTAATAAATATTTAAAGAATTGATAAATTTTACTTGAAGGTGTATTTTTACTTTGTTTTTTCTTTTTTTTTTAGATTGGTTGTGTTTGCTTTAGGTTTATGCCTCGTGACCGTACTAATCCTCTTTCTCTTGATGCCGAGATTGATAGAACCTTTAGAAGAAATATAAGAGTTCAAGAAAATGCTACTGGTGAGATGGCAGAAGAAGCACCAAAGGGGATCCAAGATTATTTCCAACCAACTTTACCGGTGAATCAACCCGGACTTGCAAGTGTCTCCATAATGTTAACAACTTTGAACTCAAACCGAGGTTGATCCACATAGCTAGAGACCTTTCCTTTATAGGACGTTCTACCGAGGACCCTCACAAGCATTTACAATCTTTCTTAGAAATATGCAGAACGGTAAAAATAAACGAAGTTACAAGTGATGCGATTAAACTAAGATTATTTCCTTTTTCTTTACAGGACAGGGAAAAGGATTGGTTAGAGTCGATACCGTCGGAGAGCATAACTACTTGGGATGCATTGGCCCAAGCATTCTTGAATATATATTTTCCACCGGCTAAGTCACAAAAATTAAGGACGGAGATTGGTACATTCCGTCAACATGAAGATGAGCAACTTTACGAGGCATGGGAGAGATACAAGAATCTCTTGAGAAGATGCCCTCAACATGGGGTACCCAGATTGGTTGCAAATCCAATTATTCTACATTGGGCTATCAAGCAACACAAAATCTATCTTGGATGCCACCGCCGGAGGGTCCATATTCTCGAAAACCGCTGACGAAGCCTACACAATATTAGAGGACTTGGCCAATACATCATACAATTGGCCTTATGAAAGATCATCTTCAACAAAAGTGGTCAGAGTTCATGAGATGGATGGGATAAGTTCTTTAAAAGATCAATTGGTCTACATTACTAATGCACTGTCTAAATTGTCTCAAGGAGGTCAGTCACAAGCAAGTCCACCATCCATAGCCTCTTTAGCGACTATGGCAAATCAAACAGGACAAAGTGAGATGGAGACGACCAATTATGTAGATAGAGGTCAATTTAGAGGCCAACAACAATAATTTTCCACTCACTACCACCCAACTTGAAGAACCATGAGAATTTTTCATATGCCAACACTAAGAATGTGTTGCAAGCTCCTCAAGGTTTTAATGGTACAAGCAATACAAAAACATCATCCTTGGAAGATTTAATGATTGATTTTGTCAATGAATCAAGAGCAAGGACTACTACATTAGAAAATTTGGTGCAAGCTATAGCAAGCACGGTGCAAAATCAAGGGAAGACACTTTAAAGTATGGAGGTGCAAATGAATCAAATTGCCACCTCCCTGCACACATTGCAAAAAGGTAAATCCCAAGTTGCCCCAAAAAGAACACTGAGGAGGAATGCAGTGCTATAACTTTGAGAAGCGGCAAAGAATTAAACAAGCACATAGTGATTGATGATAAAGAGAAAAATCAAGAGGAGGTTGAGTCTAAACTTGACAATGAACCCATCAACGAGCAAAGTGCACCAAAGGAAAAGAAGGAAAATTCCAAAACAGGGAGTACTTCTAATTCTCTACCTTTCGTTCCTAATACTCTACCTTATATTCAAAGATTTCAAAAGAAAAATATTGATGCTCAATTTTCTAAATTCTTAGACATATTTAAAAAGTTACAAATTAAAATTCCTTTTGTAGAGGCATTAGAGCAAATGCCTAAGTATGCCAAGTTTATGAAGGATGTGTTGTCTAAGAAGCATAAGTATGAGGATTATGAAATAGTAGTATTAACGGAGGAATGTAGTACGGTGCTACAAAGAAAATTGCCTCAAAAGCTAAAAGATGCATGAAGCTTTTCTATTCATTGTCATTTAGGCAACAATTCGGTTACTATAGCACTTTGCGAATTAGGAGCTTCCATTAATTTAATACCTTTGTCTATTTTTAGAAAGCTTGATGAGGGAAAGGTGCAACTAACTACAATATCCTTGCAAATGGTCGATAGATTGATTGCCCATCCTTACGACATTGTGGAGGATGTGTTGGTGAAAGTAGACAAGTTCATCTTCCCCACGGATTTTGTGGTGCTTGATATGGAGGAAGATGCCGACATTCCTATAATCCTTGGGAGACCATTCTTGGTCACCGGAAGGGCCCTCATCGATGTCCAAGATGGAAAGCTAACCTTTAGACTCACATGAGAAGGTAACATTTGACATTTACAAAGCCCTTAAGCATGCCGATGTGGTAAGTCATGAACAATTTCCACCAAGTAAGGTGGTAAATTCTTCTCCTTCTTCTTGTAAAAGTTCATTGCATGATGACTCTTCTCTTGAGAATAGTGAAAAGACAAATAGCATGCCTAATTTTATGGATGATTATAGGAAGCATAATTCTAGTTTTGAGAGTTCTTCTAATGCTTGCATGCCTTAACAACCTATGAATGTGTATGACAAATTAAATGACAACTATGTTAAGGAACCTATGGCTAATCCAATAATATCCCATAATGATTATTCTTTGATGTTACTTGATTATGTTAAAAAAGGGGATGTTGAATTGATTGACAATAACTTGATAACGGGTAAGATTACTATGAATGATTATTGTTGTGAATGTCCGTGTGGGCGAAAACTTAAGATTTCAGGGTGTTCGTTGAATGGACTAACAAAACCACCTTGGAATCCAACGTGACTTGTGAGCCCCGTCTAGCTAGAAGGTGTTAAACAAAGCACTTCTTGGGAGGCAACCAACGATTATTGCTTTCTTTATTATTTTTAGCATGTTTGATTTTTTTATTTGTAGGGAGCCATTCATATGCCTTCAAAGTTTTTTAGGAATATTATGCTGTGAAAAGTACTCATTCCACCATCCTGTTCGGTGGACTCCCGCTCACTCCCAGACTTGTGCTTTCTTCTCTTTCATGCATTGATGACAATGCGTAATTTTAAGTTTGGGGTGGGAGGTGTCTTTCATACTTTTGTTTGGTTTTATCTTACTATGCATGCTAAGTTGGTTTTAATGAATTCTTTATGCATGTTAATGTGAGTTGAAATTTTGAAGTAATTTTTTCGATTTTGATCTTAAATGATGATGAGAATAGTTCATAGTTGTGTGCTTTGATGTTGATTGGCTATGATAAGACTTGAATATGCATGATGGATGACTTATTGTGGAAATAGGATAGCATTATCTTGAGTTATGATCTGTTTAAGTCCCTATTTGAATCTCTCATATCTTGAGCACGTAGTCACTTTAATTTAGAAACTTTAACTTAGAAAAGGATTAAGTTGAATGTATTTGGTTATCACCTCGAAAGACCCTACCGATCAAAAAGTTGAAGTGCGTGATAGTTTGTAATGTTACACTAAGTGAAAAGAAAATATTATTTTTGCCTTTAAAAAGAAAAAAAAATGTACATTTAAAGCATGAGTTACTTGAATATCTTTTTGCACAAGTCGAATTGTGATTAAACTTGTAATGTATATGCATGGATGGGGGTAAAAAGAGCTGTCGTTTCTATGATCAGTTAGGATGCCTGGGAATTGACTAAGTACGAGTCCCTACAGTGAATGTGTGAAAGCTAGTACCACTAGGTAAAAGAATGCGAGTTTAGGGCCCGACGAAATTAATAATTAAGGCACCTTAGTGGACATATTACTTTCTTGAAATATATGGATTCTTGATTATTGGTGCATGAGCCGGGGGAAAATTAGAAAAGCTCTCTTAAATACTAATTTGAGTTCTAGAGTTTTGAATTAAAGGAGACTTGCACACACACATGGGAGATGACAAGATTTAACCTTGAATGTTTGTAATAATATAGATATGTTTAAATGTTTCTACTTCAGTACTATTATGTTATTCTCTAAGGCATGAGTCAATAGCACACTTCTTTTGAATTCCCTATGGTTTTGTTTTATGTTTGCTTGAGACTAGCAAATCTCTAAGTTTGGTGTGGTGAAACGCACCTAAATTGTGTGTTATTTACTATTTATTTAAGGATGTTTTTACATTTAATGGGTTTGCTAGTGGTTTTAGAGTAATTAATGAAGAAATTGAGTTTCAGGAGCCAAATGAACCAAACCAAGCCAAAATTGGATGAAAACAAGTTTAAAATCCTAGAAAATAGGGGAACGTATAGCAGAAGCGTCTTTACGCTCTAGACCGGAGAGCACCCTTTTTTGGCACACACGAGAGTGTAGCTATGCTCATCAGAGCGCAGTGCTGCGCTGCGGAAATTGGGCACAACGTTGCGATGTTGTAAGGGAGCGTCGTGACGCTTTCTTTCCTTTTTTATTTTTTGTGCATTTTTGGAAAAAAATTTCTATATATTGGGAGATGCTGAACAACCCTAATCACGAATTATTAGAGCTTAAAAGTGTGAGATTGACACCAAAAAGAGAGGAAATTGATTAGAGAAGAGTTGGAGGCTGTTCGAGATCTCGAGGTGCCGGCCAAGTGGAGATCGAAGGAATTCAATGTTAGGAAGCAATTCGAGAGTTGTTCTTCCTAAGTTTTCTCTTTCTCTTTACTCTTATGCTTGAGAACTCATATGATAATATGTATTTGATAGCTATGTATGGCTAAACTCTTGGTTTTAGGGTGTTGGATGATTTAATTATGAATTTAAGTTCATGTTTTAGTATTTTTCATGGATGTTGTTGAATGATATGTTTTTCAATACTATTGTGCTTTATTCTCTATTGATTGATCATCAATGATTGTTAGGTTAGATGTATGATTGAGTAATTGTATGTCTAATTGGATCTATGGTATTGAACTTTTATCAATCTTTTATGAAAATAGCTATGTTGATAGAAAAGTTGTTAATGACTATGCTTAATGCTATGCTTCTTAACTTGGTTTCAAGAAATTAGTAATCAATTAAGTTGCATGAGAAATGATTATTTTTTAGAGAAAATAATATGGATAATAGTTTCTAGACTTAAACATATTGTTTGCACATGATTCCATGAAAACTTAAAGTATGACTTAATGAAGTAATTAATGATATCAACACCCTAGAACGCTTTTATCTCTTGATTTTTACTTGTTTTACTTTTCTTATTTACCATCAATTCAAAACAAAACTCGAATTAGATTCCTTAGATAAAGTTGATTCAATTCTTGAATAGCTTAGTAATGAAACCGTATCATAGTCCTCAGTGGAACGATACTCGATCTTAACCGTTTTATATTATAACTTAACTCGTACACTTGCGAAAATCGCGCATCAAGTTCCTCTCAGGCTAGTGAGAGGTTGGGGCCCTATTGTTGTTAGCACTTAAAAGAATTACTCATCTACTTACCCTAAGGTGAGAAGCAGTGAATTTCATCTTGTGTAGCTATGTTCTTAGCTCCCCACTGGATCAAGTTCTCAAAATGATAGGCTTATTGAGTCAGCGACTCAGACCACTATCACCTGTACAAATCAAAGGACGAGCCCTCACAGGCAGGAGTTCATAACTCACTCATGATTGAGATCGAGTTAGTCATCCTATGAAATATTAATCTTTTCGGTCAATGATGTTACAAAAAGAGATTAATTATTTCATGGTTCAGTCTTATACAAACTCTTTTTATAGGATACATCCACTCGTATGTCTCAACACGAACAATTTGGATCACATCGTTTGAAATGATTACAAAATGCGCCGTATCCATAGTATTACCAAGATAAACCACTCAACCTTATCCATATACAATAGACCATACTACAAGAATATTTGTCTCTGCCCTTGTAAAAAATGTTAGTAGATTCTTTGAAAAGCTTGGGCAGAAATGCAATTTTTGCCCACGCAACTAATGTCAACAGAATTCACTTTCAACCCACGCAACAACATTCATGGGCAGAAATGCAATTTCTACCCACGCTAAGATTTTCATTGGCAAAACACGATTTCTGCCCACACATGATTCGTCGGCAAATAGTGTTTTCTACCAACACGTAGGTGAATGTAGACAAAAGTTTCATTTTTGCCCATACACAAAACGTCGCCATAACACTATAACTGTCAACACATTTATTATTATATTATTATATGCTTCAAGATCAATATTTAAATAAAAATAATTTCAGTTTCCTCTAACAAAATATATTCAACATTATAACAAATTTAGAAAATGTATTCATCTCTTAATTCCTTTACCAAAATATATCATCCCAACAACAATTCTAAGTGTTTGTTTGTTTCCTAAGCTATTAGCTTTCATTTTGGCTATACAAAATGAACAAATAAATATTAAATACACAAAAAATGTTTAATGTTTTGTTTGGTTAGTCTTCACAAAAAATGTTTCACTTGGTCAGTTGGTCTTCACAAAAAATGACATTTCTGACATCTTCAAAATATATAGGCCTGAAAAGGAGTATCAAAGTCCAATAAGCACAACATGCTCTTAATCTTATTTGTTTGAAACAAATCATATATCAAAATTAATAAAGTAAATTCATTTGCATGACCTTCAAGTCTCATATGGTGTCTAAGTAGTTCATATGAGTCATCTTGATTCTCAACATAACCTACAAATGCGTTCACCCTCAAAACAACTTAAAAAGTTCCTAAAACAACCTAAAGAGTGTTTAAGTAACACTTTCACCCTCAAAACAACTTAAAAAGTTCCTAAAAAGTGTCCAAGAGACTTGTTAACTCTCAAAACAACCTAAGTAGCTCTTAAGTGTCATTTAGAGTTTCAAAACGAACTAAAAAGTACATAAAAAGTGATAAATGATACTTTAACTCCCAAAACAACTTTAAAATGCCTAAATGTGACTTTCAAACTTAAAATAAACCTAAACGGTGTCTAAATGAGACTTTTAACTCCCAAAACAACTTAAAAAATGCCTAAGTGTGACTTTCAAACTCAAAGTCAACCTAAAAGGTGTCTAAATGAGACTTTAACTCCGAAAACAACTTATAATGCTTAAGTGTGACTTTCAAACTCAAAACCAACTTAAAAAGAACCTAAAGAGTGTGTAAGTGACACTTTCACCCTCATAACAACTTAAAAAGTTCCTAAAAAGTGTCAAAGAGACTTGTTAACTTCCAAAACAACGTAAATAGTTCTTAAGGTTCTTTTGAGTTTCAAAACCAACTAAAAATTACCTAAAAAGTGTCTAAGTGACACTTTAACTCCTAAAATAACTTAAAAATGCTTAAGTGTGACTTTCAAACTCAAAACCAACCTAAAAAGAACCTAAGGATTGTCTAAGTGACACTTTCACCCTCAAAACAACCTAAAAAGTTCCTAAAAAGTATTCAAGAGACTTGTCAACTCCCAAAACAACCTAAATAGTTCTTAAGTTTCATTCTCATTTTCAAAACCAACTAAAAACTACCTAAAAGTGTCTAAATGACACTTTAACTCCCAAAACAACTTAAACATGTCTAAATGTGACTTTCAAACTCAAAACCAACCTAAAAAGAACATAAAGAGTATCTAAGTGACACTTTCACCCTCAAAACAATTTAGAAAGTTTCTAAAAAGTGTCCAAGAAACTTGTTAACTCCCAAAACAACCTAAATAGTTGTTAAATGAATTAAAATCTTGTTTATATTTAGTAACTGCAGCTCAAGAAAATTAACACATTATAGTTTACATGAGAATTTGTAGCTAAAGTGAAAAATGAAACAAAGACTCCATTACTATCAATGTGCATCTAACTGACAACAATAATATAAATAAATAAAAGGTTCTTATTTTGCATAAAGTATATCAACGAGTTTGATTGCTTCCAAACAAAAACATTAAGGCACTGTTTGAGTTGTAAGTTGTAACCACAACAACATAGATGATTTAAAATCCCAATCATACAAAATACAACTCTAATCGTTCTAAATGTAGAACGATCCAGCCTATGATAGTTGGGTTGTGCGATTCTCTATATTATACAGTATCCCAATTGATGCTTCAGACAGAGTTGGCAAAATATCTACAACATTCACATAGAATTTTATATGTTGATACTAAAAAAAATAATAGTTAATGCAACTTACCAACAAAATTAAATTTCAAACAATATATATACAAGAATCTAATCCCCATTCCATAGTACTCAAACTTAATAAAATATTCAAAAACTGGACTGAACTAAACCTAGATTGGAATTCTCGACAATTCTAAAACAATTCCACAGTAGAAATCTCAAGCCCACAAAAACCACACAAACAACAATCAATTGCAAAATAAACATATGGATTAAGAAAAAATGTAAAGATAATGGTGAGTGGTAAGAGAGAAAAATATTATACCACATCGTTTGTAACAATAATAAGGAAGCTTCACCTTAGTGAAAACGACGCGACAGACGAGTAGCTGTGTGACGGTGGTGACAGAGGAGTTGTTGTGCGATGGCGGTGGCGGAGAGCTGTTGTGTAATAGCAGTGGTGGAGATCAGCTGTGCGCAGATGTCTTGGAGGGGTGTGATTTCTTTTGTAATGTCGATTGTGAGAGCGAAAGGGAGAGGGAATCGAAATAGAGGGAGTTAGTTAGAGAGAAATCCAAAAAATTGGGGGAAAAATAAATTGTGGAAAAAATAAAGTGAGGTAGAGTTTTAAGAAAGTGCAGGCAAAACTAAAATATGGATTTAAAGGGTTTCTGCCCACATAGTTGGTAGATTCTGAAAGTTTCTGCCCACCAACAAAGCGTTAGCAAAAATCCAACCTAATAATTTCAACTAAGACTACAACTTTTTGCATATAATTTCGTCGGCTTTGCCCACAATTTTTGTTGCGTCAGCAAAAAAAAAAAAAAAATAGTAGGAAGAGACCAAAATTCTTGTACCTTAGGTTATTACTTGAACATGTTCTACCGCTATGTCAACCACATACTGTTCAAGTTTCATTCAATAACTTTGGATATTAATTTATTGGATTTGAGTTACATAATTCTAAAAGACGTGATAAAATAATAATTATTTTATTGATAAATTGTTTACAATATTACAAACTACGAGTTTAGAAAACAAAATCCAATAAGAAATCAAAACTCTCTTAATTAATTAAATAATCATATTAAAACTCACTTGAATTGTTCGTTAATACTAACCCACCGATATATCCCTATACTGGTTAGGAGAAGATGAGTCTTGAGAGACCGGGGAAGTATGACTGGGCTCCTTCAAGGCCGAAACAACCCAACAGTAGCCGCCATGTCTGGCCAGGGAAACCTTAGAATCAAAGACGAGGAGAATGAATAAGAAAACAGAGGACCAATCTCGAGAAAGAATGAGAATTAGCCATAGAGATAGTGGCTAACGGAGCACTAAGCACGGTTGAAGAAAACCTGGAAATGCCGAAATGAAACTGAAATTTTAAGAAACTTTAACTAATTTATAGAACAAAATTACGGTTAAGAAACTTAACAAAAATTAAATTAGTTAATTAAATTATTTTCTTTAATTTTCTAGCACTATTATAATTAATAAAAAAAATTCACATCATAACTATTTTATATTAATTAACTACTTTAGATTAATTAACTTGAAAGTTAACATCAAAAACTAAAAGTGAGCATTAATATAGGAAAATTTAAGGGGTAAAATTATTAAATTTTAAAACTTAAGATCTAAATAAAACGAGTTAAAATTTTTTTGAAGCTTTAAATCATGTAGAAACTAAATTCAAAATGGGTAAGAGTATATAACAAATTGAAACCTACAAACCAAATATAATAAATATTTTTTGAAATAAAAAATTAGGAACTAAAAATGTATATATAAACTTTTAATCCAATCAATGAGAAAGATTATTTAAATTAATAATTGAAGTAAGAAATTAAATGTGGAGGTGATCAAATTGACATAATAATGAAAGTAGGTATATAGAAACACTTTTAGCGTTTGTTATGGGTCACTTCTGGAAAAGCTATTAAGGGTAAAATCGAAACAATGACAAACAAAAAGAGTGTAAGAAACGGGTCAATAAAGTTGGGGGAGAAAAAAAACTGGAGAAGGGAGAGACGTTGGGCCAAAAGGGGATGAGTTACCATCAATAGTGCATGTTGTGAGCAATGTCCCATTGAACTTTTTTTCATTGAATTGAAACTCTCCCCTTCTCGGAAGTTTCATTGAAGAACTCTTTCTCTTGCGTGTGACCTTGCTTCATCTCCATTTTCATAGTACTTGTTGATGCCAAATTTGGACAAGGTAAAAAAAAACTCACCTAATCCCTTGACAACAACTGTAAATTTGTAATTTGAGGAAAAATGTTACCTATAAAACAGAAAAGATCTGCACACCAGTGTGGTGCTTGCCACACAGGCTTCGATGCTTAAGAGAGAAAATAAGAAGAGATCTAACAATGAAAAAGATGGAGGCTGAGAGCAAAAAGAATATTTAGGGCAATGAAATTCTGCTTCAATTTTTCCATTAAAGATTGTACTATATAAAGACATTACATAACCTTGACAACAAAGGAAAAGAATGATAGAAAAGGAAAAGATATAGAAGATGTCTATACAAGGAATAATACCAAAAAATAAGCCAAAGGAAAAATCCAGAATCTTTCCTAAAGTGGCACCGTCAATACTAAACACCATTTGACAAATTGTGTACAAAGGATGATACCACTGGTTGTTATGTTCTAACATCCCCCCTCAAACGAGAGGGTGATGAAATCACACCAAGTTTGGATCTAATGTCACAAAAGCGGGCTTCAGTTAAAGGTTTGGTAAGACCGTCTGCAAGTTGATGGGGAGAAGGCACATAGCGAACATCAAGTACCTTAGCAAGAACTTTATCTCGAACAAAATGAATATCTAATTCAACATGTTTGCTTCGAGAGTGAAATACCAGGTTAGCAGCAAGAGAAAGAGCACTTACATTATCGCACCAAATAATAGGAGCTTTGGATGGACATAAGCCAATTTAAGATAAAAGAGACTATACCCAACTCAACTCAGCAGCAGTATGCGCAAGAGATCGATACTCAGATTCAGTACTGTAACGTGCAACATGTTGTTTCTTAGAAGCCCAAGAAATAAGAGATGACCCAAGAAAAATACAATGAGTAGCAATGGACTTGCGATCATCGATACTACAAGCCCAATCCGCATCAGTGTAGGCAACCAAATATAGATGTTCTGATTTTTGTAGAAACAACCCATAGTGTAGAGTGCCTTTAAGGTAACGAAGTACCCGTTTAACTGCTTGCCAATGAATGGAAGTGGGGTTTTGAATAAATTGGCTAAGCTTGTTTACTATATAAGCAATATCGGGTCGTGTGGTCGTGTATGTGTTAAATACTGAAGAGCACCTAAAACACTGCGATATAATGTAGGATTGTCCATGGGATCTCCATCATAAAGGGATAACTGCTTACCAGTGGCGGCTGGTGTGGAGCATGGTTTGATATGGGCAAGATCTACACGTTCAAGGAGATCAAGAATGTACTTGGTTTGGGTAAGATGAAGACCTTGCTCTGTTCGTTGAACTTCCACACCAAGATAATAATGTAAATCTCCCATGTCCTTGAGGGCAAAAGGTTGGTTTAGCTGAACAACAAACTTAGTAATCAAAGTGTTATTGGAGCCTGTCACAAGTATATCATCAACATAGATTAGGACCAAAATAATATCAACAGATGTGGTAAGAAAGAACAACGAGTTATCTACCCTTGAATTTCGAAAACCCCACTGAAAAAGTGTTGATCAAAGCTTATCAAACCAAGCACGTGGAGCTTGTTTAAGTCCATACAAAGCACGATTTAATTTACAAACATAATTTGGTCAGTCTGGGTCCACAAAACCTTTAGTTGTTTCATAAACACAGTTTCTTCAAGATGACCATTAAGAAAGGCATTATTGATGTCAAGTTGACGAATATCCCACTGTTTTGTCACGGCAAGAGCCAAAATTATACGAATAGTAGGTGCTTTAATAACGGGACTAAAGGTTTCATGGAAATCAATACACGGATGTTGATGAAAGCCCTTTGCAACCAACCGCGTCTTGTATTTTTTAACACTCCCATTTGGATGACGTTTAACTTTGAAGACCCATTTATTCCCAATCAGATTATATTCCGCAGAAGGAGGAACAAGAGACCAAGTATGGTTTTTTGGACAAAGCATCCATTTCCTCATTCATTGCAGCACGCCAATGATTAGATTGAAGAGCTTGGGAAACAGAACGTGGTTCTATATTAAGTAGAGATGCACCTTCGGCAGAAACATGGTAGGCATATTTGGGATTAGGCTTAAAAACTCCACTTTTAGATCGAGTTTGTATAGTGTGAGATGGTTGATCTAACACTTCATTAGTATTCAAAATTTCAGGAGGAGAAAGAGTAGGTACATCAACAAAATCACATGGAGCCATTTGTGGATCCAAATTTTCTGGTTCTCGAGGATGGTCAACAGGAGAAATGGCAGAACCAGCTGGAGAGATGCTGACTAGTGATGTTCCGTTAGCTTCATGTGAAATTGCAACTTGGTCAGAACAAGCAATGTGGGAAGGTGTTCCTGCCATGCTATAAATGGGCTGAGGGTCATAATTACTTTGGGATAAAGGACAAGATGAAGTTGAAGGACCCAAGGATAAAGGACTAGGCTGAACATCAGTAGGTGAAGAAGTGGGATGTGACAAGGCAGAGGGAGTAGTTGGCATTGGAAGACTACATGGAGATTGGAGACCCAACAAAGGATTAAAAAAAGGAATTATGGTTTCAAGACTTTGTTGTTTAGGAATTGATGTGGTAAGAAAGCCATTTTTGAATGGAAAATCAATTTCATTGAAGATAACATTACGGGAAATGTATATTCGACCACTAGAGCTTAAACATTTATAACCTTTGTGAATTTCACTATAGCCCAAGAAAACACATAAGGTACTATGAAATTGAAATTTATGAATTTGATAGGGATGAAGACAAGGAAAACAAGCACACCCAAAGGCTTTGAGGAAAAAATAATTGGGTTTCTTTTGGAAAGCTTTCTCCCAAGGAGATAGGTGATCAAGAACTGGTGTAGGTAAGTGATTAATAATATAAACGGCTGAGACAAAAGCATCACGCAAGGGCATAGATGCTTGAGCAAGAAGTGTGAGTCCCATTTCTACAATATGTCTATGTTTACGTTCAACTATTCCGTTTTGTTGACTCGTATGTGGACAGGGATGACGAAACTCAATTCCTTTGTCCTTTAAGAAAGAAGAGAAAGAGCGAAATTCACCTCCCCAATCACTTTGTAGGATTTTAATTTTTGTTTCAAACTTGTTCTCAACAAGGTTTTTATATTGAACAAAAGCAGAAAATGCTTCACTTTTGTGTTTGAGAGGATAAATATGAGTGAAACGGGTGTAGTTATCAACAAAACTAATATAGAAACAAAAACCAACAGTAGAAGCCATAGGAGAAGGTCCCCAAAGGTCACAATGTATAAGCTCTAGTGGTTGAGTGGTAAGGGAATTTGAAACTGGAAATGGTAAGCTATGAGATTTACCGTACTGACAAGCATTGCAGAAAGTAGATTTTTCATTAGAAGGAAAATGGACATTACAACTTTTGACAACTGAATTTAAAATACGATCAGAAGCATGGCCTGGCCTAATCTTTGATGTCATATTTCTTTAGACACATTACATTTATCATGACTCTATGAAGATAGATTGGAAGAGACAACAAAACTTTCTGTATTATGACTACTAGTAGACTCTAAGGACTTGATGAAAGGAGATGGGGAAATAAAGGAAACTGGAGCTTTATCTTTTGTAGAAAATGAAGGAGGGAGAGATAGTTGGTAGAGCCCATTTTTAATTGGTCCTTGCAGCAACACTTTCCTGGTTTCCTTGTCCTTCACAAAGCAACAATTAGAGTGAAGCTCAACAAAAACATCATTGTCAGTAGTTAACTTAGAAACACTTAACAAATTTCGTTGAATATGAGGTACATGTAGAACATTTCTCAATTTAAGAGGCATATGATTTGAAGAAACAGTAATATTACCAACATGTGATATTGCCAATTTTGTTCCATCACCAACAGTTAAAGAGCCAGTACCACAATATTTAGTTTTAAAAGGTAGATTACCAACATTATTGGTGATATGATTTATAGCTCCACTATCCGCCAACCAGTTTGAGTCAGTCATAATTTCAAGGATAGCAATGAAGGCTGCTGCACTATTGTTCATTTGATTGTTGTTTCCTCTTGGATTATTAAACTCCTCTTCAAATCGGTGGTAACAAACAGAAGCTCCATGACCAAATTTCCCACAGAGTTGACAAGTGGGTTTAGAGTTATTGCTTCTAGAATTATTAAACCTGCCTCTACCTCTTCGATTTTGAAAAATACCACCATTACCATTGTTTCCTATTCCTTGGAATTGATTATTTCTAGGAGCAAAATGATTGTTCTGATTTCGAAAACTATTCCCAGGGAAACGTTGTTGCTGCTCATTCTTGACATTATTCCCTTGCCTACTATAGACATAATTTGTACTAGCATCTCCAAAATCTCCAAAATCTCCATTAACATTCACAACATTCTTACCTTCAATATCGCACACAATTGGTAGGTATTCAACATCAAGACCCGCTAAGACATATGAGATTAGATCATCTTGTGAAATTGGTGATCCTGCCAATTGCATATTCTCAGATGCTTGTTTCATCATTGATAGATATTCTGCCATCCTCATCGTCCCTTTTATAGTATTTTGAAGGATTGATCTCAATTGATTTATACGAGCTTTACTAGTTGCACCATAAAGCTCCTCTAGAGCCAACCATACCTCTCTTGACGTTGTCAAATTGACGACCTCTAATGCCACAGAAGGAGTCATTGAACCGAGTAACCAACCAAGAAGAGCTTGGTCTATTGCTGTCCATTCTTCAAAAGATGGGTTAACATTTGAAACAGATGAACCACCTTCACCACTAGACTTTAAAAACTGTGGTGGCTGAGTTTTGGTGCCAAAAACATATCCATCGGCCTTTTGACCTCGGAGAACGGCTAGGACCTGCTTCTCCATAGTCCAAAATTTTTGTCATCAAGCTTAACAGAAAGGACTATGCCCAAAGGGTGTCCAAAAGAGGTGTTGATAATAGTATTGATCGGAGCAGCAGTGACAGGCGTCGTTTGTGTTTGAATCGAGGTGTTGCTATCAACTGGATCAGACATGGCGTTGGCCTTTTGAAGCTCTGGTACCGAGAGAAAATAAGAAGAGATCTAACAATGAAAAAGATGGAGGCTGAGAGCAAAAAGAATATTTAGGGCAATGAAATTTTGCTTCAATTTTTCCATTAAAGATTGTACTATATAAAGACATTACATAACCTTGACAATAAAGGAAAAGAATGATAGAAAAGGAAAAGATATGGAAGATTTCTATACAAGGAAGAATACCAAAAAATAAGCCAAAGGAAAAATCCAGAATCTTTCCTCAAGTGGCACCATCAATACTAAACACCATTTGACAAATTGTGTACAAAGGATGACGCCACTGGTTGTTATGTTCTAACATTAAGCTAGCAAGGAATTATATGTAGCAAGTGAGAAGTTTTAGAATGAGAGTGGACTTACTTCCCTTAAGCTATTTCCTTTTATTTATAGATTCTTCTTGGCCTATTCCTTCTTCTTTTAGGATTTTTTAGATATATTTTAGGCCAAAAAAACTCTTTTTAGGCTGGATCTCTTGGTTTTCCTTGTTGAGGTTGATGCTCTAAATCTTGTGGTCTTGTAAATTGTGAACTTGTATTGTACAAAAAAATTATTTATTTAATAAAATAATAGTTATTTTATTTGACATTTAGTTGCATTAACCCAAAACCAATAAACTAAGATCTTAAGTTATTTGTTGTAACTTAAACACATATGTAGAGACATACAGGTAGATCGTGTTTAAGTGATAACCTATAATGGTTTGTAGTAGATAGATAAGGTTGGGTACCTTATCTTGGTAACACTACGGATACGGCTCACTTTGTGATTGTTACAAGTGTTGCAAAGTATCACAAACGTTTAGATCATAAACGTTCATGTGGAAACATGTGAGTGGTGATATCCTATACATGTGAGATATGTATAAGACTGGACTGCGAAATGATTAGTCTCTTGTATTAACATCATTGCTTGATGAGACTCACTAGAATGATCATAGGTGACTCGACCTTAATCCTAAGTCAATTGTGAACTCCTGCCTGTGAGGGAAATCCTTTGATTTATATGGGTGAGAGTGGTCAAGTTCACCGATTCAATAAGCCTACCACTTTGGGGATTTGTCTGAGTAGGCAGCTGGGGAACTCAACTGTATAAGAACGAATTCACATCTTATGATAAGAACTAATACTGAATCTTGAATAATGAGGTGCTTCACCCTCTCACTAGCCAGAGAGGAGTCTAGCTCATAGTTGGAATATGGCTAAATTATTCATTAGATGGATTTGTGGTGCTTAAGGAGGTAGAGGTAACACAGGGGTGGACGGTGGAGCTTCTTTGGTTTTGTTTCTTATTTGGGCCAATTTGATTCACCAAGTTTACCTAAGTAATGTAGCAAAAAGCGAGTTTGTAATCAATAATATGTTGAGATTTTTGCCATATAGGTTGTGTCCTTGTGCTTGATAACAATAGTATGGTCAGTGGTTGAAAGAAATATAACATACAGTTGCCTACAAGTACATCTGAATTAGTAGTTTCTGTTGGCATTAAGGATGGCAAAATTTCCCGCGGGGTCGGGTCCCTGCGGGTCTCCGACCCTAACGGGGCGGGGAATCCTCGGTTTGACTGGATATGGGGGTCAAACCGGGGATTTTAATCGGGTCCTCGGTCGGGGACGGGGAGGGGATCCCCGCCCCGTCCCCGACCCAAATTTTTTTAATTGTTTATATATATATATATATATAACTCAAACTTTTTAATTTATACCTAGTATATATAATTATTATTATTATTATTATTATTATTATTATTATTATTATTATTATATATAAACAACTAAAACAGTAGCTTGTTTTAGTTAACTTTTTTTCTAATTTTAATTTTCAAATATAATAAATTAAATTGTTTTATTAAATTTATAATAAAAAGCATTAAATACTAACTTCTTGCTTAAAATATTTCTATTTTTAATATAAATTCTAAATTCTAATTAATTTTAAATAATAAAAAAAAAAGAAAAAAATTCATAAACGGGGATTTTTCCCCGCAGGGACCCGAATCCCTGAACGGGGATTCCCCGACCCCGACCCCGACTCTCCAAAATGGGGAATGGGGCGGTGACGGGGATTAAAAATCCCCACTCGCCTCGCCCCGTTGCCATCCCTAGTTGGCATGAAGTCAAGGGACGTTGTGCATATGGACATTTTCAAATTCCATGGGATAGTAAAGTCTGGTCTGTTATGAAAGCTATTGTTTTTTGTGTGTTTAAATTGGTCTATTCAAGCATTTTTTTTTCTTTTAGCACAAATGATTTAGGATGGGTATATACATGTTTTAGTTAGACTTTTAGCTATTGATTTTTTTATCTCGCAAAAACTTTCAAAGATCTTGCGAGATAGTTAACAGTAACTAAAAATTTGCTAAAACATGTGTAAAACTACCCTAAATCACCTCTAAAACACCTTAAACAAGTAAAATTTTGATTTGGGGTTAGGGATTTCAATTTTGGAAGTTGCAAGATAGGTGCAAGATGTTTGCGAGCTTAAAAAAACAGTATCTAAAAACTTGTTAAAACCTGTGTAAAATCACCCTAAATCACATATAAAACACCTAAAACAAGTTTATACTTGTTTTGGAGTTAGGCATTTCAATTTTGGAAGTTGTAAGACAGGTGTGAGATGTTTGCGAGATAAAAAACTGTAACTAACAGCTTGCTAAAACATGTTTAAAATCACCCTAAATCACCTCTAACAAGTATAAAATTGATTCGGGGTTAGTCATTTCAACTTTTAGGTAGTTTATTGTTACTATTTTTTATCTCGTAACATCTCGCAGCATCTCGCAACAACTTCCAAACTTGAAATACTCAATTGGAACTCATTTTTATAGATGTTTTAGATGATTTAGGGTGACTATGGTCATATATAAGGTAGTTTGTTAGTTACTGCTTTTTATCTCGCAACAACCTCCAAACTTCAAACACTCAATTGAAACTCATTTTTATAGATGTTTTAGGTGATTTAGGGTGGGTATGGTCATATTTTAAGTAGTTTGTGAGCTATTACTTTTTATCTTGCAACATCTTACAACATCTCCCAACAACTTCCAAACTTGAAACACTTAAATAGAACTCATTTTTGTAGATGTTTAAGTGATTTAGTGTGGGTATGATCATATTTTAGGTAGTTTTTAGCTACTACTTTTTATATAGCAGCATCTCCCAACAACTTCCAAACTTGAAACACTTAAATGTAACTCATTTTTGTAGATGTTTTAAGTGATTTAGGGTGGGTATGATCATATTTTAGGTAGTTTGTTAGCTACTACTTTTTATCTCGCAACATCTCCCAACAACTTCCAAACTTCAGACACTCAATTGGAACTCATTTTTATAGATGTTTTAGGTGATTTAGGGTGGGTATGGTCATATTTTAAGTAGTTTGTTAGTTACTACTTTTTATCTCGCAACATCTCGCAGTATCTCGCAACATCTCCCAACAACTTCCAAACTTAAAACACTTAAATGGAACTCATTTTTATAGATGTTTTAGGTGATTTCGGGTGGGTATGGTCATATTTTAGGTAGTTTGTTAGCTACTACTTTTTTATCTTCCAACAGCTCGCAACAACTTTCAACCTTGAAACACTCCATTGGAACTCATTTTTATAGATGTTTTAGGTGATTTAAGGTGTGTATGGTCATATTTTAGCTATTTTTTTATTTGTAACAATTGTCATTTTATATTTATTTTCTTTCCTATTTTAAATGTTTGTCTTATACATCTTCAATAACAATAAAAATAACTAAAATGTTCAGCAACAATGAAAATAAATAAGTTGTTCAACAACAATGAAAATAACTAAATTGTTCAATCTATCGTATAAATTTTTCAACAGCACTCTTTCCATTAATTTTGTACACTTGACTTTATTCTCATCTAATGGCTCCTATCTTGTCATCATACAAACTAACTTGGACTTCATTCTCATCTAATGCATCTATTGTGGCCTCCATTGGGACCGGAACGATTACGTTCTAAATTTGATTGCTCCCAGAGATTGAATTGTAACAAATATTGAAACCTTTCTTCGTCTATCATCTCATGCTCCACCATAACAACTAAAATTCGAACATGGTTCATCCTTAAATTAGGGAAAAGTCTTTAATTCCTGCAAGAACTGAAAAGAAAAAAAATTATAACAAAAACTTCAACAATCTGGGAAAAAAAAAAAAAAAAAAAAAAAAAAAAAAAGTAGCAAAAAAAAGACTACCTAAAACATGTCCATTCCTACCCTAAATGAGTTTGGAAGAATTGTTTCGAGTTTGGAAGTTGTTGCGAGATAAAAAACAGTAGCTAGAAAACTACATAAAACATGTTTAAAACCACCCTAAATCACCTAAAACACCTATATAAATGAGTTTGGAAGGATTGTTTCAAGTTTGGAAGTTGGAAGTTCTTGCGAGATGCTGCGAGATGTTGTGAGATAAAAAGTAATAGCTAACATACTACCTAAATTCTGACCATACCCACCCTAAATCACCTAAAACACATATAAAAATGAGTTCCAATTGAGTGTTTCAAGTTTGGAAGTTGTTGCGAGATGTTGCGAGATAAAAAATAATAGCAAAAAAACTACCTAAAACATGTTTAAAACCATCCTAAATAACCTAAAACAAGTATAAAAATGATTTGAAGTTAGACATTTCAAGTTTGGAAGTTGCGAGATGGATGCGAGATCAAAAATCACATATCTATCAAGAATGTAATATTTTGTAAATACAACTACTTGAAAAAAAAATTGCAAGGAAAAAATTGCACCAAGAGGAAAAAAAAACCTAACTCAACATCAACATAAGAATAATAATAGATGACCAAAAAATCTATAGCAATAAAAAATATCATTATAAACTTACTACAAATATATTGAAAAAGTTGCTACAAATTTTAGGGCATGGCAAGGAAGCTTGAGGGAAGAGAAGTTAGAGAGTAGTTAGAGAGAAGTTGGAGAAAAATGAGAGCGTTAGAGAGAAGTTGGAGAAAAATGAGAGAGAAGTTGGAGAAAAATGAGAAAAAAGTTGGGGAGAAGACCGCTAAAGTCATGTTATTTTGGAGGGGATAAAATGAGTTTTTTTTCATTTAAGGGTAATATGGTCAATTCACAAACCAATGACTCAAAATATTTCTTTGTAAATCAGACATCTATTGCTTTTCAACTTTATAAGCACAACCTAAACCTTCAGGTTCAATCCAAATGCATTCCTACGATGTGTTCCATGGTTGGTAGATTCATCAGAAGGGATGAGTAATTTCAGAAGGTTTAAAACAGAAAAATAATAAAATAAAAATAGTAAAAATAATCCTCTCATTTAAAATTCAACATGCAACCTCATTCAAAATTTGACTCAACTAACCCTAAACCCTAACTCATGAAAATTCATAGACGACTAAATAGATAATAACCTAAACTTCATAAACAAAAGGGTACATTGCCCTAAATACTAATATTTCCATCTATCCAAAAAAGTTGAGAAATTTGACTTTAGATAATAATTAAGGCTATAGAGCAGAGTCACAACACAACTAATAAATCAGCTACCAGTGTTTTTTAACAACAAAATCAAAGCAACGGCCTCGCCAATATTTCTGGAAGAAATAAATTGTCTCAAAAGACAAACTTAGACATAAATAATATGAGAGCAAAATTCGAGAAAGATGTGTCTATCAAAAACGATTAGAAAAACTCATGACTACAATTTAGTATCAACTCAGAACTCTTAAGCAGTAACTGCTGCTTGGCTTGCAAGCCTCTTCCTCGCTTCTTCAATGATGGATAGTTTGATACCCTTGCCCTTGGGGAGGGACACCCACGGCTTTGTCCCCTTCCCGATTGTAAACACATTGCCGAGCCGAGTGGCAAATTCATGGCCGGTTGCATCCTGAATGTGAATGGTCTCAAAGCTTCCCTTGTGCTTCTCTCTATTCTTAATTACTCCCACTCTGCCTCTGTTTCTTCCACCAGTAACCATCACGACATTTCCTACATCGAACTTAATGAAATCAACGATTTTGTTTGAGTCAAGGTCCAACTTGATGGTGTCATTTGCTTTGATGAGGGGGTCGGGGTAACGGATTGTACGTCCATCGTAAGTGTTCAGATAAGGGATTCCCTTCTGCCCAAACTGCACTGAGCGAACCTTACAGAGCTTGAACTGCAAAGACCATATCAGAGTAATCATTGATCATCGCATTGCGTATATATTTGACTTACTTCATGAATCTCAAACGATAGTATCGTCCTCACTATGTATTCAGAGAAGTTCTCTGATACCAAAAGCATAAAATGAAAAAGATCAGAGACCCTCCCCAATCATACATTTATACTACTACTCCCTTCTACTGATACTAACAACTTCCCCTTTCTCTAACCCGTCCGCACCCTACAGTGCCAACATTCCTAAAACATACATCATTCCCGTGTAACTAACTTGTCTTGATGGATAATCGTTGGCCTAACAGATATTTGCAGAAATCATATAGAAAAATTCTGATTCTATAAACAGGATTGTTGTAACAAATAATTAGTGAAATAGCAAACCTTAGCCTCTTCATCCCTGATTGAGTGAAGACGGAAACGACCTTTCGTGTCGTAAAGAAGGCGGAAATTCTCGTTTGTCTTGGGAATGGACACAACATCTAGAACAAAAAGAAGTGTCAAGCCTATCAAAATATTAAACAGAACGCATACTATACAATAGCTAGGAGACAGAGCAGTTCCAAGCAAACAACTTCCATGCAATATGAACATCCGATGAGTGTTAGTGTCTTGTTGTTGCAAATGGTAAGTTTGGTGATAAAGTTAAAGTTGCATTCTCCTTTTATATGAGAGACAGTAGTTTTTATGGTAGAAGGATTGGTTGAAAACTGTTTTGACTTCCATCAAGAAGACTAGGGAGAGGAAAATGAGGAGTAGCAGCAGCCAACATTCAACTTAAGTTAAAACTCCATACCCTTAAAACTCTTAATTTAGATCACAGAAGAATCAAGACCCAATTCAATATGTATTACAAAACTAATATTGAGTAGAAATACAAAGTTTGAGATGAGATGAGCATACCCATGAAGCCAGCCGGATAGGTCTTATCAGTCCTGACCTTGCCATCAACTAAAACATGGCGTTGCATCAAAATAGCAATAACCTCACGGTATGTGAGAGCATATTTCAATCGGTTTCGCAATATGAGGATTAATGGAAGACATTCCCTGGATTTATGAGGTCCTGATGAAGGTTTGGGGGCCTACAAAGGGATTCATCAAAAGGGCAGAACAAAGAACAGAAATAACTAAACTGAAACGGAAACTAGAAAAAATTCACTCACAAATGCACCACCAAGTTTGTCCAGCATCCAATGCTTCGGAGCATTCAGCCTCTTCAAGTGTTTCTTCAAACCTCTGGCCTGTCAAACCCATAGAACACATTAACTTCATAGGAAAACTTATGGATTAAACTATCATCCTATGCATATTTCTGGAAACGAAGACGGATCCACTTACCATGTTGTCGAAACGGAGTGTTCCAGGGAGCAGATGAGGAGATGATCGCCGGCCGCCGCACGGGTAGAGAGCTACAACTTAAAAGAATAGAGATAGTTAGGGTTAAACCTAAGTTATTCAGAGTGGAAGGGATGAAGATGGTTTTGGGCCGGGCTTTTTAGAGAATTAGTTGGACAATATTAGATTTTTGGACTGAATAATTGGATTTAAAATTGGGACAAATAGCAAATTTTGAGGTTTCATTTGGAAAAATAGCAAAAAAAAATTTCAAAATCATAAAAATAGCAAAATAATTTTTAAATTAAAAAATTTTAATTAACAAATGTCCAAATTACCTCCACACACTAAAATTGATAAAACCAAGCATCACATACTAAAACAAATTCAGAAAAGCCCAAATACACTACCCTATTAGGCAAATACACTGTACTATTGCATTACAATTAAATTGAACATCGTCAAACACCCTTGCTCGATAGGGGCTAAAATTCCCACAAAAATCCAAAATAATCATTAATTTAATTGAAGCCAACCATATCCCAGAAAACAAAACTTTAACAAAACCCCACAAAACAAGCTTGATACTCACCTAGATACTGTTGGTCAATTCTTATTATGGCCACATGACAACAATAGCGATGATATCGGATAAACAGAGGCAAAAAAGATATTGAGAAAAAACGAGGAGAGAGTGAACGAGAGAGGAAGATCCATGACACTTATCGATACTACCCTCCGCAGTAGGGCAGTCTCAACACAAACAACAGGCAGCCCATGGATGTGGTGTAATGGCTTGTGTAAACTGCAGGCAAGCGGAATGACACAAACGATGATGTTGCTCTTCATGCAAAGGAGGAAGCTCGCGAAGAAGGAAAGGGTGGCGGCTTTGTGCGACACTGTAGAAACTTATGTTTCTTTATTTTTCTTTTTTTAATGTTTTTTTAACTTACAAAAACTTAATTAAATATAATATATATATATATATATATATATAAGTGAAAATTTGGTTAAATAAAGATAAATCTAATATGCAACTAACAATTCAAATTCAAAATCGTTAAATAAAAACAAATCTAATTTGAATTGTAATTTGCAACTAACAATTCAAATTCAAAAGGAGAAAAATATGACACCTTTATCTCCTAGATCGGTTAGGTTGAAATGGTGTAAGCCATGATTTCAAATACACTGTATTTAATTGATTGTCTCATCGACGATGCCAGTTATACTATATTTCTATTTCCAATTGATACACGGTTTTGCACTTAATTTGAAACTTGTAATCTAACCACATAAAGGCCAATTAGGGGTTTCAAAAATATCTGGCATGTGCGCGGCATGCTTTTGCCAAAAATTTTATTAATTTCAAATTTTGCCAAAAATCAGGATGACCCATGAAATTTGTCATTCCGTCCAATTTCTCTGTATTTCTTATAAGAATTGATGCACGGTCTCATAATCGATGATGTCAGTTACACTGTATTTCTATTTCCAATTGATACACGGTTTTGCACTTACAGAGTAATTTAAAACTTGTAATCTAACCACATAAAGGGCAATTAGGGAATTTTAAAAACATCTGGCATGTGTGCGGCATGCTTTTGCCAAAAATCTTATTAATTTCAAATTTTGCTAAAAATCAAGATGACCTCCTGAAATTTGTCATTCCGTCCAATTTCGCTTTAAAATATGGAAATTGGAACAACGAAAATACCATTTAACTGAAATAATAATAATAAATTAATTTATACCCATGTTCTATCAATTTAAATCTGAACTAATAATTTTATCAATTTAATTCGATTAGAAAAATCTCATACCAATTGAAACAAATTAGAATGCAACATCTGCTTCTTTCTTCTGTTTATATAATTATTTTTTAAGTGAGATTGAAGAAACTCACACAGAAGCTCAAAATTCTCTTTCCCTCCCTCTTCCGAATAGTGATCATAGGTCTTCTTGGGGTCAACCAGACTTATCCAATGGTTTTCCAAGTGAATATATTAGTGTGAAAGAGACACCTGTGGATGAAAGTTCAAAGAAGGAAGTCATTCCCAGGAAAACTCTGAGGTCTTGGAAGATCTTCAACAGATTTCTCTCCAGGAGGGAAACAACAATTCCCTCTGAAGAGGTCCCAAGAAGATGATCAAATTCCTAAAGGTGGAGAAGATAAACGTCTTCGAGTAGCTTCGTTAGAAACATTACTGATTGAGGTTAACAATTCTTTGGCAGAGGCTGCTCGACAGCCCTGCCCAGAATTATGAGGATTATATGTTGGAATGCTAGGGGTCTGGGCAATCCTCGAGCATTCCGTTCGCTGTGTGACCTTGTCCGTTCTTCAATTCCTGACATTTTGTTCATATCAGAGACAAAGGGTGGTTTAGACTTATGTAATAGAGTTAAGTTTCGTTGCAACTTCACTGGTTGCTTACCGGTAAATAGTGTGTGTGCTAAGGAAGGCTTGTGTATCTTCTGGAAGGATTATGTGGTAACCGAGATCAAATCGTTCTCAGACCATCATATTGATACTCTGATTACTTGGAATAATAGGCAATGGAGGTTTACAGGATTGTATGGGTATCCAGATACTGCAAGGAAGCATCTGACATGGGAATTGTTAAAAAGACTGAATCTTGATAAGAATACCCCGTGGCTGATAGGAGGTGATTTTAACGAAATCTTGAATGAGGATGAAAAAGTTGGTGGGATTCCTCGAGCTGTTCAGGCTCTAAGTGCTTTTAAAGAAGTTATGGACAACTGCCAATTAATGGATATGGGTTTCAAAGGTTCACTTTTCACATGGTACGGAAAAAGAAATGGGGATTTGATTAGGGAGAGGCTGGATAGGTTTTTATGTAATGAAGCTCTTTGGAACCTCTTCAATCAGGCTACCGTCAACCATTTAGGGTGGCTCTTTTCAGATCATTGTCCTATTATGATCTCCTTAGACTTTAACCAGTTAAGGAAAAGTTGGAGGAAGAAACCGTTTAGATTTGAGGAAGTTTGGACTCTTAATCTTGATTGCAAGAATATTATATCTGAAAGAGGTAATTGGAACTATCCGTGCTATGTGGTTTCTCTCAATGATAGTTTGTCGAGATGCTCCAGATCCTTATCGCTGTGGGGGAAAGAGTCCTTTAAGGATTTAAAAAACAAAACTGCTGATTGTAAAAGAGTTCTTCCGGCTGCGATTGATAATCCTTCAGCTACTGACTTTGACAGAATTCATGGGATAGAATTTGAGCTTGACAGACTTATGGAATATGAGGAGATTTATTGGAAGCAAAGATCTAGGGAGAATTGGCTTAGATGGGGGATAAAAATACTAGATGGTTCCACAAAAAGGCCTCTTTAAGAAAGAAAAAGAATGAAATTTGTGGCATCTTAAATGAATCCAATGTTTGGACTGAGGATGAGACGGAAATTCACAACACTTTTTTCAATCACTTTCAGGATCTTTTCTCTTCTTCAAGGCCCTCTGAAGCCCAAATAATGAAAATTGTTCATCAAGTAGAAAGGAGGAAGGTAACGCCTGAGATGAATAGAATGTTGGTGGCAAAGTTTTCGAAAGGGGAAGTTGAAGCAGCAATTAAGCAGATGTTTCCCACAAAATCGCCTGGGCCCGATGGTTTTTCAGCAATATTCTTCCAATCTTACTGGAACATCATTGGGAACAAAACTATGGAGGACTGTTTGAATGTGCTGAATAATAATAAGAGTATCGAGGATTGGAACAAGAATAATATTATTCTTATTCCGAAAATTCAAAATCCTAGATCTGTGGATGATTTCAGACCAATAAGTCTTTGTAATGTGATCTACAAAATAGTCACTAAGACTATTGCGAACGGGCTAAAAACTATTTTGAATGATATCATATCTGAATGCCAATCAGCCTTTGTTCCTGGTAGAGTTATTACAAACAATGTTATGATTGGTCACGAATGCCTCCATTATATAACGAACAAAAGGAAGGGTAAAGAAGGTGTTGCCGCTCTTAAACTAGATTTTAGTAAGGCATACGACAGAGTTGAATGGCCTTTCTTAAGGGCTATGATGTTACAACTGGGCTTTGACAAATCTTTTATTTCTTTGATCTTTAATTGTATAACTACTGTCAATTTTTCTATTGTGATAAATGGTCATGCTTCTGGTTGTTTTTCCCCAAATAGAGGTCTTAGACAGGGAAACCCTCTTTCCCCTTACCTCTTTTTATTAGCGGTCGAAGGTTTATCCGCTTTTGTTAATGCTAATCATCCTCTTGGTTCTATCTCAGGTGTATCTTTGTCTCCTTCTTGCCCTGTGATATTGCACTTATTTTTTGCCGATGATAGCCTGATATTCTGCAAGGCTTCCGAACAGGAGCTATCCACTCTCAAGCATATTTTCAAATGTTACGAAAAAGCTTCGGGTGTTGTGATCAACTTCTCCAAATCTTCTATTATGTTCTCTCCGAATGTGGGGACTGACAGATGTCTCTTCCTTAGCCATATTTTGGGAGTCCAAAGGGTAAAAAACCTCGAGAATTACCTGGGGCTGCCTTCTACACTATCAAGGAAAAAGTCAAATGATTTCAGATTTATTGTAGATCGAATTTGGAAGGTCATGCAAGGGTGGAAATCCTCTTTCTTCTCCATTGTTGGGTAGGAAATTCTCATTAAAAGCGTCGGGCAAGCTATTCCTTCGTACAGTATGAGTTTGTTTAAACTCCCCAAGCAGCTTTGTTCAGAGATATCTAATGTCTTTGCGCAGTTCTGGTGAGGCTCTTCACCATCTAAAAAGAAGATTCATTGGGTGAAGTGGACTGATCTTTGCCGTCCTAAAGTGTTGGGAGGCCTAAACTTCAGAGATCTCGAAGGTTTTAACCGCTCTCTTATAGCTAAACAGGTTTGGAGAATCCATTCCAATCCAGATTACTTAATAACCAGGGTTCTAAAGAACATTCATTTTATCAATGGAAGTATTCTGGAGGCCTCTGTAAAGAAGAATGACTCCCATCTTTGGCGAAGTCTATTGTGGGGTTGCTCTTTTCTCAAAGAAGGCCTAAGATTCAGATTGGGCAATGGGGAGGCTATTAAGATGTTTTGCGATCCTTGGATTCCTAAAGAGCTCTCTTTCAAAGTCACATGTCTAAATGAAGAGTTTTGTGACAACAAGGTGAAAGATTTTATCTTATCAAATGGCATCTAGAACATCAATAAGCTCAGACAAGTAGTACCAAGTAGTGAAATCGAGGTGATCCGCAGAATTCCTATTAATCTTAATTCTCAGTACAAGCTGATTTGGCATTATGATAAGTATGGGGCTTACTCTGTTAAGTCTGGTTACAATTGGTTTCAACGCTCTAGGCTTTGTGACAGTTCATCAAGTGAAAACCGTATGGCAAAAATTTGGAGTAGAATATGGAAGTTGAAAGTTCCTGCTAAAATCAGATTCTTTATTTGGAGATCCCTGGAGAACTTTTTGCCTACAGTTGAAAATTTACTTAAAAGAGGAGTTGAGACTAGGCCTGTATGCAAAGTCTGTTCCATAGGGAGGGAAAATGTAGATCATATTCTTTTTACTTGCAAGAGAGCAAGGGATATTTGGCAGTTTTTCTGGGACCACCATGTGACGAAAGATGAGTTCAATGGTAGTTTTGCTGATAGGTGGTGGGCCATGGATGAGGTCTATTCTATCGAAACCCTTAGTCTTGCGGCCATTACTTGTTGGGTTCTCTGGAACGATCGCAACTCTCTTCAGAACAAAAGACCAATTAGTCCCAGTAATATCAAAAGTAATTGGATTCGCTCTTACTTTGAGGAATATAAAAATTCTTCTTTAAGTAGGGGAGCAAGTTGCGCCAATTCAAATATGATGAATCATTCTAATTTGAGAAGATGGGTTCCCCCTCTAGTGGGTACTCTTTCTCTTACAGTTGATGCGGTGTGGGTATCTTCCCCTCCTTGTACGGGATTAGGAGCTGTTATACGTAATGAGGAAGGCAAAGTGCTGGCTATTTCAGCTCAGAGGTTGGATAATGACTTTTCCCCTCCTTTGGCCGAAATCCTTGCTATCTCCAATGGGTTGGAGTTGGCCCGTTTACTGGGAGCTACAAAGTTAAAAGTTGAGTCCGATTGCATACAAGCGGTTAACTTACTAGAAGGAAAGATTAGTGCTATCAATGAAATCGGTTGCTGTGTAGAAGAAACTTTTAGGATCAGTAGATTCTTTAAATCTGTTTCCTTCAATTATATTCACAGAGAATGTAACTTAGTTGCTGATCGTGTAGCTAAAAATGCTAGGAATAATGATTTGTGCGGTACGTGGTTGGAAAAGTTTACTCCTCATGTTTTAAATCTTGGTGCTAAGGATGTTGTATTTTCTCCTACCCTTGAGGCGTTATAAATGAGGTTCTTTTTTTCAAAAAAAAAAAATTATTATTATTTTTTAAGTGTGCACTATTGGATTTTCTAAAATATCAATTTTGCATTTAATAGATCTCTTACTTTTACAAAATTGTTTAAAAAATTAAATGTTATATTACACGCTAATTTATAATGTATTTATTAATTACAAAATTAAAATTTTAATGTTCACACACACATAAAAATTGTTCAATAAAATAATTAATTTTAAAATATTCTTAATATTTTTTAGATCTTGTTATACATAAAATTATAAAATTATAGATTTATCACACATTTTTAAGAGGCTTATTAGAATAAAAAATTGAAAATTTAAAAATTTATTAATCGTAATTTTCAAACTTGCGATTATAAATTGTGTTAGTAATTCAATGTAGAATAAAAAAAATTATTTTTTAAATAATAGACATTATTACTTTTTTATAAAAAATGTTGAAAATTAAAATATAATTATTGTCTTTTTAAACAAAATATTAAAAATTAAAATAATATATATATATATATATATATATATATATATATATATATATATATATATATATAGATAAATGTATACATATGTACGTAAATATGCATGTACAAATGTATACATACGTATTTTGTGTCATGCTAAACCAGTGAGTCGTAATCTTATTTTTTTTAGATACATGAAGAGAGATAAGAGTTAAAAAAAAACAGTGAAGTTCTTAAAATCTTTCAAAAAAAAATTAAAAATTCACAACACCAACAGAGGTCTAGTTTCATTGGAGGTTGCACTTGGTAGGGCTTTTGTCCCAAGATCCACACCTTAAACAACAAGCAACATTCGTATTCTGGATACCAAATTTATAGTCTTCTTCTCAAGCACCTATCAAGCAGAGTAAAAGAAATGTATTAATAATTTGCTATTTCTTTTGTTCTTATTTTTCTCTTTACCTTTGATACTTCATTTTTTATATATATTATCATGTGATAATTTTGTCTATTTTTATATGCTTTTTCTTTAGAGCTACTATTATTATTTGATTTTATTTATGTTTCATTTTCCATACTTTTCTTTACTTTTCTGTTTATTTATATAAAAAAAATGTGTAAAAGAAAAAAAAAAGAAAAAGTTAAAAAAGAAAAAGAAAAAAAAGTAACATACTTTAAAATGAGTTAAGTTGTGCTCTTGCTATGATTAAAAAAAAAAAATTAGTTTAACTTAGAAAGAGAGAAAACGTTTAAAGTTGGAAAAGAAAAAAAAAATTAGAAGAGAGATGTTATGTTAAACTCTAGGTTATTCATAGAGAAAGAGGATTGAGCAAGATTTTGGGCTCGACTTTTTGTGAGAATTAAGTGGACAATTTTGGATTTTTAGACTGAATAATTGAATTTAAAATAGGGAAATTGGCAATTATAGCTAAAATGAAAACACCCTTTAACTAAAATAATAATAATAATAAATCAATTTATACCCCTAAACTTGATTGTATCAATTTAGATATGAACTAATAATTTTATCAATTTAATTCGTTTAAAAAAATGTCGTACCAATTGAAACAAATTGGAATGCAACATCTGCTTCTTTCTTCCGTCTATATAATTATTATTATTTTTAGTATGCACTATTTAAAACTTTGTATAGGGACACAAATTCATATAAAGTTAGAAGTTTAGCCCGTAAACTTATATATTTGTTTCTCTCCATAATTACTTAAAAAAAAATTGTTAAATAGGTTTATGAATTCTAATATTTGTGTCTAATAAATTTCTAAAATATCAATTTTGCATCCAATAGATCTCTTGCATTTACAAAATTGTTAAAAAAAATTAAATGTTACATTACACGCGAAATTATAATGTACCTATTAATTACATAATTGAAATTTTAATATTCACACACAAAACAAAAAAAAATTGTTTAATAAAATGTGATTTTAAAATATTCTTAATATTTTTGAGATCTTGTTATACATAAAATTATAAATTTGTAGATCTATTACACATAGAGGCTTATTAAAGTAAAAAATTGAAAATTTAGAAATTTATTAGTCCTAATTTTCAAAACTTGGGATTATAAGATGGGTTAGTAATTCAATTGTACAATAAAAAAATTAATTTTTAAATAATAGACATTATTGCTTTAAAAAAAGTTGAAATTAAAATAGTATACAAATATATATATTGAAAATTTAATATGTATGTATGTCTACGTATATGTATATGTATGTATATACATACATGCTTCTTTAGATAGAGAGAGATAGAGAGAGATAGGACAACACCAAAAGTGGTCTAGTTTCATTGGAGGTTGCACTTGGTAGGGATTTTGTCCCTACAACTCAAACAACCATCCGTGTTGTGGATACCGAATTTGTACTCTTTCTATTTCTCAAACTCCTATCAAACAGAGAGAAAAAAGATGTATTAATAATTTGTTATTTCTTTTGTTCTTGTTTTTCCCTTTATTTTTCTTAGATCTACTATTATTATTTGATTTATTTTCTAATTTGATTTATGTTTCATTTTCTATACTTTTCTTTACTTTTCTATTTATTCAAAAGAAAAAAAAAAAGAGTAAAATGTGTAAAAGGAAAAAGGAAGAAAGTTAAAAAGAAAAAAAAAAAGTAGCATACCTTAAAATGAGTTAAGTTGTGCTCTTGCTATGATAAAAAAAGTTCGAAAAAAAAAAGAAAAATTTAAGGAGAGAAATGGTTATAGTTAAGCCTAAGTTATTCATAGAGGAAGAGGGACTGGGAAGATTTTGAGCTGGGCTTTTTGGGAGAATGAGGTGGACAATTTTGAATTTTTGGACGGAATAATTGGGTTTAAAATAGGGAAATTGATCCTATAGCTAAAACGAAAACACCATTTAACTAAAATATTAAGAATAATAATAAATCAATTTATATATGTAAACTTTACTAGTGGTATCAATTTAAATCTAAACTAATAATTTTGTCAATTTTATTCATTTAAAAAAATCTCGTACCAATTGAAACAAATTGGAATGCATATATATGCACATATAAAAACTAGTGCATGGATTAAGGATCGAACCTTAAACTAGTATAGCCATTTCTGTGCCCCTTTTAAATCACTGACCCATAATCTTATTTTTTTTAAAGATAGATGGGGAGAGATAGGAGTTAAAAAAAAAAAAAAAACAAATATAGTGGAGAGCACATAGAAAAACCCTCGAGAGATTTACAGGAGAGAAATCATGAAAAAAAAATAATAGTGAGCTTCTTCAAATCTTCCAAAAAAAAAAATTGAAAATGAGTTAAAGTTGTACTCTTGCTATGATTAAAAAAAACGTCTAACTTGGAAAGAGAGAAGAATGTTTAAAGTTGAAAAAGAAAGAAAAATTTTAGAAGAGATATAGTTATGGTTAAACCCTAGATTATTCATAGAGGAAGAGGACTGAATAGATTTTGGAAAAATGGTTAGAAATAAACTTTTATGGGTTTCACATAGCAAAACTAACACCTTTTTCTCAAACTAGCATTATTGGTTTTTCTCGGTCCTTCTTGGCTGAGATCGAGCCCGAGATTGTGTTAGAAATAGGAAAGTAATTAGTTCCCCCACGCGTGGCAAATAATAATGAGAAATTAGAAATTACGAATATGCCCCCATTTATATTTTTATTATATGAGTTTTAAGAACCTAATAATTTGGCTTGATCTACACGTTTTTCCTCTATTTTTCCTCTCTAAACTTTTTCCAAGTCTTTCAAAGTTCCACAATCCATCTCTTTGCAAAAAATCAAGTAAAAGAAGATATATATCTCAATCTTGTCTTTTATAAATGTGTTTATATTGTTATTTGCATGCTTTTAAGTATGGACAACATAAATTTCGTGATCGTTTACTTAATCTCGGGGTTAAATAAAAAATCTCGGTCGAGATAGATGCCATGTACCCCGAGATTTATAGTAGGGTTTCAATTCACCTGCGAGATTTTGATATTTTTGGATCGAGATTTGCCTAATTTTAATATTTTTTTTGTATGTATTTTTACCTGATGCCTTGTATCTTCGTTTGTTTTGGTGGCTAATGGAAGGGCCATGAGAAGAATATGGTGGGGCCATGAGAAGAATATGGTGGGGCCAATTGAAAGTTTTTTTCAAAATAAGAGTTTTTACGGCAAATATATAGAATTAGTGGTATAAATTCGATTGAGTATGATTTGATTATGAGGTGTTTGTACAATGTTAGGCCGAATGTATCTCCATTTTTTTTTATTAGCAATCAAGAAGACCTTCATTTTTTCTTAACCGGTGAAGACGTGTCTCAAATGACTATTTTGGTGTCCAAGTTACCAATAGTAATCCATAAATCTAGAAGTACGACACCGTCATATCCAGTTCAAATGGCCCAAAATGTTCCTTCAATTCCATCTCACCTTGATTTTATTCCCGAATACAATGTAGGTTTGATTGATGTGCGATCATTAAGTCTGTTGATTGATAACGTATGTCCACTAGAATTGGGAGACGATAGTGATGAGTTGCTAAATAGAGAGGATATGAATATATCTGATGCTGTTAATGTTGAGGATATGGATTCTGAGGTGAACATTAGTATGGAGGATATGAATATATATGAGGTGGTTGTAAGTGTTGATCATGTGGATTCAATCAATGACCAAAACCCGCTGACAATAGAGGTTGACTTGATGTTGAATGTAGATTCAGGAGTTGATAGAGGACCATTCGATGATAGTAACCCAGCTAGTATTGGTGAGTAATGTACGAATTCAGTAGCAAGTTGTGAACCTGGTGTTAGTTGTAAGAAGAGGAAGCAGATTAAAGGTTTAATGACAAACGCCATCGTCTTCTCATCTGAGTCAGCTATGGAAGATATCTACGTTGTAAATTTATTTTTAAACAAGAAATATTTGGCTAAGAAAATATATGTCTTTGCCATTAGGCAAAATATCCAATATCGTGTCGATTAGATCTCCTCAGAAGCTGTATATTTTAAAATGCGTAGAATCAACATGCAAGTGGAATGTTAGGTCCATTAAAATGAAAAAGTCTGATATATTCAAGATTACTAAATACGTTAGCGCCCACACATGCCTGAAAATCTTAAGAAAACAAGATCATAAACAAGCTAAGAGTTGGGTTATAGCTGAACTGATTAAGTCGAAGTACCATGATGTTAGTCGTGGGTATAAACCGAAGGAAATCATCTAAGACTTTCACAAGGAATACGGGGTAGACATTAAGTACGAGAGGGCATGGCGGACAAGGGAAGTTGCGTTGTCCTTAACTAGAAGGCCTCTTAGAAAGCAATTTCGTTTGTTACCACAGTATAGGGAAGCATTGAAGATTACCAATCCTGGTACTCAATTTGAGTTGGAGACTGATCCCGATGGGCATTTTTAGTATGTTTATATGGCTCCTAGGGCTGCAATCCGAGGTTTTCTTAATTTTATCAAACCACACATTGTGGTTGATGCTACGCACATGAAAGGAAAGTACAAGGGTATTATGCTCGTAGCAGTGTCCATTGATGCAAATAAGCAAATATACCCGCTTGCTTTCAGGTTGGGGACAAGGAAAATGACGATTTCTTGGACATGGTTCATGAGAAGGTTGCAATCAACCATTGGTGTTGTTAATGGGCTGATGTTTGTATTTGACCGACACAAAAGCATTGCAAAGTCCATTAATATGGTCTTTCCCGATGTGCGTTCTGTATCCATCATTTGTGCCTAAACTTGACAACGAAGTTCAACAATGATAATGTCTATGCAAACTTTATACTTTATCTTTTTTATATCAGATGTTATTATAACTTTTTCACACCAAGTGAATGAACCAGGGTAGGAATGTTCAATAGTGAAACTAGTTCATATAAGATCTTATATGTATAAATTGATGCAATTCCATCTACTTTATGCTTTATTTGCAAGTTAAGGCAAAACTTATCATCTCAATTTTTTTTCTTAAGAAATTCTATTTGTCTTTGAAATCTCTTTCGGAGTTTATGCCCAAATTATCAACATATATATAAATTATATATATAGTAAATTTCAGGTTGTGATTTCTTTATAAAAGCATATGAACAAATAGAAGTTATTTTTATACCCTCATATCAACAAATAAAATAATTATATCACATTATTCTTGAATTTTTTGTAAGAATCTCTATGGTATATATATAATTCCTTAATATTTGAATTACATGAATTCTATACCTTTAATCCTTCAAGGATATAATTATTAAGAGATTCATATAAATGTATAATTAGTACATCCATAAGATGTATGTTAAGTTTTTCATACACAACCAAATAAATTAGATATGTTATTATATCCACCACAGGATTTCTCCTTATAATAATTACCATTTCTTTGCGAAAATTATTGTGGAACTTGTCTTTATTGTGGAACTTGTCTTGCTTTATATAATGTGACCTCATTCTATTTGTTTTCCTTACAAATATTCACTTGTATCCCACATGTTTGACATTCTCTAATGTTTGAACTACTCGTTCTCACGATTTGAAAAATAAGTTTATTTCTTATTGGATTGTTTCTTTCCACATAAATCCATCATTTCTATGTCGCGACATTTTAAATATATATCTAAGTATATTTATTTTCATAAATAATATCGTGAGCAACATTCTATGCAAAAATATTGTCAACTTATTTAAGTATGATTCCAGCTTTTTCTTGTCATGACATATTTTATCGAGATCTCTTTGTCATCCTCTTTTACCTCAAGATTGTTACAAGTACTCATATTCAGGATTTATTCTGGAATATCCATATTCTTAACGGAGTCATTCTGATTATTGACTACTTTTTTTTAGTATATCTATCTTTGGAACTCTTATGTCTATCATGCTTCAGGCTAAATATACCACATCAGTCAATTTGCAAACACATAAAACACATATAAAATATTAAAATAGAATATTAACCTTCTTTGAACTTTAGTTTTAAATACCTCAATAATATGTAGGATTTTTAGCATTCTTGGTTAATGAATCAACTCCCTCATTCTCGGTATTCTAATGAATCAACTCCAAAAACGTTAACGTATTATAAAACAAGAGAATAAAGAACAAAGTAGGGAGAAGAGAAAGTAGACAGAATGTATTCTCTATTCAATTGTGTATCTCAAAGTTATCAATGACTACTATTTACAGAGTTTACAAGATATGGAAAAGGCTATAAAGAGAAAATAATGGAGAAGATATTTGGAAATAATATCTGGGAATATATAATGACATCTATATCTAATTCAAATATTTATAACAAGTTGAAGATTTAAACTTTTAAGGTTTAATTTTAATTTTTAAAAATTATGGGATTAAATATTTTAATTATATATTTGCATATAAAATATTATTATTTTATTATAAAATTTTAGTGTTTATTTTTAATAAAAAATGTATTAAAAATGATCCATTTAATATATAAATTTTTATAAGGTTAAGAATAAAATTACAAGTTTACAAATGAATAAATTTAAAAAATACAAATAGGAAATTTTCCTCCGAATTTTGCGAGATGGGGATTGAAATAGGGGATGGGGCGGGCCCGGGAAGGGGCTCCAACCCGAGGACATCTTAGTAGCTTCCCTTACACTGTTTTTCAAAGCCCTCTAATAGAAAAAATTAGCTAAAATTAAAATGTAGTAATTGGATGCAACAATGCATCCGATTTTCCTTACATATTAAAAACATAAAAATAATGAAGGTTTTTTTTTATAAAAAAAGTTTGTCGCATGGAAATTACTTCTTAATTTTTTAAGAACATACATATCTTATTTGGAATTTTCTTAGTGATATTTCAATAAGCATATAATTCTTTACACAAAAATTATTTGTTAGTTCTTACTAACATACATATTTGGTTTGATATTACATTTTTAGTTATTTATATGAAAAGCTAACAAGGTTGGATTTCATAACAATATTGAATACAATGTGTCGTATATATACCATTCTATTTATATTTTACTGATATTGATCTCCTAACATTAGTGATTAAGACTTAAAAATTAGTGTTAACAATATTAACTAGTTTAATGTATGTAGGTATATATGATATTAGTTTGACGTTAAATTAACCTAAAAATAAGACACATCAACAATTTGATATCATTTGATATCAAATTTGTTTTATACATTTATGTACATATGTATTATAGGATACATACTAATGTATGTATGACATTAATTTGACATTAAATTTTCTCATTTTATATATGGACATGTTGATGTATGTTTTATTCCTACTTTATACTACCTTCTCCATCTATATTGTTAATTGTGACACTAAAAAATTTCTCAAAATTATTTTTTGGTTTTTTGTGGAACATACATATCTTGTTTGGGGTTTTCTTAGTGGTATTTTAATATGCATATGATTCTTTACATGGAAACTATTTTTTAGTTCTCATGGAACATATATATTTGGTTTGATATTACATTTCTAGTATTTATATGGAAAGATAACAAGGTTGGATTTCATAACCGTGTTGAATACGATGTGTCGTATGTATACCACTCCATGTATGCCTACTTTGATATGATAATGTAGCAGTAAAGGGTTTGGCCAACCGAGTTTTAATTTTTTTTAATATCTTATCTTATTTTAGCATGTTTGATAATCATTTTGTTTTTTATTTTTAGTTTGTGACAATTATAAGTATGTATGAGCTTAATTTTCAAGAAGTCACAATAAAGAGAGAGTTCAAGCTAAGAAGACAACAAAATAAGCCGGAAACAGTAGAGCCTCTAGGAGTGATCTGGTTCTTCTAGCTCTAGATAGAGTTGATTTATCACATATGTAGTTTCTCAAGAAGCTTCACCAAACATCCTCATGAAGCAACATCATATTAATGTACCAAACTCTTGAGGTTAGTGTATTCTTACAATTTTCGTTGTCTAGTAGAGTTGCATACTCTAAGATCAAGGAAGAATATTTGTAAACAAACCATGATAAATAGCTAAAAGTCTTAGTTACAGGTGGGTGAGTTATTACCTCTTCTTCCAAAACTTCACTTTTGATAAAGTCGGCCAATTGCACTTTAGCCACCTAAAAGAGAGAGAATGCAAATAATTAATAGTATTGCAAAAGACTTGCAATGTCGAGCAACAAGAGAAACAAAAATGTGAAATGTAAAATACAACCTACCTTATGCAAGGGAAGTATCATTTTAAATTTGTGCACCGCTTAAAAGGACCAATACAATCTCCATTGCTTAAAAAAAAAGTGTTGCAATCAACAATATTATTATAAGTTCGTAAATCTAAGCATATTAAGAGATTTAAAAGGTAAATCAGTCAACATAAAATTCAAGGGTGAAAACGGGTCGGGTCAAAAAATTTTGCAAAACCCGACCTAACCTAAATTTAGTTTCGCACACAAAAAACCTCCAATTCAGTTCGATTCAACCTTAATAATATTAAATAACCAACCCAAACCAATCCGAACCAAACTAGATGCTCGATTTCTTTCACCCCTAACAGAAATATCACCGAAATACACAAATACAACAATTAAAAGAAAAAAGGGGAAGGAGAACCAAAATTAACTATATGGGTAGCTTTGTTTTGCTCAGGGTCAAAATCACACGTGGGTGTAATCATAGACTCCAATTCCACATGGCCACCTTATATTTTCTAACAAAATATCCAAAATCAATAGAGAATTAAAAACCAAAATCAAGTTTTCGTTCTAACAAATATAACCAATATTGCATCTATTTATGAGCACAATCCCTTTCTTCTTCACTTAAGTTTTTGAAAAACTTTTAATAACACATTCAAGGAATTAGAGGTGGAAACTAATAACTCAAAATAGCCACTTTGAAGTGTACAATAAGCACTAATTCTACTTAAAACTCACTTAGCAAATCTGTGGAGTGTCACATCACCTCTACTAAATTAAACAAACATGGAATGTAAATTGTGGAGTGCCACATCATCCTTAGTAAAGTAGACAAACATGGAATGTAATATATTTGAGCTCAGGTATTCATATACAAAGTAATAACTTTTTAAATAATATTAATACAATAGGGGAATCGAACTTAAGTGGGAAGGGACAATGTGCAGGATGTCACGAGGCTAAAAATGGAAGTAAAATTTTTTTTACCTTACACCTCGTGCGGCCTAAGAGGTTCACTACTCTTAGTCAACCTACTCGTCCCAAGGATCGATCGCCAACAAATATGCACACCAATAAACCCACGTTTTTGGTAAAGGGAAAAATCTCTTTGTTATCTTTATTGCTCTCAAATAAAGTATTACAAGTTATGTGGGTGAAGTGGGAATGATTTCCATTTTTATACTACAAAAGGCATAACTAACATCCCTACTACTAAGGGAGTTTCAATTACTTAGAAAGTCAGTTTACTAATAATAGCAAGCTGACTTCCTCGAGTCATGCCTGAAGAATAGCTCCATAGCTATTTTTGGCACATTACCAAGTCCACTCCTAATTACTAGGACATAGGACTTGCTCTCCACTCTTCCTCAGTGCATACAACATTTCTGTTCATTTTCATCCTAAAAAAATGCCCACCGAGTTTGGAGAAGAATTATATAGCTGAAATATAGCTTCAGCTGCTCACGTCGACTTGAAGACTCCCCACTGATAGTCTTCTGCGAGCGCCCCATTGTCAGGATGCGCGCGCCTGCGTGCCCTGACCCTTAGCGCCACGCGCGTCCGTTGTCGCCTGCTGAATGTCTTGCGTGCGCGCACATTGCCCGTGTGCCTGCCTTGCATGCACGCACACGAGAGCGTGCGTGTGCACCTGCCTGTGCGCCTCACTGCTCGCCCATGCCAGTGTTGCTTAGCGCCCTCGCTGCCCAGCACCCGTGTGCTTGGCGTGCGCGTCAGGGCCTTCCCAGTGCCCGCCTACTGTATCGCATCTGACCATGCCTCTGCATGCCACTGCCCACCAACGCCTATTCCAACATTGTTCGTCCACTTACGCTCGTTGGTGTGCTTTACCTTGCCCGTGCCCACGAAGCAAGTTTCTCACATCTTTGGCCCTCTCACACTCATATTTCTTGAACCTTAGCGTGTTTACCTATTCAAAAAACACCCTCATGACACAGAACCACTATGCTACTAACATAAGGAGTTTAATTAGGAGAAAATTAAGATTAAATACACATGACACGTATGACCAATGTTATTGTTATATTTATAATTAGGTTTGGTGATATTTATGTAAATATAAGATTTGCAATTTTTTCAGTGATATCATTATTTATGTTTCACTAATGTTGACCTACTAATATTAATGATAAAGACTTAGAAATTAATGTTAATAGTATTAACTAATATAATGTATGTAGATATGTATGACATTAATTTGATATTAAATTAACCGAGGAATAAGACATACATTAACATACCGATATCATTTAGTGTCAAATTAGTTTTATATTTTTATGTAATTATATCTTATCTCACACACATATATGTATGTCTTATATCGTACTAATTGAGATGCCTTATATGGTTAGTTTTTTTTGTTATTGTTATATTTATAGGAATTAAGCTTGAAGATATTTATGTAAATATAATATTTATAATATTTTCAGTGATATCTATTGATTATTTATGTTTCACTGATGTTAATCTCTTATCATGTAAAATTTAAATTAATGTTAACAATATTCATTAGTTTAATATATGTATGTATGGCATTAATTTTACATTAAATTAACCTAGGAGTAAGGCATACATCAACATATTGATATTATTTAATGTCAAATTTATTTTACATGTTATTATATGCATGTCTTATAAGATGGTTTGTGTCCTCAAATGACTCATAGTCACCCAATTTATGTAAAAAAGCCAAAACCCTTTCAATTACGAATTTTTTTTTATCAAAACAAATTTAAAAGGAATAAATAATCAAATGAAAAATTATTATAAATAGGAAAAATATCAAATTATTTACAAATTTATAAAAATTTCACTATCTATCAGTGGTCTATCACTCAAGTGATAGAAGTCTATCGCAATCCATCATTGATAGACACTAAAATTAGGGCATTTATCATCAATATGATGATGGGAATGGAAACCAGAAGCACGACCGAGGTCCAAGATAATAAAACCATGGGAAGGCCTATGATATAGTGGTCGGCCTTTTGAATGCCTCCTTCCTGACTTTTCTGAGAGGCCCTTTACGACTATAAGGAAGAGGGGGCTATTCACCTTTGTCAACAGATCTTATAAGATACAGGATACCACTAGACGAACAGTCTTGCTTCCACACTTAATCAACATTTGATAGATTATCCAACCCTGAGCAATTTTAGTTATTGGTGGGGGTTCTTCTAGCATAGTAGTAAGCATTTACTTTCTTTTTTTCTTCATGGCTGGTTCTTTTTCTATATTTGTAAATAATTTGACTCATTTTTCTATATTTGAAAACAACCCTAATAAAATTTATGGAAGATTTTTTTTTTATTGATTTGAAATTTTTTTTGGTCATAATTAACTCCTACAAATTTAGAGGTCTACAAATACCATAGAGGAGTCAAACTCAGGTAGGCAGGGACGAAAACAACGTGCATGAATACTATGCTACTCAACATGGAGTTTATATAGACAACAATTAAAATTACATGACATGCATGAAACACATGACCAATGTTAAAATTCCATTAATTATGACCACCATTAAAACTCCATTCTTTCACGTTAGTTAAAGAAAAATTTCACAAAATGACCTAAAAATAAAAAAAAAATAAAAACTTTTCTATGATTGGCCCATTTATAAAATTTTTATTGATATTAACTTTTTTGCCATGTGAATTACCATTTTCACCCTAAATTTTAAAAATAGGCGTGTGGCACACTTCCCCCCACGAGCGCCTATAGCTATTCCAATTACTAAGGGATCATTTGGCCTTTCTTTGCTCACATTCACTATCAACCAAAAAAATGCTCAACACTCAATTCTCTCTCAGGTTCTCCCTTCGACTTCGACATCACCTTCGAACATTTATGAGCTACTCGCCGATCATTTCTTCCATTTGTCTTCGACAAGTATGTTTCTTCAATGCATGTTATGTTAAACAATCATATATTTTGAATAGTTTAACGTCCATCGTTTTCTTATTGTTCGCCTAACTTCTATTAAACGATTGCATATTTTGTACTAATTGATTGCATAGAGTGTACTATTTTATCGCATAGCTTTTGATACTTGATCGGTGGATTTTTAATACTTGATCTCATAGATTTTGATACACGATTATCTAGGGTCTTTATACACGATCGTTTAGTTTTTCATACACAATCGTTTAGATTTTTCATATACGATCGCTTAGAATTTTCATATACAATCGGGTAGCTTATGATACACGATCACCTAGGTTTATTCATACATGATCACTTAGTTTTTCATATGTCATCGATTAGCTTGTCATACATGATCGCTTAGCTTTTCATACATGATCGCATAGTTTTTTTTATTACTTGTCTTGATTTAATGTGTCTGTTTTGTAAAGTTGAGATGACACATTCAATACCCGCTGAGAAGTAGTTCTCTACTACCGTATCTTGCTTAGTTCACATTGGCAATACAAATGAATTGATCAAGAAGAAGCTTATTGAAGCATAGTTGGGTATGTTTAGAAAAATATGTTTTGGACCACTAGTCGACGTCAATTTTGTATTCAATGGACAGCTCATCCATCATTTTCTGCTAAGAGAGGTCACTAATGAGAATCCAGACGTTGTAAGCTTGAACATCCTGGGAAGAAGGTAACCTTTATACAAGATGACTTTAATTTGATTACTGGGTTGTGGCCTACTGAGTAAAGAATCGAAAGGGACACCAATGGTGACATGCTACACAATCTCATCTTTGGACCAAAGGTAGATAATAAACCAATTACCTGCAAGGATGTTGAGAATGCATTGGTAAAGATCAGATTCGCCAATGACAAAGATAGTGTGAAGGTGGCACTGGCCTTATACGTAGAAATCGTGTTGATGAAAAAAGACAAAAAAACACAATTTGACTTGAAGACATTTGGGATAGTTGATGACACAAAAGTCTTCTTCCACTATGACTTGTCCTCGGTTATATACAGACGATTATTGAATAGTCTGCAGACCATCTTGCGTGGGAAAAAAGAGACCTACGAGATAAAGAGACAATCAAATCCCAAGCATGTAACGTATTACTGTGTAAAAGGATGTAAATTGATTTGTCTTATTGGATATATAATAACTGTTTGTTTACATAATGTAGGTATAGGGTTACGAGGTATTGTCATTCTCTAATTTGTTCATAGCTACAAAAAATAACAAGAATGCAGTCCCACATATTCTGAGGTAGACATGTAACTCAAGCTCCATCCTGAAAGAAGCTCGAGCAAAATATCTTCCAACCCAAAAAAGTAAGAACAATCATCTATCTTAAACTGTGCGATCGTTTAGTCTAAACTACACGATCATTTAGTATAAACTACATGATCGTTAAGTTAAATAATCGTTTAGTTTCAGCTAAGCAATCATTTAGCTTTACATACATGATCGTGTAGTTTAAGTTGAGCGATCATTTAGCTTTAAATACACAATCACATAGCTTACATTAGTTTATACATATCTAACTTGTTGTCATCATTTATGCATATCAAACAATCGTTGTGTCGAGACTTTCACCCCACCAATTGAGATTAGATAAAAAGAGGACCACATAGCTGGGATTGATCTTGTCCTAGTTACTGATGAATGAACAGTGCCTAATGAGGATGAAAATGTTCCATCAAGTGGTAATGGTGAGGTTGAAGTTGATCATCATAGGTCGGATGGGGGGCAGCATGATGATTTGTTTGAGCAATAGTACGATGCCCCCCAAAATACTCAGTCGATTATTGAGAAGTTGGTTGTGGTGGACGGTGATCCTCAACGTGTACAACAGCCACTCATGGAGCACCGTGTCATAGAACCAAGTACACATAGTGAAAGGTATGCCAAAACTTCCGAGAAGCACCTTAAATCCACTAAGGAACACTCCAAGTTCTCAAAGCGACACAAGCACACTCACTCATATAGACATGTGAGGGAAGAAATATTTGGAGTTCGCAAGGACTGGGTGAACTTGACGACCATTGTTGGTAAGATGGGTGATGCATGGAACCAGCAGCACAAATGCATTACCCAAGAATTGAATGAAATAAAGATGACAGTTCAGCATGTAAACAAGGTCAGTATCCACCATTCCTATATGATCACATATATGTTAAATAAACGATCATTTAGGAGTTCATAAACGATCGTATAGCTATTGATTAAACAATTACATACAAAGTTCTCAACGTGTTGGGTTTTATGCCCTAAAACTCGTAGATAGTAAATGTTGTATTTTGACCGTCATTAATAAATGATTATTCATTATTATTCAATAAATGTTTTTTATTATTATATCTTGACTATGAAATTTGGCAAATGGATGTCAAGACGACCTTTCTGATTGGCAATCTTGAAGAGAATATCTTTATGTCTCAGCCCGAAGGGTTCATAGCCCAAGGTAAAGAGCAAAAAGTTTGCAAACTGAATCGATCCATTTATGGGTTGAAACAGGCATCTACATTTTGGAATATTAGATTTGATACTGCGATCAAATCTTTTGGTTTTGATCAAAACGTTGATGAACCTTGTGTTTACAAGAAAATCATCAAAGGTAAAGTAGCTTTCTTGGTACTATACGTAGACGATATCTTACTCATTGGGAATGACGTAGGATACCTTACTGACGTTAAAAAATGGCTAGCAGCCCAATTCCAAATGAAAGATTTAGGAGAGGCACAGTATGTTCTTGGGATCCAAATTATTAGGGATCGTAAGAACAGAACACTAGTTCTGTCTCAAGTAACTTATATCGACAAAATGTTGACTTGATATTGATGCAGAACTCGAAGAAGAGTTTATTACCTTTTAGACATGGGGTTCATTTGTCTAAGGAACAATGTCCTAAGACACCTCAAGAAGTTGAGGATATGAGACGTATTCCCTATGCCTCAGCTGTGGGCAGCTTAATGTATGCGATGCTCTACACTAGGTCAGACATTTGTTATGTAGTGGGAATAGTCAGTAGGTACCAGTCTAATCCAGGGTTTGACCACTGGACAACAGTTAAGAATATCCTCAAGTATCTTAGGAGAACGGGGGGACTACAAGCTAATGTATGGAGCTAAGGATTTGATCCTTACAGGTTATACGGACTCTGATTTCCAAACTGATAAGGATTCTAGGAAATCCACGTCGGGATCAATGTTTACCATAAATGGGGGAGTTGTAGTAGCGAAGTATCAAGCAAGGATGCATAGCAGACTCCACTATGGAGGCAGAGTATGTAGCTGCTTGTGAAGCAGCAAAGGAAGCAGTTTGGCTCAGGAAGTTCTTAAGTGATTTGGAAGTTGTTCCAAATATGAACTTGCCTATTACCCTATACTGTGACAACAGCAGGGCAGTAGCCAACTCTAAAGAACTTCGAAGTCATAAACGAGGAAAGCACATTGAGAGGAAGTATCACCTGATAAGAGAGATTGTGCAACGAGGAGATGTGATTGTCACAAAGATCACTTCGGAGCACAATATTGCTGATCCATTTACGAAGACTCTCTCGGCTAAAGTGTTTGAGGGTCATCTAGAGAATCTAGGTCTGCGAGATTTGTACATTGGGTAATCTAGGGAAGGTGGGAGATGTGTAATGGGTATACCGATGCCCTAGTTTATTGTATTCGTATTATTTACCATCCCCATTGTTTTGTATTATCTTGTACAACCCACTAACTAGAGTTTTAGTTCAAGTGGGAGTTTGTTGGGTTTTATGCCCTAAAGCTCGTAGATAGTAAATGTTGTATTTTGACCGTCATTAATAAATGATTATTCATTATTATTCAATAAATGTTTTTGATTATTTTATCTTGTTTTAATAACCCTAAAATCCAATAAACTAACATCCTAGGTTGTTTTATGAGTCTTGAACAATATGTAGAGACATATAGAGATCAATGTTCAAGTTACAGCCTAAAGGGTCTATAGTATAAGGATAGGGCTGGGTACCTTATCCTGGTAACACTATGGATACGACCCGCTTTGTATTTGATACAAACGCAATGATCCAATGCGTTCGTGTAGGAGATATGCGAATGGGGGTATCCTATGCAATGAGTTTGCATAAGACTGGACCACGAAATAGTAACCACTAGATGTAACTCCGTTGACTGGTTAGGTTTCTATTTCAATAGGTTGACCTAGGCAACTTAGTCTTAGTCTTGAGTATATTATGAACTCCTGTTCACAAGGAATTGTCCTTTGATCTGTATGGGTGAGAGTGGCCCGTTTGTCGACTCGATATGCCTACCATTTTAGGGACAAGACTGAGTGGGGAGCTGGGAACATAATTATACAAGATGGATTTCACTCATTCCCGACTTTAGGGTAAGTAGATAAGTGTTCTCTTAAGTGGTGTCTCCGGGACTTGAACAAATGGCCCTACCCTCTCACTGGCCCGAGAGGGGTTTCTGTTTGATGGTTGGACCATAAACAGGTTATAGGTCCATTAGGTCCCCTTTCTAGGAGTATAACGGTAATTTGACCCAGTTGTTGTTACGAACACTTGTGAAGGACTAACTTGCTGTTATTGGTCTATATCCGTGGACACAGAAATATATCTACAGTGAGAAGAGTGCAGCTGTGGATCTTTAGTGGAGTGTACCTACAGTTAACGAATATTGATTAATGTGGTTAATGAGTTTAGCCCGTTAATCTTATATTGTTGGAGCTTCTGATCTGTAGGTCCATTAGGTCCCCTTCCTAGCTCGTAAAGAATATTGAGGTAATTTATTCTTGGTTGAAATTTGAAAAGTTCAAATTTACTAAGGGAAAAGTATAATGTATAATGATACATTATAATATAAAGTTTATTTTACAAATTAAACTTTATAGTATAAATATAATTTTGGATATGATTCAAAGTTAATTTGTAAGAGAATTAAATATTTGAAATTGTACAAATATTTTTTTTTATATGAATTAGATTTTTATTAAAACTATAGGTTAAAATTAATGTGCATTAGATGTACATTAAAACTATAGGTTATGAGAGAAATGTATTTGAATTTGATTCAAATGCAGGTTAAAATTAAATATTTGATATTTAATTTGGTAATTAATTAATTGAAAAATTAATTAGTTATTTAATTTAATCTAATTTAATTAAATTTGATTTAATTAAATTAATTGAATTAAAACTATATGTTATGTGAGAGATGTTCATTTAAATATGATTTAAATGAATTGATTAATTAAAATAGATTTAATTAATTATTAATTATTAATTAATTATTAATTTAATTAATTATTAATTTAATTAATTATTAATTTAATTAAATTAGTTGTAACTCCCACGTAGGGGAATTACTTAATATGTGGGATAACACCCACGTTTCCCATTTTCTCTCGCTTCCTTATATAGGATTTAACAGAAAAGAATTGAATGGTTCATTCTCTCAACAAAAAAAAATTCTCTGCGTTTTTTTTACCTTGCCAAAAGGTTCCCACAAACCTTTCCTCAAGATTCAGAGAAAAGGAAGGTCTCCAACCGGTGGTGACACGTAAGTTTTTTTTCTCTCATTTTTTTGTATTTTATATGCTTAACCTAGATTATTTTAGGTTCTGATACGTTTCTGCTGCGCTTGGGTTTTAATCTCAACACAACGATCGTTTAGCTTCAACTACATGATCGTTTAGTAAAGATGAACGATCGTTTAATATATAATATACGATCATTTAGTATATACTAAACGATCGTATAGACAATACTAAACGATCGTGTAGAAATGCTAAGCGATTGTTTAGACTTATCATACGATTGTTTATATAATATGTTGTTTCTTTTCATACTGTCTATAGGATGTCAGTGACCAACTTGATAACCCCTGTGATGACCCACATGATGAAGATATGGACAACAATGATGGGGGTTTGATGGTCAAACTATACCAACAGCCGACCACGTGGAATCTTATGTCGGAATCGTGGTTGAAAAAGGTGACCAAGATGTCCATCAAGGAGACGACAATGGGGGATCACTCGTGGAGACTTGATGAATCACATCCTTCCAATTTTTTTGCACGAACCCTCCACCAAACACCGTACAGTTAGTAGGCTCTTTGTCAACTTCTTTACACGAAAGTCAAAGAACTTTCTTGTTGCAAGTATTAACAATTTAATTGATAAGTCAAGTTTCAAAAAGAAATCTAACCAGCCTTTATATCATTATCATTTAGGCATTCATGTGGTATTATGATGAGGTCGTTTGGCTACATGTTATATCCTTGTTGTCCAGGTTGGTGCAGAATACTCACTAATTCACTACACGTTATATCTTTTCTAACCTTCATACCTTTCAATTGACCTCCCACATAATTTCTCGCAGACTGATCCCATTTTCCACCAAATCTTACAAAGATGCGAAGTAACATCATTGGTCTACAATCAGAAAACTCACAAATTAGATTTGAATTGCAATTAAACTACGCGATCGCATATCACTAAAAGTAGGCGATCGCCCATAAAAAAGTAAGTGATCGCACATTCAATTCATACACGATCGCCCAATAAGTAATAAGAGATCGCTCATAAAGTCCTATGCAATCACGCACCCATTTCTATACGATCACCCACTTAGTTATAAACGATCGCACAACAAGTTATAAGTGATTGCCTATGTTTATTTAAACGATCTTGTAATTATTTATATGCGATTGTTTATGTAATACAAAACGATCACTTACATTGTCCTGAGCGATCTGAGAAGAATTATCTTCGTAATCACTTACATCCTCTGTGTTTTTTTGGTTCGGACGAAGATTTTTTATATGTGCCCAAAGACAAAATGGATTGAATGAAGATGAAAGCGACAGACAATGAGAATGTTGGACTGAAATTCTGAGAGAACAGTAGGAGAAAACAACTAACTTGCAGAAATGATATAGAAATATTTAGAATGGTTTAAATATATGATATTTTCCTGAGCAGCATACGTTCATTCTGATTCTATAAACAGGATTGTTGTAACAAATAATAACAAGTGAAACAACAAACCTTAGCCTTTTCATCCCTAATTGATCGAAGACGAAAATGACCTTTCGTGTCGTAAAGAAGCCGAAAATTCTCGTCTGTTTTGGGAATGGACACAACATCCAGAACAAAAAGAATTGTCAAGCCTACAAAAATATTAAACATAATGCATAGTATACAACAAATAGGAGACAGAGCAACTACAAGCAAACAACCTCCATGCAATATCAAGTCACTGTTAGTGTCTTGTTTGCAGCAAATGGTAAGTTTGGTGATAAAGTTAAAGATGCATTCCTCATGTCTATGAGAGATGGCAGTTTTGATGGTAGAAGGATTGATGGAAAATTGTTTTTGAGTTCCATTAAGAAGAGAATAAGGATTGAAAGAAAGCATTGAAGCAAAAGTTAAAACTCCTCATACCCTTAAAACTCAAATTTAGATGATAGGGGAAGAATGTAACACCCAAAAATTAATCAAACAAAACTAATATGATTAGAAATTCAAAGTTTGAGATGAGATGAACATACCCATCAAGCCAGCTGGATAGGTCTTATCTGTCCTAACCTTGCCATCAACTAAAACATGGCATTGCATCAAAATCGCAATAATCTCACGGTATGTGAGAGCATATTTCAATCAGTTTCGCAATATGAGGATTAATGGAAGACATTCTCCCGATTTATGAGGTCCCGATGAAGGTTTTAGGGCCTACGAAAGGGATTCATCAAAACGACAGAGATAAAAGTAAACGAAAATGGAGACTAGAAAATTTCACTCACAAATGCACCACCAAGTTTGCCCAGCATCCAATGCTTCGGAGCATTCAACCTCTTCAAGTGTTTCTTCAAACCTCTTGCTTGTAAAACCCACATAAGACATTAATTTCATCAGAATATTTATAGCTCTTAAACTATATCCTATCCATATTACTGGAATTGAAGATGGATCTACTTACCGTGTTGTCAAAACGAGGTGTTCCACAGAGCAGAGGAGATTGCTGTCAGCCGCTGCAGGTGGAGAGCTACAGCTTAAGAAGAGAGATGGTTATGTTAAACCCTATGTTATTGAGGAAGACGAGAAGATTTTGGGTTGGGCTTTTTGGGTGAACTAACTAGAAAATTTTAGATTTTTGGAAAAAGAAAAACAAGTCCACTGCAAATTGAAGGCCCTTCCTCCCACATTTTTCCTTCCATTTTTACCCCTCTATTTATAGTTAGTTAACTACAACAATAGAGCTCCTCGTGAATATTCAAAAATATGGAAAATACATTTTTGGTCTTTAAATTTTATGTCTAATTTTCATTTGGTCCTTAGGTTTCAAGATATTACACATTTAGTCCTTAAGTTTTGAGTTTTGATTCAATTTAATCCTTAAGTTTCAAAATGTTAAAATTTTACCCTTGAGATTTGAGTTTTATTTATTTGGTCCTTAGGTTTCAATTTTAATCTCAAAATTTTTACTAAATAATACCACCAAATCTTTTGGTTTACCAAGAACTACTTTCAGGTTGCGAAAAATTCACTTCCATGATGCATCATTCTTTGAGTCAACAACAACAAATGCAAGCGAGAAATTTTGTGAGTTACCATCAATTATATATTTCATTAAAATTGCATGATTGTGTTTGTGGATATTTAGGAAAAACATATGAGACAACGGAGAAACCCATTGTTTATTAACCTACAAATAACCAAAACACAAAAAAAAAAAAAAGAACAAATTTGAAACCCTTTGTCAAAATTCCATTGCATGATTGTGCCTATAGATTCTTAGGAAAAGTAGATAGAAAAAATAGGAAACACATAAGGCAATCAACTAGAAATTCAGTTGTTGCAGACTCTTTGATTGTGCCCTTGTTGATCACATCTTCCACATTTAATAGTTTGTCTCCTTTCTATATGGGATGTAATTCTCTTTTTCCTTGGCCTTCCAGCAGCGCATTTAAATTTCTGAAGGAGAACTGGAACATCATTCATGGTTGATGAGCTAGTGTCATGGAACGAGAACTCAGTTGGGTGCACATCCTCACCATAAAGCTCCTGCATAGTAGAAATACGGTAAAATTTATCAACGTATGAGTGTGGGTGCAATTCTCTCCGACATATAGCAAGGCATGCATGAGGGCATGGGATTAGATCCATTTCCCACCACTTGCATGTGCAATTGCTATCTTTAACATTTACTTCAAATTGCTTGTCGTGGTCACTAACAACAAATAATAATTGATTTATGGGGTAAATCTACATACATGAATCATAGCTGATAGTATAACAATAAGAATAACTTACATCCATTGTTCGACTGGTATTCAACAATTCTTGTAATTCTTTAGCAGCATATGTCATGATATTAGTTCGATGATAGCTTGAACTAGTCGTCCGCTCGTAGAACCATCGTTGTTTAAGACCCTGATTAACTCTAACATTGGAATAATTGGTAATCCCTAAGCATCTTTAAGATTTTTGTTCAAACTCTTAGATATATTTTTTGTCATAACTGCATAACATTTATTTATAGAGAATGCACCAGACCATTTCTCATACCTTACTTCTTGTAAAAAAAAAAAAAAAGAGACCTAATAAATGGTAATCTTTTTTCCAATTGACACATATAATATTCAAAATCCGTGGGTGTGCATACTTTTGCACGCTTTAAAAAATAACTTTTGATTAGGCTATCCTACTGTTTTTTAAGATTTTTATTTAAATAATATATACATATGTCGTGTCGTGTTGTAGTATGTACTCTCACAAATCCATTAACTATACTTGCATGACGATTAAACACTACCACTAAATCCTTTGGTTTACTAAAACTGCATTCAGGTTGCGAAAAAACTAATCTTATGATGCATCATTCTCCGAGTCAACAATAGCAAATACAAGTGGGTATATTTGTGAGTTACCATCAATCGTGCATTGTGAGCAATGTGCCATGGAACTTTTTTTCATTGAATTGAAACTTTCCCCTGCTCTACAAGTTTCATTGAAGAACTCTTTCTCTTGTCCATGACCTTGCTTCATCTCCATTTTTCATAGTACTTGTTGATGCCAAATTTGGACAAGGTAAAAAAAAACTCACCTGATCCCTTGGCAACAACTGTAAATTTGTAATTCGAGGAAGAATGCTACCTATAAAACAAAAAAGATCTGCACACTAGTGTGGTGCTTGCCACACATGCTCCAATGCTTAAGCCAACAAGGAATTATATGTAGCAAGTGAGAAGTTTTATAATGAGAGTGGACTTGCTTCCCTTCAACTCTTTCCTACTATTTATAGATTCTTCTTGGCCCATTCCTCCTTCCTTTAGAGATTTTGAGATATATTTTAGACCAAAAAACTCTTTTTAGACTGGATCTCTTACTTTTCCCTGTTGGGGTTGATGCCTTAAATCTCGTGGTCTTGTAATTTGTGAACTTGTATTGTACAAACAAATTATTTATTTAATAAAATAACAGTTATTTTATTTGACATTTAAAGCATTAACCTAAAACCAAAACTAAGATCCTAGGTTATTCGTTGTAACTTAAACACATATGTAGAGACATACAGGTAGATCATGTTTAAGTGATGGATAAGGTTGGGTACCTTATCCTTGTAACACTACGGATACGACCCAATTTGTGATTGTTACAAGTGTTTTAAGTATCACAAACATTTAGATCATAAACGTTCATGTGGAGATATGTGAGTGAGGGTGTCTTATACATGTGAGACATGTATAAAACTGGACCGCTAAATCGCTAGTCACTCGTATTAACACTGTTGCTTGATGAGACTTACATTTCACTAGGATGATCACAAGTGGCTGACCTTAATCCTAAGCTAATTGTGAACTCCTGCTTGTGAGGGCAATACTTTGATTTGTATAGGTGAGAGTGGCCAGGTTCATCGACTCAATAAGCCTACCACTTTGGGGAATTGTCTGAGCAGGCAGCTGGGAACTCAACTGTACAAGAAGGAATTCACATCTTATGAATTGCTCCCTTAAGAGCTAATACCTAGTTTTGAACAATGAGGCGCCTCACCCTCTCACTGGTCAGAGAGGGGTTTAGCTCATAGTTGGACTATGACTAAATTATTCATTAGAGGGATTAGTGATGCTTAAGGAGGTAGAGGTAACATAGGGATAAAACGATAATTTGACCCAACTGTGGTTACGAGCAATTTGTGAAGGGTCAACTTGTCATTGATTGATTATATACATGGACATAGAAATATATCTATAGAGCAAACAGTACAGTTGTTGGTCTTTAGTGGAGTGACCAACAGTTAATGAATGTTGATTAGTTAATTAAAGAATTTAATTATATTTAATCTCGTATCATTGGAGCTTCAATCTAATAGGTCCATTAGGTTCACTCGCTAGCTCAAATAGGATAAGATGACGGTAAGATGTTTTGGTTTAATTTGAATTGTTGAAATTAATACTAAGGGAATGAATTGTATTAGATATGATTAAATAACGTATAATAATATATTCTAATATAAAGTTAATTATGTATGAGATACAAAATTAAACTTTATAATATGTGTGAGAAAATATTTCGATAAGATTCAAATATTAATAATGTGAATAAGATTCATATTAAACTATAGGTTATGTGAAAATAATTTTTGTTAACAATTTATATATAGGGGTCTTTTCACAAATAGAAAAAAGTATAAATAATTACACGTATAGCAAAAAATAGGAAATTAGAAAATCAAGTAATACATTTATAACTTTTCAAAATTCCCAATATACCCTCTTCAACTTCGCGCGCCCTTTGTTCATCGTCTACGATTCGCGCGCCGATTCTATCTTCATAGTCCATGATTTTCTTGATCGCAGATTTCCTTCCTCGTAAATGAGATCGGACTTCTTCATAGGTGAGATCGGAAGATTTCCGACTTCTTCTTCAGCGTCAAATTTTCTTCTTCTTCAGCATTGAGAGCCTCGTACGTTTCTTCTTCTTGTTGTTCTTCTTCTTCTTCTACTGTTACTGCTGCATCTTCTTCTTTTTTTTTCTTCTTCTTCTACCGTTAATGTGCACCTTCTTCTTTTTCTTTTTCTTCTTTTTCTACCATTACTGCTGCTGCTTAATCGTTTATATTTATGCATTAATTTGAATTTCTGATTTTGATTTTGTCCTAAATCATTAATTATTACTCATGAATTCATTTTGTAATTTTCTTCTTCTTCTACTACTGTTACTTAGGTTTTACCAGATTTCTTCTTTTCCTTTTCTTTCACGTTTTATTAGGTTTTCAAGTTGAAGTCATCTCTAGATAGAATTTGATATATCTCTATCACAGTCTATCTTGATAATGAGCAATTTACTAAAATATGTTCTTTAAATGTGTTCTCTATTTTTGTTTAGCTCAAACTCTTATCTCACTAATATAACATAATAAGGCTCACTGATATAAGTTAATAAGGTCCTATCACTAACTATCACTATCTATCTATCATAATGAAGTTCATTCATGCTCAATAAAACAGTGCAACAAAAAATCTGTGATAGATACTGATAGAACTCTGTCATTTTCTATCTAGATATAGACTGTTATACAGTTTTATGATATAATACTATCACATTCTATCTCTTGAAAGATTCTAATAGGTTCCATATATAACTATTTTAGGTTTTAGGTTTTAGGTTTTTTTTTTTTTTTTTTTTTTTTGTATTGTTTGTGTTTGTGTTTATATAATTTTCTTCCTATTTATTTCATTAGTTAATTTTTTTTACAATCTCCTTTTGTCTTTGACCCATCATTGATAGAGATAGATAGAGTTCTATCTTTTTCTATCACTGATACACAGAGATAAAGTTCTATCTCTGTTTATAACTGATAGACACAGTTCTATCTTTGTCTATTTGTAATAAATATTTTCAGTAATAGTTTCTTATTCAAACTTTCTTACATTATGCAGTAATTTGACACCATGGTGAATGTTCCTATAGTTGTTTTTTATGATGGACAATGGAATCATTACAATTGTTATGAGAATTATAAAGTTGCTGGAGTTTTGGTAGATGATATGATAGACTTCAATGGTTTAGTTGCTTTGATATTGAAAGAAATTCAGTTGGATGCTTCTATAGATTTGTCGATATTATTGGATTTTGGTAAAACTAATATTCCAACTGTGGTTCAAATAAAACAAGATAAGGATGTTACTTGGTTTCTGACTTTGGTTAAATATACTAATACTAGACAACCTTTAGTTGCTCACAATAGTCATTATTCTTTGGAAGGATGTTCTAGTTCTGTTAGTAGTGGAGGTGGTGATAGAATATTATCTTTAACTTCTTCTACTTCTTCTTCAAGTGACAAGGTTATAAGAAATATTGATTTTAATGGAGATCTGAAGGAAAAAGATTTATTTGGTAGTAAAGAAATACTATCAAAGTGCTTTTACATAATAGCAATGAAGAAAAATTTCCAATTTAGGACTCCAATATCAAATTCAAAGTCACTTGAGTTCAAATGTTTGCAAGAAGGTTGTAAATGGTATGTTAGGGCATTTCGGTACAAGCATACTGAATTGTGAATGCTTAGAAAATTCATTTCTGACCATGATTGTTCATTGAATACAACTCAAAGTACTCATAGGCAAGCTTCTTCCATAATTGGCGAATGCTTAAAAGATGGTTTTAGGTTTATCTCTACAGATCAATCTCTCCTAGAGATATTATTCATAAGGCTCGTACAAAGCTTGGTGTAAATATTAGTTGTCAAAAAGCTTGGAGAGAAAAAGAACACATAGTACGTTCATTGAAAGGTGATGCAGCTGAATCATACAGCTTAATTCCAATGTTCTTTGAAAAATTGAAGGAAATGAATCCAGGTATGAAGTATTCCCCTTAACAAATTTCTATCACTCTCTATCACTGATAGACTGTGATAGTATACTATCACTCAGTATCAGTGATAGTTGTCTATCAATCTCTATCACTGATAGACTGTGATAGTATACTATCATTGTGTATCGGTGTACTATCACTGTGTATCAGTGATAGTTGTCTATCACTCTCTATCAATGATAGAATGTGATAGTATACTATCACTGTGTATTAGTGATAGTTATCTATCACTCTATATCACTGATAGACTGTGATAGTATACTATCACTGTGTATCAGGGGATAGTTGTCTATCATGGTCTATCAATGATACACTTTAATAAACATTGTCATGGGTTAACTACCATTGATAAAAAATGATAGAATTGACACTAATATAGATGTTTCCATGTATTTTTGCAGGTACGCATACTGCTTTAAAAATAGATGAAAATGGACATTTTAAATTTTGTTTCATGGCTATTGGTGCCTCAATTGAAGGGTGGAAGTATTGTAGACCTACCATATCTGTTGATGGAACGTTTTTGAAATGTAAATTTGCTGGTACTCTACTGACAGCATCAACATTAGATGGTAACAATCAAATCTATCCCCTTGCGTTTGCTATCGTAGATTCAGAAAATGATGCATCATGGAAATGGTTTTTTGAAAACATACGAAATAGTTTTGGGGATCGAGAAGATTTAGTAATTGTCTTGGATCGACATTTGAGTATTCCAAAAGGAGTTTTAAGTATGTTTAAAAATGTTGAGTACTGTGTGTGCATCCAACATGTTTTCAAAAACTTGAAGCTGTCATTTAAGAATCCTATGATTGAAAAGTTTTACTTTAGCTGTGCTAAATCCTACACCATTGATGGATTTGAGTTTAATGTGCGATCAATGGAGTCCATTTTTCCAAATATTCGAGCTTATCTTAATAACATAGGGTTTGAAAGGTGCTCTTGTGCACATTCACGAAAAAGAATATATGAAATGATGACTACAAACATTGTCGAAAGCGTAAATTCAGTTTTAAAAGACTCTAGAAACTTACCTGTTGCAAGTTTACTTGATGCAATTAGAAGTCTATTGCAAAAGTGGTTTCATGATCGAAGTAAATCTCCTTTGTCAATAAAAAGTCTTTTGACTCCTTGGGCTGAGAGTATATTGCGTCAACAACATGAAGAATCAAGATGTTTCTTGGTAAAAGTTATCTATTATTGTTTTTTTGTTTATTTTGGTAAAAGTCTTTTGACTCTAATAGAAACTGATAGTATACTATCAGTGTCCTATCAGTGAATATTAGTGATAGACACTGATAGATTTCTATCAGTGTCTATCACTGATAATATACTATCAGTGAATATCAGTGATAGACACTGATAGTATACTATCAGTTTCTGTCACTGATACTATAATGTCAGTATCTATCATTAATACATTTTTAATACTAATTACTCTCCATTTTATTTTGTTAGGTTGATCCCATTAACAACAATGAATATAAAGTAACAGATGGTGATAAACAATCCATAGTGAAGCTGGATTTGGGAAGTTGTAGTTGTCGAGTATGGGATTTCATTGAAATTCCATGTGCTCATGCACTTGCTATTCTTCGGAAGCGTAATGAGGACACTTACTCCTATGTATCTGCGTATTATCATTCAACAACATTATCATCAACATATAACAGATGTGTTCAACTAGTTGGACTTCATTCAGATTGGAGGACGACTATAAATGATGAAATTGTAGCATTACCTCCTATTATGAAACGTCAAGCAGGAAGACCTAAAAAACAAAGGATCCTTTCTATAGGTGAATTGAAATATTCAACAAACGTTGTAATCGCAAAGGTCACAATTCTAGGACTTGCAAATTTGGGCCAATTAGTGAATGATATAATCATGATAGTTAGATTTTATTTTCTTTTTTGACTAAAGTTGTCAAATGGATTGATATTAGAATTTATGAAAGTTATTTTTATATATCTGTACACACTCACATGAGTTTATTCAACATATAATGATAACTTCTATTTTTTATTGACCATAATATCATCTTTTGTGCAATTTTGAATCACAACTTTACCAATCAGTCAGATAGACACTATAGAGTTCTATCAGTGAACTCTCACTCAGATAGACACTGATCTATCAGTGTCTATCTGTCTATGAGTCAGATAGAAACTGATAGAGTTATATCAGTGTCTATCTGTCTATGAGTCAGATAGAAATTGATAGAGTTCTATCAGTGTCTATTTGTCTATGAGTCATATAGAAACTGATAGAGTTCTATCAGTGAACTCTCAGTCAGATAGAAACTGATAGAGTTCTATAAGTAAACTAACTCTCAGTCAGATACAAACTGATAGAGTACTATCAGTGTCTATCTGTGATATGTCTATCAGACAGATAGAAACTTATAGAGTTCTAGCAGTGAACTCTTAGTCAGATAGAGGCTGATAGATTCCTATCAGACTCTATCTGTGATATGTGTATCAGTGAGATAGAAACTGATATAGTTCTATCAGTCTCTATCTATGGTAATGATAACTTCGATATCTTCATCTTTTGTTGAATTTTGAATGACACACTCTGATTCACATATAGACACTGATAGAAACTTTAGAATTCAAGATATAATCAAAATCCATATTGTCACTAGTATAACCAAATTTAAAAAAGAAACCAGAATTCATATTGTCATAAACCAAATTAAAAAATAACAAATGTTCACAAAATATAGTCATCTCACTTGTAATGTAGTCTTGCCAAAAGCTATGATTCACAAAAAATAGTAAACTATAGTTCTCAAAAAATAGTTCTAAAATCAAAATTGAGAAGATTCAGATTGAGATCGAGATTGAAGCTGAGAAATTTTCAAATCAAAGCTTGGAGCACTGTCCATCAATGATGTTGTTGCTGTCGTTGTGGAGACTTTCTTCTTTTGCTTCGTTTCAACCTTTTTCTTTGGAGAGACTTTATCCGCTGCCTTTGTTGTTGGTTTTCTTTGCCTCTTTGGTCTCTCATTCACAAGGTTTCTATCATCTTCTAACACTTTTGGTTGAAATTTTTTACGTTTGCTACGTCTCCCTTTCCCTTCAACAACCTATGATGGTTAGGAAGAATAATGTTAATGATATAATAATATAATGTTAAAAGAGTACTATCTTAGTGTAGTACTTACCTTCTCACTTGTTTGTTTTTCTTTTTCCCCTATTGTTTGATTCTTTTCATTCTCTTCATCCGCTTGAGATTGGTCCTCCTCATCTTTTGATTCAATAGACTACAACAAAGTATTTTCAAGTTAGAAGGAGGTTGGTAGACCTTTATATCATATACTAATATTAGTGAATAATCTAGTTATTAATGTTTAACAATTATCATTCAATATATTTACCTGTTTCTCATTTTTTTTGTTTTGATCTTGTTTCACTTCTTGTATTTTCTTCCTCATCAGATACAGATTCCCTTGACTTTTTTTATTTACTTTCTCTTCTTCTATTTTCTTCTTCATTATCATCTTCTTGAACACCTTCCCTATCTTGAACTTCAATTTCCTGTAATCAATTTTATGTATTGTTATTTTTCTATCTTAGATAGATGTTGATAGACTTCTATCAATTGAACATTAAACATTCAAAGAGTGAGAATAGAAAGTTGATTAATAAAACAATCAAACATTATCAGTTTTTTCAACACCTTCAACATCAATATCATGTTCATGTCATCTTCAAGAACAGCTTCCAAACCTTCAAGTTGAATTTCCTGAAATCAAAAAATTTGTTGATTGTTCTTGTTTTTTACAAAAGATAGATATTGATAGAGTTATATCAGTATCTGTCAAGAAACTAATTGGTAAAATAAAACCAGACAAAGTAACTAAAGAAAAACTATCAAACCTTTTGTGTCGGAGCATCATTCAACTCTTCCTCTGTCTCAAGCACTTGTATTTTTGGTGTTTCCAAATCTACAGTTGAAATTAGTTCCAAACTATCTTGTGTTTTAAGCATTTGTGTTTTTGTTTCGATCTCTCTTTCCTACAACAAAACAATTTATAGATTGGCATTGGTATCTACATAATATAGAAACTGATAGAGTTCTATATGTTTCTATCTTATAGAAACAGATAGAATTCTATATGTGTTAGTGCATGTCTATCACAAAATACAACATACCACAGTCTCAGATAAATATTTTGCTGCATAGTCAACCATAGTATCAAAATCATCATCCTCTTCTAGAATTCTAAGGCTACAAGATGGAGCTTTATTTTTTTCCACACATTCTTCATCCTCCTTTTTTTCTTGTTGTTGAACATTTTCAAATGTAAGTCTATCATTTAGTCCTTCCATCATTGTTTTTAACATTCTAATTATTTCTTCTTGGCCTTGCTTCATTTTTGTTCTTTTTCTACTCTTTCTTGGCCTTTCTTCAATTCTTCTATTTCTTCTAGTATTACTTGTGCATAAACATTTTTTCCTCCTACTCCTCCTTCTTCAAAAGATTCTTCAATTTCTTCTTCCCTTTCCATTTTTTTTCTTGTTCTCTTTCCCTTTCTTTTTCTTGTTCTCTTTCCCTTTCTTTTTCTTTTTCATTCTCTTCCAGGTCTATGAAATATTTGGAAGCAGTTGAATGACATTCTTCTTCTGTTGGATGCAGCAAAACCACACAAAACTACAAGTAAAAAAATTGATCTTATTAGAGATAAATATACTAGCACCATTCTGATAGTCTGATAGACAGAGATAGTATTCTATCGTTGTCTATCAGTGATAGACAGTGATAGTACTGTCTATCACTGATAGACAACGATAGAATACTATCTCTGTCTATCAGACAATTGATATACAAGTGATATATAGTGATAAACTACCATCACTTGTTTATCAATTTGTCTATCAACGTTTTTTGATTCAAACAAGAGGAATCTTTTTTTTAAAAAAAATGAAAATAAGAATTTATAAGAAGTACTTACATCATTTGTTTCAAATATATTCTCATGAAGATTTCTCCATTCATCTGCCTCCAAGCACTCCCATGTTATGATCCTTGGAATTTGGTTGCCTATTCTTCTTCCAAATCCAACATCTATGTCTGACCGTTTAGGCATTGTCTCAAAAGCCCAATACACTAGTGCTAATGGGAAACCTTGAAGGTAGACAAACTTCTTCTCACTATAAGATGTCTTCTTAAAAAATTGATAGGTAAGATTGTAGGACAATCTTCCCTAAGGATACTCCCTAAATAGTTCTTCATTGTCCAAAATATCAACATGTTTCCAATTCGTACTATTGTGTCCTTGCTTCGGGAGTAAAAAACATTCTAACAAAACAAGGTTCGTCAATTTTACCTTCACTGAATCACTCTCAAAATCATGTAACAACTTAAAACTTCTCTCAATATCTTTCCTACTAATGGTTTTATCATTCTTAAACACTCTTTCTTTAAGTTCTGACATTTTGACCTTTTCCTCCAAATTTATTGGAGGAAACTCATGACCCTTTAATCCTGTTACCAAACAAAACTCCCTTATTCCAAATTCAGCTATGTGACCATTGAAGTTAAAGGCCATGACATTTCGCTTTTGTGTAGTGCACTACTTTCTTATGAGGTAGCTTAGGAATTGAGTGGGAATTCTGGACATGTGAAGATCAAGAAAGTGGCCAAAAAGGTCATTCTTAAAACTAGCTAAATTTTGATCATCTAATTTGTTTTTTATAAGTTCTAGTGTAGCTAAAGTTGCATACACTGTTATATTCATCTTCTTCTCTTGATCATACAATATGATGTCATGTTCCATCTATAATATAGAAAATATATTAAAACAATATATCAGCAACAATCTAAAAGAAATTAAACAAAAACTAGCAACAAACTATTAACTCATGACCTTTTATTAGAAACGAACAACAAACTATTAGCTGATAGAGAGTAATAGAACACTATCTATCACTATCTATCCCACTGTCTATCAGGATAGACAGTGATAGAATACTATCACTATCTATCCCACTATCTGTCATCAAGAATAAAACAACCAAACAAACACCTAACATACTCAGATAGAATGTGATAGTGATAGATATTACTAGAAGACTAAAGAAAAAATGACTGCAAAAAAATATTTATTAAACTATAAGTGGGATAGAGAGTAATAGAACACTATCTATCACTATCTATCCCATTGTCTATCAGGATAGACATGATAGAATACTATCACTATCTATCCCACTATCTGTCATCAAGAATAAAACAACCAAACAAAAAACATCTAACAAACATTTATTACTCATTTGTCATTTACAATCAATGTATATATGATTTTGTTAACAAAAGGAAATTTTAAAATGTTTAAAACATATAACATACTCAGATATAAAGTGATAGTACACTATCACACTGTACAAAAAATTAAAATCATACCTTTTCTTTTCTTTTATCCTTATTTTTCATTTCATTCTTAATGTTTTTTGATGTGCTTGGTGAGTCCCCTTTGACTGATGTTCTTTTTTTTTTCTTTACCATCTATATAAAAAAATTAGGTTAAATAAACAAATAAGAACTTGTTTACTATTACAGAAAAAGATTAATAAGAACCAAACTTATTAGCCTAAGGTTTAAAAAAAAGGATTAATTAGTACCTTCTTGATGTGTTTCTAATGGAGTTGACTGATACAAGCCGAACACTTACAGAGACAAAGGAAAACTAAGAGGAAAAGAAGATTCTGCTGCTAGAAAAAGAAGAAAAAGAATAAAATGCAACCGTAATAAATGCACACCCACAGTAAGGAAGAAGTTCATGTTGAACGTGGTTGGTTGGAAGACAAAAAATCGTTGAACGTGGTTGGTTGGAAGACAAAAAACCGCTGAATGTGGTTGGTTGGAAGATGAAAAATCATTGAACGTGGTTGGCGCTCTTTTTCCGAGTTAACTTTACCTCACTTAGCTCATTTACCCACACCAAACGGAAGCTTGTCTAAAGCGGGCCGGCCAATGGGATGAAACGTTGAGTGAAGGAAGCGGGTCGACGGGTCGATGTGTGAAGCGAGTGGCCGATTGTTGGGCGATTACACGGGCCGATATTTAAGCCCATTTTATTGAATGAAGGACAATAACGTAATTTAACATAATTCTCATCTATTTTCTTTCGTGGGTTGCAATTGGGCTGACTTTTTTCTATATGTGTAATTAGTTTCCTTTTTTTTCTATACACAATAATTTCCCTTATATAGTTATTTTAATTAATTTTATTAAATATTGATTTAATAAAATGGTTTTTTAAAATTAACTGGATAACTCCCCTTCCCACTTTGGAGTTATCAGTCGTAGGATGGGGGAGTTACAACTCCTTCACCATTTGCCTCTCACAGACCTTTTATACTTGAGGAAGTGAGTTCACAGGTAAGTTTTCACAAATACAGTTTTTGTTTACAGAAGAAACTCTCTTTGTAATTCTCACACTATTAATTTTTCTCTGTACTACCAAATTATTTTGGGCTCTTCCAAGACCCAATTATCCCAGAGGATACTGATTTTTCCTTGGTGGTATGGTCCATTCTTTAATCTCGGTGTGTTTGTAATAAAGATCGTTGGGCGAGTTTTGAATAAGGGATTCGTGAAGGAAAATTCTACAAGGGGAAGTTATTTTCTTTTCTTAATTCTCTTCTTGGAAAGCATGTTGGTTTATCCTGGTTCATTCTGTTGTTCTCTATTTTTAATTAAATTCTAAATTGAGTAATTAAAATCACAAGCCAATCAATTGCTTCCACCAGAATTCAATTCCTTCATCCCCTCATCTAGGGGGTACACTGGTTGGGACAGCCTCGACTTAGGCTGGGGTTGAGCCTCATGATATGGTTCAAGGCCCATGTCACTCTTCTCCTTTTGTCCCTACCCTAATCCAGATTTGGTCATTTAGCCCGTTACTCCACTACTTCAGTAGATCTATTACGTTTTTGCCCTTCGATCCAAAATCACCCATAACAGTACTCAAATATCGTCATGTAATCTCAGGTATAGGGATTTTCAAGAGTTACATGGAATGGAAGCTGAGGCCGAAAGTGTGCTAAGGTGTTTTTCAAGACAGAAGTGGAGTATATTGGAAAAAGCTAAAGTGTAGTGAGAAGGAGGGTAGCCAGAATACTAAGTAAAGAGAGAGTTTGATTACGCTTGAGAGCAAGAGCAAGATAGTTACCGAGAGCAAAAACGAGATAGTCAACAAGAGCAAGAACAAGAGCGAGATATTTAGCAAGAGCGAGAGCAAGAATAAGATATCCAGTGAGAGCAAGATCAAGAGCAATATAAGTTAGCAAGTCAAAGAGATAACCATAAGACTAGGTGAAGAGAAAAGGTTTGAATGGGCGGAAGTGCAAGAGTGAGAGCAAGAGCAAAACCAAGAAAGTCAATGAGGGTAAGAATTAGATATTCAACAAAAGCGAGAGCAAGATCCATATAGCTATCGAGATAGAGTGATAACTAAAAGACTAGGTGAAGAGAAAGAGTTTGAGTGGGCGCGCAGTGAGAGTGAGAATAGGATAGTTAGCAAGAGCGAGAGAAACATATTTACTAAAGGCGAGAGCGAGAGCATGATTGAACATTTCTTTTTACTATAAGTTCCAAGAAGTTAGTCCTGCCTTGTCTCTTCAAAAGACATGACTCAATGCTGAGCAAACGATGCACTACTGTTGAACAATGTCAGACATGGTTTTTGTCCGGTTGTGGGGGTTGTGTTTGGTGAAGACGCAATTGAATAAAGACAACAAAAACAACTTATTTGTGCAAATAATTCTCCAGCTTCTCCATTTTTTACAAAGCGGAATGTCTGCACCTATCTCCATACTTCCCTTTTTTTTATTTTACTCACAATTTTTTTTAGAAAATCATATTTTAAAAAAAAAAATTGTGTCAAATGGCACAATTACGTTGGGTGTTGGTTGGGGTGCACAAGAGATGGGTGTAGTGTGACTGTAACTAAATTTTTTTCTTTTACAAATATGTTTTTAGATCACTCTATTTTTGTACTTTGTCCTCATATGAGAACTATTTGATTGCTTTTTATTTTTCAAAACTAACTTTATAAATATTAATTTCATCTTCTTTTTCCTTTTGGTTTTGTTATTATTTTTACGAGAGATTTTTAAAATGCAAGCCAAGTTGACAATATAAATCTTAAAATCTATTTTTCTTTTTAGTTTGATTAAGAGTTGAAATGTTTCTTAGAAAAGATAAAAACTAATAAAACAAACACAAACACAAACTACTAAAAATTAGATGGTAATCAAACGATTTTTTTAGATTTTCATTGTCCTTGTCCAACACAACAATCTCTCCTCTTAGACCTTATTTACCTAGTAGCCATGGAAATGAACTCAAGAAAAGCAAATAAAAAATTTAGTGTCAAATACTGTGGATTATTACTTGTGTGTGTACATATTTTGACAAATCACTTCCATTCATATTTATTTATACACAGATTTACGGTAGACATATAAATGTAATGAAGATATTTGTGTCCCATTATTCAATTAAAATGAGTAAATACAAATTATTTTGGAGAATTTTTAAAAATAGAAAAATAAGGGAAACTATTCACGCAAAATAGCAAAATTTTTAGATAGTTGTGATAGAGGTTGATAGAAGTCTATCAGTGTCTATCAGCGATAGACTTCTATCATTTCTATCACTGATAGATGCTGATAGAAGTCTATCAATGTCTATCAGTATTTTTGTTTTTTTTATTTTCTGTAAATAGTTTGACATTTTTTCTGTCTGTGAAAATTTTTCAAATATTTTTTTAAAAAACCAAACATTTATAAATAATAGGACAAAATGCACTTTTGGTTTGTGACATTTTGAGGCTAGTGTCTATTTGGTCGAAATTTCAAAATAAACACTTTAATACATGAGGTTTAAAAATAGTGTATGAGTTAATTTGACTCTTAGTTGATTAATGGAAGAGTAACACGGTATGTTGAGTTGGAAATTTAAATGAGGTGACATGTTGAGTTGACTGATTCTAAATGAAGTAGACATTTTTACTAAGTTTTTTGTATCAAGTGAGTTTTTTTGTATCAAGTTAGTTGATTAATGGAAGAGTAACACGGTATGTTGAGTTGAAAATTTAAATGAGGTGACATGTTGAGTTGACTGATTCTAAATGAAGTAGACATTTTTACTAAATTTTTTGTATCAAGTGAGTTTCTCTTTTTTTTCTCCTTTTTCCATCTCTCTCCCTTTATTCTTTTTTAGTACAACAATGAGGGGATGGAGATGGAAGGTGGAAACCGCGCAATAAATATGGAATTATTAGAGCATCTCACCCACCAAATTGGTTAGTCTTTGAGAGAGAGAAGGGAAGAACAAGAAAAGAAAAAAGAAAAAATCAGAGCTTGTGAGAGAGGATACGAAAGGGAGGATTTTGTTTTTTTTTTTTTTTTTTTTTTTTTCTCTTTTTTCAATATTTTCCATTGTAAGATCGATCTAGATTTGAGAATTTCCCACGGTTGATTGATTTTGAACCACTTTAGAAATTGAAAGAGCAATTGCATATTTGTTTGTTTAATGTGGTGTGTGAGAATCATTATCACGAACACCCTAAGATTTGTTTTCAACTAATAGGAAAGAAGAATCAAACAACATACTAAAAGAGAAATAAGTGAACAAAAATGTGAACAATAATTGATTTTTTATAAATTAACAATTCAAACCAAAAACATAAACGATGTCAAACGGGCCCTAAATAATTATAACCAATGACTCAAAATACTTCTTTGTAAATCAGACATCTATTGCTTTTCAACTTAATAAACGCAACCTGAACTTTCACGTTCAATCCAAATGCATTCCTATGATGTGTTCCATGGTTGGTAGATCCATCAAAAGGGGTGAAAGCAATTTCAGAAGGTTTAAAACAGAAAAATAATAAAATAAAAATAGTAAAAATAATCCTCTCATTCAAAATTTGACTCAACTAACAGTCAAATCAACTCATGAAACTCCATAGACGACTAAATAGATAATGACCTAAACTTCAAAACCAAAAGGGTACATTGCCCTAAATACTAATATTTCCTTCTATCCAAAAAGGTTGAGAAATTTGACTCTAGATAATAATTAAGGCTATAGAGCAGAGTCACAACACAACTAATAAATCAGCAACCAGTGTTTTTTAACAACAAAATCAAAGAAGCAACGGCCTCGTCAATATTTCTGGAAGAAATAAATCATCTCAAAAGACAAACTTAGACATAAATAATATGAGAGCAAAATTCGAGAAAGATGTGTCTATCAAAAACGATTAGAAAAACTCACGACTACAATTTAGTATCAACTCAAAACTCTTAAGCAGTAACTGCTGCTTGGCTTGCAAGCCTCTTCCTCGCTTCTTCAATGATGGATAGTTTGATGCCCTTGCCCTTGGGGAGGGACACCCACGGCTTTGTCCCCTTCCCGATTGTAAACACATTGCCGAGCCGAGTGGCAAATTCATGGCCGGTTGCATCCTGAATGTGAATGGTCTCAAAGCTTCCCTTGTGCTTCTCTCTATTCTTAATTACTCCCACTCTGCCTCTGTTTCTTCCACCAGTAACCATCACGACATTTCCTACATCGAACTTAATGAAATCAACGATTTTGTTTGAGTCAAGGTCCAACTTGATGGTGTCATTTGCTTTGATGAGGGGGTCGGGGTAACGGATTGTACGTCCATCGTAAGTGTTCAGATAAGGGATTCCCTTCTGCCCAAACTGCACTGAGCGAACCTTACAGAGCTTGAACTGCAAAGACGATATCAGAGTAATCATTAATCATCGCATTGCGTATATATTTGACTTACTTCATGAATCTCAAACGATAGTATCGTCCTCACTATGTATTCAGAGAAGTTCTCTGATACCAAAAGCATAAAATGAAAAAGATCAGAGACCCTCCCCAATCATACATTTATACTACTACTCCCTTCTACTGATACTAACAACTTCCCCTTTCTCTAACCCGTCCGCACCCTACAGTGCCAACATTCCTAAAACATACATCATTCCCGTGTAACTAACTTGTCTTGATGGATAATCGTTGGCCTAACAGATATTTGCAGAAATCATATAGAAAAATTCTGATTCTATAAACAGGATTGTTGTAACAAATAATTAGTGAAATAGCAAACCTTAGCCTCTTCATCCCTGATTGAGTGAAGACGGAAACGACCTTTCGTGTCGTAAAGAAGGCGGAAATTCTCGTTTGTCTTGGGAATGGACACAACATCTAGAACAAAAAGAAGTGTCAAGCCTATCAAAATATTAAACAGAACGCATACTATACAATAGCTAGGAGACAGAGCAGTTCCAAGCAAACAACTTCCATGCAATATGAACATCCGATGAGTGTTAGTGTCTTGTTGTTGCAAATGGTAAGTTTGGTGATAAAGTTAAAGTTGCATTCTCCTTTTATATGAGAGACAGTAGTTTTTATGGTAGAAGGATTGGTTGAAAACTGTTTTGACTTCCATCAAGAAGACTAGGGAGAGGAAAATGAGGAGTAGCAGCAGCCAACATTCAACTTAAGTTAAAACTCCATACCCTTAAAACTCTTAATTTAGATCACAGAAGAATCAAGACCCAATTCAATATGTATTACAAAACTAATATTGAGTAGAAATACAAAGTTTGAGATGAGATGAGCATACCCATGAAGCCAGCCGGATAGGTCTTATCAGTCCTGACCTTGCCATCAACTAAAACATGGCGTTGCATCAAAATAGCAATAACCTCACGGTATGTGAGAGCATATTTCAATCGGTTTCGCAATATGAGGATTAATGGAAGACATTCCCTGGATTTATGAGGTCCTGATGAAGGTTTGGGGGCCTACAAAGGGATTCATCAAAAGGGCAGAACAAAGAACAGAAATAACTAAACTGAAACGGAAACTAGAAAAAATTCACTCACAAATGCACCACCAAGTTTGTCCAGCATCCAATGCTTCGGAGCATTCAGCCTCTTCAAGTGTTTCTTCAAACCTCTGGCCTGTCAAACCCATAGAACACATTAACTTCATAGGAAAACTTATGGATTAAACTATCATCCTATGCATATTTCTGGAAACGAAGACGGATCCACTTACCATGTTGTCGAAACGGAGTGTTCCAGGGAGCAGATGAGGAGATGATCGCCGGCCGCCGCACGGGTAGAGAGCTACAACTTAAAAGAATAGAGATAGTTAGGGTTAAACCTAAGTTATTCAGAGTGGAAGGGATGAAGATGGTTTTGGGCCGGGCTTTTTATAGAATTAGTTGGACAATATTAGATTTTTGGACTGAATAATTGGATTTAAAATAGGAAAATTGGCCCAACTAAAATAATAATAATAATAATAAATCAATTTACTCATAAAATGAAAAATGTGTACCAATTGAAACAAATTCGAATACAACATCTACTTCTTTTTTCAGTCTATATAATTTTTTTTTTTTTTTTTTTTTGTAGTATGCACTATTGAGTTTCCTAAAATATCAATTTTGCATCCAATAGATCTCTTACATTTACAAAAATATTAAAAAAAAATTAAATGTTATATTACATTTTAAATTATAATGTATCTAATAATTACAAAATTAAAATTTTAATGTTCACACACAAATTTTTTTTAAAAATATTTTTAATATTGTTTAGATCTTGTTATACATAAAATTATAAATTTATATATCTATTACACATTTGTATGATGCTTATTAGAGTAAAATTTGAAAATTTAGAAATTTATTAGTGTTAATTTTCAAAACTTTGGATTATAATTAAGATGTGTTAGTAATTCAATGTACAATAAAAAAATATTTTTTAAATAATAGACATTATTGATTTTTTTAAAAAAAGGTTGAAAATTAGAATAGTATATATATATAGTACATGCATATGTATGTATACGTACATGCATATGCACATATAAAAAACTAGTCCATGGGTTAAGGTTCTTATTTTTTTTAGATACATGGAGAGAGATGAGAGTAAAAAAAAAACATAGTAGAGAGCACACAGAAAAATCCTAAAGAGATTTACAGGAGAGAAACCATAAAATAATAATAATAATAATAGTGAGCTTCTTAAAATCTTCAAAAAAAAAAAAAAAAAATTTAAAAATCTACAACACCAAGAGAAGTCTAGTTTCATAATCTTCTTCTTTCTCAAGCACCTACCAAATAGAGAGAAAGAAGATGTATTAATAATGTGCTCTTGCTATGGTAAAAAAAAAAAAAAAAAATTAGTCTAACTTAGAAAGAGAGAAAAAGTTTAAAGTTGGAAAAGAAGAAAAATTTTAGAAAAGAGATGTTATGGTTAAACCCTAGGTTATTCATAGAGCAAGAGGGTTGGGCAAGATTTTGGGCTGGACTTTTAAGGAAGAATTATGTAGATAATTTTGGATTTTTGTAGGATTTAAAATAGGGAAATTGGCCCTATAGTTAAAATGAAAACACTTTTAGCTCAACTTTATAGATTGTATAAATTTAAATCTGAACTAATAATTTTATCAATTTAATTTGTTTAGAAAAATCTACTACCAATTGAAACAAATTAGAATGCAAAATCGGCTTATTTTGTGCGTCTATATGATTATTATTTTTTTGGTGATTATTATTTTGTGCGTCTATATGATTATTATTAGAATGCAACACTATTGGGCTTTCTACATATAAATGGCACTAACCATGAGCAATGGCGTATTTAAAACTTTGTGTAGAGACACAAATTTGTATAAAGTTAGAAATTTAGCCATAAACTTCTATATTTGTATGCATAATTCTTGAACTTTAAAAAAAATGTTAAATAAGTTCACCAATTTTGAATATTTGTGTCTAATAAATTTCTAAAATATCAAATTTGCATCCAATAGATCTCTTGCCTTAACAAAAATGTTAAAAAAGCTAAATGTTATATTACAGGGTAAATTATAATGTATATATTAATTACAAAATTGAAATTTTAATGTTCACACACCCAAAAAAAATTGTTTAATAAAATATGATTTTAAAATATTCTTAATATTTTTGAGATCTTGTTATACATAAAATGATAAATTTATAGATCTATTATAAGAGGTGTTCGCACGAGGTTTCAGAAACGTGTTTCGTGGAGTTGAACTTGTGTTTATATAAGTTTGATGCGGATGTGGTTCGATCTCTAGTACTTGATCCTCTAATTCTCTATATAAGTTTGATGCGGATTAGTACTTGATTCTCTCTATATAAGTTTGCTGAGTTAGAGTCTTTTGATTGTAGGGAGAATTCTCTCTAAGCTCTCTGAACCTTGTAAATGAAGAGAACTTCTCTATCTATTTATAGAGTTCTCAGGTGGGCTTTATGGGCTTGGGCTTGATTGGTCCATGGGCCTGACCCATTGGGCCCAACTAATTAGATTTGGGCCTTTGGGCAATTTAGGCCAAATTAAGTCTATTTTTTGCACTCAATTAAATTTTAGCCATCGCGATTGCCAATTTTCGTCTTCAATTTCAACTTAGGACACATGTAACATTCAATTAGTACCAAATTTAATTATTTATAATTCCGCCATTAATTTGGTAAGTGACGTGGTAATTTGTGATTGGTCCAAAATTTCTCCTTCAACCAGAGGCTTATTAGAGTAAAAAGTTGAAAATTTAGAAATTTATTAGTCGTAATTTTCAAAACTTGGAATTATAAAATGGGTTAGTAATTCGATGTACAATAAAAAAAAATTAATTTTTAACTAATAGACATTATTGTTTTTTTTAAAAAAGTTGATAATTAAAATAGTATACAAATATATATATTGAAAATTTAATATATATATATATATATAATATATATATATATATATATATGCACATATAGAAAACTAGTGCATGGGTTAAGGATCGAACCTTAGATTAGCATAGCAATTTCTGTGCTCCTCCTAAATCAGTGACCCGTAATCTTATTTTTTTTTAGATCCGTGGATAGAGATAGGAGTTACAAAAAAAAAAAAACATAGTGGAGAGCACATAGAAAAACCCTAGAGAGATTTACAGGAGAGAAACCATAAAAAAAACAGTGAACTTCTAAAAAATAATTCGAAAATTCACAACACCAAGAAAGGTCTAGTTTCGTTGGAGGTTGCACTTAGTAGAGCTTTGGTCCTAAGGAGCCGCACCTCAAACAACTATCTAGATATCAAATTTGTAATCTTCTTCTTTCTCAAGCACCTACCAAGCAGAGAGAAAGAAGATATATTAATAATTTGTTATTTCTTTTGTTCTTGTTTTTTCTTTTACCTTTGATACTTCATTTTTTTATACAGTATCACGTGATATTTTGTCTATTTTTATGTCTTTTCTTTAGATCTACTATTATTATTTGATTTATTTTCTAATTTTACTTATGTTTCATTTTCCATACTTGTTTTACTTTTCTGTTTATTTACAAAAAAAAATGTGTAAAAAAGAAGAAAGTTAAAAATAAAAAAAAAATACCTTAAAATGAGTGAAGTTGTGCTCTTGCTATGATAAAAGAAAATTTAGTCTAACTTAAAAAGAGAGAAGAAAGTTTAAAGTTGAACAAGAAAGAAAATTTTTAGAAGAGAGATAGTTATGGCTAAATCTTAGGTTATTCGTAAAGGAAGAGTACTGGAGAAGATTTTAGAGAAATTGTCAGAAATAACCTTTTATGGGCTTCACATTGCAAAACTAACACATTTTTCTCAAACTCGCATTATTGGTTTTTCTCGGTCGAGATCGAGCCCGAGGTTGTGTTAGAAATTGGAAAGTAATCAATTCCCCCATGTGTGGCAAATAATAATGAGAAATTACAAATTACAAATATGTCCCCATTTATATTCTTTCTATATTAGTTTTAAGAACCCAATAATTTGGCTTGATCTATACGTTTTTTCTCTTTTTTCTTCTCTAAACTTTTTCAAAGTTTTACAATCCATCTTTGCAAAAAATCAAGTAAAATAAGGTATATATCCCCATCTTGTCTTTTATAAATGTGTTTATATTGTTATTTGCATGCTTTTGAACTCGGAAAACATAAATTTCGTGATCGTTTACTTAATCTCAGGGTTAAATAAAAAATCCCGACCGGGATAGATGCCATATACCCCGAGATTTATAGTAGGGTTTCAATTCGCGAGCGAGATTTTGATATTTTTGGACCGAGATTTAGTATTGTGACCGAGATTTGCCCAATTTTAATAATTTTTTTTTGTACATTGTATGTATTTTTACCGGATGTCTCATATCTTCGTTTGTTTTGGGGACAAATGGAAGGGAAATGAGAAGAATATGGTGGGGCCAATTGAAAGATTTGATTGTGGATGTTGAGATAACATATGAAGAATTTTTACGACAAATATATAGAATTAGTGGTATAAATTCTGTTGGGTGTGATTTGGTTATAAGGTGTTTGTACAATATTAGGCCGAATGTATCTGTACTTGTGATTAACAATCAAGAATGTTGGACCGATATGGCAATCTAGACGGGTGAATAGCTTTTGAAAAATATGCTCAATTTAAACTAATTAAATAATTTTTAAAATAAATTAATAAAAACCCTAATTGATGAGAAATAACAAGATTGACAAAAAGTATGTAATAATAAACTCAGTCAATCTCAATCAACAAAAGCATGCAATTAAAATTGAATGCAAAAATAATTAGGAAATAGTTAGAGAAGAAGACACCATAATTTTTACCGTGGTTCAGTCAAATACGACCTACATCCACTTTCCCAAGCGCCTCTTGGGATTTCGATTAAAAATTTCCTTTGACTCTTCCTACGGATGAGAGTCGAACCGCTACCTTGCTCCTTTTTCGGGTTCAAGAGCAAACCCGATCCTTTCCATGAGTTAGGATCAAACCGTTACAATGTTGTTGAAAGCTTTAAATCACATCATAAAACTCTCTAAAAAAGTGGGTAAATTTGAGCTCACACACACTTTAATTCTCACAATACAATAAAAATTTCTCTCCAGAATAAGATAAAAAGAATAAAAATTGAAAGTTTGGAGAGAGAACAAAAATGGTGGCCTTTTGTTATTTTGGAGAATTGAAAAGTGGAAAAAAGTTGAAACAATTTTGGGAAGACAAAGTTTAAAAAGGGGGTCAATTAGAAAATGAGGGTGGTTTTAAGAAAAAAATTGGTGAAAAGAGGTGGTTTTAAAATTATTTAGGAAAGTAGGGTAGTTTTTTTGTCTTTTAGTGAGAACTCTTCTTGAAAGTTGGAATGAGACCCACATAATGAAGGAAATGATAATTATTGTGATTTTTTTTTTTTTTTTTACAAATTCATCTTCTTTAACATTTTAAGGAAACATAATACCATTTTTTCTATAATTATTATCTTATTGAATTTAATTAAAAAAATATTACATATTTAATCATTTTATTGGTAAAATAATAAACTATTATCTATGGATAAAGATAATACCACAATTTTTTTTACGTCATATTGTAGTTTTATTTTACTAAATTTGTAAACTAGGTAATATTTAAAAAGAAAACTACAATATGATATAGTAAAATAAATTTATTACATAGATAAGTAAAATTCTAAAACCTTTCTACGTGGAAATATCAAAAGTTCTAATTTTTTCTAATATATTACTAATCCTTCTAAGTAAAATTAGTGGATAGTTATATTTTTCGAAAAAAAATACCTTTTGGTTTCTTAGATTTGGATTTAGTTTCTATTTGGTTCATCTGTTGCAAAATCTAACACTTTTGTTTTTGAGATTTCAATAACGCTCAATTTTAGTCCTTTAAATAACATAACTGTTAGGGATCGTTTGGTTTAAAGATTTATAAAATTAAGCATGACAATCTTATATAATTGTAATAGATTAATTAATTAAACAATAGACATCATTCAATACATTGATAAAAAATAATTAGTTAAAAATCAATAATAACCTTAATTATAAATATTTAAAAATTGAGTAATAATTGAAATTAACCAATTAATGCATTTAATGAACATCATATTAATTATAATATATTATTTAATCAAATTTATAATTAATTAAGTTCAACACTAGTAATTTTAATATTAATTAAATAATATAAGAAAATATATTTTAATAAACAATAGATTATATAAAAAGTGAAACAAACAAATAAAAATATGATATGTTAATAAAGAATACTAATTTTTTTTTATATAAATATGATATATTAATAATGAATGAAGTAATAAAAATTAATCAAAATAAATAACTAATTGATTATAAATAATCAATAATGATTATATGTTCATAATGAAGGATCAAATTAAAATTAATCTCAATCAATATATCTTGTTGATCTTTTGGGTTTTGACAATTCTAATATTTGCGTGAATGAGGAGGAAGAAGAAGAAGAAGGGAAAACTTATAATTTTGAAAAAATTAATTAAGAATTAGCTTGAACTTTCATGATTCAAGTAGGAAAAGTTGAAGATGAAGAGAAGAAAAAAAGAATGGTATAATATGAGCGAGTATAATGAAATCAAAGACTGCAACAACCAGAAAAAGAAAAAAAAGAAAGAAGAAGATGGAAACATGTGCTCCCTAACATAAGAACAAGGACGAATTTAAAAGTTTAAAAAACAAAATTCAAAAGTTGACTTGTCAACATTTGCCATATTTGCAAACATTTTAAAGAAGTGTTATATGTTTAGATTTTTTTCCTTGATTTTGCTATCTATTACAATTTTCCGTGCTTTAAAATAAAACTACAATATGATGTAAGATTAAAAAAAATGGTGGTATTATATTCATTTATATCTAATAATTTATTATTTTACAAATAAAATGATTAAATATGTAATATTTTTTAAATTAAATTTAATATTGCTAAAAAAAATGAAAGAAAATTATATGATATAATAAAATAACAATGATAAAAAAAAAAAAGTGATATTATATTTCCTTAAACAAAAATAAAGTAAATTAATTTGTAAAAGAAATAAAAGAAATCAAAATAATGGCATTTTCTTCATCATGTGGGTCCCATTCCAACTTTCAAGGAGAATTTTCACTAAAAGACAAAAAAAACTATCTTATTTTCCTAAATAATTTTAAAACCACCTTTTTTACCAATTTTTTGTTAAAACTACCCACATTTCCTAATTAACCCTCAAAAAGGAGACGGGAGTGGGTTAAAAAATTGAATTTGAATTTGAGCCATTGGATTGTGTAGAAATCAAATTGAGAAGTAAAAAGTAAGTTTCTTTTTAATTTTAAAATCGACTAGCCATTAGACACAGACATATATATAATATTAAATTCATTTGTTTTTAAAAACAATTAGCTGTAGACAACACACATATATATATATAATATTAAATTAATTTTCTTTTTAAAATCAATTTTTAAAAATTAATATCTTTTTAGTTTTTTTTTCTTTTAAATAAAATTAAAATCCACCCATTATAAAATTAAATCACATGTGTCACTCTCTCTATGGCTCCAAGTGGCACTCTCTAATTAGTCCAATTTGATGATTAAGTTGTTCACGTCATCATCTCGTGTATTTTTTCGTTAACTTTATTTCAACAATAAATTCTTCGTTTGAACTCCCATTTGGGTGATTCAAGAGGCGTCGGAATCGTTGTTCCGGACTCTAAGCTATGGGCTATCCAAAATAATAAAATTGTTAGTAAATAAAATCAGGTTTGTTATCATCAAAACATTAATTATGTATATTTGTGTCTAATAAATTTCTAAAATATCAATTTTGCATCCAATAAATCTTTTACATTTACAAAAATATTAAAAAAAATTAAATGGTATATTACACGCTAAATTATAATGTATCTATTAATTACAAAATTGAAATTTTAATGTTCACACACAAAAAAAAAGTTGTTTAATAAAATGATTAATTTTAAAATATTGTCAATGTTTTGAGATCTTGTTATACATAAAATTGTAAATTTAGGCTTATTAAAGTAAAAAGTTGAAAATTTAGAAATTTATTAGTTGTAATTTTCAAAACTTGGGATTATAAAATGTGTTAGTAATTCAATGTACAATAAAAAAAAGGAAAATTACTATAAAAAGAAAAAATATTAAATTATTTATAAATATAAGAAAATTTTATTATGTACGCAATAGAATTCTATCGCGGTCTATTGCTGATAGACAATAAAATTTTTCTATATTTGTAAATAGTTTGATTCATTTTCTATATTTGAAACCATCCTTAAAAAAAGTAATTTTTAAATAAGAGACATTATTGCTTTAAAAAAAAAGTTGAAAATTAAAATAGTATACAAATATATATATATTGAAATTAGATATATGTATACGTATATGTATGTATACATACATACATGCATATGCACATATAAAAATTAGTGCACGAGTTAAGGATCAAACCTTAGACTAGCAGAGCAATTTTTGTGCCCTTCCTAAACCATTAAGCCGTAATTGGATTATTTTTAGATATATAGAGAGATAGGAGTTTAAAAAAAAAAAATAGTGGAGAGCCTTCTAAAAAATCTCTAAAGAGATTTATAGGAGAGAAAGCATATAAAAAAAATAGTGAGCTTTTTAAAATCTTAAAAGAAAAAAAATTAAAAAATCCACACCACCAAGAGAGGTTTAGTTTTGTTGGATGTTGCACTTGGTATGACTTTTATTTTAAGTACCTGCACATCAAACAACCAGCAACTTCCGTATTTTGGATACCGATTTAAAAATTTTAGAAGATGGAAGTTGAGGAAGATAAGAGAAAAATGAAGAAAAATAGCTTAAAAATAGAGAGGAGAGTTTCAATATAAGTTTTTCTATAGGTTAAATAAATAAATATATTATTATTATTATTAAATTAAAAAAAAAAAAGAAGAAGAAGAGATGAGATGGGATGCATACATTCTATCATTTTTTAATTCAAAATTTTTAAATTTCTTTATTTTCTTATTTAGTTTTTTTTAATAATATTTTATATCCTTAATTTCGGTTGGTTTATTTTTACATTACATCTCCTTCCATCTATCTTTTTATAACTTCAATTTTACTTGATTACATTTATCTTTTTTAGTATATTTTAATATATTATTCTACTTAATGAAAATATGAAATATTTTTCATGTTGTCAATTTAATAAATGCACTTTAATTTGTAAATTTCATTATTGTTACTTTTTTAATTCATAACCTTTTTTAAGAAAAAAAATGTAATTGACGATGAAATTCAGAAAATTTTGGAGTTCGATTTTCTAGAGTTCTTCGGGTGAGGAGTCAACTCTTTAAAAGTTTCGAGGTCAATATTCAATATATTTTCCTTAAATCTTTAATATACTTTTTTTTATATTATTTTAATCCACATTTCTTAAGTTATTCTCGTCATCATTGTTGTTATTATTATCATTTGTTTTTATAATGTTCTCATTAAAATAATTTTAATTTCTAACTTCTATTTTCATAATGTTCTCAACAGTGTTTTCTCATAACCTATTTTAACAAAAAAAAAAAATGTTCATTTGCATAGTCCTTTAGATTGCAATTTCATGTTTTTTAATGTTTAAAAAAATTAATATATTGTTTCAAAAGATTTCCTAATCAATTTTTCTAATAACTTGGTTTATAAGACTATTTTCTTTATAAAAATTCATAAGATGGAATCTAGAAAATTTAGGACCCGTTTGATAATGTTCCCGTTTCCTGTTTCTCATTTTTTAAGAAACTGACTTGTTTGATAACCATTCCCGTTTCTTGTTTCTAAAATTTGAGAAACGTTCCTTAAAATGAGGTCAAATTTGAGAAACTATAAAAGTACTTTCTCCATGTTCCGTTTCTATTTTATACTATATTGTTTCTTACAAGTATCAAAACTCATCATTGACTTGTTGGTAGTCATGCATGCCCACTACACTTTTTCACCCCTTGTTTGTGTGTTCAAATCCCAAAATGGATATTTTTATTTGGTTTTTTTTTATATTTTCTTTTGGTTGTGTGTTCTAATCCCAAAATGAACATTTTTATTTGGTTTTTTTTTCTTTTTATATTTTCTTTATAACAAAATTAATTCTACCGTATTTATATTTATATATTATTTTAATTTTCAATATGTTTATTAATTTTTTTACATTTCAAATTTCAATTTCAAAGATGGGCACTTTGATTTTCTTTTTTATATTTATTTCCATCTTTTATATTTTATTTATTAATTTTGTTATTTATAAAAAAGGAAATTTTTACAAATAGAAAAAATTTCAAACTATTTACAGAAAATAGCAAAAAAAATACTAATAGCAAAAAAAATACTGATAGACATTGATAGACTTTTATCAGGATCTATCTAAAAATTTTGCTATTTTGTGTAAATAATTTTTCTTGTTTTTCTATTTTAAAAAATCTCCCTTATAAAAACAAGTTTTCTATATTTATATTTTATTTTAATTTTGAATTTAAAAATTCTCCAATAATTAGATTTATATATTATTTTAATTTTCAATTTGAATATTAATTTGTTTTTATAATTCAACTTTTGAGTATTAAAATTTTCAATATGCATGTTTATATATTATTTTAATTCTAATATTTTTAGCATATATGAAATCGAGTAGAATATTACTTTATATAAATTTTGCTGACTAAGACATTCATTTAGCTTTACTTTAATATTTTACAATCACAAAATTTACATAATAATATAATTAAGTTGGATTTGACTCGACATCACTTAAGACAAACGATTCGAATTAGAGATACAACACTGATCAAATTTGGGCAACATATATAAAGGATAGGACACAACTTTGTTATTATATTTAGTTGTCATCGAGACTTACTGTAGTAGATGACACAAACTTTTGATAATATATTTTTTTATATTTAATGTATGACATATATTCTTTTTTTATATTATATTATTACAAAAAAAAACAAGAAACAAGAAATAGTTATCAAATGAGTTTCTGTTTCTTTTTTTTTCAAGAAACAGGAAACATGAATAATTATCAAACATGTTCCTGTTTCTTGTTCTAAAAAAAGAAGAAACAGAAAATAAGAAATAGGGAACGAGAAACAAGAAACAGAAAACGGGAACATTATCAAACGGGCTCTTAGGAACCCAATTTTCTATAATTATTGAGGTGAGAGATATATCTTTGGGAGTTTGATCCCAAGTAAAAAAGAATTTAACTAATGGCTTTTTTTAAAAAAAAATCTTTTATTAAAAAGCTATTCATAGGACGGATTTGAGAAATCTTCTCACATTCTCAAGGTGAATAAATCTTCATAAATTTGAATACAGCCACATCAGTAGATTGTCTCCACTCTAAATAATGAGAGAAATGAGGCGTAAAATAAGACATTATTTTTTTAAAAAAATATATAATATTAATATACATTTCTTCAAATAGCATTTCCAATTCAAGATAAAAAAAACATTTTGGTCACCATTTTTTTTGGATGATGTGGGGTGCTAACACCTTCCCCATGCACCAACGACTCCTAAATTCAACTTTATTTTTTTGCAACCATTTTTATTGATTTATACTTAAAAAATTGTTTACTTTATTTCAGTGTCCAATCTCACCATAAAAAAGATGGGTGGCAACTTTTTTTTATTTGTCTTAAAAAATCAACCCTTTTCGAGGACGTCGGTTGCTCCGCATTGTTTCGGGCATGTGTCGACAAATAATGATAAGCGAACAGGGATACAACTCTGCTTCAACCATTTGAACAATGCGACTGCATCATACCAGAATAGTAACTAAACACATGAGCATGAAACTTCTTCTATTCAGCCTTGTCTCAAGTTCCTTTAGAAGTTCTAAGCAGCCTATAATTCTATGGTTGTCAGTTGACTTCCCGCACGTCAGCGCCATATCATCACTACATCAAGATTTTCCTTCCTTTTGTTTTGGCTATAACTTATTCGTTTGAGCTCCGATTTAAGTGATTTAAATTGTGTTGGAATCATTATTTTAAGCTCTACGCAATGGAGTTTTCAAAATAATGAAATTGGTAGTGAATTAAAATAAATTTTTTTTATCATCAAAACATTAATTAATTAATTTGAATGAATTGATTTGAGATTAAGGGCCAGAAAACCAACAATCTCTCTTTTTTATGATTACAAACTACTCAAGAAAAATGAAATCCAAAGAGGTGTGTGATATAGAATATGAACTTCAATCACATATTCAATAGCAACAAAGATATTAAAAAACTACATGCTTTCATTTTTCTTAATATCTCTCTCCCTGAATCAATAAAAAAAATAGAACAATTAAGAAATATAACATAAAGACATGAAAATTCTCCTTAAAACATGATTACATAATTTTGCATTTCTTCATCTATCAACATACCTTCTAAAAAAATAAACCATCATATTGTAAATTTAAGAGACATCACAAAGAATCGACCAAGCTCAAGCTAATTTTATCCAAGATGAATTTCACAAATTTCTCCCCCTTTTGAATTCAATTTGAAAAGACGATAAGATACCTCACCACTCAAACTATAGATGTTAAACAAAAAGGACAAACACACACGGTAACAACCAAAAAATCAACAGCAAGTAAAAAAGTAATTGTACACAGAAGTTGGTAACCCAGTTCAACGATAAACCACCTACGTCTAGGGGGCAGTGTACCCAAGAAAGATAATCCACTAATATTGAATAAGTTAAGTGTTTACAACAAAGTACTTATCTGTAGAGTAACCACTTCTATAGTGACTCTTGCAGAGCTTAACTTGCTATGCACCTAGGCTCCCCCTAAGTGTGGCAATATTAGTGATGAACACTTCGATTACCGATAGCGTGTGAGACTCCCTCTCAGCTTGATTATCTTCTTCGTGACTCAGTAAACTCTTTTCACGTGAGAACTTAGGTCCCCCTAAGTCTTGAGAGCTCCCTTCTCAATTTGCAACTCCTTAGGTTCCCCCTAAGGCTTGAGAAATCCCTTCTCAATGAGTGAAGTCTTAGGCTCTCCCTAAGACAGTGAATATCTTCAGAGTTTCGAAATCTTCAACAGATGAACTTGCACAACGGAAAAACAATGAGCAAAGATCAAAACACAATGAAGCTCAACTTCGACCACCAAGAACAAAACTTTTTCTAAGAAATAAACAAATGTGACAACCCTAGTTAATGACACGACTTCTCCTTTTAACAACCGATATCAAATAAGGAAAGAGTTCCCATACAAAATATTTTTCTAGTCTACAAAGTATACTTCACCATAAAAGGAAAATATCTATTAATAAGCTTCTCTCGAGATTTTTCAGTTTAGGAAATATAAATATTCCACCTTAAACTTTCAAATTAGGAAAGTCAAATATCCTTCCAAACTTAAGACATTATTTGAGACATCTAAGAACACCGCAAAAACATAGCCTTATGAAAATAGAAGACCAATCACCAATTCTCCAACACCATTGAACACTCCTCCTTAAAAAGAGACAAAAAAAAAAAAAAATATTTAGCACATATCAACTTGAGGGTAGAATTATCAAACAAATTTTGCAATAAAATTTTACACCAAAGACAATTACTCCCCCTAAAAGATAAACAACATGCATAAGAGGAATACACAACAATATAAAGGACTATGAGTATCAATTTCATTCAAACATGAAATTCATATATAAAAGTATATAACTCTCCCTAAAATCATGCATTCTCCTTCAAATAAGAATCGATAAATACCAAGGAGATAAATTCATTCAAGTAAAATGCAAGGAATTGAGATACCAAAATATCAAACATTTTAATATAAACATCAATTGTTAAAAAACAAATAATGATACCAAATAATAGCAAAGCCACATTAGAAAATAAATATAACCATGCCAAGAACATAAGCAATAATTAGACCAATTTTGAACAAAAACTTTAAGAGAATCAAGAAAGTAAATCAATTCTATAAATACTTATATGAACTGCCCAAGGCATCAAATTATTATTTAATAATTTTGATGTAATTTAATAATTTTTAAATTTATCCTTGTTAATGACATTTTAAGTAGGGTTATTTTAGACATTTTACTATGAATTACGATAAGCCATTAGGGTTTTATTGGGAGACTATTTAAAGCCTTGCCTTTAGGTTGTTGGGAAACAGTTTTTGATGTTTTTAGAACTTTAGGGTTTTTTTGAATGAGAATTCTCTGGTAGATGACAGAGTTTCATCACCCGCCACTTTGCAATTCTTGAATCGGGGTTGCATGCCAAGAACATTTAGGTAAGTATGATCATCTTGCTCGTGGAGTGTTCGAACTTGGAGTAAGGAACTAGTTCTCCTTATCTCTTGGTCTTCGATCAAAAGGTAATCCAAATTTAATCCTTTCCTTTAGGATTGACGTCAATTGAATTGGGGGGTTTTAGGATTTGTTGTTAGGAGTTCAACAATTGGGTTCCTAATTTTCAAATTGATAGGGTTTTCATATCAAATACTCTCCTTGTGAAAAGGAATTTAACAACTCTTCAAAATAACATGCACAATGATCAAGTCTTCTTAACATAGGACAAACAACATAAATTAAAATAATTTTCATTCGACAACGTAAATCATAGAATATACATAGTTCATACTCAAAAGAACATCTAATAAAAATTTAATCTATTTCAACCTAGAGCATAAAACAACATATATCTTAATCATCAAAATAATGACAATCTTTTGTAAAACTCAACCTCCTTTTGCTTAATACTTAAAAATACAGAGATAGAGCAAGCATGACCAAAAAGTCAAATAACTGAGTAATAAGGACAAATGCCAAATAGATAGATGTACAAAGAGTCTCATGGCATTAAGTCTAATATATAATATAATTTACAATTTCTCAAAATTTTATCTTTCAAAACCATTCAAGAGATATAATTTCCATGAAAAATACCAAAAGAATAATGATCTCAAGAATTCAAAAATAAATAAAAAATTAACGTTACCAAATACATAATTTCCTTTGTTGGATTCAAGCAAGCTTTTTAGTTGTTCCCATTTGAATTAATTCCCCAATTAAAGTCCAAGCAACAAATTGCTTTTTGAATCACACCTACCAAAGAAAACTCAACCAAAAGATTTTGGTACCCATTTCTTGGGTCCTTCATTGTTAGTGAGCAAAGATTTTGGAACCCATTTAAATTTAGTTCCAACATTACTGGCATTTGATTTTTGGCAAACAACAAGTATGATATTTATGACCAACTTTGCCACAAGAGTAGCAAGTAACATTAGGCAAAAATTTCTTTTTCACAAATTGATTTTGCACCTTATTTTTATTTGAGAAATTCTTGTTAGGATCATTTTTTAATTTAAAACATTTTGATCTAATATGACCGTTAAGTCCACAAAAATGACAAGTAGGCACATATTTTAATTTTGCATGCGCATTTCTACTATTTATTATGTCCAGGAACAAATTTTGATTTTTTACGAATATGTTTAGGGATAAACTTTGATTTTTCAAACATAGATTTAGCCTTTTCATGCTTATCCATAAAATTCACCTTGTGAGCACATTTCGGTCTAGCATGAATGTGTTTATGCACAAAAATTGAAATTCTATAGATATCTTTAATTTTTTCATGCTTTGACACAAATTTAGATTAAAAAAAAAATTAAGTACATTAGGTAAAGTACTTGGAGACATATTAGGAGTGACTTTAACAAAAATAGTGCTCTTAAAAGTAGATAAACAATTTCATTCATATAGTCTAATCCCTTTTTGTGATTTAAATTAAAGGTTTGTCCATATCAATAATTTTATCCAATTTTTGTGCACCAATAGTAAGTTTCTTTATGGATTCTTTTGCAATTTCAAGTTATTTGTTAGCAAACAATTTTCTCTTTAAGCATATGCAGAAGATCATTTTTCTCATGATTATCACATTTAAGAAACTTTATAATATGAACAAAAGAAATTTTCTCATTTTTGAATGTTATATTGCTAGTTTCCAAATCAATAATTTTATTTTTCAAATTAGCAATTTCATCATTTAATTCCTGTCGCCACGTGCCCGAGACGACGCGGAGCGGCTGACGTCCTTAACAAGAGTTAATTTTAAAAAGAAAATAAAAATGAGTCACCACCAATCTTTTTTAAGGTGTGATTGGACACCGGAATAAAGTAAACAAAAGTAAAAATCAATAAAAATGGTCTGCAAAAACTAGAGTTGAGTTCGGGAGTCATTTGTGTATGGGGAAGGTGTTAGCACCCCACAACACTCGTTAATGTAAACGGTGGCCAATTCATTTTTATCTTGAATTAAAAATTATTCTTTTAATAAAATCATTTGGGAATTTTTTTTTTAAAACAAATGTCTTATTTTACCACTCATTACTTCAATATTGAAGTAATGATCCCATAAAATAAGTGAAAAAAAATTTCCATCAATTTGACTATATTAAAATTTGAGGAAAAATTCCTCATCTCAAGAATTTGAAAAATTATTTCAATTTCTCAAAATCCGTCATAGGAATAGTCTTTTAATAAAAATTTTAAAACATTAATTAAATTCATTTTTTCTTGGGATCAAATCTCGGACTCCAAAAGATGTGATTCCTCATCTCAAGAATTCTACGAAAATTGGACTCCCAAATTTTCTAGATTCCGTCTTAGCATTTTTTTTTCTTTTTTTAAGAAAAATGGTGTCAAGTTTTTAGAAAAACTTATTATGAACCTTTTGAAATAATATATTAATTTTTTTAATGTTAAAAAAAACAACGAAAGTACAATTTAAAGAAATTTTAAATGGCTTAAAAAGACTTAGGGGAAGAATTTAAAAAAAGTTAGTGAAATTTTAATTGGAAATCAAATAAGATTTAATACAAATATTTTACGGGCAAGACATAACTTAAAAAAACATAATAATGAATTAGATAAACATAAACAAAACATATTAAAATTTTAACAAAAAAAACATATTGGAGATCGATCTCGGACTCCCAAAAAATCGACTCCTAACCTCAAAAATTCTAGAAAATCGGACTCCCAAATTATCTAGATTCCATCATCGGTTTATTTTTGTAGAGAAATACAAATAAAAGTTAAGAACATTAAAATAATAACATTTAATTATCTCATAATAATATGAATATATTAGAATAAAAGTAAAATAAAATACTTAAAAGAATAAAATGATTAAAATGTAATACTTAAAATAAAATGGAAAAATAAAAACAAATAAAAATCACATATAGAAATATAAAAACTAAGAAAAGAAATAATAATAGTAATATAGATAAACTAAAAAAAAAAAAAACTTCTTGCGTCAGTGGACACCGACCATACTTCTCCAAATAAAAAAAAAAATTAAAAACTAAAATGATGGGATGGGCGCCCATCCCATCCCACTTTTTTTTAAAATAATAATAATAATAATAATAATACTTTTAAACTTTTTTTTTTTTACTTTTAAAAACTTTAATTAAATTTTTTTTAAAACTTCTTTTTTTTTCGCACTTAACCCCATTTCTCTTTTTTCTTCGTCCCTTCTTTCTTCCCCTTCTTTCTCTTCCCTTATTTTCACTTTGTTCTTCTTCTCTTTAGATTTTTTTTTTACTTTGAAAATAAAATTTCCCAACTTCACATTAAAAAAAAAAGAAGGTTAGAAAACTCTCAAGACTACCAAAAAATAGAACTCTCTGTCTTAAGGTAATGAGAAAATAATAATAATAAAAAATAAATAAATAAAACAGTAATGATAGATTCAATACGAATACATATAGAAATAAATAAATATTACATGATAATAAAATAAAAAAAAGAATAAAAAAGGAAGAAATAATAGCAATAAAATTTTTTGTATGGTAAAATAACAAAATTGGTACAAAATCAAAAAACAAAACTATTCATTCGTATGAAATCATTAATAATTGATTATTTGAAATTTGAATGGTGAAATAACAAAATTGGTACAAAATCAAAAAATGAAAGGACAAAAATTTGAAAGAAACGGGTTGATTTGAGAAAAATTAGAAAAAACCATGTGATTTTTATTTATTATTTATTTTTTAGAGTGTCTCTTTAAGAGACATACTCACCTATATATAATTTTTCTATTAACAGATAAACACTTCCGTTTTCACTTTTTTTTTTTTTTTTTTTTTTTTTTTTTTTTTAATTTCTTCTAATGTTCCGTTAACATTTTTTTTAGATTACCTATTTTCCCTTTTAAATTACGTTTTCATAGTATTGAGATTGCCAAACGTTATTTTTTTAAAAGGGAAACTGGGTAAAGTAAATGGAAGTGCCGGTTCTTTAACAGAAGAATTAAAAAAAATAAATAAAAAATTGTCACTCTATAAAATGCAAAAATATCACATGGTATCACATCACACTTTTCATGGTCTTCCTAATTTTTCTCAAGTCAACCTTGCTTAAATCAACCTGTTTCTTCCAAAATTTTTTTTATTAAACGCATCATTCATCTCGTTTCTCCAATTTTAATTTCTATACTTTTGAAAAATCTTCAATTTACTCTCTCATTGCTAATTATTGTTAATTTTTTTTTTTTTTTTTTTTTTGCATATATTAACATTTTACTATAAATATTTATTCTTTTAGTTTTAAACTTTTTGGAAGCACGAGAATTAAAATTAAACAAATTTTAAAGTGTAGATACCAAAATGATATTTTAACAAAAACAAAATATTACTAATGCGAATATGATATTAATAATAGACATTTGAACTTGTTTAAAAAACCATAAAACATTTATTTATTATTGTTTTTGAATTTGTTTGTTTTAAAGATTGTTCTTCATAAATATCTACCGACATTAACATTTTATCGATATTTTCATTAACATTTTCGTAAAATTGAAACTTTGTTTTATACCTATTTATTCTTTTAGTTTTTAATTCAACAAACGCAAAAACTCATGTTAATGCCAATGACGGTAATTATTTTAAATAAATTAATTGACATTAATGCCAAAGATTGAAAGTGAATATTTAATGGAAAATCAAGATTAAATGTGTAAATCTTGAAATCTAGAGACCAAATTAAATGTAAAAGTGAAAAATCAAGATTAAAAGTGTAAAAATTGAAATTTAGAGACCAAATTAAAATAAAGTTAATATCTTAAGGGTTAAAGTTGTAATGTTATGAAACCTAGTGACTAAATCGAATTTAAAACTAAAAAAATAAATGACTAAACGTTTTGAAACATAGGGACCAAAAGAGTATTTTGTCCATAAAATAACCTTTAGCAATCTCAATATGACAAAAAAGTAGTTTAAATGGGAAATTGGGTAAAGAGAGTGTAAATGAAATCATATATAAATGAGACAAAATTAAATTTAAACGTGTAAATCTTGAAACTTAGAGATGACTAAAATAAATCTAGAGACTAAATTAAGATAAAAAAATGTAACATTTTGAACTTAAGATTAAATATAAATTAAACCCAAAATTTAGATGAAAATGTATATTTTCTATAAAAAATTAACTTTGGGCAGTCTCAACACTACGTACAAATATTTTAAAAAGAAAAAAAAAGTTTAAAAAAATGGAGATTTTTAAAAATAGAAAAACAAGGAAAACTATTTACACAAAATAACAAAATATTTGGATAGTTGTGATAGACGCGGATAGAAGTCTATCAGGGTCTATCAGTAATAGAAATGATAGAAGCCTATCGTTAATAGATGCTGATAGAAGTCTATCAATGTTTATCAGTATTTTTTTTGCTATTTTCTATAAATAGTTTGACATTTTTTCTATATATGAAAATTTTACTTAGAAGTGCCGGTTCGTAAAGAAGAATTAAAAAAAAAAAAAAAGTCACTATACAAAATGCAAAAATATCACATGCTATCACATGGTATCCCATGTTTTATTTTTTTTTAAAATTTTTTTTAAGGAAACATGGCATATCACATGGTTTTCCTAATTTTTCTCGAGTCAACCTTACTGAAGTCAACCTGTTTTTTCCAATTTTTTTTTTTTTTTTAATTTATTAAACCTCATTATTTATCACGTTTATCCCAAATCTGTCACATTAAAGTTTGTAGCTTTCTTGTTTTATTTATATATTCATGCTTGGATGAATGGCAAGAAGGAAGAAATTGTGATGGCGATTATTCTTCTGATTTTCTTATTCCTATTCACTAATTCGAGAGCCGAAGAGCCACCGTTCGATGTAAAGCAACATCTCTCCACTGTTACTAGGTTCTTTTTATCATCTTTCTCATCTATTTTCGATCTCATTCTGTTTCTTTGAAAGCTAAGTTGGCTGCAAGTTTGACTGTTACTAGTTTGATGTTTAGGAATTCTTTTTATATTTTTGTATAAGGCTGACCAATAGAGGAATTTTTGTGTCTATTGTTCTGGTTACTATTCAAATATCAACAAAAAAAAAAAAAATTAAATAATTTTTTGTTTGTTTTTTTTTTTTTTTTGTTATTCGTGAGTGTTTGAGCCTGTTTATGGGTACCTCGATTAATTTTACAAGATAACTCTCCTGACCCTACAACATTTGGGTGTCAAGAAAACTCGTAGGATATTAAATCTTAGGTAGTCACCCTGAATTGAACTAGTTCTTGTTTTTTATTAGGAAAAAAAAAAAAAAAAAGAAACAATGCCCTATTAAATCTTAGGTAACCACCCTGAATTGAACTAGTTCTTGTTTTTTATTAGGAAAAAAAAGAGACAATGTCCTATGTTTTTGTGCAAGTGTGATTTAGAATCTGATTGGATATTAAATCTTAGGTAGCCACCCTCTAGTTCTTGTTTTTTATTAGGAAAAAAAAGAGACAATGCCCTATGTTTTTATGCAAGTGTGATTTAGAATTTGATTGGATTCACATTCAAAATATTTATAAGTTAAAAAAATGTTTTGTACATGTCACTAATTTTCAATAGTCATAAAGTACAATCCCACGAAAAAAGAAAAAAAAACTTATAATATTGATCTTTGTGGACAGATATGGTGCATCGAAAGGTGGTCGTAATAGTAATTATGTTCCTGCTCCTGATGGATGTGTTCCCATTCATTTAAATCTTGTGGTAAGTTATATTCCAAATTTGTTGGTTTCCCAAAAAAAAAAAAAAAAAAAAATTTGGTTAATTAAAGTTCAACGTCTTAGTCGATATAAAATTGAAAGTTGGATGTATAAGGCATTGTTTAAACTATAGATCTATTAGAGATAAATTTAAAAGTTGAAGAACTAAACTTATAATGTTTTTTTTCTTCTTCTTTTTGACAATATATAGAGACTAAACTTGTAATGTTATCTTCATATAAATATAATTTTAAATAAATTGATATATTATATTAAGTATATTAATTCCAAAATTATAACATGCAACAACGAATAAAATTTTAAAAAATTATTGTTTCTAAATAGGATGAAATTTTTTTTCCAATTATTTTATGTAAAGTAATTTATTAAATATTAAGAAAATTTGTTTGTGTATATGTGAAAAATTAGAAGTTAAAAATGAACTAAATTGTCAACTATATCAAACTTAAACAGTATATATGATATATTTGAAAATAAAAAAAACGAAGCCAAAATATATTAAAAACATATTAAAAAAAGAAATAAAAAAGGAAATAAAATCGGCATATCTACCATAGAAATTGTTTTACACGACAAAATAATGAAACTATTTACAAATATAGCAAAAAGCACACATTGGGATAAGTAAACTTTTTGTCATTTTGCTATATTCATAAATAGTTTTATTATTTTATTATTTATGAAAAACCCCTTATCTACCATATATGTAAAGATATATTCGAAAATAAATAAAACAAAAGCAATATAGATGAGTAATTGTTTTAAATGACAACATTGTTGGAAATACTTTTAAATATAGCAATAAATGTTATTGTCTATCCGTGATAAATAGTGATAAATATCGATAGATATTTATCAATGTTTATTAATAATGAATAGTGATAGATGATAGTATAGATTATCAATGTCTATTATTGATAGATAGTGACATTTTGCTTCGTTTGTAAATAAGTTGATTCATTTTGCTATATTTGAAAACAATTTGTATATATAAAGACGTATTTTTAAAAAAAATCAAAATTAAGAGTAAAACGAAGTAAAAGCCGCAAATAGACATTGACCCAGGACGAAATGATCCGTCAACAGCAACATTTAGTTGACAATTATTAATTTATTAATTATGAATAGGATTTATGTTAAAAAAAAACTATATAATTATTATTTTGTAATATTATATCATTTATAATATACTACATAATACCTATCTTATTTTTTTAAAAAAAATAATTTGAGTTTATAATGTGACATATTGTAAAACTAAATATTTTTATTTTTATTTAATATAATTATGTATTCTAAAATTCAAAATTTAAAATATGGATACAATAAAAACATAAAAAATGTTATTTTCAGAATTTTTCAAAAACAGAATGTGTGAGTGAGTTAGTCTGTTAAACACATATTTGCTTAATTGAGTGAATTTGAAAACATAAAACAAAATTTACAACATCGGCCAAATATGACCTAAAGATTCCATAGAAATGATTGATTAGATTTAATGGTTTATTTATTTTTTTTTCTCAGTCAAGGCACGGAACTCGTTCTCCAACCAAAAAATGGATCAAAGAGTTAACCAAAATGGAAAATGAAATAGAGATGCTTTTACGAGGTGATGAAGGAAATGAGTTGTCTCTGCATAAAGTTCCTTCGTGGATGAAGGGATGGAAATCTCCTTGGAGAGAACAAGTGAATGGTGGAGAATTGATTCCTAAAGGAGAGAAAGAATTGTATGATCTTGGAATCCGAACCAGAGAATTGTTTCCTAACTTGTTTCGTGATGATTATCACCCCGACATATATACAATCAAAGCTACTCAGGTTATTTTCGCTTTTGCCTATCATTTGTTTTGTGTTTCGAAAGCTATTTTCAAATATAGCAAAAACAAGTGAACTTATTTATAACTTATTATTATTGTTTGCTATATTTAAAAATATTTCTAACAGTTTTGCTATTTAAAATAATTATGTTGATCTTCATTCCTCTCTAAACAATTAGATTCCTCGGGCATCAGCTAGTGCTGTGGCATTTGGTATGGGACTATTTAGTGGGAGAGGAAGCCTTGGATCAAATCAACATCGAGCTTTTTCTGTTGTCAGTGAGAGCCGTGCCAGTGATACGATGCTTAGGTTTTTTGATTGTTGTAAAAAATATAAGGTAATTATGAATTCTTAATATCTTATTATTTATTTAGAGAATATTTAAAAATAGAAAAAATAAAGAAAACTATTTACACAAAATAACAAAGTTTTAAATAGTTATGATAGACACTTAGGGTCTATCAATGATAGAAATGATAGAAGTCTATCACTGATAGATGCTGATAGAAGTCTATCAATATCTATCATTATTTTTTTTTTACTATTTTCTATAAATAATTTGACATTTTTTCTATTTGTAAAAATTTCTCTAATATTTGCCAAAATTTGTTTGCGTATTACTATTTTCATTAAAATCATACTTTTGTTCACTGTTTTGCAATTTTATTCTGTCAGTTTGTGCATGGAAAATCTAGCACTCATACCCTCCTAAACATATATTTAAATGTTATTTTTCATTTGTCTTTCTACACGTTTTTAATTTCTTGTAGGTGTTTAAAACTTGAGCATATGACGATGGACAATTGATTTTTTTTTTTTTTAATATAGAATCAACCATTTTTATTGAGAAAAAAATGAAAGAATACAAGGACATACAAAAAACAAAAGACAAGCTCACAAAAACACTCCCTCTAAAAATAGGATTTTCAACTAAGTAAGATGTTAGGATCGATATGACAACCTTAGAGAGGTGAAAATGATTTATTTAAACCAATTACAACTTTTTCACTATTGTGAGTCTAATTAAATAAATTTACACACTTTTAGCTAATAAGTAATCTAAACAAGAATTTTATGTAGAAATTTAAGAAATACCAATCAAAATAAACAACTATGAGCAATTGATTTCAAGAATAAATTAACAACAAAAATTAATTGCAAAAGTAAATTAGGAGAGGGATAAAGAAATTGACCTTGTGATTTTATAGTGGTTCGACATAACCGTCCTACTCCACTCTCTAAGCTTCTCTTGGGAATACTAATAGAAATCTCACCGACTCTTTCCACAAATTAGAGCCCAACAACTATACTGCTCTTTTTGTGAGTTCAAGAGCAAACTCCACTGTTTCTATAGATAACGATTAAACTATTACAACACTCTTGTTGTGGGTTCAATAGTAATCTCTTAGAATGGATTTGAAAGAATTAAAGAGCAAACTTAGAAACTCTCTCGGTAGGGTAGATTTACAAGTTGTAGCACTCAACAAATCAATCATCACAATACAATATATCTCTCTCAAGAATTAAATGAAAAGAAGAAAATTGAAGTTAAATGTGAATTACGAAGAGAGTGAAGGTGTTCAAAACCAAATTCAATTTGGGCCTTTAGATCTTGTTAAAATTTAAATCAATAGTGGACATTTTTAAAAGTAGTTAAAAATAATATAATAATAATAATAATAATAATAATAATAATAATAATAATTTCTTTTTAAAGAAAGTATATGCTCCCAACGGTCACTTTTGACCATTTTAACTTTTGAAAATTTTAAAATCATGCTCACATAATATATATATATATCACTCTTCCAGTGCTCCACACATTAACTTCTAATTTGGTCCATTTTGATGAATTAGTTGTTACATCATCACTTAGGGTATTTTTTCCGTTAAACTTGTTTCGACTATATCTTCTTCGTTTGAGTTTCGATTTGAGTGATTCAAATTGCATTGGAATCATTATTTCAAGCTCTAATAATAGATACTTCAAAACACTAAAATTGTTAGTGAATAAAATTAGGCTTGTTATCATCAAAATATTAATTAATTAAAATTAATTAATTTGAGATTAAGGGCCAAAAAGCCAACCTTTCTCTTTCCCAAATATCCCACAACAACACACACCCCAACAAACCACAAACAATAACCTCTCTATGATAGGCAGATGGAGGAGGAACTCCTCAATCATCATACAAATATCCCTTTGTCCAACTATCTGAACATTAAACTCCTATAGGAAACAAACTCACACAGACCTCACAAATTGGTAGCCTCAAAGAAGGTGATTCAAGTATTCCTCCGCCTTCCGACTAAGAATATAGTAGAAAGGATCCATTAACGAGGTCATCTTCCTAGTAGGCCTATCCAAAAATGTTCACTTGACCTAGCAAAACTTGCCATGTAAAGAAAAAGAGAGGGATCCAACTGCAACCTAAAGAAAGACTTGCAAGAAAAGCCTTCAATAGGATGAGGGCTCCAGACACGATCATCTCTTCTCCCCTCCCTAAAATTGCATTCTTCCAACAAAGATAGAAGAGACGCAACCTCCTTCGTCTCCCTATTATGAAACCTAAAAGAAAAGGACACGAAGCTCTCCAACCAAAACAAAAAATTAGACGATTTTTAAAGGAGGACAAATGATAAAGATGAGGAAACGCGTAGGAAAACAAATGATAAAGATGGATAAACTATTTTATTGATGAATAAAATTATCTAAAAATACAAAAACGTCCCATTTAAAGGGAGCATAAAAAGGTTGCTCATCTACCGGAATCCATGGCCACTGCCTCTTCCCCATCCAAACCTTCTTCCAAATTAATTCTCATCGACCGCAAAATTTTCTCTATTAAAATAGATGACCAGATTAAGGGGAACTAGTGACCGGATTATTGAACAAGGTAGGAATTCATCTTACTCCCTCTGCCTTTCTTGGTCAGCTCTAAAATGACTTTCTTCTACTTTCGACGTTTTTTTTACAAAGATCCCTACAAACATAAATTCTTTAGGAAAGTTGAATGACGACAACTCTACCATTTGGCTTGAGAAACACATCAATAAAATGGTTTTTTTTTTTTTTTTTTTTGTGGAATTCACTCACCTTCACCACTCTGGCTGCCGAACAAAGCTTTACATACCAGCTGAGGAAAATAAACAGGGCAACTTCTCTTTCTTTTCGTTAAAATTTTTATTTTCGAGGTGACAAAAAATAGATGGGTAATAGCTGGTGACTTTAATGTGACTCAATGGACTTGAGAGAAATCACATGACCATTTTGTCTCTTCAAGTATGTGGGCTTTCAATCAGTGTATTGCAAACTATGAATTGCTGACATTCCTCTCAGTAATGGGTGTTTTACTTGGTCCAACTCTGGCACTTCTCAATATCTATCTTTATTAGATGGATTCTTGCTTACTGATTTCTGCATGGCCAAGTTTAGTTAAGTGATTTCAAATGGGCTTGATAGAATTACATCAGACCATTTTCATTTGCTTCTGACTTCGAGTAATATCGATTGGGGTCCCACCCCTTTTCGTTTTGAGAATGCTTGGCTTAAAATTCCTTCTTTTTCAGGCTATGGTGGAGGTTTGGTGGAATAACCATCCCTGTGTTGGTAGACCTAGACATGGACTAATGATGAAATTAAAGGAACTAAAATTTTTCCTTCGTAGCTGGAATAGAACTCAATGATCAGAGGCATCATATGTACCTTCGTTTGTGTCTCAATTATAGATCCTGGATAACCTAAAGGATATTGGTTCTATTTCATCTAAATAGATCTCCTCTTGTCGCTTGCTTCGTGAGTAGATTGAACTAGAGATTGCAAAATAACATATATACTCGCGTCAACGTTGTAAATTGAATTGGCTTAAAGAGAGGGATGAGAATACTCAGTTTTTTCATTGTATTTTTGTTGCCTGTAAGAGAAAGAATTCGATTACTGAAATTCTTTCCAGAGATGGGCATAGGTTGTTGTGGATTTCTACTTGAATTTTTTAGTTAGGATAAGGAATGGCGTTTTTATCTCTACCAATTTGGATTTGGTCTCCTATTACCCCTTCACAAGATATTGGTCTTGAATGCCCCCCTTCACTTTGGAAGAGGTCTTTAGTGTTGTTTCCTCTTTGGAGTCATCTAAATCTCCAGGACCTGATGGCTTCACTACTAAATTTTTTAAGTTTTTTTGGTCTACCATCAAGTATGATATTCTGAACTTGATCAATGACTTCTTTTCCACTGGTAGCATTAATGCATCTTTGAATGAGACATACATATGTTTAGTCCCAAAAAAGTTGATTCCGTATATGTTTTTTTATTATCGGCCTATTAGCCTTATATCTTGTTCATATAAAATTGTTGCTCGGGTGCTATCTAATCAATGGAAACTTGTCTTCCCACATACTATTACCACCGACCAACTTGCCTCTGTGTGGCTGATAGACAGATCCTAGATGCCTTCTTAATGGCTAATGAGTTAATTGATGACTGAATTTTTCCTAAAACACGTTGGCGTGGTTCTCAACTTGGGATCTTGAGAAAGCTTTTGATACTGTGGACGGTAATTTCTTGAATGTTGTGTTGCAGGCTAAAGGCCTTGACTATTTATGGCGTCTCGTTGGATTAGAGGGTGTGTTACTAGTGCTAATTATTCCATCATTCTTATTGGTCGGCCTCGTGGAAAGATCATTCAATCTCAAGGCATATGTCAAGGAGATCCTCTCTCACCCTTCCTCTTTATATTGGTTGCTGAGTGCCTGAGTTTTCTTTTGGTACACAATTCATCTATTGAGATTATTGCTCTCATCATATTGGTACATCTTATCTCACTTTGAATAATCTTCAATTTGCTGATGATACCTTACTATTCTTTACGACTGATCATACTGCTTTATAGAATCTATTTGATATGGTTGGTATCTTTGAACGCGCTTATGGTTAAAAAAAGGATTTCTCTAAAAGTGAGTTGCTTGGTATCCCTATCGATAAAATAGATTTTCAGTGGATGTTGAGTAATTTTGGTCGCAAGTGGGGTTCTTGGCCATCTTCCTATTTGGATCTGCCTTTAGCTAGCAATTCTAAGACTATGTCAATTTGACATCCAGTTGTTGAGAAAATTAAACACAATATTCATAATTAGAAATACGCCTACATCTCCAAAGGTGGCAGACATATGCTTATTCAGACTACCCTGTCTAATTTGTGAACCTATTACTTATCCATGTTTCTCACTCCTAGCTTTATTATTAATACCTTGGATAAGTTGGTTTGAGATTTCTTTTGGGAAAGTTCTCGTGATGATGGTGATATGCATAATGTGAATTGGGAGACTACACAACATCCCAAATTGATGGGCGGTCTTGGTATTGAAAATTTTTGCCACCGTAATTTTGTAGTTCTGGTCAAATGGATTTGACAATTTCTTACTGAGCATGATGTGTTATGGCAGAAGGTTATTGTTACTAATCATCATTTGACTGGTAGAGGTGGTTCTCACCTAGACATCATGGTTCACATCCCTCTCCTTGGAGGTATATTTGCCAGGCCATTGGGTTGATTACTAGTCGTGTTCAACGCCATATTGGTGATGACACACCGTTACATTTTTTTCAGACAAATTTCCAATTTAGTTGTGGTATTTTAGCTACTACTTTCCCCCACCTATCCCGCCTTGCTTTTCGCCCTATTGTTACAGTGGTAGATGTATGGATTGCTTATTCTGATTCATGGGATCTTCACTTTGTATTAATCTTAATGATTTGAAAATTTCTTAATGGACTATTTTATTTGATCATTTAACATCTGTTAGACATCGGTCTACTGCTAATGTTTGGATCTAGCCAATGGACTCATCATTGTGTCTTACTGTTAAATCTCTTACGGTTGATTGGATCTGTTGACCCCCTTCAGAAGGACCTCTACTCCATTATTTTCAAGGGTAATTACCCAAAAAGAATTAAAATTTCCTTATGGGAGCTCAGTCTTAGAGCCATAAAGACGACAAATAGATTACAACGTCGTATACCTTTTATGTATCTTGTTGAAAATATGAAAAGCTAATTTGAATAATGGAAGTTTTAATATTAAACTTGACTTGTGACTTTTGGTTTTTGTAATCAATAGTGTCCATTGAGCTCTTTGGGAGTTTAGAAGTTATGAGAATTAAGTAAGATTGTTTATGATTTCTTAACCATTGAAATTCTATGGTTATAGTTTGTAAGCCTATATAAAGGCATGCTTTGTTGAATCAAGATATCACTTTCTCCACATTTGTGTCATCCACACCCTTTTTTTCTTTTCTAACATATCTTTCCCCTTCTTGGTGTTTCATGTGTTGTTGTAGCTCGAAAACCTTGACTCGCTCTTTTGTGACACGTTTTTGGGATATTGTTTTGAAAGCCTTCGGTTAGTCTTTGGCTAGTATTTGACCTTTCCAAACTCTATCTTTGATCTCCTGGCATGTTTGCTCGTGGGGTATCTTTTGGTGGTACCACACATGTTATTTGGTTGGCTATTGTGGAGAGTTTCATTTGGACGTAATGGTAGGCTCTTTAGAGACACATTCTCTACTTTTGATAGATTTTTGGATTCAATTCTTACTCATATTTTCAATTGATGTAATTTGGAATCTCCTTTTAATTCCTATAGTTTATCTTTTTTTCTTTCCCATTGTTAAGATTTCTTGTAATCACCTATAAGTGTCATTATTAATTAGTGGTTGACTGGTTGCTTTCATTCATCACTATCAATTTTCAATGTAGGATTACAAGAATAATCAAGAACATGAAGTTGACAAGCTTAAGGAACCTGTACTTGATGATATAACTAAGTCGCTCACTGAACGTTATGGTCTAAATTTTACCCGGCAGCACATTTCATCTCTTTGGTTTCTTTGTAAGCAGGTGATTCTTCATTCATATACTTGGACTATGAAATTTTAGTCATTGTTTTATCTTTGGATTATGACAATGGGATTTTTTTTTTTAAGAAAATGTTTATAATTCTAAGAGGATTGTCCTTCATCTGCAGGAGGCATCCTTATTGGACATAACGGATCAAGCTTGTGCACTGTTCAGCCCTTCCGAGGTACTTGAATTATCAGCCTTACTTATTATTTACTACCATGTTTATGATACGATTTGGTTTTAAATGTATTTTAAAGCTCCTCATATTTCATCGAGCAAGTAATAGCTTATTACTTCTCATCTCATTATGTATATATCTGACTAAATTTAGCTTTTATTAAAGGAAACAGAAAATATGGACTTGTATTGTGTATGCCTCCATATGAATCTGAAAAGAGTTGTGTTGATTACAAATTTTGGCCAAAGAAAAATGCACGTGACAACAACGGTAAATTTGTAATTTGGGGAAGAGAAGACCTGCAAAACAAAAAAAAAGAGACTCCAATGCCAAAGTCAGATATCAGAATTGAAGAATAGAGAAAAAACTAGAAGTTTAAGTTACCTCATATGTGTTAAGATATGATATTAAATTTGCTTCACCTATCAGCTTAAGCTTTTGCGTCAATTGGCGATTTAAGAATATGGTGGCATAATGATGTATTTATAGAGGATTTGACCTAGAGTTTAACTTAAACCCTCATAGGATTAGGATATTAATTTTTCATAATCCCAAGCAAGCTAACTTAACTCTTATCTTATCTCATTTTATCTTAATTTATGGCTTTATCTTGTCAAGCCAAAATTCTCCCCTCAATGGTTGGATGGGAAATCAAGCTACAAATAGTTCTTAAAAAGTACATTTTCGAGTTCTTTCTAATCCAGTTGTATAGAATAATAATCTTTTGTTGCAAGTTGTGGTTATCATATATGTTTGGTAAGTTGTGCATTTCAATGTGTGTCTTATGTGCTCAGGTTGCTTTATTGGAGTGGACGAATGATATAGAGGCGTTTATATTGAAGGGTTATGGCAATTCATTAAACTATAGAATGGGAATTCCTTTGTTGCAAGATATTGTTGAATCCATGGAGAAAGCTATCAAAGCCAAAGAAGGTATATATAATATACACACACACAAATCTTAAAGGCCAATGCTAGAAGTTATTTAATTACTTTGTTTTCCATTTTTATGTTTGGTAGAAAACCAAGTTCCTGGCAGCTATGAGAAGGCAAGACTTCGTTTTGCTCATGCTGAAACTGTGGTTCCATTCACATGTTTGCTTGGGCTGTTCCTTGAAGGAGAAGGAGATGGTAAGTGGTTTTTCTTTTTTTGTATATAAGAACAAAGCACTTTTAAATTTATACGCACTCCCTTTCTCAGGCTTTAATCTGAATATAACAGTATTTAAACAAATCCAAAAGGAGCAATCTTTGCAACTTCCTCCACAACCTCCAGCTACTAGAATTTGGAAGGCAAGCAGTGTTGCACCTTTTGCTGGGAATAACATGCTGGTTCTCTATAGTTGCCCCGTTAACTCCACGGACCACTACTTCGTGCGAGTCTTGCATAATGAACAACCCATAGCAATGCGGGTTAGCACCCTTACAATCATTCCTGGTCTCCTATCATTTCTTATTTATAACTCATGTTTGGACTTCCATAAAAAATTCCGTTCTTATGTCATTAATGCATAAAAATTCTAAAACTAACGTCTTGTTTAATAACTATATATATGTTTAGAAACACCACTTTCACCCGTACGTATAAGTTTCTTTATTTTGTTATCACTTTCTACCGATCTTTTCAAAGACAGAAAACAAAAAAGTATTTGTTTAAGGACCGTTTGATAGCCATTTTGTTTTTTGTTTTCAGCTTGTTGAAAAGTTGATTTTTTTGGTATCCAAATTATTATTAAATGGGGCTTTAAAAACTTGTTTTTATTTTTAGAATTTGACAAAAAAAAAAATTAAGCATTATTTTAAGAAATGTGAAAACAACGGTAAGGAAACTATGAGTGAACAAACATATATTTCAAAAATAGAAAATTAAAAATGAATCATTATCGAACGGAACCTCAATGTTATTTTGCTTTAAGAACTACATTCATCGATCATTTGATTCTAAGGTCGGATTTTCATCCCAACGTTTTCTATTATTGACTTTTCTTGCTGATCAGCTTGTTCATATTACAATTCTTAGGAATGAGTTTGTGAGAGTACTAATTAAAGGTATATGCATAAGATTAGTATGATATAAGTAAGAGGTATTATGGGTGATTAACTAAAGGTGTGTTATGGCTACATATAAAGGGTGTGGATGGTTTTGGGGAAAGTTTCTATTGGGGGACTTTGCGAGAAAGATAGCCCTCTCTAAAGATGATATTGCAATATATTACTATCTTTGTGTTCTTTTGGTTTCTTCGAGTAATCTCGTTAACTGGTACCCTAACAAAATCCTTTTGTATTTGAATGAATAGGGTTGTGATGGTTCAGATCTTTGCTCCTTCAAAATGTTCAAGGTAAAATTACTACTTCCATCTTGAATTACGCAAGTATTTTATTACCATGAAATGATAATCTTAAAACTATCATATTTTGCAGGATAAAATTGTGGCTCCTCATCTTGAGCATGATTTCAACACGTTGTGTACTGTGAATGAGGAAAAACCAACACCGACGCCTGAATCAAGTAAATTATCATTGTTACGTTGGCTCTTTTCGCTTCCCAATGATGATAAACAACCTCGAAATGATGAATTGTAGGAAATGATGTCTACTAACTACACAATCTTTGGTCTTGACATTGTTTGTTTTCTTAACTTGAAGATCATCAACATGCGCAGACGCATAATTCAGGTTTTACATGTAGGCAGGAGTCTACTCATATTCTATGCTAATTTTGAGTTTCGTTTTAATCGGATCTTGAGCTTCCATCTATTTCACACGTCTCTTGATTTAAAGATTTAGACTCAGACCATTTGGCATTTGCTTGGTGTTTTATTTCACCACAAAAATCAAATTTTCTTCTACTTCTAAATCAAGATTTAGTTCACTCTTTTACAATATTCTTATTTGTACAATAAGGGAAAGGATTGAGCTTGTTCATCCTTTTTAACATTTTTTCTCCAAGCCTTCTAAAATATTTTCTTCCTTGTTACTAGATTCACAATTTTCTTTGCAATTCTCGCTTTAGATGCTAGTTTCTCTAAGAAAATATTTCATTAAAGAAGCCAAAATTGTAACTTTTGAAATCATTTAAATAAAGGAAATTTTCATAGATAGAAAAAATGTCAAACTATTTATAGAAAATAGCAAAAAAAACACTGATAGACATCGATAAACTTCTATCAGTGATATACTTCAATCATTTCTATCACTCATAGACCTTAATAGACTTCTATTAACGTCTATCACAACTATCTAAAAATTTTGCTATTTTGTGTAAATAGTTTTCGTTCTTTTTCTATTTTTAAAAATTTTTCTTTAAGTAAAATTCAAATTAATCTCAATTGATTTATCTTATTAAAAATATAATTAAATTTATTATTAATGAGCAACTGCATTAAATATAAAGTTAGTAGTTTTCAGTTTAAGAGGGGCAAAAAAGTTGATAATTAATTAAGACTAAACTCATAATTGATAGTTAAACGAAAAATTTCGAGTTTAACTTTATGAAAATATCGATAAAAAAATATTGACAAAATATTTATGTCAATGGATTCTTTAAAACAAATAATAAAAAGAAAAAGAAAAAGATAATAAATAGATTTGTTTTTAAACAAGAAATAATTTTTCATCAATGTGATGAAAATGAATAAAAAAATTAAAAAATATAACTCTCCAAAGGAGAGAAGAAAAAAAGAAAGATACAAACATGAACTACAATCAACTAGAAAACTAACAAAGAATTACTCAAAAGATGACCACCATCTGACAAAAGTCCATCATAAATGAAAAAAACTTTTCAACTTTGCATTGAACTAAAAGTCTGCTCTTTGAACAAGTTAATATTGTCTATTCTTTATATTATATCTACATTAGTAATATTTTTTTAATTATTTTTTTATATTTCATGATTTTTTTTTACTTTACAATGAAAATGTCGATTCACCTCTCATGTCGATGTTGGATTCATAAAATGTCAAGAGAAATTTAATACTAAGCTGAATTAACCATTTTTCATTGTAGAAAATATTTTGCCATCTTTCAAAATGATGTATTTGTAGCTACCTAATTCAATTTTCGTGTCTATCTTGTTAACATTAGAAAAAAAACCTAATTTTAAATTTGTTTAAATTAGAAGTGTAGTTCATAAACTTTTACGTCTTTGTTTATTTGGTCTACAACGTTTAAAAAATATCTAATAGTTTTTCGAAACATTAAAAAGTGTATGGTAGGTGTTTGAATTTTTTGCAATGATCAATTCTTCTTTTCTTTTTCATTTTACAATTTATAAGTCTACCATAAACAAAATTGAAAATTTAAGGTTCTATAGACATACACTTCAATTTTAAAAGTTTTGAATATGTCAATGACCTACTAAACACAAAATTGAAAATTGAAATACTGATTTGATATTTTTAAAGTTCAGAGATCTATTCGACACAAAATTGAGCTTTGAGCTTAGAGACTTATTAGACATTTTGTAAAGTTTTTCAAGCAAACAAAGATAACAAAGAATTAAGGGGATAACATATCTCTAGTCATAACTGCAACCACTCATATTGGAAAGTTTGTTCTTCAACTTAAAAACCATTACCACCCCTTAAACTAAAAAAAGAAGCCAAGAGTGAGACCTCTACTTTAGAATTGAAACTCATTGTTCAAATAATTCAAGCTTTCTAGCAAGCCTATAAAGGACGGATCTCTACTTTTTCCTCAACTATAATAATACCGTCTAGGAATGCAGCCACCTTAGTAAGTCCCATCAACCCAATACATGCAGGTTAATTACAATGGGTAACACTTTTAGGACTAATAATTAAGTATATAGCAACATTTTTATAGAATTACAAATATAGCAAAATCTATCAGTGATATAATCTACTGCTAACAGACTCCAACTAGTGATAGACTCTATCGTTGATAGACTCCTACTAGCGATATGGTCTACTCTAATAGTTGGATCTAAATTTTGCTATTTTTGCGAATTCTTTTGCATTATGCTATATCTGTTATACTTAGGGTCTAATTGTTGTATTTGCAATTGCTTCATAAATGTATGAAATTATTGCATCAAAAGCATAGTTTCACTGATGAAATTTTGAACAATGGTTAAAAAAACCTTAGATTCCATATTAAACAAGGCAATAGAGTTGAGTTTATAAATGTAACAATTAGGAGGTTTACAAGGTTGTGTAAAAATGGCTCTCTATTTAAAAGTTTTCAAGTGAGTTTGGCTAAGAAAGCTCGGTTGAAGAGGTGAATATCTCTAAAACCCATCTTTTCTGAAGAGATCGGATCCAACAGCGGAAGCGAGTGATCGCTTTTGCTTTATTTGTCTTAGAATTTTACAACACAGAAGATAAATTAATACAGTACATACAAAAACAATATTCATAGATTAAGCATGAAAATATAGGAAAAAAAGTTACCTTCGAAGAACACAACTTTCTTCAAATTTCCTCCTAACGTACTGATTTACAGCAGCAACTTCTCCTCACAAACAGAGATGTCTCCAAAATGTCTTCTAGACTATTCTCTTGACAAGAACCAGCTCGTGGGAGCCACCTTTTGAAAGTAAAGAGAGATGGCAGAGAACTTTTTCTCTGTGATATTGAGAAAGTGAGAGAGAGGAAGAGTTTTTCTTTTCACATAAAAACAACTCGCCCTTAAAAAATGCATAATCTGCATTTAAAGTGAAAGAGAGGGGAGTTGTAACTCCTCTGATCCACTCCCCCACTCTCTTGCAATGTAGGGGAGTTAACCCTTATTTAATTTAATTTAATAATTAATTAATTAATTAATTATCTCATATTTAATTAAATGTATATTTGAATCATATTCAAATACACTTCTCTCTCACAACTATAATTTTAATATGAATTTCATTTACACTAACTTTTAACCTATAGTTTCAATATGAATCTCATCCATATTATTTATTATTTGAATCTTATTCAAATATATTAAGCTTCTCATATTACAAAATAAACTTTATATTATAATGTATCTATATACATTACATTAATTGTATCATATACAATTAACATAAATTCCCTTCATCAATTTGAATATTTCAAATTCTTTCAAAATTATTGGTTCTTGTCAATCAGTTGTGAGCTAGCAGGGGGACATAATGGACCTACAGATTATAAGCTCCAATGATCTAAGATTAATTAATTAAACTCTTTAATTAAATTAATCAATATTCATTAACTATGGAGCAAACCACTATAAACCTATAGCTGCACTCTTATGCACGGTAGAACATGTTGCGTCTGGATATAACCATTACATATAAGTCGATCCTTCACGAGTTGTTCATAATTACAACTAGGTCAAATCACCATTTACCCATGTAATTACCTCTTTGTCCTTAAGTATCACTGATCCTCTAATGAACAATTTGTTTATGGTCCAACCATAAACCAAGTCCCTCTCGAGCCAGTGAGAGGGTAGGGCCCTATTATTGAAGACCTGAAGTCAACACTTAAGAGAACTACACATCTACTTACCCTAAGGCGGGAAGGAGTGAATTCTATCTTGTGTAGTTATGTTCCCAGCTCCCCACTCGGTCAAGTCTCTAAAATGGTAGACCTATTGAGTTGGGGACTCGGGCCATTCTCGCCCATACAATCAAAGAACGAGCCCTCATAAGCAGAAGTTCATAAACTCACTTAGGATTGAGATCAAGTTACATATGGTCATCTTGTAAAATATTAATCTCTTTAGTCAATAGTGTTACAAAGAGAGATTGATTATTTCACTGTCCAGTCTTATACAAACTCTTTGTATAGAATACCCCACTCGCATGTCTTCACATAGACATTAGGATCATATCATTTGTAACGATTACAAAGTGGGTCGTATCCATAATGTTACCAGGATAAGACACTCAACCTTATCCATATACTATATGAAGGAATGGAATTCCCGAAGCAAAAGTGTTTAATCGCTTTGTGTCTTATAATTTTATTTTACATAACTCAATTAAACAAAGAACGGAAACAAGATAAACTTACTTTGTTTAAGCATACATTCTAAAAGGAAAGGAAAGAGATAGTAGAACACTTACCTTTGAAGAACTTTCTTCTTGTTTCCTTTCTCAAACAAGAGCTTGAATTAAACTTCTCTCGAACACCCGTTGACAACAAATCAAAACTAGTACAGAACACTACCATGATGTCTTCCTCAGTATTTTCAAGGTGAGAATCACAGAGAGTTGTAGGCTTCTATGAGTAATTTGGTGAAAAATGGAAGTCAGGAATTTTTTAGAGCAAAATTGCAGAGAGGAAAATAGTTCTTCTGGTTTTCACAAAACACAGATTAGTTATTTCCTCCTTCTCATCAATTGCACTTATGAGAGATCAGTGAGGAAGTGGGGAAGTTATTGAATAACTGCCCCACTCACGTATCATTAAATTTAATTTTATATTAAATTTAAACTATATATCCTATATAATAGGAGATTTTTTTTAAATAGAAAAATAAGGGAAACTATTTACATAAAATAGCAAAATTTTTAGATAGTTATGATAGATGCTGATGGAAGTCTATCAAGGTCTATAAGTGATAGAAATGATAGAAGTCTATCACTGATAGATGCTAATAGAAGTCTATCAATGTCTATCAGTGTTCTTTTTTTTTTTTTTTGCTATTTTCTGTAAATAGTTTGACATTTTTTTCTATCTGTGAAATTTTTTCTATATAATATATAACTAACATATAATATAACCTATAGTTAAAAATCTCTCATATAATCTATATTATTAATATGAATCACATTCATATTAATTTTAAGCTATAGTTTATATATATATGAATCATATTCATATAAAATCATATTTGAATCAAATTCAAATATATATCTCTCATAAACTTTATAATGTATCATATAAATCTAATACAACTTAATTCCCTTTAAATAATTTGAACGATTTAAATTAATCCCAATATTAATTTGATTCTCATTAATCCATATTGAGCTACCGAGGGGACCTTATGGACCTATAGATTGAAACTCCAATGATACTTAATTAATTAATTAAACTCTTTAATTAATATAATCAATGTTCATTAACTGTCGGTCCTTCCACTAAAGACTGACAGCTGCACTCTTCGCACTATAGATATATTTCTATGTCCATTTGATATAACCAATCAATAGCGCATAGACCCTTCACAAATTGCTCGAAAGTACAGCTGAGTCAAAATTATCGTTTTACCTCTGTAGTTACATCTAACTTCTTAAGTATCTTGATCCCTCTAATGAACAATAAGTCATAGTCCAACTATAACCAAACTGCTCTCGGGCCAGGAGAGAGTGTGGCGCCACATTGTTCAAGCCCTAGAATCAGCCCATAAGAGAGTAATTTATCTACTTACCCAAACAATAGGAGAGGAGTGAATTCCTTCTTGTGTGGCTGCATTTCCAGCTCCCCAATCAGACGAATCTCCAAAATGGTAGGCTTATTGAGTCGGCAAAACTAGCCACTCTTACCCATACAGATTAAAGGATCGCCCTCATAGGCAGGAGTCCACAACCCACTCAGGATTCAGGTCAAGTTACCTATAGTCATTCTGGTGAAATGTGAATCTCTTCTAGTAATGACATTATAAAGAGAGAGTTAACATTTCGTGGTCCAGTCTTATACATGTCTCACATGTATAGGATACCCCCACTCACATGTCTCCACATGAACGTTTAAGATCGAAACGCTTGTGACACTTTACAACACTTGTAACAATCACAAAGTGGGTCGTATCCGTAGTGTTACCAAGATAAGGTAACCAGCCTTATCCATCTACTACAAACCGTTTAGGTTATCACTTAAACATGATCTACTTGTATGTCTCCACATACGTGTTACACTACAACTAATAACCTAGGGTTTTAGTTTATTGGTTTTTGGGTTAATGCAACTAAAAGTCAAATAAAATAATTGTTATTTTATTAAATAAATAATTTGTTTGTACAATACAAGTTCACAAACTACAAGACCACGAGATTTAGGGCATCAACCCCAACACCATAGACCCTTTAGGTTATTACTTGAACATGATCTACCTGTATGTCAACTACATACTGTTCAAGTTTCATTAAATAACTTTGGATTTTAGTTTATTGGATTTGAGTTAAGCAATTCTAAAAAGACATAATAAAATAACAATTATTTTATTGATAAATAAATTGTTTACAATATTACAAACCACGAGATTGGGGCAAAAATCCAACACTTCCATCGTTCAGTTGTTGGGATTTATGCCCTAAATCCAAGGTTATTATATGTAATCTTGAACAGTATGTGGTTGACATACAAATAAATCATGTTCAAGTAATAACCTAAAGAGTCTATGGTATATGGATAAGGCTGGGTGTCTTATCCTAGCAACATTATGGATACGTCCCACTTTGTAATTATTATAAACAATTTGATCCAAATCGTTCATATAGAGACATGTGAGTGGGGGTATCCTATACAAAGAGTTTATATAACACTAGACGACGAGATAATTAATCTCGCTTTGTAAATCCATTAATTGAAAATATTAATATTTCACAAGACAATCATATTTTACAAAGAGTTATTAGTTCCTATTAATAAGAGCTTGTCCTTTGATTTATATGGGTGAGTGTGGCACAAGCCGTTGACTCAATAAATTTACCATTTTAGGGACTTGACCCAATAGACATATTAACGCATATGTATCTAACATCTTACCACTTTATGAGTCTGTATTTTTCATATTTTAACATCTTATCTCTTAAATATGTATATGTTATGTATGGATGTGAGAATGCAAAAAGATATAAATAATCAATATTAATGTAAAATCTAATTCTAATTTTAATTTGAATTAAATAATAATAAACATTGAAACAATTCTGAAAAAGTAGGTAACATTTTTTTTAATAAAACCGTAACAACACAATGAGAGTGCTTTTTCTCTTCTAATTATCATTTTTATTATTATTTTAAAACAAATTAATAAAGATAATTTAGGTTTGTCTTTAAAATAAAAGACAATGTTGTAAATTTAAAATTTGTTGAGGTGACAAAATAGTCTAAAAATATTCTCCCCTTAATCCACTTTTTAAATTAGTAAGATAAGATAATTATTATTAAATAAAAATTATTATAACTTCTTGAGAATGAAATGAATAATCTTTTTACATCCCAATTATTTAGATTCCTTTACAAAAATGTGATTAATTTTTTTTTATTTATACTTGAGATTAACTTTTAATTAATTATTAGCATTTAACTAATTAATTATTTCTAATTAATTGAAAACTTTATGAGGCATTAACATACACATGTTTTGTTTTGGGAAATTGCTATTTTTAAGCTAAAAAAGTTTTTGACTTTCAAAACTAACCTTATGTTTTAAAACAACTTTTTTTAACCTCTTTTCAACTCAATCACACTTTAAGTGGAGAGCCCCATACTGTGAATGTACAATTTTCCCCTCCACTTCAATAAATCATTCATGAATGCAATTCAATATGGTTTGACCTGACTTACCTAACTCAACCTATCAGACACATATTTAATTCAAACCATTACTGATAACTGGTAGAAATATAAGTTATTCAATCTCTTTATTCAAAGCAATTAGCGAAATTCACAAGGAAATGACATTATTATGACATGAATTCTAGCAAATAATCATGCTTTGCGATCATGCGTTTACAAGTGCTTAAAATCTGGAAATGATGAGAATTTTATGTTTCATCGCAAGAATGAATGAAGAAAAGAAGAATTATAGAAGAATGTTGCAGCCGTGATTGCATGAATATAGAGAAGGTGCCCAACTTGTTAGCAAACTACGTCATGCGATGCGATAATAGACAAACTAACAAACGCATAGGTGGCGAATGTCAAATCCACAGAGCAAGTTGACAGCTGATTTGATAGGTTCATGGAAGAACCAATGAACCTGTGACGCGATAAAGTTGGTGCAGCAGAGCATGAAATTAAATGCATGACGTCAGTGAAATCATTGGAGAGAAGCTCAAAGCTTCACCGTTTTGACGCCTATAAATAACTAACCCAAATACTGAAGGAGTTAGTTCGGTCGAGAGATCAACTTTTCCAAGAGAGAGAGAGTAACGCCATTATCAATCCTCAAGTTTTTCTCTGCAGAATTTTAAGTGGAAGCTTAGAATTCTTCTTAGAATAGTGAAAATTCACCTCCAACTTTGAACCATTCTTGTCAACAACAGTCAATTCAAAGCCGAAGAGATCAAGACATTCTCTCGACGGCTCGACGTTTACGTTTTCATTTCTATTCCTTGCACATTTTTTGTATTAAGATTTGATATTGAAAGATTTTTCGATTTTTGATATCAATATGAGTTCTTGTCATTCATCCATGAGTATTTCTTCATTTATCATGAGTAGCTAATTTATTAATGAGTTAAGGAGATTGAACTAGTATTTTTGAACCTATGCATGAGTAACTGTTTTATCGTTTAATGTTCACTTAATCCTTTGCTTAAATCTGTTAAGAGATAGGTTTAGGGAAAGAGTTTTTGCTTGAGAGAGTAAAGAAACTATAGAAAATGATTAAGCAAAAAGAAGTATTGCTTTAGAGATAAGGTAAGATCTTCAATTAAGTCAATCATCGCATAGTAAGATCTTCAATTAAGTCAATCATCACATACATCTTAGAGATAAGATAAAATGTGGTTCAAAGCTCGAGAGGTCAGTTTTAATTTTAGAGGTTGATAATTGCATCTCATGCATTAGTCAAGAAAATACTAGGAACCTCTTCTTAACCATGTCATTATACTGATTTATATTCCATCGCATACTGATTGACTTGACTGCATTTCATCGACATTTATCATCCTCCACCCTTACTCATCGCATCTCTCTCTTATCCTTGTAATTAATAATTTAGTTTATACATAAATCCCACCTCAACATTTCTTTGTACAAAATTTATCGCATAGAAATCAAGCACTGATTTGATCGCAAGTACATTAAAGTCCCCGTGTTCGACCCTGGACTCACCAGGACCTTCCTCAAAGTTTATACTTGTACTTAGGGTGGGAAAATTTGCGTTCACCGCATGAAATAGACAAATTTCTTTTCTCAACGCAAGGAACACACAACATTGCACATTTATTCATACACATTCTGAGCGCAACAATTACCATCCATAAAATTAAACAACACCATCAATAAGATTAGACCACTACTATCATGAGTTGTAATTAATTTGAAATAATATGTGTGGAAGAGAGAGTTTGGGAAGTGGTTTGATGTATTCACTATTTTGTAAAGGCTAGAAAGAATACTAAATATTGAGATTTATCATTGAAAGAGGAGAGGAGTTTGTATTATAATTTATCATTGAAAGAGGAAGACAATTGAGGAGGAAAATAAAAGGGAAAACTATATAATTGAAGGAGGAGGACCAAAGTCATTTAAAAAAATAATTAAATTTAATAAATTAGCTTAAAAGAAATCGGAGAATAAGTGAATTGACCAAATTGCTACCAGAGTAACAATAGAAAAGTTTATAATGAAAGAACAAAATTGGCATAAAAAGTTTCTTCATATCTAGCCTTTTATATGTGGGGCAATGTTTGTGTGCAGCCTAGTCTACACCCATTTCCATTTTCCTATTGCCTTCATGTGTAAAAATAAAAATTTTAAAAAAATTGACACGTCTGGCAACTATTCATTGAGTGCTGTTTGGGTTGCACAACCTTTTAAAATGTGCTTCTTGACATTTCAATATATCATTCCACAAATCGATGTAGGATTAAAATATTATTTTAAAAGGTTGCACAACCTTTTAAAATGTTTCTCCCTTCTTCGTCAGAAGTCATAAACAACCACGAACTCTTCATCCAAAAGCTAACATACAAAGAACACCTTAGGACACTAACAATTTGATCTTTCTTGCTATTCTTCAGGACAAGAATTAAAGGAGGTGTGGGCTCCTCAATTTTGGTGAGGAAAATAATTAACTTTGAGAGAGAGCTTGAGAGGATAAAATTCAAGAGACCTTTTCTTCTTCAAGAAAATCTCATCCCCCACTCTTTTGCAAAAAACATTGTTTTCATGTGAAAGAATGGGTGGAAGGGAAGTTACAACTCCCCTCTACTAACATGTATATTTTAAATTGATTTAAGGGGAATTATTATATATAGAAAAAATTTGAAAGTATTTACACAATATAGCAAAAAATAATTCCAATGGGAGGCGCACCTTTCCTTTCTTAAAAATTCTCAAATTGTCCTTTAACAATTTGAAGCTCGTGCCCGTTTCTCATTGTCTTCCTTGTCGATTTTTCTTCTTTTTCTCTGATTTCTTCTTCATCCACCAAACGCTTCAAAGCTTACCAAAACTCAACAACTCAGTAAAACATCGATTATAGATAGCGTTTCTCTGATCGTTTTCTTCCATTCGATCAGTAAAGTTTCCTTTCCGTTTTTTCTGGCGTGGTTCACCGATGTTTTCTTTGGTCGTTTTGATCTGCTCGTCTGCAACAATGTTGAAGTTTGCGATAGCTTAACATCCAACATGATTTGGAGTCGACAAAAGCGTGGTGCCGACTGGTTCTTTTTCTCCATCATCAATGTTTGGGTTAGTTCTTGATGTTCTTTCGGTCTGATTTGTTTTTACCATTGTGTTCTAGATTTGAACTATTTTATTTGGAGAATTTTTTTTTGCTATAAGTAGAGTGTTGACGAATTTCCTTGCATTAAAAATACTTGTATGAATGTCTATATGGATAGACAGTGATATACCTCTATCACAGTTGCTGTAATGTTGTGGTTTCCTGTTTCTTAGTTGTGCAATTTAATTTACTGTGCTTTGAGCACTCCATGCAAGTTTCCTCTATCATAGGTGCTGCAATTTGGTGGTTTCCACTTATATTGGTTTCCTTTGGTTGATACAATTGCTTAAGAACTCAATCCAAATTCAAAAGCAGGGACAGTTCTATTATTGTCTGATAGACAGTGATAGAGTCTTATCTTTATCTATCATTTTCTTTTTTCAATTAAATTCACTGTGCTCAAGGACTCGAACCAAATTCATAAATATGGGTTCACTGTCTTTCACATATAGCATTATATTTGTCTATCATTTTTTTTTCTGTTGTGCAGTTCTTCTTCTTCTTGTTATTATTACGTGCAATATTTTGGGACTATAGAAAGTGGTAGATATTGACAGTAGTCTATCACTGTCTGTCATTGATAGACAATGATAGACTATTATCTCTGTCTATTATTCATCATTGTGATTGGATTTATCAGTGATAGATAGAGATAGCAGTCTATCGTTGTCTATCACTGATAGACTTTGATAGAAAACTATGACTATTTATCAGTTCCTTTTGCCTGTTATGTAGCTGTTGTGTAATGATAGATAGTGATAGATTTTTATCCATATCTATCTGTAATATACATTGTTTCACTATTAGTTTCTTATAGATTTTTTTTCTCTTTTGCAGTAATATGATATCATGGTAAATAATATTCCTCTAGTTGTTCTTTATGGTGGAGAGTAGAAGCACTATAATATTTATGAGAATTATAAGGTTACTGGACTTTTGGTGGATGATATGATAGACTTCGATGGTTTAGTTGTATTGATAGATGATGAGATTCATTTGGATGGTTTACTAGAATTGTTAGTGATATTGTTGGTAAAAATAGTATTGAAACTGTGTTTCCAATAAAACAAGACAAGGACGTTTGTTGGTATTTGACTTTGGCTAAAGATGCAATCACTAAACATCCTTTAATTGCTCACGTCAGTGATTGTTCTTTGGAAGGATCTTCTACTTGTATTAGTAGTATAGGTGTTGACAGAATGTTTTGTTTAGGTTCTTCTTCTTCTTCAAATGATGAAGTTATGAGAGATATTAATTTTAATGGTGATTTGAAGGAAAAAGATGTATTTGAAAGTAAAGACATAGTGTCGAAGTGTTTTTACATAATAGAAGAATTTCCAATTTAGGACTACAAGATCAAATTCAAAGTCACTTGAGTTGAAATGTTTGCAAGAAAGTTGTACATTGTATGTTAGGGCCTCTCGGTACAAGGGCAGTGAGTTTTGGATGCTTAGGAAGTACATTGCTGACCATAATTGTTCAATGAATACAACTTAAAGTTGTCATAGGCAAGCTTCTTCATCTGTAATTGGTGATTGCTTAAAGAATGATTTTAGGTTATCTCTATTGATCAATCCATTCCTAGAGATATTATGCATAAGGCTCGTACAAAACTTGGTGTTAATATTAATTATCAAAAAGCTTGGAGGGCAAAAGAACATATAGTAAGGTCCTTACAAGGTGATGCAACTGAGTCATACAGCTTGATTCCAAGGTTCTTTGAAAAGCTAAAGGAAATGAATCCAGGTATGACTGTTGGAGTACTTTTCTTATAAAATTTCTATCTCTGTCCATCTCTGATAGACAGTGATAGACAACTATCGCTGATAGTCAGCGATAGTTGTCTATCACTATTCATTTCTGATAGATTGTGACAGACATCTATCACTGTCTATCTATTAAGTTTTTCATGTATTTTTTCAGGTACGTACACTGCTTTAGAAATGAATGAAAATGGGAATTTTAAATTTTGTTTCATGGCTATTGGTGCATCGATTGAGGGGTGGAAGTATCGTAGACCTACCATATCTATAGATGGTACATTTTTGAAGTGTAAGTTTGTTGTTACTCTTTTAACAGCGTCAAACAGTAGATGGTAACAATCAAATCTTCCCCTTTCCATTTGTAATTGTAGATTCAGAAAATGATGCATCATGGAAATGGTTTTTTGAAAACATACGAAATAGTTTTGGGGATCGTGAAAATTTAGTATTTATTTTTTATAGGCATCTGAGCATTCCTAAAGGAGTTTTAAGTGTTTTTAGCAATGTTGAGTGTTGTGTGTGCATGCAACATCTTTTAAGAAATTTGAATCTTTCTTTTAAGGATTCATTGATTGACAAGTTTTTCTTTAGTTGTGCTAAATCTTATACTTTTCATAACTTTGAGTACAATATAAAATCAATGGAATCAATTTGTCCGAAGATTCGAAGTTATCTTAGTAATGTTGGTTTTGAAAGGCGGTCTCGTGCGTATTCAAGAAGAAGAAGGTATGGAATGATGACAACAAATATTGTAGAAAGTGTAAGTTTAGTTTTAAAGGATGTTAGAGATTTACTATTGTTAGTCTGCTTGATTCGATTAGAGATATATTGCAAAAGTGGTTTTAGGATCGAAGTAAAGTTGCCTTTTCAATGAAAACTGTTTTGAGTACTTGGGCTGAGAATATATTACGTCAAGAACATGAAAAATCAAGAAGTTTCCTGGTAAAATTGAAATATATTTGGATATAAAAAATGAATAATAGACACAAATAGAGTTCTATCTTGTTATATCAGAGATGAACATTGATTAATTATCTTTGATAGACACAGATAGACTACTATCATTGTCTATTAGACTAATAGAGTTTATTAGTGTTTATCTCTGATAGACATAGATACGCTACTATCATTGTCTATCGGAGATATTCATTGATACTGTCAGTAACCATTTTTATTTTTGATACTGATTGCATTTCTTTTTTGTATTTATTAGGTTGATCCCATTAGCAATGTTGAATATAAAGTAATGGATGGAGACAAACAATTCATAGTGAAGCTAGACTTGGGATCTTGCAGTTGTCGTGTATGAGATTTTGAGGAAATTCCATGTGCACATGCACCTGCTGTTATTCGGATGCTTAATTTAGATAGTTATTCTTATATATGTATCTAAATATTACTATTCAAGAATATTGTCAGAAACATATAAATGTTGTGTTCGACCAGTTGGAGTTCATTTAGATTGGAGGGCTGAAGATGATGTCATGAAAGCATTACCTCCTATTGTTAAATGTCAAGCTAGAAGACCTAAAAAACACAGGATTGTATCTATTAATGAATTTAAAAGTTCATCAAAATGTAGTCGTTGTAATCGCAAAGGTTACAATAGTAGGACTTGCAAACTTGAACCATTTAGTCAGATGTGATCATTTCTTTGTATTTTTTCTGATCTTTTACATGTATTGACAGATAGATTGATATTAGAGTTTATGAAAGTTATCTTGTTGATTTATTCTCTGTTGGATTTTATGCCCTAAAACTCATAGATAGTAAATGTTGTATTTTGACCGTCATTAATAAATTGTTATTAATTATTATTCAAAAAATGTTATTGATTATTTTATCTTGTTTTAATAACCCTAAAATCCAATAAACTAACATCCTAGGCTGTTGAGTCTTGAATAATATGTAGAAATATATGGGGACCAATGTTCAAGTTACATCCTAAAGGGTCTATAGTATAAGGATAGAGCTGGGTACCTTATTTTTGTAACACTATGGATACGACCCACTTTGTATTTGATACAAACGCAATGATCCAACACGTTCGTGTAGGAGACATGCGAATGGGGGTATCCTATGCAATGAGTTTCCATAAGACTAGACCACGAAATAGTAACCACTAGATGTAACTCTGTTGACTGGTTAGGTTTCTATATCAATATGTTGACCTAGGCAACTTAGTCTTAATCCTAAGTATATTATGAACTCCTGTTCACGAGGGATTATCCTTTGATTTATATGGGTGAGAGTGGTTGGTTTGCCGACTCAATATGCCTACCATTTTGGGGATAAGATCTAGTGGGAAGCTGGGAACATAATTATACAAGATGGATTTCACTCCTTTCCGACTTTAGGGTAAATAGATAAGTGTTCCCTTAAGTGGTGTCTCCGGAACTTGAACAAAGGGCCCTACCCTCTTACTGGCCCAAGAGGGGTTTCTGTTTGATTGTTGGACCATAAACAAGTTATTCATTAGAGGAGCACTGGTACTTAAGGATTTAGAAGTAATCCAGGGGTAAAACGGTAATTTGACCTAGCTGTTGTTACAAACACTTGTGAAGGACTAACTTGTTGTTATTGGTCTATATCCGTGGACACAGAAATGTATCTACAGTGAGAAGAGTGCAGTTGTGGGTCTTTAGTGGAGTGTATCCACAGTTAACGAATATTGATTAATGTGGTTAATGAGTTTAGCCCGTTAATCTCATATCGTTAGAGCTTCTGATCTGTAAGTCCATATTAGGTCTCTTTCCTAGCTCGTAAAGAATATTGAGGTAATTAATTCTGGGATGAAATTTTAAAAGTTCAAATTTACTAAGGGAAAAGTATAATGCATAATGATACATTATAATATAAAATTTATTTTATAAATTAAACTTTATAGTATAAATATAATTTTGGATATGATTCAAATTAAGTTATAAGAGAATTAAATATTTGAAATTGTTCAAATATTATTTTAATATGAATTAGATTTATATTAAAACTATAGGTTAAAATTAATACGCATTAGATGCACATTAAAACTATAGGTTGTGAGAGAAATATATTTGAATTTGATTCAAATGCAGGTTAAATTAAATATTTGATATTTAATTTAGTAATTAATTAATTGGAGAATTAATTAGTTATTTAATTTAATTTAATTATTTGAATTAAAACTATAGGTTATACGAGAGATGTTCATTTAAATATGATTTAAACGAATTGGTTAATTAAATTAATTCAGTTTTGTAACTCTCACGTAGGGGAGTTACTTAATAGGTGGGATGATACCCACGTATCACACCTTCTCTCATCTTCTTATTATAATCTGCAACAGAAAAAAGAAGTTAGTGAATTTTTTAGTTCTCTCTGAAATTCTCTCTTAGAAAGAAAAGAGAAATAGAGCTCTCTCGGTATTTTTTCCCCTTACCTTGGTTCCCACAAACCTTTTAACCTCAAGGTTCAGAAAATAGGAAAGATTCCAAGTGGCGGTGATCCAATTTTTCTTTCCATCAACATGTTAGTATTTTTTTCTTTTCTGAATTTTGTTTATACAGCATGCCTAGGTTTTTAGTTTTATTTTACCAATGTAGTGGTATCTACGAAATCCTAAAATTAATTTTGAGTTAGGGTTCTGATAAGTTTTCATTGCGCTAGGGTTTTAATCCCTGCATTCTCTTGACTTGTAAACAAATGGTATCACTAAACAAACTAACTTTAGTGATAGACACTGATAGATGTCTATCAATGTCTATCAATATGTACAGATAGTATTTATCTGTGTTTATCTATTGATAGACAATGATAGACTACTGTGTTGATTTATTCTCTTGATTTGTAAACAAATGGTATGATATCTTAATTTTTGAATTGAAGCACAGCACACTAACTTTAGTGATAGACACTGATAGATGTCTATCAGTGTCTATCAATATGTACAGATAATAGTCTATCTATTAATGTCTATCAATATGTACAGATAGTAGTCTATCTGTGTCTATCTATTGATAGACAAGGATAGACTACTGTGTTGATTTATTATCTTGACTTGTAAACAAATGGTATCACTAAACAAACTAACTTTAGTGATAGACACGGATAGATGTCTATCAATGTCTATCAATATGTACAGATAGTAGTCTATCTGTGTCTATCTATTGATAGACAATCATAGACTACTATCACTGTCTATTAGTAGATAGATATAGATAGACTCTTGTGATATTCACGTTTTTAATGTATTAAAATTTTCAAAATTTTCAGATGCACTTGATCTTTTAATTTTATAATCCAATGATTAATTTGACACAAATTTCAAACCTTGAAACAAAAGTGATAGAAGTTCATTAAAAACCTTGAAAAGTGAGTAGACATCAAGCTTCTATCACTGCGATATACATTGATAGTTGACTATCTGTGTCTATCTCCAGAAAGATGCTAAAGTTTTCATGCATAACAAAAGTTGTGTAATTGTCTAACAACTATCTGTCAATAACAACAACATCAACTAAAATATGTATTAAAATAGTAACAAAAGTTGTTAATTATCAAACCAATCAGTACTTAATTATCAACAAAAAGAAACTTCAAAAACCTAAAGTTCTACAACTAAGATTGAGATTGTGATTGTGATTTTAGTTGAGAAATTTTCAGGTCAAAGCTTGGAGCACTATCCATCATCAATGTTTCCATTTTTGTCCTCTGTGGGGAGTCCCTCTTTTTAGTTTTCTTCTTTGGGGAGACCTTTTTTTCATTATCATTTTCTATTGCCTTTTTCGTTGGTTTTCGTTGTCTTTTTGGTCTCTCATTTTGAACATGTTTATCTTCTACCACCTTCGGTCTAAACTTTTTATGCTTTCCTTTCTCTTCAGCAACTTGTTTCCCCTTCTGTTTTCTTTTTTTCTCTCTTGTTTCAATATCTTCATACTCTTCTTGATCAGTATCGACGTGCTCCTCCTCAGTTTTCTCTTCTTGTACTTGTTGCTCTTTATTGATTTGCTGCAATAAAAAAAATTTTGAAGTTAAAAAGAACACTATCATACTATCATGGTGTATCAGATATATAGTGAAAGACAAATATCATTGTGTATATATACATTTACCTTTTTATCATTTCTTTTTGTTTTACCTTGTTTCCCTTCTTTCATTTATATCATGACAAAGACAAATCTTCTTTTTCATGTTTTTCTTTTTCTTCAACTACTTCTTGAACTTCAACTTCTTGTTATTCAACTTCAACTTCCTGCAAGCATATGATAGAAATTAATAAAGCTCTAAAATTAAGAAATTTAATAACAAGATAGAATACAATACTAATAGTGACAGAAGTTGATAGTAGTCTATCACTGTCTATCCCAAATAGACATTGATAGAACACAAAGATATAACATATTCCATTCACAAAAAACACAAATAAAAAAGAAAATTTATATACAAACCTTTGCTTCATTTTCTTTGTCATTTCCAACCTCAATCTACAAGAGAAAACAACTTTATAATTAGTGAATGTCTAATTACAATTAAAAAAATAAACAAAATAACTTATTCCAAAGACTTGCCTTATTTGACTCTGTTGTCAACACTTGTGTTTTTGGAGTTTCCAAATCTAAAGTTCTATTAGGTTTTGAATCATCTTGAGTTTCAACTTCTTGTGTTTGGATGTCAAATCCCTACAACAAAAAATACAAATAAAACATAAAGACAATAGTGATAGACAGTGATAGACATCTATCACTGTCTATCCGTACAAAGAAATATATACAAACATCTCCTTCCTTTTATTTGTCATTTGCAATTTCAATCTATAAGAAAAAAAATAATTTTGTACTTAGTAAATAGGGTATAGTTACAATTAAAAAATAAAATAGCACATTTCAAAGGCTTGCCCCAGAGATATATTGTGCTGTAAATTCTACCATCTCATCAATGTTATCATTTTCTTCCAAGAGTTGAAGGCTACAGGAAGGAGCCTTATTTTTCTGCACAGTCTCTTCATCTTCTTTTTCTTTTTGTTTTGGAAGATTTTGAAATGGAATTGTATCATTCAGGTCGTCTATAATTATTTTCAACAAATTGATGATTTCTCTTTGGCCTTCTTTCAAGTCCTTATTTTCTTGTTCAATTATTTTTTAGCCTTTCTTCAGTTCTTGGATTTCTTCAATCATTTTTTTTTGCAGATACATTTTTCCTTCCTTCTTCTTCAATTAATTCTTCAAATCCTTTATTTTGCCGTTCTTTTTCTTTTCCTTCCTCTTTGTCCTGCATCTCTTTCTTTTCCAAATCAATGAAGTATTTAAGGATGGTTGATTCAAATTCATCTTCTTTTGGTTCCAATGAAATTATACAAAACTAGATGTAAACAAATGTTAAATTGTTAGAAAACAATACTAGTACAATTGTTGTTGTGATAGACAGAGATTGTAATAGACAATGATAGACTACAATATCTGTCTAGAAAAAAAATAAGGAATTATTTACATCACTTTCTTCGAAGATGTTTTCATGTAGAATCTTCCATTCATCAGATTCCAAACACTGCCATGTGACGATTCTTGGACCTTTGTTTCCAACTTTTCTTCCAAAACCAATATCTAAAGATGAAAGTTTCGGAATTATCTCAAAAGCCCAACACTAATGCTAATGAGAATCCTTGGAGGTATACAATATCTTTTTCACTATATGAAGCTTTTTTGAAAAATTGATAGGTCAAGTTGTAAGATAACCTTCCCCAAGGGTAATCCTTGAAAAGTTCCTCATCATCCATTATATCCAAATGTTTCCAATTGATTTTGTTGTGTGTTTGCCTAGGCATGAAAATACTTTTCAAAATGTAGAGGTTGGCAAGTTTGACCTTAATTGTGTTGTCATAATCAGAAGAACGTAACATCTTGACTGTTCTATCTACATCTTTCCTAGTAATGACATCATCTTCAAGGAAGAAAATTGTTTTAAGTTCAGATACATTATCCTCCTCTAAATCTATTGTAGGAAAGTTGGGCTGACTGTTCTATCTACATCTTTCCTAGTAATGACATCATCTTCAAGGAAGAAAATTGTTTTAAGTTCAGATACCTTATCCTCCTCTACATCTATTGTAGGAAAGTTGTTGTGCCCTTTTAATCCTGTGATTATGCAGAACTCTTTCAAGCCAAATTCAACTATGTGACCATTGAAGTTGAAAGCTAGGACATTTGGCTTTTTGGTGAAACATTGTCTTCTAACTAAGTAGTTCAGGAATTGTGTGGGAATTGTTTCTATATTAATGTTGAGAAAATGTCCGAAAGGACCATTTCTAACTTGAATTAGACTTTCTTCATCTAATTTCTTCATAATAATCTTGAAGACTTCCAAAGTTAAATATATAGTGATCCTTAAACTTTTGTTCACATTTTTAATTATTAATTCATTTTCCACCTGTTGAAAAGATATATTAAAACAAGATATTAGCAAGTACACTTTCAATAACATTATATAATAATGTAAGAACAAAATCATTATTTGTTTTCTATTGATAGACTTTTACACTAGTTTATTACTGTTTATCCTAGATAGACATTGATAGAACACTATCACTATCTATCTGAGATAGACTTTTGATAGACACTGATAGTAGAAAAAATTCCTAGCAATATCTAGTTAGCAATAGCAATAACATTTTACTAGCAATAATGGAATGATAGTGACATTTATATCATGCAATAATGTAAGAACAAAATCATATTTTTTTTTTCTATTGATAGACTTTACACTAGTTTATCACTGTTTATCCCAGATAGACATTGATAGACATTAATAGTAGAAAAAATTTCAAGCAATAACAGTAACATTTATATCATTTTAAAAAACAGTAGCAATAGCAATTACATTCCAATAGCAATAACAGTACAATGAAATAACATATATAATATGATAGACTAGTGATAGTATACTATCACCGTTTATCACATTATCCCGATAGACATTAATAGAACACTCATTGTCTATCTGGATAGACTTTGATAGACACTGATAGTAGAAAAAATTTCAAGCAATAATAGTGGCATTTATATCATGCAAAAATAGTAGCAATAGCAATTACATTCCACTAGCAATAACAGTCCAACATAATAACATATATAATATGATAGACTAGTGATAGTATACTATCACCGTCTATCACATTATCTAGATAGACATTGATAGATCAATGTCTATCTGGGATAGACTTTGATAGACACTGATAGTAGAAAAAATTTCAAGCAATAACAGTGACATTTATATCATGCAAAAACAGTAGCAATAGCAATTACATTCCACTAGCAATAACAGTACAACGTAATAACATATATAATTTGATAGACTAGTGATAGTATTCTATCACCATCTATCACATTATCTAGATAGACATTGATAGACACTGATAATAAAAAAAAATTCAAGCAATAACAGTAACATTTATATCATGCAAAAACAGTAGCAATGACAATTACATTCCACTAGCAATAACAGTACAACGTAATAACATATATAATATGATAGACTAGTGATAGTATACTATCACCGTCTATCACATTATGATTAATGTTTATACCTTCGTTTTAATGTTCTCCTTTTGCTTCTCAACTGCTTTACTAGATGATTCGCCTTTGACCATTTTTCTTTTTTTGTTGCTTACCATATGTTCACGAAATCTCGGTTTAATAAGTATGACCACTGAATAAAAATTAATTTTAATAAGTATGATCATTGATAGTTTGATGAAAATGAGAAGAAAAGATGAGAAAGAATAGAGAAGAAAAAAGAAAAGTGTCATAACCTTGAAGTTCAGGTTACTTACAATGTAGCCGGCGGTGTATAAAAGTGGCGAGAAGGAGGAGAAGAGGCTGTCAGAAGAGATAGGAAGAAATGTTGTCGGATGAAGAAGAGAAAAAGTAGAAGAAGGAGAAGAGACTGTTATGATGGAAGAAGGGGAAGAGACGAGAAGGAGAAGATGTGATGAAGAGATGAAGGTGAACAGTTTCACGAGAGCGTTGGAGGGAAAAAAAGATTTTGGGAAAAAAATCGTGGGTTTTTTGCTAATTAATCGCGAGTCGCACGGATCGGGTCAGGTGAAGTAACGGATGTGGGCTGGGCTTTTTTAGTATTTCCGTAGGTTGTATTTAGGTATAATTTTTTTTTGCTATAACTTGTAAATAATTTGTCCATTTTTTCTATATTTAAAAGGCCTACTTGATTTAATTATATTGAATCTAATTTAATGTAATAAAATTAATTTTAATTAAATTTCATATTTAATATATTATAAAATAATTAATTAACAATCAAATAATAAATTAATAAATTAAATATCACATATTTAATTTAATTTGAATCATATTCAAATAATAATCTCTCACATAACCCATAGTTTTAATATGAACTTCATTTATATTAATTTTAACATATAGTTTTTATATGGATCTTATTCATATAATTAATATTTGAATCTTATTCAAATATGTATCTCTCATAACATAAAGTATAATTTGAATCACATTCAAAATTAACTTTATATTATAATGTATCTATATACATTAAGTTAAGGGAAATTACTATAAACAGAAAAAATATCAAACTATTTACAAATATAGAAAAATTCACTGTCTATCAGTGATAGATCGCGATAGAATTCTATCGCTTTCTATCGCTCAAGTAAATAATTCTATCGTTGGAGCGATAGAATGCCATAGAATTCTATCGCGGTCTATCACGGATAGATTGTAAAAATTTTATATATTTGTAAATAGTTTAACTTATTTTTCTATATTTGAAAACAACCCTTAAGTTAATTATACCATATACAATTAATTCTCTTATTTAATTTGAACCATTCAAATTTATCCAAAATTAACTGATTCTTATTTAACCCTTGATGAGCTAGCAATGAGACCTTATGAACCTACAGATTAAAAATTCCAATGATATTAGATTAATTAGTTAAAGTCTTTAATTAATTTAATCAATATTCATTAACTGCATGCACTACAACAAATTGGGCTTTTCTTGACTCATGAACGGTGACAAAAATAGAGAAGAGGGAGAAAAAACAATCATAAAAGCTAAATTCACGCATTTTTGGCGGAAAAGACGAAGTTTTTCGGATTTTTCGAAATTTATGACGGTTTTTTTTGTGTCATGAATTTATGACTGTAAATAACAGTCATTAAATGTAGGAAAATAAAAACAAGCGCGATTTTGGTTGGAAAAAACGAAAATTTTCTATTTTTTTACTATTATGACAGTTTTTTCGTGACACCAATTTATGACTTTAGTGACAGTTCTTTAGAGTCATTAAATTAAAATAAAAAAGAAATGGTTTTGGCGGGAAAAAATGAGAATTTTGGATTTTTAGACTTTTAGGACTGTTTTTTATTGTCATCAACATATGACTTGAATTAATTATCATTAAAGAGCAATAGACGAAAAAAACTAGTTACAGTATTAGGTTAATTAATGTTACATTAATTTTACCTAGGTCACTCTACTAAAAACCCACAACTGTACTCTTTGCACTATAGATATATTTTTGTGTCCATAGATAAAACCAATCAACAGTAAATTGATCCTTCACAAATTGCTAGTAACTACAACTGAGTCAAATTACCGTTTTACCTGTGTGTTACATCTAACTTCTTAAGTATCACTGATTCCTTTAATGAACAAATAGTCAACTATAAACTAACCCCTCTCGGGCCAGTGAGAGGGTGAAACTCATTGTTCAAGACCTGACATCAGCCCTTAAGGGAGTAATTTATCTACTTACCCTAATAGATGGGAAGGAGTGTATTCCATCTTGTGAAAATATGTTTTCAGCTTTCTACTTAGACAACTCCCTCAAATGGTAGGCTTATTAAGTTGGTAATTTGGTCATTCTCACCCATATAGATCAAAGGATTGCCCTAATAGCAGGAGTTCATAATTCGCTCAGATTAAGGTCTAGTCACCTATGGTCATCTTATGAAATGATGGTGTTATAAAGAGAAATTAAATACTTTGCGGTCCAGTCTTATACAAACTCTTTGTATAGGATATCCCCACACACATGTCTCCACATGAATATTAGGATCACATCGTTTGTAACACTTGACAATATTTATAATAGTTACAAAGTAAGTCGTATCCATAGTTACAGAATAAGGCACCCAACCTCAATCTTATATTACAAACCTTTTAGGTTATTGCTTAAACATGATCCACTTGTATGTCAACATACATGTTTAAGTTTACATAAAATAACCTCATATTTTATTTTATTGGATTTGAATTAATGCAAATAGAATCGAATAAAATAGTTCTTTATTTTATTGAATAAATAATTTATATTTATAAATATTATAAACTACGAGAATCCTAGAGATTTAGAACACCACTCCCAACAATTTAGTACAATAGGGGAGATTTTAACCACATACCTCTTCGTCGTTAATGCATCTACATGCCTGTTGAACGATTGTTTTGATATTAGACATGTATATTTAATAATAAACAATTTATAACTATTTTATGTGCAAACAATTCATATCTCTTTTAATTTTGTAATTAATAACCAATATTTGATATTATTTCGCAATTATTTTCCATTTCTTTTAAAAAATTTGCTCTCACATCGACGTTTACACAAAACCTTTATAACATACATCTAAATGTTGTCTTAGTTTATAAAAATGCTTATTAAAAATAGTGAATTATAATCTAATTTTCATCAAAACTTCCATATTTAGATGCACATCTACATTTCAAATCTTGCTTTACATTTCATATTTTGAACAAAAGTCGATTTTCTTTTACTATCCAAACACGTAGAATGATTTCAAATCCTTCAAAATTCAAAGGTAAAATTGCCAATTTACTTCGAAAAATAGAAAAGAGAAAGAAGAAAAACAGAGGAGTTCAAATGAAAATAGGAAAAAGTATAATTACAATACAACTTTACAAGCTCTAGCCTCCCCCCTCTTCTTCTCCTTCCAGCAAACGCAAACGGCGCACAGAATCGATCCACCACCCACTTGCGAGAAAGGTGTCTCCGGCGAGGAGCAGCAGTATTTCAACCGTGACCCGAGTAATCGAAGACTTTCAGCACTTACCCATTTCAAATTGAACCTCGATCCACTCCGATTTTACGATCCACTCGACTTCAGGCGCTCCCAATAGCTAAAATCTCCTGTGTTTTACGTTACCCACGATTTCAAATCTAAACCTATTGGTCGAAGTTTATTTGATTATTGGGGTCAAATAATTTCATTAGTTATCGTATCAATGCTCTAAGTTTCTTTCAGGGAATTTTGGGGCTCGATAATATCGGTAAGTGAATTTCTACTTGATGTGTTTATCATTATGCTGTATTTAGTGTTTATGGTTGAAGCAATTGTTATTCTTATACTATTGTTGTTTAAGCATGCTTAGATCTTGTGATGTGGTTAAGCATATGTTAGAGTTTGGGAGTGTTATGCTGAATCTGGCTAGAAAATGTTATTAGGGGTGTGCAAAATTTGGTCCAAAGCGACAAGCCAGACCAAACCGAATTAAACCGACTACTTTAGTCCGATTTTCTCTAACTTTTTGGAATTTTCAGTTCAAGAATCGATTTTTTTTAGTTTGATTCTTGGTTCAATAGAAAAAACATAAAAAATTGAACCGAAGTGATTTAATATATATTAGAGTTAGTTTAAAAACTCAAACAACCCACTTTTCTTTAAAAGCCCATTAGCCCAAATGCCCAAGTTAGCCAAACTAAGTAAAATATTAAAGGAATAATTGTAAATATAGCAATCAAATTTAAAGTATTTGTAGATATAATACAATGCAAAAACGATTTGCAGATATAACAAAATTTAGATCTAGCTCTTAAAGTCTATCAGTGATAGACTATATCGTCAATAGGAGTCTATCAGTGATAAAGTCTATCACTAATAGATTTTACTGTATTTGCAATTTTTTAAAATATTGCTATACACCGTTATTATCCCTAAAAGTCAAAAGTGCTATCTATTATAATTACTCAACATTAAACCTAAGTATTAGTTAAGTGTAGCGGCCCATCTTTTCTTAAAAAAAAACAAATAAATAATTAGCCGCTATTATAATATATGAACAAAAGAAGAACAAAAGAAGAACAAAGAAAGAACAAAACAATAAAGTAGAGAGAATTAGAAAGTAGAGATAACAAATGAACTCAATTTTGGTGTGTATTACAAAGGCACCATATACCACTATTTATAGGATATGGGATGGTGTATGTTACAAGATTGAATTCAATGAGGGGTATGTTACAACATGAAATTCAATGGGAGCTTTATAATATTTTGCAACCTATATAGGTTATGGATATCTATATTCATATATTTCATTTATAATACTCCCATTAGATATCCATATTATATAGAATATATGCCTCGTTAAAATCTTACTAGGAAAAACTCAATGGGATAAAAAACCTAGTGAAGGAAAAAGAGTACATTATTCATATATTTTAACAACTGCCTCATTAAAAACTTTACTAGGAAAACCCAGTGGGATAAAACCATAGTCAAGGGAAAAAGAGTGCAACACATATAACTCTCTCTCATAAAAGCATCACTTGATAACTCTTGGTTGTCACATGCAAATGTTGTGACTTAACTTCTCAAGTGTTGTTGTAGGTAACACATTCGTCAATAAGTCCTCCAAGTCATCTTTGCTATAACTTGTAAATAATTTGTCCATTTTTTCTATATTTAAAAGGCCTACTTGATTTAATTATATTGAATCTAATTTAATGTAATAAAATTAATTTTAATTAAATTTCATATTTAATATATTATAAAATAATTAATTAACAATCAAATAATAAATTAATAAATTAAATATCACATATTTAATTTAATTTGAATCATATTCAAATAATAATCTCTCACATAACCCATAGTTTTAATATGAACTTCATTTATATTAATTTTAACATATAGTTTTTATATGGATCTTATTCATATAATTAATATTTGAATCTTATTCAAATATGTATCTCTCATAACATAAAGTATAATTTGAATCACATTCAAAATTAACTTTATATTATAATGTATCTATATACATTAAGTTAAGGGAAATTACTATAAACAGAAAAAATATCAAACTATTTACAAATATAGAAAAATTCACTGTCTATCAGTGATAGATCGCGATAGAATTCTATCGCTTTCTATCGCTCAAGTAAATAATTCTATCGTTGGAGCGATAGAATGCCATAGAATTCTATCGCGGTCTATCACGGATAGATTGTAAAAATTTTATATATTTGTAAATAGTTTAACTTATTTTTCTATATTTGAAAACAACCCTTAAGTTAATTATACCATATACAATTAATTCTCTTATTTAATTTGAACCATTCAAATTTATCCAAAATTAACTGATTCTTATTTAACCCTTGATGAGCTAGCAATGAGACCTTATGAACCTACAGATTAAAAATTCCAATGATATTAGATTAATTAGTTAAAGTCTTTAATTAATTTAATCAATATTCATTAACTGCATGCACTACAACAAATTGGGCTTTTCTTGACTCATGAACGGTGACAAAAATAGAGAAGAGGGAGAAAAAACAATCATAAAAGCTAAATTCACGCATTTTTGGCGGAAAAGACGAAGTTTTTCGGATTTTTCGAAATTTATGACGGTTTTTTTTGTGTCATGAATTTATGACTGTAAATAACAGTCATTAAATGTAGGAAAATAAAAACAAGCGCGATTTTGGTTGGAAAAAACGAAAATTTTCTATTTTTTTACTATTATGACAGTTTTTTCGTGACACCAATTTATGACTTTAGTGACAGTTCTTTAGAGTCATTAAATTAAAATAAAAAAGAAATGGTTTTGGCGGGAAAAAATGAGAATTTTGGATTTTTAGACTTTTAGGACTGTTTTTTATTGTCATCAACATATGACTTGAATTAATTATCATTAAAGAGCAATAGACGAAAAAAACTAGTTACAGTATTAGGTTAATTAATGTTACATTAATTTTACCTAGGTCACTCTACTAAAAACCCACAACTGTACTCTTTGCACTATAGATATATTTTTGTGTCCATAGATAAAACCAATCAACAGTAAATTGATCCTTCACAAATTGCTAGTAACTACAACTGAGTCAAATTACCGTTTTACCTGTGTGTTACATCTAACTTCTTAAGTATCACTGATTCCTTTAATGAACAAATAGTCAACTATAAACTAACCCCTCTCGGGCCAGTGAGAGGGTGAAACTCATTGTTCAAGACCTGACATCAGCCCTTAAGGGAGTAATTTATCTACTTACCCTAATAGATGGGAAGGAGTGTATTCCATCTTGTGAAAATATGTTTTCAGCTTTCTACTTAGACAACTCCCTCAAATGGTAGGCTTATTAAGTTGGTAATTTGGTCATTCTCACCCATATAGATCAAAGGATTGCCCTAATAGCAGGAGTTCATAATTCGCTCAGATTAAGGTCTAGTCACCTATGGTCATCTTATGAAATGATGGTGTTATAAAGAGAAATTAAATACTTTGCGGTCCAGTCTTATACAAACTCTTTGTATAGGATATCCCCACACACATGTCTCCACATGAATATTAGGATCACATCGTTTGTAACACTTGACAATATTTATAATAGTTACAAAGTAAGTCGTATCCATAGTTACAGAATAAGGCACCCAACCTCAATCTTATATTACAAACCTTTTAGGTTATTGCTTAAACATGATCCACTTGTATGTCAACATACATGTTTAAGTTTACATAAAATAACCTCATATTTTATTTTATTGGATTTGAATTAATGCAAATAGAATCGAATAAAATAGTTCTTTATTTTATTGAATAAATAATTTATATTTATAAATATTATAAACTACGAGAATCCTAGAGATTTAGAACACCACTCCCAACAATTTAGTACAATAGGGGAGATTTTAACCACATACCTCTTCGTCGTTAATGCATCTACATGCCTGTTGAACGATTGTTTTGATATTAGACATGTATATTTAATAATAAACAATTTATAACTATTTTATGTGCAAACAATTCATATCTCTTTTAATTTTGTAATTAATAACCAATATTTGATATTATTTCGCAATTATTTTCCATTTCTTTTAAAAAATTTGCTCTCACATCGACGTTTACACAAAACCTTTATAACATACATCTAAATGTTGTCTTAGTTTATAAAAATGCTTATTAAAAATAGTGAATTATAATCTAATTTTCATCAAAACTTCCATATTTAGATGCACATCTACATTTCAAATCTTGCTTTACATTTCATATTTTGAACAAAAGTCGATTTTCTTTTACTATCCAAACACGTAGAATGATTTCAAATCCTTCAAAATTCAAAGGTAAAATTGCCAATTTACTTCGAAAAATAGAAAAGAGAAAGAAGAAAAACAGAGGAGTTCAAATGAAAATAGGAAAAAGTATAATTACAATACAACTTTACAAGCTCTAGCCTCCCCCCTCTTCTTCTCCTTCCAGCAAACGCAAACGGCGCACAGAATCGATCCACCACCCACTTGCGAGAAAGGTGTCTCCGGCGAGGAGCAGCAGTATTTCAACCGTGACCCGAGTAATCGAAGACTTTCAGCACTTACCCATTTCAAATTGAACCTCGATCCACTCCGATTTTACGATCCACTCGACTTCAGGCGCTCCCAATAGCTAAAATCTCCTGTGTTTTACGTTACCCACGATTTCAAATCTAAACCTATTGGTCGAAGTTTATTTGATTATTGGGGTCAAATAATTTCATTAGTTATCGTATCAATGCTCTAAGTTTCTTTCAGGGAATTTTGGGGCTCGATAATATCGGTAAGTGAATTTCTACTTGATGTGTTTATCATTATGCTGTATTTAGTGTTTATGGTTGAAGCAATTGTTATTCTTATACTATTGTTGTTTAAGCATGCTTAGATCTTGTGATGTGGTTAAGCATATGTTAGAGTTTGGGAGTGTTATGCTGAATCTGGCTAGAAAATGTTATTAGGGGTGTGCAAAATTTGGTCCAAAGCGACAAGCCAGACCAAACCGAATTAAACCGACTACTTTAGTCCGATTTTCTCTAACTTTTTGGAATTTTCAGTTCAAGAATCGATTTTTTTTAGTTTGATTCTTGGTTCAATAGAAAAAACATAAAAAATTGAACCGAAGTGATTTAATATATATTAGAGTTAGTTTAAAAACTCAAACAACCCACTTTTCTTTAAAAGCCCATTAGCCCAAATGCCCAAGTTAGCCAAACTAAGTAAAATATTAAAGGAATAATTGTAAATATAGCAATCAAATTTAAAGTATTTGTAGATATAATACAATGCAAAAACGATTTGCAGATATAACAAAATTTAGATCTAGCTCTTAAAGTCTATCAGTGATAGACTATATCGTCAATAGGAGTCTATCAGTGATAAAGTCTATCACTAATAGATTTTACTGTATTTGCAATTTTTTAAAATATTGCTATACACCGTTATTATCCCTAAAAGTCAAAAGTGCTATCTATTATAATTACTCAACATTAAACCTAAGTATTAGTTAAGTGTAGCGGCCCATCTTTTCTTAAAAAAAAAACAAATAAATAATTAGCCGCTATTATAATATATGAACAAAAGAAGAACAAAAGAAGAACAAAGAAAGAACAAAACAATAAAGTAGAGAGAATTAGAAAGTAGAGATAACAAATGAACTCAATTTTGGTGTGTATTACAAAGGCACCATATACCACTATTTATAGGATATGGGATGGTGTATGTTACAAGATTGAATTCAATGAGGGGTATGTTACAACATGAAATTCAATGGGAGCTTTATAATATTTTGCAACCTATATAGGTTATGGATATCTATATTCATATATTTCATTTATAATACTCCCATTAGATATCCATATTATATAGAATATATGCCTCGTTAAAATCTTACTAGGAAAAACTCAATGGGATAAAAAACCTAGTGAAGGAAAAAGAGTACATTATTCATATATTTTAACAACTGCCTCATTAAAAACTTTACTAGGAAAACCCAGTGGGATAAAACCATAGTCAAGGGAAAAAGAGTGCAACACATATAACTCTCTCTCATAAAAGCATCACTTGATAACTCTTGGTTGTCACATGCAAATGTTGTGACTTAACTTCTCAAGTGTTGTTGTAGGTAACACATTCGTCAATAAGTCCTCCAAGTCATCTTTTGAAGAAATATGTTGAATATTGATGTTGTCATTTTATGATTTATTGTCTTCATGTAAGAACACTATTGGAGCCAACATGAATCATGAGGATTTCAATATGATTTAAAGTGGTTGTTGTTATGATCGGCTCCATAGGCTGCCATAAAATATAAAAATGCTTCTTCATGTACTAAGTAACCTGTTTAGGATCTAGCTCGCAGGGGTTAGATAAATAATCTGCATCTTCACAACCAATTAAATCATAATTAGATTTATTATAATAAAATAGATCTATGTAAGCCAACTCTCATATAAAATCTAACATATATTTAAATATACTTCAATATCTTTCTTTTAGAGAAATATTATATCTATGTAACAAAATTACTATAATACTACAACATGTAGTGTATAACTAGTAAGGATATGTAAGTGCACTTATTTCCCAAAATTATGGTTCTTCAGGACCCAAATTTTTTTTTATTATTATTATCTTCCTGAAATTGAACGGTATATCTATTCACATCAGGTGAATGAACCATCACAGGAGTGTTCAATATTGTAACTAGTTTATATAAGATCTTTTCTGTACAAATTGATGTAATCACATTTGCGCGCTTTATGTTTTATTTACAAGCTAAAGCAAAACTTTGTTTATTGGAACTTTCATCTCAATTTCTTTTTTTTTTTTTTTAAGAAACTTTATTGCCTTTGAAATCTCTTCAGGAGTTTCCATTATATATTCAGATCATCAACATATACGTATATAGTAAATTTTGACTATGATTTCTTTATAATATCATATTGACAAATGGGGTTATTTTATACCCTTATTTCAACAAATCTTTAATAAGATGATCACTATATCACATTCGTCAGGAGTGATTTTTATAAGAATCTCTATGATAAATATAATTCTCTAATATTTGAATTATATGATTTTAGTACCTTTAATCCTTCAGGGATTATCATTATTAAGAATTTCATTAAATGTGGTATGACTGCATCCATAAGATGTATATTAAACTTTTCATACACAGTCAAATAAATTAGATATCTTATGGTATTGTATATCCACCATTAGAGGATATGCTCTATCATAGTCAATACCAATTCATTGCGAGAATTATTGTGGAATCTGTCTCGTTTTATATCATGTGACTTCACTTTATTTGCTTTTCTTACAAATACTCACTTGTATCCCACATGTTTGACATTATCTGAAGTCTGGACTACTAGTCCTCACGATTTGAAAAATGAGTTTATTTCTATTGGATTGTTTCTTTTCACATAAGTCAATCCCTTCTATGTCGACATTTTTCAATACATAATACTCATTTTCATAAATAATATCATGAGAAATATTGTATGCAAAAAAAATGTTGTCAACTTATATAAGTATGGTTCCGTCCTTTTTCTTGTCATGACATATAATTTCTCGACATCTGTTTATTATCCTTATTTACTTAAAAATTCTTATGAGTACTCATATTTAGGATTTCTTTTGGAATATCCATATTCTTAACTAAGTCATTTTTTTATTTTTTATTATTGACTACTTTTCGATGATCTTATCTTTGGAACCCATTTGTCTATCACGCTTCAGGCATGATGTAGACTCATTAATAGTGACAACTTCTTGCATTGGGATATCACTTATAGATGTTTGTATTTACAACCAATATATATAATTTAGTAACTTTCTTATGACTATAAAGACTCCGTAAATACATTTAGCATTTGATTTCTAATATTTAAATTAGTTATCTTTTGAACTTCTAGTTCAAAGTGATCTATATGATGATCAAAATGAGACAATGCACATGCATTTCATTTAATTTCTTTTTCCAACTTTCTTAATTCTTCCCCCTAATGTTGGAAAATTTGTCTCATTAATGACAAATAACAAATTGTGTAGTAAATATATTACCCATCAAGGGTTCATAGTATTTATTAATTGATGTGAAATCAATTTTAATATAGATTTATAACCTCTTTTGAGGATTCATTTTAATTACTTCATTATCTTGATTGTTGTTGTGTAACAATTTAATCATTTACTGCACATTTGCACACATGAAATATATTTGGCTTTTGGCCATAAGCTCATAAGCTATTGACTTAGAGCATACACAACAATGTGATCTCATATAGATTTAGAAGTTTTGCTATTTGAATATAAGCTACAGGATGTTCAACAATTATCCCAATCAATTATCAAATGTTGGGATGCAAACTCACTAGCATTATCAAAACAAAATTTTTAATTTCAAAATCATGAAATTGTACACTTAATTATTTGAGCAACGAACCTTGCAGATGTAAGGTTTTGAAGATAATAAACATATATGTGACCATCAACTGGATGCGCCAACAAAACCATAAAATATTTAAATGGTTCACTTGAGAGGTTCAGTTTCAATTTTAACTAGTAAGAGTTTGATAATTAATCTCTTGAGAACAAAGCCACATATGACAATTTATTGGATGAAAGAATCTTCTAGTTCTTTAGTGGATGTGAATGTATATTTTCAATAATTATTTTCACTATTGACCCAAAATGACTCATCATGTCAAATAAAAATATATTTAGATCGATGAACTTCGGGTTCATTGTTGCATATATTTTAATTACACGAATATGTGTAATACAATTTAGAAGGAAAAGCATACAACTTTTCTATATGCATTTCCCGTAGGAGACAATAAATTATCAATTTCTCTAGATGATATTTATTACAATATATACCTTCAAAATCTACTAAATTTCTCTTTGATTTAAAAGACAATGTGGTATATCAATGATAAATTTTGCTCATCTGAGCAAAATAATATTTTCTTTTCCAAAATATTTAATCAAGTCTACAGGACTTAATATATATCATATTTGATTTTTCGCTTCAAGCATTTGAATTTTGGAAAATGTATTGTCTACTTCTAAGTATCATATGCATAGATGTACTATATGCAAAATATAAATATTATTAATTATTCTTTTCTCTTCAGGAGATTCAAAAGAAAACCAAATATCTCATATACAAGTGGGTCAAAAAGAATAATCATCTCTTCAAGAGATTCTAAAAACTTGTAACATCCAAATATCATCATATTTAAGGGTTAAAATGATAAGTTATGATCTCTTTAAGAGATTCAAATAAATTCTCAAAATTTGCTATACCACACATCGTCTTCTTTTTCATTATTAAGGATTTTAATTTTTTAAAAAAATTCTTAATGTACGACAGGTACAAGATCATTGTCTCTTTTGCATCACATTTGAAATATGAAATTCTCATATAAATATGTGTGGTTTTAATAGAATAATTACTTATTTCTCTATTAAGATTATTTCAATCATAATTATTAAATATTGCAACATTCACGTCAAGGAATGATATTAAATGGTCGAAATTCATTATTTTGCATAAATCATAAGCTTATTTTGATTTATGCAACTTCAGGTGTATTGAATCACAATTAGCTTTAGAAAAGTAATAAACTATTATGCATAACTTTCAAATTTTACCATGAGAGAATTCATTCACATATATATTATCACTATATATAAATTTTAAAGTTTACAAAATCCACATGAGAATAATTTAAATATTCAACAATCCAATAAATTTCAATAGGCAAATAAAAATTTGACTAATTCAACTCCCAGGTTAGTTTCCAGGTAGAGGTGTTCCCTTATGGTCAGCTTAAATACCTCATCCGAGCCAGAACCATCGAGTTATCTTATAGTCAAATTTTTATTTCTAATTCATTAATATTTTAATTAAGAGTTAATTAATAGATTAATGAATCTAAGTGAATTATTAAGGTTTATTTTTCATTTTATAAAAACTAATTCATTTAAGGAATAATCTTTAATATTTTAAATCTTAAACCTTTCAAAATAAAATTAAAGATAGTCTTGGATATTTATTCTCATATTTGAAAAATAAAAGATAATATTATTAGAAGATAATTTTAACATATAAAAGATAATATGTGTAGGAGAGAATCATAATAATCCTTATTAGAAAATTTCCAATGGTTAGAAATATGAGAAATAAACACATCCTAATTCAATTTTTCTATTCAAATATATGGAAAATATAAATTAATTAGGAAACATCTCAATTGAATTGACCATAATTTACAACTTTTTTTTTTTTTCTAAAGGACATACTTTAGGCAAAATATAAGCATTTTTAAACATATATGATAATTTACAATTTGGTAGTCTTAAAAGAAATTGAAGACAATTTAAATTATATTGATTTGAATTTAGAATTCAAAAACCTTAGAAAAAAAACTTTTTTTTGCTCAACTTACACAATCGCTTTAAAGAAGTTATTCAATTCACAAATTCAAAATTGTTTATGGTCTAACAACAGTAAACATACATATGTATATTTGTACATACTTCAAATAAAATTTAAACCAAAATGTGAATTATCTATATTTAATATGCATCATATGCACCCCAAAGACATAAAATAAAAAGTTAAATGCTCAATGCTTTATATGAATTTTCAATAATAATGCTTAATTACTTTATACCAAATCGCATTCAAGAGTTCCTGTAGGCAAGTGCACGCTTAACACACATATTTGTAAAAAACAGAGATTAAAGGTTACTTCAAAAGGTTGAAAAATATCATCATTGGTAGTAGAATAGCTCCAATCAAAATCAAGAATAAATAAGGTCTAGGAAACTAAAATTACCATGCAACCTACTGCTTAGGTTTTCTTATTACAAAAATCTCATAATATGAACTTTTTACCTTTGATCTAATTAAAAGTTTAACAAAAAAAAAAAAAAACTAATACCAATATACCTTAAAAATCCATTTGCAAATACATAAATCACATATATAATTAAAATAGAGTGCTCATCTTATTTTGGACTTTTGTTTTAATAGAATAAAGATGAATGATGATGGTGAGAAAACCAATGATGAATACATCAAACACATATGTATAATTTTGTTTCTTCTAAATCAAACAAGACCAAATCACCAAAATCAAAATACTTACCGTATTTGAACAAAATTCTAAATACCTTAAAAATTATGGAGAAAATTCTAGCGGGTCTTTAGCGTTCTTAATATTCCAATGAATCGAATCCAATCTCTACAAAATCTTCAAAGTGATAAAGACTCTCGTGCTGATAACGTGTTATAAAATATGAATAAAAGAAGAACAAAAGAAGAACAAAGAAAGAACAAAACAATAAAGTAGAGAGAATTAGAAAGTAGAGATAACAAATGAACTCAATTTTGGTGTGTATTACAAAGGCACCATATACCACTATTTATAGGATATGAGATGGTGTATGTTACAAGATTGAATTCAATGAGAGTATGTTACAACATGAAATTTAATGGGAACTTTATGATATTTTGTAACATATATAGGTTATGGATATCTATATTCATATATTACATTTGTAATAGCCGCTCATTACTCCATCACTTTTTTTTTCCATTTTTTGAGACAACCATTCAACTCCAGTACCACGCACGTGGAAGATTTGTGTATTGAATCGCTAGTTTTTTTTCTTTTGTAAGAAGAAGAAAAAAAAAACACAAAAGTCAGTTTGTATAATTGTATTTAGGGGTGGGATACCAAGTAAACAAGCAAAAAGAAAAGAAAAGAAAAACCGAAATGAACTGATCGGACCGAATCAGAAAAGTTCGGTTCAGAAACTCAAACCGAGCAGATCCGGTTTTGAATGGGTGAAATATCAAAGCTAAAACAGGGACACAATCAAAAAATGAAGGGACAAAATTGTCATATAAAGTTTCTAGTTTTCTTCTTCTCGGTGCTTTCTTGTTTATTTATATTTATGCTTGGATGAATGGCAGCAAGGACGAAACTTGTCATGGCGATTATTTTTCTGATTTTCTTATGCCTGTTCGCTAATTCAAGAGCCGAACAGCTACCGTTCGGTGTAAAACAACATCTGTCCACTGTTACTAGGTTCTCTCGATCATCATTCTCACTGAATTGGTTGTTCTTTTTCAATCTATCTTTGTGTGTGTGTGTGTTTTTTTTTTTTTTTTTTTTTTTTTTTTTTTTTTTGATTTAGTTGTTTGTGCGAGTGGTCGATGAGTTAATTCATCGGCAACATCTCTGGATCTCCATGTGTTTGTTTGAAACCTGTTTTAGACATTAATGTTTCTGATTAGACACTTGAAATGGAAATTTAGAATTCCTGTATTTTCAAATTTAGATTCATCTCCTTCCATGAATCCACGTGAGAAATTGACAAGAAAGTCAATGGCCTGATTATGCATTTCTTTTTATAACGTCAAGATTCTAATAGAGGGACTTATTGGTTGGACTTTGTAAGCAATTATAGATCTCCACAGCTTAATTTAGGTTACCACTATATGCAACTGTGATTGCCTTCTGGCAATGATGTTCTATATTTCTAATTGGAAAGTCATGTTTAGTTTTCTTTTCCAGATCTACAAAACTATTCAGTCAATGAGATTGTTTGTAATTGGAAAGCTTTCTTGTAATATTAGGCTACAAGTTTGATTTGTCTGGAGGGGCTTACTAGTTTGATATTTAGGAAACTTTTGTATTTTTGTATTGTTAGGCCGCAAGCAACTTGCGGGCAGCCTAGAGGGGTTTTTGTGTCTGTTTCTCTTGTTGCTGTTCAAATATCAACAAAGAAAGTTGTTCTTGTTTTCTTATTAGGAAAAAGAAAAAGACAATGCCCTATGTTTTCTGCCCAAGTGTGTGTGATGCAGTTTTCAATAGTCATGAAGGACAATGGCACAGTAAAAAGATAACTTCTAATATTGATCTTTCTGGACAGATATGGTGCAGCGAAAGGTGGACGTAGTAGTAACTATGTTCCCGCTCCTGCTGGATGTGTTCCAATTCATTTAAATCTTGTGGTAAGTTATTTTCCAAACTTGTTGGTTTCCAGAAAACAATTTGGTTAATTATCTTTCATGATGCTTTTTGATAGGGAGTTATTGTGTTCCGCAAGCATAAAAGCATTAGGTGGAAGTCAGAATTTTATTGATATATTATGAATGATTGGAGTGTATCATGTATGCCCACTTAGGATTGATTTTTCATCTTTGTGTCATATCACTTGACTCCACAGTTTGCTCTTTGGTCGATATATATTAGGCTGCTTGTATGAACTTAAATGGCAAATGATACCTTCATAGTTGCTTATAGAAGGAGAGGTATGCAAGATTGGTTTCCTGCCACGGATTCTAGCAGTGTATATGTTTTTTTGGTGCGCATGTGAATGTATTAATACTTTATTGAATAGCTTGGAATTCTACCAGATTTGTTTGCATGGTTTATTTGCAAGCTTTTGAATAACAGTACTTGATTTGACTTATCTATAAGTTTTTTAAAGCTAAAGATTCCAAAGAAATGAATAGTTTTAATGGTTTATTTTTTCTCAGGCAAGACACGGAACTCGTGCTCCAACCAAAAAACGGATTAGAGAGTTAAACAACTTAGAAAATCAACTAGAGATGCTTTTAAGAGCTGCTGTAGGAAATGGCTTGTCTCTGCATAAAGTTCCTTCCTGGTTGAAGGGATGGAAATCTCCTTGGAGAGAAAAAGTGAATGGTGGAGAATTAATTCCTGAAGGAGAGAAAGAATTGTATGATCTTGGAATCCGAACCAGAAAATTGTTTTCTGACTTGTTTAGTGATGATTATCACCCTGACGTATATACAATCAAAGCTACTCAGGTTATTTTTGCTTTTGGCACTGTTTGTATTGTGCCCCTCTTATTTTTCAATTGTTACAAACTAATTATTGTTGGATTGTGAGGATATAGACTTGAAGTTCCGTTTATTGTTAGAACCATAAACTGTATGCATATGTTCATTCCTCCATGAATAATTAGGTTCCTCGGGCATCAGCTAGTGCTGTGGCATTTGGTATGGGTCTATTCAGTGGGAGAGGAAGCCTTGGATCAGATCGTCATAGAGCTTTTTCTGTCATCAGTGAGAGTCGTGCCAGTGATACAATGCTTAGGTTTTTTGATTGTTGTCAAAGATACGAGGTAATTATGAATTCTTAATTATCTTTTGATTTCTATAGTATATATTTGCCAAAATGAGGTAACTAGGAATTCTTAATTATCTTTTGATTTCCGTAGTTTATATTTGCCAAAATTTGATTGCGTATTACTATTTTCATTGAAATCATACTTTTGTTTACTATTGTACACTTTTATTATTGTTATGTGTCAGTTTGTGCATGGAAAATCTAGTACTCATACCCTCTTAAACATATATTAAAATGTTATTTTTCATTAGTCTTTCTATACGTTTTTAATTTCTTGCAGGTGTTTAAAACTTGAGCATGTGATGATGGACGATTAAAAAAAACGTAAGAATATATATATATAATAAGAAACTATTTCATTAATGAATGAAATTATCCAAAGATACAAAAATATCCCATTTAAAGGAAGTACAAAAGATGCTTTCAATTAATGAAGAACTTTGAAAATTCAAATTTTGTAAAGTTGGGTATTTAAATCTCATGTTCAATGAAAGCGTTTCAAAAGTAGTAAATGTACGAATTCATTGGACATCCATCTCGTGTTCATCATTGTTCTAGAATTTTCTAAATGTCATGCTGTAATTCCAGAACTTTTATCGAGTTATTTCTGCATGTTTACATTTCAGTAGGTCAATGTTAATTACTTTACATATGACTAAATTATTTTCAAGCCTTAAATCCTTCATTATTAATTAGATGTTTTGTGGTTGACTGGTTGCTGTCGTTCATCACTATCAATTCTCAATGCAGGATTATAGGAAGAATCAGGAACCTGAAGTTGACAAGCTTAAGGAACCTGTACTTGATGATATAACTAAGTCACTCACTGAACGTTATGGTCTAAATTTTACCCGACAGCACATTTCATCTCTTTGGTTTCTCTGTAAGCAGGTGATTCTTCATTCATATACTTAGAATACGGTGAATGGCGACCTTACTTGAACAGGATCTGTTATATAGGTTGTAAAATTGCACCCTTGAGTTCTAAGGAATACGGAAAATGATAAAATATTCAGGTTCAAGGATATTGAAAATGGATTTTGAAATTTTACGGTCATTGTTTTATCTTGGGGTATGCACTTGCAAATTAACAAGTTAATCTTTTAATTGGCAGTGATATTGAAAATGGGATTTTCTTAAGAAAGCATTTATGATTCTAAGAAGAACCCCTTGTCCTTCATCTGCAGGAGGCATCCTTATTGGACATAACGGATCAAGCTTGTGGACTGTTCAACCCTTCCGAGGTACTTGAATTATCAGTCTTATTATTTGTTGTCATGTTAATGGTACGATTTGGTTTTAAATGTATTTTAGAGGTCCTCATATTTCGTGGAGCAAGTATAGCTTATTACTTCTCATCTCATTATGTATATATTTAAGTAACTAAATTTAGCTTTCATTAAAAGGAACGGATATGTATTTATGTATGCCATCATATGAATCTGAAAAGGCTTGGATGGGAAATCAAGCTACAAATAGTTGGAGATGAGTACATGTTCTTAAAAGAATGGAGGGTTTGAGAGAAAAGAGTTGGGCATTAATTTGATATATATATAGATACATACATACATACATATATATACATATAGGTTAGCTTGAATGACCAGGGAGCTCGTATACAAGGTTAGGTTGTACCACAGAAGATTTATCTATCAAGATGATCAGATTTTCCAATTCTTTCTAATCCACTTGTATAGAACCTTTTGTTGAGTGATTTTGGTTCAGCTGTGCAAGCTGCCGTTATCATGTTTTGTAGGTTCTGCATTTCTTGATTCTCAGCTTTGCAATCTGTTTCTTATGTGCTCAGGTTGCTTTGTTGGAGTGGACGGATGATATGGAGGTGTTTATATTGAAAGGTTATGGCAATTCATTAAACTATAAAATGGGAATTCCTTTGTTGCAAGATATTGTTCAATCCATGGAGAAAGCTATCACAGCCAAAGAAGGTATACATAACGATCTTACTTGAACAGAATCTATTTTATAGGTTGTACAACTATGTCCTTGAGTTCTGAAAAAGGTATATATATATAGACACACACACATCTTAAAGGCCAATGCTGGACGTTATTTACTTTGTTTTTCATTTTTCTTTTGGTAGAAAAACAAGTTCCTGGCAGCTATGAGAAGGCAAGACTTCGTTTTGCTCATGCTGAAACTGTGCTTCCATTCACATGTTTGCTCGGGCTCTTCCTTGAAGGAGAAGTACATGGTAAGTGGTTTTTTTGTACGAACAAAGCACTTCTAAATTTATGCAGTCCCTTTCTCAGTTTTGGATTGTTTTTTTTTTTTTTTTTTTTGTTATCTGAATATAACAGGATTTAGACAAATACAAAGGGAGCAGCCTTTGCAACTTCCTCCACGGCCTCCAGCTACAAGAACCTGGAAGGGAAGCGTTGTTGCACCTTTTGCTGGGAATAACATGCTGGTTCTCTATAGCTGCCCCGCTAACTCATCAGACGAGTACTTTGTGCGAGTCTTGCATAATGAAGAACCCATAGCAATGCCGGTTAGCGCTCCTACAATAACTCATAGTCTCGAATCATTTCTTATTTATAGCTCATTTTTGGACTTCCATAAAAATTCCATTCTTATGTCATTAATGCATCAAAGGTCTAAAACTAAGGCTCCATTAAATAACCATTTGGTTTTTTATTTTTGAAAATAAGCTTAAACACCACTTCCACCCCTATAAGTTTCTTTATTTTGTTATCACTTTCTATCAATGTTTTCAAAAATAGAAAACTAAAAAGTAATTTTAAAAAACTTGTTATTATTTTTAGAGTTTGACAAAGAATTTAAATGTCTCTTTAAAAAGTGTGGAAACAATAGTAAGGAAACTATGAGTTAACAAACATAAACTTCACAGATATAAAACTAAAAATGAAATCGTTATCTAACGGGACCTTAAGGTTATTTTGCTTTAAGAACTACATTCATCGATGATTGGATTCTAAGGTTGGATTTTCATCTTAAAGTTTTGTATGACTTTTCTGGCCGATCTTTTAGCTTGTTCATATTACAGTTCTTATGAATGAATTTGTGATGAATTTGTGATAGTACTAATTAAAGGTATATATGTAAGATTAATATGATTTTAGTAAAAGAGGTATTATGGGTAATTAACTAGTGGTATCTTAGCTATAAATATAGGGAGTTATGGACCTTAGAGGGTGTGGATGATTTTGGTGGGAGTTCCCATTGGGGGACTTTGGGAGAAAGATTGCCCTCTCGAAAACTATTGGTGTAATGTAACTTCACTTGATATTGCAATATATTACTATCTTTATGAGTTTTCTAGTTAGCTAGTATCCTAACAGAATCTTTTGTATTTGGATGAATAGGGTTGTGAGGGTTCGGATTTTTGCTCCTTCAAAATGTTCAAGGTAGAATTACCACCTCCATTTTAAATTACACAAGTATTTTGTTACCACAGAATGATAATCTAAAAACTTTCATCTTTTCAGGATAAAATTGTGGCTCCTCATCTTGAGCATGATTTCAACACATTGTGCACTGTGAATGGGGAAGAACCAACGCCGGCACCCGAATCGAGTAAGTTATCACTGTTCCGTTGGCTCTTCTGGCTGTGGAATGACGATAAACAACCCCAAAAAGATGAATTGTAGCAAATGATGCTTACTAACTATACATCTTTGTTCTTGACATTGTTTGTTTTTTTAATGTGCATAATCAACAGGCGCAAACGTCGAATCCAGGTTTTACATGTAGGCAGAAGTTTACCAATTTTCGTGCTAATTTCGAGTTTTCGTTTTAACCGGATGTTGAGCTTCCATCTATTTCACTCGTCTCTTTGATTTGAAGATTTAGACTCATACCATTTGGCATTTGCTTGTTTTGTTTTACCACAAAAGGGGCAAGTGCTTCATTTCTTGTACTTCTAAATCAAGATTTAGGTCCCCCTTTTACAATATTCTTATTTGTATATACATAAGGAAAAGGGTTGAGCTTGTTCATCCTTTTACCATTTTTGTCCAAGCCTTCTAAAATACCCCTTTTTTGTTATAAGATTCACAATTTTCTTTGCAATGCTGGCTTTAGATGCTGGTTTGTCTAAGAAATATTTCATTAAGCCAAAATTGTAACTTTTGAAATCATTTAAAATTAGTAGTTTTCAATTTAAGAGGGATTTTTTTATTATTATTTTATTATTATGTAAGACTAAACTCATAATTAATAGTTCTATGTCCACGAAAAATGTTGAGTTTCAATTTTATGGAAATTTTGATATCAATGGATACTTTTGAACAAATTATAAAAACAAAAAGAAAAAAGAAAAGAAAAAATGTTAATATAAAAACTTTTTTTTTAAACAGGAAATAACTTTTCATTAATGGGATGAAAATGAATAAAAGATTAAAAAATACTCTCCAAAGGAGAGAAAAAGAAAAGAAACAAACATAAATTAAAAAGCTCCTCAACTTTGTATGAACTAAAGTGTGCTCTTTAAACAAGTTAACATGTCTATTGTTTATAGGAAAATTATTATAAATGGAAAAAAATATCAAACTATTTATAAATATAGAAAAATTTCATCATCTATCAGATAGACTTTTACACTGAGCGATAGAAGCGGTCTATCGCTGATAGGTCATGAAATTTTTCTACATTTTTAAATAGTTTGACTCATTTTTCTATATTTGAAAACAACATTTGTTTATATTATATCTACATGAGTAATATTTTGTTGTTTATTTTTTTATGTTTCATGATCTCTTTCTACTTTACAATAAAAATGTTGATTCACTTCTCATGTCGATCTTGAACTCATAAAAATGTGGCATGTCAAAAGAATATTAATACTATGCTTCTAGATTACATTGACCATCTTCGTTATAGAAAATATTTGGCCATCTTTCAAAATGGTGTATTTGTAGCTACCCAATTCAATTTTCTAGACTATCTTCTAAAACATTAGAAGAAAAAACTAATTTTGAAATTTATTTAAGTTAGAAGTTTAGTCATTAAACTTTTACGTCTTTATTTATTTAGTCTTTAACGTTTAAAAAGTATCCAATAATATCAAAACTTTAAAAAGTGTTTAATAGGTCTTTGAATTATTTATTTTGCAACTAATAGGTCTTTGATCTTTTTTTTTTTTTTAATTTATAGACCTATTATAAACAAAATTGAAGTTTAAGACGTACAATTCAATTTTAAAAGTTTTGAATATGTCAATGACCTGCTGAACACAAAATTGAAAGTTGAAATACTGATTTGATATTTTTAAAGTTTAGAGATCTATTCGATACAAAATTGAGCTTAAGGACTTATTAGACATTTTGTAAAGTTTTTTAAGCAAACAAACACAAAGAATTGAAGGGATAACATATCTCTAGTCATAACTGCAACCACTCATGGAAGGTTTGTTCTTCAAACCAAAAACCATTACCACCCCTAGACTAAAAAAGAAGCCAAGAATGAGACCTCTCCTCTAAATTTGAAACTCATCATTGAAACAATTCAAGCTTTTTAGTAAAAAAAATCAATGGATCTGTCTTAACCCATAAAGGATGGATCCCTACTTTTTCAACTATAACAATATCGTTTGAGAGTACAACCATCTCAACAAGCAGCATCAACCCAACAAATGTATGCAATTATTGCATTGAAAGCATAGTTTCTCTAGTGAAATTTCAAACAATGGCTCAAAAACCCCTAGATTTCGTATTAAACAGGGGAATAGAGTTGAGTTTATAATAGTTACAAGCAAGAGGTTTACAACGTTATGATATTCCATCCTCTCTAGGTTTTCGTGAAGATCATGATCTCCCTTGATCGACATAAACATCCATTTCCTCAACAAAGTCCCAAGCCCATTGGATTGGTTCAATATGCAACTTCTTCCTTGAATCAAACAAGTTCGAGTTATGTTGGTTTCAAATTGTTACTGCCGCCAAAGAAAATATCATGAACTCTATTTGTCCAAAATCACGAATGATCCTGTAAAAAAGATAAACAAAATCAACCTGTATCTGGCTAACAGAGTTTTGTTGAAGAGATGAATATCTTTGAAACTCATATCCTTCCTTAATTGTTCAATATGGTCTCATCATTCTCTGTCACTTGACCCAATTAACTTTACTCCCCAAAACAAAAATTGGCCATCAATCAATTGAGTTCCCAAGAACTCTCACTCACGAAGAAAGAAATTTGATACTTTTAAAGTTGACGAATCAAACAAACATAAACTTCTAAGCTCATGACTAAGTCTATAGTTTAACCTTTTGAAAAAATTTGTCAATGACTTAATTTTTAAAACCACTTTATTATCTAAAAAAAACACTTTATTATCTCAAGTAATTAATTTTTTATTTTTTTGCAAAATTAAAAAGAAATACTTAGGGCTACACTCATCATTGTGCAGCCCGCACTGTAATCCAATTAATATTTGTCACGTGACAAACTTTTGTTTTTTTAAAAGATAATATTTTTGAACTTTTTTTATTATGTATTTAAAGGAATGTATAAAGATGGGTACACTCGTATTACACAATTAAAAATGGTAAAATATGTATTTTTTTTTTTGTCTTTAGTTCTTATATATTTTTTAGATTAATCTCTTATTTATAAATATTTTTCAATTTAGTATTTGGTTGTTGGTGAATGTTAAAATTGGTTAATGATATTACTACGAGTTAGTGAAGTAACAAAACTGTAAAATTGAAAAAAGAGGGGAGAAAAATTTACCAATTTCTTAGATATATATTTGGAATATTTTTTTAAAAGAAATGGAACTCAAAAGAAAAAACTAAATAGACTATAGAATGTCTTTTTTCCAACAGTGTCGATATGTCCGAGTGGTTAAGGAGACAGACTCGAAATCTGTTGGGCTTTGCCTGCGCAGGTTCGAATCCTGCTGTCGACGTTTTTTTTTTTTTTTTTTTTTTTTTTTTATGAAAACAAAATTAAAAAAATGATGAAAACCTTTAATTAATTTTCAAATATAAATCTCATTGTGGTGATATATTCCAAAAATGCTAAGGACCGTCAATGAAATTAATAAAAAAATAGATATCGTTGATGTCAAATTTTGACTAAAGAAAAATGTATCTGACCTTTACGTGACAACAACGATAAATTTGTAATTTGAGGAAGAGAAAACTTGCAAAATAAAAAAAGATGACTCTCATGCCAAAGTTAAATATCATTATTGAAGAATTTATAAGAAACCAGAAGTTTAATTTACTTTATATAGAGTCATAATGGTGTATTTATGTGGGATTTGATCTAGCGTTTAACTTAACGCTACTAGGGTTAGGATATGAATTTCTTAATCCTTAACAAGCTAGGGATCAAATCTCATATTATCTTGACTTTGAGTTTTATTTTGCTAGGCCAAAATCCACTTCTCAACATTAGCTCCTACTCTTAAGTTTGGTTTTGAGGACCAGCTACTTACTAGTCGTGTGTGTTGATGCAAACTTAGGAGTATTACTCTAACATTTGTTGCATTTTTAGTTGTCCCAACCTTTTCATTATATGGCGTACCAACTTTATCACACTGGTATAACCATATCGAACTTGGCTTCTCCAAGATCATTATCGGAACTCTAACCATGCCTAGAATATCTATCTAAACCCTGTTTTTCTTTTTGAAGATTTAGTTAGGTTCTTGGCGCGCATCCACCACAACTAAGCAGCATTAAACACAAGGATTGGTATCGTGCCCTTCCTATCTTGAGGGCATAGATACTCAAACTTGACTTTTCCAGACAATTTTGGGCTACCTCTATTTGACAAACCTAATCGGGAGTGTTGATTATATTATATTGTATCTAATCCAGTTCCCTAGTTTTCATCGTCCTACACTTAAGTGGAGTTAACCTGCCTATATTTTGTGATAGGCTTCAATAAATGTCTTTAGCCCAACTCGAGGTTGTCCCTAAATTTTGGACTTTAAATTTGGTTAATTGACAGTAGGGTAACCAACCCTAGTTTTTCACAAAATATTTTTACACAGAAAATTCTTGAAATCCCAATTGGGTTTCTCATGAAAATGTTATCATTATGTGAATAATTAAGACTCCTTTTGAGGGTTTTTAGTTGGTTTCATAAAATCATGCATCCAAATAATTATAAACAATTGTGTTGCTTCCCAAATTCCTCAAAACAGATATTCAATTTGTAAATTCTTCACATGCTTTAGTGAATCAATAACTTGAGACACATACAAAGTGGCATCAATGTGAAACTTATCTTGTATTTTTGTAATTTTGTAGAGATATGCAAACTAGTTGAGGCTTCAAAATCTCGTTCATAATTGTTATTGCTAAGTCGCTTGTAGCTTCTTATGGCAAAATTTGTCTTCACATTGTAGTTGTTTGGTGCTTCATTTATACTTCCAAATTCTTTACCTTCCAACTGTCTTTCTTTGGCGATGATTCGTTGAAATTCATCGTGTAAACTCTTTCAATTGTTGCGCTTCTGATGAAGAAAGTGCTATTTAGGCTGACAATGGTTCTTGATAACAATGTGCTTCTCAAATCTAAAATAAAAAAAATTCACGATGGCTTTCCAGATTCTCCTTGAGCTCCAAACACAGTCCATTTGATTTTGATTAATACACAGAAAAAACAACAATAATGGTGAACTCCAACAATTTGCTTTAAATACTACTTTTTGTGCTCGGGATTGAAAGACAAGCGTGAAAGAGAAAGAGAAAGAGAAAGATGAGATTTTTTTTTTTTTTTTTATCCCTATTTTGTCATTTTCTCTTTTTTCTTCGTTATAATATGAGTTTCTTTTTCTTGGACTAGAGACATGAGAATTAAATTTGCCCATGGTCATGGATCTTATTCGCCAATGATTTCCTTTGATTTTAATCATTGGGGATCTAATTCACCCGTGATTTTCACCCTCAAAACTTCTTCCTTAACATTTTGAAGAACTAAGACATTGTAGCCTTGATTTTCTTAATTTTGCAAAGATTCTTGATTTTACATTGGTAGATCACTTTCGTCCCCACAGACGGCGCCAACCGCTAATGCCAAAATTTGGACTAGAAAAAACACACCTGATCTTTATCTTTATCGATAAATTTGTAATTTAGGAAAAATACCTGCAAAGCAAGAAAAAGGGCTCCGATGCCAAAGTCATATATCAAAATTGAAGAATAGAGAAGAAACAAAAAGTTTAAGTTACAACCATAATGGTGTATTTATAGAGGATTTGATCTAGGATTTAACTTAATTCTATTAGGGTTAGGATACGGATTTCATAATCCCTAACAGCTAGGATCAAATCCTATATTATCTTGACTTTGACTTTTATTTTACTTGGCCAAAATCTACTCTTCAATAGTCACTGTTCATATAATTCTAATATTTCTCTATTTCTAAATAAAAAAAAGCATACACGTATGACAATTATGTATTAACAATTTCATGACATAATTTTAAAAGAGGGTCATTCTCTTTAGTTTCAATTGATAAAATAATTAGTTTGAAGTTTTAATTCGATAAAGACTTTTCAATTATAAATTGATATTTGGGGAAGTTTTAAAAATAGAAAAATAAAGAAAATTATTTACACAAAATAGCAAAATTTTTAGATAGTTGTGATAGACGCTGATAGAAGTATATCAGGGTCTATCGGTGATAGAAATAATAGAAGTCTATCACTGATAGATGCTGATAGAAGTCTATCAATGTCTATCAATATTTTTTTGCTATATTTTATAAATAGTTTGACATTTTTTTTATCTGTAAAAATTTCCCTCGATATTTGTTATAAATTTTATAAAAATAGAATAAAAGATTTGGCTAAAATCATCTCACACAATCATACAAAGGACAATATAGGAAAGAAAATACAAAGTAAAATATTTAAAAAAAATGCATACTTAAATATTAAGTTGAAATTAAAATAAAGTATATAAATGACCAATTCTGTGAAATTCCCAAGATATATGTGTCTCTCTCTCACAAGAACGAGAAAAATAAAAATGTTTTTTTTTCTCACTTTTCAGAAGCCCGTGGTCCTTTTCAAGTACCAAAAAATTAAAAATAAAATAAAATGCGATTAATAGTGTTTTCAAGTGTCGGTGGGAAATTAAATATATATAAAAGAAATTTCATTACATTTCAACAATATAAATTATTTATATATATATATAAATTATTATATTTATATATAATAATTTATAAATTATTGCCAATATAAACCTAGCTCAATTTGCATGAACTTATACTATCAAGCTCGAGGTTTGAGATTCAATCCTCTCATCCCACATATTGTCAATTAATAATAATTTAGTCCTCATACATTCAATTTTATAATCATTTATTCTCTATCATGAAAAATCTCATTAAACTTAATTGACAATTTTGATTATGTAACAATTTAATTTTTGTAATTTATAGATAAATTGACCCATAATCAATTTGTTAATTTACATGTATAAAAAATTTTATTATACAAAGGAATCATTTAAACACATGTAAAGTTCTCCATTTCAATTGTTCCCTTCAATTTTTTTTTCTTTTTGAGTTGAATAATCTGTAGGGTAAAAATTTGAATTATCGCTATAAATTTTTATAGTCTAGATGGTCTATCATTGCATAAGAGCCTATAATAAAAGTCTATCAATGATAGACTTTGCTATATTTACAATTTTTTTAAAATGTTGCTATATATTTAGTTATTATCCCTAAAATTGCTGCTCGTTATAATTACCCTAATCTCAAATATCAAAATTTAGTATATATAATTTCACTAAATCTTAAAATTACTTCTTATAATTGTTTATGATGATTTTTTTTTTCATTTTTTTCTCGGTTAATATCATCTTTATACATTTTAGAAGTTTTTCTTTTAATGAAAATTATTTTTTTTATTTCATCTAATTTAATGAAAATTTTTAGAAATATTCTCATAGTGTACTTTCTTGCATGAAATCAATTTTGATGAAAATAGAAATCCTAAAATTAGAAACTTGAAAGTTCAAGACTATAATTGAACAAGAGATTACAAGAACCAAAATGATATCTTAACAGTTTTTTTAAAAAAAATCCTAAATTTTAGAGACATAAATTGATTTTGTTTCAAGAGTTTCATGTATCATTAAATTATTATAGGGCAAAAATACACTTTTGGCCCTAAGATTTGAAGCAGGTGTCTATTCCGTCTTTAAGGTTTAATAATAAGTTTCAATGATAGTTCTAAATGGTTCCAGAACTCATTTAATAATATTATTAAACTTCGAGACTAAAACTGCCCATTATTAACCTTTAGAATCAAATACACATTTATTTCAAAACTTTAGAACTAAAAATATATTTTGCAGATTTTTTTTTATAAATATATTTGTTCATTCCACTCAAAAATTAATCTTTCTTCCTTAAAAAAAGCGACTTTAATATTTATTTGGCCAAAATAAATAAATGAATGTGTGCATCACAGTATTAATTTTTTGTCAACATCTAAATATTTCTATCGATATTTCATATTTTGATAAGTTCGATATCGATATGAGGATGAATCGAGATTAATTGACATTTTATAGGTATTTTTATCAAATTTTCGTAAAATTAGGATTTTGATATTCTCGTAAAGCTGAGGGTCGGTAAGTAGCCTAATACGGTGGTGGGCACCACACCAATCATAAAGTGACGTGGTGTGTTTCCATTTGTCCAGACAAAAAAAAACAGAAAAAGGAGTCACACTCACACCACACGAGATGGGTACGAGCAGTGTAGGCTATCTATTTCTCCTTCCCAATTTTCCACTTTATAATTTATAAATATAAATTTATAATTATAACGACATTTCGAATCCGTGAAATAATTGCCGCGTCCTTCTCTCTGTATCTCACTTTCCTTTCTCTCTAATCCAAAATCCTTCTCTCTCTCTCTCTCTCTCTCAATTCTTCATCAATGGCGATTTCATTCCAAAGCTTCTTCCAAGAACGAAAAATCCCTTTTCTCTTCACTCTCTCACTCCTCCTCATTTGCTTTCTCATCCTCTTCTTCACCGATTCCTTTTCCCTCAACCCTCTCGTTCGTACTTACTCCTCTCTTCGATCCCCTTCTTTAATCCCCTCTTCTTCTTCTTCTTCTTCTTCTTCTTCTTCTTCTTCTTCTTCTTCTGGGGTTGATCTGAACCCATCTTCTGCAGATTCTCTTCTTCCTCACGATCTTGATTTCTCTTCTTCTTTGGCCGCCAATCTCACCTGGAAGCTCTGTGATGGGTCTGTGGCCGTCGATTTCATTCCCTGTTTGGATAACTTCAAGGCGATCAAGGCTTTGCAGTCGAGGAAGCACATGGAGCATCGTGAACGCCATTGCCCTAATCCCAGTCCGCGCTGTTTGATCCCTCTTCCCGTTGGTTATAAGGTCCCCGTTCCCTGGCCCAAGAGTAGGGACATGGTGAGCAGCTTCATTCTTTGCCAAGGTTTGTTGATGATCTTGTATTTTTTTTGGAGGATTTTCTGGGTTGTGCCCTGGGGATTTTTTGTTCTGTCCAAATTCAAATTGGGATTTTCTTGGCGAGTTTTGTTTTGTCTTGATGGGAACTTGTGATGATCATTGATTTTATTGAACGCCCTTTTGTTGTAGATTTGGTACGATAATGTTCCTCATCCGAAGCTAGTTGAATACAAGAAAGATCAACATTGGGTAGTTAAGTTGGGCGAGTATCTTAACTTTCCTGGAGGTGGTACACAGTTCAAGGATGGAGTTGATCACTACATTTACTTCATTCAGAAGGTCCATTTTCACTTATTTCTTCATTGAGTTCATCTATTTATGTGTCTTGTAGCTTAACTAGCTGATAGCAAGATAGTATTTATATGGTAGTTTAGGATATTCCAGTTTAGTAATCTATCTAGTCTGTACATCTTCCTCTGCCAGTATAATTTTGTATGAATGTCGGTTTGATTTTATATCACTTGACTGAATTTGGAACAGACATTATCGGATATCAAATGGGGGGATAACATCAGAGTTATTCTAGATGTTGGTTGTGGTGTTGCTAGCTTTGGTGGCTATTTACTGCAGAAGAATGTTCTTGCTATGTCATTTGCCCCTAAGGATGAACATGAAGCACAGATACAATTCGCTTTAGAACGGGGAATTCCCGCTACTCTATCAGTTATTGGAACTCAGAGGCTGACATTTCCAGACAATGCATATGATTTGATACATTGTGCACGTTGCAGGGTCCATTGGGATGCAGATGGTAGTATTTAATAAACTGAGTTTTATTTGTCAATAGTAATCAATTGATTTGTTTTGGAGAGCTTGACCTTCTTATGGAACTTATGGAAAAAATTGTAGGTGGAAAACCATTATTGGAGCTCAACAGGATTCTCAGGCCTGGAGGATATTTCATATGGTCTGCTACACCAGTTTATCGTGACGACGAAAGAGACAAAAATGTTTGGAATGGTTTGTGTTTTTGTTACAATATCTGTATTTTAGTTTCACATAACTCGTGAACGACATTGTTAAGATGGTTTGCATTGATAACTTACAGCGATGGTGTTGCTTACAAAGTCCATGTGCTGGAAGGTTGTGAAAAAGACTTCTGATTCATCTGGGGTTGGTCTTGTAATATATCAGAAGCCCACCTCGACATCTTGCTATGAACAGCGTAGCGAAAATGACCCTCCTATTTGTGATGAAAAGAACAATACAAATAACTCTTGGTAATTCGTGAAAATTCTTCTCAAATGTCTATACCCTTTGATTTTGGCTTCAACAGGGTGATATATGATAGATATCATCATGCGCAAGTTGTTGAATTCATGTTTATTATTTTTCCTTTTTCCTTTGGATAGGTATGTGCCCCTGGCTAGATGCATTTCCCAGCTTCCAGTGGATAGCAAAGGCCACTATTATAACTGGCCTTCGCCATGGCCGCAGAGACTAACTAGCAAACCTCCTAGCTTGTCGGTTGAACCAAGTGCTGAGGAGAAATTCGTGGAGGATACCAAACATTGGTCTACTCTTGTGTCAGATGTATATCAGGATAACATTGGAATAAACTGGTCGAGTGTCCGAAATGTGCTGGATATGAATGCTGGCTATGGAGGGTAAAACACTTACAAATAATGAATATAAGCATTGAGTTCCTTTTCTTGATCTGTAGTTTAGTTTGGTGAACTTGCTGTTTCAAGTCTTCTTTATATTATGGCAGACAGTAAGAATCCATTGTTTAGATAGTCTAGTATGATCCTAATTTAGCTTATTTTTAGTTATACTAATTTGGGAAAAAACCAAACTGTTCAACTCAGTCCAAATCTTATCAGTCTTTGTTCTTCTTGTGTTCTATTTAATTTAATAAGTTCAATTACATGCTTAACTTTTATATACTCCCTAATTTTCAGGTTTGCAGCTGCATTGATTGATCTACCACTTTGGGTTATGAATGTTGTCCCTATAGACGTACCAGATACTTTGTCCATCATTTTCGATAGAGGATTGATCGGTCTCTACCATGATTGGTGCGAGTCCTTTAACACGTACCCTCGAACCTATGATCTGCTACATTCCAGCTTTCTCTTCACATCTCTTAAGAAAAGGTAAGATATCGTATAATGCCAATACACTAATCATAACATCTCTACTGAATTATTGCTAGACTGAAAAGCTGAACCGGTTAAGTTATAGCATATTTGATGTTCTTATTAATCCTCACTATGGATTTAGAATCAACAAGGAGGAAATGATGTTGTAAAGGTTCGAACTTAGAAATTTTTGCTTTGGTATCCGGTTAAATTACAGTATATACATAAAAAAGCTTAAACCAATAGAGTGAAGCTGTTAAACGTACATACAATCTTTTATACATTTCTTGACAACCTCTAATACATAGATATGAACACTGTATTTTATCAAGTTATCATAGTTCTTCGTTTCTAAGTTTCGGCGACTTTGAATATCTTTTCAGATGCGACGTCGTAGCTACGGTTGTGGAGATGGATAGAATATTGAGGCCAGGCGGATATGTTTTGATTAAAGACAACATGGAGGCAATAAAGGTGATTGGTCCTATCTTTCACTCACTTCACTGGTCAGTTTCTGTTTATCAAGATCAGTTTCTTGTTGGAAAAAAGGGATTTTGGCGGCCATAGGCTCCCTCATACCAAGTGAGAAACAGATAGTTTGATAAATTTTAATTCTTTCCGTAGTTTTTTTTTTTTTTTTTTTACTCCGTTTCAATTAAAAGAAAATGCATACATATAACAAACATGAGAGATATTATACAACCTGCAGTGACTGTAGATTGTGTTTGATGTTAATATCTTGGAGTATGTAATGATGCATCGATATTGTTTTTGTAGCTTCTTTGAACAGATGCTGAATAATTTTAGAAAATTCTTTCTGATGTGATTCTTGTGCCTGTATATGTATGTATAATGGGTTTTAAAAAATATAATAATAATAATTTGGGCATTTCATCATTAGTTAGTTAGAATTTCGTTTTTTTCAACCACATAATATATGTCAATTGAGTTGTCTTCATATATTGATGTTAGAATTTAGTTGTTACAATTTTAGAAAGGTTATGATTATTCCAATATTACATCACTTAAGGATTAAAGCATCTATGCTCTCTCCAAAGGTCATTGGTTGAGTTGAAAGTTTCACTAAAAGATTGATTTGGGTTTTTTCTGCGACAACATATATATATATATATATGACATTCCAACACAAAATAATAGGAAATTTGACACAATCTAAAACTATATGGAAACATGACACAATTTTAATTTTTATCAATATCTATAATTAACTAGGTCTATCACTAATAAACCTATCAATGACAGATGCGTATATCATTGGTGGACTTATATAATAAACCTATCACTGATCGAGATCTATTAGTGATAGGTATTTATGAGTAATGGGTGTTTATTATTGATTGTTTTAATGCTCATTTGCTATTATGTTTGTTACTGGTACATCATATCAATAGATATAAATATGGTATATAATAATTGTATTTATTTACTTCATTTATTATTAGATGTTTTTTTTGTATGTTCGTTTTCTTTTAGGTTTATTATGGATATACATTATCACTAAAATAAAAATACTATACCAATGATATTTAACTAACTTTTTTTTTTTTGTCTATTTTTTATTATTTGCACAATCATTTGTTATTAAGTTTAGGTTAAATTGTAAATTTGACCCCTATAGTTTGGAGAAAGTTAGAATTTTGTCTCTATGGTTTATAATTAGAATTTAGTCACTATGGTTTGATAAAACCCTCATAAATAGTCTTCAATAGGGATTCGTTAGGGGGATATTATCAAACCATAGGGACTATTTATGGAGTCTTAACAAATCATAACAACTAAATTCTAACTTTCAAAATAGACCAAATTCTAGCTTTCTCTAAACTATGGGGACCAAATTTACAATATAACTTTATGTTTTCACTAATATACTATATTAATAGAACTAAAAATGATGTATCAGTGATATTTGAAATTATCTTACATTGATTTATCGGATCAATTAATTAGAAGATAAATTTGTGGTATTTAACTTTTATTTTCTATTAGTATTTTTGAAACTTTTGAAAATTCAAAGGTATTTTTGACACAAAATGCAAAATTCAGGAACATTTTTATAATTTAGCTTATGTTTTATTAGGTCTATGATTAACATATCATATTAATAGATACAAAAAGAAGTATATTACTATTATTTTTATTTGATTTATCAGTAATTATTTACATGTTTCTTTACCATTAGATATATCATTAATCAACATAAAAATTATTTTTAAATGATAAATATCTTTCGACAATATAAGCCTAAAAGATGGTGATAGATAAAAAAAAAATGATTGGTGATAGACTATTAAAATATACTCTGTAAATGACATACAAAGATAGACCCTATATAATTATAAATTTTACCATATTTGCTAATTATTAATTTGTGTGGCATGTATACAAAAATATTGGTACTTGTTACAATTATCTTCTTCTTCATTTTTTTTTTTTTTTTTTTTTTTTTTTTTTTTTAATTTTTTTATGTAATATAGATGTCCACTACACGAAAATTCATCTACTATAACTTTTTGATATGCTATGAAAAAGTGAGATAAAAAATAGAGATGGGAAGGTTGGCTTTTAAAAAAAAAATTGTGCGGCCTTACGTCCTTCCTCTCACCATCTAAAGGATGCTTCTTCTTAAAACTATGTCACTCTTCCTACCAATCTTCGCCAAACATTCTAGTCTTAATATTTCCAAATTCTGAAATCGATTGGACTTTTTATTTTTATTTTTCTAAATATTGTGGTTTTACGTTGAATTAGAGGAACCAACATGCCTCTTTTCAGCACGAACTTTTTTTAATTTTTTTTTAAGTAACCTACTTTTAAATCTAATATTTTATTGGATGTTGTGAGCAGAAAAAATAGTGCATGTTTGGAAAATGAGAAGATTTCTATAGGCTATTATTTAATTGGAATGATTAATTTCTCATAAAAACAACTTAATTTTGGAGTTATGGTAAGGAATTGAACTGGTCTAAATTTGTGACTAGTTATGAAAATTTTGAAGTTTTGGTTTCAATGGAATGTTAAATTCTGAAATTCTAGTATGTACCATATTTCAATATAAAAACGAGTGAAAAAGAGTGAATATATAGAAATTGAACAAAAGCTTTTCCTTTCACATATATATATATTTTTTTTTTATGTTTTACGAGGAAGTGATGAGAGATACGGATACAAAACTAATTTCACTAAAAAAAAATGACATAAACAAATCAAAGCCTACAAATGTCAAAGAATGATGAAAATTTCTTTAGTTTATATAAATGAAAGTGTTAATGATATTAAGAAACTCCCTTTACTGTAGTAGGAAGTGATAGTTAAAAAACTATTTAAAATTTCAAAGCTATGAATTATAATTATAAGAAAAAAAAATGTAATTGGATGATTGAGTTGAAGCTGATTGGAAGGAGCTGGGAAGAAGATGGCATCAGAAGTCCTCTTGGAAGAGAAGTTCTTCACCAAATCATCACACATTAAAGGCTGCCTGAATAACATCCAGTGAAAGAGACCGAGACCGATGCTGCCAGCCAAATGAGTGAAAACAGGATTGGGAGTGCTGATAATAGAGAACCACTCCATTCCTTCAGGATCTCCGATCTTCGATACCACGAAAAACCTTGGTACTATGAACAAATTTCCAACTTTCACTCTCGTTTCCAAATCCTTCTTCCCGTCCATTCCTACAACCTCCACTCTTCCGCTGCCTTTCACAATATAAGTCACTTGCAGCGCCGAATCACAAGAGAATCCAGGTGAGCACATCACACTTCTGTCCAATCGGACCAAATCTGCTCCCAATCCTACCTTCCCTACTAACGGTAGATTCTTCGAGTTCAAAACCACAACTCGTCCTCCGTTCTTCACATCCACATCTAGTGGCACCTCCTCGCAGTTCAGCGCCATTCTATTTCTATGCTCATTCTTCGCCTTTGGCATCTTTGTTCCTTCCTTCAACTTCACAATTTCGGTTCCAGTTTGGTTTTTCACTAGAGATTTCACTGACGCCTCGTCCATATCCTAGGCTTGCCCTACGAACTCCATGGAGAAGCCAGTGAAGATTCCATTGGAGTCGGTTAGGAAGAAGTTAGTGAACTTGCCCAATTTGTGAGCCTTTGATGTGTTGCCTAAGAATAGAACCACCAAATCAATGGTTTCTTTGTTGAACCACCATGTCACCACGCCGAATGGAAGAGCGATCACATCTCCTTTCTTGATTGCGATCACCTTTTCCTCCGATTCTGGTAGAATTATTCCGGCTACTCCATTGCCTGAAACATTTTGCTCATCAGTTAGATCGAAATAAACACTGAAAATAGATTTAAACGAATTTGAAATTCACACAAAGTTAAATCGCATTAAAAAAAATACCTTGAAAAACATAAGCAACCTTGGCGGAATCTGAGTAGTAAGGGAGAGCAAATCCATTCTTTTCGAGGGCGAGTTTGGAGGCGCCAATATTTCCTTCATGAAGCATGGCAAGCTCCTTGGGAGACCAAGAATAATAGGAACCTCATCACCACTATAGATCTTCTTCGGCAATTGAGGGGTCAAATCGATGTCCATAGCTATAGAAAAGAATTAGAAGAAAGCTTAAATGTGTTTAGAGATTGAATTGATGATGAAGATTGGGGAGTGATTTGTGAAATCTCAACACCCAATTCCTATAGGATTAGGAAATTTGTTACCGTTCCTTGTTTGTTTTCAAAAGGAGCTCAATTCGAACAAGTTTCAAATTCAAACATCAAATTTGATCAAAAGTGTATCACACGAGAATCCATTATTTATATGATTCTTTGATAAAAATAAATCACAAAAAATGGTATGTTGCTGCCATTTTGAAACGATTAAAGATCACCGAATTAATGTCTAAACTCAATGATTCAAGGCAAGGATAAAGGATTCCGGAACAAGTAAAAATCTTTTTCAATTGTCTCAATAACTAAACTAGATCAGAATGAAGAATCGAAATAAATTCTAAAGGAGACAGACAAAAATAAAGGGGTTAGAGACCGCTCAATAAATGAAATGCTTAAGCTTAAGGATTGTTTTCCTTTGAGTGAGAGTTATCCAACTTGAGTTATGGGGATAAGAATGAGTTTTTTTTTTCAAAAAAGAAACAAAAGAATAAGAAAAAAGTATTTAAATCATAGTCTAATTGATTTAATAATCTATGGATCTATTTGAGATTAATTAGAATTCTATACATAACTTTTGAATTTCCTCGAGCCGTACGAGGAGAAAACTTCTTATACGATTCTAGGGGTATTGTTAATTTACATCTATCCCAATGAGCCGTTTATCGAATCATTGCAATTGATGTTCGATCCCGAAGAGAAGGAAGAGATCTTCGTAAAGTGGGTTTTTATGATCCGATAAAGAATCAAACCTATTTAAATGTTCCTGCTATTCTATATTTCCTTGAAAAGGGTGCTCAACCTACAGGAACTGTTCATGATATTTTAAAGAAGGCAGAAGTTAATCAATAACCGAAATTTCATTAATATTAATGGAATAAAAAAAAGAGGGTGTGGATAACTTGTATATAGCTTTGGCTAACCTTTTCTTTAGTATTTCCCCCTCTCTTGTTCTATTCATACTATACACTTATTACCTTAAAATTCCATCTTCGATAACGACAAAAGATATTTTTATTTTATTAATATAAATTGATCTAAGATGGATAGAAAAAAGATCAATCAAGTGACTAAATGAACTAATGGGTTCTATACGATATATTATAAATAAAAATTTGTACATTATCTCATCAGTACATTACCTCATCAATGGAGTGATTTTGTTGCAATTTTCTGAATAAATAAAAAAGGGGATTAAGTTTTTTACTTATTTATATTTATGGTATAAATATCTTAACATAACTCTCGCCCACACTCTTACTCATTTTAGGAAAACTATATGCAATTTTTATCTAAATAAATATATTTTAAAAATATTTAATGTTTTTATTATAATTTTAATACAAAAAAAAATTTTAAAAATAAAAAAAAATTAACTAATTATAAATTAGAAGTGAATTGAGAGTCGAGGCGAGGACGAAGATGGGATTAGATTGGGGCATGGAAGATTTTTGTACGTTAGTATCGTTAAAGTTCAAAAAGGTTATTATTTTCTTATCCATATATAATAAATTAAATAAAAACGAATAATTCATTTATTAAATTTCTAAAATTATAAAAAGATATTAAATTAGAAGAAAAGGAAAAATAACATAATTTCTAACCTTTTAAATCACCGTTAAGAATTTTAAATTAAAATTACTTTACAAATATTTAAGATGTTATAAGTAATACTAATTTGTTACGGTACATGCAACTATTTCGTAAAGTAATTTATAATGTAACTCAATTCCAAAAGTTGAAAAAAATACAATTTACATATGAGAGAGGTTAAATTAAACTGATTGAAGAAAATAACTTGAGATTAAATTTTAGTTTATAAGTAATTAATTAATTAATTATCATTATAGCTAACAATTTTTTTTAAAGAAATCATTATAATTTAATTAATAATAGCTAAAATATAGGGAAATTTTTAAAAATAGAAAAACAAGGGAAACTATTTACACAAAATAACAAAATTTTTAAATTCTTGTGATAGATGCTGATAAAAGTCTATTAGAGTCTATCAGTAATAAAAATGATAAAAGTCTATCGCTAATAGATGCTGATAAAAGTCTATTAGAGTCTATCAGTAATAAAAATGATAGAAGTCTATCGCTGATAGATGCTGTAGAAGTCTATCAATGTCTAGTCTATCAGTATTTTTTTTTGTTACTTTCTGTAAATAATTTGACATTTTTTTTATCGGTAAAAATTTCTCTAAAATATATTATATTATTAAAATAATATAAATGAAACATGACAAAAGAGGGAACTAACTTTGAAGATGCAAGAAAAAAATGAAAAATCGAAAAAAAATGCTTAAACCGACTAAAATAGCTGGATTTGGCGGTTTCGAGTTGAAAACATATAGAACAAAAAAAAAAAAAAAAAATTGTCGATTCAGGTTAGAAAAAAAATAGAAATCTAAACTGACTCGTAAAATATATATAATAAGCGTTGATAGTTAAATCAAAAAGCACTTTGGTTAGATTGGTGGGAAGATGCGCCGATCTGAGTGATTTGGGTGACGTGGTTTCTTATTGAACTTGGTTCAGTTTTGGTTAGATATTAATCACAATTTATAGCAACAACCATTTTTGTAAACTTTACACTTTTTTTTTTTTCCTGTTTTGGTCATTTTAATCTAATTACAATTTTAATTTTTAATTCATTATTATTTTATTTTGATAATCGCAATCTAATTGCAATTCTAATTTTTAATTAATTGTTGTTTTAAAGTAGTCAACTAATAAAAAAATATATATGATATAAATTTAGTAGATAATAAATTTTGGTTTAACTTTTAGTTTTTACTTAGTTAATTATAATTTGAAAGAAAATCATATAGAATGAGTTGTGAGAGTAAAAATAAATCATCTCATTTTGCCCATTTATTTATTTACTAGTTGGAAATGCACGTGGCTTAAAATGTTTATAACTTAATTTTTATGACAATTTAACTTTGAGATGTTTTCAAATACAGCAAAATAAACCAAAATATTTACAAAGATAAAAAAATGTCACTGTCTATTAATACACATATAGATGTCTATTAGTGTCTATTAGTGTCTATCACTAATAGATGGTAACATTTTGCTATATTTGTAAATATTTTCAACAGTTTTACCATTAAAGATAATTTTCCTTTAAATTTTGATTGAATTTAATTCGTAAATTTTTATTATTAATTTAAGTAACTAAAGAAAATAGTATCTAAAAACTAAGTGTTTCTTGTTTTAAGTCAATTTATAATGTAAATGAAATGTATTAGACTTGGTAGAAAATTTTGAGACATAATTTTTAACAGGGAAATAATTTTTTTTTGAATAAATATACTTATAATTAAGTTTAACTTTAAATTTGAAGTATTTGACATGAAATTTAATTTTAAAATATAAAAAGTTTGAAAACTATAAAAATATGTGGATGAATAAAATTAAATTACATATAAGGTAACTAAAATAAGTCTATGGATTCTCAAAACTCCATTTTGACATAATTCAATATTATTTTTACAAAGCATTAAAACTTTTCATTTCCATTTTCCTTGAAGAAGTTCAATTTCTCGTGTAAGAGAAACCATCTCTGCGATATTTTAAAAATAAAATTTAGGTAGAAGGAAAACAAAAGAATTTGTGTTTTATTTATTCAATGAAATGACATGTTATAATTTCGAAAGTGCTATAGAAAGTCTATGATAGCCTTTTTTTTAATGGTTCGTATGCGATATTTGTTATAGTGACCTTTATTTTTACACTTTTTTACTATTCAAAATCAAATGTAGTGCAATTATTTGCATCGATAAGCTAGCCTTATATATATATATATATATATATATATATATACACACACACCATTGATCAAATATGTCCATATGACTTCTAGTTTTGCACCATAGGTGTATATGAGAGAGAAATTGTAAAAATACTTCAATCTTTTTATTAAATGATTATGAGGAAGCATGCTCATTTATAATACCAGTCTAATGTGTAAACCAAGTATATAAACTAGCAGCAACACAATAAGAGAATATCAAAATATTATGCAAAATCAATAACAAAAGAAGAAGAGGAGAAAGTAGATGCACAAGTATTTATGGTGGTTCAATCCCAATAAGGGATCTGCATCCACTGTTGAAAGGCCATTAACAACTTCATTATCTCAGCAGCAGCATAAACAAAGTTATACACAAACACTCTTCTGTAATAACTCTCTCAACACAATAGAAAGACCAAGAATGAGTTCACTCTCAAGAAAAACTCTCAATGAATATCACTCTAGCCCATAAGAGAAAGAAAAATACACCCCAGTGTTTTACACTCTCAGACTCTATTACTCTTTGAAAAGAAGAAGAAGAATTACCCTCACCACTAACCGAAAAAGCAATGGAAAAAACCATTACACCCTCTGCTCCACAACAAACTCTGACAATACTCCCAACAAGCTCAACGGCTTGTACATGTGTAGTTTTTGCAGCTTTAATGTTGGATCCAACCCACTGAAAGAAGCCCAACAATCTACCTCCTACTAGAGTAGACGTGAGCTGAAAAAAGGGTTTGGGCTTTTCATAACAACAAGAGGCCCAAAAAACTTGATGCAGTAAAGAGTTAAAGCCCAAAATGAACAAAGTAATTAGGCTAGCAAACGAGAAATCCAACAATTCTCCACCTTGCTAGAGTAATTAGAGACCAACTACTCTGAGATAACAGATAACAACCTTTCCTACTTCAGTAAGTAACTCACAAAGGACCAACCTTGAGAGTTTTTAAACAACTCTCAAGCTTGTGTGCTGGAACCGATTTCGTCAATGCATCAGCTGCATTTTTTGTTGTGGAAATCTTCTCCAACCTTATCTTACCTTCTGCTATCACATCTCTGATAAAGTGAAACTTGACATCTATGTGTTTTGCCCTTTCATGATATGTCTGATTTTTAGATAAAAACACTACACTTTGACTATCACAGTGTACAACAACATTAGCCTTTAGACAAACACCCATCTCTTCTGTCAATTCACACAACCAGATAGCTTTTTTAAAAGCCTCTGTCAAGGCCATATATTCAGCTTCTATAGTTGAGAGTGCTACCACTGTTTGCAGTGATGATTTCTAGCTCACAGTGCTCCCAAATAAGGTAAAAACTAGCCCTATCAAAGACATGCGCCTATCTTTATCAGTTGCATAATCTGCATCTACAAAGCCTGTTTGATGCTCTTTATCAACTTGCTGTTTTGAGTATATAAGACCATAGGTCAGGGTGCCTTTGACATATCTCATCAACCACTTTACTGCTTGCCAATGTTGCTTCCCCGGATTTGACATGTATCTGCTCACAACACTCAAACCATGTGCTAAATCTGGTCTTGTACAGACCATGAGATACATCAGACTACCAACAACATTAGCATAAGGGACTGATTCCATATACTCCACCTCCTCTTCAGATTGTGGTGAGTCCTTTGAGGATAGTTTGAAATGATTTGCTAAGGGTGTAGAGACAGACTTACAATCATTCATTCTAAATCTTTTAAGCATCTTAGAACAATAAGATTCTGGACTCAGTTTCATTATACTAAGTTTTCTGTCTCTCATAATTTCAATACCAAGTATCTTCTTTGCTAGCCCTAGATCTTTCATTTCAAAAGCTCCCTTTAGATCATCTTTCAACTTGTTTATCTCATTTCTATTAATGCTAGCAATCAACATGTCATCCACATATAATAGGAGATAAACAGAACTACATCCCTTTGATTGTCTAAAATAAACACAGTGATCTAAGTTGCTTCTAATAAAGCCACAAGATAGCATAAAAGCATCAAATCTAAGGTACCACTGTCTAGGGCTTGTTTCAGTCCATATAAAGACTTTTTGAGAAGACATACCTTATTTTCTGTGGATTTATTGATGAAGCCAAAGGGTTGTTGCATATAGATGGTCTCATTGAGACTTCCATGAAGGAATGCGGTTTTGACATCCATTTGGTCCAGCTCCATGTTTATTTCAGTTACTAATGACAGTAGCATTCTGATCGATATATGCCTTACAACTGGTGAAAAGATTTCACCATAGTCCACTCCTTCCTTTTGGTTGTACCCCTTTGCTACCAACCTAGCTTTATACCTTGGAGCTTTTGTGTCTTCAATGTTTGGTTTTAGTTTGAAGATCCATTTGCACTCAATCAATTTCTGATTTACAGGTTTATCTACAAGCTCCCAAGTCTGATTTTTAAGAAGTGAATTCATCTCTTCTTGCACAGCTAGATTCCACTTCTCACATTCGTTTGAAGAGACAGTTCTTCATATGTGAGTGGTTCACCATCACCGTCTTCAAGTTCTGCACTAAAGGCATAGTACACAAGGTCAGCACTTGCATACCTTGTTGGTGGTTTGATCTGTCTTCTCTTTTTGTCTCTTGCAAGATTGTAGTTCTCTAAATCTTATGTCTGAGGAAGCAAGTTCTCATCTACCTTCACCTGAGTGTCACTCACTCCAGGTATGTCAACTACTACTGTCTTGGATGTTGAAGAAACATCTATCTCTGATGCTATGACTTCATTTCTTTGTGAATCTTGATCATCCTCTGATTTAGACATTGCAAAAGTAATATTTTCTTCATCAAAGGTCACATCTCTGCTGACAATGCACTTTTCTTCTCCTTTTTCGATGCACCATAGCCTATAGCCTTTAACTCCTTTAAGATAGCCTAGAAAAAGATATTTCTTGGCTCTGTTATCAAGTTTACCTTCTTTATTGTGTGCATAGGCTACACATCCGAAAATCTTGAGATTGCTCAAATCTGGAGGATGTCCAATCCATTTTTCAATAGGAGTCACAAAATCAATGGCTGAAGATGGACATCTATTCACAAGATAGGTTGCAGTCTCCAATGCTTCTCCCCAAAAAATTCTTGGTAGATGAGCATTTGACATGAGACACCTGACTCTCTCGAGAAGAGTCCTGTTCATCCTTTTTGCAAGGCCATTTTGCTGAGGTGTTCCTCTCACTGTTAAGTGTCTCTGAATCCCTTCATTTTCACAAAAGGATTTTGAACTCATTGCTTAAAAACTCCATTCCATTGTCAGTCCTTAGAGTCTTTATCATCTTTTCAGTTTGTTTTTCAACTAGTGTCTTCCACTCACCAAACTTTCTGTAAGTTTCATCTTTGGATCTCAGCAAGAAAGTCCATACCCTCCTTGAGTAATCATCAACTGTTGAGAGGAAATATCGAGCTCCTCCCATGGTTGGTGTTTGCTCAGGTCCCCACAAATCAGCATGGACATATTCAAGGATTCATTTTGTAGTATGTGCTCTTTTTCCAAAAGAAACTTTTGTTGCTTTTCCATAGATACAATGCTCATAAACACCAAGAGTACCAGTTGAGATATTACCAAGTAACCCTTGTTTGTGAAGATGTTTCAGCCCAGATTCACTAATATGACCAAGTCTCTGATGCTAGAGATTGAACTGATTTTGGTCTTTCTGAGATGCAAATGATGAAGAACCTGTCACTGTGCAACCTTTCATGATGTATAAACCATTCTTTAATTTCCCTCTGATCTTTACCATAGCTCATTTCACAATCTTTAAGATTCCATCTTGCAACTTAATCATATATCCTGCAATGTCAAAAACACCAAGAGACAACAAGTTTCTTTTCAAGTCAGGTACATATCTAATAGAAGTTAATTCCCTGATTTGGCCATCAAACATTCTAACTTGTACGGTGCCTATTCCAGTTACACTGCATTCATGATGATTTCCAAGTAATACTTTTCCACCATCAATTTGTTCAAACTGTTGAAACCAATGTCTGTTAGGACTCATATGAAAAGAGCAACCAGAGTCTAAAATCCATTCAGAACCTAAATGTCCTGCAGAAACTGTTAAGACTTCAACAACATCATAGTTTTCAGTGACATTTGCATTGTGATTTTCATTTTCTTTCTTGTTTTCTGTTTTTCTTTTGTTTTTGAGTTCAAAATAGTTCTTTCTAATGTGTCCTTCTTTGTGGCAATAGAAACACTTCCTGACTTTTCCTTGAGATTTTGAGTTGCCACGACCATTCCCCCCATTCGACTTCTTTTCTGATCTACCTCTTGCCATTAAAGCTTTTGGTTCTTTCCCTTAACCTTCTTTAACTCTAGTTCTCTAGATCTAAGGGCATTCAAAACAATATCCATTGTTAAACTATCTCTACCATATTTAATTGCCATTTTAATCTCACTATATGAGTCTGGGATAGAGTTTAACAAAATGATAGCCTTATTTTCATCTGACATTATCTCTTCAATGTTGCTTAGGTCCAAAAGGATGCGATTGAAGTTATCTAAATTATGTTCCAGGTCTTTAGTAGGATCCATTTTGAAACCAAAGAATCTCTCCTTTATATACAACTTATCTGTAAGGGATTTTGTGAGATATATAGCATCACGTTGAGTCCATACCTCCTTTGCTGTTTTAGCTTCAGGAATTTGTCTCAACACATTATCAGCAAGGTATAGGATGATGGTGTTGAAGGCTATCTCCTTCATTTCTTCGATTTCCTCAAGCTTCAAAGTTGCAGTGAGGTTAATCGTTTCATCAAGGGCCTTTGCCACTTTCTGTTGCACCAGAAGAGCCTTGATCTTCTTCTTCCACAATGAGAAGTCTCCCTTGCCATCAAATCTTTCTATCTCAAATTTAGCTGCCATGAGAGATCACTTATCCCGAATAGACAACACTGACTCTGGAGCTCTGATACCAAATTGTAAACCAAGTATATAAACTAACAGCAACACAATAAGATAATATCAGAATATTATGCAAAATCAATAACAAAAGAAGAAGAGGAGAAAGTAGATGCACAAGTATTTATAGTGGTTCAATCCCAATAAGGGATCTACATCCACTGTTGAAAGGCCATTAACAACTTCATTATCTCACCAGCAGCAGCATAAACAAAGTTATACACAAACACTCTTCTGTAATAACTCTCTCAACACAATAGAAAAACTAAGAATGAGTTCACTCTCAAGAAAAACTCTCAATGAATATCACTCTAGCCCATAAGAGAAAGAAAAATACACCCCAGTGTTTTACACTCTCAGACTCTATTACTCTCTGTGAAGAAGAAGAATTACTCTCACCACTAACCGAAAAAGCAATGGAAAAAACCATTACACCCTCTGCTCCATAACAAACTCTGACAATACTCCCAACAAGCTCAACGACTTGCACATGTGTAGTTTTTGCAGCTTTAGTGTTGGATCCAACCCACTGAAAGAAGCCCAACAATCTACCTCCTACTAGAGTAGACCTGAGCTGAAAAAAGGGTTTGGGCTTTTCATAACAACAAGAGGCCCAAAGAACTTGATGCAGTAAAGAGTTAATAATTTTCTATTTAATGATGATTGATCCAAATTGTATTTAATGATTATTATAGGACATGTAAAATTTTTTAATATACATCCAATATATGATACTACATCAAATAATTTTTGGTGTAGTAGTGGTTGACACGGTGAAGCATTTGAATTCCCTATGTTGCAAATGCAAAGGATATCTGGCCTGTCATATTCTTCCACGAAAAGCTTCGTCGTAGTACAATTTCGACGATTACAAAAATAAAAGACCATTCTTTTGTCCTCATGACCTATTTGTATAAATATTGTGTGGAAGCTTTCACCTCGACACGTTTTTGCTCGTGATCGCTCCCAATACGTCGACCGGATGCTCGAGCATAGCATAGCCATGTCAATCACTCTTCAAATTAGAATATAACTTAAAAGTTCATGTACATATATGATATTCATAATCCAATTTGCGTATAAAATGTATATATGTAGTAGCAACAAGTTCTATTTTAGCTTCTTTTGCATGATATTATTTTGTGATTTTTTTTAAAATTTAAATTAATAACTATGTTGATTTAAGCTCTAAACTTTTATAAGTATATTGATTTAGTGCATTTCTTAAAATTTCATTTAATTTAAAAGTGTTAATGCATAATTCTCACACATATATAAGACTTAATAAAATTTAAAAAAAAAAAAGCAGGAATCAAATAGAAATAACAATTTTTCAATCTATCTCGTATTCCTTGCATAATTTTTCTTACTACTTGGTGAGATTTCAAATTTTGAACTGATTTAAAATGGAATTTAAGTGAAAATCGGTATAAATCACTATTAAAGGAAATAAGTATTTAGGATTTAAATTAATTATTAATTTGAATTCTTAATTGATAAAATTCCTAGAGTTTATGGGTATAAATTAGATTGATTTTTTTTCATTATTTTTTTTTAAAAAATCATTTTTAAAAACTATGATCATATAAACTTAAATGTTAACATTTTACGGAAAAAAATAAATAAATGTTTAAATTGTGAAGTGGGCAGATATCAATTTATGCTTCTAAACTTTGGAGATTGTATTAATTAAGACCCGAAATTAATAATTATATCAATTTAAACTTTGAACTTTTGTAAGTGTATCACTTTACACCTTTTAAATTTCGTTTAACTAATATCGTGTGAAGCTTATGATTTGAGTTAATTAAACTCCTAAATATTTGTAAGTCAATCATAATCGTCCATGCATTGATTCACAAATGTGTAGACATCTTTAAAGGTCTGTTTTGTAAAATGAATGGTTAGAGTAAATGCATGGAAAATTTTCAAAAAAATTCTGACTAAGAGTCTACATTAATTCATTTAATAAAATTTAGAGATTTAATAGATACAATTATAAGTTTAACATGAATTAAAAAAATATATAATAAAATATATAAATTAACATATTTATTTCCAAATTTAAATGGATACCATTTTTAATTAATATTTAAATTGATTCAACCCAATGCAAATTCATCTTTTCACCAAAGAAACTAAAACTAAGGCAACGGAAGCATTTAGCAATGGTAATCTCACCCAGAGTTTTACGTAAACTTCCGTGTTTTCATTTCAACATTTGGTGGTAGCACTGTTTTAGTTTTGGTAGCACAGAAATTCTTGTACCTTCCGAGTAAGTTTATCGCCCTTAGTGTCGTCCATGCATATAGCTCAGTAGCTATGGCGCGCACAATCCGTTAGTTATTAGCCGAAGCCAAACGAAACTCCACTCCACTTCGCTTCTTCTTCTTCTTCTTCTTCTTCTTCTTCTTCTTCTTCTTCTTCGATCTTCTGGTTCAAGAGTTTCAAGTTCCAACACCAGCAGAAAGAAGAGTTTCATCGACAATGTTTTACTCGCATCAGCTTCTGGCACGCAAGGCACCTCTCGGCCAAATCTGGTAAAGCCGATTTGAATGCGTTTTTTTAATCTGAATAATAAGTATGAATCAATCGAAACTCCATTTGGTTGCTCGTTGTTTCTTGTTTAAGTTACTTCAGAGTAGATGTGGATGTTGTCGATGTATCGATAGATTAGACGAATTGTATTTTTGTGTGTTTTGATGTTATCTGTCCTTTTTGTGGATCTATACTACTAAGGATGGCTGCAACAATGCACGCGAAGATTAATCGGAGAAAGCTCGATAAGCTAAACATAATCAAAATTTGGTAATGGAAAAACAGATAATGGAGCTAAGTTTCTTCGATTTTTGAGTGTTTGTTTAGTTTTGATTTTTGTGCGGGATTTTGTAGTGAGGAGATTTTGAATCCTTCGGTTCCTATGGCTCTAAGACTCTCGGGGATTCTCATGGGTAATCGTCCTTCTAGTTATTGGTATTTTCCAGAATTTTAACGCTCTATTTTTCATCTCAGTAACAGATTTGTGTCTCTCTGTTTCATTATTCTCAGGTGGTGTTGTCATTGTCTATGAACGGAAAGTTAAAATTCTTTACGGTAATCTTCTAATCACTTTTTTATGAAGGAATATATTGATTTAGTGTTCAAATGCTGTCTCTGAATGATTGCGCATTTGTTTGTTTGTTTTTTTTTTCGTTTTATCACAGAGGATGTAACTCGCCTTCTGGTTGAGATAAACGAAGCATGGAAGGTGAAAGCAGCTCCAGAGCCAACCGTCATTCCCAAAGGAAAATCTCTCGCCAAGTCCGTCATTAATTTCCTTCTCTTAACAGTAATGCATGATCATTTAATTATTCATTTACTTCGGAAAGGAATGCGTGTGCATTTGAGAATATGAATAACTTGAATAATGGTCCGGGTTGCTTCTGGGTCCAAAATAAGATGGGTCCTTGTGGATTAAGATAGTGATTTCGGCTCGGGATTTTCATATTTCCATAGTCCAAAGTAAGATGAGCTTGGGGCGGATTAAGGGGGTGATTTTGGCTCTGGATATTTCTGGTTATGATTTTCATACGTCCACATTCCGAAATAATTAAGATAAGTTTTTTTTTTTTTTTTTTTTTTTTAATATGTTCTTCATACGTTCACTGTCCAAAATGTAACATGAGATCGAGAAAGGTTGAGAATGTGATTTCGACTCTGAATTTGTTTGGTGATGATTTTCATATGTCCACAGTCCAAATAAAATGATTTGGATCTGATTTAAGAGGGTGATTTCGGTTCTGAATTCGTTTGTTTATGTAAAAATATGTTCACAGCACAAAATATGATGAGTATACGGTCGGTTAAGAAGGTTATCTTGATACTGAATTTATTTGGTTACAATTTATATATGTTCACATGTATTCAGGAAGGAGGCTGTTACAAGGCCTGAGGAGGATCTGAACGACGTTTCCTACAACATCTCTCCAATGAGGTTTCAACAAACCGCATTTTTTACTATGGTAAGTCGTAGAAGAGAAGGGCATTATTTTGGGTTCAACAGTTTAAAGAAAGATATAAATTTCATGTCAGTCCAGAGCACTGTAAAGTGGAATTGGTAGATTTTAATCCTAATAAGTTGCGCTAAGATTGATTTACAAGAAAGACAAGCATAGAATTAATTTGTTGGATATTGGCTTAGTAGGGAACTGATTTATTTTGTCAATTATCACACTATTTCTATGTTCTCTGAAACAAATTATAGGTAGCAATTTTTTTTGGGCTAGTTTTTAGTTTTTCAATTACCAATTATTAATTAATAGACCTTTCTGCGTTTGCAGCGGCTTGACAGTGTAGATGAACCATATATCAATGACAAAACAGTGGAAGATGATCCGTCACAAAACTTCCATCAAAGTTTTATTCTGTCCCTTGAACTCACTTCTTACTCATTTTCTGCATAATTATGAAATTCATGATGCATTCTACTTCTACCTACTAAAGATCTTGGTTGTTTTTTTGCTCAGCTGATGCTGAAAATATAACCTTAATCGAGCGTTTTGATATGTATCGATCAAATACAGATACATTCGATCGGTTTGAAAGGTGAATTATTTACTTGCATGGACAGAACTTTGCAGTTATCTATATAATTTCTTTACCATCTTCCTACTTTCCAAATATTTGAGCCGGCAAACTTATGTGTTAATTGGAGCTCGTAACATACACTATTCCAAATTCATGAAGCTCTCACTTGCTCTGTAGTGTGATAATTCAACTCGTTATTTGAAATGCTTCTGAGGTGAAATGGTAAACAAAGAAAAGAAGGAACAACGTCAATTTCTTGTGCTGGATTTGTAGATTTGATATTGAAGAGGACGAGGATACACAACCAAATTTTGCATCTGTAGATCAAACACAAATTCCAGATACTTTTATACCTTCCCCTCCTCCTCAAGACAAGTATCCAGAAGGTAATATACATTATCATGATTCGGTACTTAAAATGCTTTCAACTGCATCATGCATGTATTCCATATTCATAAATTATAAAAACATGCAGTTTCTAAGTTCAATCTACTCATCCGTCATTTATTGGTTTTATATTTTGGAGTTGTTCATGTCAAATATGAACTTTTACTTTGGGAGCAATAAAATAAATGTGACCATATGAACGTTTCATGTACTTGTTTTTTTTTTCAAACTCATACTTGAGGGACGGAAAGTTATAAATAGTCTCCACTCTTCTCTTTTTCTTATCTTCTTCCTTTTAATATCTTTTCCAGATCACATTCTACTATATTTTCACTTGATGAAAAAATATATCAGACTAGTCGATGGAAACTTAGTACTAAGTAGCTTCTTGCTAAAACAGACTACTCTATTGATCTTTTCAGAAAAGAAAATTGCTATGATTCATCCTACCAACTGAAACTCACAACTTGATGTAACTTGCTACTACATTCCAAAAGAAGTTTCATCTTTGAATGTCAATTCTAGAATATATATCACGTTTTTATGCATTTTCTTACCCTTAGGTCCTCCTGATGCTGAAGTCCAGGACCAACATCCTGAACGCAATGTTAATCAGCCAGCCTATGAATCCAAGGAGCTTAGACAGGTATTCTACTAGTTTGATTGATAAAGAGTAATTTAATTACACAATGCAGGCTTAACCAGACAATGGAGTGTATCCATTCGACACCAGGTGGAGCAGGTGGCAAGAAAAAGGAAAACAAAAAGAACAGCAGCCTCTTTGATGGACTTTGAACAGACCATCATTCCTGGACACATATACCAATCTTGGCTGAAAGATGTCTCTGATCTAATCTCTAGAAGAGGAAGAAAGAGAAAGGTTATTAGTCTCCAACCTGTAGTTCTCATTTTTTCTGATATTCTATGTTTTAGTGGATTTAGATCATGAGTACACTTCTGAACTATTCATTTATTATCTTGAAAAGTTTGCTCGCATAAGAGTGTGATTGAATATTAACTGCAATGGTATATCTTAGATGAGTGATGTCTGTGATAAGATTGATATTGCAGAAGATAACAAAAACTACCATTAAGTTAATAATATTAAAACAGTTTCATGTTCTTTTGTAGCAGCGGACAGGTGCAATGTCCACTATGAAGATAGCTACTCTCATGGATCTTCCTCCTGTGGTGTTAAGTGAACGCTTATTCACAGATGGAAGTAGAGATGTCTACTATCCAGCTCCTCTTCTAGAGTTATGGATGAGAAGTATTCGTCAACTCCCTGACTCACCTTCTGGTTAGTATTACTATTACCCGTAACTCGACATTTCCATTGAAAATATATATTTCGGGAAAAGGAAATTTGATAATTTATTTTCTGCAGAGAGGAACTCTGCACCCTTACCTCCTGAGCCATCTCCGTCTTCACTCCCAGAGAGAGTAAACTTTTCAGATCATATGGATTTTGTAAGCCGTTTAACCAACTTCTACAGCTTTATTTTGAATGTTTGACGAATATAATCTTCTCCCTTACAAATTCTTTAAATGCGAATTATGAAGTTTTTTGAAGATCATCACAGTGGAGTTGGTTCTCAGTCATTTGGAGCTTCCATAGAGAAGCAAATGACCAGACGAGTCAATGATGGTATTCAAGCCGAGATCCCTGTGGAAGAACTCGGACCCAACATCATGGACAATGTTGTGGGGATGACTGAAAGAAATCAAGTGGTTACACCTGGAAATTCCGGTCCATTTTCTTCCTCTCAACTAAAACATTTAACATTCATTCCATCTCCATGGTAAGAACTTTGAGATGGTCATAGCTTGGTTTTAAAAAAATATGGTTTATCTATATAAACAGGAAATGGAGTGAGAGTTTCAAGCTCAGCATCTGAACTTGGTGAGCTATCAAATAATTTAGGGACCAATTCTGTAAGGTTAGTAGTACATAAGCTTCCAGACATTCTCTTTTGAACCCAAAACAAGAATATTTGTTTTGTGTTTAGCACACAATAACACTATGATTGAAGTTTTAATGATCAATAGATCCAACAAGAAAAGACCTTATTCTTCGTCGAGACAAAGTAGCGGAGGCCTTGAACCTGTGTCTGAGGAGAATCCATGGCACCATCACTCTGATCCAAATTTCAAGTTAGCGAGGTTGTCTGAAAATGATCCCGGTAAGTAAAAAACACTTATCTATTTATAGCCTAAACAATCGCTTTGAGCTCATTTCTCTATCTAGTTGAACTCTACTCAGTGCTCACTATAATTGACAACTTTCTTTCACAGAGTTATTGGTAGAAACTGCACCAACACAAACTCAAGTTACTCAACCCGCCATCAAGCATCCTCCTGCTGACAAGATAACTGATTCCATTCGAATGTAAATTCTCTTTTTGTTTTGGTCTGAACTATGTGTTTTAGTTGTTTCATCAATAGATTGCTAACAAAATCCTTCTCTCCCCCTGGACCATTTTAATACCGAAGGCAAATGAAGGCACATTTCGATACGCCAGGAGCCGCATCAACAGAATCTTTAAACAATTTGGCTGCTGGAATGAACCGCAAAGCAGCTGCTATGCTCTTCTATCAGACTTGCGGTATCTTTTCTTTCATTTGTGCTTTTGCTTTGCTGTTATTGTTATCTTTAGAAAGTCCCAAATCTTTTTGCCTGTTGGTTAAATGATCAATACTTGGTTAAATCTTTTAATAGATTTCTTAACCGATAAAACTATCTTGAACAATAACTTATCCCCATGGTTGAATAACCGATTGACCAAAGTACTTAAGCGGATGTGATATGAAAATCTTAGCAATTTGAAAATTAGGAACCCAATTGTTGAACTCCTAACAACAAATCCCAAAACCCCCAAATCAATTAATGTCAATCCAAAGGAAAACACTAGAATTGGATTACCTTTTGATCGAAGACCAAGAGATAAAGAGAACTAATTCCTTACTCCAAGTTTGAACACTCCACAAGCAAGATGATCAAACTTACCTGAATGTTCTTGGCATGCAACCCTAACTCAAGAATTGCAAAAGTGGCGGGATGAAACTCTGTCATCTACCAGAGAATTCTCATTCAAGAAAACCCTAAAGTTCTAAAAACATCAAAACTCTTCTCCAACAACCTAAAGGCAAGGCTTTAAATAGCCTCCCAATAAAACCCTAATGGCTTATCATAAGTCATAGTAAAATGTCTAAAATAACCCTACTTAAAATGTCATTAACAAGGATAAATTTGGAAAATAATTAAATTACATCAAAATTATTAAATAATAATTTGATGTCTTGGGTGGTTCATATCATCCTCTCCTCCTTTTGAAGGATTCGTCCTCGAATCCAAATCAAAGCTTTGTAAAGCAGTTTTGAAGTTATGGGAAGAAAATGATGTCAATTTCCTAGCACCTCTCTTGGATGGTCTCTCTTGTAAAGCAACCTTGTAGTCATGAGATGTCAAATGTTGGCACTGTCTTGGATTCCATCTATATTGGAAAGAATATCGATCCTTCCAATCTTCATTCAGTTTGTGACAATCAAAAGAACTAGGACCATTCTTTGAGCTTTGCTTCAAAGTCAATACTTTAACCTCTTACAAAAACTCCAAAGAGAAACTAGGCAAACTTGGTTGAAGCTCACCTGTTAGAAAACAAACTCTTTTGCTTAAAAAGTCTTGAATGCTATGTTTTGTAAACAAGAACAAAGTAATCTCACAAATTTTCAAACTTGCATTTTTGGCTTTTCTCTCATTTTTATCTCTAGATCGAGTATTTTTCACATGCTTTTCTCTCACATCTATGTTTGCACACTTTTCTTCTTCATATATTTCTATTGTTTTTGCTTCAGTCTCATGCCTTTTGTTTTCCAACTCAAACACATCAAATTTTTCTTCTCTAGGAAGGAATGATACAATAGTAGGATCAATTGTTACTTTGGGCTCTAATGAACTAGTAATGTTAGCACAAAGTATTCTAGTTTCAAGTTCACTACCATTTACTTCCTCTACCTCACTACTACTAACACCTGCTTCTCCATAAATAAATGGTTCGACAATAGTAGTAAGATTACAACCATGTAATTCCTTACTATCTAATGATCTATCAGGCGAAACATCATTATCATGTGTAGGTGCAACATAAGCAAACTTTTCTTTACTACTATCCACCTTCTCAAAATGCTCGTATATGGTAGGTACATTATTTTTTTCCACTAATGTGTTGATATTGAAATTAGACTTAGATTTAGTGTACCTTGATGATCTTCTTTGGAGTTGCCTTTCAATTTTGATGGCAACATGCACCATTTCTTCCAAATCTGCACAAGGTCGAATTTCTTCTCGATCAGCAAGCATATCAGCGATCTCCTCATTAAGTCCTTTGTAGAATCGATCCATAACAATTTATTCATCTTCATACAGGTTAATCTTCTCAAGTAACAAAAGCATCTTTTCATAGTATTTTCCCACACTTTTGGTCCCTTGTCTCAAAGTTTCCAATTTGTGGAAAGACTTAGGAACAAAATGTTTTCTCATAAGAATCTTAGCCTCTTTCCATGAAAGCGTTCCTTGATTTTTACTCCTTTTTTATAACATATTATTCCACCATGTTAGGGCATAATCATCAAATGTAGAAACAATCAATTTTACCTTTTCCTTTTCACTATAGTGGTAGTCATCAAATATGATATCAATTTCTTCCTCCCAAAGAATATGCTCCTTTGGATATGAAATACTTCCAAAGAACAATGGAAGCTTATTTCGGTCAACATGATGGTCATTCTGTGGCACTCTTCTTTGTGTGAGCATTGCTGCAAGAAGATGTTATCATAAAGAAAATTGGACCTCACAATCACTCCCTCACATATTTCACTCAAAAGATGAATAGTCACTCATGTTTACACTCTTTAATGTAGACGCTCTCTCACAAAAAGGAATGCTCTCAAAAGGGCAATGAGCCAAAATTTGCAATCAAGATCAGAAGAGCAAGCCAAAAACAAATCAAACAAGAATGGCTGTAAAGTGTCAAACTCAAGCAAAGAACTAGTAGAATTCAAAAAAAAAAAAAAACTAAAAATCAAGAATCTAATATTCAAGATTCGACAAACTAGACAAGAAATCAAGAGAAACAAGTTATTTAAAATCAAGAATTTAAGATTCAAGATTCAAAGAGTTATGCAAGATGAACAAGAAAATGACAAACAACTAGACAAATCAATGATAAAAAGGAAACAAGAATTAGGAATTAGAAACACTACTTTTACCCCAAACCCTAATTTAAAGAAATTTCAAAGTTTAATTTGAAACAATTAACTTTCCTTATAGATTTCAGCAGCTTAAAACTCATGAAATTTGAGCTACCTGCTTTTTTTTTCTCGGCAACTTTTTTTAAAAAAATTGACGTGCCTGCTTATTTTTTTTTCCTTTCCGATTTCAATTACAGAACCCACGGCCGATTTCTTTTTTGTAAAAAAAAAATTGACGTACTTGCTTTTTTTTTCTTTTTCAAAACGACACAATAATAACCCTAATCAAGAAATAGACTCAATAAAAAAAAAGGCAATTAAAATAAACATATACCCAATCCAGAGCCTAAGCTCTGATACCAAATGATATGAAAACCCTAGCAATTTGAAGATTAGGAAAAGACTAGAATTGAATTACTTTTTGATCGAAGACCAAGAGATAAGGAGAACTAGTTCCTTACTCCAAGTTCGAACACTCCACAAGCAAGATGATCAAACTTACCTGAATGTTCTTGGCATGCAACCCTAACTCAAGAATTACAAAAGTGGCGGGATGAAACTCTGTCATCTAACAGAGAATTCACATTCAAGAAAACCCTAAATTCTAAAAACATCAAAACTCTTCTCCAACAACCTAAAGGCAAGGCCTCCCAATAAAACCCTAATGGCTTATCATAATTTATAGTAAAATGTCTAAAATGACCCTACTTAAAATGTCATTAACAAGGATAAATTTGGAAAATAATTAAATTACATCAAAATTATTAAATAATAATTTGATGCCTTGGGCGGTTCATATCAGGATGAGTTATGGTAAATTTAATTATATCCATACTTTAACACTTCCTTCACTTGGGAGCTTGAAAGTTTGTAGAAAATCAACAAGTGAGGAAATCAATATAAGTGGGAGGAAATGACCTTATAGGAGTTTAGATACAAGATCTTCTGCTTTGATACCATGTTAAATCACCGATTGAACAAAAAGTTTCAGCTGATAGGTTATGGTAAAGTCAATTATATCAACACTTCAATACTCATTTTTGTCACGCAAGTTGAAATCATCTCATGTAAAAGAAAAATATCAATATTATATGATTGTAGACATTTTGGAAGATATAATCCAATCATAAAGAGAAAAAACAAAATTTTCAAAATTAAAAGAGCAAAAGACTAAAATGATAGTCTAATACTATGCTGTTATTACCAATAAGAAATTAATCTAAAATGACTTTATCTTTTCTTTATACAGTTCTCGCTTCAAGTGATTACTTAAAAGTGAACCAACAAGTTCCTTTTGGAGATATTTTCATCTCCAAAGGAACAAAAATGTGACAGGAGTAAGGTCAGTATCTTAAACTTACTAAAGCCATCATCACACAGACACACATACTGCCAATATCATTTTTACTAGATTAGCATCTTATTTTCCATCTATATTTAGAGCAAAGAATTATAGGATTTGTATAGCCATAAATTTGAGAATTGCAAAAGTAGATTAAGAAAAAGCCAGAAACAGTACCAATTGTAATTATACTATACCCATTATCCTTCCCTAGCTTGTGCAATGAAATCTATTGCCACTGCTTTAATTTCTTTCTTACGGCCTAATCTAGCATGCATTGCAGAGTTGTGCTCCTCTTTAGATTTAGTTAAATTCATTCTATTTTTATTTTGCATTACTCTGTTCTACTTAGATTAAGGTATAGTCTTTTTTTTCCTTTTTTGGGTAATAAAAAAAAAAAAAAAAGTCTTTTTAGAGCTTATATGCATCTCAATCCTAATTGGTAATAGATTAGGAGTTGTTTGAAAGCTCATAATAGAATGAGTTTGGATTGTAATGTCCAAAACTCATATTTGGATTGAGCGTTTTGAACCCGATTTGCAATATTAAACTCATTTCGTTCCGACAATTTTTAACCAAACTCTATTTTTCATTGTTTTCACGATTTACGATTTCATTTTCATTTTATTCTCAATATCTCACGCATTCTAACACTCTTTTGATTCTCAATAATTCTTATTACATTCTAGTTTCCCAAATTCATCTAATTTCTAGTAATCTTGATTACATTCTAACCTCCCAAACAACCTTTAGTTTTTCTAAATCTTTTGTTTTAAAATTTCAGATGGTTAATTATTAACTAACTTATTTTGTTTTATACTTTCTAGAAACTTTTAACAGAAAACTTTAGTTAACACTGAAACACTAAAAATAAGTTTTTGGAACCACTAATTGGCATTTAAAAATTTACTAGAACTTTAAAAATGTATATTATTATAAGAAATTAAATACTTAGCAAACAGAAAATAGAAATGAAAATAGATTTATCTGTTTCTTGCAAATATAATCGATATTTGTATGAATCAAACTGAACTTAGAAAAAGGGGTGTTTCAATTAAACTGGATACATAACTGTAAACTGTTGTATGTGGTGTAAGTAAATTGGTAGGAGGGAGAAAATATTAATGAAGTACTTTAAAAGAAAATAGGAGTTGAAATATTTTAGAGCTTTTCATTAATAATTTTTATCCATAAATTAGATTTGAAAATATAATATTCATTAAATAAAAACTAGAGTTTATCACTTTATACAAATTATTGATATAACTTAGTTGTACATCTTGGTAGGGGTAACTTGTTAACCACTCCTTTACAACTCATTTTATTCTCCAAATATATTAATTTTTTTTTTTTGATAATGGTGACAAATTATGAGGTGCATGTGCATGCATACTTCACCATAAATGCTAATTTCTACAAGTTCTAATAACTTTCCTAATAAATTAATTCCTAAGATTTACTTTATATCCATTGAACAGATAAATCCCATTGCACTTTAATCTCTACTTAATACAAAAGGGAAATACTTGTTAGTCCCAGATCACATCATACTGCCTTCCTATTTTTAATTTTCCCAATTCCTATCTAGATAAATATGAATTTGAGATTCAAGAAACTATTTAATTAAGGTTCTCTTTTAGAAATTTTGAATATATTTTTTCTTAATTTTTTTTTTTTTTTTGAAAAGATAAATATGAATGTAACTAGCATAGTTTAGTGGTAAGATATTAATTACCATCTTCCATACTGACTTTCTTAAACTAATGAGAAAAAAAGTATGAATATAAAAATAATTACAAATGCAGCGTGTTTAAAGAATTTATCAATCTTAATTCTTAATTTTCTTTTTTTTTTTAAAAAAAAAATAATTATTTTAAATGACAAAACTGTTAGAAATATTTTCAAATATAGCAAAATGTTACTGTCTATCAATGATAAACAGTGTTAGACATTGATAGACTACTATCATTGATCACTGTCTATAACTATAGATGCTAATAGATGTCTATCAATGTTTATCACTTTGATATTTTGCTATATTTATAAATATTTTAATTTATTTTTCTATATTTATAAACAGTAAAAAAAAAATTTAGTTTTTGATTTTTTTTTTTGGGACATAAATGAACTGTTTCACTTAGATATTGATGATTATAATTAAAATAATCATTGATTATCTAGATATTCATTGATCAAGTACCACATATTTAGTTTTTTCTTTTTCGAAGTGCACATCTTTAGTTCAACTATTGATTATTACCTTTATAAGTATATTGCTTGTAATATTAATCTCAATTATATTAGAATTGTAAAATTTTTCCTTTTTTCTTTTTTCTTCCTCTTGACAAATGTATTAGTGGTAGACATAATATTAGATTTCAAAATTAAAATGTAGAATCAACCAAATTTTACTAATTAAACATTCATGTCAATCTATTATCAACTATAAACCAATATTTAATTCGCTAACAACATTGCATATATGCCACAAACTTCACCATGCCTTTTTCTTATTTGTCTATCTTGACCGTTTATACTTGTATGCATAATTTTGGTAATCAATTGAAGGGAACAACTAATTCATTATCCAAACGTTAAATTATAAATATGCATGAACTTCTATCAGCCTATTATAGAAATGTAATATCAACCCAAATAAAATTACAATAATCATATTAATCTTTTAATTTGTACAAATTTAATGGTAGTTATTGTCTCATGCACTAATTTCTCCATACTCTTATCTTCCCCTCCCTAGCTATAAACTCACAGCATGCCGTAAATGAAAAGGAATTTATATATTATTTTTCAATCCAATCATAAATAAAAATAGACTTCATATCATTTGGGATCGCATTCATAAATGCATCATATTATAAACAAGTGTATTTATAATTTGTTTTCTTAATATAAATTCAACTTTATTTATAAAACTACGAATTGGGGGCGATCTTGTATTTATTTTTGGAAATAATAAATGGATACGTGTTTTAATTGAATTACTACGAAATTTGGAATAGATCTAAGCACAGAATTTTCTCTTAAATAGCCTCCAATAAAGTCAAATTTACCATTTTTGTGAGCCTAATATCAAAAAAGGTAATTCCATCAAAAGAGGTATTTTTATTTTGTACGGAAAAAATGCTAATTGCGGCTGAAGTTCAATATTTTTTTATTTTTTAAAAAATTATGAAGTAATGTTTTTTTTTTTTTGTTTAAAAAGACAATTATAAAGTAAGTTGAATTAGGAGTTGACTACTTTTAATTTTACATTTATTAGATTTGTGACATAAAAATTACAATAAATTAGAAATATGTTATATACCATATTGAAAGTTTAGACACTCATTGCATCGTATTAAAAAAAAAAAACCACTTAATATTCTTAGAGATTTAATATATACAAAATTAAAACTAAACAGCTTATTATATATAATTTATTACTTTATCACTTTATTTTATTTTTTTTAGTTTTTATAACTACTAAATCCACTTTACTTCTATTGTATCATGTCATAAATCATTAACAAAAAAAAAAAAATATATATATATATATATATATATATATATATAGATACTAATTAATAATAACATAAATCATGTAATGTTTTTCTTTATTACAATTGGGATAGGATGATTCGAACCACAAACCTTAACCTTGTTGTTACTAACATACTCTGTATACAAATTAAGCTATGCAGCTAAATCATATAATGTTAAGTTGTTAGGAGTTCGAAATCATCTTCATTCCATGAATTGTGTTAAAAAAAATAAAATATTGTGTATTAATTTACACTTTCTTCTAAAATATTCAATTTAAATTGGTTATTCATGAAAATTATATGTGCATCAATTCTTATACGGGTATAGACTTAATTAAATGTCGAGGATAATTAAAATTGAGGCATGGAAAATTGATATTCAAAATTTAAGGTAAAAATTGATATTTTTTTTAAATAAAAAAGAAATAGAGTTGTTGAAGAAGGAAAAAGGCCAAAGGAGGAAATTCTATACTATACCATAGCATCGTGAGACAGAGACACCCAAAATTCCCAAATTCCCAAATTCCCAAATTGCTTATTTAGGGTTTCCTAATTTTAATAAAATTTCTTTAAATATTAAAACTCTCTCTCCCTCAGAAAACGCTTTTACTCAGTTCTCTGCTCTGTTCCTCTTTTCTTCTTCTTCTTCTTCTTCTTCTTCTTCGTCTCTGCATTTCTCTCTCATGTGGTCTCAATGGCTGAGATCGCCGAGCAGAGTCCAATCTCCGGCCAAACCGCGTCATCGTCACTTCTCTTGCTCCTCCTTCAAAGACATTCAAGACCTCTGCCGTGAAGATTCCGATTCCGATTCCGGATCCGACTCTCCTCCCAACACTCCCAAGAAGCCTTCCATTTTTCACCGCGTCCGTCTCTCCACCTCCGTCCTCCGCTCCTGGTCCCACCGCCTCGCCGTCTCTTCCTCCTCTTCCCGCCGCCTCCTCCTCCCTGACTCCGACCACCGAATCGTCCTCTACCACACCTCTCTCCGCGTCGTCCGCCGTACCTTCGAAGATTGCCGAGTCGTCCGATCCATCCTCAGAGGCTTCCGAGTTCCAATCGACGAACGCGACCTCTCCATGGACTCTAGATTCGTAGACGAGTTGCAGGATGCTATCGGACGGAAGAATCTGAGTTTACCTAGAGTGTTCATTGGCGGTCGATACATTGGCGGAGCAGAGGAAATCAAAATGATGAATGAAAGCGGGGAGTTGAAGAGACTAATCGAAAGGCTTCCAGAGGAGGCGGCGGCGGCTCCGTGGTGTTGCGAGGTATGCGGCGGAATCCGATTCGTTGTTTGCGAAGAATGCGATGGAAGCCATAAGATCTATGTGGAGAAAATTGGATTCAGAAGTTGCAATGCTTGCAACATCAATGGATTAATTCGGTGCCCTTCCTGTTCATCCATGAGGCTGCGAATCACAGGTTCTTAATCGCTACTAACCTAGTAGAATTAATAAATCGATTAAAATAATAAAATCATCAATAATAACCATTTCCATACAAATTGTAACACAGTTTAGTTTAGTTTTAGTTTAGTTTTTTTTTTTTTTTTTTTTTTTTTATTGTAATTGTAAAATTGTAGAATTTGGAATCATAATCTTAGGGTTGTTTTTTTGGGGGAGATTCATTTTCTTCGTTTGTTTCTTTGCCATTCGGTTGAATCCTCTCTGAATTAGCGGTGGAAGAATGTAGACAAAATCTTCATTTCTTCATTTTGTACGTTTTATCGCTTCAAGTTGAGGTCCGTGAACTTCACTACTTTCACACTTGGATAAATGTTGCAATGTTACTCCATTGCCACACAATTCTTGGTCTCGATTCCTTTCTGAATTTCTATTTCATGAATAAATTTAAAATATTTCTGAAAGTTGAGTAATATTACAACTTTTAGAAATACAGAAGTATTTTTAAAGTAAATGTCAAAATCAAAATCAAAGGATATTTGATATTTTAGTCCAAAGTTAATTTGATTTTAGGGGTGGAAGGAAAAACCTAAAAATTCCAAAATCGAAACAAACCAACTGAAATCGGTTTAGCATAACCTAGTGGCAAGGGCGTCTCCACTGTGAGGGTCTTAACACAAGGTTATTTTGAGATATAGCACTTTTAGAGATAATAACTTAATGTATGACAACATTTTAAAAGAATTGCAAATATAACAAAATCCATCAATGATATAGGATGTGTTTGGAATACATTTTCAAGTAAGTCATTTTGGAAAAAATTGGAACATTTGACAATCACTTAAAATAGATTTTGAAGTGTATTTTAAATTTTTTTATTTTATCAAAAAGAGTTTAAATAAAAATGAGTTTTTTGAAAAATACTTTTCTGGGACAATTGCAAAAATGTCAAATTGATTTGTTAAAATTAGATCCATATACAATGTTTTATGATTTTGTAAAAAAGGCAAAATCTTTAAGTCTAGCCCAATTAAAATACCCGGATGACTAAAATGCCCCTCATAGTTAAAAATGTGTGACTATATCTGATTGTCCACTAATTACTATCTGATTGTCCACTAATTACTATTTGATTGCTATCTGATTACCATATAATTGCCAATGATACCAATTACTATCTGATTGTTGTCGGATTGTTATTAATTGTTAATGATATTGATTGTTGTTTGATATTGATTGTAATATGATTGTCAATGATACCATTGTTATCTGATTGTTCTCTAATTACTATATGATATTGATTGTCAATGATATCGATTGTTGTCTGATTATTATTTGATACTAATTGTCAATGATATTGACTGTTGTTTGATTGTTGTTTGATTAATATCTAAAATGGATTGTTAATGATACTGATTTTTATCTGATTACTATCTAATTATGATTGTCAATAATATGTGATTACTATCTAATTATGATTGTCAATAATATGTGATTGCTATCTTATTTTTATTTTAACAAAGCAACCAAAATATGAACTAAGAAAACTCATATCAAACCCCTCTCAATGAATCTACACTTCTCATCTCTCCAAATCCCAGCAAAATCACTCAACAAAAAAACAAAAAGATAAATCAAACAGAAAACTTACCTATGAGAAATCAGTCAAACAAACTTTATAGTTTCAAACAGAAACTTAAACACAAAATCTTAGCTGGTGAAATCAAAACTAGCAAAATGTTGATTACAAAAAAAAAAAATGTTAACCTGAGCACAATCGTAAATGAGAGAGGGTAAGGACGAACTTCAACAAAAAAATCGAACACAAATGGTTGAAAACTTTCGAAATTGGCTTCAAGAAATCTTTGAGTGATGAAATCGAAACCAGTAAAATTGTGTTTATAATCATGAAAGAGAGAGGTGAGGACGAAATTCAAGCAAAAAAAATCAAATATAAACCGTGGCTTCAAGAAGAAATCGTGATTTTGAGGCCGTGGGTTTAACTAAAGAAATCACAACCAGATTTCGAAAAAAAATATAGGCAATCGTGTGCATCAAAAGAAATCTTGTACTTCAAAAGATAATATCGAATAGAGGAAGAAACGCGTGGGAGGAGAATATCAAATACTAATTTTCTATTTTTAGAGATATGAGGATAATTTTGGAATATATTTTCACATAAAAATCAAATCAAGCATGATTTTTTTACCATCTATGTTGTTATCAATATATTTTGACATATTTATAATATTTTTAAAGTTGATGATATGGATGCTAATCTATAATCAAATTTTGATACCCAATGCAATTCTCCTACTTTTTTCTTAAGCCAATACAAACGGACCTATAGTCTTTCACTGATGGACTCCTATTAGCGATGTGGTCTATCAGTGATAGACTCCTATTAGTGATACGATAAACTTTAAGAGTTAGATCTGAATTTTGCTATATCTACAAATTCTTTTGTATAGTGTTATATCTGCAAATATTTTAGACCTAATTGTTATATTTGCAACAGTTTCTTTGAGATATTTACTTAGAGAATGTAAAGTAGGCTCGTGGCCCTGTCTAGACACTAATACTAGGTCACGCTTGATTAAAAGCTATGAATTGATAAATCGAACCGAATAAGACATTCGTAATCGGTTCGACGTAGTTCTTCAATCTTCTTAATAATTTATGGTGGTTCGACTTTGGTTTGACACTCAAATCGAATCACAACGAATTGATTACACTTCTATTTGATTCATAGATTACACTTCTATTTGATTCATAGAAATGAGAGTCAAAATTTAGTCGGTTCGAATTTTATCTAGTTGGATAAATCTTCATAAGATGTGGTTACATTATTATGGCTATGTAGAAGGTTTAATCAAAATAAATTCCACCCTTCATTTTTAAAAAATGGTTGAATGCTATCTTGTAAGTCAATTTAAAAATTAAAAGAAAAAAGAAATGTTAAATTTAGTCCTTCCGAATTAAAAAACTAAATTTAAGATTTATTAAAATTGAATAGTACAAAATCAAAAAAGACTAGTGGAAATTTTTTCAAAACTATAGGAATGGTATGAAATTAAATCCTCAACTTTGATAAGTGTACTAATTTAGAAATGTCATTAGAATTTCATTTTAAAATCATTAATGTATTACTTTTTGGTATAGGTAATAACTTCTGCCTCTTTTGAATATTTCTTAACCACATTTCTACATTCTTAGGGTTCCTCTCATTCGAATGTGATATCGGTTCATTCATGTACCCTTCTAAACTTACACATTACATATCAATTGATTTTTTCCAAATTTTATACGAATATGAACTCGATCAAAGGTTGGTTTAAATTCCATTTTAATTTTTGACTGTCTAAGACTATTCTATTTTGATATCTGAACACTAAAAATAATAATTTTGGACCTTATACTTTATTTGCACTCTCTCCTTCATTGTTAGAGTTTATCCAATTAGTTCATAAAATAAATAAATATAAGGGTTCAATTACATTAATTAGGATTTATTTTCTGCCAATTAGAAAAGGAAAATATAAGGAAAGACGTTGACGGTAGAATAACTAAATAAGGGTAACGAATAATTTTTTTTCCCTTAAATTTTAAAAAATGAAATGAAAGCAAAATTATTAAACTTTATTATACAAAATGACATTTAAGCAATAAAATTTGTAACCACTATTTACATATTTTGAGAATATTACATTATAAACAAGAGAGGAGCTAGACTTTTTTTATAGATTAGAGTAATTCTTTACAGCTATTATATATATATATATATTAACTCGGAAAGAAGAGAATTACTTCTCAAAACGCATAAAAGCTCATAATCTTTTGTGTCGTTTAAGTGGTTAGAAGTACAATGTTAACTTATTATCTATTCTCTAAAATTATGAAATTTTATTTTTGTTGTAAAACATAACATAACGAGTTAAAGCGTTTGAGGTTATAAATATTACAAAAATTATTACTTTTTTCTTTAGAAATCCAACTACATCTATTAAAAAAAAAATTGGGATCAATTTGGAAATATAGGCTACTTAGGAATGAAACTTTATTTTAAAATTCCAATATTAGTGCAATGTGTACCATATATTTTAAAATCGAAATATTTCTCATTGGTCATTAGATATTTATACGGATGATGCAAATTTCACGTCCAAAATATTGTTTGACCCATATTTTGAAAACAATGAAAAATAACATTTTGTTGATGCTACAAGTCACTTACCAACACATTTTTTTCTTCAGAGCGGCATGCATGAGAACCAGTGAGAGTGAGGAGGAGAATGAGTGTGAGAGAGTGAGAGGGGAAGAACTCTATCGTATGAGACTATTATATTAGATTAGTTGAACATGGGTGAGACCGTGAGGGAGTAACATAAACAAAAAATTATTCATCATTTATTTTCAAAATTTGGGTCAAATCACATTTCATCGGTAAAATAACTTTTTTTTTTATAATATATAAATAATATTATATAGAAATAAAGTTGTGGGAAATGTGAAAATGTCATTACCTTACTAATATAAAACAATTCTTATTTTGTCATGGAAGATGGTGATTTATTAGTTAGAATTTTGTTGATTAATTAAACAAGATTGGACAGATATTATTGATTAGTCTTATAGAGAATGATTAGATTTTGATAGTTCATTATAGATTAGTTTTAATTAAATTTATATTTGCTTGGTAAGAACTTACACATATATATAATTTAATATGCACATGCATCCAACAAAAAAATGATAAATGTTACTTGTTTCTATATTCAACGACAATGCTACTTAATTCAATCTTTGAATAGAGATTTTTCAACTTCAATTGACTTTCTACAATATTGGTAAATGAAATGAAGTTAAAAAGTATAAACTTTCAAATACAAATGAGAGATTATTTTGATATGCATAGCAACGAAGAAGGAGAAGAATAGATGTGAAATATAATACACGAAAACCCCTCATAATTTCTATATATTATAGTTGAGAGAGCATCAAACCATATATATATAGAGGTTTTGGAATGAAAAATTCCTATAAAGAGGGGAAATATATAGTAGTGAATTTAAATCTTTGAAATACGCAAAGTAACAAAGTAATAACTTGATACAACAAAATAAAAACTCCTCTAAAATAGAGCATTATAATATGAAATATTAAACTTAATAGACTATCTTAATCGAGATACATAGTGGCCAAAATGACCTTGGCTTAGTGGTATTAACATTTGTTCTATCCCTAGAAGTCGGAGGTTCAATCTCCCACCCCTGCAATTGTTGTACTTGAAAAAAACATGAAGCTTTCACTATCTTGTTCGAGTTCAGAATAAAAAAAAATATTTAAAAGAGAGACTTTTTAAATTCATTATTCATAACTGAGGGATTAAAATGGCCAAATTGAAACCATAGAGACCAAATGCACACATTCCTTAAAACTCTAAAAATTTATTTTTTTCATTTTAGTTAACATAAACTTTTTTAAGTGTTAAAACTAACAACTTTAAATTCTAAATAAAATTTTATCAATAAAAAGTAATAAAAATACAAAAGGGTAATTATTTTAAATGACAAAATTGCTATAAATATTTTAAATATAGCCATATGTTATTGTCTATCACTTAAAATAATAACATTTTGTTATATTTGTAAATAAGTTGACTTATTTTCCTATATTTGTAAACAACTCAATACAAAATAAGTTAATAAATTTTTAATAATAGTTCATTAAGAAAATCTAAAATATACATATATTTCTAAGTGATTAAATAATTAATATCCCATGAGTCGGTTTAAGCCCAACTCAACCTCGATCCTAACTTTGATCCAATGAGTCAAGTCCAATGGTTGGGTCATGTACTTGGCTATTAAAAGTTGGGTCGACTCGATCTAAGCCCAAACAATGTCTAAGGCCCTTGGAACTTGGGTCTTCATTTTTTAAAATCAGCTCGGTCTGATCCCACTAAATGATAAGGGTGAGTATTTGTATAATTATTGGCTCAATTCCCACCCTAAACCACATTGAGGTGCACTTAGATTATGAAGTAATATAGTGTGCCTAAAATAACTTGAGAGATAATTTTAAGTCAAAAATATATTTTTTTAGGGTTTAGGGTTTAAGTAAAAAAAAATATTTTTTTTCTTTAAGTAAAAAAAAAAATTGTAATTCTTATTTTGAAAATATCTTTTGACATGTGACCAAATGTAGCTTAAATATACTCTTTGTATATGAGAAATTATAATTAGAGTTTCCATAAACCTGACTTTCATAAATGAAACAATTTAGTCAACTTTAGTTTGTAATCATTTAGTTCCTACATTTTTAATTTTGAATGTTTAGTCTTTAAGTTTTGATATGTAACAATTTAGTTCTTTTACTTTGAATTTGTAAACTATATCATTACACTATAAAAATAGAGATTATTTATTATGATCGGGGAAAGATAGGCTCGACATAACCGCCCTTTTTTATTTGATTAAAGTTGGTCTCTACATGATCAGCAGTGTCGTGACATTATTAGCAAGTGTGAGGTATGGAATTTAGGGGGAGAGCCAGGGGTGTTGTTTGCATTGAAGTTTGGCTATGTATGCTTCAGCGTTGTCCAACTGGAAAAGGTTAACAAAATTTTTTTTGCACTCTCAGATTATCGAAATCTGGCTGGCTATTAGGGACGCTTATGTGAAATTTAGGTCTCACAACTTTCAGATAATCAATGTTTTGAAAAAACTGACTACACGGTCTCCTTTTTCAAGAGAAGATTTATTAGGAAGCAGAGATCCATACCGAATAGGTTGAAACGGGGCGATCGCAATACGGGCCGTGGTTTTATAGGCAGGCCACAGAGTGTAACTCTGATAGGATTTGAAGGGAGGAGACTGATCTTATTCAAAATATCTTCTCCAATTATTTTAAGGATTTTTCTCCACTTTTGATCTCAACCCTTCTCTGATGACTAGAGTTCTAGAGGTTATTCCTAAGACCATCGCTGAGGCAATGGACTCTCAGTTGCTACAACCTTTTTTGAGAGACAAGATTATCAGGGGCTTGAAACAATTCCTTAGGCCCGGATGACTTCCCTGTAGTTTTCTACCAGAAGTACCGGGATATTGTTGGGATAAGATTATCGAATGGCGTCTTGCTATTCTAAATAGGAAAGCTTATGGTAGGGATTGGAACAAAACCAATATTGTTCTTATTCACAAGGTTGCTCAACCTAAGTTGGTGTGTTAGATTATTGGCCTTTTCGCCTTTGCAATGTTTCTTATAAATTGGTGACAAAGGTTCTGGCTAACAGGTTGAGACCCCTTCTGAATGATATCATTTTTTATTCTCAGTTTTTTTTTCATGGTGGGTTGATCTATTTCCGACAATGTTATTATTAGCTATGAATGTTTGCATTTTTTTGAAGTTGAGAAGGAAAGGGAAGAGAGGTTTCTTCGCTGTTAAGATGGATATGTGCAAAGCCTACGACAGAGTTGAATGGTCCTTCTTAAGCTAATTAATTTTAGCAATGGGGTTTAATTAGCGTTGGGTCGATTTGATTATAGACTATATCACTACTTTGTCTTTCTTGATTTTATTCAATAGTATTCCCTCAAATGAGTTTTCTCCCTCGAGAGGCCTTCATCAAGGTGATTATCTGTCTTCTTACCTTTTCTTGTTTTGTGCAGAATATTTATCAACTCTGATAAATTCCTCGGTAGATCGAAGTATTATTTATGGGATATGTATCTCAAGTTCTTCCCCTCCCGTGTCGCATCTCTTTTCTGCAAATGAGAACCTCATTTTCCTTAAGGTTTCTATCGAGAGATTATAGACATTGAAGCATATTTCGGGTGTATATGAGCTGGTTTTAGGACAACATGTGAACTTCTCTAAGTTTAGTTTATTGTTTTTTTCAAGTGTCAGTTTGGGTCGATCTTATCTTTAAAAGATCCTCTAAGTACTCCTAGTGGATGCTTTTAGTTTGTACTTGGGTATGCCTTCTTCATTTTCTCAAAGCAAGAGCCACAACTTTCGATACATACAAGAGCAGGTTCGGCAAACGTGCCAAGGTTGGAGGGGCCATTTATTCTTCACAGGAAGAAAGGAAATGTTGATTAAGAGCATTTCTCAAGCTATCCCTTCTTATGCTATGAGTTATTTTAAGCTGCCTATTGAGTTCTGTAAAGATCTTATGTCATTCTGTATGAGGTTTTGGTGGGGCTCAAGTTAGGAGAAGACTAAAATTAATTGGTTTTCGGGATAAGCATTGTCTCCCCGGAGAATCTAGGGGAGCTGGATTTTAAGGACTTTGAATTGTTTAATCAAGTCTTCTTGCCCAAGTTGGGGTAAATAATTTTTCATAATCCTAGTTCGTTAATGGCGAGAGTGTTGAACCGTCACTATTTTCCTCATTCTTCTTTATTTCAGGTTATGGCGAACTCTATCGATGCTCGTATTTTTAAAAAGGGTTCTACAGGGCCTTGATTTATTGAAGCAAGATTTACAAAGAATTGTTGGTCAGGGGATTCAACTTTGGTTTTTGGGGATCCAAGGATTCCTAGACCCCACTCATTACCTCAAACTTTGGGGGTTCAGATTGTCTTGTGTCCTCTTTCTTCACCTCCGTCAGACGATGAGATTCTCGAAAGGTTAGAGAGTTATTTTACCTGATTGATGCGTATGTGTTATCCTGGGAGAGGATAGTCGGTTGTGGCACTTCGAAAAGAATGGTTTTGTACTCTATCAAGAGCGACTATCAGTTGGCGATGAGGCAAAAACTTTATTTGTCTCCATCAAATCCTGAGCAGTGGGTTGGTTGGTGGAAAAGATTGTGGAACGATCCTTCCCATGAAAAATTAAACATTTTATGTGACAGATTGTTCACTATTTCCTCCTTGCTAGCCTTATACTGCATTGTCGCCACTTAGATGTGTTGTCTTTTCTCCTTTATGTGGAAATGCCTATGAGTCCGTTGAGCATGTGTTTTTTGGTTGTTCTCAAGCTAAAGTTGTTTGGAAAGTCTTGTTCCTTGAGTGGAGCAATCTTGACTTTACCACATTTGATCAAAAAGGTTAAGTTGATGTGTTTATGGCAGTTTTTGATGATGCTTTCACTCCAGCCTATGTGGGGGCTTGGATTATTTGGGGAGACAAGAACAAGGTGGTTAGGAATCAGGTTATGAGCCCTATTTTTGTCCACGACTATTTGATTATTGAGGTTTTGTCCCAATGATCTAGGGTTTGATTATACGGTGTCTTGCCTCCTCCGCTTGGCTCCCCCGCCCCTCCCTGTTTGGTGGGCTTAGAACTTTTATGGATTATGTTGATTCTTTTGTGCCATTTTGGGGAAGCAAGTTCTAGATATGGATGTGTCATTTTGGACGAAGAGGCTTCGATGAAGGTGGCTTCATTTGGTTTTCAGGAGCTTCATCTGTCTTCTTTGAGTGCAGAGGTTGTGGTTGTGCTTGAGGATCTTAGACTAGCTTTGTCATTGAGATTCATAGTTATTAACTATGTTGTTTGATTCGTCTAGGCTGGTGGCTATGCTCACTTGAGAAGATTTGTCGACAGCTAAAATTTTAATTTTTTTGTGGATATTTGGAACCTGAGAGCTTCATTTACTTATGTTGATTTCAGTTTTGTCCCCCGTCTCTGAAATAGGTGATGGGACCAAAGATTGTTGAGGCCTTTAATCGATCAAATACATTTATAATAACCGATCATGAACTTCAACTAATAAGGTAATCTTAATAGTAGGACTAGGTCAAACCACAAGGAGCCTAAAATAGAATCTCTCTAAGGTAAATTTGTCTTTGAAAAGCAGTAAAAGAGGGGGGGCTTTGGTTTTGGTTTTGTTTGACAGGATAAACTAAATGCAGGAAAGTAAATTGCAAAACAGTAAGATAGATCGAGATAGAGGAAGCGCTATGTACGAGATTACCTTTGCTGATTGAGAGACTATTAGGCTATCTATGGACTTATTCATCGATTTCTCATGTGAATTGGGTTAATGAGTTATATAATTATCAAGCTTAATCGACTATCTAGTAATGTTGGAGAGACTCCTTAATAGAAAACCAACGCGGATGTCAATTCCTAAATCAACTAAGTAGGTGTCACGCAAAGCCTAACTACTCAGTTAATCACATTAAGTTCTGGGATTGATTAGGACATTAGACTAAACTGGCCCTGTCTAACCCAATGTTTTTCTATTCCTTAGGTTCCATTATCTTTCGTTACTAATGAACCTAGTAATGCTAGAAGTCGAACCATAACTATAACAAAACCTATTCACTACTTAAATTTGTTACGAATCCTAGCATACATAGCATACATGAACAACTTATACTTAAGACGACTAATCTAACACATTAATTGAACTAGCAATTGCACATGGATAAAACATAAGGAGTAAATAACAAGAACAATAAAAAAAATCCAAAAGAAATCATCAATATCTCATGAATCCTCCCAACAAACCTCGAAATCAACGTTTGGGAGTTTAATCGGTCATCGAAACTCAAATCCTAACGTCATAATCTTCATTACATAGCTCAATGCTCCTAAAATCAACTGATTACTCCTCCTCCTTTCAAAACCTAGAATAAAAGAAGTATTTATAAAACTCTAAGCAACATTGTGATGTTGTGTGCACTATTGCAGCACTATGTGCCTTGTCCATAGCATTGCGGCACTGGCATGCATGAGGCTTCTTGCCTTACACACGTGTGCCTCTGATGCGTGTGTTGTGTTGCCACACGCGTGATGTGCATGCACTTGATGCTTGATAGGCGTTGTGGCACTACAGGGCAGCGCTGGGCTGATGGGTGCCTTTTTTGCAAGACGCTGCAAAGGCATGCGTCATTAGGGGATTTTTTTTTACTTTTTCTCATCCCTTGAAGCACAGATGCTCAGTATAGCTCCTAATTACTCCAAATTAACCTCGAATGGTCCGTAACACTCCAGAATATATGTAATGCTCGAGATCCTACAAATATAGATATTTAAGTACATTAATTATTATAAACGAGCGAGATTAAAGGTGCTAAAATATCACATTTTGGGTGTCATCAATAGGATGGCAGATGCACTTGGCCCAAAGAGGATACACCAAATTGTCTTCTTTTTGGTCTTGTATTTTCCTTCTTGACTGGTATCCAGGTGTGTGTCTAATACTAGTCGCTTTGTAGCCAATTTGGCATCAAATTTTGCTCATTAATTTAGTTTCTTTCATGGTTTTGATTAAAAAAATAATAATAATAAAGTACAAGATTAAATTGTTACACACTATTTGAGCATGAGTACCTCAACGTTGAGTAAAGTGTGGTTGAGTTATTTTTGTAGCGCCGAGATGTTGCCCTTAAAGGAAAAGTGTGATTACTATCCATAGTAGCATCTTGAAAATGTAAATTAAGCATGGTGTGAAATAACTATACAACTTTTAAAAAATCTAGCTATCGTCTCTCCATTAAATATTGTTGTTGGCAAAACAACAGCCACTGTCTCTACCCTATGAGCAAGAAAAAAAAAAAAAGAGGGAGAATTTTAAAAAATAGAAAAATAAGAGAAATTATTTATACAAAATAGAAAAATTTTTAGATAGTTGTGATAGACGTTGATAGAAGTCTATTAGGGTCTATCAGTGATAGAAATGATAAAAGTAATCTATCACTTATAGATGCGGATAGAAGTCTATCAATGTTTTTATGCTATTTTCTGTAAATAGTTTGACATTTTTTTTATTTGTGAAAATTTTTCTAAAAAATAAAAACAAAACAAAAACAATTTTTTTAAAAGGAAAACAAAAACAAAATTAATGAACTGAAGGAACGAAAAAAAAAATTGAAGAATGAAAATTACCAAATCAAAAAATAAACTTTTTATTTAAAAATAAAAAACTGATGTTTTTTCAGTAAATAAAAAAGGGTTAAGTGGATTGATGGAAATATAAAAATATAATGAATAACACATAATAATAAGGATCGAGAACAAAAATAGCTAGATTTGGGTAGTTGCATTTTAAAAATATTACAATTTAGTTTCTTTGCACAAATGCTTAATCCTTCATTTTACTAGAATTTGTTGGATTCATTGTGCCAAGAATACCCCAACTAATATTATGTTATTTTTTACCAACTAATTTAATCCCTATAAAAAAGGAGAACTAACAAATACAATCTTATCAAATATAAAATTACAACGTATAAATTTTTTTTAATTAAACTAAAAAAATTCAAATACAACAATTCCACCTAATACAATTTCAAAGTCAAAATTACTAATTTTTCCCTACTTATCCTCAAACTCTGTATATATGCATGTTGTATATATGTGTCAGTGAAAATAATATTAATGTTACTGAGTATATACAGAAATCATATAAGACTTATGACGTGCATAAAAGGAGAGACAATATACATAGTACATCTATACCTAAGTTCAACTAACAAAAAAAATACCAACTATAAAGGAGTAAATAAAAAGTCAAAAATTGTTAATCCTCCCAACTATCCCCGATCTCACAAACAACTTATAGGATCAACGAGAGGTAAATAAATATCTGTAGAACTTGTCTTATGGATGAATTTCATGCAGTATATATGCATAAATATAACGGGTTACATTATATATAACATGAAGTATATATGTAAACTTATAATAATATTCAATAAAAGTGAGATTATAATGGTACATACATACAGCTTATAGGACCTACATGGGTTACAACGGTAGATTCAGATGAGATTTTTAGTAATGATAGCATGCAAGAATTAAAACTAACCGACGTCAATGGCTTCGTAGAGCGTATTCCTCCATTTGAAATTCAAAACCCAATTGGAATATAGAACATATACTGAAGTTTGCTAACAATGTTGTACATAAAAGATGATGAAAGATGCACAACGTCATGCCTGAAAATTTACATAAGTTCTGTTCGCTTTGGGTAAAAGGCACAATTGGGGTAGGACTGAAGGCAAGCCGAGAAGAGAACTTTACTAACGAAAATTGTAATTTTCTCTCTCATTCCTTCACCATGATCTACTACCTTTGTTTCTGTTTTTGTTGTCGTCGATCAATGAATCATGTGAAGAGGATGAACATATCATAAACAGAAAAATTAAAATGAGAAATCTTAACCCTAAATATAGATAATAGAAATAATAATAATATATATAAATATTTGCAATAGTCTGTTGGTGATTATAGAGATTATATATTATTCAAATCCTCTAGAAAATCTCTTACTTTTAACAGAAACAATCGTATTTCTATTACTATAGTATATCTGTAAATAACCAGATATACAAGGGTATAACTGAAAAAATAAATTTCTACTCTCCTTCCCTAAAAATCCGGTAGGCATTTTTGCAATATTATTGACAATCTAGACATATCTCAACATTGGATATTTTAGATAAGCATTTTTTATAATTTCCCTAATAATAAAACAATAGTATAGTGTTGAAAATGGCTTTGGGCTTTGGCCCATAGCAAAGTTGAGAAAAATGGGAGGAAAATTGTTCCACACTAAAAATTAAGCAATGCGTAAAAGGTATAAATCTCAAGCCATGATAGGCGTGATTTCAAAGTGTGGTTGTGGTAGAAGTATAACCCTTTCATTTTGTGCGCGCTGCCGTTTGTACGGATGAGCGGATTTGGGTAACAGTGCTTGCACGAAAAGGAAATAAGTTCTTATTGCTTATCCGTTTAGTTTTTTTTTTCTTCAACTGATTTTTTTAAATATTAAATTAGATCCATCTAATTTAATTTTTTGACCCGTTTTTCTTCCTCATTCTTTTTCCGTTCTCTTCCTGTTTCAACCTTAGCAACCATTTCGGTTTCCTTCTTCATATACATAGAGCAACAAATTGATTTGATATTCGATCTTTCATCTATCTGTCCTTTCTTCACTGATATTCATCATCTGTTCAGAGCTTTTTCTTTGATTTCAATCTATCCTCTGGCAAGTGCACACTTGAGATTGGAAGTTGTGTTAACCTTGGGGAGCAACTGACAGTAGCGATTAGCACCGAAATCGCGTCGCAATTACTTTCAGAGTAGTGGTTCATCTATGACATAGTAAATCTGTGAAATCTTAACATATAGCCTTTAGGTAAAACGAAGAAGAAGAAGAAGAAGAAGAAGAAGGGAATATGATATAAAAATACCTTACTCAAGAAAGAAAAATAAATAAATGAATATGAAAAAGTGTGGAGGAAGATTAGTGCTATAGTTATCCCTAATTTTACGAAGGTTTATTGTATAACAACATTAGGAAAACGAAGGAAAAAATAAAATAAATGATAGATAAGTAATACTATAATCATTTTTCTTTGAATAAACAATATAATAATGAAAAAAAAAAAAAAAAAAAAAGAACAATAACCTCAAACATAGAAAAAGAATAAAAAAAAAATTAAAGGGTAAATATGGGGAAAAAAAGTTCTTGAAGAAAGGTCTGCCACCACTACTAAAGCTCCTTAGCATTGGGCTCAGCCCAATGACTTAGGAGAACTATCTCAAAGCTATAGCTACATTAACAGTTTTTTCATAAGAAATAAAATTATTGTGGTTTAATGATAGTGGAAAATTTCGATCAAAATCTCAAATTTTCGAGATTTTGAGGGTCTCGAAATTTTGATGGAATTTTTTTTTATTTTTTCTCCAATTTCGACGAAATTTCGAGAATATTCCTATTTCGACGAAATTTCGACATTTTGAAAAAATTTCAATTTTTTTTATTAACTATGTTAGTTTAGTTTAAAATTTTCAATTTTATGATTCTAATTACACACAATTTTATAGTTTCACACACCAATGTCATTTTTGACAAAGGATTAAACATTTTTTATGTACTACTTTTTTTAATTTCTAATTTTTCTCAATTTTTAGCTTTATTTTCTACCCAAAACTTTTATTGATAAATAAATTGAATTTGAAAAAATCACAAAAAATAATCTATATTTATTTTTAAGCTCAATCAAACTTTTTTCATTAAATTTTCACATCATTTCACCTTAAAATTGAATTGATGTGAGTTTTTTCTTTTACTATCCAAAACTTTCATAACATCAAAATATTCATAAACTTTTTATTATTTTGTAATTATTTTTTCATTTCTTTTTTAAATTTATACTCTCGTATCAACCGTTACTCAAACATTTACAATAGACATCTAAATATTGTCTTACTTTATAGAAATTGTGATTAAAAATTGTCAGTTATAATCTAATTAAACCACAATCAAAGTTTCATTAATTAATTATAACAATTTCTATAATTTTCCATCAATTTCCATAATTTTTTCCGATATTTCCATCGACATCAATATTTCGAACTTTGGGCTTAACCCCGTCCACTGACCAAAAAAATAAAATAAAGAAATAATTCATCATAATATTCATTGGACAATAATAAACATCCCAATATATAATAGGAGAATCTTTAAAAATAGAAAAATAAGGGAAACTATTTACACAAAATAACAAAATTTTCAGATAGTTGTGATAGAAGTTTATAGAAGTCTATTAAGGTCTATCAGTGATAGAAATGATGAAAGTCTATCACTAATAGATGCTGTTAGAGTCTATCAATATCTATAAGTATTTTTTTTTTTACTATTTTCTATAAATAATTTGACATTTTTTTATATATAAAAATTTTCCTATATAATAACCTGGATCAATGACAGGAAGGAAATGACAAAACATGAGCCATGTCATTTGTCATACATGCTTGGCTTTGTAGAAAGATTATCTGTACAAGGATCTTATATTTGAAATTGTATTTTTAAAAAATAAAAAAGTTGAGCATAGAATAGTTATTATGATCATTTATATTCACAATAAAATAAATTATTTATAAAGTGATATGTGATTTTTTTTTTTTAATATTTTACAATTCATATGAAAAAATTTAGTCTACTAAACTATTTTTCTCTAGGGAGAAGAAAATTGAGAAATTGAAGAAAACCAGGAGGATTACCTGTGAATTTGATATATATAGTTTCATATATCCTCTTTCCAAGCTTGCTAAATTATTTATATGTCGCATTAAGCCGGGTAAGAAATTAAAAACTATCAGCATCACATAGAAAAAAAAAATATAAAGATGAAAGGTACATCAAATATATTCAAACATATATTCTAAGAGCAAAATAATGAATCAACGATGAAAACTAAACTAAAAAAGAATATATAATATCTTTGATTTATAAATTGCAAAAAATAAAAGTAAGGAACGACTCTTTATATATATATCCTTTAAAAGTTTTACCTTCTCGTGAGGTCAGAGATCCAATCAAAAATTTTACCTTCAGTTCAATTATATATATTAGTGATAATTGAAATGTACTCTTCAAAATCGGAAGTTAGATCATTCATCACTCAATTATTACAAAAGAAAAAGTTGTAGGATGTATAAAGATTTTTTTTTTTTTTTTTTTTTTTTTTTTTTTTTTTGCAAATTCATTATTAATTATAATTAAAAAAAAACAAATTCATAATTTTTTAGAAATAAGACTTTTTATATTTAACTTGTTCAATTCTAACTCTTTATATTTTAAATTATTATTTTAATGAGAGAATGGAATTTTATGAAGATAGTCGTGGGAGTGGGGGAGGAAGGGAGAAGGAAGAGACAAGGAAGAATTTAGATTGGTGGGAAATGGGAAGTGAGTATTTAATTCAATGAATAATTTTTACCATTTGAAATGAGGACAATTTAGGTTATATATAATAAGAGTTCGGATAAATTAGTCTAAAAATGATTCTCCGGCTAAATTTGAACCCATTTGAAGTCTAAGCATAGTGTTCAATTAGATTAAGGGTGTGTTTGAGCCAAAATCACTTTTTCCCTTGTCAAAATCATTTTTTTATAAAAAGTTGATGTTTGGCACTCACATAAAATTGATTTTTCAAAATTTTGAAATCACCAAAAATTGATTTTGTAGGTATCAGTTTATTGGTGATTTAGTTGGGGTGATTATCAGGGAATCAAATAAAAAATTTAGAACACCAAATTTACCCCTCATATTTAAGGATAGGATTTAGCACTAATCCATTTCTTCCTTCTCTTTCAGCCGATACATCCTCTCTCTCTCGTGTCCGTCGCTAGGTTTCATTAACTATCCGTGGTATTGCTGATTTCAGTAAGTTTTTGTTTTTTGTAATTTTCTTTTCACATGGATGACTTTAATTTTTAGCAGTTGTTAGTTGCTTTTTCACTGTATCGTTCCTTAGTTTTTTTGTTACTATTTACTTTGTTCCTTTCGTGGCTTTTTCTCTCTATATGAACAAATTTTTTGGGATATTTCAATCATTGTCTTCGATCCTTGTTGATTTTTTTTTAGTCTCTCTACTTTTTTGATGGAGCCGGAGAAAATTGCAAGACTTCTTATATCTCGTTAATGTTTTTGTTATACAGTTTGTATTTCAATAGATAATATCTAGTTTAAGTATTTTGTAATGATACAAAAATTTCTAAATTGGATGAGATATATGTTTTAAATTTTCTTTTGTTTTTATTATGTGTATTTTTCTTACCTCACATATCAATTATGCATACAATAATTTAACATTAAAATAAATAAAAATAAATAAATTAATAAAATTAGATATTTTTATAATTATTTTTTAAAACAAAAATCCAAATATAAAATACCCTTTTTAGTAATTTGGTAATTTTAAAATTACTTTTAGAACCAAATATGATAAATTCAAAATCACTTTTATATATTTGAAAATCACTTTAAAAGTTTGGAACCAAACATAGGTTTGATGGTTTAAAAATCAATTTTATAAAATCAAATTGTTCCAAAATCTCTATCACTAAAATCACCACTCCAACTATCACTCCCAAACACATTCTAAAGGTTTATTTGGGAGTGATTTTAAAATCGTTAAAATCACTTTTGACATTTTTTAAATCACTAAAAAACACACTTTAATCACTTAAAATTAATTTAATTTTCAATTTTACACTTTTAAATGCAATTTTCAATCATCAAAAATAGTTTTGAAGGATTAAAAACATATTTCACGGTGATTTTAAAAATGGCAAAAGTGATTTTAACCATTTTAAAATCACTCCCCAACATGCCCTAAGACACTAAGGGTGTGTTTGGGAGTGATAGTTGGAGTGGTGATTTTAGTGATAGAGATTTTGGAACAATTTGATTTTATAAAATTGATTTTTAAACAATCAAACCTATGTTTGGTTCCAAACTTTTAAAGTGATTTTCAAATATATAAAAGTGATTTTGAATTTATCATGTTTGGTTCTAAAAGTAATTTTAAAATTACCAAATTACTAAAAAGGGTATTTTATATTTGGATTTTTGTTTTAAAAAATAATTATAAAAATATCTAATTTTATTAATTTTTTTTATTTATTTTAATGTTAAATTATTGTATGCATAATTGATATGTGAGGTAAGAAAAATACACATAATAAAAACAAAAGAAAATTCAAAACATATATCTCATTCAATCTAGAAATTTTTGTATCATTACAAAATACTTAAACTAGATATTATCTATTGAAATACAAACTGTATAACAAAAACATTAACGAGATATAAGAAGTTTTGCAATTTTCTCCCGCTCCATCAGAAAAGTAAAGAGACTAAAAAAAATCAACAACGATCGAAGACAATGATTGAAATATCCCAAAAAAAATTGTTCATATAGAGATGAAAAGCCACAAAAGGAACATAGTAAATAGTAACAAAAAACTAATGAAGGATACAGTGAAAAAGCAACAAAAACTGCTAAAAATTGAAACTCATCCATGTGAAAAGAAAATTACAAAAAACAAAAACTTACTGAAATCAGCACTACCACAGATAGTTAATGGAACCAAGCGACGGACACGAGAGAGAGGATGTATTGACTGAAAGAGAAGGAAGAAAGGGATTAGGGCTAAATCCTATCCTTAAATATGAGGGGGAAATTTGGTGTTCTAAATTTTTTATCGAATTCCCTGATAATCACCCCAACCAAATCACCAATAAGTGTGAAACATTTTACCTTTAGGCCATGTTTACCAAATCATAATGAAAATTAGTCTAATCGTAATGAAATTCCATTGAGGATCAATTGTAATGAGCCTAAATCACAAATGTAACTAGATTGCTTTTGATCGCGTTTACTTAAAATTATTAATTTTGTCACATTTAATGTTACCATTATCATTACCTTTACTTTTGAGGGTCAAACGGTAACAGTAAAAATGTAAAAAATTCATAATTTTTCCTTTGGAATAGTAATAATAGCAGTAACAGTAATGGTAACGATAACGATACGACGTAATTTTCAAACACAATTGACACACTTTTCACATCACCATTGATTTATTACGTTTTCACTGAGGTAAATGTGGCCTTAGTTCAATTTATGCTATTTTGCCCATTAATTTGAACATGGTAAAATCTTTATAAACTCAATAATTTTAATAAAATAAAATTTTGCATAAAAATAAATTTGATCATGGTACCTATTTAACTATTGAATAATTTTACCAATATTCATAAATTTCAAAAAAGAAAAAAGAAATAATGTCATCTTTCTCCAAAAATTTTATCAATTTTATACTATACATATTTTGTTTTTAACTCATTGAACACATAAGAAGAAAGCTTTTCTTAGTAATATTTGAAGAAAAACTTTGTAGATAATTAAAATTGCAACATTTTTTAAGATCTACAAGACTATTTTTGCATCCTCCGACATACGACCATCAATATTTTCTTCCAAAGACATAACAATATTATATGTTTCCCATTGTTTTGACAAACTTAACAAGATTAAACTATGATATTTTTCTTTCTTTTGTCAACACAACAATATTTTTTTATTTCATTAGTTTCACAAGCTTTTAATTAGAGTATAGTAGGGTCATTTTCTATTTTTGACATTCAAAAGTTGAGTATTCCCAATTATCAACCAATTTTAAGCATGGTTTATCGATATCTAATTCATCCAAAATTTATAATTATATATATCGGTAAGATTTGCGTAAATCATTTTTAATAGATGATTTCTCTCGATATACCAAATAAAAACATCATGATTTTTCAATATTTTCTAGATGAATCATAAGCCAAATTGGCAATTCAATTAATTGAATTTTTTAATGTTAGGAGGTTTTGTTTATTATTATTATTAGCCCACATGTTATTGTCCAAGTGGTTGGTTTTGTAAAATAATAATAATAATAATAAAGACACTTTTTCGTTTTAGAATTTTATTTTGAAAGTTCCAAATTTGCTAATATAAGGACCAATAAATCCACACCTAACGTTTTCCCACTTTTCCATTAAATGATTTGTTTTATAATAACTTTGAGGAATTTTGTAGATAGGGATTATAAAAATGTTTAGAACCTTTTTTCCTCAAGCACAATGCCTCCAAGGACCCACCCTTTTAATGGATTATCTTTTTTCCACTTTAATTTTGGGTCCAAGCAAAATTTGGACGTATAACCCACCTGATCTCCACGTGTTCTTAACGATGAATTTGAAATTTAGGAGACATGACGATATTGTAAAAGATGAAAAAATTACACATTAATGTAATGCTCGTCATACACTCTAGGCCTAAGAAAAGAACAACAAACTAGAAGAGTGAAAATGAACTTTCTTCCTATAGAGTCGTAAAAATGTATTTATATGAGATTGACCTAGAGTTTCTGACATTTTTCCTTACCTCTGACTAAAAGGAATGGGACTAGACCAGTTTGGATCGCCTTCGTGCTCATCATTCATGAAGTGGTAGGGTTGGGCTCGACCGTAGGTCGAGGGCTCTCCCTTAGACTTTAACCCAAAACTTGTCTTTCTTTAGGCCTTAATTTGAATGGGCCTTGGGTTATTTGACTAAACACAACCCAAATGCCTACTCGGTTTCAGCCTACATGGATTTGGACTCGTTCATGTTTCAAACTTTTTTGGCTCCTTTTGTTCTCCATTTATGTATTAGAGTATCGAATTGATTTGACTCTTCAGTTTTCCAAGCCAAGTGCATGCATTCGGCCCACTTAGAGAGAAGCAAGCACCAACTTCAACCAACGTTGAGCATAGAATTTGGCAATCGCCTGACCAAAAAGCAAATGAAATTCTGGTTTGAATTATATCCCAAGATCCAATCAGACTGGAATGAGATAAGGATTTGAGTCGAATAAGTCAATTGAGAATCTTTAACACCACCTTTAAATCCAACTCTTATTTTAGTCTTTGTTTATTCGCCGATGAAGAAGTAGTCGATTTGCTTGAATGGAACATCAAGTGCACTAACACCAAAGGATATGACAACATGAAGTGAATAATGAAAAAAATGAGATCAAGAAGAGAAACGAGCTCATTGGCTAAGAACATCATGATGAAGATAGTTCAATAGTATAGTGTTCAATTATTACACTAACAAATCTCATTACTCTTTCCAATTATGATATATTTTATTCATATAATTGTTAGTAGAGGAATTTTTGCAACAACAATTACTCCCACAACAAAAGTTATGTTAAATATTTTTTTCTAAAACTATAAATTTAGTGGGAGAAAGTATAGTCTATATAATTTTAAAATTAAAATTTGATATTATAATTTAATAAAACTTCATAAATAATCTTTATGGTTTATAAATAGTATCTAATGATGATATCAAATCATAGAGACTAAATTTTAACTTTTCTTAAATCATAAGGAGTATTTTGGAAGGAGGGTATGAGTTGAGATGAGTTGAGACTCAACTCAACATTTGGGAGGCCAACTTTGTATGTCACCGATATTTTAAACTCATGTCCACCAACAATTCATTCAACCCTAATCACTGTCAATGTCCTATGTTGCCACCTTCGGCGGCCAACTCCGCTGACTTTCCCCGACTGCTAACTCTGGTGATCGCTTTTCATGGCCAACTCCGGCTACATCCAACCACCACCATTGACGGCCAACTCTGACAGCCTCCAATGGCGGCCACTTCCACCAACTCCGATGACCATTATTTTAAATTATTAATTCATAGTATTTTATAGTCATTCTTTATAGTAATTTAACATTAATAAAAACACTTTTAGCATATAACAAACCAAACAAAACTTGTATATAAAAACACTTTTGAGAAAGAGTTGTCAAGCGCATGAGTGTTTTATTTTAAACAATTTTTATCAAAAGTGTTTAAATGAAAATGATTTTTTGAAAAATATTTTTTTCCAAGTTAATTCAAACAAAAGCTTGTATGATGGCAAAAAGATAAGTATGAGCTGGAGTTTAGGAAGTGGAAGAAAGTTGTCAAACATATTTATTAGATAGAGGATTTGGACGGTCGTTTATGTAATTTTCTTGGGTAAGTGGACTTGGGCATTTGTTGGCCTATATCATATATAAATTTTTTGTATCATATAATTGAGTCGGAGAATATGACCTTTATTACATATTTTTTGTGTCAACCATGTAACATAACCATTAATAAGGTCATTATAATACAATTACATTTTGAGAATATTTCACTTATAATATAAATCCAAATTTGTTTTGTTCCAATGAATCTAATATAATTTTGTCCAACTTAACTTATATTACATGCACAAATTTATAAAATCATTGCTTAATAAAAAAAAATTTTGAATGCATAATCTAAAATAAATCCTAAAACTCATTTCCCAAAATTTCCAACATTACATGTGCACTTTAAAAAAAACAATGAAAAAAGTGTCATCCATAATTTATTAAAAAAAATATGTAAAATTATTGAATAAAAAAGTTTTCAAACAAAAATAATTATTTATGTTTTAAGGATTATTTATCTCAAGAAAAAAACTGCACCAGATACATTGACATATGAATTCAACATTCCAAATATAGACATATGAACTCTACAAATATATGAACTCAACTTTAACGTCCCAAACAACTTCATAGAGATTAACTTTACAAATTAACCATTATTTTTTACTTTGAAAAAAAAAAAGAATTAACCAATAATATAAATTGAAACAAACTTAGAATTTTGATCATTTAAGGTTTTAAATTTTCAATTGACACAACTTTGCAAAAGTTTTTAATTCATAAATTTACTATAGAGCTAATTTACCATAGGTTGAGATGAACTCCTCAACTTTAATACGTTTTTATATTAGTATAAAATAAAGACATTTTAATTATAAAAAATGGCTATTTGGTAAAGTGGTAGGATGTTATAACCCCAATAAGGCCAAGATGCTATTGAACACAAAATAAGTTCCTAAACTAAATGTAATTAAAAATTTTTTTACTCATTTTATTATTTTTACAAAACTACTCGTCAGACTTAAACCTAACTAAAAAAACAAGGGTTCGGACAATTTCGTTCTCTCCTTCGCCGAAGTCTAAGTAAAGAGACCGAAGGAAAGTAAGATTTTGATCCGAAAATTTTTCTATCACTCGTGGTTATCTGGATTCATTAGAAATTGGACAAGTAAGGAAATTTCTCGTTGAGTTACGTACTTATGTAAAAACGAATAAACCTCAGTTTCAAAAAATAATATCTTCCACGAAGACATTCACCAATGAAGCAGAAGCCCTTTTGAAAGACGCTATTCAGGAACAGATGGAACGTTTTCTACTTCAAAACCAAGTATAAAAAAACAAGTAAAGTATAAATCAATTTTAGAACTTTAAAATGTTATAATTTAAACATGAAATAATTTCATTCTTTTCATTTATTAGGTTTTATTAGGTAGAATATATATTAATTTCTATAAAATACTAAACATAACTAATCAAAACCCCTTCCCAAACTGTACAAGCTTCTTCCAAAGTATACAGCTTTCTGGATGTAGATGATGATATCTATACATATGGATCTTATATATATCGTACAATGAAGTACCACATGAGTGGATATATAGGAATCCAAATCTGTCGAATCACTCATGTTATGATCTTCTACATCCTAGGTCTTTCTGTTCCTTCATCTAGCTTATGTTCTTCATGTAGCATTCAGACCGAATGACTCTATGAAATTACGTCGATACTTCCACATATTACGGGTAACGTAGGAGACATCCCTATTTTTCTCCTCGAGAATCCTTAGAATTACCACTGCTTAACTTTCAATTTGCTTCTGACCATCAAATGAAATGTGAATAACCCCACTTTTATAAAGTTATTGTTATAAATTGTTTTTTCCCGTAACTTTTTAATTGTAATAGATATTAGATTATAGTACACATTCTTATTTTCTTAGTACTATTGATTGACTGGATGATGCGCTCAATGGAAAATGAAAGGGTTCCTATTTGGCTAATCATATGCAGTGGATTAAATGGATTAAATATTTAGGCCCAATTTAGTAACCATTTGATTTTTATTTTTTGTTTTTAAAAATTAAGCCTATAAACATTGATGTCATCTCTAAATTTATTACTTTGTTATATACTTTGTACCAATGTTTTAAAACCGAGCCAAATTTTGAAAACTTAAAAACTAGTTTTTAAAATTTGTTTTTGCTTTTTAAATTTGGCTAAGAATTCAATTGTTGTACTAAAGAAAAAATGCAAGTCATTTTAAGAAATTGAGAGGAAATAGACTTCATTTTCAAAAACTAAAAATGAAAAACAAAATGGTTACCAAACGAGACCTTAGAAATCTAGATTGATAATCATCCTCCTTGGACCCTAATGAGAAAAACCTCCAACTACTACCGTAGGAATAAGCAGAAAATTAATAGAGAAACTAGAAAAGCAATAAAACTAGAAGCATATAGAATAATTCTCTCTCTCGATCCCAATTACAATAGCACTCTCTCAAAGTTTTTGTACCACTCAAACTCTTTAATCTCACTTTCAAACTAGAGAATACAAAAAAGGGAATTTAACTAAGTTAGCACACTCAAGCTTAGAGTGTTTCTAACTATGACAATTAGAAACCAAAGGCATAGGCTCCTTTTATAGTTCTTGGAACCCATCACTTACTTGAACTTTCTCAATGTGGGACAACTGCACTTCTAATATTTTACCAAAACCCAATAGACCCTTGGTATGCTCACTATAGAGATGCAACTTCTAAATGTTTCTAGTATTGATTGATGTTCATTTGTTTTTTTCTTACATCTTTTAATAATTCATGTTTTCTCTATCATTCAACTACTTGACTAGTAATTCATGGATCGTATTAGTAGGTGGTGTTTTGATATTCCTAGTGACTGTGCTATGTGTACTTGTGGAGTTGAGTTTAGGGATTATTTATTTTTTGAGTGCCCATTTAGCAAGGCTATTTGGGGAGATATGCTTTTGTGGAGAGGGTTTTCCCATAGCATTTCGCATTAGGATACTAAGCTGAATTGGATTTGTAACTCTGGTGTAGGTAACCTGCTGAGGGGTAAGGTATGGAGAGTGTAATATGTAAATCCATAGAGCTATACTTTACGTCATCATCAGGTGGTTAGTTAGGTTATTCAGTCTGAGGTTTTTGTTTATTCTTCTAAGTGACTTGGGGCTTCTATTGCAACGACCCATGAGAGCTATTCTCCTCAAGACCTTTTTTCTTGAGTTGTGTGTACTCTTCTTGTGTTTGGTAGGGTTTTTCTTTGTTCGTTTCCTTTATTTGGAGGTGTGAGGTCCATTTCTTTTTTCGTATTCCAATATCTTTGGAAAAAAAACTATTCGAATTGAAGTGGTTACACGCAAAGTAGTGCATTCTTTTGTGTATGGATGTGATATAAACCAAAGATATGAAAATATCATGATCTAACTATGAAGATAGGTTTGAAGTATAATCACAATTTCATAAATTCTTAATTTATTTTTATCTTAAAATAGTTACAACTATTCCAATAAAAATAAATGTAAAAGAATGTTTCATCAATAATAACTTTTGAAAACTTTTCTTTTTCACTTTACTAAAATAAAACTACAAAAAAATTTGCGTGCATCACATGTATTAATGATACTAATATGTAAAAGAAATTATCCAATTTCTTAAAAAAAGAAAAAAAGAAAAGAAAAAAGAAATTGCTCATTCAAGCTTTTGAACAAAATAAGAGAATATTTCCTCTCAAGTCAATATTGAATCCTACATATAATTTTACAATTTCAATATTGGATTGAGAATTGAGTAAGATTCGGATGGCTAGAATATTCCAACCTTTAAAATATATTGAAATGTTAAATGATATATTGAATCACAAAAATAATAATTAACGAGTTCAATTTTTGAAGCATTTCAAATTTGTGCTCGATTTGAATACCTAAAATAAAAATAAATAAATAAATAAAAAAGAAGCCGATTTTGAACAAAGTCAAACCTCAGCCGACGAAATCATCCTCCTCAACAAGAACTAGAAGTCGGCTATCTTAATTTAAAAATAACAAAATAATAATAATATAAAACAAAACAAAACTTCGATAAAAATTATTAATATTTAATGTGGATAAGATTTGACTTTTTATATCAAATACTTGAGGTTCGCCAATTAATTTAAGGATTTTGTTGCCAACATTTAAATCAATTTCCATGCCTTTTGTTTTTTTTTTTTCCTAATCGGAAATTAAAGATTTAAATCATTCTGTATTTTTATAATTTATAAAAAAAATATTTTAGTGATTGTTAATTAATATTTAATATTATTTAGTAAATACTATAAGTAAATATATTCCCTATTTGAAGATAAGATATTAGAGTGGTGTTGAAAAAATAGATATGAATTTACCTATTGAAAATACATTGTATAGATTATTTTTGTGTTGTGTCAAATTAGATAGTTAGCCGTGTCCAATTGTTACCCTTTATTAAGGTCTCTGTAAATGAAGGATAGTTGGTTTTCTATTATCTTTGTAACCAGAGATGTCCACAAGGCGGGGTGGAGGTGGGGATGACTTCCCCGTTCTCCGTCTCCGTTCTCCATTTCATTCCTCGTCCTCGCCAAATTGGAGACCAATTCGCAGAATCGGGTTCCTGTAGAGAATTTTTTCCGTTTGACTTTTTTTATAAAAAAAAAAATAATTAATATATATTACTATTATGAAAATGTTTGTGGTTAACTTTTATATAATTAGTTCTATATAGACAATTAGAATTTAGAGAGAAATTACTCAAAATTTTCAAGTTGAAGAAGATAATTATCTATCAAATTATTCATATATGTAATCTAAATTTATTAAAATTCAAACATATCATTTTTTTTTTTACATTAATTCAAATGTCTTCATTATTTTGACCATTAAAAAATAAATCTTGAAAATTAAATATAATATTTATAAAATAAAAATAAATAACATAACATTAAATTACTATAATAAATATAAGAAAAAAAACCTAAAGGGACGGGGGCGGGGAATGCATTCCCTGTCCCCGTCCTCGTCCCCGTTTAACTTTCGATAAATCCCCCCCCCCCACTCCCTTCCTCCATTCCCCACCTTAATGGAGAATTTCCGTCCATTCGGGGCGGGTCCGTGGGGAAAGTGAACATCTCTACTTGTAACTAACAGTTCATTTAGTTAGATACATCTCTACTTGTAACTAACAGTTCATTTAGTTAGATATACATTTCATCTGTATTTCAGAACCTATATATAAATGGATTTCTATGATTGTAATTATGTATGTGGAGTTATTTTCCTCTCAATGAATAAACTCCCATTATTCAGGATGTCCTGTGTTCAACTCCCTGCAACGTTGTTTCCTCCCCAATTAATATTATCTCCACTTGTTTGACTCTTCTTCATATTTCAAGCCCATAAGTGAGGGGAGGGTTGAATGATATATAATTAAATTTACTTTCACCAATCAGCTTAAGCTTTTGGGTCAATCGACAATTTAAGTTGGTATCCGAGTATTTTCTGCAACTTAGTGTTGAATTATTTTTTTAAAGCATTTTTCCTCTTTTAGTATGTGGTATTGATCATCTTCAATCTCTAGTTGATCGATTTTCATCATGCCTGATCCACTAGAGATTGTGATGCTTCCTACAGCTTCAAATTCTACTTCCACATATCGTTCAATTGAATCCATATCTATTGCATTATTCAACACTTATTACCCTTTAGTTGATGTTTTACAAGTAAAAACTATAAAAATAAATACAAATATTTGAAGATTAATTTAAATTCCACGATATAAATTCAAAAATTAAATTTATAAATTAAACAATAATATATCAACAATGTAAAAATAAATGGAAATTAAAAACAAAAGTTTCATCAAATGGGTTCTTTATTATTTTTAAAATTTTCTATTTAAAAGTATCAGTACAAAATATTTTTGTAATGTACATATTTATCCAAAAATAAAAAAGAAAAAAGAAAAATATAATATACCGTTGGTTAAATTACAAAATAAATTATTATAATTTTGTCTACCAGCACCCTAAACTTTAAAATGTAATAAAATTTAAAATATTCAATTCTAATAATTTCTTTACCTAATTTGTTTACCTATTGATATTTTTAGAAATTCACAGACCATGACTTATAGAATAACTTTTAATTTTATGTCTAATTGGTTTGCAAATCTGACACAATATTAAAAATTTAACGATGTATTTGACTTTCATAAATTTTAATAGCTATTATATACAAAATTAAATATCAAATAGATCAAGTACCTACAAGATAAATGACCATGAGACGTTTTACTAAAGTTTAGGATATGTTTGGGAATGTTTGTGAAATGGTTAAAAGCACTTTTGCTATTTTTAAGACTAGGTTTAAATACTATTTGGTCCTTATACTTTTGGTTTTGGTTCATTTTAGTCCTTATGCTTTCAAAATGTTCATTTTGGTCCCTATATTTCCAACTTTGGTTCATTTTGGTCCCTATACTTTCATAATATTCATTTTGGTACTTGTACTTTAAAAAATAACAATTTTGATCCCTCCATTTTCATTTTTACTTCATTTTTAAGGTATCAAAATGGTCACTTTTTGAATGTTCAAGGACCAAAATGAACCAAAGTTGAAATTTCAATGACCAAAATAAATATTTTAAAAGTACAGGGTCCAAAACGAACTAAAGTTGAAAGTACAGGGACGAGAATGAACATTTTAAAAGTATAAGAACTAAAATGAACCAAAACCAAAAGTGTAGGAACCAAAGTAGTATTTAAACCTAAAAACTACTATGAAATATGTTTTAATCATTCAAAACCAATTTTGATTATATGAAAGTTGCATTTAAAAGTGCAAAATTAAATATTAGATTAAGTTTGAGTGACTGAAGATGTGTGATTTTGAACATGATAAAAATAAATTTTTAACCACTTAAAATCACTCTCAAACATGCATTTAGGACTTAATAAACTCAAAATTGAAAAGTTTGAACTCGTTTGATAATTATTTAATTTATTTAGTTTTTCCTTTTACTAAAATGAGCTTTGATATACATTTCTTCCTTCAAAATCAGACCTTGCAATTATTGTATTAATAATCATAAACAATATGAATTTTTGTTAGGTTAAAAAGACTTATTTGATATAACAACAGTGTGACATAAAGAAAAGGACACACTCCACGACCAAGTTAACTTAAATTTGAAGCATTTATCAAAATAATAATAAACTTAAATTTTTAGCAACTTTAACTTTTTCTTTTTAAAATCTTTTAAAATGAAATATTTTGTAAAGTAATAACTGTTTTTTTTTTTTTAATTAATTATTTCTATAAAGTAGTCTGATTTACCTACTTTTGAATTAAGAACTAAAAATGCTTTTACTTTATAGATTTCTATATTTTGAACTTCTCGTCGTAGCCCACTTGGATTTACTAATACCACCACATATATATTCTTAATTAATTATTAATTCGTAACAAGAAACTTCCTGGATATATTCTGAATGCTTTTTTTAAAAAAATAAAAATAAAAATAATGCCAAAAAATCTTTTTTAACTTTTAAATAAATATCCATAATGTGACTTAGCTCTGTTTGTAATACTTTGTCCAATGAGGATAGAGTAGAAAAGAAAAATATGCATTTATTTTCAACAAATTATCAAATAATAATTATTAGTTTTAAAAAATACTTACTACATCTCGAATAATATCTATTTTTGTGCATCTTACTAAATTGTCCAATAATAATTTGTTATGTAGCAAATTCTACTTTTTTTTGAAATATTTTAACTTTTTTTTTTGTGTGTGATGAAAATGATATGCATAAAGAAAGATGCACCAAAGAATTACTCATTAGTTTATGTATTTTTAGACAAAAATAATTTTGATTATAGTTTATACATTTTGGTTCATCCGTTCTCATTTTCGTGGCAATCTCAATTTCCGTCTCGATTGGTGTTCAGGTTGTATTTCAAATACACGTTATTTTATATCATTTTTAATGAAAGGTTCCGTTTTCTTGTGTAATCACTAGTTACGTAAAACTAACACATTTGATAAAAGGTTATTGAGATTAAACACGTATCATTGTTGATACCAATATAATATTAAGAATATTTTTTTTTTCTTAACCAAAAAAAGGTTTTGCTTTTTCATTAATTTAAGTGAAAATATCAATTTATATTCTTAAACTTTAAAGTTGTGTATAAAAACAAATCCTGAATTAATAATTATATCAACTTAAATAAACAAAACAAAACTTTTACAAGTGTATCAATTTATATTCTCTTTTAGATTTCATTAACAAAATATTGTACAAGACTTATAATTATTTTAAACTCCTAAATTATCATAAGTGAATTAATATAGATATTTTATTAAGGTTACATTTGAAAGTCGTCAATGCACTAATTCTTACATGTGTATAGACTTATTCTAATGTGGAATTCATCAAAATGAAATTATTAGAATTAATGCATGAACGATTTTCAAATTGAGAGTCCAACTTAACTTGCTTATACAAATTTAGAGGTTTAATTGATAAAGTTATAAGTCTCATATGAGATTTATCCAAATATAATATAATAGATCGTATAAATTGATTCAGTTATTAGTTCAAAGTTTTAGTTGATATAACTCTCAAAGTTTAAGGGTAAAAATTGATATTTTTTTCTTAATTTAAATATATTTTATAAATACTTTATCTTTACATTATAATAATAATAAAAAAAAAAGCAACTTCAATCTTTCAAAACCATCCATTTACATCAACATTTTATCCACATTTTCATAATATTTCTACAAATTTAAAACCTCAAACATTTTTATCAACATCCAAATGACATGTCTGGAGAGTGATTTTAAAATGGTTAAAATCACTTTTGTTATTTTTAAAATCATTATGAGACATATTTTTAATTATTCAAAATTAATTTTCATGATTGAAAATTGCATTTAAAAATGTAAAACTAAATATTAAATTAATTTTGAGTAGTTAAAGACATATTTTAGTATTATTTTAAATATTATAAGAGTGATTTTAACGATTCCAAAATCATTCCTAAACCTAAAAATTTCTCAAATCCAAAATATTTTTCTTAATGCATCTTTTGAGTAAGTGAGTTTTATTTTTAGTAAAATCATAGAAAAACTAAAAATAAAAAGAAAATTGCTAATTCTATAGAAGAAATTTCTAGTTAATATACCAAAAAAAAGGAAAAGGAAATACTTAAATCCTAAGTCAAGTCAACTAATTTAGAAGAATGGATTTGACCCAATCCAGAAAAGGATGATAGCCATTACGCCGTCGCGATCCAGGTTTTAAATTTCTTCTTCTAAGATCTTACTTTATAACGTGTTGGATGAGTCAATACGTAAACATAAGAGATGAATCAATATTTTTATCAATTATTAAAAAATAAATATTTTTTATGCAAAGAAAAAATTGATATATTAAAAAATGTAATTAGGTACATACGTGCTTAATCCTCTTATGACATTAATCAAGAATTTGTAATTTAGAAAAAAAAACTATATACAAGACAAGAAACAAAAATGTGTAGCAAGTATAGTAATTCAATGTAACTAGACTTATTTTTCTTGGTACTTGTTTTTCTATTTATAGAGTTCTCTTGACCTAATCTCTTCTCTTTAAGGTTTCTCGAGCTATCTTCTAGGTCAAAACCCCTTCTCCCAAATTACTCCTATTCATAGTATTTTCATTGGGTCGGCCTTGGCATAGGCCGAGGTCGAGCCTTGTGGCATAGCTTCAGCCTATTCCATTTCACACCTCTCGGCTGGTCTTGCTTTGGGTTTGGTCGTTGAGCCCGTTGCATCGCTACGACAATTAATATTGTTTTCCACGGTTTCAAATCGTTTTATCCTAGTACCAAAAGGATAATTTAACCTATTTTAAATTTGTTCAAAGCATGTATTTTAATAATTTAAAATCAATTTTAATGGTATGAAAATGACTTCTGAAATATTATAATCATCATTATAAAGTATAAATTGATTCCCTATTTGTCTGGAACCTCGACTGGAAAATCTAGATATGCTAATGACGTTCAAGTTTTTGTTGATTCTCTTTGCGATTGTCAACCGTTAGTCGGTTGCTCATTTCTTAGCTTTTCATGTTGGTCGTCTCAAATATTCAGAAATCTAGCTTGCAGACGATACCCATAAAATAGATTCAAATTTACTTTCTAATTTGTACTTCTCAAGTTCTTTTTTGTTCTTTTTACCAACTAACTAATAAGAATAATAATAATAATAAAAAAAAAAATCCTTTCCAAAGGCAGCCTTTATTTGTCTGTAGGTTCAATTCTAAAGTTGAAAGCTCTCCCACCCCACCTGAAAGCATAATTAATCTTTGATACGTATGATTCAATCATCCAAACGTGCCATAGACGCATTCATCTTCCCCTCTTCACAAATTTCACCTAAGGCAGGCCCTGTTTCTAAAATTTAGACTCAGTCCTCCCACTCCTTCTTAGAATCCAATCGTTTTATCTACACCCACTTGTCTTCTTGCGGCAGCATTCTGATTTTTTCTCCCCATATGTTCTTTTCGCCCCCAAAAATTCAAAAAACTCGGATGATAGAGACTGCAAACATGAAATAAAGTTAGACTACGCGTTTTAATTCAAAGTTTCCCTTTGGTGGTTGGTTTGCCTTAGCTTTCTGTGATCAGAACGCTGTTTTTTCCACTTGGTTTTTTTTTTTATCTGTGTCCATTTTCTTGAGCTCGATTTGAAGTTTTCGACTCAGTTGGTGTTTGAATTTGATCAAAACTCAGTTGGGTTTGTGTTGGTTCTGGTTTTGGTGGCTTTGTTTGAAATGGGTAAGGTTGAAAATCGGAGTTTTCATCGATTCAGGCTTCGATTTGGGGTTTATGGGTTTGTTGTAACGAGTTTGCTGTTTCAGAGTTTTCATTTGTGTTGGTCGCTGAATGAAGAAGGTAAATGGGATGGATGATGGCTTTAGCTTTTAAGCTCTTTTTAATCTTCTGTTTCTGATGAAAATTCAGAGGTGATGTTTGAAGGGTTTTTTGAGTTGATTTGTGTGTTTTCATTTGGGCAGGTTTGACTCTTCTGAAGTTCAGAGAGAGAGTTGTGAATGATCCATTTGGTGCTTTATCAAATTGGAATGATCTCAAACAGGATATTAATCCATGCTTTTGGTTTGGAGTTGAATGCTCAGATGGGAAAGTTGTATCCCTGTATGTTCATTTTTTATTTTTTATTTTTCTTTTATATCTTTCTTTGTGTTGTTTCTTCTCTCCTTCCCCCAAGTTTCTGGAATTCTGGAACCTGATTCTAGAAAACCTCTATCTACTCTGCTTAAGCAGATAAATTCTCGATCATAGTATGATGATTGTTTTGTAAGCTTTGTTTAGGTGGTCAAACTTATATTAAATTTCCAATAATTTCCGTCTGAAGATGATTTTGAAGTGGAATTATATGATATGCAGGAATTTGAAAGATCTTTGTCTTCAAGGAACACTTGCTCCTGAGCTCAAGAACTTAGTTCATATACAATCTATGTAATAACTTAGTTCTTTGATCTCAATTTGTGTTTTCTTTGTTGGTTTTTGTTCTATCTGCAACCGTGAACTGTTGTTTTACCTTCGATTTCTGTCTCGTCTTGCAGTAATTTGCGAAACAATTCTCTTACTGGAGCCATCCCTCAAGGATTGGGAGGACTTGAAGAACTGGAGGTGCTAGATTTAGGATACAACAACTTCTGTGGGCCACTTCCATCTGATCTTGGAAGTATTCTCTCACTTGGAATCCTGTATGTTTAGCTTCAACAAATTTAGAGTTAGTTTTTTGGCTTACCTTTTTCTTCTTCCACCTATTTAGTAACTTAAGTTTTCTGTAAATCTATGCAGCCTGTTGGATAACAATAAGCATCTTGGTAGCTTACCTCCTGAAATTTATCAGCTTCAACTACTTTCTGAGTTTCAAGTTGATGAGAACCAGCTTACAAATACAGCTGAAGGATCATTATGCAACAAGGAGTCCTTTTCATGGTATGTCACCACAATTCATCTTATTACAAGTTAATCTTAACTGACATAGGATGAATCTTATGCCCATTGGGTTAATTTTAGAAGGATTCCTTTATTTACGTCATGAGGAATTAATGCCATAACTGGAATGTTATTTGCTGTCATTGTGGTTTACTGAAATGAAAAGCTTTTTGTGCGCAAGATAAATGGATGTCTTCCTTTGAAAACATGTCCTTCTGAAATCAAATCCGTCTTTTCTACAATTCTTAATCTTGTTTTGTCGATGTTTTTTGTTTGACAAACAGCTTAATTAGATTATATGTTTCATTTTTGCTAGTGATGTTGTTCAAGTAAAAGACAGTAGAGGAAGAAGAGAGCTCCGGGCGTCAGCTAGTCGAGCTCAGTTGACATTTCAGGTTAAAGTTGGAGAACCTGTATTTTCTCTAACTCCATCTGGACCATCAGCACCATCACCACCAGCAGCAGCTCAAGATCCTCAAACACCAACACCACTTCCCGGCTTATCTAACACTAATGAAACCAGTCCACCTCCAGCCGGCATATCTAAGTCAAATAATGGAACCCATCCACCTTTATTTCGGGATCCTCCAAAAACCCCACCAGAAGCACCCGAGGAATTAACTCCACCCCAGGCTTCTTCAAACCAACAAGACAATAAATCGTCTTCAGTCGGTGTAGTTGTAGGAGCAAGTCTAGGGGCTGCAATATTTGTTATTGCATTGGCTGTTGGCATTTACCTCTGGACCAACAATAAAGCTACTGTCAAACCGTGGGCGACGGGACTAAGCGGACAGCTTCAGAAAGCATTCATTACTGGTATTCTTCATTCTGAAAAAAGAACAAAAAATCTAGTGGTTTCATTAATTGGTTAGTTGCTTTCTGCTTGGATCTGCCAATTTGGAACTGATGAGCTAGCTTTAGATGAAACAACTTGTCAGTTGAGAAGAGAAAGTATCTGGGTATGTTTGTTTGGTGATAAAAAATAAGAATCTAGATACAAGAGGTTTGATGGAATATTATTTGTATTCCATGGTTTCACTGTTTACATTTTTAATATGTATTTAGTAGCAAATTTAGAATCTGAAAGAATTATGGCAATAACTTTTATGATATATCCTCCCTTTTGTGGGTTTACTGATTAGATATAGCAATTATGGCAGCATCTTCTTGCTTCTAACTGGGGATATGTTTCTCAGGTGTGCCAAAGCTGAAAAGATCAGAGCTTGAAGTATCTTGTGAGGATTTCAGTAATGTGATTGGTTATTCACCCATCGGCCCGGTCTATAAAGGGACATTGTCTAGCGGGGTTGAAATAGCCGTGAACATCATTTCAGTGAAGTCGTCTAAAGATTGGTCCGTGGCGTTGGAAACTCAGTTCAGGAAAAAGGTAGATGATATATAAATTTCACTGAACCACATTTTCTCTTTGTGAAGTTTGATATTTCTAACGTTTCGTATCATCTTGTTATAGATCGATACACTATCGAAAATAAACCACAAGAACTTTGTCAACCTTATTGGGTATTGCGAGGAAGAGGAGCCCTTCAGTAGAATGATGGTTTTCGAATATGCTCCTAATGGAACGGTATTTGAACATCTTCATGGTAAGTTTCAAGCCATATGCTCATTTACCATCATTTTTCGATTTAAGATAGTTCCTATCTAGATAAGTTAGGGTTTGAGGAAAAATTGTACAATTCATTAGAAGTAATCAGCTTGATATGCTTATATACAGATGACTATGCTATGATAATGAAGTCAAGTTCAGCCATAAAACTGTCTTAAGTTAAATATGTGGAAGATTGTAGCTCGTGGGCATGGTGGAAAACCAAGTTGGATTCTATGTTATGCTGAAAAGTGTTTCAAATTTTGCATTTGTGTCAAGAATGTTATGATTACTTATCATTATCACTGCGTTTTCGAGTTAGAGTATCACTGTCATCAATCGTAGGATGCTAGATATCCTTCATTTATTTAGAATTCCTTCCTTTTGAGGATGTCATAGAAGTTATTTTCACCATATTTGCGAGACCGAGTTCGATTCAAGCTACCATAGTTTTCATAGAAATTTGATTGTTTTTTTATCTTTTGCTTTGCAGATGAAGAGTTTGAACACTTGAACTGGAGAATGCGAATGAGAATAGCAATGGGAATGGCTTACTGCCTTGAATATTTGCACGAGCAGAACGCACCGCTAATCCAACTCAACCTTACCTCATCGGCCGTCAATCTGACTGAGGATTATGCAGCAAAGATTTCAGAGTGTAGTTTACAAAATGAAATCGTTGCAGACGAGCGGATCTGCACCAGTGGACATCTCTTAAACACTTCATCAGGAGGTTCAGAAAGCCAAATCTACAGCTTTGGGTTAGTGTTGTTAGAACTAATGACAGGTAGAATCCCCCATTCAGCAGAAAATGGTTTACTTGAAGAGTGGGCAGTACAGTACTTAAGATTGGACAAACCGCTCAAGGAGTTCGTCGACCCGACTCTCCAATCGTTTCAAGAGGAGCAGTTGGAGCAAATCGGTCAATTACTAAGATCTTGCTTACATTCCAATCCAGAGCAGAGACCAACAATGAAGCTCATTACCTCAAGGTTGAGATTAATAACTGGGATAACCCTGGATGAAGCGATCCCAAGGCTTTCTCCTCTTTGGTGGGCCGAGCTCGAGATTGCATCGGAAGGACGATAAGGCGTGGAATCTGGATCGTTGCAAGTATGAGCACAGCGTCTGTATCTTGTGTCTAGTTTTTCTGCTGGATGATACTGTAGATATCATCACTTTAAAAGTTTTGCTTGTATATATGTGAGGTAGTTAATATATACATAAGTACATAACAAGCTTTAGGCTCTTAAAAAACTCCAGGGTTAAAATGCCAGAAATTGATTAAATAATAATAATAATTCTCATACAAGAAATTATATTATTTTATATTTTATTAAGAAATCAATTAATTTTAAAATTATCGAAATTATAGAGATTAAAATAGAACATACCTAAAATAAGGGACTAAAATGGTATTTTCACCGAAGTAGTTTCACCAAAAATTACAAGTGCACTAGAGAAAGGTATATTAATGTGAAGATTTCAAAATTTTCTTTGAAAATTAGACTTTGGATTTATTTATTTATTGTCTCTAATTATTGTGTCATTCTTTCTATTTGGCCCTTAATTGTCTTTAAAAAAATTTAGATTTTACCTGATTAAAGGTGATTTATGCCCGTATCTTAATTAATTAATAATTGAGTTAAAATTAAAAAGGTCTGTTTTAGAGTTATAAGTTTAAAAATATTTCAAATGGTTCTTTAGCTTTTAATTAACACTCACAACCGATGATGTGGCAGTGACTAAATGACCTCTTGGTGTTGCACTTATTTTGATGAATTGAACTGACCATTAATGGATTTAATAAAACTATGACATGATTTTTTTTATTACAATAGGGAATTCGAACCACTTACCTATTAGTCATTAAGACAAACTTCATACCAATTAAGCTATGCTCGCTTATAACATAGATTATAGACCTCGTGTCAATTTTTGTTAGATCAATTGCCATTCTCAAAACGAATCGAAGACCGTATATTATTTTTTTTGAAACCCAATAATTGAAGACTATCTTGAAAAATATTGTTAAAATTTAATGAAGTTGCTTATATTTGTAAGGGGAAGGATTAGGTGCAGTTTAGGGTACATCTATCTCCATACTCTCCCTCTTCTTAACTCACAAAAAAAAATTATTTATAAAAAAAATTATGCCACGTGGCATAATTCTATTAAATTTTGGCCAACTACACAAGAAATGAGTGCAACTCGGCTGCATTAAATTTTTTTTCTATTTGTAATATATAGATGAGATAAATTGATTAAGATTCAAATGTATTTATAAATATTATTACATAATAAAAATTCATACTTGATTTTGATGAAAATTTTCACGGTAGGACTAAATTATAAGTTGGACCAAAACTACCTTATATAAACAATATTACCGACCAAAATTCTCTTTAGAAAAAACAAACAAAACCAATTGGTGGCTGTCACGTACTATCAAAAACATTATTTCCCCATTATTAAACATATCAAAAACCTCAAATTAGTCGCCCCCACGTCTTCAAAATCCTTAATTCCACCAAATATATAAATCCCATTTCCCTTTGCCCCATCTTCAGAGAAAAGGAAAAAGAAAAAAGAAAAAAAAAAACACTAAAACATGTCAACCAAAAACCTCCTCTCCCTCTCCCTTCTCCTCCTCCTCCTTCACATCGCCGCCGCCGACACCACCCGACCCGCCCACAAACCCGTCTCCGTCGCGGTCGAGGGTGTGGTCTACTGCCAAAACTGCCAAAAACTCGGGACGTGGTCGCTGACTGGTGCGAAACCGATCAGTGGAGCGAAAATCAGTGTGATTTGCAAGAACCATAACAACCAAGTGAGCTTTTACAAGGTGTATGAAACCAACAAAGATGGTTACTTTTATGCGGAGTTGGTTGGGTACAAAATGAACCACCCGGTTCTTGACCACCCACTTCAAGCTTGTAAAGTCAAGCCTGTTTTTTCCCCACTTTCCGACTGTAACCTTTTGACCAATCTCAACTATGGCCTCGTCGGAGCTCCGCTCCGCTACGAGAAAAAGCTTGTCGTTGGCCCCAATTATAGAGCCGCCGTTTACGCTGCCGGGCCGCTGGCTTTCCACCCTGAGAAATGTCTCTAGAGATCATTGAGAAATATGTTACATTTTATTGTTCATCTCAATGTTTGGTTTTTTTTTTTTTTTTTTTGTCTTATGGTTGTCTTGAATTGTGTTCAGTTTTGTAGTAGTATTATATTATGTGTTTTGTTTTGTTATTTTTTTTGGGGGGATTAATGTGTTGGGGGTTTGGAATTTGTTTGGTGCTAAATATAATGTAATTTGATGTGTTTTTTTTTCAGCCAGGAATGAGAATGAAGAGAAAATTGGAAAATTTCAATTGGATTTCTTTTTTCCTTGTTATCCTTATTGGATTTAGCATTGGGAATTTATATAGTAGTGATGGTTGATACGATCCAAATGACGAAAAGATCAAGTGAATAATTCTAGAAAAATAGTAAGTTTTTGCACGTCAAGATGGTGCTTGCCAAACATCCTTTGATGCCTTATAAGATTTGTGTCAACGTAAAAAGAATTAAGATTATGTAACACACTTGTTATTATTTATAAAATGTCAATTGATATCTAAAGTCCAAATTGTTGTAGTGTAGGCACGAGTCTATTTTTTCTATTCATATTGAATTTGTTTCATGAGTAGTTGTTAAGGAATTGTGTTAATGATCTTTTCACATAAAAAAATCATCATGGGTTGACCTAGTGGTAGTGGGAACATAAAAAAAAATTAAAGAGCTAAGAGGTTATGAGTTCAATCCATAGTGGCCACCTACCTAGGATTTAATATCCTACGAGTTTTCTTGACATCCAAATGTTGTAGGGTCAGACCGCTTGTCCCGTGAGATTAGTCGAAGTGCGCATAAGCTGGCCCGGACTTTCAGGAATATTAAAAAAAAAATTCTTTAAATTCTTTGGGAATGAAGTTAAGAACTTGTTGTGTTTCATCATTTTAGTTTTTAATTTTTAATATCTTGTTGCTAATTAGTTAATTTACTAAAAATTTTCTTTAGGCATAAGGTTACATGATTTTTTATTCAACAAAAGGAACATAAGCATGTAATAGGATTGATCTATTGTTTTTCCAACAATCATTTTAAAAAAAATTAATAATATACAAATTATAAAAGAACAATTAAAAAATATATAGGTAGAAAAAAGTAACCAAGAAAATTCGAGACCCTAGCTATATAAATTACTCAAAATAGATAGACCATTGATTTTTCTTATTTTTCATCGAATATTTAAACAAAAGAATATATATATATATAAGACAAAAAAAAAAAAAAAAGATAGTAACCAAAAGAAAAAAAGAAAAAAAACAGACGTCAGCTATACACTTGTTTCTTCATAACAATTAGTAGACAAACACTCTTATTCAATTCCATCAAATTTAAGGTGCATCATTTACAACTTGAATCTACCGACATCTTGAGATGCTTTTAAGAGACTTGAAGAGCAATGCATTGAGGGAATAAAAAAGAAACATTAAAGTTTTAGGTATTGGTAAAGAATGATAATAATGAAAACTTATTTTTGTAGTAGTAGAAGTAAGTTGCATAACTTTTTGAATTTTAAAATTATTAGGCCATGTTTTGTAACCATTTCGTTTTTTGTTTTTGTTTTTTAAAATTAAGCATATAGATACTACTCTCACCTTCAAATTTATTTATTTGTTATTATCTACTTTTTACCAATGGTTTAAAAAACCAAACCAAAATTTGAAAACTAAAAAAAGTAGTTTTTAAAAACTTGTTTTTGTTTTTGGAATTTGGCAAAGAATTCAACCATTATACTTCAAGATGCAAATCAATGTAAGAAATGGAAAGAAAATAGACTTAATTTTCTAAAACAAAAACAAAAAACGAAATGGTTACTGAACGGGACCTTAATTTTTCATTTTTGAATTAAGTTAAAAGAAAATTTCTTTAAAGTAAGAGAAATTTGAGTTTCTATTTGATAATTAATAATTAATAATTATGTATTATTATTGATACTTAATAATTAATTTTTAATTACATATTTTATAAACACGTAAATTAGGGAAGAGACAAAAATGTTTAAAGAAAATTCCAACGTCTTCACTTTTTAATATACTATAGAACACTTGTGATGCACGTAACTAAAAGTCTTTAGAACATCAATTTTGTTTGTGAAATGTCACTAACAAGTGAATATAGATTTTATCAAGTTTTAATTATAAATATTTAATATGAAAATTAAAAATAAAATAATTAATGGAAAAAAGTATATATATATATATATCTTATTTTACTGGTTTTGCTATCAAATTTAATTATGTTGTTCACTATTGTTATCATGCGTAGTTCTCCTAACACAATAAATAAAAATGTTAAATTCAAGGGAAAATTACCTTTTTAGTCCTCAAGTTTTGAACAATATGTGTATTTGGTCCCTGAGTTTTAAAAATGTATCTTTTTAGTCCCCAAGTTTATAATAATAGGTCCATTTGGTCCTTGAGTTTTTAAAATATACTTTTTCGATCCCCAAGTTTTTAAAAATAGGTTTAAAAGGTCTTTCAAGTATTTATTTCTTTGATTTTTTAAAAATATTTATATGATATTTAAAATTAGAAAAAGATAGTTTTAGAGAGGAGATGGTTTTTAAAAGTTATTCTTCTAATTTAAAATTTCATATAATTATTTAAAATAATAATAATAAATTATTTGAGGGACCTTTTAAACCCATTTTTAAAAACTCGGGGACTAAAAAAGTATATTTTGAAAACATAGGGACCAAATGGACCTATTCTTATAAACTTGGGGATTAAAAAGATACATTTTTAAAACTCAGGGACTAAATACATATATTGTTCAAAACCTAGGGACTAAAAAGGTAATTTTCCCTAAATTCAAACACATGAAAACCAAATAAACATTTTAATTGACTCAAACATATAAATAAGAGATTTAAAATTTGGATAAAGTAGAAATCTAATCAAAGATTATGATCAACCAAGGTTTAAAATAACGATGTCGATAGAAATAACGACGTCGATGGAAATATCGACGTCTTAATTTTACGAAAATTTCGATAGAAATATCGATTTCGATGGATATTTCTGGAAAAATTATAAAAACAAAAAAATTTAAAAATCAAATTAAATTAGTAAATAAATAAGTTATTATTTTCAAATAGGTAAACATGTCTATTATTTATATTATGTTTATATTAGTAAGCAATTTGATGCTTATTTTTTGTGTTTCGTGAATTTTTCTACAATATAATGAAAATATCGATTCACCCCTCATATCGATATCGAACCCATGGAAATGTGGAAATATCGATGGAAATATCGACATATCAATAGAAATTTAATACTATGTGATCAACATTTAAATTTTAAAATGAAAAAATTTATGAATATGTTGAAGGAATCGAATTCCTCAGCAGAAGCACGTGAACGAGTGTGCTTCTAATTTACGTTTCGAATATACAGAAAATTACAGAGAAGTTTAAACAAATTTAACTAAGCATGCTTTTCAAGAAGAAATCAAGGAGAAGAAGTTACCTTTGAACACAACTCTTCAATCTTCTCCAATTCTTGGTTGGGATTCACAAACACTTCAATCTTCTTGGATCTCGAACAAGACACCACCACTAAGTCTTCTCCGCTATTCTCAAGCAAAGATTGGATTATGTGGGAACCCTTTTTGAATTTTTGGGAAGAATTTTGCAGAGAAACATTTTCTCTGTGTCTTAAGAGTGATCATTGATCCTTAGAAAAAAATGAGAGATGATTGAGATTTTTAGAGAGTGAGAGTTGAAAACTTCAATTCTCTTTTGTGTTACTCACAAGTAAAAAACCACTTTAGAGAGAGGGGGAAGTTAATTATCTCTCAACCAATTTTTTAACTTCCTTAACCATGGGGAGTTAAGATTTAACTAAAGTTAAATTAAATTAAATTAAATTAAATAAAAATTAATTAATATAAAATAATTAAATATCATATATTTAATTAATATTACAAATCATATTCAAATGTATTTCTCTCTCATAACCTATAATTTTAATACGAATCTCATTCATATTAAATTTATCATATAGTTTAAATATGAATCTCATTCATATTATTTAGTATTTGAATCTTATTCGAATATATTAATCTCTCATATTATATAAGTTAATTTTAAATCTAATTCAAAATTAACTTTATGCTATATAATGTATCAATATACATTATGTTAATTGTATCTTATATAATTAACATTTAATTCTCTCATAATATGAATATCATTCATATTAAATTTATCATATAGTTTAAATATGAATCTCATTCATATTATTTAGTATTTAAATTTTATTCAAATATATTAATCTCTCATATTATATAATTTAATTTTGAATCTAGTTCAAAATTAACTTTATATTATATAATATATCAATATACATTATGTTAATTGTATCTTATACAATTAACATTTAGTTCTCTCATAATATGAATCTCATTCATATTAGTTTAATTTTTGAATCTCATTCAAACATTAATACTCTCAAAATATAAAGTTGTATTTTGAATCTAATTCAAAATTAACTTTATATTATAATGTATCTATATACACTATATATACAATTAATGCACCATCCCTTATTCAATTTGAACGATTCAAATTTTTTTAAAACTAATTAATCCTTGTTTTACCCTTAGTGAGCTAGCAGAGGACCTAATTGACTTACATATTAGAAGCTCAATTGATACGAGATTAATTAATTAAACTCTTTAATTAAATTAATCAACATTCATTAACTGTGCGTCACTCCACTAAAGATCCATAGCTGCACTTTTCGCACTGTAGATATTTTTGTGTCCATGAATATAACCAATCAATAATAAGTTGACCCTTCACGAATCGCTCGTAATTACAGTTGGGTCAAATTACCGTTTTATCTCCACGTTACAAACAAAAGCCCTAATAGCTATTTAATCTTTTGAAACATTTACGCAAATAATCCATTCTAGATCAAATATTTAAAAAATATAAATTTTTTTGATTTATTTCACAAATGGATTTCAACCTAACTTTTGGACCAATTTAACCTTATATCCACTGGACCAAATTTGGGCTTTAATGTTAGTTTAAAATAGACATTGTAAGGGTACAATGTCGGTTGGCAACCGACATTGAAGATCATATTATTAAACGTCTTCAATGTCGGTTGGCTTTAATGTCGGTTTTCCACCGACATTATACATGACCAACATTTCCATGGCAGCTACCTTCAATGTTGGGTTTCGACCGACATAGAATATCATCTTTAATGTCGGTTTTTAACTGACATTGAATATCGTCTTTAATGTCGATTTTTCACCAGTTTTTTGTCAATAAATGTCCGATATTAAATATATGTCATCATTTTGTTATTGAAGGGATATATATATATATATATATATATATATATATATATATATATATATATTTGCTTAAACACATGCTAATCAATAATATTTCTCTTTCCTTTTTTAGAAACAATAATATTTTTTCTTTTGCCTGTATGTACAAAATAAAATCTTAATTGTTTTTGTATATAAACTCAACTTTCAACAAACACAAAAATTAGTTAATTCACAACAAAGAAAGTGACAAAATGTTTAACTAAGTAACTTATCAACAAGTTACATTTATCAATATATACATAGAGCTCTAAAGTCTAAAGATTGAGACTTAAACATAATAAACAAGTTATCTTATAGACTTACAAACACAACACAAACAACTAAACAATGTTATCAAACCTAGCAACTCAACTTAACACTGTAAAGAAACTCAACTAAATGATTTGGCTTCCAATACACCTTGTGAGTCTCATGCTTGGATATGCATATGAATTGGCTTTAAGAGTTGCTCTAGAGAATGCATCACTATTCAAATCAGCCCACTCTAAGTAATGTTCTCTCAAGCAACGAACTAACACAACAGGAGAAACATTCTAGCAAGAAAGAAAAAATGAAAAATGAACATAATCATTACCCTATTTGTATCTCATTAATGAAAAAGAATAATCTTACCACATTTATCAATGAAGTTCATAACATTCAACTAAATAAAATCGACGAGAAGAAAATATCTACCATAACTTGCATTAACAAACTTAAAAAAAGAAATAAACTCAACAAGGTAAATGAAACTTATGAACTAAAAAACAATGGTTGTTAATAACAAAAGTGAGATGCATATCACCTAAGTAAGGAGAGGAAAAGAAAAACATCTTTATCATTCCACAGATCAAGCATGTCTAGTGTTCTCATTACAAAATGCATAAACATAAACAAAAATAACTTACAAAAATAACTTACAAACAACTCAACTTATCAAAAGAGATAAATTAGACAAGGTAACAAAACTCATAAACTAAAACAAATTCAATAGAAACCATTAACAACAAATTGAAAGACAACTAATCGGTTCCAAGCAAGTTAGCCTATCAATCAAGAGAAGCCTAATAGCAACCATTTTCATTTAGAAAAATGCATAAAATATAAACAAAAATACTTATAAACTTATAAGCATAAACTCATGGAAAGTATAACCAAACTTATAAACCCAAGCAAATAACCTTAACAAAAACTAAGAGAAAAGACTAATAAAAATCGACTTCATTGGGCAAAAAGCATAAACATAAACCAAAAAATTTATAAACAACTAAACATAGGCAATTCAATTTATCAAAGTAAATAAACTCAAAAAAGCTTATCAACCGTGACCCTAAGATATGAACCTACCCATTAACCACAACTACGAGTTTAAAAACTCAATTCCACCATTTATAACTAACCCAAAAAAAGATTTAGAACCCTTAAAACATTTATCAAAAGCTCGTTGAAACCTCAAAGTTTGCTAGAGTACAACACCTCAAAACACCTAAAAAAACACAATCTAACCTTCAAACACCATGGGTAAACACAATCTTGCATCAATACTTGATGGGTTATCAAAACCCACCCCCATAACAACTCCAAACTAAACGCTTACAAAATCTAACAAAAATCGGACGGCTGGCGACCGCGGGTGTGCTACTGAACGTGCAAATGGAGAAGATGAAGGAAGAAAATGTAAAGAATCGTGAAGAAGAGGAAGAAAACGTGAAAGGAGGAGGGGGGCTGCCTAAGGAGGGAGAGATAATAGATAGGGAAAATGAAAATGGGGGGAGACGGAAGGAGGGAAATGAAAATGGGGATTTGAGGTTTTTTATTTATCTTTGTTTTTTTCATAGATAGTAGATGGAAGTAATGAAAATGGGGGGAAGGAGGGAAATGAAAATGAGGAGCTTTTAACTTTTGTTTTTAATTTTATTTCCTTTATTTAAAAATTATTTGGGATTCAATTTGAAAGAGTAACCAAAATGGGGGAGGGAGGGAAACAAAAACAAATGAAAATTTAAAAATTATTTGGAATTCAAAAAAGAGGGTCACCTACAAATTGAATCCCAAATAAATTTAAAAAAAATTCGAATATTTAATGTCGGTTTAAAAGCGACATTATAGCTCCGATTTATTAAGGCTATAATGTTGGTTTAAAGTCGACATAAAGGTCTAGTTTTTTTTTTTTTTTTTTTTTGTCAAAACCGACATTATACATATGTGTTTATTTATTTCAACCGACATTAAAGGCCTAATTTCTGGGAGTGATCAATTTATCTTAATTTTATTTGTTTGATTGTTTCAATTGTTTGATTTTTATTACCTTAATTTCGGTGGTTCCTCTTTAATACACATATTTAATTTTGAGTATTTTGGTTAATCTTCGTAGATTTTATGTAAGGAAGTTTCTACTTTTCAGATTTGACCTTTCCTTTTCATCAACTATTTTTTAAGCTTTTATTTCTAGTGTCCATTCATTTTTTTTTTTCAGCTTTTCGTGGTGATTTTTTTCCTTCGACATTATTCTTTAGCATTTCGTTGTGGTCTCCAACCGTTCGTTTTTCTTCAGCATTTTTGTGGTGATTATTTTCCTTCAACATTTTGTAAGATATATTATTATGTAGTTAATATATAACACAGTATATATAATTATTCTAATTATATTTGATGTAGACATCGTATATATTTTAAATAAAGTCTCGTAATACACATAAAAAATGAAATGCATATAAACCACATTTATATGTTGCAATCTACAATGATATTTTTTTCTAAAAAAAATATACAATGGTATATTTCTTAAGTGTACGAACATGACAGTTTTTACAATATATCATATTACAACACTATCTTATATACAAAAAATAATGTACTCGATATATATTTGTATTTTCAAGAAATAAACTACGGTGTATTTCTTAAGTGTACGAACATACTAGTTTTTGTAATATACCATCTTATATACTAAATAATATATAAAATATTTTTTTTTTCCTAGTTATTTATCAATACAAAAAATAAACCAGGATATATTTCCAAAAAACTATATAATTTGTAGGAAAAATGAAAAATGGTAAAGATGTAGATACAGACTTGAACAACATAAAAATATAAGAACGAAAAAAATAAAAAAAATCAAGTAAAAAACTACACCGACAATGACCACGCAATCAGAGATGAAAATAAATCAGATTTTGAGGTGAAAGAAAAATAAACAAAATCTCGTGTAATATTAAAATAAATAAATATGTATAATTCTGCATGCATTCTAACTTAAATGAATTACAACACAATAGAGAAATGATTTTCATATTTTTATCCGTTCATATTCAATTAATAAGAATGTTATGAAGTTTTTGTTTAACTCATTAAACAAATGATAGATATAAGACATTGTAATATGGCCATTTAATTAAGCTATTAGGCAAAAACCCTAATCTTTTTCCAAGGATAATACGTTTTTCTTTCTCATTCTCTTCATCTCCTTCTTCGTCTATCGTCAGCATCCACAGCTGACGGGTTCTCTCTCTCGCTCTCCTAGTCGCAGGTCACCGCCGTCCAGTCGACGCCGTCGTGGGTTAGGCAAAATCCGCGCGCAACATCAGTCCGGCTGCCCTGTCTTTTCTCTGTTTCGGCGTTCGTTTGTGTAACCCACGACCTATTGGACCTTGAATCGACTTACCGTTCGATCTCTCAATTTTTGCGCAATTTGGAACACTGTACAGCAACGGATTGAGTTCTCTTTGTGAATTTTCATGGGTAACGATCATCTGTAAGCCTTTTTCAATTCAATTGAAATTTTTAGGTTTGAGTGTTAAATTTTGGAATTACTCTATGGATAGTTTCAGCTTGAAAAGATTCGTTAGTTCCGGACTGTCCATTCGAGGTCGAAAGGCGACTTCGAATCAGAAATTTCTTGATAAATATTTGAATCAGCAATGGCAAACAACAATAAAGAAGAGCCGAAGACCGCGCCCCAGCCCGATCGGTGGTATAACCTATCTCTTGGTCCTTCATTCAAGGATGAATCCTCCAACAAATTTTGCACTCTTCGATGTGAGTCAGTCAAATTGATCCCAAATTGAAAAACAAAACCTAATTGGTGTAAATTCTTTTGCCGCGAAACTGCGGGATGTGAGAAATTAGTTTTTCTTTTTTTTTGCCTTTGTTTATTTCTTCTGTCAAATCGTTTGAATTGTTTTTGCATTGTGGTTTTAGATGAATTTAAACCGGCGTCAATTGATAAAACGAAGTCGGGATCGCTGAAAAAGACCAAGGAAAATAGGGTTACTGTTGAATTTCAGAACAATCAATTTGGGAAACCCAATGTGGCGTTTGTTGGTAGTAGTGAGGATTATAAGGAGAATGATGCTGTTTTGTTTTTTGATGGCGAGACATTCCGGTTGGAGCGGCTGCACCGGGCGGTCAAGCAGCTTCGTCACCTTCGACAGCCAGGTGAATCTGCTGCTGCGGCTGCTGCCACTGCCACTGCCACTACCGCTGGCGTGGCTGCCCCCGCTGCCACATCTACCACTGCTTCTGTCCTTCATTCTTTGACGCCACCGGAGCCTCGGTTATCTCCGCCAGTGGCTAAAGTTTCCAAACCTATGCATATGGGTCGGGGCAGTTTTCCAACGATGCCGGTGAGAGCTCTTTATGAATTATTTCCTAATTGTATTAAACTTATATGAAATAGAACAAGCATTTGAAATTTTGTTATTTACATGCTGAAAAAGTTTCATATTAGCCATGATACCATCTTAAATCACCAATTGACCCAAAAGCTTAAGCTGGCATGTGAGACAAATTTTAATATAATATCTAATACTCTCTCTCACTTGCGGGCTTGAAATATGAAGAATAGCCAAGCAAATGGAAATGGATATTAATTGGGGAGGAAACAACAATGCAGGGGTTTGAACTGAAGCAACCTGCTCTGGTACCATCTTAGATCACCAATTGACCCAAAAGCTTTGTTTCCTCTCCAATTAATATCCATTTCCATTTGCTTGGCTATTCTTCATATTTCAAGTCCGCAAGTGAGTGGGAGTGTTAGATATAATATTAAATTTGCCTTCACCTATAAACTTAAGTTTTTGGGTGAATCGGCGATTTAAGATGCGCTCTTGCTTCTGTAAGGCAAGAATCCCATAATTTATTTAAAGTGTTTTTGAACAAGATATTTTCTATGGATTGTATAACTTTGGCCTTTGAGTTCTAATACGTGCTGCATTTACAGGTAGAGGTGGAAAGAATAGATATTGGAGAGCCAGGAAATACAGGTCAATATGCTAATCTGGTTCTACTATAATTTTTCTGGATTTGTATGTAGTTTGTGGTAATCAGTTGGCTGTCCACTCCATGGTATTTGCTGATTGTGAAACGATTTCAGAGCAAACACTACCTCTGATTTCAAAATTGGATCCCTTACCTACTATGTAGTATATCCATTGTGGTTGTTTCTGCCCCATTGGTGTCTTAATTTACAACATGCAGTTTTTTCTTTTAAATAAGAAACCAAGCTTGAGAAAAATGAAAGGAACAAAAGGCAATGCAAAAATAATGAAAGAGAGCCCATGGAAAAAGGAGCCGTTGGTCACATAAAGTTGTAAAAAGGGGCTTTGTTGAGGAAATGAGAGGAAGAATAATGACAAAAGACCTTTGCTACAGAAATTTAAAGAAATTTGCTGTGCAGTTAGTCTGCATCTGTGTACTTATAGATGATGTGAGAGCAGTTTTATGCCTCGTAGGGATGGATCTTAGATTCTTAAGTTTCTAAGTGAGATATGTTAGTGTGTTGCAACTTTTGTTCTTCATCTTTAACCTTATTTTGGGAAGTTATCTTTTCTTAAGATGATAACTATTCATGAAGTCAGGATGTAATGTCGTCTGCAAGTTTCAGTCCTTACGGGCCTCTTGCATCATTCCTAACAGGATAAACGTTGAAAAGAAATGCATTTGGTTGATTATTTGTTTGAAGATTTTGAAGCATCGTCTAAACAGATTTTTCTTCTGGACTCTAATTTTTGTTTAATTTTTATGGGCAATAATTTGATAGTATCGCCCAGCATATTGAACAACCTGTTTTACTCAAAGAGTCAAGGCCAAACGACATTTATCTTTAGTAGAATTTATTGCTTCAATGTGTTCAGCGGATGTTGAAATCTTGTTCGCTGGATGTCTTTCGCTTTATTTGTAAGAACGCCATTCCTCCCAGAAATAAGTACACATTTTTCGGATATTCAGATTGTCTTTGGTTCCATTTGTCACTGTGGTGTTCTCCAATAGATGAAACAGGAGAATCTCTCTTCAGAATGTGGTTATTGCTTAGCTAAACAGTTCATGTCTTCTTATGTTCTTTGATGTTTCTTCTAGTGTTCAACTCTATAAGGGCTGCTGTTTTGATTATTTCATTGAACTTGAGCAAGTAAACATTCAAGTGATGTATGTTTTAATTATCACCATTCTTTCCTCTTATCTAAAATATGTTTATGCTCATGGCAGGTGCAAAATCTGGTGTTGCTAGTAAAGGGATTACGGATTACTCATCAGATCCACCAAATGTATCTGCTTCCTCTCCTGGCGTGAAGTATGATGATGAGCATCAAGATATACATATTGATGATATTTTTGGGTCTCTTTCATCTGATGATGGAAATAATGCTGAAGAAGAAAGAGTTGAGACTGGATTCGATATAAATATACCACATCAAAATGATACCGACGATGAGATTGCTGATGTGGATGATAGTGGCGACGAAGCTGAGAAAGGGCCTAATGCTGCAGAAGCCCTCAGAGCTCAGGTTAATGCTGAGGGTAGGGAGGGACCTACTGCAGCAGCTGCCCTCAGAGCTCAGGTTAATGCAGAGGGTAGGGACGACCAGAGCTCGAGTTCTAGTAGTAGCGGATCGGGCAGTGGCAGCAGCAGTGGAAGTAGCAGTGGCAGCAGTGACAGTGAAGGTAGTGATGAGGATTCGGTTACCTCAATCTGATGGAAATGAAGCTGAAGAAATCTTGAGGTTTGAGAAGCCGTCTTGATGGAAATGAAACTGATGAGATCTTGAGCTTTGAGTAAGACTGTCAAAGTTCACACTTCATTGTGGTTCATACATAATTTTTCTAATGGAAGTTGAGTTTTTATTTCCGTATAAAAATTGTCGTGATGGAAATCAAACCACCGATCAAGAAGGGGGTGCATGCCAATTCTCGTTGAGCTAAGCTTATTTTGGCATTGAGGGTTGATTTGAATGCTAATAATTTAATTGTAACATAATTTTCAAATATAGTGATTTTGGTTCATGAGGTTCAATTCTACTGATGCAGGGTTTTATCTTTTGATTCAAATTTAGGACTTCTTAGCAGTAAAGAATAAATTTTGGGTAAAATTATACTTTTGTTCTTGGGTTGTTGTTTGGAGTTTGTGTCGAGTTGAATAAGGTCATATTTGGGAGTAATTTTAAAATGGTTAAAATTATTTTTGTCATTTTCAAAATCACCGTTAAATATGTTTTTAATCTTTCAAAACTAATTTTGATAATTGAAAATTGTATTTAAAAGTATAAAATTGAAAATTAAATTAATTTTGGATGATTAAAGTGTATTTTTGAGTGATTTTAAAAATGATAAAAATGATTTTAACGAAAATCATTCTCAAACATGCTTTAATTCAAATTGTTCGTCTTATAGAAAATGCTTTGTTTTGGTCTCTTAGAAAATGCTTTGTTTTGGTCTCTAAATTAATAGAATATGTTAAATAGTTGATTGAAGTTCATGTGGAGGGGACATTTGTTTTTCTGATAATGTAGATGATTAAAATTTTTGGATACTCAAAATTATAGATGTTTAGAATTACAATTATCTGGCATCTTTGAAATAGCAACGAGTGTGAATAGCATATTTTAAAGTTTAATTTTGGAAAATGTAAAAAAAAAGGAAAGTCTTCAGAATTATAGCAAATCTCACTTCCTCGTTTTGTTTAATAGTACAATTGGAGTAGAGTGATTTGAAATAGCAATGTGTATGTTGTGGATTGTATTCCAAAAATGCTCTCAAAACAGAATCTTTCAGTCAAATTTGGTTACACTAAATATTTTTTTTAAAAAAAAAAAAATTATGTATGTAAATCTATATGGGGGCGTTTGGCGCACAGGTTTAGAATCTTAAACCTAAGAATGTTAAACTTGGGGGTTAAGCTCGGAGGTTTGGGTAGCTTGGATTTAAGAAAACTGTGTTTGGAGTGCAAATTTTAAAAGTCTAGATTTAAGAAGTATGTGTTTGGAGTGTAGGGTTAGGAAGCCTGAGAATGAGGTGCAGTTTTATAAATCTTGAGTTTGTGAAATATTTTCTTGTATTTAATTAATCGTTAGAAAAATGAGCCAAACTATTAGAAAAATTTCACTGTCTATTAGAAATAGACCACGACGATAGAATTCTATCGTGATCTATCGCTGATAGACAACAAAATTTTTCTATATTTGTAATAGTTTGATATTTTTTCAGTTTATTGTAATCTCCCTTATATTTAAGTGATATATTTTATATTGGTATTTTAGTAATATATTTTAACAAAATACAAAAGGATACATATCTATTATATATTTTATATTAAAGAAAAAAAAAATGTACAAGTAATCAATAATAAACTGAGAAAAACTTATTTGTAGATTATATATGTATGCGTGTCTATATATATATATATATCAATAAAGTTTATTCTTAGTTTGTTCTCTACAAATAAAACTAAAAAAGGAAAAGTTTTTTTTCCCTTTATGGGATGGATTATAGAAAAGATTTTATTGAAGAGTAATATAAATTCACGAGAGTGTTTAAACAACCACATTATGTAGAAATAATTTTATAAATAATAATATGTGGCTAACAATTTTGCACATCGTTATTGTTATATATATTAGAGAGAAACTATAAAAGACATTCAAATTTGTATCTATTAGTTATTAGAAGACCTCGAAAATGTTGAATTTATATCTAAAATTAAGATAACGCTTAAAAAGTTAAAAAGAAAAACATTTCATACGGAGTGAAGTATGTGGCATTTCTTTGAGGGGCACATCATGAAAGTGAACTTTGGAATAAAAAATAAATACAAATATTACAAAGCAAACCAAAAAAATAAAAAAGAAAGGAGCATAACATTTCTTTAGGTCAACTTTGCCATGTGTCACAATCTAATGCATTCATGTGGCCATGTTTCTGATCAGTGATTCGTACTCCTCAACAGCAGATGTAGGGACTGCTACTATGGCCTTCACAGCATCAACCTCATTAGAAACTGGTAACAAATAACAATGTCGGTCGCTGCATATCGGGCCCACATGAACTGGTCGATCCATTCCAAAGTCAACCTTTTCTAACCTTAACCTTGTCCACTGTGTGACTATAAGAACTCCGACCATATCAGGCATCGCTTTCAATTTGTTCAACGACTTAATCACGTGCCTCACGTAATCATTTCTGACCCTCTCTTTAGCCTTCTTCACCAAACTGGCAGCATGGCCAAGATTCTTGTTTGCTAGCTCACCAGCAGTGGTCTTGGCACTACTAAGAACAATGGCATTGCCATAGTAACCAACAGGGATATTTGGTTTGATAAGATTTCGTACGTTTACGCTAAAGAGAAGCTTAAGCGTCTGATTGGGAGGGAGTTTCAAAGATTTAGCCCAACTCTGCCATAAATGGGCAGTGAGAACCTCAAATGTCGTGAACTTCGCATCATCAGGGCAGTGTGTGGAGTGAGCGAGTGACTTTAGGATCGTGAGATGGGTTTTTTTTTTACCAAAAGTCACTGCAGTTGGAACGAGTGACTCAATACTGAATCGATACATGAAACAAGAGATATCAGGGACAGAATGGAACTCCTATGGTGGAAGTGGAGTCTTGCAGTTGGACAGTTGGGATTGCAAAGTGAGTAAATGTCGATCTCAAATGGGCATCGATTTGAACTCGACATCATGACCGAGTTTGGCTGCAACCAACTCGGCAAATGAGTTAAGAAACTCAACACTACCCATTCCATCGCAAATACAGTGATATATCCCAACCCCAACAACCATCGCCCCATCCTTAAGCCACGTTAGTTGAACAACCAACGAAGGTCCATTCAAAATATCCTTCATATAAAATGACATAAATCCTCGTCACTCACCGATAAACTGCGGTGGCTTGTCAAAGTCTGCCACATAATATCAATTTGAAACTGCCTCAACAAAGAATACCCCTTGAGATCGACAAACCACCTCCAAACCCGACCCATCAAGGCTCTCTCTAACACGACCCGAAAGTGGGTAGTACAAGATTAAAGCTTTTGCTAAAGCAGCTCTAAAACTCAAAGAAATGGCAGATCAGTCATAACCAGAAGGAGGATTGTAAACTAAAAGATAATTACTGGGAAATCGAAGCATGAGATGGGAATCAATGGTAGATAGCGTGAGAACATGTGTTGGAGTAGGCTTAGCCAGAGTGATAAGGAAGACTTGTTTGATAGAGATGAAATTAGAAAGCGTTATAGGAGAGGAAGAGAGAGCTGAAATTGGAGAGAAATTGAAAATATAGTGTGTGATTGTGAATCTAAACAATGTATGACTCAATCTTGAAGCCAAGTATTTATATAAGGAGTAAATATTATGGGATAATGTGAAATATCTTAATTAATTAAGCATAGATAAGACACATAATTATCTTTCCTTAACTTTAAAATTGGATCTCCCACTTTTATATTTGTTCAACTAAAAAAAAAAAAAAATATTGTTAATAAATTATCACATAGTTACATGAATCTATGTCTATATAACATGAATGGTAAAAAAAAATGGATGAATTTAAAAGTGCTCCCTATTGTAATTACTCTTCCATTTATTAATAGTATGGATATTTCATTGTATTGTCACAATCAATTTAATAACCCCCCTTCCCTTGAGATCATTTGTTTTCCTTTTGTCAACGAAGTATTAAATCATGATCTTAGTCTTAGGTTCAACATTTAAATAACTCTGCCAATAAATAACATATAATTTTTTTAATTTAGGGAAAACTATTTTTTTTTTTAACTCCCTAAATTTTGGGTCCAGTTTCTACCGTTTCTATTTTCTAATTTGAGGTTTCAAGAGATTACATTTTTAGTTTTTAAGTTTTGATTTTGATTTTAGTTTAATTCTTAAGTTTCAAAATGTTAGCAATTTTATATTTGAGATTTGAGTTTTTGTTTCAACTTTGTCCCTAAGTTTCAAAATTTACACTTTTAACCTTATTTTTTACTAAATACTCACTTTCTGCTTTTATGGTTAATGCTAAATTAATTTTTCACTAAGTAAATATTTTTTCACAAAAAAAGAAAGAAAGAAAAAGAAACATAAAATCAAGCAGGTCATAATCTTGATATGGTCTATTAGGAAATAGTTTTAAAAAATATAGGTTAAAATATCATTTTGGTTCCTATACTTTGAAGTTTGTTCAATTTTAGTTCATATACTTTCAATTATCCAATCTTGGTCCCTATACTTTCAATAAATCTTAAATTTAGTCCCTAATGCTAGTTTATTGTTAATTTTTTTTAAATTTTTTTTTTTTGTTATCTATAGCATTTTTGCTATAAATTTTATAAAAATGTTTACCTATTGTATTTTGGGTTCTTTTCAAATATAGAAAAATGAACCAAACTATTTACAAATATAGAAAAATTTCACTGTCTATCTGTGATAGACTGCGATAGAATTCTATTGCTTTCTATCGCTCAAGCAAATAATGACAGTGAAATTTTTCTATATTTGTAAATAGTTTGATATTTTTTCTGTTTATAGTAATTTCCTTTGTATTATTTTCTTGCATGCAAATTATTATTATTATTTAATCAATTTTAGTAAAAATTAACTTTGAGAGACTAAATTTTAGATTTATTGAAAGTACAAGGACTAAAACTAGACAATTGAAAGTATAAGAACTAAAATTGAACAAATTTAAAAGTATGGGGACTAAAATAGTATTTTAACAAAATATATATATACTAACAAGTATTTAGGTCTGATATTTGATAATTGTCATATTGGGTAAAGATTCTTTTTTGTTTTCAACTTTTAAAATTTATACTTATATCCTCCTAATTTGCCAATTATAATTTTTATCTTTATTAAAATTACGCTTAAATTTCTAGTCAAATTCTAATAATAGTACATTTTTATTTTTAAAATTAGATTTATAAATACTACTCCTACCTATAAATTCATTTTGTTATCAACTTCTAACTATCTTTTCCAACACCAAAGTTAAATTTTAGAAATTTAAAATGTACATTTTTTGTTTTTATTTTTGTCTTTAGAATCTCACAAAGAATTCAAATATTTATCTAAAGAAAGGTAAAACCATAGTAGAGGATATAAATTTCAAGAGAATAAATTTAAAAACAAAATCATAAAGAAACATATAATCTTAATTTATAAAAATAAATACATAGTCAAGTTAGTTTGACCGAGCATGAAAATTTGAATCTTTCAATTTCAAATACTTCATGTCAAATTATCATAAAGTTATGGTTATGTTGGCTTCATAAAAGCACATGGAAATAGCAAATGGCTAGTTATTTGACATGGGCCATTAATGCCTTTTTTTTTTTCGGAGAAAGTCATTTAAAGAAAAAAAAAAAAAAAACCAGTCACAATATATTAATCAGCAGAAAAAGCGGAAAAGGCTACAACTTTGTTGGCATCCTTAAGACAGTTAGAAACAAACCAAGAAAAGAAAATTACCGGTCTAATAACTCCTGAAGCTGAACCATATTTAAAGACTGAAATTGCTTGGAGTACATACATTCCTCCAAGACTCCAACTTCACGTGCGTCCACACGCTCTGCTTCCATACATCAAGTGCACGCGTGCAAATAAGGAGGTTCAGAAAATTTATATTCAAAGAACCTAAAGAGAATTCTCCCTACAATCAGAAGACTCCCTAATTCCTGAAGCTGAACCATACTTGAAGATTGAAGTTACTTGGAACACGTACATTCCTCCAAGACTCCAACTTCACGTGCGTCCACGCGCTCCGTTTCCATACATCAAGCGCACACGTGCAACTAAGGAGGTTCATAAAATTTACATTTAGAGAGCTTAGAGAGAATTCTTCCTACAATCAGATAATTATTAGGAAAATTTTTAAAAATAAAAAAAATAAGAGAAATTATTTATACAAAATAACAAAATTTTTAGATAGTTTTGATAGACGTTGATAAAAGTTTATCACTGATAGATGCTTATAAAAGTCTATCAATATTTTTTTTGTTATTTTCTATAAATAGTTTGACATTTTTTCTATCTGTAAAAAATTCTCTAATTATTATTTCAATGCTATTGTATGAGTTTTAAGCAATAAAACATTAAATATTGATTATAGAAAGAAAATTATTAATATTCCTAAACTTTTGGGGTTATATTATTTAAAACTCAAAACTAATTGATTATATATCAATTAAAAGTCTAAATTTTTATATGTCAATCAATTTATAACATTCATTATAATCTTAAATTTCATTTAAAAACCTTTGTTAATGTATAACTTTCATACGATTATAACATTGTTTAAATACATGAATTAACATAAATTAGAGAGGACGGTTGGAATGAAATAGATAATAGCATTTTTCATCCTTTTGTCATCCTCTACTTTTTCTCCTACTTTCTAGTTACTTTGGTAAGATTTTAGTAGAAAATTTTATTTACTTTTAAATAAGAATTGAGCGAAGTTTTAGGATTATGTGAATGTTAGGTTGATGGGTAGACTATTATTAAAAACACAACCTTTAAAATTTATTAATTTATTAGATTTGTTGGACACAATTTTAAAATAATTAAAAAAATCAAACCTAAATGTCCACCCAACTCAAAAAAAAAAAAAATATATATATATATATAAATGCGTTACTAAACTTGTTAAGACATATACGATTAAGTAAGTTGAAGATTTTAGATGAAAATGCAAACATCCATAATTTATTAAATTAAAATGATTTTGAACTTGTTTGGATTGGCTAGAGAAATAAATATGTTCCAGAAAGTCAGTTTTATTTAAACTTTTTTTCTTTTAAAAAAAATAGTTTAAAATACATTTTGAAATAAAAGTATTTCAAAAGTTATTTTAAATAGTTGTCAAATACTTAATTTTTTTTTTTCAAAATGATTCATTTTAAAAATTAAACACTTACAAAGTTGCCCTTTTATCTCGTGGATTTATATAATTTAACTAATAATTTTGAAAAGGGAAGGTAAATGATTAAATTGTAATGATTTAATTTGTTAGTGTATTACAAAAAGATGGGAGAAAGGGAAAGAAGCGAGACAAATTGGGATAAGGGAGAAGCCACAACCACATAAAATGTGAATGCGTGATTAGTGTAACAACGTTGTATAATTGTGAAGAGTAATTACCTCCAAAAGTTAAGGGATATAGGGACAGCTCTGTCATATAACATAGTCCTCTCCAACATAATTTCTCAAATTTCTCATTGCTTTGTTTTCTCCAACATAATTTGAATGGATTTTTTTATAAAAATATTGTAATTTGAAAAAAATATTTAGAGAAATATTGTTGTTTAGAAAATATTTATAAAAATGTGGTTGTTTTTATGGATAAACGAAGTTTGTAAAAAAAGAAAAAAAGCTGTCACACATCTGCCACCTGTGAATTGTCAAATCTGGCCAGATAAAATTGAAACAAGATGGGACGCGAGTTCCTATCCCCTTTTTCGCCTTAAATTCTCTCTCTATATATAATCTCTCAACTTTTATATTTATATCAAATAAATATATAAAATATCTAATAAATTTATAAATTTTCACTTTTTTTTAATACGTCTCTTACTTTTATTTTTATTTTTTTTAAACATATGTTGAATATTTGTTATGTGTAAAATTCTTCTAACCAAATTGGGCAAAAGTGATCAGATGCTTTTGCAAAAAAGAATTTAATTCCTTCATAGTTTATATATCAAATATGAAGTATATCATTTAGAATGATACTTAAAGTTTAACATTTGAGCTTTTATTTCTTGACCAATTTAATTCAGTAATTAGTAATTGTTGGATTGTATAGTAGAGTTTATTTCTAATTGTAATTACATATATTTAAAGTTTGTTTTAGTAATTAGAGCAAAATATTGATTTTGGTCATTTTTTCGAGTAAAATAGTTGAATTTTTAGCTAAATTTCAAAAACAAAAACAAGTTTTTCAAAACTACTATTTTAGTTTTCAAATTTTGGTTTAATTTTTGAAAACAGTTGTAAAAAATATATAGCAAATCAAGAAATTTGAACGTGAAATGGGTGTATATAGGCGTAATTTTTAAAAATAAAAAAAATGAACCGGTTATCAAACAAGACATAAATTTTAAAAATTAAGTTTTGAATGTCACTAGTAATCTATGCTATCTAAGAGGGGCTATGGGGAGAAACATTTGATTTTTTCTTTTGCCTCTTTTAGTTGATGATTATAAGGTTATATGATGTAATTTTAAATTTAAATTATTAAATAATTCATATTAAATAGTTTATAATTTAAGTAATTTAATTGGTTTAAAATTTGGCTATTAAATTAAATTTTTATAATGATTTGTTTTCTCCTTATGCATGTTTATTTTTATAATTATTTGTTTTAAATTTAAATATTCCTCATTTTGTTAATGAATGAAAATTATGCAATTTGAATCTAATATTTTCTTTATTTATTTACAAGTTTTTTAATTTTAGATGTCAGTTTAGTTTGAAGTTTGATTTTATTAAATTAAACAATATTCAGAATTAAATAAATTAAAATACAACACTTAGAATTAAAGAAGTTAAAATACAATATTTAGAATTAATTCAAGTTTATTTTGAGTGATATGAAAAAAAAATTAAAAAATATAAAGAAAAAAATTGTTATATGATTTGTTGTTTAGTTCTAATTTATTTATGTGTTTTAATTTAGAGATGGGTATAATTTATTTTTTAGTTCTAATTCCCAATGTTATAATTATCTTGTAATTTATAGAAACATATTAAAATGAAGAAAAGAAAACTATAATTGTAATTTACAAATTATTGAGCCCAATTAATTGAATTTGGATTTTAATTGTCCTTTGGACCAAATTAAGTCTATTTTCTTTAGCTCAATTGGAGTTGAGCTCAAATATTAATACCAAATTGTACCAAGATATTTTATTCAATCACGAAAATATGTGGATTTGCCAACTGATGTCTTCAATTTCAATTTCGGATACATGTTGGCTTTCAATTTGTCCCAAATGTGATAATTTGTACTTTTGTCATTAATTTGATTATGGTTTGTATTTTTTTATTTTTGCAGAAATGATCTGTATATTTTCCTTCTAAAATTCTCTTACAAAATTCCCTATTTTCATTATTTTTAGTTCCCACCAACCTTCAACCTCTTTACTCAGAAATTAGGGAGGTCTTCCATTGGTGATAGTGTCAAAGCAGAATCACATGGTGAAAACAGATTTCACAGATTCATCAAAAAGTGTTTTTTATTATTCATGCTTAACCTAGATAATACATTAAGTTTTTTTTTTTTTTTTTTTTTTTTTTTTTTTTTGTATAATTGTAGTGTACTGGTTTTTTTAATTTCTAAATTATAAATTGAAAATTGGTCCTCTATGTTTTTCTACTGTGCTAGGGTTTTTATCCGTGCACAATCAACTCTAGTGATGACCACCTCTAGCGCCCAACTTGTATGATCACCTTATCGACCAACTTCGACAACTAATTACAAAGAAGACCACCTCCAATGACAACTTCGATAAATAACATAGTATGATCTATATTTAAAATAAAATATAGTTGTTCACTAATTTTACTTGGAATGAGTAGTAATATATTGAAAAAGTCGAACTTTTGACATTTTCACATGAGGAGGTTTTAGAATTTTATAAAATATTTAGGAAAATTAGGTTGTTTGAAAAATATTTATGATATTGTGGTAGTTTTGCATGAGTTCGCAAGTTGAAGTTGCGAACTTCCTTGACTTTATTTCTTAAAAAAATAAAGGAAAAAAATACATTTTTGGTCACTAAGTTTTGGGTCTAATTTCTATTTGGTCTATAGGTTTCAAAATGTTACGATTAAACGAATTATAATTAATTAAGTTTCACTATTTTTTATCACTTTTAAAATTAAATTTAAAATTTCACTTCATAATTATTTGAATTTTCTAAATTGACCTACTGATTTAAGAACATTTAAATTTTGACACAGAATTCTTTTTTTTTTTTCACAAAACGAACAATATGTAAAACGACTATCATTCTCCATCCTTAAAACAAATTGAAATTAGAACTTCCACAAAAAAGAATTAGTTGGAGTTAACAAAATAAATACAAAGTCGATTGACCCATAATATTTAAGTTTTATAATTAATAATTAAATTGATTTAATGAATATCTGATGTTCAAACTTTTTATTTGAGGTAATTCTTCAAATTAATTGAGCTATTCAAGATAATTGTTCAAATTGTGAAAAAAAATTTAGGGTTTAAGTTAAATCTTTTAAATGAAGAAAAATGAAGGAGAAATGAAGAAAGAAAAGAAATGGTGGAATGAAGAAGAAGAAAGATTGAGAGAGGAGAGAAAGAGAAAAGGAAAGAAGAAAGAGAGGGAGAAGATGAGTAATGAGTGGAGATTATTGAAAATTGGGAAAGGAGAGAACGAAGAGAAGGTAATTATTAGAAATCTACCATATTCTTGTAAATATTTTTAAAAGTACCATATTCTTATAATATGTTTAAAAACTACAATATAATTTCAATTTTTCCTAATTTGAATAGTATGAGACAATAAAGGTATCTAAACGACTACATTATTGTGTAGAAGTTATTTGAGGAGTGAATCGAGCTTGCCGAGGCTCGATTTTCAAATGATATTTTCTGAACTCTTATGAGCTTATAAGTTAGTAGGAACGAGTTATCTTCACAGGAAATCACGTAATTTCTTTAAAATAAGAATTGAATTCATTGGTAATAGGGGAGTTTTGGTTTTGTAATCAAGCAAATGTGAGAATTAAATTGCATAAAGTAGATTGCAATAAATTAAATGAGTGAGAGTAGATTTTTGGGGGAGATTTCAATCAAAGAAAATCGACTCAATGGTAGGAATTTGTTAGGTTGCTTTTCTTTATCATAGAAAACTAATAATTAGGACGATTAGCATGTAAACACGCGATCACCCTATAAATGAATCTATAAGTATCCCAAAAAATTAATCAAAAATATTTCTAATTAAACTAAACCCTTCAAATCACTTGAGAATGGTAGCGTCCATAACGATTTATTCAAGTTCGCATTAAGGGCCGTGGATAATTTATCGCAATGGATAATTTATCGCAACACGTTAAAAACTTGGTTAACCTAAGTCTACCATATGATTTACTCTTGGTCCTAATTGGTTTGTACTGAATATCGAATTAGAGGAATAGTCTACCAATTAAATACACACTTCCTAATCATGCCACTAGTTGTTTATCTTTGACGTAATCATAATGCTAAAATAAATATGGCAAGCAAAGAACATTCAATTTGAAGCGTCAATTCTGTCGCTACAGGTTTGCGACGTGGAGCGGCCGACGTTGTTCCCGAGAGGAGGAAAATGGAGTCGCCACCAGTCTTGATTTAGAGGGTGTGACTGGACACCCAAAAGTATGCCAAATTGGTCTGCAAAGAAAAGATAAAGGGTTCGGGGATCTTTTGTACATGGGGAAGGTATTAGCACCCCATAACACTCGTTCGAAGAACAAATTTTTATCTTTCTCGTGTTATTAAAGAGAGGCCTTTTTATAAGGAAAAAATAATTTTTGTTTTGATTTTTGAATGTCTCATATTTTATTGCTCACTATTATTACCAATAATGAACCATAACTATGAGTGGCCAAATGCCATTAGAAAATTTATTTGAATTTAATTTGGCATCCCAAAATAAATTTTTCACCTCAATAATATTAGGAAAATCAACATCTTGACCTCCTAATCTCCGTCCTAGGAAAGTTTTTTAAAAGATTTTTTTGTTCAATTATTTAAAACATTTATAAAAAATATTTTACAAAAATATTTGTAACTTTTAAAGGAAAGAAATTTGTGGAATATCAATTTTGGTTAGTTTATTTATTTTTAAAAAAATTGGAGAATGAAAAAAATATTTTAAAGAAAAGTTATTTTTTTTAGAGAAATAAGTTTTATGGAATCAAATTTCCTTTTAGGTTTGCTATTATTTAAGAAAAATATTAATGGATCACTATAGAAATATTAAAAATTTTATTTTTAAGGAAATAAATGTCATTTAAAAAAATAATTTAATAATGCATATTTGCGACAAATATATTTTATATTATACAAGAATAGAATAAAGTACATGTGTAAAGAAATTTTTTTTACAAAATGTTGTTTAAAAGAAAACATATTAACGTTAAATCTTGGCATTCCAAGACTATTATTTCTCACCTCTAGAATCCAAGTATGGGCATCCCGAGTATTCAAGATTCCATCATTCGAAAGTTTTAACAATAATTTGTTAAAATATATATAATACAAATATTAGAAATTTAAACAATTATATCATTAACAATATATCTTACATATTAAACAAGGGTAATCATTGATAAAATTTAAAATTCAAAAGTTTAAGGAAGGTTAATCAACTAAATAAAGATCTAAAACATTATTCATGAAATTTAAACTTTACAAGCAACTCAAAATATATAAACAAATAAATTGGTCTATATAAGGCACAAATAAAATTGGTCTAAATATGATGCACAAATGAAATTGATCTAGAATAATATCGCTAAAATATACAAACAAATATGTAATTAAAAATGTCCTATTTTGAAATAGGTAAAACTCACAATTTTCGACAATTGACGATCGTGAACGCTTCTTTTTGAAATGAGGGAAAGAAAAGAACAAAAATGTGGAGAGAAAATTAGATGGAGTGATTGTTGGAGGAAAAAAAAGAAAGAAATTTAGACATAAAATAAAATCAAGAGGAACTAGGAGAGAAAACGTGAGAAGAGAAATTCAAACAACCATTCAAATCTTTTTTTGGTTTTTTAGTGTATGTATTGTGTGTGAGAAAGATGAAAAATCTTTTAAAAGAACAAAAAAGTGCAAAAAGAGAAAATGTGTATGTGAGAGAGAAAAACAAAAAAATGGCTAGGGTTTCTCTGTGTGTTGTGTCCGTGAAAATGTGTGCCAAAAACCTCCAATTTATAGAATTATCAAAACCTTCTTGATTAGGAAAAAATAAATCAAATCAAATTTAAAAGGAAGAAAAATAATATATTTAATTTGAAAAATATATTTATGATTAAAAAAAATATGTGGTTTAAATATTTTTTCCCAAATTTAATTAAATATAATTTTTTCATAAACAAAAGATTTGATCATTAAAATTTTATTTTCTCTACACCAATTTTTTTTTTTTTATTTGATGAAAACATTAAAAGTTTCAAAATTTTATTCTCCCTAAAATTACAAAAATGAGAAAAAGAAAAAATAAATAAATAAAGAAAGTCTTTTTATTTTATGAACATAAAAAGTTCTAAATTTATTTTCCTAAAACAAAAAAAAATGAAGAAGATGTTTTTTTTTTTTATAAAAGAATGCAAATTTAATTTTTTGTTTATTTATTTTATAAAAAGAATGCAATTTAATTTTTTGTTTATTTTTATATAAAAGCTAAAAAATTCGAAATTAGTGAGAAGACACAAAACTACACAAAATAAAAAATGACGAAATAAAATTCCGGACAAATTTAGGGGTCTACAAATTCTATCATGAAAGTTCATTGATCTAAGGATTGTTTTCAAATATAGTAAAATGAACCAACTTATTTATAAATATAGCAAAATATCACCGTCGATCTGTAATAGATACTGATATTACTAATAGATAGTGATATTTTACCTAGATCGGATTATTTTTTAGTTTTAAATTTATGGTATTTAATTAGCAACAATTTGGGAGGGAGAGTGAGTGTTTAATTAACAACAATTTATGATTGTAGGGTGAGATTTTTTGCTTTCCTAAAATGTTTAATTTAAATGATTTAAGAATAATAGTAGTTTAGGTATTATGTAAATAACTATGACTTAAATCATAAAAAGAAAAAAGAAACTATTGATGCCAAAAAATGGATCAATCTTGAATTTATTTTCTTGGGGAGAGATTCGTCCGAAAGCCTGCAAGACAGAAGCAAATGAACACCAGTGTGGTGTCTAGCTATGCACACTCCGACGCTCAAGTCAGTCTTGTATTTCTGAGTAACTAGACATTAGAGAAATAATAAGATATTTTCAGCGTATTTTGGCGTACCTTCGACCAATGGTCTCGATCATTTTTATAGGATAGTAGAATGTAATTGCTGTCGAGGATCATAATGCCCTTATTTAATCATTGAAACCGCTGAGTTAATTGCTTGAGCAGTTACATCATTATTGGTGCAACTAATGCATCACTTAAAGGCTTGCCCGTTATGAATATGGACAGTGTCAGCCACAATCGCCTCTTCTAAGCTTTTTGCTTAGCTTAGGCTCCTCTTGAGCTTTTCTGAGCTGAACTCTTCTAAGGTTGAGCTTGACTTTTGTAAGTTCTCTTTAGGCTTAGACTCCTCTGAGCTCCCCTGAGCTAAATTCTTTTAGGTTTGAGCTCGACTCACCTAAGCTTTCTTGTAGGCTTAGGCTCATCTGAGCTCTTTTGGGTTACCTTAGGGGTCACACTGAGCTTAATCTCTATTAGGGCTCTCCTAAGCTAAACTCTTCTAAGCATGAGCTCGACTCTCCTAAGCTCTTTTGTAGGCTTAGGCTCTTCTGAGTTCTCCTGAGCTGAACTCTTTCAGGCTTGAGCTCGACTCTCCTAAGCTCTTTTCTAGGCTTAGGCTCATCTGAACTCTCCTAGCTTACCTCACGGGTCCCATTGAGCTCTCTTGGTGCTCTCCTGCTGGTTCTCTTGAGCTTTCTTCTAGGCTCTTAGCTTCAATTAACTTGTCTCATAGGTCCCAGTTAGCTATCTCTAAGCTCACTTAGGCTCTCTCATGAGTCCTCTTGAGCTCTCTCTTAGATTCTTTAGCTTAACTGATCTTGCCTCATGGGTCCTACCGAGTTATCTCTAAGCTCGCTTAGGCTCTCCCATGGGTCAATCTTAGAGCTCCACTATGCTTGCTTCATGGGTCCCACTAAGCTATCTTTAAGCTCGCTTAGGCTCTCCCATGGGTCCTCTTATGCTCCACTATGCTTGCCTCATGGGTCCCACTAAGCTATCTCTAAGCTCGCTTAGGCTCTCCCATGGGTTTCTCTGAGCTCTACTATGCTTGTCTCATGGATCCCACTATGCTATCTCTAAACTCGCTTTAGGCTCTCCCATGGATCTCTCTTGGGCTCTTTAATTTACCTCACTTTATGGGTCCTACTAAGCTTTCTCTAAGCTCACTTAGGCTCTCCCATAAGTCATGGCTAATTTTGTCCATAAAACTATTCCACTTTTTTAATAAAAAGACAAATGTGATATGCATGTGATATTTCTACATTTTATTATATCTTGTTATAACAATTATATTAAATTTATGGCCTCATCACCGACCCACATTTTCTCCCACAACAATTATAAATGAAGTTGATTTCTCGAACTATATATCTATATATATTGTTATTTTGGAAATTATTGTGCTTATTTTATTTTTATTGATAAAAAATTTAAGCATTTTATTTTTATTATTTGACTTTGCAAAGGGTTTTATTTTGTCCTTTTATTAATATTTCAAATGGCAAATGAGTATTTTAGTTCTTTAGTTTTAGTATATAAAAATTATTTGTCAATATTGTTATTTTGATTATTTATGTAATATATATATATATAAAAACTTTCAACTTGTTCTAAATTTAGTATTTATTTAAATGTGACTACCAACATTTGTCTAAAATACACATCAACTAATTAAAAAAATTGAAAAAAAAGACTTCCACATGTCAAATTTGTTCATATAATTTTTAAAAAAATAAATATAAGGATACACAATATATTTTAATTACAATTTAAAAATAAATTATATAAAAAAGTAGAGTTCATTTACTATAATTTGGTGACAATTATTGTAGTCATCATTATCATGGATGGTGGTCATCAAAATACCATCCAACAATAAAACTCTTGTGTGATTTTAAATAAAATATTTGTTACCGTTGTCATTAAAGAAGTACTAAGTTGTGGGTGGCTCCAATCTTCATTCCCCTATTAAAAAAATGAAATAAGAAAAGGCACACACAAACACATCTATAAGAAAATTATAGGTGAGACAACAAATAAAAAGAAAAAATAAATTAAAAAATTAGCTCAAATGTTTCAATCTTGCATTTCTACTCTACATCCCTATAAAAAAGAAAAAATGAAAAAAAAACTACACACAAACATATCTAAAAAAAATATACAACAAGAATGAAAATTAGAAGAAAATGATGTGATTTATTTTTTCACCTCTTAGTTTATTATTGTGACTTTTTGAGCGTGAATGAAAGAACGAAATTGTTTATTTATACCAAAAAAATTTGAGAGAGATACTGGAGAAATTTGAAGGGTTAAGAGAGTTAGTGAACAGTTAAGAGAGATAAGAAAAATGTTGAATAAGTGGGAGATGTAGGTTAAAGAGGAATGCAAATGAATGAGAGAGAAATAATGTGAGGATTAATTAGAGAGAAGTGAAATTTTGGAGGAGCGAAAAAAAAAAGAAGAGAGGGGCAGTGGAAGAAGTGAGAGTAATAAATGAAAGAGAAAGAATAATATACGTGGAAATCAAATGATTAAATTATCATTTATTTATTATTTTTAATATTCAAATAAACCATAAAAAATAATTTAAATTTAAATGACAAAATTGCCACCAAATTAATGGTGTGAAGATTTATAATGCAAAGGTAAAATGGACACAAAAAATTTCTCCAGACAATGGCTTATATATATATACAATAGATATAGACTATAGATGAAATGAATCAATAATGAAATAATATTATATTTAAGTGATATAATTTATATTGATATTTCAATAAGGAAAATTATTATAAATAGAAAAAATATCAAACTATTTATAAATATAGAAAAATTTTACTGTCTATAGAAGTCTATTGCGGTCTATCACGGATAGATAGTAAAATTTTTCTATATTTGTAAATAGTTTGACTCATTTTTCTATATTTGAAATCAACCATTTCAATAACATATTTTTAATTATATATCAATTATATGTGTTTATTTTAAACACTTCCAGTGATATAACTTATATTGGTATTTCAATAATATATTTCAATGATATATCAATGATATATTTTATATTAACAATCATGGATTGACCTAGTGGTAGTGGGAACATCTAAAAAGAGCCAAAGGACTAAGGGGTTGTGGATTCAATTTGTTAACTTTTTGAAGGATAATTAGTGTACGTAATACCTATTGAGCTAGGCTTGAACTGATACTTATATTATTATTATTATTACAAAACTAACTTTACTACCCATCAAAATTTCCTTCTTAGTTTGTTTTCTACAAATAAAAGAAAAAGAAAAAGATTTCTTTTTTCTTTTTGATGTGGTTATCAGATTTTTATTTGACTTCTGTGGCATTTCTTCGAGGGACACAATATGAAAGCAAACTTAAGAAAAAAACTTTAATAAATACAGATATTACAAAGCAAAAAAAAAAAAAAAAAAAAAATGGAAGAAGAAAAACCAGCAAAACAATTTCTTAGGTTAACTTTGCCACGTGTGATGATCTAGTGCATTCATGTGGCCACATTTCTGATTAGTGATTCGTACTCCTCAACAGCAGATGCTGGGACGGCCACCATGGCCTTCACAGCGTCAACCTCATTTGAAACTGGCAATAAATAACAGTGTCGATCGCTGCAAATTGGACCCACATGAACTGGTCTACCCATTCCAAAGTCAACCTTCTCTAACCCTAGCCTTGACCACTGTGTCACTATAAGAACTCCGACCAAATCAGGCACCGCCTTCGATTTGTTCAGCAACTCAATCACATGCCTCACGTGATCATTTTCGATCCTCTCTTTAGCCTTTTTCACCAAACTGGCAGCGTAGCCAAGATTCTTGTTTGCTAACTCACCAGCAGTAGTCTTGGCGCAACAAAGAACAATGGCATTGCCATAGTAACCAGTAGGAAGATTTGGTTTGATAATATTTCGTACATTTATGCTAAAGAGAAGCTTAAGCGTCTGATTAGGAGGGAGTTTTAAAGATTTAGCCCAACTCTGCCATATATGGGCAGTGAGTACCTCAAATGTCGTGAACTTTGAAACGTGATTAGCAAGTGACTTAAGGGTTAAGATATTAGTTTTTTCAAAAGTCACTGCAGTTGGAATGAGTGGTTCATTACTGAATCGAGACATGAATTTGGAGACATCAGGGACAGGATGGAACTCCTGTGCTGAAAGTGGAAGTGGATTTTGACGGTTGCAAAGTTGGGATTGCGGAGTGAGTAAATGTCGATCCCAAATTGGAATTGATTTGAACTCGACGACACGACCGAGTTTGGCGGCAGCCAACTTAGCAAATGAGTTGAGAAACTCAACACTACCCATTCCATCGCAAATACAGTGATATATCCCAACCCCAATGACCATCGCTCCATCTTTAAGCCACGTCAATTGAACAACCAACGGTGGTCCATTCAAAATATCCTTCACATAAAACGACATAAACCCCCGCCACTCACCGATGAACCGTGGCGACTTTTCAAAGTCTGCCATAGAATAGCAATTTGAAATCGCTTCAACAAAAAACACCCCTTGAGATCGACAAACCACCTCCAAACCCGACCCATCAAGGCTCTCTCTAACACGACCTGAAAGTGGGTAGTACGAAATTAAAACTTCTGCTAAAGCAGCTCTAAAGCTCGAAGATATGATAGATCGGTCATAACCAGAAGGAGGATTATAAATAAAAAGATAGTCACTGGGAAATCGAAGCATGAGTTGGGAATCAATGGTGGACAACTTGAGAACATGTGTTGGAGTAGACTTAGCCGGAGTGACAAGAAAGACTTGTTTGATAAGAACGGAATTAGAAGACATCATAAGAGAGAAAGAGAGAGGGAAGAAATTGAGAGAAATTGAAAATAGAGTGGTTTTGAATCTAAACCATGTATCAATCAATCTTGAGTCCAAGTATTTATATAAAGACTAGATATTTTGGGATAATCTCATATCTTACTCAACTAGTTGAATTAATTAAGTGTGAATAAGACACACCTATTATAAATTGAATAGATCTCCCGCCTTCACATTTATTCAACTAAAAAACAAGTAATATTGTTAATATAACATCATATAATTATATGAGTATATGTTGAAAGACGAAAAGAAAGATGGATGAAAATATTATATCTTTGTCTATCAATAAATTTATTTTTGCAATAGCATGATGTTAAATTTTTGTCTATATATTGACATTTTTATCGATATTTTTCCATCAACATCAACATAAGGTGAAACAATATTTTCATTATATGGTAAAAAAGTCTATAAAATATAAAAAATAAGTAACAAAATGATGCAAATATAAATATAATATAAATAATAAATATTTTAATTGGTTTAAAATAGATAAAACAATATATTTATTAATTTTCTTATTTTTGTAATTTTTTTAATAATATTCATCAATATCGATATATTATCAACATTTCTATCAATATTTTCATAAAATTGAAACATCACAATTAGGTGGACAATTAAACTGAACATGTTGATTTTATTTATTAAGTATTTGATGGTACGTATTCCATTATATTTTTAACAATCAAATCATGACCTTTGTTTTTTTCTCTCTCTTTTTTCAAGGAGTATCAAATCATCAAGGAGTATCAAATCGTTATCTTACATAGTTAAATTAATATGACAGGTCAAACGTTCAAAGAACGATGCCTACCTATGGCTATAACCAATAATGCAAAAACAAAAACTATATCACGAAATTGTTTTAAATTAATATATACATGTAAGATCAAGTGGATATTTTTCTACCAAAATGAGAAAAAAAATCAAGTGGATCAGAATCTGAATCTGGCCGATCTGGAACATTTCCTTAAAATTTGTTATAAAAAATGTTTGTTTGATAATTATAGGGCTCGTTTATGTTATAATTTTAGTTTTTGAAAATTCATCTTATAAAATACACTTCAACTTATAAATTGCTTTATTTTGATGTTTTCAAACACCAAATTAAAATTTGAAAAATAAAAGAAAAAAAGAGTAATTTTTTGAAAGTTTGTTTTGTTTTGTAGAATTTCAATAAAGAATTAAAACCAAAAAACAGTAAGAGGGTTTTATGTGACATGGTTGATATTTTTAGTAACTGAGGGAACGTACTAGTGTTACATAATGAAAGGGTATATATGATTATGTGGCTGAGTAAAGTTTGTTAGGAGTACCAACAATAGTTAGGGGAGAGAATGATCATTGGTATATAAGTGAGGACAATTATCTTCATTGGTATGAGACCTTTCGAGTGTGGTACCAAAAGAAAAGCGACAAGGATTTATGTCCAAAGTAGACAATATCATATCATTGTGGAGATATGTGGAGGTTTATTGTCCTTATCAATTGGTATTAGAGCCTTGGTCTAAACATAACTGTGTGAGTGAAATCCTCATATTCCAAACAAAGAAATTTAATGAGCCTTGTTCGTGTTCTATCTAGGTGATAAGAGCAAGTGTGATATGTGCTCGTGCTCAAGTGAGCAAGTGTGATATGTGCTCGTGCTCAAGTGAGCAAGTGACCCAAAATAAACAGGAGGTGCCTTGGGATTTAGAGCAAACTCTCATGGTGGGAGTGAAACGAATTTGTTCCCGAGGGGAGGCTCAAAGTGGTACTTTGTTTGAGGGGAGGATTGTTAAGAGTGCAAACAAAATTCGACATTGGTTAGGGAAGAGAATGATCATGGGTATATAAGTGAGACAATTATCTCTATTGATATGAGACTTTTTGGGTAGTACCAAAAGCAAAGCTACGAGGGTTTATGCTTAAAGTGGACAATATCATATCGTTGCGGAGTTCCGTTGTCCTTACCAAAGTTATCATTATGATTTACGTTTATACAAAATGTTGTAAAATGTAACTTAAAATATATTCTCGTGTCTTCCATAATCTTCGTGTCGTTTTTCATGAAATATAATGTGTTGAGTGAAGCAAATATATTGTGTAAGCATGATCACCTACGTCCATTACACAATCTCGGACGTTTACATGATCGCATACACGATACAATTATTTTTCAATTAAATGACCACTTATTTTTATACATTTTCAGTTCAAAATTTGAGGGGCATAATTATGAGCTTCGGCCCAAATTGAATGTTTTTTAATATCATGTAATTTTTTGAGATCTACACATGGATAGGTAGCTTATTTGACCATTAAACTAAAAAAATTATTTTGCCTATGAATTTGGATTATATATAATGTATTTCTTCAATATTTTGAGTTGTCAGTACTCAAGACATGGTTGGATGAGAGAGGAGAGAGAACAAAAGTGGGAAAAGACAAAGGTGTGGAAATGAGAAGAAGAAGAAGAAGATAACTATGAGAGAGAAGAAGAAAAGTGTTGCAGTACTTAAGTTTGAAAAAAAAAAAAAAAGAAAAAAAGAAAAAAAAAGAACTTGAAAAGGGAGATGAGAGAAAGGAGAAGAAAAAAGAAGGGTTTCATGTGGTATATGATGTTTTTGTAATCCATGAGCAAAAACATTATTTCACACCTCAAACAGGTGAAAACCCCACTTTTTAGAAACCATGCCATTTTTTTTTTTAATATTTTTATTTATTTATTATTATTATTATTGAGAAAAGCAAAGTGCATAACAACTGTAAAACCAATGAGTCAGCCGAATCTACCACCAACTAGAAGACACGGTTAAATAGGAAAATTATCCTACCAACAATGAGATTGAAACCTATCTGTTGTCCAACGAACTAATCCATTTGCCATCACATTCTCATGATATGTCCCATAGACAGAACCTCTTCTACTAGACATTCATCGGCGTTAGTACCTCTTTCTCTTCGGTCAACAGTCGCACAATTGTTACGCCAAATAATATATCTAGCTAGTCACTAATTTTGAGGTAGTGTTGGAGAGTGATTTTGAGCATGGTCAAAATCACTTTTTTTCTTGCCTAAAATCACTTCCTTTTAGAAATGATGATGTTTGGTATGCATGGAATGAAATTGATTTTAGAAAATTTTAAAATCATTTTACATTAAGTGTGTGTTTGAGAGTAATGATTGAAGTAGTCATTTTAGAAAAATAAATTTTGGTACGACGTAACTAATTTTATAAAATTAATTTACATACAATATAATTAATAGTGATTTTCATATATTTGACTTTGAATTATTCATGTTTGGCTTTAAAATCGGTTTTAGAATTATCAAATTACTCAAAAGAACATTTTTTTTCTTAGGATAAATTTGACATTTCAATAAAGAAATGAAAAGAGGTCAAATTTTTGGGAGTGATTATCGGTCAATCACCTCTCAACTAATTATTGAAAAATTAATTTAAATAATTTTTTATTCTTCTAAAATCATTTTTAACATTTGACAAACATCAATATTTGTTAAGAGAATGATTTTGGCAATGACAAAAGTGATCTGGATCATGTCAAAATCACTTCCAAAATATAATTTTGAAGAATTAGTTGGTAGATGACTTTTGTCGAGAAAATTGACCGGAATCAAAACCAAAAAATGGCTATATAGTTTAATTTAATATGGTTGGTTTGGTATGTGTGAAACCATATTTTTTTATTTAAATCATTGATCAAAAGATGAGACTTCCCCTCATTAATTAAAAAGGTTGCTTAATATTATACCCATTATCTTAGAGAAAAGAAATAGTTACCCTCATGGCCTTGTCACATTCCAAGCACACTAATATATATCTATAATATTAAATAAATGACTAAAAAAAGAAATATAATAACAATAGTTGTAGTGTATATATATATATATACTAAATAAATGACTTCAAAAAGAAATATAATAACAACAGTTGTAGCAACAAACGTTCTTAATTAAGTTAAATTATGAACAAAAACTCAACTTGAAGAAAACTAATAATGGAGTTAGTTTTACGTTCAAACAACTATTAATAAAAGTACTTAAAAAAAAACTATAAATAAACAAGTAATGATGAGATGGAGCTTTAGCTACATCTATTTCTGCGTAGTTCATTATTTATCATATGATAATAAAATAATAATTTAATATACTAAATATTTTTCTAAATATACATTGTAAAAACCAAGACTTTATCAAATTAAGAATTTAAATGCTAAGAATTTTGCTAAAAAAACAAAAAAGATGCTGACACTTAGGGCCATATGAAAACTTTGACTTAATCTAGCCGTAATTTAGTAGTCATAATGTTTAAATAAGGGCTCAATTATTTTTGTTAGCATAAAAAATAATGTCGAAGTAGGAAGGTTTGAAGTAGTGTTCAACAATAAATTTATAATTTGGGAAAGAAAGACGACCAGTAAAACAGAGAAAAAGAGAAATATCCATATGGTGCCTGCCACAGAACCTTCGATGCTTAATTCAGTAATCAGCAAAGGGTCAGATTAAGCTAGAAACCAAAGAATTACATACCTGGGTGATGCTTATGGCCTCCTATTTATAGAGGGATGGACCTAGAGTTTCTAGTTCGAAAGGGATTAGGAAATGCTAATTTGGGCCGACCATGGGGGATGAGACCATGACCCATAAGAAGTGGGCCTTCATGGAAGAGAAGGACGCCCAAGGCTGAGGCAAGCAAGTTGGGTCGTTTGACCCAACATCTTTCTTTTCCTTGGTCTATCCTGATGCAAATTCTTCATGTTGGGACTTGTACCCCAAAGTCTCGTAGTTAACTAGTTATTTAAATAATTGTTCATTTTAATTATTAAATATGCAATACTAAATTATCTATTATAGTAAAAATCTAAGGCTATTAGATGTAATCTTGAATAGTATGTGGTTGACATACAAGTAGATCATGTTCAAGTAATAACCTAAAGGGTCTAAATATATAGATGAGGTTGGATGTCTTATCCTAGTGACAATATGAACACAACCCACTTTATAATTGTTACAAACAATTTGATACAAATTGTTTATGTAGAGACATATGAGTTGGAATATCTTACACAAAGAGTTTGTGTAAGACTGGACTGTGAAATATTAAATCTCTCTTTGTAAATCTGCTAATTGAAGAGATTTATATTTCACATGATGATCATATGTGACTCGATCTTAATCCTAAGTGAGTTATGAAACTCCTGCCTGTGAAAGCCCGTCTACTACAACAAATTTAGCTTTAGATATCAATTTTGAACTAACATTATATACGTATAATGACGGATTGCAAAGTGCCATTGTAGCGCGTGTCATCGTAGGGTACAATGACACATTATCTTTAATGGTGGTTTAGAACCACCATTAAAACTTCCGACATCATATACATACAATGACGGTTTTCTATGATGATGGTTGCTAGTTGACATCAAATTTCATGACATTATACATATATGATGACAGTTTGATATGATGTTAGTTGACATCATACCCATGTTATCATACATCTACGATGATGGTTTGGTATGTGTTAGTTTATAATCGACATTGTATGCATAAGGAATTACAATTGTAAACTGACATCATTTCTAATGTAACCTGCAACAAATATATTAGCATTAATGGAACCCAACTCCTGCATAAATGATTTTTACAATAATAATAATAATAATTCTCGGTCCTTGTTTCAATTAATTCCTCCACACAAATGTTTAGCAAAACAGAGACAAACTTCTAGAACACAATTTGTCAAATATTTCAATATTGTTCAATTTACAATTGAGTTCAATACAATACTCTTAGAATAGCTATACAATATGTATCAAATTTAGCAAAGTTACAAAAAGAAATAGTCTGAGTACCAAACAAAGCTACACAATATGTTTCAAACTTACCCAAAATTCCTAACATCTACCAAAATTTCAAAAAATATTTCCAATATGCTTAAGGGCAAGCAAAAGTTCAAAGCGAAGCGACCAAACAATATATGTTGTACCACCAAGTAATCCAATCAAATGTAGTTTGTCACATGCTCCACACTCACTTAATTCGTACTTCATCCAGTTCTTCTCATGAAAAATAGTTTGTGATATTAAACTACATGAAAGCAAATAAATAACAAATATTACAATAAATTTATTATTAATAAAACGTACACACAATATGTAAATCAAAATATTAAGTTAGAAGAGTGACATACAAGGGATCATATAGGAGCATTTGGATTATGCAAAATCTCTCATGAACCTCGTTACATAATATCAACACGTCATGCAACCTTGTGGTAAGGGTGTCACAAAACATAAAAATAAATAACAATATTTAAAATTTGTTTTGTACATATAATAGCTATTGATTATAAGTCAGTTTTATTTACCTTTTCAGAAAAGTACGTAGCATTAGCATTTTTTTTATTTTATATTTGGTAAGTACTTTGAGCTATATAAATCTTCATTGTCCTAAATAAAAACGACAACATATAATAAAAATGCATACTTTTTAAGAAACTTAAACATTTGAAAAGAATTAATCCTTTTGTATGGATTAACCACGGGAGAACATTAGGTTGAGAGTTGGAGACACCTAAATTTGGTAGCTTAGATTTGAAAAGTCTCTACTCGTGTAAAGTTCAAATTTATCGATTTGAAAAATGTACAAAGAATGCAAGAGTAAGGCCTAATGCTCAAGGTAAAAATGAACTATATCAAACATTTACCTTGACATATGTATATATATATTAACTACTTGGCTTATCCCAAAACTCTCTTAGCACAGCCTTTTGCATAAAATGTATTTGACACATTCAGGAACTAAATTTAACTTAGTATGATGAACAAATGTAGTGGCAAAAACCCCAAAGAATTAAAGCTTCAGATCCTTTTTCTTAACCATAATTTTCTTATATAATTAAAAATTTTGAGGTAAGAGGATGAATTATTGGATTGCAAAATGATTTGAAATAATATATTAAGATGTGCATGCAAAGCATATATGAAAAAGCTTTAGGATCCAAAATGCCATTATGATTATATATACAAATAAAATAAAGAAAGTTCCCTAAATATAATGATAGAATGGTTGAAAGATTATAAACATAGAAAGATTATTTCCCAACTTATAACATTAACCTATCACCACGAGAAAAACCACTTTTAGTGGTACATAAAACGCGTTTCGAAAAGTCAAAAAGCGCCACTAAAAGTATTAGCGATGCGGGCCGCTATATTCGCGTAGCTTAAGGTTTTAGTGATGTGTTTATTTCGCGCCGCTAAAAGTCTACTTTTACTGACATGTACGCGTTACTAAATGTGGACTTTTAGCAACAAATTATTTGTCACCATTGCTTTTATACAGTGATGTTGAAAAATGTATCATTGAAAACTAAGTTTTACCAACATATAAGTGTTGCTAAATGTGGATTTGTTGTCATTACAAGTATTTTTTGCAACACATTAAGTGTCGGTAAAATTAATATATTTGCCACAATAAATTTTGAAGTTACTTTTTTTAAAAACTCTGATTTACTGACATTATAGAAAATGTTGGTAAAAGTATTTTGTTAATTGAAAAAATAATATTTGATTTAATATATAAACCTGTTATAAAATTTAAAATATAATAATCTTTTGAAGAAATTAAGACTCAACTATTCAATTCATATTTAAACTAAAAGTTACAAGTGAAAATGCACATTTCCAACACTATCATGAAACAAAATGAAATAATATCAACTTGGCCATAAGTTATATGATAAGTTATATCAACAAACTTTGATAATTTTGTAATAAGTGAGTTCGAGTAAATATCAATCTAAGTTATAATTATCAAGTTTACATCAAGTAAACAATGAACAAAATTAGTACCAATACTAGGTATAACTAGTTTGCATAACAAATATTCCTACAAAAGATCTTTGAAGCGTGAAACTTCATTTTGAAACAAAAGTATAAAATACCTACCAAACTCTTTCCATTTTCATCTAAATTCAACTTTAAAATCTTGTATTGAAGACCATCGAGTCATCATATCTAACAAATAAAGAAGTGAGATATGTAAGCACATGAGGATAAAGAATTGAACAAAACCCATATTATAGAACAAACATCATATTCTATAACAAACACCAAAACCATGCTAAACATAATTTGAAATTCAAGAAAACTCATCAACATAGCAAAACCTTGAGCAACAACCTTTTAATTCTATACTAAAAGGACCGTCAAACTAGTATCCTAAATACAATGAGGAGGAGAGGGGTGGGCGGATAAAAAACACAACCATATTATATAACAAACACCAAAACCATGTTAAACATAACATGAATTTCAAGAAAACTCATTAACATAGCAATGAACTCAAACGAAACAAAACAAAATTAAACTTTTGAATAAAAACCATCAAATTAACTCAAACAAATCAAAACCTTGAGCAACAACCTCTTAATTCCATACTAAATTAGGGACCACCAAGCAAGTATCATAAATACAACAACCTCTTAATTCCATACTAAATTAGGGACCGCCAAACAAGTATCCTAAATACAATTAGGATGAGAGGGGTGGAGGGGTGGGGAGAGGGGTGGAGGGAGGGGTGGTAAAAAACACAACCATATTATATAACAAACACCAAAACTATGTTAAACATTTCAAGAAACTCATCAACATAGCAATGAACTCAAACGAAACAAAACAAAACTCTTGAACAAAAAGCATCAAATTAACTCAAACAAAGCAACAACTTTGAGCAACAACCTCTTAATTCCATTACTAAAGAAATCGTCAAACTAGTATCCTAAATACCATGAGGAGGAGAGGGGTGGAGGGGAGTCAAAAACACAATCAAATTAGTATTAAAGTTGGACGAATCTTATTAGTATCAAAATGTCAAATCAAGTGGAAATACTTTGAAGATGTTGCACTAGATGTTCCAATACCATACTAAATTACTAATAACATTGCATTTTAAATTGATAAGTTGGGATATATAGTAACTTTTCTAGTCAAAGCTAAAACCACTTGCAACCATTAAAACCACACCCTATACTTAAGACTACTAAAGTATAATGGTGAATAACTTCATATTGCACATACTGCCACTATTTATAATAACTCCTAATGCTTATTGCAAATTATCTATATCAATTGACTATACATTTTCAGCTATTCCAAGAATTATAAGAGTGTGGTTAGCTACCATAAAAGTACAAATAATCGAATGAGACAAAGTTCAATTAAGCTCTATCATCGTTATTTAAGTCGTCATAACTTTATAACCTTAACCTCTTCTCTAACCCAAATTTTGATGTGACTATGGATTCATTTTGAGTAAAATAATAACAAGACAACAAACAGGACAAAGACAAACAAGTTAAACCAAAGAATATTATGACCTATATGAACCAAGATAGAAATCAAGTGATTCCTTTAAGAAAATAATAACAAAGTTTTAGCAAAAACAAATAGATCAACTTACCCAAAACAATGACAAATAATAACTACATATAAAAAAATTTGCCAAGCTTACTTTAGTAAGAAGTACTGATTTTAAAAATGAGTCAAATAGAGTACTACAAGTGAAAAACTAACTTTACCTATTTTTCTATTTTCCATGAACTACTATAAGGAACAATTGAAAACTATCCCTAAATTCTGAAGCTTAACTTCAATTTTATGGATTTTGTATAAATATTCTCAATTCTTTATCATCTTTCTTCTATATTCAAGAAGCATTTATCAAGAAATAAAAAATTAAAATGCATTAATCTAAAAAAGGAAGCTTATATGTTCTTGAATTCAAAAGTTCCACTACAAGAAAAACAATGTTTATTGATGTTTTTTCAATGTCAAGTGTGACTGTGCTTGACGTTTTAAAAAATGTCAAGGAAGCCCGTGTCAAGAATGTCGGGGTTCTCGACATGGTATAAATGTCAAGAACAGTGATATTTGACATTTTTGAAATGTCGAGAATATGAGGTTCTTGACTAGGAAAAAAACGTCAAGATGGTTTATAGTTGATATGTTAAAAATGTCAAGTACACTTAACTTGATATGCAAAAAATGTCAAGCATATGAGTGTTCTTGACAAGGATAAAATGTCAAATGTATCTATATTCTTGACCAATTTAACTTGTCAAGTCTGTTTGTGGTTTTTTTTAAAAAAAAATTGTATTATAAATGTTTACTTACTCTTGTATTTTGGTCCAATAATAGCATTGAATATAAAAAAGGACAAACATAAACCCAAATAAACAACCACACATTTATAAACTTGCCAACCAAAATTTCCTCCAATTTTTTATAATTCTTATATTTTGTCCTCCATAACAACGATTCATGTAATCTAGACAAAAAAAAAATGTCGTGATCTAACAGTAGAGATATAATTGAATATCTTTTCGTGTATGAATGTGGATGTAAATATGAAAAACTACGACCTCGCAATGAAAATATGTTTGAATGGACAGTCACGTCCTTTAGAAGTAGTATATTTTATGCATAGGTATGATTTAAATCATAGATATGAAACATCCACATCTAACGATGGAGATATGTTTCTATTAAATTCCTATTTTGTCTTCTCTCTTCAAATAGTTATTACTATTCATGCTAAACAACGTAAAAAAACCCATTTAAAATATTAATTATAATCTTCTTAAACTTTTTTATATGAACTAAAATAAACTATAATTTTCACGTGCATCACACGTCTCATGACTAGTAATTAATAAAAGTGTTGTTGAATGTGTGTCAAAGTTGTTGCAAACTCATTAAAAGAATTTATGCAAATAAATAAATAAAAAATGCAAAAAATATTTACTGTATATAAAAAGGTTTATAAAAAAAACTTTTACATTCCCATTTTTCCCTTATATCTTTTTGTAATTCCTATTTTGTCTTTTGTTACAACTCTTCAGGTCTAGGTAGTTACATGCAAAATGATGTAATCTTTCATGTATATGAATTTGATCTAGATCATATATATGAAAAACATCTCGATCTAATAGGCAAGGATATATATGTTTGAACAAATAATGACATCCTTTGCTCCGTTACAATTATTCAAATCGAAATCGTGTATCTTTTTATGTGTATGAATGGGTGTGTTAAAACATTAATATAAAACATTACAATCAAACTCATGTCATTTTTCTTCTAAAATTTAATGATTTTTATATTATATTTCTCTTCAAATAATTATAACTATACAAGATTACAAGTCTACTTTAATAATTAAAATCTTTTTAAAACTTTTCTATCTACTAAAATAAAACCATTAATTTCGCATGCATGTGTTATGGTCTAGTTTGTTTAAAATGAATAAAAAAATTATTTATTTGTTTGTTTGAATTTTTTGCTTTTATAATTATTTAAAGAAATATTCATTGAGATCGACAATTTTGACAAAATTGATACCTCGTAATTTTCGTGTAAATAAATGAATTAAACCATGTTTGCAAGTTGCTTCTATTTATTAGTAATCATGGTACGTACTTCATTATATTGTCACAATCAAATAATGTCGTTTGTTTTTCGTTTTTCAAGGAGTATCAAATCATAATCTTACCTAGTTAAATTAATGGAAAAAAATGTGCTAGGTAGTAATTGTTTTAATTAATTAATTAATATATATAAAAGGTCAAGTGGATATTTTTTTTTCCAAAGAGTTGTTTGGGGCATTGACATGGATTGAGGTGAGCTGTGTTAAAAACTCAACTCAATGTTTGGCTCACCAATTTCTACGGTATTTTTAACACATTTTATTCATCTGGATTACCTTAAAATGGGTTATAACTTAACTCTACCAACTTCAATTGACTTTGTGCAAAACCTCATGTTTAGAAAACTTAGTAGGCTTTTCTTAACATGACTCAACCACAGCTAACATTACGAATCCAAATTTGTTTTAGGTGCTCCATTGAATTTATCGTTTGGAAACTTAATTGTCAATAATTGGTTAAACACCAAAAAAATTTCTTGCTGACCAGAGTACACTCATACTGAGAATGTGAGTTATAAAGAGATCGTAGAAAATTCGTTTGGTTCATTAATGGGTTGGTTCCAATTTTCCAAACAGAAAATATTGGTTCAGTTTGGGTCATGACAACCATCTTTGCATGATTGTGGAGGTGGTAGAGTTCAAATTATTGAAGATTGGAAGCACAATTGTTTAACAACACTACTAAATATCTTCATATACAAGGTATTTTCCCATAATTTTCATTAGTTATTTCTAAGAATGTGCTCTAACAACTGATTTCTAAAATATAGTATTCTTATCAAAAGATTTAGTTTGTTAGTACAAAGTATTTGTATGGCGATTGATTTTATTTTTGTTGTATTTGTAGACTCAACCTATCGAATTTTAATTGTTAGTATTTGTATGACCCTATTTGTGATGGAGATTTAATCTATAGTTATTTTGAAGTATTTGCTTAGGCAATGCCTAATTTTGATAATTTTGTTAGAAATCTAACTTACTTCATCAATAATTATTGTTTAATTATGTTTTTTTAAATTTTGTAGATTTTTTTTTTTTTTTAGTTTGTTAAATTAGTATATTATCGTAAATTTAGATATTTTTACAAGATTTTTGGTTGGTTTGTTAAGATTATTAGATATTGTTTTTAATTTATTAGATTTGTTTAAAACACACCATAATTGTAGGGATTTAATAATAAGAGTATATTTGTCCATTTTTAGATTTTAAAAAGTAGAGGATGTAGCTACTTGGCCATTTTTCTAAATTGAAACCGTTTTGACCATTTTTCAAAAACACTGTCTTATTTTGACCATTTGTCCCATCAACCCAAAAATATATGCTAAGTTTTCTAACCATTTAGATATTTTTTTTGCTACCGATTTCAATGTTTTGTTTTCTATTTCAAAATAAATGTTTGTTTTGTTCCAATTTTTTTAATTATAATTTTTTAAATTGTTAAAGAAAGGTTTAAATACTATTTTAGTCTATGTATTTTGTTTTTGGTTCAAAATGAATGTTTGTTTTGTTTTTGTTGGATTTTTTGGAATTTCACAAAGAATTAAAAAAAGAAAAAGAAAAAGAAGAGTAAGGTTTTACATGACATGGTTTTCATGACACATATTATAATTTTATATATATGTGTGGGTATATTGTGTGGTCATTTGCAAACAGCGGCAAATGTAGTGTGGGTCTGGAGACTCGAGCTCCTCTTCTCCCTCAATTTTAGGCTCTTTATATAATATGTATAAACAAAACGAAAATAGGAATAATAACTTTAATCAACTCAATGGTAAATGTGTCTTCTAGCCCCTTTCACTTCATTTTTAAATTTGACTATTCAACTTCATTTTTAAATTACTTTTAGATTTTTTTTTAAGGCTTCAACTTCAATAATTCTTCAATTTTTTTTCTTCAGCTTCTTCTTGGTTTCTTCTTCAACTTCTTGTCCTATTTTATGAGGTAAGTTTTTTAATTCATTTTTCTTCTCTTTTTTTTAGCTTGTTATTTTATTTATATACATTGGGTCTTCATGTTTCAATTACTTTTAGTTTATACATTTTAAATTTTCATGTTTTAATTATTTTTATATACTTAATTTAAATCATTCTTAGTTTTTGTTTTTATTTCTTTATTTTATATTATTTTATTAATTTTTGAAATAATTTATGGACCTTAAGTAAACATCTTAAACTCTACTTGTTGAGTTGTTTAAGTTATGATATTATTGTTATGCATTGATTTCAAAATATGAAATCTCTAGAGGACAATTGTGATGTACGAAATTAAGTGAATTTATGAATTTTTAGAACTACTCACTTATAAATTATTTTTACTGAATTATAAATTCCCGTCAACAAAATTTCTAGATTTGCAACTATTTATAGAGGAAGTTTATAAGACACGGTTCATTTTATTAACTCAGTACATATACTAAAGTTACATAACCAAAGAGTGTTTATAATTAATTATGTCCCTTATGATTGTGATATGCTACTATACAAAATGTTGTGCAACCAAAATATATCATTGTCTTTTGTAATCGTTATATCGTTTTTAATGAAATGTACTGTTAAGCTCAATGAATAAAACATATTGTGTAAATGTGATCACCTACGTCTATTACACAATCTCTCGCACATAGACTATGGCATACACGCACAGATCTTATACACTTGTGCGGTTTTTTTTTTTTTTTTTTTTCCTATTTTCTTTAATACAACTCTATTTTAACTAAATAATCACTCATATTCATACATTTTTTTTTCGTATCTTTCCAACCTATCTGATAAATTAAGTAAACTGTTAAAAAAAAATTGATTTTTAAGACTTTCCCGAAAGCCAAAATGGTTTAAAGTTTAACGTTTGAAATATGAGCTCTATTGGCAAACTTGGATGTTTTTTTTTTTTAATTTCGTTAATTAACTTGTTTAGATCTACATGGACGAAGGTAGCTTATTTGACTATTAAATCGGAAAAAAAAACTTTGGCCATGAATATAGATCATACAGTTTTTTTTTTTTTTAACATTTTGAGTTGTGGGTATGCTTGTTAGTTCTAAATGTCGATTGTTGTGTCGTGGGATGACCACTGCCTTGAAAGCAAATTGCGGCACGACCACGATGCTAAATCATTTTTTGCCGATTGCTCCCCAAGGTTAACACAACACCCTTCTCAGATGTGCACTCATCGCAGAAGGATTGGAATCAATAGGAAAATTATACTCAGATTCAAGAAAAGAAAAGTATATATTCTCTCTTTTTCAAACATGTTTTCCAATCTTTTTAATAATAATAATAATAAAACGTTTTAGATCTGAATTAAATACTAAAAACGTTTCAGATCTAAATATAAAAACGTTTTTTTATCTAAATTAAATACAAAAAACGTTTCAAGATTTAAATTAAATGAAGAAATACATTTTTTTAAATCTTGGGGATTAAACACTTATAAATCTTTTAATGTGGGATAAAAGCAAAAATAAAACTTTTATGACAAGTCATTCTAACAATTGACTAGTCATTCCCAACAATCCCCTACGAATGACTAGCAATTAAAAATAATAATAATAATAATTTATCCGAGTAAACAAAGGAGAATAAACTTAAACATCAATATCTTTCGATTTGAATTGATGCATAGTGAAGTAGGGCAACAACTTTATTAGAGAAAGTGAGTTACCTCTTGAACTTTCAATAACTACGGTTGAGACCCCCACAACACGTTTTACTCCTTAAATTTCCTTGATTCCGCGATACAATGCGTGCTATTTAAGGTCATGTACATAAACCTCGGGTCACTGTGAAAGCTCTAGAAAAAGACCCTTAAACTTTTTCATAGAAGGCAACCACACCTTCACAATCACGTTAGTTGCTTCATCAAATCTATCGCAATAGACCACTAAAAAACTGAGCTATGAAGACTTCACATCTAGTCCATATCAAGACCAACTTCATCAAGTCTGTCAAAGACAAACCACTCAAAACTGAGCTATGAAGATTTTATAATTATCCATCAAGTCCATACCAGGACCACCTAAAAGAAGGGCTATGGAATTTGTAAAGGTTTTAGTTCGTCCATCAAGTCTGTACCTAGGACCACCCAAATGAAAGGCTATGGTAGACCACCCAAATAAAGGACTATGGACCACTATAATGGTTTAGTGAAAGGATCTACTAAATTCCTTTCAAATCTTACAATGAAATAATCCTTCTTTCAGTAACTATTTTACAGCTCCATGTCTGAGGCGTATATGCCTCTTCTTGCCATCATACATGCTATTCTTGGCAATTCCTATGGTAGTCTGTAAATCACATTGCAAAGAGATTGGTACTAATGCCCCTCACAATGGTACTTCTCTCAATAGGCTTCTAAGCCACTCATATTGATGCCCCCACAATGTGCATCTCCCAGTAGGCTTTTAAGCCTCTCCTGCTAATTCTAGAGCAATAAATTCAGACTCAATGGTGGACTTTGCTATACAAGTCTGTTTTGCAGACTTCCATGAAATAGCTCCTCTACCCAATAAGAACACATCCACTAGTAAAGTTTACTTGTCATTCTAAGTTACCAAGGTTGCATACACTACCCTTTTAGTATGGCAGAAAATTATTAAAATGCAAACAATAAAGTATTGTACCCTTAAGATACCTTAATAAATGACGAAGGACAATCAAATGATCTTTATTAGGATTATGTGTATATCTACTCAATCTTCTCACAACATATGCAATCATAGGTCTAGTATAGTTCATAAACACATAACACTTCCTATAATCTTTGCATATTTAGATCGAGAAACACTATCTTCCTTATTTTCTTAAGACTCATACTAGCTTCATAAGGTGTTCTTATAGGAGCATCATTAAAGCAATCAAATCTCTTTAGCATTTTTCAATACGTGATTAATATAAAGAAAATCCATTTTCAGTTTTCCTTATCTTAACACCGATTATCACATCACCCTCACCTAAATATTTCATTTCAAAATGTGAGGACATAAATAACTTAGTATTATTACTTACATCTATGTTTGTATAAAAAAATCAGTATATCATTAACATACAAACAGATAATCACACAATCAGCTCCAAACAACTTTGAGTAAACACATGTATCACAACAATTTACTTTAAAACCATATAGAGATTGTGTGAATTTACATACCTTCAGATGGTGTTACATATATATTTCCTCATCCAAGTTACCATTGAGGAATGCTATCTTTGCATCCATTTGATGTACTAGATGACCACGTATTGCTGCAAATGCTATCAAGTCTCTATAGTAGCTATTTTAGTCATATGAGAGTATGCATCTGAATATTCGATGTCTTATTTTCATACCCCTAATTGATTTATTTCAATATGTCTCTTCATAAGTTACTTAATAGCTAATCGACATTTGCTCTTTTCATGGTCCTAGATATGCTCAATAAAACAAAGACGAATAACTTTATACATGCACCTATGTGCCCATTATCATCTCTTTTCATGGTCCTAGATATGCTCAATAAAACAAAGACGAATAACTTTATACATGCACCTATGTGCCCATTATCATCTCCTAAATTGAACAATGTGGGACTTTGGTCGTATTCTCGACACTCCTCCCCCCAAACAAAGGACCAACTGAGCTTCCCCCTAAAATAGTCATCCATCCATCTAACTCTTTTTCACTAAAGCATACTGCCTATCTGATAGAGTTTGACCATGATCACACACGACTCCTTTCGAGGTTTCACTACATCATTATTTGACGCCTAAGGATTATATCGACATAGCTAAACTAGGGACACAACTATGTCACCACTTATTAGGGACAACAACTCTCCAAGTATCTCCACAATGGTATGATATTGTCCACTTTGGGTCTCTCATGACTTTGCGTTTGAGTTTGGCCCCAAAAGTCTCATACGAATGGAGATAGTTGTTCTAACTTATATATCCATGAAAAGTCCTTATAAAATATCCACATATTTATAGTTTAGACACTATCTCATATTACCATTAATTCTACAAGCTTCCACATAAAATTTATGGAATTTACATATTTTCATACTACAAGCAGCTTGATAGTCAAAATAATATTATAAGGCCAAACCAAATTTAACAGTAATCATAATACTTTTCAACTTCTTCATGAAATTTAATGGCCAAACATAACGCAAAAAGTTTGTCAAATATAACACACATGGAATGTTATTTCCATTCACGATAACGTGATAATTAGACTTGCTTAAGTAGATCACAGTAACATCCCATTTAGAATATAAAAAGTAATACAATAACAACAATAAGATTATTTTCTTATTGCACTTGTCATGAGACGATTTGCTAATTACAAAATATTCAAATATATATGGAATATCATGCTTAATGACACATAAGATAAATTTTCTTACCATGCATAAGAAATTTAAATGTTGAGCTTAAAAATATAGGAAAGCCAACCTATATTTAAGTTCATTCATAATCAACTAGAGAAGACTTAAAATTTCCAACCAAAAGATCTACAACATATTTGAAATTTTAATTTGATTTATATCAAAATTTGAATCACATGAAGAAAACGTCACTGTCATCACCATTTAAATTGGCCGTGATAATTAACCACAAGACCAAATATCTTGCTACAAAATTCACGTATTCCAAAACTTAATCACAAGTACATATAAAAATCAATATAAATCAATCCATTAATTTACTCATCACAAAGTGGAAACTCAATATGTTAGTTAACTCTCCAAATCTCCCAAATAAATCTCTCAAATTATGTCTTTAATTGGAGACCTTAGTTAATAAGTGCAATATATATATGCATATACTTTCCATCTTTTCTAAATTGCTCCTCAATCTACAATGAAAAAAATTCATAATTTCATATCCTTCTTTAACAATCTTAAAAACAAAGAATTACAACATAATCTCTATTAATATTTCTTTCCAGCAAATAATAATAATAATATTAAGTGAACAAAACAATTGAAATAGAATCATTTCATTTGTCCATTTAATTGGGTCATTATTAATTTATTCTACCCAATATCTACTTTCGATTTAATTAAATCTTACTTTTCAATTTAGAATGTGAATCACTCTAATTTTAGAACATCCTTTAGCTTATGACATTAATGACAATATAACACATAATCAAAATTTCAAGTCAAGAAACATAAGCATAAAATTTTAGTAAATAGTCTTCCATCAAATAACACTTGGTGTGTTAATTAGAATGAAGTGGATTTAGAGCATACATACCAATAGATGGGCAATTGAATCTCCAAAAGTTTTGACCACATAAACTGCAAGGTCAAAAGTGGTACAGCCATTGGAATATAATTACATCCTCCAGTGGTGAAAGGATACCATGATTTCCATTTATTTGGGCTCTTGTCACCCTTGCTAGGCTGCTCCTAGATTTCAATACTTGCAAGTTTAATTTCCACCTCAAGCTCCCAACGATCTAGATAAATTTCAGTCAAACTCGAGTCATTACTGCATTTCAAGAAGGAAAGAAGGAAAAAAAATCAATAAATTGATTTCCAACAAAATCTTCAATCCTTAGCTCAGCTTAGTTTCCATTGACATTCAGATTTTGTTTGTTTCCCACTCGATTATCCTCCTCTCCTCTCTCCACCATGGATTATGTAGCATAAGAACTTGAAAAACCCTTTTTCTCTCTCTACAAAAAGATCAACAAAGAAAATCTCTTAGCTCTGCTTTATCAATTCTCTGTGGATTTGCTTCAACTTGTAAACACCATTTCAGAATGGTTGAACTTTGAAATTCAGATAGATTTGGGAGCGAATTTGATCGACATTTGAGAAGGAATTTGCTTTCAAATTGTTAGTTCTAAATGTCGATTGTTGTGTCGTGGAATGACCACTGCCTTGAAAGCAAATTGCGGTACGACCACGGTGCTAAATCGTTTTTTGCCGATTGCACCGCAAGGTTAACACAACACCCTTCTCAGATGTGCACTCATCACAGAAGGATTGGAATCAATAGGAAAATTATACTCAGATTCAAGAAAAGAAAAGTATATATTCTCTCTTTTTCAAACATGTTTTCCAATATTTTTAATAATAATAATAATAATAAAAAACGTTTTAGATCTGAATTAAATACTAAAAACGTTTCAGATCTAAATATAAAAACGTTTTTTTTATCTAAATTAAATACAAAAAACGTTTCAAGATTTAAATTAAATGAAGAAATACATTTTTTTTAAATCTTGGGGATTAAACACTTATAAATCTTTTAATGTGGGATAAAAGCAAAAAGAAAACTTTTATGACAAGTCATTCTAACAATTGACTAATCACTCCCAACGGTGCTCAAGCAATTAGTTGGATGATTGAGGAGAGAGAGAAGCAAAAGTAGGAGAAAACAAAGGTGAGAAAGAGAAGAAGAAAAATAGAAGATAGAGAGGAGAGACGAAGGAGAAATTTGATGTGTATATGATGTTTTTGTTATCCAAAGGACAAAAAGATAATTTCACATCCTAAAAAGGCCAAATAAAAAAAAAAAAAAAAACCTTCTTAGAAAGCATGTCATTTTTAAGGGTAATGATTACTTACAGTCTAAGCTGCACCTATGTCCAATGCAACCCTTTTGTTAAATAGTATAATTTAATTTTTTTTTTCTTAAAGTTATATCTATATATTGTCACATAGCAAATTTTAATTGGGTAATTGGATGGGTTGTACAAAGATAGGTGCAACCCTACCATCACTTAAGTATTTTTCTATTCTCAATAAAGTTTTTGATTTATTGGTTTAAAGTTGTCAAACCTATCTAAACCAACACAGGTATAGTCTGGCCAAGGGGTACCAAAACAGAAAACTTAAGCTCAACCTCAATTTGAGAAGTAAAAGTAAAAAGATTATGTATCTACCATGATATTAAATTTTTATCGACATGTCGATATTTCAATTTATATTTTCACATGTTTATGAGTTCGACATCAACATGAAGAGTGAATCGACGTTTTCATTATATCGTAGAAAAATCCATCAAAATATAAAAATAAGCAACAAAATGTCACTAATGTAAATGTAGTATAAATAATGAACATGTTAACTGATTCAAAAATCATAAAATATTTATTTATAAATTTAAATATTTTTGTTTTTATAATTTTTCAAGAAATATCATCCACATCAACATTTTAAACTTTGACCTTCACAAAGTTTATTTGAAACAAGAATTTGAAGTATTGTACCCATTATCCTTGAGAAAAGAAAAGAATTTTGGTCCTTTTTCTCCCTTTTCTTCATGGTTGATGATCTGGAGTTCTGTTTTAGTTCGTTTAAGTCTCATTTCAACTCTAATGGTCAATTTCACCTCTTAGTTGCTCAATACCTATAAAATCATGGAAATAACACTACGATCTCGAATTAAACTAAGAAAAATAGTACATTTTGGGTGCTATCACTTAGGCGCTTCAAATCTTTTCAACTTTTCATCAAAGTCTTAATGCTTTCAAAGGTGATTTCGGTCTTCAGAACCTTTTGATCTTCAAAGTCTTCTGATCATCAAATCGTCTTTGATCTTCAAATAAAAAAACTTTAGGACTTAGATGACCTTTGGTACCAATCACTTGAATTTGAGTTTGATTGGTTTTGGGCCTAATAATATCATTCAAGAACCATATCTTGGGCCTATTTGAACTTGGGCCCAAACATTATGACCCAACATGGCCAATCTAGACTTAATTGATCAAATATGGTCATCATGTAGACATGTTGCATTATTTGGAGTTTGTCATTTTCTTTCTTTAATTTTAATTTTGGGAGGCATTTCAATTTGTATTGAGCCCCAAATTAAATAAATTCTAATTTCTTCACTAATTTAATTTATAGTAATTTTTCTTCTATTTAGTATATTAACAAATAATAGCTAATTAAAATAAAATACATCAAATAAATAAAATTAATATAATTATATTTAATAATTTAAAAAATCTATTTAATTACGAACTATGTCAATGGAAGAAAATAAAACCTATCATAAATATGTCTCGTTCTATTGAAGTAAACAGATTATACTATATTCTTATAATTATGTCACACACTATATCAAATTATTACTCTCTCACGATTACATTAAGTATGGTGTTGATGATAATAATTTGTCACTAAAGTATGTATAATTCAAGTAATTCACATGCACTTCTTCTCTCGAGGTCGAAAGTTCAAATCCTACATACTTTCACGAGGCTATGTTGCATGTGTTTCAACTTTATTGATATTATGTCATATCCTTGTGATTCTTTAAGCTAAGGAAAAGAATAATTAAGCTGCTAATTTCAATTATCCCAAATGATGTCATGTAATGTTCAAATCCATAATAATAATAATAATAATAATAATAATAATAGAAGAAGAAATCTGCAAAAATGAAAAAGTTGATATTGATTCCCTAAACCTTAGCATAATGGCTTTAACAACGTGGCGCACCACAATGATGCCCACGAGTATACTGTGATAACTTTGTATATATATAAAATTTATTACAGTATACACATTTTAATTATTTAATTGTTTTTTTGTAACGAGATTTTAACGTTAGTTCAAATTCCTTTCTTTCATTGTACTCATAAGGTTAAAATAATAATAATAATAATATTAATGTCGAGATTTCAAATTTTAATAATAATATTATTAATGTCGAGATTTCAAATTTTAAGAAATGTAAACTGAAATATCTATAAATTATCAATAAATGGATTTTTTAAAATATTAGTTAACCCTTTTTATTATTAATATTATAGCAAGAATGCAAGATTAGTGATATTTTGTCGATTTAAGATATGATATCAATTCCATTTATGTTGATGTCAAAATCCATAGACATTATTTCAAAAAAAAAAAAAAAATCCATTGACATGCTAATTTTTAATTTTTGAAGATATATATCTTAAAAAGGTTAGAGGTTAAAAAAGGGAAAAGATTTATTTATTTATTTATTTTTCCTTTTTGGCATGGATGAAAAGATTTAATTTAATTAATTAGTGATACCAGCCGACGAAGGCATCTAAACGGCCACGTTGTGCCGCCCAAAGTTAGGACAGCCAAAACTTTTCAGTGTTGTGGAGTCCACGTGGCATGTCTCCAAGGGGCAAATTAGGGAAGTAAATAAAATAAATAAATAAATAAAAATATTCCAAAGCGATAATAAAAAAACAAGAGAGTGGGAGGAAAAATTAAAAAAGATAAAAAAAAGAAGTCAAACATTTTTTTTCATGTCAACTTCGCCACGTGTCACATTCTAGTGTATTCACGTGGCCACGTTTCTGACTAGGGATTCATACTTGTCAACGGTAGATTTGGGGACCGCCACCATGACCTTCACAGCGTCCGTTTGATTAAAAACCGGCAACAAAATACAGTACCGGTCGCAACAGACCGGACCGACGTGAACCGGTCGACCCATTCCGAAATCAACCTTCTCTAACCCCAACCTTGACCACTGGGACAGTATAAGAACTCCGACTGAGTCAGGACTCACTCTCGACTCGCTCACCAACTCAGTCACGTGCCTCACGTGCTCATCTCCGACTCTCTCTTTCGCCTTTTTTACTAAACCGGCAACGTGGCCGAGTTTCTTCTCCGCCAACTCGCCGGCGGTGGTCTGAGCGCAACCGAGGACGAAGGCGTTGCCGTAGTAACCGGCGGGGAGATTTGGTTTGATCCGTTTTCTTACATTTATACTAAAGAGAAGCTTAAGCGTTTGATTAGGAGGGAGTTTCAAAGATCGAGCCCAGCTTCGCCATATATGGGCAGCGAGAACCTCAAACGCCGTGAACGCCGCCTCTCCAGGGCGGCGCGTGGAGTGCGCAAGTGACTTCAAGCGCGTGAGATGAATTTTCCCGAAAGTCACGGAAGTCGGAACGAGTGGTTCATCAACAAACCGTGACATGAAACGGCAGAGATCGGGGACACGTTGGAACTCCGGCGACAGAATTGGCGTCCGACGGTGAGAAAGTCGAGGTTGCGGAGTGAGTAGATGTCGATCCCAAACCGGAATCGGTTTCAAATCGGCGGCGCGGCCAAGTCTCCCAGCAACCAACTCAGCAAACGAGTTAAGAAACTCAGCACTACCAATTCCATCACAAATACAATGATTGAACCCAATCCCAACCGCCAACGCTCCATCTTTAAGCCACGTCAACTGAACAACCAACGGTGGAGATCCATCCAAAACATCCTCCACAGAAAACGACAACAACCCTCGCCACTCAGCGACAGAACGCGGCGGCCGGTCGAAGTCTGCCGCCGTATAGAAATCTGAAACCGCTTCAACAAACAACGCCCCTTGAGATCGACAAACGACCTCCAAACCCGACCCATCGGGTTTCTCCCTGACCCGAGCTGAAAGCGGGTAGTAGAGAATCAAAAGCTCAGAGAGAGCAGCTCGGAAGGTGGAAGAAATGGCGGATGGGTCGGAAACAGAGGGGAGATTGTAAATGAGAAGATACTCAATGGTGAAGCGGAGGAAGAGCTGGGAATCAATGGCGGAAAGGGAGAGAACACGTGGGGGAGTGGGTTGGGAAGGATTGAGGATAAGGGCATGTTGGATGAGGACAGGAGTGGAAGCCGCCATGGGAGGAAGAGGGAAGAAGAGGAAATTGGTGGAAATTGGGAAGAATGGGTGATTTTGAAGAGGACATTTTAGGGGAAAAGAGGAGAGAGATTGAAGTGAAAGATTAAGAAACTGTAGAGAAGATTTGTGGGGGAGATTCTCAAGGGGCAATAGTTTTAGAGTTTTGCTTTATGTCTGCTTGGCCGACTTACAATCCTTTTCTTTTGCTTTCGAATCCATGGATTAGGGGTGCCCATCAGTGGGTCCGAAAATTGCCGTACGTCGGTTTTTTATTGGTCGGTTTTCGGAGGGGTGGAAACGCCGGCTGACCACATGGGGTGTTCGGTCGGTTTTTCCATAAATCCGGCGGGCGAATTAAAAGATGTGAGATAGGAAAAAGAAAAGTGGAAGATGTTACCTTTTTTAAATTTTTTTTTATGAGAATTATACCTGAGAGAGTTAGAATGTTAAAAAAAAAAAAAAAAAAAAAAAAAAGTTTCGTTATTAAATTAGAAAAAAAATCTATTATTGTGTATATTTGAATAAAAGTTAAATAAATCTCATTAATTATATTTTAAATTTCTAGATTTTAATTTTAGTATAAATGTTTAGTATTTTTTTCTAACATCACAGTACTACAACATACCAACAAACAATTAATATAGCTTTTTCTCTTATTTTTTCTTTAACTCTTTTAAGAGTAATTAGCCAAAATAAGGTGTTTTAGTTGTGAAATTTTGAGTTCAATCTTTCAGTATACAATAGTTTAAGCTACACAACGTTTCAGTTAGGTTGTTGTATCTTAGAGGAACATATCAGAAAATATCTGTTAGGTTGATATAAAGAAACTTAATACACATTACGACTTGAATGTTTATGTATAAATGACATGCAAAGAATAAAAGGTGTTATAGTTTTAAAAAAAAATCCGTTGGCACTTTTATTCTTTTTTTAGTTATATTTAAGAGCAGATTAAGAATAAGATGTCAATTGATTAAAAAAAATGTCAACTATGGATATAAATAATGTATCAATCAATTATGTGGCTAAGTACTAATAGAGGAACTAGATATTTTGAGATTTTTTCTCCAGTTTAGTTCATATTTTCTCATTAACTCAAATCATAATTAATTAGTTTAATTAATATAGTATGGATAAAACATTTATAACTTTCTCTAAAGTTGAAGTCTTAATCTCTCAGTTTAATATTGGTTGAACTATAAAACGAAATTAATGATATTGATAAAATATCATGTAATTATGAGCTGTATATGAATGAGAAAAAGAAAAATAGTGAGTAAATATTTTTTGTTTTTTTGTTTTTGTTATCGGTAAGAAAATAATAATAAATAAATAAATACCCGTTACTTGTATTTATTAGTAGTCATTACATTTAAGAACGACATGAAAACTACAAAATCAAAATAATAGATTTTGTAATATTATGTTTTTTGAGTATTTAAGAGAGTACTATAAAATATATAATATGAGAAAGAGATGCTATGAGATGACTAAATTTTTTTTTTCCAAACGGTCTACATTTTAATTTTATAAACTTATCACTCGTGTCACACATAATTAAATATCAATTGGCCAACAAGAGCTTAGCTCAATTGACATCTCTATGTGCTAAAGATCAAGAGGTGTGTGGTTCAAATTTCCTACCCTATTTATACTAGAAAAAATTAAATATCAACGGTGTATAGTTTAATGGATTAAAATATTATAATTTTAACTAAAAAATTAAAAAATTATTTAATTAACAAGCTCAATAGTAAGAATTTTGTATATACTCCAAATTTAAATTAAAAAAAATGCAATCAAACTTAAGATTATAAACGAAATAATAAATTAAAAGTTTAAATTCTATTTTAGTCCCTTTAACTTTAAATCTTATTCTATTTTAGTCTTTAAACTTTTAAAAATGTTTATTTTAGTCCTTACTATTAAAATTATGTTAACTTTTTAACAGAAATGTGAGGGACCTTATATTTTTTGGATGACTAGGCTCTAAATGTATTGAGCAAGATGAAGATAAAGTAAAATGACAACAACCAACATGTCAAAATACTGAACAACCAAAATTTTGAACTAAAAATGTCTTTTAAATTCTCTCACTTTGCCACCTTGTTCAAACTTGAAACTCTAAATTTTTTAGTATAGCTAACTTATTTGGTAGCCTAGTTGTCAAAAATACAAGTCACATCGCTATTTTGTTAAAGAGTTAACAAAATCTTAATGTAGCAAGAATCAAAATAAGCGTTCTTTACAAGTTCAAGAACTAAAACGAACATTTTCAAAAGTTTAGGGACCAAAATAAAATAATATCAAAATTTAGGGACTAAAACATATATTTTTACAAGTTTAAGGATCAAAATAGAATATTATTCAAAGTTTAAAGACCGAAATAAGATTTAAACTTAAATTAAATTAAATTAAAAAAAAAAAAAAAAAAAAAAAAAAAAAAAAAAAAACATAGTTACGAACAGTGGTACACTCAAGTGAAAAGGTGGGGACGGAATTATGGCTGTGATGGCAGTTGTGTCTTGTGTGTTGCATTTGGAATAATTTTTTTTTTTCTTTTTCTTTTCCTTAAAGTTTAATTTTTTTAGAAAATAAAAAAACCTATTTTCACTGGACATTGCGTGGGCCCACTAATTAATTGAAATAGTATTTTGGAAAACATTTTAGACTTTTCTTTTTTCTTTTAGTTGAGATTGGTTTGGTTCGGCTTTTTTTTCCTTGGAGAATCAAACCCAACCGGATGGTTTTTTAAAAATATAACTCAATCCAACCCAAATGCTATTCTAACCTAAACCAACTCTTATCATTTAGGTTGGATTAGTCCGCATTTTCGAGTAGTCGGTTTCCTTGAACACCCCTTATTTTTAGGAGCCGATGGCAATATTTAAATGAAAATAGTTTTGTACTTTGGAGTTTATTTAATTTTAATTTATATACTTTCAATTATTCAATTTTAGTCTATGTACTTTTGATAAATTCTTAAATTTAGTCACTCGAAGTTAATTTTTATCGATACTGGCTAAATGTTAATAATATTTTAGTGAATACTAATAAATAACAAAAACATTTTTAAAATATCAATAATAAACTTGTAATAGAGACTAAATTTCAGATTTATTAAAAATACAAAGACTAAAGTTGGTAATTCGAAATGATAAAGACTAAAACTGAACCAACTTTAAAAGTTTAGAGTAACAAAGTTAATATTTTAACCAAAATGAAATCATATTATATTTTTTTTCTTTGAGAATGCTACTAATTAAAATGACCTATGAATTTCCTTTCCCATGTTGCTTGTTTGATTGCCATTCACCCAAATCATCCCTAAACTCTTATGAACATCTCTCTCTTTCTATCATTTTCATTGATAATACTTTATTTTTTTTTTTTTATTAAAAAAAAACCTTGGAATAGTATAATTCATATGATGATTGGTTGAAATCTATTTTTGGAAAATATATTTTTCTTCTATTTTGAAGCTATTTTTGGAAGTTATGAAGGTGGTAGTTGAGTAGGAATAATTTTGGGATGGAAGAGAATTTCAATCCTCATTTCCACCTCATTCCTTGATTGCAAATAATTGAAATAGGCTCATAGATTCTCCATTGGATGTTTGGCAATACATTTGTTGTCTTGGTCCCTATGCCCTAAAAGTAAATCGACAAAAAAAAAAAAAAAAAAAAAAAAATCCTCAAGATCGAAAAATCCAGACTTAGGTTTTAAATGTTGATGTCAAAAGAAACACTGATGTTTCAGTTTTAAAGAAATGTCATACGATGTCAATGAATATTTGTGAAAAATTATTAAAAAAATGAAAGAAAAATTATAAAAAAATGTCGATACATCTTTTTATGTCGATGATGAATCTATAAAAAAAAAAAGGTAGAAATATCGATAGAACATAAACTTAGAGTTTTAAAATGAAACGACGATGATTAAATTTTATACAATAAAGATGAAAAAAGAACCAAACTTTGCCTCCTATGCTAAACAACCATCATTTATTTATTTTTTAAGTAAAATATTTTCACAATTTTTGCTTTCCTTTCACCTACTAAGTTTTACTTAAAATAGGCTATACTAATACATGTTTATTATTTAAATTGTAAAATTTATTATTTGCACTTTTCCATTTATTGTTTATGTACATATTTATATTATCCATATATTATGAAAAAAGAATTAGGAAAAAAATGGCAAGTTATTCGACATGACTCATCGCAATATTATAATAACAAATTAAAGATTAATTAATCTTAATATGTGGAATAAAGAACTAATTTGTACGTTCGAATAATTTTTTTAATATGGATATACTCTTTTATTCTTCATCAATTTGCATGAAAAAATGGGATGGCAAATTAAACCAAAATAAAGTCGACCATTTTGCCGTAATTGCAAAAGGGGAATTAAGCGAATAAAATTTTCTTTTTTAAAAAATAATATAAAATTCTTATTAAGTATGGTCAACCATATAGTTGACATGACATTTTTTTTCTAGAAGTTGAAAGTTGGAACCCCACCCCTACTTCTGGTGTATTAAAAAATAAATAAAAATGGAATGTTTTCAAATATAACAAAATAAATCAAAATATTTACAAATATAGCAAAATATATTGAAAGATAGTGATAGACATTGATAGACTACTATCTACAATAGAAGTCTATCACTGATAGACAAAGACATTTTGCTATATTTAAAAGGAGAGAGTTGCAAATATAACAATAAGATTCAAAGTATTAGCACATTTTACCAACATTTTTTAAAAACTTGTAAATATAGCAAAGTCTATCAGTGATAGACTTCTATCGTTGATAGACTTTTATGGTCTAGGTGGTCTATCACTGATAGACCATAGACTTTGCTATATTTGCCATTGTTTTAAAATGTTACTATTTTATTATCCCTAAAATTGCGCTACTTATTACAATTAACTTATTTAAAAATATTTTCAATAGTTTTGCTATTTAATTATTTAATTTTTAATAAAAATTTATTTTAATTTTTGAAATTTTAAAAGGTATATTATACTCTTAGATCTTTTAAAAAAAAAAAATTATTATTTTGTTATCAATTGTCAGTGGATATTAACAATAAAATAATAACAATGATCACAGTGACTATTTTTTAACTCAATGAAGTAAACAAATTAAAAAAAAAAAATTAATGAAATTTTAATCGATTAAGAATTAAAAAATGATTCTAATGTAAAATTTTAATTTTTTTTTTTTTGATAAAGATGTAAAATTTTACTCTTCTTATGAAAGCTTCTTAACTCAAAGGTATTGTGATTTGTTTTCAATATTATAATTTGTTGTAACCATAAAATACTACTTTTCATATCCACATGAGTAAATTATTTCTTTGTTTTGAGGTTGAAATTTCGAATGTCCACCTTCGACTAAGAACATTTTACTATTTTCCTCTTCTATATATATATATATTGGGTTGTTTTTTAATATAGAAGAATGAGTCAAACTATTTACAAATATAAAAAATTTTCACTCTTTATCATTGATGGATCGCGATAGAGTTTCCCTCAAGTAATAGCATTCTATCGCTGATAGACAATAAAAAAATTTATTTTTGTAAATAGTTTGATATTTTTTCTATTTAGAGTAATTTCTCTTTTTCATCAAATTTCAAATTCATTAAATTTATCTATAATTAATTTGGAATAAAATGATAAATTAAGAATGAAGAAAAAGCTAAATTACAAGCTTCTAAACTTTCATGTTTTTTTTTTCTAATAAGCCTCTAAAATTTACCGAGTGTCTTAGACACAAAAATTCAATTTTCATATTAAGTAGATTTGTTAATTGTTGTAAAAATGTTGAATATACTACAATGACCTACTAAATACAAATTTGAAAATTAAAAAACTTATTATTATTTTTTAAAAAAAATTAAGAATTCTAGACACAAAATTAAAAGTTTAGAGATTTATTTAATCTTTTTTAAATTACAAGAATCTATTTGATACAAACTTAAAAATTTAAGGTCTGTTTGGTGGAGAATCTGAATTTTGTTTTATGACTTCATAATCATTGAATCCAAGAAATATTTGAAAACTATTTTCAGATTTTACGATCTAAACAGTGCAAATTTTGAAAAATAACATTTTTATGTTTTCATTGTATCTAAATTTTGAATTTTAGATTTTAAAATGCAGAATATATTAAATAAAGAAAAAAATATTTAGAAATACAATATGTCATGTTATAAACTCAATTCATTTTTTAAAAAATAAAATATGTATTATGTAATGTATTATAAATTATATAATATTACAAGATATATATATATATATATATACACACACATGTTGTTTTCAAAAATAGAAAAGTGAGTCAAATTATTTATAAATATAGAAAAATTTCACTATTTATCAGCGATAGACTACGATAGACCGCGATAGACTTCTATCGGTCTATCGCTTATAGATAGTGAAGTTTTTCTATATCTGTAAATAGTTTGATATTTTTTCTATTTATAATAATTTTCCTATATATATATATATATTAACATAAATCATATTCGTAAATAAATTAATAATAGTTTATTATCAACTAAATATTAATAGGTAACTACAACTAGTTTAATGAATTATAAATATAGTATCAAACACATTTTAAATAATTATTTAAAGTGAAATCTAAATTCTCAATCTACTATTAAACATATATTTGAAAGCATGAAATACAACTTTGTTTTAATTGAATCTCTTGTTTTCTAATTCTCTATCAAAGAGGCCTTACACACCGAACTTGTAATTTAACCCTTAAAAATAAATAAATGATAGTGAGGGGGAGAATATTGGTAGGGCCGGTGGGGCAACGGTGGTTGTTGGGGCGGTGGAACCCATCGGAGATGAGATTACTACAAGATCAAAAGCTTTTCAATTTTCCCCCTTTAATTTTACTTTTTTTTTTCATCTTTTGCACTTTAGGATATTCCTTATTCTACAACTCACCTTTGCCTTCCCAAGAAATTTCTTACAACCTTTTAAAGTTGTACAATGCAACTTGAAATTGAAAGCCTTTTTTACCCTAAGTCAGCTTTTCTTTTTTTTTTTTTTTTTTGAATGCTCACATAAGTGAGTTGTTTCAATAAGTTTGATTTTTTTTTAAAAAAAAATCCAATTTCAATACCCGTAAATTTTAGAGTCGTTGTATCGGTTAAAACTTCAAATTAATAATTGTATCAATTGAAACTCTAAACTTTTTTAAGTGAATCAATTTGAACTTTCGATTATAATTTGTTTAAAAAACACGCCATACATAACTTTCACATATGTGTATAAGACTTCCTTAAATGTAATGATTATTTGTGAGTGAAAGAAATATATGATAATCAAATTGATAGTAACTGTTTTTCATTAAACTTGAGTGATTTTTCATTGCTTGTCTTCTTCTATATTTATTTACTCATTTATAATAAAAATTAGGCGATTTTTTTTTTGCTACTTTGATGGATTTTTTTTAAAGAATACTTTTATTTAGATGATTTTGAGCTGATTTCAAATTGAATTCAAGTGACTTATTATTTATTTTTTTTTTTTGGTAATGATGAATTTCATTAGTTTAATTTGGTTTGGATGGATATTTGTGTGTGTGTGTGTGTAAATCTATATAATTGTTAGTTAATTTTTTTTTTTCTTATCTTCTTTACTTTAGTATGCTTTCACGAATGACTTGTTTTTTTAAGACACAAATATGCTCACCGTAATTTTAATATAAATAATTGCATTAAACTTTTACAAATATAAACACTTTTTTTGGGAAAAGAAAAAAGAAAAATTGCAATAGACCAATTCCTTATTACTCAATTAGTCATGATGGCAACAGCTTGTTTTGTTTTTCTTGTGTTGAACAACTACCTGAGCCACATGTTTTAAACTTATTCATAAAATAATTATAATAATAATAAAAACTTAAGGAAAAGCCCACTATATTGAATGTTTTTTTTTTCTTTGCGTTACCATATATGAATATTAAGAATGGTAAATTATCCTTGATTTTACGCTAATTTAAAGCCTTAGATTTTGTATTTATGTACCATTGTATTTTTCATTGTAATTAAGGTGATTATCAATAAAATATTAATACATTAATATGGTATCAGAGCCATACATTTAGATTTTAGTGTCTGTCGCCTCTTACCTTCCGTCTACTTGATCCATCGACGACCTGTTCTTCCACAGAGGAATCAGACTAGTTCTCTCCGTTCAGATCTCTCTCGCCCATCGATCGAACAAATCCATTCATCAGCATGTCGCTCGGTGCAGATCTCAGTTCTCTCTGTCCGATGCTAGATCTCTACCGTTGATCTCCCACATCCTCCGATCTCACGCGATTAGTCATCCTCAAATCTGTCATATCTCACGTTGCTCCTTTTATCTCATGAGTGCTCAGATTCGTTCATCTTCGGTTCAGATCTGGTCGTTGTTGCCGCCACACGCCTCATCGAAATTTGTTTAGGTACCCGCGTGCACTCATCCAGTTGCTACCTATCAAACTGATCCCTCTGCGCCGCTCAGTCCTCCACGAACTTAGCACTTGTCCAGTTCGATCAGACCAAAATGGTCTGGTTCAATTAAGCCTGGTTGGTTTTGGTCAGTTTTGGTTCAAGCTTGGTTGACTCAGCTGATTCAATAAAGCTTGGTTTGGTTCATTTAATTCTTTGATTTCTTTTAATGGCCAAACTTTATGATGCTATCATTTGCACAAATTGTAATCTCCAAGGTCATAAATTTTCTAATTGTCCTACAATTAAGTGTAGGTATTGTCACAAAAGGGTCATGTTTTGGACAATTGTCCTACTCAACCACTTCGCTCTTTGGGTAAATCCACGCAACTAAGGAGCTTATCTAAAGTTGATTCCTCATTCATTGCTTCTGCTGTCTCCTCCTCGAATGATCTCTCTCCTAATAAATCTTTGCTCACCACTCTTCGAGAGTTACTTAAATAGGTACTCTCCTCCAACTCCCATGCCCTTGCAATTACATCAGGTATGTCTTCACTTCTTGATTCTACTTGTTGCAATCACATGACCTCTGACATTTCTCTTCTGTCTTCCTCAACTCCTACTTCATCACTTACCTCCATTTAGGCTACTAACGGAAATTGTATGTCTATTTCTCATATTGGCAATGTGGCCACACCTATCGTAACTCTTTTCAATACATATCATGTCCCTAACCTAAACTTTAACCTTATTTTAGTTGGCCAACTTTGTGACCTTGACCTAATTGTTTCTTTTTCTTCTAATGGTTGTCAGGTACAGGATCCGCACACAAGAAAGATAGTTGGTACGAGTCGCAAAGTGGGACGATTGTTTGTGCTCACATCTCTTCAAATTCCTACTTCCCCATCCATCTTTGCATCTATCACTGATTTTGCTATTTATCAATGGCATCTTCGTCTTGGTCATGCTTCTTTTGAAAAACTTTGCAAGTTAGTCTCTTTTGGCAATTTAAATAATATTTCAAAATTTTGATTCATTTGATTGTTTAAATTGTAAACTTGCGAAACAACTTGCCTTGTGTTTTCCTAATTCTTCATCTTCTTGTGATACACCTTTTGGCTTGGTTCATTCTGATATATGGGGTCCTACTCCTATCCCAACTGTCAATAGCTATCGTTATTTTGACTTATTTATTGATGACTATTCTCGCTTTACTTGAATATATTTTCTTAAAAATCATTCTGCCTTGTCTCAAGTTTACATTGCCTTTGCTAATATGGTTCAAACACAATTTTCTAGTACTATTAAAATGCTTTGCACAGACAATGTCATGGAGTATAAGGATTCAAGACTTATCTCCTTTCTCACCCAGCAAGGCACCCTTGTTCAACGCTCCTACCCCCACACATCCCAACAAAATGGTCGAGCAGAATGCAAACATCATCATATCTTAGATTCTGTTCATGCTTAACTACTCTTTGCATCTTGTCCAGAGAAGTTTCGGGTGAGGTTGCGCTCACATCTGTTTGTGTCATCAACCGTCTTCCATCTTTTGTTCTTTAAAACATTTCTCCCTTTGAACGCTTAAATGGTACTTCTCCCTCTTACTCTCACCTGGAAGTCTTTGGTTGTGCTTGTTTTTTTCCTATTCTAGCCTCATGAGCACACCAAACTTGAACCGCGTACTCGCCTATGCTGCTTTCTTGGCTATGGCATTGAACACAAGGGTTTTTATTATTGGGATCCTATCTCGAAAGGGATACGCATATCCTGTCATGGTACCTTTTAGGAACATAATATGTTTTCCAGTCTATCCTCTTTTCACGCCTCTCTTACTAACTCCCAACCATTCTTCACTGATTCTTCTAGTGATTTATTTCCCATATTTGATACTCCATTAGTCCCCGAGTCTAATCATCCAATCCTTCTGTTCTCCAAGATTCCACATTGCCCTCCGATAATCTTCCTTCATCTATTAACCCTCAACATATTCTCGAGCTCGATCAATCAACTTCTGTCTCTACTCTCTTGGATCCTACATCTTTCTCTAGTGCTGAACCTAAACCTGCAATTGTTCAGCGCTCGACTCGGGTAAGAGAACCTCCCCATCATCTCCATGATTACCATTGTTTTTTCACTATTATGTCTCTAGTTGAACCTACGTCTTACCATGAAGCCTGTACTAACCCTCTTTGGCAGCAAGCAATGAATGAAGAGCTTCAGACTCTAGAAAAGACTCATACTTGGGACTACGTGGATTTGCCTCATAGCAAAAGAACTATTGGTTGTAAGTGGATATATAAAATTAAACACACTCTGATGGGTTTATTGAACGGTATAAAGTTCGTCTTGTTGCAAAATGTTATTCTCAAGAATATGACATTGACTATGAAGAGACATTTGCTCCTGTAGCTCGAATGACATCTGTTCGCAATCTCTTAGCCATTGTAGTTACCAAACAGTGGCCCCTTTTACAGATGAATGTTAAAAAGTGTGTTTCTCAATGACACTTTATCTGAGGAGGTGTATATGAAACCTCACCTGGAACCTCTCCTCCACTCCAAAAAGTATGCCTTCTTTGTCGAGCCTTTATGGTTTGAAACAAGCTCCACAAGCCTGGTTTACCACATTCAGTTCCACTATCACTCAGCTTGGGTTTACCTCCAGTCCCCACGATACAACTCTTTTCAGACATCAGACTCCTCAGAGTATTGTTCTCCTCCTCCTTTATGTTGATGATATGATAATTACAGGTGATGATTCTCAAGCTACATTTGATTTGCGAAGCTACTTGGGAAAAACTTTGAGATGAAATATTTGGGACCACTTAGTTACTTCATTGACCTTGAGGTGTCATCATGCTCTAATGAGTATTACTTGTCTTAAGCGAAGTATACTTCTAATCTCCTAGCTCGATCTGGTATTATCGACTCTGTCACGTCTTCAACACCACTGAATCCAAATGTTTGCTTGACTCCGTTCGATGGTGTTCCTCTCGAAGATGCCACTTTATATAGATAACTGGTTGGCAGTCTTATTTACCTCACTGTGACCCGCCCAGATATTGCATATGTTGTCTATATTATTAGTCAGCTCATGGCTGCTCCTCGGTCTATATATTTTACAACTGTTCTTCGCATTCTACGTTATGTCAAGGGCACTCTTGGACATGAACTTCAGTTTTGTTCTCAGTCATCATTAGTATTATCTGGCTACTTAGGTGCTGATTAGGCTGGTGATCCCACTGATCGACGTTCCACCATAGGTTATTACTTCTACCTGGGGGATTCTCTTATCTCTTGGTGAAGTAATAAACAAACTGTTGTTTCACGTTCTAGTAATGAATCTGAATACCGGGCTCTTGTTGATGTTACTTCTGAGTTACTATGGTTTTGTTGGCTTCTCGCAGATATGGGTGTTCCTCAATAATCAGCTACTATAGTTCATTGTGACAATCACAGTGCTATCCAGATTGCTCACAATGATGTATTCCATGAACGTACCAAAAATATTGAAAATGACTGTCACTTTGTCCGTCACCATCTCCAGAGCAACACTCTCACCTTATGATCTATCTCTAGTATCAAACAACCTGCTAATATCTTCACGAAGGCATTATCACCTAATCGTTTCACTTCATTGCTTCACAAATTCAAGCTGGTCTCTACTCTACCACCTTAAGTTTGAGGGAGGATGTTACCATATATGAATATTAGGAATTATAAATTATCCTTGATTTTAGGCTAATTTAGAGCCTTAGCTTTTCCTTACTTGTTCTACGATTTGTGTATATTTACCCTTGTATTCTTCATTGTAATTAAGGTGATTATCAATAAAAATATCAATACATTGATACTTTGGATGTTAGGAAAGCAAAGATTAATCTACTGATGTCGATATCAATATTAGGTTCTCAATTTTAAAATATAGTTTGATGGATATTTCAATATTTAGAGTAATTGTTTTAAATGACAAAACTGATGGAAATATTTTTAAATGAAGCAAAATGTTAATTTGTAAATATTTTGGCTCATTTTACTATATTTGAAAATAACTCATTAAAAGATTAAAAATATATTTAAATTAATAATTAAATTATTTTTATTTCCAAAGTAATTAAGTTATATATTGTGTTAATAGTGTATATTTCATATTAAGATTAATAGATGCTATTTTTGTGTGTGTGTTTTATTGGTCATTATAAAAGATATTGAAGATATCGACTAATCATAATTAATATCGATGTGATACACACCCTTTGATTTATGATCATATCGACTAATCGACGGATATTTTAATCCTTCACTCATGGAAGCATTAGAATAAATAACAAATATTTTTTTTTTTTCTAGAAAGATCTAATCCTCACATTAAAAAGAAAATAATCTTTGCTTTTTTTTTTCCCTCTCCTTTAAATGGTATAATCTTAAAAGTAAGTTAAAAAAAGGGTTTTTATTAGATTTTAAGTGCTAATCTTAAAGATTGCAGTCTTTTCAAGTATAAGCCTTTATTCTTAAGGTAGATATAGATGAGATATGGATTTTTTTTTTTTTAAAAAAAAACAAACATTTAACTACGTGACCTATAAAAATAACCTAAATCATGTACCTTAATTAAGCATCTTAAATGGGAAGATCACAGCCCTCCATTTTGAGAATCAGATGGCCCCACTTGTATGAATCCTTTTGGAATGAGCACATATACTTGATTAAAGCTTTTTTTTTGTTAGGGTATCTAATTTGTCAATGGAGGATATACATACAGCCTGTGAACATCTGGTTCTTCCCCCTTTGCTTATTTCCACTCAGCTCCAAATCAACATTTTAATCTTATAAAAAGTAAATCACACCCATATTTTATCGATATTTCTATAAATTTAGAGTTTTTTAAAAAATATGTTTAGATCTCTCAGTTTTGGATCTAATTTCTAAGTTTGAAAATGTTACACTTAATTTAGTCATTAAATTATGAGTTTGGTTTTTGTTAGAGTTTTGATGTTGGTTTTATTTTTTAAAGTTGTTGTGGTAATTGTCTCTTGAGATGTCTCTCGAATTGTCCTTTCGAATGATGATTATGCTAGTTATTTTTGCATATTTCTTTCCTTCTTAGCATGGTGCTTGCTGGTTTTGGATTATTTTCTCATTTTTCCGCCATGTATATTTAAGAGAATATTGTTCTCTTTTTAGGGTTGCCGCTTTGAAGATTATTTTCGGTCATTGTCTTGTATTGGTGCCAAAAACACAAGTGTGTAAGTTTATGTGATTCTGAAACTTTGCTACAATAGTTCTTGAGTGTTTCTGTAGCTTTTGTTGAATCCTTCTACCACAACTTGAGAAGGGATTTTCAAATTTATGGGGAGCCTAAGATTTCCAAGTGAAGTGGTATTCATTTGAAGGTGGAAAGATAAAAGTGTTTGGTGAGAGAGAGTTTCACACTTAGGGGAGCCTCTCACACTTGGAGAGCCTAAATAATCATTCACAAAATTAAGCTATTTGTGTGCCATTGTACTTACCATTTATTTACAGATAATTGCATGTACAACATTGTAATCTCTTAACTTTATATTAGTGAATTTATCTTTCCTTGACACACTACTCCCAGACTTAGGTGGTATTGCACCGAACTGAGTTACTAAACTTTGTGTTTTGTTCATGTTTTATTATTCTATGTTTATCTCTAATGTTCATAGAGTTGTTGTAACATCGGGTGTAACAAGTTTTCTCATGTGTTAGATAACCTTTATTTCAGTTTTAATTTAGTCCCTAGGTTTCACAATGTTACAGTTTTATCCTTGAGATTTGATTTTTATTTCAATTTAACCTCTAGGTTTGAAGATTTATATTTTAAACCTCAACTTTTAACTAAATACTTATTTTTAGTCTTTGACGTCAATGTCTATAATTATGAAGTGAAATTTTAAATTTAATTTTAATACTTATGAAAAATAGTGAAACTTAATTAATTATAATTCTTTTTAACTAATTAATAGACATAACCACTAAATAAGAAAGTGAGTAATTAGTGAAAAATCAAGATTAAAAGGGTGAATCTCGAAACCTAGAGACCCAATTGAAACAAAACTCAAATCTTAAGGGTGAAAATTTTAACATTTTGCAATCCAGTGACTAAATTGAAATCAAACTCAAAACTTAAGGACTAAAAATATAACATTTTGAAACCTACTAAAAATGTAACATTTTGAAACTTATAGACCAAATAGAAACTAGACTCAAAACCTCAGAATCAAAAATGTATTTTTCCTATAAAGTATATATTATTTTTTGGTCAATTTATACAACATACATCTAAAACTTGGAGTATATTTAAATTATATCTTTACTCATTTTTACTTTTGAACTTTAAATTATCTTTTCCGTTAAAATAATGGATGAAAATTGACGTGACACGATACTGTAAAAATTAGAAGGTGAACGCGATATCATTTACACTTATATATAATATGACAAAGATTGTTGTTACCATTTACTTTATCTCAAGAAATATTGTTAATATCACTCATAAAAACAATTTTTACACATCAACTGTTATGTTTATAATCTATATGAATGAGCGAGCACAACTCAGCTGACATAGTATTTATATTATTAACTTCAAAGTCACAAGTTCGATTCCCTAACCTATATATTATCAAATATATATATACATACACACAGATGTTGTTTTAAATTAAAAATATAAAAAATTTCAAAGTTTAAGAACATAATTGAAACTTATCAAAATTTTCGATAATTTCTCATTAGGAAGCTGGTAAGATATTTTCTATGGAAGGGTATTATTAGAAACTTGAGTTAAGTTATTTTTTAATTTTAATAAAATGTGGTATGGGATTATAGGTGTTAAGTCTGAATTTGAATTAAGCATGATTAATGACAAAATTTATTGGGTTTTACTATCCTAAAAAAAGGAATTTTTTTTAAAAATAATGTTAATCTAATAATATATGACAAAAATAGGGCAGAAGGCAAAATAATCCCAAAATTGGGGTTGTAAAATCGTGTACCCGGTCCACGATTTACCAAAATCGTGAACCGGGTACACGATTTTGGTAAGAAAATCGTGGACCCGGTCCACGAGTTCCCTGCCACCTCTGCAGTCAACGCTGCCACGCCTGCACATCTGCCACGCCACGCCTGCACGTCTGCCACGCTGCCACGCCATGCAGCAAGGAAATCGTGGACCGGGTCCACGATTTCCATACTCGTGGACCGGGTCCACGAGTTCCACCCCTATAACCCACCACCCCTCCTTTCTTCTTCACTCCTTCTCTTCTTCACTCCTTCTCTTCTTCTTCCACCGCCCAAAATCCTCCCGCCGCTGCTGTCGTCCGCCGCCTACCACCGTACTGCCGCCGCCGCTGGTATATATTTTTTTTTTGTACATAAAAGTTGTTATGAAGTTTGTTTTGGTTAATATTCACTAAATCTAGAGTGTGAATATTTATTTGTTGTTGATTAATATTGAATATTTATTTGTTTTGTATAAGATTTAGTATTTTTTGACCATTAGTTTTGATTTTATAATTTTGTTTTTTGATTGCATGAGTTTGGGAATTTTTTTTTAAAAATAATGTTATTTTAATAATATATGATGGGAAAATAGAGTAGATGAGAAAATAATATCAAGATTGAGGTTGTAAAATCGTGTACCCGATTTTAGTAAATCGTGGACCGGGTACACGATTTTGGCATGAAAAGTTGAGTTGTTTTTTTAAGTTTATTGGGTTGATGTTGGCATAAAAAGTTGAGTTGTTTTTTATTAACTTAGTAAATTAGACTAATATATATAAATTGTAACAGTTGTGAACATCTGATTAGATATGTCGTTGCGTCCCAAAGAAGACCTTGAATACAATTTTATTAACTTAGTAAATTAAACTAATATATATAAATTGTAACAGTTGTGAACATCGTACATCAGGTGCTTCGTCTTCGGGTCATTGATGGATTCGTCTTTGTTATGTAATGAACCTTTGTAATTGGCTTTGTTATGTAGTGAATTTATTTGTTTTAGTAATCGGAGTTGTTTTTTCTACTTGTAATGGAATTTATTTATATAATAAAATTTATTTTTTCTACTTGAAATTCTGTTTCAGTGATTTCGCATCATGGATCCGGGTCCTTCTAATCCCATACAACTATATCAACAAAATTCTCATCGTTCACAATCAGTATGGGATAGTGCTTCTACTACAATTTTGAGCTGCCGAAGGAGGGAGGCAGTAGTTCAACGAACTATCCCATTCGATCCACGTATCATGCCATATGTACAACAGGCGGGTTTTATTGGGGTTGCACAAATTGGATTCATCCAACTAGATTGGCACCTAATTACTTCTTTAGTAGAGCGTTGACGACCAGAAACCCACACATTCCATATGCCTTGTGGCGAATGCACTATTACGTTACAGGATATTGCAGTTCAGTTTGGACTACCAGTGGACGGAGAACCTGTGACAGGATCCTTACAATATGATTGGAAACAAACTTGTGAGGATTTTTTGGGGGTTCGACCTATGGATTTGAAAGGCTCGAGGTTGAGTATCCCATGGTTAGCCTCCCAGTTTACAGAGTTGTCCCCCAATGCTGACGACATCAACATACAAAGATATGCCCGAGCATATATTTTGCAACTGATTGGAGGATTTCTATTCGCTGACAAGTCAAACACTCTTGTCCACCTAATGTTTCTTCCACTACTGGCAAATTTCGAGCAAGCTAGTAGATACTCGTGGGGTGGCGCCTGCCTTGCATGGCTCTACAGAGAACCATGTTGAGCCAGTAATGCACAGGCTTTGGAAATAGCAGGGCCACTGATACTGCTACAAGTATGGGCGTATGATCGCTTTAACAATATAGCACCACAAATCCAATTGGAGGCCCCAGACGCAGGTCCACTAAGTGCCAGGTATTAATTTATTTATATATTTTTTTAATTATTATTTTATGGTACAACTATTTAATTATATACTTTTTTAAAATTTTAGATGGAGTGGTATTTTAGTTCCATCAGAACAGTCAGCGAACATGCTCCTGGTATATCGACAGATATTTGACCGATTAATGCACAGTCAGGTAATAAATGAATATACAAATGAATATTGCAGTTTTTTTTTGTGTTTACTTTTTTTTTCAGATTAATTGGACGCCATACACACAAACAATTATGGCATCCCTACCTGATTATTGTCATGATGGTCATGACATATGGTTGACCGTTAGCCCTCTCATATGTTTCCATATCATAGAGTGGCATCAACCAGATCGTGTTCTACGACAGTTCAGTATGCGACAATTAGTCCCATCATTGTGTCAGACACTCCCAGCACTACACCAGATTGATCTGAGAGGTAAGCACGATCAAGACTGGCGCCGAATTCACGCAGAATATATAACATTCTGGCGTGCACGTCGTAACCGTTGCGTACAGGGAGAAATAACAAATGGCCCAGCTGTATCAGACGACTACTTTCCCTGGTACGATTCAATCACGAGGCGATTTATCACCCCTGACGGTGCTTACTACTACTGCATGGTAAGAGTTTTGTAATCTTATATTTTTTATTTATATGATATGAACATTATTTAATACTAAAATTTTTCACCATTCAGAATAATTTTGTCCACGATGTACATCAATAATCTGTACAACAAGATTTACCAGAGTTGACTACAATGTGTGATCAAAACTTGGTAAATGTACAAAATATTATTCAGCAGACAAGACGACTTAATGTTGCTGACACTGATCGAAGACGTATTCGTCATAGACGACAACGCCAACAAGGTGAAGCTATTCCAGAGGAACAAGTTGACCCAGAACCAGAACCTCCAATGTTTCATGATCCAGGTCCAACTTCTCCTAGAGCAGAGATCGGATCGAGTTCTGGCAATCAACAAGAGTATTATGAACATCAATCCGTCGTCACCCAAGAGGATATTGATGAATTAATTCATCAACAACAACACTTTGAAGTGCCTGTACCTCGTCGTCCACACCGTCAACGAAGACGTCCACCATGTGGCACATGACTCGTTTGTAATTTAAAGTTTAAGTTTTTATGAATTTCTAATTTTCAGACGCATTTATATGAGTATGCTATAAAACAAGAATATTAAGAAATGTAATTGTTGATTAAAAAAAAAAAAAAAAAAAAGGGAAATCGTGTACCCCGTACACGATTTTGGTCCCATTGACCAACCACGTGGAAGCCACGTGGAAATCGTGTACGGGGTACACGATTTCACCACCCTATTTTTGTCAATATTTTCTTCAACCACACTATTTTTTAGATTTCTTTACTATGTACCCTATTTTTGTCAATAGTTCAAAATTTAACATTAATTTTGAATTTTACCCTAAAAAAAGATGCTATTGGATTTTTTTTTTTTTTTTTTTAAAATATGCTGTTGGATATTTGTATAAAAGAATCTTATGCAATATTTGAGTATATTGTGCTCTTTTCTTTCATTTTTTTTAAAAATTTTATGAAAACATTCTTACAGAAAAAACTCTGACTTTTAAGACATATATGTTTTATGTTTCCAAAAGAAAATAAAATAGTTAAAAAAATATTGGCTAAAATTTTTAGATACTTTTTTTTTTTTCAAAAATCCAAAATGAAAATAATGAGTAGACCAGCCTAAATTTCTAAAAATGAAATATATCATTGTTATCCAATAAAATCTACAATTGTAATTTAATACAAAACTTGAATGGTAGCCTAATGTTTTCGAACTATTTTTTTCCAAAGGGCTAATGCTCTAAATATATACATAATATAGATAGTTTGTTTTAAATTAAAAAAATTGTGAATGTAGTGTTTTTATTTTTAAAAAAAAACCAATTAATCATTAATTTAAATGGGTTGTTTTCAAATATAGAAAAATGAGTCAAACTATTTATAAATATAGAAAAATTTTATTGTAGTAGAATTATATCGCTTGAGCAATAGACAGCGATAGAAGTCTATCGCAGTCTATCATTGATAGACAATGAAAATTTTTCTATATTTATAAATAGTTTGATATTTTCTCTGTTTATAGTAATTTTCTAATTTAAATTGTTGTCTTTTATTTTAAACTCATGAACTAACATAAATCAAAATTAACTTTAAGTATGGATTAACTATAATCTTAAAAGTCACAAACTAACCTAATTAATTGCAATACCACTTATGAATTAATCGTTTTTCAACAAATTATATAAACATTGATTAGATATGTTATAAAAAAAATTAATTAAATAATTGCGAGGGTAAAGGATCCAACCATCAACCTTTGAAATAATAATTAGTGTCTTATGTATTTTTTTTTTTTTTTTTCTTTTTTTGAGAAAGGACAACCCAAAACAAACACAACAACTACGAGATTACATCACGAGTCAATCCCAACGTAAACCACTCAGGGTAAGGAATCTGAAGAATAGTGGACTCTCGATCCTGCAACGCTTTACGAGCAACACAATGAGCTAACTCGTTCTGACATCGGCAAACATGAGAATAAACAACCACACCAAGCTTGCCGCCTCTTTCCTTGGCCTCACCAATAAAGAAAGAGACTTCAGAGATATCAACCACTTCGTCATTCAATAACTTGGCAACCTCCAAACAATCGGTCTCAACAAGGATATTCGAGATGAAAAGAGATGAGATACTTTCCAGTCCATAGCAAATCGCCATCGCTTCAAGAACTTTCACGTCCTTACAATGGGAAATAAACTTCAAACCAGCAAGTCGAGCCCGCCCTAGATGATCTCGCAAAACCCATCCCAGCCCGCCCGAATTGGAACCAGAGCACCAAGCAGCATCAGTGTTCAACTTCCAACATGAAACAGCTGGAGGTTTCCATCCAACCATTAAGGATGTACTGCTATAAGAAGACATCTTCTTGCCTTTGAACTCTGAGTTTGCACCGCCATCCCGAGTCTGGTTCACATATTTTCCAACCACATCGCAGATAGACTCAGAGTCAGTCTGGTGGTTCTGGAATAGTATTTTATTCCTTGCCTCCCAAATTTGTCATGTAATGATCACGACCTTATCTAGATTCGTAGGGGCAACATTCTCAAAAATCCATTGCCAGTAATCACCATAACTCCAAAGAGACCTGTCATCCCACATAGCATAAATATTAGAAGATAAAAATTTAGCCCAAATATCCTTAGAAAAAGGACATTTCCACAATAGGTGTATTGATGATTCCATTTTCTTCCTACAAAACAAACACAAAAGATCAGAGTGAACCCCCTTCTTAGTCAGATTAATTTTATTTGGAAAAATATCATTAATAATTCGCCAGCAACAAATTTTCGCCTTTGGAGGGGCTTTAATTTTCCACAGGGATTTCCACCAAGATTTTGTAACGTCCCTATTGGACGAGCTAGCTGCATTCATATTAGCAAGATTTAATTCCAAAAAATAAGCACTTTTAGTAGTAAAAACTCCCTTTTTGTCAAGGTCCCAAATAATCTCATCCCTCTGTCTTCTCGTTGGAAGCATGATCTGAAGGATCCTATTAGCGTCTGTAGGAATGAAGCTCGTTAGGATCAACTCCTCATTCCATCCACCAGTATCAGAAAGGAGACATGCCACATTTTGCCCTTGTAGGAAGCTAGAGACCCTAAGCGGCACTTTATTCCCTATAGAAGGGAGCCATGGGTCCCTATCAATTTGAATTAGCTGCCCACTTCCCACCTTCCATCGATAGCCTTTTACGAACAAAGCTCTACCCCAAAGAATGCTCCTCCACGCATACGATGCGTTATGACCAGTTCCTGCATTAAAAAAATTCCCAGTTTTGAAATACTTACCTCGAAGCACCTTGGTTAATAAGCTATCGGGCCGTCTCAGAATCCTCCAACTTTGTTTGGCTAGCATAGCCTGGTTAAAGATATGTAGATCATGAAAACCTAACCCTCCATCCTCCTTTCTGACACACATACGTGACCAACTGCGCCAATGGATTTTAGATTTGTCACTCGAAGAACCCCACCAAAGTTTTGCAAAAATTTGACAAATCTCATCACAAAGACTTTTAGGCAGTTGGAAACAGCTCATAGTGTAATTTGGGATAGCTTGAGCCACTGCTTTTATCAGCACTTCTTTGCCTCCAGCAGAAAAGAACTTTTCCTCCCAACCTTGAAGGACCTTCCATATGCGCTCCTTTAGAGACCTAAACACTTCACATTTGTTTTTAGAAATCTGGGAAGGGAGACCCAAATATTGACCCAGGATTGTTGTGTAATTGATCCCCAATCCATCTTGAATTTTTCGAATCATATCCGACGAAGTGTTCTTGCTGACCATGAACATGGACTTATGGGAATTGATAGTTTGCCCAGACGCTTTCTCATATGTTTCTAGCACCCTCTTGATCACCCTCCAGTCATTGTCGTTAGCACGAAAGAAAAGAAGACTGTCATCTGCAAAAATGATGTGAGAAATAGAAGGACAATGAGGATTTATACGCAAACCTGAAAATTTTGCTTGGCGTTCCTTTTCTTGAAGCAGAGCAGAAAGACCTTCTGAACAAATAATGAAAAGATAAGGTGACAATGGATCACCCTACCGCAAACCCTAGAAGGTCTAAACTTTCTCTGGTTGTTGCCATTGAAAAGGACCGGAAATGTTACAGTTTTCACACAGTTCATAATCAATTGAATCCATCGACTACAAAAACCCATCTTTGTCATCACCTGCCGAAGATAGCTCCACTCTACCCGATCATACGCTTTACTCATGTCAAGTTTTAGTGCCGCCACCCCATTTTTGCCAGCTCTCTTATTATTTAAAGAATGAATACATTCAAAACCGATTATGGCGTTATCTGTAATAAGACGACCAAGAATGAACGCAGACTGAGAAGGGGAAATGATATGATCTAACACACCTTTTAACTGATTGGCGAGAGTTTTGGAAATAATTTTATATATCACATTACATAGGCTGATCGGTCGAAAATCATTCATCGACCTTGGCTTATTGCTTTTCAGAATGAGGACAATAGATGTGAAGTTTAAATCCTCAATCTTCCCTTCCCCATTCAAAATGTTCAGGCACAGATCAACTGTGATAGTACCCAACTCAGGTCAATATTTCTGGAAGAAAAAAGCATTCAATCCATCTGGTCCAGGTGCTTTTAGCGGAGCCATGCTCTTCACAACTGCTTCGATTTCGGCCTTTGAGAATGGTCGAATAAGATTCTGATTCATTTCGTCCGTAATTGTACGTGGAATGACATTCAAATTAGCAAAGACGCTTTCCATATGAGACTTAGAGGAGGAGAATAAATTCTCAAAATAATTTGTGGCCATTTCCGCTAACTTCTTTTCCAAAGTCACCCAAATTCCTTGACTATTCTGGAGCTTGTGAATTTTGTTTATTTTTCTACGATGTGATGCTCTTTGATGAAACCATTTAGTATTACGGTTCCCCCAATTTATCCAATCCTCCCGAGAGCGTTGTTTCCAGTAGATCTCGTCTTCCTCCAACAACTGTTCCAGCTCTTTTTCAACCTTGATCATGTTAGACCGCCAATTTGGGAGGGCTTGATTAATAATCTCCTGAATTTCCTGATCTTTTCTGGTAATAGCCCCCTAAGTGACCCATTTAGACGACCTCTATTCCAAGCATCCAATTTCTTTAGGCATATTTTCGAAATTCTGCAAAACTCACTGGCATCAATGTTTCGCTGCTCAAACCATATAGTATTAACTATTTGTTTGCATTCAGTAAAACGAGCCCAAGATTCCTCAAATCTATAACGTTTCTGTCTTTTACCCTTCCCCCATTCTTGCATACTAACATCCCATTCAGCCAGTATAGGTCTATGATCCGAGGCACTAAAGTTCAAATGGCGAATAGTTAACATATCCATCTGTCTCAACATATCAGTATTCACAAGATATCTATCCAATTTTTCCCAAATTGGGTCTCCATTCCACCTTTGGTCACACCAAGTAAATTTATCCCCACAGACCCGTGTATCTTGAAGACCACATAAGTCCAACACATTACGAAAATCAGATATTAGTTTCTTATGTATTAAACTATGCTTGAATTGATAGATATATCATCAATTAACCTTTAGATATATATATTAATGAACTAGATCACTGATTGATTGATGAGTTTGGCTACCTTATCATGTGATGTAGCTTGGTCGATGAGAATTGTGTAAAAGGGGGCTTCATCGATTGGTTTAGGATGGTTCGGGTCCCTCTTTATTTTGGCTATCATAGAAAGACTCTGGTTACTACCACCTATTAGGGTCTTCGAATGAGATATTTTGGGAGACGATTTTCCCTATTTAGCTCACTCAGCTTTTTGAAGGAGATTTGAAGGGGATTTGACTATGTTCATTGTCTTCAAAAAATCTATATCATTGATTAATCTATTTGAAGTTGATGATTATTCATTAATAGTAAGTACAAACATTAATTCTCATTTTTGCTAATATTTGCTAAAAACAATTTAATAGTTATGATTATTTATCTAACTTTTGCTAAAGATTTGTAGTTACTCCTCTTTTTACCATAATTTATAATTATGATCGAAAGAATTCATGAAATCGTTGATATCAACAAAGTGAGCCATAAATTTCATCAAAAATAGTACTCTAACACATAACCATACATAATCAACAAACATAATCTTCACTTTACCCATATCTTCATTGTCCTTTAATTTCAAAGTTTATCATTGTAATTGTCCCTATATATAGATGTCGATAATTATCATCCTAATCATCAAACCTTTTTCTTTTTCTTCCTTTTATCTAATAGATATAATAAGATATATGAATCATAATTAAGAACCACAATAATTTTTAATTGACTTTGTGAAACAATTCATTTCAATAGAAAGAAAAAAAAAACATTCATACATGGACATTAATATTGATGTCAAATAAGAAGTGATGAATATAATATAAAGTGGTTGAGATAGATATGTATGTTTCCTCAAATATATGGACCTTGCTTCTTTAAGCCTAACTTAAATACTAATTTTGCATGATATCGAATATCATTGTAAATATATAGCATAGTTCAATTGACATGAATTTGTATTATCAACCTTGAGGTCTGAAATTCGATCCTTCCAGTTTCACCACACATATTGTCAAAAGAAAATTTTAATATATTTAACTTATAAAATTGGCAAAAATACCTTTTTGGTCCATGAATTTTTAGGAATAAGTGCGATTGGTCCCTCAAGTTTCAAATTGGCCATTTTAGTCCCTGAGTTTTCAAGAATAGGTTTAAAAAGTCCCTCCTCATTAACAGAATTGTTAAAACTAACAGAATTTTCCAAGTAGATTTTTTTGGATGATGTGGCTGCTGACTAAGCTTATGTGGCGTGATGATAAATTTCAAAATTTTATTAACAATATATTTTTAGAATAAAAAATCTTTCTAAGCCCTAATAAACACTGGTTGCACGCATCACAAACAACTGACGCGAAAAAATAGAAGAAAGCATTCTCCATCCATGGACAAAAATGAGTCTGTCCATTGACCATCGAAAAGGATTCAACCACCGGCGAAGCTTCGGCTGATTCTAGCAAGAAACATTGTTAGTCTTGCGGCAACTAATGTGTTAATTATGCTAACCTCTAAATGGAGTGATTGAAGCTTTATAAAACAAAATATGGGTCTAATGATTCTTCTTCTAGTACAGTTCCAACCTCTTGCAAATAAAACTTCACTTGGACACTACACAGATATGGATGACAATTCTTTTTCTGGCAACCAAAGAGAATCGATCGATGATCCAGGTGGTTGAACCTTCACGCGTAGATGAACAGTCATTTTTTTTTTCTTCCACTTAACCGTGTGGGTGGGTAGGATCGTGTATATCTAGGCCATAATAAATTAGGTTTTTTTTTCTATTTTTTAAGAAGATATTTGTATATAAAATTTAAAATAAGTGATCATATCTCAACTAACTTAGTCAGCAAGCCACATCACCAAAAAAAAAATCTACTTGAAAAATTCAGTTAGTTTTAACAATTCAGGGACTTTTTAAACCTATTCTTGAAAACTCAAACACTAAAATGGCCAATTTGAAACTTGAGTGACCAATCGCACCTATTCCAAAAAACTCAAGGACCAAAAAAGTATTTTTCCCTATAAAATTATAATCAATTGTCCCCACAAACCAACACTTGTCCTTTTAAGATTTTTTTTTCCATACATGTCAGATGTCTTTTCGTAGTTCTATTTTTTAGTAATATTTTTTTAAAAATATCTTAAATTCGTGAAAGGTGATATAGATATTTGGACCAAATTTTTGTGTAATATTTCATCCAATCAAGCTATTCATGAAAAAAATAGGGAGTTTAAGGTCCGTTTGGATTAACTTGAGAAAAAAGTGTTTTGATAAAAATTATTTAAAATATCCTTCAAAATCCAATTTGAGTGGTTGCCAAACACTCCAATTTTTTTTCAAAATGACTTATTTTTTAAATTGAACACTTGAAAATGTATTCCAAACACACCGTAAGACATTTTTGTAATTGAAGGCTATATGTGTAGAAAGCCTTATTTTAGAAAGATTTACGAATTAATCTACTACATAACTAATATTTCATAAACGTCTTAAAATTTATTTATATTTCATAGCTAGATTTCAACAACATTTTAGAACATTTTTAATCTTTTGATAGATTTTCTATCATCTTTTAATTTCATAATATTTTTAAAATAAAAAATTATAATCAATTGTCCCCACAAACCAACACTTGTCCTTTTAAGATTCTTTGTTCTCACTCACATGCTTCCTAGAAAAATTCTTAGGATTGAGGTCACCCAATATTGAATTGTTCGAGACTAAGTACGCTTAACTTTGAAGTTCATATGATTGAAGCACTGAAAAGGGAGATGCACCTTGTTGGTATAGGTCTACTTTCAATTCTTTTAAGACTTTCTTAATCATACTTTTATATTCTTAGGATTCTTCTCATTCATATGTAATCTCGATTTATTCATGTCACTCTTACTAAACTCGAGGCGTTATAAACTGATTTTGGTTAATTACTTAAAAGCAACTAAACAAATTAAAGTAACCTACTATTAAACACTTTTGAATATAACTTAGGTTTAGGTTTTCAAATTTATTTTAAATGACAAATTTGTTTATTTGCACCATATTTAAAATTTTTAATTAAGATTATATTTTACATCTTAAGCCATATACCATAAGCACTTCAAAAGTGGAATCATGATCTTCATTATTGATTCCTTTTGTCAACTATTCATCTTCATTAAAAATCACAATTAAAGTTCCAAAAAAAAAAAAATTAAAGGATTCCTGATATATATATATATATATATATATATATATATATATATATATATATATATATATATAATACTAATGAAAAATCAGAATTAAAGAAATCTATCCAACTTTTTAGACAATAGAGATGATGTAATTCGAATCTAATTTATCTCTTTTTACTTAATTAATTTATATCTTACTTTTTTCCAACCAACCACTCTTTGTTTTTTAAATAACTAATCAGAAAAATAAAATATATTAAATCATATATGATAAAATGCCAGAATTGTTTAAATTTAATTTCAAGTCCCATCCAAAATGAATTACTTACCCAACTCGTAAATAAAATAGATAAATAAATAAATAAAAATCAAGTCTCTCAAAATTTTCACATGTTAAATATTATATTAAATTTGTCCTTCACCTATTAACTTAAACTTTTGGGTCAATCGGTGATTTAAGATAATACTAGAGTAGAATGTTTTAGGTTCAAGTCCCTACAATGTTATTGTCGTTTCCTTCCCAATTAATATCTATTTTCATTTAACTTAAACTTTTGGGTCAATCGGTGATTTAAGACTACATTTTTTTAAAAAAAAAAAAATTATGCTTTAATTAACTTTTTTTTATCCCCAAATTCAAACTTTTCTCCTAGGGTTATTCAACTTTTTAGACAACTTTATTCTGGAAATATTGCTAAATTGTTGTGTTGCATTCAACAAATCCAAACTTACTACAGTAAAATATAATTACATGTCCCAAAATTCAAAACTTAATATATATATATATATATCTTCCCTGCCTGTCGTTACTTTATTATTATTTTTTAAAAAAATATATATTTTTATTGATGTGATTACTCCCTTTTCATAGCTCAAATTGGTAGGAATATATTAAAGTTATATAATAAAAATTTTAGTTATAGAAGTTCAAATTTCTTTAAATTCTGCAATTAATTAGAAATAACTTGTCAAAATTCAAGAAATAAAATCCCAATTTAAACCATGTTAAATTACAAGCTTATTTTCTTAAAAATGTCTATTTGGTATATGAGCTATAAAATATGTCTAATAGGTCGATAATGCTTCATTTGGTAACCATTTTATCTTTGAAAATTAAGTCTATTTTCTCTCAACTTCTTACCATGTTTTACATTTTTCTTTAAGTAAAGGAATTGAATTCTTAGTCAATTTTTTTTTAAAAAAATAAAGTTTTTTTTTTAAAAAAAAATTAGTTTCAAAACTTGGGTTGGTTTTTAAAAATATTACTAAAAAGTAAATAACAAAACAATAAATTTAGAGGTAGAAAGTGAATTTATATGTTTAATTTTCCAAAACAAAAAAAATCAAAACCCCAAATGGTTACGACGGCACCTAAACTTTCTAATTTTATGTCTAGTAGCGATCCCAAAACTTTTAAAATTCGTAATAATTTTTTAACTAATCACAACGTTGTGTCAAATTACATCCTTGGGATATAAAATTAAATTTTATGCTTAATGAGATTCTAAACTTTCAATTTTGTGTCTAATGCATTCATACATTTAAAAAAATGTCCAATAGCCTCAAGGACGACTGTTGGATACAAAATTCAAAATTTAAACTCCCTATAGAATACAAAAATTAAAGTTTGAAAATCTACTAAATATTTTTTTTTAAATTGAGGGTTTAAATTTGTAATTTAACTATCTTTAAATAAAATTAACGCGCATATTAAATTTAGAACTTCAAAATAAACCAAAATTATACATATTTAAACTATATAATTACCAAACCAATGAACTTGTAATAGAAAAAGGGAGATGATTTAGTTGAATTAAATAGTGAAGACTATCAACTCAAATTGAAATTCCCAAAATTGTTTGTATGTTTGTTTTTTTTTTTTTTTTTCTGCCTCTTTTTAAAATTTCAAAGATATGGGCAACTTTATATCTTTAGAAAAATAATATAAGATGGAAATTAAAGTGAGAAATGAAGTGTAATTTTGATGGTGTGGATGATAGAATTAAAGTATGATTTAAGAAGGGGATTTTGTATATATATTATATAATCTCTAATCAAATCAATAAAATTCCCTTTTAATTAAAATTCAATGCTCTGATTAAGACCCTTGACATTACTAATAGATGCCTTTGTCATTTCCTAAGCCAACCCCTCCTCCCTATCTTATATTTTTCTTTAAATTAATTATCCTTTAATCACTCTCTCTCTCTCTGACCTCCAAGAGAGAGACAGAGAGGTCCAAAGAGGCAAAAGCATCTTTCAAAATGATACTAGATAGATAGATAGAGAGAGAGAGAGGGGCAAAAGGATTCAAAGATGATAATATTATATAGAAGACAAAGGTTTCAGAAATGATAATATTAGAGGGAGAGAGAGGCAAAGTCATTTTTCAAGATGATATTAGAAAGCATAATCAAAATATTGATCATGTTGATATTTGATATCGAAATCCATATCGAGATTTCAATTCTATAACAAATATTTCTATAAAAAAATAGAAAAATTGATTCGTTTCATTCTTTATAGTTATATATCTTATAATTAGTATTTACATTTATAATACTGACTATCTGATGACATATATTCTTTTAAGAACTGTTTGGGAGGCTGGAATGTAATCAGGATCACTGGGAATCAGACGAGTGTTGGAATGCGTGATATATCAAAGGCGGAACAGAAATGAGACTATCATGAAGCGTGAAAACGGTGGGAAAGAGAGTTTGATTGAAAGCTGTGAGTACAAAATGAGTTTAGTATTACAAATCGAACCCAAAATGCTCAATCCAAATATGAATTTTTTATTACATTCCAATCCAAACCCATCCCATTCTAGCAAAACAAACAAGCGCTTAAGGTATTGATCAAAACCTAACATTAGATGGTAAATTTCTCTAATTTAGAGATATATCGACGTATAGACAAATATTTGAATTCTTGTCAAATAGGCGACAAAGACGTTTTTTATATAGTACTAGAGAGATTTATTTATTTATTTATTTTTGAAGATGATACTAGAGAGAGATATAGGGGGAAACAACTTTTGGAGACGATACGAGAGAGATAGAAAGAAGGAACTAAAAGGGGTTGCACCTATCTCCATAATCCTTTTTTTTTTTTATCCAAAAAAACCATTTTTTTAAAAAAAAAAAATTGTGCCACATGGCACAATTTCATTGGGTGTTAGTCAGACTACACTTAAGTTTTTTTCGAACTAAAAAGACATTTTTTTTTTATAAAAATGGTTTTAGAGAGAGAAAGTGAGATAGATTGTAGGAGGAAGAGGGTTGATAAGAAAGCAATAAGAGGTCAAAATAGAGTAGGGCCCCAAAAGATTGATCCAAATCTTTCAAAAAGTCATAAAGCCCTTTCAAAAGCAATCTTAGAGAGAGATATTGAGATATGGGATTTGAAATTGGAGATAAGAATACAAACATTATATCAATACATACACTATTTAAATCCTTTTCTCTTCCATAACAAAATCATTTTCCTTCCTTTTTCTTTTGTTTTGTTAATTTTAAATCAAACTTTTTAAAGAAAATAAGTGAAAGGAAAAAATGGCCTTCTCTATATATTTATTTTATGTGCATGGAATTGCATGGATGTATAGCTAGCAACTTCTGTCTTTGCTATTGCATTTGCCTAAAAATGTCCTTGTTTGTTTCATTTTTTACCCATCACATGTCTTTTCATAACAATAATAATTGTAGAGTCTAATTATTTATTTCAACAATCTTCCTCAATTATTTATGCCTCATTTTTCAAAGAGTAGTAATAAATTAAAGGGTTTTTAAATGTGTCGAGACATTGATGGAAATGTTTAGAAGTCAAAGTATTCACATACATATACTGATGACAGTAAGTTTGTCCAAAAAAAAAAAGTTCATGCATGAACCCTTTATTGGATTTTAAAGATACGTGGATGTTGTTTCAAGACAAAAATATTACCCTTCTATATTTGTGTTGAACCCACCCATTTGTAGTTATGTATTAATAGAAATTATGTTAGAACTGCGACCAAAGTCCCACATTAGTTAGATAGGGGATGATCATAGGTCTATAAATGAGGACAACTATCTCAATTGGTATAAGACCTTTTTGGGGTAAAACCAAAAGCAAAACTACGAGGGTTTCACAATTTCTATCAAGTGGTATCAGAGTCATACCCCTAACTTAGCCATGCTGGTAGAATCTTCAAGTGCCAAACAAAGATGTAGTGGAACCTCGAAAATAGTCATGGTGTGCTCCGATGAAGAGAAGTTAACCTAAATAAGAGTTAGACAGAACAAATGACTATTTGAAGGGAAGCTTGATGTGGTCCTTTGTTTGAAGGGAGGAATGTTGGCAAAGAAAAGTTACCATAAATAAGAGTTAGACGGATGGATGACTATTTGAAGGGAGGCTCGATGTGGTCCTTTGTTCAAGGGGAGGAATGTTGACAATGCGACCAAAGTCTCACATTAGTTAGATAAGGGGATGGTCATGAGTATATAAGTGATCAGACAACTATCTTCATTGGGTATGCGACCTTTTGAGGTGAAACGAATAGCAAAGTCATGAGGGTTTATGCCCAAAGTGGACATATCATACCATTTTGGAGATAGTTAGAGATAAGATCAATATATCTTATAATTAGAGAGTTTATGGCCTCAAAAAAAATAATAACAAATAGTTAGCGTGCTCTTTTTTTAGTATATATGGAGGAAAACAATTAGTACTTCATTTCAAAAATATTGCTCAACTTTTCCATTAGTATATGAACGAAAAACCGTTTATCCATGCCATATCGCTTCCTTTTTACATTTTTGCCCTCTCTCTCTTCTTGCATTCCTCAATCTCCAAAAATTCTCCCATTTCTCATTTCCTTCTCTTATCTTCTTAAATATCATAACTTTAGATAAACAAGAAGAACTCTTCCATTTTAAAGCATGCCCATCCATAGATATAATAAATTTCAACACCTAAGGCCCTATTCGATAACCATTTCATTTTCTGTTTTTGATTTTTGAAAATTAAGCCTCTTTCTTCACATTTTCTTACCATGGTTTGCATCTTTTTTTAGTACAGGAGTTGAATTCTTAACTAAATTCCAAAAACAACAAAAGTTTTTAAAAACCATTTTTTTAGTTTTCAAAATTTGGCTTGGTTTATGAAAACATGGGTAAAAAGTAGATGAGAAAGAAAGACATTTAGGGGTAAGAGAGGTGTCTGTAGGCTTAATTTTCAAAAACTAAAAACCAAGAACTAAATGGTTACCAAACGGAGCCTAAACAATCGATTTCTTTAAAGTTATCTTAGGTTGAGAAAGAACTAACTTAAAAGAATAACAAGATACTATATTTTTAATATGGGATATTCTAAGACCAATACAAACAGAATCCAAATTTCCTACGGTTCTCAATTCTTGGGTTTATAACTTGAATCAAACTAGGGAACGACATTTCTTCATGAATACTAATTTCAGAAACTTGATAATCAATACATTCAGAAGGAATACGGAAAGATTCAAAAAAATGAACCCAGTACAATATATATACTCCTATATATAGGGTTGTTTTCAAATATAGAAAAATGAGTCAAATTATTTACAAATATAGAAAAATTTCACTGTCTATCAGCGATAGATTGTGATAAAATTCTAGCTCTTGAACGATAGAACGCAGTAAAATTCTATTTAGCATAGAAGTCTATTGTGGTCTATCGCTGATAGATAATGAAATTTTTCTATATCTATAAATAGTTTGATATATAATTTTTTTGTTTATAGTAATTTCTCCTATATAAATTATATACAATAATTTTCCATTTTAAGACTTAAATTAGATAAACTAAAATGAAAAAAAAAAATTTAAAGAAACACAATTAAAAATAAAATAAAAATTGAAAAATTGAAAAAGTCTTACTCATTTGTGTAGAAGTATTGTCTTTTGCAGAAAACAATGGCGAAGGGGGAAATGGTGAAGACAAAAAGCTTCTTTGTGGAAAATTTGTGAAGATGAGAGGATTTTTTTTAATGTAGTTGTTTTCTTGAAGATGTTTATTAAATAGATGAGGAAATAAATCTTACGATGCTATTCTTTTTTTAAGTATTAATTTTTGTGGATTCTTAAAGAAATAAATTTAGAAGATTAATGGATTTTTTTTTTTTTTTTTTGTAGTCACAATACAATATAAAACAAATATAAAGAAGATAAATATTGTATTTAATATATAGTTAATGATAAATTTGATATTACATAAATATGAATTTCAAATTACTATTAATGACAAATTTGGTATTTAATGATAAATTCATAAGAAATATAATATTATAAAAATTTGAGGGTAATAGTGGAATAAATAAGTAGTTGGATTTTTTAGGATGCTAAAGCTAACATTTGTAAAAATCTGTGTACAAAAGATGCTGCTATATGCTATAATTTCCGCAAAACCAAAGGCTACTGATTTGAGGGCAGCCCAATAATGCGTGTGGAAGCCCATGGGCCTCAGCATTGTTAGCCCTTTTGTCTCCTCACAAAGCAACAAATTTTGAAAATGAAGCTTTTAGTTTCCTTCTAAATTTGGAAAGCACTTTTTATATATACACGTACGTATTTAGGAGAATTGCTATTTTTAACCTAAAAAAGTTTTCATCTTTTAAAACTAAACTCTTTTTTAAAAACTACTTTTTCTATCCTCTTTTTTACTTTTTGAGATTTTAAGTAGAGTGTCTACAATTTTAACTTTTTCTAATACAATTTTTTAAACCCAATTTCAATTTTCAACATTAAACTTCTTTTTTTAGTTATCATGTTTTTGGCAAGTTTCAACCAATATCTGTGGTAGATTTGTTGTTATTTTTAAAAGAAAAAAATTAGAAAACAAAATTTCATTGGCATTTCTTCGAAAGATTGAATTTTCTTTTAAAAAAAAAGTCTTACGTTTAATTTTCCTTAAAATTAAAAATCGAGAAAAATTTAGTAAATTTCAATTCTTACCCTAAATTAAACTAACTAACTTAAACTTACAGAAAAAAAAAAAGTTAGATTTGGGTAAAAAAAATAAATTAACTAAGGATAAAAAACTAGAATTGATAAAAATAAAAAAAATTAAAAAAAATAACTACTGATAAGTTAATATATTGGTAAGAAGCTTACTAAGGAAATTCCGATTAGCTTGAGTTTAAGTTTAAAAAATTGAGTTGGCAACTAAGATTTCTTAAAACTTTCCTTTAAAAAAATAAAAATAATAAAAAATTCTCGTAAAGTCAAAGTCAACTTTATGGGAAGGTTGACTTCTCGTAAGTTGGCAACCTTCTCGTAAAGTTGGCAACCTTCTCGTAAAGTTGGTTGACTTTACGAGAAAGTCAACTTCTCATAAAGTTAACCCTTTTATAAGCTAACTTTACGAGAAAGTCAACCTTCATGTAAGGTTGACTTTTCTCGTAAAGTTGACTTTGACTTTGACATTTTTTTTTTTAAAGAAAGTTTCAAAAATTCAATTTCTTTAAAGTTAAATTCAAGTTAACAAAAAATTTCCTTGGTAAGTTTACTTATATTTTCCAATAAGCTTCCTACCAAGATATTAACTTAGAAATTTTTCAGTAGCTTTTTTTTTTTTATCAATTCTAGTGTTTTATTCTTTAACTTAGGTTAATTTATTTTTTTACCCAATTCCAACCATTTTACTGTATGTTTAAATTAGTTTAGTTTCTTGTAATAATTGAAATTTATTAAATTTTTTCTCATTTTCAATTTTAAGGAAAATTAAACGTAAGACTTTTTTTTTTTAGAAAATTTTCAATCCTTACCAGTAATGCCAACGGAATTTTGTTTTCCAATTTTTTTATAATAACAACAAATCTACCACAAATATTGGTTGAAACTTGCCAAAAACATGATGACAACAAAATGAAAAAAATGAAGTTTAATGTTGAAAATTGAAATTGGGTTTGAAAAGTTGTATTAGAAAAAGTTAAAATTTTAGACATTTGAATGAAGGGAAAAAATGGTATTTTCATGATGTGGGACCCTCCACTTAAAATCTCAAAAAGTAAAAAAGAGGTAAGAAAAAATAGTTTTTAAAGAGGAGGTTAGTTTTGAAAGGTGAAAACTTTTTTAGGTTAAAAATTGCAATTTCCCACCTATTGATTCAAAATTAATCTTTTGATTCATCGCTTCAAGAATTGTGAAACAATTGACTCTTCAATCAACCATGGCACTATAAGTGATTAGTCACGTAAATAGGGTAGTTTAAAAATAAATGAATTGGTTGTTGAGAAATATTATTCAAGTTAGACTTAAGATTTAGCTAAAAGTTAAAGATAAAGTATAGTTTAACTGGCATACAATATGTGTTAGAGACTAAAAGGTCTGTGGTTCGAGAATCCTCTTACACCCTCTATTGTACTTGTTGATGCCAAATTTTTTACAGGAAAAACGCCCCTGACTTTCACGTGACACCAACAGTGAATTTATTTAAAAGAGAAAAAAATGTGGTCTGCAAAAGAGAAAATATGCACACTGGTGTAGTACTTGTCACACATACTCTAATGCTTAAGTCATAGAGTGAAAAGAGTATGAAAGCTAGAGAGTTTGAGAGTAGAACTCAAATTACCTCGAATGAAACTATAATCATGTATTTATAGAGAAAGTTGACCTAGGTTGTTCCCTAGGGTTTCAAAGTCACCTCAAGAAAATTAGATAACCTACCTGGCCGAGGGGTGTGCCCATTTTTTGTTTGGCTAGGGTTAGCTTTGGCTGAGGCCGATGCTGAGCATCTTCCTTACGCCATATTCTAGGCCTAAAATGATCTCTTGGGCAGAGCATCTTCCTTAGACACTTGGTAAGGCATCTTCCTTAGACATTTGGTAAGGTCGAGGCTGAGTATACTTGCTTGGGCCAAGGTTCAAGCTAGCCCCTCTTTTTAGGCCCATTTTCGTTCTAAGTTGTCACTTTCAGGTCGTATCATGCTTTCTTCTTAACTTTATCGTTTCCTAATTGCATCAGATGTCAATTATACCTTTCGGTACAAAATCACTCATAACAATAATTGAAAAAAGATTTATCTAGAAAAAAGGTTCAGACAACTTTATGGTCCCCTAAGTAAAGAGATTGAAGAAAAGTAAGGTTTTGAAGCATAAATTTTCCTATTTATATATACATAAGCATGAAAAATACATGAATCGAGGCTTGCTATGTTTGAAGTGCTAAATATTAGAAATGATCGAAGTATACAATTTATTTATTGATCATAGACCTTCACATTTGACTATAGCATCTCGACCATTCGAACCTAAATATTTGTATGATTAAATTACAATTTAATTCTTGAACTTTTAAATTTATGTCTACTTAATCTCTAATAGATCTATGGACTTTCAATTTTGTGTTCATTAAGATTTTGAGCTTTAAATTAAAATGTCTAATAAATCTTTAAACTTCTAATTTTGTTTCTAATAGATTCTAAAAATTTTCAATTTTGTATCTATTTGACATTTTTTTAAAAAAATTACATATATACTAATCATAAAATTTTAATTTTAGGATTCCATTAAACAGAAATTCAACTTTATACTTATTAGATTAATTATCAATTATTCTATTAAAAAATAATATATCATAGACCTTATTAGTTACAAAATTGAAAATGTAAAGACTTATTAGACGAAATGTGTCAGCTTCAATGCAGTCATTTGAATCAATCTTATTAAAGCAACGCCCTCTTTTTTTATTTTTTTTTTAGTATAAAAGTGGGTGGAAAAATTCGAACCACAAACCTCTTGTTGAGATTAACCCGTGTTGTAAGATTAGAATGACACTTTGGTAGACTCGTTTTTAGTAACTAAATCTCACTTTACATTTCTAACTTTGATTTTAGTTTTGCAGACATGCAAAGAAAGAAGTTTCGAAAGGAAATGGCGATTGAGAGCTTTCTTCAAGTGCCAAGATGAAATTACAGAGAAGAAGATTAAAGGGAAGAAGAATGAAGACAGAGTTTTAAAGTGGTTTGGTCTTAAAAAGACCTTACATCCATTGTTGCTGAGAGCAGTTTTACCGAAGAACAATTTAAGAAGAAAAACAGAGATTCAAAAGATAAGCTTTCTAATTTTCTTATCTTCTATCTTAGTTTTATATGAGATGGATTCTTCTATTTATAAGCCAAACTTAACTGATTTTGTTTCATAGAATTTATTTTAAAGATAAACTCCTCACCTCGTGGCGAAACACATGTTATAGATGCCCATTGAGTTGTGCACGCTTTGGGCAAAGCAACGCCCTCTTAATTCTAAAAGACTTTAATGGTTCATTATTAATAATTTAAATTATCTCATTTGTCCCAAAATTAGCATAACTCAATTAATATAAAGTTTATACTATCATCCTGAAGTTGGAGGTTGGATCTGCACCCCACCTATTTTTGAAAAAATAGTCCGGTACTAGAACAAATAAAAATAAAAATAAAAAGCTCTAGAAAACTCAAAATTGTCCCAATAATTATATAAAAAAAATATTAGTAAAAAGGATATTTTTAAAAGTAAAAAAATAAGGAAAACTATTTACATAAAATAGCAAAATTTTTAGATAGTTGTGATAGATGCTAATAGAAGTCTATCAGGGTCTATCAATGATAGAAATGATAGAAGTCTATCACTGATAGATGCTGACAGAAGTCTATCAATGTCTATCAGTGTTTGTTTTTGTTATTTTATGTAAATAGTTTGACATTTTTTCTATCTGTAAAAATTTCCTTAGTAAAAATTACAACAATGTTAAGATGAAAAAGAAAATAGTAATCTAAAGAAGACATAAACAATCACATTATGATTGTCGGTTTTAAATTTTTATAAGTGAATCAATTTAGACTCTTCTTTTGAATTTAATTTTGAACTAGATAAAAAAATGCTATAATTAAATAGATAAATAGTATTTAATATGAGCCGTTTTTTTTTTATTTTTTATTCTGGTTACTTTTAAGGAATTTTGGATTAAAAAAAAACAATTTTATTTAAATGATTTTTATGCTGATTTTAACTTGAATCCAACGAAAAATAGGTATAAATAAGGGGAATTTTTAAAAATAGAAAAATAAAATAAACTATGTACACAAAATAGCAAAATTTTTAGATAGTTGTGATAGACGCTTATAGAAGTGTATCAGAGTCTATCAATGATAGAAATGATAGAAGTCTATCAATGTCTATCAGTATTTTTTTTGTTATTTTCTGTAAATAATTTGACATTTTTTCTATCCGTGAAAATTTCTCTATAAATAATTAATAGGTGATCTAAAGTCTAAACTAACAGGTTCATAAAAGTTTAGAATTTTAAATGATAAAAAATAAAAATTACGAGTTTTTTGTTTTAATATATTCAATCCAACAATTTAGGTGTATATATTGGTTTTTTCTTCTTACAATTATACTTGTGGAGATTCGAAAGAGATTAATAATCCAACGACTCAACAAATAAAATCGTTTCATTTTTTTTGTTAAAGGAAGAATAATATGTTCAAAAAAAAACATTACTTTTGAGTCATTCCCATTTTATAGTTGGGTATAAATAATCATGTGATTGTTTTCTTAGTTTTTTTTTTTTAATTTGAATTTTTCATTGGCCAAACTTTAGTTCATTTATGTTTATAAAATCGAAAAAAAGATAAAACTTTAATTCGTTAATTTTTTAGTCCAATAATGTGTGACGTGAAGGATTCAAATCAACTCTAACTTCTAGATGGAATGTACATATATACTTATGTTGGCTTGTTAATTCATTAGTTTTTTCTTTTAAGTACAATAAGAATAGGAGATTTGAATGCAGATCTTTTGGTCGCTAACACACCTGTATTATGTTAATTAAGCTAGGCACGCTTTAGCTCTTTCCTTCTACATTAGTTAATTTCAACATTAAAAGGGAAATGTCAATGCATGTATTAATTAGTGCATACAAGTTAACGATCATCTAGTAGATACTTAATTAAATTGTATAAGTAAGTTATTTAAGTCAAAGTTTAAGCTTATCCTTAATCATGTATTTAAGTCACTCGATCACTTTTATCTTTTACATTTAATTCATCTGACGTCTTAAAAAACTTTGTTGTTGTCACCGTCGTCCCGCATTATCTAAAGAAGAAGAAATAACTTTGTTTATTGTCGTCGTTGTCGTTGTCATTGTGTCGAAGGTGAAATATGGGAAATTAAGTATTTTCATTGCTAGAGACAACGTACAGAAAAGAGATCTAGAAAAAGAAGATAGAGGGAGAGGGATTAGAGAGAGAAACATGACGAGAGTTGAGAGAGAAAGAAAGAAAATGAAATATTAAAAAGTTTGAAATGGTTAGGGCATGTTTGGTAGAGAATTCAAATTATGTTTTAGGTTTCAGATTAACTAAATTCAACCAATATCTGTTTGGTAGACAACCCGAATTTTCTTTCTAAAAACTATTTTCAGATTTTGTGATCCGCACAAATTCTGATAACAACATTTTTAAGTTTCCATTGTAATCAAATTTTAAATTTTAAATTTTAAAATGCAGAATTATATTAAATAAAGATAGAAACATTTAGAAATATAATATATCATGTTGTAAACTCAATTCATTTTTATAAAAAAAAATATATAATGTATTATAAATTTTATAATATTACAAAATAATAATTATATGTATATTTTTAACATAAATCATATTATAAATAAGTTAATATGTAACTATAAAGTTTTATAATTTATAAATATATATATATATATCAAACATATTTTAAATAACTATTTAAACTAGAATTCAATTTCTAAATCTATTACCAAATACATGTCTGAAAACATAAAATATAACACTGTTTTTAAGTTCTCTACCAAACGGACTCCTATAAAATCTTATTTTTAAAAATCAAGCCAAATAATATTTCAACTCAAATTTTTAGTTCAATCTTATCCAATAATCCATCTTAAAAATTAAAAAACTAAATTTGTAATATAAGCTAAATAAAAAGAAGAGTGGTTCACCTAAGGTAAATTAAATTCATCTAAGAATTTTTCCTCTGCTAGGTAAGAATGAAAAATGAAAAGGCATGAAAATCACCCTCAATTACATCATAGCGCCACGCGCTCCAAAATCAACATTTCAAACGATGAAAGGCAGATACGAAGCCGTACATTTCACGCGCTTGTAATGCGAGTGAGCATGCCAAGGTATTTAGAATAATATCTGTACGACTTCCATAACTATCTTTATCGACAAAAAATAAATATCTAAATATCTAAACTTAATTATTTACTTTTTTTCAAAAAAAAAAAAAAAAACTTAATTATTTACTCAGAAATAAAAAGAGAAAATATCTGACACAGTTTCCAAAAACCCCAAAACCTTTCCCCTTTACTCTTTCCTCCGCCGCCGCAATTCTCCGACGACCGTTCGGTGCCGCCGAGATTCTCTGGCCGCCGTCCGTTTTATGAGTGGCAGGTTGAAATGGCTACATCCCAAGTCCCTCCGTCTGTTACCTGGCACTTCACAGAGCTCGACGATCGGCTCTTCCAAATCCGCGGCCGGACTTTCTTCTTCGTCGCCGTTTTATTCGCCGTCATCCTTCTTGTAACTTTTATCTTCCTTTACGCCCGATGGGTCTGCCGATTCCATCAACTCACCACCTTCTCCGCCGCTGTCCCCGGCGGCCGGTCGCCGAGGTCGCCGCCGCAGCTGGGGCTCGCCGCAACGGCGATTAACTGCCTTCCGATCACTCTATACAAGACACCAACGGCGGAGAAGGATCCACGCGCTGTGGCCGCCGCTGCAGGGGAGTGCCCCATTTGCTTGGGCGTGTTTGAGGATGGGGAGAAGGTGAAGATTCTGCCGCCGTGCCGCCATTGTTACCATTCCGAGTGCGTTGACCGGTGGCTCCGATCGCAGTCGAGCTGCCCGCTTTGCCGTGTCTCTCCCTGTATCGATACCTCGAACAATCTTCAAATTGTTTGAATTTACAACGATGAGTTGTTTCTCTAATACTTTGTTAAATTACGATTCAACTCAAAAAGTTTGATCAAATAGATTTGCGGTAAATTTAAAGCTTTATTCATATGGTTACTATCTTCCTCTCTTTGTTAATTTGGAAGTTAACCGAAGTCCGCACCAAGTAATTTGAATGAAAATAACAATGGGTTTTGATCGATGTAATCTTTTCTAATACTATATACAATTGTTATTACATCCAAAAGCTTAAGTTAATAAAGTTTAGTAACTGATAATAGAATTGTATCGCAATCTATCGCTAATATACACTAAGATTTTTTTATATTTATAAATAGTTTTGCTCATTTTTTTATATTTAAAAATAGTTGAAAAAAATCACTCAAGCACAAAAGAGTTCAATCCATCATCTTCTTTCAATCACTAAACTATCGACACAATCCGGGTCATATCAAAGAAGGAGATAATCTCTTTAAATAAACCAGACAACTGTAAAATATTGTTATCTACTTAGTTTACCGCATTCATAAAATCAACACGATCATATTGAACAACTAAAGAGGAAACCACAAGAACTATGTAGGGTTGTTGTTAAGATTCATGTGATGTTTCTTTTAAGGAACTAGTGGTTTTTCCTATTGAGGAAAAATAGAGATTCAAAATGGATTATTCTTTCTATGTCTTTTTGAATAGTTTTGTGCATAAAAGAAGTGAAAAGATGTATTAGGTATAACTTTTAATTGGCAAAAGCATATTGCAGATCCAAATAATTTGCCTATACTAGAAATAATATGGAGTTTGAAGGATATGCCAAATTAGGGGAATAATTTGACTATGAGAGTAAGTATGAACTATACCCTTCTTTTATAATTATTTAAACCTCGTTTGATAAATTAGGGTCCTATTTGGTAACATCTTATTTTTAGTTTTTTATCATATAAATATTTCTTTCACTTCTAAATTTTCATGCTTTGTTATCTACCTTTTATCAATTATTTCAAAAACAAAGTCAAAATTTGGAAACTAAAAAATGTAATTTTTAAAAATTTGTTTTCGTTTTTGAAATTTGGCTTAGAATTCAATTCTTGTATTTAAGAAAGACAGCAAATCATTGAAAGAAATTTAGAGGAAGTATGCTTAATTCTAAAAATCAAAAACAAAAAATGAAATGGTTACTTAACAGGACTAAATGTTTTGTTTTTTGTTTTTAAAAAATTGTGCTTTATTTTCAAATTTATTTATGTTATTTAACCTTTCTAAGGAAACCATTAAATTCATAAGGAAAGTTTCAAAAACAAAAGCAAAAAATTTCAAAATTGTTTCTTTTTGTAATAGTTTTCTAGATTTGGCTTAGATTTTAAAAACATCTTTAAATTTTAGTTAACAAAAAAAAGTCTAATAAATGTTTACAAACTTCATTTTCAAAAGTAAAAAAAAAAAAAAAAAAAAAAAAAAATCAAGAACCAAATGGTTATCCAAAGGTTTGGTAACCATTTGGTTTTTTTGTTTTTAAAAACTAAGTTTATCTCCTCTCAATTTCCTACGTTGTTTTTTTTTTTATATATAAGTAAAAGAGTTGAATTCTTAGCTAATTTAAAAAACACAAACATATTTTTAAAAACTACTTCTTTTAGTTTTCAAAATTTAGTTTGATTTTTGAAAATATTAATAGAAAGTAGGTTGTGCAAGAAATCGAGAAAAGCAAAGAACGGGGTATATTTTAAAAACACTTAAAACAGTAGACAACAAAATAAAAGAATACCATATTTATAAACTTAACTTTCACAAACTAAAATCAAAACTCAAAAGATTATAGAATGGGGTATATTTTTATTTTAATTGTGTGTTATATGCAAGAGAGTTTTAAAGAGAAAAAAGGGGGGGAAATTGTATGTGTGATGTTTTTCTCTTCCCAACCCACATGGATTACAAGATGGGACTCAAAGGCATTGCATGAATTAGATTTTCCATGTCAAATTAAAAAGTAGAGAATTTTCATTTTACATATTTCCTAATTAGTTATTGTTGTTATTATTATTATTATTATTATTATTATGTTAAAATATTATTTTGAGTCTTCTATTTAGTTTCTATATTATCAAATGTCCAATTTTAGTCTCTGGACTTTTAATAAATATTTAAATTAGTTCATGTTGCTATTTGTTAGTTTTTGTTAGTTTTTTTTTTTTTAAAAAAAAGTCTCTATTAGCATTTTCGTTATAAATCTTTTACATATATTCATGTAATATCTTTTCTTACATGAAAAATATTATTAAGTTAAATTATAGAGAATCTCCCTAAATTTTGTACTTGTTGCAAAAGTGTCTTACTTTCAAAAGTTTAAGTAGTACTCTTAAACTTTCAAAATACAAGTTAAAAAATACCATCACTATTAGTTTTAGATGAAAACCTTAGTTAAAAATATTTATGAACTTTAAAAAGTTTCATTAATATCTTAAACAAAATTTAAAAATATTCATCATTTTAAAAATATACCACTCAACTTTCAAAAGTTGCATCAATGCGTGTTAGCTATTAGAAGGAGGAAGCGTGTTAGCTATTTTTTTTTTTTTTTTTTTTTTTTTTGCTTTTAATTATTGGCTTTCTTTTATGAAGAGTTGGTTCCAAGGTCTCTCTTTATTGAGATAATCAAATTAGACTCTCTTTTCATCAGTCTTGAGTTGAGGATTCTAACCTAGCTCGATGACCCCTATGTTAAGCTTTAGTCCTTTCTACCTTGTACAATCGTGTCGGGTGAGTAATAGCCGCATGGAAGTTTCAGTGTCTACGTAGGCAGGTGGAGGGATGTCACTGCCTAAATGCAAAAAAAAAAATAATAATAAAAAAAATTGAAGAAAACTGCATTAACTAGTTAGAAGAAGGTTTTTTAGCTCATTCTTGGATTGCTGGCTATCTGATGTCACCAGACCCAGATCACATTCCAAAGCAGTACCTTTCACCATTTCTAAATTATCATAATAATAAGACAATACGTGTTATGAGACTAGCTAATTCAATATCTCCAGTGTGACGTAGTAGTCTCCATGGTTAAGGAAGAAAAAGAGATTGAAGAAGAAGAGAAGAAAAAGAAGAAAAATCATGGAGGTGAAGAAGAAGAGGGGGAGAAATTTGGTAAAGTTATTGGTAGGTCCACCATTTACATTTTTTATTATTTTATTATTGTTATTATTCATGTGTTTTTCTTTTTCTTTTTTTCCTCATTTTCTTTAAAATTTAAAACTAAAAAAATATTTTAATTATTTACCTTTGTAAATCTTTTATTCCAATTGGTTTTAATTGACTTTTGTAAGTAAATCCTAATTTGATTTCTAATTTAGAATTTCGAAAATTAAAAGTTAATTTTAACTAATTTAATTAAATTTTTAACTTAGTTTAACTTAGGGATTTTCTAAATTGAATTTCAATTTAGTTTAGTTTGAAATTTTCATTTGATTTTAATTGAGTCTTTCTAAGTAGACTTGGAATTTAGACCTTTATTGATTTGTTTTCAAATTGATTTTAATTTAGATGATTTCATGTAAAATAAAGTTTTGATTTGGCTCTTAATTTAGATTTTTTCAATTTGAAATTGATTAATGATTTGAAATAAAATTGGGCTACAAGGAAGCTCTGCTTAAAGACAATTCTGTCTAGATTGAGGGAGTTTAGTTATCGTGAGGGAACACGGGAAAAATCGTACGGATGGCCTCTTTTGAGAGAGGCGAATGAAAAATGGTCCAGAGTTTAAAAATGCTTGAGGAATGGCCTTTTGCTGATGTCAGCCACGCGTGAAAATTCCGATTTGTCTTCCGATTGCCTAGAATGCTTGCCACCACAAAAATCTCGCTCATTTATCTCGCTCCTCATTTCTTCATTCTCACTTCTCCCTCTCGATCTTCATCAACACAAAATCAGACCCTTTTTCCTTTGTTTTTTCTTCTCGCTCTCGCTTCGTGGATCTCGCTCTCGCTCTTGCTCGCTTCGTCGATCTCTCACATGTCAGTAGGAGAAGATCAGGAGAAGAAGAAGAATATCTCGCTGGAAAATCTTAAAAAAAATCTGAGACCGAAAAAAGTGTTAAGAAGGAAGGAAGAAGGGAGATTTTGGTAATTTCACTAGGAGATGTTGTAAGCAAAAGGCCAAAAAGCATTTATTTTCAAAACCTAGGTCAAATTTCATGTGGTCCTCTTATTTTGGGCTCTCTATGCTATTATTTCGAGAACACGTCTAGGAACTAACCTCAGAGTTGAATTAGTCAAATTTTATTTGATTTCATTAAGGTTTTGTTTTGGCCCTTTTGTAGAATTTTTGTTTTTGCAACGAAACTTGAAATAAAATAAATTGCCTCTTTTTAAAGTTATTGTTTTGACAATAAAATTTAAAATAAAACAAATTCTTACTTTTGAAAATTAGTATTGGCAATGAGATTTGAAATAAAATAAATGGTCAGTTTTTCAAAATTGGATTTTTTAAATAATAACCTTTCAATTTTTTAAAATTGAGTTTCGATAATAAAGTTTGAATAAAATAAGTTGCCTCCTTTTTAAAACGAATTTCTGAAATAAGAAATCTTCGTTTTTGAAATTTAACTCAAGTTTACTTTTCTAAGTTCTTAAAATAAAAGTTTGTTTTGAAATGAACTTCTAAACTTGGAGTAAAAGTAGTATTCTCTTTTTGAAATTTTTCGATGTTCAAGAAATACATGAAACTTTCTAAAATTGATTTTTTTAAAAATAAATATCCATTTTAGAAAATTTAGTAGTGTTCTCTTTTTTGGGTAATAATTCGAGAAATACATGAAATTTTCGAACAAGAAAAACTTGATGACGGAATATTAGTAAATATGATTTTCTAGTGTACTTGAGTGAGAAAATTATTTTGAACTTCAAAGTAAATTCCAAGATTTTTTAATGGCCTTGAGCCACTCATCATTATTGATTCATATTGTGTTACTAAATGTAAATTAATATCAGTGAGACATTAAAAAATAAAACATAAAAATATTTTCTCTTTTGTTTAGACCAAATAATAATGGAATAATTTTAAAATAAAATGTGATAATCATTTTTCAAAACAGATGTTGTAGGGGTGTTAACACTTTCCTTACACTCAACCGACTCCCGAACCTTAAATCTGGTTTTACAGGTCGTCTTTATTTTAAAAGGATGACCAATCACACCCCAAAGATGATTAGTGGCGGTTCCAAACATCTCATCTCGAAAGAGACCTTTAGGGAAGGATGTCAGTCGCTTCGCGACGCAATGACGTTGCAAAAAAGTTGATGGAAATATCAATAAAATCTCGATGTTAATGGATATTTTTGGAAGAATTATAAAAACAAAAAAAATTAAATTAAATATTCTACATTTTTCTAAACAATTTAAAATGTTTATTATTTATATTTTATTTACACTGTGACGTTTTTTATTTATTCATTCATGTTTTATGAACTTTTTTAACAATATAATGGAAATATTGATTGATGTAGAACTGTAAAAATGCATAAATGTCGACATGTTAATGAAAATTTAATATCATGGTTAAGTTTGACTAACCCATAAGAATGTTGCCTAAAAAAATCCCATAAAAACTAATATCACTCTCATGTTGAATTAACTCGAAATTGAAATCCATAAATGAGAATAAAGAATGTAAGGCACGTTTGATAACATTCTCATGTCCTATTTTTGTTTCTCATTTTTTATGAAAAAATTTGTTTGATAATCGTTCCCATTTCTTATTTCTAAATTTTAAGAAACATTTTTAAAAAGAGGGGGCCAAATTTGAGAAACTACGATGGTTCCATTTCTGTGTTTTTCTTTATGTTTATTGGTCATTTTTTAAGCATGATTGATTTTTGCCTGGTTGATTGTAGGGAGTGTGCATGTTTTCAACCAATTCAAAGTCTTGGGTTTAACTCCTACTTGATACAAGACATTATTGAAGGTAAATGACTCGAGTAACCATTAATATTGTAGATCAAATTTGGACAACATTTGAATGATAGAAACAATTTTATTATCGTTATTAATATTACGTCGGGACTTTTTGTATTAGATAATGTAAACATTTTATAAATGTTCTTTATATATATTAATTTGTGTTAGATATTTTTTATATTATCTAATAAAATGGACTGTGATGGGAGAATCTTTCCTTTCCTTTTGCCCCTATATTATTAGCAAATGTTTATTTTGTCCTTTGTCGATGGGATACAACTATTTAAATGTAGGTATTCTTTAAGCTAAATTGTCTTTCGTTGATAAGACGTGATAGTTCAAATAGAACGATTAAAAAAGAACGAATTTTAAAAAACTTTTTTTTGACTATTATACCCTTCTAAATTTCTATTTATTATACTTATGTCATTTTTTAAACATGATTTTTTTAGCACAAATACGTTCAAAAGGAAATCTACCATTGCAATTCAATTAATTTAATAATTGGATTTAATTTTTCATTATTATTATTAATGTTAAATTAATGCAATGTGCAATACACTCCACTACCTAATTTAATTAAACATCAAATTTTAAAGTTTTGGAATTTAAAAAGTTATGTAACTTCACATTCTACTACTATAAATAAGACATTACTGGATCACCCTTATTCACCAAGTCCAAGAAATTCATTATTTCTTCAATTTTGTTCTCTCAATGTATTGTTCTAACAGTTACTTCAATTATCAAGGCATCTCAAAGATAATGATACATTCATTTGCAAATGATGATGCATTTGTGGTATCTATATCCTAAATTTTAGGTTTATAACTTTTTTATATATATATTTTAGTACGATAGAGGTTGGGGATTCAAACAACATACTTTTTAATTGCTAACATATATTATAGTGTTTTGTCTACCAATTGTTATGAGAGTGAATTTATTTGTAGAAATATGAGTGTATAGCTAGAATTTTTTTTCATCTATAATCAATGTCTTGTTTGGTTTATAATGTTTTTTAACAAAATAAAAAATTTAGTAATCTATATCTATATATACTATATTAAAAGGAGCAATTTTTTAAAAACTTTTTGGGACTATTTTGCCCTTTATCGTTTTTAAATTTACAAGCCAATGTCACTAATAATACATTATTAATACTTTTAAAGGCTATTTATCCCATACTTTTACTTTAAAGCCCTACTTTATATTTCATTTAAAAAAACATGAAAATATTAAGTCATCATCGAATTTTATTTATTTTTAAGAAATAAATATTTTTTAAAAAAATAAGAAAAAGTAAATATTTTGTAAGAAAAAACTACTTCCATGATAGGGTTTGAATATTAATCGCTAAAGAAACAAATGAAATAAAAATCAATACATACAAAAATTAAAATGATATAAACGGTTAAACTATGAAATTAATTGCACATGTGATGTGTGAATTGTTTACACATTAATCCCCATTAATGTTTTAAAAAGGGAAATGGAAATGGAAAGCCAAAGGGAATTGTAACAATTTTTTCCTTAACTGTTGATTTAATTATAAATTGTGATAATTTAATATGTAGGAAAATAATGAAACCAAATAATGTAGAAAAAAAACTAAACTAGTGACTCTCTTCTCATTCTTTCTCTAGACATATATAAAGACTAAGGTGGTGACTTCATTTGAGAACCACCCAAAAAAAGGAGAAGAGATAGTGAGTCACGTTCAGAATGACAACATAGTGTGATGATTTATTGACTTCTTTCTCTTTGTTTTTTAAGCTTTGATTTATTGACTTCTTTCTCTTTGTTTTTTAAGCTTCATTAAGTTGATCCAACCAAACCTTCCCACTTTATAGCGACTCAAAATCGATTTATCTATTATCAATATTAGGTTTTTTTTAGTAATACATCAATATTAGGTTGAGATGCAATATACACTATCGATGAGTGCTACAGGATGAGATATACACCTAATTGATCAAAGTGAGTTACGACAATTCCAAAACATGACTTGAATTGTCACTCAAATACATAGATGTGTTTTCGTTTTTATTCTTTTAAAGAAAACAGAGATGTAATTTTATTTGAAATGTATTTTTTTTTGTTATAGTTTGACAATACAGTAAATGTGATAGAAATTGTGTATTGAGTGCTTGAGCTATAGGATACAATTAAAGAAAATATGAATTCCAATTTTTATTGTAAATCACATTAGTTCTTTATATTTCATCTTTTACAATAGAATCCTCTATTTACTTTACGTATTTTAATTTTATAGTTAAAATATAAATTAATTGTATATTTTTATAGTTCAAATATTGTGGAGTTAAAAAATGACTGTATACATATACATATACATATACATATATATACACATATACATACATATACATATACATATATATACACATATACATACATATACATATACATACATATACATACATATACACATATACATACATATACATATATATATATATATATATATATATATATATATATATATATATATATATATATATATATATATAAAAGTTTGAGTGTTTTTTTTATAATTGGAGTGTTTTACAAATTAATTATTTCAGTAGTTCAAGTGGTGTTTAAATATTTTTTTAATTTAGTCTCTCATTATTGGTGAAGGTTAGAATTTACTAATAGCAAACCTTACCTATTTCATATTTAGTCATTTAAGCAAAGAAAAACTTTAAATTCTTTCAAATTTTTAATAAATTTGGAGAAATTATATAAGAATCAGTTTTCTCTAAAATTTTCCTTATTCACACTATAACTAATATGTATTAGATATGTTTAATAAAATAAAAATAATATTAAAAAAGAATTGATAAATTGAAATCATGCAAACGAAATTGAAAAACACACATATTAGAGACTAAAACATTATAATAATCCATCCAAATATTTAACCACCAAAAGCAAATTGTATTGGAAGAATATATAATGTTTTTCGTACAATAAATTAATTATAACATTAATCAAGTAATTATAAAAAATAATAATATTTCATAAAAAAATCTATTCAATAATTTTAACACATCCATAGTAAAAGCACTAGTATTATATATAAATGTCAACACATACATGATTCTATTTTGAAATATATTTGAAAAAGCTATCGCCCTATATAAAAAATTTTAAAATGCAAACTAAATCACTTAGAGTGATTAATTCATTGATGCATTTTCGTTTATCTCTACCTTTTTTCTTTTGATATTTGGCTTCATTCTCACCTAATTGTTGTTAATTAAGGATTATAATACATGCATTTTGTTACAAAGTATCGAACTTTATGTGGTGGTATTATATAATGACTCATTCTTATTGCATATTCTATAAAATGGTTTTCAAGTTCTACGTAATTACGACTAATTTTAAGATATTATCAAACTATTTAGAGAGAGAAATATATGTAAGAAAAAATGCTAGGAGAGTAACAAAAAATTAAAATAAAAAATAAACAAATTTTATATAGAGAAAATTTAGAGACATGAGACAATTTTTAAGGTAAACTAAAGGTAGAGATAGACATATAGGATCAATTATATTTTAAAGCTATTTTGATAATTTATTTTACTACTATTAAAAGTTTATAATAAAACTAAGTTAGTACATGGTCTATTTTCAAATATAGCAAAATGAGCCAAAATATTTATAAATATAGAAAAATTTCACTGTTTATTGCAATCTATAGTTGATAGATAGTGAAATTTTTCTTAAAATATTAGTTATTTATTACATATATACAATTTTACAGGAAAAAAGTACTATGTTTAATTAAATGTTAAATTAAAACTTGATAGTGTAATATGTATTTATTACTAATTTATCATATCCTTAAGAGGTTATAAAAGAAGAATCTTTATCTTCTCATTTACCTTTCATTTTTTAATAAATATCTATTGTACTCCCACATTTAATTGTTTGTACTTTTTCATCTCACTTCTTTTAGTTTTTTTAACACATTATCTCTTCATAAGGGCATGACAAAAGAGGAGAGAGAAGGAGGAAAACAAGAAATAAAGTACACTCACACCCACTTAATTAAAATAAAATAAAAATTGTATAGATAACCTAAAAATTGGCCGAAAATGTCAAATGACTCGAATTTTCAAAAAAAAATGTCAAATGACCCTTTGCTGACATTCGGATGAAATTACTGAAATGAACTCGCGCACGCAGAAAAATCAATCTCGCTCCCGCTTAATTTTTTCACTCACAATCACTCTCATCTTGCTTGCTCTCGCTTACCGTCGCTCTCGCTCATCGAAGTTAGTCGTATCGGAGTTGCTCTTATCGTGCCCGGAGAAGAAGAAGAAGTTGTAGAAGAAAAAGATGACGACGAAGAAGAAGAGGCAGAGCAGAGAAGAGGAAAAAAAAAGAAAAGGGGGAGAATGAGCGGCAAAAAGAAAGAAGAAAAAAAAAAGGAATGAAGAGGCAGAAAAAAAAAGAAAAAAAAGGTGAATTGGCTGAGAGAAGAAAAAAAATATCAATAAGGGCAATGTTGTAACTTTACATTAGTCATGATATCATCAAAAGGTCATTTGGTATTTTAAAAAATTAGTTCATTTTACCATTTTGAACTTTTAAAATGGATTTTGTATGCAATTATTCCTTAAAATCAACTATATTTGTACATTCTTTTGTGTTTATTTTTTGTTTTACTTTTTTTTTCCATTGTAGACTTCTCGGACAAATACGATAACGAAAACAAAATTTGTATTTTTTTCAGGATTAGTAATGTAATTTTACCTTTTCATTTTCTTTTTTCCTTTTGGTTTTTGGTTTTTTTTTCAATTTTTGACTTTTCCAAAAAAAACCCAATAACGAAAATAAAATCATGTAGCTACTTTTTTAAGTATTAGTAATTTAATTTTGAACTCACGTACACTATTTAATATAAATTATACATATCATTTCACATAATATATAGAATACAACGTTTTATTTGGCTCAAACTTCATTTTCAAAATGTCTGGTTTAGTTTCTTTTACAATAGAGATTAAAGCATTCCAAAGAAAATTGAAATTAAAAGTTTTTGTTATTCCTAAAGGAAACATTGAATCATGTCTGTTGTAGGTAAATTTGGACCTAAAGAAATAAGCCAAAAATTAGAAAAAGATAAAAAGATAAAATAAAATAAGATAAGATTTGATCTTATTTGAGATTATGAAAATCTCATATCCTTGAGCTAGAAGAAAGACCAAATCTTCTATGTCACTTTTTTCAAAAACTAATAACCATTTTTTTAAGGAAAAATAATTGAAGAATAAAACCGTTTTACAATTAATTAGAGAATTACTAGGAATTAATTTAAATAAATGATTACAAAACTGTTAAAAACTCTTTTTTCTTGTACTATGGGCTAAAAACTTAAAATCATTCCCAACAAAAGCTTCGCTATTCTTCTCTTGAAAAGTTTCAAATTAAAAAAAAAAAAAAAAGACATCTATGTCTTAGAAGTTGCTAAAGCATAATGTCACGATGTTAGAGTTGTCAACTAACCAAACGTGCGGCACTTGGGTGAGCTTGCTATCAAAGACACACCAAGTAAGCCTTTTAAGAAGTTAACGGGCTTGATGGATACTTTAGAGAAGAGGAAGAAGTAGGCAAGTGAGAGTTTGAGTGAATGTTGAGAGCTTTATTGAAGTCTCCAACCGATGAATGCAAGCGAGTACAATGGTTACAATGGTTGGGATGGTTGTATACAAATGAAGCCCCCTTGGGCTATTTATAGGTGCTCAAGTCAGTGAGGCTTTAGATGACCGACTTAAGATGGCGGTCCCAGCCTATTCTAGAGTTTTCTATACTCTTCCTACGAAATAAGCCAGTTAAATTCTGATTGAAGTCGGTCTGGCCCATTCCAGGGCGTTCTGGGTCTTTCCAGCCCCTTCTAGAGAATTCTAGCAGTGTCCCCAACCGTCATGGTATCTTCTGGAAGTGTCCTGACACGTTCCAGGGCCTTCTCGAGCCTTCCAGACAAGTCTGGTGCCTTCTCGAGCAGTCTGGCACTGTCTCGTCCCTTCTAGATCCTTCCAGGCGTTTCTAGGGCTGTGGCGCACGTTCTGGTGCTGTCCAGAGGCATCCGGAGCCTTCTGGGCCATGTTAGGGCTTTCTCGTGGGCGCTGGCACTGTCCAGCGTCGCCCAGATCCTTTCAGGCACTTCGGGGCCTTGGGCGAGGGCGCTGGAGTTGTCCCGAGCCTAAGCTTCCAGGACTGTCTAGAGAAGTCTGGACCACGGGGCGCGCACTAGGCGTGGGCGCTGGGTGTCACGGTCATGCTTGTCCAGAGCGTGTTGCCTATGGCCGCATTACCGTTCCGAACCCTATGTCATTTTCATAGTATGTATTTCATTATGTTTGTTTACCGCTTTCCTTTATCGCTTTCCTTTACTTTTCATTTCTTGTGACGGCGTAGCACTTTGTACGTGCAACCATGCCACTCTTGTAAAAGCTTATAATGTACTATATGCGAGTGAGACTAATCATCATACTTGCATACCCGAGAGTTGTAAGCTATAAAGCCGTTGTTGTCCCTATTATGCTTTCTAGCCTTACGACACATTCTTTTTCTCAAACATTCTTCTAAACTGTTTGCGAAAGCCCTTTCCTCTAAACCCGTTTCCCTCTAGAAACGGGGATAGTCGTTGCGAGAGGCACCCGGTGTGCCGAAGGTGATTTGAATCAGAGTTGGCTGACTTGTTCCTGAGCGAGGACAAGTGCCGCACAATCGTTTAGCAAAGTACGATTGTGACAGTTGGTATCAGAGCCCAGTTGGCTCCCTGAGTGAGAAATCAGCAATCATGTCGGCACTTAAACAGCTTAACAAGTCCCAAGCGGACAGATTGGTGGAGATGGAAGAGCATATGCTCTATTTACAAGATATTCCTGATAGCCTTCGTTTCCTGGAGATGCGGGTACAGGAAGTCGCAGAGAAAGCCGACATAATCGATGCGGTAGCTGGCCGCCTAGACGGAATGCCCGTCCAAGAACTGTTGCAAAGGGTCGAGACCCTGGAAGAAAAAGCTACCAGATCTAGTAGCTTCGAGCGAGGAGAAAGCTCGTCGGGCTCAATGGCCCGTGTGGAGGAGCGAGTCGAAGAATTGGACAGCTCCCAGAAGGCGATAATTCAGATGGTGACTGACTTATCGGAAGATTTCAGAACCGCCCTTGACGCTGTTAGGGCGGAGATCGCAGATGTGAATGCGAAAGTAAACCTCACCATGCGAGCGGTAGGAAACCAAACACCAGCTGGAGGTGTGGGGCCGTTCAACAGAGTGAAGGTACCTGAACCGAAGCCCTTCAGTGGGGCTCGGGAAGCAAAGGCTTTGGAGAATTTCCTATTTGACATGGAACAATACTTCAAAGCTACAAACACGACGACGGAAGAGTCGAAGATTACGCTGGCAACAATGCACCTTGCAGACGACGCCAAGTTGTGGTGGAGGTCCCGTTACATGGACATCCAAGAGGGTCGATGTACGATCGACACCTGGGAAAAACTGAAGCAAGATTTACGCTCCCAGTTTTTCCCCGAGAACGTGGAAATAATGGCAAGACGAAAGCTACGTGAGTTAAAACACACTGGGACTGTCAGGGATTATGTGAAGCAATTTGCCGGACTAATGTTAGATATCCGGGATATGTCAGAGAAAGACAAAGTCTTTTGCTTTGTCGAAGGGTTAAAGACGTGGGCCAAGACGAAGTTGTATGAGCAAAGGGTCCAAACCCTTTCAGAAGCCTACGCTGCTGCAGAACGGTTGTTTGACCTTAACAACGATGCGCCCCAAGAGCAGAAACGAAACCAACCCTCCTCTAGTGGAGGTAATAAATCAAATAGATCTGGTTCCCCTAGAGGTGGGGGAGGAGACAGGACCGGAGGGGCGGATCGTAAACCCTACTATCAAAGGAGTGGATATTTCGGGAATGCACAAGGTCAGCCCCAGAACAATTATAGAAGAGGTCCCCCTACTTGCTTCTTGTGTAAAGGACCTCATACACTGGTCGAGTGCCCGAACAAGGCGGCCCTCAAGGCCCTCCAAGCTTCATTGGCAGAGGACTCGGCCCGTGAAAGAGAGACTGTGGAGCCGGGTGTGGCAGCCGGAGAAGAGGGGGAGAACCCTCGCATGGGGGCCCTCAAGTTCTTATCCGCCCTTCAAAAGAAGGCAGACGGGGGTAAAGACTCTGTGGAAAAGGGGCTCATGTATGTAGAAGCGTGGGTGAACCAGAAGTTGGCCAAGAACACGTTGGTTGATTCCGGTGCTACCCATAACTTCATGACGGAAACAGAGGCCCAACGACTCAACCTACGTTGGGACAAAGACACAGGAAAAATGAAGGCCGTTAATTCTGCAGCCCTACCTATAATGGGAATCGCGAGACGAACGAACATAAAGTTAGGGTCGTGGAGTGGCCAGACCGATTTTGTGATCGTGAAGATGGATGATTTCGACGTGGTGTTGGGGATGGAGTTCCTCCTCGAACACAAGGTGATCCCCATGCCCCTGGCGAAGTGTCTGGCGATCACGGGGTCTAACCCCACTGTTGTCTCTGCCAGTATCAAACAACCGAATGGGTTGAAGATGATATCAGCCCTCCAGCTGAAGAGGGGACTGGTCCGTGATGAGCCCACGTTCATGGCCATCCCTATGATCGAGGACAAAAGTCTAAAAGAGACCATACCAGAGGAGATCCAAGGTGTGTTACGAGAATATGGCGATGTTATGCCTGACAGCTTGCCAAAGTCTCTACCTCCGCGAAGGGAGATAGACCACGAGATTGAGTTGTTGCCTGGGGCAAAACCCCCTGCAAAGAACGCCTATCGCATGGCCCCGCCAGAGTTGGCGGAGCTGCGAAAACAGTTAGACGAGTTGTTGAGTGCAGGGTTTATCAGACCTGCCAAAGCTCCTTATGGAGCCCCTGTGCTGTTCCAAAAGAAGAAGGATGGAAGCCTCCGTATGTGTATCGATTACCGGGCCTTGAATAAACTCACAGTTCGGAACAAATATCCGCTACCCATAATCACCGACTTGTTCGACCGCCTCCATGGGGCCAAATACTTTTCAAAACTTGATCTCCGATCAGGATACTATCAAGTTCGTATTGCAGAAGGAGATGAGCCGAAAACCACATGCGTCACTAGATATGGGGCTTTTGAGTTCATGGTCATGCCTTTCGGTCTCACCAATGCCCCTGCCACCTTCTGTACTTTGATGAACCAGGTGTTCCACGAATATCTGGATAGATTTGTGGTGGTTTACCTGGACGACATCGTGGTCTATAGCCAGACCATGGAAGAACACCAAGTACACCTGCAGTTGGTCTTCGAAAAGTTGAGGCAGAGTCAACTGTATGTGAAGAGGGAGAAATGCTCCTTCGCCCAACAACGCATCAATTTTCTCGGGCATATGATCGAATGCGGTCGGATTGGGATGGAAGAAGGTAAGATTTCGGCCATCCGAGATTGGAAGGTTCCGACTTCTGTGACTGAATTACGGTCCTTCCTCGGGTTAGCAAATTACTACAGGCGATTCGTCGAAGGATTCTCGAGACGAGCGGAACCCTTGACGGAATTGTTAAAGAAGGATGTGAAATGGAGTTGGACTCCGAGGTGCGAAGAAGCTTTCAATGAATTAAAGAAAGCTATGATAAAAAGCCCGGTCCTCGGGATAGCGGATGTGACAAAACCTTTTGAGGTGGAAACAGATGCGTCAGATTTTGCATTAGGGGGCGTCCTCCTCCAAGGTGGCCACCCTATCGCCTACGAGAGCCGCAAGCTGAATGCGGCCGAAAGGAGGTATGCTGCCTCCGAGAAGGAGATGTTAGCCGTGGTCCATTGTCTAAGGGCCTGGAGACAGTACTTGTTGGGTGCAACGTTTGTTGTCAAGACCGACAACAGCTCGATCTGCCACTTCTTCACCCAACCTAAGTTATCATCGAAACAAGCTCGTTGGCAAGAATGCCTTGCCGAATTTGACTTCCAGTTCGAGCATAAATCAGGGCGAACCAATCAAGTCGCCGACGCCCTTAGCCGAAAGAGTGAACATGCGGCCCTGTGCATGTTAGCACACCTGAAAGCTAGTAGACTAAAAGGCTCAGTTCGTGAGTCCATCAGGGACCATTTGCAGAATGATCCGGGGGCCCAAGCCATAATCCAGCTGGCCAAAGAAGGGAAGACAAGACAGTTCTGGGTAGAGGAAGGCCTCCTATTCACCAGGGGTAACCGTCTGTATGTACCCCGAGCAGGGGGTTTGAGGAAGCTGTTGTTAGAAGAGTGCCACAACACTCGGTGGGCAAGTCATGCGGGTTGGCAGAGAACCTATGCATTGTTGAAGCAAGGTTACTACTGGCCGAACCTCCGCGACGATGTTATGCAGTTTACCAAGACCTGCCTTATTTGTCAACAAGACAAGGTTGAGCGAGCGAAGATAGCCGGGCTGTTAGAACCCCTGCCAATCCCAGTACGACCATGGGAGAGCGTCTCCCTCGATTTCATTACCCACTTGCCCAAGGTCGGGGATTTCGAAGCACTTCTCGTAGTGGTGGACAGATTCTCGAAATACGCGACATTTATCCCAACAATAAAGATGTGCTCAGCCGAAATGACGGCACAACTATTCTTTAAGAATGTTGTCAAGTTCTGGGGTGTCCCAGCGAGTATCGTGAGTGACAGAGATGGCAGATTCACAGGAACCTTCTGGACGGAGTTATTCCAAATGCTTGGCTCGAATTTAAATATCTCGTCGAGCTATCACCCTCAAACTGATGGGCAGACAGAACGGTTCAATAGCATGCTCGAGGAATACTTGCGTCATTTTATAGATGTCAGGCAAAAGTATTGGGTCGATATGCTTGATGTGGCACAGTTCAGCTTTAACTGTCAGAAGAGCTCGTCTACCGGAAAGACTCCTTTTGAGATAGTTAGTGGGAGACAACCACTCATGCCTCACATTGTGGACCATCCTTATGCGGGGAAGAGCCCTCAAGCGTTCAACTTCACGAAGGAGTGGAACCAAACTGCCGAGATGGCTCGGGCCTACTTGGAGAAGGCGTCTAGACGAATGAAGAAGTGGGCGGATCAGAAACGGCGACCCCTGGAGTTCCAAGCCGGAGATAAGGTGTTGATCAAACTGAGACCAGAACAGCTCCGATTTCGAAGTAAAAGAGATCAGCGTCTTGTGCAAAAGTATGAAGGGCCTGTTGAAGTAATCAAGAAGGTCGGTAAAGTATCATATCGGGTTCAACTGCCGCCGTGGATGAAGATTCACCCCGTCATTCACGTAAGCAATTTGAAACCCCATTATCCCGATCCAGATGATGTCGCTCGTAATCAGTCGGTCAGACCTCCAGTTACAATGTCCAACCCTGAAGATAGAGAAGTAGAAGAAGTTTTGGCGGAACGTACTCGTCGAGTGGGCAGACCGAGAAGAGATGTTCAGGAGTTTCTCGTCAAGTGGAAGGGACTGCCAGATGCAGAGATCAGTTTTGAACGTGTTGAAGATTTGCAACAAGATGCTGCCAAGGTTGTCGAGTTCGAACAGCGACGGTTGACAGGGACGTCAACCATTTAAGTGGGGGAGGATGTCACGGTCATGCTTGTCCAGGGCGTGTTGCCTATGGCCGCATTACCGTTCCGAACCCTATGTCATTTTCATAGTATGTATTTCATTATGTTTGTTTACCGCTTTCCTTTATCGCTTTCCTTTACTTTTCATTTCTTGTGACGGCGTAGCACTTTGTACGTGCAACCATGCCACTCTTGTAAAAGCTTATAATGTACTATATGCGAGTGAGACTAATCATCATACTTGCATACCCGAGAGTTGTAAGCTATAAAGCCGTTGTTGTCCCTATTATGCTTTCTAGCCTTACGACACATTCTTTTTCTCAAACATTCTTCTAAACTGTTTGCGAAAGCCCTTTCCTCTAAACCCGTTTCCCTCTAGAAACGGGGATAGTCGTTGCGAGAGGCACCCGGTGTGCCGAAGGTGATTTGAATCAGAGTTGGCTGACTTGTTCCTGAGCGAGGACAAGTGCCGCACAATCGTTTAGCAAAGTACGATTGTGACACTGGGCAACCGTGCACGCAGGGCAGGCATGCTGAACAGGCGCGCGCACGCCGCGCGCGGGGCCTGGCGTGCGCTGCGCATGCGACTTGCACACTGGATGGGGCGCACTGGGCTGACTGGGGTGCACACTCGGCTGTGTGCCTGGGTGCTCGGATGGGTGCTCGCCTGTGTCATGGCCGTGCGCCTGAGGCATGGGCGCTGCCCTTCGGCCATGGCAGCTTGTTGGGGCATGCTGGCATGTGTGTGGGACATGCTTGGGGGCTTGTTGGCCCTTTTTTCTTGACTCATTCTTGGCCTTGCTAGACAGTCTTGAGACAATTTAGCGCGATTTGTTAGACCATTTTGGCGGGGCGTGACAATAAGCTTCCTCTTTCTCTCTCTAAGAAGTTACAAAAATACAAATTACTCTCTCTAAGAAGTAAAAAAAAAATACTTTATCTCTAAGAATTTACAAAGATTGAAAGAATTTTGCATAAATATTGATGGGGAATAATCAAGATTTAGCAATTGCAAAAACTCCTATTTCTACTATTACTTAGATTGAAAGAATGCGATGTTGGCATCAGAGGCTGAAGAAGAATGGCTGGAAAAGAGAATGAGAGAAGACCACCGCGGAATAAAATTCATCTTATTTACGTTTATGTATGTAGGTCAGTAATGATTTAGTCCTTTTAATTTTTAATTTATAACAATTTAGTTTTTATAATTTCAAATTTAGAATAATTTAGTCCCTGTAGTTTAAATTTGCAACAACAATAATTTAGTCTTCATATTTTTAAATTTGTAACAATTAGTTTTATACTTTCAAATTTATAACAATTTAGTCCCTACCATGATAAATCTCATCAAAATTATGTGTCAATTTTTATTGTGTAATGATATAATCTTTATAGTTTATAAACAAACTTGATCCCTTTCAATTTATCAATTGAAATAGGTACGAAATTTAATTAAAAATTTAACAACGTTTTTTAGGATAGGAACTAAATTGTTATAAATTATAAAATATAGGGACTAAATTGTTATTTATTAAAGTTCATGACTTTATTGTTATTTTCTTTAAAGATAAGAGACTAAATCATTACAAATTAAAGCTTAGAGACGGGTGTATTTAGAATACATTTTCAAATGTTTAAAAAATAAGTCATTTTGAAACAAATTGGAGTGTTTGGCAACCGCTTAAAATAACTTTTGAAATACTTTTAGAGTGTATTTAAACACTTTTGATCAAAAAGAGTTTAAATAAAAATGATTATTTTGAAAAACATTTTTTATCCAGTCAATCCAAACGAATAAAGGCGTGTTTGGAATACCTTTTCAAATGTTTAATTTTAAAAATATGTCATGTTGAAATAAATACAAATATTTGGTAACTACGGAAAAAGTCAAAATAGATTTTGAAAGCTTTGATAAGAAGTGATTAAAATATTTTTATGGAAAAGTAATTTTTGCAAGAAAAAAAGTGATTTCAGTGTCTTTTATTTTAAAGTGGGTTTGGAATGTGTTTAATTTAAAAAATAAATCGAGAAAAATTGGAGTGTTTCGCAACTACTTAAAATAGATTTTGGAGTGTATTTTAAATTTCTTTATAAATTTTTTTTTAATAAAAATAAATATTTTCAAAAACATTTTTTTCTCAACTCAATCCAAACCGACATTTAATCACTCCTTATCAAAAGTGTTTAAATGAAAATGAATTTTTAAAAAACATTTATTTTTAAAATTAATTTAAACGGACCTTAAACTATATATGAAAAAAATCAATTTATACTCTCTAAATTTTGAGACTGTATCTAAATTATTAATTATATCATGTCAAGTTTATAATTGTATCAATTAAATTTCCGAATTTTCATAGTTGGGTATTTTACGAATTTTGAAGTTATAAATTGATTTTTTTAAAAAAGAGTTTAAACAAAATAAATAAATAAATCTCAAGCCGCCGACTGATCGCCATCGCAATGGCGCTGCCTGAGAAGGGAAAGACAAACGATAAATAACCTACACTGTCCCTCCTCAATTCTCTTCACCTCCAACACTTTCCGATCGAATTCTTGAAGTTCATGGCCGCCGAATTGTTGTTTTGGGCATTCATTACAGCTCTCCTTGCCTTAATCCGAAGAATTGGTTTGGCCATTCTCAACGGCCGTCGGAACCGGAAGCCAGCCGTCGGGTTCTTCCATCCCTACACCAACGACGGCGGAGGCGGTGAGAGAGTTCTGTGGTGCGCCGTCAAAGCTATTCAGGATGAAAACCCTAGCCTCGATTGCCTCATCTTCACCGGCGATCATGATGCTTCACCACAAAGCTTGATGGCTCGTGCCATCGATCGATTTGGCGTCAAACTTCATTTTCCACCCAAGGTGATTTCTTACTCTCTTTGATCTCGTCTCTCGAAAAGTAAACTGCCCATTTCAATCGTCGCCCCAGATGATGCATATTTCTAGAATATTCTAGTTTTTGAACCATTTCTGCAGTTGAATCTTCTTGAAGTTATTTGCTATACGATTTCCCCTCTTTTTGTTGCACTGAAATTATATCTGATTCATCGTTGTTGCAAGGAAATTTGATTGACTTGATTTACTTTGTTCTTCTGTTCGGTACTTCCATTGCCTAGGTTGTGCATCTTCATAAAAGGAAGTGGATTGAAGAAACTACTTATCCTCGCTTTACTATGATAGGTCAAAGTCTTGGCTCTATCTATCTCTCATGGGAGGCCTTATGCAAATTCACTCCTCTATATTATTTTGACACTAGTGGATATGCTTTTACTTATCCTCTTGCCCGGTTGTTTGGTTGCATTGTTGTTTGTTACACACATTATCCTACCATCAGCTTAGACATGCTATCTCGTGTTCGTGGGAGGAGCTCAATGTATAACAATAACGCCTTAATTGCTAGAAGGTCTGTTTCATAAGTTTACATTAGACTTAATTTCTGTTCTCTGATTGCTAACCTAGTTGTGCGCTTGTGATTGTTGTTTTTGAACCAAAAACACTTTTTCATTGATATATGAAAAGGAGAAAAATGTTCAAGGATACAAGTTCCCAACAGGAACGAAAAAAGACAATACAACTAAAAAGAAAGAGGCCCAAAAATTACAAGACGATAAAACAATGAAGATCAAAGAATAAAACAACTAAAACCACAACTGAAGTGGATTGTTACTTCTTGCTTCCTTGTGATTGTGTTTGTCGTATTGTTTTTCTTTTTCAAGGATTTAAGCAGTTTATCGCATAAGCTTTTGGTAAAACAGAAGTGGATTTTAACTTCTTGCTTCCTTGGGCTCCCAATTTAGCATTTCAACAGGGACATGACTGCTCATCTGTAGTCTAACAAATATGAACTTGTTGCTGCAACAATCTTATTCTCCACCTCAGTTATGCATGTTTCAAGTGCATCTAACATCCTTATTATTTGGTGATATTTTAGCCAATGTAATTGCATTTGTCTCATGGAGAACTTTCTAGCAAATATTGCATAATTTAGTGGTGTGTATAACAAGTTTTCTTTGTGGCAGCTCATGGCTTTCTCAGTGCAAAATTATCTATTATGTTCTCTTTAGCTGGATGTATGGATTTGTGGGCTCGTTTACACAACTTGCAATGGTCAATTCTTCATGGACTCAATCTCACATAAGAAGCCTCTGGAAAATTCCAAACCATATTAAGCGAGTCTATCCTCCATGTGATACTTCTGTATTACAGGTTTGTCTTTTGAAGAAATTCTGTTGGATTTTATTTGTTCCACTTAGTTTTTAGTTCTTTTTCTCTCTTTTCTCTACTGTTGGGTTCACTCCAACAATTGCATATAACAAGTTGTTATCTGCACAGGCACTTCCTTTAGAACGATCCACTAGGACTCCAATTATTATATCAGTTGCTCAATTTCGTCCAGAGAAGGTGGGCCTTCTTTTATGAACCTTATAATCCAAGGTACTAAAGTCCCATTGGCTCATTCTTAGAGCCTTCAGTAATTAGCAAGTCTTTGATGACTGAAATTGATCATCTCAGGCGCATTTACTTCAACTTGAGGCATTTTCAGTTGCCATCAAGAAATTAGATGCAAGTTCAGTGAGGCCTAAGCTCCAGTTTGTGGGAAGCTGTCGCAATAACTCAGATGAAGAAAGACTCCAAAATTTGAAAAACAAAGCTATTGAACTGAAGGTTGATGGGGATGTGGAATTCTACAAGAATTTAATGTATAGGTCAGTGTCTGCCTCTGAAGAACAGTTTCCTTAAGTATTGTTGTAGAAAGATTTTCATGCTCCCTTAATGTTAGTCGATTGGAACTCCTTTTTCTTTTTCTTTTTCTTTTTTTTTTCAAAATATTCTTAGCTTATACATAGGGACTGAGATGTTGATTTGAAATACTTGCTCAAATTAATTGACTGTCAATTTCCTGTTTCTTTTAGTTGCGCCATCTTGAGAGCACATTGGTCACTATCATAAGAAGAATATCTATGAAATGAAGGATGTATAAATTAAGTTTGATTAAAGGTGTGGAGGGTGGTCATGGTAATGTCTGGTCCTTGGTGAAGTTCCAAGTTTCTCTTTGGGCTTCAGTTTCGAAGACTTTTTGTAATTATCCTTTAGGTAGTATCTTACTTAGTTGGAACCCTTCTTTAAAAAGGCTTTGCGGGCTCTCTTTTTTTTTTTCGGCCCTTGTATTCTTTCATTCATTTTTTTCTCAATGAAAGCAGCTGTTTCAATAAACTTTAAAGAAAAAAAATAATTAAGTTTGATTAGCCAGCCAACCGTCTCTATGGCCATAAAATAAGAGAACTCCTAGCATACAAGTGAATGTTTCGCCTAGGATCTAAACACTCACTGGTAAAGGTCTATCCATATAACGACAATCATTAACAAGGACTCTTCTTGGACTCCGTTGGCATTTGAACCTCTTGTGATTAAATGAATTCTACTTCAAATACCAAAAGAAGGCTCATTACGATCTTTTATCATTAGCTGCTGATTGTGTTAATTCCTGATTTGGACTTCAAACTGCACACTCAACTGTAGATTGTGAACCAGTTCTATTTTCTATATAAGTTTTTGGAACTCTTGGACTCGTGCAGAGACTTGGTGGGACTTCTAGGAGGCGCTGTGGCGGGAATTCATTCCATGACGGATGAACATTTTGGAATAAGCGTGGTAGAGTACATGGCTGCAGGAGCAATCCCAATTGGTAGGAGACTTATTTTTAGTTCAATTTTATTTATTTTTCTTTCGGTTTAAAGATCTCAACCAAGGATGAAAATATCCATGGATATGTCGATATATCCGTAAATCGAAGGGTTCGATATCGATATTAAATATCCATAGATATCTCAACCTCTTTTATTAATGCTTGTAACACATAAAAATATCATCTATTTAGTCCAATATGAACAAGAATACTAATAACAATAGTCATAACTTAGTTTGGGAGTAAAAACAACTTAATTATTAATCTAAATAAATTTTATAAAATTCGTGATTTACAAAAATATCCGTTGATATCGATATTTTGTCGATATATCCGTCGATATATCCATAAAATTGAAATGTCGATATCAATATCGACATCGATATTTTAATCCTTGATCTCAACTGAATATTTGATGGGTTTATTAATGTGACCCATATTTCTCCTTTACTTTCAGCTCATAACTCTGCTGGACCAAAGATGGACATAGTTCTCGAAGAAGACGAACAACAAACTGGATTTCTCGCCACCAATGTGGATGAATATGCAGATGCTATTCTAAAGATTGTAAGAATGCCAGAAACTGAGAGACTCAAAATGGCTGCTGCAGCAAGGAGGCGTGCAGAGAGATTTTCTGATCTGAAGTTTTATGAAGATTTCAAGGCAGCCATCCGACCAGTTTTCGGCTCGGTTTCGAGGTGACAGGCAAGTGAGTAATTGCACTGAACACTGTAATTGATCTTCTTCTTTATACTAGTTTCTGAAGACTAATTAGAGGTAGGAGTACTTCCTTATGGTTGGTCTCTCTCTTGGTAACTTGACAAACTTTGAGAAAATAGGAACGAAAATCATATGGCTCTTAGGGCTTTTTTTTTTTTTTTTTTTTTTTTTTTTTTTTTTTTTTTTTTTAAGGTATAAATAGTTGACTCTCTTCAGAACCATTAACTCTCATACTAAATATAGTTCATTTTTCACTCCAATACTTGGCTTAGTTAATTTTAGGTTAAATTACAAATTTAGTCGAACCTGAATTGGTCTCTTTGAACGTTAGGTTTCTATTAGAATTAAGTGGTCTATCAGAGATAAAACTGTAAGTTAGGGTTCCATTAGAAATCAAATTCAAATATATATCTATAGATCAATTAATTTTTAAAAATTTTGAATTTGTCAAACCTATTAGATACATAATTGAAAATTAAGGAATCTATTAGCACAAAATAAAAAGTTTATAGATTATTAGACAATTTTTGTTAAGTTCATGGATCAAATAGATACAAACTTTAAAGTTCAAAGAAATTTAATCAAAATTTGAAGGTGAATAAATGGCGTGGTTATAAAAGCAGGTTCATACAAGGTGTAGAAAATGACATAAATGTCGAGCATCTGTAGTAATAGAACTTCAGTTTTAAGTGACTAAATTTTTAAATTTAACCAAAATTCTAAGTTGAATAAATGGTGTAGTTATGAAAGCAGATCCATACCATGCGGAAAAAAGGACCTGTAAATATCATATAGTGAATCGAACTTCGGGTTCTGCCACGTTCCTTTCCTAGCCATCCTCTCAAGAATCTAAAATTTAAACTCTTAAGGGTGTGTTTGGAATACATTTTCAAGTGTTTAATTTAAAAAATAAGTTATTTTGGAAAGACTTTGAGTGTTTGGCAACTACTAAAAATAAATTTTGAAGTAGATTTTAAATAGTTTTTATCAAAAGAGTTTAAATAAAAATAAATTTTTTTAAAAACATTTTTTTTCTCAAGTCAATCCAAACGAGTTATAAATGGCGTGAATATTTGTAGTATATTGTTGCATTAATCATACTATATCATTTTGATTGACGCAATATTTGAATGGTCGTACTTTGATAGACATAATCACCACACCACCGTTACGAAGATACAACAATTAAAACCCAAAACATAAAAAAATTAGCAACAAAATGTCACTAAATTAAATATAATATAAATAAGAAAAATTTTCATCGATAGAAAAAATGTCAAACTATTTACATAAAATAGCAAAAAAAAAAAAAAATATTGATGAATATTGATAGACTTCTATTAGTAATAGACTATTAGCGTCTATCACAACTATTTAAAAATTTTGTTATTTTGTGTAAATAGTTTCCTTATTTTTCTATTTTTAAAAATTTCTCTATAAATAATAGACATGTTAACTTGTTTTAAAATTATAAAATGTTTATTCACTAATTTAAATTTATTTTTTGAACTTTTTGTTTTTATAGTTTTTCTAGAAATTACATCGAAATTCCCATAAAATTAAGACTTTGATATTTCCGTCGACATCAACATTTTAGACCTTGAATGTATTACACTGCCCAAAATTTTCCCACATCAACCTTAAACCTAGAGTGACACTTATTCTGATCCTTGGATCCCTAAATAAACCACATTCAAGCTTATCTCATTACCGCGTGAGGGGGCACTGGAATCAGGCTCTCCTGAATTATTCTGTCCAAAGGATGTTGAGATCATTAGGAGCCTTCCCCTTTGTTCTCCCCTTCGGTCACATGGCTTTTTCTGGCGCTATGACAACAAAGAAATCTATTCTATCAAAAGTAGGTACAAGTTGGCATTGACTTTGTCTATGGATGCTTCTTCATCCTCCCGTCGTGATATGGAAAAGTTTTGGAAATCTCTGTGGACTTTATCTATCCCTCAAAAGACGAAGTTATTTTTCTAGCATGCTTGCCTCAATTCTCTCTCAACCTGTAATGCGTTGGCTAGTTGATCCATTGTGGAGTGCCAAGTTTGTCCGCTTTGTCATGGTGCTCCTGAGTTTAGTATTCATGCGCTCTAGTATTGTAAGGGAAGTAAACAATTTTGGTCTTTTTGGCCTCCTTGTTATTTCCCTTTTTAATATGCGCTATTTTGATGTCTCTTCTCTCTTTAGCAAAATGAGGTTTTAAACCCGTTAGAGGTCAAGATCTTTTCGCTCATTGCTTATTCAATCTAGCATCGACGAAACCTTCTTGTTTTCGATCAACACATCCCTTCTAATTTTGATCCTATTCATTGGGCATTGAATTTAGTTGAATCTATCGATCGCCAAAGTGTCATTCCTCAGGTCCTTAGTCTTCCTGTGTCTAAAAAGTTCAACTAATTTTAGACTACATCAACATTCTGATGCAACTATTCTTAATGGTGAGGTGGGGATTGGAGCCATTGTTCGTGACTCAAAGGGTGATATTTTGCTTGTTGTTGATAGACATTTTTCTTTAACAGGGTCGGTTGAGCTTGTTGAGGTCATAGCCATGTTTGAAGGTCTTTTTAGAGCTATTGAAGCTAATATTTCTCTCCTATGGGCTGAAACTAATTCACAAATCTTGTGGAACCTCTTAGTTAGGAGAAATTGATATGCAAATGAGATTCAAGTATTAATTGATTCTATTCGTGATCTTCACCATCGTGGATTCATTCACAGATTTCTGTTGGTTAACCGCCATTGTAACTCTGTTGCCCATGAGTTAGCTATCCATGCTCGAAGACTTTGTCATTCGGAGATTTTTCTTGAAGACATCCCTCCATGGGTGGATTCGGTCTTTTGTTTTGACAGGATTTGTTCTTAGCTGTTTTAATTTTTGTTGCTCTAAAATAAATTTGAAAAAAAAAAAAAAAAAAAAAAAAAAAAAAAAAAACTCTACATCTAGAGTGTAATACACGCGCCAAAATGGAGCGTGAATGGGAAAATCCACAATCCTCTTGATTCTGATTACAGCCCATCCACCATTATTTTACCCATAAGAGAGAAATATCAAGAAAGAGGAAACCATCGGCCATTGGAGGAGCTGCTCTCCTCTCTAAATCCTTCTCTATGGTTGGCCCTTAAAACCCACTTTCAGAAATGGCTGTTTCTCTCAATTTACTTACTGGCTTCAACTCAACGGTACTTCTCTCTTTACCCACTTCAATTTCTATGCAGCAATCTTCCTCTTCTTTCAAATTCCATTGTGTAATTTCTTCTTGTAATCTTCTCCTTTCGAGTACTGCATTCGCCTATCATCATCATTACTTCTTTTTGTCCATTTTGGTTGAAATCGGAGCTTTACACATCGAATTTATTGGGTTTTCTTCTTCGTTATTTAAGTGGTGGTGGTTCGGTTCAGAGTACTTGGTGTTGTTTTAGGTTTCTAATAGTTTTCTTTTGAGAAATCTGAAAGTTTGAAATGAAATTTTTCCGTTCTGTGCATTTGCAATTTCTAGCTTCCTCTTTGACGAATTTGTTTGTGTTCCTTTTTGTCCAAATTTTATAAATATGTATTGTATGACTCAAGAACTTTGAAACCCTCTGTTTTCCGGGGTGCCAAATATATATATATATGTGTGTGTGTTAAAAAAAAATCTTCATCGCCTAAAGAGAAACATATAATCTAACAAGGGACCGAACACTCTACAACTCCCCCAACAAGCAATAAGAAATGGCCCTTTGCCCTAAAAGGTGGATAGATAAGGAACTCGTCGGTTGTCCAAAAAAATCTCTGATGCATAATTATAAACTAAACATGTTCACATTGTAAAGTAACTCCACGTGGAGGGCGCATAATCATAACTTCAAAGGATATGATTCAGGTCTTCATTCTGCTTGTGTTTGAAATGGGCCTAATGAAGGTCACTTTATTGAAAGTCAATCCATTGTGTTTGGGGATGCTAATATTATAATGTAAGTTTTAATTATTATACGTAAATTGGAATACTACTCAAGCATCTGAACTATATAATTAGTGGTGGGCTTGAGGGTTTCTTGGCTAAATTGAGATGTGTGGTGGGAACAGCCAAATCATAGAAAGTTTCTATATAAATCTGAATATACGGAAACTGAAGTGTTGGAATTAGGATCTGAGAAGCCAATCATTAGCCCAATGAAGGAAAGTTCTCCTTGGAAATATATGGGGTGCCTCACTTAGAATGGCAGCACCAAAGCACTATCCTAGGGTGAGAGGGAACATTGCAAAGAGAAGTTGATTTCTCAGCTTAGTCCTGTAACCCCTTTCAATGGTTTCATAAAATAGATTCGTCGTTTCGTTTCTATCTTTGAAGGACTAGTGATGGTAGAGATTATATTGTCTTTCATTGCTATGATAAACTTGAAAAGACATGTAAGATCAAGTACTGGGTGGTCGTCGAATCGTCACTGGATTTGAAAAATAGATGAATCTAATATGTAACAGCATAAGTCATACACAATGTTATGAGTCTATGACAATAGGAAAGACAAGAATGCGAATTGATAAACAAAACAAAAAAGTAAAGGCACAAAGATTGGTAACCCAGCTCAGTGCAATATCACCTACGTTTGGGGGCAGTGTGCCCGTTAGAAAGAGTTCAGTGATTACGATGAAGTAGTTATATGTTAAAGATCTTCTCCAAGGACTCTCATACACCCTACTCTTAGTGAATAATTTAAGTTCCCCTAAGCTTGAGATTCCCTCTCTTGTTACACTAACACTCTTTCCACATCTTGTTTGAAACACACTTCAAATAATTTATTTAAGCTGTCCTAAGTATGAGATCCCCACAACATAAACACACTTAGACTCCTCTAAGTGTACAATAATCTTGTATTTGTGTACTGAAGCAACCAATAGGAGCAGACTTCTACAGCCAAGCCTTTCAAAACACTTGGCAACATCTTCCCAGAAAGTTCTATATCTCAGGGCTCTCACACTACAAACTTTTTATCCAAAAGAGGGGCTAACCCTAAAACAAGGTAAACAACCTTATATATATGAGCAGCTATGAAGATAACAACAGAAACGAAAAATATCTTCATCAAGAAAAAGAATGGAAAGTTGCTCCTGCGAATCAAAAAGACAAATAAGGAAAAAAAAAATCTTTCCAAACAAAGATTGCTTAGACGACAATAGAGCTCCTGACAAACCCAGGAACAAACTGCACAACATTTTGTCTGTAACAAAAAATTCAGCCAACTCAAGTGCAATAAGAGGATCCATCAAATACCTTGAAGCTTTCTCTCATGCCTTCTCATTTCTACTTTTTCAGCTACTGATTACTTTATTATATATCAACTGAATTCAATTTGATCTTGGTGATTGTGGTTTCCTTAATTATGTGTATTGATGTTCATCAGAAGTTGCAAGTCACTTACAAGAACGTTTCACGATTCTCATTTTCGAAGGTCAGAAAATCGACGTCCTTCTGTGGGACGTATGGCACAATGAGAGGAATTGCAAAGGAGAGAAGACCAGGATTGTCTTTCTCACTTGCAGCTACAGGCAGCAACCAGGTAGACACAGACACCAATGAGAAGGGTTCTGGAATTACTGGAAGAACTCTTTCTAATGACAATTCCTCAGCTTCGAGTCAATCACCTTCAGATGCTTCAGCAGAGAATGGAATCTCTCAACTCAATGTTACCAATGAGTCTTCTTCTCAATCACCTGAGGCTTCCAACGGACAAGTATTGTCTTCAGAACAGAATGTAGATACAGGTTCATCACCTGATTTACAATCCACAAAAAAATCTCCATTAACTGCAAGAGAAAGACTAAGGGCAGCTCGTGTTCTTAACCGTTACAACGAATCAAAGACCTCCAAGTCTGACATGGGCAGCAAAGTATTGGAAGCGATACGAGAGAGTGATCGTGGGAAGAAAAGGTCGAGGCTTCCAGAAGCGCCTACTAATTTGTTCGATGATAGCAAGCGAGGGATGCCAAAACCAGGCTGGACGTTTCAGTTCCCGGGCGGTTCGGATCTTTTTGTCATTGCCTTTTCGTTCGTTTTCATTAGTACAGTGATGTTTGCTACCACCTACATTGTGTGGAAAGTTGGTGCAATTCATTTTAATGAGTACTGAAGTGGACTGCAAAGAGGTCAATCTCTCAAAAAGCTGCCCCCTATCCTGCTAGAAATAGTTCTTTGATCTTCTTTTGCTATATGGTACACTTGGATGCTCATCTTTTGCTAGATGCCATACTCAGTAATGCTTGCATAGTCTTGAATGTACAAAAGCTTTTTGCTCAACATTTTGATTAGTGTAATATTGATTTTGTTTTTGAATCTTTGGACTCGTTTGATATCATTTGGAAAATTATGTAAAAATAAGTTGCAGATTAGATTATCGTTTTGATTCCTTATCTCAAGGAGTTTATGGATAGTACAAAGACTATATTTAAACATTTAATAGTAGAGGGACTAAAATGAAACAAACTCCAAAGCCTAGGACCAAGATGGTTTTTTAACTAAAAAAACAATTATTTGGTCCTTATCATGTTACTTTTCTACCTTAAATATGTTTTGCTTAATGCTCGTCTCTAACTTATTTGGTTTGAAACTATGCTCGTATTTACATGTGAGTATATATAATCAAAGTTACGTCATTAATTTGTTAAAAGTACAATAAAAGTAAGAATTAAAATAGTTATTCTTTTATATCATAGACGAAATAGATATTTTAAAAGTTTAGGGATCAAAATAGAACAAATTTGAAAGTTCATCGACTAAAAAGACATTTTGAAAGTTTAATGACCAATATAGAATAAATTGAAAAATTTGAGACCAAAATAAGATTTAGATCTTTTACAAATTAACATATTATTATTTAATCCTAGTGAAATTGCCTATAAGGGTTGTTTCCAAATGTAGTAAAATAAGCCAACTTATTTACAAATATAACAAAATGTCATTGTCTATCAATAATAGACAGTGATAGATATGAATAGACTACTATTATCCATCGGTGATAGACACGGATAAATGTCTATTTGTGTCTATCACTATCTATAACTGATAGATAGTGTGATATTTTGTCATCTTTGAAAATAGTTTCAGCAGTTTTGTTATTTAAAACAATTTCCCTAACTATAAACTACACATTCTATTATTAATGAACTTCAATTAGTTATTTTACTATTATTGTTGTTATTATTTTGGTTAAATTACAAGTTTAGTCTATGAATTTTCAAGTTTGTATCTATTTGGTTCTAAAATTTTTAAGAGTATCTAGTAGGTTCTTAAACTTTCAAGTATGTGTTTCTTTAGTCTTTGAAGCTTCAAAAATATTTAATAAGTTATTGAAGTTTCAATTTTGTATACATTAGGTTCTTGAAATTTCAATTTTATATCTAATAGGTCTTTATTCAACATTTTTTTTAAAAATTCATAGATCTACTAAATATTAACTTGAATATTTAGAGTCTTATTAGACATAAAATTCAATTTAAATATAATTGATCAATTAATTTTTAGAATTTTTCAGTATTTCTAAAACCTATTAGACATAAATGGAAAGTTTAACTACCTATTACACACTTTTTTTTATATATATTATTAACCTTCTACAAACTTGAAAGTTGATATAAACAACTTATACTTTTAACTTTATTTTTAAGTGAGATTTGACATCAAACAGCCATTAGCTCATGAAAGCTTTTGCTTTTTAGTTGAGTTTCATTCCTTCAAGTAATTTCATCGTCTTTTATAGGCCTTTCCTATTCTATGAACCCTATATATATATATATATAAATATTTTGAGGCAGAAAATAGATATAAACAAGTTCACAAAAACCAGCCCCAACTATTCCCTTAATTCCTCATTGATGATAAGAGAAGAATACAATTTGAAAAACTTCTATTTGCATCAAACAACAATCTAAAGAAGATGTCAAATCTACGATCGAATAGCATTTTTGTTATCACATGGAGCTTAACTTAAAGGTAATGGGCATGGTCTTCTTCCTTAGAGGTCGAACGTTCGATCTCCCATCCTCCAGTTGTTGTACTCAAAAAAAAAAAAAAAAAGTAATAATTTTGTTCGCTCTCAAATATGACAAAATAAGGTTGGTTTTTGCAAACCTTAAGGACATATTTAGTAGACAATCTGAAAATAGAAATTTAAAAACAATAGATTCGATAAAAAAAAAAAAAAATAGTTCTATTTACAGATATGTTTCCTAGCATATTCAAAATTGGATTCAACTTTAATAATTATTTTAAATGTGTTTGATACTCTATCTATAAACTATAAAACTAGTTGTAGACTTGTAGTTACCACTAAATATTAATTTGAATATAAATTATTATTAATTAATTTACAAACATGTTTTATGTTCTAAATATTTTTATCTTTTTTTAATATAATTTTACATTTTAAAATTTTAAATTCAAAATCTTAGATGCATTGAAAACATCAAAGGTTGTTTTAGAATTTACACGATTTGATCATAAAATCCAAAAATATTTTTCAAATATTTTTGGTTTATTCTTCTTATACTATATTAAGAAAACCAATAATTAGAATTTATTTTAGCTTTTTTAAAATTATTTTAAATTTAAAACAGGATTTGAAAAAATATCTTTTATTTGTTATAAATTAACTTTATAATATGAAAACGTTATTTTGGAGTTACAAAAAAAAATATATTTGAAAATAAATAATATTTAAGAGTTTTTAAAAACACACATAAAAACAATTATTCAAAGAAAATTATATTCTTTGTTTTTTTATTCTCTACTAATTCTAGAAATTGTCTTATGAACAAGTTTTCTTTTCTCCATTCCCCATTGATCTCCTCGTGAGGATCTCTCTCAAAACTCAATATTGTTTTTAGTTCAACAACCATTGATTTTTAAAATACTAATTCGTATCTTATTTATTGAACTACTCGGATTAAAAGTCATTATCCAAGAAATCAATATTGAACTAAGACAGTATAATTCAATTATAAGTTTCGATATATATCGGCCTCAAGTCCACCACTATATCAAAATTGTTCATGTCATTGACAATCCTAAGCTTCTTTCAAAGTCTCTTTTAAAGTATGTAAAGTTCATGCTCGCCGAAGAAAGACCCTTTGGAGTTTGAATCGAAGACTTCAATTTGTTGTTTTCTGTTTTCGGTTTTTTTTTTTTTTTTTTTTTCTTTCTATTTGTTCTTTTTTATTTTTTGTTCCTAAATTTTTATTTTAAAAAATTTGAAAGATTCTTTTTGAAAGAATTAATGAATAATAGTGAATTAAAGTGGGATGACCTAACTAATTAGTAACCACTATCCAACTAATAGTCAAGTCATAACCACCAAACCCAATTAATCAGCCAACAATTATCCTATTTAAGATATATGTTAGGAAGACAAAAGGCAATTTCAATTTGCACAACTTATATACGCTCTCTGTTTTTGTTTTAATTATTTCTTATTATGACGTTTTAAGTTCGGATTTATGAAGCCTATATGTGGAAAATCTGAATTTTCATAATATGCCTTTTAATTTTACATAGGGTTAGAATATTTTTTTAAAAGAAAAAAGAAAAAAAAACCCAGAAAGCTAGTATACAATATAAAATATGAGTTATTATGTAGTTTAGGGGATTATCCCCTAGGTCATAGTTTAGGATAAATAAATCACAAATATCAAACATATAATTAACTACTACTCAATATTTTGGAATAGTTAAAACTACTGAGTAAATTATCAATAACTATGGTTGTGAGAAATCTTGTTGAAAGTTCAATTGTTGGTGAAAAAGATTGGAGTTTTTAAAACAAAAAAAAAATGAGTTTTTTTTGGAAAAATGAGAATCCCACATTGCTTAGTTTAGCATTGGGATCTCACTTTATTTACCATTCCCTTTAGTGATGGGCTTGGGCCCCAGAGGTACCCATGTCTTGGAAAGGGTTTGGTTTCTTCTCTTAAAGAGAGCGTCCGTTCAATGATTGACAAGAGATAATGTTCAACTAACACCCACCGATGTCGATCACTTTGTTAATGGCAAATTGCAAAGAAGATTTTGCATATAGTTTGGCTAAGCAAAGAGGGTGAATATGAATATCTAGCAAAAGAGACCAAGTCCCTTAACCACAATGTGTAGCCATTTATGGCTAATAGGATTCCTAACCTATTCAAAAAAATTTAAAAATTAGTTGATGTATTGAATTTAAATTTAAATTTTAATGTTTAATGAAATTGTAAATTTTCACTTGCTTAGTAGATCCATTAATTTTAAGAAATATTGAACTGATCAATTGCCTATTGGACACAAAATTAAAACAAAATTAAAAGTTAAGCTCCTACTGAATAACGATTTTGTTTTTAGTTTTCTATTTTTTTAATTTGACGCTTGTTTTTTTCTAATCAATATAATTTTCACCTTTGTTATAAAAATATTAGAATTTCTAGTCAAATTCTAAAATTAAAAAAATAAAAAATCTAAAAACTACTTTCTTTAATTTAAAATTTTTTGCTTGATTTTTTTAAAACAATAGTAGAAAGTAGGTAACAAAACATAAAAACTTAATGGTTAAAATACTATTTTGATCCTTGTACTTAGAAATTTATTATACTTTAGTCTATGTACTTCCAAATATCCAATTTTAATCTATATACTTTCAATAAATCTAAATTTATTCCCTAACTCCCTATTGTTTGTTTATTGTTATTTTTTTCAAAAAAAATTTATAATTTATTAGCATTTTTACTGTAAATTTTCAAAATATATTATATTTCTTCATTAACTTTAAATAACTAAATTTAAGATTTATTAAAATTAAAGAAACTAAAATTAGACATTTAAAAATAATTGAATAAATTTTAAAATACAATCATCAAAATAATATTTTAACCAAATATAATTTTTTAAAAATCAAAGAGTTATCCAAACTTAACTTTTGAAGTGTAAGTTTTTTTTTTTTTTTTTTGAATAATATTATTTTCCGTGTTTAAATTTGGATAGTAGTAGAAGAATACAAGTAAGAACTTAGAAAGCAGTTAGCGAGCGTCCAAGAAGCCCACGCATGTAATTGAACGTTATTCACTACAACAGTGTGCCGTTTCGGTGACACCGCTAACTCTGACTTGGCAGTTCCCTATGTAACGGATAGCCGTTACGTACTGCCGTTACTTCCCTCATCCAAATCTCTCTTTCCACCTACTCCATTTTTTTTTATTTCTTTTCCATTTCATTTTAATACCTAAATAAATATAATTTTTTTTTATTTTACTTCGTAAACTTTTTAAAATCATACATTTTGATCCTCCGAATTTTAAAATTTCAACTATCATCCTTCAAGTTTTTTTTTTTTTTTTTAAAAAAAAAATCGCTATTTTAGTTCTTGTCATGCCTTTTAATAGCTCACCTCTCTATCTACCAATGTGTTTTTGTTCACATACATTTGAAGGTACAATATACTTGTTAAAACAATTTACTCATGTTGATTGAGGGAATTAGAGTAGGAAAGTTTAGAGATTATAATGAAATAAACAAAATAATTGAAAACCGAAAAACTAAAAGTATAGGAATCTAAATAAAAATAAAAAGTTAAACTAGATAATTAAAAAGTTTAGAGACCAAAATAAAATAAACTTTTAAACGTATAAACTAAGATCTCATTTTGTAACCATTTTGTTTTTTATTTTTATTTTTAAAAATTAAATTTATTTCCTCCATTCTCATTTCTTACGTTCTCCAAAAACAAAAACAAGTTTTTAAAAGTTGTTTTTTTTAGTTTTTCAAATTTTGGCTTGGTTTTTTATATCATTGATAAAAAGTAGATAACAAAAGAATAAATTTGAGGGTGAAAGTAGTGTTTATAGGCTTAATTTTCAAATTTTATAAGAAAAATATTAAAAAACACTAAATTTTTTTTTTTTTTTTTTTTTTTTTTTTTTTTTGAGAAAAATCAACTATAAACTACAAATTTTATTATTAAAAGTTTAGGACAAAATAAAACAAATCAAAAGGTACAGGGACCTTTAACGAAAACTAAAGTAAACGAAAGCAAGAAAGAAACAAACGCGGTTTGGTGTGTGATTGTTAGAAGTGGAAGTAGTGAGAAAGTCGTTATTTAAAGTAGCGGTTTTACGGTTCATGCCCAACAACCCTGTTTGGAAACGGTTAGAGAATCCCCTCTTTTTCCCATTTATTTCTCTCCTCTTTCTTCTTCTTCTTCTTCTTCTTCTTCTCTTCTTCTTCAGTTAACTTCAAACCCTAAAACTCCCAAAATCAAATGACTCAATTCCTCTGTTCCTATTCCTCTTCTTTCAATTCCTAAAAACAGAACCCTAAATTCCAAAATCCACCATGGTTTTGATCGGAATCGCTCTCCCAAATCACAACAATCATACAAATAGTAACAGTACTAATAATAATCGAGTTAAGGGATCATGGAGTCCTCAAGAGGACGCTACCTTAATCAAATTGGTTGAACAACACGGCCCTAGAAACTGGTCCTTGATCAGCACTGGAATTCCTGGCCGCTCCGGAAAATCCTGCCGTTTACGCTGGTGTAATCAGCTCAGTCCGGCGGTTCAGCATCGTCCATTCACACCGGCGGAAGACGCTGTGATCGTTCAAGCGCACGCTGTTCACGGTAACAAGTGGTCTACCATTGCTCGCTTATTGCCTGGTCGGACCGACAATGCGATTAAGAATCATTGGAATTCGACGCTCAGGCGCCGTCGCGAGGCCGATTTTTCGTCTGATTCGACAGCGTTTTTGAAGCGGCCAAGTTACGAAGTTTCTAGATCGGCGTCGGATGATGATGATAATGATGATGATGATTCGGAAGCTTCGTTGAAACGTATGTGCTTTGAGCGGAACGGAGGAGGAGGAGGACCGGAGACGTCGCTGAGACTGTCGCTGCCGGGAGAGGTCGTGGTACCGGCGGCGGTGGATGTGAAAGTGAAGGAGGAGGTGACGATGGAGAGCGAAAAGAAAGACGGACGGCGACGCGTGACGGCGGAGGAGGAGAAAGGGAATCGGAAAAGGGAGGTGGATGAGAGTTGTTTGGCAACGATAATGCAGAGGATGATAGCCCAGGAGGTTAGAAATTACATAGACAGTTTACGGGCCCATGGTGGGCTTGGGATTGGGCCTGGAATTGGGCCTGGGCTGGATCCTACAGTCCAAGAGACTCCATAGAGTAATTTCCCTTTTCCTATCCAATCTTCGGTTGGTTGATTTATTGGGATCAGATTAAAACAACATATGATAAGAAGAAGAAGAAAAATTCATTTTTCTTATGCTGTTCAGATTTTAGTGTTTGGATAAAGAGAAAATGAGAAGCTGTGGACTAGAATGGGCAGTTAGATTTTAGTTTAAATGGGTTTGGTGTTAAAATAATTGAATTTTTTTTTTTTTTTGTTACATAGCGAAAAAAAAAATGAACCCCAAAGATTTAGGGTATGAAGTTCATATGTGTGGGGTTGTTTGTTTATTTCTTGGTTCAATTATGAGGTTTCAGATTTGCTTGTTCTATGTTAATTAAAGGGTCATTAGAATTTAATTGGAAGTGTCATTGTGTTGGCAACTTGGCAATTCTTCTTGCAATGACACTCTCTTGTGAATTAAAAAAAAAAATGTAATCAAATATGCTCTTTATATTAGTTTTGTTGATTTAGTTGGTTTTGATTCTGATCTTGTTCCCTCTGTTATTGAAAACAATTGGATTCTATAGTTTTAAGATTTTCAATGATTTTCTTGAAGAAAATGATATATTGTGCTATTTAGATAACTTCATTGAAGAAATGAATAAATCAATGATGATAGCACCCGTGATTGAATGAGGATAATCCTCAATCTAATGAGACCTAATTCAAATTGGGCGTTGGCCCATTAAAATGTCTTAGAAGGAGTTTTGTCTCCACAGAACCCAACAAGGGAGATAAATGACAGTGAAACCTCATTCTGGAACTGTATTTACACTCAATGTAATGTTGTGTGTATTTATACCAACTAGTTGTGAACCACCTCTCATTTGAATTGAGAAAATGAGTTTCGAGATCTACAAATTTTTCTACTTCCCTTGTGGTTTCATATGGCATGAATTGGCATGAATTTCAATTTCGACTGGATGGTTACACAGTGGACACTCTCCTCTTTCAATAACACTTTACTTCACTTTTTAATAGGAATATTCAAATGACCTGACAACTTGAACAATTTTGACTACCCAACCCAAACTGTAAGGGTTCAAGAAAGTGATAGGCTCCAAACGTTATAAAAAGAGCAAAGCCTTTGGTTTCAAATTATCCCAATTTGGAGCACTTTAAGCTTGGTATACTAACTAAGTTGAGTTGTGTGAGTGGTATAATACTTTGAGATAGTGCTTTCTTTGTAATTGGGATCGGGGAGAGATTTGTGTGATTGTAATAATTTTCACGTTCTGAATATTTTCTCTCTCGTGAATATTTTCTCCTACTTAAGAAATGTATTTGCTGACCTTTCATTCAATAAGAAAGATAAGGAGAAATTTATTGATCTCACCTGACTTCTCTCAGAAATTGATATGGTATTAGAGCCTTCACCATGGCTAGCGCTTCTACTTCTACTTCAACTGATGATCCTTCAAAGGAAACAACCCAAGGTGTAACAGAAACAAAAATAGAAGTTGCTAAAAGAAACAGCTACCAAGTTTGTTCGGAAACCCAATCAGCTGGAAATCCAATTTTCACCAATCTCCTAAATTAAGTGACCTCAATCAAACTTGATAGAGGTAATTTCTTGCTATGGCAGAACATTGTTCTTCCGATCCTTACAAGTTACAAACTTGAAGGTCATCTATGCAGAAAAACACGAGCGTCTGAGATGTCGATTATCTTGCCTCCATCAAAAGATGAACCTGAAGGGCTTTTAATTTGAAGCATATTTTAGTTGGTGATGGAAGAAAAGTACATATTACTTCCTTAGGAACACCCTTTCTGCATTCTAAACATGGGAAGCTTATCTTAAAAGAGAAAGAAAAATTGATTAGTGTTTCCAAATTAACACAAGACAACAATATGATAGTTAAGTTTCATGGTATGTTTTGTTTTGTAAAGGAAAAGAACAACTTGGAAATGGATTGTATAGACTGCTTGATGTAAAAAAAGCCTCTAATGTGAAGCTAGAAATAAGGAACCTCAAGGACAAGCCTACATAATAGCAACCACTATCATGCAGATTGGGAAGAAAAGTGCAAAAAGGGATTTGATTAACTTTGTTAGTTATGCTCTTTTGTCTTGTACTATGAATGTGGCACCAACGAATAGGTCATCCATCTCAATCCAATCCTAAAATAGTGTAAAGCTTACATTAAAAGTAATGATAAAAAAAATCCTTTTGTGAGGCTTGTAAATTTGGAAAGTCACATAAACTTCCATTTAAATCTTCTAATGGAGCTGTAAAAGTGCTAGATTTAGTTTATACTGATTTATGGGGACCAACCCTAGGTTAATCTATCAATGGATATAATTATTATATTGTTTTCTTGAATGACTACACTAGATACACTTGGATATTTTCACTAAAAACTAAAGGTGAACCCTTTGTAACTTTCAAGCAATTACAAATACAAGTTGAAAAACAACATGGCAGTACCATAAAAACCATTAGATGTAATGGTGGAGGTGAATTCAAATCATTCTTACAATCTGGTAAAGAAAAGGGTATAGAGATTCAAATTTATTGTTCTATATACATCAGTACAAAATGGAAGAATTGAGAGAGAGCATAGACATGTTGTGGAAATAGGTTTAGCACTTCTTGCTCAAGCTCAAATGCCCTTACACTATCTCACGACATGTGTACTTTAGTGAGATGGAATTTCCCAATAACATGGTTGTTACGGAATTGCAAATAAATAATAAAAAAAACGTAAAATAAGAGAGAATCGGCATACAAATTTACATAATTCACTAACAATGTGTTATCTATGTCCACGGACAGAGTGAGAACAATTTTTTTTAGAGTATCACAGAATACAGAATAGTGGGGCCTCTAGGGTTCGAAAGTTTATATAGCGCACTTCTCTAAATCTTAGGGTCATAATTGTAAATAATCAAATATGTCAAATACGAGACCCCGTGCTTAGTCGTTCAAAGCACCAAATAACAGATTCAAAACATTCCAATAAATATTTTCTCATAATTGTAGGACTCCGTCTTCATCAGAAACATCAGTTCTTTCTTGGTTGTCATTACTTTCAGATGCTTCTCATATTGATTCTAACCCAGTCCACACCCACCTACTGCCATAAACTCTCCATTCATCTACCAATATCTCCACCCCTTTATAAATCCTCCTATTGCCACTTATATTGATTTGTCTCCACCCTCCAACCCATTTTTGCAGCCCATTTTCCCTAGCTCATCTCCTCAGACCACTCCTAGTCTAATTTTATAGAACTTGCATCCATGACTAGCCGTGCCAAATCTAGCATCTCTCGATAGAAACTCCCCTTCACTAACCCTTCCCAATTATCTTCTACTTCTAATTGGTCTACTATTGAGCCATCTACCTTTGTTGAGGTTGTTTCTTGTCCTCAATGGCAACTTGCGATGAAAGAAAAGTTTTAAGCCTTGCAACATAATCACACTTGGAAATAAGTTCCCTTCCCTCACTCTCCCTCCCTCTCCCTCTCCCTCTCCCTCTCACAACCTTGTTCATACCAAAAGGATGTATAAAATTAAACGTGATGTTGATGAATATGTTTAACGTTATAAAGCCCAACTATTTGCCAAGGGCTATCCTCAACAACCTAGTATTGACTATGGAGAAACCTATAGTCTTGTTATCAAACCTTCATCCATAAGAGTTGTTTTAACTCTTGTCGTATCACTCCAATGGTCTATTCGCCAGCTCGATATCAACAATGTTTAAGTTTTTATTCCAAGTTTTTATTTTTATTTTTAATAATTAATTTAAATGATTAATATGCTATTTATACTTGATGAGAAGTTATAGATTTTTTACTCAACAAAAATAACATAAGCGTGTAATTGGTTGATAAACTTTTGTTTTTCAATAATAATTTTAAGTAAATAACACTACACTCATTCTAAAAGAACAATAAAAAAAGGAAAATAGTAAGAAAAAAATTAAGACATTAGCTATACACATACTTTAAGATAGATTTGCTTACTTATTAGATAAACACTAATATTCAACTTCGTTAAAGTGAAGTTGTAAAGTTAAGTAGCAAAGCCTATAATCCATACATTTACCCCAAAAAAATCTAAAATCTGAAATCTTGATCATACACATGCATCTCTTGCAACTTGAATATAACAAACACCAACATCTTAAGATGCTTCAAAAATTAAAAGTGCTTTAAGAGCAATAAATTGAGAGAACAAAAATACGGAAAGAATGAAACTCAAGTGTAGTGTTGGTGAAAAATGTTAAAAAGAAAAACTCCCTTTTATAATAGTTGAAGGTGAGAATTACAAAAACTTTTTTGAATTCTACAACTTTTAAAACTCCAATATTAATTATAATTAAAGTAAAAAAAAATAAACATTTTAAGTGAAAAAAACTTTTTACATTCCAATATTACCATATTAATTATATATTTATGGATTAATTAATTAATTTAGTATTTATATTTAATCGATGATGACATATTGTGTAAATAAGTAAAATAAAGAATGGACAAAAGAGTACAAAAAAGTTTTTTCAAAATTCTCACCCTTTAGTATTTATATTTAACTGATGATGGCATATTATGTAAATAAGTAAAATAAAGAATGGACAGAAGAGTCTAAAAAAACAATTTCCAAGATTCTCACCCTTTAATATATAATAGATTTAAGAGTGTAAATATGAGACTAGAAAGATGGCTTAGATTTTATGTGTCAAATAGCAAACATAATTAATCACATATATAAATATATGAATAAAATAAAAAATTATAATTATCTATTTTTTAAAATAATTTTTTCATGAAAATGACTTGATTCAAACCTTGTCTTTTTAGGTATTAAGGGTAAAATCTAAAACTCTATAAAATAAACAAACAAATTCAAAATCATAGATCATTCTATATATTTAGCATTAGAATGGGTGTTTGAAATTAGTTAAAATAAAATTTGACAAAAGATGAGTAGTGTGCATTAGCATTTCTTTTATAGAATTTTAAAAATATATTCAGAAAATGTCTTTTCATTTACATGTAAATTATTATTATTAATATTTAACTAATTTCAATAAAAATTAACAAAATTAACATTTAAGGATTAAATTTGAAATTTATTAAAAGTAGTAGGAATTACATCGACTAAATTTAAATATTTAGAAGTATAGAGACTAATGAAACTAAATCTAAACTATGAGGAGATATTTGGTTTAAGATTTTATAGATGTCTGAGAAGAGGATGCCTGTAAATAAGATGTTTGAGAATCAAAGATGATTGTGCTGATTGTGCATGAGAAATGTTATTAGAATTTTGTAAACAAAAATTATGTTAATATTTAATTTAAAGAAATTTTTAAAAATAGAAAAATAAGGAAAACTATTTACACAAAATAGCAAAATTTTTAGATAGTTGTGATAGACGCGGTTAGAAGGATCTATCGATGATAGAAATGTTAGAAATCTATCCCTAATAGATGAAGTCTATCAATGTCTATCAGTTTTTTTTTTTCTTTTTTGCTATTTTCTGTAAATAGTTTGACTTTTTTTATCCGTGAAAGTTTTTCTTTAATTTATGAAATTATGCATGACAATCTTATATAACCGTAATATATTAATTCATTAAAGAATAAATAATAATTTTAATTATGAATATTTAATAATTGAGTAATTTATAATTAAAATTAACCAATTAATATATTTAATAAATATCAATTAATTATAATCTAATGCTTAATTATTTTTCTAATTAATTAAGTTCAACATTAGTAATTTTAATTTTAATCAAATAATATAATAAATTATATTTTAAAAAACCATATATTATATAAAAAGTGAAAAATTGAGATAAAATATGACATATTAACAAAGAATACTAATAAATAATATTATTTTTTTATAAATATGATACGCTAATAATGAATGAAGTAATAAAAGTTAATCACAATAAATAATTAATTGATTATAAATAAATAATAATGCTTATATATATCAAATTAAATTAATTATATTGTTATTAATAAAAATAATAAGTAGTCAATTGTTATTATTAAAAAATAAATTTTTGTACTAATTAAATTTAACTAATTTTAGTTTACTAATTAAATATATTTAGATGGTTTTTATTTAGATGGGTTTTAGCTAATTAATTAATAAGTTATGTAAATAAATAATCGCATTGGTTTATTGTAAAAGTTAAGTAAATATTGTAATAGATTATTATTAATGTATTAAAACAAATATTTATGTTAATTTTGTTAAATTAATATCAATTAATTAATTAATCAATTAACTATATTTAAAATGAAATTATATATAAAATGAAAAACATAAAAAGAGTGAGAAAAGAGAAAATCCACATTTTTAGAAGGGAATAAAAAACTCTTGTCTGTGAAATGAGGTTACCTAGGAATTGTTTATTCCCAGGCAAAGTATTAAAAAATGAGGATGTTTGTTTCAAGGGTTGGGATTGGTTGGCTTAGTCATCCTATATCATTTCCCATGAGTTTGAATAGTAAACATTATTCAAACCCTACTATTCAAACCCATGGGTACCCTTTTTTTCCTAATTTAATTTAGGAACTTCGCCGGCCAACTTCCACAACCTCCGGTGACCACCTCCGACCAAACTCCGGCAACTGCCAGCAGCCAATCTCCACCCCTTCCTCCCCATACGCCGGCGAACTTCCCGCCACCAACTCCACCGACTGACCTCCGACGACCGCCGCAGGCCAACTTTGAAAAACATTAATAAAACACTCCTAGTATATAACAAACCAAACAAACTTAAAAACACTCTAAAAAAAGAGTTGCCAAACACATGTGTGTTTTTATTTTAAGGAGTTTTCATCAAAAGTATTTAAATAAAATGAATTTTTGAAAAACTTTTTTTTTCTAAGTCATTCTAAACATGTCATTAAGTTACAATTGTATAATTAGGTATATTTATTTAGGCTATATGTGTAGAAAACCCTACTTTAATTTAATAACATTTTCAATTTTTTTTGTTCGTCAATTTAACTAGCTCGAAGACTTAGAATCATTTTTTAAACGTAAAGGTTTAAAATGTTGAAAACAACTCAGCAACCAAATAAAAATTAAAACTCAAATTTTTTTTATTTTTTATTCCTCAAATGTAATTTGATAAAAAAAATTGTATTTTTTAAAATAATTTAATTTAATATTAAAATACTAGTTTGTTTCAATTTTAAGTTAGTGTATTATTGGAAAAAGATCAATTGTTTTCATATTAGTTGAAGTGACAAAGGTCTATAAAATTTTATTTCAAAACCTAGTAAAATTAAAATATCAAATTATTAAAACAATAAATCAAATAAAATTATAATTCTAGTTAAAATCTCTATTTCAAAATTAAAAAATATATACTCTTCTAAGTCTTTTAGTTTATTTTAAACTTCACCATTTTAAAATAATTAAGATGGCAAATTTAACTAATCTAAAATCTAACAATAAATATGCATTTCATTTCCAGGCTTCCTAAGCTTGCACTACAAACACACGCTTCGACTTTCAAAACCTGCACTCCAAACACAATTTTCTTAAACCCAGGCTACCTAAACCTCCTAACCTAACTGAAAAATTGTAAAAATCCAAGTTATTGTATCTTTTTATTTAAAATAATTAGAAAAAAGCAGAGGAAAATGCATTAACTTGATACTAAATTCATGTAGATACTTACACTCTGCGTTCATGCGTTTACAAAACTTAATATCCTGACAATTATAAAACCTAACATCTTTCAACACATGATTTGAATGAAAAGAAGCAAAAACAAACCAAGGAAGCAAGAGCTGCAGTCGTGGACACATATAAAGTGATCAGATCAACTCTCAAATCTTGCAAGCAAAGAACCATGCATTGAGCAGAAACACGAAGAAAGAAACAACAAATGCGTGGGCGGTGGATGTCAAATCAAAACGCAAGTTGGAAGCTAATTTGAAACAGTTGCAACAGAGCCAATGAACTTTTGATGTGAGTAGTCGGCACAGCAGGGCATGGAATTAAATGCAAAGGTGTCAGATCATCATTGGAAATAAGCTGAAAACATACTTTTGACGCCGATAAATAGCCCTTCATAAATTTGGCCGAAGCTCTGCCAAAAATCCTATCATTCCATTGTTATTTTCAACCTCTCGAGCTTCTCTTTGAAGAAATCTGAGTGAGAGCTACTTAGTCTTCTTCTTTGTAAAAGTGAGAGAATACTACCAACATACATTGCAATCAACTCGAAGTAGCCACCATTCAAGCTAAAGGAAGCAAGAGATTGCAACTGGCAGCTTGACATTTCTATTTCCAACTTCTATTTCACAATCTTGTTATTTCTATTCGTATTAAGAACTTGAAGATTGAGAAATTTGCTATTTCTTAATATGAATATGATTTTCATTCTCTTTCGTTCATCCATGCTTTATCTTCTTTCCATCATGAGCAACTAATTCTCTAATGGGTTGAGAAGGTTCAACTTAGATTTTTATTAAGTTTTGCATAAGTTAAAATTCATCTTGTTTAATATGTGCTTAATACATTGCTTGAATCATATTGAAAGATGAGTTTAAGTAGAAATAATCAAATGCTTGAGAGAGTAAGTGGTTGTGGATCTCATTAAACAAGAAAATAAGTAGCTTTAAAGATAAATTTAATCTTTTATCTGAAATTAACTCAAACATGTGTCCTAGAGATAGGATAATGTGGCTAAAAAACACCGAGAGGTGAATTCTTTATCTTAAGAGTTAATGACATGAACACATAGCTTGTGATAAAAGGAACTACCTCAATCACGTTTGAGAACCCCCTTAAACAAGGTGAACCCCCACAACAGTAATAAGAATAACCCCAATTAACGAATTGATAATAACCCCAAGAAAGCTAAACAGATTTAGCTTGGAAGATTGATAAAAGATCAAGAAGAAAAAGAGAACTTGTTCCTAACTTCAAGATTTCGAACTCTCCACAATCTAATTGATCAAACTAGATTGAAAGTTCTAAACATGCATTCTAAACACAAGAATACAAAGAAAGCATAAAAGCTTGAGAAATTTACTCTATGAAAAAATCATTCAAATTCAAAGTCTTGTTTTCAAAAGGTTGGAATTACAACCCTATTTAAACTAATTGAAACGACACTATGAAATGACACAACCTTTCACTAAATTGTCTAAATTCATCTAAACCTTTTCAACTACCCTAATAAATATAAATGCATGAAATTAAATAAATACATAGAACATTAAATATGTGGATGAATCTGAATTTTAAGATTCATTGTAATTCTTGGATGAAAAAATGTCTTTTGATGCTTGAAATCTTGCGTCTCTTCAACTCTAGTTGGAACCTTAGCATGGAAGTAACTCATCTAATGTTTCAACTAATCATTATCAATTATTTCCTTATCATTCTCCCCTTCTTCGAGAAGATTTGTCCTCGAATCTTAAGGATCCCCTTGTAAAGCAACTTTGTAATTATCATCACGAACTTTGGAAAGAAGTTTGTAAGGTACATCTCCTCCAAAATCAAATGAGTAAATTCTTTGTAGAGCACGCTTCCCCAATTGCCATTGATCCAATCTTTCAACCTTGATCATCCTCGAATGTGTGTCTAATGATCCATACAAAACATAAGAAAAGTAATAGGAAAGAACGTTAGAAGGAAAAGAAATGACACTCTCGTGATTTTTATCACTTAAATACTTTTTTTTAGATTCACTGTTAACCATACTCTTTTCTTTTTCTCTTATCTCTAATGTCTCACTTTTCTCTACTTTTTTAGTCTCATAACTGTCCTCACTTTTCTCAAGAAAGTTTGTTATGGACTCATCCACAACACATACTTCAAATAGCTTCTCTCTCTCCTCAACTACTTCACATTTTGATTCCTCTCCCAAACTTTAATGATCGCCCTCATTTGTGTCAATGACAACACCGCTGGAATCTTCCTCTTCGACTTGTGAATGAACTAGATCATTTGGAATTGGTTGATCAATTTCTGGCAATGGACTATCTTTTTTATTTTTTACTTGTGTGGCTTGATTCTTCCTTGCTAGCTTTTGCAATTTCAACTCTTCATTCAATTGAGTTATGTAATTCATCAAATTATGTAACTCAGCCAAATTTTCTCGAATATTCATCCAAAAATTATCATTGCTATTGTAGGTCGCATGATGATTTCTTCTTTTGTGAAACATAGTGTAAGACTTTCTAAGATCTCAAACTTTCAGCAAGTCTTATAGTATTCTTATGAGAATCATGCAAGAACTTCCAATAAAATCTAGAATGTGAAAAGTCACAAAATCTCGAAGTTTAAAAAAAAATTATGGAAATATGAAAAGGCAATTTCTTTTGTAATTTTTTTTCCAGCAAGTATATTGAAATATGAAGTTAAAAGAAGATGAAAGGTCAAAGGAAAATGATAAGTCAAGTCTTTCTTTTTATGTTTTTTTTTCACAAACTTTTTTTTTCCAGCAAGTACAACCTGTGAAATAAAAAAAATGAGAAGATGAAAAGTTACGAGAAAGATGGAAATAGATGAATGGATTTAAAGAAAGAAAGATGGCATGGAAAGGAAAACAAGAAAAGATATAATCTGTTTAGAGCCAAAGCTCTAATACCAAATGATAAAGGGAACTACCTCAATCACGTTTGAGAACCCCCCCCCCCCCCTTAAACAAGGTGAACCCCCACAAAAGTAATAAGAATAACCCCAATTCCACCGTTAATTCATATTTTTCCTATCTTATTGCTTTCTTTTAATTTATCTATTATTTTTTTACTTTTATTCTCCCGAAAAAAATCAGTAGCTAGAACCATAATGTGAGACCTAATTCAAAATTTAGAAGAAGTTTTATCTTCACAGAACCCAACAGGAGAGACAATTTATAACAACGACAAAAACCTCTACTTATCTCCACAATTGTTTGATATTGCCCACACGTATACTTAATCATTTTCTTCCCTTCTCTAACCAATGTGGGAATTATATCTCTGAATGTGATATATCTCTATTTATGTCAATATGATTCGGATTTAATTAATGATCATATTCTAAACAATAGAACAAGCAATAGAGAAAACAAAGTTGTAATTTGCATAAAAGAATGAATAAAAAATTATGAATGTCACTTGGGTCTAACTTAGAAATATCCATATTTATAGCGATATAGTGAGCAAATGAAAAGTCTATGCATAATTATAAGTTTGAAGAAGACCAAAAGTTTAGATCAAATGAAAAGTCTATGATTATAAACTTGAAGAAGATGAAAAATTTGAAAAAGGTCATCATATTGAAGTTACTTATGAGTGTGTGAGCTTTATCTATATTCCTTATCACGGACAAAAAAAATTAAGAGGGAAAATTATATGTGATAAAGAGAGGAGAGATAAATGAATTTAATTTTGGTTTTGAATGGATCTATGGGTTTTAGTAAAGGTTAATTTAGGTATTATAAAAAAGTCTAAAAAAAAGTTTCTTCCACATTCATATTTTTATATAGATATAAATTTAAGCGTATAGATATGAGACTATAAGGGTGGCTTAGATTTTATGTGTTAAATAGCAAACATAATTAATCATATGTGTAAATATATTAATAGAACAATAATTTATATATTTTTTAAAATAATTTTTGCAAAAATTTTATAAATAAAAAAAAATGTCAAACTATTTACATGAAATAACAAAAAAAATAACAAAAAAAAAATACTGATAGATGCTGATAGAAGTCTTCTATTAGCATCTATCAGTGATAGACTTCTATCATTTCTACTGATAGATCCTGATAGACTTCTATCTGCGTCTATCAAAACTATTTAAAAATTTTGCTATTTTGTGTAAATAGTTTTTCTTATTTTTCTATTTCTAAAATTTCCCCATAATTTTTTCATGAAAATGACTTGATCCAAACCTTGTCTTTTTAGGTATTAAGGGTAAAATCTAAAACTCTATAAAATAAACAAACAAATTCAAAATCATAAATTGTTCGATATATTTAGCATTTACTTGTCAAATGAGTTTGAATGTTTGATTTGAAACCGTTAAAATAAAATTCGACAAAAAATGAATTGTGTGCATTAGTATTCCTTATATAAAATTTCAAAAATATATCCACAAAATATCTTTTCTTTATATGTAAATTATTATTATTATTATTATTATTATTATTATTATTATGTAACTAATTCCAATCAAAATTAACATTTAAGGATTACATTTGAAAGTTATAGAAAGTAGTAGAAAAATTACAAACAGTATAGAACTGATGAAACCAAAAACACCGAAATAGTAAATTAATCCAAATGGGGGAAAGAAAACTCACATCAACATCATAAGAAGAGATCATGCTTATTTTATTATTAAATTAAATTGTATATCTTTACAATTAAAGAGGGGAAAAAATGGTGGATGAGATTTCCACTTATTAATGAAATATATATAATCATACAACTTAAGAAATTAAATCGAGTGAGTCATCAAATAATAAAATAAAACGAAAACTATAGAGATTTAAGTAAAAATTATTCAATGAAATCCACGAATCCATTAAAAATAAAATTCAGCCACTCCAAACTTTTATGTTTGTTTGAAGAGTTTTGACTGTTGGGAAAGGAAAATGTCAAAAATTCAGAGTTGCCAAACCGGACCGGCCTGATCATTTTACTGCTTCTTCTGCAAGTGGGTTTTTTTTTTTTTTTTTTCTAAAAAGAAGTCGTCCTTAATTAATCTGAGTCGTAATTAGATTAAAATTAGGGGTTAATGACGATGATTAATTGAGGTTGAGGAATGAAGGGAATTTAATTTAATGATCATAACAGTGGTATCGTCGATTGAGCCTCTTGATGTTGATAAAGTCACTAACTGTTTGCAGGCCGACTTTATTAATGCCGGATTTGGTTTCTTCTTCATTATCTCTGCGCCGCACATTGCCTCTGCTATGTCTACTGCTTCCTGATTTGTAACCTGTGAATATAATAATGAAACCAAATTCAACCTCCTTTCATGAAACTATAATATTTGGTTTTATAAATTTAGGGTTTATAAGAATTTTGTTTTTAAATACTTCAAAATATTTTTTATTCGCTTAAAAATAAAATCCAATTAAACTAGTTTTCTTAGAGTAACAACATAACACAGAAATTTATAATTAAAACTCACCTTGTCCCAAAGACCATCAGAAGCAAGGATCAAGAAATGACAATCATCTTCGATCTTCATCACTCTTGTCTCCGGCTCCGATATCACCCACTGTTTCAGATGCTCGTCTCCAATGGCTCGAGATACAGCCAGTGTTCCTTGAACTCTCCATCCACCACGGCAATAATCGACATAACCGCCCTGAATATACCACAAAATTAATTAATTAATTAATTACCAACTACAAATCCTTTCTTCCATTCCATTTCTAATCACGGCTTCCGATTCCTTACCGATTTTTCAATCCGATTTCTCTCGTCTTCTCTGCACGCCCGGTGATCCGAGGTTAGGGCTTCCGCTTTTCCCTTTCGGCTCAACACAGCGCGGCAATCGCCAACGTTTGAGACTGCTAGATTTCCGTTCCGTATCAATGCAGTGACGCAACAGGCACCACCGCCGCTCACGCCTTCCTCCGATACTTCCCGATCCGTCTTCAGATAGCCGTCTTTGATTGCTTCCTCCAGTTCCGACTCTGTTCTTCTCGTTACTTGATCGATTACATTCTCGCTCATTCTTTTCGCTGCGATTTCCGCCACTTTTGCTCCGCCGTGTCCGTCGAAAACTCCGAAGAAAGCCTGTAATTATTAAGTTCAATTTCACCTTAATTTAATACAAATCTTCTCGGTATGTTGATTTTGAAATTAAAACGTACGAGAGCTTAATTTTGAAATACCTGTCGAGAATCTCCTTGAATTCCGACGGTAGCTGAGAATCGATCCTCCATAGCGCTGATCCGTCTTCTTCCTCTTTTACAATAAACAGAATATCCTTCTCCTTCCTCCTCCATGACCTCCGGCGTTTCGAATATTCCAAATCCACATCCGATCGACGGCATACTCGGCGGCACGTCGATTCTCGCCGGCCTCTTCCTCTTCAAAACCGTATCAACAGGCGACACAGACGACGGCGACGGGGAAGACGATGCAGAAACATGAAGGTTCCTCGGACTGGACAACGATCTCGGTGAAGAAGACGAAGAAGAAGAGGAAGAAGAGTTGAGAGAGGAGGACTTGTAGAGTAGTGAAGCGAGCTTTGGAGACGAGAATAATGGAGTCATCGTCGTCTTCGGCACTGCAACTGCGCACATATTGATATTCTTGCCTTTTTTGTTTTTAATTTCTTTTTCGATTTTTTTTTTTTTTTAAATCTCTTGAAAAGGATTTTGAGCAGATGAAATGAATGAAACGGAAGGGAGAAGGGGAAGAAGTATTTATAGTAGCGTTTGGATTTCTTAAGCTGCAGTGTTTCTGGAAGAAGCAATATTAAAATTTGGGTTGACTCTCGCTACTAATAAAAGTCAAATTTTTATTTTTGTTACTTTTTATTTTATTATCATTATTTATTATATTTTTTGAAACGGTTGGATGCGTGATGCGATGCAATGCAATGCAACATGCATGAATAGTTGAAAGGATCCGGCTTCACGCTCTTACCGGGTCCGTTGCAGCCAATTACTTTTATAAACACGAAAATGAACTTCAAAATAATAATAATAATAATAAATAATGCTGAATTATAAATTTTAAAAAATAAACAAATATCAATTTATACCTCTAAACTTTAAAGGTTGTATCAATTAAAACCTTAAACTAACAATTGTATCAATCTAAACCCTAAACTTTCATGAATGTATCATTTATACCCTCTTAAAATTTCATTCGACTAATATTGTGTGAAACTTATAATTTAAGCTAATTAAACTTCTAAAAATTCATAAGCCAATCAATTTAGACATTCTGTTACGATTATCTTTGAAAGTCATCCATGTATTAATTCTCAAACATGTGTAGACTTCTTCAAATTTCGTTTTTACAAATTGACGATTAGAGCAAATGCATGGATTGTCTTCATATAAAATTTTGTCTAAGAGTCTAAATTGATTCATTTATGAAAGTTCGGGGGTTTAATTGATACAATTATATGTTTCACATTAAGTTTTTCCAAACGAAACATAGTAGATAGTGGAAATTGCTACAATTAAAAGAGTTTGAGGTTTAAATTGATACAATTATTAGTTTATGGTTTAAAATGATACAGCCCCCAAAGTTTAAGAGTATAAATTGATATTTTTCCTAAAAAAAATATATCTCTTTTGAAGTATGATATTATCCACTTTAAACATAAGTTCATGTATAATCATTTTTATTATATGTCACTTTACTATGATAGATGATATGATGTTAATGATTTTTACATGTTTTGTCACGAGCATTGACTTGGTTGTCTTTTACTTATATATACTTATGATCTTTTCTTTATCTAACTAAGGTAGGACTTTGCTTACATTTCTAAAACATTGTTCGTATATAGTTTGTATAGATTACTTAAATTAGGAAAATGATTTTCAAACCATTTTGTTTACCTTTTGCCTAACCCAAAAGCTCAGTCAATTTTTTTTAATAAAATAATAAACTATAACTTATTAATCTTACCTCGTTAATCAAATAAAAAAACATCAATTCATTCTTCCATATATATATATTCAATATACTGATATCTAGAAAATAATTGGCAAAAGTTAACCAAATAGAAATAGTTAATATGAACTTAGTTCGACAGTTAAGATAATATTCGTCCTTCTTTTTTAAGGTCGAAGATTTTTACATCTTTATTAGATCGTTGTTAGTTTAAAAAAAAAAAAGAGGAAATAAGAATAATGCTCAAACCATTAATTACTGAATTTCCAATCTAACCTCATAAAAATTAGCGTATAGCCAAGTTATTTAATATTGAAAATAATGCTACTAAATTTAACCCATATGTAAAGTACAATTAGATTCAAAAGTTGATTAATTCAATATGGTTAATTTAATTCCACGTGCACAACACGCGCCGGTGTACGTGAGTGCTTCTCGACGCTAATCAAAAACTACCGAGACTTCCATGTGGGGTTTATTTTGAATTTTATAAATTTAAAACATTAATTTTAATTAAGCACTCTTTAAAGAAAAATATTAAAAAAAAAAAAAAAAAAAAAAAAAAGAATTCAATAGTCAAACTCGTCTAAAATTGTCTGGCCCTGAGCTGTTTGACTCGGTCTATATTCGTCGCCTCCGCCTCTCAGCCTTTCCACTTGGAAGGAAAATACCGCAACCATCCACTTACACACGTGGCAGATTCCTATTGCTCCACGTGCCGGTCATAATATCTTTACAAGGATACGGCTTTTTCCCCAGTTTCTAGTGAACTGAATAATATTAATAATTATTATTTTAATTTAAATGGTGGTTTCGTACCGGCCAACGGCGATGGTCGTCGGTGTGCGGTGGAAGTGGAACATGCTAAGCCTTTTATTATTTATCATTTTTTTGTTGACTTTACATATTTCACCTTGTAATTTAAATATTAGTTAGGGAAGTTTTTAAAAATAGAAAAATAAGGAAAACTATTTATACAAAATAACAAAATTTTTAGATAGTTGTGATAGACGCCGATAGAAGTCTATCAAAGTCTAACAGTAATAGAAATAATAGAATTCTATCACTGATAGATACTGATAGAAGTCGATCAATGTCTATCAGTGTCTTTTTTGCTATTTTATGTAAATAGTTTGATATTTTTTTCATATGTGAAAATTTCCCTATTAGTTAATGTAATTTGGGAAATCTTAAATTTAGTCATACACATCTTTCCTTTCCATAACTACTATTAATAAAAAGAAATTTAAATTTGTGCAACATTATTTGACATGTCATTTCTTCTTAGAAGTTGAAAGTTCAACCGTCGATTGTTAAACTAAAAAAAACTATTATTAATTACTAACTACTAATTAACTTATTCTGGATACGTATTATAAATACTAATTGGTATTTAAAAATCATATTAGAAAATCTATTAAAATAAATGAATAAGGATTTTACAATAATATTACATCTAAATGAGAGAAATCTTGAAATATGGAAGTACGATTAAAAAAAATTGATAGTTATACCTATACCAATAAAATGTATATTCATTTCCAGTGGCTCATTCATAGAAACTTCAAAGTTCTTGAAAATTTGAAAATTTTACTAGAAAACAAGTAAGCAACGACAATGCATGTTGAAAGAATTCGAGGATAATGTCAAATCGAATATAGCTCAATTAGCTAGCATGCGGGTATTAGAAACTGAAAGGTTTATGATTCGAATCCTCTACAAATAATTATATTTAAAAAATAATAATATTTACTTTTTAGAAATAGTTGTCCTGCAAATTTTCAAATTTAACCATTATTTTATTCAAATTTATTTTACAATATTTTAGTTGAATTTCTTGTGTGTGTGTGTGTTTTTTCTTTTCTTCATAGAGTCAAAATACAACTCCGTCATCATATTCCCGTGGTGGATTGGCGGTTGGGTTTTGTTTATTAAGCGTTCAGACTCTTTCAATATATCAATACTGCATGTGATCTTTGAATCTTCCATCTTTCACTTGTGAATTTGACTTTTGTGCTTCGTAAAAAATAATTAGTCAAAAGGTATTTAATTTGTTTTTAATCTTCAAATTTCATACTTGTTTCAGAATTTTTGGATATACATATTTAAATGAATATCGTGTTTAATCTGTGTGCATGAGGAATTTAAGGTTAAATATACAAAATTGGGGTCCAAATCTTTTAAATAAATTTAACCTTTTATAAAACTATATATATATATATATATATATATATATATCTTTGTTTGTTTTCAGAAAAAGTAGCCAAACTATTTTAAATATAGAGAAATCCTACTTCAACAATTGATCGCAATAAAATTTTACCACTTGAGCGATAGACCGTGCTATATTTGTAAATAATTTGTTTTTTTTTATAGTAATTTATCTATATCTCTTTTATAATTATTGATTTTACTCCTAATATCTTAAAATTTTGAAATTAAAAAAAAAGTACTAATAAACTAGTTTAAAATGTCTTTATTCTTAAATGTGGTTAGAAGAGACGAATTTTAATGGGTTTTTTTTAATTAGTTGTGGAATTAAATTTTCACCTCAATAAATAAGAAAAATTACTATAAACAGAAAAAATTTCAAACTATTTACAAATATAGAAAGATTTTACTTTCTATCAGCGAATTATATCGTTGTCTATCGTTCAATAGATATAATTTTATCGCAATTTATCGCTAATAGACAATAAAATTTTTATGTATTTATAAATAGTTTGACTCGTTTTTTTATATTTGAAAATAGCTCCAATAAATAAAGTGTATGCTAATTATGGTTAACATTACTACGTTAGGTATTTTACCTATGTTTTATGTCATTCATTTAAATAAGATCATAACATCGATTGCAATTTGTAGAATTTTATTCGATCCATTTTTAAATTAGTTTTCGAATATATACATTGCTAGTTTAAAAAGTTTTTTTTTTCTAGAATAAAAAGTTATTGATCTCTTATTTTTATCAAAAAAGTTATTGAAATCTTATCTTTCGTTGCATTTTTTATGTGGAAAGTGTTCCTTAATATTTTACCCGACTACCAATAACAATCTTTGCACAAAAAAAAAAAATAATTTATTTGTCTATGGTGTTTGTGGACAAAGATAGAGAGACGCTAGAGTATACCTTATTGAAGTGGTAAATAAGTCAATTTCTTGTTCTCGTCTGTGGACATTCTTTTTGCTTAAATTCTTGCTATGGTGCTCACTCTACCGGAAGCTCATATGTGCGATCTCTCAAATATTTTGGTGGAATCAGATACCCAAATGTTGATCTCTACCATCCATAAAAAATAGTTCAAATCTTCTATCTATTCTAAATTCATACTTTGATGCTAAATAGTGCAAATTAAAGATTGTAGTTTTAGTCCTATACCCACACAAATCATGTTGCTATTACTTACTGAGCTTTACCTAATAAGGTTGGGAGTGTTTGGCCTTCTCATCCTTTAGATTAGTTAATGCCCTTTTTAATTTTTTATGTTAATAGTTATAATCTTTGGACATTTATGAGCTTCGATCAATGAAGTTTTTATTTATATATATATATATATATATATAGTAACTAAATTGTTTAAAATATCATATAATCAATTAAAATAATGTTAAGTGTTCGAATCCTCATTCATACACATATAAAAAACAATTAAAGTGTATTATAAAGTTGGGAAAAAAAGAGAATACGAATAAAGTTTCAAATATTTCATAAACTCACGTGTCATAATCTTTAAACCTTTATTATGAAAGTATAATCGATTTGATGCATGTGTCCTGCCTTCTGCCATTGACTATAAAGTTCTAAATATCTAAAAATAAAAAGGAAAAAAAATAATAAATCTAAAAAGTTATATAAAGTGTAATAAAGTTCAAATATTTGATAAAAACCACGAGTTATAATCCTAAACCTCATCCGTACTCCAAAAATAAGGGTGAAAAAAAATCTCATCCATATAAGCATCTTTTTTCTAATTATTTCCCATTAATTATAAAGAAAAATGCCCATCCACTATTTCTATTTTATTGGCTTTCAAATAAATTTCTCCCACCATATATATGATAATTAAGGTTCGAAATGTCGATGTCGATGAAAATACTGTGGTCCCAATTTTATGTAAATATCAATAAATGTATTGATGCCAATAGAAATTTCAAAAAACGCTTTATAGAAATTGATGAAAATTATATTGTTATAATCCATCAATGAAACTTTGATTGTGACTTAATTAGACTATATTTGACTATTTTTAATAATTATTTCTATGAGGGTTGTTTTTAAATATAGAAAAATGAGTCAAACTATTTACAAATATAAATTTTTTTTTACTAGCGTTGTCTATTGCTCAAGTGATTGAATTCTATCGTGATCTATCACTAATAGATAATAAAAATTTTATATATTTGTAAATAGTTTGATATTTTGTCTGTTTATAATAATTTCATTTTCTATAAAGTAAGATAGCATTAAGATGTATATTGTAAATGTCTGTGGAAATATCAATACGAGAGCAAAATTTTTAAAAATAAATAGAAAAATAATTACAAAATAATATCAAATATTGACAGTTAATTATAAAATTAAAAGATACACAAAATATTTGCATACAAAAATTGTGAATTATTTATTATAAAATGTACATGTCTAATACCAACAAGATGACATTGGAGTATCTAATATATAAAACGATATATTGGCGATATCAGTGATAAAATGTGGATTTTTTAGAAAAACGATGTGACCCTTACCCCCGATATTTCTATCGATTATTTTATTTTATAGATATTTTGGCGATATTTTGACAAAATGTAGTGATATTGTCATCCTTGGTTGAAAATAAAATAAAGGTGTAAGTAGGACCATAAAACTTAAAAAAAAAACTTGAACTAAGGAAACCTAACTAATTTATGAAATTTTTTTTTTGAAATTTCAAGGTTTCGATGAAATTTTATCGAAATTGAGAAAAAAACGAAATTTCACTCTAACGAAATTTCGAGCTCTTCGAAATCTTGAAATTTCGTAATTAAATTTTCTACCATTATGCTAACATATTATACCTACATGAAATTCTATTTAACACGAACATTTATCTAAATAAAAAATGAAATAATTTTAATTTATCGATGAAAAGTTGTATCTTATATATTTTTAAATTGAGTATATCTATTGCTGAAAAATAAATTTTAATCTATCACAATTTGTCATGTTATTATTGTAAAATCACATATGGCTAAGTTTTCGACTAATTACAAATTAGCCTCCTGTCTTTATGGAAAATAAAAAAAAAATGAAATTGACAAATCAAATGATATCACCAGTGATCATAAGATGACACAAAATCAATTCAATCAAATTAAGAATTAAATTACAAGGGAGTGCAGACAGAGATGGAAACAAAAAAATAGATGTGAATTCAAATATTTTAGTTGTATTTTATAATTACAAGGTATTTGCATGACCCAATATTTAAATTTTGAGTTTTGAGCACTAAATTTTTCTATTTTTAAATTTGTAGTTTTCATCATATACTTTCATTTTTTTTTTTTTTTTTAGTGAGAACCATATTTTATGTGTTATTTAAGTTGGATTTGACTTCATAATTTAAATGGTATGGTTTTTCAAGGAGATGGAAGAATAACTATCTAACAAAAATTTTAGAGATGATTCTATAAGGAGCTGTTTGGAAGCTTGTAATGTAATAGGTTTGGATTATAATGTAATCTAAAATTAATGTTTAGATTGAGTGTTTTGGACCCGTTTTGTAATATTAAACTCATTTTATTCCGACAGTTTTTAATCAAACTCTCTTTCCCACCGTTTTCACGTTTCATGATTTCATTTCCGTTCTGTCTTTGATACCTCAGGCATTCTAACACTCCTCTGATTCTCAGGAATCCTTATTACATTGTAGCCTCCCAAACAACCCCTAATAGATCCAACTCTAAATTTCAAAGTGGTTTTTGTCTCACTTTTTGAAACTTAGGAAATTTGTCATTTTGCTTATATCATCATCGGTCAAAGATACAAAAGTATGCTTAATTTTTTGTCCTCTTCCTAGCTCTTCTCATTCTAGATTTTCCTTCCTCCATTTCTGCCATCATTCTCCATTCATTGCCAGTCATCGAAACGTTACAGAGGTTTTCGTCGTTGGCCATCAGAATGTTGCTCGAAATGTCAGATGTAGTGGGGAGGGAGGGAGACAACGAGACAACGAAAAGTGAGAGCAAGAGGCCAATCCGTGTGTGCGAGGTTCCGTTTTGGTAATTTCGCGTGAATATAACGTAAGCAAAATGTTAAGAAAAAAACCTCAATTTTGAAAAGTATAACATATTTCATTTTCTCACCCCAAATTTTAGGTCATCCACCCACTAGACCCATGATTTTATCTATTTTTAGTTCAAGGTATTTGCATGGGTTAATGTTTAAAATTTGAGCTTTGAGATTAAATGCTTTTAAATATTAATTTTGATTGGTAAAAAATCAACTTATAACTTATAAATAACAATATCTAACTTCATTCTATCTCTTATACTTTTAAACTTTATATCCAATTTTATAATTTAAAATCATTAAAAATTATATTTGTTCAATCATTTTATTTTTCACATTAGAAAATTATGTATAGAAAATTTTGGTTAACACATTTCATATTCATAATAAATTAACTAAATAAAACACAATATATATACACACCCATCATCTCTTTTAAATTTCATGTAAGATACACACACCCATTATCTCTTTTAAATATCAGGTAAGATATTTACTATTTAAATGTAATTAAAAGTATATTTATTTAAAAATGTATGTTATAAAAAATTTCAACCACGTGAATCGTAGGTGTTTTCAAACTAGTTTCTTAAAACGTAACCATAAATTTGTATTGAATGATTTCCATTAGGTATAACATTGATGTTAAAGTTTTGCGAATGGAGACTCGATGATCATTTTTTGAAACTACATAGAATAAATTGATTGTTTTGAAAGTACAGGGATGAAAATGAACATTTGTTTTTAGTTTTCTGTTCTTTAAATCTATACTTGTTTTCTCCCAATTTTCTAACTACGGTTTTTCTAATGAAACGTTTGAATTCTTAGTCAAAATCTAAAAATAAAAATCAATATTCAAAAATTATTTTTTTAGTTTTCGGTTTGATTTACGAAAATATTGATAAAAAAACAACATAGCATATAAATTTAGGAGTGGAAATAGAATTTAGAAGTTTAATTAAAAAAACAAAATGATTACCAAACAATAACTTAATTTTTAAACGTATATAAACTAAAATAACAAAATCTTACCATCGGGGACCAAAATAATATTTAAACTATATTTTAAATATTTATAGACTGAAATTAATAATCGAGATTTAAACTTTAAAAAAATTAAGAATTAAGAATTAAGAACGAAGTTAAAAAAGATACAAAACAAGAAGGAAAAAAAGGACTTTTTTTAGAAATAATGTTATTTTAATAAATAACGACAAAAATATGGTTAGGTTGAAAATATTAACGAAAGTAGGGTAGTATAATCGTAGACGGGGTCCACGATTTTTACCTGTCACCCGTCCACGATTTGCGTGTCACGTGGGCTAATTTTATAAAATCGTGGACCCTGCCTACAATTTCCTCCCATATTTTTTAAAATGCTTACCATCCTATCTTATTTTTGTAATTATTTATTAAAATACATTATTTTAAAAAAAAAATCCGAAAAAAGGAAAAAAAAATACATTTCATTACACACAAAGACAAGATGCATAAACTTGTTAAAAAAAGAAAAAAGAAAAAAGAAAAAAAGAAAAATTTTTTTTTTTGAGGGGAGTCTGGCAATCCCGAACAGAGACTGGGATGGATTCAACACCTGTCAAGCATTAGTTATCAGCGCATCCAAACACCAGTTTTTAGGGTTAGCCCACAAACCACAATCAGGAAAAACGAAATTCTTACAAATGTAAAAAAATAAAAAATAAAAAAACCAAGAATAAAAAGATCATGAGAAGAGAGTAATTTTTTAGTCCATTGACGTCGAATTTAGTTGTTAGGTTTTCAAATATTGTACTTTTATTTCTCAATTTTAAATTTAATTTTTACCTATAGTTTTCATTAAACTTTTTATTTTTATTGCCAAATTTCATTTAATTAATTAAAACTAAATGATAATTACAGATATAGCAATTAGATCAAAAATATTAATAGATATAGAACAATGCAAAATAATTGTAGATATAGCAAAATTTAGATATAACTCTCGGTTTATCCATAATTAGACTAATGTTGCTATACACTTCATTATTAATCATAAAAGTGCTACACATTGTAATTACCTTGAAAATAATTATGACGTTAATTATTTTAATTAACTTTACTAGTGATGAAAAATGAGTGAAACATAATTTATTTCCAATTAATATGATTCTTTCAAATTAATTTATAGACATAAATACCAAAGAAAGATATTTAGTAAAAAAAACTAAGCGTAAAATAATAAATTTAGATATATATATTTTTTAGTACAATAGAAGTTGGGGGATTTGATTGAACCATTGAGTTCGTGGTCGCTAACACATACAAAGATTAAATAGAAGCATAACTCAAGACGATGTATAAAATATAGGAAAAATAAATTTTGGGTATAGTTCCCATTTGGTCCATAAGTTTTAAAATATTACACATTTAGTCATTTAAGTTTTGAGTTTGGTTTAAATTTAAGGGAAATTTTCACAGATATAAGAAATTTCAAACTATTTACAGAAAATAGCAAAAAAAAAAAAAAAAAAAAAACACTGATAGACATTGATAGACTTCTATCAGCATCTATCAGTGATAGACTTCTATCATTTCTAGTACTGATAGACCGTGATAGATTTCTATCAGCGTCTATCACAACTATCTAAAAATTTTGCTATTTTGTGTAAATATTTTCCCTTGTTTTTCTATTTTTAAAAATCCCCCTAAATTTAATTCGTATATTTCAATATGTTACAATTTTATCTTGAGATTTGATTTCTGTTTCCGTCTTAGGTTTTGAGATTTACACTTATTATTGGCATTAGTGTTTGTTAATTAATTTAAAATAATTAAGAAATTAAAATTAAAATTAAAATTTAATAGTGATAACTATTAATTAATTATATTTTTTTTAAATTAATTAATAGATTTTAACACTAAAGGTGGAAAGTGAGCTATTAGGGAAATATCGAGATTAAAAATGTACATTTTAAATTTTAGAGTTCAAATTGAAACAAAAACTCAAATTTCAATGGTGAAATTATAACCTTTTAAAAAGACTAAATTGAAATCAAACTCAAAGTTTAAATATTAAAACCAAAGAAATTAGATAAAGAAATATTTTTTTTTCCAAATTAAAAATTTAGAAATAAATTTGTAAGGTTTTTTTTTTAACTTAAAAACCAAAATCAAAATTCAGGGAAACGAAAACTATTTTTCCTACAGAAGAAAGAGCGCGGGAGAGAAGACGACACTCCACTCTAGCGGCCATTGTTGCTCTCAACGAAGCTGACAAGGAAATGTCGCCGGGCGTTCGCCAGCTGACGGTGCTCGGCAACTTCAAGCCATTTGGTCTCATCGCCGAAGCTCTCGACGGAAAGCCCGCCCACAGTGTTCCTAATCACTACGATTACTTCCTTTTTGATCCAGAGATTGCTCGGGAGCGCGATGAAACTGACGGTACCATTGCATCCTGCCTCTCCACCAGCAATCAAAGTGATCACGAGCTGTTCATTAGAGGAAACCGGTAAATTTTACTTCTAATTCCCAGTTTAGTTCCTGGCGCATTGCAGTGGAAATGTAGAATGCTGAATTTGCTTGGAGTAATCATTAATTTGTTAATTGGAATTGAAATGTCTTTATTTGGTGAATGTTATTTATTTAACTAGCTGACTTGTCTTGAAGTTCTGCTTCGTGGGTTTGAACCTTGGTTAATTAATGAAATCTTATTCGCTGTTGTTTCTTCCTTTTTGGTTCTTGTTCATGGCAGAATCATTTGGTCTACTGGTGCGAGAGTGTTTAAGAGGTTTACTTTACCGTCACCAGTTATCAAGGTAATTCTTTTTGTTTTGTTTTTTTGGTTCTCTGTTTCTCCCTACTCTTGAAATCTAATATGAGGTTTTCTATTGGGGCATTGATTTTATTCCTTCTCAAATTTGTCATTCTTGGATATGCTCCTGACATACTCTGTCTTCTTGATTCCTTTTCTCAACATACAATTTTGAACGGGAGCAGATTTTCATTTTTGGTGCATTGAGTTTCTTCCCTCTCTCTTCCCCTTAATCTTCTTTCTCATTCTCCTGCCTGCTGTGGGATCAGTTCTTATGAGGTCATGGCTCAAAGGAAGGGCCTTTACCATCATGGTTGTACTTTAAGCCAACAGGTTCAACATTTTGTGTTGATTCTTAAACATATTTCTTAGTTATAGGAACCGACGACATTGTCACATGTATTCTTCTGATGTAGCATAATAGTGAGGCGACGATCTAAGCCAAATTTCCTAGCTGTCTGATTTGATATCTCTTATACATGCTTAATTTTCTTCACACCACTTCTCTAATTTTTGCTCAACATATTAGGTTTGCTGGTGTCGTTTGGGGGATTTGACTGAAGCTCTTCTTTGTGTTCTACAAACTGCTTCTTTAACAATCTACAACACGTCAGGTGAAAGGACCAAGGGGCATCCAAATACGATATATGAATATTGCTTAAGTTTTTGGTTTATTCTTGAGCATTTCTTCTTGTATCTTATCTAAAAAAGAAAAAATATATGCACACGTGGGAATTGATTATAAGTGTTTATATCTTTGCTGCAATTTTCTGGCAACATAATATATGGTTGCGATGAAATTCAAGAACAATGACAAATTTATGGATGCATGAATATTCAACTTGACGTCCATGTACTTAAAGTGCCTTGTATTTGTGTGTGACGGTTTTTTCAGGTTCAACCAGAGTCCTTGGCATCAAACTAAAATTCTTGTCGCACCTTACATACTTTTTGTATTTGTTCACATCGAGATTGGATATCTTATTCAACTTTTACTGGATCTCATTCTTTCGTTTGGGAAGTTCTTGTTTTATCCACTTATCCTTTTTTTTATGTTAAAATCAAAGTCAATTTATAGCGGTCCTTTCTTTAATTGTTATTATTTTTTTCTAAAAATATAGGGTTGAGTGATAAAATCTCATGGGTTCTTATACCTTGAATCGTAATGCTGATGTAGCAAGCATAGAGTTACATCCTAGAAAAAAACAGTTCTAAAATTGCATGCCTCGTGGAAGAAAAAAATTTCACCTTTTCTGCATGGTGTAGGTAGTTCAGTCCCTATATAATAAGAGCACCATGTTCCTATATATTAAGTTATAAAGTGGGAACCCATCTTTCTTTTTTATTTGATTGGTTTTCTTTATTCTCTAAAGTTACTAGGTGAAATCTGCATGCCAATGAAATTGAGATGCTGTTTGCTTTTTTTGACAGGTGAAGTTGTATCAATTCCTATTTCTCGTACCATTACATCAATATGGTCATTTCCATTTGGTTTATTGATGGAACAAGCAGTTGAAACAAATTCACCTGTTCATGTTCCATTCTTATCCTCAAGCCCACTAGTAGGCATACGTGATATAGCTCGTGCTCGAAGAGAGACCGGACATAGTCCACAAGGCAATGCTTGTTTTCCTAGTACATTTGATCACGTTTTCAAAGGTGACACAAGTTCTATATCCACACATCTGATCCTGAAGGATCCTTTAGAATCACCACAGGTCTCTTACAATGGCTATCCTCTTTTACTTGAAATAAATTCTATATTATTAGGGTTTTCCTCTCTCATTTGGTGATATTATACAATGGTATACATAAGCACAGATATCTAAATGTTTATATTTTCAAGATTTGAAGTTACTTGTGTGTTACAACAACTTTTACTCCAAGGGATTCATGGGTTTACTATCTCCTCTTATTTATTATTATTCTTAATGATTTATTGTATGGAATCGTGTGTGAAAATATTTATTCATTTACAAGAAGTTAAACTTGTACCAGGCATGAGGAAATTCCATATTTTCGTAGAAGACTCGAATCATTTAAAAATTCCTTTTGCTAATGGGAATTTACTTGATCAAATATGCATGGTGAACCAACTCAAAATTCCTTTTGGGGTCCTTCCCTTTATCAGTATGTCAACACGTGGCTACAAATTAAGAAATTGGTGCAAGTGGTAAGGATAGATGGCTAATAGAGCACTAAAGTTGTGCCTACTTCAAAATTTTGTGGAAACTAAAAAATTTGAAGGGTCGTATTAGGGGGTGGAGCTCAGCCCTTGGAAAAGTAAACTTTAACAGAAAAGAAAATTTTCAAAGATGACTCTGGTAGTTATGGAAATTAAAGTGCAAGTGAGTTTTATTAAAGTGGAAAAAGTACTAAGAAAGATACTTAGGAAAATCTCTCCTACACTCAAGAGGGCTGGATGAGTGCCATTAAAACAATCGTTTGGGTGTTTTCGTATAGAAACCAAAATTTTTTTAAAGGAAGGTTTTTTGGAGTGGAAGGGAAGGATATATATTGCTAAATTGTAAGCTTCTTCTCATTTCGCATTTCCTGTGAATACTTTTGGTATATACGTTCTTACTGTAGGTTACTTGTTGGGTGGTTTTTTGCCAACTCCTAATTGGAGTCAAACTATATAACTTTCTATATATCACTGAAATTAACTCCTGGTCAAAAAAAAAAAAAGTTTCCTAATAAACTTTATTGATTATTGCAGCCGGCTTACATCGAGGAAAGAGGAAAACTGAACATCATGAAGGAATTTGATGAAAGAACAATTTGGACAAGTGATCAGATTCCTCTAATGGCATCTTATAATAGAGGTTTATTAGTCTCATATGGTATATCTTCCACATTGTAGATATCTGTGCTTATGTATACCATTATGTTGTCATCTTATGTGTAGGAAAAATGCAACATTCTGTATGGGTTGCTCATTACATGAATTCTAACCACATAATGGAAAATACTAGCTCATCAGATGCAGTCCCTGATGGTGTATTGCCAAAATATTTATCTTTTCAAAGAATATGGCAAGGGAAGGGTGCCCAGACTGCTGCTTGTAAGGTACTAATTTACTTTAGTACATTTTCTACCTAGTTATGTGGGGTGAGAGAGGCACAAATTCTCTACTTAGTTATGTAAAGACATATTTTACATATTGGCTTCCATATATATACACACACACACACTTTTAATTGCAATGTTTGATCTCTATGTGTATATACTACCATTTTTATAAGTTTGTCATCCCTTCTTGCGTTGACCTTTTGTGCAAATTCTTAACTAGGTCTTTTTAGCAACCGATGATGACACTTCGCCTATTATATGTTTTCTTCATAAAGAACAAAAGAAATTGTTTTGTATAAGGCTTCAAAGTGCTGAAATAAACAATGAGATTCTCTTTGACGTTAAACCTGACATGAGTTGGAGCGTATCTGCAGTTGCAGCTGCATCTGTGCATGTAACGCGTCCAAGGTAGAGTAATTACCCTTTTTTGTTTATTTTACCTGTGACAATTTGCATTACCACTATGTGGAGATTAGCTTCTTCATGTTTCTTCCCTTTCCAGAGTTATGGTGGGCCTTCTACCATATTCAGACATCATTGCTTTGGCCCCAGACAGTACTCTTTTTCTCTATGTAAGTTCTACTTGTGCTTATGATACTGAATAGTTGGTACTTTTTTTTTCCTCCCTCTTCTCTCCTTCCTGTTACGTCCTTTGATTTAGTTGAAGCAATGTTTTCGATTATTTATTTGTATTCTACTTGCATCTACCATGTTTTTTTTTTCCTTTATGAACATTTTTAGGAAAATTTCTTCCTTCATCCCTACTCATGCTTTGTTGAATGTGCCAAGACTTTCTTTTTGGTTAGGATCTCTCTATTGCTCAGGTGGAAGCATATCTTTTTTTCCTTTGATGAAAGGAAGGAAGGCCATCAACCACCACCACTCATGTTCATTTTTTTATTTTGAGACAAGGATAGCCTATTGGAAAATGGGCAGGCAAGAGTTGTTGGAAATTTCTTCTAGCTAAGACGAGCATCATAAAATTCTTTGGTGGGCTGAAAGTTAGAGGCAGGATTGTCATTGTAGTGAGCACATCTTAAATTGTGTAGACATTGATATAATCAATGTGGCAAATCCAACTTGTTCCTTTTCCTTAAGGTTCCGATGCTCCTTTCCGATCAGGAGGTGACGGAGGTGACCGCTCTTCTTTCTTTACTCGAGGGTCACTCCTTTAGAAGAGGGAGAAGAGATGTTGGATTCTGGAGCCCTAATCCTTTGGAAAGGTTCACGTGCAAGTCTTTCTTTCAGTGTTTGGTTGATCCTTCTCCCTTAGGTGTGTCGGCTTTTTCCGTGCTTTGGAGGATTAAAATTCTTAGGAAGGCAAGGTTCTTTACCTAGCAAGTCCTTCACGGCTGTGCTAACACGATGGATCGACTTGCGAGGAAGTTGCCTTCGCGTATTGGGCCTTTTTGTTGTCTTCTTTGTCGCAAGGCGGTGCAAGACTTGAACCATATTCTATGTTGTTATGATTTTGCGAGTAGTGTTTGAGAGTTTTTCTTCCAGACGTTTGATATGATGTATGCTCGTCATAGAGATGCTAGTGCCATGATCGAGGAGTTCCTCGTCAATCCGCCTTTTGGAGAGCATGGCCGTTTTTTATGGATGGTGGGGGTATATGCGTTCCTGTGGGTTTTGTGGGGTGAGCGGAATAGTAGAGTGTATAGGGGAGTGGAGAGGGACCCTAAGGATATTTGGTCCCTTGTTTATTATCATGCCTCTTTGTGGGCTTCGATTTCAAAGACCTTTTGTAACTATTTGGTAGACACTATTTCGTATGGTTGGAGTCCCTTCTTATAGTCTTATAGTGGGACTTTCCTTTTTGTGGGCTTGGTTTTTTGTATGCCCATGTATTCTTTCATTCTTTCTCAATGAAAGTTGTGATTTTCATCCAAAAAAAATTGATATTCCAATTGAAAAAAAAAAGAGTATATAGCATTATATATTTGCTATTGTCGGTACCAAAAATAATTATATTTGCCATTGTCTCTTTCTTTTAGAGAGTTCAATTTTTTAAAAAATGGGACAAGCAATATAAAATTCATAATTACTTATTTTAAAATAAAAAAATGATATTTTTAAATAAACAAAAAACATCCAATTATTTTAAAAGGTATAATAAATAATAGAGGAAAACATTGTCCCCAATTAGATGAATTCTCAGTAGCTAAAGTCATTGATATCTAGTCTCTCCCCTATCAATGAGGGGGGATTTACCGATGTGAAACAGAAAAAATATAATAAATAATCTGGAGGGCTGGGGGCGTGTTAGACTTTTATGGCACAAAAAAAAAACTGCAAAAGGCACATCGTTGGACTCGAACTCGAGGCTAAAGTTGGGGAGGGGGGGGGGGGGGGGGCGTAAAGGTGTACTGTAGATTCGCTGCTTGTTGGTATCAAAATAAGGGAAATAATGATTTGGCCAATTAAGTGGAATGAGAACTTATCTTCAAAAATAAAAAAGAAAACAATTTACTCTTTGTGAACCTTTTTGTGCACTTTAATTGTTTAGAAGTAGTCGTCCCTCCTGGTTCCTCCTTTGTGTTGAGGAATGAGTGGGTGATTCCCCCAGGTTTATGGGGAATGAGTCAGATGTTGCAATGACTTGTGATTGAAATTTTGGTTCAGTTAATGCTAATTATTTCTTCTTAAACTAAAAGAAAGAGATTTGGTAGTATACAGTTTTTTTCAACATTTAAATCCTTTTTTTTTTTTAGAAAAGGAAGCGAGTCTCTTTCTTTGAGACAAAAGCTCAATATACATAATAGGAAACAAACATCAAGTTATTCTAAGGATCAGGGAATGCACCCGGACATCTCAACTAGGTTGACTCCTCCTTAGCACTCTTATCATTTCCACACTAAGTGCAAACATAATAAATATCCAATACGAGTTCAATCCAAAGAAAGGGAAAACCCGAATACATGGGCCAAAGACAAAAGAACTAAAAGTCATGAATCTGGAAAATTACACAAAATCCTTTAAGAACAAACTAATCTCTAAGGTGCTGGAAATACAAAGGCTTTCCAGTTAAAGCTCAAGAAATTTTGACAAAAGAACTAAAAGTCAACATTTAAATCCTGTTGTTCACAATAATGTGAGTTTTACTTAAAAGCTAAATGGATGATCAGCCTTGTATTGAAGTACTTGTTTTTCTAAACAAGATAATTTCTGACCACATAAAAAATACTTTTCATGCAACATTCTTTCAAATTTACCATAACTTTTGATAATCTTTTGCCATCCCATCTTTCTATTTTCTTTTTGTGGATCTTTCATTTTTATTTGTGGGTTAAAGTTTGCACTGAAATGCACTATGAGCATCAACTTTTGTAACTCCTCTGGTTCGGGGCTTCTCTCCCCTCTCTTTTGTAATTTCATACATCAATGTAATTTCATCTTGTTCCTCTTTGGATTATTTCATTCATCAAGGAAATTGCTTCTTATAAAAAAAAAAGTTTGCACTGAAGTGAAGCTCAACTAAATATGTTGGCAATATGCAGTCAGGGAAGCAATGCTTGTGCCGTTACATGCTACCTCCTCTGTGCAAAGGACTGTTAACACACATTTCAGAGCTTCCTGATACAGCATCTGCTTCCCATGAGTCCAAAATAATTGGATTAACTGATGCTGTTGAGGAGCGTCTCAACATAATAACAAACAATGGTCAGGTAGGCTGCTGTGTTTTCAACTGTTCATTTTTTTTTTATCATTTCCTTTTCCCAATTCTTTGGGCTCTTTGTGACTTTAGAAAATCTATATTTTTGTTTTGCAGATATTTAGGTGTTCATTACGCAGAAGTCCTCTGTCTTTGTTGGTCAGTGATTGCATTACAGCATTGGCTGAGGGGCTTACTACTTCCCTTTACAACCATTTCTTTGGTCTTCTTTGGGAAGATGGAGAATCTTCCAGTTCAGCAGGGGGCAACTCTATCTTAACCACAGAATGGGACTCCTTTAGCAGTGTTATTATGCAAATGTGCAAGAAGTGTAATGGTCTTCAGAAAGATCTTTCAAATTTGAAGCCACGCACATCATGGGAGTTTCTTGTGAGCAGCAAATTTCACAAGAGCTTTGGGGAACGTAATTTTTGGCATGAAACGTCGAGTGATACACACAAATTGGAGCCTTCTTACAAAACTCTAGATACTACTCAGAGTTCAGAAAAATCATTTTACTCTCAGTTATTGGCAGATAGTCTTGATTGTTTGCATGCAGTGTATGAGAATTTGAAACTGGAGAAGCTTCGGAAACGGTAACTCTTTTTATGGGTGAATGTTGCCTCTTTTATGACTCTCCTCTCTATGCTTCTTGTCTATCTAGTTGGGCTTCTCTTAAATTTAATATTTGAATAATCTGCTATCTAGTCAATGAGAGGGAGTCTGTTGGGCCTCTGATTGTGTATCCATACCAATGGTGGGGTATAAAGGCGAATGTTAATGTAGGGGTGGGGACCACGGGAAATTAGAATGAAATTAGAAGGGTGGGAGTTTATATGTGTGGGGAAGTGAGTGAGGGAAGTAGTTTTGGAGTTAGTTACCTTCTCGAGAGTGAGAGGTCAGGGGAGAATTGATCATCTGGCGATCGATTCTTTGTACTTGGCCTAGGCAATTGTTTCTTCTTTCATTGAATAAACAGGGAACGATACCATTCAGAGTCACTCCCACAAAGTTTTGTTCATACATTATGGTGCTTGACTTGCAGCTTCTCGTTTCAAAATTATAAACACAAAGCACTAGGTTTTGTGTGATTTCTTAGTTTGGAACTACCAATGACCTCAAATCAAATCTTGTTATTAACTACAGTGAGTTGGACTAGATTATTTCCTTATGAGAAATGAAGCTTTTATTGAGAATAATAAAAATAAATACAGAAGAATACAAGGATTCAAAAGACCTTGGCCACTTATCTAGAATTAAAATTCCTATTAGTTTTCTCGGCAATCAAATATTATAATATTATGCAGTTGTCCCATGAGATTAGTTGAGGTGTGTGGAAGTTATCTTGACCTTGACCACTCATGATATTCAATTAAAAGAGAGAAAGTTCAATGTTTGTTATTAATTATCTGAATAGACTGGCTATTTTATTCATGCTTAGGATGCTGGCTGTCTTCTTTGATGTGCATGTAAAACAAATTTTCTTCCTGCATCCATATAATTAATCATTCTTGCACCAGCAAATGAAATTGGGGTTTTGTTCTTTAAAGAATTCCAGTTGCAGTTTTATTGGGACCTTTTATATGCGTGAGTCATAATAACTTTTTAGTTCCGTGCATTTGTTCTACTTCATTTGTACCTAATTATTTCTTTCCTAGGGATTTGGAACTTCTATCAACATTATTATGTGATATCTCATGGTTTCTCGGTCAGCAAAGCTATTTGGATCATTACATTCGCGATTTCCCTTGCCTTGCTAAACAAGTTGGAGTCTGCATAGCCACAAATTCTCAGAAAAAACCTGCTAGTTTATTCAGATGGCTGGAGAATTGTTTGCTACATGGTCATTGTTCTGCTAAGTTAATTGACCTACCACCTTTAATTCTTAATGAGGAAAGTTCTGTGGTAAGTTGGGCGAGGAAAATAGTCGTGTTCTATAGTTTGCTAGCTGGTTCGAAGCAGACAGGAAAAAAACTCTCTACTGGTGTTTACTGTAATATTGCAATAGGATCATATAACACAAACGAGGAGCTCGTGGTTTTAGCAATGGTCGGGGAGGCATTTGGGCAGCAGCAGCTGGACCTATTGCCTTCCGGTGTATCTCTTCCCTTGAGACATGTAAGTTCTTCAATAGGATCAGCTTCCTTATTAGAGATTTTCTTGCTGCTGTTTTCTGGAAATTTATGCATTTAATTGCTTTGGTTTCAATGATACCGTGAATACATAATGTATTATCCGTAAATGGCGTATAGTGCTGTCAATGGTATTTCAATATTTGTCATGTATGCACGTATTTATTCTAGGTAACAAATGAAAGATGAATTTCTTTTGGCATTAGTCCTTTTTTTTTCCCCAAAAAAATGTTTTATAAGGTATGTAGTGCAGTGTGAACACTATATCCTCATCTCTATTGAAAAGAATTTAGGAGTTCTATCCCCAATTGGTTTCTTTATTCTCTTCTATCACAATATTTTACTTATCTGAACTTCTTGCTTTTAAATTTCATAGGCATTAGATAAGTGCCGGGAATCTCCCCCAAATGATTGGCCTGCAGCTGCTTATGCACTTCTTGGTCGGGAAGATTTGGCCATGTCCAGTTTGGCATGTTCTTGCAAACATAAGGAATTTGAAACACAAACAAATATAAATTTAATTTCTATGTCCACTCCATACATGCTGCATCTGCATCCCGTAACAATTCCTTCAGCAATCTGTGATACAATGGGATTGGATGCGGGCAAGATTGAGGATGCAGATTCGATTGAAGGATCTACAACCGACGGTATGGAGCATATTTTTAACTCTAGCACGCAGTTGCAATATGGTCGGGACCTAAGATTAAATGAGGTATGTGTTTAGTCTCTGATGTTGGATGCATTGTGTATATATTTGATAAGAAACTAGGAGTTGTATTGATGAGGAAAATAGTGCAAACAGATGAGCTTATATAAGAGCTCCCCAATTTGTTAGTGTTAAATTACCAATTGACCCAAAAGCTTAACCTAATGGGTGAAGGCAAATTTAATATTATATCATCTAACACTCCCCTTCACTTGTGGGCTTGAAATTTGAAGAAGACCCAAGTGGAAATCAATATTAATTGGGGAGGACATAACAATGCAGGGGTTTGAACACAGGACCTCCTTGGACCACCTGCTCTAATAATATCTTAAATCACCAATTGACCTAAAAACTTAAGCTAATGGGTGAAGACAAATTTAATATTATATCATCTAATGGTTAGAAGAAAAGTAAAGGACAATTACAAAATGATTTTGATTTGAGAGCCCACAGAGTTGTAAAGTAGTTAACATCTTCCCTAAGTTCATCAAACGAGTGCTCTATGCCACAAAAACCGTGTCTGGTTTTTTTTTTTGAGCCAGATAGCCCAACAAATAGCAGCAATTGAAAGGAACCACAGAGTTTGCTTTTAGTCTGAATGAGAAAAGGGCGGGAGAAGTTCTTGAACGGGCATCTTACTCTATGCTGGACCCAAAGAATATTAAAATCTTTGCTGAAGAAGAACAATTGCTTAGGACCCGGTGGCCACTTAATGTTTATTGATGCAATAATGTTTGTGTTATTTTTCTTGAACTAACATCATTCTTGAATTTGTGGTTGCCAACAATCATTGGCTGGTTGGATTGGATCTTTCTTGGCGTTGGAATAATATTCCAATATCATGATCTCTTGGATTTTCATGGCTGTTCTTACTTCTAGGTTAGAAGACTTCTGTGCTCTGCAAGACCTGTGGCAATTCAGACATCTGTTAACCCTAGTGCTTCCGATCAGGACCTGCAACAGGTGATTCTTTGTTTAACCATTGAATTCTTCTTTTAAATGATAGAACTCTGAATCAGGTATAATGGAATATGATAATTAAAGTGCTAAAATAATCATTTACTTGATCACTTGTCCTTCACTAAAGTTTTAAACTCTACTTGCCTAGGATATACCCATGCCTATATATATGTGTACGTGTGATTCCAATGCATGAATTTACAATCGAGTACTCGTAATGATGAATTAGTTTTCATGCTTGTCTAAGATTTTTTTAGGCAGTTTGGGTTTTCTCTTCTAAATGAGGCCAGGGTTTTAAAGTTGGGTCATGACTTTTAGTGTTGAAAGATCAACTGTGGGGATATATCATAAATAATGGAAACAGCTTAGAAACTCAATGGGGAATTTCAAGCATTTTTTCTGTTGATGGTATTTGCTTCCCTTGTCACGATCAGAGAGTTACTTGTCACGGTCAGAGAGTTATTTATCTGAATATAGTTTTCTCTATTGTGCATTGGTCTGTTTTTTATTATACTGAAATTAAAATTAATCGTCATTTGTTAATCCTTAGTTATACTATTCAGCAGCTAATGATCGCTGAACAACTTGTAAATATCTCTTGCAGTTTTTAGGTTATGATGATTCTTTCTGATTTTTATGTGGCATGGTAGTGATATCACCATCATACTATTTTTTAGCCTCATTTTTGTTCTCCTTTGTTTCTAAAGGCTCAGCTTTGGCAACTTGCACAAAGAACGACTTCCCTTCCCTTTGGCCGTGGTGCATTTACTCTTGCAACCATATATACTCTTTTAACAGAGGTTTTCCCTTTTTCCATTATGTTTGCTTGGATGGATGTGTTTTTGTAATGTATGCGAAGCTAAACTTGTATTATTTTGTTTAAAGTGCACATTTCTCATAGCTATGTCGAAATATTTCTGTAGGCCTTTGTAGTCCCAAAGCTTGTATTGGCAGGGAGGTTGCCCGCACAACAAAATGCAATGGTACGAGTATGATTATCTTGCATCATGTTTTTCGTTTATCCTCTGCTTGACTTATATGCCTGGGCAATTAAAAGTGAGCAACTACAAAAGTTACTAAAAGAAACTTTATACTTCAGTATGATGGGCATTACTCATAAATTGTAAATTTTCATCCGCTACATTCAGCAATTTTTTCCTTCTAAGAAACGAAAGAAATATTTTGTGAGAAGGAAATTTCCTCTTTACCTTGCATTTATTTCTACAGGTGTTAGTCATATTGACATATTTATATTATTTATTTATCTTTTGATTGGAATATTTTACGAACATTTTTTTTGTCAACATGTGCCTCCACCCCTATCCTGGGCAGGTTAATCTGGATCCAAATGTCAGGAATGTAGCAGAGATCAGAACATGGCCTGAGTTTCATAATGCCGTTGCTGCTGGACTAAGATTGGCTCCTCTCCAGGTTGAAATTAAATCATTTTACAACTTAGAGTAAAATTTCATTTCTTTTCTACCTTCCATTGTGTTTCATGTTTTACCTCCTTTTTTTTCTAAAGAAACATTTCATTGATAAATAAAATAAGTGGAACACCTAAGATACAAGAGAGCTCGCCAGTTAGTAACTAAAAAAGATAAGCTATAATGTTGAAGGGTACCTTGTTTTGCACCAAGAAAAAGCAGTAGAAAAAATCAAATCCATAAACCGATCAAAAGTGTAAAAAAAGTCTCGAAAAAGCCGCCCATTTTGTTCTCCCCACAGAGTACAAAAGAAAACGCACAACAGAGCCAACCAAATTGTCTTCTTGGTACCACCAAAAGGATGACCCAATATTAAAGAAGCCAAAAGATCAAAGATGGTATTAGGGCACGATATGGACCAACCAAAGGCCTTCAAAACAAAATTCCAAAAGCCAGCAGCAAAAGGGCAATGCATAAATAAATGGGTTGAAGACTCAACATGTTAACAACACATGACACACCAGGTAGGTGAAATAGACATATAAGGCATCCGACGCTATAAACGATCAGAAGCCCCTTTTGCAACTAGAAGTATTCAACAACCAATCAAAATCTGAATCAAGCATATGAATCCCAAGCAACTCACTCTTGGCAAAATCATCTTTAAGCCTCGAGCGTCGTTCAAAGATTTGAACAATGTCGAACAAATAACGCAAACCAATGCGCTCAACTATAGAAAACAACAATATATCATCAACAAACTGTAGATGATTCAGAGAAAATGTTGAATTCCCAATGGGGTGAGTGGGCGATAAGACCCAAGGAAGAGCTAAGATCCAAAAGACGACTCAGATAATCAACAACTAAAATGAATAAGAAAGGGGATAACGGAGCCCCTTGCTTGATACTACATGTTGAGATGATCTTCCCGCTAGGACACCCATTAATAATGATGGAGTAATTAGCACTAGAGATGCAACCTCTGATCCAAGTTCGCCAAAGAATAGGAAATAAAAAAAAAGAAAATCCTTAAAAGAATTGAGGAGATTGATTTGAAGGAGGTGGAGGGGCTGTTGGACCCTGCGTTGAAAGGGGAGAGGGACTCCTTTCGCGGGGAGTTTGCTAATGTAATTAGGAAAGAAAATATTAGCTGGAGCTATAAGATGAAAATGAAATGGGCCAAGGAGGGGGATTGTAATACTGCTTTCTTCCATAGGGTGGCTAGTGGCAGAAGAAATAAGAACTGCATCGGTCCTTTGATCAAAGGGCAACGGGGAGAGTACAAACAGCGATAGGGAGGTGGAGGAGGAGATTTTGTCGGTTTTTTCTGACCTGTTGAGCTCTGCGTCAGTCCGAAACTGTTTGTTCAAGGAATTTAATGGAGTCCCATTTCGACCATAAAGGGTGAGGAGTCGGAGGTCCCATTCACTGTGGAAGAAATTAGGAAGGCGGTTTTTGGGAGTGATAGAAGTAAGCCCTCGGGACCGGATGGTTTCTCTTATGGCTTTTTTCTAAGATAACTAGAATCTTTTAAAGGGGGACTTGGAAAATGTATTTAAAGAATTTTTTGAAAGAGGCATTTTGGACCATTCCCTCTCAGAAACCTTCGTGTGTCTCATTCCTAAGAAGGAAAGTGCAAATAGTGTCAAGGATGGATGTGGGGTTGTGTGTGTGTGCGTTTTTTTATTTATTTTTTTTTTTTTTTTATATCCGTGAGTGTTCGGGCCAGCTTACGCGCACTTCGACTAATCTCATGGGACAACTCGCCTGCCTGACCCTACAACATTTGGGTGTCAAGGAAACTCGTAGGAAATTAATTCCTAGGTTAGTGGCCACTATGGATTGAACCCATGACCTCTTTAGCCATTTTTTGGGACTTTGTCTCCTTTTTTACCACTAGGCCAACCCATGATGGTTGATGTGGGGTTGTGTTAGGAATGTGAATTACTCGATCCTTGTCAATGGCTCCCTAAGGGTTCGATTTTGGCCTCTAGAGGCTTGAGACAAGGGAATCCTTTTCTCCTTTCCTTTTCTTGTTAGTTGTGGATATCTTGATGTAGGTCCTTCAACATGTCTGTGATGCAGGCTTTGTATTTTGTAGTTAGTTAATTAAACAATTCTTTAGTTTTAAATAAAAGGGCACACTCAGTATTTTACCCTTTAGTTACCGTTGAGCGTCCCTCCCCCTTTCCTGTATAAATAGGGCATGCTTATGAATTAATAAAGACATTACTCCACTTTTGTTTAAAATTCAGTAGTCTCCAAGATTGGATTCACCATATGTTAAGTCGTCTTATCTACAAGGGGGTGGAAGGAGGCATTCTTGAGCCCTTTAAGGTTGGTTCCAAGGAGGTGACTCTCTCTCACCTTTAGTTAGCTGATGACACGATGTTCTTTTGTTCTGGTAGTGAGGAATCTTTCCTTATCCTCAATCACATTCTGAGGTTCTTTGAAGGGATGTCTGGGCTTAAAATTAACAGAAGCAAGTGCCAAATTTTGGGTATAAACTGTGAGCAGGAAAAGCTTAATAGATGGGCTAGTTTGGTGGGTTGTGATGTTGGCTCCTTCCATTCGTCCTACCTGGAGGATTAAGATTCCCAAGAAAGTCAAGTTCTTTTCTTGGCAAGTTTTTCTTGGCCGTGTGAACATGACATATAGGCTCTTAAGAAAGATGCCTTCACTAATGGGTCCTTTGTGCTGCATCCTTTGTTGGAAGGCGAAGGAAAATCTGGATCACATTTTCTGGGAGTGTCAGTTTGGAAGATCTGTGTGAAATGACTTTTTTCAGGAGTTTGATTTTGCGCTTGCTTGCCAGAGGGATGTTCGTTAGATGATCGGGGAGTTCCTCCTCCATTCGCCTTTCAAAGAGAAATGTCGTTTTCTTTGGCTTGCGGGGGTGCATGCTTTATTGTGGGATCTTTTTTTTTTGGGGGGGGGGGGGGGGGGGGGGAACAACATAGTGTTTCGGGGTGTGGAGAGAGATCCTAGTGAGGTTTCGTCCTTGGTGAGGTGTCATGTTTTTCTTTGGGCTTCGGTTTCAAAGACTTTTTGTAATTATTCCCTAGGCAATACTTCACTTAGTTGGAAACCCCTTCTCTAGGGGTTTTGTGGGCTTGGTTTTTTGGTATGCCCTTGTATTCTTTCATTTTTTTCTCAATGAAAGTAGTTATTTCTAAAAAAAAAAAAGTTCGCCAAAGAAAACCAAACACTTTCGCCTGAAGCACAACATACAGAAAATCCCAATCAATAGTATCAAAAGCCTTTTCCAAATCAAGCTTTAGAACCACCTCTGGCTTATTAGAAGAGGAGTAGTCAACTATCATTGGTTGGCCTAGTGGTAAAAAAAAGAGACATAGTCTCAATAAGAGACTAAGAGGTAATGAGTTCAATCCATGGTGGCCACCTACCTAGGAATTAATATCCTATGAGTTTCCTTGACAACTGAATGTTGTAGTGATAGATGCATTGTCCCTTTAAAAATAAAAAAAGAGGAGCAGTCATCAATGAGCTCATTGGCCATCAAAGAGTCAAACCTAAGCCCCATAACCGAGTTGACTAGCAGGAATAGTAGAGGGGAAACCAACTTTAAGCCAATTTGAAAGAACTCGAGCAATAATCTTGTAAGCGCAAGGAATAAGGCTAATCAGACGGTAGTCAGAGACAGATTTAGAGTCCACTTTCTTTGGTATAAGACAAATATAAGTCTCATTCAGCTTAGCATTAATAACTCCAGAGGTATAAAAGTCTTGAATCATGAGTAAAATGTCAGATTTAATAGTGGACCAGAAGAACTCGAAAAACTCAGCTGTGAAACCATTGGGACGAGGGGATTTGCTAGTTTCAAGAGAGGGAACTGCTTACCACTTCCTCAGTAAAAGGATGTTCAAGATCCCGTGCTTCAAAACGAGTATTTTCATCTCCCTCAAGAATTCACTTTAATTTCCAACGCTGCTGCCAATAAATATGCTCCTGAGCAGTCAAATTTTTAATCTGTTCATGAAACAATCGATGACTAGAAAATTCTTCACTAAAAGGGCCCCTATCCTCCAAATCAACCAACTGAGAATGTTGCATAACAAGAGATGGTATTTTTGATGACTCGAATGTTGTGCATTGCTCCAATTACGAATGAACTTTCAATTTTTTTAATTTAATTTTATTATTATTATTCTTTTTGGAAAAGGAAACATAACTTTTCATTGATATATTGAAAAGTGACCAATGCTCAAGGTGTATCATGCCTGAATCTAACTGGGGTTCGCGAACAAATAAAAATTTTGAAGGTGTAAATTCTGCAATTGTGGCCTCTATGGGTTTTCTTATAATTTGGATATGCTATTTTGGGGTCAATCTATTAGGGATAGGGCTACATAGTTACGTAGAGATATTGATAATACACATAGAGTTAATGGTATTTCATAACTAATTGATTGAGCAGCAGCTCGTAGACCACCTAAAAAGGAATATTTATTATTGGATCCATATCCTGACATAAGAAGTCCGATGGGAGCAACACTTGAAATGGCAATCCATAAAAAAACACCGATATGGAGATCGGCTAAAACAAGGCGATAACCAAAAGGAATTACTGAATAGCTTAGTAAAATGGATATGACTGCTATGGATGGTCCGATACTGAATAAACGAGTATCACCTCTAGATGGAAACAGATTTTCTTTAAAAAGTAGTTTTGTACCATCTGCTAAAGCTTGAAGAACTCCCAAAGGACCAGCATATTCAGGTCCAATCCGTTGTTGTATCCCTGCGGATATTTCTCTTTCTAACCATACAATTACTAGTACACCTATTGTGATTCCCAATACAGTAGTCAAAATAGGGACAAGTACCCATAGAATTCCATAGACTTCTTTTAAGAATTCCAATCTCGAAAAAGAATTGATATCTTCAATAACCTTCAGAGGATAGAGAAATTGTGAAAAGACAAAAGGAGAAGAAATACTATTGAGATACAAAAAGGAGAAGACATCAAAAAGCAAACACTTCGAACCTAACAAACCAGCTCCATAAAGGAAACAAAACTAGAGACCACATAAACTATAAAGCCAAAGCTGACAGAAGTCCAATGAAGGCTGGAAGAGCGAGGATCAAACCACAAATCAAACCAACTTCTAAACTGTCGCTTCCAAGTTTACACCTTCTAGCAGAAAAGATGCAACTTCGTAATGACAAAACAGTAAGGTTTAGGCACATAAACATGAGAAATCCACAAAATTAGTTCAATTTCGGAACAAAACCACCAAACTATGCTTTAACTGAAGGTGAACCAGGAGGGATTGATTTTATCTGAAAAAATTCCACATTTTTCAATCAAATCAAAGAACTTGGCAGGAATTATGGCAGACAATTCTGCTTGAACATTTTCACCCTTCTCAAATAGAGTATCAAAACTATCTGCAAAGTAAACCTCTTGATTCTCCTCAACAAAAGCATCTTGTGCTAGAGAATCCAAAATATCCTCACTACTTATACTAACCATGTTGAGGCCGATCAGTAATAGGATAGAGATTTCACCAATCCTCCACCAAAGTATGAAAGGAAGGGACCTGAAGCCATGAGTTCTGAAAACGAAAAGGACAAGGACCCCATTCAATGCTGCTAGAGGAGAGAGCCAAAGGAAAATTATCAAAGGTAATACAATCAAGGAGTTTGAGAGCCACTGAGCCAAATTCCTGCAGGCAATTATCTGTGAGCAGGAATCTGTCCAACAGAAAAAGATATTGAGTAGAGCCAAAGCTGGAATGCGTGAAACAACCATTGCCAACGGAATGTCACAGTTGATAATTGAGAATCCACTGGTTAAAGGCATGCATACTAGAAGAAATGGATCGGTTGTGGGATTTTTCCCAAGTCCAGCGAGTTACATTAAAATCTGTACCAATAACCCAGTTATCACCTCCTAAACCAGCTACATCATCAAGTACTTGCCAGAAATCAGTTTTATAAGCATTATCAAAAGGTCCATAAACCGTTGTGAGCCAAAAAGAGAAGCCATCTGCCAAAAAAAACATAAATAGACACAGAGAAAAGACCTTAGATAACCTCATGAATGTAGTAGTCAGGTTCACTCCAAAGAATAAGAATACCCCCTGAAGAGTTGATGCCATCCAATGCTGTCCAGCCAATATAAGAACTCCAAATAGATTTAATAAAAAAGGAATCAACCATTGGTAATTTTTTTCTTCGAGGAGAACAATACCAAGATTATGTTGTTGAATCAGGTTTTTAACCAGTTCTCGTACCTTCCAAGAATTAAAGCCACGAACGTTCCATGTAAGGAATTTCATTGCTCAACCAAAATACCCTCCCTGATGGCCAAAGTTGCTGATTTGTCATAATGAACCGAGGAGTGTAATCCTTGAAGTTCTCTTTGTAGTTTTGGTTTTTTCCCTATAGTGGAGAAGGGTTTTTTTTTTCCCCCCTGTTTTGATGGGGGCGGGGGAGATGGGATGGCCATAATGCAAAGGCCATGGTCAGAGAGAATATTTACCATATCACAAAGACTAAAGGGAAGAGGGGATGGTGGTGTAGGGTTGGGTGGATTAATAGGTAGAATGGGAGGGAGGGAGACCTTGACCGGTGGAACTAATTCAGTAGAGAGGGGTTGGGCTATGTTTTCAGCTTGATTAGGGGTAGGACTTAGGTCTGGTGGGAGGGGAGGTAGAACGGACAAGGAGAGTTGATGTGAAACATCAGGGTGTTCTCCAAAGACAGACAAGTCCTGGTTGAGGGGCAAAATCAGTATCAGCAACAGAGCTAGAGAGGTAACCTTTGTGGTGTTGGATGATGTGGAAAATTTATTGCCAACGTGGAGAGTTGAGGTGCCTTCTGAGAAAGTAACTGTGGAGAGAGAAGGTTGGGTAAATGAGGGGGATGGAGATTTTGTGGGCCGTGAGTTTGATTTTGGAAGCTGAATGAGGAGGGAGATTCAGTGTGTAGGTCCACGGATGAATTAGGAAAAACCTATGGGTTTAATTTCTTCGTTAAAACAGGGGGCTTGGTCAATGGCTCCAAAATAGGAAATTGGGAAGAATCATTCAGCAAATCAGACTCATTAATAGGCAATTCACCTTTTTCATGGAGGCGAGAATCAAAGGATTCCTGATTTGCAGCTTTAACATCAATACGTATGCCTTATATCACATTTTTGTCCTCATTGTGGATACATAACACGTAGCACTTGCTAAGGACTAAGAAATCTGTGCCTATTAGGTGATTTTCTTCTTTCCTCACCTTCATTTATAGTTCTATATATAACTGTCCCTTTGTGAGAATATTAAGAGACAATTTCATATTCTTGAAGTTACTGCATATTCTTCTATTTGATAGACGATCTTTATGCCAGTTGGCTGGAGTTCCTAAGATGGTCGGCAGATCTATCCTTACTATGGTCAATTTCAATCGCAACGGTAATTTGGGAGAGAGAAAAAAATTTGAAATATAATATACTTACCTGGACGGTGCTTTTGGGTGATCAAGAAGGCCCATAGCCTAGGTTGGTGACCTCCACTGCACATTTGGGAGGGGTGTCCGCCTAAGCTCTGTCCAACATGGCAAGCCTATGTCATAATTTGTAGCAGTGGGGGCATGCATTCACGTGTCTCCTACATAAAAAAGATTTGAAATTCAATAATTGTCTGAGGACAAAGAAGAGGGAACAGAGTAAGTTATGACATCGTATTCTGTTACGCCCCATGCGAATCTGAAGAAAATGTTGATGATTGAAGATAGCTTTGGATTTTGTTTTTTCCTCCTCCAAAGAGCTTGGAATAATTACTTGACTGGCTGATTGTAACAATGGACGTAGAACCACTTTAAGAAATTGTATAAACTCTTCTTCTTACTCTTTTCTTTAACCCTCTTGCTATTTTTCTTGTTTAGAGTGTAGAACTCAGTTTCTTTCTTTAGTTTTTCTTTTTCTAGTAAGAAAAGGATTCTTAAGTGGTATCACTTCAAATCTCTACTAAAGATTTTTGTAATATAGCTGTATATCTGATTTCAGCTTATTAGAGAATTTCTAGGTGGAACTTATGGCCTCAGCCTTTGCTCCATGTCTTGAGCTCGGGTGGAACTTATGCCCTTAGCCTCTTTTCTGTAAATTTTGATGTTAATGCAAATATTTCTTATGAAAACAATTTAAAGTTTCTTGATCAAGTCTTTGTTATATGCTTATAGTATATCATTGACTCCAACAATTCTTCAACATTATTATTTCCAGGGTAAGATGTCAAGGACGTGGATTATTTATAATAGACCTGAGGAGCCCAATGCTGTTCATGCTGGACTTCTTCTTGCTCTAGGATTACATGGTTATCTCTGTGTTTTAACAATTACTGATATATACCAATACTATGCACCAGTAAGGCATCTTGTGGTTTTTATTTTTATTTTTATGTTTTTTTTTTAACAAGAAACAACTTCTGATTCTGATTGATATGTCCTGTGGTTTGTATAATTTAAATTCCTACTAATGTGTTAGTCAAACCAATCATCATCTTGAATTGCTTGATCATGTGTGCACCCCAACTCCATCTTCAGATTCCCGCCTTTTACTACCTATGGTTATGCCAATTTCTGTGCTGCCATTTATTCATTTAAGAAGGAAAAAAAAGGATAAACTTCCATTGGAAGATAAACAAGGAAGATAAGACATCCTTCCTAACACCTTGTAAGGAGGTTGTGAGAGTGAGACCTCCAGCTAGGAGAATAGTTACAAAATTTCCTACAGAAAGAGTACTCCCAACAAAGAACAGATCATTTAGATTATGTACAGGTAATCTTTTCACCCAACATCTCCTGAACTCCTCTAACCAAGTTTCCATAAGAACACAAGAAATACATATTGGTCCACAAAATTTTGACATTTGACTTACGGTCGTTCGATAACCATTTTGTTTTTGGTTTCTTGTTTTTTAAAATCAAGCTTATGAACACGACTTCCACATATAGTTTTCTTGCTTTATCACTTACTTTTTAAAAATGTGTAAAAAAAGGAGGTTGAAATTTGAAAACTAAAAAAGGTAGTTTCTAAAAACTTGATTTGGTTTTTGAAATTTAGCTTAGATCTTAAATGTGTGTGTTTCAAAGGTGAAGCTTACCAAAAAATTATGGTGGTAAAATAAGTGTAATTTTCAAAAAGAGAAAACCAACAATAAAATGGTACAAACGGCACCTAAATTATTTGGGTAGATAAATATTAAGGTTGCAGAAGTGCGTCAATAAAGATAAAGGACTGACACCCAACTTTCCAACTATAAAATAACTGAAGCTTAAGTTTCTAAATAAAAAGCTCAATCACAAGCAGCCATGGCTATGAGGAGAGAAATAGATGTTCTAGAGTGGATAAACTTTGTTGCTTTCTACTCACCCTTCCAAACATCACTGAACGCAATTATGACTTAACTTTGATCGAGCTACAACATGGATGATTTGAAATGAAAGGAACATTAGGAAAGGTCTCCAGAAGAAGTGCTCGACTCTTTTCATTGTACTTCGAGTATTAGTCTATTTTCATTTCTTCAATGAAAAGCCTTGTTTCCGTTTCAAAAACAAAAGTGCTAGACTCTTCTCTTTTTTTGACTATCTATTGGTGTAAAAATAATCTTTCTTTTAGCAATTAGTACTTAAATTCACTTTTATCCAGCTGGAGTAGTTTGTAATTTCTATGGATGGGCTTAAAATTGTTTCCTATAAAAAAGAAGTTGTACTCTCTTTCCCCATAATGATAGGATTTTTCTTATTTGAACACAGGATCTGCTTGTATATAGCATGGCCATTAACACATTTCCATTCATAATCCTCACAATTATCCGCTACTTGCCAAATTATGTGAAGAAATACTAACAGTCAACTATTCAAGTAACCTTGCCTTGTACACATCGCCTTTCATTTGATCTCATACAATTCACCTTTCCTTTCAGTTCATATAATTGAGCATCATTTTCTTTGTTGGATTAAGCACAGTCGCTCTTTAGATCAATTGATTTGTCTCGAGGAAAAGGAAACTTTGGTTGATTTGGAATTCTATTGAGTTCATGAACGAAGACATGGGCATGAAATTCTCAACATTTCATTTTGTATAATTTGGATTTTGGTAGCTGGGTCGGGCATGATCTGCCATGGAGATACAATTTCCCTTTCCCTCCTATAGAAAACTTCACTAATTGAGACCATGTAAGAAAATTTGAGCGATTCAGCTTGTACATGATTTACTGACAGAACAAACACCGTGGACTTTTGACATCAATGGATTTGCACAAATATGTTTTCTTCTAGAGTTTGGTTTGGCCTCCTAAAGTAGGACTCCTGGATTGTTGATTAATATTAGAAACATGTAGTATAAACTCCAACTGTTGCGGCTTTATCTTGTTTTTTTCTCCTGATTTATTTTCTTCTGGATGAGTTACTTTTTCCTTTGATCTTTCTTTTTATATATATATCTTGTTTATGTATAACTGCATTCCGTTGTTTCTAAAAAATGAGTACACAGCCTCTGATAAGTCTAATGCCATAATTGCACTTGAATTATAGTTGTGTTTTGACCTTCTTGATTATTCCTAAAATGTTATAATTTACTTTGTTCAACTTTCTTTTAGCAACATGAAGCCACAACAGTGGGATTGATGCTTGGCTTGGCTGCTTCTTACAGGGGCACAATGCAACCTTCAATATCAAAGGTGTATGCTCAGTTTCAATCAGTGATTCAGATTTTGCTTTAGTCTTTTTGTCTGGCCTTTTTATTGTCGATCTTCTTTGCTTGCAAAAGACAATCAAGGCTATAATTTTCATTCTGTAGTTTTAAAAGTAATAACTGCTGGACTACCTGTTTCTATATTTTTCAGTTGTATTGTATTTTCTACCCATATGTACTATTTGACAGATTATAACTTATTACCATATTTGTGTCAGTCTCTTTACGTTCATATACCTTCGCGCCATCCATATTCCTACTCAGAGTTGGAGTTGCCAACACTTTTGCAGGTACGCATGTGATTGTCTACAAATATTAACCCACGACTAGTGACTGTATCTCTTTCAATGCCATGGTCTAAAGTTTACGGATCTGTTTTGCTTGACAACACGTGCATAGAAATTAGTAGATTTTGACCATGTATTCTCTTTCTTTTTCCAGTCGGCAGCTCTAATGTCCTTGGGACTTCTTTATGAAGGATCAGCACATCCACAAACAATGCAGATACTTTTGGTATTTTCTGGGATTTCTTTTAAAATACATTATTTCCATTAATTAATGAGAGTGTTATCTTCAACCATTGACAAAAATTCTGGTTCCATGTTTGGGTGACTTATTTGCCCTGCGGCTTCCTGTATCTTTCTTTTTTTCACTCTTTTTTTTTCTTTTGTTTTTTTTTGGGGGGGGGGCGGGGGGTCCTCTATTTTTTTTATTGCTTGTTCTTTATATTTCGTGGATTTTTCTACGATACAATGAAAATATCGATTTACCTCTCATGTCGATGTTGAACATGTGGAAACGTGGAAATATCGATGAAAATATCGACATGTCTATGAAAATTTAATACTATGGTTATACCTAATTTGAACCAAGAAAATATTAGTGTACTATTTGATTATTATTTTTTAACCTACTTAATATTTGTGTTACAGGGAGAAATAGGCCGTCGAAGTGGGGGTGATAATGTTCTTGAACGGGAGGGTTATGCTGTTTCAGCAGGCTTTTCCTTGGGTCTTGTTGCACTGGGTATGATTAATCTTCATTGTTAATTGGACAACTTAAGCTGTCAATAGAAAGTACTAATTTTCATCCTTCAAATGAAGGTCGAGGCAAGGATTCAGTTGGTTTTACAGATTCAATAGTTGATCGATTATTCAACTACATTGGAGGAAAAGAAGTTTGTAATGTAAGGTTTCACACCCTTGATTTTTTATTTTGTTATTTGTACTTCTTGTAACCTAAAAAATTTCATAGTTTATCTGAATCGGTCCCTGCTTTATTTTTTAGCCAGAAATTTCACTTTTCTCTACAGAGGAACATAACCGTATGATCACACAGGTTGATTCTTATACCCATTGTTCTCTAAAATAATCCTTCATATAGATATTGACAATAAAGTACTTATGTGAGTAATTACTGCGCAAGCAATATGCTATATATTTTCTTTTCTTCTTGCTTTCATTTAGATGGTGGATGGAACTGTGGTCAATGTTGATGTCACTGCTCCTGGAGCTACAATTGCTCTTGCGCTAATGTTCTTGAAAGTAACTATCCAAAACCATCTTCTGTTTGCTGATTTGAAGCAATATAATGAAATAGTTTATATTCTTAAGTTGAATTAAAGTTGTTTTCTCCTTTGCTTGTGTGTCTGACAGACTGAATCCGTTGCGATTATGTCAAAGCTGTCTATTCCTCAGACAAATTTTGACTTGCAATATGTGAGACCTGACTTTATCATGATTCGTGTCATAGCTAGAAATCTTATAATGTGGAGCAGGTAGCAATTTTTAGTGAGATTTGCACCAATCAGATGCCCTATTTCCATTATTAAGATCATATTTTAATGACATGAACTATTATAGGGTTCATCCATCCAGAAATTGGGTTGAATCTCAGATTCCTGAAATTGTTAAGAATGTTGTCAAGTGCCTCAAGGGTGATGATAATGATAACGATGAATTGGATGCCGAAGCATTTGTTCAAGCTTATGTCAACATAATAATTGGAGCATGTATTTCTCTTGGTAAGATGTCATCTTGATGGATTTATTATGACTAACAATTTTCATGTGTATTTGCAACTGTTTGAATCTCACTGAGACTTATAATATAATGTTAGATAATATAGTATTAAATTTACCTTCACCCATTAGCTTAAGTTTTTGGGTCAATCGGTGATTTAAGATGGTTTCAGAGCCAGGTTGTCCAGAAGGTCATGTGATCAAACCCCTGCAATATTATTTCCTCCCCAATTAATATTGATTTCCACTTGTTGGGTCTTCATCATATTTCAAGCCCGCAAGTGGGAGGGAGTGTTAGATAATGTAAAATTAAATTTACCTTCACCCATCAGCTTAAGCTCTTAGGTCAGTCGATGATTTACGATATAACTCACGTGAAAATGCACCTTTGGGCAGCATCGTATATTTGCATGGAACATGCACCTTTGGGCAGCATCGTATATTTGCATGGAACATGCATGTAACTACAAACATATGTATACCTTATTTTCTTTTCATCTACATGTTTTATGTTATTCATGTTATTCTGTATTGTCGCTGAATTTCCATGTCAGAGCTTCTTCCGATCATTCTAGCTTGTATTTGATCAATGCATATTCATGAATTTTAGAATATGATTTCACTTTAAATTACTGTGAGACAAACATTTTATATCGTTTAAACTTGGAATCCTAATTGTCAATTCTGGGACAGGTTTGAGGTTTGCTGGTACAAAGAATGGAGATGCGCAGGAGTTACTTTATAACTATGCTGTCTACTTTCTAAACGAGGTCTGACACAGAACTAGCTGTTGCACCTCTAAGCCTTTAATTCTTTTATGACATTTTTCCTGTTTTGTAGATCAAGCCTATATCCATAGAAAAGGAAAATCCCTTCCCAAAGGGATTGTCTCGCTACATTGATCGAGGCACTTTGGAGACGTGTGTCCATTTAATTGCTCTTTCGTTGTCCGTGGTATGCAGAATCAATCTTTGTTTCCAATCCCCCATCTAAATAAATGTAGAATTTAAATCCCAGGGATGACTTCGTGAATAGGTAATGGCCGGCTCTGGAAATTTACAAACCTTTCGTCTCTTGAGGTTCTTGCGCAGTAGAAATTCTACCGATGGTCATGCTAACTATGGCATTCAGATGGCAGTAAGTCTTCTAAGTTAATTTGGATCTTGACTTCTACATTTAGACCTAATACAAAAGATCCTTGTAATCAACTATAAATGTGTAAAATCTTACCGATAAAGGGTGTAAACTAGTCATTTAATCATACAAGTGGTCAAGTTAAGTCATCAATCAACCAAAATGCTTAAACTAATGTATTACGGTAAATTTAACCATATCATTACTATAACACTCCTCCACTTGTGGGATTAAAAATTTGTAAAAAACCCAACAAATGAAAATCAATATTAATTGGAGAGGAAATAGAGGATCGAACACAAGGCCTCCTGCTATGAGTTAATTTGTATGGAATAAAATATTTATATTCCAATGATAAAATAAGTAAAACGCATAGCTTTCTTATAAAGGAAAATTCCACAATAAAGGAAAGAAGAATAAAATAAAAATAAAACAAAACCATTAATAATTACACCTAATTAAAATATTTATAGTTATTGTGAACAAACCCAAGTCATAATTACTAAAGCTTTTCTTTCCAACTCATTAGTTGAAAGAACTACTAGAACGTGTGACTCCCTGTGAAACAAACACTTGCTTAATTTTGGCATTCTCTTTCAACTTATCAATCAAAAAACTTCTATGTTAACCAATAGGGAAATGTCAGATGTTTCTGTTTGCTCTCCTCCCTCTTCTTGTTTCACTTTAGACCCAGAAGGAGAGATTCTTGCCTTTGGAATTCGTGTCCAAATTTTTTTTCTTGTACTCCTTTTGGTGCTTATCCAATTCTTTCTCAGTGAGGGGTTCTATTTTTTCCTCGGTTTGGAAGGTGAGAATTCTCAAGAAGGTTAAGTTCTTCGTGTGGCAAGTGTTGCATGGAAGAGCGAACACCTTGGATCAAATTTTTTTTGGGGGGGGGGGGGTCTTTAGTGGTTGGTCCATTGTGTTATATTCTCTGCAGGAGGCTAACTAAGGATTTGGAGTATATCATGTGGAGCTGTGATTTTGCTCGCACAGTTTGGAGCAGTTTCTTTTAGGTGTTTGACTTCAATTTTATCAACCATGGGAGATGCAGGGAGTCGATTGAGGAGCTTTTTTTTTTTTTTTTAAATAAAGGGTGATTTTTGTGGTAGGTTGGGGTATATGCTATCATGTGGGGGTTTTGGGGAGAGAGAAACAACAAAATCTTTAGAGGGCATGAGAGCAGATGTGTGGGCCCTTTTGTAACTACTCGCCTGGTATTATTGCTCTTCACTGGAGCCCCTTTTTGTAGTGTGAGTCCTTATCGTGGGCTTTTTCTTTTTTGTATGCTTGTGTATTCTTTCATTTTTTTTCAATGAAAGTCAATTCTTTTTTCAAAAAAAAGGCACAGTAGTCAAATTAGACGTTGAAAAACTATTCAGCACTGTCAATTGTTCAGAGCTTTCTTGTGGTTTGTGTGGATTGAGCGAAATGCCCGTATCTTCAATGAAAAAGCTCAACATTTTGACATTTTCTTAGAACACATTATTTTCATTGCTATCTCCTAGTGTAAATTGTCCAAGTACTTCTCTTCATATAGCTTTGGTTCTCTTTTTTCTAATTGGAGATGTCTTATTAACTCTTTTGGATTGGGGCATTTATCCCCTCTATTGTGATCATCAATGAAATTGTTTCTTGTAAAAAAAAAAAAGAAGAAATAATCAGTAAACTGCTATGTTGATGAGTCCAGTTCAGTGCTGAATCGATGGGAACATTGAAGAGTATCAACAAATTGCCTATTTTGTTCTTCAAAAAGGAATATCAGCAGCCTTCTTAACCTTAACTGGCATGTTCTTTGTAACAAGGAAGAGACAGCCAATCACCTCTTTCTCTTCTGCCCCTACTCTTGGCTTTAGGACAACTTGTTCAAGCTCACACCTGCTATCTAAGATGATAAATTTGCGGTGAAGCTTTTTATAAATTCAATAATGCTTAATTTGCATCTTCAGAAAGATTGGAGAATTGTTTTCAATATTTTGAGAGATATAGGAGATTGGTTGGAAAGTTGAATAATTGTACCATGAAACAATCAGATTACTTTTTGGACAAGTCTTGTGAGTCTGCAGTTTTCCTCACCTACAATAATTTCTATGTTATTTGAGTGTTGCACCGTGATGTGGATCATAAGTAAAGGTCATTGTATTCCTAAGATTGAGTGCTTTCTCAGTGCTGATTGGGTAAGATCCAACTACTGACTCAACATCTAAATTTAGGATGGTTTTTATTTTATTTTATTTTATTTTTAAATTTATTTTTATTTGAGATAATATGGTTTTATGGAAGAGTAAGAATGAAATTGTATAAAATGAAACTCTCTTCATAGAATTTGAAACTCTAGATTATCTTCAGGTAAGCTTAGCTATTGGATTCTTGTTTCTTGGGGGAGGTACACGGACGTTCTCAACTAGTAACAGTGCTGTTGCTGCATTGCTGATAACTCTTTACCCACGCTTACCTACTGGTCCAAACGACAACCGATGTCACCTCCAGGTATAATTATTCATAGGATAATATTTACTAGCTTATTTTTTCTTTTTTATTTATACAGCTTCTAAATGGCTGTAGAGTGAGAAAGGAATGTGTAATTTTTGTGGAATTATTATATATGTTTACAAAAACCTTCTTTCCCTGATCCACTTTGGTAGCGCTGCAGTTTAAAAATAATAATTGGCCACCAATTCAGGATGGAAATTACCATAGTTTGTCAAAAAATCAATATGCATACTTATTGTGTAAGATGCATTATGGAACATAGTTATTATTGTGACCTTTTTTTCTTGTATCCGTGAGTGTCCAGGCCTGCTTGCTCCTGCCTTGACTAATCTCATGGGACAAGGCATTACAAAAATATGATATTTTTCGCTTCCAAAAGTTAATTTTTTAAATAGTTTTTTTTTCTGAATTATGCCCATAAAAATTTTCAAAGAAGCATAAATAAAAGGAATGAATAATAAATTGAACCCTCTTAGTTCAAGTGTCTGATACTTATCTGACACGTGTGTTCTCCAAACTAAAGTATTCATGCTTTGTTAGTTTTATCATATGTGTTGTTAGGACATGTATATTGATGTAAATAGGAGTTTATAAGTATCTTGTCCTTTATTGTACTTTTGCACTATATTAGTTTTGGGTTTAGGCATTAGCATATGTAACTCAAGTGTTGGAATGGAACGAAGCATTCTCTCATATCTTGTCTCTCATTATGTAACAGATAGAAATATGTATTATAGGAAAGGAGAGAGTGAAGCCACTTTGTAGCTTTATATTCAATATACTAGCAGTTCTCGTAGGTATTTATTCAATGGAAAGAGGCTTAAACTTGTTACAGCGTATAATGAAGTCACTTAAAAAAGAAGTGGTTATCGTGCATCTTTCTCCTGCATTTTCCAATTCTAGCAATTGCCCTCTTTCCCTAGGATTACATTTTCAGGTTTCTTGTAAAAAAATCTTTATCAATAGCGTCTTTTACTGAAAGGTTCTCTTGTTAGGCATTCCGACATTTGTATGTTCTTGCAACTGAGGCCCGCTGGATTCAGACTGTTGATGTAGACACTGGTCTGCCAGTCTATGCTCCTCTTGAAATCACTGTAACAGAAACTGAACATTATGCCGAAACTACATTCTGTGAGATCACCCCTTGTCTTCTACCTGAACGTGCTACTGTAAGTTCTACTGTTTTGTATGGGAGCTGACTGATCTGCACGTTTTATTTTTCAATTGTCTCCAGTCATTTCCGTTCTCAATGTCTTGATATGTATGCCACACAAAAACACATGTAGATATGTCCGTGTAGGATGGTGGATCATCAATAATATCATTGTTTCTGTGGTTTGTTGGATAAATTTTGTAAAAGAACCTGCCTTGTCCCTTTCATTTGAAATTAAATGTCCGGTTTTATTTGTTCTCACAGTTAAAGAACCTTCGCATATGTAGTCCTCGGTATTGGCCTCAAGTTATGGAACTTGCCCCAGAAGGTTGGTGGATGACTTCGATTCTCTCTTCTGTACACACCAATTCATTTTTCTTTTTTGCAAATTTTACCTTCATTGTTGTCCCATGACTTTCATTCATGGTATTTTCTATTTTATTTTCTTCTTTGATGTATTAGATACTTAATTTTCTATTCTTTTCTACTAGATAAACCTTGGTGGAATGTTGGGGATAAGAATAATCCATTTAGTTCTGGTGTTTTATACATCAAGCAGAAAGTTGGAGCTTGTTCGTACATTGACGACCCTATAGGTTGTCAGTCATTGTTGTCACGAGTGATGCACAAGGTTAATTCATCCTTTGCATCTGACAGTTTTAGTTGTATATTATTGTGGATAACTAAATTCTCTCTGTTCAGGTTTTTGGGTCCAGGGGTCTTTCATCACGCAATTTGTCTAATAATGGCCCTAGCAGACCTAGCTATGCAAGCGTAGATCAGTTGATTGGTACCTTCTCTTCAGATCCCAGTTTGATTGCATTCGCACAACTGTGCTGTGACCCTTCATGGGATGGCAGGCAAGTAGGCTAGTTAGTATTATGGTAGATTTTCTAACTCAGTGTGTTCGTTATTTAGTATATCCAGATCTTCACATTTTATTCACCTTTTTGTTTTAGGTGTCCATTTTTCTTGATTAGGCAACGTTTCAGCTTTCTTCCTTTATGATTTTGATCAAATGACATTTTATTTTGTTACACTTATTTGCTTTGTTACCATGACCATTCTGGTCGAGTTTACTTTTAAGTCTTTAACCACATGGGTACATTTAAGTCAGAAAGAATTCAATTTGAGTTGAGTCTTAAGATTGTTAAGGTAATGTGCTGTACGAGTGGTGTCAATCATGACTTGGTAAGGACAGTATGTTGAAAAGTTTGTGATGCATCTGACAAATAATGCTACTTCTCACTCGCTGTATATCTCCACTTGAACAAATGAATGCAGATTGGACGTTGATTTTCAGGAATTTTGCTTGCAAGTTCTGTTTGAGTGTGTGAGCAAGGACAGACCAGCTCTTTTACAGGTAAGGACAGTATGTTGAAAAGTTGAAAACTTCACTGCTTCTAGTGGATCTGTGTGTTATTGTCTACCAATTTGAGTGAATATGTAGAAGGTGCATTACATCTTATTTGAAGTCCTTACTAGTTACTATTTTGAAACACATCTATTTTGTAGAGAAGTGCTGTTTGGTAAAGCTATCCAATGAACTGGTTCTTTGAAAATTGTCTTCTGAAATTGGTTTTCTTTTACCCCATTGCAGGTTTATTTGTCATTATACACAACAGTATCCTTGATGATTGATCAGGCTAAGGGGGGTGAGGTTACTGTTGGTGACTCACTCTGTATATTTGACCTAAAGGTTGACTTTCTTTATACGATACTTAATCTACTCATTGAACTCAATTGAATTATTCTGTATCTGATGTTGGATGGATTAAAAACGATACTTAATCTACTCATTGAACTCAATTGAAGTATTCTGTATCTGATGTTGGATGGATTAAAAAGTTCCAAGTTTGATAAAGGAATAGAAGTTTCCATTGAACTCAAAAATGGAGAATTAAAAACTGAAAGCATTTGAGAATGTTCCCGCTCTCCTAGAAGTTAGGCTTCCTTCACTCCACGACTGCTGCCTGAACTCTTTGTTTTCTTCTTTTTGCTTGTAGTTTGAAATGTATTAAACTTGTATTCAGCTAATGATTGCTTGTGCTTTCTGCTCCAAATTTCTTTTAGCATGTTTTAATTTTGTCACTCTACTACCTCTTGTGTTCTAACTGTTTCTTTTTAAACCTCGATCCCATAAAGTAAAATTTTCTTGTATTTACATGTTATAAGATTCCCTCCTAAAAACTGTTGATCTCTCATCATTAATTAAGCTTGCATAATATGTGCAACTTCTGCAATATATATCTGCTGCAGATGTGTATCCTTAAATTGCTAACTTATCCCCCAATTAGTAATTCGTGTTTAGTTTCTGATGAATAACAGCTATATGTATGAGAGAATGTGATTTCTTATTTTATGTTTCTTGCAGCTTGCGATAGCATATAATGAGGCTCTGTTAAGTGGAAAATTGACCACTTCAAGAGGCAGCATTGTGCAATCTAATTTTTTGGGGTCTCTCAGGAAGCGAGTAGAAGAAATACTAAGTTATTGTCAGGGCTTGAAGAATGATTTTCGCAATTACTTGGATTCTGGAAGGTGGCCAAGTGGAGATATACAGGGAGTGAGAAGTACAGTATTCCTATCTTGGTATCTTCAGTGGTATAACATACCAGACTCATCTTTAATCAAGACAGCCATGGGAAAAATAAAACCAAAATTTCGATCTTCATCCGTAGTTCCCTTGTTGCACTTGCTATTTCCACGAACCGATATAAATGCAATTCTTGAGATCGACAAGGCTTTATTTTCTGCTTAAGGCGCTCGGATGCTTCCTGAATGAGGTTAATGGAAAAGATTGGAGTTGTCTGTAGACATTCTCTCCCGGTAAATTAACGATTGTTCTCAGATGGTGAAGAGCTGATTAGTTGTGGACTAAACCAACCAGGTACGAGGATTAGGCGATTTGAATGCAGTTTGACTTGACGAAATACAAGATTATACAAAGCGTAATTCGGTGGTTTAGATACTTGCAGCCATTTGAGTTTGAGGCTTTTGAGATTCAGCTCTGACCAGGAAATGGTAGTGTGAGCAATTCAGGCTTCAATAGAAATATTTAATCTGTTTGTTTGTGAGCAACATCATTCTTAAGGTAATGTTAGCAGCCATTAGTCAATGTTGGTGGTGACTGTTTACTACATTTGTAGAGTATACTTATGCCTTAGAAAACTAGTAGATTTTGTGTAGTGAAATTGCTCGTTATGCTCCGTAAACTGAGTCCACGAGCTCAAGGAGAGAAGTAGCAGATTCCTTACTCAAGCTCAGTGAAGACCTGGGTTCCAAAGCCTGGTTATTCAACAGGGCACAAGTTGTAGCTTTAATGTGTAAATTAGAAAGCATAGAGTTGAAATTTCCTGTCAAAAGCAATATGGTTTTTAACATTTCATTCATTTTGTAAGTTATGATTTCCCTCACTAGGCACTATTTAAATCAAACAACGAGTGTTCAACATAACTATTATATGAAGAAAAATTATCTTCTTGAATACATGCTTAATTTCAAAGAATGTGGATATGAAGATTTCACCAAACTGTATTTAATTGATTTTTGGTCTGTAATCAATTGCAACCTCACAACCATCAATACAAAATAAAGTGCTGTGATACCATCATACAAAATAAAGAGAGGGTCGAATAATGGAGAAGGTATAGAATTACGATTTCACCCTTACTAAATTGAGGCTGTAAAACAACATTAAATATTAGTCAAGATACAAAGGCTAAAAGGTCCAATGGACTTGTAATATAGGAAATGAACATAATATAAATAACATAATATTAAACAATCTCACATGTCGCTGCTTCATCCATCAGAGTCGTGCTTTAAATAGAAAAGTAATGGCAATTCAATCCATCCATCGATCGATTCAAATTTGATATCTGTCAAGTGGATCTTTAAGCAGAAAGCATCAACCGTGATACGCTCTCCATGCGTACTCTTCAAAGCTAAATGAATGAAACACTGCCTTGTTCCTTTGCCTCACTGTTGTTGTCCTCGTCTTCTTCTTTTTCCTTTCTATCGCCGACACTTCTGAATTGTTCCACATTTGCATTTTCATTAGTTGGTTGAAGAAGGGGAGACACTTGACTGTCAACAGGAAGAGTAATGAGTAGCGATAATGAGATTATGCATGAGTTGGTGTTGTTGGTATTTCCTATGCTCGCTATCGTTGGCACCGGTCTCCCTCTCACTTTCTTGAGTTTGCCGTTACTCCACACCTATAAAGTTTGAGTATATCAAATTTAAATAGTGACCAAACATGTCAAATTTGAAAACTCAAGGAGTTGGGAAGTAGGGGTAAGAAAGTAAAAGTAGGGGTAGGAAAGTAACTTTATGAACTCCACTCCTTGTTTAGTCCAAAGAGTTGGTGGGTCCCACGGTTAGAAAACATCAATTTTATATCTTATCAACTCCTTACACTGTGGGCTCAAGGAGTTCACAACTCCTTACTACTCACTATTCCAATCCTTACTTCAAACATCCTCTTAGAAAGTCAATCCAAACAGATCCTTACCGTCTTTCTATATATATATATATATATATATATTGAATGCTTAAAGTCTAATTCGACCCAATTGATGGAGGAAAAAATTGTAGTGCACGATGCCACCGTTCCAAACTCATATTTCAGGGTGATTGAATCCGAATTTTAACATAAGAAAATATGGAACCGTTAAGTTTAGAACCACAATCAAACTTCAGTTAATTTTTTAAATGGAGCCACATCCATTAAAAGAATAAAAAAAATGTTATATTTTCTTAGGGGGCGTTTGGGGCGCATAATTGAGTTGAGTTGGTAATTATTATAGGTGGGGAGTAATTGAGGGAGTTAATACAAATATGAGATGAGAAATGTGAGTTAATGCGAATAACGAGGTAATACACCCTTAAAGGAAAATTTTCACCTATAAAAAAAATGTAAAACTATTTATAGCAAAAGAGAATATTGACAGACATTGATAGACTTCTATCAACATCTATCAATGATAGAAATGATAAAAGTTTATCACTGATAGACTTCTATCAACATCTATCACAACCAAGGAAAAATTGAGAAAATATGGTAGTTTTTCAAAATATTTGTAGAAATATCGTAGTTTTGAAAATATTTGCAAAAATATTGTAGTTTTGTGATGGAATGGGAGGTGTGATGTATTTAATTGGGTTGAGTGAAGTGGTTATTTTTTTTTTTCAAATTTTCAAGTGGTCGAGTGTTCATCCCTTTTTTTTCTTCTAATGCTCTCTTTTCCTTTTTTTTTAATACAAAATTTATCCCTATTTTAACTTTGTCGTAAGAGACATTATAGACTTATAGTAAATAATAAATTCTCAATCTCTTTTCTTACAAATTACAACTATGATTCATAATTTAAAAATACTGAAATGTAAATTAAAATGTTCATATCAATATAACAATTTAATGTTTTTCATTCATTAAAAATAATAATAAAAAAAAAATCAATGTGTCCCACAAGGCGGATGTCGTCGATTTCGAGTTGGTTGTCGTCGTCGACTTTGAACTCTAGGTTGCTCTTGATCCTCTCTGGTGGCTCTAGTACCTCTGCAGGCGCTTCATAGTATAAATATTTATTATGCTCTCCACGTCTGCACTCATGTTCTTGCATGTATGAAGACGATGGACCGACCTTTAAATCATAATATCCTGAACCAAATGTTGGCATCATCATCATCGGACTAGCATAATCAACCTGGCTATGTGTCTGCGTCATAGGAGGCAATTCTTCCACATTGCGACCAACATCATCGAACTCATCTTCTTCTATTTGAGCATGCCCCCTACGCCTAGGAGCTGGTGGAGGTGCAATGAGTATATTGTACATATAATGTATCTCCTCCATGTAGCTCTCGTTATTATTACATACAGTAAGGACCTGGTTTGGATCATTTGCAACATCACGAAAGCTACTATTGCTCGATCTCTGTGAATAATAAAACAATTAGATAATATTTGAAATAAATTCAAATTTAAAATCATTAAACAAGATGACCCACAACTGCTCCTAGACGAGTAATGTAGCGTCTTGTTATATTATTATATCAATTGATATAATATTGAGTTTCATCCCTATCGAATTGCCCAATTGAAATCCTCATTGCAATAAACCTTCTACGATAGTACCATCGCACTACCAAATTTGCAACTTTTTCAGACCAATCTGCAGTTCTCAGGTCGATGTCATGTAGCAAGGATTCAATATTACACTCTCGTGGGACATCCTATTGGAAACCAAATTGTCTTATCACCCTATTGGAGAAATGCCACTCACCAATATGAAAACATATGAGAGGACTTATCGTCCGCTATATGTCTTGACCGTTGGTACAGAAATTTGACAAAGTGTGCATATCAACTTTGTAGGGCTCCCAAATAATCTGAAACATAACGTAGTATATTAAAAATATTAAAGAAAAGTACATAAAAAATATGTATAAAAATTCAATTGGATTAAGTATTCATGTACCTAATCAGGTTGAAGCAGATCCAACATGTATCTATATTGACTCACAACATATGTAGCTGATATAGTTATACAAAATTGGTCTCTTCACCTATATTATTAAATCAATATTTTAGATTTTAAATTAACTAAATCAGTCATATAAAAAATAATTTGTAAATTAAATTAAATTAACATATCGAGAACCGTATACTTGTCCAGTTATTGATGCTCATTGACATGTCGGAGTTGAAGAACTATTGTTGGAAATCTTTCCCAAACTCATAATTGCATAAGTATCAAAGACCTAGCAATTTCACGAACTTTAAGTTTTGTTGCTTTGCACAGTTGTCTATACAGTCATGCCAAACACGCTCCGCTCCAAGAATATTGTTCCGCTTCATGAAGATTGGCTAACAATGACAGAAACATTAAGTGCACGTAGTGACTTGATTAGTCAGAAAACAAATTTCCACTCATCATCTGTAATATGTATGCTCGTGTATATCTCATGACAACTTCCTTATCTGCATCATCATCAAACCCAGGAAATTGTGTCTCTAACCATGTTAAACTTAATCTTGATCCTTTAATTTTATCAGCAGGTGGGATTACACCAAGTAACGACTAGTAAATATTCAACCAATCATTCTGCATTGCTCCGGTAACAGGCTCGCTATCAACAAGTAACACAAACAATACTTCTATGTCTTGTAGGGTGATAGTGCACCCTTCAATAGGAACATGAAACGTATGCGTCTCTGACATCCATCTCTCAACTAGTGCAGTGATGAAATGTCAATCTAACTGAATGAATCCCAATCTGGCAACTCCATACAATCCTAATGTACGAAGTAGTAGTAGTATTTTATGGTTGAGTGGGATGGTATGATGAACAACCGCCTCTCGACGTCTACAATATATCTCACATTTATAGATCGTATAAAACATAAGAATCAATCAGTCCTGAGTTTAAAGTCATGATCTAAAAGAAAAAAATATATTTATTTCTCAAAGCTTGATTACACAATAAAATTATTAATTACATGATAGGAATATTAACAATAAAAATTTCTAATTGTCTGGTGCCGGTCTTTGTAATGAAAGACACTTCCTCCAATTGTGATCTAACTGATTGCAAAATCCACACCGTACATAACTACTCGATTCTGACCAGTCCATCTCATTGTGGTACAATGAACTCTTTGGTTTACCAGGCTTCCTCAACAACGATGAGTCGGCATATAAGACAGACATATTTGGATGTATGATCCAGCAATCTTCGTGCCGTATAGATTGAAATTGAGGAGAGTAGCATGCAGCGTATGTTGATAGTTTATAGTAGTCCTAAATGAAATCTTCATAGTTCATGTTAAACCGTGAGCAAACCGCCATAAAATGCGAGCATGAGATGCCAAATGCTTGCCACTTGTCACATGAACAGTACCGCTCAGACACATTTAGCCTCAGTGTTTGAATATTTCCTCCTTTAGCATTGAGGTTGCCGATTTTCACATGAAACACACCTTCATATCGATCATATGACTGTACTTCATGTTTACTGGATCTTGTAGCCCATATCAAAAAAATTTCATGTGCGTACCTAAATGTTTACTCCCTTAGTATTACAAATATATTCGAAACAAATTGTTGATTACTAAAAAAAAGAAAAAAAATATTAACTCGTATATTTATCTCGATGCTCTAAAGCAGCTCTTATTTTTTCAAAATAATTTACGCATTTGAAAAATGTTACTTGAGCGAGAGCGTTTATCGACAACATTTGAGCTCCTTTCAAGACTCCATTCATGCACTCGGATAGATTTGTCGTCATCCACCCGTATCTGACACCTCTATTATGTGTTTGAGTCCATTACTCAATACCAATGTTGTAAAAAAAAACTCAAACAACTCTGATTTATTCTTCTAATGTCCTCAATCGCTTTATTTAACTTCTGAATTTGAAATTAACATCTGGCCCGATAAACATAATTCTTTAATGGATTGAATTTATACTTTTTTTATTGAAGTTGCTGACAATATGTCGTAAGGAGTATCGACAATGACGTTTTGGTCCCGTCCAACCATTTTCTAGATTGGTCATTGCTGAGATAATTTTAGCATGTTGATCTGAAATCAAATATTGTAGTTTGGGAAATATTTGCAACCAATTTCTGGATTGTTCATTGTTGAGATAATGTCAGCATTTCAGATCGACATGCTAGCATTATATCAGCAATGAACAATCTAGAAAATGGTTAGACGAGACCAAAATGTCATCATCGATACTGCTTACGACATATTGTCAGCAACTTCAATAAAAGTATAAATTCAATCCATTAAATAATTATGTTTATCGGGCCGGATGTCAATTTCAAATTCGCAAATTAAATAAAGCGATTGAGGACATTAGAAGAATAAATCAGAGTTGTTTGAGTTTTTTTTGACAACATTGGTATTGAGCAATGGACTCAAGCACATGATGGAGGTGTCAGATACGGGTGGATGACGACAAATCTATCCGAGTGCATCAATGGAGTCCTCGAATGAGCTCAAATGTTGCCGATAAACGCTCTCGCTCAAGTAACATTTTTCAGATGTGTAAATTATTTTGAAAAAAGAAGAGAAGAAATAAGAAGAGAAGAAATAAGAGCTGCTTTAGAGCATCGAGATAAATATACCAGGTAGTATTTTTTTCTTTTTTTAGTAATCAACAATTTCGTTTCGAATATATTTGTAATACTAAGTGAGTAAACATTTAGGTACGCACACGAAATTTTTTTTAAATGGGTGCAAGATCCAGTAAACATGAAGTATAGTCATATGATCGATATGAAGGTGCGTTTCACGTGAAAACCAGACGTCAAAGCTTCAATGCTAAAGGAGGAAATATTCAAACACTGAGGCTAAATGGGTATGAGCGGTACTGTTCATGTAACAAGTGGCAAGCATTTGGCATCCCATACTCGCATTTTATGGCGGTTTGCTCACGGTTTAACATGAACCATGAAGATTTGATTTAGGACTACTATAAACTATCAACATACGCTGCATGCTACTCTCCTCAATTTCAATCTATACGGCACGAAGATTGTTGGATCATACATCCAAATATGTCTGTCTTATATGCCGACTCATCGTTGTTGAGGAAGCCTGGTAAACCAAAGAGTTCATTGTACCACAATGAGATGGACTGGTCAGAATCCAGTAGTTATGTACGGTGTGGATTTTGCAATTAGTTAGATCACAATAGGAGGAAGTGTCCTTCATTACAAAGACCGGCACCAAGCAATTAGGAATTTTTATTGTTAATATTCCTATCATATAATTAATATTTTTATTGTGTAATTAATAATTTTATTGTGTAATCAAGCTTTGAGAAATAAATATATATTTTTCTTTTAGATCATGACTTTAAACCCAAGACTGATTGATTCTTATGTTTTATACGATCAATATATTCATCGATCATCAGTTGTATGACAAGATCGTACTAAATGTGAGATATATTGTAAACGTGGAGAGGCGGTTGTTCATCACACCATCCCACTCAACCATAAAATACTACCACTACTTCGTACATTAGGATTTTATGGAGTTGCCAGATTGGGATTCATTCAGTTAGATTGACATCTCATCACTACACTAGTTGAGAGATGGATGTCAGAGACGCATACGTTTCATGTGCCTATTGAAGGGTGCACTATCACCCTACAAGACATAGAAGTATTGTTTGTGTTACTTGTTGACGACGAGCCTGTTACCGGAGCAATGTAGAATGATTGGTTGAATATTTGTCAGTTGTTAGTCAGTGTAATCCCACCTGTTGATAAAATCAAAGGATCAAGATTAAGTTTAACATGGTTAGGGACACAATTTCCAGGGCTTGATGATGATGCAGACAAGGAAGTTGTCATGAGATATACACGAGCATACATATTACAGATGATGGGTGGAAGTTTGTTTTCTGACATATCAAGTCACTACGTGCACTTAATGTTCCTGCCATTAGTAGTCAATCTTCTTGAAGCGGGATGATATTCTTGGAGTGGAGCGTGTTTGACATGGTTGTATAAGTAGCTATGCAAAGCAACAAAACCTAAAAGTTCGTGAAATCACTAGGTCTCTGATACTTCTGCAATTATAGGCATGGAAACGATTTCCTACAATGGCTCCCCTACTTCGACATGTTAATGAGCATCAATTAGCTGGACAAGTATACGATTCTCGATATATTAATTTAATTTAATTTAATTTACAGATTATTTTTTATATAACTGATATAGTTAATTTAAAATCTAAAATATTGATTTAATAATTTAGATGGAGAGACCAATTTTGTGTAACTAGATCAACTACACATGTTGTGAGTCAATATAGATACATGTTGGATCTGCTTCAACCCGATCAAGTACATGAATACTGAATCCAATTGAATTTTTTCTACCTATTTTTTATGTACTTTTCTTTAATATTTTTAATATACTACGTTATGTTTCAGATTATTTAGGAGCCCTACAAAGCTGATATGCACACTTTGCCCAATTTCTGTACAAACGGTCAAACATATGGCGAATGATAAGTCCTCTCATATGTTTTTATATTGGTGAGTGACATTTCCCCAACAAGGTAATCAAACAATTTGGTTTCTAGTAGGATGTCCCACCAGAGCGTAATACTGAGCAAGACATCGACTTGCGAACCGCAGATTGGTTCGAAAAAGTTGCACATTTGGTAGTGTGATGGTACTATCGTAGAAGGTTTATTGCAACAGAGGTTTTAATTAGGTAATTCGATAGGAATGCAACTCAAGATTATATCAATTGGTATAATAATATAACAAGGCGATACATTACTCATCTAGAGCAGTTGTGGGTCATCTGATATATAATTAAATATTGTTTAATGATTCTAAATTTGAATTTATTTCAAATATTATTTAATTGTTTTATAATTCAAAGAGATCAAGCAACAGTGGCCTTCGTGATGTTGCAAATGATCCAAACCAAGTAATTGTTGTATGTAATAATAACAAGAGCTACATGGACAAACCAAGTAATTGTTGTATGTAATAATAACAAGAGCTACATGGAGAAGATACAATATATGTACGATATACCAATTGCATCTCCACTAGTTTTTAGGCGTAGGGGGAATGCTCGAGTAGAAGAAGATGAGTTCGATGAGGTTGGCCACAATGTGGAAGAATTGTCTCCTATGACGCAGACGCATAGTCAGGCTGATTATGCTAGTATGATGATGACGATACCAATATTTGGTTCAGGATATTATTATTTAGAGGCCGGTCTATCGTTTTCATACATGCAAGGACATAGGCGCGGACGTGGAGAGCATAACGAATATTTATACTATGAAGCGCTGAAGTACCAGAGCCACCAGAAGATCGAGAGGAACAAGAGCAGCCTAGGGTTCAAAGTCGATGACGACAACCAACTCGAAATCGATGACGTCCGCTTGTGAGACACATTGATTTTTTTATTATTATTTTTAATGAATGAAAAACATTAAATTTTTATATTGATATCGACCTTCTGAAAATTTGTAAAGAAAGATAGAGAATAGTCGAGTGTTCGACCATTTAAAAATTTGAAAAAAAAAACCATTTGCCCAATCCAATTAAATACATCACACCTTTCACCTAATCACAAAACTACAATACCTTCCATCGCATCACAAAACTACAATATTTTTACAAATATTTTCAAAACTGCAATATTTCTATAAATATTTTGAAAAACTATCTTATTTTCTCAATTTTCCCCTAGAAAGATGTTGCCATGCTTGTCTGGATTTGTGAAACAAGCATATTTGTCACCAACACACGTGACCGATGCCTCAATTCAACATCTTTTGAATTATTAATTGTGACATTTTAAAAATAATTATTAATTATGAAAAATACTTGACCATTAATTAATTAATTAATTATTAGCTCAATGGGCATCTATGTACTCGTGGTTCAAATCCCTTCCCCATTTGTACTTTAAAAAATAATAATAATAATTAAATTACGTAATTATCTCATTATCTATCCAAATCCTTTCAAAAAATAATATCAACAAAACGACAGCGTATGGATTAGATAACTTACTTGCGCAATATCGCCGATGGAGACCGTCACAGAATCCGCCGCCGCAACCAAGCCGGAATCCCCTAACAGAGAACACCTCTGGTTTTTGCTCTGATACTGCAATCCAACAATGTACGGGTAAAATCCACCGGCCATTGCCGGTTCCGTGCTCGGACAACCATCCGATATCCATATTAGCGACCGGAATCCGGTACGATCTTCACCGATTGGATTCTCGAAGCCAATCGCACGAAACAGAAACTCGACGATCTTCAATCCGAGGCTCTCCATTTCAAGAACGAACTCCTCCAAAGAATGTAGAGAAATTTCGGCCAAATCGGAGAAACGCGGTCTCGAATCGAAGCAGAACGATTCACCGAGTCCGTTCGATTCTTCGTCTCCATCGCCATAAAATCCGAGAGGCCAGTTTTTCGGAAATAAAGACTCCTTCTTCTCCGCCGGAAGGTCGAACAGAGCGGCGGATTCCGACTCGGCGGAGAGAGCGAGATGAGAAGAGATTTTATGATCGGTGAGTTGGAAGAAGCCGAGTTCAGAGGCGGCGGAGAGAAGGCGGTCGAGAAGGTCAGGATTGGGAGATTCTGAGAAGGAAATCGTCGGCGGTGACCTAACGGAGGGGGAGCGGCGAGTAGGGAGAGAGAGATTGGGCGGTAGGCGATGGAGGAGCCTGGAGAGAGCATCGGCGGCGGCGGAGGTGGAGAGGTGGTTGGTTTGTGAGGAGGGAGTAGGTGGAGGAGCTGCGGTGGCGCCGCCGTGGATGTTTGGTAGCTGATTATGATCGAGTGAGGAAGCCATTAGAACTAGAAGAAGGGGAGAGAAAATGAAGAGGAAGAGAAGCGGTTGAATTTGCACATTTAATCATGCATCGGAAATTTATGACGATGAATTAAAATTAAAAAGGGTAGAATTGGTAATAAAGACGAAAATGTCAATATCAATTTTTATTACTAATGGACGGAAATTGTATAATAGATATGATTAAATTTGTTGATTTAATTACAAATTCCACGTGTAACGAAACCTGTTTCAATTATCAAAGCCTACGTCTCTTCTTAAATTATTATTTGTTTTTTATTTGTTTTTTTTTTCAAATTAAGGTGGTTGTTGGGAGTTGTCCCAGCAAGGCCTAAAGTCTTCGGGTGAGTTCAAGCTTAAGAGAAACAAGAGAGCAACATGGAAAAATGAGGGTTTCGAAACGAAAAAAATCAAAGTTTTGATCGATAAATAATTGAACAAGGCTCGACTTAACGCTCTATAGCCTTGAGTGCTGCAACTACCTTGACATCATTGGGTTACACCTAACTATAGGCGATCAAAGAAAAGATATTATAAATAGTTTCATTTGGCAACCACATATGAAAGGGTAAATTAACTTCAAATGAGAGCTTTAACATTACTTGTGTGCTTGGCTGAACTATACACTTACTTACTAATTTAGATATCAGAGTGTGGTAGGTTTGATATCACATCAGTATAAGGAACTCTCACGGAATTCAGCTCGAAGAACGAGATCCGACCAAAAAAAGCAAGCCCACAAAAGGCTTGTGGCAATAGTTATAAAATATGACTTTCACAAATGAGTTGTTATGTTTTATTATCCACTTTCTATTAACATTTTCAAAAACCAAGTCTAATTTTGAAAATTAAAATTGTAGACCTCGTTGGCAACCATTTTGTTCTTTGTTTTAGGTTTTTGAAAACTAAATCTATTTTCTCTAAATTTCTTACAATGATTTGCATCTTTTTTTAAGTACAATAGTTGAATTATTAGTCAAATTCCAAATAATAAACGCAAATTTTTAAAAATGGTTTTTTTTTTAAAAAAAAAATTGGCTTAATTTTTTAAAATGTTGGTAAATAGTTGATAACAAAGCAAAAAATTAAGAGGTGGAATGAGTGTTTATAGTTTTCAAAAATTAGAGACCAAAAACCAAATGATTTTCAAACAGGGTCGTAGTTTTTAATTTTTTTTTTTAAAAAAAAAATTTGTCTTGGAATTTAAATATTGCTTTAAGATAGGTGAAAACCACGATAAAGAAATTGGGAGGAGACAAGCATAAATTTAAAAAACGTAAAACAAAAAACCAAATTGTTATCAAACTAGACATTTGATTTTTAGTTTTTTGTTTTTGAAATTTATGTTCCTTCCCTCTCAATTTCTCTATTATAGTTTTCACTTATATTAAAGGAACATCTAATCGAATTCTAAACACAAAAAATAAGTTTTTTAAAAACTATATATATTTTTTAGTTTTCAAAACTTGGCTTGATTTTTAAAAATATGAGTAGTAAATGACAATAAAACATAGAAATTTATGAGTGAAAAGTGTCTATAAATTTAATTTTCAAAAACCAAATGATCAGCAATGAGACTAAATATTCCACTATTAACTAAATTATACAAAAATATTCTTGAACTTTAAATAATCTCTCAGAGTTTCATCTTTTGGTTAAATATTATAGATTTAGTCTTTGAATTTTCATGTTGATGTCTAATAATTCTCTAAATTTAAAAAATAATATTTAATAGATTCATGAACTTTTAATTTTGTGTCAATAGACTTATGAACTTTAAAAATGTCAAATAAGTTCGTAATTTTCAATTTTATATCTAATAGAAATATGTATCTAATATTTTCAACCTATTAAAAAATTAATGAATGTATATTATACACAAAATAAAAATATGTATCTAATAAGACATTAAACTTTACATTTTGTGTTTAATTGCTTTGTCAATTTTAGAAAATGTCAAATAGGTTAAAGACCTATAAAACACAAAATTGAAAGTTCAAATGCTTATTAGATACATAATCAAATGTTTAGGAACTCAATAAACACATTTAACATTCAGGGACCATTTGTTTCACAGTTTTTTACATGAGATTTTAGACATACATTTAATATCTTTATTTGCTTCACATGATTTCACTTTTCTACACTCAAGATATTATTATCCAAGGAACTTTAAAACTCATCTGACATGGGTTTTCTAATACCCTCCATCCCGATGGGATTTTTATATCTGAGAGATGAATAATAAAAAATATAGCTGAAATAATTAATAAATCAATATCAATTAATCATTATTATTAATTTTAATTAACTATTAAATTTAAATATATTATTTAGACTTAATAAATTTTAACTAATCCATTTACCATTGGTATTTTATGTTATCTTAACCATTTAGTATAGTTTTCTTTTTAATTATTAATATTCTAATTAGTTTGCATTAATTTAATTATTTTTAATAATTAAATTAAACAAGTAAATTAATGTTTTTATTTTTATTTTTAGCTGATTAAATATATAATTAATATAACGATATATTAAATAATGCTAAATTTAATTTATGACTACTTTACTTGTTTTTTTACATTTAATGAAGTAGCTATTTACTTTTATTTTTTATTTATAAAATTGGTAAATCAAACACAAACATTTAACTTTAGACATTAATTATTCGATACGTATATCCAAACACATACATTTTGAATACAAATTTTCTCATTCGTGGAATAAATTATTTTTCATTATTTATGCAATGGAAATTGTTATGTAAGAAATCTTATTAAATCTTAACATTATTTTCTAGACTAAATTGTTATAAAATTGAAATTTCAAGGAATATATCGTTACAAACTAAATTATTATTTATATAAAAGTTTAGTGACTAGAAATTATTTTTAACATTAAAAATAAAATTAAAAGTTTAACCACATATTGAATACAAATTTTCTCATTGGTGGAATAAATTTGTTTTATCTGTTTTATAAAATAATTATAATAATAGTAAGCAGAGGTATGTTTAAAAAATAAAATAAATAGGGGTGACCATGACTTTTGCAGGTTTTGGGGCAGAGTGTTGGAGGAATCTGAGTCAGTGAGTTTCTTTTGCTGCAGGTTTTGTACTGCACTGGGTGTACCCAACCCTTATCTTTTACTCATGCCCTTTCTTTTCAACAACTTCCGATGGATACATAAAATATCGGTGTTAGACGAAAATTGGTAAAAATTAATTATTAAGTTGTTTTTGCTTTTAAACTAAGTCGTAGATTTTGTTGATCATATTCATATTCAGATATTAATAAATGATAATTTATAATTTTTATTTATATTTATAGAGGATATCAAAGAGATATCAATTAATCTTTAATATTAACGTTGAACTATCTGTCTTAAAGATATATCGATGTATGGACGAATATTTCAATCTTCTTGGTTTTCACATGGATAAAAAATTATATCCTTGTTTGTTTCATGGGCCTTGAAATTTTAGAACATAGATGGTAATTATTCGGAGATGTAAAAGTTCGTTAAAGCATGAGATTTTTTAATCCTTCTAAAAGGTGAGACTATTTTGCATGAGATGTTTTCGTTCCAGATCTGGAACATGTCCGTTGTTTTGTGTTCTCCTTTTTTGGGTTTCGAATATGGGGCAAAGAAGGTGGAAGAGAAGATGAAAGTTGGAGGAGGAAAATGGAAAAAAAAAATCAGTAGTTGGCGTTGGTCGCTGGCGATCGTCGACTCCCATTGAAGAGTTAAGAGAAGGAAAATGAGTGCGAGAGAAGAAGATAGAAGAGTGAGAAGAAAACAATTTTTTTTTAAAATAAAGTTAAAAGGTAAATTTTTTTAAAAAAAAAATTAAAAAATATATTTTTTAATAATAAAATAATATTACGCCAACTTCTATTACATAATTAATAGAAAATTGGATGAAATGACCAATCATGCTACTAAACTCAAACCACATAAACTAAAATATCACATTGAAAAACTTAATAATTGTTATGGGTGGATTCTAGAATCAAGGATAAAATAGTCAAAGGAGAGTAAGAGAAAGAATAAAAGAGTGGGCCCAAGAGAAAATCGACCATGGTCGGCCTCAGCCCTTGCCGAGGTTGAGACCCTTGAGAAGACCGGGCTTGGTCGACCTCCGCCCCTGTCGAGGCTGAGTCCCATGAGAAAGCCCAAAGGCTAAAGGCCCAACATAGCAAGGCTTAAAAGGATGAAGCCCTAGCGCGTCTGACAAGGATGTTGGGTCGGTCGGCCTCGGCCCGAGGAAGATCCGCATGCAATTTGCCCAATCAGAAATCCTAGTCGGACGAAGAATAGGAGAAGAGTCGAAGCTTATAGATTAATTAGAGCTTTCGACTTTCCTGACTTAAGCATCGGAGTGCATGTGGTACCAGTGTGCAAATTTGTTCTTTGCTTACCGGAGAGCTCTCTTTCCCGTAATACAAATTTACCGTTGTTGTCACATGGAGGTCAGATGTATCTTCCCTTGACCAAAATTTGGCATCAACAATAATTAAAAGGTAGTCTAACGTAAACTTCAATAACTAAAATTATATATTTTTTTTTTCAAATTTTAATGTTTTTATTTATGATTTTATATAAATTTTGTACATGCTTCATTTTTTCCATAAACGAATAATGTAAAAGAAATAATAAATCATTATCAAACCAAATTAATTATCTTCATAACGATGAAAGAAAGGAAAAAAAAAACCCCTACCGCCGCATATTGCGCAATCAAAGTTGAAATCTTTGTTTAGTTGATAACAAGTCAACAACAAAAAAACACAAAGAACAAAAATGCAAATAATATTTTAAGTCACAAGTAATGATTTTTTTTATAAAAAAAATCAACATTCAGCTCCTAATCTTTTAGTCGATCATACATATTTGATGTCGTTGAATTATATTCATTTTAACTATATAAATAATAAGATTAGATCAATATACTTTTTTAGAGTATTCTAAAGAATGACAATATTAACTATAATCTTTTTAAACAAATAAGTTTGATTTCTATATATACAAACATGGAGCCTTGTTCTATTTTAGGTCATCTATATTCAACCGTTTACATTTATTTTCGTACATTTAATAAATCATAAAATTAGTCTTTACAAATAATTTATTGTTAACTTTTCTGAAGAAAAAAACGTTAGTTTCTAATATCCTTCTATTTTGCAAACATATTTGCATCGTATTTTTTCCTTTTTTTTATGAAAGTTATTTCTAATGTGATAAATTTATTTTTTTATAGGTAATTTTATGAATTATTGAAAATATAAAGACAAAATTATTTGAATGAGTAAGAACTAGAATATAACAAGTTTAAAATATAAGGATAAAAATGATATTTTAACAATACGGGAGGAGAGAAAATTATATTCTTACTTTGAGATTAATTATATATTTATTTTATGTGAGTTGATGTGAAGTATATATAATGCCAATAATTAGAAAACTAATTTTTCTTTCTTTAGTCTTTAGTTGCATTTTTCAAAAAAAAGAAAAGAAAAGTCTTTATTTGCAGCTTTGTTTGGCTCCCAAAAAATTCGGCACTCAACAACTTCTCCCTTGCTCGTGAGCACCACATGTGTAATGGAATCCTTTTGGAAAAGAAAAAATAAATAATTTAATACCCTTTGGATAATTCACTAAATTTCTTAACTAATAATAATTATATCAATTAAAACTTTATAATTTTCAGATGGAGATTGATTAAATTTTTATTTTAAATTCTTAATACGTCCATTTTGTTTTATGAAAACTTAATATTTATTACAAATATCTTAAAATTATGTGTAAAATAGATGCCCATGATTAGTGTCTATTGCCATGTGTCATCCATATATTTATCCATGTATTATCCACGTGTCTCAAGATAACACACCATTGGTGTCCATGTAGTCCACCTCCTACTTGACAAATTGTCCATAAATAGTGGCATTTGGTGGGTTTTAAGATACACACATGGATGAGAAATCCAAAAAATTTGGAAATAGTGGAGAATATTGGAGAGTTCTTTTATTTAAGTTCTTTTATATTTTTATTATTATATATATATATTATTATTATATTATATTTCTCCAATATTTGTATTGTTGTGGTGTCCGTTTTTCTCCTCGATTTTACAACACAATTTTATTTAATTAAAATTTTTGCCACTTGATAGTTCCGACATTCTCTTGTATCCCCTACAATATTGAAAAATTTTCAAGATGTCACCCAATATAGAATTGCTCTAAACTAAACACGCTTAACTTTGGAGTTCATATAATTGAGTCCAAAAAGGAAAGTGCACTTTGTTGGTTATAGGTAGTAATTTTCAATTAAGCTTTTCTTATCCATATTTTCATATCCTCAGGACCACTCTCATTTGAATGTGAACTCGGTTTATTCATGTTCTCCTCCTAAACTCAGGGCGTTACATCTTCATTTTCGGTGGCTCAATCATAGGGACTTTAAAGTTAAGCAAGCTTATCTTGAAGCAATTCTATGTTGGGTAACTTCCTTGAAATTTTCATATGAAGCATGCATCTTCAATGAAAATACACTCCTATTAATTGGACATACTAGAAATTTCAGTTGCCTAATCCCCCGAAAAATTAAAAGAGTCAAATAATTCATAATTAATCATAAAATTGTAGAACTATTTGATAACTACTTGGTTTTTAGTTTTTGGTTTCTGAAAATTACACTTATAAATAGGATTCACACCTACTTAATTTTTTTTGTTTTTTTATCTACATTTTAGAAGCACCAAACCAAGTTTTGAAAACTAAAAATAGTAGTTAAAAATTTGCTTCTATTTTTAGAATTTAACTACGAATTCAAGTATCTAACTAGAAACTATGAAAACTATGGGGATATTGACATTTTAGTTCCTTTCATGTTTTGATTGGGAAGGAAACAAACACAAATTTGAAAAAACAAAAACAAAAATCGATATAGTTATCAAACGGTGTCGTAGTTTTTACTAAAAGATAAATATAAAATGTATTATATATATATATATATGTATATTTATTTTTAATTTACTTCCTTTGTTGATTTTAGTTTTATTTTTAAATATCACTATATAGTTTAAGTTTGGGTTGTTTTCAAATATAGAAAAATGAGCCAAACTATTTATAAATATAGAAAAATTTCGCTGTCTATCAACGATAGATCGCGATAGAATTCTATTGCTTGAGTGATAGACCGTGATAGAATTCTATCGCTCAAGCGATATAAGTCCCGTAGTCTATTGCTGATAGATAGTGAAATTTTTCTATATTTGTAAATACTTTGGTATTTTTTCTGTTTAGAGTAATTTCCCTTCAAGTTTTGAGTAATACTTTTTTCAATAAAAAAAATTACTTTTATTTTCATTATTAGTCCACATTATTTTTAAAAATAAATTTAAACAAAGATTCAACAATAATTTAGTCATTATCAATTTTTTTTAAAGAAGCTAAAGTGTGAAAAACTCAACTATAATTGAAATGTATTCCTTCATGTCTCAAGTATAAACTCCCATACCCCATTTGTTGTACTCAGTTTTCTTTTTAAAAATTATGGAGATACTATATTATTATTTCTTTTAATAGTTATATATATATCTTGGAGAAAGGTTTAAATTATAGTTTAGTCTATGTGCAAAAGTTTTTATCTATTTTGATCTTTATACTTTCAAAATATTCATTTTGATTCTCGTACTCTTCAAAAGTGACTATTTTACAAAAGCATAATATAATTCTTTACGTACAAAAATATGAGAAACTTTACAAGAAATTTAGTGTGAATGTAGTGTTATTTTCAATTTTTGTAATTAGAAAATATGAGACAAAATGAAAACAAAGAACCAAAACTAGTTGCTTTAAAAGTGCAAGACCAAAATAGAGGATTTGAGATTAGAATAGCAAGAATAGATAGAAGGTAAGTTTTAAAAATCAATAGATAAAAGCTAAAACATAGGGATTAAAATAGGGTTTAAATCTTTATTAAATTTTTTGTTCAACCTTCCATTTTATAGGTTTTGCGAGTCCATCCTTTAAAGTCTTTTCACTTTTTCACTTTTCATTTGTAAAAAATGATGGGGGTGTACACGTATTGGGTTGAGTTTAAAAAAAACCAACCCAACTCAATCCAACCCTTACAGTTTGGGTTGGATAGTCCGAATTTATTGGATTCTCGAGTTATTTGAATATTCCTAAAAATGACCCTCTCCTTTGTCCACTCTCTCTCGAATGTCAAAAGCTAAGTGAAGGACAAGAATAAATTCTTCCACCCAATTGAACAAGCTAGTAAATATTGTCCCTTCGATAATATGTGTTTCTACAATTAACTTCAAGTTACATGATCTATTGTTACGTCTTCTTATGATAATAATTTTATTTTTAGTTTTCTATTTTTGAAATTTATGTTTGTTTACTCACTATTTCTTTAGTATGGTTTTCACATTTCTTAAAGAAATATTTTAATTCTTAGTCAAATTAAAAAAAAAATTTAATTTTTAATTTTTTTTTGTTAAGAATTCACAAAGATGAAAATAATTTTAAAGAAAATATGAGAAAACAAACCTAATTTCAAAAAAATTAAATTGCCAAGAAAGTTGTTTCCTTGATCTCTCATTAAGTATAATATGCCAATACATACAATCTATTATTTGGTAAACCTAAAGTACAAATCAAGTTAAATAAGGAAAATATATATGAAAATATGAAAATATCTCCAATACCTCCCCTTAGGTTGGAGCATGAGGATCACAAATGTCTAACTTGTGAAGAAGAGAAAGAAATCGTTGTTTTCCTAAGGCCTTCGTAAAGATATCTATAAGTTGCTTGTTAGTAGAAATATGATGTGTACTAATGGTGTTGTCCTGAATAGCGTCACGAACATAATGACAATCCACCTCGATGTGTTTTCTATGTTCATGAAGACTGAATTTTGAGTAATATGTAGCGTCGACTAATTGTCACAAAATAAATTTATGGCACAAGAATGATCCACACCAAGACTCCCAAGTAATGCTTTAAGCCACTTAAGTTCACATGTAATAGAAGCCATGGAGTGATACTCGACTTCTCCCAACGAACAACACTGTTTGTTGCTTCTTTGGTTTTCCAAAAGATAGGAGAACCACCAAGAAAAAGAAACTAACTAAGAGAGATCGACGAGTCAAGGGAAAACTGACCTAATCTGAATCACACAACCTAATAGAGAAAGATCACAACTAGAGCGAAGAAGGATCCCTTAGCCTGGACAACTCTTCAAATAACGAACCGTAGCATCCCAATGTTCTTGTCGTAGTGTTTTCATACATTGAGCTAAAATATGCGCCGTATATGTGAAAAGCACTTAGAAAGTGCTTTTTTGGCTTAGGTTGTTGTTAGTTTTTGTATGAAAAATGTGTTTTTTGATGCCTATTTAATAATGTCTTGTACGAACCTAGCAATTGGATAAAATTAGAAGACATTTGAAGATTAATTAAAGAAAATAGCTTTAGGAAGGTTGAAATGGACCCAAGGCATGTAAATAGAGAAAAAGAGGCTGAAAAATGCATTGCAAGGCTCTTGCAACGCTCAAAATAGTGATGCTTAATGTTGAAGACACAAGAGCTGCAAAGGAGCAGCAATGTGACGCTATGCTTGACGCTGCGGCGTGCTATACTAAAAGGGGATTAGCCTCGCGACGCTATGGCATAATCCAGCCTATAAAAATTTTCCGTTAATTCACGTTAGTGTATCAAGACTTTGGGGTTTGGAGGCTAAGAGAGAGAGGTCAAAGTAGATTTCATAGATTTTTGAAGCTACAAACGATCGGAGAGCATTTGAGGGGCTATTCTACCTCGAAGACGAAGTCAAATGCTAGATATAGCCTTCTAATACTCCTCTTGTCTTCAATTAGATCATATATGCTAGACTACCATTCAAATATACTAGCAGAATAGGAGAATGATACATATTGATGATGATGGGTCTTAATGCTTTGCTTAATTTGGCTAGTTTCAAAAAAAATTTTAAGAATTAGTATTTAAGCAAGAGAAAATGTTGACTTCGATAGGGGTGACTCGGATAAAAAAATTTCAAGATCTAGGTGTTGTGTTAATTGGTTCAAGAGTTAAGCAATTGAGCTTATTAGGCTTATTGATGAAATCAATACCCTAGGATGTCGATGTTAGAGGTTCAAATCCCTTCTTGCCCACAACCAATTAAAAAGTGGCCCAGATCTAGAACTATCATCACCGATTTTTGTACCCATAAATAATCCTATATATATATATATATTTTAATTCAGTTCAAATGATGGATTCAATAAGTTCTTGCCAATAACCAATCATTCACGTTTTCATTCATTTGGAATATGAGCTCTTCTCTTCAAATAGTTATTAACAAGGGTGTTTTAGTGTGGGCCACGAGAGCTGTACCTCCAAAGGAAACTTCTAAAATTTTGATAAAATGTATCTGAGAGGGATTTTACCATAAATCCATTCATTTGTTGAACTATTTACTCGATTGCAGACATTTCTGGAACAACTTTAACGGAGGGATTAATAGTCAATTTTGAAAGGACTAAACTGAAGGGATCGAATCCCGCTGCGGAAGCGAGTGATCGCATTTTCTTTGAGTTTGTTCGAAATTGGAATACAGAAAAGGAAAAGAGTAAACATATTTACAGTATTTAAGCATGAAAAATTAAGGGAAGAAGAAAACTACCTTTGAAGAACACTTTTTCTTTCACATCTTCTCCCAACGAACAGATCTATAGCAACTTCTTCTTCCACGTACAGTGACGCCACCAAAAGATCTTCCCTGCTATTCTCTAACAAGAGACTAGTTTGTGGGAACCTCTTTTTGAAAGAGAAAGAAATTTTGCAGAGAAAAGTCTTCTATGTTATTTTGAGAGAGTGAGATAATGCTTGAGAGAGGGAAGAAATTTTATGTAAAAACTTTTTTCAACACCCTGAAGGGAATGCAGACCATCTGCATTTAAGAAGAGAGGCTCCACTAACTCCTTACTCCCTTATAATGTAGGGGACTTTTAATTTAATTAATTAATTATCTAATATTTAATTAAACATTTGAATCATATTTAAATGCACATTTCTCTCATAACCTCTAGTTTTAATACGAATCTCATTCATATAAAATTTTAACCTATAGTTTAATATGAATCTAATTCATATTAATTTAATATTTGAATCATATTCAAATACATTACTCATATTATATAGTTTAATTTAAAATTATATATTAACTATATATTATAATATATCTATATACATTATGTTAATTTGTATCATATACAATTAGCATATATTCCCTTAATCAATTCGAACATTTTAATTTTTTTCAAAAACTTTTAGTCATTGTTTATCCGTTGTGAGCTAGCAAGGGACTTAATAGACCTACATATTATAAGCTCCAATGATCCGAGATTAATTAATCTCTTTAATTCGTTAACTATGAGGCAGACCACTATAGACCTAACCTAAGTCATAACAACCCTAAGGCTTTCACATTATCAACCCCTTAAAAATATTTAGCTCATGACTTTTGATAAAATAATCATTTTTATTAGATCATAAACCATAACTACAATATAACGTTTGATTGGTAGAACGTAAAATGAAAAATAACAAGAAAAACAGTAAAGCTGGAAAATAGATACAACTCAAGTGAACTTGGGAAAATCCTAAAGTACAAGCCTTTCCCTAGGACGATTCCTTCTTCTTCAAGAAAGAATCTTGCCTCAACGCACACTTCTGTGGAAGAGTAATCCTAGAGCAGCTATGCCTCATAGGAACTTTCGTTCTTAAGACTACTGGCTTGAACTTCAAAGAGAATCCCAAGGTGCTGAAAAATTGACAGTGAGATGGAGAATAGAAGTGATGGTTGCGGCGACGGTGAGTTGTTTTTCAATTAGAAGGGTTCTTCTCCTTTATATAGGCCAAGGTGGTTGAGATATGACCTAAAATCATGTGCTGAACGATTTTCCAGCTTTTTAGGCGTTGAATAACAAATTTAACCGAGAAAATAGCAACCATAATTGATTGGACGCGAATCTGGAAAAATTGGGCTCAGTAATGTGGGCGCATCACTTCTGATGCGGTTACAACACATTTGATGTGGCAGAGAAGACTGGTACATCACTTACTACTCTGGGCACATCAGATAGAAAATCAACAAAAACAGCCAGAAACCTATAAAAAAAAGTACCAGATCTGCACCAAATCTGCAAAAATCATCTTTTACGCCTAATTAACCATCATTAAGCTTATTTAAACATATTAAGACCAAAGTTGGGATAAAATTCATGCAATAGTTCATTTTTCTCACTAACAGTGCCCAAATAAAAGTCTAATTTCATGAATTTCATAGCATGAATCAATAAGTCAATCATTCACGAGTGGTTCGTAATTACAGTTGGATTAAATGTCCGTTTTACTCCTATAATTACCTCTTTATCCTTAAGTACCACTAATCCTCTAATGAACAACTTGTTTATGGTCCAACCATAAACCAAGTCTCTCTAGGGAAAATGAGAGGGTGGAGCCCCATTGTTCAAGACCTAGAGCCAACACTTAAGGAAACTACTCATCTACTTGCCCTAACAAGGGAAGGAGTGAATTTCATCTCGTAAAGTTATGTTTTTAGCTCCCTGCTCGGTCAAGTCCCTAAAATGGTAGGCTTATTGAGTTAGCGACTTGAGCCACTCTCACCTATACAAATCAAAGGACGATCCCTCACAGACAGGAGTTTATAACTCACTTAGGATTGAGATCAAGTTACAATGATCATCCTGTGAAACATTGATCTTTTCAATCAATAGTGTTATAAAGAGAGATTAATAATATCATGGTCCAGTCTTATACAAACTCTTTGAATAGGAAACCCTCACTCGCATGTCTCCACATGAATGATATGAATCACATCGTTTGTAATTATTACAAAGTGGGTTGTATCCATAGTGTTACCAAGATAAAACATCCAACCTTATCCATATACTATAGACCCTTCAGGTTATTGCTTGAACACGATCCACTTGTATGTCAACCACATACTGTTCAAGTTTCATTTAAATAACATTGGATTTTCTTTATTGGATTTGAGGTATGCAATTATAAGAAAAAAGAATAAAACAACAAATTATTTTATTAATAAATAAATTGTTTACAAAATTCTAAACCATGAGTTTAGAGCATAAAACCCAACATAAATGTCCTGTCTAAGCCAAGGAACTTACTCCGAATAATCCTGATAAATGATGATGGAGACGAGATTTGACATTTTTAAACCAGGAAACACTCAACAGCCATGCACCATTTGTTTCTGGGTTCTCGAAGGCACCTCTCTCCAAAGATAATTTATCCTATTATTTAATATTTTCTTTTATTTAATTGAAAAAATAATTTGAGAATAAAACAGCTAGAAATAAATAATTTTTTCCGTGGAACCTTATCCTCTACCTCGGTCGAGGATTAATTGTTGATCCACAATCCAAGCCATTTTTTTTCTCAACTTTACGTAAGACAAAGTTTGATTTTTTGGAGACAAGAAATGAATCCTAATTTTAGGATGACTAACCTGTTTAATCCCGTCAATATAATGTCTTTTCGGGCGGAGCGCGAGGAAATGCAAGTGCATCACGTTGGGAATTCCAACTATTTGTTGGAGATGATTTTGTACTACAATTCGACAACATAACTTTGGGGCTAGGTTAACCAAAAGATGGTTATCGGTTCAAGGACACAAGACGCCCCTATTTTGGCTTTTTCCAGCTGTTCAATGACCTTTCCCCCAACCCATAGAGTTCTTCTGAATTTTGAATTGAGTTTTGGAGACCCGCGTTCTACCAAATTGAATTAAGAGTGTTTTTCAGAAACATATTCGAAGAAGTTTCCTTTATTCATTATGTTTTCCTTTTTTATGAAACATACATCTTATTTGTTATATCCAAATAATAGGTAGGAGCATAAAATGGATCTCGAAAGATATGGAAGATCTCCCTCAAAGCCGTACATATAACTTTCATCGAATACACCTTCCCCAAAGGATAAAAGGAATCTGGTAAAAAAAGGATCCTGACTTACTTCTCTCAAACCACAAAAAATATCTTCAAGAAGACAAATCGAAGTGGGATGAAGGGCAATGACAAGAATGCACGTTAATTTTCTCATACTCTAAATAAAATTGGAATGATCTTTGAGTATATAAAAGAATTAATAACCTGATTCCTAGCGGACGATACTCGACCTTGGTTGTTTTACTATATAACAATTTGATGCATGCGCTTGTGCGTATCAATATGCCAAGTCAGCCGACATAAATGACAAGTATATAAGACGTCCTACGAGATGTTAATATTGTTCAGGATCTGTCAACAAAGTGTCAATAGCTAGTGCTAGACAATGATTTTTCTCAATTAGAAACTGTTAGGACTCGTGTCCTAAATTTTAGTTTCTCGTTGTTTGTAATTCTTATAAATACAAATTATTGTATCAATAAAATAAAGAGTTATTTTATTTGATTTTTCTTGCATTAACTCAAATCTAATAAACAAGATATATGATTATTTCATGTAAACTTAAACATGTATGTGGTTGAAATACAGGGTTGGATCATGTTTAAGCAATAACCAAAAAAGTTTGTAGTAGAGGAAAAAGGTTGGGTGTCTTAACCTGGTAACACTATGGATACGACCCACTTTGTAATTGTTACAAAAGTTGTAAAGTGTTATAAACGATGTGATCCTAATCGTACATTTGGAGACATGTGAGTGGGGGTATCCTATGCAAAGAGTATGTATAAGACCGAACCGCGAAATATTTAATTTCTCTTTATAACACCGTTAGTTAAAGAAATTAACATTTCATAGGATGACCATAAGTGACTTAACCTTAATCCTAAGTGGGATATGAACTCTTGCTTATGAGGGCAATCCTTTGATCTGTATGGGTGAAAGTGGCCAGATCACTGACTCAATAAGCCTACCATTTTCAAGGTTTGTCTGAGTAGCAAACTGAGAATATATTCTCACAAGATGAAATTCACTCCTTCCCATCTTTAAGGTAAGTAGATAATTGCTCCTTTAAGGGCTGCTTCCAGGTCTTGAACTGTTGGGATTAAAACCCAAGCGCAGCGGAAACATATCAGAACCCTATCTCAAAATTAATTTTAAAATTTTGAAAAACTTCTACATTGGTAAAAAAAAGTCTAAAATAATCTAGGTTAAGCATGTTGAATAAAAAAAATAAATTATCAGAGAAGGAAAAAAAAAAACTTACGCGTTGTGTCACCACCACTTGGAGACCTTCCTTTTTCCTTGAATCTTGAGGAAAGGTTTGTGGGAACCTTTTTGGCCAAGGGAAAAAAAAGTATGCAGAGAATTCTGAGAGATTTTTTTAGAGAGAATGAACCATTCCAATTCTTTTCTGTTAGGAGCTATATAAGGAAGCGAGAGAAAATGGGAAACGTGGGTGTTATCCCACGTATTAAGTAACTCCCCTACGTGGGAGTTACAACAATATTGACTCTTATTTAATATTAATTATATTAATTAATTAAATTAATAATTAATTAAATTAATAATTAATAATAAAATAATTAATAATTAATTAAATCTAATTTAATTAACCAATTCATTTAAATCATATTTAAATGAACATCTCTCACATAACCTATAGTTTTAATTCAATTAATTTAATTAAATCAAATTTAATTAAATTAGATTAAATTAAATAACTAATTAATTATCCAATTAATTAATTACCAAATTAAATATTAAATATTTAATTTTAACTTGCATTTGAATCAAATTCAAATACATTTCTCTCATAACCTATAGTTTTAATGTACATCTAATGCGCATTAATTTTAACCTATAGTTTTAATATAAATCTAATTCATATTAAAATAATATTTGAACAATTTCAAATATTTAATTCTCTTACAAATTAACTTTGAATCATATCCAAAATTATATTTATACTATAAAGTTTAATTTGTAAAATAAACTTTATATTATAATGTATCATTATACATTATACTTTTCCCTTAGTATATTTGAACTTTTCAAATTTCATCCAAGAATAAATTTTCTCAGTATTCTTTACGAGCTAGGAAGGGGACCTAATGGACCTACAGATCAGAAGCTCCAACGATATGAGATTAACGGGCTAAACTGATTAACCATATTAATCAATATTCGTTAACTGTGGGTACACTCCACTAAAGACCCACAGCTGCACTCTTCTCACTGTAGATATATTTCTGTGTCCACGGATATAGACCAATAACAGCAAGTTAGTCATTCACAAGTGTTCGTAACACCAGCTGCATTAAATTATCGTTTTACCCTTAGGTTACTTATAGATCCTTAAGTACCAGTGCTCCTTTGATGAACAACTTATTTATGGTCCAACCATTAAACAGAAACACCTCTCAGGCCAATGAAAGGGTAGGGCCCTTTGTTCAAGTCTCGGAGACACCACTTAAGGGAACACTCATCTACTTACCCTAAAGTCGGGAAGGAGTGAAATTCATCCTGTATAATTATATTCCCAGCTCCCCACTCAGTCTTGTCTCCAAAATGGTAAGCATATCGAGTCGGCAAATGGGCCACTCTCACCTATACAAATCAAAGGACAATCCCTCGTGAACAGGAGTTCATAATATTCTCAAGATTAAGACTAAGTTGCCTAGGTCAACCTATTGAAATAGAAACCTAACCAGTCAACGGAGTTATATCTAGTGGTTACTATTTTGTGGTCCAGTCTTATGCAAACTCATTGCATAGGATACCCCCACTCGAATGTCTCCTACATGAACGCGTTGGATCACTGCGTTTGTATCAAATACAAAGTGGGCCGTATCCATAGTGTTACCAGGATAAGGTACCCAACCCTATCCTTATACTATAGACCCTTTAGGCTGTAACTTGAACATGATCTCTATATGTCTCTACATATTGTTCAAGACTCATAAAACAGCCTAGGATGTTAGTTTATTGGATTTTAGGGTTATTAAAAGAAGATAAAATAATCAATAACATTTATTGAATCATAATGAATAACCATTTATTAATGACGGTCAAAATACAACATTTACTATCTACGAGTTTTAGGGCATAAAACCCAACAAACTCCCACTTGAACTAAAACTCTAGTTAGTGGGTTGTACAAGATAATACAAAACAATGGGGATGGTAAATAATACGAATACAATAAACTAGGGCATCGGTATACCCATTACACATCTCCCACTTGCCCTAGATTACCCAATGTACAAATCTCGCAGACCTAGATTCTTTAGATGACCCTCAAACACTTTAGCCGAGAGAGTCTTCGTAAATGGATCAACAATATTGTGCTCTGAAGCGATCTTTGTGACGATCGCATCTCCTCATTGCACAATCTCTCTTATCAGGTGATACTTCCTCTCAATGTGCTTTCCTCGTTTATGGCTTCGAGGTTCTTTAGAGTTGGCTACTGCCCCGCTGTTGTCACAGTATAGGGTAATAGGCAAGTTCATATTTGGAACAACTTCCAAATCACTTAAGAACTTCCTGAGCCAAACTGCTTCCTTTGCTGCTTCACAAGCAACTACATACTCTGCCTCCATAGTGGAGTCTGCTATGCATCCTTGCTTGATGGTTCGCCATACTACAACTCCCCCATTTAGGGTAAACACTGATCCCGACGTGGATTTCCTAGAATCCTTGTCAGTTTGGAAATCAGAGTCAGTATAACCTGTAAGGATCAAATCCTTAGCTCTATACACAAGCTTATAGTCCCTCGTTCTCCTAAGATACTTGAGGATATTCTTAACTACTGTCCAGTGGTTAAACCCTGGGTTAGACTGGTAGCTACTGACTATTTCCACTGCATAACAAATGTCTGACCTAGTGCAGAGCATAGCATACATTAAGGTGCCCACAGCTAAGGCATAGGGAATACGTCTCATATCCTCAACTTCTTGAGGTGTCTTAGGACATTGTTCCTTAGACAAATGAACCCCATGTCTGAAAAGTAATAAACCCTTCTTCGAGTTCTGCATCGAATATCGAGTCAACATTTTGTCGATATAAGTTGCTTGAGACAGAGTTAGCGTTCTGTTCTTACGATCCATAATAATTTGGATCCCAAGAACATACTGCGCCTCTCCCAAATCTTTCATTTGGAATTGAGCTGCTAGCCATTTTTTAACGTCAGTAAGGTATCCTACGTCATTCCCAATGAGTAAGATATCGTCTATGTATAGTACCAAGAAAGCTATTTTACCGTTGATGATTTTCTTGTAAACACAAAGTTCATCAACGTTTTGATCAAAACCAAAAGATTTGATCGCAGTATCAAATCTAATGTTCCAAGATCTAGAGGCCTGTTTCAACCCATAAATGGATTGATTCAGTTTGCAAACTTTTTGCTCCTGACCTTGGGCTATGAACCCTTCGGGCTGAGACATAAAGATATTCTCTTCAAGATTGCCATTCAGAAAGGTCGTCTTGACATCCATTTGCCAAATTTCATAGTCATAATATGTGGCTATGGATAAGAGAATTCTTATGGACTTAAGCATAGCAACAGGGGAAAAAGTTTCCTCATAGTCAACCTCTTCCCTTTGGGTATAATCCTTTGCTACAAGTAGAGCTTTAAAGGTCTGTACCTTACTAGCTACATCCCTCTTTCTCTTATAGATCCATTTACACCCTATGGGTTTAACCCCTTCAGGTGGATCTACAAGTTCCCATATTGAATTGAAATACATAGACTCCATTTCAAGGTCCATGGCTTTGACCCATTCGTCCTTATCAACATCATTCATTGCCTGTTTAAAAGATAATGGATCCTCAACACCGTCATCAGGTACGACAACCTGAGTTTCTGTTAAACCCAAGTAACGAGGAGGCTGTGATACAACCCTCCCACTGCGTCGAGGCATTCTCAACTCTTGAGAAGGATGAGACGGACCTGAAGTGTTAGGTCCTTCATCAACTCTTGTTGAAGAACCAACTTCATCAACAACTCTTGTTGACTCTTCAGTACTTCATTTAATACTAATTTGCTCCGTGGTTTATGATCTCTCATGTGGTCTTCTTCCAAGAATATAGCGTTTGTCGATACAAACACTTTGTTATCTTGTGTATCAAAGAAGAGACCACCTCTCGTTTCCTTAGGGTAACCAACAAATTGGCATAATCTTGAACGAGGTTCCAATTTCTTAGGATTTGTCACTAGCACATGTGCAGGACAACCCCAAATTCTGAAGTAGCACAAACTAGGTTTACGCCCCCTCCATAACTCGAAAGGTGTTTCAGAAACACTCTTCGAGGGAACGTTGTTTAAGATATGAACTGCAGTCTCTACTGCATACCCCCAAAACGAGCTAGGCAATTGAGCATAGCTCATCATAGAACGAACCATGTCTAACAAGGTTCTATTTCTCCTTTCTGATACACCATTCTGTTGAGGTGTACCAGGTGCTGAGAGTTGAGATTGAATTTCATGTTCTATCATATAGTCTTGGAATCTTAAATCCATATACTCTCCACCCCGATCAGATCAAAGTGTTTTAATTGTTTTACCTAATAGGTTTTCAACCTCAACCTTATACTCCTTGAACTTTTCAAGGGCTTCAGACTTATGTGTCATTAGGTATAAGTAAACATATCTCGAATAATCATCTATAAAAGAGATGAAATATTCGTACCCTCCTCGAGCTTTTATATTCATTGGACCACAAAGATCCGAATGTATCAACTCTAAAGGTTCTTTGGCTCTATAACCTTTTCCACTAAAAGGTCTTTTAATCATTTTTCCTTCGAGACAAGATTCACAAGGAGGTAATGAATCATCTTCTAACTCACTTAGAAGTCCATTCTTTACCAATCTCCCGATCCTATCGAGATTTATGTGACCTAATCTCAAATTCCAAAAAGATAAGCATTGTTACTTGGAGAAATTCTTTGCCTTTTAGATTGAGTATTAGCAGTTTTAAACATCTCATGATTTAAAAGTGCTTTTGTTTCAGTTGGTCTTAACACATATAAGTTGTTTTCTAATTTAGCAAAACAAATATGTACACCATTTTTTGAAATGAACGCTTCATTTGTTAAAAAAAGTAATACAATAAGATTGTTCAATTAAGCAAGAAATAGATACAAGATTTCTCTTAATTTTTGGAACTATGTACAAATTTTCCAAAAATAAATATCTATTTCTAAAAAACAACTTCGCAGCTCCCACTCCACGAGCTGAAATGACGTCTCCCGTTCCAACCTTGAGCGTCATCTCACCCTCCTCGAGCTGCTGGAAGGAACTAGTTTCCTGAAATGAAGAACAAACGTGGTTAGTGGCTCCTGAATCAAGTATCCAGGCATTATAGTCATTTTCCACTAAACAAGTTTCTAAGACAAGTAAATCATATTTACCTTCCTTTTCCTTTTTCTTCTCAGCGAGGTACTTGGGGCAATTGCGCTTCCAGTGACCATCCACATTGCAGTGGAAGCACTTGCCCTTGTCAGCCTTCTTGGCCTTGCCCTTGCCTTTGCCAGCAGCAGGAGCCTTCCCCTTTCCTCCTTTCTTCTGGATCTTTTTGGGACCAGAAGATGAAGGAACAGACTTAGTTCCAGAGGTTGAACCCTTGTGGAACTTCTGGGAATGGGCAACATTTGCCTCTCCTTCTTTCGGTCTCTTATTTTTCATAAGAGACTGAAAAGTCTGTAACTCATTTAGGAGGGTAGTTATGGTGTACTGTATTTTATTCATTACCGCATTGCTGCGGAATTGAAGGAAACTCGTCGGAAGAGATTCCAAAATAAAGGACACCTGACTTTGCTCGTCTATGACTGCGCCGTTCATTTCAGCAACGTTGAAGTGAACCATGAGGTCGAGAACATGTTCTCTCACTGATTGGCTTTCCTTCATACGTGCGTTATAAACGTACTTGAGGGCCTCGTGCCGGATCTGTGTGGACGGTTGCCCAAACATATCCTGTAACGACTCCATGATCTCACGAGCAGTGAGCATGGCCTCATGTTTCTTGGTGAGTACGTCAGACAAACTTGGCAAGATATAAACTCGAGCCTTTTCATTGGCCTTCGTCCAGCGGTCATGTGCATCCCTTACAGCTTGGGATGCACCACGAGCGGGGAGTTGAGGACATTCCTCAATTAAGACAAACCGTAGATCTTCTATAACCAGAATCGCATTCAGGTTAGATTTCCACGTTGCATAATTTTCACCAGTTAATTGGTCGCTTTTTAGTAATGCAATCATAGAGGAAGTCATGCTGAAAAATTAACAAACAATTGACCATATTAATTATCTTTATTTTAACCCATTACACAACATCCAATCAAAATTTAGCAAAATATTCAATCAAAGAACCCAAAAAAATGATTAAGTCTTTGCAATGATACTCCAAAGGTTTAGAGCAACAGTCACCGTAGGGTAATCAGTTACTCCTCCCTTGAATTAAGACGATCTCAGCTAATTACTAATTCCAGAATAACTCTTATTCCTATAGCTCTTAGCTACCATTAGTTTGGTCGAGAATCCATTAACTAACTTAATGCATCTCGTAAGTGTAACCCTTTCATTTTCGGATCCCAAAGGTACGCTTCAACAGGCTACCGTTAGGAAAGACAACTGTTGAAGATTAACCTAAGTCTGGCTAATGAATCTATCTAAGTCTATGCCTATTATAACTCTTATAAAAGGTCCTTAAACTATAGTTCTAGGTCAATTAAACAATTTAATTAACCTAGTGACATTGCATGCTAATAGGACTTAGGTTAATTCAATTCAAGTTTTGATTCAGTTCCCAGTTAGGAGGTGTTCAGTAAAACCGTCAACTTAAAAACCCCAAATCTAGACAGAACTGAACTAGTAGAGTTCCCTTATAACCAAAATCCTATTTGTCCTATTTATTCCAATTTAAAACTATTTTAAAAGAAAATAAGACTTAATTCTAATCTAATTAGAATTAATGTGATCTTAAGTTTAAATTATTTTTAAACAATTTAAAACCAATTTCCTAAGATCCTATATTTGCATGCAAATCTTTATTATAGGTTGACGGTTTCTATTAATTAATTTTATAACTTATTTACAAAATTAATTAATTAACCCTATAATCATACATACTATGGTTTAATTAATTAACAATCAAATTCTAATTAATTAAAAAAACCATATTATATGCAAATCATTAAATATAATATAACAATTATATTAATTTATGGATGTTTCATGCTCAATTAAGCATATGCATCACATTAAATAAATATAACATTTATATTTAACTAAATTAATGTCATGCATCATGCTTTTCCAATTTCATATATTTAACATAACAACATATATTAAATCACTCATAAAATTATTAATCATGCATTAAAACCATACATTATAACATTTATAACATATTAAAATGCATGAATATGCTTAACCTAAGGTGAGATTTATCTAAATGACATCCATAAAGCATTTAAATAGCATTTGAACCCATAAAATTGGCCCCTAGGATAAAATAAAGCATTAAATTACAATAATTTAGCTAAATTTATCCTAAAAATTAGTCTTTGCCGCACCAAAACTGGATAAAAAAACTCCAACCGCTTCAAAACAGGTCCCAAAATCGCGAACCAAACCAAAAAAAAAGCAAAAACCTGACCAAAATAGCTGAAATGGGCGCGAACCGGACCAAAACCAGCCCAAAAAAAAAAGCTAAACTAGCCCATCTGGCGCTGATGTCAGCATGATGTCAGCGATGACATCGTGCTGAGTCAGTCCTGGCAGCAGCACAGCAGCAGATTTTTTTTTGTCGTCTTAGCGAAAAACAACGAAATCTTGGCCTCCGGGCATTCGATTTGGGCAAATTTGGTGTCGTTTTTCTCAGTAGAACGAACCCGATCTAGACACGGTCTTACAAAGACTCGATTTACATTAAAATGCCTAAAACGCAGGGGCCTTTATAATTGATCCAATAAAAAAAAATGTAAATCTATGGCCAAATTTTACAGAAAATATTCAATGCAAAAACCAATGCAAATTTCAAAACCTAAATTAAATTTTAAGATGGGTCTGATACCAATTGCTGGGATTAAAACTCAAGTGCAGAGGAAACATATCAGAACCCTATCTCAAAATTAATTTTAAAATTTTGAAAAACTTTTACATTGGTAAAAAAAGTCTAAAATAATCTAGGTTAAGCATGTTGAATAAAAAAAATAAATTATCAGAGAAAAAAAAAAACTTACGTGTTGTGTCACTACGAGTTGGAGACCTTTCTTTTTCTTTGAATCTTGAGGGAAGGTTTGTGGGAACCTTTTTGGCCAAGGGAAAAAAAAGTACGCAGAGAATTCTGAGAGATTTTTTTAGAGAGAATGAACCATACCCATTCTTTTCTGTTAGGAGCTATATAAGGAAGCGAGAGAAAATGAGAAACGTGGGTGTTATCCCACGTATTAAGTAACTCCCCTACGTGGGAGTTACAACAATATTGACTCTTATTTAATATTAATTATATTAATTAATTAAATTAATAATTAATTAAATTAATAATTAATAATTAATTAAATCTAATTTAATTAACCAATTCATTTAAATCATGTTTAAATGAACATCTCTCACATAACCTATAGTTTTAATTCAATTAATTTAATTAAATCAAATTTAATTAAATTAGATTAAATTAAATAACTAATTAATTATCCAATTAATTAATTACCAAATTAAATATCAAATATTTAATTTTAACTTGTATTTGAATCAAATTCAAATACATTTATCTCATAACCTATAGTTTTAATGTACATCTAATGCACATTAATTTTAACCTATAGGTTTAATATAAATCTAATTCATATTAAAATAATATTTGAACAATTTCAACTATTCAATTCTCTTACAAATTAACTTTGAATCATATCCAAAATTATATTTATACTATAAAGTTTAATTTGTAAAATAAACTTTATATTATAATGTATCATTATACATTATATTTTTCCCTTAGTATATTTGAACTTTTCAAATTTCATCCAAGAATAAATTTCCTCAGTATTCTTTACGAGCTAGGAAGGGGACCTAATGGACCTACAGATCAGAAGCTCCAACGATATGAGATTAACGGGCTAAACTGATTAACCACATTAATCAATATTCGTTAACTGTGAGTACACTCCACTAAAGACCCACAGCTGCACTCTTCTCACTGTAGATATATTTCTGTGTCCACGGATATAGACCAATAATACCAAGTTAGTCCTTCACAAATGTTCGTAACACCAGCTAGGTCAAATTACCGTTATACCCCTAGGTTACTTCTAAATCCTTAAGTACCAGTGCTCCTCTAATGAACAACCTGTTTATGGTCCAACCATCAAACAGAAACCCCTCTCGGGCCAGTGAGAGGGTAGGGCCCTTTGCTCAAGTCCCGGAGACACCACTTAAGGGAACACTTATCTACTTACCCTAAAGTCGGGAAGGAGTGAAATCCATCCTGTATAATTATATTCCCAGCTCCCCACTCAGTCTTGTCTCCAAAATGGTAGGCATATCGAGTCGGCAAATGGGCCACTCTCACCCATACAAATCAAAGGACAATCCCTCGTGAACAGGAGTTCATAATATTCTCAAGATTAAGACTAAGTTGTCTAGGTCAACCTATTGAAATAGAAACCTAACCAGTCAACGAAGTTATATCTAGTGGTTACTATTTTGTGGTCCAGTCTTATGCAAACTCATTGCATAGGTTACCCCCACTCGCATGTCTCCTACACGAACGCGTTAGATCACTGCGTTTGTATCAAATACAAAGTGGGCCGTATCCATAGTGTTACCAGGATAAGGTACCCAACCCTATCCTTATACTATAAACCCTTTAGGCTGGAACTTGAACATGATCTCTATATGTCTCTACATATTGTTCAAGACTCATAAAACAGCCTAGGATGTTAGTTTATTGGATTTTTAGTGTTATTAAAACAAGATAAAATAATCAATAACATTTATTGAATCATAATGAATAACCATTTATTAATGACGGTCAAAATACAACATTTACTATCTACGAGTTTTAGGGCATAAAACCCAACATGAACAATGAGACTTCACTCTCTCACTGGCCTGAGAGAGGTTAGTTTATAGTTTGACTATAAACGGTTTGTTCATGAGAGGAATTATTTAAGGAGTTAGATGTAACTGCAGGGGTAAAATGGTAATTTAACCCAGCTGTAGTTACGGACAATTGTGAAAGGTCGACTTACTGTTGATTGGTAATATCCATAGACACAGTAATATATCTATAGTGCGAAGAGTGCAGCTGTAGGTCTTTAGTGGAGTGACCTGCAGTTAATAAATATTGATTAATTTAATTAAAAATTTAATTAATTAATCTCATATCATTTGAGCTTCTATTCTATATGATCCTAAGATCCCATTGCTAACTCATTAAGGTTTTAATAAGAATCAATTAATTTTAGATTAATTTGAACTGTTGAGATTAATTATAAGAGAATTAATTGTATGAGATACAATTAGTATAATGTATATAGATACATTATAATATAAAATTTATTTTGAATGAGATTCAAATTTATACTTTATATTATGAGAGAGATAAATACTTGTATAAGATTCAAATATTAAGTATATGAATAAGGTTCATGATTCATATTAAAACTATAGGTTATGTGAGAGAATGTTATTTGAATATGATTCAAACTAAATTAAATATGTGATATTTAATGTATTAATTAATTAATTATATATTAAATATAATTTAATATATAATTTAATTAATGTTATTAATTTAATGAAATTAAATAATGATTTAATGTTTATTAAATTAATAATATGGAATAACTCCTTTGGGAGTTATCCATCGTAATAATGGGGAGTTATTATGATAACTGTTTTTGTGAGAAAGAGGTGAGTTGGGGGGGAGTTATCCTCTCTCTCGCAAAAATACGCATTACAGATGAGAAAAAAAATATGTTTTTTCTTTCTGTTGTGAAAAGAGAATTTTGATCACTCTCAAGCTTTCTCTCTCTCAACTTCTTCTTCTCTTGCCAAAATCAAAAGAGCCCACCACTCCTTTTGATTCTTCCTTAGAGAATAACAAGGAAGCCCTCTTGGTAGTGTCCCAAACTCTGTTCGTTGAGATCGAAGAAGTTCGTGATACTTCGATTGAGAATTTATTTGAACAGTAGACGTTCTTAAAAAGGTAGAATACCTTTTCTCTTTGTTAAATTCTATTTAAAGCATGTTGTATCTATTAAATTGTTTATCACATTTGTTCTGTGTTTTCTCTATCTTGAGTTTTCCTAAAGAAAATTGTGGGCACAAAGGAAATAAACTCTTTCGCTGAGGAAATCCATTCCTTCAGAAACCTTGTAGATTTAGCCCCTAAAAGTCTCATTTCTGAAATGACGTTAAAAGTGTAATTTCGTTGATAAAGAAAACACCATTTGTATTATGAGCAACCTCAATATTAAGAAAATATTTCAAATTGCTCAAATCCTTCATAAGAAAGTATTCACCCAAATATTAAGCAAGAATGGAGGAATAATTATTAGAAACAATCAGATCATCAAAATATACTAGGACATTAAGTTGAACTTATCTCTGATGCAATGTAAAGAGTGACTAATCTAAATAAGCCAAAACGAATCCATATTTCTTCAATGAAACAAGTAGCTTAACAAACCAAGTCTGAAGCCCTTGAAAAGTTCAAGGAGTATAAGACTAAGGTTGAAAACCTGTTAGGTAAAACAATCAAAATATTTCGATCTGATCGGGGTGGAGAGTACATGGATTTAAAATTCTAGGACTTTATGATAGAACATGGAATTCAATCCCAACTCTCAGCACCTGGTACATATCAACATAATGGTGTATCAAAAAGGAGAAATAGAATCTTGTTAGACATGCTTCGTTCTATGATGAGTTATGCTCAATTTCCTAGCTCGTTTTGGGGGTATGCAGTAAAGATTGCAATTCATATCTTGAACAATGTTGCCTCAAAGAGTGTTTCTGAAACACCTTTCGAGTTGTGGAGGGGACATAAACCTAGTTTGCGCTACTTCAGAATCTGGGGTTGTCGTGCACATGTGCTAGTGACAAATCCTAAGAAGTTGGAACCTCGTTCAAGATTATGTCAATTTGTTGGTTACCCTAAGGAAACGAGAGGTGGTCTTTTCTTCGATCCACAAGAAAATAAAGTGTTTGTCTCGATAAACGCTACATTCTTGGAAGAAGACTACATGAGAGATCATAAACCACAAAACAAATTAGTATTAAATGAAGCTACTAAATAGTCAACAAGAGTTGTTGATGAAGTTGGTCCGTCAACAAGAGTTGATGAAGGACCTAACACTTCAGGTCAGTCTCGTCCTTCTCAAGAGTTGAGATTGCCTCGACGTAGTGGGATGGTTGTATCACAATATTACCGTTACTTGGGTTTAACAGAAACTCAGGTTGTCATACCCGACGATGGTGTTGAGGATCTATTGTGTTGGGTTTTATGTCCTAAAACTCGTAGTTTGTAAACATTAATGTACTTTCTATTATCAATAAAGTTGTCATCGAGGTTATTTAGTAAACTTGTTATTGAATATGTGAATTGTTGTTAGCATAACTCTAAGTCTAACAAACTAAGAACTCATTGCTATAACATGTATACTTGAACTATATGTAGAGACATAAAAGTGGATCAAGTTCGAGTAAATAGCCAAAACGGTATATAGTATTTGATACGAACGAACGATGTGATACTGAATCGTACATGTGGAGACATGTAAGTGGGGGCATTCTATGCAATGAGTTTTCATAAAACCGGACCACGAAATAGTCACTATTACTTTATGATGTCATTTACTGTTAACACTAACTATTTCAATTAGATGATCTAGGTAACTCGATCTCAATCCTGAGCTAACTGTGAACTCCTATTTATTCGAGATTATCCTTAAATTTTCATAGGTGAGAGTGACCTGAGTTCGCCGACTCAATAAGCCTCCCATTCCAGGGGTAAGATAGAGTAAATAGCTGGGAACAAAGTTCTGCGAGACGGATTTCACTCCTACCCGGATAAAAGTTAGTAGATAGGTTAGTCCCTTAAGTATTGACTCTGGGTCTTGAACAAGGGGCCTCAAACTCTCATTGGCCTGAGAGGGATTTGGTTTAGTGATTGGATCACCAACCAATTGTTCATTAGAGGATCAGTGGGACTTAAGGAACAAGATGTATTCACAGGGGTAAAACAGTAATTTTGAACTAGCTGTGATTACAGACAATCGATGAAGGATCAACTTACTAATTATGGTTATATTAAGTGGACAAAAATATATCTACAATGAGGAGAGTGCAACTACGGGCTTTAGTGGAGTATTCTGTTAGTTAACGAATGTTGGTTAACTAGGTTGAAGAGTTTGACCGGTTAATTTCAGATTATTGAAGTTCATGATCTATAGGTCCATTAGGTCTCTCTACTAACTCATATATGGACAAAACCTTAGATAGTTTGATGAATGAGTTTGAACCGTTCAAACTCGGCTTAGAGAATAAACATTAGGTATATGCGATACGTCTAACGTATTAATGTTTAATTACAAATTAAACAGAAAAAGAGAGTTGAAAATAATATTTAAATATGATTGAAATATTAATTATATGAATAGAGATTCATATTGGTTTTTTGGAAAAATCAAGATTAATGGAAAAATAATATTATTTTATTTGATATTATAATAATATTATAATTAATTATTTTTAAATTTTAAAATTAAATTAAAATTGATCTTAAAAATAAATTTTAAAATTAGTTTAAAATTCAATTTTAAACAGAATTTCAAGTTTGGATTTTTCCACTAACTAAGCTAGTACCTTAGTTGTAAAATTCCTCAATTAACCACACAAAATTGAACAAATTAGTTGTCAATTTGATATGCAATTAGATTGCATGTTAATCCTTAATAAATAAGGATGAAATTGGCTGAGTTTTGGGTTGAGATTTTAGTCAAATTATGGGTTAATTTGGTTGAGTTTTCCATAAGAACACAAAGAACACTATATCTCTCTTTCATCCAATTTCCTATCAAATTCATCCCAATTTTGGATCCTACCATCCAATCTGAGGCCAGAGAATAGTAGTGAAGACTCTTGTTGTGGTCTATAAGCAATTGGTATTCATTTTCATCAAGAAATAAGCGAGAATTTAGAGCTTCAAGGGTAAGTGTTCATGAAACTTAAGTTTTTCTTTTTTGATTGCATGTTTTATCCTCAAAATTGAGCATCTTATAGTGAAATTCGATCAAATTAATGTTCGTTGCATGCTCATATGTCTTTCAAATTGTCTTTTAAACAGACAATGAATGATGTTGATAAGGACGAATGGGTCAAAGCCATGGACCTTGAAATGGAATTTATGTACTTCTGAAGGGGTTAAACCCATAGGGTGTAAATGGATCTATAAGAGAAAGAAGGACATAGCTGGTAAGATACATACCTTTAAAGCTAAACTTTTTTTTCCTATTGCTATGCTTAAGTCCATAAGAATTCTTTTATCCATAGCCACATATTATAACTATGAAATTTGGTAAATAGATGTCAAGATGACCTTTCTAAATGACAATCTCGAAGAGAACATCTTTATGTCTCAACCCGAAGGGTTCATAGCCCAAGGGCAGGAGCAAAAAGTTTGGAAATTGAATTGATCCATTTATGGGTTGAAACAAACATTTAGATCCTGGAACATTAGATTTGATATTGTGACCAAATCTTTTGGTTTTAATCAAAACGTTGATGAATCTTGTGTTTACAAGAAAATAATTAACGTAAAGTAGCTTTCTTAGTATTATACGTAGATGATATCTTACTCATTGGGAATGATTTATTACCTTTCAGGCTCGGGGTTCACTTGTTTAAGGAACAATATCCTAAGACACCTCAAGAAATTGAGGATATAAGACGTATTCCCCATGCCTCAACTGTAGGCAACTTAATGTATGCTATGCTCTGCACTAGGCCAGACATTTGTTATGTCGGAATAGTCGGTAGGTACTAGTCTAATCTAGGGTTTAACCACTGGACTATGGTTAAAAACATCCTTAAGTATCTTAGGAGAATAAGGGACTACAAGTTGGTGTATGAAGCTAAGGATTTGATTCTTATCGGATACACCGACTCTGTTTTTTAGACTGACAAGGATTCTAGGAAATGCACATTAGGATCAGTGTTCACCCTCAACGGGGGAGCTATAGTATGACACAACATCAAGTAAGGATGCATAGCAGACTCCACTATGGAGGCTGAGTATGTAGCCGCTTGTGAAGCAGCAAATGAAGCTGTTTGGCTCAAAAAATTCCTAAGTGAGTTGGAAGTTGTTCCAAATATGGACTTGCCTATTACCCTGTATTGTGACAACAGTGGGGTAGTAGCCAACTCTAAAGAACCTCGCAGCCATAAACGAGGAAAGCACATCGAGAGGAAGTATCACCTGATAAGGGAGATTGTGCGAGGAGATGTGATCGTCACAGAGATCGCTTTGGAGCATAACATTGCTGATCCTTTTGTGAAGACTCTCTCGGCTAAAGTGTTTGAGGGTCATCTAGAGAGTCTAGGTCTGTGAGATTTCTACATAATCTAATCTAGGGCAAGTGGGAGATGTGTAATGGGTATATGGATGCCCTAATTTATTGTATTTTGTATTATTTATCATCCTCCATTGTTTTGTATTATTATGTACATCCCACTAGCTAGAGTTTTAGTTCAAGTGGGAGTTTGTTGAGTTTTATGCCCTAAAACTCATAGGTAGTAAATGTATTATTTTGACCGTCATTAATAAAATGTTATTAATTATTATTGAACAAGTGTTATTGATTATATTGTTTTTATCTTGTATTAATAACCCTAAAATCCAATAAAATAAAGTCGTGGGTTGTTTTATGAGTCTTGAACATTATGTAGAGATATATGTGGATCAATGTTCAAGATACAACCTAATAATAATAATAATGTGGGATCACTCCCACATTTCCCTCTCTTTCTCCCACTCCCATGTTCGTTTAATCTGGGAAGTGAGAAGTTGAAGTGATTTTTCCATCTATTAAAAAGAAAAGGAAGAGGCCAGTTTTGGCCTGGCTAGTTGTTTTTCTTTTTCTACAAATTTTCAAAAGAAAAATTCTCTTGTTTTCCTTTACTCAAGATCTTGGTTCCTACAAGCCAAAATCTCTCTAATCTCAGAGAGGAAGGTCTTTTGGTGGTTGTGTCAAAGCAAAAACCCAAGGTGAAATCGGATTTCAAAGAATCATAAAAAAAAGGTATTTTCTTTTCTGTTATTCATGCTTAACCTAGATGATATAGTAATGTTTTTTCTGTATAATTGCAATGTACTGGTATTTTCCAATTTCTAAATTATAAATCGAAAAATGGTCCTCTATATTTTTTCTGTTGCCATGGGTTTTCATCCATTCAGAAGTCGCCATTCATGACATAGACCTACCACAAACGGATTTGAGTGACAGGTGACGATGAACAAATTTGTGTGTCGAGTCGTCGAGTGGTCATGAACGAAAAATGATTATAATGGCAGCAGATCTTAATGATGATGACAAAAATAGACATATTTGCTAACTAACAGCTTTGAAGATCAGCAAACAATTTACCTGCCAATGTACCCACTCGGATATGCAAATGGATGGCTTTGAACGAACGGATATGCACGAATCTATAGGTCTGATCTAGATGGTACAGACTGAGATTTGAGCAGGTCGAACGAAGATTGGACTCCAATATACAAAAAGTTACCTTCACGAGTGCTATTTTCATCAAACGCAAATGGGCAAACGAACTTGGAAACTGATGAATCAAAGCTAAAAACGAGCTAGATGAACTAGGCGGGGCTAGAGCACATTGTATAGAACTGGAAGCTAGCGTTGGATGAACAGTGGTGAAGGAAGAGAAGATCTGGAGAGTTGACGCAGATCGAGGCAGAGGTTGTGCGAATCAGACAGAGCAACTGGATCTGGAGCAATCTTGGATCGATGGACAGGATTCACGACCAAGTCAAGATTGGGTCAGAGCTGCAACATGGTCGAGAGATGATCTTTAGCTCGAACAAACAGCGAGATCCAAACAGTGAATAGTGGATCTGAGGCAAATACTCTACGAATGACGGCGACTGGTGCTGAATAACTATTGCGTGCGTTTTGCGGCTAGCTCCTCCTTTGTTAGAGGATGAGAGAAAATGAGTGAAGAAAAGAGATGAACTCTAGGATTTTTCCTTGTGACGATTTGAATTTCTTCTTGGATTAGAGACATGAAAATCTAAGTCGCCCATATCTTTCTTTGATTTTTCCAATGTGGATCTAATTCGCCAATGAAAAACTTCTTCTTCAAGAGAATCGTGAAAACTAGGTCATCGTAGCCTTGATTTTCTTAATTTTGTAAAGATTTTCAATTTTGCATTGGTAAATCACTCTTGTCCCCACAGACGGTGTCAAACTGTTGATGCAAAATTTGGGATAGGAAAAATGCACCTGACCCTCACGTGACATCAACAGTTGAATTTGTAATTCAGGGAAGAGAGGACCTGCAAAACAAAGAAAAATGGCTCTGGTGCCTAAGTCAGTTAGAGAATTATAGAATGGAGAAGAAGTCAGAAGTTTTTAGTTACCTTTGATGGAGCCATGATGGTCTATATATAGGAGATTTGATCTAGGGTTTCATTCTAACCTTACTAGGGTGAGGATATGAGTTTCCTAATCCCTAGCTAGCTAGGATCAAATATCGTATTATTTTATATTATCTTTTATTATATTTCAATTTTCAACTGAATTTTGCCATGCCAAAATTCACCCTCAACACACAAGATAAATTTTCTCTTAATGGAAGGAGTTCCATTATATTCTCAAATCGATCACAACATTGGCTTGTTACTCTTGTATTTCTCATCAACATCAAGCTCAATTTATTCTCAATCCATCATAGCGAACTCGGGGCTTTTGGAATTTCTCTCTTGCTAAAATCTCTATCTCATTTCTCTTTAGCGTTAGTGTCACTTTCATCCTTTGTAAGACCGTCAACAGAGCTAGCAAAGTCTATTGCAACTATATCACTTTCATCCCTCGTCTTTCATAAGTATATCAATTTACTCACTCCTCCAGATTTCGTTCGACCAGTATCATATGAAACTTATAATTTGAGTCAATTAAACTATTAAATTTTCATAAGCCAACCAATTTAGACCATTCATTATGATTATCTTTGAAAATCATCTATGCATTAATTCTCAAATACATGTAGACTTCTTCAAATGTCAGTCTTACAAAATGGATGATTAGAGTAAATGAATGAACAATTCTCAAAGAAAATTTTGACTAAGAATCTAAATTGATTTATTTATGAATGTTTAGGGGTTTAATTGATATAATTAAAGTTTCACACGAGGTTTTCCAAAAAAAGAAAAAAAATGTAATAGAGGGTATACATTGATACACTTGCAAAAATTCACGGTTTAAATTGATACAACTCTTAAAATTTAGGGACATAAATTGATATTTTTCTTTATTAGTTTGATTAGTCAATAAATATAGTAGTTAGAAAAGAATTAAAAGTTTTAGGGGTGCAAGGTTTGAATTGTGATGAATGCACTTTTTTTTCATTTTAATTTTGAATTATTTCATGTTTCTAGTTTTTTTTTTTAAGGAATTTCATATTTTTAATAGACTATATTCGACATATAAATCAATTATACCCCTTATTCTTAAAAAAAACATAAAAACAATTATACACCCAATATAAATACATTTTATTTAAATTTTTAATTTTAAATTTTTAAAAAGTTATAATATTTTTTTTTAGTATTTGAAACAGGTAAGGAAAACTTAATTCTTTTTTAATTTTCTCTCGTATAAAAATAGAAACATACAAATATTTTTAGATCTTTATAAAATTATTTTATGAAAATTAATGGAATAATTTTTACTTATATATTTAGGTGAATAATTCTATAAAAATTTATAATAATTTTATAATTAGTATTACTTAATCTACATATCAATTTTATATGAAAGGTTAAATTAAAATTGTAGTCTCTTAGTTTTAAAAATTACTACTAATAAATTCCTAAATTTTCAATTTTAACTCTAATCCCTAAAAATGTCTAATAAATCTATTAACTATAATTTTGTATATAATAGATCACAGAAATATTAAAAATATTTAAAAATTGACTGTTCTATATAAAAAAGAATAGTTTGTGTCAAATTGAATCTTAAATATTAAATTTTATAGTTAATAGATAAATTAATTTTTAAAAAATGTCTAATCATACCTATCAAGCACAAAGATAAATTTAATGTCAAATATAACATTTAATTTTTAACATATTCAAATATGTAAGAGACTTATTGGATGCATAAATGATAATTTAAGAATCTGTTGAACACAAAAATCGAGATTTCATAGACCTATTAAACATTTTGAAAAGTTTAGGAACCATATATAAACACAAATCAAGAAGTTTATAGTTAAACTTTTAACCTTATATACACTTGTGCACTCCGATATAAAGTTCTGAATCTGTTACTGTCCATGTCTCAGAATTGACCCTTGGCTCGACATTCTTAATTTGGCATCTGAGAAGTAATATAATTCACAAAGATACATCAGCTATATATGCAACTGTCTTATCTCTCTATTGGTGTAGGTTAAATCTCAAGATCAGACGAATCAAGAGGCTTGATCATCTTGTTGTAAGCTAAACTAGAAATTGGTCCCTATATTTGGAGAAAGTTAGAATTTAGTCCTTATGATTTGAAAAAAATTAAAATCGCGTCATTACTCTAGGGATTATTTATGAGGGTTTTATCAAACCACAAGAACTAAATTCTAATTTTAAACCATAAAGACTAAACTCTAACTTTTCACCAACTTTAGGGATAAAATTTACAATTTAACCTAAATTAAAGTTATTGAAATATGATATAAAACCTCATCTTCTTATACACGATACCGTGTTAAACCACCACTAAGCTTAAGGTAAATTTAATAATTAAACATGGTAGTAATACAGCTAATCATCCTAAGGTTGTGGCAGCTTATAAATGGACCCATTGATAGGTAGGAAACTAAATTCTATAACATTCAACCATGCAAGTGAGGAATAACAACATCTTGAAGAGCAATAAACTTTGCCTTTCCACCATACTCAACTGGCAATATTTCTTCTCCAACTTCCTCTATCATAATCCTTCTTTCTTCTTCATTGCTCACAATTAAAATCTGAAAAATCATTGAAATTATAGAAAAATTATTATAAATGAAAAAAATATCAAACTATTTATAAATATGAAAAAATTTCACTATCTATCAGCGATAGACCATAGTAGAAGTTTATCGCAGTCGATCTATCGTCCAGTAATAAAAGTCTATTGCGGTCTATCGCTGATAGATAATGATTTTTTTTTAATTTTTAGTAGGACAGTTGTAAATATAGCAATCAAATTCAAAGTATTAGCATATATAACAATATTTTAAAAAAATTGCAAATATAGCAAACTTTACCAGTGATAGACTTTTATGGTCTAGGTAGTCCATCACTGATAAACCATAGGAGTCTATCAGCGATAGAAGTCTATCACGGATAGACTTTGTCATATTTGCAATTTTTTTAAAATGTTGCTATACACTTTATTATTATTTCTAAAATTGCTACTCATTACAATATATCCTATAAATATTTTAGTTCGTTTTTCTATATTTGAAAACAACTTTGGATTATATGCCTATATTAAATTTTTGCATATACAAGACTAAATATATAATTGAGTCCTACAAAATATACATCATTTTTAGTTTTCTATCTATGCATATAACATTATTTGCATAAATCTGAATAAAATTATTTTGTGTTTGTTATTAATATTAATTAATCATTAATTAACAAAAGTATAAATCTAATTTTGAAGTTTAACACATGACGGTATTAGAGTGAGTCTGGGATACTTTTCAAAATGATATTATATTTAAAATTAAAAAGAAGTTAATATGCAAATATTGGGTGAATCCCAATTTTATTATTACGTTAATACAATTGACTTTCTCCAATTTTTTTTCCAGTTCATTTCAAGTCTACAATCCCATGACTTCGTCATTTTCAAACATTATTTACCCGCACCCAAGCTGGATTAGTTCAATAGTAATTGTTATGGGCAAAATTAGCCACGACTTAAGGGAGAGTCTAAGTGAGCTTAAAAAGCTCAGTGGGACCCATGGAGTGAGGTGAATTAAAAAGCCTTAGATAACCCATGGGAGAGCCTAAGTGAGCTTAAGGAGCCAGTGGAGCCCATGAAGTGAAGTGGAGGTGAGCTGAAGAGCCTCTATGAAATGAGGAAGTGAACTCGCGGGATAGCCCCAAGAGAGCTCAAGCTTAGTGGGACCCGTGAGGTAAGATAAGAGAGTTCAGGTGCCTAAGCCTACAAGAAAACTTAGCAGAGTCGAGCTCCAACTTAGAAGAGAACCCGCGAGAGAGCCCCAAGAGCTCAAGCTCAGTGAGACTCGTGAGGTAAACTAAGAGAGCTCATGTGAGCCTAAGCCTACAAGAAAGCTTAGGAGAGTTGAGCTCCAACTTAGAAGAGAACCTGCGAGAGAGCCCTAAGAGAGCTCAAGCTCAATGGGACCCGTGAGGTAAGCTAAGAGAGCTCAGGTGAGCCTAAGCCTACAATCTTAGGAAGTCGCGCTCAAGCCAAGAGGAGCCTAAGCTAAGTAGAAAGCTTAGGAGAGACAACTGGGGCTGAAACTGTCCATATTCATAACTGGCAAGCTTTTAAGTGATGCATCAATAATGACGTAACCGCTCAATCAATCAACTCAACGGTTACATGGATTGAAGAAGGGCGTTATAACCCTCGACGTCAGTTACATTTTACTACCTATAAATAAGACCGAGGTCATTGGTCGAAGGTACACTAAAAATGACGCTAAAAATTTCTATTATTTCTTTACTCTCTAGTTACTAAAAAATACAAGATTGACTTGAGCGTCGGAGTGTGTGTAGCTAGACGTCACACCCGTACTCATTTGCTTCTGACTTGCAGGCACTCGGACGAATCTCTCTCGAAGAAAACAAATTCACGGTTGATCCACTTTTTGGCATCGACAATAATATCATATTTCACTTATACATTTATAATTTTTCCTGGTCGAGTTCAATTTTGTCACTATGTTAATAAGAACGGAAAAAATTTAGTCAATAAAATAAGTAAAATGTGTTGCTTCTTGATAACTACTCGATGTGAATTTGAAAATTTGAAAACTTCCTAATAACGAAAATGAGGTTTCTTCCGACTCAAAAAAAGCCTTATACAGAATCTTACTAAATTTTAGACTATATAAACATTAAAATCGGTAATAATAATGAAAAATTATTCTAAATTATAATAATAAATAAATAGATAAAATGACAAATAATATAAAGAAAAATTATTTGAAAATTGGAAAGTTCTCGTCCAAAATTCATTATATTATATTTTATTTTAAATAGAGTTTCCAATCCTAATACGAATGAATAAATGAATGAAAAAAAAAAAAGAAAAAAAAAACTTACATTTTTTAGCGTTGCGCTGTCAACAAAGCGAGAAACCATTCTCCAAACGCTAACAAAAAACCATGGCATGTTTAAAATGAAGCACTTCCCCAAGCGTTCTGGATAGTAATTCTGCAACATTTTTATATACACACCAACTTAATCTTTTAATTTAGACCTTTTTTTTTCCAAATAGACAAAAACTTAAGACTAAAATTATAATTTAACCTATAATTTAATACATAATTTTTATCATTTTAATTAGATAATTCCATTAATATATAAAATCATCTATTTTTCATTGCAAATTTTAACTATTCTAGCCAAATACACTTTTAAGAAGCTCGGGTTTAATTAACTGGAACTTAAATACAACTATCGTAGATTGGTCTAGTGATAAATATGGGAGCATTACCTTCACAAAGACCTAAGAGGTCATGAGTTCAATTCATATTTAATTAATGTTGTTGGGTCAGGTGGCTTGTCCCGAAAGTTGGCCTGGACACTCAATAATATATATATAAAAAAAAAAACTCAAACTTAACAAGGTTCGTGGTAAAATTTTTCTATATTTATAAGTAGTTTGATATTTTATTTTTTGTTTTTTTTCTTCAGTATTTTTTTTTTTTTTTGAAGTTTAGCCATCGCGTGGTAGTTGAGAGAGAAAAAGAGAGAAGAGAATGTGAGTGAAGAAAGAGGGAGGTCGAAGGGAGGGGTGAGAGAAAGAAGAGAGATGAGAGTGGGAGTGGAAACAGTTTGATTTGGTGGTCAAACTGAACCGAACAAAAAAATTTTAAATTTGTATATGTCTGAACTGAACAAAAAATTTTAAAATTTGTATATGTGAAACCAAACCAAACCGATTTATCTACTCAAACTGAACCGAACCACATATATGCAGTTCGGTTCAATTTTGTTATTTTAAAAAAATGTATATAATATTTTTAATTAAAAACAGTTCGGTTTGATTTTAAATTCAATTTTGCTCTTTAAATTAAAAAACGATTCAGTTTTAAATTCGATTTGTTTTTTAATATATATATATATATATATATATATAGCTAAAAATGGTTCCGTTCGTTTTCAAAATTGAAACCAAACCGAGTCGAATAAATTCAGTTTCAATATTTTTTTAAACGGGACGAAACTGCATTTTTCATTTCCACTAAATTTTTTGTTCGTTTTGGTTTGATTTTAAAAAACGGTTCGATTTTTGCGATTTGAATGACTACCCCTAAATGAGAGAAAATTTAAAAAATAGTATTTTTCTTCAAACTCATCTAGCATATAGTCAACTTTTTATCAAATTTAATGATATTTTTTATTAGTGTGACTTTTTAAACCTATTCTTAAAAATTCATAGACTAAATTAGTCAATTTAAAAGTTCATCGACAAAAAAATGTATTTTTCTCGTCAAACAGAAACTAGACTAAAGTTTAGGGAAAAAAAATATTTTTTCTAACCTTTATTATGTTTACTTTTGTAAGTGCCACCACAATAAATATGTTCATAAATCTTTAAGGAAAAAACTGTCATAGGTAGAGCTAATAAACTGAAATAGAATCGACATAAACACGTGAAAAGAATTTAAATTGTCAGGCTTTAATTCTATCCTATCATTTATATTCAAATTTTAGGTTAAAATGAATTTTTTTGGGGTTCTATCTTAGTAAATTTTAAATTTAAGTCTTTATACTATATATGTTTTTCTTTAATTTATAAATAAATGGTTCATAGAGACTAATTTGATTAAAAAAAAATCAAAATAAAATTAAATTCGAAGTACATGAATTGAAATGGTATTTTAACTTAAAATTTAATATGAGATAGATAGATTATTTTTTCAAAAATCATTTTAAAAGAAAAAATGAAATAAATATAAAAAAATGACAATTTAACTAAAAGTGAAAAATATTAATTTCGAAGTTGTTTAAAGTTTTAATTTCATTAAAGTCAACTAAATTTAGACAAGTTTCATTTATTTATTTATCGAGTACAGAGGATGAAGAATCAAATCGCGGATGAGTTTTATTTATGGATTATTAAGCTCAGGAAATATATACATATTTTTTATGTGTGTTTAATCATCAATGTAAATAATATTTTTTTTAGTAAAATAAAATCTTCGTATTTTAGGAAAATAGTATGAACAAAAATGTGATTTATCGTTTCTTCAAAAAGTAAAAAAAAAAAAAAAAAATTTACAGATAGAAAAAATGTCAAATTATTTATACAAAATGTTGAAGAAATTGACACAAAAGGAAGCGAGACAATCTTTTGGAAAGAAAGAAACTTTTATTATGAATGTACAGGATGGACACTTAGAGAGAATAATCTTCCGCTCTCTAACACTCACTCACTTTTCTTCACTAACTATCTAGCTTCCTCTCTTTGCTTTTTCTTACTCTCTTTTGCTTTACAAATGGAGTTACACCTCCTATTTATAGGTGTGAGATCCTTGGAGCTTAAGCTATGAGATTTTTCTAGACTTCTCTTAGATCTAAACTATTCTAGACATTTCTATGACATTATTCATATCCAAAGGAATTCTCCTTGGATCCTAAAGCAAGCCTAGGATATTTCTAGAACATTTCTTAATGAGATACTTATTTACATACTTCTAGATAAATCTAGAAATGTCTAATATTTACACTAAATTATGTAGATATCTCAAGAAGCTTCTAAAATAGTTAGTGTTGCTTCTACTTCAACAGAAAATAGTAAAAAAAACACTGACAGACATTAATAAACTTCTATCAGCATCTATCAGTAATAGACTTCTATAATTTTTATCACTAATAGACTCTAATAAACTTCTATCAGCGTCTATTACAACTATTTAAAATTTTTGCTATTTTGTGTAAATAGTTTCCTTATTTTTCTATTTTTAAAAATTCATTAGGATTAAAAAGGAAAGGAAAAAAAAAACACATGTGATACAAATATTTGAATGAAACAAATTGAGAAAGTCAAAAAATAAAACTAATAATTTCATGTATATAAATATTTTGAAGAAAATTTATTGAAATTATAAAAAGAAAAAAAATTGTAGGATACCTGTAAAAATTGAAACCCTGTGATGAGTCCACGTGGATCAATATTCTTGTATGAGATTTGCTGAAGATCAACAATAGCAATCCACTTTTCATTCCCAATTTCTTTTCCTTTGCAACCACTGTTCATATATAATAATATATAGTTTTAATTTATTTTAAAAAATTATAGCCAATATAAAAATTAAAAGAAAGTATACTATAGAAAAATCAAGAGAAAAACGAATAGTTTTCATTAATAAACTAGAGGTTTAGAACTAGTTTATTCATATGACCCAAGAATTTATATTAGACGAAATGATAAAAATAGAAAAGTAAAAAATGTTTTACATTTATGGTAGAATTTTAAATTTAGAGGAATAACAAAAGGTAAAAAAAAAATTACTTTTTTAGAAAAATTAACAAATTTCCAAATTTTAGTTTCTAATAATTTAGACCATTTTTTTTTAACTTTATAATAATTCAATCCCTAAACTTCATTTATGATTACCCTTGTACAATAAAATTGTAGTTTTAATCTGGTAATAGAAGAATATTGTTAAATTTTAATTGTAATAAAATACAATTTTTTTTTGAGAAAATACAAATACTAAGTTGCTACATCATAAAATATATGCTTATACTAAAATAAAATTTACTTAAGTATTTAGTAAAAACAAAATCTATTACACTAACAATAATTATGATTTTTTTCGTTAGTAATAATAATTAAAATCGGAGTGGTCACCTTGCAATGACCTTGTCCAAGAGATGAACTAGAAATTCTGCATATACAAGAGAGAGGGGGAGGATAGTCAGATAAACAAATAATCTAGCTATCAAAAGTAAAATAATAATAATAATAATAAAAAAAAAAAGAAAAGAAAAAAGAAAAGAAAATAGAGTTATTATTATTACTTTTTAAATTATATGATAATTTACTAAAAATAAGGTTATTAACGAAAAACCCCCATGTAATAAAATTTAAAAAAAAAAGAAGTAAATTTTAGGTTAAAGTATAAACATTATTTTTAAACTTTGCTATTTTGTTTAAAAAATACTTTTATTTTTCAAAAGTTTCAGTATTACCTTTGACATTTCATATATGTTTCAAAACTATTCTTAAAGTATAAATTTTTTATAATTTTAGACAATACAAGATGAAAAATGATATGGCAATGACCTATAATAATATAACAATTTAAATTTCTAATTTAGATTACCACCACAATGTTCCATATTCTAATTTCCATCTAAAACTCTAAATAATTTCTTACTCCACACAATCATTAATCAACTTCTTCATTATTAAACAGCTAAGTTTTTTTGTTTTGTTTTGTTTTTTTTCAGTTTAACCATCACCGAAAGTGAATGATCGAACCATTAACTTTAAAGTTGACAATTAGCGTTGCTTCCATTTTTTAGACTCAAAGTCACATTATGAAGCATGATTTTGAGTTGATTCTTTTGAGATTTTTATAACCATAACATTTTAGGGGCATTAAATTTGTTATAATAATTAGTGGTTATTATATAGTCTGTGTTTGTGATGCAAATTATTTTAGTCTCTATTATAATAATCTATGTTGGAATAGAAACTATTTTAGTCCGGATAGAAAATAACAAACATTATAACGAGAGAATAAGTAGGAAATAATCCGAATGATTTAAAAAAGTAATATAATACTGTAGTTAATTATAGGTTATAATAATTGAAAAGAACTAATTAATATAATAATACTGTAGTCAAAGCACAGGACATGAAAACTACCTGAACTAAATTATTTTTCTTAATATTTAGGAGCTAAAGTTGATAGTATAAAAGTTCGGTAACCAAAAAGGTTTTTTTTGGTGGATAAATTTCCAAAAAAATTGAAAACTGATAAATGCCAAAACAAAAATGTATGACAAATTTGAAGAGAGAGAGAGAAGAAAAGTAAAAACTAACTCTTAAATTGAAGTTGATCCTTGGAATGAAAATGGCGATTGGCCAAAACAATCATGACAGGGAGTTGGTTAATTGACAATCCCTGCAAGAAAATCTTCTTAGCTTTCAACTCATCTTCAACCTCCGATTCACTAATGAATCCCTTAGGAACCATTGCGTCTCTCCATTTCCGCCATTGTACGAACATCTTCACAGCTTTCGAAATCTCCATCGATCTCGCAATCAGAAACCTCATCATCGTCGCATCGGAGCAATCCTTTAAAAAATAAAACAGAATCAGAAAAAACAAAACTAATTAATTAGAACAAATTCGATTAGGTATTTACTTACTTGTGCGGAGAAGCCTAATTTCTCGACGGAATTTCTCAACTGGATCACCGCATTGGCGCCGGAATCCTCCATCGTCGGTGTCGGTGGAAGTTGAATCGGCGGCGGAGAGAGAAGATTTGGAGTTTTAAAGGATTGAATATGAGAGAGAGAGGAAAATGCAGAGTGTGTGAAAGGAGGAGTAAAGAGAGTACTTGAAGAAGGGGAAAGGGAAGGTGAGTAGTTACCTGGGCTTGTTTGCTCTGCACACACAAGTAGGTAAATCATAGCCTCACACACTGCCACTTGTCAAATACAATTTTAATTTTTTGCTAATTTACAAAAAAAAAAAAAAAAACCAAACATGAGATCTGCTTTTTAGAACTTAAGATTTTTTACCTCTTCATTACATCATTCTCAAGCAATTTTACAAAATTACTTTCACTTTTTTTTCTCCCTTCCTTCGACGATTTTCCTTCTTTTTTTCTTTTCTTTTCTTTTCTCCTTCTTCTTCTCTAATTAGCCTTGGTGAGTCCATGCAAGCAGCTTCGATGGACTTCTTCTTCTCTCTCTTTTCAGTTTGTGATACAAAACAAGATCGAGCATTGGAGAGTAAGAGAGTTAGATGGTGAGAGAGCAAGCGTGCACGAGAAAGAGAGGCAATCGACAAAGAGGAGGTTAAGAAAGTGAGGAGAGCAAAGAGTGAGAGTAACGGCCAATCCACATGCATGAGATTCTATTTTGGTAATTTCACTTGAATGTGACATCAGCAAAAGGTAAAAAAACCTCAAATTCAAAAAGTAGGGCAATTTTCATTTTATCCCCAAATTTTGTGTCTAATTTCTATTTGACCTTTATGTTTTAAAATGTTACATTTTTAGTCCTTCCATAATTGTGAAATTGTTATTTCTAACTTAAAAAGTTTTTTATGGGATGAAAGTAACTTTTTTTTTTAAACTTCTTTTTCTAACATCTTTTTCACCTTTTCAAAATTTTAGTGGAGGGTCCCACACATTAAAAAATTTTACACTAACTTTTTTATAAAGTGAATTCCATTTTCTACCATTAATATTTTCCAAAAAAAATCCTTATTAAAAAATTTCTTGGTACTTCTCGTTAGAATATTTATGAAAAGTACTAAAATTAGGATATTTAAAAGAAAACTTAAATTAGAAAACAAAAAAAAATCCTATTAAAATTAGGAAATCTTATTGGAATTAATTTAAGTATTTTTTTACCTTTAACTAAAATTATAATTGATTAAAAATATTAAACAAAAACTTATTGGAATTGATATTTGTTTAAGTTTAAAAAAAATTAAATTGAAGTTTGAAAAATTAGAATTTTTTTAAAAAAATGGAATTGGCAACAAACTATTAAATTAACTTAAACTAAAAAAAAATAGATTTGAAAAAAAAACAAACTAACTTAAGCTTAATTTAAAGCTAACTTAAAAAAACATTTTCCGTTATCGCCGAGAAATCCAGTTCAATTTCCGAATTTAACGGTTTTTTTTTAATTTAATTTAAAGCTAACTAAAAAAGAAAAAGAAAAAAAAAAAAAAGAAAAAAGAGGATTTCCAGTGGATTTCCCCTAAAAAAAATGAAAAGAAGTTTATTGAAATAAAATTTCCTGGTAGGTTTTTATTTTTTTCAAAGTCTAACTCTTAAAAAAAATGAAAAAGAAGCCTATAGTAAAATTTCATGGAAGAATCTTTAAGGAAAATTTTACAGTAACCTTTTTTAATTTTATTTTATAAATTATATTTTAAGTTAATTAGGATTTTACCAAGAAATAAAATTTCTTGGTAGGTTTTTATATTTTTTAAAGTCTAATTTGTAAAAAAAATGAAAAAGAAGTTTACTGTAAAATTTTATGATAGAATGTTTACTGAAAATTTTACGTTAACCCTTTTTTAATTTTATTTTATAAATTAAATTTTAAGTTAGTTAAGATTTTACAGTAAATAGGTTTTTATTTTTTTTCAAAGTCTAATTTGTAAAAAAAAATGAAAAATAAAATTTCATGGGAAGAATCTTTAAAAAATTTATCCTAACCTTTTTTTTAAGTAGTTTTATAATTTTAAGTTAGAATTTTACCAAGAAATAATTTCTTAGTAGATCTTTATTTTTTCAAAGTCTAATTTGTAAAAAAAAAAAAAAATAACCTTACTCTAAAATTTCATGAAAGAATCTTTACGAAAAATTTTACAGCAACCTTTTTTTAATTTTATTTTATACATTAGATTTTAAGTTAGCTAAGATTTTATTTATAAAATAGATTTGAAGTTAGGATTTTACCAAGAAATAGAATTTCCTATTTTATTATTTTCAAAGTCTAATTTATAAAAAAAATGAAAAAGAAGGTCACTGTCAAATTTCATGGGAAGAATCTTTAGAGGAAATTTTACAGTAACTTTTAATTCGAAAATTCGTGAACGGAATTTTCTAGTGTTAACGGGAAATACTTTTTTTTAAAATTTAATTTAAAGCTAAATTGCTAAATTAAAAAAAAAAAAAGGAAAAACGGGATTTCCCCTTAAAATCGGGAATTCCCCAATTTATGAAATTTTTCGTTATCCCGTTAACGAGATTTTCTGTTATCCCGTTAACTAGATAACGAAAAATCTCATTAACGGGAAATCTTTTTTTAAAAAAAATTAAGCTAATTTTAAAAAGAAAAAAGAAAAAAAAAGGGATTTTGCCTAAAACCAGGAAATCTAGTGGATTTCCCAGAATTTCCCGTTAACAGGAAACTTTTTTTTTTTAATTTAATTTAATTTAAAGCCAACTTAAAAAAAAAGAAAAAAAAAAGGAAAAAACAAGATTTTCCCTTAAATCGAGAAATCTCGTTCGAGAATTCCCTAATTTATGGGATTTCCTGTTAACGGGATTTTCCCAATTTATGGATTTCCCGTTAACGGGATTTCCCCAATTTATGGATTTTCGGGATTTTCATCTTTTTGTTTTTTATTTTTTTAATTTAAACTAAATTTAAAAAAAGAAAAAAAAAAAGAAAAAAATGAGATTTTTCCTTCAAACCGAAATCCCAAATTTATGCCAATTTTCTTTTAAAACGGGATTTTCCCTAGTTTATTATTTTTTTTTGGCCAATTCTATTTTTTTTAAATACTTAAAAACCAATTCTTATTTTTTTTTTAAACTTAAACCAATATCAATTCTTTTAAAGTTTTCTCTTAAAAATCTTAAGAAAAGTACCAAGAAACTTTTTAATAAGGATTTTTTTTTTTAATTATAATGTTAGAAAAATGGAATTCACCCTATAAAAAAAATTTATGTAAAATTTCTTGGTAACCTGAAGTACCAAGAAATTTTTCAAGAAGGAAAAATTGAAGGCAATTAGAAAAGCACATAATTAAGAGTATTTAAGACTTTTCACTGGGTGGGTCCTTCACTAAAATTCTGAAAAGCTAAAAAGTAGGTTAGAAAAAAAGAAATTTTTTAAAAAGAGGTTACTTTTGTCCTATCAAAAACTTTTTAGGTTAAAAATAGCAATTTTCCTTCCTAATTGTGTAAAGGAGGAATAGTAGGTATGAAGGGGGAGAGAAAGGGAAAGGGAAAGGGAAAGAGAAAGGGAGGAGTGAGGGAGAGAGAGACTGAAAAAGGGGAAAAAAAAGGAGAGAGAGATAACCTCCTAATACAAAAAAATAATAATTAAAAAAATAGTACAAACAGTTACCTCATTTAAAATGTTACCCTTTAAATTTTTAAGTTTTGAGTTTAATATCAATTAAGCTTCTATGTTTCAAAATGTTAACAAGTTTAACTTTGAAATTTGAATTTTTGTTTCAATTTGGTCCCTAAATTTCAAGATTTACACTTTTAATCTGGACTTTTTTACTAAATACTCACTTTTAGTTTTAGTTTTAATGTTTATTAATTAATTTTTAAAAGAATTATAATTAATTAAGTGAGACGTAATTGTTTTTTAAACTTAGAACCAAATGAAAACTAAACATAAAACTTGGAGACTAAAAAGATATTTTTTCTAAAAATAATATTTCAAATTTTTGCTAATTTTTTTTAACAAAAATATTTGGCTGCATCCTAGGTCACTCACATACAATTGTCCAATCATAGTTTGTCATGTTCAATTTTTTTTTACACATGCAAGCTTTTCTTTTTTTAAAAAAAACAATATTTTTAAACATTTATTTGTGTGTGATTAGAGTGAGATGCACATAAGCGATGCTCTATGTTTAAAAATATGACTATTATATTCAAGCTTGCTATATTACTTGTGACTTTTCATAAATTGGTTGAAACTATCATTATATTAAACATTCGTTAGATTTTTTTTAATGGAACTTGTGACATGGAAACGTGATCTGAAATAGTGTGACGATGTTTAGGTTCCTATTTTTGTTTCATGTTACTATGACCATTAATTTCAAATCTCTATTTTCGCATAATATTCTAATTTATTTTTCTCTCTGGTGATAATTTTGAAACGTTTAGGAAAGTTATAAATAATATTATAATTTTTTAAAGAATAAAAGTATTTTAAAAACAAATAGCAAAAGCTTAGAAGTATTCTTTTTTTAATTTAGTTTTTAATCATTTGGGCAGTTTTTTTCTTGTTTTTTCTTTACCAAGTGTTTAACCATGTCAATTTTTTTTTTTTAGATTTTAATATTTATTTCCTTTTTATTTATTTTCTATTCTACACAATATCGTCATTTATTTTCCACCAATCAATTTAGGGTTACACTTACACTAAAAAATAGAGATAAATTCCCCACTCGTGAACTTAAAAAAAAACTAATTTACATTCAAGTAAAGATATTATGACTTTAAGAAAAAAAAAAAAGAAGAAGAAGAAGAAAGTAAAGATATTAGCGGGTGTTTGAGGTGAGGAGATGAGATGAGATGAGTTGAGATTTGAATTCAACTCATCGTTTGGGAGGCCAACTTCGTATGTCACTGACATTTTATACTATATCCACCAACAGTGTACTCAGCTCACATTACTAGTGACTACCTCCAACGACTAACTCCAGCGACTACCTCCAACGACCAACTCCGGTGACCACCTTTGACGACCAACTCCAGCGACCACCTCCGACGACCAATGCATGCAACCAACTCCGGTAACATTCAACCACCACTGTTGACGGCCAACTCCGGCGACCACCTCCGACGGCCAACTCTGGCAACTACCACATGTGGCCAACTCCGGCAACATCCAACCACTATTGTTGACGGCCAACTCTGGCGACCTCCAATGGCGGCCACTCCACCAACTCTGACGAGCATTATTTTAAATTATGACTACTACAAATTTGAGCTTTGTTGACACATCCTCTCTTTTAAATTATGACTACCACTCAAAACCTTCTTTGCTACAGTGTTACTATTTTTCACCCATCCTCTCTTTTTTTCTTTGTTACAATGTTTACTATTTCTACCCAAACAAAAATCAAACTATTATAACTTAGACTATAATAGTATGCACCTCAAATACTAACTATTTTAACCCACCTACTATAATAACCAACTCAGTGCCTTGACTTCCCCTAAATATTTATATTTAAGTTGCCGCACAAAATTGTCAATAAAAACACCTTTGTTGACACAAAGTACGTAAGTTCTATCAAAATGTTGAATATACAATTTTTTGATTAGTTCATTAGTATTTCAGGGTCATTCTTTATAGTAATTGAACATTCATACAATCACTTTAATCATGTAAGGAATCAAACAATTTATATGTAAAAACACTATTGAGAAAAAATTATCAAACACATGAGTAAAAAATTGAAATGCATGATCCAAATGTAAATCATAATCCTCATTTTCTAAAACTACGAGGGTTGTCTATCAAAAGTTAGTTAGGTGGCCACCATGGATTGAACCATTGACCTCTTAGCCATTTATTGAGAACATGTCTTCTTTATACCACTAGGCCAACCCATAATGGTTATTATGATAGTCTATGTTTAAAGTGCATACTATTTTAATCCGAATAAGAAATAGTAAACACAATAACAATGAGGAAAAGATACAGGTGAGTAGGAAATAGTAAACGGTGTAATAAAGAATAATAGTTAATTGTAGGTTATAATAGTGGAAAACATCAACTATTAATAATTAGAGCCCAAAACATGGAGTGTATTATAATAGCCCACTCCACCAACTTCAAGTTGGTGGCTCGAATACCCCTTCAAAATTTATGACACTTTTACAATTTTAATTGTTATCATTCTAATACATATTATCTATAAATTAAGTAATAATGATTAAAATATATTTACTCAGAGTATAATTACCAATATAATATTGTCCAAATTAGGACTCGTTTGGATTTATTTTCTAAGTGTTTATAAGTGCAAAATAAGTATTTATAAACACTTAAAAAGTCAATCCAAACGAGCCATTAATATAACTCAATATTAATTCACAGCTTTCTTAAAGTTTGAGGTTCAATCCTCTATCTTCATAATCTTTATACTAAAAATAAGGATGAAAATATTCGTGGATATGTCGATATATCTATCAATATATCCATAAATTGAAGGGTTCGATATCGATATTAAATATCCATGGATATCTCCAACATCTTTTATTAATGCTTGTAACACATAAAAATGTCACATATTTAGTCCAATATGAACAAGAATACTAGTAACAATATTCATAACTTAGTTTGGGAGTAAAAACAACTTAATTATTAATCTAAATAAATTTTATAAAATTCGTAATTTACAGAAATATCCGTCGATATCGATATTTGTCGATATATCCATAAAATTGAAATGTCATATCAATTTCGATATCGATATTTTAATCCTTGACTAAAAATAGTTATCAAGACAATTTTTTATACAAGTATAACAATAATGAAGTTTATACCAAATTTTAGGCCTCCTTTTGCAACAATTTTATTTTTAAATTTTATTTTTGAAAATTAAGTTTATGAATATTTTTTCCACCTCTAAATTTCTTGTTTTGTTATATACTTTTTACCTATGTTTTCAAAAATCAAGCCAAGTTCTTTTCTTTTCTTTTCTTTTTTTTTTTTTAAAAAAAGAAACTTGTTCTTGTTTGTAATAATTGACTAAGAATTCAACTCTTTTACTTTAGTAAGATGTAAAACATGGTAAGAAATTGAGAGAAAATAAACTTAATTCTGAAAAACCAAAAACCAAATAATTATCAAACGAGATCTTAGTAACAAAAGTGAGCATAAATCTATAGTAATTAGAACACACTATATCTTTTAAGGTCGGAGGTTCAAAACTTTAAAAAAGAGTAAAAAATTGGTGGTTCAAATTCCATACTCTATTAGTTGGACTCCATGATGATGATGATGATGATGATGATGATGATGATGACGACGACGACGATGACGACGACGACGACGACGACGACGATGACGACGACGACGACGACGACGACGACGACATCATCATCATAATAAATATAATAATAATAATAAATAAATAAAAAATTAAATCATCAGGTAGTGGGAACATAAAAAAAAAGCTGGCTAAGGAGTTGTGGGTTCAATCCATGGTGGCCATCTATATTGAAGTTTGACTCATTTTTCTATATTTGAAAACAACCCTTTTAAAAACTATTTTAGAAATAATGTCTATAAGTTTACCCATTTGCTAACCATTTGAATTTTTAAACTTGACCTTATTTTCTCTCATTTTCTTATAATGATTTTCATCTTTTTTGAGTAAAAAAGAGTTAGATTCTTAGCCAGATTTCAAAACAATCGCAGATTTTTAAAAAATAATGTTTGTTAAGCTTTTAAAACTTGACTTAGTTTTATAAACATTGGTATAAAGTATATAATAAACAAGAAATTTAGAGGTGTAAGAGATGTTTGTAGGCTTAATTTTTACAAGCAAAAAATAAAAAATCAAATGGTTACTAAATGTAGCCTTAATAATTGACAAATGGTATTTTTTTCATTTTTTTTTCTAAAGTTGAAAATCTAATCATACTTTTCTAACTTGTCAAATATACCTTTTTATTTGTAGATGAATAATTAGCATAATTTTATCATACATTTTTATTTATTACAATAAATGCAGACTTCATAATTTTAAAATTTACTAAATGTTTTTTTTATGAGATTTGAATTATAAGCCTCTCAGTCGATAATGTATTTATATGTTAGTTGAGCTATGTTGATTTTAATTTATTAATATTCTAGTAAAACAATAAGTAAAGGAAGTATTATAGGGAAATTTCTGTGTATAGAAAAAAAAAACAAAAATAATTACACATATAGAAAAAAGTGCACCCCATGCTTTTGTATTTCTCACTTTTTTTTTCTATATGTGTAATTACTTTTGTTTTTTTTTTTCTATTTGTGAAAAGACCCCTTATTTATATGGTTTTAGGCTTTTTCTTTCTTTTTTTCTCCATCTTTTTTTAACAGCCTTTATCATCCATCCCAACAAGGAGAAAATTCAAGCTATATATTTATGAGAGAAGTATATATAACCGTCGTTATTAATCATACCTACATTAATAGAATCGTACACCGATGGTGATTTATATATCCACGAGGATACTTTAATTCATGTAATAATCTTCACGTCAAACTTCTGATCTTGAGATTGATAGTATAAATTTTATGACAATTGAGTTACGGTCATATTGATACAAACTCAGCAATCGAGAAATATTTTCTTGAAGTTTAGTAATTAATAATATGAGTTGGAGAATTAGACATCTTAATTTTAAGACAAGTATATTAAATATTAGGTAAATATCAAATTATATCTAAAAAAGTTGGGGTTGTATCAATTTAAACTTTAAAGTTATAATTTTATCAATTTGAACCCTAAACTTTCATAAATTTATCAATTTACATAACTCTTTAGATTCCATTAGAAAAACATCATGTGAAACTTATAATTATATGAATTCAACTTCTAAAATTTTATCAATGGGTCAATTTAGACCAGTAACAAAGATTACCTTTGAGAATCGTCTATGCATCAACTCTTACACGTATGAACTTGTTCAAATGCCGAATTAACAAAATGGATTATTAAAATAGATGCATATGTACGATTTTCAAAGGAAATCCTAACTGTGAGTCTAAATTAATTAATTTATGAAAGTGTAGAAGTTTAATTGATAAAATTACAAGTATCACACAATACTTAATTCAAATGAAATGTAATAGAGGATATAAATTGATACGCTTACAAAAGTTCTGAGTTTAAATTGATATAATTACTAATTCAAAGTTTAAATTGATATAGTCCCAAAATTCACGAATATAAATTGATATTTTTCTTAATTTTTTTTTAAAAAAATAGTTGGAATATCCTAAAGTTGAGGTATATGATTAATACACTTTACTTGTCCAACTTGTATAGGACTACACTCATAACATGTGTATATGTGTCATTAGTGTTGGTGTGGGCCTTTCTTCTCCAACTTTGAAGGCCATAAACAACACTCTTAATAAACTTTGAAATTAAGACACTATAAGATAATTAAGTTTAACATGTGTCAATAATTAATTTAAAGTATAGTATCTTAAAAGATTTCTTTCTATTTTTTAATAAATAATTGTTTATATAATAAATATGATACCCAACTAGCACATTTAATTTCTTACTCATCTTCTCCAACAAGATAGTTTGAGTAGATACCATGTCATTAATTACTTTTCTGATTTAATAGAAATTTTAGTATGCACAATTTATATAATTATTAAATGTGATGTTGAAGAAAATGCATCTTGCAAATGGACAACAAAGATTTATTTACAATCTGGTTGAATTGAAATTATCCCATGTTTCTTGCTTCCCCGTTGTCTGTCATAAGTTACCTTTTCGAATACAACTATGTTTAAATTATATATCTACATTGGTGTGAGAAACTCACATGCATCACAGGTGTTTTGTGCCCTCAGCTGTTCTACTTCTTTGGGCCTCGGATCGTCTTTTGAGTTGACTTGTGTGAGAGTACTTATACTGGTTTGCTGCTGAGCTGACTACACCCCAATGTCTAACTTAGTACGAGGAGCGTATAGTTCAACTAAGAATAGAGAGTAAGGTTCAAGTTCTCCTTTGGAGTTTACTTATTTCTTCTATTTAGAGTTGTCGAATGAGGCTATTTATAATGCCCTTACTTTGATACCCGTCTATAGTTAGAGCAACAACGGTGATGTCAGGAGAATTGTGACCCTCAAGGTTGCAAAGTGTCACGGTCGTATCTCTCTAACTATGCAGCACCATGACATTCACTCATACATGGTTAGCCTTAAGGGGAACTCAAGCCCCAATCTACTCCTTTCTCATTCTTTTGAAGTTTCATCAGACCTCAGGCGAGGTTCTCTCATCCTCAACCGAGCTGAACTCATGCGAAACAAAGTCCCATCTCTCTTCACCATCCTAGTTCCCAACAACACTACTACTATACTTTTGCATCGCTTTAGAACTCCACCGAGATGAATTCGAACCCTTCATTAGGTTGAACATACTTAAAACACTTCTCCGAAACTTACTGGATGATTCAGACACTTGTGGGGACTTTTCGGAACATAATAATGCTTACCGGGCTCTACCGGCCTACTTCAGCGCCTACCGGACTTCTACCGGCCTAATGGTAGCCTATCGGGCTTCACCAAGCCATTACACTGCTTCCTGGAAGCACTCAGGAAAATATCGTGCCAACCAAGAACTATCGAGTCCCACTGATGCTTCTGGATGTCATCCTGAGTGTCGGGACGACATCAACTTTCTCTCTTGATTCATGCCATGAAATGCATGCATTTGAGCTTTTATTTGTGCACTTTTACTATGAAAATTGAATTTTTGCATTTGTTTTCTCCCAACTTTTGTCTTAATTTATTAAAATGAGCTCACTAGGAGATAATTATGCTTAAAAGATGTTATTTGCTAATTTGGTGAATTTTGGCAGGTTTCTGGCTGTTTTTATAGATTTTCTATCTGATATGCCCACAGTAGTAAGTGATATACCAACATTGTCTGATGTGGCTGCATCAGATGTGTTGTAACCATATCAGAAGTGATGCGCCCACATTACTGAGTCCAGTTTTTTCAGATTCGCGCCCAGTCAATTCTAGTTGCTATTTTCTTGGTCAAAATTGTTATTCAACGCCTAAAAGGTTGGGAAAACGTTCAACACATGATTTAAGGTCATTTCTCAACCACCTTAGCCTATATAAAGGAGGAGAACTCTTCCATTTGAAAATCAACTCTCCATCTACAATTTCACCACACTTTTCTCCACAATTCTACCATTGTCATCAGCCCCCTTGGGCATTTTCTCAATTTCTTAAGTCATTAGCCTTAAGAACGAAAGTTCCATAACGGCTCTAGGTAATCTCATCCCGTGAAAACATGTAGTGAGGAATGGTTTTTCCTTGAAAAAGGAGAATCAACCTAGGGAAAGACTAAAGAATTAAGGATTTGTCCCAAGACCTCTTGAGTTATATTTTTCTAGCATTTAGATTCATTTATTTCTTGTAATTTTCTCTTTTCTTTTCACCCGTTGAACATCATCTTGTGCTATGATTTATGATTTAATGAAATTCATTCTTTTATCATTAGTCATGTGCTAAAATCTCTAAGGTGTTCAATTATGTGGATATCCTAGGGTTTTATGGCTTGAGCAATGTTTATGTTTCATACCTCTTTGACTTATGCATTTTCTTTGTTGAATTTATGGAAAAATATTGTTAAGTTAAACTGATCACTTAATTTAGCAATCTAGTGGAGTCCTAATGCTGAGAAGGTTAGAATATAAACTGATGTCACAAAGGAATATGGGACTGGGAGCCTAGAAATAGGATGGTCATGTCATCTTAGAAATAAGAGACACCGTAGGATAAAGAATCTAAGCTTGAACTAATCTAAGATCCAGCTAACCATGAAAACATTAGACAGTAGCTGCTTAGATCTCCTAAAGGAACTTGACACAAGACCGAATAAGAGTAGTTTCCTGTTCATGCATATTTTATTGTCTTAGTATGATGCGGCCACATCACTTACAACATACAACCTGAAAGGTTGGAACATAACTGCATCCCTGTTCAACACTTTTGTTTACTACTTTTATCAACATTCAACCTTAAAATCACTTATTTACCGATTACCCCTTGGTTTGCATCGAAAAGCTCTTTCTTAAAAAAAAAATTGAATTGTATAAATAGTCTCTGGGATTCGACTCTTGAAATACTCCAAGATTTATTACTTCATCGATAGTGTATGCTTGCACTTATACCATATTTACTATCATTTTTATCATTCATACACACCTGGTCGATCATCTCTCCTACTCGAGTTTGCTTGTCAAGAACCATCATAACCAATCTATGGGTATTTTTCCAACTCTGGACCACCCGAACATCCATCCATCTGAACATATCGAGGCATGAACCCTCCCGTGTCCATGCTAAATCAATGTCGAGCCAAAACGACATATGGGGTGCTATATCGAACCTCTAGCCTATGGGACAAGGCGCAATGTCGGCACACCCATGCTGTCCGACACTGTCCACGAGATCTCATTCTCAATGGAAGACACCCAAGACACTTCTCTCGTAACGCTTACCCACGCTATGATACATGTGTTATGGGGTAGCTCGCTTAGGCTACAGGGCCTAAGGGTGGTGGAGAGCTGACACCATGCCTCCCTTTATAGTACGTTCTGAACATTCTCCTCCTTGACACCCTTGCATGTGCATAATGACAATTGGTCACTTGCCAATGTAGAGCGCTCGTCCAAACTTCGATTACCATGAAATTGTACATGCTTCTATATTTCAACAATATGGATCTAACTTCTGAGCTGCTTGTCTAAACTCGCGACAGAACCTCTTCTTTTGAGGTTATGGCCCAAGGCCCCATCTAGCCCCTACTAAGCTGTCAGTGACACTGCCAATGGCACTACTGTTGGGTTTGATGCCCTAAAACTCGTAGATAGTAAATGTTGTATTTTGACCGTCATTAATAAATGATTATTCATTATTATTCAATAAATGTTATTGATTATTTTATCTTGTTTTAATAATCCTAAAATCCAATAAACTAACATCCTAGGTTGTTTTATGAGTCTTGAATAATATGTAGAGACATATAGAGATCAATGTTCAAGTTACAACCTAAAGGGTCTATAATATAAAGATAGGGTTGGGTACCTTATCCTAGTAATACTATGGATACGGCCCACTTTGTATTTGATACAAACGCAATGATCCAACGCGTTCATGTAGGAGACATGCGAGTGGGGGTATCCTATGCAATGAGTTTGCATAAGACTGGACCACGAAATAGTAATCACTAGATGTAACTCCGTTGACTGGTTAGGTTTCTATTTCAATAGGTTGACCTAGGCAACTTAGTCTTAATCTTGAGTATATTGTGAACTCCTGTTCACGAGGGATTGTCCTTTGATTTGTATGGGTGAGAGTGGCCCGTTTGTCAACTCGATATGCCTACCATTTTGGGGACAAGACTGAGTGGGGAGCTGGGAACATAATTATACAAGATGGATTTCACTCCTTCTCGACTGTAGGGTAAGTAGATAAGTGTTCCCTTAAGTGGTGTCTCCGGGACTTGAACATAGGGCCCTACCCTCTCACTGGCCCGAGAGGGGTTTCTGTTTGATGGTTGGACCATAAACACGTTGTTCATTAGAGGAGCACTGGTACTTAAGGATTTAGAAGTAACCCAGGGATATAACGGTAATTTGACCCAGCTGGTGTTACGAACACTTGTGAAGGACTAACTTGCTGTTATTGGTCTATATCTATGGACATAGAAATATATCTACAGTGAGAAGAGTGCAACTGTGAGTCTTTAGTGAAGTGTACCCACAGTTAACGAATATTGATTAATGTGGTTAATGAGTTTAGCCAATTAATCTCATATCATTGAAGCTTCTGATCTGTAGGTCCATTAGGTCCCCTTCCTAGCTCGTAAAGAGTATTGAGGTAATTAAGTTTTGAATGAAATTTGAAATGTTCAAATTAACTAAGGAATATAGTATAATGTATAATGATACATTATAATATAAAGTTTATTTTATAAATCAAATTTTATAAATTTAATTTTGGATATGATTCAAAATTAAATTAAATCATGAGAGAATTAAATATTTTAAATAGTTCAAATATTAATTTAATGTGAATTATATTTATATTAAAATTATAGGTTAAAATTAATGCGCATTAGATGCACATTAAAACTATAGGTTATGTGAGAGAAATTTATTTAAATATGATTTAAATGAATATATTAATTAAATTAGATCTAACTAAATATTAATTTTATTAATTAGTTATTTTAATTAATATATTTATATTTAATTTAATTTAATTAAGTAAATTAGTTAGGGAGAAAGGGGGTTACCTGATACGTGGAGTTGATCTCACGTTCTCCTGTTCTCTCTCCATATCCTTCTCCAACAACCTAACAAAAGCAAGATCCCATAATGGTTCTGGGTAGAGTGATTTATCTTGCATAAAAAGTTCTGTAATTTTTTCTTCCAAAATTTCTCTCTCAAATGTTCTTTTTTTTTCTTTTGGTTCCCACCAACCATCAACCTCTTTATTCAGAGTTTAGGGAGGTCTCCCATTGGTGGTGTTCAAGGTTTCTTCGAAAGATATTTTTCTTCTATAATTTATGCTTAACCTATTACAGTAGGTTTTTTTTTTTTTTTTTATATATTTTGCAGTGTATTATTTTTTCCAATTTCTAAATTGTAACTGGAATTGGCCAATTTCTAAATTGTAACTGGAATTGGTCCGCTGTATTTTTTCGCTGCGCTGAAGTTTTTATGCCTGCAACAACTCTTGAAATGCCTCATAGAATATGTAGGGTTTTATTTTGAAATCCTCATAAAATATGTAGGGTTTTATTTTGAGGGCTATATAATGCCATGCAACTTGTATTGAAAAAGAAAAGATTTGAAAATGTAGTAAAACGAGTCTTTGAGCTTTCTTTTAGCTTAGTGATATGTTTCCTTTGCAATTCTATGACATTTAGATTGCATGTTTAAAATCATTCAAGCTTGGACTTGATCGATCTTGCTTGAGTGATTCGAAGATCAAGGATTGATGGGGAGCCACAAGCTTTGTCCTATCCGTGGTTTTGTAGATCGTTTAAGTAATTAATATGTCATCTAGCCATTGTTAGAGGCTGAGATCAAATTGATTTTGGAGTTTTTGAGTTTGAGATCTAAACGTCTTGTTTGTCAACAAGGTTTGTTAGATCCAAATCTTGAGGGTTAATTTTTTTTTTTTTATACTAAATACTCACTTTCAATATATGGCATCAATGTCTACTATTTAATTTAAAATAATCATGAAGTAAAGAAAATAATGAAACCTAATTAATTATATTTTTTTAAAATTAATTAGTAGACATTAACACTAAAGACTAAAGTGAGTATTTAGTGAAAATCTAAGGTTTAAATTATAAATCTTGAAATCTAAAAACTAAATTTTGTTTAATAGTAATATTTTGAAATCTTGGAACTAAATTAAAATCAAATTCAAAGTTTAAGAACTAAAAGTGTAAAATTTTTAACACCTAAAGACCAAATAGAAACTATACCGAGAACTTAGTTACTAAAAAAATATATTTTTCCCTAAAAATTAAGTTTAAGAATGACTAAGTGAGGTCTTTTTCTTGTTTCCAAACCTGTTTGAAAATTGGCGATGAAGAGGAATTACTATTTAATTTTCTTGACAGAGAGTTTTCTAGAAAACTTTTTAGTTTTTATTGGCCAGAATTTCATATATAAATTAATGCTTCAATTATTGATAACATTATTGCACATTAAATGAAGTAGATGGAGGAGTTAGGGTGGGTGTGGTTCACCTTCATAGCATTTACTTCTCCCAAACGCAAGTTATTGGTTTTCTTTTGGACAACCATAATCCCTTTTTTTTTTTTAATAGGAAGAGAAACATCAATTTTTTTTTTAATTTTTTTTAAGAGAAGCATAATTTATCGATTATTTTAGACTGTGATAGACTACTATTTTTGCCTATTTGTAGTTTATCGCGACACGTATAGTAGTCTATCGTAAATAGACATTGAAATTTTGCTATATTTGTAAATATTTTCAACAATTTTATCATTTAAAATAATTTTTCAAAAAAATATAATGTATTAAATATATTAATATGTCATTTTTTTTATTCCACGTCTACTCAATATACTCGAGTATTTAGTTTATTAATTTCCCTTCTTTTTTCCTTTAGATAAAAGATTATAACTTCAAAACATTATAAACTAACTATGAGATACCTATTATCTTGGATTTAATAAAATTATGATGTTTTTTTTTAAACTAATAAGATTAGGAAAATTTTCACAAATAAAAAAAATGTCAAACTATTACATAAAATAGCAAAAAAAAAAATACTGATAGACATTGATAGACTTCTATCAGCATCTATCAATGATATACTTCTATCATTTCTATGACGGATAAGACTTCTATCAGCGTCTATCAAAACTATTTAAAAATTTTGCTATTTTGTGTAAATAGTTTTCCTTATTTTTCTATTTTTAAAACCTTCCCATAAAATTATGAAGTTTATTATGAAGTTTATCATCTTCTATATACACATGAATTTGTTATAAAAACAAATTCTCAGATAATATAGAATTTGTCTGGGAACAGATTCTAATATATTTTTTTTATAGGAAAAAATACTTTTTTGGTCCTGAGTTTTTAGGAATAGGTGCGATCGGTCTCTTAAATTTTAAATTGGTCATTTTAGTCCCTAGATTTTTAAAAATAGGTTTAAAAAGTCCCTCCACTAATATAATTGTTAAAACTAACGGAATTTTCGATTTTTTGGTGATGTGGCTTGCTGACTAAGTTTGTTGAGATATGATTATTTATTTTAAATTTTATTTATAAATATCTTCTAAAAAATAAAAAATAAAACCTAATTTATTATGGCCTAGATGTACACGATCCTACCCACCCACCCACACGGTTAAGCGTAATAAAAAAAAAAACGACTGTTCATACGCGTGAAGGTTCAACCACCTGGTTCATGGATCAATTCTCTTTGGTTGCTAGAAAAATAATTGTTGTTCATCTCCATGTAGTGTCAAAGTGAAGTTTTATTTGCAAGAGGTTGGAACTGTACTGGAAGAAGAATCATTAGACCCATATTTTGTTTTATAAAGCTTCAATCACTCCATTTAGAGGTTAGCACAATTAACACATTAGTTGCCGCAAAACTAACTATGCTTCTTGCTAGAACCAGTCGAAGCTTTGCCGGTGGTTGAATCCTTTTCGATGGTCGATGGACAGACTCATTTTTGTCCATGGATGGAGAATGCTTTCTTCTAATTTTTCACATGAGTTGTTTGTGATGTGTGCAACCCGTGTTGATTAGGGCTTAGAAAGATTTTTTATTCGAAAAATATATTGTTAATAAAATTTTGAAATTTATCATTAGGCCACATAAGCTTAGTCAGCAGCCACATCATCCAAAAAAATCTACTTGAAAAATTCAGTTAGTTTTAACATTTCTGTTAGTGAGGAGGGACTTTTTAAACCTATTCTTGAAAACTAAGGGACTAAAATGACCAATTTGAAACTTGAGGGACCAATCGCATCTATTCTTAAAAATTCAGGGACCAAAAAGGTATTTTTTCCTTTTTTATATCTTAATTTTTTTTATAAATGATGTTCTTTTAAAGGTGGAGAGGAGCAAAAATAGTACTTGTAAACATTTTGTTTGTTTAAATACATAATATTAAAAATAAAGTTGTTTTCGTGTTGTAGATGCCAAAATTTACTGTTCATGAGTTATTGATGACCTAACAAATAAAAGAAAAACTAAATATGTCTCAACTAAAATCCAACTTGATTTTGATGTGTCACTTTACTATGACGTGATTGGTTGAGCGTCATTGGAGCCATTTTCATGTTTAATGATCTCGTTAGAATTCTTGAGGCTAACATTTTCCTTTATTTGAATATAAATTTTTTCTTTATTCTTTATAATTTTTGGTTGGGAAAACTAAATTCGCAAATGTGGTTCAAGCTTTGATTAATTTTAATCGAGATCTCCATCATAGTAGTTCTATATATTGCTTCTTTTGGGCTAACTACGGAAGTAATTTTGTTGCTCATGATTTAGCTTTTCATGCTTCAATACTTGGATATTCAGCAATTTGACTTGAAGACTATCCTAACCTGTCCTTCTTTTTTATTTGATTTTTCTTTAAGTTTTCTCTCTTGTTTCCTTCTATTGTACTTTAAAAAAAATTATATGAAAAATATAATAATTTTTTTTTGCCAATTTGTTCAAAAGTTCAAATTTCCACTTTAAAAAGTTGAACATTACAAGTTTTATGTCATTTGAGTTATCCTCGTATTGGCTAGTTAAACAAATCTTTGAGTTCACATACAAGCTTGGAGAAAAAACTTTATAGTTAATAACATGAGACAGTTGCAAATACAGCAATCAGATTCAAAGTATTAGCATATATATCTACATTTTTAGAAAATTGTAAATATAACAAAGTCTAACAGTGATAGACTTTATAGACTTTGCTATATTTGTAATTTTTTAAAATGTTGATATACACTTAGTTATTATTTTTAAAATTGCTACTCATTACAATTATCCTAATAACATATTAGGATAGTGATTTTGGGCATGATTAAACTCATTTTTACAATTGATAAATTTACCTTCGTTTTAAAACAATAAGGATGTCTAGCAATGATTCATTCAAAAATCACTTTGAATTATTTTACTTGCGAGGTGATTTCCTTTTTCTTTAACTGATTTTTTATCCTATTGACAGAAAAAATATTTTTAAATGATTATTCCTATAAATCTCAGAATTATATATTATTTTATCCTACGTTTACCTTTAATTTTGAGAAAAATTATATTTTCCTTTTCTAACTTTTTTTTTTGGTCCCTCTTCATAATTTGATTTATCTCCAATTGTCTGAAACTTTTTTCTCTCTAAAATCTTATCCTCTCTATAAGTTTATTTATCTCTCCAAAAATTTTATCCTTCTCTCTAACTTCCTCTCTATCTCATTTATCTCTTTAAAAATTTCATTCCTCCTTTAATATTTAGCATTTTTCTCCCTCTAAATTTGTTTGTCTCCAGGTTAATTTTTAGAAATTTTTATATGAGAAATCCTCTCGAGACTATAAATTTCATAAATGTCTTCATATTTGAATTATTTCATTTAAGACTTTTCATTAGGAAAAGTACTATAAACAGAAAAGATATCAAACTATTTACAAATATAGAAAATTTTTACTGTTTATCAGTGATTGATCGCGATAGAATTCTATCACTTTCTATCGCTCAAGGAAAGCGATAAAATTCTATCTGGTCCATTGATAGTCTGTAAATTTTTTCTATATTTGTAAATAGTTTAGCTCATTTTTCTATATTTGAAAACCACCAAATATTTACGAGGTTATTCCAAATACATTTAAAATAAGTATAGATTTAAGGTTGTTTCATAAGTGGCAAGTCCATATGTTCTATGTACACATTAGTATATTTCGGTGTGAATTTTTGTAGATAGAATATGATGCAAGTATAGTGTGTCATGGAAGATATTCAAGTGTATATGCAAAATGTGCATTGTTTTCGTTGTTACTTTTGTTGTACCAAAGTATATATATATATATATATATATATATATATATATATATATATATTTAAGTATCATTATGTAAATATACACCGTGTATCAAAAAATTGTTTTAATTTATATAATATATTATAGGGTATATCATGCATAAATTAATAAGCATATTGCAAAATTATCTTATTCCAATTGTGTATGACAGACACTTTAGCAAGACAGATAATTTCATTAATTACAAACTAGTAGAAATAGTTTTGCATCCTCAAATGTCGTTTGCTGAGTATTGACATTGCCTTGTTACTGTTCGGATTCAAAACTACAACCTCAATATTGGCATTGTCTTGTTCCTATTCGACCTTAGGACCTTAACAATATATAATCTCCTTAAATAAATTCAATTGGTGGTTATGAATAAGGATGTACACGACAATTTACAGTATGATATAGATTACAAATACATGTCAATATACACAAAGCATGGAATCAGTTTCAAACTCAATATGACATATATTATAATCTCATGTCAATATACACAAAGCATATACTCAGTTCCTATATACTGTATGATATAGGTTATAAACTTTGTCAATATACAAAAAAAGTATGGAATCAGCTCCAATATACAGTATTATATCTGTTATAAACTCATGTCCATACACAATAGGGTTGCCGCAATTCCAATATACTGTATTATATAGGTTATAAACTCATACCTCATAAGTTGTTTTGGAAACAACGACCTCTTCATCATTGACATTTGGTTCGTTAGGTTCGTGAGTATTTAGGTTACGATTCTACATGTTATATATTTAGATGATTAGGTCCTTCATTATGATAAGTTTAATTAATATATATTTGAGTTTATATATTATACCTAAAATAGTATAATATAGGTTGGAATTTAATTAATTTATACAATATAATTGTTTATATGTTGTTTCTCAATATTTTCTCCATTTTTCTCTATAATTGATGGAAACACGTTTTAAATTAGTTTAATCCACAAAAATCAGCCGATAAAGTGAAAATGTTCAAGAAATCGACCAACGATTAAGGGAGAAATCGATGTTAATTGAAATACACAGTGGAAAAATTAAAATCGACATGAAATACAAAATAAACCTCAATAGTTTTTGCCGAAGGAATCATTTGGGATAGTTATGCTTTTTTTCCAAATAAGCATTTGGGATGGTTCTGTCCTAAAGCTCTCTCTCTCAAGTAAGAATAAAGGCCTAACAACGATCTATTGATGATCAAACATCACATCAATTAAACATAAACATGATAGAAATCCAATGTCATACGATTAATCAACTAATTCAGAACAACATCCACAAACATTATTGAAATCAATATAACCCTAGAACTACAAGAGAACTAGGCACTCATGTTTAAAAAATCCATCATAATCATTCTATACAGATTACTAAAGGAAGAACAAGAAAAAAAGTAAAAGATTTAGTTGTCGATCTCGACCCATCGCGAGCACTGCATCAACATCTTCCTTTTGATCTATTTCTGATCAATCCTAGTGTTAAAGCTTTGAAATCTCCTCTAAACAGCAAGCTCTCAGCCTCCATGGATAACCCCCAAGCTTACTCCAATTAAATTTTCCAAATTAAATGATGAACAACAAACAAATAAAGCTATGTTGTGGGTGGCGTCGCAGCTATGTGTTTTTTCCTTTAGTGCCGTAGTCGTGCTCACTCCAGTTTTTCTTGTAACATTATCGGACTAGGTTACAACATCGCGGCGTTGCCCTGATTTTTGCTCTCGAGTTTAGAGTGCTGAGCTAAGCGCCTCAATGCTCTTAGGACACATTTTTCAGCATCTTTTTCTCTCTCATCAACTCTTTGGTCAAACTTTGACCTTTCTAAGGGTATTTTCCTTATTTTCCACTTTGGTTAGCCTGTTTCGGTCCAAAGTCTCAGCTCCTGCAAATTCAACAAACAAAAGCATCAACGAACACAAATTAACAATGAAACCAACCAAATTCTAAGCCTAAGAAAGCACTTTTTAAGTGTTTTTCAACACCATGATAAGAACATTGGGATGTTGTAATTCGTATAGTTCATTATTTGAAGAGTTATCAAAGCTAAGGAATACTTTTCCGCTTCAGTTATGATCTCACTCTATTAGTGTGGTGTGATTCAGATTGGACGAGTTGTCCCTTGACTTGCCGCTCTCACATCAGTTAGCTTTTTTTTTTTGGTGTGGTTCCCCTATCTCTTGGAAAATTAAGAAGTAGCAAAGAGTGTCTCGTTCACCAACAGAGGCTGAGTATGTCGCTTTATAGCTTCTCTTACATCCAAACTAAGTTGGATTAAAGCATTACTTGGAAGTTTTGGAGTGGATCATCTCCGTACCATAAATCTATTTTGTGAATAGTCAATTGACATTACATATTGGTCACAATTCGGTTTTTCATGAACTCACAACCACATTTAGGTAGCACTGCCATTATGTTTGTGATGTTGTTCAGGATAACACCATTGCGCTACGAAATCCTGATGATTCATGAGGCTAGCCAAGAATGTTATTATATGAAGATAACACCACATATGAACTTCTACGTTCACGACCTTGAAGAAAACAGTGACATTATTATCCAACAAATTTCTTTAAAATATGACTTGGCAGACTTATAATGACGGTGTTGTCCACCACAACATTTGAGAAGTATGTACACAATATTTGAATGCGACGACTATGAGATGTCAAATAATGTGTATTCATGACGGGAGTAAACTTACTGCACTCTCTTTTCCTTGACTGATTATTCCAACTAGGTTTTCCTAGCAAAGTTTTTAATGAGGCAGTCATTAAAGTATATAAAATAATATACTCTTTTTCTTTCACTAGAATTTTTTTTCCATTGGATTTTTTCTAGTAATGTTTTAACGAAACATTTATTTTATATAATATAGATATCTAGAGGGGAGTATTATAAATGGAATATTTAGTGTAGACATCTATAACCTATAGGTTACAAAATTTTATAACTTTCCATTGAATTCCATCCTTGTAACCTACACCCTCCATGTCCTATAAATAATGTTGTATGATGTCATTGTAATACACACCAAATTTGAGTTCAGTTGTTCTCTCTACTTTCTTCTCTTTACTTTGCTCCCTAATTTGCTTCTTTTATTCTTGTTTTGTTCTTGCAATGTTCTTATTTTACAACAAAAACGAGTTTTAAAAACATTCATTTTACATATTAACCTGATCAAAGCTTAAATGGTTAAGACATATGTTGTTGTTACATTTTCAATATTTTTATGACTATTAACGTTTACATGAGAAAGTTAGAAATTAAAAGATGTTTTATTATTAATTTTAATAGAAATGTACTGTGATTTGAAGAAATGTTAAATAAATTATATTAATTATATATTAAATTTTTTAGATCTAAAATTTACTATACATACCTAATGTTTCTTTCTCTCAAATCACAACATAATATATCAACGAACAAGTATCTTTCTCTCCTATTTTCTCTCATTTCTATCCTTAGCTCTTTTAATAGCAATTAGCCAAAAGAAGGGTATTTTAGGTGTGGAGTTTTGAGCTCAACCTTTCAGTGCATAGTGGTTTGAGCTTCACAACATTTCAGTAGGGTTGTTGTATCTTGGAGGGGACAGGTCAGAGAATATCTGTTACACCGGTGGTTGATATTAAAGAATTTCAATATACACCATAGAGGGCTTGAATCTCCTTAAAGAGAGCGAGATATCTGCGTCTTAACCTAATTGTTTACGTGTTTGTTTCTCAATATTTACTCTATTTTCCTCTGTTATTTGTAATTCCCCCAACATATGTCATTGACTAAAAGTTCATAGTTCAAATCTTCATACTCTAAGTTGTTGGACTTATATATATAAGTTAAATTTTTAGAAACTAAATAGTTATCAAAGACAATTCTAATTTTTTTTTTATTCAAAAGAGAGTGGTCTTGAAAATTAAACATGTATTCATAGGATTAAATATTAAATTACAAGTTTAGTCATAAATTTGTGAAAACTGAATAGTTATCAAATACGGTTTTTTTTTTTTTTTTTTGAGAGAGCGGTCTTGAAAATTGAACATGTATGCATAAGATTAAATATTAAATTACAAGTTTAGTCATTAAAATTTTAGAGTTGTATTTGATTTGATAAGTTCTGAAACTTTAAAAAGTATCTAATATTGAATTATTTAATAGATCTTTAGTTTGTCATATTCAACATTTTTTTTAAATGGTTAAAATAACATTTTTGTCCATATACTTTATACTTTGAGTTTCATTCTATTTTGGGCAACACAATTTCAAAATTTCAAATTTAGTTCTTATATACTTTTAATAAATCTTAAAATAATGTCTTTGCAATTAGTTTAAAGTAGATTTTCCCCAAAAGATTAGTATGGTTAGCAGTCTCTTTATCAATTTTGAAAATATTCGCATAGTGTTTTTTTTTCTTACATATTATTATTATTTATTTAACAAATTTTGATAAAATTTATTTTTGAATAACTAAATTTAAGATTTATAAGATTATAGTGACTGAAATGGACTAATAATTAAAATACAAGGACTAAAATGGAATGAAACCCAAAATATAAAGACTAAAGAGATATTATAACATTTTAAAATCTATACATCTATTAGATATAAATTGAAAAACAAAAGTTTTCTCATCCAAATTTGGTTTTAAAATCTCATCATCAACGCTTTTTCCATTGTCATCATGCTCAACTGGCAGAAAGTTTGTACTATCAACTTCAAGTTAAAGGTTAAATTTTTCACCCTGCATATTATAAAAATAATAATAAAAAACTTTTTTCCATAAGAAGTTATTAGTTTCTCTCTCTCCTTTTTTTTTTTTTTTTTTTTTTGATAATTTGGCAACTCTGAGCACATTGCTCAATTAGTTAGATGTTCTTCACCATGAAGTTTGAAATTTCCATTTCCCATTTATTAAGCTATATATTATTTCTTTTAAAAGGAAAAAAAAAAAAAAAAAAACCAAACATATTGTGAAAAAATTGACATTTTCATATGCTATTGATCATTCTTGCAAATTTTAAACGTTTTGACTCTATTCTGGTTTGACGAGATTTCTGAAAATAAAAATTAATTCGTTGAATGAAGTTTGAATTTATATTGATTTCAGTATAGTGGATAAAATTTCTAATAAATGAACATTTAATGTTTAATCTCAAACATTGAAGGGAGTTTTTCTTCCAAGTCTTCTTTGAGCTTTAAAGTTTATGTCGATTCTTCCAATCTCTCCCAAAATTAAGGATGGGGCCTCTATTTATAGAGTTTCTTAGAGGCCTTACTTGAGGCTTGGGCTTAGTTACTTTGGGCACAAAAATTGGGTTTAGTCTTGGACCCAATCTTTCATTTGGCCCAATTTTCAACCATGGACTCAAAGTGGGTTGGATTTTAAGGTCGAGACACTTAAATTACTCGACTAAATCCAATTTATAATTTTGGGCACATTTGGGCTACTAACCAAATTTATCTACCATGGTCCAGTCATAATTTGGTTCAATTCGATAAGCCTATCGTTATGATCCATATAGCTAGAAAGAAGACCTGCGACATCTTTTAGTTTGTCATTATTTATCTCTAGTTTTAATTTAGGGACAAAATAGTTCTTACCTCGTCCTAAATTTAATAAATTTATCTTTCGTTGTGATGATAAGATAAAATTTGATTATGCAAAATTTCTTCTTCCATTAATTCTATTCAAAGTCCTCTATTTCAACTTGGTGTCATATTAAGTTTTTGATTGATTCAAATTCTTTTTTAAAAAAATTTACAAATTTATCGGATACAAAATTAAAATTATCACGACTATATAATGACATTTTTTAAATTTTAAGCTAGCTCCACTATGCTCTTGTTTACAACTCAACTTATAATTTACCCAAAAAAAAAAAAATAATAATAATAAATAAACCCAAAACAAACAAAACAAAAATTACAAAAGAACAAAACAAAAAACAAAAGGTTGGTGTGGAGAGCTCCACCTTATCTCCAATGGTCAAAATTTCACCACATTTCCTTCAACTTTCCTCCAAAAACACATTCAAAAAGAAAAATGGCAACCCACCTTCAAAAATTCCCAATCCTTCACTCTCATTCTCTCACTATTCTCTGGCCATTTCCCAGCAATCCAAACACACCTCTCAACAAAATCTCTCTCTCTTTCCCATTCCACAAATCTCTCCATTTCAGACCTCGTCTCCGCCGCGCCCTCAACGGTTGCGCTGCTCGGCGGAGAATTCGCTACGACGATGATGAAAATGAAGATGAAGATTACGGCCACAACGACCAGATTGCGCTGTTAGAATCCTACACTCAGGCCACCGCTGGCGAGGCCCTCATCGTTCATGCGGCGGTTGATGGCGACCGTGTTGAAGTTCTTGTCTTTAAGGTTTTTCTTACTTCGTTTCTTTTGGATTTATTTACTTTATGTCTCATATGGCTTGAGGTTTATTTTAGGTTAATTTATAATTTTGATCTTATAAATTTTTAATGTGGTGTCTAATTTTAATCCATACGATTTTAGTTTGGATTTGGTTGAAAATTAATTTGAGTTAGATAGAGTTGCTTTTTTATTCCTGAGTTGGGTTTGATCGAGTTAGTTTCTATATGATTTTGAGATATTAAATTTAGGTTAATTTTGAAATAAATTATGCATTTAATCCTTTAATTTTAGATTAATTGGACTTAGTCGTTTATAAATTTTAATTTAGAAAAATTAGAATTTTAGTTCCATCTCCTAGGTTAGCTAAATTAAATTTATTTAAAAAAGAAATTATTGGACCCAATGTAAATTTAAAGGCATAATTTACTCTAAAGATATATTTGAAGTTGGGGTTTTTTTTTTTTTAAAGTGGCCCTGATTAAAGATATATTTGAAACTTATGTATGTGAATTTTGACTGAAATATGGTGGAACTGTAAAATACCTTAACTCAATTTTAAAAGGTTTTAGTTGGGTTTAGTTCCTAATTTAATTATGGCAATTTGACTTAAAGGAAATCATTGATAAACTGAATTTTACCTCCACACTTCTTTCTACTACCTTCTAAATTAAACTTTAATATAATCAAACAAAGTCAATATGAACATAACTCAACTAGTATAAAGCTTGTATTATCAACATTGAGATTAGGAGTTTAATTCCAAACCACCCCACATGTAATAAAAAAATAGATTATTATCGATAAAAAAGATAACTTATATATATTTGATATGAGTAAAGACGATTACGATAGTATTTGGTATTCAGCAAAACTATGAAGAAAAATTTAAAACTTTTGAAGTTTATAAGATGTAACTAAACCCAAATCTAAGTGAGAAATTGAAGGTTCTAAAGCAAAAAATTAGTATAATTTTGATGTAAATTAGAAAGAATGATTTGAAAATGAATATGTGTGAATTAATACAGGGATTCTCATCATGCTTGAGCTATGGGACTTCACCAGATCCATCAAGAAGTGTTATTCCAGGTAGAGCAGTGATTAAATCTATAGATAGAATCAAAGGGCCATTTGATCCATCAAATATTGAATATCTTCAGAAGGGTATCACTTGGGAATCATTTAACTTTTCCCCAAATACTTCAACTTCTAACAACTTCTAGTCTCTATCTTTTTCATTCTCTTTTATTCAAATTTTGCCCTCTACATTTATATATTTGTGATTATATTCTTGTAAACAAAACATCCAAATAATTATAAGAATATTTATAGTATTTGACCTTCATATTTTGAATGTAGGGGTATAATTAGTCCAAATTAACCCTAGACCTATAGATTTAAGAAAAAAAAAAAAAAAACAAATGTAACAAGGCCATGTATTTTACCAATACTGTGAGTTCTCCTGATTTAATATTTCCCTTCAAAATGGTGTCTCTTTGAGATTATTATTTTCGAATCGGATTTTAATTTTTCTTTTTATTGGATCGAATAGTTTTATATATGAGCTTTGATACCATATTCCATAATATGGGGTTCCATCTCAAAACTAATTGACAATAAAATAAGTAGCCCACGTATCTTATAAATATTGTGAGCTCTCCTAATTTAACATGCTCCTCAAGATGATGTCTCTTTGGGTTCACTATTTTGGTCGGATCACAATTTTTCTTTTTATTGGATCGAATGCTCGTTTGGGCTATATAGGCTTTAATATCATTTAACATGAAGTTTCATCTCAAAATCTATTGGCAATTAAATGAGTAGTCCATGTATTATCTTATAGATATTGCAGTGTCGCTTAATTTTTTTCAATATGAGATCTTCAACACAATTCAACTAGGAACTTGTTCCTATATGTTCTTTGTCTTGCCCTTCCTTTTAAGCCTAATTTTAATTTTAATTTTTTTTTTTTTTTTTTTTTTTGAGAAGAGCATACATGAAGAACTAACAAGAAATAAGAAGGCTATAATCCGCCTCAGCAAGCCGACGGATCCAATTAGCTAGAAAATCTTCCCACCAAACCTAAGAACATCTCCTGTTAAGCATTCAGGAAATCAAATGATCTGCCATATGATTTTGTGAATGGCAATTTTATGTTTAATACCTTGATTTTTTTTCAATCAGATTCTTACCATCGCTAAATTTTTTTATAAAGAAAAAAGATTAGGGATAAAAGAACGTTGTCTAATATAAAAATAGTAATACTTTTTTATTGAAATTATTGTTTAGTAGTACCATTTGCATTTTTAGGGATTTTTTCTTAAATAATAAAATAATAAAAATATTTACAAATATAGTACAATAACAAAAAATTTACTCATTCCAATGTATTCTTTTTGCTATATTTATAAATGGTTTCATTATTTTGTCATTTAAAACAATTTTTCGCATTTTTAATTAATCCTAATTTTATAATAGCAAGCCGTTCAGGTTTTTTTTTTTTTTTTTTTTTTTTTTTTTTTTTTTTTTTTTTTTAAGAGCCGTTCAAGTTAATTAAGTAATATATTGACTCAAATTCGTATGAAGTGTATTAATTAAGGAATACCACATTTGGGATGTGTGTTTCTCCTCGTTTGGCCTTTGCTCTCAACTTTGTTTTCTTTTAAATGTTTGTTCTCAATTTCTTATTTTATCTAATTCAAGTTTATTTCTTTATCATGTTGTGTCAAACTATCGCATTACGACGGTTAATTTTGTATATTATTGAATAATTAACTTAATTAGCTTAATCAGAATACAATGAAATAGAGAAAAAAATAGACTCTGACAGATCCAACAAAGAAAAATAGCAGTAAAGAAAAATACAAGAAAAAAAAATATAATTGAGCCGTAATTTTCTTTAACACCCTAACTCAAACTCAAGGTGGTAGACTTGAGTTTGGGAACCACTGGGAGGAACTGATGACGGAAACTGAAGAAAACTTCTGAACCAAATCATGACATATCTGAAGGGATTGAATCCCAATTGCGAAAGCATTTAATCGCTGTGTCTTTAAATTAGATTGGGGGAAAAAATAATTTATAATAAATTTAGCTAAGCATGCATTAAAGGGAATTTATAGAATTTATTTTTGAAGAACAACAACCTCGATACGTACTTGTATAGTAACTGGAACACGATCACTTGGGCTTTCTTACTATAACTCAGAGAAGATCAAATATTAGGATGGTAGGAACCTACTTCTGCTTTTGCAGGAAATTTCACACAGAGAGAAAAATAACAGAAAGAGATCAACTTCTTGAATTTCAGTTTCTTTTTCCTTTTAAAAGAATTGAAAGGTGACGTGAGGGGAATAACCCCACGTTCTCCACTCCCCTACATAACTGTAGCAGAGTTGTTATTATTATTATTATTATTATTATTATTATTATTATTATTATTATTATTATTATTATTATTATTATATAATTAAATAAAATAATAATATAAAATTAGTTAATTAACCTTTAATTAATTAATTTGAAATAATAATAACTAATTAATTAACAATTAATTAATCTTAAATATCATGCATTAAAATGCATATTTCTCTCATATACTATAGTTTTAATATGAATCACATTCACATTAATTTTACTATATAGTTTTAATATGAATATAATTCACATTATGAATTTTGTTCAAATATTGTTCTCTCTTATTATATAGTTTAATTATAAGTCATATTTATAACCAACTATATTTTATAATGTATCAATATACATTATACTTTATATTAATCTTTATTAATATTAAATTCCGTAAATAATTTGAATAATTCAAATTATTCCAAAAATAATTAAATCTTATATTACCCTTAGTGAGCTAGCAAGATGACCTAATAAACCTATAGATTAGAAGCTTCAATGATTCAATATTAGATTAATTAAACTCTTTAATTAATTAAATCAACATTAATTAACTGTGGGTCACTCCACCAAAGACCCACAGCTGCACTCTTCGCATTGTAGATATTTTCTGTGTCCATAGATATAACCAGTCATCAATAAGTAGATCCTTTACAACTTGCTTGAAATTATAACTGGGTCAAAATTATCGTTTTATCCCTGTAATCACTTCTTTCTCCTTAGGTTCCACTGATCCTCTAATGAACAACTTTTTTATGGTCCTACCATAAACAAATCCATCTCAGGTCAATGAGAGAGAGGGACCCCTTGTTCAAGACCCGGAATCAACATTTAAGACAACAATTTATCTACTTTCCCCAAAAATAGGAAGAAGTAAACTTCATCTTGTGTAGTTATGTTCCCAGCTTTTTATTTGGACAAATCCCCAAAATGGTAGGCATATTGAGTCAGCGAGATAGGTCACTTCTCACCCATGCAAATCAAACGACTGTCCTCATAGACAGGAGTTCATAACTTACTTAGGATTGAGATCGAGTTATTTATGGTCATCCTATGAAATGTTAGTCTCTATAGTTAACGGTGTTATAACGTGAGATTAATCATTTTGCGGTCCGGTCTTCTACAACCTCTTTGTACAAGATACCCCCACTCACATGTCTCCACATGAACGATTTGGATCAGATCGTTAATAACATTTACGACTCATGTAACAATTACAGAGTGGGTCGTATCCGCAGTGTTACCAGGATAAGGCACCCAGCCTTACCCATATACTGCAGACCTTTTAGGTTATTGCTCGAACAAGATTCATTTGTATGTCTACTACATACTGTTCAAGTTATATATAATAACCTAGGATCTTAGTTTATTGGATTGAGTTAAAACGATCTAATTGTCAAATAAAATACATCTTATTTTATTGAATAAATAAATTGTCATGTACAAATTACAAATTACGAGACTCCGTGAGATTTATGGCATCAACCCCAATAATATATGGGCTGGAAACAGAGACAACGAAAAACTTCTAGGCCGAAAACAAAGACCCACTAAGAACTTCTAGGTTGGATACAGATACCCACAAGGAACTTTTGGACTAGAAATAGAGACCCACACAAAATTTATGGACTGAAAACAGAGCTCTACATAGAGATCTGTACAGAACCTACGAACGACCGATTGAAACAGAACAGAGACCCTGAAAGAGAACAAAAAGACATACTAAAACTGAAAACAAGAATGCAGGTAAACCAAATCTAGATCTGATGGAGAGCGAAAGCGGTGGATCTACACATGGGTTTGCCTCCATCGATCCGAGAGATCCGACAGAAGTGGCAGCTAAAAAGTGTAAACCCTAGGACTTGGGGCTCTGATATCATGTTAATTTTGTATATTGTTGAATAATTAACTTAATTAGCTTAATCAGAATACAAAGAAATAGAGAATAAATAGACTCCAACAGACCTAACAAAAGAAAATAACAGAAAAGGAAAATACAAAAGAAGAAAATATAATTAAGCCATAATTTTCTTTAACAACGACATAAAAAGATGTTAAAGTAAATATTTTAACCTATAAAAAATATATTATTAGTATGTTAATGGTGGAACTATATTCAAGTAAGCATACCATCAAAATTAAAAGTTTAATGCAATTATTATACAAAAATTATGTCACATAAAAGATGAGCATATTAGGTTCAGTAATATTTTCTCTCTTGAACTTAGTTCGAGACTAGAACAATTCTACCTTTTGAGTAAGGTGTGAATAACCGTACTTTCGAGATCTCATTTTTAAACTAGTTACGAATTATGATATAGTTTGAAATTTGTACTAATTTAGTACATGAACTTTAGTATATGTGACGATTTATTCTATTTATTTTAAAATTTGTAGCTATCTAATGTCTGTTATGAGAAATATTGAGGATTCCACGTTGAAAAAATAGAGAGACCCCACGCTCTTTATAATATATATGAGTTACTTCTCTTATTGTAAATTGGTTTTTAGCTAGGTTGAACTTCATGCTTGTCTAATAAAAATCTCATCAAAATTAAATGTTAATTTTATTACTTAATGACTTGATTTTTATACTTTATAAACAAATTTGATCCCTAATTAATTTATAAACATTAGTGGAGCTACAGTAGATTAGGACTTAAGTCTCCTCTCAACTTGAAATAAACCGTGTTGATACTCAAAATAAATCAATAGGTAAATATGTATTTTTGGAAAAAAAAATCGCACGAGTGACCTGTAAAATAAAAAAATTGAACACTAGTGTGGTGTCCGGCCACTGACACTCTGACACCCGTGTCAGTAATGGGTGATGAGTACTTATAATAGAGAGTGGTATATATGAAGTATTTTCAACATAACTTTGACAGATGACCTTCATCACTTATACAAGCTTAATATTATGTAACGTCGATATTTGAGCTTATGACAACCTCTCTCTTTGATATATGGAACCACTGTGCCATTATTCCTTAGGCACTTACAATACCACTATTGAGGTGGTGATGTCTCACCCAGTTCAGCTCTCCAATGACTCCTTTATGAATTGTTTGTTAGGAACTTATAACACAACTCATTTGCAGAGATCCCCCATAGGATTGTTAGCTCCTCTATGAATTTTGCAGATGTCCTACATGGGTCCTCCATGCTACTGCGAGGTTCTTTATGACTCCTGTAGAGGTCCTCCATGGATTGCTAGGTCTTCCATGGGTCCTGTAGAAGTCTTCTATGAGTCTTACATGGTACTTCTAGGTCTTCCATGGTATCGCTAGGTCCTCCATTGGTTCTACAGAGGTTTTCCATGGATCCTCCAAAATCCTCCATGTGGCTGCTAGGTCCTCTATGGATTCTACCGAGCTCTCCTATAGGTTTTCTAAGATTCTCTATGCGTCTTTTGAGCTTCTCTTTGTCTTTGGGCGATCCACTTAGATTTGTCTCTTAAGACCATGGGTGGCTATCAGTCGAATGAGGTCTCATTGTCCTCGGGTCAATCATTTCGAGCCTTTATCTCTATTTTAGGGCCTTCTATCTCTGCAATTCTCGTTCTTGTCCCATGTCGATGAATCTACTTGTAACACTATGTATATAAAAACCATCAGAGCTTTCATAAAAAGATTTTACTCTAGTAGTAAGAATTAAGAATGTTGAAGTCGTCTAGCTTGGCCAAGGCTTGACACTTAAAAGAGCGTTTTTTGTTTTTTTCTTTTTAATGCCCAACTCACCTTTTTAGTTCTAGCAGACTTTTTTCTGTTTAGCATATATATTTTCGAACTTCTTTCCATTTAAAAATGTCATTTTAATTTTCCTAACTTTTTACACATTTGAATTGTAAGCTACAAAACAATAATCCTATCTAAAAGTATTACAATTCACAAAATATTGAATAATGATACACGAGTATAATATTATACTTTTAGTTTAATTTTATTCTTTATATTTATTCATTTATTCTGTATTTCAAATATAAATGAAAAATGAATAAAATTATATTTTTTAATTAAAAATTTCAAAATGTATTATTCCAAATTTTATTACTTTCATGTATATTTATATAAAAAACATTAAAAAAAACAATACTTTAGACCTTTTAACATTCATAAAAATAATAACTTAGTTTCAAAATTTTTGTTTGTTATGATTTAAGGTATGCTTGATTATTGACTCCAATTTTAATTTTCTGCTTTTGAAATTTAGATTTTCTTTTTTCAATTTTTCAATTATGATTTTCACTTTTTTTTTTTTTTAGAAACACTTGAATACTTAGTCAAATTCTAGAAATAAAAAAACAAGTTCATGAAAATATATTTTTTTAGTTTTCAAATTTTGATTTAGTTTTTGAGAATTAATATAGAAAGTAAATAACAAAATATGGAAAATTAGAGGGTGAGGTAGAGTTTATAAACTTAATTTTTTTTTAAAAAAAAAAAAACCAAATAGTTATCCAATTGAGTTTTAATCAATGTATTTTCAATTTTGTAAAAGTTTAGTATTTAAACTTCAATAGATAAGAATTTAGTTTATGTAGCTGCCTATCATATAAAAATATTGTTAAAATTTAATAAAATTTCTTACATGTGTAGATTGATGAATTGATTAAGATCTAAAATATACATCATTATAAACAACAAGATTAAGTCGTTATATAATAAAATTGTTACAATCCATATTTCATAGAATAAAATTATTAACTTTATGAAAGTACATAGAACAAAAGCATTTTTTAACCTATAAAAAATTCGTCGAATTTTTCATAAAACAAACTAATATCAAATTATATTAAGGTCTCACCCACGTAAAGTTTTGGATTTGTCATTGTTTACAAATCCATATTGATCCATCAATTATATAAGAGTGATAAAAATAATAGTAAATATGGTCTAAGTGCAAGCATATACTATCGATGAAAAAATAAATCTTGGATTATTCCAAGAGTTGAATCTCACGAGACTAATTTTAGTTTAAGTTCTCTTAAAACAATGCAATCAAGTAACCATAAGTAACTAGGTGTAAATGAATAGTGATTTAAGTTGGGAATTGATAAAACAGTAAACAAGAGTAATGAACAGGAATTCAATTATGTTTCAACCAAAAGGACAATGTGCCTTGGGCAATGCAGCCGCATCATACTAGGATAGTAACTTAGTGATGGACAAAAAACTTCTCCTGTTCGGTCTTGTGTCAAGTTTCTTTAAGAGCTCTAAGCAGTTAATGTCTATATTTCTATGGTTAGTTTGATCTTAGATTAATTCTCATGCAATTTCTTTATCCTATAGTGTCCCTTATTTCCAATGCTAAGTGACAATCCTATTTCTAGTCTTCTAGTCCTATATTATTTTGTGACATCAGTTTATATCCTAACCTTCTCAACATTAAGACTCCACTAGATTACTAAATTAAGTGACCAATTTAACTTAGCAATATTTATCTATATACTTAACAAAGGAAATGTATAAATCAAAGAGGTATGACACATAAGCATTGTTCAAGCCATAAAACCCTAGGGTATTCACATAATTGAACCTTTTAGAGAATTTAGTTCATGATTAAGAACAAATGAATGGATTTCATTAGATCATAAACCACGATTACAAGATGAATGATCAATGAAAGAAAAGAAAAGAAAATGAAACAATGGGAATATGAACTAAGGAAATGATGAAAATATAATATGAGAATTTCTTGAGACAATCTCTCACTCTCCTAATCTCTCCTTTAGGTGGATTCTCCTTTTTCAAGGTTGAATCCTATCTCTCCACACATTTTCGCAGAGTAAGAATAACCTAGAGCTAATGAACTTCAGAGGAATTATTGTTCGTGAAATCTTGGGTTGAATGTTGAGTTTGATTCGTGTCCTTGAATGTGGAGGTTTTTTCCTCTTAAATAGGTCCAAATCGGTTGAGAAATGGCTGAAATTGCAGATTCATAGGTGTATTAATCAATCTCAGTGCTAGAGAACAACTCTGGACCATGAGAAACACAACTGCATACGACTTGGCAAAATTTCAGATTTTAGGGTTTTGATACAACCACATTGACTTCAGGTGATGTAGATGCATCCACTAAATTTCTTCAAAAGTGTTGAAATTACTTGCCCAATTTCATAAAATCAACAAAAATCAGTAAAAATCAATTTTTAAGACTAAAGGATGAAGGATATATGAACATGCAATGGAAGCGAATTAGAACGAATTACACTCTAACATGATTAATTTCTAGGATAAACATGCATGTAAAAGAGGGAAAAACTGAGAATTAGAAATTACAACCTTTGAAGTTCGAATTCTCCTTGATTTGTTCACGAAATTGATTACCAATTGCTTGTAAACCACCATAAGAGTCATCTCTACTATTTTTTGGCCTTAGATTGGATGGTGGAGATCCAATTTAGTGGTGAATTTGAAGGGAAATGGAGAGAGGTTCAACTATGGTGTTCTTAGGAGTTCTTGAAAAATTATCAAGGAATTAACTCTTAATTCTTTCAATTGTCAACCCCAAATTTAGCCAAAAACTCCCTCATATATAGAAGAAACACATGCAATGTGAATTTACACCAAATTGACAACAAGATTATAAAAAATGGGAGTGGGTTTAGTGGCAAATTTTGGAGTGAACACCAAGCTACTAGCTTGGTTAGTGGAAATATCCAAGATTTTCCATTTTTCAAAAATTGAATTTCCAAAATTCATTTTTTGAATTTTAATAAATAAAATTAATTATTATTAAATTAAATAATTAATTTTATAAAATTAATTTTAAATAATTAAAATAATATTAATTTTAATATCAAATATTAAAATAATATTATATTCACACCAACCTCGATTTTTCCGAAAAATCAATTTTTCGAATATGAATCCCTATTCATATTTTTAATATTTAATTTATATTTAAATATTATTCTCAACTCCCTTTGTCTGTTTAATTTGTAATTAAATGTCGATATGTTTAGATATATCACATATGTTCAACGTTTATTCCATAAGCTGTATTTAAACGTTTTAAATTCATTCATCACACCATCTAAGGTTTTATCCATTTGTGAGCTAGTAGAGAGATCTAATGAACCTACAGATCATGAGCTCTAACAATATGAGATTAACTGGTCAATCTCTTTAACCTAGTTAACCAACATTTATTAACTAAGGGGATACTCCACTAAAGCCCGTAGTTACACTCTCCTCACTGTAGATATATTTATGTCCACTTGATATAATCATAATTAGTAAATCAATCCTTCACAGGTTGTCCGTAATCACAACTAGGTCAAAATTACCGTTTTACTCCTGTGATTACATCTTGTTCCTTAAGTCCCACTGATCCTCTAATGAACAATTGGTTTGTGATCCTATCACTAAACCAAGCCCTTCTCAGGCTAATGAGAGAGTAAGGCCCCTTGTTTAAGACCTAGAGTCAGTACTTAAGGGAACAACCTATCTACTACTTTGAGTCAGGTAAGAGTGAATTCTGTCTTGTAGGACTACGTCCCAAGCTATCTACTCGGTCTTACCCCTGAAAGGGGAGGACTATTGAGTTGGCAAACTTGGACCACTCTCACCCATGCAGATCTAAGGATAATCCCGAATAAACAGGAGTTCATAGTTAGCTCAAGATTGAGATCGAGTTACCTAAGTCATCTAGTTGAAATAGTCAGTATTAATAATAAACGACGCTATAAAGTAATAGTGACTATTTCGTGGCCCGGTCTTATGCAAACTCATTGCATAGAACACCTCCACTCACATGTCTCCATATGAACAAGTCAGGATCACATCGTTTGTATCAAATACAAATTGGGTAGAATTCAATAGTGTTCCAAGATGAGGTACCCAGCTTAATCCCTATACTATAAACCGTTTTTACTATTTACTCGAATTTGATCCAATTTATGTCTCAACATATAGTTCAAGTATTCATACTATAGCCATGGGTTTTTAGTTTATTGGATTTAGGGTTATTTTAATATCAATTCACATATTCAATAACAAGTTTAGTGGATAACCTCGATAACAACTTTATTGATAATAGAATGCACTTTAGTGTTTACAAACTACAAGTTTTAAGACATAAAATCCAACGAAAGGACCTTCATAAGACCATTGTATTCATTGAAAGACCATATGATGGGGTAAAACACATGCAAATGTCCATTTTACTAAGCAAAAGTATAGAAATATCATCCTAAAACATGCATTTCATGACATGTATCACACATATATAAGAAATTTCATCAAATATTAATAATACTATTGGAAAACTACATTTTTAAATAGGTGCGTTTGGTCCCTGAGTTTTCAAAATATACACTTTTAGTCTCCAAGATTTTAAAAATAGGTTTTAGAAGGTCCCTAAAGTATTTTTTTTATTTTTTATATAATTATATTATATGACATTGAATAACCAAAGAAGTTTAAAATATTTTTTAATTATTTTTAATTTAAAATAATAATAAAAAATGCTTCAATGACCTTTTAAATCTATTTTTAAGAACTAAGGACCAAAAAGATACATTTTGAAAACTTAGAGACTAAATGCATATATTCTAAAAACTCAGGGAATAGAAAAGTATGTTTTGAAAATTAAGGGTCCCAATGCACATATTCTTCAAAACCTAAACTAATATATAATTAAAAGTATAGAGAATAAATTGTTTAAGACCTATTTGGTAGGGAATCTAAAAACAAAGTACTCAATGGAAACATAGTTGTATTTTAAATTTTTAGATATGCATTTGGTGGTTGATTCAGAAATTGGATTCAAATTAAAACAGTTCTTTTAAATGTGTTTGATGTTATATTTATAAACTAGAAAACTAATTTTAATTACCCACTAAATATTAGGTTGACTATAAACTACTATTAATTAATTATGAGATTGTTTTAGTTAATTTTTTGGGAAATTTTTACAGATAGAAAAAATGTCAAACTATTTACAGATAAGAAAAAAAAAACCACTGATAGACATTGATAGACTTCTATCCGCATCTATCAATGATAGACTTCTATCATTTCTATCACTGATAGACTCTGATAGACTTCTATCACCATCTATCACAATTTCTGTTTTGTAGTTTATCTGATTTTTCTATTTTTAAAAATTCTCCTATTTTTTTGTATAATTATTGTTTTATAATATTATATAATTTATAATACATTATAAAATACATATATATATATTTTAGGAACAATTGCAAATATAGCAATCAGATTCGAATGTATTAACATATATATAGCAACATTTTAAAAAAATTTCAAATATAGCAATATAATACATTATAAAATACATATATATTGTTTCAGAAATCGTTGCAAATATAGCAATCAAATTCAAAGTATTAACATATATATAGCAAAATTTTTAAAAAAATGCAAATATAATAATATAATACATTATAAAAATATACATATTTTTTTAAGGACAGTTGCAAATATAGCAATCAGATTCAAAGTATTAACATATATTGTTGGGTTTTATGTCCTAAAACTCGTAGTTTGTAAACATTAACGTGCATTCTATTTATCAATAAAGTTGTTAACGAAGTTATTCAATAAACTTGTTATTGAATAAAGTCAATTGTTGTCAATATAACTCTAAATCCAATAAACTAAGAACTCATTACTATAGTATGAATACTTGAACTATATGTAGTGACATAAAAGTGGATCAAGTTCGAGTAAATAACCAAAACGGTCTATAGTATAGAGATAAGGTTGGGGACCTTATCTTGGAGACATTATTGAATGCAGCCCACTTTGTATTTGATACAAATGATGTGATCCTAAATCATCCATGTGGAGACATGTGAGTGGGGGCATTCTATGCAATGAGTTTGCATAAGACCGGACCACAAAATAGTCACTATTGCTTTATAACGTCGTTTACTGTTAAATATTGATTATTTCAACTAGATGACCTAGGTAACTCGATCTAAATCCTGAGCTAAATATGAACTCCTGTTTATTCGAGATTATCCTTAGATCTGCATGGATGAGAGTGGCCCGAGTACGCCGACTCAATAAGTCTCCCACTTTAGGAGTAAGACCGAGTAGATAGCTGGAGACATAATTTCTTAAGACAAAATTCACTCCTATCCGACTTAGGGTTAGTAGATAGGTTGTTCCCTTGAGTACTGACTCTAGGTCTTAAACAAGGGGCCCCACTCTCTCACTGGCCAAAAAGGGACTCGGTTCAGTGATAGGATCACAAACCAATTATTTATTAGAGGATCAGTGGGACTTAAGGAACAAGATGTATTCACAAGGTAAAACGATAATTTTGACCTAGTTGTGATTACAGAAAACCTGTGAAGGATCGACTTACTGATTATGGTTATATCAAGTGGACAGAAATATATCTACAGTGAGGTGAGTATAGCTACGGGCTTTAGTGGAGTGTCCCGTTAGTTAACGAATGTTGGTTAACTAGGTTAAAACATCTGACCAGTTGATCTTGGATCGTTGGAGCTCATGATCTGTAAGTTCATTAGGTCCCTCTACTAGCTCACAAATGCACAAAACCTTAGATAGTATGGTGAATGAGTTTGAACCGTTCAAACGCAGCTTAATGAATGAACGTTGGGTATGTGCGATATGTCTAACGTATTAACGTTTAATTATAAATTAAACAGACAAAGAGAGTTGAAAATAATATTTAAATATGATTTAAATATTAATTATATGAATAGAGATTTATATTGGTTTTTTAGAAAAACTGGGAAGTGAGAAAAATAATATTATTTTATTATTTGATATTAAAATAATATTATAATTATTTTTTATATTTAATTAACTAAAATTAAAATTATTTTTTAATTAATTAAATATAAATTTAATTATTTTATGAAAATCAAAATTTCAAATTAAAATTAATTTAAAATTTGAATTTCAACATTGGATTTTCCCACTTACTAAGCAAGTTGCTTAGTTATTAACTTCTCAATAAGCCACTCAAATTGATATTGTTTGGTGTCACTTTGTTATGCAATTGGATTGCATGATAATCTTTAATAAATAATGATGAATTAGGCTGAGAATTGGGTTGAGAATTTTAGTAATTAAGAGGTAATTTTGCCCAAATTTCTCTATAGCTCTTCTTCTTTTTCAAGCTTCATTCCTTCAGAAATTAACCACGAAATTGGATCCCACCATCCAATCTAAGGCCAGAAAATAGTAGAGAAGACTCTTGTGGTGGTCTACAAACCATTCGTGATCAAATTCATCAAGTATCAAGGGAGAATTTTGAGCTACAAGGGTATGTTTTTCTAAAATTTAGTTTTTCCCTTTTTTGCATGACTTTTTATCCTATAAATTAAGCATGTTAGAGTGTAATATATTCCAATTCGTTTCCACTGCATGTTTATATATCCTTCATATATATAGCAACATTTTAAAAAAATTGCAAATATAGCAAAGTCTATCAGTGATAGAGTTGGCTATATTGTCTGCCAAATACATATTCACTGACCAATGAATTTGAAAATATATATAAAAGAGAATTATCAACTAAGTGTCCGTTTGATAACGTTCTTATTTCCCGTTTCCTATTTCTTGTTTTTTAAGAACTAGAAACAAAAATATGTTTGGTAACCATTTCTGTTCCTTGTTTCTTAAAAAAGAGAAACAAAAACTTATTTGATAATCATTTCTTATATTTTTTTCTATCATTTTCTCTTATTTTATTGTTTAAACATAATTTAGTTATGTAAAATAAAAAAATATATAGCATATATTAAAATGTAAAAAAATAGTTATAAAACATTTACATTATCAAATACACATAAGTCCTAATGTAAGATTAATAACTATAATACAATTGTATCTATCATTCATATTTTGCTAAAATTTGATTTGCAGTATTATTTTTCACTCAAATCATTCGTTTTAAATGATGTTGACCCAAATCCAACTCAATTATATTATTATGTAAATATTGTAGTTATAAAATATTAAAGTGAACCTGAATAAATGAGTAAACAAAATTTATGTATTGTATTAAAAATAATAATTTTAAAATATAAATAATATATAAATATGCATGTTCACACGAGGTTTTATGGAGAAATGTGTTTCGTAGAATTGAACTTGAGTTTATGTAGATTTGTGGTAATTCAATCTCTAATACTTGATCCTCTAATTCTATTTTAGTTGAATGCGTACTAGAAACGGAGCACGTAGATGTTCTTGAAGTTGAAGCCTTGAAAGAATGTATGTATTCCAAGGAACTTCAGTTTTCAAGTGTGATTCGGCTTCAGGAGTTAGAGAGTCATCTGATTGTATGAATAATTATCTCTAGGCTCATATCACCTGAGTTTAGTCGTTTGATTAATTCCACATCATCTTTTTAACAGTCAAACAATATAAAGGACCATTTAAAACATTTTCTCAAACCTTGACTGAAAATGTCCCTTTTGAAACTTCATGGACCAAATAAACACCAACTTCAAAACTCATTGACCAAAAGTGTATTTTGCTTTAAAAAATAATTATCAAATATTTACATTATCAAATACACATAGATCCTGATGTAAAATTAATAACTATAATACAATTGTATCTATCATTAGTATTTTGCTAAAATTTGATTTGCAATATTATTTTTCACTCAAATCATTTGTCTTAAATGATGTTGACCCAAATCCAACCCAATTATATTATTATGTAAATGTCGTAGTTGTAAAATATTAAAGTGAACATGAATGAATGTCTTGACAAACAAAGTCTATATATTGTACTAAAAGTAATAAATTTTAAATTTTAAATAATATATAAACATGCATGTTCGCATGAGGTTTTCTGGAGAAATGTGTTTCGTGGAATTGAACTTAAGTTTATGTAGACTTGTGGATAGATCTATAGTATTTGATCCTCTAATTCTCTCTCAATTGAATGTGTACGAAGAATATATGTATTCCAAGGAACTTTAGTCTTCACTTCAAGTGTGATTTGACTCTGGACTTATGGAGTCTTTTGATTCTATGGAGAATTCTCTCAAAGCTCTCTAGAGCGTAAAATTTTTTAACCTTTCAAATGAAAGAGAACTTCTCTATTTATAAAGTTTTCATACGAGCTTCATGGGTTTGAACTTGGTTGGTCTATGGACCTGACTATTGGGCCAACTAATTGGGTTTGGGTCTTAGTTGGCATTTGGGCCAAATTAAGATTATTTTTGGGCTCAATTGGATTTTAGCCCAAATATTAATACCAAATTTGATTAAATTATTTTATTCAATCCAACGGTTATGATGAAAACACATGACATCATCGAAATGTGTCAATTTATGTCATTAATTTCGATTTGGGACATGTGTAAACTGTTAATTTGTCCCAAATTTAATCATTTGTAATTTTGCTATTAATTTGAGAAATGATATGACAATTTGTGATTGGTCCAAAATTTTTCCTTAAATAATGTATATTGCAAAATTTTATTTTAAAATTTATTAAAAAAATATACATATTAAAAATTTAAAATTTGTAAATCAAAATAATATATAAATATTAGAAACTTTAAAATTTAAAATTAAATTAACATAGAAGTATAAAAAAATTAATAAAGGAAAAAAGAAAAAGAAAAAAAAGAAAAGAATATAAAAGAAATCTAGGAAAATTATGGAATATAAAAGAAATATAGGAAAATTAATATAGACAACAAAAAAAATAAGTATAAATAAAAAAAAAATTGTCTCACTTGGGAATCAAGCCTAGGATCATGAAGCGAAACAACGGCCAAGACACACTTACCTACTAATTAGGCAAGATTAGTTTTTGTTTCATTTCAGGCACACTTACCTACTAATTAGGCAAGATTAATTTTTGTTTCATTTCATAACGCATTTAAATAAAATTGAAATAGAATAGGAGAATTCTCAAATTTGGCTCTATTTTAAAAAATATTTCTTAAATTTAAGAAACAAATAATAAAAAGTCAGTTTCTTAAAAAAAGTAAAAAATAGAAAACACAAAACAAGAAACGAAAACCTTATTAAAAGTGACTTAAACCTGCCTTTAAATAATAAAAACGGTTTTATAAATCTGTAAGAATATAAAATGGGAAGGGGAGAGATTAAGAATAATATATGCATGAGCAATGAGCATCGCATGTCAATCGCTAGAAGGTGGGGACCACACAGGCATGTTCGAAAAAATCCTCTTCCCGGAAGAAAAAAAAAATATCTTGTATGACAACGATTTTGATGGTGACGTGGCTTCTTATCAGTGGCCTCTTAATGTTAGATATTTTCTAACTTCCAAATATCGATCCCACGCGTGTTCCCCACGCTCCCCAACGTGGACTTTCACTCTTTTCTTTCACCCTTCTTTTTTCCACTTAATTACTTCACTGCCATTTCCTTTTTCAAACACTCATCAAATATATATTTTTTTCCTTAAAAATATATTTTATTCTTAAACCTTTCTTTTTAGTTTGAGAAACACATAGAAAAGATGTCAAATTATTTACAGAAAATAGTAAAAAAAAAAAAAAAAAAAAAAATAGATATTGATAGACTTCTATCGGCATTTATTAATGATAGACTTCTATCATTTCTATTATTGATAGACCTTGATAGTCTTCTATTAACGTCTATCACAACTATCTAACAATTTTGTTATTTTGTATAAATAGTTTCTTTTATTTTTTATTTTTAAAAAGTCTCTTTTTAGTTTCAATATTTTAAAAATTATCTAATTTTACTCTCGGTATTTTTTAGTATATTTTAAATCTAGTACCTTTTTCCATCCAAGACCATCAATCTAATCTTTAAAATAGTTTTGATTAATTTTCTATCTAATGATTTTGTGAAAATTTTAAAATGTATAATAAATTAGAGCCCTATTAAAAATACGATTGAAAGTTTAAAAAATAATTAAATACAAAAATATGAAGAAAATTTTCATATATAGAAAAAAATGTCAAATTATTTACAGAAAATAGTAAAAAAAACACTGATAGACATTAATAGACTTCTATCAGCGATAGACTTCTATAATTTCTATCATTGATAGACCTTGATGGACTTCTATCAATTTCTATCACAACTATCTAAAAATTTTATTATTTTATGTAAATAATTTTCTTTATTTTTCTATTTTTTAAAATTTTCAAAATATGAAGTATATTATACATTTTTAAAGTTTAAAATCTATTAAATGCTACTTTAACCATTCAAGCATAGAAGTTGGCATTTAGTAATAATAATAATAATAAAAATGGCAAAACAAGTAAACAAAAACCATCATTAAAATCTTCTACTTTTCAGGAAAAAGGAGAAAAACACTTTTAACATCTTTGGATTATAGCTCATATCCTTCTTTGCTTCTTTGGCAAGATTTTCCTTTTTAAGTGATTGTAAGCTTGTTATCTAAGGGTCATACAAAATTTTCTACATAATCTTAAGATTTTTTTTTTCAAAAGAAATTGTCCTTATTGACAAACTCAATTAACCAAAAAGGAAAATTATTATCCCATTGATATAAAATTCCTTCAATCATCGTTGTACGAGTTAGGTCGTCAGCAACACTATTTTGTGAACGATCGATGTGATGAAAAGCCTGAACTTCTTCTATAAGTGATTTAACACTAGTCACATTTTTTCTCCTCTCTATTTAACAAATGAATAACCTCCAAACAATGAGATTCCATAATTAAGGAGGAAATGTCTACCAATAAAATTGATTGCAACCCATCCTTGATCACTTTAATTTCCAATAAGAGGACATTAAGGAAACCTTTCATAGATTTGCAACCAACATTGATGATATCGCCATGATAACTTTGCAACACCCATCCAAGTTCATCCTTATGAGTTGCTTCCATCCAGGTTGCATTGCATGACAACATCAACTTTGGAGTGGGAGGAGGAACCCAACGACGAGTTGACATCAGCGACTAAATCAAGTGAATATGAGGTCGTGAAATTGTTCTCTACATAAGCGTAAAGGACGGTCTCCATAAATGCCACCACTATGAGGCTACTTCATGGAAGACAAGATGATTCTGATACTCTCACAAGCACCATAGACACTACTAGGAACTAAGCATCTTCGCCTTGATTACCATGCTCTCGAACCTAATAAAAGATATCAACAGATGCCCATTTATTCATGTCACATAAAATTGAAAAAAAATATTATAGTTGAAGAAATAAAGCACCCTTGATACACTATACAGTTCAAATTAAATAAGTGGTTGTCTTAGGTTATTTGTTGCACGAAGGACACCAAGGATCAGAAAACTATCCCTTTAGTTTAAGTTTTGTTCAAAATGAGGCATTGTCATTAAAAATTTCCAACAACAAAATTTGATGTTGAGGGAAGTCTAATTTTTTAGAAACCATTCCAAAGAGCAACAACTCGATGTGAAGATGAGCCAGAGCCTGCATAACACATTTAGATTCTCATACCGAAGTAGTAAGCACTCTTAATTGAAAACATCCCTTTCTTATCTAGAGCTCAAAAAATTTCATCATCCTCTCCATTCCGTCGAAATTGACAGAACTAAACAAGCATCATATTTATAATTAGATTAACCTTTTCAAATATTCATAGTTTATTAATTAATTAATTAATTATGTACGATAGCATCCATTAATCGATGTCCTAAATTATCCTATTTTTATAACTACTATGTTTTTATAATATAGAAATATCAATATGAATTCATTTAAGCGTGACCAACTTGATGAAATCATCAAGATGCCCTTTGTCATAATTAAAAATATTAAATTATCTAAAGTCGTCTTAGAATTTAAACCTTAATACACACAAAAAGTTCAATTTATTATTCAAAGATCACACTCACACACCGGTTATTTTCTATTTTCTATTTTTTATTTTTTATTTTTTGAAACAAACACACCGGTTAATGACAATATTTAACTCTTTTTTTTTTTTTTTAAAGATTTATAATATTTGAACTTTCAATATTATTATCATTATCAACCCAACCGTAATCTGTCGACATTAAAAAAAAAAAAAACGTATTTTGCTCCCCATGTTCTTTCTAATGTCAATGTTTTTACTAATATAAAATAACATATCAATTATAAAACTTATTTTTTCACCAGTAGTTTTTATTAAGTTAAAAAAAAATACAGTATTTGTAAATTAAATAAAAATAGAAAAATTACTATAAACACAGAAAAAATATCAAACTATTTACAAATATAAAAAAAATTTACTGTCTATCAGCGATAGACGACAATAAACTATCTATCGTGGTCTATCGCTGATAGACAGTAAAATTTTTATATTTGTAAATAATTTGACTTATTTTTCTATATTTAGAAATAGCCCTAAAAAACTTAAAAAAATAATTTATCATTATTTTTTAATCATTTTCTAGTTCGTTGATACTTATAAAGTTCTAATTCTTTCATGTATACATCTTTTAAGAAAAATATTTAAGTACATTTTAAGGTTACACTCATTTTTGTGCATGCCACTCAATTTTTTAATCATAGTTTGTCCTCTTCTTACTTCTTTTTTAAATATAGGGATTGGGATGCATAAAAATTATGTACCCAAATATTACTCAGTGTCGATAAACTAACCAAATTATAAATCGTAGGTTGTTCTATGAAATAAAAAACTTTTTCAAAGTCTTTTATAGAACAATTATGGTAGGGTGGGAACTGAACTTCCGATCTTTAAGGATGGAGTACATGCCAATACCACTAAGCCAAACTTACTTTCACGTATTAAATAAAAAAATTTCAAATTAAACTAATGATCCAGGCTTTAAGTGAATGCCAACAACTTATGTTTCAATTATATGGAAATATTTGAAAAATATATCAAACAAATCTTGATGTCGATGTATAAGAAAATTCAGAATAACCATATTGAAATTAAGAAATAAGCATTTTTACTAATTTTAAATAAATTTAAAACATTGTTAAAATTAAGTCCACACGAATGATTTTTGGTGATAATTTTGTTATATTACATTAGTGTTCTATGGATATAATAAAATTGTTGACTCATTCCTCATTTTTTACGTTGAATTCATAGGTATGTAGAAGTGTTAAAAATAAAGACTGGTTTGGATAGTCTAAAGAAAAAAATATTTTTATTAATTTTTTTTTTATAAAAACGGTTTAAAATAAAGGAAATTTTTTACAAATAGATAAAATCTCGAACTATTTACAAAAAATAGCAAAAAAAAAAAAAAAAAACTGATAGATATTTATAGACTTCTATCAGTAATAGACTTTTATCATTTCTATCACTGATATATACTGACTATCAGTGCCTATCATAACTATCTAAATAGTTTTCCTTATTTTCTATTTTTAAAAATTTCTCTAAAATAAACTTTAAAAGCGTTGTGAAAGACTAATTTTTTCTACAATAATTTATTTTCAAAATTAAACACTTGAAAAGTTAAACTTAATATACGTACAACCTCAATTTAAAACAAAATATATATATAATACAGAATTTAAAGTCACACATTGTTAATCATTATGTTGATATATAAATTTAAAACTTTGCTAATAATTAACTGTTTATACATAATAAAAATTTTAAATCAACACATTGTTATTCTTTGAAAGTTAAATGACAATAAATATTTGATTGTACAAATTAAATAAATAAAGATTGAAAAGGATGAAATTGGAACTTTTTATTGGTCAAACTGTAGTCAGCACACTCTGTACTTTGAAATTCATTTCATTTTTGTTTCATTAAATTTTTAATGCTGAAATTTAGTTTTATAGTTTCTATAAATTTTAAATTTGTCTTGTTCATTAGTTTGAAGTTTATTTTTATCTATCTTAACAAAAGTAATGAGATTTTCTATTTATTTATGCATCTTCCTAAAATTTAAAGAGGAAAGATATAGTGAAATTACTCTAAACAGAAAATTTTTTTGTCTATCGCAGTAAATTTTTTTTTATATTTATAAATAGCTTGGTTCATTTTTTTTTATATTTGAAAACAACCCAAAATATATGTTATTATTATTTGTGAAAAAGTTTACAATAAACTAACAAACAAACTTTAAAGATTTATAGAAAGTCTAAAAGCTAAATTTGTACATATAAAAATACATAAACTAAAATAGATTAGGTCCTAAAACATATTAATCAATGACATTTATCCTTTTAATAATACATAATATAATTGATTAAAATACTATTTTGGCTAAAATTTAGCTCATGTATTATTAAATATCCACTTTTAGCTCATATACTTTTAATAAATATTAAATTTTCTCTCGAAATTAATATTTTTTTAAAAAAATTGATTCAATAATAATTAATAATAATATTATCACGCAAGAAAATGTAATATATAAAATTTAGAAATGAAAATGTTAATAATTAATATTTTTTCTTAAAAAAACCAATAATAAACTAGCAATAATTAATAGAGATTAAATTGAAGATTTATGGAAAATATTAAAACTAAAATATGACATTTGAAATTACATGAACTAAAACTGAACACATCACAAAGTAGAATGAAATGAGGTTAAATTACAAACTTGGTCTTTGTGGTTTGAAAAAAAAATTAGAATTTAGTCCCTATAGTTTTAAAAGTTAGAATTTGGCCATTTGGTTTGATAATGATCTCAAATTAGTCTACATGGCTTGATAAAGTTCTCATAAAAAGTCACTAACGTAGGAACTATTTATAAAGATTTTTCCAAACTATAAGGACTATATTCAAACTTTCTGTCAATAATAGGGACCAAATTTACAATTTAACCTATTTTAAACTATATAGTATAATGAAAAATATGTTGTAGACTTATAGTCATGATATTAAATTTTTATCGATGTGTCAATATTTTCATTGATATTTAACATCGAAATAAACTTTAATATGATAAAATAAGCAACAACATGTGACAATAATATAAATTATAAATACTTTAATGTGTTTTAAAGAGTGCTGAGTATTTATTTACTAATTCTAAAATTTTTTGTTGAATATTTTTATTTAGGATAAGCATTATATTATAAATCCTCAGGTAGTGGTAAAATTGTAATATTGCAACAGGAGAGGGGCGTTTCCATTAACCGCCATGGAGGAAATAAATATCTCAAAGGCTCTGTCCAATCACTTCCATTTTCAGGTTCTGACGGAAGAAAGAAAGCGGCGAATGCCAATGGCGAAAAACGATGATGAACCGGAGCTTCAGAGCTCCGGCAAGCGTCTAAAATGCTCTAAGCACGATGATGAACACCTCGGTAATGAAGAGGAAGAAGAAGAGCAGGTGAGTGAGCTTCCATTGAAGCCGGGACTTTTCTTCTACCCAATGACGCCAACTTCCTTCGTGGTCTCCGATGCTCTCGAGCCCGATTTCCCAATCATCTACGTCAACAAAGTCTTCGAGATCTTCACCGGATACCGTGCCGATGAGGTCCTTGGCCAGAATTGGTATGACGAGATTCAATTGCGTGATTATTTTAGTTATTTTGTTCTTGTTTTTGCTGGATGTTATAGGAGGCAGAGGTGATGTTGGTTTCCGGATGAATTTAGAATGTAATTTTCGGTTGAAGAAACATTTGGTTGCTTGACCAGATGATTTGAAATTGAATTAATCCAGGTGCAGTTTTGTTCGTTTGTAGTGAAGGCAATTTATGTGCCCTTTTGAGTTGTGATTTGATTCAATTTTCAGTGGGAATTCCTTTTCTGAAATCAGTGTTGTTAGTGTTGCCTGTTGCGATGTGCTCTGCTTGTTAAGGTGGCTTCTCTGTGCTGGCTGATTCTTTAAGCAAACGATTGTTTGAATTCCTATACTTACAAGTTACTGCATGATAAATAAACACATTTTGAATGATTTGAGTCTAAATTCTGATCGGTACCCTGTTAATAGAGATAGATGGGAAGAAAATTAGAGCACATTTTGATTTCCCTGTTTATTTTTCTAAAAAAAAAAAATGGCGGTGGCTCTGTGGAAAATTTTGGTGAGTCTGATTAAGGAGATAGCTGTAATATGTCCCCTGACTTTATCCAGATTAAGGTCTGTCTTTGATTTTCTCCTCCACTCATATTTGTCTATCAGTATTTTGCACTTTTTCTTGGTGGGGCGGTGGGGGTAATTACCATTTAATTACCTTAATCCACATTTGAGGTCCTGACGTAGTTGCTTTTTAGTTGCATTTCAGAATATGCTTTGTATGATCTGATCCCATTGAAATATAGAGCCTATAGTTAGATACTGTCAAATGATTTCGGTTTGGCAATTTACTTGAAACGTCTCTTTCTTATTGTGTGATGAAATCTTCATACTTATTTAGTTTACTTCCATGGTCCTGTAATTGTTCTTGTTGTAAGAATTTTATCAACTCATTTGGGCATTTTTTGTTTCAGTCGATTCTTACAATATAGAGATCCTCGTGCACAAAGGCGTCACCCTTTGGTAGATCCGGTGGTTGTTTCTGAAATTAGAAGATGTCTTGAGGAAGGTGTTGAATTCCAAGGTGAGCTCCTCAATTTCAGAAAGGATGGCACTCCTATGGTGAACAGGTTACGGCTTGCACCCATACATGATGATGATGGAACTGTAACGCACATTATAGGAATTCAACTGTTTTCTGAGACAAAGATAGACCTCAATCGGTTGTCATATCCCGTCTTCAAAGAAAATTGTACCATAAAATATGATCTATCAGGCAAAACTGCTCATCTGATTGATCAATCACCATTTGGTCACCATAAAGAAATCTGTGGGATACTACAGCTTTCAGATGAAGTCTTGGCCCATAACATTTTATCACGCTTGACACCACGAGATGTTGCATCTGTTGGATCAGTGTGCCGAAGGATTCGTCAATTGACGAAGAATGAGCATTTAAGGAAGATGGTATGTCAGAATGCATGGGGAAGAGAAGTGACTGGAACATTGGAACAAATGACAAATAAACTCGGTTGGGGGCGCTTGGCCAGAGAACTTACAACTCTTGAAGCTGTATGTTGGAGAAAAATGACAGTTGGGGGAGCTGTGGAGCCTTTACGTTGCAACTTTAGTGCTTGTGCAGCAGGTAATCGACTTGTATTATTTGGTGGGGAAGGAGTCAATATGCAGCCCATGGATGATACCTTTGTTCTCAATCTTGATGCTGCAAATCCCGAGTGGCGCAGAGTAAGCGTGAAATCCTCCCCACCTGGACGTTGGGGCCACACTCTATCATGTTTGAATGGTTCTTGGTTAGTGGTTTTTGGTGGATGTGGCAGTCAAGGATTGCTCAACGACGTGTTTGTACTCGATTTGGATGCTCAGCAACCAACATGGAAAGAAATCTCTGGTGGAGCTCCTCCATTGCCTAGATCCTGGCATAGCTCCTGTATGATCGAAGGTTCGAAACTGGTTGTTTCAGGTGGATGCACAGATGCCGGTGTGCTTCTCAGTGACACATACTTGTTGGATCTAACAACAGATAAGCCAACCTGGAGGGAGATTCCCACATCCAGGACACCCCCATCTAGATTGGGACATTCTCTTTCAGTTTATGGTGGGACAAAGATTCTAATGTTTGGTGGACTTGCCAAGAGCGGACACTTACGCTTACGATCAGGTGAGGCGTACACCATAGATTTAGAAGAGGAAGAACCCCAGTGGAGGCAACTCGAGTGCAGCGCATTCACTGGCATTGGCGGTCAGAGTGCCGTGGTTCCTCCACCAAGACTCGATCATGTAGCAGTCAGCATGCCATGTGGAAGGATTATCATTTTCGGAGGTTCCATTGCCGGGTTACATTCACCTTCTCAACTGTTCCTTTTGGATCCGGCCGAGGAGAAGCCGTCATGGAGGATTCTCAATGTTCCTGGACAACCACCTAAATTTGCTTGGGGGCACAGTACTTGTGTGGTTGGAGGGACAAGAGTTTTGGTATTAGGCGGCCACACCGGGGAAGAGTGGATACTCAATGAATTACACGAACTCTGCTTAGCTAGCAGGCAAGATTCAGATCTTTGATTCTATTTTAATCTAGCAGCAAACACTCCAAAGGAAAAGTTGCTTCAAAGGAACCAATTCAGAGAGACTCCTCATATTATAGCTACTGTAAGAACAAAAATTGCCCACATCTCTTAGCTGCATTATGATTTTGTTTTCTGTTTTCTTTTTTTTCCTTCTTTTTTGGTTTGTGTTTAAATTTTGGTCTTCTGTATATATTATAAAAAAATATAATATAGGTTGTGTTTTTCACTTTTTCTTACCTTACCTTTTGGTTCTGTATTTTACCTCTAAATGGCCATGTGTCTACTTTGTATTGAGAAGCACTTTCTGTGTAGATGTACATGTAGATGCTTTCTCTTGCGTTGGGTGACAAACAGGACCTACATTTTTGTTTGGATATGTATTTACTTAGGAAATGACAATTTTGATCTCCAATTTTCTGTCACAAGAGTTTTTAAGATGCTTTATTATTGTTTTTATACCTTTGATTCGCTTCGAATGAATCAAATATTAGTGCTATTGTGTTCATATTAAGTTATTGCATATCGATCAATTTTATCAATTACATGAGAGAATGATAACGTATATTTTTATGGATTGAAAATAAAGATACTTTTCGAGTTACAAAGTACCAAAAATGTAACTCATTTGAAGTTACAATTATTACAATTTAATACACATAATTCCCATGAAAATTTTGAATGCTATCATGTGGTGGAAAAATGATAGAGACTTGTTTTGAAAGGAAAGATTGCACTATGAAACAAAGAAAGTGATGTGTTTATATATAACTTCAATGAGAGATAAGACAATACTACTTAATTTCTTACCTATTTGTTACCTGTCCTAAATTTGGCTTGAAATCAATTACCTTACCAAGAAATTCAATGAAACAAGAAATCTGTGTATATGTTTATTTCTATATATATATCTATATATTTGTAGCGTGTGTTTTCTAAGTTGCACATGTCAATTATGATTAAATACCTTGGATACCCTATTCTGTACTAAAAGTTTCACCTATCTTTATTTATTTATTTATGTTAAAAAATATATTTTTTTAATAGTATTAATTAGAATTATAAATAATTAGTTTTTGATAAATTGTAAATTGTAAAATTAGTCTATGCAGTTTGTTTATTATTATTATTATTATTATTTTCAATTTTGATAAAAATGAACTTTAGAAGAGTAAATTTAAGATTTATTGAATCTACAAATAATAAAATTAGTTTAAATTACATGGTCCAAATTGGAACAAAACTCAAAATACATAAACCAAAATGATATAAAGAATTATATAATACAAAATACTACAGTCCCTGCCCCAATCGAGTCTCCTCAATTTGACTGGATACGAGGGTTAAACTAGAGATTAAATTCAATTTTATGATCGAGATCTCTGTCCCATCACTGACCCCACACCCTCCTCAAACTATTTTTTTAAATTATTTTTATAAAATTCAATAATAATAATAATAATATTTTGCATGTACTACCTCCTTTAAGGTTGGAATCCTCCTACCACAAAAGTGAGTATAGCTTATCATAGCAATACTTTGAATCCCCCTACCACATTTGTTGTAAGGAAAAAAAAAATAACAACATATTATAATTAACTAATTCATAAAATAATAGCTTTTTGCATCTAAGTTTATAAGTAAAAAGTGTTAAATATGTTTAAATCACGTCTTTAAATAAATAAAATAATAATAATACTAACTTTAGCATATACAACTTTAATATATTTATCAATTAATTAAAAAATAATAAAATAATAACAATGAACAATAAGAAATTCTCCCATGGGGACCGATTCCGAATGGAAATTCCCCGATCTCAACTCTGATTCTCTAAAACAAGGAATAGAGATGATATGGTGATGAAAGATGTAATGTCCCACATTTCCAGATGTGGTTAATTTTATTATTTTGGAGATAAATTTGTATTTGATTGAGTTAAATGAAGGCATTGCTTGAAATCTAATTTAGAGTAAATTAGATTCAGGTGGCATTTGCTAAGATAATTAAATTCTTGAATTTTTGGATGGAATGCCTCCACAATTCTTAAATTGGAAAATATGTATCCCTAGAGAAAGATAAACTCAATCAAAATTTATTAACTGGACATAGCACTCAATATCCGGGTTAACAATGTTAATCACGAAGATTGGGTAAAACATAATCAAATTTAGTAATGTAATTAAAACCTTCTTAAGATTTAGGAACTAGATAGATATAATGCTCAAAATATAGACGAAAATGAAACCCATCCATATAATCGTAATTCACATTGAAAATTTTTACAATACATCACCAAAGTAATCATACTCATCAAGTATAGGAAGTGATTGATTATACAGCAGCCTATTTCTGTGTCTGATGTGAGCTTCCTCTTATGCAACAATACCAATGTGTGTTTATTTTGGTTTATTACAACCTTCAATGGTTTGGATTATTAAACATATAAAAAGCTCTGGCTTGCAAGAATTGATATATACCTTTCAGCCAATGACTTGAAATTCTTCAACACTACAAGCAATCCATCAGGTGGCATCTCAAGCAATGCTATGCACTACTCAGTAGCATGAGAAGCACAAAATCTGCCAAACAGAGACAGCATAAGGTCATAGAATTGCAAAATGGTTATGAGAAAATGCAATGTTTGATTGATTTTGTGAATACATGATCGATATTTGATATAGAAATCACACCTTATGTCGATAACCCACATGCGATACGACATGATTTAAACATTTGGGAGCTTTTGAAACCTGTGATAAGCAAAGGACCATATAGAGGTTTATGACTTTGAATCTCTCTCTCTCTATATATTTTCGCTACTGTCTGAATATCCCTCATAGCCTCCAAAATCACGATCCAATAATCGATGTCAATCACATACATCTTGGCTTCCTGTATGGAAGGCCGCTGTATAAATTGAAGAACAAGACCAGGGTTCAATATTTGGTGAACTAATCTTCAACAGCAATTCCTCTCTTTCTCATTTCGTCATGTAGACCTGAAATCGCAGCTCCATTACCCTGATTATGATACCCTCTTATAAGGATGTCATAAGCAACAGAATCTGGAGTGATTCCTTTATTTAACATGTCATCAAAAACCTGTTTGGCTTCTATCATTAGTCCCTTCTCAGCCAAACCACCAATGAGGGAGCTATAAGTTAATAAATCAGGTTCAATGTGCTCTTGAACCATCCTTTTCTTGATCATGAAAGCCTTCAGCAAATTTCCCTGCTTGCAAAGTTCAGCAATCCAAGAAGTGTACACATATTTATCTGGAACAAACCCTGCCTCAGACATCTCCTTAATGGTTCTCTCCGCTTCATCTAAACTACCCTCCTTGCAGAGTGCATCTATAAACACTGTATATAGAATTTCATTGGCCTTTTCCTTGACAAAATACCGTCTGGCCTCCTGCAAATATCCATGCCTGCATAGGCCATCAATTAGGGCGGAAAGAGTCATGGCATCAGGCTCGAAACCCCCCGCGAGTAATATTTTGTATGCATTCAAAGCTTCTTTTATGTTTCCGGCTTTGAAATGCACATCCATAATAGTTGTCAATATTATCCTATCAGGAAGTAATCCATTCTTCACCACATATTCTGCAGCTTCCATTGATTTATCCAACCTACCAACTCTATGAAAGCCTGAGATCATTACCGTATACGATGTTAAATCTAGTTTTATCTCTCGATCAAACATCCCGTTTATATACTTTATCGCATTGTCTACATTTCCCTTCTTAAAATGACCATCAATTATTGAAGTATAAACAGTACAGTTAGGCACAATACCAGCACTCAACATCTTTTCAAACAAAGAGTCAGCTCTTCCCAACATCCCATGCTTGCAGCAACCATCAATCAATGTCGAATATGTAAACTCATTCGGCTGAACCGAACATTCCTCCATTCTGTCAAAGTATTCAAAAGCAACATCCAAACTCCCAGCCTTGCAATAGCCGTCAATCAAGGAGCTAAAAACAACCAAATTAGGCACAACCCCAACCTTCATCATATCCAAAAACATTCTGTTACCCATCTCCATATCACCCATCTTACAGAACATATCAACAAACGTACCATAAGTAACAACACTAGGCAAACAGCATTTCCACATCAAACCCAGATACATAAATGCCTCATTCTTCATATAAACTTTAGCAAACCCATTAAACAGTATATTAAACAGAACCAAATCAGGCCTTTTCAACTCACACCCACGAACTCTATTCACAAGAAAACAAGCTTTCTGAATTTGATAGCTCCCACAATACCCATCTAACAAAGAATTGTAGGACACAATATCAGGGGAGCACCCAAACCTGGGCATTGAATTCAAAATCTGTTCGGCAAATTTCACATTCCCTAATCTACAGAAAAAGGAGATGATCGAATTGAAAGAAGATGGATGAGGAGTGTACCCTTTGGAGAGCAAGTGGAAAAGCAATTTGGCGGAGAGTTCGCCGCAACCAGAGTTGATGAGAGAGTGCAGAAGCTTGTTGCAGGTGAAAGGGGTGGGGAAGCGGGAGATTCGTCGCAGGTGAGCCAAGAATTGGAGGGCTTCTTTGACCATGCGAAGATGGGATTGAATGGGAGAGATTGTTGAGGAAAGAGAAAGATTGAGGAAGCTTTTGGTTTAAGGGGTTTTGGCCTTAAACCCTAGCGGCACTTCGCAAGTTTCTGAAGCAAGGAAGGGATTTTGGTGGAAAAATGCATATTTCTAATAACTCCTTAGGTAAAATTGAGGTACTTCTCTCTCATCATTCAATGGTTAAAAACGATTAGCCACATAATTATGGTAGTCCCACCACATAATTTCTCCTATTTAAAAGATGATCTCATCCATATGGCTAGACCCATCTCAAATGGGATAGGCCCGTAATACTTTTCGAAATAAAGTTTTAAGTGCGGACAAGATAAATAGCAAATTTTGAAGTTTTATTTGAAAGAATAGCAAAAAAATTTCAAAATCATAAAAATAGTAAAACAATTTTTAAATTAAAAAATTCTAATTAACAAATATCCAAATTACCCTCACACACTAAAATTGATAAAACAAAGCATCACATGCTAAAACAAATTCAGAAAAGCACAAATACACTACACTATTACGCAAATACTACATTTAAATTGAACATCGTCAAACACCCCTTACTGGATAGCAGCTAAAATTCCCACCAAACTCCAAAATAATCTTTAATTTAATTAAAGTCAGCCATATCACAGAAAACAAAACTTTAACAAAAACCCACAAAACAACCTTGATACTCACTTAGATACTGTTGGCCAATTCTTATTATGGCCACATGACGACAATAGCGATGATATCAGATAAACGGAGGCAAAAAAGATATTGAGAAAAAACTAGGAGAGAGTGAATGAGAGAGGAAGATCCATGACACTTATCGATGCTACCCTCCGCAATGGGGGCAACAGTGTGAGGCAGTCGATGGATGTGGCGTAATGGCTTGGCTTGTGGTAAACCAAGCGGAATGACACGACGATGACGTTGCTTTTCACACGAAGGAGGAAGCTCGCGAAGGAAGGGAAGGGTGGCGGCTTTGTGCGACACTGTAGAAACTTAGGTTTCTTTATTTTTCTTTTTTTAATGTTATTTTAACTTACAAAAACGTAATTAAATATAACTTTTAAAATATATATATATATATATATATTTATTTATTTATTTATTTATTTATTTATTGGCGGCTATGTGGGTCATTGGTAACTTAAAACTTAGGTTTCTTTATTTTTATTTTTCTTTTTTAATGTTATTTTAACTCACAAAAACTTAATTAAATATATATAGAAGTAAAAATTTGGTTAAATAAAAACAAATCTAATATGCAACTAATAATTCAAATTCAAAATGGTTAAATAAAAACAAATCTAATATGCAACTAACAATTCAAATTCAAATGGTTAAATAAAAACAAATCTAATTTGCAACTAACAATTCAAATTCAAAAGGAGAAAAATATGGCACATTTATCTTCTAGATCGGTTAGGTTGAAATGGTGTAAGTAAATACACTGTATTTCTCATAAGAATTGATGCACGATTTTTCATAATTTCATAATTGATGATGCCAGTTACACTGTATTTCTATTTCTATTTCCAATTGATACACGGTTTTGCACTTACACGGTAACGGTTTTGCACTTACACGGTAATTTGAAACTTGTAATCTAACCACAGGGCAATTAGGAGATTTCAAAAATATCTGGCATGTGTGCGACATGCTTTTGCCAAAAATCTTATTAATTTCAAATTTTGCCAAAAATCAAGATAACTCCCTGAAATTTGTCCTTCCGTCCAATTTCTCAAATTTTAAAGGAAAATTTGATAAGATAGTAACAAATGAGAATTCGTTTGGATATATAGCAAAAGCAAAAAATAATAAGATTAATGGCAAATCATATCCAAGGCACATGGTGACATTTTGATAATACATGATTTGCTCTTAATTCGTTCCTATGTCCAAAATAATAAATACAGTGTAAGTATAGAGTTTGATTAATAACTGGGTGAAAAACTTGATTAATAGTTGGGATATAAATAGAGTGTAATTGGGAGCTTGAATAGATTTGGTTTCAAAACTGAAAACGATCCTCATTCATTAATATTTTCTCTCTTTTGGAATTCGAATTTATTTTTAATATTTAAATTAGATTCTGAAAACTACTCTACAAATTGATTCAAACTAAACCAGTATCTTCCTTATTTTTCTCCCTAAATTGATTCAAAGCTATGAGATTTAACTAATCTAGATTTTGTCTTTGTAAAGTAAAGTTAAATAGTTATTTTTCATCCATTCAAATTGAATTATGAATTTTGTTTTTGCTATTTGTTTTTAGAACCAAGTGGTGGGTTGGATAAAATAAAAATTTATCTTAATTTGGGTTTAATGTATGTTTGAGATGTAATAAATTAGATTGACAATATATCAAATTAAAATATTTTAGTTTTCAAAATTTTGAATGTAAATTTCATAATTTTTGGAAGTTTAATGTATTTCTTTTGATTTTGAATTTGTAGAGCCAAATTTAAGTTTATTGGAGAAATAATTATTTTATAAAAGATATGGAGAAAGATATTTAGATGTTTGGAATTGAAGATGTAAAAGAAAATTTTAAATGTCATTTTAACTCACAAAATGTTATATATATATATATATATTTAAAAATTTGTATTTAATTAAGTTTTTGTAAGTTAAAATAACATAAAAAAATAAAGAAAAATAAAGAAACCTAAGTTTTTACAGTGTCACACAACGATGCCCCCTTCTCTTCCTTCGCAAGCTTCCTCCGTGAAGAGCAATGTCGTCATCTGTGCCATTCCGCTCGACTGCAATTTACTACGAGCCATTCTGCCACACTCATCGATTGCCTCACACTGTTGTTTGTGCTGAGATGGCCTTCATCGCAGATGGTAGCATCAATAAGTGTCGTGGATCTTCCTCACTCATTCACTCTCGGCTAGTTTTTTCTTGATATCTTTTTCGCCTATGTTTATAGGGTTGTTTTGTGGGTTTTTATTAAAGTTTTGGTTTTCTGTGATATGGTTGGCTTCAATTAAATTAAGAATTGTTTTGGAGTTTGGTGGGAATTTTAGCTGCTAGAGCAAGGGGTGTTTGACGATGTTCAATTTAATTGTAAGGTAATAGTACATTGTATTTGTGTAATAGTGCAGACTTTTCTGAATTTGTTTTAGCGTGTTATGTTTGGTTTTATCAATTTTAGTGTGTATGGGTAGTTTAGATATTTGTTAATTAGAATTTTTAATTTTAAAAATTATTTTTCTATTTTTATGATTTTGAATTTTTTTTTTTGTTATTTTTCCAAATGAAACTTCAAAATTTGCTATTTGTTTTGTCGGTCTAATTTTAAAACATTTTATAACAAAGACAAAATGATAAAATATCAAAATTCATCGTATTATATGATTGTTTCTTACAAAAAAAATATTATATAAAAAATTAAGAAAATGCCACCAAGAAACTATATAACAGTGATATTTTATTTAAAAAGTGTCATCCTCCAAACTTTCTTTGAAGCAAAATCGTCAATCAATTCTTTATAGTCAACTCTCTCCAAATTATTATTCTTAATTTCTATCAATGCTACCCCATTAAGCATGATATTATAGAGCACATATAAGTCTTCACCAACTTCAATTTAGAAAAGTTTCTTTCTGCAATTGTCACAGGAATAGTCAACAAAATTCTATATACGATAATAACATCAAGAAAAATATTACATTTCAAAAACTTCAAAATATCTAGTGGTGCCATTTTTACGGTAGACAAGAACTCTCTTAGTAACTTCAACTCCACATACAATTCATTTCTATCAATATCTAATTTTTCATTATTCTAAAAGCAGACTCAAAATAAGTACAATGGGACAACAAACTTGCATAATCTAGTGACTGCAACTTATGAGAAGTAAACAAAAAGTAAATTTTTTTTCATAGTCTTGGTATTGTTCAAACCTCCTATTAAGAGAAACAATAGCTTGATCAATAATATATAAGAAATAATTAACTCTAAAGGACTCCTCTGGAGACCATATTTTGGATTTTATTTAAATTCTCATAAAAAATTCCTTTTAATTTCATTTTTTGAAAAAAAAAAAAGGGATCAATGGTCAATTCCATGACAATATTCTTAGCAACACTCAAATCATTCTCAAAGTCATTCACTACAACAATTTTGGCTTTAGATATTAGTTGACATTTTACAAACGATAACAGATTGACTCTATGATGTCAGTTTTGCAAAAACACACCTATTTTGAAGGAAATATTTTCTCTATGTTTTGCTCAAAAAAAGAAATTAATCCCTTTATTTTTTCCATAGCAACATCGATAAACATATCCTTGGATTGTAAGTATTTGATAACCACATTAACCACACATAATATATCAAACCAAATAATAATAGCAACCAAAAACTCACAATCACCAAGTTCTGGTATCATTCACATTAAAAAATCCTAACTCAATAGTAATAGGACTGAATAACATATCAATACATCTGATTAGTTCTTAGTGGCTCACATCTGGAGTACAATTAAGTATGACGGAAAAAAACTTTGTTTACTTAATACTTCATTTTGAATTATAGGACCAAGATAATGAAAATAAATTTCATCATTTTTAATACGTCGAACACGCTCTTGAATAATAGGATCAAATTCACATAACAATTCAATTAAGCCCAAAAAATTTTCATTACTTTTTTTATATAATCTGTCACTAGTACACGAAATGCTAAGTTATATTTTGCATGGTATTTCATAGTAGAAATAATTCTAAACAATACATTTTCTAGTGATCCTTTTCTTTTTCAAGTTGTTCTAGTGTCACTTTGTCAATAGTCTCATTCTTTTGGAATCTAAGATGCAAATCATACCAAGTTGCCATATTCTTAAAATGTTTCATACTATTCTCATATGTAGAGTCTTGTACTAACATGTGTCCAATCATTAAAACCATCAGTAGCTAATTTTCCCTTTCCAAGCCTTTTGCTATAAAAATTACAACAAAAACAAAAAATTCAATCAAGCTCTTTTGAATAAACACTATCATATAGAATGTAGAAGAAAAGTGCTTTAACAATTTATTTTTAGGGTCTTTCTCTATAGATAAGTCTCTTTGAGATTGAGCTAACTCTTTCTAGTCTCCTTTTTTTTTTACGTTTTTCACATTCGGGATCATACTTTCTAATTTCAGGACCCATGATCGAATTCTTAAAAAAATAAACCAAGTGAGAGATTGAAAAACAAAAGGATAGAAAAAACCTAAAAAATAATTGTTTGAAACATTAGTCATCAATCAATCAAAGATTCAAAAACTTCAAGAGCCTTAGTCATCCATTTTATCTCCCAATTAAAAAATTAACCTTCAATTAAAAATCTCACACAAACAAAATATATGAGGATATTGGTAAATTTTAATACCAAAAATAAAAAGCAAGCCCGTAAATCTACCAACAAATTTAATTAAAAAAAAAAAAAAATATTTAACCTTCAAGACCACCAAATTGGAGAAGAAACAATCTTCAAATTCTCACAATCTCCAAATTTAAACTTCAATACAATTAATAGAAGTAGACAGTAGTAGTGGGTAGGAGCATTCTTTATTGGGTTTTAGAGGATTTTATCACATATTACTAGTTGAGTTTAGTATAATTCATGAAAGATTGAAACTAGAATGGAATAAATAAGTTTTTTTTTTTTTTCTCGTCAAACCCCATAAATTTGGTGTTTTTTTTAGTGATAGTTGATTACAATTGAATTTCTAAGATGATAAGGAAGAAAATTAAAAAGTTTAATGTTTATTTTGGCCATGAGAATTGACAAAAGGAGAAATTGGAAGAGTTTTTCTTGGTTGAAGAGGAGAGAGAAATGAAGAAGTGAGGAATTGAAAAGACAAAACTTAGTTGATGTAGGCTCCTTAGTTGATGTATTACATTTTTTACTATTTCTAGATATTTGATGACTAGTGCCTGAGATAAAGTAGAGGGAATTTTGGAAAAGCTCAATCAAGTCTATTTGAGTTTTTGAGTTTTGAATGACAGGAGATAAAAAGTTCTGGCCTCTGAAATTCTTAATGATAGGATGTGTATGAATATATGTGGGGATAGGTGCCCGATGTATTTAGAAGTTAACGAGGTTGGAGTCAGAGTTTGCACACCTGATGTTCTTTTTGTTCATTACTTGAATTGTGTCTTTTTCTTTATTTCTGTTTGTTCGGGATTAACAATTTTCTAAGTTTGGGTGATGAAAAGTACTCGAAATGTGCTTTATGTTACTCCTATTTTAGGAATTTTTATGGTTACAAGAGATATTTAGCACGTTAATATGAAGTTTTGCAGGAATATCGAGTTGCGGCGAGACGCTCTCCAATGCTGCAGCAAATCCATACTTTTTAAAATTTTGATTTATTCAGACATTTGGGGATCATCAAAGGTTGGAGGAGGTGCAGATCGATCAGCATTGGAGAGGATTGAAGGGAGACGAAGCCGGAGAGGACGATGGAGAGCTTGAGGTCAAAGGATGAAAGCAGATCGATCGACTTACGCGGCATCGGTGTTGTTTGTGAACATTCCTTCCCTTTTCTTTCAATTTTCTATAAGAATGGTTGTTGTAATGTTCATCTCTATTGATCTAATCATGCGTAGCTAAGTTATTTACCTAGGTTGTTGAGGAGATTTTGAAACTTTAAATGACAATATATTGATTTTGGGATTGAATTCCTTATAATTGCATTTCAATTTCTCTATGGTTTATACAATTAATTGATTGGCCATTGATAAATTGTTTCTAGGCTTGTTCTCTGCTCGAGAGAGGGGGAAGGAATTGTGATTTGAATCTTGGTTAATTTGTGCTTGCTAGTGATAAATTGGTTGAGAGAATTGTAATTAGAAATTCATAATGCTGTGTTTATTCACCTAATTGCATGTGAATGAGTTAGGAGTTAAACATTAGGATGGATTGAGTTTGAGAGAGGAAATCCTGAAGTTAGAGTACTAGGTTCATGCAAATATAGTTTGTTTCATCCTTTATTCAATATTAGATAAACAAGTCAAAATTGAATCAACATCCTCGGTTGTGTGCCTCTGATATCTAGTAGTTTAATTAATTTAATTTAAAATTAGAAACTTTAAAATCGTTGTCATTTGCCTATATAAAGTCCGCTAGTAATTAACAATAGCGAGAGAATATTATAGTCCAATCTCTGAAGATGATACCTGGTGTAAACAGGATAATTATTACTTTGACGCGTGTATTTACGCTAGTGTCACTGCCTACCACACTTGGTTTTGTAGTTGATTTTCTTGTTGACATTTGAGTATGGAGAGGATCTAGAGATCTAAACTTATGCAACCCTGGTGGGAGGAATATGGAGCAACTGTATTACATGTGTATGACATACCTATTGCACCTCCCACCTCGTCCTAGACATAAAAGATGTGTTAGGGGGAAGAAATTATACTAGAGGAGCAGTAGTCTCCAGTTGTTTACATGAGGAGGTTTACCACAACATCGAAGACATGACTCTTATCATTTAAACACAAGATGGTGTTGTTCCTTCCACCCATATGGCCATGATGTTGATTCCTAGTTCACAAGATTATGAATTCTCATATTGGTCTCTTGTCATCATATGCTCACAAACATAAATGTGGATGTAGAAATAATGAACAATATTTGTGTTGGGAAAAACCTTCCACTTTTACCGGAGGAATAAGCAAAAAAATAATAGAGAAATTAAAAGAAAACAATAAATCTAGAAACACAAAAATTAACGTGAAAAACTCCCAACTCGAAGAAAAACCACGGACCAAAAAAAATCCACTATGTGAAAAATTTGTTACAATCACACAGAAAAATTCTCTCTCCCGATCCCAATTACAAGAGTACTCTCTCAAAGCTTCTATACTACTCACACTTTTTTCTCACTCTCAAATTAGAGAATACAAAATAAATTTAAATAGAGTTAACACACTAAGCTTAAGCTTAAAGTGTTTCTAACTGGAACAACTTGAAACTAGAGGCATAGGCTCCTTTTATAGACTTGGAGTTCATCCCCATTTTTCAATTTCACCGATGTGGGACAACTGCACTTCTAACATTTTGCCAAAAATCCAACAATTTGCATACTACAAGGTAGAGGAACTAGAGGAATGAGATTAGACATCGAGGGTATGTTGTTGATAACTAGCTCGTAATCAACAAAGTTTCCCTTGTGGCACATATTAAGTTACCATGTACATAATGACATTTTATTTTTCTTAAATGTGAAGTGAATTGTTATACTTATTAATGCAACAAGAAATGAAGTTAGTATGTATGTATATATATATATATATTACTATAAACAGAAAAAATGTCAAACTATTTACAAATATAGAAAAAATTTCACTATCTATAGCGGTAGACTATGATAGAATTCTATCTTTGTCTATCGCTCAAGTGACAGCGATAAAATTCTATTGCGGTCTATCGCTGATAGACAACAAAATTTTTCTATATTTGTAAATAGTTTGACTCATTTTTCTATATTTGAAAACAACCTTATATATACACGTGCTTATTAATTTGTAAAAGATAAGTTGAAAAAATAAGTTCAAGAAATGAAAATTGAAAATATATATGTTCTTATGAAATAAAAATAATTAAACAAAAACAAGTTGCTATTTCTAAAAATGTGAATATTTGTACTTAAAAAATTCATTTTTGTTTAAAAAAAAAACTTGTTTTAGGATTCAAATGAAATCGTTAGTGAAAACAAAAACCGGAAAGAAAAAAATAGGGTTGGTTGCAAATATAGTAATGAGGTCCAAACTAATTGCAAATATAAAAAAAAAACTATAGATATAATAAAATTTTCAAATGATCAAGATCCATTAATCTCATTTCATCCATCTAGTCACAATAAACGCTTGACTTTTTTCATCGATTGTGAGCCTATTTAAATTGACTAAAGAAATTTTTTTTTTTTTTTAAAAAGTCATTTTTATTTTAACTCTTTTGATAAAAAAAACTTTTAAAAATACACTTTAAAAGTGTTTCGAAAGCTATTTTGAGTAGTTGTCAAACACTCTAACTTTTTCAAAATGACTTATTTTCAAAATTTAACATTTGAAAAGTTAAATCGAACACATCCTTTTATTAATTTACCGCGCTCCTTTTCTGCAGCGCAATCAAACAAATCATTTTTTTCCATGCATCATTGATTTCTTTCTCGCCGTTCATTGTTGATTCCCCTTAATTTTTTTCTCCTTTAAAGGTCTTCTGTTTAGGCGTATTAGTACATATAAGTCATTTCTTCTTGTATTTCTCATTTTTTTCCTCATAATTTCTCCTTGCATTGTTTGCTAATTCAACAAACCCTACTCTAATTTACTATTTTATTTGTAGATTTAATTTTCAACAGTTTCGTGAATTTGTGCTACTTAATATTTTCCCTATTTTCTGTAAATGAAATATTAGTATGTTCAGTTGCTGTTTTCTTTCTTTGTTTTTTTTTTTTCTAAGCGTCGATAGAAACTATAACGACCCGAGTTTAGGAGGGGGACATGAATGAATCGAGATCACATTCGAATGAGAGGGATCCTGAGGACATGAAAGTATAGTTAAGAAAGGCTTAAAAGAAGTGAAAGTTACTACCTATACTAACAAAGTGTATCTTCTTTTTCGGTGGCTCAATCATAAGAACTCCAAAGTTAAGAGTGCTTAGCTTGGGTCACTCCTATGTTGGATGACTTCATGGGAATTTTCCTAGGATGCATGTGAGTGAGGACAAAACATGCTAAAAGGACTCGTGTTGGTTTGTGGGACAACTTTCACTCTTAGAAGCACTCAAGACAGACAAGGATGACATTGCTAGGTCACAGGGGATTGCTGGAGATATTAGGTGCCAAATCTAGATTCTGAATTCTGGGTCTGGGGCGTTACAGAAACACATGATACTTGTGTTATCAATAAACACTAATATGTATTTGTACATATGATACTGTGTTACTACTTCTTTATATTTGTGTTATTCAACAAATAATTGTTTGTGTACTTTTTTTCTACACATGATAGATTTTATTTAGTCGGTGATAGATTATACCTTCTAATGCTTTTGTTGTGATAGAAATAACTATCATTAATAGGAGTCTATCATTAATAGACTTTATCATAAAATATGTAGTCAACTACTATTTGTGATAGACTTGTAAAACTTGTGTTGTGATAGAAGTCTCTCCACTGCTATCATTGATAGACTTCTAATACTTGCATTGTGACAAAAGTCTACCACTCTGACAGATTTGTCATACTTGTGTTGTGATAGAAGTATATCATTAATAGACTTCAATCACGACAAAGCATGTAATCTATCAGTGATAAACTATCATCATTGATAGACCTTGTAACAGAGTCAAACTAAATGGTTGTACTTGAAGCATATTAGTAATGAATTTTATCACCAATAGAATTCTAGCACTGATATGCTTCATTCTCGGGTGTATTCTGAATTTGCTTCGTAACAATTATTGATAAATACATGGCAAGTCAACAAGTAAAATAAGTGATCAATGATAGACTTTTATTAGTGATATGTATACATGACAAGTTGACTAGTTACTATATAGAAGTCTAACTAATAAAGTGATATTCTTGTATAAAATAATAACAAAGTACCAAAGTCTATCAGTGGTAGAATTTAATATTTGCGTATGGTATATCACTGATAGACTGACATCACATGTGAATATCAGTCCATCACAAATAAATTAAACTATGATAAAGGTAGGAGTTAATTATTGCTGAAGGAATTGAATTCCTTAGCGGAAGCGCGTGAACGCAAATGCTAATGAATTTCATTTGGAAACTCGAAAAAATAGAGAAATAAACACAAAACAATAGGATAAACATTATCAATTTTACAGCATGCTTTAAGGAAGAAACCAACAAACCTTTTGAAGACAGTCTTGCAAGGTTTCTTTTCTCCACAGTATGAACTCTCACAAACTCCACGAACAACAACGAACACTTCCCAAGTACACGTACTGAGAACACCACCACTGGGACTTCCTTGCTATTCTCAAGATAAGAACCAAATAGTGGTGGGATCTTTAATATATTTGATTTTTGGAGATGATTCTATACTACAATTTGGGAGTTATTCTCTTTTTAATTAATTTTAGGGAAATTTTAAAAAAATGTCAAACGATTTATAGAATATAACAAAAAAATACTGATAGACATTGATAGACTTCTATCAGCATCTATCAGTGATGGACTTCTATCATTTCTATCACTGATAGACCTTGATAGACTTCTATCAGCGTCTATCACAACTATCTAAAAATTTTGCTATTTTGTATAAATATTTTATGTTATTTTTCTATTCTAAAAAATTTTCCTTAATTTTAATTAAATTATTTATTAAATCATATTTAATATATAATTAAATAAATAAAAATTAATTAATTAATTAATTAAATATCACATATTTAATTTAATTTGAATCATATTCAAATAATATTCTCTCACACAATCTATAGTTTAATATGAATCTTATTCATATAATTAATATTTGAATCTTATTCAAATATTTATCTTTCTCATAAAGTATAATTTTGAATCTCATTCAAAATTAACTTTATATGATAATGTATTTATATACATTATATTAATTGTATCTGATACAATTAATTTTCTCATTTAATTTGAACAGTTCAAATTAATCAAAAAAATTTGATTCTTATTTAACCCTTAATAAACTCGCAAGGGGACCTAATAGACATACATATTAGAAACTCCAATGATATGAGATTAATTAGTTAAACTCTTTAATTAAATTAATCAATATTCATTAACTACATGTCAACCCACTAAAGACCCACAACTACACTCTTTGCACTGTAGATATATTTTTGTGTCCATGGATGTAACTAATCAGCAGTAAGTCAACCATTCACAAATTGCTCATAACTACAGTTGGGTCAAAATACCGTTTTATCCCTGTAGTTATATCAAACTCCTTAAGCACCACTGATCCCTCTAATGAATAAACAAATTATAGTCTAACTATAAACTAATCCCTTTTGGGCCAGTGAAAAGGTGAGGCCTCATTGTTCAATACCTGGAATCCGCCCTTAAGGGAGCAATTTATCTACTTACCCTAAAACGGGAAGGAGTGAATTCCATCTTGTATAGTTATGTTCCCAGCTCCCTACCCAGAAAAATCCCCAAAATGGCAAACTTGTTTAGTCGACGAATTTGGCCACTCTCACCCATACAGATCAAAGGATTGCCCTTATAGACAGGAGCTCATAACTCACTCAGGATTAAGGTCGACTCACCTATGGTCATCATATGAAATGTTAATTTCTTCAATTAACGGTGCTATAAAGAGAAATTAAACATTTCGCGGTCCGGTCTTATACAAACTCTTTGCATAGGATAACTCCACTCACATGTCTCCACATGAACGATTAATATCATATCATTTGTAACACTATACAACTTTTGTAACAATTACAAAGTGGACCGTATCCGTAGTGACACCAAGATAAGACACCCAACTTTATCCCTATACTAAAGACCATTTAGGTTGTTAATTAAATATGATCCACCTATATATCAACCACATACATGTTTAAGTTATATAAAATAATCTCGGATCTTAGTTTATTGGATTGAGTTAATGCAATCTATAAGTCGAATAAAACAACTCATTATTTTTATTGAATAAATAATTTGTACATACAAAATTACAAATTACGAGAACTCAAAAAATTTAGGACATCAGTCCCAACAATTGCAGTATGATTGACTTATTTATTACAAGCAAAACTTAAACAACATGTTTTTCGACATGTCTTATACAACATGCTATGACATTATATTGCGACAGACAAAAAAATCTGCATAATATTTTTTTCTTATCTGTCAATATTTTTATGCAGATTTCGTGGCTTGTTGTATTTTTCCTAGAGAGATGATTTATTCTTTCTCTGAAGATCCTCTCAAAGCTACCTATATATATATATATATATATATATATATATATATATATATATATATATATATATATTGTGGTTTTATTCATATTTAGGGTGGGTTGTTTTGAAGGATTCTTCGAAGCCAATTGTCTTGTGCATTTTCTCTTGAACCACAAGTGTCTCAATCTTTCATTGAAGAAAATTGTATTGTTGTAGATCATGAGACTTACCCTAGATTGTGGTGGTTTATTTTTCAACAACTTGAGAAGAAATTCTCAAACTTAAGAGGAGCCTAAGTTTACCAAGTAGAGTGTCTTCATTTAAAGGTGAAAAGATAAACATCTTGGTGAGAGGGAGTCTCACACTTTGGGGGAGCCTAAGTGATCATTCACTAAAATGAAGGAATTGAATTCCTAGCGGAAGCGATTTATCGCATTGTAGTTTCAATTACTCAATTATGAAACTTAAAGAAACAGAGAAAAAAGAATAAAATAGGATAAACTAGCATGCAATTTAAAGAAGAGAAAACTTAAAGGAAGAAGAAGTTGCTTACCCTTGATGAATCTTCTTCACAAAAGCCTTCTACAAATGGATAAGGACACTACCACCAAGGAGCACTCACTATTCTCAAGGTTATCAAAATCCATGGAGAGTGGTCTCCATTCGTCTATTTAAAGGGAGGAAGAAGAATAAGTTATCTTTTCATTAGAGAGAAATTATGGAGAGAGTTAGTGGGGAGGACTTATGGAGGAAAAACAAACTCCACACCATGTTCATAATAACTCCCAAATGGGAGTTATTATTTTCTTTAATTTAATTTATATTTTATTTAAATTAAATTAAATTATATATATATATATTAAATCTCATTTAATATATAATAATAATCAGTTACTAATTAACCAATTTCTCTCACATAACCTATAGTTTAATATGAATGATATTCACATTATTTTTAACCTATAGTTTTATATGAATCTCATTCATATAATATTTAATATTTGAATCTTATTCAAATATTTCTCTCATGTATATTATAAAGTTTAATTTTTACATTTCATATAAAAATCTACTTTATATTATAATGTAGTAATATACATTATTTAATTGTATCTCATACAATTAATTCCCTTAACATAATTTAAACAATTCAAATTAAACCAAGACAACTGACTGTCATCTTATCCTATATGAGCTAGCAAGTGGACCTAATGGACCTATTAGTTTGAAGCTCCAATGGTACGAGATTAATTAATTAAACTCTTTAATTAAATTAATTAACATTCATTAACTGTCGGTCATTCCACTAAAGATCGACAGCTGCACTCTTCTTACTGTAGATATATTTCTATGTCCACAAATATAATCAATCAATAGCGAGTCGACCCTTCACAAATTGCTCGTAACAACAGCTAGGTCAAATTACCGCTTTACCCCTGTGTTACCTCTAACTCCTTAAGTACCACTGATCCCTTTAATGAACAATTTAGTCATAGTACAACTATGAGCTAGACCCCTCCCTGGCCAGTGAGAGAGTGAGGTGCCTCATTGTTTAAGACCCGGTATTAGCTCTTAAGGGAGCAATTCATAAGACATGAATTCTTTCTTATACAGTTGAGTTCCCAACTGCCTGCTCGGACAAATCCTCAAAGTGGTAGGCTTATTGAGTCGGCAAACCTGATCACTCTCACCCATACAAATTAAAGGATTGCCCTCACAAGCAGAAGTTCACAGTTGACTCAGGATTAAGGTCGAGTCACCTATGATCATCCTAGTGAAATGTAAGTCTCATTAAGTAACAGTGTTAATACGGGAGACTAATCATTTCGCGGTCTGGTCTTATATATGTCTCACATATATAGGATACCCCCACTCACATGTCTCCACATCAACATTTAGGATCTAAACGTTTGTGACACTTTACAACACTTGTAACAATCACAATGTGGGCCGTATCCGTAGTGTTACTAGGATAAGGTACCCAGCCTTATCCATCTACTACAAACCGTTTAGGTTATCACTTAAATACGATCCACTCGTATGTCTCTACATACGTGTTTAAGTTACTAATAATAACCTAGGATCTTAGTTTATTGGTTTTTGGGTTAGTGCAACTAAATGTCAAAAAAAAATAACAATTATTTTATTAAATAAATAATTTGATTTATACAATACAAGTTTACAAAATATAAGACCACGAGGTTTAGGGCATCAACCCCAACATAAAATTCTTGTACTTAAGGGGAGCTTAAGTATGTTGAAGGTGAGAGGATCTCACACTTAGGGGAACCTAAGATTCATTGAGAGGGAGTCACACAGTTAGGGTCGTTCTCTAAGTTAGGCTATTCGAGTGTCATTGTAATTGCCGCCTATTTTCAGATAAGTACATTGTTGTAATTGCTTGACTTTATATTGGTGAAAATATCTTTCCACGAGCACACTACCCCATGGACCTAGGTGGTATTGCACCGAACTGGGTTAACAAACTTTGTGTTACTTGTTTTTTTAGTTTCCTGCGTTTATCATTGATGTTCTTGGAAATGTTGTAACATCGTGTGTTACAAATTCTATCATGTATTAAATAACCTTTATTTCAAGTAATATGTGAATTAAAAAAATAAATACAAAGGAAAACTTACTTGCCAGGTGTACTATATTTTTATAATATTTGGTATATATTTGTAAGTAGTCCGGCCGGTTCTATCATTTATGATAATTACTATAAAAAGAAATATGAGAGAAGGAAAAAAAAAGTATTAGATTATGGTCTCTGGTTGTTGTACATTAAGACCAAACTTGTCTCTTGGAGAGATGGTCTCTATCTAGTATAATAAGATCGATTCTTCAAGAAATGACGTTATTAAAAAATGAAAGTTCAGAGATATATTATATATTTTAATTTAGTGAATTACTACAAGAAATTTACACACAAACTACATTATTACTTAACAAACACTTTTGGGCGCTGAACTTTCACAGGAGTTAAAATTGCTGAACTTTTATAGAGTTAAAATTTAATCCCTAAACTTTCATAGGAGTAACGATTTAACTTTAGTTTATAACGATTTAGTCATTGTACTTTTAAATTTTCGTAACAACTTCTTACTTGAACTTTAATATTTAATGATTTAGTCGTTGTGCTTTCAAATTTATAACAATTTAGTCTCTACACTAATAAATCTCATCAAATTAACTGTCAATTTTTATTACATAACAACTTAGTTGTCACACCCCCCTCCCAGATTACCTTCTGAAAACTCAAGAGAGGATGTGAGAACAACAAATGCCAATCCTCTTGTGACATCTACTATTCACCTTTACTTGCGGAACCTTATACATAACTTCAAAATTAACAACTTGAATATTACTTTTATTCAACAAGTAACTCAGATGTTTTAAATAGAATTTTAACAAGACTCAATTCTAGTTCAACATCCAGAACTTGATTGAAATGGGATTCACTAACACAACCCTGAACCTTAAGATATTGAAACTATTCAAGAGCAACAAATCCTGTGGCAGACTTCAACCTCGAGTGGCAAAAGAAACTCCTTTGGTACTTGTGAAAGAAAACATAAAAGAAAAGAATGAGCTAGAAGCCCAGTGAGTGGTAAAATAACATAGGGTTCCTCACAACTTTTTTTAATAAATAAGCTCAAACATCAACAAATCATAATGAGGTACTACCTAAACCTCAATCTTGGTTAACCCTATAACGTATTTGTTCCCTGTTGTTTCTACAAACACAACAAACAATCATAACCCTTATGTGTACATAGACCTACCTCTCATGGGCTCAGAAGCTAGACCCATCGATCCTCTAACCATCCCACACGAGATTCTACCCACAGACTAAAAAACTAGGTCATATGACCCTTTGACCATCCTGTGTGAAGTTCCACCACAGACTCAAAATCTAGATTTGAAGATCCTCTGACTATCCTGAGCGGTTTATCTTTTACCACCATAGACACTACATTAACGTATATGGAATCATAAAAAACATTTAAGGGAAAAAGCACTCACAATCAACCGAGCTTTCTTTTTGAGTTCCTGGATTCTCTAATTCCCAAATATCTTGAAATTAAGTTGATAATTCTCTGATTAACCCTCAAATGGTCATAATCCAAATTAACCCTTACCTATAACCAATTTTACTTAAACTTTCCCAAAGAACTCTAATTTATCTCAACTTAGGGTTTACTTGTAATTAAGTCCCTTAATTTCCTTATTTCCCCCAAACTAATCCAGTTAAAGCTTAAATATCTTAATGATACCAATTAGTGAAGGGAATTGAATCCCGGCGGAAGCGTGTGATCGCGTTCTTTGATTTCTTGAAAGAATTAAAAATACAAATAAACAAGAAAATGTTAAACACCATACCTTTGTCGATCCACAAATACAAAAAAAATTTCTCCTCGAATCGGTAGTCTTCTCCTTGAATTCTTCTAATTCTACGAGATGTTTCTTGCTATGACTTTGGCAAGGATCCGATTAGTGGGAACCGCTTCTTGAAAGAATAGAGGGAATGGGGAAGAATTTCCTTAGACCTTTTCTAAGAAAATTGGGAGAAGAGTTTTCGAGTAATTGTAGAGAATATTCTTATAGAGAGAGTGTGTTCGGTATAGAGTAGAGTGTGCAGGGTGTCTATGAGGGCTCCCAAGGGCCGTATTTATAGAACTCTATGGGTTACTCCTAATCTTATTAGGACAACCTTTTGCAGAGATTTTTAAATTAAATATTTAATAATATCTAATATTATTAAATATCTACCCAAATAATGTCTCATATTAAATGGTTTAAAATATTTATATTATATTTAAATATTTATCTCTTGCGGAATCTTTAATTTGAATCTCATCCAAATTAAATAATTAATTATTTGAATCCAATTCAAATTAATCAATTCTCTCTCCAATTATTTAATTCAAATCTTATTTAAATTAAATAACTTTATTATATGGATCTCATCCAAATAATTTAATTATTTGAATCATATTCAAATAAATTAATTCTTGACTTTGACTCGGAATTATTGGGAAGCTTATAAGTTGATTTTGAACTCGGGAACTTGACTGTGACTTGGTCCCGAGCGTATCTACTTCTTCCAATATCGTATCTCTCTTAAGTACAATATTTGAATTCTTTGTCAAATTCTAAAAACAAAAACAAGTTTTTAAAAGCTATTTTTTTTTTAGTTTTCAAATTTTGGCTTGGTTTTTTAAATCATTGATAAAAAGTAGATAAAAAGGAATAAATTTGAAGGTGGAAGTTGTGTCTATAGGCTTAATTTTCAAAAACAAAAACAAAAAACAAAATAGTTACAAAATGGGGTCTAAATTAAGTTTTTACAATTTTTTTTTTAAATGAAATATTTACAAGTTGAATAAATTAAAATTCTAAAATTCTATAAGCAAATCAATTTTGACTCTTAGTCATAATTATTGCTATTCTCACTTGATTTCATTTAAAATTAACCCAAAATTGCTTAAATAACATCTATTCATTTCTATAGTTCTACCAAAGTAGCAAAAGAAAAAAAAAAAAAAAACATGCAATTCTTAGTAAATACATTAACAGAGGAAGAAAATGAGATGAAAAAACGTCCGTATTAATGGAATCTAATATTACACTATCATTCAATCATCTCCCTATAATTTTGCATTAATTCCTACATTATTTAAAGAAGCCTTACACGGTGAGAATTATGGATTAATTAATGATTTTAAAACAGAATCTCAACAAAGGCCTAGTTCTTTTACTTTCATTTTTATTCTTATTTTCTTCTTTGAACATATTCATTTTGGTTGTTTCTTAATCAAGTAATGATTTAGCTAACTCATTTGGATCCAATACATGCTCACATCAGCAAACATTATTACACATTTTAATGTGGCACATCCTTTTTAGTTCTGAATGCTAGCTAAATGTAAAGTAATGGTTTTTTGTACAATGTCAAAAAGGTTATGATGTCGTGGGATCCTTCGAATTGTAATTACAACCTCTAGTAAATGGGTTTAAAATAGACTCTAAAAGATCCTCTTTCACCAAGTAGTGTAAATTTCTCTCATTTTAAAATAGCTCCAGTAGTTAATTTATGTTAAATCTGATTGCTCAAGCAGATGTACCTTTTGATTATGGTATATATTGTTAGATTCGAACATAGAACTATTTTATTTGTTTGCTATATCTTAACTAGGTGTTTATATTGAATTATTATAGTGGATTGGTCATTCATTGATAGATAAACAAATAAACAAATAAATAATACTTTTCTTAAAAGTTTGAAGGTAAATGAATTGATACAATAAATGTGAAGAAATTCAGTTACAAGTTTGCAAACGCTCTTTTGACTTAAATCACATATATATTCAATCAAAAGATCAAAAGTACTTCAAATTCTTGTAAGCATTGATATCAAAATAATAAAAAATAAAAAATAGAAAACACTTGAACTTTTTTCAAGGTAGAACAATAATGGACAACAATTAATTTGATCCATACACCCAATAAGGCCAAATTACCCTCTTTCAATCAGGGCATACGAAGCATTTTCCAACGATGAATAAGAACATGTTGACGAGCATTATTCACCACATAAAGCCCTTCTTGTTTGGCTATCCAAACACATTTTAGATTGGGACAGAATTGATCAATGAAAGTTTCATCAACATAAAATGCATCAAACTCCCTAAATCCTCTTTCCCATTCCAATCTGCAATGGAATAAGGTTGTTCCCAAAAAATTCCTTCTGAATGACCACCTTTGTTTTTCATCCGGAAGAAGTATATTTAACCCTAAATCATCATCTTTCGACCAACAATGGCTATCCAATATATACATTTTCAACTCGTTGTGAATTTCTACATGAAATTTTGGGATATAAATAAGAGATCTATTTGGTCGTCTTATTGCCCTTCCGACCGTTGGTCGAGATGCGATAAGTAAGAGGCATAACAATAATAATACGAGTTGATGCATGGGTTTAATTTTTTCTTGAAACAAAAAAACCCAAGTAGTAAAGTGCTTCTTTGGGTTTCCTCCCAATTTCTAAAGGATACAAGATTCAATGTTTTTGTGATGATCTATGCATGTGTGTTTATTTATATATACAAGTTTTTGAGATGGAAAAAGCTTAAAATAGTAAATTTGTTGAGAAATTTAAGGAAAATGTGCCATAATTATTGAAAGTTTTTTTTTACTACGTTATTGGTGGTTGTTTTTTTTATGCATTTTGGATAGAATGTAAAAAATGGATTGTCTAAAAATCTAATGATGAGATATGCTTGACTGATCTGTGCTTTTGGAGACTTTATAAAATTAGAAAAGCCAGCATGAGGGAAATTAAAATTAGAATAGAAATATAAAAAATTTAAACACTCTTTTTCCTTTTTTTAAGGTAAAAAATATAACATTTTAAAATGTGGTTAGAGGGTAGAGATTTCAACCTTCTTCTAGAATAATGTTTACTAAATGTATTTGAAGTGTACATAGAAGTATACCTCACTGTTTGATCAACTTAACAAAGGAATTACTCTCTTTGTATAGGGTGTGTTTTTGTGACAATAAATGACCATTTACAAATCTCATCATAATTTGGCCACCTTTCCTTCAGTTCATTTTCTAATGCAGTCCTTTTTTTCTTGCCCTTTTGTGTAATTATGGATTCTCCAAAACCATTTTTCCTTTTTCATCTCAACACCAAACAAACCTTAAATGTGCTTATTGTATTTGAATACATTACTGTATTGTAATCGTTATCTTTATTATATTATACTCGCCACTAGCTTTAGGACAAATGGAAGATTGCTGTTTTATTCAATATTTAATCTTGTGTAACTCAATCTAATAAACTAAGATCTAAGGTTATATAATATATCTTGAACAGTATGTGGTAGACATACAAGTAGATCGTATTCAAGAAATAACCTAAAAGGTCTGCAATATATGAAAAATGTTGGGTGTCTTATCCTTGTGACACTGCGGATACGACCCACTTTGTAAATGTTATAAGACTTGTAAGTGTTACAATCCAAATCGTTCATGTGCAGACATGCGAGTGGGGTATCCTATACAAAGAATTTGTATAAGACCGGACCACCAAAGAGTTTAATTAATTAATCTCAAGTCCTTGAAGCTTCTAATATGTAGGTCCATTAGGCCCCCTACTAGCTCATCAAAGGTAAAACAAGAATTTATTAATCTTGAAAATTTTGATTGTTCAAATTAAATAAGGGAATGTGCATTAATTATATAAGATACAATTAATATAATGTATAGAGATACATTATAATATAAAGTTAATTTTGAATTAGATTTAAAATTAAAATTTATTATTTAAGAGTAGTTATGTTTGAATAAGATTCAATATTAAATTAATATAAATAAAATTCAATATTATAGGAGAATTGTATGTTAATTGTATAAGATACAATTAATATAACTTATATAGATACATTATATTATAAAGTTAATTTTGAATAAGATTCAAAATTAAAACTATATGAGAGAATAATATATTGGGATAAAATTTAAATATTAAATAATATGAATAAGATTCATATTATAACTATAGATTAAATTTAATAGGAATGATATTCATATTTAAACTATAGATTATGAGAGAGAAATACATTTGAAGATGATTCAAATGTAATATTAATTAAATATATGATGTTTTATTAATTAATATTAATTAATTAAATTAATTAAATTAATTAATATTACTTTAATTTAATTTAATTAAATGTTCATTTAATTTAAGTAAAGTTAAATTTTAACTCCCCTACAGTTAAGGGGAGTTAATGAGAGTTAAGGGAGTTAATACGTGATTAACTCTCCGCTCTCCCTCTTTCTTGAAATTTTATAGAAGAACATAATATTGTTCTTTCCTTCTTTCAATATCCAACTTAAGATTCTCTCTCAATCTTTTTCATCACTCACACAAAAATTGTAGAGAAAGAGTTTCTCTGTAAAGTAGAAAAGAATTTCCCTTTAGTATTCGAAAAGAAGGTTTGCACAAACCTTATCCTTGCCAGAGAATAGCAGGGAAGGCTTAGTTGTGGTATCTTGTTCATGTTTCAAGAAGAAAGAAGAGTTCGTGTAACTAGTGAAGAATTGGAGAAGATTAAAGAGTTGTCTTCAAAGGTGGTATTTTATTCTCCCTTGAAATTTATTACAAATTTAAGCATGTTGTAGTTTTATTTTGTTTATTCTTTCTTATGTTTTTCCTAATTTAATTCAATTACCCGCTTTGGCATTGGGATTTGATCCCTTCATAGGTTGAGGTATCCAATAGAGAAATCAAGTCCATTCTTGAGAAAGTGGTCAACGCCTCACGGAAGGACTGGGCACAAAAGCTTGACGAAGCCTTGTGGGCATATCAAACTGCATTCAAGATGCCTATTGGGATGTTCATGTACTCGTTGGTTTATGGAAAAGCCTGCCACCTTCTCTTGGAGCTTGAATACAAGACTCATTGGGCTCTCATGAAGCTCAATCTTGATTTGGAGTTAGCCAGAGAAGCCAGAAAGATGCAGCCATGTGAGCTTGAGGAATAGAGATTGAATGCCTACGAGAATGCCAAAATTGACAAGGAGAATACCAAATGTTGGCATGACAACCATCTCAGTAAGAAAATTTTGTTTGTTGGATAAAAGGTGCTACTCTCGTTTGTGGTTATTTCCAGGAAAGCTCAAGACGCGGTGGTCTGGTCATTTTGTCGTAAAAAAAATTCTTTCCACATGGTGTGGTAGAGTTGATGAATGAAGAAAGGTAAAATGCTATGTTGATTCCCTTGGTATTGCAGTGCAACACTGCAACATCGTTAGGCGTCGCAGCGCCAGTGCATACCGCTGCAACGATGTGCGATGCATTGCGCACAAGCTTGAAAACCATCCTCTCAGGAAAAAACGCTAAGGGCCATTTTCTTGGCAACTTTTCTTTTTATTCATTTTTTCTTGTAGATTTGGCTCAGTTTGGTTCTTTTGACTTCCAACACTTTTTTTTCTTCTTAAATCTTTGTAAAGAACTAGCAAACACATTAAATCTAATAAAAATAACTCTAAATAAGAAGCAAAGAAAATACTTTTCAAGTTCTTTTCAATCACCTTCAAGTTTGTGAAACTGAGGCAAACCTCAAGGGAGCGAGTTAAAATCATAGTAAGTATTTCCTTAAGAGGCCTAGTAAAGTATGATTCCATGCTTGGCTTGAGCCTAAAAGACTTGGAATAATCACATTATAGACCATTAAACTTAGGCAACCCTCAAAATGGTAGACTTTATAAACTAAGTGTAGCCTTACGAAGTCGAGTAAAGTATTATCTTAAGATTGATTCGAGTTTAAAAGGCTTGGATTGATCACTTTTAAGTTCGTGAAACCGAAGGTAGACCTTGAGGCGGAAAATAAAAATCATGCTAAGTGTCGCCTTACGATGCCAAGTATAGTGTGATCCAAATGGTTATACTCCCGAATTGGTGTCGCATTATCCAACCCACACAAAATCCCAAACTAAAACCTAGATCCCAACTTGGAAGTGGGAGCTTAATGCTATGGATAGATTTGAACCAGAGGGCATAATTGATCGAGGCCTGCCGAGACCTCAAATAAATAAATTTTTAACCACTCTCATGAGCTTGTATACTAGTGGGAACGGGTCATCTCCATAAAGAACCTTGAAATAGTTTAGCAAATTAATGAATTCAATAGTCACAATGGGGGGTTTTGAGATTGTTTATTGCAATAGAATTTAAAGGCATAAAAATAAAAGCTGAAAAATGAAATTTAATCAATTAAGAGTATGGCTTGGGGAATCATATTCTGCCCATTTACTTAGTTGCTCGAATGCTAAAGATACAATGCATGCTTTCATTTTATTCTTGGCTCATTTGCTTTGAAGACAATAACTAAATGCCCTAATGCACTTATCAATTTCTTAATTAATCTAGATGCTCAATAAACCGATTTTGATAGCGACCTAATCAATTAAACATCAACATTAAACTCTAGGGAATCTAGCCAAGACAATTAGCAATTTGGATAGCCTAAACTACTACTTGATTCGATGCTTGAACAATCAGTCATGCTGTGTGGCAAAATAATTGGCTCAATGATGGATCAAAATGCTGTCGCGGGCATTCAATTGATTGATAGTACTAAAAAAGTGCTATTTTCCACAGCTTAATTCCGATTCTTTTGTTATTTAAATGTGTTAAATATGTGATTTTGTAGATATCGAGCACCCAAACTGAGCGTTAGAGCGCTAATAGAGCTAAAACAAACCAAATCGAAGCCTTAACGAAGCAACAAGGTCAAAAGGAAGAAAAGGCACGCAAAATTACGAAACTACCCCTAGGACAGCATTACACTGCAAGTCAGTAGGTGCCTAAACGTTGTAGCATCGCAACGCTGCTATAGAGTGTTGCAACACTCCGAACATTTTGACGAAACCGCTGTCGCGCGTGCGAGAGCGTCGCGACGCTGCTCATTAGTGTCGCGATGTTGACTGCTGCTATATATCCCTTTCTTCTCGATTTTAGGTTAGATTTTCTTGGGATTTCAACCCCCAATCCCATCCTTTTCTCCTCTTCTCCACTTCCCCTTCTCTCTGTAATTTTTGCTTCTTAGGAGTATTTTATGGTTGTAAAGATTATCTTGGACCGAATTTAAGGCTAAGATAAGTATGCTAGTCTAGGGTTAGGTGAAACCCTTTGTTTGATTTTTAGGATTAATGTTTAAATTTCTAGTTTCTCATGGAATTTTTGTGGTTCTTGGATTTGATATATTGTTTATGCTTATAATGTATGCTTGATCTGGCCAATCTTCATGTATTCTTTGCTAGACTAGAGTTTGAATGCATCTAGATGTATGATTCTCATTAAGAAAAAGTCCAAAGCATGCTTGTTTGTGAATTTAGGATGTTTAGAACAACTATTTTGCAACATTGCATTGCTAGGATAGTCGAAGAACATAATCGATTAGTAATTTAAGGCTATCTTGGGTTACTAATTGTCTTAGTTGAACCTATCGAGCTTAATGTGGTTGCTTAATTGTTATGGACGCTATCTGTTGTGTGAAAAGTATGTATGCTCAATGATGTCTTGCTTATCAAGCACTAAAGATGAAGTTTTTCCTAATATTAGTCTAAGTATAAACTAATACTAAGATGTCTCGGTGTGGACCGAGGTCGAACACGAAGATTTTGTAGCTACTTGAGATGCATGAAATGCTTACTTGTGGTATTTTAACAAATAAGGTGAAGTGTTAGTGTGTATAAGTATTAAGAAATAGAGTAGTAAAAGAGATAAGATATGAACTGAGAACAGTGAGATGTTGTGAAGTGAGAAAAGTGTTGGTTTTTCAAATGGAGAAGATTGGGTTGGAGAAAACCTTCCATCGATCCGTTGAGTTGTTAGTTAGTTTCATGATTTATGCTCCTAAGCTCGAGTGGTTCTTACCTTTCCTATATGAGTCACATAAATCATATGTCTATTATGTATGCTAGTTTAGTTGAGCCTAAGACTTCTCCTATATCTAGGAATCTTTCTTAGTTATATTGATGAGTTTCATAGTTACTTGCTCTCTCAAGTAATTAACTATTTCGACTTAAATCAAGTTGTCAAGTGGACTTAAGCAATGAAGATAAAAATACATCAATGTAAATAAACTAGAAACTAAGCTCAAACTCTTAAGATGGATGATTCATTTCCTCTAACCTTTCAAGGGTTTTAGCTACTCATGCTTGCTGATGAAAATACAGTAAAGATGGAAGAGAAGGAAGGATAAATGATAGTGGTTATATATTAATAATGATATGGATGGAGTTCATACAACAACAAAATGAATAACTAAATACACTTGAAATACAAAATAAATGTTGGAAAGATGAAGGAGATGAATCTAGCGGCGACAGTGTCCTGCTCACCAACAAGGATAGTGGTTGTTCTTACTTGCTTGTTGATGAAGGAAATGAAGATAAGGATCCAACTGCTCTTTCGAGGTTGAAGCTCACCAGAGCTCCAATGGCGACGAAATGTATGCACTTATCTTTCACTGAGAGGGAATGAATGTAGGATGACTAACTAATTCCTGAGTTCTTCTGTGACAGGAAATATCTAATTTTCTAACCCTTTCTTTTGTGGCTTCAGCTGGTTTTTATAGCCTCAAGATTGTACTTTCGTGATGTCACAAAGTCAGGCTCTGTTGCAGGGGATAAGGTCGTGCGTCTATCAATCGTCACCTCTGACCGGTAGATGGCTGATAATAGTACTATTAGGTGGTTCGGAGGGCAGAAAATTCCCCTTTGTCTCCAACTGTTAATGTTAGGTTTTCCAAGGTTCTCGGTTTTGTCTCTTAATGTCATGCGTCTGAGATATGCATTTTTGGTGAAGCTCGACACATGAGTTGAACCTTGTATTTTTCATGCAAAATTGGGCGTTTAAACAGATTAATTATAATATTATTCTTTCCTATGCTTATATTCATCTTTGCACGCATATGAAGTATTTGTTATGAAATTAAGCATAAGATGATGTGTTTTTCATTGTTCTTTCGCAATTATTCTAATAAAAGTGAAGCAATAACTTGTATTTCTACAAGTTATCACATCCTTAAATTTAGAATAATATATACTTGTCCTCAAGCATGTCTTTTACTAAAGATATTCAACGCCAACTTATTTTTCTAACGCCAACTAGCCTCTCAGTATACTCTTTACTTTTATAACTACACTTACGCTACATCACTTTTGGCTTCTTTACTTTCTCGAAAAGTAGTTCATAAGTTTAGATGCGGCAAGCTTTTTCTCAAAAATATTTTTCTCATTTCAAACACTTTTTTTTTTATCACTTTTCAGCAGTGCGTTTGATGAGGAAACTTAATCTTGTTATTATGCTTTCTTTGATTCAGGTTACCTGCCTTCATTTTGGCTTGCCAGCACGGGTTTTATGCGCATCATCCAACTAAGAGCAAATGCCCTTCACAACTTAGACTCTTATCTTGGTTAAGATCACAAGACATTGAAGTTTCTTATTGTAAATATTAGATGCATTAAGGTGTTGGTTTAGGTGATAATGGCAATGGAAATTGAAAGGCTAACGGACGGATGTTGAGGGGGCGTTGAGGTGTTGGTTCAGTAGACTCCTCTGAGTTAAAGTCAATATGACCACAAGAGGTGGTCGACACGGAGTATCTGGGTGAGAAGCTGAAAAGGCTGAGGGGAAAAATGATGGTCGGATGGCAGGCGAAGAACCTCTCGGGTGGAAGGAATGCGAAGGGTTACGGGGGTAGGTCGATGGAGGAATGAAACGAGGGTTCTGGTCATGAATGAGAGATGGAGGTACGAACAGAGGTTGCGGCAAAAGGTCGAACCTCGGGTGAAGTTGGAAAGGGAGGTAGCACCGTTGGAGAAGATAGAGGGGAAGGTTGTTTTGGACTTACCGACGGTGGAGTATTTTGACAAACGTTGGACGACGATGAGGTTGAAGGGGTTGGGTAGGAGGAGACTATGTTGTCATTGCCGCCGCTAAGGAAGTTATTTTGGGAATCGTTACTGGACATCACCAAAAAATGCTCGATTGGCAGCGATGAACTCACGAGAGCTTGAGCTGCTGCAAATGTTGAAAGGAATAAAAAAAATGGAAGAGAATCAGTTTAGGGGGATTAAATAGTGTGTAACGTGTGGGAGGGTAGTGTTGTCAGTAATGACGCACCAAATCTCTCGTTAACGGAGGAAATTTCTCAAGTCGTGCAATGCACAAACTGTCACGCGTTTGTCCTTGTATGGGTGAGAGTGGCCGAAGTCGCCGCCTCAATATGCCTACCATTTTGAGGGCTTGTTCGAGTAGAGAACTGGAAACATAGCTACACAATATGGAGTTTACTTCTTTCCGCTTTTAGGGAAAGTAGATAAATTACTTCCTTAAGTGCTGACTCCGGGTCTTGAACAATGGGCCCACCCTTTCGTTGGCCCGAGAGGCATTTGTTTATGGTAGGACCATAAACATGTTGTTCATTAGAGGATTAGTGGGGCTTAAGAAAAAAGAAGTGATTACAAGGGTAAAGTAGTAATTTTGACCCATTTGTAATTACGAGCAATTTGTGAAGGGTGGACCTATTGATGACTGATTATATCCGTTGGACACATAAATATATCTACAGTGCGAAGAGTGCAGCTATGGGTCTTTAGTGGAATGACTCGCAGTTAATGAATGTTGATTTAATTAATTAAAGAGTTTGATTAATTTAATCTCGAATCATTAGAGCTTCTAATTTGTAGGTCCATTAGGTCTCGTTGCTAGCTCACTAAGGATAAAATAAGGTTAAATTATTTTGAAATAATTTAAATTGTTCAAATTATTTAAGGGAATTATATATTAACAAAGATTAATATAAAGTATAATATATGATGATATATTATAATCATCATAAATATGATTTATTATTCAACTAGATATTAAGAGGAAAAATAATATTTAAATAAGATTCAAATATTAATGTCAATTTAATTCATATTAAAACTTTATAGTAAAATTAGAGTGAATGTAATTTATATTAAAACTTTAGTTTATGAGAGAGACATGCATTTACATATGATTTAAATGCATAAATGTGTAATTAATTAATTGTTAAATAATTTATTATTATTAATTTTAATTAATAATAATAATAATAATAATAATAATAATAATAATAATAATAATATTATTATTATTAAAATAACTCCCCTGCATAATTGTAGAGGAGTGGAGATAGTGGAATGAGGGGAAGTTATTCCCCTCACGTATTTTTTGGTTCTTAAAAAAAAAGGTTTTTGAAGTTTTTTTTAGAGACCTGGTTTTGAAGGATCACTTTCTCAATTTACTTCTCTGTGTGAAAACTCCCTAACAAAAAAGTTTTAGAATCCCACCCTTCTAAACCTACCCTTGAGATATAGCAAAGAAACTCTTTTTGGTAGTGTTCTTCAAAGGTACTTTTGCTTAACCTAATTATTCTGTAAATTTTATTTTGAATTTCTAATCCCAAATCAAAGACAAAGTGATCAATTGTTTTTGCAATTGGGAATCAATCCCTTCAATTGGTATCAGAGCTAGGTTAATGTCTTTGATTTTGGTTTAAGAAAATCAAATTTAATTTTTTGTGGGTACCAATTCTGCATTTTTCAAATGATGAATGTTGTAGCATTATTTGGTTTTGCATAATAGATAATTTCAATCTTTGGCACTTAGGTTGCATTTTACTGTTTGATTGGATCAAATTGTAAGGACCAAATTATTTTTTGGGTATTTAAATTTTGCAATTGAGTCTGTATTAAAGTTTGAGTCGTTCGTGGAAAAAGGTTGTAGTGAAAAGAACCTAGAAAACAAAGGCAAAACAAGAAAAACGAGAGAAATTATGCAGGAAAGTTAAGCTTTTCAGGGACAGTGTTTACAAATTTGAATATCGTTGAATTTCAACCATTAGATCGTACTGAAATTTGGTCAGTATGTTGGAGACAGCTAGGGCTGTTTGTTGAACGGTTGGATCGTCGTTTGGAGCTCCGGTATATCTGCCATCGTCGGCTAACAGAAGCAATTTGTTTTGCAGTACAGTTCGATTTTTCAGTGATAGCGTTTACAAATTTGACTATCGCTAAAGTTCTAACTGTTGGATCGTACTAAAATTCGGTCAGTATGTTCAGGACACCTAGGGCTATTTTTTGAACGGTTGGAACGTTTTGAGCTTCAGTTTATCTGCCGTCGTCGCCAATCAATTGCAATTTTTTTTTCTGTTTTCTTTTAAGTATCTAAATTAGGGTGCCAAATGTTGGTCTATTATTGCTATTTTATATAGTTTAAATGCATGACATGAATGTTTAAATTATATTATACATTGTTGCGTACTGTATGCCATATAGTATTAAAATTCCACCATAGGTTAACCATAATCATGCATCATATTTAAATGTAATTGTTATATTTAAAAGTTTAGGTTATCCTTAAGTATGTACATGCATGATGTATGTTATATAGTTTGCATATGAATAATATAATTGTTATATTATTGTTTAATGTATGATTAAATGTATGCTTCTATATGTTTCATTATATGCTTAATATAATTGTTATATTTTGTATGTTGATGAAAATGGTAATGCATGCAGTATAACATTACTTAGGTTATATAATTGTTATATTTCTTTAATGTCATTAATATGTATGTTATATATTTTTTTAATAATTCATTAATTTATAATCGTTATATGGTTAATGAATTAGAATAAAAATCTATAATTCATAGTTGCATGCTAACATAAGATCATTTTTTAAAATTGTTTAAAATTTGGATGTTTTAGACTTTATATTAAATAATTTCTAATAAGATTAGGAATAGATTTAATCTTTTATTCTTTTTTATTAGGATTAAAATGATTCGATTAAGAGATTAAATTATAAAATGTTTGCCTATAAGGGACCTTTGACTAAGGATGATTCTGTCTAGGATTGGGGTACTTAAGTTGACCGAAAGGAAACACCCCTACCTGGGAATCAATCTGGAAGGTGAATTAGTCAAACATTTTATAGCATGAAATAAATGTAAATCTTTATTAAATTGTTTAATTAAGGTTTAACATATATTGTTAATTATCCAATATAAGTGTTATGTTGGGCAATTTTAACAATGACTTAGATAAATTAATTAGCCGATTTTACCTAAGTAAAATTAAATCCATATATTTTTTTCAAGACACTTACTGGGAGGAAAAGATATATATGATATGTCATTTTTCATTCACGTTCTCCTTTATAAAATTCACACTCAGAGATTCATGCTCGATCTCGTGATGCCCTGGGCACATCCTCCCTTAGGAAGGTGTTCGCATGAATCAATATCAAGGTGAATAAAGAAAGTGGTTATAGTAAGTGGGAGAAGGACCTGTGTCAACACATCCTACAGTCTCTTTCATTAGATTGTAATGTTTTTTCATGCTCGGCCTCGTTGCACCCTTAGATTGTCCTCCTTAGGAAGGTGTTTGTATGAAAGAACAAAAATGAACTCTAGAAATGGATACAATCGCTATAGTCAATTGCACCAATGTCGTCCTTCCCTGAGACAGGCGCATTGGGGACTATAGGTTTGAAAATGAAGAGTTACACTTACAAAAAAACATTAAATGTGTTAATGATTTCTTGACCAAATTAGTGGTAACTAAGAATTATAGGAATAAGAGTTGTTCTGGTATAATTCTTGGTTGAGAATGTCTCAATTCAATGAAGGAATAATTGTGCACCCTGAGATGACATTTATTATAAATCATTGAAGTATCATTACAAAATAAAATGACATTAGGGTTCATTATTTTACTTTATTTTATTTTATTTTTGCTAGAGCCTGATTGGATTAAACGAGTTTTTGAAAATTGTTCTAAAATAAGTAAATTGTCTATATTTCAGCATGACTAGCGCAACTATTACTTTGTTTGGTGCCGAGAAATTAACTGGTGAAAATTATACGAGCTAGAAAAATATGATTAACACTGTCTTGGTCATAGACGACCTTAAATTTGTTCTGATTAAGGATTGCCCTCCAGAATTTGTGCTCAATGGGATATGAAATGTTCGTGACGCTTATGATAGATGGATCAAGGCCAATGATAAGGTCATGGTTTATATTTTGGCAATCTTAACTGAAGTCTTGGCCAAAAAGCATGAGTTCATGGTCACTGCTCGTGAGATCATGGAATCACTACATGAGATGTTTGGACAACCATCCACACATCTCAGGCATGATGCCTTCAAGTTCATCTTTAATGCCAGAATGAATGAGGGATCATCTGTTAGGGAACATGTCCTTAACATGATGGTCCACTTCAATGTGGCTGAGATGAACGGTGCCATCATAAATGAGCCCAGCTAGGTTAGCTTTATTGTGGAAACTTTACCTGAAAGTTTTCGTCAATTCCGCAGCAATGCGGTAATGAAGAAAATTGATTATAACCTTACCACCCTACTTAAGAGCTACAGACTTACCAGTCTTTGATGAAAGTCAGAGGCAAGAAAGGGGATGCAATGTTGCCCACTCCCACAAAAATTTCTAGGAGGTTCAACCTCTGGGGTAAAGTCTGTTCCTTCCTCTTCTGGTTCTAAGAAGTGGAAGAAGAAGAAAGGTGGAAAGGGGAATAAAGCTACCCCACCTGCTACTTCCCAGAAGGGAAAAAAGGCCAAGGTTACAAAAGGTATCTGTTTTCATTGCAACCAGGAGGGGCATTGGAAGAGAAACTGCACTAAATATTTGGCCGACAAGAAGAAAGCAAAAGAATGTAAATTTGATTTGCTGGGTTTAAAAACCTGTTTAGTGGAAAACAATGATTTAGCCTGGATATTTGATTCAGGAGCCACTAATCATGTTTGTTCTTTACAGGAAACTGATTCTTAGCAGCAATTGGAGGCTGAAGATATGACTTTGCGGGTTGGGACAGGGTAGGTCATCTCAGCGGTTGCTAAAGCGAGCTTAAAGTTGTTTTTCAATTCTAAATTTTTATTGTTAGACAATGTTTATTTTGTTCCTAGTTTAAAGAGGAACTTAATTTCTGTTTCTTGCCTTTTAGAACAATGTTATAATATCAACTTTCTTTTCAATAAAGCGTTTATTCTGAAAAGTAGTGTTGAAATTCGTTCTACAGTAAACGAAAACAACTTGTATGTGCTAAGACCGTTAGCAACTAAGATGCTCCATAATGTTGAAATGTTCAACACTGCAACTACACAAATTAAAAGACAAAAAGTTTCTCCAAAAGAAAATGCTCATCTTTGGCATCTAAGGCTAGGTCACATCAATCTCAATAGAATTGAGAGATTGGTAAAAAATGGTCTTATAAAAGAGTTAGAAAAAAATCTTTACTTGTTTGTGAATCTTGTCTAAAGGGTAAAATGACCAAACAACCTTTTATTGGAAAAGGTTATAGGGCTGAAGAAACCTTGGAACTTGTTCGTTCAAATTTTTGTGGTCTGATGAATGTTCAAGCCAGGGGAGGTTTTGAATAGTTCATCACCTTTACAGATGATTATTCAAGATTTGGGTATGTTTATCTTTTGCAACATTAGTCTGATGCACTTGAAAAGTTCAAGGAGTATAAAGCTAAGGTTGAGAATTTATTAGGTAAAACCATAAAAACACTTCGATTAGATCGAGGTGGAGAGTATTTAGATTTGAGATTTCAAAACTATTTGATGGAACATGTAATCACTTCTCAACTCTCAGCACCTAGTACACCTCAACAAAATTGTGTATCAGAAAGGAGAAATAGAACCTTGTTAGACATGGTTCGATCAATGATGAGTTATGCTTCGTTACCTAACTCGTTCTGGGGTTATGCAGTAGAGATTGCAACTTACCTTTTGAACCAAGTTCCCTAAAGAAGTGTTTCTAAAACACCTTTTGAGTTATGGAGAGGACGTAAAAGTAGTTTACGACATCTCAGAATTTGGGGGTGTCCAGCACATGTGCTAGTGGCTAACCCGAAAAAATTGGAATCACGTTCAAAGTTATGCTTATTTGTAGGCTACTCCAAAGAAAAGAGAGGTGGTCTATTCTATGATCTTAAAGATAATAAAATATTTGTATCGACAAATGCAACTTTCTTAGAGGAAGACCACATGAGAGAGCATAAACCACGCAGTAAGGTCGTATTAAATGAATTAACTAAAGAAACTACTGAAACTTCAAGAACGATTGTTGAAGAACCTAGTACATCTACAAGAGTAGATGATATTGGTACATCTAGTCAATCAGATCCCCCTCAAGAATTGAGGGTGCCTTGACGTAGTGGGAGGATTATTACCCAACCTACTCGCTATTTGGGTTTAACAGAAACTCAATATGTCATACCGGATGATGACGTTGAGGATCCATTGATCTATAAGAAGGTAATGACTGCTGTTGACAAAGATGAATGGGTTAAAGCCATGAATCTAGAGATGAAGTCTATTTACTTCAACTCTGTCTGGGATCTTGTAGATCAACCTCATGGGGTGAAACCTATAGGTTGTAAATAGATCTACAAAAGAAAGAGAGGTGTAGATGGTAAGGTGCAAACCTTTAAGGCTAGGCTAGTGACAAAGGTCGGGTTACACCCAGGTAGAGGGAGTGGATTATGAGGAAACGTTCTCACCTATTGCCATGTTAAAGTCCATCCGAATTCTCTTGTCCATTGCCACATATTATGACTATGAAATTTGACAAATGGACGTTAAGACTGCTTTTTGTAATGGTAATCTTGATCAGACTATTTACATGCAACAACCAGAGGGATTCATTACCCAAGGTCAGCAGCAAAAAGTTTGCAAGCTTAATAGAATCATTTATGGGTTGAAACAAGTTTCTCGATCTTGGAATATAAGATTTGATAATGCAATCAAGTCTTATGGGTTCGACCAAAATGTTGATGAACCTTGTGTTTACAAGAAGGTCGTCAATAATTCAGTAGCTTTCTTAGTTTTATATGTAGACGATATCCTACTCATTGGGAATGATGTAGGATTATTGATTGATGTTAAACAATGGCTAGCTGCTTAATTCCAAATGAAAGATTTGGGTGAAACACAGTTTATTCTTGGGATCTAGATCATAAGGAATCGTAAGAACAAAACCCTAGCATTGTCTCAGGCGTCATATATTGACAAAATGCTTGTCAGATAATGTATAATTCCAAAAATGGTTTATTGCCTTTTCGGCATGGAATTATCTTGTCTAAGGAACAATGTCCTAAGACACCTCAAGAAATTGAGGAGATGAGACGCATTCCCTATGCCTCTGCTACATGATTTGTAAAGTGTTACAAATGATTTGATCTAAATCGTTCATGTGAGGACATGTGAGTGGGGGTCTCCTATACAAAGAGTTTGTACAAGACCGGACTACGAAATGATTATTCTCACATTATAACACCGTTGACTGTAGAGACTAATATTTTATAGGATGACCATAAATAACTCGATCTCAATCCTGAGTGAGTTATGAACTCCTGTCTATGAAGGCAATCCTTTTATTTGTATGGGTGAGAGTGGCGAAAGTCAACGACTCAATATGCCTACCATTTTGGGGACTTGTTTGAGTAGAGAGCTGGGAACATAGCTACACAAGATGGAGCTTACTTCTTCCCGCTTTTAGGGAAAGTAGATAAATTGCTCCCTTAAATGTTGACTCCGGGTCTTGAACAATGTGCCCACCCTCTTGTTGGCCCAGAAGGATTTGTTTATGGTAGTACTATAAACATGTTGTTCATTAGAGGATCAGTGGAGCTTAAGAAAAAAAAAAGTGATTACAGGTGTAAAACGGCAATTTTTCTCCATTTGTAATTACGAGCAATTTCTAAAAGGTCGACTTATTGATGACTAGTTATATCCGTTGGACACATACATATATCTACAGTGCGACGAGTGCAGCTGTGGGTCTTTAGTGGAATTACCCACAGTTAATGAATGTTGATTTAATTAATTAAAGAGTTTGATTAATTTAATTTATAATTATTATAGCTTCTAATCTGTAGGTTCATTAGGTCCCCTTCCTAGCTCACTAAGGATAAAATAAGGTTAATTATTTTGGAATAATTTGAATTGTTCAAATTATTTAAGGAAATTATATATTAATAAAGATTAATATAAAGTATAATATATGATGGTATATTATAGTCTTCATAAATATGATTTAAGATTAAACTAGATATTAAGAGAAAAAGCAATATTTGAATAAAATTCAAATATTAATGTGAATTTGGTTCATATTAAAACTTTAAAGTAAAATTAGAGTGAATGTGATTCATATTAAAATTATAATTTATGAGAAAGACATGCATTTACATATGATTTAAATGCATAAATGTGTAATTAATTAAATGTTAATTAATTAATTATTATTATTATTTAAATTTAATTAATTAATATTTAATTTAATTATATATATTAAATATGATTTAATATATAATAATAATAATAATAATAATAATAATAATTATTATTATTATTATTATTATTATTAAAATGGGTTTTTAAAGTTTTTTTAGAGACCTTGTTTTGAAGGATCACTCTTTCAATTTACTTCTTTCTGTGAAAACTCCCTGCCAAAAAAGTTTCATAATCCCACCATTCTAAACCTACCCTTGAGATATAGCAAGGAAACCCTTTTTGGTGGTGTTCTTTCAAGATATTTTTTCTTAACCTAATTGTTCTGTAAAATTCATTTTGAATTTCTAATCTCAAATCAAAGACAAAGTGATCAATCACTTCCGCAATTGGGATTCAATCCCTTCATATGTAAGATGTCTATGGACGCTATCAAATCCAGTTGATCAAGTATCTAGTTTAATTAAGCAATCAATTGGTAATTAGTGCGCTTCCGAACAAGTTGGCTAAGCACATTAATTCTTGAGAACTCTTTTATGAAAATCCAATGATCAAATCAAACAATTGGATGGATCCTATTCTCTAAGCTAGGTCTGTTTTACTTTTTTGCACTTTAATTTTCCGTAATTCAAATTTTTGCACTTTATTTTTCTTGCTTTAAATTCCTAACCCATTCCAAAAGCCCCCGTTACTACTTTAGCTAGAAATTATAATTAGCTTGAAACTACATTCGAGCTTCCCTGTTGTTCGACCTTGGACTTTCTGCTTGTACTATGTCATCGTAGTATAGGTAGTTTGTTTGGTGAATTATAAATTTTAGTCGATTAAGAGACTGTTGGGCCATCTATGGATTAATTCATTGATTTATCATGCAAATGTTCACGGGTTGTCTACTTCTCAAGCCTAATCGAGTGTACATAAATCTGGACAAGTTCCCTAAGAAAACCCAACATGATATTGATTCCTAAATTAACTAAGCAGTGTCACGTAAGCTTATATACTTATCTAATTACATTAAGCTCTTGGATTGATCAGGACATTAAGTTAAATTGGTCAAATCTAACTTAACACATTTTCATTCCTTAGGTTTTGTTATCTTTCGCTACTGGGTGATCCTAGAATCCTCACAATCAAGCCATAACTATAACTAAAACCTATTGCTACTGAAATTAGACATGTCTTGGATGAAATCACCTACAACATGCATAGGGTGGGCGAACGAACATATGAGTGTTAACGATTAAGTAGTAAATTTAATCTACTAATATGCACATTCTAGATATCCAAATGAGGAAAGGAAAATAATAAGAAGCAGAGAGACTCAAGAAGAAAACATCAAAATCTCATAAAATTCATAGAAAAACGCCAAACAAACCTAAAAAATGATGTTTGGGCCTTCAACCATTCATTTTCGAATTTCGATGTCAAAATATACAAATACAAGTCAAAATCTAAAGAAATCTCATGAGTTTTGGCCAAGAATGGCTAAAACAGAGCTTAAGGCTCTCAAAATCAGCATTTCACATTGGACAAATAGATATTGTTATAGATATTGCAAAACTAAGTCATGGATATTGTTATTAGTAGTCATATTCACATTGGACCAAATAGATGATATTTTTTATGTTTTACGAGCATTTATAAAATGTTGGAAATATCCATGGATATTTAATATCGATATTGAACCCTTCGATTTACGGATATATCAGTGGATATATCAACATATCCATGGATATTTTCATCCTTGGTGCCAACATTGTTGGTACATTAGATCCTGAAGTTATATATGATTTTTCTCTTGTATCATTCATTATAAAGAGAAATAAAACTTGACGCATTTGAGTTGTAATATATGAATAAGACGAGTGTGAAAAGCATAAGTGAGAGAGGAAAGCATGCGAGTAATACTTGGTCTAACTCTATAGATAAAAATAAGAGAAAATCCAAGGATGTGAGTCTAAAAAGCTCAAGGGTAATTGGCCCTAACTCCTTCTATGGACTTAGCTTGAATGAAAATCGGAAGGAGCAAAATACTTAAAAAAAAAAAAAGGATGGAATCCAAGAAGAGATAAGCCTTTGAAATCTCATGATTATGGGGCCTCTTTACAAGGAGACCATTCAACAACAGCCCAAGAAGAGTCTAAATATTTTCTGCTTGTTGCTTTAAAACTCTGTTATAAGGCTTTGATAATTTGGATAAGGACGAATCCCTCTAGAGTAAGTGACGAAATCAAATTATTATTTATATTTTATTTAATAATTTCTATATAATTATATTATTTTTCAATATTATCCTTTTTATGGCATATTCAATGGGGATAATTTTTTATTTTGGATACGATTGATGTGGTGGTAGGTTTTCGTGGGGAAGCAATCTGAAGCCTTGTCATAAGATTGTTATTGGAGATTACGATAAATTAATTTTGGTCTTTGAACTTCTTTCAAGTTCAACCAAAAAAACTTTTTAAATTTTGTAATTCATGTGTTGAATTACATACCAAGAACATTTAAGTGGAATTGATCATCCTATCTTGTAGAGTGTTCAAATATGGGCTAAGGAATTTGTTCTTGTCTCAATAGATTAATCTTCAAGAAATTTGCGTCTAACCTAATCCTTAACCTAGGTTGAAATCAAATCGATTTGAGGGGTTTTAGTGTCTGAGAACACGAAGGATTCACAGACTCAAAGGGTTCCTAATTCCAATTCACTAAGGTTTTCATATCACTTTTTGTTCATCAACTTTCATAAAAGTAGCATTTTAGTCCTTATTCTTTATTTTGTAATGATTTAGGGTGTGTTTAGAATGCATTTTCAAGTGATTAATTTAAAAAATAAGTCATTTGAAAAAAATTTAAGTGTTTGGTAACAACACAAGATGGATTTTGAAAAAACTGAGTTTATAAAATAAGTTGGTTTAGGATACACTTGAAACAAACTTTTAGGAAAATGAATTTTGAGTGTTTAATGTTTAATCGCACTATAATTTGCGTGAGAAACTACAGCCACAACCTCCGGCAACCATCGTCAGCCAACTCTTGCCACCACCTCTGGCCAACATCCGACCACTACCTCCGGTGACCACCTCCGGCGACCACCACCGACCAACCTACGGCCACCATCTCTAGTGGCCGCCACTAGCCAACCTCCGGCCACCACTTCTGGTGACCGCCTGATAACACGAAATTGCTATCTTAGTGCCTTTAATCTTTGCTTACTTAAAAAGTTTAATGTGTTTATATGATTAAATGTGCAGGATCTCGAGCATTACATACATTTTGGAGCGTTACAAGCCATTCAGAGTTAATTTGGAGCAATTAGAAGTCATCTAGGGCATCCTAGGCTTCAAATGGAAGAGGAAATGATAAAACAATCTCTAGATAAGAGTGTTGCGATGCTATGGCACGACATCGTTCACAAAAGGTTAAAGATAGGGCAGAGCGCTACGACGCTGTCCTGTAGCGCCACGACGTATCGCATAATTATAAATTCTGTACTTCGATTTTTAGGTCATAACTTTTGATCCAGGTGGCCATTTTGGGCGAATGACAACTCAGTTTCTTCGTTGTTTCATCCTCTATCTATGTAAAATATTGGTTTTTGGGATTTCTTTCATCTCTTTTATATAATCAAGCAAAATGGTAACGAGTCTTAGCTTCTTCATCATCATGAAAAGGTAAGATTTGTGGGTTTTCTAGTTTAGGGGATTTTGGAGGAACCCTTTGTAATTTTCGGAGTATTTTGATAATATGATTCATATTTCTTGCTTATGGGTTTTGAATCTGAATTTATTATTTATGAATTGCATGTTCTTGTTGTTGATTGACAACAATGTTTGATTGTGCAATTCCATGTTTTAGATTTACCCTTGGTTAAGGTAGTAAATCGTTAGGAAGTAAAGGGTTAGATTAACTTGCTTGGGTGTGAGTCAACCACTAATAAGTATTGCTTTAATCAACATTGATACAAAATCGTATTAAATGATTAATTAGACAGGTAGAATTAATTCATTCATCCCAGTGTAATCCCTAAAACATAATGTGGTTGGCTAAAGGTGTTTGGTGCGAGTTCTTCTATGATGGGACTGAAGCCCACAATAGAATTGATTGATCGCTTTTGATCCAATTTTGTTAGAGAAAACAATACAGAATAGTAGCAAAAAAAATAGAGCTAAGCAAACTAAAGAGGCTAGAGAAGAAAAATAGCTACCTTTGTAGAACTAGTTCTCAAAGGCTTTTCCCAGCACGAACAAATTGTTGTCAAGACACACCAAGAATCTTCTTTGCTATTCTCAGTTGAAACAAGGAGGATGATGAGATATTTGCTTTGTGAAAGGAGGAGAAGGAAACTCTTAGATTGAGAACAATTTCTCAAACAGTGTGTTTCTATGTGAGATTGGGTGGGATGAAGAGAAGCAGCAATACACATAAGTTTTCTTTCTTTTTCTCAACCCACTACCAATTGTAGATCCTCTGCAATTTAAAGCCAGAGAGAGAGGGTAACTGTCCTCTCTCCACTACCCTCTTCCCTGTCCCCACTCCCCTACAATGTAGGGGAGTTTAATTTTAGTATAAAATAAAAAATAGTTTTAATTATAATTAAAATTGATAAAATAAAATAAAATAATAAATAATTTAGTTAATTAATTATCCAATATTTAATTTAACTAATTTGGATCATATTCAAATTTACATCTCTCACATAACCTATAGCTTTAGTATGAATTGTATTCATAGTAATTTAACATTTGAATCATATTCAAATATCAATACTCTTATATTATATAGTCTAATCTTGAATTCAACTCAAAATTGACTTTATAATATAATGTACATCATATACAATTGTCATTGTATCACATATAAATAATTTTCTTAAAATGATCTGAACCCTTCAAATTGTTTCCACTTTCAAAACCTTGTTTGATCCGTTTGTGAGCTAGTAGAGGAACCTAATGGACCTATAGTTATAAGCTCTAACGATACAAGATTAATTAATTAAACTCTTTAATTAAATTATTTAATATTCATTAATTATGGGGTATACTACTAAAGACTCAAAGTTGCACTCTTATGAACTGTAGTATATTTATGTGTCCATTGAATTTGACTATATTTTGTAAGTCAATCCTTCACATGTTGTTCGTAATTACAGTTGGGTCAAATTACCATTTTACCCTTGTAATTACCTCTTTGCACCTTAAGTACCACTAATTCTCTAATGAATAACTTGTTTATAATCCCACTATAAACAAAATCCCTGTCGGGCCAATGAGAGGGTGAGACCTCTTTGTTAAAGTCCCAGAGTCAGCACTAATAAGGGAACAACCTATCTACTTTTCCTAAAGTCAGGAAGGAGTGAATTCCATCTTGCGACGTTATGTTCCTAGCTCATCACTCGGTATTGTCCTCTAAAATGGTAGGCATATTGAGTTGGCAGCTAAGGCTACTCTCACCCATACAAATCAAAGAACGATCCTAATGAACAAGAGTTTATACTCACTCAGGATTGAGATCGAGTTACATGGTTATCGTTTAAAATATAAATCTCTTCAGTTAATGGTGTTACAAAGATAGATTATTTTTTATGATCTGATATCATACAGACTCACTATATGGGATACCTCCACTTGTATGTCATTACATGAATGATTTGGATTAAATCATTTTTAATACTTACAACATTTGTAACACTTGCAAAGTGGGTCATATCCCTAATGTTACAAGGATAAGGCACCCAACCTTACCCATATACTATAGACTACTTGAAAAAATCCACTTGTATGTCATTTACATACTGTTTAAGTTACATAAAATAACCTAAGATCTTAGTTTATTGGATTTGAGTTATGCAAATAAATAACACTTATGTATGAAAAAGAATAATACTTTATTTATTCAATAATTAATAATTTGTTTACAAAATTACAAACTATGAGATCTAGGACATAAATCCCAACAATCTACTCATATTGACTAATTAGTTAATTAGGATCATTGATTAGGATTCTAATCAATTGGACTAGGCATAGACAAAAAGCTAAAATCATGTTTGATACTTCGATGATCAAAGTTACATTGGGCAATTTTATTCCCCTAAGCTAGGAAGTTTTGATTGACTGCATTTCTATCGTTTATTTTTATGCTTTTACTTTCATGCACTATTTCCTATTCCACACTAACCTCCTCCCCCCCTCCCCCCAAATCTATCGGACTTGCCATTTGTGCTACTCATAGTATAAGTAGTTAGTTTGTGAGTATAAATCTTATTTGGTTGGATGGAAAGCCTTGACAACTTTCCTTCCTTCACCACCACCGTCCAACTTCTGACCACCACCTCTAGCGATCGCTACCGTCTAACCTCTGGTAGCAAGCTCCAATGACCGCCACAGACAAATTCCTTTATAGTAATTTGATATTAACAAAAACACTTTTTGTACAAACCAACGAACTTTTATACGAAAACACTTTCGAAGAAGATTAGCCAAACATATGTGTGTTTTTATCAGAAGTGTTTAAATGAAAATGAATTTTTGAAAAAAAAAAATTCTTCATGTCATCCCAAACGAACTCTTAATCCTTATATTTTAAATTTTATTATAATTTAGTCCCTAAATTTTAAATTTAAAAATTTTCTCTCTGTTTATTAAAGTTTAAGGACTAACTTTTTGCTTTCGAGATGAAAGTGGCTTTTACCCTTTGAAATTTGAATTCATATTTGTATACACTTTTTATATTTAATATATTTAGAACTCTTGTATAAATACCTTCTCTTACGTACACTTCACAACAATTTATTGCATCTTTCTCTCTACTTTGTCTTCTTTGTTATTTTAACAACAATTGGCTAAAATATAGGTGTTTATGAAGATTTGAGTTTAACCTCTTAATGCAAAGTGGCTTGGGTTATAATTGTTTAATCTATATTTTGGGGAATAGACCAGAAAAGATTTATTGCAACGTAGTAGTTGATAAAGAAGTACACACTATAGAAAAGCATGAATATATATATATATATATATATATCGAATCTCCTTATTATAGATGGTGTGATCATAATTTTCTTTTTTAGAAAAAATCACCTTTTTTAATACCTAAATTTTCTAGACGACCCTAAGTATATGAAGATGGGTGTCATTAGACGACCTCTTGTTTTATCCAGAACAAGATAAACCCCAATTATTAACCCAACCTAGTAGCAAGCCACGTGTTTGATTTAACAGTTTTTTCAAGTGAGAGGACCTTCTAAATCTATTATAAAAAATTGAGGAACTAAAATGATTATTTTGAAATCTTAGGGACCAAACGCACCTCTTGTAAAAAACTCAAGAACTAGAAAGGTATTTTTTCCCCTTCTTTTATGTATTCGTTTCTAATTTCCTATCGAATGTCACAAATATCACAATTTATATATTAAACTTATTTCATTTTATTTTTGAAAGAAGGACTAAAAAATGTTGTAAAAATCTATATCTTTTTTTTTTTTTTTAAAAAAAAAAGAGTTATTACCCTTTTGAAAATTTATGCTAAAATTAGACAAATTTTTACCCTCCAAGAAATGATATGTAAAATAATTGTAACCAACTTGTTTGCATTGTATTGCTTCAAATAAACATGCAAATCTTATGAATTAGGTTGGTTCTAAAATTGGTATAAATTAAACGAACTAATTACCTAACTGTTTCTCTTATTAGGTACGACTTCTAAAAATAGAAAAATATGACACTTTAGAATAAAACTTGTTTTTTTTCCAAGTACTTACATTATCCTTAATTTAAAATTAAAACTTTATTTCGACATTTAGTTAATTATCAATATATATAAATTAGAATAATATGTATATTCAATAAATACATACCATTTTAGATTACAAGGCCATAGACAATCAGTTCTAGACCTCCTATCTAAGCATCTCCCAGTAATCAAAAAAAATTTCTTTGTCATCTGCATTGTTCAAATAAACTCCATCTTGTCTCGCACTCCAAATACAAGTTTTGTTGCAACAATTATTGATCACAAAGTCTGGATTACTAATAAAACTATCAAATTCTAAACACCCTACTTCCCACTCCAATCTACAATGGAAATCTGTCGTGTCATCCCAATTCCCTTTAAACGACCAATTTTGCTGCTCATCTGGGAACAACACGTGCAATCCTAAATCATTGTCTTTGGAGTAGCAATGACTGTCTAACAAGTACATATGCAAGTCATTGTGAATCTCCACCCGAAACTTTTGAAATGAGACGATAGGATCGTTTGGATCGGGTAACTTTGGCTTCTTATTTTTGTTTTTCGGAAACTTATTCTTTTCTTTGGCCATCGACGTGTTCAAGGAGGTTATGAGCAAGAGAACTACCAATAGCATAAGTGCTTGCAATGTCATTATTGATAATATGTACGTGGGAGAAAAGATTCGAGTCTTTTGTATACTTTTTTTATTGAATATATGAATGAAAAGAAATAATCAATGTCTGTTTATTTATAGTGCAAGATGTGGTTTGCTTTGTGAAAGTTTTGAAATGTAGGTAGTTTTAGATTAGAGGTTGTGTGAGAAAGAGTTGTTCCAATGCTATATATATATATATTTTTTGTTTTTGGATGATTATTGCAGTTTGTTTTCAAAGTGTGTCATCTCAAAGAGACGAATTTACAGTGAGAAATAATTGTTCGTTTGTAAGTTTAGAAATAAGCTTACATAGGACTTGTAAAGACGTTTTAACTAATTTTAAATAGACATTCATTAATATCAAAATTCTGCACTTTCATTTTTAAGATTTGTTTTTTTTCCAATAGTGTTGGCAGCAATGGTATATATGAACTAAATACACTAGCAAACTGATTACAACTCAACTAAAAACAGTGCACTCAATATTCGACCAGCAAGATGGTGCGATAAGGATTAGATATGATAATAATAAAAAACTTGAAAGAACCTCAAAACCTTTGTAGACTCAAAATATAGTCGATGCACATTTCTGATAAGCCCTGTCCTGAAGACAATTATTCACTCTGCACTGGATGCAAGCAGACTATAACGATCGTCTCAGCAAGATACAACGACTAACTCCGGTAGAACTGCAACCTCGAACTACTCGGATCTGACAGAACTCTTGGATACTTACTCACAACTTAACACAAGATGAAAAGAAAGAAATATAGAAAGAAAAAGAAGAGAGAATTCTTCAATTTGAAGTAGGATGCTACAAATGAAGAAACAAGTTGTTATTTATAGGCTAACAACTTGGTAACTCTCAAAAATACAAAACAAAATCAAATAAATATAAAAATTGAAACATTTGTCAAATTTAACTCATTTTAGTTGTTACGTGACAAAAATTACATATAATTCATTCAAATTGAAGAAACTACGATTTTAACTTTCATACATGTTAAATTTGTATATGAAACATCATCTTAATTTGATGGTTTCAATCCAATTTGAAGTTTTCAACAATGAATTTAATCTACACAATTAAATTCAATTTTTATGTTTCAAATATTCACCAAAATCTCACTACCTTTGACTAAAAATATCCAACAAATAGTAGTGAGCATTAATGTGCAATAGACGCTGAGTTAACAAGGACTACTGAAAAGTGAAAATCTTTTCTTTTCTTATGTATATTATTATATTTTTGCAAAAAGAAGGAATTATTATCTTAATTTACTATAAAGAAGTAAATAAAAAAGTTTATTAATTAAAGTAAATAATTCAGACTTTAAATTCTTTATGGAAAAATGATATTTTTAAAGGTTTATGATCTTTTATTAACAGTTTAAGATCTATACTACTTGAAGCCAACTCATCAATATTACTTCACCTTAAAAATAAATAAATAAATATTAATAAATATTGATAGATTTCTATCCGCATCTATTAGTGATAGACTTCTATCATTTCTATCACTGATAAGCCTTGATAAACTTCTATCATAAATTTTTACTTTTTGTTTAAATAATTTCCCTTATTTTTTTTATTTTTAAAAATTCTCCTATTTTATTTGATATTCCTTATAGAAAAATTGATATTTTTATACAAATATCTTATTCTAGTATGTGTGGTTTGTATTGATCCACCAACAAATTTTGCTAAGTGAGGATGAGGCGTTTCTTTAATTCTCTTAATTGGTATGATCTAAGATTAGTTGCTCTAATTGCTTGGTTTAGTTCTAGTTTAAGTTTTAGTGGTTGAGTTTAGTTTGCAAGCTGGTTGAACTTATTACTTTTCTTTTGTTTTTAATTCTTGGAGTTTAACATTTGAGATGTGATTCCTAATTAATTAAATGTAAGGTTGAGGTTTATTTTTAAGTTATCCTCACTTTTATTTGAGTTGGTTGGTTTTGTTATGTTAGAATTTGGAAATGTTGTTACGTATTAGGTTATTACAAAGTGTTATGAATATTAGTTATAATTATTGGAATTGTGGATGAATTGTCTATCAGGTGATTTACAAATGGTTAGATTTCATGTTTACATTATCATGTTGTTGAATTTTTTGGAGTTTTATAATTGATATTAAGGAAGGTTGAATGATAGTTTAGTAATGTTTTGTTGTGTTAGGCATAAATTTAGGGGCATTTGTATCATCTTTTAACTAAGAGATTTAAAACTATATTCAAAACTTAAATTCGGCAATTTAAAGTATTCCTCAAACATCAAATAGACATCGAAACTCAAACTTAGAGAATCAAAGATATATATATCCTATTTTTTACCTTGAAACACAAATAGTCTTCCAATTTGATGATTATGTCTATTTGATTCATAAGATTTTTAAAATGTTTAGAATTATTTACATTAATCTTAACCATTGATTTTCTGTAGACACGTAATTTTGCATGTGCAACTAATAATTTTTTTTTCAATTGTCCGCTTAGTTTTGTGATGTGTTATTATTTAATGACACAACGTGCTTATTCCATCAAAACATTTATTTAAGCACGTGGTAAGTTAATCCAAACTAGCCTATAATCTAATTGATATGAATAACATAGTATCCTTGGTTTCATAAATTATTTAGTAGAATCATTAAATTATGGAATGATAACTAGCCCATATATTTTATTTAGGTACAGTTGCAAATATAATAATCAGATTCAAAGTATTAATATATATAGCAACATTTAAGAAAATTTGCAAATATAGCAAATTCTATCAACGATAGACTACTATCACTAATAGACTCGGTGGTCTATCACTGATACACAATAAGAGTCTATCAATAATAGAAGTCGATAGACTTTGCTATATTTACAATTTTTAAAAATGTTGCTATACACTTTGTTATTATCCCTGTTTTTTCCTATGATTGAGGATAAATTAATTATTAATGATGCAAAGACTTGTGTGCTTTTATATAACTAGTAAAGAAGCACGTGATCTCACACTTTTTACAACATAAATTTTGAGGGTGAAATTTGAATACTAACTAGACTATTTTTTTATTTATTTTAAATAGTAAATATTTGACACCATTCTAGAAAATAATTGAAGAAATAGTAGATAGGGTTGTACATTTTTTCTTATAAGTTAATTTACAACATATATGAAAAGCGACAAAAATGAGCATAGCTCAATTGTTTTAAAGTTTGTACTATTCGTCTCAAGGTCAAAGGATCAATTCTCCTACAATTGTAAAAACAAAAAAAATCACATATAATTAAAAATTAAATATGAAATGCATCGGACATAGCCGAAAATCTATCTAATGTAAATTGTATAGTGGGAAAAAGTAAAAAGATAGATGAAGTAAATGAATATACTTATATATGATGTAATTAAACTAAAAGTTTTTAAAATTAAAGAAGATTAAACTTTTTACCGAAGATTTCCCTAAAATTTTCGACTCCTCTCACCCCCCACATCTCTCTAACCTCTAAAAGAAATATTTTATAGGGAAATTTTTACAGATAGAAAAGATATCAAACTATTTATATAAAATAGTAAAAAAATTATTGATAGACATTAATAGACTTCTATCAACATCTATCAGCGACAGACTTCTCTCATTGCTATCACTAATAGACGCGGATAGACTTTTATCAGCGTCTATCACAACTATCTAAAAATTTTGCTATTTTATGTAAATAATTTTCCTTATTTTTCTATTTTTAAAAATTCCCCTATTTTATATGTGAAGGATAAATGAGCATGCAGCGGAATTTAATTTTATCAAAATTCACTCTAAGATGCTTAATTTTGAGGATCAAACATGCAATTAAAAAGGGAAAGCTAAGTTTCAAGAACATACCCTTGAAGTTCCAAATACTCCTTCAATTCGTAATGGAAATCAACACCACTTGGTTGTAGACCACCACAAGAGTCTTTTCTACTATTCTCTAGGCTTAGATTGGATGGTGGAATCCAAAATTTGTGGTAAATTTGAGAAGGAATGAAGGTTGTGGAAGAAGAAGAGTAATGGATGAATTTTGCAAAATTAACCTTTAATTTTACAAAATTCTTAACCACAATTAAGCCAAAATCATCCCTATTTATTAAAGAACAACATGCAATCTCATTGCATCAAAATTTGACAACTCAAACTCTCAAATTGTTGGCTTAATGTGAAGCAAACAACTAAGCTACTTGCTTAGTTAGTGGGAAAATCCAAACTTTCAAAAACCAATTTAAAATCAATTTTAATTTGAATTTAATTTCAAAAATTAATTTTAGAATAATTAATTAAATAAAAAATAATTTAATATTTAATTAATTAAAAATCTAATATTATTTTAATATTAAATAATAAAATAATATTATTTTTCCCACTTTTCTTGATTTTTCCAAAAAACCGATATGAATCCCTATTCATATAATTAATACTTAAATCATATTTAAATATTATAAATAACTCTATTTGTTCGTTTAATTTGTAATTAAACGTCGATATATCGTATATATTCGACTTTCATTCCTTAAGTCAAGATTGAACTATTCAAACTTACTCACCACACTATCTAAGATTTTAGTCCATTTATGAGCTAATAGAGTGACTTAATGGACCTACAGATCATGAGCTCCAACGATTTGAGATTAACCGATCAAACTCTTTAACTTAGTTAACCAACATTCGTTAACTAACGGGACACTCCACTAAAGCCCGTAGCTGCACTCTCCTCACTGTAGATATATTTCTGTCCACTTGATATAACCATAATAAGTAAGTCGATCCTTCACGGGTTGTTCGTAATCACAGCTAGGTCAAAATTATCGTTTTACCCCTGTGATTACATCTTGTTCCTTAAGTCCCACTGATCCTCTAATGAACAATTGGTTTGTGATCCTATCACTAAACCGAGTCCCTCTCAGGCCAATGAGAGGGTGAGACTCCTTGTTCAAGACCTGGAATCAAGACTTAAGGGAACAACCTATCTACTAACTGTAAGTCGGGTAGGAGCGAATTCCTTCTCGCAAAATTATGTCCCCAGCTATCTACTCGGTCTTACCTCTAAAGTGGGAGGTTTATTGAATCGGCGCACCCGGGCCACTCTCACCCATGCAGATCTAAGGATAATCCCGAATAAACAGGACTTCATAGTTAGCTCAGGATTAAGATCGAGTTATCTAGGTCATCTAGTTGAAATAGTCAATATTTAACAGTAAACGACGTTATAAAGTAATAGTGACTATTTCGTGGTCCGGTCTTACACAAACTCATTGCATAGAACGCCCTCACTCACATGTCTCCACATGAATGATTTAGGATCACATCATTTGTATCAAATACAAAGTGGGCCGCATTCAATAGTGTCTCCAAGATAAGATACCCAGCCTTATCCCTATACTATTAGACCGTTTTAGCTATTTACTCGAACTTGATCCATTTTTATGTCATTGCATAAAGTTCAAGTTTTCATACTAAAGTCATGGGTTCTTAGTTTATTGGATTTAGAGTTATATTAACAACAATTTACTTTATTCAATAACAAGTTTACTGAATAACATCGAAAACAACGTTATTGATAAATAGAATACACGTTAATGTTTACAAACTACGAGTTTTAGGACATAAAACCCAACAATATGAACATCCAAACAAAAAAAGAAAAATAAACATAAAAATACGTTTGAACTTTGAAGTAAAAAATAGATTAATCAATAAAACTTGGGAGAGCTCCCCCAAATTTCCAATTTGATGAATGTTGGATGTAGCCACACATTCAATTTGATGGAGTTGATTTTGGGAATATGTGGTAACGTGGAAGCTTAGGATATGTTTGAGAGTAATTTTAAAATGGTTAAAATCACTTTTATCATTTTCAAAATCACTGTAAAATATATTTTTAATCTTTCAAAACTAATTTCATGATTGAAAATTACATTTAGAAGTATAAAATTGAAAATTAAATTAATTTTGAGTGATTAAAGTATTTTTTTGAATGATTTTAAAAATGACAAAAGTAATAATTTTAACAATTTTAAAATCACTCTCAAACATGCCCTTATTCTAGTTTCTAATTTGATTTTCTTGGGCCTTTGGAGTTTGAATTAAACTGAAATAAAAGCACATCAATAACGATCCAGAGTTAGGCTGAGGGATATAGCATATTTTAGGTACTATCAATATACATTCATGAAATAATGTTACTTTACACGAACAATCAGATACCATTTATTTCAACACTTAATTTATCCACAACCTTTTGCACTATCACCCCATTAAGAACAATAAGGGGAGAGAGGAGAAAAAATGGACAAGGAGAGTACTTTGAATGAATATAAAAATGTTGTGAGTCTCTTTAATTTCATCTTCCAAATAGGCAACCTTAATCTAATAAAGAGAAAAAAAAGAATATTACTTGTTTAATATGATCTCTCAAACCCAACTAAAAAGAAATGAAACTAGAGGAGCCAAAATTTCTTAACTTTAATGAAATATTTCAAGGCTACCATGTTTTAAGGCTTTGGTTTAAATCTTAGATGATGCATGTAATATTGTTTTTAAAATTTTCTATTTGAAATTAAATGAAAAATAATGTTGAAAATATTTTCATATTATACACTTCTTTCCATATCAATTCTCATTTTTTTAGAAAAATTACTATAAACAGAAAAAAATATTAAACTATTTACAAATATAGAAAAAATTCACTATCTATCAGCGATTGACCGCGATAAAATTTTATCGGTTGAACGATACATTTCTATCGTTGTCTATCGCTCAAGCGATAGAATTCTATCGCAGTCTATCGCTGATAAACAGTAAAAATTTTCTAGATTTGTAAATAGTTTTGCTCATTTTTCTATATTTGAAAACAATCATTTATATATATATATATTAGCAATAATATTTTAAAGTTTTTTTAAAAAAAATTCAAAGTTAAAATGGTTGGAAAATATGAATAAAATTATTATTGTTATTATTTTAAAAATTAGAAAACCACAATTCTCCATGATATTGTATGTTTTTTTGGTGAAGGGCACAATCTTATTGGAATAATGTATTTTCTAAATAAAAATGTGATTATTTGAATTGTTGGTAATTTTTTTAAAATATTTGATTTTCTTATCAGTTTAAAAACATACAATACATAAAAAATTATTACTTCAATCCTCTTCTCTTTTATATACAATTACTTACAAATTGTAGTGTTGTCGAGTCATGTGATTGAAGTGTTGCATTCACATATTAGTAATTCGTTCTATCTTGGGAGATGATTGTTCATGACACGTTGAGTACCACAAAGGAAACAAAATTGTTTTAAGAAAACAATTTAAATTCATTGGGTTTCGATTAATCTTTTTCATTGTTGCATTCCAAATGAAACCATTTTCTTGTATTTTATATCGATATGTTAATTTTTGTTATTTTTCTTCATTTGATTTATGATTAATTCGTGATATAAAATATTGGTAATTTTTTTTCAATATGAATTTTTTTAAAAAAAAAAAGTTAAAATAAAGATATAATTTTATAACTATGTATATTAGATGGAAAGTTATTAGAAACATAATTTGATTTTATTGTTATAAAAAAAATTAAGTATAAAACTAAAAAAAAAGATACAAATTTATTTTGCTTTTATTTAAACATAATTATCAAAAATATTTTTTGTTTCAAGTTTTTTAAAAAAGTAAACAAGAAAACAATTATCAAATATGTTCATATTTTTTCTTTTAGCAAACAAAATTCCAAAAATAGTTACCAAACTTATATGGCTTTTGTTTTTTAAAAAGTGAAAAACCAAAAACAAAATTTCTAAAATAAAAAACCAAAAACAAAAAACCAAATAGTTATCAAACTGGATAAATTGGAGTAAAATTTTAATTTTCTTTTGAGTTCAAAATTATTTTCAACATTTACTTAACATATTGGTCCTCACTATTGCTTTGGTATTAACAAACTTTCCCAATTTATACAATTTAGGTGTTAGAATAATGTAAATTCAATAAGTATATACACATTTAGATTACGAGGTCACAGGCAATCAATTTTAGACCTCCTATCTCAGCATTTCCCAATAGTCATAAAAAACTTCTTGGGTATATGCATTGTTCAAATAAACCCCATCTTATCTCGCACTCCAAATGCAGGTTTTGTTGCTACAATAATTGGTCACAAAGTCAGGATTACTAGTAAAACTATCAAATTCTAAACACCCTACTTCCCACTCCAACCTACAATGAAAAAGTGTCGTGTCGTCCCAATTTTCTTTGAACGACCAATTTTGTTGCTGTCTGGAAACAATATATGCAATTCTAAATCGTCATCTTTGGAGTAGCAATGGCTGTCTAACAAGTACATATGTAAGTTATTGTGAATCTCAACACGAAAATGTTGATACGAGATGAGAGGATCGTTTGGATTCGGTAATTTTGGCTGTGGATTTTTGTTTTTTGGGAACTTCTTTTCTTTGGCTATCGACATGTTTAAGGAGGTTATGGGCAAAAGAACTAATAATAACATAAGTCGTTGTCCCATTGTTAATAATAGGTAGGCGGTAGAAAATATTTTTCTTTTGTACAATTTATTTGCACTAATGGATGTTTGTGTATTTATAGTGCATGAGGGAGTCTTAGATTAGCGGTTGGTTGAGAAGCAATGTTAAAAATGGTCGGGCTTTGTGAACCTTTTGAAATGGAAGGAAATTTAGATTAGTGGTTCCTTGAGAAGAGTTGTTGCCATGGATTGTTAAAAATGGAAATGTCTTGACTATGTCAAATGTGTTTATTTATTTAATTATTTATTTATGATTATAGTTTTTGTTAAAATTGACAAGTTATTTAAGAAGATTAAGTTAATGACAAGTAAGTAATTATGTCTGAGTAGTATTTAAGTAAATAAAGCATGAGGACAACTTTGTAATTAATTGAATCTTCAATTAATTTAGGGCTTCATCGTGTATCACTTTGTTGAGAAGAAAAAGTGGCAGCCACATAACATACATACACATAGAGAGAGAGAACATTTTGCAGATTGAAAGAGAAATTGAAGCTGCCGCCGTGGGTATTTCTGGTTGGGTCTTAGTGTAGAGATCTCCCAGGGCAATGGGTATTCGTTGCCGACGTGGTTCTCAGTTCAAAGGCATTTTCGGCATGGTTTGTAGTGGGTTTGTTCGATGCCTGCTCAAATGAGAAAATAAATAGTGACAAGCTACATCCAGTTTGAGAAACAAGCATAGAAAGCAAAGGATAAAATAGTGAAAATTTGATTACAAATTTCTTTGTCCAACAGTTGCATTAATAAAAAAAAAGCTAGATAAAAAAGGTCTTTAATCAAGGAGTCCATTTGAAATTCTTCAACTCCTCACGTGTGTCTTCCAAAGATTCGCGTAGCGCTAATAGAATTTGGACGTCTACACTGCTAGCAATAGGAGCACACTCGAGCTTATCGATTTCCTCACAAACCTTCAAGATCTCGAGTTGCTTTTAGTTTAGGTCCTCGTCATTCTTGGAAATTAAGTTGGAGAGCTTATTAGTCTCTGCGTACACAACTTTTAGTTCTGCTTCCAATTCAGTTGCCCTGGTGGACAATTGCATGAGTCGGTGCTTAAAAGCACTTGTCTCCTCGGTTAGGCGGTTTTCGTTGAGTCGCAATGCCTCCATGGACCTTTTCGTTTCTGCCAACTAAACATCTTTAGTGGGTTGGATTGAAACTAAAGATTGCATTTGGTTGTGATTCTCGGCACGCCGAAAGTAACCATCCACAAGTTCTTTCAAATAGGTTAGATTGTCTATACCACTAGTCGCAATTACATCGAAGATTTTTCGCATCTCTGGTTCAAGGCTACCTACGTGCTCAAATGGAGTCCGAACAATCTTCTGACGCAAGTTCTCCCACAAAGTTATAGCAGTCTGTCGTCGAAGACGAGAAATCAAATTGTCGGCACATAAGTATGAGACCTCTGAAGTTGGCATGCTTACTTTCTTTTGAACGGGCCTAAAGCACTCATTGCTAGTTGTTGAGCACGACTTCATAATTTGCTTATTCTGGATCACAGACACGTCCTTGGCATATTCCTTAGGAGGGCCAGGAGAGGACAAGACCTCATCTACTGAAGGCGCTCTGCTAACTGCTTTGGTTGTAGGATCCAAAACTTCGATGCTCTCGATGTCTACTTTCTTCTTGCCAGGGCGATCATTTTCAAAAACGATGAGAGGTTGAGAGATCTATTTAACTAGGTCAACCAACAATGCATTAGAAGTATCAACCTTTTGTATGGTTGAATCGACAATATAAAACCCCATTAAAGATCCCTCACTAAGTAGCTTCGGAAGTTCCTGAAGAGAATGGTTCAAGGGCGACTATAAAAATAAAAGATAAAAAAAATTTAAGATTTATATGTTAAAAAAAATGAGAAGAGCGTGAGAAAGAACTATGCATACCAGTAAGCTAGGAGTGCTGCGATTCTTTGAAACACTGGGAATTCCTTCAGAAAAATTATCACCGGACGCCTTTACCTTCTTTGATGGTCTCTTCCCATGATGATCACTAGTACTGCTATGACTCTCATCACCGTAAACCAAAACATCTTTTTGAGATGTAAGTAGGACCTCTTCAATTAAATGAATCTGCTTGCCGCCTTGGTTGCTTCCTTTGTTCTTGGGTAACTTAAGTTGCGGCGGAGGAGGAATAGCACTGCTCACTAAATGATGTCGATTTTCTTCAAAATAACTTCCATGTTTCGTTAACCACCAATCCTTAAACCGCAGAGTGACTTGGCTATGAGGATTTAGAGAGCGAGCTAGCAAGAATACTTGAGAAAATGTGCCACCCCTGGTACATGTTCGCTAATGATGTAGTACACTCTTGGGAGTGGCGATAGGAGGGATTCCCCCTATATCATTAGGAATGTCCTGGTAAAATCCAAACTGTCAGCCAAATCGATAAGGACTATACAATTCAATAATCGAGTTGGCTCCGCATTAGGACGATAGGTAGCACGATCGCATGCTAGAAAAATGTGAAGACTCATTAAATGATAGATTTTCATTATCAATCATGCGATCATGTTTGTTCCTACTTTGGATATTCACATGCCATCGAATACTAGCACCACTGTGAATTAGCTTTCGAGCGTCATGTCTCCAAAATAAATTGATCCACCTTCGCCGAAAAAGTTAGCCATCTTTGGCCCTCGAATATCCACAGGAACATGGTAATGCGTGTTGAAATAATGAGCTAACCAACCGTGGACATAGTGCATGGGAAAACAAAAGTCCATACGTCCGACTGGATTTGAAGCTTCAGTTATCATTCCCAGGCCATGATATATGTTTACTAGGACTGAGATGGCAAGGCTAAAAGTGCACCCATCAACCATCAAACTAGCTGTTCTAAAGACTCCGGGACGAATGTAAGCTCCCTTCTGAGGGAATACAAAAAGGCACAACCAACAAGACAAAAAAGCTGCCAAGTATGTCTTATCTCGCAAATTGTCCTCTATCCCTCGTTTCGTGAAGAACATGCTTTCTCTACTCGACCATTCGCAAAATTGGATTCCCCCACCAGTTGGATTATGGGTAGATCGAGAGCGAGAAGCCTTTTTCGATTTTCTTGCTGGAGGCTTATCGTATTTTCAAGTACCAAGAAACCAGAATGAAATCCAAGAATTGATGGTTACCTGTGAATCACCTTTAGAGGATGTTCCACGATCATTCTTCGAGGATGCCGCATGATCATCTTTCTGCGAGCAAACTAGCAAGTAGTACGCATGGAAAAGATGTTCACAAGTCTTTAGAAGATGTTTGACCTTATTTCGTGAGCTGGTCAATTCCTTCAAACAGGGAATAACTTCCTCATAAAAATTTCCCTTAATTGGAAGACCTCCGAAAGACCACAAGTCCCACAAAGAAATCGATAGTTCGCCTGCCATGGTGTGGAGAGTGTTAGTTGAAGGACACCAAGCTTCGCAAAAGGCTCGAACAATATCACTATTACGATCATATGTATACAGAGAAGCCATCACCGCACCAAACAAATGGGTGTCATAAAGGATTCGTTCATTTAGGCTAGCTACATGCTCTAGCCACTCCCAATAACAATCAGTAAAAGTGAATTCTCCAGGGACCTTCATGAAGACATTCCAATGGGTTTGATTCTCAATCAAGCGGTGCCTAAGAGTTAACACTTGGTCGAAATTAGGAGCCTCGTCGTGAATAGATGACTTTAGAACCCACACATTTTTATCCCGAGTCAAAGGCACCTCTATTGATAATTCAGGAAGGGTAGTGCCATTTTCTAAATCTGGTAAAAAATCTGCTAAAGGACCATCTAATGACTCCTCCACAAAAAAACTAAGTCCGTCCTTCGTTGGTTGGTCTCTATTTGCAAGAATCACAAGATACCTCTTGCCAGATAAGATACGCTCGGTGAAGTAAACCATAGTTTTACAAAAAAAATGTGAGTTTTAAAAAAAAAAAAGCATGAAAGGTGTAAAAATGGCGAACTCTATCATATTTCAAGTTCAAATAAGTGGAGGACACCAATAGACATGACTGTCAGAGTATATGTCAGCTATATATGCTTGCATAAGAAGTTGATCGGAGGCAAAGAAGCGATAGAACACCGAGGTTATTCAAACCTTCCAGTGTCATCTCTCTATGTGTCTACACGATGAAATGATCTGAGCCAAAGAGCGATAGAACAATGAGGTTATTCAAACCTTGCAGTGCCATCTTCTATAGGTCCGCATAGTGAAGTGATCCAAGGCAAAGAGGCGATAGGCCACTGAGATTATTTAAACGTTGCAGTGTCATCTCTCTATAGGTCCACACACTGAAGTGATCCAAGGCAAAGAGGCGATAGAACATTGAGGTTATTCAAACCTTCCAGTGCCATCTCTCTATACGTTCGCACGCTGAAGTGATCCGAGGAAAAAAGACGATAGAACACTGAGGTTATTCAAACCTTCCAGTGTCATCTCTCTATAGGTCTACACACTGAAGTGATCCAAGGCAAAGAAGCGATAGAACAATGAGGTTATTCAAACCTTGCAGTGCCATCTCTCTATGTGACTACACGATGAAATGATCTGAGCCAAAGAGCGATAAAACACTGAGGTTATTCAAACCTTCCAGTGCCATCCCTCTATGTGTTTACATGATAAAGTGATCTGAGCCAAATAGGCGATAGAACACTAAGGTTGTTCAAACCTTCCAGTGCCATCCCTATATATGCATGCATAAGAAGGTGTCCGGGCTAAAGCAGTGATAGAACACGAAGATCCAGGCCAATAGAACACTGAGATCGAAGCCAATAAAACACTAAGGTCAAAGTCAATAGAACGTTGAGTTTGAAATCGATGACCACCCCTGCCGACTATAACAATCACCCAAAGGGGTATCTAGTAGGAGTCAAGTCATTATTATTGCCCTCATTGAAAAAGTGACATTCCAACAATGACACATCAAAAGCAACAATGACAAGATACGTACATAATCAAGAAAGATGGAATAATAATGACAAAGACAAGTTTTTGAATCATTCAGATATGCGTGATCAACAGGGGCATTGCTAAATTGGATAATTAAAATAAATAAAAAAAAGTCTTGAATGCATACCCTCTTGGATGGCGAGCAAAGATCAATAGTCCAATGGATATTCCTGTGAAAAAAAAATCGTTCTCAGTTTTACATGTTCTGTACAATAACGATTATGGACAAACTAGAGCTCAAAACAAAGCTCTAACCGTTCAGAATGAGGCCATATGTGTCTCGAACAGGGTGATAAAGTTTCGATACGATCTGACGATTGAAACTCGGGAAAACGACATTTTCCGAGAGCTGTCGCTAGAAAAAAAAAGAATTTTTTTTCAGTTTTACATATTCTATACAACGGCGATTATGGGCAAACTAGAGGTCAAAACAAAGATCTAACCGTTCAGAATGAGGCACTATGTGTCTCGAATAGGCTGATACAATTTCAATATGATCAGACGGTTGAAACTACGGCAAACGATAATTTTCTGAGAGTGTCGCTAAGGAAAAAAAGAAGAGTTTTTTTTTTTTTCAGTTTTACATATTCTGTACAACAGCGATTATGGGCAAACTAGAGGTCAAAACAAAGATCTAACCGTTCAGAATGAGGCCCTATGTGTCTCGAACAGGCTGATAAAATTGTAATATGATCCGACGGTTGAAACTCCTGTAAACAATAATTTTCCAGGAGTTGTCGCTGAAAATCCGAAGTCCTATTTGTCTTCTCCGTTATTTTGGTGGATTTTTCCCCTCTTTACCTCATTAGGTCACTTAATAATAATAATATATATATATATAACCCTAATTCCTTAATAAATTAGATATATATATACATATATATTTAAATTTCTCGAATTAAAATTTGGTCATATTCTAAATTTTATCCCAAATTCAAATTTTCGGATCTTATCCTCAAATTAAATTGTAGATTGGATCTTAAATTGATCTCAAAATTAAAATTTGGCCATATTCCAAATTTTATATTAAATTCAAATGATTCAAGCATAGGCTTTATCAAATTTAAATTGTGGATAATATCTCAAATTTATCCCAAAATAAAATTTGATCCAAATTATTCCAAATTTTATCTCAAATTCAAATCAAATTTTGAGTTGATTGCAAATTAAATTTGGCCATATTCCAAATTTTGTTTTAATCAAACTCATGTACTAAATTCATAGTTTGATTGACATATCAAATAGAGTCAAATTCAAGAACATATACAACTTGCATTTTGACTCAACTTCATCTTTTTCGAGATTCACCCACCATATACGTGCATGAATCTCGAAAAGGGGCATTTGTTGAAGGAGAAATTTTAGACCAATCACAAATTGCCACGTCATTTCTCAAATTAATGGCGAAATTAGAAACAATTCAATTTGGGACTAATTAAAAGTTACATGTGTTCTAAATTGAAAAATTGAAGACACAAAATTGGCAAATCTCGATGGTGCCATGTGTTTTTATCGTCACGGTTGGATCAAAATAATTATTTTTGGTTCAATTATTTATTAATGTTTGGGCTAAAATTTAATCAAGTCCAAAAAATAAACTTAATTTGGCCCAAAGGGCCCAAAGGCCCAAATCCAATTAGTTGGGCCCAATGGGCCAGGTCCATAGACCAATCAAGCCCAAGCCACGAAAGTCCACATGAGAACTCTATAAATAGAGAAGTTCTCTTCATTTACTAGGGTAGACAATTTACACTCAGAGAGCCTAGAGAGAATTCTTCCTACGATTAGATGACTCACTAACTCCTAAAACTGAATCACGTCTTAAAGACTAAGTTCCACTTCAAGAACATCCGCGCGCTCTACATCAAGCGCATGTGTACAGTTGAGAGAGAATCAGATGATCAAGTACTAGAGATCGAACCACATTCGCATCAAATCTACATAAACACAAGTTCAACTCCATGAATTAAATTTCTTCATAAATCTCGTGCGAACAAAAGTAAATAATTCAGATTTTAATATTTTGTATGTTAATATTATAATTTATTTTTTTTATTAATAGTTTAAATTTATATACAATGAAAGTATATTTAAATATGATATAATCACAAATATATAATATTAAAAATGGTAGTGTTAAGAGAGAATTTTTAAATATGACATAATCACAAATATATAACACTTAGTTTTAATTATAACAATTTACTCTCTATTCTTTAATGTTAAAGAGATAATTTTGTACTTTTCATAACAATCTCGAGAACAAAGTAGTTTTTTATACTCTTGACATTTTTGTAACACTCTAAATTTTTAAATGATTAATTTTTCCATAAATTGAGATTTGCTTTGAAATTCGTCTTGTTTACTTAATTTGGATTAAATTTGATATGTCGGGATTGTTGATTGGAAACTAATTTTTAGATTTAACTGGGTTAATCAAATGGATATTGAAATCTAATTTGAATAAATTAGATTTAAAGTCGTCTAATTAAAAATATCCAAGATATTTAGTTTCTCTATTTTTTTTTGGTTTAAAAGCCCTATTTAGATAAATTGAAGGTGATTTTAAATCTTGTTGTGTTTTGTTAGGGGCAATTTGGGAAAAATTTGAGCTTGATTTGGGCTAAAAATTAACTTTGACTCAATTAGGGTTGGTGTTTAAAGAAAGGAAAAAAAATTATTATTTCTTTTCAACTCAGCTGTAGATGCCCCTCCCCCCCCCCCCCCCCCCAATTTGGTTTCTTCTTCTTCGATTTCGCCAGCCCCCGTTGGCACTGGCACACTCGCCGTCATTTGTACCTCAGGCCATCTCCTCTGCCACATACAATCCTGCTAATTGGCGCCCAAACCCACGTTCTCATTAGCATCGATAGGAGGTTCCTTAAGCTTTAACTTTCTCTCTCTCACCATCGGACCACTGCTCGTTGCCCATAAACGTTCATCACCGTGTACCTCCGTCGCCCAGACTGGCGTCGAGGAGGTTTTTCCATGTTAAATTGCTTGTGTCAATTGCTTGATAATTATTATTATTTCTAGTTGATTAATATCCTATTATGTTCACACAAGAGGGGATAATTGATCCACATTAAATAGTGTTTATCCCAACAAAGTGGTATCAGAGCGTTGGTTAAATTAATTGGATTTTCCTTGTGTTGAATCTGGATACTATTCAACTAAGATGGTTACCCTTGATGGGTCAAATTATCAAGTTTGGAAAAGAAAAATGGAAGATATTTTATATGTGAATGATTTGCATCTTCTAGCTTTTTCTGAAAAGAAGTCCGACGATAAAACGAAAAAGGAATGGGAATTATGTCATAGGAAAGTGTGTGGGATTATGAGACTTTGGGTAGAAGACAATTTTCTAAACCATATTGGTGAAGAAACTCATGCACGGACCATTTGAAACAGGCTTGAGTTGCTATGTGCCCCTAAAACTGGTAATAATAAAAGGTTTCTAATCAAACAAATGATGACATTGAAGTATCAAAATGGAACACCCATGTTAGATCACTTGAATACATTCCAAGGTATCATTAATTAGTTATCTAGAATGAATATCAAGTTCGAGGATGAGATACATGGGTTATGGGTCCTTCGTACATTGTCGGACTCATGGAAGATATGTAGAACTTCCTTATCAAACTCAGCCTCAAATGGAGTACTGAGTATGGACTTAGTAAAAAGAATTGTGTTGAACGAGGAGATGAGAAGAAAGTCACAGGCTCTTCTTCACAGTCATAAGTTCTCATTACTAAAAGAAGGGGGATGAATAAGTGTAAGGGTCCGACGGGTAAAGATAGAAGCAAAAGTAAGAGTGGCTGGTTTGTAAATATGGAGTGCCATTATTGTCATGTCAAAAGGCATATAAAGAAGCATTGTCTGAAATTTAAAAGAGAAAATAAAAATGTCAAAGGTAAGGAAAAGAAGAATGGTGATGATGACAGTGATGCAGGCACAATCATTGTAGCCACTGAAAACTTTTACATCTTATTCGATGGTGATGTTATAAATTTTGCTACATAACAGAGCAGTTGGGTGATTGATAGTGGCGCCTTAGTTCATGCTATATCAAAGAGCGATTTCTTTGCATCCTATACAACTGGTGATTTTGGTAGTGTTAGGATGGGTAATGATGGATCAACAAAAGCAGTTGGCATAGGAGATGTACACTTGGAGAACAAGAATGGTTCTAAACTTATTTTGAAGAATGTGAAACACATTCCTGATATTCACATGAATTTGATTTCCATAGGTAAGCTTGATGATGAAGGTTTCTGCAATACCTTCTATAATGGTAAATGGAAGCTTACTAAAGGCTCTATGGTGGTACTAAGGGAGAGAAATACTCCTCACTATATCATATGGAGGCTAAGATAACTGATTGTGATATAAATATAGTGGATGATAAAGCTAGTGTTGAGCTTTGGCATAAAAGACTCAGTCACATGAGTGAGAAGGGTTTGAAGATATTAGCCGAGAAAAATCATCTTCCTGATATAAAGAGTGCACCCCTAAAAAGGTGTCCTCATTGTTTGGCAAGAATGCAGACAAGAGTTATTTTTAAGTCATCTCACATTCAAGGAAACCAAATGTACTAGACTTGGTACATGCTGATGGGTGTGGTCCTATGAAAGCAAAAACACTTGGAGGTGCATCATATTTTGTGACGTTTGTTGATGATCATTCAAGGAAAATATGGGCTTATACTTTGAAGACTAAAGATCAGGTGTTACAAGTGTTTAAACAGTTTCATGCTCTTGTTGAGAGAGAAGCTGGTAAAAAGTTGAAATGTATTAGGACTGATAATGGAGGTGAGTATTGTGGACCTTTTGATGAGTATTGCAGAAATCATAGTATTCGACATCAAAAGACACCTCCTAAGACTCCTCAGTTAAATGGAATAACTGAGAGAATGAACAAAACACTAGTTGAGAGAATGAGATGCTTGCTTTTTGAGTCACAGTTATTGCGATCGTTTTGGGGTGAAGCATTGAATACAATTGTACATGTTTTGAATCTCACGCCATGTGTTCCTTTGGGATTAGAAGTTCCGAACAGAACATGGTCAAATATATCTTATGATCACCTGCATGTCTTTGGTTGTAAAGCTTTTGTTCATGTTCCTAAAGATGAGAGATCGAAGCTTGATGCAACAACTAGACCATGTATGTTTCTTGGCTATGGCCAAGATGAGTTTAGTTATAGACTATATGGTCCAGTACAGAACAAGCTCATAAGAAGTCGAGATGTTGTATTTGTAGAAGACCAAACAATATTAGACGTTGAGAAGACAAATAAAACATAATTTGAGCATAGTGATGATCGGATTGATTTGAGTTTAGTTTCTTTGACACGACCTTCTACACAGATAGAAAATGAGGTTCAAAATGAACAGTTTGTTGATACAAATGAGGGTTTTGAGCAGGTTGAGGCAGATGAGAGTGTTCATGAATAGTTGTTAGAAACAGAAGTTCCTACAGATCTTTCACTCAGGAGATCTATCAGAGATCGACGTCCGTCAATAAGATATTCAACTAATGAATATATGTTATTGACGGATGGGGGAGAACCTGAGAGTTACGAAGAGGCCATAAAGGATGAACACTAAATAGAGTGGATTGATGCAATAAAAGATTAGATGAAATCTTTACATGATAACCACACTTTTGAGCTTGTGAAATTGCCTAAAGGAAAAACTGCACTGAAAAATAATTGGGTTTATCAAAGTCGTGTTACAAAGTGAAGATTGGTTGTCAAAGGATTCAGTTAGAAGAAAGGTGTTGACTTTGATGAAACTTTTGCTCCAGTTGTCAAGATGTCTTCTATACGTGTAATTTTGAGTTTGGCAGCTAGTCTTGACTTAGAGGTTGAGCAAATGGATGTTAAGACTGCATTTCTTCATGGGGATTTAGACAAAAAAAATCTATATGAAACAACCAAAGAGTTTTGAACAAAAAGGCAAAGAGCATCTGGTGTGTAAATTGAAGTAAAGTCTTTAAGGGTTGAAACAAGCATCGAGGCAGTGGTACAAGAAGTTTGAATCAATTATGGGGGAGCAAGGCTATAAAAAGACTACTTCTGATCACTGTGTTTTTGTTAAAAAAATTTCTAATGGTGATTTTTTTATATTATTGCTTTACGTTGATGACATTTTTATTGTTGGCAAGAATGTTTTGAGAATTGACAGGTTGAAGAAATAGTTGAGCAAATCCTTTGCCATAAAGGATTTGGGGCCAACATAGAAAATTCTTGGAATTCAAATAGTTCGAGATAGAGCATCCAAGAAGTTATATATGTCACAAGAGCAATACTTGGAGAAGGTGCTTGAGCGTTTCAACACGAGTAAAGCAAAACCGATTAGTTCTTCTTTATCTAGTCACTTCAAACTGAGTATCAAACAGAGCCCTTCTACAGATAAAGAGAAGGAAGATATGAGCAAGATCTCATATGCTTCAGCAGTTGAGAGCTTGATGTACGCCATGATATGTACTAGACCTGATATTTCTCATGCTATTGGTGTTGTTAATCGTTTTATGTCGAATGTAGGAAAACAACATTGGGAGGTAGTCAAGTGTATCATGAGATATTTGCGAGGCACTTCTAGTTTGAAGCTCATATTTGGAAGTGGAAAACCAGTACTTCTTGGTTATATTGATTCAAATATGGCAGGAGATCTAGACAACCGAAAGTCTACTTCCGGTTACTTGATGACATTTGCAGGTGGTGCAGTGTCTTGGCAGTCAAGGTTGCAGAAGTGTGTTGCACTTTCTACAACTGAAGCAGAGTATATTGCAGCAGTAGAGGCTTGTAAAGAGATGTTGTGAATGAAGTGCTTTATACAGGAGCTTGGCTTCAAGTAACAAATATATGTGATACACTGTGATAATCAGAGTGCTATTCATTTTGGTAAGAATGCTACATTTCATTCCAGAACAAAGCATATAGATATGAGATATCACTGGATGAGAGATGCTTTGAATGATGAATTGTTTGAGCTTGAAAAGATACATACTGATCATAATGGGTCTAATATGTTGACAAAGAATCTACTAAGAAAGAAGCTTGAGTTTTGTCGTTCCACTACAGGAATGGCAAGTTCCTCTACATCGTGAAATAGAGGGAGATTTGTTGGGTTATTTCACAATTTAAGTGAAAGGCCTAATAAGGCCCAGCTTGGGCAAAGTAGGTTTTATTTTTTAAAACATTCAGCACCCGCCGGTCATGATAACTTGTAGAAATACAAGTTATTGCTTCTCTTTTCTTAGAATAATTGTGAAAGAATGTTGAAAAATGCATCATCTTATGCTTAATTTCATGATAAATACCTTTTATCAAATAGGCTGAACAAAGAATAATTTGTGATTTAACTCTTTAAACGCTCCATTTTGCAAGAAAACACAAGGTTCAACGCATGCGTCGAAGAAGATAAAGAAACGCATACCTAGATTGTATTTTCTAGAGAGTTTTCTTATCCCAAAACAAGAGACTCTGAATTTGGAATTGGAGCATATACTAATGGTGGATGATGATGAGTTGTTTGACAACTATTGATCGACCGGGTGTATATGAATGATAACAATGATAGGAAATATTGAATGGGCAAGGTCTACATGCACGCATACACGATCGATGAAGTAATAACTTGGAGTATTTCAAGTGTCGAATCCCACAGGACTAGATTGAGTTTAAATTTATTATGACTAAGGACCAATGTAACCAAGGTAACCAAAGAAAAAGTTTAGAAATTTTGGTGAAATAAAACTTAAAAACAAATAACAATGAGAATCAAACAAGGGCAACAATGCTACGACCATTCGAGTGTTATGCCTTAAGTGATGTGACCGCATCACACCGAACAATGAATTACACATGGACTAATGTTTCCATGGTTAACTGAATCTTAGATTAAATCAAGTTTAATTCCTTTATCCTATGGTGTCCCTTATTTCTAAGATAACATGACCATCCTATGTCTAGGCTCTTAGTCCCATATCCCTTTGTGAAATCCGCTTACACCCTAACCTTCTCAACCTTAGAGCTCCGCTAGATCGTTAAATCAAATGGCCAGTTTAACTTACCGATTTTATCTTTTAAAATCAATAAAGAGAATGTGATTACACAAAGTGGTGCGAGCATTACATAACCTAAGCCATAACAACTCTAAGGCTTTCACATTGTCAAACCCCTAAAAATATTTAGCTCATGAATTTTGATAAAATAATCATTTTTATTAAATCATAAACCATAGCTACAATATATGGAAAATAATACGAAAACAATAAAGCTGAAAAATAGATACAACTCAAGTAAACTTGAGAAAATTCTCAAGTAACAAGTCTTTCCCTAGGACGATTCCTTCTTTTTCAAGAAAGAATCTTGCCTCAACACACACTTCTGTGGAAGAGTAATCATAGAGCCACTATGCCTCAGAGGAACTTTCGTTCTTAAGACTACCGACTTGAACTTAGAAAAGAATCCCAAGGTGTTAGAAATTTGACAGTAGAATGGAGAAGAAAGTAATGATTGTGGCAGCGGTGAGTCGTTCTCCTTAAGACGTAGGGTTTCCTCGCCTTTTATAGACCCCAAATCTGTTAAGGAGGGTCGAGATTTGCGTTCTGAAGATTCACCAGGCTTAATCGAGGATTTTTAGCCAAGAAAATCGCAATTGATCTGGGCCGAATCGAATCTGAAAAATTAGGGCTCGTCAGCGCTGGTACATCACTTGCTACTGTGGGTGCATCACATGAAAATTAGCCAGAAACCTGTCAAAAACGTACCAGATCTGCACTAAATCCGCAAAAATCATCTTTTATACATAATTGGTCCTCATTAAGCTCATTTAAACATATTAAGATCAAATTTGAGATAAAAGTCAGGCAATAGTTCATTTTTCACATTAAAAATACTAAAATAAAGGCCTAATTTCATGCATTTCATAGCATGAATCAACTATTCATAGGGAAGGGTTGCTTTCGATCTTCTAGTTGAATTCATGAATAGAGCAGTAAGCAGCAAAGGCCAAATGAGAATATCAATGGGAGGGTTTATATTCCCAATATTGGCATGGGCATATGAAATAATACCAATATTGAGCTCTCCCCAAAATTACTTTACAAGAAGGATATCAAACAAGGTACAACGAATAGTAAATTGGGTTGCAGATAGCCAACCAAAGTGGAGGGACTTGAAGAAAAAGGTGCTTGATTCAAAAGAGGTATGTTGATGTTTACCAACGTGAATTGAAAGAATCTTTAAATTATTATTATTTCTAAACTAAAAGGTTGTTTTATTGTTGATTTGACTGCTTGAAATATGCTCTTTGCTAGCAACCCCAGAAGAAATGAATATGCCATATTTTGCCTTGTTTCTTGAGGATAAAAAAAGAGTGATGAAAGAGGTTGAAGAAGAATTGAACAAGTATATGCCGAAAGAAAGAGTGGTTGAGCTAATTTCATTGAATAAAGGACTCACTTATGGGAATGATGTAAGGTTTGAACGCATAGAGAAGATACAAGAATCAAAAAGGAAAACCGTGGAGGAAATGAAGATTGGTAGAGAAATATTGACAAATAAAATAGATGACTTAATGGAAACATTAAAAACAATGATCGACTACATGAAAAATACACCCGTTGGTGCAACACATGCTTCAAAAAGTAATCTATATATGGTATGTAATCAAATTATACTATATTTCTTTAGTACTGACATTTATTCAGTACTAACAATTAGTGGTTGTTCAATGAATGTTGTTAGTTAAACACAGCTAAAGCAAAGTGACAATGATGACAATTCAAGAAGAAGAAAGAAGAGTCAAACAAAGAGAAACAAGAAGACCAATGACACAAATTAATGATTCAAATCTACCAATGACAAGAATATGGATAGATGCAGCAAGAGGAATAATACGAACACCAAAGAAAAAGGATGAAAAAACCTCATTAGATGAACCATCATTTGACTTGCACTTGAGCCAAGCATGAAGATGTTGATCAATCAAGTATAAAGATTTTAGTGCTTTTTGAACCTTGCTTTAGGAAAGGTATTAGTTTTAAGTTTATCGTTACTATTTTGAGAACCTTGATGTTTTTGTTTTGAGTTTATTTCAGACTTGGAAAGCTTGATGTTTTTTTAATGTTTTAACAACGATGGATGTTTAGACTTGATAGGATCTTTGTTATATTCTAATAGACATTATGTTTATCTTTATATATTATTAGAATGGATATTATCTTCTCATACGTACATAACAACCTTATTTGAAATCACATTTCTTTTAATCAAAACCAAAGAGTTTGCACATTCAATAATACTTTCCTATAGTCTTATGACCATCAAACATAATAACAAGTTCATCAGGCTCTCCAAAACTAGCTTTAAGGTTACGAAAATTAGACGTATATGTCTATAAATTGCACAAAAGGTATATGAATATTTGACAAAGGAAGTATTAAACAGTTTATGATTTATGATGTTCCAAAATGAATAATTTCACATACTATTCAATATCGACAAATACAGTGTAATTTTAGACAGTAACGTATGATGTTCCAAAATAAATAATTGTCATATTCGTCTAATAAGTGTAATTCTATAAAGTAACACATGCAGTCCAACATGATAAATAGTGGATTAATGTAGAAATAACTAAATTAAGTATAGATACAAAAAACATTGTGATAGATAACCAAAAAAAAAAAAAAAGAACACTTTCATTAAGAAAATAATCGTACAATAGTTTAACCAAAACACTAAATTAAGCAACATAAGACGAAAATAATATAAACTAATAATGTGGGACTCAACGCTGTAAAGGTTCCTTGCAAGTCCTACAATTATGACCCCTCCCACTAGACCTACTACAACGAACTATAACTTTCTTTTCTAAATAAGAAGTAATTCTTCTTTTCTTAGGCCTCCAAGCAGGACGTTTAACGTTAGGAGGAAGAACTGGATCGTCACTAACTTTGTGCATATTTGTAAACTGTTCTACATTACCAATAGGCGTGTTTCCTTTCTATATAAGAGAACCAAATTTGAAACATGGTAGAAATCATGTGTGAACATATGTAGATGAAGCTTCTTAGTATACAATGTAATGCATGCATGGGAGCACGGGATCAAATCTAGATCCCACCGTCGACAGGAGCAAGTACAGTCTAAAATATTGACAGCAAACTGTTCCTTCCCGTGAGGAACTTCAAATTCATGCTGATTAATGGGATATACCTAGCAATAGATAACAATGAATGTAAGTTACAAATTAAACTCTTAATAATTATGATGCTTTTTAAAAATAAAAAAAAGAAGAAAAACTTAGATTCATTGTTGTTGTGTGCTTAATAGTTATGTTAATGTATGTTCAGTTGTGTGTTACTTATCATGCACAAATGTCAAATCTTTCTTAATATCAGCCCACCAAGTATAAACTAATACTAAGATTTATCGGTGAGGACTGAGGTCGAACACAGGGATTTGTAGCTAGTAAGATGAATGAAAAGTTTAACTTGCAGAAGTCTCTAAAATGAAATGAAATGTTGGTGATAAATGTTAAATAGTAAAGTAATGAAAGATGTACAACAAGTGAACTGGGAATCAGTGAGATGTTTGTGCAAACAAAGAAATTTTGGTTTGTCAAATGGAGAAAGGAGGATTGGAGAAAACCCTTCATCAACCGGTTAAGTTCTTGCTTAGTTTCATGGTTCGTGCTTCTAAACTTGAGTAGTTCTTACCTCTCGGTAGATGAGTCACATAAATCATATGTCTATGATGCATGCTTGTTTAGTTGAGCATAAGATATTTCCTATGTCTAAGTTTAATTCCCAGTTACAAAGATGAGATCTATAGTTACTTGCTCTTTCAAGTAGTTATCTATTTCTATTTAAATCAAGTTGTCAGGTGGATTCAAGCAATAAAGAGTAAAATACATCAATGTAAACAAACTAGAAACTAAGCTTAAACCCTTAAAGTTGATTAATGTTTTTTTCCAACCATTCAAGTGATTTAGCTACGCATGCTCGTTTGTGAAATGAACATAAAGATGGAAGGCAAGAAGTAATTCATGATGTAAGAAATATATTAATAAGAATGATGATTAGTTCATACAAAATATAAAGTAGCCAAATACACTTAAAGATACAAAAGATATAATGGAAAGTTCAAGAGATGAAGCTGGCGGCTACAGTGTCCTGCTCGCTGACAGAGATGGTGGCTTCTGTTGTCTGCATGCGTTGGGGAAGGAGAAGCAATGGAAGTTCCACTCTCTTTCGAGGTTGAAACTCACTGGATCTCCGATGGTGATGACAAGGGTGCACTCAGCTGTCGCCGAGAGGGGAAAGATGGAGGATGGTTGACTGATTCCTGAGCTCTTCTATAGTACGAAAGTATCTCTAACTCTCTAACTATCTAACCTCTTGATCTATTGATTCAACTAGCTTTTAGAGCCTAAAAAATGTACTTTTCATGATGTCAATCATCATCTCTGACCAGGTAGGTTGTCACCGTTCCGCGGTTCAGATGGTCGAAAATCCTCTTTGTCTCCAGCTGTCAAGATCAGATTTTTCGAGGTTCAAGGATTTGTCTTTTAGTGCCAGGTGTTTGAGGTATTCATTTCTCGATCTTCTTCGATGCATGCATTGAACCTTGTTTTTCTGCAAAATGAGGCGTTTAAAGAGAAATCACATATTATTCTTTCTCCAGCCTATTTACATGCTTGCACGCATAAGAGGTATTTATCATGAAATTAAGCATAAGATGATGCGTTTTTCAACATTCTTTCGCAATTATTCTTTCGCAATTATTACTATTATTATTATCATATAATTTTTTTTATTCAAGTTTCAATGGCTCAAACCTTTTTTCCCACCCCCAAATTTTGAGAGTCACAAGGTCCTCATTGCGTTAAAGGTTGAAAAGAGAGTTGCTGAAAAATTTAAAAAAAAAAAAAGTTTGGGCCAAGGCTTGCACGCATGAAAACTTGGGATGTATTTCTAGTCTAAAAGATTTAAGGCACTAAGTAATGTGACGTTAAAGAATTATAAAGGTACAGTGTAGAGTTGTCATCATAGTGACCATACATTTAATGCACAAAATTATAAAACAACAATGAATTGCAAAAGGAAAAGGAAGAGTGTAGCCACCTATTTTTGTCCTATTTATTTTATTTTATTTTATTATTTTTTTCTCCTATTGCATGCTAATTTTGATTTAGAAAATAATAAGTAAATAATTAAATAAAATATTTTTTTAATAATTAATCTTTTAAAAGAAAAATATTAGAATAATAATAATAATAATAAATTTTCCTTTTAATGATTAAGGTAATATATATGTAGGAGGGAAATTTTTTTTCCTTTAATAGAAGAATCTTTTATTTAGGGAATTTTCGTATTTAAAATTATTTTAAAAAAATAAGGAAAATTTTCACAAATAAAAAAATGTCAAACTATTTACATAAAATAACAAAAAATACTGATAGTTATTGATAGACTTCTATCAGGATCTATAATGATAGACTTCAATCATTTCTATCACTGATAGATCCTGATAGACTTCTATCAGCGTCTATCAAAACTATTTAAAAGTTTTACTATTTTGTGTAAATAGTTTTCCTTATTTTTCTATTTTTAAAACTTCCCCAAAAAATAATCTCACTAATCAACATTTTATTTTTTTCCTTTTAAAACTAGTTGATTGAATTTTTCCTAGATGTTCTTGGTTGGCTATAAATTTGTTGGTTTTAGTTTTCAAAGAGGAGGAGATTTGTTGATAAAAAAAAAAAAAAAACCATAGAAGGGGAAAGAGAGATTTCTTGAGGAGAAACTCTAGAGGAGGAGATTTCTTGATAAAAAACCTAGAGAATTTTTTTTACACAACCACAAACCCTAGAGAAAATCCTAGGGAGAAATATCAGTCATCCACCCAATCCTTCCAAAAAAGTTTGAAAATCCACAACACAAGAGAGTTCTAGCTCGTTGGAGGTTGCATTCAGTAGGGCATTCGTCCCAAGTATCCGCACCTCAGACAACGGGCGGCTTCGTGTTATGGATTCAAACCTTCAACCTTTTTTTTCTCTCTTAGATCTAAAAAAGTAGAGAGAAAGAAAATGTTATAAGGAAAACTTATTTTTATTGCTATTATTTCTTCCATCTTCTATTTTTGTTTTTATATTAATATAATGTGATATTTATCATTCTCTACTTTCACTAAGAATCACTATTACTATTTCATCTTTTATTTTTATTATTTTTGTGTTCATCTTCTTCCTCTTTATGGTATTTTCGTTATTGTTTTATTTTTTTTATAAAAGAAAGTAAAGTACAAAAAAAAAAGCAAGGGAAGAACAAGAGAAAAAAAAAACATTTGAAAGAGAAAGAGAAAAGATGGTTTAAATGATTTAATTTGTTTAAAAAAAAAAATTTTAGTTGTTATTATTTTTTTTTAAGTAATGTGTGGTATTGAAAAGTGTGTGATATGTTGGGATAGGTGGCTGATTTGCCACCCATCACTCTTTTATTTATTCATTTATTTATTTATTATTATTATTATTATTATTTTTAATCAGATGTAATGCATCATTTAACATTTCAAATATTATTATTATTTATTATTTATTATTTGTTATTTGTTATTTGTTATTTTCTTATTTAGTTTTATCATTTTGTATTTTCTTATTTAGTTTTTTTTTATAATTTTATTTTAAGTATTGTACTTAATTATTTTACTTTTTAAGTATTATATAGTGATATTATTTTAATGTGTCTTTATTATGTCGTTATCCTTAATCTTTTATTTGCATCTTTTTTAAAACTAAAAACCGACGATGGAATTTAGAAAATTTGGGAGTCCAATTTTCTAAAATTCTTGAGGTGAGGAGTCGATTCTTTGGGAGTTCGAGATCGATCTCCAATATATTTTTATTAAAATTTTAATATGCTTTCTATATTTATCTAGTTCATCGTTATGTTATGTTTTGATTTCTATTTGAAATTTATCTAATTTTTTTATTTAAATCATTTTTATAAATTTTTCTAAGTCATTTAAGTTTTTGAGAAATTATTATAAACAAAAAAAATATCAAACTATTTACAAATATAGAAAAATTTCACTATCTATCAATGATACACAACGATAGAATTCTATCGCGGTCTATCAATAGCCTGTAAAATTTTTCTATATTTGAAAACAACCCTAAATTTTTCTTACAACCTTTTGTTTTTTTAACCTTTAAAAAAATTAATCTATTGTTTCACAAGGTTTCATAATCAATTTTTTTCTAATAACTTGTTTTTAGGACCGTTTTCCTTAAAAAAAATTTCCTACAATGGAATCTAGAAATATCTGGGAGTCCATTTTTTTAGATTCTTTAGGTGAGGGATCATATCTTTGGGAGTCCGAGAATTTGATCCTAAGAAAAAATGAATTTAATTAATGTTTTAAAAAAAATCCTTTTATAAAAAGGCTTATTCCTATGACGAATATTGAGAAATTGAAATAATTTCTCACATTCTTGAGGTGGAGAATTTTTTCCTTAATTATAGCATGGCTTAAGTGATGAAATTTTTTTTCCACTTATTTTATGGGATCATTACTCCAAATATTGGAGTAATGAGGGGTAAAATAAGACATTTGTTTTAAAACTCTTTCTTTCCAAAAGTGATTTTCTTTAAGAATATACTTAATTCAAGATAAAAATGAATTAGCCACCGTTTTACTTAACGGGTGTTGTGAGGTGCTAACACCTTCCCCATACACAAATGACTCCTGAACTCAACTCTAATTTTTTGTAGACCATTTTTATTGATTTTTATTAAAAAAATATTTACTTTATTTCGGTGTCCAATCACACCGTAAAAAAGATTGGTGGCGACTTTTTTATTTTCTTTTAAAATTAACCCTTTTTAAAGACGTCGGTCGCCTCGCATCGTCTCGGGCACGTGGCGACAAAGAGTAAAGACAAAACGCTAAAGAATTATGAACTGTGATCAATCAACGCATATTTCATTGATATATACATTGTGTACAAGACTGAAAGGCGTTGAAGAAAGAATGAAATCTATACCAATAAATAAAGTACAAGAAACACCCCTAAATTTACTCCGACCTCTGAATTATTGGCTCTGCGTTCAGGAGTAGGGCCCTGTTCATTGGGAAATACAAACGGCTGATAGAGATGCGATGGAATGTCTAGAGCAGGTAGATCGGAGCGAGGAGCGAACAGTGGTGAAGGGGTGGGCGTTGGATTTTTGGAAGAAGGAGGGGGTGAAAAAGTGGTGAAGGCGGGAGTGAGGAGGATGGGGGGGGGGGAAGAAGGAGGGTCGAACGACAGGTGAAAGAGATGTGAAGGGGCAAAAGGTCGGGTAAGGGGAGGAATGAAACGAGAGTTCTGGAAGGTTTTGGGTGGCTGAGTGGCAGAGGCTGCAGCGAAAGGCTGCACCTTAGGTGAAGCTGAAAGAGGAACCACTGCCGGTGATGGTGGAGAAGAAGGAATGGATGGCTTTTCAGACAGTGGAGAAGGATGTCTGAGACTCGAAGAAGATGAAGAAGAAGGGGTTGGATACTAAGTGGGATACAAGGAGACTATGCTGTCTTCGCCGCTGCTGACGAAGTTGTTTTGTGAATCATCACTGAACATCACTGGATCTTGAGAGTCGACGGCAAGTGCTTTGCGAATAGCTCTGCTTGCTGAGGAAGATCGGAATCAAACAAATGGAAATGAAGCGGTTGATGGGGTTTAAATAATCGATAACATGTGGGAGAGTAATGAGTACTGTCAGTAATGATGCATCAAATCTCCCGCGAATCGAGGAGATTCCTCAAGCCATGCAATGCACAAGCTATCACACATTTTTTCTTGCACGCAAGCGTGCTGACAATTGAATGTAAGGGATTTTCAAACGTCGGACTCTATACTACCCCCCATTTGACGCATATTCTCTGGTTTTAAATGCAGAGCGGAACAATCGAAGGTTAATTCTTCCAATTCAAGAAATTTTTTTTATCAGTCATAAATAGTCAATCATCAACAAAATCCACCATCACAAAATAGCCAAGCAAGTTAATTATACTACTCTTAATTGCTAAAATTAAAGAAACCATAAGTAAAAGAAAGAAAGCGTCCCTGGAAATATGTCTTCTCTTGTTCAACGCAGGGACCTCTCGTTGCGAGCTATCAATCTTGCTCATGAAGGTCAATGGAAGCTTTTTCTCTTTCAATCTCGCCTCCATAATAGGGTTTCACCTTCTACTCATTAACCTTGAAAACACTTGTTCCATCGTCATTCATCAGATCCACAGCACCATGCGGGTACACCTCTTTGATAGTGAATGGTCCGGACCACCTAGATTTCAGCTTTCCTGGAAACAAATGCAATTGAGAGTAAAACAACAAAACATGTTGACTAGTAAATAGTACTTTCTTATCGATCCTATTGTCGTGCCATTTGTTGGTTTTCTCTTTGTAGATTTTGGATTCTCGTATGCGGTCAATCGCCACTCAGCAAGCTCGTTCAACTGCAGTTTTCGTGCCTCCCTTGCTAGTTCCAAGTCAAGATTCAGCCATTTCAGCGCCCACTGTACATCCCGAGAGGTGTCTTATATGCAGTGCGATAAGCCTAGGGAGCTTCATCTAAACGCTGCGACCAGTCCTTCCTGGATGTGTTGACCATCTTCTCCAACATGGACTTGATTTCCCTATTGGATACCTTTGCTTGTCCATTTGTTTGCAGATGATAAGCAGTCGCTACCCTATGCTTGACATTATATTTGAGCAAAAGGTTAGTGATAATGCGATTAATGAAATGTGTACCTTCATCGCTGATCAACGCTCGTGGCGTTCTCAAGCGGGAGAAGATATTCTTTTTCAGAAATTTCGAAATGGCCATCGCATTATTTTTGGCGCAAGAGACAACTTCCACCCACTTGGATACATAGTCGACAGCGACTAAGATATACTAGTGGCCGCAGGATGGAAGAAGCGGGCCCATAAAGTCTATGCCCCATACGTCGAATAGCTCGACTTCCAAAATTGAGTTCAAGGGATTTTCATTCTTGTTGGAGATGTTCCCAGTCCTTCGACACCGATCAGATTGCACAGCGTAGGCCCTTGCGTCTTTGAAGAGAGTGGGCCAGAAATACCCACTCTGTAATACTTTTGCAGTTATGCGTTGCCCTCTAAAGCGTCCACCATAAAGGGACTCATGTCATTGAGACAAGATTTGCTGAGCTTTAGTCTTAGGCACACACCGACGCATTATGTGATCAGGGCCTAATCGGTATAAGTAGGGCTCAACCCAACGGTAGAATTTACAGTCATGGAGCAATTTCTTCTTTTGCTGAGTTTTGAAGTCTTCGGGCCACTGCCTGCAGACCAGATAATTAACTATGTTCGCATACCACAACTCTTTGCTATCTATCGTCATCAGTTGTTCATCCTGAAAGCTTTCTTCAATGTCCTTCACCTTCTCTTGTACTTCTCTATTCTCCAAACGTGAAAGAAACATGAAAGGTGGTCAGCCATCTGATTTTCAGTTCCCTTATTATCCTTGATAACTAAATCAAATTCTTGCATCAACAGCACCCATCTAATCAATCTGGGCTTAGCATCCTTCTTCGCCATTAAATACTTGATCACAAAGTGATCAGTATATACAACCACTGGAGATCCCACCAGATAAGCACAAAATTTTTCTAATGCAAACACTACTGCCAACATCTTCTTTTCGATAGTGATGTAGTGTTCTTGGGCATCATTCAGGGTTTTGCTGGCATAGAATATAGGATGCATGATTTTCTCTTTCTTTTGTCCGAGCACCGCTCCTACCGCATAATTCTTATGTCGCACACTAGCTTAAAAGGGAGCGTCCAATTTGGTGTAACGAGAATAGGTGCGGTAATCAATGCATGCCTTAAATTTTCAAAGGCTTGATGACAGGATGCATCGAATATATAGGGGTGATCAACTTCCAACAATGCACTAAGCAGTCCGGAAAGCTGAGAAAAAACTTTGATGAATCTTCTGTAGAATCTAGCATGTCCCAGTAAGCTTCTTAATGTTTTCACATTTGTTGGCGCCGGAAGCTTTGCAATGGCATCGATTTTGGCTTGATCCACCTCTGACCCTGACTTGGAGATTTTATGCCCCAACACTATGCCTTCGGCCACCATAAAGTGACACTTTTCCCAGTTCAGCACCAAGTCGGTTTCCTCGCATCGCTTCAGTACATTATCCATGTTAGTGAGGCAGGTAGAGTAGGAATCGCCAAATACAGAAAAATCATCCATGAAAACCTCCACGAATTGCTCCAGGAATTCTGAGAAAATGGCCATCATACATCTTTGAAATGCTCCAGGCGCATTGCATAGCCCAAAGGGCATGCTTCTGAAAGCAAATGCCTGCATCGAGCCATTTAATTATCTCTTTCTTGACTAACTCCTTAAATCGCAGGGTTCAGTCGTCTTTGACGCTCAATGGACCCTTCATTTTCGTCCTCTAATCGGATCTTATGCATGCAGTAGGAGGGGCTAATTCCTCTTATGTTCGCAAGAGCCCATCCAATGGCTTTGATGTACTTCTTTAGGACTTGCAACAGAAGACCTTCATCATTAGGCGTCAGAGAAGAGGAGATAATAACAGGTAGAATGTTATTATCTCCTAAATAGGCATATTTTAAATGCTTAGGGAGGGTTTTGAGCTCCAGTGTCGGAGGCTCTTCCAGTGACAGTTTTGTTTTAGCAGTTGTGCGAGTGCTTAGATTAAGTGATTCAAAAGTTGAAGTGGGTGTAGTTAATGCAAGGGTGCTCTCATCTGCGTCTAACTTTCGGTCTCATCAAGGTTGAATTCTTCCAACTCATTCTTAAACAATTCTCTGCAATCAAACTCCATGCTTTAATGAAATGACAGGATTCAACATCGTTCGGGTATTTCATCGCGTTGAATACGTTGAACTTCACTTGTTGATCGTCAACGCGAATGATAAGCTCTCCTCCTTGGACGTCGATCAAAGCACGCCTGTTGCAAGGAATGGTCTTCCCAGAATGTTGAAGTCTGCAAGGAAGATGAATTCATCAACCTTAACCAACACATCTTCAATCTTTTCTTCCGGATGCATTATAGATCAGTCGGCCATCTGTAAGGTGACGCTGGTGGGGCCTGCTTCTCTGATACCCAACTTCTTGAATATAGAGAGCGGCATAAGGTTGATGCTCGCCCCTAAATCACATAGGGCTCGGCCCACATCCATCCCCACTATTGAGCAAGGTAATGTGAAACTTCATGGATCCTTTATTTTCGCAGGAATTGTAATTCGTATAAACGCACTACATTCCTGCGTCAGGGTGATTGTTTCAGAGTCTTCTAGTCGCCACTTCTTAGAAAGGATATCTTTCAGGAATTTCACATAACTGGGCATCTGTTCTAACACTTCAATCAGCGAGATGTTAATATGCAACTGCTTAAGTACATCCATGAAGCATTTAAACTGCTCGTCATCATTCTTCTTCTTCAGCCTTCGCGGAAATGGTGGACATCAGGTTGCTCCACCTCCTTTATTCCTTATTTTTTTTGTAGCACCATTTCTTTGCGTCGAATTTCTCGATTCATGGTGCATTGAAGGAGTTGTTTTTATCGAATCGTCAGTATTTTCTGGGATCAAAGAGTCGTGTGGGGTATTTACATTCTGGTTTGGAGTTGGTGTTGATTCATTCATAATTTTGAGATATAGGTTCTCAAGAGTCAATTTCTTACCACTTCGCAGTGTCACAGCTTGACATTTCTCCTTTCCATTATTCTTTCGTGTCTCTGTGTTACTTGGAAGAGTGCCTTGCGGCCTACTTCGCAGTTCTTCCGCTATCTGGCCCATCTGTACTTTACTTAAATGCTACTAGGTATAATTATTTACTCGTCATTAACTTAAACTTCTTAAATAACTTGTCAATTTTAACAAAAACTATAATCATAAATAAATAATTAAATAAATAAACACACTTGACATAGTCAAGACATTTCCATTTTTAACAATCCATGGCAACAACTCTTCTCAAGGAACCACTAATCTAAATTTCCCTCCATTTCAAAAGGTTCACAAAGTCCCGACCATTTTTAACATTGCTTCTCAACCAACTGCTAATCTAAAACTCCACCAAACACTATAAATAAACAAACATCCATTAGTGCAAATAAATTGTACAACAGAAAAGTCTTTTCTACCGCCTACATATTATTAACAATAGGACAACAACGACCTATGTTATTATTAGTTCTTTTGCTCATAACCTCCTTAAACATGTCGATGGCCAAAGAAAAGAAGTTCCCAAAAACCAAAAATTCGCAGCCAAAATTACCGAATCCAAACGATCTTCTCGTCTCGTTTCAACATTTTCGTATTGAGATTCACAATGACTTACATATGTAGTTGTTAGACAATCATTGTTACTCCAACGATGACGATTTAGGATTGCATATATTGTTCCTAGACGAGCAACAAAATTGGTCGTTTAAAGAAAATTGGAACACGACGCTTTTTCATTGTAGGTTAGAGTGGGAAGTAGGGTGTTTAGAATTTGATAGTTTTACTAGTAATCCTGACTTTGTGACCAATTATTATAGCAACAAAACCTGCATTTGGAGTGCGAGACAAGATGGGGTTTATTTGAACAATGCATATGCCCAAGAACTTTTTTATGATTATTGGGAAATGCTGAGATAGGAGATCTAGAATTGATTACCTATGGCCTTCTAATCTAAATGTGTATATATTTATTGAATGTACATTATTCTAACACCTAAATTGTATGAATTCGGAAAGTTTGGAAATACCAAAGCAATAATGAGGACCAATATGTTAAGTAAATGTTGAAAATAATTTTGAACTTGAAAGAAAATTAAAATTTTATATCACGAATTAATCATAAATCAAATGAAGAAAAATAACAAAAATAAACATATCGATAAAATACAAGAAAATAGTTTCATTTGGAATGCAACAATGAAAAAGATTAATCGAAACTCAATGAATTTACATTGTTTTCTTAAAACAATTTTGTTTCCTCTGTGCTACCTCAATGTGTCATGAACAACCATCTCCCAAGATAGAACAAATTACTAATATGTGAATGCATTTCAATCACATGACTCGATAAACACTACAATTTGTAAGTAATTGTATATAGAAAAGAGAATTGAAGTAACAATTTTTTATGTTTTGTATGTTTTTAAATTGATAAGAAAATCACATATTTAAAAACAATTACGAACAATTCAAATAATCATATTTTTATGGGAAATTTTCACAAATAAAAAAAATGTCAAACTATTTACATAAAATAGCAAAAAAAAAAAAAAATACTGATAGACATTGATAGACTTCTATCAGCATCTATTAGTGATAGACTTCTATCATTTCTATCACTAATAGATCCTGATAGACTTCTATCAGTGTCTATCACAACTATTTAAAAATTTTGCTATTTTGCGTAAATAGTTTACTTTATTTTTCTATTTTTAAAACTTCTCCTATTTTTATTTAGAAAAGACATTATTCCACTAAGATTGTGCCCTTCACCAAAAAACATACAATATCATGGAGAGTTGTGGTTTTCTAAATTTAAAATAATAACAATAATAATTTTATACATATTTTCCATCCACTTTAACTTTTAAATTTTTTTAAAAATATTTTAAAATATTATTGCTAATATATATATATATATATATATATATATATATATATATATATATATAAGGGTTGTTTTCAAATATAGAAAAATGAGCCAAACTATTTACAAATATAGAATAATTTTACTGTTTATTAGTGAAAGACCACGATAGATAGCGATAGAAGTGTATCGCTCAAGCGAAAGAATTCTATCGCGGTCAATCGCTGATAGACAGTGAAAATTTTCTATATTTGTAAATAGTTCGATATTTTTTTTGTTTATAGTAATTTTCTTGAAAAAAAGAAGAGTTTATATGGAAATGAAGTGGTATAACATGAAAATATTTTGAACATTATTATCCATTTAATTTCAAATAGAAAATTTTTAAAACAATATTACATGCATTATCTAAGATTTAAACCCAACCCTTAAAACATAGTAGGCTATTGAGCTGACCACTAAACCACAATGCATATTTCATTAAAGTTAAGAAATTTTGGCTCTTCTAGTGTCATTCTTTTTAGTTGGGCTTGAGATATCATATTACACAAGTAATATTCTTTTTTTTTGTCTTTATTAGATTAAGAGACACAACATTTTATATTCATTCAAAGTACTCTCCTTGTCCATTTTTTCTCCTCTCTTCCCTTATTGTTCTTAATGGGGTGATAGTGCAAAAGATTATGGTTGAACTAAGTGTTAGAATAAATGGTATGTGACTGTTCGTGCAAAGTAACATTATTTCATGAATGTATATTGATAGCATCTAAAATATGCTATATAACTCAGCTTAACTCTCGATCGTTATTGATCTACTTTTATTTTAGTTTAATCCAAACTCCAAAAGCCTAAGAAAATCAAAGAAGAATCACTTTTGTCATTTTTAAAATCATTCAAAAACACACTTTAATCATTCAACATTAATTTAATTTTCAATTATCAAATTAGTTTTGAAGGATTAAAAATATATTTCACGGTGATTTTGAAAATGACCAAAGTGAGACATTTCATATTCGTTTGTTAACCATCTGTGGTGTTTTTGTTTTTACAATTTGTGGGGTGAGAGAATTGATCCTCTGACCTCGGGACGAATAGTACAAACTTTATGACAATTGAGCTATGCTCATTTTTGTCGCTTTTCATATATGTTGTAAATTAACCTATAAGAAAAAATATACAACCTATCTACTATTTTTCAATTATTTTCTAAAATCGTGTCAAATATTTACTATTTAAAATAGATGAAAAATAGTCTATTTAGTATTTAAATTTCACCCTCAAAATTTATGTTGTAAAAAAGTGTGAGATCACATGCTTCTTAACTAGTTATAGAAAAGCGCACAACTCTTTGCATCATTAATAATTTATCCTCAATCATAAGAAAGTAAGATGTATATCCACCCTAGCCATAATAAATGATAAATAAAAGAGTGATTATAATGAGTAGTAATTTTAGAGATAATAACAAGATGTATAGCAACACTTAAAAAATTTGCAAATATAGCAAATTCTATCAATGATAGACTTTTGTTATTGATAGACTCTTATTGTGTATCAGTGATAGACCACCGAGTCTATTAGTGATAGTAGTCTATCGTTGATAAAATTTGCTATATTTGCAAATTTTCTTAAATGTTGCTATATATATTAATACTTTGAATCTGATTATTATATTTGCAACTGTACCTAAATAAAATATATGGGCTAGTTATCATCCCATAATTTAATGATTCTACTAAATAATTTATGAAACCAAGGATACTATGTTATTCATATCAATTAGATTATAGGCTAGTTTGGATTAACTTACCACGTGCTTAAATAAATGTTTTGATGGAATAAGCACGTTGTGTCATTAAATAATAACACATCACAAAACTAAGCGGACAATTGAAAAAAAAATTATTAGTTGCACATGCAAAATTACGTGTCTACAGAAAATCAATGGTTAAGATTAATGTAAATAATTCTAAACATTTTAAAAATCTTATGAATCAAATAGACATAATCATCAAATTGGAAGACTATTTGTGTTTCAAGGTAAAAAATAGGATATATATATATCTTTGATTCTCTAAGTTTGAGTTTCGATGTCTATTTGATGTTTGAGGAATACTTTAAATTGCCGAATTTAAGTTTTGAATATAGTTTTAAATCTCTTAGTTAAAAGATGATACAAATGCCCCTAAATTTATGCCTAACACAACAAAACATTACTAAACTATCATTCAACCTTCCTTAATATCAATTATAAAACTCCAAAAAATTCAACAACATGATAATGTAAACATGAAATCTAACCATTTGTAAATCACCTGATAGACAATTCATCCACAATTCCAATAATTATAACTAATATTCATAACACTTTGTAATAACCTAATACGTAACAACATTTCCAAATTCTAACATAACAAAACCAACCAACTCAAATAAAAGTGAGGATAACTTAAAAATAAACCTCAACCTTACATTTAATTAATTAGGAATCACATCTCAAATGTTAAACTCCAAGAATTAAAAACAAAAGAAAAGTAATAAGTTCAACCAGCTTGCAAACTAAACTCAACCACTAAAACTTAAACTAGAACTAAACCAAGCAATTAGAGCAACTAATCTTAGATCATACCAATTAAGAGAATTAAAGAAACGCCTCATCCTCACTTAGCAAAATTTGTTGGTGGATCAATACAAACCACACATACTAGAATAAGATATTTGTATAAAAATATCAATTTTTCTATAAGGAATATCAAATAAAATAGGAGAATTTTTAAAAATAAAAAAAATAAGGGAAATTATTTAAACAAAAAGTAAAAATTTATGATAGAAGTTTATCAAGGCTTATCAGTGATAGAAATGATAGAAGTCTATCACTAATAGATGCGGATAGAAATCTATCAATATTTATTAATATTTATTTATTTATTTTTAAGGTGAAGTAATATTGATGAGTTGGCTTCAAGTAGTATAGATCTTAAACTGTTAATAAAAGATCATAAACCTTTAAAAATATCATTTTTCCATAAAGAATTTAAAGTCTGAATTATTTACTTTAATTAATAAAACTTTTTTATTTACTTCTTTATAGTAAATTAAGATAATAATTCCTTCTTTTTGCAAAAATATAATAATATACATAAGAAAAGAAAAGATTTTCACTTTTCAGTAGTCCTTGTTAACTCAGCGTCTATTGCACATTAATGCTCACTACTATTTGTTGGATATTTTTAGTCAAAGGTAGTGAGATTTTGGTGAATATTTGAAACATAAAAATTGAATTTAATTGTGTAGATTAAATTCATTGTTGAAAACTTCAAATTGGATTGAAACCATCAAATTAAGATGATGTTTCATATACAAATTTAACATGTATGAAAGTTAAAATCGTAGTTTCTTCAATTTGAATGAATTATATGTAATTTTTGTCACGTAACAACTAAAATGAGTTAAATTTGACAAATGTTTCAATTTTTATATTTATTTGATTTTGTTTTGTATTTTTGAGAGTTACCAAGTTGTTAGCCTATAAATAACAACTTGTTTCTTCATTTGTAGCATCCTACTTCAAATTGAAGAATTCTCTCTTCTTTTTCTTTCTATATTTCTTTCTTTTCATCTTGTGTTAAGTTGTGAGTAAGTATCCAAGAGTTCTGTCAGATCCGAGTAGTTCGAGGTTGCAGTTCTACCGGAGTTAGTCGTTGTATCTTGCTGAGACGATCGTTATAGTCTGCTTGCATCCAGTGCAGAGTGAATAATTGTCTTCAGGACAGGGCTTATCAGAAATGTGCATCGACTATATTTTGAGTCTACAAAGGTTTTGAGGTTCTTTCAAGTTTTTTATTATTATCATATCTAATCCTTATCGCACCATCTTGCTGGTCGAATATTGAGTGCACTGTTTTTAGTTGAGTTGTAATCAGTTTGCTAGTGTATTTAGTTCATATATACCATTGCTGCCAACACTATTGGAAAAAAAACAAATCTTAAAAATGAAAGTGCAGAATTTTGATATTAATGAATGTCTATTTAAAATTAGTTAAAACGTCTTTACAAGTCCTATGTAAGCTTATTTCTAAACTTACAAACGAACAATTATTTCTCACTGTAAATTCGTCTCTTTGAGATGACACACTTTGAAAACAAACTGCAATAATCATCCAAAAACAAAAAATATATATATATATAGCATTGGAACAACTCTTTCTCACACAACCACTAATCTAAAACTACCTACATTTCAAAACTTTTACAAAGCAAACCACATCTTGCACTATAAATAAACAGACATTGATTATTTCTTTTCATTCATATATTCAATACAAAAAAAGTATACAAAAGACTCGAATCTTTTCTCCCACGTACATATTATCAATAATGACATTGCAAGCACTTATGCTATTGGTAGTTCTCTTGCTCATAACCTCCTTGAACACGTCGATGGCCAAAGAAAAGAATAAGTTTCCGAAAAACAAAAATAAGAAGCCAAAGTTACCCGATCCAAACGATCCTATCGTCTCATTTCAAAAGTTTCGGGTGGAGATTCACAATGACTTGCATATGTACTTGTTAGACAGTCATTGCTACTCCAAAGACAATGATTTAGGATTGCACGTGTTGTTCCCAGATGAGCAGCAAAATTGGTCGTTTAAAGGGAATTGGGATGACACGACAGATTTCCATTGTAGATTGGAGTGGGAAGTAGGGTGTTTAGAATTTGATAGTTTTATTAGTAATCCAGACTTTGTGATCAATAATTGTTGCAACAAAACTTGTATTTGGAGTGCGAGACAAGATGGAGTTTATTTGAACAATGCAGATGACAAAGAAATTTTTTTTGATTACTGGGAGATGCTTAGATAGGAGGTCTAGAACTGATTGTCTATGGCCTTGTAATCTAAAATGGTATGTATTTATTGAATATACATATTATTCTAATTTATATATATTGATAATTAACTAAATGTCGAAATAAAGTTTTAATTTTAAATTAAGGATAATGTAAGTACTTGGAAAAAAAACAAGTTTTATTCTAAAGTGTCATATTTTTCTATTTTTGGAAGTCGTACCTAATAAGAGAAACAGTTAGGTAATTAGTTCGTTTAATTTATACCAATTTTAGAACCAACCTAATTCATAAGATTTGCATGTTTATTTGAAGCAATACAATGCAAACAAGTTGGTTACAATTATTTTACATATCATTTGTTGGAGGGTAAAAATTTGTCTAATTTTAGCATAAATTTTCAAAAGCGTAATAACTCTTTTTTTTTAAAAAAAAAAAAAAAAGATATAGATTTTTACAACATTTTTTAGTCCTCCTTTCAAAAATAAAATGAAATGAAATAAGTTTAATATATAAATTGTGATATTTGTGACATTTGATAGGAAATTAGAAACGAATACATAAAAGAAGGAAAAAAAATACCTTTTTAGTTCTTGAGTTTTTTACAAGAGGTGCGTTTGGTCCCTAAGATTTCAAAATAATCATTTTAGTTCCTCAATTTTTTATAATAGATTTAGAAGGTCCTCTCACTCGAAAAAACGGTTAAATCAAACAGATTGTCCATGATTCTTTTTAACTTTGTTTACGTGGCTTGCTACTAGGTTGGGTTAATAATTGGGGTTTAAATCTTATTTACAAATTTTTTTTCTAAAAAAACAAAAGAAAATGAAAAACAAAAATGAACGATCTTCTTTTGGGTAAAACAAGAGGTCGTCTAATGGCACCCATCTTCATAAACTTAGGGACTAAAATGGTCAATTTAAAAAGTTAGGGACTAAGTGCACCCATTCTAGAAAATTTGGGTACTAAAAAGATGGTTTTCCCTAAAAAAAAATTTATGATCACACCATCTTTATTAAGAAAATTCAAGATATATATATATATATATATATATATATATTTCATGTGTGCACTTCTTTATCAACTACCATGGTGCAATAAATCTTCTCTGGTCTATTCTCCAAAAAAAAATAGATTAAACAATTATAACTCGAGCCACTTTTCATTAAGAGGTTAAGCTTAGATCTTCATACACACCTATTGTTGTGAAGTGTACGTAAGAGAAGGTATTTATACAAGAGTTCTAAATATATTAAATTTAAAAAGTGTATACAAATATGAATTGAAATTTCAAAAGGTCAAAACCACTTTCATCTCTAAACTTTCAAAAAGCAAAAGGTTAGTCCTTAAACTTTAATAAATAGAGAGAAAATTTTTAAATTTAAAATTTAGAGACAAAATTGTAATACAATTTAAAATATAAGGATTAAGAGTCCATTTAGAATGACATGAAGACATTTTTTTTTCCAAAAATTCATTTTCATTTAAACACTTTTGATAAAAACACACATATGTTTGGCTAATTTTCTTCGAAAGTGTTTTCGTATAAAAGTTTGTTGGTTTGTACTAAAAGTGTTTTCGTTAATATCAAATTACTATAAAGGAATTTGTCTGTGGCAGTCATTGGAGCTTGCTACCAGAGGTTAGACAGTAGTGGTCGCCAGAGGTGGTGGTCAGAAGTTGGACGGTGGTGGTGAAGGACAGAAAGTTGTCGAGGCTTTCCATCCGATCAAATAAGATTTATACTCACAAACTAACTACTTATACTACTAAGTAGCACAAGTGGCAAGTCCAGGGAGAATCATAGAGAAGCATAAAGATTAGTTCTTCAAAGCTTATTTTTTGTAAAAGCATGAAAATAAATTATAGAAATACAATCAATCAGAACTTCTTAGCTTAGGGGAATAGAATTGCCCAATGTAACTTTGATTATCGAAGTATCAAACATGAGTTTAGCTTTTTGTCTATGTCTAGCCCAATTGATTAGAATCCTAATCAATGATCTCTAATTAACTAATTAGTCAATATGAGTAGATTGTTGGTATTTATGTCCTAGATCTCATAGTTTGTAATTTTGTAAACAAATTATTAATTATTGAATAAATAAAGTATTATTCTTTTTCATAAATAAGTGTTATTTATTTGCACAACTCAAATCCAATAAACTAAGATCCTAGGTTATTTTATGGAACTTGAACAATATGTAAATGACATACAAATGGATTGTGTTCAAGTAGATATATTATATGGATAAGGTTGGGTGCCTTATCCTGGTAACACTATGGATATGACCCACTTTGCAAGTGTTACAAATGTTGTAAGTATTACAAATGATTTAATCCAAATCATTCATGTAATGACATACAAGTAGAGGTATCCCATATAGTGAGTTTGTATGAGATCAGATCATGAAAAATAATCTCTCTTTGTAACACCGTTAATTGAAGAGATTTATATGTTAAACGATAACCATGTAACTCGATCTCAATCCTGAGTGAGTATGAACTCTTGTTCATGAGGGCTGTTCTTTGATTTGTATGGGTGAGAGTGGCCTTAGCTGCCAACTCAATATGCCTACCATTTTAGAGGACAATACCAAGTGAGGAGCTAGGAACATAACGTCGCAAGATGGAATTCACTCCTTCCCTACTTTAGGAAAAGTAGATAGGTTGTTCCCTTAAGTGCTGACTCCAGAACTTGAACAAAGAGGCCCCACCCTCTCATTAGCCCGATAGGGATTTTGTTTATAGTGGGATTATAAACAAGTTATTCATTAGAGGATCAGTGGTACTTAAGGTGCAAAGAGGTAATTACAAGGGTAAAATGGTAATTTGACCCAGTTGTAATTACAAACAACATGTGAATGATTTACTTACAAAATATGGTTAAATTCAATGGACACATAAATATATTGTAGTTCATAAGAGTGCAGCTTTGAGTCTTTAGTGGTGTACCCCATAATTAATGATTAGTGAATAATTTAATTAAAGAGTTTAATTAATTAATCTTGTATCATTGGAGCTTATAAGTGTAGGTCCATTAGGTTCTTCTGCTAGCTCACAAACGGATCAAACAAGATTTTGAAAGTGGAAACAATTTGAAGGGTTCAGATCATTTTAAGGAAATTATTTGTATGTGATACAATGACAATTGTATATGATGTACATTATATTATAAAGTCCATTTTGAGTTGAATTCAAAATTAGACTATATAATTTAAGCGTATTGATATTTGAATAAGATTCAAATGCTAAATTACTATGAACACAATTCATACTAAAATTATAGGTTATAGGAGAGATGTAAATTTGAATATGATTCAAATTAGTTAAATTAAACATTGGATAATTAATTAATTAAATTATTTATTTTTTATTTTATTTTATTTTATTAATTTTAATTAAAATTATTTTTAATTTTATATTAAAATTAAACTCCCCTACATTGTAGGGGAGTGGGGAGAGGGAAGAGGGTAGTGAGAGAGGATAGTTACCCTCTCTCTGTGGCTTTAAATTGCAGAGGATCTGCAATTGGCAGTGGGTTGACAAAAAGAAAGAAAACTTATGTGTATTGCTGCTTCTCTTCATCCCTCCCAATCTCACACAAAAACACACTGTTTGAGAAATTGTTCTCAATCTAAGAGTTCCCTTCTCCGGCTTTCACAAAGCAAATATCTCATCATCCTCCTTGTTCCAACCGAGAATAGTAGAGAAGATTCTTGGTTTGTCTTGGCAACAATTTGTTTTGTACTGGGAAAAGCCTTTGAGAACTAGTTCTACAAAGGTAGCTATTTTTCTTCTCTAACCTCTTTAACGTTTGCTTAACTCTAGTTTTTTTGCTACTATTTTGTATTATTTTCTGTAACAAAATTGGATCAATCGCTTCTGCTGTGGGCTTCAGTCCCATCATAGACGAACTCGCACCAAACGCATTTAGCCAACCACATTATGTTTTAGGGATTACGCTAGGATGAATGAATTAATTCCCCCCTGTATAATTAATCATTCAATAAGATTTTGTATCAATATTGATCAAAGCAATACTTATTAGTGGTTGACTCACACTCAAGCAAGTTAATCTAACCCTTTACTTCCTAACGATTTACTACCTTAACCAAGGGTAAATCTAAAGCATGGAATTGCATAATCAAGCATTGGTTGTCAATCAACAACAAGAACATGCAATTCATAAATAATAAATTCATATTTATAACCCATAAGCAAGAAATACGAATCATATTATCAAAATACTCCCAAAATTACAAAGAGTTCCTCCAAAATCCCCTAAACTAGAAAACCCACAAATCTTACCTTTTCATGATGATGAAGAAGCTAAGACTCATTACCATTTTGCTTTATTATATAAAAAAGATGAAAGAAATCCTAAAAACTAATAATTCACATAGATAGAGGATGAAACAACGAAGAAACCGAGTTGTCATTCGCCCAAAATGGCCACCAGTATCAAAAGTTATGACCTAAAAACCGAAGTACATAATTTATAATTACGCGACAACGTCGTGGCGCTACAGGACATGAGCGTCGTAGCGCTCTACCCTATTTTAACCTTTTGTGAATGACGTCGTGCCATAGCTTCGTGACACTCTTGTCTAGAGACTTTTTTTTTATCATTTCCTCTTCCATTTGAAGCCTAGGATGCCCCAGATGACTTCTAATTGCTCCAAGTTAACCCTGAATGACCTGTAACGTTCCAAAATGCATGTAATGCTCGAGATCCTACACATTTAATCATATAAACACATTAAACTTTATAGGTAAGCAAAGATTAGAGGCACTAAGATTGCAATTTTGTGTTATCAGGCGGTCGCCAGAAGTGGTAGCCGGAGGTTGGCCAGTTACGGTCACTAGAGATGGTGGTCATAGGTTGGTCAGTGGTGGTCGCCGGAGGTAGTGGTCGGATGTTGGCCAGAAGTGGTGGCGAGAGTTGGCTAACGACGGTTGCTGGAGGTTGTGGCTGGAGTTTCTCATGCAAATTACAGTGCGATTAAACATTAAACACTTAAAATTCATTTTCCTAAAAGTTTGTTTCAAGTGTATCCTAAACTAACTTATTTTATAAACTCAGTTTTTTCAAAATCCATCTTGTGTTGTTACCAAACACTTAAATGTTTTTCAAAATGACTTATTTTTTAAATTAATCGCTTGAAAATACATTCTAAACACACCCTAAATCATTACAAATTAAAAAATAAGGACTAAAATGCTACTTTTATCAAAGTTGGTGAACAAAAAGTGATATGGAAACCTTAGTGAATTGGAATTAGGAACCCTTTGAGTATGTGAATCCTTCGTGTTCTCAGACACTAAAACCCCTCAAATCGATTTGATTTCAACCTAGGTTAAGGATTAGGTTAGACACAAATTGCTTGAAGATTAATCTAATGAGACAAGAACAAATTCCTTAGTCCATATTTGAACACTCTACAAGATAGGATTATCAATCTCACTTAAATGTTCTTGGCATGTAATTCAACACATGGATTGCAAAATTTAAGAAGTTTTTTTGGTTGAACTTGAAAGAAGCTCAAATGCCAAAATTTATTTATCGTAATCTCCAAAAACAATCTTATGACAAGGCTTCAAATTGCTTCCCCATGAAAAGTTGCGACATCATCAATCGTATCAAAATTAGAAAATTATCCCCATTTATTATGCCATAAAAAGGATGATATTGAAAAATAATATAATTAGGTAGAAATTATTAAATAAAATATAAATAATAATTTTATTTCCTTAATGATTCATATCATCACTTACTCTAGAAGGATTCGTCCTTATCCAAATGATCAAAGCCTTATAACAGAGTTTAAGCAAAAAATGTTTAGACTCTTCTTGGGTTGTTGTTGAATGGTCTCCCTGTAAAGAGGCAGCATAATCATGAGATTTCAAAGGCTTATCTCTTCTTGGATTCCATCCTTTTTTTTTAAAAAAAAAAAAGTATTTTACTCCTTCCAATTTTCATTCAACTTGAGTCCATAGAAGAAGTTAGGGCCAATTACCCTTGAGCTTTTCAGACTGACATCTTTGGATTTTCTCTTATTTTTATCTATAGAGTTAGACCAAGTATTACTCGCATGCTTTCCTCTCTCACTTATGCTTTTCACACTCGTCTTCTTCATATATTTTAACTCAAATGTGTCAAGTTTTACTTCTCTTTATAATGAATGATACAAGAGAAAAATCATATATAACTTTGGGATCTAATGCACCAACAATGTTGGCACCAAGGATGAAAATATCCATGGGTATGTCAATATATCCATCGATATATCCGTAAATCGAAGGGTTCAATATCGATATTAAATATCCACGGATATTTTCAACATTTTATAAATGCTCGTAAAACATAAAAAATGTTGTCTATTTGGTCAAATGTGAATATGACTACTAATAACAATATCCATAACTTAGTTTTGCAATATCTATAACAATATCTATTTGTCCAATGTGAAATGCCGATTTTGAGAGCCCTAAGCTCTTCTTGGCCAAAACTCATGAGATTTCTTTAGATGTTGACTTGTATTTGTATATTCTGACATCGAAATTCGAAAATGAATGGTTGAAGGCCCAAACATCGTTTTTGAGGTTTGTTCGGCGTTTTTCTATGAATTTTATGAGATTTTGATGTTTTGTTCTTGGGTCTCTCTGCTTCTTATTGTTTTCCTTTCCTCATTTGGATATCTAGAATGTGCATATTAGTAGATTAAATTTACAACTTAATCGTTAACACTTGTATGTTCGTTCGCCCAGCCTATGCATGTTGTAGGTGATTTCATCCAAGGCATGTTTAATTTCAGTAGCAATAGGTTTTAGTTATAGTTATGCCTCGATTGTTAGGATTCTAGAATCACCCAATAGCGAAAAATTAACAAAAACTAAAGAATGAAAATGTGTTAGGTTAGATTTGACCAATTTAACTTAATGTCCTAATCACTCCAAGAACTTAATGCAATAGATAAGTATATAGGCTTGCATGACACTGCTTAGTTAATTTAGGAATCAATACCATGTTGGTTTTTCTTAGGGATTTTGTCCAGATTTTTGTACACTCGATTAGGCTTGAGAAGTAGACAACCCATGCACATTTGCATGATAAATCAATGAATTAATCCATAGATGGCCCAGCAGTCTCTTAATCAGCTAAAATTTATAATTCACCGAACAAACTACCTATACTACGATGACATAGTACAAGCGAGAAGTCTGGGGTCGAACAACAGGGAAGCTCGAATGTAGTTTCAAGCTAATTATAATTTCTAACTAAAGTAGTAACGGGGAGTTTTGGAATGGATTGAGAATTTAAAGCAAGAAAAATAAAGTGCAGGAATGTGAATTACGAAAAATTAAAGTGCAAGAAAGTAAAACAGGCCTAGCTCAAAGAGTAGGATCCATCCAATTGTTTGATTTGATCATTGTGTTTTCATAAAAGAGTTCTCAAGAATTAACGTGCTTAGCCAACTTGCTCAGAAAGACCAAGACAAGTGTCCTAATTACCAATTGATTATTTAATTAAAATAGATACTCGATTAACTGGAATTGATAGCGTCTATAGAAATCTTACATCTGAAAGGATTGAATCCCAATTGCAAAAGCGATTGATCACTTTGTCTTTGATTTGGGATTAGAAAGTTAAAATAAATTTTACAGAACAATTAGGTTAAGGAAAAATACATTTGAAGAACATCACCAAAAAGAGTTTCCTTGCTATATCTCAAGGGTAGGTTTAGAATGGTGAGATTCTTAAACTTTTTTGGCAGGGAGTTTTCACAGAAAGAAGTAAATTGAGAGAGTGATCCTTCAAAACTAGGTCTCTAAAACAACTTCAAAAACCCATTTTCTTAAGAACAAAAAAAAAAAAAAAAAAAAACGTGAGAGGAATAACTTCCCCTCACTCCACTATCTCCACTCCCCTACATACCCTGCAATTATGTAGGGGAGTTATAATAATAATAATAATAATAATAATAATAATAATAATAATAATAATAATAAATATTATTATTATTATTATTATTATTATATATTTAATCATATTTAATATATATAACATAGTTAAATATTAATTAATTAATTAAATTGAAATAATAGTAATAAAAAATTATTGTAAATGTAATATTTAGTGTAGATATCCATAACCTACATAGGTTATAAAAATCTATAACCTCCCATTAAATTACATAATGTAACATATATCATTCATGTCTTATAAATAGTGTGAAATTGTGCATTTGTAAGACACACCACAATTGAATTCAATTGTTATCTCTACTTTCTAATTCTCCCTACTTTGTTCTTTTGTTCTTGCTTTGTTCTTCCTTTGTTCTTGTTTTGTTCATATTTTACAACATGTTATCAGCACAAATCTCTACCACTTTCAAGCTTTTGTAGAGATTGGATTCGATTCATTGGAATATCAAGAACGCTAAAGACCCGCTAGAATTTTCTCCATAATTCTTAAGGTATTTAGAATTTTGTTGAAATACGGTGAGTATTTTGATTTTGGTGATTTAGTCTTGTTTGATTTAGAGGAAATAAAATTATACATATGTGTTTGATGTATTCATCATTGGTTTTCTCACCACCATCATTCATCTTTATTCTATTAAAACAAAAGTCCAAAATAAGGCGAGTACTCTATTTTAATCATATATGTGATTTATGTGTTTGCAAATGAATTTTTAAGGTATATTGGTATTAGTTTTTTTGTTAAAACTTTTAATTAGATCAAAGGTAAAAAGTTCATATTATGGGATTTCTTTAATAAGAAAACCTAAGCAGTAGGTTGCATGGTAATTTTGGTTTCCTAGACCTTATTTATTCTTGATTTTGATTGGAGCTATTCTACTACCAGTGATGAGATTTTTCAACCTTTTGAAGTAAACTTTAATCTCCGCTTTTATAAGCATGTGTGTGTTAAGCGTGCACTTGCTTACATGAACTCTTGAATGTGGTTTGGTATAAAGTAATTAAGCATTATTATTAAAAATGCATATAAAGCATTGAGCATTTAACTTTTTATTTTATGCCTTTGAGGTGCATATGATGCATATCAAACATAGATAATTTGCATTTTGGTTTAAATTTTATTTGAAGTATATACAAATATACATATGTATGTTTACTATTGTTAGGCCATAAACAATTTTGAATTTGTAAATTGAATAACTTCTTCAAAGCGATTGTGTAAGTTGAGCAAATTTTTTTTTTTTTTTTTGAATTCTAAATTCAAATCAATATAATTTAAATTGTCTTCAATTTCTCAAGACTACCAAATTGTAAATTATCATATATGTTTAAAAATGCTTGATATTTTGCCTAAAGTATGTCATTTAGAAAAAATGTTGTAAATTATGGTCAATTCAATTGAGATGTTTCCTAATTAATTTATATTTTCCATATATTTGAATAGGAAAATTGAATTAGGATGTGTTTATTTCTCATATTTCTAACCATTGGAAATTTTCTAATAAGGATTATTATGATTCTCTCCTACACATATTATCTTTTATATGTTAAAATTATCTTCTAATAATATTATCTTTTATTTTTCAAATATGAGAATAAATATCCAAGACTATCTTTAATTTTATTTTGAAAGGTTTAAGATTTAAAATATTAAAGATTATTCCTTAAATGAATTAGTTTTTATAAAATGAAAAATAAACCTTAATAATTCACTTAGATTCATTAATCTATTAATTAACTCTTAATTAAAATATTAATGAATTAGAAATAAAAATTTGATTATAAGATAACTCTGTCTAAGGATGGTTCTGGCTAGGATGAGGTATTTAAGCTGACCATAAAGGGAATATCTCTATCTGGAAACTAACCTGAGAGTTGAATTAGTCAAACTTTTGTTTGCCTATTGAAATTTATTGGATTGTTGAATATTTAAATGAATATTTAAATTATTCTCATGTGGATTTTGTAAACTTTAAAAATTTATATATAGTGATAATATATATTTGAATGAATTCTCTCATGATAAAATTTGAAAGTTATGCATAATTGTTTATTACTTTCCTAAAACTAATTGTGATTCAATGCACCTGAAGTTGCATAAATCAAAATAAGCTTATGATTTATGCAAAATAATAAATTTTGACCATTTAATATCATTCCTTGATGTGAATGTTGCAATATTTAATAATTGTGATTGAAATAATCTTAATAGAGGAATAAGTAATTATTCTATTAAAACCACACATATCTATATGAGAATTTCATATTTCAAATGTGATGCAAAAGAGACAATGATCTTGTACTTGTCGTACATTAAGAGTCTTTTTGAAAAATTAAAACCCTTAATAATGAAAAGGAAGACGATGTGTGGTATAGCAAATTTTGAGAATTTATTTGAATCTCTTGAAGAGATCATAACTTATCATTTTAACCCCTAAATATGATGATATTTGGATGTCACACGTTTTTAGAATCTCCTGAAGAGATGATTATTCTTTTTGACCCACTTGTATATGATATATTTGGTTTTTTTTTTAATCTCCTGAAGAGAAAAGAATAATTAATAATATTTATGTTTTGCATATAGTACATCTATGCATATGATACTTAGAAGTAGACAATACATTTTCCAAAATTCAAATGCTTGAAGCGAAAAATCAAATATGATATATATTAAGTCCTGTAGACTTGATTAAATATTTTGGAAAAGAAAATATTATTTTGCTCAGAGGAGCAAAATTTACAATTGATATACCACATTCTCTTGTAAATCAAAGAGAAATTTAGTAAATTTGGAAGGTATATATTATAATAAATATCATCTAGAGAAATTGATAATCTATTGTCTCCTACGGGAAATGCATATAGAAAAATTGTATGTTTTTCCTTCTAAATTGTATTACACATATTCGTGTAATTAAAATATATGCAACAATTAACCCAAAGTTCATTGATCCAAATATATTTTTATTTGACATGATGAGTCATTTTGGGTCAATATTGAAAATATACATTCACATCCACCGAAGAACTAGAAGATTCTTCCATCTAATAAATTGTCATATGTGGCTTTGTTCTCAAGAGATTAATTATCAAACTCTCACTAGTTAAAATTGAAACTGAACCTCTCAAGTGAACCATTTAAATATTTTATGGTTTTGTTGGCGCATCCAATTGATGATCACATATATGTTTATTATCTTCAAAACCTTACATCTACAAGGTTAGTTGCTCAAATAGTAAAGTGTACAATTTCATGATTTTGAAATTAAAAAATTTTGTTTTGATAATGCTAGTGAGTTTGCATCTCAACATTTGATAATTGATTGGGATAAGTGTTGAACATCCTGTAGCTTATGTTCAAATAGCAAAACTTCTAAATCTGTATGAGATCACATTGTTGTGTATGCTCTAAGCCAATAGCTTATGAGCTTATGGCCAGAAGCCAAATATATTTCATGTGTGCAAATGTGCAATAAATGATTAAATTGTTACACAACAACAATTAAGATAATGAAGTAATTAAAATGAATCCTCAAAATAGGTTATAAATCTATATTGAAATTGATTTCACATCAATTAATAAATACTATGAACCCCTAATGGGTGATATATTTATTACACAATTTGCTATTTGTCATTAATGAGACAAATTTTCCAACATTAAGGAGAGGAATTAAGAAAGTTGGAAAAAGAAATTGAATGAAATGCATATGCATTGTCTCATTGTGATCACAATACAGATCACTTTGAACTAGAAGTTCAAAAGATAACTAATTTAAATATTACAAATCAAATGCTAGATGTATTTACAGAGCCTTTATAGTTGTAAGAAAGTTACTAAATTATATATATTGGTTGTAAATACAACATCTAAAAGTGATATCCCAATGTAAGAAGTTGTCACTATTAATGAGTCTACAATCATGCCTGAAGCGTGATAGACAAATGGTTCCAAAGATAAAGATCCTCGAAAAGTAGTCAATAATAAAAAAATGACTTAGTTAAGAATATGGATATTCCAGAAGAAATCCTAAATATGAGTACTCATAAGAATCTTTAAGTAAATAAGGATAATAAAGAGATCTCGAGAAATTATATGTCATGACAAGAAAAAGGACGGAACCATACTTATATAAGTTGACAACATTTTTTTGCATTCAATATTTCTCACGATATTATTTATGAAAATGAGTATTATGTATTGAAAAATGTTGACATAGAAGGGATTGACTTATGTGGAAAGAAACAATCCAATAGAAATAACCTCATTTTTCAAATCGTGAGGACTAGTAGTCCAGACTTCAGATAATGTCAAACATGTGGGATACAAGTGAGTATTTGTAAAAAAAAAAAAATATATATATATAGAGTGAAGTCACATGATATAAAGCGAGACAGATTCCACAATAATTCCCACAATGAATTGGTATTGACTATGATAGAACATATCCTCTAATGGTAGATGTATAATGCCATAAGATATCTAATTTATTTAACTGTGTATGAAAAATTTAATATACATCTTATGGATGCAGTCATACCACATTTAATGAATCTCTTAATAATGATAATCCCTTAAGGATTAAAGGTACCAAAATCATATAATTCAAATATTAGAGAATTATATTTATCATAGAGATTCTTATAAAAAAAAACACTCTTGAAGAATGTGATATAGTGATCATCTTATTAAAGATTTGTTGAAATAAGAGTATAAAATAACCCTATTTGTCAATATGATATTATAAAGAAATCATAGTCAATATTTACTATATACGTATATGTTGATGATCTGAATATATAATAGAAACTCCTGAAGAGATTTCAAAGGCAATAAAGTTTCTTAAAAAAGAAATTGAGATGAAAGTTCCAGTAAACAAAGTTTTGTCTTACCTTGCAAATAAAACATAAAGCGCGCAAATGTGATTACATCAATTTAAACAGAAAAGATCTTATATGAACTAGTTACAACATTGAACACTCCTGTGGTGGTTCATTCACCTGATGTGAAAATGTATACCATTCAATTTCAGGAAGATAATAAAAAATTAGGGTCCTGAAGAACTATAATTTTGGGAAATAAGTGCACTTATATATCCTTACTAGTTATACACTACATGTTGTAGTATTGTAGTAATTTTGTTACATAGATATAATATTTCTCCAAAAGAAAGATATTGGAGTAAAGTTAAACATATGTTATATTTTATATGAGAATTAGCTTACATGGATTTATTTTATTATGATAAATCTAATTATGATTTAATTGGTTGTGAAGATGCAGATTATTTATCTAACCCATGCAAGCTAGATCCTAAACAGGCTACTTAGTACATGGAGAAGCATTTTTATATTTTATGGTAGCCTATGGAGCAGATCATAACAACAACCACTTTAAATCATTAAATCCCAATGATTCATGTTGGCTCCAATAGTGTTCTTACATGAAGACAATAAAGCATAAAATGACAACATCAATATTCAACATATTTCTTCAAAAGATGACTTGGAGGACTTATTGACGAATGTGTTACCTACAACAACATTTGAGAAGTTAAGACACAACATTTGCATGTGACAACCAAGAGTTATGCTTTCATGAGGGGGAGTCATATGTGCTGCACTCTTTTTCTCTTGACTACGGTTTTATCCCACTGGGTTTTCCTACTAAGGTTTTAATGAGGTAGTTGTTAAAATATATGAATAATGTACTTTTTTTCCTTCACTAGGTTTTTTTTATCCCATTGGATTTTTCCTAGTAAGGTTTTAACGAGACATATATTCTATATAATATGGATATCTAAGGGGGAGTATTATAAATGTAATATTTAGTGTAGATATCCATAACCTACATAGGTTACAAAAATCTATAACCTCCCATTGAATTACATAATGTAACATATATCATTCATGTCCTATAAATAGTGTGGAATTGTGCAATTGTAGGACACACCACAATTGAATTCAATTGTTATCTTTACTTTTTAATTCTCTCTACTTTGTTCTTTTGTTTTTTCTTTGTTCTTCCTTTGTTATTGTTTTGTTCATATTTTACAACAATTAGCAATTAATTAATTACACATTTATGTATTTAAATCATATGTAAATGCATGTCTCTTATAAACTATAGTTTTAATATGAATCACATTCACTCTAATTTTACTATAAAGTTTTAATATGGATCAAATTCACATTAATATTTGAGTCTTAATCAAATATTATTTTTTCTCTTAATATCTAGTTTAATTATAAATCATATTTATGATGACTATAATATATCATCATATATTATACTTTATATTAATTTTTATTAATATATAATTTCCTTAAATAATTTGAACAATTCAAATTATTCCAAAATAATTTAACCTTATTTTATCCTTAGTGAGCTAGCAAGGGGACCTAATGAGCTTACAGATTAGAAATTCTAATCAAGATTAAATTAATCAAACTCTTTAATTAATTAAATCAACATTCATTAACTGCGGGTCATTCCACTAAAGACCCACAACTGCACTTGTCGCACTGTAGATATATTTATGTGTCCAATGGATGTAATTACTTCTTTTTCTTTAAGCTCCATTTATCCTCTAATGAACATGTTTATGGTCTTACCATAAACAAATCTCTCTCGGGCCAACGAGAGGGTGGGCCCATTGTTCAAGACCCGGAGTCAGCACTTAAGGGAGCAATGTATCTACTTTCCCTAAAAGCGGGAAGAAGTAAACTCCATCTTGTGTAGCTATGTTCCCAGCTCTCTACTCGAACAAGTCCCCAAAATGATAGGCATATTGAGTCATCGACTTTGGCCACTCTCACCCATACAAATCAAAGGATTTCCTTCATAGACAGGAGTTCATAACTCATTTAAGATTGAGATCGAGTTATTTATGGTCATCCTATGAAATATTAGTCCCAGTTAACGGTGTTATAATGTGAGAATAATCATTTTGCAGTCTGGTCTTGTACAAACTATTTGTACAGGATACCCCCACTTGCATGTCTTCACATGAACGATTTGGATCAAATCATTTGTAACACTTTACAACTCATGTAGCAGTTGCATAGGGAATGCGTCTCATCTCCTCAATGTCTTGAGGTGTCTTAGGACATTGTTTATTAGACAAGATAATTTCATGCCAAAAAGGCAATAAACCCCTTTTGGAATTATGCATTGAATATCCGACAAGTATTTTGTCAATATATGACGCCTGAGACAATGCTAGGGTTTTGTTCTTACGATCCCTTATGATTTAGATCTCAAGAACAAACTGTGTTTCACCCAAATCTTTCATTTGAAATTGAGCACCTAGCCATTGTTTAACATTAGTCAGTAATCCTACATCCACTACAACAAATCTAGGCGTAGATGTCAGTTGGAAAAAGTAAAAACTGATGTATAATGTCGATTGAAAAAAAAAAGCAGATCTTTAATGTCGTTTTAAACCGACATTAAAGATAAGTTACAATGTCATTTTAAAATCGACATTGTAAACCCCTTAACTAAAAACTCCTATTTCTTAAAAACTTTTTTCTCTCTTCTTTCTCACAAATTTTCTCTCCCCAAAACTCTTTCCCTTTGCCTTCACGATTCGGCTGCCAACCAAGAGTCCTTCTGCTTCCGTCTCCATCCATTGTCGGCTCACATTGCTTCCGTCTCCGTCCATCGTCAAATGTCTACAGCTCCAGCCCCGTCTAGCCCTGTCATCGAATGTCTGCAACTCGAGCCCCGTCGTCCAACGTCCGCAGCTCCAGCCCCATCGTCGGGTCCGTTAGCTACAGATTTGCATCTAGCTGCAGAGTCCAGCGTTTCTTCGTCCGTCTCGGGTCCATTAGTTGCCGATCTGCATTCGTCCAGCGTTGCTTCGTCCGTCTCGGGTCCGTCAGTTGTAGATCTGCGTTGCTTCATCTGTCTCAAGTCCGTTAGCTGCAGATCAACGTTGTTTTGTCCGTCCGCAGCTCCAGCGTCGATTGCCAAGTTCTCCATTCAGTCTGTTTTGGGTCCGATCTACCAAGTTCAGATCATCTAGTTCATTCTCCGTTCAGATTTGTTCGAGATCTCCAAGGTCAGATCTATTCATCATCTAGTTTTTTTTGGGTTGTTTGATTGCTACAAAGGTAAAAATTTCTTTTGATATTTATTTTCAATTTAGTAATCTAAAGTTATTTCATTATTTTTGTTTTTATTTTAATAATTATGGTTCATAAAACTTTTGTTTTAAGGTCTTGTTGATTATGATCCATACTTGTCTGATTTTGTTTAAGAACTTCACTTTTATTTCTAAAACACATTTTTTTTTGTTAAAATACTTTTATGTCTTTTTTATGATAATCAAAACATAGGAGAGTTATACTTTACGTGAATAGTTTGTGAATTTTTATTATGATTGAATGGTTTGATCTTGATGGATTTCTTTCTTGTTATTGGTTTAATGTGGATTGAATAATTTGTGCATAACTTGTGGTGTTTTAAGCTTGTTTGTTTTGTTTGATAATCTTGTTGTTGATTATGGTTCATAAGGTTTTATGGTCTTGTTATAATCTTTTTGTTTGGTGGTTAATGTGCTTATAGAACATTTTCTTGGGTTATATTTTAGTCTTGACAATATTTTATTTGTATTCTTTTGTGTTTGTCTCATAATTTGATATAAACAAGTTTAGGTCTTATTGTTGATTATGGTTAAGCTCATGAGCTTAATGTTACATAATTTTTCCTTATTATTGTTTCTCTCTTTTGTAGATTAAGTCGCATATTGTACAATTATGGATAAGTCATGGATGAAAAAGAATAGAATGTCAACTGAGTATGGTTTAGGGGTTGAGATGTTTATTAAAAATGGTCTAGAACATTCAAATATGTCGAATGCCATGAGTTGTCCTTGTTTAAAGTGTGTGAATGCAAAGACTCTAGATGTGAATACAATAAGAGATCACTTATTTTTTAATGGTATCGATCAAAGTTATCAAATATAAGGTTTTTACGGTGAATCAATACCGACCAAGAGAAACAATAAAAATGTGTCTACTAGTGCAAGAGAAGAAGTTGATGAGGATGATGTTGATGTGGATGACACAATTGGAATGTTTGAGGCTGAACACAACTATTTTAATGACAAATCCAATAATTTTACAGAACTACTAGATGATGCCAAGAAACCATTGTACCCAAATTGTACAACTTTTACCAAAATATCTACATTGGTAAAGTTATATAATTTGAAAGCTAAATTTGGATGGAGTGATATCAGTTTCACTGAGTTGTTGGAATTAATTCGTGACATCTTACTAAGTCCTAATGAAATTCCAACTTCTACTTATCAAGCAAAAAAGATTTTGTGTACTCTTGGAATGAAGTACGAGAAGATTCATGCATGTAGCAATGATTGTTGCTTGTTTAGGAAAGAACTCTCTGCTGCAAATGTATGCCCCATTTGTACGTCAAGATGGAAGCTTCATAAAAATTTAAAGGAAGGGGTTAAGAATGTCCCAACAAAAGTTATGTGGTATTTCTCTCCAATTTCGAGATTTGAAAGAATGTTTCAAAGGAAAGAAACATCAAGTTTATTGACGTGGTATGCCAAAAAAAATGGTTTTGGCCAGAGTTTGGTTCCGAACCTAGAAATCTATGTCTTACTCTCTCCACAGATGGGGTCAATCCACATGGAGATCTTAGCAGTAGATATAGTTGTTGGCCAGTGATGTTAGTGACTTACAATCTACCTCCATGGTTGTGCATGAAGCGAAAATATTTAATGTTGACTGCATTAATATCTGATCTTAAACAACTGGAAAATGACATAGATGTTTATTTAGCTCCGTTAGTAGATGATTTGAAAAACTTTGGAAAGATGGGGTGGAATGTTACGATGCATATGAAGAACAATGTTTCATGCTCAAGCTATTTTATTATGGACCATTAATGATTTTCCTGTGTATGGCAACTTGTGTGGTTGTACGGTCAAAGGATATCATGCATGTCCAATTTGTGGAGAAAAAACTTCATCCACTTATTTACCAAAAGGGAAGAAGATGGCATATCTCGGGCATCGCAAGTTTCTACCACGTCATCATCTATATAGGAAACAAAAGAAAGCTTTTAATGGCGCACAAGAATTAGAATTTGCTCCAAAACCATTAAGTGGAGAAGAAATTCTTGCAGAAACAAGTTTCAGTATTCATTTGGTAAAAAACTATCAATGAACATAATTGTGGAGTTAGCCCTTCAACTTATTAGAAGAAAAAATCTATTCTTTTTTTAGTTAGAATACTAGAAGTATCTTGATGTACGACATTGTTTAGACGTAATGCACATTGAAAAGAATGTGTGTGCAAATCTTATTGGCACATTGCTTGATATCCTGGTAAAACGAATGATGGAATAAAAGCTCGATTAGATTTGGTGGAGCTGGACATTAGAGTAGAGTTAGCCCCTCAAATGGGAGAGAAAAAAGTCTTTTTACCTCCAACATGTTATACATTATAACGTGCTGAGAAATTGAGCTTTTGTAAGACACTATCATAAATTAAAGTTCCTAAAGGCTATTCATCAAACATTCAAAGTTTAGTGTCACTCACAGATATAAAACTTTACGGACTTAAGTCGCATGACCATCACGTTCTTATGCAACAATTATTATTTGTGGCCGTTCGTGATATTTTACCCAAACATGTAAGAATTATAATTTTTCGTCTATGCTTCTTCTTTAATGCTATATGTAGCAAGACGATCAATTCATCTCAGTTAAAGGGTATACAAGGGGATATAGTTGTCACTCTATGCCTACTAGAGAAGTATTTTCCACCATGTTTCTTCACAATAATGGTACACCTTGTAGTCCATCTCATTAGAGAAGTTGAGTTTTGTGGACCTGTTTATTTGAGGTGGATGTATCCTTTCGAACGATACATGAAAGTGTTGAAAACGTATGTTCGAAATCGAAATCGACCAGAAAGATGTATTGGAGAAAATTATATTGTCGAGGAAGCTATAGAGTTTTGTTCTGAATTTATATATGGAGTTAATTCTATTGGGCTAAACTCGTCGATAAGAAAAGAGAATTCAAACATTGATTGAGCATTGTCAGTTGCTTCTTTTATCAGACCGAGTAAGGATCATTTGGATCAAGCTCATCTTTATGTTATTCAAAATGTAAATGATGTGCTTCCGTATGTCGAGTAAGTAGATCTCCATCTTCTTCTCATTTTAGGTTAGTTGACTATTCAATGATCTACTAACTTTGACATTTATAACATGCAACATATGGATATTTTGTCTAAGCTCAATTCTGGTAAAGGTAAAAGTAGGAAGTGGCTTCAAAAAGAGCATAATCGCACATTCAGTCGGTGGTTGTCCACATAGGTAATCTCAATTGCCCTATTATTTGATGTATATTTAAATGTTGACTACTGAACAATTACAAAATATATCATATATTGCACTAGCTCTCGAAGTTCCCAAAAACTCCATATCGCCTTCTTTAAGATGGATAGCTCACGAACCTTGTCCAGATGTGGCAACATATTGTGGATATGTGGTTAATGGTTACTAATATCACACAAAGAAGCGTGATGATATTAGGAGGGTTCAAAATAGTGGAGTTAGTATAACAACTACTACAATGCAAGTCTTTAGTGCTAAGGACAAAAGTCCTGTCATGTCAGATATGACCTTTTATGGCGTAATACAAAAAATATGGGAGCTTGACTATCATGGATTATCTTTTATCTTATTCAAATGTAATTGGGTTGAGAATCGAAATGGGGTCAAAATAGACAAATTTGGGTTTCCTATTGTGGATCTCAATCGTATTAGACATAAATCAGACTAATTTATTTTAGCCTCTCAAGCAAAACAAGTCTTCTATATAAAAGATCCTTCAAATTCGGGTTGGTCAGTGGTTTTAACATCTCCATAGCGAACAATTGAAGGATGAAATGGAAGATATGCTTCAAGAGTGTGGTTATGGAATTATGCAAAGGATGTGTAGATACATCTAATGAGATTGATGATACAACATTCACATACATTAGAAATGATCGGTCTTGCAGTTTCCTCCTCAACTATATTGTCATATAAATCAAGAACAATGGACATCATTTGTTAATGATAGATTAAGTGAAGAATGGGAGGTAAGTCATTCTAATTAAAGGTCCATAGTAACATTGTTTAGGTAGGTGATTTCAACTAATTGATTGTACAAGAATTCAGTCGTTTTCAGAAAGAAAGAAGGTCGAAATGCATATATAATCATCACATTTCTCGTAAGGGATATGCGAATCTTGCCCATGAATTAGTAAGTCTATCCAATTAAATTAAATGTTTAATTCTAATGTGTTTATGCTAATTCTATACGTATGTTCATATAAAACATATCGAATGGTCCTGCATATCGTTCGACTATATGGAAAGAAGCACAACAAGGAAAAAATAATGAAATCTTTGACGATGCCACTCGAAATGTGCTAATTGAATTGTAAGTTAAGTTTATATTGTTGAAAGCTTAAGATGACATATATATAACGTTTGAAACTTGTGATGATTTAAATATTGTGTGAGACTTGTAATATGTTTTATAGGATGAATTAGCTGCAGTACATAAAGGTGAAAATATTTTGACTAAAGCATTGGGTACCAAGGAACATTATGGACGTGTTAGAGGAGTGGGTGATTTTGTTTCCCAATCTCAATATTTCAAGGTAGTAAAAGGAATGTCGAGAATGAGTCAAGAATCTCAAAGAGCCTCTGAAGAAGAGTGTTTGACGTGTCAAAGTATCAAGAGACAAAACTCATAGCAAGCAATCTAATCAATTTCAGTCATCTGTTAGAAGTGTTGCACTAAGTGCATCTGAAGAAGAGGATGTTGAAAAGGTACATAAAGAAAGTTTGGAGGTAATTGTATTTGTTGTGACCTTTAAATTCTAAGTTCACTTGTGTTTAACCAAGCATCACATTTATTCTTTTAAATTTATTAAGGGAACACCATGCCACTTAGCTATAGGATCTGTAGATAACATTGTTGCAATAGTCACAGTATTTGATGATGATGTTCGATGTCCAACTGTTAAAGTACTGATAGACATTGTCATGGGAGAAGATATACCAATACCAATTCCTGTGAAGGGGAAAATAGAGACTTTAAATTAAGCGATGGGTAACTTTGTAACATTGCCTCGTCAACTTGTAAATGACTGACGAGAAACAAGTATGTTCCTTTTTCACTCTATGAGTTTTGTTATTATTATTATTATTATTATTATTTTGTATTTTGAATTTGTAACTCTTGTTATGGTAGGAGAATAGAATTCAACTATTAGACTATTGGCTATTCCTCCAAATATACGAACACCAATAGCACCATCAAGCTCCGAAATGGACATGCCGTATATAACATGAAAGATGTAGACATGATTAATATCAATTTGAACGAGCACATATTTGAAAATGATAAATTTGTTTATTTAGGTCGTGATGACTTGATTCGTTACTGTGGTATGGTTGAAATTAGTTATATGTGTGTACTCACATACATTGCTTAAGTATTTCTCATCTTGATTTACAATCTCCATGTATATATCTTTTTCATGGTTAAATAATAACTTATGTTTTGTTTAGGTATCTTTGGGATACATGAGACCGTGATACAACTAAGAAGTTTTTTATAATTGACCAAACAAAAATATCAGCACATGTAAAGTCTCCAGACCTTCGATCTAGAAATTTAGCCAACCAACTGGAATTGGCTAATTTAGAACAATTCGTTCTCATTCCATATACACACAGGGTACATAAATGACAATTGCCTTAGTTATTTTTAATTTGTCTTAAATGCATACTAATATTTTAAAATTGTTGCTTATTATAGTTATCATTGGATATTGATTGTAATCAATCTTCGAGAAAATTGTGTTTATGTTTTAGACTCTATTTGAAGCAAAGTCAAGAAGACTTTCATGGAGCTATAAATATGTAAGTGTATTGAATTTTCTTGGCTCTTAATTCAAGTATGTTATTCTAATGTGTTTTCATACTATTTAGTGGATTGAAAACATGGCAAGCTAGGCACAATCCTCAACACCATCAGTGTACTCCAAAATGGAAACCTATAAAGGTAAATTTGCATTCATATTTTAACAAATTATTTTCATTCAAACATAAGAATAATTTGTATTTAATTTATTTACATGTAGTGCCCCTGTCAATTGGATTATGTAGGGTACGGGTACTATGTGCAAAAGTATATGCACGAAATAGTAGATAATCCTAGTACTCCCATTACTAGTCTCTTACGTAAATTATTTATTTATTATGTGCTACAATTTAATAAATGATGTAAGCTTATCTTTCTTTCTTTTTGTCGTTCAATACAAAAAATACATATACCCAAGAAGAGATTGATGAGATTCCAACACAATTGGCAAGTTTTGTTGGACGATTTGTGTAAGGTTGAACTTATTAGTTTTTTTGTCTTAATTTAGATACTGATTGTAGTTTGTAGAGGGGCAAGTGCTTGTCCATATATTATAGAAATGCTTAGATATTACTGCTTGTAGTTTTTTGAGGGGCGGGCGGTCCCATAGGTAATATAGAGAAGTGTTCAATCTTAACGAGTTTTGAGTAAAATATATGCAAGTTGGAAGAATTGTGTATAGTTTCTTTGTTTATGGGTATTTGGTGTAAGTACTAATGGAAGTACTAATTGTTGTTTGTGAAGGGACAAATGATTATCAATATATGGAAGTGTTTGATATTTCTAATTGTAGTTTTGGAGGGGAGGGTGAATATGATGTTTTTAATTGCAATTATTCTATATGGAAGTGTGTATTATTTTGTATCTATTGTTATATTTTAGGTTTGGTTCTGTGCATTTATAGGTGGAAGAGAAATATTGTTGGCTTGCCATGACAAAACAACAAACATGCATATATTATAGCACGCACGCGTTACAACAAACAATTTTTTTATATTTTTTAATAAAATACGATGACGAACATTTCCTAACACAAAACGTGACAATTTAATGTCAATTTTTAACTCTTTGAGCAACATTAAAAATGGATTCGGCTTTTTATAAAATGAGGCACTAAAAAAATATCGAAAAAATTATTTTAAAAAAATGGTAAAAACCTACATTAAAGATGGAGTACAATGTCAATTTTCAACTGAAATTAAACATGGTGTACAATGTCGATTTTCAAACGACATTGAAGATAATTGGAATTAAAATTTGTTGGGCTTTTTCAATATCTCATGCTCACGTTGAAAGAAAGCTAATAATAGAAGTTCAGATTATATGAGTTAAGTGAAATGAAAGAAGGGAAAATAGCCACGTCTACTGCCTTGGGAATTAACATGTGGGTTGAGAGAAAATTACTCAATATTCAATTTGGTTTGATGAAAAATCATTTGAATAAAAAACTTTCTCTCACTTTGCAGATTTATTTTCCTTTTCTCTCTAACTCTAAAACTCCTCTCTAATGGCAGCTCTGATGCAAGGTGAAACTGATACATGCACAACCAAGGAATGAAAGAAAAGAAGAAGACAAAGCAAGTACGTGGTTCGGCCAAAATCAGCCTACATCCACGGGAAGTTTTTTTTCCTTGAAGATTTGCAAAGATAGTTATGTACACTTTACAAAAAGATTTTTTTTTTTGTTGTTGTACCTAACTTTAGATCTGACCTATATTTATAGTTTCATAGATCAGTTACAAGTTGGTAAAAATTTGTTAAAGTTACAGTATAAACTAGCCGTTGGAAACATAAATTTCAATTCTCCACCTTGAATCCAACGCATGCAAACTTCAAACCTTCTAATTTCTGACAAATTTTACCTTGTCTCTGGTAGGTTGAAACCTATTAGTTCAAGACATTTCAGGAGTTTGAGTTTTGCAACAGGCTTCATCAGCATATCAGCAGCATTCTCAGAGGTATGAACTTTACAAACTTCAATTTCTCCACTTTCAATCTTTTCTCTCACAAAATGATACTTAATATCAATGTGTTTTGTTCTTGTGTGATACTGTGGATTCTTTGACAAATGGATTGCACTTTGATTATCACAGTAGATTTTGACTATTGTTTGAACCAAACCAAAATCCTTCATTAGTCCTTTGAGCCACAGTCCCTCCTTTATTGCTTCTGTTAAAGCCATATATTCTGCTTCTGTTGTAGATAGAGCCACTATAGGTTGTAAAGATGCTTTCTAGCTGATGAGATTAAGACCATAGAGAAATATATAGCATATTAGAGATCTTCTCTTGTCTAAATCTCCTGCATAGTCTGCATCTACAAACCCATATAATTCCATTTCTGACTCTTGTGCTCTCTGATAGGTTAGATTAGAATTTTTTGACCAAATAAGATATCTCATAATCCATTTAGTGGCCTCCCAGTGTCTCTTACTTGGGTTGGACATATATCTACTTACTAAGCTATCTGAATAGGAGAGATCGAGTCTTGTGGAGATCATTAAATACATTAGACTGCCAACTGCTTGACTATAAGGTATTGTAGACATATGATTTAGATGTTCTATGTCAGATTCCTTAGAAGAGTTAGCTGAAGACAACTTAAAGTGTTGAGCAATAGGTAGGGTAACAGGTCTAGCATTACTTAGGTTGAATCTCTTTATTATTTTCTCACAGTAGCTTGACTGATTAATGCTTAAGGAAGATTGATCTTTGTTCCTTAGAATTTCTATTCCTAGGATTTTGCTTGCCTTACCCAAGTCCTTCATGTCAAATTCTCTCTTTAGGAGATTTTTAACATGAGTCAAATCTTGCTTGGACTTCCCTGCTAATAACATATCATCAACATATATGAGTAGGAACACTATATCCTTGTAGAAAGATGTGTTTACATACACACATATGTCAAAGGAGTTTCTCTGAAAACCAATGCTAGCAATGTAGTCATTAAATCTTCTATACCAGCACCTTGGGGACTGTTTAAGTCCATAGATTGACTTGTTGAGTAGGCAATAAAGATCTTCTTTCCCTTTTTCTTCAAAACCTTTAGGTTCCACCATGTAAATTGTCTCTTCTAGATGCCCATGAAGAAAGGCAGTCTTAACATCTAGTTGATCCAATTCCAAATTGTCTTGAGCAACCATAGATAGTAGAAGTCTAATAGAAGTCTGCTTGACCACTGGAGAAAAAATCTCTGAATAGTCTATCCCCTACCTTTGTGTAAAGCCCTTTGCTACCAACCTAGCCTTATATATAGGCTTTTGTTAACTGGTAACTCCTTCTTTTAGTTTGAAAACCCACTTGCATGCTATCGGTTTGCATCCTTTAGGAAGAGGTGCTAGAGACCAAGTGTCATTCACACTTAAAGAATGCATTTCCTCATTCATGGCTTCAATCCAACTCCTTGCATCAGGACCACTTATAGCCTCTTCAAAAGTAGTTGGTTCTTGGTCAATTGAAGCCACAATAGCATTTAGAACTAGGGTCATGTAGTTCATTTCATTATACCTAGCTGGATGAATTATAACTCTCCTTTGTCTGTCTCTAGCTAAAGAGTATTGACTCAAATTAGGTTGTGCATCTATAATTTCAGCATGTTCCTCTGTTATTTCCTCTTCTTCTTCTAATTCACTTTGAGAGTTTGATTCAGTAGGTTGGTCACTGGATTTCTCCACTTCAATTCTTGTGATGGATGATTCAGTTCTGTCCTCTGCGTTCTCTTCCTTTTGCATAAACATCTCTTTCTCTCTAAAGGTGATGTCTCTGCTTATTATGAATCTTTTCTCAATTGGATGCCACATCTTAAAGCCTTTTGTCCCTTCAGTGAAACCAACAAACATACACTTGACAGCTCTTGCGTTTAGTTTTCCCAAGTTTTGATGCACATATCCAACACAACCAAAGACTTTTAGGTTATCTAGATTAGGAGGGTGGTTGGACCACTTCTCTTCAGGTGTAATAAATTCTAGAGAAGTGTGTGGGCATCTATTTAGGGTGTAAACAGTATATGCAACAGCTTCAGCCCAATACTTTTCATTTATGATAGCATCAGACAACAAACACCTTACCCTTTCCATGATTCTATTTAACCTTTTAGCCACACCATTTTGTTGTGGAGTATATCTCACAGTCCTATGTCTAGTTATGCCATTTTCATTACAAAACTTATTAAAATGCTCATTACAGAACTCCAATCCATTGTCTATCCTCAGATACTTTATTTTCTTACTAGTTTGCCTTTCAATTAGCATTTTCCAATCCTTAAACTTCTCAAAAACTTGATCCTTAGTTTTTAGAAAAAATACCCAGTTTTTTCTTAAAAAATCATCAGTAAGAGATAGCAAGTACCTTAAGCCACTTAGGCTTGGAGTTGAGGCTGACCCCCATAGGTCTGAGTGGACATAATCTAGAATGCCCTTGGTAGTGTGTTGAGCCTTTGTAAAGTTGTGCCTCGTAGCCTTACCAATTATACAATGCTCACAAAAAGATAGTTGTTCACTAATGCCTTGGGTAGAATCCTTGTTTAGAAAGAGCTTCCATACCTTTAGTACTGATATGTGACAGCCTTTTGTGCCATAAATAAGCTTCTGTTAAGGCTGTCTCTGTTACTGTATAGGCCCCATTTAACATTTCCACTCCTCTTACAACATAAAGATCATTGACCTTCTCACCAACCAAGACTACTTTAGAGTCTTTGATTATTTCAAAAACTCCACCTTTTCCCTGTACTCACAGCCTATAGTGTCCAACATTCCTAGGGAAATCAGATTTCTCTTGAGTAAAGGAACATGTCTTACATTTCTCAAAAGTTTACTGTCCCATCCTTGAGTTTCAAAGAGACTGATCCAATTCCCTTTATTTTGCAAGCTTCATTGTTGCCCATATAAACCAACTCTCCATCAGTTTCTTTATATGTGTTGAACCATGGTCTAAAAGGTGTCATATGATAAGTACAACCAGAATCTAAAACTCAATCATGCTTTCCTAAAGAACTTACTTGGTTGGCTATGTCATTTGTAGAGGCTAGAGCATCTGAATAGAAGTAGGAGCCCTCAACAATAGAAGCTTCAGGCTGTTTTCCTTTATGTTATTTCTCTTTTTCTTGATTCTTTCTTTTCAAACTGTAGCAATCTCTCATAAGATGACCTTTTTTCTTGCAATAGTTGCACTTTAGCTTGGTTTTAGGCTTATTTTCTTCATTTGTTTGCTATTTTCCACCCTTGGATTGATTAGGCTTGCCTTTTCCTTTCACAAATAACCCTTCAGCACTTGGTTGTTCTTTCTTGATGACTTAAAGCTCTAATTCTTTTGTCTTCAATGTTGAAATAATGGCATCTGTAGTAATTGATTCTCTGCCATACATTAAAGCATTTTTCACTTCTTTATACGCATCCGGAAGTGAATTTAATAGGACATATGCTTCATTTTCATCACCTAAATTCTCACCAAGACTCTTGAATTCAGACACAATTTTCTTGAATTCGTCTAGGTTGTCTGTGAGTGTTTTGGCTGAATCCATCTTGAATGTGAAGAACTTTTCCCTCAAGAACATCTTGTTCGAAAGATCTTTTATGGCAAAGAGGCCTTCTAGTTTGGTCCAAATCTTATAGGATGTATCTTGATCAATCACCTGCCTTAGGATATTGTCAGAGAGATTCAAAACTAAAGTTCCATAAGCTACCAACTCCATATTTTCTTTTTCTTGTGCTGTAATAGTAGCTGAAAGTGTTGTTGGGTCCAAAAGAGCCTTGTGAGCCTTTTGTTGGCCAAGTATAGCTCTGATTTTGGCTTTCCATAAACCAAAATCACCCTTTCCATCGAACTTTTCTATTTCAAATCTAGCTACTGCCATTTTTCTTGAGTTTCTGAATCTTGAAGCTCCAAGAAGTGCTTTCTTGACGATCTTGAAGATGCTCTGATACCAATTTTGTTGGGCTTTTTCAATATCTCAGGCCCACGTTGAAAGAAAGCTAATAATAGAAGTTCAGATTATATGAGTTAGGTGAAATGAAAGAAGGGAAAATAGCCATGTCTACTGCCTTGGGAATTAACACGTGGGTTGAGAGAAAATTACTCAATATTCAATTTGGTTTGATGAAAAATCATTTGAACAAAAAACTTTCTCTCACTTTGCAGATTTATTTTCCTTTTCTCTCTAACTCTAAAACTCCTCTCTAATGGCAGCTCTAATGCAAGGTGAAACTAATACATGCACAACCAAGGAATGAAAGAAAAGAAGAAGACAAAGCAAGTACGTGGTTCGGCCAAAATCAGCCTACATCCACGGGAAGTTTTTTTTCCTTGAAGATTTGCAAAGATAGTTCTGTACACTTTACAAAAGAATTTTTTTTTTGTTGTTGTACCTAACTTTAGATCTGACCTATATTTATAGTTTCATAGATCAGTTACAAGTTGGTAAAAATTTGTTAAAGTTACCGTATAAACTAGCCGTTGGAAACATAAATTTCAAAATTTTGGTAATTTATAATGTCGGTTTTAAATCGACATAAAAGACAACCGACATTGAAGGCCTTTTAAAACATGATCTTCGATGTCGGTTGCTAACTGACGTTCTACCTATATAATGTCTGTTTTAAACTTACATTAAAGTCCAGTTTTGTTCTAGTGATCATTTCCAATGAGTAGGATATCGTCTTCCTATAAAACTAAGAAAGATATTGAATTATTGGCGACCTTCTTGTAAACACAAGGTTTATCAACATTTTGGTCAAACCCATAAGACTTGATTACATTATCAAAACTTATATTCCAAGACCGAGAAGCTTGTTTCAACCCATAAATGGATCTATTAAGCTTGCAAACTTTTTGCTCCTGACCTTGGGTAATGAATCCCTCTGGTTGTTCCATGTAAATAGTCTGATCAAGATTACCATTCAAAAAAGCGGTCTTGACGTCCATTTGCCAAATTTCATAGTCATAATATGTGGCAATGGACAAGAGAATTTGGATAGATTTTAACATGGCAATAGGTGAGAAAGTTTCATCATAATCCACTCCCTCTACCTAGGTGTAACCCTTTGTCACTAGTCTAGCCTTAAAAGTTTGCACCTTACCATCTACACCTCTTTTTCTTTTGTAGATCCAATTGCAACCTATAGGTTTCACCCCATGAGGTTGATCTACAAGATCCCAGACAGAGGTGAAGTACATAGACCCCATCTCTAGATTCATAACTTTAACCCATTCATCTTTGTCAACATCAGTCATTGCCTTCTTATAGGTCAATAGATCCTCAACGTCATCCTCCGATATGACATATTGAGTTTTTGTTAAACCCAAATAGCGAGTAGGTTGGGTAATAATCCTTCCACTACGTCGAGGCGCCCTCAATTCTTGGGGGGGGGGTCTGGTTGACTAAATGTACCAGCATCATCTACTCTTGTAGATGTACTAGGTTCTTCAACAACCGTTGTTGAAAGTTTCAGTAGTTTCTTTAGTTAATTCATTTAATACGACCTTACTATGTGGTTTATACTCTCTCATGCAGTCTTCCTCTAAGAAATTTGCATTTTTTTTTATACAAATACTTTATTATCTTTAGGATCATAGAATAGACCATCTCTAGTTTCTTTGGAGTAGCTTACAAATGAGCATAACTTTGAACGTGGTTTCAATTGTTTTGGGTTAGCCACTAGCACATGTGCTGGACACCCCCAAATTCTGAGATGTCGTAAACTACTTTTACGTCTTCTCCATAACTCAAAAGGTGTTTTAGAAACACTTTTTTAGGAAATTTGGTTCAGAAGGTAAGTTGCAGTCTTTACTACATAACCATAGAACGAGTTAGGTAACAAAGCATAACTCATCATTGATTGAACTATGTCTAACAAGGTTCTATTTCTCCTTTATGATACACCATTTTGTTGAGGTGTATTAGGTGTTGAGAGTTGAGAAGTGATTACATGTTCCATCAAATAGTTCTGAAATCTCAAATCTAAATACTCTCCACCTCGATCTAATCGAAGTGTTTTTAGGTTTTACCTAATAAATTCTCAACCTCAGTCTTATACTCCTTGAACTTTTCAAGTGCATCAGACTAATGTTACAAAAGATGAACATACCCAAATCTTGAATAATCATCTGTAAAGGTGATGAAATATTCAAAACCTCCCATGGGTTGAACATTCATCGGACCACAAATGTCTAAATGAACAAGTTCCAAGGTTTCTTCGACCCTATAACCTTTTTCCAGTATAAAAGGTCGTTTAGTCATTTTACCCTCTAGACAAGATTCACAAACAGGTAAAGAATTTTTTTCTAACTCTTTTATAAGACCATTTTTAACCAATCTCTCAATTCTATTGAGATTGATGTGACCTAGTCTTAGATGCCAAAGATGGACATTTTCTTTTAGAGAAACTTTTTGTCTTTTAATTTGTGTAGTTGCAGTGTTGAACATTTCAACATCATGGAGCATCTTAGTTGCTAATGGTCTTAGCACATACAAGTTGTTTTCGTTTATTGCAGAACATATTTCAACACCACTTTTCAGAATAAATGCTTTATTGAAAAGAAAGTTGATATTATAACATTGTTCTAAAAGGCAAGAAACGGAAATTAAGTTCCTCTTTAAACTAGGAAAAAGATAAACATTGTCTAACAATAAAAATTTAGAATTGAAAAACAACTTTAAGCTGCCTTTAGCAACCGTCGAGATCACCTGCCCTATCCCAACCTGCAAAGTCATATCTCCAGCCTCTAACTGCTGCCAGGAATCATTTTCATGTAAAGAAGAACAAACATGATTAGTGGCTCCTAAATCAAATATCTAGGCTAAATCATCGTTTTCCACTAAACAGGTTTCTAAAACCAGTAAATCAAATTTACCTTCTTTTGCTTTCTTCTTCTCGGCCAAATATTTAGGGCAGTTTCTCTTCCAATGCCCCTCTTGGTTGCAATAAAAACAGATACCTTTCGTAACCTTGGCCTTTTTACCCTTCTGGGCAGTAGCAGGTGTGGTAGCTTTATTCCCCTTTCCACCTTTCTTTTTCTTCCACTTCTTAGAACCAGAAGAGGAAGAAACAGACTTTATCCCAGAGGTCAAACCTCTGTGAAAATTTTTGTTGGAGTGGACAACATTTGCCTCCCCTTTCTTGCCTCGTTAAGTAGGGTGGTAAGGTTATAATCAATTTTATTCATTACCACATTGCCGCAGAGTTGAAGGAAGCTTTCAGGTAAAGTTTCTAGAATAAAGCTAACCTAGTTGGGCTCATTTATGATGACACCATTTATCTCAGCCACATTGAAGTGGACCATCATGTTGAAGACATATTCCCTAACAAATGACCCCTCATTCATTCTGGCATTAAAGATGAACTTGAGGGCATCATGCTTGAGATGTGTGGATGGTTGTCCAAACATCTAATTCCATGATCTCACGAGCAGTGACCATGGACTCGTGCTTTTTGGCAAGCTTTTTGGCCAGGACTTCAGTTAAGCTTGCCAAAATATAGACCTTGGCCTTATCATTGGCCTTGATCCATCTATCATAAGCGTCACGAACATTTCGTGTCTCATTGAGCACAGGTTCTGGAGGACAATCCTCAATCAGAACAAATTTAAGGTCGTCTATGACCAAGACGTGTTAATTATATTTTTTCAGCTCGTATAATTTTCACCAGTTAATTTCTCGGCACCAAGCAAAATAATAGTTGCGCTAGTCATGTTGAAAAATAGACAATTTACTTATTTTAGAACAATTTTCAAAAACTCGTTTAATCCAATCAGGCTTTAGCAAAAAATAAAATAATGAACCCTAATGTCATTTTATTTTGCAATGATACTTCAATGATTTATAATAAATGTCACCTCAGGGCAATTATTCCTTCATTGAATTAAGATATTCTCAACCAAGAATTATACAAGAACAACTCTTATTCCTATAATTCCTAGTTACCATTAATTTGGTCAAGAAATCATTAACACATTTAATATTTTCTTGTAAGTGTACCCTTCATTTTCAAACCTATAATCCGGCCCCAATGCGCTTGCCTCAGGGAAGGATGACATTGGTGCAATTGACTATAGCAATTTTATCCATTTCTAGAGTTCATTTTTGTTCTTTCATGCAAACACCTTCCTAAAAGGGACGCTCCCAGGGTGCCACGAGGCTGAGCATGAAAAAATGTTACAAACTAATGAAAGAGACTGTAGGATGTGTTAACACACATCATTCTCCCACTTACTATAACCACTTTCTCCATTCACCTTGATATTGATTCATGCGAACACCTTCCTAAGGGAGGATGTGACCACGGCATCACGAGGTCGAGCATGAATATCACGGTGTGAATTTTATAACAGAGAACGTGAATGAAAAATGATATATCATATATATCTTTTCATCCCACTAAGTGTCTTGTAAAAAAAAATAGGGACAACCCAGAAGCTGAAGGAAATCACATCATTGCCCATACATCTAGCAAGCTCATGCAATATGCTATCCGAGTTATGGTGAAACTAGGATCTAAATGGGAGACTTCACCCACAGACATTCACACCTTGCCTTCTAAATGCCTCACACCTGAGGCCAACCTGTGGGTGTATTTAGTGAAGAAAAGGTTGATCCCTACCACACACGACGCATCTGTCTCAAGGGATCGAGTTATGGCAGCATACTGCATCATGCAGAGGATCCCCATTGATGTTGACAGCATCATCGCAGCCTAAGTCTATAGTGTTTTAAGCAAGCCATACAGGCAATTATTCTTCCCTTTGATGGTTGTCTCGTTCTGTGCCAATGCTGCCTTGGCTAATCTTGCTCTACGTGTTGAAGAAGAGCAGTTTGTCGACATCAATGGGGTCATCGACAACAAAACCTTGCGGTGACTACTTAAGGGATCCCCTCATTGCCCTGACCTGGTAACTATACCAAAGGGAGCTCCTAAACCTAAAGTGGTTTGCCCGTCGCTGCCGTCTAAGCCTAAGAAACACAAGGTGGTGGTGCGAGAGGAGGAACCAGTGGCCAGTTCTGAGGCCACGATGCAAGTAATAACATCCTCCCTTTGCCACATTCCTACAAGAACTCCTTGCCCCCATCTTCACCAATATTCCACCCCTTCCTTCTCCCGAAAATCCAACTCCACCTCCTTCTCCCAAAAATATAACTCCACCACCTTCTCCGCCACCTCCCCCTGTCTAAACGCCAAGTTAATGAGTCATTCAAAGGTAACAAAGGCGCAAGCACCTCTCGCTCTTTGCCCCCCGTGATTGAGGAGACTTGGACGCCTCCGCCGCCACCTGTCCTACCAATGCCTCGGCCCAACAGTTACCTGCCAATGTCATTGATTTGAATGGGATGGTATGCAACAATATATGCACAATGCCATCCTTAACCCTTTATTACGAGAATGCGCCATCAAGAGGAGCGAAGAACATAGACCCTGCGCTTGCTTTCCAAGAGGCATGACTATCCACTTACATGCAACAATTGTTCGCCCATCACTACCCACTCCTGATATTCTGCCGCATCTTCGCCAGCCATTCAGATTTCTCATTGACTAGTCCCCTGCTCCTGAACGCAAGGTTGATGACTCAGAACAGCCGGAGTAAATTTATGGGTGTTATGTAAATTATGTACAATTCCTATGTTCTTTCTTCATGCCTATTGTGCTTGTATATTCGTATTTGTATTTGTTAATAAAGAAAGCATTAGTCGATTGACTTCACACTTCTTTCTTTGTGTTTGTTTTTAATCTCTCTTTTCCTTTTGCAATTCATTGCTGCCCTTTGTTTTTTGCGCTAAATGTATGGCCACTATGAAAACAACTCTACACTGCACTTTTATACTTCCTTAGCGCCACATTACTTAGTGCCTCAAATATTTTAGAATAGAATAATGTCATAAGTTTTCATGCTTGCAAGTCTTGGCCCAAACTTTTTTTTCAAAATTTTCAGCAACTCTATCTTTTTACACTTTGACGCAATGAGGATCTTGCGACTCTCAAAACTTAGGGGTGGGAAAAAAAGGTTTGAGCCCCTTAAGCTTTTCATGAAAAAAAGTAAAAATAAAAAATAAAAACTCCAATGTTTGGTAAATTCATAGCCAAGATAAGAGTTAAGTTGTGAAAGACACTTGCTCGTAGTTGGATCTTGCGCATGACACCAGTGCTGGCAAGCCAAAACGAAGGCAAGTAACCTGGATCAATGCATCTAATAATTACAATAAGAAACTTCAATGTCTTGTGATCTTAACCAAGCTAAGAATCTAAGTTGTGAAGGGCACTTGCTCGTAGCTGGATACTGCACATGACACCCATGCTGGCAAGCCAAAATGAAGGTAGAATCAAAGAAAGCATAATAACAAGATTAAGTTTCCTCATCAAACGCACTGCTGAAAAGTGATAAAAAAAAGTGTTTGAAATGAGAAAATATTTTTCAGAAAAAACTTGCCGCATCTAAACTTATGAACTACTTTTCGAGAAAGTAAAGAAGCCGAAAGAGATGTAGCGTAAGTGTAGTTATAAAAGTAAAGAGTATACTGAGAGGCTAGTTGGCTTTAGGAAAATAAGTTGACATTGAATTTCTTTAGTAAAAGACATGCTTGAGGACAAGTATTATTCTAAATTCAGGGGTGTGATAACTTGTAGAAATACAAGTTATTGCTTCTCATTTATTAGAATAATTGCGAAAGAACAATGAAAAACACATGATCTTATGCTTAATTTCACAACAAATACTTCATATGCGTGCAAGCATGAATATAGGCATAGGAAAGAATAATCTTATATTTAATCTGTTTAAACGCCCCATTTTGCAAGAAAAATACAAGGTTCAACGCATGCGTCGAGCTTCACCAAAAATGCATATATCTCAAACGCATGGCACTACGAGACAAAATCGAGAACCTTGGAAAACCTAATATTAGCAGTTGGAGACAAATGAGGATTTTCTGCCTTCTAAACCACATAATAGTACTTGTAGACCCCTAACTTTGTCCGAAATTTTATTTCATCTTTTTTATTTTGTGTAATTTTGTGTCTTTCTCACTAATTTCAAATTTTCTAGCTTTTATATAAAAATAAACAAAAAATTAATTTGCATTCTTTTTATTTAAATAAAATAAATAAATAAAACATCTTCTTCATTTTTGCGTTTTAGGAAAATGAATTTAGAATTTTTTTTTATGTTCATAAAATAAAAAAGACTTTCTTTATTATTTTTTTTCTCATATTTGTAATTTAGGGAGAATAAAATTTTGAAGCTTTTAATGTTTTAATCAAATAAAAATAAAAGATTTTTTGGTGTAGAGAAAATAAAATTTTTAATGATCAAATCTTTTGTTTATGGAAAATTATATTTAATTAAAATTGGAAAGAAATATTTAAACCACATATTATTTTTTTTATCATAAAAATCTTTTCAAATTAAATGTATTATTTTTCTTCCTTATAAATTTGATTTGATTTATTTTTTCCTAAGAAGGGTTTGACAATTCTATAAATTGAAGGTTTTTGGCACACATTTGGACGTACACAACACACAGAGAAACCCTAGTCATTTTTCTTTTTCTCTCTCACATACACATTTTCTCTTTTTGCATTTTTTTCTTTTAAAAGATTTTTTATCTTTCTCACACATAATACATACACTAAAAAACCAAAAAAAGATTTGAATGGTTGTTTCAATTTCTCCTCTCACGTTTTCTCTCCTAGTTCCTCTTGATTTTATTTTATTTTCTAAATTTCTTTCTTTTTTTTTTCCTCCAACAATCACTCCATCTAATTTTCTCTCCACATTTTTGTTCTTTTCTTTCCCGCATTTCAAAAAAAAGCGTTCATGATCCTCAATTGTCGAAAATGGTGAGTTTTACCTATTTCTAAATAAGAAATTTTTAATTACATATTTGTTTGTATATTTTAGCAATATCATTCTAGATCAATTTCATTTGTGCATCATATTTAGACCAATTTTATTTGTGCCTCATATAGACCAATTTATTTGTTTCTATATTTTGAGTTGCTTGTAAATTTTAAATTTCATGAATAATGTTTTAGATCTTTATTTAGTTGATTAACCTTGCCTTAAACTTTGTAAATTTTATCAATGATTACCCTTGTATATTATGTAAGATATATTGTTAATGATATAATTGTTTAAATTTTTAATATTTGTATTATATATATCTTTGAACAAATTATTGTTAAAACTTTCCAATGACGGAATTTTGAATACTCGTGATGCCGATACTTAGATTCTAGAGGTTAGAAATAATAGTCTTGGGATGCTAAGATTTGATGTTAATATGTTGTCTTTTAAACAACATTTTGTAAAAAAATTTCTTTACGTATGTACTTTATTCTATTCTTGTATAATATAAAATATATTTGTTGCAAATATGCATTATTAAATTGTTTTTTTAAAACGACATTTATTTCCTTAAAAATAAATTTTTAATATTTCTGTAGTGATCCATAAATATTTTTCTTAAATAATAGCAAACCTAAAAGAAAATTTGATTCCATAAAACTTATTTCTCTAAAAAATAACTTTTCTTTAAAATGTTTTTTCATTCTCCAATTTTTTTTAAAAAAATAAATAAACTAACCAAAATTGATATTCCACAAATTTCTTTCCTTTAAAAATTACAAATATTTTTGTAAAATATTTTTTATAAATGTTTTAAATAATTGAACAAAAAATCTTTTAAAAAACTTTCTTATGACGGAGATTAGGAGGTCAAGATGTTGATTTTTCTAATATTCTTGAGGTGAAGAATTTATTTTGGGATGCCAAATTAAATTCAAATAAATTTTCTAATGGCCTTTGGCCACTCATAATTATGATTCATTATTGGTAATAATAGTGATCAATAAAATATGAGACATTTAAAAATCAAAACAAAAATTATTTTTTCCTTATAAAAATGCCTCTCTTTAATAACAAGAGAAAGATAAAAATTCGTTCTTTGAACGAGTGTTATGGTTGCTAATACCTTCCTCATGCACAAATTTGCAGACCAATTTGGCATACTTTTGGGTGCCCAGTCACACCCTCTAAAAGACTGGTGGCGACTCCATTTTCCTCCTCTTGGGAACAACGTCGACCGCTCCACGTCACAAATCCGTAGCGACAGTGCTGCTATGAGCCACCTATCAGTCAGAGGTGATGATTGACAGACGCACAACCTTATCCCCTGCGTCAGAGCCTGACTTTGTGACATCACGAAAATACAATCTTAAGGCTAGAAAAACCAGCTGAAGCCACAAAAGAAAGAGTTAGAAAATTAGATATTTTCGGCCACAGAAGAACTCAGGAATTAGTTAGTCATCCTCCATTCATTCCCTCTCAGTGAAAGATAAGTGCATTCATTCCATCGCCATTGGAGAGCTGATGAGCTTCAACCTCGAAAGAGAAATTGGATCCTCATCTTCATCTCATTCATCAACGCAAGCAAGCAAGAAAAGCCACCATCCTTGTCGACGAGCAGGACACTATCGCCGCCAGATTCATCTCCTTTATCTTTCCAACATTTATTTTGTATTTCAAGTGTATTTAGTTATTCATTTTGTTGTTGTATGAACTCCATCCATATCATTATTAATATATAACCACTATCATTTATCCTTCCTTCTCTTCCATCTTTACTGTATTTTCATCAACAAGCATGAGTAGCTAAAACCCTTGAAAGGTTGGAGGAAATGAATCATCCATCTCAAAAGTTTGAGCTTAGTTTCTAGTTCATTTACATTTATGTATTTTTATCTTCATTGCTTAAGTCCACTTGACAACTTGATTTAAGTCGAAATAGGTAACTACTTGAGAGAGCAAGTAACTATGGAACTCATCAATGTAACTAAGAAAGATTCCTAGATATAGGAGAAGTCTTAGGCTCAACTAAATTAGCATACATCATAAACATATGATTTATGTGACTCATCTACGAAAGGTAAGAACCACTCGAGCTTAGGAGCATAAACCATGAAACTAAGTAACAACTCAACGGATCGATGGAAGGTTTTCTCCAACCCAATCTTCTCCATTTGAAAAACCAACACTTTTCTCACTTGCACAACATTTCACTGTTCTCAGTTCATATCTTATCTCTTTTACTGCTCTATGTCTTAATACTTATACACACCAACACTTCACCTTATTTGTTAAAATACCATGAGTAAGCATTTCATACATCTCAAGTAGCTACAAAATCCTCGTGTTCGACCTCGGTCCACATCGAGACATCTTAGTATTAGTTTATACTTAGACTGAAATTAGGAAAAACTTGATCTTTTTAGTGCTTGATAAGCAAGACATCATTGAGCATACACACATTTCACACAATAGATAGCATCCATAACAATTAAGCAACCACATTAAGCTCGATAAATTCAACTAAGACGATTAGTAACCTAAGATAGCTTTAAATTACTAATCGATTATGTTCTTAGACTATCCTAGCAATGCAATGTTGCAAAATAGTTGTTCTAAACATCCTAAATTCACAAACAAGCATGGTTTGGACTTTTCCTTAATGAGAATCATACATCTAGATGCATTCAAACTCTAGTCTAGCAAAGAATACATCAAGATTAGCCAAATCAAGCATACATTCTAAGCATAAATCTTAAATCAAATCCAAGAACCACAGAAATTCCATGAGAAACTATAAATTTAAACATTAATCCTCAAAATCAAACAAAGTGTTTCACCTAACCCTAGACTAGCATACTTACCTTAGCCTTAAAATTCGGTCTAAGATAAGCTTTACAACCATAAAATACTGCCAAGAAGCAAAAATTATAGAGAGAATGAGAAGTGGAGAAGATGAGAGGAGAAGATGGGATTGGGGGTTGAAAGCCCGAGATAATCTAACCTAAAATCGGGAAAAAGAGATATATAGCAGCAATCAACATCGCGACGCTAATCAGTAGCGTCGCGGCGCTCCCGCACACGCGACAGCGGTTCCATCAAAATGTTAGGAGTGTCGCAACGCTTTATAGCAGTGTTGCGATGCTGCAGTGTTTAGGCACCTACTGCCTTGCAGTGTAATGCTGTAGCGCATAGCAAGCGCTGCAACACTGTCCTAAGGGGTAGTTTTGTAATTTTGCACGCCATCTCTTCCTTTTGACCTTGTTGCTTTGTTAAGGCTTCGATTTGGTTCGTTTAAGCTCTATTAGCGCTCTAACGCTCAGTTTGGGTGCTCGATATCTACAAAATCACATACTTAACACATTTAAATATCAAAAGGATCGGAATTAAGCTATGGAAAATAGCACTTTTTGAGTACTATCAATCAATTCAATGTCTGCGTTAGCACTTTGATCCATCACCTAGCCAATTATTTTGCCACATAGCATGACTGATTGCTCAAGCATCGAATCAAGTAGTAGTTTAGGCTATCCAAATTGCTGATTGTCTTGGCTAGGTTCCCTAGAGCTTAATGTTGATGTTTAATTGATTAGGTCGTTATCAAAATCGGTTAATTGAGCATCTAGACTAATTAAGAAATGGATAAGTGCATTATGCCATTTGGTTATTATCTTCAAAGCAAATGAGTCAGAATAAAATTAAAGCATGCATTGTATATTTAGCATTCTAGCAACTAAGTAAATTGGCGGAATTTGATTCCCTAGTCCAGCCTCTTAATTGATTAAATTTCCTTTTTCAACTTTTATTTTTATGCCTTTAAATTCTATTGCAATAAAAAAATCTCAAAACCCCCCATTGTGACTATTGAATTCATTAATTTGCTAAAATATTTCAAGATTCTTTATGGAGATGACCCATTCCCACTAGTCTACAAGATTATAAGAGTGGTTAAAAATTTATTTGTTTGAGGTCTCGGCAGGCCTCGATCAATTATGCCCTCTGGTTCAAATCTACCCATAGGATTAAGCTCTCACTTCCAAGTTGGGATCTAGGTTTTAGTTTGGGATTTTGTGTGGGTTGGATAATGTGACACCAATTTGGGAGAATAACCATTTGGATCACACTATACTCGGCCTCGTAAGGCGACATTTAGCATGATTTTTATTTGCTGCCTTAAGGTCTACCTTCGATTTCACGAACTTAAATGTGATCAATCCAAGCCTTTCAAACTCGAATCAATATTAAGATAATTCTTTACTCGACTTCGTAAGGCTGCACTTAGTTTATAAAGTCTACCATTTCGAGAGTTGCCTCAGTTTAATGGTCTATAATGTGATTAGTCCAAGTCTTTTAGGCTCGAGCCAAGCATGGAATCATACTTTACTAGGCCTCTTAAGGCAATACTTAGTATGATTTTAACTCGCTCCCCCGAGGTTTGCCTTGGTTTCACAGACTTGAAGGTGATACAAAAGCACTTGAAAAGTGTTTTCTTTGCTTCTTATTTAGAGTTGTTTTTATTAGATTTAATGTGTTTGCTAGTTCTTTCCAAAGATTTAACAAGAAAAAAAGTGTTTGAAGTCAAAAGAACCAAATTGAGCCAAATCTACAAGAAAAAATGAAGAAAAGGAAAAGTTGCCAAGAAATAGGGCAGCGCCATGACGCTCCGCTACATTGGCCCTTGGCGCTTTTTCTTGAGAGGATGGTTTTCAAGCTTGTGCGCAATGCATCGCACATCGTTCCAGCGCTATGCACTGGCGCCACAACGCCTAACGATGTTGCAGTGTTGCACTGCAATACTAGTGGAATCAACATAGCATTTGACCTTTCTTCATTCATCAACTCTACCACACCATGTGGAAAGAATTTTTGTTTACGACAAAATGACCAGACCACTGCGTCTTGAGCTTTCCTGGAAATAACCACAAACCAGAGTTAAATAAAAGCACCTTTTATCTAGCAAACATATTTTTCTTACTAAGATGGTCGTCATGCCAACACTTGGTATTCTCCTTGTAAATTTTGGCATTCTCGTAGGCATTCAATCTCCATTCCTCAAGCTCACATAGTTGCATCTTTCTGGCTTCTCTGGCTAACTCCAAATCAAGATTGAGCTTCTTGAGAGCCCAATGAGCCTTGTATTCAAGCTCCAAGGGAAGGTGGCAGACTTTTCCATAGACCAACGAGTACATGAATATCCCAATAGGCATCTTGAATGCAGTTCAATATGCCCACAAGGCTTCGTCAAGCTTTTGTGGCCAGTCCTTCCGTGAGGCGTTGACCACTTTCTCAAGAATGGACTGGATTTCTCTATTGGATACCTCAACTTATGAAGGGATCAAATCTCAATGCGAAAGCGGGTAAATGCCTTGTGCCATCGAATTAAGTTTGGAAAACCATAAGAAAGAATAAACAAAATAAAACTACAACATGCTTAAATTTGTAATAAATTTCAAGGGAGAATAAAATACCACCTTTGAAGACAACTCTTTAATCTTCTCCAATTCTTTACTAGTTACACGAACTCTTCTTTCTTCTTGAAACATGAACAAGATACCACAACTAAGCCTTCCCTGCTATTCTCTGGCAAGGATAAGGTTTGTGCAAACCTCCTTTTCGAATACTAAAGGGAAATTCTTTTCTACTTTACAGAGAAACTCTTTCTCTACAATTTTTGTGAGAGTGATGAAAAAGATTGAGAGAGAATCTTAAGTTGGATATTGAGAGAAGGAGTTCTTTTATAAAATTTCAAGAGAGAGGGAGAGTGGGGAGTTAATCACGTATGAATTCCCTTAACTCTCATTAACTACCCTTAAATGTAGGGGAGTTAAAATTTAACTTTACTTAAATTAAATCAACATTTAATTAAATTAAATTAAAGTAATATTAATTAATTTAATTAATTAATATTAATTAATAAAATATCATATATTTAATTAATATTACATTTGAATCATCTTCAATTGTATTTTCCTCTCATAATCTATAGTTTAAATATGAATCTCATTCATATTAAATTTAATCTATAGTTATAATATGAATCTTATTCATATTATTTAATATCTAAATTTTATTCAAATATATTATTCTCTCATATAGTTTTAATTTTGAATCTTATTCAAAATTAACTTTATAATATAATGTATCTATATAAGTTATATTAATTGTATCTTATACAATTAACATACAATTCTCTTATAATATGAATCTTATTCATATTAATTTAATATTTTAATTTTATTCAAACATAACTACTCTTAAATAATAAACTTTAATTTTAAATCTAATTCAAAATTAACTTTATATTATAATGTATCTCTATACATTATATTAATTGTATTTCATATAATTAATGCACATTCCCTTATTTAATTTGAACAATTCAAAATTTTTAAAACTAATTAATTCTTATTTTATCTTTGATGAGCTAGTAGGGGACCTAATGGACCTACAGATTAGAAGCTTCAATGATTTGAGATTAATTAATTAAACTCTTTTGTGGTTCAGTCTTATACAAATTCTTTGTATAAGATACCTCCACTCGCATGTCTTCACATGAATAATTTGGATTGTAACACTTACAACTCTTGTAACATTTACAAAGTAGGTCGTATCTGCAGTGTCACCAGGATGAGGCACCCAACATTTTCCATATATTTCTGACCTTTTAGGTTATTTCTTGAATACGATCCACTTGTATGTCTACCTCATACTGTTCAAGATACATTATATAACCTTGGATCTTAGTTTATTAGATTGAGTTACATAAGACTAAATGTTGAATAAAAATAACTCCTTATTTTATTATATTTTTTATTAAATAAATGAATATTGTTTATACAATACAAACTACGAGATTTAGGACATAAATAAATCCCAACAATCCCCCACTTGTCCTAAAGCTAGTGGTGCGTATAATACAATAAAGATAACTATTACAATACAATAATGTACTCAAATACAATAAGCACATTTAAGGTTTGTTTGATGTTGAGATGAAAAAGGAAAAATGATTTTGGAGAATCTATATTTACACAAAAGGGCAAGAAAAAAGGCCTGCATTAGAAAATGAACTGAAGGTAAGGTGGCCAAATTATGATGAGATTTGTAAATGGTCATTTATTGTCACAAAAACACACCCTATACATAGAGAGCAATTCCTTTGTTAAGCTGATCAAACGGTGAGATATACTTCTATGTACACTTCAAATACATTTAGTAAACATTAAATACATTTAGTAAACATTATTATAGAAGAAGGTTGAAATCTCTACCTTCTAACCACATTTTAAAATATATTTTTTACCTTAAAAAAAAAAGGAAAAAGAGTCTTTCAATTGTTTATATTTCTATTCTAGTTTCCCACATGCTGGCTTTTCTAATTTTATAAAGTCTCCAAAAGCACAGATCCGTTAAGCATATCTCATCATTTGATTAGAATTTTATACAATCCATTTTTTTACACTCTATCCAAAATGCACAAAAAAAAAAAAAAAAAACCACCAATAACATAGTTAAAAAAAACTTTCAATATTTATGGCACATTTCTCTTAAAATTCTCAAAAAATTAACTATTGTAAGCCTTTCCCATGTCAAAAACTTGTCTATATAAATAAACACACATATACATCACAAAAACATTGAATCCATGTATCCTTTAGAAATTGTGAGGAAACCGAAAGAAGCACTTTACTACTTGGGTTTTTTTTCCAAGCAAAAATTAAACCCATGCATCCTCGTATTATTATCTTTATGCCTCTTACTTGTCACGTCTCGACCAATGGTAGGAAGTGCAATAAGACAACCAAACAGATCTCTTATTTATGTCCCAAATTTTCATGTACAAATTCGCAACGAGATGAAAATGTATATATTGGATAGCCATTGCTGGTTGAAAGACGACGATTTAGGGTTAAATATACTTCTTCCAGATGAAAAACAAAGTTGGTCGTTCAAAAAGAATTTTTTTGGAACAACCTTATTCCATTGTAGATTGGAATGGGAAAGAGGGTTTAGGGAGTTTGATGCATTTTATGTTTGTTTGATCAGTTCTATCCCAACCTAGAATGTGTTTGGATAGCGAAACAAGAAGGGCTTTATATGGTGAATAGAGCTACTCAACATGTTCTTATTCACCATTGGAAAATGCTTCGTATGCCCTAATTGAAATAGGGTAATTTGGCCTTATTGGGTATTTGGATCAAATTAATTGTTGTGTCCATTATTTTTCTACTTGAAAAATTTTCAACAGTTTTCTATTTTCTATTTTTTTATTATTTTGAGTACAACGCTTACGAGGACTTTAAGTACTTTTGACCTTTTAATTGAATGTATATGTGATTTAGTCAATTGAGGGTTGGCAAACTTTCAAGTGTATGGTGTAACTGAACTTCTTCACATTCATCATATATCAATTCATTTACCTTCAAACTTTTAAGAAAAATATTATTTATTTATTTATATTTTTATTTATTTGTTTATTTATCAATGAATGACCAACCCGTTAAGATATAGCAAACAAATAAAATAGCCCTATGTTAGGATCTAACAATACCATAATCAAAAGGTACATGAGCCATTTTAAAAAGTGAAAATTTTGCACTACTTAGTGAAAGAGGATCTTTTAGAGTCAACTTCAAACCATCTGCTAGAGGTTGTTAAAAACCATCACAAAAATAAAAAATAAAAAATAAAAAGAGAAAAGAAAAGAGTTAGGGAGAAGAAGAGATATTCCAAGAGAAACCCTTGGTTTCTATATATTATGTGAAAAATCACCGACCATATATATAGATGACCTGGGAAGAAAACTCTCGGAAAAAAGAATCTACACACCCACACTGGATTGATCTCTTTGCATAACAGAAAATAAGATTTTTTGAAACCATGTTTCAAACCCTAAAACTAAGAAAGGGAGTAATAGAAGGAGGGAAAATCGCGAAAGCCAACTCAGTTAGAGAGGATGGGCTTTGTATACTCATATGGGCCTGTACACAACTTTTGGGTTTAAAAATAAATAAATAATTTAGTGGGCTGCCTTAACACCCCCCTACAAGCCTATGCTTGTGGCATCACTAACATTGAGCTTGTGCTTCAATTTGTTTAATCCAATGGCAGATAATGGTTTGGTAAGAATGTTGGCAATTTGTTTAGTGGTAGGAAGATGTTGAACCAACAACTTTTTGTTAAGAACAAGATCTCTCACAAAGTATATATCAAGCTCCACATGTTTGGTTTTGGAGTGTAAAATGGGATTAGCACTGAGGTGAACTGCACTTAAATTGTTACACCACAAAACAGAAGGTGTTGGTATATTAATATGTAAATCAGTAAAGAGAGAATGAAGTCATACCAACTCAGTAGCAACCAAGGCAATGCAACGATATTCAGCTTCTATACTTGATCGAGAAATAATGGATTACTTTTTAGATCCCCGAGACAAAATATTGCCTCCAAAGTGAACACAATAACCAGATGTAGATTTACAATCATCAGGATTTGAAGCCTAATCAGCGTCTGCAAACCCACAAATAGTGAGTTCTTTCGGGGGTTGAAAGAATAAGCCATGATTGACTGCCCCTTTTAAGTACCTCAATTTTCTTTTAACCAATTGCCAATGAACAACGAATGGCCGATGCATAAACTGACATGCTTTATTAACACTATATGAGACTTTAGGATGAGTTAACGTAGCATAATGAAGTGCTACAACAACACTTCTATAAAGATAAATGTCAGAAAAAGGTTCTCCTTACATAGCAGAAACAATAGGACCAGTAACCATAGGCGTAGCAATGTGTTTTGCCTCAGACATTTTGACTCTATGCCATAGATCATTGATGTATTTAGATTGAGATAGAAACAACCCCCCATTTTTCGGATAGGAAACTTCAATACCCAAAAAATAGCCAAGTCTACCTAAATCCTTAAGAGAGAATTTAGCATTTAAATCAAGAATTAACTTGGAGATAGAAGGCGATGAATTCCCCATGATAATAATGTCATCCACATAAACCAAAATATAGCAACATTCACTAGAAGTAACTTGTACAAGTAATGAGGTATCTACCTTCGATGTGCAAAATCCAAGAGAATGAAGAAAGGAGCTGAGACGATCATTTCATGCTTGAGGCGCCTACTTGAGACCATATAGAGCTTTGTGTAGTTTACACACTATAGGTGTGTTACCGGAAATAGTAAAGCCAGCTGGTTGTTCCATATACACAGTCAGTTATAAGACCATGCAAAAAGGCATTGTTAACATCAATTTGTTGAACAGTCCACCCATAGGTAATGGCTAAGGTTAATAAAACATGAATAGTAACGAGTTTAACCACAGGACTAAAAGTCTCTGAGTAATTAAGATCAGGGCTTTGATGAAACTCCTTCGCAACCAACCGAGCTTTGTATCGGGATACAGTACTATAAGAGTTCCTCTTAATCTTAAACCCCATTTGCAACCAACTATTTTCTTATTTGTAGGTTTGGGAACTAAACTCCAAGTTTTATTGTGAAGTAAAGCATTATACTCATCCTGCATAGCCAGTCTCCAATGGTCATGTTTCATGGTCTCTTTAACATCAAGTGGTTCAGTCTCAAGATAGTTAGTGAGATAAAATTTTGGCTTGAAAATACCAACTTTACTTCTAGTAACCATGGGATGAGAGTTCACCGGTACCATAGAAGTTCCTGCATTAGTAGGAACAAAACTAGAACTTGGATTTGGAATAAAGTCTAAATCAATATGTTCAAAATTGTCTGGAGGATGCACAATAGTAGGCATCAGATGATCAAGATTATTGGAAACTGAAGCAGCGATCTAACAATCTTCATTATGGTTGACGGTAAAAGAAGGGAGAATTGAAGATATGGGGGGAAGGAGAGTAGTACCTGAAGTGGATTGTGAAGAAGGTGAAAAAAGAGAGGCATAAGGAAAAGAGCTTTCATAAAAAAGAACATGTCTGGATATGAACATACGACCATCAATAGCTAAGCATTTGTAACCCTTATGGGAATTACTATATCCCAAAAAGAGACAAGGTTTAGATTGAAAAGACAACTTATGTGTGTTGTAAGGATGCAAACAAGGGGAAACATTTACAACCAAAGATTTTTAAGGAGGAGCTAAAGATTAAAAAGTTTCTCTAAGGGACTTACGTTGTTCAAAGTGGGAGTTGGTAACCGATTTATCAAATACACAGAAGTAGAAAATGCATCATCCCAAAATTCCAAAGGTAGATTAGACTAAGAAAGAAGTGTTAACCTTGTATCCACCATATGTCTATGTTTTCGCTCTACTAGGCTATTTTGCTGGGAAGTGTAAGGACAAGTAATGCAATATATTAGCTTTAAGAAAAGAAATAAAAGATTGAAACTCTCCTCCCCCATTTGTTTGTAATCAAAGAATGGATGTTCCCATAAGTTTTTCAATAAGAATTTTAAACTTAAGAAATGCATTATAAGCGTCTGACTTTGAATTTAAGAAGTAAATTCATGTATATCGACTATAACCATCCACAAAGCTAATATAATATCGAAAACCAGAACGAGACAAGAAGTTGTAAGGGAGCAGTATAAATAGTAGAAGAAGTAGGAAAAGAAAGAGCATGATGTTTCTCCAATGCACAAGCATCACAAAAGTTGATCTTATTTACTATAGACAAGGAGGTTTAAATGACCGAATAATTTCTGAACAACAGATAAAGCAGGATGGCCTAATCGCCTATGCTAGAGATCAAGAGAATTAAAACAGCAAAACTAGATTTAGTCAAAGAGGAATTAAAGGTTGATGCCTTTGTCCCACATTATGTATTAGATTTATCTTTCTTAACAGGAGAAAGATTAAATCTATACAATCCTTCATAGAGCATCACTTGGAGCAAAATTTGGCCAGAAATTTGGTCCTTCACATAACAAAGAGACAAGTGAAATTCAAAGAAAACTCCATTATCATAAGCAAATTGAGAAACACTTATGAGATTTTTCGTTATTGAAGGAACATGAAGAAGATTATTCAAGCAGAAAATACGATTTGAATTTGAAGGAGGAGTGTTATAAATATTTGAATTAGATATAGATGTTCATATATTATATATCCCCAAATATACTTCGTTATCTCCAAGGAACGATTGATATGGGTTTGTTTTATTCAAATAAATCAAATTTCGGTCTAGTTGGATATGCAGATTCTGGATATTTATCTAATCCACACAAAGCTAGATCTCAAATAGGTTATCTGTTTACACGTGGAGGAACTGCTATACCATGGTGATCAGTGAAACAAACTATAACGACTACTTCCTCAAATCATGCTGAAATTCTTGCAATTCATGAGGCTAGCAGAGAATGTGTATGACTAAGATTAATGTCTCAACACATTCGTGAAACATGTGGCTTGTCTTCTAGTAAAAGTCTTCCGATGATATTGTACGAAAACAACACAGCATGTATAGCCCAAATCAAAGGAGGATATATTAAAGGAGATAGAACAAAGCATATTTCACCCAAGTTTTTCTATACTCATGATCTTGAAAAAAATGACGACATCAATGTACAACAAATTTGTTCGAAGGATAACTTGGCGGACTTATTTACAAAATCATTACCAACCACAATTTTTAAAAAATTGGTACACGACATTGGAATACGGCAACTCAAAGATCTTAAGTGATGTTTCCATGAGGGGGAGCAAATGTATTGTATTTTATAAGAGTATAAATTATAAGAAATATGTACTCTTTTTCCTTCACTAGGATTTTTTCCCATTGAGTTTTTTTCCAGTAAGGTTTTAACGAGGCATATTTCATATATGTATATAATGGGTATCTAAGGGGGAGTATTATAAATATCATAATATATGTGTGATGTAGATACCCATGCTTAGTGTCCAAAGACAAGTGTCACACTCCCATTATCCCATGTGCTCTCCATGTGTTATATAGTTACCAAGACTTAGTGTCCAAGTGTGTCACCTCTTACTTGCCAAAATCCCTATAAATAAGTGGTCATTTGTGGAGTTTGAAGACACACACATTGGTGAGAAATCCAAAAAGTTTGGAGATAGTGGAGAAATTTGGAGTTATTTTATTTTAAGTTATTTAAGTTATTTTATTATTTTATATATATTTTTTATTATTATATTATATTCCTCCAATATTTGTATTATTGTGGTGCCCGTTTTTCTCCTTGATTTTACAACAATTATCAATATATATAAATTAGAATAATATGTATATTCAATAAATACATACCATTTTAGATTACAAGGCCATAGACAATCAGTTCTAGACCTCCTATCTAAGCATCTCCCAGTAATCAAAAAAAATTTCTTTGTCATCTGCATTGTTCAAATAAACTCCATCTTGTCTCGCACTCCAAATGCAAGTTTTGTTGCAACAATTATTGATTACAAAATCTGGATTACTAATAAAACTATCAAATTCTAAACACCCTACTTCCCACTCCAACCTACAATGGAAATCTGTCGTGTCATCCCAATTCCCTTTAAACGACCAATTTTGCTGCTCATCTGGGAACAACACATGCAATCCTAAATCATTGTCTTTGGAGTAGCAATGACTGTCTAACAAGTACATATGCAAGTCATTGTGAATCTCTACCCGAAACTTTTGAAATGAGACGATAGGATCGTTTGGATCTGGTAACTTTGGCTTCTTATTTTTGTTTTTCGGAAACTTCTTTTCTTTGGCTGTCGACGTGTTCAAGGAGGTTAGGAGCAAGAGAACTAGCAATAGCATAAGTCGTTGCAATGTCATTGTTGATAATATGTACGTGGGAGAAAAGATTCGAGTCTTTTGTATAATTTATTTGTATTGAATATATGAATGAGAAGAATTAATGAATGTCTGTTTATTTATAGTGCAAGATGTGGTTTGCTTTGTGAAAGTTTTGAAATGTAGGTAGTTTTAGATTAGTGGTTGTGTGAGAAGAGTTGTTGCAATGCTATATTTTTTTGTTTTTAGATGGTTATTGCAGTTTGTTTCCAAAGTGTGCCATCTCAAATAGATGAATTTACAGTGAGAAATGTTTGTTTGTACGTTTAGAAATAAATTTACATAAGACATGTAAAGACGTTTTAACTAATTTTAAACAACCATTCATTAATATCGAAATTCTGCACGTTTATTTTTAAGATTTGTTTTTCCCAATAGTGTTGGAGGCAATGGTATATATGAACTGAATACACTAGCAAACTTATTACAACTCAACTAGAAACAGTACACTCAATATTCAACTGAAATAAAAGCACATCAATAACGATTCAGAGTTAGGCTGAGGGATATAGTTTTAAGTACTATCAATATACATTCAAGAAATAATGTTATTTTACACAAACAGTCACATACTATTTGTGGCTTTTGTTTTTTGAAAAGAAAAACCAAAAACAAAATTTCTAAAATCAAAAACCAAAAATAAAAAACCAAATTGTTATCAAATCGGATTTTAGGTGTCAGAATTGGAGTAAAATTTTAATTTTCTTTGAATTTCAAAATTATTTTCAATATTTAGTTAACATATTGGTCCTCGATATTTCCAAACTTTCCCAATTCATACAATTTAGGTGTTAGAATAATGTACATTTAATAAGCATATACACATTTAGATTACAAGGTCATAGGCAATCAATTCTAGACCTCCTATCTCAGCATTTCCCAATAATCATAAAAGAGATATGCCCAATTCAAATAAACCCCATCTTGTTTCGCACTCCAAATGTAGGTTTTGTTGCTACAATAATTGGTCACAAAGTTAGGATTACTAGTAAAACTATCAAATTCTAATTCCACCCAAGCTCAAGATGCCAAAATTTAATAAGTATAAGGGGGCAGCTGCCTAAATGTCATCTCATCATGTATTGTTAAAAGATGTCAATTCACTCGCATGAAGACAACTTTGATTCACCGCTTTTAAGATTGCCTAATTGGCATTATTTCATTTATGGTAATGAATTTATTCTCTATCGGGATGGGATATGAGGAAGGCGCTACGAGGGTATCAACCTAGTTGAGATGTTTTGGTGCGCCTACTGATCCCACATCTCCCTTTAGTTTGCTTGTTCATAAAATGATAGCCTAATCGGCTCGCTACTTATTGGTATATGCAGTTAGATAGCTCTCAAGTGTAAAAAATATTGAAACAACACAAGCATAGCATTAATTTGGCCTTAAACCATTCACATCTCCAATATATATGGAAAGGAAGGCACGAGTCTTTCAAGGGATATGCTCAAAGCGTAAAAATGGTGGGTCAGGAACAATCTCAATTGATTGATAAGGGAATGCCATCAACGGTTATAGGCACTCTAAATGCTCTATACTACAGTAAAACGTTTGAAAGAGCCTCAATAAATTTCCCTGGCATTACAACAATAGGAGAAAGAATTAAGAATGCAATTAAAAGTGGAAGGTTATAAAGTGTTGCAGAAGTAGAAGTTAGCACCGCTAAAAAATATGATCCCACAAAAGGAAAAGATAAAGTGCATGAGATTAGCTCGGGGCAGAACATTAATAGCCACGTGTCTTTACCATCATGTAAACAATAGGATGACATTCAGAGTTTACAACGAAAAGGAAAAAACCAACAAGAAAGGGCAACAACGCACGTTGGTCGTTATCATCTCTAGAAGTGCAACTTCATTTGATGAGTTGGTTTATCCATGCTCAGTAAGTCTGAGTTTCACATTTGAAAAATCAAAAAGCTATGTGATTGGCTACCCTTAACATCGGGGCAAGACCTTTGTAACAGGGACACTTTTTAATATTTGGTTGAAATGAATGTAGTCCCAGTCAATGTGAATGTTGTCTTAGTCAATGCGTCTCATTTGTCTTTATGTGGAATGAAATGGATTATTGATATCCAATATTCAAGTATATGCCTAATGATATTTAATCATAACAGGTAATATATGATAAGAACATCAGAAGTGAAATCAACATCAAGGTTTGATTTCAAATTTCGATCTCTTGATTTAAAGAGGAGAATTAAAATATATTATGCGAGCATTTGAAAACTAGAATACAAGGATTGGACAATTATCAAGCCAAAACCTTGGAAGCATCATGAGCCTGCATTTTGTCAACAAAATATGTTTATTCAGACATCATACCCCCATTTTGTGACTGTAATGATGCATTAGGTTATGCCTAGATTGGATACAAAATGTTATAGCATCAACTATTTTCATTATCAGTTGGTGTATTATAAACATCCAACAAAATAATCAAGGTTATGGCAGTCGTGGAAGGCTACCATTTGTTTACACATCAACTAGGGCAATTTTCCTTCATTTAGTATATAGGCAGAAGTCATTTTCCCTCATCAAGGATTATATACCATTTTTCTGAATATGACTACATTTGAAGACGCAACGTTTATTGCAGGACAAAGGATGTTCGTTGTCTTATCTCGCAGAAGAGAATCAGTTTCGAAGAGGGTCTTCTCATTTTATTAAAGATTATCAAGGACAATTACATAGAAGGTTTTATCTTATGAAGTATTTAAGGTTTGAAGAAGGACTTTAACCTTTGAAGTTTGAAAAGATTAAGGTTTTAAGTTACAAGACCACTTTGTCTTTTATGGATCCACCTTCTTTTTACCATCGGTCTCAAAGACTAGAGTTGGTATTTTATTTGACAAATAATCACTCCAAGGAGATTGTCAAGGCAGGATAGAAGTCGGATTACAACTCCAGTTAATGGTACCTGATTACCAGTTATTAGGAAAAACAAAACGAGCTATTTTGTATGCTTTAACTTGTTTTCTTCTTTTGAAAAGAATCTAGAGAAAGGTTTAGCAAATAAACCATTTAAATAGGTATATTTTAGAAAGAATATATATGCATACATATATTCACCATTAAAATAAGCATATATATGCACACATATATTCACCTTTAAAATAAGCATATTTAACAAAGCATATACATGCATACATGCACTCATGAATGACATTTATCCTTATGTTTTTTGCTGCGCTAGCGTTTGTTTTATCCTTGGCCTCCAACTCATTTATTTCTTGTCATGAGGCGCTTGTTTTATCCCTAGCCCTTGACACCCTATTGCTGCGATGGCGCTTGTTTTATGCCTGGCCCTTGACACCATACTGCTGCGATGACGCTTGTTTTATCCCTGGTCTCCAGCTCATTTATTATTTGTCATGAGGCGCTTGTTTTATCCCTGGCCCTTGACACCCTATTGTTGTGATGACGCTTGTTTTATCCCTGGCCTCCAGCTCATTTATTTCTTGTCATGAGGCGCTTGTTTTATCCCTGACTCTTGACACCATATTGCTGCGATGGCGCTTGTTTTATCCCTGGCCCTTGACACCCTATTGCTGCGATGGTGCTTGTTTTATCCCTGGCCTACAGCTCATTTATTCTTTGTCATGAGGTGCTTGTTTTATCTCTGGCCCTTGACACCATTAATATATTTGAAGCATTTTATCCCGACAAAATAGTGGCTATACCTTCGTCCACCTTCCAATTCTATAAGGATGTACGAAGGAGGGCATGCTCTAGCCACCTATTTTTGTCCTATTTGTTTTATTTTTATTTTTACTTCATGGTATGCTAGCTTGATTTAATGCTAAAAAATGATAAGTGAACATTTAAGTAAAAAGTTTCTTTATAATTAATCTTTAAAACATATATATTAGTAATAAAAACAAAAAATAAAAAAAAGGTTTTGTTTAAGGTAAATATATATATGTATGGAAGGAAAGCATTTTGAAAAAAATCTTTTTTAAAAAAAAATCGTATTAAATTTTTGAAAATTTTTCTCATAACTCCATTTTATTTTTTTCCTTTTAAAACGAGTTAATTACTTTTTTCCTAAATTAGAAACGTTTTGTGACTATAAATTCTAGGTTTAATCTTTGCATGAGGGGATTTGTTTTGATGAAGAAACCCTAGATCTAGTATGAAAATAAGAGAGAATACAAAAGAAAATAAGAGAGTTCTTTGACAAAAAAAAAAAAAAAAAAACCCATACAACATAAGGTTTAGCTTTCGTGGAGGTTGCATTTAGTAGGGCATTTTGTCCCGAGGATCCGCACCTCAAACAACGAACGACCTTTGAGTTTCGGGTTCCGACTTTCATCTTCTTCGTTTGGAGCACCTACAAGTGATAAAAGAGGAAAAAGAGGTATAAACAACATTCTTCCCTCATCACTTCCATTTTCTTTTCCATTTATGCTTTAGATCTATCATTATTTTTTTTGTATTTATCTGGATTTTTTTTTTTACTTTTTTTTATATATATGCATTTTCTTAAAAGTTCTCTACTGTCCTAAAAGAAAAAGAGGCGAAAGTTAAAAAGAGTGATTACCATACATTTGAATGATTTGCTCGATTTGCTCTTACTATGTTTAAAAATAAATGGCCACGGTTTAAATTACCTAAAAAAAATGGAAGAGGAGTTTTTGTGAAAAAAAAAAAAAAAAGAGAAGGAAACCAGAAAAGGGGAAGAACAAAAAGAGAGCAAGAAAAAAAAATTTGGAGGAAAACAAAACAAAAATGTTGAAGTAGAAGGGAAGTGAGGTTTTAAAATGGGAAAGAAAAGATTTGTTGGGAAAGGAAAAGAATTGTTGGAAAAGGAAAAGCTTTATTTAAAAAGTTAAAATTTTAGAAGTGTTTAAAAAAAAAGAGAGTTTTAAAAATATATATAAAAAGTTAAGTTTTAAATTAATCGTACTATTATTATTTTATTTATTTATTATTACTATTTTCTTCCTATATTTTGTGTTGTGTCAAAGAGATGGGTAGTCACCCATCAGTTCACGTTTTTCTAGTTTTTTTTCTTTCCTTTTTGTCGTTTAGTCATTTATTTATTATTATTATTATTTTTTTAAAAAAAAAGTAAAAGTGATGGATGAGACATCAAACCATCATTTTCTTTATTATTATTACTATTATTATTTTGCTTTAATAAGTTATATTACTAGTATCTTTTATTTATCTTTTCTATATCTAATTTATTTATTTATAATATTTAAATATATTTTACTTCACTTGAGTAGTGTTTTCTAATTTTTATTTTTTTAAAATTTTTATTTATCTCTTATCATTGTTGTTAGTTTAAAATATTATTGCTTTAATAGGTAAATTGCTTGTTATTTAATTTTTCTATTTCGTAATTTTTTTTAAAAAAAAATCGACGATGGAAATTAGATAATTTGGGAGTCCGATTTTCTAAAATTCTTGAGGTGAGGAGTCTGTTGAAGGAGAAATTTTGGACCAATCACAAATTACCACGTCATTTACCAAATTAATGGCAAAATTATAAAATAATTAAATTTGGGACTAATTAAATGTTACATATGTCCTAAATTAAAATTGAAGACAAAAATTGGTAATTCCGATGTTTCCCTCCTCATCGTTGGATCAAATTAATTATTTTTTGGTTCAATTAATTATTAATGTTTGGGCTAAAATTTAATTAAGTCCAAAAATAAACTTAATTTGACCCAAATGGCCCAAAGACCCAAATCTAATTAGTTGGGCCCAATGGGCTAGGCCCATGGACCAATCAAGTCCAAGCCCATAAACCCACCTGAGAACTCTATAAATAGAGAAATTCTCTTCATTTATGGGGTTCAGAAATTTTACACTCAGAGAGTCTAGAGAGAATTCTCCCTACAATCAGAAGACTCACTAACTCCTGAAGCTGAACATACTTAAACACTGAAGCTCCTTAGAATACATCCATAGAATAAATACATCCATAGAATAAATCCATCCAAGACTCTAACTGCACGTGCATCCACGTGCTCTGCTTCCATACATCAAGCGTACGCGTACATACATCCATCCAAGACTCCAACTTCACGTGCATCCACGCGCTCCGCTTCCATACATCAAGCGTGCGCGTACATTTGAGAGAGAATCAGAGGATCAAGTACTAGAGATCGAACCACATCCGCATCAGACTTATATAAACACAAATTTAACTCCACGAAACACGTTTCTCAGGAAACCTCGTGCGAACAAATTGGCACGCCCAGTGGGACGATCTCTACCTCTCATCTCTCTCTCAACACTCAAATTAAGCAATGACTTCTAAGAAAGTAGCATCCAACGCTTCTGCAACATCCAACGCTCCTGCTGCGTCTAACATTCCGGCTGCAAGCAATGCATACACAGGACCCATCACTCGCAGTCGCTCAAAGGGGATCATGCAGGAGAAGGAACAAGGTTCTGCTGTCGCAGAAGACATCTTGAGGCGATTGACAGAATCTCCTAAAGGGGGGATTGTCATCAAGGAAAATCCTTTGTTTGACAACTTTGCTCCTGCCTCTGACCGGTCCAAGAAGGAATCACACCCTGATGTGATGTCCGTCATGATGGCTGACATTACGACCGAGGCAGCCATGGCGGAATTGGAGAGGAAGATAAATTTTCTAGCGAAAGCTCTCGAGGAGCAAGATAATGAGATCGCTACCTTGAGAGAGCAAATGCAGGCTCGAGAAACTGCTGAGTTGGCCACACTCCCGTTGTCAAAGCAAATGACAAAGGGAAAACTCTGCTGCAGGAAAGCCAACCGCAGCACTCTACCTCTGTCGCCTCTCTATCAGTCCAGCAGCTGCAGGACATGGTCACAAATACCATCAAAGTCCAGTATGGGGGATCGCCACAAAATTCTTTTATGTACACCAAGCCGTACACTAAACGAATTGACAACCTCATAATGCCTGCCGGATATCAACCACCAAAATTCCAGCAGTTCGACGGAAAGGGAAACCCTAAACAACACGTTGCTCATTTTGTTGAAACATGTGAAACTACAGAGACTAGAGGAGATCAACTGGTTAGACAGTTCGTCTGTACCTTGAAAGGAAATGCTTTCGATTTGTACACTGATCTAGAGCCAGAAGTGATTGACAGTTGGGAGTAGTTGGAAAGAGAATTCCTGAACCGCTTTTACAGCACTAGGCGGACTGTTAGCATGATGGAGTTAACAAACGCCAAGCAGCGGAAGGGAGAGCCAGTCATTGACTACATCAGCTGATGGAGAGCTCTAAGTCTTGATTGCAAAGATAGACTCACTAAACTATCTTCAGTGGAGATGTGCACCCAAGGCATGCACTGGGAACTTTTCTACATCCTGCAGGGAATAAAGCCTCGCACATTTGAAGAATTGGCGACTCGCACCCATGATATGGAGTTGAGCATCGCCAATAGAGGAACAAAGGACTTCCTGGTCCCAGGAGAAAAGAAGGACAAGAAGGATACAAAAGGCACCGAGAAAACTGTGAAGAGCGCCACGAAAGAATCTATGGTCGTCAATACGACCCCATTAAAATTTTTCTCTAAAGGAAGAGATTCAAGAGCTGAAAAGAAAGATTATTGAGGCGAGCGACGTCGCCTAACTTTGAAGGAGAGGCAGGAAAAGGTTTATCCATTCCCTGACTCTGATGTTGCAGATATGCTAGAGCAGCTGCTAGAGAAACAACTGATTCAACTGCTAGAATGCAAGCGGCCGGAGCAGTCAGGAAAAGTCAACGACCCCAACTACTGAAAATATCATCAGGTCGTTAGTCACCCAATTGAAAAATGTTTCGTACTGAAGGAGCTGATTATGAGGTTAGCTTGTGAAAAGAAGATTGAGCTAGATTTGGATGAGGTGGCTCAGGCAGATCATGTTGAGATGGCAATGCCTTCAAGCGTTCCACCATCAACACTGCTTTATGATCAAGGGGAAAGTTTGATACAATTTGGGACTTTTGAGCCTATAGTTGTTCGGTTCCAGCAAGAGATCATAATGATAGATCTTCAAGGCAAAGATGACTTTGTTGAGGATGATGATGAGGGATGGATCCTTGTGACTCGTCGAAAGAAAAGAAAGGCAAGCTCGAGATTACAGAAGAGGAAGCAAGACTCAGAGAAAGAAAGCAAAGAAGAAGGTGTGGAAGTCTAAGCTTGTCAAGGAAGAGGACGAGAATTTTCCTCAACCTCGGCGGCTCGTGACTCTGGAAGAATTTCTTCCAAGAAACTTCCTTAATGATCATCCAAAGAAAGTGTTAGAAGTTGTTGCATGTCATGTCGCCAACACAGTAGAAGGCGAAGATATCCCTTCAAGTTTGTTGGAGACGACGGTAGAATCAAAAGACCTATCATCATTCAACATAGGTGACTTGTTGTCTCTCCCTCAGACAGCTAAGACTGCTCTTATTGATGCATTGCTAAACTCAGGTGCATTAAGTTCATCAAGTTCAAGTGTCCCAACCTCCAGGGTGCGTACATGCGCCTCTTGCTGCACATCTATAGGCTTTTCAGATGAAGACCTATTGCTGGGATCAAAGTACCATAACAGGCCCTTGTTTGTCTCAGGATACATGCTAGAACAAAGGGTTGGTCGAATTCTCATTGATGATGGATCAGCTGTCAACATTATGCCTAAGTCGACTATGAAGCAATGAGGTATCTCAATGGAAGAACTGACGAATAGCAAGTTGGTGATCCAAGGCTTCAATCAAGGCGGTCAACGAGCAATCGGCATGATTCGCCTAGAACTCATTATCGGCGACCTAAAGGCCAACACATTGTTCCACGTCATAGATTCGAGGACCACTTACAAGCTGTTGCTAGGGCGTCCTTGGATTCATGGAAATGGAGTGATAACTTCTACACTCCATCAATGCTTCAAGTTCTATCAAGATGGCATTAAGAAGGTTGAAGCAGATTCCAACCCATTCTCAAAAGCTGAGTCTCACTTCGCAGATGCAAAGTTCTACTTAAAGACTGATAATGCCGGTGAAGTTATGCCCGCGGAGATTCCTCTAATAAAAGGAGAGGATAAGTCTCAGTCCAAGCCACAAATAGATGCAGCAAAAGAACCAAGTGAAAGGACCAGTACTTCTGACTCTCAAAAGAGTAAGGCATCTACTAGCTCTACGAAGACTGAAACTTTAGAAGATGAGAAAGCTCCAAGTCCTCCAATCTTGCGTTATGTTCCTTTGTCGAGACGCAAGAAAGGCGAGTCACCATTCGCAGAATGCTCGAGGGGCTTGAAGGTCGGTGATGTGGAGATCTTAAAAGAAAGTTTTGTTACACCTCTTACAAAAATAACAAAACAAGATATTCACGAACCAAATATGGACCTGACGAAGGCGCATTTGCCTGAAAGACGAACAAAAGATGGGTCTGACCCAAAGGCTTATAAGCTGCTAGCAAAAGCAGGCTATGACTTTACAACTCACACTGAGTTCAAGAGCCTAAAAATTTATGAGCAACCTGAACTTTCTCCGTCCCAGAAGAAGCTTTTGCAGGAAGGATATGCCATACCTGCCTCAAGGAAAGGACTTAGAGATAAGTCTCCTGAGCCGTTCGCATAACTAGAAAGGGAAAGGCAAAAGTGGTTGACAGCAATCACATAACAATAAAGGAGGTTGATAACTCTAAAGAAGGGGAAAACAATGGTCAAAGAACCTCTGTCTTCGATCGCATTCGACCGTCTGTCGCACGTTCCTTAGTCTTTGAAAGGCTAAGTATGACGGAAACAGAATAAGAAAGTCAACGCCCAACGGCTAACCTCGACCGACGCTCTGCCTTTCGAAGGCTTGTCATGCCTTCTGGGGAGGAAGAAGACATTCGTCATTCTCCAGTGACGACTCAACCCTCGACACTTGAAAGATTAAGTGTGCTTACGAAGAAAAATGAGGAAGCACCTTGCGGGTCAATTTTCAATCGCCTTAAACATGAAGATGTCGAGAATCACTCTAGCAAAAGGTCGTCTTTCGAGCAAAAGAAAAAAGAAAAGATTCGTGGTGATTCTCCTAGTATACCTACAAAGAAGAGTGGAGGAAAATTCCGCACATCAATTTGGCGCCGCATTAAGCATGAGGATGCTGAGAATCATTCAAATCAAATGCCCCCTTGCGAGACAAAGGAGGGAGGAGAAATTCGTAGTAATGTTCCTTCACGAATGAAAAGAAAAATTTTCGTCACCCTCAATACAAATGAAGGCTCTTTAAAGGTGAAAAGACGTGACGTTATCTTTACTAAGCCCGACAGTGAAAACTTAGAACAGGAAGAAGGTAAAACTTCATGTCATCATATCACCATCATCGAAGAGTTGGAGAGCGAGATATACGAAGAAGATGTGGAGGACGCCCCACTCACGCTTGAGGATGGTGGTCAATCCACAGTAGATGAACTCAAAGAAGTGAATCTCGGCACAGTAGAGGAACCGCGTCCAACTCTCTCAAGTGAAGAGGAGGGCGAATATATGAGCCTACTCACCGAATACAGGGACATCTTCACTTGGTCATACAAAGAGATGCCAGGACTTGATCCAAAAGTAGCAGTCCATCATCTCGCAATCAAACAGGGTATCGACCCGTCATACAAGCTCAACGACGCTTTCGGCCAGAGCTTATTCTCCAAATTGAAGCAGAAGTCAATAAGTTGATTGAAGCAGATTCATTCGCAAAGTCAAATATCCAATGTGGATAACCAACATTGTTCCCGTTAGAAAGAAGAACGGACAGCTTCGCGTCTGCGTAGACTTTCGTGACTTGAATAATGCATGCCCAAAGGATGACTTTCCATTGCCTATCACAGAGATCATGGTTGACGCAACTACTGGGCATGAAACCTTATCCTTTATGGATGGGTCGTCTGGGTATAATCAAATATGGATGGCTCTCGCGGATGAGGAAATGACTGCCTTCCGCACTCCGAAGGGAATATACTGCTACAAGGTGATGCCCTTCGGATTAAAGAATGTTGGCGCTACTTATCAACGCGCCATGCAAAAAGTATTTGATGATATGTTGCACAAACATGTTGAATGCTATGTTGACGATCTCGTGGTTAAGTCCAAGAAACGACAAGACCATTTGAGAGATTTAAAAGTTGTGTTTGACCGCTTACGGAAATATCAGTTGAGGATGAATCCTCTCAAGTGTGCGTTCGGCGTAACCTCAGGGAAGTTTCTTGGTTTCATCGTAAGGCATCGAGGAATTGAGATAGATCAGTCCAAGATCGATGCTATTCAGAAGATGTCAAGACCAAGAAATCTACACGAGTTGAGAAGTCTCCAGGGTCGTTTGGCTTACATACGGAGATTTATTTCCAACCTTGCTGGTTGATGCCAACCTTTTCAAAAGTTGATGAGAAAAGGAGAAAGTTTTGAGTGGGACGAGGCTTGTCAAAATGCTTTTGACAGCATAAAAAAATACTTGCTTAATCCCCCTGTCCTAGGCGCTCCCTTAGCAGGCAAGCCGTTGATATTGTACATTACCGCACAGGAAAGGTCGCTGGGGGCATTACTGGCGCAAGATTGGGAGAAAGGGAAGGAGCGTGCTCTCTACTATCTAAGTAGGACCCTAACTGGAGCTGAAATCAATTACTCCCCTATCGAGAAAATGTGTCTTACGCTTTTCTTTTCGATAGACAAGTTGAGGCACTACATGCAGGCTTTCACAGTTCACCTAGTTGCGAAAGTTGACTCCATTAAGTATGTGTTATCCAGGCCGATCATCTCTGGGCGCTTGACCAAATGGGCAATTCTGCTTCAGCAATACGACATTGTGTATGTGCCACAAAAGGTGATTAAAGGACAAGCATTAGCTGACTTCTTAGCAAATCACCCAATTCCATCAGATTGGAAGTTATGCGAAGACTTGCCTGACGAGGAAGTTTTCTTGGTTGAAATTATGGAGCCTTGGACTATGTACTTTGATGGTGCAACACGAAGGAGCGGAGCGGGGGCAGGCATCATCCTCATCTCACTTGAAAGACATATGCTGCCTTATAGCTTTACACTTGGTGAATTATGCTCAAATAATGTCGCTGAATACCAGGCTTTAATAATTGGCCTCCAGATGGCGTTAGAAATGGGAATATCGTACATAGAAGTTTATGGCGATTCGAAGTTGATAATCAGTCAACTCTTGCTGCAGTATGATGTGAAGCATGAAGATTTAAAGTCTTACTTCACCTATGCCAGACAATTGCTAGAAAAGTTCAACAGCGTAATGTTGGAGCATGTACCAAGGTCAGAAAACAAGAGGGCAGATGCTTTGGCAAACCTAGCTACTGCATTGACAATTCAAGACGATGAAACTTTAAACATATCGCTTTGCCAAAGGTGGGTTATACCGTCAATTGAGGCTGAATGCGAAGAAATGAACCTGACATCAGTCTATTTAATTGACGAGGAAGACTGGCACCAACCCATCATAGATTATCTTGAACATGGTAAACTTCTGACAGATCTCCGTCGTAAAACTGAGGTGCGAAGGAGAGCAGCTCACTTCATTTACTATAAGGGGACTTTATATCGTCGTTCCCTAGAAGGGCTCTTTCTTCGATGCCTCGAAAAAGAAGAGTCAATAAGAGCGTTAGAGGAGGCGCATTCAGGCGTTTGTGGCGCACAACAATCTGGACCGAAACATCAATTCCAGTTAAAGAAGATGGGATACTATTGGCCCAAGATGATCCAGGATTCGATGGAGTATGCGAAGAAGTGTGAAGCTTGTCAATACCATGCAAACTTCATACATCAACCACCAGAACCCCTGCATCCAACTGTGGCTTCATGGCCTTTTGAAGCTTGGGGACTTGATCTTGTTGGTCCTATAACACCCAAGTCGTCAGCAGGACATTCTTACATCCTTGCAGCGACAGATTACTTTTCATGATGGGCTGAGGCCATTGTGCTGAGAGAAGCCAAGAAAGAAAATGTGGCAGACTTTATTCGAACTTACATCATCTACCGGTACGGAATTCTCCACCGAATTGTGACGGATAATGGAAGACAATTTTCTAACAGCCTAATAGATAAATTGTGCGAAAAGTTTAAATTCAAGCAATACAAATCGCCCATGTACAACGCAGCTTTGAATGGGCTAGCAGAAGCTTTCAACAAAACTATGTAACCTACTGAAGAAAATCGTCTCTAAGTCAAAGAGAGATTGGCAAGAGAAGATTGGTGAAGCGCTATGGGCTTACCGAACTACTCATCGCACTCCTATAGGAGTTACACCATATTCTCTTGTTTATGGAGTGGAGGTTGTTCTCTCATTAGAAAGGAAAATTCCATCACTAAGGATGGCAGTTCAAGAGCGGCTAACTACAGAAGACAATGCCAAATTATGTCTTCAAGAGTTAAAGGCACTTGACGAAAAACGGCTAGAAGCTCAACAGGCGTTGGAATGTTACCAAGCACGAATGTCCAAAGCCTTTGATAAGCATGTGAAGCCCCGATCATTTCAAATTGGTGATCTAGTGCTTGCTATAAGGAGACCTATCATCACAACAAGATATACAGGAAATAAGTTTACTCCTAAGTGGGATGGACCCTATATCGTCAAAGAAGTCTACACAAATGGAGCGTACAAGATCGTCGATCAGGATGGATTAAGGATTGGCCCAATCAATGGCAAATTCCTTAAGAAATTTTATGCATGATAAGTATTAAAAAACTCCTTAACGTAAGAGTATAAACTTCATGTTGCTCCTGGCCCGCATGAGCTTAAAAGGTGAACGGCCAAAGAAAAATTTTGAACTACATTATGACTTGATCCCTATACATTATAAAGGGTACGTAGGCAGCTTGAAGGAAACTTTAAGTTCAGTCACGTCATGAAAAAAAAAGGGTTGAAGATGCCTTACTGGGGCAATGCAAAAAGTCAAAGGAGTGCATCACTAAGGGCCTTATTTGTGAGATTAAATTCGATCTGCATGGCTCTGCCTCATCTACAATATCAGCTTCGCTCCATCTCCAAATAATGGTGCAACTTCACTCCTTCTCCAAAATATTGGTGCAGCTCCGTTCCACCTCTAAATATATTGCTGCATCTTCCAAAACGCGTTGGTGTCTCGCAAGTCCCTCGAGGCGGCGAACGAGCTCGAATCTTATGGCAAATCAAATGGCCTCAAACACTCACAAGTCTTTCGGGGCGGCGAATGAGCTCGGATCTTATGGCAAATCAAATGGCCTCAGATCCTTGCAAGTTCCTCGGGGCGGCGAACGAGCTCGGATCTTATGGCAAATAGAATGGCCTCAAACCCTCGCAAGTCCCTTGGGGCGGCGAACGCGCTTCGATCTTATGGCAAATAAAATGGTCTCAGACCCTCGCAAGTCCCCCAGGGCGGCGAACGAGCTCGGATCTTATGGTAAATCAAATGCCCTCAGACCTCCGCAAGTTCCTTGGGACGGCAAATGGGATCGGATCTTATGGCAACCAAATGTCCTCAGACCATCGCAAGTCCCTTGGGGTGGCGAACGCGCTCGAATCTTATGGCAAATCAAATGGCCTCAGACCCTCGCAAGTTCCTCGGGGCGGCAAACGAGCTCGGATCTTATGGCAAATAAAATTGCCTCAGACCCTCGCAAGTCCCTTGAGGCGGCAAACGCGCTCGGATCTTATGTCAAATCAAATGGCCTCAGACCCTCACAAGTCCCTCAATGCGGCGAACGAGCTCGGATCTTATGGCAAATCAAATTGCCTCAAACCCCCGCAAGTTCCTTGGGGCGACGAACGAGATCGGATCTTATGGCAAATCAAATGGCCTCAGACCCACGCAAGTCCCTTGGGGAGGTGAACGTGCTCGGATCTTATGGCAAATCAAATGGCCTCAGACCCTCACAAGTCCCTCAATGCCACGAACGACCTCGAATCTTATGGCAAATCAAATGGCCTCAGACCCTCGCAAGTTCCTCGGGGCGGCGAACGAGCTCGGATCTTATGGCAAATCAAATAGCTGCAGAACCTCCCAAGTCCCTCGGTGCGGCGAACGAGCTCGGATCTTAGGGCAAATCAAATGGCCTCAGACCCTCGCAAGTCCCTCGGGGCGGCGAACGAGCTCGGATCTTATGGCAAATCAAATGGCCTCAGCCCTCGCAAGTCCGTCGGGGCGGCGAACGAGCTCGGATCATATGGCAAATCAAATGGCCTCAAACTCTCCCAAGTCCTTCGGGGCGGCGAACGAGCTCGGATCTTATGGCAAATCAAATGGCCTCAGACCCTCGCAAGTTCTTCGGGGCGGCGAGCGAGCTCGGATCTTATGGCAAATCGAATGGCCTCAGACACTCGCAAGTCCCTCGGGGCGGCAAACGAGCTCCGATCTTATGGCGAATCCAATGGCCCTTAGACCCTCGCAAGTTCTTCGAGGCGGCGAACGAGCTCGGATCTTATCGCAAATCAAATGGCCTCAGACCCTCGCAAGTCCCTCGGGGTGGTGAACGAGCTCGGATCTTATCGCAAATCAAATGGCCTCAGACCCTCGCAAGTCCCTCGGGGCGACGAACGAGCTCAGATCCTATGGCAAATCAAATGGCCTCAGACCCTTGCAAGTCCCTCGAGGCGGCGAACGAGCTCGGATCTTATGGCAAATCAAATGGCCTCAGATCCTCCCTAGTCCTTTGGGGCGGCGAACGAGCTCGGATCTTATGGCAAATCAAATGGCCTCAGACCCTCGCAAGTTCGTGGGGGCGGCGAGCTCAGATCTTGTGGCAAATCGAATGGCCTCAGATCCTCGCAAGTCCCTCGGGGCGGCGAACGAGCTCGAATCTTATGGTAAATCAAATGGCCTCAGACCTCCGCAAGTCCCTCGGGGCGGTGAACGAGCTCGGATCTTATGGGAAATCAAATGGCCTCAAACCCTTGCAAGTCTCTCGGGGCAACGAACGAGCTCGAATCTTATGGCGAATTAAATGGCCTCAGACCCTCGCAAGTTCCTCGGGGTGGCGAACGAGCTCGGATCTTATGGCAAATCAAATGGCCTCAGACCCTCGCAAGTCCCCCGGGGCGGCGAACGAGCTCGAATCTTATGACAAATCAAATGACCTCATACCCTCGCAAGTTCTATAGAAGCCAAAGCTGCAATATAGGCGCTCCTGAAAAAAAAAAGTATATTCGAAGGAAAAAAGTAGTTGCCTTGGAGTTTTACCTTGCTTGGAGGGTGAAAATTCTATTCCCAAAAGAAGAAAAAACATAAAAAAAAAAATTCAGTTTTACATGTTCTGTACAACAGCGATTATGGACAAACTAATGCTCAAAACAAAGATCTAACTGTTCAGAATGTGGCCCGATGTGTTTCGAACAGGCGGATAAAATTTCAAGATGATCCGACGGTTGAAACTCTGGCAAACGACAATGTTCCGGAGCTGTCACTGAAATCGGAGAAATGTTTTTTTTCACAGTTTTACATATTCTGTACAACAACGATTATGAACAAACTAGAGCTCAAAAAAAAGATCTGACCATTCAGAATGTGGCCCTATGTGTCTCGAACAGGTGGATAACATTTCAAGATGATCCGACAGTTGAAACGCCGGCAAACGACAATTTTCCGGAGATGTCACTAAAATAAGAAAAAAAAACAATTTTTCAATTTTACATATTCTGTACAACAATGATTATGAACAAACTAGAGCTCAAAACAAAGATCTGACCGTTCAGAGTGTGGCCCTATGTCTCTCAAACAGGCTGATAAAATTTCAATATGATCCGACTGTTGGAACTCCAGAAAACGGCAATTTTCTAGGAGTTGTCGCTGAGAATCTGAAATTCTATTTGTCTTCTTCGTTCCCTCTTTACCTCATTAGGTCACTTAAATAATATATATATGTATATAATCCTAAACCCTAAATTAGGTATATATATATATATATATGTATATTTAAATTTCTTGAATTAAAATTTGGCCATATTCCAAATTTTATCCCAAATTCAAATCTCCGGATCTTATAGATTGGATCTTAAATTGATCTCAAATTAGGACTTGGTCATATTCTAAATTTTATATTAATTTCAAATGATTGAAGCTTAGGCTTTTATCAAACTTAAATTGCGAATAATATCTCAAGTTTACCCCAAAATAAAATTTGGCCATATTCCAAATTTTATCTCAAATTCAAATCAAACTTCGAAGTTATCCTATATTAAATTTGGCTATGTTTCAAATTTTATATTGAGTTTTAATCAAACTCATGTACTAAATTCATAGTTTGATTGACACACCAAATATGTCAAATTCAAGAACATATACAACTTGCATTTTGACTCAGCTTCATCTTTTTCGAGATTCATCCACCATATACGTGCTTAAATCTCGAAAAGGGGGCATTTGTTGAAGGAGAAATTTTGGACCAATCACAAATTGCCACGTCATTTACCAAATTAATGGCAAAATTATAAAATGATTAAATTTGGGACTAATTAAATGTTACATATGTCCTAAATTGAAATTGAAGATGAAAATTGGAGAGAATCAGAGGATCAAGTACTAGAGATCGAACCACATCCGCATCAGACTTATATAAACACAAGTTTAACTCCACGAAACACGTTTCTCAGGAAACCTCGTGCGAACAGAGTCGATTCTTTGGGAGTCCGAGATCGATCTCCGATATATTTTATTAAAATTTTAATATTTACTTAGTTCATCGTTATGTTATGTTTTGATTTCTATTTGAAATTTATCCAACTTTTTATTTAAATCCTTTTTATAACTCTTTTTAAATCATTTAAATTTTTCTTACAATTTTTTTTCTAACCTTTAAAAATAATTAATCTATTATTTCAGAAGGTTTCCTAATTAATTTTTTTTAATAACCTATCGTTTTCTTAAAAGAATCCCACGATGGAATCTAGAAATATCTGGGAGTCCGTTTTTTTAGATTCTTGAGGTGAGGGATCATATCTTGGGAGTCCGAGATCTTGATCCCAAGAAAAATGAATTTAATTAATGTTTTAAAAAAAAATCCTTTTATTAAAGGCTATTCCTATGACGAATTTGAGAAATTGTAATATTTTCTCAATTTCTTGAGGTGAGAAATTTTTCCTTAATTCTAGTGTAGCCTAATGGATGGAAATATGTTCCACTTATTTTATGGGATCATTACTTCAAACATTGAGTAATGAGGGGTGAAATAAGATATTTATTTTTTTTAAAATTCTTCCCCAAATGATTTCTATTATTAATTTTTAATTCAAGATTTAAAATTTGGCCACCATTTTCTAAACGGGTGTTGTGGGGTGCTAACACCTTCTCCATACACAAACGACTCCTGCCCCAACTCTAGTTTTTTCGCGGACCATTTTTATTGATTTTCATTAAAAATTATTTACTTTATTTTCGGTGTCCAATCACACCATAAAAAAGATTGGTGGCGACTCCTTTTATTTTCTTTTTTCAATTAACCCTTTTTGAGGACGTCGACCGCTCCGCATCGTCTCGGACACGTGGCGACACGTAGGAATTTTTTTAAGAAAAACGGTTTTGAAAACAAGTTATTAAAAAAATGATTAAGAAACCTTTGAAATAATAGATTAATTTTTAATTGCTCAAGAACACAAAAAAAAAAAAACTTATTTAAAGAAATTTTTAAATGATGTAAAGAATTATAGAAAGGATTTAATTAAAAGCTCATAGAAATTTCAAATAGAAATCAAATAGAAATCAAATAATATTTTAATATAAACAATATATAAGCAAACATAATTTAAGAAAACATAATAATAAATTAGATAGGTATAAAAGGAAATTAAAATTTTAATAAAAATATATTGGAGATCAATCTCGGACTCTCAAAGAATCGACTCCTCACCTTAAGAATTTTAGAAAATCGGACTCCCAAATTTCCTAAATTTCATCGTCGATTTTTTTTTATTAAAAAAGAGATTACAAAAAAAAAAATCGATGATACAATGTACAAATTGAAATAACATATATTTAAATTAATAACAGTGATAGAAATTAAATAAAAATAACAAAAAAACAAAAATAAAAAAAAATAAATGAAGCACTATTAACTAAACTAAAACATGCCAAAATATATAAATACATAAGTTAAACATAGCAATAGATAGATAAAAAGTACCAATAAGATGAGTTACTAAAATAAAAGTAAATAACAAAATAATAATAATAATAATAATAATAATAATAATAATAATAATAATATAAACATTTTATAGAACATGCAAAAATAAAAATAATATAAAATAATAATAATAAGAAGAAATTTCAAATGTCAACTGATGGGATCCTATCTGTTTCTCTTTTCTTTTCTTTAAAAAATTAATATAATAATAATAATAACTAAATAAATAAATTTAAAAGAAAAAGAAAAGAAAAAGCGGGTCTGCAAGAAAAAAAAAAAATTTAATGCCCATCCCATCAAACATTTTTTTATAATAATAATAATAAAAAAATTCTCTTATATTAACAAACTAAAATCTCTTTTCTCTCTCTTTCAAAAGCTCTCTTTTCCCCGTTCTTTTTTTTTTTTTTTCTTTTTTCTCAAAGCTTCTCTTTTTTTTTTTTTTTTTTTTTTTAACAATTCAACAAAGTGGCTAATTTTTTTTTGTAAACTCAACAAGGGCAAGAGCACACTCATTCTAAGTTATGTTACTCTCATTTTTTCTAACTTTTATCTCTTTTTTTTCACTTTAATTTTTGTTAAAAAAAATGAAACAACAATAATAAAAAAATACCATGAAGAAGAAGAAGATGAACACGAAAAAATAAAAAATAAATAAAAATAAAAATAAAAGAGAAAACAGTAATAGTAATTCTAGTGCATGTAGAGATTGATAAATATCACATGATATTAAAATAAAAATAAAATAAAAGATGGAAGATGGAAGAAATAATGACAATAAAAATAAATAATCCCTTATAAACTTTTCTTTCTCTCTACTTTTTTTTAGATCTAAGAGAGAAGAAGACGAAATTGCTCGTTGTTCGAGGTGCGGATCATTGGGACGAATGCCCTACCAAATGCAACCTCCAACGAAGCTAGGACTCGCTTGTGTGGTGGATTTTTGAATTTTTTGGAAGGATTGGGTTGATGACTGATTTTTCTCTCTAGAATTTTCTCTAGGTTTTGTATAGATCTCGAGGGTTTGTATTTGTATAAAAAAAATCCTCTCTGTCTGTATTTTTTTTTTTTTTTAGATTTCTCTTTGTTCTTCCATCTAGGGTTTTTTTTATCAAGAAATTATCTCCTTCCTCTCAAACGCTAAAACCAATAACTTTACAGCCAACTAAAAACATCTTTAATTAGGAAAAAAAATCAATCAACTCGTTTTAAAAGGAAAAAAAATAAAAATGTAGATTATGAGATTATTTCTTTAAAATTTTAATTTAAAAAATCCCTAAATAAAAGATTTTTCTATCACAAAAAAAGATTTTTCCTAGTTCTACATATATATTACCTTAATCATTAAAAAGAATTTTTTTTATTATTATCTTTTTAAAGATTAATTATTAAAAATCATTTAATTAACTATTCACTTATTATTATTTTTTAGCACTAAAATCAAAATTAGCACATAATGAGAGTAGAATAAAAACAAAATAAAATAAATAAGACAAAAATAGGTGGCTACAGACGCCCCCTTCGTGCATCCTTGTAGAATTAGAAAGTGGACGAAGGTGTAGCCACTATTTTGTCGAGATAAAATGCTTCAAATGTATTAAAGGTGTCAAAGGCCAAGGATAAAACAAGCGCCTCATGACGAAATAAAAAGAGAGCTGGAGACCATAGATAAATAAGCAACATCACAGCAAAATGGTGTCAAGGGCCAAAGATAAAACAAGAGCCTCATGAAAAATAAACAACGTTGGAGGCTAAGGATAAAACAAGTGTCATCACAGAAAATATGGTGTCAATGACTAGGGATAAAACAGACACCTCATGACAAAGAACAAATGAGATGGAGGCCAGGGATAAAACAAGCATCGCCGCAGCAATAGAGTGTCAAGAGCCAGGGATAAAACAAGCGCCTCATGACAAAAAATAACTGAGCTGGAGGCCAGGGATAAAACAGGCGTTATTGCAGCAATAGGGTGTCAAGGGTCAGGGATAAAACAAGTGTCTCATGTCAAAGAACAAATGAGCTAGAGGCCAGGGATAGAACAAATACTATTACAGCAATAAGGTGTCAAGGGCTAGGGATAAAACAAACGTCTCATGACAAAAAATAATTGAGCTGGAGGCCAGGGATAAAACAAATGCCATCACAACAATAGGGTGTCAAGGGCCAGGGATAAAGCAAGCACTTCATGACAAAGAACAAATGAGCTGGAGGCCAGGGATAGAATAAGCGCCATCACAGCAATAGGGTGTCAAGGGCGAGGGATAAAACAAGCGCCTCATGACAAAGAACAATAAACTGGAGGCTAGAGATAAACAAGCGTCATTGAAGCAATAGGGTGTCAAGGGCCAGGGATAAAACAAGCGTCTCATGACAAAGAATAAATGAGCTGGAGGCCAGGGATAGAACAAGTGTCATCGTAGCAATAGGGTGTCAAGGGCCAGGGATAAAACAAGCACCTCATGACAAAATAAAAGCACTGGAGGCCAAGGATAAAACAAGCGTCATAGCATCAATATGATCTCAAGGGCCAAGGATAAAACAAGCGCCTCATGACAAAGAATAAATGAGTTGGAGGCCAAGGATAAAACAAGCGTCATCGCAGCAACATGGTGTGAAGCGCCATGAGTAAAACAAGCGCCTCATGACAAAGAACAAATGAGCTGGAGGCCAGGGATAGAACAAGCGCCATCGCAGCAATAGGGTGTCAAGGGCCAAGAATAAAACAAGCGCCTCATGACAAACAATAAATGAACTGGAGGCCAGGGATAAAACACGTGTCATTGCATCAATATGGTATAAAGGGTCAGGAATAAAACAAACGTCTCATGACAAAGAATAAATGAGTTGGAGGCCAGGGATAAAACAAGCGTTATCGCAGTAATATGGTGTCAAGGGCCAGGGATAAAACAAGCAACTCATGACACCGTATTAAGTTACATGATCGGAATTATAGACAATTGTCACTAATGCATGTATGCATGAATATGTTTGCTAAAATATGTTTATTTTAATGATTTTTTGCTAAACCTTTCTCTAGATTCTTTTCAAAAGAAGAAAACAAGTTAAAGCATACAAAATATCTCATTTTCTTTTTTCATAAAAATTGGTACTCAAGTACCACCAACTTAAGTTGTAATATGACTTCTATCCTGCCTTGAAAACCTCATTTAAGTGGTTATTTACCAATTAAACACCTTCTCTAGATTTAGGAGCCAATGGTAAAAAGTGAATCCATAAGAAACCCAGTGATTTTTGGTAATTTGAAACTTTGATCTGTTCAAATCAAAGGTCTAAAAATACTTAATTGAGAGACTTTAGAAAATCTAAGGCCATTCATAATTGTCCTTGATAGTCTTCAACAAAATGGGAGAATACATTCAAACTGATCCTCTTCTGCGACCCATGATGACGAACATTCCATATCCTGAGATGGTACTTAATCTTTAATAGGAAAAACTAGTTAACCCTATTATATTAAATAACGGGAGACTGCTCCAGTTGATGTGTAAACAAATGATAGCATCTTAAGACCATCATTTTTCTCAACAACCTTGATACTTTGTTGGATGCTTCCATTATACCAACTCAAATTTCAATAGGGAATAACTAATGCTACAAAATTTTGTACCCAAACTTTTGTATACTCACAAAGTGGAGGTATGATGTCTGAATAAATATACTTTGTTGACCAAATGTTGGCTCATAATGCTTCCAAAGGTTTTGGCATGATAATTGTCCAATCCTCTTATTCTGGTTTTGAGGTTGGTAGGGCATAAATATTTTAATTTCATTCTTTGCTCAAGTTAAAGAAATGGAACTTGGTAATCCAACCTTGATATCGACTCTACTTATATTGTCCTTATTAATCCCATATTTTCCTATATGATAAAGGAATATAGGATAACTATAATCAAGAATATATACTTGAAAAAAAAATGAAAACAAAAAATGTGACAACCCAAAAATTTAGGTAATTTTAATTTAATTATCTTAGATTATTTGGGTGTTATTTTGAAAGATAATTCAATTTAAATTAAACGAGATAAAATATTTGAGTTTAAATTCAATTGGTGAAAATTGAATTTTAATTTGGGAGATTTAATTTGTTTAGTGGAATTGGTGGAGGGAAAAGAAATTAATATATATATATATATATATATATATATTATTAAGTGATCTAATAAGGAGAGAGGGAGACAAATACACCGAAAAACAGAGAAGGAGAAAGAGAGTATGTTTTTCAGCGGCAGCTCTCAGAAAATTGTCATTTTCTGGAGTTTAAACCGTCGGATCGTATTGAAATTTGGTCAGCCTGTTCGGGACACATAGGGTCCCATTCTGAACGGTTGGATTGTTGTTTTTAGCTCTGGTTTGTCCGTAATCATTGCTGAACTGAACCTGTAAAACTGGTGAGTTTTTGGGTATTTTGATCTTCGTTGGGTTATTTGATTTACTGCCAGAAAATTGGGTTAATTCTCTAACGTTGATCTTGTGTTAGGTTTCGGTTGTTGAGAAAAGTTTGGGCTCAATCTTGGTTCAAGCCTCACTTTAGGATTGATTTTGGGCTCAAGGAATCTACGTGGTTTAGTTGCTGCATTGGGCTAAACTTTGAGGTAAGTGACGTTATTAATCGGCTTACATTTGTGTCAGGCTAGTTCATATTACCAAAGTTATCAGTGAAATTTGGGTGATTTTTATGATCCATGGAAATTGAGCATGCACACTTATGATGTTTTATGAGTTTATGATTTGTTGGTGTGAAACTCTGTTATTAGATGTGTATATATATATATATATGTGTGTGTATGTATGTATGTATGAATTACATGTTAGACAGATAATGGTGATTTACCTCCCGTCACGCCTCATGTTACGATACTCGATTTACTTCCAGGTTTGACGGTGCGCTATTAGGCCACTAGACATGAGTGACTAGGCGGGCATGTTAGTTACTTAGATGTTCACCCAGAACAGTATCAACAATATCAGAATGCATGCGATCCCGATAATGGGGTCACTTACTGAGTATTTTTATACTCACTCTTTCTTATGTTTCAACTTTCACGTAAAGGCAAGGACAAACATGTGAATGACATGAAGAATCTGTGGCTGTGTCGTTGGGACCAGTCAAATGCTTCTGCCTAGTTTTTATGTTTTCATGTTTTTAAATCCCAGTCTCAATGTTTAATTTCAGAATATTGGTTTTGTGTCATTAGATGTTTTATGCAAAATTTACAGTTTTGTTTTTATAACTTCTAGGGTACCCCGATCCAAGTTTTTTTTATTATTTAAATTTAAATGAGTTATTTATTTTATAATTTATTTGCTTCAGTTAATCTATGAAAAGTGTCATTTTGAGATGTATGCATGCATGAAGTAACGACTTCTAGAAAGTCGGGTCGTTACAAAAAATGTCACACCCTCCCCCAGATTACTCTTTAAACCTGAGAAAGAGCATGAGTTCCATACATTCATCTATATGACATTCTCCTCATTAACATACAAACAATGCAACCCAAGGGGTTTACTCAACCTGTACGCCTGGACACCTGATAACAGTTTCATATATAACTCGCTCTTCAACTACAAAAGCATACAGAAATCCATTCACCACATGTTCATATAAACAAAAGTAGAGGTTACATAATCATCTGCTAAATTTACACAACAAGACTTCTTCTAACCCAAGCTTTTCATCCCTTTACTATATGCCAATTAACTCAAAATCTAATATTTACAAACTAAGGGAGGATCTGCAGCAGAGACTTCAACAGGGTAGGTCAAGCTCCTGGGAACCGTTCGCTACCTGGGGAATAAGAGAAAACATTTTGAAGATAAATGTTAGACATACGTCTAGTAATTGACAAAGTTATTAAAACTTTCGTACTAACTCATGCTTGCCTAAGCATAAATGAAATTCTTTGCATAAAATATTTCATAGATATAAAACTTTAAAACATAGTTCATAAGTACTTTACTCATTTTGGATCATAGTTCATAAACATCGTGCTCATTTAAAAACATAATACCCTTAAATCCTTAATTGAGGTGGAGCAAGCTCAACACTTCAACTTCGTCATATCATCAACCCTCATGAGTGCACACAAGGCTAATATACATCGGGCTGTCCTGATACGTCACCGAAGTCCTTATATATCAGGGTCCCAATTATCTTGATACCGTCTCAATGTCCTTAGGTATCGTTACATATTCATCGCGATATGTCCTTAACGTCCTTAGGTCTCGTTACATATTCATCTCGTATCGTCGTTAACGTCCTTAGGTATCGTTACATATTTATCTCGATACCGTCTCAATGTCCTTAGGTATCGGTATATAGGGTACTTATCATTTAACTAAAACATGCTCAATAATCAAGAGCTTGCAAACATATTTAGAAACATGAAGCATAGAATGCCTTGCAAGTCACACATACAAGCTCATAAATCATTCTTAGTCAATCTCGAGCATAAAACATAGTTTGGCATAATCAATTATTTATAAAGAAATGGGGTTCATAAAACATGTAAATAACATGCTCGAGACTTCTTGCTTTTGAGTAAACTCTTCGTCCCATATGCATCATTTCCAAACATAAGCATGTTTTACTCAAATTATTTTAGCTCATGAACTCATAACACATTATATTTAGATTAAGCATTGCTTACTAACACATAAAGAAACATCATGCTTCATTGAAGAATTTGTAAACTTTGTTAAGTAAAACATTTTGTCACTCATTGTTGGTTGTTTGTCCTCTCGGTCTATACACGTCACAAATCCTGGTTTGACCTGAAAATCGTATTCAAGACTCTATTAATTCTCTAAGCAATCATTCGTAAACTCCTTTAAATTCTCCTAAATTCATAGTTCATGAAATTCCATGTAAAAGTATCCTGCATTTTTCCAGATTTTTACCTTCATTCAAATGATCTTAACTTCCTCAATTCTTAACCACATCAAGTGAAATTTATGCAAAATGTTAATAGTTAAGTCCTCTACAACTTAACTTCAGAGTGTAAGACCTAAATTCTCGTGTTTTGCTCAGAATATTTCTTATATCAGAAGCTGCTTCGAATTCACGAATTTTCTCCTGCTTTAGAGTTCTAGATTTCCAGGTAAATTTCAAAAATTCATAACTCGCTCAATATTTAACCAAATTAAGTTAAATTTATATCCAACTCTTCATTTTAAAGTCCTATACAAATTACCTTGAGATAGCAAGACCTAAAAACGGTTGGATTGTCCAGAAATCACCTTGAACCAGAAGATACTCTTACTTCACGATTTCTGCAACCCTTTCTGTTCCACCTATGAAATCATTCATATCCCTTCGTTTTTAAGTTTTTCATTCTACAGAAAAGTTGTTAGAAATCAAATTAGCTAACTGACCTTACCAATTTCAGCTTCTAACTCCTCTTAGAAAGTTCAAACCGCTATAAAAACTAGAGATCTCTCTAGTTTCGCGAGTTTTCCTATCCACTGACTTCCACCTGAAATTTCATCTACTTTCAATCCTTTCCATCTCTATCAACCTTCACAAAATTTTGTAATAATTGAGTTAACTTATTAACTTCAAAATTTCAGCTCGAAATATGCTCTCTATAGCTCAAAAGCATCCAGACACTACAGACTGCTCGAGTTCTCTTTAATTCCAGACCATAGTTACATTTTCTTCCCTTCCAGCCATTCTCTGGCCACAAATCGAGCAAGAAAACCTTCAAACGTCTTCTTCTCAGACCAAGGAGAGTGGAGGTCGGTCTCCCAGCTTCAGAAAATGCAAAAATGAGGAAGAAAAATAAGAGCACTCTCATTAAAACCCATTTCCACTTCCACCGACATGCACCTTTGCTTTCCTACTTTTCTCTTTTCTTTTCTTTTTTTCATTTTCCCACTAATTATCAATTTCCATTTTCTTAATTAACTTCTTTATTTTCCATTTATTAATAACCATAATAATAATATATAATAATAATAATAATAATAATAATATATAATAATAATAATAAGTAATACTTAAATCCTAAATGTAACCAAAGTAAAATAAATCCTTCAATCAAATTAACTTCCTTTGTGCTCTTCTTTGATTTGTTAATATTCCCTTACCCCATCTTTAATTTACTTAAATGAATCTCAAGCTTAAGAAATTACATAAGAATTTAGGGTTACGGTTTAGGGCTTACAAAAAATCCATTTGATTGTGGAAAATAGGACATATGCGGCTAATCAAGACGCCATCTAATTCAACAAAAAATTAAAAGGTGCCCTGTTACAAAAGTCTTGCCTTGACCTTAAGGATAACTAGTGATGATCACTTTTGCATCTCTCTGGAGATTTTTAATAGCTCTTCAACTTTCTAGTTGTGAAGCTAAGATTTTGGGGAGCATGGATAAATCAACTCATCAGATGGAGTTGCACTTCTAGAGATGATAACACCAGGGCTTTATTGCCCTCTTTTGTTGGTTGTTAATTTGGTGCATTTGATTGACTTTTTCCTTTTTGTTGTAAACTCTGAATGTTATCCTATTGTTTAAATGATGGTAATGACACATGGCTATTAATGCTCTACCCCGAACTGATCTCATGCACTTCATCTTTTCTTCTTGTGGAATCATGCTTTTGGTGGTGCTAACTTCTACTTATGCATCATTTTATAACTTTTTACTTTTAACTGCACTTTTAATTCGTTCTCCTATTGTTATGATGTCGGAGAAGTTTGTTGAGACACTTCCAATCATTCTATCCTAGTACGGAGTGCTTATAAACATTGGTGACATTTCCTTTTCAGTCAATAGAGGTTGCCCCTGAGCGACCATTTTTACGTCTTTGAGCATAGTCGCTTGAAAGTCTCTATTACTTCCTTTTCTATACATTGGAGAATTTAAATGGTCTGAGGCCAAATTAATACTATGCTTGTACTGTTTCAATATTTGTGCACTTAAGAGCTATGCACCATTGAGTAGCTAAGCTAATTAAGCCATTTTTTATGAACAAGCAACTAAAGGGAGAGATAGGATCAGTAGGCGCACCGGAATATCTCAACTAGGTTGACACCTTCGTAGCGCCTCCATCATACCCCATAACTGATAAAGAATCAATCATTGCCATAAAATAATGCCAATTAGGCGATCTTGAAAGTGGTGAATCAATATTTTGTCTTCATGTGAGCGAACTGACATCTTTCAACAGTACATGACGAGATGACATTTGGGCAGCTAACCTGTTATACTTATCGAATTTTAGCATCTTGAACTTGGACAGAATAACGACGACGCCCAAGACTAGACATAGTTATGTCGCCTCAATGCCTTCATAAATGTTGGTGTCTTCTAATGCACACAACCTCTCTTTTAGGAACATTAATATAATCTTTCCTTGCGGCCTGCATCTTTAAAAGTCTGCTTTCAAGCTTTCATGCTTAAGGCAGACAGTGAGTCATTTAAATGGCTCACTCGCTATGGAGCTTAGCTAAGTCTTGTGTAAGGTATGCCTTCAATTCTACTAATGATGGATCTAGTACCTTCTTAGGAGTAAAAGCATGTGGGTAAGGAGAGGTGTCATCTGAAGCTTGGCTATGTACCAACTTTTCCTATCTGAATGCCCAGCTATTGGTCTATCTCTAACTAGATTGAGTAATTCTAAAACCTTTTACACTTGTCCTTTGAGGTATGGGACATCCATTTTGATTATTTGCACTTGGCTGGTGAACTCTTCCCCGACCTCGACTTTACTTCAAGTCCAATAATAATGGTGGGAGTGAAGATCTTTTGAGCTATTTTGTAAAAACTTTGACTCTTTTAATCTTTTTAAAGAAAGAGAAACATTTAATTAGTTAAAGTTAATTAATATGAAGTGTATGCATAATTTCATTAACAATGCAACAATTATAAAAGCCTAATGTGAACAAAATTCATTCAATGACTAAATGCAATGGCTAATGAGGTTTTTTTTTTTCAAAAAACAAAATGCTAGCAAACAAGTGACATAACATGCAAATGAGCGTTTATAAATATTACTATATGCATGATAATGAAATGACTATCAATGTTACATCATGCAATTAAATAATGAAATAATAGCAATAGAAAAACATGCATATTAACATAACCTATAATATTAAAAAGTCACAATCCCTAGAAAGAACTTCTTTTTCTCTTTTTTTTTTTATTTTTTTTTATGACAAATATATTCAATATTTAATTTATATGCTTATAAATATGTCATTAGCATTAAAAAAATAGTAAGTCTATTACAAGTGTAAAACAATATACTTTAATAATAATTCAATTATTAAAAGTATAACATCTTATAAGAAACAATTAACTTCATTTTCTTTGATAAATAGCAAATATTAGCAAAATACAGTGGCAAAAAATGTGGTTATATAAGATGAAAAATTAATTAATAACCCGTAAATATCACCACAAAAAGTTTATGAAACTATAGAATTTAATTATTTATATTAAACATGTGGTGATTTATGAGCTTTTTTTCTTTTGATTAATTAGTCAAAAAAAATTTCCCACAAATTTTATTAATTTTGAAAAACAAAACCTAACTGATGCACCTTTCACCTCTTAACTTTCTAAAATATTTATTTTTTTAAAAGACAAAATATAATGATATTAAGTTTCAAAAGTTTTTGTAAAGTCTTCTCCTCCAACTATAGAAGAGGACTTTCTTTCACCAATTTTTATTACCAACTTAAAATTTAATATTAGGTGATGGAAATGTAAATTACTAAATACATATTTTTTTCAAACAAATATATTTGAATAAATGCATTTTTTTAAAAAAAACGTTGCTCAATTTTCTTTAAAAATATATATTTTCTTTTTAAATGTGAAAAAACTTTATTCTACATCCACAAAATTATTAAAAAGTAAATTGATTAAGAAATTCAAAATTGGCAAATAAAAAAAATTAATGTTCACTCTTTACTTAATTTTCGTACAATTGTGATATGAAAACAACATAGATATATAAAGTTTCAAAATAACCCTTTTTTTTTTTTTACCAAAATCACCTAAAATTAAATTACTTTAAAACAAAAATACATGTAGTAATAGACTAGTACATTACATGAAATCTTTAATGGTAAGGCTAATTCTAAGGCCCTATGTAAGCCCTAAACTTTTTATTGCCTTTCAATTTGTTAGGATCAAGTAAAAAGGCCAATAGGTAAAATTAAGATGCTAAGAAAAGAAGGAAAATGTTGATTAATGTGAGTTAGTTGGAAAACAACTAAAGGTTATTTGAGATTTAAGTTACAATCAAGGATCAAGTTAACTAAGGTTAAATTATTATTATTATTATTATTATTATTATTATTATTATTATGTTTTTTTTAAAAAAAAAATGTTGGGAAGTTAGTGGAGTAAACTAAATAGAAAAAAAAGAAAAGAAAAGAAGGAAAAAAAAAATACTAGTCGGTGGAGGGTACAAAAGGGAGAAGATCTCATTTTTCTTCATCTTCAAAGAGAGAAGCATCCGATTATCTTCTTCTTCAAAGAGAGAAGCCACCGATTATGCCCAAACTGATCAGAGAAGGAGAGGATTGAGGGTTTTCTGGTGATTATTGGCCGGAGAGGAAGCAGAAATTGGGGGAAAACCACCCCTCTGGTCTGAAACAGGAAGAAGTTCGAGCAATCAGTGGTGTTTAGACGCGTTCACGCTGTAGAGTTTGAGTTTGGAGCTGAACTTTTGAGGTTAGTAAGATAACACAATTATCTACAACTCTTATGAAGATGACTGGAACTGAAAATGGTCGGAAATGGATGAAAATACAGGTAGAAATCAGTAGACAAAAAACATCGCGGAAATGGGGACATCTCTGGTTTTTGAAGCGGTTTGAGCTTTTTAGGAAGAGTTAGAAGTTGAAATTGGTAAGGATAGTTAGATAATTAAATTTATAACAACTTTTATGAAGAATGAGGAATCTGAAAACGAGTGGATATGGATGAATTATTAGGTGGAACAGAGGGAAGCTGCAGGAATCGGGAAGAAGATTACTACTGGTTTGAGGTAATTTTCGAATAATCTAGTGATTTTTAAGTCTTCTTGTCTTCAGATAAGTTGTAGAGGATCATGAAACAAAGAGTTTGATCTAAAATTTACTCTGTTTGGTTAAGAATTGAGGAAGATATGATCAATTAAAAATTGATGTGATTATACTTATGTTTAGATAATGCTTGCTAAGGGTATTATGAACATCATGAGTTTGGTTTTGCAAGTGGCTATGGCAAAGACTACAAGCATATTGAGAACTAACCTAATGAGACTTATTCTTTTCAGGACGAATAGAGTTGGGAGAAGCTTACAAGCCGTTGTGAGCTAGTCGACTACAAACCGTGAGTGACAAAATGTTTTTAACAAAGTTTTATAAATTCTTGAATTAAGCAAGATGCTTTATATATTAATGAACAATGTTTTATTCGAGTATGATGTATTGTGATTCATGAACTTTATATGTATGACTTGCAAGACGTCCTATGTTCCTCCTTTCTTGAATATGTTGATAAGATTTTGACCGTTGAACACGGTTTAGTTAAATGATAAATACTCTATGTAATGATACCTAAGGACATTGAGACGGTATCGAGATAAATATGTAACGATACCTAAGGACATTGAGACGGTATCGAGATGAGAATGTAAGGATACCTAAGAACATGGAGACGGTATCAAGATGAATATATGTGACGATACCTAAGGACATTGAGACGGTATCGAGATAGTTGGGATCCTGATATATGAGGATTTCAGTGACGTATCAGGACAACCCTAAATAAATGTATAGGTATAGTTAATATATATATATATATATATATATATAATATATATATATATATATATATAAATGCATTAGCCCTGAATGTATGCATGAAAGTAATGAATTACGACGTTGAGAGTGTTGAGCTTGCTCCACCTCAACTAAGGATTTAAGAATACTATGTTTAAATGAGAACGATGTTTATGAGTTATGTTTTATATAAAGAATTTCATTTATGCTAGGCGAGCATGTTTTAGTGGAAATGTTTTACGTCCTGTCACTCACTAGACGTATGTCTAACATTTTCTTTTAAATGTTTCCCTACTCCCCAGGTAGCGATCGGTATCCAGGAGCTTGACCTACCCTCGCAAAGTCCTTGCTACGGATCCTCTTTTAGTTGTAAATATTAGATTTTTGTGTTGACTGGCATATAATAGAGAGGGAAACGTTGAAATTAGAAAAGTATTGTTGTATAAATGGTAGTGTAACCTCTATTTGTATATATTTAAATGATGTTTATGTATATAAATGATGTATGTAACTCACGCTCTTTTCCTAGGTCTAAGAGGGTGATCTGGGGAGAGGGTGTGACAAGTTGGTATCAGAAATACTTAGATCGATTTAAATCGAACTCTAACTTGAAATTAAGTGATATTTAAGAGCTTGTTAAAAGTATATTTTAGAGTCAATATTTCAAAAAGTCAAGCAGCTAGAGTGAGAAAAAAGGCTAACAAAAAGTTGAATGGCTCATTAATTGAGCAATATAGGAGGTTGCGAGATTACTGTGAAGAACTTATTCGATCCAATGAGGAGAGTACTGTAAAGATTGAATGTAGTGGGGTCGATGACATCAACAACCCCTATATTCAGGCGACTATACATGTGTTTTAAGGCGTTTAAAGATGAGTTTATCTATTGTAGGCCATTTATATGTTTAAATGGGAATAATTTCATTTATCCAATTGTGTGGGCTGTTGTAAAGGCTGAGACAAAGGATAGTTGGAATTGGTTTCTTCAATTGATACAAGATGACATTGGACCATTTGAGTCGTAAAGGATCACTTTCATGTCAGACCAACAAAAGGTACTATATTGCTAATCTTTTTAAATAATATTGACTATGTGTAATAATGTTTAGTACTATATGTTGTTGATTGATTGTGTGTTGTTTTGACTATTTTAGACAGGGTTTAGTTCCAACATTTGATGATTTTTTTCCAAATGTGAACCATAGATTTAGTGTTAGGCATTTGTATGCTAACTTTCAAAAGATGTATAAGGGATTACATCTAAAGAATTGTTTTTGGAATGCTTCAAGAAGTACTACAAAGAAAGATTTGATGGGTGGATGAGTGAGACAGCTAAGGTGAATGTTAATGCTTACCAATATTTGAATAACATTCCTTCAAAGTATTGGTCAAAATATTCATTTGAAACAAAATCCAAATGTGATCTAGTTATGAATAATTTGTCTGAATATTTTAACTCACTTATATTAGAGGCTAGAGATAAGCCTATTATACAAATGTGTGAAATGATTAGGAAAATGGCACAACTCGTCGCACCAAGAGATTTAAGAATATTGGAATTATAAGAGGAAAATAGGAGTTAGGATCAAAAAAAAGTTAGACGAGGCACACGATCTTTTAAGAAGTTGTATACGTACATGGTGTGGTGATATGTTATTTGAGGTTGAAGTTCATAATGAACAACATAGTGTGGACATAAATAATAGAGCATGCAATTATAGAAAGTGAGATTTGACAGGAATCACATGCCCACATGCTGTTTCATGTATATTGTATATGAAAAAGCCACTGAAAAAGTTTGTGGATGGCTATTACCTTAAAGAATCACTTGTGAAAGCATATTTATTCTTTCTAAAACCAGTTAATGGACAAAACTTGTGGCCTACGTCAATTTATGATCCGATACAACCTCCTATTATACGAAGACCGCCAGGGAGACCTAGACGACAAAGAAAGAGGGATGTAGATGAAACCTCCCCTTCAAAATCATTTCGACGATCTGGACCTACCATTCGATGTAGTAGATGTAAAGAGATAAGACATAATTCTAGAACATGTAAAGGGCTAGTGGCTAAAAGGAAGAAACAAACTAGTGGAGGAACCACTTTCATGGGATTCATGATCCCAAACATGGTGTAAGTTATTCTCTTCATTATATGACTATTCTTTAAAAATAGTATTCAATGAACCTTTTATTGATATGTTTTTTTCCCTCTTTTTTGTTTAGGTATCTCCTCATCTTGGATCTGCACAATCTGGATCTTCTCAACTTCAATGTTCACATTTTGAAGTCACAGTCCCAAACGCGGTAACTAAAGTATTTGATTTATTTCATATTTTTTTCTTCAAAAGCCAAAAAAATTGGTAACTTATTCTTTGAGCTCCTATATTATGACATTTTCATAGCGTAAACATGGTAATAAATTGTATGAAAATGAAATAAAATATGTTTAATTAACATTATTATAATTTTGTTTTATGTAGGAACCTTTGTTGCTCCAATATTCTCCACTCAGATCTTTACCCTATTGAGCTTCACTACCCATATCTTCTAAGTGATGTGATGAGACGACGATGATTTTTTTTTTTTGTTAGAGTGCTCCTGTGAATAATTTTGTTAAACACTCATTCTAGAGATAGTTCTGATTTCGGTTCTCTAATCTCTTCCATTGGTCGGGACAACTCTATTAATTGCTTAATTTGCTAATTCGTAGTGGAGAGCTTTACAAGCTGAGGCGTTTGAACGGTGTGATTGAGCACTGAGTTTATTTCTCTTGTCATATTCTGGAGTGGGAAGCTTTTGATCCAATTCAAGGCAGGTGGATGCATTTGCCAAGTGATATGAAAACCCTAGTAATTTAAAAATTAGGAACCCAATTGTTGAACCCCTAACAACATATCTGAAAACCTACAAATCAATTGATGTCAATCCAAAGGAAAAGACCAGAATTGGATTACCTTTTGATCAAAGACCAAGAGATAAGCAGAACTAGTTCCTTACTCCAAGTTCGAACACTCCACAAGCAAGATGATCAGACTTACCTGAATGTTCTTGGCATGCAACTCTGATTCAAGAATTGCAAAAGTGGCGGGATGAAACTCTGTCATCTACCAGAGAATTCTCATTCAAGAAAACCCTAAAGTTCTAAAAATATCAAAAACTTTTCTAAACAACCTAAAGGCAAGACTTTAAATAGCCCCCCAATAAAACCCTAATGGCTTATTATAATTCATAGTAAAATGTCTAAAATAACCCTACTTAAAATATCAATAACAAGGATAAATTTGGAAAATAATTAAATTACATCAAAATTATTAAATAATAATTTGATGCCTTGGGCAGTTCATATCATCCTTTCCTTCTTTTGAAGGATTCGTCCTCGAATCCAAATCATAGCTTTGTGATAACTTGTAGGAATACAAGTTATTTTACTTCTTTTTCTTAGAATAAATGAATGATTAGTGAAAAGAAAGGCATTTCAACGCATGATTCCTTAGTGTATTCTCCTACTATGCGTAAGTGCATGAAAAAGACAATAAGAGATATTATTGATAAGAATTGACAACTCTTGAATGTTATGTATGCAGGGCAACTTCAGCGCAACCATGCGGCGAGAACTTTATCAACGCATAGCCAGCCAATCATGACAGCTGGGGGAGATCCTTTGCACCAGAAACCGTTAGACAGAGGCGGAACACGCGATCAAAAAAGTCAGAGCCAAACGCGTTGTGGTCCCACCTGCACAAAAGGTGGAAAGTACCATAAGGGCGCCTATAAAAGCAGAGGAGACGACGACAATTAGAAAAGGGGGAAACATCACTTTTTTGGGGAGCGCCTCTGCACACCAGCTCATCTTCTTCACAGCGACGGCTGTAGAGCATCCTAAGGCGCAGCTACTGGCGACAGATTCCGGCTCAAGAGAGGCGAAATCTCCACTGCTATTAGCAACCACTACTTGCAATCTCAGTATCATTGTAACCCTGTTGGTTGGCTAGACATTCTTGCTAACAATTTCTACTTTCATTGTTTTCTCATCAATCTAAGACCCGCATTTTAGCTACATTTGTCATTCTCCGAAACTCCTTCTTCAATGTTGAACATTCTATTCATATACATTTTCACAGCTAAAATGAGTAACTAAACCTTTAGGAGGGTTGGGGGGCTGTAATCATTAATATTGTTGCATTCGAGTAAAATTTATTGATCATTTACAAGATTGTATTCTTTTATTGACTGCTTGACAGGGTAAGTCATTATCGATTGCATTACTGTAGATCATAGGAAAGTCTTAGAAATAAGCTTTGTCTTAGATCCATTCAAACTGGCACGCATCATAGATATATGACTAGTGTGGCGTCTCTGCCGACAGGTATGAACCAATGGTGTTTGAAAGAACGATCGATGTAATTAGCTAGGTGTTCGACATATTGATGAATGACAGTTCCCAACACTCTTCTTCTCTACCACTTTTCACACTGAGATTGCATTGTTAACTCAACACTCCCGTTTAGTTGTTTTTCAAATATTTTAAATTAGTTTTATTCACAAATCCTCAAATTATTCCCCTTGTCCTCGAGATTTTCGTTATAAACAAAGTATTAGTCACATAAAAATCCTTGTGTTCGACCTTGGTTCTCACCAAGATAACCTGGTATCAGTTTATACTTGGATTGATATTTAGGAAAACTTGAATTGCTAATAGTCTAGCAAATCACAAGCATAATCATCGAAGAAGTCTAAAAATAAATATTTAATCGAAAAATTAAGCAACACTTTGTAAAGAAGTTTTGAAGTCATGGGAAGAAAATGATGTCAATTTCCTAGAACCTCTCTTGGATGGTTTCAATTGTAAAGCAACCTTGTAGTCATGAGATGTCAAAGGTTGGCACTATCTTGGATTCCATCTATATTGGAAAGAATATCGATCCTTCCAATCTTCATTCAATTTGTGACAATCAAAAGAACTAGGGCCATTCTTTGAGCTTTGCTTCAAAGTCAATGCTTTAACCTCCTGCAAAAACTCAAAAGAGAAACTAGGCAAACTTGGTTGAAGCTCACCTATTAGAAAACAAACTCTTTTGCTTAAAAAGTCTTGAATGCTTTGTTTTGTAAACAAGAACCATGTAATCTCACAAATTTTCAAACTTGTATTCTTGGCTTTTCTCTCATTTTTATCTCTAGACTGAGTATTCTTCACATGCTTTTCTCTCACATCTATGTTTGCACACTTTTTTTTATATATATATATTTCTATTGCTTTTGCTTCAGTCTCATGCCTTTTGTTTTCCAACTTACACACATCAAAATTTTCTTCTCTAGGAAGCAATGATATAATAGTAGGATCAATTGTTACTTTGGGCTCTATTGAACTAGTAATATTAACACAAAGTATTATAGCTTCAAGTTCACTATCATCTACTTCCTCTACCCCACTACTGCTAACACATATTTCTCCATAAATAAATGATTCAACAATAGTAGTAAGATTACAACCATGTAATTCCTTGCTATCTAATGACCTACAAGGCGAAACATCATTATCATGTGTAGATACAATATAAGCAAGCTTTTCTTTACTACAATCCACCTTCTCAAAATGCTCGTATATGGTAGGTACATTGTTTTTTTTTTCACTAATGTGTTGATATTGAAATTAGCCTTAGATTTAGTGTACCTTGATGATCTTCTTTCGAGTTGTCTTTCTATTTTGATGGCAACATGCACCATTTCTTCCAAGTCTGCACAAGGTCGAATTTCTTCTCGATCAGCAAGCCCATCAACGATCTCCTCATTAAGTCATTTGTAGAATTGATCCATGACAGTTTCTTCATCTTCATACAAGTTAACCTTCTCAAGTAAAAAAAAACATCTCTTCATAGTATTTTTTCACACTTTTGGTCCCTTGCCTCAAAGTTTCCAATTTGTGGAAAGACTCAAGAACAAAATGTTTCCTCATAAGAATCTTGACTTCTTTCTATGAAGGCGTTCCTTGATTTTTACTCTTCCTTTTTGATAACATATTATTCCACCATGTTAAGGCATAATCTTCAAATGTATAAATAATAAGTTTTACCTTTCCCTTTTCACTATAATGGTAGTGATCAAATATGGTATCAATTTCTTCCTCCCAAAGAATGTACTCCTTTGGATCTGAAATACTTCCAAAGAACAATGGAAGCTTATTTTGGTCAACATGATGATCATTTATTGACGTTTTTCTTTGTGTGAGCATGGTTGCAAGAAGATGTTAGCATAAAGAAAATTGGACCTCACAATCGCTCCCTCACATATTTCACTCAAAAGATGAATAGTCACTCGTGTTTGCACTCAATATGTAGCACTCCCTCACAAATATGAACTCTCTCGATAGAGTGATAGCCAAGATTTTGCAATCAAGATCAGAAGAGCAAGCCTAAAACAAACCAAACAAGAATGAGCGTAAAGTGTCAAACTCAAGCAAAGAACCAGTAGAATTCCACAAAAAAAAAATGAAAACTAAAAATCAAGAATCTAATATTCAAGATTGACAAACTAGATAAGAAATCAAGAAAACAAGTTATTTAGAATCAAGAATTTAAGATTCAAGATTCAAAGAGTTGTGCAAGATGAACAAGAGAATGACAAACAACTAGACAAATCAATGATAAAAAGGAAACAAGAATTACGAATTAGAAACACTACTTTTACCCAAAACCCTAATTTAAAGAAATTTTAAAGTTTAATTTGAAACAACTAACTTTTCTTATAAATTCCAGCAGCTTAAAACTCATGAAAATTTAGCTGCCTGCTTGACCTGCCTGCTTTTTTTTCCCTCAATTACGAATCACAGAACCGTCGGCAAACCTTTTTTTTAAAAAAAATAACTGTCGACAAACCTTTTTTAAAAAAAAAATTGACGTGCTTGCTTGACGAGTCTGCTTATTTTTTTCCCTTTCGATTTCCAATTACAGAACCCTGGCTGCCCATTTCTTTTTTTTAAAAAAAAATTAACGTGCTTGCTTAATTTTTTTTTCAAACAACAACACAATAAGAACCCTAACCAATAACTCTAATCAAAAAATAGACTCAACAAAAAAGGCAATTGAAATAAACATATACCCAATCTAGAGCCTAGGCTCTGATACCAAATGATATGAAAACCCTAGTAATTTGAAAATTAGGAACCCAATTGTTGAACCCCTAACAACAAATCCGAAAACCCCTAAATCAATTGATGCCAATCCAAATGAAAAAACTAGAATTGGATTACCTTTTGATCGAAGACCAAGAGATAAGGAGAACTAGTTCCTTACTCCAAGTTCGAACACTCCACAAGCAAGATTATCAGACTTACCTGAATGTTATTGGCATGCAACCCTGATTCAAGAATTGCAAAAGTGGCGGGATGAAATTCTGTCATCTACCAGAGAATTCTCATTCAAGAAAACCCTAAAGTTCTAAAAACATTTAAAACTGTTCTAAACAACCTAAAGGCAAGGCTTTAAATAGCCTCCCAAATAAAACCCTAATGGCTTATCATAATTCATAGTAAAATGTCTAAAATAACTCTACTTAAAATATCATTAACAAGGATAAATTTGGAAAATAATTAAATTACATCAAAATTATTAAATAATAAGTTGATGCCTTGAGCGGTTCATATCAGAATGTTTCATGTGCTTGGATAAAGAATCCTTGGGAGTGGGAACTGATGTTCTTGTTTTTGGTAACTTCATTTTGTAACTATTTCTAGACATATAGTCTTTTGTAAACACAAGTTGGGGCCACTTTGAATCGTTGGCAAGATGATTTTTTTTTAACTATTTCAATTTTCTTTGATTATGATGATTTCTGAAGTACTTTTATAATTAATATGTTGCTTTCATTTGAATTCTTAAGTTTCTCATTTTAAAAGAATGTTACTACACATACTTGTAGTATCAAGAAACTTTTCATGATCACATTCCAAGAGAGTAAATGAACATATATATACTATATACCAAAATTTTAACAAGAGTAAATGTATCCAACTAAAGATAGAGAATGATCACAAACGATTCAATTGTATTATCTACTAAACACAGCACAATGCCATATATATAGGTGAACTATGTAAACTAATGATAAAATAGAAATTACAACTTAATTATATAAGATAATACTCATACACTTGTAACTAAAGAAAGAAATAATTAATCCACCAACTAATGACGACAATGTAGCATCTATTGAGATAATTGGAATTATCTTTTGCCTATCAAAACCTATACTTCGAAAACTTTCACAAAGCCACAATTCTTTTTTTGCTTTTGATCCTATGTACATAAAATGTGTCGCTTGTTCTTGCAAAGTTTGTTGACCTGCAAATTTAAGCATCCATTTTTTTTATTGCTTTGCTTCTTTTGTCTAGGTGTATTACAAAGTGAACCTAACGAATTGTATACTTTCTAAATGTTCAAAAATTTGTGTTGTACAGTTCAAGATCTTCACCTCACATGATGAACCTGCAATCATTTTAGATAATATTTTATTTTAGATCCTATCAAACAAGTAGGGAAGACATAAAAAAATATTAATCTCCTCAGGTGAATCATACTCACTATTTGCTAGACAATGGGAAGAATATTAAAGTAGGAATAATATAGTATTACAATTTAGATTTTGGCGACATTGAAACTAAATAGACCAAAATTAGAGAAGTAAATATGTGTATTGAATGAGAAATTTTGGACCAGTCACAAATTATCACATCATTTCTCAAATTAATGATAAAATTAGAAATAATTAAATTTGGGACTAATTGAAGGTTACATGTGTCCTAAATTGAAATTGAAGACGTAAATTGGCAAATCTCGATGGTACCACATATTTTTGTACTCATTGTTGGATCAAATTAATTATTTTTTGTTCAATTAATCATTAATGTTTGGGCTAAAGTTTAATTAAGTCCAAAAATAGACCTAATTTGGCCCAAAGGCTAATAAATGCCCTAATCCAATATTGTTGGGCCCAAGGGTCATGTCCATGGACTAGCTAAGCCCAAGGCCACAAAGCCCACCTGAGAACTCTATAAATAGAGGAGTTCTCCTTCATTTGAAAGGTTCAGAAGATTTATACTCAAAGAGCCTAGAGAAATTATCCTTACAATCAGAACTCCCTAACTCCTGAAGCTGCATTTGAAGACTGAAGTTCAACTTCAAGAACATCCACGTGGTCCACTTCCATACATCAAGTGCATGCGTTCAGTTGAAAGAGAATCAGAGGATCAAATACTATAGATCGAACCACATCCGCTTCAAGTTTACACAAACACAAGTTCTCAACTCCACAAAACACGTTTCTCCAAAAAATCTCGTGCGAACAAATTGGCACTCCCAGTGGGACCTCTCTATCTCTCATCTCTCTCTCAACACTTAAATTAAGCAATGGCCTATAAGAAAGCTACACTCAACATTCCTGCTGCAAGCAATGCATACATATGACCCATCATTCGCAGCCGCTCAAAGGGGATCATGTAGGAGAAGGAACAAGGTCCTGTCATCACAGAGAACATCTGGAGGCGATTGACAGAATCCCCTAAAGGTGGGATTATCATCAAGGAAAATTCGTTGTTTGACAACTCTACTCCTGCCTCTGACTGATCCAAGAAGGAATGACACCCTGGTGTGATGTACGCCATGATGGCTGACGTAAGAACCGAGACAACGATGAAAAAATTGGAGAGGAAAATAAATTTCCTAGCGAAAGCTCTTGAGGAGCAAGATAATGAGATTGCTGCCTTGAGAGAGCAAATGCAAGCTCGAGAAACTGCTGAGTCGAGCCAAACCCCCGTTGTCAAGGGAAATGAAAAAGGAAAAACTCCGTTGCAGGAAAGCCAGGTGCAACATTCCACCTCTGCCGCTTCTCTAATAGTCCAGCAACTGCAGGACATGATCACAAATACCATCAGAGCTTAGTGTGGAGGACCGCCACAAAGTTCTTTTATGTACACCAAGCCGTACACTAAGAGAGTTGACGACCTCAGAATGCCTGTCGAATATTAAATACCAAAATTCCAGCAGTTTGATGGAAAGGGCAACCCTAAACAACACGTTGCTCATTTTGTTGAAACCTGCAAAAACGCAGGAACTAGAGAAGATCTACTGGTCAGGCAGTTCGTCCGTACCCTGAAAGGAAATGCTTTCGATTGGTACACCGATCTAGAGCCAAAATTGATTGACAGCTAGGAGCAGCTGGAAAGAGAGTTCCTGAACCGCTTTTACAGCACTAGGCAGACTGTTAGCATGATGGAGCTAACAAACGCCAAGCAGCGGAAGGGAGATCCAATCATCGACTACATCAACCGATGGAGAGCTCTAAGCCTTGATTGCAAAGATAGACTCACTGAATTATCATCAGTGGAGATGTGCACCCAAGACTTGCACTGGGAACTTCTCTACATTTTGCAGGGAATAAAGCCCCGCACATTTTTAGAGTTGGCGACTCGCGCCCATGATATGGAGTTAAGCATCGCCAATAGGGGAACAAAAGATTTCCTGGTCCCATAGAAAAAGAAAAATAAGAAAGAGATAAAGGGCACTAAGAAAACTATGAAGAGTGCCACGAAAGAATCTATGGTCGTCACTACCCCATTAAAATTTTCCTCCAAAGGAAAAGAGTCAAGAGCTGAAAAGAAAGGTGATGGAGGTGAACAACATCGACTAACTCTGAAGGAGAGGCAGGAAAATGTCTATCCATTCCTTGACTCTGACGTTGCAGACATACTTGAGCAACTGTTAGACAAACAACTTATTCAACTGCCTGAATGCAAGCGGTTGGAGTAGTTAGGGAAAGTCAATGACCCCAACTACTGCAAATATCATCGAGCTATTAGCCACCCAGTTGAAAAGTGCTTTATTCTAAAGGAGCTGATTATGATGTTGGCTCGCGAAAAGAAAATAGAGCTAAATATGGATGAGGTAGCTCAGACGAATCATGCTGCAGTGGCAATGACTTCAGGCGTTCCATCATCAACACTGTTTTATGATTAAAGAGAAAGCTTGATCCAATTTGGGACCTTTGAGCCTATAGTCGTTCGATTCCAGTAAGAGATCATAATGACAGACTCCCAAAGCAAAGATGAGCCTGTTGAAGATAACGATGAAGGGTGGATCCTTGTGACTCGTCGAAAGAAAAGAAAGTCGAGCTCCACCCAAAAAGAGTTGTGCTTCCATCAAGATTACAGAAGATGAAGCAAGACATAAAAAAGGAAAGCAAAGAAAAAGGTGTCGAAATCTAAGCCTGTCAAGGAAGAGGATGATGATTTTCCTCAACCTTGGCAATCAGTAACTCTAGCAAAATTCCTTCCAAGAAACTTCCTTGATAATCATCCAGAAGAAGTATTAGAAGTTGTCGCGTGCCTTGTCGTCAGCATAGCAGAAGGCGAAGATATTCCTTCAAGTTCGTTGGAGACGATGGTAGAATAAAAATACCTACTTGTCGTTCAACATAGATGACTTGTTGTCTCTCCCCAAGACAGCTAAGACCGCTCTTATTGATGCATTGCTAAACTCAGGTGCATCAAGTTTATCAAGTTCAAGTGCTCTAGCCTCAATGGTGCGTACATGCACCTCTTGTTGCACATCCGTAGGCTTTTCAGATGAAGACCTACTACTAAGATCAAAGCCTCATAATAGGCCCCTGTTTGTCTCGGGATACATGCGTGAACAAAGAGTTGGTTAGATTCTCATTAACGTTGGATCGACTGTCAACATTATGCCTAAGTCGACTATGAAACAATTGGACATTTCAATAGAACTAACAAATAGCAAGTTGGTGATTCAAGGCTTCAACTAAGACGGTCAAAGAGCAATCGACATGATACGCTTGTAGACACCGTATTTGGTCCGACTCAATTTTAAAATTGTTCAATTTTATTCTTAGTTTTGATAATTTTAATTATCGATCGAATTTTAGAATTTAATGAAATTGGAAATTTAATTGAGTTTAAAAATATATATATAAAAGGGAATAAAAATAATTTTTTTTTCAAAAAAGGGTTTTGTTAATAAATATAATTGAGTTTTTAAAAAAAATATAAAAGGGAATAAAAATAAATTTTTTTCAAAAAAATGTTTTGTTAATAAATTTAATTGAGTTTGTTTTTAAAAATGAATTTTAGAAATGATTTGTTTTTAAATTAATTAAACAAATCCAATTTTAAAAAGCCAAAATTCTTTATTCAACGTATACTTCCCCTCATCTCTCAACCAGTTTTTTAACGTTAAAGCTATTTTTAAAACTCAATCCCCTTATAAATGCAGTGAAGGAGGAGGGTTGAAGAAGAAGGAAAATGGAGACAAAAAAGGAATTATAAGAATGAAAATGGTGAGAAGAGAGGAGGAAAGGAATTTGGAGAAGGGAAAAAAATAGGAGAAGAGGATTGGAGAAGAGGGGAATGAAAAGGATGAGAAGAGAGGAATAAAAAGAGAGAAAGGAGAAGATTAAAAAAGATTGAAAAAAAAAAGAAAGATTGGGAGAGAAAAACAAATTGAAGGGGAGGAAAAATTTTAAAATTGAAGGAGAAGTAGAGCGTTTGAAGAAGGAAAGAAGTGAAGGAATCAAAATAAAATTGAGAATTTGGAAGAAGAGGGGAAGAAATGGTTGAAGAAGAAAGAGAAGGAGGAGAGAAGAAGACATTTAATAAAGGTGTGAGCCCCCATGTCATTATTTATTTATTTTCTTAATATATTTAATAAATATAGTGGGTCCCACATACTTTTATATTATTTATTATTATTATTTTATAAACATAGTGGGCCCCACGTACTTTTATATTATTATTATTTTTTCTCCAATTTTTTATTTCTATCCTATTTGTTTATTTATTATTATTTTTTACTATATATTTATTATTATTTTCTCTCTCTTCTCTATATTTCAATAAATCTCTACATTTACAAAATATTTATGTTTTGTTTTTACTTTCTTAAAGATATTTTTAAATATTTTGTTTTAAATTTATTACATGTTGTTGGATTCTTCTTTTATTTTCCCTCTCATTTAAATTTATCTCATTTTCGATTTATTCCATGTTTTGTTTTAAATTTATTCCATATATATTACTAACCATTGGGTTCTCAACCTTAATGCATTATATTTTAAATCATAAATTCTTTCCAACATGAGATTTCTATTGAATGATGTTGAGTATTAATGAATTTCAAACTAATGAGTTGAAGTTTAAAATTTCTTTAAAGCCTCTAATCAAAATTTTTATTACTCTTAAATATGCTCTAGTTTTTTTTTAAATGTTGAAATTTCTTAATAACATTTCAAATTTCTTGAATTTCAAACCTTAGATACAATTTTCTTACTACATCCACATTTCCATTGGCAAAATAAATTTTAATTTTACTAGCTAACAAACTTTTCAAGTATTTCCTATGTTTGATTTAATTTAGGGAATTTCTCCAAAAAAAAATTTATGCATTGAATATTTAAACAAAATTCAAGTTAGCTTGTGCAACTTTCAAGATAAACTCTAACTTAATGTGAATTTCAAATTTCAAATGAATTTCAAACATTTTTTTTAGATTTTTATAAATCCCATCAAATATTTCTTCAGACAATTATTTCAGGGAGAATCCAAATATAAATTGGCAATCATTGTCACTCACACAATGCAATTATACTTTATTCTTAAAGCTATAATGAAATTTGGTGAAACATTTCATTTATTTAAAATTTATCAAGTTTTTCTAAAATAATTGGCTAAGATAATAACTCTATCTAGGCTGGGTACTTAAGTTGACCGTAAAGGAACACCTCTACCTAGGAATTATTTAGTCAATTTTTATCGGGTTTCATTTTATTAATTTTCATTACAATTTTGGATAACAAAATAAAATGTTTTCAAACGGGTGTTGTAGGGTGCTAATACCTTCCCTACACTCAACGACCCTCAAACCTATCTTTAGAAAAGTAGTCCATTTTTATTTTTATTCATTTTAAAATGGGTGACCAATCACACACCAAAATGGTTGGTGACGACTCTAAATCTTTCACCTCGAAAGAGACCCTTAGGAGAGGACGTTGGCCACTCCGCGTCGCGATGACGTTGCGACAACGCTTGGAGCTCATTATTGGTGACTTAAAGGCCAACATGTTGTTTCATGTCATAGATTCGAGGACCATTTATAAGTTGTTGTTGGGGCGCCCTTAGATTCATGGAAATGGAGTGATAAATTCTACACTTCATCAATGCTGAAGATGACATTAAGAGGGTTGAAGCAGACTCCAACCCATTCTCAGAAGTTGAGTCCCACTTCGCAGATGCGAAGTTCTACTTAAAGACTGATAATATCGGTGAAGTTATGCCTGTGGAGATTCCTCTAATAAAAGAGGAGGATAAATCCCAGTCAAAGCCACCAATAGATGCAAGAAAAGAACCAAGTGAAGGGGCTAGTACTTCTGACTCTTGATAACTTGTAGGAATACAAGTTATTTTACTTCTTTTACTCAGAATAAATGAAAGATTAGTGGAAATAAGACCATTTCAATGCATGATTCTCTGATGTATTCTTATCACGCGCACAAGTGTACAAAAAAAGTAAAAGAGATATTATTGATGAGAATTTACATTCCTTGAACGCTTTGTTTGCAGGAAAATGTCATCGTAACCATGCGTCGAAGATTACATCAACGCATGACTAATAAAGATAAAGCTTATGATTTCGAAAAATCCAATCATGACAGCTGCGCTAGAATATCTTTAGTACCATAAACCGTTAGGCAGAGACGGACTACGCGGTCAGAAAGTACGAAGCTGAACGCGTTGTGGGCCCATCTAGCACCAAGATGGAAAGTACTATGATGAAGGCTATAAAAACCGCCCAAGAGGAGAGAAAGAAAAAAAAAGGAGAAAAAAATAGGGTTAGCAACGATCAACGTTGGGAAAAAGCACCGCCACACATCATCTTCTACCTCCTCAAAGCGACAACTGCGAGGGTCAGTTTTGCACAACCACCATGAGGAACGCGGTGAACTGAGGCTCGACAGAGATGAAGATCGCACCGCTGCTTCGATCGCCATCTGCAATATCAGCGATACACCTTCATTGTTGGCAAGCTGGACACTCTGGCTTACAGCTTCTTCTTTCAACCTTTTTATTATTAAGTGCATAGCTAGTGTTTAGATATTTGTTTTATCATTGAATCAAGAACTTCAAGTAGTTATCATTTTAATATATTGCAACGTCTCATTTCTTCATTGTTCTTCATGTTTGCATATATTTCACCACTCAGTATGAGTAGCTAAACCTCCACGGGGGTTGGAGACTGTGTTCATCAATCTTGTTGAAGCAAATTTAAATCCTAGGTCATTTACAGCAGTAAATTGTTAAATCATTTGTCATTGTTTTAACGTGAGAACGTTATTTTAGTGCTCTACTCGAGAGAGTAAGAAACCATAGGCTTCATTGCTGTAGCTGAGAAGTTAATCTTAGAAATAGGATTTGTCTTAGGTTCATTCAAACTAACACGCATTATAGATATATGACTAATGTGGCTCTTCTGCCGATGGGTATGTACCAACTGTGTTTGAAGGTTTGATCGATGCATTTAAACTGATGTCTAACAGATTGATGAATGACGGTCTCCAACACTTTTCTCTTTATCCCTCACATCACTGAAATTGCATTGTTCATAGGTCACCCTCAGTTTTGTAGCTGCGACTCAAAAAGTTTAATTCGTTTAGTTTTCATACTTTGAATTGAATCCACTCTTGATTGTTTATCACCTCGAGATTCTCAATTTAAGCAAACAATTAGTTACAAAAATCTCTGTGTTCGACCTTGGTTCTCACCAAGAAATATTAGTATCAGTTTATACTTGGATTGATATTAAGAAAAACTTGAGATACTAGGAATCCAATAAATCGAATATAAACAAGATAGTAACACGAGTAATACGACCAACAACTCTCAAAAGGGTAAGGCATCTACTAGCTCGACGAAGACTAAAACTTTGGAAGATGAGAAAGCTCCAAGTCCTCCAATCTTGCATTATGTTCTTTTGTCGAGACGCTAGAAAGGCGAGCCACCATTCGTAGAATGCTCAAGGGGCTTGAAGGTTGGTGATGTGGAGATCTTAAAAGAAAGTTTTGTTGCACCTCTTACAAAAATAACAAAACAAAAAACTCACAAACCAAAAATGGACCTGACGAATATGAGTTTGCCTGAAAAACGAACAAAAGATGGGTTCGACCCGAAGGCTTATAAGATGTTGGCAAAAGTAGGCTATGACTTCACAACTCACACTGAGTTCAAGAGCCTGAAAATTTACGAGCAGCCTGAGCTTTCTCCATCCCAGAAGAAGCTTTTGAAAGAAGAGTATGCTATATCTGCCTCAAGGAAATGACTTGGATATAAGTCTCTCGAGCCGGTTCGCATAACAAGAAAGGGAAAGGCAAAAGTGGTTGACAACAATCACATAACAGGCAAAAGGTTGATAACTCTAAAGAAGGAGAAAACAATGGTCAAAGAACCTCCGTCTTCGATCGAATTTGACCACCTATCGCACGTGCTTTAGTCTTTGAAAGACTAAGCATGACAGAAATAGAAGAAGAAAGTCCGCGCCCAACGCCCAACCTTGGCCAACGCTCTGCCTTTTAAGGCCTGCTATGCACTATTGGGGGGGGGGGGGGGGAAGAAGACATTCGTCATTCCCCCAGTGATGACTCGACCTTCAGCCTTCGAAAGATTAAGTGTACTTACGAAGAAAAATGAGGAAGCACGTCTCGTGTCAATTTTCAATCACCGTAAGTGTGAAGGTGTCGAGAATCGCTCTAGCAAAAGGTTACCTTGTGAAGCAACAGATAAAGACGAGGTTCACGACACTCCCAAAATAACTACAAAGAAGAGTTGAGAAAAATTTCACACATCGATTTGGCGCCGCATTAAGCATGAGAATGCCAAGAGTCATTCAAATCAAAAGCCGCCTTGCGAGACAAAAGGAGGGAGGAGAAATTCGTAGTGTTGTTCCTTCACGAATGAAAAGAAAAATTTTCGTTACCCTTAATACAAATGAAGACTCTCTAAAGGTGAAAAGATGTGACATTATTTTTACTAAGCCCAAAAGTGAAAGCTTAGAATAGGAAGAGGGCAAAACTTCATGTCATCACATCACCATTATTGAAGAGTTGGAGAGCGAAATGCCCGAAGAAGATGTGAAGGACGCCCCATTCACGCTTGAGGATTGTGGTCAATCCATAGTAGATGAACTCAAAGAAGTGAATCTCGACACAGTAAATGAACCACATCCAATTTTCATTAGTGCATCTCTCTCAAGTGAAGAGGAGGGTGAATATATGAACCTGCTCACCGAATATAGGGACATCTTTGCTTGGTCATACAAAGAGATGCCAGGATTTGATCCAAAAGTAGCAGTCCATCATCTCACAATCAAGCAAGGGTATCGACCTGTCAAACAGGCTCAACGACGTTTTCAGCCAGACCTTATCCCCCAAATTGAAGTAGAAGTCAATAAGTTGATCGAAGCAGGATTCATTCGTGAAGTCAAATATCCAACGTGGATAGCCAACATTGTCCCGTTAGAAAGAAGAACGGATAGCTTCGCATATGCGTAGACTTTCGTGACTTGAATAATGCATGCCCAAAGGATGACTTTCCATTGCCTATCACGAAAATCATGGTTGATGCAACTACTGGGCACGAGGCCTTATCCTTTATGGATGGGTTTTCTAGGTATAATCAAATACGAAAGGCTCTCGTAGATGAAGAAATGACTATCTTCCACACTCCGAAGGGAATATACTGCTACAAGATAATGCCCTTCCGATTAAAGAATGCTGGTGCTACTTACCAACGCACCATGCAAAAAGTGTTTGATGATATGTTGCAAAAACATGTCGAATGCTATGTTAATGATCTCATGGTTAAGTCCAAGAAACGACAAGACCATCTGAGAGATTTAAAAGTTGTGTTTGATCGTTTGCGAAAAATATCAGTTGAGGATGAACCCTCTCAAGTGTGCATTTGGTGTAACCTCAGGAAGTTTCTCGGTTTCATCGTAAGGTATCGGGGAATTGAGATGGACCAGTCCAAGATCGATGCTATTCAAAAGATGCCAAGTTCAAGAAATTTATACAAGTTGAAAAGTCTCCATAGTCGTTTGGCTTACATACGGAGATTTATTTCCAACATTGTTGGTCGATGCCAACATTTTCAAAAGTTGATGAGAAAAGGAGAAAACTTTGAGTGGGATGAGGCTTGTCAAAATACTTTTGACAGCATAAAGAAATACTTGCTTAATCCCCCTATCCTAGACGCTCCCGTAGCAGGCAAGTCATTGATATTATACATTGTCGCGCAAGAAAAATCACTGGGGGCATTATTGGCGCAAGAAGGGGAAAAAGGGAAGGAGCGTGCTCTTTACTATCTGAGTAGGACCCTAACTAGAGCTGAGATCAATTACTCCCTTATCGAGAAAATGTGTCTTGCGCTTTTCTTTACTATAGACAAGCTGAGGCACTACATGCAGGCTTTCACGGTTCACCTAGTTGCGAAAACTGACCTTAGTAAGTATGTCCTATCTAGTCCTATCAACTCTAGGTGCCTAGCCAAATGGGCGATTCTGCTCCAACAATATGACATTGTGTATGTGTCATAAAAGGTGATTAAAGGACAAGCATTGGTTGACTTCTTAGCAAATCACCCGATTCCATCGGATTGGAAGTTATGCGAAGACTTGCCCGACGAGGAAGTTTTTTGGTTGAAATTATTGAGTCTTGGACCATGTACTTCGATGGTGCAGCGCAAAGGAGTGGAGCGGGGGCAAGCATCGTCCTCATCTCACCTGAAAGACATATGTTGCCTTATAGCTTTACACTTGGTGAATTATGCTCAAGCAATGTCGCTGAATATCAAGCTCTAATAATTGGCCTCCATATGACATTATAAATGGGAATATCGTACATAGAAATTTATGGCGATTCGAAGTTGATAATCAATCAACTCTTGCTCCAGTATGATGTGAAGCATGAAGATTTAAAGCCTTACTTCACCTATGCTAAACAATTGCTGGAAAAGTTCGACAGCGTGATATTGGAGCATGTAACAAGGTCAGAAAACAAAAGGGTAGATGCTTTGGCAAACTTGGTTACTGCATTGACGATTCAAGACGATGAAACTCTAAACATATCGCTTTGCCAAAGGTGGGTTATACCGTCGATTGAGACTGAATGCAATGAAATGAACCTAACATCAGTCTATTTGATTGATGAAGAAGATTGACGCCAACCCATCATAGATTATCTTGAACATGGTAAACTTTCAACAGATCTCTGTCGTAAAACTGAGGTGCGAAGGAGAGCGGCTCGCTTCATTTATTACAAGGGGACCTTATATCGTCGTTCTCTGGAAGGACTCTTTCTTCGATGTCTCAAAAAAGAAGAGTCAGTAGAAGTGCTAGAGGAGGCACATTCAGGTGTCTATGGTGCACATCAATCTGGACCAAAGCTCCAATTCCAGCTAAAGAGGATGTGATACTACTGGCCAAAGATGATCCAAGATTCGATAGAGTATGCGAAGAAGTGTGAAGCTTATCAATACCATGTCCATACATCAACCACCAGAACCTCTGTATCCAACTGTGGCCTCATGGCCTTTTGAAGCTTGAGGACTTGATCTTGTTGGTCCTATAACACCCAAGTCATCAGCAGAACATTCTTACATCCTCGTAGCGACAGATTACTTTTCAAGGTGGGCTGAGGCTATTGCACTGAGAGAAGACAAGAAAGAAAATGTAGCAGACTTTATCCGAACTCACATTATCTACCGGTATGGAATTCCTCACCGAATTGTGACAGATAATGGAAGACAATTTTCCAATAGTTTGATGGACAAGTTGTGCGAAAAGTTCAAGTTTAAGCAACACAAATCGTCCATGTATAACGCTGCTACAAATGGGCTGGCAGAAGCATTCAACAAAACACTGTGCAACCTACTGAAAAAAATTGTCTCTAAGTCAAAGAGAGATTGGCAAGAGAAGATTGGTGAAGTGCTATGGGCTTACCGAACTACTCATCGCACTCTTATAGGAGTTACACCTTATTCTCTTGTTTATGGGGTGGAGGCAATTCTCCCATTGGAAAGAGAAATTTCATCATTGAGGATGACAGTTCAAGAAGGGCTAACTACAAAAGACAATGCCAAATTACGTCTTCAGGAGTTAGAGGCACTTGATGAAAAAACGACTAGAAGCTCAACAGGCGTTGGAATGTTACTAAGCACGAATGTCCAAAGCCTTTGATAAGCACATGAACCCCGGTTATTTCAGATGGGTGATCTAGTGCTTGCGGTAAAAAGACCAATCATCACGACAAGACATAAAGGAAATAAGTTCACTCCTAAGTGGGATGGACCCTATATCGTCAAAGAAGTCTATACAAATAGAGCATATAAGATCGTCGAGGATTAAGGATTGGCCCCATCAATGGCAAGTTCCTTAAGAAATTTTATACTTGATAAATATGTAAATAGGTACTTATCATAAGAGCCTAAACTGCACGGTGCTCATGGCCCACACGAGCTTAAAAGGTGAATGACAACAAAAAAAAGTTTGAACTATGTTATGACTTGATCCCTATACATTAGTAGGGTACGTAGGCAGCTTGAAGGAAACTTTAAATTCAGTCCAGTTAAAAAAAAAAAAAACTCAGTTGAAGAACCATCTGAAAAAGAGAAAATGGTCTGTGAAGTATACCTTGGTAAATTAAAAGAGAAAAAAGTTTCCTGCAAAAAAAAAAAAATGTCAGTTGTCAAGTTAAAAAAAATGATGATTATGAAAAAAATATAAAGCTACTAAAATAAATAAGGATATAAAAATAAATGTGAGGGCCTAGGTTGCTGAAGTGCCCGACTGTTCCTGTCGATTACACAACCCCAATGAAAGGTACCTAGCAGAAGTGGGGTCGCTGACGGCGAATCTGGAACGCCCGACCATTCCCACACGTTACGCAACTACAAGGGAAGGTAACAAGCGAAAGTGGGGTCGCTGACGGCAAAGATGACAACGACAGATCTGGAACGCTCGACCGTTCCCACAGGTTACACAACCACAAGGGAAGGTAACAAGAGGAAGTGGGGTCGCTGACGGCGAAGATGACGATAGTGAATTTGGAACGCTCGACCATTTCCACAGGTTACGCAACCACAAGGGAAGGTAACAAACGAAAGTGAGGTCGCTGATGGCGAAACTATCAACAGCAAAGCTGGGATGCCTGACCGTTCTTACAAGTTACGCATCCACAAAAGAAGGTACCTAGCAGAAGTGGGGTCGCTGACGATAAAACTGGAACACCCGACCGTTCCTACAAGTTACACGTCTGTAAGGGAAGGTACCTATTAGAAGTGGGGTCGCTAACGGCGAAGCTAGAGCTCCTGACCGTTCCTACAAGTTACACAACCACGAGAGAAGGTACTTAGTAGAAGTAGGGTCCCTGACGGCAAAACTACAAAATGGACAACCACCGCTGTAAAAGTACAAAACAAATATATATACATATATGGTAAAAAGAATTAAAGAGCTCACCTTTATAAAATATGTGATGCGGCCTAAAAGCTAAAGAAATTTTTTTCTTGTTACGACAGCTTAAATTCTGTAAAAAAAAATGGTGGCAAGTTAGTAAAATAATTTTTTTAAAAAAAAAGAAAAGCAAAAAATGAAACAAATCCTCATTGGACTTCGAATCAAATCAAATATTTAAATCAAATCAAATCGAATTTGTATTTCTCTATTTAAAATTGTGGTGATTCGGGTACTAAGGTCTCAGAATTCCTTGGTTTGGTTGAGGATCATGATCATCATGGAGAAACAGACTCCGAAATCGTTCCCTCAAATCCTCATCAAGAAGTGGATGTAAATTTGATCATCACAGATTACAGTATGCCTATAATGAGTGGCTACGAACTTCTTAGAAAGATCAAGGAATCGAAATCTCTGAAACCAGTTCAATTGTCTAATGTGAGGGAGTTGGGACCTCATTTGATTAAAGAAATAAATCCTTAAGGAATTGATGGTGAAGATGGACAACGAAGAAGAATTCTTCAACAACTAATTTTTTACTTTTATTTTAGTAATTCTGTAAAAAATTAGATCCCAAATTGACTTCTATTTCATCACTAACCACAAGCTCTAAACACAATTTTTTTTGGAAAACTAACAGAATGTGTAGATCTACTATTCAATACTAATTTAATGGAGTCATTTTTTTTATTATTAAAAGAAATGGAGAAGAAGAAGAAAGGGATTGAAGGTGTGAACTAAACTACCTTGTGTGAATCCCTGGCGCAAGAATTTGTGCCACAAATCACATAGGCTTAATTCATGTCGGTTCAATTTCTGGGCTGGGTGAATCTAATTCCTGATTGGATTTAAAATCAGATAGTAAAATCTTTGGAATTCTAATTGATTTGAATCTAAATTATTATTATTTTTTAAATTGAAGGGACAAATGGCAGATTTGTTAAATTTGGAATTTGGGCATATTTAAAAATTCGAGTTTATCTCAAATTAAATTTGGTCATATTCCAAAATTTACCTCAAATTCAAATCAAATCAAATTTTGAGTTATTGCAAATTAAATTTGGTCATATTCCAAATTTTATCTCAAAGCAAATTTCGAGTTTACCTCAAATTAAAATTTGGCCATATTCCCAATTTTATCCAAAGTTCAAATCTCTCGATTTTATCCTCAAATTAATTGTGGATAATCTCAAATTTACTTCAAAAAAAATTTGGCCATATTTCAAATTTTATCTCAAACTCAAAGCATCAAATTTAGCTTGTATCCTCCATCCAAATTAAATTAAATTGAGGGTAAAGTTTGAAATTTATCTCAAATTAAAATTTTGGGCATATTACAAATTTTAAGTTTGGGTACAATCCAAAGCAAATTGAGTGAAAGTCAAACTTCATCTCTGAATTCTATTCCAAGTTCAGGTCAACTTGGGTAGAGTTCAATTTCACTCCAAATTCAATTTTGAATTAAGTAGCACAAATTCTACTAAAGTTTAAATTGGGGTTTATGTCAAGGAAGGAATCAAAACTGACTTAAATTCAGGTTTTGATAGGTCAGCATAATCACAAAAGTACGTGTCGAACATATAAAATTCCAATCAAACTTATGTACCAAAATCATAGTTTGATTAAATTGACACATCAAATGGAGTTAAAATCAGGAGCAAATAACTTGCATTTTGATTCCAATTTTATCTTTTTCGAGATTCACCCACTCATATACGTGCATAAATCTCGAAAAGGAAGCATTTGTTGAATGAGAAATTTTGGACCAATCACAAATTGCCACGTCATTTCTCAAATTAATGGCGAAATTAGAAATAATTAAATTTTGGACTAATTGAAGGTTACATGTGTCCTGAATTGAAATTGGAGACGTAAATTGAATCTCGATGGTGCCATGTATTTTCGTCATCACTGTTGGATCAAATTAATTATTTTTTGTTCAATTAATCATTAATGTTTAGACTAAAGTTCAATTAAGTCCAAATATAGACTTAATTTGGCCCAAAGGCCAATAAATGCCCAAATCCAATATTGTTAGGCCCAAGGGTCAGGTTCATGGACTAGCTAAGCCCAAGCCCACAAAGTCCACCTAAGAACTCTATAAATAGAGAAGTTCTCAGAGAACCTAAAAAGAATTCTCCTAACTCCTGAAGACTAAAGTTCAACTTCAAGAATATCCACGCGCTCTGCTTCAAGCATAGAATCAGAGGATCAAGTACTAGAGATCGAACCACATCCGCATCAAGTTTACACAAACACAAGTTCAACTCCACAAAACACGTTTCTTCGGAGATCTCATGCGAACAATGTGATTCAACCTCTGCACCTATTGTTAGACTGTTTAAATCCAAACTCATCAATTTGATTCAGTAAGAAATATCAAAAGAATGCTTCCAACAAAATGTTAATGAAAATTTCATCACTAATATCAGACTAAATTTCTTTTGATTTTGGAATGCCATGGAAAAAACCAAGTTAAAATTATGCGGACCATCACTTTGACATCATCAAAATTGCAATATTGAACCCAATTTAATTGCAGTCAAATGTTATCAAATTAAAGTGAAAAAAAAACCCTAAAGAAAAATTTAAAAAAAAGTTAAAACTAAGATGCAAATTCTACAGTAATTAGGGTGAGGGAATTAAAAACCTAATTATGTCATGGTGTCACCGGACATTGGTTGTAGAAGCAAAGAAGTGATTGACCCTTATTTATCAACCAATTCTAAACAAAAATTTAGGAAAAAGATGAACAGAAAAACTCAATCTTGAACAAACTTCTAGAGAAAAGATGGCCTAAGCATACAACATTGGAAGTTGCTGCAAAGTGATAGAAAGTTGTCCTCTTGTTGAAGAAATATTTTTGGTCTTTCGATGCTTACCGTTCTATGCTTGTCGAAGAATAAGATGCTCGTGAAGAAAGATATTCTCCAAGCGTAATTTTTGGTCTTCAACGTGATATACAAGATTTGTTTTTTATTTTTCTGTTTTTTTTTTAATTTTTTTAACCATCTAAAATTTTAACCTAATAAATTTCTAATTCATATAATTTTATATTAACAATTGACACATACGCAAGTACACTTCATCATTTAACAGCCCAGTCAGCAACCTGTTAAGTCAACTAACGGTCAAATGGGTGTAAGGACCATTTAAAATCATTATTCAAACTTGAGGGACTAAAAATGCCCATTATAAAACCTCACGGACCAAATAGACACCTACTTAAAACTTCAAGTATTTTGGCGTATAATTTATTTGTTTTCATTAATAGTTTAAATCTATATACAATGAAAGTATATTTAAATATGTGGCTCTTTTCAAATATAGAAAAAATGAGCCAAACTATTTACAAATATATAAAATTTTTACAGTCTATCAGCGATAGACCGCGATGGAATTCTATCGTTTTTTATCGCTCAAGCAATAGAATTCATTTACTTGAGCGATAGAAAGAGATAGAATTCTATCACGGTCTATCACTGATAGACAGTAAAATTTTTCTATATTTGTAAATAGCTTGATATTTTTTCTATTTACAGTAATTTCCCTTAAATATGACATAATCACAGATATATAATATTAAAAATGGTAGTGTTAAGAGATAATTTTTAAATATGACATAATCACAAATATATAACACTTAGCTTTACTTATAACAATTTACTCTCTGATCTTTAATGTTAAGAGATAATTTTATACTTCTTACGACAATCTTGAGAACAAAATAGTTCTTCATATTCTTGACATTTTGTAACACGTTGAATTTTCAAAAGCAGAAATTGTCTATAAATAGAGATTTACTTCGAAATTCATTTTGGTTACTTAATTTGGATTAAATCTGATAAGTTGGGATTGTTGATTGAAGACTAATTTTTAGATTTAATTGGGTTAATCAAATGAAACTGAAATCTAATTTGAATGATTTAAAGTAGTCTAATTAAAACCAAGATATTTAGTTTCTCTATTTTTTGTTTTGTTTTGTTTTTTTTTTTTTTTTTTTTTTGTTTTAAAGCCCTATTGAGATAAATTGAAGGTGATTTTAAATCTGTTAGGTTTTGTTCGGTGGAATTTGTGAAAAAAATTGGACTTGATTTGGGCTAAAAATTAACTGACTCAATTAGGGTTGGTGTTTAAAGAAAGGAAAAAGATTATTATTTCTTTTCAACTCATGCCATCTCCCCCGCCACACGCAACGCCGCTGACTGGCGCCCAAACCAACGTTCTCGTCAGCATCGATAGGAGGTTCCTTAAGCTGTAACTTTCTCTCTCTCACAATTGGTGTACTGCTCGTCTGCCCATGATCCTTCATCACCGTGCACCTCCGTCGCGCAGACTGTCGCATCCTATAGTTCGTCGATCGTCTGTAAGTTCGAGGTGCTTAGCTTGTTTTATTTTCCCCCTCTCTCTCTTCTTAGGTGTGTTCACCGTAGGTTCCAATTAAGTTTCCGAACTAAAGTTTTCTTACCCATGTTGTTTTAGATTTGGATTTAGTTTGTTGGAGACTATAGCTGTTGTCCAGTGGGTTTAGACACGTTTGGTTGATGTTTTTGGTAAATGTTAAGTGTTGGAATCAAATGTTGATTGTTGTTGTGCCGTGAAAAATCCACTGCCTTGAAAGCAAAATTGGCCCGACCTCGGTGCTGAATCGCCAAAGTCGGTTGCTCCCCAAGGTTAACACAACTCCCGATCGCTGACGCACACTCGTCGGAGAACGGAATGGAATCAACGAAAAAATATGCTCAGGAAATAGGTATCTAGTGAGAAAAATAGGAGGAAGAATAAAACCTTATTTTTCTCTCTTTTCCAAAAATTAAGAACCATTATAAAGGAAAAATAATTTGAATAATAAAAATTATTTTTTAGAATTAATTGAAGAATTAAATAAAAACCGTTTTAGAATTAGTTTAAATAAACGGTTACAAAACTATTAAAAACTCTCTTTTCTTTTGTTTTGGGCCAAAAACCCAAAGTCATTCCCAACAATCCCCACGAATGACTGATATAGCAAATAGAACAAAAGGACATTTTATAAAACCTATTTTCTGAACAAAAAGATAGGAGAACAAACTTAAACATCAATATCTTAACGATTTGAATTGATGCATAGTGAAGTGAGGCAACAACTTTGTTAAAGAGAGTGAGTTACGTCTTGAACTTTCAATAACTATGGTTAAGACCCCCACAACACGTTTTACTCCTGAAATTTTTATTGATTCCGCGATAAAAAGTGTGTTATTTAAAGCCATGCACACAGAACCTCGGGTCAACGTGAAAGCTCTAGAAAAAGACCCTTAAACTTTTTCATAGAAGGCGGCCACACCTTCACAATCACGTTAATTGCTTCATCAAGTCTATCGCAATAGACCACTAAAAAACCGAGCTATGAAGACTTCACATCTAGTTCATACCAAGACCAACTTCATCAAGTCTGTAAAAAACAAACCACTCAAAATTGAGCTATGAAGATTTTACAATTATCCATCAAGTCCATACCAAGACCACCCAAAAGAAGGGCTATGGAATTTTTAAAGGTTTTAGTTCTATCCATCAAGTTCGTACTAGGACCACCCAAATGAAAGGCTATGGACCATCAAGTCTATCGCAATAGACCACCCAGATAAAGGACTATGGACCATCAAGTCTATTGCAATAGACCACCCATAAATAAAGGGCTACGGACCACTATAATGGTTAAGTGAGAGGATCTGCTAAATTCCTCTCAAATCTTACAATGAAATAATCCTCCTTTCAGTAACTGTTTCACAACTTCATGTCTAAGGCGTATATGCCTCTTCTTGCCATCATACACACTATTCTTGATAATTCCTATGGCAGCCTGTGAATCACAGTGTAAAGAGATTGATACTAATGCCCCCCACAATGGTACTTCTCTCAATAGGCTTCTAAGCTACTCACATTGATGTCCCCCACAATGATGCATCTCCCAGTAGGCTTCTAAGCCACTCAGCCTCTCCTGCTAATTCTAGATCAATAAATTCAGACTCAATGGTGGATCTTGTTATACAAGTCTGTTTTGCAGACTTCCATGAAATAACTCCTTTACCCAATAAGAACACATCCACTTGTAAAGTTTACTTCGTCATTCTAAGTTACCCAGTTTTCATACACTACCCTTCCAGTATGGTAGAAAAATATTAAAATGCAAATAATAAAATATTGTACCCTTAAAATACCTTAATAAATAACGAATGACAATCAAATGATCTTTATCAGGCTTATGTATATATCTACTCAATCTCCTCACAACATATGCAATCATAGGTCTAGTATAGTTCATAAAAACATAATGCTTCCTATAATCTTTTCATATTGAGATCGAGAAACACCATTTTCCTTATTTTTCTTAAGACTCATACTAGCATCATAAGGTGTTCTTACAGGAGCTTCATCAAAATAATCAAATCTCTTTAGCAAATTTCAATGTGTGATTGATTTCCATTTTTAGTTTTCCTTATCTTAACACCAAGTATCACATTATCCTCACCTAAATCTTTCATTTCAAAATGTGAGAATATAAATAACTTAGTATTGTTACTTACATCTATGTTTGTATAAAAAATTAGTATATCGTCAATATACAAACAAATAATAACACAATCAGCTCCAAACAACTTTGAGTAAACACATGTATCACAACAATTTACTTTAAAACCATATAGAGATTGTGTGAATTTACGTACCTTCAGGTGGTGTCACATATACATTTTCTCTTCCAAGTCACTATGGAGGAATACTATCTTTGCATCCATCTGATGTACTAGACGGTCACGTATTGCTGCAAATACTATCAAGACTCTATGGTAGTTATTTTAGTCCTACGAGAGTATGCCTCATAATATTTGATGTCTTATTTACATACACCTAATTGATTTATTTCAATATGTCTTTTCATAAGCTACTCAATAGCTAATCGACATTTTCTCTTTACATGATGCTAGACATGCTCAATAAAATAAAGACTTTATACTTTCAATCAATTGAAATTATATATATGTACACCTATGTATCTATGATCTTATCTAACCAATATGGGACTTTGGTCCTATTCTCAACAATCCTCCCCTCAAACAAAAGACCAACTAAGCCTCTCCTAAAGTAGTCATCCATTCATCTAACTCTTATCTAGGCTAACTCTTTTTCACCAGAGCATACTGCCTATCCGATAGAGTTCAACCATGGATTACACCACGACTACTTTTGAGGTTCCACTACATCTTTGTTCAACACCTACGGATTATATCAACATGGCTAAACTAGGGACACTACATCTTCACAATAGTATGATATTGTATCTACTTTGGACATATAAGCCCTCATGGCTTTACTTTTGACCCCAAAAAGTCTCAGACGAATGGAGATAGTTGTTCTAACTTATATATCCATGAAAAGTTCTTATAAAATATCCACAAATTTTATTGCTTAGACAACATCTCAAATTACCATCAATTCTATAAAGCTTTCACATAAATATGATGAAATTTACATATTTTTATACTACAAACAAGCTAGGTGATAGTCAAAATAATGTTATAGGGCAAAACTCAATTTAAAAGTAATAATAATACTTTTCAACTTCATGAAATTTAAGAGCCAAACATAACCATTAAATCATACATAAACTATGTCAAGTATAGCACATGTAGTATTATTTCCAACCATGCTAATGTGATAATTAAACTTGCTTAAATTGATCACAATAGCATCTCATTTGAGCTATTCAAAGAAATTTACCAACCAAAATATCTTCAATAGATTTGAAAATTGAACTTTGATTTCATTAAGATTCGAATCACATCAAGAAATCTTTGTCGTCATCATCCAAATTGACAATAGTTTAAAAATTTAAAAGTTGGAGGCATTTGTAGAACAATCAAAATATCTTCACTTAAAAGTCACTATATTTGATGATCAATAACCACAAGATCCACCACACAAACTATCACATGCACACATGACATTTAACATAAATCAATCCACCAATCAAAAAGTTGTAAACTCAATATGTTGAGTTGTCTCTCCAAATTTCTCAAATTATGTTAAAAAATCATTTTGAAATTAAGTGCAGAATATATTCAAAATTAATTTTACTCCAAAATTGAAACACCATGCTTGCTTCCTTATGAAAATTTCTTATGATTTTTCTGAAAAGAAAATGATACATCAAGCTAAAATCAAACAACAACTAATTGGTACAATGACAACAAGAATGACAAAAACTTTATGACTTCATGTGTTTCCTTATTCACATTCACCAATGACTAAATGAATGATTTCCATAATATACTGTTTATAAGGAAAACCACCACAATGAATTAAATCTCTTTCAAGTTTTTTTTTTTTTAATGCTCGTAAACCATTGGTCACATATGGAAAAATTCTTTGGTTATTATAATTGTATGTCAAAAATGTCTAAGTAGAATTCAAGAAGTCTCTATCACGTTTGATCCAATTTTTTAACCAATCAAAATATCTTCAACATATGTGAAAGTTGAATTTGGATTTGGATCAAATTTTGAATCAAATCAAGAAAACACCAACACCTATGATAATTTATTTAGCTCATTATTTTCTTAATTTGTTTTACCCAAAATCTACTTTATCCTTATTAAATTAAAATTCTCAATTTGGAATGAGAATCTCTCCTAATTTTAGATCATTCGTCAATAATCTTAAAATAAATAATCAAAATATAATCTCTTTAAAAAAATTTCCAGGACAAATCATGTATTCGTTCATCAAGAATAAAGCACACCAATAAGTCAGTAATTAATTTCCCTTAAAAGAAATTACCTTATTTCATACCTCTTCCTCCATTGTTGAATAGACACGGAACGCGTAACCAGATCGATCACAGATTGACAGATCCAATCCGAGGCTTAAATAATTCTTGGACTTTAGGCACCATAAATTGGAAAACATTTTGGTTTCCGACATCAAATTTCCCAATTTCTTCATTCTACTTCGTTGGCCTCAATTTCTCAAAAAAAAAAAAAAAAAAAAAAAAAAAAAAAAAAATTCTTGTTCTCAGCCTTTAGTTTTTTTTACTATCTTCCTAGGCCTTGATGAAGGAGAACCTTTTCTCCTTTTCAACCTCCGGAAGAGCAATATCCCAATTTTTGGTCACAGACTTAGAGTCCGATGCCTAGTAAATATTGAACTCCAAAAATGAATCTGCTTACTTACAACTTACAACTTACAACTTACAAGAGGTATCCAAAATGGAATGAATCGACTTGTAAATTTCATTACTTATAATCACTTTGCTTTCAAATTGCTGGAATCAAATGTCGATTGTTGTTGTGCCGTGAAAAATCCACTGCCTTGAAAGCAAAATCGGCGCGACCTCGATGCTGAATCGCCAAAGCCGGTTGCTCCCCAAGGTTAACACAACTCCCGATTGCTGACGCACACTCGTCGAAGAACGAAATGGAATCAACGAAAAAATATGCTTAGAAAATAGGTACCTAGTGAGAAAAATAGGAGGAAGAATAAAACCTTATTTTTCTCTCTTTTCCAAAAATTAAGAACCATTATAAAGGAAAAATAATTTGAATAATAAAAACCGTTTTTTAGAATTAATTGAAGAATTAAATAAAAACCGTTTTAAAATTCATTTTTACTAATTAATTTAAATAAACGGTTACAAAACTATTAAAAACTCCTTTTTCTTTTGCTATGGGCCAAAAGCCCAAAATCATTCCCGTTTTTCCCTTGCTTGAATTTTGGTTTATTAACCTTTAACTCCATGTTTTTGCCTAGATTCAAGCTATAATCATTGGAACTCGAAGTTTTGGATCAAAAGACATTTGGGTACTTATCCAAAGGCTTTCAAAGTGAGATTACCCGTTGGATTTAAATCTTAATTATGGAATTATGTTGTTGAATGTTGGAGTTGGAACTAATCTTGACGTTTTGTTAAGATTTTGAAGCATAGTTTCCAGAAGCTAAAGAAAGTCTACCTCGTAAATTTTGGTTTCAATTTGAGGTAAGGGTTTCCTAACGATAAATTTTGAACGGTTTGTTATGGATTGGATATAATTGATTTCTACTTAGTGTTTGATAGATTGATTTATTTTGATATTTGTGTGTATGTTGATTTTTATTTGAAAATGTGTCATGTGGTGTGACGCAAATGTGCAGGACACGTGTAAGCCCTAAACTTTTTATTACTCTTTTATCGTGCTCTGAATAAGTAAAAAAAAAAAAACTAAACTAAGAGGCGGAATTACTATACTAAGAAAAGAAGGGAAATGCCGTAAAGGCGAGTTGATCGGGAAATACCTAACAATTAAGTTATTGGTTATTAAATTATTAAAGTTATTATTATTATTATTATTATTATTATTATTATGTTTTATTTTTTTTTAAAACATTAAAAGAAAATGGGAGTTGGTGGGGAGATTAAATAGGAAAGGAAAAAAAAAAGGAAAAAAAGAGAGAAAAAGGAAAAATTTAGCGGTGGTGGAGGAAAAATAAACTTTGGATCTCATTCTTTTCATCTTTTCTTCTTCTTCAAGGGAGAGACACCACCGACTAAGCTTAACTGATCGGAGAAGGAGAGAATTGGGAGTTTTCTGGTGAGTTTTGGCCGGAGAAGAAGCAGAAATTGGAAGAAATGTCACTCTGGTTTGAAGCAGGAAGAATCTCGAGCAGTCAGTGGTGTTTGGACGACTTCACGTTGTAGAGTTCGATTTTAGAGCTGAAATTTTGAGGTTAGTAAGTTAACACAATTCTCTACAACTCTTGTGAAGATTACCTGAGCTGAAAGTGGTTGGAAGTTGATGAATATTTAGGTGGAAAACAGTAGACGAGAAATTTCGCGAAAAGGGGAATATCTCTGGTTTTTCAGTCGGTTTGAGCTTTCTAGGAAGAATTAGAAGCTGAAATTTGTAAGGATAGTTAGATAATTCAATTTATAACAACTTTTATGAAGGATGAGAAATCTGAAAATGAGTGGATATGGATGAATTTTTAGGTTGAACAGAGGGAAGCTGCAGGAATCGAGAAGAGTTCTACCTACTGATTTGAGGTAATTTCCGAGTAATCTAGTGATTTTTAAGCTTTCTTTTCTTCAGATAAGTTGTAGAGGATCATGAAAAGAAGAATTTGATCTAGCATTTACTCTTTTTGATTGAGTATTGAGTAAGTTATGAGTTCTTGAAGTATGGCTGAAATGCTGGAAATTATGAGCAGGATCAAAACAGGATTTTCGAGTAGCTACTGATATAAGGGGAATTCTGAAGAAACCATACGTTTTTAGATCTTGTACTCTGAATATGAATTGTAGGGGACTGTAAAATGAAGAGTTTGCCATAAATTTAGTTTTATTTGGTTAAGAATTGAGGAAATTATGATCAATCAAAAATTGGTATGAATATATGTATGTTTAGATAATGCTTGCTAAGGAGTATTATGAACATCATGAGTTTGGTTTGCAAGTGGCTATGGCAAAGACTACAAGCATGTTGACAACTAACCTAGGGAAACTTATTCTTTTCAGGACGGATAGAGTTGGGAAAAGCTTACAAGCCATTGTGAGCTAGTCGACTATAAACCGTGAGTGACAAAATGTCTTTAACAAAGTGTTATAAACTCTTGAGTTAAGCAAGATGCTTTTTATATGAATGAGCTACTTTTATGCAAGTATGATGTGTTGCATCCATGAACTTTATGTGTATGATTTGTAAGTTACTCTATGTTCCTCGTTTCGTAAATATGTCGAAAAGGTTTGACCGTTGAACACAGTTTAGTTAAAAAAATATATAACGATACCTAAGGACACTGAGACGGTATCGAGATAAACATGTAATGATACCTAAGGACATTGAGACGGTATCGAGATAAACATGTAATGATACCTAAGGACATGGAGACGGTATCGAGATGAGAATGTAACGATACCTAAGGACACGGAGACGGTATCGAAATGAGTTTATGTGGCGGTACCTAAGGACCTTGAGACGGTATCGAGATAATTGGGATCCTGATATATGAGGACTTCGGTGACGTATCGGGATAGCCCTAAACAAATGTATAGGTGTAATTGATATATATGGATGTGTATGTGTTAGCTCTAAATGTACGCATGATAGTAATGTAATTACGACGTTGAGAGTGTTGAGCTTACTCCACCTCAACTAAGGAGTTAAGAATGTTATGTGCGAATGAGTATTATGTTTTTAGTTGAATAAACGCTGGTAAACTAAGTTTTGAGATGTTTTATATAAAGAATTCCATTTATGCTAGACAAGCACGTTTTTAGTGGAAATGTTTTATGCCTGTCACTCACTAGACATACGTCTAACATTTTCTTTTAAATGTTTTCTTACTTCCCAGGTAGCGTACGGTATCCAGGAGCTTGACCTACCCTCGCAAAGTCCTTGCTGCGGTTCCTCTCTTAGTTGTAAATATTAGTCTCTTTTTGTGTTGACTAGCATATAATAGAGAGGGAAAGGATTGAAACTAGGAAAGTATGGTTGTATAAACAATAGTGGGTATGGTTGTATAAATGATAGTGTAACCACTATTTGTATGTATTTAAATGTTGTTTGCGTATATAGGTGATGTATGTGATTCACGCTCTTTTCCTAGGTCTAAGAGGGTGATCTAGGGAGAGGGTGTGACAACACGAGCCCCGAGTGGATGAGATATGTACACCAAGTTGGGTGATAAGTCTGTGTGACGTCGTGTCCTATCTAACGAGCTGTAGTGAGTTATGTATACCAATCTGTGTGATAGGTTTGTGTAATCTCGTGCCAAAACCCATGGGTTATTTTGGTGCTTAAGTGTTGTGCATTGATGGTCTGTATGATGAGTTTGTGTGACGCAAGTGTCTCAACACTTAAGTACTTGCTTTGTTTATTATGTGGGCGTCATACACGTTTGCACGTCTTTGTGACACAAATGTATATGGTGGACCTCGTCGAGGGTCACTAAAACTCATTCTTTTTATTTTTCTTTTTCTCGAGACGTACGAGGCAGTTGAAAGGACACTGCTGTATAAGCCGAAAACTGGTTTTGTTAGGCTTTTCCATTCTGGTTTTTGTCCAGTTGTTTGAGCATTTGGAAGTAGAAGGTTTAGCCTTGTAATGTGTCAAATGTTAGTTTTAAAATTCTACTTGGTTCTAAACTTTTGTTTAGGATCCCGAGCAAACTTTAACATTTCATTTTATTAAGAAAATTGTAAGTTTTTGTTGTTTTATCTCTAATTTCAATTAACTGTTTGGCTGTTACATGCATAGTAACACCCTTAGAAAAGTCGGGTTGTTTACATTTTAATTACTTCATATTTGTATTTACTTTTTATTTTTATAATTCTTGTATAAATAAATATCATATGTACACTTCATAGCAAGTTACATCACATCTTTCTCTTTTCTATTCTTTTAAGAGCAATTACCCAAAATAGAATTGCTTCAAGCTGAACACATTTAATTATGTAGTTCTTATGATTGAGCAAATAAAAATGAAGGTGTAACTTGTTGGTATAGGTAGTAACATTCAATTCTCTTAAACATTTCTTAACCATAATTTTATATCCTAAGGATCTATCTCATTCGAATGTGATATCGATTCATTCATGTACTCCTCCTAAACTCGAACGTTACATGAGCTTAACTTCTTAGTGCAAAGTCGTTTGAGTTATAATTGTAGCATCTCACCCCGCCATTGGGCCGATCTCGTCAAGCTTGACACTAAAAAGTAAAGGCCCAAGTTCGACTTAGTCTTTAATAGTCAAGCCCATGACCTAACCCTTGGATTTGGCTCATTTGATCAAAGTTTAGCCCAAGCTTGATTGGGTTTGGGTCAACCCATTGGATTAGCCCATTGAATGTAATTAGTGTATGTATATGAGTGATTTTAAAATTTGAGCTTAATCACTTTTATCATTCTAAAACACGATTTCAATAACTTAAAATTAATTCAATATTAAATTTTACACTTTTAAATGCAATATTCATATCATAAAACTAATTTTGAAGGATTGAAAATATGTTTCATAATGATTTTGGAAATGACAAAGTAATTTTAACTACTTTAGAATCACTTCAAAACATAACCTAACATAGTTGTTAAAATTGGTTGTGATTCTTATGATTTGTTAAAACCATCATAAATAGTTCTATAGTAGGGATCATTGATGAGGTTTTTATCAAACCATAGGGACTAGTTTTGTGATTTTTTTAACCATCGGAACTAAATTCTAATTTTTAAAGTCATAAAGACTAAACTCTAACTTCCTCCAAATTATAGAGACCAAAAATACAATTAACCTATAATCTATCTAAAATAAAAATGGACAATCTTTGAAAAGTGATAGGGCAGGAACCTGTTGCAGGTTCCTGACCATCAAATACATTTATAATTACTGATCATTACAACTATTAACTACTAATGGGTAGTATAAGCAAGCACAAGATTTGTTTTCTGAGCCAATTTCCTAATTAAAGTGATAAATGGAGGGTTTGTGTGGATAGAGAAAAAAGTGCAAAAACTAAACAAAGAGGGCAAATGTAACCTTAATTTGGACTATCTAGTCTGGTGAGTAGGTGGTGCACTTCGATATTTGAATCTCAAAATTAAACATCCATTAGATTAGCATGCACAAAACGACTTACTCAAGTCAACCAACACGTTAGCTTAGCAGACTGCCAACTTGTTAGAAAACTCGAACAAGTGCTCTAACCATTAATCAAAACTAAAGTCCTAATTAAACTAAATACTTTTATTCTATTGGGTTCCATAGCGTCCATATAACACTCAAACATTCACAAAGATTAATGGTTTTACTGAACAGTTAATAACCTGGATAGCCTAATTTGATTAACTGATTTATATTTGAACCTAAGTTGAGCATACATAAAAAAAAAAATTATGGATAGCCTATATCTCTAATATATATGATTCAATCTTGCTACTTGGGTGATTAAAGCGAGACGAAACATGGGGATAATGTTCAAGCCAAAATTTATAGCTAAAGACATGCATCAGTGTCTATCACTACTACAAATTTTGATATAGACTACAATCATATAACCATAGTTTATTCGATTAGACTACGGTTTTGCGACCATGGTTTAATCCCTATAGTATAGACCATCGCTAACTTCAACCATGATAGACCATGTGACTAACGTCAACCATGGTATATATGGCCATAGACCATGATTAACATTAGTTGTGGTTTATAATAGCATCAACTTGTGGTCATTGTTGATAAATTATGGGAAACGAAAATTATAGTCTATACCAATAAACTATAAAAAAAATCATTAGCCATGGTCTATCGCCATAGACTATGATTTACCTCAATCATAATCTATACTAATAGACTACAATTAACATCCTTTGTGGTCGATTAGTATGGACGTCGTTGCATTACCATGGTCTGTTTGCAATAGATCACTATTAAACCTCAATCATTGGTAATTACAATGTTAGATTATACAACTTTCGTTCACTCATATTGTATGTAGTAACAAAATGATCACCATTCATTTATCTATGGATTATTTATTTTCTTTTGGAATTTTAACTAAAATTCGAATCAAACCAATTAATTGTAACATCAATTTATACACACACATGTTCAACTTTAATAAACTAAAATCCATTCGAACTTTTATACATAAATGAAATGTAAAAATAAGCATAGTTGAAGAAAGCGTCCCCACTCATTGTATAATTCATCAATCACAACTTGATCATGACTTTTTTTCTTGATAAACGAAAAAAGAAGGAAAAATAAAAGATAAAAAGAAGATAAATGTCACGTTAAATTCTCGACCGTCGTTATTCTCATCTTCTAAATCACAGAAATTCAAGAGTAGTGGATTGATTAGAGTAACCTAAAAATAATGATTAAGAGTAAAATTATAAACACTTATTTTGATCTCCTTCCAATTATGCAAATAGAAATCTAGTATATTCAACTACAATTTTTCATCGTCAACGACAATCCCAAAATATTAAATTTAAGATAACATGTCAATTCAAATAAGAAGGGATATAGTTATAACAGAGAAAAAAAAAACTTTCAAATGTATATAGCATTCTAATTCAAAGTTAAATATATTATATTCTAATTTTAATTTAAGCTCGCACTCAAGGGAGCCTAAGTGACCATTCACTAAGTCCAGTTATTTGTTTGTCACTGTAATTGTCATCATTTTACAGATAAGTACAACGTTGTAATCATTTGACTTTATATTAGTGAAATTATATTTCCTTTACATACTGTCCCCAAGACGTAGGTAATATATTTCACCAAAATAAGTTACCTAACTCTACATTCTATTCATGCTTTAATTTTTTTTTTAATTAAAATTTTTAGAGATCTCGAACTAAAGTTTTGTTATGATAATGTTTTATATATTTAGAAATTTTTTATTTTATATTTTAAATGGTCAACTATAGCTTTAGTTTTGAAACTGCATACATATAGTAATGATCTAATTAGAGATCTCCAAAGGTTAGTCTGTTATGCTAGGAATCAGCAGCTGCTAGGTTTTTCCGCGTTTTTTTTTTTTGCCTTGATCTTGTCCGTGATTCGTGGGTGTAAAAGAATCTCCTTCATGCGTTTAACTTATGGTTGTGTTGCTTCCCTGGTTACCTTGCAGAAACCCTCATTAGATAATAAATTGCATAATGTAGTGAAGGCACAAATGCAATCTTTTACTTAATTACTTTTAATACAAACATATTTCCTTAATTTAAGCCGCCATAACTTGCAGGACATGGAAAACAAATATGAGAATTCTTCCTTAAAGGACCAGTCAAAAGTAAAATGCATGTCAAAGATAAAAATAAAAAGGTTTAAATCTTATTTTGTTTACTGAACTTTGAATAATGTTCTATTTTGATTCCTAAACTTTTAAAAATGTCTGTTTTAGTCCCTCAACTTTAAATATTGTTTTATTTTGGTCCCTGAACTTTTAAAAAATGCTTATTTTAGTTCCTACTATATTAAGATTTTGTCAACTTTTTAACAAAATGGCTAGGTGACTTATATTTTTGAATGACTAGGCTACCAAATAAGTTTGTTACGCTAAAAATCTAAAGATTCAATTTTAAGGTGGCAAAGTGGGAGAATTTAAAAGACATTTTTAGTTCAAAATTTTGGTCGGACATGTTGGTTGTTGGCATTTTACTTCACATTCATTTTGCTCAATACATGTAGAGCCTAGTCATCTAAAAATACAAGCTCCCTCACATTTTTATTGAAGAGTTAACATAATTTTAATACTAGGGACTAAAATAAACACTTTTTAAAAGTGTAGGGACTAAAATGAACATTTTTAAAAGTTTAGGAACCAAAATAGAACAAGATTCAAAATTTAGGGACTAAAATAGGATTTAAACCAAATAAAAACAACTAGAGTATAAAAAAACAACAGATTAAGTGATAAATCTCGATGCTTAGAAGAAATTTACACATTCAAAGGGTTTCCTCTCTAGCTCAATTCAACCCTTTCTCGAGAAGAATTGAGCCTAACAATCCTCTCATTAGGTAAAAAGGAATTAAAAATGTTAGAGGTCTGAGTAAGATTCGTTTTTGACACAAGGGTTGAACTTGTTGAGTAAAAAGTTGTGCATTTCTTATAGGGTTTGAAGCTTGAGAGTGCCTTTTATAGCCTTCAATTCAATTAAGTGGATGATGCAGACTGAAATGGGGCTGCATTTTGGTTGAAAAATAGTAATTTTCAGGCACGAGCGCAAAAACAAATTAATTCATTCAAAATTTAATTACCCTTTTTGCATGCAAATACACCAAATAATCACAAGACAAACTGATGCATGTGTTTTTCCTTGCTATTTTGACCATGAATGGACCAATTACTTGTAATTATTATATTTCATCAAAACATAAATGTTTGCAAATAAATAAGCTAAGAGGGAAATGTTAGTAAAACTACTATTTGACAATAGTGAACTTAAAATTTGAATACTTTGTGCTAACATTGTTGGTACATTATAGATTCCAAAGTTACAAATGATTTTTCATTGGTATCATTCATTCTAAAGAGAAGTAAAACTTGATGCATTTGAGTTGGAAAACATCATGAGACCGAGACAAAAGCAATAGAAATATATGAAGAAGACGAGTGCGAAAGCATAAGCGAGAGAGAAAACCATGTGAGAAATACTTGGTATAGATAAAAATGAGAGAAAATCTAAGGATGGGAGTCTGGAAAATTGTGAGGTAAAAACTTTCTTGATTTTAGAACAAAGCATTCAAGACCATTTTAAAAAGAGAAGAGAGACAGAGTTTGTTTTCTAACACTTAGTTTCAATGAAGTTTGTTTCTTTTTTTTTTTTTTTTTTTAGATTGTTAAGTATTGACTATGACACGAAGCTCAACGGTTGAATGAAAGTTGGAAGGAGCAAAATACTTTTTGAAAGAGATGGATGAAGAGCGATTTCCGCAAGTGCACGGGTCAAGTTATAATATAAAACGGTTAAGACCGAGTATCGTTCCACTGAGAATTATTGTACGATTTAATTACTAAGCTATTCAAGAATTAATCAACTTTATCTAAAGAATCGAATTCGAGTTTGTATTGAATTGGAAAGCAAGTAAAGAGAGTAAAGACAAGTGAAAATAAAGAGATAAAGTGTTCTAGGGTGTCAATTTCATTAATTATTTCGTTAAGTCATATTTTAGGTTTTCATGGAATTATGTACAAAAAATATGTTTGTCTAGAAACTAATATCCGGATTATTTTCTCTAAAAACAACCATTTCTCATGCAACCTAATTGATTACTAATTTCTTGAAACCAAGTTAAGAAACATAGCATTAAACATAATCATTAACAACTTTCTATATCAGTCTAGCTATTTTCATGAAAGATTCACTGCAACAAATTAGGCCTTCAGTGTCGGTCCAAAAAATTGGACACGGATCTTTAATGTCAGGCCAAGTGAAAAAAATGGATCTTTAATGTCGGTTTTAGACTGACATTAAAAATACATTAAAACAGATCTTTAATGTCGGTTTTCGACTGACATTAAAGATCCTCCAAAAAAATTTCCAAACTTAATTTTCTTTTTAAGATCCAAAATGTTGTCTCTCTCACACACTCCAGCCGTCGCCGTCTCCGTCGAGCCAAGCAGCAGTGGGCCGTTGTGCAGCAGTCGCGTGGAGTCCTGCAGTCACGTGGAGCGCCGCCGCTGCCGTGCATGGAGCAGTCTCGTCGTTGCCGTCGCGTGGAGCTGCGCTGCAGCATTCTCGTCCAGCCGCCGATCTGTCCAGCTCATCTCGGATCTCACAGATCTAGTCTAGATCTGAGAGATTTGCCCACGTTCTTGTGTGTTTCAGCAACAAATTGTCATCGTCTAGATCTATAGGTACATTTCTCCATTGCTCCCCTTAGTTTACTTAATTTACTTGTTCTTCTCTGAAAAAATTTCTTTATGATAGTATTATATATTGAACTTCATCTCACTTTGCGTAAAGAAGTTTTCTTCCTTTGTGTGTTTGTGTGGTGGAAACGATGTAAAAGAACAAAATTTGGGTGAGTTATTGAACATTATCTCACACTTTCTTCTTTATATTTTCATGGAAACGACAACAATTCGTGTTAATTAGCTGTGTTTTTTTGGCAAATCATATGTGTACTGTTGGTCAAGAAATCATTTACTACCATTTTAATAAAAATTAAAGTTAGGCCTTTTCTTTTTTTGTCCCAAATTGTGTTCCGATGATTCAACTCCATAATATAAGTTAGGCCTTTTCAATGTGTTTGTTCAAACCATAAGTGCTCAAACTTAACAACCATATGAAAGATACTAAGAACCATATGAACTTTGATTCTTTCTGCTGCCTTACTTTCCATTTATTCATAACCTTGGACTGTAATCCAACCTTTATTCTTCTTGTGAGTGTTGATTCAATAAATGGACATTGTTGGGCTGGAAAATAACTTAAAACAGCACCAAAACACATGAAAAACAGATTAGCAATGAACTTGCGGACAAAAAACTGCACAAATGTTATTTTACCACTGCTGTATTTTTAGTTAGTTGCTGTTTTTTTTTTTCAGTTTGTAGTTTGGTTAACCCTACTTTTTGCTTGAAATTTCTAAATTATATCATATTCAATGTCTTAGCATAGTTCCTTGCTGGGATTGGACTTCCAGTGTCCTAAAGTATGGTTTAAGAAAGAGTTAAAATAATTGGAATAAGCTAGGTAATTGGAATATGATGGGTTGCACCAATTTCAGGATGAACGGAGGTTGGAGAAGCCTACGACCCGAATAACTCTCGCCTTTGACTCTCGCCCTTGAAGTATACCCACAAACGTTCTTATAGAAACACAATGAAGAACACGACACTTCGATCATTTGGACAAATATTGAACACTTTTAGTATAATAAGCATGCGCCACATGCTTGGATGACGCTCGGCATACCTTGAGTTTTGGCATTGGAGCTTCATGCCTTTAGAATATCAAAGGTAAGATTTGAAAAAATAAATTAGTCTGACATTTTTATTGTGTTGAGATTATTAGTTTCTTAATATTACTTGTTTGTTTGTTGTTTTTAGATTACATGGTTCAAAAGCTAGATTGAGTAGAGCACAATTTCTCTTTCGTCCCCTTATTATTATTATTACTTTGCTTACTTGCAAGGAAGATCTCTCACCTTGTCCTTTCCTTATTAAGACCTTTCTTTAGCACCTTGTGGTATGATTTGTTAATTAATCTTAGACGTGTTTTCCCTTTCTTTCTAGTTAAACCTTAGCTTTACACTGTAAATCTTTTATCATTTATCTGTTTTTGTAAGTCCCTGTTAAGAGTTTGTTGTTGTCTCCCCGTGAGTGATACTGATACTGATGAATTATTGATTCTTTTTTGGTATTGTGTCGCTTGATTGCTTTACTTGAACTAATTTATTGCTTATTACAATAGTTAGATTTTATATCAAATAGTCACTTATGTGCTTTCTTTTGATTCATACAGAAATGTGGGAAACTCTCCAAAGAAAAAATAAAATGTGGGAAACTTATATCATAGATCTTTTGATAACAGTTAACTTATATCATAGATCTTTGGTCTTGTTTTATGTATATGTATACAAATGTGGGAAACTCTCCAAAGAAAAAATAAAATGTGTGGATTGTTTGGACAGTTAGTGTTAAAAACCAAGCAAAGTTTTTTACAGCATTCCCAACAGGTTAGCTTGGTTCTTATCATCATCGAGGTACTTTAATTTCCTTTTTCCTCTTTTCTCTAACACTTTTTCCTTCTTAGAAGAAGAAAGAAAAAAATCGTAAAAATTTATTTTTTCTCTCGACAGAGACGGGAAGCATCAATAGTTGTTCTCTTATATGTAGGTTCGTCTGAAACAAAATGAAGTTTGGTTGTCAGAATATTATCTTTTTTGCACACAATAATTGAAAATTGGTGCACTGTTACTCATGTCTTTTTTTATGTATGAAATAGTACATGCTCTTCATTTAGTTAATTTCTACTTTTTATTAATAGGATTCTGGATGTTAGGTCTTTAAATTCTAGGAACTATTTTGGCTTAGAACTAAATTAGAGTGTTTTTGAATTGTCCTTAACACTTGTAGACTAGTTTTGGACTCTTCAAACTCGTTCCAGTAAAGACCCTAGCCTTTTTGGTAAGATATTTAGGTCGTAATGTTTTGTTTAGACTTTTCAGTTTTATATTAAGTGTTGTAATTTAGTTTATAACCTTTGGAGCTCTATTTGTACCTAGATAAGTTTTAATTTAGAGCTTTCTTTGATATATTCTTAATATTTTCAATTTTATATACTTAAGTAAGTATATCTTCTTTGCAGATTTTTTTGGGATAAGACCCTCCAGACAACCAACTCTCTTGATCTTTAGACTTTAGAGCTCTATGTAATATTTGATCATTGTAACTTGGTGATAGGTTACTTAGTTATTATATACACTCCGTATTTTATAATTAAAGATCATAACTCGTCTTATATTTAAACTTTTGTTTATCTCTGTAAATTGAATGTAGGTCGTGGTTTGATGGATAGTCATATTACTTTTGTTGGAGTAAATTAAATTAATTGTTGTATTTGCTGAAAGTTAAGTTATCGTGTATATAAATATCATATTACTTTTATCATATGCATAGAAATATTAATTTTGTTAGTCAGCCATGTATGCAACCAATATTTTTTTTTTTAATTTTTTAATAAAGAAATGATGACGGACATTGCCTTTCACAAAAAATTAATATTTAATGACGGGTAAATACATTTAATGTCGGTCGGGCTACCGGCATTGAGGGTGTTAGTGTTCAATGTCGGTCATCTATAATGTCGATCGAGAACTGACATTAAAGACATCAATAATGTCGGTCGCAAACCGACATTGAACATCTTTAATAATACGTTCTTCGATGTCGGTCGCTTGACTGACACCGTACCCCTACAATGTTAGTTTTCGACTGACATTATAGCTCATTTTTGTTGTAGTAATTAATAAAGATTGAATGTCATAGATACAATTAGACATACAATTACTCAATCATACATCTAATCTAACAGTCATTGATGATCAATCAATAAAGAATGAAGCACAATAACATTGAAAAAATATATCATTCAACAATATCCATGAAAAACACTTAAACATTAACTTAAATCCATAATTAAATCCTCCAACACCCTAAAAATAAGAGTTTAACCACACATAGCCATCAAATACATATTATTATATGAGTTCTCAAGCATAAGAGTAAATATAAAGAGAAAACCTAGGAAGAAGAACTCTCGAATTGCTTCACGATGTTGAATTCCTTCCATCTCCATTTGGTTGGTACCTCGAGATCTTGAACGACCTCCAACTCTTCTCTAATCAATTTCCTCTCTTTTTTATAGCAAGCTCACACTTTTAGGCTATAATATTTCGTGATTAAGGTTGCTAAAACACCTCCCAATTTATAGAATTTTTCAAACTTGCAGCCCAAGAACTTTCCAATTTTGCCACAATTTTAATTTTGGAAAGGCATCGTCGCGATGCTTTTGCCAATTTACACAGTGGTACACTCTGATGAGTGTAACTGCGCTTCCCTGTGTACCAGAAACTATTGCTCTTGGATCTAGAGCGTAAAGGGGCAGTGAGCGACGCTCTAGCGTTACGCCGCCCTGTTTTCTAAGGTTTTTGACATGTTTTCATCCGATTTTGGCTCGATTTTGTTCCTTTAGCTTCCAAAACTCATTTTCTTCATTAATTATCTAAAAACCACTGGCAAACATATTAAATCTACTAAAAATACTTCTAATTAAAGAGTAATTAACTCACAATTTTTGTGTGTTTCACCACCCCAAACTTAGAAATTTGCTAGTCCCGAGCAAACATAAAACAAAACCATAGGAAAATTAAAAAAAAGTGTGTCATTGACTCATGCTTTAGAGAATAACATAATAAGAACTTAAGTAGAAACATTCACACATATCTATATTATTATAAACATTCATGGTCAAATCTTGTCATCTCCCATGTATGTTTGTGCAAGACTCTTTTAATTCAAAACCCTAGAACTCAAATTAGGATTTAAGAGAGCTTTTCTAGTTTTCCTCCTACCCTAGCTCATGGACCAATCATTAAGAATCCATACATTTTAAGAAAGTAATATGTCCATTAACGTGCCTTAATTATCAATTTTCAACAGTCGTTTTAAACTTGCATTCTTTTACCTAGGGGCACTAGCTTTCACACATTCACTATAGGGACTCATGCCCAGTCAATTCCCAGGCGTCCTAACTGATCAAAGCAACGACAACTCTTTTTACCCTCATCCATGCATATACATTAAAAGTTGAATCACAATTCGTATTAAGTAAAAGATATTCAAATAAGCTCATTAAAACAAGTGTACACTTTTTCTTTTCTTTTCAAAGGCAAAAACAATCTTTTCTTTCCTCTTAGTCTAACATTACAAACTATCACGCACTTCAACTCTTTAACCGGTTGGATATTTCGAGGTGACAACCAAATACACTCAAAATCCTTTTATAAGTTAAAGTTTCTAAATTAAAGTGACTACGTGCTCAAAATATGAGAGATTCAAATAGGGACTTCAATAGATCATAACTTAAGATAATGCTATCCTATTTCCACAATAAGTCATCCATCATGCATATTCAAGTCTCATCATAGTCAATCAACATCAAAAGCACACAATCATGAACTATTTTCATCATCATTTAAGATTAAAAATCGAAAATATTTCTTCAAAATTTGAACTTTTCAACTCACATTAACATGCATAAAGAATCATTAAAACCATCTTAGCATACATAAAAGGATAAAACCAAATAACAGTATGAAAGACGCCTTCCACCCCAAACTTAAAATTATGCATTGTCCTCAATGCATGAAAGAGAAAAAAGTACAAGTCTGGGAGTGAGTGGGAGTCCACCAAACATGATTGGCAAATTGAGTACTTTTCTCAATATAATATTCTTGAAAAACTTTGAAGCCATATGAGTGGCTCCCTACAAATTAAAATAAATCAAACATGCTAAAAATAAGGAAAACAATAAACTTTGGTTGTCTCCCAAGAAGCGCTTAGTTTAACGTCTTTTAGTTAGACGGGGCTCACATGTCACGTTGGATCCCAGGGTGGTTTTGCTACTCCATTCAATGAGCACTCTGAAATCTTAAGTTTTTGCCCACACGGACACTCACAAGAATAATCATTCATAGTAATCTTTCTCGTCATCAAATCATTGTCAATTAATTCTGTTGGGTTTATGTCCTAAAACTCGTAGTTTGTAAACACTAAACATGCATTCTATTTTCAATAAAGTTGTTATCGAGGTTATTCATTAAACTTGTTGAATAAAAGTGGATTGTTGTTAATATAACTCTAAATCAAATAAACTAAAGAATTCATGACTATAGTATGAATACTTGAACGATATGTGGTGACATAAAAGTGGATCAAGTTTTAGTAAATAGCCAAAATGGTCTATAGTATAGGAATTAAGTTGGGTACCTTTCCTGGGGACACTATTGAATGCGGTCCACTTTGTATTTGATACAAACGACGTGATCCTGAATGGTTCATGTGGAGACATTTGAGTGGGGGCATTCTATGCAATGAGTTTGCATAAGACCGGACCATGAAATAGTCACTATTACTTTATAACGTCGTTTACTGTTAAGACTGACTATTTCAACTAGATGACCTAGGTAACTCGATCTTAATCCTGAGTTAACTATGAACTCATGTTTATTCGGGATTATCCTTAGATCTAGATCGGTGAGAGTGGCTCGAGTACACCGACTCAATAAGCCTCCCATTTCAGAGATAAGACCGAGTAGATAGCTGGGGACGTAGTCCTGCGAGACGGAATTTACTCCTACCCGACTTAGGGTTAGTAGATATGTTGTTCCCTTAAGTACTGACTCCAAGTCTTGAACAAGGGGCCCCACCCTCTCATTGGCCCGAGAGGGACTCGATTTAGTGATAGGATCACAAACCAATTGTTCATTATATGATCAGGGGGACTTAAGGAACAAGATGTATTCATAGGGGTAAAACGGTAATTTTGACGTAGCTGTGATTACGGACAACCTGTGAAGGATCGACTTACTAATTATGGTTATATCAAGTGGACAAAAATATATCTACAGTAAGGATAATGCAACTATGGGCTTTAGTGGAGTGTCCCGTTAATTAATGACTGTTTGTTAACTAGGTTAAAGAGTTTGACCGGTTATACTCAAATCGTTAGAGCTCATAATTTGTAGGTCCATTAGGTCCCTCTACTAGCTCGTAAATGGATAAAACCTTAGATAGTGTGGTGAATGAGTTTGAAACGTTCAAATTTGGCTCCGGGAATAAACGTTGGATATACCATATGTCTAAAGTATTAATGTTTAATTACGAATTAAACGGACAAAGAGAGTTGAAAATAATATTTCAATATGATTTACATATTAATTATATGAATAGGTATTTATATTATTTTTCTTTGGGAAAACCGGGATTAGTGGGAAAATAATATTATTTTATTATTTGATATTAAAATAGTATTATAATTAATTTTATATTTAATTAATTGATTTTTGAAATTTAAAATCAAATTAAAATTGATTTTAAAAACCAATTTAAAAGCCAGTCTTAAATTGAATTTAAAATTCAATTTTAAATTGAATTTCAAGTTTAGATTTTCCCACTAACTAATCTAGTAACTTAGTTGTAAATCCCTTAATTAGCCACACAAATTGAACAAATTTGTTGTCAATTTGATATGCAATTGGATTGCATGTTAATCCTTGATAAATAAGGATGAAATTAGTTGATTAAAGGGTTGAGAAATTAGCCCAATTAATGGTTAATTTGGTTAAATTTTTCATAAGAACACCAAGAACACTATATCTCTTTATCATCTAATTCTCTATCAAATTCATCCCACTTTTGGATCCCACCATCCAATCTAAAGCCAGAGAATAGTAGAGAAGACTCTTATGGTGGTCTATAAGCAATTAGTATTCATTTTCATCAAGAAATAATGGAGAATTTAGAGCTTTAAGGGTAAGTGTTCATGAAACTCAACTTTTTCCCTTTTGATTTCATGTTTTATCCTCAAAATTGAGCATCTTAGAGTGAAATTCGATCAAATTATTTTTCGCTGCATGCTCGTACATCCTTCAATTGGTATCAGAGCATGTTAATTGCACTCAATTTCCTTTATGTGCTTGAGATGCCAAAAACCACGTATGATAAGAGTTAGAATATCATAAGAGTTAGTATAAGTGTTTAGAATAATTGAAAAAAGCAAATTCTAAACATGCATACTATTGAAAAAAAACGACATTCTATAGCATGTTTAGAATATCATAAGAGTTAGTATAAGTGTTATATTAATTTATGATATGTATGCGAATGTATGTTATAAATTTTGAATGTCGTTTTTTTTATAACTGTTATAGAATTAATTAGACATTTAAAATCTATAACAAAGATAAATTGTATGCTCACTTAGGAAAAACTAATGCAACTCAAATCAATCTAGTTTAATAGTTAAATTAGGTCGATTTCTTGTCAGACTTAGTTTACGAGAGTCACCCGACAAGATCTTGTCTAAGGCTGGAGGTATTCAAGTTGATGGTTGACGGAACACCTCCTATCTGGGGATCGAGTTGGCGTCTGAATTAAGTTAGCTCGGTTTTATGAGCATGCGTGAGCAGTGTGAGGTAATAAATGGTTATCACTTAGACATTGTAGGTTAATATTCAGTATAAATGTTATGCTTGGATTAATCACCTAAACTTAGGTTATGTTTTGATAGCCGAAATATACCTAGGTAAAAGTATACCCAAACTATTTAGAACACTTCAGTGGGAGAAAATGGTATATACGGTATATTGTTTTTAGCTCTCACAACTCTACGAGTTCAATCCATGAGATTGATTCAGTGCTTCGTGTCTCTTTTACCATACTGTTCCATTCGAAAAGTGTTTGCATGAGTCAATAACAAGGTGAATAAGGGAAGTAGTTCGTAGTAAGTGAGTGAAGGGTGTGTGTCAACACATCCTACAGTCTCTTCTATTAGGTTACAACGTGAGATTCCTATGTTGCACCTACTTAGCATAATAATAGGCGCTTATCCAGTCGGAGGGTTTGTAACATGAGATTCGAAACACTGTGAACTCCATAAATGGGTAGGGTTTCTTAGGTCTGTTTTCAAGCATTTGTCTTTCCCTCGAGAGCATGTTTGATTCCGATCTATGAAATCTGAAAGTGGAGGGTCTACTCTTACGAGATTTACTAAAGTGTTAGAAAAATTCTTGACCAAATAAACGATAATTAAATACTATAGGAATAAGAGTTATTCTGGCATAAGTATTTAATCAAATAGTTTGGTTTAGTGAAGGAATAATTGACTGCCCCACGTTAGCAGTTTCTCTGACTCACTAAAGTATCGTTGCAAATTTAATAATGACGGGTAGATTATTAATTTACTAAAACTGATTGGTTTAAAAGAGTTATTCACTAATAGAATCTGTTTATTATTTCAACAATGACAAACACGATAATTCAATTGTTAGCCTTTAATAAGTTAAATGGTGATAATTACGCTACATGGAAATCAAACATTAATACGATACTGGTTATAGAAGACCTATGGTTTGTTTTAACGGAGGAGTGTCCTTTAGTTCCCCGCTCAATGGCTAGCCAAAATGTTCGGGAAGCCTATAGCCGGTGGTCCAAGGCAAATGAAAAGGCTTGGGCCTACATCTTGGTTGATATATCAAATATACTATAAAAAAAGCATGAGAAATGGTTACCACAAGGGAAATCATGGACTTACTAGGTGCGATGTTTGGACAATCGTCCTCCTCTCTCATGCATGATGCTTTGAAGTACGTTTACAACTACCAAATGAAAGAAGGATCCTTCGTGAGAAAGCATGTTTTGAACATGATGGTCCATTTCAATATCGCAGAAGTAAATGATGCCATAAATAAAAGAAGTTAGGTTACATTCATCATGGAATCTCTTCCGAAAAGTTTCCTAAAGTTTATAACTAACGCCATGATGAATAAGATAGAATATACTCTGACTTCTCTTCTTAACGAGCTCCAAGTTTATCAGTATTTATTAAAGAATAAAGGTACTGAAACAAAAGCAAATGTTGCTACTACTTCGAAAAAGTTCCTTAAGGGATCATCTTCAGGAACCAAACCAAGCCCTTCAAAATCTAAGATGAAGAAAAAAGGAAAATGGAAAACCAAAGCTACTGCAAAGAGAAAAAAAGGCAAGGGAAAAGCTCAAGTTGTAGACAAAGGAAAATGTTTCCACTACAACCAAGATGCACATTCGAAAAGAAATTGTCTGCAGTACCTAGTTGAGAAAGAGGGACAAGGTATATATGATTTACTAGTTACTGAAACATGCTTAGTGGAAAGTGACAACTTAACCTAGATATTGGATTCAGGGGCCACTAATCACATTTGTTCTTACTTTCAGGTAACCAGTTCCTGGAAACAGCTTCAAAATGGCGAGATCCTCTTAGCGTTGGATTAGGGGAGCTCATCTCGGCCAAGGCAGTGGGAGATATGAAGTTGTTTTTTAGAGATAGATTCATTTTGCTTGAAAATGTATTATATGTTACTAATTGTAGTAGGAATTTGATATCTATCTCTTATTTGCTTGAACATATGTATAAAGTAACTTTTGAAATTAATGAAGCGTTCATTAGTAAAAGAGGTATTCCAGTATGTTTTGCAAATTTAGAAAACAACTTATACAAGTTAAAACCGACCGAAGTTAATGCTGTTTATAATACTGAAATGTTTAAGATAACTGAAACTCAAAATAAAAGGCAACGAGTTTCTCAAAATATCTATCTTTGGCACTTAAGATTGGGTCATATAAATCTCAATAGGATTGGGAGATTGGTTAAGAGTGGACTCCTAAGTCAGTTAGAAGACAACCCTTTACCTCCATGTGAATCATGTCTTGAGGGTAAAATGACCAAAAGATCTTTTTTCTGAAAAAGGTCTTAGAGCTAAAGAACCCCTAGAACTCATACACTCGAATCTCTGTGATCCAGTGAATGTTAAGGCACGTGGAGTGTATGAATACTTCATCAGCTTCATTGATGATTATTCAAGGTATGGTTATATTTAACTAATGCATCACAAGTCTGAAGCTCTTGAAAAGTTCAAGGAGTATAAAGCTGAGGTTGAGAACCTCTTAGGTAAAACCATTAAGACACTTCGATCAGATCGAGGTGGAGAGTATATGGATTTGAGATTCCAAGACTATATGATAGAACATGAAATTCAATCACAACTCTCTACACCTGGTATGCCCCAGCAAAATGGTATATATGAAAAGAGAAACAAAACCCTATTAGATATGGTTCGATCGATGATGAACTATGCTCAGTTGCCAAGTTCGTTTTAGGGATATGCAGTAGAGACTGTGGTACATTTTGAACAATGTTTCTTCAAAAAGTGTTTCAGAAACACCTTCTGAGTTATGGAGAGGGATTAAAGGTAGTTTACTGTTGGGGTTGATGCCCTAAATCTCATGGTCTTGTATTTTGTAAACTTGTATTGTACAAACCAAATTGTTTATTTAATAAAATAATTGTTATTTTCTTTGACATTTAGTTTCACTAACCTAAAAACCAATAAATTAAGATCCTAGGTTATTAGTAGTAACTTAAACATGTATGTAGAGACATACAAATGGATCGTGTTTAAGTGATAACCTAAACGGTCTATAGTAGATGGATAAGGCTGGGTACCTTATCCTGGTAACACTACGGATACGGCCCACTTTGTGATTGTTACAAGTGTTGTAAAGTGTCACAAACGTTTAGATCCTAAATGTTCATGTGGAGACATATGAGTGGGGATATCTTACATATGTGAGAAATATATAAGACTGGACCATGAAATGATTAGTTCCCCGTATTAACATCGTTACTTAATGAGACTTACATTTCACTAGGATGATCATAGGTGACTCGACCTTAATGCTGAGTCAGTTGTGAACTCCTGCTTGTGAGGTCAATCTTTTAATTTGTATGGGTGAGAGTGGTCAGGTTCACCGACTCAATAAGCCTACCACTTTGAGGATTTGTCCAAGCAGACAGTTGGAAACTCAACTGTACAAGAACGAATTCATGTCTTATGAATTGCTCCCTTAAGAGCTGATATTGGGTCTTGAACAATGAGGCGCCTCACCCTCTCACTCGCCAGAGAGGGGTCTAGTTCATAGTTGGACTATGACTAAATTGTTCATTAGATGGCTCAGTGGTACTTAAGGAGTTAGAGGTAACACAGGGGTAAAATGGTAATTTGACCCAGTTGTTGTTACGAGCAATTTGTGAAGGGTCGACTCGCTGTTGATTGATTATATCTATGGACGTAGAAATATCTCTATAGTAAGAAGAGTGCAGCTGTCGATCTTTAGTGGAATGACTGACAGTTATTGAATGTTGATTAATTTAATTAAAAAGTTTAATTAATTAACCTCGTACCATTGGAGCTTCAAACTAATAGGTCTATTAGGTCTACTTGCTAGCTCATATCGGTTAAGATGACAGTCAGTTGTCTTGGTTTAATTTGAATTGTTCAAATTAAGTTAAGGGAATTAATTGTATGAGATACATTTAAATAATGTATATTGATACATTATAATATAAAGTTGATTTTTATATGAAATGTAAAAATTAAAATTTATAATATACATGAAAGAAATATTTGAATAAGATTCAAATTTTAAATATTATATGAATGAGATTCATATAAAACTATAGGTTAAAAATAATGTGAATATGATTCATATTAAACTATAGGTTAAAAATAATGTGAATATGATTCATATTAAACTATAGGTTATGTGAGAGAAATTGGTTAATTAGTAACTAATTATTATTATATATTAAATGAGATTTAATATATATATATAATATAATATAATTTATATTATTATTTTATTTAAATTAAATTAAAGAAAATAATAACTCCCATTTGGGAGTTATTATGAACATGGTGTGGAGTTTGTTTTTCTCCATAAATCCTCCCCACTAACTCTCTCCATAATTTCTCTCTAATGAAAAGATAACTTCTTCTTCTTCCTCCATTTAAATAGACAAATGGAGACCACTCTCCATGATTTTGATAACCTTGAGAATAGTGAGTGCTCCTTGGTGGTAGTGTCCTTATCCATTTGTAGAAGGATTTTGTGAAGAAGATTCATCAACGGTAAGCAACTTCTTCTTCCTTTAAGTTTTCTCTTCTTTAAATTGCATGCTAGTTTATCCTATATTTTTTTCTTTTTTATCTGTTTCTTTAAGTTTCATAATTGAGTAATTGAAACCACAATGCGATAAATCGCTTCCGCTTGGAATTCAATTCCTTCATTTACGTCACTTCAGATCTGGAGATGCCCGACACACGTGTTGGTGCAGAACCTTAAGAAATTGGAACGCCGTTCAAAATTATGCCTCTTTGTAGGATATCCCAAAGAAACGAAATGTGGTTTATTTTATGATCTTCAAGATGATAAAGTGCTTGTATCAACAAACACCATTTTTCTAGAGGAAGACCACATGAGAGATCATCAACCACACAACAAACTAATATTAAAAGAGATTTCCGAAGAAACTACAGATGAATCAACAAGAGTTTTTTTATCAAGCTGGTCATTCAACAAGAGTTGTTGATAGAATATTAGCACATTTTTTTAGTCTCATTCCTTTCAAGAGTTGAGAGAGCATCGACATAATGGGAGGGTTGTTCATCAGCCTGATCATTACATGGATTTAATTGAAATCCAACTCGTCATACTTGATGATGGGTTAGAGGATCTATTGACCTATAAGCAGGTAATGAATGACGTAGACCGAGATCAGTGGATCAAAGCAATGGACCTTGAAATAAAATTTTGTACTATAATTCAGTCTGGGAACTTGTAGACAAACTAAGTGAGGTAAAACTTATTGGTTGTAAATAGATCTACAAAAGGAAAAGAAATCATGCCGGTAAAGTACAGACTTTTAAGGCTCGACTTGTGGCAAAGAGTTATACCCACGTCGAGAGAGTGAACTATGAAGAAACTTTTTCTCCTATTGCCATGATAAAGTCGATTAGGATACTTTTATTCATTGCCACATTTTATGATTATGAAATTTGGCAAAAGATAGCTAGTCTGTATGGCTATCTTGAGGAAAGTATCTATATGACTCAACCATAGGGGTTTATAGAACAGGGTCAAGAGCGAAAGGTTTGCAAGTTTAAACGATCCATTTATGGGTTGAAACAAGCATCTCGATCCTGGAATATGAGATTTGATGCTGTGGTCAAATCTTATGGTTTTGGAAAGAACGTTGATGAACCTTGTGTATACAAGAAAATTATCATAGGTGACTTGACCTGAATCCTGAGTGGGTTGTGGACTCCTGCTTATGAGGACAATCCTTTGATCTGTATGGGTGAGAGTGGCTAGTTTCGCCGACTCAATAAGCCTACCATTTTGGGAATTCGTTTGATTTGGGAGCTGGAAATGCAACTATATCGGTGGACACAGAATTTATTTACAATGCGAAGAGTGCAGTTGTGGGTCTTTAATGGAATGACCAGTAGTTAATGAATATTGATTAATTTAATTAATTAATCTCATATCATTAGAGCTTCTAATCTGTAGGTCCATAAGATCACCTTGCTAGCTCATTAAAGGTTAAATTAGAATCAATTAATTTTGGATTAGTTTGAATTGTTCAAATTAATTAAGGAAATTAATTGTATAAGACACAATTAATATAATGTATATAGATACATTGGATCCATTATGAGGATTTTTGTTCTTAATCTATATTTCTCTTTACTTTTCTATGGTTCTAGAATGTATTTAAATCTCTGTGCTTAGATGTATGACAGACTTGATCAACCATCATGCATTCTTAGATTGCTAGAGGTTAGAGATGCTTTGTTCTTAATCTCAAAGGGGGCAAGCGTTAAAGCATGCTTGTGTGTGAATTTAGGTTGTTTAGAACGACCTTCTCGCAATATTGCATGATTAACTTATTTCAAGAACGAATTGTTTAGTGGGCTTTCTGGGTTATTAAATTGACTTATCTCGATTACTCTAATTTGTTCAATTGAAAGGATCAAACATGCACATAAAAGGGGAAAATAAGAGTTTTTAAAATACAACCTTTGTAACTCAAAAGTTTTTCAAATTTCTTGTCGATTCTTATCACAAACAGTTCGTGGACCACCACAAGAGTCTTCCCTACTATCCTCCAACCTTAGAACGGATTATGGGATCCAAATGTGTGATGAATTTTAAGGGAAAAAGAGAATTGAGGAAGTTTTGGGTCTATGGTGTTCTTGAGAATTTTCAGCAAACATCCAACCTTATTCCAACAAATTAAACTCATATAAATAGAGATCAATATGCAAAAAAGGATTAACCTCAATTTGACACCAAATTTAGAGAAGATTAAGTGGGATTTGTGGCATTCTATGGTGAACACACAAAAGTGGGATAAGTGTTTTACTGTTGATTAGTTATATCCGTGGACACAGAAATATATTTATAGTGCGAAGAGTGTAGCTGTGAGTCTTTAATAGAATGACCAACAGTTAATTAATATTGGTTAATTTAATTAATAAAGAGTTTAATTGATTAATATTGGTTAATATAACTAATAAAGAGTTTAATTAATTAATCTCATATCATTGGAGTTTCTATTCTGTAGGTCCATAAGGTCACCTTGCTAGTTCATTAAAAGTTAAATTATGATCAATTAATTTTGGATGAGTTTGAGTTTCTAAGAAAATTAATTGTATAAGATACAATTAATATAATGTATATAAATATATAATTGACATCGGCAAAAAAAACAGAGCCGAAACTTCCTTTTCGGAGAAGGGCACCACGAAACCAAAAGGAACCATGAGAGTTGTGGAAAGGTCCTCGATGGTTGTGGTTGTTGGGATTGGTCCTCTTTGCACATTTGAGAATGTCCCTTTTGACCTCGAAAAATTGGTGCCAATCAGGAGAGGATGGATTTGTAGAGAGCTTCTTTATTGGATGATTGATGAAAGATCATATTGGGTTTTGGAATTTCACACAAAGATCAATACACTCAAATTGGCGCAATATACCCAATGGAGTTCTCCGATTTTCTATTTTGGCGCCAAATAATCTACTTAGGGGTGTTAAAAAAACTCGATGACCCAAAAAATCTGATTAACCCAATCTAATTCCTATGGTTTGTGTTAGTTATCAACTCATTTGGGTTGGGCTGGATTCAAACAAATGAAAAATTTATGGGTTGGATTGGTTCATGGTTCACCTAAAATGACCTAAACTAATCCCAACTTATTATTGATTTTAAAAATTATATTATTTTTACTTATGATACAATTATTTTTACATATGTTTATTTTTATTTTATTTTATTTCGTAATTTTTTTGGGTTAATTTATTCTCTACCAACTCCTAAAAATAATTTTTGAGCACTTTAGGAAGAAAAGTTTTATATTATAAATTAAAATACAGTTATTAATCTTAATTGAGTATATGAGAATAATTAAATAAATTTTTTTATATATTAACATTTTACTTATTTCTAAAACAAAATATATTAATTTAATATCTAATATTAAATTAATATTTTTCCATAATCCCGAATTCTCGAAATTCAATTAAATACGAATCGTTATTCATATATTTGTATTTAAATCTCATTTAAATATTTTCAACTCTCCGTTACCGTTCAATTTAATATGTTAAGTATATCGACGCTTATTCCTTTAAAACGAATTTGAACAATTCAAATTCTTTCATCACATTGTCCTAAGGTTTAGTCCGAAGCTGAAGGACATACGCGCATGCAGCGAAAATTAATCTGATCGAATTTCACTCTAAGACGCTCAATTTTAAGAATAAATCATGCAATTAAAAGGGAAAAACTTGAGTTTTAAGAACACTTACCCTTGAATCTCTAAATTCTCCTTTATTTCTTGATGAAAATGAACATCATGTTTGTAAACCACCACAAGAGTCTTTTCTACTATTCTCTGGCCTTAAATTAGATGGTGGGATCCAAATTTGTGGTGAATTTGTGAGGAAAATGAGTCTAGAGAGAAGATGGAGCTCTTGAGAGATTTAAGCAAAATTAACCTTTAATTTGCAAAAATCTCAACCCCAAATTCAGCTAAAACCATCCTTATTTATCAAATAATAGTATGCAATCCAATTGCATATCAAATTGACAACAAATTTGTCCAATTTGTGTGGCTAATTGAGAGATTAACAACTAAGCTACTAGCTTAGTTAGTGGGAAGTTCCAAGATTTGAAATTCAATTCTAAATTGAATTTTAAATTGATTTTTAAAATTCAATTTTAATTTAAATTTTAAATTTCAAAAAATAAAATAATTAATTTAAAAAATGATTATAATATTATTTTAATATTAAATAATAAAATAATATTATTTTTCTCACTAATTTCAATTTTTTCAAAAAACCAATAGAATCCATATTCATATAATTTAATATTTAAATCAAATTTAAATATTATTTTTAACTCTCTTGTCCGTTTAATTCGTAATTAAATGTTTAATACGTCTAGACATATCACATATATCTAACGTCTATTCCCTAAGCAGATTTTGAACGTTTCAAAATTATTCACCACACTATCTAAGGTTTTATCCATTTATGAGCTAGTAGAGAAACTTAATCGACCTACAGATCATGAGCTCCAACGATTCAAGATTAACCGGCTAAACTATTTAACCTAGTTAATCAACATTCTTTAACTAATGGGACACTCCACTAAAGCCCGTAGCTGCACTATCCTCACTGTAGATATATTTCTGTCCATTTGATATAACCATAATTAGTAAGTCGATCCTTCACAGGTTGTCCGTAATCACAGCTAGGTCAAAACTATCGTTTTACCCCTGTGAATACATCTTGTTCCTCAAGTCTCACTGATCCTCTAATGAAAAATTGGTTTGTGATCTTATCACTAAAAACGAGTCCCTTTTGGGCCAATGAGAGGGTGTGGCCCCTTGTTGAAGACCTAAAGTCAGTACTTAAGGGAACAACCTATCTACTTACCCTAAGTCGGGTAGGAGTGAATTCTCTCTTGTAAGACTATGTCCCCAGCTATCTACTCGGTCTTACCCTTAAAATGGGAGGCTTATTGAGTCGGCGTACCTAAACCACTCTCACCCACGTAGATCTAAGGATAATCCCAAATAAATAGGAGTTCATAGTTAACTTAGGATTGAGATCGAGTTACCTTGGTCATCTAGATGAAATAGTCAGTAATTAAACGTAAACGGCGTTATAAAGTAGTAGTGACTATTTCATGGTTCGGTCTTATGCAAACTCATTGCATAGAACACCCTCACTCACATGTCTCCACATGAACGATTTAGGATCACATCGTTTGTATCAAATACAAAGTGGGCCGCATTCAATAGTATCCCCAAGATAAGGTATCCAACCTTATCCCTATACTATAGACCGTTTTGACTATTTACTCGAACTTGATCCACTTTTATGTTATTACATATAGTTTAAGTTTTCATACTAAAGTCATGGGTTCTTAGTTTATTGGATTTAGAGTTATATTAACAACAATTCACTTTATTCAATAGTACCTTTATTGAATAACCTCGACAACAACTTTATTGATAAATAGAATGCACATTAGTATTTACAAACTACGAGTTTTAGGACATAAAATCCAACAGAAGCTAGGAGGGGGACCTAATGAACCTCAGATCATGAGCTCCAATGATTCGTTAACTAACGGGACACTCCACTAAAGGCCGTAGCTTACTCTCCTCACTATAGATATATTTCTATCCACTTGATATAACCATGATTAGTAAGTCGATCCTTCATAGGTTGTTCGTAATTACAGCTGGGTTAAAATTACCATTTTCATAAGTTGTTCGTAATTACAGCTAGGTCAAAATTACCATTTTACCCCTACAACTACATCTTGTTTCTTAAGTCCCACTGATCCTCAAATGAACAATTGGTTTATGGTCCGACCACTAAACCGAGTCTCTCTTGAGCCAATGAGAGGGTGGGGCCCCTTTATCAAGTCTCGAAGTCAGCACTTAAGAGAACAACCTATCTACTAACCCTAGAAGCATGTAGGAGCGAATTCTTTCTTGCAGGACTATGTCCCGAGCTATCTATTCGGTCTTACCCCTAAAATGGGAGGCTTATTGAGCCGGTGAACTCGAGCCACTCTCAATAGACAGAAGTTCATAGTTAGCTCAAGATTAAGATCGAATTACCCAGATCATCGAATTGAAATAGTCAGTGTTAATAGTAAACGATGTTATAAAGTATTAGTAACTATTTTGTAGTCTGGTCTTTATGAAAACTCATTGCATAGGATGCCCCCACTCGCATATCTCCAAATGAATGATTCAGGATCTCATCGTCTATATCAAATACAAAGTGGATTGTATCCATAGTGTCCCAGGAGAAGGTACCCAGCCCTATCCCTATATGATAGACCATTTTGGCTATTTACTCAAACTGAATCCACTTTTATGTCTCCACATAAAGTTCAAACATTCGTTCTAATAGTCATGGGTTCTTAGTTTATTGGATTTAGAGTTACTTAACTGCACAATTCACTTTATTCAATAACAACTTCACTAAATAAACCTCAATAACATTTTATATAAATCCCAAAATGGACAACAAGTAGCCAATATTAGCACATACAAAAAATGATCAAAATTTGAACTATGTAAAAAACTGATGAAACTTGATTTCTAACAAGTACATGGGTCCATTTGAAGTAAAATTGAAGTTTTCTCCCAAAAAACTGAAAAACGATGAACTAGACTCAATTTTTTTCCTAGGTTCAAGCTAGTCGTTCAACGGTTTCTTTGATCTTTTTTTGTGAGATACACCTTCCTAATTCGGGAATTCTGGGGTCAAATTTTTGAATCCATATCCCTGGACAAGTTCCTGACACGCGTATATAAAATTTAAGTCGCGAAGGGTGTTCCTTAGGGAGGACAAAGACACGACCCAAAACAGACGACAAATGGCCAATACTAGCATATAAAAAAATGACTAAAATTTGAACTGTGTCAAAAAGTGATGAAACTTCATTTCTAACAAGTACATGGGTCCATTTGAAGGAAAGTTGAAGTTTGTCCCAAAACAATTTGAAAAACAATGACCCAAACTCAGTTTTTTTTTCTAGGTTCAAGCTAGTCGTTCAACGGTTTCTTTGATCTTTTTTTGTGTGATACACCTTTCTAATTCGGGGATTCTGGGGTTAAAATTTTGAATTCATATCCCTGGACAGGTTCCTGAAAAGCGTACATAAAATTTAAGTCGCGAAGGCTGCTTCTTAGGGAGGACAAAGACACGACCGAAAACAGACGAAAAATGACCAATATTAGCACATACCAAAAATGACCAATATTTGAACTGTGTCAAAAGCTGATGAAACTTCATTTCTAACAGGTACATAGGTCCATTTGAAGGAAAGTTGAAGTTTGTCCTAAAACAAACTGAAAAATGATGACCTATACTCAGTTTTTTTCCTAAGTTCAAGCTAGTCGTTCAACAGTTTCTTTGATCTTTTTTTGTGCGATACACCTTATTAATTCAGGGATTCTAGGGTCAAAATTTTGAATTCATACCCTATACAAGTTTATGACACACGTACATAAAATTTAAGTCGCAAAGGATGCTCCTTAGGGAAGATAAAGGCACGACCCAAAATGAACGACAAATGGCCAATATTAGCACATACAAAAAATGACCAAAATTTGAACTATGTCAAAAACTGATCAAACTTCAAATCAGATATGGACGCTTGAACCCAATTAGTTGAGCATCTAGGTTGATTGTTAGGGCACGTTGCTCCGGGCTATCTAAGGCAAGTGGGCTAAGCACATTGAATCGAGAGAGAGATAATTCTTAGTAATCCTATGATCAATTGAACATTGGGTGGATCCTAAGATCTGAATTAGGTGTTTCTTTTACTTTCCCCGCACTTTTATTTTCTTACACTTTAATTTTCTACACTTTATTTTGCACTTTACCTTCTTCGCTTTAATTTCTCATCCATTCCCAAACCCCTCATTATCACTTTAGCCAGAAGATCCTAATTAGCTTGAAACTACATTAGAGCTTCCCTGTGGTTCGACCCCGGACCTGGCGCTTGTACTATGTCATCGTAGTACATGTAGTAGTTTGATGAATTATAAATTTATTTGTTTAGTGAGAGTTTGTGGGCGACGAAAAATTTTCTCACTAACACGGTCTTACCACTAAGACTAGCAGTTTGTAGTGGTGGATACGGTTAGATTATTTGGAATGGATTAGGGCCACGAAATCCGCTTTCCACCTGAGTTATGAGAAGAAGCATATTCAAAATCTTGCAAGGAAAATGAAGGCTTTAGGCAATCGAGAGATAAGTTCTTTGGAAAAATCTATAGTTCGAGGAAGCAACATGGGAATGGGAGGATAAGATGAGGACAAAGTACCAAAAGCTTTTTCAGGATTAGAAATTTTGAGGATGAAAGTTTCTTAAGGAGGGAGGAATGTACCACCCCGAACTTTTAGATTTTTTTTTATTAATTATCTTGAATTTTTTTTTGGGTTAAGATAATTTGGTTAAATTATTTAGCAGTATGGATTTAATTCGATTTTAATTCAAATTGTGAAAATTGAATTAAATTTCGGAGATTTATAAGTTGAGTATACTTTAGAGATATTTGGAGGAATTGATTTATTTTGACGAAATTTATGTAGGAAAAGGAAAGGTAATATATATATATATATATATATATATATATATATATATATGTATGTATATGATTATAATTATATAATTATCTTCTCGAAAGGCGTGTTAAAAAATTCTCTTCTCCTTTCATGCATGAGTGCCGCCCTTAACTTGTCTCTCTTGTCTTAACGCCCTCCCTGATGGCTCTCTGCCTCAATTTCTTATTGTCCACCGCTCGACTTGACACTGTTGCTGTCGTTAGTCGCCGATTTGCAGGCTGACTATCGATCTTTGTCTGGTTGCGAGCCCAGCCGACATCGCACACAAATCTGCACTTCCTCGTGGTCAGTCTTCAACCAGATGTGCTGCATCACCGTTGAGCCACCACCTTGACTGCCGTCGGCCTGATCCCTCTCTCTTTCCTTTTGTTCGTGCGTCCGTTTGGGGTTTTCCATTGCTAGTGATGAGTGGCTGCCGTTCTTGTGAGTTTTTGCCAATTTGGGTAAGTATTTGGTTCATTTTGGCAGATTTCTTGGTGGATCTTAAATACCCATTAAATTTTGGTTTCCGACAAATTGATACCCACCACATTTTGGTGCTAGATTGAAGATTTGAGAGGTTTTAAGTCGCTGTCCAACACGATTGGAGTTGACTTTGTCATAATTTTGGTGAATATTTTGGGTTCCAAGGCTATTTTTGATTATTTAACAATGCTGTAAATTTGGGTTCTAACCCTCAAATTGTTGTGGTGATTCAGGGACATATGGAATTGAGGTTTTAGAGTTGGTTCTCAAATTAAGCTTTGTTGTAGGTAAATCTATATTAAGGTTATTTAGGATTAGGTCCAACATTGAGGTTTAGGCCTTAAAGTGCCTAAGCAAATTTTGATTTATGTATAAGGTCGATTGAAGGATTTTATTTAAGATAAAGAGAAGTTTGGGCTGATAATTATTTGGACTTAATATCGAGGTAAGTAATCTTACTATTAGAACTGCCATTGTGCCAGACAATATAGTTAGAAAGATGTCATTAGCCTCTCTAAGACTACCTATATGTTTTGCATATGATTTATATGATGTAAGAGGATAAATGAGCATGATAATATTTTCGTGAGATATGTTATGATTCTATGTTGTGGGACCTCTATGTATGTAACCAATTATGTTATGTTATTGATAATCACCCTTCTACTGGCGGCAGTCACAAGAGGTTGGTTGGAAGTGGTCGCCAAAGTTGGCCTGCGGCGGTTACTAGAGGTTGGTCGGAGGCAGTCGCTGGAGGTTGGCCGGCGGAGTTGGTGGCCAGAAGTTCGCTGGTGAGGGGGAGGGGTCGTTAAAGGTTAGCCGACGATGGCATCGGAGGTTAGTCAGAGGCCGTCGCTGGAGTTGGTCAGCGGCAGTCATCGGAGGTTGGTCGAAGGCAGTCGCCAGAGTTGGCCCGCGACGGTCGCCAGAGGTGGCATCTGGAGTTGGCTGACGAACTTCCTATATTAAGTTTTTTTTAAAAAAAAAGGAAAGCCCATGGTTACTATTCAAACCCATGGAAAAAGTTGTAGGAAGCCAATGCTTCCTAGATCCTTACCCCAAACAAGGGTTGGGCTTAGGATGCCTAACCCATCCAATCCCAACCCTTGAAACAAACACCCCATAGAGGTTTTGTGTTTCCTTTGAGATTCACTAGAGGTATGTGTTTCCCTCGGAATTCACTTGAAGTTTGTGGGTATAACTCACCTATGGTAGAACGGGTTTAATTATTCACTCAAATACTTATGTATGATAAGTTGAATTATGTGTCCCATTAGTATGTTGCATTTATTGGACATAAATGCATAGCCTGACCCTGGTAGTGGGGTTACTTACTGAGTATTTTGTACTCATTCTTTATTATGATATGTTTTCAGGTAAGAGTATGGACACATCGGCGAATGACAGAAGGAATCTGTGACCGTGCCATTCGGACCAAACAGATGCTTTTGCTCATGTTCTTCATGTTTTCGTGTTTTACATTCTAGTCTTGATGTTTGAAATTAGAATTTTAGTTTTTGCACAGTTAGACGCTTTATACAAAATTTTCAGTTTTGTTTTATAATTCTAGAGGTACCTCAAACGTAGATTTTCATGTTATTTAAATTTCATAAAAGTTATTTACTTTATAAAACTCTTTTGATTTTTAGTTAAATATTATGTAAAGAATTGTTTGAAATGTGTATGCATGTATATAGTAACGCCCTAATACAAGTCTTAGGAAGTCAGGTCATTACAATTATGTTCAAGTAATAACCTAAAAGGTCTAGAGTATATGGATAGAGTTGGGTGCCTTATCCTGGTAACACTATGGATACGATCCACTTTGTAAATGTTACAAATATTGTAAGCATTACAAACGGTTTGATCCAAATTATTCATATAATGACATGTAAGTAGGGGTATCCTATACACTGAGTCTGTATAAGGCTGGACCACGACATATGATCTCTCTTTGTAACACCGTTAATTGAAGAGATTTATATTTCAAACGATAACTGTGTAACTCGATCTTAGTCTTGAGTGAGCTATGAACTCCTACTCATGAAGATCATTCTTTGATTTGTATGGGTGAAGTAGCCTTAGCTGCCGACTCAATATGCCTACCATTTTGGGGTCGATATCGAGTAAGGAGCTGAGAACATAACTTCACAAGATGGAATTCACTCCTTTTTTACTTTAGAGAAAGTAGATAGGTTGTTCTCTTCAGTGTTGACTGTAGGACTTGAACAATGAGGCTTCACCCTCTCACTGGCCTGGGAGGGACTTTGTTTATGGTTGGACCATAAGCAGAATTGTTTATTAAAGGGTCAGTGGTACATAAAGTGCAAACGGTAATTACAGGGGTAAAACAGTAATTTGACCTAGCTGTAATTACAAATAACTTGTGAAATATTGACTTACAAATTATGGTTAAATCAACGGACACATAAATATACTGCAGTTCATAAGAGTGCAAGTATGAGTGTTTAGTTGAATGCCCCATAGTTAATTAATTTTGATTAATTTAATTAAAGAGTTTAACTAATTAATCATGTATCATTAGAGCTTCTAACTGTAGGTTCGTTAGGTCCCTCTACTAGTTCACACACGGATTAAAACAAGGATTTTAAAATGGGAAGAAGTTTGAAAGGTTCAAATTAGTTTGAATTACCTATAAACGATACACATAATGTATATAGATACATTATAGTATAAAGTTAATTTTGAATAAGATTCAAATATAACTATATAATATCAGAGAATCAATATTTGAATTATATTAAAATATTATCTTAATATGAATTGAATTTATATTTAAACTATAGTTTAAAATTAATATAAATTGGGATCCATATTAATAATATAAGTTATGAGAGATATGTATATTAGATTATGACTCAAATATACATGAAATTTGTCTAAAAAAAAAATATACATGAAATTAAATATAAGATATTTAATAGAAATTAATTAAATTTTAGATTTAATTAATTTTAATGAATTAAAATCAATTAATAAATTTAACTCCCTTGCATTGCAGGGGAGTGGGTGAGTGGGGGTGAGGGGCATTACAACTCCCCTCAGATATTAAAATTACAGAACAGTCTGCAATTGTGACACTGAAGGTTTCTCTCACAAAAATTGAAATCTCATCAATCTCTAATTGGATCCCACCATCCACCTTGTTCCAAAGAGCATAGCGAAGAAGATCGGTGGCCGTGTCTTTTAATTTTTTTTCTTTCAAAAGATTGGTTTGTTCGATCGTATCATCTTCATAAAAGATTAGGAAAAGATTTGAAGAAAGTTTTCTTCAAAGGTTTGTTACTCTTTTCCCTCATCAATCTTCTACTAACATGCTTAATTACATAGTTTTAAATATTATATAAAAAATTTGCAACAAAAATTGGGCAAATATGATATATGATTCAATCCCATAAAGAAATCATCGAATATTCAATGAAGTTATAATAATATGATTCTCATATTTCATATTATATTCTACTGTTATGATATACTAGTAACAAATATGATAGGAACCGGAAAAGTAAACAACCGATGCTAAACCTCAATCAATGATAGGTCTATTAAATAGGTTCATCAATGATAGACCTCTAACATTGAATAAATCTATTAGTGATAGGTCATAATAGATACTGATACAAATCAAAATTTTGTTATTATTTAATCTTAAATTCCTACCTACGCAATTGGCCAACCAAATTCCCAACTAAAGTGTTCAGAATATTGGATATGAAAAATTTTCAAATGAAATAAAAATAAATGAAAATACTACTAATATAACGAACTAAATACAATATCATGTGCAAAGACACATGTTAAAAAAAGATCAGTACAAACAAAATGCATGGTTGTCTAACTTTTGGCAACAAAAAAAATCACATCCTAAGCGTTTCCCAATTCTGATTGAGAACAATTTGACCATTTTGTTGGGTCAAATAAACCCCATCTTGTCTCACACTCCAACAACATAATGAATTGCCACAAAAATTCGTCAAAAATTCAACATCATTAGAAAAAGCATCAAAGTCAATATATCCTTTTTCCCACTCCAATTTGCAATGGAAATTTGTAGTTCCCAACCAATTTCTTTTAAATGACCAACTTTGTTGATCATTTGGGTACAACACATGCTTTCCCAAATCGTCGTCTTTTGAGTAGCAATGACTGTCCAACAAATACATATGCAAGTCATTGCGAATCTGAATATCAAACCTACGAAAGGCAACAAGAGGTTCATGTGGTTTCGGTAGTTCGGGGCCTTTTTCTTGTACTTTCTTGCCATTCTTCAAGGCCATTGATATATCAAAATACGCAACAAACAAAAGTATTAGTGAAAGCATAAGTCCATGTAATGTCATTGTTAATATGCAAGACAAAATACAAGAATTTGTGTTTTGATAATTTAGAATATTGTTTGTTTTGTTGGTGTTGTTGAAATGGAGAGTGCTTTGGGTTTAAATGGATTGTTTGAGGAAAGTTCAAGCTGTTGGAAAAATGCTAAAAATGGAAGTGTTTGAATTTATTGTTATTTGGTTATGGAAGGTTGTCTATAGGGAGCAAGTTGGCGGTGTTTGAAGACTTTTTTTTTCCTCTTTCTTTTCCTTATATTTTTGTTCTGGTCAATGAGTCTTAAAATAGTTGTCCACAACTCAATTATTAGTAATTTTTTTTGTTGTTTGAGAAGATTATATACCCTTAAAAGTAGAGAAATTTTCTCCGATAGAAAAAATACTAAACTATTTACAAAACACAACAAAATAGATATTGATAGACTTCTATCAGCAATTATCTAAAAATTTTGCTATTTTGTATAAATAGTTTCCTTATTTTTCTACTTTTAACAATTTTCTTTAAAAATATTGTTTTTTAAAATGTTTTAATTTTTTCATGATGCACGTGTATTGAATATATGAACTTTAACAATATGATTAAATTATGTTCATAAGCTTTAAATTATTTGATTTTTCATGTCTATTGAACAAATTATAGATAATTATAAATTCTCCAAATTTAGAGACAAAATTTATAATTGAACGAAATAATAATTATTATAAATAAATATATTGATAAAGTTTATATCAAAAGATTAAATTGATAAATATCATATTACACTTGAGTAAGAAATACTCACCACACAACTAGAACAACAAACTATATTGTCATCCATTTTTATTTATTTGTTTTTTTAAAGAAAGGTTAGCATTCTCATTTTCTAAGCATATCCCAATAATCTTTAAAGACAAAATTTCCCTCTCGATTGTTCAAATATATCCCATCTTGTCTTGCACTCCAAGAACATGTTGAGTTACCACAAAACATTTAGACTAATTAAGGAACTGTTTAGTTCAATAGGGTGTTGGTTTTGATCTCATAGTCAAGCAACGAGAAAATAATAGAATTGATCATGCAATTAATCCTTTGAGTTTGATGAACAACAAAGTCGATGAATGAAATTCGAATTTCCTAAGCTAGGCTCCTTAAATCGAATTTAGTCTCAATTTCAATTACGCCTTTATATTTATGCAATTTAAATTCCTTGCAATTAAAAACTCTCAAACCTTCCCCCCCTGTGACCATTCAAATTCAAGCTAAGACTAAGATTGTCCTAAGTTCCCTATGGAGACGACCTGCACCTACTAGCTACAAGCTCAAAATGGCGGTTTTTCAAACATTATTTGTTTTGGGTACTGGCAGGCCTTGAACAATTTTGTTCTATTTTTGCTTGGGACTAGCAAATTGTTTGGATTAGTGCCCTAAATCTTGTGGGTCTCGTAGTTTGTATATTGTAAATGACAGTTGATTTATTTAATAAAATAATAAGTATCTTATTTGACATTTAGATTGCATTAACGCAATCCAATAAACTAAGATCCTAAGTTATTTAATGTAACTTAAATAGTATGTGGTAGACATACAAGTAGATCGTATTCAAGTAATAACTTAAACCGTCTGCAGTATATGGATAAGGTTAGGTGTCTTATCCTGGTAATACTGTGAACTCTTGCCTATGAGGGCAATCATTTGATTTGTATGGGTGAGAGTGGCAAGGTTCGCCAACTCAATAAGCCTACTGTCACAAGGATATTTTTCGAATAGAGAAACACACTGAGGTTCGAGAAAAATAAAGGTGCGACAGGGCGCACTCGAGGCACGCAAGGAAGTGGGCAACTTGCTTCGTGGACACGGGCAAGGCACAGGACACCAACGGGCGTAGGGTGGACGCACGAAGCTGGAATGGGCATTTGTGGGCAGCAGCATACAGTGGCATGGTCGGACACAAGACAGTAAGAAGGCGTTGGGAAGGCCCTGGCAAGCACGTCAACCACACGGGTGCTAGGCGGCGCGCGTGCCAAGTAGCGCTGTCGTGAGCGAGGGCACGCGCACGGGCGAGCAGAGAGGCATGCATGAGCAGGCGTAGACGCACACACAAGAGGGTGTGCGTGCGCAAGGCAGTACACGAGCAGTGTGTAGGTGCGCGCGTGCAAGGCTGGCGAGCGGGACGCATGGCACTCGACAGGCGTAGCCGCGCAGGCAGACACCGGCGTGCGAGCGCAGCACTGCGGGTAGTGGCACGTGCAGCACTGCAGGCGCGCGCGCACAGCCTGACGCTAGATGGGCGCACAGAGGGCTGTCAGTGGATGTCTTCTGGTTGGCGTGAGCAGTTGAGGCCACCATGCAGGGATTAAAATCCTAGCGCAACGGAAACTTATTAGAATCCTAACTCAAAATTAATTTTAGGATTTCGAAAATACCACTACATTGGTAAAATAAAACTAAAAAAAACTTAGATTAAGCATGCTGTATAAAAAAATAGAGAATAAAAAAATTTACATGCTGATGGAAAAAATAAATTGGATCACCACTACTTGGAATCGTTCCTATTTCTGAACATTGAGGAAAGGTTTGTGGGTACCTTTGGTAAGGGGAAAAAAATATAGAGAGAGCTCTATTTTTTTTTTTTTTTTCTGATAGAGGTTTTCCAGAGAGAACCTAAATAAAAAATCTAACTACTTTTCTTTTAGTTGGAGATTAAAATAGGAAGTTAAGAGAAAATGAGACACGTGGGTATTATCTCACGTATTAAGTAACTCCCCTACGTGAGAGTTACAAAATTGTATTAATTTAATTTAATTTAATTAATTAATTAATTAAATTAATAATTAACTTAATTAATGATTAATAATTAATTAAATTAATAGTTAAAAATTAATTTAATCTAATTAAATTAACCAATTCATTTAAATCATATTTAAATGAACATCTCTCGTATAACCTATAGTTTTAGTTAAATTAATTAAATTAAATAACTAATTAATTCTCTAATTAATTAATTACTAAATTAAATATCAAATATTTAATCTAACCTGTATTTGAATCAAATTCAAATATATTTCTCTCATAACCTATAGTTTTAATGTGCATCTAATGCGCATTAATTTTAACCTATAGTTTTAATATAAATCTCATTCATATTAAAATAATAGTTGAACAATTTCAAATATTTAATTATCTCATAAATTAATTTTGAATCATATCCAAAATTATATTTATATTATAAAGTTTAATTTATAATGTATAGGGTTTAGGGTTTAGTAAATTTAATATGAACTATAGCTTTCCCTTAGTAAATTTGAATTTTTCCAATTTCATCCAAGAATTAATTACCTCAATATTCTTTACGAGCTAGGAAGAGGACCTAATGGACCTACAGATCAGAAGCTCCAACGATATGAGATTTTCGGGCTAAACTCATTAACCACATTAATCAATATTCGTTAACTGTGGGTACACTCCACTAAAGACCCACAACTGCACTCTTTTCACTGTAGATATATTTCTGTGTCCACGGATATAGATCAATAATAGCAAGTTAGTCCTTCACAAGTGTTCATAACACCAGCTGAGTTAAATTACCGTTATACCCCTAGGTTACTTCTAAATCCTCAAGTACCGCTCCTCTAATGAACAACTTGTTTATGGTCCAACCATCAAACAGAAACCCCTCTCGGGCCAGTGAGAGGGTAGGAACCTTTGTTCAAGTCCTGGAGACACCACTTAAGGGAAACACTTATCTACTTACCCAAAACTCGAGAAGGAGTAAAATCCATCTTGTATAATTATGTTTCCAGCTCCCCACTCGGTCTCGTCCCCAAAATGGTAGGCATATTGAGTCGACAAACCGGCCACTCTCACCCATACAAATCAAAGGACAATCCCTCGTGAGCAAGAGTTCATAATATACTCAGGATTAAGACTAAGTTGCCTAGGTCAACCTATTGAAATAGAAACCTAACCAGTCAACGGAGTTACATCTAGTGGTTACTATTTTGTGGTCCAGTGTTATGCAAACTCATTGCATAGGATACCCCCACTCGCATGTCTCCTACACGAACGCGTTGGATCATTGTGTTTGTATCAAATACAAAGCAGGTTGTATCCATAGTGTTACCAGGATAAGGTACCCAACCTTATCCTTATACTATAGACCCTTTTGGCGGTAACTTGAACATTGATCCCCATATGTCTCTACATATTGTTCAATACTCATAAAACAACCTAGGATGTTAGTTTATTGCATTTTCGGGTTATTAAAACAAGATAAAATAATCAATAACATTTATTGAATAATAACTAATAACAATTTATTAATGACGGTCAAAATACAACATTTACTATCTACGAGTTTTAGGGCATAAAACCCAACACACCATTCTTCTCCAAACTCGGTGGTCATTTTCAGAGAGTGGAAATGAATGTAAAGCTAGTATGCTACTAAGGGAAAGAGTGGGGAACAAGTCAATTCCCTAGTGAGTAGGAGTTTGACTTGGTAATTTGCTAAGAATAGGAAGTGGAACTATTCTTTAGGCTAAATGTGAGGAAGTCAAATTGCTATCAATAGTAAGCTGACTTCCCTAAGTTTCTCAACCTCCCTTGGGAATAGAGAAGGTTTGTTATTGTAAACTAGTATAAAAGGGGATTAGAATTTTATTTTGAAAATCAATCCCACTTCACCCACTTTAGCTTGTAAACACTTTATTTAGAGTAATAAAGAAAACAAAGGAGTTCCTCTTGGCCAAAACATGAGTTTGTGTGTGTACTAGTTGGCATTTTCTCAAAGAAAAGTGTCCTTGACGATCACTGGGACGAGTAGGCTAACTAAGGGTGGTGAACCTCTTAGGCCGCACGAGATGTAAGGTAAAAATTTGGATTTTAATTTTTGACCCCGTGACACCTACCACTTTGGAGATTTGTCCAATCAGACAGTTGGGAACTCAACTGTACAAGAAGGAATTCACGTCTTATGAATTGCTCCCTTAAGAGCTGATACCAGGTCTTGAACAATGAGGCGCCTCACCCTTTCATTGGCCAGAAAGGGGTCTAGCTCATAGTTGGACTATGACTAAATTGTACATTAGAGGGATGAATGGTACTTAAGGAGTTAGAGGTAATACAGGGGTAAAACGGTACTTTGACCCAGGCGATGTTACGAGCAATTGGTGAAGGGTAGACTCGTTGTTGATTGATTATATCTGTGGACATAGAAATATATCTACAGTAAGAAGAGTGCAGTTGTTGGTCTTTAGTGGAGTGATCGACAGTTAATGAATGTTAATTAATTTAATTAAAGAGTTTAATTAATTAATCTCGTATCATTGGAGCTTCAAAATGATAGGTTCATTAGGTCCACTTGCTAGCTCATATAGGTTAAGATGATGGTCAGCTGTCTTGGTTTAATTTGAATTGTTCAAATTAAGTTAAATGAATTAATTGTATGAGATACAATTAAATAATGTATATATTGATACATTATAATATAAAGTTAATTTTTGTATGAGATACAAAATTAAACTTTATAATATGTGAGAGAAATATATCTGTATGGGATTCGAATATTAATTATATGAATTAGATTTACATAGAAACTATAGGTTAAAATTAATATGAATATGATTCCTATTAAACTGTAGGTTATGTGAGAGATATTAATTAATTGTTAATTAATCTATTATATATATATTAAATTAGATTGAATATATATATTTTATTTAATTCATTTTTAATTATTAATTTTACTTAATAATTAAATGAATTAGATAACTTCCTTGAGGAAGTTATCCGGTAGTGGAGAGGGAGTTATGGAGCTCCCTCCCACTCTCTCAATGAAAGAAGTTAAACATTTCCTTATCAAGTACTTTGAACCCATATATCTATGACTTGATATCCTTGAGAATAGCAAGTTTTCACTGGTGGTGTTGTCTCTTTCGCTCATAACGTTCGTGATCACAAAGGGAATAGAAGGAAATTAATCAAGGGTAAGCAATTTCTTCTTCCCTGAAGTTTTTCTTTTCCTTCTTAAAAAGCATGTTGTTTATCTTTTTTTTTTTTTTTTTTTTTTCTGTTTTCTCTGTTTCTTTAAAATTTATAATTGAGCAATTAAAATCACAACGCGATAAATCATTTCCGCTGGGAATTCAATTCCTTCATATGCTTGTAAAGATTCTCTTTAATTTTAAATATAAGTGTTATATTTAAATTGTTGTAGAGATTCATGTAGAGATTCTTCTTTAATTAAAATATAATTGTTATATTAGATAGTTAAATGAAGAATTAAGTAAGATTGCATGCTTAGATAAAGATAAATTTAGTTTAATTTTAAATTGTTTAAAATTTTAGTTTATCTTTATAAATTTTCTAATGAGATTAGAAATATTGCATGTTTGCCTAATATAATTAGGATCCACTACAAGAAAAACAGTGTTTCTTGATGTTTTTACAATGTCAAGTGACACTGTGCTTGACGTTTTTAAAAACGTCAAGGAAGCCTGTGTCAAGAATGTGGGGGTTCTCGACATGGTATAAACGTCAAGAACAGTGACATTTGACATTTTTGAAATGTCAAGAATATGAGGTTCTTAACTAGGAAAAAACGTCAAGATGTTTTATACTTAATATATTAAAAATATTTTATACTTGATATATTAAAAATCGTGAATAAAACACAACTTCCTCTCTATTGGCTCTATAGTTAAAGTGCACAAGAAACAAGATCGAGATCCTTACCTTCAATTCAGCTCCTTCGAGTCACTGCACAGCAGAATTGACAGGCAAACCTAAATGATCAACAACAAAACATCACCAACAGAAAAATTCCACCAAAAAAAATTACTTGAAAACAAAATAATCGACAAACCTACCATCAAACTGATCATTCTTAGAGGACTGATTCACAAGAGGCACCGTTAGGATTTCACTAGCTTGAGAGAGACGATGTGAGGGAGAATGAGGGAGTAGAGGGTTTCACCGGCGTGAGAGAGAATGAGGCAGCGTGAAGGGAGATCGATTATGATGCGCTCCATTACATCTCTTGAAATCCTCAATTGTTTGCTCTGGCTAAGGAGTTTGGCAACGGTTTGCTCGAGATAGTAAATTTTGGAATCAAAATCGGAAGAATCGGTGAGAGAGATGAGGAAGACTTTGCGAAAGATAATGTCTTCGATCTCCTCAGGCGACCTTTGGGGTTTTGCCTTTCGCGTGGATGCAGCATATAGGGGAAATCTTTTTTCGCGTGGGGGGAAGTGCGAAAGCACACAGGAGAACCTAATTTTCACGATAAAATTTTGGGGAAATCACTTGATGTTTTTAAAACGTCAAGTCTATATCAACGTGAAAAATTCCGAAAAAATCTTCCAACCTCCACTTGTTTTTACATTTTCTTGACGTTTTTGATTAAAATTACCTATTACTTTATATTTTTTTTTACTAAAAACATCAAGTAATTAAAATTGCAAACGTCAAGAAATATGATTTTTCTTGTAGTAATCTTGCTTAAAGATACAGTTAATTAATAAGTTTATCTTTATAAAGTTTCTAATGAGATTAGAAATATCGCATGTTTGCCTAATAGGAGTAGGATCTTGCTTATATAAAGATATAATTAATTAATTTTAGTTTATGTTTATATTTTTCTAATGAGATGAGAAATATTACATACTTGCCTAATGAGATTAGGATCTTACTTGAATAAAGAGAAAATGGATTCAATTTTTTAAATAGTTTAAATTTTTTATTGATCTTTATTAAAATTCTAATGAGATTAGAGTAAAATAAATTGCATGCTTATCTAACGAGATTAGATTAAAATAGATAAATTAAAAGATTTAACTAATAAAAAGTTTCCTATAAGGGAACTCTGTCTAAGGAAGGTTCTGTCTAGGATTGAGATATTTAAATGACGATAACGAAACACACGTACCTGGGAACTGACTTGGGAGTTGAAATAGTCAAACTTTTATTATAACATAATGTGATTAGTTTATTAAAGAGTTTAATAAACTTGGATATTTCATATTATGTCAACGATCCAAACATAAGAGTTATGTTTGGGCAAACAAAAATGAAAACTTAGATAAATGATTTAACCTAAGTTTGTCTAAGTAATAAACCTCTATTTGAAAATACTTAGTGCGAGAATAGATGTATATGGTATGTCGTCTCTTCTCCGTTCTTTTGTGAGATTCACAACGTGAGACTCATGCTTGGCCTCATGGCGGCTTTGTTTTGGTTCTGCTTTCGTCCCCCTTCGGAAGATATTTGCGTGAATCAAGACCAAGGTGAATTAGATAAAGTATTTATAGTAAGTGGGAAAAGAACATGTATCAACATATCCTGCAGTCTCCATCATTGGTTTACACTGTGAGACTCATGCTTAGCCTCGTGGTCGCTTTGCTTCGGCATTGCTTCTGTCCCCCTTCATAAGGTGTTTGCATGGTTCAATATCAAGGTAAACTCCATCAATGGATAGGGTTGTAGTTTTCTGTTTTCAATATTGACTTTCCCTTCGACAGGCTTATTGGGGTAGAACTATAAGATCTAAAATGATGGTTACACTTACAAGAACACATTAAAGTTGTTAATAGGGTTTTGACCAGATAATGGTAACTAAACATTATAGTAGTAAGAGTTATTCTGGTGTAATGTTTGGTTGAGAATGTCTCAATCTTGTGAAGGAATATTTGACCTACCCTTCGACGACACTTGTTCTAAATCACTGGAGTATCATTGCATTAAACACGATTTATAGGGTTCATAAAATTTAATGCTAAATTTGAATGGATATTTGATTGCATGCTATTAACTAATATATTTTATATATTTCAATGTTGTGTTATTTTCTCGCATAAATTTAATTTTGAATTACCGATATAAGTCAAGATTTGAGAAAAAAATATTGCTTGGAAAAGTACCATTGACAGTATTGTAATGGTAGTGTAATTTTCAGAATTTGTCTTTAATTGAGAAATGTTCTCAAAATCCTGTTTCCACTTCATGAATTTTTCATGAACCATGTGATTGATGAATCACAATTGGAGAGAGCTTATATTTATCTCCTAATTGACATATTTGATGTCAAGCTTGGAAGATAAAAGGACAAGACAACAATATATGGGATGTTGAAGTCATCATAAGCTTAATTTAGATATTTATGTAAATAATCTCAACATTAAGTATCATGATCCAAGAATATAAACCATGTGACTAGAGTTATATGAGGAAATTGTTTCCAAATTAGCTTGGGGAGTCACATTGTGAGGAATTTTAGAAATACCTCAATGGGAAGAAAAATAAGAATCAAAGTAAAATTGATTTACTAGATTCTTGGTGGAGAATTAAGATTTGCACCTGGATAGTTGAATAAGGATTCAGTATCAATTTTTTTTTCATTAAAATTAGATTGTAATTCTTGAAAAATACTTAATGATATAGAATGATTTCTACATGTTGGCATCGGCAAGCCCATCTCAATTAGTGTAGTGGGAGACATGAAATGTTATCATTATTACTTATGCTGAAGATGGTGCTTTTATCACCATAAGAGGATTCAATCTCTCAAGACTTTATTACTAAAACATTCATAAGGTATGAATGTTTTATGTAATAAAGTGTATTTTTAAAAGTTGTTTTGAAAATAAGTTCAGCCCTAAATAAGTACAATTAGTATGTGATAAAATGTTTAACACATACAAATATTATACTGAGACATTCAGGATTATTGAATCCATAATAGAAAGACAAATTATTTTCTCCTAAAAAATACTTGTCTTTCACAATTAATATTGATTATCATCAATTTTGATACAATGACTAGTACAGGTAATTCTCTAAGAGTTAGAGTTAAATTACTTTACCTGTTTGAAGATATTGCCTTTCATGCAAGATAGTCAGTGGACCTTATTGGATAAGGCAAAAGACCAAAGAACACGTTTGGCTTATACATTTTGACCCAGATAGTCTGGTGAATGTAAAAGCCAAACAAACATCGTAAATATATCATCTATCTATTTGATGAATATTTAGTGTATGAGTATCTTCATCTAATGCAGCTAAAGTCTTTTCTTTAAAGAGTTCAAAGAAGTTAGACTAAAGTTCAAATCAATTAGGCAAGTCTATTAGGACATATTATGATCAGATCATAAAACTACAGAAATTTCAGTACTACGCCTAATTGAAAGGAAATGAGATTATATGTCAACTTTAAGCATTAGATGCAATTTAAATGAAATTATGCTTCAAAACGAGAAAGTTGACTTTGTTGGACTTGGTCATGTTAATGATGAGTACTTTGTTAAACATGGTCAAATCATTAATAAGTTACACACCATTGTCATACTCTGGTTAGGACTTGCAGTAGAGATTGCACTCTGAACATTATTCTCTCCAAAACTGTCTGGGAGACAATTTTGGGTTATGGAAATGTAGTAAACTAGTTTACAAAATTTCAAGATTTGGGTACGTTAAGATGTATATGCTGAAACAAACCCAGGAGGAATATATATGTTCAAAGATATGCCTATATGTAGGTTGTCTTCGACGAGAAAAATAAAGGTCTTTTATGCAATTCTAAATAAAATAATGTATTTGTATGACAAACAATAATTTTATAAGGAATGTCGAATAAAGGACTGCAAACCTTTATTAAGGTGAAATAGTGTTGATATTTTGGTTCCAAGTAAATCCACTAAAAGTTAATAAGTGTTATTGACCTTTTAATCACATAATTTGAATGTCAAATGTATCCTAGTCAAACAATATGAGTCTTTATTGTAGTGGGAGAGTTATGAGATAACTCAACCTTTACAATGACTTAATGGAAGTCAAAATTGTCATATTGGTTGACAAATTAAATGCTTATCTTCCTTAAATTCGAGTTGAGGAATGTTGACAAAGATTGCTTGTTTAAAGTTATGAACTCGAGATAAAGTTTATGTACTTCATCTCAGTCTGAATTTGTAGACTTTCTTAATGGGGTAAACCCATAAGATATGAATAGATCTACGAAAAGAGATGTGCATGTATAGATAAGAAGATACAGATCTTCAAGGTAGAGACTCATGGCAGAAGTGAAACTAGTTGAGAGAAATTAGAATGTGAGTCAATTTTCTCACTTGATGTCATAATAGAGTCTTTAAGAATTGTTCATTGTTGCATATGAGATATGTAAAATGAAAGTTTAGATTCTTTTATGAAAATAATTTAAGGAATGCATCTATACAGATAAACATAGGAGTTCAAATTTCAAAGATCAAATGTAAAGAGTTTGCATACTTGTATATATTTATTTGAGAAATGAATTAGACAATTAGATCTTTGAATATAAAGTTTGATAAAAGTTATCATAACCTATGATTTTGAACAAATATTAATGATCTTGTATAGACAAGAGAGTTATTAATTGGCAAGTGGATATTTCTCATATTTTATGTTAATAAAGTATTACTCATTATGAATGATGTAATATAACATAAAAATTTGACTACCTAACCAATTAGGGACATGACGTTAAGTAAGTCTCAAGCATCTTACATTTGCAAAATGTTTGTCAAATATTCGATGCAGAACTTTCAAAGAGAGATAGTGTATCATTTAATGTGAAGTTAAGTCTAAGGAAGAGTATCCTAAGACACCTCAAGTGCTAAGGACAAATGATTAATTATCTTCTCTCGGTATGAGATAATTAATGCATAAATGAGATTTAACATATAATTGGTTAGTTATTGGTTACATCAATTGTATTACCATTGAAGTACAAAATTAAAACATTTCTCAAGGTATCTATGGATAATGAGAAATTTTGTGCATGGTGTTAAGATATGATTTTTAACAAGATACTATGATCTTTAACAAAATACACTAGTCTTACAAAGATTTAGATAAATTCATTGTAAGATTAATTTTATTCTTTGTGGTGGATATAATGGTACACTAGTTGATCGTTTTTGCGAACCAAAACTTTGTGTAGCCATAAAATATCCTTAAAGATCTGAAAACATTTCAGTTCTAAGTTAGTCTATCACACTTTTATGAGATAATAGTGGTGAAAAGACTAAGACTACAGATATTGGTAAACACCAATTTCTAGGATAAGACATATTGAGAGAAAGTATCATGGTAGTAACTGAAACGCACCTTAATTGTGCATTAATTACTCTTTATTTAGAAGTTTTTTTGGTATATTTAACGTGTTTGCTAGTGGTTTTCAGGTAAATAATGAAGAAATTAAGTTTTGGAAACCAAACCGAGCCAAAACCGGATAAAAACAAGTTCAAAACTCTAGAAAACAAGGGAGCGTAGAGCAGGAGCATCGCTATGCTGCCCCTTTACGCTCTAGATCCGATAGCACATTTTTTGGGAGGCAGCGTAGCTACACTGTGGGTAATTGGCACGGCGTCGCAACGCTGCAAGGGAGCGTCGTGACTCTATCTTTCTTTTTTTATTTTCCTAGCAATTTTTGGAATGTTTTCTCTAGATAATGAGGGGTGATAAGCAACCATAAGACAAAAAATACCAAAGCCTCGAAGTGAGAGATTGACACCAAAAGAGAGAAAATTGATTAGAAAAGAGTGGGAAGCCATTCGAGATCCTGAGGTGTCGGCCGAGTGGAGATCGAAGGAATTCAACGACCGGAAGCAATTCGACTGATCTTCTTCCAAGTTTTCTTTTCTCTTTACTCTTATGCTTGAAAACTCATATGATAAAATGTATTTGACAACTATATGTGGCTAAACACTTAGTTTTAGGGTGTTGGATGATTTAATTACGAATTTAAATTAAGGTTTAGTATTTTTTATGGATGTGTTTAATGATATGTTTTTCAATACTATTATGCTTTATTCTCTCTTGATTGATCATCAATGATTGTTAGGTTAGATGTATGATTGAGTGATTATATGTCTAGTTGGATCTATAGTATTGAACCTTTATCAATCTGTCATGAAGATTGCTAGATTGGTAAAGGAAGTTGTTGATGATTGTTCTTAATGTTATACTTCTTAACTTGATTTCATGAGAATAGTAATCAATTAGGTTGCATAAGAAATGATTGTTTTTTAGAGAAAATAGTCCGGATAATTTTTTGTAGACTTAAACATATTGTTTGCACGTGCTTCCATGAAAACCTAAGGTTTGAATTAATGAATAATTAATTATATCAATACCCTAGAACTATTTGATCTTTGGATTTTCACTTGCTTGTACTTTCTTTATTTGCTTTCTAAAACTAAAACAAAACTTGAATTTGATCCTTTAAATAAAGTCGATTTAATTCTTGAATAGCTTAGTGATTAAACCGTACCAAAGTCCTTAGTGAAACAATACTCTGACTTAACCGTTTTATATTATAACTTGACCCATATACTTGCGGAAATTGCGCATCAGTAACCAAGAGGACTTTGAACGAAATATGGTTTGATTTATATAAAAGGACTCTCTAGGTTAAAGTGTTTGAGAGTCACCTAGAATGTCTAGGATTACGAGATATGTCTCTTCTTTGCTAGGACAAGTGGGAGAACATGCTGAGTATAAGTATGCCCTAGGATACATGTCTCACCGGCTTTAGTGGAAGTGGGAGATTGTTAGGATTTGTGTCCTAAATCCTCGTAATTTATTAGTTAATTAATTTAATTATTAATTATGCAATATTAATTTATCCATTAACTGAAAAAATTCAAGGTTATTGTATGAAGTCTTGAACATGTATGTAGTTGACATACAGGTAGATCATGTTTAAGAAATAACCTAAAGGTCTATAGTATATGGATAAGGTTGGGTGTCTTATCCTGGTAACACTATGGATACGGCCCACTTTATAATAGTTACAAATGGTTTGACCCAAATCATTTATGTGGAGACATGTGAGTGAGGGTATCCTATATAAAGAGTTTGTATAAAGACCAGACTGTGAAATATTTAATCTCTCTTTATAAATTTATTAATTGATGAGATTAGTATTTCATAGGATGATCATGTGCGACTCGATATTAATCTTGAGTAATTTATGAACTCCTGTTTGTAAGGTCGGTCCTTTGATTTTTATGGGGGAGAATGGCCTGAGTTTCCGACTCAATAACCCTACTACTTTGGTGACTTGACTAAATGGGGAGCTAGGAACATAACTTCACAAGATGGAATTCACTCCTTCCCACATAGAGTAAGTAGATGAGTAGTTCCTTTAAGTGCTGATTTCGGGTCTTGAACAAGGGGCCTCACCCTCTCATTGGCCTAAGAGGGACTTAGTTTATGGTTGGACCATAAACAAATTTGTCATTAGAGAATCAGTGGTACTTAAGAAGAAAAGGTAATTACAGGGGCAAAATAGACATTTGATCCAGCTGTAATTATGAACAACTCGTGAAGGATCAATTTGCTTATACTGCTATATCCATGGACACAACTTGTCCTACAGTGCATAAGAGTTCAACTACGGGTCTATGGTGATTTTCCCTATAGTTAAAGAATGAAGGTTAATTTAATTAATTAATATTGGATCATTGGAGTTTATAATCTATAGGTCCATAAGGTCCCCTTGCTAGCTCACCACGAACCAACAAGGATCAATTGATGATTGAAAGAAAATTTGAAGTGTTCAAATTTTTTAGGGAAAATATTAATTGTAGTGGATACAATTAGTTACATGATTTATTATAAAGTTTATTTGAATGATATTCAAATTATAACTTTATAATATGGAGAATTAATTTATTTGAATATGACTCAAATAATTAATTAATTATTTGGATGAGAACCATATAAATAAATAAATTATATAATTTGAATAAGATTCAAATTAAATAGATAATGGGAGAATTAATTTATTTGAATATGATTCAAATAATTAATTATTTGGATGAGATTCAAATTAAAGATTCTGCAGAATACATATATTGAAATATGATTTAAATATTTTAAACCATTTAATATGAGATATTATTTGGGTAAATATTTATTAATATTAGATATTAATAAATATTTAGATCTTTGCAAAAGGTTATCTTAATAGGATTAGGAATAACCCATAGAGTTCTATAAATAATGGCCCGCCTTCATGGAATACACTCTACACACTTTCCCCATCAGGATAATCTCTACGATTACTCTAAAACTCTCATTCTAGAAATTATCCCAATTTTCTTAGAAAAGTTATAAGAAAATTCTTCTTCTCATTCCCTTTATTCTTTCAAGAAGTTCCCACAATCCAGATCCTTCAAGAAGTTCCCACAATCCAGATCCTTGCCAGAGTCATAGGAAGGAAGATCTTGTGGAATTAAAATAATTCAAGGATAAGACTACCTATTCGAGGAGAAGATTTTTCTGCATTTGTAAATCGGCAAAAGTGTGGTGCTTAGCTTTTTCTTGCTTATTTGTATTTTTAATTTTTTCAAGAAATCAAAGAACGCGATCACATGCTTTCGCCGAGATTAAATCCCCCATTAGTTTTGTCCACCGGTCTGCAAGTGGTCACAGTGTGGTACACTTTAGCCTCCGATTTCGTCTGCTCCACGTGCTCCACCAAATCTACCATTGCCCGTTTCTGGAGTTTGGGTTTTTTGGGTAAGGTTTAGTGTTTTTTATGGATTTTCTTGATTGGGTTTTAGATACCCATTAAACGTTGGCCTAAAATCAATTTACCCATGACATTTAAATATTAGATTGAAGATTTGGGAGGCCTTAAGCTGTTGTCAATTAGAGTTGGTTTCGTCAGATTTTTGGTGAATATCAGATTTTTGAACCCTTATGTATTTGGTTAATATTGCTATAATTTGATTTTAAACCTCTTAAGGGTGCCTTGTGCTTAGGTGAGAATTTGTATCTAAGACATAAAGGATTTTGGTTTTGGCTTGGTTAAATATTTGGGCTTAAATTGGAATATTAGAGGTGAATTCGAATCGAACCACACTTCGGGTAATATTATTTGGAATAATTAGGATAATTTGGTGTTTGGAATTAGGCCTTAATATTAATTTTAAATTTGGATAATGTTATAGGCTTGATTTCGGATACAAGGATTTTTACGTGGTTTAAATTACCGACTATCTGAGTTTAATCTTGAGGTAACTGATGTCATTATCGAGGTGCCTTCGTGCAAGGCATCCTAGTTTAGCATTACCAAATTAATAGATGGATCTTGCAACCATGAATTGGACATGGGATGCGTTGTTTTTTAGATCTCATGAAAGTTGAGCATGTGCACTTATGATATTTTATGATTTGTTATTGTTGGTCCCTATTGTTATAGATATACATATTTGTATGAGTTACATGTTAGACAGGCAGTGTGATCTATCGTCCCGTCATGCCCCATGTTATGATACCGTGAACTGATGGGTTCACTTCCATGTTTTGACAGTGCGCCATCAGGCCACTAGACATGCGTGAACCAACAGGTTCACTTCCATGTTATGATATTGTGAATCGACGGATTTACTTTTATGTTTTGACGGTGCACCTTCAGGCCACTAGACATGCGTGATAGGACGGGACAAATTATCCACTCAGATGGGCATCCAGGAACAGTAATAGTATGCATGTCCTACTAATCCCCAAGCATTCACTTTATGTGATTGCATAGCCTGATCCCGGTAAAGGATTCACTTATTGAGTATTTTATACTTACCCTTTCTTCTAATATATTTTTGTTCTTTAGGTAAAAGCCAGGACAAGTCGACGAATGACAAGAAGAATCAGTGACCGAGCCTATTGGCCTAGACTGAAGCTTCTGCATATGTTTCTCTCATAACTTTCATATTTTAGTTTAGCAAACCTACATCCGAATTCTTTGATTGTTTTTAGTTGTTTTTTCATTTATTTAATTTATTTTAACTTCGCGTTAGGGGTACCCCGAGCAGTTTTTATGGTTTATTTTTTGTTGAAAACTCTATATTTGATAAAAAGTTTGGTTGTTTATAAGTTTTTTTATGCATTTTTGTAAATGAAAATGGTTCTTAGTAGTCGTCTTTTCTCTTAGTTTGATAAGTTGTTTTACATTGAGTTGTTTGTACTTTGAAACTAATTAGGAGTGTTCAAGTCAATTTTTAAGACTTTGTTAATAGGTAAGACCATCAACTCCCCTTAACATTATTTTATTTTGATTAAGATTTTTGAACTAAAGTTTGGCCTCTCGAACCTTATTCTTGTTATCTAGGAAATCTTGCAATTATTATTTTAGGAGCACAATAAGTAACTGGAGTTCGAACTACCATGATGTACTTTTTTAAAAGGTAATAGTCACAAGACATTTTTCTTAAAATTCAAGTTTATTCTAAAGTATCAGAGCTAGTGCTATGACTATCGTGCAGTTATGGTAGTCATAACTTAATTCTTGTTTATAGTTTCTATTGAATTATTATGATTTATATTAGAGTTTGTTTTAGTTTTTAAGTTTATTTCTTTTTATAAGTTAAGTTTTTCTAAAAGTTATTTATTTATTAAGTTATGTTTATGCATTTGTCCAAATGAACTTAGTTGCTATTAGTTTTTTCTCGTAGATTTGATTAGCTTTACTTGCTTAGGCTCATAAGCTTATTTATGACTTTCATTGGGAGTTTCTACTTTGATTCTTCATTGGTTTTATTTGTCTTCTAATTTTTTGTTGGGGTTTTTTACTTTTCTAATGCTTTTAAATGATCTTTATGTTTTGTGTAATGTGTTCTCTCTATCTCTATCTCTTGTAAATGGGAATTTAGAAGTGTCTTATTCAGCTGTTGAAATCACTCTCCAACACAAAAAAGTTTCTTAAAAGTAAGTTCTTAAACAAATTGCTTAGGCCAAGAAATTGAATTAAACTGGTCACTAGTTTTTTGTTACTCTTCGCTGAGGGTAATATTATGGTTTGTTTTTTACTTATTTGTTCAAATTGTTGTTTTATCTTACTTTGTAGGTGGAAGACTAGTCCTTAGATTCCAAAAATTAACATCACATAAACTTAGGAAGGCATTGTTGAACACTCCTCATTTATCTTCAACTTACTTTTAGTCGTTTTAACCATTTTGTAATTCATTTATTTTGAATTATATTCTTGTGTGCAACTTAGCATGTACAGTCTAATTGTTCAATGTAGAATATGTATGTATACTTCATGGTTGATACATAGGAATTTGCTGTTTAAACCATATGGAGTTGATTTGATCGAAAAACATATTTTATCTTGGTTTTGGAATTGAATTATCATCAAATTTGTCTTTTGTGACCTATTGGGGATTTGTGAAAGCAATTAAGATTTTATTTCGTGCATGTATAGGTAAAAGAAAAATATTTTTGATTTGAACTTGCATAAGCAATATATATTTTTTCAATAACAAAACGATGACAACCATTTAAGGTCGGACGATTACTAACAGAAAGTAGGTAAAAAATCGACATTGAAGATGATGTTCAATGTCGGTTGCAAACCAACATTGAAGATAGTATTCATTGTCTGTTGTAAACTGACATTGAAGACAACTGACATTGAAATCTTGGTCATCTATAATGTTGGTTTAAAATCGACATTAAAGCTAACCGACGTTAAAGACCTTTTATAACATGATCTTTGATATCGGTTTTGAACCGACATTGTACCCCTAAGATGTCAGTTTTAAACCGACATTATAGCTTAGTTAGAGGAGAACCGAGATGGAGACCTGGGACTAATGATGTTTTGCTTCCACGTTAAGTCATGTAGTTTTGAGTACCGTGAACGTTTTTAGTCAAAAGTTTTGAATTATAGTTTTAAATCTTGAAATTATTTTTAATTAATGTTTTTAAGGGACCTTGAACAAATGTTTTTCCTTGTTTTAGATAAATTATTTTATCGACGTTTGTTTAGTTATATAAATTTATTTTTAAATTAAATTAGTTAAAGAACTTTGTTAAACCTAAGATAGATCGCTTTTATTTTTCCTGCACTTTACTTTCTTGTACTTTATATTTCGTATTTTATTTTTTTTCATGCTTGTTTCTCAAACCATACTAAACTCTCCCATTTATCGCTTGAGCTAGAAATTTAGCTTAGTGAAAGTAATCTTCTCGCTTCTCTGGGGATCGACCCGATCTTGCCACTTGTACTACTTAGTAGTATAAGTTGTATTGATTGGTAATTATAAACTTTATTTGATTGGTATAGGAAGTATTTGACACCCTTTCTTCGATCCATCAATGGCTTTCAAAATAAGTTTTGAATAAGTGGATCTTGTCAAAGGGAGTGATGATGTCATATGTAAAAAGGAAGAGATTAATAGAATGACGGTGGAAAATATGGTTTCCAAAACTATTAAATGTATTTTTTTTTTTATCTGACCTGATTACAAGTACATTGAGATAGAATCTTAAATCAAACAATCTGAGCTGTAAATTTTTTCCCCTTTCACTTTAATAAGATAAAAGGAAAATAATTAAATGCAAGAAAAAAGGAAAAATGTTACAATAAACTTATAAAATTCTTTTAAAGAAATATAATACAATCAAGGTGGTTATTTATCTAGGATTTAATATCTTACGAGTTTTCTTGGCACCCAAATATTATAGCGGGTAAGATGGGTTGTCCCGTAAATTAGTCGAGCTGCATATAAGTTGGCTTGAACCCTCGTGAATATTAAAAAAAATGGTACGACATACAAATAAAATTCAAACTATTCTCATCAACTTTTGTAAAAAAGGAAAATAAGTCGGCCTTTTCAATTAAGCATGTCCCAATAATCTTGAAAAACATATTTACCATTGAGAACAGTCAAGTAAACTCCATCTTGTCTTGCACTCCAAGAACAATTAAAATTACCACAAAAATTATGCAAGAAATCAAGATCACTTCGAAAAGAATTAAATTCCAATAATCCATTTTCCCATTGCCATCTGCAATGGAATTTAGTGGTCTCAAAAAAGTTCTCTAAATGACCAATCATATTGCTCATCTGGGAAGAGTATATGCAACCCTAAATTGTCATCTTTTCAGAAGCAATGAGTGTCTAACAAGTACATTTTTAAGTCGTTATGAATCTCGACTTGTTAATGGCGAAATTGTATGAGAGATGGTGATGGTGGTGCAAACGGGCGTTTGGAAATTATTTGATCGTTTTTGTTCTTTTCAAACTTGCCTTTGCCCATCGACATGTAGAACAAGGTGACGAGCAAAATCGTTATCAATAACATGACTCGATGTTGTGCCATTGTTGATCATGTGTAGAAGGATCCTTGTATGTCCACTTATAAGTTTGTGTTGTCCATTTTTTTTCTCTTTTAAATGGAGGGAGTTAGATTAATTGGTTGTTTTGAGAAATTTAAGGCGTTTGTTTTAATTTATTGTAGGTTGTGTTGAGTGTGTGAGCAACATTTTGGAGGAGGAATGTTTGGTTGGAGATTTTGTTTCCATTTGTGTCCCTTTTTTCTTCTTCGGGTTTTTGCGGTTATGTTGAGCTTGGAGAGGCCAAAGTTGGGGTGGGAATGATGTTAAGAAGTTGTGGTCATTAGACTAATTGGTATTTTTTTTTAAGAAAAGTAATTGCAATTGATCCTAAAATATTATGGGTCCGTTTGGATTGACTTAAAAAAAGTATTTTTTTAAAAATTTCATTTTTATTTAAACTCTTAAAATTGTTTAAAATACACTTCAGAAGCTATTTTGAGTAGTTGTCAAATACTCTAATTTTTTCAAAAATGACTTATTTTTAAAATTAAACACTTGAAAATTTATTCCAAACACAGCCTAAATTACAAACGTGTAGTCCTAAAACTTTGAAGTTGGTGTGTGTTTAGTTCTTAAACTATTACAATTATAAATTAAGTTTTCGAACTTCAAATTTTTCTTGAAGTTCACTAGTTTACTACACACATTTTAAAAATTTAGAGTTCTATTAGATATAAAATTTAAATTTATATCTAATAGGTCAATTAATTTTTTACCATTTTCAATTTTTTAGAAATCTTTTAGCTAGGCACAAGATTTAAAGTTCAAGAATTTATCAAACAAAAAACTAAGGTTTAAAGGTTATATTAAACACTTTTGGTTGTTCAAAAATCAAATAGACATCAAATTCAAAGTTTAGGACTAAATTTGTAATTTAACTAGTGAAAAACCTCATTGCCATGTGTGCTACAAATTAAAGAAGGTGAGTCATTATGCATAAAAAGTATTTGGTAGGTATAAGAATAGCAAAAAGGAAAAGCATTCTTAGATTTACAAATTTAGCAATAGTCTTTCAAAATTTGTAAATATAGAAAAAAAGCATAAAGTTGATTTCCATTTCTTATTATTCCAAATTTATCCTTGTTGGTGTATCATCATGTATATTAGTAGTATATTTGATCCGGATAAGTCTACAATCTATTATCTGAATCATCTTTTCTCAAAAACAACTTTTTCTTATGCAACTTAATTGATTATTAATTTATTGAAACCAAGTTAACAGCTTTCACTAGTAACCTAGCTATTTTCATGAAAGATTAATAAAGATTCAATGTTATAGATTCGATTAAACATACAATTATTCAATCATACATCTAACCTAACATTCATTGAAAGCCAATCAATAAAGAATAAAGCACAATAACATTGAAAAACATATTACTCAACAATATTCATAAAAGCTACTAAAACACTAACTCAAATTCATAATTAAATTCATGATCAACACCCTAAAACTATCGAATTGCTTTCCCGTTGTTGAACTCCGTAAATCTCCTCTCGATCGGTGCCTCGAGATCTCGAACGACCTCCAACTCTTCTCTCACTTTCTACTCTCTTTGATAGCTAACTCACACTTTTAGGCTCTGTAATTTCCACCCTCTAGATTGCTTATCAGCCTTTCCTTTATAGAATTTCGAAACTTGGTGAGCAAGGACTTTCCCAAAAACACAAAATTTTTAATCAAGTTAAGTTGCCGTCACGGTGTTGTCCATCATCAAAGCCAATTCTCAAATGCAACGCCGTTCAGGCGTCGCGGCGCTCCTTCAAATCTTGCTCTTGGATTTTAGTGTCGCAGCGTTGGCCAGTTTTTCACAACTTCTCCTATTTCTTCACTTATTTTCCTTAGGTCTTGGTTCGATTAGGTTCTTTTGGCTTCCAAAACTTATTTTCTTCATAATTACCTGAAAACCACTAGCAAACACATCAAATCTAATAAAAACATCCTTAAATTAGAAGCAAATGAAGCATTTTTCAAGTGATTTTCAATCAGTAAGCTGATATACTTTATATTTGGTATATTACTTGACTAATATACCGAACATAAAGTGTATACGTTATACAATTGATATACAAAAATTACTATTCATATACCATATTTATCAGTCAACAAGTGTTTGTGCATTTTTTATTATTCGTGGAATTAATTTGACTGATTGATGGACCGAAATCTTGATCGTGGTGCTATCAAGCTAGATTAGAGGCACTAAGATAGCACATTTTAGGTGCTATCAAACACCCCCAACCTAAATCTTGATCGTCCTCAAACAAGGCCAAATAAAATATAGATATGAATCATGCGCAGCAAATTAGTGACTCTAATCTCAAGGCAAAAGATAACATGAATTCACAAAGCTATAATCAATCAAATGCATGCATTCAATTAGGAAATTCAAAACTAAATCTCTATCCCTTACGTTTGTGTGCTTAGCCATCCTACCTAGGTTTTTACAAGCCCATGAAGGTTTTATTCAACCCTTAGCTCGTTTTTCTCTACTCTGGCTCAAAGACTCGAGAGTTAAGATTCCTAGACTCAAAATGACAATGTAAAATTTAAAGGAACCAAACTTTTTATTGTTTTTTCTTTTTCCACTTTTTTTTTTTTACTTTACACAAAAGAAGAAACCTTCTCTACATACGCTACCTTCATTTTGGCTCACCCACACAAGTTACGTGAATGACATCTAACTACGAGCAACGAGTCCTTAAAAGGTGCCGAAGCTTCTCATTCCTCAAGGATACTTTAGCTCAGAGGAAAATTACAGGTATCATAGCTGCCCCAAATTAAAAATACCCTTGAGAGAGAGGAGTAATCCCCTTATAAAATATCATACAAACTTACTTTTACTTTACAATAAGTTTTCCTTTTACAGGCTTTCTTTTATTTACTTTACACTAGACTTTTACTCCACAACAAGAGTTTGGCAAAAAAAAAAAAAAATATAAGTATGCATTACTAGATTGACTTAAAACTATCTTCTAAGCCTTTCGGGGTGACAACAAGCATACGGGCCAACTAACTCAATCTTATACCTTCAAAACCACAAATAAAATGGCTATGTGCTCAAATATGCAAGGGAATTAGATTTTTTTTTTAATTCATCCTAAAATCATGCATACATGCTCGTGATTCAAAAACATAGTGAATACAGGTTATCTAAAGCCTATCACAGAATTTTCATCATCACATTCCATGCAACACAATCATTATATCAACAACTCAACCACAAAGTCCGAGCTCAGGTGCTCAAGGACTTGTCAGACATGCATACATACCCTACCCCCAACCTAAAATTATATATTGTCCCCAATGTATTTCTAATCTAAGCATAATGAAATAAAAGAGTCAAGGGAACAGAAAACTTCCCCTGAAAGCGTTTTCCTACTTGGGTCTTAGAGGTGTGGTAAAAAGGCTCGCCACTTCAATTAATCTTCTTTCTCTTCTAGGGCCAAGGAGGGGAGCCTAAAAAGAGAAAATAAGAAGCTAAGCTATGAAAGCAATAAAAGAAAGCAATACAGTTCAACACATGGCTGCCTCCAGGAAGCGCAAATTTTTAAGGTCAATTGCTTGACAGTGTTTTCCTGTCAGGGTACGTAAAAATTCTCATATTTTTTGGGTCATTTCTTCTTTGAATCCACGAAGCTGCTTAAGGGAGGCGAGCTTTTGAAGCATTCAAGGGCTCAGAGACAAAAATATTTTGGATTTTTTTCGTTTTTGGAAAATAAAATGCAGACTCAACTAACTCAACTAAAATTAAATACTCAAACTCGCAAGGAAAAGATGAGCAAAATTTAAAAAAAAACAATTAACGAGACGCTAGAGGGAAGAACAGAACGAGGCTTTGCAGCCTTTAACTCTATCTATCACCTAGGGCTCCTCGAGAAGAAGCTTAGACTCATACTTAACTTCACGTACTTGTTCTTGGCATGGGAGGGGAGGGGATATGCATTATCATTGTCGCTGGACCAAAAGAATTTCTCAAAGAACTCTGCCTCAGTGGTATAGACGATGGGTGGCTCAGGACGACTCTCCAGTGTCAGCATCAGATCTGCAAACTGAACAACTGGGTCGTCCTCAACTTGTGGGTCTCCACGTGAGACTCAAGAGATTTCTACGGGCACTAAGAAGACTGATTAGCAAGTTCAGAAATTACATCTTCCAACGACATACTTTGGCCTGCAGTTTGAGGAATCAACTGCTCAACATGGTGGTTGATGTCGGTTACCTCACCATTGCTCAACTCGGTAGTCTTAGAGGATGGTTGAAACACGGGTTCATCTCGCCTCCTAACTGATTCAGCAAATTGAATGACCAGATCACTCAAGCTCTGAAGGTCAGTTCTAACCTCAAATCCGGAATAGAAGTTGTCCTGTTGGAAGCTCTAAAATTGTTGTTGCATATGAAGGTTTCCCTACTGAAACTCATAAGAGTTGTTAGCAAGCTTCAAAACCATTTCCTCTAAAGACATACCTGAGGTGGCAGAGGGAGCATGCATCGATATTAAGATAGAGCTAGGAAACTCCCAAGGGGAACAGGCATTGCGCACAGGACCGCGCAGCAGCTGAAGACATGCTTCGGACAGATGACCCTGAAGTGAGCAGACTCGGCATGCCTCCATATCCTGCAATTGCTTAGCAGACAAACCTCGAACAAGAGAGGTAAGTTAAGATACACATATCCTAAGCTCACGAATTTCTCTTACCTCTTCTTAGTCATGCTGAGCTGTTTGCCTCGCATGAAGCGCGTAATAGATGCATCGGCTATCATTTGCCATGATAAAACAAGTAGACACAAAGAAAAAGAAAAATCTTTTTGGGATTTTTAAAGTTTACAAGACAAATTTAGCAAAGAGAAATTATTGGCTCCCCGACAACGACACCAATTTGATAGAACAAAATATTTTCGTAGGCATTAAATCAATCAAATAAAATTTATAATTCACTAATCGAGAACTTTAACAAACAAGTTGTATTATTGGCAAGAACGGAGTCGAACCACAGGGAGCCTAAGATAGAATCTCTCTAAGCTAAACTGGTCTATGGAAAGTAGTAAAAATGGGTGGGTTTTGGGTTTGGTTGACAGGAAAACTAAAGGCATGAAAGTAAAGTGTAGAAAGTAAGATAGATTGAAAGAGAGAGAGAAAGAAAAACACGAGATTACCTTCGCCGATTAAGAGACTGTCGGCTATCTATGGATTAATTCATTGATATCATGCAAATGTTCATGGGTTGTCTACTTCTCAAGCCTAATCGAATGTATGAAAATCCAGACAAACTCCCTATGGAAAACCAACATGATATTGATTTCTAAATTAACTAAGCAGTGTCACGCAAGCCTATAAACTTAGCTAATCGCATAAAGCTCTTGGATTTTATTAGGATATTAAGTTAAATTGGCCAACCCTAAACCCTAACGTATTTCCATTCCTTAGGTTTTATTATCTTTCACTATTGGGTGATCCTAGAATCCTAGCAATCGAGCCATAACTATAACTAAAACTTATTGTTACTCAAATTAAGCATGCTTTGGATGCAACCACCTATAATATGCATAGCATGGGCGAACGAATATATGCATATTAATGATTAAGTTGTCAATTTAATCTACTAATATGCTCATTCTAGATATTTAATGAGGAAAGGAAAATAATAAGAAGTAGAGAGACCCAAGAAGAATACATCAAAATTGTTTGGTTTTATGCCCTAAAACTCGTAGGTAGTAAATGTATTGTTTTGACCGTCATTAATAAAATGTTATTCAATAAGTGTTAATGATTATATTGCTTTTATCTTGTATTAGTAACCCTAAAATCCAAAATATCTTAGGTTGTCTTATGAGTCTTGAACATTATGTAAATACATATGGGGATCAATGTTCAAGATAGAGTCTAAAGAGTCTATAGTATAGGGATAAGGTTGGGCACCTTATCCTGGTGACACTATGGGTACGATCCACTTTGTATTTGATACAAACAAAATGATCCAACACGTTCGTGTAGGAGACATGTGAGTGGGAGTATCCTATACGATGAGTTTGCATAAGACTGGACCACGAAATAATAAGTACTAGATGTAACTCCGTTAACTAGTTAGGTTTCTATTTCAATAGGATGACCTAGGTAACTTAATCTTAATCCTGAGTATATTATGAACTTCTGTTCACGATGGATTGTCTTTTGATTTGTATGGGTGAGAGTGGCCGGTTTGCCGACTCAATATGCCTACCATTTTGCGGACAAGACTGAGTGGAAAGTTGGGAACATAATTATACAAGATGGATTTCGCTCCTTCTCGACTTTAGGGTAAGTAGATGAGTGTTCCCTTAAGTCATGTCTCTGAGACTTGAACAAAAGGCCCTACCCTCTCACTGGCCCAAGAGGGGTTTATGTTTAATGGTTGGACCATAAACCGGTTGTTCATTAGAGGAGCATTGATACTTAAGGATTTAGAAGTAACCTAGGGGTAAAACGGTAATTTGACCCAGCTGGTGTACGAACACTTGTGAAGGACTAATTTGTTGTTATTGGTCTATATCCATGGACACAAAATATATCTACAGTGAGAAGAGTGCAACTGTGGGTCTTTAGTGGAGTGTACCCACAGTTAACGAACATTGGTTAATGGGGTTAATGAGTTTAGCCAATTAATCTCCTATCGTTTGAGCTTCTGATCTGTAGGTCCATTAGGTCTCTTTCCTAGCTCGTAAAGAGTATTGAGGTACTTAAGTTTTAAATAAAATTTGAAATGTTCAAATTAACTTAGGGAAATAGTATAATGTATAATGATACATTATAATATAAAGTTTATTTTATAAATTTAATTCTGGATATGATTCAAAATTAATTTATGAGAGAATTAAATATTTGAAATAGTTCAAATATTAATTTAATATGAATTAGATTTATATTAAAACTATAGGTTAAAATTAATGCACATTAGATGCACATTAAAACTATAGGCTTTGAGAGAAATACTATTGAATTTGATTCAAATGTAAGTTAAATTAAATATTAGATATTTAATTTGATAATTAATTAATTAGAGAATTAATTGATTATTTAATTTAATTAATTTTAATTAGATTTGATTTGATTTAATTTAATTAAATTAAAACTATAGGTTATGTAAAAGAAATTCATTTAAATATGATTTAAATGAATATATTAATTAAATTAGATTTAATTAAATATTGATTTCATTAATAAGTTATTTTTTTAATTAATTAATTTAATTAGTATTTTTTATTATTTAACTTAAATTAATAACTTCCCAATTGTGGGAAGTTATTATACGTGGGATTCATCTCATGTTCTCATGTTCTCTCTCCACATCTCTCTCTAGAGATCTATGGAAAATCCCATAATAGTTCTGGGTTGAGTAATCCTTTTGCAGAATTATTCTGAACCTTTCCCTTCCTAAAATTCTCTCTCAAATTCCCTTTTTCTTTTGGTTCCCACCAACCTTCAACCTCATTGCTCAGAGATTAAAGGAGGTCTCTTTTTTGGTGGTGTTCGTTTTCATGGAAAGGTATTTTCTTTTCATGATATAATTCATGCTTAATCTAGATAATACTTTTTTATAATTGCAGTGTATTATTTTTCTCAATTTCTAAATTATAAATCAAAATTGGTCCTCTGTATTTTTATGCTGCGTTAGGGTTTTTATCCTTGCAAAAATCTTATAAAATCCATAGAAAATGCCCAAAAAACCTTAAAATCGGCGTTTGGGCCTTCAAAATATACAAATACACATCAAAATTTAATGAAATCTCATGGGTTTTGGCCAAGAATGGGCAAAACTGAGCTGAGTGGTCTCAAAATCGGCCTAACTCTCGTCTCACTTTTTTTTTACCTAGAAGTCGAAAATATGAATATATAGAAAAAAGTTGTGGTGCTAGTGGATAGCGTTGCGACACTCTACCCTCGAAGTTGTAGCGTTGCACGCCTTTGCCCTCGCGCGCGTGCACGTTGCCATCGTGTCAAAGTATGTAGCACCACAATGCCTTCTCATTAGAGGCCTTATGGAAATGGCACCGCGGCACCAGCCTAGGGGCATTTTGGTCATTCATCTATTTTGAAGCCTCGAATGCTCAGAAATGCTCCTAATTGCTCCTAACTCTGAACTATGCCTATCACTCTGAAATGCATGGTTTTTTCTCGAGAACCTACAAATATGGACATATAAACACATTAAAGTTCATAATCAAGCTAGATTAGCATATTTTGGGTGCTATCATTGATATACCAAATCTGTAGTATATAAGTTATATAATTGTTATACCAAATTTATCATTCATAAACCATTTCTATCAGTCAACAAGTGCTTGTGCATTTACTGTTATTCGTGGACTTAATTTGATAATCCTTATTCCTTTGTAATATAATATTATTTTTTTAGGATATTATAATCAACTTATAATGGTTCAATCTATCGTTTTGATAACCATTCTGAACGAATGTTGATAAACTATTGATACATGTATGCTACACTTGAAATTAAATTTCGAACAAATGTTCATATACTATTTTTTATTTTTGAGAAACAGTTCATATATTATTGATATACTTGAACAAGTGTATTTTTAAGAAATAATGATATACTAATGATACACCAACGTTATACTTGAAATGAATTTTGAGGTAATACTAATATAATACTAATATACGAATGTTATACTTGAAATTTTAATTTAGAAGAAATGTTGATATACTACTAATACACTAATTAAAGGGATAAATCCCAGCGGAAGTGTTTCATTGTCTTTGCTTCGAATGTGCTGTGAATTCCATGGGCTAAGTATAAAATTAAGGGGAAGAAGAATGATACCTTTGTTGAAATCCTTTTCCCTTCAAAGTACAGTGCTTCCTCCAACTTGTTGAACTCTACCTTTTGTGAAAATGCCTCCAAGAGGTCTTTCTTGCTATATCTCTAGACAAGAATTGTTTGATGGGAGTCCTTGAAAGATAATAGAAATTTAAGAGGGAGAGTTTTTTTACATAGAAATATTTTTTTCTTTTTCTTGTTATGTGTTACACACTAAGAGAGAAGGAGAAGAAGAGGAGATCTTAATCGTAAAATTGTAGACCCTAAAAATTATTTTTTCTACTTCTCCACTCCTCTTTATTGAAGAGGAGTTGTTTTAATTAAATTAAATAAAACATTCAATCAAAACAATGTTGTGGGTTCAGGCGGGTTATCCCGTGAGATTAGTCGAGGTGCACGTAAGCTGGCCCGGACACTCACGGATATAAAAAAGATTAAATTAAATAAATAAATAATTTAATTAACTAAATCAATATAAATATCTTATATTTAATTATTTATTTAATTAAATATCTCATATTTATTTAAATAAATATTTGAATCATATTCAAATGCACATTTCTCTTTTAACCTATAATTTTAATATGAATCTTATTCATATTAACTTTTAACCTATAATTTTAATATGAATTTTATTCATATTAACTTATTATTTGAATCACATTCAAATATATTTATTCTCCCTTATTATATAGTTTAAATTTAAATCATATTCATAATTTAACTATATAATAATGTATCTACATACATTACATTTTATAATTGTATCTGATACTATAAATATATATTTTTCCTAAATTAATTTAAAATGTTCAAATTATTCTTTCAATACATTGGTCCTTGTTAATTCGTTGTGAGCTAGCAAAGGGACCTTATGGACCTAGAGTTTATAAGCTTCAATAATATGAGGTTAATTAATTAATCTCAATTCATTAACTATGGGGCAAAACACTATAGGCCCATAGTTGGACTCTTATGCACGGTAGGAGAAGTTACGTCCATAGATATAATCACTGCATGTAAGTCAATCCTTCACGAGTTGTTCGTAATTACCGCTGGGTTAAATGTTCGTTTTACCCCTGTAATTACCCCTATGTTCTTAAGTACCACTGATGCTCTAATGAATAATTTATTTATGGTTCAACCATAAACCAAATCCCTCTCGAGCCACTTAGAGGGTGGGGGTCCATTGTTTAAGTCTTAGAGTCAACAATTAAGAGAACTACTCATTTACTTACCGTATATAGGAAGGAGAGAATTTTATCTTGTAAAATTATGTTCCCAGCTCTCCATTTGGTCAAGTCCCCAAAATGGTAGGCTTATTGAGTTGGCAGCTTGGGCCACTCTCACCCATGCAAATCAAATGACAAATCCTTATAGGCAGAAAGTTTCGTTAGATTACATTTCTATCCCTTTTATTTTCATGTATTTACTTTTATGCACATTCTTAATTCCACACACAACCCCCTCCCCTTTAATACTTTAACTAAAGAATTGACTCTATAAAACTAATCTTCGTGCTTCCCGCAGATCGACTGCCACTTGTACTACGCAGTAGATATGAAGTTCATGATCGGTATTATAAATATATTTTATTGACAAAAGGGCTCAACAACCTTAGGTCCTTCACTTTTATCCTCTAATTCTTTGTGACAACCCGATTTTCTACGACGTCCAAGTGAAATCACTACTATATGCATACTATTTAAAACTGAAAAACCCATAAGATTAAATTATTAAACATATGTAAACAAGTTTATTTCAAAGTCAAAATAAATTTTTATTCGGAATCTCTAAAACATTCAATCAAAACAATGTTTCTAGTTCAAAACCTTGAATTATTAAAAAGAAAAAAAAAACAATTAAAACAGTTATAAAATGCAGAAAAAAAAATGTCTCTAGTTAAAGGGAATGAACACTTGAAACCCACAGCGCAAGCATTGAAATCGTTAGAATTAAACTAAATTACAAGGTTAACAAAATAAATATATCTCAAAATTATACAGATTTTTTTCGGGTATTTAATCTCCTTGTCTCCAACTCTTGCAAGCTTGAGATCTCTACGAGTCTTCCTTACTATGACTTAGACATAAGACAAGGCTTTTAGGAGCCTCCTTAGAAAGAAAATCAGATGTGTGGGATGTGCATGTGTAGGAGATATGTAAATGAATGAACCCAAGGGTCCTATTTATAGAGACCCAAGGAAAATTTGTGACATAATTTAAATATTACATTTTAATATATAATATAATAAAATATATATCATACCTGTTAGAGTTTTGGTATTGGTTATATTTTTTAAGGTTATTTTGGCAGTTGTCCTAAAAGATGTTGGTTTCATCTTTCCTTTGAAATATTCCACACCGTCTATTGAAATATTGATTTTGGCAAAATATATTTTCCTTATTTGAAAAATTATGAGTTTTATTTTTCTCGAATCTTTTCCTTATCGGTGCCCAGCCTCTTATGGTATTGGTCTGCTTTGCCTTGTCTGTTGTGCATCTTTAAGAGGGCGTTTCTCTCTATTTAGGGTTGCTTCTTTTGAGAGAGTATTGAGTAGTGTTTAAGAAGTTGTTCTTTGTTGTGTCAATCATTGGGATTGTGAAGTCTCAGCTACTAGTTGTTCTCGAGTGGTTCTCTTGAGCCTTTTGAGTTGTCTACTGTATTATTGAGAGGAATTCTCATACTTACGAGGAGCATAAGTGTTCCAAGTGAAGTGGTCTTCATTTGAAGGTGGAAACATAGAAGTTATCATTAAGAGAGGGACTCACACTTAGGGGAGCCAAATTATCTTGAGAGGAAGTCTCACACTTAGGTGGACCGTAAGTGATCATTCACTAAGTTAGGCTTTTCGTGTGCACTGTAATTGTCGTTTATTTACAGATAAATACATCGTTGTAATTGCTTGGTTTTATATTAGTGAATTTATCTTTTCTGGGCATACTACCCCTCGGATGTAGGTGGTATTATATAGAGCTAGGTTACCAAATTAAACCTTGCATTATATCTTTTAATATTTTTATCTATGCTTTACTTCTTGTCCTTCAGACTTGTTATAACATTATGTGTAACAAGTTACGTTGTGTGTCATATATCCCTTCTTTCAATATTTATTTGATTCTCATTCAAATCCCTTACAATGTATATTAACTTATTTCAATCTCATTCAAATTTCAAAAAATATTTTTTTTTCTTATACAATAACCATTTTATTATTTAACGTATCAAATATACCATAAGTATATTTTCCTCTTTTTATATTTAATATATCCATATGTTAAATATGTTTTTTCTTTACAATTAATGTATAAAAAATATATCACATCAATTTAAACTTTTCAAAATTTTATTTGTTCTAAATTGATTCTTTAGTGTTAATATGAGCTAATAGGGGGATCTTATAGACCTGGTATCAATTGTTCTATAAGCTAGCTAGAATAGTGAAATTGGTTTTACTTTGATAGGTCACTAACACTCCAACTAAATTTGGAGCCATTTTTCCTGGGCACACTACCTCTTAGATGTAGGTGGTATTGAACCCTTGTTTTTTTCTCTGTTGGATTCTTATGGTTAATTTGTTATTTTCTATTCTTGTTTTTGTGTGAAGAGGTAAGTTAGATGCAATCTCAAATTTATGGTTTAACCTTTACAATTCATCAATTAGTGAGATAAAGAAAGAGACTAAGCCTAAACCCAAAAAGAAGATTAAGGTGATAGAGTTTCTGTTATATCTCCTAACATTTCATTTATTTATCAATTTTGCTTTCCTTTACTCTCACAAATCAATTGAGTTTTTTCCTTCTTGTAAATCATTAAGAAAGCAATCAATACAGAGAATACCCTAAGGGAAATTTCTCAAAAATATTGTTCGTTCCTTTCTGTGTTCTCTACTTTCTTTTAAATCTTGTTTCTTATGATATTGTCTATTTTAGACATAACTCTCATGACTTTACTTTTGGAGATAGTTGTCATCCCTTATAAACTCATGATCATATTTTATTTAACTGATATAGGACTTTGATCATATTCCCACCCAACATCTTATATTAAAAAACCAAAAATACATATTTGTCAGGTTTAATCCTATCCATTCTAAATATTTTGATTGTTAAAACCCAATTCTCAAAAATAAAGGTTGAGTTGAATTAGATTAAGAAAAATTACGAAACTTCTCTCCTGGTTTTGACCACATTTCATCTTCTTTTCTGCATTTTTTTTTCTAACTTTGAGTTCTGTATTCTTTTGTTTAACATTTATTTTTTTAGTTCGATTCTCTTAATTTGTAGTTTTTTTTCCTTTATTTTATATTACAGCAAGTGTAATTGATCCTTTCTTTTATTTCAATAAAATGCTTGTATTTCTCTTTAATTTCATCATGATGTTTATGTCATCTACTGATTTGACTTTTGTTTTTTTCTCCATGAGCTAACTACTCCTTTGAAATTCAAATATGTGAATTCTCTAAAAGAGGAGAAGAAGCATATCATTCAAATAAAGTAACAATCTCTCTTATTCTCATGATATGGTTTGATTTTATTTTATTTTTTCATTATTATTCTTGATTGATCATTTATATTAATAGACAAAAATTGAGTCTAATACTAAAAAGGGTTAGACAAAATTTAGTTTTTATATAAACAATGTTGCCACGTGCCCAAGACGACGTGGAGCGGCTGATCTCCTTAAAAAAGGTTAATTTTAAAAGAGAAAAAAAAGTGTCGCCACCAATCTTTTTTATGGTGTCATTGGACACCGAAATAAAGTAAACAATTTTTAAGTAAAAATCAATGAAAATGGTCTGCGAAAACTATAGTTGGGTTCGGGAGTCATTTGTGTATGGGGAAGGTGTTAGCACCCCACAACAGCGGCCAAATCATTTTTAGCTTGAATTAAAAATATTCTTTAAAGAAAATTACTTGGGAGAAAAGGTTTTAAAACAAATGTCTTATTTTACTCCCAATATTTGAAGTAATGATCCCATAAAATAAGTGGAAAAAAAAATCCATCAATTAGGCTATGAAGAAAAAATTCCCCGAATGTGAGAAATTATTTCCATTTCTCAAAATTCGTTAGGAATATTCTTTTAATAAAAATTTTAAAACATTAATTAAATTTATTTTTTTGGGATCAAATCTAGGACTCCCAAAATGTGATCCCTCACCTTAAGAATTCTAAGAAATCAGACATCTAAATCTCCCAGATTCCGTCTTAGGAAATTTTTAAAAAAATGGTGTCAATTCTTAGGAAAACTTATTAGGAAACCTTTTGAAATAATATATTAACTTTTTTTTAATGTTCAAAAAAACAAGAAAGTGTAATTTAAAAGAATTTTAAATTGCTCAAAGAGAGTTTTAAAAAATATAGCAAAATTTCAAATAGAAATCAAGTGGGATTTAATAGATTTAATAAGATCAATTTTATAGGTAAGACATAACTAAAAATAATAATAATGATGATGATGATGAATTAGATCAACATAAACAAAACATATTAAAAATTAAAATATATATATATATTGGAGATCGATCTCGGACTCCCAAAGAATTGACTCCTCATCTCAAGAATTCTAGAAAATCGGACTCCCAAATTATCTAGATTCCATCGTCGGTTATTTTATTTTTAAAAAATGAATTTTAAAAGACGAACAAACCATAAAATTTATAAACTAACAAACATAAACTAAATTGAGAGCATATGAATATATCAAGTAAAATAATAAAATAAATTGTCAACAAAAAAATAAATAAATTAGAAGATGTTAAAAAAGAGATATAATGTAATAACGAAGTAAAATTAAATAAGAAAAGATATTAACAAAAAAAATAGTAAAACAAAATAATTATTAATAAGGGGGTCTTTTCAAAAATAGAAAAAAAAATAAAACTAATTACACATATAGAAAAAAAAAGTTGAAAATAGAAAAGCACGGTAATAGGTTTATAATTTTTTTAAATTCCTAACATACCCCTCTCATTATTTGAGCTTCGCGCGTGCCGATACTGTCTTCTTCTTCTTCAGATCTTCTTCTTCAGGTATTCTTCTTCTTCTTCTTCTTCTTCTTCTTCAGATCTTCTTCTTCTTCTTCATATCTTATTCTTATTCTTCAAATCTTCTTATCTTAATCGTTCGTATTTATGCATTAATTTGAATTTATATTTTCGATTTTGTCCTAAATCATTAATGATTATTGATGAATTCATTTTGTAATTTTTAAAGTTATTGTAATTGTTGTTTTTTTTTTTTTTGTAGGTTTTACCATATTTCTTCTTTTTTTTCTTTCACCTGTAATGATTATTTTCCTTTTCTTTCAAGTTTTATTAGGTTTTCAAGTTGAAGTCATCTCTAGATAGAATGTGATATAACTCTATCACAGTCTATCTTTGATAGAGAGGAATTTAACTTAAATGTGTTCTTTAAATATGTTCTTTATTTTTGTTCTTTATTTTTGTCCAGCTCAAACTCTTATCTCACTAATATAAGGTAATAGGGCTCTATCACTATCTATCTATTTATCACAATGAAGTTCATTCAACATATAATGTGCTCAATAAAACAGTGCAACAAAAAATTCGTGATAGATACTGATAGAACTCTATCATTGTCTATCTGATAGATGTCGTTATACAGTTCTATGATAGAATTCTATCACATTCTATCTCTTGACAGATTCTTATAGGTACTATATATAACTTTTTTAGGTTTTAGGTTTTTTTTTTGTACTGTTTGTGTTTGTGTTTATATAATTTTATTCCTATTTGATTAGTTAATTTTGTTTACAATCTCCTTCATGACAACTTTATCTCGAACCCATCATTAATAGAGATAGATAGAGTTTTATCTTTGTCTATCACTGATAGACATAGATAGAGTTCTATCTCTATTTATAACTGACAGACACTGATAGAGTTCTATCTTTGTCTATCGCTGATAGTATACTATCAGTGAGTATCAGTGTCTATCGTTAATACATTTTTAATACTAATTACTCTTTCCATTTTATTTTGTTAGGTTGATCCATTAACAACAATAAATATAAAGTAACAGATGGTGATAAACAATCCATAGTAAACCTGGAGTCGGGAAGTTGTAGTTGTTGAGTATGGGATTCCATTGAAATTCCATGTGCTCATGCACTTGCTGTTCTTCGGAAGCGTAATGAGGACACTTACTTTTATGTATCTGCGTATTATCATTCAACAACATTATCATCAACATATAACGGCTGTGTTCAACCAGTTGGGGTTCATTCAGATTGGAGGACGACTATAAATGATGAAATTATAGCATTACCTCCTATTATGAAACGTCAAGCAAAAAGACCTACAAAACAAAGGATCCTATCTATAGGTGAATTGAAAAATTCATCAAAATGTAAACGTTGTAATCGCAAAGGTCACAATTCTAGGACTTGCAAAGTTCGGCCAATTAGTGAATGATGTAATCATGATAGTTCGATTCTATTTTTTGTTTACTAAAGTTGTCAAATGGCAATATATTAGAATTTATGAAAGTTATTTTTATATATATTTGTACACACTAACATGAGTTTATTCAACATATAATGATAACTTCTATTTTTGATAGACTATGATAACTTCTTTTTGTGGAATTTTGAATGACAAACTCTCTGATAGAACGTGATAGTAATCTATCTGTTACTATCATTCATAGTCACTTATAGAAGTCTATCAGTCAGATAGACACTGATAGAGTTCTATCAATGTCTATCTGTTCATCAATTATCCTAATAGAAGTTAATTCAAGATATAACCTGTAGACCCCTAAATTTGTCCGAAATTTTATTTCATCATTTTTATTTTGTGTAATTTTGTGTCGTTCTCACTAATTTTGAATTTTATAGCGTTTATATAAAAATAAACAAAAAATTAAATTGCATTCTTTTTATAAAATAAATAAAAAAAAAACATCTTCTTCATTTTTGCGTTTTAGGAAAATAAATTTAGAATTTTTCTATGTTCATAAAATAAAAAGACTTTATTTTTTTTTCTCATATTTGTAATTTAGGGAGAATAAAATTTTGAAGCTTTTAATGTTTTAATCAAATAAAAATAAAAAAATTTTGGTGTAGAAAAAATAAAATTTTGAATATCAAATCTTTTGTGTATGGAAAATTATATTTAATTAAATCTGGGAAGAAATATTTAAACGACATATTTTTTTTTATCATAAAAATATTTTCAAATTAAATGTATTATTTTTCTTCCTTTTAAATTTGATTTGATTTATTTTTTCCTAATCAAGAAGGTTTTGACAATTCTATAAATTGGAGGTTTTTGGCACACATTTTTGGATAGACACAATTCAATAGAGAAACACTAGCCATTTTTCTTTTCTCTCCCACTCACATACACACTTTCTCTCAAAAACCAAAAAATAATATTTTCCCCTCACTTTTTTCTCCTTATCCATTTTGATTTTATTTTATTTTTCTATGTTTCTTTCTTTCTTTTTTTTTCCTCCAACAATCACTCCACCTATTTTTCTCTCCACATTTTTTGTTCTTTTCTTTTCCGTACTTCAAAAAGAAGCGTTCACGATCGTCAATTGTCGAAAATGGTGAGTTTTACCTATTTGTAAATAGGACATTTTTAATTACAATTTGTTTGTATATTTTAGCAATATTATTCTAGACCAATTTCATTTGTGCATCATATGTAGAACAATTTTATTTGTACTTCATATAGACCAATTTATTTGTTCATCATGTTTATATTTTGAGTTGCTTGTAAAGTTTAAATTTCATGAATAATGTTTTTAGATTTTTATTTAGTTGATTAACCTTGCCTTAACCTTTGAATTTTAAATTTCATCCATGATTACCCTTGTATATTATGTAAGATATATTGTTAATGATATAATTGTTTAAATTTCTAATATTTGTATTATATATATTTTTGAACAAATTATTGTTAAAACTTTCCAATGACAGAATCTTAAATACTCGGGAGGCCGATACTTGGGTTCTAGAGGTGATAAATAAATATCTTGAGATGCCATGATTTGATGTTAATATGTTTTCTTTCAAACCAACTTTTAATAAAAAAAAATTCTTTTACAAACATGTATTTTATTCTATTCTTGTAAAACAAAAAAAAAAGTATATATTTGTTGCAAGAATGCATTACAAAAAAAAAAAATCTTTTTTTAGAAAAGACATTTATTTCCTTAAAATAAAATTTGAATACTTCGATAATCATCCATAATATTTTTCTAAAAGTAGATTTGATTCTATAAAATTTCTTTCCATTCAAAAATAATTTTTCTTTAAAATGTTTTATTTTCTCCATTTTTAAATAAGCTAATCAAAATTGATTTTCGGCAAAATTGTTTCCTTTAAAAATTATAAATATTTTTGTAAAAATATTTTTATAAATGTTTTAAATAATTGAACCAAAAACTTTTAAAAACTTTCCTATGACGGAGATTAGGAGGTCAAGTTGTTGACTATCCTAATATTCTTGAGGTGAAGAGTTTATTTTGGGATGCCAAATTAAATTCAAAATAAATTTTCTAATGGCCTTTGGCCACTCATTAATAATAGTAATCAATAAAATATGAGACATTTAAAAATCAAAACAAAAAATATTTCTTTCTTATAAAAAGGTCTCTCTTTAATTACACGAGAAAAATAAAAATTCGTTCTTTGAACAAGTGTTATGGGGTGTTAATACCTTCCCATGCAAAAGACCCCCGAACCCTTTATCTTTTCTTTGCAGACCAATTTGGCATACTTTTGGGTGCCCAGTCACACCCTCTAAATCAAGACTGGTGGCGACTCCATTTTCCTCCTCTTGGGAACAACGTCGGCCGCTCCGCGTCGCAAACCCGTAGCGACAGCTTGGCGACTCCGCTGGGGACATACTTCTAAATGGGTCAGTTTTTATTTTTTCTCGTGTTAATTTATATATGGCCTTTTTTTTTGTTATTATTTGTAAATCACACACACGTTCACAAGCCTCCAACCCGGGCTTTACCAATAGGATTAGAATCGAGGATTAGTAGTGGTGACCTTCGTGGAGCTACGTCTCCCGTGCAGGCACACGAAAACCCTCACTCAGGTCGACCTTATTCAGGATGCTGATAAGGGTGCCTCTAATTTTTTCTTGAATAGAGAAGAAATTGAGGACAGCTTGAGGACCTTTCTCCATTTGACATTAGAGCCTCACCACACATAAATTTGTACATAGATGTAAATAATCTTAATCTTTGTTATTACTATAATTATTATTGTACTCCACAATTATGTTCCTCGATCTTTCTCATATTTTCATCCGTTTATAAAAAAATCCTCCCCTTTTTAGCCTTTATTTTCTCTTACACATTACATACGCATTATTTGTGGTGAATTTTTTTTATAAAAATATACAATTTTGGGGAAAAAAATGAAAGAAAAATTCAATCTTTTTATTTGAATGTTCGATCCATAAAATTAAAGTGTTGTTTCTTTTACATAAAAATTTTAGTCAACTTGTATTCCAATTCATCCTCATCTCGTTCATTTATGATAAATTTTCCCTTCTTTGAAAATGCGGCCCATCCCATCCAACTTTTTTTCTTTTTTTTTTTAATAAAAAATAAATAATAGTAATATATTTTTAAATCATTTTTTTTTTACTTTTAAAAAAACTCCAATTTTTTCTCTCCTTCTCAATTTAAACCTTATTTCTTTTTCTTCTTCACCATTTCTCTTTCTCCCTCTCCAACTTAAGTTTTTCTCTCTTATTTTTTAACTTCAAACTTTCCCCTCTCTTCAACAAACTAGCTAATTTTTTTTTTTTTTATAATCACAGCAAGAACTCACTCATCTTAAGGTATGTTACCCTCATTTTTTAACTTTCATCTCTCCTTTTTTTTCTTCACATTTTACTTTCTTTTTTAAAGAAAATAATAAAACAAACAATGAAGAAAATGTCATGGAAGAAGAAGAAGATGAACGCGAAAAGAAAAAAAAATAATAATAGTAAATGAAGGAAGAAATGGTAATAGTAGATCAATGCATATATAAAAATAGATAAATATCACATGATAATAAACATAAAAATAAAACGGGAAGAAATAATAAAAAAAATCTTTCTTATAACCTTTTCTTTCTCTCTATTTTTAGATCTAAGAGAGAAGAAGAAGATTGAAGGTTAAGATCCAGAATACAAAGTTGCCCGTTGTCTGAGGTGGATCTTTATGACGAATGCCCTACCAAGTGCAACCTCCTAGAACTTTCTTGTGTTGTGGATTTTCGACTTTTTGGGAAAGATTTTGTGTATAACTGATTTTTCTCGTATAGATTTCTAAGGTTTTTGGGTTGTGTAAAAAAAAAATCTCTCCTCCAGGGTTTTTTTGTTGTATTCTTTTTCTGTGTGGTTTTTCTCTACGTGTGTTCTCCCTTCTCTCCCTTAGGGTTCTTTTTGCTAAACAAGATGGCTTTATAGCCAAACAAAATTCTCATTTGCCAAAAAAAATTACTGGCTAGTTTTTTTCAAATTGAAACAAGGCCAAACTTGGCTCACACCCTAAGAAAGAAAACAAGAATTTGAAAATAAAACCTAATAAATTTTTTTTTTTTTTTTTGCAAATCTTCTAACCAAATTAGCTACTTTAACTAACCAATCTAGTTACTCTAACCAAACAGTAAAACAAGCTAGGTGGATAAATACAAAATTAAAATTAACAAAACTAAGATAAAATTAAATTAATAATTAAATATTTTAAGTTAGGCCGGACAAAAATAGGTGGCTACAAACAATACAGGAAAAGAGCTTAGAAATAAAACTTTATTATTATTATTATTTTTACTTTAGACATGGGACAAAATAATTTAGAACCAGAGGATTGTGTTTAAATAAATGAAGTTTACATTAAACATAGATATGATGACTTAGGCTCCTAAAGGTACACTTTCTTGAGAAAAATCTTTATTTCACTTTTAGAATTTTGTTTAAATTGGTCCCTTGGGACACAATACTTGTAATGCGCCTTTCCATTTACTATTTGTTTAATAGTGTGGGTGTCCAATCAAAATTAGACATGTGCACTTATATTAGATTGGAAACTTTTACTTCTATGGATTTTCAAAATTGGATAATACAATTTCGGTTGAACATTTGTATGGATATGTGCTTGGTTGACTTTGGACCTAATTTGTAGACATGGGTTTAATTCACTATTTCTAATAGGCTTGAATTATGAGAAATAATTGTAGTATATGTCAATGAAAGGGGTGATTTTGAAAAAGATCTCATTTGAGTTTTTAATGGAAAATGTTTTATCGTTAAAAGGGGTTGTAATTCATTTACTTTGGTTTCCATTTTTACCCTCCGACACAGCCCACTACACGGTTCTATTTTATTTTATTTTATTTTATGGGTGTTTAATTTCAAAAAATGGTTTTGATTGATTTTCTTAGATATTTTTTTAAAGATTTTCCGGTGGTCTTGTTATCTTTAGTGGTTTTGAAAATGCATCCAACATAATAATCCCTAAAAAGTCTCTAGATAAACAGCTTTCCTTAAAAATCTCTCTTTAAATTTGATATTTTTACCATAGAAAGACTTTTAAATTAAATATTTGACTCTTGTGTCAACAGAACGATGATGAAAAACCCATGAGTGGCGAGGTTGAGCAGTATAGGATGGCGGGAACAAGGGGCATATTCGAAAGTGGTTTTAAAATCGTCAAAATTACTTTTGTTTTGTCATTTTTAAAATCACTAAAAAACACACTTTAATCACTCAAAATTAATTTAATTTTTAATTTTACACCATTTTTAATCATCAAAATTAGTTTTGAATAATTAAAAACATATTTCACGGTAATTTTAAAAATGATAAAAGTGATTTTAGCCATTTTAAAATCAGTCTCAAACATACACTAGTGGACAATGGTGGGCTGGTCGACGAGGCTGAACTACAACGGGATAGGATGAGAACTCAAACGAGCTGGACAACAAATACATTGTATTTGTAGGAAAGGAAGCATGGCAACAAGCAACACACACCTATAAGGTACAAACAACATGTGTATTTGTAGGGAGAGGAAAGCATGTTTATGTTTTTCTTTTTCCTTTTTGGAGAGGGGATGGAGGAGAATGTGAAGGGGTTTGAGATGTTGGTTTAATTTGATTTATGAATTTTGATTTATTGTGTGTGAAGACCGTGTAATTAAGTGGGAGTTTTTTTTTTTTTTTTTCTGATTCATGGGTGGCAGGAAATCTATATTGTTACTATTATTGCATCACTTTCGTGAAATGTTGTATATTGTATATTTGTTACTATCATACATAAGGTATAAATGTTTTGTAAATTTTATATATTGTGTATTTGTTATTATCATAGAGAAGGTTTACATTAAGTTGCCTTATATTTTTGCACGGGACTTTGTGAACAGAGACGAGGTGCAATTTTCGTTTTCATACTTATTTTTTTTAATTACTTTGTATAATTTATTTTGTATTATCTCTCCCTTTATTTTCAACTAGCTTGAATTATTTGATTAGATTTTGTATTTCCAAGGTTTGAATATTTGGATTAACTTCTGCATTTAAATGTTTGGATTAAATTCTACATTTAAATACAGTGTAATTACATTGATGGTCAAGAAGGGTATATCTGTCTGAATTTTTAAATAATTACTATGTATTTTAAATAAATATTTTACGTTTAGACATTTTCGAGAGAGAAATTGGGTTTAGACATTTTTTAAAATTAATATTTGTGCAATCACCTCTTGAATTATTTAAATTTAGCCCAATCTATTTTTATGAGACTTAAATTAGCTTGGACTATTTTATGTTAACCAATGGATTGATATTTAGACCAGCGTTATTATTTAATGAGAAATTATGAGGATTGGCTAAACTTAGACACCGTTTTGATAAATATCTATAAAAAACAAAAAAAAAAACCTGAAATATATCTAAATCGGCTCATTCATTCCTGTTTTTAAGGTGTATTTGGTTGAGTCCTAATATCCTTTTATCGTATTTCATCCAATAAAGGATCTTTTTCAGCATTTAAACCTTTACTTATGAAGATTACTCCATTGACGAAAGAAAATTATAACTCAAGTCTTAGTTAGTTTGAGCTTTAAGGAGGGAAAACACTATGAAATTGCTCCAAATTGCACATGAAACTATGACCCAATGTCCTTCAGTGAAACACTATGGTGTCTGCAGCCTTTCTAAACTGAGACTCATAAATTTTCAACATTCTGCTTCACGAGACCCACCATCGACGACTTCTTCTTCTTTACTAAAGTGCCAACCGAGAAACCCACAAATTCTGCTTGTTTTCTTTGGTGTGCTCTCTCATGGGTGTATCTTTTTTCACTATAACCATCGTGATTTCCAGTCCTAACTCAATGAAGATGAAGTAAAATTACAATTATACTCTATTTAAAAGACTTAAGTACCATGTATTTAAATCTTAAGATAACTTTGCTAAATAGAAAAAATATCAAACTATTTTCAAATATAGAAAAATTTCACTATTTATCAGTGATAAAAGTCTATCGCGGTCTATCATCACTCAAACGATAAAAGTCTATCGCGGTCTATCATCACTCAAACGATAGAAGTCTATTGCGGTCTATCACTGATAGACTGTATAACTTTTCTGTATTTGTAAATAGTTTAACTTCTTTTTCTATATTTGAAAATAACTCTTTCTATATTCTATAATTTTTTTTAAAAAAAGGGTGTATTTTTGTTTTGTTAAAACAAATTTAGTTTGTTAGATTAACACGTCTTAATTCATATACATGTCTTCATTATTCAATTTAGATTAGCACTGTTTAGAAAGATAGATTTTGGTTGGTTGTGATGTAATTATTTTCTTAATTTTTTTTTTTAATTTTGTAACATTGAAATTGTAGCTTTATTCAATTAGATTTTGTTTAGTTTGTTTAGATTTTGTAATCTAAAAATGTAAATTTAATCTTTTTGTTTGATTTGATTTTCTTGTATTAGCTTATGTTTACATTGACATTCAGGGAGGTTACATTAAGATTCAGAGGGGTATAATTGTCCATTCAAAAAATATATATATTTAATATTTTATGACTTTAGACATTTTTTAAATGGAAATTATGTTTAGATATTTTTCAAAATCACATTTTAAAATTAGACCTTCGTCCAGTCTATTATCTTTATTTAATTCACCAATTTTTCATGTCTTTTAATTTAATTTGAGGTAAATTTGTAATTTGTCTTCAATTTACCAACTTATGACTTTTTTTTTTTTTTTTTTTTTTTTAACCACGAACATATGTTTTTATCATTGATTCAACGTGGATAATTGTGATATGCCTCTTTTTCTTTTTTCTTTTTTTTTTTTTTTTTTTTTTTGTTATCTTTGATTTTTTCTCATTCAACCGTTGGTATTAGGTCAGAGAATAAAGAAAATGCTAATAAGTATCAAGTTCGTAGAATATGCCCAGCACAACCACCTTAGCCTTCGAACCCAAAAAATAAAAAATGAAATAAAATAAAATAAAATAATCCTTAACCATCTTCTCTTACTAATGTGCATTTTTGTTCTTCCTTTAATTGTTTTAGTTTTAATAATGTGCTTCATATTATTGAACATGCTTGCATGTGTATATTGGATGCAATGTAGGATCAGGATCCATCATAGCCATAATGCATTGTGTTTTTATTCTTAAGATATAGTTATTATATTGTATATATCCAAAAAAAAAAAATTAATTGGTATTATATATTTAATAATAGAATGAGAATATATATAGAATATCTTTTCTATAATAAGATTAAGGAATAATCAAATAATCAAATAAGCTTATAATAGGGATATACGGATAAAAGTTAGAAAATTAAAATATTAAAAGTCCTAACTTTAAATAAAACTCACTTTGTTAACTATAATTAATAATTAATAAAATAGAGGATTTTATTTTTAAATATAGAAAAATGAGCCAAACTATTTACAAATATAAAAAAATTTATTATCTCTCCATTATTAAATATAAAAAATATGTATATATTTTAATTGAGTCATTTAAAACCATATAAAAGTGTATGTTGCATTGGTTTGTATTTCATTTTTTGCTCGCGAGACCTAAGTTCCATTCCTAGCAAGACACTTTCTTTTAAAATTTTGATAGTTTTAATATTTTGATATATATAGTTATGTATTTTATATCATTTAAGAATTATTCATCATCTCACATATTTATATATTATTTTAACTTATAATTTCTTTTTATGAACTATATATAATATTTTAATTTTTTAGTACACTTGAAATAGGCTAGAAGAGCTTAATTTCTTTTTTTTTTTCACACGCGTATATATATATTTGAATCTTTATAAAAGTAGTTTAAAAAATTGATTGAATTATTTTTTTTGCCTACACACTTAAGTAAAAATTAATTCTATAAAGATTTATAGTTTATAATAATTTTATAATTAGTATTACTTAATTTAGATATTACATATTAATGTATTTAAAATTACATTTATATGAAGTTAAATTACAAGTTTAGCTTAACAAGTTTAGCTTTAAGTTCAAAAAATTTTATCTAATATATTCTTAAACTTTTACTTTTGACTTTAGTCCCTTAAAAATGTTTAATAAATCTATAAATTTTTAATTTTATATCTAATAGATTTTAAGAATATTAATTTTTTAAAAAAAGTTAACTGTTTTAAGACAAATAAAAATTAGTTTTATGTCTAATAGAATCTCAAATTTTAAAATTTGGAGTTAATATTAGATACATGAATTTTAAAAAGATGTCCAATTGTGTATTTATTAATCACAAAGATAAATTTAATGTATAATATAACAGTGAACTTTTAATAACATCTGATATGTAAGAGTCTTATTATATGCAAAATTGATATTCTAAAATTTTATTAAATATAAAAATTGTGAATTTAGAGACCCTTTAGACATTTTTTAAAGTTTAAGAACTATATATAAACACACATTTAGAAGTTCATGTGCTAAACTTCTAACCTTTATATACTTTTGTGCCCTCTAACATGAAGTTCTGGATTCGCCATTGGATAGACTGAGATAAAATTCTATTGCTCGAGAGAGAGATAGTGATAGAAGTCTATCGCTCGCGGTCTATCACTAATAGACAGTGAAATTTTTCTATATTTGTTAATAGTTTGATATTTTTCTATTTATAGTAATTTCCTAAAAATAAATAAATGAATCATTGTGATTTATCTAAAATTGAAGTATTTAAGCTATGATACAAGGGAAGTTCCCTACATGTGAAGCATACAAAATGTTGAATCAACTTATTTTATCTCATGAAACAAACTCATAAGTCATTAACATGAATTGAATATTTGGCATATAAGTGTGTTAGTAACCACGAGATCTGTGGTTTGAATCTCTCTACTTTTAACATACTAAAAATACATGATTTATTAATTATTATAACCAACCTATGAATATTTACCTATGCTGATGAAAACCATGCCGACACCATAAAATGTCGTTGGCAAAAAGTGGCTCTACCGACTGTTCAAAACACCATCGGCAAAAAGCGGTTATGCTGATGGTAGAAATGTAGGTGTTGGTAGAGAGGAGCCTATGCCGACAACATTTTAATTTATCGTCGGCATAAGACTCACCTTTGTCATCGGTTGATTATTGTTGTTGGCAAAAAATAGGTCAATGCTAACGGCCTTTTACACGGCGTCGGCATATGGTGGGTAGTACCGACGCCTCACTTATGGCGTTGGCAAATATAAACACAAAACCTAATTTTATTTTCTCTTTCTCTCTTCTTCCCAAACATTTCTCACCCCTTAGCCGTCGCCGAACTCCTCTCTCTTTCCCTCTCCCTCGCCCGCCGCCACCTGCCCTTCCCACCAGCCCGCCGACTGTCGCCTCTTTTCTTCTCCCCTTCCCACTAGCCCGCCGTCTGCCGCCCGCCACCCCTCTTCCTCTCTCCCTCCCCCCTCCCCCCCGCCCGCCGCCCTCTCTTCCTCTCCCTCTCCCACCCACCACCGCCGCCCCCTCCTCTTTTCCCTCTCTCTTCTAAGCTCCCGCTGACCAGCCACCGAATCCACCACCATCTTTTCCCTATTTACCTGTAAGTCTTTTAAAATATTTGAAAAATTTTAGTTTTTATTTCGAATTTTTTGGTATTGTTGTTTAGATTTACATTTTGTTTAAATTTTAATTTGGTGTGATTTTCATTTTTTGTTGTTGATATTTGCAATGTTGGTGTGATTTGAATTTTTTGTTGTTAAATTATTTGGAAACACTTAATATGATTGAGATTTACATTTATGGGTGTTATTTACATGTTTGGTTTAGTTCTTGAGTCTAATCGATATCTTGTTAGTTATGTTTTGTTCTTTATCATTTTTTTTGTTAAAGATTTGGGGATGTAATTTAAGTATTATTTTTTATTTAAGTTTTGATTCTAATTGGTATAAATATTTATGAATATTTTGTTGGTTGTCTATGATTATGATTTTATTGTTGGTTTGTGGTTAAATATTATTGTTGTGTATGTTGGAGTTAATTTTTGGTTAATTTGTATATTAGTTAGGAAGAGGAAATGAATATTTTTATTTATCCCCTCTAATCCTCACTAAAAGCAATCAACTTTAAGGTTAGGCAACAAAAAAAAAAATGAAAAGGAAAAAGAATGTAAGTTTAGATGTTTAAGAACTTGAAAACTCTCAATAGTATTTTTTTAACTTTATATATTAGTTAAAACTGACTTCATCTTTCATGTAATTCCTACAGGTATAAGACTTTAAGACTATAGGAATCAAGAGTTTAGTTGGAAAGAATATCATTAAAAAATGAATAAAGATTGAATTCAACTTCGAGATAAGTTTCTCAATGGCTTATGTGGGAGGAGTAACCTGATTCCTTGATAAAGAAAAGTCTCATGTTAATAACTTTAGAAAAACAAGATGTCCATGCAAAAACTGTATGAATACAGTGTGGGAATCAATAGACGAGGTTCGACGACATTTGTTCTCATACAGAATGTCTCCATCATATAGTCAATGGGTATATCATGGGGAAGCAGTTAATTTGTCAAGAGAATTAAATCAGACAACTCACTCAATACATGATGAAAGATTGAGTAATGCAAAGTTTAATGACGTGTCAATTGAAGAAAATGAGATGTTAAATATTCTTAACGATTTACAAGGTCGAACTATCGATGAAGATTTAGATGAAGAAGATATCGAGATTGAGATATCCACTAATGTCCACGAGAGTGATAATTCAAACCTATTTGAGGATTTACTGGATGAAGCACGTAATCAATTGTACCCTGGTTCTACAAAATACTCTTCATTGAACTTTTTGATAAGATTGATGCATATTAAAGTTCTTAATGGTTGGAGTAACAAGTCATTTGATATGCTACTTGAATTGTTAAAGAACACATTTCCAATGGATGCATCTATACCTAGTTCATTTTATGAAGCTAAGAAAAAGTTATGTGACTTAAAGCTGGGTTATGACTTAATTCATGCTTGCAAGTACGATTGCATATTATATTGAAAGAATTTTCTAATTGCCAACGACGTCCAATATGCAATGAGTCTCGGTATAAAATTAACGATGGAAAAGGTAAGAATATCCCACATAAAGTCGTAAGCCACTTTCCATTGATACCGTGGTTGAAACAACTATTTGCATCGAGACATGTTGCATCTGAAATGAGGTGGCATAAAGAAAAGCATGTTGTAACAGATGATACATTACGACATCCGGCTGATGGGGAAGGATGGAAACACTTTGATCGTGAATTTTCTCAGTTTGCTTCAGACTCACGAAATGTTCATTTAGGATTAGCTTCAAATGGGTTTAATCTATTTGCAAATATGAGTACTTCGTATAGTATGTGGCCTGTTGTGCTAATTCTTTATAATTTGTCACCATGAAAATGCATGAAAGAAACAAATTTCTTCATGTATTTACTTATACCGAGACCGAAATCTCATGGAAAAGAAATTGACATTTACTTGCAACTATTGATAGATGAGTTGAAATAATTGTGGAATAATGGTGTTCGCACTTATGATTGTGTCAGTGGTGTGTACTTTCTACTACGTGCAAGTTTGTTATGGACTATTAATGACTTCCCCCATATTGTGATTTGTCTGGGTGGAGTATTAAAGGTTACCAAGCATGCCCTATTTGTAAGGAAAATACATCATCGTTTCGAATAAGAGGAAAATTTTCTTTCATGGGGCGTCAACGTTATCTTTCTGAAAATCACAGTTGGCATAGAAGTAAGCAACATGATGGAAAGGTTGAACGTAGACCTCATCTAGTTACAATGAATGGAGAAGAAATGTTAGAATAATTAAATACGATCAATCTTCTTGTGCTTAGCAAACATCCAACAAAACAAGATAAGAAAGGAAGCGAAGTCTAAATTGGACAAAAAAAAGTATTTTTTTTCCAACTTCTATATTAGTAACGACTGTTGTTGCAACATAAATTAGACGTGATGCATATCAAAAAAACATTTGTGATATCCTACTTGGCACATTGTTAAATATTGAAGGAAAAACAAACGACACGACTAATGCACGGTTGAATTTACATGATTTAAAGATAAGAAAAGACTTACATTTGCGACAAGAAGGTCTAAATTTGTAAAACCACATGTTGCATATACATTGACTACTCATGAAAGGGTTGAATTTTGTAAGTACTTGAAATTAGTAAAATTTTCCGATGGATTTGTCAAATATATCCCGATGTGTGAGTGAGAAGGATGGAAAAATATGGGGCCTAAAAACTCATGACTCGCATGTTTTACTCCAAAGACTTCTTCCTATCGGCGTTCCAGCATACCTACGGAAGGATGTGCCAACTGCTATTGCTGCGTCATGTATATTCTTTCGTGACTTGTGCGCAAAAAAAATATGCATAAGTGACTTGGATCGATTACAAGCAGATATTATAATCATACTTTGTAAGTTGGAAAAAATATTTCCACCAGCATTCTTTAATGTAATGGTGCATTTATCAGTTCATTTTCTGTATGAAATAAAAGTCGTTGGTCCTGTTAGTTATAGTTGGATGTACCCTATTGAAAGGAGTCTATGGACACTAAAGCAATACGTACGAAACAAAGCACGTCATGAGGGTTCTATTGCAGAAACATTTATAATGAATGAATCACTTAATTTTTGTTCATTGTACTTATGGAAAATTGAAACGAGATTTAATAAAGATGAACGAAACGATGATAGAATTATTGAGATTGATCTTTGCGGTGAATTTGAAGTATTTACAAAAAAAAAGTGCACGACCAATAGGTGCCTCAACTTTGAGGACTTTATCAACAGATGAGATGCGAATTGCACATTGGTATATATGGAACAATTGTCCGCAGTTGGAACCTTATCGTAGGTAAGATGTAAACATATTGAAATGCTCAAATTCAAAATCAAATTTCAAATTAGAAATCTAATATACTAAATCTTTGCTTCTTGTGGTGTCAATAGGCAACATCTTAGACAAATTCGACATGAAGCACAAAACTCCTCTGATCTCAAACAAATGCACAAACAAAAATTTTCTGATTGGTTCAAATCTCAGGTATGTGGTATATAGACTCGATTTTTAAGTTGTGGGATATATATTCTATTTTAACGTTCTAATGCAATTAAATAGGTGCAGAGAGAAAATATATCGGATGATATTTATTCACTAGCAATGGGACCAACTTCTGAGGTGTGCTCGTATAGTGGGTGTATAGTTAATCGGGTACAATTTCATACTGCACATCGTGATAATCGTCGAACTACACAGAATAGTGGAGTATATGTGCTTGGAGAAAGTGAAGGTGATCAGTTTAATTTCTATGGTGTTTTAGACGAGGTGTTAGACTTCAATATGCAAAAAGAAGACGTGTCATCATGTTTAAGTGCAGTTGGTTTGACACCGACCCTAGAAAGAAAAGATCACTCCTAGATTTAGGGTTCGTATCAATTAATATATCTCGTTATTGGTATGAAGATGACCCTTTCATTCTCGCAAATCAAGCACAACAAGTTTTTTACATCAACGACCCTAAATATGGCACAAGCTGGAAAGTTGTACAAATAGTTCAAAATAAACGCTTATGGGACGTGCCAAAAGTTGATGATATTGGGAATGACCAACTAAATGTGCTAGAAGTTGTTGGTGAAAATAGAGTTGATGAATCTATCGATGATAGCACATTTTGTAGAAATGACATTGAACCTACATTCATGGAGCAGCAAACTAATTATCAACATGACGATAATTACGTGTTTAATTTCTTAAATGGAAGTTCAACGGTTCCTAGATCATGTTGGTACTCACGTAACATTGAGTTGGATCGACATGTCGAACGTCATGCGAGAATTCCTATTGAGATCTTAATTGACTTGAAGAAGCCAGTTGGTGCTTGGGCTACAAGATTCAACAATGCTATTGGTACTGCCGTGAGGGAAGGCTTTCCAGTACGTTGTGCCACGTGGCCGGATGTAGTGTTAGACGTGATAGCGATTGTTAAAAGTCGAATTCTAGTAAGTGTATAATTTGTTTTTGATTAATAAATATGAACTTTAAAATATAATACTTTTCTTTTTATGTAAAACTATTTTCAGTTTGACATGTCTTTACCTCATGTGGAAAGGTTCATCGAACATCAAATGCAAACATCCTTTAGAGAGTACAAGTCAGATTTGCATAACCATTACAAGCATTATAACAATCCTGAAGAGGCACGTTCGCACCCACCTAAGCGGCTTAAAAGCGTTATTGAAGATTGGCATTTTTTATGCAACAAGTTTAAGAGTCCTGAATTCAAAGTATGTTCTTCTGACATGTATTAGTTTTTCATTTCTTAACTTATTATTTTTTCCTTAGAAAATGACAGAGACTAATAAGAGGAATCAGGCATAATTAAAATTCAATCATCGAGCTGGACCCAAGATATTCATCAACATACAACAATTACTAGTGAGACATGCTAGACATTGGTGATTGTCTATATTTTAGTTTAATTAATCACTAATAAACTTTACTTTGGTGGGGTTTGGATTATAGAGCGTGAAAGATGGTCAGCAATGTGGACCAATTGACCTATTTAAGAGAACACACTCACGAGATGATAAGTGGGTGAATCAGGTTGCCAATGTGCACATGTAAGGTAGTTTTTTCATTACATAATATGTGTTCATTTAAAAATGTGTCATATATTATTACTCATTTATATTATTGTAATTATAGATTCGAATGATGAAATTGGAAGGTACGCAAACTTCAGAAGGGAGTCAACCACTTTCAGAGGAAGAAATATGTGAGATTGTGTTGGGAAGACGACCAGGACATGTTAAAGGTCTCGATTGGGGTCCAAAACCAAAGCCAAGAAAGTATAGCTCGTTAGCATCGATCTCCTCTATGCAAGAAAAAGAGTATGAACAAGCAATTGAGATAGGCAGAGATTCAAGAAGAGGGAGAAGCAAGGAATGCAACGATGGCAGAACTTATGGCAACAAAGGTAGAGGTGGACGTTTTGAAAGATTTAATGAAAAAATTTATGGAATCACAAGGAGGAACTTCAAAATAAGTATGAACTATCTATTTTTTTTTTTTTTGTATATTTGTTAATCTTATAGGGACTGCTTACGTATGAAAGTTGTTTGAGATTTGTTGCTATCCTGCAATTATGATAGCAACTGTAGTACATTAATAGTTTAGGGAGTGCTTACATACACCATTGTTTGAAATTTGTTGCTATTCTACCGTTATGGTAGCAAGTGTATTACATTAATATTTTAGGGAGTGCTTACATACATTGGTTGTTTGAGATTTGTTTATAAAGGTAGATTTATGTTAAATATAGGGTGAAAGTTGGGATGAGATGTTTTATGGTTTATTTTATAAGTTTAGATCGATATGTTGTTTATTTTATCTTAACTGTGGGGTGATAAATGTGGGTTGGGATGTGTTACTTGGCTTAAAGATTGTATTTGTAGAGTGCTTACATATATTGGTTGTTTGAGATTTGTTGATTTCTTGCAGTTATGGTAGCAACTGAGATGTTCTTTGTATTAAATATGATGTGAGATATTGATTGTTTATAAAGGTAGATCTATGTTAAATATAGGGTGAAAGTTGGGATGAGATGTTTTATGGTTTATTTTATAAGTTTAGATCGATATGTGTTATTTTGTCTTAAATGTTGGGTGATAAATGTGGGTTGGGATGACTTTGAATGTTTATATTTGTTGTTTCTATGTGAGTTGAGTTGTTATTAGTGTTAAAGTTGGGGTGTTATTAGATGTTTATGATATGTCAAGTTCTTGTATATATGTGTAAAGTTGTTTTTTGTGCCTTATTAGTTTATTAAATGTGCTTTTGACTTTTGTTTTTGTTAATAATTTTTTAGGACCAACTTTCAATGAAGCAAGTAAACTAGAAGTAGGTCTGAACTTTTTTTTTTAAAGTGTATGCTTTGGAGACCAAATTACTATTTTGTTATATGTTTTGGGGACTAAATTACTCTTTTTTTATGTAACTGTAATTGCAACTTTATTTAGACATTATATAAAACACTTGTAAGACTTTTATGATAATATTAAATTGCAGCTTTATTATGTAATTTGTATGTTTTTAGGTACAAACTAAAGTAATCAACAAAGGATGTAATTAAAAAATAATACAATTATAAAATAGGTTTTTTGGAAAAAAATAGACATTTGCCGACGTAACAAAGTATTATGAGGCGTCGACATTTCAAGGATATGCCGACGACAAACTATAATCGCCGGCATAGAAGAACTACCGATGCCAAGTGTATGTCGTCGACATTGCAAGGATATGCCGATGGTAGTTTTGAACCATCGGCATTAAAGAACTGTCGACGCCATATTGTTGCGTCGGCATATATACCTTTTGCCAACGCATTTTGCTAGCGTTGGCATCGGTCGAACTTGACGACAATCGTCGGTAGTTCCGAAATACGCCGACGCTTCTTTTTTACACACCGACGATGGATCTATGTCGACGAAATCTGTCGACAGAGATTTAGCATTGGCATAGGTTATGCTGACGCATTTTTCGAGCTATGCCGACGATTTGTGGCATCGGCAAAAGCCATAATTCTTGTAGTGATGTGAAATTTGTTTAAGAACAATTGACCTTCCATATACATCTCCAATACTATGATATTGTCCATCTTAGATATAAGCTCCCATGGCCAAATTATGAGGTACTTAAAAACAAATAAAAAAATTTCAACTAAGGTCTCGTTTGGTAACTATTTAGTTTTGGTTTTTGAATATTAAGTCTATAAACACCCACCTCTAAATTTCTTGCTTTGCTATCTAATATCTACCAATGTTTTAAAAAATCAAAATTTGAAATCTCAAAAAAAAAATTAAAAAAAAATTTAAACAGTAATTTTTGTTTTTGTAATGTGCCTATGAATTCAACACTCTTAATAAAGATAAAAAGTATGGTAAAAAAATTAAAAGAAATCAGACTTATTAATTTTCAAAATTCAAATGGGTTATCACATAACACCTAAAATACTCAAAATCTCAAAATCAATTTTATTAAAACACAATATCAAGGTAGTAAAATAGGGTAAATTAAAACTCATTAGAAACAAAAGTAAATCTAATACTTGAAAATAAAAATACTTTAAATTTGTTTTTTTTTTCCAATTAAAATTACAGGATTTTACCTTCAGATTAAGTTCGATTGTTCCACTCATGTTTATGGATTTATATTCTATCAATCGTTAAGGATTGGAATAATCAACACTTTCCCTTGCAGTACTAAAATCGTCTTTAATTTATTTTTAGAGTTAAACTAAAATATATAAAAATTAAACAAACTTATATTGAAATAATCAATGTTTAATAATAGAGAAATTTTTACGAATAAAAAAAATGTCAAACTATTTATAGAAAATAGCAAAAATAGCATTGATAGATATTGATAGACTTCTATCAGCATCTATCAGTGATAGACTTCTATCATTTCTATCACTGATAGATTCTGATAGATTTCTATCGGCGTCTATCACAACTATCTAAAAATTTTGCTATTTTGTGTAAATAGTTTTCCTTATTTTTCTTTTTTTTAAAATGCTCCTTAATAATATTTCTGACAAACCTTTAATCTTCTTGTTCTTCAACTCCATAAAATTTTTTGCTTTTAACATACTGCCATAAATTATAAGCTCTAATAATTAATTATCTTAAATAATCGATTGACTCAAAAGCTTAAGTTGATGGGTGAAGTCAAATTTAATATTATATCATCTAACAAAATAAATTAATTTATCTTTGTAATTTCAATTTATACTTTAAATATCGCTAATCCTCATTTCTTTAATGCATGATACCATTATGTCTTTTCTCTCCAAATTGTTTGTGAGGTCTCCTCATCTTTCTAATGTGGATCCTCAACAACAAGAGCAATTAAGAACTTAAAATTACTTTTTTCATTAAAAAATACTTTTTTAAACACTTAGCCCCCGTTGGGTAACCATTTCGTTTTTGTTTTTGAAAATTAAGCATACTTCCTCACACTTTATTACTATGTTTGCATCTTTCTCGAGTATAATTTTCAAAAACTAAAAACATAATGGAGACTTAATTTTCAAAAATTAAAAACCAAATACCAAATAGTTACCAAACGAGACCCTAGAAAATTAATCCAATTAATATAGGCCATAATTTCGTCACAATACAAAAGCATTTGGCTAAATACTTTAATGACTTTCTCTTAAACATCACAAGACACACTTAGGCTAGCAGTACATGTAATAATCTTTGAAATTTAAACTAAGAGTTGTGTTCGATCTTCTCTCAAATTTTAACACTAAACTTCATATTAGCCTTAACTAATCAAAGCCTAATCAACCTAATTTAACCTTCTCTTTTTGGGTATAAAGACCATTAAGTCCCCAAAATTAGACACAACTTCTTGTGATCTCCTATCACATGCATGTGAATGAAAATTGAGTGTCTTGCTTTCAAAGGAACAAAATTAGGGTTCACAAAAGAAAGAAACAAACAAAAAGGACTTTAGGATTCATCTCCTAATCTCTCCCTCTACATATTTGCTAAGGGAACCATTTTCTTTTCAAGATAGTTGAAGCTCTTACACTAAAAATGGCAACTCTATCATTTTTTTTGTCACTTTACAAACCCACATGTAAATTATATGGATGTGTGTTAAACTCCAAACTTAGTGTTATTTATTTTTGTCTTGCTTTAGCTTTGTAAGAAAAGACAAAGATAGATTTTGGGTATTCTATCAACACTCCCCATTTTCTTTTCCACCCAAAACTTTCCAAAAAAATAAATTGTATCCCATTTCCCCCCTATTTATAAGGTATATAAGTAATTTATCTAATAGTAAATAAGCATACCAACAACTATTCCTAAAAAATTAGGCGAAATATTTATTTATATACATTTCTTTTATATTCGTGAGTGTCCGGACCAACTTACACGCGCCTCGACTAATCTTATAGGACAACCCGCCTGACCCTACAACAGGTGGAGTGTCAATTTACTCATAAAATATTAAATCCTAAGTATATGACCACACATTTTTTATTCTATTGATAGTTGTTACTGTTATAAAGAACATGTAAATAATTATTGATAAATAATAAATATATATATTACTAATCTACATTTGTTTGTATTCATTGATAGGATATGTCAACGATGGATGTAATAAAAAATTATTATGGAAACAATTACTAGTAGAAGACAAAAGTTAAGTACCACATACTTTATATTTATATTTTCTAACTTTATTTATATGCATGATAGATCAATGATAAATCTCATAACAAATTAGCATCAAACAATCGTAAATAGAAAAGAATTTCAAATATGATATATCATTTTTAATTCAATTGATTTCTATAAATTAAAAATAAAATCACAATTTGATGATATTAACATAAACAAATCTTTGGGCCAAAGCGAACATAACTCAACTGACTTACGAGTGTTAATAACAATGAGATCTATCGTTTAAATATCTCCTCTTGTTTGGTAATTAACTTATTTAGTACTAATTTCCATTATTATGTGCTCTATAATTTGTGAATGCTCTTCAAAACCTTAAAAAAATTTAAATAATCTATGAGACTACTTATAATTTTGAGAAATTACAATGAATGTCAATTTAAGAATAGGAATTAACAACTATGTCTTCAACCTTTGAAATTTTGCAATTATATATGGCAATATTTTTAGTTCTGATATTTCGTTCCATTCTTCTCTTCCTCATGTATTTCTCTCTCTCTTTTTTTTTTTTTTTTTTTTTGCGATGGTTTCATTAGCTTCCTCCCTATCTTTTTTTCTCTGGTCTTCTGGTGATTGGATTGTGATTGTGGAAGTTTGTTGGATAAAATACCATCAAAATTTAATTTGGGAAGATTCAATTTGATCGTGAAATTTTTGCTTATGTTAGATTTATTTTAAATTTAATATTACCATTAAATGTGGCCCATGTACATTATCTACTAATTTATCTTTTAGACCTATTATTTTATTAGGTCAATTAAGTAAAAGATAATTCCTAAATTAAATAAAAGATAAAACCTAATTAAACACCCTGATGGGAAGTGTTTATATAAAGACCCTAGGGATTGGTCCTCTCTCTGTTTTATTAAGTAGTTCTTTTCTCCTCATCAAGAAACCTAATTAAGTTCTAAAACAAGGCTAAGAGAGAGAAACACAATCTCTTAAAAGACTATTATCATGGATCAAGGTATGTTATTCTAACTAATGTTATTGTGAAAATCACATAGTTCAAAGATCTTGGCATTTATTGTTTTGTACAATATTAGGGTTTTGTTGTATAATCATGAAGTTAGAAACTTACAGCTTAAACTTAGGTTTACTCAAAATGGCGGATGCATCATCGGCGCCTAATTTATGTAGAATATATTACATGTCAATTAACTTTTAAGTGTATAAGTAATATATCAATAATATATCCATAGATATCAAACAACTTTAAAGAATGTCAATAGTATATCATCAGTATATTGGTATCAATCAACTTTTAAGAATATCAATAGTATATCAACAATATCATATATTAAACAATTTTCAAGTCTATCAAAAGTATATCAACAATATATCAGTATATATCAAACAACTTTCAATAATATTAATACTGTATCAGTAGTATATATCATATATCAATTAGTTTTTAAGTGTATCAGTAGTATATCAATACATGTCAAACAATTTTCAAGAAGGTTAATAGTATATTAGCAGTATATCACACATCAATCAACATATCAACGGTATATCAGATATCAATAGTGAAGGCATTTTTTTTTGGTCATTTTTGCAAACACCAAATATTGATGCTACCAGCCTAATTAAAATAATTCAATGCGTGTTTTTAAACAAAATGTTATAAAATTACATGTCCAATTGACTCAAGCAGCTAGCTACAGAAGTTAATTAAACTTTTGAGCCAGTTTATTTTAAAAATAAAATTATTTCTAGACTTTTTTTTTCTTTTTCCTAAAGCCCTTCTTACATATGGGGAAAATGGACAAATGAGACAAATATATAAACAAAATCTTTTTAAAAGAGAAGGAAGAATTAAATGGAAGAAGATAGTGGATTTATGCAGAAATGTCTTTTTCAATGTAAATATATAAAGAAAAAAAGAAAGGGTATGGGGGCCTGAATTTCAAGTATCAACTACCACACACTTTGTTATGTAATGTTCAAAATCTATGAGACAATAATAGTTGGCAATCCATAAAGTATAATCATTAAAATTGCTTTTCTAAATAATTTGAATTGCATTGAGATTTGTTAAACCTTATAATTTGTAATTTTTTACGATTTTTATTTTTATTTTTAATAGATAGAAAAATAAGGAAAAAAAATATAAAAAATATAGCACCTCTTTAAAATATTTGTAAATATGGCAAAGGTTGATCAGTCAACTTTTGAATTTTTTTATTTACAATTTTACCCTCCATTGTCTTTCACAACTTCTTTTCTTCTTCCCTTTCTTTCTTTTTTCTTTCTATTTTTTTCCATCTTTTACTTCCATCTCTCCAAGCTCCTCATATTTTCTTCTCTTTTTTTTTTCCTTTTTTTTTCCAGTTTTTGCTTCCATCTCCCTAATCTCATCATATTCTCTTCTTCCCTTTTATTTTTTTTATTATTATTTTTTTTTAGTTTTTGCTTCCATCTCTCCAATCTCCTCATCTCTCCAAACCTTTCTCTCTCCCCCTCATCTTCCCATTTCCTACTAGAAAAATTAAAAAAAAGAGTTTACAAGGCTAAGTGGGTTTGAAAGTGCACAATTCATAATTGACTTAACACCAACAAGTCAATCATTAAGTTTGATTGTTATGACGAAACGTTAAATATAAGTAGAAAATGGAAATGGATTTGAAAGAAACTAACTTTTTTTTAGACCTCAAATTTGCACCATTTTTAGAAACATTTCTTAAAAGTTAGAAATAAGAAATGAGAATAGTGAGGTGTGTTAATCATGCGCTATGTGAGTCAAGCTTTTCCTACTACTAGCACAAGTATAAACTAATCGTAAGATGTCTTCGTGAGAACCAAGGTTAAACACAGAAATTTTTAGCTAATAACGTTGTGTAAAAGATGTCTAACTCACGGTGGTTTAGCAAATAGAGTGAAGTTGTTGTTGTGCAGAAAGTAATCAAGAAAGCAGTAAATGACGTGAAAGCTAAGGGTGGTTGTGAATGAATGAAGTAATATGCAAGCTAGAGAAGTAGTGTGTGTTCAAATGGAGAAGAAGGGGTTGGAGAAAACTTTTCATCAATCAATAGAGCTCTTGCTTTGTTTCTTAGTTCATGCCTCTAATATCAAATGGGTCTTACTTTTCAGCAGATGAACCACATAAATCATATGTCTATGATGCATGCTAGATTAGTTGAGCCTAAGAATACTCTTATGTCTAGGAAAGCTTCTTGGTTATATTGATGAATTCCACAGTTACTTGCTCTCTCAAATAGTTAACTATTTGTACTTAAATCAAGTTGTCAAGTAAATTTAAGCAATGAGATAAAAATACAACATAAACCAACCGGAAACTAAGCTTGAACTCTTAAAACTGATGATTGTTTTTTCCCAACCCTTCAAGTGATTTAGCTACTCATAGTTGATGATGAAAGAAAAATGGAGGTGGAAAACAAGAATTAAGTCATAATATGAAATATATTTATAATAGAAGTTGTTGAGTTCATATAAATATGAAATGAATAGCAACATACAATTTCAAAGTGTAAAAGAAATGATAAAAAAGTATAGAAGATGATGCTATTGGCGACAATGTCCTGTTTGCTGTTAGGGTGGTGACTTCCACTGGCTTGCTTGCGACGGTGAAGATCCAGCTACTCTTTTGAGGTTGAAGCTCACTTGATCTCCAATGGCGATGGAAGAAGGAACTTAGCTTTCGCTAAGAGTGGAAGTATGTCGATCTCGATGTGTCCAACCAACTATCGAACTCTTACTTTTATGGCTTCAGCTGGTTTTTATAGCCTCAAAGATGTACTATCGCGACGTCACAAAGTCAGGCTCTGACGTAGAGGATAAAGTCATGCGTTTGTCAATCGTCATCTCTGATCAGTAGTTGATCGATTGCAGAACTGCTATGCTGGTCAGAGGACAGAAAATCCTCTTTTGTCTCCAGCTGCAATTGTCAGATATATCGAGGTTCATAAGTTTGTATTTTAGTGCCATACATTTGAGGTATGTGTTCCCGAGACAGCTCGACGCATGCGTTGAACCTTGCATTTTCCTGCAGAAGTGGGCGTTCAAAAAGATTAAATTTCAAAATAATCTTTCCTAAGCCTATTCTCATGCTTGCACGCATATGAAGTATTTATCATGAAATTCAACTAAGGATAATGTGTTTTTCATTAAACTTTCTCAATTATTTTAAAAATAAGAAGCAATAACTTGTATTTCTGATATGAACCGCCCAAGGCATCAAATTATTATTTAATAATTTTGATGTAATTTAATAATTTTTAATTTTATCCTTTTTTTATGACATTTAAGTAGGGGTAATTTTGTCTTTTACTAAGTTGCATTAGTGTTTCTTTATTGGGAGACTATTTAAAGTCTAGTCATTAAGTTGTTGGAACAGATTTGAGTTTTTTAAGAACTTTAGGGTTTTCTTGAATAAGAATTCTCTGGTAGATGACAGAGTTTCATCCCACCACTTTTGCAATTCTTGAATCAGGGTTGCATGCCAAGAACATTCAGGTAAGTCTGATCATCTTGCTTGTGGAGTGTTCGAACTTGGAGTAAGGAACTAGTTCTCCTTATCTCTTGGTCTTTGATCAAAAGTTAATCCAATTCTAGTCTTTTCCTTTGGATTGACATTAATTGTTTTGGGGGTTTTGGGATTTGTTGTTAGGGGTTCAACAATTGGGTTCCTAATTTTCAAATTGCTAAGGTTTTCATATCAATTTCTACAAGTTATCATTTATTTCTCAAAAAATGAGAAATGAGAACGTTATCAAATGGGCCAATAGTTTTTTTTTTCCTTTTTATAGGACTTTAAAAGTTGAAATCTATTAGCAATAAACTTCTACCACTAATAGCCTATGATATCACTAATAGACTAAGTTTTATTATAGTCTACCAATGTTAGGATTTTTATCACTGACATACTACTTCAATCAGCGATAGAAGTATATGACTTATAGACTTTTATCAACTAATGTATACTAATTTATTTGTAAATACTCAAGATAAAATTGAAAGTCTAAAACTTATTGTCACACCCCCTCCCAGACTAACCTCTTTAACCTGAAAGGAGGCGTGAAGACAGCAAATATCACATTTTTGTGATACTTACCGCCCGTCTCATACTATTCTCATTCAACCACCCTTACTAATGTTTAAGTGTCAATTAAGGCTAGCTATTATAGAAATCAGATAATTCACTTGAAAATTTATACAATTTATTTTACAAGATTACAACTTCTCTCTCTTAACCCAAATAATAACTACTAGGAAGAAAATCTATCTCGTGGCAGACCTCGACTTTGAGCGGCAACTAGGACTCCTCTATTACTTGAGAAAGGAAAACATAAAAGAAAATAATGAGCTAGAAGCCCAGTGAGTGGTAAATAACGTACAAGGTTCTTCACAACCCTTTACAATAACATCAGCTCAACATTAGCAAATCCTAACGAGGTTACTATGCAAACCTCAATCTTGATCAACCCTATAGCGTATATTGTTCCCTACTGTTCCTACATACATAGCAGACTGTCATTCTCTCTATGTGCACATAGACCTACCTCTCATGGGCTCAAAAGCTAGACCCGACAATCCTTTGACCATCCCATGTGAGGTTCTACTCACAGGCTCAGAAACTAGGTCCTATGACCCCTTGACCATCCTATGAATTTCTGCCACAGGCTCAGAAACTAGATCCAAAGATCTTCTAACTATCCTGTGCGGTTTATCCTTTTACTACCATACAAGCTACATTCACATGCATGGAAACAACAACAAACATTTAAAAGAAAATCATTCATAGTTATAAATAAATGACTTTTGGCTTCTGAGACCTCGTAACCTTGTCCATGACTCTTTCTTCTTCCAAGACCTAGCTTACTCAACTCCTATGCTTGCAAAGCTAGGCTTCGGCCAAAGAAAAACAACAACAAGCACTCAGAAAGCCAATTGGACGCATAGACTCTCCAGTTGGGCGCATCATCTTTAGTTGGGCAAATCCTCCATAGTTGCGCGCAAGGTTGGGTGTTGGTGAGTTGCTTGGACCTCTTCTTTTCTTTCTTATGTTCCCTTAGAACTTCTTCCTATAATGATTTGTAAGTGAAATCTCCTTTGCTCTCAACCTCCTATTTATAAGCTCATAAAAACATCATTGTTCATCACCTCCTCACCTCAAAGCATGACATCTTGACAACAAGTGGCCTCAACATGCATGAGTCAACTCACCTCTTCATGCATGCTGCCAACTTACCTTTTCATGCATGTTGCCAACTCACCTCATGCATACTACCAATCCACTTCCTAAGGTGTTCACATCGGAGTTGGTCACCTCTACCTTTGAAATTTGGTCCAATACTTAGCCAAAATCTCACCCCAAACAAACCATGCGTCCATTTTCCTTTCACCATGCGTGCAACTTCCCCTCACCATGCGTCCAACTCTACATTTTTCCGAGGCATGCGTCCAACCCTAGATACAAGAGTGATGAGTTGAATTCTTCACATTTTGTTTTATGCTTCCAACTTTTTCTTCCAATACTTAGTCAAATTTTCAACACTTAAACTATGAGTCCAACATACTAGGCTGCAAGTTTACCACATAGTAGCAAGTTCATCACATAGTTTTCATTTTCAAAGCATAGTCAACTTCCACTCTCAAAGCATAGTCAACTTCCACAAGTTAGGCTCCAAGTTCACCACATAGTTTCCATTCTCACAGCATAGTTATCTCAAAGCATAGTCCACAACTTTTAAATTTCATAGCATAGTTTTCTCTCAACAACTTGTATAACCAATTTTCACCTCGTAGTTCAAACTTAGACAAACTCACCTCCTCTTTCTCCAAGTTCAACACCTAGCTCTCCTAAACTCTAAAATTTTTCTAAGTCCACAAGGCACAACTCAACTCATAGAATCTTGTGAAAGTTTTAGGTGTTACACGTATCGAATCTATTAGTAGCTATAAGTTATAGAGTTCATTATTATGATATAATAATATAAATCTATCAATGATAGCCGTTGATATACTTATAACATAGTCACTCAAAGAATTCTATCATTGATTGAAGAATTCACTGGCTATCACTCATGTTTTTAAATGTTAGAAAAATACTCAAATATCTGTGTATCAGCAATATCAAGTATCAGTGATATTAGTGATAAAACTTAGATAGATATCGGTCATATTTATGTATCAATGATATCAAACTTAGGTAGATATCAATGATAGAAGTCTATTAGTGATAAAAGTGTATTATTGATAATCATGATAAAAGTTTCTCAATAATAGCCACTGATAGCTTTGAGTGTTAATCCTTTAAAATTGATAGTTACTAATGAAAGTCTATCAGTGATAGTCACTAATATTTTCTATCATTGATAGCTTAATCTTTGATGATTTTCTTTTATAGTTAATAGCCATTTACAGAAGTCTATCGTTGATAGCCAACTTAGTGAATTTAATTAATAAAGTTGAATCTCGAAATAAAGTATAAGTTGGATGCCTAGAAGTAATCACTAATAGCATGTTACCAGCGATAGGAGCCATAACCGATAACCACGATATAAGTGATATTAGTGATAGAACTTAGATAATATCCATATATCAATGATGTCAATGATATAAAAGTTGATTCCATTTAAAGAAAGTCTATCATTGATAGTCAATGCTCAAAGCTATCAGTGATAGCCACTAATAGAAGCTATCAGTGATATGACTTAGGTAGATTTCAGTGATAGTCACTTATAAACCTCTCATTGATAGACTTCTATTACTTATAGCTTTAAATGTTAATCTTTGAAAGTTGATAGTTTTCTTTCAACTTGATAACTACTTATAAAAGTCTCTGTCATTGATAACCACGAATAGACTTAAGTGTTAATATTTCAAGTTTGATTCTAATTGATGAAAGTGTATCAATAAATAGCCACTAATAACTGATAGTAAATTAAAGCGAATATTTCAAGTGTTACTATTTCAAGGTTGTATTAATATTTCTCAAATTGAAAGTTATCACTGATAGTAGCTATCAGTGATAGCTTTCGATTTGAGAAAACCGGAATAAGAAGTGTGAAATGGTGGGCTGCACGTGGGCTTTTTAGTCATTTACCAATATGGCTATCATTGATTGCTGCTATCAGTGATATCTGGCATTAATTTTATGCCATATCCCTAATATGTTTTTCCTTGTGCTACATCTTTTACTATTTTGGGCCTGATTACTATTTGTGCAACCAACCCTATTTAATTTGAACAATTCAAATTTATCTAAAACTAATTAATCCTTGTTTTACCCTTAGTGGGCTAGCAAGGGGATCTAATGTACCTACAGATTAGAAGCTCTAATGATTCGAGATTAATTAATTAAACTCTTTAATTAAGTTAATCAACATTCATTAAATGTGGGTCATTCCACTAAAGATCCACAGCTGCACTCTTCGTATTGTAGAATATTTCTGTGTCCATGGATATAACCATTACCAGTAAGTCGACCCTTCACGAATTGCTCATAATTACACCTGGGTCAAATTGTTGTTTTACCCATATAAGTACTTTTTACTCCTTAAATACCATTAATCCCTCTTATGAACAATCAGTTTATAGTCCAACTATAAACTAAATCTCTCTTGTGCCAATGAGAGGGTGAGGCCTCTGTTGGAGTTGATGCCCTAAATCTTGTAGTCTTGTAATTTTGTAAACTTGTATTGTACAAAAAAAAAATTATTTATTTAATAAAATAACAATTATTTTATTTGACATTTAGTTGCATTAACCCAAAACCAATAAACTAAGATCATAGGTTATTAGTAGTAACTTAAACATGTATGTAGATACATACAAGTGAATCGTGTTTGATTCATAACGTAAACGGTCTGTAGTAGATGGATCCTGGTAACACTATGGACACGACCCATTTTGTGATTTTTATAAGTTTTGTAAGGTGTCACAAACGTTTAGATCCTAAAAGTTCATGTGGAGACATGTGAGTGAGGGTATCCTATATATGTGAGACATATATAAGACTGGACCGCGAAATGATTAGTCTCTCGTATTAATACCGTTGCTTGATGAGACTAGCATTTCACTAGGATGATCATAGGTGACTCAACCTTAATCCTGAGTTAGTTGTGAATTCCTACCTGTGAGGGCACTCTTTTGATTTGTATGGGTAAGAGTGGCCAGGTACGCCGGCTCAATAAGCCTACCACTTTGGATATTTGTCCAAGCAGGTAACTAGAAACTCAACTATACAAGAAGGAATTCATGTCTTATGAATTGCTCCCTTAAGAGCTGATACTAGGTCTTGAACAATGAGGCGTCTCACCCTCTCATTGGCCAGAGAACGGTCTAGCTCATTGGCTAGAGAGCAGTCTAGCTCATTGTTGGCCTATGACTAAATTTTTCATCAGAGGGATTAGTGGTGCTTAAGGAGTTACAGGTAACACAGGAGTAAAATGGTAATTTGACAAAAATGTGGTTACGAGCAATTTGTGAAGGGTCGACTTGTCGTTGATTGATTAAATCCATGGACACATAAATATATCTACAGTGCAAAGAGTACAATTATCGGGGTTTAGTGGAGTGATCGATAGTTAATCAATGTTAGTTAATTAATTAGAGAGTTTAATTCATTAAAATCTCAAATCATTGGAGCTTCTAATTTATAGGTCCATAAGATCCCCTTGTTAGCTCGCTAAGGATAAAATAAGGAATAGTAGTTTTGGAATAATTTGAATTGTTCAAATTATATTGAGGGAAATAAAAGACTTTTTTTTATATTAATGTGATTAATATAAAGATATAATGTATACTGATACATTATAATATATAGTTAATTATAAATAAGATTTATAATTAAAACTATATATTATGAGAGATAAATATTTGAATAAGATTCAAATATTATTTATATGAATGAGATTCATATAAAGACTATGGGTTAAATTTTAATGTGAATAGGATTCATATTAAAACTATAGGTTAAAGAGATAAATATGCATAATATATAGTTAATTAATTAATTGTTATTTAATTAATTATATATTTATATTAATTAATTTTATTAATTGAATAACTTCTCATTACAGGGAGTTACTCTCTTTTAACGGGAAGTGGGGATAACTCCCCACCTCTCTCATTCCCTTTGATCTGTGTCTTTACGCAGATGAAGGATGAAATTTTTGGCTTATCAGAAGAAAAGATAGAATACATAAGAGAAGAGTTCTCTAATTTCTTAGAATAAAAGTTGTTATGTTGTTTTTTCTCTAAAAAAAATCTCCTCATCCAAAACGAGAGAAAATAAGACCACACTTCCTTATTACTTGCCGGAGAATAACAAGGTCACTACGTGGTAGTGTTCCTATCGAATTGAAGAAGGGATTTGTAAAGAAAATTCATCAAGGATGAGTAATCTTTTCTTCCCTTAAGTTTTCTCTTCTTGGAAAGCATGCTGGTTTATCCTGTTTCTTCTTGTTTTCTCTGTTCTGTTAAATTCATGATTGAGTTATTAAAATCACAACGCCATCAATCGCTCTGCTGGGAATTCAATTCCTTCAGCCTCATTGCTCAAGACCCAAAATTAGCACTTAAGGGAGCAATTCATCTACTTACCCTAAAGACGAGAATGAGTAAATTTCATCTTGTGTAGCTATGTTCCCAGCTCCCTACTTGTTCAGGTCTCTAAGATGGTAGGCTTCTTGAGTCGGTGACATGGGCCACTCTCACTCATACAAATCAAATTTTGAAATATGCTTTATTACAAAAGTCATTCATACTCTATGAATTATTTAGTAACAAAAAATTGGATAAATTGAATTTCTCTTATGGTGATCAAAATACCATATTCAGCATAAATAAATGACATTTTAATGTCTCCCACTACTTTAACTGAAATGAGCCTTCTGTTGCCAACTAGTAGAATTATTTTACTGATTTAAGTATTTTCCAACAAACACAATTTAAAAGTAATGAAGAAAAATTCTAATAGTGGATCTTCATTCAACTATCAAAGTGTGAATCTTTATTCCCCACCAAGAACTTAGTAAATCAAATTTACATTATTCTTATCTTTCTTCCTATTGAGGTATTTCTAAAAATCCTCATCGTGTGACATCCCAAGCTAATTTGGAAACACTTTCCTTATCGGCTTTAGTCACTATAATTTTCTTGGACTCAGACCATACTTAACTTTTGAGGTCATTTAGCTTTTCATTACTTCAACATATAATATGTTTCTGTCATAACTTTATCTTATAATCACATATATTATCTAGATAATATAAGTAAGCTATCACTTCAAACTTAATTTATGAACACTTCATGAATAGACAACCCATTGGAGAACATTTTGCAAAGAAAAGACAAATTTAAAATTACACTGCCATTAAGTGTTGATGGTTTTTCCAAGTAACTTATTTATCAAACTTTTTGACTTATACCAGTAATATACTGGTAATTAAAGAAACTAAAACTTCCGAGAGAAATTGACATAACTTTGAAATGTATAAAACATGTTATTCGACTATATACAATCTATTATCCATTCTAATTCAACATAGAAATTAAAAATGAACCCAATAGATTTAATATGAATATTATACATATTAATTCAAAATTTCTATTGCTATGATACTCTAGTGATTTAGACTAAAAGTCACCGTAAAGCAGTAAGATACTCATTCACTAGATTGAGACATTCTCAACCAAATATTATACCAGAATGACTCTTATTCCTACAATATTTAGTTACCATAAATTTGGTCCATAAATTATTACCTCGCTTAACAATTTTTTGTAATTGTGACCCTTCATTTTAGACCTTAGAGTTCCGCCCCAATGAGCCAACTGAAGGAAAAACCGATTGGGGCAAAAAGTAAAGCGATCTTATCCATTAATGGAGTTTGAGTTCAATTTCATGCAAACACCTTCCGTAAGGGGACACAAGCTAACAGTGCCACAAGGCCGAGCATAAGACCTCACTACAAACCAATGAAAGAGACCGTGGAATGTGTTGACACACGTCCCTCTCCCACTTACTATAAACAGTTTTTCATTCACCTTAATATTGACCTATGCAAACACCTTTCGTAGGGACACACAAGTAAAATGGTGTCATGAGGCCAAGCATAGATCACACGGTGTGAACAATCACGAAGAGCGTGAAAGAAAGAGAAAAATATCATATATATTTTTTTCTCCCACTAAGTATTTTAAAAATGAGGGTTCAATACTTCAGTAAATTAGGCTAAAAAAATATCTAAGTTTTGTTAAATTTGGCCAATATAACTCTTATATTGGATAGTTCAACAATGTATGATTATTATCTATTAAACACTTTAATAAATTCTAATAATCTATTGCATGCTTATAAAATATTTGACTAATTCACCTTCCAAGTCGGTTCCAAGGTAGGGGTGTTTTGTTTCCATCAGCTTAAATACCTCAATCCTAGACAGAACCTTTCTTAAACAAAGGTCCCTTATAGACAAATATTTTATAAAGTTAATCTTTTATGATCTCATTTTAATCTTATTAAAACAAGATAAAAGATTTATTTTAAATCTAATCTCATTAAAAATAAAAAAAATAAAAAAAGATTAGTTAATCAAATTTTAAACCATTTAAAACAAATTAATTAATCTTATCCTAATCGCATTAGGCTAGCATGCAATCTTACGACATGCATCTCAGGATATTATTAATTAAATATAACAATTATAAACTAATTAATAAAGCTATATTTCATGCATATAAAAAATTCATTAACATACTTGATGTAACTCTTATATTAATGTTAATGAAAACTATATAATAGGCATGTTTTTAATCATACATTAAAACATATAATATAACACTTATATTATAATCATGCAAAATAATTAATCTCTCTTTATAACGTCGTTACTTGAAGAGATTAATGTTTCAATAGGATGACCATAGGTAACCCAACCTTAATCCTGAGTGAGTTATAAACTTCTGACTATGAGGGTAATCCTTTGATCTGTATGAGTGAGAGTGACCAGATTCGTCGACTTAATAAGCCTACCATTTTGGAGACTTATCTGAGTAGGGTGCTAGGAACATAGCTACACAAGATGGAATTCATCCTTCCCGTCTTTAGGGTAAGTAGAGGAATTGCTCCCTTAAGTGTTGACTCTGGGTCTTGAACAATTGGGCCCCTCCCTGTCATTGGCCCGAGAGGGTTTTGTTTATAGTAGGACCATAAACAGGTTGTTCATTAGAGGATCAGTGGGACTTAAGGAGTTAGATGTAATTACAAGAGTAAAACAGTAATTTGACCCAGCTTTAATTACGATCGATTCATAAAGGTTCGACTTACTGTTGATTGGTTATATCCATAGACACAGAAATATATCTACAGTGTGAAGAGTGCAGCTATGGATTTTTAGTGGAGTGACCCATAGTTAATGAATGTTGATTAATTTAATTAAAGAATTTAATTAATTAATCTCATATCGTTGGAGGTTCTAATCTATTGGGCCATTAGGTCCCCTTGCTAGCTCACTAAAGGTAAAACAAAGATAAATTATTTTTGAAAAATTTGAATTGTTCAAATTTAATAAGGAAAAATGCATTAATTGTATCTTAATTGTATAAGATACAATTAATATAATGTATATAGATACATTAAAATATAAAGTTAGTTTTGAAGAAGATTCAAAAATTAAACTTTATAATTTGAGAGTATTAATGTTTGAATGAGATTCAAATATTAAACTAATATGAATAATATTTATATTATAAGAGAATTAAATGTTAATTGTATAAGATACAATTAACATAATGTATATTGATACATTATATTATAAAGTTAATTTTGAATTGGATTCAAAATTAAACTATATAATATGAGAGATTAATATATTTAAATAAGATTCAAATATTAATATATATAGGATTCATATTAAAACCATAGTTTAAAATTTAGTATGAATGAGATTCATATTAAAACTATAAGTTATGAGAGAGAAATACATTTGAATATGATTCAAATGTAATATTATATTTAATTAATTAATTTATATTAATTAATTAGATTAATTAATAGAAAAATTACTATGAATAGAAAAAATATCAAACTATTTACAAATATAGAAAAGTTTTGTTGTCTATCAGCGATAGACCGCGATAGAATTCTATCTCTTGAGCGATAGACAGTGATTACTGTCTATCGCTCAAGAGATAGAATTCTATCGCGGTCTATCGCTGATAGACAACAAAACTTTTCTATATTTGTAAATAGTTTGGCTCATTTTTCTATATTTGAAAACAACCCTATTAATATTTGTTTATTCGATTAAATTAAATTAAATAAGATTTAATTTAACCTTAATTGAATTTTAACTCTCTTCCCATGGTTACGGGGAGTTAATGGTGAGTTAAGAGAAGTTATTTGATAACTTCCCCACTTTCTCTAAAAAAAACATGAGATTGAACTCTCAATATGGTAGGGTTATGTGATTTGGACTCTCACAATCTTTGAATCTCTCTCAACTCTCAACAATGAAGAAACAGAGAAAAACGTTTTCTCTATATTATTGTTCTTTTCTTAGGTTTCTAAAAAGGGTTCCCACACAACCCCGATCATTGCCTGAGAATAGCGAGAAAGACTTAGCGGTGGTGTTCTCGATCGAGGTTGTTCGTGAGGACCAACAAAGTTACTGAGATCGGACTACAATGAAGAATTGGAGAAGATTAAAGAACGTCTTCAAAGGTGAACTTATTCTCCTTAATTTCTTCATAGAAAAGCATGCTTAGCTAAATAAGTTTATGACTTCTCTGTAATTTTTTGTATATTCGAAACGTAAATTAAAAGCACACGCGTTCACACGCTTCCGCTGAGAAATTCAATTCCTTCAAATTAAACAACACAATAATAAAACACTCAATTCGGTAACTTATGGTATCATCCACTTACCTCAAGCTTGAAATCTAAATCCTTTATAATATCTCTATATAATATTTAGCATGATTTAAATTAGGTTTCAACAAATTTAATTTAATTTCCTGAAGGAAGCTCATTAGCTAGCTAAGTACACTAATTTTTTAGCTAACCTAAACTATATATTCGTTATCACGGTTATCATTATTAATAAAATTATTACATAAATCTCATAACTTAATATTTTTAGTAATCTTATTAGCCTCTGACCCATAACTAGAATACATGATAATGATTTTTAAATTTAAGATTAATGAAAGAAATTTAAAATCTGAGTAATAGCGTGTTTTTACCGAAATTAAGCCCTATGCAAAATAAATCGTAAAAATTAATTTTAATGCCTTAAACATTTTTTTGGCTAGGTCATGATTTCAAAGTTTCTTAGCCAACGCATTTTAATTTTAATATCAATCAAGCTAAAACTAGAAAGATTGCATAAACCGATAAAACACAAATTTAGACTAGTTTTAGGGACTATTTTGAACCATTTTTCATTTTGATTTTCGTACTTAAATCAATATGTTAAGATCTAAATAGCACTAACAAAATATCTAGATTTGCCTAAGAACAACCCCTATAAGAAATTGAAAGCTAGAGAAAATTGATCCTTACTTTTGATGTGTTTTCCTTTCTACCGTTGTGATGGGTGGAGACAACTTTAAGTAACTAAGGACCTTGAATAAATGTTGGATTACATCAGAAAAGCAGATATGAACATGTTTGGGATCTACAAAAATTAATAGGGAAAGATTCACTACAAGAGGAGATTGAAAAGAGCTTTTTTCTTACCGATTTGATGCTATCGTTGAACAATCTTGTGAAATCCAATAACACCACTTGAAACAACTTTGAATACACACTCTATTCTCTTGTTTACAGCACTAGGATAGTGGTTAGAGAAGAAATTTTCAGATGTCTTTAGGGTCTCTTGAAGGATAAATGAAGGGCATTTGGGAAACTTAACTATGCTTTTAGAAAGTGAGCAAGCCTCTTTTTCTCCTTCCTCCATGCATGCACGATCAAGAAATCCTAAAATGGGATTTTGGCTCTTCAATTCACCTACTTAGACTCTTAATTATCCTTGGGTGGAAGCTCAAAAGGTTGGGTTAACGAAAATAAACTATTTTTGAAGTTAACTTGGGTTATGACTAAGATTCTTCCTATTTCCTATGTAATCTCTTTAACCAAGCACCAACGAATGAATTTAGGTCATGTTTACATGGGGGTAATGAAAAATGGTGTAATTTACAATTAGACCATCCATTGAAATGGGCCTCAATTGTAAACCAGTTTGATTGTGATTGTTGGTATTTACTGACCTAATTTTTCAAAAGCAATTTGATTGTGATTGAGGCTATGTATTTCCAATCATTAATTCAAAGGTGGAACGAAAATGAAAAAACTACCCATACGCACGAGGCTCTCGGACAACCATGTTAAAGTTTTCCTATCGATAGCAATAAATCGATAAACATAGCATGAATGTAGTTATAACAAAAATTTAAAAATTTAATGTTCAAGTTGATGAAACATAATAAAATCGATAAAAGTATCAGGATCTTAACCGCTATCAACTTCTCCACAATAACCGATAGATCTTTAAGATAAATAAACGGGATTATAAAATTGGTAAAATGGCTTAAATCACTACTGTTACCTCAAACAACCAGTAGAAAGGGGGTTATAAAACTGCTAAACTGGCCGAAATCGCTACCGATACTTCCATCTCTAAAGCGGTATCACCTCATTTCAAAGGACAAATGAACGGTAATTGAGACACAAATATTCTTACCAAATATATGGGTCCCACTATATATTCAAACGCAATTGAATTAAGCATCTTCCCAAACTCAATCAGATTACAAGATTTCATTACAGATGGTACGGTGGACCCCACTTTTAACTACGATTATGGATGGACGTGTAAACATAAGCTAAAGTAATCAGATGGGTCCCACAACATGAATTATTTGATTTATACCCATTCCCTCGCGTAAACGTGACCTTAAACTCGTATATTTTTAAATCCCTAACTATCTTATTTGACATTCTTAATAATTTAATTAAAAACTTATGATAAAAATTACAAACTATGAAAATTGTAAATAACAAGACCATACCTCCACTTAGTATCACATTTTTACCAAGTTAATTAATCTTCTATTTATATTCATTCTTCCGTTCTATATCCAAATAAATATAAATATAACTAAGTTGCTAATATTTAGAGTATTTTTTTTTTTAGAATTATGATAATCATATACATACAAATATTGAAATCGATATTGATAAAAGAAATATGTCAATTAAGCTTAATGACTTTCAATTATCATAAATTAAGTTTATGAAGGATTCTAAACTAAATTTAAATAATTTATTACACTAGTTTATTTAAATTAGCAAAAGCATAATAATATTACAAAATACAAAAATTTCCCTAATGATTATGCTGGTCATTACACTCGGTCTCGGCCAAGACCAAGACTGACCCTAGCCAAACGTGAAACAAGGCACGTCCCTCGGCCTGGTAGGTTATCTTATTATCTTGAGGCAATTCCGATATCCTAGGGAACAAACTAGGTCAACTTTATTTATAAATATATCATCATAACTTCATATGAGGTAACTTGAACTTTTGACTTCTCCTCCATTCTCTTGTTCTCCATCTCTAAATTTAGCATCAGAGTCCTCTTTATTTGTTTTACAGATCCTCTCTTCTCCAAATTACAAAATTATCGTTACTATAACGTGAAGGTCAGTGTGTTTTCTCCTATCTAACATTTGGCATCAACAACTATTATTATTATTATTATTATTATTATTATTATTATTATTATTATTATTATTATTATTATTATTATTATTGCCCCATTTACAAGTGCGTTTAATGTTGTTGAATTTCTCATACTATTTTTAGATAGTGCAATGTGGTCAATGATTTACAAGAAATTAAAATATATAAATTTTTCCTCTTAAAGCCTAGGAAATTTGACTTTAAATCAAATTTATTTTTCACTTGTGAAAGTAGATAAGAAACCAATTAAGATATTTATTATAACTCATGTCTATATATATAGTGGCCAAATAATGTCACATCCTAGTTGCCAAATTGCGTATAAAGAGTAGCATTTGGTGGTGTTTAAGGATGTACAAAATTGGTAAGGAATCCAAATATATTGGAGAGATTTTATAATTTCTTATTATTTTGTTATTTTATTATTATTATATTATTATTATGTTATATTTTCTCCATAATCCATGTTCCCATTGTGCTTCGCAATTTCACAACACGTTATCAGCATGAGCTCCTATTGTTTTTTTTTCCGATGAAGATAGGTCCTAAAGGTAGGTCCTTTTTATGTTTATTATAATTAGTAAATTAAATGTTATTTTGCATGTCTAGTATATATTAAATTTCTAATATAAATAAAATGTTTTTGTGATAGTGTTACCATGACAAATCTTATGAAATTAGAATTCGCAACCCTTGACATTAATGACAATAATTATTTGTCATGGGTACTCGCGATGCTGAAATCCACCAAGATGCTATGAACGTAATTTGGAAGAGGGATATGATCGCAGAAAATGGTTATTTTTCCTAAAGCTCGTTATGAATGGATGCATTTGAGGCTCCAAGATTTCAAATCAGTAAGTGATTACAACCCCGCATTATTTAAAATTAGTTCAAAATTGCTATTATGCAGAGAAAGAATTACTAATGCAGATATGTTAGAGAAGGCATTTTCTACTTTTCATGTCTCGAATATGCCCCTATAGCAGCAATATCGAGAGAACGTTTTTAAAAAATATTCTGAATTAATTTCATGTCTTCTCGTGGCCGAACAAAATAATGAGTTATTTGATGAAGAACCACAAATCTAGATCAACCGGAACAACGCCATTCCCTCTGAATTTTAATCGTGGTTGAGGTCGTGACCGTGGCAGAAGAAGAAATAATTATTATTTTCGTGGTGGTCATTCTAATCATCCAAATTTCAAAAGAACCACACGAAATGATGATCATAAAGGAAAAGCTCCACAACATAAGGATTCAAGAGGTGATAAACATAAATACTTCCAATGCAGAATGATTGGGCATTGGTCACGTGTTTGTCGTACATTGAAATACCTAGTGGAAGTAAATTTTGCATACCACGAGAATGATATATTTGACTCATCCAATATGACAAATTTGGATGTGGCAGACTTCTTTGAATCTCCTAAAGAGAAAATCAACACTATTGATGGCATAGCAAGTGCTTCTTTTAATTTTGAAAATATTTAGAATTAATGTTGTTTGTTTTGTTTATCTATCTTTCATTTTAGATTTTTGTATTTCAAATTTTGTTCATCTTATTGTAATTATCTTGTTTAAATGAAGAATCATGGACAATTTTCATATGTTGAGTGACTCAAAAATGAGGAATGAAGATTTATGTCTAGCTGACTGTGCAACTACTCATACAATACTTACAAGTAAGAAAAAAAAAATCTAAATTGACAATGCTAGAAGAAAAGGTCAATACAATATTAGGCTTTGCAAACTTAATTGAAGGATTTGGAAAAGCAAATATTATTTTGCCTAGAAGAACAAAATTTACAATTGACAATGCATTCTTCTCTAGTCAATCAAAAGAAATCTACTAAGTTTTAAAGATATATGGTTTTCATATTGAGAGTCATAGTAAGAATAATGTGGAATATCTATATATTATCTCTACTGTCCCAAATGAAAAAACATATATTGGAAAAGTTGTCTGCTTTTTCTTCTGGATTGTACTATACTCATGTACGAGTAATTGAAACATATGCAACAACAAATCTGAAGTTCATGAATCCAGATATATTTATTATTTGGCATGACAGACTAAGTCATCCAGGGTCTATAGTGATGAGAAGAATTATTGAGAATTCAAATGAACACCCATTAAAGAGCCAAGAGATTCTTCAACCTAATGAATTATCATGTGATGTTTGCTCTCAACGCAAATTAATCATTAGACCATCACCAGTTAAAGTGGGAACTGAGTTACCTGCGTTTTTAGAACGAATACATAGTGATATATGTGGACCTATTAATCCACCAAGTGGACCATTTAAATATTTTATGGTATTAATAGACACATCCAGTAGATGGTCACATGTGTGTTTATTATCAAGTCGAAACCTTGCATTTGCAGGATTACTTACTCAAATAATTAAGTTAAGAGCATAATTTCCTAATTATGCAATTAAAACCATTCGTTTTGATAATGCTAGTAAATTTACATCCCAAGCTTTTGATAATTATTGTATGTCAATTGAGATAAATGTTGAACATCCTGTAGCTCATGTTCATACACAAAATAGTTTAGTAGAATCATTTTTAAAATGTTTGCAATTAATTGCTAGACCATTGCTTATGAGAGCTAAGCTACCTACATCTGTATGGGGTCATGCTATTTTGCATGCAGTGCCACTTATACGCATTAGACCAGTAACTTATCATAAGTACTCGCCATTATAATTAGCTTATGGCCATAAGCCAAATATTTTCCATCTAAGAATTTTTGGATGTGCAATATATGTTCCAATTGCTCCACCACAACATACTAAGATGAGTCCTCAAAGGAGGTTAGGAATATATGTTGGCTATGATTTCTCATCAATTATTAAATATCTTGAACCCCTGATGGGTGATGTATTTACTGCACACGATTTGTTGATTGTCATTTTAATGAGACAAATTTTATAACATTAGGGGGAGGAATTAAGAAGTTTGAAAAAGAAATTATATGGAAAAAAAATTACATGGAATTCATGGTTATTGTCTTATTTTGATCCCAACACAGATCAATGTGAACTTGAAGTTTAGAAAACAATTCGTTTGCAAAATATAGCAAATTAGTTACCAGATGCCTTTATAGATGCAAAGAAAGTAACTAAGTCACATATACCAGCTGCAAATGTTCCATAAAAAATTGATATCCCAACATAAAAAGTAGTCACTAATGAGTCTGGAACACACCAGAAGCGTGGTATACCAGTGGGTTCCAAAGATAAAAATCCTCGAAAAAGAAAAATAGTCAATAGCCAAAAAGACTTGGTTGAGGATGTAAATACTCATGAAGAAATCCTTGATGTGACTAGTGAAGAAGGTGAAATACCTAAAGATAATAATGAGGTTTCAATAAACTATGTCATGACGAGAAAAAGATGGACGCGAACTAATGTAGTTATTGACAATATTTTTGCATATAATATCGCTCTTGATATTATATCTGAAAATGATGATTCTAAACCAAAATCTGTTGAAGAATGTCGACATAGAAAAGATTGGCTTTGGTGGAAAGAAGCAATCGAGGCAGAATTAAACTCACTTTCAAAACATCAAGTTTTTGGACCAGTAGTCTGAACACCAGAAGGATTTAAGATACCTAAAACATATAAATCAAGTTCCCGAGAATTATATTCAATAAAGTTACAAAGATCACTATATAGATTGAAACAATCAGGACGAATGTGGTATAATCGTCTGAATTGATATTTGTTGAAAGAATGATATAAAAATAATCCAATATGTCCATGTATTTTATAAAGAAATCACAGTCAGGGATTTGCTATTATAACTCTACATATTGATGACTTAAATATAATTTTAACTCCTGAAGAACTTTCAAAGGCAATAAAATATCTTAAAAAAGAATTTGAGATGAAAGATCTCGAAAAAATAAAATTTTGCCTTGTCTTACAAATTGAGCATTTAGTAAATGAGACATTTATTCATCAGTCAACTTATACAAGAAAAATTTTGAAAAGATTCTATATAGACAAAACACATCCATTAAACATTCCAATGGAAGTTCATTCACTAGATGAAAAAAGACATATATTTCGACCTCAAGATGATAATGAAAAACTTCTTGGTCTTGAAGTACCATATCTTAGTACAATTGGTGCACTTATATATCTTGCTAATAATACAAGACCAGTTATTGCATATTCAGTCAATTTATTAGCTAGATATAGTTCTTCACCAACAAAAAGACATTGGAATGGACTTAAGCATATACTATGTTATCTCCAAGGAACGATCGATATGGGTTTGTTTTATTCAAATAAATCGAATTTTGATCTAGTTAGTTATGCAGATTCTGAATATTTATCTGATCCACACAAAACTAGATTTCAAAAAAGTTATCTGTTCACATGTGGAGGAATTGCAATATCATGGCGATCAGTGAAACAAACCATAACGGCAACTTCTTCAAATCATGCTAAAATACTCGCATTCACGAGGCTAGTCGAGACTGTGTATGGCTAATATCAATGACTCAACACATTCATGGAACTTGTAGCTTGTCTTCTAGTAAAAACCTCCCAACGATACTATACGAAGACAACACAACATGTATAGCCCAATCAAAGAATGATATATTAAAGGAGATAGAACAAAACATATTTCACCCAAGTTTTTCTACACTCATGATCTTGAAGAAATGGTAACATTAGTGTACAACAAATTTGTTCGAAGAATAATCGGGTGGACTTAGTTACAAAATCATTACCAACCTCAACCTTTGAAAAAATGGTGCACGACATTGGAATGCAGCGACTCAAAGATCTTAAGTGATGTTTTCATGAGAGAGAGCAAATATATTGTATTCTTTTAGGATTATATATGAAGTATGTACTTTTTTTCATTCACTAGGTTTTTTTTTCATTGAATTTTTTCTTAATAAGGTTTTAACGAGACATATTTCATATATATAGAGCGGGCATCTAAGGGGTAGTATCATAAATATTTATAATATAGATGCCCATTTAGGGTCCTAAAAGAGGTGTCATATCCCCCTTAGTCCATATGTCTTTCAACCTGTTGCCCATGTGTCACAAAATTACATGCTCTTAGTGGCCAAATAATACCACATCCTAGTTGTCAAATTGCTATAAATAGTGGCATTTAGTGGTGTTTAAAGATGTACACAATTGGTGAGGAATCCAAATATATTGGAGTGATTTTATAAAATTCATATTTTCTAATTTCTTATTATTATTATTATTATTATTATTATTATATTTTTTCCATAATTCGTGGTCTCGTTGTTCTCCATTGTGCTCCTCAATTTCACAACATATATATATTTATTTCATAATTTTTTGGGGGAAGATATTTATTTCACAATTAGTTCTATTGTTTGCCTTGTTAACTGTTAATTCATAAATAATGAAGTGTGACGTGGTGTCATTCCTCAATATTTTTAATGAGAGAGAATATTCATATAAAAAGGAAAGGGAATATAATAAAGGGACTTTATAATTTGGAATAAAATTCATTTTCGAGATAAGTACTATCAACTTCCATACAAGACCAAAATATTGCTAAAATAAGAAGGTACTAGCTGAATTGCAAGAAACTTGTGAAAAGGAACCTATTGTTTTTACCTTTTTGCTATTTAGAATATATCCTTTCTATTTCTTTTTTATATCACTACAATTAGTCATGTCAATGTATAGATTTTTGTTGGGAGTAGAATTTTATTTTGTTAAATTATACATAATTTTAATTGATTTATATGAAATATATATGAATCAAAAATATATAATATAAAACCCGAGGATAATTCAAATTCTAGCCTTTTGCTTGAATGGTATTATTATTAATTGACATGTACCTTTTTTTTCTTTTACTGAGGTTTAAAATGTCGAGTTCTCAGTTTTACGAAAAATTATCAATATAAATATGGACCATTTCTTAAAAAGTTATAAAAATAACAAATTCAAAAAATATTTAAATTAGTACATCATTGTTCTATACTTTTTTAAATAAGTTAAAATTATTATTATTTATATTATATTGTTGAACACATAAAAATGTGAAAATATTCAATGGAAATGTCAACATGACTGATAAATTTTAATACGGTGATTTCTAGTTCTATTATGTACTTACAATAAAAATATAGGACATTATTTGTTTTATCGTTGAATATTAATAATATATATATAGAGAAGTCAAACAATCATACGTTACTTGTTTTGTATAAAAATTGAGAATAATTAAAAGTTAAGCATGTTCAATAGTTAGAGATCAATAAGGAAAAAAAAGTTACAGATGATTAAATGAAGGGAGGATTGAAGTGTAATAGTTAAAAAAAAAATAAATAAAAAAAATAACTACAGTAAAAAAATAACTATAAGTTTAATAGTTTATCCATTTAAACTTTGAACCTTGAATTTTAATAAGTTAATTAAATCAATTTAGACTTATTATTAAGATTTTGTTTTATAATTGTTAACATATAATTTTCACACATTTGTAAAACTTGTTTAAATGCATAGATGAAATAATATATTATAGATAAATACGTGAATCAAATGAATAGTAGCAAATTTTAATTAGTCTTTCATCATCTCATTTTTCTCTATTTTTCTCTATTTTTCACTGCTTTGGGATAAGAAAAATTATTTTGGTGATTTGGAGTTGATCTCAAATGGAATCAAGTGAAAATAATAACTTAGAAAAGTTTAGAGTTTTAATTTATACATAAAAATAGTTTTGACTTTTAAGTAATACAATTCTCCAATATTTAGTAGCATAAATTGATTTTTCCCATAGTACAGTTTAATAGCGAGTTCTTTTTTTTTTTTCTTTGGATATATAAATAGTTGCTTCAATAAATGGTTGACTTGTTCATGGAATTAGTGTATTTGTGGCTTAGAAAATAAGTAAGCTTTAACTATGTCTTTTAAATTAATTAAAAAGCCTCAATTGATTTGGATATTACCATAGTATTAAATTTTCATCGAAATGTCGATATTTCCACGTTTTCATAGGTTTGATATCTAAATGAGTGGTGAATCGATATTTCCATTATATCGTAGAAAAATCCTCGAAACACAAAAAAATCAAGCATCAAAATGTCACTCATATAAATATAATATAAATAATAGACATGTTTACTTATTTAAAAATAATAAAATATTTGTTTACTAATTTAAATTTATTTTTTAAATTTTTTGTTTTTATAATTTTTTCAAAAATATCTGTCGAAATTGATATTTTATCGATATTTTTGTAAAATTAGGATCTTAATATTTCCATCGATATCGATATTTTAAACTTTTGGGAGGTCGAATCTCCCGCATACTCTTCTAGAATAAAATTAACAATAATAATAAACTTACATGTCTTTTATGGTTGCTTCTCACATATTTAAATTTATGAGATATTTCTCAATTTTTCAAAAAGAAAACAAAAATTAATTCATGGAAAAAGAAAACCCAACATATCACATGCGCACTACAAAGCTCAACTTCTTAACTTAATTAGCTAAGATTTTAAATAACGACATCAACAAAATATCATCGATGTCAAATTTTATTGAAAATATTGTTGAGCATATTAATATAACATCGATGGTCTAAATTTTATTGAAAATATTGTTGAGCATATTAATATAACATCGATTGTCTAAATTTTATTGAAAATATTGTTGAGCATATTAATATAACATCGATGTTGACTAATATTGACTTAAAAACAACCAATTAATTACATAACATTCACATTTGTGATTTATTTGGTTTACATTCTTTTATATTTGTGTCGTTATTTTTAAATTAAAGTGTCAATTCACTTTTTATGTCAATCTCGAATTCATGAACATATTAAAATATCATGAGAAATAACTTTTTATAAACAACAATTTGTTGGAAGAAACAATGAAGAACACTACCAAGTTGATTACAGCTTAACTGGATATATACAATTACACTGTAAACGTACAGACACTGTATATAATGACAATTTCTAAACTCAAAAGTAAGTCATATAGAATAACAAAGGTTATAAATTGAAATAACCAAAAACTTCATGATCTTATAGAAATGTCACAGTAGGTAGTCAAAATAAGTACACTGGATTGTAAGTAGACTACAATAATCATTTCAACATGATACAATAATGACTAATCTTGGTGCAACAACTTCGAACGGATATAGTTGCTCTCAACTAAATTCAAAATCAAAAAAAAAAAAAGAGAGAGAGAGAGAAGAAAATTCTTCAAATTGGAATGAAATGATCCAAATGAACAAACAAGTTGCTATCTATATGCTAGTAATTTTTTTTTCTTGAAAGGTAGGCCAGTAAGTTAGTAACTCTCCAAAATATGAAATAAAATTAGAAAACAAAAATAACTTAAATATATGTCAAACGTAAGTCAATTATGTAGTTAAGTTAGACAAATTCAAACATAACTCATCATATGGAAGAACTACAAATTTAACATATGAAAGTTAAATTTGTAAATGAAACATCTTCCAATTTGTCATTTCAATCCAATCAGAATGTTTCAAAAATGATTGAGCTACATATATTAAACCCGTTTTTATGTATCAATACAAATGTTTGTCAATTATTTGTTTGATAGAGAATCTAAAAATAGAAATTTGAAAATAATGGTTCGATGAAAACAAAGTTCAATTTCATGTTTTCAGATATGTGTTTAAAGGCAGATTCAAAAATTGGATTCTAATTTAAACAATTGTTAAAAATGTCTTGGATATCATATTTATAAATCATAAAACTAGTTGTATTTACCCACTAAATATTAGTTTATAATGAACTAATTAATCATAAAACTAGTCATGTGTCTAGAGCTTTAAAGCACCAATCATCTTTTGGAAGGATAAAAAAGATGTAAGTACCACATTGCATCGTACTCCTATTTTTTACACATCACTCCTATTTCAAGTGAGGGGTTAAAAGCTTTTGAACATAGCCTTTTCTGACTTGAATAAAAGATGATTGAGATTAATTGTTATAAACATCGTGCAATTTAAAACAATAAGGTCTAATGTGACATTTTTTACCACAGTGATGACAAACCCACACCTTCTTGGCATGTTTTACAAACTTCTGAGAGGATATTTGTGCACATGTTAAGGACAAAGGTGCAGATATCTGCTTCTGATCACATCCAACTGTAATTTTTCCTTTCCCCTTATAAATAAGATGATCATCAACTCTTCTCTTCATTTCACAGTATCCAAGACCTATTAGGTCACCAGAGATTTCTTACCTTGAGACAAAATATTATCAAGATCATTTGTTCCCAAATTCAACATTTTGACAGATTTATGCATAAATTCCAATTCACTTTTAGTCGTATTTAGCTCGCATTTAAGCTCCGTGACAGTGGTCGTGAGTCTATGATTGTCAGCAAGAAGAGTCTTGATTCTTTCTTTCTGAACATCCATGACTTTTACAACCTCTAGCCATTATTGGTGTAAATTACGATAAAGAAGTTTCTATCGATCATGCATATATCTTCTTCTTCACTATTGCTACTACAATTTTTTTTTTTTTTGCACAAATGAATGTCCCCGGTAAATTGGTTGTCAAGGGCTCTAACATCTTCTTCATATTCACTTATATCTTCATATTCTTCGTCAGATAAAGTTAGATTATAGCTCTTATTTTGTCATTTAAGAAAATTGGGGCATTCAGATTGATAATGATCGAAACCTTCACATTCTCTAGGTATATAATGCGTGAGAAACTATTGGAGAGAGAGGAAAACGTGGGAACAATCCCACGTTTTAGATAACTCCCCTACGTCGGAGTTATTTATTCGATTGTAGGGGAGTTATTTATTTGATTTTTATAAAATCAAATAACTAATTTAATTAATTAATTTAAAATAATTAGTAATCAAATAAATTAAAAATTAATTTAATCTAATTTAATTAATAAATTCATTTAAATCATATTTAAATGAACATCTCTCACATAATAACCTATGACTTTAATTCAATTAATTTAATTAAATCAAATTGAATTAAATTAAATTAAATTAAATTATCAATTAATTCTCCAATCAATTAATTACCAAATTAAATATCCAATATTTAACTTAACCTACATTTGAATCAAATTCAATTGTATTTCTCTCATAACCTATAGTTTTAATGTGCAGGTAATACTGTGCATGTAATACACATTAATTTTAACCTATAGTTTTAATATGAATCTAATTCATATTAAATTAATATTTGAACTATTTCAAATATTTAATTCTCTCCTAAATTAATTTTGAATCATATCCAAAATTAAATTTATACTATAAAGTTTGATTAAAATATAAACTTTATATTATAATGTATCGTTATACATTATACTATTTCCCTAAGTGAATTTGAACATTTCAAATTCCATTCAAGACTTAATTACCTCAATACCCTTTACGAGGTAGGAATGAGACCTAATGGACCAACAGATCAGAAGCTTTAACGATATGAGATTAATTGGCTAAACTTGTTAACCACATTAATCAACAGTAGTTAATTGTGGGTACATCATTCAAGACACGAAATGCATTAAATTAGGCTTTTATTGTGGCATTTTAAATGTGAAAAATAGGCTCTTGCATGAATTTTATCCCAAATTTTATCTTAATATGTTTAAATAAGCTTAATGAGGGTTAATTATGTTTAAAAGATTATTTTTGCCAATTTGGTGCTGAGCTAGTACGTTTTTTTTAGGTTTCTGGCTGTGTTTTCATGTGATGTGGTCACAGCAGTAAGTGATGTACCAGCACTGTTGAGCCTTAAATTTTCAGAATTCGAACTAGTCAAGAACAGTTGTGATTTTCACAATTCTAACGGCTGGGCGCCTCCAATTCTGCTTGGTAAACCCTCAAAACACGAATCTCGACCCTCCTCAACAGATTTGGGGCCTTTAAAAGGCGAAGAAGCTCACCATTTAGAGAACACAACTCTCCATCACCGATACCACCACTCTATTCACCATTTTTCCTGTCATTTTCTAGCACCTTGGGTTTCTTCTCAAAGTTTCAAGTCAGTAGTCTTAAGAACGAAAATTCCTCTAAGGCGTAGTGATTCTAGAATTTCTCTTCCCACAGAAGTGTGTGTTGAGGCACGATTCTTCCTTGAAAGAAGAGGAATCATTTTAGGGAAAGACTTGTTACTTGAGAATTTGCCCAAGTTCTTTTGAGTTGTAGTTATTTTCCAGCATTACTGTCTTTGTTAATTTTACATTCTAAATTCTATCAATCAAACTCCTCATTGTAGCTATGGTTTATGATTTAATGAACATGATTATTTTATCAAAAGTCATGAGCTAAATATTTTTAGGGGTTTAGCAATGTAAAAGCTTTAAGGTTGTTATGGCTTAGGTTATATTACACCTTACACCACTTTATTTAAACACATTCTCTTTGTCTATTTAAAAGATAAAATTGGTAATTTAAACTAGCCATTTGATTTAATGATCTAGCGGTAGAGATGTCCATTTTTCCATGGGGCCGGGGGCCCGTGGGGACCCACCCCGCTCGAGGTGGGGAATGGGGGAAGGAGCGGAGAGAATTTTTCCCCGTCCCCGACTCCGGCCCCGCCTCGCTATATATATATATTTACTTTAAAAAAATTATAGTTTTTACCAATTAGCCTTCTCCTAATTCTCATCATAATTTTTTCATACTTTAATGCATTTATAAAATAGAGATGTTGAATGTTTCTTACTTTTAAGACATGTATATTGTAATGTTTAATTTGAAACTAGTGATTAATATTTTAACTTTTAGAAATAAGGAGATAAAATATTTTAATTATATCTTTGCACATAATATATTGTTATTTTTGTAAGAAAATTTTATAGTGTTTTATTTAATAGAAATGACATATTTAATATAGAAAATTTTAAAAATTTTATATCATTTGAGAATAATTAAAAAAATTGTTAAAAAATAAATAAAACTAAAAAATAATTAACGGAGAATTTTTTCCCGCGGGGAACCCGATCCCTGTGAATTCTCTGTGGGGAATCTCCGCCCCAATCCCCGTAGGGAATTTTGCAAGGATGGGGATTGAAATAGGGGGCGGGGATGGGGATGGGGAAGGCTTCCCCATCCCCGCCCTGCCCCCTAGACATCTCTATCTAGCGGAGCTGATCTAATTCTGAGAAGCTTAGGGTGTAAGCGGATGTCACAAAGGAATATGGGACTAAAAGCCTAGACATAGGATGACCACATCACCTTAAAAATAAAGGACACCATAGGATAAGGAACTGAACTTGAATTAATCTAAGGTCCAGCTAACCATGAAAACATTAGGCATTAGCTGCTTAGAACTCCTAAAAGAACTTGACACAAGATCGAATAGGTGTAGTTTCCTATTCATGCGTGATTCATTGTTCGGTATGATGTAGTCACATCACCTAAGGAACAACACCCGAATGGTTGTAGCATTGTTTGCCCATGTTTGATTACCATTGTTTATTGTTTTTAAGTTTTATTTCACCTCCAAAGTTTCAAACTTTTTTATTGGTTACCTTGGTTTCATTGGTCCATAGTCATAATTAATTTAAGCTCAATCTAGTCCCATGGGATTCAACAATTGGAATTCTCCCAATTTATTACTTCATCGATTGTTATACTTGCATGTAGACCTTATTCTTTCTATATTTTCACCATTCATAAACATCCAGTTGGTCAAGTTTTTAGCGTCGTTGCTGGGGACTAGTAGTAGTTTTATTTTATTATTGACTGTGATTGATCAGCGCGACCACATTGACTCTATTTTCAGGAAAAATCTAACTCACTATTTTTGTGTTGTTTTACAAGGAGTAAGTAGTGCATGAGAAGAAGACCTTGCCTCTTTTAGCCTGATCCTGAAATAGAAAGGACCTTTCGCAGAAGAAGGAAAGACCAAAGGCGAAAACTTTAAGAGGAGAAAGAGTTGAGCGCACAAGTAAATCTTGAGGAAGCCGCATATGTGTGACAAGTCCCAATGAATCCGCTTGAAGACAATCCTCTTGTACCTCCTCGGAATAACATCTCCAACAAAATGGAGATAAGCAACCACAACCACAACCAGCTGTAGACCCACGCAATCCCATCTTCATAAGAGATGATAGGGACAGAGCCATCAGAGACTATGCTGCACCCGCATTTCAAACTTTAGACACTAGCATCCTCGATCTACCAATTGATGCGCCCACATTTGAAATGAAACCACTTATGTTTTATATGTTGAACTCATTTGGTCAATTTGTCGGTCTACCCAATGAAGATCCCCACAAACATCTTAAACTTTTTATGAGAATATCGTTCGTTTAAAGTTGATGGTGTTTCTAAAGAGGCATTGAAACTTAAGTTGTTTCCTTACTCCTTGCAGGAAGACGCGGAAGCATGGCTTGACTCATTACCGCCTAATTCCATCACCACATGGGATAATCTTGTGGACAAATTTCTAGGAAAATACTTCCCACCAGACATGAATGTCAAGTACAGAGGCGATATCATAGCTTTCAAGCAAGCACCATCTGGATCTGTGGATGGAGCTTGGCCTTGAAAAAAATGGTGAATACATTTGTAGGAGGGTTTGGCTTAAGAAATCTGTGAATGAAGCCTAAGAAATCATGGATACTATTGCTAACAATAATCAGAATCGAGGAGGTACAGAGCACACTCCTGTCTCATTCTCTTTTAGCTTTCGGAGAATTTTTTTTCCTACTCCGTCCCCCATTCCTCATCTAAACAGGGAATCCCCGCCCCGTTCGGAGCGGGTCCCCATGGGAAAAGTGGATATCTCTAGATTTCAAGGTTATTAAGAAAAATTAAATACAACATAATCAATAACACTTATTGAAATAATGTCAATAACTCTTTATTAATTACAATTAATTATTTACAATTACTATCTGCGAGTTTTAGGGCATAAAATCCAACAAAGTCATCTCAAAAGTAAGCAAAGACTCAAACAGTTCATCAACCTTCATAGTTGCAATATCCTGAGCTTCTTCAAAGACAATCACCTTCATGTCAAACGTCTTAGGCAAAGATTTAAGAATTTTTCTAACCAGTTTCTCTTCTGAGATCTTCTCACATAAGGCAAAAGATTCATTAGCAATATCAAGTAAAAGAACATTAAATTCAACAATTGTTTCATCTTCAAGCATTTTCAAACTTTCAAACTTGGTGGCCAACAACTAAACAACTAAACACGTAAAAGTAGTTTCACTTCACAATCTTTAGGTCCAAACAAGGTACTTATAAAATTATTGATATTATAGAGTCTCGTTATCTTTTTAAAAATAACGTATTAAGGAATGTTTGTAGGAGTTGATTATTATAGTTAATGGGTTATAGTAGTAAAATGAGATTTGAAATAGTAATATTGTAGTTAATTCAAGGTTATAATAGTTAAAAACATCAACTATTATAATTTGTGCCCCAAACATGAAGTGTGTTATAATCATAGTGGAAAATTTCCATCGAGATCTCAAAATTTCGAGATTTTGAGGGCCTCGAAATCTTATTTGAGTGAAATTTCGTTTTCTCCCTGATTTCGACGAAATTTCGAGAAAATTTTGAGAATTCTGATTCTCCCCATTTCGACATTTTGAGAAAATTTCTATTTTTTTTTCTAATTAACTATGTTAGCTCAGTTCAAAATTTTCAATTTTATGGTCCTAATTATACACAATTCTATAGTTTCACATGCCAATATCATTTTCAATAAACGATTAAGTATTTTTCATGTGCTACTTTTTTTAATTTCTAACTTTTCTCAATTTTTAGCTTTATTTTCGACCAAAAAATTTCATTTATTAAGAAATTGAATTTGAAAAAACCACAAAAATTAATTTATGAATTTTAAGCTCAATCAAGCTTTTTTCATTAAATTTTCACATCATTTCACTTTAAAATTGAATTGATGTGATTTTTTTTTCTTTTACCATCCAAAACTTTCATAATTTTCACATCATTTTACCTCAAAATATTCATAAACTTTTATTATTTTGTAATTATTCTTTCATTTCTTTTTTAAATTTATGCTCTCGTATCAACATTCACTCAGACATTATATTTACAATAGACATCTAAATAATGTTTTACTTTATAGAAATTGTGATTAAAAATTGTCAATTATAGTCTAATTAAGCCACAATCAAAGTTTCATTAGTTAATCATAACAATTTCTATAAATTTCCATCAATTTCCATAATTTTTTCTAAAATTTTCATTGAATATTTCCATCGACATTGATATTTCAAACCTTGGCTATAATAGCTCATTCCACCAACGTCAAGTTGGTGGTCCAAACACTTCCTTAGTTTTTAACACTTTTGCCTATAAAGACTAAGAAATATATAAATTAATGAACAATTATTTATAGATATACTTATTTAGGTTGGTTCAATGATAAGTCTATTGGATAGTGTGATGGATTGATCCAAATATGGTTCAAGCTCATGAGTTAGTTCAATCTTATAAATAATAATTCATATCCAATTCAATAAATAAAAAGATTGGATCAGGCCAATTGAACTTTGACAAGAGAATATACAATATGAGGACACACCTCCTTATGAAGGTTTAATATACAATTTGAGGATCCACCTCGTAATGAACTCTCTATATATATATATATATATATATATATATAATAGTTTGAGTTAATATACAATTTGAGGATACACCTCCTTATGAAATCGTAGTAGAGAATTGATTAGAAAATTGGGAAGGACGGCCAAGTGGAAGGAACGTGAAGTGAAAGAGCCCACGCGCTTCATTGGTCCAGCTGGCATCTGCATTGCACCTCCTCCGCATCCGCAGCATCTTAACACACCCACCTCCCCCTAACCATTTAAGTTACTAAACACAAATATCCCCCTTCCAAATTTTATTTAAAACAATTGGCTAAATTATACAAAAATACCTATAAACTTTGTACTTTTATGTCAAAAATATTGTTTAATTTTCAAAAGTAACTTCCAAAATGAGTTTCAAAATACCTCTACGGTTAGTTTTGGATGTAAACCGTTAGTATTTTGTGTCAGAAATATCTTGAGTTTTCAAAAGATTAAAAAATACTCTTAAATTTAAAAAAAAACTAAAAAATACTTTGTTATATGAACAAAAACCGTTGATACCCTATTACTTCTCTATTCTTCTTTTTTTTCTCCTCCTCTTCTTCAATACTCTCTTATTCCCATTTGTATATCTAAAAATAATAATAAAATAAAATAAAATAAAATTGCACACTTCAGTTAAGGTATATGGACTATAATAAGAAGAAAAAGAATAATGGAAGCACCAAGGACTTAGTTGTTTTAACAAAGTTGTATGTTAGTAGATAAGTGTATTTTAACAGCAAAATACATCTTTTATTTGACTATTTATCGATTTGGTATGTTTTAAGGGAAAATTTTGATTTCGAAATTTTGTAAGATTTTTTATTTTAACTTAAAATTTTGATTGCTGAAAAATTTGGTATAAGAATTAGAAAAATAAGAGAAAAGTGAATAGATATGAAAAAAAAAAGAGAATAATTTGTTTTGAAAATAGTTTTTTTCAAACTCAAGAAAACTTGAAACAAATTGATCACCATATTAATGGTAGAGAGCATTTTTAATTTTTTTTTTTAATTTTAGAGTTATTTTTCCAACGAGGTATTAACGATTTTTTTTTTTCATATACTAACGGTGAAGGTATTTTTTATTTAAGCTTAAGGGTCTTTTTGAAACTTTTGAAAGTTTAGGTGTATTTTTTAAACAAAACTTTAATGGTCTTCATCCAAAACTAACGACAATGGTAGTTTTGAACTCTTGTTGAAAGTTTAAGGGTATTTTTGAAACTTTTGAAAGTTTAGGGGTATTTTTGATACAAAATGCAAAGTTTAGGAGCATTTTTTATAATTTAGCCTTTCTTATGTAAAATCAAAATCCAGAGTGTAGCTCACCATATAGGCATCAATAAAATTAAAAACTTTCATAAATATCAAGGGACGTATTTCCACCTTAAAAAACCCAATTACCTCAAACGAACACATACATTTCGGGTTGAGTTATCAATTTTGTTTTTATTAAGTTGATTCAAATAAATGAAAATATGTTATGGGTTTACTTAGTTTATTAGTTTACATAAAATTAATTTATATTGAAATGGATCAACCTGAATTTATTGTTTTATTTTTAAAATTATTGTTATTATTATTACTTCTTATACCAATTGTGTGTGTATATATATATATATATATATATATATATATATTTTTGTTTTTGTTTAAATTTTATAATATATTTTTTTAATTATTTATTCTTTGAAATGTAATTTTTTATAATATAAATTAGAATTAAGTTGTAAATCTTAATTTAATGTTTAAAAGAATAAATATATGTTTTAAATATTACATTTTATTGTTTAATTTAGAAGAAAAAAATTTGAATAAATGGTTCAATCAACATGAGCCAACATAATCCAACCATATGAATTTGGTTTACTTTGTTTAGATTTGAAAAAAAATTACAATCCAAGCAACTAGGTTGAATAAGTAAGTGTCTCAAATCTGACTTAATCCATGAGTACTCATACTTTCAATCTAATAAGTCTTTATATTTTCAAAATAAAACGGTTAACAACCACTCTTTGTATCTGAACTTCCATAACCAGTAATAATTTAATTTTTTGAACTTTAGTTTGTAACAATTTATTTACTGTACTTTTATTTTTTTAATAAATTAGTCTTTGAATTTTAGTGTGCACCAATTCAATCCATGTAAATGTAATGACCCCAAATTTTTTATATAATTAATTAACATAAATTGAGATAATTACTCATATATAACTCATGCTTCTATTAAAAATATGTCTTATCATGCTAAATAGAACATAAACTAAAGTTTAGCAGCAGAAATAATAAAATAACAATATGTTTTTAATAAGAAGTAAAAGATAAAACTAAAAATGTTGTTCTAAATTAATTAAACTAAAATGTTGGCAAGTTGTCTCATGGCTCCTCTTCTTCAATGCCAAAATCATCCTCGACGATCTCATCATCATCTACATGACTACCTGAAAAAAAACCACGAGAGGTAGTATAAAACTACTCTGTAAGTGGTTCCCATCATAAGGAACCTTCATGCTCAATCACACACATCATGCTTGCATAACTTATCCTAACATATAGATCACGAGACAACCTAATTGAACTTATTTGTACTTGTTTGCATATCCTTACATACATATTTATATCCTTGATTTGGCGCTATGTTATGTAGAAATACCCCATACCATAACCGTCAATTCCACATGTAATATTTACAAGGTAATTGCCCCTTATAAATATCATTAATATGAACTAGTTTTATTTCCTAGGCCCAGTTGTTTAGCATTAACCATACTTATCATATCATGCACCTTGTTGCATAACATAACTGCTTAATCGGGATATTTCATGCATAACATATTCTTACTTAATTCCATGACACATAAGACTGCCTATTAGACTTCAATGCAATGTAACACACAATTATGACATGCTTAACCTAAACATATATTACCAATCAACATGCTAGCGTAAATCATCAGAAGCAGAAAATCATGGAAACTTTACACACCATAACATGCTTTCTCAAACATTAATTAAATGTCACAAATCAACATATTCAATCAAACATATACAAAAGAAACATAATAGAAAACGATCATAGTTAATCAACAATCAAATTCAAACATTCAACACATCACAATTCAAGAAAACAATTCAATGGATAATAATTTATAAAAGTCAAACACAAAAATAAACCATAAATCACATATATATTATAAAACATTCAATTAGCAACATCTGGTGAAAGCTACTTACGAGAAATCATACAACTATACAATTGAATAACACAATAATAAAAACACACAATTTGGTAACTTATGATAGAATCCACTTACCTCAAGCTTGAAATCTAAATCTTTTATAAGATTCATATGTAACATTTATTATGATTTCAATTAGTTTTTAACAAATTAAATTTTAGTTTCCTAAAGGAAGCTCATTAGCTAGCTAAGTACACTAATTTATCTAGCTAATCTTCACTATATATTAATTATCATTACTAATACAATTATTACATAAAGGGGACTTTTTAAAAATGGAAAAATAAGGGAAACTATTTACACAAAATAGCAAATTTTTTAGATAGTTGTGATAGACACTGATAGAAATCTATCAGGTTCTATCAGTGTAGAAATGATAGAAGTCTATCACTGATAGATTCTGATAGAAGTCTATCAATGTATATCAGTATTATTTTTGTTATTTTCTGTAAATAGTTTGACATTTTTTCTATTTGTGAAAATTTTCCTTACATAAATCTCATGACTTAATCTTTTTAGTGATCTTATTAGTCTCTAACCCATACCTAAAAAATACATTAAAATAATTTGAAAATGATAAGATTAATGAAAGAAATTGAAGATCCGAGTAATAGAGTCTTTACCAAAATTAAGTCCTATGCAAAATAAATCATAAAAATTAATTTTAAAGGCCTAAATATACTTTTTGGCTAAATTTAAACTACTGGTCATGATGTCAAAGTTTCATAGCCAACACATTTTAATTTTGATATCAATCAAGCTAAAACTAGAAAGATTGCATAAACTGATAAAACACAATTTTAGACTAGTTTTAAGGATTATTTTGTACCATTTTTCATTCTGATTTTCAGACCTAAAATAAAAACTTTAAGATCTAAATAACACTAAGAATAGCACCTAGGTTATCTAAGAACAACCCCTAAAGAAAATTGAAAGCTAGAGAATTGTCCTTACCGTTGGATGTGTTTTTGTCTCTACTGTAAGGATGGATAGAGAAAACTTTAAATATCTAAAGATCTTGAAATAATGTTAGAATACATAAGAAAAGAGGGTATAAATATGTTTGGGATTTATGAAAATTGATAGAGAAAGATTCACTACAAAACTAGATTGAAAAATTATTGTTTCTTACCAATTTGATGATCCAAGAACATCAATTGGAACAACTTTTAAAACTTACTATTCTCTCTAAGAAGTGTGATTTACAACGTTAGGATGAAGCTAGAGAAGAAATTTTCAGATTTCTTTACTCTATCTTAAAGGATAAATGAAAATCTACTTAAATAACATAAGGGACAAGGTTTTTGGAAAGTGATCGAGCTCTTCTTCTATCTCCTCTACCCATGCACGACCATGTAGTCTTCCAATACAATTTTTGGCTCCTCAATTCACCCACTTGAACTCTTATTTACCCTAAGGTGGAAACTCAAAAGGTTGGATTAAGAAAATTATACTATGGTTGATGTTAACTTGAGTTTTTGACTAAGATTCTTCCTATTTCCTAAGTACTCTCTTTAACCCAACACCAATAAATGAATTTAAACTCTTATATTTTTAAATCCCTAATTATCTTGTTTTACATTCTTAATAATTCAATTAAAAGCTTATGACAAAATTTACAAACTACAAAAATTGTAAATAACGAGACCATATATCCACTTAATTAATATCACATTCTTACCAAGTTAACTAATCTTCTACTTATACTCATTCTCCCCTTCTATATTCAAATAACTAAATATAAATGTAACACTTATTAATATTTAGTGTGAATTTTTAAAATTATAATAAGGATGTATAAAAAGAGAGTATCAAAATCAACTTTGAATAAGAATTGTATAAATTAAGCTTAGTAGCTCTCAATTACTTTAAATTAAGTTTCAAATGGATCATAAACTAAATTTAAATAACTTATTATACTGGTTATCTAAATTAGAAAAAGCATGATAATATTATAAAATTACGAAAATACCCTCAATGATTGTACATGTCATTACAGTAAATTTTTAACAATTTCTTCCTATCATGATCAATCTCATCAAAATTAAATGTTAATTTATATAATGAAACTATTTAGTCTTTGTGTAGTGTGCAATAACACATTTAGTCCCTAATCAATTAATCGATTTGCATGTCTAAGAATTCCTAACAAAGTTTAACGATATTTTTGACAATAGGAAGTAAATTGTTACAAATTTTAATATATAAAGACTAAATTGTTTCATATTAATAATTCGTGAATTAAATTGAAATTGAGAATACATAGACTAAATCATTATAAATTATTTTTAAAAGAAAAAACGGTATCACTGCCACATGCCACAAATTCAATATGGATACAAGAGGTAAATTGACATTTCCATTATCTAGAAAAAGAATCGATGAAATATATGAAAAAAAACAACAAAATATAAATATAAGGTTAAAATATTATTTTGGTCTCTATACTTTGAAGTTTGTTCAATTTTAGTTTTTATACTTTCAATTGTCTAATTTTAGTACTTCTACTTTCAATAAATCTTAATTTTAGTTCTTAATGCTAGTTTCTTGTTGATTTTTAACAATTTTTTTTGTTATTTATTAGCATTTTTACTATATACTTTGAAAACATATTTATATATTATATTTTTTTGCATGACAAATTATTATTATTATCTAACCAATTTCAATAAAATTTAACTTTAAGAACTAAATTTAAAATATATTAAAAATACATAGACTAAAATTAGACAATTGAAATTATAGAGACTAAAATTGAATAAATTTCAAAGTATAGTGACTAAAATGATAGTTTAACCTAAATATAATATATGTTAAATTATACAAAACATCTCTAAATTTTGTACTTTGTGTCAAAAATACCTTTAAACTTCTAAAATAAGTTTAAAAAAACAAATACTCTTATCGTTAGTTTTGGATGAAAACAATTAATGTTTTGTGTCAAAAATACTACTGAAGTTTCAAAAATTTCCAAAATACCCTTAAACTTTAAAGAAAGTAAAAATAAAAACATCATTGCTATTATATGAACAGAAACTGTCAATTCCATCTTACTTGTCTATTTTCCATCTTTTTCTCTACCCTCCCTTTTTCAATACTATCTTACTCCATTTTTTTTTGTTAATTGTTTGACATTTGTTTTAAAAAAAAAAAATAAATAAAACTACACATTTCAGCTAAGGTATATGAACTATAGTAAGAAGAAAGAGAATAAAAAAAGTAGGAAAGAATTTTAGGACTCAAATGTTTTAACAAAGCTGCACGTTAGTAGTTAATGTGTGTTAATAACTAAATACATTTGTTAATAGCTAAATACATTTTTTATTTGACTATTTATCATTTTGGTATGTTTAAGAAGAGATTCTGATTTTGGAATTTTGTGAGACTTGAAGATTTTATATTTTAACTTAAAATTTTGGTTGCTTAGAAAATTGATATGAGTTAAGAATTTGAAAATTAAGAAAAAAATTAGTATCTATATGAGAAAAATGAGGATATATATACAATTTGTTTTAAAATTGGTGTTTTTCGAACTTAGAAAAACTTCAAACAAATTAATCACCATATTAACGGGAGGAGCAATTTTAAACTTTCTTTTTTAATTTTTTTCTTTAAAGTTATTTTTGAAACGATGTATAACGGTTTCTTTTCAATATTAAAGGTGAAAGTATTTTTGAACTCTTTTTTAAGTTAAGGTTATTGTTTAAACTTTTGAAAGTTTAAGGGTATTTTTGAAATAAAACTTTAACAATTTCCATAAAAAACTAATGGCAAGTGTATTTTTTTTAACTATTTTTTAAAGTTTAAGGATATTTTTGAAACTTTTAAAAGTCTAGAGGCATTTTTGATCGAAAATACAAAGTTTAGAAATAGTTTTTTTTTATAATTTAGCCTATAATATAAACAATGAGCATTTGTAATTTTTTTGAAAAATATTTATCAACCATAGTATTAAATAGGGTAATTGTAATTAGTAGCAATTTTAAGGATAATAATCAAGTGTATAACAACATTTTAAAAAAATTACAAATATAGCAAAGTCTATCAGTGATATATTAGTGATAGACCACTTAGACCATAAAAGTTTATCAGCGATAGAAGTCTATCACTAATAGACTTTGCTATATTTGTATTTTTTTTAAAACGTTGTTGTATATACTAATACTTTGAATCTAATTGTTATATTTGCAACTGTCCCTGTTAAATATCTGTCGACATGTCAATATTTCCATTGATATTTCTACATTTTCATAGGTTCAATATTGACATGAGGAGTGAATCGATATTTTCAATACATCGTAAAAAGATCTACAAAATATTTAAACTAAGTAATAAAATGTCATTAATATAAATATAATATAAATAATAGATATGTTGTTTAAAAATTATAAAATATTTATTTATTAATTTAAATTTATTTTAATATCCATCCAAATCCACATTTCATTAATATTTCTATCAAAATTTCTATAGAATGAAGACCTCAATATTTTTATGTTTAAACCTTGCTATCAACATAAAAATTCACATTTCCATCCATACGGATATTTTAAACATTAGAAAGTAGAAATCAACACTCATCTCTCTTCTCTCCCACACTCTCTCTTCTCTCTGCCTGCTTAACAGCAAAGCGCCTGCAAACAAGACCTGTTTTTTTAAAAATTAAATTAAATTGATTAAATGAAAAATATTATTTAGATAATAAAAAATAATAATCACTTTCTCTCTCTCTCATTCACTCTCTTTCTATCTGTCTCTTTCTCTCTCTAACAGACTTCCCCCACACATACTGACACACCCTCCCAAATTCCTAGAGAGAGAAACACTGACCCAGAGAAACCAGAGCCCCCATTTCCCATTTTCTCTCTCTACATTTCATTTATACCCCTCTTAGAGAGAGACTGTTTAGCTCTCTTTAACGAACCCAATTCTTCTTTTTCACTCTCTTTCTCTCTCTCCCTGTATTGCTCTGTTTCTCTGTGTATTGTTAGACATTTTTTGTTTTTTCTATTGATTTTGTGTTCAATGTGATGTACCCTTTGTGAGATTTGGAGCCCTAGAGTTTGTGGATCCTGGGTTGGACTTGCATTTGAATGTGAAGGGAGCGGGGGGGAGATTCGGGTAGATCAGGTTATGATGGCGGAGATTTCTGGCGATGGAGGTGGGTTTTTGCCGGAGGTTAGTAATGGACGGGGAGTGGATTCTCAGGCTACGCCGACGCCGATTACGGCACCGAATCCGACGCCCTTGACGGTGTCGGGATCTTTCAAAGAAGGGAAAAGCTCGTCGCGGCGCCGGACGTCGGTCAGGCCGAGTATGGACGCCGACGACTTCTTGAACTTGTTGCACGGCTCGGATCCGGTGAAGGTGGAGCTCAATCGCCTCGAGAATGAAGTGCGAGGTGCGAAATGTGGTTCGATCTGGTGTTTTTTTCTAGGGATTTGAGCTGGATTTTGCTCGCTTTATTCAATGTTTGTTTTTGTTTTGTTTGCAGATAAGGATAGAGAGCTCGGAGAAGCTCAGGCGAAGATCAAGGCTTTGAAGTTGTCCGAACGGCTTAGAGAAAAGGCAGTTGAAGAGGTTAATGTTTGATCATTTGAATGTTCTGGGACTTCTTATTATGTTGTAAATTCTGCGGATTCTTGTCGATTAGTTTAAAGGGACTCAAGAAATTACATGAAAAAAAATTTCTTCTGTGAGGTGGGATGGGATTAGATAGTGAATTCAACACTTCTTTATAACTGGAGACCGCCACAAAACCATCTGCGGAGTTTGCGGAGTGTAGGTTGGAGCATTTTTTTACAAGTAGTTGGGTTTGTTCTAAATATAGTTGAGATCTAGACTTCTCAATTAAAATCCCCTGATTGTTCTTATTTCTATTTTGTGGGAATTCCATTGGTAATTATTGGTGGGTAGTTCCCATTTTTTTATATGCCAGTTTCTTTGGCAATGTGGATCGGTAAGCTCCATCAAGCCTAAGTGGGGAAGTAAACCCTTGTCCCAAATTTCTTAAAACCAAGCAGTCTGGGAAGATACTTTTGATTTTCTAAGTTTTCCCTTTATTTGGACAATGCTTCTTACGAGTTCTAATCACTCTTTGGAACAGGCCTCTTGAATAACTTGTGGTCCTTGACTCCATGAATTTCGCTAATTTTTTAGGGCAGCATTCATGCTCAATGAAGATTTGCCGTTTACATTCATGCTCAATCTTATTTTCCTTTTTACTAATAATATTGGGGAGTGGAATGGTGAAATTAGCATAATATTTATGTCATGTTCGTTTTCATTCCGTTGGAATTAGCCCCCCTTTTTGGAAGACAAAATGTTTTGCCGCATGGGTCATTGTGGAAATTATTCTCCTTTAGTTTTCTTTCGATGTATGTCAAAGGTTTAATGACATTTCTATTTTTAACTTCTTTTTGGAATTATTTTTGTAATTTTAATCAGTCTTAGAGTCTTTAATGATTGTTTTGAATTCCATGTGTCCCGAATTTTAGTTGTTAATCCTTCTTCAGAGATGATAAAATTTCAAATGTTCACAATTAATAGGTGGTATGAACTTTTGGAACTTACAGTTTGCCTGTAAGCTGTTGCTAATACACTACTTTAATTTTATGTATTCTCATCTCCTATCAGCATTAAGTTTTTTTTTTTTTTTTGGGGTGGGGGGGGGGGGGGGGGTGCGGGGCTTCTACTCCTTTGATCCTAGAACTTTTGGTACTCGGGTTATCCTTCTTCGTGAGGATTTTCTGTCACTTCTGAATTTACCTTTCCTACTTGGCTTTATGCCGTAAGCCTTTACTGACTATGTATGTAAGTTCTGGAAATTTATTATATGGAAATGATTGATTTGGTTTTAATTGATATATAGCTGACTGAAGAACTATCAAGGGCTGCGGAGAAATTAAAGTTGACAGAATCTCTTCTTGAAAGCAAGGTATTCACTGAAGCTTCTTCTTTTTTTCTTTTTTCTTTTTTTTTTTTTTTAATTAATAATTTTTTTTTTGACCTTCCTTACACCATTTGGTTGATATCATGCTAAATTATCTTGCAGAATCTTGAAATAAAGAAAATCAATGATGAGAAGAAGGCTTCAATGGCAGCTCAATTTGCTGCTGAAGCCACTCTTAGGAGGGTACATGCTGCTCAAAAGGATGATGACATGCCTCCAATTGAAGCCATTCTTGCACCTTTGGAGGCTGAGCTCAAGCTTGCACGACAGGAGGTAATTTATTAAATATGCTACAATAATTACTAATACACATACCAAGCAAAAAGAAAATTACTGCGAGTTTAAATGTGTTTTCTTGGTTGGTTTCAAGATTGCTAAGCTTCAAGATGACAATAAAGCATTGGATCGTCTTACCAAATCAAAGGAAGCAGCTTTGATTGATGCTGAGAGGACTGTTCAAAGTGCCCTGGCCAAGGCTTCTATGGTGGATGATTTACAGAATAAAAATCAGGAGTTAATGAAACAGATTGAGATTTGCCAGGTAATGTTTCAGATGCATGATGCTTAACATCTGAGCATGCAAGACATTTCATCCATCATCATTTTTTAAGCTTTATAATGAGGAGAAATTTATAGGTTTACTGATTTGTTTTAGGAAGAAAATAAAATCTTGGATAAGATGCACAGACAGAAAGTTGCAGAGGTTGAAAAATTAACGCAAACTGTGAGGGAGCTGGAGGAGGCTGTTCTTGCTGGTGGTGCAGCAGCAAATGCTGTGAGGGATTATCAGCGCAAAGTTCAAGAAATGAATGTAATGTGCCGAAATATTTGAATAAAAGACACTTCTGAAATATTTGTATCAGAAGTGTCTTTTATCGACATACTAATGTGAATCTTGGAGTGCATTACCAAAATTGTTGAGGTTTATTTCTTTGTTCTTCAGGAGGAAAGGAAAACTCTTGACAGAGAGTTGGCTCGTGCAAAGGTAACAGCCAACAGAGTGGCTGTTGTAGTAGCAAATGAATGGAAAGATGCAAATGATAAGGTTATGCCAGTAAAACAATGGCTTGAAGAACGAAGATTCTTGCAGGTAAATCGAGTTCCATAACTATTTTGAAGCCGTAATTGTGCTCTGGGCTTATCTGTTGCTTGCATGTTGTTGTGCTATTACTTCTATTTTCAGGGAGAAATGCAGCAACTTCGTGATAAACTGGCTATAACTGAGCGAACTGCAAAGTCTGAAGCACAATTGAAAGTAATCAAATCTTTTCTCAATTGTTGTCATTGTGTACAATATTAACAGTTGCTAGAAACTAAAGACTTCTCTGCTACTGTTTTCAGGAGAAGTATCAACTGCGACTTAGAGTGCTTGAAGAGAGTTTGAGAGGGTCTTCTGGTGGTAACAATCGAAGTACTACAGAAGGGAGAAGTGTAAGCAATGGCCCCTCTCGTCGGCAATCTCTGGGTGGTGTTGACAACATTTCAAAATTAACTTCCAATGGATATTTATCCAAAAGGACACCAGGTTCTCAGTTTAGATCTTTGTCCTCGAGCAGCAGCACAGTGTTGAAACATGCTAAAGGCACGTCAAAATCATTTGATGGAGGCACGAGGTCATTGGACCGAGGAAAGGTGTCATTAAATGGACTTCTACCCAGTTATTCATTCAATCAGTCCTGTGATGCAACCAAGGACAGTGAAGTAAATAATGATTGGAAAAGTAATCCAGATGAAAAAGGAAATGAGTCCCCAACACTTGAGAGTGAAGACAGTGTTCCGGGCATGTTGTATGATTTACTTCAAAAGGAGGTTATAGCTTTGAGAAAAGCTGGTCATGAGAAAGATCAAAGCCTTAAAGACAAGGATGATGCCATTGAGGTTGATGTTCTGGACAAGCTTGTTTACATTTATGATTTATGCAGTTTATTCTTTCTAGGCGAGTCTCATAGATCGTTAACTTCTTTTATGGTGTTGGTGCTCGATGTTTTCCAGATGTTAGCAAAGAAGGTAGAGACGCTGACCAAAGCAATGGAGGTTGAGGCAAAGAAGATGAGAAGGGAAGTGGCTGCCATGGAGAAGGAGGTAGCAGCTATGCGTGTGGAGAAAGAGCAGGAGAACAGGGCAAAGCGATTTGGTGGTAGCACGAAGGGTCCTGTTAGTGCAGCACAACTGCTTCCTGGAAGGTATTAATTCAGATTTCTGTCATGTACAAAACTAGTAATGAATCAACGCTGTTATCATCAGGAAACTATTACTGTGTACGCAATGATTGTATTATGATTGCATATCTCTGATCTGATTTTTTTTCTTTTTCTTTTTTATTTTGTGTTGGGGGGAGGGGGGAGGGGAGATTCTAATCTATGTAATTTAGAGAGCTGATTATGATATGCTCCCTAATTTATGTAATCCATTATATTTCTGCCACTGAATCAGTGTTTTCAAGTTACTATGTTGTATGTACTGGGTTTAAATGTTGGGAATTTGCAGCAAATATTTGATAGGCAATGCACGAGATATTTGGATTGGATTGATAAGGAATGGAAAATTGTATTAAATTCCATGTGTTCAGTTTCTTTGTGAAGATGTCTTTTTCCTTAACGTCCTGGAAGATGTTGTGTATATGGACACATGTATTATGATGCTCTTATTGAAGCTCGGGGTCATGGACAGTAGACTGTCTGTTTAACTCTCTCTCTCTTAATTTTTTTCCCTTTTGTGATGATCCCCAGACTCTTGTATAACTAAAAGAGATCACAAGAGGAACAGAATCCTAACCACGTTGTTAGGGAGTTTGAAATCTCCATAAGCCAAAATTATGAAAATGAATATCAGTAATAGAAGAAACCAAGAAAAAACTACAGAATGAACTCATTCCCAGATCTCGGGCACCTCCTGTCATGATTTCCTGTTGAAAATTTCCTATCTCACTTCCAGATCTCTGATAAAATAGTGATCTTCTGTTTTTCCAGAAGACCCTGGCCATAATGCTATGGGGGCCCCCTTGCCATTTCATTTAGAGAATCTTTGTCAGGTTGGTTACCAACCAGCAGAGATAAAATTTCCAGAACCTTTTCCTGAAAAAAGGGTAAAAGTCCAAAATAGGTAACAATAACAATAGCTTCCGTTGGGCGTAGCATTAAACACAAGTCTGCTAGTTCACTAGGAGATTTTCCTTTCTTTGAGTTCACTCAGTAGTGATGCATTTCCTTCGGGCTACAAGTCTGGTAGATCTGTTTTTGGAGATTTGGCTTCCCAAAAGAACTTTACTTTGGTGGTGGGAAGGCTTCCAATACCCCTCAAGAAGTGATCTAAAAGAATTATCAAGGACCGTTATCATGCATCAATCATGTAGTATGATAGAACTTGTTCCCTCATGTCCCTATCAGATGGCCCTCAACAAGTGACTTACAATTATTTGCTAGGACCATGATCAAGCATCAATAATGGTGCTTACCACAACTGAAGTGGGGAGCTTGTTCCCCATTTTTCTATCAGATTATATCTCAAACACAGTAGTATATATGCACCCAACACAAAGGGAAGACAGAGCACATGCCACTGGATTGAGAGGCCAACCATATTGCCATGGCGCTGAGAGTTGCCAAAAGATTGAAGTAATGTAGGTTTCTAGATAGGACGTAATGCTTCCTCTCCACCACACCACTTGTGCAAGGCATTTCAAAACATGATTAACTTGATCGCGTTGACAATATAGTTTTCTTAATCTGTGATGCTTATTTGCTCAAAAGAAAAGAAACAAGACTTGCGAGAATTTATCATTTGCTGATCTGTGTTAACTGCACCCTACAGCCCTGAAATTTATTTTGCACTTGTGACTTTTTTAAGCTTTCTTTATTAGACTCGACTATTTTCTTACAATACATTAGCATCTTCTGAAAAGTTGACCGACATCTTTCTTATTTTCCAGAAATGTTGGACGAGGTGGGTTGAATCGCAGCACGCAATAACAAGAAGCCAAATCTGCATGTGCAACCAAGAGTTTCCACATAGTTTATGGTCTTTGTTCTTTTTTTACTCTGTTCTATTTTATTCCTTATGATTGATCATAGTAGTGTAACCCGCATGCCGATGACCTTGTGTTCGTTAGAATTGTTGCCCATACAGAAAGAGGAAAGATTTGGAAAGATAAGGCTCCATGAGGAGGTAATTGGTAATGCATCTGACTTAGGATTGTCATCCCTCTGTTTAGAGATCAGCAAAGAAGGGGAGAAAGAAACAGTTAAAAATGAAGAATAGTTGACTTGTTGGCTAACCACCTTCTGTCAGGTTTGTTTTTTGAGTGAGCCAGTGGTTGTGTGATTTGTATAGGTAGTCTCTCTACTTATTGGGGATTCTTACTTTTGTTTCTTCTATTGTCATATTCAGTTGATATATGATATGATGTAATCTGCAATGAGTGTTGTTGGTTCAGGTATTGTTAATATATTCTTGTTATCACACCAAACTTTCTTCTTTTTTGCTCCTTTTATTCATTTACTGTTTTATCTGCATAGTTGTTTCTGAATCTTTGCCAAAATGATAGCTTATCAACAGTTCTGTTTGCTTTTTTGGTTTCCACTCCTAAGGTAGGTTAGATAGTTTTGACTGGATGCTCTTTTTTCATTGAAATGGGATGAGTATTTCCTCTCACAGCAGCTTGTGCTATACCTATACTTCGACGGTCTCCAATTTATAGCTCAGTTGAGTTTAGTTGTTGCTCGAGCTTTTCCATGTCTAATTCCAGTTCCGGTAAGCCCATTCAAACTCTCAAAATGCAGTCTAGATAGTGAGTCCACTCCTGGTGAAGAGGTCGTTGGATTACTAATATGTTGTACGAGTTTTTGATTGGTGATTGATTTGAAGGGTTAATTTCCTTAGGATCATGTTGGAGTGTGGATTTGAAGGGTTAATTTCCATTTTTACTGATGCCGCCCAGGGAGCACCTAGGCATTTTTCATTGATCAATGCTAAGGCTATCAGAAAATGCAAATTGATTAGGCTTGATACTAGTAGTTTCAAGTAGTCTTATCATTGAAAAAATGCAAAATGGGTTCAATATTTTATAAAATTTGTTGGATTAAAGAATTTATAACACGAACAATTGTATTGGGTCTAAGAGATACTTCAATTTAGCCCAACTCATGAATACTCTGGGTTGCTAGCAAGAAGAGAGCAACCAATATAATGTTTGATGTTCTTCTTGGATGAATAAAGAAAATACTTTATTGATTGTGGGTAGTTGATCCATTAGAAAACTTTCAACAAGATTCTGCCAGATGTTATCGTATCTTTTATAGATACGTCTATGTTTCTAGCAGAGAATAGAGGAGGAGAGTGGGAGAAAAAATCTCTAAAGTTAAATGGGGATGAATAATATATTTTCCATTCCATTTATTTTTATTATTTTTTGAAATCAACTATATATATATATATATATATATATATATATATATATATACAACTTATTTACAAATAGAGCAAAATCACTGTATATCAGTGATCGACATTGATCACTGATAGATAGTGACATTTTGCTATATTTGAAAATATTTTTAGCAATTTTTTCATTTAAAACAATTATATATGTTTGAATCACTTTAAACTCTTATGTATAAATAATGATATTGTATGAATAATTTGATATGTTTGAACCATTTTAATCTTTTATGTGTTGGAATGCCTTGAATTTGTTATCTAGTATTTCGAACGACCATGTACATGGGTCTTGTTGCCCTGTGGACATAGCTAACACAATGTTAGTGAACCACATAAATTTATGTGTCGATTCTCTGTTGGGTTTTATGTCCTAAAACTCATAGTTTGTAAATATCAAATATACTTTTATCTTTCAATAAAGTTGTTATTGAAATTTATAATCAATAAGTAGTTATTGATCCTATAAATTGTTATTACTAAACCTAAATCCAACCAAAGGATCCTAGACTGTTATTCATGAGACTCAAACTTTATGTAGAGACATAAATGTGGATCAAGTTTAAGTTAACAGTTTAAACGGTTTATAGTATGTGAATAAGGTTGGGCGCCTTATTCTGGGGACACTATGGATGCGGCCCACTTTGTAGTTAGTACAAACGAAGTGATCCTAATTCGTTCATGTGGAGACATGCGAGTGGGGGCGTCCTGTGCAAAGAGTTTGCATAAGACCGGACCATGAAATAGTCATTTTTACTTTTTAACACCGTTTACTGTCTAAAACTGACTATCTCGACTTTGATGGCCTAGGTAACTCGATCTTAATCCTGAGCTAACTATGAACTTCTATTTACTCGGGATTATCCTTAGATCTGCATAGGTGAGAGTAGCTCAACAGCGCTGGCTCAATAAGCCTCCCATTTCAGGGGTAAGACCAAGTAGATAGCTAGGGACATAGGGTGCAAGAAGGAATTCACTCCTACCCTCTTTTGGGTTAGTAGAAAGGTTGTTCTCTTAAGTGCTGAATCCAGGTCTTGAACAATAGGCGCCACCCTCTCAAATAGGGTTTGAGAGGACTTTTGATTTGGTAGTTGGACTACAAATCATTGTTCAATAGAGGACCAGTGGGACTTAAGGAACAAGAGGTAATCACAGGGGTAAAACGGTATTTTTGACCCAGCTGTGATTACGAACAACTAGTGAAGGGTCGACTTACCAATCATGGTTATATCAAATGGACATAATATATCTACAGTGAGGAGAGTGCAACTACGGGCTTTAGTGGAGTGACCCGGTAGTTAACGAATGTTGATTAACTAGGTTAAAGAGTTTAACCGGTTAATTTTGGATCGTTGGAGCTCATGATTTGTAGGTCCATAAGGTCCTCTGGCTAGCTTATATAGGGATAATCTTAGAATAAAATGAAGGATTAATTCGAATTGTTCAAATTAGGTTGATCATATGAGATATCTTATCAGGGTTTTGCTAGCTATGGTAGCATATCATAGAACTTAAGCAACTAGATGTGAAGATAGCTTGCTTACATGGAGAGCTAGAAGAAGAGATTTATATGACCCAGCCAGATGGGTTCAAATGTCTAGGCAAAGAAGATTATGTTTGCAAGTTGAATAAGTCCTTGTACGGATTAAAGTAGTCGTGGTACAAGCATTTTGATAGCTATATGGTTGGGATTGGTTATAATAGAAGTCCGTATGATTATTGTGTATATCACAACAAAGCTGATGATGGTTTAATGGTTTATCTGCTTCTATATGTAGATGATATGTTCATAGCTGCTAAGTCCAAATATGATATTCAGAAGTTGAAGGAACTTCTCAGTGCTGAATTAGATATGAAGGATTTGGGTGCTGCTCAGAAAATTTTGGGTATGGAGATCTATAGAGACAGAGATCAAAACAAGTTTTTCCTATCACAGAAAAGCTATATTCAGAAGATATTGTCCAGTTTGGTATGTCATTAGCTAAACCTACAAATACTCCCAATACTGCAAATGCCCGTGTGTCATCTATACTTTCACCACAGTCTGAAGCTGATAAGAAGTATATGTCTTGAGTTCTATATGCTAATGTAGTGGGAAGTTTGATGTACGCTATGGTTTGTACTAGGCCTGATCTCGCTGATGTTGTTAGTGTTGTTAATAGGTTCATGGGTCAACCTGGAAAGAAACATTGACAAGCTGTTAAAAGAATTTGTTGTTACCTTAGGGTACATCTGATGTCGATCTTGTTTGTAGAAATGATACAAAGTGCTTGGTGATGGTAATTATGATCCTGATTATGCTGGAGATGTAGACAATAAGAGGTTTATGACTGGTTATGTGTTCACTCTGGGTGGTTTTGTTATTAGCTGGAAGGCGACCTTATAGCCTAAGGGTGCAAGCGGCTTGGTTCGGCTCGGTTTCTATGCAAAACCGAAGCCAAACCAAATATTTGAGGAAGAAATTGTAAAAAATCGATGTCGGACCAGTGTTCTTTAAAACCGAACCGGTCGAACCGAAATATTGGTAGTTTTATTTGGTTGACGTTCGGTTCACTACTTGCCGAGTGTCACGGTCGTACTCTTCTAACCGTGCGGCACCATGATTTTCTCTTGATCATGGCCAGCCTAAAGGCTATCTCTAGCCAAATACATTCTTTTTCACGAGTCATCCTACTCTGTCGGACCTTTAGGCGAGGTTCTTCCTTCCTCAACCGAGTGTTTTCAACTTGACACTTGCAACTTCGTTTTCTCTCGGCCATGTACGTCGCCCCACGTACATTTCAACCAATTCCTTCATCTTAGTTCTCGCAATATCGGCTATCCCATTTCTCCTCAGAGTCGGGACCTTACCGGGATGAGTCCAACCCCAAACTAGGGCCAGAACTAGCTTCCAAGGCTTACCGGGTACAACCGAGTGATTCCCGCTGCCTACTAGCTCATAACTAGCTTAACGGGATCACGGAGTGTCTCCGGGGTGATTCCTGCCGCACTTGGGCTAAGGAATATCAAACTAGCCAACCGGGATGAGTATTGACGCCTACCGGCTCAATACTAGCTTTCTATCACTTACCGGGTGCCCACCGGTACTTTAGGATGTCATCCCGAACCTTAGGATGGCACCAAGCTTCCTTTCGCATAAGGGCACGCTTATCGAGAACCGACCCTCGGGTCACTTGTATTAACCAGGACCAACCAGACATCCACCAACTCGACATAATCTCAGCATGACGACACTTGCGACCATACCGCGTCGTTTTGAGAATACCGTGCCGGAACCCGGGCATCAGCAGCAACCTCTAGCTCACCCGAGAAGGCGCAATGTCGGCACACCCGTGCCACCCGACACTGTCCTTGAGTTACTCCTCCTCACAAGAAGATGTCCGAGACACTCGTCCCACGACACTCGCCCACGCCACGACACACTCATGTGTCATGGGGTGGCTCACTTAGGCACCATGGCCCAGGGGTGGTGGAGAGCCAACACCATGCATAATAGGGGACAACAACGGCTTTATAGCTTACAACTCTCGGGTATGCAAGTATGATGATTAGTCTCACTCGCATACCCGAGAGTTGTAAGCTATAAAGCCGTTGTTGTCCCCTATTATGCTTTCTAGCCTTACGACACATTCTTTTTCTCAAGCATTCTTCTAAATTGTTTGCGAAAGCTCTTTCCCCTAAACCCGTTTCCCTCTAGAAACGGGGATAGTCGTTGCGAGAGGCACCCGGTGTGCCGAAGGTGATTTGAATCAGAGTTGGCTGACTTGTTCCCGAGCGAGGACAAGTGCCGCACAATCGTTTAGCAAAGTACGATTGTGACACCGAGCTCACGGGTCGAAACTTTTGTGGTTTTGCACCCATGCCTGTGATCCATCATGAAGTTATGAAAATTGAAATCTCTAGGGTTCTTAGGTTAAGCTTTTAATATAAAAAAAATTGAGTTCTTATATTTAACAAATATGTTAAAATCATAGTTGAATTAGAAATAAATTTAACATTTATCTTTAGGTTTCAATTTTGAATATCGTTTAGGAAAGTGGAATGATGTGAAATATGGAAAATAATCAAATAATATAATTTCTCAATTATCATATCAAATTCAAAATTTAAATTATCAAAATTTGTAAAGATATTTGGATTCAGAAGTTTCTGTTTTTTTTTTTTTATCTTGTTATTTTGGTAAAGATATTTGGATTTAAAATTTTCTATTTTCGATTTTATTTTTTGGTTCCAAAATTATTTTTATAGATAGATTTTAGTTTTATTTAGATTTCCATGTAGATTTTATTTAGGTCTATACTTTGTATAAAGAAGTTGTAGAAGCAAAACGAGGAAGAAGATGGTGACTCATAATATTGACAGTAGTACAACACTCTGTAGAAATTGGAAAAAAAATTCATATGCTCACAGCTGTACAACACTTACCAAACTCACCACTCATCAGTTACCACATTAACACTCTGCATAAATTCAGAAAAAATTTAAATCGGTCGACTCGGGTGGGATATACATGCAATTGTAAGAAACTGCTAGCTGGTTGATTATTGTCGGATTCTAAAGTCTCCAACCCGCAAAGCTGAACTGGAATCGATCCGATGTGAATTTTGGACGGTTTGGACGGTTTTGTCAGTTTTTCGAGTTTTGGTTGCATCCCTATTATAGCCTACAATGATTATGTCTACCACTGAAGTAGAGTACACGACCTTGACAGAAGCTGCTAAAAAGAGAATATGGTTGAGAGGGCTTGTTTGTGATCTTGATTTACACCATGATCAGACTATTGTGTATTGTGATAGTTCGAGTGCAATATGCCTAGGATCAAGTTCCATCATAAGAGGACCAAGAACATAGATGAAAGATGTCACTTCCTGAGAAGTGAGCAGAGGGTTAAGGTGATGAAAATTGGTACTACTGATAATCTTGCTGATATGTTCACCAAGCCGGTTCCACATGGCAAGTTTCAACATTGCTTGGACTTGTTGAATATTTTAAATTGTTAGTGATCCTTTCCAGGACACTTTAAGGCATAAAGGAGAAGTCTTGGTACGTCTAACAATGTTTTTTTTATGTTGTACATGGTACATCTGTTCTCTGTAAGAAAATTCAAGTCAAGGTGGAGATTTGTTGGAATGCTTTGAATCTGTTATCTGGTGCTTCAAACAACCAAGTATGAGAGTCTCGGTGTCCCAAATATGACTTTGCCCATCACACTTTATTGTGATAATAGTGGTGTTGTGGCAAACTCAAAAGAACCTCAAAGCCACAAGAGAGGGAAGCATATTGAAAGGAAATATTACTTGATACGGGAGATTGTGCTACGAGGAGACCTGATTGTCATGAAGATTGACTCGGAGCATAATGTTGTTGATTTGTTTACAAAGGCTCTCATGGCTGAAGTGTTTGAGGGTTATCTAAATAGTCCAGGTCTACGGGATATGTACCATATTGTCTAGGGCAAATGGGAGATGTTACTGAGTATAAAATATGCCCTAGTTTATTATATTTGAGTACATTACTATATTATAATTGTTATCTTTACTGTTTTGTACTACCCCACTAGTTTTAGGATAAGTGGGAGATTGTTGGGATTTATATCATAAATCTCGTAGTTTGTAATGTATAAACAAATATTCATTTATTCAATAAAATAAATAGTTATTTTATTCAAAATTAGTCTTGTGTAACTCAATCCAATAAACTAAGATCCAAAGTTATTTAATGTAGCTTGACCAATATGTGGTAGACATACAAATGGATTGTGTTGAAGTAATAACTTAAAAGGTCTGCAGTATATGGATAAGGTCGGATGCCTTATCCTGGTGACACTACAAATACGACTCACTTTGTAAATATTACAAGAGTTGTAAGTGTTACAAATGATTTGATCCTGATCGTTCATGTAGAGACAAGCGAGTGAAGGTATCGTATACAAAGAGTTTGTATAAGATCAGACCGCAAAATGATTAATCTCTCTTTTAACACCGTTAACTGAAGAGATTAACATTTCATAGGATAATTGTGTAACTCGATCTCAATCTTGAGTGAGTTATGAACTATTGTCTATAAAGACAGTTCTTTGACTTGTATGGGTGAGAGTGGCCCGTGCCGCTGACTCAATATGTCTACCATCTTGGGGACTTGTTCAAGTAGAGAGCTGAAAATATAGCTACCCTGCCCTCTACGCTTCAAACTAGAGAGCTACTCTTTTTGGCATTCATCAGACTATACCGTCACTCTCTTCCAGCGTAGCTGCGCTCACTTGGAGCATAGCGCTACGCTACAGCAGGAAACCCTCGAGCGTAGCTATGCTTTATTTAAGTGTAGTGACGCTTCCTTTCCAAATTTTTTTAAAAAAATTCTAATTTTGGAAAGTTTTGTGCTGCAAGTTTGGAAAATTCTATAAATTGGGAGATGTTCAACAGCCTTAATCATGAAATCTCATAGCTAAAAGAGTGAGTTTGCTATACAAAAGAGGAAAAAGAGTTTGAGAGCGTTTTGGAGGCCGTTCGAGTTCCCGAGGTGTCGTTCAAAGGAGTTTTGTCAGTTTCCATCCAACAAAGGGGTTCTTCCTGTTGGGATTTGTGCCCTAAAGCCTCGTAATTTATTAGTTGATTAATTTAATTATTAATTATGCAATATTAATTTATCCATTAACCATAAAAATCCAAGGTTATTATATGAAGTCTTGAATAGGTATGTAGTTGACATACGGGTGGATCATGTTCAAGAAATAACCTTAATGTCTATAGTATATGGATAAGGCTGGGTGCCTTATCCTGGTAACACTATAGATACGACCCACTTTGTAATAGTTACAAATGGTTTGATCCAAACCATTCATGTGGAGATATGTGAGTGGGAGTATCCTATACAAAGAGTTTGTATAAGACCAGACCGCGAAATATTTAATCTCTCTTTGTAAATCCGTTAATTGACGAGATTAATATTTCATAGGATGATCATGTGCGACTCGATCTTAATCCTGAGTGACTTATGAACTCTTGTTTGTAAGGTTAGTCCTTTGATTTGCATGGGTGAGAGTGACCCGAGTTGCCGACTTAATAAGCCTGCCATTTTGGGGACTTGACTAAATGGGGAGCTGGGAACATAAGCTTCACAAGATGTAATTCACTCCTTCCCGCATAGGGTAAGTAGATGAGTAGTTCCCTTAAGTGTTGATTTCGGGTCTTGAACAAGGGGCCCCACCTTTTCACGGGCTCGAGAGGGACATAGTTTATGGTTGGACCATAAACAAATTGTTCATTAGAAGAATCCGTGGTACTTAAGGAAAGTATGTAATTACAGGGGTAAAACAGACATTTGACCCAGCTGTAATTATGAGCAACTCGTGAAGGATCGACTTGCTTATATTGATTATATCCATGGACACAACTTGTCCTACAGTGCATAAGAGTTCAACTATGGGTCTATAGTGGTTTGCACTGTAGTTAATGAATGAAGGTTAATTTAATTAAAGAGGTTAATTAATTAATCTTGGATCATTGGAGCTTATAATCTGTAGGTCCATGAGGTCCCCTTGCTAGTTCACCACAGACCAACAATGATCAACTGTGTTGAAAGAAAAATTTGAAATGTTCAAATTTATTAGGGAAAATATTAATTATATTGGATACAATTAAATTACATGATTTATTATAAAGTTTATTTGAATGAGATTCAAATTATAACTTTATAATAGGGAGAATTAATTTATTTGAATATGATTCAAATAATTAAATTATTTGGATGAGATCCATATAATAAAGTTATTTAATTTAAATAAGATTTGAATTAAATAATTGGAGAGAGAATTAATTAATTTGAATTGGATTCAAATAAGGGGACTTTTTAAAAATAGAAAAATAAAATAAACTATTTACACAAAATAGCAAAATTTTTAGATAGTTGGATAGATGATGATAGAAATCTATCAGAGTCTATCGGTGATAGACATGATAGAAGTCTATCACTGATAGATGCTGATAGAAGTCTATCAATGTCTATCAGTGATTTTTTTGTTATTTTCTGTAAATAGTTTAACATTTTTTCTATTTGTGAAAATTTCTCTTCAAATAATTAGTTATTTAATTTGGATGAGATTCAAATTAAAGATCCTGCGAGAGATAAATATTTAAATATGATTTAAATATTTTAAACCATTATGAGATATTATTTGAGTAGATATTTAATAATATTATATATTATTAAATATTTAATTTAAAAATCTCTGCAAAGGGTTATCCCAATAAGATTAGGAGTAACTTGTAGAGTTCTATAAATAGGGCCCTTGGAAGCCCTCCTAGAATAGACACTCTACTCTACACACTCTCCACAAGATCATCTTCATGATTACTCTAAAACTCTCTCTAGAAACTCTCCCAATTTTCTTAGAAAAGTTCTAAGAAAACCCTTCTTCTCATTTCTTTTATTTTTTCAAGAAGCGATCCCACAAACTGGATCCTTGCCAGAGTCATAGCAAGGAAGATCTCGTGGAATTAGAAGAACTCAAGGAGAAGACTACCGATACGAGGAGAAGTTTTTTCTGCATTTGTAGATTGACAAAGATATGATGCTTAACATTTTCTTGTTTATTTGTATTTTTAATTCTTTCAAGAAATCAAAGAACGCGATCACACGCTTCCGCTGGGATTAAATTCCTTTCACTTCCATAGTAGAGTTTTCTTATTCTTTTATTCTTCTACTCTTTTTATGTTAAGAATGAATGCTACTATTGTTGTATAAAGCTATGAGTGACTAAAGTCTTTAGTTTTAGGGTATTGATGAATTATTTATGAAGTTATGCTAATGTTTTAGACCTTTTTAGGGATTGTTGTAAAATAATATGCTTTTCATTGTTATTGTGCTTAATTCTTCATTGAGTGGCCTTCAATGCATGTTAGGTTAGATATTCAATTTAATAGATTGCATGTCTAACTGAATCTATAACTTTGAATTGTTACTAATCTCTCATGGAAATAGTTAGGTTAATAATAAAAGTTGCTAAAGACTAGACTCAATGCCATGTGATTTAATTTGGTTTCAAGAAGTTAGTAATCATTTAAATTGCATGAGAAAGGGTTGTTTTTGATAGAAAATAATCCAGATTTAAGTTTCTTTGACTTAGGCATATGATTTGTAATTAATTCCATGAAACTCTAGAATATTGCATGATGAATTAAATAAGGATTCAATACCCTAGAACACTCTTTGTCTCTTGATTTTTCAACTTTACTTTACTTTCATTATTGCTTTCAAAATTTTCACAACAAAAACTCGATTTCAAATCCTCAAATAAAATTGATTCAACTCTAGAATAGCTAAAATTGGATCCTTAGTGGAACGATATTCAGACTTAACCGTCTTATATTATAACTTGACTCGTGCACTTGTGATGTTTGCATCAGTAATCATTATACTTGAGGTAGACAAAATACTCTTGTTGCATACGAACAACAAAATTAGAATATACTTTCACATTAGTGGAATGTATGAGTATAATATGCATAAAAAAAGTAGGTCATCAAGGGGTTTAAGGCTTTTTATGACATCTTATATCAAATTGTAGGTTATGGTTTATTATGCATGTATGTTGGTGTTGGCATGAGGCATTTTGGGTAAAACCAAAGGTAAAGTCATGAAGGTATAAACTACTATATAAGCCGATTATTAAACACCATGAACTAATAATTTTAATTTTGTATTTAAAAACACTTTTACCAACCTTTTTTTTCTTTTTTTAGTATATGATCGGTCGAGTTAGTTGTTGAGTTAGTTATTGGAGATGATTGATGGAGTTGTAGTCTTAGTTGATCATTGAAGGTGATTGTCAAATTTCGTTGTCGAAGGTGGTAGTCACATGGAGTTGAATGTCGAAGGTGGTCGTCAAAGCATGTTGCTAACGATGGTTGTTGCGTCGAAGGTGGTCACCGAAGTTAGCCGCTAGAAGTGGTCATCGGAGCATGTCATTGACAATGATTGTCACATGAGTTAATCGTCGATGGTGGCCGGCGAGTGGAGTCATTAGAAACAATGAAGGGAGAGAGAGAATGTCGGAAAGAAGGAATTCTTCAATTAATGTGCAAATTTCAATAGTAAACATTATTGAATTTTGTAGAGTTGAGTTATTTAACACCGACGTAAGAAGTTTGTGAGGTAAACTTTGAGTTGAGTTAAAAACACAACCCAACTCAAGTCAAATCAATGTCCCAAACACCCCCTTAACATATGCATGTCACATAATCTGTTTTATGGAACATTATTTTTTTTTTCCTTTTAAAGAATTATTTTGTAGAGCTTGTCAAGTAAACTAAAGTAAACTAGGCATGAAAAGGTCTACTTGAGTAAAGGAGAGTAGAAGAGGGGACAATTTCATACTTTCACAAGTAAAGACAATAAAAATAGAAAGCAAATGTCCAAACTATGGAAACTTTGTACATACAAATTAGCTCAACACAAATAAAATAAAATAAAATAAACTCTATTTTTTACATATCAAGCTTGGGAACTATACGCACACAAAGCTATTTAACGTTGCCAAAGGCTCCCCGATAAAAAATTGGTGATGAAGCTGTCGATGACTAGTTTTTCTTTAGAAAAACCATTGCTGATTCTATACTTTTACCTCCCGACTGTAAAAAGCATCGAAAAACCCTAAAATCTTGTAGCGAAGTTACCATTTTGCATCAGATAAGATTTACCTAAACTTAAACAAGAGCAATTTAATTTTTGAAAAAAGAAACAAAGATCTCTCACTTTCTACATTCCTCCCTCTTAGTTGTAAAAAATATAATGGTAGTTCGTATGAGAATCCTACCATTAGGACAGGAAGCCGGTTACTTTAACGCCTACAAAATTTCAAAGCCAAATCTTGCCATACTCAGAACTTGTCAATCAAGTTGTTTGCAGTTGCACATACACAACCTTGGACTCACACACAAGCTTGAACATCATCAAAGTTCTATTTAAAACTATAAACATTCTTTTCTCACAAGGATGAAACTAGAGTCTAGTACAGTACAAAAATAAAAAAAGATTAAAGGCATTTTTAGCTTCTCCCAAAGATCTCACATTTGAATCTCCCACCCCCACCCCTTCTTTGTGCCAATAATAATAATAATAAAACAAAGCAAAACATCACCATTCTATCAATTGTGAAATCTTTTTGAGTACCCTAATCTCTCCCAATCCATCTTGCAAACCTTGATTTTTTTTATCTTATTTATTTATTATTATTATTATTTGCCTTAGATTTTACACTAAGATACATATTCAAAGAAGGGAAGAAAAAAGTTTGCTTCATTTACTTTTGAGAGCTAGACAACCTTTTATTTAAAATAATGCTTGAGAGAGAGAGAGAGCATTATTTGAATCACAAAGATAAAAATGGGTCAGTCAAAACTCAATTTCTGGATTATTTGTCATAAAAAACACAACCCTTAACACCATTTCCAAAGTAATAAGTGACCACCACGATGTCACAAACAAGTCTCTGACAGATCGCTTCATTGTTTCTTAAAAAATAGCATAAAATAACAAGTTCCACATGGATAGCTTTTATTCGCTTGATCATGAGCCTACAGAACTTCTAAGATTTTATATTACTTTCTATTTGATATTTAAAATTTTATTCCAATAAATTTTAAAAATATTAGACAGTTTGAATTAATTTTATACTCGGTCCTTGCATTTTGATTGGCTTTCCCATAAAATGTTGAAGGATTGGGAGATGAGACATGAGAGTGGATAATTCATATTTATACTAGTTTAACTTGTTTTTGTACCTTTTTTCTTTTCATAAGGAATTATCTTCGTACTGGCTGACATTGTTTATTTACTCTAATTTTAGAATATTTTGCAGTAGCTTCTAAACTATGCACAAAATAATTTTGATCTGTCATTCTTTCAAAAACAAAAATTAACACAAACAGCATATAGATATAGACTTCAATTTATCCATTTACTCAATGAGTAAGCAAGCAGTTTGATTTGACAAACTCTATTCTTTTTAGCCAAATTGACAAATAACATAGACTTCAATTTATCCATTTACTCAATGAGTAAGCAAGCAGTTTGATTTGACAAACTCTATTCTTTTTAGCCAAATTGACAAATAACAAAAAGTTGGGCCAAGCCAATGGAGGACTGAAAACTAAGTCAACCAAACCACCAAATCAATAATTTGATTTGGAACCTTGAAGATATACATAGTATTAAATTTCTATCGACATGTCAATATTTTCATTGATATTTTCATGTTTCCATGAGTTTCGATATTGACATTAGGGATGAACCGAAATTTCCATTATATAGTAGAAAAATCCAACCTTAGTTGTAGGTGAGTTTGGCTAGTTTTAAGTTGCATTTGGGTAGAGCACATTCAAATTCATATTAATAATTAATGAAAAAGTAAAAATAAGAACGAAGTATACTTTATTAGGAGCATGAATTTCGTTTATACATATAGTATTTCACGTCTCTACTGAAATATCACATTTCCAATAATAATATTAAAGGGACGAAAAAAAAAACAATAAGCAAAGTTTAAAGACAAAAAAACAAAATATCTAAAAGTTGAGAGTTTCAAATGTTATGATATTTAAAACCAACTGTCAATTTGTATGATTAACAAATTGCAAGAACACTCCCAAAGTGGATGGTCAAACTCAAATTAGACGCCTGTGAATCCTTCCTACAAACAACCTACCATACAATTTGCATCTACACTAATAACCTGGAGTGACGATTAGCATCTATCACCTAAAGGAGACCAAGGCTTAGCAATTTAATTGTGTCATTCTCTAACCATTTGTTTTGACTGTCAAATAAATGATCAATAACACTACCATCAAGAAACAATTTTTGAGGTGTACCGTTCTTCACATGCCGATGAAATCCTCCTCAACGAGCATGCAGAGAATTCCAGAATAAAGTGTATTAGCAAGATCTGAAATACTGCAACAACCTCTACATTATTATTATTATTATTTTATATCCATGAATGTCCATGTTAGTTTACACGCACCTCGACTAATCTCACGGGACAACCTACCTGACCCTACAATATTTGGGTGTCAAGAAAACCCGTAGAATATTAAATCATAGGTAGGTGGTCACTATGGATTGCACATGACCCATTAGCTCTTTGGCCTTTTTTTATGTTTCTACTACCAATAGGTCAACCCAGGATGGTTTCATGCAACCTCTACATTAAATGACGTAAACGGAGAACATGTATGAATCCCATATTAGATTATGTTTATGACCAACAAAATGCCAAAGAACAGGATGTAATACAACTCAAAAACTCTGTTTTTCCAAACAATCATCTTTTTGTTTTTTATACTCCTAAGACCTGTTCCACCATTCCTTGTCTAAGAGTTCAAGATCCATCTCTGTTCATGAGGATGGAGAAGAGTGACGATGCAAATTAGTGCAAGATGTATGTGTATGTAATTACGAATTCAATGCACGTACAACAGTTTTAAGGAATATGAAAAACTACGAAGTGTAGGGTCAACTGCACAGGAAGCCTCTTGGATCAGCCATCTCTTCATACACAAATTAAACCATCAGCAGGGTGAGTAATTTGCACCATACAAACATTTGATCTGATCATTTTTCTTATAGAAGCAACAACTTACAACAACTTACTTTCATTGTGAAAAAAGAAAGGCTACTAGAGCATACAAAAAACCAAGTCCACAAAAAGACTCCTTTACAAGGAGGTCCAGCTAACAGAAATGCTACCAATAGAATAATTATAAAAAATCTTTGAGATCGAAGCTCGGAAAGAAACAAGAAACTGTACCGAGATCCAAATCACGCTAGGATCCCTCTCGACACCCTTAAAAACAACTATTCTCTCGAAAAGGCGGATGGAGGAGGAACTCCCCAATCATATCTCTGACGTCCCTTTAATGAGCTAATGAGATGCCAAACTCCTGAAAAGAAAACAAACACAAACTGTTCCGATCTTCCCAAAATGAACCAGATGGAAGAAGAAAGAGAGCTCCAAGGAGATATCCTTCCACATGTTCTAATAAGTGCCTTTAACCCTACTGGTGACCAATCAAATGGGTGAGGACCAAACTTACGAACAATAATCCTATGCCAGAGAGAATCAGGCTGAAGGGAGAAACGCCAAAGCCATTTAGCCAACAGAGCTTTGTTACGAGTTCTTAGATTCTCAAAACGTCATTTTTTCTATCGATTCTTTCCATTTAGGAAATTTTTTTACTTCATTTCAATGCAGTGTTCTCTTATTCCCTTCAGAAGAAGTTAAAAGCCAAGTAATTATTCATCTAACGAGTTAAGGATACTAGAACACAAGATACAGATACATACCTAAATCAATCTACACCTCATTTTGAATTGTGACTTAAAGGAACACAAAATTTTCCTCCAACGTACGACACTAGTAAATGAAATTACTGCAACTGTGACAAAGCCTACCCTTTGATCGTACATATAGACTTTACACAATTATTTTCCCAAATTACAGAAGAATGTTGCCTCTATTTCAGAAATAAATCTTAAAAGTTTCATCTGTCAAGCAACTGAAGGAAAAATGTCAAAGACTTCATTACCTCAATTGCAGAATATTTTCACTCTTCTGCAAGGGAAGACAGCTACTTGTCCACTCGAATCTTTTCCGATAAGCGGCGAACAAAATTGGCGTGCATAGCATGACCACCCTGCATTGAGATAAATCCATAAATCTATCTATATCCATAAGAAGAAGAAGAAGACGAAGAAAGCAAGACTTCTTCCTTTTGAGCTTCCCAAGCATACACTCCCAATCAAGACACACCAAGGAGTATAACTTCTTTCAAAAAGGAAGATAAACCAAAAGAACATAAAAACATAATACAATTTTGACAAAATTTTAATTTACACTCCTAAACTTTGGGGGTTATATTGATTTAAACTCCGAACTAATACATGTATCAATTTAAACCTTGAACTTTCATAAGTGTATCAATTAACACTCACCTAAAGATTTAGTTCGAGAAATATCATGTGAAACATATAATTGTTTCAAATTAAACTTCTAAATTATTATAAGTGAATCAATTTAGACCTTTATTAAGATTATATTTGAAAATTAAGATTATATTTGAAAATCATCCATGCATTCCATTCTTACACGTGTGTAGATGGTGTAGACAAGTTGGTGGAGAGTCTTTTTGAAAAAATACCTCTTAATGAATTAATGAAGTTGGTTGATCCTTTAAATAGGAGCCAACTCAACCGAAGTACAAGGAGAAAGTTACTACACAGTAACTGATTAAACTTAAACAGAAATTACCTAAGCTAATAAACTAAAACGGGAGAACTTAGAGCGGTTAAATGGCATAGATGACTTAAGATAAGGGGCCCAAATGAAAAATTGATACCTTTTTTAAAACCAATGAATTTTGGCCTTATGCTTATGTCATCACTTGTAAAATTACCACTTTAACCCTAAATGCATTCTTCTTCTGTTTTCTTCATTTTGCAGTGTTTTTCTTTTTTCTTTTTTTTTTCTAAGTTTCTTCTTCCTTTTTCTTTTTTTTCTGGGATTCTTTTATCTGCATTTCTTTTTCCCTTTTTTTTCCCTTTTGTTCTTTTTCTACATTTTTTTTTTTTTTTTGCGCGTTTCTTTGCATTGAGCACAGTGCATTGAGCATCAAACATAGAGTATAGAGCATAGAGCATCGAGCGAACTTCTAATCAAGCAGAGAGTGTATAACATAGAACATAGAGCGTCAAGCACCAAGTATCGAGCATTGAGCACCAAACATCGAGTGAACTTCTGAATGAAGTATAGAATGTAGAGCATTGAGCATCGCATATCAAGGTTCAAGTAGCGAGTATATAGCATAGAGCATATAACATAGAGTATAGAGCGTAGAGCATCAAGCATCGAGCATCGAATATTGAGTATCAAGTATCAAGTATCGAGTACCGAGTATCAAGAAAACTTATGAATCCCAGCGCGCGGATGGTTTTTAAAGTCGAATGGGTAAATTCACAAGGTGCTGATGCAAGCAAAATGCCACTTTTCATTCAATTTCAAAATCCCAAACCCTATTTTTCATTTGGCCCCCCAAAAAGGGGCCATCCAAAAAACCCAACTTAGAACAGGGAAATTTAAAACATGGGATTCTAACAAATAAAACCTATTACATCAAATTCCCTCCGAGGCAAAGAAATGGAACTCGTCCTCGAGTTTGCACAAAAAGAAAAAAAAATCTGGTTGACAATATTCAACTAAATCAGCCACTTTAAATGCACCAATACCACGTCTCCTTCCTTGAATTCCTTGAATCTCCGATGACTATCAGCTTTGGTTTTATAAGAAGAAGTCATATTTTGGAGATGTTCAGCCACTTCTTTGTGTAGATCAGCAATCCTCTCGGCCAATATATCAAAGCTTCTTGACTAAAATCAAGAAAGGAAGGCAAGTTAGTTAAGTCCACAATTAATCTAGGAAGTTTAGTGTATACTATCTCAAAGGGGGATTTCCCTGTTGTTCTATTTTGCATATGGTTGTATGCAAATTCAGCTTGAGATAGTACTAGGTTCCATCATTTAGGTTTCTCACTGCCCATCTGTTTGAGGATGAGCTGTGCTGCTAAATTTCAAAGAAGTGTCAAATTTCTTCCATAAGGTCTTCCAAAAGTAACTTAAAAACTTCACATCTCCATCGAAACGATTGATTTGGGAATGTCATGCAATCTGATAATTTCTTTAAAAAACAAGTTAGCAACATAAATGGTGTCAGAAGTTTTCATACATGGTAAAAAATGAGACATCTAACTGAACCTATCTACTACCACTAGGACAGAGTCTACTCCACGTTGAGTTTTGGAAGGCCAAGTATGAAATCTGTTGAAGATCCCACATTGAAAAAATCAAGGGACCTCACACTCTTAATAAGATAGATGAGCTACTCCTCTCATTGCCAATTGGTTTTGAGATGGAACCCTATATTATCTAATAAAATCCATGGATAAATCTTCCCATATGTGGTCGAGAATGGGAAGAGGAGAGTATAAACCAGTGTTCTATTGTTGTCCCTTTGTTGTTTGACATACAAAACACCTTTTCACGAAATTATTTACATTATTTCTTAGCTGTGGCCAAAAATATCGTTTAGAAAGAAGCTGGTATGTTATGTATTGACCGAAGTGTCTGGCTAACCCTCCAGCATGGAGTTCTTGAATAAGAATTTCTCTTAGAGATGTTCGTGGGATGCACAATTGTTCCAGATTGAATAACTAATTGTTAACTACATGGAAGCCTCCACAGTTAACATGATCGTTACAATTAGCCCAATATTTCCAAAATCAGGGTCATTGACATATAATTACGATTGGTCAAATGCTACTACCTTTCCCTTTAGAAGTGAGAAGATGACTTTTCCTACTCAATGCATCAGCAACAATGTTAGAACTTCCAGCTTTATGTTTAAAAATCAAAGCGTCAAATAAATGTAAGCCGTCTTGTACGCATACGACTAATAGTTCTTTGTGTTTAAAGAAATTTTAAGGAATAATGATCAGAGAAAAGAACAAACTTTTTGCTGATAAGTATGTGTTCCCAACTTTGTTGAGTTTCGCTTAGTTTTTCACTAAAAAACTCAATAGGATGTAGGCCTTGTGATAAGATTGCCCCAATGCCCAATCCCGAAGCGTCTACTGCCACTTCACATGGCCTGGAAAAATCTGGTAATGCAAGAACCGATGCTGCACACAACTTTTCTTTGAGTAGTTGGAAGCTGTCTTGTTGGTCCTTTGTCCAACGAAAATTTCCCTTCTTAAGACAGTTTGTTAAAGGGGCTGCCAAAGTGCTGAAATCTTAACCCAAGAAAGCTTTGTATTTCTTTTACCGAGGTAGGAGCTGGCCACTTCTGTACAGCTCCTGTTTTCATGGGATCCACTGAAATGCCATACTCATTAATGATAAATCCAAGAAAGAAAAGTGTTAGGCCCCCAATCGTGAACACATACATTAGGAGGAAGAAAAGAACGGATGGTAGTGGGCCCAGTTACTAATGGGCTTTTGTTATAGTTTCTGTTTTGGGTTTGGGTTTGTAGTCCTAAATCCCTGGGCCCGTTTGGGTGTAGTAGTATTTATATGTTTGGATTAGTCCCCTGGGGAGGCATGGTTATATTTTGAAAGTGTAGTGTCACTGTGTAAAGACAGAGACAAGGAGGGGTCCAGCGCTCTCGAATCAGCCGGTGAACTGTATCTTTTTATCTATATTATCTATTGAATATCGCGGGTGGGACCTAGGGTCCTTACAAGTGGTATCAGAGCATTCCAACATCCTGGGAAGGTGGTCGAAGATGACGCAAAAGCAGGTTGAGGAGCAATTGGCTTCGGTGGAAGCCGGCGCTGGCGAGATAAGGAAGGAGCTGCAGAGGTTACCCACCCTTGAGAAGGGAGTGGAGGTCGTGACCTTGGAGATGAAGGAGGTACAAAAAACTCTGAAACTGCTCGTGGAAGAACTGATGGGGGAGCCGGAGAGAGAACGAGACGAGACTGTTTCGAGGGAGGGGGTCGCTGGAAAAAGGAAAATCAGGGAAAAAGAAGGGGGGAGTTCTCAGAAAGGAGAAGAGACGGAGGAGACGGAACCCTCTCGCAAGAAAATGGCGGAGGGAGATGGAGATAGGTTTAAGTTCAAAAATGTCGAAATGCCTGTGTTCAACGGGGAAGACCCCGGCGGGTGGTTCTTTAGGGCCAAGAGGTATTTTCAGCTCCATAATCTATCCGACACTGAGAGATTAACGGTGGCTGTGGTTAGCTTCGAGGGTCAAGCGCTCCATTGGTACCGGTGGGCAGAGAACAGAAGGAAATTTAGGGCGTGGGAAGACCTGAAGAAAAGATTGTTTTTTCGTTTTCGGCCGATGAAGGACGGAATGTTGTGTGAGAGGTTTCTGCGAATAAGACAGCAAGGGTCGGTGTCGGAGTACTGGCAAAAGTTTGAGGAGCTCTCGGCGCCGTTGTCGCACCTGTCCGAGGAGGTCTTGGAGGCAACTTTTGCGAATGGGCTAAAACCCTTAATCCGGGCAGAAATGGCTTGTTTTAGGCCTGAAGGGTTAGAAGAAATGATGTGTGTGGCCCAGTTGGTGGAAGATAGTAAGGATGAGGCCCAACAGGCCCAAGCTGGAGGCCCACGGGCAGACGGGAAGATTGAGTGGAAAAATGAGCAAAGAAGCAACGCCAAACCAGCTGGCAGGGGATTTGATGGCCCTTTGACGCGTACCATCACTTTACCCGAGAGGCTCCCATCAAATCGCAAGGAAAGTCCTTACAGACGGTGGACGGACTCCAGATGCAAGCTAGAAGAGACAAAGGTCTCTGCTACCGGTGTGACGAGAAATACAGCCCTGGGCATCGGTGCAAGAACAAAGAACTATGGTTGCTGGTTTGTTCCGACGAGCTGGAGGAAGAAGCGTGGACCAACGAGGAGGAAAGGGAGTTTTTGCCAGACGGAGCAAGGGATACAATGCCTTGTGCGGAACTGTCACTCAATTCGGTGGTCGGTTTGACGACACCGGGTACGATGAAGTTCAAAGGCTTCATCGGAGAACAGGACGTGGTAATCATGGTCGACTGCGGAGCAACCCACAACTTTATTTCGCAAAAGCTGGTGGAACGACTGAAGCTTCCCTTGACCGAAACAACCAGCTAGGGGTGGTGATGGGTTCCGGAGAAGCTGTCAAGGGGAAGGGCATCTGCAAGGCGGTCACGATGAGTCTCCCAGAGTTGGTGATTCAGGAAGATTTCCTCCCCATCGAGTTGGGAAATTTGGACCTAGTTTTGGGGATGCAATGGTTGAGGAAACAAGGGGCCATGACGATGGATTGGAAGGCCCTCAGTATGTCGTTCAGCATAGGGACCACGGGTAGTGTTACGGGGGGACCCCGCATTAGCGCGCATGGAGATCTCCTTGAAAATGTTGGCAAAAACATGGGAGGAGAATCAAGGTTTTCTGATTGAGTTCAAAGAATTAGAATTGCAGAGTTCGGAGTTGGTAACAGATACGGGCATATCGGAATTGGATCGGCTGCTAACTAAGTATGAAGACGTGTTTAACATGCCCGAAGGGCTTCCGCCGAAGCGGGTGGTAGATCATCGCATCCTTCTAAAGGATGGCCATGAACCGATAAATGTAAGGCCATTCAAATACCCCCATGCCCAGAAGGAAGAAATCGAACGCCTCGTTGATGAGATGCTACGGGCGGGGATAGTTCGACCAAGCGTGAGTCCGTATGCTAGCCCAGTGATTTTAGTGGAAAAAAAAAATGTCAGCTGGAGGTTTTGTGTCGATTACAGAGCGTTGAACAAGGCGACAGTTCCTGACAAATTTCCGATCCCGGTGATCGAAGAGCTGCTTGACGAACTACACGGCGCCAAGGTTTTTTCGAAACTAGATCTGAAATCCGGATATCATCAGATTCGCGTGTGTGAGGACGATGTGGCCAAGACAGCCTTTCGCACTCATGAAGGACACTACGAGTTTCTGGTGATGCCGTTTGGTCTAACCAACGCGCCCGCGACGTTTCAATCCCTCATGAATTAGGTTTTTCGACCCCTTCTTTGCAAATATTTACTTGTGTTTTTTGATGATATTCTGGTGTACAGTCCCGATATGCGCACACATTGGGCTCATTTGGCGGTGGTGTTGAGTGTTATGAGGAAACATCGCCTATACGCGAATTTTAAGAAATGTCAATTTGGCCGAGAGCGAATTCAGTACCTAGGCCACTGGGTTTCATCCAGCGGGGTGGAGGCGGATGGAGAGAAAATTCGCGCAATATTGGAATGGCCAACACCCTCGACGGTGAAAGAGCTGAGGGGGTTCTTGGGACTGACAGGGTATTATCGGCGTTTTGTGGAAGGTTATGGTCACATTGCTACCCCGCTCCACGCGTTGACCAAGAAGAATGCTGTCGGCTGGAACTCGGATGCAGCTAGTGCGTTCGAAAAACTAAAACAAGCCATGGTGACCTTACCGATGTTGGCTCTGCCGGATTTCTCCGTACCGTTTGTGATCCAAACCGACGCACCGGGTACGGGCATCGGGGCGGTGCTATCCCAAAATCATCGGCCGATCACTTTTTTTCAGCCAGGTTTTATCGGAGCAAGCCCGGACCAAGTCGACGTATGAGAGGGAGCTGATGGCGGTGGTCCTCGCGGTGCAAAAATGGCGGCATTATCTGTTGGGCCATCATTTCTCCATCCATACCGATCAGCAAGCGTTGAAGTTTTTCCTGGAGCAAAGAGAGGTACCGAACGAGCACCAACGTTGGCTTACCAAATTGTTGGGTTATGATTTTGACATTCAGTACGTACTCGGATTGCAAAATAAAGTGGCGGATGCACTCTCCCGAATGCCACCCGTGGTACATCTCAACGCTATTTCGGTGCCCTCTCCAATTGACGTAGCCGTGATCCGTCAAGAGGTAGCCGCGGACCCCAAACTGTCAGACTTGGCTCTTCAGTTATCGGAGGATGCGGGAAGTGTGCCCAGATACTCGCTCCAGAATGGAAATTTGTTTTATAAGAACAGGTTGGTGATTCCTAAGATGTCTTCGTTGCTACCTACTATTCTACATATGTTTCATGATTCGGTTATTGGAGGCCACTCGGGATCGTTTCGAACATACAAGCACATCACCCGTGAACTGTTTTGGGAAGGAATGCGTGCGGACGTCCAAAAGTATGTGGCGGAATGCCCCATTTGTCAGGCAAACAAATCTCAAGCGCTTTCACCGGCGGGTTTGCTTCAACCCTTGCCTATTCCGGAACGGGTGTGGGAGGACATATCGATGGATTTTGTGGAAGGACTGCCTCGTTCAGAGGGTTTTAATGCCATCCTAGTAGTGGTGGATTGGTTGACCAAGTACGCTCATTTTATTGCCGTCACTCACCCCTACTCAGCCAAGATCATCGCCACAGCGTTCATTAGGGAGGTGGTGCGGGACCATGGTTTTCCGATGTTGATCGTGTCAGACCGGGATAAAATTTTCATCAGCCATTTTTGGATCGAGCTATTTTGGTTGCAGGGTACGCAGCTCAAACGCAGCACTGCCTATCACCCCCAAACGGATGGCCAAATAGAAATCGTGAACAAGTGCCTCGAAACTTACTTACGTTGCTTCTGCGGGGAAAAACTGAAGGCTTGGTCAGACGCGCTACCGTGGGCTGAACTCTGGTATAACACGAACTTCCATGCTTCCATTCAAACCACCCCCTTTAAGATTGTGTTCGGGCGGGAACCACCCCTCTTATTGGGTTTCGGGAATTATGAGACAGCCAATGGAACCTTAGAGCAACAGCTGATGGAAAGGGACCGAGTGCTCACGGCCTTGAAGGAAAACTTGGTAATCACCCAAAACCGGATGAAGAAGTTCGCTGATTTGCATAGAAGGGAGTTGGAATTTGAAGAAGGCGATTATGTTTTTCTCAAGCTTCGACCATACCGCTAGCTCTCGTTGGCTCGCAAACGTTGTGAAAAACTCGCACCCAAATTTTTTGGTCCCTATAAAATCCTCCAACGGATTGGCGCCGTGGCGTATTTGCTCGACCTGCCTGCCGAAGCGGCAATTCACCCGGTGTTCCACGTGTCTCAACTTAAGAGAGCCATTGGGGACCACGTGTTGGTGCAGCAGAACCCCCCGCGCGTTTCCGATGATTTTGAATGGGTGGCTACCCCAACAGAGGTGTTGGCAGTTCGATGGAACGAAGTAGAAACGGAATGGGAGGCCCTGATTGTTTGGCTTGGGCAACCAGAGTGTGATGCCACGTGGGAGTCGGTGCCCCGCATGCAGCTCCAGTTTTCGGACTTCCACCTTGAGGACAAGGTGGCTTCACAAGGGGGGTATTGTTAGGCCCCCAATCGTGAACACGTACATTAGGAGGAAGAAAAGAACGGATGGTAGTGGGCCCAGTTACTAATGGGCTTTTGTTATAGTTTCTGTTTTGGGTTTGGGTTTGTAGTCCTAAATCCCTGGTCCCGTTTGGGTGTAGTATTTATATGTTTGGATTAGTCCCCTGGGGGGCATGGTTATATTTTGAAAGTGTAGTGTCACTGTGTAAAGACAGAGACAAGGAGGGGTCCGACGCTCTCGAATCGGCCGGTGAACTGTATCTTTTTATCTATATTATCTATTGAATATCGCGAGTGGGACCAAGGGTCCTTACAAAAAGTTGGTTAGTCAGGGAAGCGCAATTTTTTAGCTTGATTACTAACTTATTTTCAGCAAACACTTCAAACAAGCTATGTAAGAGAAAAAGGTGTTCTTTATTCTTGCTGTAAATTAAGATGTCATCAAAATAAACTAAGAATTTGTTAGTAAAGAGTTGAAGAACCTGTGTCATTAGTCTCATAAACGTACTTGGTGCATTCGAAAGACTGAACGACATTACTAGCCACTCGAATAACCCATCATGTGTTTTGAAAGTGGTCTTCCATTCATCACCCAATATGATTCGGATTTGATGGTATCCACTTTTCTAATCAATTTTAGAAAATACCTTTGCTCCTCCCAATTGGTCAAAAAGATCAGAAATTCTTGGAATAGGGAACCTATATTTTACTGTAATCATGTTGATGGCCCTACCATCCACGCACTTTCTCCATGTTCCATCCTTTTTGGGTGTTAGGAGAGCAGTACGGCACATGGGCTCAAACTTCGACAAATGTAGCCCTAGTCCAACACAATTCCTGCAATTGTTCCTGCAGAATATGTCTGTCTCGGGGATTCATTCTATAGTGGGGCAAATTCGGAAGAGTACTCCCTGGTATGAAGTCGATTTGATGCTGAATATTTTTTAGGGGTGTCAAACTATTTGGTTCCTCAACAAGTTGAGGGAACTCAGCCAGTAGCTCATTAATCTCATCCTGACATGTTGTGTTGTCTGCTTCTTGATTTTTCCCTTGGATGACTAAAGCCCAAACTTCAGTGTTGTCTTTTGAGAGAAGTGGCTCCTTTCGGATGATTGTGAAAATATTTTTGGAAGGTTCTCCTTTTTTCACCTTCTTGTTAGGCTCCTTATTGATTGATGGTAAAAGGACAATCTTTTTGTTAGGTACTTATACCATGGAGAACCACACCCCAAAAGCCAGCTATTGAGGTGGGAGAGTCAAGCCACTTAAGTACCATATTGTCATCCCATTTTAACTGATATGGAACAAAGGTAGTCCATACTACCTTGGTTCCTAACAATACCCCCATCCCTGGAAAAGCCGCCGAGACTGACGCTAATTCACTAGAAAAAACCCGGTCAAAACCCTCCATTAGTGCTTCTCTCTGGAAAATCAACAACCGGCTCTGATACCATTATTAGGTACTTAAGCACTTTGGAGAACCGCACCCCAAAAGCCAGCTATTGAGGTGGGAGAGCCAAGCCACTTAAGTACCATATCGGTCATCAAATTCTAACAGATGTGGAACAAAGGTAGCCCATACTACCTTGGTTCCTAACACTTCTTCCCCATTCGATTGAATACGTACATATTCTCCCTTCCTTTGTGTTGATTATTTCCTTTTTTATCAATATCTCATTGTATTTACTATGATTATATTTGTTGTATTTTTACTTTCCTTATGTAATTATTATTTTCATACTTGTAATAGGAGTTTCTTTTATTTAAGAAACCCTTTTTTCCTCCCTAAGTAATAATAAGAGAGAAATTATACAACTTTAAGCATGGTATCAGAGCAGTAACGAGGAGAAAAAAACCCTAAAAATTATTCTAACCCTAGATCCAATTGCCGCCGCCACTGCCACCCTCTATTGCCATCGCAAGTGTCACTGTCAGTCGTCTGTATCGCCAAAGAGCAGGTCGGCATTAGTTCTCGTGCATGCGTGGTCTGTATTCTTGCGTGTGCGTAGTCGTCGACCGGATCCAAAACGTGCGTGGTCTATTTCGTGCACGTGGTCATCGCCCAGCACTTCACTGGCTGTTTCTCTCTTCAGCCGTGGGTGTTCGTTTTGTTCACAGTCGTGGGTGTTCAGTCTGTCTATTCTCAGCCTCACTTCACCGTTGATTGCCACCGTTCTCTCTTCAGCCGTGGGTGTTCATTGTTGTTATCTGATTTCACAGCCAGTCGTGGGTGTCCGTGGGTGTTCGGGGTCTGTTTCTCCTTTTTTCTTGGGTTTGGTCTGAATTTCTCCTTAATTTGTAGCAATAATGGCTAATGAAAAGTTACCTATTGCTGAAGTTTTAGAAAATCGAATCCACTCCAATATTCCTACTGTCCAAATCACTTCTATTCGACCTAACGGGGATAACTTCCTTCGTTGGTCCCAAAGTGTTCGAATGTATATTCGTGAGCAAGGGAAGATTGGCTATATTACGGGAGAAAAAAACACCCCTACACCAGATGACCCTTCCTTTGCCGCGTGGGATGCTGAAAATTCTATGGTCATGACTTGGCTCGTAAATTACATGGTTGAAGTTATCAGCTGCAACTATATGCTACTCAACGGCAAAGAAATTATGGGATAGTGTGACACAGATGTACTCTGATTTAGGAAACCAATCACAAGTATTTGAGTTGAATCTCAAATTAGGAGACATGCGTCAAGGAAGTCACTCGGTCACACAATATTTTCACTCCCTTAAAAGAATTTGGCAAGACCTGGATCTCTTTGATACATATGAGTGGAAGTCTACAGATGACCAAAAACATTACAGGAAAACTGTGGAGGATGGTCGTACCTACAAATTTCTTGCCGGCCTCAATGTTGAATTTGATGAGGTTTGAGGTAGAATTCTTGGGAAAACTATGTTAGGAATCTTCCTGCTGCAAATAGAAAAATCCCAACAAAGTCCCAAAAACAGAGCAATGCTCTGGAAAATATTATTTATGAACTTCTTAGGAAAATTACAACCAGATGAGTAATGAAATAAAGAGAAGAACTATCTCAAAAACCCTAGCCTCCAACACTTTCAAGAGGGCTGGAAATCCTCTCCACCCAGCCAAGCTTGCCCACAAAATTGCCTCCCTCTCTTTTTCCTCTAAATCTCCCTTAAACCTCCCTCATTCATCATGGACCCCAGTCTTAAGTCTACTCAGCTCTGGTCCCCCCCTTTTTCTAACTAACTCCCCTCCTCATTCTTCCTATTCTCTCCCTTGTTTCCTCTTTTACCCCTTCGTTTGTATGTGTGTAGAATTGGAAGTCTTACAAACTACTCTTCCAACAATTAATGTTTTTTCTGAAGTTCGCAGGGAAGAAAGTTGCAGAAATGTGATGATTGGAAAAAAACCCATTGAGTCAGTCGAGAGTTCTGCGTTGGTAACTGAACATACTGCCATGAAGGCCTCTGATAATTGCAGCAGGACACATGAAAAGCCTCGGGTCTGGTGCGATCATTGCAAGAAACCTTGACATACACGTGAAACTTGTTGGAAGCTTCATGGCAAACCTACTAATTGGAAGAGTTCTAAACAATGTGACAGAAACTCCCATTAGCATGCCTCCAATGCACATGTTGCTGAATCTAATCTGTTTAGCAAGGAGTAGATTGACCAAATCCTGAAACTGCTAAAGACTAGTTCTTTATCTTGTAATCCTAGTGTTTCCTTGGCACAATCAGGTAATTGTCCTCAAGCTCTATCTTGCATAAATTCGTCTCCATGGATCATAGATTCTGGAGCCACTGATCATATGACTAGTTCCTCCTCTCTGTTTGAATCGTATTCTCCTGTTTACTGTAATGCCAAAATTTGCATTGTCGATGGTAGCTTTACCCCTATTGCAGGAAAAGGACATATTTCTTTAACTTGAAAATTTACTTTACGTTCTGTCCTTCATGTTCCCAAGTTAGCATGTAATTTTTTATCTGTCAATCAAATTTCTAAGGATACTAACTGTCGTGTTATTTTTTGTGGAACTCATTGTACTTTTCAGGATCAAGACTCGGGGGAGACGATTGGCAGTGCTAGAATGATTGATGGTCTCTATTACTTTGATGATGAAGATTCTTCTAGTCATAAAAAAGCTCAAGGGTTAAGTAGTGTCAGTTCTTCTGTTTCAGAAGCTTAATGCTTTGGCATCGTAGATTAGAGCACCCAAATTTCTTTTATTTAAAAAATTTGTTTCCAGACTTATTTAAAAGAATTGATTGTTCTGTTTTTCGGTGCGAAAGTTGTATTTTTGCCAAACATCATCGATCTACTTATTTGCCTAATCCTTACAAGACTTCCTCACCTTTTTCCTTAATTCAGACTGATGTTTGGGGTTCGTCTAAAGTCTTAACACATAGTGGTAACCGTTGGTTTGTTACCTTTATAGATGATCACACTCGTCTAACCTGGCTCTATTTGTTAACAAAAAAGTCTGAGGCGGTTTTACAATATGATTGAGACCCAATTTCAAACTAAAATCCGCATTCTTCACTCTGATAATGGTACTGAATATTTCAACAAACACTTGAATACATTTCTGCAAGATAAGGGTATTTTTCATCAAGCTACATGTCGTGATACTCCTCCGCAAAATGGTATTGCTAAACAAAAAAAATAGACATCTCCTTGAAGTTGCTCGTGCCCTTATGTTTTCTATGCATGTTCCAAATTTTTTACGGGGTGATGCAGTCCTTACTGCTACCTACTTGATCAATCGAATGCCGACTAAGGTTTTGAATTTTAAAACTCCTCTCAATCATTTTAAAGAATTTTCCTCTAATGTTAGGCTATTTTCTGACTTACCAATCAAATTATTTGGATGTCTTGCTTATGTTCATAATTCTCCTCTTTCTCAAACTAAACTTGATCCTCGAGCCATTAAATGCATTTTTGTAAGCTATGCTCCCAATAAGAAGGCTTATAAATGTTTTTGACCCTTTGACCAACAGTTATCTTGAGAGTATGGACGTTGTTTTCTTGGAAATTCGAATTTACTTTAGCCCAAATTCTCTCCAGGGGGAGATATCTAACCTTGAAGATTATTTTTGGAAAACCTCACCTATCCCAAATATCATTAATTCTGAAATTATGAGCTCTAGTCCGTTGATGCCAAGTGAGGAGAGTTCCTCTGCAGGGGGAGAAACACCTCAAACTGTTTTAACAGACCCAAAACCTAAACTTCAAGTTTATACTAGAAGGAACTTGAATCAAAGAGATCGAGAACAGACAGTTGATCTATCACATGACCAATCTAACACTCTGATCAATGATCCTGAAGATCCAGGTAACATACATTCTTCTACTTCTCCCAGTTCTACTTCTCATAATTCCTTACCTGATGTATCTGACCTTGATATTCCAATTGCCCTTAGGAAAGGTACCCGTAAATGTATCAAATATCCCATTGAAAATTATCTTTCTTATCATAGGTTGTCTGACAATCATAAAGCTTTCACATCCAAAATAACTAACTTGTTTGTTCCAAGGAATATTCAGGAGGCTCTAAATGATTTGAATTGGAAATTAGCAGTGATGGAAGAAATGAATGCACTGAAACAAAATTGCACATGGGACATAGTTGAACTACCAAACAATAAGAAAACAGTGGGATGCAAGTGAGTGTTCACTGTAAAATGTAACGCGGATGGTAGTATTGAAAGATACAAGGCTAGATTGGTGGCTAAGGGGTTCACTCAGACCTATTGAGTTGGCTATCAAGAGACATTTGCGCTAGTAGCTAAAATTAATTCTATCAAAATTTTGTCATCTGTTGCAATTAATTTTGATTGGTCTCTTTACCGACTTGACGTTAAAAATGTTTTTCTCAATGGGGATAACGAAGAAGGGGTATTTATGGACTTGCCACCTGGCTTCGAGATGGACTCGGGATTAACAAAGTGTGCAGGTTAAATAAATCTTTAAAGTTGCACTTCACATTGCTGTTAATTTGTAGAAATACAAGTTATTCTATTCTTTTCTTTAAAACAATTAGAGAAATTCACAAGGAAATGACAGAAATATGTTATAAATCTTAGCAAGTAAGCATACTTTGCGATTAGGTGTTTACAAATGCGATAAAACTAGAAATCACGAAAATATCTCTGTTTCAACGCAGAAATGAAGAGAAAAAGTATAAAAGTTGAAGAACTGCTAAAGCCATGATCGCATAATCACAAAGAAGGCGACCAACATGTTACAAAACGAACCATGCGATGAACGCAGAAATGTCTGACACGTGCAAGCGGCGACTGTCAAATCTACAGAACAAGTTGGTGGCTGATTAGACTGATTCAGAGCCAATGAACTTGTGACAAAGCAAGCGACGCAGCAGCGCATAAAATTTAATGCATGCGTCAGGAAATCATTAAAGAGAAGTTGTCTTTGACGCCTATAAATATTCAGCTCAAAAACTGAAAAAGTGGTTAGTTGAATCGAGAGATCAACTTCCCCAAGAGAAGTGAAGAGCATCGCCATTGTCAATCCTCAAGCTTTTCTCTACAGAATTTTAAATACAAAGTTCAGAATTCTTCTTAGAAAAGCAAGAGTCATCTTTCACCTTGAAGTATTATCATCAAGTAGTCAATCCTAAGCCAGCGAGATCAAGAGATTGACTCAACGGCCCGTCATCTATAATCTAGTTCTTTTTCTTACTTGTATTTGTATTCTGAAATGATAGCATCATAAAAATTAGCCCATTGGTAGAAACAACACGCATTGTATAGCATACTTAAACTTTGCACTTTATGAACGCAACAAATTTTTAGCGTCGTTGCCGAGGACTTTTCATTAGCAATTTGTGTTTTTAAACTTTGTGTGATTTCTGTTGCAGCTATTCGATCGAGGGCGTATTGCGAAGTTTAGCTGAAGGCGTCGCAAACAATGCATGGGCAGAGGCAACAAGCCTAAGCTCCCAATTGACCCCGAGATCGAAAAGACTTTTAAACGCAAAAATCAAGAAAATCAGCAAAGAAGACACCGAAAAAGAGAAAGCAAAATGGCGGATCGTCAAATGAACTCAGCTGAACCTGCAAACAATATGAACGCAGCTGGGAATGCGAACAATGCGCTGGCAACCGCAAATCCCCTTCTTCTGGCTTACGATAAAAATAGGCCAATAAGGGATTATGTGTCACCCAACCTCTACGACTTTTCTCCTGGAATCATGCGACCAGCATTCCAGGGGCCAGATTTGAGATGAAACCAGTAATGCTCCAAATGCTTCAGACTGCGGGGCACTTTGGAGGATCCATTGCTGAAGATCCACATGCCCATTTGAAAAGTTTCATAGAGATATAATACATTTGTGATCCCCAGCATAACGGAGGAAGAAATTCGTTTGACTCTCTTCCCTTTTTCTCTAAGAGACGGTGCTAGAAAATGGGTATATTCGTTGGAACTGGGTGAAATAAGAATGTGGGATCAGATGATAGAGAAATTCATGAGAAAATACTTCCCACCAACAGAAAATGCCAAGAGGAGAAGAGAGATTACAAATTTCCAACAGAAAGATCGCGAGACCCTCAGCGACGCGTGGACAAGGTTTAAGCATCTGATAAGAAATTGTTCACATAATGGTTTTCCAGAACGTTTGCAAATGGAGACCTTTTACGATGGGCTAAATGAAGCATCGCAAACCCAGGCAAACGTTGCGACAGCAGGGGGACTGCTTGAGAAAACATATACCGAGGCCAAGGAAATCTTGGACAGGATAGCCCAAAATGATGCAGAGTGGGAGGATAACGGATATGGTTCACGTTCCACTCGCAGAGGAAACAATTATGAGGGAGAGACAATAGCAACGCTACAAAGTCAAATGGCTGCTATGACAAATCTGTTGCAATCGATGGCACTGAATCAGGTCAATAGCGGAGGAAGTAATCCAGTCAACGCTGTGACTCAGTCAAGCTGTCGAGAATGCGGTGAACCACACTCTTACTAGTTGTGCCCGCATAACCCACAGAGTGTCTGTTTTGTTCGAAATAATCCTTATGCGAACACTTACAATCCTGGATGGAGAAACCATCTAAACTTTTCATGGAGAGGAAATCAACAAAATGGGGAGCAGTCTAGCAGCCAACAGAACAATCAGAGAAGGTCAGCTGGGTTTTATCAGCAGAAGAACCAGCAACAACCGCAATCCCAACAATCTTCTAGCTCTAATTCATCGTTAGAAGAAATGTTCAAACAGTACATGCAGAAGAACGATGCGATGCTGCAAGGACAAGCGTCGTCTATCAAGAATCTAGAATTACAGTTGGGACAGTTAGCTGGGAGCTGAGGAACAGACCGCAAGGTGCATTGCCCAGCAATACAGAAGCCCCAAGGCACGCTGGAAACTCGGGAAAAGAGCAGTAGTGTCAAGCGGTGACACTGCGGAGCGAAAAGCCATTGACAGAAAGACCACCACGACAGAACCTGACCACAAGTTCACCTAATCCAATTCAACCCCAAAAATATACAAGTCAAGCAACGTCTAACAGTGACAAGACCGACCCAACAATTGAAAGCTGCGATCAACGCAGAAATTCTTCAAAAGAGGCATCGAGTTCTCAGCCATCAGAAATCCAACCACAATATCCCCAACGCTTGAAAGAAGAAAAGATGAGCGCCAGTTTCAGTGCTTCCTAGATGTGTTGCAACAACTACATATCAACATTCCCTTGTTGGAAGCGTTGGAGCAAATGTCATCTTATGTGAAATTTCTAAAGGATGTGTTAGCCAAGAGACGTAGCACAGGCGAGCCAGACATGGTGGCGTTGACACAAGAGTGCAGCGTCTTATTTCGAGAACGACTGCCTGTCAACAGAAAAGATCCAGGAAGTTTCACGATACCATGCTCAATAAGAGGTGTCAAGATAGGACAAGCCTTCTGTGATTTAGGCACTAGCATAAATCTGATGCCTCTATCAATCTTCAAGAAGTTGGGGATGGAAGCTCAACCTACAACTGTAACCTTGCAGTTGGCAGATTGATCCACCGTGCGACCAGAAGGAAAAATAGAAGGCGTGCTTGTCAAAGTTGACAAGTTCATCTTGTCTGCTGATTTCATAATTCTTGATTACGAAGACGACAAGGAGGTGCCCATTATCTTGGGTAGACCTTTTCTGGCCACCGGGCAAGCTTCTATTGATGTGCAGAAAGGAGAAATCACAATGAAGGTCAACGAGCAAGAGATCCGGTTCAGTATTTCGAAAGCATTAGAATACCCTAATGAACCTGAGAAATGTCCGGCTATTGATCTGCTCGACGGTTGGAATTATGAATCTGAGGAAGAAGATGGTGAATGCGATGAGAACGAGAGCAAGGAGTTGAGCGCACAACCTGCTGAACAATGTTGTGCGCTGATAAAAAGGGAGTTTGAATCATTGGAGATAGAAGGCCAAAACTGTAAAAATAGGCCTTCCCTGGAAAAGCCTTCTGTGTTGGAGTTAAAAGAGCTTCCGGCACATTTGAATTACGCCTATCTTGGCGATGATAACACTCTGTCAGTTATCATATCTGCCTCATTAACGCCAAAAAATGAGGTCGCCCTATTGGAAGTACTGAAGAAATACATCAAAGCAATAGGGTGGACGCTCGCTGACATAAGAGGAATCAGTCCCTCTTATTGTATGCACAAAATCCGTCTAGAAGAAGGAAAGGAAGGATCCATTGAGCATCAACGCAGGTTGAACCCCGCGATGAAAGAAGTGGTTAAGAAGGAAATCATTAAATGGCTGGACGCAAGCGTCATCTATCCTATTTCAGATAGCAGGTGGGTGAGCCTAATGCAATGCGTCCCCAAAAAGGGAGGAATCACGGTAGTTCCAAATAAAAACAACGAGCTCATCCCAACGCGCACTGTGACGGGATGGAGGATCTGTATGGACTACGTAAGCTCAGTGCTGCGACAAAGGACCATATCCCCTTGCCTTTCATTGATCAAATGCTTGATAGGCTAGCAGGGAATGAGTTATTCTGTTTCTTGGATGGTTATTCGGGTTATAACCAAATTATGATAGCACCCGAAGACAAGGAGAAAACAACATTTACATGTCCCTATGGCACGTTTGCATTTGAATTATGTAACGCGCCTGGAACGTTTCAACGATGCATGATGGCAATTTTCTCTGATTTTCTAGAACAGTTCGTCGAAATTTTCATGGATGATTTTTCTGTTTTTGGAGACTCTTTCGACGGCTGTCTCGCCAACCTACAATCGGTATTGAGAAGGTGTGAGGATACCAACGTGGTTCTTAACTGGAAAAAGTGTCACTTTATGGTACAATAAAGAATCGTCTTAGGACATAAGGTATCCAAAAATGGCTTAGAAGTGGACAAGGCAAAAATTGAAGCCATAGAGACTCCCACCGCCAACCAATGTGAAAACCTTGCGTAGCTTTTTGGGGCATGCGGGGTTCTATAGGCAGTTTGTCAAAGACTTCTCCAAAATCGCACGACCTCTGTGTGCGTTGCTGGACCTGAACCGAGAATTCAAATTTGACAACGAATGTTTAATGGCCTTCAAAACCCTAAAACAAGCGTTGATCTCAGCTCCTATCTTAGTCGCGCCTGACTGGACACAACCTTTTGAATTAATGTGTGACGCGAGCGACGCGAGCTGCCTTAGTTCAACACAAAAACAAGGTCTTGCACCCCATTGCCTACGCCAGCAAAACTCTCAACGAAGCTCAAGGAAATTATTCAACTACAGAAAAAGAATTGTTGGCCGTAGTCTTCGCAATGGAGAAATTTAGGGCATATCTGCTAGGATCCAAGGTCGTCATACACAGATCATTCTGCTATTCGATATTTGATGGCCAAGAAGGACGCTAAACCGCGCCTTATAAGATGGATTTTGTTGCTGCAAAAGTTCAAGGCAGAAATAATTGATAGAAAGGGCACAGAGAATAATGTCGCGGACCATCTGTCGCGATTAGAAAACAAAGAGGTTGACTTGAAGCAGCCAGAAGTGAGAGCATGCTTCCCTGATGAAGCCGTGTTAAAAATCAATGATTTCGCTCCCTGGTATGCTGACATAGTAAACTTCCTAGTCTGCAAGCAGTTTCCAGAAGATTATAATTCCCAACAAAAGAAGGGAAAGAAGAGTTGACCTCTTTGTTTGAAGAATTGGGTGTGGATCTGGTCAGCGATGATCCGCCCAACATCCATCTTGATGCGCCGCATGATGCAGTAGATGGCCATCACCCTATATTTGGAGATGGTGATATCATGCGTTGTAGGCAACAATTTCTTCTTGATGAAGTAAGGCCAGAGGTTGGCTTCTGGCGTCAGGTTGTGAGGCGACAGGGTTTTAATTCCTGTAGAGGAAGTTTTCCATTTTGTCCCCGCCTTCGTAACTACCTTCAGCGCTTCCTTCATCTCTTCGGGTGTTGGCGCTTCGATGATTCTGTTGCCTTCTTCATCAGGATCATTTGGCAGATTGAATAATGCGTTCACTGATTTTGCCTGAAACGACAACACTTCATTGCCCACCTTGACTCGATGCTTAGTCTTATGAGGGCGTCCCTCATAAAAAGCTTGCACCACCTCAATCTTGAGCATACGCGGCCCTTCGAAAAAGTCTTTCCACCCCAACTCTGCGATGATATTAGTAATGAACGCAGGCAGGGGGTGAGTTCCATTTCCATCAGCAGGGTCGGCCGTAGAGACTTGGCCTTAGGCTCTTCCATTTTAGCCTTGTCTTTCTCCTTCTTTGCACCAGGGCGTTCAGCAGCCCTGCTTCCTTCCGCCTCTTTTCTCGCAGCGCTTCGTTCAGCTGCGGCTGCTTTTCTCCTCTCTTCTTGACGCATCTTTTTCTTTTCTCCGCGAATAGACTTTGTATTCGCTTTGATGCGTTGCGCTTTTTCCTCCCGCGCCTTTCTTTCATTTTTAGCTTCTTCTTGAAGCTCCCTCTCTAATTGCTCCGCATAGTCTTCTGTTTGCTGCGATTGCGGCGGAGTTACCCTTACATTGGCCGCTGCCTCTTCGAATTGCTCATCGCGCAATTCTCTTTCTAATGTTGTTGCGACGATGAGACTTTGGGCTTTATCCTTCAATTCCTTGAAGCCCTTCCTCACTTTGTCAGCTTTGGCAGTCGCTTTCGCTGCCAGCTCCTCTTCTGCAGGTGTGGGAAGGGATGCGTCAGGACTTCTTGTCGCATGGCTTCCTCCTCTTTTTTTCTTCTAAGAGGCACCTCATCTGATCCCACGTTCTTATTTCGCCCGGTTCCAACGAATATACCCATTTTCTAGCACTGTCTCTCAGAGAAAAAGGGAAGAGAGTCAAATGTATTACATATCTCTATGAAACTTTTCAGATGGGCATGTGGATCTTCAGCAATGTATCCTCTGAATTGCCTCGCAGTCTGAAACATTTGGAGCATTACCGGTTTCATCTCAAATCTGGCCCCTTGGAATGCTGGTCGCATGATTCCCAGAGAAAAGTCGTAGAGGCTGCTGGGTGACGCATAATCCCTAATTGGCCTATTTCTATCATATGCCAGAAGAAGGGGGTTTGCGACTACCAGCGTATTGTTTGTGTTCCCAACTGCGTTCATGTTGTTTATTGCGTTGTTTGCAGGTTCAGCTGGGTTCACTTGACGATCCTTCATTTTGTTTTCTCTTTTTCGGTTTTTTCTTTGCTGATTTTCTTGATTTTTGTGTTTAAAAGCCCTTTCGATCTCAGGGTAAATAGGGAGCTTAGGCTTGTTGCCTCTGCCCATGCATTGTTTGCGACGTCTTCAGCTAAACTTCGCAATACGCCCTCGATCGAATAGCTGCAACAAAAATCACACAAAGTTTAAAAACACAAGTGGCTTATGAAAAGTCCCCGACAACGGCGCCAAAAACTTGTTGCGTTCATAAAGTGCAAAGTATAAGTATGCTATATAATGCGTGTTGTTTCTACCAATTGGCTAACTTTTATGATGTCATGCGATGAACACAAGCTTTACCTAACTTGAATACAAGTATAAATTCAAATCAGGAACCTGGTGAGTCCAGGGTCGAACACAGAGACTTTTATGCTTTTGTGATTTTAACTTTGCTTTTGTGATTTCAAAATTCTGCAGAGAAAAGCTTGAGGATTGACAATGGCGATGCTCTTCACTTCTCTTGGGGAAGCTGATCTCTCGATTCAACTAACCACTTTTTCAGTTTTTGAGCTGAATATTTATAGGCGTCAAAGACAACTTCTCTCTAATGATTTCCTGACGCATGCATTAAATTTCATGTCCTGCTGCGTCGCTTGCTTTGTCACAAGTTCATTGGCTCTGCCATGAATCAGTCTAATCAGCCACCAACTTGTTCTGTAGATTTGACAGTCGCCGCTTGCACGTGTCAGACCTTTTGGCGTTCATCGCATGGTTCGTTTTGTAACATGTTGGTCGCCTTCTTTGTGATTATGCGATCATGGCTTCAGCAGTTCTTCAGCTTTTATACTTTTTCTCTTCATTCCTGCGTTGAAACAGAGATATTTTCGTGATTTCTAGTTTTATCGCATTTGTAAATTTCTGTCATTTCCTGGTGAATTTCTCTAATTGTTTTAAAAAAAAAAAAGAATAACTTGTATTTCTACAAGTTATCAATTGCATCCAACCCAGTGTTTCATGAACGAACTAAACATATTGAAGTGAATTGTCATTTCATTCACGAGAAAATACAAGAAGGGGTGATATCTACAGGATATGTGAAGACTGGAGAACAATTGGGAGATATCCTTACGAAAGCTGTAAACAGAGCAAGAATAAACTATCTAGGTAACAAGCTGGGCATGATTGACATATTTGATCCAGCTTGAGGGGAGTGTTATAATATGTATTTATTGTATAGTGTCGTTTATTGTAATTTTACATATTCTAGATTAGGGTTTCCATTTCGCCAATATATATGTGTAACTTTAGTCTTTATTATCTAAAATATAGAGTACAGATACAACTGGGGAAATAATCCGCAAAAAGGTCTCTTCTCTACCCTGTGATCTTCCCAAAAATACGTCTCTCCCCCTTCCCCCACCACACACTGGACCCAAAGCACAAAAGCAGGGAGTCCTTTCAAGGTATCTTTCCACAAAATCCAGTAGGTGCCTTTAATCCCTTTCTAGGAAGAAGAAAATGTTAAAGAAAAAAATGTAGTCAATTTAAAAAATGGGAAGAAATATGAAAAGTCTTTTATTTTAAAAAAAAAAAACAGAAAAAAAATTGAAAATACATGTGGAGATCATAAAAAATGATAGAAAAGAATAAATAGCCTCGTATATAGAAAATTACTTCTTTTTATTATTTAAAAAAAGGAATATGAAAAGCATATATTACTTTTAAAAAATAAAAGAAAAATGAACACATTAGGCTACACGTGGAGATCACTTTATCTCTCTTCTTCAATATAGGATTGTTGAACGTCTCTTCATTTTCCATCTTTTTTCAAAACCCTCTTCCTCGATGAAATGAAGAAAACAACACAATTTGCATCCACACTTCGCAAAGCTTCTTCGCTTTGGATCTTCATTTTTTTTAATTCTGGCAAGAACCCTCCTTCTCCGACACACTGCAACTCGAAAATGGTAATTTTTTTAACCTGAGAATCAAAACCTTCCAATTTAGAACGAGTTGCACGATTCAGTACCTCGTGCGATACATGTTATTTACGATTCAAAAACCCCAAGTTGACTCATTTTTCCTTAATTTTGATTCGTATCATATGATACAAATCGTGAATCATCCGTTTTTAATAACACTGGTTGTAAATATGTTAATTAGCTGTAAAATCATTAGTAATTTTATTTTATGATTTTTTTTAAGTGGAAACAAGTCTCCTCATTGAAATAATGAAATGAGACTATTGCTCAAAGTACAATAATGAGATACAAGAAACAAAGAGATCTTAGTTCCAAAAACAGAAACCATGGATAAGTAGGTGCATCTGGGCATCTCAACTAGGTTGACACCCCCATAGAACCTTCATCATATCCTAAGACAAATTATCAGAGCAATCTGAAAATAAAAAGATAAAGGCCAACAATACAAGTCAAAAAAGCTTTAATCAGTACAAATAAAAGCTCTCCAGTTCAAGCAAAGGTCTTGGATGGAAAAAGCTGAAAAGGTCTTGGATGATTTTATTTTATGATTATTTCCTTTTATGTATCAAGTCTTTCTCCTATATAAGAAGGTTGTGTAACTTACATTAAAATTATTGGAATACAAATATCTGATTCCATTCAACTCAAGATTAACCAGTGGTAAAGAACCTTTGGAATTAATGGAATTCTCCTCTATTCTCGTTTCTTGAGCAAAAAGAAACTAAAGACTTCCTTAGAAAGAAGACAAATAATATGGTCTTTGGTTTATACTTTCTCACCTACAGCTGCATCTCAACGTTTTTAGCCACAGGACTGCAATGGTCTACTCTTATATGGATTATGCTTAATGGCAGCCTCAACTCTTCAAACATTTTGTGGAAAAAGATTCCTAACCTGGCTCTACTGCCTTCAATTTGTTCACTACGTATGGCTGCTGGGAATTATCTCAATTCTCAATCATATCTTCAAAGAATGCTCTTATTCACTGTGGTAATAGTCTAAATTATTCTATATGTTCAGCCTCCAGTGGGTTTTTTCATCCAATTTGAACGACAATGTTTTCCAGCTTTTATGTGGTCCTTTGTTGAGTTCAGCTGCCTACTTGCTTTGGATTAACGCAGTCAAAGACCTTCGACTACAACAGTTTCAATGGTTCTCCCCAACAAAGAACACCTCCAACACCCTCTCAAACTTTCAGAAGAGAAAATTCATGTAGTTTAGAAGATGTTCGCATTTACATAACCACCGTATTAAATCAACACTTTAACACTCCCCCTCACTTGTTTGCTTGAAAATTTGTAGAAGGTCCAACAAGTAGAAATCGATATTAATTGGAGAGGAAATGACATTATAGGAGTTTGAACACGAGAATTTCTGCTTTGATACCATGTTAAATCATCTTTTGACCCAAAAGCTTAAGTTGATGGACTATGGTAAATTTAATTATTTTTTTATAAGACATGGTAAATTTAATTATATCAACACTTTAACACACCGTCTGGTCACAAGAAAGATTCAAAAAAGTAAGATATGGATATGCTACAGGAATTAGAGGTTCAAAATGAGAGTGTCATGGCACGCCATTACTCAAATCAAGCACCTTTTTTAATTCGAAGCAGCTTCGAGAAACAAAGAAAAATGGCAAAGTATTAGCAAAATGCAAGTATGTCCATGGAGGGCATGATATTAACAAATCACAGAAAGGCAAGAACGTATCAGAAAAATGAGGAAACAATAGCAATATATCTTAGAAGGTAACGTCAAATTCATAAATTCCTATCAAGGTGCTGACAGCAAGAGAATTAAATAAAGGTATGACATCATCAATATATTTAAAAGGGCAAGGGCATAGAAAGACATAGAAGAGAAAGGAGAATGTTAGGCCTCCAACTATGTATAAATATGAGAGGAAGAATAAAAAAGGGAATGTCATTGTAAATGTGGGGACCACGGGATGTGAGAATTAGGTGAATTCTATGTTAGCGTGGGGGCCACGAGAAAGGGAAAATAGGTGGGGTTTATATTCATTGTTGGGAGTAGTGAGCAAGTTAGTTTTGGAGTTTACATTCTCTCGAGAGTGAGAGGAGGAGTGAGACGATTTCTAGCTAAACTAAGGGATTGTGTTAGGAAACTTGTACTCTCTTTTCATTCAGTAAAGCTTGAATCGATACCTTCCAAATTGGTAGCAGAGCTTCACATTGAGACGAATAGGAAAAATGGTGCAGAAGCGACTAAAAGAGAAGATTGAGGCGACTGATCATGAAATCGCAAGTATTCGAGTTGACATTCAGAAGTTTCCACTTATGGAAGAAACTATGTCGCCGTTATCAAAGAGTGTTGAACTGTTGAATGTACATGTGGAGAAGCTAAGAAGCACGGACACGGATACAAGACACGGATACGACACGACACGGACACGGCGACACACCATATTTTAAATATCTAGGACACGACACAGAAAGGACACGTTTATGAAAATATACATTTTTAAAAATATATATCATTTTCATACCAAAATATGATGCATTTATATGCTTAAAAGACTTACCTTGATGTATTTCACACTCAAAAGTTATTATTATTGTCATATATGTGTCTTTTTAGTCTACTCAACAAGTGTTCAATGCATGTCTAACACACTTGTTGCACTAACGAGTGTCCGATGCGTGTCCAACAAGTGTCAAAGTGTCGGAGTGTCCGACACGTGTCCGACACGGACACGCTAGCCAAACTAAAGTGTCTGTCCTTCTTAGTGGAGAAGCAATAGCAGACTTTAGAGGATTTGAGAAAATTTTTGACTACGTTGTTGCCGGAGGTAGCACAGTCACAGTCTCGTGCGGCTGTATCATCTGTAATTGGAGAATCAAGTGGAGTCGAGAAAACCGAAGATGAGAGTGGAGAAACTCTGACACTGTTGAATGAAATACTGCTATTAGAATAAATTTAAAAAGGTGGAAATGCATCCAACGGAAATGATCCAGACAGATGGTTGTTTCGGGCAAAACGGTACTTCCAGATTCATAAGCTAACGGAAGCAAAGAAGATGATTGTGGCGGTGATTAGTTTTGAATCGGTGGCGATGGACTACTATCGAGCAAAGGAGGAACCAGAGCCATTTCTGGATGGGAAAACTCTGAAGATGAGGCTTCTTCAACGCTTTAGATCGGCACGACAAGATACGGTTTGTGGTCAATTTTTAGCAATTTAAACAAGAAACAACTATAAAAGAGCATACCAATCTGTTTGATAAGCTAGTCGCACCTTTACCTCAACGTACGAATGAAATTTTAGAGAATACTTTTATGAATGGTCTTGTACCGTGGGTTAAGGTGAGGTAGAGTGTTGGGAGCCGGTTGGGCTGTTGAATATGATGAAGGTGGCCCAATGAGTTCAAAATAGAGAATTAATTCGTTTGGGAACAAGCTTGAATACTGTAACTATAGGTAAGGCCCAAAATACAACAAATAACCCTAAACCGATAGTTTTTACGGTAGCGAAGGAAGTTGCTAGGTTAACGAAGCAATTCCGATGAGAACTATTACTCTAAAAGGAGTGGCAACGACAGGAGTAAAGCGAGAAGGTCCGATGAAGAGTTTCAGGTGAGGAAGGAGAAAGGTTTATGTTTCCGATATGATGAACGTTACTCACTTAGTTAACGATGTAAAATTGAAGTCCAGCACAAGTTGCGAGTGCTATTAGTCCATGATAACACAAAGTTAGAAGTATTTGAGGATGCCTGCGAAGAGTTTGAACTGGTTGAACTAAAGACGTTAGCTGTCGACAACAACGTGAAGTTATCATTAAATTTTGTGGTAGGATTGACTAACCCCAAGACCATGAAGGTGCGGAGAGAGATTGTGAACCAGAATGTGCTAGTGCTAATTGACAATTGAAGGCCTAACAAAGAACTGAGAAGATGTCTCGCTCTCTCTCTCTCTCACACAACACAATAATCATCAATATCTTGCTCTTATAATGCAGGCAACGAAATGCATGAGGAATAAATAAAAGACATGCACATAAGAAACAACAAAACAAGTTTGGATTGTGTTCTAAAGAATTTTTATAATCTGATTGGAAGTGTAATCCTCTATCTAATAACCACATACTAGAGAAGTAAATCACAAAGAACTTACCTTGTAAACCACTATGTGTGCCACTGGAATCCCTTGACTGCCCAACTGTGCAAAAAGTGAGAGATCGCCAATTAAATCTAAAACTTTGTGGCGGCAAGGTTCATCATGGAAACGCAATGGGGGATTGATCCAACCTTTGCTGACACTGGAGTTGATAGGAAAAGGGGAACCCTGATTAACTTCTATATATTTTAATTTAGAAAGTGTTTTTTATTTATAAAATAAACACATATATATTTCCAAAATATACTAGTCTCTTATAACGTAATTTGTATGAAACTAATACATGATTCAAACCAATCTAGTCAACAATGCCATCGTCTTTTCACAAACAAGTTAGCAACTCTCAATTTTTTTTCTATCATAGTGTTCTCATTTGTCAGTTGACAAGAAAATATGTTCTTAATGAAATGACTATTTTCCATTTTCTTGAACCAGATATGAACCTCACTGTTGTTTTATTTTTTAAACGAAAACGAGCCTCTTCATTGATGTAAAGAAATGAGACTAATGCTCAAAGTACAAAATATGTACAATGACAATAAAATGCCTAAGGATCAGGAGGCGCACCGGGGAATCTCAACTAGGTTGACACCCCCTTACACCATCATCATCTCCGATTAAATTTAACATCATCACACATATTACAAATGAAAATACATCTACTACCTCTTTGGACAATTTTGCAATACAAATAGAATAGCTACAGTAGCAAAATACAAAAGGAGAGCACAAAACTAAAAGGTTGGTTGAGTGAATGCCCTCCAATTTAGGCTAATATCCTGAACCAAGAAGTCTTCAAAGGATTTGGATAGAGTGCACCATGAGGAAGCATTAAGTCTAGCTGTCTCAAAGCGATCCAACCAAGGAGTTGTTTTATCATTGAAGACTCTTTGATTCATTTCAAACTATAATTCTGTTAACAAGCCTTTGACTGTATTGTTCCAAAGTAAACGAGGGCCTGGTTTCTGCATTGGACCAACCAGAATCTGCAAAACATTATCACGAAAAATGCTGCCAAAGACCCAGCTTAGATAAAAAATTCTAAATAAACTTTGCCAACATTTTCCAGCATAATAACAATCAAAAAACAGGTGCTGCAGATCTTCAATGGCAGCCATACAGAGAGGGCAAGCTGAAGGAGACAAGCAATGAGAAGGAAGTTTCTTTTGCATAACCGATGCACAATTCAGGAGGCCAAAAATCATTATCCAAACTGTGATATTGACACGATGTGGGCTCTTGAATTTCCGAAGAGCTTTCTCTACCTGCTTTTTTTTTTTTTGGGGGGGGGGGGGGGGGGGCCACTAGCTTCTAGTGACCAATATCGTCTATCCAGGTTGTCCACTATCCTATGGCCTGAAAGCATCCCAAGAAGACTTTGGAACTTGACTATTGCTCAAAAGATACAAACTACACAAATGAACAACAGGACACAGAGGAGGCTTATGATTATGAACAAGCTTGTGTTACTATTACCATTAGCGTGTTTGAGGAAATCGTCCAATACCATCCTAGTATGAGAGAGAATAGAATGAAAGATTTTCAGTTTTTTCAGTTTTTTGGAAAATTTAACATGGAGCTAGAGGAGAGAGAAGAAACTGAGAGAAAGAAAGAAGGAAAACGAAGAAGAGGGAGAGAGAAAGAAGAGAGATGAGAGAGATTAAAAATAGTATTTTTTCTCCAACTCATCTTGCCACTTTAGCATCTAGTCATTTTTTTATTTAAATTTAATGATTCTTTTTATTAGAGGGACCTTTTAAACCCATTCTTGAAAACTCAGGGACTAAAATGGCCAATTTTAAATATGAGGGACTAAATGCACCTATTTCTCAAAACTTAGGGACCAAAAAGGTATTGTTCTCATCTATTTTTCATTCTAAGGCATGTAGTTTGGATATGGAAACTTAATAAAAACGGCTGAGAAGACTGAGCATATTCTAAAAAAAAGTTGTGTAGCCTGAGAGTCATCTTGAGGAAGAAGACTATTTGAATTCTTCAACTGATCATGCAATGGAATAAATAGAATCCAAATCAACATCTTGCCCTTAAATTTCTCAGATGGCAAAGAAAAGCCTTCATCCATCATAACTTGATTTATTCTCATAAGATCCATTGAGTTCGTAAAATTGAAAACTGACAAATCCCCATGATCAGTGCGTGGAGGATCTAAAGGGTATATATCTCCAAAATAAAGAGAAAATTTGTCAAACTTCTTATTTGTTATCTCGATCTCAGCTGAAATGAAACCACAAATATTTTTCTCACTTCAATTGTAGTAGTTGTATGATCAATAAAATTAAGAGTCTGGAAAGAGATACTGACCAAACCCAAAAATGATGACAAATTGCTTCAAAACAAGAACGTTTCCAATAAGACAAAGGTATGTTCTTCAAAGAAATCCAACCACCATATCCCTCAATTAACTTTGGATGAGAGTGTTCTTATTATTTCATTAATTAATGAAATGTGTTTCTCTTCTTATATAAATAAAAAAATAAAGGAAATGCTCTCTTCTCTCTCCTCTCATCCAATTCCCAATCCTTTGTTGTAACCTTCGACCGCTATTTTCGGATCAAATTTTAGAAATTCTAATTACATCTTCATTTATAGTTACTACAATATTCCAAATAAGATTATTATTTCCTTTCAAGATTATTTTGTTGCTTTTGAATTATGAAGGTATGGAGTTGTGTCTGTAACACATATTTTTGCATTTAGCCCGAAGACACAATATTTTTCTAGAAAAAAGACGTGAAGAACAACTAGGTGATTACCCTTTTGATCCCCACTTATGATGGTTCCAGAGTTGTTTGGTTGAATTATTAGTCTTAAAGTAGATCCTTCCTCACTTGAAAGTGTGGTTTGGCCTCCTTTAGGAGGGAGGTTGGAGGAAATTGCTAAACGTCTCGGCTCATTTCGCCAAACAAGGATGAGGAAAACAGCAAGCCCGCAATGGAACTACCTAATATACCAATGCTCGAAGATCATTCTATGAAGAAAGGGTTCAATGAAAAGCCATTTACCAAAAGCAAGAGGTTGCGAAGTCAAGTTTAAGGAATAAACCGAAGACTAACTCATTTGCAGAGACGAAATAGAGGAATAATCTTAACGGTAATCAGTTTGTAGAGATTTCTTCGGTTGACAACTCTATTGAACCATCATGTTTGGACAAAAATGGAAAGAAGTTATACATATGAATTCCAATATTGATCAGTCCATACCATACCCTATACTCATAGTATTGATCAGCCCAATCGAGCCTATCCAACTATCAAATTCTCTATACATAATGGCTCTTCTAAAACCAAGGTCCCAGTCATTGGTTATCGGATTCCAACTTCCAATACTCTACAATTGCGGCTTCTCGTTGAATATTTTGAGAAGGCCTCCAGTTTAAATATCAACCATCATACATTCAAGGTAACAGCTTATGGGGATGAGCATCGATCAAGTAGAGGTAGAAACCATTGCCAACAAAATTGGTTGTAGACAATGCCAATGGCCAAATATGTGCCTTGGCCTCACCTTATTTGGTAAGCCCCGACCTCCTTCATTATGGGCTCCTATTGTTAAGAAAACTGAAAGAAGACTTCATTAATGGAATCACTCACACATTTCTAAGAAGGGTCGTCTAACACTTATGCAAGCCATGTTATCGATTCTACCCACATACTATCTTTGTTCAAGATACCTTCTAAGGCGGCATTGCTTATTGAAAGACTTACCGAAATTTTGCAGAAGAAAGGAAGCTCAACTTATTATGGCACCCACCTTGTTAAATGGGAAAAGGTCACAAGATCCACCTCTCATGGAGGCCTAGGCATACAAGCTTTGACGGAAAGAAGAGAGCCCTCTTAGCTAAGTGGGTTCAGAAATACTATCACGAGGAGAACGCTTTGTGGCGACATTTGATTGACGTTAAATATGGTAAGTCCCATTTAAATTCTTGGCCTAATGACAGCAATCCAGCCTAAATAAAGAGGCTTTCGAGATCCATTATGTTGAGCTGAACCTTATTAAGGAAAGTCAAACATAGAGTGGGAAATGATGATTGATGGTTGAATGAACAGTGCCTTGCAGTCCATTTTCCATGTCTTCACTTCTTTTCTCTTACAAAAGATATCTCCAATGAAATGAACAAGGCAATAGATGGAATCTGAGTTTGAGGAGAAACCTCACTAATGATGAAATCAAGGGATGGGTTGCTCTTACGGATCTCCTCAGCAACGTAGGACCATTGGGCATGGAAACAAAGATTTGTTTCAACAAAATCCTTTCTGCATGATCTTGATAACAACTTGCCAGCCACCCCCATCCCCTTCATGAAGCACTATGGAGTGATTTTTACCCAAAGAAGGTTAGAATATCTTCCCATGGGAGCTTAGTCATTGAGCCATCAACACTTATGATAGACTGCAGCAGTGGTTACCTTATACGGCCTTGTCTCCTCACTGTTATGCAATCTGTACAGCAGCCCATGAATCACAGGACCCACCTATCCATCACTTGTTCTTGTGCCAACAGATTTTGGAAGGAAATCAGCCATGCCTTTAACTGGTCTATGACCTTTCCTCGTGATATCAACAGCCTCCTAATCTACACACCCCTTGGGCACCCATTTGCTGACGGTAGAAAAGTCTAGTGGATACATCTCATACGGGCTTTTCTGTGGACCACTTGCAAGGAATGTAACAATGGACTCTGTAAAGGAAAAGAGAGTTCTTTTGATAGTTTTTTTTTTTTTTCTTCTAACAAATCATTTTTCGTCGTGGTGTGAATGCACATCCTTGATCCTTCTATAGCTGTTATAGTCTGTCTACTCTTTTGACCAAATGGATAAATCTTTTGTAACTCCATTGATTTGGGGCCTTTGCCTTTCTTTTGTAAATTTTATGTACATCTGTTTCACATAAAATATATATATCGCCAACACTCTATTCATAGGCAGGTCTAAACTGGGACATACTTTTACACTTGATTTGTCTTTAGCAAGGCAGTGGTACTGACCCAGACATATCATATCAGAAAGAAGCCACTAAAATCAACCCGGAACTTGCAGATTGAAGATGTATGAACAAAACAACAAACCTGCAAACTAAAGCATTTTCTATTGAGCCTCCTCTTATGAGTCCCATATTACGCATTTGCTCTACCTACAAGAAAGTCAGTAACACTGTTATTCATGCAAATGTTATATGCAGTAAGTATGCAATATTTTTTCTTAAGAAATACTGAGTAATTGAGTATTAGAGACCCAGAAAGTATTTGAGGCTAAGCAACTTGCTCAAGTGCATCTCAAAAGTTGAAAATATTGTTTCAATATTTAATAGCGATGCATTCTTCAGAATGCAAGAATAGACAATCCTGACTTTCATTTTTCTTTTTCTTCTCTTCTTTCTTTCTTTTCCTATTTCTTTTCCTCTTTTTTTTTGTGGGGGGGGGGGGGGGGGGGCGCGGAAGAGGGGGGTTAAATTACAAGTTTAATCCCTAAACTTTGAGGTTTGTGTCCATTCGGTCCTTGAACTTTAAGGTTCCACTGGCAGCAACCAACTTTGGCTCCACCAGACTCTTTGATACCAAATTGGTGTAGCTTAAAGACTAAATAAAAGAATTCCCCAAGAATCTGACTCATAAGCTTTATTAAAATGAAAGATGTTCCAAACATGAAGGGGTGGACTCCCTATTTATAGGGAAATAGTACACAAATGGGGAGTAAAAAGAATCAACCTGGATTTACCCAAAGATTAACCTAATTCTCCCTACATCAATTACCTAACCACATTTTCTTCAAACTTGATTTTCACCATTTTCTCATTTTGAGCCAAATAAGGATTTCACAATGGATTGGATTGGCCTAGTGGTCAATAAAATGTGTTTGAATAAGTTTCTTGTATAATATTACACATCTCCAAACTCTAAATTTAATATTGAATGGGGAAGCATGCATAAATTTTTCAGATAGGTACTCGGGAACGATTTTTAGGCTTGCTCAAGAGGGTGAGTGTGACCGAAATGGAAGAGACTGTAGATCCCATCAGCATAGACTCAAATAGGACAATCCATCATGTGATTGAAATTCAAGTGGTTTGAGAACCATTGGCAGTGGTGGTAATGACGGTGGAATTTTCAGGCTTTGCCTCCGCCATTCGGATTACCTTATGACCTCCTCTTCTCTTTCGCTCTCATTCTTTACCTTCAGTAAACATGCATAAATTCTTAGCCCCACCCCCAAAAGAAAAATCCTTATTCCACAAGTTCGTGTCCTAATTTTTGCAAAGTCACCATGTTGGTCTCGTGTAACATTATAAAGTCCCCCCCCCCCCCCAAGGTCATACCTTAAATAGATGTGCCAACATGTCTGTTACAGACCAACAATCATTTACCTAATAACCACTTCTTTTATGATGATTGATGAAATATCAACAGATTCGCCAAATAAAATTATTAGCTAACAAACTTAAACCAACCTCCTCGTAAATGCAAAAGGTTCTTGATGGGGCTATTTGCTCGGCATAGAACATGTTGTCCAAAGGGGTAGTAGTAAACCATTGGCAGCCAATGTCAGGCACCTTGCACGTAAGAAAATATTCATAGATCATTCAATACCAGTTGACAGTAAGAGATTCAAATGATAGTATGAAAGCAATTGCCGTAATCTAGTTCCACCTATTATTTTAATATATCATCAGTAAACTTGCAGCCAATAACATTTTGCAAAAAGAATTAACAGTAAGCCCAATCTCTGGCTTACTTTTAATATCTTTCCACTTTTAAGTAACACAAGAATTCAGACTAATTCAGGGGAGTTTAGATGACAACAGGCGTAGGCTCCTTCTAAAATTGGCAGTACAACTTCCATGTGCAAAATAGTAATAATTTCTAAACTTCATCATTTTTAAAGGATCTTTCTTAATCTCAGTTAGGCTCTTAGTGGCCATGTCAAAGAATCAAACCTATTGCAGAAATAAGTTTCCCAAAGATCTACTCTTGTCATATGATGCTATGGTTCTTGGGAAAGCCTCTCATCACACCCCTATAGCTAGTTGTTCGGATGCATTTTAAGTTCAACTTTCCAGAGTCAAAGAAGGAGGCCAGTTAACCAGTGGGATGAGAGTAAGGCGTCAGCCTACGAATTTATCAAAGGGCAAATCTTTAAGGAACTCGAAGGATAAAATAAATGAAGAGTTGTAGTTGTGTTTTTTCTTGAGGCCTAATTGACAGATGAAAGGATGCGTTGAATGGATTGTGGCTGTTTTTTATGTTTCCAGTGTGAAAGTCGAAGTTCTTCCTGTTTTGATTGGTGTGCTTGTGAATCATGGCATGAAGAGTTGTGGGCTATTTCAGACTTTCTTTGCTCAGTGAGAATCAATGCATTTACCTATTTTTTGGTGAATTCGGCCATGGAGTTTTTGAAGGCCCTATGAATAAGCTTACGCATGACTTCTTTATGGATTCTTGAAGATCGGACTTTTAAATTTCTCATTCTTCTAGCCACCTTTTGATTACTCTTTTTCCAGAAAATCTAAGGAGCAAGCTACCCTTCTCCTCCATCTTGAAAATTTGGCTGGTTTAGAAGTTTCTGCTTGGGTTTGGTTTCTAGTGAAATTTTGATTAAGCATTATGTAAGTCAGTCCTGTTTTGGTCTCATTCTCAAGCCTCAACTGCAGTCAAAGCTCTATTCTTTTGAGTTACAAGTCTTGCCCTCTGCTGGTCGACTCTCCGGATGGAAAATTTCTTGTCTCGTGGATTTTGGTTGTAATGTTAAGCCTCAAATAGTTGTCGAAGGCTTGGTCTTTCCTTTCTACTTTGTATTGTTCTTGTTGATCTTCTATTTTCCTATGTATTTTCATTTTTTTATTTTCTTACCATGAGCATTAGTCTCCTTTTATTTCTTCAACGAAAAGATTCATATCCATTAAAAAAAAAAAAAATTAACACAAATAAATTGTCACAAAAGTAAATAAATAAAGAGGAGAGCAACATTTTCAATTCACACAGCATGTGGTAAATAACCATTCTTAAAAATATATTTGTACCTGAGGAAAGTCAATTCCATAAGTGATACGAACTCCTGAGGCTGGAAAAGCAACAAGATAACAGTCGTTCCTCCACACATGGACAGGTTGATTTACATATGGTGCCATTTTCTCACAGCAGTTGCCACACTGGTCTATAGCCAACTTAAGACCAATCTCCTCTATTGCATCCACCCATTTACCCGCAGATCCATCAAAAATTGGAACCTGAATATATATTTCAGCAATATTCTTCAACTAAGGGTATGAAACAAAATTGATATTCAAGCTAAAAAATAATTGCTCAATTTTATTACACATAGGGACTTAACTTTTTTATACATGGAAATTAAATTTCCACATAGAAATTAGAAAATTGATATTTAAGTTAGAGGGGAAAACGTGCCAATTTTTGGATAACAGACCAAGTACTAAACTATCAATGAAAAAGGGAGTGTACAAGAAAGAACCAATGCCTAGGGATTAAACGTTACCAAGGCTAGAAAATTTCAAGAAGTGTTCCACTTTCAAGCCAACAAAATTAATCATGAGAGAGAGAGAGAGCAACAAATGTAAATTAACAAATTTATAATTTATAGCTAAAGGCCCAAATAATGGAGCCTAACCTACTTTTTCTTTTTTTATAGTAAATACAACTTTCATTAAGAAAAAATGAAAGAATACAAACCTCTAAACACTCTGTCATTTCTCTCTTCCCATAACACCCACAAAATAGTGCACACCCCGCCTTCCAAAGAAAACATCCCTTCTCTGTAAAAGGCAGATGGAGAAGGAACTCCTCGATCGAAATGCTAACGCTCCTCCGAGGAACCAACATGAAACCAAACTCCTAAAAAAAGCAATTCCATATCAACCTTGCAAACTCACAACCCTAAAGCAAATGATCAAGATTTTCTTCCACCTTCCGACAAAGAATGCAACAAATGGGGTCAACTAACGAAGGTAATTTCCTCGGAAGTCGATCCAACGAGTTCACACGACCAAGTAAAACTTGCCAAGAAAAAACTTAACTTACTTAAAACTTCCTTGGGAATAATTGATGGGAGAGTGAATTATTTCCGGCCACCATGCCTCCTCCCCCACCCACCACCTCCTTCTCTGCTACCACCCGATCAATTCATATTGATCGGAAAATCTTCTCTCTCTCCCCATACATATCATCCAATGGGAAGCTCTACAAACTATCCGAACAAAGCCAATCAAACATCCACTGCATATATGTCTCAAGGAAGACTCTTGATTGGCTTGCATCATCTTTCAATTCCCTCTTTATGGAATCTTACAACCATAAATTCTTTAGGAAATTGGATGATGAAGGTGACACCCTTTGGCTTCAAAAGCACAACAACAAAAATGGTTACTATGCAGAGCTCACACTATTGGAACAATCTGGCCGCCGCACCAACATCCTTATTCCATCTATGGAAAATAAATTGGGAGGGTTCTCCTTTTTCTCTCTGATTTCGGAATACCATAAAAATTCCAGCCAAAACACCATTGCCACCCCTTCCAAACCTTTATCATTCAGTGCTGCTCTTCAAAAAACCATCAGTCAACCTTTGCTACTCAACAAAACCACAACATCTCCAACTCGAGACAGCACCTCCCAAACACAAACTTAGATTTATCCTCAAACAGATTGGGATGCCATGGTGATTGTCCATCGATTCTCCTTTGCTAATTCTTGACCATCTATCCATGAATCAATTCAATCATCCCTTTCGATTCGTTGTGCGATCAACCCTTTTTCTGATGATAAAGCCTTGTTGCATGTCTACAATTCGGAGATCTCAACAAATCTCTCTAAAAACGGTGATTGGATAACCCTAGATAAAAAAAGAATTAAATTTCTCACACCTTCTTCCCCCGCATCTTTTAAACAGCACACGGTTGCCTTATATGGTGGATGGATAGATATTTACAATCTTCCTCCTACATTGTGGACAGAAACGATCTTTAAGCACATTGGTGACCTTTGTGGTGGTTATCTTCACTCCTCCAACCAAACTGAAAGAGGTATCATTCTCTCTTTTGCTAGATTGAAGATCAAAGAAAATAACAGGGGATTTATACCACATGAGATTCATCTTCTCAAAGAGCTGGTCGGCAATGTCAGAATTCAGGCCATTTCCGATGGACAGAGGGGCCGCCAGCGAGATTTGAAATCGTCGGATGAGGGTGCTGTAATTGTGGATCTCCTTAAACCTAGGGCTGCTGAAAAAGGTAAATCTTTATTTACAGATGGATTCTCCCTCTCTCTCACCATACTTGGAACCATCGAATGAATCTCCTACAATTAAGGAGATATCAAATCAAATTTCTTCTCTCTCCCCTTTAGTCAACCAATCGGCAATCCCATTATTTCCTCCTAATTTTCAAGAGCCGCCCTCCAACCCTAACTCCTTTACTTCTCCAAACCCTCAAACATTAACTGAACCAACCCCTCTTCCACCATCAGCCGATCCATCCACCTCCCCTTCATTAAATGAACCAATACAAACTCCTTCCCAAACCTTAACTAACCCATCTCCATCTTTTACCTTCCAGACCCGTAACACTAGCCCTACCACATCTACTTCCCCATCCTTTTCTCAACCTTCTCTCTCCACAGTGACATTCCTTGAGGGACCCACCTCCCTCCATGCTGGACAGTCCTTTTCCACCACAGAAAATTTACCAAACCTTCCACTTGTTGGCTCTGACACAGAAGGATACTTATCCAGCCCTACCAATGAACCAGATTTTACCAATTTGCCCCTCGAATCGACTGTATTTGGAGACCATCCGAATGAATCAAACTTTCTGCCCCTTTATTCCCTCCCTCCCCTCCCACCCGATTTAAGCCCGGGCCACGAAGCCCCTCACCCAACTGATGTTCCTTTGAATACTTCCCCCTTGGCTACTGTCCCTCTATCCCCTGCCCCCTCATCCTTTATCCATCAGCAGCCACAAACCTCATCCTCCCTTCCTTTCAGCCTCAATGATTTGGCCTCCTTATTGTCAAAACATGGATCATGTGTTATGGCAATTCCAACTAACCCCCCACTTATTAAAACCAAGACATCAACCAGCACTATCAACAAGAAGCCAAAACCAAAACTACAGAGAGAACTAATTGGTCTACATTCATCTATCAACTATGACAAAACAGCAACTTTGGCTATTAGGGAGGACACCTTGGGTCATCAATGAAGTTTCTCTCGTGGAATGTTCGTGGGCTAAATTCTTGGAGGAAACGAACTTTGGTCAAGAAACTTATACAACAATATAACCCAAGTATCGTTCTCCAAGAAACAAAGTTGCCATTCATTGATTCTTTATTGATTAAGTCTATATGGAGCTCTTCATACATTGGCTGGACTGCTTTAGATGCCATTGATACAGCTGGTGGTATTCTTATTCTTTGGAGTGAACCAGATATATCGGTCCTTGAGGTCATCTAGGGCCGTTATACTATTTCGACTCATGTCTCCTTAGCCGATGGATACTGCTTTTGGCTATCTGCCGTTTATGGCCCCTCTGATAATGCATTTCACCCTGATTTTTGGCAAGAATTGGATGATCTGGCAGGCTTGGGTGGCGAAAATTGGGTTATTGGTAGTGACTTCAACATCACTCGCTGGTCTTGGGAAAAATCCCATGACAATACAATCTCTTCCAGTATGAGAACTTTTAACCAATGGATCTCTACTTATCAGTTGCGAGATATTCCTCTAGCGAATGGTTGTTTTACATGGACTAGATCGGGTCCTATCCAATATCTCTCTCTGTTGGATCGTTTCCTTCTTACAGATAATTGTCTCCACAAATTTGGAAATGTTACTCTCGCGCCTAGATCGAATTACCTCATATCACTTTCCTTTGGCTCTTTCTACGGGAAGCATTGTTTGGGGCCCTTGCTCTTTCAGATTTGAAAACTCATGGCTTAAAACTCCTTGCTATCGCGCTCTTGTTGAGGATTGGTGGAATATTCACCCTATTACTGGCTGGCCGGGACATGGTTTTATGATGAAATTGCAAGGCCTGAAGTTGGTTATCCGCGAATGGAATGCTAGGCAACGTACTGAAACATCAAAGCTTCCCACTCTTGTAACACAACTAACCCATCTAGACGATATGGAAGACCGTAGTCCTCTTAGCATTGAACAAATAACCCGGCGTAGATTACTTTGAGAGCAGATTGAAAATTCGACTGTTCAAGATCATATCCATTGGAAACAACGTTGTAAGCTTCAATGGCTTCTTGAAGAAGATGAAAATACATGTGAATCATTGCTGCTAGACGTCGTAAAAATTCTATCACTAAAATTCTCTCCAGAAACGGTACTAGTTTACTGACTAATCAAGATATTGAGGCTGAATTCTTGGGTTTTTACTCTACCCTCTTCAAAAAAGATAATCAGCAGCGTTTCCTTCCAACCAACATTGATTGGAGTCTGATTTCTTCCATAGAAGTTGCTGATTTGGAGTGTCCTTTTACAGAAGAAGAAGTGTATATGGTTGTCTCCTCTCTTGGCACCAACAAATCTCCAAGTCCTGATGGTTTCACAGCCGAATTCTTCAAATTTTTCTGGCCTACTATTAAATCTGACATAATGAAGTTGATCCAGGATTTTTATACCTCTGAGGTTGTCAATGTTAAGCTGAATGAGACTTATATCTGTTTGATTCCAAAGAAAGTGGATTCTAAAACTGTTTCCTAAGAAGCACGGATACGGATATGAGACACGGATACGACACAGACACGGACACGGTGACACGCCATATTTTAAATACCTAGGACACGACACGACAAGGACACGTTTACTAAATATACATTTGTGAAAATATATATCATTTTCATACCAAAATAAAATTAAAAGTAAATGGGTTGATGCATTTATACGCTTAAAAGACTTAGCTTGATGTATTTCACACTCAAAAGTTATTATTATTGTCATATATATGTCTTTTTGGTCTACTCAATAAGTGTTCAATGCATGTCTAACACATTCGTTGCACTAACAAGTGTTCAATACGTGTCCAACAAGTGTCAGAGTGTCCAAGTGTCTGACACGTGTCGGACACAGACACGCTAGCCAAACTAAAGTGTCTGTGCTTCTTAGACTGTTTTTGACTACCAACATATTAGTCTTATTCCTTGTGCATATAAGATTGTGGCCCGCGTTTTATCAAATCGTCTCAAGTTGATCCTTCCTTCAACTATTGTGGCCAATCAGCTTGCTTTTGTGACTAATAGACAAATTCTTGATGCCTCTTTGATGGCTAACGAGCTTATTGATGATTGGTCCTCCAACAAGAGGGCGGGGGTCGTTCTGGAGCTTGATTTGGAGAAGGCTTTTGATACGGTGGATTGGGAATTTCTTGACTCTATTCTCATGGTAAAGGGATTTGGTAATCTTTGGCATACATGGATCAGAGGTTGTGTCTCTAGTGCTAATTACTCCATTATTATCAATGGTCGTCCTCGGGGGAAGATTGTTCCAACTAGGGGTATCAGACAGGGTGACCCTCTCTCGCCTTTTTTATTTATTCTTGTTGTTGATTGCCTGAGTCGCCTTCTTTATCATAGTGCTTCGCTCGGTCTTACTGTTTCACACCCTATTGGAAATTCGACCCTCTCCTTAAATCATTTACAGTTTGCAGATGATACTTTACTATTCTCCACTGCTGATCGTACTGCTTTACAAAATTTGATTGATGTTGTCCATATTTTTGAAGCTGCTTCTGGGCTGAAAATTAATTTTGCTAAGAGTGAGCTCCTTGGGATTCATGTTTTAGATTCAGATTTTGAATGGTTGCTTAATTCTTTTGGTTGTAAAAGAGGTCATTGGCCTTCTACTTATCTCGGGCTTCCTCTGGGTGGTAATCCCAATTCTACCACTTTCTGGCAGCCGGTGGTGGAGAAAATTAAGCACAAGCTTCATAATTGGAAATATGCATACATCTCGAAAGGTGGTAGGCACACTCTCATTCAGGCTACTCTCTCTAATCTCCCTACGTATTATTTATCTTTGTTCAAAGCTCCTTCCTCAGTCATCAATTACCTTGAAAAGATGGTTCGTGACTACTTTTGGGAAGGTGCGCACGGGGATGGTGGTATGCATAATGTGAATTGGGAGATCACTCAGCGCCCTCAAGCATCTGGAGGTCTTGGTATTGGAGATTTTAAACACCCTAATTCCTCCCTTCTTGCAAAGTGGACTTGGCGATTTCTATCGGAGCGGAATGCTTTATGGCGAACATTTATTGTAGCCAAATATTATCCTATTGATTGTATATCGCCTACACCTGTCTCCCGTGTTTCTGCAAAAGCTCCTTTGAGGTATATTTGCCAATACATTGATTTGGTTGCTAATCGTATCCTTCGTAGGATTGGTGATGGTACTACTACCTCTTTTTGGAATGATCCTTGGCATAATTATGGTATCCTCTCAATTGCATTTCCTAGACTTTTTCGCCTTGCCCGACAGCCGGATTGTACTGTGGCTAATGTGTGGACTGCCTCCTCTAGCGCTTGGAACTTAAATCTTCGCCGCAATCTTACTGAGTTGGAAATTGCAAAATGGGCTACTTTATCATCACACTTGGCTCATGTCAGTTTGTGCCCCTCTCCTAATTCTTGGATTTGGCCTTTGGATTCTTCTATGACTTTTACAGTTAAATTTCTCATGAATAATTTGGTGGGAGCTACTGATTCTGCTTTATCTGATTTGTATGCATTGATTTGGAAAGACCACTATCCTAAGAAGATTAAAATTTTTCTTTGGGAGCTTAGTTGGGGTGCTATTAACACTGCGGATCGTTTACAGCGACGATATCCTTATATATGTATTTCTCCCTCTTGGAGCATCATGTGTCGAAATCATGTTGAATCTCCTATTCACTTGTTCCTGCAATGCCCATTTGCTGCCAATTTTTGGGATCTTGTTTTGTCTACTTTTGGGTGGTCCTACATCTGTCCTAATTCCATAACTGATGCTCTGGCTTCTTTATTGGTGGGTCATCCTTTTGGTGGTACAAAAGCGATCGTTTGGTTGGCTCTTGTGTGTGCTTTCTTCTGGAGGTTGTGGAGCGAACGAAACAGCCAGCTTTTCAATGAATCCTTTACCCCCTTCAACCGTTTTATGGAATCTGTTTTGTTTACTGCTTTTTCTTGGTGTAAAATTAAACACCCTTTTATTCATTTCAGATTATCTTTTTTAGTCAGTAATTGGCATTCTTTGATGTAATCACCTCTTGGTGCTTGGGGTTTTCCCCCTCTTTCATTGATCAATGAAATTGTTTCTTTTACCAAAAAGAACTTCCTTGGGAATAGTTCCACTCATAATCCTTCGGATCTTCCAAAGTCTAAGATCCCAAATGAAATAGAAGGGTTCCAAGAATCATAAATTGTTACTGAGTTCCAAAGAGCCAGCCATTAAGAACCTCTCTTTGCTCACTAAAAGTCTTTCAAAACTCAGTCGCTCAAACGTTTCCCACCATGCTTTAATTCACTTTAATAAAATAACTTTTGCCTTGAAGATGTGTTTCCAAAGCCCATACAATGGCATAACAGACCTGAACTTAGTCAGTAATAAAAGAACTATTGCCTTAACGGTGTCTTTTCAAGATGGAATCTACATACCCATTTAGTGAGCAAAGAGAGGTTCCTTTGCTTAGTATTGCTAATACCAGTCCCCCCATTCAATAGGTAATTGGAATTTTGGACCAATTAACCCAATGGTTGCCTCCTTTCAATTTCTCCCCATTCCTAAGAAACCTACTGTAGAGTTTTTTGTGCTACTACTGTAGAGTTTTTGGAAGTTCACCACCTCATTATCCCTTGGTTGTTACCTGTTATCATGGGTTTGGAGAAGCTTAGGAGAGCTTTCCTATGGAAAAGTATCGAGAAGGGTGGGGCCTCCCGCTTTATCAAGTGGGAGGTGGTTTCTAGACCAATTAACCTTTGGGGGCATAAGTATTGGAAATCTAAGAGTGAATAATAAGACCTTGTAGGCCAAGTGGTCGTGGACCATGCTGCTTCCTGTTGGAGCCTAATGCCTTATCGCATAGAGTTATTGTCAGCAAGTAGTATGTACAACCTTCATCGTTTTTAGTGGGCTAAATTTGAGAGTCAAAAGGCATATTCAAGAACCCTTGGAAAGCTATTTCTTTAGGTTTTCCTTTCTTTGCTCAGTTTGTGAATCTCTCTATTCAAGATGGTTTGAGCACTTACTTTTGAGGGGATGGTTGGTTGGGCAATACCTCTTTGTTCTTTTGATTATACAATCTCTCTTTCTTAAGGGTTGTTACCAGGCCACAATTGTTTCTTCTATGGGTCCTCCATTTAATTTTGAGGGTCTATCACCCTTCATTAGATAGAGAGTCGGTCGATGTCTCTTCTTTATTTTCTTTGTTGGAGTCTATCCATGTTCCTTCAGGAAGAAAGGATCATCGAATCTCGCACCCTCATCCTTTTGAAGGTTTATCTTGTCATCCATTCTTCCTTCTTTTGGGCGGTCCTTGTCCTTCCCATTATCCTTTGTTTTCCACATTATGAAATGTTTAAGTCCCTAGTAAAGCAGGTTTTGCATGGGAAAGCTAACATTGTGGATCATATTCTTAGGCACTCTTCCATCTTGTTGGGGCCGCAATGGTGCATTCGAGCACATCCTTTGTAGTTGACAGTTTGCTAGTGTAATTTGGGATTTTTTTTCGTTCTTTCTTTTTTGAATTTTTGGCGTTCAATTGGCTCAAAACCAAATGTGCTGCTTTATAATGGAGAAGGTGTTTTTCCACTCTCCATTTTCCCTATACATTTTTGGCCACCTTACAGGGGTTTTAACTAGAGAGAAATAGGAGAATTTTAAATGATGTTGAGAGGTCCTAGAAAGAGGTTTGGTCTTTTATTAGATTAAATGTTTCTCTTCGAGTATTTGTTACAACTGATTTCTACTACTATCCTTTAGGCTTGGTTCTTTTGGATTGGAGCCCTTCTTATATAGTTAAATGGTTTTTGGAGGCTCCTTTTGCTGGGCTGCTTCTGCTTACCCCTTCTTTAGTATTTCACTTTTCTTGGTGAAAACTGGTTCTCTAAAGATTTATAACATACGTACGTATATATATATAACCAAATGACAGTAGGACTGAACAGGTTATCGCAGTTTCCGGCATCTAGAGAAATTAATAAGACACAAGCTAGATTTCCGCTAATAATGATAAAAATGAATCACTGTCCCAGTCACAAGTACCTCGACTTCACTGTCTTTAGAATCTTCATTCGTTATCTCGATCCTACAATTGTCAACCCCCATTGCCTCCATGGCAGAAAGCAAATGCTCAACTGTTCGAATTTTAAACCCGTCCTTAGAAAGCGTGGTACAAAGAGGCGACTCTTCGGCATAATCGATCGATGCAGGAATGAAGTTGGACTTGAAATCAAAATACCTCCCTCTGCCTGCAAATTCTGGACATAACTTCACTTTCGAAACCTTCCCCGAGTGCAGAGATATCCCACTCATCTCCAGACATCCCGCCAAGGTTTGCTGAAGCCTACCCGTCTACAACAAAAAGAAGCGAAGCGGCAACCAAGAATGATCGCACTAGTGAGTACGAAAACTGGGAATAGGGTAATGTTCCCATCTAAACTACCTTCCATTATATTGTTTTCAGAAGTTTTTTTGTTCCAAGAAAAGCACCATTTCTATGGAGGGAGAGAGAGAGAGTACCGGCGACCAAGATATTGACCTAGAGGATTTGAGGGCGTTGAAGGCAGTAGGAATGCGCATTGGCCGGTGGCGACGGGAACGGCGGAGGGGAAATAGGAAGACCGGCTGAGAAAGGCGTTGACGCGGTAACCAGAGGAGTTGTTAAAAATACCTTTAACTAAAAAAATTCAAAAATACCTTTTAAAATAAAAAAAAAATGGATTCTTTTCAAATATAGAAAAATAAGTGAAACTATTTACAAATATAGAAAAATTTTACAGTCTATCATTGATAGACTGCGATAGAACTCTATCGCAAATCGATAGAATTATTTGCTTGAGCGATAGAAAGCTATAGAATTCTATCGCGGTCTATCACTGATAGACAGTGAAATTTTTTTATATTTATAAATAGTTTGATATTTTTTCTGTTTATAATAATTTCCTAAAAAAAATTATAATTGCTCCTTAAGTTCGAAAAGAATAAATTTTAAAACAAATTATATAAATAGCTTCACTTTTTTCCTATAGATACTATTATTTTCTCTTAATTTTCTAATTTTTAACTTACACTAATTTTTTTACCAACCAAAATTTTAAGTTAAAATATAAAATTCGATAAAATCTTACAAAATTTTAAAATCAAAATCTCCCCTTAAAAATGTCAAAATTAAAAAAAAAATTAGTAGTTGAGTATGTATTAATAACTGAATACATTTTTTTAAGAAAAATTTTTACAAATAGAAAAAGTGTCAAACTATTTACAAAAAATAGCAAAAAAATACTGATAGACATTGATAGATTTCTATCAGCATCTATCAATGATAGACTTCTATCATTTCTATTACTGATAGACCCTGATAGACTTCTATCGGCGTCTATCACAACTCTCTAAAAATTTTGCTATTTTGTGTAAATAATTTTCCTTGTTTTTCTATTTTTAAAAATCTTCCTTTTTTAATTGACTATTTATCATTTTTTTATTTTTAATACTCCGTGGGCAGCCCATTTATTTGTATTTTTTTGAGAAATTGCGTAAGATAGCCAAAAGGAAACACTCAATTGAATAAATGATCACTTTTTAAATGGTTTGATTTATAGCAAACAATGTGATATGGAGGGTCCATCTTCCTGTCTACTTTTTCAATTTTGCCCCCTTCAATTCTAATGCTTCTATTAATTAAGGATGAATATTTCTCCCCACAATTTCAGCAAAATCCATCTTTTTTATAAAAATACAACAATCTCATATTTTCTCATTCCTAATTTTTTTTATTTATATATTTCATTTCACGTCATCTTTTACCCCACCTTCTCGCTCTACTCATGCAAGAAGAGAAGCCACCAACTACCACCGCCTCTGCATGCCTAGTATCACAATCGTACTTGAAGTAAGTAGATTGTGACCCCACTAGCAGTGGGGCGGACGGTGTAAGTGGCGACACGGAAGTGTCGACACATCTGGTCGACACATCTGGCAACAGATGGCCAAGAGTAGTGTCATGATGCGACTGAGGAGGACGGTGCATCATCCAACACACCAAGATAAATGGGCAAGCATGCCAAGTAAGAAGGCAAGCATCTGGCAGTGTCAGTGACAAGCTTAGTGGGGGCCAGATGGGCCCCGGGTCGTTTCCTTAGAAGTAGGAGTTTCGCTTTGGACGAGCGACTCTAGAGTTAGATCCATATTGATGGAATATGGAAGCACGTCGAATTTCATGTCAATCGGAGTTCAGACGGGCGCTCTACAAAACTTGTGACAAGGTAGCACTATCAACGTTCAAGGGTGCCAAGGTGAAAAATGCCATGGTGTCAGCTCTCCACCACCCCTGGGCCTGATGGTTTAAGCGACCTACCCTATGGCAAGATTTTTTGGATCCTCTATAGACCAAGATTAGCTCAGATCTTCCATCCTCCACTCAACCTCCTCAATCGTGTGTGGGTCTTTGTTTTGTTCGTCATCCGTCGCGTAGATTTGCAATGGAGTTTGTGAAGCTTCACATTGTCTGTTCATCATTGTTGGTCGCGCAAGTTCAGACGCGTCTGAAACTAGAATCAAATGTCCATTTTCCATCTTACAAGGTATTTGCTTAAAAGACCATTTTGACGTAAAATCAGCAGTGGGAAAAAGTTTCATTTTTTTCGTTTTCAACACTAGTTTGCATTTTTCATTTATAATCATTATTATATTCTACGATGTATTTTCTTATTCCCAATTCTCTTTATTTTTGCTTTCTCTCTCACCTTAATAGTTCAAGATTGTATAGTTTATACACATATAATTTAAGCAACATACTTATATCTTATCTACACATTATTTGACTAGTTTGTTTAGATTTGCTAGGCACATTTACGGTGTATTAAGTATTTGGTGTTTGTAACGATTTTGTGTTTTTGTCAATTTTCTTATTCCTAATTTCTTCTGTTCTCGCTTTCTCTCTCTCACCTTAATATTTTGACATGGTATAATTTGTTCACATTCAATTTAGCAGCATGATTATATCTTATTTATACATTATGTTTGTCTACTTTGTTTAGATTTGTCTAGGCACATTTACAATGTAGTCAGTATTTGGTATTTGCAACGATTTCGTATTTTCGTCAAAGTTGGCATGAGATTTTGTGAAGCCTCGATGTCAAAGCTGCCCAAATTCGGCGATTTCTTGGAGTTGAGTACGTTTTTTTTAGTTGTGATTTTGGTCCCACGTTATCTTAGATTTTGTTAGTTTGAATTTGAAATTTTATTTTAACTATTTTTTGTTTGGATTTAATATGAGTTTATATATATATTTTAAGCCTTTTTATATTTGTTAATTCAGATTTTGTAAGTAGGTTGTTAGGGTAGTTTAGACCTTCAATAAATATTAAATAACGATTTGGCCATATATCTAATAAAGAAATTCAATGGTCATATTTCAAAATGACTCATTAAATTTGGTCATTCTTATTGTGGACTCAATAAATAATCAGTAACCAAATCCCAACAAATTCTATAAAGATAATGTGAAAACAAAAAAAATATATAAATAAAATATTTAGGAGTGAGAAAAAATGAGATAACCCGTATTTTTTTAAAAACTTACATTATATATTTAATTAATTTTTAAATCATCTCGAACAATTAAAAACTAAATCCCAACAAAATCTCTCTTTAAAAAGGCAGATTTGTGGGCTAGGCAAAATTGAAAAATTAAGTAGAGAGATGAGCCCTACCCATCACGTTTTGGCCATAAATCAAAGAATTAAAAAATGGTCATTTTTCTAATTGAGTGTCCTGTTTTGGCTATTACATGCAATTTCTCTTATTTATTTTTAAATATTAGAGACCATTTAAAAGTTAATAAAAAAGTAGTATTGTTCAATAAATTTCTGGTTTGCCTTCTACATGTTTCGTCAATAAATTTCTCACTTGTATAATCTTCCATCCATTTTCATCATCGTTCATACTCTTCAGGCCAGATTTTCTATGCAACATCTATCAAAAGAAACAACACTAGCAGCTAGCGATATATAGGATAGTGTCGAGTGGGGAAGTCGACGTGGGTAACCCTAGCCTATGTTCATCAACATACTGCTTCAGTGCTTCTTCCAGTTTGTAGACCTCCAATTTTCCTTTAGGTAAAATTTGAGTTTGTTTTTTTATTAGGATGTCTGTTCAATTGGGAGCTTGTTTTGTTGATTAATTATGCTTGATTTTGTTTGGGAAACTGAAATCTCTTCTAGGTTGACCACTCACCGCTCGGTGATAATTGATCTCAATCCTCGTGGAGTTTTTCCATTTTTTTTGGACTCGGGATCAAACTGTACGCCAAAGCTCAACCTACCAATGTAATTGTTAGTACCGTCAACTTCAAATTTTAACTGGGGTGCTCTATTGGCAAAGGGCAAGTTTAGCCCGTCTCTAGAGGATTTCTACCTAGAGGAATTCATGTGGCTATGAAAATTTTTGTCCATGGTTCTACATTGACGATACGGGAAGTTGTAAGAGAATATGAGTATAGGCAGCGACCAGAGACTACATCCTATACGTATGTATTTTTTTTTGTCCATAGCAATACCTCTGCGCCAAGAATGTGTGTTGTTTAGATTTTGGCTAGGTTGTTTTCAGAATATTCTATTCCATAAAAGACTTTAGGTTTTAGCATAAGGAGTATTTGTGGGGTTCAGAAACATTTTTTTAATACATAATACTTTCATTTGCATGACTTGATGGAGTTTTTAGTTATTACAAGATATTTCTATGTGGATTTAAGTTACCTTTAGTATAAGATGTTGTATTAGACTTGACTCATACTAATGAAGAATGAAGTTTTTTTTTTTTTTTTTGCCAATTCCAAGCTTAGCCATTTTACCTAGAAAAGTTATTGGTTGAAAGATCTAAAGTTTTTAAAGTTTTCCAAAGGTGTTTACCTCTTTTTTTTAAAGTTTTCGAAAGATCTAAAATAAACCCCTCTTTTTCTAGTCTAGTGTATTTACATGTCTCAACAAAGGTTAACTTCAAGGTATCTGTGTAGTTTCTTTTTTTAGTGCGTTGTATTTGCATGACTCAAAAAGTTTTAAGATATTTGCATGTATTTACATGACTCAAATAATATTTTAGCACTTCTATTCTTTTTTTGGAATAACATTTTTTTAGTTTGTTAAAATATAGATGCGTTTTCGTAGGCCTTTTTGGTCGGGTAGTTTAGATTTTATTAGATTTCTTTTTAAAATACACCATAATTCTAGGTATTGAACCGGACGGGTAAATCTATCTATTTATAAATTTTAAAAAGTAATAGATTTAGTCATTTGGCCATTTTCATAAAGTGGAATAGTTTTGGTCATTTTTTAAAAACCCCACACTATTTTGGTCATTTATCCAATCGACCCAATTTTTTATTTGTATTGTGCAAGCCCAAAGCCCATTGTATAACATTGTCTGAGCATTTTATTTTCATTTGTTTTGATTCCTTTCTAGAAGCCTTCTAAACGGTTATTTAGGGCTTGATTCTAGGCTTGGCAACGGGGTCGGGGCGGGGCGGGGTTCCCCGTCCCCGTGGGGGGAATTTACCCCACCTCCGCCCTTGTCCCTGCCATTTGAAGGCGGAGATGGGGGAACCGGGTCCCCACGGAGATTAATTCCTCATTTTTCTTGTTAATTCCCCACAGGGATTCTCCGTTTAAATTGTACCATTCAAGTTGAAAGTTCACAATTAAATTCAGAATATGAGCACAACACCGCATATGAAATAAACTCCCATCCAATATTAAGTTTTCAGACAGACTATCAATAAGTATATTGACCATGGAGTCATTTGTACTACAAACAGTTATAGATGACAATTTTCGATCAATATTCCGGTCTAACCGACATTTCATTACTTCTTCATGAAGCATCTCAGAAGTGTGTGGAGAAGGAACATATATAAACCTAACATAACACATATATGAAAAACTAAGATTCCAGATATGTACAAATAATTAGAAATAAAATATTCTAAAATGTAATAAATGTACATGATTATTTTGGTTTACAAAACCTAACTATCATCAACAAAATGTGTCGTGACAGCCATATAACCTTTTGTTTGGTGGTTAGAAGTCCACATGTCTGTTGTAAGAGCAATTTTTCCATTGATCGCATTCAACAATGTCATGGTTTTCAACTTATCAGTGTCGTAAATTTTCAAGATCTCCTTCTTTATTGTGTTTTTTGACACCATCTTAAATATGTTGGGTTTTATGCCCTAGAACTCGTAGGTAGTAAATGTATTATTTTGACCGTCATTAATAAATTGTTATTAATTATTATTCAATAAGTGTATAATCCTAAAATCCAATAAACTAACATCCTAGGCTGTATTATGAGTCTTGAACATATGAGAATCAATGTTCAAGATATAGCCTAAGGAGTCTCTAGTATAGGGATAAGGTTGGGTACCTTATCCTAGTGACACTATGGATATAGCTCATTTTGTATTTGATACAAACGCAATGATCTAAGTAACTCCGTTAACTAGTTAGGTTTCTATTTCAATAGGATGACCTAGACAACTTAGTCTTAATTTTGAGTATATTATGAACTCCTGTTCATGAGGGATTGTCTTTTGATTTTGGGTGAGAGTGGCCGGTTTGCCGACTCAATATGCCTACCATTTTGGGGACAAGACCAAGTGGGAAGCTGAGAACATAATTATACAAGATGAATTTCGCTCCTTCCCGACTTTAGGATAAGTAGATGAGTGGTGTTTCCGGGACTTGAACAAAGGGCCCTACCCTCTCGCTAGCCTGAGAGGGGTTTCTGTTTAATGGTTGGACCATAAACGAGTTGTTCATTAGAGGAGCATTGGTACTTAAGAATTTAGAAGTAACCCAAGGGTAAAATGGTAATTTTACTTAGTTGGTATTATGAACATTTGTGAAGGACTAACTTGCTGTTATTGGTCTATATCCGTGGACACAAAAATATATCTACAATGAGAAGAGTGCAGCTGTGGGTCTTTAGTGGAGTGCACCCACAGATAACGAACATTGGTTAATGTGGTTAATGAGTTTAGTCAATTAATCTCATATCGTTAGAGCTTTTGATCTGTAGGTCCATTACGTTCTCTTCTTACTCATAAAGAATATTGAGATAATTAAGTTTTGAATGAAATTTGAAATGTTCAAACTAACTAAGGGAAATAGTATAATGTATAATGATACATTATAATATAAAGTTTATTTTATAAATCAAACTTTATAAATTTAATTTTGGATATGATTCAAAATTAAATTAAATATTTGAAATAGTTCAAATATTAATTTAATATGAATTAGATTTATATTAAAACTATAGGTTAAAATTAATGCGTATTAGATGCACATTAAAACTATAGGTTATGTGAGAGAAATTTATTTAAATATGATTTAAATGAATATATTAATTAAATTAGATTTAATTAAATATTAATTTTATTAATTAGTTATTTTTAATTAATTAATTGATTTAATTCAATAACCAAATTGGTTATGGAGAGGGGGTTACCTGAAACGTGGGATTGATCCCACGTTCACCATTTTTAATCTCCATATTCCTCTTTGGATACCTTTAAAAAAGAATTTAGAAAAGAAGAACGTTGGTTTTTTTTTTCCAGAAAGATTTTGTGCTCTCTCTTTTTTTTTCTCTACCTAAAAGTTTTTTTCCCCAAATTTTATAAGGAAGGTTCCCACAAACCTTTACCTTATTTATTCAGAGTTTGGGGAGGTCTCCTTTTGGTGGTGTTCAAGTTCATCGAAAAAGTATTTTTTTCATTCTGTAATTTATGCTTAACCTAGATAATACAGTATGTTTGATTCTGTATTTTTGTAGTGCATAATTTTCCAATTTCTAAATTATAATTTGAAATTGGTCCTCTGTATTCTTCCGGTGCGCTAGGATGTTTATCCCTGCAATTGGTATCAGAGTCAAGTTTGATAAATTAATTTAGTTTTTGTGAAATTTGCACTGTTTTGGTGGGATTAAGTTGCATTATGAATGTGGTTTGCATCTGAATGTTTACGACAATTATTGTTCATAGATTTACAATTTTTTTGATATGATCAAATGTAAAGACCTCTGCGTTTTTGGGTTTTGTATTGTAAATCAAGTCTATGTAAGTCGGTGTCTAGATCGGGTTCGTTCTGCTGAGAAAAATGACATCAATTTGCCCAAATCGGATGCCTGGAGGCCAAGAAATCGAACTTTTTCTGTACTGTACGGAAGAAAAAAAAAACAAAAAGGCGGCGGCTTGAAGAGGAAGGGCTAACTTCAGCGATAACGTCACACTGACGTCAGCAGTGCCTGGTGGAAGAAGCACGCTGACGTGATGCGTTAGACGGGAGCTGGTGGCTCCTGGCGGCTCGAGCCGGTTTAGTTGTTTTTGGGCTGATTTTCTCCATTTTTGGTCTGGTTCGCGCCTATTTCAGTTTTTTTGGTCTGATTAGCGGTTGGTTAAGATGTTTTTGGTCCGATTTTTGTTGTTTTTGGCATGGTTCGTGGTTTTGGGACCCGTTTTGAAGCGGTTTGAGGGGTTTTGGTCCATTTTTGGAGCGGCGGAAGCTTATTTTGGGATTTTTTTAGCATAAAAATTAATGTAATTTAATGCTTTATATTATTCTAGGGGCCAAATTACCGGTTCATATGATATTTAAATGCTTTATGGATGTTATTTAAATTATTCCTACCCTAGGTTAAGCATATTCATGCATTTTTAATATGTTATAAATGTTATAATGTATGGTTTTAATGCATGATTAATAATTTCATGAATTATTTAATGTATGTTGAAATTATCTCCACTGCAGGGCTGGCCAGACGAACTCCACTACACACTACAGAGTTGGCCGCTGGCGGAATGGCACACGGGCACGACGCACGGCAGCGAGTTGGCGACTGATAGTTGTGATTGACGGACGATGTTGGCGGTTGACGATTGGGGAGTGACTGACTAACTGACTGCCGACTGGGTGTGGGCAGTGGGGGTGGCTGCTGTGCTGAGTGTTTACTACTGCTGTGAGAAAAAGAATGTAATTAAATTTGAGTGATTAGGTTAGGGTTTTTTAGGCTTTTGGGCTTATATTAAATGAAATAAGTATATATATATATATATATATTATTTAGAAAAATGATCGGGGCGGGTATAGCCTCCCTGTACCTGATCGGGGACCCTAAAAAGGTCCCCAGTTTGACCCCATCCCTGGTCAAACTGGGGATTCTCCGACCCGATCGGGTCGGGGCCCGCGGGTTTTTTTTTTGCCAACCCTAACTTGATTCAGTGTGGGTGAGTCTAGCTTTTGCAAGAGTTTTTCTTCCAGATTTTCTTTATATAATGGTTGTATATAAACTACTATGCTTTGATGGTGTCATACATTACAACAAATTAGCCTTTTAATAGCATTTTAGCATAGCATTTCTTATAAAATGCTATAAAAAAAAGAAAAGAAAAGTGGGAATGTTAAAATTAGGAGTGCGAAAAGTCTTCATCCTGAAAATAGCATTATATTTTTTAATCTCTCACTCAAACTTCTCATTCACGCATCTCCATTAGTCTTTCATGTTCTCTCTCCATTAGTTCTTCTTCGCAATTAAAATCTCTAGCCTTTCATCTCCTTGGCTCTCTTCATACTTCACTCTCGTTCTCTCTGTCTTCCCTCCAGTCGCCAAGCTCCATCTATCTCTTTAAGTCGCCTAGCTCCATTTATCTCTCTGAACCGCTAAGCTCCATCTATTGTTGTTTTCTTTCAGTCTTATCTTCCATCCTCCCCAACCCGTTCGAGCATAACTATGCCTTTGGCTCCAAAATTTTAACTTTCTCTATCAGTCGACTGCTTTATACACTGATTCAAGCATCTTTCAAAATTGTGCATCGATTCAAGCAATTCGTGAGGTAAATCGATTTTCATTATTTTGCATCATTTTCCTTTGTCTCAATCTTCCTCTTTTTTGTTGTTAATTGGCATTTTAAAGTTGTAATCTCCACATTTCTAGGTTTGATTCTTAATTTCTTCATCTTAGAACTCTAAAAACATTGAGTATATGAATGTATTACAGATACTATTATATAAGAATATTATTAAGTTGTTTTGTCTTAGGTTATTTGATGTGCGTGGAAAACCTTTTATTGTTCTTTGGCTATTTTTCTGATTTCTTATTGTCCCATGAACTCTGGTTTATAGTAACAGACTCTTATCTTGTGGTTTGTTGATTGGATATTCATATTACTTTGACAATATATTGTGAAACAGAAGTGTTTCTACTTTGTTTTCTAATTATTCTTATTGGGTTTTACTAAGTGCAGAGATTGAAACCTAACACATTTTTAGGTCGTAGAAGGTTTCATTGTGTAGGCCCTCGCAATTCTAAGACAATATCCATTGTTGGCATTTGATTTAATGGTTTTATATTTATTAAATTTAACCTACTTTTGAGTCATGTCGAAGACCGTTATGTTGTTTTCAGAAATATACTTGTCAAAGGATTCTAAGATGGAGTCCAACGACTATATGATTGTTACTAAGGTAAGTTTTAATCGGTTATGACTAATATTATAGGATCGAATCTCAATGCGGAAAGCGCGTGAACGCCGGTGCCATTGTAATTCGATTTGGAAAACCATAAAAATAGAGAACAATAACAAACATAAATTTTGCAGCATGCTTTTTACAGAAAATTTAGGAGGAAAAGTAGATACCTTTGAAGACAACCTCTTCAATTATTTTCCTAATCCACGTTGTGATCATGATCTCAATAATTCAACTTCAGATTCGAACAGAACACCACCAAAGGGTCTTTCCCGCTATTCTCCAGTAAGGATCGGGTTATGTGGGAATCGTTTTGAAATCTCAGGGAAGTAGAAGTTACAAAGAAAAAAACTTTTCTCTTTATCTGTAAGTTGAGAATTAAGAGAATGAGAGAGAGTGAGAGAGAGCATTTGTTAAAAAACAGAACTCCTTTGTCCAACCATGTTATTCACCAAAAAAATGACAGAGAGGGGGGAAGTAATTGAGATTACATTTTGATTTTCTATTTAGTGAAGTGTTTCTGCCGAAAATTTGGGATTTTCAATTAAATTAATTTGCAGAAATTCTCTCAAGAACACCAAAGCTTCTAACTCTATCAAGTCCTTTATCCCTTCAAATCATAACGTTTTGGATCCCATAATCCGTTCTAAGGCCAAAGATTAGTAGGAAAGACTTTAGCGGTTGTCCACGAAATGTTCGTGATAAAAAACATCAACCAGAGTGTTTCAATTTTGAGCTACAAAAGTAATTTTCTAAAACTTTATTTTTTAGTTTTTAGAACGAGCAGGTTTAATTTTCAAAATTGATGTAATTAGACTGTTTAAGATCCAAATCGCTTCCACATACGTGTTCTTAGCTCTTACATGAGATACAAAAACATTTACAAAATTCACTCTACTAAACATGAACCTTGTGGTCGCGATTGGTTGGTTGCATGTTTGTCTCATGTGTCTGACATTCCCACACCTACCACATTTTGGCGATGGACGATGTTCTTCAGTAGATGGAATCTTTTGTACTCTTAGTCGTCCAACTTGAGCAACTCTTCTTGGTGGAAGGATTTTTGTCTCAATGTACCCTGGTGGTTTTCCACTTAGAAATGTGTCTGAGTGGAATCACAAGCTTTACATGTGCATTCATAAGGGACTTGACACTATAAATTTGACTACAAAGACTATGTGCGGGTATGTTGTGTTCTCTAGCTGCCACAATAACATGAGAACATGGAATCTGAAGGTAGTGGAACTCCTTGCACGTGCACTCATGTGTGAAGGTTAACAATACCATCCAACTGATTACCGCTCACATGAACACTATCAATTGGCTCGACCTGATATCGTCTACCCTTGACACATTCCCATGCCAAATGATTCTCACAATAATTCGAGTGTGTTAAAGTTCACGATGCCCAATAGTTCTTGCATTCGTAAAACCACATTTGGATGATGCCTCTTACATTCTCAAGTGAGCAAGTTATAGGCAACATTCATGTTTCTTTGGTTATTGCATTGAAATACTCTGCATTATAAGAGGTGATGTTGTCATACCGTCTTTCTATCTAACGAACGTGTGCCCATCTTTCAATCTCAACTTGCTCCAAATAACTGCTGACAGGGCAACCTCAAAAGCTAAGAAGTTCATCCCAATATGATTGAAACCTTCACCATGTGGAATGCTTTAGATGCATGCTTGTACACATCAACTATTGTACGTCTTTGAAATTTGTGATAGATTCTTCTCTAGGTGGTACATGCAAAGAGCATGAAATATTGTAGGGAATATTGCATTGGCAACATCAAATATGGAGATCATACGATAAAAAACAATAACCAAATTATGAGACTCTCCAATTGCAGCCTCAAATTCATCATGAACTATTTCCATGCTCGATTAGTCCTGCTATCCACAATTGCATATGCTAATAGATACTTGATTGTTACCATCCATAGAAACACCAACCAACATGATTTCTTTGTACTTACCTTTCAAATGGGCTCCATCAACAATAATTATTGGCAAGCAACTTGCAAAACCTCTAATACAAGGCCCTAATGCCATGAATATGTACTTAAAATAAACAAAAATTTCAAACTCTATCTTAAATATATAATATTTGGATTTTCAAGCTTCAAAGCTTAACCTTAAGCATGGAGATGGGCATACGAGTGTTCTAGAGTACCCCTAGCAAGAGCATACACTATTTCTCTTGCTCGCCATGCTTTATCATAACTGATGTTTACATCATACTTTTACCTCATGTCCTGAATAATGTCTCGAGGTTTATATACATGACCTACACTTGTAAACTTATTTTTAATTATTTGTCCAAAAACCAATGCACTTGCTTACCTATGATCATGATTTAAAATCTGTATGGAGCATGTGTGCACACTTACATAATTTGTGATCTTAAATATACCACAACCTTGGAACTTGACTGCACGAAGATTCCACTTACAAGTTTCATTAATACATCGAATAGTATACAAACTCTCGCTTGTCTCATTGTACTGATGATCCAACTTATGAAGGACCACACTCTGCTGTAGTTGGACTTGGGCTTGTCTCATTCTCCATTATAGACTAATTCACTTGCTGACATTGCACTTGTGTATTTGATGTCGGTACAAGGTTTGTTATTGCCTCATTTTATAAACTAGTCTCATTTTCAATATTTACATTTTCATAATGAATTTGCTCTATTTGAGTCCCATGCATCATTTCGACCCTATTGATGTTCGGTATCATATTGTCTTACAAAAGATTTTCATGGGTTAGTGTTGTCATTGTCTAAAGATAGCATTGATGGGAAAGTGCTTTCATACAATGGAATATCGTCCTGCTCTTGTCCGAAATGGAATGATTCTCTATTTTGTATGTCCACATTCTCATGTTCATGAATCACATTATTGGATCCCATATTTTCGTTTTATTGATGCTTTCTTTTAATCGTTATGAATAGTTGAACTCTCGAAAGATCATCGTGAAAAAGGAGAAGACGAACATCTCCATCATTCCTTATGTATTGTGGAAGGAAGAAAGCACTTGAAAAATGCTTTGTTTGCACTTAATTTAGGGGTGTTTTGATTAGATTTAATGTGTTTGCTAGTGATTTTCAGGTAATTATGAAGGAAATAAGTGTTGCGAGTCGAAAAGAATCAAATAGAGCCAAAATCGCAAGAAAATGTGAAAAAAAGAAGAAAACTAAAAAACAGGGCAGCGTTGGCGTTACCCTGGCACAAAAACTCGATAGGAGGTTAAATTGGTGAATCACAGTGCTGCGTTGTGAGAGACACTGCACTTACATCACAGGGCCAACTTTCCTAATTTGAAAAGTTATGCAATTTTGAAAGCAACTTGGTGATCCAGAATTCAATTTTTATATATTTGGGGGGTTCATCAACAACCTCAAGCACGAAATTACAGAGCCTAAAAGTGGAGAGTTTGCCCTAAGAAAGCTAGAGAGTGTGAGGAAATATTTTTAAAGGTCATTCAAGATTCCGAGGAGCTGACCGGGGCGAGATTGATGAGCTCCATCAAGGGCAAAATCACTATAATAGTAGCTTTTCTCTAATTCTTTTAAATTTTCTTTATCTCTATGCTTGCAAATTTGTATGAGAATATGTATTTGAGAGCCATGAGTGGCTAAACTCTTTAGTTTTATGGTGTTGGTGAATTTAATTATGAACTTGAGTTGATTGTTTTGTATTTTCATGGATGTTGTGTAATAATATGTTCTTCAATTTTAGCATCCTTATATTCTTGTTGATTGGCCATCAATGCATGTTAGGTTTGATATATAATTAAGAGATTGTATGTTTAACCGAAACTCTAATATTGAATATTTGTTAATTTATCATGAGAATAATTAAGTTAATAAAGAAAGTTGCTAATGGCGTTGCTTAATGTCATGTTTTTTAATTGATTTCCAGAAATTAATAATCACTTAAGTTGCATGAGACAAAATTATTTTTTAGAGGGGCTTCATAATCCAACTTATACATCACCCTCATTTGGATGTCGAAATCTGACGAACTAACATTTGTAATTCCATATATGTGTTCTTTCAATTCTTCGTACTTCAAGGTGATGGGCATGATAATCCCTGTTAAATCACCCCAACATAACAACTTTCGTTCTCATCCCAGTTACCTCCATATCAAATGAGTAAGCATTTCTCAAATGATTGTCAAAATGAAACAAATAGGTTAAACATGCCCTTAAAAAACAACAAAATAAGGAAACCTTGTTGCGTTCTATAACTCTCACTCTCTCACTCTCGCTCTCTCGAAATCTCAGTTTCTCGCTCTACTCTTTCAATATGCATACAGTTCAATACACACTCTCTCTCACTATGATTCTCGCTCATGTTTTAAATGTCTACACAACTATCAGTATCATAACTCTTAGGTTATAGCTAAATATTATATTACATTGGACCACACACAAAAAATAACAGAACAACATTTCAAAATAATTCAAATACTACTATATAAATTGTTTAGAAGTTACGTTGAATACTAATAAATCATTTTTGGTACGTGCCTAATTGTAAAACAAGAAAAGATTTGATGATTGCTTGAACTTGGATAAAAACACCATTGAGTACACCATTGAAGTGAAACAAAAAATTTCAAGTTCAAATAAACAGTTGCCTAAATACTTAAATAGTTAGAATGTTAGGTTTGAATTGATTTGAAGGTTGGCAGTTGATTTGACAATTTTTTTGGGTTTTGCTGCATAAACTAGTGTGTATGTATATTGAAAATTCATCATCATATAAGATAAACCTAAAATAGGAAAAGAGGGTAACAACAACATCAAAAAACCAATAGTGAGACCCCATATCAAAGAGCGAGAGTAGGTTGGACAACACGGTAATTATAACGGTCAATGACGTTAATAGAAGGACATTTAGCATTAATTTTAAAAGTGGGGGCAATTTTCATTTTGGGCTAAGAAATAGGGGCATTTGTACAATTAATCTAGACTATTTGTCATTAGCTGACAGGGGTGTGCAAAAATTGGACCAAACCGACGAACTGGACCGAACCAAACCAAATAGGAAAGGATTTGATCTTGCTTAGGATTAGGAAAATCTCATATCCTAATCCTAGTAGGTTTAAGATAAATCCTAGATCAAATCCCCTGTAAATACACCATGGCTCCATCAAAGGAAACTAAAAACTTCTGACTTCTTCCCTCTTCTATAATTCTCTTACTAACTTAGGCATCAGAGCCATTTTTCTTTGTTTTGCAGGTCCTCTCTTCCCTAAATTACAAATTCAATTGATGATGTCACGTGAGGATCATGTGCGTTTCCCATGTCCCAAATTTTGCATCAATAGTTATATTAAACATTAAATTTAATTTTTGCTTAATAGGTATTATTAGACATTCTTTTAAAATTAGCGTATTAATTAGCTGTAAAAATTTAAAATTTAAGGTTCAAATAGACACAATTTTTTTTGTCTTATAAAACTGTTACTTTTTAAACCTTTTTAATATTGATGAGATCTATGATAAACAAAATGGGGGTAATTTATAGATTATTTATTAGACATTTTTAAGAGACCTAGAGTCAAAATTGAAAGTATAGGTTTATCAGTCAATTTTCAAATTTTAGAGACTAAACTGATTGATTTTAGAGTCAATTTTCAAAATATTCATATAAATATAATTTTAAATTGATTTTTTCTATACTATTTATATTAAGGAATACTAATTACAAAATTATTATAGAATTGACATTCATAGAATTATTCACCTAGATTCATAAGCAAAAAAATCATTCAATCAATTTTTGTAAAATAATTTTATAAATATCTAAAAATATTTGTATATTATATATATGAAAAAAATCAAAATGAAATTAGGTTTTTCTAACCTATTTCAAATGTACTAAAATTAAATATTATATATATATATATATTTTAAAATAAAATATATAATTATATTTTTAAAAAAGAGTATAAATATATGTAGTGAATTAATTCTACTAGGTAATAAAATTAAATTAACATCTAAATATATGTATTAAGGGAAAAAAATAAACTAAATTTACCATACACAAGGCTCAAATCCTGATCTAATGGATGTTAACATGACCTCAAAACCACTAGAACATCATATATTTTTTGATATTTTGTGGGAAAATGTTATATTTAATAAATAAATAAATACATTTTTTATATTTAATGAAAAAATATATAGAAATATAAAACATCACCCGTTGAGGGGAGCACGTGTCCCCTGGCCCATTCATAGATCTGCCCCTGAGAATACGATTTTTAGTCTCTTTCATTCATCTATGCTTTATCTCATTTCTATCATGAGCAACTAATTCTTTAATGGGTTGAGGAGGTTCAACTTACATTTTCATTCAGTTTTGCATAAGTTAAAAATTGATCTTGTTTAATATATGCTTAAAACATTGCTTGAATCATATTGAGAAATAGGTTTGAGTTGAAATAATTAACTGGTTGAGAGAGTAAGTGCTTGTAGATTGCATTGAACAAGGAATGAAGTAGCTTTAGAGATAAAGTAAACTTTTCCTTTGAAATTAACTCAATCACCCATCCTAGAAATAGGATATTGTGGATTTGAAACACCTAGAGGCGAGTTCTTCATTTGAAGAGTTAATGACAAGAACACATAACTTATGCATAACTTAGGAAAATGTTAGTAACCCTTTTTAACCCTGTTTTTCTCCATTGACTTTTCCTTCAATTCACCGGATACTACTTGACTAAAGATTACATCTTACTACCATCATCCACCAACATAACTACATTTCTACGCATCATTCCACATTCAACGCCACATCATTTCATCCATTCTCACATATTCTGCTCATTGTTACCATCATCTGTAAACTCATGTTACTTAGTTGTATCTCACGCATTGAATATACTTACTGCCTCGAGATCATTCATTTAATTTAAGAACACAATTAGAATAAGTCCCTACATTTGATCCTAGACTCACCAGGACTTTATTAGGACTTACACTTGGGTATTAATAAATAAAACACTGCGTTCAAAATAGATCATTCAACATTTCCATTAAGTCACGACATAGAATCACATTTAATTTTCCAATCGTTTTCAACGCAACAACTGCCATGCGAGCCAATTGCAAAACTAACGACTTCGACCTAGCGAACTCCCGACAAAAGTGTGACCCTTGGCAAAATCCGAGCAAATTCGACTGTGAAAGATTTACTGGCGATGTGTTGTATGAGATTAAGGGGTGGGGGTTTCAATCAGGCTAACATCCACCCACTAACTCCATGGCTTGACTTAGAAGAACCCCTTATTTTTTGTTGCCAATTTTCATAAACGTCTCAAATTTGTTCTATTTTGATTGAGTGTTATTGGGGTTTTGGGCCATTAATTGTAGATCATGATAGGAATGGTCACTGGGATCGTTGGATGGTGGGGGTGGTCATGCCCATGGAGGAGGGATCCTAATTTTGGTATACAGCAAACTGGAGAACATTGCAAATATGTTCGATGTTCCAATTGGAGTAGAGTGACATTTGTTGTTACATGAGCAGTACAAGGTATATACAACAAATTGAAGGTATACTATAAATTTCTATGGCAGTGACTCAGCTTTTGGTGTACAACATAATATAGTACATATATTTTTTAGTACAAATAGTAGCATGACGTAATCTGATTAAAATTGTAGTTATTAGGTACAAGGTATTTGTATGGTGTTGAGGGTAAATTAAACCTAACAAAGATTTTAACTAATTTTAGTATAAGTATTTATATGGAAAAATGTGAGGAAACTTTTAACTTGTATTTTAGTAAAAGTACACGAAGTTTCCAATGTAAGAATGGATAACTCTCAAATGTTCAGGTTATTGTATATGTGGTGGATATTAAGAAGCCTTAAAAGGGGGGAGACGGAAAGGGTAATATTTTTAAGAGAATTTTAAATGCTTTAAAGTATAAGGTATTTGTGAAGCATAAAACTTGAATGAAAAAGTGGGTGGGTTTGTATTCTAGATTTTAGATGGGGAAGTGTGTTGAATGGATGAACACAATCGATTTTTTTTAATGCATTGTATTTTCTCTCTCTTGATTTCATAAATTAATAGTTGGATAGAAAGTGTTTTATTAGAAACTATGTAATTAGTTGGATGAAAAAGAGGTGATAGTGTTGGGATAAACACTATTTAATGTGGATCAATTATCCCCTCTTGTGCGAACTTAATAGGATATTAATCAATTAGAAATAATAATAATTATCGAGCAATGGACACAAGCAATTTTAACGTAGAAAAACTTCCTCGATGTGAGGAGTAAAAAACCATGTACTGAAGTAAAAAACTCCACTATAATCAATAATGGGTACAAATGAGTTCTCCTTAGTCACAACTAGAGCCATACACAATATATATCTCAAGATTTACAATCTTGGCAAACAACAATAATGAAGAATAAATAAGAAAGATCTCATTATGAAAGTCAAACAACTGTTTAAATACTTGTAACACCTGATCTTTAATTTTCAAGGTATAAATCCATATTTTCCTTGAATGACCATCAATAGACGTCATAAAATATGACGCACCTCCAAGTGTTTTAGTTTTCATAGGACCACACACATCAGAATGTACCAAGTCTAGTACATTTGGTGTCTTTGAATGCTGAGATGACTTAAAAGTAAATCTTGTCTGCTTTCCTGCCAAACAATGAGGACACCTTTTTAGGGGTGCATTCTTTATATCAGGAAGATGATTTTTCTTGACTAATATCTTCAAACCCTTTTCACTCATGTGACTGAGTGTTTTATGTCAAACCTCAACACTCGCTTCATCATCCATTGTATTTATATCACAATCAGTGATCTTAGCTTCCATATAATACAATAAGGAATATTTTTCTCCCTTAGCTATCACCATAGGGCCTTTAGTAAGCTTCCATTTACCATTACAGAATGTATTGCAGAAACATTCATCATCAAGCTTACCTGTGGAATTAAATTCATGCGAACATCAGGAATGTGTTTCACATTCTTCAAAATCAACTTAGAACCATTCTTGTTCTGCAAGTGTACATCTCCGATGCCAACTGCTTTAGCTGATTCGTCATTACCCATCCTAATACTGTCAAAATCACCAGGTGTATAGGATGCAAAGAAATCCCTCTTTGATGTAGCATGAATTGAGGCGCCACTATCATTCACCTAACTGCTCTATTGTGTAGAAAGATTTAAAACATCACCATTGAATAAGATGTAAAGAATTTCAATGGCTACAGTGATTGTGTCTGCATCACTGTCATCATCATCATTCTTCTTATCCTTACCTTTATCATTTTTATTTTCTCTTTTAAATTTCTGACAATGCTTTTTTATATGCCCTTTCACATGACAATAATGGCAGTCCACATTTGCAAACCGACCACTTTTACTTTTGCTACTTATGGCTTTACCCGTCGGACCTTTACTCTTATTTCTCCTCCTTCTTTGAGTAATGAGAACTTTTGACTGTGAAGAAGAGCCCTGTAACTTTCTTCTCATCTCCTCGTTCAACACACTGCTTTTTACTAAGTCCATACTCAATACTCCATTTGGGGTTGAGTTCGATAAGAAAGTTCTAAATGTCTCCCACGAGTCTGATAATGTACCAAGGACCCACAACCCATGTATCTCATCCTCAAACTTGATATTCATTCTAGATAACTGATTAATGATACCTTGGAATGTATTCAAGTGATCTAACATGGGTGTTCCATCTTGGTACTTCAACGTCATCATTTGTTTGATCAGAAACATTTTATTATTGCAAGTTTTAGGGGCACATAGCGACTCAAGCTTGTTCCACACAGTTCGTGCATGAGTTTCTTCACCAATATGGTTTAGAAAATTATCTTCTACCCAAAGTCTCTTAATCCCACACTCTTTCCTATGACATAATTCTCATTCCTTTTCCGTTTTATTGTCGGGCTTCTCTTCAGAAAAAATTGGAAGATGCAAATCATTCACATATAAAATATCTTCCATTTTTCTTTTCCAAACTTGATAATTTGACCTTTTAAGGGTAACCATCTTAGCTGAACTAGTATCCATATTCAACACAAGGAAAACCCAATTGATTTAACCAACACTCTGATACCACTTTGTTGGGATAAACACTATTTAATGTGGATCAATTATCCCTTCTTGTGCGAACTTCATAGGATATTAATCAACTAGAAATAATTATAATTATCAAGCAATGGACACAAGCAATTTTAACGTGGAAAAACCTCCTCGATGTGAGGAGTAAAAAACCACGGACCGAAATAAAAAACTCTACTATAATCAATAATGGGTACAAACGAGTTCTCCCTAGTCACAACTAGAGGCATACACAATATATATCTCAAGATTTACAATCTTGGCAACAAACGACACCAATAATGAAGAATAAATAAGAAAGATCTCACTATGAGAGTCAAATAACTATCTACTGAAATCTGATCGAGAACACGCTGTCAAAATTTCAGATCGACCGGACCACAGATTGATCCCCAAATGGCTAAAACAGGTTGTTGGTCGGAATGAGGTTTCTTTAAAGTTTACTGCCATTTTTCTTCTCTCGACTTGCGTGCATCTTTAGTGACCGGCAACTGCTGGGTTTTAAAAAAATAAAACTTAACCTACTTAGCCCAAGTTTGGGCCTTATTGGGCCTTTCACTTAATTGTGAAATAACCCAACAGATAGAACTAATGCTTAGTTGATTTTACGAGGGTTATTATCTGTTGTTCTATTTGCAAAAACATATTAATTTGCATACTATGTAATTCGTGTCTCAACATGAAGTTTATTTTTTTAAAAAAAAGAAGAAACTGTTGAATGATAAATTTTGGACCAATCGCAAATTGTCACGTCATTTATCAAATTAATGATGAAATTACAAATAATTAAATTTGAGACTAATTAAAAGTTGACATGTGTCCCAAATTGAAGTTGAAGACATAAGTTGGCAAATCTCGATGATGTCATGTGTTTTCATCGTGACCGTTGGATTAAGGAAAATAATTTGATCCAGTTTTACGTTATTATTTGGGTTTAAGTCCAATTGAGCCCAAAAATTGGCTTAATTTGGCCTAAAGGCCACCCAAGCCCAAGATCCAATTGAAGGGATTGAATTCCGGCGGAAGCGTGTGATCGCTTGTGATTTCAATTTTAAATTACATATTATAAGAAAAACAGAGAAACATAACAAAGGAGTAGGATAAACATTTACATAATTAGGCTTGCTGAGAAAAGGAGGATTAAAGGAAACAAAAAACTTACCCTGGTAGTTTTCCTTTAACTTCACGAAACTCTCATTAAAAAACACAAACACCGCCACGTAGTGACCTTGCTATTCTCCAGCAAGAAATGTCTCCTTTTAGTTTTGGATGAAGAAATCTTTGAGAGAATGATGCAGAGCAATAATTTTCAAGAGTGAGCTTTTTCACTGTCTTTTTCTCTAAAAAAACAAAATTTGTGTTTAAAATGCAGATTAAAGAGAGAGTGAGGTGGGAGTTACTCTAACTCTACACTTCCCGTAAAAATGAGGAACTCCCCAGTAATAGAGAGTTAATTGATTATGTATTAAAATAATTAATTAATATATCAATATAAAAAAAATTAAATAACCATTAATTAATTAACTATATATTATGCATATGAATCACATTAAATGCATATCCCTCTTTTTAACCTATTATTTTGATATGAATCATATTCACATTATTAATTAATCTATAGTATTTATATGAATCTCATTCATATAAATAATATTTAAATCTTATTTAAATATTTATCTATCACATAATATATAGTTTTAATTATAAATCATATTTATTTTCTCAAAAAAAAATTATCAATCTTATTTATGATTAACTATATATTATAATGTATCTATATACATTATATCTTTATATAAATAACTCTTTTATTTCCCTCAAATGATTTGAATAATTCAAATTATTCAAAAACAATTATTCATTGTTTTATCCTTACCAAGCTAGCAAGGGGACCTTATGGACCTACAGATTAGAAGCTCCAATGATTTAAGACTAACTAATTAAACTCTTTAATTAATTAACCAACATTCATTAACTTTCGGTCACTCCACCAAAGACCGACAACTGCATTCTTCCCACTGTAGATATATTTCTATGTCCATGGATTTAATAAATCAACAAGTCGACCCTTCACAAATTGCTCGTAACCACAACTTGGTCAAATTACCATTTTACTACTGTGTTACCTCTAACTCCTTAAGCACCATTGATCCCTCTAATGAACAATTTAGTCATAGACCAACTATGAGCTAGATCCCTCTCTGGCTAGTGAGAGGGTGAGGCGCTTCATTGTTTAAGACCTGGTATTAGCTCTTAAGGGAGCAATTCATAAGATGCAAATTCTATCTTATACAGTTGAGTTCCCAGCTACCTACTTGGATGGTCCCCAAAATGGTAGGCTTATTGAGTTGGTGAACTTGGCGACTCTCACCCATACAAATAAAAGGATTGCCCTCACAAGCAGGAGTTCACAACTGACTTAGGATTAAGGTCGATCACCTATGATCATCCTAGTGAAATGTAAGTCTCATCAAGCAATGATGTTATAACAATAGACTAACCATTTCGTGGTCCAGTCTTATACATGTCTCACATGTATAGGATACCTTCACTCACATGTCCTCACATGAACGTTTAGGATCGAAACGTTTGTGATGCTTTACAACACTTGTAACAATCATAAAGTGGGTCGTATCTATAGTGTTACCAAGATAAGGTACCCGACCTTATCCATCTACTACAAACCATTTAAGTTATCACTTAAACACGATCCACTTGTATGTCTCCACATACGTGTTTAAGTTACAACTAATAACCTAGGATCTAAGTTTATTGGTTTTGGGTTAATGCAATTAAATGTCAAATAAAATAACTGTTATTTTATTAAATAAATAATTTGTTTGTACAATACAAGTTTACAAACTACAAGACCACAAGATTTAGGGCATCAACCTCAACACCAATTAATTGGGTCCAAGGGCTAGGTCTATAGACCAACTAAGCCCAAGCCCATAGACTCCACCAAAGAACTTTATAAATAGAGGAGTTCTCTTCATTTGAGGGTTCAAAAAATTCACACTTCAAAGAACCTAGAGAGAATTCTCCGTACAATAAGAAGATTCCCTAACTCTTGAAGCTGAATCACACTCGAAGATACAACTTCAAGAACACCACGCGTTTCGCTTCCATACATCAAGCGTACGCATTCAATTGAGAGAGAATCAGATGATCAATTACTAGAGATCGAACCACATAGACATCAAATCTACACAAACTCAAGTTCAACTCCACGAAATATGTTTCTCCAAAAACCTCGTCTGAACAAATTGGCACGTCCAATGGGACATTTCTACCTCTCATCTCTCTCTCAACAATCAAATCAAGCAATGGCCTCCAAAAAAGTTGTGTCCAACACTCCTAATGCAAGTGATGCCTACACAGAACCCACTGTAGTTGTTTAAAAGAGATTGATAGCATAAATAAACTGTTATTGAACTCCAATTCCATGTCTCTCTCATGAACTATAGTTTTAATATGAATCACATTCACACTAATTTTACTATAAAGTTTTAATATGAATGATTAAAATATTGTTTTTTCTCTTAATATATAGTTTAATCATAAATCGTATTTATGATGACTATAATATATCATCATATATTATACTCTATATTAATCTGTATTAATATCTAATTCCCTGAAATAATTTGAACAATTCAAATTATTCAAGAATAATTGAACCTTGTTTTATCCTTAGTGATAGGGGTATTCGTGGGTTGGGTGTAGGGATATTTTAGGCCCAACCCTATGCTTCGGGTTGTGTATTCCTCTAACCCAAACTAACCTTTATTAACTTATGAACCCAAACCAAACCAACCCAGAAAAATTGGGTTGGATTGGTTCGGTTCCATCGGTTCTCTTTCAAGTCATGATATGTGAGAAGTAAAATATACTCCTCTATTGATGTATGTTAAAGTCCAAGAGATGATTTTATTTCTTTAATCATAATCTCATATAGAAAAGGTTAAATAACCTAATAATGTTTGAAGAAAACATATATAAGATCAAAATAAAATAAGATTCACCCATCAAAATGCTAAAACATAAGTAAGATTCTACAATAACAAGGTCCAAAATCTACAAGAACGAGTCTCCAAAATCAACAAGAAAGACATAATGTCTAAAAAATTCATAATAAAAACTACAATGCCTTCAATGTTAGACATATTTTTAAATAAAATATGTATAATTAATATGTGGGCTATGTATGTGGATTATTATTTTATCACATTGGGTTATTTTATTAGATTGAGCCCTATTATGTGATCTAATTAATTAAGGCCCTAGGAATCCTAATTGAGTATGGACTTAATGGGTAGAAGCCTATTCCTAGATTGATTAGGGTTTAATGGGAACCCTAATTGAACTAGTATATAAAGAGACCTTAGGGCTATGGTCTCCAAAACACACCAAAACAACAAGCACTTAGTCTTTCTTTAATCTCATCTAGAGAGAGATCCCACTAAGGCATTCAGAGTTTTGGTTGAGGAAGACAATAGTCTATTATCATCATAAAGTTATCTTCAATCTTTCAATGGAATTCGGTATGTTATTTATTCTTGACAATTTAGCATGAATGATCCTAGGGTTAATCTATATAATATAGATTGAAAGTAATTATGCTAACAAGTGGTATCAGAGCCTTAATTTCATGTTGAATTGTTGGTTTACATTTGTTTATCTATTGATACTATGGTTCAATTTCATCAAAGCATGAAATTTAATTTGTGCAACAAAGCCAATTTGATTAAAGCATAGTGCGGCAAAATCAATTTGTTTCAAGTTAGTTAAATAATTTAAGTTTTTTTTAAGAAGAAACAATAAGTAGTGGTGCACTAGTTTTTTTTTTTTATACTGGAACACAAAGCCGAAATTCTATTCACAAGTTGGCCAAGTACGAACTCTGGTAATTGGCGGTGATATTTGTGTTTGTTCTGCCGATGCTTGTGAAATAGCTTAATTAAACAGATTTAATTTGGAATTGGTTGATAAGTATGTGAATATCGAATCTAAATATTTTGATTGATTATTCTATGAATCTGATTTAAGTCTAAATTGATTGATCATATTGTGGTTTCAAGTTTAATTGATCTTGTTGTGGATTTAGATATAAATTCGATTGATATTTTAAATTGATAATTTGGTGATTTAAATTTAAATCTTATCGATAATTTGGTATTTAAATTTAAATTTTATCGATAATTTGGAGATTTGAATTTAAAATTAATTGATAAATTTTGGTGATCTTTCTTTCATTATGTATAATAATATATTTAAGAATATTATATTATTGTGTCTTATATTTTGGATTGAATTGGTCAAAATAATATGTTTCCAAAGTATCCTCTGTTATCTAGATTAATTTAATTCTAAAATATAAAATGTGCATATTCATTAATTTATGCGGATGATTATCGGCCCAAAGGAAGATAATTATTTGGCCAAATTATGGGTATGCATGTGGTAATGAGTATGTGACAATTATAAGGATTGCTCATGTGAAAAGTAGTCAGTCCAAAGAAAGGCTATTTTTTGACCGAGTTTATTGTCAATACTTTGATTACTACGTTGAGAGTACAATTTACAGTTGGTGTTTTTGCCCAAAGGCTAGACATCAATGTTGTGCTAGGTATCTCGTTAAAGGGGCCCACCATATATGTGAATTTATTTTGTCATATTTTATTTTATGACATATCGTATTAATTGTGAGTATATGCTTTATTTAGTTGTTCCTTGTTACAGTTGGTCTTTCGCAAATATCTGGAAATCTTAGTTCAATCCCTAAGTTGAATGGATCGAACTTCAAGATTTGGAAGGAAAGCCTAGAGATAATTCTCGGGTGTATGGATCTGGACCTTGCATTAAGGATCGATAAACCTACTTCTACTGAGGAACAGCCGAATACGGCTAATATTGAGAAGTGGGAACGGTCAAATCGCATGTGTTTGATGATCATTAGACACTCCATTCCGGAGTCTTTTTGAGGTTCTATAACGGAAAGTGAAAATGCCAATAAGTTTCTTGCCCAAATTGAGAAATACTTTGCTAAGAATGAAAAAGGGGAAGCAAGTAGTGTTTTGACTTCTTTAACTTCCATGAGGTATAAGGGCAATGGGAACATAAGAGAGTACATTATGGAAATGTCCAATCTTGCAGGTAAATTGAAGGCACTAGATATCGAGATAAATGAAAATTTACTCGTACATTTGGTACTTATCTCTCTTCCTGCACAATTCACTCAAGATAAGTTATAATACTCAGAAGGATAAGTGGAGTATTAATGAGCTTATCTCACAATGTGTGCAAGAAGAAGATAGGATTAAGAGAGAAAGGACAGAAAGTGCTCATTTGGCAACTGACTCTCGTGATAAGAAGAAAAGGAAATCTATGGGTGCTGCAGAAGGGACATCTCAGCAGAATAAAAGTAAGAAATAGGCTACTGAACATCCTTGTTTTTTCTGCAAAAAGGAAGGTCACTTCAAGAAAGATTGTCCTAAATACGCCAAGTGGCGTGTAAAGAAGGGTAAACTTCTTACTCTAGTTTATTCTGGAGTTAATTTAGCTTATGTACCTACAAATACTTGGTGGGTAGATTATGGTGCTACTACTCACATAAGTATATCTATGCAGGGTTACCTGTGGAGCCGGCCGCCAAGTGATGCTGAAAGATTCATCTATGTGGGCGATGGCAAAGCAGTTCAAGTTGAAGCTATTGGGAATTTTAGATTACTTTTAAAAACTGGATGCTATTTGGATTTGAATGAGACTTTTGTTGTACCGTCATTTAGATGGAATTTAGTTTCTATTTCTAGTTTGGACAAGTTTGGTTTTTCTTGTTCATTTGGAAATAATAAAGTTAGTCTTTTTCAAAATTCCAAGCTTGTTGGTACTGGTTCTTTAATCGATAATCTATATATGCTTGATTCTCTTGCTTCATTTAATAAAATCGTGTTATCTAATTCATGTGGTACAAAGCGTAAATTAAATGAGAATTCTGCTGGGTTATGGCACAAGCGTTTAGGTCACATCTCTAAACAGAGAATTCAGGGACTTGTGTCAGATCGAATTCTTGATTCCCTTGATTTAAATAACTTTGAAGTTTGTGTGGAATGTATTAAGGGAAAACAGACAAACATAAGAAAATTAGGTACCAACAGATGCTTAGATGTCTTAGAACTAATACATACAGACATTTGTGGTCCATTCCCTACAGCTTCTTGGAATGGACAACAATATTTTATTACGTTCATAGACGACTATTCAAGATATGGGTACCTATATTTAATTCATGAGAAGTCTCAATCTTTGGATGTTTTCAAGTCTTTCAAAGGTGAAGTTGAACTTCAACTTGGAAAGAAAATTAAGGCTGTTAAGTCTGATCGTGGTGGTGAATATTACGGCAGATATGATGGATCAGGAGAACAACGTCCAGGGCCCTTTGCCAAATACCTAGAGGAATGTGCAATCGTCCCGCGATACACTATGCCGGGCAAACCCAGCATGAATGGTGTGGCGGAAAGGCGAAATAAAACACTTAAGGACATGGTGAGAAGCATGATCAGTCATTCTTCTTTACCAGAATCTCTTTGGGGTGAGGCACTAAAGTCTGCAGCATATATCCTTAATAGGGTACCTAGTAAAGCGGTAGCTAAAACCCCTTATGAGTTGTGGACAGGAAAGAAACCTAGTATTAGGCATCTTCACATCTGGGGTTGTCCAGCTGAGGCTAGGCCTTACAGGCCTAACGAAAGAAAATTGGACTCAAGAACTATTAGCTGCTATTTTGTTGGGTATTCCGAGCGCTCTCGGGGTTTTAAGTTTTATGATCCCACTTCTAGATCACTGTTTGAGACGGGAAATGCCAGATTTCTAGAGGATGTTGAGTTTGGGGGAGAAGATAATATAAGGAAAGTTGTCTTTGAAGAAGAATTAGTTTCTTTTCCTAATGTGGTTATAGATAATGTTTAGACTCCAATTCTTGACGTCACTATTGAACCAATTATAGAACAAGACAACATTGTAGTCCCCATTGTTGAACCTGAAGTTCAAACTCAACAACCTCAAGAAGTGCCACTAAGGAGATCTACTAGAGAGAGAAGAAGTGCAATTCCAGATGATTATTGTGTTTTTCAAGAACATCAGGATGATATGGGTGTAATGGAAGATGATCCAATCAACTTCCAACAAGCTCTACAAAGTTCTAACTCTCATAAGTGGATAAATGCTATGGAAGAGGAAATAAAATCCATGAAAGACAATGACGTTTGGGAGCTTGTTGAATTGCCATCAGGAGTGAAACTCATTGGTTGTAAATGGATATTTAAAACCAAAAGGGATTCGCAAGGTAAAATCGAAAGGTATAAGGCTCGTCTTGTTGCAAAGGGTTTTACTCAAAAGGAAGGCATTGATTACAAAGAGATTTTCTCTCCAGTTTCTTCGAAAGACTCTTTCAGGGTAATCATGGCACTTGTAGCTCACTTTGATTTAGAGCTACATCAGATGGATGTAAAAACTGTGTTTCTCAATGGAAACATCGATGAGACGATTTATATGGTGCAACTAGAAAACTTTATGTCAGGTAAATTAAAAGTCTATGGTGTGCAAATTGAAGAAATCCATCTATGGTCTCAAGCAAGCCTCTCGTCAATGGTATCACAAATTCCATGAAGTAATAACCTCCTTTGGTTTTGAGGTGAATATAGTGGAAGATTGTGTATATCACAAGTTCAGTGGGAGTAAATCTATTTTTCTGGTGTTATACGTCGATGACATACTCATAGCAAGTAATGATGTAGGTTTATTGCATGACACTAAGAAGTTTCTCAAAAGGAATTTTGAGATGAAGGATCTTGGTGATGCATCTTTTGTATTAGGAATTGAAATACTGCAAGATCGTTCTCAAGGTATTTTGAGATTGTCACAAAGGAACTACATTGAAAAATTTTTGAGTAGATTTGGCATGAAAGATTGTGCACCAGGAGATACCCCTATCACTAAAGGTGATAAATTTCATTTAGGTCAATGCCCCAAGACCATACTCGAGACTAAAGAGATGCAGAAGATTCCTTATGCATCGGCTATTGGGAGTCTAATGTACGCTCAAGTATGTACGCGTCCAGATATTGCGTTCATAGTTGGAGTATTAGGCAGATATTTGAGCAACCCAGGGATGGATCATTAGAAAGCAGCCAAACGGGTTATGAGGTATTTGCAGAGAACAAAAGATTATATGCTCACTTATCGGAGATCAGAAGTTTTAGAGATCATTGGGTATTTTGATTCCAATTATGCTGGATGCCAAGACACTTTACGATCCACTTCAGACTATATCTTCATGGTGGCTGGAGGAGCTGTATCCTGGAAAAGTGTTAAACAAACACTTATGGCTTCTTCTACATGCTGCGGAGTTTATAGCATGTTATGAGGCATCCAATCATGGAATATGGTTGCGAAATTTTGTCACTAGGCTGCGGATAGTAGTTGGCATAGAAAGACCACTAAAATTATATTGTGACAATAAGTCAGCAGTTATGTATTCCAACAACAATAGAAGCAATACGAAGTCAAAGCATGTAGACGTGAAGTTTCTGGTTGTGAAAGAAAGAGTTCAGAATGGTCAAATTTCGATAGAACATATAGGAACGAACTCTATGGTGGCAGATCCATTAACTAAAGGATTACCACCTAAAGTTTTTCATGAGCATGTTGCTCACATGGGTGTTAGTCACTTTTTTAATTTCATGGTTTAGTGGGAGATTGTTATTAACGATGTTCTTTGACCTTATTTTGTTTATTTTCTATATAGAATAAAGTTGATGGTTTGTGTTTATTATCTGAACTTGTTTATCATGCATGCGGTTTAGCATAAAGTTTTTTTTTTGAGATTGATCTCACTAAGGAATTTGGACCAGGTTGAAACAGACATGATCTAGATCACTTTGCATGTAGTTTCCATGCTATCCATCCATACTTGATCTATGTCATTGAACGTATTGAAACTGGTGATCAAGGAAGGTTTAGTTACGAGGGTAGTGACAAAAGCCGCCTTGATTCCGTGTTAATACAGGAGATGGACCAGATTGAACTAAAGGGGAATTCTATTATTAAAATAACCTGTTTATGCCCGCTTAAGGTTTATGTGATTTAATTACATCAGGTACACAAACATAGCCCAAGTGGGAGATTGTTAGACATATTTTTCAATAAAATATGTATAATTAATATGTGGGCTATGTATGTAGATTATTATTTTATCACATTGGGTTATTTTATTAGATTGGGCCCTATTATGTGATCTAATTAATTAAGGCCCTTGGGATCCTAATTGAGTATGGACTTAATGGGTAGAAGCCTATTCCTAGATTGATTAGGATTTAATGGGAACCCTAATTGAACTAGTATATAAAGAGACCTTAGGGCTATGGTCCCCAAAACACACCAAAACAACAAGCACTTAGTCTTTCTTGAATCCCATCTAGAGAGAGATCCCACTAAGGCATTCGGAGTTTTGGTTGAGGAAGACAATAGTCTATTATCATCATAAAGTTATCTTCAATCTTTCAATGGAATCCGGTATGTTATTTATTCTTGACAATTTGGCATGAATGATCCTAGGGTTAATCTATATAATATAGATTGAAAGTAATTATGCTAACATTCAAATGTCTACAAAATCCATATGCAAAACTATAATGTCTACAAAAGTCTCCCAAATTCATAAACAAGACTATAATGTCTACAAAATCCACAAAAAAGAGCAATCCATTGAATTTTTTAACAGCAACCAATGGACTGGAACGATCCATTTATGATCCTGTATATGCATGAAAATATTTTATGTATTATCAATTTTTTGTAATTTTTTTGTTATTATTGATCACTAACCACAAAATCTTGTTCTTGTCAATGTTTCTCGTACTTTTCCAAACTTGTGATCTATAATCTTGCAATGCTCCTTAAACCCTAAACAAGATTTTGAAAATAAAATATAGAAAAATGAATCCAGATCTATAATAATTTCAATGTATTAATATAGAGGAAATATATAAAAGGTAACATTATATACCTGATAAAACTTGATCACAAGTTTCTAATTCTTCAATTTGTGGAGTAAGATCTAATAACACTGGCTTCGCATATAGCCAAGTTTGTGTACATATTAAAGCCTTCATCATCTTAGGATTTAAAGAACTTCGAAAAGAGTCAAGTATTCTACCTCCTGTACTAAAGGTGGATTCAGAAGCAACTGTTGATACTGGTTCGACTAAGACATCTCGAGCAACTTGTGGTAAAACTTGGTATTTGGGAGCATTTAATTTCCACCAATTCAAAATATCAAAATTTTCGTTTAGATTCTCATTAGGTTCTGACAAATATCTCTCCACATCATTCTTCACTTCATTTAGATTTTTCTCTTCTCTTCTTCGTTTGTATTCTAATAGTAAATCCATTTCCATGTCATCACAATCTCCATTTATATGAACTATGTGACGTGGTTGTTCAGAAGCATGGTCACGTGAATCACTTGTCTTATAAAACTCATACATCATCAAGCTTACTTTCACCTCATCAGTCATTATTCTAGCAACTTCATCCCCATAGATGCTTATGAAACAAAATGATACATAATCCAACCTATATCGTGGATCAAGCACAATAGCTAGAAACAACACTTGTTCATCTTGTCAAGAGATCCCCAATACTTGTTAAATTTCATTCTCACATTGGAAGCCATAGTATATATCACACTATTTGAATGTTGGCTCCAACCTATTAAACATCGTTGAATCCCACAAAGTTTGTGAAATAATGTATTAGAAGTCACATATGTTGAACCATTAACCTTCAATGTAAGATCATAGAACAATTTCAAAAATTTGACAAATGTTCTAACATGATTCCAATCAACTAAAGTCGGTGGTCCCTTTCTTTTCTTTCCATTCTCGTCTTCAGTAAAGTATTGTACAAAATCTTTATCCTCCTCTTCTAAGCATTGAAATTCCTTTTCAAATTTTAAAGCATGATCCAACATCAAATATGTTGAATTCCATCTTGTAGACACATCCAGACAAACAAGGGCTTTATATTCAATCTTTTCATGTCACACACTCTAAAAAAAATTTCAATAGCTTAGGAGAAGATCTAACATATCTTACAACATTTCGCCCACTAGCTATCGAATCATGCAATTCTTTCAATCCATCATTGACAAAAACATCTCATATACAATAATTCACCTTCTAAAATAATAAACTTCCAAAGCTTTAGTTTTCTCTTCATATATGAGATTGTCGAATCATTTGAAGTTGCATTATCAACAGTGATTAAAAACACTATATCAATACCCCCAATCCAATAAACAACTTTCAATAACTTTATCGATTGTCTCTCCCTTATGATTAGGCACTTGACAAAAATTCAATATTCTTTTTTGTAAATTCCATTCAGAATCAACAAATGTGCCGTGAGAACCATGTAACTCACTCTTTGAATTAAAGTTGATTTCAACAAACTTTTTTCATCCACAGACCCTTGATAAATATCCCGAGCAATTGTGATTCTTGAAGGAATATCAAACTTAGGACATGCAACATTACAAAAAAAATTTTACCCCTCTGTCTCTACAAATCTAAATGGTATCTTAGACAATACTACCATCTTAGCACATGCATTTCTAACTCTTTGTTGACTAAAGGCAATAGACAAAAAATTCATATTGATAGCACTCTAAACATTAGTTTCATTAGGTTGAAACTTTAGTATAGTTTGCCCTTTAGGTTGCTCTCTAAATGGATATTTTTTTCATTGTTTTCTCAAATGCTTCCATAATGTACTGGTTCACACATGAAGAAGTGTCACAAGCATAATCTTTATCACAATAGTTACATTTGCACCTAATACCTTCATTGTTAGACTTTTCCATCTTTGTAAAGTGATCCCACACTAAAGATGATGGTCTAGTTGGTTTTCTCTTCCCAGTGACTGCCATTGTTGATGGTTTAGAACATGCATCTGGAATATTTATAGGATGTGATTCATTGTCGATCAACTTACTGTTTTCCATCTGTAACATTAACAAATAAAGAAAAATAAAAATAAATGTGAGGATTTGTGCGGTGAATCGTGAACCAGTGACAAAAAAATATTAAAAAAAATCCACATGAAAGCAGGCTAGCCTTAAACCAAAAGTGGGCTAGGTTATCTTAAATTAAAACCTGATGCTTGTTAGGTAATGCTTATAATAGCAAAATTTTCCTACTTTTTTTAAGAATAAAAATGAAAATTTGGCCAACTTTTATGATATCTTCTTTCTATGAACAACCTCCTGTGAACTTGGAATCAACATTTGACATCAAATAATTGAAAGATCATGAAGGAGTTTTTTTTTGCCTACGAAAGAGTTGATAGTAAGTTGTTTTTATGCTTCCTTTTCCACACTAAATTTCATATGCATATAGATTTGTGTCACTATTTTCTTCTCATTTTGGAATTGATTCATAGATGTCAAAAAAAAAAAAAAAAATCCAAAAACAGATGGGAGCAGTTTTGGGTATAATTATCACTTACCGTGACGCGTCATGACTGACTGAAGCACCGTGAGTGCGAAGAAGAAGTCGTGAAGGAAGGGTGCAACGTTAACGTGACGGGAAGATGGAACGATGAAGGAACACAGTGGTGAAGGAACACGATGGAGAAGAAAATGGAAGACAAAAGCGTGAAGGAAGAGTGAAAACCACGTGACAAAGAAGGTGAAGTGACAGTCCACAGAAGATAAGAAAAAGGAAGAGTGATGATATGATGGTGATTGAGAAGGTGAAGCGACATTCATGAATCTTAATTCTCTATAGGCTACATGTCAACCCATGAAGAGAAGAAACCCTAAAACTTTAAAAATGGGCTGGGCTATATGAAGAATTTTGGGTCAGTTTGGTTCAAACCAAAATTTTGCCTCCTGAACCCGAGAACCAAATCGGACTGCTCGGGTTTATTAAAAAAGAAACCAACCCAAACCATTTAAATTTTAAAAACAACCAAAACTGGGTGGGTTAGATTGGGTTAGGTTGCTCGGTTTTTTTGGGTCTTCGGTCTTTTTGAACACCCCTACTTAGTGAGCTAGCAAGAGGACCTAATGGACCTAGGGGTTAGAAGCTCTAATGATTCAAGATTAAATTAATCAAACTCTTTAATTAATTAAATCAACATTCATTAATTGCAGTAATTCCATTAAAAACCCACAATTGCACTCTTCGCACCATAGATATATCTATGTGTCCAATGAATATAACCAGTCGTTAATAAGTCGACTCTTTAGAAATTGCTTGTAATTACAGTTGGGTCAAAATTATCGTTTTACCCCTGTAATTACTTCTTTTGTCTTAAGCCCCACTGATTCTCTAATGAACAACATGTTTATGGTCCTACCATAAACAAATCCCTCTCGGGCCAACAAGAGGGTGAACCCATTGTTCAAGATCCGGAGTCAGCAATGAAGGGAGCAATTTATCTACTTTCCCTAAAAGCGGGAAGGAGTAAACTCCATCTTGTGTAGCTATGTTCCCAACTCTCTACTCGAACAAGTCTCCAAAATGGTAGGCATATTAAGTCGGCAACTTAGGCCACTCTCACCTATACAAATCAAAGGATTACCTTCATAGATAGGAGTTCATAACTCACTCAAGATTGAAATCGAGTTATTTATGGACATCTTATGAAATATTAGTTTCTATAGTTAACGGTGTTATAATGTGAGAATAATCATTTCGCAGTCCAGTCTTGTACAAACTCTTTGTATAGGATACCCCCACTCGCATGTCTTCACATGAACGATTTCAAATCATTTGTAATACTTTACAGCTCATGTAACAGTTAGATAATAGGTCGTATCCGCAGTATTACTAGAATAAGGCATCCAACCTTATTCATATGATGCAGACCTTTTAGGTTATAACTTAAACAAGATCCACTTGTATGTCTACTTCATACTTTTCAAGCTACATTTAATAACCTAAGATCTTAGTTTATTGGATTGAGTAAAACCGATCTAAAGATCAAACAAAATACATCTTATTTTATTAAATGAATAAATAAATCATCATGTACACTTTACAAAGTTATGAGACCCCATGAGATTTAGGGCATAATCCCAACAAAATTTTGAAAGATGAGAAAGCTTCGAGTTCCTCAATCTTGCGCTATGTGCCTCTGTCGAGGTGCAAGAAAGGCGAGTCATCATTTGCAAAATGCTTGAAGGACTTGAAGGTCGGTGATGTAGATATCTTAAAAGAAAGCTTTTTACGCCGCTTACAAAAATAACAAAACAAGAAGTTCACAAATTAAACCAAAGGTAGATGTGTCGAAAGTGGATTAATTTGTTCACAAATTAATTTGTTCGCACGAGGTTTCTGGAGAAACGTATTTTGTGGAGTTGAACTTGAGTTTATGTAGATTTGATGCGGATGTGGTTCAATCTTTAGTACTTAATCCTCTTATTCTCTCTTAATTGAATGCATACGCTTGATGTATGTAAGCAGAGTGCGTGATGTTCTTGAAGTCGAAGTCTTGGAAGAGCGTTGGAATCTTGAAGAGACTTATATCTTCAAGTGTGATTCAGCTTCAAGAGTTAGGGAGTCTTCTAACTGTATGGAGAATTCTCTTTAGGCTCTCTAGATTGTGAACTTTCGGAACCCACAAATGAAGAGAATTCCTCTATTTATAGAGGTCTCAAGTGGACTCTGTGGGCTAGGGGTTAGTTGGTCCATGGACTTGGCCTTTGGGCCTAACTAATTAGATTTTGGGCTTAGGTGATCTTTAGGCAAAATTAAGCCTATTTTTTTTGGCTCAATTGGACTTTAGCCCAAATAATAATATAACACTAGATCAAATTATTTTATTCAATCCAACGATCACGATGAAAATATATGGCATCATCGAGATTTGTCTACTTATGTCTTCAACTTCGATTTAGGACAGATGTCAACTTTTAATTAGTTCAAAATTTAATTATTTATAATTTCGTCATTAATTTGGTAAATGATGTGGCAATTTGTTATTGGTCCAAAATTTCCCATTCAACAAAAACATATTAATGAGTTTTTTTTTCATTGCCCTTTAATTTACATTTATTTGTTTCATTGTTATGATTTTATTGTTTAGTTAGTTCGGAATTGATAGATTTGATCTGAGTTTTATTTATTTTCTTTATCTCTTTCCTTATTTATGACTTACTTTGAATTATTGGATTAGATTCTGTTGGTTTGAATTTTTTATGAGATTCTACATTTAAATTGTGTAATTCTCTTGATTGCGGGAACAGTATCTTCGTCAACATTTTCAAATAATTACCATTTATTTTAATTAAATATTTTACATTTAGACATTTTTTGGATACAATTTGGATTTAGACATTTTTCAAAATTATCTCGGCTGACCAGATGAATAACAAAATTTAAAATTTAGTTTGTAAAATAGCGATTTTTTTTGAAATTGTTCAAATAGCAAACGGAATTAAATAATTAAAAATAATAAATAAAAACTGTCAAAATTGCCTTCCATTAACTCATATCAATAACATTTAGAAATAAAAGGTTAGAGGGTTTCAAAAGCATTTCAAAAACCACAAATACACTCTAATGAAATAAATTTCGCATTGCACAATGCATTGAGAAATGTCTTATCAGACCACTTCATCACACTAAACAATGAATGAATTAAAAGAAAATAATTAAAAGTTAAAACAATTCTTTCAAATAAAAACAAAATTGGGTTTTACCCCTTTAGAAGTGTTTGGTTTGTCGAGGGTTCCTTCTCATCTGCTGTGGTTCCGAGCTGTAGTTTCCATCTGGTCTGCTGAGTGTTTTGTTCAATAACTAGTGTACCGTCCGACGTCTAACGCCTGGTGTTCTGTCTGCGCATGTTGTGGGTTCCGTCTATGTTGCTATATGTTCCGTTCAGCTGCTGTTTGTTCCATTGGGCGTGCTGTGGGTTCAGTCCACCGTCTAGTGTTCCATATGGCCTCTCCTGTTCCATCTGATGTCTGTTATTCATTTTGGTGTCTACTATTCAGTCCTACACGTTTGTTCATAGTAGATGTTGATGTTGGTTTCAGTTTGTCTGGGTAGCTGTGTCGTTCACATTCAAGGTAGCAAGTAAGTGTTGAGCAGAATCGTTGAATATAATACTTAGAGATCTTCAAATAATCCAAGATTTACCTTCTCACACCCTTTCCCAGATTACCCTTTTAAACCTGAGAAATAGTATGAAATCATACATGATTATAAACCATGATTCTTTATGTAATGTTTATGAAGTGTTATTAAGAGATTTATGATGTTTAAAGCAAGCATGTTATAGAACGTATGACAGTTTATGATAATACGATGTTTTATGAACTATGTTACTAGATGGTTACAATAGCTATTGAGCTATGATTTTAGATGGATTAAGTACTTATGAGTTATGATTGTAAGTGTTTCAATATAGAGAAATCAACTTTCTTTAGTAAGAACGTTAAATAGCCTTGCCACTCACTAGACCTTATGTCTAATATTTTTCAAAATGTTTTCTTTATTTCCAGGTAGTGGAAGGAATCCAGAAGTCTGACCTACCTTCGCAAAGAGCCTGCTACAGATCTCTCCCTTGTGTTGTAATAAATAAGTTTTGGAGATGTATGACATGTAATAGTTGAGGTGTGATGCTTAGGTTTGGAAATACTTTTGTGTATCAAGTAAGCCAAACTGATGTAATATAATGATGCATATATGTTCATGTTCAGGATATGAATTAAGTGGTATGCCTATTGAGTCGAGTTGTTCTATTGTGAATTGTTTATCAGGTGTGCAAGCGTACAAGTTAAGGTAAAACCTCTAAAGGAGAGGGACTAATGTATGTAATAGGAATGTATGTATGATTTCATGCTATTTCTCAGGTTTAAGAGGGTAATCTGGAAAAGGGTGTGACAAGTTGGTATCAGAGACTAAGTTCATGGGAATTCTAGGTTTAAAAGAAAGGAAGATTAGGCTCATGCATATAGTTAGGAGCATGTCATAACTATAATATCCTAATGTGTGATATATTATTAGGAGTCATGCCCCGAACACACGAGTGAGGTAGGCAAAAGGACGCTGAATTACCTGAAGCTACCGGGAGCGGCGAAGGAGCTCCAATATCAGAGGGAGAGTCTAGTAACCCTCATATGCAGACTGAACCCAAAATGGAAGAATATATCTTTAACAGGATAGCCCAGAGATTAGTTGACAGTGTAGGGTCAGTATCTGCTGATCCAGAGAGGAAGTTTGGCATTGAGAGATTGAAGGCCTTAAAGGCTACATCTTTTGAGGGCACCACGAATCCTGCAGATGCAGAGGCATGATTGAATCTGATTGAGAAATGTTTCAGGGTAATGAGGTGCCCTGAGGACCGAAAGGTGGAGTTAGCTGCTTTCCTGCTCTAGAAAGGGGCAGAGGACTAGTGGAGCCTCTTCGGGGCTCGAAGAGGTGATGCAGGAGTAATGCTTTGGAATGATTTCAGAAAAGTGTTCCAGGAGAAGTATTATCCTAGATCTTACTGTGATGCTAAGAGGAATGACTTTTTTAGGCTTAAGGAGGGTCCTATAACTGTTGCTGGGTATGAAAAGAAGTTTACTGAACTTGCAAGGTATGCATTGAACCTCGTAGTTGACAAGGTAGATCGTTGCAAGAAGTTTGAGGAAGGTTTAAGAGTAGAGACCAGAACACCTGTAACGGCTAGTGCTGACTGGGCTAATTTTACTAAATTAGTGGAGGCAACTATGAAAGTTGAAAAGAGTTTAGCTGGAAAAAAGACAGAGGCAGGTGAATATAGAGCCAGAGGTCGAGACAGACATGATACCAGGAGATTTACGCCTGGGGTTCAACAGAGAGGTACATTTAAACCTCGATATAGTGGGTCATTTGGGTCTAGAGCTGGTTCAGCAGATGGATCTCAGATGCGAGATCAGAGACGAGCTACTAGTGAGGCAGGGGTTGATTCATAGGTGGGACAACCTGGAGAATCGACAGCTAGTTCAGTGAGGAATACCCTGTGTCCTACATGTGATAAGTATCATTTCGAGTAGTGTTTCAGTGGCTCGAATGTTTGTTATAATTGTGGCCAAGCTGGGCAGTTTAGGAGAGATTGTCCTCAAACTGCAATAGATAGAAGAGACTAAAGAGCTGTGTCTCAGATAGTGAGTCAAGTGAAATCAAGAGGGAATACAGGTGAAGGCACTAGTGGTGCCAAGGCCAAGGGGCCAGGTAGGTCTAAACAACAAGGCAAAGTTTATACTATGACACAGAAGGAAGTCGAGGATACACCTGACGTAATCACGGGTACAATGTTAATATGTGATTTACCTATGTATGTATTGATTGATTCTGGTGCTACGCATTCCTTTGTATCTGGTAGACATGCTAAAATGTTAAGTATGAACTTAGAATCTTTGAATGATGATATAGTAATTAGTACACCTATGGGGGATGTGTTAATAACTTGTTCTATGTGTAAGAATTGTGAGGTAAAGTTGGGTACTGTGTGTATGTTAATTGATTTAATCCTGTTAGAAGTTTATGAGTTTGATGTGATAATGGGTATGGATTTCCTGACTAAATATCATGCTACTATGGATTGTTATAATAAGGAGGTAGTCTTTAGAAAATCAGGAAGAGTTTAGATTATGTTTAAAAGTGATAGAAAAGCTGTGTCCACACGCTTAAGATCATCCATTAAGGCCAGGAAGTTGTTGACTAAAGGTTGTGCAACATATCTGGCTTATGTAATTGATACTCAGGTTAAGAAGAAAGGACCTGAGGATGTTTCGGTGATGCGAGAATTCTTGGATGTGTTTCCAGAGGAACTATCAGGACTGCCACCTTATAGAGAGATTGAGTTTGCGATAGATTTGATTCCAGGAACAGCTCCTATTTCTCAGACACCCTATCATATGACACCAAATGAGTTGAAGGAACTAAAGATATAGCTACAGGAACTGGTAGATAAGGGCTATATTCGACCCAATGTTTCTCCTTGAGGAGCACCAGTTCTATTTGTTAAGAAGAAGGACGGTACAATGAGATTATGTATTGATTACCATCAACTTAATAAGGTAATAATACATAATAAATATTCTTTACCCCGTATAGATGATTTATTTGATCAGTTGAAAGGTGCTTCAGTTTTCTCCAAGATTGATTTACGTTTAGGATATAATCAGTTGAAAGTTAGGGAATCAGATGTCCCTAAGACTGCTTTTAGAACCAGGTGTGGCCATTATGAATTCCTAGTTATGCCATTGGGATTGACTAATGCTTCTGCAGCATTTATGGACCTGATGAATCGAGTTTTCCAGTGATGATATCCTGAACGTAAATCAATCTTGGGGAAAACTGAAACACCTTTCAACTGATCAAATAAATCATATATACGGGGTAAAGAATATTTATTACGTATTGTTACCTTATTAAGTTGATGGTAATCAATACATAGTCTCATTGTACTGTCCTTCTTCTTAACAAATAGAACTGGTGCTCCCCAAGGAGAAACACTGGGTCGAATATAGCCATTATCTACCAGTTCCTGTAGCTGTATCTTTAGTTCCTTCAACTCATTCGGTGTCATACGATAAGGTGCCTGAGAAATAGGAGCTGTTCCTGAAATCAAATCTATCGTAAACTCAATCTCTCTATCAGGTAGCAGTCCTGATAGTTCCTCTGGAAACACATCCAAGAATAATCGCATCACCGGAACATCCTCAAGTCCTTTCTTCTTAATCTGATTATCAATTACATAAGCTAGATATGTTGCACAACCTTTAGTCAACAACTTCCTAGCCTTAATGGATGATATTAAGCGTGTGGACACAACTTTTCTATCACCTTTAAACATAACCTCAATTGTTCCTAATTTTCTAAAGACTACCTCCTTATTATAACAGTCCATAGTAGAATGATATTTAGTCAGGAAATCCATACCCATGATCACATCAAACTCATGAATTTCTAACAGGATTAAATCAATCAACATACATACATTACAGAACTTTACTTCACAATTCTTACATACAGAATCAGCTATTAACACATCCCCCGTAGGTGTACTAATTACTAAATCATCATTCAAAGATTCTAGGTTCATACTTAACATTTCAGCATGTCTAACAGATACAAAGGAATGCGTAGCACCATAATCAATTAATACATACATAGGTAAATCGCAAATTAACATCGTACCCGTGATTACGTCAGATGTATCCTCGGCTTCCTTCTGTGTCATAGTATAAACTTTGCCTTGTTGTTTAGACCTACCTTGCCCCTTGGCCTTGGCACCACTAGTGCCTTCACCTGTATTCCCTCCTGATTTCACTTGACTCACTATCTGAGACACAACTCTTTGGTCTCTTCTATCTGTTGCAGTTTGAGGACAATCTCTCTTAAAATGCCCAACTTGGCCACAATTATAACAAACATTCGAGCCACTGAAACACTGCCTGAAATGATACTTATCACATGTAGGACACAGAGGTTTCAATCTCTCAATGCCTTCAATCTCTCAATGCCAAGCTTCCTCTCTAGATCAAGAGATACTAACCCTACACTGTCAACTAATCTCTAGGCTATTCTGTTAAAGATCTGTTCTTCCATATGGGGCTCAGTCTACACATGACGGTTACTAGACTCTCCCTCTGATACTGGAGCTCCTTTGCAGCTCCCGGTAGCTTCAGGTAATCCAGTGTCTTCTTACGTACCACGCTCGTGTGTTCGGGGCATGACTCCTAACAATATATCACACATTGGGACATTATAGTTATGTCATGCTCCTAACTATATGCGTGAACCTAATCTTCCCCCCTTTTAAACCTAGATTTCTTATGAACTTATGCTCTGATACCAACTCGTCATACTCTCTCCCAGATTACCTTCTTAAACCTGAGGAAAAGCATGAAATCATACACAATTTCCTATTAACTACATTAGTCCCTCTCCTTGAGAGGTTTTACCTTAACTTGTACGCCTGGACACCTGATAAACAGTTAACAATAGAACACCTCGACTCAATAGGCATACCACTAGATTCATATCCTGAACATGAACATATATGCATCATGATATTATATCAGTATGATTTACTTGTTACACATAAGTATTTTCAAACCTAAGCATCACATCCCAACTATTACATGTCATACATCTCCAAAGCTTATTTACTACAAACTAAGGGAAAGATCTGTGGCAAGCTCTTCGCGAGGGTAGGTCAAACTTCTGAATTCCTTCCACTACCTGGAAAATAAAGAACACATTTTGGAAAACATTAGACATAAGGTCTAGTGAGTGACAAGGCTATTTAACGTTCTTACTAAATCAAACTGGTTTCAACATAGAGAAATCTTTTGCATAAAACATTTCATAGATATAAACATTTACAACCGTAACTCATAAATACTTAATCCATTTGAAGTCATAGCTCAGTAACTATTGTAACCATCTAGAAACATAGTTCATAAAATATCGTGTTATCATAAACTGTCATACGTTCTATAACATACTTACTTTAAACATCAGAAATCTCTTAATAACACTTCATAAACATTACATAAAGAATCATTGTTTATAATCATGTAAGATTTCTGAGAAACTTAGTATTCAGATTTCCTTAGTTGAGGTGGAGCGAGCTCAACACTCTCAACGTCATAACATCATAAATGGCTAAACGTGCTCGTAGAGATAATATACATCGAGCTGTTCTGATATGTCACCGAAGTCCTTGGTTTCAGGGTCCCATTCAGCTCGATACAGTCTCAATGTCCTTAGGTATCATTACATAATCACCTCAATATCATCTCAATGTCCTTAGATATCGGTATATATTCACTTCGACACCGTCTCTATATCCTTAGGTATCGGTACATAGGGTACTTATTGTTTACTAACACATCTTCAACAATCAAGAGCTTCTAAAGCATATTTAAGAAACATAAAGCATAGAACGTCTCATAGTCATAAATACAAGCTCATAAATAATACTTAGGGAGCATCGAGTAATAAACGTAGTCCAGGCATAATCAAGTCATGTTTATACATAAGTAAAGTTTACAAACATATAAAATAGCTTGCCTAAGAAACTTTCCTCATAAAGATCGAATATCAAACATTCACTAACTTAAATGAGTAAAATTGAACATAATTTTGTCACTCACAATTTGTAGCCAACTAGCTCACAACGACTTGTAGGCTTCTCCCAACTCTATTTGTCCTGAAAATAATAAATTCATCTTGATTAGCCCTCGACATGCCCGTGGCCTTTGCAATAGTCACTTGCAAGAACTAAGTTCATGATATTCATAATACCCTAAAAAAAATTTCTCAATATAGCTAAAATAACCTCAACTTTAAATGACCGTAACTTCCTAAATTCTTAACCAAATCGAGTAACATTTATGGCAAAATCTTCATTGTAAAGTCCTCTACAACTTACCTTCAGAGTGAAAGACCTAAAAACGTATGGGTTGCCTAGAATCTTCCTTAGATCAGTGGCTGCTCAAGAATCACGATTTACCCCTGTTTCACCGTTTCCAGAATTTCGGCCAAACTTAAAAATTCATAACTCATTAAATACTTAACCAAACGGAGTGATATTTATGTCAAACTCTTTGTTTTCGAACCCTCTACAACTTACATGAAGATAAGAAGACCTAAAAATCACTGGATTATCCAAAAACTTCCTCAAACCAGAAGGTACCCTTCTTCACGATTCCTGCAACCTCCTTCTGTTCCACCTGAGAAATAATCCATGTCCCTCTTTTTTTATGTTTCTCATCCTTCCGAAAAGTTGCTAGAAATTGAATTAGCTAACTAGCCTCAAAATTTCAGCTCCAAATTCGAACTCTACAGCTTGAAATCATCCAACTACTACAGGTTGCTCGAGTTTCCTTCCATTTCAAGCCGAGGTGGAACTTCCTTCAATTCCGGCTACCTCTCCGGCCAAAATCCACCACAAAACCCTCAATATTCATCTTCCCCGATCAAGGGTGAGGCTGGTTGGTGCTCTCTCTCTCTCAACTTCTCAAAAAAAATGAAAGGAAGAATATGAAACTCAATCCTAATTTTTGGTGTTTAACTCCACCACCGACTACACCCACTTTCTTCTTCTTTTTTTTTTTTATTTATCCACTAACTTAATTCCAATTCCCTTTTCCTTTTTTTTTTAAAAAAAACATAATAATAATAATAATAATTATTATTCTTAATTCTAACTTAACCAAAGTCAACTTGATCCCCAACTATAACTTAAATGTCAAATAACCTTTAGGTGTTTCCTATTAACTCAAATTGATTAACATTTTCTTTCTTCTTTTAGTAGCTTAATTTTACCCCTTGGCCTTTTTAATTAATCATAACAAATTGAAAGAGTAATAAAAAATTTAGGGCTTACAAATTACTACCCCCTTATTGTAAGCCCTAAACTTTTTATTACTCTTTCAATTTGTTATGATTAAGTAAAAATGCCAAGGGATAAAATAAAGATACTAAAAGAAGAAAAAAAATGCTCGTCAATTTTGAGTTAATTGGAAACACCTAAAGGTTGTTTGATATTTAAGTTATAATTGAGGATCAAGTTAACCATGATTAAGTTAGAATTAAGAATTAAGAATTATTATTATTATTAATTATTATTATTATGGTTTTAAAAAAAAAAGGGAAAAGGGAATTGGAATTAAGTTAATGGAATAATAAAAAAAAAAAAGGAAAGAAGGAAGTGGGTGTAGTCGATGGAGAATTAAGAAGGGAAAAAGAATCGGTGAAAGACCTTATTTTTCATTTATTCTTCTTCTTAAAAGGGTGAGACCACCGACTATACTCAAGCTTGACCGGAAAAGGAGAGAATCGAGGGTTTTATGGTGAGTTTTGGCCGGAGAGGTAGCCAGAAATTTCAAAAGTTCCACCTTGGTTTGAAACATAAGGAAATTCGAGCAACCTGTAGTGTTTGGATGATTTCAAGATGTAGAGTTCGAATTTGGAGCTAACATTTTTAAGTTAGTAAGATCTACAACTTTTATGAAGATGGCCGGAGCTGGAAATGGTTGAAAGTGGATGAAATTGCAGGTGGAAGGTAGTAGATAGGAAAACTCATGAAACTGAAGGGACCTCTGGTTATTAAAGCAGTTTGAGTTCTCTAGGAGGATTTAGAAGCTGAAATTAGTGAGGTTAGTTAGCTAATTCAATTTCTAGCAACTTTTCTAAAGGATGAGAAACCTAAAAACGGAGAGACATGGATTATTTCTCAGGTGGAACAGAAGGAGGTTGCAGGAATCGTGAAGAAGGGTACCTTTTAGTTCGAGGCAGTTTTTGGACAATCCAGCGATTTTTAGGTCTTCTTGTCTTCACGTAAGTTGTAGAAGATTTGAAGAAAAAGAGTTTGACATAAATTTCACTACATTTGGTTAAGTATTGAATGAGTTATAAATTTTTTAACTTTGGCCAAAATTCTGGAAACAGTGAAACAAGGGTAAATCGTGATTCTTGAGCAGCCACTGTTCTAAGGAAGATTCTGGGCAAACAATGTATTTTTAGATCTTTCACTCTGAAGGTGAGTTGTAGAGGACTTTACAATGAAGATTTTTCCATAAATTGCACTCGATTTGGTTAAGAACTTAGGAAGTTATGGTCATTTAAAGTTGAGGTTATTTTAGCTATGTTTGAAGGGTATTATAAATATCATGAACTTAGTTCTTGCAAGTGACTATGGCAAAGGTCACGGGCATGTCGAGGGATAATTAAGAGGAATTTATTATTTTCAAGACAAATAGAGTTGGGAGAAGCCTACAAGTCGTTGTGAGCTAGTTGGCTACAAATTGTGAGTGACAAAATGCTTTTTTAACTAAGTTTATAAATTCTTCAAATAAGCATGATGCTTCTTTATGTGTTAGTAAGCAACGGTTTATTTAAATATAAGGAGTTATGAGTTCATGAGCTAAAATAACTTGAGTAAAGCATGTTTATGTTTGAAATGATGCCTACGGAACGAAAGTTACTCAAAAGCAAGAATTCTCGAGCAATGTTACTTACATGTTTTATGAATCCTATTTCTTTATAGATGATTCGATTATGCCTGAACTATGTTTTATGCTTGATGTTGCTTAAGAATGATTTATGAGCTTGTATCTATGATCTGCAAGGCATTTTATGCTTCATGTTCTTAAATATGTTTTATAAGCTCTTGATTATTGGACATGTTTTCATTAAATGATAAGTACCCAATGTACCGATACCTAAGGACATTGAGACGATATTGAGGTGAATGGGTAATGATACCTAAGGACATTAAGACGGTATCGAGCTGAATGGGACCCTGAAACCAAGGACTTCGGTGATGTATCAGGACAGCCCAATGTATGCTAGCTCTAAGAGCACGTATGGCCATTTATGATGTTATGATGTTGAGAGTGTTGAGCTCGCTCCACCTCAACTAAAGAAATCTAGATACTAAGTTTCTCAGAAATCTCACATGATTATAAACCATTATTATTTATGTAATGTTTATGAAGTGTTATTAAGAGATTTATGATGTTTAAAGCAAGCATGTTATAGAACGTATGACAGTTTAGGATAATACGATGTTTTATGAACTATGTTACTAGATGGTCACAATAGCTATTGAGCTATGATTTTAGATGGATTAAGTACTTAATGAGTTATGATTGTAAATGTTTCAATATAGAGAAACCAACTTGATTTAGTAAGAACGTTAAATAGCCTTGTTACTCACTAGACCTTATATCTAATGTTGTCCAAAATGTTTTCTTTATTTCCAGGTAGTGGAAGGAATCCAGAAGTCTGACTACCATCGCGAAGAGTCTGCTACAAATTTCTCCCATAGGTTGTAGTAAATAAGTTTTGGAGATGTATGACATGTAATAGTTGAGGTGTGATGCTTAGATTTGAAAATACTTTTGTGTATCAAGTAAGCCATACTGATGTAATATCATGATGCATATATGTTCATGTTCAGGATATGAATTAAGTGGCATGCCTATTGAGTCGAGGTGTTCTATTGTGAATTGTTTATCAGGTGTCCAAGCGTACAAGTTAAGGTAAAACCTCTAAAGGAGAGGGACTAATGTATGTAATAGGAATGTATGTATGATTTCATGTTATTTCTCAGGTTTAATTGGGTAATTTGGGAAAGGGTGTGACAGACCTAATTCTTTTCTTAATAAACTAGTGCGTTTTAAAATAGAAATAATATTTTATTTGTAATCTTTAGCCAAATCGAATAAATCTTTGTTCTACACATATTTCCCCATAATTTTTAGGATTCAAAAATAGAAACACAATTTTACGTGTTTATCCACGTCATTTCAAAAATAAGTTTAAAAATCATCAACCATTTAAATGCATTTGAATAAGGATAAAAGTAACGAAAAAAGAGAAACCTAAAGGAAGAACGAGAGTTAGTGAACGACCGAAGACTACTGGAATTACTGGGAGAACAAAACAAGCAAACAAAGTACCAATAGTCATCAACAGTGAAGACGAGGTATGTTTCTAATCTCTAACTTAAATAATTCTAGATACCAATAAACTAAAACTGTATGTACAACGCAGGGCACAAAGGATACAATGGTTGAAGGAGTAGTTGTTGGTAACTTGCAGAAATACAAGTTATTTTCCTTCTTTTCTTAGAACAATGATGAAAGAATGTTGAAAAGTACATCATTTAGCGCATTAATCCTTGATATCTTCTTAATATGTGTACAAGTGTGTAAAGAGGCTAAAGAGAAATTATTTTGAAGTTTAATGCCCTTGAACGCCTTATTTTGTAGGTAATCAATGTTTCAACCATGTGTCGAAGACAAACGGAAACACATACATCAAACGCATGACACTTAAAGACAAAATCCACTACTTCGGGGAGCATGACCTTGACAGCTGGCGACAAAGAGTTTTCAATACCTTGAGCTGTTAGACAGAGACAGGCTACATGGTTAGAAAGGACGACGCCGAACGCGTCGTGGGCCCTTGCGTCAGAATGGAGAGCACAACGCTGGGCTATAAAAGCCACCCTAAATCAGTCGAAAAGGAATATACATATAGATAGAAAATTTTAGAATATATGGATTATGCACAATACGTATGGAATCGCGCCGCCGCCCTTCCTTTTCTCCCTCTGGCGACAGTCGAGAGCTTCATCCTCATTTCCATTGGAGATCTACTGAACCTGAACCTCAAAAGAGAGTGGGACTTCATCAACTCCTCTCCCCAACGCGAGCAAACTCATAAAAAACATCATCACTGTCGGCGAGCAGGACACTACCGCCGACAACTTCATCTCTTTACTCTTTCATTATATATTTCTGCATCTTTGAGTGTATTTAGCTATTTGTACTGTGAAAGAACAAGAAAAACTATTTTCATTCGTTTAATAGATATATGTTTATTTCCTCCATTGTGATCCATCCCTTGCTTTTCATCTTTGAGATTACTTTACAAACAGATATGAGTAACTAAACCTCCTTAAGGGTTGGAGAGTAACATTCATCAACCTTAAGAGTTCTTGTTTAGTGTCTAGATCATTTACATTGATGCATTTTACTCATCATGGCTTAAATTAAAGTGACAACTTGAATTAAGTAGAAACAATTAGCTACTTGATAGAGCAAGCAAATAGGGATCTCATCTTTGTAACTAAGAATCAACCCTAGAAATAGGATTCATTTTAGGCTTAATTAAACAAGCACGCATCATAGATATATGACTTGTGTGACTCTTCTGCCGAGAGATATGAACCATCTAGGTTTAAGAGCATGATCTGTGAAACTAAACCAGAACTCAATCGGTTGATGAAGGGTTTTCTCCAACTCTATTTTCTCCATTTAGAAGAACATTTCTATAATTTGCATAACCATCATCAGTGATTCTGTAACGTCCCAAAAGTTCAAGTGTTAATAAATTAAGTGTTTGAATTTGTTTGACGTTGGTTTGATATTTTTGGATTTAAGATTTAATTATGGAATTCGAATTCGAATTGGATTTTATTTTGGAGAATTTGATGTATTTTGGAGATCTTGAGAAATTATGGTAGAGTTGGAAGGAAAAAAAAAGAAATAATAATATATACATATATATATATATATATATATTAATATTTATTAATATTATTTTTATATATATTATTATAATATATATTTATATATTCTTTTAGGGTCTCGTTATTCGTGCCAAAGAAATTTCATCTTCTTCCTCTTCCTTCTCTGTGCACGCTGAGCGTCCAACTGCCCCAACCCACTCCGCATGAAATCCAGCCGAATGCCCAGCCTCTTCGCGTCATCCATTGATCGCCACCGGCAGTCATCGTAGGTCGCCATCGTTTGTGCACGGAGGAGTCGCGCGTCCTCACGCTCGTCGTCGACTGGTTGCAGCTCGAGTCTGCCGCTGCATAGTACCGTCGCCACTGATCTAAGCGTTTCGCCGCCATCCGGTGTCCGTTCACCTCCCTGACCCTTATTTGCTGTTGTTCAGTTCGTCTGCGACCTCGGTGGCTGTAAGACTCCATAGGTTTTCTTTATCCTTGAGGTACAGTCATTTTGGATTGGGTGTAATTTTGGGTGTTTACTGATTCGAGTTTCGTTTCTTTTGGGTGTTGCGCAGCACAATTGGATTGAGTTCGAGGACTTGATAGGTCGCAAGCAGTGCCCAACGAAAGTTTGAGGTTGATTTTGGACGTTTGGCCGTTGGGTAAGTAATGGAATTACTGAATATAATTGGATTGGGTAGGAACTATTAGTTTTAACTGAAATTGGGGTTGTGTTCTAGGTTGATTTTTGGGTTTAAGGAGTTTGCACAGTAACTGCTGAGGCAAGTGATTCCATTGTTGGGACTGGCCTTATGGCCAGATCTCAGCCCTTTATGCCAGTTTTATTATATTGTTGCAACACTGATTATCCCTGAGAATTTAGCATGTATGCTTAGGTTGGTATGTGAGTTTGACTAGCCACTGGGATTTGATTTATGTATATATGTATGTATGACTGAGTTCCATGATAGATGCCCATTTCGTCCCATGTTATATAATGTGAATCGACATATTCACTTCTATGTTTGACGGTGTGTCATCAGGCCACTAAACATGCGCGGACCGACGGGTTCACCCCATGTTTGATACTGTGAGTCATCAGGCTCTCCTTTAGTTTTGACGACGTGCCTTCAGACCGCTAGACATGGTGACGGGGCGGACAGGTTGCTTATGTACAGTAGAAATCCTGACAATGGGATTACTTACTGAGTTTTTATACTCATTCCTTTCTCCTTATGAATTTCAGGAAAAGGCAAAAACGGACTAGCGGATGACAGGAAGAATCTGTGACCGGGCCAAAATGGGACTAGTTAGAAGCTTCTGCATTTTATTTATTCTTGTCTTTTGACGTATATGGGTCGTGATAGTTCGGTCTTTGAGTCGTATCTTTTTCTCTGATTTCATTCGTTAATTATTTTAACTTAATTATTCCTTTGTTTGGATTGGGGTATCCTGATCAAGGATTTAATTTTATTTTTTTTAGAATAATTTTGGAATTATTTATTTATTTAATTATTTATCTAAATTCTTAATTGTTATCGTTCTTTTCCAAGAGATTGGGTCTCTGTTCTGTATTGCTCTCTGTTGAGGGAAGTCTGTGTGTCCTAAGACCTTGGGTGTGGTAATGTCCTATTGGGAAGGTGTCAGGAGTTGGGGGTGTTACAGATTCTCTTGATTATTGCATTTGTTTGTGCTATTATTTACTCTTTACATGTTTATCACCAAAACCTCACATCATTTGTTAACTTCCGCAAGATCTACAGTCTATTCAATTAATTAGTTTCAAAATTCCCGTGTTCGACCTTGGTCTTCACTAAAAAATCTTAATATTAGTTTATACTTGGACTAGTATTGGGAAAAACTTGAGCATATCCTTGTATACATTAACACAATCTTAGAACACAACCAAGGATAACAAATTTTCAACAACAGTTGTCAAACGTGGAAGTCCAAAAAGTAATAAAAAAAAGACACCGAGAGACCTCTACAATAGATGTGAATGTTACTTAAAAAAAACAAGAACACACACCAAGGTAATATCGATCTGTTTCAATAGTCTATATTAAAAATATAGGTTCATATTAACATAAATAAACGTGTAGAATGTGAGAAAGACAGTAAACAAAAAAAGGAATGATATAAAGGACGTATGGGAAGAAGATGAGCACGAAGAACAAGAAGAGACTAGGGTATGACATGTACATTTTATCAATAAATTGTTGAAATTATAGTGTATTTGTTAGACTAACAGGATCATTTGATCCATCAAATACTCAACAGGAAGAACATGATAGTAATGAGGGTGAAGAAGATGAATCAAAACTTGAAGAGAATTTTGAAAACATGGAAGAGGAAACAAAAAAAATGAAGAAGCTAATTGAGAAAGCCATGGAGACCAATAGAGACAGAAAAAGCTTCTTCCAACAAAGAGTCAGACAAAAAGAAACACAAGGAGAAAGGGAAAAAGGTAATCCTCCATAACTTAAAAACAGTAATGGAGTTTTTTGAACAATACCAAATTAATTACTATAATTGACAAATTCTAGGTTAAAAGTATCAAAGAAAAAGGAAAGGGCAAATAAACCACAAGGCAGAAAGGAAGCGCACCATTATGAAAGGACAGAAAGGAGGTATGTTCACTAACATACACTATATTTGTACTTACTGTCTGACGTTATAGATACAGTACTTATAGATTAATATACATATATTATGATGCTTTGTATCTGACGAGTGCTGAAAGGAGAAACAAACCACTCAAAATAAACTTGCAAACAAAGTGTACAGTAATTGAAAAGATCAAGGAAAACTTAGATGAAGAATTGCAAGAGAAGTTTATAAACACTATTTTGGGCATTTTCTTGATTTTTTAATTATAAATTAGTTATCACAGCTTTTATTACATTTAATCCAAAGGATGTGTAAACATAAGTCCCACTTTATTTTTGATTTAGGCAAAGGATGTGTAAACATAAGTCTTCCACAAAGTTGAATTTTTTGATAGGCGGTCGACTATTGAAGTTTGGTTTAAGGGAATTTGCTTTGATAACTGGTTAAAATTGGGAGAACTATCAATCATTGATCAAAGTATGATTAAAGAAGGGGGGAAATATAAAGAAAATATACTTTGATAATCGGAAGTCTGTGACCAGGATGTTCCTTAACATAATCTTCAATATTAGCAAAGCAAGCTCTGACAATGACAGAATAAAAATGGCTAAATTGTATTTTTCTGGAGAGTTTTCTTATCCCAAAACAAGAGAATTTGGATTTGGAATTAGAGCATATACTAATGGTGGATGATGATAAGTTGTTTGACAACTATCCATGGGGAAGGGTTGCTTTCGGTCTTCTACTCGAATTCATGAATAGAGCAATAAACAGCAAAGGCCAAACAAGAATATCAATGGAAGGGTTTATATTCCCAATATTGGCATGGGCATATGAAGAAAAACCAACATTGAGCTCTCCCCAAAATTGTTTTGCAAGAAGGATGTCAAACAAGGTACATTAGTAAATTAGGTTGCGGATAGCCAACCAAAATGGACGAACTTGAAGAAAAAGGTTTTTTATTCAAAAGAGGTATAACAATCTTTACCAACAAAAATTGAAAGAATCTTTGAATTATTATTAGTTCTAAACCAATAGCTTGTTTTATTGTTGATTTAACATGTTTTATTGATTATTTGGCAACTTGAAAAATGCCCTTTGCTAGAAACCCCAGAATAAATGAATATGTCATATTTTGCCCCATTTCTGGAGGATGAAAAAGGAGTGATAAAAAAGGTTGAAGAAGAATTGAGCAAGTATATGTCGAAAGAAAGAGTGGTTGAGCTTTTATTGAATAGAGGACTTGCTTCTGGGAATGATGTAAGATTTGAACGAATAGAGAAGATACAAGAATCAATTATGAAAACAATGCAGGAAAAATTTGAAAAAATGAAGATTGGTCGAGAAAGATTGACAAAGAAAATAGATGACTTAGTCGAAACATTAAAAACAATGACTGACTGATTGCATGAAAAATATACTTGTTGGTGCAGACATGCTTCGACAAGTAATTTGTATATGGTATGTAATCAAACTACATTGTATTTCTTTTTTTTCCTCATTCACATCTTTTATACATTATATGATAACAAGCAGCATCTGAATTCGAACAAGAACTTGATGAAATTGAGAAAAATGAGGAAGAAAAAGAAGAAGAAAAAGAGTTTGTTGATCGTTTTGATGCTCCACCAACAATTCGAAGAAAAGATGACGACCAAGATGAAGAAGGACAAGGAAAGAAGGACCTACAATCTACAGTATCACAGGCTGAACACAAGGAATCAAGTAAAGGAGACAAGAGCAAGGAGCTAGTGAGAAAAGAAATTAAGAAAATAGAATGCAGTGTAATACATTATAAGTATATTAGAAATTATATTGTTTCATCTACCATACACGAATATTGAATTGTCAAGTTAATTGTGATAGGATACTGAAGATGCAGATGATGTAATCAACGAAGTCATTCAATCTATTGAATGAAAAAGAGATTTATGAGAAGTTGAAAAGATCAAATAAAGGAAAAGCAATAAATCGTCATGTAAGTGATAAATTGTAATATATTTAATTACTTATTTTTATCTTCACGATAACTAAATTATTCGCTTTTTTTTTACATATTAATAGAATGAGACTCCTAGGACTTCAACAACAAAAATTATGTACAAAATAAAGCCATTATGGTGCACAAATCAAAGACTCAAGAGGTACAATACTAAACAAAATATCTATCAAATTCATCATTTCAACATTTTAGATCTTATAATGTCTAAATAACTAACAAATGATATTTTATTGCATAACAAACAAAAGGTCATACGGAAGTTGGACATGACTAATAAATTGTACAATATTCATGAGAATAACCCTGCCACGAGAGTCATACTCAAACACGTAAGAAAAAAATTTCATATAAATTTAATCAATACTAACAATTAGTCATTGTTCAATAAATGTTGTTAGTTAAACACGACTAAAGCAAAGTTGACTATGATGGCAATCCAAGAAAAAGTAAGAAGAACCAAACAAAGAGAAACAAAAAGATCAATGACACAAATTAATTATGCAAATCCACCAATGACAGGGATATGGATAAATGCAGCAAGAGGAATAATACGAACACCAAAAAAAAGGATGAAAACACCCCATTGGATGGACCATCATTTGACTTGCACTTGAGCCAAACATGAAAGTGTTGATCAATCAAGCATGAAGATTTTAGTGCTTTATGAACCTTGCTTTAGAAAAGAACTTAGTTTTGAGTTTATCATTACTATTTTGAGAACCTTGATATTTCTATTTTGAGTTTATTTCTGACTTAGAAAAGCTTGAATGTTTTTAAATGTTTTGAAAACCATAGATGTTTAGACTTGATAGGATCCTTGTTATTCTAATAGACATTATGTTTGTCTTTATATATTATTCTAATAGACATTATCTTCACATATATACATATAAGTTATCCTAACAAATCAAAGGACAAATTGCATATTAAATGGTTTCAAATTCTAATAAAAGGACTAACAGTTATATAAATATTGAAAATATAATGTATTTGCAAATTAACACGTAATTCATATCCAATTGCATATTTATATATAAGTTACACCAACAACAACTACACATCTATTAATAATATGTCGTAACTAATGTAGTTGAAACTCATACATCCAATATACTAAACTGACAAAATAAAATAGCCATGTTACCGATATTTAACATACTTTGTATTCATAATTTAATGTGCATTTGCATTTTTCCCATTGAATATTAATACAACCCTTGAATAACATCAAACACACTATACTTTTAAAGTGTACAACACATGGCACTAAAAGTGAAGGCTCAAAAGTAGTGAGCCACCAACCTAAGATAGTAATATTTAAGCTTCAATTAGAGAGACAATATTATTCCTTGGATATATACATATATATACACGTTTCCTTTAATCAAAACCAAATAGTTTTCACGTTAAATAATACTTTCCTAAAACAAATGAAATGACAATTGTTTGCACAAAAAATAAAATGCAACAAAATCATAAGACAACAATTGAAAACGGTCCAAACACTACTAGAAAAAACACATTTCTTGACGTTTGTAATTTTAACTACTTGACATTTTTATAGTAATAGGTGATTTTAAAGAAAAACGTCAAGAAATTTCAAAAAAAAGCAGAGGTTGTGAGTTTTTTTCGGATTTTTTTCACGTTGCACACTACTTGACGTTTTTAAAATGTTAAATTTAATATATATTTTCTTATCATTTTTTAAATGTCAAGAATGTTTAAGAAACTTTTTAATTAAAAAACCCCTTTTCCATGCTGCTTTCAGAACGCACGCACGCGAAAGCGCGAATTGAAAATCCTTCCCCTTCTCACGCAAAAACCCTTCCCCTTCTTCTCGTCTGCTGCCGCTCCATCCACCTTCGTTCGCTCCATCATCCACCTTTGTGTCGCCGCTCCATCCACCTACCTCAGCTACCATCACCGTCGCTGCCATCCACCTCCACTGCTGCCACAATTTCCCTTCACCTCCACTGATTCCGTCATCACGCGAAGAAAATTGAACTGTCACCGCCTTCATCCACCTCCTTTGCCGCTGCTGTCACCTCCATCCACCTCCATTGCTGCCACCGTCACCTCCATCCGCCGAAACGCGTTTCAATCTGCCGCCAAAACGCCCCTCTTGCCAAAGTAATTTGGTATTTTCCCTTCTCCCTCTCAGTTTCCCTTCTTTTCTTTTTTGTAGAGTTTGAAACTAGATTAGAAACATACAATTTTTTGAGTTAAATGAAGAAAAAACATTACATTCCAGCACTGCACACTCTATAAAATAAAAAATTTTGAAGAACTAAGAAGTTCCAATAGAAAAATATTTTGCATAACCGTGAATGAATGCTACCTGGGTATGTATTTTGCATTACATTCCTATTATTTTCTGGGTATATATGAATACTACCTGCCAATTTAGTGTTCTGTTTTTTCATTAATTTGTTTTTTCCAATCGGTGAGAGATCCTTCTATCAGGATTATATATGAACTTGTTCGTAATTTACACCTTTTGATATGAATGCTACCTGTCAATTATATATGAACTTGTTCATTTTTTACACCTTTTTATTCCCTCATTGTAGTTTGTATTAGAAGTTGATCATTGCTTATCATTTTTTCTTACTAGATTTACAATTATGGATAAATCATGGATGCACAAGAGTAGGTTATCCAAAGATTATGAGTTGGGTGTGGAAAACTTCATTCAATTTGGATTTTCTAATACGAATAACACTTCTATTCTTTGTCCTTGTTTGAAATGTGGGAATTGTGAAAAGCATAGTAGCAAGAGTATTAGAGATCATTTATATATTAATGGGATTGATGAAAGTTAAAAATTTTGGTTTTGGCATGGTGAAGAACTTCCTAACTCATCTTTTTGTGGAGATCAATCTTCTAAGTTTGACACCCACGTGTATGAAAAGATTGATGTTGGAAGTGTAAAAGAGATGGTTGAAGTTGCTCATGAGGAATATTCAAGAGATCTGAATAGATTTGAGAAGTTGCTAAATGATGCAGAAAACCCATTATACGAAGGATGCAAAAAATACACCAAGTTGTCTACATTAGTTAAATTGTATAATTTGAAAGTTAGATTTGGGTGGAGTGATATTAGTTTTTTAGAACTACTCAAAACTTTGAAGGAAATTTTGCCTACTACCAATGAGCTCCTAAAATCAATGTATGAAGCAAAGAAAATATTAGGTGCACTAGGAATGGAATATGAAAAGATTTATGCATGCCTTAATGATTGTTGTTTGTATAGAAAAGAATATGCAGATGCAATTGAATGTTCTGAATGTGGTGAAACAAGGTGGAAATATGTTAAGGATACAAAGGAAGGGAAACAACAAATTCCTTCAAAGGTGATATGGTACTTTCCACCAATTCCACAAATTCCTCCGAGAAGACATAATTCACTTTTGTAGCATGGAACAAGTCAAGACATTAACATTGGTGGCTTATATGGCGTAAGTAATATTATTGCTTTACTTGTTTCTTGAATATGGTTACATTGAGATATTCTGGGACTGAGGGATATGCCAATTTCTAGCTTACATTATGTTTCAGGTTGCTTGTTTACTTCTAATTCTATGTCGCTATTGCTCTAATGGTTGCTTGTTCCTTTCAATCTAGTTGAGTTTAATTGGTTAATTATAGGTACTTGCACTCATCTTCTATTGATTCAAAGGAAGGTTCACAGTACATTTATGTAGACCCATCTCTCATTTCTTGTGGACAAAACTCTCAAGAAGTTAGAGCTCGAAACATGTGTAGTAGACTAATGGTCTCAGAAGCAAACCAAATAGTTCTAGCTCCTTTTAATCTTGGGTGAGTAAAATTTGTTTATTAATTCAAACCATAATGTAGTAGTCAAAACACTAATTTATATTTTATTAATTAGTGGTCATTGGGCACTACTTGCTATAAATGCATACGATGATACTGTATACTACCTTGACTCAATGAAGACAACACCACGGGTAGATATAAGATACGTAACAGACACGTAAGTTAACTTTTTCCTTTATAGTTTTCATTTTAAAGTGTACTTCATTTTAGAATTTGTGGTTATTTCTTGGCATACAGAGCAATAGCGATTTTTCATTCTCAAAAGAATATTAAAAAAAGCCGCAAGCAAACATTGTGGAGAATAGTAAAGGCAAGTATAAACATTACTTTATATTATTGTAGACATCTAGTTCGTAGGATTGATACCTTATTATTATGTTGGTTCTCTACTGTAGTGTCCTTCAAAAGTTGGGAGCACTGAATGTGGATACTACGTCATGAGGTATATGAGAGATATTGTGACCAAAGGAAGCATTACCATCTCAGATTCGGTAGGTTATCAAACTATTTTGACATTTTAAATAGCACAGGGAAAAGTAGAATTCATTATATTGTTTGCTTTTATGTTTATAGATTGATACAAGGAATTCGTACTCACAAATCAAGTTAGATGAGGTGCGAGTAGAGTTGGCTGACTTTCTGGGAACCTACATGTGATAGTAGGTGCTTGCACAATTTGGTCATTTTGAAAAATATGGCGGACATAAAGTAGGTGCTCACAATTTTGAAGATATAGACATATATACTTTTGTCATTTTAAAGATATAGCACGACTGATATATAGGTCTATTTTTTTTTGGAATTGTTCATATGGGAAGGGGGTAGTTAATTGCAAAAGGTTACATTTCTAAAACTGTGGAAATATGGATGATGATTGCAAAAGGTAGTTTTGATAGATGTTATTGGGGATGATAGTTTTGTTCATATGGGGTGGATTATTGTAGTTTTGATCATAGTTTTGGAAATGTAATTTTGTTGATATTGTTCATACGGGGTTGACTGTTGAAATTATGTTATTCTTTTTGGAAATGTTCATATGGGGTTGTCCATATTCTTATAACTTAGAAAATGTATACTTCATGGATTTGTAAGGTTACATATTTGACAATGTAAAGAAGTGAATATTTTGTTTATGATGGTATATTGGAGAAAATTTTGGTTGGCAAGTTTGCAAATGTGTGTGGCTGTTTATTTGGGTTTATATTTTTCCTTTTTTATATTCAATGCTATTGTTAGACAAAAATACAGGAGCAATTTATAGGTAAATATTTAATAATACAGATTTTTTTAAAAAAAACCACAAACAGACTTGACAAGTTAAATTTGTCAATAATATAGATACAATTTGACATTTTATCTTCATCAAGAACACCCATATGCTTAACATTTTTTGCATATAAAGTTACGTGTACTTGACATTTTTAACATATCAACTATAAACCATCTTGACATTTTTTCCTAGTAAAGAACCTCATATTCTTGATGTTTCAGAAATGTCAAATGTCCATGTTCTTGACGTTTATACCATGTCGAGAACCCTAACATTCTTGATACAGGCTTCCTTGACATTTTTAAAAACGTCAAGTCCAATCACACTTAACATTGGAAGAACATCAATAAGCACTGTTTTTGTAGTAGTGAAAACACAACTAATATCAGGATTCAACGACATATGGGATCCTTAAAAAAATTTACAATTATGATCCCTCTTCCCACACCGACTACAACGAATTGAAGTTTTATTTTCTAAGCAAGACGATTCTCTTCTTTTTAGGCCTCCCAGTCGGACGTTTGACATAAAGAGAAAGAACTGGATCACTGCCAACTCCATGTTTGACATTACCAATAGGTTATAATTCCTTCTTACATAATAGAACCAAAGTTGAAACATGATAGAAGTCATGTGTGTATGACTGCAACTGAACGTTTCTACTAGACAAGGCAATGCATGCATGGGAACACGAGATCATGGCTAGATCCCAACGTCGACATGAACAAGTACGATTCAAAATGTTGACAACAAATTGGTTTGTGCGGTCAGTGATAACTTATAGGAATACAAGTTATTTTACTTCTTTCACTTAGAAAAAAATGAAAGATTAGTGAAAAGAAGACCATTTCAACGCATGATTCTCTGATATATTCTTATTTCGCGCACAAGTGTATGAAAAAGTAAAAAAAAAGATATTATTGATGAGAATTAACACCCTTGAACGCTTTCTTTGCAGGAAAATGTCATCGCAACCATGCGTCAAAGATTACATCAACGCATGGCTAATAAAGACAAAGCCTATGATTCCAGAAAATCCAACCATGACAACTGTGCCAGAATATTTTCAGTACCATAAGCCGTTAGACAGAGACGGACTGCGCGGTCAGAAAGGACGGAGCCGAACGCGTTGTGGGCCCACCCTGCGTCAATATGGAAAGTACTACGATGAGGGCTATAAAAGCCGCCCAAGAAGAGAAAAGGAGGACCGAAAAAATCATAAAGAAAAAAAATAGGGTTAACAGCAACCAATTTTGGGAGAGCGCCGTCACACATCATCTTCTTCCTTCTCACAGCGATAGTTGAGAGGATCAGTTTTCACAGCCACCACAAGGAACGCGGTGAACCGAAGCTCGACAGGGAAGAGGATCTCACCGCTGCTTCCATCGCCATCTGCAATATCAGCGGTACACCTTCACTGTCGACAAGCAGGACACTCTTGCCGACAGCTTCTTCTCTCAATCTTTTTATTATTAAGTGCACCGCTAGTGTTTAGTTATTTGTATTATCATTGAATCAAGAACATCAAGTCTTTATCATTTTAATATATCGCAACTTTACATCTATCAGTTGTTCTTCATGTTTACAAGTATTTCACAACTCATTATGAGTAGCTAAACCTCCACGAGGGTTGGAGGTTGCTTTCATCAATCTTGTTTAATCAAGTTTAATAACTAGGTCATTTACAGCAATGTATTGTTAATCACTTGTCCTTATTTTAACGTGAGAACGTTGTTTTAGTTCTAGCGGTCGGCTACTCGAGAGAGCAAGTAACCATAGGCTACATTGTTGTAACTAAGAAGTTAATCTTAGAAATAGGATTTATCTTAGGCTCATTTAAACTAACACGCATCATAGACATATGACTAGTGTGACTTTTCTGCCGAAAGGTATGAACCAATTGTGTTTGAAAGCATGATCGATGTAATTAAACCGATATTTGACAGATTGATGAATGACGGTCTCCAACACTCTTTTCTCTATCCATCACATCACTGAAATTGCATTGCTCATAAGGCATCCTCATTTTTGTAGCTGCGACTTAAAAAGTTAAATTCATTTAATTTTCATACTCCGAATTGAATCTCATCTTAATTGTTTACTACCTCGAGATTTCCAATTTAGCAAGCATTTAGCCACAAAATCCCTGTGTTCGACCTTGGTTCTCACCAAGAAATCTTTGTATCAGTTTATACTTGGACTGATATTAAGAAAAACTTGAGATATTAGGAATCCAATAAATCTTGAATATAAATCAAACAACAACACGATTAACACACAACAGTCAGGAACTTTGAATTCCTATTGGTTAATAGGGTATACCTGCAAAAAAAATAACAATGAATGTAACCTACAAACCGGACTATTGATCATATAATGAATATGATACATATACTATATTATAAAACAAAAACTTACATTCATTGACCTACTGTCCCTTAAAGCTGATAGAATAATGTCCTTTACATATGTAGAAAGTTCTAAACGCTAGAAACTCCAATGACTACAACGTTCGTAAAACCATTTTTGAACCAAACTATGGATCGTTTCAAGGAGACCAATAACAGGTAATTCACGTGCTTCCTTCAACAATGAATTCATGCTTTCTGATATATTTGTTGTTATCAAGGAATACATTTTCCTTCGACAAAATGCCCTAGCCATTTCGATTTGTTAACATCATTTAATCCATGCCTAATTGATGGAGCAATATCATCCAACTGCCTCATGTAATACTCAAAATCTTCAATTGTATATGCTCTTGCACACATATCGAAAGGATTCTGAATTAGACTTGACTTGTGATTCTTTTTAAGGTTTTTTTACAAATGAAATGCACACAACCCGTGTTCAGCAAAATCATAAATAGAATTAACACCATTTCCTATACTCTTATGACCACAGACACAATAACAAGTTCATCAGGCTCTCCAAAAGCAGGTTATGGAAAAACCAAGACCATGATTCATCATTCATCATTCTCTGAATCTACAATGGCATATGCAAGAGGTACAATTTTGCGAATTACCATCAATAGTGCAAGCAGATAACAAATTCCCCTGAAAATTATTTTTTTAGAGTGGCACCATCAACTGACATAATAAGAAAACAGTAATTTCATGCATCTATGGAAGCAGCAAGGGCCATGAAATAATACTTAAATCTTCCTTCATTATCATATTCTTGTGTTGTATATGTTCCTATTAGGAATATACATTCAAAGGGATTATATGAAGCAAATTAAATAGTATGTCTAATTAATTAAAATGAATAAAGAAAATAAGAGTACTAGGATTGTTTCCAATTAGGGCAGTTGAGAATGATGACAGCAGAGCATATGAGGATTCAAGAGTCCCCTCTGATGGAATTGAAAGCAATCTCATGGCCTCTCCAAACCTTTTCATAACTTATATTTATACCATGATGCCTTCTCATATAGCTAACAACATCAGAAGGACAACACGCACTTTGTCATTCATTTCAAAAAACGACTTAGTACACTCAGTAACAATTCATGATGTTGCTTGCTTATGACCATCCTTAACAATATCGACAAGACATTGATGGGTATCCGTGAATTTTTGAACCATCCACACCCCAATTTTCCTATATACGAATGCACGTAGATACCAACCATAAGATAAATCCTTGCAACAAATGTCAAATGAAGTTTAGTTTGACCTAGTGGTAGTAAGTTCAAAGCTATTTCTGAGAGAAGCAAATAAATTACTTTCTTCAATACGAACTTACTCCTAAAAAGTGAACTTTCTTTAATGGAAATACCAGATTGACAGGACTCAAATTTTGGAAATCAATAATTTTATAAATACACTCAAAAGGTTGGGAAGAACGATCTGTTCCTGCTAACTCATTATTGAAATACATTGTATTTCCAGAAATCGAAGCACTAAAAGAGACATGGTCAATCACTGCACAAAATCATTCTGGGGGAAATTAGATAAAATTGTCATCAACCACAAGATATCCTTGTCTTAAACAATCTCAATCAAATTTGAATTATTGGAACCATTCTGGTACATTGTCAAACGAGATATAGTTAGATTGCCAGAGAGAAAAAGCTTACCATGGATATATTCGACAAATTGTTGAAATGATGAAGTTGATGGAATATAGGCCTCAACAACTCGAAAATCATGAGAATGAGAATTTTCAGCCCATGTACCATCAAACAACAGTCTAATTCGTTATAAAGTCATGACAAAAACAATAACTTAAGAAGAAAACCAAAAGAGAATACTTTTTTATATGAACCAAAAGAGAATACTTATTTGGTCGTAAATAACAACTATTTTTGTAGAGATATAATGATATATCATTGAATATATCTCAAAAACTTTTAAAAATATACTAATAAATGTGAAAATGGAATATGAAAAAATACAATCAATTTAATCAAAATATGTATAACATAATGAAAAAGATTAAAATGCAATAAAAAATATGATATATCCTTGACCAAATTTTAAATAATTATTGAGTATTAAGCTAAAAGAAAATTTGATAATAAAATAAATTAAAATTAAAAATCTAGGGAGAAATATAAGGAAGAAATTTGTTGAATTTAAATTAATTGGTAAAGTATTTATGAAAATCTATTTTGAATATTAATAATAGATTTGAATTCAATGAAATTTGATAATAAATATAAAAACCAATAAACCAATCCAGGGAGAAGGAAGTAATTCGTTAATTTTGAATTAGTAAAATAGTTGTGAAAATCTATTTTGAATATTAAAAATAGATTTGAATTCAAAATCTGGGCGAAAATTAAGGGATGGCACTGAAATTCAGGTTTGAAATCAAATCTGTTAGGTATAATTTGATAATTTTGACCATCAATCAAGTTCTCAATTACATTGTATTTTAATCTCAGTTATAAATCAATCTTGCCACTTGTTGGGTTTTATGCCCTAAAACTCGTAGATAGTAAATGTTGTCTTTTGACTGTCATTAATAAATTGTTATTAATTATAATTCAATAAATGTTATTGATTATTTTGTCTTGTTTTAATAACCCTAAAATCCAATAAACTAACATCCTAGGCTGTTTTATGAGTCTTGAACAATATGTAGAGACATATGGGGATCAATGTTCAAGTTACAACCTAAAGGGTCTATAGTATAAGGATAGGGTTGGGTACCTTATCCGGGTAACACTATCGATACGGCCCACTTTGTATTTGATACAAACGCAATGATCCAACGTGTTCGTGTAGGAGACATGCGAGCGGGGGTGTCTTATGCAATGAGTTTGCATAAGACTAGACCACGAAATAGTAACCACTAGATGTAACTTCGTTGACTGGTTAGATTTCTATTTGAATAGGTTGACCTAGGCAACTTAGTCTTAATCTTGAGTATATTATGAACTCCTGTTTACGAGGAATTGTCCTTTGATTTGTATGGGTGAGAGTGGTCATTTGCCGACTCAATATGCCTACCATTTTGGGGATAAGACTAAGTGGGGAGCTGGGAACATAATTATACAAGATGGATTTCACTCCTTCCTGACTTTAGGGTAAGTAGATAAGTATTCCCTTAAGTGGTGTCTTTAAGACTTGAACAAAGGGCCCTACCCTCTCACTGGCCCGAGAGGGGTTTCTGTTTGATGGCTGGACCATAAACAGGTTGTTCATTAGAGGAGCACTGATACTTAAGGATTTAGAAGTAACCCAGGAGTATAACGGTAATTTGACCCAGCTAGTGTTACGAATACTTGTGAATGACTAACTTGTTGTTATTGGTCTTTATCCGTGGACACAGAAATATATCTACAGTGAGAAGAGTGCAGTTGTGGGTTTTTAATGGAGTGTACCCACAGTTAACAAATATTGATTAATGTGGTTAATGAGTTTAGCATGTTAATCTCATATCGTTGGAGCTTCTGATCTGTAGGTCCATTAGGTCCCCTTCCTAGCTCATAAAAAATATTGAGGTAATTAATTTTTGGATGAAATTTAAAAAGTTCAAATTTACTAAGGGAAAAGTATAATGTATAATGATATATTATAATATAAAGTTTATTTTACAAATTAAACTTTATAGTATAAATATAATTTTGGATATGATTCAAAGTTAATTTGTAAAAGAATTAAATATTTGAAATTGTTTAAATATTATTTTAATATGAATTAGATTTATATTAAAACTATAGGTTAAAATTAATGCGCATTAGATGTACATTAAAACTATAGGTTATGAGAGAAATGTATTTGAATTTGATTCAAATGCAAGTTAAAATTAAATATTTGATATTTAATTTGGTAATTAATTAATTAGAAAATTAATTAGTTATTTAATTTAGTCTAATTTAATTAAATTTGATTTAATTAAATTAATTGAATTAAAACTATAGGTTATGTGAGAGATGTTCATTTAAATATGATTTAAATGAATTGGTTAATTAAATTAGACTTAATTAATTATTAATTATTAATTAAATAAATAAATAATTAATAATTAATTAAGTCTAATTTAATTAACCAATTCATTTAATATTGTTGGTTGTAACTCCCACGCACGGGAGTTACTTAATACGTGGGATAACACTCACATTTTCCACTTTCTCTCCTTTCCTTATATAGTGTGTAACAGAAAAAAATAGATCTGGCGTTTTCTCTAAACAAAATTCTCTCAAAAGAAAAGTTCTCTTTTTTTTTCCTTACCAAACGTTCCCTCAAGCCTTTCCTCAAGGTTTAGAGAAAAGGAAGGACTCCAAGTGGTAGTGATCCAGTTGTTGCTTTCCCTCACAACATGTAAGTTTTTTTTCTGAAATGTTTTTTATACAGTATGCTTAACCTAAGATTTTAGATTTCTTTTACCAATGTAGTGGTATTTCAAAATCTTAATATTAATTTTGAGTTAGGATTCTGATATGTTTCCGCTGCGCTAGGATTTTAATCCCAGCAATTGATATCAGAGCCATCTTAAAATTTAATTTAGGTTTTGAAATTTGTATTGGTTTGGTGGGTTTACTGCATTGTGAATGTGGATTTTGCATTGAATGTTTAGTGTAAAATTTGGCCATAGATTTACATTTTTTATTGGATCAATTATAAAGGCCCCTGTGTTTTTGGGCATTTTACTATAAATCGAGTCTTTGTAAGTCCATGTCTAGATCAGGTTCGTTCTACTGAGAAAAACGACACTAAATTTGACCAAATCGGATGTTTGGAGGCCAAGATTTCGTTGCTTTTCTGTACTGTACGAAGAAGACCATGAAAAAAAAAGCGATGATGTCACGCTGACGTCAGCATGCTTGGTGCCTTATTGGCGTTAACATCAGCGTGATGTCATCACTGACATCAACGCTAGATGGGCTAGTTTAGTTGTTTTAGGGCTGGTTTTATCCGTTTTTTGTACGGTTCACGCCCATTTAAGTTATTTTGGTCCTTTTTGCTATTTTTTGGCTTGGTTCGCAGTTTTAGGACCCAGTTCGAAGCGATTTGAGGGGTTTTGGTCCGATTTTGGAGCGGCAAAAACTATTTTTAGGATAAATTTAGCTAAATTATTGTAATTTAATGCTTTATTTTATCCTAGGGGCCAATTTTACGGGTTCAATTGCTATTTAAATGCTTTATGGATGTCATTTAGATAAATCTCACCTTAGGTTAAGCATGTTAGTGCATTTTAATATGTTATAAATGTTATAATATATGGTTTTAATGCATGATTAATAATTCATGAGTAATTTAATATATGTTGATATGTTAAATATATCAAATTGGAAAAGTATGATGAATGGCATTAATTTAGTTAAATATAAGTGTTATATTTATTTAATGTGATGCATGTGCCTAATTTATTTTCATGATTATTATAATTGTTATAATATTTTATGAAAAATAAAATTGCATTGAGCATGAAACATCCATAGTTTAATATAATTGTTATATTATTTTAATGATTTGCATACAATATGGTTTTTTAATTAATTAGAATTTGATTGTTAATTAATTAAACCTTAGTATGCATGATTATAGGGCTAATTAATTAATTTTGTAATAAGTTATAAAATTAATTAATAGAAACCGTCAACCTATAATAAAGAGTTGCATGCAAATATAGGATCTTAGGAAATTGGTTTTAAATTGTTTAAAATTAATTTAAACTTAAGATCACATTAATTCTAATAAGATTATAATTAAATCTTATTTTCTTTTTAAATAGTTTTAAATTAGAATAAGTAGGACAAATAGGATTTTGGTTATAAGGGAACTCTACTGGTTCAGTTCTGTCTAGATTGAGAGTTTTTAAGTTGACGGTTTTACGAAACATCTCCTAACTGGGAACTGAATCAGAACTTGAGTTGAATTAACCTAAGTCCTATTAGCATGCAATGTCACTAGGTTAATTAAATTGTTTAATTCACCTAGAACTATAGTTTAAAGACCTTTTATAAGAGTTATAATAGGCATAAACTTAGATAGATTCATTAGCCGGAATTTAACTAAGTATAATAAAAACCCTAAAATAAGTAGAACATTTTAGTGGGAGAAAAATGGTATATATGATATATCCATTTTTATCTCTCACGTCCCTAAGAGTTCACAACGTGAGATCCATGCTCGGCTTTGTGTAGCCTTGGGCGCGGCCTCCCTTCGGAAAGTGTTTGCATGGGTCAATACCAAGGTGAATAGGGAAAATGTTCATAGTAAGTGGGAGAAGGACACGTGTCAACGTTTCCTACGGTTTCCTTCATTAAGCTGCAACGTGAGATTCTTATGATCTGCCTGCGTGTCATTCTGGAGCGACCACCCCTTCGGAGGGCCTGATCATAGGATTCAGAACACTGCAAACTTCAGTAATGGATAGGATTTCTTATGTTAATCTTCAACAGTTGTCTTTCCTAACGGTATTCTGTTGAAGCGTACATTTGGGATCCAAAAATGAAAGGGTTACACTTACGGGATGCATTAAGCTAGTTAATGAATTCTCGACCAAACTAATTGTAGCTAAGAGTTATAGGAATAAGAGTTATTCTAGAATTAGTAATTAGCTGAGATTGTCTCAATTCAAGGGAGGAGTAACTGATCACCCTTTGGTGACTGTTGCTCTAAACCCCTGAAGTATCATTGCAAAGACTTAATCATTTTTTTTCGGTTCTTTGATTGAATGTTTTGCTAAAATTGATTGGACGTTATGTAATGGGTTAAAACAAAGATAATTAATACGGTCAATTGTTTGTTATTTTTTCAGCATGACTTCCTCTATGATTGCATTACTAAAAAGCAACCAATTAACTGATGAAAATTATGCAATGTGGAAATCTAACCTGAATATGATTCTGGTTATAGAAGATCTACGGTTTGTCTTAATTGAGGAATGTCCTCAGCTCCCCACTCGTGGTGTATCCCAAGCTGTGAGGGATGCACATGACCGCTGGACGAAGGCCAATGAAAAGGCCCGAGTCTATATCTTAGCGAGTTTGTCTGACGTACTCACCAAGAAACAGGAGGCCATGCTCACTGCTTGTGAGATCATGGAGTCGTTGCAGGATATGTTTGGGCAATCGTCCACATAGATCTGACACGAGGCCCTCAAGTACGTTTATAACGCACGTATGAAGGAAGGCCAATCAGTGGGAGAACATGTTCTCGAACTTATGGTTCACTTCAACGTTGCTGAAATGAACGACGCGATCATAGATGAGCAAAGTCAGGTGTTCTTTATTTTGGAATCTCTTTCGACGAGTTTTCTTCAATTCCGCAGCAATGCGGTAATGAATAAAATACAGTACACCATAACTACCCTCCTAAATGAGTTATAGACTTTTCAGTCTCTTATGAAAAATAAGACATCGAAAGAAGGAGAGGCAAATGTTGCCCATTCCAAGAAGTTCCATAAGGGTTCAACCTCTAGAACTAAGTTTGTTCTTCATCTTTTGGTCCCAAAAAGATCCAGAAGAAAGGAGGGAAGAGGAAGGCTCCTGCTGCTGGCAAAGGCAAGGACAATGCCAAGAAGGCTGATAAAGGCAAGTGCTCCCACTGCAATGTGGATGGTCACTGGAAGCGCAATTTCCCCAAGTTCCTCGCCGAGAAGAAGAAGGAAAAGGAAGGTAAATATGATTTACTTGTCTTAGAAACTTGTTTAGTGGAAAATGACGATAATGCCTGGATACTTGATTCAAGAGCCACTAATCACGTTTGTTCTTCATTTCAGGAAACTAGTTCCTTCCAGCAGCTCAAGGAGGGTGAGATGACGCTCAAGGTTGGAACGGGAGACGTCATTTCTGCTCGTGCAGTGGGAGCTGCAAAGTTATTTTTTAGAAATAGATATTTATTTTTGGAGAATTTGTACATAGTTCCAAAAATTAAGACAAATCTTGTGTCTATTCCTTGTTTAATTGAACAATCTTATTGTATTACTTTTTTAACAAATGAAGCGTTCATTTCAAAAAATGGTGTACATATTTGTTCTGCTAAATTAGAAAACAACTTATATGTGTTAAGACCAACTGAAACAAAAGCACTTTTAAATCATGAGATGTTTAAAACTGCTAATACTCAATCTAAAAGGCAAAGAATTTCTCCAAGTAACAATACCTATCTTTGGCATTTGAGATTAGGTCACATAAATCTCGATAGGATCGAGAGATTGGTAAAGAATGGACTTCTGAGTGAGTTAGAAGATGATTCATTACCTCCGTGTGAATCTTATCTCGAAGGAAAAATGACTAAAAGACCTTTTAGTGGAAAAGGTTATAGAGCCAAAGAACCTTTAGAGCGGATACATTCGGATCTTTGTGGTCCAATGAATGTAAAAGTTCGAGAAGGATACGAATACTTCATCTCTTTTATAGATGATTATTCGAGATATGATTACTTATACCTAATGACACATAAGTCTGAATCCCTTGAAAAGTTCAAGGAGTATAAGGCTAAGTTTGAAAACCTGTTAGGTAAAACAATTAAAACACTTCGATCTAATCGGGGTGGAAAGTATATGGATTTAAGATTCCAAGACTATATGATAGAACATGAAATCCAATCTCAACTCTCAGCACCTGGTACACCTCAACAGAATGGTGTATCAGAAAGGAGAAATAGAACCTTGTTAGACATGGTTTGTTCTATGATGAGCTATGCTCAATTGCCTAGCTCGTTTTTGGGGTATGCAGTAGAGATTGCAGTACATATCTTAAACAACGTTCCCTCGAAGAGTGTTTCTGAAACACCTTTCGAGTTATGGAGGGGGCGTAAACCTAGTTTGCGCTACTTCAGAATATGGAGTTGTCTTGCACATGTGCTAGTGACAAATCTTAAGAAATTGGAACCTCGTTCAAGATTATGCCGATTTGTTGGTCACCCTAAGGAAACGAAAGGTGGTCTCTTCTTCGATCCACAAGATAACAAAGTGTTTGTATCAACAAAAGTTACATTCTTGGAAGAAGACCACATGAGAGATCATAACCACGAAGCAAATTAGTATTAAATGAAGCTACTGGAGAGTCAACAAGAGTTGTTGATGAAGCTGGTTCTTCAACAAGAGTTGATGAAGGATCTAACACTTCAGGTTCGTCTCATCCTTCTCAAGAGTTGAGAATGCTTCGACGCAGTGGGAGGGTTGTATCACGACCTTTCCGCTACTTGGGTTTAACATAAACTCAGGTTGTCGTACTTTATGACGGTGTTAAGGATCCATTGTCTTTTAAACATGTAATGAATGATGTTGATAAGGACGAACGAGTCAGAGCCATGGACCTTGAAATGGAGTCTATGTATTTCAATTCAGTATGGGAACTTGTAGATCCACCTGAAGGGGTTAAACCTATAGGGTGTAAATGGATCTATAAGAGAAAGAGGGACGTAACTGGTAAGGTACAGACCTTTAAAGCTCGACTTGTAGCAAAGTGTTATACCCAAAGGGAAGGAGTTGACTATGAGGAAACTTTTTCCCTGTTGCTATACTTAAGTTTATAAGAATTCTCTTATCCATAGCCACATTTATGACTATGAAATTTGGCAAATGGATGTCAAGACGGCCTTTCTGAATGACAATCTTGAAGAGAATATCTTTATGTCTCAGCCCGAAGGGTTTCATAGCCGAAGATCAGGAGCAAAAAGTTTGCAAACTGAATCAATCCATTTATGGGTTGAAACAGGCATCTAGATCTTGGAACATTAGATTTGATACTGCGATCAAATCTTTTGGTTTTGATCAAAACGTTGATGAACCTTGTGTTTACAAGAAAATCATCAACGGTAAAATAGCTTTCTTGGTACTATACGTAGACGATATCTTACTCATTGGGAATGACGTAGGATACCTTACTGACGTTAAAAAATGGCTAGCAGCCCAATTCCAAATGAAAGATTTGGGAGAGGCGCAGTATGTTCTTGGGATCCAAATTATTAGGGATCGTAAGAACAAAACGCTAGCTCTGTCTCAAGCAACTTATATCGATAAAATGTTGACTCGATATTCGATGCAGAACTCTAAGAAGGATTTATTACCTTTCAGGCATGGCGTTCACTTGTCTAAGGAACAATGTCCTAAGACACCTCAAGAAGTTGAGGATATGAGACGTATTCCCTATGCCTCAACTGTGGGCAGCTTAATGTATGATATGCTCTGCATTAGGCCAGACATTTGTTATGCAATGAGAATAGTCAGTAGGTACTTGTCTAATCCAGGGTTTGACCACTAGACAGCAGTTAAGAATATCCTCAAGTATCTTAGGAGAACGAGGGACTACAAGCTAGTGTATGGAGCTAAGGATTTGATCCTTACAGGTTATACTGACTCTGATTTTCAAAATGACAAGGATCTAGGAAATCCACGTCGGGATCAGTGTTTACCCTAAATGGGGGAGCTGTAGTATGGCGAAGTGTCAAGCAAGGATGCATAGTAGACTCCACTGTGAAGGTTGAGTATGTAGCTGCTTGTGAAGCAGCAAAGGAAGCAGTTTGGCTTAGGAAGTTCCTAAGTGATTTGGAAGTTGTTCCAAATATGAACTTGCCTATTACCATATACTGTGACAACAGCAGGGCAGTAGCCAACTCTAAAGAACCTCGAAGCCATAAACAAGGAAAGCACATCGAGAGGAAGTATCACTTGATAAGAGAGATTGTGCAACGAGGAGATGTGATCGTCACAAAGATCACTTCGGAGCACAACATTGCTGATCCATTTACGAAGACTCTCTCGGCTAAAGTGTTCGAGGGTCATCTGGAGAATCTAGGTCTGCGAGATTTGTACATTGGGTAATCTAGGGCAAGTGGGAGATGTTTAATGGGTATACAGATGCCCTAGTTTATTGTATTTGTTTTATTTACCATCCTCATTGTTTTGTATTATCTTGTACAACCCACTAACTAGAGTTTTAGTTCAAGTGGGAGTTTGTTGGGTTTTATGCCCTAAAACTCGTAGATAGTAAATGTTGTATTTTGACCATCATTAATAATTGTTGTTAATTACTATTCAATAAATGTTATTGATTATTTTATCTTGTTTTAATAACCCTAAAATTCAATAAACTAACATCCTAGGCTGTTTTATGAGTCTTGAACAATATGTAGATATCGGGATCATGTTCAAGTTACAGCCTAAAGGGTCTATAGTATAAGGATAGGGGTGGTACCTTATCTTGGTAACACTATGGATACGGCCCACTTTATATTTGATACAAACGCAATGATCCATCGCATTCGTGTAGGAGACATGCGAGTGGGGGTGTCCTATGCAATGAGTTTGCATAAGACTGGACCACAAAATAGTAACCACTAGATGTAACTCCGTTGACTGGTTAGGTTTCTATTTCAATAGGTTGACCTAGACAACTTAGTCTTATTCTTGAGTATATTATGAACTCTTGTTTACGAGCGATTGTCCTTTGATTTGTATGGGTGAGAGTGGCCCATTTTTCGACTTAATATGCCTACCATTTTGGGGACAAGACTGAGTGAGGAGCTGGGAACATAATTATACAAGATGGATTTCACTCCTTCCTGTCTTTAGGGTAAGTAGATAAGTGTTCCCTTAAGTGGTGTCTCCGGGACTTGAACAAATGGCCCTACCCTCTTACTGGCCCGAGAGGGGTTTCTATTTGATGGTTGGACCATAAACAGGTTATTCATTAGATGAGCACTGATACTTAAGGATTTAGAAGTAACCCAGGGGTATAACGGTAATTTGACCCAGTTGGTGTTACGAACACTTGTGAAGGACTAACTTGCTGTTATTGGTCTATATCCATAGACATAAAAATATATCTACAGTGAGAAGAGTGCAGTTGTGAGTCTTTAATGGGGTGTTTAATGGAGTTAAAGAATATTGATTAATGTGGTTAATGAGTTTAGGTCGTTAATCTCATATCGTTGGAGCTTCTGATCTGTAAGTCCATTAAGTCCCCTTCCTAGCTCATAAAGAATATCGAGGTAATTAATTCTTGGATGAAATTTGAAAAGTTCAAATTTACTAAGGAAAAGTATAATGTATATTGATACATTATAATATAAAGTTTATTTTACAAATTAAACTTTATAGTATAAATATAATTTTGGATATGATTCAAAGTTAATTTGTAAGAGAATTAAATATTTGAAATTATTCCAATATTATTTTAATATGAATTAGATTTATATTAAAACTATAGGTTAAAATTAATGCGCATTAGATGTACATTAAAACTATAGTTTATGAGAGAAATATATTTGAATTTGATTCAAATGCAGGTTAAAATTAAATATTTGATATTTAATTTGCTAATTAATTAATTGGAGAATTAATTAGTTATTTAATTTAATCTAATTTAATTAAATTAATTGAATTAAAACTATGGGTTACTGAGAGATGTTCATTTAAATATGATTTAAATGAATTGGTTAATTAAATTAAATTTAATTAATTATTGATTATTTGTTAAATTAATTATTATTAATTTAATTAATATTGTTGGTTGTAACTCCCATGTAGGGGAGTTACTTAATACGTGGGATAACAACCACGTTTCCCACTCTCTCTTTTCCTTATTTAGTGTGTAACAGAAAAAAAAAAAAAAAAAAAAGAGATCTGTCGTTTTCTCTATAAAAAAAAATTCTCTCAGAAGAAGAGTTCTTTTTTTTTCCTTACCAAAGGTTCCCACAAGCCTTTCCTCAGGGTTAGAGAAAAGGAAGGACTCCAAGTGGTAGTGATCCAGTTGCTGCTTTCCCTCACAACATGTAAGTTTTTTTTCTCTGATATTTTTTTTTATTCAGTATGCTTAGCCTAAGATTTTAGATTTCTTTTACCAATGTAGTGGTATTTCAAAATCTTAATATTAATTTTGAGTTAGGATTCTGATATGTTTCCACTGCGCTAGAGTTTTAATCCCAGCACCACTTACATTGTATTTCATTTGCCGAACATACGAACCAACCAAGGGCAAAACAGGTATTACGGAAAATTCACCCATGTGCCTTGCACACGTTTTGCCATAAATCTTATTATTCTTGATTTTTGCCATAAATCCAAATGACATCTCATTTTTTGCCATCTCATCCAATTTTTCTTTAAAATTAGACATATATCCAGTGGACCCAAATATATATAGCCCATTGGCCCAAAGTCTAGCAGCCCAATACTCATAGCTCTCGAAAAGTGCTATCTATCTTCACCTAAATCGGGTTAGTTCTCCGAAATTTAATGTTTTATTCAGTGTTTTTTATAGGAAAATGAGCAAAGGAGACCATCGAGACGTTCAGATGCAATTCGGGTCCAATCGGAACATCAGACGACAAAAATTGAAGAAAATGACAAAATTGCCCTTAGAGCGTCGCTGCACTCCAAGCCAGAAGCGATATATTTTGAGAAATTGAGACAGCGTAGCTATACTGTCCTGCAGCGTCACTACGCTGCAGCTAAAAAAAGACCAGCGTCGCTACGCTCTTCCGCAGCGTAGCGACACTATCGTTATATTCTATATATATCCTTCTTTGATTTTAGGGCGAAAGAGGTGGAGTTTTCCTAGTTTTTCACATTCTTAGGTTAGATTTCTTTATTTTTGGGTTGTAATCATAGATTTGAGACTTTTATCCCCTTTTTCTTTGTCAATGAAGACCTCAAGGTAAGCGATCCCTAGTTTTTTGAAGTTTTTCCATGTAATTTTTTTTAGATTTGACTATGTATTAACTTTATATTCTGATTAATGATTATCTCGATCCTTCCTTTAATCTCGATGTATGTTTTTGGATGGATTGACGCCCCTCCCCTTGAATGTATGTTGTTGCTAAAGATACTAGGTTGTGCTTGCAATTAAACTTAAAATCGCTAAGTAGAAAAAGATCAAATGTGTATGTTTATATTCATAGGCTATCTAGGGTCTAGAGTGCATGCTTAGACTTGGTTCGAAGATAAAATTGGTTAGTTAAGTAGGGTTTTCCATTAACTAATCACACATTAGAATCCTAAATCGTAATGCACATGTCGAGAGTCTTGTATGACCGCTAAGGACCTATTAAGAATCGAAACATGTAGTTCAATTAGGGTTTTGGCTTTAATTAATACTTAGGATGTTTAATTGGTTTAATTGCTCTAGTTGTCTGCCTTTGTAAAGGCTAGCATAGTCACGCCAAGTAAGTCGATGTGTAAGCTTGATCCAATAAAAGTTTAATCACAGTGATTCAATGACAGTAATTATATAGAAACCCAATTGCTCCCAAGAACTAGCTCTATATCCGTCGGTTACATTTATCCTTATTTTTATTTTATTTTTCATGCAATTCTCTATTTCATTCCAAAACCCCCCATTATCACTCTAACTAGGAAATGCTAATTAGTTTGAAAATATTTTCGTGCTTCCCTGTGGTTCGACCCCGGATTTACTACTTATGCTACGTCATCGTAGTTTAGGTAGTAGTTTGAGAATTATAAATTTATTTGATAAGTAGTGGTTTGCAAGCAACAACAAATTCATGCTCTGTCAAGTACCAAAATGTAAAAGAGAAATTACGAGGATTGGCTAAACCTAGACCCTTGTTTTGATAAATATCTAAAGAAAAGAAAACTTGAAATATATATAAATCGGCTCATTTATTAGGATATTTTTTTTCTAGATTTTTTTTTGTGCCCCTCCCCTTCACACCATCACCTCCTATATTTTAAGGTGTATTGGCCGAGTCTCCATATATTTGCCAAATGCCCTAAAAAATAGGAATAATATCCATCTAATAAATAATCTTTTCAGCATTTAAACGTTTACTTATCGAGGTTCCTTCGTTGACGAAAAAAATTATAACTCAAACCTTAATCAATTTGAGCTTCAAGGAGGGAAAACACTGTGAAATTGCTACAAATTGCACATGAAACTATGACTCAGTGTCCTTCAGTGAAACATTATGACGTTTGTAACCTTTCTAAATTGAGACCCACAAATTTTCAACATTCTGCTTCACGAGACCCACGTCGACGACTTCTTCTTCTTTACTACAACAATTGAAGTGCCAACCGAGAAACCCACAAAATTTGCTTCTTTTTTTTTTTTTTTTTTTTTTTTTTTGTGTGCTCTCTCATGACTGTATCTTTTTTCACTATAACTATCGTCATTTCCAGTCCTAAATCAATGAAGATGAAAAGTAACAATTATACTCTTTCAAAGTTTAAAAGACTTAGTTACCTTTTATTTAAATTTTAAGATAACTTCAACTCTGCTTCTATAGAAGAAAAAAAAACAGTACTAACTCTACCTAAAAAGGAATACAAATACTTAGTATTTATATTGAAAATACAATCAGTTTCAATTTTTTTTTCCTTTTGAGTATAAGGTATTTGTGTGGCCTAAATTATTTGACTATTGAATACAAGATATTTATGTACTGCTAAATAGATTTCAATTTTATAATCTTTTCAAAGAAGTGTGCATTTTTGTTTTGTTTACAAATTTAGATTTGAATTTAGTTTAACACATAATTCAATTAGATGTTTTTATTATTTAATTTAGATTCGCATTTTTTGAAAAGATGGGTTTGGGTTGGTTATGATGTGATTGTTTTCTTTAATTTTTTTTTTCATTTTTTTACGTGAAAATTGTAGCTGAGTTGAATTAGATTTTGTAATCTAAAAGTGTATCTTGTTGTTTGATTTGATTTTCTTCTATTAGTTTTTTATTACATTGAGTTTGAGGGAGGTTACGTTAAAATTCAGGGGTATAATTGTTCATTCAAAAAAAATATATATATAACTTTCATATTTTATAACTTTAGATTTAGAGTAGGTTTGAAATACGTATTTAATTTAAAAAATAAGTCATTTTGAAAAAAAATTAGAGCGTTTGACAATTAGGGGTGTACATCGATTAGGTTGGGAGATTTTTGGACCAACCCGAAAGGTTGCCTACCCAAATGACCCGAGTAGGGTCACCAACCCAACCCTTAAAATTTGGTTGGGTTGAGTTGGGTTGTCGGGAACCCCGTGAACCAAAACAATCATTAAAGTATATTTTAAACAATTTTTATCAAGAATTTAAATAAATATGAGTTTTTAAAAAAATATTTTTTTCTTAAGTCAATCTAGAAAGACTCTTAAATATTTTTTCAAAATCACATTTAAAAAAAAATACAGAATTAAAAGAATTAAAACGAAAAATTGTCTAAAATAACCATCAAAAGTTTTCACATTCCAGAACTAGCATCATTTCTTAAAACTTGTTGAAAGAGTTTTTCTTGAGCCTTCTCGATCGAGACCAAGATTCCTTGTGAAACATTAGAAATTCAAACGGTGCAATCTTGTGAAACGACAAAAATATCCCTGATTGATATTCATCTTCACGAATTCAAATGGTGCAATCTTGGGTCAATGTAAGTCGATTTTTCAAGGTGTGCCCGTGTATACCAAGGGGAGATGACATACGACTAGATGACTACTAATATTGTGGAGATTAAGATTTGTCATAAAGATAACGAGTTTTTTTCAATTAGAGGTACTTTCGTTGTTTCACGAGATTGCACCATTTGAATTTCTAATATTTCACAAGAAATCTCGGCCGAAAAGGTTTGAGAAAAATCGAATTCTAAAAAATGATATTGGAATGGAAAACTTTTCAAGGTTATTTTGGACAATTTTCTAATTAAAACTCTAAACTTCACCGAGCCACCGCCGACCTCCACTTTTCCCAGCCATCTGAAACTCAGCGCCAGAAGTGGTGTACAGGCGCTGGCGGTCAGAGAATGGAAGACAGTCGCTAGTGACGGATGTGCTTCCGAAGTGGTGTGCTGGCAGTGGGTGGAGAATTGGCGGTGGTTTTGTAAAGGGGTTCTATGGTTTCTGAGTTTATGTGTGAGTAGCTATCATTTTGGATATTTGCATCAAATATGGAGAGAAATTCTGCAGCTTGCGCCATGGAATGGAGTATTGAGCTGGAGAATGCTCTCCGTTCCAAGAAACCAGGTTCGTCAATCGTCTGACTGACCTCTGTTCTTTAATTTCAAACGAAAATTGACTATGTTTGTTCCTAAAAGAGAGTGATAGAGAGAAGAAAAGCTGCTTTTCACTTGATTCCTTATCGGCTGAGCATCTCAATTGAACTAAAAACAACATTGATGTCTAGTTTGGTATAGTAATAGCTCTCTGTATTGATGAACTATAATACTTGCAATTTATGGTTTATCAGGTCGGGCTGTTGAAGCTATACTTCAGATTGGCTCTCGACTTCAGCAATGGAGTAGAGAGCCAGAACCCAATGTAGCAGTATATAATATGTTTGACCTTGTTACTTGGGAGGATAGGCTATTTTCCAACACTATTCTCCTACGGCTTGCTGATGCCTTTAAGTTTGATGACAAGTATATTAGACTTGCAGTTGTTAGGGTATTCTTATCCGAGCTCTATAGCCGTGACAGCACAAGAAGTAAACAATATCAAGGGATTCTTTCAAAGGCAAGGGTGCAAAACCACCATGAATTACTGACTCGAGTCAAGGTTGTTCTTAATGGAGGGGATCCTGAGGCTAGAGCTCTAGCTTTGATTCTATTAGGATGTTGGGCACATTTTGCAAAAGACAGTGCCCAGATACGATATTTTATATTTTCTAGTCTGTTTTCTTCTCATCTTTCGGAGGTAAGAGTGCCGTATACATTTTTTTTTCTTCTCAAAATTTAATCTTTTTATGACAATTTTAGTTCATGTTGTCCAACAGAGTTCAGTATAGGAATTTCTTTATAATGAAAGAATATTTTAGAAAAACTTTCATCCTTTTTCTTCCTTAATTAGGGTTCCGTACCATATGCCCTCGAAGCTAGAATAATTTTAATCATCAGTATTTAGAAAAATGTCGTGGATGCTCTCGAGGAAAAGTCAGTTACCTTAACCTACCAAATCTTATACTGTCTTTAATAATTTCATTTACCTAAGGTTTAGCACTGATTTGTTGCGTGTTGTGTTGTATTAGTGGATTATTGGGAAATTAACAAAGTGGATGTAAAGCCAGACCCATTTTTATGTATGTTAGACATTCCTGTTTAAGAGGAGACTCCTTTTCCATCCTATACTTTAAATTAGCATGATTTTCTTAATAAACCTGCCTCCACAAAGTTTGAGCAGATTTTAAACTATGGATATTCTCTTATACAGGTAAAAGCATCTATATTTGCTGCAGCATGCATTAGTCAGTTGGCAGATGACTTTGCACAAGTCTTCTTAGCGATTTTGGTTAATATAATGACTTCTACTACATCCTTGGCCATCAGAATCGCTGGAGCTCGAGTGTTTGCAAAATTCGGATGCTCACATTCCATGGCCAAAATGGCCTACAAGGTTATGCTCATCTTTTGATTTTTATTTTGAATTCAAATCAAGTGCATAGTTTTTGAGATGATAATATTGATCATTTAGTCTTAACTTGGCCTCGAAAGAGGTTGCATGTCTTATTGTTTTGTAATGCCATGCCATATTGAAATTGAGCGAGGGTAAAGTTGGCTTTGGTCAATGATGTAAGCTTGTTTCAACTTTGAAGTACTTTTAAACATTTCTGACTTGTATATGCATTAAATTAATGTGCAAGTTGATGCTCTGAACGGGCGTTTGAGTTGGTTGAGAACTTGACAGTTTGTTTATACAAATGACAATATCTTAGAAGTCAGATCTAATCTTACAAGTCAATTTGAGCGTAGCTCTATGGATAAAACAATAATTACTATCCAAAGATCGATTGTTTGATCCCCATCCTGCAATTGTTAAACTCAAAAAGGAAAATAAAAAAAATAAAAATAAGAACCCCAAAGTGAAACAACCAGTTCAACAGCCTTCCTCAAAGCATATGGATGCTAACTTTGTCATTCAAATGCACTTCAGATTGGATCTCCACTTCATCAATGGAGAAAGTTTTAATGATAAATCCAATATTATACATGTAAAGGAATAGTAGACTGTATTATTATTGATTTCAGAATTACTTTTCTAGTGTTGATGCTCATATATCTTCGAACTTCAACTTGATTATTTTGTAATTATAGCCTCCTGATGATCATAAATGATTGGAAGGCCATCATGGTTTAGATTTTTTTTTTTGGGGGGGGGGGGGGGGGGTTACCTCTACCTGGCACTCAGGTTGTTCTTTGTTTTTGTGGAATATTTTTGTTGTTTCTTATTTAAAACAAGAAAGAAAAAGAAGATAGTTTTTGTCAAGAAATCTGCATGCAAAAAAACATGTATATTACTGTGCTGATTATGACTCCTTGCAGTTCAAAATTATATTCCCTGACATGGTTTTAACTATCTAATTGTTATAGGCTGGACTTGAGCTCACCTCCGACTCTAGTGAAGAGGATTTTTTGGTTGCAATGTTATTTTCACTATCCAAACTGGCTTCCCAGTCGATATTTACTAGTTCTGAGCAGGTAACTATTCTACTTAGATGGTGGTTGGTTTTGGACACATTGTAGGATTTTGGTCTTGTTGATCTTAATAGCAATATATATCATTGCACGTTTCTGATATCCCCATGCAGGTGCAATTGCTTTGCTCATTTCTTAGCCACAAAAAGTCTGTGCGTGTTCAAGAAACATCTTTGAGATGCCTGTGTTTTATTTTCAAGAAAGGAGCATGCCAGTTTACTAATATGGAATCCGTGGTCAGAAGTTTAGTTGATGCACTAGACGAACACATGCTTCCAACTTCTTCACATTGTGATGCTCTACGACTGTTACGAAAGGTCATTCCTGAGCTTATATGGATGAACTCATGTTTAAATTTTGATCTTGAAATATGTTGAATCACGATGGATAAGTTGCAGATTCTTTTCTATGTGCGGCCAAACCCCTCATTTTTGGATGCAAATGAATATTCTAAACTGGTTAAAGCTGCAGAGAATGCAGCCCGATCTCCAGTGAAGTTAAAGAACCTCCTTGCTGCCCATTTATTGGTAGATTTATCATCACAGCTTCCTGGAAAAATGGAAGTAGAATCAGGAGTTTGTTCATTCTCGTTGTCGCCATCACGGGTTATTTCACTAATCATGGATCAAATTGCATCATTGGGAAAGATGTTCGTAGATCTTCCTCAGTCAAATTCTGAAGTGTTTCAAGAAATTGAAGAGCTGCTAAACCTTCTCCTGCTCATTGTTAGAGAAAATTCAGATCTGTGGATTTTGCTTTTGGAAAAAATATGTTTAACTGCTGATTTAATTATGAAAATGCATAAAGATGTCTTTGATAGTCAGCAAAGAGACGTGGACTTTGAAGGAGACAAGAAAAATGATATCAGCTTGAGATTTGCATTCATTCTATATGGTTTTGTGGCCATCTCCGTTGGTCATCTTGGTCAAGTTGTCTCCATCACGTCTGAAATATTTGACAAGGTGAAACTATTGGTCAACAGTGTATGTAAAAGCTGTTTGTTCAGTAGCCATACTTGTATAAACTATTCCTTGCTATTGAACTGTAAATTCATTTTGAGTTGTAGGATACCTGAGGATTTTAGGATTTGCAATAATGATGGGTTTCCATTGTTCACTTTTTGTGAAGATTTGACTGAAAACGAGATTTTTACACTTGAATGTGCTAAGAAATTGCTAAAAAATGGTGATGAATGGCCCGCTTACAAGGCTGGAAGACATGCGGCATGTCATGGATCATGGTTTGCTGCTACCTTGATTTTTGGCCATTTAATTTCAAAGGTTCGCTCTGATGTCTTCCATTACTGGTTGAAATCTTTGTTTCAGTTTGCTCTTTCGGAAAGAAAAATTCAGTTACTACTGTTACCACAATATGGTTCTGGCTTGGCAATCTGGTTAGAGAAAGAAACAATTCTAAATATGTTTTCCATTGAAGAACAAATAAACCAACATCTCGCTGGGAGTATCACTGATGGCATTTACTCTGACAAGCTTTTGGAGGCCTACCAGTGTCTTTGCTCTTCAGGTGAGGCATTGAAAGCTTCTGCTGTCCCATCGGTTCAAGCATTTTGTTTCCAGAGATGGTTTTTGTCATTAAGAGCTAAGATTTTAGGAACTGTGGGGAGCATACTGAAGCTATTGCTAAAAGTTTCATATTGTATTAGTACCGACTATTGTAAGCTGGGGTCAAATGATACTGCTGTTATACATGAAACTCTGAATGAATTTAGTAAATTTTCTTTAACGCTAGAGAGGTTGTCCCATGAATTTGATCTCATTGGAACAACTTTTATTGGAATGGACACCAAGAGTTCGAACGTTATTTCAGCCCTTGCACTGAATTGCTCTCTGTTGGCCTTTTGTACTGGTTTTGCCTTTCATGTTCCAAACTTGGCTACAACTCTTATGACTGAAAATGTGGATGATTTCAGAACTAAATTACATGCAGTACTCATTCAAAATCTGATCGGCAGGCTGTGGTTGGAAGACGATGAAACAAGCAAAATGCTTGCACAGCTTTTCGATGTCACCGGAGGACCGAATAACTGCTTGCATTTGCTTTCAAGAGGCAAAATATTAGATGTGGGGTACGAAGTAAGAGGTATCTTGACTCTCTGTAGGTATGCTGTTTCTGGGTTCATCCGTTTGCGAAGCAAGTCAAATGGAGTGGATGAGAGGACATTTCTCCAGGTTATCGAGGATGGCATGCGGTTTTTATCAAATATTCTTATGCAGTGGATAAGCATTCCATTCCGAGTGCCCAAGTGCTTCTTTTGTGTAAGGTATACTTGCTGGCATTTTCCTTTACCTCGTACGCTAGCAGTTGGAGTTTTTATTTTAATTCAATTCTGTCAACTGAAATTCTGAAATTGGCTTCAAATTTCAGGCCTTGCATTGGCTCTGAACTCTTTGCCACTACCGATGCTCGTAAACTGGATGAAATATCTATCCCGTTCGGCTTCCACCTATCATTAAATCTTTGTCTTCAACTCAAAAACGTTGTGCCAAATATGTCAGTTCAAATCACCAAGATGTACTGCATTTTGTATTGTGGTTTGTCCTTCCAGGAACTAAAGCACAATGGCAAGAACAACGAGCAAAAACACCAGGTCTACGAAGCTTGGGAAAACAACGATATTGTAGAAATGCATAACAAACTGGTGCATTACATGACCGAGTCAAGCAAAAATGAGGCCTATATCGGCAAGTGCAGAACATCGAGAGTTTGCAAAACTGAGAGGGTAGTTGAAGCGTTTGTGCAGTTCGAGCCAGATGAGAAAGGGCAAGGATTCTCAAATTGTTTGCTTGATGTATCTCATTTTCCTGTAGGTTGTTATAGAATCAAATGGTATAGTTGTTGTGTTGATAATGAGGGGTGTTTTTGGAACCTCCTCCCTTTGAATTATGGACCATTATTTACTATCCATCAGCTTCCATCAGCTGGGTGATTTTTCATTTGGCTCTGAATTTATTTGATTTAATGGTAGCCATCAAATAATGAAGCTTACTGGTGCTGAATTGTTTATGGAGAAATATGTGATTTATTGTAGTTTCTTGAATAAAAAGGCCCTGTATGTATGGAGGTTTCTATATATATATAAAAAGAATAATAATTAAAAAAAATATTTATGTATGTCTTAAGCTACATTTATCTGTATATCTTATTTAATTGTTCAATTTGTTATGTAACAAATTACTTTTACTTCTTTTTAAAAATATTTTGATTTGATTTTGTATACACTCGCTCAAGTATTGCTCATGTGTATTATTGACCATAGTTGAACAGTGATTTTTAGGTTTTATATATTGTCTTTGGCCTAGCATTCCGGGCTTAAAAAATTGAGGTTGAAACTTGAAAGCGAATTTTTGTTGAACATGAGGCTTTATGCACTCCATAAATTATAATATAATTCAAAATTCATGTTTGGATTGAGCATTTTTTTGTCTTATTTGTAATAGTAAACTCATTTCATTCGAACCATTTTTAATCAAACTTTCTTTCTCACCATTTTCACGTTTCGCGATTCTATTTCCATTCCACATTCCAACACTCCTCTATTCCCGATTACATTTCAATCTCCCAAACAACCCCTAATAGCTCAAGAATGTTTCAAATCCACTATTTAATTTTCATGAATGACTTAATAAGTTACAATATTACATAAAAATTAAGTCCAAAAATCCATAACACCCCCATTAATTTCTGGTCATTACAATTTTTTTTTTAAAATACAAATATGGAAAAATATGAAAATCATGTGTATTAAATTAGGTTTTTCAAAAATTGTTTATTTTTCTCACTTCTTAATTACCCCAACTTTTTTCGGGGAAATGGCATAAATTGCCTAAAATAAGGAGCCAAAATAAAAAATGAGTACCTTTTTGAAAACCAATTAATTTTGGTCTTTTGCTTATGTCATCATTGTGTGAAATTACCATTTTAACTCTAGGAGGTGTTTGGCCCATGGTTTTAGAAATAGGGGGTTGACATTTGAAATCAAACCCATGTTTGAGCACTTAGAATAAAATTCTCGACATTAGAAAACCAAACTTCTGGCTTTGGAATAGTTGTTATATATATATTTTATGAATATCATAGATTTAAGAAAAATCTTCTTTCATCTTATATCTCATATTAGTGATTGTTGGTGACCATCAGCATCAACCACCGATCGATCGCCCGTTACCATTGGCCGTGCGACTGTCGGTGACTAATTGTGTGACAGACGATGACCGATCGCCTGCGATCGTCGGCAACCAATCCTACAACCGTCATGATCGACTGTCATGAGCTTCGATGACCGACTGCCATGACTGTCGGTGATTGGCCGCCCTTGACCGACCACAACTAATGGTAGGTTGCCTGTGATCATCGACAACTGTTGTCGACCGTGCTCATTGGTCGTTAGTGACTTTTTCTCCCTCTCTTTTCTCCTTCATCCATTTCCCTTTCTTCCTTCTCCTTCCCTTGAATTTCTCATTCCTTTCTCCTTCTTCAATTTCTCATTCCTTGTCTTGAAATGTCTATATGAGAATAACAATGATATTTACTTGTTATAGAAAGCAAATGGCCAGATGGGTATGTTTTAAACTTTTTTCTTAAAAAATTTGCCTAAAAATAATCATGATAATCGATGTGATATTGACTTGTTATACAAGCAACAATGTTGATTAACTATATAAATTTTGTACAAAACTAAATTTTAAAACCAGTTACTTTTTAATTTGTTTTTAAAAGTAAAACAATGTTGATTAACTATATAAATTTTGTACAAAACTAAATTTTAAAACCAGTTACTTTTTAATTTGTTTTTAAAAGTAAAGTTGAATTAAAAAATTTAAAAGCAAGGCTAAATTTAGAGATTAAAAAAGAAAAGTAAATTTGTTGCAAGAACCTTGTTATTTTCTTGATTTTTTAAAAAGAAAACTAAATTACGAACTTTTTAAAATCTTAGTAAATATGTTACAAAGCTATATTTTAAAAATTTTGTTATCAAAACAATTTTTTTTTAATAAAAACAAAAAGATACCCTTGAATTTTTTTTAAAAAAAAGCAAAAATAAATTACAAACTTTCTCAAAATGTAAATTTAGATTTAGATTTGTTGGAAAACTAAAATTTTAAAATCATAACAAGAAAGTAAATTGGTTACCAAGCAATATTTTAAAATTTTTGTTATAAAATTAAATTTTCAACATCAGAATAAACTAAATATGTTGTAAAATTTGACAAATAAGATAAATTAGAGATTAAGCAAGATACGGTTGTATTTTTTAAAAGCAAGTCTAAATTACAAACTTTCTCAAAATGTAAATTTAGATTTAGGTTTGTTGGAGAACTAAAATTTTATAATCATAACAAGAAAGTAAATGTGTTACAAAACTATATTTTTTTTAAAAAAAATACATTTTTATTTTTAAAAACAAGACTAAATTACAAACTTTCTCACTTAATACGATTCACAAAACAACCATAAAAAAAATAAAAATAAAAAAAAAACTAGCTAAACTCAGGAATCCAAATCCAATACCTCATACATAGGCTTTAGAAACCTATAATTCCAAATCTTGCTCCCTAAACACGGGCATTAGTGATCTCCAGACGTCAGAACCCCCTCAAATAAGCCTACGGGCATTTGGTTCCAAAATTGCACACCAAACGCCCCCTAAATGCATTATTCTTCTATTTTCTTCGAATTGCAACATTTTTCTTTTTCTTTTTTTTATGAGTTCTTCTTCTTCTTTTTTCCTTCTTTTTTCTACATTTTTTCTACATTTCTTCTTTTGTTTTTTCCTTTTTTTTCTGTTTTTCTTCTCCTTTTTTTTTTTTGGTTTCTTTGCATCAAGCATCGAGCATTGAACACCGAACATCGAGTGAACTTTTGAACGAAGCATAAAATATAGAACATAGAACATCGAGTATCGAATATCGAGTATCAAGTATCGAGGATTGAGTAGCAAGTATATAGCATAGAGCATAGAGCATAGAGCATAGAGCATCAAGCATTGAGCATCGAGTATCGAGTATCAAGAAAACTTATGAATCGCAGCGCGTGGATGTTTTGCAGGGGTGAATGGGTAAATTCACAGGATGCTGATGCAAGCAGAAGATCATTCATTATTCATTTTAAAAAATGTACCAATTTTTCATTTGGCCCCCAAAAAGGGGCCATCCATACAAAATAAAAAAAATAAAAAAAAACCCAACTTTTTCTCTCCCTCACCCAACACCTATCTCCCTAATTGATCGTGTTACCATTATTGTTATATATATGAAGTAAATATTTGCAAAATAATTAATTTATACACGTGTATATATGACAAATTATGTGGAATATATATATATATTCCCCTCTTCTCTCCCTAGTTGATCGGGTTAGCATTATTGTTATATAATATGAAGTATATATTTGCAAAATAATTAAATATACGTGTGTATATATGACAAATTATGTGGAATATATGACCCAATAGAAACTAAAATTAAAATATGGAATATATATTAGTTCATGTTTTAAATGCATTTGGAATAACTTTGTATATATTTTAAATAAACTTTGTATATATACATAAAAAAAACAAAACACAAATGAAAACGAAGATTTGTAACCATAATTCTGCATTAAATATAGTCTACAAAAATTGAGGATTCTAAAATTTAAGTCAAAATTTGAAATATGTAAAAAAAGGAAAAGGTATATATTTGCAAAATAACTAAATATACATGTCAATTTCAAATATATACGTGTGTATACATGATAAAGTATGTGAAATATATATCTTAAAAGAAATGAGACAATTTAAAATATGCAGTATATAGCATATAACAACCTTAAATTTGTATTAGTTCTAAATATATTTAGAATGAAACTCGTATATATTTACATAAAAAACGAAAATAGACGAAAACAAGTATTTGTAATAATAATTTTGCCTTAAATGAGATTTGGAATTTGGAATTTTAGGTCAAAATTTGAAGTATGTTAAAAGGAAAATTTGTGACAAATTTGTAACTAATTGTAAAAAATATTCTTGAAAAGCAAAAACTCCTAAAATTAAGGGAATAATATTATGACAAATCTTGCATTAATGAAATATAAACTGAATTTAATAAATATTAAATTTGGATTAAATTGCTTTAAATATTTTAATTATAAAATAATACAAAATTTTAATAAGAGAATGTATTATAAAATAATACAAATATTTTTCTAAAATTAAGAGGTATATATCATATTCGTTAATGAACCAAAAAAATCATTAAATAAAGATATACAATTAATTATGATATATAATGAAATTAATTATTTTTTTCAAGAAAGTCTCCAAATGATTATTACTAAAAACATTTAAATTATTTTTAATATTTCAATTACAAAATTTAATAGGAGAGAGAGTATATTACAAGGTTAAAATTGTCCAAAAAAATTCAGAAATCTAATTATGAAATATAATTATTATAAAGTTTAAGACATTGGTAAAATATTACTTGTGAAGTAGGTCAATTTTATAAATCCTTCTAAAAAAAATTATCATGTAATTTCAATAAATCTTAATTTAATCTCTTAAAGTTACTTTTTATATAAAAAAAAGAAATTGGCTAAACAATAATAATAATTTCGGGTAAATATATTTTTAGTTTTTAAGTATTGGGTCTAATTTTCATTTGGTCCCTAGGTTTCAAAATGTTATAATTTTATCCTTGAGATTTGAGTCTTATTTTAATTTGGCTCCTTGATTTTAAGATTTACACTTGTAACCTCGATTTTTCACTAAATATTCACTTTTCAGTTTTTGATGTCAATGTCTACCAATTAATTTTAAAATAATTATGAAGTGAAATTTTAAAATTAATTTTAATAGTGATGAAAATAGAAAATTTTAATTAATTATAATTCTTTTAAATTAATTGATAGACATTAACACTAAAGATTGAAGACATGTGGACTAAAAAGATATTTTTTGCGAAAAATTTTCATGCAAGAAAATATAATATGTCTATGTTTTCAAAATTTAAAGTGAAAATGCTAATAAGTAATAAAACAAATAAAAAAAAAGTAGTAAGGACTAAAATTGGACATTTGAAAATGTATGGATTAAAACTAAACAAGTTTCAAAGTACATGGACCAGAATGATATTTTAACCAATATAAATTTAAATAAATTATGTTTGCTCAAAACTGGTGGAGAGAGATTGAAATGAATTAATACAATATTAACAGATAATGACGTCTGTGGTCTTACCGAGGATTAAAATATCGAAGTTGATATTGATATTGTTATTTTAATTTTATGGACATATCGATATCGATAGATATTTTTGTAAATAAAAATAAATTATAAAAAATATTTCAATTAACAATTAAATTACCTTTTTTTCAAAATAAATTATAAATCTTATTATGAGTGTATATCTTTCATAATGAGATTAATAGATGATATTTTTGTATGTTTTATGAGTATTTATAAAGAAAAAATATTGGAGATGTCGATTAATCTTTATTATCAATTTATCGATGTCAAACCCTTCAATTTATGAATATATTGATATATCGATAGACATTTTAATCCTTGGTCTTGATATGTATTTAATTACGATATAAGATTTTCACTTAATGCATGGTAGATACTTTCACTTCTTAGAGTTATTATTTTGGAGCTACATTAGGCTTAACAATTTGTCTCCTTGGGTCAGATCATGTCTCATGGGTCATTTTGCCATTTATCTTCCCTAGGCCCGTTTTTGGTCCTAGAGTATTACTTTTGGCCCAAATTTTGTTATTTTCTTGACATGTCACTTTTGTTTTTGTTTTATGTCTACTATGTGTTGCGGTCCAAAAATCATCTATAACAAAAATCTTTCAAATCAATTATCTCATGAAGAATTTAGAAAATAAATACCTCGTGGTTACAAGCAAACTCGTATGCCAATTGAGCTATGCCTGTTTTGATGTCTAATATTTCTATTGAAGTGGTGTTTACTTTGGATTTTATAACTAAATCACAATAATATTTAATATTAATTTGCTACAAATGAGAGCATAGATTAACTAATTGAGACAATATAATTTCACACAAATGGTCATAATTTTGAATCTCCACCACTACATTTTAGTGCTCTTCTGTTAAACAATATGTAACGACCCGACTTTTGACACAAGCTAACAGGACGTTACTATATACATGCATAAACTTTAAAACAATTCTCTTGCAACGTAGGCAAAAATAAAATCAATGCTCTTATAAAATAAATAGTTCAACAAAATGTAAACTTTATTCAGAGTACCCCTACCAAAACGCAAAAAGAAAACATTTTAAATAGCGAAATAAAAAAATAATGGAAGCAACTAAGGTATTGATTGTTTGACCCATTAAGACACGAAAATCATGAAAAGAAAAAAAAAAAAAACATAATCCGGAAGACTCTGCCTAGAACCCTTTGGCCTGGTCACAGATTCCTCTTGTCACCCGCCGATCTGTTCTTGTCCTTGCCTGGAATTCATAGCAGAGAAAAGGATGAGTATAAAATACTCAGTAAGTGACCCCATTATGGAGATCGTAGGCATTCTGATACTGTTCTGGGTAAACATGTAAATAGAAGACCTGCCCGCCCAGTCACCATGTATAGTGGCTTGAAGGCACACCGTCAACACATAAAGGTGGACTTGATGATCCACGGTATCGTAACATGGAGGTGAACCCGTCGTTTCACGCATGTCTAGTGGCCTGATGGCGCACCGTCAAACTAACATAGGATGTCGCGAGGGTACTTTAACAAGGAATCAAACTACGCAGATTCCTTGAGCCTAAAATTCAACCCTATCACATAACCCAAACTTTACAATTAATAATGAAAGTTTACTGTCCAAACTAACATTTAAATTCTAGTAATCTTAATACCTACCCAACAAACGTTTTGACCTGCTTCGAGCTTCAAAATCAAACCAACAAATGACTACAACCTTTCAAGTCTTTGATCTAAAATCAAACGCGAATAACATTCATATACCGAAACCAAAATTTGATGGGCATTAAAGGCTCGTCAAGAACCTAAATAAAAAGAACAGCCTTACCCTGAACCCACCAACAAACACTGCCGAGACCTCCTAAAACAATGGTGGCGCAACTGCACGGACCACTCCGATGGCAGTGGCTGAAATCGGCGACGACGGCTGGAACCGAACGGCAGGGTGTGTGGCGATGCGAAGGACTAGTGATATGAAAACCCTAGCAATTTGAAAATTAGGAACCCAATTGTTGAACCCCTAACAACAAATCCCAAAACCCCCAAATCAATTGACGTCAATCCAAAGGAAAAGACTAGAATTGGATTACCTTTTGATCAAAGACCAAGAGATAAAGAGACTAGTTCCTTGTTCCAAGTTCGAACACTCCACAAGCAAGATGATCAGACTTACCTGAATATTCTTGGCATGCAACCCTGATTCAAGAATTGCAAAAGCGGCAGGATGAAACTCTGTCATCTACCAGAGAATTCTTATTCAAGAAAACCCTAAAGTTATAAAAACATCAAAACTCTTCTCAACAACTTAAAGGCAAGACTTTAAATAGCCTCCCAATAAAACTCTAATGGCTTATCATAATTCATAGTAAAATATCCAAAATAACCCTACTTAAAATGTCATTAAAAAGGATAAATTTGGAAAATAACTAAATTACATCAAAATTATTAAATAATAATTTGATGCCTTGGGCAGTTCATATCATCCTCTCCTCCTTTTGAAGGATTCGTCCTCGAATCCATATCAAAGCTTTGTAAAGCAGTTTTGAAGTCATGGGAAGAAAATGATGTCAATTTCCTAGCATCTCTTTTGGATGGTCTCCCTTATAAAGCAATCTTGTAGTCATGAGATGTTAATGGTCGAGCTCTCTTTTGATCATTCTTGAACTTTAGACCATGGATGAGTTCAGATACAAGTCTAGAGCAATATTTTCTAAATAACATATTTGTTTTGTACTTCACATGTGGGCAACATTGCTCCTTCACTAGTACTTTAAAGTCCTGCAAAAAAATCAAAATAAGTAGTACTAGATAATAATCTAAGATTAACTCCACCTAGGTGATAACAAGCTCTCTTGTGTATAGGCTCAAATATGAGTGGTTTTGATGAGATAATTTTATCCTCACGTACTGTCAAAATTTGACTCACTTCCTCAATCTCTCCTTCATTTTCATTACTTTGCACATTACTGTCAAATTCTTCTTTTACATTCTCTCCTACTAGTGTCTCAGCCTCCTCATTCTCTTTCTCTAATGTTGATTGAGAATTGTTTATCTCTTTACTCTCAATGGCTCTTCTTTCTTCATTGTCAAAAATCTCTTTATTTAATTCTTCTTCTTGTGCTCTTGAAAAATTTGCATCTTCTTCTTCTTTGGGTGGTTGATCGCATTTTGGTTCGCATGTTCGTTCCGTTGAAACTTGACACATCAAACTCCGTTCTAATTGGATGACTTCCGTAACATATTTTCTTATAGAACTACATAGTTTTGCTAAATCTTCCCGTATAGCCTCTTTAAGCTTTGCATCCCTATCTCGAATTTCAACACGCCTTCTTCTTTGATAGAACATGGCTGCAAAATAAAAACAAGTAGAAGAAAAGTGGACCTCACAAGTCACTCCCTCGCATGTTTCACTCGACAGGTGATGTTCACTCGTGTTTACACTCTTTAATGTAGGCACTCTCTCACAAAAAGGAATGCTCTAAAAAAAGGCAATGAGCCAAAATTTGTAATTAAGATCAGAACCAAGAATTCCACAAAAAAAGCAAGAATAAAAATCAAGAACCATATTCAAGATTCAAGAATATTATCAAGATTCGAACAAGAAAACAAGATATTTAGAATCAAGAATTTAAGATTTAAGATTCAAAGAGTTATGCAAGATGAACAAGAAAATGACAAACAACTAGACAAATCAATGATAAAAAGGAAACAAGAATTAGAAATTAGAAACACTACTTTTACCCCAAACCCTAATTTAAAGAAATTTCAAAGTTTAATTTGAAACGACTAACTTTTCTTATAAATTTCAGCAACTTAAAACTCATGAAAATTGAGCTTTCTCCTTGACCTGCCTGCTTATTATTATTATTTTTTTTTATCAATTACAAATGGCAAATGGCAAACTTACTTTTTTTTCCTTCTTCTTTAAGATTGACGTGCTTTCTTGACGTGCCTTTTTTTTTTCCTAATTTGAATTACAGAATCGTCGGCCAATCTTTTTTTTTTAAATTGACGTACTTGCTCTCTTTTTTTCACAACAAGAACACAATAAGAACCCTAATCAATAAGTAGACTCAACAAAAAAAAAGACAATTGAAATAAATATATACCCAATCTAGAGCCTAGGCTCTGATACCAAAGGATTTGAAAACCGTAGCAATTTGAAAATTAGGAACCCAATTGTTGAACCCCTAACAACAAATCCCAAAACCCCCAAATCAATTGAGCTCAATCCAAAGGAAAAGACTAGAATTGGATTACCTTTTGATCAAAGACCAAAAGATAAGGAGAATTAGTTCCTTACTCCAAGTTCGAACACTCCACAAGCAAGATGATCAGACTTACCTGAATGTTCTTGGCATGCAACCCTGATTCAAGAATTGCAAAAGTGGCAGGATGAAACTCTATCATCTACCAGAGAATTCTTATTCAAGAAAACCCTAAAGTTATAAAAACATCAAAACTCTTCTCAACAACAGGCTTTAAATAGCCTCCCAATAAAACTCTAATGGCTTATCATAATTCATAGTAAAATATCTAAATTAACCCTACTTAAAATGTCATTAACAAGGATAAATTTGGAAAATAATTAAATTACATCAAAATTATTAAATAATAATTTGATGCCTTGGGCGGTTCATATCAACTAGTCTGCTCCGCAGGAGAACTGGCGCAGCGGCTAGACTGTCGACTAAACGACGGAGAGACGACAAAGAGAAACGACAGCTTGAACCGACCAGAGATCAGGCGGCGTGAAGAAGCAGATGGAGAGGGCAGTCGCGATGAAGAAAAGAAGAAGAGGAAAAAGTCTGATTTGATTTTTTTCCTTTGGCACTCAGAACGAGAATCCTTTATAGGTATATATATATATTGATCTCCTTTCCCTTTTTTTTTCTCTTTTTTTTCCTCCCTTAGCACTCCCCGATAAAAAAAACAATAAAACAAAATATAAAAACAAAAGTCCTCAAATCCCAAAATCAAATCTTAAATTCTCAAAATTTCAAACCAACGCCAAAAGTTAAGATAATTAAATTACTATTACTATAAAATTTGGGACGTTACACAATACTTTTCACATTTACATTCTCTAGTTTCTTTTATGAATTTTTAAAAAGTTTGCAACCGTTTTTTCTTTAATTTTCCTCTTAGAATGCCTAATTTCAAATTCATACCTGCTCAACATCCAATTTAAACATTTATCAAATTGCAATAGACACGTTAAAATTGAATAGATATGTTAAAAGTGTTTATTTTTTAGGTTTAAAGCTTGCTAAATTGAATGTAGCTAGCTCGTCTGATGGTGCTGCTTTTAAGTCTCTGTGTGCAAGCTTTCAGGAAGTCTCTGGTGCTGCTTTTCAAACCAACGCAGTGCTTTGGATATTGATGGAAATTCTATACGAGGTGCGCGTGCATCAGATGCAGGGGTGCTGCAACATTCACGCAGCACTGCGACAAGACGCTCCGATTAAGGGTAGCAGCACCACAACATTGTCCCCTAGCGCCATGATGTCAGTTTGATTATTATAAATTCTTCTTTAACTTTTAGGTTTGAGGAGGAGAGTTTTAGACGATTTTAGGAGCGTTAAACTCGGTTGTGGCCATTCTTGGCCAAGACTCAAGAGATTTCATTAATTCTTGCTTTGTAATCAATATTTTAGTGTCGGGATTCACATTTTGATGACCAGCAAAAGGTCCAAATGTTTATTTTGAGGTTCGTTGGGTACTTTGTATAGATTTTATGAGATTTTGATGTTGATTCTTAGAATTTTACGATTTACTCTTGATTTCCTTTATTTGCTTGAATTCATATGGGATTTGTGTTCGATTAAGATGACAGATTAGTCATTCCAAGCATGGGTTATGTATGTATGCTATGTATGTCGTATGTTCGTAATGAAAGCATGCTTAATTTAAGTAGCAATAGGTTCTAATTATAGTTATAATTCTATTGCTAGCGTTTTAGGATCACCCAGCAACGAAAATATAACGGAACCTAAAGAAGGAAAATAAGTTAGGTTAGATTTGACCAATTTAACTTAATGTTCTAATCAATCCAAGGGCTTAATGCGGCTAGTGAAGTGAAATAAGCTTGCATGACAACACTTAGTTAATTTAGGAATCAACACTAGTTGGTTTTCCATTGGGAGTTTGTCTAAAGTTTCTAGGCAGTCGATTAGGCTAGACAATAAGAAAACCCATGAACTTTACATGATAAATCGATGAATTAGTCCATAGATAGCCCAACGATCTCTTAATCGGCGAAGGTAATCTTGCACTTTCTCTCTCTCAAACTATCTTATTTTCCGCACTTTAATTTCCTGCATTTCATTTTTCTATCAACCAAAACTCAAAACCTCCGTTTTTTACTGCTTTCTAAAGCCTTATCTAGCTTAGATAGATTCTATCTTAGGCTCCCTGTAGTTTGACCTGGTCTTGCTACTAAGATTACTTGTTAGTTGAAGTTTGAGATCATGGATATAAATATTATTTGATCCATTGAAGGGTTCGACAACCTTCAGTGTTGTCGATCAATCGGTTGACACCCCCTAAGCCATCTTATTGGAAGTCGAATACTGACGTGACTTGGAATCATGCTAATAATTCTAGGGGGCTGAGATGGGTGCTTTGAGACCACTAAGGTCATGTGCGTCTGGCTGGTTTGAAGTTTGTCTCCAGATGTTAGGAAGTGAAGGTTCTTAAAGCTTGGCGATATGCTTCAATTTTAAGAATCTATCTTCCATCCAAGTATCAAATATATTGGTTGAGTCTATTTACTTGAAGGTCATCAATTCGCTAAATGATATTGCTATTGATTTTTTTGGAAGTTTCGTTCTTTATTGAGGAGGCTAAGGATAGGGGTAGTGAGCTTGGAGACTATCTCGTTCTCTCATGTTCACCAAAGTCAAAATATGTTAGTACACTATGTTGCGTGTAAAGCTTTGGAGAATAAGAAGTCTTCATTTCTTTCTACTCCTTATCCTGAGTGGTTTACATTGTCTATGTCTCATGATATTCTCGTATAGAAGGTTGGTTTTTGTTCTATTGCATCTTATCCTCAAAAAAAAAAAAAAAAAAAAAAAAAATAGATATGTTAAAATACTAAATTGAAGTTTTATTTATTGCTATTATTTTTATTTTTTTTAACAATATGAACTAAATAGACAAAAACATTCAAAACTTTATAGATTGAAACATATGTTTAACTTCACATAACTCAACTGATTAAAATGTATATTGTCAACTAAAAAGATATATTCAAATCTCCTCACTCTCATCGTACTTTAGTAAAAATTACCTTTTAGTCCTCAAATTAAAATAATATGTGTGTTTGATCCCCAAATTTTTAAAATATATAGGGAAATTGTTGTGTATAAAAAAACAAAATTAATTACACATATAGAAAAAAGTACACCTCATGCTTTTCTATTTCTCACTTTTTCTCTTCTATATGTGTAATTAGTTTTGTTTTTTTTCTATTTGTAAAAAGACCCCTTTAAGTTATCGAATTTTTAAGAAGATGTGCATTTGGTCTATGAGTTTTTAAAATGTATCTTTTTAATTCTCAAGTTTTTAAGAATAAATTTAAAAAATCATTGAAGTAATTTTTTTTTACTATTTTAAATTAGTAGAATAATATATCACAAAATTATTTAAAATAATAAAAAATTACTTTAAGAACGCTTTAATCCTATTCTTAAAAAGTCGAGGACTAAAAAAGAGATCAAACACACCTTTTATCAAAGACTTAAGACTAGAAAAAATACATTTTGAAAACTCAAAAACTAAATTTATCTATTCTTCACAAACTCGAGTATTAAAAAGGTAATTTTTTTTAAAAAAAAAAAAAAAAGCACATGTTCAATGTTCTTTGTTCAACCAATATAACAATTACGAACCGGGTTCGAAAGAACAACGGTGTATAAATAGTATTGTATTTTATGCCGGTTCGACGGACGGTATAAACCGGGTTTACAGGGCTCCCAATTAATTTGACCTCACTTCCCCGCCACTGCGAACCCGCTCAAAAACCCTACCTCAAGGGCTCAAACACTCCCAAGCTCTCTGCTACTGAAATTTCTTCTCTCTCTCTCTTGATTCCCAGACGTTTAGTTGTACAGAAACCAAGGAATATACTTCTGTACTACACTGATTCAAAATTCCTACGCCGTTTACCCTCAAATCCCAGAGGGTTTCTGCTCCCAATTCCGCTTCCCAATTTTTGTTTTAGGGTTCCACACAGGATGGCATTGGACGAGGACGTCGTGCTGCGCGATGTCACCAATGCTGGTGTTGTCATCAGCGACCGCATTGCCAGAGAAGTTGCCACTCAGCTTGATCTGGAGGAAGCGCTGGAAGCTTCCAGATACGCTAGCGATCCGTATACAACCCACCCCAGAGAGGTAATTGTTGATGCTTGAGGGTTTTTCGATGGATAAATTCATTTACGAATGTTGGTTTATGATGGGTTGTTTTGAAAATTTAAATTGAAGTTCGAGGTTTATGATTATGGTAATACCCTGTTTTTTTCAATTAGTAGCTTGTTCTCTTCACGGCACGTGATATTTGTGGGGTTCTTTTGTTCTACATCAAAACTAGTTTTAAACAAATTGTCATTTTTCTTTATGGATGCCTTTAGCAAGTTCTACATGAATTTGGCTTTTATATTTATTAAAAATTCGTAACATTCGATATATGTTTTATATTATAGTGTTTTGTTTAATATATATTTATTTGGTGTGAATGTCATCAAATGTTCATAACTATTATTTATATTTTGATACTTTCAAGAAATATTAACATTGTGTCTTCTACAAGTAGTCTTTTCTGTTTGTATACCATCAGCTCAATGGTTTGGCAAAGTTCAACCTTGCATACTTGTTTGAATTGAGAAATTGCATTAAGCATGCTATTATGTTCATTACTTCTTTCATAGTGGCCTCCTCTAGTGGAAGTGGTGGATACTTGGGAGTTACCTCCAGTGCTTATAGAAAGATATAATGCCGCTGGAGGGGAAGGAACTGCCTTATGTGGAATATTTCCGGAAATACGAAGAGCTTGGGCATCTGTTGATAATTCTTTATTTCTTTGGCGATTTGACAAGCGGTGAGTATAATTTGGCCATGTTAGATAATTCCATTATTAATGTGTATTTTGAAATCTAATTGTGATCCACAATGTCGTTTCTTGCACTTGGATATCTTCTTGTCCATAATTATTAACATTTAACGTATTTGTAACTATGATGATTTTGGAATTAATGTTTCGTTGATTTATTTTCATATCCAGAGAATCAATTATTTTGAAGCTTTGAAACCTTCTTAGTTAAATATTTTAGAGAGAAATGTGTTTTGAGGTGGGAAAGTTGATATTCTTCTTCATAATAAAGTGGAAAAAATTTGTGAAAAGGTTACTTTGCTTAGATAAATAGAAATTGCAACAGGACCAACCAATTTAAAGTATTATTCAATCTAATCCAAAGCAACCTATGAACCCATTAGTCACCTAGCAACCTGAGGTTTGTGTTGGAGCATTAATAGGTAAGCATTGGGAATGCTATTAGGATATTTGTACGGAAGAGTGGTTATTAATAAAGGGAATTTGGGGATTTCGATTATAGTTATATTATTGTGAATCAGTCCCGTGTGGGTGTGAGAAAAAGCCCATGAGGAAGACTATACAAGTGGGTATTTTCCTTGAAATATCACAATTACAATCAAGCTACTATTTGTTTCCTATTAAAAAATTTATAACTATGCCTCTATTACTACCTTAATAACATGCCTAATATTTCTTAGTACAAGGTTTAAGGATGATGAGTTCAAGCTATGATAGTCGTCTATCTAGGATATGATATCCTAATAGTTTCCTTGACAACCAAATGGAGCAAATGGTTAGTCCAGACTCATGGATATGAAGAAAAAGCAAAATTCTTGCTTTTGAAATTTTAAATACTCTAGGAGTTCGATCACAGTTTGACCAAGATAACATGAATTGGAAGCTTCAAAATAACCATCTTACCTTTCTCACCATGTATCATGAGTTAGATAGGTGGGACAAATGAGGAAAATTTTTAAGGACTCCTAAACAGAGACAGAGTCTTTAACAAGTTTTTTGAGGTGCACTTCTCAAGAAGATGCCTTGCTTCTAGCATTTGTGCATCAGCGTTGTATTAGTAGCAGTTGTACACATTAGTGGTACTGCTACTGCTAATCTCTCTTAAACTGTAGAAGTAGTCCTATAAAAAGCCTATCAGGAAGCTGTTCACATGTTAAACAAGTGCTAATAAGAGTTTTCTTGATTTCACTCCACTAATTGCAAACTAAGAAATGTGTATTTCATTTGGTAAACAACAGAAATATATAATTTACAAGTTGAAAGTGGATTGATATGTGTTTATTGAGTACTTTTTACCAAAGTATAGCTACCTCGTCAATTTATGGTGCTTTTTTATTACTTTACCTCTTCATGTTGGTCAGGGATGGTCAATGTCCTGAGTTTAATGTGGAGGAGCAAGCCATATGTGCTGTTGGCCTCACCAAATCCAAGCCTGGAGTTTTTGTTGAGGCAATACAATATCTTTTAATTCTAGCTACACCAGCAGAGGTAATAATTTCCCAACACTGCTTTTGTCTTTTACCTGTTACTTTTCTCTTTTAGACTGGTCTAAATTGATTGATCATGCAAAATGCAAAAGTAGTAAAAAACTAGCACATATGATGTTTTCTTGGATATTCTCGGTTGTGTTGACATACTCATAGTCTCCATCCAAACAAAGAATTTAACTTTTTGCTGACTTTTCTGGTTTTGAATAGCTTTGATAAGGTTCTTGTCCAAGGTGGCATCTTTAAGCAGTGCATGGTTAGAAGCAAGATTCTCAAGAAAACATACCAGACCTCTGGAAGCTTCAGTACCTAGGGTTACTCTGTTTATTTGGTTGGATTTCTGCATTATATCATTAAGTTAGGCCACTTGGAGGTTGGGACCTCTTGGTTATAAAATTCTTTCTAACAAGGAGGCTCAACCTCTTACTAAGTCATCCCAGCCATGATTAGATTTTTAATGGAAGGCAGTAAATTTTAGAGCTTAGGAAACAAACACTTGAAAGGTCATTTATTGATCAATTTCCAGGGATTCTTCCAAAAGTTAATGCTACTGGCTCTCCTAGGCGTACACAAGGAAAGCTCCGAATTTCTTCCACTCACGGAGCCAACTCTTGCTTTTAAACGAACAGAACTGATACTTTATATTTTTACTGGCTAGAACTTTATGCCACAATGTCTCTTCTTGCTTAGAGAAGGTCCCATATCTTTTTAGATAAAAGGGTTTTCCATGATAAACCTCTTCCATGGGTAGAGCGTTTAAAGCGGCATGGTTAAATGCATCCTCATGGTGTTCTCTTTCTAAGCTTTATGTTAATTTTTCTATTGAAGATATTTGTTTGAATTGGGGTGCATTTATTTTCTTAATATTGGTTTAGTATTGGTTTGGAACGGTTTAAACTTCTTGTGTCATTGTATTTTGAGTGTTGGTTTTGGTGTATTAAGAAAGATGTTGTATTGTTATTGTGCCTTGTTTCTTCAAATTTTAAAGACATGTTTTACTTCGTTTTTAAAATTCTTTTACATGGGTTAAAACACTAGCGTACTGCAGGTTTTAACTATGTTATAAAGTTTCCTTTTCTATATCATATTTTACAGTGGGCTCCAAATACTTTTCTATCAGCATATATGCTGTACTGTTTGTTCAAACTCACTCATTTTCCCAACGTCTCACCTGACATTAGCAGTACTGCCGCCGCTAAATTTGAGGACCTTCAATGCATCCAATCCACCTGTTTTCTTCTCATTTACTGATGCGTTCTTTTGTGGAGCTAAAGAAAGCAAAAAAAATATGTTGAATCTATTGGTTATACACATGCACTCTACTTTTCGCAGGGTGTCTGTCCAACGTGGCATGTGACACATAAAACAAAAGTCTCTGATCACCCTTCGTGAGCTTTAAAAATCCACTCCCATTGATAAATGAAGGCAATAAAAAGCCTACATAAAAAAGTCATGAACTAAATGTATAAAAAAAATCGAAATGAGGTACAACACTTGTTTGGTTCTATTTTCAAGCTTCTTTTGTGAACTTTATTGGTAGGTAGGTAATGTTGAAACACTTCTAAGCAAATGGATGTGCATACATAGAAAATACTCATAATTTTTCTTCATCTGACTTGTTTGGTTTGTTTCATCGTCTAATGGTATCTTTCACTGAGCTTAAGGTAAATGATAACAGTTGTGTTAATTGTCCCGAGACCCGAAGTTTAGTTAACTGCTTTTATTCCTCCCTAGATTTGTCCTTCGTCAATAGTTTCTTTGTTTCTTCTCAGCATCTTTTTGTTACCAGTTGATTCTTGTAGGAGTATGCTCTTCTGGTGGTGCTGATGGTATGGATCCATATGCAGAGATTTCGCTCCAGCCCTTGCCAGAGTATACTATTGCGTCAGATGGAGTCACTATGACTTGCATCACTTGCACTGATAAAGGACGAATTTTTTTGGCTGGCCGTGATGGCAACATTTATGAGCTTCATTACACATCTGGTTCTGGTTGGCAAAAGCGATGTCGTAAAATTTGCCTTACTTCTGGTTTAGGAAGTGTGATATCAAGGTATCCAGTGGAATTAAATTCATAAAAGTTTAACTGTAGGCTGTAGTCTCCTTTTTAACGGTTTTACATTTGTGTATGCTGGTTTGTTAATGATATGAAGTAATCATTTTAATTTTTTTAATTTATAAATTTGTATACTTGAACACCCAGTCTCTCTTTTCTTTGCATTCTTATTTGGAAAAGGTGATTTTTACCCATTTGAATAACTCCAGCTGATCAAGTAGTGCTGTATTTATCTAATTAAGTTTACTGTGTAATGAATATGCTCACAACATTTTACTTCTTTTAAGGTACCTGAATTTTCTAGGTTTTACACTAACCTAAAAGCACCTGGTATCTTTCAGATGGGTTGTGCCAAATGTATTCAAGTTTGGAGCCGTTGATCCTATTGTTGAAATGATCTATGATAGTGAAAGATGCATTTTATATACAAGAACTGAGGAAATGAAAGTTCAAGTATTTGTGTTGGGATCTGGTGGTGATGGACCGCTTAAGAAAGTAGCAGAAGAAAGAAATCTGATCAATCAGAGAAATGGATCTTATGGAAGTAGACAGTCAAAAGGACCTAGATCTATGAGTCGATCAACAATGCCATCTATTGTCTCCATGTCACTCTTATCTACGCTTGAATCAAAGTCATTACATCTTCTAGCAGTTTTATCAGATGGTAGAAGGATGTATTTAACCACTTCACCATCAAACGGAAACTTGGGTGCATATAATTCCAGCCATCAGACGCCAAGTTGTTTAAAAGTTGTGGCTACTAGGCCTTCTCCTCCTCTAGGTGTTGGTGGAGGACTTACATTTGGTGCCAACTCTGTTTCTGGTAGACCTCAAAATGAAGAGCTGTTGCCAAAGGTCGAGACAGCATTTTACTCTGCTGGGACTCTAGTCCTCTCTGATTCGTCACCACCAACTATATCTTCACTTCTTCTTGTGAGCAAGGATCCGGTAGCACAATCTTCCATATCTGGTACTTCAGCCTTAAATGCAAGGACTCCTTTTGCTTTAAGGGAAATTGTTTCTTCTCTTCCTGTTGAAGGTCGAATGCTTTTTGTAGCAGATGTTTTACCCTTACCAGATGCTGCAGCCACTATGCAGTCTTTATATTCACAGATTGAATTTGGGGTGTCAGATTTCCCAGATGAGCATAGTGAAAAAGCAGTTGGAAAACTATGGGCAAGAGGAGACCTATCTACCCAACACATATTACCTAGGAGGAGACTTGTTGTATTCAGTACCATGGGCATGATGGATATAGCTTTCAACAGGCCTGTGGATATTTTGAGAAGGTTGTTTGAGTCTAATTCGCCAAGATCAATTTTAGAAGACTTCTTCAAAAGGTTTGGAGCTGGTGAAGCAGCTGCCATGTGTCTAATGTTGGCTTCAAGGATTGTCCACTGTGAAAGTCTCATAACCAATGTTATTGCAGACAAGGCAGGTGAAGCTTTCGAGGATCCAAGAATTGTTGGGATGCCTCAACTTGGAGGCAATACTGCCTTGTCAGACACAAGAACTGCTGCTGCTGGGTTTAGCATGGGTCAGGTTGCTCAGGAGGCTGTGCCAGTATTTTCAGGTGCACATGAAGGGCTCTGCTTGTGTTCATCAAGATTACTTTTTCCACTCTGGGAACTTCCTTTCGTGGCTGTTAAAGGTATCTCAGATTCTACAACTACTTCACACAATGGATTAGTTGTATGTAGGCTTTCTGCTGGAGCCATGCAAATCCTTGAGAACAAGCTCCGTGCTCTTGAAAAGTTCCTAAGGTCGAGAAGGAACCAAAGAAGAGGTCTTTATGGTTGTGTAGCTGGCTTGGGAGATGTTACAGGTTCTATTCTTTATGGTAGTGGTTCAGATCTTGTTTCCAATGATCGGAATATGGTGAAAAGCATTTTTGGTACATACACAAGAAACATGGAATCTGCTGGGACTGGAACTTCTAATAAAAGGCAGAGATTACCTTACAGTCCTGCTGAGTTGGCGGCCATGGAGGTAGTTTAAATTTTCAGCAACGAATATTGATGCCTTTTCTTCCTAGGATATGTTTTTACTTTTTTTTTTTTTTTTTTTCATGATTTTATGCTTGTTACACTGCAGGTTAGGGCAATGGAATGTATTAGGCAACTGCTTCTTAGATCTGCTGAAGCTTTATTTTTGCTTCAGCTTCTTTCTCAACACCACTTAACACGCTTGGTTCAGGGCTTGGATGATAGTTTTAGGCAGGCAATAGCTCAATTGACTTTTAATCAGCTTGTTTGTTCAGCAGAGGGTGATAATCTTGCTACAAGACTTATATCTACTCTAATGCAGGTGAATGGCTTTGTCCTCTAGTTTAACATCAAATTATTTATTAATTTAGTCCACATAAGTTACCAGCATAAATTTCATGTTCCTCTTGTTTATTAATGGTTTTTAACTTTTTTTAATAAAGAAACAAGAATTCTGGAGGCTCCTTCCTTTGAAGCTTGTGATAGGAGTACAGGAAGGCGAAAGTCTGTAGAACAAACACAGCATAAATATCATTTTCCTGCCCATTTTATTTCCTCTTTTGGGCTTTTGCTTCCATTTTTTTTAAAAAATGTTATTATTTTGGTGTTGTGAATTTCCTCCTGATTTTTTTGTCATTATTGTTGCCTGTGATTATCTTTTGGAGGCTCCTTTGTTTCGTTCTGGCTTCTCTTTTTTGTATGCCTTCCACATAATCATTCCTATTCATGTAGACCGTATTTTAAGATAAAAAAGGTTTTCATTATTTATATCTTACTTCGGACCAAATTCCTTGAATTGACATGTTTATCTTTGCCAGTACTATACTGGTCCTGATGGGAGAGGAACTGTAGATGACATTAGTGGGAGATTAAGGGAAGGCTGTCCAAGCTACTTTAAAGAGTCTGACTATAAATTTTTCTTAGCCGTGGAATGTCTGGAGAGAGCTGCTGTAACTCTTGACCCAATGGAGAAAGAGAATCTTGCTAGGGAAGCCTTTAATTGTTTGAGTAAAATTCCAGAGTCTGCAGATTTACGAACTGTATGCAAACGTTTTGAGGATTTGAGGTCAGTTTAATTTCAGGCTTATTGCTAATGCTGATATGAGTTTTCTGGGCAGCATTTTATTAATTTGGTGCAATACTTAATATGAGTGGCCATTCCAGATTCTATGAAGCAGTAGTTCGTTTGCCTCTGCAGAAAGCCCAGGCTCTTGACCCTGGAGGCAATGCTTTTAATGATCAAACTGATTTGGCTGCTCGAGAACGTGCACTTTCCGAGCGTGAACAGTGCTATGAAATAATTATAAGTGCTCTACGTTCACTAAAAGGCGATGTCTCACTGAAGGAATTTGGGTCTCCTATGAAGCCTGCTGCTTCAAGGTCCATTCCCGATATGGCAACACGTAGTAAATATATATGCCAGATTGTTCAGCTTGGAGTTCAATCCCCAGATAAAATTTTCCATGATTACTTGTATCGGTCTATGATTGATTTGGGGCTTGACAATGAGTTGTTAGAATATGGAGGACCAGATTTGGTACCGTTCCTACAAAATGCTGGGCGGCATCCCATACAAGAGGTTTGCAATTCTCTCTTCTAGAATATTTATTAGTTTGACATAGTCTTCACATTTTTATTACATGGTTTAGGTTCGAGCTGTCTCAGCTCTAACAGCTGGGGCTTCTCCAATTGGTCAGTTGGGAGCAGTTGGTGCAACAAATGAAGCCAAATTTTTTGATCTTTTAGCTCGATATTATGTTATGAAGCGGCAACATTTGCTTGCTGCTCATGTGCTGCTAAGACTAGCTAGTAGACGCGCATCTGAACCTGGGGATGTTCTTACTTTGGAGGAGAGGTATAAATTCCGATCATGTACTTCTTTTGAATGACCGTTACCAATATATGTCTATTTAAATGCTCAATAAGAGGATCATTCCATGTAAACATGTTGCATTGACAATAAATATGGTTTAGAAATAGAGGGTGTTTTTATTGATAGTGATAGAATTGATGATACAATTCTGAATTTTGGGGTTTGTTTGCGGTTTGGAAAAAGATAGTACTGAACAATTATGATGTATTCGAAGGTTTAAAATGAAGGCCAAAGTTTTGTGGATAAATGCATTAAGGCTATGGTGTGGAAGTTTTTTAAGAAAGCTAGCAATTTATGCATAGTTAAACTAGTTAAGACATCAAAGTCAGAGGTTCGAGTCATCACACCCACATGAACTAGAAAAAGGGGGAAAATATCAATTTATACCTCTAAATTTTGAGAATTGTATCAATTAAAACCTTGAACTAATAATTGTATCAATTTAAACCCTAACTTCCGTAAGTGTATCAATTTACATCCTCCTAATTTCGTTCAAAAAACATTGTGTGGAACTTATAATTTGTATCCCTTTATGAATTAATAATTGTATCAATTTAAACTCTAACTTCTGTAAGTGAATCAATTTAGACCCGTCATTATGATTACCTTTGAGAATCATCCATGTATAAATTCTCACACATGTGCAGATTTCTTCAAATGTCGATTTTATAAAATAGACGATTAGAATTGATGCATTGGGGATTCTCAAGGAAATCCTGATTAAGAGTTTAGATTGATACTCTTATAAAAGTTTAGGGTTTAATTGATTCAATTATAAGTATCACACTATATTTTTCCAAACGTAACGTAATGAAGGGTGTAAATTAGCACACTTACAAAAGTTTAGAGTTTAAATTGATACACTTATTAGTTTAGGATTTTCATTGATACAACCCTCATGTTTATGGCTATAAATTGATAATTGATATTTTCCAAAAAAAGAAGCTTGATTGAAAATTTTCCATTTTTCAACAACAAATAATGAGAAATAGGCATGAAGTCTTCGAGTTAGGAAGTTTCACTGTTGATGTGGGACTTTTTGGACCATTTCTTGATTTGTGTGTCATACTGGCTCAAGGGCCATGCAATCTTCTCTTTATTGTTTCATTTTTATTGGATGTCCCCAAAGGGATAGTTCAAGTGGAGTTCTTTATCAGTGCACTTTACCAATAATTCTCCTTCTAATGAATTTTAATTTAATTTTTTCTGTTTGAAAAAGAAAAGGTCATGGAGTGTGGAGAAAGGGGATGACTGCTCTACTTTGTTTTGTTTTTTCCTTTACTCACACTTAGGTTGTAGCTAATTAACTATACAAATGAAAGATCATGCTTCCTTTTCAGAAAAGAAAGGAAAGGAAAGAAAAGTAAATAGAGAGCATCTTATTATGTAGTTGTGCATATCATGTAAAATATGTGGTTGGTTTGTGTCATTCTAAGCTCTACAGCTTTTGTTAGACAGCTAAAATTGCAAGTTAGCCTTTGGTTTTAGGTCTTGTCCAATTTTGAGATTCCTTGAAACTATTGCTTTGGCATGAACAAACTTTTCTTGGAGAAATTTCGGTTATGTACTTTTTTTAAGTGACTTGTTGTCTTCAGGTGCCAATACTTGAGCAATGCAGTTTTACAAGCAAAGAATGCAAACAGTAGCAAGGGGTTGGCAGGTTCTACCCCTGATACCTTTGACAATGGATTGCTTGAACAACTTGAAGGGAAACTTGCTGTTCTTCGTTTCCAGATGAAAATTAAGGAGGAGCTGGAGGCTTTAGCTTCAAGAATAGAAGCCGTGGCAAGTACATCTGATTCAGTCCAAAATGAAATGATCCCAGATAATGATTTGGCTGCTAATTCCAGTATTGCAAATACGGCTCGGCAAAAGGCTAAAGAGCTCTCATTGGAGTTAAAGACTATAACTCAGCTATACAATGAATATGCTGTTCCATTTGAGCTATGGGAGGTAACTATTTTGTCTGTTTTACTTCATTGAATTTGAGGATTTGATATTCTGTCTCTCTTTGTTTGTTCTTTTGTTGGTAAATTTGTGGGGAATTCTTTTACATCCCCGCTGATTAACCTTTAGGTAAGCTTTTCTGAACTGAGTTTAGGAAGTTCAAGTGTTCAATGAGAATTAAATTTTTTTTTTTCTATGCGTCAAATGGATAGAATTAAAGTTTTTTTTTTTTCTAGAGATCCTTACATGCTGTGAATATAGTAGGAAATGCCGATGTAGTAGAAGTATTATCTGCATGCTGGTTAAATTTATTACTATTAATGTGTCGCTTCAATTGTTTCCATCTGTATTTATGAAAAATCTTTCTTGTTAGGGAACATGTAATTTTATAATGGGTAGTATTTGTGTTTAAGGACATAAAGGAATAATCAAGCATGAGACTAAGACTTTTAAGTGTTGGGACTTTTTGTTTCTTCATTAAAAAAATGTTGGGTAATTATTAGAATTGATCCAAAATCAAGTTTGGGAACCATTTATAGATTTCATTTTCTACGTTAAATTGTTGTTCTTTATTCTGTTTGATGATGGATTCTTCTGCTTGCGGGTTTCAGATATGTTTGGAAATGTTGTACTTTGCAAACTATTCTTCTGATGGCAATACTAGTATTGTCAGAGAAACCTGGGCTCGATTAATTGACCAAGCTCTATCTATGGGTGGCATCGCTGAAGCTTGTTCTGTACTTAAAAGGGTTGGCTTCCACATTTACCCTGGCGATGGAGCTGGAATACCTTTGGAGTCCCTTTGTCTTCACCTTGAGAAGGCTGCATTGGTATGGTTGTGCGCATTGAATAAAACATGTTTGATGAAATTATGTGATGATTGATTATAAATAATTGTATGAAAGTGTCATTATTTTCTATTCATGATATTATTGTTATAGCTATAGTATCAGCTCTTTCTTGTAATATTTATCTTTATACAGGAGAGATCAGACTCAGGTGTTGAATCTATTGGGAACGATGATGTTGCAAGAGCCCTTATTGCTGTTTGCAAGGGTGCAACTGAGCCAGTATTGAATGCTTATGATCAATTGTTGTTGAATGGTGCAATTCTGCCATCACCCAAACTCAGGTTGCGCCTCCTCCAATCTGTGTTAGTGGTACTCCATGAGTGGGCTATGTCAATATCTTCACAGACTGTGGGTAGAAGTGCAACTGCAGCATCTCTAGTTCTTGCTGGAAAATACTCTTTGGATCAAATAGCTACTTTCAACCAAGGGGTTCGGGACAAGATAGCCAGCGCTGCTAACAGGTCAATTTCATGATTTCCCTTTGCTTGTTGATACTCACTTTGTTTGATATATTGAATCTTAATTGTCAAATTTCTGATTTGAGTTTTTCTTAGCAATACTCCACTTTAAGTTGTGGTCATACGTACCACGACAAATGACAAGTAATTGATTTACTTTAAAGATTTAAATTACTTCAAAAAATTATTATTATCATTATTTTGATAATTGGGGTGCCGGCCCATTGTGTGTGCAGCCCACCCCACTAACTTTCGGCGAGGCTTCACCCCTAGGGCCAAATCCAAGAGACAACGATTTACTAGGAGATATTTTAACTGATCTAAATTGATGTATCAACATTTTTATAAGGAAAATATTCAAGTTTTGAGTGTTAACTTTACCCCTGGAACTTTTGTAACAGATATATGACTGAGGTTCGTAGGTTAGCCCTTCCACAAAACCAAACTGAGGCTGTCTATCGAGGCTTTAAGGAGCTTGAAGAGTCACTAGTTAGTTCCTTTTCTTTTAGTCAATTTTGATTTATCTTTGTTCTATAGTCTCTGTTGTTGTACCAAATGTTTGAGGTCTCAATTGATTTTTTCAAGATACAAGGGTAGATTTTTTCAAAGCTGAACTGGCTTCCTGTAACCCGCTATGTAATATTATCAAAAGGTAGTTAATGATGCAGTGTAATGTTGAATAATAGAAACTACCTACTTGTGTTGGCGTGTTCATGCATGTAAAGCTATCACAATCTTGTCGGTTTGGTTCACTTGCCCCATGGGATAATGGGACGTAGTAATGTATTTAAAGGTAAATGCCTTCAAAACATTTTATGTCCTAATAAATATATATATAATAAATAGAGGATAACACTATATCTTATGCCATTTTCTTAATTATAGATCTCATCACTGCTTTACTTGAGGTATGTTTGGTGTTACTTTAGTACACAGGTAACTGGGCCCGGACATCAACGATGAAAGTCAATTTTGACCGTCGACGGTGTCACGGTTGCTGCACATCCTGCTGGAAAATGACACCCTTCGTAATGCCTTCGTAGGGGGTAATATTTGATTGATGCATCCATAGTTTATCATTCCTATTTATCATGTTTGTGTTTGCAACTTTGCACCATTTAGTAGAGTAACTGCAATGAACTCTTGAGAAGTTTAGGGTGCTGGCCTGGCTGTGAGCCTGTGAGAGTTGGGCTAATAATCCGGATGAACAGCCTGGCTGTGGGGGTACTGCAAAGAGTCATGTGATGTAATTTATTTAGATTTTCTTAGGATCCATTTGGATTGACGTTCTAAGTGTTTAAATAAGTGTTTATAAGTGAAAAAAAAAATGTTTATAAACACTTAAAAAGTTAATCCAAACGAGCCCTTAGTTTTGATTTGTTGTGGTAAATTTCCATGTTCGGTTTATCTGATTATTCCATTACCTGTGATTTTTTTTAGAGAGCTTGTGGTATGTTTTATTATTTTTATTTTTTTGAGTTCAATAACTTATATGAGAGTAGGGTTTGACCCTCTAATCGAGATTGAGGGCATATGCTCAGTTTTGCAACTTGTCATCCATCATAATGTTGCAATCTTCTTAGATGAAGATAAATTAATATTTCTCTTTTGACTGAGTTATGAAGAGAGGAGAGCTTGGAACTTATATCATCCACTTTGAGTTATATGCATAATAAGTTTATAATTTTGTATACTAGGGGAAGAATCCATTAGAATGATCTTTCGTGGGTTATAAGTAATTTTCTCTAATCAAGACTTTGTTGGAATCACCATTTGTCTGCTTGGATTAACTGAAGAAAGAAGTATTTTTTCCCCAAAACATTATTATTTATACTTTATTTTGATAAAAAAATGTTTAAAGTACACTTTAAAAGTGTTCTAAAAGCTATTTTAAACCGTTGCTAAATATTTTAGTTCTTTCTAAAATGACTTATTTTCAAAATTAAAACTTGAAATGTTAAATCAAAATACACTGTTAGATTTTTTAGTACTTCATTATTCATTTTTTTTTCAACATTGTTGTCATGATTTTCATTTTCATTTTTCTAATTAATTAGTTGAATTTTTTAGCCAAATTTTAAAAAACAAAAACAAAGTTTTTAGACTTCGATGGATAACTATTTAGTTTTTAGTTTTTAAAAATTATGTTTTTTTTTTTCACAATTTCTTATTCATAGTTTTTAAATTTCATGTGTAAATATTTGAATTTTTAGTCAATTTTCAAAACTACAGACAAGTTTTTTGAAAACTATCAAAATTTGGCTTTGATTTGAAAATATTTTTAATATGTAGACAAAAAACATATAAATTAATAAAGGGAAGTTAGTATTTATAGATTTAATTTAAAAAAGAAGATTTTTTTTATTTTTTTATTTTTTAAAAACACTCGTAAAAGAAATCTGATCCGATCCTTTGAAGTACGATAATACGGAGAGAGGTGTATAGAATGCATCCAACTGGAAGTTAGGTTGGTATACAACAAACCAACAAAAGTAACCCGTGAATTTCGTACTCAACTTCTCTTTTGTATTTCATTTATTAATTAAAGGTTTCTTTTTTCTTTTTTTTTTTTCGTTTCTAAATTTAAGTTTCAATTAAAACTGTCTTTGTTTTGCGCTCCACTTCTTATTCATTTAAAAAAAACCAAGTCCCACTAATCAAAATTGTCTAAGATCTTGTTTGTTAATGAAGTCATTTTTTTGTTATTTTGTTTGAAATTTATGTTTGTTTTTTCTTCCAAATTTTCAATAGTGTTCACCTTTCTTAAAGCAATATTTGAACTCTGATTCAAATTTTCAAAGAAAAACAAATTGTTTGAAATTATTTGTCTTAGTTTTCAATATTTGGCTTAGTTTTTTTACAATATTGATAGAAAGTGAATAACAAAACATAGAAACTTATGGGTGGATGAAGTGTTTATAAATTTAAATTTTCAATAACAAAAAATCAAATACTTATCAAATAGAGGTTAAAAATTGGTTTTGGAATTTGATTGAAATTTCAAATATTTTTTTTAAGGGACCGTTTGTTTTTCGAGAATGTAGATAACCAAAATCTTTAGATGCCTGCCCATAATTATAGATGCTTGAAATTATTGATATCTAACATTCTTAAATAACCATATTTGTTTTGTAGGAATATTTTTAAAGATATTTAGAAATATTTGGATGTGTTTATTTTTATTAATTTTGAATTTCTTTTTAAATTAATCTAGTTTTATTATTTTATTTATTATTTTTCTCAACAAATAATATATATTAATTTAAGATTTTTTATAAAATAAATATTAATTTAAATTTAAATTTGAATATCTTTCTAAAAAAATAATAAAAACAACTATGATATAATCAAAGAGAGTGAAATATATAATCGACAGTATTTATTTTAATTATAAAATAAAAATACAGAAGAGTATATATATAAGGGTTAAAAAAGTAAAATGAGGATGTGCTTAACACAAGAATTTTGAAAATCTATGTTTCAAGAGGGCATTCAAAACTCTTAAAATGTCTTTCATAAGGGCATCCTAAGATGTTTGGAAATCTTCAGATACCTGAACATCTTACATTACTTCAAAACAAACGTGGTAATTTAGATGTCCAATTCATAGAAATCTTAGATTTTCACAAAATAAACAACCTCTAAAAAAAGGTGACAATCATTGTAAAAAAAATCAAGAGAAGATAAACACAACTTTAAAAATAAAAATTAAAATTGAAAATTAAAATCGTCATCAAACTAAGCCTAAAATGTGGCTATACTTTTTCAGCAATATGATATCAACCACCGGAGATAAATTATTGTTCATATTTTATACGGTGTTTTCTAATCTTTTTTATGACATTAAGTAGGAGTATATATATTTTTTAATTTTGATATCATTGATGATGTGACATTAGAATTAGCAGGATTGTTTATTTTCATTTGGATAAGAAATTTGGATGGGATTGAAATTCAGAATAAATTTTAAAAAATGATGGATTATCCATTTTCATGAAGGATAAGAATCTTCAAATGTGGTAATGCCGCCTTTGAATTATCCACTTTCATTTTCATTTTCCTTTTCTTTTCAAAATCCTCTAGTTCAACCAACGTCTCATGGATAATAATAATAATTATTATTTTGAAAAACAAATGGTTGTAGTTAATTAATATATTTTAAGGTATTTTCAAATATAGCAAAATAAGCTAAAATCTTTACAAATATAACAAAGTGTCATTTGTCTACTATCAGTGATAGACAGTTGATAGATAATAATAGATGATGGTAGTCTATGAAAACCCTGATAGACAGTGACATTTTATTAGATTTGAAATTTTTTACAGTAATTTTTCCATTTAAAATAAGTAACCTGTATTTTGAGCTTTGGATCTGATAGTATTTAGATCCCTAAATTATAAACTCGACATCTTTAACTCCTCAGGTTTGCAGTTTTTTTTTTTTTTTTTGGTAAAAATTGTAAAAACCACTTATGAACTATAAGGTTGGTTGCAATCACACCCATAAACTTTCAATTTGATAAATTATCCCCTTGTGATTTCTTAGGAGTGTTTGTTACACCAACGTGAGTTGGTAAAAAATACCAACCAATGTTTGGTCCACCAACTTTAAATGTTGGTGGAGTTGAGTTGGTTATTTTACCAACTCACCCCAACTATCCCTAATTCTCCCAATCTCTCCCTCTCTCAAATGTTTTTAATGGCTCTACCCATTGGTCATCGCCTGCTTCTACCATTACTACACTCCCACGACATACTCCAACGACCACCTTCTCGCAACCAACTTCGATGACCAACTCTGAGCTCCGGCAACCACCTCTGGTGACCAACTCTGACAACCACCTTTGTACAAGCAACTATGGTGACATACTCCAACTTCCACCTTCGCGTGGCCAACTCCAATGACCAACTCTAGGCTCCGACAACCACCTCTGACGACAACTCTAGCGACCAATTCCGACAACTAACTTTGCACAAGCAACTCCGACAACATATTCCAACGTCCACTTTCGTGTGGCAAAGACCATCTTGGATGATCAACTCCAATGAGAACCACCTTTGACAACCAACACTAACATTCACCTCAGAGGACCAACTCCCGTAAAGGTCACCTCAAATGAGACTCTTAATGACAACCCTATTTTTTTTTGTAGACATGTAAATATACTTCATGACAATCCTATTTGTGTGCATGTTCAACTCATATATTCTACGACCTTCAAAGTATATTATTTCATTTGTAGGTCACAAATTAGATTTAACCATAAAAAATGTATACAAAAATCGAGTTGCCACAAATTTTTTTTTTTTTTGCTATATTAGTTTAAAATGTAAAGAATCAAATTGAAATTCATATTTCACAAATGAGCAAAAAAAAAAAAAAAGACAATAATTGCTTTTTTATTTTTAATTAACATTTATAGTTTAGTTATGTGACAACCCAAAATTTGAGTTAATTTTTAATTTAATTGTCTCTAATTATTTGGAGGTATCTTGGAATTTTTAAAGTTTAATTGAATTATTTTAAGAAAATACAATTTAGGTCAAATTTGATAAAAGATTTTGGTTTAGATTCTGTAACATCCCATATTTTTTTCTTCAATTGTTTGATCATTAATTATTTGAGGTTAATTGTAATTGGCTTGACAGATTTAAGAGTTAGGGAATTTGATTTGGAATTGAATGTTAATTGGAGAATATGGTGAATTTTGGGAGAAGAAAAAGAAATAATATCGTTATTTGGAAGTATTATAAAGTATATTTCAGATAAGTATATATTTATTTATTACTATAAATATATTTATAATTATATATTTATTATAATATATATATTCATAATTATATATTTATAATTATATATATATATTTAAATTAATATATATTTATCTAACCTAGGTTTGCGTGCGTCTCATTGGAGAAGAAGAGAGTCTTCTTCCTCGCGCGTCTCCTTCCACGTCTTCACTGTGCATCGTCAGCCTCACGCCGTGCCATCGCCCGATTTTTGCCGATCACCGCCGCGCCGCCGCGCTGCCGCTCAGTGTCTCTGCTGCGTCGTTTCTCGCCGTTTCTGTTGGGGAGACTGCAGTGGGTTCGTGTTCGGTTCAGAGTAAGATTTTCTTTTTCCTTATCTGGGATTCCTGACAATTGTCCTTAAAATTGGTTTTGGGGTGAAAAGCCATTCGCTTGCGTTTCAGGGAAGGAGACTAGTGGCCACTGTGGTTAACTGGATTGTGCGGAGATATTTACTGTCTATTTCTGGTAAGTGATTCTAGGCCTTCAGGCTAGGCCACAGCACAATATTATTTGGTCATTGGCATATAAATCACAACTTTACAGTATTATTTGGCCATTGGCATATAAATCACAACTTCAGTATTATTTGGCCATTGGTATATAAATCACAGCTTTACAGCGCTTTACAGTATTATTTGGCTATTGGCATATAAATCACAGCTTCACAGTATTATTATTTGGCTATTTTGGCATGTTTATTTATCAGACTACTGTATGATTTGTCTAGCTAATGCTTGTCTGGCTACTTTATGAATTGTCTGTTGTCTGGTTGTTGAGAATTTACTAATTGTGTATGCTTATGTATAAGTGAACCTGATGCCAACGCCCGTTGTCCCATGCTATATTACCTGAGTGGACCGACGGGTTCACCTCCATGTTCACTGGTGTGGGTCATCAGGCTCACACTCACACCACAGCATTGACGGCGTGCCTTCAGGCCTAGGCATGGTGACGGGGCAATTGGCCTATACGTCTAGAAATCCCAGCAGTGGGATTACTTACTAAGTACTCATTCTTATCTTTCAGGTAAAGGCAAGGCGAATGACAGGAAGAATCTGTGACCGTGCCATTGGGACCAGTCAATGCTTCCACTCATGTTTTTATGTTTTCATGTTTTTAAATCCCAATCTGAATGTTTAAATTAGAACACAGTTCTGGTTTTATAATCTTTTTAGGGTACCCGATCTAATAATTTTAATTATTTAAATTTAGTGAGTTTATTTATTTTATAAATTTCTTTTATTTTAGTCAAATATACGAAAGGTGTCATTTTGAAATGTATGCATGAAGTAACAACTTCTAGAAAGTCGGGTCGTTACAGATTCAATGGTAAAAGTTGAATTTTAAATTGGGAGATATTAATTTGTTGAGTTGAATTTGTGGAGAAAAAAGAAATTTAGACATATAAGAAATTTATACATATACATATATATGTATGTATGTATGTGTGTATATATACATGTATGTATACATATATATGTATGTATGTATATTATACATATTTGTATATATATGTATGTATGTATATCATACATATATGTATATATTTGTATGTATGTATGTATTTATATCATACATATATGTATATATATGTATGTATGTATATATACTTATATCTTGTATAAAGTAGCCTCGTTATGCGTTCCAAGTTAAAAAAAGATTTAACGCAGCCATCTCCTCCTTCGTGCATCCTAGACCCTCGCCGCCAGTCCCTCTCTCTCGATCGACCAAACGCAACCATCTTCGTCAGGTTCACCGCGCGTTTGGCCATTGCCTAGATCCCTTGTCTGTTTGCAAGTTCAGCCACCGATCGCCTATCGAGTCAGTGCCAGCCATCGTCGTCTGTTAGCCCTGTGTGTGGTTCATTCATGAAGCCTCGCCGCTGCCACAGTTCATCGATCAGTGTTTTGTTTCTCGCTGATTCTTAAGTACCAGTGTTTTGTTTCTCGCTGATTCTTGAGTACCCACTAGGCTTGGGCCTCATTTGGTTGATGGATTTTGTGTTTCGGCCTTAAATTCAAGTTCTTGAGGAGTTTGGAGATCGAAAGCGTGCTGATCAGTGCTGATTGTGGGCCTTTGAGTGAGTTTTTAGGTGTTTTGGTGAAATTCTTTAAGTTGGTAATTTGAATCTTGAATAACTCATTTAGTTTGGCCTAAGATTTAATTTAGGCATAACTTTTGATGTTAGATTTGGAGATTTGAGGTTATTAAGCCATTGTCCAACAATATCAAGAGCATTTTTGGTGCATTTGATTGGAACATCTATTGGAGTTTTAAAGTGATTTTCAAATCAAGCTAAGGTTGAGATTATTTTCGCCCAAGTGAAAAGGAGTCTATTTTGCTAGTTAATTGGACATAAATTCAAGGTAAGTAATCTTACTACTGGAACCACCCTTGAACCAGGCGACTTAGACAATATGATTTAATAGATTTGTCTGAATGATATTAAGAAGCATGACGTGATTGGAACTGTGTTGTGATCATTATGATATAAGCATATGTTACTGATATGATTATGAGCGGGACTTTGAGCCACTACTATGATTTATGGTAGAATTTATTGAAAGCATGTTACATTTTAATTAAGAAGTGACGATTGCTCTCCTAACACTACTATGTTTCCAAAAGCCACGAGTTTCCTGCCATGTTACCGGAAGCTGACAAGTTTCCTGCTCTGTTTTTGAAACCCTACAATTTCCTTCTATGTTACCGGAAGCCTACGAGTTTCCTACTATGTTCTCGAAAATCGACGAGTTTTCTACTATGGTATTGGGTGCTAACGGGTGCCCTACTATGTTCATGAGCCTTCGGGCCACTTGATGTGTGTTAGGTTGGGGATAAATCGCTCACTAGATGGCCATCTAAGATTAGTTGATGTATGCATGTCCCACTACAATGATTGCATTTATAGAACATAAATGCTTAGCCTGATCCAGGTAGTGAGGTTACTTACTGAGTATTTATACTCATTCTTTATTGTGATATATTTTTCAGGTAAGGGTAAAGACTCATCGGTGAATGACAGAAGGAATCCATGACCGTGCCATTGGGACTAGACAGATTCTTCTGCACATGTTTTTTTTTTCTATGTTTTAAAATTTTAGTCTTGATGTTTGAACTTAGAATTCTAGTTTTTTTGCTGTTAGATGTTTTGTACAAAATTTTCAGTTTTGTTTTATAATTTTGGGGTACTCCAACCAGAGATTTTCAGTTATTTAGAACTTATGAAAATTATTTGATTTATAAAGTTTGTTTAACTTTTGTTAAATTTATGAAAAAGAGTCATTTGAGATGTATGCATGCATATAGTGACGACCTAGTATAAGTCCTAATGGGTCGTTACAAGTTAAAATTAATCGAGAGTTAAAAATTGAGGGTTAGAGAATAGAGAAAATGTTCATTTTTATTGAGATATGACATGTCTTTAGGGATATACATAAAATTGTGTGGTGAAAATATGTTATATTTTTCTAAAAGGAAAAACAAAAAAGTTGTTAAATTTTTAAGCTTCTTGAGTATTTATGATTGATGGATAAGTATTTTCATTTGTTTGGAATATGTTTGATCTTTAAGAATGGAAAAAAATATGTTATGTAATTGAGTGTCCAAAATTTGAATTCAAAATTTGTGAATAGTATATGTTTACTTTGTATGAATTTGTTATGTTTTAAGAATGGAAAAAAGTTAAGCGTTTTTCATTGTTAAAAATTTTAGAAAAATATCTTTACAATTGGAAATTTAAAAAAAAAACAAAAAAAATCTAATACAAAATTAATTTTGTTTAGAAAAATTGTACCATAATTTGTTAGGTTTTGTTCTATTTACTTTGTATGAATTTATTATATTTAAGAATGTGAAAAAATTAAGTATTTTTTAGTGTTAAAAATTTTATTCCAATCGATGTATAGTTGGAAATTAAAAAGAAAAAAAACTAATACAAAATCAATTTGTATAGAAAAAATGAACCAAATACCCAACTTAATTGAACTTAACTCTACACCCCAAACACAGACTTTCTGACTCAACTCAACACCACAAATACAAACACTCCAACTCAACCCAACTCTGCACCCCAAACACAGATAATCCAACTCTCCAGACAATCTAACTCCCCACATAATTATTACCAACTCAACTCAACTTTGTGCGCCAAACACCCTCTTAATAGTTACAATTAGCCCATTTTATTAAATCAATATTTATTTGTAGATATTTGTTTGTTCTCTCTCCAACTGAATCCCTCTTTTCGGTTCCTCATAATCATCAACTTCCTCCATTTTCAAAAAATAGCCTCTTGTCTCTACTCCTTCACCTCCACAAAACGAAAAATAAAGCAATTTTTTAGCCACTTCAAAATCGGAGGATGATGGCAACAGGGAGAGGCTGGTGAGTACAAAAGAGATGAAATAGGTTATGGGGAATTTAGGGATTCATTGAGATGAAGAGTTGGTTCCTCTATTTGGGTCAATGATATGTTGGGAATGCGATCAAAGTCCCACATCGGTTAAATAAGGGGACGATCATGGGTTTATAAGGGAGGACAACTATCTTTTTTGGTAGAACCAAAATCAAAGTCATGAGGGTTTATGCCCAAAGTAGATAATATCACACCATTGTGGAGATATGTGGAGGTTCGTTGTCCTTAACAATTGGTATCAGAGTCATACCCCTAATTTAGTCATGTTGGTAGAATCCTTGGGTGTCGAACAAAGATATTTTGGAGCCTCGAAAGTAGGTCATGGTGTGATCTATGGTTGAACTCTATTAGATAGGCAGTGTGCTCCAGTGAAAAGGAGTTAGACGGATGGATGACTATTTGAGGGGGCGGCGAGTGCGGCGGATGGATAGAGTGTGATATGTTTTTTGGGTTCAAAGAATGAGAAGAGATTCAAAATTGCAAGAGGATGATTTACAAGTTTGATAATAACAAAAATGGAAGAATTGATTTTCAAGAATTTCTTAAATTGATGGAGTCTGTGGTTTGATGGTGACTAAAATTATTGGTTTTTTTTTTAATTTATTTAAATTTTGTTAGTTGAAGGATATTCTTGAATTGATATTGTAGTGTGGTCGAAAATGAAGTATTTTGCCCCAATATGGTGTTCCTTATTTCTAGAGTAATTGGAACTGAAATTGGAGAGAGTGATGAATGAGGGAAAAAAGAAAGGATGAAGAAGGAGGAGAGAGAATGAGAGAGGAGAAACAGATAACCTAATTAGAGACTCAATATTTTTACTATGTAACAATTTAGTCCCTGAACTTTCATGAAAGTAACAATTTAGTCTCTGAACTTTACTATGTAACAATTTAATCCCTGTACTTTAAATTTTTTAACGATTTAGTCCCTATTGTAGAAATTAGGGTTAACATTTAATGAGATTTCTTGCGTAAATAAACCGATAACCTAATTAGAGACTCAATATTTTTATAAAATACAATATCTACATCATAAAATAATAAAAATTGACATAATTTTGATGAATTTTTTTTACGTTAGGGACTAAATTGTCACAAATTGGAAAATATGAGGACTAAATTGTTACTCTAAAGTTCAGGGACTAAATTGTTAGAAAACGTAAAGTATAGGGACTAAATCGTTACAAATCAAAATTCAGGGCCTAAATTGTTACTTTCATGAAAGTTGAGGGACTAAAAGTGTTTTTTAACTAAAATTTAATCTCTACTATATTAAATAGGTATATAAGTAGAGAATTTTTCACTTTCCATTTTGCCCTCTATTTTTAGGCAAATATACATTATGCCCTCATACTTCCAACTATTCGTTTTTGCATTGGCGTCCATAACCTACGTAAAAGTACTTTCTTAGAGTAGTATTCAAAAGGTGCTTTCAACCACACCTTCACCCCATTTGATATTCATTGAAAATTAATTTGAAACAATAAATATATAGTTTTAATCTTTATTTTTTTTAATTACTTCATTTGATTCGAAGATTTACTAATTAAACTCAATCAATATTAAATCAAATTTAATCTTTTTCATAAAAAATTATGTCAAAAAATTTAAGCTACGTGCTTCGCACATGTTTTTCATCTAATTTAATAGAAGGGGCTAATAACAACCATTAAGAAACCACAAGGGGATAATTGATCAAATTGAAAGTTTATGGTGTGATTGTAACCAACCACATAGTTCAGGGTGGTTTTTGCAATCTTTTTTTTAGCTAACAGAAGGTTGATGTGGATTTGGTAATAAAGATATGTATTTAAGGGTTGTTTTCAAATATAGAAAAATGAGCCAAAATATTTACAAATATAGAAAATTTTCACAGTCTATCAACGAAAGACAACGATAAACTTATATGACTGGGCGATAGACCACAAAAGACTTCTACCGCTCAGTGATAAAAGTCTACTGCAGTCTATCGCTGATAGACAGTAAATTTCTGAGTTGTAAACAGAAATCCTCATTGAAGATCTAAAACAGAACCCATGAAGAACTTCTGGGTTGGAAACAGAGGCTCACAAAGAATTTCTAGCCTAGAAATAGAGATCTATGTAGAGATCTGAAATAAAACTCACGAATGGTCGATTGAAAACAAAATAGAGACCATGGAAGATCTTAAAACAGAAGAGAGACCCACAATGACAAATATGAAATCGAACAAAGATCCATGAATGCAGATCTAAAATCAAAACAAAAAACAAAAACAAAAAATATTTTGGCCTAGAAATAGAGATCTATGTAGAGATCTGAAATAGAACTCACGAATCGCGGATTTGAAAACAAAATAGAGACCATGGAAGGTCTTAAAATAGAAGGGAGACCTATAATGGCAAATCTGAAATGGAACAAAGATCCATGAACGCAGATCTAAAATCAAAACAAAAAACAGAAATCTTGAAAGGTCTAAAAACGGAACAGAAAAACTAAACAACATAATCGATAACAAAACAGAACCAAATTAGTCTGACTAATTCGTCCGGACCCGCTGTTAAACCCTCAACCCAAATTCATCGTCTGGCGTCGTTTTCCCTCTACCATTTAGGCCAACACTCTATTCCAACACCCTACGTCGAGAATTACACCCAAATTAGGCTAGTCGCACACCTCCCTTAGTCCAAACCTTCATCAACCACGAATCCATCGCTTCTAGCCTCGTCGACCACAAATTTGGCATCTAATACAACCAACCTTTTGCTCTGTCGCATGCCCAGACTTAGCTGCTCATACCCACGTTTTCCATTTGTCCGTGGAGTTACCACCACTAAGTTTTGCTTTAGTTTTGCTGAGATTTTGTTCAAAAGTTTGTTTTAGTTTATGTAATTCAGCATCTCAAGCTTTTGTCAACTCACAAACTCAAGTTGGTTGTCATCCTACCACCTTGAGTTTGTGAGGTGACAAAAGCTCAAGATGGCAGATTAAGGAAACTGAAGAAAACTTTCAAATGAAATCTCGGCAGATCTGGGGCAAAACTTAGTGGCGGAAACTCCACGGTCTAATGGAAAATGCAGATCTGGGTGGTTAGGTTCATGCATGCGGCAGAATAGCACACTGGCTGTGTTAGACACAAAATATGTGATCTACAGGGTTGGAAGCAGTGAATCTGTGATCGACGAAGGTTTGGATTCAGGAAGGCGTGAGACTGGTGTAATTTGTGAAATATTTTGGACGTAGAGCGTTGGAATAGAGTGCTGGCCTAAAGGACAGAAGGCAAACGACACTGGACGCCGAATCTGGGTTTAGGGTTTAGCAGCGGGTGGGACGAATTTAGATGAGGTATTCATGGCGGCTTGAGTTGAATGAGATATGACCCTAGGAATGACAGCTTTGATACCATGTGAATTTTTTATATAATATTGAATAATTAACTTGAATAATGAGCCTTTTACAATAGTGAACAAATAAACACCAATAAACTGATAAAGAAAAATATGTAAAAGGAAAATACTATATAGGAAGCTGATAATTAGGAATAAACTCTAATTTCCTTTAACAAAAATGATATTGTTCAAGGGTTTAGTTGGTTTTATATTGGAAGAAATTCAATTGGACGCCTATATACAAATGTCAATACTTTTGGATTTTGGTAAGAATAATATTCAAACTCTGTTCCAAAATAATCAAGACAAGGATGTTAGTTAGTTTTTGACTTTGGCTAAAGATGCAAAGATATAAGTACTAGACATCTTTTAGTTGCTCATGTTACTCATTTTTCTTTGGAATGATCTTCTAATGTTGTTAGTACTAAAGGTGATAAAATGTTATTTATAGCTTCTTCTTCAAATGATATTGATTTTCAGTTATAATAGATATTCATTTTGATGGTGATTTGCAAGCTTACTTAATTCAATTAGAGATTTACTGCAAAAGTGGTTTCATGATCGAAGTAAAGCTGTGATGGAAGGAAAGGATGTCATAGGCATTTAATTAATCAAATAAAATTTACAATTCACTTATTAGGAACTTCAACTAACAAGTAGTATCAGTAGCAAGAATGGGACCAAACCACAAGGAGCCTAAGATAGATACTCTCTAAGCTAAATTAGTATATGGAAAGTAGTAAAAATAAGGAGTTTTGGGTTTGGTTGACAGGAAAACTAAATGTAGGAAAGTAAAGTACAGAAAGTAAGATATATTAAGAGAGATAGAGAGTAAAACATGAGATTACCTTCATCAATTAAGAGACTGTCGGACTATCTATGGATTAATTCATTGATTTATCATGCAACTTTTCATGGTTGTCTACTTCTCAAGCCTAATCGAATGTAGGGAAATCCAGACAAACTCCCAAGAAAAACCAACATGATATTGATTCCTAAATTAACTAAGCAGTGTCACGCAAGCCTATATACTTAGCTAATCGCATTAAGCTCTTGGATTGATTAGGACATTAGGTTAAATTGGCCAAATCTAACCTAACACATTTTCATTCCTTAGGTTTTGTTATCTTTCGGCATTGGGTGATCCTAGAATCCTAGCAATCAAGTCATAGCTATAACTAAAATCTATTTCTACTTAAGTTAAGCATGCTTTCAAAGCAACCACCTACAACATGCATAACGTGGCGAACGAACATATTAGTATTAACAATTAGGTTGACAATTTAATCTACTAGCATGCACATTCTAGGTATTCAAATAAGGAAAAGAAAATAATAAGAAGTAGAGAGACCTAAGAAGAATACATTAGAATCTCATAAAATCCATAGAAAACACCCAATAAACATCAAAATCGACGTTTGAGGCCTTCAACCATTCATCGAACCTGAATCCCGATGCCAAAATATACAAATAGAAGTCAAAATCTAAAGAAATCTCATGAGTTTTGGTCAAGAATGGCCAAAATCGAGCTTAGAGCTCTCAAAATCGGCCTAACTCTCCTCTCCTCTAACCTAGAAGTCAAAATGAATAATATATAGAAAAAGCATTGGCACCGGGACGCTGATCTACCCTTGAAGTAGTAGTGTCGCTTGCAGTGATGCATGCCTTTGCCCTCGCGCGTGCTGAGTGTCACGGTCATGTTTGTCCAAAACGTGTTACCCGTGGTCGCATGACCATTCCAACCCTTTGTCATCATGCTTTCGTATTATGTATTTCATTATGTACGTTTAATTTCTTTCCTTTTACTTTTCTTGTCATTTGACCGTTCACCCCTTTGCATGTGCAAGGGTGACAGTCTTATAAAAGTTTATAATGTACTATATGCGAGTAAGACTAATCATCATACATGCATACCCGGAGTTGTAATCTATTAAGCCCTTGTTGTCCCTTCTTTACTTTCTAGCCTTACGACAAATTCTTTTCTCAAACTTTCTTTCAAAACGTTTGCGAAAACCTTTTCCTTCAAACCTGTTTTCTAAAACCGTTTTCTTTATAAACGGGGGTGGAGGTTGCGAGAGACACATGGTGTGCCGTAGGCGATCCGAATTTGAATTGGCTGATTTGTTCCTGAGCGAGAACAAGTGCCGCACAATCGTTTAACAAACTACGATTGTGACAGTTGGTATCAAAGCCAAGTTTGCTCATTGAGTGAGAAATCAGCAACCATGTCAGCAACTAAACAACTTAACAAGTCCCAAGTGGACAGATTGGTAGAGTTGGAGGAGCAGATGCTCTATCTACAGGATATGCCTGAGCTGGCTACCTAGACGGGATGCCGGTCAAAGAATTTATGCAAAGGGTCGAGGCCTTAGCGGCAAAAGCTACCAGACCTAGTAGCTTCGAGCGAGGAGATAGCTCGTCGGGCTTAGTGGTCCATATGGAGGAGTGTTTCGAAGAATTAGACAGCTCCCAAAAGGCGACAATTCATATGGTAACTAACTTATCGAAAGATTTTAGAACCGCCCTTGACGCCGTCGGGATGGAAATCGTAGATGTTAGTGCGAAAGTAAACCTCGCCATAAGAGCGGTGGGAACCCAAACACCAGCTGGAGGTGTAGGTCCGCTCAACAGAGTAAAGGTACCCGAACCGAAGCCCTTCAGTGAGGCTCGAGAAGCAAAAGCTCTAGAGAATTTTATATTCGATATGGAGCAATATTTTAAAGCTACAAACACGACTATAGAAGAGTCGAAAATCACCTTAGCGACAATGCACCTTGCAGACTACGCCAAGTTGTGGTGGAGGTCTCGTTATATGGACATCCAAGAGGGTCGATGTATGATCGACACGTGGGACAAATTGAAACAAGACTTACGTTCCCAATTCTTCCCCGAGAATGTTGAAATACTGGCAAGACGTAAATTACGTGAGTTAAAATACACTAGAGCCATCAGAGATTATGTGAAACAATTTGCCGGACTAATGTTGGACATCCGAGATATGTTAGAGAAAGACAAAGTTTTCTACTTTGTCAAAGGGTTAAGGGCGTGGGCCAAGACAAAATTATATGAACAAAGGGTCCAAAGTCTCTCAAAAGCCTATGTCGCTGAAGAACAGTTGTTTGACCTCAGCAACGATGCACCCCAAGAACAAAAACGAAACCAACACTCGTCTAGTGGAGGTAACAAACCAAATAGATCCGGCTCTCCTAGAAGTGGGGGGAGGAGACAGAACCAGAGGGGTAGATCGTAAGCCCTTCCATCAAAGGGGCGGGTATTCAGGGCACGCGTTAGGTCACTACCAGAACAATTATAGAGGAGGCCCCCCTCCTGCATTCTGTGCAAAGGACTTCATTCGTTGTCCGAATGCCCAAACAAAGCGGCCCTCAAAGCTCTCCAAGCTTCGTTGGCTGAAGATTCGTCCCACGAAAGAGAGACTATGGACACTAACAGAAGAAGATGAAGAGAATCCCCGCATAGAGGCCCTCAAATCGTTATCTGTACTCCAGAAGAAGGCAGAAGGAAGTAAAGATTCCATAGAAAAAGGACTCATGTATGTAGAAGCATGGATAAATCAAAAGTTGGCCAAAAGTACGATGGTCGATTCTGGCGCAACCCATAACTTCATGACTGAAGTAGAAGCCCGGAGGCTTAACCTACGTTGGGACAAGGACTCAAGAAAAACGAAAGCCGTCAATTCTGAAGGAATTAAATTCCCAACGGAAGCGATTTATCGCGTTGTGATTTCACTTACTCAATTATGAATTTTAAAAAATAAAGAAAATAGAAAAGAACATGATAAACAACATGCTTTTTGAGAAGGAAAAGAAAAATGAAGAAGTTGCTTACCCTTGATGAATCTTCTTCACAAAAATTTTCTACAAAAAGATAAGGACACTACCACCAAAGAGCACTCACTATTCTCAAGGTTATCAAAATCCATGGAGAGTGGTCTCCATTTGCCTATTTAAAGGGAGGAAGAAGAAGAAGTTATCTTTTCATTTAAAGAGAAATTATGGAGAGAGTTAGTGAGGAGGATCTATTAAAAAGAAAACTCCACACCATATTCATAATAACTCCAAAATAGGAGTTAATATTTTCTTTAATTTAATTTAAATAAATTAATAATATAAATTAATAATATAAATTAAATTATATATATATATATATTAAATCTCATTTAATATATAATAATAGTTAGTTACTAATTAACCAATTTCTCTCACATAACCTATAATTTAATATGAATCATATTCACATTATTTTTAACCTATAGTTTTATATGAATCTCATTTATATAATATTTAATATTTAAATCTTATTCAAATATTTCTCTCATGTATATTATAAAGTTTAATTTTTATATTTCATATAAAAATCTACTTTATATTACAATGTATCAATATACATTATTTAATTTTATCTCATACAATTAATTCCCTTAACTTAATTTGAACAATTCAAATTAAACCAAGACAACTGACGGTCATCTTAACCTATATGAGCTAGCAAGTGGACCTAATGGACCTATCAGTTTGAAGCTCCAATGCTATGAGATTAATTAATTAAACTCTTTAATTAAATTAATCAACATTCATTAACTGTCGGTCATTCTACTAAAGATCGACAACTGCACTCTTCTTATTGTATATATATGTCTATGTCCACGGATATAATCAATTAACACCGAGTCGACCCTTCACAAATTGCTCGTAACAACAGTTGGGTCAAATTACCGTTTTACCCCTATGTTACCTCTAACTCCATAAGTACCACTGATCCCTCTAATGAACAATTTAGTCATAGTCCAACTATGAGCTAGACCCCTATCTGGCCAGTGAGAGGGTGAGTTGCCTCATTGTTCAAGACCCGACATCAGCTCTTAAGGGAACAATTCATAAGACATGAATTCCTTCTTGTACAGTTGAGTTCCCAGCTGCCTGCTCGGACAAATCCTCAAAGTGGTAGGCTTATTGAGTCGACAAACCTGGTCACTCTCACCCATACAAATCAAAGGATTGCCCTCACAAGCAGGAGTTCACACCTGACTCAGGATTAAGGTCGAGTCACCTATAATCATCGTAGTGAAATGTAAGTCTCATTAAGTAATGGTGTTAATATGGGAGACTAATCATTTCGCGGTCCGGTCTTGTATATGTCTCACATATATAGGATACCCCCACTGACATGTCTCTACATGAACATTTAGGATCTAAACGTTTGTGACACTTTACAATACTTGTAACAATCACAAAGTGGGTCGTATCCGTAGTGTTACCAGGATAAGGTACCCAGCCTTATCCATCTACTACAGACCGTTTAGGTCATCACTTAAACACGATCCACTTGTATATCTCTACATACGTGTTTAAGTTACTACTAATAACCTAGGATCTTAGTTTGTTGGTTTTTTGGGTTAGTGCAACTAAATGTCAAATAAAATAAATTATTTTATTAAATAAATAATTTAATTTATATAATACAAGTTTACAAAATACAAGATCACGAGATTTAGGGCATCAATCCCAACAATCTCTCACTTGTCCTAAAGCTAGTGGGGTGTACAATGTAAAATAAAATACAGTACACATAAAACAATAAACTAGGTCACAAAACCCAGTAAATCATCCCACTTGCCCTAGACTAAATGCGGCATGTCTCGTAGACCTAGACTCTCTAGGTGACTCTAAAACATTTTAGCCGTGAGGGCCTTTGTAAACGGATCAGCAACATTGTGCTCCAAAGCGATCTTCGTGACGATCACGTCTCCTTGATGCACAATTTCCCGGATTAAATGATATTTGCGCTCTATGTGCTTTCCGCCTTTGTGGCTTCTAGGCTCCCTGGGATTCGTCACAGCACCACTGTTATCACAATATAGTGTGATGGGCAATGACATATCTGGAACAATTTTCAGATCAGTCAAGAATTTCCTAAGCCATACAACCTCCTTGGCAGCTTCACAAGCCACTACATACTCTGCCTCCATGGTAGAGTCAGCAATACAACCTTGTTTTATGCTTCTCCACACTACAGCTCCTCCGTTAGGAGTAAATACTGATCCTGAAGTGGATTTCCTAGAATCCTTATCAGTCTGAAAATCAGAGTCAGTGTATCCAGCAAGGATCAAATCCTTAGCAACATACACGAGCATGTAGTCCATCGTTCTCCGAAGATACTTGAGGATCGTTTTAACAACAGTCCAATGATCTAATCCTGGATTAGATTGATATCTGCTGACTATCCCCACTGCATAACATATGTCAGGTCTAGTACATAACATCGCATACATCAAGCTACCAACAGCTGATGCATAGGGAATCCGTCTCATTTCCTCAATTTCTTGAGGTTTCTTAGGACACTGTTCCTTAGACAGAGCAACACCATGCCTAAAAGGCAGTAAACCTCTCTTGGAGTTTTGCATCGAATACTTGACAAGCATTTTGTCGATATAAGATGCCTGAAACAAAGCTAACGTTTTGTTCCTTCAATCTTGAAAGATCTGAATACTCAGAACAAACTGCGCCTCTCCCAAATCTTTCATTTGGAATTGGGCCGTCAGCCATTGTTTTATGTCAGACAGCAAAACCTACATCATTCCTAATGAGTAGGATATCATCTACGTATAACACTAAGAAAGCTACTGAACTGTTGATGATCCTCTTATAAACACAAGGCTCATCAACATTTTGATCAAAGCCATAAGATTTGATCGCAGTGTCAAATCTGATATTCCAAGACCGAGAAGCTTGTTAACCAACATTTATCAAATTTGAAAAAGGGTCAGAAGAAATGGTTCGATAGTTCATAAATGGACCGATTAAGCTTGCAAACTTTTTGCTCATGACTTTGGGTTATGAATCCCTCAGGTTGCTGCATATAGATGGTCTCCTCAAGATTGCCATTTAAAAATGCAGTCTTAACATCCATTTGCCATATCTCATAGTCATAATATGCGACAATGGACAGGAGTATCCTGATAGACTTTAACATGGCAACAAGTGAGAAAGTCTCCTCATAGTCAACTCCCTCAATCTGGGTATAACTCTTTGCCACAAGCCTCGCTTTAAAGGTTTGCACCTTACCATCAGCACCATTTTTCCTCTTGTAGATCCATTTACAACCTATAGGTTTTACTCCATTAGGTTGATCTGCAAGATCCCAAACTGAATTGAAGTACATAGACTCCATTTCAAGTTCCATAGCTTTGATCCATTCATCTTTGTCTACATCTTCCATTGCTTTCTTATAAGACAATGGATCCTCAACATCGCCATCTGATATAACGGTTATGGTTTCAGTAAAACCCATATAGCGAACAGGTGGGTTCGCAACCCTCCCACTACGCCGAGGTTCCCTCAACGGTTAAGGTTGACGTGACCTGTTAAATGAACTATCAACAACTCGTATTGATGTGTTGCGCGTGGCCACATGACTGTTCTAACCCTTTATCATCATGCTTTCGTATTATGTATTTCATTATGTACGTTTAATTACTTTCCTTTTACTTTTCTTGTCATGTGACCGTTCCCCCCTTTGCATGTGCAAGGGTGATAGTCCTGTAAAAGCTTATAATGTACTATATGCGAGTAAGGTTAATCATCATACTTGCATACCCGGAGTTGTAAGCTATTAAGTCGTTGTTGTCCCTTCTTTACTTTCTAGCCTTACGACAAATTCTTTTCTCAAACTTTCTTTCAAAACGTTTGAGAAAACCTTTTCCTTCAAACCCGTTTTTTAAAACTGTTTTCTTTAGAAACGAGGGTGGAGGTTGTGAGAGATAATTGGTGTGCTGTAGGCGATCCAAATTTGAATTGGCTGACTTGTTCCTGAGTAAGAACAAGTGCCGCACAATCGTTTAGCGAACTACGATTGTGACATTGTGTCATCGTGTCAATGTACGTAGCGCCGCGACGCTACTGGACAGTGCTACGACGCCTTTGGGACACCACTATTTTAGAAATGGCGTCGCCTGAGGTGCCACTCACAACACTGTGGCGCTAGCCTAAGGGCATTTTGGTCATTCATCTCTTTTGAAGCCTCGGATGCTCAGAAACGCTCCTAATCGCTCCAAATTAACCCCGAACTGTGCCTAACACTCCGAAATGCATGGTTTGCTCGAGAACCTACAAATATGGACATATAAACACATTAAACTTCATAATCAAGCTAGATTAGAGGTACTAAGATAACACATTTTGGGTGCTATCAAGCTACTTTGTCAACAAAAACTATTTTGGCTACTTGGCAAAGAGTATATTACGTCAACAACATGAAAAATCAAGAAGTTTCTTGGTAAGAGTTCTTTATTCTTTTTTGTTTGTTTTTGGATATACACAATTGATAGAATGAATGATAGAAACTATAGATGACTATCATTGTCAATTAGTTTTTATCATTATCTATCAAATAATCACTATACATTTGTTGATACTGATTACTTTTTCATTTTTATTTATTAGGTGGATCCCGTTAGCAACATTAAATACAACGTAATGGATGGTGATAAACAATTCTTAGTGAAGTTGGACTCGGGATCTTGCAATTGTTGAGTATGGGATTTTTATGAAATTTTATGTGCTCATGAACTTACTATTCTTCAAATGTTTAATGTAGATATTTATTCTTATGTATCCGAGTACTATTATTCAAGAACAATGTCATCAACATATGAAGGTTGTGTTCGACCTGTTGGAGTTCATTCATATTGGATGGTAGTAGATGATGACATTAAAGCATTACCTTCTATCGTCAAACGTCAAGTGGGAAGACCTATAAAACAAAGAATGTCATCTATAAGTGCTAGTAACCATGAGGTTTGTGGTTCAAATCCACCTACCCCCAATTGTACTAAAAAAAAGAACAATATCTTGCAAAATATTAGATCACAAGGAAGTTATATCAATGATATACAGTGATAGGTTTCTATCAGTGTCGACCACTGATAGATACAGATAGAACATTATTAAGTGTCTATCAAAGGAATTGTTATTTTGCATATGGTGCTCAAATAATTATGGATTAAAGTAAATATAAATACAATTTTTTTCTTTAAAAGCCCAATGTTGTGTAAATATAATATGTGTTGTTGTTCTAAGATTGTGCTAATGTATATTCGGATATGCTCAAGTTTTTCTCAATACTAGCCCAAATATAAACTAATTAGCAACATGCGGAAGTAAGCAAATGATGTGAGATGTTGGTGACAAACCTAAAGCAAATGATGTGAGATGTTGGTGACAAACCTATAAGAAATAAAATAACTAGCAACGTGCAACAATAGGTGAAGAATCACTGGTGTGGGTTGTGCAAACTACATAAATTAGGTTTTCTTTCAAATGGAGAAAGGAGGGTTGGAGAAAACTCTTCATCAACCGGTTGAGTTCTTGCTCAGTCTCTTAGTTCATGCTCCTAAACCTATATGGTTCATACCTTTCGACTGATGAGTCACATAAATCATATGTCTATAATGCATGCTTGTTTAGTTAAGCCCAAGATGCTTCCTATGTCCAGGATTAGTTCTTAGTTACATAGATGAGTTCCACAGTTACTTGCTCTTTCGAGTAGTTAACTATTTCTACCTAAATCAAGTTGTCAATTGGATTTAAGCAATGAAAGGGTAAGAATGCATCGATGTAAATGAACTAGAAACTGAGCTTAAACTCTTAAGATTGATGAATGTTACTCTCCAACCCCTCAAGCAACTTAGCTACTCATACTTGTTTGTGAAATGAACTTAAATATGGAGGACAAGAGATGAATCATGATGTAAGAAATAGATATATATTAAGGGACAAAAATAATTTATGTTCTATCACAGTACAAACAACCAAAATTGCTTCAAGGTAAAAAAAATGTAGGATGAAAAAATGTAGGATGAAAAAGTAATGATGCATCAATTAATTTCAACAAAGTTAAAAACAACAATAATCTTGATTGAGTTTGAAATAAAAAATGACTAAAATGTAAAGTTGTAATGGATGAATTTAGTGAAATCAATCGCACAGTAAAATAAACACAGCGTGGATGAGATGAAGATATTCGGTTGAGAGAAATGGAGTTGGGATAAATAATCATCAATCCTTTGAACTTTTACAGGGTTTTCGATTCATGCTTCTATCCATACACAGAAACTCAACCTCTTAGTGTGTGAGCCACATTAATCATATTTCTATGATGCATGCTTTATGGTTACTTAAACGTAAGGTTTTCTTTATCTCTAAAGATACTTCCTACTTTGCTTAATGAAATCCATAGTCACTTACTCTCTCGAGCAGTTAACTATTACTACTTGATCCGATTAGCTAGATGGAACCAAGTTTAATAATGCATACACATTAAGCAAAATGAACCTCTACTCAAGTTATGCTCGCCGGAATAGTGATATATTCAACCCAACCCACCAAAAATTTAGTTACGCAATTTCCTGTATTTTTAGTGGGTTAATGCTTGATATTTCAAAAATCTTAGTTTTGTATTCTATAAGTTATTAGCACTCGTTCAACACAAAGAAGGTATTTTTGCCCGATTTCCATTTAGTGTTAAGGAATTCCTCTAGGTGGGTATCAACTACCAGCTTCGGTCTAAATTTTTTATCCTCGCCTTTCCCTTAAACAACTTGAAACGAAATTATATATGTTAATGATATAAAAGTTGTTGAATATAAAATAATTAATATCTTAGTTTAACATTAACCTTCTTCTCACTTGTTTGTTTTTTTTTTTCCTTCTTCATTCTTTTCATCTTGAGCATCTTCCTTAACTTGCTACAAGGAAGAAAATGTTTTCATGTTAGAAGATAATAAGATAGAACACTATCACTGATAGATAGTGTAGTCTTCTATCACGATAGACAGTGATAGGCTTCTATTAGTGTATATGACCATCATAAAAGATAACTTTATAGATATTTACCTTTTTTTCACATGACTATTTTATTTTATTTTCCCTTCTTCTGTTTTTTTCTTCATCATTTTTTATTATCAACATCATTAGTTTCCATAACTTCAACTTCAATTTCCTATAGGAAATTATTTTATACATTGTTATTCTTTTCTATCTAAATAAAAAGTGATAAAAGTCTATCAATGTCTATCACTGATAGACACTTATATAAATTTCTAATAGAAAGCTTGAGAAAGGAATCAAACCTTCTCTTTCTATTGCGTTGGGTTTTGAGCTTCCTCCAAATTTTGTGTCAACTCTTGTGTTCCCAGCTCTTGGGTATCCAACTCTTGTGTGTCCAACTCTTATGCTTGGATGTCAACTTCCTGCAACAAAAAATATATTTTATTTCCATTTAAACAACCATCACTGGTAGACAATGATAGGCTTTTATCACTGTTTATCAATACAAAAACTGATAGAAAAACCTTTTCTTCGCTTTCTTTACATTTATATACAATAAAAAACCGCATAGACTTACCCTTGATATATATTTGGTTCGTAATCAACCATTCTATCAATGTCATAATCTTGTTTTTCTTATCTTTGTGGAAGTTTCTCATTGATAGCTTTCATCATCGTGACCAACAATCTAAAAAATTAATCATTGTGACCAACAAAAATATTTTTGTGAATCTTGAGATTGTTGGTCAAGAGGCTCATGGTTTAAAATTTGATTACTTAATCTTTTTTTTATTTCTAATGAGATTAGATTTAAAATAAATATTTTATCCTGTTTTAATAGGATTAAAATGAGAAAAGAAAAGATTAAATTTATAAAATATTTGCCTATAAGGGACCTTTATCCAAGGAGGGTTATGTCTAAGATTAGGGTATTTAAGCTGACGGAAACGAAATACCCTTACCTGGGAACTGACCTGGAAGGTGAGATAGTCAAATATTTTATAAGCATGCAATAGATGATTAGAATTTATTAAAGTGTTTAATAAATAATAATCATACATTGTTAAACTATCCAATATAAGAGTTATATTGGGTAAATTTAATAACACTTAGATAAATTTTTAGCCTAATTTATCTAAGTTTTGAACCCTCAATTTCAAAACACTTAGTGTGAGGAAAAGGATATATGTGATATGTCATTTTTCTTTTCACATTCTCTGTTAAAGTTCACATCGTGAGATCTATGCTCGGCCTCGTGGCACCTTTCGATTTGTGTCCCCCTATGGAAGGTGTTTGCATAGGTCAATATCAAGGTGAATGGAGAAAACGTTTATAGTAAGTGGGAGAGGGACATGTGTCAACACATGCCACGGTCTACTTCATTGGTTTGCAAGATAAGTTTCATGCTCGGTGTCATGGCACCTTTGATTTGTGTCCCCCTTCGGATGGTGTTTGCATGAAATTTTTATCTCAAACTCCAGTAATGGATAGGATCGCTTTAGTTTTTGCCCCCAATCAGTTTTTCCTGGAACTTTAGGGTCTAAAATGAAGGGTCACACTTACAATAAATTATTAAGAGTTTATTTTGAATGAGATTCAAAATTATACTTTATATTGTGAGAGATAAATATTTGAATAAGATTCAAATAGTAATTATATGAATGAGATTCATATAAAAACTATAGGTTATATGAGAGAATGTTATTTGAATATGATTCAAATTAAATTAAATATATGATATTTAATACATTAATTAATTTTATTTAATTATATATATATTAAATATAATTTAATGTATTTTAATTAAATTAATATTGTTAATTTAATAATATTACATAGATTAATAATTATTAAATTAATAAATTAGAGGGAGTTATTTCACGTTGGTGGTGGGGGAGTTGTAACTCTCTCCACCACTTCTCTCTCACACATATACAACAATTGTAGAGAACTAAAAGAGGTGGAAGAAAAGTTTTTCTTAACAATTCTCTAAGTCTTAAGAACTCTCTCTCAATTTCTTCTTCCTCTTGCCAAAAGAAACAAAGAGGCCACAACTCCTTTATTGATTCTTCCCTGGAGAATAGCAAGGAAGACGTTTATGGTAGTGTCCTTGTTCGTGAGGACAGAGGAGTTGCTGAGTTCGAAGTTATTGTGAAATTGGTGAAGATTGAAGAATTTCTTCAAAGGTAAACTTCTTCTCCTGATTTCTTCTTGAAAAGCATGCTTAATTACGTATATATGTTTATCCTATGTTTGAGTGTTTCTCTGTTTTCACGATTTCCAAAATGAATTTTGAAAGCACACGCGCTTCCGCTGTGGAATTCTATTGCTTCACTAGACTTATACAAACTCTTTGTATAGGATACCCCACTCACATGTCTCCACATGAACGATTTAGATTACATCATTTGTAACAATGACAAAATGGGTCGTATCCATAGACCAAGATAAGGTACCCAACCTTATCCATATACTATAAACCCCTTTAGGTTATTACTTGAACATAATCCATTGTATGACAAAACCATACAGTTCAAGTCTCATGCGAATAACCTTGGATTTTGATTTATTTGATATAGTTATGCAAATTTAAGACACAAAATAAAATAATTTATTTTATTAATGATCAATAAATTGTTTATTTATTTACAAACTACGAGTTTAGGGCATAAATCCTTAGAGCATGCTTAATTTGAGTCTTAGAGCATGCTTAATTTGAGTCTCATACAAATAACCTCAGAGCGTGCTTAATTTGAGTAGCAAATAGGTTTTAGTTATAGTTATGGTTCGACCGCTAGCATTTCTAGGGTCACCCAGTAACGAAAGATAACGAAACCTAAGAAATGGAAAAATGTTAGATTTGGCCAATTTAATCTAATGACCTAACCAATTCAAGAACTTATTGTGATTAGCTAAGTAAATAGGCTTGCGTGACAATGCTTAGTTAATTTAGGAATCGACATCCATGTTGGTTTTCTAAAGGGAGCCTGTCTAACTTTTTTAGGCAATCAATTAGGCTAAATAATCAGATGAAACTTCAAAAATCAGTGAACTAATCCATAAATAGCCCACTGATCTTTTAATCGGTGAAGGTAATCTCGTGCATCGCTTTCTCTCTCTACAATCTATCTTACTTTCTTGCATTTAGTTTTTCTGTCAACCAAAACCCAAAACCCTAGTTTTTACTGCTTTCCAAGGGTGAATTTAGCTTAGAGAGATTTTATCGACTCCCTAGGGTTTGACCCGATCTTGCTACTAAGACTATTAATTAGTTGAAGTTTTAGATTGAAAGTTATAAATTCTATTTGATTCTCAATGGGGATGACAACTTGCTTACCCTTTGTATTTTATAGTCTAGGTTGGTTTAACATTGAAAACTTGTGAATTTTGTATTATCATATATCTAATTTTTATTATTGAAAATTATCGATTCAAATGCTTGATAATTGTTTATTACATTTCATCAATGAATAATTGAATATCTTATTGCAAGAAGGGTAGGTTTAGATGACATGCAAGTTTTTTTCAATTACGTATAATTTTCGACTAAAAAAATGTCAACAATGAGTGTAAGATTGGCCATTTCTTATACAATTGACGGTTAAAAGATGACAACATTACCCTAAGTTGACGACTGAGAAGTGTCAATAAAGAGTGTAATTGACGGTTGGAATATTTAATATATTACTTGTTGGTAGGGTACAATTGCAGTAGTAATAATTTCTCCCTGTCTATCGGGGAGTGCCTATCAATTTTAGTAGTTAAAAAAAAAATTATGTCTAATCATTAGTTGAATTTTTAAATTTCTAAATATATTAGGGACACATTATACATAAAATTAAATTTTAGGACTTATTAGACCTCCAAAATTTAGAAACCTAATAAACACAAGATTGAAATTTTAGAAACCTATTAGATACATTTTATGTTTAGGGATATTAGATACAAACTTGAAAATTTATGAACTAAACTTGTAAACATTATATAATTATTCGTACACATGAGTTCAAAATTATTTGAACATATAGTTTGATCAAATTATTCATATAATAATATCTTATAAGTCGCTAAAAAAAACTTAAATTTAAGTATTACAAATTAGAAGCGGGGTGGGGACGGGGACATGAATTGGGCAGCTCTTGAGTCCCATCCCTGTGTAGCTCATGGAAAAGGTTTTCCCCCACTTGTGTTCCATTGTCTGCTTAATTGAGGTTTTGCCTCCTTGTTTGAGTCAAGTCTCGGTGGGCCCTTACCTATGGGGAAAAGAACGCCTTGTATGACTTGTATAACAATCCCAAAAAGACTATTTTATATTGGTAAATTGAATCTCTACAAATAAGAGGTGAACTAAAAATGAAAACATAATTCGGTGGGTAAGAAAAATCAATAAAGTCCAATTCAATGAAAATAAAAAGTTGGAACACCCCAAGCCTAGGATTCAAAATATGGATTCAACATATTGACCTAGGCATTTTGATTGTTTGAATTAGTTTTTACTAAATTGAAAATTCTTTTGAAAGAAAAATCTTGCAAGTGCACACTATCGACAAGTAGCAAAAAGATTGGAAATATTCCAAGTCATCTCCCCAAGGGAACGGTTTTTCAAAAAAAAAAAATCCTTAATGACAGCAAAAAAATTCCCTCAAAATTGCAACTTAGTAACAAGTAACCAAGAAAAATTATTTTTGATGGGTTTTTGAAATTGTAAAAGCAAGAAGTAAATGATGAAAATAACTAAAAATTCAAGTATGAGAAAAGAGAGATTTAAATACGATCATGTCTAATTTAAGGAGTTATAGCCTAATATGAAATTATAAATTGGATTCAATTATAGAATGCACAAGGTAAATCAGATTCTACAACTATTCGACCTCCTATGAAGTATCTTTAGGAGACTAAGTCATTAAACCTATATTTCTATGGCTAATGTAACTTAGGTGATTGATAACAAAACCCTTTGATTTTATAGGTTTCGCCTTATGTCTATGGTCGAAAACAAGGTCTTATATCTAAGCTTCTCTCCTATATTTTCTTTATTCATTCCAAACCTAATCTAATCCTTTCAATATTAGACAAGGTTTTGTGTCCATTAATTTAGGTGATCAATCTAAACCAATGATAAGATTTTAAATCAATAAAAGCAAACCTAACATTGACTAATTAAATTCGAAATAATCTTTTTTACATATTAGATTTCTACTTCTATATTATTTGACAATCACATATTTAAATCCCCAAAATTAAATTAGTTCATAATCAAAATGTTAAAATGCAAAAATAAATTAAAGAGGATGGACATAATAAAAAAAATTACAAGGAAGCGAAAAACAATAAAAATCTAAATGGAAAAATTGACCAAAAAAGAATTTTAATAGTAGCCAAATTGAAAGAGGGAAAGTGTAGTGCATAATTTGAGGATATTAGCAAGAAATAACATAAAATTTTAACAAAAACAGAATATTAAAGTGATGAAAATTAAAGAAAGATTGAACAAAAACTTGTAGAAAATTAATTAATTTGCAAACTAGAAGAGATTTTCGTACACCCACCCACCTCAATCGGTCTTGGATTTATACTTTTTCAAGCAAAAATCTAACTTTAACATTTCAACTTCCATATGAAATGAATTGAGAAAAGGAGATCGGATCAATTATTAAGAAGGAATGTATTTGATAAAAATTAAAATTAAACTATCGAAAATAGTAGGAATAGGGAGAACAAAGATGTAAATAAATAAACTTGGGATGAAGAACAATAAAAATATTGAGATAACAGAATAAGACAATAAATCAAATTAAAACTAAGAAATACAAAGAATGACAATAGAAAAACTTGAAGAATAAAAGTGTACACTAGTCTTGGATCTTCCTTGATTCAATATTTGTCCAGATGAATCAAGGATTGACGACCTCAACTTTCTAAGGTAACCGGATCTGAGTATGTGCTAACTCAACTCTTCAAGAACAACTAAAAAAATAAGATTGCAAAATTTGCTATGTGTTGGAGTAGGAAGAAATGATTCTTAGATTTGTTGGATTTTAAGGAGTTTTGAAGCCTATTTATAGAGTCTAATAGGTGGTGGTGGCTGCTGAAGATGGGAGGCCATGTGTTGCCCTAATTCACTGGGGAGAAAATCTCGAAATCAAGTCCAAAATCAGATCTGAAGATTTAGTTATGATGTGGCAGATTGCTAGTTGCAACAATTTGGAATCAACGAATTTTCTGCCAAAATACACCAAAATTAAAACGAATCTTGCCAAAATCACTCTTTTTTCACATCTAAGATTGCACATGCCATCTATGAATTATTTGTTATTTTTAAACTTGATTTTCTATGAAAATGACTAAATGTATGCAATTTTCATCAAAATATGATAGCACCCAAAATGTGTTATCTTAATGCCTTTAATCTAGCTTCAATATGAAGTTTAATGTGTTTATATGTCCATATTTGTAGGTTATCGAGCAAACCATGCATTTGGGAGTGCTAGACACAGTTTGAGGTTAATTTGGAGCAATTAGAAGCGTTTTTGAGCATCCGAGGCTTCAAAAGAGATGAATGACCAAAATGCCCCTAGGCTGGTGCCGTTGGCACAATGCACTCACGGGGGCAAAGGGTAGAGCGCCGCAACACTACAACTTCGAGGTAGAGCATCGCGCTCCAATGCTTTTCCTATACATTCTTCTTTTCGACTTCTAGGTTGAGAGGAGAGTTAGGCCGATTTTGAGGGCTCTAAGCTTGGTTTTGGCCATTATTGGCCAAAACCCATGAGATTTCTTTGTATTTTGAGGTTTATTGGTATATTTTGGCATCGAGATTCGAATTCGATGAACGGTTGAAGGCCTAAACGTTGATGTTGAGGTTTGTTGGCGTTTTCTATGGATTTGATGAGATTTTGATGTATTCTTCTTGGGTATCTCTACTTCTTATTGTTTTCCTTTCCTTATTTGAATATCTAGAATGTGCATGTTAGTAGATTAAATTGACAACTTAATTGTTAATACTAATATGTTCGTTCACCCATGTTATGGATGTTATAGGTGGTTGCATCCAAAGCATGCTTAATTTGAGTAGCAATAAGTTTTAGTTATAACTATGGCTCAATCGCTAGAATTCTAGGATCACCTAGTAGCGAAAGATAACAAAACCTAAGGAATGGAAATGCGTTAGGTTAGATTTGACCAATTTAATTTAATGTCCTGATCAATCCAAGAGCTTAATGCGATTAGGTAAGTATATAGGCTTGTGTGACATTACTTAGTTAATTTAGGAATCAATATCATGTTGGTTTTCCTTAGGGAGTTTGTCTGGATTTTCGTACATTTGATTAGGCTTGAGAAGTAGACAACTCATGAACATTTGCCTGATAAATCAATAAATTAATCCATAGATAGCCCGACAGTCTCTTAATCGATGAAGGTAATCTCGTGTTTCGCTCTCTCACTCTCTCTCTCAATCTATCTTACTTTCTGCACTTTACTTTCCTGCATTTAATTTTCCTGTCATCCAAAACCCAAAACCTCTCGTTTTTACTACTTTCCATAGACCAATTTAGCTTAGAGAGATTCTATCTTAAGCTCCCTATGATTCGGCCCCATTCTTGCTACTGATACTACTTTTTAGTTGAAATTCATGATCGGTGAATTATAAACTTTATTTGATCGATTGAATGCCCACGACAACATTTCGATCCATCAAAATCCTTAGGATCAAATGCTAAACAATTCTAAAAAATGAGAATTATCACACCCCCAAGTTTAAGATTTTGTTTGTCCGCAAGCAAAGATCAACAAAAGTTTCAATAAACATATTGCTCATAGATAGCTCTTCTCAGAGGAGGTCTCATGCTCATAATGCTCAAACAACTTCCTACTTTCTTATCATATGCAACAAAAAATAATTCTCATTTCTAAATGTTGTTTGCTAGATGGATGTTCAATGATATCGTGTTGATCATGCGCTAATGGGTCAAGTTTTTCCTAATATTAGTCTAAGTATAAACTAAAAGTAAGATGTCTCGATCAGGACCAAGGTCGAACATGGGGATTTTTGCAGGGATTAAAACCCTACTGCAGCAGAAACTTATCAGAACTCTAACTCAAAATTAATTTTTAGGATTTCGAAAATACCACTACATTGGTAAAAAAAAATTAGAAAACCTAGGTTAAGCATGTTGTATAAAAAAAATATCAGAGAAGAAAAAAATACTTACATGTTGACGGAAAGAAAATTTGGATCACCACCACTTGAAATTCTTCCTATTCTCTAAACCTTGAGGCTAAAAGGTTTGTGGCAACCAAGGTAAAGGAAGAAAATTACAATGAGAGTTTTGTTTCTCTTTTCTTTTTTAGAGAGATTTTCAGAGAAAACTCAAAAAATTCACTAACTACTTCTTTCTTTCTGTTGGAGATTATAATAGGAAGATGAGAGAATGTGGGATACGTGGGTATTATCCCACGTATTAAATAACTCCCCTACGTGGGAGTTACAAAACTGAATTAATTTAATTAATAATTAATAATGAATTAAATCTAATTTAATTAACCAATTCATTTAAATCATATTTAAATGAACATCTCTCATATAACCTATAGTTTTAATTCAATTAATTTAATTTAATTAAATAACTAATTAGTTCTCCAATTAATTAATTACCAAATTAAATATCAAATATTTAAATTGACCTACATTTGAATCAAATTCAAATATATTTCTCTCATAAAATATAGTTTTAATGTGCATCTAATGCGCATTAATTTTAACCTATAGTTTTAATATAAATCTAATTCATATTAAAATAATATTTGAACAATTTCAAATATTTAATTCTCTCATAAATTAATTTTGAATCATATCCAAAATTATATTTATACTATAAAGTTTAATTTATAAAATAAACTTTATATTATAATGTATCATTAAACATTATACTTTTCCCTTAGTAAATTTGAACTTTTTAAATTTCATCCAAGAATTAATTACCTCAATATTCTTTATGAGCTAGTGACTCATGTTATGAAATGCATGAAACTAGGCCTTTATTTTAGTATTTTAATGTGAAAAATGAACTCTTGCATGACTTTTATCCCAAATTTGATCTTAATATGCTTAAATGAGCTTAATGAGGACTAATTATGTGTAAAGGATGATTTTTGCAGATTTAGTGCAGATCTGGTACGTTTTTTATAGGTTTCTGGCGAATTTTCATGTGATGCGCCCACAGCAGCAAGTGATGTACCTGCGCTGTCAAGTCCTAATTTTTTAGATACGATTCTGCCCGAATCAGCTGCGATTTTCTTGGCTAAAAATCCTCGATTCTGCTTGGTGAATCCTCATAACGCAAATCTCGGCCCTCCTTAACCGATTTGGGGTCTATAAAAGGCGAAGAAACCCTACGTCTTGAAGAAAACTCACTGGCGCCGCAATCATCACTTCTCTTCTCTGTTTACTATCAAGTTCCAGCACCTTGGGATTCTTTTCTAAGTTCAAGCCAGTAGTCTTAAGAACGAAAGTTCCTCTGAGGTGTAGCGGCTCTAAGATTACTCTTCCATAGAAGTGTGTGTTGAGGCAAGATTCTTCCTTGAAAGAGGAGGAATCGTCCTAGAGAAAGGCTTGTTACTTGAAGATTTTCCCAAGTTTACTTGAGTTGTTTCTATTTTTCAGCTTTATTATTCTCGTGTTATTTTCCATTTTACAGTCTACCAATCAAACGTTATATTGTAGCTATGGTTTATGATTTAATAAAAATGATTATTTTATCAAAAGTCATGAGCTAAATATTTTTAGGGGTTTAACAATGTGAAAACCTTAGGGTTGTTATAGTTTAAGTTATGTAATGCTCACACCACTTTGTGTAATCACATTCTCTTTGTTGATTTTAAAAGATAAAATCGGTAAGTTAAACTGGCCATTTGATTTAACGATCTAGCGGAGCTTTAATGCTGAGAAGGTTAGGGTGTAAGCGGATTTCACAAAGGGATATGGGACTAAGAGCCTAGACATAGGATGGTCATGTTGCCTTAGAAATAAGGGACATCATAGGATAAAGGAATTGAACTTGATTTAATCTAAGATCAAGCTAACCATGGAAACATTATGCATTAGCTGCTTAGAACTCCTAAAGGAACTTGACACAAGACCGAATAGGTGTAGTTTCCTGTCCATATGTAAATCATTGTTCGGAGTGATGTGGTCACATCACTTAAGGCATAACACCCGAATGACCGTAGCATTGTTTACCCTGTTTGATTCCCATTGTTAGTTGTTTTTTTATGTTTTCTTTCACCAAAATTCTAAAACTTTCTCTTTGGTTACCTCAGTTACATTGGTCTACAGTCATAAGAATTTTAAACTCAATCTAATCCTGTGGGATTCGACACTTGGAATACTCCAAGTTATTACTTCATCGATCGTGTATGCTTGCACGTAGACCTTACTTATTCTATATTTTCATCACTCATACACGTTTGGTCGATCAGTTAGGAAGGAGATCTAATGGACCTACAGATCAGAAGCTCCAACGATATGAGATTAACGGGCTAAACTCATTAACCACATTAATCAATATTCATTAACTGTGGGTACACTCCACTAAAGACCCACAGTTGCACTCTTCTCACTGTAGATATATTTCTGTGTCTACGGATATAGACCAATAATAAGTTAGTCGTTCACAAGTGTTTGTAACACCAGTTGGGTCAAATTACCGTTTTACCCATGAGTTACTTTTAAATCCTTAAGTACCAGTGCTCCTCTAATGAACAACCTATTTATGGTCCAACCATCAAACAGAAACCCCTCTCGGGCCAATGAAAGGGTAAGGCCCTTTGTTCAAGTCCCAGAGACACCACTTAAGGGAACACTTATCTACTTACCCTAAAGTCGGGAAGGAGTGAAATTCATATTGTATAATTATGTTTCCAGCTCCCTACTCGGTCTTGTCCCCAAAATGGTAGGCATATTGAGTCGGCAAATCGGCCACTCTCACTCATACAAATCAAAGGACAATCCCTCGTGAACAGGAGTTCATAATATACTCAGGATTAAGACTAAGTTGTCCAGGTCAACCTATTGAAATAGAAACCTAACCAATCTACGGAGTTACATCTAGTGGTTATTATTTCGTGGTCCAGTCTTATGCAAACTCATCGCATAGGATACCCCCACTCACATGTCTCCTACACGAATGCGTTGGATCATTGTGTTTGTATCAAATACAAAGTGGGTCGTATCCATAGTGTTACCAGGATAAGGTACCCAGCCCTATCCTTACACTGTAGACCTTTTAGGCTGTAACTTGAACATTGATCCCCATATGTCTCTACATATTGTTCAAGACTCATAAAATAACCTAGGATGTTAGTTTATTGGAATTTAAGGTTATTAAAACAAGATAAAATAATCAATAACATTTATTGAATAATAATTAATAACAATTTATTAATGACGGTCAAAATACAACATTTACTATTTACGAGTTTTAGGACATAAAACCTAACAATTTTGTAGCTACAATGATGTGTGAAATACTTAACTCGTGGTGTTGTAACAAGGAGATTGGAGTTGTTGATGTAAACAAGAAAGAAACAATAAAGCAATAAAAGAGGTGAAATGTGAGTTGGGAATTAGTGAGGTGTTGTGCAAGCTAGAGAAGTGTTGATTCTTCAAATGGAGAAAAGAGAGTTGGAGAAAACCTTTCATTAAACGGTTGAGTTCTTGCTTAGTTTCGTGGTGGATGCCCCTAATCTCAATGGGTTCTTACCTTTTGACAGATGAGTCACATAAATCATATGTCTATGATGCACGCTAGATTAGTTGAGCCTTAGAACGCTCCTATGTCTAGGAATGTTTATTAGTTATATTGATGAGTTCCATAGTTACTTTCTCTCTCAAGTAGTTGACTATTTCTACTTAAATCGAGTTGTCAAGTGGATTTAAGCAATGAGATAAAAATACATCAATGTAAATGAACCGAAAACTAAGCTCGAACTCTTAAGATGGATGATTATTTTTCTCCAACTCTTCAAGCGATTTATCTATTCATGCTTAATGGTGAAAATAAAATAAGGATGGAAGACAAGGAATGGGTCATGATGTAATATATATTAATAATAATAGTGATTGTGTTCATACAAGGTTATGTTGAATAGTCAAATATACTTGAAAGAGTAAAAACGAAGAATAGAAAAAGCAAAGAAGATGAAATTGTTGGCGACAGTGTCTTGTTCGCTGTTAGAGTGGTAACTTCTATTGGCTTGCTTGCATTGGTGGAGGAGAAGGAGGTTTGAATCCAACTGCTCTCTCGAGGTTGAAGCTCACCAACTCTCCAATGGTGATGGAAGGAGAGCACTTAGTTGTCGCTAAGAGTGACGAAATGGAGGATGACTAACTGATTCCTAACGAACTCTCTAACTATCCAAATTGTCCAACTATCTAACTCTTTTTCTCGTGGCTTCAGCTGATTTTTATAACATCAAAGATGTACTATCGTGATGTCACAAAGTCAGGCTTTGATGCAGAGGATAAGGTCATGCATTTGTCATTCGTCATCTCTGACTGGTAGTTGGTCGATTGTAGCACTGTTATGCAGATCAGAGGGTAGAAAATCCCTTTTGTCTCCAGCTGTCAATGTCAGGTTTTCCAAGGTTCATAATTTTGTCTTTTAGCGCCATGCACTCGAGGTATGTGTTCCTGAGGGAATTCGACGCATGCACTGAACCTTGTATTTTCCTGCAAAATTAGGTGTTCAAACAAATTAAATCTCAAATTATTCTTTCCTAAGCCTATATTCATGCTTGCACGTATCTAAATTATTTATTATGAATTTCAGTAAAAGATGATGCATTTTTCATTAATCTTTCCCAATTATTCTAAGAAAAGAGAAGCTATACAAGTTATCACTAAACAAGACGCTACTCACTTAAATATCATGTTATGCATACAATACTTATAAGCTAAACTAATCTTGACCCATTTTGTAAAACCACTCAAAGCACAACCAAGAAAAAATTTAGAATTTGTGGCCTCTTATTTTTTTTTCGGTCTTACAACGAGTTGTTGCTAGGCTTTGCACTTTTCTTTTTTTTACAAGAGCCTTGTTTATCACTTGCACCTTCGTTCCAGCTTGCCCACATGGATCACATGAAAGACATCTGGTTACGAGCATATGTCACTGCTAAGACTGCATCACTCTATTTCTCAGTTAACTTTTCATGTATAGAAGATCACGAGTGTCATAGCCACCTCTAGTTACTAAGTTAACCTCGAAAGGAAGTGTGTCTCTTTTGTTTTGTTTTCTTTTTTTTTTGTAGAAGCCTAGCATCATTATAAAGCAACATCATAGCATACACAATTTCTTAGCAAAATAAAACTTTGAAATACATATTGCAGTACTAAGATCCCACCCCCTATTGACATAAGTGGAGCAAAAAAGGAATGAGAAGTGCTTTTGTGCAACAAAAGGGTAAGACTCATTTAAGAAAATAAACATATAAACATAGACGACTTTAAGATTGAGTGCCTTGCAAAGAAAGAATAATGAAATTGTATGGTATGAGAAAAATGCAAGTTGTGTTGAGAGCATTTGATGATTAAAGAACACTCCAATCTCATCACAAAAGTTTACATTTTTTTTTTCAAAAGAGATAACATGGCAATAACGAGAATTGAAAGCACACTGCAGCATGGTTGAATCAAGAAATCAAAATCACTCACAGACAGAATGCATATTAATAAATAATAGAACTACCATAATAAAACTATCACAGAGTCAATAAGATAAGAATGCTAAACATAAAATGAGTACAAGAGTAGAGAGGTACTCCCCTAGATAGACAAAGAGGCATCGCAACTACACATGATTGTAGAGGTTGCAAGCACAATTCTCCTTCTCTTTGCACCGACATCTTTTTTCTTCCCAACATTCTCCCTTTTTTAAATGATTTTTTTAAGCTTGAAACTCTAAATTTAATTTACAAAAGATTTCATGCAAGCTTAACCAAATTAGAGAGAAAAATGAATTTTAAGTAAGAGTTTGATCAATTAAACTCCCAGGTAGGTCCCCAGGTAGAGGTGTTCCCTAAATGGTCAACTTAAGTACCTCAACCTAGACATAGTTTCCTCTTCATTAAAACTTTTCTTAAAATTCATTAGCCAATCCCCCACACCATCAAAAAAAGTTATTTTTCCTATTTTTTATCGACCTCTAATAGAGAGATTGAGGCCTTGTTCCATCTGCTTAGGTTGCAAACCTTCATCTTACACTTGGGTCTAGATGAAGGACGAGATTTAAGCCTTAGCTGAGCTGGTTTGATCACATAGGGTTCTGTTGGCTTAAACTTTTCCTTTGTCAACTGAAGAGATTTATGTGTGCGTCAAAATCTAGAAATTGCAGTTGCCACTTTTGGTACATTGTAATCCTCTATGATCTCTTCTTTATCTAGTCCTTCTTTGTTTAAACTTTCCTGCAAGCTACAGCAAGTAAACAGATCAAATAGACCAATGGTAGAACATACCTTCATTTCATTAGGGTGTTTCACTACTTGGAGCACATCGAATGTCCCTTGTAGTGAAGTTGCAATTTCATGGTTCAATGCAACTTCCTTGGCAGAATCTTTCTCTCTCTTTTTTTTTCCAGTTTTTTCTTCAATCTCTTCTCTCTCTTCTAGCTCCTTAGTGTTTCCAATTGCTGGAGTGCTTCTTTCTTCTTCTGAAAGTTTAGGACCTTGACATTCAAATTCACATTTATGTGTACCTGCATCACATTGTTCCTCTTCTTCTTGTTCCAAAGTCTCTATGTTGTTAATCATGGCTCCTTGTGGGTTATTTCTAATTTCATTAATAATTTGTCCAATCTGGATCTCCAAATTCCTCAGAGATGTTGCTTTACTTTCCATCACAGAATCATTCTTTGCCATATATTCCTGCAAACGTTCCTCGATGCTGATGTTCTAGACTGGCACTTCTTGAGTTAATTGTTGCTCCATCTCTTCGTAGCCATATTAATAAGGATCCAACAAATCGTGACTACCTTGTGGCCCTAAATATCATATAGAATCAGGATTATAAAGACAATCTTGGAATAAATGATACCTTTTACAATAAGCATAATAAATAGGAGAAACTATATTAGATGGACAATTTTCAGACAAATGATTCTCGCCACAATAATCACAAAAGATGTTGAAATTTTGATTAATAAAAGAAATGGGGATGCTATATCTCATAGGCATATTGAACATTGATGGATAGTGTTGACCCATTGTAGCAAATGGATTTACTTCCATCTTGTGGATTATCACGTGCACTAAACTTTAACCTGAAAAAGATGAGCAAACATAAAGGCCAGATTTTTTGAGAGAGAATAAATTTTGGTTGCAATTCGATTCAAATCCTTGCTTCAAAATAGAATTTTGTTAGGAATGTCGCTCCCCTGCAACGGCGTTAAAAACTTGATCGATTGAATTAACTTTTACTAAATTGAAAATTCTTTTGAAAGAAAAATCTTCAGTCCAGTGCAAGTGCACACTATCGACAAGAAGTACAAAGATTGGAAGTATTCCAAGTTGTCGCCCAAAGGAACGGGTTTTCAATAAAATCCTTAATGACAGCAAAAAAATTTCTCAAAATTACAAATTAGTAACCAAGAAAAATTATTTTGATGGGTTTTTGAAATTGTAAAAGCAAGAAGTAAATGATGAAAATAACTAAAAAATCAAGTATGAGAAAAGAGGGATTTAAATACGATTATGCCTAATTTAAATAGCCTAATATGAAATTATAAATTGAATTATAGAGGATGTTGTTGGGTTTTATGCCCTAAAACTCGTAGTTTGTAAACATTAACAAGCATTCTATTTATCAATAAAGTTGTTGTTAAGATTATTCAGTAAACTTGTTATTGAATAAAATGAATTGTTGTTAATATAACTCTAAATCCAATAAACTAAGAACCCATAGCTATAGTATGAATACTTGAACTATATGTAGTGACATAAAAGTGGATTAAGTTCAGTAAATAGCCAGAACGGTCTATAGTATATGGATTAGGCTGGGTACCTTATCTTGGGGACACTATTGAATAAAACCCACCTTGTATTTGATACAAACGATGTGATCCTGAAACGTTCATGTGGAGACATGTGAGTGGGGGCGTTCTATGCAATGAGTTTGAATAAGACCGGACCACGAAATAGTCACTATTATTTATAACGTCGTTGACTATTAAAACACTGACTATTTCAACTAGATGACCTAGGTAACTCGATCTCAATCCTGAGCTAACTATGAACTCCTGTTTATTTAAGATTATCCTTATATTTGCATGTGTGAGAGTGGCTTGAGTTTACCGACTCAATATGCCTCCCATTTCAGGGATAAGACAGAGTAGATAGCTGGAGACGTAGTCCTGTGAGACGAATTTCACTCCTATCTGACTTAGGGTTAGTAGATAGGTTGTTCCCTTAAGTATTGACTCCGGGTCTTGAACAAGAGGTTCCACTTCTCATTGGCCCGAGAGGGACTCAATTTAGTGATAAGATCACAAACCAATTATTGTTCTCAACGTGCACCTCCCTCAACAGAATGTAGTGGACCAATGGACTATTGAATACTATGTCCATGTCCACAAACCTCCCAAAACAGTCCTCCTAACACATAGCAAGTTGTCTATCTGTAAACTTCTCTTTGATTAGCCGGTTCATAACCCCAATTGTGATGATAAGCTGGTAGCTTGGGTAGGAAAACGGTCTTCCGCAACAATCTTGAAGTTAGCCATCTACAAGTGCAAGTAAAAAATAGAATTAGAGAAAGGAAAAAAAGCAGATATCTCAAAATTAGCATTCTATAAAAATATTGCTGATGACTCTCACTCTCGACTCTTGGTGAAGACTCTCGCTCTCGACTTTCGGTTCTAAATCTCGATTCTCTATCTATGGTCAACTGGACTCTTCATTCTTGACTCTCGATCTTAATATCTCGAATCTCAGTCCTTGAATCAAGGTCCCCTAAGCCCTAGATCTCGATAAGCATATCAGTACACTCTCGTCTACTACAGTCTCGAACTTACTCTTGTCTCCCACTCTTGATCTTGTACTAAACTCTCGTGTCTTAGTCCCCCTTCATCTCCTAACCCTAATCTATGATACAATTTAGGCACTTCTATAAACCCTAACATGCAGCAGACAACGAAGCAAAATGCAATCGAAACGCAAACGAAAGCCAAAACACATACCTAGACCGAAATGCAACCGAAAACCAAAACGCAAACGAAAGTGACATAAAGGCATACCTTTGGAGATAAGTGAGAGAGAAGAGTCTGAAGTTGTGAGGGAGAGGCGGAAAGAGTCGATCGTCAAAGAGTCGGTTGTCCCGTGGTGGTGTTCAGTAGTTTGAGAGTCAGAGAAGTGGGAATTGAGAGAGTGAGAGAAGAGAACCTATTGGGTCAGCCGATATATACGAAACGACTTTTGAAATCTATTCTACTAACGGTTGAGTGCCAACTTATGAGAACTGAAAGCGAGAAACGAGAAACTATGAGAGTTTAGTACGAGAGCGAGGGCGAAATTAGTTAAAAAGTCAACTTGTATTAACCGACATGGACTGAGGGCGAGAGTCAAGATTGGTAACTGAGATACGAGATCAAGAGATGAGAGTTGAACGCGCGGGGGCCTTTGCGTATCATTTATGGGGGCGATGTGGTAATTTCACAGCACGCTGATGCCAGTGGAAGGCCATATATCATTGAAAATCTGGAAAGAGGCCAAATTTCATTTGACCCATTGATTTTGGGCCATTCGTACAAATTTTCCCTCCTTTCATAGTGCTGGAGCCCATCACTTCTTTCAATTTTTCCAATATGAGACAACTGCACTTCTAATATTTTGCAAAAACTCAACATTAACATGCTTTGTAGTCATTCACATAGTTTGAGCCATCAAAAAGAAAGATACACCTTTGTCATGTTTGTATATTGTCAAGATTCCCTCTTATTTGGATGTGGTGTGGTTCATTAATGTATGCATCCTCTACTTCGAAGCCACAAAAGCTTAGAACAAAAACTGATTTAGCCCTAAGAGGTAAAGATGTGAACTTATTTTCTTCCTTTTTTTTTTCCCAATTAGATTAGGCCTTAGGTCATTGGGTCCGTTTGGTGCGGGTGAGTGTGGCAGTGCCCTAACCTCTCTCCCTCCACTGGTGTGGTTTCTCCTACACTAACACGCTGTAGTTCCACAAAGCGAAACAGAGAGAGAGAGAGGGAAAAAAAGGGAAAAGAAACGAAAAGAAAAGAAGTCTTTGCATAAAATAAGTCACTCCCCTTGAACCCAGAAAAAAGGGGCAAAAAGTAAAGAAAACTCCTCTCGACGAATTGATTTTTATTCATTTTTTTCCTTCTCTTTTCAATTTGGTTCTTTATCGGATTGGATTAGATTTGGGTCACCGATTTTTCCTGTTATTTCGTTGGAATTTTGTCCGAATTCCAATCCCGATTGCCTCTTCTTCCATTGTCGGGGTTGTGTTTAATTTCAACAGTTCTTTTTCATTTTGTCGATTTCATTATTTGGAAGACTGCCACGCAGCGATGTTCCGATTTGAGCAGGAGAAGATCCGAAAACGAATTTGATATTTCCCAATTGGTTTCTTTGATCAGTTGAATTCGTTTCAGTGTTCTTAGGGTCTGATATGGCTGATGCTCTCTCTGTTATTCCTGCATTTGTGCTCCGAAACCTCTCTGATAAACTCTATGAGAAACGGAAGAACGCTGCTCTTGAGGTCTACTTCCCTACCCATTTCATCGTTTTTTTTTTTCATTTCTAGGGTTTTGATTGTATGTAATCTTCAAAGGGTTGCATTGTGCTTTTAGGTTGAGGGAATTGTGAAGCAACTTGCGTCGGCAGGAGATCATGAGAAGATTACGGCGGTTATCAATCTGCTGACTAACGATTTCACTATGTCGCCTCAAGCGAATCATAGGAAGGTATGAGATGAATGCGAAAATGAATGCTTGTGATAGTTCAGGGTTTTTTTTTAGAGTTTGGTTTTTTGGGTGAAATCTGGATTTTCTGTTCATTATTATTATTATTATTATTATTATTTATTTGGAATTTGCTTAATTTTAAACTTTCAATCTCATTTTTAGGGAGGATTGATAGGGCTTGCGGCTGCAACTGTTGGATTGTCTTCTGATGCATCTCAACATCTTGAGGTTAGTATATTCTTAGGCGTTTCCTATTGAGTTTTATAGTTTACTTCATGATGATTTCCAATGGACTATAGCCGTTATATCCTATAACTAAGTACATAGTCTACTTAAAATGTACCTGAAGAGTTTACTGGTTAGAAGATGGGTATGTTATCCTAACTCTGCAGCTTGTTGCTTAAAACTGTTGAACTATAGAGATTTTTGCTACACCGTATACCATTTTGGGAGAAGGGCATGAAACTTGATTTGTTACTCCTCTCTTTTCAAATTATGTAACTTTAAGGGTTTTTTCTTATTGCTGATGCTTAAATTGTTTTAGTGCTATATAAATCAGAAAGTTGCCATTTTCCGTGATTATATTTGTTCTGCTTTCTTCCATTTTGGTGATGTTATTATCTTATAGTCTTTTCTTCTAACATAATAAATGGAATTTACAGCAAATTGTACCTCCTGTGCTCAATTCTTTTTCTGATCAAGATAGCAGAGTACGTTATTATGCATGTGAAGCTCTATACAATATCGCAAAGGTGAGAAGAATTGTTAGAGCTGTTAATGTATTTTTGGGGCTAAGCTGAATATGTACTTCTATTGCTGCAGGTTGTCAGAGGCGATTTTATAGTTTTTTTTAACCAGATATTTGATGCCTTATGTAAGCTTTCGGCTGATTCAGATGCCAATGTACAAAGTGCTGCTCATCTCTTGGATCGGCTTGTGAAGGTACTCACTTACTCACCCCCTCCTGCCACAAGTTTAAAGAGAAGAGAAGGAAAGAATTCCACGTTTCAAACATTCTATGGTACACCATGGATTTAGAGGAACACCAGAATGTGTGGAAAATAAAGCAGATGCACATATCTTTGGATAACATATGGCCTTTTATTCAAATGCTTTACATTTAAAGCTTCGGTTTATTATATGTAGTCTACCTACCTCATTGATGTAAATTGGCGCAACTTCTTAAAAGTTAGAAGTTGAGGGAGATGTCTTGTTCCCTTGCTTTCTGTTTTGAATTCCTCCTCCTCCTCCTCCTTTTTTTCCCCTGAATATTAACAAACTCCTCTTTGTTTTAATGAACAATTTCTCTTGTTTTTAAACTAATTTTATGAATTAAATGGAACAGGATATTGTTACCGAAAGTGATCAGTTCAGGTATGGCATCATTTCTCAAACTGCTTGGTTTGACTATTTTATTGAATGTTACATTTATGAAGCTTTGTTTTGAAATTGTATTGCAAGATGTATTTATTTATATTTCTTTTGGTGTTCTTCTCTCTTCAGCATTGAAGAGTTTATTCCATTGCTGAGGGAGCGTATGAATGTCCTAAATCCCTATGTCCGTCAGTTTTTGGTTGGATGGATCACTGTACTTGATAGCGTGCCAGATATTGATATGTTGGGCTTTCTTCCTGATTTTCTTGATGGTGAATATCTGTGTTAACTGAGATTTCTTTTAATATAATCTGTTCTCTTTTGTTTATTGAATGTGGAGTCAAAAGTGTGAAGAGCTATATTTCTATAATTTTTTTCTGCTAAATGTTTATGATACTTACAAATCCGTGATTAATCTCAGGTTTGTTTAATATGTTGAGTGATTCAAGTCATGAAATCCGGCAGCAAGCTGATTCTGCTCTTTCGGAGTTTCTCCAAGAGATAAAGAATTCTCCAGTAAGATTGCTTAGCTAACATCGCATCATTGAGTGCCCATAACCAGATTAGCCTCCAATGGTTGCAATTTATTTATTTAAATAATAATTAATTTGTAACAAAAACCATTTTTATTGTTAAAGCTAATTGTAGCTCATCTTGTAAGCTCTTTGGCTCTAGGTGTTGCGCCTCCTCTTTTGCATTTTTCTGATTTTGAATGAAGAGTTTTGGTTTCTCATATAAAAAGAAGATTAGTTTCCCATTTCTACTATTGATAATTACAACTTGTTTGGACAACAAACAAAATCAGAAAAATAGCATGAAGACATACATGATACATGCAACCATGCAAATGCAAAAGTAGATTTAATAATTGTCATCTATTTTTTCTACCTTTTCTTCCTTGCATGTGCAAAATTTATTTGTTCATTTAATAATTTTCTGACTCGAGCAGTGCTACTCTTGAAGTCTGTAGATTATGGCCGAATGGCTGAGATTCTGGTCCAGAGGGCTTCTTCCCCAGACGAATTTACTCGCTTAACGGCTATTACATGGGTACTTTAGACTTGAGCATCCATCATTTGTTATTATAACTTCTCTAAGATAAAAAAAAACTTGACTATGACTCACTTTTTCTTGACCCTTCCTCAATCTATTGAGAACCGATAGACATTTCTTACTATTGTGTATTATCTTTATAAATTTATAGTTTTCTTATATTTGCAGATTAACGAGTTTGTAAAACTCGGTGGAGATCAACTAGTACCTTATTATGCTGATATTCTAGGAGCAATTCTACCTTCCATAGCTGATAAAGAAGAGAAGATTAGAGTGGTAGGATTTATCTTCCCCCTTTCTTTTGTCCCTTGTGCCATGAACACCACGCACTTAATTTTTTTTGGGATAAGAAATACCATGCTCTTAATTTAATCCTATACTTTAAGCTTTTATGTCTTTTTCAACCATCAATTATGTTTTCCATATTATGGTTGGTTTTCGTTACCTTTAATATAAGATTATAGTTGAGAAATATGAGACATATGTTATATAGGACTTATCACCAACACTAAATTTATGAATTTTTCTTTTTAGAAAAAATACGAACTTGTATGAAAATTTTATTGCAGAAACTTTTAATTTTCTTTTATTATTATTTTTTTAATATAAAAACGACCGCTTTCTTCGGGAAGAAAATGAAAGATTACTAGAGTATACAAAAAAACCAAGCCCACAAAAACTCTGTTGTAGAAGGGGGTTCCTACTAAGTATAATGTTGGATATAGAGTAACTATAAAAAGTCTTTGAAATTGAAGCCCGATTAGAGACCAAACATCACTGGAGTCCCTCTCCATACCTCAAAAAACTCTGTTATTTCTTTACCTTAGAGATCTCATAATAGAGCACACACCTTGAGGGGACTTAATTGGTTTTTATGAGAATTTATTTGGTTCGGTATAGACTAGAGTTTTCCGCTTGAGGGGTCTTAATTGGTTTTTATGAGAATTTAGTGCAACTGATTTGTTTACATTATATTTGAAGGTTGCTCGGGAAACTAATGAAGAGCTTCGTAATATCAAGGCATTTCCATCCGAAGGATTTGATGTTGGTGCTATCCTTTCTATTGCTAGGAGGTATAGCCCCTCCTGTCCACCCATCTTTGCTGGACCCCTATTTCAATGAAAGTTGGTTTTTTGATTAAAAAAATTATTTTTCAATGGCACCACATCGTTGGAGTTATGTGGAGTGGTTATGTTGATTTTCATTTGATGTAAGCTTTTTGCTGTGATGACTGATGAGGATGTTTTCATGATTGTTTCTTCTGTTGATTGGTCAGACAATTATCTAGCGAACATGAGGCTACTAGGATTGAAGCATTGTATTGGATATCAACACTTCTAGACAGACATCGAACTGAGGTGACTATGATATTGTCACTTTTTTAAAAAATAAATTTATTTATTATTATTTTTTATTTTTAAATAAAAAAATTACAGATGACTTGTCTTTAACATATGGATTGACCTACTACTTGTCCTAGAATTATCTTATTCAATCACCATTCTCTGCATTACTTTTTTTTAATTTCAGCGCCCCCCCCCACAACAAAAAAAAAAAAAAAAAGAAAAAGAAAAAAGGAAAAGAAAAGAAAAAAGCGTAAAGAAAGAAAGGAAATTGACCTGAAATTTTAATGTTTGATCAAAGAACCGTCTTTTTGCCATTGGGTTTATCCAGAATTAAGAGTGGAAATTGAATCTCTCAAGGGAGAATGGTTGACCGGACAAAGGAAGAAAGAATGATTGGAAAAGCCTTTCGAAGGATTAGGGCTCCAAAAGCAAATATCCCTTCTCCCTTCAGAGTAGTAAAACTCCCTGAACAACGACAGGAGAATAATAATATTCCTTGTTTCTCTATTAGACAACAATTGAAGGAATTCCGAAGTGGGGGCTGGTTGACCCTAATATCTAGTTTTCCTCCTTCCCCTATGTTCTTCAATGGAAATCTTCCTACCCACCCCCGACCTATAGACCGAGAAGATTTTACGCTTTACTCTGACTTTTCTCATCTCTCAACCAAACCACAAAGTCATCAGGACTTTCTCTCTCACTCAGGAAACTTCATCTTTTCTAACATTCGTAACACAAGGGAAGTGTTCACTGGAAAGGGCAAAAAAAGATCCATCCAAGAAGTAAAGATGAAAAACAGAAACACTTGTTTTGTGACTACATTCTTAACAACCTCCGCACTCATCTTTTATTTCTCAGTTCTCACATATTGGGAGATGGATTTGATTTGGATGCATAGTCCGAGGCTCCTAGGGATAACAGTGTTCTTTATGGTACTCAAGGACAGTGTTACTGTAAGTGGATATGATGATTTCCTGGTGTAATGTGTCCTGTTGTTCGAAATGGAGACAAGTTAATATGGGGTGAATGGGACAAGTTGATTTGCTGAAGAAGACAAAGGTCTTGGTGTCGAAAGCACTTGGAACTTTTATTTCCAGTTGTAGGGAAAAGATAACAAACCTCTCAAATAAGGTTGGTAGCACTAGTAATACATTGTTGTGGTATTATTCAGTTTCATAGTAAAAATCTAATAGATGTAGAATTGAGTGATCCTTAATAACGACTTCAAATAGGTTTCCCATGAGTTTTAATGAAGTATGACCTAGTCTTTGTCCTGCTTCTAAGTAGTGCTTTGTTAGGGCCAGAAGATTTAAGGCTCATGGAGGGCCTACAGTTTCTACAGTGCCGTCTTGATTCTGAACCAATCAAGGTGGATGAATCTTCTTGTAGCAAGTCTTACTATGTCCTAATTACTATCTACTTCCTTCTAGTTCTACTCATTCAATTCATTCTTGCCTATTGCACCAAGTCAAGGTCCTCTTCATATAAAGGTTTTCTCAACCTTGCTGCTTCACTCGTTAGCTGACGTACTTATCACTTCTACAAATAGTAGGTTAGCAGGGGAGAAGGGGGTTCTGATTAGGATGAAGTGGTGGAAGTTTGGGTATTTCTCCAGGTAAAATCTTAAATGAGCCCAAGAAAGAGATTCCAATCTGTTTCTCTCCCCCCTCTTTTTCTCTCCTCTCACTCACCTATGCCCCATCTCCTCTTCCAGCACCACTTACCCATACCCATTATCCCGACCCCTTTTTCTGCACTTCTAGTGCTGGAACCTCCTTCCTGCAAATGCCGTGATCATCTCTTTTTCTTCCTCCCCCCTTCTTTGGCACCATAAATATAGCTCCAAAAGCCTCTAAAAGATAGAAAAACCATTAAATTGGGAAATTGGAAAAAGCTGGAAATTGAAGAAGCTAGAAACTGAAAAAATTTGGAAATAATGACAACTAGAGACAAAATCAACATGTCGACAACATCCGCTAAATTTGGGCAATATATCCACGATATTTCGGCAACTTATCCATGATATTTTGACAGTATTTTCACATTTATGTAAAGCTGTCAGCGATGTATTCATGAAACGATATAGCGACGATATTGGCGAAATCTTGCGAATTTTTGAAAATAAAGATGTTACCCCCTTGTATCTCTAACGGTTCGACGAGGGTGGGAGAGAGGCCTCTTTGTTATTTATTCCCTTGGTTGTATGTACCATTTGTCGACTCTCAAAAATCGTTTGGTGGTTGATTTCCTTGTGTGGTCTGGGAGCTCTTGTTCCTTTTCATTTGGGTTCCGTTGTGCTCTTTCCAATAGGGAAGTGACGGGGGTAACTGCTCTTCTTTCTTTACTTGAGGGTTTTCCTTTTCAGGTTTGGGAGAAGGGATGTGAGGATTTGGAGTCTTGACCCTTTAGTGGGGTCTCTTGTAAATCTTTCTTTATTAACCTGCTTGTCCTTCTCCCCTTGGTTTGTCGGTTTTTTCGGTGCTTTGGAGGATTAAGCTTCTTAGGAAAGTGAGGTTCTTTACCTGGCAAGTTTTACACGACCGTGCTAACACGATGGATCGATTTAAGAGGAAGCTGCCTTTGCTTGTTGGTCCTTTTTGTTGTATTCTCCGTCGGAAGGTGGGGGAAGACCTGAACCATATTCTCTGGCATTGTGACTTAGCCAATTCAGTTTGGGATTCTTTCTTTCAGTTGTTCAACATTGTGATTTTCTCGGCACAAAGATGTTTATGCTTTGATCGAGGAGTCTCTTCTCAACCAGCCTTATGGGGAGAAGGGTTGCTTTCTTTGGAGTGCTAGGGTGTGCTATTTTGTGGGTTTTGTGGGGTGAATGCAATAGTAGGTTTCTAGAGAGGTGTGGTCTCTAGTTCGTTATCACATTTCTTTGTGGGCTTCAGTTTCGAAGGCTTTTTGTAACTATCCTATAGGAGTTATTTTGTGTAGTTGGAGTCCTTTCTTGCAGAGGGAGGTCTTTTCTTTTGTGGGCTGGGTTTTTTTTTGATAAGAGACAATTTCATTAAAGTATGAAATTACAAAAGGAAAGGGGGAAAGAAGCCCCGGACCAAAAGAGTTACAAAAGTCATCTCCAATTGGTTAAAAGAGAATCAAAACTATAAGAATGGAATAATTAGATAATTTACACCAAGATATCGCATGGCTGGTTTTTTATATGCCTTTGTATTCTTTCATTTTTCCGCCATGGAAGTTATTTTCATAAAAATCTCTAATGGTTCCACAATTTTCTGTGACATTTTCATCCTTGGTTGTAACCATGGTGGAAAATTTCCATCGTGGCCTCAAAATTTTGATGGGGGAATTTTGCACCCCCCCCCCCCCCCAAAAAAAAAAAAAAAAGAAAAAAATTTCGACATAATTTCGAGGAAGTTTTGATTTTTTTAGGAATTAGCTACGATAGCTCATATAATTTCTAACTTTATTTTCAATGAAAAACTTTCCTTTCCAAAGAAATTGAATTTGAAAAAAACCACAAAAAGAACCTATATATATTTTTAACCTCATTCAAACCTTTTCCATTAAATTTTCACATCATTTCACCTCAAAATTGAATTGATGTGGTTTTGTTTTTTTAACCATCCAAAACTTTCATTTTTGCATCATTTCATCTCAATTCCTACACTTTATATTATTTTGTAATTATTTTTTCATTTCTTTTTTAAATTTATGCTCTCGCATCGGTAATCTAAATGTCCTTACTTTATAGAAATGATGATTAAAAATGGTCAATTATAGTGTAATTAAGCCACATTCAAAGTTTCATTAACTAATTATAACAATTTACATTAATTTTCATAAAGTTTCCCAAAATTTCCATCGACATTGATATTTCCACTAAATCGGGACCTCGATATTCTCATTGACATCGATATTTCGAACTGTGGTTGTAACTAATAACTAATTGTAATTACTTCATATGTATGGTTACATTGACATTCGTTAATTATGTAATAAGCACTTGTGCTATTTTATTTATTTATTTACATCAGCAGTGTTATTGAGCTTCTTAAGATAGTTGATTGTTCATTTTAATTACTATTGATCTATCTAGATCTACTGTTTTCACTTCTCTTCTTTGTCTCTCTTTCCGGTGGATTCTTGTGGGTAGTTAATCTTCATTCCTTTTTGGTACAGGTATTGATCTATTTGGATGATATACTTGACAGCCTTCTTCAAGCGCTATCTGATCCTTCTGATGAGGTAATCATTTCTTCTGGTGATTTGAGTTCAGGTCCTCATCTCTCTGGGCCTCTATTTGGTCTCTAGATTTCAAAGGGTTATTTTTATCCCTTGAGTTTTGAGTCCAGTTTGCATTTGGTCCAAAGGTTTCCAAATGTTTTACTTTTATCTCTAAGTTTTGAGTTTAGTTTCTATTTAGTCCCTAAGTTTCAACATGTTACACTTTTACCTATGGGTTTTCACTAATGCTCATTATTATTGCTGTTTATTTTATATCTGATGCTGTCATAGGTGGTGCTCCTTGTTCTCGATGTTCATGCTTGCATAGCAATAGATCAGCAACATTTTCGCCAACTTGTTGTCTTCCTAGTGCATAATTTTCGGATCAATAATTCTCTTCTGGAGAAGTGGGTTCTTTTCCCTCCCTTCTACTTATTTGTTGTTGCACACGAAGATTCTGATGTGTTGATATTTAATTTCTTGATCTACAAAGTTTATGTTGTTTATCATTTTCTTAGGCGTGGTGCATTGATAATACGCCGGTTATGTGTACTTTTAAATGCTGAACGGGTCTACCGTGAACTTTCTACAATATTGGAAGGAGAATCAGATTTGGATTTTGCTTCTATTATGGTTCAGGTTGCTACCTCAACAATTTATTTTTCTTTATTATTTATTAACCTTGCATAGGTAGCTGAACAAATGAATCGCTGTTGTAGTAAGGCCTAAAACTTCAATTAATTTCATTTTTCAAAGTCTACATGATTTTTGTCTTAATTGTCAAAAATACGTGCGTGTTTAGGAGCATAGAGTTTTTTTTTTTTTTTGTTTTAAGTGTGTGTGTGAGCAACGAAGAGATTCATTCGAAGGGCCAAAGCCAAATAGCACTATATAGGGGCCAAAGGGATAAGGCATCTCTTTTCCCAGAGGAAGGATTACAAATAGACCTAGTCTGAGGTGATGGGGTCTATGGAGTAATTACAAAAATGCCTATGCTGAGTACTCCAAATAGAGGCAGTATGCTGTACAAAACCACAAAAGAAAGAAAAAGAAGACTTCTTATCTGAGAAAATTCTAGAGTTCCTTTCAGGCTTTCCTTCCAAAGGAGCCAAGGGACTGAATTCTTCCAAAGCACTCTTGCATTCTCTTTAGATAACAATTCCGAGAGAACTTCAATCAGCTACCTACCCAGCAACTTAGGTTTACATTCCTGCCAGCTGAATATGTTCCCAGAAAAATTCCAAGCACTATCTGCAAAGGCAGAGTGAAGTAACAGATGGGAGAGGGTTTCCTCACTTTTGAAACACATTAAGCAAACGTTGGGGGAGAGATATAAGCTGGGAACCTCCTAACTATCATGGGATGACCTAGTGGTAAATAGGGGGCATGATGTTGATAAAGGGCTAAGAGGTCATGGGTTCATGGTGGCTATCTATCTAGGATTTAATATCCTACTAGTTTCTTTGACACCCCCCGAATGTCGTAGGGTCATGCGGGATTGTTTCGTGAGATTACTCAAGGTGCGCGTAAGCTAGCTTGGACACACACAGATACCAAAAAAGAAAAAAGAAAAAGCTGGGAACCTCCACTGAGCATTGTTCAAAGTATTGATGCTGCTAAGAGAAGTAGTCCACAAGAAGAATGCAACTCTTTCAGCAATCTTACCAATATGGATTGCAAAACCGTCGTCCAGCACTCTTCTTTGTATAGGAACATAGAGTTTTAGCTGTGTGATTATTTAGGAATTTGCCATATTGCTTATTGTTCTTTCGAACACTAAAAGGTGGAACATGAATCATATCTGAACTGCAGGATGGTTTCAAATATGCCTTTTGTTATGATCACTCTATCTCAAAATACTGTTTCTAATGTCAGAAACAAAGGTGCTGAATTGGTTTCACTCTTTTTCTTCTCAACCCCTAAATTCCTTATCTTGAAACCCTGACTATTGAATTCCAGTTGTGTTTGAACCCTCCCCCTTTGTTTAAATATTTTCTTCTCTAATTCATTGTATTTTTGGTTAGAGTCTGCTATCTTTCCTTTTCAGCAAGTTTACTCTTTTCGTTTCTCTTCAGGCACTCAATTTGATTTTGCTGACTTCCTCTGAGTTATCTGGTCTTCGAGATCTTTTAAAGAAATCATTGGTGCATGCAGCTGGGAAGGACCTTTTTGTTTCTTTATATGCATCGTGGTGTCATTCCCCCATGGCTATTATTAGTCTTTGCTTATTAGCACAGGTAGAGTTTGAATGAGTTAACCCTTGAGTTCTGTATCAAACTATCTCAATATCTAAATGAGAGATACCGAATTTTTTTCTGTTTCAATATTATTATTTACTTCTGTATGGCAGTCATACCAGCATGCTAGTGTGGTGATTCAGTCTTTGGTGGAGGAAGATATTAATGTGAAATTTTTAGTTCAGCTGGATAAACTGATTCGCCTTCTGGAGACTCCAGTCTTTGCTTATCTAAGATTGCAGGTGCGGAATGACTAAATATGGTTCACTTTCCTATTGAGTTTTTGAAACGATATTCTATAGTAGTTGCTTGCAATTTCTTCATTCTCTACTTACAAATTTTATTTAGATGAATAAATTTAACTTTTGTGCCTGCTATTCTTTCTCTCTATTTTATTTTTTTGGACAAAAAGCTTGCCTTCAGAAAGACGAAGGAAAATAAATTAGAGCCTAAAGGAAGGCAAGCCTGACCACAGGAGCAACACAAAACAAAAACATTTAAGAAAATAGGCATCGTTTGTTTTTCTTACACGTTTATTCTTACGTTTAGAAAGAATGAGGGTGGGGAGAAAGAAAACTGATGTGATCCATTTGTGTCGTTACTTGTTTACATTTGCTTGAAAATGAATCAAACTTGTGTATGTTGAATTTTTTTATCATATAATTTATTATAACTGAGTATTAGTATGTGTAGAAGTATATCAAAGTATTTTCCAAAGAATTTTTAGTGTCCTGGCTATGCCCTATCACGATTCTTTTTTACAAAATTACATCATTTTGTTTGTAGTCAAGTCAATGCCATGTCAATGACATCATCATTTTGTTGTAAATTTATTTTTCTGTTTCAATATTATTATTTACGGAGTATGTAGTGTTGTCAGTCCAGTCACAAGTCCCCTAGTTTTAAAATTGGTGAACGCTAAGACAGGTTGTATGAATATTAAAACCAGAAACTGTTATTTTAATGAAGATTCACTAGTTTTTTTGAGGCTACCTTGGTTCACCTTTTTTTTTGTCTTTCGTAATTTATATATTTATTTATTATTTTTATACTTTTTTTATTTGAAGAACAGAAATTTAATAAATTTTTGTAATTCCTTTTCATCTTATTTTTTTTTTGTTGAAACGGAAATGGAACTTTTTATTGAAGAAATGAAAAGAGAATATTCATTCTCAAAGTACAAGGAAACAACAAGTACATAAAGAAATACATATGCAAGGAAACATCATCCTTCTAAATAAAAAGCCTAAGTTAGGAAGACATAATAATTCCAATTTCAACATAAATCTTGAGTTGAAAATTCAGCAAAAGACTTGGAAAGAGAGGACCAAGAAGAAGCATTAATCCAAACAATTTGAAAACGTTCCAAACATTCCAATGATTTGTCTTGGAAGACTCTGATTTATTTCGAATCAAAATTCAGCAAGGATTGCAAATGAAGAACAAACTGGCCCCACAACGTGTGAAATCTTGGAGGATTTAAATTTTTGTTTCTACTGCTTTCTGAAACAAGATTGCAATACCTTCCCCAAAAAGAATCTCTGAATCAACCACTTCATGAATTATCCCCAAATTATGGCATTCAAACTCCTCATTGCTTACGCTAGTTGTATAAGCAACATCTGAGACATGCTGAAGAGGAGAAACAATTAAAGAAAGACATCTTGGAATACCTCTAATAAACTGAACTTTGAAGCTTGAGATCTTAAATACAGAATGCTGGAAATTTGGGGAGGAGGAGGAGATTTTAGTATTTTTTCTTTTTTTGAACAAATTAAATCCAAAAATTGAGCATTGAACCACCCTTCCACCAAAAAATCCGATATTTCTTCTTTCCTCTTAGTTTTTCTATTTTGAAGTTAGCTACCATCTTGTAGTATCCCGTTGCTTAGGTTTTTTTTTATTCTTGGATTTTTGCTATTGATTTGCCGGTTTTGTATTTCTTCATTTGTCTGACATTTGATAGGATACTATTGATTTGCCTGTTTGTATTTCTTCATGCATACTTGGACTTGTAGATTGCAGCTATTTTGTACCATGTGATGGGAAAGCTTTGGAAATTATAGTATTTTGTACCAGCTATTTTGTAGTTTTTGTTTTTGTTTTTTCCCTCCTATTTTGGGGTAAGAAATTGAAATGATCATCCCGTGTGGAAGAAGAGAAAGGTAAGATGAGTTGTCCTCTCAACCTGAAGCCAAATGAACTTATGAAAAAGTAGTTTAATTAGGCCTGCAAAAAAAAAAAAAAAAAAAAAAGAAAAGAAAAGAAAAAGAAGTCATTCGTGGTTAAGAAAAAAGTTATGGAAGTATGCAAAGGAAGAACACAACAGTACTCTCGCAATCAATGCGTTTTAAACATTCCTCTTGTTATTCATTCCAATTGGATGTTCTTTTGTAAGGCAGGCTTCATGTCATCCCCCGTTGTTTTGTCTTGGGGAAATACAATATTTTTGTTTTAAGTATCTTGCACTGTTTATTTCTTCTTAAATTGGATATTTCTTTGGATTCTTGTAGCTTCTCGAACCTGGAAGATATATGTGGCTGTTAAAAGCATTATACGGTCTTCTAATGTTACTTCCCCAGGTATGCCTTGTTATTCTTCAGTTGCTCCTCCTTTTTCTTTTTCTTATTTTTTTCCCCTTCCTTCTATATATATATAACCATATTAACGTTACTTTTTCCCATTAAATATATTAACGTTACTTATTCCCGTTAAATATGTATTTTAAATATTTAAACCATATTAAACGAGCACCAATGAGACCACTCCTTCTCCTTCAACCTCTTGCCTCGCACAATCCAATGGCTTTCTGTGTCTGTATGTCACTTCATTGAATCACCCTTCAATAAAAAATTCTTCAAAGAACGCGTTGATGGACATGTCTTTTGGGTAGAGAAGCTCTCGAACTGTCGGGGACGTTGTGCTGAGATATCAAAGCTGGAAAATAATGGAGGTTGTTACAAATTGATTGTACCCGTGGGAGATAACCAAGGAGGATGGAGGCTATTTATTGACCTTATTTCAAAGGGTCATCAACCTGAGATTGAAAGCTCAACCAACATTTATTCCAACTCTCTGCCCACGACCACCACCTTACCCATTAACCCACCATCATATAAATCCATTTTACAGAACAACATTAACGGCCTTCCATCAACTGACCAACCCTCTACAAGTCATTTATCACACTCTTAGTCATATGACCTTGCTAATTTGGACTTGTCGGCAGTAGTTATGCTTTTTAAAAGCTCCTTCCATGAAGATTGGTTGGACATAATGCCCTGAAACAGAGCATTAGTGACATTTGTTCCACCAGCCCCCTTCAAGCTGATAGAGCCATCTTTATATGTGAAAGCAGTGAACAAGCAACAAACATCATTAAAGATCATGGCTGGAAGTCCATGGGAGATTATCAAATCAAATTTGCTAAATGGGATTATGTGAATCTTTCTTAGAGCCGAAAATTCCTTCTTATGGAGACTGGATCAAGGTGAGGAACCTGCCTATCGATTTGTGGAGCATTGAAACCTTTGAATACATCGGACAAGCTTGTGGTGGTCTTTGTGATATGCCAAAAAAGATCCTATCCGCCTTATATGATGGAGGTCTGCTTGAAAGTAAAAGAAAACTACTTTGGGTTCTTACTTGCAAAGAGATCCATCTGCCATCTTCATCCACAAAAGATTTGATCGTTGATATTGACCCCTTTTTTTGGATAATTTCATTAGCTTCATCACTGGCGTCCATGGAAACAGGTCAAAAAAGCTTACGTGCCAATCTACCCTAACTGATGTTTGTACTCCCCGATGCCACGTGCGCGCCATAGTCTGAGCGCCAACCTACCCATGACTTATTGCAACCACCATTGTACTAAAAAGCTTCCTCCCCTGATTTACCCAGCGGACAAAAGACCAATCCATCTTCCACCTCTTCCTAAGATATCTAGTGGGCCTCCTCAACTGGGCTTTACAAATCATTCTCCTACCAAACAATCACCACACCCCAATGGGCCTTCTCCGATGAGTCCAACTATCCATCCCACAACTAACACAAAGCCTTTTTCGCCCAAATCATCAGTAGCCTCTGCCCCTGCTCCTAAACCACAATCGTGCAACCCCAAAAAGCCCATCCTTGCCATTTGCCCTGCCACCCAGGATGTTATCATTGAAGGCAAACAAACTTTCCTTCTAAAAGGCACGAGACATTTAACTGGTAAGTCAGTTGAAGCTTCTCAGTCCAAATTAGAGGAACAATTCTCCAGCTCTTATATTGAATCTGTGTCTACCAGACAAGATCCACCCTCCCCTTTGATGGCTATTCCCTTGGATTTTTATGAAGATGGTCCCGAGCAACAAGCAGAGAACAATGGGGAATTATCGATTTCTCATCCTTTCGAAGGTAAAGAGGGAGTTGATGAGGGACCCAACTCAATGCTCCATCTGAGTTTACAAACATTGGCAGTGGCTCTGGAAAATTGGTCTATGTATCATGTCTATACTGAACAAACCCAAGAAGGGGGGCAAATCCAATTTGAAAGCTACTAGATTAAAGAGAGAATTGAAAAACCTTACTTCCTCCATTAACTATAGCGGGAATGCTTTGCTCCCTGTTAAGATGGGTTGCCTACCATCAATGATTATCATCTCATGAAATGTTCAGGGCCTTTGCTCGAGGAAGAAAAGAGCAATGATCAAGGATCTTCTGATCAAATCCAATGCCACCTTTGTTATTCTGTGAGAAACTAAAAAGTTGATATTGACTGTCAATTTATCAAATCCATTTGGAGCTCGAGAAACATTGCTTGGGCCTCTTTGAATGTAGTTAACAAGGCTGGTGGTATCTTCATCCTTTGGAAGGATCCTTCGACACAAGTTGATGAAGTCATAGAAGGTAACCACTCTTTTTCAATTCGGATTTCTTTCATGGATGGCTACTCTTTTTGGTTGACAGGGGTATGCGACCCTTCTAAGGCCAAAGACAGGGAACATTTGTGGGAGCTTTATGATCTCTCACATCTAATAGAGCATTGGATTGTCAGGGGAGATTTCAATGTCTCGAGATGGTCATTTGAAAAATCTAGTGGCAAGTCGAACTACTATAGTGGATCTCTTCAATCAGTTCATTGATGATTATTCCCTCATTGGCCCTCTCTCAAAAGCAAGTTACACTTGGTCTAACTTTTGAACGCCCCTGTGATGACATTGATCAATCAGTTTCTTATATCTGGTTTTTGTATTGATAAATTCAAGAGTAACATTGTCAAGCGTCTTCCTCGAGCTACCTCTGATCACTATCCGATACGCCTCACTCTTGGAGTTCAAAAGTGGGTTCCCGACTACTTTAGGTTTGAGAACTTGTGGATGGACCACCATACGTTTGTTGATACTTTTAAGAGTTGGTGGTTACAAAATCAAATTTCTGGATGGGCAGGTCATGGCTTTATTCAAAAGTTGAAAAATCTTAAACAGGTGTTGAAGAATTGGAACAAAGAGACTTTTGGTTGCACTCAAACCATAAAGATAGACTTGTTGAATGAGCTTAGTTGCATTGATGACCATGAGGAAGCCCACGACCTAGATTCATTAAGGAAATAGTAGAGGATTTCTGTTAAAGTTGAACAACAGATTCTTTCATAGGATTATGTCAGATCGAAAGAGGAAAAGCATGATTGTGGAGCTACTATCGAGACAAGAACACATCCTAGTTGATGACAGTGACATACAAGCAGAATTTCTTGGTTTCTACCAAGAGCTCTACACCAAACAAAGAAGTAATCGATCCTTTCCTAATATGGACAATTGGGACCCTATAACCACATAATAAGCTTTTACTTTGGAAGCCCCTTTTACTGAGATGGAGATTTGGCACGCTATACCTGACTTGGGAAACAATAAGTCTCCGGGCTTGGGTGGGTATACTTCTGAATTCTTTAAAAAGCATTGATACATCCTTAAGGACGACATTAAAAGGGTGTTCCAAGACTTTTTTGAGAAAGCCATTACCAATGCCAATCTCAACGAGACTTATATTTACTTGATCTCTAAAAAGATTGATGCTAAATGAGTTGGAGAATATAGGCCTATCAGTTTGACATGTCTTTACAAAGTCATAGCCCGAGTACTATCGGAAAGGTTGAAGAAAGTTCTCCCTCATACAATTACATGAATCAATTTGCTTTTGTGGCTGACCATCAGATCATTGATGTCTCCTTGATTGCAAAAAGAGCTAATTGACCTATATTCAAGAACCAAGACCAAGGGAGTGGTATTAAACTTGACATTGAGAAGGCCTTCAATATGGTTGATTGGGAGTTTCTTGACAATATTTTGATTGCTAAAGGCTTTGGCAACATGTGGAGAAGATGGATTAAGGATGGTATCTCATCAACTAATTTTTGCCTAGGGGCAAGATTAAAGCCTCTCGTGGCCTCAGACAGGGGGAGGATCCCCTTTCACCCTTCCTATTCACTTTGGTGGTTGACTGCCTTAGTAGGATGCTCACGAAGGGATCAAACACAAATCTTATTGAGGGTTTTGGTGTTAGAAACTCGGAGCTCAGATTACTCATTTACAATTTGCGAATGATACTATCCTCTTCTCCTCTCCCAAAAATGAAGAGCTGTCAAATCTTTTTGGGATTATTCAGACATTTGAGTAGATCTCAGGACTCCGCATCAACTACTCTAAATCAGAGTTCATGGGCATCAACTTAGACAGTGGCATGGTTAATTCTTAGGCGGCATCTTTTGGTTGCAAGGTGGGCGCGTGGCCTTCTCTTACGTCGATCAACCCTTATATGGTAAACCTTTCTCTTTTACTTTCTGGGAGCCCATCATTAAGAAGGTTGAGAGAAGATTAAATAGTTGGAGTGGTACCCATATCTCCAAGGGGGCCGACTAACACTGATTCAAGCTTCTCTCACAACCCTTTCCTCTCTTTATTTAAGATTTCCTCCAAGGCAACTGATCGGATTGAGAAACTATACAGAAATTTCGTATGGAACGGTCATAATGATAAAAGAGGTATTTACTCCATCCGTTTGCAAAAGGTCAACTCTTTACTTGTGAAGGGGTCTTGGTGTGACTGAGTTGAAAAAGAAGAACAAAAGTCTTTTGGCAAAATGGATTTGGAGATATCAGTTTGAGAGTTGCCCTATTGAGGAGGGGTGTTGATGCTACATATGGCTCCCCCCTACAACCACATGATCAATTTTTTAAACAATCTAAGGGCCCCTGGATACACATTGCAAAACAGATTGCTCTCATCCATAATAATATTGCCCATGTTATTGGTAATGGTGCATCCACTTCCTTTTGGAATGACAATTGGGTCGGCGCTTCTCCCCTCAAAATTGCCTATCCAAGGTTATTTGCTCTCTCTAGTCAAAAGGAGGCCTCCATTGCCAGTGCTGGAATTTGGATTATGAATCATGGGACCTTGGTTTGTGGCGAAATCTTAACGAAGAAGAGATTCTTGAATGGTCTATTCTCTCTACTTTACTTGTGGCCCCTAATGACCCCACGGTGGATGACAAATGGAGATGGAAATTGGATAAGTCAGGTCAATTTACCACAAATTTACTCACCCAACTCCTTGCATCAAGTGGTAACGATTAGAATGCTCTCTTGTATAAGAACATCTAGAAGGGTCACATTCCAAAGAGCATTCAGTTCTTTCTATGGGAGGTTAGCCATAGTAGCATTAACATAGCTGATCTTCTTATCAAAAGGCCCCATGGATGGTGTTTGCCCCGAGTTGGTGTGTCCAATGTCACCAGTGTGATGAAACCATTATTCACATCCTAGTTTTTAGTGACTTTGCTCAATCGTTTTGGATGAGAATGTTATCATGTTTCAACTATCGTATGGTCTTCTTGAATGACCCTCTCATCCTATTGAATATGCTTCTTATTGGTCATTCATTCAAGAATGTTAAAGCGATCATGTGGACCTTCATCATCAAAGCCTTCTTTTTGTGTGATTACAATCTTACTTCTCTTACAGCACAATGGAATAACATTATGTAATCTCTCACGACTCTTATTTCCTTTTTGTAATTTCATACTATCAATGAAATTATGATTGAATGTTTCTCATTAAAAAAAAAGTATTGATTGTTCTTTTGGGCATGGTAGAAAGATAGAATTTGGTCACAAGATTTTGAAAATTTTAGCTACTGTACTTGTGACATCTTACTTTGAATATGTAGATCCCAGATGTTTGCCTGGATACAAGGTTCTTACTTTTGATTTTCAAGGACCGAGTGAGACTGGGGTCCAATCCTAAGAGCTAGCTAATTGGATAGTTTCGGATGCCATGTAATGGCTGCTTGGAAAAAACCACTCACTCTGCGTGTTTGGTGAGCTTCATAAATGGATAGACAGATGAACATATACCTCTTCCTTATGGCCTCGAGGATCCAAAGTTGGTTTCCATTCGTACACTTTATCTTCAGCTCCAGGAGGAATATTTGTTTTTTTCGATAAAAAACCAACCTTTCATTGAGATAGATGAAAGGATATACAAAACAAGCCCAAAACAAAACAACCCTCATTTCCACTTATAGAAAGAGGCTCTAATACAAAAGAATTATACTAAGTTGAGAATTACCGAAAGAAACATATTAATAGATGCCCAGAGGGATAAGTTAAACCTAAGCACGTCCCAAAGATCTTCTCCAAACTGCTCGACCCCATGTTTGCCTGTAGGCTGTAGCCTTGCACTAGGTCTGTCTGCTGTCTCTAGTCAGTTGGCAGGAAGCATGCCCAACCTTGACCATGCTGACCTCTCTAGTGGGTGTCTGCCACCCCACTACAAGGACAATCCCTCATTCCTAACCTAAGCATAGTCCAACGCATTCTATACTTATAGGATCACTGCACTGACAGTGTGGCATGGCAACAAGCTAAAGCATTAAATTGGACAATTCTCCAGACCTAATAGCTAGTTTAAGAACGAGAACACCATGAGGAAGCAAGAAAACGAGTTGAATCCAATCAAAGAGACCAAGAAAGGAACTTATTATGAAAAACCGTTGATTTTGTTTAAACCAAATCTCGAATAGAAGAACTTTACTGCATTGGATCATAAAATATGTGAAGTGTTTACCAAAAGAGAGCCCACCAAAATCTGAAGAATATTTTCCCGAAAAGACTTGGCAAAACTCCACTGAAGTTGAAAAAATGAGAATATTCTCCCCAGGCTGAATTAGAGAAACAACACTCGCAGAACAAGTGTTGCAAGTCTTCACTATGAGCCAAACATAAAGGGACGTGGAGGGAGAAAGTGTTGTTGAAGCTTTTGTTGAAGGGTGGCAGAACAATTAAGTGATCCAAAAGGCAAGGCTACCTAGTAGCTAGTATATCTGTCGTGAAAAGAAAGTCTACCAATTTCTCTCTAGAATTGGTTCTTGAGCTGGGATGATGTTGGCTTATGTTTTTTTTCCCAGCAATATCTATTCTATATTCTTTTTCTTAATTACAAGAAGTGCTCTCGTTATTGGATTTGCAATTTTCATAATTTATGATAATAGGCATTATTTTACGAGACATTTGCATAAAATAAATATGCATTTTCAAATATAGTAGAAAGCGTGAAATCTTACAAAAATAGCACAGTCCAGATCAAACTCAAATTCGATTATAATATATAATACTATTAAGAAAGAGGTGCTAGTGGTGGCTGTCTCATCTCTTCTTTATGCATATAATACCTATGTTAAAAAAACATTTATTTCACAATTTGAACAACATTTATTTCACAATTTGTTCAGTGACAAATTCAAAAAAGAAAATAGGTAGAGTTGTTATTGGGATACTTGGTTGAGCGTTTCTCTGGATAAGAGCTTTTATGATGACTTGGTTTTTTATGCATCATCCCTTGGTTAGGGAAACATTTACGTAGTGTTCCATTTACAAATTTACATGATGAAATATTGATTATAATAATGTAAATAAAGTTGGTTAACCACTGGGAGAATAATATTAGCGATGTAAATTTACAACCTCATGAACTTGATATACTAGTAAATACTTGAATAGGTTTTTTGCTTCTGAACTTTACCTGTGCAATGGTAAAAAAGCAGACTTCAAAAATGTTGTCGAAATTGCATAATGATGTTCATTTCTGTTATGAATAGTAATATTATCGTGACACATTAATTGATTTTTTGTTTACCTGTGGTTTGACGTACCAACACAGCAAAGTGCCGCCTTTAAGATACTACGAACACGTCTCAAAACAGTGCCTCCGTACTCGTTTGGTGGTGAGCACTTCAAGCAATCATCATCCGGGAACTCCTACTCTGTAATGCATCACATGTCTGGGTTGAATATAAATGAAGATGGTGATGTAAGCCCGGATGCTGGGAACTCTCATGATGGAATTAACTTTGCTGCTAGGCTACAACAATTTGAGCACATGCAGCATCAACATCGCTTACATGAAAAAGAGCAGACACTGTCACGGACCAGTACTTCACCTCCGCTAACAATAACGGTTTGTTGACATAAATTCATTGTTTTCTAATCCCTTTAGCTTTACTAGCATTCTCGTCATTTACGAGCTTTGTTTCAGAGTGAATTTTTCAATTCTATTGAGTGAGGGCTTTTATGGTGATGGTCTGGAAAGGATCGAATATAATTCATACCTTCGCATACTATAAACAAAAGTGAGGTGGTTTCATTAGAAACTGAAACATGTAAAATTGGATTCATACCTTCGCATACTATAAACAAAAGTGAGGTGGTTTCATTAGAAACTGAAACATGTAAAATTGGGTGTCTGTAATGACTCAAGAGATTGACCATGAAATTGTTGACATAGGATACTGCCACTTAAAAGCAAATAGGATACTACTGCTTAAAGTTCTGTCAGTTTTCTTTGTATCTGTAAAATGTTTCAGAACCACCTCTCTATATTAAAGTTGTTTTAAAATTCATATATCACATTAAATAAAAACCACATTTTGCTCTCTTTGATAATTTTACTCTCGAATTTCTTTCCATTCACAATGCTCTTTTCTTTTTGTTTCTCTAACATGCTTAATTTTTTCTTACAATTATTAATCTCCCATTAAATGCAGGGGGTTGAAATCCCAGAAGAAACAAAGCGCCGGCCCCCGGCCCCAACCTCAGCTGCATTAGCAGAGATAAACAGGCCTCCTTCAAGATCAAGGAGAGGGCCAGGGCCATTACAGTTATGATTATATGCTCCATTATATACAGTGGTCTCGGTCATGAATGAGATTTTGTGTAGTTTGTAAAATTGTATATCATAGTAGAGTTTGGTCTAAAAGACTATTTTTTAATTAGCTGTGTGGTTTGGGACGGCTGTTTTATAAAAAAATTGAGATGAGCTCAGTTTTTAGCTGAGCTATTCTTTCCATTTTGTAAAAGGGGACATTTTTACCCATGTGGTTGTGTTATTTTTTTGTTGAAGCCATAGTGGGGAAAAAAGGGGAAAGTACTTAGAAGGGGGTTCAGTTCGGTTTCCTTTTCTCTTTTATTTTTTCTTCCTTCATTCTGCTTGTTCGTCGTCTTGTACAATCTCTGAATAAGTTAAAGCTAATTCATGTACAGACACTTTCTGTGGGTGTTATTATCTTCAAACAATGCTTCTTCCAAGCAGTTGTTAGCTAATGTTGGATCCATATAACAGCAGGGGTAAAATGGTCATTACGTAATTTCTGAAACAGAATTAAGTTTTTTTGTGTGCTATTGCTTGTGCATTTTGATTACCTCATAATGATTTAGTTTGAGGTTACTCTTCTAAGAGAAGAAAATAGGGGGATAAACTTAAATTTCAGAAAACTCTATGCCAACGAGTAACACTTTTTAAAAACCTTCATAAATGTGCCTAGGTAACATTTTGGGTGGTGTTATGATTTCTCACTTTCTTAAATTTAAAGGATTTCAATGTACCTTGGAAGTTTCAATGTATTCAATGTATCTTGGAACCTTACATAAATGTGTCTAGGTTTTATATTTTGTGTTTGAGTTTATTACTTGTTAAAGATAGACGGTGAAAAACAATATTTGTGTAGTGAACTTATGATAATTATAGTTGAGACTTGTTTCTAGTGACGATGTGTTAAAAGAGTATTTTATATTATGTTATTTAATTTAGGGCCAACTACATAGATAGTCCTAACATAAGGTTTATAATCTAGAAATGTCCAAACTTCTCAATTGTTACACAAATGGACATACACGCTGTTTTTTTATTTCACAAAAGTTAGGGCTCAGTTACTAATAGGCCCTTCTATATATTAGACTTTTTCAAATATCATAAAGGGAAAAAACAAAAATGCCTAATCATTTAATTCATTTTCCAATTTTCACAAGCTCCCTAAAATCACTCAATTCTCTCACTTGGAATTTCCTATAGCCATTTTTCGAGGTGCTTTTATATATATATATATATACTTGGTATATATTTATTCATTTTTTGTTTTGTTCTTCTTTTCAGATTATATACCACATATATATTTTTCTTATGTTCGCAAGTATGTTTAATGTAAATATACCGTGTATTACTAAAGTTTGCAAACATAAGTTGCTCTCAGTTATATCATATACACATTTTTGGTTGATTCTAACACTGATGCTACCACATGAAAAAATAAAGCATAACTATGAAAAATGAAATATAGTTTATTGGCGTTCTCATATTAATTGAAGTACAACAATATAAATTTGAAACTTGAAAACAAAATTTGAACGTAAATCTCGTATATATTATACACTATATTTTCTCATACAATGGCAATAATTTATACGTTTGTAGGTGATTCTAACAATGATATACAATGAAAAAATAGGGCACAATTATGAAAAATAAGCACTAAAATACATGTCATTGGTATTCTCGAATTATTTAAAATAAACCTAGTTTATATTTGAAAGTTGAAAAAATAAAATTTGGAAATAAACTCTACTTATTTTTTCTTTATCTAATTTTTCTTTAGAGTTCACTGAAAAAAGAATCTCACTCATCGACATATAGAACCTTTCGTTGGACGAGATTGATTTTCTCCTATCATTTTCGTTTTTTCCAGTGACCGAGATTGATTTTTTCTTCAACGTTGTCGTTGAGGTAGCAATGTCACCATAGACCCGAGCATACATGCCATTGGCGATCATGGATCTACTTGAGTTTTCGGTGTTTTGTGAGCACTACTGCATGGAATAAGCTCATGTTGTCGTTCATCTTTAGAGAGAGATAGAGATGTCGCCAGAGGAGAGCCACGTCACTGCTAGACAAAGACGTTGCCAACATTGCATATGGCTTGCCAAAAAATAATGGGGGATGTTGGGAAAATAATATTAAAGTAGAGAAAGTAAATTACGTCACAATTTTAAAACCAAACAATTCAACCACCAAAAGTTCGTTAATCAGTAAAATAGGGTTTAAGAAAGTATGTAATTTTAGGTCGAGGCACGCTGTAGAATGTTGTCTTTAAATAAGACGTGCCCCTCACTTGTACTGAGTATTTCAACACTCCACTCCTAGGATACAACTCTCTACTAGAAAGCTTGTGTATAGCTAAGCTATCTTACGAATTTCTGCCGACTTGTATGCTCATAAATGGCTATTTTGAAACTGAAGGGTTCTTTTTTTTTTTTTTTTTTTTTTCTTGTAAACAAACGCCTTCTATGTGAATGAGAGTTCTATAAAAAAAAAATGTATTCTCATCTCATAGAGGTAGACCATTAAAAGAGTAAAGAAGGCCTAACCACATTCTACGTAACTTAAAATTTTCCTTAAAAAGGGAGGGAGGAGACTAACTAATAATTTAAAATAAAATAAAGAAAAAATATTTAAATTATCCAAACCAATTTAGGATTTTCCAAAACATATCAATTTATTTTTAAAAGGAAAACAACAAAATGTGAGTACTTTTAGCATGTAATAGGTATAGGTGCCTTTAGGGTTTGAACCTAACTTAGTGAAAATAAGTATCCATTTTAAGGAGCCATAATGAACGGAGTCTTGAACGATTATGTAACTCAGACTTCTACTTACTCCACATATAGAACAATCCAATTTAGAAATTCTAGTTTATTTTATGCTTTAGACGATCATGCACACATATCTCATTTTCATGAGTGTTTTAAAGGAGTAGCCCAAGTCCCTATGTAGTGACTTCACTACGACACCCACATAGGTAAACCTCCAAAGATTGTTTATGATTAATGATCGGCCATAGTTGTCGCAGATCTCAATCAAATAATTTATGTTCCTACCTAACAGTGTAGTAGTGGTAGTATGGGTCGGATCTTGAGGGAACCGTTGATTTCTCAATTAAAGTTAACAGTTCAGAGTAACCAATGGGGGTTTTGACAAAAGGTTTTTGAATACAAGAAAATAAATTGCGGAAAGTAAATTGCAAATTAAAAACCTAGGTTAGGATTTCAAGTTATTCCTAACTTGTGACTTGATCCTAGGCTTATCAAATTAATTCTTATATTTTCTTTCCTTGGCTAACTTACCTAGAAACGCTAGGTAATAGCCCAAATTGTCTAATTAGCTAAATTAACTAAATGAAACACATTCTAATTAACCTGGCTAACCACATTAAGAATTAGGAAATTGCTAAGTGGAACATTCAATCAGAAACGTTGCCTTAAATATTCAAGTTGATTCTCCTCAAGGTTGATAAATCAATATTAATTTTTATTGGCAACAAACTATAAGCCTATCTAACCTTTTGCTACTTTTAGATTAAGATGCAATTATATGTCACGTATTGCAATTAATTTCTACCTACCAATTACATAATCCCGACCAAGTTTGTTAGACAATAATATATAATCGGAAAATATGCAAACACAAAGAAAGAATCAATATCAATATAGAGAATTAGATTAAATGATCTAAAACCTCACAAGTCTTACAAAATTGAAAAAATTACTCTACGCCAAGCTAGAACGAATACCTTAGCCCACAATCATCATCATCGACATCGAGATATCGTATAGATACATAAAGAACTAAGAAAACTGAAGAAAATAGAGAGAAACTAGATAGAATTCTGTGTTAAATCCTAGGTGGCTAAAGCACTATTTATAAAAACGCAATGGCATCGTGACACTAGGATGCAACACTGCGACACTATAGGAAAATCAAGTTCTTGGGTTGGGCGCCATGTACTGTCACAGTCGGGCTTCTCCAACCGTGCGGCACCATGACAGTCACTCGTACATGGTCAGCCTTAAGGGGAACTCAAGCCCCAATCTTCTTTTCTCCATTCTTTTGAAGCTTCGTCGGACCTTAGGCGAGATTCTCTCGTCCTCAACCGAACTGAGCTCATGCGGAACTGAACTCTATTCAGACATACACGTTACCTGTACGTGTACTTCCCTCCATCAAGCGACTCCATCTGACTTGCCTTTAATCTAGGCCAAGTCTTACAGCTCAACCTTGCCTTTGCATGAGGCTAAGGTTATTAGCTTTCTCTCTCCGACTCGGGTCTGCTTGTCAAGAATCATCACAACTACCCCATAGGCATATTTCCAACGTCGGGACTACCCGGACATCCCTCCGTCCGAACATAACGACGCATGAACCCTTTCGTGTCCATGCTAAATCATTTGCCGAGATAAAACGGCATAGCGGGTGCTATATCGAACCTCCGGCCCATGGGAGAAAGCGCAATGTCGGCACACCTGTGTCGTCCGACACTGTTCACGAGATCCCATTCTCAATGGAAGACGCCCGAGACTCTTGTCCCAGAACGCTCGCCAACACCATGACACATGTCTGTGCCATAGGGTAGCTCGCTTAAGCCATCAGGCCAGGGGTGGGTGGAGAGCTGACACCATGCCTCCCCCTTATAGTACATTCTGAGCATTTCTCACCTTGGCACCGATGAACGTTGACAGTGCTACCTCGTCACAAGTTTTGTACAGCGCCCGTCCGAACTCCGATTGACATGAAATTCGACGTGCTTCCATATTCCATCAATATGGTTCTAACTCCAAAGCCGCTCGTCCAAACTCACAACGAACTCCTTCTTTTGAGGAAACGGCCCGAGGCCCATCTGGCCCCCACTGAGCTTGTCACTACCACTGCCAATGGCACTGATGCTTGTATTCTCGCTTGATGCTCGACTTGGCATGCTTGCCCATTTATCTTGGTGTGTTGGATGATGCACCGTCCTCCTCGGTCGCATCATGGCACTTGTCTTGGCCCTCTGTCGTTGCTAGATGTGTCGACACTCCCGTGTCGCCACTTACACTGTCTGCCCCACTTGTTAGCGGGGTCACAATCTACTTACTTCAAGTATGATTGTGACACCATGTCGCAGCGCTGCGACACCAACGGCTTTCTGCGCGTATGTTCACTTCGGAGCGTCGCGATGCCCAAGGGCAGTGCCGCGACGCCTACTGCATCTTCAAGAAGTTGAACTCTCGGGAAAATTGTCATTTTGGCTCTCTCTTTCCCAGTTGATGCGATTGAGCTCTGTTTTGGTCTGTTTTAGCTCCATTTTGACTCTAACACCTAGCTCTACCTCTGAGGTGTTCGATATCTGTAAAATAATGAAATAAACACGGAAAACCAAGGAACGACCTCAAATTAAGTGGAGTAAGATAACACATTTTCAATGCTATTAATTAACACCTTGCATAATACATGCATTGGTTTCGTTCAGAGCTTAACTCTTGATCCTCACATTATGAGCACAACCACCTTAGGAATGAGACAAAAATTGTTTTGCTTACTAGTGCTCTCATAGTCACACTCCAGTTTCGTTGTTACCTTTTGAACCTCTTTCATGGGATCTCTAATCTTTGAGATGTCCATTGTGGTGACTGTATTATGGGCTTTAGTCCCATGCCCCTTGATGATTTAGAATCTTGCTTACACGCTAAGTCTTTTGTGAACGAATTCGCCTTCAAACTTGACAAAATCAAGAGAGGTAACACCATGAGATAATAAATGCTGGATAGAATTATGTCTAATTTTGATATCTTCACAATCTTTCAATTGCATACCAATGATATTCATTTGGGTTACAAATATATCTACTTAATCTATTTACAACAATATGCAATTTCAGACCTAGTGCAATTAGCAAGATACATTAATGAACCATTTATTTGAGAATATTTATGTTGTAAACTGAGTTCTATATTCTTTTTTAACTTCAAATTTGGATCAAAAGAGGTAGATACCAGACTCAAATCAAAATAGCCAGTTTTTCCCAAAAGTTGTTCTACATAATGTGATTGAGTCAACAAAAATTCATTATCTCTTGAAATCAATTTAACACCTAAAATAACATTAGCAGGACAAGAATCTTTCATATAAAAATTATTTGATAAAGACTGTTTGGTTTCATTGACAATTTTCATGCTAGTAACAAAGATAAGGATGTTATCAACATACAAACATAAAATAACACTCACAATTTCCACCATTTTAGTGCATAAACATTTATTAGAGTCGCTAATAACAAAACCATAAGAAATTATGACACTATCAAAATTTTCATGACATTGTGTAGGGGCCTACTTTAAACCGTAAAGGAACTTAACCAGTTTACACACTTTATTTTCTTGGCCTGAGTTTATAAATCTCTCATGTTGTTCCATGTAAATCTCTTCTTCTATTCATCATTTATGAAAGTCGTCTTAATGTTCATATGATGAATTTCTAACTTAAAAATAGAAGCAATGATAATTAAAACTCTAATAGTGGTCATTCTAGCAACGACATAATATGTATAAAAAAAAGTTCACACTTCCTTTTGACTAAACCCTTTGACAACTAATTTGACTTTGAATTTATCTATGGAACCATTAGTTTTAAGTTCTTTTTTTTTCCTAAAATCCATTTACATCTAATGACTTAGCATCCACATAGAAGCTCAGTTAAAACGAAGTGTTATTTGACAAAATTGAATCCATTTCACTATTAATGGCTTCTTTCCAAAAATGTGAATCAACAGATTTCGTTGCTTCTAAATATGTTTTGGGGTCATTTTCAACCAAATATAGATAAAAATCATTCCCAAAACTTTTACTGATTCTGGTTTTTTTTACTCTTTCTTGGTTCAGATTGTTCTAAATTATGAGACACTTCTTTATTATTGGAACTCTCATTGATTTGCTTACTCAAATTATTTTTCATTGGAAAATATTTTTTTAAAAAAAAAACTAGCATCATGAGATTCAATAATGGTATTCTTTGTATAACTAGCTGATGGGATCGAATCTTACAACAGAAGTGTATGATCGTTTTTGTTTCGATTTTGGAAAGATGAAAATTAAAGAAAAAATTAAAAAAAACGAAATATGTTGTAATTAATTAAAGGTTAAGCAAAAATTAAGATTGGGAAGAATTACCTTTGAAGACTATTATTCAATTCTCAAAGTCTTCTCCTCCACGGTTCTTGATCTCCTTCTTCACTGGGAACGATTCAAAAGGGTTTTTCCCTACTATGGGAATCATTTTTGAAAGAGAACAAGGGAATTGAGATTAGGAGAGCAGAGGAAAACTTTTTTCTATCTTTTTCTCAAGATATCACAATTGCAGAGAACCAATGGGAGAAAATAACTCCCTACTGGTATTATACATAGGGGAATCTATAACTCCCCACTACACCACTTTTCCTTCATTAAGGCGAAGTTAATTAATCAAATTAAATTAAATAATAATTAATTTAATTAAATATCTTATATTTAATAAAGATTTGAATCATATTCAAATGCATATCTCTCTCCTAACTTATAGTTTTAATATGAATCTCATTCACAATAACTTTTAACCTATAGCTTAATATGAATCTCATTCATATTAATTTATTATTTAAATCATATTCAAATAAATTAAACCTCCCATATTATACAGTTTAATATGAAAATAACTATATATTATAATGTATCTATATGCACTATGTTAATTATATCATATACAATCAACATATTAGTCCCTTATTGCCTTTTCCGCTTCCTCGACCATCTCTTCTCTTGCTTCTTGCTTTTTTGTACAATTTCTCCTCAAAGTACGTTCAATCTCCGAATCAAAAGGAGAAAGCATAATGTCCTTATCATGGGGCATGTACAAGAGAAGACACCAACCAAGATTAAAACAAAACAAAATAAACCTTAATCTAGAATTTCTCAAATTCTTAAATATTAAACAAAAATCGTTATTTTTTATCCCTAACAACGGCACCAAAAACTTGATGCGAAAGCATAATGTCCTTATCATGGGGCATGTACAAGAGAAGACACCAACCAAGATTAAAACAAAACAAAATAAACCTTAATCTAGAATTTCTCAAATTCTTAAATATTAAACAAAAATCGTTATTTTTTATCCCTAACAACGGCACCAAAAACTTGATGCAGATCACACAAGCACACGTGGTCAAGTTATAATCATAAACAACTTGAAAGGTTGAGTATCATCCTCAAGGATCAAATTCATAGCTTCTGCTTATCTTATCTATCTTATAATCGTGTCAATTTTAGCTAAGGATTGGAAATCGAGTTTGATTGATTTGAATTGTGAAACAAAAGTAAACTTAGAAACAAAGATGAAAATTTCAGAGGTAAAAGCATTCTAGTATATTGATTTAATTAATTAATCCTTTAAATAATGCTTAGGTTTCATGGAATCTCATGCAAATAATATGTTCAAGTCTAGAAACTAGTGTCCAAATTATTTTTTTTAAAAAATAATTCTTTCTCATGCAACTTAAGTGATTACTAATCTCTTGAAACCAATAAGAAAACATGGCATTAAGCAAAGTCATTAGCAACTTTCTTTATTAACTTAACTATTCTCATGATAAATTAACAAAGATTCAATATTAGTTCCGATTAAACATACAATCTCTCAATTATATCTCTAACCTAATATGCCTTGATGACCAATCAACAAGAATATAAGCATGCTAACATTGAAAAACATATTATTACACAACATCCATGAAAATATTAAACAATCAACTCAAGTTCATAATTAAATTCACCAACACCTTAAAACTAAAGAGTTTAGCCACTCATAGCTCTCAAAAAAACTATTTCATATGAGTTTTCAAACATAAAGAGTAAAGAGAAAGAAAGACTTAGGGACACAAAACTATCGAATTGTTTCTCCGTTGTTGAACTACATCAATCTCTTGTCAGTTGGCACCTTGCCAAAAATACAAGAAGTTTCAAATTAGGAAAACTAGCGTCGCAATGCCAGCCGTCATGATTTGGAAAAAATTACATTTATATTATAGTGAGAGTGTAGTGACACTAAGACCAGTGTATTCGGAGCGTAAGGCAGGCACAACGACATTCCATGGGCTTGGGGCAAGCACGTGCACGCGCGCGCGGTGAGTTTTGCGTCAAACTTCTACGCTACGCTGTTGAAGGGCATCGCGACGCTGCAAGGATTTTGAAGCTACTGCCTTTAAGTGTAGCGCTCAGCGTAAAGGTAGGGTAGCGACGCTTCATGTAGGGCCAATTTGATAATTTTCTTTATTTCTTCAATTTTGGTGATCCAATGCTTGTTTTTAATCATTTCTTGCTCCAAATGACTTTTCTACCCTTGTAATGAATATTTCCTACAAAATTAGAGAATTAATGCATAAAAATTACGAACTAGGTAGGATTTAGTTAGGAATTATAGCAGATTATTTGTGCTACCACCTAGCGCCACAATGCTACCCTAGTTTTAGGGTATTTCATCTTTTTCTTCACTTTTTCTTCTGGCTTTAGCTCGATTTGGTTCTTTTGGTCTCCCAACATTTATTTTCTTGTAAAATCCCTGAAAAGCACTAGTGATAGCACCCAAAATGTATTATCTTAGTGCCTCTAATCTAGCTTGCTTATGAAGTTTAATGTATTTATATATCCTTATTTGTAGGATCTCGAGCAAACCATGCATTTCAAAGTGCTACATGTAGTTTATTTAATTGGGAGTAATTAAGAATGTTTCTGATCATCCGGACTTTAAAGGAGATCAGAATGACTAAAATGCCCCTAAGAGAGCGTTAGGTGTTAACATGGTGCCATGAGCGACACCAGTTCTCGTGAGAGAAAAACCGAGAGCACCACAACGCTCTAGATATTGATGGACTGAGGCCCACATTGAAGCGCCACAGCGTCTGCCAAGCCCTGCATGTGGCACTTTGACTTTGAGGACAGAGCGTCGCGACGCTGTCCCCTAATGTCGCGGTGCTAGTGTCTTTTTTTCTTTTTTTATAAATTCTTCTTTTCAAATTTTAGGGAAAAGGGAGAGGGGAGTTAGGCGATTTTGAAAGTTCTAAGCTTGGTTTTCACCATTCTTGGCCAAAATCCATGTGATTACTTTGGATTTTGACTTGTAATTGAAGATTTTGGCATCAGGATTCAAGTTTTGATGAACGGTTGAAGGACCAAACGTCGATTTTGAGGTTTGTTGAGCATTTTTCTATGGTTTAAGAAGATTTTGATATATGTTATTGGGATTTTTTGTTTCTTCTTGTTTTCTACTCCTCGTTTGAATATCTAGGATGAATATATTTGTAGATTTAATTGAAAACTAAATCACTAATAATTATATATTAGTTCACCCATGCTATGCATGTTTTAAGTGTCCGTAATTGCATCTAAAGCATACTTAATTTGAGTAGAAATTGGTTTTAGTTATAGCTATGGTTCGATTGCTAGGATTCTAGGATCACCCTGTAGCGAAAGATAACAAAACCTAAGGATTGGAAATACGTTAGGTTAGATTTGACCAATTTAACTTAATGTCCTAATCAATCCAAGAGCTTAATGAGATTAATTAATTTAGGAATCGACATCGTGTTGGTTTTTCCTACGGAGTTTGTTTGAATTTTCGTACATTTGATTAGGCTTGAGAAGTAGACAACCCATAAATATTTGCATGATAAATCTAATTTAGGAATCGACATCGTGTTGGTTTTTCCTACGGAGTTTGTTTGAATTTTCGTACATTTGATTAGGCTTGAGAAGTAGACAACCCATAAATAATTGCATGATAAATCAATGAATTCATCCATAGATATCCCCATGGTCCTAATCGATGAAGGTAATCTTGTGTTTCGTTCTCTCTCTCTCTCTCAATCTATCTTACTTTATGCACTTTATTTTTCTACATTTGGTTTTCCTGTCAACCAAACCCCCCTCCCTTTCATTGCTTTCGATAGACCAATTTAGCTTAGAGAAGTTCTATCTTAGGCTCCCTGTGGTTTGACTCCGTTCTTTCCATTGTTACTACTTGTTAGTTGAAATTCTTGATCGGTAAATTATAAATATTATTTCATTTGGATTAGAAGGTTTATGACTGATACGTGCAAGTGCACGTGTGATAGCACCTAAAATGTGCTATTATAATGTTTCTAATCTTGCCAATTGATGATAATTAATGTACTTAAATGTGTTATTTTGTAGGTATCGAACACTTTAGAGGTAGAATGGAACGTTAGAAAGAAAAGAGAGCTGAAATGGACCAATTTGGAGTCCTAACGAAGCAATTAGGCAAAAAACAGCCAAAATTACGAAATTGCCACTACAGCACCGTGACGCTCACTACAAGAAAGTTGACTATTTTCGAAGGTCAGAACCTTAAAAAAAACCTTTAATAAACCTTCGATACATTTTTTTTCAAAGGTTATCTCAACCTTTGAAAAGCGTCGAAATAGATCCCGTCGAAAAAACTTTTTCAAATGTTTAGCTAACCTTCGATAATTATTACTTTTCAAAAGGTTTATCAACCTTCAAACATTATTATTTTTCAAAGGTCATATATCTTCGATAATTGGTATATTTCAAAGGTTTGTCAAATGGTCTTTTTCGAAGATTTTCATTATTTTTAGAGGCTTATAATGTTATTTTAAAAAAATTTAAAACCTTCATAAAAACTTATTTATCAACAATTGTATATCCTTCGAAAGTTCTCTCACAAAGCCTTTTACATTTATTGACAAATCTCGGAAGGTTGTTCTTACTAATCCATCTACATGTAGTACCTTGAATTACAAGTATAAGAAATAGAATAGAAAAATAGGCAATAACATGGATGAAAGTAAACTTATATGTCTTAAAAGTACACAAAAAGACTATCGAAATTCTATAACATCAAACTACAGTCGATCAACTAGAAACAAATTTTTTACGCATCTCTGCCATCATTTTCTTAAATCTATCTTCAAAATGATTTTCTAATTTGCTCATTTGATGCTTAAGTGCTTCTATCTCAACTTTTCTTTGTTGTTCAGATTCTTGAAGACGTTGTTCAGACTTATTAAGGCGACGCTCAAGATCGCGTATGTTAGACGATGATCCAAACAACTCAGAAGGAGTAACACCTACTCCATAACCACGAACACATCCGTGTTTCTCCGGTCCACATACTCGTACAAAAATCTCATCCTCGTTCATTTCAAGTGTACCATGGATCACTTGAGAAACATATGATTTAAGCTCCGACTACAAATACAAATTCACATTTTATATTCAAACTAACACATATATAAGTTCAAGTGTTTACAACAAAAACATGTCACTTCATGAAAATCTACTCATCATCTTACAACATCAAGGTCTCCTATATCATTTATCATCTAATATACTCTATCATTCAAATTAGTATAACAATTTGCACTCAATTACAACAAAATAAATATTGATGGCTTAACATAATCTATTAACTCCAACACAACTCTTGACTGTTAATGGGTGTAAATTTTGTTGCATAATATAATTTAACAAAGAATTTATTTGTAAAAACTTAAATAAAATCCTAAAGCTAATTTGCTCTATGCTTCTCTTTTTCTCACCATAGTAACAACTAAGTATGGTTAGATATTTCCAAATTAGAAGATTCTAAAGCAAACCCAACAGCTATACACTAGATAAGTCCTATCCAAATTCAAATCCAAACACACATTAATGAGACTTCTTCAAATCAATCCTTTCCAGAGCAACAAAGATGATAAATTAATGGTCTTAACTCAAAATCTAACCAATAACATCATATATATCCATAATTTTGTACTTACCATTTTCTCTTGTGTAGTTTCATTCACACCCAATCCATTATTACTCAAGTGAGTTGGCTCCCAAATTCTAATTCGACTAGGTTCTTCATTAGTGTCTCGAACCTATTTAAGTAAAAAATATTATATATTAGATAATTTGACTAAATTAAAAGAAGTTTATATAATTTTTCATTTAATTACCTCCTTTTCAACTCTTTGTTGTATATTTTGTGAACCACATGTGTGATATACATTCAATTTGGAACGGTTCTTTTGGTTTCTTTCACACATCTCCTATATTTCAAAAGTAGAGTATGAGCATCAATAAAAATTAAATCAATAAGTACAACTATTTTATGTAAAAAAAAAAAAGATATTAGAATACAACTTGATATTCAGTTGACTTCCATAACTTTGCAAGATATTCTGCATCTTCTTTCGTAATTTCTGGTAGAATATTTGCTAAAACTTCTGCAACTGTATCATATTTGTATAACCAATTTTTTTTAAAATATCTCTCCAATTATTATAAGATCAGTGAATTTGAAGCAATACTGAAGCCTCGTGACATTCAACTTTAAATCGTTCCTGCAAAGAAAATGGTAGTAGTAGTATAATTATGTAAGGAGTAAATTAAAGAAAAAAAATTATTGTTTTTTCACATACCAATATAAGCTCAATAGTTTTAATTTTTATTTTTTTATTGTTGTATCAATATCTCTCCAACTTTTCACTTGTAAAGGAGTAAAGTTGACTTGTCTAGCTAAGATAGTGCATTAACTTTTAAAGATATCAGCATTATCTCCAACGGGTCGTTTCTTCCTCCATGATACTTCAAATCTAATCCCATGAGGTAGTTTAACTAGTTTTAGATTGCGTGTGGGACTATGTACTTTTCTTTCTCTAGAAGAAGATTCTAAAGTAAAAAGGAAGAAGAGAAAGTAAGTTAGTACCAAATCAAACATAAATAATATATATATTATAAAAAAATGTTACCTCTATTAAGAAACTTTTCATGACTAGTAGTTGATCCAATTTCTCCCGTAAATGATGATGAAGCTACTAAACCAACTTTTGCTTTAGATTTCGTTGAAGATTGTTGATCATCAACTATTTGATTAGATGTAGATGCAATTGTAGTATTCTCGCGACTATCTATACTATTATTGTTGTTGAATCTTGTTCTTATTTTTTTCATCCTTTACACAAATAGTAAACTTATTGGAAAAAGAAAGCTAGATAAATAACATAATAAGAATTAAGTATTAGTTTAAGAAAGCTAGATAAAGTTTAAAAAAGAGATTACCTAACATAAACGACAAAAAAAAAAAAAAAAAAAGAATTAAATTCCTCTATCGTCGTCTTCTTCGTCATCTTCTTCTTGACAATCTTCATCTATGATCAAAGGGATATTGTAATAATATCTTGGATCAACTTTCAACACAAAATACCAAATCGGGTTTCTTCTATCTTCAAGGTAAACAACTTGTTCAGATTGGCATGCTAATACAAATGGCTCATTTGTAGCCAATGTGTACATCATATTCACACTAGTTAATCCATGATCGTCAATTCTAATTCCTTTACCGAGACTATTGATATTCCACCATTTACATTTAAACAAAACTACTTTATTTCCACCCATATATTGCAATTCAATAATATCATGCAATACACCAAAATACTCTTGATCATTGGTTTCTCTCACTACTATCCCACTATTTTGTGATTTTCTTAAATCATCACCATCCTTGATACGAAATCTAAATCCATTAATAATATATCCTTTGTAGCATGTTACTTCTTGTGATGGATCTCGAGATAAATCTAATAACTGTTTGTCAACTCGGTTGCTTCCATCAATATATAATTTAGTAACCTACGAAGAAAAATCTATCATATTTAAGAATGAATAGAAATTGTATAGATAAATAAATATAGTAACTATTATCTTTTCTCACTTACATGATCTTCAAACCATTCTTCAAACTCTTTATCATGCTTTCTTTGTGCATTTCTAGGATCAAGATGTTGCAATCCTTGTATGTGCTCACTAAAAGAAATTAAAAAGTTACTTAATATTCTATTTTTAAATATTTTTAAAAATTATAAACGAGAGAACTTTACCTACCTAATATGGGAGACTGGTTTAAAGATGGATATTCCTTTATAAGGACTATGATACTTATCTTAATTTCTTCTCTTTTAGTTGAACTTAGTTTCTAAGGTGTGAAAATATCTAGTGCAAAACATTACACATTCATTGCTGATATAACCTTCTGCAATAGAACCTTCAAAGCTCGATTGCATACATAAGCTTTTAACTTACTTAGATGCTTTTCAAATGGGTACATCCACCTACTGAACTGGTCCACCAACTCTAACCTCATTTGGTAAATGGATTAATAAATGCACCATTATATCAAAAAATGATGGAGGAAACATCATTTCCATTTTACAAAGAAGTTATGTTATTTCAACTTCAAGAAAATTTATATCGTTCACTTTAACTACTTTTGAACATAAGATCTTAAAAAAGTTGCTCAATTTAATCAATACATCTCGAACTTCCTTTTTCATCAATCCTTGAAGTGCATATGGAAGCAAATATTCCATAATAATATGATAGTCATGACTTTTAAGACCAAATAATTTTCTCCCTTTTAGATCGACACACCTTCCAAGAGTAGAAGAAAATCCATCTGGAACTTTTAATTTCTTCAAATACTCACAAATTGCATTGCTCTCATCTAATGACATTGTACAACATGAAGCTGGTAGGTATAATTTGTTTTCTTTTTGTATTGGATGCGATTCCTTTCTTAAGTCGATTATGTTGCACAAACGGACGACCAGCTGCACGAATCGACGGTTGGCTGCTGCACGAACAAACGACCGGCTACTCCATGGACAGATTTGCTGCAAAACGGCGCTGGAGGCTTCACTTGGGAGTCAGACACGAGAGAGAGGGAGCAATTTAGGGAGCTTAGGGCTTTTCTTTCTTTTGTTCAAAATAATATAATATTTTATTATTTTTTAATTGACATTTTTTAATATTTAACTAAAAACGTGCTATGGTCTATAATTAAATCCCATTTATGGAATTTACCATGGACATTTAACAACCTTCCAATTTTCTAGCATGACTTTTGGAGAAAATTAGGCAATTTGTTGTCATTTTTTTCAAGATAATGTAGTGTATAAAATATTACATATTTTGATAAAAACTTATTGAACATGAATTTTTAATTTGTTAATTAATTATTATATATACTTAACAACTTCAATAAAAAAAAAAAATTCAAAAATTTTCAATAAGCTTCGATAAAAGCAGCTATTTTAAAAAGTTTTAGTTACCTTCGATAAAGAGCGATAAATATAATATATTTTTTCAAATATTTTCAACTTTGATACACATAATATATTTTTCAAAGGTTTTCAATAAGCTTCGATAAAAAGTAGATATTTTTTGAAGATCTTTTAAAGAGCTTCGATGAAGGATAATATATTTTTCAAAGATTTTTAATGTCCTTTGATAAATATAATATCTTTTCAAAGCTTTTCAATAACCTTCGATAAAGACTAGATAAGCTTCGATAAAAAGTAGATATTTTTCTAAGGTTTTTTAAAGACCTTCGATGAAGGATAATATATTTTTCAAAGATTTTTAATGTTCTTTGATATATATAATATCTTTTTCGAAGGTTTTTAATAACCTTTGATAAATAGTATATAATTTTCAAAGGTTTTTAATATCCTTTGATAAATATAATATCTTTTTCAAACGGTTTTCAATAACCTTTGTTAAAGAGTAAATATTTTTCAAAGGCTTTTAAATCTCCTCGATTAATATAACATTTTTGAAAGGTTTTTTTATAACCTTGGATAAAACATGGTCAAAATAGGCCAACTTTTTTGTAGTGGCTGTCTCGTAGTATAAAAACTACTCTTTGATTTTTAGGCCATATATTTTGATTTGGGTGGCTGTTTTGAGCATATGACTACTCATTTTCTTCGTTTTTTCGTGCTCTATCCATCTGCAGCAATAGATTTGAGAGTTCATTTAATATTCTTTCTGTAAAAACTACTCTTTGATTTTTAGGCCATATTTTGATTTGGGTGGCTGTTTTGAGCATATGACTACTCATTTTCTTCGTTTTTTCGTGCTCTATCCATCTGCAGCAATAGATTTGAGAGTTCATTTAATATTCTTTCTGTAATCAAGTCAAATAATGTCAGAAATGTCGATTATGGGCTAAGATAATCGTTTCTAGCTTGGGTTTTAGGATCTTTTCCCTATTTCAATGTATTTGTGAGTTTTTGAACTTAGTTTCATATTGTATTGCTGGATTCAATTCTATTTTTATGAGACTACGATCATATTATCGTACGCTTGTGGATGTATGGTTATTGCTTTGAATTAATTTACGAATTGTGACACTTGTTGTATGTTAATTCGTAGGAAGCGACTAGTTAGATTGGCTTGCGAATCAATTTAGATTACTATTGATCCAATCAACTTAGAATTGAACCATACGAACATTTAATTAGGCGCTTGAAAGTTAAATGTTCACCCTAACGTTCCTTAGATCTTAATGCAATTAGAATAACTTGATTTGCATACTTTTCATCTAATCAATTTGGACTAGTTAGTTGTTTAGAACAATTTAATTAGCTTTTCTATGCAAGTAATTAATAGATTTCGGTAATGAGAAATCGATGAACAAATATTTTGAATAGGAAAATTCCGTTACAACCCAGGCTAGACTTTCTCATCTTAATTTTTAAACCTTACTTTTTGCTTTTCTTTTATGCAATTTATTTTTCCTTGCATCAAATCACTTCAAACCCCCCTTCAGTTACCTTGGGCTGTTAACAGTTCATTTGAAAAAATATGTGGGCTCCCTGTGTTCGACTCGACCTTGCCACTACTATAATTTTAGTGAGTACGATATAATTATTTGGTCTGAAATTGGGCGACGAATTTCGCCTGATCAACATGTCAAGTAATAATATAGTTAGAACGACTTTGTTCGAGTATCGTTATGAGGGGATTAGATTGATTAATCTTTTAACTCTTCAGAGATCGTTCCAATTTTATTTAGGGGACCGAATTGTAAGGACACTTAGGATAAACTAATATAAGAATGCAAATAAAAGTGATCGAGATATGAAAATTATCAACTAAGAGACGTTTTAGGGAATAGAATTCATCAAAGGTATTACTAAACACAATTGCTTGATTCTTGAAGTAATTAACATACAACTAGATCTAGAAGTCTTTTATCTAGATTGAATATTTGGAAAACAATCTTTCTTTTTTCTTAAACCTTAATTACTAATCACTTGAAACTAGATGATTACGCAAAGCATTGAGAACCTTTATTAATAATCTCTACCGGGTTCGACTACTTTCTGTGTTTTCAAACGATGGTCTAACATGCATGATCTAATCTAAAACTCACTTGTAGCAAGATTATAAATCAATATTAAATCATTCAAACATTGATCAAACTTCAAAGCCTTAAGAATGGTCATACTAGAAAGCATAAATGTAAATTATCACTCAAGAAGCAAAGTAGTCAACAATTTAAACCTAAGAATTCATCTACCCCTAAAACTATGAGAAATTTAGCCTAACATGGCATCCATAGACAAAATCCAGATTAAAACAACAAAATACAACAAATAAACCAAGATAAGAATTGAAGAGAAGTTATATGGCTTCCAAGCTCGTCTCTGGGATGAATTTGGTCTTTCAACGATTCTTGATCCTTCTGACATCATAGAATCTTCATACTTTGCTCTAAGCTCTCTCTAGGTCTTATATACTCCAAAATCTGATAATTAGGGCTGTTGAGGACCTCCCATTTTATTGGAATTTCCCAAAGTACAAAGTTTTCAAATAAGGAAAGTTGGAGCTTCTTAGGCTGTAAGTGCTGCCATCCTAGAGCGCTGCGGCGCTGTGCATCATGAAAAGTTACCCCCCAGCGTCGTGCCGCAGTGTCATACAAGCACTGCGACGCTCCCTGCCTAGGGATGTGGTGCTTCCAATAGCGTCGCGATGCTCTCGACCATGCCAAATATTGGTGCTCTCGAGTTTTAGCACCGAGGCAGTGTTACCTTAGTGCTGTGGCGCTACCCTATTTTAGGATTTTTTTTCTCTTTTTCTTCACTATTTCTCCTGATTTTGGCTCGGTTTGGTTCTTTTGGCTTCCATAACTTATTTTTTTTTTATTAATACCTGAAAGCCACTAGCAAACAACATTAAATATAATAAAAATATCTCTAAATAAGAGGCAAGTAACACAAAATTTAGGTGTGTTTCAACGACTCTTTTCGGCCTCGATCAAATTGACGTCGTTGTCGAGGAGCCAATTAATTTCTCTTTATTAAAGTTGTCTTGTTAACTTTAAAAAACCCCCCAAAAAGATTTTCCTTTTTCTTTGTCTACGTCTACTTGTTTGTATCATGGTAGATGAAGATCGATGCATCTATTACGCACTTCTTGCGAGGTAAGCCTCTCTTGGGACGAAGAAGATGTGAGAGAAATTCTTGAGCTTCGAAGTTGTTTATCTAAGCTAATTTCTCTTATTCAAGATTTTTTTGCTAGGCGATTGCATGATGTAGATGTGTGCCGAGTTTGTTCACTTCAGAGTCATCGATCTTAAGCATTTGCTCAGCTGCAGCGTACCTTCATGCACAGTGTATGTCCCCCTTGGGAGTTGCCTAGCCTTACCTCAATGTCGACGCATTCTCCGTCTGTTGACTCAGGTATGTCTCTAGAGGAATTGGTTATGGAGCTCTTTAACAACTCTTATGAGTGTTCGCAGGAACTCCGCCATAGGCAATAAGAGTTTTTGAGCTTCCATCAGGATAATCTCTATTTCGGATCTAAGGCTAGAGCTGACCTTCAGAGCTTGAGTGACCTTGTCGCTCAAATTGCTAAATTAGTTGAGAGGAAAGATGAGCCCTTATTGCAGCCACCCTTTCATACTACCGAGTTGAGCAGTAGTGAGGTAATCGACATTGACCTTCAGAGCTTGAGTGACCTTGTCGCGTAAATTGCTAAATTAGTTGAGAGGCAAGATGAGCCTTTATTCCGGCCAAGGTATTTTGTTGTAAGTTATAGTTTTTGAACTTCCTAATCGTTCTTCTCAGTGTCAGCAGGAATCTCTTAAGTCTCACCTAAAGACCCAAAGCCCTCTTCAAGTGGTGGATGACTAAGTCACCCAGATTGTAGATTTCGTGGCAATACTAGAGAGCCGACTAGAGCCACCCATCGTCTATACCATTGAGGGCGACTTCCATGAGGAGTTTTGTTGGTCAAGCGATGATGATGATGCATATCCCCTCCTATGCCAAGAACAAGTATGTGAGGTTAAGTATAAGCCCAAGCTTCATCTCAAGGAGTCCCAGGTAATAGAGTTAGAGGTTGCAAAGCCTCGTTATGGTCTTCCATTTGGCATCTCTTTTTTATTTTTTAATATTGCTCATCTCATCCTCATGAGTCCATTGAGTCTTTAATTTTAGTTGAGTCAGTTGAGTCTACATTTTATTTTCTAAAAACGAAAAAAGTCAAAAATATTTGTCTCTAGAGCCCTTGAATGCTTCAAAAGCTCACTTCTCTTAAGCAACTTCGTGAATTCAAGGAAGAAATGGCCTGAGAAATATGGGAATTTTTACGTACCCTGATAGGAAAACACGATCGAGCAATCGACCTTAAAAATTTGTGCTTCTTAGAGGCAACCATGTGTTGAACTGTATTTCTTTCTTTTATTGCTTTCCTAGCTTAGCTTATTATTTTTCTTTGGTAGGTTCTTCCTCGACCCTAGAAGAGAAAGAAGATCATTTAAAGCGGTGAGCCCTTTCACCACACCTCTAAGACGTAAGCACGAAAACACTTTCAGGGGAGGTTTTTTGTTCCCTTTTCTTTTATTTTCACTAAGTTTAGATTAGAGATACATTGGGGACAATGTATTATTTTAGGTTGGGGGTGGGGGTTTATATAAGCATGTATGGCAAGTCCTTGAGCACCCTAAGCTCGGACTTTGTGGTTGATCTGATGATATGATAATTAAGTTGCTTGTAATATGATCATGAAATTCTGTAATAGGCTTTAGAGAACCTCTATTTATTTTGTTTAAAATCATGAGTATGTATGCATGATTTTAGGTCAAATTAAAAAAAGAAAAAACTTCTTGATTCCCTAGAATCTTTGAGCACATAGCCATCTTATTTAGGGTTTTGAAGGCTTAAGATTGGGTTATTTGACTTGTATGCTTGTTGTCACCTTGAAAGGCCTAGGTTCTAGATGCTAAGGTATTCAAAGCTCAACTTAGTAATGCATGCTTAGGTTTTTGCCACTCTTGTTATGTAGAGTAAAAGCCTAATGTAAAGTAAGTAAAAGAAAGTTTATAAAAGGCAAGTATGTTGTGGAGTAAAGGAAAGTTTGTATGATATATTTGAAGAGAATTACTCCTTTTTCTTAGGGGTATGATTAACCTGGGGCGACTATGACACTTGTAGTTTCCTTTTGAGCTAAAGTATCCCTAAGGAATGAGTAAGGTGAAACGCACCTAAATTGTGCATTAATTACTCTTTATTTAGAAGTAATTTTGGTAGATTTAATGTGTTTGCTAGTGAATTTCAGGTTATAACAAAGAAAAATGAGTTTTGAAAGCAATGAAATCAAACCGAGTCAAAATTGGACAAGAATAGCTCAAAAACCCTTGAAAAACAGCGCAGTGTAGAGCAAGAGCATTGCTACGCTCCCCTTTCACGGTCAAGACTCGAGATCACCTTATTTTTACACACTCGAGAGCGTAACTATGCTCCTAGAGAGCGTAACGACGATGGGGTAGCGTAACTACACTAATACACAGCGCAACGCTACACTATGGTGAAATTAGACCAGCGTCGCGACGCTAGCTTTCCTTTTACAATTTGGAGATATTTTAGGAAATCTTTTCCTATATATTGGGGAGGTCTTTGGAAACTCTAATAATGAAATAGCAGAGCCTCAAAGTGAGATTTTGACATAAAAAGAAGGACATTGATTAGAGAAGAGTTGGAAACCGTTCGAGATCCCGTGGTGTCAGCCAAGCAGAGATCGAAGGAGTTCAATGACGAGGAGCGATTCGAGAGATCTTCTTCCTAAGTTTTCTTTTCTCTTCTCTTATGCTTCCAAATTTGTATGACAATATGTATTTGAGGGCTATGTATGGCTAAACTCATAGTTTGAGGTTGTTGTATGTCTAATTGGATTTACAATATTGAACCTTTAATCGATCTTTCATGAAAATAGCTAGATTGTTTAAAGAAGTTGTTGACGATTGTTCTTAATGCTATGTTTCTTAACTTGATTTCATGTAAATAGTCATAGGTTGCATAAGAAATGGTTGTTTTTTTAAAGAAAATAATTCAGATTTTAGTTTTTAGACTTAAACATATCTTCAAAGTTGAAGAAGCGCAACGCGTGAACGTTCTTGAAGTTGAAGTCTTGGAAGTTGAAGTCTTGGAAGAACATTTGTATCTTCAAAGGACTTGTATCTTCAAAGGAGTGTTTAGCTTCAAGGGTTTATGAAGTCTTCTTATTGTTGGGAGAATTCTCTCTATAACTTTTCTCGAGTCTAAAATTTTTTAACACTTCAAATGAAGGAAAACTCCTCTATTTAAAATTTTTTCATATGAGTTTGTGGGCTTGGGTTTAACTCTTGAGCCCAACTAATTGGATTTGGGGCTGATTGCCTGGGTCAAATTAAGCTTAATTATTATTATTTTTTTGTCTGAATTAAACATATGCCTGAATATTGGACCAAATTAGTTTGTTTGGTCCAACAGTCATGACAAAAATAGGTGGCATTCTCGAGATCTATCATCCTTTGTCTTCAATTTCAACTTGGGATACATGTCAACTTTTAGTTTAGTCCCAAATTTGATAATTTGTAATTTTTGATTAATTTGAGAAATGACATGGCGATTTGTGATTGGTCTCATTCAACCTAAGCATTTGAACTATTTTATTATTCTATTACTCAAAATTGAGTGAAAATTAAATAAATATACATTATTTTCTAATCACAATTATTTATTGGAGTTATGGATAGAGATTTTGAGGACCCTAAATCTCATCCCCACAAAAAAAAAACAATAAGATTGTGGTTCAATAATGTTATACAATTTAGTTTGAGATAAGGTAGGGTTTTTGAAAGATCAGAAAATCTAAATCCCCCTACAAAATCTAACTATTTAAATTGTCACTATTCAAATATTGTCTAATATAATTAATAAATAAAAATATATTTTGAATTACCTAATATTCGAGGAATTCTTAAAAATAGAAAAATAAGGGAAACTATTTAAACAAAATAGAAAAATCTTTAAATAGTTGTGATAAACGCCGGTAGAAGTCTATCAGGGTTTATCAGTGATAGAAATGATGAAGTCTATCACTGATAGATGCTAATAGAAGGTTATCAATGTGTATCGGTGTTTTTTTTGCTATTTTCTGTAAATAGTTTGACATTTTTTTTATCTGTGAAAATTTTTCAATATATCATAATAACCATCCATTAATGGCAGCTAAAGGAAAATAAAATATTTTTCGCCTAAGCCCTTTTTAGATAGTTTAGATTAGATCAATTTATAATCATGTAATAGTAGTTAAGAGACTTGTGTGTGGTCAAGTCAAACATACCTCAATGGTTGATTATTCATATGTAGGTAATATACTGCTCCATCTACGCTTGCATATAATATAATAATTGTTTTGGTATACAAAATTCATAATAAAATAAATATATAAAGAAAAATATTGAGTAGACATCAACCATAATGATAGGGAGTCCTTAACTCGCGTTATGCTGCCGTTATATAGTTTAGAATTGATAAGAAAATGCATAGGATGACCAAAACGGAATACCTAATTAGAAAAATAGTCATTTTGTGAATTGTTTGATTCATGACCAAAAACATGATATGGAGGGTCCAATATCTCTAACTACTTTTCCAATTTTGCCCCCTCTAAATTCAATGCTTCGCCCACAATTTCAAAAACATGATGTGTTTATCGCCCACAAATTAAAAAAACACTCAATTTCTTCTTCTTTGCCCAGCAACAAGCCCCCCCCCCCCCAACCACACACCTTCTCACTCTACCCATACAAGAAGGAGAAGCGCCACTCGCCGTCTCCACAAGCACTGCACTGCCTCCGCAGTCCAGCGTCGCCACCCGCCAACAACGTCCATACAATAGGTTCTCGCATCACTTGGAAGTCACTGCCATTGTGGTACTAGACAAGAAAGTTCTATCCTCATCGAATGTCAAAGCAATGAATAAAAGGTACAAGAGGAAGAGACCGAAGAAAAACTTCCTTCAACAGGTGCAAAAGAATCAGAACTTCAAAAACCAGCGAAAGATGAAGAAGAAGAGGAAGGAGATGCTGAAGGAAATGTACCGGAGGAGAAAGTGAAAGAAGAAGAGAAGAGGAAGAGTAAGAAGAGTAAGACAAAAACGAAGGAGGGACATGAAAATATTGGTGATGGTGGTTGATAGCACCATAAACGACTATTTTTTCTATCTTAATTCGGGTTCGTTCGTGAATTTTACATGTTTATTATGCTATTTTGTAGGTTTTGAGTACCTAAGAGGTATAATGGACCATTAGAGTCAAAATGGGACAAAAACGAACCAAAACAGAGCTCCGTAGCATCAACTGTGAAGAAAGAGAGAAAATTACAAAAATACCCCAGGGGCCAGTGTAGAGCAGAGCATAGCTACACTGTGATTTATGCTATGAGCGTAATGCGGAGCGTAGCTACACTCGAGGCTTACGCTGTGGCAACGCCGAGACGCTCCTTTAGAGCGCAACGACGCTCCCCCTCGATATAAATTTGTTTTTAGCTATTTTAGGTCATAAGAAGCCTGATTTTGATGATTCCAACTGCGGTTTCTTTGTATTTTCTTCCTCCCAGCATCTATCTTCTTTTTATTTTCTTTTATTTGCATTTTGAACCTCATCTTGGCACATTATGAGTGGCTAAGGTAATCTTGGTTGGGAGACATGTATTTTAATTTCTATGATGTATGCTTGCTGATATTCCTCTGTTCTTGAATGATATTATAATTTCTATGCTTGGAATTCATGAATTTTTTTACCAACTCTCATTTATTCTTTGATTGCTAGAGATTAAAATTGCTCTAATGTAGTTTTAATCTCAGGGGGAAAGCGCTAAAACATGCTTGTATGTGAATTAGATTGTTTAGAATAGTCTTTTCACAATCATTGCAATGATTAGTTAATTTCAGGAACGAATCGATTAATAACTTAAGGCTATTCGGGTTATTAAATCAACTTAGCTAGATTACCTTTCTTAGTGGAGGTGTTTAATTAATATGGACGCTATTGAACCCAATTAGTTGAGCATTTAGGGTGATTAAGGAATTAATCATCACATTAGAGCATGTAATTTTAGTCTTCTATGTTGCTTGAGCTAAGATTAAAATAAGTAAGCATTGCATAATTTAGAAATTCTATGATCAACCAAATGAATGGGTGAATTCCAAATCCCTAGGCTAGGCTTTTTAATCAATAATTTAATTTTCTTCTCAATTTTGCGTTTACATTCATCGAAATTAAAAACAAAATATCAACAAACCCCTCCATGTTACCATTCAAATTCATCAATTAACTTAAACGTCTCAAGATTTCCTGTGAAGACGATCCAATCTTGTCACTTATGCTACGTTATAATATAGGCAGTATAGATTGGAGTTATAGCATATAGCGCCAATAAAATCCTTCTCTATCGGTGGTAAGGGAGAGGGTAGTGTGGAAGTGCAAGTGGAGAAGTTAAATTTTAAAAATAATTATTGTTTATAACTTATTTAGATTAATTTGAAATTTGAGTGTGTTTTAATGGTTAAGGTATTGTTTAGATTATAAATAAATTATACCATTACATTTTTTGTGAGACATACTATTACATTGTTTGTATGAATATTATTATTATTCCTTTGCCAAAAAATAACATTATTATTATAAGTTACCTTTCTTAATTATACTATTTATATATATATATATATATATATATATAGATATATATATATATAATAAACAAAAAGATGAAAAACAATTATTTAGAATCTTGTTTGATAATTATTTGTTTTTTAGTTATTAAAAATTAAGTTTATAAATACTAACTTCAGAATGTATGAGGACATTCTTTTTTAGCAAGAATATAAAGACATTCTTGACATCTCAAAAACGGACCCTTTAGTTTATGGTAAAAAGAGAAACATACTCCATTTTATTTAAAAAATATAATTCAATATTAATTAGGTAAATAATAAAAAAAAAATTATTTTGACCAAGCCATAAGAATGGAATTAAAATAATTAAATTAAAACAAAATACTAATTACAACGATTAAAACGACAATTCAACTTGTTCTAAAAAGTAAAAGGATAATTTAACAATTATTATTACTTGGCACTAGTAAATCAAATGTAAAATTTGTACTAAACATGAAATTGTAGGTAAAAATTACATAGAAAAATAATATATAACACATGGCTAGTAAATCAATCAATGCAACAACATCTCATTTTTATAAAAGAAAAAAGAAAAACAAAATAGGGACTTTATTTTTTAAAAAAAAAAATGATAAAAAAATGATGATAAAACCCCAAAGAAAAAAAAGATGAAAGATAGTGGAAGAAGTTGCAATACTTTGTCAGAGAACAGAACGGGAAAAAAAAAATATCCAAATTCTGGCAAATTATATGCACATTCCTCTTGAAATCCGCCGGCGGACGATCAAACTCAGGCGCCAGCGACGGAGAGTCCCGTCGACATCATCACCTTGAACTCCTCAAAGCTAATCATTCCGTCGCCGTTCCTATCGACGCCGCTGATCATCTGCCGGCAATCCGCTACCGAGCAATCATCCCCCAAACTTCTCAGAACCTTATGCAATTCCTCGGCAGAGATCGATCCGTTTCCATCGATATCGTAAACCGAAAACGCCTCTCTCAGATTCTCCAACAACTCCTCTGGATCGATTTCTTTAGTATTCAACTCCACAAATTCCTGCAAATTGATGAATCCGTCACCATCGGCGTCGAATTCCTCGATCATCTTCGCGAGTTCTTCCTCCGTAGCGTTGTGCCCTAGGCTCCCCATAATCGAGCCTAATTCGGCAGAGGAGATCTTTCCGTCGCCGTTCACATCGAATTTCTTGAATACCTCCTCGAGTTCCGCGATCTGAGCCTGTGAATCTTCCGATGAGGATCGAGATCCGAGAGTAGAGGTTGAGGAAACGCGTGGAGAATTGACGGAGGAGAACGGCTTCTTTTTACGGAACAGAGATCTGAATCCCATGGTTGATTTCTCTCTCTTCTGCGAAGAACAATCGATTAATTACAACACCAAAATCGATATATTAGAAGGAAATGAAAATCAGAGGATTTAGGATGAAGAGGAAGGATAAAAAGAACATTATCGATTGGGGGAAAACTGAAGCGGTGAAGGAAAATGGGGATTTCAGATTAGTTACAGTTTGTTGATTACAAATATAGAGAAAGTGAGGGGGGAGAGAGAGAAAGATTAACAAATTGAGGAATGGCGCTAATTGAGGTTGAGATTTTTTTTTTTTTTTTTATTTATTTAATTGTTTTCCATATATGGTGGGAGAATGTATGAACACATGATGATGATGATGAATGGTGCATGTTCCATGTGTTGTGATGTGTATCGGGACGTATATGCTCTTTGTCAAATTGATATTACATGAACCGTGATGGGTAGTTATTTTATAAAAGTAAAGTTTTTCACTAAATTTAATGTAAGTTAAGTCAATTAAAACGAATCAAATAAGCAACTAAAAAATGATAAGATATTCAACAATTTTCCTAAACATGCAATCTTTCCGACAAAGTAATTAGAAAGCGAAAAGAAAAATAATAGAGAGAAAGAGATGACACCCCAAATATCGTGTTGGGTATTTTACTACAATGGTTTTCTTATGGGTGAAAACTAAACTTGTTTATTACTCTTTTTATTGACTCAAAAGTCAACTTTTAAAAATTCTTTTAGAGGTTAATGATCTAACTTATACCAATTTTTTTTTCAAAGAGTTGAAGATCAAATTACTACAATTTTTTTAACGGGTTTAGAATCAAACCAATACAAACTTTTTTCTGGGTTTAGAATTAAATCACTATACTCAATCGTAAGGTGCACCACCCCATATTACAAATTTCTAATGACTTGATAAAAATGAAATCTCACCAAAATAAATTAGTAGATATACAAATTTAGGCACTATTATAATAATAATAATAATAATAATAATAATAATAATAAATCAAAAAAATCAAAAAATGGAAAGTGGCGGTTGGAGGCATCTTGAATATTTTACAAAATAAATTTGAGGTCAAATTGTTATTTCTTTTGATTTCTTTTAATTTAAAAAAAAAAATTCCAACCGTGCCACAAGTCACGATTTGAGTTGTCTAATTGTTTTGATTATTTTTCCATATGTGTACTATTTCTTTAACTCGTATTGTCACGTGTTATTTTCTGATCGGTTAACGTGTGTCACGTCATCATCACGTATGATTTTTCTTTCAAATTTTATTTTGCTTGCAATTTTTTCATTTGATGTCCGATTTGAGTGATTCAAAATGTGTTGGAATTGTCTTTTTGAGTTTTACTCTAGGGAGACTTTATTTAGAATACTAAAATTATCAGCAAATATAAATATGTATAATCATCAAAACATATGGTATGATTGAAACTCATAAAGCTAACAATCTCTTCAATTTTTATGATGACAAACTACACAAGAAAAATACTATCAAAGTAGAATATGTGTGATAATATTGAAAGAATTCAATCACATTCGGTCTTTGATAAATGTGAAAAGTAAATAAAGAGGAGAAGGTAGAGTTATTTAATAAATGTGAAAAGTAGAAAAAGAGAGGAAGATGAAGTTATTCGATAAATTATGTGCAAACTTCAATAGTAACACTATTGAATTTGAGTTGTTCATACCAACTAAAGAAGTTGATGGACCAAGTGACTTCCTAATTTTTTAAATAAATTCTCCGCACATTTTGTTATCATTAAAACATAACAATTAAAAATTATAAGCTCCCGCTCAAAATAATAATCAAATAATTAATAGCAATAAAGATTAATCAAAACATATATAATTTAAAAATAAATTAATATTACCCTTATAAAGATAACTAACCTATAATATTATTACAAAAAATAATAGATCCTCCTAAATATGTGAATCATATAAGTAATAACAAACACCAATCAATTTAATCATTAGTTAAGTTTTTTATAAATAAATATCACAAATTAAATAGATCATATTTAGGAGAACAAACATCTTAGTTTTAAGAGACATTTACTCTCCTAAAAATTAGCATACTCTAGTATTTCAAAAAAAAAAAAAAAAAAAAAAAAAATTAGCATACTCTAAAAATCATAAATATTACTTTCAATTGAATCACTTTTTTAATAAAGAAAATTCCAAATCAACACATACCAAATAATAATAATCAAATAAAAATATGGGCACTTAATTAACTCCAAAATAATTTTAAAATGATACATGAAATATGGACACAACTTTAGAGTAAGTAGATGAGTGTTCCCGTAAGTGGTGTCTCCAGGACTTGGACAAAGGATTGTACCCTCTCACTGGCCCGAAAGGGGTTTCTGTTTAATGGTTGGACCATAAATAGGTTGTTCATTACAGAAGCACTAGTACTTAAGGATTTAGAAGTAACCCGAGGGTAAAACGGTAATTTGACCCAACTGGTATTACAAACACTTGTGAAAGACTAATTTACTCTTATTGGTCTATATCCATGGACACGAAAATATATATGCAGTGAGAAGAGTGCATGTGGATTTTTAGTGGAGTGTACCCACAGTTAATGATCATTGGCTAATGTGGTTAATGAGTTTAGCCAATTAATCTCATATCATTGGAGCTGATATGTAGGTCCATTATGTCCCCTTCATAGCTCGTAAAGAGTATTGAGGTAATTAAGTCTTGAATGAAATTTGAATTAATGTTCAAATCTACTTAGGAAAATAGTATAATGTATAATGATACATTATAATATAAAGTTTATTTTATAAATCAAACTTTATAATATAAATTTAATTTTGGATATGATTCAAAATTAATTTATGAGAGGATTAAATATTTGAAATATTCAAATATTAATTTAATATGAATTAGATTTATATTAAAATTATAGGTTAAAATTAATACGCATTAGATGCACATTAAAACTATAGGTTATGAGAGAAATACAATTGAATTTGATTCAAATATAGGTTAAATTAAATATTAGATATTTAATTTGGTAATTCATTAATTGGAGAATTAATTGATTATTTAATTTAATTCAGTTTAATTAAATTTGATTAAATTAAATTTAATTAAATTAAAACTATAGGTTATGTGAGAGAAATTCATTTAGATATGATTGAAATGAATATATTAATTAAATTGGATTTAATTAATTAGTTAAATTTTAATTAATTAATTTAATTAATAATTTTTTATTTAATTTAATTGTTAAATTAAATAATCCCAATTGTGGGAAGTTATTATACGTGGGGATCCCATGTTCTCCTCTTCTCTCTCCATATCTCTCTCTGAAAACCTGTCAAAAGGGAAAAACGTAAAATGGTTCTTAAGTGGTGATTGGCAGAATTGTTTAGTATATTTTTTTTCTCTAAAATTCTCTCTAATAAAAAAAAAGTTTTTTTTTCCTTTATTCATTTTTTTGTGCCCACCAACCTCCAACCTCGCTACTCAAAGAATAGGAGAGGCTTCTTGGTGGTAGTGTTCAAGAATTGAATCTCAAAGGAGAATTAGTTCATTATTCTGAGTCACCAACAAGAGTAAGGATTTCTTCTTCTCTGTATTTCTCGTTCTAAATCTAAAAGCGTGCTTAGCCATATTTTTCTACAGTAGATTGGTTTTTAGTTTCGATTTCTGTAATTACAGTGAATTTTGGCTTTTCAAAATTTCCAACAATTTTGAGTTTGACTCCTATGTTATACGCTTTCGCTGTGTTGGGGTTCTCATCTCGGTAATTTGTATTAGAGCCATCTCAATAATTGTTGTCATTTTCGAAAATTGCACTATTTTGGTGGGTTTACTGCATTATTGATTGTGGGTTTGCAATTGAATTTTTATGCTAAATTATTGGTCATAGATTTAAATTTTTTGATATGATCAATTGTAAAGGATCCTGCGTTTTTGGACATTTTAATGTAAATCGAGTCTTTGTAAGTCCGTGTCTAGATCGAGGACGTTCTGCGGTGAAAAACGACACCAAATTTGCCCAAAACAGATGAATGAAAGCTGAGAAATCGGTAGTTTTCGGCACTATACAGACGAACGAAAAAAAATGAGCGGTGCGCTGGAGAAGAAGAAGAGCTGACATCAGTGGCTCGGCTTAGTCAGCACAGCTCGACTCCAGTCGGCTGAGCTTGCACACGGTTTAGTGGTTTTTCTATCTGGTTCGCGTCTGGTTCGTCCGGTTCAAGGTTTTTTGGTCTGGTTGGGCTGTTGTTCAGCTAGTTCTGGTCCGGTTCTGTACTGTTTTAGCTTGGTTCGTGGTTTTGGGGCCCGGTTCGAGGTATTTTGAGGGTTTTTGGTCTGATTTTGGAGCGGTTGAGGTTGTTTTAGGATAAATTAACTTAATAATTGTAATTTAAAGCTTTATTTTGTCCTAGGAGCCAAATTTACCAGTTTAATTGCTATGTAAATGTTTTATGGATGTCATTTAGATTAAAACACACCATAGGTTAAGCATGTTCATGCATTTTAATATGTTATAAATGTTATAATGTATGATTTTAATGCATGATTTATGATTTCATGAGTAATTTAATGTATGTTGATATGTAAAATATATGAAATTGGAAAAGCATAATGCATGACATTAAATTAGTTAAATATAATCGTTATATTTATTTAATGTGAAGCATATGCTTGGTTTATTTTCATGATTGTTAGAAGTGTTATATTTTTATATAAAAATAAAAATGCATTGAACATGATACATCTATTGTTTAATATAATAGTTATATTAATGTTATGAATTGCATGTAATATGGTTTTCTAATTAATTAGAATTTAATTGTTAATTAATTAAATCATAGTATGCATGACTATAGGGCTAATTAATTAATTTTGTAATAGTTATAAAATTAATTATTAGAAACCGTCAACCTATAACAAAGAGTTGCATGCAAACATAGAATCTTAGGAAATTGGTTTTAAATTGTTTAAAATTAATTTAGACCTAAGATCACATTAATTCTAATAAAATTAAAATTAAGTCTTACTTTCTTTTAAAATAGTTTTAAATTTGAATAAGTAAGACAAATGAGATTTAGGTTATAAGGGAACTCTACCGGTTCAGTTCTGTCAAGATTGGGGGTATTTAAGTTGACGGTTTACGGAACACCTTCTAACTGGAAACTGAATTGGAACATGAGTTGAATTAACTTGAGTCCTATTATCATGCAATATCACTAGGTTAATTAAATGGTTTAATTCACCTAGAATTTTAGAATAAAGACCTTTTATAAGAGTTATAATAGGCATAGACTTAGATAGATTCATTAGCCAGAATTTAGCTAAGTGTAATAAAATCCTAAAGCCGGTAGAATATTTGAGTGGGAGAAAAATGGTTTATATGATATATCAATTTTTAGCTCTCACGTCCCTAAGAGTTCACACCGTGAGATCCATGCTTGACTTCGTGTCGCCCTGGGCGCGACCTCTCTTCGGAAAGTGTTTGCATGGATCAAAACCAAGGTGGATAAGGAAAATGTTCATAGTAAGTGGGAGAAGGACACATGTCAAAGTATCCTACGATCTCCTTCATTAGGTTGGATCGTGAGATTCCTATGATCCACTTGCGTGTCGCTTGGAGCGACCATCCCTTCGGAGGGCCTGATCATAGGATTAGGAACAACGCAAACTCCAGTAATGGATAGGGTTTCTTAGGTTAATCTTCAACAGTTGTCTTTCCTAACGGTAGCCTGTTGAAGCATACATCTGGGATCCAAAAATGATAGAGTTACACTTACGAGATGTATTAAGCTAGTTAATAAATCCTTGATCAAACTAACGATAGCTAAAAACTATAGGAATAAGAGTTATTCTAGAATCAATAATTAGCTGAGATTGTATCAATTCATGGGAGGGGTAGCTGATCACCCTTCCATGGTTGTTGCCCTAAACCCTTGAAGTATCATTGCACAACTTGATCAATAGTTTTAATTAGGATTCTTTGATTCTTTGTTTTGCTAAATTGATTGGTTTCTGTGTGATGGGTTAAGGCAAAGATAATTAATACGGTCAATTGTTAGTTATTTTTTCAGCATGTCTTCCTTAATTATCGTCTTACTTAAGAATGAAAAATTAACCGGTGAAAACTATCCTATGTAGAAATCTAACTTGAATACGATTCTGATTATTGATGATATGCAGTTTGTCTTAGCTAAGGAGTGTCCTCAGATCCCCACTTGAGGTGCAACCCAAGCAATTAGGGATGCACACGACCGCTAGACAAAGGTCAATGAAAAGGCCCAAGTCTATATCTTGGTGAGTTTGTCTGACGTTGTCACAAGAAACATGAGGTCATGCTCACTGCTCTTGAGATCATGGAGTCCTTCCAAGGTATGTTTGGACTACCGTCCAAATAGATCCGACACGAGGCCCTCAAGTACGTTTATAATGCACGTATGAAGGAAAACCAATCAGTAAGATAACATAGAAAGCCAATCAGTAAGATAACATATTCTTTAGCTAATGGTTCACTTCAACGTCGCTAAAATGAACGATTGCGGTCATTGATGAGCAGAGTCAGGTGTCCTTTATTCTAGAATCTCTTCGAAGAGTTTCCTCCAATCCTGTAGCAATGCAGTTATGAATAAAATATGGTACACCATAACTACCCTCTTGAATGAGTTATAGACTTATCAGTCTCTTATGAAGAATAAGGGACCGATTGAAGGAGAGGCAAATGTTGCCCATTCCAAAAAGTTTTACAAGGGTTCATCTTCTGGAACTAAGTATGTTCCCTCTTGTTCTGGCACTAAAAAGATCCAAAAGAAGAAAGGAAGGAAGGGGAAGGCTCCCCTGCTGGAAAAGGCAAGGGCAAGGCCAAGAAGGCTGACAAATGCAAGTGCTTCCACTACAATGTGGATGGACACTAGAAACGCAATTGCCCCATATACCTCGTCGAGAAGAAAAAAGAAAAGGAAGGTAAATATAGTTTACTTGTCTTAGAAACATGTTTAGTGGAAAATGACCACAATGCCTGGATACTTGATTCAGGATCCACTAATCTCGTTTGCTCTTTATTACAAAAAATTAGTTCCTTCCAGCAGCTCGGGAAGGTGAAATGACGCTCATGGTTGGAATAGGAGACATCATTTCAACTTGTGCAGTGGGAGCGGCCAAGTTGTTGTTTAGGAATAGATATTTATATTTAGACTGTCTATATATAGTTCCTAAAATTAAAAGGAACTTGATATCTATTTCTTGTCTTTTAGAACAATCCTATCGTGTAAATTTTTTATTGAATGAAGTGTTCATTTCTAAAAATGGTGTACATATTTGTTTTGCAAAATTAGAAAACAACTTGTATGTATTAAGACCAACTAAACCAAAAGCACTTTTAAATCATAAGATGTTTAAAACTTCTAATACTCAAACAAAAAGGCAAAGAATTTCTCCTAGTAACAATAATACCTATCTTTGGCATTTGAGATTAGGTCACATAAATCTCGATAGGATTGGGAGATTGGTAAAAATGGACTTCTAAGCGAGTTAGAAGATGATTCATTACCTCCATGTGAATTTTGTCTTGAAAGAAAAATGACTAAAAGACCTTTTAGTGGAAAAGGCTATAGAGCCAAAGAGCCCTTAAAGCTCATACATTTGAATCTCTGTGGTCCAATGAATGTAAAAGCTCGAGGAAGGTATGAATACTTCATCTCTTTTATAGATGATTATTCGAGGTATGGTTACTCATACCTAATGCAACATACGTCTGATGCCCTTGAAAAGTTCAAGGAGTATAAGGCTGAAGTTGAAAACTTGTTGGGTAAAACAATTAAAATACTTTGATTTGATCGGGGTGGAGAGTACATAGATTTAAGATTCCAGGATTATATGTAGAACATGGAATCCAATCCCAACTCTCAATGCCTGGTACATCTTAACAATATGGTGTGTCAGAAAAGAGAAATAGAACCTTGTTATATATGGTTCGTTTTATGATGAGCTATGCTCAATTGCCTAGCTCGTGTTGGGAGTATGCAGTAGAGAATGCAGTTCATATGTTGAACAATGTTCCCTCAAAGAGTTGAAACACCTTTCAAGTTATGAAGGGGGCGTAAACCTAGTTTGCGTTACTTCAAAATCTGGGATTGTCTTGCACATGTGCTAGTGACAAATCCTAAGAAATTGGAACCTCATTCAATATTATGCCAATTTGTTGGTTACCTTAAGGAAACGAGAGGTGGTCTCTTCTTCGATCCACAAGAAAAAAAAAGTGTTTGTATCGACAAATGCTACATTCTTGGAAGAAGAACACATGAGAGATCATAAACCACGAAGCAAATTAGTACTAAATGAAGCTAAAATAAAAAGTCAACAAGAGTTATTGATGCAGCTGGTCCTTCATCAAGAGTTAAAGAAGAAGCTAACACTTCAGGCCAGTCTCATCCTTCTCAACCATTGAGAGTGCCTCAACGCAGTGGGAGAGTTGTATCGCAACCTAACCGTTACTTGGGTTTAACTGAAACTTAGGTCGTCATGTCAGACGATGGCATTAAGGATCCATTGTCCTATAAATAGACAATGAATGATGTAAACAAGGACCAATGGATCAAAGTCATGGACCTACAAATGGAGTATATGTACTTCAATTTAGTATGAAAACTTGTAGATCCACCTAAATGGGTTAAACCCATAGGCTATCATTGTATCCATAAACGAAAGAGAGATGTAGCTGGGAAGGTACAGACCTTCAAAGCTAGACTTGTAGCCAAGGGTTACACCCAAAGGGAAAGGGTTGACTATGAGAAAACTATTTTCCCTTTTGCTATGCTAAAGTCTATAAGAATTTTCTTATCTATAGCCACATATCATGTCTATGAAAATTTGGCAAATGGATGTCAACACTGCTTTTTTGAATGACAAACTTGAAGAGGACATTTTTATGTCTCAACCCGAAAGCTTCATAGCCCAAGGTCAGGAGCAAAAAGTTTGCAAACTGAATCGATCCATTTATGGGTTGAAACAGGCATCTAGATCTTGGAACATTAGATTTGATACTGCGATCAAATCTTTTGGTTTTGACCAAAACGTTGATGAACCTTGTGTCTACAAGAAAATCTTCAACGGTAAAGTAGCTTTCTTGGTACTTTATGTGGACGATATCCTACTCATTGAGAATGATGTAGGATGCATAGCAGACTCCACTATGAAGGCTGAGTATGTAGCTGCTTGTTAAGCACCAAAGGAAGCAGTTTGGCTCAGTAAGTTCCTAAATGATTTGGAAGTTATTCTGAACATAGACTTGCCCATCACCTTATACTGTGACACAGTGGGGCAATTGACAACTCTAAAGAACCTTGCAGCCACAAACGAAGAAAGCATATTGAGAGGAAGTATCACCTGATCAGGAGATGTGATCCTCACAAAGATTGCTTTGGAGCACAACATCGCCGATCCATTTATGAAGACTCTCTCGGCTAACTGTTCGAGAGTCATCTAGAGAATCTAGGTCTATGAGACATGTACGTTGTATAATCTAGGGCAAGTGGGAGATGTGTAATCGGTATGGGGATGCCCTAGTTTATTGTATTTATTCTATACCATCCCCGTTGTTTTGAGTTATTTTTATGTAAATCCCACTAATTAGAGTTTTAGTTCAAGTGGGAGTTTATTGGGTTTTATGCCCTCAAACTCGTAGATAGTAAATGTAAATATTTGATCGTCATTAATAAATAGTTATTGATGTTATTTCAATAAAAGTTATTGATTGTGTTGTATCTGTTTTGCCTTAATAATCCAATAAACTAACATCCTGGGCTGTCTTATGAGTCTTGAACAGTATGTAGAGACATATGAGGATCAATGTTCAAGATACGGCCTAAAGGATCTATAGTATAGGGATAAGGTTGCGTACTTTATCCTGGTGACACTATAGATACGACCCACTCTGTATTTGATACAAATGCAATGATCCAACGCGTTCGTGTAGGAGACATGCAAGTGGGGGCATCCTATGCAATGAGTTTTCATAAGACTGGACCACGAAATAATAACCACTAGATGTAACTCCGTTGACTAGTTACGTTTATATTTTAATATTAAGATCTAGGCAACTTAGTCTTAATCCTGAGTATATTATAAATAGTTCACGAGGGATTGTCCTTTGATTTGTATGCGTGAGAGTGGTTAGTTTGCCTACTCAATATGCCTACCATTTTGGGGACAAGATCGAGTGGGGAGCTGGAAACATAATTATACAAGATGAATTTCACTCATTCCCGACTTTAGGGTAAGTAGATGAATATTCCCTTAAGTGGTGTCTCCAGGACTTGAACAAAGAGCCCTACCCTCTTACTGGCCCAAGAGGGGTTTCTGTTTAATGGTTGGACCATAAACAGGTTGTTCATTACAGAAGCACTGGTACTTGAGGATTTAGAAGTAACCCAGGGGTAAAACGGTAATTTGATCCAACTGGTGTTACGAACACTTGTGAAGGACTAATTTACTATTATTGGTCTATATCCATGGACACAAAAATAAGTGCAGTTGTAGGTCTGTAGTGGAGTGTACCCACACAGGTAACAATCATTTGGTAATGTGGTTAATGAGTTTAGCCAATTAATCTCATATCGTTGGAGCTTCTAATCTGTAGGTCCACTAGGTCACCTTCATAGCTCGGAAAGAGTATTGAGATAATTAAGTCTTGAATGAAATTTGAAATGTTCAAATTCACTTAGGGAAATAGTATAATGTATAATGATTCATTATAATATAAAGTTTATTTTATAAATCACTTTATAATATAAATTTAATTTTGGATATGATTCAAAATTCATTTATGAGAGGATTAAATATTTGAAATAGTTCAAATATTAATTTAATATGAGTTAGATTTATATTAAAATTATAGGTTAAAATGAATGCACATTAGATGCACGTTAAAACTATAGGTTATGAGAGAAATACAATTGAATTTGATTCAAATTTAGGTTAAATTAAATATTAGATATTTAATTTGGTAATTCATTAATTGGAGAATTAATTGATTATTTAATTTAATTCAGTTTAATTAAATTTAATTAAATTAAAACTATAGGTTATGTGAGAAAAATTCATTTAGATATGATTGAAATGAATATATTAATTAAATTAGATTTAATTAATTATTAATTTAATTAATAATTTTTTATTTAATTTAATTGTTAAATTAAATAACTCTCAATTGTGGGAAATTATTATACGTGGGTATCTCACGTTCTCCTCTTCTCTCTCCATATCTCTCTCTGGAAACCTGTCCAAAAGGAAAAACGCAAAATGGTTCTTACGTGGTGATTGGCAGAACTGTTCAGTAGATTTTTCCCTTCTCTAAAATTCTCTCTAATAAAAAAAAAAAAAAAAGTTTTTTCCCCTCCCACCAACCTCCAACCTCGCTACTCAGAGAATAGGAGAAGCTCCTTGGTGGTAGTGTTCAAGAATTGAATCCCAAAGGAGAATTAGTTCATCATTATGTGTCACCAACAAGAGTAAGGATTTCTTCTTCTCTGTATTTCTCTTTCTAAATCTAAAAGCGTGCTTAGCCATATTTTTCTACAGTAGATTGGTTTTTAGTTTCAATTTATGTAATTTACAGTGAATTTTGGTTTTTCAAAATTCCTAACAATTTTGAGTCTGACTCCTCTAATATACGCTTCCGCTGCGTTGGAGTTCTCATCCCGACACATATGCCTCCCGAACATTTTGGGCTGCATTGGCAGCCGGAATTTGAGGACAATCCTCAGCAAAGACGAATCTTAGGTCATCAATTATTAGTACAGTATTGATAGTATTTTTCCAGCTAGTATAATTCTCTTTATTTAACTTATCAGCACTTAGAAGGTTTAAAGTAGCGCTATTCATTTTTGCTAAAATAATACAAATTATCTATATTAGTCTTCCGCAAAAACCCTTTTAAAACCAATCAAGTTTAGCAAAATTTTAATGTACCCTATGTGACATTTGATTTTGCAATGATGCTTTAGTGAGTCAGGGAAAAAGTCACCGTAGGGTAGTCAATCATCCCTTCACTGAAATGAGACATTCTCAACGAAGTGTTCCACCAGAATAACTCTTATTCCTATAACAATTAGTTACCATTGTTCGGTCAAGAAATTATTAACTTCTTTAACAATTTCTTGTAAGTGTAACCTTTCATTTTAGATCCTACAGTTCCACCTCAATGAGCTAACCGTAGGAAAAAACTGATTGGGACAAACACTAAAGCAATCTTATCCATTACTGGAGTTTTGAGTTAGATTTCATGTAAACACCTTCTGTAGGGGGACACAAGCAAAGGTGCCTCAAGGCCAAGCATGAAACCTACCTCCAAACTACTGAAAGAGACTGTGGGAAGTATTGTCACACGTCCCTCTCCCACTTACTATAAACACTCTCTCCATTCACCTTGGTATTGATCTATGCAAACACTATCCATAGGGGGACATAAGCAAATGTGCCTCGGGGCCGAGCGTAGATCTCACGGTGTGAACTTATAAGGGAGAAACGTAAAAAGAAATTGACATATCATATATATCATTTTTCTCCCACGGAGTGTTTTAAACCTAGGATTTATTACTTAGAAAAAATTCGGCTAATCAATTTTAACTAAGTTCATTGTTAAATTAGCCCAATATAACCCTTATATTGGATAGTTTAACAATATATGATTCAACTCATTAAACACTTTAATAAAGTTGAATCATTTATTGCATGTGTATAAAATATTTGTCCAATTCACCTTCCAGGTAGGTTTCCAAGTAGAGGTGTTTCGTTTCCATCAGCTTAAAAACTCCATGCCTAGACATAACCTTCCCTAGACAAAGGTCCCTTATGGATAATTATTTTATAAATTTAATCTTTTAATTAAAAGAATATTCAAAGATTAACCTATTTCTAATCATATTAGAAATATTATCCACATAAGTCTATCTAAATCAATTTTAAACTATTTTGCCAGTAATTCTTTATTATATATTTTAATTCTAATTCATTAGAAATTATAACACTTATAAAAATAATGATTAATTAAAACCTATAACATGCATCTAATGACATTCATTCAAATATAACATTTATATTTCTAAGTAATGTCATGCTCAATGCATTTCCATTTTCATTAACCATGCATAATATAACTCTTATATTAAGGCAATAATGAAAAATTAGCATACTATATAATCATGCCACCATATATTATAACTCATTTATATATGATGCATGAACATGCTTTCATTAAAAGAATATAACAATTATATTAAATTAATGAAACTAAGTTAGACACGCATTTGAATATAACTTTTATATCAAAATGCATGAGCATGCTTAACATTTATACAACTATATAATATAACTCTTATATTAAATATGATGCATGAATAATGTTTATCCTAAGGTGGGATTTTAATATTGTATGACATACATTATGCAATATATTTAATTTAAATATACATCACATGCATAAACAAATTAAACAGCAAATTGGACCTAATTTTGGCACCCTAAAAATTAATTAAATTAGTATCAACATTTTATATTAATTTAATAAAATAAAATACATAAAATAGGGGAAAAACTGCTGAAAATTGCCCCCTAAAGATCAAAACCATGTTCTGGAACACGTCTCACGCGAGCGCAAAAACGCTTGGAGCATTGCAATGCCCTGAGAAGCGTAGCTACGCTCTGGACATTCCAGCCGCAGCATAGCGCTACGCTCCTTGCAGCGTCGCGACGCTGCGGCTTCTGTGCCACAGCGTAGTGCACAGCATCGCGACGTTGTACGTTAGGCTCCAGCACAAAAAGCTTGTCTCTGCTTCGAACCTCAGCTCGTTCTTGCTCCAAAAGCCACCAAACTCTTTAACAACTCTTCAATCACGAGCAACACGGACTTACAGAATTGATAGCAGTAATTAAACGCCCAAAACAATGGGCCCTTACAACTTTAATCAAATTAAAGCAGTAAAACTAAGTGTCAAAAATTTGAAACATCCAACTGCAAACCCACATTCAAAATGTAGAATTTAACACCCACCTTTTCTCTAAATTTCAATTCTAATTGTAAAATTGAAATCACGATTGGGCTCTAATATCAATTAAAGGGTTTGAATCCCGGCGGAAGCATGTGATTGCTTGTGATTTCAATTTTAAATTGCGAATTATGAGAAAAATAGAGAAACTTAGGATAAACACATATAAACTTAGGCATGCTAAGAAGAGGAAGATTAAAAGGAAATAAACCTTACCCTTGTAGTTTTTCCTTTAACTTCACAAAATCCTTCTCCAAACATACAAGCTTCCAAAAAAAAAAAAAAAAAAAAAAAAAAAAAGCAGTAACTACAAAATGGATACCACCACGAGGAGCACTCACTATCCTCTAGGAAATCTCGGCCACAGAAGTGTGGACTCCAAATTAGTTTTTGGTATGGAAGAACAAGAAATTTGTGAGAGTTACAGAGAAAAAAAATTCTTCTGTCCTTTTACTTCTATGTATCTTACCGTTTGTAAAATTGCAGAGGTATATAGGTTATATCTGAGACGAAGTGGTCAGGGAGTTTCCCTCATCCCACGATTGATAACTCCCAAGTGAGAGTTATCAGTTTTTAATAGAAATAATTTTATTAAATCATATTTAATAAAATTAATTAAATTAAGAATTATACATATATATATATATATATATATATATATATATATATATATATATATATATATATATATATATAATCTTTATTTAATACACGTATATATATTTATCTATAATCAGTTAACAATTAACTAATTACTCTCACATAACCTATAGTTTAATATGAATCTTATTGACATTATTAATATTTGAATCTTATCCAAATATTTTCTCACACATATTATAAAGTTTAATTTTGTATCTCATACATAATTAACTTTATATTATAATGTATCAATATACACTATTTAATCATATCATATACAATTAATTTTCTTAATATTAATTTGAACAATTCAAATTAAACCAAAATAGTTGACCGTCATCTTATACTATATGAGCTAGCAAGTAGACCTAATGGACCTATCAGATTGAAGTTTCAATGATACGAAATTAAATTAATTAAACTCTTTAGTTAACTAATCAACATTCATTAACTGTCGGTCACTCCACTAAAGACCGACAGCTGCACTCTTTGTACTATAAATATATTTATATGTCCGTGGATATAATCAATTAATAGCAAGTCCCTTCACATATTGCTCGTAACCCCAGCTGGGTAAAATTGTCGCTTTACCCCTATGTTACCTCTAATTTCTTAATCACCACCAATCCCTCTAATGAACAATTTTGTCATAGTCCAATTATGAGCTAGACCCCTCTCTGGCCAGTGAGAGGGTGAGGCGCCTCATTGTTCAAGACCCAGTATCAGCTCTTAAGGGAGCAATTCATAAGATGTGGATTCCATCTTGTACAGTTGAGTTCCCATCTACCTATTCGGATAAATCCCCAAAATGGTAGGTTTATTGAGTTCCCGAACCTGGCCACTCTCACCCATACAAATCAAAGGATTACCCTCACAGACAGAAGTTCACAACTAACTCGGGATTAAGGTCGAGTCACCTATGTCATCCTAGTGAAATGTAAGTCGCATCAAGTAACGATGTTAAGACGATAGACTAACCATTTCGCGGTCCGATCTTATACATGTCTCACATGTATAGGATACCCTCACTCACATGTCTCTACATGAACGTTCAGGATCGAAACGTTTATGACACTTTACAACACATATAACAATCACAAAGTGGTCGTATTTGTAGTGTTACCAAGATAAGGTATCCAACCTTATCCATCTACTACAGACCATTTAGGTTATCACTTAAACACGATCCATTTGTATGTCTCTACACACGTGTTTAAGTTACAACTAATAACTTAGGATTTTAGTTTATTGGTTTTGGGTTAATGCAACTAAATGTCAAATAAAAGAATTGTTATTTTATTAGATAAATAATTAGTTTGTACAACATAAGTTCACAAACTACAACCCACGAAATTTAAGGCATCAACCCCAATAGCGTCGCCTTGTGTAGCACAATGGCAATCACCCCAAAATGAGTTCTCAGGAAAAAGCGTTGCGGCTTTACCCTGTTTTTGGGCCTTTGATGTTTTTCTCCTCTTTTCTTCTCGTCTTTTGTTCCTTTGCTCGATTTTGACTTCTTTGGACATATTTGAATCCTTTTTAGCTTATTTTAACATTGAATTTTGATCTCGAACAAAATCCTGAAATCACTAGCAAACACTATCAAATCTTATAAAATCAACTTAAAAACTATCCTAAATCAATGGTAAATAATGCACATTTTATCTGTGTCTCATTAAACAAATTTACAATCACCAATCTCTAAAGACGATACCTAGTCGGCCTGGTGGAATTGTTATTACTTCGACATATGCCATTAAAAACCAAGACATGTATTATGCAAGGTGTTGGTCGCAAACAACCCTCGAAGGTTTCACTTATGTAGATGTTGTAGTGACGTCACTATAATAGGAAGTTAGGTACTTCTTTAAAATACTCATGAAAACATGATATGTGTGCATGACCGTCCAAATTGCCAAATAGACTAGAATTCCTAAATTGACTTGTACTATGTGTGGGGTAAGTAGAAATTTGAATTAAAGAACCTAGTTCAAGACTATATTCACTACGAATTCTTCAGATGTTTAGTTACTTTCTCTAAGTGGAGGTTCAAACCTAAAAGCTTATCTACACCTATGACATAGTAAAAATGCTCACATTTTGTTCTTTTCTTTGAAAGAGAAATTTGATATAATTAGGAAAATCATAAATTAAAGTGGGGATTGTTGGATGATTTAATTATTTTAATTTTTTATTATTAGTAAAATGTCTACGAGAGAATAAGTTGGTCTTCCCTTCTTTCTTTTAAGGAAAAATTTAAGTAACGTAGAATGCAGTCAAGGCTTTCTATTCTTTATAATCATCTTTTTCCTGAAGATGCATACATACTTTTTTATAAATACTTTTTTACACAGAACATTAGAAAAGCCTTTCCTTTCCATAAATATTCATTTCAAAAGGTTTTTCTTCGGCATAAGCCAATGGAAATTCATAAGATAGCTTAGCTACATACCAATTATCTTGATGGCTATCTTGGGAGTGAAATGTCCAATAACTTAATATAAATGGGAGGCACACATCTTCTCTAAGCGTCTCAATCTAAATTACAAAAAAAAATTAAAACCCTATTTTACTAATTAACACTTTTATTATTATTGATTGTTTGTTTAAAGTACTATTCATACCCATTTGACTTTCATAGTTTTTATTATTATTTTTCAACAAAGCAATAGGAACACGAATAAAGAAGAAAGAGGAAAAAAGTACATAGTGAATATATTATGTATTTAGTTATATATTTCAAAGGTCCTAGTGACTACTATTTATAGAGTTTACGAGATATGGAAAGTCGAAGATATTCAAGAATATAATGAAAAAGATATTTAAAAATATGTAATCTATAGACATTTATATACAATTCAAATATTTATAACAATGCTTCAAACAAAAAAAATTGTTTATAACAATGATATATTTTTTAAGATCAGATTTATCTCAAAAGTGTATGGAATAATTGCCTTAAATTAAAATATGTATATTAGAAAAGTAAATAAAAATTCAAAAATAATCATTAAAATATGAAGATAATAATAAATAAGGGTAAGTTGGTAACAAAAAAGGAAGTATAAATCTAAAACCTAAATGTGAAAATATTGAAAAGGATGGTCCTTTAAAAAATGAAAATAACGATCAAAATTGAGTTACTTATTAAGAAAAAGATTTAAGAAATTATAAATACTCATGCATTTCATTATTTGAATTCTAATAGCATTATTATGAGCATGTGCATAAGTCGGCTGACATGAGATATAAATTATCAACTTAGAGGTCAAAAATTTAAATCTTTCACTATACATATTGTTGAAGTAAAAAAGAAAATATGAGTATAGCTCAACTGACATAAATCGTAAACTATCAACAAAGAAGTTAGAGGTTCGAATCCCCACCAAATTAATAAAATATTTGGCTTTGAACATTATTAAATAGCTAAAGTCATTACTTTGATACAAAATTCAATACTCATGATTGTTTGGCATATGCACCTGATGAGCAGATTATTATTATTTTGGTTAAGATATCGTTGCAGTCTAGATTCTGAGTTCACCCTATTTTAATTTTTATAAATTTAATGTCTAAACTCACGTCTTATACTTTCAATAAATATTGAAATTGTTTGAAAATAAAACATTATCTTACTTTAAAAATAATAACCATGATAATTTTCATTCAAAATAAGATAATCATATTTGTGAATATATCTACAAACTACAGAAAAGGAAGACAAATAGAAACTACTTTTTTAATTAAAAAAAATACTCATAAATGAATCATATCGATTAACTTTGAGATTTATTGAAAGTACGATAACTAAATTTAGATTGAAAAAAACTTTAAAGTACAAAGACCAAGATGATATGTAATTTTTTTTTTTTTTATTTATTACTTTTTTAAAACTAAAACTTGAAGTAATAGTAGAAAACAAAAGACAAAGTCGTGTGAAAGCTCAGTTAGTATATATGACCAAAATGAGTATAGTTTGATTGGAAGCTTTGTATTATCAACCTCAAAGTTAAAGGTTCGATTTTTCCACCAATCATTCTATACATAATGTAAAAATAAATAAATAAAATTGATTTTTTTAGTATAATAGATATTAAGGGAATTTGAACATCAGACCTCTAATCACTATTATATATGACATGACACTTGAGTTATGCTTACTCTAACATTCCGATGGTCGGTTTAGTAAAGAAAGGGATGTGATAGCACAAAACATGGATTGTGGACTTTCACATAATTGGTGGCATATTTTGTGGTTGTAATAAAGTCGTATAATTTGGTTGTTTCAAGATAACAGCAACCATATATTAGTCCTTATTTGGGCATCCAATGCCTGCAAGAAAAGTCTTGTGACTCTCATAGTTTCTCACTATCTTGATTTGATCATTGATGTATTTGCAACATTTTTGTGGTTCTTAATTTTTTATTATGTTTGAAGAAAAAGGGAAGGAAAAAAACAATTAATATCTGGTTTGATAATCATTTCGATTTTTATTTTTATTATTTAATTTATTATTTTTGAAAAAAAAAGAAAGGAAAAAAACAATTAATGTCTCGTCTCATAACCATTTCGATTTTCATTTTTAATTTTTGAAAATTAAATCTATTTTTTCGTATTTCCTTAGTTTGCATCTTTCTTAAATACAAGTGTTGAATTCTTAACTAAATTCCAAAAATACAAACTACTTTTTTTAGTTTTTAAAATTTAGCTTGGTTTTTTAAAACATGGGTATAAAGTTGATTAAAAAAAAAAAAAGCAAGACATTTAGGGGTTAGAGAGATGTTTGTAGGCTTAATTTTAAAAAACTAAAAACCAAAATCAAATTGTTTCCAAACGAAGCCTAAGATGTCGCATTTGTCACTTAGTTTTTACACATTTTAGCAATCACGTCTATTCCATGTTATTTTAAGGTATTGAGGGTCAAATTTTCATTCCACTCATTGTATTAAAAAAAATCAAAATATTATTTTGGTCTCTATACTTTGAAGTTTGTTCAATTTTAGTCCATATACTTTCAAATGTTCAATTTAGTCCTTGTACTTTCAATCTTAAATTTAGTCCACTATACTAGTTTATTGTTTATTTTTTTTAAGATTCTTTTGTTATCTATTAACATTTTTACTATAAATTTTGAAAATATATTCACGTATTATATTTATTTGCATGAAAATTATTGTTATTATTTAACGAATTTCGACTTCGAGTGACTAAATTTAAGATTTATTGAAAGTATAGGGACTAAAATTGGACAACTGAAAGTACAGGGACTAAAATTCAATAAATTTCAAAATATAAAGACCAAAATGATAGTTTAACCTAAAACAAATATAAAAGAAAAAGTCTCCATCTAACAACAAAAGGGAGTTTCGGGTTCTATAATGTGTAATTAGTTGAACAAAATCTTTTCTATTCACAATAGAAGTAGGAAATTCGAACTATATTACCTTTCGGTTGTTAGTATATAATTATTTTAGTTGCACTAAGCTCATTTAGTAGAATAATTCTTATTTTATATTGAAAGTATATATAGTAACATCATTCATTCATCTATATTCTTTAAGTTCTAACAGTTCGATGCATGATTCATCCAAAGTTCAAGCATTTCATAAATAAAAACACCATGTAACACGTTGGTGTGATAAAATACATTATACTTGGGCTAAAAAAATCCTTTAATTATTATAAATGTAATATATGAATATAGATATCCATAACCTATATAGGTTATAAAATATCATAAAGCTCCCATTGAATTTCATGTTGTAACATACCCCTCATTGAATTCAATATTGTAACATACAACATCTCATATCCTATAAATAGTGGTATATGGTGCCTTTGTATACACACCACAATTGAGTTCAATTGTTATCTCTACTTTCTAATTCTCTCTACTCTTTTGTTCTTTCTTTGTTCTTCTTTTGTTCATATTTTATAACACGTTATCAGCACAAGTCTCTAACACTTTGAAGATTTTGTAGAGGATGGATTCGATTCATTGGAATATCAAAAACGCTAAAGACCCGCTAGAATTTTCTCCATAATCTTTAAGGTATTTAGAATTTCGTTCAAATACGGTGAGTATTTTGATTTTGGTGCTTTGGTCTTGTTTGAGTTTAGAGGAAACAAAATTATACATATGTGTTTGATGTATTCATCATTGATTTTCTCACCATCATCATTCATCTTTATTCTATTAAAACTAAAGTCCAAGAGAATGTGAGTATTTTCATTTTTATAATGCAATATACATAGATTGTGAAGTTTTTTTTCTTTGATATCCGTGAGTGTCCGGGCCAGCTTACGTGCACCTCGACTAATCTCACGGGACAACCCACCCGACCCTACAACAGGCAGGCTGCCAACTTACTCGTAGGATATTAAATCCTAGATTGTGAAATTGAATTGCAAATTTGACATTAATTAGGATTTTGCATTAGATCAATTTCTAGAATTTTATGTACTTTTATGAGTTTTTTAAATTTGTTGTGAATGAGATTTCATTATAAGAATTGGACTAAGCACTCATGGTATAAATTATGATTGTATGAAAAAATAATTTTTGAATTATGTGATGCATACTAATTGAAGAAACAAGATTAATCTCCTTTTTAAGTTCTTATTTGTGTGGAAAAGGACAAAACTATATGATAAATGTTTACTTGTGTGGTCGTGACCTGTGCATGTGCTAACACAAGCAAGTAATCAACTGAAAAAAAATGGAAGTGTTTATTCTTGATTCGATGTTTAATACGTACAAAGAACTTTTGGTAAAGGAAAATTGATATGGTCAATCAAGATAAATCTTGAGTCTAAATTCTAGTAATTTAAGTTGTTTTCAATTTGTTAAGACTACAGATTGTAAATTGTCGTATATGTTTAAAATTGTTTGATTCTTTGCATAAAGTATGTCATTTAGAATAAGGTTGTAAATTATGGTCTTATTTTAAATTCAATTGAGATGTTTCCTAATTAATTTATATTTTTCATATATTTGAATAAGAAAATTGAATTAGGATGTGTTTTCATATTTCTAACCATTAGAAGTTTTTTTTAATAGGAATTATTATGATTTCTCTTCTACAGATATTATCTTTTATATGTTAAAATTATCTTATAATAAAATTATCTTTTATTTTTCAAATATGAGAATAAATATCCAAGACTATCTTCAATTTTATTTTGAAAGGTTTAAGATTTAAAATATTAAAGATTATTCATTAAGTGAATTAGTTTTTATAGGATGAAAAATAAACTTTAATAATTTACATAGATTCATTAATCTATTAATTAACTCTTAATTAAAATATTAGTGAATTAGAAATAAAAAATTTGAATATAAGATAACTTTGTCTAAGGATGGTTCTGGCTAGGATGAGGTATTTAAGCTGACTATGAGGGAACACCTCTACCTGAGAACTAACCTGGGAGTTGAATTAGTCAAATTTTTGTTTGACTATTGAAATTTATTAGATTGTTAAATATTTAAATGAATATTTAAATTATTCTCATGTGGATTTTGTAAACTTTAAAAAATTATATATAGTGATAATATATATTTGAATTAATTTTCTCATGGTAAAGTTTGAAAGTTATGGATGATAGTTTATTACTCTTCCTAAAACTAATTTTAATTCAATGCACCAGAAGTTGCATAAATCAAAATGAGCCTATAATTTATGCCAAATAATGAATTTCGACTATTTAATATCATTCCTTGAAGTCAATGTTGCAATATTTAAATTATCTTAATAGAAGAAGTAATTATTCTATTAAAACCACACATATTTGTATGAGAATTTCATTTCGAATGTGATGCAAAAGAGACAATGATCTTGTACCTGTCGTACATTAAGAGCCTTTTTGAAAAATGAAAATCCTAAATAATGAAAAGGAAAATTATATGTGGTAGTAAATTTTAAGAATTTATTTGAATCTCTTGAAGAGATCATAACTTATCATTTATCTAAATATGATATTATTTGGATGTTACAAGTTTTTAAAATCTCCTGAAGAGATGATTATTCTTTTTGACCCACTTATATATGAGATATTTGGTTTTCTTTTGAATCTCCTGAAGAGAAAAGAATAACTAATGATATTTATGTTTTGCATATAGTACATCTATGCATATTATACTTAGAAGTGGACAATACATTTTCCAAAATTCAAATGCTTGAAGCGAAAAATCAAATATGATATATATTAAGTCCTGTAGACTTGATTAAATATTTTGGAAAAGAAAATATTATTTTGTTTAGAGGAGCAAAATTTATAACTGATATACCACATTCTCTTGTAAATCAAAGAGAAGTTTAGTAAATTTGGAAGGTATATGTTGTAATAAATATCATCTAGAGAAATTGATAATAAGAATAATATATGATATTTATATACTATTCTATTGTCTCCTACGGGAAATGCTTATAGAAATATTGTATGTTTTTCCTTCTAAATGGTATTATACATATATTCGTGTAATTGAAATATATGCAACAATGAACTCGAAGTTCATTGATCCAAATATATTATTATTTGATATGATGAGTCATTTTGGGTCAATAGTGAAAATAATTATTCAAAATATATATTGACGTCCACTGAAGAACTAGAAGATTCTTCTATCTAATAAATTGTCATATGTGGCTTTGTTCTCAAGGGATTAATTATCAACTTTCACTAGTTAAAATTGGAATTGAGCCTCTCAAGTGAACCATTTAAATATTTTATGGCTTTGTTGGCGCATCCAGTTGATGGTCACATATATATTTATTATCATTCAAAAATATTACATCTACAAGGTTAGTTGCTCAAATAGTTAAAAGTACAATTTCATGATTTTGAAATTAAAAATTTTGTTTTGATAAAGCTAGTGAGTTTGCATCCCAACATTTGATAATTGATTGGAATAAGTGTTGAACATCTTTGTTCAAATAGCAAAACTTCTAAATCTGTATGAGACCACATTGTTGTGTATGCTCTAAGCCAATAACTTATGAGCTTATGGCTAGAAGCCAAATATATTTCAGGTGTGCAAATGTGCAGTAAATGATTAAATTGTTACACAACAACAATTAAGATAATGAAGTAATTAAAATGAATCCTCAAAAGAGGTTACAAATCTATATTGAAATTGATTTCACATCAATTAATAAATAATATGAACCCCTGATGGGTGATATATTTGCTATTTGTCATTAATGAGACAAATTTTCCAACATTAGGGGGAGGAATTAAGAAAGTTGGAAAAAGAAATTTAATGAAATGCATATGCATTGTCTCATTTTGATCATCATACAAATCACTTTAAACTAGAAGTTAAAAAGAGAACTAATTTAATTATTACAAATCAAATGCTAGATGTATTTACAGAGTCATTATAGTTGTAAGAAAGTTACTAAATTATAGATATTGGTTGTAAATACAAACATCTAAAAGTGATATCCCAATGCAAGAAGTTGTCACTATTAATGAGTCTACATCATGCCTGAAGCGTGATAGACAAATGGGTTCCAAAGATAAAAATCCTCGAAAAGTAGTCAATAATTAAAAAAAAAAAATGACTTAGTTAAGAATATGGATATTCCAGAAGAAATCCTAAATATGAATACTCATAAGAATCTTTAAGTAAATAAGGATAATAAAGAGGTCTCGAGAAATTATATGTCATGACAAGAAAAAGGACAGAACCATACTTATATAAGTTGACAACATTTTATTATTTATAAAAATGAGTATTATGTATTGAAAAATGTCGACATAGAAGGGATTGACTTATGTGGAAAGAAACAATCCAATAGAAATAAACTCATTTTTTAAATCGTGAGGACTAGTAGTCCAGACTTCAGATAATGTCAAACATGTGGGATACAAGTAAGTATTTGTAAGAAAAACAAATAGAGTGAAGTCACATGATATAAAGCGAGACAGATTCCACAATAATTCTCGCAATGAATTGGTATTGACTATCATAGAAAATATCCTCTAATGGTGGATATACAATACCATAAGATATCTAATTTATTTTACTGTGTATGAAAAGTTTAATATACATCTTATGGATGCAGTCATACCATATTTAATGAATCTCTTGATAATGATAATCCCTGAAGGATTAAAGGTACCAAAATCATATGATTCAAATATTAGATAATTATATTTATCCTAGAGATTCTTATAAAAATAAAAATAAAATAAAAAACCACTCATGACGAATGTGATATAGTGATCATCTTATTAAAGATTTATTGAAATAAGGGTATAAAATAACCCTGTTTGTCAATATGATATTATAAAGAAATCATAGTCAAGATTTACTATATACGTATATGTTGATGATCTAAATATATAATGGAAACTCCTGAAGAGATTTCAAAGGCAATAAAGTTTCTTAAAAAAAAAGAAATTGAGATGAAAGTTCCAATAAACAAAGTCTTGCCTTAGCTTGCAAATAAAATATAAAGCGCGCAGATGTGATTACATCAATTTGTATAGAAAAGATCTTATATGAACTAGTTACAACATTGAACACTCTTGTGGTGGTTCATTCACCTGATGTGAAAAGATATACCATTCAATTTCAGGAAGATAATGAAAAATTAAGGTCCTGAAGAACCATAATTTTAGGAAATAAGTGCACTTATATATATTTACTAGTTATACACTACATGTTGTAGTATTGTAGTAATTTTGTTATATAGATACAATATTCCTCTAAAAGAAAGATATTGGAGTAAAGTTAAACATATGTTATATTTTATATGAGAATTAGCTTACATGGATTTATTTTTATTATGATAAATCTAATTATGATTTAATTGGTTGTGAAGATACAGATTATTTATCTAACCCATGCGATCTAGATCCTAAACAGGTTACTTAGTACATGGAGAAGCATTTTTACGACAGCCTATGGAGCAGATCATAACAACAACCACTTTAAATCATATTGAAATCCTGATGATTCATGTTGGCCCCAATAGTGTTCTTATATGAAGACAATAAAGCATAAAATGACAACATCAATATTCAACATATTTCTTTAAAAGATGACTTGGAGGACTTATTGACGAATGTGTTACCTACAACAACACTTGAGAAGTTAAGTCACAACATTTGCATGTGACAACCAAGAGTTACCAAGTGATGCTTTTATGAGGGGGAGTTATATGTGCTGCACTTTTTTTTCCTTGACTACGGTTTTATCCCACTGGGTTTTCCTAGTAAAGTTTTTAATGAGGCAGTTGTTAAAATATATGAATAATGTACTCTTTTTCCTTCACTAGGTTTTTTATCCCATTGGGTTTTTCCTAGTAAGGTTTTAACGAGGCATATATTCTATATAATATGAATATCTAAGGGAGAGTATTATAAATGTAATATATGAATATAGATATCCATAACCTATATAGGTTACAAAATATCATAAAGCTCCCATTGAATTTCATGTTGTAACATACCCTTCATTGAATTCAATATTGTAACATACAACATCCCATATCCTATAAATAGTGGTATATGGTGCCTTTGTAATACACACCACAATTGAGTTCAATTGTTATCTCTACTTTCTAATTCTCTCTACTCTTTTGTTCTTTCTTTGTTCTTCTTTTGTTCTTGTTTTGTTCATATTTTATAACATTAATGTTATTTTTTATTGTTTTACAACTTGCTAAGGCTTTTCCATTGGAGTATTTAATTTCATGCATCCGGCCTATTAATTATGTAGTAAAAAAAATGTTAAAAATATTATTCTTTAAAAAAAAATAAAAGTTTGTCACATGGTAAATATTGATTGGATAACTAAGTGAGTTGTACACAGGCGAGCGCAATTGAAATGCATTTAAGTATTTTTATTTCTATTTTAGTTCTTAATCTTTCAATTTTTTATCTTTGAATTTTGAGTTTATTCTATTGCACTCTTTATATTTTTTTCTTTAAAAGAAACAATAAATCAAACTATTTTTGTTCTTATCTTCATTTGGCTTCTAGAAAATAAAGGATCATGTTCAAAATAAAAAACTAATTATAAAAGAAATTAACCCAGCTACTTTTAAATTTCAAATTTCAGTCTATATTCTTTAAGCAATCTTAAATTTTGTCCTTGATCTTTTCTTAAAACTTTTTATTATCAACAAGCCTTTCTACTATTTTCGAAACATATTTCTACCTTGTATTTTCTTACGTCAAAATTATTATTATTATTATTTAACAAATTTCGACAAAAAATAATTTTAAAAGACTAAATTTAGAATTTATTGAAAATATTGAAATTAGATATTTGAGAGTACAACAACTGAAATGAAAGAAGTCTCAAACCATAGAGATTAAGATAGTATTGGAAAAAACACATTTTTAGTCCTTGAGTTTTCAAGAATATGTGCAATTAGTCCCCGAGATATCAAAATAGTTATTTTAGTCCTCAAATTTTTAAAAATAGGTTTAAAGGGCCCTAAGTCTATATTTCTCATTAACTACAATGTCTTCTACTTTGAATATTATTACTCACCTTCTAATACTTTTGTTCTTAATTGCAATACTTTAAGGGGTCATTTGGTTTAAGATTTTATAGATGTCTGAGAATCAAATATGATTGTTTGCTTGTACATGGAAATGCTGTCAGAATTTTATGAACAAAAATTATGTTTGTATTTAATTTATGAAATTAAGTACAATAATTTTATATAAATTAATTAAATAATAAATATCATTCAATATATTGATAAGAATTAATTAATTAGGAATAAAAAATAACTTTAATTATAAATATTTAAAAATGGAGTAATTTATCATTAAAATTAACTAATTAATATATTTAATAAATATCATATTAATTATAATCTTTAAAAATAAATATCATTCAATATATTGATAAGAATGAATTAATTAGGAATAAAAAATAACTTTAATTATAAATATTTAAAAATGAAGTAATTTATCATTAAAATTAACCCATTAATATATTTAATAAATATCATATTAATTATAATCTAATACTTAATTTCTAATTAATTAAGTTCAGCATTAGTAATTTTAATTTTAATTAGATAATAAAAGAAAACATATTTTAATAAACACTATACTATATACAAAAGTGAAAAAATGAAATAAAAATAGGGTTATTTTCAAATATAGAAAAATGAGTCAAAGTATTTACAAATATTGAAAAATTTCACTGTCTATCAGCGATAGACCGCGATAGAATTTTATCGCTTGAGCGTGATAGAAGTTGTAGAGATCATAGACATAATACATATACTCTCTTTCTTTCTTCCTCCATTATCTTTCTCTTGTGTTCTTATGTTCGTTCTTCTTTTCTCTCTATTTTATAACATGTTATCAGCACGAGTTTCTACCACTGAAATGTTTGTAGAGGTTGGAGTTGGTTCACTAGAACACCAAGAACATTAAAGACCCACTTGAGTTATCTACATATTTTCAAGGTATTTAAAGCTAAAATTCAAAGAAGGTGAGTACTCTATTTTAATCATATATGTGATTTATGTGTTTAAAAATTGATTGTTAAAATATATTTAATATTAGATTTTACACTTGATCTAATCAAATTGTAAAACTCATACAAAGTTTTATGTGAGCATTAAAACTAAAATCTTCAATAGTGGCTTGAAGCATTTCTAAAATTTTTTAGCCTTATTTGCAATTTGAGTTTTGAAGGATAAACGAGCATGCAGCGAAAATTAATTTGATCAATTTTAACTCTAAGATGATCAATTTAAAGGATAAAGCATGCAACTAAAAGGGGAAAAACAAAGTTTCAAGAACACTTATCCTTGTAGTTCAAAATTCTCCCTCAATTCTTGATGAAAATGAACACCACTTGTTTGTAAACCACCACAAGAGTATTTTCTACTATTCTCTGGCCTTGGATTGGATGGTGAGATCCAAATTTGTGGTGAATTTGAGAAGGAATGAAGGTTGGGAAGAATATGAGCTATGGATAAAATTTTGCAAAATTAACCATTAATTTCACAACATTCTTAACCATTTTTAAGCCAAAATCATGTTTATTTATTAAGGATCAACATGCAATCCAATTGCATCATAAATTGACAACACAACATCTCAATTTGGTGGCTAATTGTGAAGATAACAACTAAGTTACTTGCTTAGTTAGTGGGAAAATCCAAACTTTCAAAAAACCAATTTTAAATCCTATTTTAAATTAATATCCGAAATTGAATTTAAAATCAATTTAAAATTAAATTTTAATTCCAAAAATTAATTTGAAATTAATTAATTAAATAAAAATAATTTAATATTTAATTAATTAAATATAATATTATTTTAATATTAAATAATAAAATAATATTATTTTTCCCACTTATCCCAATTTTTCTAAAAAAACCGATATGAATCCTTATTCATATAATTAATATTTAAATCATATTTAAATATTATAAATAACTCTATTCGTCCGTTTAATTCGTAATTAAACGTTGATATATCGTATATATCCAACTTTCATTCCTTAATCCAAGATTGAACGGTTCAAACTTACTCACCACACTATCTAAGGTTTTGTCCATTTATGAGCTAGTAGAGAGACCTAATGGACCTACAGATCATGAGCTCCAACGATCCGAGATTAACCGACTAAACTCTTTAACTTAGTTAACCAACTTGGTTAACTAACGGGACACTCCACTAAAGCTCGTAGCTGCACTCTCCTCACTGTAGATATATTCTGTCCACTTGATATAATCATAATTAGTAAGTCGATCCTTCACGGGTTGTCCGTAATCACAGCTAGGTCAAAATTATCGTTTTACCCCTGTGATTACATTTTGTTCCTTAAGTCCCACTGATCCTCTAATGAACAATTGGTTTGTTATCCTATCACTAAACCAAGTCCCTCTCGGGCCAATGAGAGGGTGGGGCCCCTTGTTCAAGACCCGAAATTAGTACTTTAGGAAACAACATATCTATTAACCCTAAGTTGGGTAGGAGTGAATTCTTTCTCGCAAAACTATGTCCCTAGCTATCTACTCGGTCTTACCCCTGAAATGGGAGGCTTATTGAGTCGGCGCACTCGGGCCACTCTCACCCATGTAGATCTAAGGATAATCCCCAATAAATAGGAGTTCATAGTTAGCTTAGGGTTAAGATCAAGTTACCTAGGACATCTAGTTGAAATAGTCACTATTTAATAATAAATGGCGTTATAAAGTAATAGTGACTATTTCGTGGTCCGGTCTTATGAAAACTCATTGCATAGAACGCCCCCACTCACATGTCTCCATATGAATAATTTAGGATCACATCATTTGTATCAAATACAAAGTGGGTCGCATTCAATAGTGTCTCCAAGATAAGGTACCCAGCCTTATCCCTATACTATAGACCATTTTGGTTATTTACTCGAACTTGATCCATTTTTATGTCATTACATAAAGTTCAAGTTTTCATACTAAAGTCATGGGTTCTTAGTTTATTGGATTTAGAGTTATATTAACAACAATTCACATTATTCAATAACAAGTTTACTGAATAACATCGATAACAACTTTATTGATAAATAGAATACACGTTAATGTTTACAAACTACGTGTTTTAGGACATAAAACCCAACAAGTTTACATTCTTTGTTGGCTAATCTGGGACTTTGCATTCTTTGTCGGCTTATTATAAAATTAAAGAAAAATCTTTTACAACTATTAATTACTTTGTATTTAAGTGAACTAGGCCGTTGTTTGTCTCCAAATTTCTCAAGCATATTGAATTTGTTTAGACATATACTTGTTGGGCTCCAAACCTCACTCTCCAAAAATTCAGACTTTTTAATCAAACTCATTCACACACTATATATGTGCATGGATCTTCATCACAATCTTTTTGCATTGATGATGAGTATTTCATGAGTTATGGGTAGAAGTCAAATTGTTGATTAATAAAATTTAGGTTTGAGAAACTCAAATAACCTTATTTTGAGTGATCCAAAATAGAAAGGATATTGAAAATCAAATATTTCTTGACTTTAAACTTTTAGTTAAATTTTATATGAATATGTCAAATATGTTATATAGTTTTGTGTATGTTTAAAATTGTTGTATAAAATATGTCATTTAGATCAAAATGTATCATAGACTGCAAATCATACATTTTATTTTTAAATATAATTCTTATTTTTGAAAGATTTGATTGAGATGCTTTTCGAATCAATTCATATTTCTATATCTTTGAATATAAGTGTTATATGAAAAATTAAGATTTTTGTGTTCTTAATTGGATTGCATACTTCTAGATGAGATTTGAGTTTCTTTTAAATAAAGGTAAAATTCTCTCATAATAATATTATCTTTTTATTCGTTAAGATTTTCTTCTAATAATATTATTTTATCTTTCAAATATAAGAATAAATATTCAAAAGATTCAAGATATTAAAAAATATTTTTTAAAGTTTATTTGTTTTAATAAGATTAACAATGCAGTTAGATTCATTAAGCTATAAATTAACTCTTAATTAAAATATTAATAAATTAGAAATAAAAATTGACTAAGAGAACTTTGTCTAAGGATTGTTCTGGCTAGGCTGAGGTACTTAAGTTGATCAGAAGGGAACGCTTCTACTTGGAAACTAACCTGGGAGTTGAATTAGTCAATTTTTCTTTGCTATGCTAGAATTGAAATTTATTTGATTGTTGAATATTTAAATTATTCTCATATGGATAAATTTGTGAGCTTTTGAAGTTTATATATATATATATATATATATATATATATATATATATATATATATATATATATTTGAATTATGACAAAGTTTGAAAGTTATGCATAATAGCTAATTACTCTTCCTAAAGCTAATTTTGATTTAATACACTTGAAGCTGCATAAATCAATTAGTGTTCATTGTTTTTGTCATGCACCTGTAGTTATACATATTTTAAATTAATAAATGCTTATAAACTAATAAGCATATATCAACATGTTATGCTCTTGTATTAGCAATTTGAGAAATAAAGTTTGAAACATTGTGATGAATACTTATCTAATATCTTTTGGGGTTAAATAAAACATATGAGCAGATGTTTCTATGAAAAATAATGAATTTTGACCAAATAATATAATATCATTCCCTGAAGTGAATGTTCCAATATTTAATCATTGAAGTCGGAATCATGTTAATAAAAGAAGAAGTAATTATTCTATTAAAACCGCACACATATATAATGTTTTAAAGGAAAATTTCATTTTTCAAATGTGATGCAAAAGAGACAATAATCTTGTACTTGTCGTACAATAAGAATTAAAATCCTTATTAATGAAAAAGAAACAATGTGTGGAAGCAAACTTTGAGAATTTATTTGAATTTCTTGAAGAGATCATAACTTATCTTTTTCACCCCTAAATATGATGTTATGTTACAAGTTTCTTAGAATCTCCTGAAAGGATTATTATTTTTTTTTTTTTGAAAACTTGTATATGAGATGTTTGGATTTCTTTTAAATCTCCTTAAGAGAATAAGAATAAATAATATTTATGTTTTGTATATATTACATCTATGCACATTATACTTAAAGGTAGACAATATGTTTTAAAAAATTCAAATGCTTGAAGCGAAAGATCAAATATAATATTAAGTCCTGTAGACTTGATTAAAGATTTTGAAAAAGAAAACAATATTTTTCCAGAGAAGCAAAATTGACAATTGATATACTTTATTCTCTTGTAAATCAAAGAGAAGTTTAGTAAATTTGGAAGGTATCCATTTAATAGATTTCATCTAGAAAGATTGATAATAAGAATAATATGTGGTATTTATATACTATATTTATTGTCTTCTATGGGAAGTGTAGAAAAGTTATGTTTTTTTTTCTAAATTGTATTCACACATATTTGTGTAGTTAAATTATATGTAACAATGAACCTGAAATTCATTGATCCAAATATATTTTCTTTTGACATGATGAGTCATTTTTGGTCAATAGTGAAAATAATTATTGAAAATATACATTGACATTCATGGAAGATCTAGAAGATTCTTACATCTAATAAATTGTCATGGTGTCGTATTCTCAAGAGATTAATTAACAAACTCTCACTAGCTAAAATTGAAATTGAACATTTCCTACTTTTGGAAAAAATTCATGGTTTTATGATTTTTGTTGACACATCCCATTGATGATTGTTACATATATACTTATTATTTTGTTTTGATAATTCTAGTGAGCTTGTATCTCAAGCATTTGATAATTGATTGGGATAAGTGTTGAAGATCATGTAGCTTATGTTCAAATAGCAAAACTTTTAGATCTGTATGACATCATATTATTGTGTATGCTCGACCAATGGCGAATGAGCTTATGGCCAGAAGCCAAATATATTTTATCAAGATATGCAGTAAATGTTTAAACTGTTCCACAACAACAATTAAGATGATGGAGCAATTAAAATCTATGTTTAAATTGATTTTACATCAATTAATTACTTTGAACCCCTAACGGATGAATTATTTACTACACAATTTAATAGTTATTAATGAGACAAAATTTTCCAACATTAGGGGGAGGAATTAAGGAAAAGTTGAAAAAATAAATTGAATAAAATACATAAGTATTGTCTCATTTTAATCATCATACAGATAGATCACTTTGAACCAGAAGTTCAAAAGATAATTCATTTGTAAAATATTACAAATCAATGCTAGATGCATTTACAGAACATATATCGTTGCAAGAAAGTGACCAAGTTATATCCCAATGCAATAAGTTATTAATACTAATGAGTCTGCAATACGCCTGAAGCGTGATAGACAAATGAGTTCCAAAGATAAAGATCCTCGAAAAATAAGTAGTTAATTAATGACTCAGTTGAGAATATGGATATTCTCGAAGAAATCCTAAATATGGACACCCATAAGAATCTTGAAGTAAATGAGGATAATAAAGAGATCTCGATAAATTATATGTGATGACAAGAAAAAGATGGAACCATACTTAAATAAGTTGGCAATATTTTTGCATAAATGTTATTGATAGATATATGAACATGCAGTGGAAGCGAATTATAACGAATTACACTCTAACATGCTCAATTTTTAAGGACAAACATGCATCAAGAAAAGGGAAAAACTGAAAATTACAACTACAACCTTTGAAGCTTGAAATTCTCCCTTGATTATTGATGGAATTGATCACCAACAACTTGTAGACCACCACAAGAGTGTTCTCTACTATTTTTTTGGCCTTAGATTGGATGGTGGGATCCAAATTTGTGATGAATTTGAGAGAGAATTGTAGTTTGGTAGAATTTTTTTTAATGAAATTTTTTAACCAAATTAACCCTTCGTTCAGCCCAAAAACCAGCTACCTCTCAGCCAAAATCACTCTTATTTATAGAGTAATTACATGAAAAGAGAATTAACACAAGATTGACAGTAAAATTGCTTTAATCTTAGTGGGTTTAGTGTCAAATTCAAGAAGAAACTTCTAGGTTTTCAAAATGAATTTCTCAAATTCATTTAATTTTAAATAAATAAATAAATATTATTAATTTAATATCTAATATTAAAATAATATTATTTTCACACTAATCCCGATTTTTCCCACAAACTGTTTTTTGAATATGAATCTCTATTCATATTTTCAATATTTAAATCATATTTAAATATTTTCAACTCTCTTTATTCGTTTAATTCGTAATTAAACGTCGATACGTTTACACATTTTGCATATATCCAACTTTTATTCCCTAAGCTGAATTTGAACGTTTCAAATTTATTCACCACACTATCTAAGGTTTTATACGTTTGTGAGCTAGTAGAGGGACCTAATGGACCTACATATCATGAGCTCCAACAATCCGAGATTAACCGATTAAACTCTTTAATTTAGCTAACCAACATTCATTAACTAACGGGACACTCTACTAAAGCCCGTAGCTGCACTCTTCTCGCTATAAATATATTTATGTTCACTTGATATAACCATAATTAGTAAGTCGATATTTCACAAGTTGTTCGTAATTACAGCTAGGTCAAAATTACCGTTTTATCCCTATGAATACATCTTGTTCCTTAAGTCCCACTGATCCTCTAATGAACAATTGGTTTATGATCTTATCACTAAACCGAGCTCATCTCAGGCCAATGAAAGGGTGGGGCCCCTTGTTCAAGACCTAGAGTCAGCACTTAAGAGAACAACCTATCTACTAACGGTAAGTCGAGTAGGAGTGAATTTCATCTTGCAGGACTATGTCCCCAGCTATTTACTCGGCCTTACCTTTGAAATGGGAGGCTTATTGAGTCGACGAACTCGAGCCACTCCCACCCATGCATATCTAAGGATAATCCCGAATAAACAGGAGTTCATAGTTAGTTCAGGATTGAGATCGAGTTTACCTAGGTCATCTAGTTGAAATAGTTAGTAATAACGACTATTTTATGGTCCGATCTTATGCAAACTCATTGCATAGAACGCCCCTACTCACATGTCTCGACATGAACGATTCAGGATCACATCGTTTGTATCAAATACAAAGTGGGCCGCATTCAATAGTGTCCCTAAAATAAGGTATCCAACCTAATCCCTATACTACAGACTGTTTAGGTTATTTTACTTGGACTTGATCCACTTTTATGTCTTCACATATAGTTCAAGTATTCATAGCCATGGGTTCTTTAATTTATTGGATTTAGGGTTATATTAACAACAATTCACATATTCGATAACAGATTTACTGAATAATCTCGATAACAACTTTATTGAGAATAGAAAAACGTTTAGTGTTTACATAGTACGAGTTTTTGGACATAATTAAAACCCAACAGTTGCTCACGATATTATTTATGAAAATGAATATTATATACTCAGATATATTGAAAAATGTCGCAACATAGAAAGAATTGACTTATGTGGAAAGAAACAATCCAATAGAAATAAATTCATTTTCCAAATCGTGAGAATTAGTAGTTCAGGCATTAGAGAATGTCAAATATGTGGGATACAAGTGAGTATTTGTAAGAAAAACAAATAGAATGGGTCGCAATATATAAAACGAGACAAGTTCCACAATAATTCTCGCAAAGAACTAGTATTGATTATGAGGAGTTATATTATCTTATGGTGTATACAATACCATGAGATATTTAATTTATCTAACTGTGCATGAAATGCTTAACATGCATCTTACAGATGTAGTTATATTGTACATTTATATGAATCTCTTAATAATATATCCCTGAAGGATTAAAAGTACCAAAATCATATAAGTAAAACATTAGAGAATTATATATATATCATAGATGTTTTTTTATAAAACATTATTGATGAATGTAAAGTAATCATCTTATTAAATATTTGATGATATGAGGGTGAAAAAATAATCCTATTTGTCCATATGCTTTTATAAAGAAATCACAACATGAGATTTACTATATACATATATATATGTGTATGTGTATGTATATGTATATATATATATGTATATATATATGTATGTATATATATATGTATATATATATGTATATATATATGATTGGAGCAGAAACTCCTAAAGAGATTTCAAAAGCAATAAAGTTTCTTAAGAAAGAAATTGAGATGACAAGTTTTGCCTTAGCTAGAAAATAAAGCATAAAGCAAATGAAATTGCATCAATTTATACATAAAAGATCTTATATGGACTAGTTACATTACCATGGTGGTTCATTCACTTAATGTGAAAAAAATTATATCATCTGATATCAGAAAGATAACGAATAACTTTAGGTCTTGAAGAACCATAATTTTGAGAATATAAGTGTACTTATATCTTTACTAGTTTATACACTACCTATGGTAGTATTTTTAGTAATTTTTTGTTACATAAATATAATATTTTTTCAAAGAAAATATTGGAGTAAAGTTGAACATATGCTATGATTTTATTTGAGAATTATTTTACATGGATTTATTTTATTCTCATAAACTTAATTGTGATCTAGTTGGTTGTGAAGATGCAGGTTACTTATCTAACCCATAAGAACTAGATCTTAAACAGGTTAATTAGTACGTGGAGAAGATTTTTTATATTTTGAGAATCTATGAAGCAGATTATAACAATTTCTACTTTAATTCATGCTGAAATCCTGATTATTCATGAGTCTAGCAAATAGTGTTCTTATATGAAGACAATAAACATCAAATGACAACATCACTATTCAACAAATTTCTTCAAAAGATGACTTGAAAGACTTATTGATGAAGGTGTTACCCTGCAACAACATTTGAGAAGTTAGCGCACAACATTTGAACGTGACAACCAAGAGTTATCAAGCAATGCTTTCATGAGGGGAGTAAATGTGATGCACTCTTTTTCCCTTGACTATGGTTTTTACCCCATTAGGTTTTCCTAGCAAGGTTTTTAATGAGACATTTGTTAAAGTATATGAATAATGTACTTTTTTTCCTTCATTAGGATTTTTTTCCATTGGATTTTTCCTAGTAAGGTTTTAACGAGACATATACTATATACAATGGACATCTAAAGGGGAGTATTATGAATATTCTAAATTATATTTGAATATTATTAATATTAGATGTCCATAACATCCTTAGGTTACAAACAAATTCATCCACAAACCTCCTCATTAATCTTCATAACTTTCTTGTCCCCTCTTTATGTTTGGTCTTGTAACCATTATTCTCATAACCCTATAAATAGAGGTTGTAGAGATCATTGTATAGATACCACAATAGACTTAATATATATATTCTCTCTTTCTTTTTTTCTCGATTATCTTTCTTTTGTGTTCTTATGTCCGTTCTTCTTTTCTCTCTATTTTATAACAGTTAGAAATAAATTGAGTAAATATTTTAATATATTATTATTTATTTAATAAAATAAATATTTATATTAATTTTATTAAATTAATATTAATTAATTAATTAACTATATTCAAATGAAATTATATATAATGAAAAACAAAATAAGAGGGGAAAAGAAAAAATCCACAGTTTTGGAAGGGAATAAAAAAAATCTATCTTGTAGGAAAAACTATGAAACAAACATGAGTTTTGGATGTCTGTGTCAATTCCCATGCAGAAATCATCGAACCAAACGACTCCTAATGGTTAAGAGAAACAAAGCTAATAAATAATGTTTGAGGACAAGAATAAATGTTTGTTTCTATGTTAAGAGTTTAAACCTATTTGCTACCATATTCTTCAAGTGAATATTGAGTGAGCAAATATTAGATAGTGAAAAGAAAAGGAAAAAATTACACAATCAATTTTTTAAAAAGTTAAAAAACTAAAAAAAAAATGATTATAATAGGTAGCACTTTTAAGGATAGTAACTAAGTGTATAGCAACATTTTAAAATAATTGCAAATATAGCAAATTCTATCATTGCTAGACTCTATCGCTAATAGATTTCTATTAGCGATATGGTCTATCACTGATAGACTCCTATATAGCGATATGGTCTATCACTGATAATACTCTAAGAGCTAGATCTAAATTTTACTATATTTTTACAAATATTTTTGTATTGTGCTATATTTACAACTATTTCAATAAAAACATTTTTAAAATTTGAAAATAAGAAAATAGAACAAACATGAAGTTCAGATTCTATAATGGTTGGGCAATGATTTGCCATCTAACTCCTTGTTGAAGAATCTTGTTATGTAATCAGCATATGTGAATTGTTGATAAACCGCGGGTGTATCTGGTGAGATTAGTTCTGGGAGTGGCCCGTATAAATTATCTCTAATTCTAGGGTTGTAGAAAACCGCGACTGAAACCCGCGCTTCTGATTTCCCGTTTGCCAATACTCTATGCTCCACGCTTTTGTACACGTCATTTGATGCAATCTACATACAACATTAAAGGAACAATTATACATTTTTTGTCAAAAAAAAAAAAAAATTCAATACTCATTTAAAAATATGATTATATTATAAGTTAGAAAAAAGATTTTGATCTCATGAAAGCAACAATTTAGTCTCTAATTTGTCTCGATTTCGTTCCAATACTTTTAAATCTATAACAATTTAATTCTTAAACTTTAATAAGTATCAATTTAGTCATTTTACTTAAAAATTTGTAACAATTTAATCTTTATCATGAAAGTAATAATAATAAAATTTACCCGTTTAGATTGATAAGTTGATTAAAGACCAAGTTTGTTTGGAAATTATAAAGACTAAATCATTACACAATCAAATTGACAATGAGATTTTTTAAGATAGAGAATAAACTATTACAAGTTTAAAAGTATATAGATTAAATTATCGCAGTTCAAAATTTAAGGACTAAATTATTACAAATTTAAAAATATAAAGACCCATCATTACATATCAAGAACTTACTTTAATAAAAATCTATAGACCACGAGTGACTTTTAATTTATATAATAGATTTAGCTAAGCTTTTAAGTTTGTAGGTCTCTAAATTGAATAAAGTAAAATAATATTTTAGAACGTAGATGCTGTATGTGTAATAGGCTTTGTCTGAAAATTGCTTTTCAGTCGTTTTATTATTTAAAGAAAAAGTCAATGTTCTTTCTAGCCTTTTTCTTTTTTAATATTTGACTTGTTTACACATCATCCAAGAGATTTGTTAAGGATTTAAAAAAAAATCTATGGGTGAATATTTAATGAATTCAAAATTAAAATAATAATTACTCAATGGAATTTTCCTTAGTTAAATAGGTAAGTTTTTCCATGTGTGTATATATAATGGACCAAAATATTTTCATTCTAAAAGTTGATGGCCAAACTGGTATGGTTCAAAATTTATTGTTTAGCTGGAAAAAAATTCAAATATTTCAAACAAAAATGAAATTTAAATTTATAAACGTACTTCTAAAATATATATATATATATATATATATATATATATATATATATATATATATATGAACCTATCAAAATTTATTGTTTAGCTGGAAAAAAATTCAAATATTTCAAACAAAATGAAATTTAAATTTATAAACCTACTTCTAAAAAAAAAATATGAACCTATAAATTAAATCTTATATTAAATATGATTATAATTCAATTATCAACTTAATCTCGTTATCTCACATATTGTCAAAAAAAAATTAATTAAATCTTACGTTCAAAATTTATATTATTGTCAATTAAAATGTAGATCAATTGGTTATATATTATTGCAATTTCTTAATGTAAAATTTAAAAAGAAAAAAAAAACTAATGTCAAAACTCTCCCTCGTAATTCAGTGTTGCCCAAAAAAGAAAATAAAAAGTATCCACAGAAAAGTACAAAGTCACTTTTCTTCTCCCAACTACCATGCATAATAATTCAAGAGAAAAGTCATCAAATATGTTTTATTTTCTTTGTTAATTCATTATTCTTGCTTATATATATATATATATAACAATTTGAACTTATTAAATTTTGAACCACTCTTTTCTTAGTTAAAATTTGAACCATTTACCTATATCCAAGTTAATTTTTTAATTGACTAATGTTTTCCTATTATGATCATCCACTTTCCAATCTATATATGCTCTATAAAATATATATGAGATATAATAGTTTCAAGTAAAATTTTGTCCGTTAAAATACAATTTTGGTTCATGTAATTTGAATTTTATTTTTAGAAGACGGTAGGTTGAATTTCATTCTATTTTAGTCACTAAAAAGTAGTTTTGAAACTAGTCACGAGCAGCTTTAGTGTAGGCCCGAGGGCTCGAGCCTCCCTCCCTCAACTTTATGCTCTTTATATAATATATAGACAAAAAAAACTGTCTTGACATTAATAACATTAACTAGTCTAATGGTAAATCTATCTTCTAACCCTCTCTAGACTTAGGTAAACTATTCATTCATTTTTAGAGAAATTACAATTTAGTCCTAAGTTTTAAAAGGCCATGTCTACAAAATTCTTCCACTTTCAATTCTATGTCTAACAAATCCTTCAATTTTACTAATATATTTAACACTTAACAAAGTTTTGGAACTAACTTGTAATTTATCGTATGCTAATGTTTTTCAAACAAAATCAATTTTTATAAAAAGAAAAATAATTCTTTTAGTAGAGCTAATTAAGTGGTTTGGATTTAAATAGAAAATGCTTTTAAAATAGGTTGAAAAAATTATGCAAAAATTACTTTAGAGTGATTAACCAAACAAATTTGTGGTTTTAAATTTTTTTTTTAAATTAATGTAAGAAGCCTTGATCAACCCTACTACGCCTGCAAAACTAGCCCACCACAATTTTGAGCTCGAATCAAAGGAGGAATCCAATTTTCCACCACAATTTTGAGCCCGAATCAAAGGAGGTACCCAATTTCGTGAACCTGATCCACGATTTTGAGCACAGGCAGAAATCGTGAACTCGTTCACGATTTTACTACCCTACTTTTGTCAATATTTTCAACGTAACTTTATTTTTATCATAAATTATTAAAATAATATTATTTTTAGAAAAAATCCCATTCAATAAATTGTTTTTTCTTTTTTTTACGGGCCGTTGCCAAAAATAACCCAACCGATTTCTTAAGGTTACCTGAAGCAAGTCACCAATATTGATCACAAGAGCGCCGGCGACGGGCTCAACATCCACCCACCCACCGCCGTGCCGGATCTGCAAACCGCCGATATGGTCCTGCAGCAGCACCGTCAAGACTCCAGGATCCGTGTGCGATTTAATCCCCACCGTCAGATCCGGCTGGGGGCAATACGGGTAATAATGTCCCACCATCATCCGCCCTTCTCCGTACGTCGCCTCCTTTAGCCGCTCCGATCTCAGCCCCAATCCCTCACACAGCACCTCCTCTAATAAATACCCTAACCTCTCCGTCTCTTTCGCCCACTCCGCCACCGCCGCCCTGCAAATCGCCGGAATATTCTCCGCCGCCGCCGCCGCCGGCCCTAGTCCTATCTGAAGCGTGTCCCTCCAACTCGCCGCTTTCGCGTTGAACAGATCGATATTCGACAAGTAGGACACTCCGGTCTCGACGTCCCTCCGGTAGTACGGCGATTTCGCCTCCGATGGCAGTTCGTGAAAAGCCCTAATCGAATCGAGAATATCGTCGAGCACTTTCTGCGGAACTCCATGGTTGATGATTTGGAAGAATCCGAAGGTCGACGCGGCGTTTCGGATCTGGTCGACGATGGAGAGGCGGAGGTCGGGGGAGTCGAGGCGTGCGAGGTCGATCGTCGGAATGACGACGGCGGCGGCGGAGGATGGGGATTTAGAGCTTGGTTTGAGGTCGGATAGAGTTTCAGGCGGGTGAATGAAAATACGAGGGATTTGATTGATGCCGGCGTCGAGAAGGCCTTTGACGCCGGCTTTGGTTTCGTCGAATTGCTTCAATTCTGTGGCTCGATCGAAATCGGCGGCCATTTTTACGATGTGGAATTTCTTCTTTAGAGTTTGATTAGGGTTTTTGGAGGGGAAAGCGGTTTGAAGCAGAGACGCAGGATTTGAGTTGCAGAGGCTTAGCATTGCTAGAGAAATGTTTTAATTAATTAAACAATTACATATATATAGAATTAAATTAGATTACATATTATGATTTTATTATTATTATTATTATTATTATTATTATTATTAGTTTATGATTCTATTTTAGTTTCTGAAATTTTGTGTTTATTTTAGTTTGGTTTTAAACTTTTGAATTTGATTATTTTAGTCTCAAATTTAGAAAATAAAATTTTTAAAAAAATGTCAAACTATTTAAAAAAAATAGTAAAAAAAATACTAATAGACTTCTATTAGCATTATAGATTCCTATCATTAAATAATTTCTCTTATTTTTTCTATTTTTAAAAATTTTTCCTAAATATAATTGTAGTATGTATCTTAGTTTTCAATTTGGTCTGTGTTTTTCTAACAACTTAGTTTTACTATTTTGAAATTGGTAATACTTACTGCATGAACTATATTTTATATTGTATGTAACATTTTACAAGAAATTGAATTGTTGCAGATTTTAAAATCTAAGGAATAGATTGTTCGAGGATTAAATAAATTTTAGATTTTAAAAAATTTAAAATATAAGATAGAATAATTTTAAATAAATAAAGATGAAAATAATTTTTAATTACAAGTTTAGTCTCGAATTTAAAAGTTTGTGTCTAAATTTTTTTTCTAATTTTGTGCCAAATATAAATACCTAAAATATTTGAAAATTAAAAAATTAACTAGTATAATATATATAAAGTAGAATTTGATGTGTAATAATATCATAAAACTTCTTTTTTAAAAAAAGATAGTGTTATAAACTTTTAATTTAATGTCTGGTAAAATTTATGAATTCATTAAAAATGTCAGGATATAAAATTTAAATTTTAGAAATATATTAGATATATAATTGATAGTTGAAAGACATATTACACATATTTTAAAGATTAGAGACCTGAATTTAGACTTAGTAAACAATTTTTTTTAAAAAATATTAATGTTACAAACATTAGAGATTAAAGGTTAATTTTGTAATTTAGTCACTTTTTTAAAAAAATAATGTGATATGTAATAATTACACATCAACATGATAGATGTCTATCCTTGAATGAAAATGTTACTGTTATTATTATTATTAAACCAAATTTGATTAAAACAAAAAACTTGGAACTGACAAAAAAAATGGTTTACTCAAAGAAGAAGCTAACAATGAGAAGAAAAATCGTTTTGATCCATAAAAATAGGTTTAAGGAAAATATCAATTCACCATTAGAATTGTGTCAATTTAAATCTTCAATTATTAATTATATTTTTTTGAAACAATTAATTATATTAATTTAGACTTTAAACTTTCGTATGTATAATAATTTATACCTTCTATTATATTTTATTTGAAGAAATATTGTATTAGACTTATAATTTTATCGATTAACTCCCTAGATTTTAATAAGTGAATCAATGTAAACTCTCAATTAAAATTTCATTTGAAAATCGTCTATGCATCAATTCTAATGGTTCATTTTATTAATCTGACATTTGAAGAAATCTACACACATACAAGAATTGAGCAAAATGTAGCAATATAGTTTAAAGGATTGTTTTCAAATTCGGTAAAATAAGTCAACTTATTTACAAATATAGCAAAATGTTATTGTCTTTCTGTGACGTTGATAGATATATATCGGCTCTATCATGATAGAAAGTAGTTTTTTGCTATATTTAAATATATTTCTAACCATTTTTTCATTTAAAATAATTACCCTAAAATAAATCTTAATTTTAAAGAATAAAGTTGAAAATTAATTTTTTTTAAGAGAGTGCATCAACTACTAAGAAAATTTGAAAGATAGTAAGAACTCGTTTTTTTTTAAAAAAAAAAATGAAATGAATGTGTGTATTTAAAAATAATTTTAGTAGATTTAATCATAATTTATTTTATCGAATATAAAAGTTGATTAAGATTATTTTATAATTACTTCTACCTATCCGTAAATAGATATTTATATTATTCTACAAATTTAGTGGTATAAATTAATTTTTGTCCCAAAAGTTTATAACGTACACGTAATTCGTGAGGGAAATTTTTGGCCATTTTGAAAAAAGATATTTTAATGAGAAAGAGGCTGGGAATTGTCAAATTGGACAAGATACACCACACAAATGTTTTAGGTAAGACAAAGGAGGGGTAAGATCGTAACTTCCTCCCTCCTAAGATATCATCCTAAAGAAGTTTACAGACATTTGGATTGTTAACTTACTAGAAACATACACGTGGAACGTACTGGATTTTGCTTCTTCTCTTTCTTTGGAGCGTACTGTACTTTTGCTTCTTCTTTCCTTTTCTCGTTCTATTTAACACTAGTATTTGTGTACGTGTAAATTTTTTTAATTAAAAAACATTATTCAATATAATTATTTTTAAAAATTAATTATTATAAATTTTTGCATATTCTTACTATATAAATATAATGTATTATTTTCAAATATAAAAAAATGAGTCAAACTATTTACAAATATAGAAATTTTTTACTATCTATCAGTGATAGACTGCGATAGAATTCTATCATGGTCTACTACAGATAGAAAGTAAAATTTTTCTATATTTATAAATAGTTTGATATTTTTTCTGTTTATAATTATTTTTTTAGTTTGAATATTTTTATGAATTAATATATATATATGTTTCAACACTTGAATGTTTGATAGTTTTTCAATTTAGTCTTGCATGATTTTAATATTTTTTCCATTGAATTTTTCACTTTTAGAACGTTAAAATTAGCTACAAACTTCCATAAATAATAAGAGTGAGTTTACGAAAAATTACATAAAGAAAAAAAAAATCACCTTTGAGAAAAAATATATATAATTTCTACTTTAAATTTCTAGAAAAATTGGAAGAAATTTCAAGTTTTTGTCCCCTTAAAATTTAATATTATATTATGTAGGTTTGTTATTAGGGTAATTCTAAGAATAATGTGATTTTTTTAAAAAATGAAAAAAATAAGATAGTGGCAATTTTTATAAAATAATGGTCGTTCAAAAAATAAATTTCTAATTTAGGATTTAGCTGAAAACTATTGACAAATTTGGATTTTTTTTTTTTTTTTTTTTTTTTTTTTTTTTTTTTGCAGTGAAGCAAATTGTCTACTTGGTACACGATTTCTATGATTCATGGAAACTCGTGTACTTGGTTTTTTTAATTATTTTTTTTAATGTTGCATAAGTGATAGTTTCCAAAAAGCGCTACTTTCTTTAGGTTAATTCTACCATTAATGGCCAAAATTACTCATTAATTCTCTTGTTTTGTAGTTTTTGCCTTCTCAAGGGTAAAATGGTCATTTGGAGCTAAAACGAGCTTAAATCGAGCTTGAGAGTATCAAAGGTAAAAAAGGGGTCATAATTACCAAAATGCCCCTGTGAAGAGCATAGCTGCGCCCCCTTATATATGTATTTACGCTGGAGACCCGAAAGCCCAAAATAAGGGAGCGTAGCGGTGCTCCAGAAATTGACGCAACTTTCAAAATTTTCAACGCGCGCGCCTTCTTTGATCCTCCAAGCAGTGTCGCATCGCTCAAGGTAGCGCAACCCTACGTTACGGCTACACAGACCAGCATCGCGACGCTAGGCTGCAGTGCCGCGACGCTCTCGCCATTTTTTTATAAAATTAATTTCATTTCCTCTTCGAACTGAGAGAGCAATTTCTAAAATTTTCGAGCCCTATTCCCAAATTCTTCCAATTTCTCTCTAGAGCACTTGAATTCTTCCATCAATTTGAGTATATTCATTAAAGATTGAAGTATTAAAATTCTTCCAATTCTCTTAGAGCACTTGAATTCTTCATCAATTTGTTATTTTTGGTTGAGTTCTATGCATATTCCCCATAGATTTTGATGCTTGTGAACTGACAAAGCATGAACTTCATTATCTTGTATGAAAAACCTTATGATGTGCTAAGCAGTTAATTGTGAGAAAAGTTGCAAAATTAGGAATTCTTGTTTAGTTCAATGGCTATCCTTGAATTGAGCATGCTTGAATTAGTTGAATTAGGCCAATAATCGATCTAAAAGAGAGGCTATCCGTCTTTTATTTCTTCGCAACAATGAAAACCCTTGCACGTTATGCATTTTCAATTCGAGTTTGGAATGCCGCTAAGGACTAGATTCAAGAATTGAACTTAGGATTAAATGAGATTAAATATTGTTTAGTTAATTAGGGCTATTGAGATTGAGTCCCTAAAATTTGCTTAGTTTAATGAATTAAAGCATTTAGGAGTTAAATCTTGATAGGTTGTGAATTCTTGATTGAATTGAATTGTCTTTGATTTGTGATGGAAATTGTACGCATCTTGTTTACTATCAATCACATCTTTTAGAAATTGTTTCTCTTAATATCATAAAATTTTCAAAAATAGTCTTGTTCTTGCATCTTTTAAATTCTTGCACCATTTTATTTTTTTTTTACAAACCCCCCATCTAGAATAATCAAATTCGATCAATTGTTTATCTTGTTCGATAGATCTCTGCGGAACAATCCATTTTCTTGCATCTATACTATCCCTTAGTGTTAATTGCTTGAATTAGGTGTATAAATTGTTTTGATTCCCAAATATATGTATTAACGACAACATATTTTTAGGGCGATCAATAAGAAATGTAGTCTAATTTTAATGTTGCTTAAGAAATGTACCCCATACACGAGTTTTACCTTTTTTTAATGTTTATAAAATATTAAAATATGTATTTTGACACATAATATGAAAAATGATTAATAAAATTATATTTATATAAAAATACATATAAAGTTAAAAGTATCCACTTTTTTTTCCAAGAGTTAAAAGTATCAATTACAAGTCAATAGAACTATAATGATTACTACAAATTACAAGGATCAATTTTTTTTTACAAGAGTTAAAAGTATCATAATGGTTAGTATAAGAATTAAATGTACTATGCCTAATTGATAGAGATTGGATAAGATCTCAACTTCAAGCATAAGGTACAATTTGGATGAAATTGTGCTGATACTGGAGAAATGTAATTTTGATAAACTTAGTACATGTTAACTACTTTGTTAAACATAATCTTGATTTTGAAAATTACATTGATGCTAAACTCCACTAAGGACATGCAATAAAAATTATAATTTTTTAACATTATTTCCTCCAAAAATGTTTGAGAAACAATTTTGGGTTATGAAAATGTTATAAAACTGGTTTACGACATTTCAGTATTTGGGTAAGTTGAGATATTTGTATCGAAACGAATCTTTAACAAATACGCTTGGTGACACAATATTCGAAAATGCACCTAAATGTAGGTAGTCCTTGAAGAGCTATAAAATGGCTTTTTGTACAATCCAAAATAAAATGTATTAGTGTGACAAATACTGGTTTTTATTAGGAATGTTAAATGAAAGGCTGCAAACCTATAAAAAGGTTAAGTAGTTCCAAGTAAAACCACTTAATAGTTAACAAGAGTTGTTAACCATTTATTTCCGTTTAAAATCAAATTCTATTTGTCAACTAGATGAGTCTTCATCGTAGTAGGAGAGTTATGAGATAATTTAACCTTCAAAGGCTTACTTGAAGTATATGTTGTTATATTAGACAACAAGATGAAAACTCATAAACCTCTAAAGTAGTGGGAGAGTAATGAGATGACTCAACTTCTGCTATGGCTTATTGGAAGTCAAAGTTGTCATACTGGATGACAAGAATTGAAGAGTGTTGACAAAAGAAATTATGTCAAAGTCATAAACTTGAGATAAAGTGTTTGTACTTAATCACAGTCTATTTTTGTAGATATTCTTGATGGAGTAAAATGTAGAGGACATGAATGGATTTGCAAAAATTACTTGAATGTGTAGAACTTGGGGATAGAGATCTTCAAAGTTTGGCTCTTCGTGTAAGGTGAAAACCATCGCTGAACTGGTAGTGAAAATAGACTATAAGTCAATTTTCTCACTAGTTATTATAATTTTTATGCATTATTGGATTCATTGTTGCATATGCGATATGTAAAAGTGAATTAATTCTTTTATGAAAAGAAGTTCAATGCATCTACACAAATTCAAGAAAAATTTTCAAAGATTGAATTGCATAAGGTTTGCAACATTGTGATGTACATTTGAGAAATGAATTTTACAATTAGGATTTTTGAGAATAAGAGTTTGATATAGTATCATAACCCATGATTTTGAAGGCTGACAATGTTCTTGTACATACAAGAAAATAAAAAGTGGAGTATTTATCTTTTTTATATTAATATTTACTTATGATGAATGAAGTAAAAATCAGCATGAAATTTTGACTATTTAACCAATTTCAAATAGTTGATTTGAAAATGATTTTGTATATTAATTGTCCATATAGAGATGTTGAGGACATATTAAATTTTTCTCGTGCATCTTACATTTACAAAAATAGCTTCAGATAGATTGATAGTGTATCAATCTAAGTTGACATGTCTAAGGAAAAAGTTTCCTGAGACACCTCAAGTGTTGAGGGGATATATTGCTTACATGAGACTTAATTAACATTAATATACAATTGGTTAGTTATATCGGGTAGATCAATGTTGTGACCATTGAGTTTGAAAATTAAACTTATGAGATGCTGGTGTATAAAGTTTAAGATTTGATCTTTTACAAGAAACACTGTCTCATACAGGATTTAAAGAAATCCATGTTTTATCCTTATATGGTCGTGTAATTGACTTAAAAGACAATATTTTGCTTGAGAAGCAATAGTATGCATAACCTTGGTATATCCTTCAATATTTGAAAATTGTTTCAAATATGGATTAGTCTACTCACTTTATGAGATAATGTGGTGCATGGACTAAGTTTAAAGATTAAATATATTTATTCACACCATGTTGCAGGAATAAAACAGAACGAGAGAGACATCATGGTGGTAACCAGATGGTTCTTATTGACATAACAGTTTGAATTATATAAAAGAATTCTTTAGGCTAAAGTGTGTGAGGATCTCCGATAGTGTCTAGGACTACGAGACATGTCTCTAGTGTGCTAGGGCAAGTGGGAGAGCATGTTGGGTATAGAGTATGCTCTAGGAAACATGTCTCATTGGCTTGTGTCTCACCAACTCTAGTGCAAGTGGGAGATTGTTGGGATATATGCCCTAAAGCCTTGTAGTTATATGTTATTTGAAGTAATGGTTGATTATTTAATATATGCAATAATCCATAAAGTATGCCCTAGGGTTGACTCACTATTGATTGATTATATCTATGGACATAGAAATATATTTATAGTGAGAAAAGTGCAGTTGTCGATCTTTAGTGGAGTGACCGACAGTTAATGATTGTTGATTAAATTAATTAAAGAGTTTGGTTAATTAATCTCGTATCATTGGAGCTTCAAACTAATAGGTCCATCAGCTCCACTTGCTAGCTCATATAGGTTAAGATGACGGTCAGATGTCTTGGTTTAATTTGAATTGTTCAAATTATTTTAAGGCAATTAATTGTATGAGATACAATCAAATAATGTATGTTGATACATTAAAATAAAGATAATTTTGTATGAAATGCAAAAATTAAACTTTATAATAGATGTGAGAGAAAAATATTTGAATAAGATCCAAATATTAAATATTATATGAATGAGATTCATATAAAAACTATAGGTTAAAAATAATGTGAATATGATTCATATTAAACTATAAGTTATGTGAGAGAAATTAGTTAAAAGTTAACTAATTATTATTATATATATTAAATAATTAAATTAAATTAAATTAATAAAATAATAACTCCCATTTGGGAGTTATTAAGAAGGTGAAGGGAGGGAGTTATAACTTCTCCTCCCCACTCACTCTCTCAGACATATCCCTCTTTGCAAGAAGAGTTCTCCTTGCTCCTCCTTTAAAAAGACAAAAAGACAGATGGGGGAGCACTCTTTTGTGATTTGATAACTTAGAGAATAGCAAGTGCTCACTGGTGGTGTTGTTCCTAATTGTTCTTGTTCACTAGTATGTATAGCATTCGTGATCACAAAGGGAACTATGAGAAGAAGAAAATTCATCAAGGGTAAGTAATTTCTTCTTCCCTTAAGTTTTTGATATAAAAGTATGCTGGTTTATCCTAGTTCCTTCTTGTTTTCTCTTTTATGCTAAATTCATGATTGAGTAATTAAAATCACAAGGCGATCAATCACTTTCGCCGAAATTCAATTCCTTCACCATGGTTATTTATGTAACTTAAACATGTGTGTGGTTGACATACAAGTGGATCATATTTAAGTATTAACCTAAATGGTCTGTAGTATATGGATAAGGTTGGGTGCCTTATTCTGGTGGCACTACGGATACGACCCACTTTGTAAATGTTACAAGAGTTGTAAGTGTTACAAATGATTTGATCCTCGGGTATTCTATACAATGAGTTTGTATAAGACCGGACCGCGAAATGATTAATCTCTTTTTATAATGTCATTACTTGAAGAGATTAACTTTTCAATAGGATGACCATAGGTAACCCGACCTTAATCCTGAGTGAGTTATGAACTCTTTCCTATGAGGGCAATCCTTTGATCTGTATGGGTGAGAGTGGTTAGATTCGCCGATTCAATAAGCCTACCATTTTGGGGATTGCTCCCTTAAATGCTGACTTCAGGTCTTAAACAATGGGGCCCCTCCCTCTCATTGGCTTGAGAGGGTTTTGTTTATGGTAGGACCATAAACAGGTTGTTCATTAGAGGATCAGTGAGATTTAAGGAGTTAGATGTAATTATAGGGGTAAAATGGTAATTTGATCCAGCTGTAATTACAAGCGATTCGTGAATGATCGACTTACTGTTGATTGGTTATATCCATGGACATAGAAATATGTCTATAATGCGAAGAGTGCAGCTGTAGGTCTTTAGTGGAACGACCTACAGTTAATGAATATTGATTAATTTAACTAAAGAGTTTAATTAATTAATCTCATATCATTGGAGCTTCTAATCTATATGTCTATAAGGTCCCCTTGCTAGCTCAATAAGGTTTTTGATAAGAATCAATTTTTTTTTTATTAATTTAAATTGTTCAAATTAAATAAGAGAATTAATTGTATGTAATACAATTAATGTAATGTATGCAGATACATTATATAAAGTTTATTTTGAATGAGATTCAAAATTATACTTTATATTATGAGAGATAAATATTTTAATAAGATTCAAATACTAATTATATGAATGAGATTCATATAAAATTTATAGGTTAAATTTAATATGAATATGATTCATATTAAAACTATAAGTTATGTGAGAGAATGTTATTTGAATATGATTCAAATTAAATTAAATATATGATATTTAATTAATTAATTTAATTTATTATTATTATTATTATTATTATATATATATATATATATTAAATATGATTTAATAATTATTAAATTAATAAATTAGGGCCATTGGTGGTGGGGGAGTTGTAACTCTCTCCACCACTTCTCTCTCTTACACATATACAACAATTGCAGAGAACTAAAAGATATAGAATATAGTTTTTTTTTTCTGTAATTCTCCAAGTCTCATAACTCTCTCTCAATTTCTTTTTCTCCTTCCCAAAAGAAACAAAGAGCCCACAACTTCTTTATTGATTCTTTCCTAGAGAATAGCAAGGACGATGTTTGTGGTAGTGTCATTGTTCGTGAGGACAAAGGAGTTGCTAAGATCGAAATGATTATGAAGAATTGGAGAAAATTGAAGAATGTCTTCAAAGGTAACTTCTTCTCCCTGATTTCTTCTTGAAAAGCATGCTTAATTACATATATATGTTTATCATGTGTTTGAGTGTTTCTCTGTTTTCACGGTTTCCAAAATGAATTTCGAAAGCACACACGTTCACACGCTTCTGCTGAGGAATTTGATTCCTTCATAAATATGAGAGTCTAAGAGTGTGAGTTTGCTACCAAATTGAGAGAAAAGTGTTTGAGAAGAGTTGGAGGCTGATCGAGATCCTAAGGTGTCGACCAAGTGGAGATTGACAGAGTTTAACACCGAGAGCAATTTGAGAGTATTGTCTTCCTAAGTTTCTTTTTTCCTTTACTGTTATGCTTCAAAACTCATATGAGACTATGTATTTGATGGCTATGTGTGGCTAAACTCTTAGCTTTAGGGTGTTGGCGAGTTTAATTATGAACTTATGTTGATTATTTAGTGTTTTTCATGGATGTTGTTGAATAGTATGTTTTTCAATGCTATTGTGTTTTTATTCTCTATTGATTGATCATCAATGATTGTTAGGTTAAATATATGATTGAGTGGTTGTATGTTTAATCAGATCTATGGCATTGAATATTTATCAATCTTTCATGAAAATAGCTAGGTTGATAGAGAAAGTTGTTAATGACTATGCTTAATGCTATGCCTCTTAATTTGGTTTCAAGTAATTAGTAATCAAGTAGGTTGCACAAGAAAGGGTTGTTTTTTAGAAAAAAAAAATAACCAGGATAATGTTTCTAGACTCAAACATATTACTCATGGATAATTCCATGAAAATCTAGATATCACATAAGAGATTAATTAAAGAAACTCAACACCCTAGAACGCTTTTATGTCTTGATTTTCAACTTGTTTTTACTTTCTTTATTGTTTTCAAAATTCAATCACAAATTGGATTTGAATTCCTTAGATAAAGTTGATTCAATTCTAGGATAGCTAAGCAATTAAACTGTATACTATTCCTCAGTGGAACGATACTCGGTCTTGACCGTTTTTATTATAATTTCACCCGTGCACTTGGAGTTATTGCATGTCAAGTTTTTGGCACCTTTGCCAGGGATAGGGAACAATATTTTTGCTTAATATTTAAAGAATTGATAGATTTTACTTCAGGGTTTATTTTACTTTGTTTTATTTTTTTTTAAGATTAGTTGGTTGTCCTCTAGTGTATGCCCGTGATATTTCTAATCTTCTTCCTTTTGATCCCGAGATTGAAAGAACTTTCAGGAGGAATCTAAAAGTTCAAAACAATCCCACTGGTAAGATAGTAGAAGAAGTACCAAAAGTGATACAGGACTATTTCCAATCAACTCTCTCGACGAATCAACTCGGAATAGCAAATATGCCCATAAATGTCAACAACTCTAAGCACAAACCGAGATTGATACAAATGGCTAGAGATCTTGTTTTTAGAGGATGTTCCACCGATGACCCTCACAAGCATCTCCAATCGTTCATTGAAATATGTGGGACGATAAAGATAAATGGAGTTTCTAGTGATGCTATTAAATTAAGATTGTTTTCTTTCTCTTTTTAGGACTGGGTCGAAGATTGGTTAGAACCTATACTATCAGAGAGCATAACCACTTAGGGTGTATTGGCCCAACACCAAGTAAATATAAATAGAGTTTCTAGTGATGCTATTAAATTAAGACTGTTTCCTTTCTCTTTACAGAACCGAGCCAAGGACTGGTTAGAATCTATACCATCAGAGAGCATAACCACTTGGGATGCATTAGCCCAAGCGTTCTTGAGCAAATACTTCCCACCGGCTAAGTCACAAAGATTGAGGACAAAGATTGCCACATTTTGCCAACATGAAGATGAGCAACTTTACGAGGCTTGGAAAAAGTTTAAGGACCTTTTGAGGAGGTGTCCACAACATGGCTACTAGATTGGTTGTTACAAATCCAATTATTCTACATTGGACTAACAAGCAACAAAATCTATCATGGATGCCATCGTCGCAGGGTCCATATTTTCTAAGATCACCCAAGAAGCCTACACAATACTTGAGGACTTGGCCAATACATCATACAATTGAACTTGTGAGAAATCACCTTGAACAAAAACTGTCAGATTATACGAGGTGGATGAGGTAAGTGCTCTAAAAGCTCAATTGGCTTCTCTCACTAACACGTTGAATAAATTGACTGTATGAGGCCAAGCATAAGTGAATCCACCTTCTATAGCCTCTCTAGCGGCTATGGCTATGGAGACGAATAATCAAAAAGAGAAAAGTGAGATGGAGATGACCAACTATATAGATAGAGGACAATGTTGAGGCCAACAATCACTTCCAACTCATTACCACTCCAACTTGAATGATCATGAAAACTTCTCATATGCCAATAATAGGAATGTTTGATAGCACCCTAAAAGTGCTATAATTTCTAACTTAACTCTGCCTTTATTAGTGATTTTTACTCATTAATTCTCCATTTTTATAGAAAATATTCAATTCAAGAGTAAAAAAGTCATTTGGAGCAAAAACGGTAAAAATACGAGCATTAGAGCACCAAAATTGAAGAATTGAAGAAAATTACAAAACCGCCCCTGCGTTGAGCGTAGCTATTCTCAAGTCAGTACAGTGTTACGCTCAGTGGTAGTAGGCATGCGATGAAGGCAGCGTTGTTGCGCTAGCTTTACTCTATGTGTTACGCTCCAAGGCAATAGCTTCAAAACAGGGCAACGTCTCATCGCTCACCAGAAGCATCGTTACGCTCCAAATTTCAACGCAAAACTTAGTGCGCGCTTGCTCAAGGTGACGCTCACGAAAAATTATAAATATTCAATTTCATTTTCAGCCCGAACTAGAAAGCAATTTTTACCAAAATCCGAGAGCACGCTTCATTTTTCTTCACTTTTCTCTCAATTTACTTGTATTCTTCCATCAATTTCTTGAAATTTTTTTGAAGATGCAAGGCTAAGGTACTTTCTTTTGGGAATATGATAGTTATTCTTCACTTTCTTGAAAATTTCTTTGTAATTTCTTGATTAATTTAATGAATCTTGGTTGAATCTTGTGCAAATTCTCAATAGATCTCAATTTGAATGAATTGATGATTCATGATAATGGATTTCTTGTCTGCAAATTCCATAATGCGCTAAGCAATAAATTGTGAAATAAGTTAAAAGATTAGGGATTCATGCTTAGTTTAAAGACTTTTCTTTGATTATGCATGTATGAACTAATAAGGTTTAACCAACAAATCGAATTAATGGAGAGGCTATCCGTTCATTAATTTTTCGCAACAACGACACCTAGATCTTAATGCGAATTCTGCTTAGTATTCAATGTCGCTAAGGAATAGATACATAAATTGAATTTAAAATTGAATAAGAAAAAATTCAAGTTTAATTAATTAAGGCAATTAGAAATAAATACCTAATTTGACTAGTTTTATGAATTAGGTCAATTTGGAAATAGATTTTTAATTGGTTGTAAATTCTTAAACTTATTCATGTTTCTTTAATTCAATGATAGAAATGAATCAACTAGTCCCTATTCGCATGAGGTTTCCGAAGAAACGTGTTTTGGAGTTGAACTTGTGTTTATGTAGATTTGATGCAGATGTGGTTCGATCTCTAGTACTTGATCCTCTGATTCTCTGTCAACTGTACGCGTGTGCTTGATGTAGGGAAGCGGAGCACGTGGATGTTCTTGAAGTTGAACTTAGTCTTCAAACGTGATTCAGCTTCAGGAGTTAGGGAGTCTTCTGATTGTAGGGAGACTTCTCTCTAGGCTCTATGAGTGTAAATTTTTTAAACCTTGAACGTGCGCTTGATGTATGGAAGCGAAGCGCATGTATGGAAGTGAAGCGCGTAGATGTACGTTAAGTTGGATGTATGGAAGCGAAGCGCATGTATGGAAGTGAAGCGCGTAGATGTACGTGAAGTTGGAGTCTTAGAGGAATGTATGTGTCTTCAAGTGTGATTCAGCTTCAGGAGTTAGGGAGTCTTCCAATTGTAGGAGGAATCCTCTATATGCTCCCTGAATGTAAATTTTCTGAACCCTGTAAATGAAGAGAACTTCTCTATTTATAGAGTTTTCAGGTGGGCTTTATGGGCTTGGGCTTGACTGATTCATGGACTTGGCCCATTGGGCCCAACTAATTGGATTTGGGCCTTTGGGCCCCCTGGACCAAATTAAGTCTATTTTTGGACTTAATTAAATTTTAGCCCAACATTAATAATTAATTGAACAAAAAATAATTATTTTGATCCAAGAGTGACGATGAAAACACGTGGCACCATCGAGATTTGCCAATTTTGTGTCTTCAATTTCAATTTAGGACACATGTAACTTTTAATTAGTCCCAAATTTAATTGTTTATAATTTCGCCATCAATTTGAGAAATGACGTGACAATTTGTGATTGATCCAAAATTTCTTGTTCAACAAATGCTCCTTTTCAAGATTTATGCACATATATATGGTGGGTGAATCTCGAAAAAGATGAAGTTGAGTCAAAATGCAAGTTGTATATGTTCTTGAATTTGACGCTATTTTATGTGTCAATCAAACTATGAATTTAGTACATGAGTTTGATTAAAACAAAATTTGGAATATAGCCAAAATTAATTTGGGATCAACTCGAAATTTGATTTGAATTTGGCATAAAATTTGGAATATGGCCAAATTTAATTTGGGATAACCTCGAAATTTGATTTGAATTTGAGATAAAATGTGGAATATGGCCAAATTTTATTTTGGGATAAACTCGAAATTTGATTTGAATTTGACATAAAATTTGGAATATGGCCAAATTTAATATTGGATAACTTCGAAATTTGATTTGAATTTGAGATAAAATTTGGAATATGACCAAATTTTATTTTGGGATAAATTTGAGATATTATCCGCAATTTAAATTTGATAAAAGCCTAAGCTTGAATCATTTGAATTTAATATAAACTTTGGAATATGGCCAAATTTTAATTTGAGATCAATTTAAGATCCAATCTATAAGATCCGGAGATTTGAATTTGGGATAAAATTTGGAATATGGCCAAATTTTAATTCGAGAAATTTTAAAAAAAATATATATACCTAATTTATTAAGGAATTAGGGTTTAGGATTATATATATATTATTAAGTGACCTAATGAGGTAAAGAGGGAGAAAAATTCACCAAAATAACGGAGAAGACAAATAGAACTTCAGATTTTCAACCGTCGGATCATATTGAAATTTTATCAGCCTGTTCGGACACATAGGGCCACATTCGGAATGGTTAGATCTTTGTTTTGAGCGACAGCTCCCGGAAAATTGTCGTTTGCCGGATTTTCAACCGTCGAATTGTATTGAAACTTTATCAGCCTGTTTGAGACACACATGACCTCATTCTGAACGGTTACATCCTTGTTTGGAGCTCTAGTTTGTCCATAATCGCTATTGTACAGAACATGTAAAACTGGAAAAAAAAAAATTTTCCAGGTTTTTCTTCTTTTGGGAATCAAATTTTCACCTCCTAAACAAGGTAAAACTCCAAGGTAACTATTTTTTTCCTTGGAATATATTTTTTTTTGTCAGGAGCGCCTTGATCGCCACTTTGACCTCTACAAAGGAATGATGAACTTGCGAGGGTCTGAGCGATTTGGTTCGCCATAAGATCTGAGCTCGTTCGCCGCCTAGAGGAACTTGCGAGGGTCTGAGCGATTTGGTTCCCCATAAGATCTGAGCTCGTTCGCCGCCCAGAGGAACTTGCGAGGGTCTGAGCGATTTGGTTTGCCATAAGATCTGAGCTCGTTCGCCGCCCAGAGGAACTTGTGAGGGTTTGAGCGATTTGGTTCGCCATAAGATCTGAGCTCGTTCGCCGCCCAAAGGAACTTGCGAGGGTCTGAGCGATTTGGTTCGCCATAAGATCTAAGCTTGTTCGCCGCCTAGAGGAACTTGCAAGGGCCTGAGTGATTTGGTTCGCCATAAGATCTGAGCTCGTTCGCCGCCCAGAGGAACTTGCGAGTGTCTAAGCAATTTGGTTTGCCATAAGATCTGAGCTCGTTCGCAGCCCAGAGGAACTTGCGAGGGTATGAGCGATTTGGTTCGTCATAAGATCTGAGCTCGTTTGCCGCCCAGAGGAACTTGCGAGGGTCTGAGCGATTTGGCTTGCCATAAGATCTGAGCTCGTTTGCCGCCCAGAGGAACTTGCGAGGGTCTGAGCGATTTGGTTCGCCATAAGATCTGAGCTCGTTCGCCGCCCCGAGGAACTTTCGAGGGTCTGAGCGATTTGGTTCGCCATAAGATCTGAGCTCGTTCGCCGCCCAGAGGAACTTGCAAGGGTCTGAGCGATTTGGTTCGCCATAAGATCTGAGCTCGTTCGCCGCCCAGAGGAACTTGCAAGGGTCTGAGCGATTTGGTTCGCCATAAGATTTGAGCTCGTTTGCCGTCTAGAGGAACTCGTTGGACCGCATGAGCTTAAAAGGTCCATTTTACATACTTATCATGCATAAAATTTCTTAAGGAATTTGTCATTAATTGGGTCAATCCTTAATCCATCCTGATCGACGATCTTGTATGCTCCATTTGTGTAGACTTCTTTGACGATATAGAGTCCATCCCACTTAGGAGTGAACTTATTTCCTGTATGTCTTATCGTTATGATTGGTCTTCTTACCGCAAGCACTAGATCACCAATTTGAAATGATCGGGGCTTCACGTGCTTATCAAAGGTTTTGGATATTCGCACTTGGTAACATTCCAACGCCTGATGAGCTTTTAGCCGTTTTTCGTCAAGTGCCTCTAACTCTTGAAGACGTAATTTTGCATTGTCTTCTGTAGTTAGCCCCTCTTGAACTGCCATCCTTAGTGATGAAATTTCCCTTTCCAATGGGAGAACGGTCTCCACTCCATGAACAAGAGAATATGGTGTAACTCCTGTAGGAGTGCGATGAGTAGTTCGGTAAGCCCATAGCGCTTCACCAATCTTCTTTTGCCAATCTCTCTTTTACTTAGAGACGATTTTCTTCAGTAGGTTACACAAAGTTTTGTTGAAAGCATGTGCCAGCCCATTCGCAGCTGCGTTGTACATGGAGGACTTGTATTGCCTGAATTTAAACTTTTCGCACAATTTATCTATTAGGCTGTTAGCAAATTGTCTTCTATTATCCGTCACAATTCGGTGAGGAATTCCGTACCGGTAGATGATGTGAGTTTGGATAAAGTCTGCCACATTTTCTTTCTTGGCTTCTCTCAGCGCAATTGCCTCAGCCCAACTTGAAAAGTAATCTGTCGCTGCAAGGATGTAAGAATGTCCTGCTGACGACTTGGGTGTTATAGGTGTTGGGTTTTATGCCCTAAAACTCGTAGATAGTAAATGTTGTATTTTGACCGTCATTAATAAATGGTTATTCATTATGATTCAATAAATGTTATTGATTATTTTATCTTGTTTTAATAACCCTAAAATCCAATAAATTAACATCCTAGGCTGTTTTATGAGTCTTGAACAATATATAGAGACATATAGAGATCAATGTTCAAGTTACAGCCTAAAGGGTCTATAATATAAGGATAGGGCTGGGTACCTTATCCTGGTAACACTATGGATACGACCCACTTTGTATTTGATACAAACGCAATGATCCAACGCGTTCGTGTAGGAGACATGCGAGTGGGGGTATCCTATGCAATGAGTTTGCATAAGACTGGACCACGAAATAGTAACCACTAGATATAACTCCGTTGACTGGTTAGGTTTCTATTTCAATAGGTTGACCTGGGCAACTTAGTCTTAATCTTGAGTATATTATGAACTCTTGTTCACGAGGGATTGTCCTTTGATTTGTATGGGTGAGAGTGGCCCGTTTTTCGACTCGATATGCCTACCATTTTGGGGACAAGACTGAGTGGGGAGTTGGGAACATAATTATACAAGATGGATTTCACTCCTTCCCGACTTTAGGGTAAGTAGATAAGTGTTCCCTTAAGTGGTGTCTCCGGGACTTGAACAAAGGGCCCTACCCTCTCACTGGCCCGAGAGGGGTTTCTGTTTGATGGTTGGACCATAAACAGGTTGTTCATTAGAGGAGCACTGGTACTTAAGGATTTAGAAGTAACCCAGGGGTATAACGGTAATTTGACTTAGCTGGTGTTACGAACACTTGTGAAGGACTAACTTGCTGTTATTGGTCTATATCCGTGGACACAGAAATATATCTACAGTGAGAAGAGTGCAGCTGTGGGTTTTTAGTGGAGTGTACCCACAGTTAACGAATATTGATTAATGTGGTTAATGAGTTTAGCTTGTTAATCTCATATCATTTGAGCTTCTGATCTGTAGGTCCATTAGGTCCCCTTCCTAGCTCGTAAAGAATATTGAGGAAATTTATTCTTGGATGAAATTTGAAAAGTTCAAATTTACTAAGGGAAAAGTATAATGTATAATGATACATTATAATATAAAGTTTATTTTACAAATTAAACTTTATAGTATAAATATAATTTTGGATATGATTCAAAGTTAATTTGTAAGAGAATTAAATATTTGAAATTGTTCAAATATTATTTTAATATGAATTAGATTTATATTAAAACTATAGGTTAAAATTAATGCGCATTAGATGTACATTAAAACTATAGGTTATGAGAGAAATGTATTTGAATTTGTTTCAAATGCAAGTTAAAATTAAATATTTGATATTTAATTTGGTAATTAATTAATGGAAAATTACTATAAACAGAAAAAATATCAAACTATTTACAAATATAGAAAAATTTCACTGTCTATCTGTGATAGACCACGATAGAATTCTATCGCTCAAGCAAATAAATTCTATCACCTAAGCGATAGAAAGCGATAGAATTCTATCGTGGTCTATTAGTGATAGACTGTAAAATTTTTCTATATTTGTAAATAGTTTGACTCATTTTTCTATATTTAAAAAGAGACCTTAATTAATTGGAGAATTAATTAGTTATTTCATTTAATCTAATTTAATTAAATTTGATTTAATTAAATTAATTGAATTAAAACTATAAGTTATGTGAGAGATGTTCATTTAAATATGATTTAAATAAATTGGTTAATTAAATTAGATTTAATTAATCATTAATTATTAATTTAATTAATATTAAATTAGTTGTAACTCCCACGTAGGGGAGTTACTTAATACAAGGGATAACACCCGCGTTTCCCATTTTCTCTCGCTTCCTTATATAGCATCTAACAGAAAAGAATTGAATGGTTCATTCTCTCAACAAAAAATTCTCTGCGTTTTTTTTTCTTGCCAAAAAGATTCCCACAAATCTTTCCTGAAGATTCAGAGAAAAGGAAGGTCTCCAAGTGGTGGTGACACGTAAGTTTTTTCTTCTCTCATTTTTTTTTTTTGTATTCTATTTGCTTAATCTAGATTATTTTAGGTTTTTTTTACCAATGTAGAAGTATTTCAAAAATTTTTAAAATTAATTTTGAGATAGGGTTCTGATATGTTTCCACTGCGCTTGGGTTTTAATCCCAGCAATAGCACCAACAAGATCAAGTCCCCAAGCTTCAAAAGGCCATGAAGCCACAGTTGGATGCAGGGGTTCTGGCGGTTGATGTATAAAGTTTGCATGGTATTGACAAGCTTCACACCTCTTTGCATACTCCATCGAGTCCTGGATTATCTTGGGCCAATATTATCCCATCCTCTTCAACTGGAATTGAAGCTTCAGTCTAGATTGGTGTGCGCCACAGACGCCTGAATGTGCCTCCTCTAGTGCTTTTATTGAATTTTCTTTTATGAGGCATCGAAGAAAGAGCCCTTCTAGGGAACGGTGATATAGGTCCCCTTATAGTAAATGAAGTGAGCTGCTCTCCTTTGCACCTCAGTTTTACGACGGAGATCTATTGGAAGTTTACCATGTTCAAGATAATCTATGATGGGTTGGCGTCAGTCTTCCTCGTCAATTAAATAGACTGATGTCAGGTTTATTTCTTCGCATTCAGTCTCAATTGACGGTATAACCCACCTCTGGCAAAGCGATATGTTTAGAGTTTCATCGTCTTGAATCGTCAATGCAGTAGCTAGGTTTGCCAAAGCATCTGCCTTTTTGTTTTCTGACCTTGGTACATGCTCCAACATTACGTTGTCGAACTTTTCCAGCAACTGTCTGGCATAGGTGAAGTAAGGCTTTAAATCTTCATGCTTCACATCATACTACAGCAAGAGTTGACTGATTATCAACTTCGAATCGCCATAAACTTCTATGTACGATATTCTCATTTCTAACGCCATCTGGAGGCCAATTATTAAAGCCTGATATTCAGCGATATTATTTGAGCATAATTCACCAAGTGTAAAGCTATAAGGCAACATATGTCTTTCAGGTGAGATGAGGACGATGCCTGCCCCCGCTCCGCTCCTTCGCGTTGCACTATCAAAGTACATGGTCCAAGGCTCTGTAATTTCAACCAAGAAAACTTCCTCGTCGGGCAAGTCTTCGCAAAACTTCCAATCTGATGGAATTGGGTGATTTGCTAAGAAGTCAGCCAATGCTTGTCCTTTAATCGCCTTTTGTGGCACATACACAATGTCGTATTACTGGAGCAGAATTGTCCATTTGGCCAAGCGCCCAAAGATGATCGGCCTGGATAAGACATACTTAATGGGGTCAACTTTCGCAACTAGGTGAACAGTGAAAGCCTGCATGTAGTGCCTCAACTTATCTATCGCAAAGAAAAGCGCAAGACACATTTTCTCGATAGGAGAGTAATTGATCTCAACTCCAGTTAGGGTCCTACTTAGATAATAGAGAGCACGGTCTTTCCCTTTCTCCCCTTCTTGCGCCAGTAATACCCCCAGCGATCTTTCCTGTGCGGCAATGTATAATATCAACGGCTTGCCTGCTAAGGGAGCGCCTAGGACAGGGGGACTAAGCAAGTATTTCTTTATGCTGTCAAAAGCATTTTGACAAGTCTCATCCCACTCAAAACTTTCTCCTCTTCTCATCAACTTTTGAAAAGGTTGACATCAGCCAGCAAGGTTGGAAATAAATCTCCGTGTGTAAGCCAAACAACCTTGGAGACTTCTAAACTCATGTAGATTTCTTGGCCTCGGCATCTTCTGAATAGCATCGATCTTGGACTAGTCTATCTCAATTCCCCGATGCCTTACGATGAAACCGAGAAACTTTCCTAAGGTTACGCTGAATGCACACTTGAGAGGGTTCATCCTCAACTGATATTTTCGCAAGTGGTCAAACACAACTTTTAAATCTCTCAGATGGTCTTGTCGTTTCTTAGACTTAACCACGAGATCATCAACATAACATTCGACATGTTTGTGCAACATATCATCAAACACTTTTTGCATGGCACGTTGGTAAGTAGCGCCAGCATTCTTTAATCCAAAGGACATCACCTTGTAGCAGTATATTCCCCTCGGGGTTCGAAAAGCCATCATTTCCTCATATATGAGAGCCATTCGTATTTGATTATACCCGGACGACCCATCCATAAAGGATAAGGCCTCGTGTCCAGTAGTCGCATCAACCATGATCTCCGTGATAGGCAATGGAAAGTCATCCTTTGGGCATGCATTATTCAAGTCACGAAAGTTTACACAGACGCGAAGCTATCCATTCTTCTTTCTAACGGGAACAATGTTGGCTATCCACGTTGAATATTTGACTTCGCGAATGAATCCTGCTTCAATCAACTTATTGACTTCTACTTCAATTTGGGGGATAAACTCTGGCCGAAAGCGTCTTTGAGCCTGTTTGACGGGTTGATACCCTTGCTTGATTGGGAGATGATGGACTGCTACTTTTGGATCAAGTCCTGGCATCTCTTTATATGACCAAGCAAAGATGTCCCTCTATTCGGCGAGCAGGCTCATATATTCGCCCTCCTCTTCACTTGAGAGAGACGCGCTAATGAAAGTTGGGCGCGATTCCTCTACTGTGCCGAGATTCACTTCTTTGAGTTCATCTACTGTGGATTGACCACCATCCTCAAGCGTGGGAGGGGCGTCCTCCACATCTTCTTCGGACATTTTGTTCTTCGACTCTTCGATGACGGTGATATGATGACATGAACTTTCGCCTTCTTCCTATTCTAGGTTTTCACTGTCGGGCTTAGTAAAAACAACATCACGTCTTTTCACCTTTAAAGAGCCTTCACTTGTATTGAGGGTGATGAAAATTTTTCTTTGCATTCGGGAAGGGACAACACTACGGATTTCTCCTCCCTCCTTTGTCTTGCAAAGGGGCTTCTAATTTGAATGGTTCTTGGCATCCTCATGCTTAATGCGGCGCCAAATTGACGTGCGGGATTTTCCTCCACTCTTCTTTGTAGGTATATTAGGAGCATCACCGCAAATCTTTTCTTTTTCTTTTGGCTCGAAAGACGACCTTTTGTTAGAGTGATTCTCGACACCTTCATGCTTAAGGCGGTTGAAAATTGACACGCGAGGTGCTTCCTCATTTTTCTTTGTAAGCACACTTAATCTTTCAAAGGCTGAGGATCGAGTCGTCATTGGAGAATTACGAATGTCTCCTTCCTCCCCAGAAGGCATAACGAGCCTTCGAAAGGCAGAGCGTCGGCCAAGGTTAGCCGTTGGGCGTTGACTTCCTTCTTCTCTTTCCGTCATGCTTAGCTTTTTAAAGACTAAAGCACGTGCGACAGGCAGTCGAATACGATCGAAGACAGAGGTTCTTTGACCATTGTTTTCTCCTTCTTTAGAGTTATCAACCTCTTTTATCGTTATGTGATTGCTGTCAGCCACTTTTGCCTTTCCCTTTCTAGTTATGCGAACCGACTCAGGAGACTTATATCCAAGTCCTTTCCGTGAGGCAGGTATGGCATATCCTTCCTGCAAAAGTTTCTTCTCGGACGAAGAAAGTTCAAGCTGCTCATAAATTTTCAGGCTCTTGAACTCAGTGTGAGTTGTAAAGTCATAGCCTGCTTTTGCCAGCAGCTTATAAGCCTTTTGATCAAACCCATCTTTTGTTCATCTTTCAGGCAAATTCGCCTTCGTCAGGTCCATTTTTAGTTTGTGAATTTCTTGTTTTGTTATTTTTGTAAGAGGTGTAACAAAACTTTCTTTTAAGATCTCAACATCACCGACCTTCAAGCCCCTCGAGCATTCTGCGAATGGTGACTCGCCTTTCTTGTGTCTCGACAAAGGACATAATGCAAGATTGGAGGACTTGGAGCTTTCTCATCTTCCAAAGTTTCAGTTTTCGCAGAGCTAATAGATTTCTTACTCTTTTGAGAGTCAGAAGTACTGACCCCTTCACTTTGTTCTTTTGCTGCATCTATTTGTGGCTTGGACTGAGACTTATCCTCCCCTTTTATTAGAGGAATCTCCGCGGGCATAACTTTACCGACATTATCGGTCTTTAAATAGAACTTTGCTTCTGCGAAGTGGGACTCAGCTTCTGAGAATGGGTTGGAATCTGCTTCAACCTTATTAATGGCATCTTGATAAAACTTGAAGCATTGATGGAGTGTAGAAGTTATCACTCCATTTCCATGAATCCAAGGATGCCCCAGAAACAGCTTGTAAGTGGTCCTCGAATCAATAACGTGGAACAATGTGTTGGCCTTTAGGTCGCCAATAATGAGTTCCAGGTGAATCATGTCGATCGCTCGTTGACCGCCTTGATTGAAGCCTTGGATCACCAACTTGCTATTCGTCAGTTCTCCCATTGAGATACCTAATTGCTTCATAGTCGACTTAGGCATAATGTTGACAGCCGACCCATCGTCAATGAGAATTCGACTGACCCTTTGTTCTCGCATGTATCTTGAGACAAACAAGGGCTTGTTATGATACTTTGATCCCAGCAATAGGTCTTCATCTGAAAAGCCTATAGATGTGCAACAAGAAGCGCATGTACGCACCCTGGAGGCTGGGATGCTTGAACTTGCTGAACTTGATGCACCTGTGTTTAGCAATGCATCAATAAGAGCAGTCTTAGCTGTTTGTGGGAGAGACAACAAGTCACCTATGTTGAACAACGGTAGATCTTTTGATTCTACTGTCGTCTCCAACGAGCTTGAAGGAATATCTTCGCCTTCTGCTGTGCTGACGACATGGCACGCAACAACTTCTAGCATTTCCTCTGGATGATCATTAAGGAAGTTTCTTGGAAGAAATTCTGCCAGAGTCACTAGTTGCCGAGGTTGAGAAAAATCCTCATCCTCCTCCTTGACAGGCTTAGACTTCCACACCTTCTTTTTTGCTTTCTTTTTCTGAGTCTTGCTTCCTCTTCTGTAATCTTGACGAAAGCGCAACTCTTTTTTGGTGGAGCTCGACTTTCTTTTCTTTCGACGAGTCACAAAGATCCACCCTTCATTGTCATCTTTAATACACTCATCTTTGCCTTGAAGGTCTGTCATTATACTCTCTTGCTGGAACCGAACGACTATAGGCTCAAACGTCCAAAATTGGATCAAACTTTCACTTTGATCATAAAACAGTGTTGATGGTGGAACGCTTGAAGGCATTGCCACCGCAGCATGATTTGCCTAAGCCACCTTATCCAGATCTACCTCAATCTTCTTTTCACGAGCCAACCTCATAATCAGCTCCTTCAGCACGAAACACTTTTCAACTGGGTGGCTAACGACCCGATGATATTTGCAGTAGTTGGGGTCGTTAACTTTCCCTGACTGCTCCAGCCGCTTGCATTCTAGCAATTGAATAAGTTGTTTCTCTAGCAGCTGCTCTAGCATGTCTGCAACATCAGAGTCAGGGAATGGATAAACCTTTTTCTGCCTCTCCTTCAAAGTTAGGCGACGTTGCTCGCCTCCATCATCTTTCTTTTCAGCTCTTGAATCTCCTCCTTTAGAGGAAAACTTCAATGGGGTTGTATTGACGACCATAGATTCTTTCGTGGCGTTCTTCACAGTTTTTTCAGTGCCCTTTATATCCTTCTTATCTTTCTTTTCTCCTGGGACAAGGAAGTCCTTTGATCCTCTATTGCCGATGCTCAACTCCATATCATGGGCGCGAGTTCCCTGTAGGATGTAGATAAGTTTCCAGTGCATGCCTTGAATGCACATCTCCACTGAAGATAGTTCAGTGAGTCTATCTTTGCAATCAAGGCTTAGAGCTCTCCATCGGTTGATGTAGTCGATGACTGGCTCTCCCTTCAGCTGCTTGGCATTTTTAGCTCCATCATGTTAACAGTCCGCCTAGTGCTGTAAAAGCGGTTCATGAATTCTCTTTCCAACTGCTCCCAACTGTCAATCATTTTTGGCTCTAGATCAAGGTACCAATTGGAAGCATTTCCTTTCAAGGTATGGACGAACTGTCTAACCAGTTGATCTCCTCTAGTCCCTGCATTTTTGCAAGTTTCAACAAAATGAGCAACGTGTTGTTTAGAGTTTCTGTCAAACTGCTGAAATTTTGGTGGTTGATATCCGACAGGCATTCTGAGGTTGTCGATTCTTTTAGTGTACGGCTTAGTGTACATAAAAGAAGTTTGTGGCGATCTCCCATACTGGGCTTTGATGGTATTTGTGATCATGTCCTATAGCTGCTGGATTGACAGAGAGGCGACGGAGGTAGAGTGCTGCAGCTGGCTTTCCTGCAGCGGAGTTTTCCCTTTGTCATTTACCTTGACAGCAAGAGTTTGGCTCGACTCAGTAGTTTCTTGAGCCTGCATTTTCTCTCTCAAGGCAGCGATCTCATTATCTCGCTCCTCGAGAGCTTTCGCTAGGAAATTTATCTTCCTCTCCAATTCTGCCATGGCTGCCTCGGTCGTTATGTCAGCCATCATGATGGACATCACATCAGGGTGTGATTCCTTCTTGGATCGGTCAGACACAGGAGCAGAGTTTTCAAACAAAGGATTTTCCTTGATGACAATCCCGCCTTTAGGAGATTCTGTCAATCGCCTCAAGATGTTCTCTGCGACGGCAGAACCTTGTTCCTTCTCCTGCATGATCCCTTTTGAGCGACTGCAACTGATGGGTCCTGTGTATGCATCGCTTGCATTAGGAGCGTTGGACGCAGTAGGAGCATGGGACGCGACAGGAGCGTTGGACACAGCAGGAGCGTTGGACGCTGCAAGAGCATTGGATGCAACTTTCTTAGAAGCCATTGCTTGATTTGAGTGTTGAGAGAGAGATGAGAGGTAGAGATGTCCCACTGGGCATGCCAATTTGTTCACACGAGGTTTCTGGAGAAACGTGTTTCGTGGAGTTGAACTTGTGTTTATGTAGATGTGATGCGAACGTGGTTTGATCTCTAGTACTTGATCCTCTGATTCTCTCTCAACTGTACGCGTGCGCTTGATGTAGGGAAGCGAAGCGCGTGGATGTTCTTGAAGTTGAACTTAGTCTTCAAGCGTGATTTAGCTTCAAGAGTTAGGGAGTCTTCTGATTGTAGTTAGTATTTTCTTTAGGCTCTCTGAGTGTAAATTTTTTGAACCTTGCGCGTGCGCTTGATGTATAGAAGCGGAGCGCGTGAATGTACGTGAAGTTGAAGTCTTGGAGGAATGTATGTGTTCCAAGCAACTTCAGTCTTCAAGTGTGATTCAGCTTTAGGAGTTAAGAAGTCTTCTAATTCTAGGAAGAATCCTCTCTAGGCTCTCTGAATGTAAATTTTCTGAACCCTGTAAATGAAGAGAATTTCTCTATTTATAGAGTTCTCAGGTGGGTTTTATGGGCTTAGGCTTGACTGGTTATGGACCTGGCCCATTGGGCCCAACTAATTGGATTTGGGCCTTTGGGTCCTTTGGGCCAAATTAAGTCTATTTTTTGACTTAATTAAATTTTAGCTAAAGCATTAATAATTAATTGAAGCAAAAATAGTTATTTTGATCCAACAGTGACGATGAAAACACGTGCACCATCGAGATTTGTCAATTTTGTGTCTTCAATTTCAATTTAGGACACAGGTAACTTTTAATTAGTCCCAAATTTAATTGTTTCTAATTTCACCATCAATTTGAGAAATGACGTGGCAATTTGTGATTGGTCTAAAATTTCTCGTTCAACAGTCCCTATTCCCAATCTATTGAAATTTCTTCTCTCATAAACACAAAAAAAAATATTCTTTTCTTGCAAATTTACAATTCTTGCATTATTTTTCAATTTCTTTTCAAAACCTCCCATTTCCAATAAAATAATTCAATTGATTGCCAGGAATATTTCAAACTTACTATTTGTTTTGATGATAACAAACTTTCATTTACTGATATTTTAGTGTTTTAAAGTGTTTATAGCATAGAGCTCAGAGAAACTATTTCAATGCATTTTGAATAACTCAAATCCGACCTCAAACGAAGAAGTTATGACCAAATGAAACTTTAAAAGAAAAATCTTACGTGGCGATGGCGTGACACACGTGGACAATACGGGCTGAAGAGATAGTATTGCAGCTGGTGAATCAAATCAGTTGGATGGCTTAAATCATGACACATGGCGTTATATGAAAATTATTTTTAAAATTAAAAAGAAACTAAAATAATTATTTTTTAAAATTTTAGAATGATTTTCTTTTGGGAGGGGGGAGGGAAGCCTTCCAACGGCTATTTTCATTTTTCAAAAAAATAAAAAAAAAAAAATTTATTATTATTATTTTTATAAATTATTTTCATTCTTTAACCATTTGATCTTCACCATTTATTTCTTTAAACCCTCATTCAATGACCATTTTTAAATCCTACTTTTAATATCTTTTTTTTGGCCAAAAATCTCTTTAAATCTCAACAATCATCTTCTTCAAAAATCAATTATTATTCCATTGCAAAATCTCTCACCGCCAATTTTATTGAAATTTCTCTCAAATTGTTCATTGTTGATCTACTTCAAAATTTCATATTCTTACAACTATTTTTGTTAGAGAATTTTATTTTTTAGAGAGATTATTTTGAGTGTCTAAATTTGTTAATTTACACTTTTTAGAGTGTTTTGTTTTGTGGGTTTTCAATTTCACAATTTCAATTGGGAATTTGTAATAAGGTGTGGGTGCACCTTGGGTTTGAGTATAGTAGTTTAATCCTGAACCTGTAAAAGGATTTAAGCATAGTGGTTTAATGTTGAACCAAAAAAAGACAAATGATTTGTAGTGGTTTGATATTGAACCCGTTGAAAAAAACCAGAATATATTGGATCCTAAACCTGAAAAAGGATCGGTAGTGGTTTCACTCTTGAACCCGTAAAAAAGTGATAAATCGGTTTGGTTCTCACTCGTAAAACAATCTGTTCATTAAAATACTCAAGAAGGAGTCTTGGAGAGTTGAGAAGGGATTCCGAACCACTATATAAATTATCGGTGTCTTCTTTTCCTTAAACTTACTTTACTTTTGCACTTAGTTTATTTTCAAATTATTAGATTGCATGTTAGGATAAAAAGTTTTAATTTTGCAAGCAACTCTATTCACCCCTCCTCTAGTGTTGCCTTAGGATCCCACAATTGGTATAAGAGAGGGTAGTTGATTGTTTGTTTCAAAAAGTGTTTTGAAATCTTGTTTTTCACTACTTTAAAAAACTATTTTTTTATTATTTTATTAAATCTGATTTTTTTTAAAGAAGTTTGAAAATTATTCAATTATGAAAAAGAGCTTTAATTGGAAGATTTTTTTCCTTTAAAAGATTTTTTTTAAAAATTAATTTTCTTGAAAACTTAATTGTTTGAGTTTATGACTTAGAATATTAGTTTTGTATGTCTAACAATTTTCTTGATGTGAAGAAAATTTCAAAATGTGTAAATCAAGAAAAATCTCGTAGATTGGAGAAAGAATATGTTTGGGAATCTCATTGGTGCTTGATGGCTCACTCAGATGACGAAGAAGAGGTAAGTAACAAAAATCCCTCTTATTTGTTTTGATGAAATTCAACATGAATTTGAAAAATTGTGCTCTAAATATATGACACTTAGAACGAAAAATATTAAATTAGCTCACAATAATAATGAATTATTAAATGAGCCTAGTAGTATGAAAGAAGAAAATGAGAAAATTAACTCCTCATACTTGAATGCCTTGATTATTGAAAATAAATTATTAGTTGAGGAAAGTGCTTGCTTAAAATTGAAGGCTAATGATGTTGTTAAGCAAAATGTTATTAAAATTTTGTGTGACAAAAAAATGTGTGACATGTTAGATTAGATTAAATTTCTTGAGAATAATATTTTTGAAATGAATAAACTTGTTTAAACTCTAAGAAAGAAAGAGCCAAACCTTATGAATGATCTTAATTGTGCCAAAGAATCTATCTAGAAATTAACAATAGGTGCACAAAAATTAGACAAAATTATAGATATGGCAAACTTTTAAATGATAAAAAGGGTCTTGGTTATGTTGATGACGATGAGAGTTTTACTCCATCTAGTTTCAAAACAATTTTTGTTAAATCATCTTCTTTGTCTAATAATGTTTTTCCTAATGTTTTACCCAAAAGTGATTTGTATAAGCATGATTTACCATCTTCTTTGACTAATATGGTGCATAATGCAAAATTTGTGCCTACATGCCATTATTATGGAATTAAAGGTCACATTAGACAAAATTGCTGTAAATTGAAATTTTTTCTTAATAGTCATGAAAAAAATAAATGTTTCTTATGTCAAATTTCAAAATACTTAGAAAAAAAATGCTTATGTGAAAAATAAAAATATGCATAGATATAATGTGAATAAAATTTTTATGCATAATGTATAGGAAAATTTTCACAGATAGAAAAAATGTCAAACTATTTACATAAAATAGCAAAAAAGCACTGATAGACATTAATAGAACTCTATCAGCATCTATCAGTGATAGAATTCTATAATTTCTATCACTGATAGACCCTGATAGACTTTTATCAGCGTCTATCACAACTATTTAAAAGTTCTGTTATTTTGTGTAAATAGTTTTCCTTATTTTTTTATTTTTAAAAACTCCGCTAATGTATATTGTTTTTCTTATGGAAAATTTGGTCATAAATTGAGTGATGTAAATGTTATGAATGTTGGAACTAAAAAGAAATCGGTTCCAAAAATTAAGACCAACTTATTTTGTAGGTATGCTCCAAGATTCAAATTTTGAAGATTGATTGAGCTTCAAAAGGGAATTTATTCAAAATAGCTACATCTTGGTGATTCTAAAGGAAAAATCCATAATTTGATAGCTTTATTTTTTGAAATAATTTGAGTTATTTTATGGTTTTGAATTTAAATTTGACTTAGACATCTTTGAATAATTGTTTGAATGGATATATTTTTTTTTTTGATATTGTATGAGATTCAAATTAAAATTTTGATTTTATTATCAAATATCTTTATGGATAGTTGAATATTTTAATATATGCATCTTGAGTTAATATTCTTAATTATTGGTGAAATAAATTGTTGTTGCTAGGATAATTAAATTGCTTTGTTTTAATTTTAGAACTATATGCCATATATTGAAAATCTTTTTAGCATATATATTTTTTTAAAGTTGATTGTTTGAATTTGAAATTATCATACTTGATCTTAAATAGATAGTTTCCATGATCGTTTCAAATTTTAAATATTTGATCTGTTTTTGGATATTTTGGAAATTTATATTTTGGTTGATAATTGAAATTGATTTGAATTCATTCATCCAAATTGTTGTGTGAAACCAAGTTCGTTGAAATCTTTGATCCATATTTTTTAAAATTTAATTATTGAATTCTCGATGACTAAAATTGTTGAACATTAATAGATTTCATTCTTGTGGGTTATTCATTGGATAATGATTTCAATTATTTTATGGAAAATTTTCATACATAGAAAAAATGTCAAACTATTTACCGAAAACAGCAAAAAAAATACAGATAGACTTCTATCATTTCTATTACTGATAGACTTTAATAGACTTCCATCAGTGTCTATCACAACTATCTAAAATTTTTGTTATTTTTAGATAAATAGTTTACCTTATTTTTCTATTTTTAAAAATTTCCCTTATTTTATTGTTATTAATTTGCGAAATAAATTGGTTGAAAATGTTGTGAAGTTCTTAAAAGCTTTATGGGTTTAAAAGTTTATTCTTAAACTAAAGCTTACGACCTTTGACTTGTTTTAAAGTCTCAATGTGTTTTTGAATTGTGAAATCCCTATTAATAAGAAAAAGAAAAATACTTGAGTTTATTTGTCTTTGTTTCGAATTCATATTGGTTGTGAATTTAAACTTTATTTTATGTTCTTTAATTGAAATTTGATTTTTATTTGAAGTGAGTATGAGGTGACAAGGAAAAGAGTTATTAATATTTTTATAAAGAGAATGTTTGAAATTGTATATTTTTCTTAAATTATTATTAAGCATTGATTAGGTTGATTCTTCTTTATCTTTTATATATACAAGACATATTTGGTATCTTGTTAACTTTTTTTGTATTATATATTGTGGTTAAATTGATATTTTCTTGTATGAATTAAATTTGACACCATACCAAATTCTATGAACTTGATTATTTAGATTTGATTACTATTATTTGATGTGTGGTATGAAACACTTTTGAAATTAATTATGTGCCCTTATTTCATGAATCCTTTTAATTGGCATTTCATACTTCTTAATGCTTAATTACATTCTCTTTATGAGATTACATTCTCTTTATAACTTTTTAAATATTTTAAATTGGATTCCATATTTGGCATGTTTAAAGTATTATACTCTATAGAATATATTGTCTAATACATATTTATCTTGGATTTTTGGATTTTTGAAAAATTGAAAAAGTGATTGAAAATGTTATATATGACTGTTAATATAAGAAGCTCCATGATATTTTCTTTACACATTTTTTGGAGTATGCTAATTTTTAGGGGGAGAAAATGCCTCTTAAAAATGAGATGTTTCATGATTGATTTCAATTTGTAAAATTTATTTATGAGAAATTGATTGATATTGGGAAATTTTTACAGATAGAAAAGATGTCAAACTATTTACATAAAATAGCAAAAAAAACACTGATAAATATTGATAGACTTCTATCAGCATCTATCAGCGATAGACTTCTCTCATTTCTATCACTGATAGATTCTGATAGACTTCTATCAACATCTATCATAACTATCTAAATTTTGCTATTTTGTGTAAATAGTTTTCCTTATTTTTCTATTTTTAAAAATCCCCCATTGATATTTGTTACTAACTACATGATTCAAATATTTTGGGGGAGTTATTATTCTTTGTAAAGATGGGTATATGTTATTTATCTTTGCAAGAGTAATGCTAATTAATTTTTAGATTATATATGTTTAGATGAATCTTTATTGTTATTAATTACTTGATTATTATTTTGAGGGGAGTTTGTCATTTTAATTGTTATCTTTTGATGATAACAAAATGGGGAGAATTTATTTAGAAAAATTTATGTTCCGTAATGACTGAATATGTTTGAACTCTTTCAAATTTGTACACATATTTCTATTTTGATAATATTTTTCTTGTGTAGTTTGTCATCATAAAAAAGGGGGAGATTGTTAGCTTTATGAGCTTCAATCTTACTTTATATTTTGATGATAAAAAACTTTCATTTAGTGATGATTTTTAGTGTTTTAAAGTGTTCATAGCATAGAGCTTGGAGAAATGATTTCAACCCATTTTGAGTCACTCAAATCTGACCTCAAACGAAGAAGTTATGACCAAAAGAAGTTCGAAAAGAAAAATCTTATGTGGTGATGACATGATACACATGGACAATACGGGCTGTAAAGATAGTACGCACATAGCGAATCAAGTCAATTGGACGATTCAAATCAGAACACGTACCGTTATATGAAAATTATTTTTAAAATTAAAAAGAAACTAAAATAATTATTTTTTTTTTTAAATTTTAAAATGAATTTTCTTTTAAAAAAAAGGGAAAGCCTTCCAACGGCTACTTTTCTTTTCTAAAAAAAATAATAAAAATAATAAAATAATTTATTATTATTATCTTTGTAAAATACTTTCTTCTTTTACCATTTGATCTCCACCATTTATTTTTTAAAATCCTCATCCAATGACCATTTTTAAATCCTACTTTTAATATTCTTTTCTTAGCAAAAAAATCTATTTAAATCTCAACAATCATCTCCTTCAAAAATCAATTATTATTAAATTGCAAAATCTATCATCCCCAATTTTATTGAAAATACTCTACAATTGTTTATTGTTGATCTACTTCAAAATTTCATATTCTTACAACTATTTTTGTTAGAGAAATTCATTTTTTAGGGAGGTTATTTTGAGTGCCTAAATTTGTTAAATTACACTTTTGAGAGTGTTTTGTTTTGTGGGTTTTGAATTTCACAATTTCAATTAGGAATTTGTAATAAGGTATGGGTGCACCTTGGGTTTGAGCATAGTGGTTTAATCTTGAACCCTAAAAAGAAAAAGGATTTGTAGTGGTTTGATCTTGAACCCGTTGAAAAAGATCAGAATAGGTTGGATCCTAAACCTAGAAAAGGATCGGCAGTGGTTTGACTCTTAAACCTATAAAAAGAGTGGTAAATTGGTTTAGTTCTCACCCGTAAGAGAATTTGTTCAGTAAAATACCCAAGAAGGAGTCTTGGAAAATGGAGTAGGGATTCCGAACTACTATAAAAATTACCGGTGTCTTCTTTTCCCTAAACTCACTTTACTTTTGCACTTAGTTTATTTTTGAATTTTTAGATTGCATGTTAGGATAAAAAGTTTTAATTTTGCAAGCAATCCTATTCACCCCCTAGTGTTGCCATACAATCCTACATATTTATTTGTCTAACTATTTTAGAATTGAATCAACTTTATTTAAGGAATCGAAATCGAGTTTGCGATTGAATTTTGAAAATAAGAAAAAGAAAGTAAAGATAAGTGAAATCAAGAGATAAAAAGCATTCTAGGGTGTTAAGTTCCTTTAATTAATCTCTTATGTGATATCTAGATTTTCATGGAATTATTCATGAGTAATATGTCTAAGTCCAGAAACTATTATCCATATTATTTTCTCTAAAAAACTACTCTTTCTTATGCAACCTAATTGATTACTAATTTCTTAAAACCAAGTTAAGAAGCATAGCATTAGGCATAGTCATTAACATCTTTCTCTATCAATCTAGCTATTTTCATGAAAGATTGACAAAGATTCAATGCTATAGATGTTGGATATTTATAGTGAAAGAAAGTGAGATTTTGGTGAATATTTGAAACATAAAAATTGGATTTAATTCTATAGATTAAATTCATTATTGAAAACTTCAAATTGGATTGAACCATCAATTAAGATGATGTTTCATGTACAAATTTAACATGTATAAAAATTAAATCTGTAGTTTCTTCAATTTGAACGAGTTATATGTGATTTTTGTCAAGTAACAACTAAAATGAGTTAAATTTGACAAATGTTTCAATATTTGTATTTATTTAATTTTATTTTGTATTTTTAAGAGTTACTAAGTTGCTAGCCTATAAATAACAACTTGTTTCTTCATTTGTAGCATCCCACTTCAAATTGAAGAATTCTCTCATTTATTTCTTTTCATCTTGTGTTAAGTTGCGAGCAAGTATCCAGAGTTCTTCCAGATCCGAGTAGTTTGAGGTTGCAGTTTTATCGGATTTAGTCGTTGTATCCTGCTGAGACGATCGCTATAGTCTGCTTGCATATGATGCAGAGCAAATAATTGTCTTCAGAACAACGCTTATCAGAAACGTGTCTCAACTACATTTTGAGTCTCCAAAGGTTTTGAGGTTCTTTCAAGTCTTTGATTATTATCATATCTAAGTCTTGTTACACCATCTTGTTGGTTGAATATTATACGTTGAATGTATTGTTTCTAGTTGAGTTGTTTTCAGTTTGCTAGTGTATTCAGTTCATATGTACCTATTTCCCTGAACAATAGATCCAATTGAACATCAACTACTCAATCATATATTTAACCTAACATTTATTGATGTTCAATCTATAGATAATGAAGCACAATAACATTGAAAAACATATTATTCAAAATATCCATGAAAAATACTAAATAATCAACATAAGTTCATAATTACATTTACCAACACCCTAAAACTAAGAGTTTAGCCACACATAGTTATCAAATACATACTTTCATATAAGTTCTTAAGCATAAAAGAGAAAGAGAAAGAGAAACTTCAGAAGAAATACTATTGAATTGCTTCCCACTGTTGAATTCCTTCCCTCTCCACTTGGTCGACACCTCGAGATCTCGAACGGACTTCTCTCTTCCTTAACAATTTTCTCTCAATTTGGTAGCAATCTCACACTTTTAGGCTCTCTATTCTCTTTTGAATTTCGTGATTAGGGCCACTGAACATCTCTCAATTTATAGAATTTCCCAAACTTGCAGCCCAAGAACTTTCCAAAAATGCAAAATTAGCGTCGTTTCAAATTTGGCGTCGTGACGTTGTACGTCATAACAGGCTACCACCAAGTGTTGTGCCACAGCACCGCGACGCTTTTAATAGCGCCTCTGCAAAAATTAACATTATTATATCAATAAAGTTGTTATCGAAGTTATTCAGTAAACTTGTTATTGAATATATGAATTGTTGTTAATATAACCCTAAATCTAATAAACAAAAAACCCATGACTATAATATCAAATACTTGAACGATATGTGGTGACATAAAAGTGGATCAAGTTCGAATAAATAGCTAAAATGGTCTATAGTATAGGGATAAGGCTGGAACCTTATCTTGGGGACACTATTGAATGCAACCCACTTTGTATTTGATACAAACGATGTGATCCTGAATCGTTCATGTGGAGACATGTGAGTGGGGGCGTTCTATGCAAGGAGTTTGTATAAGACTAGACCATGAAATAACACTATTCCTTTATAACGTTGTTTACTGTTAACATTGACCATTTCAATTAGATGACCTAGGTAACTCGATCTCAATTCTGAGTTAACTATGAACTCCTGTTTATTCGGGATTATCCTTAGATCTGCATGGGTGAGAGTGGCCCGAGTTTGCCGACTTAATAAGCCTCTCAATTCAGGGGTAAGACCGAGTAGATAGTTGGGGACGTAGTCCTACAAGATGAAATTCACTCCTACTCGACTTAGAGTTAGTAGATAGGTTGTTCCCTTAAGTACTGACTCCAGGTCTTGAACAAGGGGCCCCACCCTCTGGTTGGCCCCAGAGGGACTCGGTTTAGTGATAAGATCACAAACCAATTGTTCATTAGAGGATTAATGGGACTTAAGGAACAAGATGTATTCACAGGGGATGGTAATTTTGACCTATCTGTGATTACAGACAACCTGTGAAGGACCGACTTACTACTTATGGTTATATCAAGTGGACAGCAATATATCTACAGTGAGGAAATTGCGGCTACGAGCTTTAGTGGAGTGTCCCGTTAGTTAACGAATGTTGGTTAACTAGGTTAAAGAGTTTGACTAGTTAATCTCGAATCGTTGGAGCTCATGATCTGTAGGTCCATTAGGTTCCTCTAGTAGCTCACAGACGGATAAAACCTTAGGCAATGTGGTGAATGAATTTGAAACGTTGAAATTCGGCTTTGGGAATAAATGTTAGACATATGCGATATTTATAAACATATCGACGTTTAATTACGAATTAAAGAGACAAAGAGAGTTAAGAATAATATTTAAATATGATTTAAATATTAAAAATATGAATAAGGATTCATATTCGAAAATCGTTTTTTGGAAAGGGGTTAGTGGGAAAATAATATTATTTTAATATTAGATATTAAATTAATATCATTTATTTATTTAAAATTAATTTAATATAAAATTAAATATAGATTTATTTTTATCTTACATTAATTTTATTTATTTTTAGAAAATTTAATTTTAAATGAATTTGAGAAATTCATTTTAAAAGAGTTTGGATTTTCCCACTAAACAAGCTAGAAGCTTGGTGCAAACTCCAAGTTTTGTCACTAATCTCACTCCCAATTCGATGATCTTGTTGTCAATTTAAGATTAACTGTGCATGTTGTTTCTCAAGATGATTTGGGCTGCGATTGGGGTTGATATTTTTGCAAATTAAGGGTTAATTTTGTTGAAATCTCTCAAGAACACCCCCTTCTCTCTAACTTCATTTCCCTCACAAATTCACCACAAAATTGGATCCCACCATCCAATCTAAGATCAGAGAATAGTAGAAAAGACTCTTGTGGTGGTCTACAATCAATTGATGTTCAATTTCGTGGAGAAACCAAGGAGAATTTGAGCTTCAAAGGTTGTATTTCTAATTCTCAATTTTTTCCTCTTTTGCATGCATGTTTGTCCTTAAGATTAAGCATGTTAGAGTGTAACTCATCATAATTCGCTTCTGTTGCATGTTCATATATCCTTATGAAATATGCCAAATTTATGAAGGATGTTTTGTTTGGGAAGAAAATGTTTGGGGATTATGAAATGGTGGCATTAATTGAGGAGTGTAGTGTGGTGCTTCAAAGAAAATTGCCTAAAAAATTGAAGGATTTAGGGAGTTTTTCTATCCTTTGTCATTGAGTTAATAGTTTAGTTATTAAAGCATTATGCGATTTGGAGTTTCAATTAATCTAATGCTTTTGTCTATTTTTAGGAAGCTAAACAGTAGAGAGGTGCAACCAACCACAATATCCTTGCAAATGACCAATCGATTGATTACTCATCCTTATGGCATTGTGGAGGACGTGTTGGTTAAGGTGGACATGTTCGTATGCTCGATGGATTTTGTGGTGCTTGATATGGAGGAAGATGCTGACATCCCAATAATCCTTAGGAGACCATTCTTGGCCACTAGAAGGGACCTCATTGACGTGTAAGATGGTAAACTAACTTTTAGACTCAATGATGAGGAGGTAAGATTCTACATTTATAAAGCCCTTAAGCACCCAGACGTGGTAAGTCATGAACACCCTCTCACATGTAAAATGGTTAGTTCTTCCTCCCCTTCTCCTAATAAATGCTCATTGAATAACTCTTCCTCTAGTAAATCGGAATTGATGAAGCATGACTCTAATGTGATTACCTATAGTATGCCTAGTGATTTTGATTTTATGATAGAGTTTGAGACAGTAAAAGACGAAGATCACAATAGAATGCATGTTTCTAGTTTGGTGGATGCTCCTAGTGCTTGTATGCCTTCAAGATCTAAGATAGAGTATGAGAAATTAATGGAAAAACATGTTAAGGAAGCTATGGTTAATCCAATGAAATATCAAAAAGATGATTCTCTCATATGTATCTTGATTATGGTAGGAAAGGTGATGTAGAGCTCGTAGGAATTGACAAATTGAACAATATGTTAACTCGCAAGGTCAATTCAGATGATTATATATGTGAGTGCCAGTGGGTGAAAAATTAAGATCCAAGAGATGGTTCGAAGTATAGAATGGAGAAACCAACTTGGGATCTCGCTTGGCCTATGAGCCCCATCTAGTTATAAGATGTTAAACAAAGCGCTTCTTGGGAGGCAACCTAACTTTATTGCTTTCTTTATTTTTAGTTGTTTGATTTTTCTTGTTTCTTTTATAGGGACCTACTCGTATGCCTTCAATGATTTTTTAGGAAAAATAATATGCAAAGTACTCACTGTGCCAAGCCTGCAGTTTGGTGGACTCCCGCTCACTCTTAGGTTTTCTGCTTTCTTCTCTTTCATGCATTGAGGACAATGCATAATTTTAAGTTTGGCTTGAAAGATGTGTTTCGTACTTTTGTGTTTGTTTTATCCTACTATGTGTTGTGTACTCGATCATGCTTAATAATATGATAATAATGCTTAGTGATTCACACAAGCTTTCTCTTAAACAACTCAAGTATAAACTAATTAGAATGTAGTCTCGGTTAGGACCAAGGTTGTACACAGGGAAATTTAATTAAAGGACTAACTGTTGGAACTTGTGTCCTAAATCTCTAGGATTCTCGTACTTTGTGATTGTTGTAAATACAAATTATTTATTCAATATGATGCATGTGCATGCTTAATATATCATGCAACAATATAATATAACATTTACATTAAATATAATGCATGAATATGTTTATCCTAATGTGAGATTTTAAACTATATGACATAGATTATGCAACATACATAATTCGTTTAATCATACATCATATGCAAAAATTAAATTAAATAGCAAAATATACCGAATTTGGCACCTCTAAGAAATAATTAAATTAATATAATCATATTATATCAATTTAATTAATAAAAAATAAAAGAAATAAACTACTACAAATGGCACCCCACAAGGATCGAACCCACATCCTGGAGGCATTGGAACATGCATGCAATTGCTCGGAACTGCTGCAAATTGCTGCAAATAAACTGCTGCACTTGGCTTTCAAAAAGTGATGCGGCTACAGCAGATCTAGATGCAGTTTACAAAGAGTTGAAACACAAACAACAGCATCTGTACAACAAAAACAACCCTGATCTCGAACTTCTTCCTTGGCAAAACTTGCCAAAACTCAAGACATGGACTTACAGACTCGATTACTGAATTAAATGTCACAAAACAATGGGCTCTTACATGATCAAATAAAGTAAAAACAATAATCTATGGTGCCAAATTCAAAAATATCTATTTGCAAAACCCAACATTCAAAATGTAGAATTTTACCCACTTTTTCTCTAATTTTCATTTCAAAATGATAATCAAATGCACGATTTGACTCTGATACCAAATAAAGAAATCGTATTCCATAGTGAAGCGTGTGAACACGTGTGCCTTTGAAATTAGTTTTGAAAAAACTTAGAAAAATAAAGAAAAACAAGAAATAAGATAAACAAAATAAAACACAAACATGCATTTAGTTATAAAAGGATGAGAAAAATTAACCCTTGAAGACGGCTTCTCGTGGTTCCTCTCCTTGAACTCAACATACTGCAAGAACACTAGCAAGACACCACCACTTGGTTTGCTTGCTATTCTTCAGAACAAGAATCAAGGGTGCGTGGGCTCCTTAATTTGGTAGGAAGAAATCTTTTGAGAGAGGTATGAGGAAGAAGATGAAGAATATAGAGAAAACAATTTTCTCTCCTTTTTTTTCATGCATTGGAATCCACTCTTTAAAAATGATCTTCTCCTTTTTCTTTTATGTGAGAGTGAGTTCGTTGGAGAGGAATTTTTTACTCCCCTCCACTAACTCATAATAACTCCCCATGGGAGTTATTATTTTGAATTTAAATTTAATTAATATAATTATTAATAAATATCATATATTTAATTTAATTTGAATATATTCAAATAACATTCTTTCACATAACCTATAGTTTTAATATGAATCTTATTCATATTAATATTTAATCTATAGTTTTATATGAATCTCATAAATATAAATAATATTTGAATCTTATTCAAATATTTATCTCTCTCATAAATTATAAAATTTAATTTTAAATCTCTTTCAAAATTAACTTTATATTATAATATATTTATATACATTATATTAATTGCATCTCATACAATTAATTCCCTTATTTAATTTGAACAATTCAAATTAGTCGAAAATTAATTGATTCTTATTTTACTTTGAGCTAGCAAGGGGATCTTATGGACCTACAGATTTGAAGTTTCAATAATACGAAATTAATTAATTAAACTCTTTAATTAAATTAATCAACATTCATTAACTGTAGGTCCCTCCACTAAAGACCCACATCTACACTCTTTGCACTGTAGATATATTTTTGTGCCCATAGATATAACCAATCAATAGTGAGCCGACCCTTCACAAACTGATTGTAACTACAGCTAGATCAAATTACCATTTTACCCCTGTAGTTACATCGGACTCCTTAAGTACTACTTATCCCTCTAATGAACAAACAGTTTATAGTCCAACTATAAACTAATCCCTCTCGGGCCAGTGAGAGGGTGAGACCTCATTGTTCAAGACCTTGAATCCGCTATTAAGGGAGCAATTTATCTACCTAAAACCAGGAAAGAGTGAATTCCATCTTGTGTAGTTGTGTTCCTAGTGAAGGCAATCAAATTCCCGTGGAAGCGTGAGATCGCCTTGCAATTTATTTTTTAGTTTTTAAAGAAACAAATTAGCAAAGAAAACAGAAAAATAATGGATAAACATTATAGGAAGCATGCTTTAAAAGAAGAAACAAAGGGATAAATCAACAAATCTTTGTCGAATCTCGAACTCTTCACGTTTTTCCTCTCCGTTTTCTCATGAACGTCTCTTCAATGAACAAGGGACACCATTGCAAGTGCAATCTTGTTATTCTCTAGGAATCCAAGGGTAGAAGAGTGGGTCTCTATCACCTTGGAGGAAGAAGAATAATAGATAGTGGTGGAGAGGATAAATTTTGAAAAGAAGTTTTAGATTGGAGGCTAGGGTTTTTCACAATCAATCATTTATTTCCTAAAATGGCCATAAAGAGATATTTATATGAAAAAAGGTTTACCCATTCTCCAAGCATTTCCCAATTTACCCTTAAACCCAATTAATTAAATAACATATATTCAATTAATTAACTTACAAACTAAATAATCATATACATTAAATCCAATTTAATATATATAGAGAGAGTTAATTAATAAAAAAAACATCACATGTTTATTTGCCTTTACCTCTCAAAATTAATTAATTAAATCTTCATGAATCAAATTCATAAGAATTTAATATTGGAATCTTATTCAAATATTTTTCTCTTAATTATAAATCACAACAATAATTAACCATATCATATCAATCTCATTAATCTGTTATTCCATCAATTGACTTGAACAGTTCAAATCATTCAATTAATAAAAAAAATCACATGTTTATTTGTCTTTACCTCTCAAAATTAATTAATTAAATCTTCATGAATCAAATTCATAAGAATTTAATATTGGAATCTTATTCAAATATTTTTCTCTTAATTATAAATCAGAACAATAATTAACCATATCATATCAATTTCATTAATCTGCTATTCCATCAATTGACTTGAACAATTCAAATCATTCCTCTTATCTATCCTTCTAACAAGGGGACCTTATGAACCTACCGATTAGAAGCTCCAATGATATGATATTAATTAATTAAAATCTTTAATTAAATTAATCACTCTTCATTAACTATCGGTAACTCTACTAAAGATCGATAGTTGCACTCTTCGCACTACAGATATATTTCTGTGTTGACAAATATAACCAATCGACAGTGAGTTGACCCTTCACAAAATGCTCATAACTACAGTTGGGTCAAACTATCATTTTACCCCTGTAGTTACCTCTAACTCCTCAAGTACCACTGATTCCTCTAATGAACAACTAGTTTATAGACCAACTATAAACTAACACCTCTCGAGCCAGTGAGAGGTTGAGGCCTCAATGTTGAAGACCCAGAATCAGCTAATAAGGGAACAATTTATTTATTTTCCATAAGGACGGGAATGAGTGAATTCCAATTTGTGTAGTTGTGTTTCAGCTCCCTACTCGGACAGATACCCAAAATGGTAGACTTGTTGAGTCGGTTAACAAGGTCATTCTCACCCATGAAAATCAAAGAATTGCCCTCATAAACAGAAGTTCACAACTCACTCAAGATTAAGGTCAAGTCACCTATGGTCATCCTAGTGAGATGTAAGTCACTTCTAGTAACGGTATTATATATATACTATTCATTTCATGGTCCGATCTTATATAAACTCTTTGTATAGAATACCCCCGCTCACATGTCTCTACATGAACATTGAGGATATGATCATTTGTAGTATTTTACAACAATTGTAACATCTACAAAATAAGTCGCATTTGTAGTGTCACCAAGATAAGGTACCCAACCTAATCCATCTACTACAGACCATTTAGGTCGTCACTTAAACATGATCCACTTGTATGTCTCCACTTACATGTTTAAGTTTCATAAAATAACCTTGGATCTTAGTTTATTGAATTGAATTAATACAGTCTAAAACGTCAATAAAATACCTCTTATTTGATTAGAAATGTGATTTGTATTTACAAACTACAAGACATATGAGATTGAGACATCAACTCCCCAATCGGTTTTTCCCTTCGGTTGACTCATTGGGGCGGAACGTTGGGATCTAAAATGGAGGGTTACACTTACAAGAAATTGTTAAGTAAGTTAATAATTTCTTAACCGAACAAATGGTGACTAATTATTGTAGGAATAAGAGTTATTTTGGTGTAATAATTGGTTGAGAATGTCTCAATTCGGTGAAGGGGTGACTGATTACCCTTTGTTGGCTTTTATCCTAAATCACTAAAGTATCATTGTAAAATTAGATGTTAAAACTAGGTTCATTAAAATTTTGCTAAACTTGATTGGGTTTTATGAGTTATGCATTTTCTAATATAAATAATTTATATGTTTCAATAAACTTCAATATGACTAGTACTATAATTAATATGCTTGGTGCTGAAAAATTAAATGGCAATAACTATGAAACCTGAAAGAACACGATTAATACTGTACTCATAATTGACAACCTAAAGTTTGTCTTACATGAGAAATGTCCTCAGGTCCCCTCTCCCAATGCATATCATAATGTTCGGGATGCATACGAGAGGTGGATGAATGCAAACAAGAAGGCAAGAGCATACCTCTTAGTCAGCTTAACTAAAGTCTTGGCTAAAAAACATGAACTCATGATCACTGCACGCGAGATCATGGAGTCATTGCGAGAGATGTTTGGACAACTGTCCACTCAGATCAAGCACGATGCTCTGAAAATTCATTTTCAATGCCCGTATGAATAAGGGATCATCGATGCGAGAGCATGTTCTCAATGTGATGGTCCACTTCCACATGGCGAAAATGAATGGGGTCGTCATTGATTAGGCCAACAAAGTTAGCTTTATTTTGGGAATCTCTGCCAAAGAGTTTTCTACAGTTCCGTAGCAATGCCGTTATGAACAACTTACACCCTTACCACCCTCCTAAACGAGCTACAGACTTTCAGGTCCTTAATGAAAGTTAAAGGATAGAAAGGGAAAGCAAATGTTGCTAGTTCCTCTAAAAATTTTCACATAAATTCGACCTCTGGGACGAAGTCTATGCCTTATTCCTCTAGCACAAAGAAATGGAAGAAGAAAAAGGATGACAAGGGGAATAAAGCTAACTCTGTTGCAGCCTAGAAGGGCAAGAAGGCCATTGTTACCAAAGAAAACTGTTTCTATTGCAACCAGATAGTGCATTGGAAAATTGCCGCAAATATTTGGTAGAGAGAAAGAAGACCAGATAAGGTAAATATGATTTACTAGTTTTAGAAACTTGTTTAGTAGAGAATGATGATTCAGCTTGGATAATTGATTCAGGGGCCACTAATCACGTTTGTTCTTTTTTTCAAGGAATTAGTTCCTGGCAGCAGCTTGGGGCTAGCAAGATGACCATGCGGGCTGGAACTGGGCAGGTTGTCTCAGCGATTGCAATGGGAGGCGTTAGATTACTTTTGTTATTAAATAATATTATGTTGTTCCTGGTTTGAAAAGGATTTTGATTTCTATAAAGTGTTTGCTTGAACAATTTTATTCTATCAACTTCTCTTTAAATAAAGTGTTTGGTTATAAAAATGGTGTTGATATTTGTTCTGCAAATTTAGAAAGTAATCTATATGTGCTAAGGTCGATAGCAACTAAAGCGCTTCTAAATACTGAAAAATTCAAAACTGCAACAACTCAGCATAAAAGACAAACGATTTCTCCTAAAGAAAATGCACATCTTTGACATCTAAGATTAGGTCACATTAATCTCAATAGGATTGAGAGACTAGTTAAGAGTGGACTTCTAAGCGACTTAGAAAAAAACTCTTTACCTATTTATGAGTCATGCCTTGAAGGCAAAATAACAAAAAGACCTTTTATTGGAAAAGGTCATAGAGCCAAAGATCCCTCAGAACTTGTACATTCAAACTTTTGTGGTCCGATGGATGTTAAGGCAAGAGAAGGATATAAATACTTCATCTCTTTCATAGATAATTATTCAAGATATGGGTATCTTTATCTAATGCAACACAAGTTTGAAGCTCTTGAAAAGTTCAAAGAGTATAAGATAGATGTATAAAACACTTTGATCAGATCGAGATGAAGAGCATATGGATTTAAGATTCCATAACTATATGATAGAACATGGAATTGCATCTCAACTCTCGGCACCTGGTATTAGAAAGGAGAAATAGAACATTGTTAGACATGGTTCAGTCTATGATGAGTTATGCTCAATTACTAAACTCGTTTTGGGGTTATGCAGTATATATTTTGAACAATGTTCCATCAAAAAGTGTTTCTAAAACTCCTTTGGAATTATGGAGAGGTCGTAAAGGTACTTTACGACATTTTAAGATTTAGGGTGGTCCAACACATGTGTTTGAGACAAATTCAAAGAAGTTGGAACCTCGTTCCAAAGTATGCCTATTTGTAGGCTACCCTAAGGAAACGAGAGGTGGTCTCTTCTATGATCCAAAAGAGAATAAAGTATTTGTATCGACAAATGCTACATTTTTGGAAGATGACCACATAACAGAGCATGCGTAGTAAAGTCGTGTTAAGTGAGCTTTCCAATGAAACTACTGAACCTTCACCAAGAGTTGTTGAAGAAGCTGGCACATCAACAAGAGTTGTTGATAGTACTTTATCCAGTCAAACACAGCCTCCTCAAGTGTTGAGGGAGCCTCGACATAGTAGGAAGGTTGTAAATCCGCGTACTTGTTATTTGGGCTTAACAGAAATTCAAGGCATCATAACAGATGATCACGTTGAGGATCCATTGACCTATGACTATAATCAGACAATGAATGATGTGGAAAAGGATGAATGGGTTAAAGTTATGGATCTAAAAATGGAGTCAATATATTTCAATTCTGTCTAGGATCTTGTAGATCAACATGATGGGGTAAAACCTATAGGTTGCAAATGGATCTATAAGAGAAAAAGGGTGTAGATGGAAAGGTACAATCCTTTAAGGCTAGACTGGTGGCAAAGGGTTATACCTAGCTTGAGGGAATGGACTATGAAGAAACTTTCTCACCTGTTGCGATGCTTAATTCTATCTGGATTCTCTTGTCCATTGCCACATATTATGACTGTGAAATATGAAAAATGGATGTCAAGACTGCCTTTTTGAATGGTAATCTTGAAGAGAACATTTACATGAAACAACCAGAAGGATTCATTGAACAAGGTCAAGAGCAAATGGTTTGCAAGCTTAATTGGTCCATTTATGGATTGAAACAAGCATCTCGATCTTGAAATATAAGATTTGATACTGCGATCAAGTCTCATGGATTTGACCAGAATGTTGATGAACCTTGTGTCTACAAGAAAATCATCAACAGTTCGGTAGCTTTCTTATTGTTGTATGTGGACAATATCCTACTCATTGAAAATGATGTAGGTCTACTGATGGATGTAAAAAAAAAGGTTAACCGCCCAATTCCAAATGAAATATTTAGGTGTGACGTAGTTTGTTCTAGGGATCCAAATCATAAGGGATCGTAAGAACAAAACACTAGCCTTGTCTCAAGCATCATATATTGAAAAAATGCTTGTCAGCTATTCAAGGCACAATTCCAAGAGGGGTTTATTACCTTTCAAGCCTGGAATTGCATTGTCTAAGGAACAGTGTCCTAAGACTTCTCAAGAGGTTGAGGAAATGAGACGAATTTCCTATGCATCGGTTGTAAGTAGCCTTATGTATGTCATGTTGTGTACAAGGTCTGACATTTGCTATGTAGTAAGGATTGTCAGTAAATATCAATCCAATCTAGGATTTGATCACTAGACCACTGTTAAGACCATCCTCAAGTATCTTCAGAGAACGAGGGATTACATGCTTGTGTATGGAGCTAACACTTTGATCCTTACAGGAACATGGACTCTGATTTTCAGACTGATAAGGATTCTAGGAAATCCACGTCTGGATCAGTGTTCACTCTTAGCAGAGGAGTTGTAGTCTAGCGTAGCACAAAGCAATGTTGCATTGTTGACTCTACCATGGAGGCAGAGTATGTAGTTGCTTGTGAAGCTGATAAGGAGGCTATCTGGCTTAGGAAGTTTTTAACAGACTTGGAAGTTGTTCCTAACATGTCAATGTCCATCACTCTTTATTGTGATAATAGTGGTGTCGTGGCAAATTCTAAGGAGCCTAGAAGCCACAAGCGCGGGAAGCATATAGAGCGCAAGTATCATCTAATACGGGAGATTGTGCAACAAGGAGATGTGATCGTCACAAAGATCACTTCGGAGCACAATGTTGCTGATCCATTTACAAAGACTCTCACGGCTAAAGTATTTAAGGGTCGCTTGGAGACTCTGGGTCTACGAAAAATGCATCATCTTGACTAGGGCAAGTGGGAGATTTTACAGGGTATATGAGTTATGCCCTAGTTTATTGTATTTGTGCACCTTACTTGTATTGTACTTTGTATTGTACACTCTACTAGCTTTAGGACAAGTGGGAGATTGTTGGAACTGTTGTCCTAAATCTTTAGTATTTTCGTAGTTTGTAATTTTTATAAATACAAATTATTTATTAAATAAAATAAAGGGTTATTTTATTTGATTTTATTTGCATTAACTCAAATCCAATAGACTAAAATCTAAGGTTATTTATGTAAACTTAAACATGTATGTGGTTGACATACAAGTGGATCATGTTTAAGTAATAACCTAAAAAGTCTATAGTATAGGAATAAGATTGGGTGTCTTATTTTGGTAACATTATGGATACGACTAACTTTGTAATTGTTACAAACATTGTAAAATGTTACAAACGATGTGATCCTAATCGTTCATGTGGAGACATGTGAGTAGGGTTATCTTATACAAAGAGTTTGTATAAGACCAGACCGGAAAGTGTTTAATTTCTCTTTATTACACCGTTAATTGAAGAAATTAACATTTCATATGATGACCATAGGTGACTCGACCTTAATCCTGAGTAAGTTGTGAACTTCTGTCTATGAGGCCGATTATTTGATTTGTATGGGCGAGAGTGACCAAATTCGCTGACTCAACAAGCCTATCATTTTGGGGATTTGTTCGAGTAGGGAGCTGGAAACACAGCTACAAGAATTCACTCCTGAGGTTTTAAGGAAAGTAGATAAATTGTTCTCTTAATAGCTGATTCTGGATCTCGAACAATGAGGCCTCACCCGATCACTGGTCTGAGAGGGATTAGTTTATAGTTAGACTATAAATTGTTTGTTCATTAAAGGGATCAGTGGTACTTAAAGAGTTAGATGTAACTACAGAGGTAAAATGGTAATTTCATCTAGCTATAGTTACGAGCAGTTTGTGAAGGGTCGACTTACTGTTGATTGGTTATATTTATGGACACATAAATATATTTACAGCTCGAAGAGTGCAGCTGTGAGTCTTTAGTGGAGTGATCTACAGTTAATGAGTGTTGATTAATTTAATTAAAGAGTTTAATTAATTAATTTCGTATCATTTAAGCTTCTAACCTGTAGGTCTATAAGGTCCCCTTGCTTGCTCATTAAAGGTAAAATAAGAATCAATTAGTTTTGGATTAATTTGAATTGTTCAAATTAAATAAGGGAATTAATTGTATGAGAAGCAATTAATATAATTTATATGAAAACATAATAATATAAAGTTAATTTTGAATGAGATTTAAAATTAAACTTTATAACATATGAGAGAGATAAATATTTGAATAAGATTCAAATATTGTTTATATGAATGAGATTCATATAAAACTCTAGTTTAAATATTAATATGAATAAGATTCATATTAAAACTATAGGTTATGTGAGAGAATGCTATTTGAATATGACTCAAATTAAATTAAATATGTGATAATTAACTAATTAATTAATATTTATTTAATTATATATTAGATTTGATTTAATATATAAATTAATTAATTTTAAATTCAAAATAATAACTCCCGATGGGAGTTATTATGAGTTAGTGGAGGGGAGTTACAACTTCCTCTCCAACCAACTCACTCTCACATAAAAGAAAAAGGAGATCATTATTAACCTCTCTCACAAGATTTCACCCTGCCAAATTAAGGAGCCTACACATCCTTGATTCTTGTTCGGGAGAATAGGGAGGAAAGCAAGTTGTGGTGTCTAATTAGTGTTCTTGCATTACGTTGAGTTCAAGGAGAGGAACTACGAGAAGTCGATCCTCAAAGGTTAGTTTTTCTCATCCTTTTATAACTAATAGCATGCTGGGTTTCTTTTTTTTTATGTTTATCTTATTTATTGTTTTTCCAAGTTTTTTCAAAAAGAATTTCAAAATCACACGCGTTCACACGCTTCCATTATGGAATACGATTCCTTCACTAACAAACTTAGTAATGATTTTCTAGTAATGAACGCAGGGTGGTATATACTAAATGATGATAGTGAAGGGTATTGTGTAATGCATAAACTAAAGAAACACAAGTAAAGATGCCGAGAGAATAGTTTTGTGAGTATGTAATTGTGAACGCATAGCATAGTAGATCAAGAAGAGGAGTAGATGAAAGAACGGAGATGGAACAAGCATTCCTCAAACCTTTGAACCTAATGATATGATCATGTTCATGTTCATAACATTTAAGACTCCACCTCTCGGTGAGATAGCCACATTAATCATGTCTCCATGATGCATGCTTAGGTTACTTGGAATGTACGACATTGTTTACCTCTAAACACGACACTTCCTCAGGTTAATGAAATCCACAATTACTTGCTCTCTCGAGTAGTTAATTGTTATCTCATGACTCCAATGGTAAAAAGGAATTTACAAGTTGGACGTAAATCTTCACCACTTGAATGAGTATCAACATAATGATTGAGTTCCCCGAAATGAAGATTAACTCATCGTAACTCACTAGGAGATTAACTACTCATGGTAGAAAGAATAAAAGTGGAAAAAATAGACGATGAAGTCATGATATAGATGCTAGAATGGAAGAAGTTTGTAACAAGATCCAATAGAAATGTTTGAAAATGTAAGGGTAGAATTTGATAAAGTAAAGAAACTAAAGGATGAATAGATGGAGATGATGATCGTCGACAGCATTCTCTTGCTTCCATTGATCTGCGATGGACGTGAATTTGCGCTCTACGGTGGTCTAGGGAGAATATTCCTCTCTCGAGTCTTCTTCTCCAGCGACGATCAGAAGGTTCTATAAGAGTTCTCTTGAATTCCAGAGACTGTTCTTCCTCATAAAACTAATATCTACCCTATCTAGTGTGAATTGTCTGTGATTTCCCTTTAGGATGGGGTGTATAGATATAGAGCTGGGCGCATGGATCACTTCTACCACATAGTATAACTTAGAGTGAATAGAAGAGTGAGTATTTATAGGAACTCGCACTTTGATCGCCTCAAAATGTGTCATCATTAAAACACACTTCTTGGAACCAAAAGAAATTTGTAGCATCTTGCTTATCAATAAACACTAAAGATATAGTGTATATGTAAGTTCAGGATCGTCCTCAGGGATCTATCAATTATTTTAGGCAATCAATTGAATTCTTTTTATTAGAAAGGGGGATTTGAAAAAAAATAGAAAAATATGCAAGAAATATAAATTGCAAGAAAAGAATATTTTTGGTGATGTTTATGAGAGAAACAATTTTAATAGATTGGGAATAGAGACTAGTTGCATTCATTTCTATCATTGAATTAAAGAGACATGAATTAATTCAAAAATCTGCAAACAAATAGAAATTTAATTCCAAATTGACCTAATTCATAAATCTAGTTCAATTAGGTATTGATTTCTAATTGCCTTAGAGAAACAATTTTAATAGATTGGGAATAGAGACTAGTTGCATTCATTTCTATCATTGAATTAAAGAGACATGAATTAATTCAAAAATCTGCAACCAAATAGAAATTTAATTCCAAATTGACCTAATTCATAAATCTAGTTCAATTAGGTATTGATTTCTAATTGCCTTAATTGATTAAATACGAATTTCCTCCAATTTAACCCTAAATTCCATTTATGTATCTATCCCTCAGCGGTATTCAATACTAAATGAAATTTGCATTAAGTTCTAGGGTTCTTTGTTGTGACAAATTAAAGAATGGTCAACCCTTTACCTTAATTTGATTTATTGGTTAATTCTAACTAGTTCAACATGTATAATCAAAGAAAACCTCTTTAAACTAAGCATGAATTCCTAATTTTGCAACTTAATTCACAATTTTATTGCTCAACACATTATGATTTTGAATACAAGAAATCGAGAATCATGAGTCGTCAATTCAATCAATTCAAAATATATTCAGAATTTGCACAAGAATTAACCAAGATTCATGAAATTAATCAAGAAATTACAAGGAAAATCTCAAGAAAATGAAGAACAACTATCCTATCCCAAAAGAAAGTACCTTAGCCTTGCACCTTCAAGAAATTGATGGAAGAATACAAGTAATTTGAGAGAAAATGAAGAATAGTGAAGTGTGCTCTTGGATTTTGGTAAAAATTGCTCTCTAATTCGTGCAGAAAATGAAAATGGATATTCATAATTTTATAGGAGCATCGCGACGCTAAGAAGCGCGTAGCTACGCTAAGACCAGAATAGTCAGAGCACAACGATAGTGGAAAGGATTTGGCAGGCATGGGCGTGTGCACATGTAGTGGAGTTATGCTTGGTGTGGGCATCACGATGCTGCCCTATTTTGTGCTTTCAGCCTTGCAGCGTAACACATAGTGTAAAGGGGGCACAGGGACACTGTCTTCATTGCATATCTACTGCCTTTGAGTGTAACGTTGCGCTATCTTGAGGGTAGCGACACTCTTAGGGGCAATTTTGTAATTTTCTTCAATTCTTCAATTTTGGTGCTCTAATACTCGTTTTTGGCTCGTTCTTGCTCAAAATGATTCTTCTACCATTTGGATGATTATTTCTTATAAAAGTAAAGAATTAATGAATAAAGATCACTAGAAAAGATAGAGTTAAGCTAGGAATCATAGAACTTTTAGGGTGTTATCACACTTATAACATAATACAAACCAACTTAACAAAATATTAAAACTAATAACAGATACATTATAACAGAATACTCTATCCTCCCTCAAACTAATGCCACCAGAGCTAAGGCATTAGTTGGATCTCAACAAATAAAACCTATCAGTAGTAAGTGGTTTTGTGAAGACAATAGTAAGTTGATCAACAAAGGAGATATGTTGAAAGATGAATGTCATTACGAACAACTTTCTCTCGGACGAAATGAAAATCAACTTTAACATGTTTCATTAGGCCATGAAAAAAAAGGATTACAAGTAAGTTGAACTGCTGACTGATTATCACACCATAAACAAGGAGGATTTTTTCCCAAACACTAAAAGGTCATGAAGAAGCTGACAAATCCAAAATAAATCTTCTGTAGTGGACGCTCTATACTTAGCCTCAGTATAACTACGAAAGACCATAGTTTGCTTTTTAGCTGCCCACGAAGCCGAAATTATTGCTCTAAAAGATAACAATCATATATGGATCTTCTATCAAAAGCATTACTAGCCCAATCAGAGTCATAGAATGCATTCAAATGGAAAGGGTGAGCTGATTTCTGAAATAATATCCCTTTGGAGATAGTTCCATTAATATACATTAGCACTCTGTTAGCAGTAGTGAAATGACAACTAGCAAGAGAATGCATAAACTAAGACAATTTACTTGTCTTACAGAAAAAGTAATATTCGATTGTGTAAAAGTGATATACTGAAGTGCCCCAACAATTTCTCGATAGGCCTTAGCATCTTCAGGAGAACACATTGAGTCAGAGACATCATTAAAAGAGTTTATTGTAATAGGTGTATTACACGGTTTACAGTCGCTCATACCAAATCAATGTAAGATGTCTTTAGCATACTTAGTTTGAGTCACAGAAATAACACAAGTAGTCTTAATAAATTCAAGTCCCAAAAAGTATTTTAGAGCTCCTAGATCAGTCATATCAAATTTTTGGCGCAGCTGATCAATCAAGGTTTTAATATAATAAGGAACATTTCTTGTCACTATGATATCATCAACATATAATAACAAGTATGTTATCGAGGCTCCAATATTCCTCACAAACAATGAAGTATCAGCAGTAGAAGCCACAAAACCCAAGGTCAGTAGATGTGTAGTGAAACATTCAAACCAAGCACGAGATGCTTGTTTGAGACCATCAAGGGATTTACGTAAATTACAAACAAAATTGGGAGAAGAATGATCAATGAAGCCTTGGAGTGGTTGCATATACCCTTTTCACAAAGTTCACCATGTAAAAAGGTATTCTTGACATCAAGTTGCCTTAATTTCCAATCAAATTGAGCTGCTAGTGAGAAAATAATACGGACAGTGAGTGATAACACTCAAAATGTTCTATTTTAGTGCCTCTAAACTAGCTTGATTATGAAGTGTAAAGTGTTTATATGTCCATATTTGTAGGTTCTCGAGCAAACCATGCATTTCAGAGTGCTAGGAGCAGTTCAATGTTAATTTGGAGCAATTAAGAGCGTTTTAAGCATCTGAAGCTTCAAAAGAGATGAATGCCCAAAGTGCCCCTCGGCTGGCGCCAGGACGTGGTGAGCGGTGCCCCAAGTGGCGCCATTTCTAGAATAGTGGTGTCTCAGAGGCGCCGTGACACTGTCCTGTAGCACCTGAAGCTATCTCCTAGCGTCGTAGCTCTAGTGCGTTTTCTATATATTCTTCATTTCAACTTCTAGGTTAAAGCAAATGAGAGCTAGGCCGATTTTGAGAGCTCTAAGCTCGGTTTTGGCCATTCTTGGACCAAAACCATGAGATTTTAGATTTTGATTTGTATTTGTATATTTTGGCATCGAATTTTGGATCGATGAATGGTTGAAGGCCCAAACGTCGATTTTGAGGTTTGTTGGGTGTTTTCTATGGATTTTATGAGATTTTGATGTATTCTTCTTGGGTCTCTCTACTTCTTATTATTTTTTCTTTCCTCATTTGAATATCTAGAATGTGCATTTTAGTAGATTAAATTGACAACTTGATCATTAATACTCATATGTTTGTTCGCCTACGCTATGCATGTTGTAGGCGATTGCACCAAAGCATGCTAAATTTGAGTAGCAATAGGTTTTAGTTATAGCCATGGCTTGATTGGTAGGATTCTAGGATCACCCAATAGTGAAAGATAACAAAACTTAAGGAATGGAAATGATTTAGGTTAGATTTGTCCAATTTAACTTAATGTCTCGATCAATTCAAGAGCTTAATGCAATTAGCTAGGTATATAGGCTTGCGTGACACTGCTTAGTTAATTTAGGAATCAATATCATGTTGGTTTTTCTTAAGGAGTTTATCTGTACATTCGACTAGGCTTGAGAAGTAGACAACCCATAAATATTTGCATGATAAATCAATGAATTAATCAATAGATAGCCCAACAATCTCTTAATCGGTGAAGGTAATCTCGTGTGTGATCTCTCTCTCTCTCAATCTATCTTACTTTCTGCACTTTACTTTCTTACATTTAGTTTTCCTGTCAACCAAACTTAAACCCCTTCCCGTTTTTACTGCTTTCCATAAACCAATTTAGCTCAAAGAGATTCTATCTGGATTTCCGTACATTCGACTAGGCTTGAGAAGTAGACAACCCATAAATATTTGCATGATAAATCAATGAATTAATCCATAGATAGCCCAACAATCTCTTAATCGGTGAAGGTAATCTCGTGTGTGATCTCTCTCTCTCAATCTATCTTACTTTCTGCACTTTACTTTCTTAAATTTAGTTTTTCTGTCAACCAAACTCAAACCCCCTCCCGTTTTTACTGCTTTCCATAAACCAATTTAGCTCAAAGAGATTCTATCTTAGGCTCCCTGTGGTTTGACCCCATTCTTGCTACTGATACTACTTGTTAGTTAAAGTTCTTGATCGATGAATTATAAATTTTATATCGATTGAATGCCCACGACAGCATTTCGGTCCATTAGTGGGCTTTTTCACAACAGGACTGAAAGTTTCGTCAAAATCAATGCTTTCTTGGTAATGATATCCTTTTGCAACTAATCGTGCTTAGTGATGAGCAATACTGCCATTTGGATATCTTTTAAAATGAAACACTCATTTGCAGCCTATAGCAGACTTTCTAGGAGACAAAGGAGAGAGATCCCATGTACCTGGTTTTAACAGAGCATTATATTCCTCCTTCATAGCATTTTTCCATACTAATTCTTTTGATGCTCGAGTATAAGAGGTAGGCTCAATATCAGATGAATTGGTCAGAGTTGTAGTAGCTACAAAGACTCTTTTCTTAAAGATACCACACTTGCTTCTAATTTGCATTAAATGAATGTTAGTTGTGGCGTTGGATGAACCAATTGGTGGAGCCTCAGAAACAACAGAAGGTTGTGCTGAATTCCCACCAATTGTGCTATCTGATTGATCTAAAGGTATCTCAGTTACTTGATCAATGTTACTATCAACCGCAGTTGAAGAAGCAGTAGTTGGCAAGATAGAAACACTTCCAATACTTGCATCAGATTGTGATATAGGACAATTAAAAAGTAAAGGTAAAGGTAACTGATATATATTTAAGGGATGAGTAGAAGTAAGGTTAGTAGATAATGAGCTTGGTTGTTTTGAAGATTTTGTGGAAAAGGGAAAGAGAGTTTCATAAAAAAAAAAAAAAAAAACATGCTGAGATATGAGAAACTTACCATTGCTCATGTTGTAACACAAATACCCTTTATAATCTAAAGGACGGCCAAGAAAGACATATTGAGAGGTTTTGGGTTTAAGTTTATGATTGTTGTAGGGTTTGAGTAAAGGATAACAGGCACAACCAAATATTTTGAGATGTTTGTAATCAGGAGGTCAGAGGAATAAGCATTCAAAGGGGGATTTATTATTGACGAACGTGGAGGGTAAACAATTTACTAAGAACACTGCTGCAGCAAAGGCAAAAGACCAGAATTTAACAGGAATAAATGCATGGGTCATGAGACAAAAATGGCTACTTCAACAATGTGATGGAAAACATAGATTTATTGAGATTTCAGGAGCAGAGCCCCATACATCACTATGTATTAGTTGTAAAGGAAACATAGATTTTCTTTGTGAATGAGGAAAAGGAAGCCTATGCATCTTCCATACAAACAATATTCACAAATGCAAAACTTTTTACAAGATGGAAGATTTAAAGAATGAAGAATACGATTCAAAGTTTGAATATGAGGATGGCCTAGTCAGTTGTGCTAGAGATTAGAAGAGGATTGAGTGTAAGGAATTTTACCATAACTTGTGTGAGTAATCGGAAAGGACTATCCACTGCCAACAGAGATGCTTTCTTCACCATTGTATTCATTTGAGATAGAGAGATTTTCAAAGTTCTGATGTAACATGAGCATTGCAACTAGAATCAGTCAACCAAGTTAATGAAGGATAGTTTTGAGTGTTGAGGAATTGATAATTTTGAGTTGCAACCATAATTGCAAGTTGAAGAGGAGGATGTTTGCCCTGAAAGTTATAATTCATATAATTGTAACAATCAAGAGCAATATGCCCAAGGCGAGTACAGATCTGGCACTGAATAAAATTGTTGAATCAATTTCCAAATTCAGAAAATTGGCCACGACCTCTACCTTAATTGTTAAAAGAGTTATTGGATCCACCTCTGCTTGAATTTCTACCAAAATTTCCACGATCCTGCCTCGTGCAAAGTTTTGTTGATTGTTTAACTAAGAGGGATTTCCATTAGGTTGAGAAGTAGGATTTTGATTCGCCAGCATTCCAATTGGTTGTATAGGTAGATCTTTGCATTTATATTGTTTTTCAATAGCAAACTCTTTCGATTTGAGCAACACATAAAGTTCAAAGAAGTCACAGATTGAGATCTGGTACACATAGAGGTGCGGAAGGTGTTGTACTCAGTCGGTAGGCCATACAGAGCATAAATCATCAAATCATCTTCATTAATTACAGTTGAGACATTGGTTAATTTGTCTTTAAGTTCCTTGATTCGTTTGATATATGAATCAATAGATTCAACAGACTTCTTGGAAATAGATTGAAGATCGAATTTCAAATTGACAATATAAGATCTAGTACTGGATGAATAACATTTTTTCAAAGCTTTCCAAAACTGTTTCGAAGTTTTGCATCCAACAACATAAGCAAGAGCCTCGACGGAAAGTGCAGTGTTGATCAATGACATCAACGCTTGATCCTTTGCTTACCGATCTTCGAACTGAGGATTAGTAATAATTGTTGTTGATGAAGACTGAGAAGAAGTGGTTGCAGTAGAGATCGCAGAGATCGTTGGCTGAGGAGCAGTGATCGAACCATCAATAAATCTGTAAAGTTTGTGTGCCTTCAGCATCCGTTCAAACTAAAACTTCCAAAGTGTGTAATTCATGGAATCCAGATTGCAAATATTGGTTAGTAAGAAAAGAGGAGATGATAGATCTTTGGAAGAAGACGAACAACTACCATCGTTAGCCATTGTTCTTCACTAAGAAGGAATGAGGATCGGAAAAAAAATTAACGTGGGTTAAAGATGCTCTAATACCATGAAAACATTCTCAAAATTATAATGAAAAATTTATTCCTCATTAACTTAGAGTGAATAGAAGAGTGGTTATTTATAGTAACTCACACTCATAATAAAATACAAACCAGCTTAATAAAATATTAAAACTAATAACAAATACATTATAACAGAATACTCTAATACCCTTAGATGCATTTGACTCTCAGGTTTTTTATTCGAGCGACTTCGCCACATGCTTTCTCTTCGGATTTCTTGCTCTTCTTGCTTCTTAGCTGCATAGTTGCCCTTGGATTCAACGCATATCTCTTTTCTCTCTATTTTCACCTGAATTCCTGCATATGCAACGCATTAGTGACATAGTTTTCACTTAAGATCTCTTTTGGACTTTATGAAAGTATAGAAAGCAATCTTGCTCTATTTTCCTATGGATCTAATGCTTTTCTCAACAAACAGTTATCACTATGCATGCTAATATGGGTTTCAATGAATAGATGCATGCTAATTTGAGGTGAAATTTTGAGTAAATTTTTTCGATTTGAGATTTGAATGATGATGTGAATGTTTATGGTTGTGTGCTTTTGATGTTGATTGGCTATGATGAGAATTGAATATGCATGATGGATAACTTATTGTGGAAATAGGATAGCATTATCTTGAGCATGATCTATTTAAGTACCTCTTTGAGTCTCCCATATTCTGAGCATGTAGTCACTTTTATTTATAAACTTTAACTTAGAAAAGGATTAAGTTGAGTGTATTTGGTTGTCACTTTGAAAGGCCCCATCGGTTAAAGAGTTGAAGCGCATAATGGTTTGTAATTTTAGACTAAGGAGAAAGAAAAGATTATATATGCCTTTGAAAAAATGCACTTAATCTATGAGCTTTACTTGAATATATTTTGCATAACTTTAAACTTGGAATATGTATGCATGGATGGGGGTAAAAAGAGCTACCTTTATTGTGATCTGTTAAAACGCTTGGGAATTGATTACGTACGAGTTCCTATAGTGAATGTGTGAAAGCTAGTGCCCCTAGGTAAAAGCATGCAAGTTTAAAACAGTCGTTGAAATTGAATTTTAAGGCACCTTAGTGGACATATTACTTTCTTGAAATGTATGGATTCTTGTTGATTGGTGCATGAGCTATAGTAGGAGAAAAACTAGAGAAACTATCTTAAGTCCTAATTTGAGTTTTAGTGTTTTGAATTAAAGGAAGCTTGCACACACACACACGGGGGATGATAAGATTTGACCTTGAATGATTATAAAAACATACATCTGCTTGAATGTTTCTACTTGAGATCTTAATATGTTATTCTCTAAGGCATGAGTCATTAGCACACTTATTTTGAATTTTCCAATAGTTCTTTTTATATATTTTCTCGAGACTAGCAAATCTCTAAGTTTGGGGTGGTGAAAAGCACTTGAAAAGTGCTTTAATTACCTTTGATTTAGGGATGTTTTTATTAGATTTGATGTTGTTTTCTAGTGGTTTTCAAGTAATAATGAAGAAAATAAGTTTTAGAAGTCAAAAGAACCAAATTGAGCCAAAGTCGGAAGAAAAAATGAAAAAAAAGTGCAAAATCCTAACGCAGGGCAGCGCCTAGGCGCTAAGTGGCGCTTGCCTTAGCGCTATCAACCTGAGAGCAGCCTTTTTAGGCATCTGAGGAGCACTCTAGGTGCTGGGCAGCGAACGACCAAGCGCTCGTCTGGGCGCTACAACTTCTAGGGTAGAGGGCCTAGGCACCTAACTTTCCAAAATTTAATTTTATGCATTTTAGGGAAGTTCTTGGACAGCAAGTTTGTGAAATTCTATAAATTGGGAGGTCCTCAGCAGCCCTAAGCACGAAATATGAGAGCCTAAGAGCGTGATTTTGCTACCAAATTGAGAGAAAAGTGTTCGAGAAGAGTTAGAGGTCGTTCGAGATCCTGAGGTGCCGACCAAGTGGAGATTAACGAATTTCCACACCAGGAGCAATTCAAAAGTCTTGTCTTCCTAAGTTTCTCTTTCCCTATACTCTTATGCTTCAAAACTCATATGAGATTATGCATTTGATGGCTATGTGTGATTAAACTCTTAGCTTTAGGGTGTCGGTGAATTTAATTATGAACTTACGTTGATTATTTAGTTTTTTTTCATGGATGTTATTGAATAGTATATTTTTCAATGCTATTGTGTTTTATTCTCTATTGATTGATCATCAGTGATTGTTAGGTTAAATATATGATTGAGTGGTTATATGTTTAATTGGATCTACGACATTGAATCTTTATCAATCTTTCATGAAAATAGCTAGGTTGATAGAGAACATTGTTAATGACTATGTTTAATGTTATGCCTCTTAAATTAGTTTTAAGAAATTAGTAATCAACTAGGTTGCATAAGAAAGAGTTATTTTTTAGAGAAAATAATACGGATAATAGTTTCTGACATATTACTTATGCATAATTCCATGAAAATCTAGATATCACTTAAGGGATTAATTAAAGGAACTCAACACTCTATAACACTTTTGTCTCTTGATTTTCAACTTGTCTTTACTTTCTTTATTGTTTTCAAAATTCAATTATAAACTCGATTTTGATTCCCTAGATAAAGTTGATTCAACCAAGTCTCAATCATCTTCCAAACTCTAAACAATAAATCCAACCAAAATTGATCCAAAATCGCTAAACCGAATTTTACTTCGCTTGACAGCACGCTTCTGCCTTCAAAACTTCTCTAAAACTCTTTCCTAACGCCAAGAATACAATGACATCAACCAACTTGGGTCACAAATCAATGGGTAATCAAGAAAACTCACCAATACTCGAAAAATATCACCCAATTTTATAGGTTTTGTTCAGTAGAGATTACAAACAAACCAGATCTCAAAACAACGATCCAACCGTTCGAAATGCTACTCTATATGTTTCGAACAGGCTGACCATATTTCAACACGATCCAACGGTTGAAACTTTGACAATTGACAACTTTCCAAGAGCTGTTGTTGAAAAATCGAACTGCACTGCTCTCCTTTTCCTTTTCCATTTTTCGGTGTGTTTTTCCCACTCTCTACCTCATTAGGTCATTTAATAATATATATATATATATATATATATATATATATATATAATCTCAAACCCTAATTTCTTAATAAATTAGGTATACATATATACATATTTTAAATTTCTTTTTCCTCCACCAATTTAACTAAACAAATTAAATCTCCCAAATTAAAATTCAATTTTCACCAATTGAATTTAAACCCAAATTTTTTATCCTATTTAATTTAGATTGAATTATCTTCTCAAAATAATTCAATTAAGCTTTAAAAATTAAAAATAACACCCAAATAATTTAAGATAATTAAATTAAAATTAACTAAAATTTTAGGTTGTCACATATATTTTGAACATAAATATGCATTTTAAATTTTGAAACTATATCCCATAATTCATATATTTTCCTATTAGAGCACAATAAATTTTAAATTAAAATCAAGTTTTTTATCCAAAAAGATTGTGAAAAAAGGAACAGGGTGTGGGATTCACCTTATCTCCCATATAAAATGTAGGCACCAAGGATTATGAAATGAGTACAGTACATTAAATTTGGCTTTAGATGTCAGTTGGCATTTTATAAACGATGACAGATTGACTCTACGATGTCGGTTTTGAAAAAAGGTGCCTATTTTCACAAAATTCTTTGGGCATAAACGGAATTTTTCTAATAGATGACGGGCCAAAACCGTCTTCGTAAGCAATGTTCAGATGGCAGTTCACAACCGCCATCTAAACCAATAAAAAAATTGAGAATATTGGCGCACAATTTTTTAACTTTAGATGGCGATTTTATTCTTTACTTATGATGGCAGTTTGTTTTTTTTAGTAGGATGACAGTTCAAAATAAACACCATTAATGGCGGTTTGAAGAAGGCGGTTCAAAACCACCATCTAAAAGAAAGAAAAAATGCGGTAAAATTTGTTTAATTTAAAACGACGTCGTTTAGGGAAATAGTTACCCAAAACGATGTCGTTTTGGGTTATTGAATTAAAAAAAAATAAAGATTTTTTTTATACAAAACGAATTAAATTAATTGACAGAACATAACCCTAGCTAACGTACGCGCGCGTCTCCACCTAGCTCGCGAGCGACTTCAGTGACGGCAGCCTTGAAACGACTGCAACTTCTCGATCGACTGCAACTTCTCGAGCGGTTGAAACTTCGATCGATGGAGGCTTGGACCACTACGGCACGGTGGCCTGAACGACGGCACCAACGTGGACGAACAACTACATCTGCAGACGGCGGCTTGAAAGACTGTGTAGACGGTGCCTTGTTTGGACAATCAGCGGCTTAACGTTCTGAAATTCTTGGTCTTGATGACGCAAGCAGAAAAGCTTCATGAGACAAACGACATTTCAATCTTAAGATTCTGACTCACTAAGCCTCAAATTTTGGTTGGTTCTTTGTCGTTTTACCAAGGTTTTTTCTCTTTTCTTTCCTTATTTATTATTTTTATATAAAAATTTTCCCATTATTTGATTAAGATAGAGATTTGTTTAATTTATAACTTGTATTGGTTGAGAAAGAACTTTGATTTTCATATTTGTGTTGGGTGTGAATAAGTGATTTTCAAATTTGTGTTGGGTTTGATTTTCAAATTTGATTTTCAAAGTAATACATTGTACAAACATATTTATTTATCTTTTGTGTTGTATTGACTTGGTAATTAAGGCATATTATTTAAATTATGTATTCACTTGATGAATTAGGAAGATTGTGGTTATTTGTATGATCATATGATTGACCAATAGTGTTAAGTTGTTGATGGTCACATTTAGTTAATTATTTATTTTTAAATGACATTGTTGTTTGTTATGGGTTTGATTAATCAATCATGTGATACAATTGTCATTTATATTATATTGGTTTGTATGAGGTTTTCTATGATTTGCATGTTTTGGAACTTTGGTGCAATTAGTTGTTATGGTTAAGTACTATTTGTTTTGATTACCAATAGTAGTTGTTCTATTGTTTAGAATGTTGATTTTAAGGTGAGTGTTGTTCATATATGTGATATATATATATTTTTTAAAATATTGTTTTGTAGATAATATATTCTTATAATTTTGTCAATATGGACAAGTCTTGGATGAACAAAGATAGGTTGTCAGATGAATACAACATAGGTGTTAAAAACTTAATTGAAAATGACTTACGATATTCCAAAGGGTTAAAGTTCATGTGGTGTTCGTGCTTACATTGTGGAAATACACTCAAACAAGATGTTGACGTAGTTAGAGACCACTTATTTATTTATGGAATTCATAAGAGTTATAAGACATGGATTTTGCATGGAGAATAAGTGCCTAATAGGGATAAGGACGAAAGTGTTAATAGTTTTGACAAAGATGAGTACGATGATGTAAGGAACACAACTGAGTTGTTTGAAGCTGCACAAGACTATTTTACAAATAAATGTGAAAAATTTGATCAACTATTATGTGATGCAGAAAAGCTGTTGTACTCGGGTTGTCAAACTTTTACTAAAATATCTGCACTATTAAAATTATATAACTTAAAAGCCAATATGGTTGGAGTGATAAAAGTTTCACTGAGCTATTAACATTAGTACATGACCTCCTACCAAACTCAAATGAGATTCCAACTTCTGTGTATGAAGCAAAAAAGGCACTGTGTACTCTTGGAATGGATTATTAGAAGATTCATGCATGTGTCAATGACTGTGTCTTGTTTAGGAAAGATTTGTCTAATGCAAGGGCGGTTTGTAAACCGCCATCGTGTCCTAAGATGACACTGGATACAAGGGTGGTTTGTAATTTGCCATCATATGTATATGATGGCAGTGCAAAACCGACATGTAACACCAAAATTGTTGTAGTGAACCACCTGCATCAAAAGAGTAGTAACAATGTCAAGAGAAAAAAAAAACTAAATTTAACCTATTGACATAATTAACCATTTCCCTATCTCCAAACAATAAAAAGAAAAAGTCTCCAACTCAAAACATTCATTAGCATAGATATTAGTTTAGAATAAATCCCATTGTCGGTATTACATCCAACCCACTACTATTTTGAAATCCATATATGATAAGACACATATATCAAAAAACAATTGACCATGTGCTTTAGGATCAACACTTGTACTGAGATGAGCTTTGTTAGGAAGGTGGTTGCAAACTTGGGGCTTTGTATTACATTTATTATATAAGATTGGTCGATAGAGGCTTTATCAAATGAACTATTTGTTTTTTTGTTTTAATATTATTGTCATTTGAAATTAGAGGTTTTTAATAAAATTACATGAGCATTGGAAATATGAGGTATGAAGTGTTATATGAGGATATTTTGGCAAGTTGTGTTCACATTAATTGTGTTTCATCCATATGTGGGGAAGATAATTATTGGAAAAGTTTCATCCACAGTTAGAGTTGATTGAATTTGAAATTGTGGATTTGAATTTTCACTTTGTGAACATTACACACACCTCTTGGTAAAATGTAGGAAATGAATGGAATTTTCACCGTAGTTCAAGCTCTATTTAGACACAGATGAAGAATGGAGAGTCTATATTTTTCTGGGTGGAGCTAAACAAGCAAAGAAATATAATTGCAGCTATGCTATTATGTTTTATTGATGTGTGCTAGCTCCCGAAAGGAACTACATTTAAACTTCTAATCTCACTTGTTTGTTATATTTAATGTGTTTAAATATTTGTAATTGTAGATTATCGAGCAAATCATGCATTTCAGAGTGTTACATGTCGTTCGGGGTTAATTTGGAGCTATTGGGAGCCATGCTGAGCATCCATCTTCAAAAGGACGTGAAAAGACAAAATTCTCCCAAGGAAGGCACAACCCTGCAGCGCTCTACAGTTCAACGGAAAATAAATGTGCATGCGCGAGGCACTAGACGAAGAGTGTTGTAGTGCCTCGCAGTGTTGCAATACAATGCTGCACAGAAGGGCTCTAGTGCCGCGATGCTACGTCGATTTTTATAAATTCCAAACATCCGATTTAGGGTTGAAAAAGTTGGGATGGCCGAGGAAAAACCTCAAAATTCTTCTTCTTCATTCTTTTTGGTATTTTAGCTTAGGTTTCTTTTATTTTTTTTTTTTTTGTTGTAATTCAAGGATTGGAGCTTCCTAATCTATTCTTTTTTATGAATTTTTTAGGTTAGTAGGTTTTCTAGTTTTTGGGAGCAAGAACCCAATATAGTTTTTATGAGATTTTTTCTTGATTGAATTGATTGCATTTTGATTTACTTTCTTTGAATCTTGTTTAAATTTAGATGTATGTATGTGTATGGATCGACTCTCCCACCATGGATGTATGTTTTAGCTATTGTTTGGCTTGCACGTTTCTCTTCGTCTAGCTTAAATCTCCCAAGTAGCAAAGGTTGAATTTATGTATGCTAAGAAATATAAATTGCCCATAGACCTTAAAATGCATGTTCAATCTAGGTTCAAAGATAAATTGGTTAACTAATTGGGCTACCTAATTACTTAATCACACAATGAAATCCTAATACTTAATGCAAATATTTTAATTCTATATGGCCGTTTTGGAACCCAATAGGACTAAAGCATTTAGTTTAATTGAGGCTTAGGTCTTAATTGATAGTTAAGGTACTTGCTTGGTTTAACCCAATGAGTTGGGTGTCTATTACGCTAATGAGTTGGTTGAGCAAGTAAGTCGTTGTGCTTGGGTGAATCGAATGCATGTTTAATCGAGAGAATTCAATGATCGACATTGCATTAAAAACCTTTCTTTTTCCTAGAACTAGATTTTCCAATTTGAAATTACATTTACCCACTGTCTTTTATTTTCATGCACCTTTCTCTATCCACACACAACCCTCCCTCCCATTTATCGCTATAACTAGGAAATTAGTTTTACGAAACATATCTCGCACTTTCTTATGGATCGACTCGATCTTGCCACTATTGCTACACTTTACTAGTAATAGTAGTACAGATCGGTATTATAAATGTATTTGATTGGTCTTTACAAGTGACAGCAAAAGGCTACTGTCAATGTGTTTTCGTTTAAAGCAGTTATAACAGACTTCTCTAATGAGAAACATGTTTTTTTAGTTTTGAGTCTAATATGCAAGTAAGTGACATTAGTGGTGCAATCCACAACTCGTACAAAACAATTGAAGCAACAAAAGTGACATATAAGTCATATATGGTCATTGTGGATATAGGACTGATGCACATAGAAGATGAATCGAGTAGACAACTTAATAGAGTCATAAATTGAACATCCGTAGTTTAGTGTGACCTATACTTTTCTATTTTTTTTTTGGGTTCATAATAGGTGTAGTTGTAGGTGCATATTGAAGTGACATATTGGACCCATGAATCTGAAAATATGGAACTTATTTTATCAGGACTATTTTCTTCAAATTAATCAATGGACTGGATGAACATCAAACCTGGTGAGTTGATTGCAATCCTTACAGTTCTTTGTGTCACATAGTTTCAATTTGTGTCTATTGTCACTGTGTTAATGCAAGGACAATAGAGACTTGAACGTGACAATTAAATATTTTTCGTCTTATACACAAAAATGACCAAGCATGCCGTGAGAATACCCATATAGATAGGTGAATGTTCGCCATTCTATGCCATCTACTAAAGACGACATTGGGTTGAGGTCAACCTAATATGTGGATGTGGAATAAATGGTGGTCATTTTCTTACACATAGTTGCACGAGACGTTAAAAATCAAGTGGTGCGACGACAATTTGTAAAGTCTGGCGAGATGGTGTCAAGGCATTTCAATTATGTGCTAAACGTATTGTTAAGATTGTACGAAGTCTTATTAAAAACACCACAACCAATCAACAACAATTGTACAAATGAGAAATAACAATGGTTTCAGGTACTCAACACATGATGCTTAATGCTATGATATGGAGATAAAATTTCCTTATGTACTCACTAAAACCGTATCACCTATTTCATTGCAAAATTGTTTAGGCGCACTTGACAGAACATACATAAAAGTAAATGTGAGTGCAGCTGATCAAATATGGTATAAGACTAGGAAGGGTGAGATTGCCACAAACGTCCTTGCGTGTGTAACCAAAACTGCAAATTCATCTTCGTTTCTCTGGATGGGAAGGATCAGTTGTTGACTAAAGGGTTCTACAAGATATAGTGTCTAGGTTGATTGTACTGAAAGTCGCAAGGAGTTAGTTACTAGTTACTCTCATACCCATATATATCAATAAACAAAAACAACCCAGCAAAATGGTGATTTTGGCATGTTCACATAATATTATTATTTATGTGATGACGGATATTCAAATGCTGAAGGAATTTTAGCTCCTTGTCGAGGACAAATATACCATTTGACTAAAAGGCAAGGAGGGAACCCGCCCATGAGTTCAAAAAAACTTTTTAACATGAGACATTCCTTTACACGAAACGTGATTGACAGAGCATTTGATATGTTGAAAGGTCAATGAGTCATACTTTGAGGAAAATCATACTACCCCATTGATGTGCAATGCAAAATAATAATTGCATGTTGTCTCATGCATAATTTGATCATTTGAGAGATGGGTCCAAAGTTCGACGGTAACCAGGACTAGTCTCCAAATTTTGAGAATTTCTACATTCCTAATCCACCGTTCGTCGATTCGCCCAAAGAGGAGGACCTCCCGATCTTCTCATGTGGTAAAGCAGCTACTTTTGGAGCGCTGACGAGGAGTAGGAGGACTTCGTCTTCACCTGGAGACTACTCTGATGTGTTACAAAAGTCAGCAATATGAATCAAGATTTATCCACTACCCTATTTATGTCAAACCAAAAAATAAAGGAAAAAAAGGAAAAGAGCAATCTTGTATCAGACTAGACTCTTTTTGTAGTTGGATCTCTAAGTTTTTGGAATGCCCCACATTCTACTTGAGCGTCCAAATCTAGGTCAATCCTAGAAAAGACATCTTTAAACAAGGTTCTAGCACCATGCCAAATATAATGTGTTTGAAGAAGAGCAAAGCAAACGAAGCATGCCCAAAAGTAAACCAACTCCTTGGACTACTACGTCAAACCCCCATCGAATTTCAAAGTAGCAAGATCTAATTCAGCTCACAGTCATCATGAAGGATGACATGGAAAAGTGTCGACGTAGAGAATTGTACGCTGCGCTTAAGGGATTGAATCCCGTAGCGGAAACGATTGATTGCTTTGTCCCAATTTTGTTTCAAAAAGTTTATACAGAACAGAGAAATAAGACCAAGTTAAGCATGCTTTTTGGCAAGAAAAGGTGAAGATTAATTACCTTTGTAGACCAAAAATCTTAAATTCTTCCACCCAATCTTATAAACGGCAAGCACTTCACGATCAATGCAAGAACACAACCAATTGATCTTCTCTGCTATTCTCTTTGGAACAAGGTGGATGGTGGAATCCAATTTGTAGTTTAGAGTAGGGAAATATTTATCAGAGAACAATTTCTCTATTAGATTTTGAGAGCAAGAGGGTTAAAGAAGGGTTGGCAAAATATTTCATTTTAAGAAAATCTTTCATCATCAATTGCAGACCTTTCTGCAACTTAAATACATGAGGGGAGTTGTAACTCCCCTCACCCCCACTCTCCACCCCCTACATTGCAGGGGAGTTAATAAATTAATTTGAGGGAAATTTTCACATATAGAAAAAATGTCAAACTATTTACAGAAAATAGCAAAAAAAAAATACTGATAGACATTGATAGACTTCTATCAGCATCTATCAGTGATAGATTTCTATTATTTCTATAATTGATAGACCCTGATAGACTTCTATCAGTGTCTATCACAACTATCTAAAAATTTTACTATTTTGTGTAAATAGTTTCTCTTATTTTTCTATTTTTAAAACTTTCCCTTAATTTGATATTAATTAACTAATTTAATTAAAATCAATTAATTATTAATTAAATCTAAATTTAATTAATGTATTTATTAAATATCTTATATTTAATTTTTATGTATATTTGAATCATATTCTAATATACATATCTCTCATATCTTATAGGATTAATATGGATCCCAATTCATATTAATTTTAAACTATAGTTTAAATATAAATCTAATTCATATTAAGATAATATTTGAATTTTATCTAAATATTAATTCTCTCATATTATATAATTCAATTTTGAATCCTATTCAAAATTAACTTTATATTATAATGTAGGAAAATTACTATAAACAGAAAAAATATCAAACAATTTACAAATATAGAAAAATTTCACTGTATATGAGTGATAGACCGCGATAGAATTCTATTGCTTTCTATCGCTCAAGCAAATAAATTCTATCGCCTGAGCGATAGAAAGCGATAGAATTCTATCGCGATCTATCAGTGATATACTAGAAATTTTTTCTATATTTGTAAATAGTTTGACTCATTTTTCTATATTTGAAAAGAGCCCTATAATGTATCTACATACATTATTTGTATCAAATACAATTAATTCCCTTCAAATAATTTGAACTCTTCAAATTTCTTCCATTTTAAATCCTTGTTTAATTCATTTGTGAGCTAGCAGAGGGACCTAATAGACCTACAATTATAGGCTCCAATGGTACATGATTAATTAATTAAACTCTTTAATTAAATTAATCATCATTCATTAACCATGGGGCATACCAATAAAAACCCATAGTTGCACTCTTATGAACTTTAGAATATTTCTATGTCCATTGATTTAGCTAATACACATAAATTAATCCTTCACTAGTTGTTTGTAATTAAAGCTGAGTCAAATTACTATCTTATCTCTATAATTATCTCTTACTCCTTAAGTACCACTAATCCTCTAATGAACAATTTGTTTATCGTCTAACCATAAACAAAGTTCCTCTCGGGCCAGTGAGAGGGTGAGGCCTCATTGTTCAAGTCCTGGAGTTAGCACTTAAGGGAACAACCTTTTACTTACTCTGAAAGAGTGAATTCCATCTTGTGAAGTTATATTCCCAACTCCTCACTTAAAATCGTCCCCAAAATGATAGAAAAATTGGGTCGGTAGCTAGGGCCACTCTGACCCATACAAATCAAAGGACGACCCTCACAAGAAAGAGTTCATAACTCACTCAAGATTGAGATTGAGTTACATGGTCATCGTTTGAAATAATAATCTCTTCAGTTAACGGTGTTACAAAGAGAGGTTATATATTTCATGGTCTGGTCTTATACAATCTCATTGCAGGATACCCCACTTACATGTCTACACATGAACGATTTGGGTCAAACTATTTGTAACACTTACAACTCTTGTAACATTTACAAAGTGGGCCGTATCTACAGTGTCACTAGGGTAAGACATCAAACCTTATCCATATACTGCAGACCTTTCAAGTTATTACTTGAACACGATCCTCTAGTATGTCCTACACATACTGTTCAAGTTACATTGAATAACCTTGGATCTTTAGTTTATTGGTTTTGAGTCATGCAAATAATAAATAACACTTTATTTATTTGAAAAAGAATAATACTTTATTTATTCAATAATCAATAATTTGTTCACAAATTTACAGACTACGAGATTTAGGCCATAAATCCCAACATGAGCTACATGTCATCCCTAGACTATTAATGCAAGAAGGCCTAGTGGTAGCACATTCATTGCTTGCAGATCCTATGATGTTGAGCCATTTTATGGACTTCCATGCGGAATGGAAGCATGAATATTGCATGGAAGTCTTCGGATAAGTTTTGAATGAAACACCTTGACCCTACTTCACTCAACCATAGACTTGGCTACTAGTTTTATATACTTTTTTTTATATATATAATTTATCTTTTTTGTATGAAAACTCTTCAACTATACTTATGATTGTATTGATTGCTTGAAAACTCAAATTAGAAACACAACAAATTTAACCTTACACTCCAAACACTATAATCCGGTTCCACGATTTCTGATTCCATTCTAGCAATCCAAATAGCCCCTAGGGATGAGTTTTGGGTGGATTTGGAATGGGTTGGATTATAATCCAATAACAAGCCCATGTGTTGTTTCCATTATAATGGGATAGGGTTGTAATGTCGATTACAATCCAACCAACAACTCAACTCCTTTTTAATTACAACCACATTCTGACGCCAACTTTCCCATTTTCCAAACGTTTTTGCTGTCGCACCATTGCCATCGCCGTCCTTGAGGTTGGCCTCCCCTCCAAGGCCATTCACTTCTTTACATAGATCCTTGAAGGTCGTCGCCTTGCCCCACCGTCAACCAATTATGGCCACCACCCGCCAACTCTGATGGCCACTACTACCATTGGCCATCTTCAGCCATTACCACTGACTACCACCTCCGACAACAACCACCACCAATTCCTGCAACGATCACCCCAGATGATCAACTCATGCGACCATTATTTTAAATTATTAATTTGTTCATAGTATTTTATAGTTATCATTTATAGTAATTTGATATTAATAAAAGTACTTTTAGTATATAACAAATTAAACGAACTTATATATAAAAACACTTTTGAGAAAAAAGTTACCAAAAACGCAAAAATAGATTTTATCAAAAGTATTTAAATGAAAATAGATTTTATCAAAAGTATTTAAACCGTTTTTATCAAAAGTATTTAAATGAAAATAGATTTTTTAAAAATACCTTTTTCTAAGACAATCTAAAGATGTCATTAGTTAAACATAATTTTTACTTTGACCCAAGTTAAACTTCTCTTTTCCTTCTTAAATTTCAAGTATCCCAATATCTTCTTTAAATCTTTTATAAAAAGAAAAAAAGAAATTTAAATAAAATAATTATCTTCTCCAATAAACTCAATTCGGCAAAAAAAAAATAAAAAAACAAAACAAACAAACAAAACACATTAAAATCTCAAAATTATGAACACGAGACTTAACTTAAATTTCTAATCCAAAATCTTAAAAATTAAAAAATATCTTAATTTAATCTACTTTAAATATAATTTATTTGTAGTAGATTTCAAACATCCATTTGAAAGCCAAACTAAGCCAAAATTTTATTTCATTCAACCCACAACTTATTCCAAAATAAGTAACGAGATGAAATCCAATATTAAACTTGAATTGATGAAAAAAGAAATATTTTTGAAATGTCGGGGCGTTACATAAAGTTCATGAAATTAGAATTTGTATAATGTCACAAACTTAGGTAATATGATATAGAAAATAAATATATACACGCAACCAAAATAATATTAAAAAAAAATTAAACACAACCCAACTCAACCGTGTAATCCAAACAGGGTAATTAGAAACCCAACAAACACAACCCTGCACTTCCAACTTCGTAATTAGATTTTCAGTAATCCTGATTTCATTTGAATGATCCAAATAGTCCTTTAAAGTCATATGCTAAACTTATAATTTAACCAAAAATCAATATAAAAGAATAATGCAACAATTTCCTACAATCAAGAAGTGATTACCAATCCAACACATTAATATACTATGTTAAAAGGTATAACGAGAGAATTTTTAACTTCGCTCTTTGTCTTTAAATATTTTTACAATGCCTATTTTGCCTTCAAAATCGATCGATTCTTCTAACAATTTCCATTTTGTGTATCATATCCCTCCATATTTTTTTTATGTACCTCTTCTATTTTTTTTCTCTTTTTCTTTATGAAGCCTTTTAATTTTTTTTCTTATCTTTTTCTATTAATTAAAGAATTGTAAATCACACACTTCATTTATCTATACTATGTATCAAATGAGGTACTGGGGATAAGTTTTTAAGATAATTATAATGAATATCAATTTCAGAGATAATAATCAAATGTATAACAATGCTTTAAAAATGTTGTTATATATGCTAATACTTTGAATCTAATTGTTATATTTGCAACTGTCTCTAATCTTTACATCCTCATTTTGTCCTTCCAACTTTTCATATCTACATTCTTACTTTTTTTTTTTTTTCTTGCATCTCTTCAGATTTTATCTTCCAAAAAATGTGTTCTTAATATATTGTTTTATTTTACTAAAATACATTTAAATTTACTTTACTTTATTTTATCTCTTTTGTAATAAAAATTATATTCTTTCAATCATTTATATCTCACAAAAAAAAATTATGTTTCAATTATTTTTCAACTGCGTCCAACGCATTCATATTCATTATAAATTAACCAAATAAAACACACACATTCTTTTATTACTTATAAATTTCAGGTCATATATTTACTATTTAAATCTAATTAAAAATAGGTTAAAAAACACGTTTGGTCCCTAAACTTTCATGAAACTAACAAGTTGGTCCATGAACTTTGGTTTGTAGCTATTTAGTTCCTGTACTTTCAATTTTGTAACAATTTAGTCATTAAATTTTACTATGTAATAATTTAGTTCTTGTACTTTCAATTTCATAACAATTTAGTCTCTAATGTAAAAAATATTCATCAAAATTAGATGTCAATTTTTATTATTTAATGATGTCAATTTTGTATTTTATAAAAAAGATTGAGTTTCTAATTAGTTTATAAGTTTATTTATGCAAGAAATCTTCTAAAACTTAACACTAATTTATGCAATAGAGATTAAATCATTATAAATTTTAAAGCAAAACGACTAAATTGTTACATAGTAAAGTTTAAAGACTAAATTATTATAAAATTAAAAGTATAAAGACTAAATCGTTACAAACCAAAGTCCAAACACTAAATTGTTACTTCTATGGAATGTAGGGACTAAAAGTAATTTTTAACCTTAAAAGCTTATATTTTAAAGATAACTAGTAGCTTATAAAAGTCATCTTTCATCCTAGATAATTCGATTTCTCACTTATTATTGTTAAACTAAAGTAAAAAAAAGAAAAAAGCTAAAGAATGATTTATCAAATTAAAAATTTGAGAGTATGATTATAACACCCATATAGTTCGTGAATAGTTTTTGCAAGACAATATTTGATCCAATCGAAACGTTATTTGTATAGGGTCGAGATCTGCAGGTGTATGAGAAGAGCCATGGACAGGTGCACAGAGGATAATAAGTTGAGACTGCGTCTTTCTTCTGCCAGCGAAACTGGCGAAAACAGCCGTCATTTAGTAGGTGGGATTAAGTCTTATGGCCGCTTGGGCTTAATATCACTCACCCCTTTTTCAATTCCGAGTCTTTTTACTCTCTCTTTCTTTCTTTCTTCATTAACCTTTTCCCCTCTCTAGAAACTTTCTAAATCTCTCTCTGCATTCTATGCTTCATGGGCTCTGAAGGATCCAGGGTGGTTGGTGAGTTCTTCAAAGCCCTAATTTTCTTCTCTCTTTTCCTTTCCTTTCTGGGTTTTTGTTTTGATTTCTCAATCTCTATTTCTTTGTTCACTTGATCGTTGTTTCTGAAGCTGTTGGGTTAATTGGGTTAATTGGGTTTTTGGGAATTTTGGGTTTTGATAGAATTTGTTGTTTATTGATTGGTTAAGTGATGGGGTTGAATCCTTTGGATTCAAATTCTAGTTGGCCGTGTTTTTTATTAGATTATTTTATGCTTTTTTTTTTGTTGTTTGTTGTATTTATTAGAAGGGAACTTCTTTGAACTATTTGATCAAGCTGTTTAAATTTATTGTTGTCAGAGTTGTGGATGATCGAATTAGTTTGTATAATGACAGAGAACAATGTAATTTGAAATCTGGAAATTCCTATCCGTGACTGATGAATTTTGAGATAAACATGTTCTTACGATCTTACTTGAAGATGAAATGTTGAAATGTTTTAAGTTGGTAATAAAACTATGTTATTAAAAGCTCTAATTGACTAATGATCTTTTTCCTGTTACATAGAAAATATATATTATGTTATTATATATTTATATATATATTATGAAAAAGGAAAATTTCATTAATGCAGATAGGTAAATATAAAAGGAGGGAAAATGAAACCTCCTTTCTAACGTCTGAAATTATAGGTCTTTAAAACCACAACTTTTTCAGTATATGACTTGATTAGCCCTTGGATTGATTGGATCACCTGTGAAAGGCTGTATGTCATAGTCATACTAGTCTCTAGAAGTAGGATGAATGTTCTTTCCTTATCTCTTTGAATCTTCTTGTTTCCCCAACTATTAAATCATCAAGTCCTCTAGGTTGGTTGACTTGTTGGGAGAAGGCTTATCCAAGATTCTTCGTCTTGTTCATTTTAATATGGGCCCTTTTGCATTTTTTATCCTTAGTCGAACTTCTTACTGCTCTGAGAATGACTCGTCCCCGTTGTTTACTGCATCGTGATATTGGTTTCAATCAATAGAGTAATACAGTGTGTAGTTTTCTTACAATTTGATGTACCTTGTTATCTCAACTTGTTTGAAATCAAGATTGCACAGTCATTATGTATCACTCTGCACTCTGAATGCATGGTAACCTTATTTCAATGTTTTAGTTGCCTTCCAATCTACATCAATCTTGCTAAAGAATGATTTCAGGCCCTATTAAGTACATCATATTTATCTATAGTCTTAACCACATGATTCAGAAAATTAATCCAACTCCCAAGTCATCCTAGTTAACTGATAGTGGTACTGTTGTAGTTAATGTAATCAATAGTCATGCAGGTTGATTGGATTTAAAAAGGAAAATAAAAGAAAAAAAGATTCAGAGAAAAAAACGTTAATGAAAACCTAGTGAAGTTAGATTAAGTTGGTGTAAGTGCAACACAAAGCCCACTAAGGAACATCTAGCCAATGTATTTGGCTAGAACTCAAACTGACGATTGGGTGTGAGAGATAAAATGAGCAATAAGAAGGTACGATGTGGGTTGGGGGGGCAAGTGAGAAAGAAGAAAGAGACAAGAGAGAAAGAGAGGAGAAGGAAGAGAGAGAAAATAAATAAAATCATTTTAATTTTTGATATTTTTACTTTAAAATAATAATAATTAATATATTTTTCCACATCAACAACTTAAAAATATTAAATTAATATATTTATGCCATGTCAGCTTGAAAATAATAAAAACTTGTCTAGTCAACCCTTTATAACAAAAAATTGATGGGGCCAAAAGTCTTAAATATGGGGACCGAAAATGAGATTATTACAAACTTTAAGGGCTAAAATCTCAAGTTTGAAAACTTAGGAACCTAAATGCAACCTAAGTCAAACCTCAGACAAAAAGTGTGTTTTCCCGAATATAAAATAATATATTTTCCCCTCTTCTCATTGTCTCTCCTCTCTCCCTCTTTCTCCTTTGTCACCACTCCCTGAACCCACTGGTTTTCATTTTTGCCAGTGTAAACTTCTCTCTCATGGCGAACCTATGGCTGGCAAGGTTGCTTTGGCGGTGCAATCCAACCTAGGGAGGAGAGAGAGAAGGTGAAGTCGAGAACCCAACGCTGATTTAACCTTCTTCTCCAACGAGCAAGGTCGCTCCCTTCAGTCTCATTGTTGTTCTCAATCTCTTAGCAACCTTAGCTGGATTGAGAGAGAGTATAATAAATAGGAACTCTTGAAAGTATCCCCACTGTGAAAAGTAATCTGACACACTTCAGAAATGCAAGAATTCCTACCTTTAGCCTGTTTAATTAAAATTCCTTCAAAATTAAAACTCAGTAAAATAATCACTCTCCCTAAGACATACCCAAGTAACAGAGAAGCTAGTGGCCAAGCACAACTCTAAGAAGCATGAATACGGGATATGAATATTCAAAAGAGACGGTAGGACACGACATTTTCTACAAATCTAGGACACGGATATGTCAAGGATACATTTATAAAATAGATATTTTTTTAAATATTCATCATTTTATACGATATTGAAATTCAAAGTCAACAAGTTTATAGACTTATATGCTTAAATTGAGTTTAATGTATTTTGCACTCAAAATTATTATTTTTGCTCTATATTATGATGTGTCTATTTAGTATGCATAATTAGTGTTTAATATCCTTTAAAGAAAAAAAAAATAATGTTCAATACATATCTAACAAAGGATGGATTAACATTGGCTTTGTACAAACCATCATGGGTTGGCCTAGTGGTAAATAAGGGGGCATGACCTTGATAAAGGGCTAAGAGGTCATGAGCTCAATCCATGGTGACCACTGACCACCTACCTAGGATTTAATATCCTACGGGTTTCCTTGACATCCAATATTGTAGGGTCAGGCGGGTTGTCTTGTGAGATTAGTCGAGGTGCGCATAAGCTGGCCCAGATATTCACGAATATAAAAAGAAAATTGCTTTGTACAACTGTTGTCTAACACATCTATTGTGCTACCAAGTGTCCAATACATGACCACCATGTGTTAGAGCATCCAAGTTTTTGACATGTGTTAGACATGGACACGGTAGCTAAACTGAAGTGTTCCTACTTCTTAGCACAACCCTCGAGGACAGCAAATTTTCTTCCCTTGAGATTTTTATTTATTTAATTAGCATGCCCTTATTAGAACTTGGTTCTAATTTTATATAATTAGAAATGACACCATATTTGTGTCATGTTGTGTTTTTTCCAATAGACCTTATTTAACGTGATTTTCTTGATCAGTTTTATGATACAGTTGTATTTTTTGTGTGTATGTGCATGTGTAATCTATCTACTGTTCTCTAAAAAACAGCTTTTCAAAATATATATATATATCCTTCATCTCTCACCCCAATCTGTTTCTGTGTGTTATCTAATCTTGAAACCCATAGAGCCAGTTATGTTACATCTTTGAAGCATGATGGTTTTAACTTGCTAATTATATCTCTTTGCTTGACCTATGTACATCTGTTTGTTTGCAGTTCCTCGGAATTTTAGATTATTGGAAGAGCTCGAGAGAGGTGAAAAAGGGATTGGGGATGGAACTGTCAGCTATGGAATGGATGATCCAGATGATTTATTAATGCAATCTTGGACTGGGACCATTATAGGCCCACCTAATGTGAGTTTCAACTTTTCAACTTATGGGTTGGGACCTTTTTCTTATTTGCATGAATTTGGGGTATTCAATTCAAGGTTGAAGTTGATCCTGTCATTGAGTTCTCTGAGAAAATGGATTTATTTACTCCTAAGTTGCATTTGTTATGAAGATTTTGTCATATTTTTTGGAAAAAAAAAAAGTAAGCAAAGAAGATGCGAAGGTTTTAATTATACTGCCGCCTTGTCTGGAATGGTGTAGAACTAAATAAGCTTATGGGATGAGCTATCAGAGTTTTGAATCATTATAATTGGTAATTGGTTTATCTTACCTGACGATAAGTGCCTTTGGTTGCCAAACTTGTTAATCACTCAGTAAAAGACAAGCACTCTCTCTCTCTCTCCAACAATCTCAACTTTCTTGTTGAAAAGAAACTTTTCTTGGCAATATAGCATGATTATTTTTATTGTTTTTCCTTCTAATTTTATACATTTTCAGATGCCTACAGTTTCCCTCTAGCTAATTGTGTCATTTACAAATTGATGGTCTGATGTTGTATCTATTTAGACTGTTCATGAAGGGCGAATCTACCAATTGAAGCTATTTTGTGGAAAGGATTATCCAGATAATCCACCAGCTGTTAGATTCCAAAGTAGGATAAACATGACCTGTGTCAATCCTGAAACTGGAGTGGTATGAACTATTTCTCTAGTCATTTAACATTTCGTAATTGGAAATAATGTATGCTTGCTAATATTACCAGGTTGAAAAGAACCTTCTTCCCATGCTTGCCAAATGGCAAAGGGAATATACCATGGAGGACATATTGACACAACTGAAGAAAGAAATGATGTCATCACATAACAGGAAGTTGGCTCAGCCTCCTGAAGGTGCTTATTTAGATTTCCAATCGAAATTGTTCATAGAATTTCTTAAGAGAAAAGCATCTGTAACAAGATTGCAATGATGAATTTTCTTTTCCAAGTCATATTTTCAAAGGATATATCATCATTTAAAACTGTTTAGTGTTTTAATAAGGTCTTATTGGGACCATTTTTCCGGTTACATTTATATGGTACTCTACTTGCTAGCTCCTAAAATTTGCCTGCTGTCATTTTTTGGTTGGTTTTTTTTTATATGCTCTTTTATATTCTTTTATTTCTCTCCATGAAAGCTCGTTTTATTTTTTTTATTTTTAAAAAAACATTCACAAATTCTAAAAAATACAACACATTTTAAGAACTGTTTTTAGTATTTTAAAACATAACTTCCTAGCCACAGTTTAATTCATCTTTTTACTGCTAGCTTTGGTATGAAGCATGTGTGACATCCGGTTGGGGTAATTTTGGCTCCGTTTGCTAATAATTTGGTTTTTTGTTTTTGAAAATCAAACTTATAAACACTACCTCCACCTGTAGGTCTTTATGTTTATTATCAACTTTCTACTAATGTTTCCAAAAACTAAACCAGGTTTTGAAAACTAAAAAAATAGTTTCAAAAACTTATTTTTGTTTTTAGAATTTGACTAGAAATTTAAAGTGTTTCTTCAGCAAAGGTGAAACCCATAATTGGAAAATTGTGGATGAAACAAACATAAATTTAAAAAACACAAAGCACAAAATGAAATCATTATTAAATGGGGCCTTAATTATCATTAGTGTATGATTTAGGGATTGAGATGATTGTTTCACGACATTTTTCAGGAAATGAAGAGGGAAGGACAGAACAAAAGGGGCTAGTCCTGAAATGTTGTATTCTTTGATTCAGGTGAGAATTCAACGCAAGATAATTGCATGACATGATGAATTTTGATGATGGAGGTTGACATAGATAGTGATTGATCCCATAGATCCTTAAGAGTTCGTTTAGATTGTAGATATTGTTTCATGGGTATGGATATTGAATATTTGAGATTTAAGTCTGGAGTTAAATGTCTTATCTATCATATTTTATGTGAAAAATTGAAATTAAATAATTAAATATATATAAAATATCAAAATAGTAATAATAGTTGTTTAATACTTTTAATTAATTTTTAAGTTATGTTTTAAAAAGTGCCTAATAGATTCTTTAACTTTCAATTTTATTCTTATTAAGTTCTTGAACTTTAAAAAGTGTTTGAAAGCTTAGGATTCTATTAGACAAAAAATTCAATTTTATATCTAGTAGATCAATTAGCAATGATTTTTTTGGGTAAAAATTGAATGTATCAGGAACTTATTACATAAGATATTGAAAGTTCAAGGATCTATTAGATACAAAATTATAGTTTAGGGACTTATCAGACACAATTGAAAGTTCAAGGATCTATTTGACACTTTTAGTGGTTTAGAGACCAAATAGGTAAAAACTTGAAAGTTCAGGGACTAAACTTGTAATTGAACCTATAGGAAACAAAAACCATTTCACTGATATGATGAAATGTATACCAAAGATCCTATCATGAGTAATTACAGGAAGCTAGTCCAGTGTTTAATAACGGTAGATAAACTGTAATTGGAAAGATAGCTTACTCCAAGATAAAGCTAAGAAAGGAATAGAGTCAACAAAGGATGAGATTTCATGCTTCGTATTGTTGAAGAGGCGACCATTTCTCTCAATCATAGACTCCAAAAGAAGGCTTGCACGAAATTCAGGCAAAGGGTCTTTTTCTCATCCTTGAAAGGGTGGCAAAGCGTAACACCATAAAGAAGGGAGAAGATGTCAACAGGGGGAGCCAAATTCTAGCCAAAAGTTGACAAGATATAATAGCTCCTAAAGGCATGCAAAGGTACAACTGCTGAAGATATGGATTTGTGTTTCCATATTCTGTATACATGAAGGAGAGAAGGATGGGGAAAGGGATAACCAGGGGGGATTTCTTCTGAATAACATCATGTGTATTAAAAGCTGGAATAACTAAGGTCCCCATATGAAGAATTTAATCTTCTCTGGATACATTCCCCTCCAAATGTGTTTGTAGAAGCCATCAACCAGCACTATTTAACATTGGTGTCAGAGGGAGAACAAGGTTCTAATAGCAAAGACAATGAGGTCCAAACCACAAACTCGTCTTCAGTAATATGGTGTCTGAAGAAGAGGTTCCAAGAATTCTCATTAGACTTTCAAAAGTCAGCTATAGATGCCTCTTTTCTGAGAGATAAAGCATTTAGGGCCACAGTGTTTCTGAAAGATGTCCTGTTTGGCTGTAAATTTCCTAGGTCCATTGGATGAGTGGAGAGTGAGTACTTGGTTTCATACCATAATAGGTGGATCCATATGGATACAATGAATTTCCTACCCTGTTTCATACCTTAAACAGACTATGCTATTAAATGTTTGTCATGAAAATCCATGGCAAAACCCATTAAACAATCACACAAAATATTTTGTCTTTCAAGAGCACATAGGATCTTTAAACCTGACCCCATTGTCATGATATGACTCTTGCGTTTACATGTTGATTGATTAAAATTAAAAGTTCTATTTTCAAATTTGAATTTCCATTGTGCATTGCATGGCATCATATAATTCTAGACAACAACTTATTGAATTTGAAGTTTGAACATATGGAACTAACCTCCTTTGTCTTTACCTATGTATGCTTTGTTTATTAATTATTTCATCAAATTATAAGCATGGTCTCTGTGTGTATTTAGCCCATATACTTTGAAAGGTTCTTAGAGATCTCTGTATTCTCTAGTTTGTTTCTAGTTAGATTTCAATAGGCGTTCAAATTTTCAATTATGCATTTAAAGTCTCTACCATTCATTTCTCTTGAATAGGCCCCATGTGACCTTTGAGTTATGAGTTTGCACTTCTCTAAAATCAGGCTCCAAGCCTCCATGTGATCTTTTGAGTTATAGAGTTTGGCACTTTCTGTCTCAATTTTGAATAGTAGAGTTTCTAAACTGGCTAAGTTAATAACAAAAGCCTATTAGAAACTTCTTTCTGAGTATAAAGATTAGATAGACAGTAGACAATCATGTAAGTTGCCTATTAGAATCTCTAAAATACATGAGCTTAATAGGCACAGAATTGAATTTGGGGTCTCTGAATAATTCTTATCTTGGATCATCATAACTGCAGATTTTGGCAATGACTGTGGCGTACAGGGAGCATCGGATCGCAGTATGCCGAAGCCTGTACTTCACTTAGCTCCGTTTATAGCTCTTGACATAGCAATTTGAATTTGGCAAGCTCTCAAAAAGCGAGCTTGGTTGTCAGTAAATGATGTCTTATGTGTGGATCAATCTTGAAGTTGATGGATATTCTCAAATCGTCTGCTCAGTGTAAATGAAATTCTATATCAAAGTTTAAGATGAAAATATTAAATGATAATGTACTTAAATAGATCACTTTGGTTATGGGCTTCACAAATGAACAATATGCATATATATTTTTTCTTAGTTCAAAATTTCACCAACTTATCGAGATTATACTTTATGCTACTTCTTTTTGCACAGGAAATAATATTTCTGAGCTCTTTGCAAATGAAACTGAGATAATTAGATAAAGGGTGGCTTGGCACAAGATGTGATGAAAACCTTGTTATAGGGAGTCCTGAGATTTTGGATTGGTGATTGGTTTCTTTTGCTAGTTTTGTGAGTACACCTTTGGTTTTTGAGATTTGGATTGAGTTTCTATTTCACGATTGAGATTTGGATTGAGTTTCTATTTGATCGTGAAAAGGACACTAGTTTCTCGAGTTTAATTAACAATTCTAGATGAATCTTAAGTCATTGTCATTGATATATTAGGGATAATTAAGAATTCTCGTGAAATTTAGTAATTTTATGTTATAGTTTACTTAAACTTGTTTTGTTTTTCTGTTAAAAAAATGGAAAAGGAAAAGAAAGTCACCTCCTTTCTCAATTCTCTCACACAACTTTGTTTTTAAAAGGGGAAAAAAAAACCTTTCTAAGAAAGTTCATCTTAGAGTTGTGGTCTGAAATGATGAGAACTTTGAGCAAGAATCTCATGAATGACAAGGTTTAGAATGTTTATAAAGATATCTCAATTTAATGGAAATGATGATGGATTGATAAAATATCCATGTGAATGAATTGTTAACATTGGTCTCATTAGTTGAAGTTGACCTTATTTGGTATTGCTCTCCAGCTTTCAACAAGTGGGAGATGTGGTTCAGTGCTTGAAAATATTTATCGTTATGATATGATAAAAATGTTGATTTAAATTTTGTCATATTGAACCCAAAGACAAAACAATATCAATGAAAATATGATGAAAATAGAGACTAGAAAGATTGCACCCATCGCTTCGGTTGTATTTGGTATCTTTAGAGCAAATTTTGAAGTGGTACAAAGTGCTTTTGACCAATTAAAAGTGCCTTCAAAACTTTTCGATAATCAAAAAGTGGATTGAAAATTTCTAAAATTGGATGAAAAATTGCATAATTGTAAAATTGAGGAGCACAACGAAACACAACGGGAACATGGATTATGGAGAAAATATAATATAGTAATAAAAAATATATAATAATAATAAATAAATATATTGTGATCCTTAAAGAATACAATATATTTGCTCCTCCTGGAAACATCACTTGAGATATCTAAGTCACCGCATTCCATTGTTGTGCACCAATTTTTCAAAGGTTGTAGTTGGTAATGATTTTGTAAATAAGTTTGCTAAGTTATCCTTCAAACAAATTTGTTGTACAATGATGTCGTCATTTTCTTCAAGATCATAAGTGTAGAAAAGCTTTGGTGAAATATGCTCTGTTCTATCTCTTTTAATATATCCTCCTTTCACTTGGGCTATACATGTTGTGTTGTATTCGTATAATACCGTTGAAAGATTTTTACTAGAAGACACAGCCAAATGTTCTACGAATATGTTGAGTCATTGATCTTACCCATACACATTCTCGACTTGCCTCATGAATTGCAAAAATTTCAGCATGATTTGAGGAAGTGATAGTTATGGTCTATTTCACTGATCGCCACGATATAATAGTTCCTCCATATGTAAATAAATAACCTGTTTTAGACATCTTTGTGTGGATTAAATAAATATCCAAAATATGCATAACCAATTAGATTGAAATTTAATTTATTTAAATGAAACAAACTCATATCAATCGTTCCTCGGAGATGACGAAATATATGTTTAACTTCATTCCAATATTTTTTTGTTTGAGAAGAACTATATCTAGCTAATAAATTTATTGAAAATATAATATATGGTCTTGTATTATTAGCAAGATACATAAGTGGACCAATTGCATAAGATATGGTATTTCAGGACCAAGAAGTTCTTCATTATCATCTCGAGGTCGAAATATATCTTTCTTCACATCTAGTGAACGAATTTCCTTTGGAATGTTTAATGGATGTGCTTTGTCCATATAGAATCTTTTCAAAATTTTCTCTGAATAAGTTGACTAATAAACAAATATCTCATATGCTAAATGCTCAATTTGTAAGCCAAGTCAAAATTTTGTTTTTCCGAGATCTTTCATCTCAAATTCTTTTTTAAGATATTCTATTGCCTTTGAAAGCTCTTCAGAAGTTCTAATTATATTTAAGTTATCAACATATACAGTTATAATAGTAAATTCTGACTGTGATTTCTTTATAAAAACACACGAACATATTAGATTATTTTGATATTCTTTTTTAAATAAATATCCATTCAGGCGATTGTACCACATTCGTCTTGATTGTTTCAATCCATATAATGATCTCTGTAACTTTATTGAATATAATTCCCGATAACTTAATTTATATGTTTCAGGTATCTTAAATCCTTTATGAGATTCTCATATATATGTCATTATCAAGAGATCCATATAAATATGTCGTAACAACATCCATAAGATGCATGTCCAGACTTTCATACACAGTCAGACCAATTAAATATCTTAATGTAATTGCATCCACTACCAGAGAATATGTCTCCTCATAATCAATACCAAGTCTTCGTGAAAAACCTTGTGCAACTAGTCTTGCTTTATATCTTACGACCTCATTATTTTCATTTCTTTTTTCTCACAAATTCCCATTTGTATCCCACAGGCTTGATACCTTCTGTGTTTGAACTACTGATCCAAAAACTTGACATTTTGAAAGTGAGTTTAATTCTGCCTCGATTGCTTCTTTCTCCTGAAGCCAATCTTTTCTATATCTACATTCTTCAACAGATTTTGGTTCAGCATCTTCATTTTCAAATATAATATCAAGAGCAACACTGTATGCAAAAATGTTGTTAATAACTATATTAATTCGGTCCCATCATTTCCCTGTCATGACATAGTTTATTTAAATCTCATTATTATATTTAGGTATTTCACCTTCTTCACTAGTCATGTCAAAGATTTCTTCATGGGTATTTACATTCTCAGCCAAGTCTTTTTTACTATTGACTATTTTTCTTTTTCGATGATTTTTATCTTCGGAGCACATTGATCTACCACGCTTCTGGCGTGTTCTAGACTCATTAGTGACAACTTGCTGTGTTGGGATATCAATTTTTTATGGAACATTTTTAGTTGGTATATATGACTTCGTTACTTTCTTAACATCTATAAATGCATCTGGTAATTGATTTGTTATATTTTGCAAATGAATTATTTTCTGAACTTCAAGTTCACATTGATCTGTACGAGGATCTAAATGAGACAATAACGACGCATTCTATGCAATCTCTTTTTCCAACTTCTTAATTCCTCCTCCTAATGTTGGAAACTTTGTCTCATTAAAATGATAGCAAGAAAAATTTATCTTCGCCCACAAACTCTCGCTAAATAAATAAATTTATAATTCACCGAACTACTACCTATACTACGATGGCGTAATACAAGGACATATCTGGGGTTGAACCACAGAGAAGCTGTAATGTAGTTTCAAACTAATTAGGATCTTCTATGTAAAGTGGAAACTAGGGGAGTTTGGAATGGATGAGAATTTAAACCGAGAAAAATAAAGTGTGAAAAAATTAAAGTGTAGGAAAAGTTAAAGAAACGCCTAGCTCAGATCTTAGGATCCACCCAATGTTCAATTGATCATATGATTACTAAAAATTATCTCTCTCTCGATTCAATGTGCTTAACCCACTTGCCCCAGATAGCTCGGAGCAACGTGCCCTAATACCTTGATTAATTACTCTATCAACCTAGATGCTCAAGTAATTAGGTTCAAGCGTCCATATCAACTAAGCACCCGCATTAAGAAAGGTAATCTAGTTAATTAAATCGATTTAATAACCAGAAAGCCAATTAGTTACTAAACAATTCGTTCTTGAAATAAGTTAATCATGCAATGTTGTGCAAAGATCATCCTAAACAACCTAAATTCACACACAAGCATGCTTTAACTCTTGTCATCTTTGAGCTTAAGAACAAAGCATCCCTAACATCTAGCAATCAAAGAATGAATGATGGTTGATCAAGCCTATCATACATCTAAGCACAGAAATTTAAATATGTTTAAGAACCATAGAGAAATCAAAGAGAAATATAGATTAAGAACAAAAATCCTCACAATGGATCTATGAGTTTCTCCTAGACCTAAGCTAGCTACTCACCTTAGCCACAATGTCAGTCCAAAATGAGCTTAACAACCATAAAATACTCCAAGAAATGAAAGAGTTACAGAGAGAGGAAGAAAATACATAGAGAATGAAGTTGGAATCACCAAAATATGCGTTGGCACATTTTCGTAATTTTGCACGTCTTTTCTTCCTTTTGACCTGGTTGCTTCGTTAGGGCTTCGATTTGGTCTGTTTTCGTCCTTTTAGCTCTCTAATGCACAATTGTACCTCTTAGGTGCTCAATACCTACAAAATAGCATAACAAACATGTAAAATGTATGAACGAGCCCGAATTAAGCTAGAAAAAATGATACTTTTACGAATCCATCAAATGACAATCAACAAATCGTGTAGTAAATACATCACCATTCAGGGGTTCAAGATATTTAATAATTGATGAAAAATCAAATCCAACATTGATTGACCGAGCGTATATGAATGATAAAGATAATAGAAAATATAGAATAAGTAGGTCTACGTGCAAGCATACACGATCGATGAAGTAATAACTTGGAGTATTCCAAGTGTCGAATCCCACAGGACTAGATTGAGTTTAAAATTCTTATGACTAGTGACCAATGTAACCAGGGTAGCCAAAGAGAGTATTTTAGAATTTTGATGAAAAAAAACTTAAAAACAAATAACAATGGAAATCAAACAGGGGTAACAATGCTACGACCATTCGGGTGTTATGCCTTAAGTGATGTGACCGCATCACACCAAACGATGATTTACACATGGACAGGAAACTACACCTATTCGGTCTTGTGTCAAGTTCCTTTAGGAGTTCTAAGCAGCTAATGCCTAATGTTTCCATGGTTAGCTGGATCTTAGATTAAATCAAGTTCAGTTCCTTTATCCTATGGTGTCCCTTATTTCTAAGGCAACATGATCATCCTATGTCTAGGCTCTTAGCCCCATATCCCTTTGTGAAATCCGCTTACACCCTAACCTTCTCAGCATTAAAGCTCCGCTAGATCGTTAAATCAAATGGCCAGTTTAACTTACCGATTTTATCTTTTAAAATCAACAAAGAGAATGTGATTACACAAAGTGGTGTGAGCATTACATAACCTAAGCCATGACCATTCTAAGGCTTTCACATTGTCAAACCTTTAAAAATATTTAGTTCATGACTTTTGACAAAATAATCATTTTCATTAAATCATAAACCATAACTACAATATAACGTTTGATTGGTAGAATATAAAATGTGAAATAACACGAGAATAATAAAGTTGGAAAATAGAGACAACTCAAGTAAACTTGGGAAAATCTTCAAATACAAGTCTTTCCTTAAGACGATTCCTTATTTTTCAAGAAAGAATCCTGCCTCAACACACACTTCTATGGAAGAGTAATCCTAGAGCCGCTACACCTTAGAGGAACTTTCGTTCTTAAGACTACTGGCTTGAACTTAGAAAAAAATCCCAAGGTGCTGGAAATTTGACAGTAAAACAGAGAATAAAAGTGATGATTGCGGCGGCGGTGAGTTCTCTCTAAGACATAGGGTTTCTTTTCCTTTTATAGACCCCCAAATCGGTTAAGGAAGGCCGAGATTTGCGTTAAGAGGATTCACCAAGTAGAATCGAGGATTTTTAGCCAAGAAATCGCAGCTGATTCGGGCAGAATCGGATCTAGGGCTCGATAGCGCTGGTACATCACTTGCTGCTGTGGGCGCATCACATGAAAATTAGCCAGAAACCTATCAAAAACGTACTAGATCTGCACTAAATCCGCAAAAATCATCCTTTACACATAATTAATCCTCATTAAGCTCATTTAAGCATATTAAGATCAAATTTGGGATAAAAGTCATGTAAGAGTTCATTTTTCACATTAAAAATACTAAAATAAAGGCTTAATTTCATACATTTCATAGCATGAATCAAACATATATTCCTAACCTCCTTTGAGGACCCATCTTAGTACGTTGTGGTGGAGTAATTGGAACATATACTGCACATCCAAAAATTCTCTTATGAGAACTATTTGGCTCCTAGCCATAAGCTAATTGTAATGGCGAGTATTTATGATAAGCTACTGGCCTAATGCGTGCAAGTGACGGAACATTCAAAATAGCATGAGCTCATACAAATGTAAGAAGCTTAGTCTCATAAGCAATGGTCTATCAATTAATTGTAAACGTTTTATAAATGATTCTGCTAAACCATTTTGTGTATGAACATGAGTTACAGGATGTTCAACAGTTATCCCTATTCACGTACAATAATTATCAAATGCTTGGGATGTAAATTCACCAGCATTATCAAGCAAATGCTTTTGATTGTAAAATCAGGAAATTGTACTTTTAACTTAATTATCTGAGAAAGTAATCTTGCAGATGCAAGGTTTCGACTTGATAATAAGCACGCGTGTGACCATCTACTGGATGCGTCTATTAATACCATAAAATATTTAAATTGGTCTACTTGGAGGGTTAATAGGTCCACATATATCACCATGATCTAAAAATACAGGTGATTCAATTCCCATTTTAACTGCTGATTGTCTAATTATTAATTTGCTTTGAGAGCAAACAACACATGATAATTCATTAGTTTGAAGAATCTTCTAGCTCTTAAATGGATGTCCATGTGAATTCTCAATAATTCTTCTCATCATTATAGACCATGGATGACCCAATTAGTCATGCCAAATTGTAAATATATCTGGATTCATGAACTTCAGGTTCATTGTTGCATATGTTTCAATAACTCATATATGAGTATAATATAATCCAAAAGATAAAGCAAACAACTTTTCCAGTATACATTTTTCATATTAGACAGTAGATTATAAAGATATTCTATCTCATTCTTTCTATCAGTCTCAATATGATAACCATTGCAACGTATATCTTTGAAACTTAGTAGATCTCTTTTTGATTGACTAGAGAACAATGTATTGTCAGTTGTAAATTTTGTTCCTCTAGGCTAAATAAATAAGCAAAACTCACAAAAAATATGGGACTAATAGCCTAGACATATGTTGTCACGTAACCTTAGAAATAAGATACACCATAGGACTTAGAGATTGCATGAATTGATCTAAAATTCAACTATCCATAGAAATATAGGACTAACTGCTTAAGCTCCTAAAAGAATTTGTGAAACAAGACTGAATAGGAATAATTCTTTGTTCATAGTTAGTCAATGTAGACATGATGCGACCTCATACCTCAAGGTAAATTTCCTATGGATTGAAACTCGACCTCTAATCCCTATTGTCATATACTGTTTACCTTTATTATTAGTAACCAACCCCAAATTCAACACGAAAGGTGAGTATTTAGTAAAAAATCGAGGTTAAGAATGCAAATCTTGAAACCTAAGGATCCAATTTGAAACAAAACTTAAATCTCAAGGGTAAAATTGTTACATTTTGAAACTTACGGACTAAATTGAAATCAAATTCAAAACTTAAGACTACAAGTGCAACATTTTGAAACCTAGAGACCAAATGGAAAGTAGACCCAAAACTTTGGGACAAAAAATGTTTTTCCCCCCCTTATATCTAATATTTCCTTATTTGTTTGACATTTTTTAACATTCATGAATTTATTGCACACAAAATTGGAAGCATAATGTCCGATTAAATATAGTTAAGTCCATTTTAGGTCTAATAGGTTCGATAATTTTAAAAAATATTAAATATATATGGTCAGAAACCTATAAGACAAAAAAAGGCTAAATTATACAAAATACCCATAAACCTTGTACTTTGTGTTAAAAATATCCTTGAACTTTCAAAAATTTCAAAAATATCCCTTAAACTTCTAAAATGAGTTAAGAAAAATGCTATCATCGTTAGTTTTGGTTGGAAACCATTAGTGTTTTATGTCAAAAATACCCTTGAACTTTCAAAAGTTTTAAAAATATCCCTAAACTTTAAAAAGAAAAAGAGTTAAGAAATACCATTCAATCTATTTTATGTCCTAAAACTCATAGTTTATAAACACTAAGCGTTTTTCTATTATCAATAAAGTTGTTATCGAGGTTATTCAGTAAAGTTGTTATTGAATATGTGAATTGTTGTTAATATAACCCTAAATCCAATAAACTAAGAACCCATGATTATAGTATGAATACTTGAACTCTATGCGGAGACATAAAAGTGGATCAAGTTCAAGTAAAATAGCTTAAACAATCTATAGTATATGGATTAGGCTGGGTACCTTATCCTGGGGACACTATTGCATGCGACCCATTTTGTATTTGATACAAACGATGTGATCTTGAATCGTTCATGTAGAGACATGTGAGCGGAGGCGTTCTATGCAATGATTTTGCATAAGATCAGAGCACGAAATAGTCACTATTACTTTATAAACATCGTTTACTGTTAACACTGACTTTTCCAACTAGATGACCTAGGAACTCGATCTCAATCCTAAGCTAACTATGAACTGTTGTTTATTCGAGATTATCATTAGATCTGCATGGGTGAGAGTGGCCCGAGTTCGTCGACTCAATAAGCCTCCCATTTCAGGGGTAAAATCGAGTAGATAATTGGGGACGTAGTCCTGCAAGACGAAATTCACTCCTACCCGACTTAGGATAAGTAGATAGGTTGTTCCCTTAAGTACTGACTCCGAGTCTTGAACAAGGGGCCCCACCCTCTCATTGGCCCGAGAGGGACTCAGTTTAGTGATAGGATAACAAACCAAATGTCCATTAGAGGATCAGTGGGACTTAAGGAACAAGATGTATTCACAGGGGTAAAACAATAATTTTGACCTAACTGTGATTACGAACAACTTGTGAAGGATCGACTTACTAATTATGGTTATATCAAGTGGACAAAAATATATCTACAGTGAGGAGAGCGCAGCTACAGTCTTTATTGGAGTGTCCCGTTAGTTAACAAATGTTGGTTAACTAGGTTAACTAGGTTAAAGATTTTAACCGGTTAATCTTGGATCGTTGGAACTCATGATCTATAGGTCCATTAGGTCCCTCTACTAGCTCAAAAATGAATAAAACCTTAGATAGTGTGGTGAATAAATTTGAAACGTTCAAATTCGGCTTAGAGAATAAACGTTGGATGTATGCGATATGTCTAAACATATCGACGTTTAATTACGAATTAAACGAACAAAGAGAGTTGAAAATAATATTTAAATATGATTTAAATATAAATATATGAATAAGGATTCATATTTAAAAAATTAGTTTTTCGAGAAATCGGGGTTGGTGTGAAAATAATATTACTTTAATATTTAATATTAAAATAACATTTAAAATTAATTTTATTGTTGGGTTTTATGTCCTAAAACTCGTAGTTTGTAAGCACTAAATATGCATTCTATTATCAATGAAGTTGTTATCGATGTTATTCAGTAAACCTATTATTGAATAAGTGAATTGTTGTTAATATAACTCGAAATCCAATAAAATAAAGAACTCATGGCTATAACATGTATACTTGAACTATATATATGGAGATATAAAATTGGATCAAGTTCGAATAAATAGCCAAAATGGTCTATAGTATAGGGATAAGGTTGGGTACCTTATCTTGGTAACACTATTGAATGCGGCCCACTTTGTATTTGATACAAACGATGTGATCCTGAATCGTTCATGTGAAGACATGTGAGTGGGGGCGCTCTATGCAATGAGTTTACATAAGATTAAACCACAAAATAGTCATTATTACTTTATAATGTCGTTTACTATTAAATACTGACTGTTTTCAACTAGATGACCTAGGTAACTCAATCTCAATCCCAAGCTAAATATTTACTCCTATTTATTCGGGATTATCCTTAGATCTGCATAGGTGAGAGTGGCCCGAGTACGCCGATTCAATAAGCCTCCCATTTCAGGGATAAGACCGAGTAAATAGTTGGAGACATAGTCCTACGAGACGGAATTCACTCCTACCCAACTTAGGGTTAGTAGATAGGTTGTTCCCTTAAGTACTGACTCCAGGTCTTGAACAAAGGCCCCCCCCTCTCATTGGCTCGAGATGGACTTGGTTTAGTAATAGGATCACGAACCAATTGTTCATTAGAGGATAAGTGGAACTTAAGGAACTAGATGTATTCACAGGGGTAAAACGGTAATTTTTTACCTAGCTGTGATTATAGACAACTTGTGAAGGATCGACTTACTAATTATGGTTATATCAAGTGGACAGAAATATATCTACAGTGAGGAGAGTGTAGTTATGGGCTTTAGTGGAGTGTCCCATTAGTTAACGAATGTTGGTTAACTAGATTAAAAGAATTTGGCCGATTAATCTCGGATCGTTGGAGCTCATGATCTGTAGGTCCATTAGGTCCCTCTACTAGCTCACAAATGGACAAAACCTTAGATAGTATGGTGAATGAGTTTGAACCATACAAACTCGGCTTAGGGAATGAACGTTGGATATATGCGATATGTCTAACGTATTAACGTTTAATTACAAATTAAACAGAAAAAAAGAGTTGAATGTAATATTTAAATATTATTTCAAATATTAATTATATGAATAGGGATTCAAATTGGTTTTTTGGAAAAATCGGAATTAGTGAGAAAAATAATAATATTTTATTATTTAATATTAAAATAACATTATAATTAATTTTATATTTAATTAAGGGCTCTTTTCAAATATAGAAAAATGAGTCAAACTATTTACAAATATAGAAAAATTTTACAGTCTATCACTGATAGACCGCGATAGAATTTTATCGCTTTCTATCGCTTAGGCGATACAATTTATTTGCTTGAGCGATAGAAAGCGATAGAATTCTATCGCGGTCTATCACTGATAGAAAGTGAAATTTTTCTATATTTGTAAATAGTTTGATATTTTTTCTGTTTATAGTAATTTTCCTTTAATTAATTGTTTTGAAATTCAAAATTCAAATTAAAGTTGATGTCTAAAATCAATTTATAGTTTTAAATTGAATTTCAGCCTTGATTTTTTTCACTAACTAAGCTAGTAGCTTAGTTGTATTTCTCTCAATTAGCCACTCAAATTGATCAAGTTTTGTTGTCAATTTGTTATGCAATTAGATTGCATGTTAATCCTTAATAAATAAGGATGATTTAGGCTTAGTTTTGTGTTGAGATCTTTTACAAATTAAAGGTTATTTTGCTAAAATCTCTCAAGAACTCTCATTCCTCTTTAACCTTCATTCCCTCATAAATTCACCACAAATTTGGATGCCACCATCCAATCTAAGGCCAGAGGATAGTAGGAATGACTCTTGTGGTGGTCTACAAGCTGTTGGTGATCAATTTTGTGGAAGAATCAAGGAGAATTTGAACTTCAAAGGTTGTAATTCTAATTATTAGTTTTTTCCCTCTTTTGCATGCATGTTTATCCTAGAAATTGAGCATGTTAGAGTGTAATTCGTTCTAATTCGCTTCCGTTTCATGTTCATATATCTTTCAATTGGTATCTAATTCCACTCAATTTTCTTTGGTGGGGTTGAATTCATGAGATGAATGCATGTTGCTCTAAAATGGAGTTTTATAGTTTTTGGCATCAAATTACTCTTTCAATTGTTGAAATTTGTTGTAATTAAGCCTTTGTTGTTGAGCCTTGATATGTTATAAAGGGTCTGTAATTTGTTTGAGTCGAATATAGTTGAAATTAGGCTGTAATTTGAAGAAATTCGAGCAAAATGCAGCTGGTCGAAGAACATGGGTGACGATTCTGTGAGATAGCGTCGCGACGTTGTTCTTATTTTTCCAGATCCACGCGTGAGGTTGAAGAAGTGGTTCAACTGAACCGGTCCGATCTAATTCGATGTTTTTGCCCTTTTTCAATCTGGTTCAGTCCATTTTTATCACTTTGGAGGCTGGTTCAAATGGTTTGGGGCCGATTCAGAAGCATTTTCTTAATTATTATTGTAATAATTTAGTATTTATGTGCTTGAGATGCCAAAAACCAACTCATTTTAGTGTTTTCTTTAATTATTTATGCATTGTAAATGTAGGTTTAATTAAATTAAATCTTTTATGCATATTGTGTGCCATATAGATTTAAACTCCACCATAGGATAAGCATATATCATGCATTACAGATATGTTATAATTGTTATAATATATAGTATGCATGTTTAGAATATTACGATAATTAGTATAAGTGTTATATTAATTTATGATATGTATGCGGATGTGTGTTATAATTTAAATGTCGGTTTCAAAATGTTACACTTTAGTTTCAATTTAGTCTATGAGTTTCAAAATATTACAATTTTAGTTATTAAGTTTTGAGCTTGATTTCAAATTAGTCCCCAGGTTTCAAAATGTTTCAATTTTACCCTTCAAATTTAAGTCTTGTTTCAATTTAGTTACTAGGTTTCAAGATTTACACTTTTAACCTCGATTTTACACTAAATACTCACTTTCAGTCTTTGATGTTAATGTTTATGAATTAATTTAAAATATTTATTAAGTGAAATTTTTAAATGAATTTTAATAGTAATGAAAAAATAGTGAAACTTAATTAATTATAATTCTTTTAATTCTTCTAAATTAATTAATAGACATTAAATCCAACACTAAAAGTGAGTATTTAGTGAAAAATTGATGTTAAGAATGCAAAACTTGAAACCTAAGGACCCAATTTGAAACAAAACTTAAATCTCAAAGGTAAAATTGTTCCATTTTGAAACCTACGTACTAAATTGAAATCAAACTCAAAACTTAAAACTACAAGTGCATCATTTTGAAACCTAGAGACTAATTAGAAATTAAGTAGACCCAAAACTTTGGGACCAAAAAGGTTCTTTTTTTCCCTTATATTTCCTCGTTTGTTTGACATCTTTTAACATTCATGAATTTATTGCACACAAAATTAAAAGTACAATGTCTGATTAAATACAGTAATGTTCATTTTATGTCTAATAGATTCGATAATTTAAAAAAATATATTAAATATAGTAAAAAACCTATTAGATAAAAAAAAATTTAGGGATCTCTATTTGACAATTTTAGAGTTAAAAGAATATATCTAACACAAAGTGACAAGTGCACCCATGTTCTAAATTATCAATTTTCAACTTTTCCATCCAAAGCCCAAATCTTTGACATAACAAATTTGGAGAAATCCAAATTCACACTCTTTATTCAAAAGTCTTTTCTCACACACATCATTTTCACACACAACCCTTACCCATCATTCCCATCCACACATAATCCTTTTCTCCCTCATCTTCTCATAACTTCAATTAATATATATATATATATCTTTCATGCCCATCACCAATCCTTCTACTACAATCAACACCTTCTCAAAACCCTAATTGGAAGAAACTTCTTACCCACAAACTCTCAAAAATTATTCATTGAAAACCACTAAGCATATATATTAAATACCAAATTTGGGTCCAATCATAGGTTATCCAACTTGTAGTATCTGATATGTCAAAAATGTGTGATGAAGTGTCACGTTTGAGAGAATGGGTTTAGTTTTCACAACAATCAATTTGTTAATTAAATCCTATCAACATTAGATTTTTTTTAAAGTAATGTATCAAAAGTTTTATGTCACGTTTGATAACTATTTAGAAAAAAAAAAAAAAAAAACCGTTCTCAAAATTTTATTTTTGATATTTTAGAATTTGATTAAAATTCAAGTATTTAGTCAAAAAAAAAATTGTGGAAATCATGGTATAGAGCTTAAGGAAAAATAAACATAAATTTTAAAAATAGAAAATAAAAATCGAAATAATTTTTCAACTTATTATTTATTTATTTATTATTATTATTATTAAAAAAATTATTTTAAATGACAAAATGATGAAAATATTTATAAATATAGTAAAATTTCATGTTTATAATGTGATAGACTATTATCTATATCGCAGTAGACTATAAATAGATATAGATAATAGTCTATTACATTTATCGCCATTGCACATAGACAATAAAAATTTCTTATATTTTTAAATATTTTTGTTGATTTTTTTATATTTAGAAACCGTCATTGATATTATTTAATGAAAAAGAGAATATCAACGAAGGAAGAACAAAGAAAAGAAATAATGTGCATCGCCGCCATTATTGTTGAGTGGGCGTCGGGAAAGTAAGAGATATTAGTCTTTTTATAACCAAAAGAGGAGACGTGGCGTCAAATCCATGCTTCGTTCCACGCTTACTGTACCGAATCCCATTTTTTCCTTCGTTTCTATTTTATACGCAATCCCCTCGTTATCTCACTAGTGTTAATTTTTTCCCATATTTTTATAGATATTTTTATATTTTTATGATTCAATATTTGACATGAGAGATGAATAATAAACCAAATAATTAATAAATATTATTAATATAAATAATAGACATGTACTTATTTTAAAATCATAAAATGTTTATTTATAAATTTACATTTTTTTTTGTTGTTTTTAAAAAAAATTTAAAAATATCTATGGAAATCGATATTTTATCCATATTTTCATCAAAATTTTCGTAAAATCAGTAACTCAGCTATTTTTATTCCCTAAAATCTCTCAAACCCCTTTTTTGTCTTCTTTCCTTCTTTATATTATTTTGTTATTCTTTCTTTGGATTAAAACTTTATCTTGCCTATATATATACACTTTATTTCCCCCATTGTCTTGGTGTTGGTTTGCTTACCGACTTTGCGTTGCTTCCATATTATCCCTATCATGTTATTAAACTTATATTAAAAGTTTAGTTTTCAAACTCTAAGAGCAGTGTAGCTAATGCATTTTCAAACTTTAGAAAAGGTTTAATGTAACACTTGAGGTCAGAAGAGGTAAATAAATGAATTGATATCATATTTAAATAAGAGATCTTGAGAATATGAAAGTATATAGTTTAAGGAAAGATTTAAAAGAATTGAAAGCTATGACCTATGTAAACAAAGTTTACCTTCTTTTTTTAATGTCTTAATCATAGAAACTCTTAGAACAATTCTATATTGAGTGACCTCTTGAAAATTTTTCTATTATTAGAAGTAATTTAAGACAAGTAAGAATGACGTTGCTAAGTCGTAAGAGAATTTTTAAGACTATCAAGTGTCAAATCCAAATTTCATATCTATATTAACTAGTCTTAACTGTGTCGTTACATACATATATCCATACATGAACAGTTATTGTGTAAATTATTTCATATAAAATAATTATTAAAAAGAAAGGGTCTAAGTAAAAAAATATATGTAAATTGAATAAACCTTAATAAATTTCCTCTTAACTAAAACTTCAACATATCACTAAGACAAAAGGGAAAATTTTAAAAAATAAAGAAATAAGAGAAACTATTAACACAAAATAGCAAAATTTTTAGATAGTTGTGATAGAAGCTGATCTGTCTATCAGTGATAGACTTGTCTATCACTGATAGATACTGATAGAAGTCTATCAAAATCTATCAATAGTTTTTTTTGCTATTTTCTATAAATGGTTTGACATTTTTTCTATGTGTGAAAATTTTCCTAAGATAAACATATTTTTAAGAGAAATTTTTACAAATAGAAAAAAAATGTCAAACTATTTACAGAAAATAGTAAAAAAAAAAACATAATGATAGACATTGATAGACTTTTATCAGTGATAGACTTTTATCATTTCTATCACTGATAGACTTTGATAGACTTCTATCAGCATCTATCACAACTATCTAAAAATTTTGCTATTTTGAGTAAATAGTTTTCCTTTTTTCTATTTTTAAATTTTTTTTCTATTTTTAAAGTATAAAAACTAAAATCTTACCATAAATAAAAGAATAAATATGGAAATATTATAACTACTGGTAATATGTTTTAAATTAGTGAAGTGAATATTATTTTTAATTTTTAAAAATACATATATGTAATACTTAAATTTTAATTTGAAAATCTAGATAATTTCAAGAGATCAATATAAGGTTATTGATTGTATTTAAAATTTAGGAGATAATATCAAAACAAATGCAAAATTCCACATATTTAGGAGACTTTGAGCGATGACTGATGATCATTTGTTTAAGAAAAAGGGCAAAACTGGAATAAACACAGTATATAATAGAAATTAAAAAAAAATAAAAAACTGGCCATATTTCAAGTTAACAAAATATGGGCATTCCCTCCAATTTTCCTTAGAAAAATTAGTTTGAAATTTGTTTTCATAAATGAACAAATTGATGATAGTGATAAATACCCATAAATTAGATGAAACAACTCAAAAGGGAAAACTCAATTTGATTCAAAATTGTCAAATGCTTAGAGGCCATCTAATAAAATGGATGCACAATAAATGTTCTTAAATGCCACATTATCTATAGCCTCACAAGTTTTTTTTTTTAAATATAACCAACCAATTTATGATATGAAAAATTATCATTACTTGTTTACTCAACTAAACATAACATAACGGTTAAAGACATTTATTATTTTGTTTCATAGGTTGTGGATATCTATCGGTTAAAAAATAGCAAAACTCAATTGACATCAAGTATGTACTATCAACCTCAACGTTAGAAGTTTGATCTCTCATCGCACATATTGTATATATATAAAAAAAAAAAAAGATATCTATCTTCTCTCGTCTTATTTATTATAATAAAGTTAATATCTAACTAAGCTACAATCCAACTAATTCGTCAACATGAGCATAGCATTAATATTAGTCTTCTAAGAGTGAAGACTATCTCCACAAATCCGTCCTTTCAATATGCTTTGTCCTCACTCACATGCTTCCAAAGGAAAATTCCTAGAAGGTCGATTAACGTAGAATTGCTTAACTTTGGAGATCCTATGATTGGGCCATCGAAAAGAAAGATACACCTTATTAGTACAGGTAGTAACTTTTAAGTTTTTCTTACTCATACTTTCATATCCTCAGAGTCCCTCTCATTTAGATGTGATCTTAGTTCATTCATGTCTTCCTCTTGAATTCGGAATATTATACATTCAAGCATTTTATTACTTGTTTGAAACTTTTTGAATTAATGGACATAGTTACATTTAATTTATTTATTTGATAAAAGCTATAAAATAATAAAATGATAATAACAACAAAACATAAAATATATTTTTATGACATTTGAATTTGATGTCTATTTAGATCATAATATTTCTAAAAAAAATGACTTTTTAGACTCTAAAATTTAAAAAATAGTTCCTGTAACAAACCTTAAATCACCTCAAGTTTATTTGATTGTTAGTTGACTTAATAAAATATAAAAAGACAAAAAAAAGTTGTTGAATCTCAAGACCTTAAATTTGGAAATTAAAAATATGACACATTTATATTTACATAACAACGAGTTGGCCCTTTTATATTTATTAAAACGGAGTAAAAATACGATAAATGAGAACGACTTTCGAGTAGGTAAAAGAAATTTAAAGATGATTTATATAAGGTTTTATCATAGAACAAGCTTAAAACTCTACCAACCAGATTGGTAATTTTAATGCTTTTTAACATATATATCTCTGTCTACACATTTTATGTTTTGTTTTTTGTTTTTTTTTTTTTTTTTTTTTTTTTTTGTCGTTTTGGAGCAAGAGATATTATGTATATGTTTAATTTCAATCATGGGAAAAAAATGTTTTTTTTTTCAAAAAGTCATTTTATTTAAAATGTTTTTATATATAAGTTTATTTGGTTTGTTACATACCAAAAGTGTTTTTATTAATGTCAAATTATTATAAAAGATGACTATAAATTACTTTGAAGTAATAATTTAAAATAATAGTCACCGAAGTTGGTCATCTTAGGTGATTATCGCCAAAGTTGATGGTGGTGGTGGCGGCCACAGTTGAGCGTTCGAGGTGGTGACCAATGGTAGCTGCCAAAGGCAATGCTGGTTGAAGGTCCACCAATGGCATTGGCCGGAGTTGGTTGATGAATGGTAGTGGTAGCCACAACAACATAGTAAAAGTGAGGTCAAGAATTATTGATCACATTTTGGTAATCATAAGAATTATACAAACTAGGAAGAGATTAACCATTAAACACTCAAAAATCATTAATTAAAAGTTTATTTTTCAAGTGTTTATCTTAAACCAACTTATTTCATAAACTCATTTTTTTCAAAAAAGTTATTTTGAATGGTTGTGAAATGTTTCAATTTTTTTCAAAATGATTTTTCTTTTATATATATATAAAAAAAAATAGACATTTAAAAATTAGGATTGTTTTAAAATATAGAAAAATGATTCAAATTATTTACAAATATATAAAAGTTTTACTGTCTACTAGTGATAGACCACAATAGAATGCTATCGTTTGAGTGATATAAGTTTTGATATTTTTTTTTTTTTTGTTTGTTTATAATAATTTCCCTACAAATTAAACCAATCACACCCAAAGTTAGTAAACAAATAAATTTAACTTGACCAATAAGCACTTTTTATTTGTTGACAATGGGAGTGCCATACACTTCATAATTTAAGTTGAAAAGTGAATTAAAATGAACTTTTTTGGAGAATTCAATATTTTATCACTCGTTTATTTCATTATTGGCTATAAATAAATACAATTCTAATTTATAATCATTGGCTTAACTAATTGGACTTTGGTTGCATTCTTTAAGATTTATGAATGTAGTCCAAAAATTAAAAAGAGAAGAATATTTATGAATGTAATCTTATAATTTAACTAGTAAATTATAGGGATGCATTTGAATTTCTAGCAAAAAGAAAAAGAAAGTTTTTTAAAATTTAAAATAAAAAATTAACAGAAACAGATGTCAAACAAGACTCAACTTACCGTATAAATTTAATTATTTACATGATTTTTATTATAAGTTTTTAAAAGATAACAGTTTAATTTTTTTTCGTCGAGATTATTTAGATAAAACGGTTTTTTTAGTACAACAATAGTATAGACGAGGAATCAAACTTCCAATTCCAAAAGAGAGAGGGCATGTTAACTACTGCATTAACATAGAATTTTGATTCTTTATAAATACAAATAAAGTTAATCATGCTGCCCCAATGTAAAAGTTAATCATGCTACCCAAAATGAAAAATTCACTGCACCTCTAACCTATTCATTTGATCATAAAGGCTCTATAAAAGAATAAAAGAATAAATGACAAAATGAACAACAACAAATTCATGGGAAATATGGGGGTGTGATTTAACTATTTTTTTTATTTGAAAAAAACTTCATTAAACAACCAACCAACAACGACCAAAATCCTCATTCAGAGCAGAGGACACCAAACCAGGATAATCCAAATCTTAACAAGCCTTCTCAATAAAAACTTCGAAGATAAGAGTCCTGGGATCAAAACCAAAACAATATCACACGTCATATGTGATTTAACTGTTAATGTAAAATAAAAGTAATTTAATTAGAATTTGTCGTTGTATAAAACTTTGAACTAAAAAAGTTTTAGATTTTTTTTATTGAAAATTATACCGACATAGTACGAAGGTAGGGATTTGGATGATGAGAAAGGAGAACGCAACACAAAAGTTGCTCTAACTCGAATTGGTCTCCCAAAAAGCCCATACCTATCTATATGAACAAAATAACCCTGCTAGAAATATATCGGTTACTAGACTTGAATTTTATGACAAGTGAGATATGCTACACACTTCTATGTAAAAGGATGGATCCTTTTACAAAGGTAGGCATGTTAGCCTCGATACCACTTTGGAGGAATCTAAAGTTGATCCTAATTAGCAAGTACTATTGGAGAGATTTAAATCTATTATCTCTGAAAAGAAATAAAGATATGCATTTACTAATTACACATGTGTTAATCTAATATTTAATTTTATATTAACAATCCATGGGTAGCTTATTGATAAAACACATTAAAAAAAAATTATATAGATACGACCATACGGTAGAACATCTCACATTTTTTCTATCTTTGTCTAAAAAAGACTAGGTCAAATTGCAAAAATCACCTCTAATGGTGATATTTACAATTACACCTTTAAACTTTTAATTATAAAAATTGAGCCCTTAAACTTATACCAGTGTTAAAATTGGAAACTTGTAGTTGTGGAAATTAGACATCCAAACATTTAATAAAAAAATTAACCCTCAAACTTATACAATTGATAAAATTAGGCCTCTAAACTTGTAAATTTGCACAAACTTGACCCTTGAACATTTAATTTTAAAAATTAAACTTCCAATAAGTTATACTTTGCCGGTGAGATTTCAAATCCCAACTCTGCAAAATTGTTCACCGCCTGTTCGTTCCCTTAAATTTTCGTTGCTTTCATTTTAGATCAGCATGTTTGGATTGATTTTTTTAAGTGTTTATAAACATTTTTTTCACTTATAAACATTTATTTAAACACTTAAAAAGTCAATTTAATTTGTTTTATTTTTTCGATGATGTGGAGTCTAAGAAGATGAAGAATTGCTATATGTTTTTCTTTTTCCTTTTGTCATACTCTTCGCTAAAATTCAGTCTGAAATTATTGAAGAAAAGGGGAAAAGTCAAGCTGAGGGCTCAGTAAAAGTTACTTAGAAAAGCTCCGGAAATAGTAGCAAAGCATTATTAGGTAAGGACTTTTCGTTAATGTTAGATATTATATTAAAATTTGTCTTCACCTATAGCTTAAGCTTTTGGGTCAATGATTTAAAATGGTATCAAAGCGGGTGGTCTAGGATGTCCTGTGTTCAAGCCCCTACGGGTAATTTATCTTTTAATTATAGCTTCTAAACTTTTAGTACCCACTTGATAACGTTCTGTTTTTTTTGTTTCTTGTTTTATTTTTTTAAGAATTAAAAGCTAAAATATATTTGTTTCTTGTTTCTTTTTCTCCTCTTTTTAAGATTTAAATATAATTTAATTATATAATATACAAAATACAAAATATGCGTCCAAACATGTTAAAAAAATATCAAAAAGTTGCATTATCTAATTCAATTAATCTTTATGCAAAATTAATAAGAATAATAAAAATGTTGATATCCTTTTAAGTTGCCAAAATTTGATATACAATGTTTTCTTTTATACAAAACCTTTGACTTAAATGATGTCAACTCATATTCAACTCAATTATATTGCTATGTAAATATTGTAGTATAAAATATTAAAATATACATATTACAAAATTTAAAGTTAAAATGAGTATAGTTCAACCGTCATAAAGCTTGTACTATCGATCTAGAGGTTAGAAGTTCGAATATTCTCCACTCCACCTATTGTCAAATAAAATTGAAATGATATTGCAAAATTTCAAATTAACATATGTAATTATAAATATGGAATTATAAAGAAATAAAATAAAAAAGAAATATAAATAATATGTGAAGAAATAAAATAAAAAAAATGACGAACTCATAAAAAGATTTAAACTCACACCGCTGAGTGTCAAAGTAACACTAAAAAAGAGAAACTACTTTTTGTATTTTCTCAAATTTAACTCATTTTATAGGAATATTTTTTAAAATCTAGAAATAAGAAAAAAAATTATCAAATAAGTCTATTTCAGAAAGATAACAAAAAGGAAAATTACTATAAACAGAAAAAACATCAAACTATTTACAAATATAGAAAAATTTCACTATCTATCCGTGATAGACCGCGATAGAATTCTATCGAGGTCTATCACTGATAGACGGTAAAAATTTTCTATATTTATAAATAGTTTGGCTAATTGTTCTATATTTGATAACAACCCTAACGAAAATAGAAAATAGGGAAAAAAACATTATCAAAAAGCGTTAAATGTTTATTTTATTGGCTTAAATCCACTTTTCAAAAGTAATTTTGACATATTATTTTTGTAAATAATATTTAGAATTTACTCCCCATTACTCGTCCACTATATATACTTTACTTTTTCATAAAGAAAGAAATAAAAATTAAAAAAAAAAGGTACTTTTGAAACCATGTGAGACACGCTCAATTATTTTTAAATCTTTAATTTTTTAAAAAGGGAAAAGAAATATTTTTAAAATCTGTAATAAATTAGTTTAGAAAAATTAGTGGTATAAAAAAACTTACTTCTATTTTAAATATAACATAAAAATATATATTGGGGTAGATAATTTTTGTTCCAAAGGCATTATAATTAAAATGCGTGGTAAAGAAATCGAACGTCTAACCTTGAGTTTAATAATACTATGCCATTTGAGCTACTCTCATGATAAAAATTTGGATAGTAAATATATAATAAACTGGATAATTATAGGATCAAATTAAACACCATAGAGTGTTGAGATAGATAATTCTATGTAAACTATTTTTTACTTAATCTTGATACATATATCAATGTATTTAAAATTATATTTTATATAAAGATTAAATTAAAAGTCTAATCTCCAAATTTTTAATTTGTGTTTATTAAATCCCAAAATTTTTAATTTATGTCTAAGAAGTCTTGTAAAAATGTTTAATATATCTATGAACATTCAAATCTATATTTAATAAATCTTAGATACATTCAAAATTTTTAAAAATTACCTATTTTATTGGATATAAAATTTAATTTGAATCTAATATAATTTAACCTTAAATTTTAAAATTTGTAACTAATAATTACATAACTTAAAAAAATATCCAACAAGACATATTAGATACAAAGTTAAATTTTATGACAAATTATAACATTTAGTTTTTCCTAACATATTTAAAAATATAAGATATTTATTGGATATGTAATTGAAATTATAGAAATCTACTAGACACAATCGATAATTTAAAGATCTATAAGACAAGTTCATAGACACATATACAGTCACAAATTTAAAAGTTTATTGGTCAAACTTTTAAATTTATAAAAATTTGTGGCTCTCCTAACATGAAGTTTTGGACCCAAAACTAATCGTATTAATATATTTATGTGCGTATTAGAATTCACACACTATCAATTTATAGAAAACAAAATAAAGATAATGACGAAAATGAATATTTAAATTTCTAAAACCGAGAATTTGAAAATTTATAATTTAGCCAAATAGAATCAATTTCAAATATATTTAATTATTTTTACTTTAAATTTAATAAATTTATTAGTTGAAAGATCTTTTAAATTTATTTTTAAAAACTCAACGACTAAAAAATATTTTTTGTTTGAAACATTAATAATTAAAAAAAGAAGAAAAAGAAAGCAAGTCCAATGATATGATAACACGTGGAGAAAAGGAAAATAGACAACTCACATTTCCAGCACATTTTTTGAAAAAATCAGTATATAAAAGATCAGTCTCATAGTTCCATTTTCTTACCCATCAAAAGGCAAAAGATCCTTCTCATCCCCCACCTCTCAAACCCTCCCTAAACGCACCGTTTCATTCCCAAACCAAAATTACAAAAAGCCCCTCCACTTCTTCTTCTTCTTCTTCTTCTTCCATGGCTGAACTGTCGAAGAATGTCTCGTCAAGCCCCAACGGAGAAAGTAATTAGCAAAAACCCCCCCATAGTTTCTCGAAATTGCATTTCTTTACTACTCAAAACTTGAATAAACGGTTACCCATGTATGCAGGCGAGAAGAACGTGCTGCAGAAACACGTGGCGTTCTTCGATAGGAACGAAGACGGCGTCGTTTATCCATGGGAAACCTTCAAGGGTTTCCGAGCAATTGGAGCCAATTTCTTGTTGTCCACTGTCAGTGCTGTTTTTATTAACATTGGACTCAGCTCTAAAACCCGACCGGTAATTTCCTCTATTATCCTCCCAGAAATAAATAAATAAATATATTATTATTATTATTCATTATTTTGGAAAAAGAAAAGAAAAAGAAAAAAAAAATGTAAGAATCTAATTCTGATTTGTAAATGTGTGTGATGTTTATATTCTCACACTTTTTATGATGATTTATTCCTTTTCTTGCTTTTAATTTCGAGTTTCTTTGATTCCCACACTAAATGGTCCCATAAGATGTTTATTTAATTTTAGTCTTTATATTTTTTATGGTCTAATTTTACTCCCGTACTTTTAATAAATCTTATAATTTTGATCGAATTTGATTAAATATTAATAATAATTTTCAATTTTTTCTTTTTAAAAATCAATTATAAACTAATATTGGAGACTAATTTTAAGATTTATTAAAAATACATAGACTAAAATTAGAAAATTGAAAATATATGGACTACAATTAAACAAATTTCAAAGTAGAGGACCAAAATAATATTTTAAACTAAACAATATATATTTTTTTATTTTTAAAAAATTATAAGTTTTAGTTCTCAAATTTTAAATGGACATGGTTCTTAACTTTAAAAAGCATCTACTAAGCCTTTGGAGTTAGAGCTAGCTAATATTTAATATTTTTTAAAATTAACAATAATACTAAATTTTGAAAAATGTCAAACAAGTCAAATAATTATTAGACACAAAATTAAAAATTTATAAAGTCATCTAATTTTTTAAAAAAAATTTAAAGGCCTATTATGGATTAGACACCATAATTTAACCTTTTTTCGTTGTCAATCCGAGTGGCATCTATAGCTAGATTGAGACATTTTATCTTCTTTGAGGGTGTAAGTTTTGAAGTTCTTTTGTGCAGCTTTCTACAAAGTAAAATAGAAAAACAATCAAAACTAATTACACAAATAGAAAAAAATCGTGAGAAATAGAAAAACATGGACTGAACTTTTTTATATATGTAATTAGTTTTGTTTTTTTTTTATACACAATAATTTCTCTTTTCTTTTTCTTTTTTATTTTTTTTTAATTATGCCCCAAATATGAGATGGGAATTTGAAGCTGAGGCTTATTAAGATATGATATGTTTAGTAATTTGGCTTATTTATTAATTTTAACTTCCAAAAAGTAATTATTTTGGTTTCCATTAATGGATGAATATATAATTGATGAATTATAAGTATGTGTTAATGTGCAATATTAGAGGGGAAGGCTAACTAACGTTGGGAAAAATGAAAATTAAACACATCAAGGTTAGAATGGTAATTATAGTTTGGAGAGTTATTTTGGAGCTATAAAGTGTTATTTAAAGTTTAAACCAATATTAAATAATTTATTATCTTTAGTTATTTAGGATCTTAAAGTAATTTAATATTTAAGAAAACATAGTTTATTTGGGTTATCCATTTCCATTAATTCTATATTATATATTTTATTTATAATTTTGATTGTAATCTTTTGAGTGTTTTTATATGAACTTTTTATGATTCAAAATAGTAAAATAATTGTTATTTTCTATTATTTTCATTTACCTTATCAATTAATAACAACATTAAGGAAAAGAAAAAAAGAAGTTCTAAATTTTTGTTTTATGTTTTGAAAATTATAAAACTAAGCAATAAAAAAAATATTGCCAAGAAACCCATAAAGCCTAAGGACCATTTTGTTAAATTAGTTAAAATATTTCAAGTCGTTGAAGATTCCACATTAGAAAAATTAAGGGATCTTACACTCTTAATAAGATAGATGGGTTACTCCTCTCATTGCCAATTGGTTTTGAGATGGAACCACATACTATTTGTTATGGTATCAGAGCCCATAAAGCCCAAACGGGTATTCGGTCCAATAAAATGAAATCGAGATCCGATCAAGAATGATGAACCCAAAAGAGGCACCATCTTGAGGGGCGTGTTAAAGATCCCACATTGGAAAACCTCACACTCTTAATAAGATAGATAAGCTACTCATCTCATTGCCAATTGATTTTGAGATGGAACCCCATACTATTTGATATAAGCCACATCCAATTAATTAGGTGAGAGAGGTAGGAATGAATTTCTATCCTCAAGTGAAAGCAAAACCATACTTACATTATATTCTTCTCAAATTATTAATGGAGAATTAAAGTCCTCAAAAGTTGAAAGCTCAATAGGCTTTAAAAGGTGATCGAACCATTGACTTTTGAGATATAATTATTATCTTATCAACTGAATTATGCTTGGAACCATTAATTTTTTTTAGATTAAAATACCATTTAATCTTTCTATTTTAGGTTTCAGATCTGGTAGTTACAATAATTCTTAAAAAATAGTAACTCTTGTTAGGTCATTATTGATTTTTTTAATATAAAAATCCTATTAACATTCCAATTATAAATTTCAAAAATATTTATTTATTATTTTTAAATATAGCAAAATGAGCTAAAATATTTACAAACATAGCAAAATATATTTATAAACAGTGATAGACACTAATAGATATATCATCTATCACTGTCTATTAGATGTCTATCACTGCACAGATAGACAGTAATATTTTGCTATATTTAAAAATATTTTCAGCAGTTTTGTCATTTAAAAAATTATTATTATTATTATTATTATTCTTTTGAGAAATTGATGATGGAGCAAGTTTCGAAAACTCCTAAAAGAGTATTTGGCCATATCAATATATAAATATCTTAAGATATCAAAACCATATATATATATAGATTTTTATTTTTTATAAATTTTAATTAATAAAATTTCTGATTTTGAATTCATTATTAATTGAGAGTAGCTACAATTTTTTTTTCCTGTAAAAAGAAATTTAATGAAAATTTTGAATTATGAAACATTAATGATTACAATTTGATTTGTGAAAACTTATCAAGTAAGATATATATGAGTGAGGGGATAAGTATAAGAAATATTGAGAATATTGTTTAGGTTTGGCTGTGACTGAATTAAATGAATAATTGTGTTCAAAAACAGGGACAAAACTGTCGTGTTCTTCTTTTTTATGCTTTTCTTTATTAAAAAAAAATGTTTATGCTTTTCTATTAAATTTCTATTCAAAAAATACCTTCTGAAATATTTTAATTGCTCAAGAAATTTTACTAAAATTTTAGTAACTGTTTTTTTTTTTTAAAAAAAAAAAGCAAAAAAGTAAGCAACTAAATTACATAATTTTTTCCAATAATAGAAAATCCAAGTAAAATGATTTGAATAAAGCCTTTTATTTTTTATACTATTTATGTGGTTTTTGTATATATGCTTTATTTTACAGGGGAAGTTTCCTAATTTTCTGTTCCCAATTGAGATAAAGAACATTCAACTTGCCAAACATGGAAGTGATTCTGGTGTATATGATTCTGAGGGAAGGTATATTTGCCTTTTAATAATTAATATTTTATGCATCAAACTTTGCTTTCAAGTCCTTCTACTTTATGACTAATTGCTTCCAAGTACTCAAGTTTACAGCTTTTTTAGCCAAAAGTAACAGCTGAACCAAATAGATTAGGAAAGAATACCAAGAACCCAAGAGGTTATCTTTTTAAATAAATATATAAAAATGTTAAGAACAATAATAAACATTTTGAAAATTTTTGAACAAGGATCAAATAGATAGTTTATAATTTCAAGGACTTTTTTTTTTTTTTTGGAAAATTATTACGCTATCAATTTAAATATTGAACTAATAATTGTTTCAATTTAAACCCTCAACTTTCGCTAGCGTAACAATTTACACCCTCTATTACATTTTGTTTGGATAAATATCGTATAAGACTTATAATTTTTTTCAATTGAACCCTTAAACTTTCACAAGCGAACTCTCAATTAAGATTTTTTTTGAAAAATTATTCATGGATCAATTCTAGTCGTCCATGTAAGAATTGAATGTAGGGACGATTTTCAAATGTAATCTTAAGAAATGGTTTTAAATTGATTAACTTATAACAATTTAGAAGTTTAATTGAAACAATTATATGTTTTACACTATATTTTTCAAATTGAATTTAAAATAGGGTATTAATTGATATACTTACGAAAGTTCATGGTTTAAATTGATACAACGTTCAAAGTTTATAGGGGTAAATTGACATGTTTTCTTTTATTATTATGGCTATTATTATTTGAAAATTGAAGTAATATTTGATTAAAGAAGTTATTAAAGTTAATAATTACTTACAAATTTGTGAATTGGAATGGCAGATTTGTTGCTAAGAAATTTGAAGAAATTTTCAAGAAACATGCCCTTACCTATCCAGATGCCTTAACACAAGAAGAACTTAAAGCCTTGCTTAAGGCAAACAGAGAGCCTAAAGACTACAAAGGATGTTTGTTTTTTCTCTAACTCTTACTCAAATTTATTCTTTAATTAGGATATAATTATAACATAATTTTGATTATTAATATCTATCTGCATGTCTATATGTATTATTTATCCACTAAAATCTTTAAATATGGATTACTAAAATCTTTAAATATGGATTTCTAATTCAATGCTTTTAATATTAAAAGTCTAAAGTACCAAAATTATTGATGATAAGATTTTATGTTTTATTAGAGTAACACTTGAATTTTTAGTGAAATTCTAAAAACCAAAACTACTTTTTGAAACTAATTTTTTTTAATTCTCAAAAATTTGCTTTTTTTTTTTTTTTTTGACATTTTAGTGGAAGTAAACAAAAAAAAAAAAAAAAAAAAAAAAAAAAACTTAGAAGTGGAAGTAGTGTTTATAAGCTTAATTTTCAAAAATAAAAAATCAAAATCTAATGGTTTACCAAACATAGCTTTATTTTTTAGGTTTTAATTTTAAAAATTATGTTTTGTTTCATAAAAATTTCTTACTCGTGCTTTTCATAATTCTCATGTAAACACATTTGAATTCTTATTCAATTTTTCAAAATAAAAACAAGTTTTTTATTAAATTTTTTTAATTTACGAAATTTGATTTTGATTTTGAAAACACTCTAAAGATGTAGACAAAAAAACATGGAAAGTAATACAAGGAAGTGGTATTTATAGGCTTAATATTTAAAAAAAAAATTCAAATTCAAATAGTTATCTAACTAGACCTTGCTTTTTTGTTTTTGACTTTTGAAAATTGAGTCTATAAATATTACTTTCACCTATCTAGTTTCTAAATATGTTTTCAAACTGATGAGTCCACATCCGGTTATCAAACTAATCCTCGCTCAACAAACGCCACGAGTGGAGAGATCTAAACTTATTAGATTAAATCACAAATTTGGTACTCTTAATATTTTGAACAAACTTTCAATTTCATCTTTATAGTTTTAAAAGCTTGAGTTTTTGTTTAGATTTTTTTTTTTTTTTCTTTAAGGCAAAAAGCTTAGGTTAGTCTATATGGTTTTGAGTTAGTTTTAATTTGATTCTTATGATTCTAAAAAGCTTCAATTTGATAAGGATAATTTGGGTCCTACAATCTTTTACCCACCTACAATTCCATCTATTTTTGTCTATAGTTTTTAGTTGGTCCTAAACCTTAATACAGAGAGTCTATAATTTTATATCATGGAATAAAAAATGTTAATTTAATTATTTCTTTTGGTATTTGTTATTGTAATTAGGGTTGCTGCATGGGCAGAATGGACAACTCTATACAGCCTTTGCAAAGATGAGAATGGTTTACTTAAAATGGAAACTGTGAAGGCTGTTTATGATGGAAGCTTATTTGAACATATGGAGAAAGAAAGAGCATCAAAAAAGAAGAAATGAAAATATAAGGGTTTGCTACATTTTCATTGTTGACTCATTTCTCATTTTAATTAAATTTTACACCATCATGACATTTTATTCCTTTTCTTTCCTTTTAATTTAAGAAAATGTGTAATGCTAAGTTGTTGATTTAATTTTTTTCTACTTTGTGTGAAATGGTATAAAGATCTAATAAAATTGTTTCGTGAGTTGTATTTTTTTTTTTTTGAACACATCGTTTTCTCATCAAATTCATTGTATATGTCTTGCATAATTCATAATTTCGATCTATACATATTATATCCGAACAATTTTAGATAGGGTTCGAGTTTCAAATAAAGTGGAATAAGGAAACTCACAAGCTTAAGAGAATAGATAAATCAACCTAAGTTTTTAAGCAACAAGAACAATAATAAATCAAGTTTAAGGAAAAAGAAATGACATTCGATTGTACATTCCAGTAAAACACAGTTAAGAATCATATCAAATTGTATGAGGTTCCATCTCAAAACCAATTAGCTATGAGAGGAGTAACCCATATGTTGAATGAGAAATTTTGGACCAATCACAAATTGTCACGTCATTGCTCAAATTAATGGCAAAATTAGAAATAATTAAATTTGGGACTAATTAAAAGTTTCATGTGTCCCAAATTGAAATTGAGGACGTAAATTGGCAAATTTCGATGGTGCCACGTGTTTTCGTCCTCACTATTGAATCAAATTAATTATTCTTGATTCAATTAATTATCACGTTTGAGCTAAAATTCAATTGAAATTTAATTGAGTAAAAAAAATAGACTCAATTTGGCCCAAAGGCCAACAAATGCACAAATCCAATTAGTTGGGCCCAAGAGCCAGGTCCATGGACCAATCAAACCCAAACCCGCAAAGCCCACTGAGAACTCTATAAATAGAAGAGTTCTCCTTCATTTACAAAGTTCAGAAAATTTACACTCAGAGAGCCTAGAGAGAATTCTCCATACAATCAAAAGACTCCTTAACTCCTGAAGCTGAATCACACGTGAAGACCGAAGTTCTTTGGAATACGTACATCCATCCAGAACTCCAACTTCAAGAACATCCACGCGCACCACTTCCGTACATCAAGCGCACACGTTCAGTTAAAAGAGAATCAGAGGATCAAGTACTAGAGATCAAACCACATCCGGATCAAATTTACATAAGCACAAGTTCAACTCCACGAAACACGTTTCTCCGAAAATCTCGTGCAAACAAATTGGCACGCCCAGTGGGACCTCTCTACCTCTCATCTCTCTCTCAACAATCAAATCAAGCAATGGCCTCTAAGAAAGCTGCATCTAACATTCCTGCTACGTCTAACACTCCTGCTGCGTCCAACACTCCTGCTACAAGCGATGCATACACAGGAGCATCACTCGCATTCGGTCAAAAAGGATCATGCCGGAGAAGGAACAAGGTTCTATCGTCGCAGAGAACATCTGCCAAGTCAATGCCTATGTGCAAAGTTGTGGAACCGCTAACATCACATTCTCTATCATAGTAAAGCGGACATACCACGAGGATGAATTTCATCTTCTTCAGAGGAAGTCACCGTATCCCCTAGTGAAAAAAATAACGTCAGCATCTGATCTAGAGCCCTTTGACGAACCTGCTCTATTTTTCATGTGCTCAGACTGTTCGCATCCCCCAGTAGCATATCTTCTGCTCGAAGACTCTCTTCTTTGAACCCCTGCTGGAATCACTTCGCAACTGCATTAGAACACCATCCCCGCTTAACTTGCACTTGTGTAACCCAAATTGTATTAATACATCCTTGACTTGCAGTTGCCACAAGCTGAAGTACATCCTTATATCAAATTTCTCCACATGAAACTTTACTAGACTCATAAAGCTTGACATATTTGCTTCTCTTCCTAGCAAAACAGCAAATAGTGAACAACTTACACTATTCACAATATTGCAGCCTGTTTCAAGAATTCTCTTTTGATGTGGAAGGTTAGACAATGCTGCAACCACAAAGCATACTTAGAAATTTAAGAAACTCTAAACCTAAAACTCTGATACCACTTGTTGGGGAACACTTCCCACTTCAACTGCTGGAATAAACAGGAAAAATAATAGAGAAATTAAAAGAAAGCAGTAAAACTGGAAACACAAGAATTAACGTGGAGAACTCCTAACTCGTAGAAAACTACGAACCAGAAAAAATCCACCATGTGAAAAATTGTTACAATCACACAGAATAATTCTTTCTCCCGATCCCAATTATAAGAGCACTCTCTCAAAGTTTTTATACTACGCACACCTTTCCCACTCTCAAATTAGAGAATACATAAAGGAAATTTAACTAGAGTTAGCAGACTAAGCTTAAAGTGTTTCTAATTGAGACGACTTGAAACTAGAGGCATAGACTCCTTTTATAGGCTTGGAGTCCATCCTCATTCTTCAATTTAACCGATGTAGGACAACTGCACTTGGTCAAATCTTTTGCCAAAAACCCAACAAAATCAACCTAAGCTTCTAAGCAACAAGAACGACAATAAATCAAGTTTAAGGGAAAAGAGATGATATTCGATTTACACTATTTCACCTAGTAAGCACTACGTCCACTTTAGTTCTTTGTTACTGATGCACGTTCCACTAAAACAGAGTTTAGAGTGCTCAAGAATAATTTCTCACTTTTATTTTAAGAAAAATACTCACGAATTACCCTTACAAAGTTTACAAAACTCTTCGATGGAGGTCAGAAAAGAATTACTTGAACATAATAGCTTCACGTATTTTCTTCTGCTTGATCTCATAAAGAAACCCACAATTACTGCTCTTTTTCTATTTCTAATTTTACGACCAATCAAAAGCTAAGGGCTATTTGTTAATTAATATAACAAATGGGCTTTGGATTGGGATCCAATTTTCTTAACAATAATATTTTGAAATGGAAGATTTTAAAATTCTAAATTACAAAAATGAAGAGATATTACAATCTTAGGCAGTTGCAAATATGACAATCGGATTCAAAGTATTAACATATATAACAACATTTTAAAAAAATTGCAAATATATCAAAGTCTATCAGTGATAGACTTCTATTGCTTATAGACTTTTTATGGTCTAAGTGGTGTATCACTGATAGACCATAAGAGTCTATCAACGATAGAAGTGTATCACTGATAAACTTTGTTATACTTGCAATTTTTTAAAACTGTTGTTATACACTTAGTTATTATTCCTAAAATTGCTAATCATTATAATTATTCTACAACGTTTATAAGATATATGAGTTACTAGATGAAATTGTTAAGATGTGGAACCAAATTTAACGCTACTAATAATAACGAGATCACCAACTCCAAAAATGCACAAATATGAACCTTTTTGAGACAAATGGGTTGAGGCTCATTCCTTCGTTGAGTCATGCATTCACAAACATATTTAACATATGTATAATTTTGACTGAAGTCAAAATTGAAGGAAAAAAACTAGAAATATTTACATATTTGGTAAGATCAATATTTTATTAATGTACAAAAATTTAATAATATTTCAAAACTATTTTTCTAGATTATTTTTGGACAAAATTAATCCTTTAACCCATTATCTCTCTTATTAATTATAGTTGAAAACGTTTTTAGTAAAAATAATTGGTATAAATATTTTAGTTTGAAAATTAATTTATTTGAACTTTACACATAATTAAATGTGTATATTTATTAAATGGTTTTTATTTAATCCACTAACTAGTAAATATCTCTTAATTTTAGGAGCAATCGTCCTTAGGTTTACATTGTCTATGTATTCCTTTCACGTCCAACATTGCTTCCATTTGCACTGGTCTTTCGTTCTTTTTCCTTAGTAGTCTCCATGTTTGCTTTATTTTTCAATTTACTCAAGGTCTGGTGTCGAAAATTTACTTCTCAAAACTTGTGCATTGGTTTATGTTCGTCTGCTTCACTATATATCGTCCATAATCTATTCATATTGTAATTCCTATTTTATTGATTTACATATAATATATGCCAAATTGTATAGGTTGTGGATCGCATATTCAAATACTTTAATATGTTATGTTCTATATATCATATAACATGTTCAATAATACACAGTATACATAAATGTGAGATATATCTCTGTCAACACGACGACATGCTTTCCAAGATAGATCTGCTCGAGGTTTATATACTCCGAGAAGGTAGTACATAGTATATATATAGAGTTTATTTCTACATTTTATTTTCAATTTCAAATATATATCAGTTTATTTCAAATAACAGGAGAACGTCATCTATCTAATTTTATGCTCTAATTTATCATGTGTTAGTATTATTATTATATAATATAGAGTATATATTTGCAAAATAACCAAATATACATGTGTATATATGACAAAGTACCGTGGAATATATATCTTAATATAGTGTATGTATTATGCAACTTACCTAAAATCACATTCATATGTTGCAATATACAACGATATATTTTTTTTAAAAAAAATATGCAACGGTATATTTCTTAAGTTGATGAACATGATAGTTGTTACAATATACCATCTTATACAAAACTACATTTTAAATACAAAATAATGTACTCGACATATTTGTGTATTTTCAAGAAATAAACTATGGTATATTTCTTAAGTGCACGAACATGACAGTTTTTACAATATACCATCTTATATACCAAATAATATATGAGATGTATATTTTCATTTTCCTATATATTTATCAACACAAAAAAATCATGATATATGAGATGAAAATAAATGAAATTTCGAGGTGAAATAAAAAATAAACCAAATTTTCTACCATTAAAAAAACAAATATGTATTATTCTACATTAAATGCATTCCAACTAAAATGGATAATAACCCACCAAAAGTCAAATTTCGAAATTAACTCAATGAGGAAATAATTTCATATTTTTTTTTCAATATTCGTGTTTTTACAAATTTCCTATTTTTTAAAATAAAAATGGCTAGAAATTAATGGAGTGTTATGGACTTTTGTGCTTGACTTTTATGTATTATTGTAACTCATTGAGCTATTCCTAAAGAAAGTGGTGAATTTAAGACATTATTGTAATTAATTGACATATTTAATTAGACTATTAATGTAGAAAACCAAAGAACTATGAGATTTTTACATGTTAAATCCTCTTCATACCTTATATTTCATAATTGTCCAAAAAATTTAAATATTTTCAATAAAAGCTTTTTGCTATTATTTTGGACAAAACTAACCTTATCATTACATTTTAGAAAATTCGGTATATTATTTAATTTTTTTATTCTCATCAATTCCTTTGTTGACTTTGTAATTTTTCATTTATTAAATTTGTCTTACATTGAATTAATTTTAGATCTATCATAATAATCTTCCCTCGATTTTAGGGGATATTTTGTGTTTTTTTCTTTCCAGATTTGGCTCTCTTCTATCTTGAACGACGTGGTTAAGATATTTATGTTCAAAATAATATAGTCTCATGTGTATTGTGAATAGATGCATAAGTATATTTCGAGATAATTTTTTGTTTTTTTTTTTTTTTTACAAATTACAACTTAAAATTAAGAATCCTTAATTTCGATGGATTGCATTTAATGTTGGATTATGGTTGCAAATCTTCGTTTTCATCTATGTTTCATTTCTTATGTGTATATATGGGGTTTATTTCAAATATATACAAGATTAATTCAAAATGTAATTAAAACAAGTACAAATTTAATGTATTATATAATATATACTTCATATTTGAATTTTAGTCTTATTTCTATTGAGATATATATTTTACATATTTTGTCATATATTCATATGTATATATTTGAAATTGAGATATATATTCCACCTAATTTGTCATATATTCACATATATATAAACTAAGATAGATGACATCCTCAAATTATTTGAAATAAACTCATGTATATTTGAAATTTGAAAACAAAATTTAGATATAATCCCAGTACATATATTATAGCAATGATGTCTACATAAATATATACTCCTATACATACTGTATATGCAGGGATTAAAACCCTAGCGCAACGGAAACTTATCAGAACCCTAACTCAAAATTAATTTTAGGATTTCGAAAATACCACCACTACATTGATAAAATAAAACTAAAAAAAAGATTAAACATGTTGTATAAAAATTAAAAAAAGAAGAAAAAAACTTACATGTTGATGGAAAAAATAAATTGGATCACCACCACTTGGAATCCTTCCTATTTTCTGAACCTTGATGAAAGGTTTGTGGGAACCTTTGGTAAGGGAAGAAAAATACAGAGAAAACTTTGTTTTTCTTTTCTTTCTGAGAGAGATTTTCTAGAGAAAACGCAAAATTTTCAAACTTCCTTTTTTTTTCTGTTGCAGATTATATTAGGAAAAAGAGAGAAAGTGGGATACGTGGGTATTATCTCACATATGGGAGTTACAACAAATGAATGAATGAATTAAATTAATAACTAAAAATTAATTAAATCTAATTTAATTAACAAATTCATTTAAATCATATTTAAATGAACATCTCGTATAACCTATAGTTTTAATTAAATTAAATTAAATTAAATAACAATTTAATTCACCAATTAATTAATTACTAAATTAAATATCAAATATTTAATAACCTGCATTTGAATCAAATTCAAATATATTTCTCTCATAGCCTATAGTTTTAATGTGCATCTAATGCACATTAATTTTAACCTATAGTTTTAATATAAATCTAATTCATATTAAAATAATATTTTAACAATTTCAAATATTTAATTCTCTAATAAATTAATTTTGAATCATATCCAAAATTATATTCATACTATAAAGTTTAATTTATAAAATAAACTTTATATTATAATGTATCATTATATATTATACTTTTCCCTTAGTAAATTTGAACTTTTCAAATTTCATCCAAGAATTAATTACCTCAAAATTCTTTACGAGCTAGGAAGGAGACCTAATGGACCTACAGATCAGAAGCTCCAACGATATGAGATTAACGGGCTAAACTCAATAACCACATTAATCAATATTCGTTAACTGTGAGTACACTCCATTAAAGACTCACAACTGCACTCTTCTCACTGTAGATATATTTTTGCGTCCACGAATATAAACCAATAACAGCAAGTTAGTCCTTCACAAGTGTTCGTAACACCAGCTGGGTCAAATTGCCGTTATACCCCTAGGTTACTTCTAAATCCTCAAGTACCAATGTTCCTCTAATGAACAACATGTTTGTGGTCCAACCATCAAACAGAAACCCCTCTTAGGCCAGTGAGAGGGTAGGGCTCTTTGTTCAAGTCCCGGAGACATTACTTAAGGGAACACTTATCTACTTACCCTACAGTTGGGAAGTAGTGAAATCCATCTTGTATAATTATGTTTCCAGCTCCCCACTCAGTCTTGTCCCCAAAATGGTAGGCATATTGAGTCTGCAAACCAACCACTCTCACCCATACAAATAAAAGGACAATCCCTCGTGAACAAGAGTTCATAATATACTCAAGATTAAGACTAATTTGCCTAGGTCAACCTATTGAAATAGAAACCTAACGAGTCAACAGAGTTACATCTAGTGGTTACTATTTCGTGGTCCAGTCTTATGCAAACTCATTGCATAGGATACCCCACTCGCATCTCCTACACGAACGTGTTAGATCATTGCATTTGTATCAAATACACAGCGGGCTGTATCCATAGTGTTACCAAGATAAGGTACCCAACCCTAGCCTTATATTATAGACCCTTTAGGCTGTAACTTGAACATTGATCCCAATATGTCTCTACATATTGTTCAAGACTCATAAAACATCCTAAGATGTTAGTGTATTGAATTTTATGGTTATTAAAACAAGATAAAATAATCAATAACATTTATTGAATAATAATTAATAACAATTTGTTAATGAGGGTCAAAATACAACATTTACTATCTACGAGTTTTAGGGCATAAAATCCAAAAAACTCCCATTTGAAATAAAACTCTAGTTAGTGGAATGTACAAGATAATACAAAACAATGGGGATGGTAAACCTATTACACATCTCCCACTTGCCTTAGATTATCCAATGTACAAGTCTCGCAAACCTAGATTCTCTAGATGACCCTCGAACACTTTAGCCGCGAGAGTCTTCGTAAATGGATCAGCAATGTTGTGCTCCGAAGCGATCTTTGTGACGATCACATCTCCTTGTTGCATAATCTCCCTATCAGGTGATATTTCCTCTCTCGATGTGCTTTCCTCGTTTGTGGCTACGAGGTTCTTTAGAGTTGGCTACTGCCCCACTGTTGTCACATGATATGGTAATAGGCAAGTCCATATTTGGAACAACTTCCAAATCACTTAGGAACTTCCTGAGCCAAACTGTTTCCTTTGCTGCTTCACAAACAGCTACATACTCAGCCTCCATAGTGGAGTCTGCTATGCATCCTTGTTTGACACTTCGCCATACTACAGCTCCCCTGTTTAGGGTAAACACTGATCCCGAAGTGGATTTCCTAGAATCCTTGTTAGTTTGGAAATCAGAGTCAGTATTCCTGTAAGGATCAAATCCTTAGCTCCATCAACTAGCTTGTAATCCCTCGTTCTCCTAAGATACTTGAGGATATACTTAACTGCTGTCCAGTGGTCAAACCTGGATTAGACTGGTAACTACTGACTATTCCCACTGCATAACAAATGTCTAGCCTAGTGCAGAGCATAGTATACATTAAACTGCCCACAGCTGAGGCATAGGGAATATGTCTTATATCCTTAACTTCTTGAGGTGTCTTAGGACATTGTTCCTTAAACAAGTGAACCCCATGCCTGAAAGGTAATAAACCCTTCTTAGAGTTCTGCATCGAATATCGAGTCAACATTTTATCGATATAAGTTGCTTGAGATAGAGTTAGCGTTCTGTTCTTACGATCCCTAATAATTTGGATCCCAAGAACATACTGCACCTGTCCCAAATCTTTCATTTGGAATTGGGCTGCTAACCATTTTTTAACATCAGTAAGCTATTCTACATCATTCCCAATGAGTAAGATATCGTCTACATATAGTACCAAGAAAGCTACTTTACCGTTGATGATTTTCTTGTAAACACAAGGTTTGTCAACATTTTGATCAAAACCAAAAGATTTGATCGCAGTATCAAATCTAATGTTCTAAGATTTAGATGCCTATTTCAACCCATAAATGAATCGATTTAGTTTGCATACTTTTTGGCTTCTGACCTTGGGCTATGAACCCTTCGGGCTGAGACATAAAGATCTTCTCTTCAAGATTTCCATTCAGAAAGGCCGTCTTGACATCCATTTCCCAAATTTCATAGTCATAATATGTTGCTATGGATAAGAGAATTCTTCTGGACTTAAGCATAGCAACATGGAAAAAGTTTCCTCATAGTCAACCCCTTCCCTTTGGGTATAACCCTTTGCTACAAGTCGAGCTTTAAAGATCTATACCTTACCAGCTACGTCCCTCTTTCTCTTATAGATCCATGTACACCCTATGGGTTTAACCCCTTCAGGTGGATCCACAAGTTCCCATACTGAATTGAAATACATAGTCTCTATTTCAAGATCCATGGCTTTGACCCATTCGTCCCTGTCAACATCATTCATTGCCTGTTGAAAAGACAATGGATCCTTAATACCGTTATCGAGTACGACAACCTGAGTTTCAGTTAAACCCAAGTAACGGTAAGGTCGTGTTATAACCCTTCCATTGCGTCGAGGCATTCTCAACGATTGAGAAGGATGAGACTGACTTGAAGTGCTAGCTCCTTCATCAACAACTCTTGTTGACTCTTTAGTAGCTTCATTTAATACTAATTTGCTTCGTGGTTTATGATCTCTCATGTGGTCTTCTTCCAAGAATGTAGCGTTTGTCGATACAAATACTTTGTTATCTTGTAGATCGAAGAAGAGACCACCTCTCGTTTCCTTAGGGTAACCAACAAATTGGCATAATCTTGAACGAGGTTCCAATTTCTTAGGATTTGTCATTAGCACATATGCAGGACAACCCCATATTCTGAAGTAGCCCAAATTAGGTTTATGCCTCATCCATAACTCGAAAGGTATTTCAAAAACACTCTTCGAGGGAACGTTGTTTAAGATATGAATTGCAGTCTACTGCATACCCCAAAAACGAGCTAGGCAATTGAGCATAGCTCATCACAGAACGAACCATGTCTAACAAGGTTCTATTTCTCCTTTCTGATACACCATTCTGTTGAGGTGTACCAGGTGCTGAGAGTTGGGATTGGATTCCATATTCTATCATGTTCTATCATATACTCTCCACCCCGACCAGATTGAAGTATTTTAATTGTTTTACCTAACAGGTTTTCAACCTCAGCCTTATACTCCTTGAACTTTTCAAGAGCTTCAGACTTATGTGTTATTAGGTATAAGTAACCATATCTCGAATAATCATCTATAAAAGAGATGAAGTATTCGTACCCTCCTCGAGTTTTTACATTCATTGGACCATAAAGATCCGAATATATGAGCTCTAAAGGTTCTTTGGCTCTATAACCTTTTCCACTAAAAGATCTTTTTGTCATTTTTCCTTTGAGACAAGATTCACATGGAGGTAATAAATCATCTTCTAACTCACTTAGAAGTCCATTCTTTACCAATCTCCCGATCCTATCAAGATTTATGTGACCTAATCTCAAATGCCAAAGATAGGTATTGTTACTTGGAGAAATTCTTTGCCTTTTAGATTGAGTATTAGCAGTTTTAAACATCTCATGATTTAAAAGTGCTTTTGTTTCAATTGGTCTTAACACATATAAGTTGTTTTCTAATTTAGTATAACAAATATGTACACCATTTTTTGAAATGAATGCTTCATTCGATAAAAAAGTAATACTATAAAATTGTTCAATTAAACAAGAAATAGATACAAGATTTCTTTTAATATTTGGAACTATGTACAAATTTTCCAAAAATAAATATCCATTTCTAAAAAACAACTTTGCAGCTCCCACTGCATGAGCTGAAATGACGTCTTCTGTTCTAACCATGAGCGTCATCTCACCCTCCTTGAGCTGCTAGAAAGAAGTAGTTTCCTGAAATGAAGAATAAACGTGATTAGTGGCTTCTGAATCAAGTATTCAGGCATTATGTTCATTTTCCACTAAACAAGTTTCTAAGACAAGTAAATCATATTTACCTTCATTTTCCTTCTTCTTCTTGGCGAGGTACTTGGGGTAATTGCGCTTCCAGTGACCATCCACATTGCAGTGGAAGCACTTGCGGCATTGGAAGCACTTGCATTTATCAACCTTCTTGGCCTTGCCCTTGCCTTTGTCAAGGGCAGGAGCCTTCCCCTTCCCTCCTTTCTTTTGGATCTTTTTGGGACCAGAAGATGAAGGAACAGACATAGTTCCAGAGGTTGAACCCTTGTGGAACTTTTTGACATGGGCAACATTTGCCTTTACTTCTTTTGGTCTCTTATTCTTCATACGAGACTGAAAAGTCTATAACTCATTTATGAGGGTAGTTATGGTGTACTGTATTTTATTCATTACCGCATTGCTGCAGAATTGAAGGAAACTTGTCGGAAGAGATTCGAAAATAAAGGATACCTGACTTTGCTTGTCTATGACCGCGACGTTGATTTAAGCAATGTTGAAGTGAACCATGAGGTCGAGAACATGTTCTCTCACTGATTGGCCTTCCTTCATACGCGCGTTATAAACGTACTTGAGGGTCTCGTGCTGAATCTGTGTGGACGATTGCCCAAACATATCCTGCAACGACTCCATGATCTCACGAGTAGTGAGCATGGCTTCATGTTTCTTAGTGAGTACGTCAGACAAACTCGCCAAGATATAGACTTGAGCCTTTTCATTGGCCTTCGTCTAGCGGTCATGTGCATCCCTCATAGCTTGGGATACACCATGATCGGGGAACTGAGGACATTCCTCAGTTAAGACAAACCGTAGATCTTCTATAACCAGAATTGTATTCAGGTTAGATTTCCACGTTGCATAATTTTCACCAATTAATTGGTCGCTTTTTAGTAATGCAATCATAAAGGAAGTCATGCTGAAAAATTAACAAACAATTGATCGTATTAATTATATTTGTTTTAACTCATTACACAACATCCAATCAATTTTAGCAAAACATTCAATCAACGAACCAAAAAAAATGATTAAGTTTTTGCAATGATACTTCAGGGGTTTAGAGCAACAGTCACCGAAGGGTGATCAACTACTCCTCCCTTGAATCGAGACAATCTCAGCTAATTACTAATTCCAGAATAACTCTTATTCCTATAGCTCTTAACTACCATTAGTTTGGTCGAGAATTCATTAACTAGCTTAATGCATCTCGTAAGGTTAACCCTTTCATTTTTTGATCCCAAAGGTACGCTTCAACCGGCTACCGTTAAGAAAGACAACTGTTGAAGATTAACCTAAGAAACCCTATACATTATGGAGTTTGCGGTGTTTCGAATCCTATGATCAGGCCCTCCGAAGGGGTGGTCACTCCAGGACGACACGCAGGCAGATCATAAGAATCTCATGTTGCAACCTAATAAAGGAGACCGTAGGAAATGTTGACAAGTGTCCTTCTCCCATTTACTATGAATATTTTCCCTATTCACCTTGGTATTGACCCATGTAAACACTTTGCGAAAGGAGGCCGCGCTCAAAGCGACACAAAGCTGAGCATGGATCTCACGTTGTGAACTCTTAGAGACGTGAGAGATAAAAATTGATATATCATATATACCATTTTTCTCCCACTAATATATTCTATTTATTTTAGGGTTTTATTATACTTAGTTAAATTTCAGCTAATGAATCTATCTAAGTTTATGCCTATTATAACTTTTATAAAAGGTCTTTAAACTATAGTTCTAGTAAACAATTTAATTAACCTAGTGACATTGCATGCTAATAGGACTTAAGTTAATTCAACTCACGTTCTGATTCAGTTCCCAGTTAGGAGGTGTTCCGTAAAACTGTCAACTTAAAAACCCCCAATCTAGACAGAATTAAACCCGTAAAGTTCCCTATAACCAAAATCCTATTTGTCCTACTTATTCCAATTTAAAACTATTTTAAAAGAAAATAAGACTTAATTCTAATCTTATTAGGTTTAATGTGATCTTAAGTTTAAACTAATTGTAAAAAATTTGAAACTAATTTTCTAAGATCCTATGTTTGCATGCAACTCTTTATTATAGATTGACGGTTTCTATTAATTAATTTTATAACTTATTACAAAATTAATTAATTAGCCCTATAATCATGCATACTAAGGTTTAATTAATTAACAATCAAATTCTAATTAATTAAAAAAACCATATTATATGCAGATCATTAAAAAAATATAACAATTATATTAATCTATGGATGTTTCATGCTCAATGCAATTTTATTTTCATAAAACATTGTAACAATTATAACAATCATGAAATTAAATTAAACATATGTATCACATTAAATAAATATAACACTTATATTCAACTAAATTAATGTCATGCATCATACTTTTTCAATTTCATATATTTAACATATCAACATATATTAAAATACTCATGAAATAATTAAACATGCATTAAAACCATACATTATAATATTTATAACATATTAAAATGCATGAACATACTTAACCTAAGGTGGGATTTATCTAAATGACATCCACAAAACATTTAAATAGCAATTGAACCGGTAAAATTGGCCCCTAAGATAAAATAAAGCAATAAATTACAATAATTTAGCTAATTTTAGCCGCTCCAAAATCGGACAAAAAACCCTCGAACCGCTTTGAATGGAGTCCCAAAATCGCGAACCAAGCAAAAAAAAAAGCAAAAACGGACCAAAAATAGCTGAAAAAGGCGCGAACCGAACCAAAATCGAAGAAAACCGACCCAAAAATAGCTAAACCAGCCAGTCTGACGGTGATGTTAGCGCCTATAAGTCACCAGGCATTGCTGACGTCAGCTTTTTTTTTTCTTCTGTACAGTATAGAAAAACCTTCGATTTCTTGGGCTCCAGGCATCCGATTTGGGCAAATTTGGTGTTGTTTTTCTCAGCAGAACGAATTCGATCTAGATAATGACTTATAAAGACTCGATTTACAGTAAAATGCCCCAAAACGCAGGGTCCTTTACAATTGATCCAATAAAAAAATGTGAATCTATGGCCAATTTTTACCGTAAACATTCAATACAATATCCACATTCACAATGTAGTAAACCCACCAAACTAATGCAAATTTCAAAACTTAAATTAAATTTTGAGATGACTCTTATACCAATTGCAATGATTAAAACCCTAGCGCAGCGGAAACTTATCAGAACCCTAACTCAAAATTAATTTTAGGATTTAAAAAATACCACTACATTGGTAAAATAAAACAAAAAAAAAAACCTTAGATTAAGCATGCTGTATACAAAAAATAGAGAAGAAAAAAACTTGCATGTTGATGGAAAAAATAAATTGGATCACCACCACTTGGAATCCTTCCTATTCTTTGAACCTTGAGGAAAGGTTTGTGGGAACCTTTGGTAAGGGAAGAAAAATACAGAGAGAGCTCTGTTTTTCTTTTCTTTCCAAGAGAGGTTTTCCAAAGAGAACGCAAATTTTTCTAACTTCCTTTTTTTCTTTTACTATTCTAGATTATATTAAGAAAAAGAGAGAAAGTGGGATACGTGAGTATTAGCCCACGTATTAAGTAACTCCTTTTCGTGGGAGTTGCAACAAATGAATTAATTTAATTAATAATTAATAATTAAATAAATAAATAAATAATAATTAATTAAATCTAATTTAATTAACCAATTCATTTAAATCATATTTAAATGAACATCTCTCGTATAACCTATGGTTTTAATTCAATTAATTTAATTAAATCAAATTAAACTAAATTAAATAACTAATTAATTCTCCAATTAATTAATTACCAAATTAAATATCAAATATTGAATTTAACCTGCATTTTGAATAAAATTTAAATATATTTTTCTCATAACCTATAGTTTTAATGTGCATATAATGCGCATTAATTTTAACCTATAGTTTTAATATAAATCTAATTCATATTAAAAGAATATTTTAACAATTTCAAATATTTAATTCTCTCATAAATTAATTTTGAATCATATCCAAAATTATATTCATACTATAAAGTTTAATTTATAAAATAAACTTTATATTATAATGTATCATTATACATTATACTTTTTCCTTAGTAAATTTTGAACTTTTCAAACATCCAATAATTAATTACCTCAAAATTATTTACGAGCTAGGAAGGGGACCTAATGGACCTACAAATCAGAAGCTCCAACGATATGAGATTAACGAGCTAAACTCATTAACCACATTAATCAATATTTGTTAATTGTGGGTACACTCCACTAAAGACCCACAACTGCACTCTTCTCACTGTAGATATATTTATGTGTCCACGGATATAGACTTATAACAAATTAGTCTTTCACAAGTATTCGTAACACCAACTGGGTCAAATTACCGTTATACCCCTAGGTTACTTCTAAATCCTCAAGTACCAGTGCTCCTCTAATGAACAACCTGTTTATGGTCCAACCATCAAACAAAAATTCCTCTCGGCCAGTGAGAGGGTAGGGCCCTTTGTTCAAGTCTCGGAAACACCACTTAAGGGAACACTTATCTACTTACCCTATAGTCGGGAATGAGTGAAATCCATCTTGTATAATTATGTTTCCAGCTCCCCACTCGGTCTTGTCCCTAAAATGGTAGGCATATTGAGTCTACAAACTAGCCACTCTCACCCATACAAATTAAAGGACAATCTCTTGTGAACAGGAGTTCATAATATACTGAGGATTAAGACTAAGTTGCCTAGATCAACCTATTGAAATAGAAACCTAACTAGTCAATAGAGTTACATCTAGTGGTTACTATTTCGTGGTCCAGTCTTATGCAAACTCATTGCATAGGATACCCCCACTCGCATGTCTCCTACATGAACGTGTTGGATCATTGCGTTTGTATCAAATACAAAGTGAGTCTTATCCATAGTATTACCAGGATAAGGTACCCAGCCCTATCCTTATACTATAGGCCCTTTTGGTTGTAACTTGAACATTGATCCTCATATGTCTCTACATATTGTTCAAGACTCATAAAACAACGTAGGATGTTAGTTTATTGGATTTTAGGGTTATTAAAACAAGATAAAATAATCAATAACATTTATTGAATAATAATTAATAACCATTTATTAATGAGGGTCAAAATACAACATTTACTATCTACGAGTTTTAGGACATAAAACCCAACAATATACTCATAAATCATAGATTTGGTCAGCGACAAGAGCAAGGAGCGATGTTGATGGTGGCACAGAGTTGATTGAGTAGAGAGTAAAAGCTATGAGTGAAGAGATAGGGTGGCATATTGGTAATCTGACCTTTGTCATTCAGTCGACTCTTGGTGTGTTCATGTGCAAATCCTTCAATAAATTAAATTTATAGCAAATTAATATGTTATAAATTAAAGATTTTCTCAAGCAAATGAAAACATAATTACTAAAGGCAAATTACCAAAATAAAACTGGAAGAAAAAATGCACTCACATTAGTTGAACTAACTATTTCGCAGAGAATCCAGATACAAAATGTAAGAAATGTTTTGGATTCAGAACAGAACAATGAGCCAAAGAAAGATGACAATGGATTATAGACTAGGGTTTTTTATCGTGTTTTTGTGGGTGCATTCAGTGATGAGAAAAGAATTGAAATAGGAATGTGAATGGAAATTTTTTCCTTTTCAGTAATAATTTGAAATCCTTTGATCACTTTCCATAACTTTTTTTCAATTTTTTTATTAGTTAAATGATTAGGAGGGCTAAAAAGTAAATGAGCTATAATAATTCTGAAAATAAGAAGCATGTTAGTCCTTTTATGTAGAAAATAATATATTTAGACATTTGTGAAAAATGGACACATGATAAAGGCTATCTATATAGAAATCCAAAAAACTATTATGACCTCACTGTGAAGGAGCAATTGGCTTGGGCCTTGGCCCATTTGTGCTACTTTTAGGTCTTGTCAGCGCTAATTTTTTGAAAATTTTCATATGTGTTCATTGAGTGAGCGAGAAATATTTGAAAATTACGTTAAGTATTTTTTTGGGGGTTTTGAGTGTTTCTCTTTGTGGTTAATCCTAAGATACGAGATTTGTTGAGTTTTGGCAAAATATTAGAAGTGTAGTTATCCCACATCACTTAAATTGAAGAATGGGGATGGGCTCCAAGACTATAAAAGGAGCCTATGCCTCTAGTTTCAAGTCGTCCCAGTTAGAAACACTTTAAGCTTAGTGTGCTTGAAGAATGAGGATGGACTCCAAGACTATAAAAAGGAGCCTATGCCTCTAGTATCAAGTCGTCCCAGTTAGAAACACTTTAAGCTTAGTATGTTATCTCTAATTAAATTCCTTTTGTATTCTTTAGTTTGAGAGTGGTAAAAAGGTGTGAGTAGTCAAAATTTTGAGAGAGTGCTATTGTAATTGGGGTCCGGAGAGAGAATTATTCTATGTGATTGTAACAATTTTCGCATAGTGGATTCTTTTTGGTTCGTGTTTCCAATTTTTACTTCTTTCTTTTAATTTCTCAGTTATTTTTTTGCTTTTTCCTTGTGGTAGAAGTGGGAGGTTTTTTTCTAACAGGATTATAGTACTGGGAATCAAATAGTTCGAATTGGGCTATTTGGGAGAGATTTGTAGCCTAAGCTTAAAGGTATTTTGTAATCTCCATCATAGTAAAACCTTCAATTGCAAAAGACAAGATGTAGTCTAGAGTTTGGGGCAAACCAATATATTTTATTGATGTCATTCTTTTTTTCTCTTATTTTTATTATTTGTTATTTTATGAGCGGTTACTTATTTGACTCTAACCTGTGAAGTGGGAGTTTGAGATATAATTTAGTTTAATTAACAAGTATTTATATCTCACATAGATTCATAACAAGTAGTTATTAGAGCTATTTGGTTAATGAATCATGGGATCATCAGAGTCGAAATGTTTCGAGAGAATCATAAAATTTGATGAAGAAAATTTTGGGTATTGGAAGATGCAGGTTAAGGATTTCTTAACTTACAAGAAAATGTATGTGACATAGGAGAGACTCAAAGGGGTGTTAGATGAAGATTGAGAGACCTTAAATGAAGAAGCAGTAGTAATCATCAGAATGTGTCTGTCGATGAATATTGCCAATCTTGTAGCCAATAGGTATGAGAAACTATCTTTAATATTAATACCTATCTCCTTAAGAAACATTTCAATATGCAAATGGCTGTAAATGTTTATGTTAATTCCTATATTAATGAGATTACCACTTTGATTAATTAGTTGAAGTTTTTTCAGATAGAGTTTGCTTATGAAGTGTATGTCATTTAGTTGTTAATGTATTTACCTAATAGTTAGGAAGTAATGAAGACAGCAGTGTCTAATTCGATTTGGGATAACACTTCGAAGTTTTTAGGTGTAATTTAGCTATAGTTGAGGAAATTCGTAAGAAGAACAATAGTAAAGAATTTGTTGTAGGTTCAACTTTAATTGTGACTAGGGGTAAAAACAAGATAAATTATGAAAATGATAAACCGAGTAGCAGTAGGAAAAAGTGGAGTAATAGAAATAAGGAGATAGAGTGTTTTTATTATTGCAAGAAGAGTCACTTCAAAAGTTAGTGTAGAAAATTAGAAGAGGATCAGAAAATAAAATAGGAAGTAAGTATGGTTGAAATTGATGATGCATGTGTCTGTTTTGAGGGTAACATGAAAAATAGTAGCCACTCATCTGAATGGACAATTGATAGTGTAGCTTTCGTATACATAGCTTTAGATTTGAGTTTGTTCACATCTTTCACATAAGGACATCATGGGGAATGGTAAAGATTCCAAGACCGTTTGAATGATGAAGATTACAGTTGTGAGTTTGGTAACATAAGGACATCATGGGGAATGGTAACAGGAAAAATAGTAGCCACTCATCTCTACTGGCAAGTTGAATGATGAAGATTACAATTGTGAGTTTGGTAGTCGCGTAGTGTAAACTCAAGTTAGGATCCCAGGAAGTGGTAGTTGGCCACAAAGATTTCACACTATACAATTGTCTGTTTAATGTTCCCAAAAGATCAGAGAGATAAAGGTACAGTTGAGTCAGCAACAATGATAGCTAGCTTCAATCAATTAGATCAAGGTCCATCAGTTCCGAAACAATTGGAAAGTCTGAGAGAAAGTTGACAGCTATATAACAAACAACCAGTTGTCAGACATTTGAATGGATTGATGATGTCGCCTAGGTGAGTAAGGGCACCAAAGTGGAAGGCCAAGACGGTTGTTAATAATGGTCCAAGAAAAATCAAAATGCCAAAAAAAATTACTTAAACTGACGGAAATCGCTCATCCGTTTGGGTTGAAACCAGTCGGCTTTGTGGTTTCGAGTTGAAAATATATAAACCCAAAATTTTTTTGTTGGATTTGGGTTAAGCAAAAAAAAAAAAAAAAAAGAAAGAAAAGAAAAGAAAAACCGAACTGGTAGATAAAATATATATAATATTGTAGACATTTGTTTAAAAAATGTCATTTGGTTAGATTAGTGAACGCCTATATCCAAGCCATTTGCAAAATGTATCTTCTTCAGGAACATGAGTTCAAAATTGAAGAAGATGCTAGTCGTTACTACTTAGCTGAAGTGCGAGTACGTGATTTCCTTACCTAGCTTGCTCATACCTTGAAGCAAGTACAAATGAGCTATAGTTATTTTTTTATGAGTTCCTATTTTTGTTACTTTCTTGATTTTGCAGGATTTTGAGCCTTGGAGTTCACCAAGAATACTGGAGATTGAAAAGCACTTGAAAACTTCTTTAATTGCTCCTAATTTAGGATCATTAATGCTAATTTGTGCGGTTTAATGAGTTTAATTTAGTGAATCTTAGGAAACTGAGTTATATGAACAAGTTGTGAAGAATTTTGGCATAAAATGGTACAAAATCCCAAATTGAAGGACTTTAGGGTCAATTATATAAAAAGGAGGAGAAAAGAGGCCAAAATTCAGGAGAGGATGGCGTTGAGGTGTTGCATATGTTGCTATTGATCCTGATGGATTTTCAAGTTATAACCAGATCGTTATTGCTCCTGAGGACCAGAAAAAAACAATGTCCATATGCCCTTGTGGGACATTTATTTTTAGTAGAATGTCGTTCAAGTTGTGCAATGCACCTGCGACGTTCCAATAGTGAATGATGGCTATCTTTTACGGTCTCGCGAAGGATATTTTGGAGATTTTTATGAATGACTTCTCAATTTTTGTTCATCTCTCGATTCTTGTTTATCTAACCTTTCACTAGTTTTGCAGAGGTGCCAAGATACCAACGTTGTCGTGAATTGGGAGAAATGTCATTTCATGGTCAAGGAAGTTATAGTATTAGGCCACAAGGTCATGTCAAAGAAAGAATTGGAGGTGGACAAGGCAAAGATCTTTGCTATACAGCAACTGCACCCACTATTAAATATGAAGGGAGTTAGAAGCTTCTTAGAGACGTTGGGCTTTATAGGAGATTTATAAAAGATTTTTCAAAAATAGCAAAACCCTTATGCAGTTTGTTAGAAAAAGAGTTTGAGTTTATTTTTGAAGCATGTCTGTTAGCATTTAACATGTTGAAAGAGAAACTGCTTTTTGCACCCGTTATTGTTACACCTGATTGGAGTCAGTCTTTTGAGGTTATGTGTGATACGAGTGAATTCACTATAGTAACTTTCTTAGGCAAACTCAGAGATAAATTGTTTAGGGTAATTTATTATGCAAATAGAACTTTTGATAATGCTCAAAATAGTTACACTACTACATATAAAGAGTTACTTGGTGTTTTGTTTGAATTTGATAAATTTAGACCTTATTTACTTAGTTCTAAGATAGTAATCCATACTAATGACATAGCTTTGAAGTTTTTATTGAAGAAAAAAGATGTGAAGCCCAGACTAATTAGATAGGTTTCTTTTATTGTAGGAATTTGATTTGACAGTTAAGAATAGGAAGAGGTGTGAGAATGTGGTAGTAAACCACCTTGTTCAGGATAGAGAGTGGGAGTAGTAAGCAAATCACTCTCATAACAGAGGATTTTACCGATGAACATCTTAATCAAATAGAAGAAAAACTACTATGGTTTACTGATTGTGTGAACTGTTAGAAAGTTGTGTTGGCAATGTTTGTTAAAGTATAAAGGATGTCTTGTGATATGTCTCTGCATTCATTGTGTTTGTCGAAGTGATGTTTTCTGGGAATGTTGTTTCTACAAAATTCTTTCCTTGTTGGAAAAAACTTGTTTGCAATATTTTTGCAGATCTTTTGCCTTTTCTGTGCACGACTATTTTTGGAAGGTAGAGCTGCTTTCGGTTGTTGTTCGCTGTGCATATTTAAAGCCTTGCTCTGTGTTTGTTAGGGTTGGCCGTTTCAACAAAGGATTGTGAATTGTGTCTTGTGTTTTTCACAAGTGTGTTGTCATTCTCTTAGGCAGAGAAGTTCATATTACTGAATGTGTCGAAAATTTACTTCAAGCAGAGTGTATGCTTCATCGATAGTGCTTCTACAAAGTGATTAACAAGTTTAGGGGGAGCCTAAGCTATACAGTGAAGTGGTCTTCACACAAAAGGGAAAGACAAAGATCTACTGAGAGAGAGTCTCACAGCTTAAGGGAACTTAAGTCTCTGAGAAAGAGTATCGATCTTAGGGGGAGCCTAAGGTGTCTCTTCACTAATATCATGCTTAGGGGGAGCCTAAGTAACGGAGAGAAGGAGTCTCACACTAGAAAGAGCCTAGATGTAAGGTTGTGTGATTAAGCTTTACGAGAGTCGCTGTAATCAAGTTGTAGTTACAGATAAGTACTGCGTTGTCATTTATATTAATGAATTTGTATTTCCTAGGCACACTGCTCCCCAGATGTAGGTGTTTATCACCGAACTGAGTTACCAATCTCTAGTGTACTCTATTTGTTATTTTTGTTTGTTTGTTTAATGTTTTGTGAATTTCTATAACATTTCTCATAACATTGTTAATCATGCGGTAGAGGTACCTCAGTACGTTTTTTTTTCATGAACTATCTGTCAAGTGGAGTGTTGCCACCTGATTCAACTTTCAGCAGAGGAAGCATTTCCTACATTAGGTAAAATCATTTCTTTAGGATGACCTTTTGTCATTCGTTCTCTTATGGTGGCCAGTTTGGCTCACCCGTACGCAACAAAAGTATTACAATATGGATTTATTTTCCTTTTTTTGTTTAAAGATTATTATAACTATATGTTAGGACTTGTGATAGGTCTCAGTGTACTTGCAATATATCTACACTAAATGAAGTTTCCTTTAATGCCTATTTTAGAGGGTATTGACTTTATGGGTTCTTTTCCTCTGTCTGAGGAGTATTTATACATATTATTTGTTGTAGATTATGTCTCTAAGTGGGTAGAGGCAATTGCCTCTAGAACGAATGTGAAGGGAATTAAATCCCGGCAGAAGCGTGTGATCGCTTTCTTTGATTTCTTGAAAGAATTAAAAATACAAATACACAAGAAAATATTCAGAACATACCTTTGCTGATCCACAAATGCAGCAAAAACTTTCTCCTCCAACCGACAGTCTTCTCCTTATAGTCTTCCTTTTCTACGAGATCTTCCTTGCTATGACTCTAGCAAGGATCTGGCTTGTGGGAACCGCTCTTGGAAGATGAGAGAGAATAGGGAAGAAGAATTTTTAGAGAACCCTTCTCTAAAATTGGGATAAATTTTCTTGGGAGAGAAATTTTCTTGGGAAGATAATTAATTAACTTAATTAAAATTAATTAAATCTAAATTTAATTACTATATTAAATATCAGGAAATTTTTAAAAATAGAAAAATAAGAGAAACTATTTACACAAAATAACAAAATTTTTAGATAGTTGTGATAGACGCTGATAGAAGTCTATCAAGGTCTACCAGTGATAGAAATGATAGAAGTCTATCACTAATAGATGCTGATAAAAGTCTATCAATATCTATCATTTTTTTTTGCTATTTTCTGTAAATAGTTTGACATTTTTTCTATCTTTGAAAATTTTCCTTGAATATCTTATATTAAATTTCATGTATATTTGAATCATATTCTAATATACATATCTCTCATAACCTATAATATTAATATGGATCCCAATTCATATTAATTTTAAACTATAGTTTAAATATAAATCCAATTCATATTAAGATAATAATTTGAATTATTCAAATATTAATTCTCTCGTATTATTTAGTTCAATTTTGAATCTTATTCAAAATTAATTTTATATTATAATGTATCTATATACATTATATTAATTGTATCATATATAATTAATTCCCTTAAAATAATTTGAACCCTTCAAACTTCTACTTTAAAATCCTTGTTTTAATCCGTTCGTGAGTTAGTAGAGGGATTTAATGGACCTACAGTTATAAGCTCCAATGATACATGATTAATTAATTAAACTCTTTAATTAAATTAATCATCGTTCATTAACTATGTGGCACTCTACTAAAGGCTTATAGTTGCACTCTTATGAACTGCAGTATATTCTTGTGTCCATTAATATGACCATATTATGTAAGTCATTTCTTCACAGGTTGCTCGTAATTACAGCTGGGTCAAATTACCATTTTACCCCTCTAATTACATCTTGTACCTTAAGTACCACTGATCTCCTAATGAACAATTCTGTTTATGGTCTAACCATAAACAAAGTCCCTCTCGGGCTAGTGAGAGGGTAAGGCCTCATTGTTCAAGTCCTAGAGTCAGCACTTAAGGGAAAAAGCTATCTACTTTTCCTAAAGTCAGGAAGGAGTGAATTTTATCTTTTGAAGCTATGTTCCCAACTCCTCACTCGGTGTCTTCCCCAAAATGGCAGGCATATTGAGTCGGTAGCTAAGATCACTCTCACCCATACAAATCAAAGGATGACCTTCATGAACAGGAGTTCATAACTCACTCAGGATTGAGATCGAATTACATGGTTATTGTTTGAAACATAAATCTCTTCAATTAACAATGTTACAAAGAGAGATCAAATTTTGTTGTCCGGTCTTATACAGACTCACTATATAAGATACCCTCACTTACATGTCATTACATGAACGATTTGGTTCAAACCCTTTGTAGCATTTACAAAGTGGGTCGTTATCTATAGTGTTATCATGATAAGGTATCCAATCTTATCCATATACTATAGACCTTTTAGGTTATTCCTTGAACACGATCAACTTGTATGTCAACCACATACTATTCAAATTACAATAAATAACCTTGGATCTTAGTTTATTGGATTTTAAGTTATGCAAATAAATAGATAAAATAAATAATACTTTATTTATTCAACAATTTGTTTACAAATTTATAGACTATGAGATTTAGGATATAAATGTCAACATTTTGGAGATATGATATAAATAGGATTACTTCATATGGGATTGATAGGTGTAATTTTTTGAATTGTTCATATGAGGATTGATTGTAGTTTTGGAAATGTGTTCTTACAGGGTTGATGGTATAATTTTGAAATAGTTCATATGGAGTTGACTATAAGATAGCACTGTAAAAGTGCTATCTAACTCCACTTAATTCGAGTTCGTTACTTGGTTTTACCTGCTTATAAGATCATTTTGTAGGCTTTGAGCAATTGAGAGGTAGAACCGAGCGTTAAAGCTGAAATAAAGCCAAAACAGGCCAAAACGGAGCTAAATTGCATCAACTAGGAGAGAAAGGGTCAAAATGACCATTTTGCTCCTAAAGTCATGGTGCAACGACGCAGCCTAGGTGCTAGCACGACACTTTTTTCCAGAGAATGAAACTTTGATGAAATTATATAGTTGCATGGTGCAGCGGCACATCCTAGGTGTGGCGCAGCCTAAGTGCTAGCGTGACTTAGGATAAACAGGTTTCATGCTTCATATTTAAGATAAGTGTTCTATTATATAGTTGCATGATTAATTAAGCATGCTCATGCATCCTTTTAATACAAATGTTATATTATTTTGTATGCATGTTTATTGTTTTCATTAGTATTAGTATAAGAGTTATATTAATTAATGAAAATGCATGATCATGGGTCATATTAAATATAAATGTTATATTTAAAGTTTAGGTTATTTCATAAAGTATGTATATGCATGATTATACTATATAGTTTGCATGATTATAATATAAGTGTTATATTATATATTTTAATGTATGATTAAAAGCATGTTTACTATATAGTTCTTTCATTAACATTAATATAAGAGTTATATTATGCATGTGAATGAATTTTTTATATGCATGTTATATATGGTTTTATTAATTAATTTATAATTGTTATATTTAGTTAATAATATCGTGAGATGCATATCATAAAATTGCATGCTAGCCTAATGTGATTAAGATGAGGTTAATTATTTTTTTAAATGGTTTAAAATTTGATTAATTAATCTTCTTTTTTTTTTATTTATAATGAGATTAGATTTAAAATAAATCTTTTATCTTATTTTAATAGGAGTAAAATGAGAAAATAAAAGATTAAATTTATAAAATACTTGCCTATAAGGGACCTTTGTCTAAGGAAGGTTCTGTCTAGGATTGAGGTATTTAAGGTGATGGAAACGGAACACCCCTACTTGGAAACTGACCTGGAAGATAATTAGTCAAATATTTTATAAGCATGCAATAGATTATTAGAATTTATTAAAGTGTTTAATAAATAATAATCATACACTGTTAAACTATCCAATATAAGAATTATATTTGGCAAATTTAACAACACTTAGATAAATCTTTTAGTCTAATTTACCTAAGTAATGAACCCTCACTTACAAAACACTCAGTGCGAGGAAAAAGATATATATGATATGTCATTTTCTTTTCACGTTCTCAGTTAAAGTTCACACTGTGAGATCTATGCTTGGCCTCGTGGCACCTCGATTTGTGTCCCCCCTATTGAAGGTGTTTGCATAGGTCAATATCAAGGTGAATGGAGAAAGTATTTATAGTAAATGGGAGAGGGACGTGTGTCAACACATCCCACGGTCTCCTTCATTGGTTTGCAAGATAAGTTTCATGCTCGGCCTCGTGGCACCTTTGATTTCTGTCCCCCTCCAAATGTTGTTTGCATGAAATTTATCTCAAACTCTAGGAATAGATAGGATCGCTTTAGTTTTTGCCCTAATCAGTTTTTCCCTTCGGTTGGCTCATTGGGGCAGAACTTTAGGGTCTAAAATGAAGGGTCACACTTACAAGAAATTGTTTAACAAGTTAATCATTTCTTGACCAAACTTATGGTAACTAAATATTGTAGGAATAAGAGTTATTTTGGTGTAATATTTGGTTGAGAATGTCTCAATCCAGTGGAGGAGTAATTAACTGCCCTACGATGACTTTTATTCTAAATCACTAGAGTATCATAGGAATATAACTTTTGAATTAATATGAATAAGATTCATATTAAATCTATGGGTTCTTTTTTAATTTCTATACTGAATTAGAATGGATAATAGATTGCATATAGTCAAGTAACATGTTTTATATATTTCAAAGTTATGTCTTTTTCTCTTAGGAGTTTTATTTTTTTACCGATATAAGTCAATAGATTTGATAAATACGTTACTTGGAATAATTGTTATTTAACACATAGTGGCAGTGCAAATTTTATATTTGTCTTTATTAGGGGAAATGTTCTCAAAGGGGTTGCCCATTCATGAGGTGTTCATCAATTAAGTTTTTGAAGTGATAGCTTACTTATATTATCTCGATAACATATGACGTATCTAGATTATAAGATAAAATTATGACAAAAGCATATTATATGTTGGAGTCAAGAAAAGCTAAATGACCTCAAAAGTTAAGTGAGTCCAACAAAGTTTATGTGACTAAAGCCAATACGGAAAAATGTTTCTAAATTAGCTTGGGATCTCACACCATGAGAAATTTTAGAAATATCTCATGGTGAAGAAAAATAAGAATAAAGTAAATTTGATTTATTGAGTTCATGGTAGGAATAAAGATTCACACCTTGATAGTTGAATAAGAATTCACTATAAAAAAACTTTCTTCATTACAATTAAATTGTGCTTCTTAGCAAATACTTAAATTAGTAGAATAGTTCTACTAGTTGGCAACATAATGCTCATTTCAGTTAAAGTAGTAGGAGACATTAAAATGTTGTTTATTTATGCTGAAGATGGTGTTTTTATCACCATAAGAGAAATTCAATTTCTTCAAACTTTATTACTAAATAATCCTTAGAGTATGAATGGTTTTAGTGATAAAGTATATTTTCAAAAGTTGTTTGGAAATATGTTTAGCTTTAAAAAGTTACACATCTGAATACTAAATTGAGAGTGAGTAAGGATTAATGAATCCAGAAAGAAAGACAAATTCTTTTCTCCTAAAAGGATACTTGTCTTTGGCAGTTAAATGACAGTTACAGGTAATTCTCTAAGAATTAGAGTTAAAATTACTATTACTTGTCAAAAGTCTTGCTTTTCATGCAAGAGTGTCATTGAACCTTATTAGATAAGGATATTTGGTCAAAGAATTCGTTTGACTTACATAGATTTGACCCAAGTGGTTTAGTGGATAAAAGAGTAAGTTTGACATCGTAAATATCTCATTAATATGATTGATGAGTATTTATGAATGAAAGTATCTTAAGATAATGCAACTTAAAGTTTTATTTTCCTTTGAAATGTTATAAAGAAATTAGACTAAAGTTTAAGTCATTTAGGAAAGTCTATTATGACATTATGATCAGATCATAATGATTAGTACAAGAATTAAATGTACCATGCCTAATTGATAGAGATGAGATAAGATCTCAACTTCAAGCATAAGGTACAATTTAGATGAAATTATGCTGAGATAGGAGAAATGTGATTTTGTTAAACTTAGTACATGTTAAGTACTTTGTTAAACATAATCTTGATTTTGAAAATTACACTGATGCCATACTCCACTTAGGACATGCAATAGAGATTACAATTTTTTTAACATTAATTCCTCCAAAAATGTATGAGAAACAATTTTGGAATATGAAAAGGTTACAAAACTGGTTTATGACATTTCAGTATTTGGGTAAGTTGAGATACTTGTATCGAAACGAACCTTTAACAAATACACCTTGTGAAACAATGTTCGAAAATACACCTAAATGTAGGTAGTCCTTGAAGAGCTATAAAATGACCTTTTGTACAGTCCATATAAAATGTATTTGTGTGACAAATATTGACTTTTATTAGGAATGTTAAATGAAAGGCTACAGACATGTAAAAAGGTTAAGTAATGTTGATAAACTAGTTCCAAGTAAAACCACTTAATAGTTAACAAGAGTTATTAACCATTTCTTTCCGTCTAGAAGTCAAATTCTATTTGTCAACTAGATGAGTCTTCATTGTAGTGGGAGAGTTATAAGATAACTTAACCTTCAAAGGCTTACTTGAAGTCTATGTTGTCATATTAGATGACAAGATGAAAACATATAAACCTCTAAAGTAGTGGGAGAGTTATGAGATGACTCAACCTCTGCTATGGCTTATTGGAAGTCAAAGTTTTCGTACTGGATGACAAGAATGAAGGGTGTTGACAAAAGAAATTATATGAAAATCATAAACTTGAGATAAAGTGTTTGTACTTAATCTCAGTCTGTTTTTGTAGATTTTTTTGATGGGATAAAACCTAGAGGATATGAATGGATCTACAAAAATGACTTGAAGTGTAGAACTTGGGGATAGAGATCTTCAAAGTTGGGCTCTTGGTGTAAGGTGAAAACCATCATTGGAATTGGTAGTGAAAATAGACTATTAGTCAATTTTCTCACTAGTTATAATAATGGAATCTTTATGCATTATTTGATTCATTGTTGCATATGCAATATGTCAAAATGAATTAATTCGTTTATGAAAGAAGTTCAATGCATCTACACAAGTTCAAGGAAATTTTCAAAAATTGAATTGCAAAAGGTTTGCAATATTGTGATGTTCATTTGAGAAATGAATTTCACAATTAGGATCTTTGAGAATAAGGGTTTGATATAGTATCATAACCCATGACTTTGAAGGATGACAATGTTCTTGTACAAACAAGAAAATGAAAAGTGAGATATTTATTTTTTTATATTGATATTTACTCATTATGAATGAAAAGTAAAAATCAACATGAAATTTTGACTATTTAACCAATTTAAAATAGTTGATTTGAAAATGATTTTGTATATTAATTGTCCATCCAGAGACAATGCGGACATGATGTTATATTTTTCTCATGCATCTTACATTTACAAGTTGTTGTTTAATATTCGATGCAATAGCTTCAGATAGATTGGTCATGTATAAATCTACATTGAAGTTTATATGTCTAAGGGAAAAGTTTCCTAAGACACATCAACTGTTGATGGGATGTAATGCTTATATGAGACTTAATTAACATTTAATATATAATTGGTACTTATATCGGTTAGATCGATGGTGTGACCATTGAGTTTGAAAATTAAACTTATATGAGATGCTTGTGTATAAAGTTTAAGATTTGATCTTACAAGATACATTGTCTCATACATGATTTTAAAAAATCTACGTTTTATCCTAAATGGTGCAATTGACTTAAAAGGCAATATTTCTGCTTGTGAAGCAATAATTTACATAGTCTTGGTATATCCTTTAATATCTAATTTTTTTTTCAAATATGAATTAGTCTATCCACTTTATGAGATAATGTGGTGCACGGACTAAGTTTTAGGATATTAGTTAACACCGAGTTGTAGGAATAAAATAGAAAAAAGAGACATCGTGGTGGTGACCAGATGGTTCTTATTAACATAACAATTTGAATTATATATAAAGGATTCTCTAGGCTAAAGTGTGTGAGGATCTTCTAGAATGTCTAGGACTACGAGACATGTTTCTAGTGTGCTAGGAAAAGTGGGAGAGCATGTTGGGTATAAAGTATGCCTTAGGAAGCATGTCTCATTGGCTTGTGTCTCATCGGCTTTAGTGCAAGTGGGAGATTGTTGGGATGTATGCCCTAAAGCCTCGTAGTTATATGTTATTTGAAATAATAGTTGATTATTTAATATATGCAATAATCTAGTAAAGAAAGATCCAATGTTATTTTATGTAACTTAAACATGTATGTGGTTGACATACAAGTGGATTATGTTTAAGCAATAACCTAAATGATTTGTAGTATATGAATAAGTGTCCGAGTAGGGAGTTGGGAACATAGCTACACAAGATGGAATTCACTCCTTCCCGTCTTTAGGGTAAGTAGAGGAATTGCTCCCTTAAGTGCTGACTCCAGGTCTTGAATAATGGGGTCCCTTCCTCTCATGGGTCCGAGATGGTTTTGTTTATGGTTGGACCATAACCAAGTTGTTCATTAAAGGATCAGTGGGACTTAAGAAGTTAGATGTAATTACGGGGGTAAAATGATAATTTGAGCCAACTATAATTACGAGCGATCCGTGAAGGGTCGACTTTCAGTTGATTGGTTATATCCATGGACACAGAAATATATCTATAGTGCGAAGAGTGCAGTTGTAAGTCTTTAGTGGAGTGACCTACAATTAATAAATATTGATTAATTTAATTAAAGAGTTTAATTAATTAATCTCATATCATTGGAGCTTTTAATCTATAGGTCCAAAAGGTCCCCTTGCTAGCTTATTAAGGTTTTTGATAAGAATAAATTATTTTGGATTAATTTGAATTGTTCGAATTACATAAGGAAATTAATTGTATGTGATACAATTAATGTAATGTATGCAGATATATTATATAAAGTATATTATGAATGAAATTCAAAATTATACTTTATATTATGAGAGAAAAATATTTGAATAAGATTCAAATATCAATTATATGAATGTGATCCATATAAAAACTATAGGTTAAAGTTAATATGATATTAATTCATATTAAAACTTTAGGTTATGTGAGAGAATGTTATTTGAATATGATTGAAATTAGATTAAATATATGATATTTAATTCATTAATTCATTCATTGTTAATTAATCAATTAATTAATTTTATTTAATTATATATATTAAATATGATTAAATATATTTTAATTAAATTAATAATATTAAATATGATTTAATAATTATTAAATTAATAAATTAGGAAATCACGTTGGTGACTTTTTTCTCTCACATATACAGCAATTGCAGAGAACTAAAAGATGTGGAAGAAAAGTTTTTCTCAGCAATTCTCTAAGTCTCAAGAACTCCCTCTCAATTTCTTCTTCCTGTTGCCAAAAGAAACAAAGAGCCCACAACTCCTTTATTGATTCTTCCCTGGAGAATAGCAAGGAAGATGTTTTTGGTAGTGTCCTTGTTCGTGAGGACAAAGGAGTTGCTGAATCAAAGTTATTACGAAGAATTTGAGAAGATTGAAGAATATCTTCAAAGGTAACTTCTTCTCCTTGAAATTTCTTCTAAAATCATGCTTAATTAGGAATATATGTTTATCCTATTTTTTTTTATTATTTCTTTGTTTTCATGATTTTCAAAATAAATTTCGAAAGCACACGCGCTTCCGCTGAGGAATTCGATTCCTTCACTCCTCGGTTACACTCGGGCCTTAAACCGGTTGATTGAGAAACTGTAGTGCTCCCTGTGTTTGACCTGGCCTTCCCACTACTACGGTTTTGGTGAGTATGGTACAATTATTTAGTCCGAAATTAGGCGACGAATTCCGCCCGACCAAATTGGCGCCGTTGTTGGGGAGCCAAGAAATTTCTCGCTTGAAAGGTTTACAGTTTCTTTTTTGTTCTTAAATTTTTCTTTCTATTGATGACCTGATACTCCTAGGATAGAAATTCTTTGTTATAGTTTGTAGATCTTGGTAGGGAGGAAAAGAGACGAAGCAGAGAAGTTTGAGAACAAAGAGATCTAGAAGAAAAAATTTGTGCATATGGCACAATTGAAGAAGAATTTTTAGAAGAAGAAGAAAAATTAGAAACAATGGCGCAGCCTGCTAAGCGCACATTGAGGGACCTCTCAGCCCCATACCTGACCCAACAACCCCTCTGCATTACCTATCCAGAGACAACAGGTAATTTTGAGCTTAAAACTGTTCTCATCCATTTACTCCCTTCTTTTTTTGGTCGTGCAGGTGAGGACCCTCACAAGCACCTGAAAGAGTTCCATATCGTGTGCGATAACATGCCCCCCACAATGTGACGGAGGAGCAGATGAACCTACGAGCCTTCCCATTCTCAGTCAAGGATGACGCGAAGGATTGGCTTTATTTTCTTCCATTAGGGAGTGTCACCACCTGGCCTGACCTAAAGAAGAAGTTCCTGGAGAAATTCTTCCCAACCTCATGAGCTTTCAGGATCAGAAAGGAAATATACAGCATCTTGCAGGATCTAGGGCAGTCTCTCTATGAGTATTTGAAAAGATTCAAGCGCCTCTGCGCTAGGTACCCAAACCACTAGATTTCAGACCACCTCTTCATCCATTATTTCTTTGAAGGGATGCTGCAACAAGATAAGAACAACATAGATGTAGCTGCAGGAGGTGTTTTAGTCAATAAGACCTATACTGAGGCTAAGGCCCTGATTTCCATGATGGCTAAGAACACCCAACAATTCATTATGCGAGATCGTATCACTCAGCTAGCCACATCTACACAAGAGGTAAATGAATTAAGAGCTGAACTTTCTGAATACTCTTATGAAACGGTTTTCGCTACTAGGGAGCCTGTTACTGAGGTGAACTATGCTGGAAATTAGCAAGGTGGGAGGTCGTATAGTAATAACTGGTGGGGCGATTATGGGAACCAGGGTGCAAGTAACTCTAGCATGCCCTTGGAGGATATGGTCAAAAGTCTAGCAGAATCCACCATTCAGATCTAAAAGAGTCAGGACCTGTTCCAACAGACCAATACCTCCCACACGTCCAGCATGGCTTCCTAGATCTCCCAACTTGTTGCTGCTATTTGTAGGCTTGAGACCTAGTCCCAGCAAGTGAAGCGCCCTCCCAGCCAGAGCATAACATGCGTAACGTCAGTGCCATATCCGCTTTAGAGTGCATCGAGACCTTGACCACACCCGTTGATGATCCAACAAGACCTATGGATGTTGATGATTCTGAGGATGCTAAGAAAAAGATGATTAGTTAACCACGAAGAAGAGGGGTAAGTTTTGATCCGCCTTTGAATTTAAGTGCTTATAAACCTGTGGCTCCCTTCCCTAACAGGTTAATTGTTGCTAAAGAAGTAGAATGAAAGGAAGATGAACTTTGTTTGGAATCTTCTGGTGATAAAAGCCTTAGTGGAAAGGGCAAAAAGGTTTTGATTGAGGTTCCTACAAAGGAAAAGAAGGAAGAGAGTGGGCAACAATATGTAGCAGCTCACCCAGGTAATTTGTCTGTTAAACATGATGACCCAGGAACCACTAATCCTATTTGTTCAAGCTCTACTATTTTGTAGGATAGTGGCCAACCTCCTAAGTTGGGGGTGTTGGATAGTGGCCATGCTTCCCACGATGAATATAGTTGAGAGAACCAAGTGGGATCGAGCATAACGACCTTAAACAATTGCGCTACCTAGAGGCAACCAGGATTTACTGCTTTCTTAGTATAGATTTCCTTTCTGTTTATTTTCTTTTTATTAAGCTTAATTCTTTCTATAATTTTTTATCCTTAGGTTTTTGTTATCTTAGAGAAGGTGAGAGAAGATTATTATTTTGAGCCATATATCACTGTCATCCTAGTGCTAAAATTGAGGGAAGAATTGTGTTTCCCTTTTATTTTGTCCTTTTTTTTTTATTTATCACATTGGAGATAATGTTAGATTTTATGTTGGAGGTGGGGGATGTCTGTGTTCTGGCCGGAGCCCTTGAGCACTGAGCTCTGGCTATGTATGTGCTTTGATTACTTGCTTGTTCATGCTATGCTTGGTTCGTTATGATGACTAGTTGATGATGCACTCCTCAATAATTTTTCTTATATGAGATGATTTTTCTATGAATATTCATGATTTTTAGCCTTTTTAAAATCTCTTTTTACTTTTCATGCACGTTTAAGTTCTTTGTCTGGCTACTATAGGTCACACATGCTTAGAATTGTATTACTTAGCCTGTATTTTTGTTGTTACCTCGATAGGCCCTACTGACTTGATAATGTCTTGTATGATTTAACTAGAAATGTCACATGCACAAATTTGTAAAATGATTGCTTAAATTAAAAAAAAAATGAAATGCATGATCCAAAAATAAACCCTAAACTCCATTTTCCAAAACTCCCAACAATACATATGTGCTTAAAAAACAATAAAATAAAGTGCGTAGTTTATTAATATATATATATATATAGAGAGAGAGAGAGAGAGAGAATTATTGATTAAAAGAGTTTCCAAACAAAAATAATCATCATAAAAACATATTATTTATGTAAAAAAAATACTGCACTAGATACCTCTGACATATAAACTTAGCACCCCAAACACCCAAAAGATAGACTATGAACTTCATAGACATATAAACTTCACAGACATATGAACTCAACTAAGTGCGCCAAACAGCCCCAAAGAGTCAAAGTTAACTAAGAAAACTTCACTCATGGATCAAAACAACTCTCCACAAAAGAAAATAAATGGAAAAGAAATTGCAGAAACAATGGACAAGAAAAACAAGCAAGAGCTTCACACCAAAGTAAATAGAAACTATATCAAAACTCCAAAAATAGGGGTAAGAAAATTACTTGAGATTGACAAACTCCATTATAGCACCTCCTATTTCACTAAACTTCTCAATATATTAATCAAATTCTAACATTAACTGCAAAATAAATATGTCAAATGAATGTAATCCTACTTTTAAAAAAATATAATTTATTTATTAACTAAAAGTAAAAAAAGGGCTCTTTTCAAATATAGAAAAATGAGTCAAACTATTTACAAATATAGAATTCTATCGCTGATAGATCGCGATAGAATTCTATCGCTTTCTATCGCTCAGGCGATAGAATTTATTTGCTTAAGCGATAGGTCCTTCTCCCGACGGTTTTTATTCTAAACGACGTCAGCATTAACAAACATTTTTTAAATTTCAAGGCCCGATAGAATTCTATCGCAGTCTATCATTGATAGACAGTGAAATTTTTCTATATTTGTAAATAATTTGATATTTTTTCTATTTATAGTAATTTCCCAAAAAAAAAACATATTATTCATGACTTATGTGACACATCATAACTCACGTCCTTGAGAAGAAGATTTAAAATGCATAAAACTAAAATCAAACACTTTGTTCTCATCAAACAACTCTTCTAGATGTTAAGTTGTCCACATTCGATAAACCAAATAGAACCATAAAAAAACTTGTGACATTAAAGAGGGTCATGAACTGTTATATTAGGTAGACCCTTTTTTAAAACTGTAGTGCTGAAATTGATGTTGGCTTAGGGTCCCTATCTGTGGAGTTTAAGGGGACAGTTAAACAATTATTTTTCTTGGATGAATCTTCTTCCATTAATCCTTTTGCTTTCGGTGAGTTACTTCCTTTGCAGGATAATGATGAAGCGAATATTATTTTAAAGACAAATGGCAGAGAGATGCCGATCAACTCTAGGTCAGAATGATCGAGCAGAATACGGTCGAGCAATCGACCTTAAAAATTTGTGCTTTCTAGAGGCAGCCAGGCATTGAAAGTTTATTGCTTTCCTTTATTTTTAGTTTTTAGTTTAACTTCTTATTTTTCTATTTAGCTTGACTGAGAAAATTTTGTATACAGAGTAATCTTTTTTAGGATGAAGCTCAATGCAAGTTCAACCCTTTTTAACGTGCCCAAATTCAGGAGAGTCTTTCTAACCCCTTTTATTTTTTCCCTTGCTTTGATTTTTATCTTGATACATTAGGGACAATGTATGCTCTAAAAGTTGGGAGTGGTTTGGGTATTCGTTTGTTTTTTTGTTGATGCATGTTTGGCAGTCTTTGAGCATCTGAGCTCGGACTTGTGTGATTTGAATATCTGTTTGCTTAATTGTTTGTGCTTGTTATTATGATAGTTGATGATACACTCATTTAAGAGTTTTTTTGTTTGAGGTAATGTACGAAGAAAATAAGCATGCTTTCTTAACCTTCTTTTTTTTTAAAAAAAAAATATTATCTCTCATGCAAGCTTGAGTTCTTTGTATATCTTATTTGAGTCTTTTGTGCTTAGAGTAGTGTTACAATGCCTATATGTTTGTTGTCAAATCGAAAGGCCTTAGTGATATATGCTAGGTTGCCGAAAATTCAATTTAGTGATGCATGAATAAAGTTTGAACAAATCAAACTCCTTTGCTTAAAACAAAATAAATAAATAATATATTAGTGAACAAAAAATGGAGATAAAGAAGAAGGAGAGGTTTACTCCTCTTTCTTGGGAGTGCGAGTAGCTAGGGGGCGGTTAGACAACTCGCGATTTCCCTCTGTGCTAAAATGTCCATGAGAAACGAGTGGGCTTAGACACATTAAATGAATTTAGCCCATAGTTGGATGTCATTCACGTAACCCGTGTGGGCAAGCCAAAATGAAAGCAGTCTTTCTGGATAAGGTTTCCTCTCCATTTGCCTAATAAAAAAGGAAGAAAGAAAAAAAGAATAAGTAGAGGAATGAGATTGTTTAACCTTCGTAACATGTCATTGCCACTTTGAATTTAGGAAGTTTAGCCCTTGATCTCTAGGGAAAAAAAATGAATTGAGGTCGTTATAAAATCAAGCTTGCTTAGGCTTACTTATAGGAGCTTTGTACTCGTTTATGCGTGAATAGATGCAGAAAGAGTTTTTTAAAACTGCCTCAATTGATTGATTGTTTTTGGATGACGTTGTTGATTGCAAGCATAATCTACTAGACTGTTAAAACTGGAGTGATGAGCCCTTCAATTAAGTGAACTTACTATTTTTGTATAACTGATTCACCTTGCTCGGTACGATCAAGAATTAAGTTGGGGATGATTTGATAGCTACCAAAATGTGCTATTTTATTCCACTTAATTTAGGCTCGTTCTAGAATTCTGTGTGTTTATTTCCATGATTTTATAGGTCTTCAGAACTTAGAGGGTAGAATTGATCATTGGAGCAAAAATTGCCCTTGGCGCAACCCAATGGCGCTAAGGTCGGTGCTTTTTCTCGAGAGAAGGTGTAGTAAAAGGCGTTGTAGCGCCCCTTATGCTGCAACACGACGCGACTAGCTGAGGGATGTTTGAGCGTTGGCACCACGGTGCTTCGTGTTTTGATGGAGGATTTGTGCATGTGCCCGCGTTGGCACCGCTGCGCTATCTCGTAGCGCAACAACACTCACCTATTTTATATATATGTCCTTTTGCCGAATTAGGTAATGAGGGATAGGGATTGCAGCCTCTAACTCAAAATTCTCTCTATATTTTTCATTTTCAACATTTATTTACTTGTATTTTCATTTATTCAACATTAGATTTCATCTTGGCACACTATGAGCGGCTAAGGTAAATTATTTCTAGCTTAGGGTACTGAAGAAACCCATTTTACCTTGGTTATGAGACTTGATTTTTGTAGATTGATTGCTAAAATTCTATTGATTCTTGAATAATTTAACTTCAATGTTTAGGAATCATGTATGGTTTGATCACCCATTATCTTTCTTTTGTTTTGCTAGAGAAGACTGTTGTGGTTGATGCCCTAAATCTCGTGGTCTTTTATTTTGTAAACTTGTATTGTACAAACCAAATTATTTATTTAATAAAATAATTGCTATTTTCTTTGACATTTAGTTGCATTAACCCAAAAACAAATAAACTAAGATCCTAGGTTATTAGTAGTAACTTAAACACGTATGTAGAGATATACAAGTGGATCGTGTTTAAGTGATAACCTAAACGATCTGTAGTATATGGATAAGGTTGGGTACCTTATCCTGGTAGCACTATGGATACGACCCACTTTGTAATTTGTTACACGTGTTGTAAAGTGTCACAAACGTTTAGATCCTAAATGTTCATGTGGAGACATGTGAGTGTTGCTATCCTATATATGTGAGACACATATAAGACCGGAACGCGAAATGATTATTCTCCCGTATTAACACCGTTACTTAATGAGACTTACATTTCACTAGGATGATCATAGGTGACTCGACCTTAATCCTGAGTCAGTTGTGAACTCCTATTTGTGAGGGCAATCCTTTGATTTGTATGGGTGAGAGTGGCTAGGTTCGCCGACTCAATAAGCCTACCACTTTGAGGATTTGTCCGAGCAGGCATCTGGGAACTTAACTGTACAATAAGAAATTCACGTCCTATGAATTGCTCCCTTAAGAGCTGATGCCGGATCTTGAACAATGAGGCGCTTCACCCTCTCACTGGCTAGAGAGGGGTCTAGCTCATAGTTGGACTATGACTAAATTGTTCATTAAAGGGATCAGTGGTACTTACAAAGTTAGAGGTAATACAGGGGTAAAATGATAATTTGACCCAGCTGTTGTTACGAGCAATTTGTGAAGGGTCGACTCACTGTTGATTGATCATATCCGTGGACATAGAAATATATCTACAGTAAGAAGAGATCAGGTGTCAGTTTTTAGTGGAATGACCGACAGTTAATGAATGTTGATTAATTTAATTAAAGAGCTTAATTAATTAATCTCATACCATTGGAGCTTCAAACTGATAGGTCCATTAGGTCCACTTGCTAGCTCATATAGGTTAAGATGACAGTCAGCTGCCTTCGTTTAATTTGAATCGTTCAAATTAATTTAAGGGGAATTAATTGTATGAGATACAATTAAATAATGTATACTGATACATTATAATATAAAGTTGATCTTTATATGAAATGTAAAAATTAAACTTTATAATATACATGAGAGAAGTATTTGAATAAGATTCAAATATTAAATATTATATGAATGAGATTCATATAAAACTATAGGTTAAAAATAATGTGAATATGATTCATATTAAACTATAGGTTATGTGAGAGAAATTGGTTAAGTAGTAACTAATTATTATTATATATTAAATGATATTTAATATACATATAATTTAATTTAATTTATATTATTAATTTATTTAAATTAAATTAAAAAAATAATAACTCCCATTTGGGAGTTATTATCAACATGGTGTGGAGGTTTTTTCTCCATAATTCCTCCCCACTAGCTCTCTCCATAGTTCCTCTCTAATGAAGAAGATAACTTCTTCTTCCTCCCTTTAAATAGAGAAATGGAGACCACTCTCCATGGATTTGATAACCTTGAAAATAGTGAGTGCTCTTTAGTGGTAGTATCCTTATCCATTTGTAGAAGGACTTTGTGAAGAAGATTCATCAAGGGTAAGAAACTTCTTCTTCCTTTAAGTTTTCTCTTCTTTAAATTGCATGCTAGTTTATTATGTTTTATTCTTTTTTTTTTTTCTCTGTTTCTTTAAGTTTCATAATTGAGTAATTGAAACCATAATGCGATAAATCTCTCCGCTGGGAATTCAATTCCTTCAAAGACTGCATCTATGTGTGTTGTTCTCAATAGGTCATAGGTTAGGGCATGCTTATATGTAAATTTTAAGTTGTTTAGGACAATTCTTTTGCAACATTGCATGGCTCATCGTTCAAGAATCGAATCAATTAGTAACTTAGGTTATCCGGGTTATCAATTAACTTGGCTAGAATACCTAGGCTTAATGCGGGTGTTTAATTGATATGGACGCTATCGAACCCAATTGATTGAGTATCTAGATTAATTAATAAATTAATTGAATAATTAGGACGTTTAGTTTTAGTCTTCCAAGCAAACGAGCCAAGAATATCAATAAACAAGTAACATATCTTTAGAGTTCTTTGATTGACCAAGTAAATGGGTGGAATTAGAATTCTCTAGGCTAGGCTTTTAAATCAATAATTTGAGTTCATTTTTAATTTCGCACTTTCTTTTATGCAATTTACATCCCTGCCTTTAAATTCTTTGCAATCAAAACTCTCAAACCTCCCCCTCTCCCCATTATGACCATCAGAATTCAAGTTAATGCTAAAATCATTCTAGATTCCCAATAGAGACGACATGTTCCCACTAGCCTACAAGCTCGTGAGAATGGTAAAAATTTATTTGTTGAGTCTCGGTTGGCCTCGAACAATCTCTTGGTTCATCATTCAACAAGTTACACATTTTGTTCAATCACTATAAGGCTATTCCCCTACCCAAGGTTCTACAATAAGGTTAAAGGTCTCATAATCAAGAAATAAAAGATGAGTGGATGCCCCAAAACACAGGTAATTTTAGATTATGGGTAGTTTTCTACCCGCTTGAACATTATAATTCACATAACTTATGATACTTATTTGGTTATAAATAAAAATACTATGGCAAAAACATGATTTGGAAAGTTAATTTAGGAATATAAAATAGGAGCCAACTCCCATATTCTGATCATACTGTCATTGCTCGCTAAAGCAATGGGAGATACAGTATTTTCCTACAATTTTTCTCCACATTTATAATGGAAAGAAAGTTTGAATTATTTATATCAAGTTTATTTTGGTTAGATCTGTTATATTTTTCTTGCAATTTCATTTAAATGACATCATCCCTTATCTTCCTCCAACGTCAACTCATTTAATTTGAGGAACAATCAACAAAGGTTGGAAGGGGAAAAATAAAAGAAAAAGACACCATTTTTTAGCTTGGATATTAAAAGCTTTTATAGCACTAAATAACCTACAAGATTCCAACATTTTCCGTATGACTTCTTCTTCATGAATCATCCATAAGCATTTAGATTAATTAATTGTGTCCCTTTGCAGCATTTTGATAACGCCCCAAATGTGCTATTTCTCTTAGCTTAATTTGGGATCGTACTGCTATTTAATGTGTTATTTCCATGATTTTATAGTTGTTGATCAACTAAGAGGTGGAATTGTTCATTGGAGTCGAAATGAGACTTAAACAAACTCTAGAGCATCAACCTGGAAGAAAGAGAAGAAAAAGGACATTTATGAGTATGCCCCTCAAGAGAGTGTCCACGTGCCGCCCAGGCAATGCGCTAGGTGCTAAACACTCGAGAGCACAATTTCTCGGAGCACCTAGGCACTCCGAACTCTAACGAACGATCCCAACGCACGTGCAAGAGCACCTAGGCGCTTCGACTACAATTATAAATACTTGTTATATGATTTAGGGTTCATCATCTCGGGATTACAGCCTTCAACTCCGACTTCTCTCTATATTTTTTATTTTCAATTCAATTCTTCTTGTATTTTTCATTTATGCAACTCTCGAATTCATCTTGTCATGCTATGAGTGGCTAAAGTAATTTCTTTCTATCTTATGTAAGTCGATCCTTTAGGAGTAGTTCGTAATAATAACTAGGTCAAATGTCTATTATACTCCAGTATAACCTTTTTCCCTTAAGTACCACTAATCTTCTAATGAGCAATCCGTTTATGGTCCAGTCCTACCATAAACCAAGTCCTTCTGGGGCCAGTGAGAGTGCAGGTACTTTTTGTTCAAGACCTGGAGTCAGCACTAAGGCAACCACTCATCTACTTACCCTAAAGGTAGGAAGGACTGAATTCCATCTTGTGTAGTTATGTTCCTAGCTCTCCACTCGGTCTTATCCCCAAAATGGTAGGTGTTAAAGGCCTGTAGGGACCTCAAACAAATAAAATTTTGAACCACTCTCATGAGCTTGTAGGCTAGTAGGAAAGGGTCGTCTCACAGGGAATCAAAGGACTGTTTAGCGCAATTTTCGAATTCGAAGGTCACAAAATGGGGGAGTTTTGGTTGGGTTGATCATGCAATAAAGTAAAATTAAAGCGAGATAAATAGCGCGAAATTTGAGGCATAGAAGTAAACTAATGCGAAGAAGTTGTTTCTAAACCAAATTAGAGAAAATACTCAAGGATAGGAACAGATTCGACTTGCTTTTCTATCATTGAATACTAAAGATCAATGCACTTACAAATGAACACACAGTCATTCAATGATAGTTGATCACTAAATGCCCTAGATATCAAATTAGATTAAGGTCCAATTTGAACTAAATTCTTCAACGTTATTTCGAACCATAGCGGACTAGATAACGATCCAAACATGCATTACGAGTTGAGAGTTACTTATTGTGACGAACGGTAGATTAGAAAGCCTAAATATATCATTTGATTAACAACTTGAGCTAATTAGTTCACGAATGCCAATTACAAGGATAACTCCTAATTAAACATCCACTCCCTAATCATGCTACATGAGCCGATTGTTTTACGCAAGCGCCAATCGAACATAGCAAACAATAAAATATTCATTAATAGTCGTCAAGTCTAACAAATGCCTTAATGTAAATAATTCAAGCTCAAGATGGAGTTCACAGCAGTAGTAAAGCAAGATAAACAAGTTCTCAAGAAAATCTAAGTCTAAAATTCTATCCCTAAATACAAGTTACCTTAGCCACTCATCATCATAAGGATTCTTCAATGTATTGATGAGGGAAATACAAGAAATAAATGTTGATGATTGAAAGAGGGAAGAAGAGGGTGAAAAATAAAGAAGACTTGCTGTGGAGGCTGCCAAAATCGAACTCCTTTTGTCCTAAAAATTCGTGCCTTATATAGCCAATTTTTCAAGAGGGTAACGACACTGGCAAAGAGTGCAGCAACGCTCTCAAGAGAAGTCGCAACGCAGCCCTTAGCATCACAACGCTGCACACTGCGCTAAAAAAATACGGCTCTCGAGTAGCCAGCGTAAACTGAGCGTAAAAGGGGCACAACGACACTCTCTTTAGGGGCATTCCAGTAATTTTTCCTCCAAACTTAGTTGATGCTTTCGGGACTTCGATTGAATGTGTTTTAGCCTTAAAACGATCCTGATGGGCCAGTTACCCACCTTAATGCTTAAAACCTACAAAACATAGAGAATAAACCTATAAAATTACGGAACGAACTCGAATGAAGCCAGAAAAGACAACCTTTTTTAGGAGCTATCAGTTGGCTTATTGAGTCGGAAACTCGTGCCACTCTCATCGATATAAATTAAAGGACGAGCCCTTACAGGCAGAAGTTCATAACTCACTCAAGATTGAGATCGAGTTACATATGGTTATCATGTGAAATATTAATTTCTTCAGTCAGGGGCATTACAAAGAGAGATTAATAATTTCATGGTCCGGTCATATACAAACTCATTGTATAGGATACCCTCACTTACATATCTCTACACAAACCGTTTGGATCACATAGTTTGTAACAATTGCAAAGTGGGTCATATCCATAGTGTTACTAGGATGAGGCACCTAACCTAACCTTATTATAGACCTTTTAGATTATTACTTGAACATGATCCATCTATATGTCCACTACATACTGTTCAAGTCTCATGAAATAACCTTGGATTTTTACCATAATGGATTATTCATTATTGCACATTTAAAATAATTAATTGTTATGCCAAATAACTAATTAACTACAAGGCTTTAGGGCATAAATCACAACAAGTTTATCTTCCCTTTAGTACTTACTATTATATTACTGAAAGATTGGGAGTAGGATATGATAAGGGTGCTAAGTGTGTGCCAACCTAGTTGAGATATACTAGTGCACCAATTGACCCACACCATTAGAAAAAAGGAGGCAAAAGGTTTTAGGAAGATGAAATTTTCTAGCTTTTACACTTGTGAACTTCTACTCCAAATATTTTAATATAGGCATAACGTGAATTGAGGAACATATTCCAATCAAGTTGATATTTGATTAATAATCTACCAACGGCTAATTATGAAGTTTTGGCTTGGAAGTTTTTCATTTGTTGCCAAAGATAATGCAACATGGAGATTACCAGAAAATCGCCATCAAGGAAAAAGAAATCGAAAGGAAAAATCAACACCTCTGAACTTTACCTAGATAAAGATTGAGAGTCATAACAAGTATGACACGAGATTCAAACGAAGAAGAGAATATAACTCATTTAGATTTCTATACCACAATTAAAATCTAAGACGATTTGAGCGCAAAGAATTTGAAGTCTAGATGAAGTATAAATCAACTACGATGTGAAGACAAAGTTTGTCATCACATGAATGAAGCTACATACTATTAGAGCTATAAGTCGTCTCTTCTTTTACCTTTTCTTGGAATTACTAGGGAACTTAAAGTTGAGGTTGAACTCAGAGACTCGAGATTAAGTTTGATTTTGAACTCTTGATTTATATAGAAATTTGGAAATAAAGAAAATTAGATTGATGTTTTCTTCATTAAGAAAGAGAAGGTAAGGATCTGAGGAATAAATTTGAGCATAATAAACTTAATGGAGCTTGTATAGGATATATTAAGGTGAAGTAGGTATGCTCGGGTTAGTCAAAGTCAACGATCAACAGTCAAAGTCAAAGTCAACAAAAAAGTCAACTTTCAAATATGGTGAAATTTTGGTGTTTTTGAGATTCCAAGGGTAATTTTGGGATGTTTTAATGTTTATTAAGCTTGGTTGGAAATTTAAGAGAATTTAAGAGAAAATTGAAGAAAATTGAGGGAGACCCGAGGTGAAGAGAATTTTAAAGAAATTGAGGAAAAATTTTGAGAAATTGATGTGCTTCCTTCAAAATTTATTCATTGGACGGCTGAGAAGTGTTGGATTATTAGTCCACTGTGTGCATGTTGAGGCATCAATTTAAGTTGGAAATTAGAGAGAAGCTGAGAATTTCATTTTTGGGTGTTTTCGGTCAACTTAAGGAAGATGAAGAATAAAGGAAGTAAAATTGGGCCTTTTTGTGAAGGAAAAATTGGGCAAAACAGATCTAAACTAAAGAGGAAGTAAAGGAGAAGGTCGTGGAGGTCTTGTGTTAAAGAATCGTTGCTGGAAAAGTAAGGAAAAAGAAGATTTATAGTGGCAGCGAAAATTGGGCAAAAACAGAGGACCACGGGTTTTTAGGAAAATTGATGGACTTAGAGGTTGATTTGAAGCTCCGAATTTAAAGGGATACCGAGAAGTTTTTGGTAGATTCAAAGAGTTCTAAAGTGATTCTGACGTCCAAACTTTGAGGTTAGTTAATTCTAAGGTGGGTAAAAGGTTTATACAGGTTAAAAAATTGGTGAAAGTACTACAACAAAATTGGGTTTTCATGTCTCTAGAAAAATGTCATTAACGCTTTTCGTGACTCCTTTTTTTAGTCTTTGAATCTACCATCAAGGAAAGTGTATAGATGACACATGAAAAATCAGTCATTATTGGTTGTTTCATGACTTTCCAATTCAGTCAACAATAAACATTTATTGACATTTATTACCTATCATGGTAAGATTTTCTATAACAATTTCTCATTGTCAATAAATAGCTCAAAAGTTGACTTTTTTTGTCAATTAAACATTCATGTTGACATTAAAAATCTGTCACAAAAACATGAATAATGTCACATTTATAGTGTCAATAATGCTTTAATAGTGACACTTTTTATATGTCATTAAATTAGGTACATTGACACTTACTAATAGCCATTGAAGTTCGATTGATGACAATATTTTACTTTCATAAATACATCTCATGATATTTGTTAAATGTCAAAGAATCTGGGCTGAAAGTCGCGTCGGGAAGCAGAGATGGTCCGGACCGCGTTTGTCTGTCATTAAAAGGGTCAAATAGTTGTTTTTCTTCTTGATTGTTCTTAGAGGGTTGATTTTGCAATTTTTGGTTAGTTTAGGTGTTTTTATGCTTGATTTAGGGTCAAATTGGTATCATTAAGATACTTTAACTCTAAAATTGGAATAATTTGGGATCCTAAATTAATTTTGAAATTGATTAATGAGTTAATTTGTTAAGCAAACCCTAGAATTTGGAAATTAGGGTTAATGAGAAATTACGTAAAATTGGACAAAATTAAGGTTAATTAAGGTGTTCCTAAATGTAATTTAAGTTCCCATGGATATTAAGAAGATGTTTTGACTTTGAGATTGAATTAATTTGGAATATTAAGTTGATTTTAAGGTAATTAAAGGATTAAAGTGTTAACTGAAACCCTAATTTTGAATAGAATTAGGATTTGGAGGAAATTAAGTATAATTGGTATTTTTTTTGGGCACTTAAAACCTAGAATTAGACTTATTTGGAAGCTTAGATTAATTTGAAAAAGTTGTTAAAGGACCAAATTGCAAAGTAAACCCTAAATTGGACTAAATTAAGGTTTTGGGGAAAGTTTAAGTGAAATTGGTTATATTTAAAGGTTAATTTTGGAATAATTGGATTGTGATTAGTTGAAAGTTAATCAGAGAATTATCAACTTAATTTCAGGATAATCAGGAATCCAAGAAACGAAAAATTCAAGGAAAAACCCGGTTAACTGTGAGTAGTTTATTTTTAATATTTGATATGAAAAGTATATAAGTACGCTATGGTTCGTGAAATGTTGCCATGATCTATTTTACTTGACTTTGATTTCAGAAATGCTTAAAATAATGATTTCTGAATTCTTATGATTTTATATGAATTTGAGATACTAAATGTAACCTGGAACCTAATATTACTTACTATAATTTATATGATTGTAAATAAAATTGTTGATGGTGGTTTTGAGGTTTTGAGGTTTTAAATGATTTGTGAAAATGGTTCCAAACTACTGAGTTTTGTACCCTTGGTTACGTGAATTCCTTATGGGCTACATGAATGTGTTTTCGTAGTGCCACGTGGTTGCGATATAATATGTTGATGGCTTGGAGCCATGATATGCCTTCGGGACCAATCTGCATGCACATATGATCTTATTATTGGTGTTATTATTTATCACTGCTGGTTGTTCTGAATGTGTGTGAACTTAGTACGACCACATGTTCTACGGTGTTAATAGAACATGTGTGAGCTATGTTAGGCCGCATATTTGGAATATATCGTGGTGGTAGTGGATAATTGGGTACAAACTTGGTTGGATACAAACTTGTTGTGGATTTTTTATGGTTCATGGAGTTATAATGTGGTTTATATGAAATACGATCATGTCATTGTTTGAATAAGTAGGAGTTTGAGCTATTATTGAATCTTATATAATTTTTCAATGATTTATCTAAATATTTTGTTTCTATTAAATTACCACTCACTGGGCTTTAGTTCATGCTTTCTATGTTTTATGTTTTCCCCCCTTCTAGGTAGCGACAGAGTTTCGGGTGCCTATTAAAGCCAGAGTCTGCCACTGCAATTAGCACTTCATGTAGATCAAGTTTTCTTAGAGTTCTGTATGTGTTCGGTATGTAGACATGAACTTGTTGTAATGAGTGAAGGGTAATGTCTGATTGTAGTTGTTTGTTACCTTTATATAATAAGACTTGTTAATGCATGTGATGAGTTATGAGAAAAAAAAAATAGGTACAGGTGAACAGTAAATGTCACAAGAGGGTTGGTATTTGCTGTTCTCACATCCTCTCTTGGGTTCAAAGGGTAATCTGGGAGGGGTGTGACAAGAGCAAATTTGAAATCTCAACCTATAAAGATGCAAAACACAAGATAAGTTTTACTCAGAAGTTACATTATTTAAATTAGCCAATTTGTTTTAATATCATGTCATAGAAATGATGCATATCATAATTATTTAGTTTATAGCACACCACATTCTGAAAATTTTTAAATATGTCAAAAAAATGATAGTATTCATACATATGCTCCACATTCTTTAAGTTAGTTAAAATTGGTAAAATGCCAGAATTAAATATCACAAAGAACTAGAGTATCGTGAAATATTTGCATTGGATAAGAATATTGTTGCTTATATAAAAAAAAATTATTTAGATACAAGCAAATATAAGAAATTCCAATAAATAAGATCGTCTCTGACTAGGAGATGGAATTGAGTCATTAGGAGGAATGGAGCTACCCAGATACCGCTCATGCGTTACAAGTGATCAATCTACAGGATTATTGAAGATAAGCGAAAGCGGCGACCCATCGGGGAAAATGATGAGTGAAGTAACCATAACTCCGCCCTCAGGGTGGGGAAGCATACCAAAAAGCTAGTTGAGCTGAAACAGACTTGGTCTAGTAATATTCCAAGTTCGCTTATGACCTAGGGTCCATCTTCGATCAAGAGAGTAATGATCAGTTCACAGGCCTATCTTGGGGTGGGCCTGACACGATTTGGTGCATCACTCCGCCATGAGGTGATGCACAAAATCTTGGTGCGTAACTCACAAGTGTACATGGTCAATTTATAGTAATTAAAACAGCATGAAAGGCTGAGTATCATCCTCAGGGATCAAATGTCACAGCCTGAAGTTTAAGTACTTTAGAGTTGTATCAATTTTAGCTAAGAATTGAAAAATTAGTTTGAGTTTGAATTTATGAAAACAATTAAAGAAAGTACATACTTGTGAAAATTCAATGAGATAAAAAGTGTTCTAGGGTGTTGATTCATTATTTATTTCATTAAGTAACGTTTAGGTTTTCATGGTATCAAGTGTAAACAATATGTATAAGTCTAAAAACTTAAGTCCAGAGTATTTTCTATAAATAAACAATCTTTTCTCAGGCAACTTTATTGATTACTAATTTCTTGAAACCAAAGTAAATCACATGACATTAAGCAATGTTGTTAATAACTTCCACTATTAACCTAACTACTTTCATGAGATAATAATGATTCAATGCTATAATTCCCATTAAACATGCAATCTATCAAATTGAACATTTAACCTAACATTCATTGAAGGCCAATCAAGAAGAATTAAAGCACAGTAACATTGAAAAGCATATTATTTCACAAACATCCATAAAGAGTCTAAAACATTAACTTAAATTCATAAATAAATCTTCAACACCCTAAAACTAAAGAGTCTAGTCACCCACAGCTTTCAAACACATGTTTCATTCAAAATTATAAACATAAAGAGTAAAAGAACAAGAGAATTAAGAACACTCTACTATCGAAGAGTCTCTTCTTGTGTGGAACCGATAATCTCTTCTCGATTGGCACCTCGGGAACTCAAACGACCTTCAAACTCTTCTCCCACATTTTTCCACTCTTTTGGTAGTTTACTCTCACTTTAGAGCTCTGAACTTTTTGTGATTAGGACTATAGATCAACCCTCAAATATATAGAAAATTGGAGACTTGGATGCCAAAAACTTGCAAAAAATTGAAATTGGAACAAATTTGGAAAATTGGCATCGCGACGCTGTGGAACGGTGTCGCGACGCTTTTGAGAATTCTTTCCTAAATATGTAGCGCAACATTGCGAGGTTGTGTGCTATGTTGAAAATTCCTCCAAAACAACCCTATCGAGTTTTAGCGTCAGCCTAGAGTCGCGATACTGCCCTGTTTTTCTGATTTTCTTCTTTTTCTTTAGTTTTTCTTGGAATTTCAACTTGGTTTTGTTCTTTTGGGCTCCCAACACTTATTTTCTTGTAAAATCCCTGAGAAGCACTAGCAAACACATCAAATCTAATAAAAACATCTCTAAATTAGAAGCAAATAAAACACTTTTCAAGTGTTTTCTACCACCCTAAACTTAGAAATTTGTTAGTCCCAAGCAAAGATGGAACAAGACTATAGGGAAGTTCAAGATAAGTGTGCTAGTGAGTCATGCATCAAGGAATAACATATTAAGGACTTAAGAAGAAACATTCAAGCATATCTATTTTGTTGTGATCGTTCAAGGCCAAATCTTGTTATCCCCCATGTGTGTGCGCAAGCCTTTTAATTCTAAACACAAGAGCTCAAATTAGGTTTTAAGAGAGCTTCTCCAGTTTTCCTCTACTCTAGCTCATGCACCAATCATCAAGGATTCATACATTTCAAGAAAGTAATATGTCCACTAAAGTGCCTTAAACATCAATCTCATCGGGCCCTAAACTTGCATTCTTTTACCTAAGGGCACTAGCTTTTACACATTCATTGTAGGGACTCGTACCTGGTCAATTCTCAGGCATCCTAACTGATCACAACAAATGTAGCTCTTTTTATCCCTATCCATACATACACATTACAAGTTTAAAAGAATTTGAAGTTATGCAAAAGATATTCTTGTAAAGCTCATAGAATTTAGTATAGACTCTTGTTTCTTTTTAAAGGCATAATCAATCTTTTCTTTCTCTTTAGTCTACCATTACAAACCATCATGCACTTCAACTCTCTAATCAGTGAGGCCCTTCAAGGGGACGACCAAATACACTCAACTCAATCCTTTTCTATGTTAAAGTTTCTAAATTAAAGTGATTGTTGGGGTTAATGCCCTAAATCTCGTGGTTTTGTAAGTTAAACTTGTACAAACAAATTATTTATTTAATAAAATAACATTTATTTTATTTCACTTTTAGTTGCATTAACCAAAAACAAATAAACTAAGATCCTAAGTTACATCTTTTTAATTTATAAATAATTCATAAACGTTTTTTAGTTCAACCATTAGGGAGATCAAATTGTTCACCTTTAATTATGGTGATTGAGTATTTTTATCCTCTAAGTTATACTCAGATTCATAATAATTTATTAAATTCAAATAATGTAATTGTTGGTGCCAAATATTAGCCAAGGAAAAATGCACCTGACCTCCACGTGACAACAACGGTAAATTTGTGATTTGGGGAAGAAAGAATCTACAACACAAAGAAAAAGGACTCTGATATTTAAGTTTTAGTATGAGAATTATAGAATGGAGAAGAAGAAGTCATAAATTTTTAGATCCTAAATCAAGATCAATATCAAGTTTCGAATCTCTGATCAAATTCAAAATCTACATCTTGTTCTAGATCTATGTCCAATTCAAGATACCCCATATGCCTCATATGGTGTTATGTTGATGTATTTATAGGGAGAATGAGATATAGAATTTACCTTTTCCTTTTAGGATTGAATTAGATGGATATTTCTTTATCCTAGATAGGATTAGATCTTATTAGATAAATGCTTTGCTGACACTTGGATTTATTTGAACCAAGTCTATTTTATCTTGTATCTATCTTCTTTTATTTTATTTTATTTTTTTTTGCCTATTTTGTCCGGTCCAAATTCACCCACAACCATAATATTTTTTTCTTTTGAAAGGGATACTTCAAATAATGTAATTGATAAAAAAAAATGATTAGGATAATTATGTAATATTTTGTTAACATATGTATTTGATTTATACTGAATTTGTAATTGTTTTGATACATTATTTGTTTTTGTTTTGTATTTTTTTCAAGGTTAGAAAGTAAAACTTTTAAGGGTTATTTTCAAATACAGAAAAATGAGCCAAATTATCTATAAATATAGAAAACTTTTATTGTCTATTAGCGATAGACTATGATAGAATTCTATCGCTTGAGAGATAGATAGCGATAGAATCTATCGCTATAGTGATAGACTTCCATCGTGGTCTATCGCTGATAGACTAAATTTTTTTTATATTTATAAGTAGTTTGATATTTTTTTTTCTATCTATAGTAATTTTTTTCAACTTTTAATCTTTAATATTTGAATTTAACTAATATTTTGATAATTGAATTTCAAACGTAACATGTTTGATAATGGTTTTTAGAAGGTCTTGAAGTAGGGATCAGCATTAGTTTTTATTTTTAGTAACAAGTTGACCATTAATTAATATAATCGAATGATGACGTTGGCTCTTCAAATATTATCAAAATTTAGCAAAAAATCCTTAAACTCCAATGGAGGGTCCATTTTTTTTCTTTTTAATATGTAAGTTCGATTATTTTAAAATTTTTACATTAATTTAAATTTTGTGAGTGCGTGCAATAAATACAACAAGAAAATTTTTACAGTAAAAAAAATGTCAAACTATTTATAGAAAATAGCAAAAAAAAAAATTTGATAGACATTGATAGACTTCTATCACCATCTATCAGTAATAGACTTCTATCATTTCTATCGCTGATAAACTCTGATAGACTTCTATCAGCGTCTATCATAATTATCTAAAACTTTTGTTATTTTGTATAAATAATTTTCCTTATTTTTCTATTTTTAAAAATTTCCCATACAACAACTAGTATGTGAAATTTTATGTAGCTAGGTTATGCAATATATTTGATATTCTATTGTATTTGTTTCAGTTAAATTACAAATCTAATCTCTAAACTTTAATTTTATATCTATAGAGTCCCTAAACTTACAAAAAGTGTCGAATAAGTCTTTGAATTTGTAAAATGTTTAATAGGCACTTGACATGTTTAAAATTTAAAATATCAATTCGTCAACTAGATTAAAAAACATGAATTTTTATATCTAATAGCACCTACATTTTCAATTTTATGTGTAATATATGGTTCGTGAATTTTTTAAAATATTGAATATATCAATAACATGTTGAAATAAAAATTGAAACTTCAGGAACCCTATTGAAAATAAAATTGAAAGTTTAATATTCTATGAGACAGATTGTTAGAGTTGAGGGAACTATTAAACACAAAATTGAAAGTCTAAGAACCTATGAAATAATTTTTAGGTTAAATTATAAAGTTCATCCTTAAACTTTTAGGCTATGTCTATTTGGTCTCTGAACTTCAAATTTACAAACGTAGTTCTAAATTTTATACTTTTTTCAAATTCATAGGACTACTAAATACAATTTTGGAAGTTTATGGTTGCATTAGACGTAAAAATTATATTTATATCTAACTAATCGATTTTAAAAAGTTTTGAATTTATTAATGAGTCTATTAGACATAAAAGTGAAAGTTCAAGAGCCTTTTAGACACAAAATAGAAAATTTAGGAAACTATTAGAAACTACTTTTGAACGTTCAATGACCAAATAGATACAGACCTCAAAATTCAAGGATTAAACTTGTAGTCTAACATACTTTTTGAAGTTCAAAGATTGATCAATAGACACAAACTTAATAGTGTATACCCCATTGAATAACCATTTTGTTTTTTATTTTTGGTTCGTAGAAATTAAGGTTATAAACACTACTTCTACCTATTGATTTCTTTGTTTTACTATTTACTCTTTAGGAGTGTTTTGAACAACAACGTCATGTTTTGAAGACTAAAAAAGTAATTTTCAAAATCGTGTTTTTACTTTATGAATTTGGCTAAGAATTCAATTGTTTAGTTAGAAAAGATGAAAACAATGACGAAGAAGTTGTAAAAAAACAAGCTTAACTTCCAAAATCTAAAAATAAAAAACGAAATCGATATCAAAATTGTAATTTAACCCTACTTTTGGATGGGTGGGTGAAAAGGATTTGGAGGAATTGATGCCAAAGGGTTTGGCTTTGGCTGTGGTAAGAATAAAGTCCCTTGAGGGCATTGGAATACACAACTTTGAAAATCCTTTTGTATTTATCATATCATTTTATTGTCACAAGTGGTACTGCCCTCATCTTTATAACCACAAAGTCATTGCTTTCTTCTCTCCCCACTCCAATTCCTTTGAGAAACTTTGGTTCTAAAAAAAGTTCACTTTCATATTCTATTCTCTTCTAAACTTTATCCTGTTTTGTTTTGCCTCACAATCTTTAGTTTTTCAAATGCTCCTTCTACTTTTTGGAGTATGGTAAAGTCTTTCAAGGATATTCTTCAAGGCTTATTTCATTACCCCTTGTATCTTTTGATGTATTCTTTGCATATTTGGTTGGATACATCCTCATTATTTATAGGGAGAAAAACAAAACAAAACAATCAATAGATCCATACAGATAAAATACTCGAGCGATGTGGATTCACTTTTTTGTATTGAATTCATACAAGAAGAAGAAATAATAAAAGTAAACAATTAAGAGTATTTTAATGCAACTTTTGAAAAATTTCAATAGTTTTATAAAAATGAAGTACGAAGTTCAAGGAAGTAGATTAACGGTTTTATCTATATACTAATGATCTAATTTAATAGTTAAAAAATATTTTTACGAAAATAATTAAAAGATTTTTAGTGCCTTAAAAGTGGTGTTCTATTATTGTTTTAATACAATAAATAAGCGAAGAATATCATTCACAGGATTGGTTTTCAAGTTCACTTTAAGTATAACCCTCAATCTTATTTAGAGAATAAAATTGAACGATGATTTGGATAAAAATAAATAAAGTAAGCGATAAAATTGGAAAATTTTAGGAAACACAAGTACCATCAAAAGTTGATTTCAAATATTTAAGTCAAGAAAATTTAAACTAAATAAAAAATTGACTATTACTCTCTTTGCAACACTATAAAACTAACGTTTCTCATGATTTTTAAGAACATGACAAGGCTATACAACCCTTCTTTTAGCAAGCTTTAAATTAAAGAAGTCCTAATCATTCACAAGTTAGAGCAATCCTTAGTCATGTAATCAAGATCTAATCGAAACTACGTTTGAACAATCATAGAATTGAACCAACAAATTAATTAAGGATGTATTTAGAATACATTTTTAAGTGTTTAATTTAAAAAATAAGTTATGTTGGCAAAATTTGGAATGTTTGGCAACCACTCAAAATAGATTTTGAAGTGTATTTTAAACCGTTTTTTTATCAAAAGAGTTTAAATAAAAATGAATTTTTTGAAAAACATTTTTTTCTCAGATGAATTCAAATAAATGGCCTAAATTGTGAGCAAAAGATTAAAAGTAACAAGCATATGAAAACATGAATGGAGTAAAAACACGATCAATTAATCAAAATTTTAAAGTCTAATTGCTACCTCAATCTCCAAGCTAAATTAAGAATTTAGACACCCATGCAATTCATTAATACAAAATCTAAATTCTTTAACAAAATCATAATTCTATGTTGCTAAAACAAAACAAAAGAAAGAAAAGTAATTTGAGGGTGTGTTTGGATTAACTTTTCAACTGATTAATTTTGAAAATAAGTTATTTTAGAAAAAAAATTGAAGTGTTTGGCAATCAATCAAAATAGTTTTTGAAGTGTATATTTTAACTAGATTTTATAAAAAATGTTTAAATAAAAATAAATTTTTTGAATAACATTTTTTTTCCCTAGTCAATCCAAACATGCCCTCAGTCACGTGTTGATTCTTGCTTTCAATACAATCTCCATTTGTTTTTTTGAAGTCGAAAGTTTAAATTCCATAGTTCCATTTGTGTACTAAAAAAAAGTTCCTATAATGTAAAATACTCATTTTTTTTTCGAAAATCATTTCAGACTCACCCCTAGTAAAAGAAATTGGTAAATTATTAGTTTAGCTGAACGTTCAAGTTTGTGTCTATTTGGTCCATGAACTTTCAAAAGTGTCTAATAGATCTTTGAACTCTTAATTTTGTATCAAATAAGTCCTTTAATTTTATGTCTATTAATTAAGTTCGTATACTTTAAAAGCATCTAATAGATATTTAAACTTTCGTTGCTAATTCCAATAGGATCCCTAAGGTCCATTTTGATAAAAATTTGACTTTTAGTTTTTCTTTTTTAATTTTAGAAATCTAAGCTTATAAACACTAATTCCATTCATTGATTTCTTTATTTTGTTATCTCTTTTTAGGATGGTTTTCAAAAATCAAAGTTAGAAACTAAAAAAGTAAAAAAAGTAGTTATTAAAAAATTAATTTAACTGAATACATGTGTAATAGTTACAAAAAATGAAACCATAATTTTAAAAAATGTTCTAAGAAAAAAGAAGCGTACAATTTTTAAAATCTAAATAGTTATCAAACAAGTCATAAATTTTTCAATTTTGTATTTGATATAGGTCTTTAACCTATTTGACATATCTACTAAACATAAAATTGAAATTTCTAGGTTCTATTAGATGTAAAGTTAGACAATATAAATTTTAATTTTATACGCAAATAGACTAATTATTTTTTTTTTTAATGAAATTGAATATATCGTAAGAGACATATTAGATAAAAAGTTGAAAGTTTAAAAATCTATTAAACACAAAATTTAAAGTGTAGCAACTAATTAGATACAAAATTAAAAGTTTAAAAATCATATTATACACTTTGAATAACGTTTTTAGATAAATAGACATAAACCGTTTAGGTACTGAACTTATAATTTAACTAAATCAATTCTAATAAAAACCATTTTTAAAATTGTATTTCCTAAACACACCGATCAATTTGCTAGTGTTGTAACGTCTATAAAATGTAGGCTTTTTGTACCCTTTTTATGAGAGAGAGAAAGAGAGGGCCAAAGAACTTTATATACAATTGGTATAAAAAATAATGATACTACACTTTTTTTCCCTAAAAGAAAAAGTGTTTTCAACCGTTGTTTAATCTCACCAAACTTCATAATCATCTGAGTTAATGATGATTTCCTACCCTTTTATTACTTTATTGGACAATAAGAATATACAACCCTTATCTTTTGATTATATCATTTTGTAACAAAATTAATTATACGAGTTTTTTGTTTTCTTTAGTTCACTAAACAGAGGGATCTGGCTAGAGCAGTGATTATAGTTCAGAGATAATTAACTACATGTTGAGGGTAGGTACGATAAAATTTGTAATTTAGAGAAGAGAGAATTTGCAAAACAAAGAAAAATGACTTCAATGCAAAAGTCAGAGATGGAGAACTGTATAAGTATTAGAGAAGAAGTTCGAAATTCAAGTTGCATGCTATAATGATATATTTTATAGGTGAATTGACCTAGGGTTCTTCTTAAATCTTTTATGATAGGATATGAATTTTTCTAAATCCTTAATAAGTTATGATTAAACCTGAATTTGTCCAATGATTAGCTCGTCGTACAAATATATGAGTGTGCAGGTCTACTTTCATCTTGGACTTATTTTTTTCTTGGCTTTTGGATTATTTTATTAGTTCTAAATTCACTTATGATAGTATGTACTCTTCTTTTTAAGGTTGGAGGTTCGAATTTTCATAACCCACTAATTATACGAAAAAAGCAAAAAAATGAAAATAAAAAACTAAAGGGATTTGGGATCTGAAACAACTCCACGGTTGCAAAGGTAAATAATAAATAACATCTTGACTCGTTAAACTATGCTTAATTTAATATTTAAATCGATGGGAGGTGTATATATACAATTGATTTTACTGGACCAACTACGTAAAAATTAATATTTCTAATTTAAACATCTTGATGGGGGTATATATGTAAAGATAAAACTAATCTATAAATTGGTTCTCTCTCTCCCTCGTTAAGTAGCCTTTTCTCTCTATCAAGAAGACTTAATCAAGTTCTAAAAACAAGACCAAAAAAGAGAAACACAATTCTACCCTTACAAGATCATTTATTATGGATCAAGGTATGTTTAATTAATTTAACTCGTGTTAATTTAATTTGAAAACCATCTAATTCAAAGACCTTGACTTTTATTGATTTATACAATGTTAGGGTTATATTAGTAAATCATGCAAGTTAAAACTTATATAATAAACTCAAAAAGAAAAACTAACACTTAAGGTTAAAAACAGACGAGATAAGGATCAATCTACATAATCCAAATTAAAAAAAAAGAATAGGAGTTTCAGTCTTAAAGCCCAACCCTAGGACAGTCGAGGTCGAGGTTGGGGCGAGCAGCCTATAACGTAGGCCCCTAACTCATGCCTTTACTGGGTTGAACCATGTTTAATTTCTATGGTGTTAGTAAAAAAAATGATTTTATAGTATATATTGTTCTTTCAGTCGACGTATATCATGTGTAGGCATCATTTTTACCCACGTCTATTGTTGCATCGACATAAAGAACTTTCTTCCAACGTAGCGTGCATGGGCAGAAAAAATTTTCTACCCACGCTTTTGTTTGCAATTCCAATTTGCATGGGCAAATGTTATCGCTGCCAACTTCTGGCCACGCAAAAAAGCACAAGCATATAGCAACTACTTATGTTTTTTTTAGGATCTTCTAACGTTTTTTTTGCGTCGGCAAAGAGTAAAGACTTTGTAGTGCAATTTCTGTCATCAAAACCTAATCGACAGGATAAGATATGAGCTAGGAAAATTTTAGAGTTTGCCTCCTATAAATATATCATTATAAATTCATAAAAAGTAAGTTCATCTTACTAATCTTCTCTAAAATGCTAGTTGCACCGAGTGCTAAGAAATAACTTAAGCATCACAATGCATGTGGTAAGTATCACACTGGTGTGCAACTCTTTCTCTTTTGTAAGTCATCTCACATCCCAAGTTGCCTAATGTCAGTCACCTCATCTCAAATTGCCTTATCTTAAGTTACCTCCTCCTATTCGCCTCATTTAAGGTCACCTCATCTCTGGTCACCCTATTAATAATGGCCTCGTTCAAGATCATGTCATCTTTGATCTCATATTCATTTTCAATCTCATTCTAGGTCACTTCTCTCCCAAATTAAAAACATTTGTCACAATGGCACGTAAAGGTCATGTCCGATTTCTTTAGTTAGATTTTGCCATCAACACTCCAATATTGTTCAATAATATCTTAATAGATTATTTGGCTTACCATTTAGATTTACATAATTTAAGTTAACAAGTAATTTTTTTTTTCTAAAAAAAAAGAAGTTAAATAAGTCGAGACCATGTTTAATATCTATATGTCGGTTACTTCATCGTTAAAATCTTACGTTAATGAGATATCTTGTCCACCAATTCAGCCATTTTCTTAGCCTCTGACCATGGACCATATATTTATATACATACATTCTCCTTTCATTTATGGGGTTATTAAAAAGATGCATTTGCACTTCACCTTTCCTTGACTAAGAATTTAGTCAATATGTTCTTTAAAAAAAAGTCTATAATTAAATGATAATTTGTAGTTGATGTAGTTCAAAAAAATTCGTGTGAAACAATTTATTTCTTTATGTTAAAATTTATAATGTTCATACCATAAAAAAAAAAAAAAAAAAAAAAAAAAAAAAAAATTGTTAAGAGATTTAATACGACGCGTCTCATTAAATCTAGATTTTTCATAAAGGTAGATTTTGTTTATAATCTAATTAGGAACTAAACATATTTATAAACAAAGAAGACTACATTGGTAGGTAAGAAAAATTGATATTTAATTTTTATAAAAAAAATCATTTTATGAAATAATTTATTACAAATTTTAAAGTATAGAACTAAATTGTGATATATATATGAAAATTTAGGGTTTAAATTATCATAAATTTAAAATCATGTACATGAACTAGATTGTTATTTTGAGTAAACTTCAATGACCAAAACTTTTTTTTCTCTTTTTTCTTTCTTTTGTTGAACAAGAGTGTGGGAATAGATTCAAATCTCCTCCCTTAATTTTTATTTTAAATATAATATTTAAACTAGTTGAATTATGTTTATGACGTTGGCATATATATTTTAAACTTTGAGTTAAACAATTAAACTATTTAACAAAACAACGAATGAGAAAATGATGAACACTTATATACATACGAATTAAAATTGCATAGAAATTGGTAATTTATTGCTATCTCTTAAACTGACTTTATATTTTTTAATTATTATATTTTGAATAGAACAAATATTGATATAGAAGATTTGAACATTTAACCTTAAGGAAATATATATATATATATATATATATATATATATATATATATAACTCCATCGTAATTGACATCTATATCTTCTTTAAGGTGGAAGATTCAAATCCTCCATACATCACTTGTTACTAAAAAGTTTCCTCTTAATTGTATCCCTTAACCATTAAAATTTATTTTTCTATTAATTCATAGATAGAGTAATAATTTGAAAAATTTCCGCACATAGAAAAAATGTCAAACTATTTACAGAACATAGTAAAAAAACACTAATAGACATTGATAGACTTCTATCAGCATCTATTAGTAATAGACTTCTATTATTTCTATCACTGATAGACCCTGATAGACTTCTATCAGCGTCTATCACAACTATCTAAAAATTTTGTTATTTTGTGTAAATAGTTTCTTTTATTTTTCTATTTTTAAAAATTCTCCTAATAATTTAAGAAATAATTATATTTAGATTGGTTATAATGGACATAGAAAGCAACCCTTATATAGTCATAGTCTCAAAACTTTTTATCGAGTTAACATAAACATAATTCAATTGAAATAAAACAAGTGAACCTTCCATCGAAGGAGAAGGTTCAAATCTCTCTGATCTTGTATAATCATTGAAAAATAAATAAATAAATCATTATCCCATAAAAAAAAAGAAGAAAAAATTTCACAGATTAAAAAAATATCAAACTATTTATAGAAAATAGTAAAAAAGAAATACTGATAGATATTGATAGACTTTTATCAACATTTATCTATCATTTCTATTTCTGATAAACTCTTTTATAGCGTCTATCACAATTATCTAAAAATTTTGCTATTTTAAATAAATAATTTTTTTTATTTTTCTATTTTTAAAAATTCTCCTAAAAAAATAAGGGAGAACAAACTGAGAAGTGAGCATATACTAGCTCTATTGGTCTCATGGGGATTATAAAAACCTTAAAATGAATATTTTATATTATGGTGATGGTGGATCCCAATATGCAGAATATTCTATCAGAGTCTCCTTTTTCAATCACTCATTCTAGGTCTCAAGAATTTTATAATTTATCAAAACTTTTCTCTCACTCATAGTTATTTATTCTTTTGGGGTCAGTCCATTAAGATTATAGTTTTTTTTTTTTTTTTTTTTAACTCCCTTTCATGCACAATATTGGCAATAATTTTTTTTTAACTCCCTTTCATACACAATATTGGCAATAATTTTAGGGCTACTAAATTATTATATAGTTCACTCATTCTGATTTTTCCTTTTCATTCTTGACAATATGCACCAGGTAACAAAATTTTAAAATTTAGTGACTTAAAAAAAAGGGTTAGTTACAGCTATGTCAAAAACATTTGTTAAAATTAGGCTCATAATATATGTTTTATGGTTTTGCAAAAATGTCAAAGTTCATAAGCCCAGCCCAATTTCGTTGATAGAAAAAGTCAAAAATACCACTACATTTGATTACTATATGATTTCTTACCGATTTCCATTTGATTTCGGTTGTCTGCTCATTTCCATTTGATTACTATATGATTTACCGCTGATTTTCATTTGATTTCCATATAGGGTTGTCTGCTGATTTCTATTTGATTACTATATGATTTTCTACTGATTTTCTATATGGGGGTGTCTGTTGATTTCTATTTGGTTAGTATATGATTTCATGCTGATTCTCCTTTAATTTCCATATGGGGTTGATTTTAGGTTGTCTGCTGATTTCTATTTGATTACTATATGATTTCCTATTGATAGTTAATAGTTTCTTATAGTCAATTGATTGTCGTGTGATTACTATATGATTACTATATGATTACTTTATGATTGTCATTTAATTGTCTTATGATTGCCTTCTTTTCATCTTTTGTCCAATGTTATATAATTGCTTGTTTTTTTATTGCAAAAAATAGGAAGAACAAGACAGATGAAAAAAAGCAAAAAAAAAAAAAAAAACTAGTGAAATTTGAGAAGGGAGAATCTTCAACAAAAGAACAAAGAAAGCAGTAAGTAGCATTTTACCACATTGTTAGATTGCCCTATTGATTCACTCATGTTTACTTCATGTAATTAGTGATTAATGTCTGTTACATTCATTTATTAAAAACTAATATAGTGTCAATATACTTTAACAGGACATTCCATCACATAGATTCAAGGTTCATCCGCATATGATATATAATATCTTTGGGAGTCGAATGATCATAGTTGTATATTAAACTCTCAACCACAATGACTAATAAATTTTGAAGATGTTTGCTTATGAGAAGCACAAACCATCATAGAACAATTATGATTGCTAACATACTTTCAAATCATCCATAATTCGTTACTTTTATCACGTGGTGCTCTAACAAACCATTGGCAACCATCTTGAGTACATACCAACTCAACAGATTTTGGATTTGATCTCAACGTCCTAAACTCAAAATTATTCTTTACCGCTATAAAATGAAACGAATTCAAACGAAATTTTCTTACTAGAAAACCAATCCTTATTCTTCAAAGACAATGTAGAAGACATTTTATTAATATGAACATTTCTAAAGATTTCTATGTCACCTTTAAAATCAGCCTCAACTATAGAAGAAGAAGCAACGAGACATTTTGTAAATTGATCCTTAACCACAGTAAAAAACCAACATACATCACAAACTACCAAGTATCAAATACTAATCGGATAACAATTATATGATAATCAAATGACAATCACAAACTAAATACTATCAAATAACAAATCAACCACAAGAAAACTCATATCAGACCTAATTGTAAGGACAAACTTCAACAAAAAAAAATTAAATAGTTGAAAACTTTTGAAATTGGCTTCAAAAAATCTCCGGCTGACGAAATCAAAACCAGTAAAATTGTGTTTACAATCATGAATGAGAGAGGTGAGGACGAAATTCAAGCAAAAAAATAAAAAATAAACAGTAGCTTCAAGAAGAAATCGTGATTTTGAAGCCGTGGGTTTAGCTAACGAAATCAAAAACAGATTTGGAAAAAAAACCTGCGCAATCGAATCTTGTACTTCAAATCTTGGAGAATCCAAGAATATTGGAGATTAATTGAAGATTCTTGTTGTTGCAGAAACTTGGAGAGCACTAAAGAAGAAGACACGCGTGGGAAGGAGAATGTCGAAGAGATGAAGAAACGCGCCTGGGAAGAATATCAAATGATAATTTTCTATTTTTTGAGATATAAGGGTAATTTTGGAATATATTTTCATATAAAAATTAAATCAAAATCTTTTTACCATCTATGTTGTTGTCAATATATTTTGACATATTTACAATATTTTTAAACTTGATGATATGGATGCTAATGTATAATCAAATTTTGATACTCAATGCAATTCCTCTAAAAAAAATATGGTTAAATTATAAATTTGGAATCCTGTGATTTTGGAGAAAGTATAATCCAATCCCTATAATTTGTAATTAAAATTTAGTTCTTATGATTTGATAAAACTCTCATTATCCCTACAGTAAAGACTATTTGTGAGGATTTTATCAAAGAATATGAATTATTTATGAAGTTTAGTCAAACTACAAAGACTATATTCTAACTCTTAAAATAATAGTGACTAAATTCTAACTCTTAAGAACGTCCGAATTTATACTTTAACGTTAACCCTAAGAGTATTAAGTATATCACTAATATTAGGATAGACGAATCATTTTCTAACCTCCTTTTTTTTTTTTTTTGAATAGGCAAAACACAATCAAAGAGTAAGATCTTTAAGACAAAAATGAAAGAATAGTGTAAACATATAACATTTGATCATTAATTGCACTAATAGGGATTAAATGAAATGAAATGCTTAATTAATTACCAACATTGATATAAAGTAGAGACAAGAGAGACTTTCATCATACCCATCAAAGAACACACATCCCATAGTACATCTTTTCTTTTTCTTCTTTCTCCCATAAAAGAAAAAGGGCATTTCAATCAAATTATATTCTCAATTAATATATCAATAATGGGAAAAAAAGAAAAAAAAAAGCAACATTTAATTAATTCATATGAAGTTAAAACTTGAAGTTGTGAGTGGGTCCGACATGTCGAATCTTTTGAGCTTTTTCTCTTTGTTGTTGTAGCTTCTTTCAATGAACCAACCCTTTTATACCATTTGCACATCAATTCTTTTTATATATACTCTCAAGCTGTGTGGTTTTCTTTTAAAGAGAGATAAGAACAAGAGGAGAAGCTAAAAAGGAATTTTTTTTTTCTTTTCTTTTACTATAAAATTAAGAGAAGAACCCACCAGCTAATTAGCCATAGCTAAATTCAAAAGAAGATGTTGGATGAAATTTGATTCTAGAATCGTCCATGGGAAAATCCACATCATTTGCCACCTGTCGAGATTTAGATACCGAACAAATTTAGATCTAGGTTAAATTATCATTTTAGTTCTTATGATTTAACGTTGAGTTTATATTTTAATTAAATTTTTTAAAATAATCTTTGGTTAACTTAAAGATTAACAATTATTTGAATGAATAAAGATAAGTGTATATATAAAATGAAAACAAAAACATGTCACGTGAAAGAAAATCGTTAACACTATATAGTAATTGTATGGATATTTTGAGAGATTGAACAAAAATTAAACTATATGTTAAAATGCAAGTGTTTATAAGTCTCTCAAATTTTAGTTAAATTATAAGTTTGATGGTTGAAATTAGAGTGTGTAATATGTCTCAAAGTTTTATACAAACGCTTACAAGTCTCTCAAATTTTAGTATTAATTATTATGTTTAATAGGTCCATAAACTTTAAAAAATGTTTAATAAGTTTATGAATTTTTATTCTTTATTTAACAAGTATTTCAACTTTTAATTCTATACCTAATAAATTCCTAACCTAATATATCATTTAGATCCATTAGGTAACTATTTGGTTTTTAGTTTTTGGCTTTTGAAAATTAAGCCTATAATTACTTTTTCCAACTTTAAATTTTTGTTTTGTTATGTATTTTTTACCAATGTTTTAAAAAGTCAAGCCAAGTTTTGAAAATTAAAAAATAATTTTTAGAAATTTATTTTGTTTTGAAATTTTAGCTAAAAATTCAATTCTTTCACTTAAAAATTATGTAAAACGTTATGAAAAATATATAGAAAATAAGCTTAATTTTTGAAATCCACTATAAACTTCTCAACTTGATAGTTGAATATAATAAACTCTAATATATATATATAAAAAGGAATCAACTCAAATTTAATAATAATGAAAGAAAAAAGAATAATTATTACTGATTATTTTAATGATAAGAATAATAATTACCATGGAAGAAAGAGTAATTATTTGATTGCATTTGTAAAATTACCTTTTCTTTTGTCACAATAATGGCTTAGGAATGCGAGGAAAACAACGATGAAGGCAATCCCAGCAATGAGTCCAATTATTACTGCCAATGTCTTCTCAATCTCAACGTCGTCGTTTCTACCATCTGTAAACCAAATTATAATTACAAAATTATGGGGAAAAAAAAGGAAAAAAAAATAAATAAAAAAATAAAAAACCCTATAAATTTGATGGATCTTGCTTTACTGAAATTCTTTCCTTTTTCTATTGTCTTTACTCAGTTGGATGGAAATGGCTTTTAATCAGATAGGAATCAGCTACCTTCCAAAGCTTTTCCATTTTCAAATATGTATAATTAAAACCATGGAATTCTCTATGTGGGGTTTGGATGTTTAAAAGTTTATAAATATAATAATTTAAAGTTTAGAGATCAAAATATAAAATTTGAACTTTATAGGATAAAAGACGTCTTGAATAGCATTCTAGAAGTTTTTATTTGGATTCAAAATTTAAACAAGCATTGACCAATGAAGGAGATTGTTTTCTTTTGGAAGATTAGAGATTATGTTAAAATAAATAAAAAGTTGAAAAAGGAGTAAAATAAAATTTGGGGAATTTTTAAAAATAGAAAAATAAAGAAAACTATTTACACAAAATAGCAAAATTTTTAGATAGTTGTGATAGACGCTGATAGAAGTCGTCTATCATAATAGAAATGATAGAATTCTATCACGGATAGAAGTCTATCAATATCTATCAGTATCCTTTTTGCTATTTTATGTAAATAGTTTGATATTTTTTCTATATAGAAAAGTTTTCCTAAAATTTGAGTATTTAAATATCAATTTATATAATTATAAGTTTTGAAAATATTGTTCTCTTTTATTAAGTATATTTTGAGAAGTGAACATTTTAGACCAGAAGAAATGTTGGCAAAATAAGTAAATTACTTTTTTTTTTATTAGAATTATTTTTTAAAAAATTTAATGAATTAAGTCTTTGACTAGAAGTTAGAGGCACCATGTGTTTGTACTAAAAAGACTAACCACTAAAATCTTTCATTTTAAAAAAGAAATTTCAATTTATTGAATAAAAGATACCTTTTTTAAATTACTTTTTTTTCTCTCACTTTTCTTCTACACAATACCTATAAACCTATTTTTTAAAAGTAAAAAATTTAAATATGAAAAACTAAATGCATAAAAAGATGTGAAAGAAAAAAAAATTGGCAATCATCACATTGACCCAAACCTCCAATTCACACCTTTATATGCACATGAAACTATAAATAATATTTACAAACTTTCTAACCAAGTTTTTTTTTTTTTTTTCTAATTTTACTTGATTGTAAATAAAAAATTAATTCTCTTAATAGTTTTAATTATTAAAACTAAACTAAAATAATTTAACTCTTGAGAGTAAGAAGTTTCAAATCTATAACCAATTGATAGAAAATATTTGTGGAGTTAGGCTGAAATTGACTATATTCATTACATTTAATAATTTAGTAAATTTTATTAAAATATTTTAGCTAGTAAACCTTTACAATATCAAAACATTTAGTAGAAACTTTGACTCACCGTTATGTTGGTAAAGTAACCTACCCCACACGTAATAATTCAACTAAAATTTGTAATTTCCCAAAACGAGATTATTAAAATATCAACGTTAAAAAATATTTTTTTATCCTTAAACTCTCTAAATATTTAGTTACATACTTTTAAATTTATAACAATTGAATTCTAAACTTTAATGAATAATAATGTAGTACTAGTCACTTTATTGTAAAAAATAGTAGTATGACTTAATTAAATTTTTTATAGGTGTAGATTGATAAACTAAATAAAAATTAAATTTACTTATATATTATAAAGATTTAAGGAAAATTTTCACAAATAGAAAAAATGTCAAACTATTTGCAAAAAATAGCAAAAAAATCACTGATAGACATTGATAGACTTCTATCAGCATCTACCAGTGATAGACTTCTATCATTTCTATCACCGATAGACTCTGATAGACTTCTATCATCATCTATCCAACAATCTAAAAATTTTGCTATTTTGTGTAAATAGTTTCTTTTATTTTTTTATTTTTAAAAAGTCCCCGAGATTTAATCGTTGCCTAATAAAATTTAACACTTAATTTTTGATAAAAATTTTAACATAAGAGCTAAATCATTACACATGATAAAGTATACACTCATTACTTATTAAAATTTATGAATTAACCCTTATTAAAATTTATGAATTAAATTGTTATAAATATAAAAACATCAAAACTTATAGTTAGAGACTAAATTGTTCGTTTTGAGGAATCAAAAGTTTTTTTAATCTAATTAAACAATAAAAACACATGTACCATTTTCGCCACCACTGCCACCCCCGCCCCGGGGCCGAACACCGCCATGGGAGAAGCGAGCATAGCATTTCCCCAAGAATACATCTCCCCACCCCGCGGCGGCGCAGTCCGTCCTAAGTCGGCCCACCGCCGCGGCAACACAATCTTGACACTCCATAGCATCCAAATCCCCAACGCACTGCGCCACCCCCTGAACATCCCCAGACCCACCCACTCTAAAGGGCCGATACCCGCCGGCGCCGTCCGCCGCCGCCAAATACGCCAACACAGCATCTCTTCTAGCCAACCCGCCGGAATCATACCCCATCATCGCCCCACATTTTTTCACCACCACCGTCTTGTCCTCCACTCCCAAAAAGCTCACATTATCATACTTCACAAAACACCCCTCCAGCTGCAACGCGCCGCCGCACGCGTCCAGGCATAACGACCCCAGCTGGGCCACGGCGTGGGTCACGCATTTGGCGCAGGCCGTGTTTTCAAGGTCTCCACGGCACTGGTACAGGCCGTACACGGTGTCGCCGTCGCCGGCGCCGGCGACGGTGAAGTTTGTGTAGAGGGCGAAAGCGGCAGAATTGAGGAGAGAGGTGAGGAGGGAGTTGAGATTTGACTCGATGGTTGATCCCGGATTGTATTTAGACTGAGAACAGCCACCGTAGACGAAAGATGTCTCGCCGGTGGGGGCCGCCATGGACGGCGGCGGGAGGGTTGAAGTGAAGAGGAGGAGGAAGAGAGAGAGGGAGAGAGATGAAGGCATTTTGAGAAAGATCATTGGAAGAGAGAAAAGGTGTGTGATTGAAGGTTTTGAAATGGGTATTTTATATGTGCTTTTGGTGATTGATCACCATGCAAGGAATTTTTGTGGGGTAGAATTATATTTTCATATATATATATATTTTTTATAATTTGAGTAATTAGAGTGATTATTGACCCAAAATTATTGGAATAAATAAATTAATAGAGGTTTGATTTCCTGTCTTAATTTAGATTTGGATGATTTTGAAAGTTTTAATTTGTTCTCTATGATATTGTGGCAATCTAATTGAATTATTTTTTTTAGACAGATAGTCCTTGTCATAAGTTGGGAAAGTGTAGAAAACAAAAGGAAATTTTGAAATATAACTACCTCTTAATAATTGTTTTTTTTTAGAATACCTTTTAATACTTGTTGAAATGTAAATCTTATATACTTAATTCCTAAATAACTACTTAGTTAATACAAATTTGAATTTTTTTTCTCATTTTCATGTATCCAATATTGCAAAATTTGTTGACCAGATTTGTGGTGGTCTCTCATCCAAATTTTTTCAACTATTTATGAGTTTTTTTACTAAATTTTGTAAAGAGCAATAAGAAACTTTTTAAAATTACGGCAATCAAATTGAAGTTAAACTAAAATCATAGTAACATAAATGAAAATTTTAAGATTATAAAATCATATTCGTAACACCTCAAGCCCAGGGTTTAGAATTTGAATTTGGCACTTGATGGCCTTGACAACCTGACAAGGACATCCTTATTTATTTTGAATAAATATAGAATCCGTCCAAGTTAAGCACACATAACTTTGAAATTTCCATGATTGAGAGCCACGGGAAAAGAAAAGTACAATTTTTTTTTATAAGTGGTAGTTAGCAATTTTTTAAAATCTTTCTTAACCATACTTTTTATATTCTTAGGATATCTCTCATTTGGATGTGATCTCGGTTCATTCATATAATCCTCTTGAAGTCAGAAGTTACAATATATAATTATGTCAAAACTATATGGATCCAAAAGCTAAAAATGAAATGGTTACCAAACGCAGCTCGAATAGTTATTAAACAAGGCCTAAGTTACTGTGTATGTGTATGTATATATATATCAAGTAAGCAAAGAATGACAGAAAACAAGAATTTATGGAGCATTTCGGGAGCTTAAGTTGAATATTATAATCAGTGGTTATTATAGTTTGTGAGTTATAATAGCGTGTAAGTTATAATAGTCTGTGGTTGGAGTGCATACTATTTTAACAAACACTATAACAAAGAAGAAAAGAGAGGATGGAGTAGGAAATAGTAAACAATGTAGCAAATAATAAATATTGTAATAAATAGGGATTTGAAATAGTAATATTGTAGTTAATTATAGGTTATAATAGTTGGATACACCAACTGTTATAATTTAAGCCTCAAACATAGGGTGGGCTATAATAGCCCAGTCCATCAATTTCAATCTGGTGGCCTAAACACCCTCTTAAAAGCAGACTTAAAACGAAGCTTAATTTTTACTTTATAGTACACCCAAGGGGTGATGATCATTAATCCAAACTTGAGTCCTTTTAATGCAGGTTGAATTATTAATAATTTTTTATTTGTAAAACTTGTGTTTATTTAATCACAATTTGGAAATTGTGTTGTTTTATCAAAATTGTGTTATATATATATATCTATATATCTTGTAGGAATGGAATTTCCGAAGCGGCCAGAAGCGTTTGATCGCCTTGTGTCTTAGAATTTTATTTTACAAAACTCAATTAAACAGAGAACAGAAACAAGATAAACGTATTTTGTTTAAGCATACTTTCTAAAAGGAAAGGAAGGGAAAATAGCAGCACACTTACTCTTGAAGAACTTTCTTCTTGTTTCTTTTCTTAAGCAAGAGCTCGGATTAAACTTCTCTCTATTACCTGTTGACTGCAAAATCAAGACTAGTATAGAACACTACTACGAGGTCTTCCTCGGTATTCTCAAGGTGAGAATCACATAGAGGTGTGAGCTTTTATGAATAATTTGGTGAAAAAGGAAGTTAGGAATTTGAGAGAAAAATCTCAGAGAGGAGAGTAAATTTTTCTTCTTGTTGTTTTCACAAATCAGTCTCTCTCCCTGATCAAAATCTTGCATATATGAGAGATGAATGAGAGAGTGAGGGAGTGAGAAGTTATTCGATAACTTCCCACTCCCGTGAATAACTCCCAGAGAGTTATTATATTAAATAATTAAATGTATTAACCAACTTAATATATTACCATATATTAATCCCATATAACATATAACCTATAGTATATTATATCAGATATAATATAAGCTATAGTTTAAATTCTTTCATATAACTTATAATATTAATACGAATCACATTTATATTAATTTTAACCTATTGCTTATATATGAATCATATTCATATAAATTATATTTGAATCATATTCAAATATATTTCTCTCATTAAATTACTGTATCACATACATGTAAAAATTATATCTAATACAACTAATTTCCTTTAATTAATTTGAACGATTCATATTAATCCCAAAATTAATTTGATTTTCATTAATCTTTATTGAGCTACCGAGGGGACCTTATGGACCTATAGATTGAATCTCTAATGATATTTGATTAATTAATTAAACTCTTTAATTAAATTAGTCAACGTTCATTAACTGTCGGTCATTCAACTAAAGACTGACAGCTGCACTCTTTGCATTCTAGATATATTTCTTTGTCCATTTGATATAACCAATCAACAATGCATAGACCCTTCACAAATTGCTCGGAAGTACAATTGGTTCAAAATTACTGTTTTACCCCTGTAGTTACATCTAACTCCTTAAGTACCACTGATCCCTTTAATAAACAATTAGTCATAGTCCAACTACCAAACCTCTTTCAGGCTAGGAGAGAGTGTGGCGCGAGATTGTCCAAGCCCCAAAATCAGCTCTTAAGAGAGCAATTTATCTACTTACCCAAACAATAGGGAAGGAGTAAATTTCTTCTCGTGTAGATGCGTTCCCAACTCCCCAGTTAGACGAATTCCCAAAATGGTAGGCTTATTGAGTCAACAAAACTGACCACTCTCACCCATATAGATCAAAGGATCGCCCTCATAGGTAGGAGTCCACAACTCACTTAGGATTTAAGTCAAGTCACCTATGGTCATCTTGGTGAAATGTAAGTCTATTCTAGTAACGGCGTTATAAAGAGAGAGTTAATATTTCTTGATCCAGTTTTATACAAACTCATTGTATAGGATATCCCCATTCATATGTCTATTCATGAATGATTAGGATTAGATCATTTGTAGCACTTTACAACACTTGTAACATCTACAAAATGGGTCGTATCCGTAGTTTCACCAGTATAAGGTAAACCTTATCCTGCTACTATAGACTGTTTAGGTTATTATTTAAACACAATTAACATGTATGTCTTCACATACATGTTTAAGTTACAACTTATAACCTCAGATCTTAGTTTATTGGTTTTGAGTTTGTTTTGGGTTAATGCAACTAAATGTCAAATAAAATAACTATTATTTTATTAAATAAATAATTTGTTTGTACAATAAAAGTTGACAAACTACAAGACCACGAGATTTAGGATATCAACTCCAACAATCTCCCACTTGTCCTAAAGCTAGTGGGGTATACAAAGTAAAGATACAATACAGTACACAAAACAATAAACTAGGGCACAAAATCTAGGAAATTCTCCCAGTTGCCCTAGACTAGATGAGGCATGTCTAGACCTAGACGCTCCAGGTGACACTCAAACACTTTAGCCATGAGAGCCTTTGTAAATGGATCAGCAACATTGTGCTTCGAAGCGATCTTAGTGACGATCACGTCTCCTCAATTCACAATCTCCTGGATGAGATGATACTTGCGCTCTATATGCTTTCCACGTTTGTGGCTTCTAAACTCCCTGGAATTTGCCACAGCACCACTATTATCACAATAAAGGGTGATGGGCAATGACATATCTGAAACAATTTCCAGATCAGTCAAGAATTTCCTAAGCCATACAGTCTCCTTGACAGCTTCACAAGCCGCTACATACTCTGCCTCCATGGTAGAGTCAGCAATGCAACCTTGTTTCGTGCTTCTCCACACTACAGCTCCTTCGTTAAGAATGAACACTAATCCTAAAGTGGATTTTCTAGAATCCCTATCAATTTGAAAATCAGAGTTAGTGTATTCAGTAAGGATCAAATCCTTAGCACTATACACAAGCATGTCGTCCCTTGTTCTCCGAAGATACTTGAGGATCGTTTTAACGACAATCTAGTGATCTAATCTTGGATTAAATTGATATCTGCTGACTATCCCCACTGCATAACAAATGTCAGGTTTAGTACATAACAACGCATACATCAAGCTCCAATAGTTGATGCATAGGGGATCCATCTCATCTCCTCAAATTCTTCAGATGTCTTAGGACACTGTTCCTTAGACAAAGCAACTTCGTGCCTGAAAGGTAGTAAGCCTCTCTTGGAATTCTGCATCGAATACTTGACAAGCATCTTGTTAATATAAGATGCCTGAGACAAAGCTAACATTTTGTTCTTTCGATCTCTAAAGATCTGAATACCTAGAACAAGTTGCGCTTCTCCCAAATCCTTCATTTGGAATTAGGCCGCCAATCATTGTTTTATGTCAGCTAGTAGACCTACATCATTCCTAATAAGTAGGATATCATCTACGTATAACACTAAAAAAACTACTGAATTATTGATGATTTTCTTGTAAACACAAGATTCATCAACATTTTAATCAAAGCCATAAGATTTGATCGCAATATCAAATCTTATATTCCAAGATCGAGAAGTTTGTTTTAGTCCATAAATGGACGATTTAGCTTGCAAATCTTTTGCTGTTAACCTTGGGTTATGAATCCCCCAGGTTGCTGCATGTAGATAGCCTCTCCAAGATTGTCATTCAAAAAAGCAGTCTTAACGCCATTTGCTAGATTTCATAGTTATAATATGTGGCAATGGACAGGAGTATCCTGATAGACTTTAGCATTGCAACAGGTGAGAAAGTCTCCTCATAGTCAACTCCCTCAACTAGGAAAATTAACTAATAAAGTATAGGAAACGTAAGATAACAGCAGGAGATAGAAGGATAGCAGGAGATTACCTCGCCGAGTAATAAGTTGTTGGGTTACATATAGATTCATTCATTGATTTATAACAGGAATAGGATTGTCTAATTTTTTTTATCCTAATTGACTGTTTCAAAAATACCGGACATACTTCTCCCCTAATTCAATTAATTAGACATAAACAAACCAATTAATTCTAAACTAACCAACAAGCTAGGCTTCCATACTCGTCCATTAGTCGCACTAAGCTTAGGGATTGGATTATTATGACTAATTAAACTGGTCAAGTTTAATTCTATCGCTTTTCAAATCTTAAGGTTGTTTACGAGAAATATGATAAACATGGTCATAGACTCAATCTATTGCTACTCAAATTAAGCATGCCTCTTTGATACAATTAGGAATAATCTAGGAATACATAGTATTGATAAACAACCAAACAAGTGTGCAATTAAGTTGTCAATTTAATTTACTTTACATGCTCATGCTAGAAGTTAAAGCAAGGAAAAGAAAATATGAATATAAAAAAAAACGTGAAATACTAACTGTTGTTGTGGGCATTTAATCAATCAAATATATTTATAATATCGATCAAACAACTTCAACTAATAAGTAGTATCAGTAGCAAGACCGGGTCGATCGTAGGAAAGCGCGAAGATTAGTTTCGACATAGCTAATTTCTTAGTTTAAATTAGTAAATTGGGGAGGGGTTGGTTTGGAAAGATAAAGAAAAAGATAAACGAGCTAAGAAAAGCAGTTGTTCCTTTGGAAAGTAGGTGATAGGATGCATTTAATTTATGGAAACAGAATCCCTCAAATTGCACACTATGGTCCTAGAATATGGCTCAATCTACTTAACTCATGGCCTTACTTAAGCAGAAAAGCCGACGTTAAGCGTCCTTAATTATAAATTAAGAATTGCATCATAATTAAACTATGTGTCGATTAATTAAGAAGGAAAAACTATACAAAACTAATTGAACACATGCTTTAAGATTTAGGGCTAATCCATGTTGAATTAGTTAATGGAAATGCCTACTAAATCGTTTAATTACTCTATATCTCTAAGCCACTCAAGACACCTATATGATATTTTTGAAAATGCCACAAAAGAGACCAACCTGCAACTAACAATTACTAATTAGATGCAAAGTTTCTAGCAATTAGCAAATCTGAATAATTGGTTTGTCAGTCCTAATCATTTAAACATGCTAAGTATGAAAATAAGAGATAAAGAAATTGAGAGATAGAAATATTTCATTAAGCACAAAATCCTCTCATAGAAACATAATGAGTTATCGAAAGTCATATGCTAAATTAAACAAACCAATATTACATAGTATTTAAGTATATAATCAAGGCTCGTAAACATCGAGCCATTACAAATCCAAAGAAACAACCTAAATACTAGAAAATGAGAAGAAGAAGTAGAAAAAAGGTGAAGACTATAACTCGGGTTGGCGGCTCCCCAAAGTTCTCCTCTCCCCCAAACCCTTAAAAAAAAAATTGATCCTTATATAGAATTCGCACTGGCGCCGCGGTGCTACTACCCTTTTGCCGCAGCGCTGGCACGCTCATGCATGTCCATGTCCATCAAAGTTTAGAGCGTCGCGACTCTCTAAGGCAGCACCGCGACACTTGCTAATTTAATGCTCTTTGGAAACGGCGCTAAGGCAAGCGTCGTATGGGTGCTGCGACGCTTGCCTGATTTTGGCCAAGTCTCTTCATTTTGCCTCTTGATCATTGCTAAGTGCTCCATTTTAGCCCGATATGCATTGAGAATGTCCCCACTGTTACCTTTGCTCAAATACCTATCTAAGAACTAGAATAAATGTAAAATTCCTAAGAACTAACATGATTTAGGCCAAGAAAGATAGCTCGTTTAGGGAGCAGTCAAAACGCATAAAGAGTTTCATTAAAATCTCATCAATGGTCATAAATAGTTGCCCAATAAACTTCAAAATCAATGTTTTGAGCTAGTTGGACATTAAAACTTGATCCTCAATGCCAAAAACTTCATTTATAAAGCATTTACATGGAAATCTTAATGGTTTTGGCCAAAATCAACAAAAATCGAGCCTAAAAGACCTAAAAATCTCCACCCATGAACCCTAAAAATAAAATTAGGGATACATCGTGAGAGCATCACAAATCTTGGTGTACAATTTTGCAACGGTGTTCCGAATCCCCCCAATGCCCCGTAACATCTAGTTATAGTGTTGCATCGTTGTTCATACATTTTCTGGATAGGGTCATGACGATGTAGGCTAGCATCGCGATGTTATCTCTCTATCTTACAACGTTGATCATTAGCCTAGCGTGTTGTAACACTTTGGGACAGGGGCATTTTTGTTGTTCACCTCCTTAAAGCTCCAATTGCATGAATAAGCTCCCAAATGCTTCAAATTAGCCTTGAAGCTCCCTAATGCTCGGAAATGCACTTCATGCTCGAATTCATATAATGTGAATATATTAATACATTAATATATCTAAACCAATAAGATTAGAGAGTCTAAAATAGCTCTAGCTCATCTAGGGAGCTATCAACATTTATAAAGCTAACCAATAAGTAAGAAGTTCAAATTCCTATACTAAATGTTGATGAAGTAAATAAAATAAAAGGACACAAGTGTGTGCTCAAAACGAATTTAGGTTTTTTTTTTGGTTAAATTAGTAACAAAAACTAATAATGACAAAGACTAAAATTACTTTTATTATAAAGTTTAAGAATTAAATAGTTAGCAAGAAAAACATATTAAATTCAATTAAAATAATTATAAATCTTCGACCATGAAAATAAAGCTCCACTCAAAAGACTGTCAAAAGAAGTGATTGTGTTTTCACTAATGTATACACGATCATCTTACCTAATCAAATTGAGACTTTGGTCATATTCTCAATCCATATATGGTTTTAAATAATCTTTCAAATATTTCATTATTTCAGCTTCTTCTCAGAGCTAATAAATGTGTAGACAATCAAAGTATACATAAAAGAAAGCTGTAAAGTAAACATAAAAAAGGGAAAACACTACTTGAAAAAGTAATAGAAGCTCCAAACATTTAACAGTCAAGAATCTGAATGAAATCTTGTGAGTGAATTTTCCTTTCACATAATAGTATTTGTAGTTCAAAACATAATGAAGGAAAAATCTTAAGGAGCCATGTGAGAAACCAATGTTTCTTTCTATGGTAGTTTTGTTTGTATAAGAGATGGTTTAAGTAAATTCATTTTTAATTCAAAATGATGAAAGAGAATACCAAAAACAAAAAATGTTAAGTGGTTCTAAAGATGGGAAAAAAATTCCAATATCGAATATAATCTACAATTCTATAATTTAATTTGCACCAAATCACATTGAATATTTTGGTTAACTTAGGTCAAGATTTGTGATTCTCTCTTATATGTTAATTTTTTTTTTTAAAAAAAATTATGTGTCTTAGATTGAGTATTTGACATTTTTATAGCCTATGTCTAAGAACAAAACACACTTTTTCTAGGACCAAAAATATTTTCTATCAAAAAATTATTATGTTGGTGGAATTTGCTTGAAAAGTGATTTTGAAAAGAAAGTCAAAGTAACCTTAAGTTGCTTTGTGAAAATTAAAAACAAAGTACCTGAAGAAAGTATTTTTCTTTTTTGTTTTTGCTAAAGCTACACTCGAAAGTAATATATATATGTATATATATAAAGCTGTTATAAGCACATTGAGTAAAATCACTTATCAACCCTTTAAAATATAAATAAAAAGTACTTTAAATTTCAAGAAAGGAGTATTTGTCAATCATCTAAATAAATTAAATAGAATTTTATTTGAAAATCAATTAATAATTAGAGAATATAGATTATAACGTCTCTCCATTATTTTATTGTAGAATCTTAACATCGATTTTGGTTGAGTAAAATTCACTTGAGTTAGTTTTGATGTAAGGAATTAAAACTACTTTTAAGATATAGTTAAAAGCACTTTTTCTTTTCTCTTTTTTTCTTTTTAATCACAAAGCACTTTTTAAAATGGAATGTTTATATTTATTAGAAAATAGAAATATTTTTCAAAAAAGTCAAAAGCACTAAAAATGAGAATTTTTCAAACAAGTACCGCAATTTGTTTTTATCAACTACGTTTGACTAAACAATTTATTTTTTCAATCTCTAATGACACGTTTTGTTTTTCCAAATTATTTATTACATCTACATACTTTGTTTATCTAATTTATTTTAATACACACTTTTTCACTAATTCCTCTTATTATAATAAATTTATTTTTTTCTATTTTTCAATAATTAAAAAGCAAATAAAAAAGTGAAATTAAGGAGCTCAATAACTCTACATCTATGTTTTGTCCATAAAATAACAATAAAGTTAATATTGAGAGATAAGCATGTAATAAAGGTCATATTAAGCAATAAAATTTGAGGTTAGAATTTGATTATGATGAAATTATTTATTTAATTTCTAAAATGAACATAGTTCAATCAACATAAAACTTGTACTATTGATGTCAAGGTCAAATATTCGATTCTTCTACATACATATTGTAAGAAAAAAAATTATAAATTTAATTTTTTTTTGAGACAATATAAAATATAATATGATAGTTAAATACACTTTAAACATAATGATTGAAGAAATAATATGACAAATATTTTGGGAGCTAAGTTATTGGGAATGGGATTTAATGGCATTGCCTTGATTAAAGTAATGGTCGGTTTGGTCCATTAATTTCTAAAGTGGCAAAAAGTCTATTATTGTTGAAGGGAAATTGGTAATGTTTGACAATTGAAGCATTTGAGGGGTCGCCTGGATTTTACCTACTCCTACTTTGTGTTGAAATGCACCCTTTCTAAGGGTAAAGTTATTATCTTTGTTCCCCATATAAATTTTGTTTGGTTTCTATGTTGGATTAAATCACTAAAAAATATTCATCATATTCATCTATCAAATCTTGACAAATTTTATTTGTGGCGTATTTTCTTTAGATACTACTTTATGCTAAAAGATGTCGACTCAGATATGTGTGAGCATTGTATTTGTAGTAAACATTAGAGAGTTAAGATCGAGAAGAGTGGGTCACTATGTTAAAAGAAAGTTAGAATATTTGTCTATCAACCTATGGGCCCATCTAGTGTAAATTATAGCGCGGGAGGAGAATTAGATATTTTTTATTCATTATCAATGACTGTAATAGAGAGGTGTGGGTGTATATATGTCTTTAAAAATAAATCTAACACTTTTAGTAAGTTTTCTGAAGGGGTAAAATATATATAAAAAAAAAAAACCTAAAACTAAGATTAGAGTTAACAAAGCTTAAGAACTGATAATTCGCTAGCAAGACATTTGACATTGTAGGAACACCTCAACAAATTTGGGTGGCTGAGAGAATGAAGCACACATTAATAGAGAGATTAAGATGCATGTTATCAAATTCTCATCTTCCTTAGTGTTTTTGAAGTGAAGCTATGGCAATAGTATGCTACATAATAAATAGGAGCCCCATTCAATGTTGTGAATCTAACAATACCACAAGAACTTTGATAGGGGTAGTCCTCTAACCTATCAGACATGAAAGTCTTTGGGTATCTTAATGTCGTTAATGGATACAAGTTATGGTGTTTACAACCTAACTCATCTAAAATTTTAATAAGTAGAGATGTTGTCTAAATTAGAATGGAGTATGTAGAAGAGAAAACATAGTCTAACCTTGAAAATCCTACTAGAAATATAGAAACTATTTTACCACCTCCTTGAGTTACTTCCCAAAGTAATCAAGTAGATGAGCCTATAGTAGAACAATAACATTTGCCATCTACTTTAGATCAAACATTTGTAGCAGAAGAAGTAGAAGATGCTGGATTTTATGTCTTAAAACTCGTATTTTATAAACATTAACGAGCATTATATTTATCAATAAAGTTGTTATTGAGGTTATTTAGTAAACTTGTTATTGAATAAAGTGAATTGTTGTTAATATAGCTCTAAATCCAATAAACTAAGAACCCATGGCTATAGTATGAATACTTGAACTATATGTAGTGACATAAAAGTGGATTAAGTTCGAGTAAATAGCTAAAACAGTCTATAGTGTAGGGATAAGATTGGGTACCTTATGTTGGAGACACTATTGAATGCGGCCCGACCGAACCACAAAATAGTCACTATTACTTTATAACGTCATTTATTGTTAAATACTGACTGATTCAACTAGATGGCCTACGTAACTCGATCTCAATCTTAACTAATTATGAACTCCTGTTTATTCGGGATTATCCTTAGATCTGCATGGGTGAGAATGGTCCGAGTGCGCCGACTCAATAAGTCTCCCATTTCAGGGGCAAGACCGAGTAGATAGTTGAGGACATAGTCTTGTAAGACGAAATTCACTCTTACCCAACTTAGGGCTAGTAGATAGGTTGTTCCCTTAAATACTGATTTCGAGTCTTGAACAAGGAGCCTCACCCTCTCATTGACCCAAGAGAGACTCAGTTTAGTGATAAGATCACAAATCAATTGTTCATTAGAGGATCAGTGGGACTTAAGGAACAAGATGTAATCACAGGGGTAAAACGGTAATTTTGACCTAGTTGTGATTATAAACAACCTGTGAAGGATCAACTTATTAATTATAGTTATATCAAGTGGACAGAAATATATCTATAGAGAGGAGAGTGCAGCTACGGGCTTTAGTGGAGTGTTCCGTTAGTTAACGAATGTTAGTTAACTAGGTTAAAGAGTTTAGCCGGTTAATCTCGGATCGTTGCAGCTCATGATCTGTAGGTCCATTAGGTCCCTCTACTAGCTCACAAATGGAAAAAAAATCTTAGATAGTGTGGTGAATAAGTTTGAACCGTTCAAACTCGACTTAAGGAATGAATGTCGGGTATATGCAATATGTCTAACATATTAACGTTTAATTACGAATTAAATGGACAAAGAGAGTTAAATATAATTTAAATATTAATTACACGAATAGGGATTCATATCGGGTTTTTTTTAGAAAATTAGGATAAGTGGGAAAAATAATATAATTTTATTATTTAATATTAAAATAATATTATATTTAATTAATTAAATAATAAATTATTTTTTATTTAATTAATTATTTTAAATTGTTTTTTAAATTAAAAAAATCAAATTAAATTAAATTTTTTAAACCCATTTAAAAATTGAATTTAAAATTGGTTTTTAGAAATATTGGATTTTCCCACTTACTAAGCAGCTTAGTAGCTTAGTTGTTGACTCCTTGTTTAACCACTAAATTTGATTAATTTGTTGTCAAAATTATATGCAATTGAGTTGCATGTTAATCTTTAATAAATAAGGATAGATTAGGCTGAGAATTGAGTAAAGAATTTTGGTAAATAAGAGGTTATTTTGCCAAAATTTCTCCATAGCTCAACTTCTTCTTCAAGCTTCGTTCCTTTAAAAATTCACCACAAAATTGGATCCCACCATCCCATCTAAGGCTAGAGAATAGTAGAGAAGACTCTTGTGGTTGTCTACAAGCAATTGGCATTCCAATTCGTGGAGAAATCAAGGAGAATTTTGTCTACAAAGGTTGTCATTTCTAACTCTTGGTTTTCCCTTTTTGCATAAAAGTTTATCCTTAAAATTGAGCATGTTATAGTGTAATGCATCTAAATTCGCTTCCGTTACATGTTCATATAACATTCAGAAGAGACATAGTAGTTCTCGCTAGGTATCAATATGGAAACCTTATATCCTTTACCTTAGTGTCCGATAATGATTTTGTTAACCAAAATCCACAATCTTTGATAAGCTATAAACGATGAGAATAAAGATAAGTGATGAGCCCCATTGAAAGAATTATGAGAACGACTCTCTCATCAAGAATGAAATTTGAGTTCTTATTACTAAACAGCTAGATGTTGATACTGTAGGCGGCAAGTAGATTTACAAATAAAATAAAGAAAAAGCCTTTAGAGAATAACAAACCTAGGTTAGTAACAAAAGGTTTACACAAATGAATGATAGAGACTATGATGAAGTTTTTTCTTTTGTGGTTAGACACGCCTCTATTCAAACTTTGCTTGCCTTTGTTGCTTACTAATTTGATATAGAATTATAACAAATAGATGTTAAAACTGTTTTATTTTATGGTAAACTTAAAGAGAACATTTACAATATGGATCAATCTCTTGGATTTTTGAAGCTTCTAATAAGAAAAAGAAAGTTTGCTTCCTTAAAAAATCTTTAATTTGGATGGTTTAAATCAATCACCTTGGCAATATTGGTATAAACGTTTTGATTCTTATATGTTGTCCATTGACTTTTGTAGGAGTAAGTGTGATAGTTATGTCTACTTTAAACAAATCTTTGATACTCTTATTATCTACTTACTTCTCTATGTTAGATATATATTGATTGCTTGTAAATCTATGCATGAGATAAATAAGTTGAAAGGTCTTTTAAAGAGTTTGAAATGAAAGACTTAAAACAAGAGATAGAGATGCTTGGAAGATAGAAATATATACATTAAGCACAAAATCCTCAGAAAATAACATATGTGTGTTCCTCCAAAACTTCCAAAACTAGAAAATCATCGAATCGTAAGTAATGGACCGAAATGTTGTCGTGGGCATTCAATCGATCAAATAAAATTTATAATTCATCAATCAAGAACTTCAACTAAATTGGTCTATGGAAAGCAGTAAAAACTGGAGATTTTGGGTTTGGTTGACAGGAAAACTAAATGCAGGAAAGTAAAGTGCAGAAAGTAAGATAGATTGAGAGAGAGAGAGAGTGAAACACGAGATTACCTTCACCGATTAAGACACTTTCGGGCTATCTATAGATTAATTCGTCGATTTACATGCAAATGTTCATGGGTTATCTACTTTTCAAGCCTAATCGAATGTACGAAAATCCGGACAAACTCCCTAAGAAAAACCAACATGATATTGATCAGAATGTTTCATTTCAAAGTACAACATGATTTCATAATAAATCATTAATCATCCTAATCAGAATGCATCTTATGATTCTCATCCATTCCAAATCAATCAAATTTTCAAGCCAAATTCACAATAAATCTTAAAAAAATCCTTCAATTTCAAACATCCAATTTATCAAAAATTACTCGCATGCATAAATCATTTAGGCCAAATTAACATGCAAATTAAACAAATCAGCCAACACAAGTACCAAGTACGTAGTACATTTTCCCCCTCCCCTCCATACCTAGAATGATTCATCGTCTCCAATGCATGAAAAAAGAAACAGAACATACAATAGATGTGTGATACAAGCCTGGGCACAAGCGGAAGTCCATGAAATCTGACTAGCGAACTCGTACTCGAGTGTACCTGGGCAAGAAAGCATTACTGAAATCATACAAATCATCATGAGAGAAGTTTTAAACAAATAAAACTAAACTAAATCACCAAAGCAAAAAAATTTTAAAAAGACACGGGTTGCCTCCCAAGAAGTACTAATTTATGTCTCTAGCTAGAGAGGACAAACATATCACTCCTTGAAGTACAGGTCCTCTATATGCCGCTCTTCATCTTCACAATGTTTCAATCTCTAGGCATTCAGCTTCAATGTCGTCTGATCCTTCACTTGCAACTCTATTGCTCCATACAAAGTCACATCTTAACCATAAAAGGTTCCACCATCGTGACATAAGCTTTCTTGGAAACAAATGTAAACGTGAGTTAAAAAGTAAGAATCTTTGACAAGGAAGAAAAGACCTGGGCCAAATCCTCTGATCATATCCTCTCGTAGTTCATTTCTTGTAAAGCTTTTCATACTTGTACACTTGGCTCTGGAACTGATCCATCTTATTAAGCTGCAATAGTCTATGCTCTTCAACCTTCTAAGGATCGAAGTTCAGTTTCTTTATGGTCCATTAAGCTCAATGCTCTAGCTCAACAGACAAATGACACGCCTTCCCAAACACCAACTTATAAGAAGATGTATCAATTTGCATTTTGAAAGTTGTTCTACTAGCCCAAAGTGCATCATCAAGTTTAAGGGCCCAGTCTTTCCTGTTCGTCTAGACCATCTTCTCTAAAATTGGTTTGATCTCCCTATTTGATACCTCAACTAAACTGTTAGCTTGTGGGTGACAAGCTAACGAAACCTTATGCTTAACCTCATATTTCGAAAGCATATTATCAAACAGTTTATCGTAAAAATGTGATCTCTATCGTTAATAAATGCTCGTGGTGTGCCAAATAGTGTGAAAATACTTTTATGCAAAAATGTCAAGACAGCACGAGCATCATTCTGTTGGGATTTGTGCCCTAAAGCCTCGTAATTGATTAGTTAATTAATTTAATTATTAAATATACAATATTAATTTATTTATTAACCGAAAAAATCCAAGGTTATTGCATGAAGTCTTGAATATGTATGTAGTTGACATACATGTGGATCATGTTCAAGAAATAATCTAAAGGTCTATGGTATATGAACAAGGCTGGGTGCCTTATCTTGGTGACACTATGGATATGACCTACTTTGTAATAGTTACAAATGGTTTGATCCAAACTGTTCATATGGAAACATGTGAGTGAGGGTATCCTTAACAAAGAGTTTGTATAAGACTGAACCGCAAAATATTTAATCTCTTTTGTAAATCCATTAATTGATGAGATTAATATTTCACATGATGATCACGTGCAACTCGATCTTAATCCTGAGTGATTTATGAACTCCTGTTTGTGATGTCAGTCTTTTTATTTACATGGGTGAGAGTGGCCCAAGTTGCCGACTCAATAAACCTACCATTTTGGGGATTTGACTAAATGGGGAGCTGGGAACATAACTTCACAAAATGGAATCCAGTCCTTCCTGTATGGGGTAAGTAGATGAGTAGTTCCTTAAGTGCTGATTTTGGGTCTTGAACAAAGGGCCCCACCCTCACACTGGCCCGAGAAGGACTTAGTTTACGGTTGGACCGTAAATAAATTGTTCATTAGAGAAACCAATGGTACTTAAGGAAAATAGGTATTTATAGGGGTAAAACGGACATTTGACCCAACTGTAATTATGAACAACTCGTGAAGGATCGACTTGCTTATATTGACTATATCCCGGGACACAACTTGTTCTACAGTGCATAAGAGTTCAACTATGGGTCTATAGTGGTTTGTCCTGTAGTTAATGAATGAAGGTTAATTTAATTAAAGAGTTTAATTAATTAATTTTAAATCATTGGAGCTTATAATCTGTAGGTCCATACGGTCCCCTTCCTAACTCACTATAGACCAACAAGGATCAACTATGTTGAATTTTTTTTTTTTGAAATGTTCAAAATTATGAGGGAAAGTATTAATTATATTGGATATAATTAATTACACGATTTATTATAAAGTTTATTTGAATGAGATTCAAATTATAACTTTATAATATGGAAAATTAATTTATTTGAATATGATTCAAATAACTAATTATTTATTTGGATGAGATCCATATACATAAATATATTATTTAGTTTGAATAAAATTTGAATTAAATAGATAATAAAAAAATTAATTTATTTGAATAAGATTCAAGTAATTAATGAATTTATTTGAATGAGATTCAAATTAAAGAGTTTAATGAATTAATTTTAATCTGATTCAAATTAAAGAGAATCTGCAAAAAATAAATATTTAAATATGATTTAAATATTTTAAATCTTTTACTATGAGACATTAAATGGGAAGATATTTTTTATTAGATATTATTGAACATTGAATATATAATCAATTATATTATGCAGGGGAGTGGATTAGTATTGGTGGGAGGCATATATTAAATATGCAAAAGGTATGCATTTTGATGACTACTGTTTTTTACAGAAAAGAAAGGAACTCTCTCTATCAAAATTCTCTCACAAAACTTCATAGAGAAAAAGTTCTCTCACAAAAAGCTTTTCCCTTCTCTTCCATAAGGTTCCCACAAACCTCCTTGTACAAAGAGAATAGTAGAGAAGACTTGTGGCCGTGTCTAGCTCGTGGTATCAAGTTCGTGATCCTTCTGTTCATTCAAGATAGGGAAAAGATCTTTGAAGAGGTTCTTCAAAGGTAATTAATCTTCACCTTTCCCTGTCAAACAACATGCTTAATTATGTTTCTGTCAATGTTCTATAAAAATTTCACGTAACAAAAATTGGGCAAAAAACGATTAAACGCTTTCGCTAAGGGATTCAATCCCTTCAACAAATGACAAAGTAAAACATGTATATATGTCCAACCCATACCATATCTTCAAAGTGCGAGCACCCACTATCTCCACCACATATTCTTCAAAATGACCAAACTTTGTATGAATCCAAAAAATCAACATGGAACACAAATAATTAGTTGTCGTCCCTATCACATGTAGCAACCCAAAAATTCAACCAACTCAACTTGCACCTCATCAAACTCAATTTGTGATTATGAGTTTTTTGCATCAATCTATAAACATAAAAGCCAAATATTACAATTAATTACACTTTTCCCTACTGACAGGGTTGGAAGGCGAATTGGTGATTTAGTTGTGTGTGATTAGGATGGGAGATGACATGAGGTATATTTTGAAGTTACATATGAGGTGAGATGAATGAGAACACAACATAAGTTTAGATCATTTATAAAATTGTAGCAAATAAAAAATAAATAATTTACGTAGCAGACTACTCATGGGAGTACTATAATTATGCACTATTTCACGAATATACTTTTGGACACAATAACCGCACCCTATATAATCCAATTGACGGGGGCACTGCATGTCAGGAATTTGAAAACAAAATTTTCTTATATTTCAATGAAAATATTTTGTTAAAATATTAGTGTAAAATTTAACTTTATAGGTTTTCAAAATAGAGTAAAGTGATGGTGTTGGAGCTCGTGTTTAGATTTTCAAGTTTTCAATCATCTAAATAGTTTGAAACATTAGAATAATATAAACCTTGAATTAACAACTAAGAAAGTTCAATACACTCACACATTTATAACTCCATGAAAGTCTTCTTGAACCTTGCTTCAAAGAGAGTTCAAAATATAAACAGAGTTTTCTTGAAGATTGATAACGATCAATATTCACTGAAAACTATAATAAGCCAACATTCTAATACTAGTATGCATTGAATATAAATTAAAAATAACTAAAACAATTTTCATCTACTTACCCGGTGTTATATGGAATCAGTACTAATTGTTCCCAATTAGCCATTTCTAATTGGTTGGCTAGATTTGTGGATAGAAGATCTGAAGACTTTACAATTAATTATATTTTTGTTTGGTCAATTGTTTAAAAACAAATATTATCTCATGGTCACATTCATCCCAAAGATACCTAAATAAAACAAAAGTTATTATTAACATGTAAAAAAATACACATACAGATTGTGAATCAAAATGAGTAATAGAAGTTATATATTTAAGCAATGTATGTGAATATACACATGTAACCAATTTCAACCATCCCACACTATTGCATCAAGCCATCACGATGTAAATAAACTAATTTATTCTTTTCAAATATGTGCTCGTTCAAATTGATGTGAATCATGTCTTCGTCTTTCATGTAATTCATAGCATGTTTATTCAGAAGCTTGATGGTGCCCTTCACATCTGTATATTTGGAGGAATACACAATACTCCCTTTTGTTAAATGATCCTACCACGACCTAAAGTTACAATTTCAAAGGTCAAAAAATAATAATTAATAAAACTTAGAGAGTGAAAAAGAGATGTACTTTTTTCTCCTTAATCATAATTACAAGTTTAAGAGGCCATTTTACGAAGTTACCCATTGCTTGATTAAAGTCTGTATTTTTCTCTTCATGCAAATTGGTATAGTCAAATCTTCTCCTATGACAATGTCTATCATTACTTTAATAGTTGGACACTTAACATCATCATCAAATACTGTGGATATTGCAACAATGTTATCCACAGATCCTATAGCTAAGTGACATGGTGTTCCTTTAACAAATTTAAAGAATAAATATGATGCATAGTTAAGTACACTATGGTTAAAATTTCAAAGTCACAATAAATACAATTACCTCCAAAAAAAATTTTAGGCACATTGCCAACATCCTCTTCTTCAGATGCACTTAGTGAGCACTTCCAATAGACGATCTAGGTTGATGAGATTGTTTACTACGAGTTTGTCTTTTGATAATGACACTTCGAACATTCTCTTCTTTAAATGCTCCTTGAGTTTCTTGACTCATTTTCAACTTTCCTTTTGCTACCTTGAAATATTGAAATTGTGAAACAAAATCCCCCACTCCTCTTACACATCCCCATTTCTTCTTCGGTACCCAATGTTTTAGGTAAAATATCTTCACCTTCACATATTGTAGCTAACTCATCCTGTCAAAGATATTACAAGTTTCGCACAATATCTAAGTCAACACAAGTTCCACACATTATATATGTCACATAAGTTTTGCACAAATAAAACATACAATTCGATTAGCACATTCTCTAGTGGCACCATCAAAATATTCATTATTTTTTCCTTTCATACTTTTTTCCATAAAGTCAAACGATAGGAAGGATCACCTGATAGATTCTATCTGAATATACATATTTAATTAGCATAAACATATTCGAATGAAACATTTAGTATAATGAGCATAACTTACTAATTATGGGCGCGATTCGCATGCATATCCCTTATGAGAAATGTGATGATTATATATGCATTTCAGCCTTATTTCTCTATGAATACAACTAAATGCTTGTAGAACATATTAGTTGAAGTTACCTACCTAATCAATGTTACTATGCACATTTAAGTAGAATTAGTTACCTTCTACACTTCACTTAGCCTATCATTAATAAATGACATCCACTATTCTTGATCTATATAAGAATATTTTCCAAGACGAGTCTGCAAGAGTTATGGTTTATCTTTCAATGAAAGTATGTACTTCTGAGTCAACGTGGTCTTAAAAGTCTGAAACTTTCTCGATGCAAACATAAGTATACCATGTTTGGACTTAGAGCTAAAATCGAACGACATCTTTGCACAATAAAAGAGTGGTAAAAAATAAACTAATAACCTACATAAGCATATCAATTAAAATTATAAAGTTCGTATCGATACACAATAAAAAAAATTATCTTTGAGCTCTTGTGGACTTTTTTTTTTCCAAGTTTTGTAGGTCAATGAATTTTGTTGTCGAACACAAACTCCAATATAGCTCTGCATTTTCTTTTCATCAAATCCAATGGTTTGGCTGTGATCGTTATAATGAATGGGCAACCGTTGCCCAAAATTTCTTATATGTGCCAACTCATACATAGTACTTAGCCCACTACTTGAATCATCTATGTATAAATCTACAAAATCATGATAATAAAACATATAATCATAAGATTTATATTAAATCATAAATGGCATGTTATATGTAATACACTAAATGACATATCATATTTAATACACTATTTATAAACTCATCTACCCTCACAATCATTTCTAACATATGTGGATGTTGTATCATCGATCTCATTAGATGCATTAACATTGGGCATTCTTTGCTTGACTCCATAACCACAATCTAGAAGCATATCTCCTATATCATCTTCACAAAAATCACCATCAATTGTTCTCTATGGAGATCTTAAGACCACTAGCCAACCAAGATTTGCAGGGTCTTTTACATAGAAGACTTGCTTTGCTTAAGAGGCTAAAGTAAATGAGTCTGATTTATGTTCTATATGATTGAGATCCATAATAGTAAACCCAAACTCGTCTATTTTGACTCCATTTCTATACTTAACCCAATCGCATTTGAATAAAATAAAAGATAAACTATGATAATCAAGCTCCCATATTTCTTGTACAATGCCATAAAAAGGACATATAAGGCTTTTGCCTTTAGCACAAGAGATTTGCATTGTAGTAGCTGTTATACTAACTCCACTGTTTTGAACCCTTTTAATATCTTCACCTTTTTTTGTGTGATAGTAATAACCATTAACCACATAACCATAATAGGTGGCCATATCTGGACAAGGTTTGTGAGTTATTCATCTTAAAGAAGACGATATGGAGTTTTTAGGAACTTTAAGAGCTAGTGCAACCTAATATATACTTAAAACTGATTAGTAGTTAACATTTAATTATATTTTAAAGAGTATGGCTCTTGAGATTATCCATGCGCACACCGAGCGACTACATGTATGATTATGCTTATCTTGAAGCCACCTTTTATTTTTAGCTTTACTAGGATTGAGCTTAGACAAATTATTCATATGTTGCCTATTATAAATAACAAAGTTAGCAGATCATTAGATAATCAACTAACTTAAAATGAGAAAAAAGATAGAGATCTACATACTCGACGTATGGAAGCATGATAACTTGTAGAAATACAAGTTATTGTTGCTTCTAAGTTAGAATAGTTGAGGTAACTTAGTAGAAAGTGTCTTAGCTTTAATAGAAAATCATGTAAAAATACATTTCTTTGCATTGAGCATGTGCAAAAAAACTAAGATTTACGAAATATCAAGTTTTAACCCACTGAAATGTAGAAAAACAGGCAAAAATATAAAGTTGTGGGCAGCCCTGCGTTGAGCAGATGAACAAGGAAAGGGGCGAAGCCTGTGTCAAAGGGGAGCCTGCGACAAAGTTGTACTGAACGCATAACCAAGGACCACCGGCAACTGCAACGAGCAATGTGAAAAACTCTCTGACGCGCCTGCTGTGGTCCTGAATGGTAAAGAATGTTCCCCGCATCTAGCTATATAAGGAGTGGCCCGGAAAGAGAGAAATGAGGGAAGATTATTATTTTTCGGTAGTCCTTCATCCACTCGAGGCATCACACTATCGTTGAAGAATAAAGAGCTCGAGAGAGTTTTTCTAGTTCCCTTGTCGTCCGACCAAGTCAATCCAAAACACAGTTGAAGCAAGCAGCATACATCAGAGTGAACGGGAAGCAGGAGATTGTTTACCGGCAACTTGATGACTTCACCTTCACCCATTTTTGCTTCTATCTATTTTATGTTTCCTTTAAGACATTAAGACTAGTTCTGTATCTAAGCATCTTACTCTTATTATATATCATGACTTCATCATCTTCTTCCTTCCACTTTTATTTTATCTTCTGCCATGGGTAACTAACCTCCTTATGTGCTGGGTTGAATAAATCATCATTCTGACGAACAAAGCATAGGTAGAAGTTCATTTTGTTTAACGTGTGTGATTTTTATGCTTGTATCCATTTAGCTAATCGAAGCAAGTTAACTATTTTCTACTTTGCTTAGTGTGATCCGCAGTTACTTACTTATTCATATCTCTATGATGTATGCTTAGTGATTATTTAGATGTAAGGTTTTCTTTATTTCTAAAGGTACTTCTTTCTACTAAGCATACTAGAAAGAAGTACCTTTACAGATAAAGACAACCTTAGGTTTAAATAACCTCTAAGCATGCATCATAGAGATGTGACTAATGTGGCTCACTCACCAAGAGGTTGAGTTTATGTTTGTGGTTAAGAACATGAACGAAAGCTTGTGTAAAAGTTAAAAGGATTGATGATTGTTCTTTCCAACCCCACTTTTCTCCACTGCATCTTTATTTTTCATAATCTGCTGCTTACTCTACTGTATGAAACACATTCACCATCATCTTCATCACGTCTATTCTACCGCTTTTCTGCACATTTTACCTTTTTATTCGCATGATCATTGTTAGATTTAAGATTGTTGAGAACTATTAATATACCACTCTTAAGTTAGTTAAATCAAACAAAATCCCTATGTTAGACCTTGGTCCTCATTTAGACACCCTTATTGAGTTTATACTTCGGCTTATTAAGGGAAAACTTGTGTTAAAATTGAATTAAACCTGGAATACATAGTAATGCATGAATAGAGATAGATTGCAAATTAGAGAGAACAACAAAGCACATCATTTACATTTTGAATGACATAAAGATGAGCTTGATCAAACTAATCCTTACTCAGTTTGATACAAGAAGCGACTGAGAATGCTTTATACATGTTTGAATTCACTTTCCTTATCAACGAGCTTAGCCCAATAGAATTAACTCCATATATAAATTTAGAACAAAACTCTACAGGCTCCTCAACAATATAATTTTCTCCAATACATCCTACTGGTCGATTTCTATTTCATACATAAGTTTTCAACACTTTCATACATCATTCGAAAGGATACATCCACCTCAAATAAATATGTCAACAAAACTCAACCTCTTACGAGATGCATTACAAGGTGTTCCATTATTGTGAAGAATGTTAGTGGAAAATACTTAGGCATAAAGTGACATATCCTCTTGCATACCTTTTAACTTAGATGTATCGATCATCTTGCTACATATAACATTAAAGAAGAAACATAGGCGAAAAATTACAAGCCTTACATGTTTGGGTAAAATATCACGAATTGCCACAGGTAATAGTTGTTGCATAAGAACGCTAATATTCCGTTAAGGACAGCCCCTCACGTAAATTGCTTTGAATGGGTAAATCAATCATTTGTCCTTGTGGATCTGACATTAATCCTCTCATACCTACTAATTGGTGTACTTGAGATGCATTTCCTCGAGCTCATAAGACTAAGTCCGTGAAGTTTCAAATCTGTGAGCGACACTAAACTTTGACTAGTCGATGAATAGCCTTTAGGTACTTTAATTTATGATAGTGTCTTATAATGGTAGTTTTTTTTTTCTCTCCCACTTGAGAGGCTAACTCTGATATAATGTTTAATTCCACCAAATCTAATCGAGTTTTTATTTCATCCTTCGTTTTACCAGGAATATCAAGCAACGTGCCAATAAGATTTGCACATACATTCTTTTCAATGTGCATCACATCTAAACAATTTTGCACGTCATGATACTTCTAGTATTCTAACTAAAAAAAATAGATTTTTTCTTCCAATAAGTTGAAGGACTAGTGCCACTGTTATTTTCCTTGATAATTTTCTTACCAAATGAATATTGATACTTACTTATTTTTGCAAGAATTTCTTCCCCACTCAATGGTGTTCTAGAGCGAATTCTAATTTTTGTGCACCATTAAAAGCTTTCTTTGGTTTCCTATATGGATGATGACGTGGTAGAAAATTTTGATGCCCTAGATATGCCTATTTTTTCTCCTTTGATAAATAAGTGGATGAAGTTTTCACTCCATAAATCGGACATGCATGATATCCTTTGATCGTACAACCACACAAGTTGCTATGCATAGGATAATCATTAATGATCCACAATAAAATAGCTTTAAGCACAAAACATTATTCTTGAGATGCATCGAAACAGTTCACCCCGTGATTCTGAAGCTTTTTCAAATCATTTACTAATGGAGCTAAATAATGTTTAGAACTAGATATTAGTGCAGTCAACATAAAAATAATTTCATTTCATGCACAACCATGGAGGTAGATTGTATGTTGCCAACATCACTAGCCAACAACTATATCTACTGCTAAGATCTCCATGTGGATTAATCCCATTGTAAAAGCGCAAGACGAAGATGACTCGAACTCTGGCCACAAATTGTCTACTTTCTTCTACGATAGTGCATCTTTTGGATGTTGTAATAACCCATATGTTTCTCTTTTTTTGGCATGTGATAGCACCCTAAAAGTGCTTATATTCTTAGCTTAAATCTCCCTTGATAAGTCATTTTACTCATTAGTTCTCTATCTTTGTAGGTTTTTATAATCCCAATGGTAAAACAGTCACTTAAAGCTAAAACGAGCCGTAAACAAGCTTGGGAGCATCAATGAACAACAAAGGGTCAAAATTATCAAAACGCCCCTGGAAAGAGCGTCGCACAACTAGCCTTATGCCCCCTTTTACGCTGAAGACCTGAGAGCTCTACTTTTTGCACACAGCCGAGAGCGACGCGACACCCAAACAACTGTGGCTACATAAACCAGCGTCGCAATGCTAGGTTATAGCGCAGCGTAAATTTTTCGCTGTCAACTGGATCCATTGAAGGATGCAAAGCTAAGGTAAAAGCTAAGGTAACTTTTATGGGAATTAAGTAGTTGTAGTTCAATTTCTTGAGAATTCTTTTGTTAATTCTTTGATTGAAATGCATGAATCTTGATTGATCCTTGTACTTAATTGTGGAATTTGTATCAATTAAAGTGACAACTCATATTTAGATTCAAGTCCTTGTTTGCAATTCATAATGCGCTAAGCACAAAAATTATGAATAGGTTGCAAGATTAGGGATGCATGCCTTCGTTTAAAGCATTTTCCTTTAAATCATAGCATGTTGATCTAATTAGGATTAATCAATAAATCAGATTAACGAAGAGGCTATCCGTTCTTTAATTCATCGCAACTACGAAACCTCGATCTTAATGCAAATTTCATTTGGTGTTGAAAACCGCTAAGGGGTATACATGCTAAAATGAAGTTTAGAGTGAATCTTGAAGCAATTCTTGATTTACAACCTAGGGCAATTAGAATTTGGGCTTTAATTTGACTAGCTTTATGAGTTATCTCTTTTTAGTTGTGGATTCATTGCATTAATCAAGCCTATTCGATTCTATGATTTAAATTGAACTCAACTTACTAAATTTTTCGTTCCTATTCAATTTGTCGCTCCAAAATTCCTATATAAAAAATATTCTTAATTCTTGCACCATTTTCATTTTCTTTTTCACAAACACCCCTAAAAATAGAAAGAATTCAATTGATTGTGATTAATAGTTCAATAGATCTTTGTGGACCGATTCGAAACTTATCGCTTATACTAAATTGTTAATTGTTCGTAAGTTTGGAGTAATAAATTCATTTGATTATTTAAATATGTTTTAACGACGCATGTTTTTAGCTCGATCAAATTGGCGTTGTTGTCATGGATCTTGGTAACTATTTTGTCAATTGATTGAATTCTTGAAAAAAATCTAAAAAGATTGTGTGTGTGATTGATTTTTCCTTTGATGTATGACCCGCTCCTCTGGAGATTTCGTGCTTAGTTTCTTTGCATATATAAATCAAGAAGATTGGTGACTTCGAAGGGAGAGGCGAAGAGAGACTCTAGAAGAGTATCAATCCCGAGTTGGAAAGGAATCTTGAAAACCTAGAGGAAGCACAAATGCTACAAAAAGAAGAGATGGGTGAACCACGAGAAAGAACTTTACGTGAATTAGCCGAACCAGATATGGTGCAACAACCTTGATGTATCATCTATCTGGAAACTACTACGCCTTTCCAGCTCAAGCCTGGGCTCATCTACCACCTACCTATCTTCAAGGGAAGTGTCGGCAAGGACCTGCACAAACATATCAAGGACTTTCATAAGGTGTGCGATGGGATGAGGCCGCACGGCATAACAGAGGAGCAACTAAATTTTCGGGCATTTCCGTTCTCTCTAAAAGATTCGACAAAAGATTGGTTGTATTACCTACTGCCGGGCACGATCACAACGTGGAGCGGTCTAAAGAAAAAATTCCTACAGAAATTCTTTCCGGTGTCGAGGGCTCAAAGCATCCACAAGGAAATATATAGGATTAAGCAAGTGTTTAGGGAGTCACTATTTGAATATTAGGAGAGCTACAAGCAGCTTTGCACGAGTTTTCCTCATCACCAAATATCAGATTAATTTTTTATCCAATACTTCTACTCTGGTTTGCTTTCTAATGAGAGAGCCTCCATCGATGCCGCCACAGGAGGAGCGTTGGCAGACAAGACTCCTACTAAAGCAAAGGACTTAATCTCGAGGATGGTAGAAAATTCACAAATCTTCGAAACTCGTGCAACCAAATTCAACCCATCAAATGTGAAAGAGGTAAGTAAGCTTAAGACTAAAATATTTAACCTATCTTCTTTTATTACGCAGTTTGTTCAGGGAGGCACTCAAAAAGTGAAAATGTGCGGAGCATGTGGAGTACTTGGACACTCTTCTGAGAGTTGCCCTCAAGCAAATCCCGCGGTGAACGCAATTGGAGGCTTCCAAAAAAAATATGACCCCCATGGAAGCACGTTCAACTTCAGATGGTGTGACCACCACAATTACAAATGGGGAAGCCAATGGCAACAAGAGAGCCGACCGCACAACCAACCCTCCTATTCCTCACAAGGTATGTGTCTTGAGGATGTTGTAAAAAGTCTTGCTGACAATTCGCTTAAATTTCAACAAGACATCCACCAACATCAAAAGGACTCTATTCAACAAGCACAAGAAACCAAGACGCTTCAACAAGAAACGATAACCGGTTTCTCGAATCTAAGGACTTAAATCACACAATTGGTGACTGTAATTAGCAAATTGGAGAGCAGGGCGTTGGGGAAGCTACCCGCCCAACCCGACCATGCAAATGTGAGCGCTATTACGCTAAGAAGCGACAAGGAACTCCCTCCAACCCCCTCTTCTATCATCGCAACGCCTACTACGCCGACGGTTGGCCAACAAGGCAAGGTGAGAAAAGAAGAAAAGGAAGTAAAGACGACCACATCGCCTGAACCAAAGGTTAGTATTTCTTCAAAGCCTTATATTAAACCTTATGTGCCTAAATTTCAACAGGACATCCATCAACTTCAAAAGGACTCTATTCAACAAGCACAAGAAACCAAGGCACTTCAACAAGAAATGAGAATCAGTTTCTCGAATCTAGGGACTTAAAACACAATTGGCGACTGGAATTAGCAAATTGGAGAGCAGGGCATTGGGGAAGCTACCTGCCCAACCCGACCATGCACATGTGAGCTCTAATACGCTAAGGAGTGGCAAGGAACTCTCTCCAACCCCTTCTTCTATGATCACAACGCCTACTACGCCGACAATTGGCCAACAAGGCAAAGGTGAGAAAAGAGGAAAAGGAAGCAAAGACGACCATACCGCCTGAATCGAAGGTTAGTATTTCTTCAAAGCCTTATATTGAACCTTATGTGCCTAAAGCTCCCTTTCCTAGTAGGTTAGCCCGACCAAAGAAGGAAAGTGTCGATGAGGAGCTCGAGGAGATCTTTAGAAAGGTGCAAATTAACATCTCCTTTCTTAATGCGATCCAACAAGTCCCGAAGTACGCTAAATTTCTCAAGGATCTATGCGTTAAGAAGCAAAGAGGTAAGGAGAAGGAAAAGGTGGTGGTAAGCGGTAATATCTCTTCCCTTCTTAAGAAAAGCATGCCTGAAAAGTGTAGAGATCTCAGAATGTTTACTATCTCATGTGTTATATGCAATAGAAAAATATCTCATGCTATGCTTGATCTAGGCGCTTTTATTAATGTAATGTTGTACGATGTCTATGAAGAACTAAAATTGAATGATTTGCAAACACCTCGGTGAGTATTCAACTAGCGCATAGGTCATGCATTCAACCATTAGGGGTAGTAGAAGATGACTTGATTCAAATAGGGGATTTGATTTTCCCCGTGGACTTCAATATTTTACAAATGAATGAACCATCTAATTCTCCAACAGTTTTACTTAGGAGGCCTTTCTTAAAGACTGCTAGGACTAAAATTGATGTAGATAAAGGATCCCTTAGTGTTAAATTTGATGGTGAAATAGTTAATTTCAATATTTGTGATGCAATGAAGTTTCCAAAGGAAAATATCTCTCTTTGTTGGGTGGAAGCTTTTGAAGCTTGTGATGAAATGTTATTGAATGTTGATAAATGTTTTGATGGTTTTGAAAAGAAGTTGATTCCATTCATGACTCTGGAATTGATAATCCTTCTATTGATAACACTTAAATGTGTAAATTTTAGAAAAATATGAAAGTTAGATCTAAAATGTTTAATTTATAATTTAACATCATTTTCTTCTTAAAGTATAAGGAATTGGCCTGTCATTAAAAAAAAGAAGGTAAAATTTAAAAATAATAATAAAAAAAGAGTGGACCTATTACTATAGTTTAGGAATTTTTTTTATTTATAAAAAAATGAGTTTGTAAAATACAAAGAAGTGACAAGTGTCCCATTTCGCACATGCCAGCATCACTCAGCACGTGTCTCACGAGTGTTCCTTCTTCGTTAATCCCCAAAACCAAAACTCTTCTTCTTCAAACCGCTAAGCTCCTTCGCCTCCAAGAAAAGCATTCAATTTCATTTCAAACACTCACAGATCTATCTTTCAATCTCACAGACTACCAATTCCTTCTTCAGATCTATCATCAATGGCGTTGGAATGGGTCGTTCTTGGCTACGCTGCCGCCGCCGAGGCAATCATGGTTCTCCTCTTGACCCTCCCAGGCCTCGATGGCCTCCGCAAAGGTCTAGTCGCCGTCACTCGCAACCTTCTCAAGCCATTCCTCTCCGTCGTCCCCTTTTGCCTCTTCTTGCTCATGGACATCTATTGGAAATATGAGACTCGACCCACTTGCGAATCGGACTCCTGTACCCCTTCTGAGTACCTTCGCCACCAGAAATCGATCATGAAGAGCCAACGCAACGCGCTCTTGATCGCTGCAGCGCTTGTGTTTTACTGGCTGTTGTACTCTGTCACCCATTTGGTTGTTAAGGTTGAGCAATTGAACCAGCGTGTCGAGAGGTTGAAGAATCGGGATTGAGGATGGAAATGGAGTGCGGATCGTGGGTTTTCGAGTAATTGGGTCTGTTCTTTTTCTTTTCTTCTGTTTTGGGATTTTTTTTTTTTTAATTTCGGTTTTTGATGCTATATTATGGTAATTGCAGCTCGTTTTGTATCCCACTTTGATACTGCTATTAGATGTTATGAAACTAAATACGACTCTTAAACGTCTTCGCGTCGGATTTAAATGTTTTCGGATTACGAAGTTTTTATTTATATATCTGGTTCGTGGGAATGGTGATTGGGGGTTCTTTTGTGTGTTTAGGGACTCTGTTCTGTTTTATATTTCAGTGGAAATCTTAGTAAATTACAAGTTTTTGGTAATGGGATGTTAGTTTTTGGTTTTTCTGGTTACAATATGATTGCATTGTTTGTCATTGTTTTTAATGTTTGCATTGGATCAGGGCTAATGAAAAAGGATTGACTATGTTGTCGTTCACCATCAATGTTTACTTGCACAGGTGTGTTGAATTTATCTGGTTTTTAGCTTGATGTGATGCTTACTTGGGAAATAGGAGAATCGATCGAGGAAGAATACACTACCTGTGCCAAGTCAAATTGTGGTGTATGCAGTTCTTGTTTTTAGATTCATTAACATCTTTCCAAATGCTTTATTTACTTCTTAATGTTAAGTTATTCCCTACTGCCCCGTTTGTTAGCTCCTTTGATGGCAGTTATAATTGTCTTTCTAATGGAGATTTATGGAAGTCCCATAATCTTCTATATGGACTCCTAGGAATTCTAAGCAATAGCAGCTGTACCCTTTGTCTAAGTTTATTTTGGACTTGCTGTAATCCTCCAAAATCATTGTCAACAACAGTATAGCTTTGTTGGCTTTGTGAGAAGAGGTGCAGTCTTTCTTCTACTCTTGTCCATGAGGAACTGTATAAGTTCCACAAAGCCCTCGAGTATAATCTTATACCCTTTTGAAATCTTATTATAGAAGAGGTCCTACTGTTCTAGAGTGCCTCCCTTTCTAGAGAAGGATTATCTACTTCCTTGAGATGCATTCTTTTTTTGCTATTATAATGAAGAGTGTTGGCAGTTTGGATGCTTAGCTCATAATAAGCAGTGTTGCTTGATTATGGATGAGGTATTGTCTCGCACACCCATATGGAACAAGCTGGGAGCTCTTTGGCATGTACGTTGTTTGTCTGTCACTTTGTAGAGTATTTTGGCATAAGAGGAACTCTGCAGCGTGATCTAACCTTTTACCTAGGTTCATCGCCTCCCTGTGAGGGCCTAGAGCCCTTCTTTGCTGAGCTTCCTTTGTAAAGAGCTTTTATCTCTTGGAATCTTCATTTTTCCTTTGTATTGAGATTTTACTTGAAGGCTTTTGAAAGGTATCATTTCTTATTATTCAAAGAAAAACAAACATACAACTATTATGCGAACACAGAGTACGGCGACATCGATCATCTCCCCAGACCTCTCACTCTCGAGAAGGTTACACCAGAAACTAACTCACTCTCCCTCCCTTTTCACAATTCATTTATACTCTCACTCACTTCCCATTTCCAATGGTCCCCGCCTCTACATTTATCTTTCCCTTTCTACCCCTACCTCTCAATTGATACATAATCGAAGGCCTAACAGCTTTCTTGATATTCAACTTAAACTTCTAGGACTCCAACTCATTAACATCAGAGAGATTGATCTTAGAAAAGATGAATGTCTATTTTAATTTTCATTAAAAACAACAAAACGGAATATGATGATGGAGAAGTCCTGACTTGTTTGCAGTTACTCCCACCACACTCAGGCACAACTCCAACTGTTTCTTATGACTTAGGCCAGAACTGTCTCTTACATTTAAATAGCTTTGAATGAATGTTATAACATGGGCCACCTGCTTTTGCAACTATAATTATATAGGGACCAAGTCCACTACCCTACACAGTCCAGGTTTATTATGGTGGCAAGGATATTAAATCCTATAAACTAACTGTTGAAGGGCTAGATGGTTATTACATGAAACTAGTTAAGGGGTAGCGGCGTAAATGGGGCCGAATATTTATGGATATGGAAAGGGAAGTGATGGGTCTAAGTTTACAACTAATAGTTTTATTATGGTGTTTGTCTTCACTTCTTTGTTTCCTTGGGACAGTTCTGGATAGGATTTTGATGCATTTGTTGCATAAAGTGCTCTTTTTATGTGTTTCTCTTCCGTCATATTTGTAAATTGAGTTACTCTCGATGTTGGAAATCTATTAATTTGGAACTCTATTAAGTTTGGAGTATTGATAACTCATTTTGGGTGCTGAACTTTAGAAGAAACTTTAAGGAGGATGGAATTTCTGAATGGGTCTCCTTAAATCAACTCATCCCCACCCTTAATCTGACATGGAGGGAAGACATTTGGATCTGGATATTGGAAAACAGTGGTTATTTTACTGTCCAGTCCTTAATTTCTCACCTTGGCTCTGGAACATCTTCATCCATGAAGGATCCCTACAAGCACTTGTGGAAATTCCCTTGTCCAAAGAAAGTCAAGTTTCTTCTATGGGAAATTGTTCATTCCAGCGTAGACAGGTTACAAAAAACCTGCCTTTGCAAAAAGGCTAATGAAACCCAATATCACATCTTCTTCCATTGTTTCTTTCCTGCTGACATTTGGGCTGTTGTTTTTTCTGCTTTTGGTTGAAATATTGTTGTTCTCTAAGAAGCACGAACATTTTAGTTTGGCTAGCGTGTCCGTGTCCGACACGTGTCCGACACTTGGACACTCCGACACTTGTTGGACACGTATCGAACACTTGTTAGTGCAACAAATGTGTTAGACATGCATTGAACACTTGTTGAGTAGACCAAAAAGACATATATGACAATAATAATAACTTTTGAGTGTGAAATACATCAAGCTAAGTCTTTTAAGCATATAAATGCATTAACCTATTTATTTTTAATTTTATTTTGGTATGGAAATGAGATATATTTTCAAAAATGTATATTTTAATAAACGTGTTGTTGTGTCGTATCCTAGATATTTAAAATATGGTGTGTTGCTGTGTCCGTGTCGTGTCGTATCAATGTCTCGTATCCGTATCCGTGTTTTTTAGGGTGCTCTATTTGACACTATTGCATGGGTGAGAATGTTGTTCACTGATCACCCTTTTAAGGCAACAAAGGGGCTCTTATGGGACAGCATTAACAGAGCCATTCTTTGGAAGATATGGAAAAGAAAGATCTTCTGGGGATGTTTTTGAATCATCCATTTTCAATGCCCTTTCTTGGTGTTAAAATTTACAGCCCCTGAATACTTACAATTTAAATTTCCTTGTATCTAATTGAAGGATTCTTTTGTAATCCCGTTTATGGGCTCATTTTGTTCTCTTTGAGAATTTCATTCATTAATGAAACTAGTTTCTAGGAATGCCCTAGTCGTTATGATAGTGCTTGTGCTTGATCAATTCGTAGATTTCTCGTGGTGTTTTAAATGACAGGAAGAAGCCTAGAACCATTATAGGATCTATTTGTATCACCTTCTATCCTCTATTTCTATTTCGTATTTGTAGATAGTAAATCTGGAGAATATGAGACAAATACCAGTGTGGCCTATTATTGGATTGTCTATACATCAATTCAGTTTAAATGTATTGGAAGTGTGTGTTACTATATTAATGGTATGGATTAATATGAAGATTTCAATTGAAATTAAACCATAAAGGGTGTTTTTGTGAAGGGCTAAGCTGCCTATGCTGCATATATCCGAGCTCCTTTCACTGAGCTTGCTTCGCTGAGTTAATCGGTCGAGTAATGCATTAGCGTGGTAGTTCTTAGATCTGATAAAGAAACCCTTCGAGTGTCAGATTTATGAACCATGTGGAAGAACACGACCCAAAGAACGCAACTCCAAAAGACTCCAAAACCAATTTTGATCTCAACCCCTAAGATAGGCTAGAAAACAGATTATTTAGATGATCTAATAAATCAAGGATCGGACAAAGTTAAAAACTTCTATCAACTCTCGATGTTTAAAGCACTCCACAAGTAAGATAGATCACTCCTTACTTGAATGCTCCAAATATTCATGCATTCTATCTCAAGAACACACACTAAACAAAGCTTAAAAGCTTTCAAGGATTAAAATCTAAATTCTATATTTTTATCTCTTTTTTTCAAATGACAAAATTACATCAATATTTATACTATTTGAAAGGTTACTAAGAAAGTTCACAACCTTTTATCAATTTGTCTAGGTTCAAACAAGATTCCTCAATTCCATGCATAAACTATCATAAATGTAAATACATTACAATAAATTGATACATTTAGTATTAAATATGTGGATGAATATGAATTTTTAGATTCATGAAGTCTCTTGGATGACCTTGAAGCTTGAAAGGTTGCAACTCTTCACCATATCTTGGAAACTTAACTTGGAAGTAAACATTTAATGTTTCAAGAAGACCTTCAACTCTACTTCTTATTGTTGCCAATTATTTGTTTATCATGAAAGCTTTCATTGAGGTATTGACTTGATTGAGTTAGTAGTATTTGGTTGAGAATCATCAGTGTCTAAGGCATATTTGAGAATGATTTTAAAATAGTTCAAATCACTTTTGTCAATTTCAAAATCACTCTGAAACATGTCATTAATCGTTCAAAATCAATTTTGATGATATGAAAATTGTATTTAAAAGTTTAAAGTTAAACATTAAATTGATTTTAAATTATTAAAGACGTGTTTTATAGTGATTTTATATTTGACAAAAGTGATTTTAACAATTTTAAAATCACTTCCAAACAATATTTCAAACATGTAGTAACATATTTTGGATAATGGTGGATGTTTGAGAATAAAATTGTTTGGAATAATATTATAGAATTATGTAGCTAGTTAATAAACATTTTTACAAATAGATTTATATTTTTAAAGTACAAAGGAGACTCGAACTATGAATCTTTTAATCGTTAACACATTTGTATGTTATTTGAGTTATGCTACTTTTGATGCAATTAGATTGAACATTAATGTATCATAATTGGTTTAGAGTTTAGAGTCCCTTCAGGGACATCCGATAAAATTGGTTTAGAGTTTAGATGTGTAGGTAAGTTGTTTTTTTCTTTCTTTTTTTTTTTCTTTTCTTAAAAAAATGAATTTTCAAAACGCAGTTAATTTGAAGATCGTAGATAGTAGTAGCAACCATAGTTTGAAATTTCCATCGAAATCTCGAAATTTCGATAGGTTCGAAATTTTAATAGGTAAATTTTTTTATTTTCCTCCAATTTCTCGAAAATTTTCAAGGTTTCTATCAAAATTTTGATTTTTTTTGTTTTATTTTTTTCTTACAATTAGCTATGTTAGCATATATATATATATATATATATATTTTTTTTTTTTTTTTTCTTCTTTTTTACTCTCAAGAAACAACATATTTTCATTCAAATATTTTTCATTGAATTTTTACATCATTTCACTTCAAACTTGAATTGATGTGAGTTCTTTAATATTCGTCTCATTTTCTCTCAAGCTCTATCTACTTTTAGAGTTTTCTTTTTCTTCTTCCTTTTCTATCATGTTGTATTATGTTTTAATGTTATGCTTCTTACATCCCTTTTATGTTTAATGCTATGATTTTTCATTTTCTTATCAATTTCATTTTATAATAAACAATTTACAATTGTTTTATAAGCAAATATTTCATGTTCTTTACTTTTGTAATTATTTTTTCATTTCTTTTATAAATTTCTACTCCCGCATTGACATTTACACAAATAATTTACAATATACATCTAGATATTGTCTTACTTTGTAGAAATAATGATTAAAAATTGTCAATTGTAGTCTGACTTAGTTATAAAAATTTTCATTAATTTCCATCAATTTTGATAAAGTTTCTCAAAATTTTCATTGATATCGATATTTTCATCGATATTTCTGTAAAATCGGGAACTCGATATTTTCATCAATATTGATATTTCGAACCTTGGTAGCAACCGTTTTTAAGTTGAAGGTTAATATCGCAGTAATTATCTGATGTAAAATGTTTAGGATACAAATTTACACAAGTTGACAAACTTAGACTAAATTCTTTCCCCTTTTTATAAATGAGAATGATAATTTATCGGGAATGAGAATGCAATTTGGCCTTTTGCTGGCATCAGCATGCTATGAAATTACTACATCGCCCCCATGAACGAGACACAGAGCCACTCTGTGCCTCACACTCTCGTTTCTCGCTCTCGACTCTCGGCTCTCTATCTCGTCTCTCGATTTTGGTCCACGTCAGTCAATTCCCTCTTGATATCGTAAAGCTCTCGATGCTCGACTCGCGATCTCGAACCTCGTAAGCTGGCACTCAATCGTTAGTTTTGATTTCAAAAGTCCTTTCATATATATGCACCGACCTAACAAGTCCTCTTCTCTCACGCTTGCGATTCCCACATCTCTCACTCTCGAATTACTGAACACCAACACTGGACTACCTTTGACGACCGCCTCTTCCTACTACCGTCTCTCCCTCACAACTTCATAATCTCCACTCTCGTTAAAGTCAAAAGGTATGCACCTATGTCAATTTCGTATGCACTTTGGTTTTCGACTGCATTTAGTTTTCAATAGTATAAAATTTTGTTTCGGTTTGGGTATGCGTTTTGGATTTCGTTTTGGTTTGCTGTCCAACATGTTATGGTTTATAGAAGTGCCCAACATGTAATAGATTTAGGGTTTAGGAGACGTCGAGAGGACTGAGACACGAGAGTAGAGTAGGAGATCAAGAGTAGTATACGAGAGGAAGCTCGAGACTGTAAGAGACGAGAGTGTACTGTATTGATATGCTTATCGAGATATGGGCTCATACAACCGAGAGTCAAGATGAAGATTTCATTTTCCAGCTATATAGTACCGAGATTTAGAACTGAGAGTCGATAGTAAGAGTTCACTTCGAGAGTCGAGAGCAAGAGTAACCATGTTAATTTTGAGATGTCTATTTTTTTTTCCTATCTTAATTATCTGTTTTACCCACACTTGTAGATGACTAACTTCAAGATTGCTGCTGAAGATCGTTTTCCTACCCAAGCTACTAGCTTGTCATCACACATTAGGGTAGTGAATCGGTTGATCAAGGAGAAGCTGATGGATAGGCAGATCGCTATGTTTAGGCAGACTGTTTTTGGGAAGTTTGTGGACATGGACATAGTATTCAACAATCCACTGGTCCACTACATTCTTCTAAGGGAGGTGCATGTCGAGAACAGTAATGCAGAGGTCATGTACTTCGACCTCAGTGGACATACTGTAAAGTTCTCCAAAGACAAATTCCTCCTGGTGACTGGACTTTGAAGGTCACTTGTGGTCGTATCTCGCACCGGCCAAATGACCGGTGCACTTCGAGCGAAGTACTTTCACACTTTGCGTGGGACGAAGATCCACCTCACAACATTTGAAGAGCACTACAAGGGGCTCGTTTTTTAGACTAATCTGGATGCAATGAAGGTCAGTCTCGTCTATATGTACGAGATGGGGTTGAGTGGTAAGGACAAGACAAAGAGCAATATCGAGAAATTATTGCTCGATCATGTGGACGACCTTGACTTCTTCAACAGCCAGGACTGGGGCGAGAATATTTGGAAAAGGACCTTGAATGACATTCAGAAAGCCCTGAGAGACAAAGTTTCTGCATACAAGCATAAGTCACGTGCCAACCAGAAGTACGTGGTTAAGTACAATCTACCAGGCTTCCCTCATACGTTCCAGGTATCATACAGTTATAATACTTTATCATTATTTTATACATTTTTTTATTTATAATTAACTACGAATGTATGTTAGGTGGGGGCATACAAGACCATCTCCACCATTGCCGGTGCTGTGACAGTCCGTCTGAAAGAGAACGCAGTGCCCCATTTTCTGCATTGGGCATGCATATATTCACTCCCCAACAGAACACTCCTAAGAGATGTGTTCGACTCACCTACCATAAGTTACATGTTGTCTATGGTGTCAATTTATTTTATTTAATGTTATATTGTTAATAATTTGTTTATTGTCTATCATGCAGATGGTTATCGCTGCCGCCTTCACACTCTCTGACGCGGAGAGGCAGTAAAGAGATACCCCAATTAGTGAACCGGGTGTGTATGTTGACCAATAAGAGAGGATAGAGTCCCTAGCCCGAGCCTAACTGAGTCTGAGTGTGAATGGGTTGATGTTCCTCTCTCTAGCGGTTGCAATTGCATGCAAACATGAGATTTGTAGACTCTGAAATTGTCTGCAGCTGCACTATTCGTATTCAAACTAACTATGCCATCTAACCCGCCATCCTTCACATGAAACCGATAACAGTGAATCAGATTCACCTTGTACCGTTTAGCTTTATCACACTCGATTGTCATAATATTCTCAACATATTTCGAATGTGTTGACCTACTGGTTGACCACATATCTCGCCGTTGATACCACCAGGACTAGCATAGATCGCGTATTTATTCAATCAAGAATACTATAGGAAATTTTAATGCCTCCACTGTAAGTGAGTTGAAGCAACTGGTCATGTTGTTGTACTGGTGCGCATGTTCAAAGGCCCGACTCTATCAGTTCAGCCCAATGCCTTCTAAATATCTCTCGAGCCTGTCGTTTTTTACTCTCATTATCTGGTCCCATAAATGTTTAAACTCGGACTCCCGATACGCTCTGGCAGCATCGTCAAACAACTTGCTCACTGCTGCATCCTTGAAATCTTTTTCAATGTTCCTCTTCAAGTGATATGTACACAACCCATGAAACGTATTCGGGAAAATAACACTTATTGCATGTGTTATGGTCTGATGACTATCTGAAATGAAGCACATATCAGGGCATTCTCCAATTGCTCTTTTCAAGTGACTAATGAACCATGTCCATGATGCATTAGTCTCAATGTCGACTATAGCATAAACCAATGGATACAACTGATTGTTACCATCCATGGCTACAACAATCAACATCGTGCCCTGATATTTAATTACCCTTGAGGTGTGTACTGTCTACAATAATAACTGGACGACAGTTCTTAAACCCTCGAATGCAAGGCCCTAACGCCATGAAACAATACTTAAAATACTGACCACCATCAAGTTCAATCTTGAAATATGTACTGGAATTTTTAATCTTTAGAGCTTCACGTACACATGAAAAATATCGTACGATTCCTCAGGAGTCCTCCTCGCAATCCTGAAAATAATTTCCCTCACATGCCACACCTTATCGTAACTTATATTGACTCCATATTCTCGTCGTATATCGGCGACTATGTAGCGAGGTTTTTCAGCACCACCAACTCCAAACTTGTCCTTTATTAGTTGGCCAACTACGAAAACACTGGCTTGTCGATGATCGTTGTTCAATATTTTAATGGTGCATGTGTGAACAACTGTATATTTTGTAATCTTAAATATATCACACCCTTCCATCTTCACCGCACATACTGCCCACTTATACGTATCGTAGATACACCGCACACTATACAATTTCTTATTTGACTTCCGAACCCGCATCTCAAAATTTTTCTTGATATCTAGCATGGACAACCTTATCTTCACATCATCCTTTGAGAAGAATATTTGCCCTATCTCCACATTCATACCAGACGAGGAATGTGGCTGCACGAAAAATGGGCCCAACAGGTATATCAATTCTCCTAGGCACGTTTCCAACAAAATGGTCAAACTCATTGTGCAAAATTGGGGTTTCTGATGATGTATTCAATATAGGAGGTACAGTTGGTGTCGGTTTCATCTCAGACACTACAGTAGGAATGGAGTCATGTACAGTAGGATCACACTCATCATCCTCATTAATATTCTCATCTCAATCACCCTTACCATATTAATTGAGATAGTAATCTATCAGTGCATCCACTTGAGAATTACGAACCCTCTTCCGGCAAGAAGGATTTTGTGTAATACCTGTCTCAACCCATGGATTGGTGTCATCCTTTTCCATAGAAATGACGAAAGGGAAAATGTCAAACTCAATAACAGTGAGTTCTGTCATGGGTTCTGTCCTGGTTTCTGTCTGGGTTTCTGTAGGGATTTCATCAATGGAGACTTAATGGTTCCTCTCAACGCTTACAAAAATCTGAGGTCTATTGCAATCCAACTCAACCAATAGAAAACTGATGTCATCGTCATCGCTTAGACATACCGCAGGTCCATTCGAGTCCATCTTATCTGAACCCTCTTTACAATGTTGAATTTTGATGAATCAACCTTTACAATTTTGTATACTCGGTCTTTCAATTCTTGGTAGTTCAACGTGATTGACACCATGATGCCTTTTATAACATCTCCATCATAACTCTGTTTCATGTCATCCCATGTCCCACCATGTCGAATAAACAATTGTTTCTCATCCATCCTTAAAAAAAGTAAACAAGAAAAGACAGTCACAAAATTTTTCATTCTATTGAAATCTCACTAGTTGCTCTCGCTCTCGCTACTCGGTAACGCTCTCGCTTCTCGATACAAACATACTCTCGACATGTCTCTCGCTTATAGTCTATCTCGTCTCTCGCTCTCGGCTCTCGCTGGTCTCGGTATGCGCTCTCGGTCCCCGTCTCTCGATATTTATCTCTCCCCCCGATAAAAAGTCTTGTTCTCGTCTCTCGCACTAAGTCATTAATCATTCTATGTCACACTCGTTTGTTATCTCGCTTGTTATCATGCAATCTCACGTCAACTAGTTTCATGATAATACTATGTTAAAAATAAGGAAAAATTTGTGAAGTTCATGGTTTACTTACTTGGAGTTTGAAGTTGATTAACTAAAACTTGGATTCAAGCGTTTGCAACCCCTTGGAAATGCAATTTTTCAGTCTCGGTTGTATGGGTTTCTGGCAAAATTGTGATGTTGGTGAAGAGAGGTAACCAAATTACTTTACTTTGTTGATTTTTTGGGAGGAAAAGTGCACAAATTACCTCTAAAAAATGAAACTTGATAAATAATTTACTTAATCTATAGTAAAATTTATTTGAAAGCAATGATAGACTGTCAGATCGATTGACATGCGATACTCATTAATTGCCTGAATTGCCAGTTTACGAGGTTCGAGAGCGCAAGTCGAGGGTCGAAAGCTTTACGATATCAAGAGGGAATTGGCTGACGTGGACCGAGATCGAGAGCCGAGATAGAGAGCGAGAAACGAGAGTGTGAGGCGCGGGGTGGCTCTGTATCTCATTCATGGGGGCAGTGTGGTAATTTCACAGCATGCTGACGCCAGCAAAAGGCCAAATGTAATTACAAATTTGGGGAGAGGCCAAATTTCATTTGGACCCTATGAAATGGGCAATATGTACAAATTTTCCTATTTTTAACCATGCCCCAATTGATTAGTTAGGACATTTGAATAATTAATTAGGGTTAATCAAGTGCATAATTATAAAATAATTTTTACACAATCTGGTTGATTAATAAAATTAATTGGAAACTAAATTCTAGTGCTTCTTGGAGTCGTTGTTATTGAACTAGTGGATTAGATTGGTTGGGTGGGGTGCTTCAAGACCATCTAGATCACGTTTGCCTAGCCAATTTTAAGGTTATCCGTAGATGCAATGAAGTCAAGATTCTAGAAGTGATGACTATCTACCATGGTCTTTTTAATTGTGCCTCTATTAATGTTAGATCAGTCATTGTGGAGTCAAATTTTTCGAAGGTTGTCAATCTGCTAAATAAATGTGGATCTATTTAAGTTTACTTTTTTATCTAGAGGCTAAATCTTATGACAAAAGTCCCTTTCCCACTCTATATTTCATAAATGTCAAATTTCATAAAATTTATCAGTCAAACCTGCAAACTTGATTTACCCTTGATTTGTCTAGTTTTTAAATATTGATGGAATAATTAATTTTTATTGTAAAATTGAGGAGCAAAAGAATGCATCACAGCAACGCGAATACCAAGAAATTATAATATTAAAACAAATAATTAAAATAAAATAACTAAAGTAAATTATAGAAATGAAGGAAAATCACGGAGATTATGAAAATTTGTGGAAATCTCTTATTAATGTGTATCTTACTAAAAACTACTAAATGCAACTATTTTCGGGTAATTTGGCTATTAGGATGTGGCATTACATGGACACTAAAAATGTTAATGGTAGGATATATAAATTTCTAAACTTTCAATTTTGACTATAGTCCCTTAAAAATGTCTAATAAATCTATATAAAATTACTTCACTTCTATATCTAATAAATCTTAGATTAAAAATGTTTGAAAAGTAATCATTTTATAAGCCAAAAAAAAAAAAATCAAACTGTTTATAAATATAAAAAAAAACCATTTTTTTAATTTTCAACTTTTAAATTTGCAATAAACTTTGCTAACAAATATTTCATATAATAAACTTTGCTAACAAATATTTCATATTTCTACTTTTCATTACTAATAAATATTTCATATTTTATTAATTCATTTAGCAATTATTATTCACCACATATATTTATAATTTTTTATATTTTATTCAGGGTTTAGGGTTTATATTTTATTTTAAATAAAATATTTATAATATTTGATTTTCAACACACTTGAAACAAGCCAATAAACTTAATTTCATTTTAATTTCTTTCGCACACACTATTGATTGAATATTTTTTGTTTATGTATTTAGGTGAATAATTCTCTAAAGGTTTATAATAATTTTGTAATTAGTATTACTTAATACAGGTATTATATATTAGTGCATTTAAAATTTCATTTATATGATGTTAAATTACAGGTTTAGTCCCTAAATTTTGAACATTTTGACTTATATGGACAAAACATGTATCACAGAGAATGCTATTTTAGTTTTTTCCTTTATTATGTCATCAACTAAATTTTTAAGGAAAAACTCTCTTACTAATTTCCTTTTATGGCAGTTGTGAACTGCCATCTACGATTCTTCCATCTTATATATACGATGGGGTCGTTTAGGATGGCAGTTCTCAACTGCCATCCTATCATAGACATTTGATGGCAATTTTGTATGATGGTAGTTAGAAACTGACATCATACCCATGCTATCATACATAATATAATGACAGTTAGGTATGATGGCAGTTTGGAATCGCCATAATATGAGTCATGGACGACAGTCGAAAACTGATATGAATTCTATCAAAATTGTTGTTTAGATGACGTTTAATAGTTGTTATTGTTGTATACTACGATGTTAGTTTAACACTGACATCATAGCTAATATAACCTGCAACAAATTATTAGCAAAATATGGAACCAAATCCTGCAAAACAATTTTTATAATACTAATAATTCTCATCATCCTCCATTTCTATTAATTTCTCCACACATATTCAACAAAACAAAGACGTTCTAGAGAACCCAATCTGTCATATCATTTCAATATTGATGATCAATTCACAATTGAATTTCAATATAGGGCTACACAACAAGTTTCAAACCTACACAAAATCCCTAAGATTCTACCAAAATTTCAAAAAATATCTCCAACAGCTTGACAAGCAAACAATGCTACACAATATGTTTCAAAACTACAAAATGTCTATGATCTACCAAAATTTCAGAGAATAACTGTCCAACAACTTTACAACCAAATAAAGTTACACAAAGTGTCTAAGAGATACCAAAATTTCAGAGAACACTCTCCAACAACAATCAGATCAAGTGTAGTTTGGCACACACTCCGCCCACTCAACTCGCACCTCATCGAGTTCTTCTTGAGTAAAAGGGTTCTTAGTATTAAACTACATCAAAGCAAATAAATAACAAATATTATGATAAATTCATTATTACTAAGTTCGCAATATGTAAAAAGTTAGAATGGTGACACATACAAGGGAATTGATAGGAGTATATGGATTATGTAAAACCTCTCTCATGAACTTCATCACATAATACCCACATTCCACGCTACCTTTTTGGCGAGGGCACTAAAACGTAGAAATAGATAACAATAATTAAGATTTGTTTTATATGTGTCATAATAGCTAATTGACTATAACTCACTTTTATTTACCTTTACTGGGAGCCATGTAGTATTGGCATGTTTTTGTATTTGGTGAGTACTTTGAGCCATATGCATTTTCATTGCCTCAAATAAAGGACAAGAACAACCAAACACAAATACAAACTTTTTTCAAACTTAAAGAATAGAAAATATAACTATATTAATATAATATATTACAAACTTACGTATTTACAATATATTTCAGATCATCTAGCTTGTTAGGGTGTAATGAATCTAAAATATATGATGTATTTGAATGTACGTTAACAACACACAATATCTAATGACCTCTATAAAAAACAATGAAAATGAGTATGATTACGTTATTATGAAAAGATACATAAAAATTAAACTAATATATGATAATGTAAACTCTTACCCAGGATTGTATGGAATGAGCATCATCTGTTGTGGTTGATCTGAGAAGATAGTTGATAAAATCTTTGCTCGATGGGTCGGTGTCTCAAAACAAGGTGCGATGGCGCTCGAGTCGACTACTTTAAAGACATTTAATACTTCTGACCCTTCAAAGTATTTTCAAAGAAACCTATATACACATGTTGAACAGATTTAGTATTTCTATCCATTTAATAGAGTTATACATGAAATAATCAAATATGTCACTTACCCAATATAGACTAATAAACATGAATTGGAAATTTCCACCATTCCACATAGTTGCAAGACATCATCAGGCATAAGAAAAATCATTTTTCCATTCCAAAGACTCGATCGCTGGGGGTCACCCTCAGTCCATCATGTTTGGGAAGTTTTTCAGCATATCTATACAAAAATTTAATTTATGCAGGAACAGACTTAATGCTAGGAAAATTAAGTTTGCTTGTTGCAGCTGGTTTAGGGTCCTGTAAAACATGCAACATAATTTTAATCACAAAGATGTGTTAATCTAATAATTACATATTTAAACTTTTTTTTAGAAACATACTTTGTCTTTTCTAGATTGAACAAGACTATGGGGCCATGCAACTAACATGCCTGTAGCTTCAGGCAGCTTCTCAATCTTACCTTTCACTGAAATTAGGATAGGCACGATGTCTCTGAATGAGAGTTCGACAAATACCTTTACGTTTTCTGAGCCTAAAGGCAATCCATTAACCTTTTCAGTCCCTTCATTTTCGAACATGGTGCCAATTGCAACAATGTTGGAATGCGAACTTATGGCTAATTAGCACACTTTACCATTTAAAGGTGGATATGATTCTTGGCCAACTTCAAGCGGTTTTTCCTTTTCAACTCTTTGCTCCGATAAAATTTCTAACTTCTCTTCTTTAACAACACCCTCATTTCTTGGCTCAACTGGTGGCAATGACTCTTGGATGTTCTTATTTTTTCGGGTTTTTGAAGGTTGGTTTTGTTCTATCTTTACCTTTGGTCGCACAACATTGAAATACATTGAGTGTGACACAAAATTCCCAACTCCACGCACTCGGCCACCATGTTCAGGTGTCCCTAATGCTTGAGTCAAAATATCTTGGTCATTATGAGTCTTTTCCAACTCTTCCTTTTATATTGCATATGAAGTCATATTTTAATCTAAATAAATACATATATAACCACATAATATGCTATTACTTTAGTTTAAGAAACTCACAATTTTGCTTGTGGACTCATAAAAAAAATCATTGGTTTTCTTATTTTTTCTTGCATGAAGCCATAAATGTGCACGACTGAGAGGCTTTCCTTTATATTTATGTAATCAAAAGATAATTAATATACCTTATTTAAGCAAATAATTAATATACAATAAAGACTTACCAGCTCTTCAGCCAAATTCACATACCCTTTACGCGATATGTGATGATTATAATTAATATACAAATTTTTTTCTCCAATTATAAATGGTTTTGTTTTGTAGAAAAAGATTATATCCTTCAATATTTAGACTAGGCCTAAATTATATAAAGAAAATTTATTGCTAACCATAGTACCACACACATAGAGATGTATGTTTGAGAATACAAGATTAAGTTTTAAATTAACTTTAGTCTACAACTTTAATATTTATATATTCATGCTGATCCAAGACCAAAATATAGTATCAAAGAAAACAAAATTATCATATATGACCTCCTAAACTTAATTCCACCTAAAGTTTTGATAATTTTTCAAGATAGAAAGTCCATAATATTAATAAAAATGTATAAATTATCCATATAATATTATTGTAACATTTAATCTATGACCATAAACATCAATAGTTTTTCCACATCCAAAATTCCTTTGTCCAACACACACACTTATAAATTAAATGCCTTACTTTTAGTTTTAGTAAAACAAAACTCATAGTTTCTCTTGAATCCTAACCAAATTAAGCCTTAAAAGTTGAAGATTTTAAGTCTTTTTTTTATAGGTTTTTTTCTATGTTAAAATTTTGGGGTGTGGCATATCTACTTTCTAATCATAACCATTAATGAATATGGAAGATATTTAATGTAAAAAGGAATAAATAATGAAAATGATAAGAAAAGACCTTGAGAAAACGACAAAGAAACCGCCAAAATTTCAACGTAGTAGGGTCTTTTGGATCAGATTCCTCGAATTTTCAAATTTGTTTGACTTTACTGCCATCACTGCTAGTCTTTTTGCACAGAACCATAAAGTTTGAAACACAAATTTTTTATTCTATTTACTGTAGTCTAAGGTCAGCCGCTGATCGGTAGAAGTAAAGCTTAGTCGCCGATAGCTTGAAGCCAAGGTTAGCCGCCAATTTATGTCTAAGGTAACTCGCCGTTTCAAGTAGTCGTCAGCCGTCGCTTGAAGTCATCGTCAACCTCCGTTCGATAGCCGTTTCAATCACCATAAGTAGTCGTTAGCCGTCTTTAATCACCGTAAGTAGTCGTCAGCCGTCTTCAATCGCACCAGTAGTTCGATGGATTTCGTAGCGCAGCTGCACAGGTGGAAAAGTGGGTCGATCGAAGTATCGTCAGCCGTCTTCAATCGCACCAGTCGTTCGATGGATTTCGGAGCGCAGCTGCACAGGTGGAAAAGTGGGTCGATCGATCGAGAAGGATTCACGTGAGATGACCTAGAGTTTAGCAATAGATGGCATTTTCCCCCAAACGGCGCCATTTTAATGAATATTAAAAATTAAAAAAAAAAAAAGAAAGAAAGAAAAAACCCTAATTGATGGCGGTTTAAACCGCCATCTTATCCGAAATATTTGACACTTCTCTCACGCGTCTTTTTTCCGCATTTTGACAACATTAGATGGCAGTTTAAACCCGCCATCTAAACCATCATTTAGATGGCAGTTTCAAACCCTTCATATCTGAAATTCATGTTAACATACAAATTTTTTTTGTGAAAAGTGTCGTATTTTTCCCAAACCGTCATTTTAGAGTCTATCGGTCATCATTTATTAAAATGCCAAGTGACATGTAAAAGCCAAATTGTTGTAGTACCATTGAAAATCACCTTTAAATTTTAATTTTTCTATACAGCAGCAAAAATTATTCATCCACTAACCACATATCTTTAGTATACAACTTTGTGAACTAAACATTATTATAAGCTATATCCTTCTTTTTCCTTATTCTTTGATTTTTCTTTTCTCAATTGTGTGCAACCTCCCACGGTAATTTTTAATTCAATTTTATCTCGAAACAACCTCTCGTTCGTAAATTTTTGTTTTACATTTGAGATATTTATTTTCTTTTCAATTCAAATTATGTACCTCATAATATTAAATATAACTCATATTTATGAAATATAAACATGCAATGAAACAATAGTTCATACATTTATAGAAATGTACTCTAGATTTATGAAATACACAAATATATCCCTTGTATTATTAAATATGCCTCCATTTATAAAATATGAACATATAATAAAACAAGAATATATTTGGAATACATTTTCAAGTGCTTAATTTAAAAAATAAGTCTTTTTTTTTTAAAAAAATAGAGTGTTTAGCAATCACTCAAACGAACTTTTGAAATGTATTTTAAATAATTTTCATCAAAAAGTAAATAACTTTTGAAATGTATTTTAAATAATTTTCATCAAAAAGTTTAAATAAAAATAAGTTTTTTAAAAAATACTTTTTTTCCAAGTTAATTCAAACGGGCTATATGTCCACCGTGGGAGAAAACACTTTCAAATTGCAACCATTCTTTCATGCCCTCACGCCAACGAAAATGCTAATATCAACCACCAAAATGCTGGTGCTGGAGATTCTATTCATCAAACGCCAGAAAACGCGTTCAAAATCACTAGAGAATACATATCTAAATGGCTTGATTTGAAGAGTTGCTAGAGAAAAAAAAATCACTAAGATCTTTTTTTTTGCGGAATGAGATTCAATGGTTATGGAAAAATTCATAATCATTATTTGTTTTCTTAATTTTAGAATGGAAAAAATTTGGGTGTTTTTTTGCCGCCCAATTAACACCTAATGAAATTGTGCCACGTAGCACAATTTTTTTCAAAAAAAATTATGAGTAAAAAAAAGGAATATGGGGTAGGTGCAGTCTAGGCTGCATCTAATTATGCCCTTTTTAGAACCCTTGAATAGAATATTAAATTGGGTTTCAAATTGCTAGCTCATCGACAAAGTTGATATTTTTTTGTGAAAATGGTCAATTTTGAAAATATGAGCTCCAATTGGTTTTTTCTTGTCTAAATCTTATGCGCTTGAGTTGGGTGACATCTCTTTTCCCCATATTTGATATTCTAGGCACGTCTTAGTGGTCGAGCTAAAAACTTGCGTTAAACATATTTTTGGATTTATGATATTTTGGAGAGACGTAATTGATGAGAATGAGAATTAAAGTAAGTTGAGTCCAATTTCCATCTAAAAATGAAAAGACATGATTTATGCAACGAATCCACAACCAAAAGGAGATTAAAGCCTTAATTGTTCTAACTCATTAAGCTAGTCAGATTAAAGTCCAATTACTAATTGTCCTAAGTTGTAAATCAAGAATTACTCCAAGATTTATTCTAAATTCTATTTTAGCATGTATATCTCTTAGCGGTTTTCAACACCAAATGAAATTTGCACTAAGAGCAAGGCTTCGTAGTGCAAACGAATTAAAGAACAAATAGCCTCTTCGCTAATTTGATTTGTTGATTAATCCTAACTAGTTAGTTCATGAAACATTGATTTAAAGGAAAAATACTTTAAACGAATGCAAGAATTCCTAATCCTGCAACCTATTCATAATTTTGATGCTTAGCGCATTATGAATTTGCATACAAGAACTTGAATCTAACCATGAGTTGTCAGTTCAATCGAAACAAATTCTAGAATTAAGCAAAAGGATCAATCAAGATTCATACATTTAATCAAGAATTAAGAATAAATCCTCAATAATTTAAAGAACAACTACAAAATTCCCATAAAAAGTACCTTAGACTTGCATCCTTCAATGGATCTTCAACGAATTTGTGAAAGGATACAAGATAATGGAGAGAATTTACAAGAGGGATCGAAAAGCTCTCTGAAAAATCTAAGGAAATGGGTCTCTCCCTTGGACAAAAAGTGCAGAATTCTATTTAAATATGTCGACAGCGTCACAGAGCTCTGACCTAGCGTCGCGACGCTGGTCTGAGTTTCCGCAGTATAGCGCTGCGCGGGGATGAGCGTCGTTACGCTTCTGGCCTGATGAAGAAGGCATTCGCGTTGCATCTTTGAAATTTGAGTCAAACTTTAGAGTGCCACTACGCTCCCTTTTTTTGCAGAAAAATGGAGCTCTCGGGTATTGAGCGTAATGGGAGTGTAAAGGGGGCGCAACTACGCTCTTCACAGGGGCATTTTGGTAAGTATAATAACCCATTTTTTACCTTTGATGCTCCCAAGCTCGATTTAGGCTCGTTTTAGCTCCAAAAGATCATTTTGACCTCGAGATGATTATTTCCTACAAAGATATGGAATTGGTGAGTAAAATCAATTAGTTAAAGGGGATTTAAGCTATAAAACATTGCACTTTTAGGGTGCTATCACTTGGGTCATTCTCTACGAGCTAAGTTGTTGGAGAGCAAGCTTCTCTTATTCTTTACTCTTCTTACCTTGAGTGGTTTGGTTCACTTGTGTCACTTGGTGTCATTCTCTATAGTCCACTTTTTTTTATCGTTGGTCATTGTCTCAAAAAAAAAGTTAAAATGATAGCGTTTGGATTAACTTTTGAAATATTTTGAAAAAATTCATTCTAAAAAAATTGTGGTATTTTGCAACTACACAAATGTCTTTCTTAAAAATGAGTTTGGAAAATAAGTTCTTTTTGAAGAAACACTTAATATTTAGAAAATAGCCTTTTTAGTGTTTGATTAAGACTCCTTCCAAATTTTGATGTTATATAAAATGACTAAAATACCCCTCAAACTATCCTCCTCCCCCCTCCTTTCTCCCACATTTTAACCTAGCCAAAAAGCTCTCTTCCTCTGTTCTCTCCTTCTCATTTTCCCTAAAAATTTCTCACTAATATTTTACATTAGTTTTTTTCAATTTAAGATTAGTTTATCCCTATCTATATTTATTTATCAAATTAGTTCATAGTGTGTATGTAACAAACTTATGTATATAAACATATGAAAATTTTAATCAAACATATAAGTGTTTAAATTATAAATTATTTTTATAGTAAGTGTTTGAAATAAAATGTATTTTTTAAAAACACTTCCCTTCACCGACAATATGAACGCACTTTAAATAAATGTGTTCAAAAGAAATATGAATTATATAGCTGTTTATTTGGTTTTGTTTGAAATTCATTTAAGTTTAATATTTTCCTAATGGACTTTCACTAAAATTAAAATGGTTCCTTTTCCTTTTTCTTTTAAAGAAGTTTTAGGTCATGGAGACCGATTCAATGGGATGGTTGTGACAATGACAAGAAGTCGTAAGACAATCACAAAAAAGTTAGCCGAATAAATAAAAAACTTCTAATCCAAGAGTAAGTTAAAAATATTACTTGCAAAGCTTCAACTAGGAGTTGAGGGCAACTGTTGTGGGTACAAATATGGCTAAGTATGGAGATTGACCCATAGGGTTGGCCATGAAGCTATAAGTTTATTTGGCTAAGTATGGAGACCGATTTATGGGATTGCCTATGAAGCCAAAAATTTATTTGGTTAAGTATGGAGACCAACCCATAAGGTCTCTATATGGTCAGCCATAAAGTCATAATGCCTAAGTATGGAGGCCGACCAATAGGAGCAACCATAGAGCTTGAGGCGGCCGACATTATGAAGGTAAAGATTATGCCAAAGTATTTTACTTTTTGCACATATTTGGGTCACTAGTGAAATAAAATCTATCAATTCATAATAGTTAGTAACGACTTGATTAATGACCCAAGAAGTTAATTATCAAATGACCGGTATGAAACCTATTTCTATATAATTGAGAGTGCTTGTGACATTTGAGCTAGGTACGTTGAAATACATTCATAATTCTCTACTCTATAGCTCTCTAAAAGATTAGTGATTTGATAATCATAGTGTTGGCGGCCAAACACTACACCGGTGCAAATTTTTTCTTTATTGTGTAGAGTAATCGTTCAATTCCTTCAAAAATTACAAATTTACCGTTGGTACCAAATTTCGATATATTTTCGAGAAGAAACCAAACAAAGAAAAAAAAGTTCATTTTTATAAACACAACCAACAAATTTACTCATAAGAATATTTTTCATGAAGACATCTCCTATTAAGGAATGCATTTCCAAGTACTACTAGACATGTGACACATGGTCAGTTTGAACAACAAAATCTGACCAGAATATAACAAAATACTGTTTTTACATTTCAGCCACTAAAATTCAAAAAATAAAAATAAACAAAAAATATTTATTATTATTCTCATTTCTCCATCAATAGGTTCTCTCATATTCCAAATGAAGTGAAAAAGGAGGTGAGTGGTAATGATCAGGTAGTTCGGTGAGTACCGTGCACCCCGCTAGGTATCATCCTTATCCAGTTATATTATCCCCTTCATTTAAGAAAATCGCAAATAAAAATAAAATAAAAAGAGTGAAATTAGGATAGAAAAAGACAGGCCCACCGAACGTCACAGACGTCTGTGATTGATTGGAAGATTTTGACAGAAAGACGTGTTTTGCTCTCAATGGTGGACCCCGACTTTCAGGCTTTGTTCATACGTTAAGAACGTGACCGACTATGCACCCTATACTTTTCCTTTTCTTTTCTTTCTTTTTTTAAAAAAGTACTTTTTTCTGTTTTATTTTATTTAAGATTTTGATTTATTTTTTATTTTGATTTTGTTTAATTGCAATAGTTGGCTGCCTTGCTCCATGGATTTTTTTTTATTAATAATAATTTTCTAAAAAAATTATTATAATTATATAACATATTTAAAATTTATTAAAAAATTATTGTTGTTTTGAGGATTCCAGTGATGCTCACATTTTGTAAATACGAAGAATTATAAAATATATATAAACAGTACTTCTTACGCATTATTGCGTTTATGTACAAACAAACGAAACTAGTAAATACCATTAAAAACATTATTAATAAAATAATATAAGCTTATCATCATTATTATTATTTTTATTCTATGTTTTAAGACATGCTTGAGATAAAGGGATATTTTTTTTTTTTTTTAAACTTAGACAAAGAGATGTGCTAAATTTTGGAATTGAGTAAAAAAAGATTAAGAGAAAATTTGGTGTCCATTACTTTAAAAATTAAAACTTCAATTTTTTTTCTTCTCTTATAAAATAAAAAATACATTAAACATTTTTTCTTCTCTTATAACATAAAAAATAAGTAAAATGCCAACACTAAAAAAAATTGTAATGGTTGTACTTTATATAAAGAAATATATTTAAAAGGAAAAAAATTATGTTGATAATTAGTAATTTATTTTTTGTTTTTTAAGAAATAATAATCGTAATAAAAAAATGAAAAATTTTCCCAGATAGAAAAAATATTAAACTATTTATAAAAATAGTGAAATAAAAAACACTGGAAGACATTAATAAACTTCTATCAGTATCTATCAGCGACAAACTTTTATCATTTCTATCACCGATAGAACTGGATAGACTTCTATAAACATCTATCACAATTATCTAAAAATTTTGCTATTTTGTATAAATAGTTTCCCTTATTTTTCTATTTTAAAAAATTCTCCTAAAAAAATTGAAAATCCTACCTATGAGCACTTATTTTTTGAGAGAAGCTTACCTACATACTTAAATTGATCGCGTGTTAAAAACCTAAAATTGTGATGTTTTAAAAACTTTAATTCTGAAAAAAAAAATGTCATTTTTAATTCTAATGGTATATTTTAATCACTAAACTTTAATCTTATTTGAAAAAAAAAAATCACTAAACTTTAATCTTTATATAAAAGTCTATTTTATTCCCTATTAAATTTAGACATTGCTTAAGTTTAATTTGATTTTCTTTCTTTAAAAAAATAATTGCACATGGATAACACTTTTAAGAAACGGATAAAGTAACATTTTTAAAGAATTACAAATAAAGTAAAATCTATCAATTATAGACTCTTACTATTGATAGACTTTATCACTAATGAACTCCTATTAGTGATATAGTCTATCACTGATAGACTCCAAGAGCAACATCTAAATTCTGCTATATTTCTAAATTTTTTTGTATTGTGTTATATCTATTAATATATTGGGCTTAATTACTATATTATAGCTAAAAAAATGTTTAATTTGATTTTCTAATTCTCAGTAACCTAAACATGATTCACCAAATTCTTGTCAAATTCTTGTCTAACTAAACTTTACAGAAATTATAGCAAACGGGCTATTTTCAAATTTATATTTCACAAATGTAATGTTTTTTTTTTTTAAAATAAAAATCATCTCCAAATTGACTCAAGGAACTTTTTTTCTTCCACTTTTTCATTGGTCATATATATGTATTTCAAGTTATTGATTTTTTTTCCCAATTTTAAACGAAAAATTTTAATATATAGCTAAAAAAACACAATAATGAAATACAACTAAATTGATAATGAGTTTGCAAAAATAACTAAGAGGATTTCAGGTTTGAAGAGATTTATGTTCATTTAAACCCCTTGCATATATGTTTATTTAAAACCAACCAATTCCAACTAAAAATTATTTGCTTTTTTTTTTTTTTAATAAAAAAAGATATGGTTTAGATTCTCTCGTGTTAGGGGATTCGGTAATCAATTCATTTAACTATCTAGAAAATTAGCTAATTTTATCTAGGGAACCGAACATGATGTTTTTAGAGTTAATCCTAAAGCCATAAAAGGAAGTAAACCAAACGACGAAGGGAAATTCAACCAAAGAGACATCCATTATACCACTTTCATTAATATGAACTTATTAAATTCATTTGTTTCAACCCTCAAACAATCTAATGTTAATTACCTAGATCTAGAAGTCTGAAGTCCAAGTTTCCTTTCTTCTCTTGAGCTCAATCTTTCTCACACCCAAATGCTAACTCAAATCTCTTTGTAATTAGTTAATTAAACATGGCATTATGGCCCTTCGTCATTAATCTCTACCATTCTCTTATCACTTTCATGCATAATTGGATGAGAGTTTGACATGACGAAATCAAGTCTAAAATCCTCTCACTCAAGCAAAACAATTATCAATGAATTAGTTGAACGATAATCAAGCATTCGACAACTATAAGAACAAACATGCCAAAAGCATAATCACCAACAATTAAATCAACATTGATCCATAATTCTATTGAACCCTAGAAATCAAAGAAATTAGCCACTCATGGCATCTATATATAGATATGACCAAAGAAAAACAAGCATTTAGAAAACTAAAGACAAAAGGTAAGAGTAAGAGGACTTATCCGACGATCTGACTCCATCTCCAAGGTAGAATCACACATTAAACTCTCAACTCTCGTCCTCGAGCTCCCGATTGCTCTCTAGTGCTTTTCCCTGGCCTCCAATCACTAGGAATGCCCTGCCTCTCCTCTCTTAAACTAAAGACAAAATAATTTGGCTCATTTTTCTATATTTGAAAACAACCCTTTAAAATATTTGCAAAAGGATTCTCCTAATAGGATTAGGAGTGACCCAATAGAGATTTATGAATAGGGCTCTAAGGAGCCCTCATGGAACACACTCTACAATTTAATCTCTCTACAGTCATTCTACAAAGATTACTCTCCCAAGAAAAATTCTCCCAATTTTTAGAGAAGGGTTCTCTAAAAAAATTTCTTCCCTAATCCCTCTCATTTTTCAAGAGCAGTTCCCACAAGTCGGATCCTTGCCAGAGTCATAATAAGGAAGATCTCATAGAAAAGGAAGACTACGAGGAACTACTGGTTTGAAAAGAAAGTGTTGCATTTGTGGACCGACAAAGATATGTTGCTTAACCTTTTTCTAGTTTGTTTTTTTATTCTTTCAAGAAATCAAAGAACACAATCACATGCTTCCGTCGAGATTCAATTCCCTTCACAATAATATATAAACCTGGGAATTTACTAAAATATCAACATCCTCTCCTGAGCTCAGTAAACTCTTATTAATTTCTAGAATCAACCTTTTGGTCTATTTTCTAAAACATAACAAGGCACTAAGAAACTTGCCTTGATTACTCCTAAAAGTATTGATGGAGCCTTTTGTTGTCGCTCACAAATGATCAATAAAAAAAATATTTATAATTACCGAACTCTACTAATACTACTACAAAGATGTCGCAATAATGGCAAGCCCGAGTTGATCCGCAGGGAAGCATGAAATATGTCTCATTAAGCTAATTTCCTAGTTATAGCGGTAAACAGGAGGTTATCTGTGGCATAGAATTAAAGTGTGGAAAATTAAAGGATAAAGGGTAAATGTAACCTAGGATTCAAAATTTTAGTCCTAGGAGCAAGAGAGATTCTTATGCGATTCCCTATCATCGACTTCTTCTAATTAAACATGCATTTGATTCATGGTGCACAACAATTTACTTGATTTTCAATCAACTCATCGACGCTACAATAAGCCAAATCGTTGAATTGAACCAAACAAACGCCCTAATTATTAATTAAAGCCAAAGCTCTAATTAAATTAAATGTTTTAGTCCTATTGTGTTCAATAGCGGCCATTTTGAACTATCACATTTGCATTAATATTAGGGAAATTGCATCACATATCAAATTTTTATTATACTCTAGCATCCGTATCATCATTTTTTCAAACATTATATATATGGCAAAATATCAAAACAAAATATTTAGTTTCCTAAAATCACGTTTTTCTAGAGATTTTATTTTTTTCTTATTCCAGAACTACCCTTCTGCGTTTTTAAGCGTTTTTTTCCAAATCTCCCTCCTGCATTTTTCCTTCAAGCATTCAACCTTGTTCAACGAGCAGCATCAGGTTCAATATTTCATTTGATTCTCCATTTTTTTGTTTACAATTGGTCTCGATTTCTCTCGGTACTAGTCTCGATTTCTCTCAATCAATCCACGTTTCGATTTCAAATTTCTCAGTTGGAGATTTCGATTTTGATTTGCTCAGCTGAAAATTTTTTTAGGCCGATTTGTGGATGGTTTTTGTTCAATTTTTTGGTTGAAATTCATCCTCGCTTTCTCTCATTCTAACAGGTTTGTTTTCAAAATCAGCCTTTTATTGGGTTATACTTTGATTTTGTAGATTGCTGATGGCAATTTGTGGTTCTTTTTTTGTTCAGTTTTATTTTTGAAGTTCGTCCTCATCTTCTTTCACTCACATGTCAGTTCTGCTTTATTTTTTGCTTGAAGTTTGTTATGCGTTCTCTTGTTCATGCTGATGATTTTTTGCTTGAAGTTTGTGTTTTATTTGTTACTTATTTCAATAGGATGATGCCTTATTTCTATTTGATTACCATTTTGAGTTATATCTTATTTTATTTTTTTTATATTTTTGCAATGTTTATAGTAGTTTTCCATAGTGGTCAAGGAGATGATAGAAAATACTATGTAGGTTACAAAACTATTGGTGTTTTGGTTGATGAAGCGGTGCCTTTTGAGTTAACCGCATACGGAAGGAAACTCAACTTGATTCATCTATTGAACTTTCAGTTTTATTAAACTTAGGTAGTACCGGGGTTCAACATGAATATCATGGTATGACTGTTTGAAGATAACAATCAAAATCAAAGAGTAATCAGAAAACAATTGATATAATTGACAATTAGATAAAAATCAGTATCATTGACAACTAGTATCAAATAATAATAATTTAGCAAGCAGTATCATTGACAATTAGTATCATATTGTAATCAGACGATAATTAGATAACAATCAATATCATTAGCAATTAATATCATATAGTAATTAGATATCAATCAGATAGCAATTAGTATCATTAACAACTAGTATCAGAGTAATCAAACAACTATCAAATAACAATCGATATTATTGACAATAAGATAACAATCAAAATCAAATAGCAATAAAACAATAATCAGATAGTAAATCAGTATAATTAGTAATTAGTATAAGTAAGCAATTAGATAACAATTAGTATCAAATGACAATCAAACTGTAATCAGATAGAAAATCGGTATCATTGACAATTATATGGTAATCAGATGACAATCCGATGGTAATCAAACAACAATCAGCATCATTAGCAATCATATTACAATCAATATTAAATAACAATTAGGCAACATTAGATAGTAAATCAACGTATCATTAGTAATCAATACAAGATAACAATAAGATAGTAATTAAATAACAATCCAACAAAGAGTAATCATTATCAAATAGCAACCAATATCATTAAGTGTCAGTATCAAATAGTAATCAAACAACAATAAAATAGCAATTAATATCATTAATAATCATCATCAAATAGTAATCTCAATAATCAAATAACAATCAGTATCAGGTAGTAATCAAACAACAATCATATAACAATTGGTATCACTAACAATTAGTATCAAATAGTAATTAGACAACAATTAGATAACAATTAGTATTATTGGCAATTAGTATCAGATAGTAATCAGACAATAATCAGTATCATTGACATCCAATATTAGAATAATTAGAAAACCATCAGACAAATAGCAATCCAACAACAATCAAATAACAAATTAGCATAAGATAGCAATCTGATAATAATCAGTATCAAATAGCAATCAGACAGTAATCAGACAATAATCAGACAATAATCAGATAACAATCGGTATTATTGGTAATCACAATCGGGCTGGGCTTTAGGATTTTGCCATTTTTTTAAAACCATAAAACAGAGATTGTGGACTTAATTTTAACAAATTAATTTAATATTTATGCAACTACCCCGTAATATTAAGGGTTCCATTGTGTAATTAATTAACTAGAGTAGCCTAATTAATTAACTAAGTTTTCTTTGAACCTAGGTTAAGCATGCATTCCAAGGTTTATAGATAGTCTATTTTTTATCATTCATACAATTAACCTTTGCTATTTGGGATTTAAGCTAAATGAACAAGAAAGAACGCACAAGCCATAAATTGTAGCTAAGACATACATGTATGGTAGAGACATCAATCCATACATAAATATATATCTAAATCAAATAAGATTCAAAGAACATAAATCATAAGGCATTAAGTTTAATCAAGAAGAAATCTGAAGAAAATCACATTAGATTCTTGCTCCCAAAAATTAGAAAATCTAACTAACCTCAACAATCCATAGACAAGATGTAGAAGTGGTTAAGGAGCTCAATCTTTAATTACAACTCAAAATAAAGAAAATTCTAACCTAAAGATGCTAGAAAGATAGAGGGAGAAGAAGAAATTTAAGCTCCACTTTGGCTTCCATGGATTCCAACATGCTAAACCCTAGAAAGAAGAAGAAGAATATATAAAACCTCAGGGGAGTGTCGTGGCGCTTCAAAACCTCAGGGGAGTGTCGTGGCGCTTCAACCCTTTTCCTGCACCGCTGCCCGACACTATGTGTAGTTGCTTGACGCTGTGCGTGGCGCTTCCCTTCCATCAAAATTCATAGCGCCGTAGTGCTTGCCTGTTGCGATCTCTCAGGAATTTGCTCTGTTTTGAGCGCCAACGAGCGCCTAGGCACTCTCCTAAGGGGTATTTGGTCCTTTTTTGCTCCTTGAAGCCCCAAGTCCTTGATATGACTCCTAATAGGTCCAAATTAACCCCAAATAGCCTACAATGCTCCAAATGCATAATTTGCTTGAGAATCTACAATTATAACCTTTTAAGCACATTCAATACAACAACAAGCAAGATTAGAGATACTAAATTAGCTATTTTCGAGAGCTAACAAGTATACCCAATCTATCCCGTTTGTCACTACGAGTTGATCATTTCGTTGTTACCCAAGAATCAAGATTCCCTTTAAAAGTGATCAACCACCTATAATAGAGGCTCTATAATTTTTTCCATAACCTTATAATGTTTTTAGCCTCATCCACTAGCTAAGCACCCTATCTGAAAGATAAAGAATAATTGCCGAATAGGTACATCTCCTCCAAAGATTTGAGATTTTTAGATATTAGTGACCTAAGCAAAGCCCCAATGTTCAAATACCCACTTTTGTTTGTCCATCGATTTGCATGATTGGTCATAGAAAATAAAGGCTTAGTACCCAATTTTTCCCAGTTTTTTCAGAACTGACTTGAAATTTTAACATCCCTATCACTTACAATGGTTTGAGGAATGTCATGTGTTGGATTTTATATCCTAAAACTCGTGGTTTATAAACTTTTAATACTTTCTGTTATCAATAAAGTTGTTATTGAATATGTGAATGTAACCCTTAAAATCCAAATAACTAAGAACCCATGGCTATTGTATGAGTACTTGAACTTTATGTAGAGACATAAAATGGATCAAGTTCGAGTAGATAGTCAAAACAGTCTATAGTATAAGGATTAGGTTGGGTGCCTTATCTTGGGGACACTATTGAGTACGACCCACTTTGGATTTGACACAAACGATGTGATCCTGAATCGTTCATGTGGAGACATGTGAGTGGGGGTGTTCTGTGCAATGAGTTTGCACAAGATCGAACCACGAAATAGTAACTGTTTCTTATAGTCTTTATTGTTAAACACGGACTAATTTTAAATCGTTGACCTAGGTTTCCTTTGATCTGCATGAGTGAGACTGGACTGACTTTGTTGACTCAATAAGCCCCCCATTTGAGGGATAAGACTAGGTAAATAGCTGGGGATATAGACTTGCAAGATGAAATTCACTCCTACCCGACTTAAGGGATAGTAGAGAGATTGTTCTCTTAAGTGCTGATTTTGAGACTTGGACAAGGGGCCCCACCCGGCCCGAGAGGGACTCGATTTGGTGATAAGATCTCAAATCAATTGTTCATTAGAGAGACAGTGGTACTTAAGGAGAAAAGAAGTAACTCAGGGGTACAACGATAATTGACCCAACTGAGATTATGAACAATTTGTAAAGGATTGACTTATTGATGTCGGTTATATCGGGTGTACAAAAATATATCTATAGTGAGGAGAGTGCAACTACAGGGCTATAGTGGATAGACTTGTTAGTTAACGAATATTGGTTAACTAGGTTAAAGAGTTTGGCCAGTTAATCTCAGATCATTGGAACCCCTGATCTGTAGGTCCATTGGGTCCCCTTGCTATCTCAATCGGATAAAATTAAAGAACTATGTGAAGAATGATTTTAAAACGTTCAAATTTGGTTTAGGGAGAAAAAGTCAATTATATACAATATAATGATCGTTCATTTATTTAATTTAGAATTAAATAAAATTGGAGAGTTACAGAAAATTGGATTTAAATATTTTTACTTGAATATTGATTCAAGCACAATCAATAGGATTGGTTGTTAAAAAGGGATTGGTGTCTTTTCTTTAATGTTAGATATTGAATAAGTTTACTTAATTAAAATAGTTTTGATTTTTTTATTAAATAGGATTGGTTGTTTAAAAGGGATTGGTGTCTTTTATTTAATGTTAGATATTGAATACGTTTACTTAATTAAAATAGTTTTGATTTTTTTATTAAAATTGTTTTAATTAAAGTTATTTTAAAAATAAGTTTTTAAAATAAGAAAATTCATTTAGTGGAAAAATTGGATCTTTCCACTAACTTGGATAAGTGATACATGACTTTTTTACAACTTGACACCTAATTCCCTTCATGCTAGTGCTTGTTGGAGTGTCCTACATGCAAAGCACCTCTTTGCATGTCAATCTTCTATAAATTTAGTGGTTGAAGATGGTATAAAGGTTGGTGATTTAGTAGAATTTCCTAGATAATTTTCCTAAGTCTTTAACTTGTTCAAACTCTCCAAATCACTTATTCCTCCCTTATTCCTTCACTAAAACCGGTCCCCTACTGTGTTCTTGGCCGAAGAATAGAAAGGTAACATCGGTGGTAGTCCTAAGAAGGTTTGGGATGGAGTAGCTGGTAACTTGTAAAAATACAAGTTATTGCTTCTCTTTTATTAGAATAATTGCGAAAGAATAATAATGAAAAACGCATCATCTTATGCTTAATTTCACAACAAATACTTCATATGTGTGCAAGCATGATTATAGGCATAGGAAAGAAAAATCTTATATTTAATCTGTTTAAACGTCCAATTTTGCAAGAAAAACACAAGGTCAACGCATGCGTTGAGTTTCACCAGAAATGCATACCTTAAACGCATGGCACTAACAGAAAAAATCGGGAACCTTGGAAAACCTGACATTAACAGTTAGAGACAAAGGAGGATTTTCTGCCCTCTAAACCGCATAATCGTACTGTTATCAGCCACCTATCGGTCATAGGTGACGATTGACAGACGCACAGCCTTATCCTCTGCGTCAGAGCCTGACTTTGTGACATCACGAAAGTACAATCTTAAGACTATAAAAATCAGTTGAAGCCACAAAAGAAAGGGTTAGAAAATTAGATATTTTCAGCCACAAAAGAACTTGAGAACTAGTTAGTCATCCTCCATTCCTTCCATCTCAGTGAAAGCTGAGTGCATCTGTTCGATTGCCATTGGAGAACTGGTGAGCTTCAACATCGAAAGAGTAGTTAGATCCCCATCTTCATCTCCTTCATCAACACAAGCAAGTAAGAAAATCCACCATTCTTGTCGGCAAGCAAGACAATGTCGCCGCCAGATTCATCTTCTTTATCTTCCATCATTTATTTTGTATTTCAAGTGTATTTAGTTGTTCATTTTGTTGTTGTATGAACCCCATCTACATCATTATTAATATATATAACCACTATCATGAATCCTTCCTTCTCTTCCATCTTTACTGTACTTTCATCAACAAGCATGAGTAGCTAAAACTCTTGAAGGGTTGGAGAAAATGAATCATTCATCTTAAGAGTTTAAGCTTAGTTTCCAATTCATTTACATTGATGTATTTTTATCTTTATTGCTTAAGTCCACTTGACAACTCGATTTAAGTAGAAATAGTTAACTACTTGAGAGAGCAAGTAACTATGGAACTCATCAATGTAACTAAGAAAGATTCCTAGACATAGGAGAAGTCTTAGGCTCAACTAAACTAGCATGCATTATAGACATATGATTTATGTGACTCATCTACCGAAAGGTAAGAACCACTTGAGTTTAGGAGCATGAACCATGAAACTAAGCAAGAACTCAATAGATCGATGAAAGATGTTCTCCAACCCTCTCTTCTCCATTTGAAAAACCAACACTTTTCTTACTTGCAACATCTCACCACTGTTCCCAATTCATATCTTATTTCTTTTACTGTTCTTTTTCTTAATACTTATACACACCAACACTTCACCTTATTTGTTAAATATAGCGAGTAAGCATTTCATACATCTAAAGTAGCTACAAATCCCCATGTTCGACCTCAGTCCTCACCGAGACATCTTAGTATTAGTTTATACTTGTTGGACTGATATTGGGAAAATCTTGATCTTTAGTGTTTGATAAGCAAGACATCATTGAGCATACACACTTTTCACACAACAGTAGCATCCACACATTGGAGAAAAAGAGAAGATTCGAAGCCTTCAAGGGTATGTTCTCTCAAGCTTTCTATTTTTCTTCTTATTTTTCCAGCATGCTTATCTTTATGTTTATGCATTATAGAGTGTATTTAGATCATTGCTTCCGCTATGCATGTGTTTAAATTCCATCACCCAGCAATCTAACCACTTCCTTTAAGAATAGAATTAGTTATGTTTGTAGTATCATCTATTTTGTTACATGGAATGAAATGTGTCATCTTACTAAACTTACCTGCCACAAAAATGCTATCATGATCATTTCTCTAGCCTTTGGTAATCCTAGAACAAAATCCATGCTAATGTCAACACATGTGCTTCACTAGAATCATTTGAAGGTGTATAAAGACCAATGTGGTTGTGTCTTAGACTTAGCCTCCTTACATTTGAAACATCGCTTTGTTCACTTTGTTCATATCATTCTTCATTTTCAACCAATAAAAGCGTTCACCCAAAATGCTATATGTTTTAAATTTTTCAAAATGCTAAAAGGCTATTAATGCCTCTTGCTTTTATCATGCTCCTTGAGAGGAGAACAAAGCATCCCACGCTTGTGCTACTTTAGCATTCTCTCTGGGTTGCTCTTTGATCTGGAAATATGTTTTTTCAAATAGCATTCTCCCAATCATTCTTGATGAGGAGGCTAGGTTATAATTGTTACTCTTGTTTTGATTTGGCTTGTCTAAAAAATATGTAAAATTTTCCATAAATGCTCCCTCATGAGTCTCCTTCACAAGTAACCCTCGATTAGAACATTTAGAGTACAAAGCTTACCATTCCGTAAAAGCATATCATCAAGCACAATATAATCATGCACGTTATTCCCTTCTAAACATTGCATAAACGCATCATGAAATTTAGATTTATCAATTTTGTACAACTCAATCATGTATTAAAAACCAAGAATTTTTGCATTAAGGGATCAAAATAAAGGTTACCTTCTTGATAATGTATTAGCCACCACATTGTCCTTGCCTTTTTTTTGTAATGAATGACACACGAAAATGTCTCAATGAATTCTACCCATTTAACATATCTTTTTTTTAACTTTGTTTGGTTTTTGAAGTACTTCAAGCTTTCATAATCCTTGTGGAAAAAAAAACTCTTTTGGCCACAAGTAATGTTGACAAACTTGGAAAGTCTTTACAAGTGCATGTAGCTTCTTGTCATATACTAGGCAGCTAACTTGTGCTCTATTTAGATTCTCATTGGAGAACATGATTGGCCTCTTTTTCTTGCATCAAAACAACTTCAATATTTATCCCATTTGCATCACATTCAATCTCAAAACATTTAACAAAGTTATATAAAGCAAGACAAGGTGCGTTGGTTCATTTATCTTCCAATTTATTAAATACATTTTCTTGCTTTTCTTTCCATTCAAATTTAACTTTCTCTTTAACAAATTTATTTAATGGTGAGGCTATGATACTAAAATCTTTAATAAATCTTTATATAAAGACTAGTCAAACTATAAAAGTTACCTCAGTTGTATTAGTGGGTGTTGGCCACTCATGAATGATCTTTACCTTTTTTTTCATCAACTTTCACCACATTCTTTCCAACAATGAACCCTAAGAACTTGACTTGGTCTAGACAAAAAGTATACTTTTTGAAATTGACATAAAACTTTTCTTCTCTAAGTTTAAGTAAAATTGTCTTAACATGCAAAATATGATCCTTCAAGCTTTTTTGAGTAAGCCAAATTATCATTAAAGTATGCAACAAGTGTAGGATCGATATGGCAACCCTAGAGGGGTGAATACGGTTTTTCAAACTAATTAAATCTTTTTTCTAAAGTGGGCCCAATTAAACAAATTAATACACTTTATACTAACAGGTAATTTAAACAAGGATTCTATACAAATAAATTCAATCCAAAATACCCAAGAAATTAAAACTAACACTTTTAAGCACCCTATTTAATTCTAATAATAAGATTAGTAAAAGATATGCAAATTTAAGAACTACCAATCAAAGTAAATAAATATGACCAATTAATTTCAAGGAATAAAATTTGTTATCAATTTCATTCAATAAGATATAATAACAAATTAATTACAAAAATATATAGGAGAGAGATAGAGAAATTGACACAGGAAATTATATAGTGGTTCGGCACAACCGACCTACATCTACTTCTCAAGGTCCTCTTGGGTATGTCACTACGAACTCGACTCTTTCTATGGCTTAGAGTTGAACCGTTACAACGTTTCTTTTTCGAGCGCAAGAACAAACTGATCCTTTCCACGGTTGAGGATCAAATCGTTACAATAACTCTTTTTCTGAGATCAAGAGCAACCCTTACAAAAGTTTAGAATTGAAAAACAAGATGAAAAACTCTCTTTAAGAGTGGAATTACAAATTTAAGCACTCAACAAATAAATCCTCACAATACAATATATCTCTCTCAAGAATAAGATGAAAAGAAAAAAATGAGAGCTTTGAGAGAATAACAATGGTGGCTTTGAGATTGTAAAATATGTAATTGTTGTTAAAAATTTGGAGAAGATGAAGTGTTTAAAAAGAGAAAAAGTTGTTGGAAACCACATTAAATTTGGACCATTGGATGATGTAAAAATAAAATTTTGATGGTTGAGATTTAAACTCAACTAGCCGTTAGACACAAACATAAAATAATATTAAATTCATTCTTTTAAAAGCAACTAGCCGTTTGACACAAACATATATAATAATATTAAATTCATTTTCTTTTTAAATTCATTGTGTTTTTAAAATCATTTTCTTTTTAAAACCAATCCAAGAATCAAAAGTCCCATGTGTCACTTATCTATTGCTCCACTTGTCATCCTCTAGTAGTTCTACTTTGATGATTTGGCCGTCACATCATCGACATTGGGTATTTTTTTGTTAAGCTCGTTTCGGTCATATCTTCTTTGTTTGAACTCTGATTTGAGTGATTCAAATTGCGTTGGAACCGTTGTTTCAAGCTCTACACAGTAGATACTTCAAAAATACTCAAATTGTCAATAAATAAAAATAGGTTTGTTATCATCAAAATATTAATTAATTAATTAATTAAAATTAATTAATTTGAGATTAAGGGCCAAAAAGCCAACAACAACAACATTATATTATCTCAAAACATGATTCATCAGCCTTATAAAAGTACTTGGTGCATTAGTAAGACAAAATGGGACAAGAAGCTACTCATAGAGTCCACACTTCATTTTGAAAGTTGTTTTCCACTCATCTCCCACATGCATTTGAATTTGATGGTAACCACTTTTAAGATCTATTTTTAAAAACAAATTTCCACTAAGTAATTCATCTAATATGTCATTCTATCTAGGAATAAGGATATCATTACTTTACCTTTATCTTGTTGATAGCTCGACAATCAACACACATCCTCCATGTGCCATCTTTCTTGGGTACCAAAATCACCAAAACAGAACAAGGACTCATGCTTTCTTGATCGTAACCTTTATCCATGAGTTATTCCGCTTGCCTTTGAATTTTCTTGGTCTCGGTTGGATTGGTCCTATAAGCAAACCATTTTTGGAAGAGTTGTCTCGGGTATAAAGTCAATTTGATGTTTAATTCCTCTTAAAAGAGGTAGACCCAGAGGTGCATCTTCATGTGGAAACATGTCATTAAATTCCTACAAAAGAAATTTAAAAGCACTCGGCAAAGCATCATTAGGTTTTGGTTCAATTGCTAAAGACATTCGCACATAAGTACAAAGTTTAGTGCTTGAGTCAACACATTCTTCATTCCCCCCTTTCTTATAACCAAACTCATATTCTTTTTTTTCCATCAAAATCAATTTCTTTTCTTTCTTGATTTTTATTCACCTCTTGCCCCTCACTTTTCTCTCTTTTTTTCACTCTTCTCTCTCTCTCTAACTTACTTTCTTCTCTCCTTTCTTAATCTTCAAATTCTTTTATTTTCTTTTCTAATTTCAAGTAAACATGTTCTACTTCATATGAAGACAACGGAAGTAAAGTAAATTTATTTCCATTCAAATTAAAAGTATATTTGTTCAACAATCTATTATATGTGGTTCTCTATCATATTGCTAAGGTCGGCCCAACAACATATTGCCTGCATGCATAAGTACATCACAAAGGGTTTTGACCGACCGGGCGTATCTGAATGATAAAATGATAAGAAATATAGAATGGACAAGGTCTACGTGCAAGCATACACGATCGATGAAGTAATAAACTTGGAGTATTCCAAGTGTCGATCCCACAGGACTAGATTGAGTTTAAATTAATTATGACTATGGATCAATGTAACCAAGGTAACCAAAGAAAAAGTTTAGAATTTTTTGTGAAAGAAAACTTAAACACAAATAATAATGGGAATCAAACAGGGGCAAACAATGCTAAAACCATTCGGATGTTGTGCCTTAGGTGATGTGATTGCATCACACCGAACAATGAATTACACATGAACAGGAAACTACACCTATTCGATCTTGTGTCAAGTTCCTTTAGGAGTTCTAAGCAGCTAATGCCTAATGTTTCCATGGTTAGCTGGATCTTAGATTAAATCAAGTTTAGTTCCTTTATCCTATAGTGTCCCTTATTTCTAAGGTAACGTGACCATCCTATGTCTAGGCTCTTAGTCCCATATCCCTTTGTGATCCGCTTACGCTTACAAATCCCTAACCTTCTCAGCATTAGAGCTCTGCTAGATCGTTAAATCAAATGGCCAGTTTAACTTACGGATTTTATCTTTTAAAATCAATAAAGAGAATGTGATTACACAAAATGGTGTAAACATTACATAACCTAAGTCATAACAACCATAAAACTTTCACATTGTCAAAACCCTAAAAATATTTAGCTCATGACTTTTGATAAAATAATCACTTTTATTAAATCATAAACCATAGCTACAAATAACGTTGATTGGTAATTAAATGAAAATAACAAGAAATTGCTAGAAAATAAATACAACTCAAGAAAACTTAGAAAAACCCTCAAGTAACAAGTCTTTTCCTAGGACGATTCCCCTTTCTCAAGGAAGAATCTTGCCTCAACACACACTTCCTTGGGAAGAGAAATCCTAGAGTCGTTACGCCTTAGAGAAACTTTCGTTCTTAAGACTACTAACTTGAACTTTAAGAAGAAACCCAAGGTGTTGAAAATTTGACAGAAAGAAGGAAAAGGAAGTGATGAATTCGGCGGTGGAGAGTTGTTGTTGAAGATGGAGGGCTTCCTCGTCTTTTAAAGGCCCAAAATCTGTTAAGGAGGGTCGAGATTTGCGTTTTGAAGATTCACCAGGCAGAATTGAGGATTTTTAGCTGTTAAAATTATGAAAATCGCAACTGATCTGGGTAGAATCGAATCTGGAAAATTAGGGCTCGACAGTGCTGGTACGTCACTTGCTACTATGGGCGCATCACATGAATTAGCAGAAAGAAACCTGTAAAAAACACTGTAAAAACATCAGATCTGCACCAAATCTGTAAAAATCATCTTTTACGCATAATTAACCCTCATTAAGCTTATTTAAACATATTAAGACCAAAGTTGGGATAAAAATCATGCAAGAGCTTACTTTTCACATTAAAAATGTTCAAATAAAGGCCTAATTTCATGCATTTCATAGCATGAATCACACCCCCAAACTTAAATCTTTTCTTGTCCTCAAGAAAACAACACCAAATCAGTTCACCACAATTCCAAAACATGCATATTCAGATTGATAGATGCAGAGAATATCACTTTCAGAAGGAGTTTCTAATCAAAATACCTTGCATAGCTACAAACTTCCTTAGGATCCGCACAAGAGAGCATGAATCACACCCCCAAACTTAAATCTTTTCTTGTCCTCAGAAAAAACACCAATCAGTTCACCACAATTCCAAAACATGCATATTCAGATTGATAGATGCAGAGAATATCACTTTCAGAAGGAGTTTCTAATCAAAATACCTTGCATAGCTACAAACTTCCTTAGGATCCGCACAAGAGTTTCAAATTGCTAAAGGCTCAACTTCTTTTAACTATCTACGCAACATGCCCAACTAATCTAGCTCTAATCATCGAGCCTAGTGAAACCCAAAACATGCCACAAACTTACCAATCACCAGATCCAACATAGTGTACATAAATTTCTACAACCCCAAACTTATAAATTTGCTAGGCCTTTTTTTTCATGATTCTTTTTCTTGCCTAGGATAAACCCATCATGTCATACTTACCTTTGTTCCAGCTTGTCCACACGGGTGTCATGCGAGTCATCTGACTACGAGCAAGGCTCACACTTTAGGCTTTACTCACTTTCCTTACCAACCGTTTTGCTAGAAAAGAAAATACGAGTGTCATGCTCGCTCCTGGCTACTTTGGCTAATTTGGGAAGGAGGAGTGTCATCCTAGCTCTATATTTTCTTCTTTTTCTGATTTGTATTTTTTTTCTTGGCCTCGCACATCACATACAGTGTTTATAAATTCAGACAACGTAAGTATCAACATATATTCCCTCTCCCCCCCCCCCCCCCCCAAGCTTAGAATTTGCAATGTCCCCATTGCTTGAAAGAGGGAAACTACAAAAAGGGACAAAACAAGATGGTGACTTTTTGGCTTGGATGCAACATGTAAGGCTAAGCTCTCCTAGTGTGCTATACTAGAATTCAAGCGGGAGACTAGCCTAAAGAGGTTTTGCACAACTAGACAAAAAAAAAACTCTTGGTTTTGCATTCCATTGGAGTTGACTGCAAGATATTCTAAAAAAAAATTTCCCTAATTATCATCATCAAGAGTAATGCTGCACAACAAACCAAACATCAAGTACAACAACCATATCATATATCCAGTCAACAAAAGAATTTATAATTCAGCAGTTCAAAAATAAAACAACAAAAACAAACTAAAATGTGCTAAAAATAAAGCTAAAAACTAAAACAGTAAAAATGAATTCTGAGTTAATTTTTCAAAGTAGGAGAAGGAACACGATACTCCCCTACTGAGAAGAGGTATCATTATCAACTTCTGGATCATGTTCTTTGTCCATTAGATCATCGTGAAGAATGTGATTGGGAAAGGCAGGAAGGTCAGGGTAGCAGCCGGGCCTTGCAGCACTGAAGAACTGCCTGAATGCCCTGTCTCGTTCTTTAACATATTTCCAGTAGTCTCGGGACTGTTGCGTAAACTGCTCCAGCTGCTCTGTCATATAATCAACAACAGTTGTGGCATGAACTGAAGGCTGGTTGGCACTTGTTGTCTACTACGAAGGGTCGGGAGGTACATCAACTGTTGTAGGAAGATTAGGGACAGCGGTTGAAGGTGCTGCAAGAGGAGGTGATGCGCTGGTAGACGGCTGGGCGTGGGGAGGAGTTTGGAGGCCTGAGTCCGATGGTGAATGCAGAGGGATTTCAATTGGCTCTTTCGCAGAACTCCCAGATGAAGTTGCCTTTTCAACTGAGGGGGAGGCTGTGGGTGAAGACTTGGTGGATTTGCCTTTGCGAGCCACTATATTTCCCTGTAGTCTTCGAATTAGGCCCATCTCCACTGCATGCTTGAGCTTGCAACGCTCCTCTGCAGCATCCACTGATAACTTGTAGAAATACAAGTTATTTTACTTCTTTTCTTAGAATATTGATGGAAGAATAGTGAAAAGAGCATCATCTAACGCATGAGTCCTTGATATATTCTTATTATGTGTGCAAGTGTGTGAAAAGGATAAAAGATTTATTTTTGAAGTTTGATGCCCGTGAATGCTTTATTTTGTAGGAAACCATTGTCGTAACCATGCGTCGACGCATACATCAACGCATGGCTAATAAAGACAAAGCCTATTACTTTAGGGAGCTTGACCGTGACAGCTGTTGATAGAGAATTTTTAGTTCCTCAAGCCGTTAGACAGAGACGGACTACACGGTCAGAAAGGACGATGCCGAACGCGTTGTGGGCCCTCCTGCGTCATAATGGAAAGTATCATGATGGGGCTATAAAAGCCGCCCTAAAAGGAGGAAGAAAGGAGAACGAATTAGGGTTAGCAAGAACACGTCTGGGAATCGGGCCGCCATTCCTTCATCTTTCCCCTCTCAGCGACAGTCGAAAGCATCATCTTCATTTCGCCATAGGAGAACTGTTGGACCTGAGACTCGACAGAGAATAGGACCTCATCACCTCCTCTCACCTTTGTGAGCAACTTTAGCAACACAACATCACTGTCGGCGAACAGGACACTACTGCCGACAGTGCCATCTCTTACATTTTCATCGCCTATTTGTATCTTTGACTTTTGTAGCTGCTTGTATTGCAATTAGAATAAGAACATCAAGTTTTTATCAGTTAATACATGTTTATTTCATTCATTGTCAGTCTACCCCTCATCTTTGAGATTATTTCACAAATCGTTATGAGTAGTTAAACCTTCTTGAGAGTTGGAGAGTAACATTCGTCAACCTTGAGAATTCCAGTTGAGTGTCTAGATCATTTACATAGATGCACTTTACTCATCATTGCTTAAATCAATGTGAAAACTTGGATTACATACAAACAGTTGGCTACTCGAAAGAGCAAGTAACTAGAGGTCACATCTTTGTAGCTAAGAATTAACCATAGAAATAGGATTCATCTTAGGTTCATTTAAACAAGCACACATCATAGACATATGACTTGTGTGACTCTTCTGCCGAAAGGTATGATCCATTTAGGTTTAAGAAATCTCTATATTATTTTATACTTGGACTAGTATTGAGAAAAACTTGAGCAAATCCATATACATTAATTGCATCGTAGAGTACAACCACGGATAATAACAATAGACTCATTTTCGAGCAACATCCACCTCGACCCCAGCTTGAGCACAAAGCTTCCCAATAAGGGAAAGGAAAAACAATTGCCCCTGGTCCTTGAGCCGCATTCCACCATCTCCTGGTTAATAATCCCTCCTAAATTAATAGGCAGGTGCTTCCTAATGTTGTATAACAGCATTGCCCTCTCCAGAGAAATGGTGTTGTCATGGGTTGTGGGCATGATGCGATTCTTCATAAAGTAAAGCCAGGCTGCCAAATGCTCCTTGATGTCTTCTGGCTTAGGAGTTATGCATCCTGTTGAAGACAACACCCATTCAACACCAGGTACTCCAATTGTGCTTAGCGCACTCTACACCTGCACCTTCGATGGGTTGTACATTCACATGAAGCTCTCCTCGTCATGATCATCGTGTACCCCATAGACAGCGTTGATGGCACTGGCAGAAAAATCTACCTCCACTCCTCGCTCTAGAGATGCTTGTCTTAGCCTTTATCCCCAAGTAAAACTCTCGCACCAGAGTTATGCTGGTGGCTGATGGTTGTTCACACAATCCCTCCCACTTGTAGTAGGCGATGGTTTGTGTGATGTATCGCGGAAACTTCTTTTCTTTTCCTGAGAACCCATTCTCCTAAAAAATTTCCCTCCTCCGCAGCACTACCATTCTCTTTTGCTCCTCATCACTCTCATCACTCGAAGATGAGAGGATGATCCTAGCAGCGAACTTCTTCCTCTACCTGTTCACAGCTAGCTCTTTTGCTATAGCCTTCCGTTTACTATAGCGTTGAATGCTTTATCTATTCCAATTTTTTTTTCTTGGCTGATATCATCATCTTTCCTTCTGAAATTCATAACTTTTTCTTTCGCTGCGTTGAATATTTGGCCCTGTGATGATACTTCTAAACTACACTGGCACATCAGCTCTTTCTCAACACCGCTCGACATTTTCGATCTTGTCTTAATGAAATACGTCCCAAGTTCGTTGTGAGTAAGATTTGGCTCAAACTTTTCTTCTAACAGTTTTTCTACAATTCTCTTCTAGTTCTTCTCTTTAACGCAATGAGGACCTTGCGACTGTCTAAATTTAGGGGTGGTGAAAAGTTTGCTTAAGATTACCCACCTGCCAAGTGATATCAATGTAACTCCAATGTCTCTAACCAGAGATAAGAGTTAAGTTATGAAGGGCACTAGCTCGTAGTTGGATGCTGCGCATGACACCCGTGCTGGCAAGCCAAAACGAAGGTTAGTAACCTGAATCAACGTATTGCAACACTTGGGTGCAGATTCCTATGTCTTGTAATCAAAGTCAAGATAAGAGTCTAAAATTGTGAAGGGAATATGCTCGTAGTTGGATGCTGCGCATGACACCCGTGTTGGCAAGCCAAAACGAAGGCATGTAGCCTGAATCAGCGCATCTATTTCACAAAAAAAAAAAAAAAACTTTCTTATGAGTTTATGACAAGGGCAGCGGGTAATAAGTAAAGACAGGAAAAGAATTGTATAAAATGAAGAAGTAAATTTTTGAAAAGAAGCTTGCCACATTTGAACTTAGGAATTGTCTCAAGGCAAGTGACAAGGTTAAGAGCTGATGTTGTGAAATTGAGCTGCTGCAGGTGAAAGGGTATTCTGAGAGGCCGATAAAAACAAGAAAAGGAGATTGGGCATTGAATTTCCTTTGTAAAGACACGCTTGAGGGCAAGCTTTATACTAAATTTAGGGGTGTGATAACTTGTAGGAATACAAGTTATTTTACTTCTTTTTCTTAGAATAAATGAAAGATTAGTGAAAAGAAGGGCATTTCAACGCATGATTCCTTAATGTATTCTTATAACACGCGTAAGTGCATGCAAAGAAAATAAAAGATATTATTGATAAGAATTGACAACCCTTGAACGCTATGTGTGCAGGAAAATTTCATCGCAGCCATGCGGCGAAAATCTTATCAACGCATGGCCAACAAAGAAAAAAAAGCCAACCATGACAGCTGTGGTAGATCCTCTGTACCAGAAACCGTTAGACGAAGGCGGGACGCGCAGTCAAAAAAGACAGAGCCGAATGCATTGTGGTCCCACCCTGCACCAAAGATGGAAGGTACCATAATGACGCCTATAAAAGTAAGAGAGAAGACAAAATTAGGGCAAGCATAATTCACCCTTCTAGGAGGCGCCTCTACACAAAAAAAAATCCATCTTCCTCACAGCGACGGCTGTAGAGATTATGCTGCACATCCACCGGCGATGAACTGAAGCTCGAGAGAGACGAAGTCTTTGCTGCTATCTTCAACCGCCACCTGCAATTTCAGCTTCGCTGTAGCTTTGTTGGCGAGCTAGACATCCTTGCCAACAGTTTCTCTTTTCATTTTCTTCATCATCATAGTGCTTAGTGTTTGTTTAGAGTTTGATCTGTTGTTTAATTGGGAACTGCAATTTAGCTAAACGTTTAATTCTCTGAAACTTCATATTCATTGTTGAACTTTCTATTCATATACATTTTCACAGCCAGTATGAGTAGCTAAACCTCCACGAGGGTTGGGGGCTGTGTTCATCAATATTGTTGAAATTAAGCTTAATTCCTTGATCATTTACAAGAGTGTATTCTTTTGTCGATTGCTTGACAGAGTAAGTCATTATATATTACATCACTGTAGCTCGTAGGCCAATCTTAGAAATAGGCTTTGTCTTAGAGTCATTCAAACTGGCACGCATCATAGATATATGACTAGTGTGGCTTTTATGTCGATAGGTATGAACCAATGGTGTTTGAAGGTTTGATCGATACACTTAGCTAGATACTTGACATATTGATGAATGACAGTCTCCAACACTCTTCTTCTTTATCTCTAATCCCACTGAAATTGCATTGTTCATCAGACGCTCCCGTTTTAGTTGGTTTCAAATATTTAAGTTAGTTTTTGTTCACAATTCCTCCACTTATTTTCCTTTTCCTCGAGGTTTTCAATATAAGCAAAGTGTTAGCTACGTAAAAATCCCTGTGTTCAACCTTGGTTCTCACCAAGATATCCTAGTATCAGTTTATACTTGGATTGATATTAAGGAAAACTTGAGTTGCTAATAATCCAGCAAATTACAAGCATAGTCATCGAAGAAATCTAAAAGAAATATTAAAGAGAAAAATTTAGTAACATCAGCCTCTGCCCTTTGTTGTGGCAGGGCTACTCTAGCCACATCAGTGCTGTGTTGACCTTCGTCAAAGCCCTGACTGCCTTTAGCCTCTCGCTTTGTTTTTCTTTCTTCTTCTTCCTCCATTCTTCTTTTCTCTTCTTCTCTTTGTTTTTGTTCCTGGTCCTCCGCTATTGCTTTTTTGGTCGCCCTTTCAGCTTCTTCGTACCACTTCTCTTCCCAATATTGCTGCCTCCATTCCTTTGCTATGCGTGCTGCGTGTTTCAGCACCCTCCTCCACATCTTGCTGGTTAACAGGTTACCGACGTTCCCTTCGTTAGTTTCAACCGAAATCCTTGAAGTTTGAGAACTCGTACTTGAAACGGACGGCTCAGAAATTTTCGATTACGTCTCTTCTTCTTCAGCCACCGCCAATGCTCGTCTTCGGTTGGCTCCCATCTCCCGAATCTCTTTCCACCATGCCTCCGAGCGAACTCGAAGTCCATGTGGCCCATGCACGGCAGCCCGAGTCAATGATTTTTCCTTCAACGGTTGGGAGTGCTCAGAAGACTGCACTCTTCTTCGGCTGTTGCTCGTTTTCAGATTCTCAATCGTCGGTGGGGCGACCGGAGGCGGCATTTGCTCTGCCGTCTTCTGCATTGTCTCTAAAGCAAACGCTTCCTCCTCGAAGAGTCGTTGAGCCCTCGGTCGAATGTAGGTTTGCTTCTTTGTGGATGATCGGCCGGTCGACGAAGAACTAGGGTTTGCCTTCATTTTTCAGATGGGAGGTCGAGCATTTGTGCGAGAAGAATCCGAGAAGAGGATCTTCATGACTGAGGTTTCTTCGGCGATAGCAAGGGGAGCACGCGTGAACTGGTAGATCAAGAGTTTAAGCATAGAGAAAATGGCCTCAGGCCAACTTATTTATAGGGAGCTCTGGTCCACTGACTTCTTTAAATGACATCACCATCTTATGAAATCTTCTAAACTTATCCTCAGATGTACTCACAACATTATGCTGATGTGGGCACAACTTTCGTGGCCTTCTTTTTTAATTTGACTTAACACCTGCACACTTAAGTAGATAATTTAAAAAGTTTCATACGGCTAAACTTCCAGGTAGGTTTCCAGGTCGAGGTGTTCCCTACAATCATCTTAAATACCTTTTCTTTTAACAAAACCAGCTTAGACAGAGTTTATTCGCAGGCCAATTAACTTAGATATTTTTTTATCCAATATAAAATAAAATAATTCAAACAAATAACTAAATAAAAAAACGTACTTGTACATGAGGACATCACCTTACTCTATTTCGTAAGGGAAATTGAGGTTTTTCCCTTATTTACTGTTCCTCCCTAGTAAATTTTTACTCTTTGTCCATTTACCTTGAAGATGTTATTATGCTTATCTTGTAAATCACGTGCTCAATGTGGGTAGACTTTCTGAACAATAAAGGGTCCTGACCATCTTGACTTTAGTTTTCCTGGAAATAGTCTCAGTCTGAAATTAAACAACAGAACTTGCTGTCCTTCTTCAAACTTAGAGGGTCTAATCTTTTGATCATGATACCTTTTCATCTTCTCTTTGCTTAACTTTGTATTCTCATAAGCTTGGTATCTCATCTCCTCTAATTCATTTAACTGTAGCATTCTCTTATCTTTTGCTAAGCCCATGTCTAGATTGAGCTTTTTGATTGCCCAATAGGCTTTATGCTCTAATTCCACCGGCAAATAACAAGCTTTTTCAAACACTATAAGGTAAGGTGACATACCTAAAGGTGCTTTGAATGCGGTTTTGTGAACCCATAAAGCTTCATCGAGCCTTAGCAACGAGTCCTTTCTTGATGGATCTACGGTCTTCTCAAGAATCCCTTTGATCTTTCTGTTAAAGAGTTCAACAAATCCATTAGTCTGGGGATGATATGCTATGGCTACACGGTGTTTCACATTATACTTCCACAGTAGATTTTCTATTGTTTTATTTATGAAGTGGGTGCCTTCATCACTTATCAAAGCTCTTGGTGTTCCATACCTGCAAAAAATATGTTTAAGGAGGAATTTTTGCACAACCTTGGCATCATTAGATGTAGTTGCCACTGCTTCGATCCAATTTGAGACATAGTCCACTGCCAGAAGAATATAGGAATTTTCGAATGATGGAGGAAATGGACCCATGAAGTCAATCCCCTAAACATCAAAAATTTCGACTTCGAGGATATAGTTCATTGGCATTTCGCTGCGAGCTGTTATATTTCTTGTCCTCTGACATTTGTCACATTCTTGGGAAAATATGTGGGCATCCTTGACTAGTGTTGGCCAAAAGTATCCACACCTTGGCGGCAGTTTTAGTTCCTGCGAAGTGTCCTCCATACGAGGCTGTATGACATGCTTCAAGAATAAGTTATACTTCTTCTTCCGCAATGCACCTTCTCCAGATTTGGTCTGATCCAAGCTTGAATAGATATAGATCATCCCAATAATAAAACTTAAGATCATGGAAGAATTTCTTCAAACTCTGACCTGTGGCTTCTGGTGGAACAATCCCTACGGCTAGGTAGTTGGCGAAATCGCATACCAAGGGGTATTGTCAATTGCCAATAGTTGTTCATCAATGAAGGTATCTCTGACTTCTTCTAAGTCTTCATCCTTTATTTTCAGTTGTGACAAGTGGTTGGCTACTTGATTTTCTGTACCTTTCTTGTCCACAATCTCTAAATCGAATTCTTGCAGGAGCAAAATCCATCTAATCAGTCTCGGCTTTGCATCTTTCTTTGTAAGCAAATATTTTAATGCCAAATGGTCAGTGTGGACGATGACCTTGGTCCCTAATAGAAAAGACCTAAACTTGTCAAATCCAAATACGACCCCGAGCAGCTCCATCTATGTGGTTGTGTAATTCTCCTGTGCTTTGTTCATTGTCCTGCTAGCATAGTATCTTGGGTGAATCACTTTGTTCTTCTTCTGTGCCAGCACTGCTCCCATTGCAAAGTCACTTGCGTCACACATTAATTCGAACGACAATGTCCAATCAGGTTTTGCCATAATAGGAGTTGTTGTTAGAGCTTCCTTCAACTTGTTGATTGCTTCTTCACAGTCTTGATCAAAGATAAATGGTCTATCTACTTCCAACAGTCTGCATAAAGGTCTTGCAATCTTTGAGAAATCCTTGATGAATCTTCGATAGAACCCTGCATGGCCTAAAAAAGGCTTCTCACATCTCTTACTGAAGTGGGCGTAGGAAGTTTTAAGATGAGCTCAACTTTGGCTTTGTCTACTTCTAACCCATGCTTTGATATCTTATGTCCTAGCACGATCCCTTCTGTCACTATAAAGTGATATTTTTCCCAGTTTAAGACCAGATTGGTTTCTTCACATCGCTCCAATATCTGTTCCAAATTTCCTAGACAAATTTGAAATGATTCTCCATGCACTGAAAAGTCGTCCATGAAGACTTCGACCGTACGCTCTACGAATTCTGAAAATATTGCCATCATGCATATTTGAAATGTGGCAGGACCGTTGCATAGTCCAAATGGCATTCTTTTGAAAGCGAAGGTACCTAGGGACATGTGAACGTAGTTTTACTCTGGTCCTCAGGAACGATTGTAATCTGGTTGTACTCTAAGTAACCATCAAGGAAGCAATAATACTCCTTCCCTGCTAACCTGTCTAACATCTGGTCGATGAAAGGCAACAGGAAATGATCCTTCTTGGTGGCTTTGTTTAACTTCCTGTAGTCCATGCACACTCGCCACCCTGTCACTGTTCGTGTTGGGATTAATTCATTCTTCTCATTAGCAACTACCGTCATGCCTCCTTTCTTTGGCACACATTTAACTGGACTCACCAATGAGCTATCTGAAATCGGGTATATTACGCCGGCGTCCAGCCATTTGATAATCTCCTTTCAAACAACTTCTTTCATGTTTGGGTTCAGTCGCCTCTGGGTTTCTACAGAATTCTTTGATCCTTCCTCGAGGTTGATGGGATGCATGCAAAACGCGGGGCTAATTCCTCTAATGTTTGCGATCGTCCATCCTATTGCCTGCTTATGCTTTCCTAGGATCTGCAACAGTGATTGCTCGTTCTGATCTGTTAGCTTAGCAGCAATCATAACTGGCAACGTATTGTGCGGGCTCTGGTATGCGTACTTCAAATGTGGAGGTAATGGCTTTAACTCAAGCTCTGGAGGTTCTATGATGGATGGCTTTAATGGTTTTGATACTTTACGTTCCTCCTCAATGTTGAACATTACTTCTATTGTGGCCACATGTTCTATTTTTTATTCAACTTCTCCTGAACCTTCTGCTTCCTTATCTTCAAGCACTATATCCTGCGCATTATAAATTAAAACATCAATATCTTCCATGAACGAACATTCGTCCATGTCTCCAGGAAATTCCAAAGCATTTAAAACATTAAACGTGATTTTTTGGTCGTTGACTTTCATCGTTAATTCTCCCTTTTGCACATCAATTAGGGTCCTTCCTGTTGCTAAGAATGGTCTCCCCAAAATTATGGGTACTTCTCTGTCAGCTTCACAATCCAGAATTATAAAGTCTGCGGGGAACACGAACTTAACCACTTTGACCAGTACATCTTCAATTTTTCCTATTGGTTTTGTTGTCGACCTGTCAGCCAACTGTAGTGTTACATTGGTTGGCTTTACTTTTCCAATTACAAGTTGAGTGAATACCGAATATGGTATCAAGTTGATGCTAGCTCCTAGAACACACAATACTCTGCTCAAGCTCTATCTTGCAATAGAACACGAGATAGTGAAACTTCCCGAGACTTTTAGCTTCGACGAGATTTTGCCACTAACCAAGGCACTGCAACATTCAGTTAGTGCAACTGTTTCGTACTTTGGCAGCTTTCTCTTATTGGATAGGATGTCTTTCAAGAACTTCACGTAGTTGGGCATTTCCTCTAGTGCTTCTACTAAAGAAATATTTATATATAGCTGCTTCAAGATGTCGAGGAACTTCTTGAATTGTATATCTTGATTTACTTTCTTGAGTCTTTGGGGGAAGGGTATCGGTGGTCGATATACTGAGACTGCATTTTTTTCTTTTTTCTGTATTATTGGTTCAACATTGTCCTTCTTCTTGTCTTCTTCTGCAACCTTTTTCTTCTCCAGAGCAGTTAATGTTGTGTCTTTTGTATTGCTGGCGCTTGTTGACCCTTTCACTGGACATTGATCTTGAGCATCTGGCATTCTTGGTCCGTCGTACTCTAATCCACTCCTCAATGTGACTGCCTTGCATTGCTCCTTTCCATTTTGTTTGGGAGATTCTATGCTGCTAGGCAAGGCTCCTAGAGGTCTACTCTGGATTTTCTTGGCCAATTGTCCAACTTGTATCTCCAAGTTGCGCAGAGCTACATCGTTTCTGGTCATGTAGTCTTTCAATAGATCAACCATTGTAGGGCTTTTTTCAGGGGGAGGCACTGGTGGTTGAACTCGCGGCAACTGACGTGGTGCTATTGGGAATCCTGGTGGTGTTGTCCTTGTGCTCTTATGTGTTGTGCTGGTACTGCTACCTGGTTTTGCCCAGACGAAGTTTGGATGTGATCTCCACCCCGGATTGTATGTATTAGAATAGGGATCCCAATGATCTTGCGCCTTTTGGTAACCTACATAACACACTGGGGATTATACAAACATTCCCTAGTTAAATGATTAGCAGTACAAAATTCACAAGTTTGAGGATGAGGGTCTGTTTGGACAGCTGCCACTTTCTGTGGTCCCATAACTAAATTATGTAACATGTTTCTTATGGCCCTCAGCTGTTGATTCATAGATGCGAGTGTATCAACTTCTTGTATCACCGCCAACATTTTTTGTGTTGGGAGTGTACTCCGTACCTCCCCAATTCTGATTATTGTTGGCAATGGTATCCATGATCTCTTGTGCTTCATTCGCGGATTTCTTAAGTCATGACGCTCCTGCGGACGCATTCACCATTGTTTTCGAGGCTTTATTTAATCTATTGTAGAACTGTTCCATCACAATGAAAGCTAGGAGTCCATGATGTAGGCATTTCCATACCAACCTCTGAAACCTAAGCTAAGCTCCATCCACAGATTCTGATGATGCTTGTCTGAAAGCGATGATATCACCTCTGTACTTGGCATTTTTATCTAGTAGGAAGTATTTTCCTAGAAATTTGTCTACGAGGTTATCCAATGTGGGGATAGAATTAGGCTGTAATGAGTCAAGCCATGCTTCTGCGTCTCTCTGCAAAGAGTAAGGAAACAACTTAAGTCTTAATGCTTCTTCAGACACACCATTAACTTTAAAAGAACGACAGATTCTCATAAAAAGTTTGAGATGTTTGTGGGGGTCTTCATTGGGTAGTCCGGCAAATTGACCAAATGAGTTCAACATTTGAAACATCAGTGGTTTCATTTTAAATGTGGGTGCATCGATTGATGGGTCGAGGATGCCAGTGTCCAAAGTTTGGAATGCGGGCGCAGCATAGTCTCTAATTGCTCTATCTCTATCATCTGCTATGAAGATGGGGTTTCGTGGGTCTACAACAGGTTGTTGTTGTGGTTGCTGATCTCCATTTTGTTGGATGTTATTCTGAGGAGGTACAGGAGGATTGTCTCCAAGCGGATCCATTGGAACTGGTTGCACGAATGTGGCTTCCTTAAGATTTACTTGTGCACTCAACTCTTTCTCCTGTCGACGCTTTTGCCTTTGTTCGTTTCTTCTTCTACAAAAGGTTATTTCTATTTCAGGATCTGGCTAAAAAAGGCAAAGCCTTCTTCTCATGCACTACTCATTCAACGTAAACAACACAAAAATAATGAGTTAGATTTTTCCTGAAATAGAGTCAATGCAGTTGTATTGATCAATCACAGTCAATAAAAAAAATAAACTACTACTAGTCCCGACAACAGCACCAAAAACTTGATCGACCGAGCGTATATGAATGATAAAAATGATAAGAAATATAGAATAGACAAGGTCTACATGCAAGCATACACGATCGATGAATTAATAAACTTGGAGTATTCCAAGTGTCGAATCCCACAGGACTAGATTGAGTTTAAATTAATTGTAACTATGAATCAATGTAACCAAGGTAACCAAAGAAAAAGTTTAGAATTTTTTGTGAAAGAAAACTTAAAAACAAATAATAATGGGAATCAAACAAGGGCAAACAATGCTTCAACCATTCGGGTGTTGTGCCTTAGTTAATGTGACTGCATCACACCGAACAATGAATTACACATGGACAGAAAACTACACCTATTAGGTCTTGTGTCAAGTTCCTTTAGGAGTTCTAAGCAGCTAATGTCTAATGTTTCCATGGTTAGCTGGATCTTAGATTAAATCAAGTTTAGTTCCTTTATCCTATAGTGTCCCTTATTTCTAAGGTAACGTGACCATCTTATGTCTAGGCTCTTAGTCCCACATCCCTTTGTGAAATCCGCTTACACCCTAACCTTCTCAGCATTAGAGCTCCACTAGATCATTAAATCAAATGGTCGAATTTTATTTTTTAAAATCAACAAAGAAAATGTGATTACACAAAGTGATGTGAACATTACATAAGCTAAGTCATAACAACTCTAAGGCTTTCACATTGTCAAACTCCTAAAAATATTTAGCTCATGACTTTTGATAAAATAATCACTTTTATTAAATCATAAACCATAGCTACAATATAACGTTTGATTGGTAGAAATTAAAATGAAAAATAACATAAAATAGTGCTAGAAAATAAATACAACTCAAGAAAACTTTGGAAATTTCTCAAGTAACAAGTCTTTCCCTAGGACAATTCCCCTTTCTCAAGGAAGAATCTTGCCTCAACACACACTTCTGTAGGAAGAGAAATCCTAGAGCTGCTACGCCTTAGAGGAACTTTTGTTCTTAAAACTACTGACTTGAACTTTAAGAAGAAACCCAAGGTGCTGGAAATTTGATAGAAAGAAGGAAAAGGAAGTGGTGAATTCGGCAGTGGAGAGTTGTTGTTAAAGATGGAGGGCTTCCTTGCCTTTTAAAGGCCCCAAATCTGTTAAGGAGCGCCGAGATTTGCGTTCTAAAGATTTACCATGTAGAATCGAGGATTTTTAGCTGTTAAACTCGTGAAAATCTCAACTGATATGGGCAGAATCGAATCTAGAAAATTAGGGCTCGACAGTGTTGGTACATCAGTTGCTACTGCGGGCGCATCACATGAAAATTAGCTAGAAACCTATCAAAAACATACTAGATCTGCACCAAATTCCTAAAAATCATCTTTTACGCATAATTAACCCTCATTAAGCTTATTTAAACATATTAAGACCAAAGTTGAGATAAAAATCATGCAAGAGCTTACTTTTCACATTAAAAATGCTCAAATAAGGCCTAATTTCATGCATTTCATAGCATGAATCAGGTTTCATCTTTATATCTTCCCAAAGTAAAAGGAGTAAGAGCGAGAGTTTACCTTATGTTCTCCCTTGTTTGTCAGTCATTGAAGTTTGTATGGTTTTGGATGTGGACGGTTAGTAAGTTGAAATCTTTTTACAAAAAAACTACTTACCACATTTGTGCAACCTTCCACTATCAATCATGATTATTTGTTTGAAATTATTTCTCAAGTTGTGAATCATGCTCATCACATTCATCTTCTAAATTAAGTATTCCATTTCTTATCACCATGACTTCTTTTTTTTTGTTGATACATTCTTCGCTCACGTGTCAAATCCTTTGCACTTCCAAAATTAAATCGAACTAGACTTCTCCCTTACTTCCTTTGAACTTCATTCCTTTAAGCATTGGAGCTCTTGACCTCCACTCTTTTGGCAGCCCCAAACTTTCCTTTAAGTATTGGAGTTCTAGATCTTCAATTTTGATAGCATAATGATACATGTAGCTTCTAAGTTAGGTGTTGGATTTCTATCAACACGGCAAACAATTTCTTGATTCAAACCTCCAATGAATCTAGACATGGTGTGTTCTTCTTCTTCTTGGATTTGCGCTCTTTCCATCAAAGTCCTCATCTCTTGATAATATTCAACCACATTTTTTTCCTACCTCAAAGCTTGTAATTTAGTTTTTAAATATCTTTCATAATATTTTGGAACATACAAGTTCTCATGGCTTATTTAAGTTATTCCCAAGTTTCCATTGGATCCTCCTCTTTCTTTCTTCCCTCGGATTCGAGATGTTGATACCAATCTCCAACATGATTAGTAAATTCGATAATGGAAAGTCTCATCCTTTTATTCTCATTATATGTGTCACAATCAAACACATATTCTACCTTCCTTTCTCATTGCAAATATGCATCGAAGCCCGTCGTTCCATTAAAGGGTGGGATTTTAAACTTGACTCTGTCATCTCTATCTTTATACACTCTTTCAACTTTTCTTAGGTTCCATAACATTTTCAAAGTTATTTCTTTCTCTTCCTCCAACTTGTCTTCATTTTTCAAGTTAATCAAACATATCTTCATCTTCTTACAAGACTCATTCTTTTCTTTTTTTGGTGTGCCCTCCTTTCTTGCCTATCTTCCCTCAACATTTTCATCATACTTTAGATTGCTTTAAGAATAGTTAATTAGGATCTTGTACATGTGGTACATTTTCTTCAGCCTGTGACATTTTGTAGTTAGTAATAAGGACCTTTCCACACTTTTCACCAAGATTTTACTCAAGAACACTCGTGTTTATCACTCAAGGGTAGACTTTTTGATACTAAGTCAAAGATGTAAGAGTTGACTTTTTGTGCATCCTTACGAAAAGCTTAGTGCAACCAATTAAAATTATCAATTCTCACAAACTACGACTAAAGTAACTCAACCTTAGGAAAAACGACCCAAAATTTTGAACAAAACACAATCTAATGACATACTTTTTGTGTGCCTTGGATCTTTGAACTCCTTTTTTTTCTTATGTTTTTTTACCATTTTTTTTTTGTGCTACTAATTTTTTTTCCAAATGATCTAAGAGCAAAATCCAACAATTTTAAGACAACTTGTAGTACGTCTTGTATTACATGTGTAAGCAAATTCTTCTTAATAAAAAAAGAAAACGAAAACAAGTTGAAACAAAGTAAAGATATTTCACCTTTATAGTTGGCCAAAGGTTGTTGATCAAATTCTATAATACCAAATGATAAGTGCCCAAGATGCTGGCTAGAGGTCCTTCTAGGATCCTTGCAAACAATCACAACAACCTTTATAGTTGGCCAAAGGTTGTTGATCAAATTCTATAATACCAAATGATAAGTGCCCAAGATGCTGGCTAGAGGTCCTTCTAGGATCCTTGCAAACAATCACAACAAAGACTAACTTAACGATTGATTCCAACCAAGATCTAAGTTAGAAGGATGAATAACTCTTAGATCAAACTTAAAATCTATGATGGTCACTCTTAGATTGAGTACGTCCCAAGTAGGTCATCCTTGACTGTCTTGAATGCTTCTAAGAATAAACGTTGTCCCCACAAACCAACACAGGTCCTTTCAGCATGCTTTGTCCTCACTCACATACATCCTAGAAAAATCTCCAGGAGGTCACCCAACATAGGATTGCGGATTGCTCCAAGCTAAGCACGCTTAACTGTGGAGTTCTTATGATTGAGTCACCGAAAAGGAAGGTGCACCTTGTTGGTATAGGTAGTAACTTTCAATTCCTTTAAGCCTTTCTTAATCATGCTTGCATGTCCTCAGGATCCCTCTTATTCGGATGTGATCTCGGTTCATTCATGTCTCCCTCCTGAACTCGGGTCATTAAACTAAGAGCTCAAAATTCATTCAATAGCAAATAAATGAAAATTTAAGAAAATAAAATATAGGAAATTGAAACTTAATTGCACATCAATTGAGAAGTCAAAATACAAAAGTAAAAAAGTTGAATTGCTTTAAAATGTCTTAAACATCCTCTCTAGAAGGCGGCAACTTTGATGAGCATGTTTGACATCATGACTTCTAAAGTAGTGTGCACTATAGACAATTGACCAATGTCATATTTGTATGTTCTCAACTTTACAATTATTGTTCAAACGTGTGGAAAATGGGTAAAAAAATGAGTAATATAGGTCCCAAATTAGTCTTAATTTAGTCAAAGGGAGTTATGGCATGCTTAAGGGCTATTTTGGGTGAGTCCAACACTTTTAGGGGTAATTATACATTTTTAAGTTAGAACTAATCAAATTTTTAATTGTGCAAGAAATATGAATTTTTGCTCCAATGTGACCACATTGCTTCCAAGGCAAAAATTCAATGCGACCACATTGTGCCCTAGACTAGGTCATTCGAGACTTTTGCAACCAGTTTAAAGCTTGTTGATTTTCAGCTCCTGAGATGTCCGTCCACTTCGAAACTGACAGCACCAAAGGTTATCATTTAAAGAGAGTCAAACCTTGAGTTGTAGTCTACTTTAAGAACGATAGTTCATTTGAATATTAGAGTTCATAGTCCAAACCTCACCGAAGAAAGAGTGTTATAAGTGAGATTCACCATGAGAAAGGTTGAATCGAACCAAGAGATCAGAACTCTAGTAGTGTAGAAATGATCTCAAGGTCAACTATTTTGACGATAGTTCATTTGAATATTAGAGTTCATAGTCCAAACCTCACCGAAGAAAGAGTGTTATAAGTGAGATTCACCATGAGAAAGGTTGAATCGAACCAAGAGATCAGAACTCTAGTAGTGTAGAAATGATCTCAAGGGTCAACTATTTTGCATTTTACCAATTCCGTGTTGTTGTCTTTCTTTCTCTTTTGTTATTTTCTTTTCTTATTTCTTTTATTTTTACTTATGAATTTCATTTTAATAAAGTTATCTTTATTTCTTTCCATCATAAGCTAAATTATTTGAGGGATTTGGTCTCATGGATGTCTAAAAAGAATAGAGTGGCTTGAGATTTTGTGACGCATTACACCCTCTCTTCTTTTTCTTTGGTTGAAAAACAATATTTATTTTGTTAATTTGAATTGGACATTTGAGTTAGCATGTAAATTAAGACTTAATGTTGAGAGGGTTAAGGAAACAAATGAAATTCATGAAAGAATATAGGACTAAGAGCCTAGACATAGGACGTCATGTAACCTTCAACATAAAACACACGGTAGGTTTAAAAGACTGCATAAAACTATCTAAGTTATAAATAACCATAAACATATAGGTTAGTTACTTAAGCTTCTAAGAGTACCTGAAAGTAAGGCTGAATAGAAGTAGATCTTGTTTCATAGTTAGAAAAGCAGTGTTGTTGCAATACGAGCGCAATGATTAAGACATTTTACCTAAGGGTTGAAACTTGGCTTGAATCTCCTGGTTGTTATCATATTACTTAGGGTGTGTTTGGAAGTGATTTTGGCATGGCCAAAATCACTTTTTTCCTTGTCAAAATTATTTCCAAATTTGCCCCTCATATTTAAGGATATGATTTAGCCCTAATCCATTTCTTCCTTCTCTTTCAGCCGATACATCCTCTCTCTCGTGTCGTTGCTTGGTTCCATTAACTATCTATGGTAGTGCTGATTTCAATAAGTTTTGTTTTTGTAATTTTCTTTTCACATGGATGAGCGTCAATTTTTAGCAGTTTTTGTTGTTTTTTTCACTGTATCGTTCCTTAGTTTTTTGTTACTATTTACTCTGTTCCTTTCGTGGCTTTTCTTCTCTATATGAACAATTTTTTTGGGATATTTCAATCATTGTCTTCGATCCTTGTTGATTTTTTTTAATCTCTCTACTTTTCTGATGGAGCGGGAGAAAATTGCAAGACTTCTTATATCTCGTTAATGTTTTTTGTTATACAATTTGTATTTCAATAGATAATATCTAGTTTAAGTATTTTTGTAATGATACAAAAATTTCTAGATTGGATGAGATATATGTTTTGAATTTTCTTTTGTTTTTATTATGTGTATTTTTCTTACCTCACATATCAATTATGCATACAATAATTTAACATAAAAATAAATAAAAATAAATTAATTAATAAAATTATATATTTTTATAATTATTTTTTTAAAACAAAAATCTAAATATAAAATACCATTTTTAGTAATTTGGTAATTTTAAAATTACTTTTAGAACCAAACATGATAAATTCAAAATCACTTTATATATTTTGAAATCACTTTAAAAGTTTGGAACCAAACATAGTTTGATTGTTTAAAAGTCAATTTTATAAAATCAAATTGTTCCAAAATCTCTATCACTAAAATCATCACTCCAACTATCACTCCCAAACACACCCTTAGTTTCTTACTTGCATTCCACCAACATTCATTTATTTTCAACTGGTTACTACTCGGTTTATTTCGAAAGCACTTTCTTTAAAATTGAATTTTACAAACTAGTCTCATGGGAAGTGATACTCGAAATACCTTTATTTTACTACTTGTTGATATTGTACGCATTTCTGCACATTTATTTGCTAAACATTTTTGGTCATCAACTCCCTATTCACACTTTCTGCACAATTTTTTTTATCTCTCGATCCATCTTCCAAACTATATGACTTTTCTCGTGTCATCTTCACTTTATTCTTACTTGACTCATTGAACTAACATTATAAATAAATATGAGCTAAAAAATCTCTCTTCTTGTTCACTAGCGAGCCTTTGAAGATGTAACGTGAAAGCCTCTTGAACCTTATTTGCCTTGCTTCTTGTAATAACTTCTTTATCGTGTATATGTAACGGACCAATGGTTGGATTCACATCAACAAAGTTTAGGGATATTTCCTATAATTTGGTCTTCATTGTATTGATTTGTAGCGCATGTGATTAGGTGACTATTTTTCTTTATTTGGTCTTCATTGTATTGATTTGTAGCGCATGTGATTAGGTGACTATTTTTCTTTAAATTTTAAACTTACATTGTTATTATAAAAGTCAAGTCATTTCGGTAATTATTTCGGCCACTTAGATAACTACTTAATTTTTAGTTTTTAGTTTTTTAGAATTAAGTATATAAATACTAATTCCATTATTTGTTTTCTTAAGTTTGTCGTCTACTTTTTTTTTTTTTTTTGGATCTTGACTTAAAATTCAAGTGTTTAGTAAATAAAAATCAAAATATGTAAAGAAGTTGTAAGAAAACAAACTTAAGTTTCAAAAATAAAAAATAAAAAAATGGTTATGGGGCCCTTCATTTTTTGTTTTCTATTTTTCTATTTAAAAAATTATGATACTATGGTATTAAATTTCTGTTGACATCTCAATGTTTCTATTGATATTTCCACATTTTTACGAGTTCGACATCGACATGAGAGATGAATTGACATTTCCATTATCATAGAAAAATTCACGAAACATTACAAAATAAGCAATAACATGTCACCAATGTAAATATTATATAAATAATAAATATTTTAATTGGTTTAAAAATAGGAAAATTTTTAAAAATAGAAAAATAAGATAAACTATTTACACAAAATAACAAAATTTTTAGATAGTTGTCAATGTTCGCACGAGATTTTCGGAGAAACGTGTTTCGTGGAGTTGAACTTGTGTTTATATAGATTTGATGCGGATGTGGTTCGATCTCTAGTACTTGATCCTCTGATTCTCTCTCAACTGTACGCGTGCGCTTGATGTAGGGAAGCGGAGCGCGTGGATGTATGTGAAGTTGGAGTCTTTGAGGAATATATGTGTTCCAAGCAACTTCAAGTGTGATTCAGCTTCAGGAGTTAGGGAGTCTTCTGTTTGTAGGAAGAATTCTCTCTAAGCTCTGAATGTAAATTTTCTGAACTCTGCGCGTGCGCTTGATATATGAAGCGGAGCGCGTGGATGTATGTGTACGCGTGCGCTTGATGTAGGGAAGCGGAGCGCGTGGATGTATGTGAATTTGGGGTCTTCACGTGTGATTCAGCTTCAAGAGTTAGGAGTCTTCTGATTGTAGGGAGAATTCTCTCTAAGCTCTCTGAGTATAAAATTTCTTAACCCTGCGCGTGCGCTTGATATATGAAGCGGAACGCGTGGATGTATGTGTACGCGTGCGCTTGATGTAGGGAGGCAGAGCGCGTGGATGTATGTGAAGTTGGGGTCTTGGAGGAACGTATGTGTTTCAAGCAACTTCACGTGTGATTCAGCTTCAGGAGTTAGGAGTCTTCTGATTGTAGGGAGAATTCTCTCTAGGATTTCTAAGTATAAAATTTCTGAACCTTGTAAATCAAGAGAATTTCTCTATTTATAGAGTTCTGATGTGGGCTTTCGTGGGCTTGAGCTTGATTGGTCCATGGACCTGGCCCAATTGGGCCCAACTAATTGGATTTGGGCCTTTGGGCCCTTTGGGCCAAATTAAGTCTATTTTTTGACTTAATTAAATTTTAGCCCAAACATTAATAATTAATTGAACAAAAAAAATATTAATTTGTTTTCGTCTTCAATTTCAATTTAGGACACATGTACATTTAATTAGTCCCAAATTTAATTATTTCATAATTTCGCCATTAATTTGGTAAATGACGTGCAAATTTTGATTGGTCCAAAATTTCTCCTTCAATAAATGCCCCCTTTTCGAGATTTATGCACGTATATGGTGGGTGAATCTCGAAAAAGATGAAGTTGAGTCAAAATGCAAGTTGTATATGTTCTTGAATTTGACCTTATTTGGTATGTCAATCAAACTATGAATTTAGTACATGATTTTGATTAAAACGTGATATAAACTTTGGAATATCACCAAATTTAATTTGGGATAACTTCGAAGTTTGATTTGAATTTGAGATAAAATTTGGAATATGACCAATTTATTTTGGATAAATTTGAGATATTATCCGCAATTTAAATTTGATAAAAGCCTAAGCTTGAATCATTTGAATTTAATATACAATTTGGAATATGGCCAAATTTTAAATTGAGATCAATTTAAGACCCAATCTATAAGATTCGGAGATTTGAATTTGGGATACAATTTGGAATAGGGCCCAATTTTAATTCGAGAAATTTAAATATATATATATATATATACCTAATTTATTAAGGAATATTATTAAGTGATCTAATGATCTAATGAGCTAAAAAGGGAGAAAAATCTACCAAAATAACGGAGAAGATAAATAGAACTTCAAATTTCAGCGGCAACTCCTGGAAAATTGTCGTTTGCTGAAGTTTCAACCGTCGGATCATATTGAAATTTTATCAGCTTGTGTTAGACACATAAGGTCACATTTTGAACGTTTAGATCTTTGTTTTGAGCTCTAATTTGTCCATAATTTCTACTGTACAGAACATGAAAAATTGGGAATTGTTTTAGCGACGGCTCCCGAAAAATTGTTGTTTGTCGGAATTTCAACCGTCATATCGTATTGAAATTTTATAATCCTGTTCGAGACACATAGGGCCACATTCTGAACTGTTACTTTTGTTGTTTGAGCTCTATTTTGTCCATAATCTCTGTTGTACAGAACATGTAAAACTGGGAATTGTTTTTTTCAACGACAGCTCTTGGAAAATTGTCGTTTTCTGGAATTTCAGCCGTCAGATCGTATTGAAATTTTGTAAGCTTGTTCGAGACAAATAGGGCCTCATTTTGAACAGTTAGATCCTTATTTTACACTCTAGTTTGTCCATAATCGCTGTTGTACATAACATGTAAAACTGGGAAATGTTAGTTTTTTTTTAACGACAGCTTCTGGAAAACTGTCGATTTCCGGCGTTTCCACCATCGGATCGTATCGAAATTTTATCCGCCTATTCGAGACACATAGCGCCTCATCCTGAATGATTAGATATTTGTTTTGAGACCTAATTTGTCCAAAATCGCTATTGTACAGCAAATGTAAAACTGGGATTTCTTTCTCAGGTTTTTTCTTCTTTTGGGAATAGAATTTTCACCCACTAAACAAGGTAAACTCCAAGGTAACTATTTTTCCTTAGAATATACTTTTTGTTTGTTTGTTTCGATGCAGGTATGTTGAGTGTATTGGGGCAAAAGTTGGCTCTATGCAACACGCCCGCGCTATGCAACGGCGAATAGAAGTTGGCCTATCGCCAACGCGCCCGCGCTGTGCAACGAAGAATAGAAGTTAGCGTATCGCCAACGTGCTCGCGGTCTGCAACGGCGAACAGAAGTTAGCTTATCGCCAACGTGCCCGCGCTCTGCAACGGCAAACAGAAGTTGGCCTATCCTTAACGCGCCCGCGCTCTACAACGGCGAACAGAAGTTGGCCTACCGCCAACGCGCCCGCGCGCTAAAAGATCAGCCTCAGTCTGATGTATTTCCTTAGAAGATGTTAATGCGTCGTGTGCTCGTCTATCAGACGCCAATGCGTCCTGCAGAGCTTGCCAGACACCAACGCGTCTTGGAAGATAGAGATGCGACAACGATATCATCGAACTTAAGACAAAAGTGAAATTGCAATATAGTTTTCGAATTTGGAGATGGAGTAGAATTGCACCAATATTTTGGAGGAGAACCACAGCTGCACCAACATTTTTTTTGGAGGAGGAGCGAAGATGCATCCATATTTGGAGATGGAGCAAAACTTCACCAGCACTTGGAGATGGAGAGGAGCTGCAACAACAATTTTGGAGAAGGAGCGAAGCTGCACCAGTATTTGGAGATGAAGCAGAGCTGCACCAACATTTTTTGGGAGGAGGAGCAAAGTTGCATCCATATTTGAAGATGAAGCAAATCTGCACCAACATTTTTTAGGAGGAGGAGCGAAGCTGCATCCATATTTGGAGATGAAGCAAAGTTGCACCAGCACTTGGAGATGGAGAGAAGCTGCACCAACATTTTTGGAGGAGAAGCGAACCTGCACCAGTATTTAGAGATGAAGCAGAGCTGCACCAACATTTTTTGGGAGGAGGAGCGAAGCTACATCCATATTTGGAGATGGAGCAAAGCTGCACCAGCATTTGGAGATGGAGAGGAGCTGCACCAACATTTTTTGAGGAGGAGCGAAGCTGCACCAGTATTTGGAGATGAAGCAGAGCTGCACCAGTATTTGAAGATGAAGCAGAGCTGCACCAACATTTTTTGGGAGGAGGAGCGAAGCTGCGTCCATATTTGGAGATGGAGCAAAGCTGCACCAGTATTTGGAGATGGAGAGGAGCTGCACCAACATTTTTGGAGGAGGAGCGAAGCTGCACCAGTATTTGGAGATGAAGCAGAGCTGCACCATTATTTTCAGAGGAGGACTGATGCTGTACTTATATTTAGAGAGGGAGCGAAGCTGTGCCAACATTTTAGAGGTGGAACGGAGCTGCACCAATATTTTGGAGAAGGGGTGAAGCTGCACCAATATTTGGAGGTGGAGCAAAGTTGCACCAATATTTGGAGATGGAGTGGAGCTGCACCAAGATTTTTGGAGGAGAAGCGAAGCTGCACAAGTATTTGGAGATCAAGCAGAGCTGCACCAATATTTTGAGATGGAGCAAAGCTGATCTTTCAGATGAAGCAGAGTTAGGCAGATCGAACTTAATCTCACAAATAAAGCAGAGTCAAGCGGACCGGACCTGATCTCGCAAATGAGGTGGAATCAAGCAGGCATCTTCAACCTTTAGCGATGCACTCCTTTGATTTTTTGTGTTGCCTCCAGTAAGGCATCTTCAACCTTTAGTGACATCCTTTAACGAACACCTACATCATGTCCTAGTGTCACGTTTCAGGTGATCTTGACATTTCTCTTTTTTTTTTTTTTTTTTGTGTGTGGTGGACTGAACTTAAAGTTTCCTTCAAGCTGCCTACGTACCCTTTATAATGTATAGGGATCAGGTCATAATGTAGTTCAAAAGAAATTTCTTTTTTTTCTTGATGTGACTGAACTTAAAGTTTCCTTCAAGCTGCCTACGTACCCTTTATAATTGTTTTTGTTGCCATTCACCTTTTAAGCTCATGCGGGCCAGGAGCACCGTGCAGTTTAGGCTCTTGCGATAAGGAGCAAATAATAATTATTTGATGGGTCAATACCCTTGCTTGATTGCGAGATGATGGACTGCTACTTTTGGATCAAGTCCTGGCATCTCTTTGTATGAGCAAGTAAAAATGTCCCTGTATTCGGCAAGAAGGCTCATATATTCGCTCTCCTCCTCACTTGAGAGAGACACGCTAATGAAAGTTGGGCGCGGTTCCTCTACTGTGATAAGGTTCACTTCTTTAAGTTCATCTACTGTGGAATGACCACCATCTTCAAGCGCGACTAGGGTGTCCTCCATATCTTCTTCGGATATTTCGCTCTCCGACTCTTCGATGACGGTGATATGATGACATGAAATTTCGTCTTCTTCCTATTCTAAGTTTTCACTGTCGGGCTTAGTAAAGACAACATCACGTCTTTTCACCTTTAAAGAGCCTTCACTTGTCTAAGTTTTCACTGTCGGGCTTAGTAAAGACAACATCACGTCTTTTCACCTTTAAAGAGCCTTCACTTGTATTGAGGGTGACGAAAATTTTTCTTTTCATTCGTGAAGGAAAATTACTACGAATTTCTCCTCCCTCCTTTGTCTCGCAAGGGGGCATTTGATTTGAATGATTCTCGGCATCCTCGTGCTTAATGCGGCGCCAAATTGATGTGCGAGATTTTCCTCCACTCTTCTTTGTAGGTATACTAGGAGCATCACCGCGAATCTTTCCTTTGTCCTTTTGCTCGAAAGATGACCTTTTGTCAGAGTGATTCTCGACACCTTCATGCCTAAGGCGGTTGAAAATTGACCCGCGAGGGTCTTCCTCATCCTTCTTCGTAAGCACACTTAATCTTTCAAATGCCGAGGGTCGAGTCATCACTAGAGAATGACGAATGTCTTCTTCCTCCCTAGAAGGCATGACAAGCCTACGAAAGGCAGAGCGTCGGTCGAGGTTAGCCGTTGGCCGCTGACTTTCTTCTTCTGTTTCGTCATACTTAGCCTTTCAAGACTAAGGACGTGCGATAGGCGGTCGAATGCGGTCGAAGACAGAGGTTCTTTGACCATTGTTTTCCCCTTCTTTAGAGTTATCATCCTCCTTTATCGTTGTGTGATTGTTGTCAGCCACTTTTGCATTTCCCTTTCTAGTTATGCGACCCGGCTCAGGAGACTTATATCCAAGTCCTTTCCTTGAGGCAAGTATGGCATATCCTTCCCGCAAAAGCTTCTTCTGGGATGGAAAGTTCAGGCTGCTCATAAATTCTCAGGCTCTTGAACTCAGTGTGAGTTGTAAAGTCATAGCCTGCTTTTGCCAGCAGCTTATAAGCATTTGGGTCGAACCCATCTTTTGTTCGTCTTTCAAGCAAATTCGCCTTCGTCAGGTCCATTTTTGGTTTGTGAATTCTTGTTTTGTTATTTTTGTAAGAGGTGTAAAAAACTTTCTTTTAAGATCTCCATCACCGACCTTCAAGCCCCTCGAGCATTCTGCGAATGATGACTCGCCTTTTTTGCGTCTCGCAAAGGAACTAGCGCAAGATTGGAGGTACTCTTTTAAGAGTCAGAAGTACTGGCCCCTTCACTTGGTTCTTTTGCTCATCTATTTGTGGCTTAGACTGGGACTTATCCTCCCTTTTTATTAGAGGAATCTCCGCGGGCATAACTTCACCGACACTATCGGTCTTTGAGTAGAACTTTGCGTCTGCGAACTGGGACTCAGTTTTTTAGAATGGGTTGGAATCTGCTTCAACCTTCTTAATGTCATCTTGATAAAACTTGAAGCATTGATGGAGTGTAGAAGTTATCACTCCATTTCCATGAATCCAAGGACGCCCCAGCAACAGCTTGTAAGTGGTCCTCGAATCTATGACGTGGAACATGTGTTGGCCTTTAGTCGCCATAATGAGTTCCAGCGAATCATGCTGATCGCGCTCGTGACTGCCTGATCAACCTTGGATCACTAACTTGGCTATTCGTCAGTTCTTCCGTTAAGATACCTAATTTTTTCATAGACGACTTAGCCATAATGTTGACACTGACCATCGTCAATGAGAATTCGACCAACCCCTTTGTTTCTCGCATGTATCCTGAAAAAAACAGGGCCTGTTATGAACTTTGATCCCAGCAATAGGTCTTCATCTGAAAAGCCTATGGATGTACAACATGAAGCGCATGTACGCACCTGGAGGCTGGACCCTGAACTTGATGCACTTGACGCACCTGAGTTTAGCAATGCATCAATAAGAGCAGTTTTAGCTATTTGAGGGAGAGACCACAAGTCATCTATGCTGAACGACGGTAGGTCTTTTGATTCTACGGTCGTCTCCAACGAACTTGAAGGAATTTCTTCGCCTTCTGCTGTGTTGACGACATGACACGCAACAACTTCTAGCACTTCCTCTGGATGATCATCAAGAAAGTTTCTTGGAAGAAATTCTACCAGAGTCACTAGTCGCCGAGGTTGAGAAAAATCCTCGTCCTCCTCCTTGACAGGCTTAGACTTCCACACACCTCTTCTTTGCTTTCTTTTTCGAGGGTCTTGCTTCCTCTTCTGTAATCTCGACGGAAGCACAACTATTTTTTGTGGAGCTCGACTTTCTTTTCTTTTCGACGACCCACAAGGACCCACCCTTCATTGTCATCTTTAACAGACTCATCCTTTGCCTTGAAGTCTGTCATATGATCTCTTGTTGGAACCGAATGACTATAGGCTCAAAGGTCCCAAATTGGATCAAACTTTCACTTTGATCATAAAACAGTGTCGATGGTGGAACGCTTGAAGGCATTGCCACCGCAGTATGATTTGCTTGAGCCACCTCATCCAGATCTAGCTCAATCTTTTTTTCACGAACCAACCTCATAATCAGCTTTTTCAGCACAACGCACTTTTCAATTGGATGGCTAACCACGATGATATTTGCAGTAGTTGGGTCGTTGACTTTTCCCAACTGTTCCGGCCGCTTGCATTCTGGCAGTTGAATCAGTTGTTTCTCTAGCAGTTGCTCTAGCATATTTGAATCAGTTGTTTCTCTAGCAGTTGCTCTAGCATATCTGCAACATCAGAGTCAGGGAATGGATAAACCTTTTCCTGCCTCTCCTTCAAAGTTAGGCGACGTCGCTCGCCTCCATCATCTTTTTTTTCAGCTCTTGAATCTCTTCCTTTAGAGAAAAATTTCAATGGGGTCGTATTGACGACCATAGATTCTTTCGTGGCACTCTTTACAGTTTTCTCGGTGCCCTTTGTATCCTTCTTATCATTCTTATCTCCTGGAACCAGAAAGTCCTTTGTTCCTCTGTTGGCGATGCTCAACTCCATATCATGGGCGCGAGTCGCCAACTCTTCAAATGTGCGAGGCTTTATCCCTGCGTAGAGAAGTTCCCAGTGCATGCCTTAGGTGCACATCTCCACTGAAGATAGTTCAGTGAGTCTATCTTTGCAATCAAGGCTTAGAGCTCTCCATCGGTTGATGTAGTCGATGACTGGCTCTCCCTTCCGCTGCTTGGTGTTTGTTAGCTCCATCATGCTAACAGTCCGCCTAGTGCTATAAAAGCGGTTTAGGAATTCTCTTTCTAATTGCTCCCAGCTGTCAATCACTTCTGGCTCTAGATCGGTGTACCAATCGAAAGCATTTCCTTTCAAGATACGGACGAACTGTCTGACTAGTTGATCTCCTCTAGTCCCTACATTTTCGCAAGTTTCAACAAAATGAGCAACATATTGTTTAAGGTTGCCCTTTCCGTCGAACTGCTGGAATTTTGGTGGTTGATATCCAGCAGGCATTATTAGGTTATCAATTCTTTTAGTGTACGGCTTGGTGTACATAAAAGAATTTTGTGGCGATCCCCCACACTGGGCTCTGATGGTATTTTTGATCATGTCCTGCAGCTGCTGGACTGACAGAGAGGCAAAGGAGGTAGAGTGCTGCAGCTGGCTTTCCTGCAGCGGAGTTTTTCCTTTGTCATTTACCTTGACAGCGGGAGTTTGGCTCAATTCAGCAGTTTCTCGAGCCTGCATTTGCTCCCTCAAGGCGGCGATCTCATTATCTCGCTCCTCGAGAGCTTTCGCTAGGAAATTTATCTTTCTCTCCAATTCTGCCATGGCTGCCTCGGTCGTTATGTCAGCCATCATGACAGACATCACATCAGGATGTGATTCCTTCTTGGATCGATCAGACGCAGGAGCAAAGTTGTCAAACAAAGGATTTTTCTTGATGACAATCCCACTTTTAGGAGATTCTGTCAATCGCCTCAAGATGTCTTCTGCGACGACAAAACCTTGTTCCTTCTCCTGCATGATCCCCTTTGAGCGACTGCGAGTGATGCTGCGACGACAAAACCTTGTTCCTTCTCCTGCATGATCCCCTTTGAGCGACTGCGAGTGATGGGTCCTGTGTATGCATCGCTTGCAGCAGGAGTGTTGGACGCAGCAAGAGTATGGGACGCGGCAGGAGCGTTGGATGCTGCAGGAGCGTTGGATGCAACTTTCTTAGAAGCCATTGCTTGATTTGAGTGTTGAGAGAGATGAGAGGTAGAGATGTCCCACTGGGCGTGCCAATTTGTTCGCACGAGGTTTCCAAAGAAACGTGTTTCGTGGAGTTGAACTTGTGTTTATATAGATTTGATGCGGATGTGGTTCGATCTCTAGTACTTTATCCTCTGATTCTCTCTCAACTATACGCGTGCGCTTGATGTAGGGAAGCGGAGCGCGTGGATGTATGTGAAGTTGGAGTCGTGGAGAAATATGTGTGTTCCAAGCAACTTCAAGTGTGATTTAGCTTCAGAAGTTAGGGAGTCTTCTGTTTGTAGGAAGAATTCTCTCTAAGCTCTGAATGTAAATTTTCTGAACCCTGCGCGTGCGCTTGATATATGAAGCGGAGCGCGTGGATGTATGTGTACGCGTGCGCTTGATGTAGGGAAGTGGAGCGCGTGGATGTATGTGAAGTTGGGGTCTTCACGTGTGATTTAGCTTCAAGAGTTAGGAGTCTTCTGATTGTAGGGAGAATTCTCTCTAGTCTCTCTGAGTATAAAAATTCTGAACCCTGCGCGTGGGCTTGATATATGAAGTGGAGCGTGTGGATGTATGTGTACGTGTGCGCTTGATGTAGGGAAGCAGAGCGCGTGGATGTATGTGAAGTTTGTTTCAAGCAACTTCACGTGTGATTCAGCTTCAGGAGTTAGGAGAATTCTCTCTAGGCTCTCTGAGTATAAAATTTCTGAACCTTGTAAATGAAGAGAACTTCTCTATTTATAGAGTTCTCATGTGGGCTTTCGTGGGCTTGAGCTTGATTGATCCATGGACCTGACTCAATTGGGCCCAACTAATTGGATTTGGGCATTTGGGCCAAATTAAGTCTATTTTTTGACTTAATTAAATTTTAGCCCAACCATTAATAATTAATTGAACAAAAGAATAATTAATTTGATCCAACGATGAGGACGGAAACACGTGGTGCCATCGGGATTTGCCAATTTTCGTCTTCAATTTCAATTTAGGACACATATAACATTTAATTAGTCCCAAATTTAATTATTTCATAATTCCGCCATTAATTGGTAAATGACGTGGCAATTTATGATTGGTCCAAAATTTCTCCTTCAACAGTCAATGTCTATCAGTTTTTTTTTTTTTTTTTTTTTTGTTATTTTCTGTAAAAATAGTTTGACTTTTTTCTATTTGTGAAAATTTCCCTTAAAAAATATCCTATAAATGTTTATTTACTCATTTAAATATTTTTTTGAATATTTTATTTTTTATAATTTTTTCAAAAATATTCATAAACATCAACATTTTATTGATATTTCTATGGAAATTGCTATAAAAATAAATTTTTGATATCTCTATCGAGATTGACATCTTAAACTTTGTATGATACTCAATTCTATGTACTATTTTAAAATTTGGGGGGAAAATGTTGTTCAAATTGTGAGTAAATAATTTCAAGATAAAAGTTATCTTTAATACTATTTTTTCAAAATCTATTACTTTTTTTTTTTTTTTTGTCTTTTATCTAAATTTCTCTAGATTTTTCTTTTCATCTTTTTTTTTCTCTCTCTATAAAATTTTCATTTCAATACTATTTTTGTTTTTTATTCCATTCTTATATATATCTCTAATACTTCAATCTAAATTATTAATATTTTTTGGATAATTATATTAAATGGTAAAACGACTGAAAATATTTTCAAATATAACAAAATGTCACTGTCTATAAGTGATAGACTACTATCATCTATCACTGTCTATCAATGATAGACACTAAGAGATGTCTATCGCTTCTATCACTGTCTATCACAGATAGACATTGCACTATATTTAAAAATCGTACTTTTTTCGTTTTTAATTTCTATAACTCTCCTTTTTCATCTCCTTAATTTATTTATCTAACTATATAACTCTCATTTGTCCCCTCCTCTTAACTTTATCCCACTATTACTTTTATTTCACTCTCTTTTTCTGTCCTATCTTTCTCACTTTTATCTCTCTAAAATTTTATTTTCCAAACAATATTTTTAGTCTCCAAATTTTCACAAAAATAACAATAACTTAAATAATTTAGTCCCTGTATTTTTTAATTTGTAACAATTTAATTTATGAAATTTAATAAATTATAATGATTTAGTCGATATGCTTTTTACATTTTTTTCTCAATGATATTTCAACTAGAATTTTATCTAACACATCTCTCAATTTTAAACTCTCTTCCTAACATTTCTTTCTCTTTTTATAACAAATATTCTCTCTCTAACATAACTTTTGTTGTTTAAACTTCCTCTCTATAACCTTTCTTTCTTTTTCCCCTAATTTCTGTTGCTAACTCTTTTTATCTCTCTCTAAATTTACTTTTTTTTAGGTAAATAATTTTATCATATTTTGCCTTCACATATTTTCATCTCTCTAACTGTTCTCACTACCTCTCAACTCTGTAGATGAAGTAAAATAATTTTTTTTAAAAAAAAGTTACCATTCTTTCTTTTCTTTTTTTTTTTTTTTTTTTTTTTTTTTTTTTTTTGATTTCAAACTTTATTTTACATAAAAAAAACAATTAGTTTTTTTTTTTTAAAAAAAAAACCAAACATTTGTGCTCTTTTTTTTTCTTTTGTTAAAAGTAGAAAGCCCTCAGACACAAAATTGAGGCTTAGTTAATTGATTTAGGGTCGGTTTGGTAGAGAATTTGAAAAAATAAATTCGATAACAAGGGATTCAAGGAAAATAGGGTTGTATTTCATGTTTTTCAGATATATTTTTTATAGCAGATTCAGAGTTTGAATTTTAATTTAAACACTTGTTTAAAATTTATTTGGTACTATATATTTATAAATCATAAAACTATTTGTAGTTATCCATTAATATTTAATTGACAATAAACTATTATTAATTTATTTGTGAATATAATTTATGTTAAAAAAATATTTAATTATTATTTTGTAATATTATATAAATTATAACACATTACATAATACATATTATATTTTTTTAAAAAAATGAATTGAGCTTATAACATGACATATTGTATTTCTAAATGTTTTTATATTTATTTAAAATAAGTATGCATTTTAAAATTTAAAATCCAAAATCTGGATACAATGAAAACATAAAAATGTTGTTTTCAAAATTTGCACCGTTTGGATCACAGAATCATAAAGTAAAATTTTCAGAAACAGAATCTGAGTTGTCTGTCAAACACATACTTTCTGAACACAGTGAATTTGAAAACATAAAATAGAATTCAATTTTTTTTTTACCAAACAAGCCCCTAGTTTCCAATTACATCTTTGGAAATTTGTCACAGATAGAAAAAATTTCAAAACTATTTACAGAAAATAGCACAAAAAATATTGATAGACATTGATGGGCTTTCTATCAGCATCTATCAGTGATAGATTTCTATCATTTCTATTATTGATAGACCCTGATAGAATTCTATCAGCGTCTATCACAACTATCTAAAAATTTTACTATTTTGTGTAAATATTTTTCATTGTTTTACTATTTTTAAAAATCCCCCTACATTTTTGTGAAAGTTGATTTATTTTTAGAAAAATATTGCAATTGAAATATATTTTTCATTGATTGCTTTTGAATTGTTTGGTAAATGATTTTGTAAATACGTATTTTATAGATTCCCAAAGTCCATTTTTTGTTTGTTGCTTTTGGTAAAGGAAAATTTCATTCAAATTTTAAAATATTATTCCTTCAATTATTATACGTTCAAAGTATGTCTAGATTGATTTGTTGCACGTTTTTATTTTCCTTGGCATCTTGGCTAACACAGATGGAGACACATATTTTAGTCTCTTTAGACCCATTCAAAATGCAACCTCAACTTCTTTATCTATAAATAATTAACAATTTATTTTTGCTCCTTCTATTACAGTTATGTTTGGTAATCGTTTTGTTTTTTAGTTTTTAATTTTTAAAAATTAGACCTACAAACAACCCTCTCACCTTTAAATTTCTTGCTTTTTTATCCACTTTCTATACATGTTTTCAAAAACCATATCAAATTTTGCAAACTAAAAAAGCACCTCTCATCTAGTAACTATTTGATTTTTAATTTTTTTTTGTTTTGAAAATTAAGCCTATAGATACTACTTCTACCTCCTAATTTCTTCTTTTGTTGTCTAGTTTTTACCAATAATTTAAAAAATCAAGCCAAATTTTGAAAACTAAAAAAATAATTTTTAAAAACTTGTTTTTGTTTTTGGAATTTGACTAAGAATTCAACCATTGTACTTAAAAAAGATGCAAATCAAATAGGCTTAATTTTCAAAAACTAAATGGTTACCAACTGGTGCTTAAGTTTTTAAGAACTTATTTTTATTTTCGGAATTTGGTTAAGAATTCAACTCGTGTACTCAAGGAATATGCAAACCATTGTTAAAAAAATGTGAGAAAATAGGCTTCATGTTTATAGGTGTTTATAATTTATAAAAGACAGAAATGGTATCTATTAATTATTAATATTGATGTTGAACCCTCCAATTTACAGATATATATATCAATATATCAATATATATTTAATCGTTGATTGAGCGTACCTACTAGTCACTTCACCAATAAAAATTAAATGACACATTTGCATTATTAAGAGTTTAAATTACTTTGTAAGTTTTTACGATATATGTACGATATCAACAATCTAACTAAAGATTTTTAGTGTTGTCGAAGCGAGCATATCTTAACTGGCATGTAGTTTGTGTGAGTGATAAAGATGTATGTGATTTAAACCTCCTCACCTTCTATTACACTAAAAAAACATCAAGAGTTATAATTTCATTATAAATTATTTAAGATTGAAAATTTCACTAGATAAAGTAAAAGTATTGTAATAAAAAAAAATCAAATCATTTTATCAACATAATAAAAATTATTAAATTTTTAGGACATAAATGGTCTCTATAACTCATTGGCCATCTTCATTATTAGTCCTAATCTCTCCAAACTCTTCTATAAGTTTCATCTTTGTCACAAATCTTTCTACAACACAACTCTCTCTTCTTTGATAAGATGTTATCCTTTCATAAAGAAACTCAATAAAAACTTGACACATTTAGATATACATTCTTGACAATTATTATATTACATTGAAGCTCTAGAATTTCTTACTCCTTTTTCACCAAAATGCACATAAAAACAAACAAAAGTTGTGATTATGGATAAGTTCTAAATTTAATCTTCGTATTACTGAAGAAATATTAATAAACAAATTGATAATCTTCATATTTTGAATATAGTATTTTTTTTAAATAGTTTCTTTTTAGTATAATAGGTGGAGGGATTCAAACCTCTTGATCCCTAATACGTAATGTTTGTCTATTGAATTATACTCCCTTTGACGTACGTATTTCAATAGTTAATTGTCTAATTTTGAAATTAAGATATAAAATTTTCTTTTACCTATGTGTTTTTATGCTCATTTTGAAAAAAAAATTTCAAAGTCTAAGCTAAATTTTAAAAATTTGTTATTATTTTCAACATTTAATTAAGAATTGACACGTATTTATGAAAAATGTGAATATCATATCAATAAAATTAGGAAAATTTTTAAAAATAGAAAAATAAGGGAAACTATTTACAGAAAATAGTAAAATTTTTAGATAGCTATGATAGACGCTGATAGAAGTCGATCAGGGTCCATCAGTGATAGAAATGATAGAAGTCTATCAATGATAGATGCTAATGGAAGTCTATCAATGTTTATTAGTGTTTTTTTTTTTTTTTTTTTGCTATTTTCTATAAATAGTTGGACATTTTTTCTATCTATGAAAATCATAAAATTATCATGAAGCAAATATATGCTATATAAACAAAGAAAAAAAAACAAACAAAAACAAACAACCAAACAAAAAATGAGATCATTTTCAAATAGAGCAGAACAAAATATCAATCACACCCTTCGACTTAGATTATGTTTATGTTAGCCAAAATGAGTATAATTCAATTGACAATAGAGATATGTTAACAACTAAGAAGTATGTGGATATGTTAACAACTAAGAAGTATGTGGTTTGAATCCTCCTGATCTCATTTACTTAAAACAAAAAGAAAAAAAAAATATTATTTTATGCTCTAAATTAAACACAATCAACAAAATCCAAACTCTGCTAATTTTTTTAATTTTTTTTAAAATTTTTTTTATAGATGCACCACATGAACATTTCATTGACGATGTTAAAACTAGAAACTGAATCAAAACATTATTTAAATTTTCTAGGTATAATTTAAAGTTTCTAAAGTTGTAGAACAAAATAGATATAATGATCAAAATAAAAGAACTAAATTTATAATTAACCAACAAACCAAACTACATTTTTTATTATTAGAAAAAACTTCAAGACAAGCTTTTAATAATATATGTTTTGAAATTACTCTAATGGACAAACTTTCTATGTAAAAAATAAAACATTTGTTTTCTTTATTTACTTTTAGGAACTTAAAGTTAACTCCTTGTCTGCTCCTTTGATGAACCCACACAAAAGGCTCGACATTGAACCCCTTTTGTTGTTACCTTAGTGGAGAAAATGTGCTGTCGTTTTAAGTCACACATGAGTGTCCCTAATGAAAAAAAAAAAAAAAAAAAAAAAAATTGATCAGATATTTTTATATCAAGAGATTCCCCATCAGAGTCAAAAGCTTACAATTAAAAATAAAAAATAGCTTTCTTTTAGCTGAAGATTTTACCTGCAACTTGCATTTCAAAATCTAGTTGATTAACAGCAAGAAAAATTGACCATCAAACCAACACCACACTACTCCATGTTCTTCAACCAATCTTATCTTTTCAGCATCAATATCTACCAACAAAACTTTATCAATACATAAGTATGTAATATAAGAATGAGAGGGACTTGCAAAACTCGTAACATTCTGAACGGTATACTTATCTATTACAAATATAGTATAACAGAACCGTCTTGTTAATCCGGTTAAAAGCACAAAATGTATCTATCAGTGATAATATCAAAGTCGATCATCAGTTACGTAAACTAATTTTACAATGAATATCAAACCGAAGAGAGAAATGAAATATTTACAAGAAATACTGATGTTTACATTAAGGCTACATAAAGGAGTGCTGGAAGCAATTGATCCAACAGAGTTTTTTTAACATTAATTGACAACTCTAGAACAACTATGTATAGGGAAATATTATTTAAGACGTGGAACTTTTGAAACTTGAATAGTCAAAGCCCTTAGAAGTTTGTTCAGATAATAATAGACCATCATAAGAATCAGTAGCTTACATCTCTTTTTTCTTTTAACTTACAAAACATCATATAAAATTCATCATTCTCTAAGTTCTGCATCATATATGATTGTTGCTTTTAGCTTGCCACATTAGCGCTGTTGCCTGTGATAGGACTCGAGAAATTTGCGCCGTTGGATTCTGTTGCAGCACACTCGGGATATTTCTTGCTAAGATTGTATGGAGCAGAGCTCATTACCCTATATGAAAAGTGTAGTACGATTAGATGGGCTTGAAATGTTTTCACAAATTTGATATCAGATACTAAGGACAATAATTTGGATCTATATTCTCTTTGATGATGTTCTTTTTGGTCACGAAATTGTATAACGACTTACCTCTCCTTGCGCTTCTCCAAAAACCGAGCTAAGGATGCCTTACGAGCCTGTGGAACAGCTGTGGAAGAAAACAGAGAAGGAAATATAAGCTGCAACTCAAGAAAGTTTCAACTTATTATACTATCAAGAATGCTTATTCCCAAATCGTAGAATATCCTGAGTTATTGTAAAATCGTGGGCTAAAACAGACACCATCAATATATGCAAATGAACGGCAGAACAACGTACACGACATATATCAGAAGTATAAAAAAGAATAAAATATGATCACTCCTGTAGGAGTATGACATACCAGATGGCATCATAGCACTAGCAGTGACAGATCCGACCGGATTGATTCTTGGAGGCTCTAATTTGCTGATAGGAGTTGTGGGAACTCCATTGGTTTTAGCTCCTCTCAACTCATCAGTGCAGCTCGACCCACTCGCAGACTGGGCACCTGTGTGAGAAGAAACAGACAAGGGGCTAGAGAGAGCAGGGCAAGGCAAGGCGCTTACGGACTGGTTCACAGGAGCAGCATCACTTGCTGCAGCCATTTTTGCACCCATTCCATGAGCTGGAGCTTTTGGATGTGCAATGTTGGATATGGCAGCCCCAGCCCCAGCCAAGAACATTATAGCCTGAACCTGCAAAAGAGTACCATGTTACTTCAAAAGAGGCAAAGTTATATGCCTCAGATTCATTCTTCCTCTTTTTCTCTCTCTTTTCCAAGTGAGCAGGGGGTAATAAAATACCTTTTCAGGGGTAATGTCATTGTAGACGTTGACAGTACCGCCGTAAAAAATAGTCAATTGGTTTGGGGACCCACCAGTAGGTTTCATGCCATTCCTGAACACAGGATTCAAAAAGATGTTCAAAATGCATTCAGTTCTTCCAGTAAAATACTCTATAGTGGAGGAAAGAAGTTGAAAGATAAAAGTCAAAGAGTATTACCATGGTTCAGTTATCCCGACAATGGAACCAAATGGCGGGAAAAACGAATTTGGAGCACTCGAAACAGGGACTCCTCCAAGTGGTTGTTTGAGGATAGAACCAGCCATCTGACCAGGAAGAGCAAAAGGGTTCTTCAAGGATGGATTGCCTAAGGAAACAGATATACCTTGATTTTGAACTGAAAATAGTTTTGCTTCATGAGGACGATGAATCGAATACAAATCAGGTTGCATAGGATAAGCTGCCAGGGAAAAAGGAGGACCACCTTGCCTATCGTGATTGAACGTTTTCTAGATTGAAAAAGTCGAGGATACGACCGGAGAAAGAGATACAGCCATATCAGCCCAAACAAAAACAAGCCACACGATTTAGTAAAGGCAAAGGCATTTGTTTATCCTCTTTATACATGATAATGAGATGTTTTCACATGCGATCTCAACAAATTTGGGTTCATGAAACCTGGAGTCGAGAGATCTGAGTCAGCGTAACCTATCTTGGGACTAGACAAAGGAATAAGTCATAGAAATCCAGGTTTCATCTTATGTTGAATTTATGGATCGTATAAGCTTCGGATTGACTTCTCAACCTCGGCCTTGGGTTAACACAAACCTAATCCATGAGTCAAACACCTCCTAACCGTTTTTGAAATCAAGCCGTGGTTTCTACACAGAACAACCTTTGAAATAATTTCCCACATCTCGCTCTAACTCCAAGCAAGTATATATGCAAGATGATACACCTCTAGTTTACCACAAGTCATTTATCAAAAACAAAACTGAAGAACACATATCAAACCTGGATTTCGGCTCCTCTTCGTTGATCCGAAGTGGCCACGACTGGATCAGAACCGAGCTTTGAAGTCTTGTCCTCTGCAGAAATCTTGAAAGGCATCAGACGAGGAAGGGCAGAGGCCTTGTTAGAGGACCATGGAACACCAGAGCTTTTAAAATACCCTAAAAAAAAACCCCATGAAGATCAATGAAATTACCAGACTATAATACTAGACTACCTTGACTAACAACAATTAGGGAATTTTAAAAGTTCATAGCTCCAAAACAAGAAAACAGATAAAACCCCCAATTTTCTTTGGCGAAAGAAAGATTCCAAACTGAAATTAAGAGAGGATTTTGTCATCCAACAAATTAACTAATCTATCACAAACAGCCAGTCAGCCACCACTTAATAATGAAAAGAAAAAAGTGGGAATTCTCTCTGATTCCCAAAAAAACCATCTCCAACCAAAAACTTCATTAAACAAAATCCAAATACCAAGAATCAACCAGCCATAAACAGAGGATTCAAAGGCAGTTACCACAAAAGAAACTAAACCACAACAAAGTTTGAATAAGTTAAAGGAAGAATAGAAAAATCAAAGAAATAAAAATGAAATTGGAGGAAAAATTACCAGAATCTTGTGCTCCATCGTTGTCAATCTCCTCTTTCACCATAGCCAATGGCTCCTTAGAGCTCAAACCCAAAAAATCCATCTCCATTTGAGACCAAAAACCCGACAGAAAAAAAAAATTCAGACAAAAAAACGACCAAAGAAGAGAAACTCTGGAACAAAGCGAAGGGCAAAAAGAAAGGAAAGGTTTCGAACAGCAGCAGCAAAACGAAGCAGAGAAGAGAGGCGTATTCGGATCTTGGCCGTCATTGAAATTTAAGCATGTTTATGAATTAATCGGAAGAGGTTACCGATAGATCCGGTGACGGTGACTGGCTTAGCCGGTAACTCACAACGTGCGAATTGTTAAGACCCCTCACGCATTAATACGGCGGTGGTACCACTTTCATTCGCTGTCATTCTTTCACGGCCTGCCACGTGTCTTTCCGCACGTGGTTCACTTGTTGATGACTCCGATGTTTTGGCCACCTAACGATTATTTCCTTCAACTCGTCGATTTTTTTCTTACTCATGGGTTAATATTACTATTTATTAATTATTATAAATGTAATATATAAATGTAGATATCCATAACCTATATAGGTTACAAAATATCATAAAGCTCCCATTGAATTTGATATTGTAACATACATCCCCATTGAATTCAATCTTGTAACATACACCATCTCATATCCTATAAATAGTGGTATATGTTACCTTTGTAATACACACCACAATTGAGTTCAATTGTCATTTCTACTTTCTTATTTCTCTCTACTTTACTACTTTTGTTCTTCCTTTGTTCATTGTATTGTTCTTATTTTATAACACGTTATCAGCACGACTCTACCACTTTCATTTGCAAAAGGTAGGTTAATTTTGTTTTTTGCTTTTGTTTTGTGTTATGAACGTTCTATGTATACAGTGTATATGTATCAAATACATCATATATACACTGTGTATGGTTAAACGTTGACATGTTATTTTATGCAATATTGACATATTACTTTTACAAAGTTATTATTCGATTCATATAATATTATGATTAAATTTATCTTATTCTTTAGTTTATGTTTTATCTTATTAATCATGTATGAGAATAATATATTGTATAATATGATTGTTCATTCCCTATAAGATCTTTTATCCTTTTATTTTTCCTAAACTTATACTTATTTGTGTCCTTCATAGCATTGATCTAAATGATTATACCATTTTTATCTAAACATGTTGTTAATCATTTATATAGATATATATGAGCATGTTGTAAAATTAATATATATATTGCAATTTGTTATTTGAATTATCATTAACATGGGAATAAATATGCATATCTAAATTCTCATTACTTGATAATTTAATTAAAAAGATTGATATATTGCTATGTATTATGATATGTATTATACCTTTAATTGATCATAGACATGTATATTTTAAATCACTATGTATTAATTTTGTTACATTTTGTATTATGTACAATATGGTTTACTATTATTATTATTATTTTATATATAAATATCATGTCTATAATACATATATATGTTGAGCATGTTATTTATATTGGTTAAATATATAATATATATATAATAATATATAATACACATGTAGTAATTATCTATATTGTTTAAATGCATATTTGATATGTTTATTAAATTTCTAATATAAGTATATTTCTTTGCTATAGTTTACCATGACAAGTCTTACCAAATTAGAGTTTTTAGCTCTTGATATCAATGGTAACAATTATTTATCATGGGTACTTGATGCTGAAATTCATTTGGATGCCATGAATCTTGGAGAAACAATTAAAGAAGGAAATACGACTTCTAGTCAAGAAAAGGCAAAAGCCTTGATTTTCCTTCGACATCATCTTCATGAGGGGCTAAAGACTGAATATCTTACAGTAAAAGATCCCTATGTTCTATGGCAAGTTTTAAAGGAAAGGTATGATCATCAAAAATAGTAATTCTTCCTAAAGCTCGTTATGATTGGATGCACCTAAGGTTGCAAGATTTTAAATCAGTAAGTGATTATAATCCGCACTATTTAAAATTAGTTCAAAATTGTTGTTATGCGAGAAAAAATTACTGATGAAGATATGTTAGAGAAGACATTTTCTACATTTCATGTCTCGAATATGCTCCTGCAGCAGCAATATCGAGAAAGAGGTTTTAAAAAGTATTCTGAACTTATATCATGTCTTCTTGTGGCTGAACAAAATAATGAGCTATTAATGAAAAACCATGAGTCTCGACCAACTGGAGCAACACCATTCCCTGAAGTGAATGCTATAATTTCAAATAATCATGGTCGAGGTCGAGGTCGTGGTCGTGGTCGTGGTCGAGGTCGTGACCGCGGTAGAGGAAGAATAACTATTCTTTTCGTGGTAATATTATTCAGATTTCAAGAAATCACAAATACTGATGATCAAAGAAGAAAAACTCCCACAAATAAGAGCTTTAAAAGTGTTGAAAATCAATGCTTCCGATGTGGTATGAAGGGGCATTGGTCTCGTACCTGTCGTACGTCCAAACACTTAGTTATCTCTATCAGCCTCAATAAAGGAGAAAGGAAAAATGTGGAAGCAAATTTTGCATATCAAGATGATGTATTTGACCCTTCAACATGAGCATTTAGATGTTGCTGATTTTTGAGTCTCCTGAAGAGAAATGATGTATTGAAGGAGTCGCAAATACTTCCTTGATTATGATAATGTCCAAAAGTAGTTGTTTTAGTTTTCTCTCTTTTACACTTGCAGCTAATTTTGAATATTTGTATAGGTTTGTCTTAATTTTTAGAATATGTAATCTTTTTTTATATAATGAAGAATCATGGACATTTCTCATATTTTGGCGACTCAAAAGATGAATAATGAAGGACTTATGCTTGGCAGATAGTGCATACGCATACATACTTTAAAAATAGAAAATACTTTTCTAAATTGACAACGCTTGAAGCAAATGTCAATACAATATCAGGTCTGCAAACTTGATTGAAGGTTTGGAAAAGCAAACCTTATTTACCTAGAGGAACAAAATTCACAATTAATAATGCTTGTTCTCTAGTAAATCGAAAAGAAATCTATTGAGTTTCAAAGATATACGTCAAAATGGTATCATGTGAAACTAACAATAAAATAATATAAATATCTCTATATTACATCTATTGTTTCACATGGAAAACGTATTGAGAAACACTGCCTGCCTTTTCTTCTGGATTATATTATACACATATACGAGTAATTGAAACAACACAACAATGAACCTGAAGTTCATGAATCCAGATATATTCATCGTTTGGCATGATTGATTGGGTCCTCCTGGATCAATAATGATGAGAAGAATTTAAGAATTCTCATGGACATCCATTAAAGAACCAGAAGATTCTTCATCTCTGAATTATCATGTGTTGCTTGCTCTCAAGGAAAATTATAATTAGGCCATCACCAGCTAAAGTGGAATTGAGTCACCTACATTTTTAGAACGAATTCATGGTGACATATGTGGACCTATTAATCCACCAAGTGACCATTTAGATATTTCATGGTTTTAATTGACGCATCCAGTAGATGGTCACATGTGTGTTTATTATCAAGTCGAAACCTTGCATTTGCAAGATTACTTGCTCAAATAATCAAAATTAAGGGCACAGTTCCCTGATTATACAATCAAAAGCATCGACTTGATAATGCTGGTGGTTACATCCCAAGCATTAATAATTATTGTATGTCAATTGGGATAAGTATTGAACATCCTGTAGCTCATGTCATACACAAAATGGATTAGCAGAATCATTCATCAAACGTTTACAATTAATTGCTAGACCATTACTTATGAGAGCAAAATTCCAATATCTGTATGGGGTCATGCTATTTTGCATGCAGCGTCACTTATACGCATAAGACCAACATCTTATCATAAGTATTCCCAGTGCAATTAGCTTATGGTCAAGAGCCAAATATTTTCCATTTGGAATTTTGGTTGTGCAGTATATGTTCCAATTGCCCCACACAACGTACTAAAATGGGACCTCAAAGGAGATTAGGAATATATGTCGGATTTGATTCCCCATCAATTATTGATATCTTGAACCCCTGAGGGTGATGTATTTACTGCACGATTGCTGATTGTCATTTTAATGAGACAACTTTTCCAACATTAGGGGGAGGAATTAAGAAGTTGAAAAATGAAATTGCCTGGAACGCATCGTTATTGTCTCATTTAGACCTCGTACAAATCAATGCGAACTGGAAGTTCGAAAAATAATTCATTTACAAACATAGCAAACAAAATGCCAGATGCTTTTACAAATGTTAAGAAGTGACCAAGTCATATATTCCAGCTGTTAATGCTCCATCTAGAATTGAAATTCCAACTCAGCAAGTTGTTACAACTAATGAGTCAACGGTACGCAGAAGCGTGGAGACCAGTAGGTTCAAAAGATAAAAATCCTCGAAAAAAGAAAGTAATCAATAGTCAAAATGACTCAATTGAAATGAGAAGATTCAAAAAGAATCTCCAGACATGATATTGATAAAAATGTCGAAGAGACTCAAGTATATGAAGATAACAGTGAGATCTCGATAAATTATGTAATGACAGGAAAAAGATGGAATAGAACTGATGTAGCCAGACAACATTTTCGCTTATACTGTTGCTCATGATATTATACATGAAAATGAGGATTGTGAACCTAGATCTGTTGAAGAATGTCGCCATAGAAAGGATTGGCTTAAGTGGAAAGAAGCCATCCAAGCAGAATTAAACTCACTTTCAAAACGTGAAGTTTTTGGCTGTAGTCTATACCTGAAGGTGTAAACCTGTGGGATACAAATGGGTATTTGTACGTAAAAAAATGAAAGTAATGAGGTCACGAGATACAAAGCACGATTGGTTGCACAAGGATTTTCTCAAAGACCAGACATTGATTATGAGGAAACATATTCACCTGTGGTGGACGCTATTACATTAAGATATTTAATTAGCCTGACTGTATATGAAAAGCTTAACATGCTTATGGCGTAGTCATATGTATCATATCTATATGGATCTCGGAAAATGAAATCTATATGAAAATCCCTGAAAGATTTAAGAACCTGAATCATATAATTCAAAATCTAGAGAATTATATTCAATCAATTACAGAGATCATTGTATGGATTAAAACAATCAGGACGGATGTGGTACAATCGTCTAAGTGAATATTTATTGAAAGAAGGTTATCAAAATAATCCAATTTGTCCATGTGTGTTTATTAAGAAATCACAATCAGGATTTGCTATTATAGCTGTATATGTGATGATTTAAATATAATTGGAACTCCTGAAGAGCTTTCAAAGGCAATAAACTATCTCAAAAAGAATTTGAGATGAAAGACCTTGGAAAAACAAAATTTTGCCTTGGCTTGCAAATTGAACATTTAGCTGATGGAATTTTTATTCATCAAACGACATATACAGAAAAGATTTTAAAAAGGTTTTACATGGACAAAGCACACCCATTGAACATTCCAATGGTAGTTCGATCACTAGACGTGAAAAGGATATCTTTCGACCTCGAGAAGATAATGAAGAACTACTTGGTCCTGAAGTACCATATCTTAGTGCAATAGGTGCACTAATGTATCTTGCTAACAAACAAGACCAGATATAGCATTCTCAGTGAATTTATTAGCAAGATACAGTTCTTCTCCAACAAAAGACATTGGAACGGAGTTAAACATGTACTCCGTTATCTTCGAGGAACGGTTGATATGGGTTTGTTTTATTCAAACAAATCAAATTTGATCTAGTTGGTTATGCAGATGCTGGATATTTATCTGATCCACACAAAGCTAGATCTCAAACAGGTTATCTGTTTATGTGGAGGAACTGCTATATCTTGGCGGTCTGTAAAACAGACCATACACCACTTCCTCAAATCATGCAGAAATTCTTGCAATTCATGAAGCTAGTAGAGATGTGTATGGTTGAGGTCAATGACTCATCACATTCGAGGAACATGTGGCTTGTCTTCTGGAAAATTTTTACCAACAATATTATATGAAGACAATACAGCATGTAAACCCAAATCAAAGAGGGTATATAAAAGGAGATAGAACAAAACATATCTCACCAAAACTCTTCTACACGCATGACCTCGAAGAAAATGGCGACATTAATGTTCAAAATTTCTTCAAAAGATAACTTGGCAGACTTATTTACAAAGGCATTACCCACATCGACATTCGAAAAGTTGGTGCACAACATTGGAATGCGACGACTCAGAGAACTCAAGTGATATATCATGAGGGGGAGTAGAATACTGTACTCTTTTTCCCTTGGCTATGCTTTTCCCCATAGGGTTTTTGTAGCAAGGTTTTTTTAATGAGGCAGGAAAGTATATAAAATAATGTACTCTTTTTCCTTCACTAGGATTTTTTTTCCCATTGGGTTTTTTCCTAGTAAGGTTTTAACGAGGCATTTATTTTATATATGGATATCTAAGGGGGAGTATTATAAATGTAATATATAAATGTAGATATCCATAACCTATATAGGTTACAAAATATCATAAAACTCCCATTGAATTTGATATTGTAACATACCTCCCCATTGAATTCAATCTTGTAACATACACCATCTCATATCCTATAAATAGTGGTATATGTTACCTTTGTAATACACACCACAATTGAGTTCAATTGTCATTTCTACTTTCTTATTTCTCTCTACTTTACTACTTTTGTTCTTCCTTTGTTCATTGTATTGTTCTTATTTTATAACATTAATTATAATTTTGAAAGAAGAAAAAAGGGAAATTGTTCATATGAATATGATACAATACTACTAGGCTTCTTGTCTTCTTCTTTACTTCTTTTTTATTTTATTTTATTCTTTTAAATGTGCCTATTTATATTGAACTTTTTTTTCTTTTTATGTTTTATTAAAATATTACTATTTTATATTTTATGGCCTAATTGGACTTGTATTTTTTGAGTGCTTTCTTCGAATCTTCTTCGGTTTTATCCTATTGACTTATGGAATTATTATTATTTATTTATTGTTGTTGTTGTTATTATTATTATTTTGATTTGGTTTTTAAGTATTTTGTCAATGTATTTGAATTGAAAATGGAGGATTAATTATGAATAAATTTAATATGTTATGGGGGGTAAAATATGGCTAAGTATTTAGCTATATGGGATGACCAAATGAATCATTTCAAGAGAAGTATTTAATTTAGCTAAGTATGATGGTCGACTCATAGCCTCAACCATAAGAGCCAAAGAGATCAATTTCCTGTCATACGATCAACAAAAATCACGAAGGCTGACTCCTATTGTCAACCATGAAAGTTAAGAAGTTCATAGAGGTTGATTTCATAGACTTGATGAAAGGTCGACTCATAAGGTCGACCATGAGAGAAAAATTATGCAAAGCGTGAAGGATGACCCTATGGAGCTTGAGGAGGAGGCATAATTATGCCTAAGTGTTTAACTTCTAGACGTGCTTGGGTCTGCAAGTGAAATAATTTTGAAAATTCATAATGATTAGTAATAATTTAATTAATTATTCCTAGAAATTAGTTAGCAAATAGCCATTACGAAATTGTGCCTATATATAACTAAGAGGGCTTGTGCCATTGAAGGTATGCTAGAAACACTCTGATGTTTCCATTTTTTTCAGCTTTCTAAATTATTACTAACTTGATCGTCGAAGTATTAGTGGCCAAGCATCACAATGGTGCAAGGATTTTTCTATTTGGCACGGCAATTATTCAATTCCTCCCAAGTATTACAAATTCACAGTTTGTACCAGATTTCAGTATCAACAGTTGGCGTTGCCTGTGAGGAGATTCTATTCAATACTTTATCCAAAATCGTATGTTCCGACAAAATGAGTAACGACATGGAACACGAGCAATCCAGATGTTGATGGAGAAGATTCTAACAGGGAACAACATCCTAGGCAAATTGTTATTCTGAATGAGGAGACATATATCCTCCTTATTGCTGAGACTAACAACTAGTGGAATTGCAATGGAAGATCCAATAGATGGACAAAACCATCACTAATATTTTGGAGCTATTGCAGCAATCTAATCCAATCATTAACATGCAATCCAGGCATCCTTTGGACGGACCAAATGGCAGTAGACTAAGAGATAGGCTGGAACAAGATCGTCATTTAGAGACTCATAAACCTTCACCTTTCATTCGAGATCAAGCAAAAGGAAAGGGTTTTATGGTTGAAGGAGAGAGAGAATCACAAGTAAGGAGCAACCTCATACAAAGAAACTGAGGTTGGCAGAAAACAACAAATGACTAATTTGTTTAACGATGTGAGAAAGATAAGACTCTGATTGTTAATAACCAATCATATCAACAACAAACTGTTCATGATAGCGAAGCATAGAGCTCCAACCAGAAGGAACGACCACATCACATTGAGTCAAATGCTCGAAGAATGGACAAGCTCAAGGATACTGGTATAGGAGCGTGCCTTCTAGAAATAATCAACTGCAAACAAAAAAAGCTTAATAATGAAGAAGTGAAAGAACAATCACGGGCATTAGAACTTCAAAAGATTAAAAAACAGCTAAGAGACATAGACGACACAAGATGATGACGAACTTAACCTAGAAAACCTCAATAATTAGATGGATTCACAATTTACAAATGAAATCATGCAAGAAAAAAGTACCACCTAAGTTTAAGCTGCCAACCATAAAGCCTTATGATGGGTTGAATTATTCAGTAGACCACCTTCATAGATGGAACATCACAGAATCTGGAACACGATCAAGAGTAAAGCTTTTTCCTTCGCCCTAATAGGACCCCCAATGAAATGGTTTAAGCAGTTGAAGTATAAATCAATTTCTTCTTTCGAAAAGCTAGCTCGGGCATCTGTGACCCAGTTTTTAGGAGGGTGAGATCAAAGAAAACTACAAACCCACCTGCTCACTATCAAGCAGGATATCAATGAAACATTAAGAGAATATGTATTTCGCTTCAACAATGTACCACTTCAAATAAGGGATAGAACTTCCTATTGTCCCTTGGGAAGACCGCACCAGCTATGTACATAAAGCTTCTTTAAATAGCCAAAAAAATATATGACGGTTGCAAAGATACTTCAATCAACAAGGGTAGGAGTCATAGTGGAGAAACTCAAAGTGAAACTAATAAACCAATCAGTGTGCCAAGGGCTCCTGATACATGGCATGAAATGCATATTTTTTAGTAATATTTTAAGGCTTTTACTTTGTGAAAAGAGTCAATTGTATGTGTTTTTACCCAACATGTGGTCTTAAATGGCTAAAGTTTCATGTGAAGGTCCTTTTGGTATCCTAAGTTGGTTTATACTAATTTTGGTTGACTTTATGAACTTTTGCAGGAAATATTGATTGTTTTGCAGAAATTGTGTCGATGCGGCCGCATCGCCTGAAGTTGATGCGCCTGCATTAAAGTTCTAATTTCCAACCGTAGCCAATCGTTCGTAGTTTCTATTCTCAGGATTTCAAGTTATTTTTCAGCGTCGAATTGCCTAGTAAAACTCTGGAGCACAATTTTCAGCCTCAACTCAACAAGTTGGAGCCTATATAAGGAGGGGAAACCTCCTCTTTCAAGCATCCATGAACCATACTCGAGTTTCAACCATCCTATGGACGATAATTACCTCCCCCGTTAGAAAGCTTCACAAACATTTGTTCCTCTGAAGGACTCCAACTTTAGGCTATCCCTACCCTGTGAAAACGTGTGTGGAGATAAGATTCCACCTTTAAAAAGGAGAATCTATTGGAATTTATGATCTAACGCCTTGTAGTTATTTAGTTATTTGATATGATAGTTGATTATTTTAACTATGCAATAATTAGGTATCCATTATAGGAAAAACTCAAAGTTATTTCATGAGCCTTGAATTGTATGTAATGGTCATACAGGTGGATAATGTTCAAGTAATAACTTAAAGAGTCTATAGTATATGGATAAGGTTGGGTGTCTTATCCTGGTAACACTATGGATACGACCCACTTTGTAAGTGTTATAAACGATTGATCCAAATCATTCATGTAGAGACATGTAAGTGGGGGTATCCTATACCATGAGATTGTATAAGATCGGACCGCGAAATACTTAATCTCTTATTGTAACGTCGTTGATTGAAGAGATTAATATTTCATACGATAGCCATATATAACTCGATCTCAATCCTGAGTGAGTTATATGGACTCCTACCTATGAGGGTTTTTCCTTTGATTTATATGGGTGAGAGTGGCCCAAGTCGGCGACTAAATAAGCCTACCATTTTGGGGACATGACCGAGTGGGGAGGTGGGAACATAACTATACAAGATGAAATTCACTCCTTCCCGCCTTTAGGGTAAGTAGATGAGTAGGAACAAAGGATACACACCCTCTCACTAGCCCGAAAAGGACTTAGTTTATGGTAGGACCATAAACAGTTTGTTGGTCAAGCAGAATTCGCCACCCAATTCCAGACCAAATGATTTAACCGTATCCACTAAAATGTAGTAGTGGTAGCATAGGTCGTATACAGGAAGCACATAGATTTTCTCAATTAAATGGTTTACAGCCTGAGGTAGCCGAAAGGGGGGGGTTAAAGTTATTTTGGTTGCAAGAATGATTAAATTGCACAAACATAAAAGTACAAAGTAAAGATTGACAATAATATATGAGAAGAACCTAGCTTGGATTGTAACAGATTTTCTCTATTTAAGATATTTGGTCACCAAATTCTCATTATCGAAATTAATTGTTTGCTTGCACCTAACCAAATTTAATTAGAAAAGCTAATTAAATTGTCCTAAACAACTAACTAGTCCAACTTGAAAAAAAAATGAAAAACATGCATATTCAAATTGACCTAATTGCATTAAGACCTAGGGAACATTAGGTGGACTGTTTAATTTTCAAGCGCGTAATTAAACATTCGTTTAGTTGAATTCTAAGTTGGTTAGATCAATACTCATCTATTTCGATTCGCAAGCTAACATAACCTATCGCTTTCTATAGATTAACATACAATCAAGTGTCACGAATCAAACGTTAATCAAAGCAGTAACCATACATCCACAAGTGTACACCGATATGATAATAATCTCATAAAACATAATTGAATCAAGAAATACAAGAAATCGGTTCGAAAACTTACAAATACATTGAAATAGGGAAGAATCCTAAGAAACCCGAGCTAGAAAAGATTACCTTAGCCCATAATCGACATTCCCGACATCATTTGACTTGATTACAGAAAGAAGATGAAAATAACTCTAAAATCTAATGTTGTAGTTGGATAGAGCGAAAAAAAACGAAGACAATGAGTAGTCAATACACCCAAAACGGTCACCCGGATCAAAAGATACGACCTAATTATGAAAGAGCAAATTGTAAATCTGCGTGACGGCGTCGGCGCTACGGAATAGCGTCACGGTACTGTTAGTGGCAGTTTCATAATTTTGGCCTTTTTTAGCCTAATTGCTTCATTAGGATTCCAAATTGGTCCGTTTCAGCTCCGTTTTCTTCCTAGCGCTCGATTCTACCTTTAAATTGCTCGATACCTAAAAAATAACATAGTTAAGCATATTAATTATCTTCACAGATAAAGATTAGAGGCATTGCGATAACACATTTTAGGTGTTATAAAACATTCCCAACTTAATTCTTGATCGTCCTCGAGCAATTGTTACAAGAGTTATAAGTGTTACAAATGATTTGATCCTAATCGTTCATGTGTAGACATGTGAGTGAGGGTATCCTATAGAAAGAGTTTTATAAGACCGAACCACGAGATAATTAGTCTTTTTCTATAACGTCGTTATTTGAAGGGACTAACATTTCATAGGATGATCGTATATAACTCGATCTCAATCACGAGTGAGTTATGGACTCCTATCTATAAGGAAAATCCTTTGATTTGTATGGGTGAGAGTAACCTATGTCGTTGACTCAATAAGCCTACCATTTTGAGGATTTGTCCAAGTAGAGAGCTAGGAACATAACTTCACAATATGGAGTTCACTCCTTCCCGTTTCCAGGGAAAGTAGATAAATTGTTCCCTTAAGTGCTGACTCTAGATTTTGAACAAGGGGCCCCTCTCTCTCATTGACCCTAGAGGGATTTGTTTATGGTAGGACCATAAACAGGTTGTTCATTAGAAGATCAGTATGACTTAAGGAGAAAGAAGTAACTACAGGGGTAAAACAATAATTTTGACCCAGCTGTAATTATGAGCAATTTGTGAAGGATCGACTTACTGATGACTGGTTATATCCGTTGACATAGAAATATATCTACAGTGCAAAGAGTGCAATAGATCTTTAATGGAGTGATCCACAATTAATGAATGTAAAATTAATTTAATCTCGAATCATTGGAGCTTCTAATCTTTAGATCCATTAGGTCCCCCTACTAGCTCACTGAGGGTAAACACAAGGATCAATTAATTTTGGAATAATTTGAATTGTTCAAATTATTTGAAAAAATTTTTATATTAATAAGGTTTAATATAAAGTATAATGTATTTTGATACATTATAATATATAGTTAAATATAAATATGATTTATAATTAAAACTATATAATAAGAGAGAATAATGTTTATAAAAGATTTAAATATTAATTTGATATGAATTGGATTAATATTAAAACTATATAGTAAAATTATTATGAATTGGATTCATATTAAAACTATAGATTATGATAGATATGTGCATTTTAATATGATTTAAATGCATAAATATGTGTTTCGCTTAAAAAAAATGCATAAATATATGTTATTTGAAATTAATTAATTAATTGATCATTATTATTATTCTAAATTAATTAATTAATTGGTGATTAATTAATTAATTATTATTTATTTATTTAATTATATTATATATATATATATATAATTTAAATTAAATTAATAATAATAGTAATAGTAATAAATAAATAAATTCTCTCTCGTTTTTCTTTTTCCAATTCCTTCCCAAAGTTGGATTCCACAATCTAATTGATCATCTCAGAGAATAGTACGGTTTCCAATTTGGTGGTGTTCATACGTTGGTGATCTTGGAGATTACAAAGAGAAATTTCTGAGTTTTAAGAAGAATCGTTCTTCATTCAAGGTAAATTTTTTTAATTCCTTTCTACAATATGCTTAGCCTTAAATTTCTGGAAATTAATTTGTTTTTTTCCTTTCCAATTCAAAGACCAAAGCAATCAATCGCTTCCGCAATTGGGACTCAATCCCTACAGGAGCATCCTACATTTGGAAGGTATTTGCATGGAATCAATATCAGCGCAAAGTCCAGAAATGGATAAGGTCACTATAGTTTTTGCACCATTATTGTCCTTCCCTTGGGTAGGCTTTTTGGGACATAAATAATATGATCTAAAATGGAGGGTCACACTTACAAGAAATTATTAAGCAAGTTAATGGTTTTTTTTTTACCATATAAATGGTAGTTAATCGTTATAGGAATAAGAGTTATTCTGGTATAATGATTGGTTGAGAGTGTCTCAATTCGGTGAAGGAGTGACTGACTGCCCTTCGATGGTTGTTATTCTAAATCATTGAAGTATCATTGCAAAATAAATGATATTAGGGTTCATTATTAAGTTTGCTAAAGTATGATTGTTTTTTTAAGAGTTATGCAAAAGTCTAATACAAATAAATTTGTTTGTTTTAGCAATATGTCAAGCTCTATAATTTCGTTGCTTTCCGCCGAAAAGTTATTTGCGGAAAATTATACTGTGGAAAAATAATTTAAACACAATTCTCATGGTTAACGACCTGAAATTCGTCTTGACTGAGGAATGTCCTCAAGTCCCAGGCCCCAATGCGTCACAAAATGTTCGTGATGCATACGATAGGTGGACTTAAAGCCAATGACAAGGTCCCTGTCTACATCTTGGCTAGCATAACTAATGTCTTAGCCAAGAAGCATGGGAGCATGATCACTGTAAGCGAGATCATGGATTCATTGCTTGATATGTTTAGACAAAAGTCTACACAAATCAAGTATGCTGCTCTCAAATTCATCTTCAATGCACGGATGAAGGAGGGAACTTTTGTTTGTGAACATGTTCTCGACATGATGGTCCACTTCAACATAGTTGAGATGAATGAGGTTGTCATTGAGATTTGTCCACTTTAGAGATTTGTCCGAGCAGGCAGCTGGGAACTCAACTGCATAAGAAGGAATTCACATCCTATGAATTGCTCCCTTAAGAGCTAATACCGAGTCTTGAACAATGAGGCGCCTCACTCTCTCACTAGCTAGAGAGGGGTCTAGCTCATAGTTGGACTATGACTAAATTGTTCATTAGAGAAATCAGTGGTGCTTAAAGGTGTTAGAGGTAACACAGGGGTAAAACGGTAATTTGACCCAGCTGTTGTTACGAGCAATTAGTGAAAGGTCGACTCATTTTTTATTGATTATATCCGTGGACATAGATATATATCTACAGTAAGAAGAGTGCAATTGTCGGTCTTTAGTGGAATGACCGACAGTTAATGATGTTGATTAATTTAATTAAAGAGTTTAATTAATTAATCTCGTACCATTGGAGTTTCAAACTGATAGGTCCATTAAATAATGTACATTGGTACATTATAATATAAAGTTAATTTTTATATGAAATGTAAAAATTAAACTTTATAATATACATGAGAGAAATATTTGAATAAGATTCAAATATTATATATTATATGAATGAGCTGATTCATATAAAACTATAGGTTAAAAATAATGCGAATATGATTCATATTAAACAATAGGTTATGTGAGAGAAATTGGTTAAGTAGTAACTAATTATTATTATATATTAAATGTGATTTAATATATATAAAACTTAATTTAATTTATATTATTAATTTATTTAAATTAAATTAAAGAAAATAATAACTCTCATTTGGGAGTTATTATCAACATGGTGTGGAGGTTTTTTCTCCATAATTCCTCCCCACTAACTCTCACCATAATTCCTCTCTAATGAAGAAGATAACTTCTTCTTTTCCTCCCTTTAAATAGACAAATGGAGACCAATCTCCATGGATTTGATAACCTTGAGAATAGTGAGTACTCTTTAGTGGTAGTGTCCTTATCCGTTTGTAGAAGGATTTTGTGAAGAAGATTCATCAAAGGTAAGCAACTTCTTCTTCCTTTAAGTTTTATCTTCTTTAAATTGCATCATAGTTTATCCTGTTTTCTTTTTTTTTTTCTCTGTTTCTTTAAGTTTCATAATTGAGTAATTGAAACCACAATGCGATAAATCGCTTCCGCTGGGAATTCAATTCCTTCATCCCTGCATCTCTTGCAACTTGGCCATGTTATCTACTTCTCTTGAGCTACTTATTGAAATTTTAGGAAGGGTTGTCACATAGAATATAGTTGTCTCAAAGAACGTTCTGACACAAATAGAAACAACAACAAAACAAAAAGCAGAGAAACAAGGATTAACACACAGAGATTGGTAATTCAGTTTGGTGATTAACTACCTACGTTCAGGGGACAGTGTGCTAAGGAAAGATAATCCATTAATATGAAAAGTTAAGCAATTACAACAGTAGTACTTATTCATATAATTAATATTTGAATCTCATTCTAAAGTTAATTTTTCTATGAGATTCAAAAAAATAAACTTTATAATATGTGAGAGAAAAATATTTGAATGAGATTTAAATATTAATTATATGAATTAGAATTCATATAGAAACTATAGGTTAACATTAATATGAATATGATTCATATTAAACTATAAGTTGTGTGAGAGTATCTTTTATATATATTAAATTAGATTTAATATTGTTGAAGGAGAAATTTTGGACCAATCACAAATTGCTACGTCATTTCTCAAATTAATAGCGAAATTAGAAACAATTAAATTTGGGACTAATTAAAGTTACATTGTCCTAAATTAAAATTGAAGACACAAAACTGGCAAATCTGATGGTGCCACGTGTTTTCATCGTCACTATTGGATCAAAATAATTATTTTTGGTTCAATTAATTATTATGTTTGGGCTAAAATTTAATTAAGTCCAAAAATAGACTTAATTTGGCCCAAAGGGCCCAAAAGCCCAAATCCAATTAGTTGGGCCCAATGGGCTAGGTCCATGAACCAATCAAGCCCAAGCTCATAAAGCCTACTTGAGAACTCTATAAATAGAGAAGTTCTCTTCATTTACAAGGTTTAGAAAATTTACATTCAGAGAGCCTAGAGAGAATTCTTCCTACAATCAGAAGACTCTCTAACTCCTAAAGCTGAATCACACTTGAAGACTAAAGTTGCTTGGAGTACATACATTCCTCCAAGACTCCATTCCTCCAAGACTCCAACTTCATGTGCATGCATGTGCTTCGCTTTGATACATCAAGTGCACGCGTGCAACTGAGACGATTAGAAAATTTACATTTAGAAAGCCTAGAGAGAGTTCTTCCTACAATCAGAAGACTCCCTAACTCCTGAAACTGAACCATACTTGAAGACTGAAGTTGCTTGGAACACATACATTCCTCCAAGACTCCAACTTCATGTGCATCCACGCGCTCCGCTTCCCTACATCAAGCGCCACGTACAGTTGAGAGAGAATCAGAGGATCAAGTACTAGAGATCGAACCACATCCGTATCAAATACACATAAACACAAGTTCAACTCCACGAAACACGTTTCTCTAGAAACCTCGTGCGAACAAATATATTTATATTTATATTTATTAATTTATTTTAATTATTAATTTAATTTAATAATTAATATTAGATTAATTAGATAACTCCCATGAGGGAGTTATCATCACGTAATGGAGAGGGAGTTATGAATCCCTCCCACTTTCTCACAAATAGAGCTGTAGTTTTTAAACTACAAAAATAGAAGAATTCAATGATTTCAATTTATCATAGAGAAATTCTTTTAATTTTTGTGTGTGGTTCTCTCTCACAAAATTTTTCCTTACCAAGTTCATTGGAGTCCACGTATCCAAAACTTGATAACCTTGAGGATAGTGAGTTTTCCTTGGTGGTGTTGTCTATTCTCTAATCTTGGTGTGTTTGTAACGAAGATCATTGGGCGAGTTTTGAAGAGGAATGCGTGAAGGAAAATTTTGCAAGGGTGAGTTATTTTCCTTTCTTAATTCTCTTCTTAGAAAGCATGTTGACTTATCTTGTTTCTTCCTATTTTCTCAGTTTTGTTAAATTCATAATTGAGTTATTAAAATCACAACGTGATCAATCACTCCCGCTGAGAATTCAATTCCTTCAAATTTCTGTTTCTTGTTTAATTAAACAGTTGTATTCTCTTTCTTTCTATAAAAATAAAGTGTTTATTTTTAAGAATGGGATTGAGATTTATTCTGAATTGCTTGAAAATAACTTGTATGTACTAAGACCATTAGTAACAAAAGCAATTCTAAATATTGAATTGTTTAAAACAGTAACTACATAGAGTAAAAGACAAAATAATTCTCCTAAAGAAAATACTCACCTTTGCCACTAAGATTAGGGCCCATTAATCTCAATAGGATTGAGAGGTTGGTTAAAAGTGGACTTCTAAACGAGTTAGAAGAAAACTCTTTACTAGTATGTGAATCATGCCTTGAAGGCAAGATAACTAAAAGACCTTTTACTAGAAAAGGTTATAGAGCCAAATAACCCTTGGAGCTTGTACATTCAAACCTTTGTGGTCCTATGAATGTAAAAGCAAGAGGAGGGTACAAATATTTCATCCCTTTATAGATGATTATTCAAGGATGAGTATTTTTACTTGATGCAACATAAGTATGAAGCTCTTGAAAAGTTCAAAGAGTATAAGATTGAAGTTGAAAACTTGTTAGGTAAAACAAAATTAAAAAAAGAAAAAACCACTTCGATCTGATCGAGGTGGAGAGTATATGATCTTGAGATTCCAGGATTATACGATAGAACATGGAATCACATCCCTGTTGGATTTTATATCCTAAAACTCGTACTTTGTAAACATTAACGTGTATTCTATTTATCAATAAAGTTGTTATCGATGTTATTCAGTAAACTTGTTTTTGAATAAAGTGAATTGTTGTTAATATAACTCTAAATCCAATAAACTAAGAACCCATGGCTTTAGCATGAAAACTTGAACTTTATGTAATGACATGAAAATGGATCAAGTTCGAATAAATAGCCAAAACGTTCTATAGTATAGAGATAAGGCTAGGTACCTTATCTTGGGGACACTATTGAATGCGACCCACTTTGTATTTGATACAAATGATGTGATCCTAAATCATTCATATAGAGACATGTGAATGGGGGCATTCTATGCAATAAGTTTGCATAAGATCGGACCACGAAATAGTCACTATTACTTTATAACGTCGTTTACTGTTAAATACTGACTATTTCAACTAGATGACCTAGGTAACTCGATCTTAATCCTGAGCTAACTATGAACGCCTGTTTATTCAGGATTATCCTTAGATCTGCATGGGTGAGAGTGGCCTGGGTGCGTCGACTCAAATCTTATGGTTTTGAATAAAACGTTGATGAACCTTGTATATACAAGAAAGTAATAAACTCCACTGTACCTTTCTTAGTATTATATGTAAATGATATCCTTCTCATTGGGAATGAGGTAGGATTCCTAATTGACATAAAACAATGTCTATGGACCCAATTCCAAATGAAAGATTTGGGAGAAGCTCAGTTTGTTCTTGGAATCAAAATAGTTCAAAATTGCAAGAACAAAACTTTAGCCGTGTCTCAAGCATCATATATTGAAAAAATGTTGTCTAGATATAAAATGCAAAATTCCAAAAGAGGTTTGTTACCATTAAGACATGAAATTCATTTATCTAAGGAACAGTGTCTTAAGACGCCTCAAGAAGTTGAGGATATGAGACGCATTCTCTTTGCTTCAGCTGTTGGAAGTTTGATGTAAGCTATGTTATGTACACAACCTGACATATACTACACAGTAGGAATTGTCAGTAGGTTCCAGTCCAATCCTGGATATGATCATTGGACTGCCGTTAAAAATATCCTCAAGTATCTTAAGAGAACGAGGGACTATGTGCTTGTGTATGTCAATAAGGATCTGATTCTTACAGGATACACAGACTCTGATTTTCAGACCGATATAGATTCCAGAAAATCTATATCGGGATCAGTGTTTACTCTGAATGGAGGAGCCATAGTTTGAAGGACTATCAAGCAAGGTTGTATTGCTGACTCCACCATGGAAGCTGAATATGTAACTGTATGCGAAGCAGCCAAATAACCAATATGGCTTAGGAAGTTCTTAACCGATTTGGAAGTAGTTCCAAATATGCATTTGCCGGTCACTCTGTATTGTGATAACAGTGGCGCAGTTGCAAATTCAAAAGAACCTAGAAGCCATAAGCGCGACAAACACATTGAGCGCAAGTATCATCTCATCAGAGAGATAGTACAAAGAGGAGGTGTTATCGTCAAGCAAATACTGTCAGAGATGTTACTGATCCGTTTACAAAGGCCCTCATGGTTAAAGTGTTTGAGGGTCACCTAGTAAGTCTATAACTTCGAGTTGTATAATCTAGGGTAAGTGGGAGAAAGACATGAGTATATGATGCCCTAGTTTATTGTATTTCTATTCTCTCCGTAAACTCAACATTATGTATATACCCCACTAGGAGTTTTAATCCAAGTGGGAGTTTGTTGGGTTTTATGTCCTAAAACTTGTAGTCTGTAAACATTAACGTGTATTCTATTTATCAATAAAGTTGTTATCGATGTTATTCAATAAAATTGTTTTTTAATAAAGTGAATTGTTGTTAATATAACTCTAAATCCAATAAACTAAGAACCTATGGCCTTAGCATGAAAACTTGAACTTTATGTAATGACATAAAAATAGATCAAGTTCGAGTAAATAGCCAAAACGGTCTATAGTATAGTGATAAGGTTGGGTACCTTATCTTGGGGACAATATTGAATGCAACCCACCTTGTATTTGATACAAATGATGTGATCCTAAATCATTCATGTGGAGACATGTGAATGGGCGCGTTTTATGCAATGAGTTTGCATAAGACCGGACCACGAAATAGTCACTATTACTTTATAACTCCATTTACTGTTAAATACTGACTATTTCAACTAGATGACCTAGGTAACTCGATCTTAATCCTGAGCTAACTATGAACTCCTATTTATTCGAGATTATCCTTAGATCTGCATGGGTGAGAGTGGCCCGGGTGTGCCGACTCAATAAGCCTACCATTTCAGGGGTAAGACCGAGTAGATAGCTAGGACATAGTATTGCAAGACGAAATTCACTTCTACCCGACTTAGGGTTAGTAGATACGTTGTTCCCTTAAGTACTGATTTCGGGTCGTGAACAAGGGGCCCCACCCTCTCATTGGCCCAAGAGGGACTCAATTTAGTGTTAGGATCATAAACCAATTGTTCATTAGAGAATCAGTGGGACTTAAGGAACAAGATGTAATCATAGGGGTAAAACGATAATTTTAACCTAGCTGCGATTACGGACAATCTGTGAAGGATTGACTTACTAATTATGGTTATATCAAGTAGACAGAAATATATCTACAGTGAGGAAAGTGCAGCTAAGGGCTTTAGTAAAGTGTCCCGTTAATATTGGATCGTTGGAGCTCATGATCTGTAGGTCCATTAGGTCCCTCTATTAGCTCATAAATGGACAAAAACCTTAGATAGTGTGGTGAATAAGTTTGAATCATTCAATCCTGGCTTAAGGAATGAAAGTTGGATATATAGGATATATCAATGTTTAATTACGAATTAAACGGACAAACAGAGTTAATTATAATATTTAAATATGATTTAAATGTTAATTATATGAATAGGGATTCATATCGATTTTTTAAAAAAATTGGGATAAGTGGAAAAAATAATATTATTTTATTTAGGGGAAGTTTTAAAAATAGAAAAATAAGGTTAACTATTTACACAAAATAACAAAATTTTTAAATAATTGTGATAGACACTAATAGAAGTCTACCAGAATCTATCAGTGATAGAAATGATAGAAGTCTATCACTGATAGATGCTGATAGAAGTCTATCAATGTCTATCACTATTTTTTTTGCTATTTTATGTAAAGAGTTTGACATTTTTTTTATTTGTGAAAATTTCCCTTTTATTTAATTAAATATTAAATATTAAATTATTTTTATTTAATTAATTAATTTTAAATTCAATTTTGAAAATTAAAAATTGATTTTAAATTCAATTTTGGAAATTCATTTAAAATTGGATTTAAAATTGCTTTTTTGAAAGTTAGGGTTTTCCCACTAACTAAGCAAGTAGCTTAATTATTATCTTCACAATTGGTCAACAAATTCAACATTTGTGTTGTCAATTTGTGATGCAATTAGATTGCATGTTGATCTTTAATAAATAAGGATGATTTTGACTTAATTTTGGTTAAGAATTTTGTGAAATTAATGGTTAATTTTGCAAAATTTCATCCATAGCTCATCTTCTTCCCAAACTTCATTCCTTCTCAAATTTACCACAAATTTGGATCACACCATCCAATCTAAGGCCAGAAAATAGTAGAGAAAACTCTTGCGGTGGTCTACAAATAAGTGGTGTGGATTTTCATTAAGAATTGAAGGAGAATTTTGAACTACAAGGGTAAGTGTTCTTGAAAGTTTATTTTTCCCCTTTTAGTTGCATGCTTTATCCTCTAAATTGAGTATCTTAGAGTGAAATTTGATCAAATTAATTTTCGCTCCATGCTCGTTTATTCTTGAATCCCAACTCTCAGAATTTGGTACACCTCAACAAAATAGTATATCAAAAAAGAGAAATAGAATCCTGTTGGACATGGTTAGGTCAATGATGAGCTATGCTCAGTTTTCTGACTTGGTTTGGGGATATGTAGTTGAGACTGCAATTTATATTTTGAACCAAGTTTCATAAAAAAGTGTTTATGAAACACCTTTTGAATTATGGGGAGGTCGTAATGGTAGTTTACAACATTTCAGGATTTGGGGATGTCCAACACATGTGCTTGAGACAAACCCAAAGAAATTGGAACCTCGCTTAAGAGTATGCCTATTTGTAAGCTATCCCAAAGAAACGAGAGGTGGATACTTCTTCCACCTAAAAGAAAATAAAGTATTTGTATCAACAAATGCTACTTTCTTAGAAGAAGACCACATAAGGGATCATAAACCACAAAGTAAAATTGTGTTAAATGAACTTTCAAATGAAGTTATTAGTACGTCAACAAGAGTAGTTGATGTTAGCACATCGAGTCAAGTATGTCCATCTCAATAGTTGAGAGTGTCTCGATGTAGTGGGAGGTTTATAACTCAACCAACCCATCATAAAGGATCATAAACCACGAAGTAAATTTGTGTTAAATGCGCACAACAGCCAACCTAGGAGCATTTTGGCCATTCATCTCTGTCGAAGCCTTGGACGCTCATAAATGTTTGTAATTGCTCCAAATTAACCCCGAACTGCGCCTAACACTACGAAATGCATGGTTTTTTTAGAACCTATGATTATGGACATATAAACACATTAAACTTCATAATCAAGCTAGATTAGAGGCACTAAGATAGTACATTGTGGGTGCTATCAAACAATCCTAACCTAATTTTTGATCGTCCTCAAACAAGGCAAAATAAAATATAGATATGAATCATGCGCAGAAAATGAGTGACTCTAATCTCAAGGTAAAAGATGACATGAATTTACAAAACTAGAATCAATAAAATGCATGCATTCAATTGGGAATTTCGAAACTAAATCTCTATTCCTTACGTATGTGTGCGTGCTTACCCATCCTACATAGGTTTTTACAAGCTCGAAAAGGTTTTATTCAACCCTTAGCTCGTTTTTCCCCTACTCTGGCTCGAAGGCTCAAGAATTAAGCTTCCTAGACTCAAAATGACAATGTAAAACTTAAGGGAACCAAACTTTTTATTGCTTCTTTTTTCACTTTTTCTTACTTTACACGAAAGAGGAAACCTTCTTCAGACCACGCTACCTTCGTTTTCGTTTGCCTACACGGGTTACGTGAAAGACATCTAACTACGAGCAACGAATCCTTCAAAGGCACTAAAGCTTACTCATTTCTCAGGGATACTTTAGCTTAAAAGGAAACTAACAAGCTTTCCTTTTACATCTTTTCTTTTATTTACTTACACTAGGTTTTTAATCCACAATAAGAGTGTGGCGAAAAACCTAAGTATGCATTACTAAAATGATCTTCAGATAACTTGAAATTATTACCTAGGCCTTTCGTGGTGACAACAAGCATATAGACCAAATAACCCAATCCTAAGCCTTCAAAACCACAGATAAAACGACTATGTGCTTAAGGATGCAAGAGAATCAAAAATTTTTTGTAAATTGACCTAAAATCAAGCAAACATGCTCATGATTAAAAAATAAAGTGATTATAGGTTATCTAAAGCCTATCACAAAATTTTCATCATCACATTACATGCAGCACAATCATCATATCAACAACTCAACCACAAAGTCTGAGCTTAGGCGTTCAAGGAGTTGTCAGAATGCATATATACCCCACACCAACCTAAAACGATACATTGTCTTAAATGTATCTCTAAACTAAGCATAATTAAATAGAAGAGTCAAGGGAAAAGAAAACCTCCCCTGAAAGCATTTTCGTGCTTAAGTCTTAAAGGTGTGGTGAAAGGGCTCGCTGCTTCAATTTATCTCATCTCTTTTAGGGCTAAGGGGAGGAACCAATAAAAGAGAAAACAAGAAGTTAAACTAGGAAAGCAATAAAAGAAAGTAATACAGTTGAACACCTGGCTGCTGATACGCACAAGCGCACGCGTCGAGTAATAATATAGTTAAAATGGCCTTGGTTGAGTATCGTCGTCAAGGAATCGATTGGTTAATCTTTTAGCTATTTAGAGATCGTTCCAATTTTATTTAGGTGACCGAATTGTAATGACACTTAGGGTAAATTAATGTAAGAAAGCAAATAAAAGTGATCAAGATATGAGAATTATCAACTAAGAGACACTTTAGGGAATAGATTTCATCAAATGTATTATTAAACACAATTCCTTGACTCCTGAAGTAATTAGCACAATACCTAGACCTAGAAGTCTTTTATCCAGATTGAATCTTTCGAAAAAAACTTTTTCTTTTGCTTAAACCCTAATTACTAATCGCTTGAAACTAGATAATTAAGCAAAGCAATGAGAACCTTCATTAGCAATCTCTACTATTATCCAACTTCTTTATTTGATTTCAAACAATAGTCTAGCATGAATGATCTAATCTAAAACTCACTTATTCAAGTAAGATTCTAAATCATGAAATCATTCAAACATTAATCAAACATTTAAAAGCATTAAGAACGGTCATGCTAGCAAGTGTAAATGTAAATTAACATTCAAGAAACAAAGTGTTCAACAGTTTAAACCTAAGAATTCATCTACACCTAAAACTATGAGAAATTTAGCCTAACATGGCTTTCATAGACAAAATCCACATTAGAACAACAAAATACAACAAATAAACTAAGAATAAAGAAAGGGAAGAGAAGTTATCCGATTTTCAAGCTCGTCTCCAGGATGGATTTGACCTTCCAACGATTCCTGAACCTTCCGGCATCATGGTATCTTTATACTTTTCTCTAAACTTTCTCTCTAAGTCTTAAATACTCCAAAGTCTGATGATTAGGGCTGCTAAGGATCTCCCAATTTATAGAATTTTCTAAACTTACACGCCAAGAATTTTCCAAAAATATAAAAAATTTCAAAATAGGAAAGGGAGCGTCGCGGCGCTCCCATAGAGCGTTGCGATGCTTAATGGGTTCAATCGCAGCGTAGCGCTGTGCTCCTTAGAGTGTCGCTATGACTCTATTTGAGCGTAGCTACACTCTACCAAGTGCCAAAATTTCTTGCTCTCGGGTCTAGAGCGTAAAGCGTAGCTACGCTCTTGCTCTATGCTCCCTTATTTTTTAGGGTTTTCTTAGATCGTTTTCGTTTGATTTTGGCTCGGTTTGGTTCCTTTGGCTCCCAAAACTTATTTTCTTTATTAATTACCTGAAAATCACTAGCAAACACATTGAATCTAATAAAAACATCCCCAAATAAAGTATAAATAACGCACATTAGGTGCATTTCACCATCCCAAACTTAGAGATTTGCTAGTCCTTAGCAAACATAAAACAAAACCATAAGGAAATTCAAGCTAAGTGTGCTATTGACTCATGCCTTAGAGAATAACATAATAGGAACTCAAGTAGAAACATTCAAATATATCTATATTATTATAAACATTCAAGGCGAAATCTTATTATCTCCTATGTGTGTGTGTGTGCAAGTCTCCTTTAATTCAAAACCCTAGAACTCAAATTAGGAGTTAAGAAAGCTTTTCTAGTTTTCCATCTACTCTAGTTCATGCACCAATTATCAAGAATCCATACATTTCAAAAGAGTAAGATGTCCATTAAGGTGCCTAAATTATCAATTTCAACGGTCGTTTTAAACTTGCATTCTTTTACCTAGGGGCACTAGCTTTCATACATTCACTATTGGGATTCGTACTTAGTCAATTCCTAGGCGTCCTAACTGATTACAACAAAGGCAACTCTTTTTACCCCCATCCATGCATACATGTTACAATTTTAACAAATTTAAGCTGTAGAAAAAGATATTCAAATAAACTCATGCTTTAAGTGTACACTTTTTTTCTTTTCTTTTCGAAGGCAAAAATAAACTTTTCTTTCCTCTTAGTCTAACATTACAAACTATCATACACTTCAACTCTTTAACCGGTGGGGCCTTTTAAGGTGACAACCAAATACACATACTCATGGCTAGGGTAACTAGGAGTGTAGGGGTTGGGATTAAAGGGTGATGGTGGCGGTGTTGGACCTAGGGTAGGTTGAAAATCCCCATAAAGCCACATATAATTATTGGAATCCATAATTGCAAGCACCACAATAAATCAACCAAAGAAAGATTCAAGAACAAAAATAAATAATAAAAAGATAAACTATTATACACTCTAAATTAAGATTAGTCAAATCTATTGAATATTAAAAGAAGAAATCAAAAGCCAATTCCCTGGCAACGATACCAAAAAAACTTGATAGGCGCAAGCGAACACGTCGAGTAATAATATAGTTAAAACGACCTTGGCTGAGTATCATCCTCAGGGAATCGAATTGATTAATTTTTTATCTATTTAAATATCGTTCAATTTTATTTAGGGGACCAAATTGTGATGACATTTAGGGTAAATTAATCTAAGAAAGCAAATAAAAGTGATCAAGATATGGAACTATCAACTAAGAGACACTTTAGAAATAGATTTTATCAAAGGTATTATTAAACACAATCGCTTGAAACTAGATGATTAAGCAAAGCATTGGGAACCTTCATTAGCAATCTCTACTGTTATTTAACTACTTTATGTGATTTCAAATGATAGTCTAACATGCATGATCTAATCTAATACTCACTTGTTCAAGCAAGATTCTAAATCATGAAATCATTCAAACATTGATCAAACATTCAAAAGCATTAAGAACGGTCATGTTAGAAAGCGTAAATGTAGATTAACATTCAAGAAGCAAAGTGTTCAACAATTTAAACCTAAGAACTCATCTACCCCTAAAACTATGAGAAATTGAGCCTAACATGGCTTCCATAGACAAAATTCATATTAGAACAACAAAATACAACAAATAAACCAAGAATTAAGAAAGGAAAGAGAAGTTATCCAGTTTCCAAGCTCGTCTCCGGGATGCATTTGGCCTCCCAACGATTCCTAAACCGTCCGACATCATGGTATCTTCATACTTTGTTCTAAACTCTCTCTCTAAGTCTCAAATACTCTAAATTCTTATGATTTGGGCTGCTGAGGATCTTCCAATTTATAGAATTTTTCAAACTTGCGCGCCAAGAATTTTTCAAAAATATCAAAATTTTAAAATAGGAAAGGGAGCGTCGCGACGTTTCTCAATGGATTCAATTACAGCGTAGAACTGCGCTCCTTGGAGCGTCGCTACGCTCCTCCCAGTGTAGTTGCGCTCTATTTGAGCATAGCTACACTCTTCCAAGTGTCAAAATTCATTGCTCTCGAGTCTAGAGCGTAAAGGGGCAGCGTAGCAATGCTCTTGCACTACGCTCCCTTGTTTTTTAGGATTTTTTAGCTCATTTTTGTCTGATTTTTACTCGGATTGGTTCATTTGGCTCCCAAAACTTATTTTCTTCATTAATTACCTAAAAACCAATAGCAAACCACTAAATCTAATAAAAACATCCCTAAATAAAGAGTAAATGGCGCAGCTACTTCGAGGATGCACAAATTTTTAAGGTCGATTGCTCGACCGTGCTTTCTTATCAGGGTATATAAAAGTTCTCATATTTCTCGAGCCCTTTCTTCCTTGAATCTACGAAGCTGCTTAAGGGAAGTAAGCTTTTAAAGCATTCAAGGGGACCAGAGACATAAATATTTTTGAATTTTTTCGTTTTTGGAAAATGAAATGTAGACTTGATTGACTCACTAAAATTAAAGTCTCGGACTCGCAAGAAAAAGACAAGCAAAACTAAAAAAATTAAAGAAATGCTAGAGAGAAGAACAGAACAAGGCTTTGCAGCCTCTAACTTTATCACTTGGGACTCCTCGAGATGAAGCTTGCCTCATACTTACCTCACATACTTGTTCTTGGCATGGCAAGAGATATACATCATCATCGTCGTTGGACCAACAAAATTCCTCAAAGAACTCAGCCTCAGTGGTACAGATGATGGGTGGCTTTAGTCAGCTCTTTAGTATCGACATGGTATCTGCAAGTTGAACGATTGGGTCGTTCTCAACTTGCAGAGGGGGTTGGGTCTCTAGGTCAGACGCAAGAGATTCCTGTGGGCGTTGAGAAGACCGATTAGCAAATTCATAAATTACATCTTCCAATGACATACCTTGGTCTGTAGTTTGAGGAATCAACTGCTCAACATGATAGTTGATGTTGGTTACCTCACCATTGCTCAACTCAGTAATCTCAAGGGATGGCTGCAATAAGGGCTCATCTCGCCTCCCAACTGATTCAGCAAATTGATCGACAAGGTCACTCAAGCTCTGAAGGTCAGTTCTAGCCTTAAATCCAAAATAGAGATTGTCCTACTAGAAGCTCGATAACTGTTGCTGCATATAAAGGTTTTCTTTCTGAAACTCATAAGAGTTATTAGCAACCTTCAAAACTATTTCCTTAAAAGACATACCTGAGGTGGCAGAGGGAGCAAGCATCGACATCAAGATCTGGTTAGAAAACTCCCAAGGGGAACAAGCATCACGCACAAGGCTGCATGGCAGCAAAGGACATGCTTCGGGTGGATGACCCTAAAGTGAGCACACTCGGCATGCCTCTACATCCTACAATTGCCTCGCAGACATATCTCAAACAAGAGAGGTAAGCTGAGATACACAATTCCTAAGCTCACGAATTTCTCTTACCTCTTCTTCATCCTAATGAGCTGCTTGCCTCCCATAAAGCACGTAATAGATGCATCGATTGTCATCTGCCATTATAAAACAAGTAGACACAAAATAAAAGCAAAATCTTTTGGGATTTTTAAAGTTTACAAGACAGATTTAACGTAGAGAAATTATTTGGCTACCCGACAACGACGCCAATTTGATGGACTGAAATGCTCTCGTGGGCATTCATTCAATCAAATAAAATTTATAATTCACCGATCAAAAACTTCAACTAAAAAATAGTATCAATAGCAAGAACGAAGTCGAACCACATGAGCCTAAGATAGAATCTCTCTAAGCTAAATTGATATATGGAAAGCAATAGAAACGGGGGGTGAAACGCACCTTAATTCTGCATTTATTACTCTTTATTTAGAAGTATTTTTGGTAGATTTAATGCGCTTGCTAGTGGATTAAGAAATTGAGTGTTGTAAGCAATGGAATCAAACCGAGTCAAAACTGGATAAAGATAGCACAAAAATCCTAGAAAGCCAGGACAACGTAGAGCAAGAGTGTTGCTACATTGCCCCTTTACACTCAAGACCCGGGAGCACCTAATTTTGGCACAATGCATAGCTACGCTCCTCGGGAGCGTAGCGACGCTGAGGTAGGCCACCATCGCAACGCTGCCTTTCCTTTTTTTTTGTAGCAACTTTTGGAAAGTTATTTTTATATAATAAGGAGTGATCAGCGACCCTAGAGGATGAAATAACATAGCCTCAAAGTGAGAGATTGACACTAAAAGAGAGAAATTTGATTAGAGAAGAGTTGAAAGTCGTTCGAGATCCCAACTTGCTGCCCGAGTAGAGATCGAAGGAATTCAACGACGAAAGCGATTCTAGAGATCTTCTTCCTAAGTTTTCTTTTATCTTTACTCTGATGCTTGAAAACACATATGATAATATGCATTTGAAAGCTATGTGTGGCTAAACTCTTAGTTTTAGGTTGTTGGATGATTTAATTATGAATTCACGTTAACGTTTTTGTGTTTTTCATGGATGTGTTGAATGATATGTTTTCAATACTATTGTGCTTTATTCTTCTTTGATTGATCGATAGTGAATTTTAGGTTAGATGTATGATTGAGTGGTTGCATGTTTAATTGGATCTATAGTATTGAATCTTTAATCAATCTTTCATGAAAATAGTTAGATTGTTAAAGGAAGTTGTTGATGATTGTTCTTAATGCTATGTTTCTTATCTTGGTTTCATGAAAATAGTAATCAATTAGGTTGCATAAGAAAGAGTTTTTTTTTAGAGAAAATAATCCCGATAATAATTTCTAGATTTAAACATATCGTTTGCTTATAATTCATGAAAAACCTAAAGCTAGACTTAATGAAGTATTTAATGATATTAACACCCTAGAACGCTTTGATCTCTTGACTTTCACTTCCTTTTACTTTCTTTATTTTCTTTTCTCAAACCAAAACAAAACTCGAAGTTGATTCCTTAACTAAAGTTGACTCAATTCTTGAATCGCTTGGTATTTAAACAGTAACAAAGTCCTAAGTGTAGCGATACTCAGACTTAATTGTTTTATATTATAACTTGACCTGGGTTTGGTTGATAGGAGAACTAAATGCAGGAAAGTAAAGTCGGAAAGTAAGATAGATTGGGAGAGAGAAAGAGAGAGAGAAACACGAGATTACCTTCACCGATTAAGAGACTGTTGGCTATCTATGGATTAATTCTTTGATTTATCATGCAAATGTTCATGGGTTGTCTACCTCTCAAGCTTAATCGAATGTAAGGAAATTCAGACAAACTTCATAAGGAAAACCAACATGATATTGATTCCTAAATTAACTACGCAGTGTCACACAAACCTATATACTTAGCTAATCATATTAAGCTCTTGGATTGATCATGACATTAAGTTAAATTGGCCAAATCTAACCTAACGCATTTCCATTCCTTAGGTTTTGTTATCTTTCGGTACTAGGTGATCCTAGAATCCTAGCAATCGAGTCATAGCTATAACTAAAACCTATTACTACTCAAATTAAGCATGCTTTGGATGGAATCACCTATAACATGCATAGTGTGGGCAAACGAACATATGAGTATTAACAATTAAGTTGTCAATTTAATCTACTAATATGCATGTCCTAGATATTCAAATGAGGAAAGGAAAACAATAAGAAGTAGAGAGACCCAAGAAGATTATATTACATCAAAATCTCATAAAATCCATAAAAAATACACAAGAAACTTCAAAACCGTTTGGGCCTTCAACTATTCATCGAATCTAAATCCCGATGCCAAAATATACAAATACAAGTCAAAATCTAAAGAAATCTCATGGTTTTAGCCAAGAATGGCAAAAATCGAGCTTAGAGCTCTCAAAATCGGCCTAACTCTCCTTTCCCTTAACTTAAAAGTAGAAATGAAGAATATATAGAAAAAGCACTGGCGCCACGTCTACCCTCGAACTTGTAGCGTCGCTTGCAGTGTTGCAACATTTCACGCATTTGCTCTTGCCCGTGCGCTGTGCCATCGCGTCAAAGTAAATAGTGTCGTGGCGCCTTTGGGACACCACTGTTTTGGAAATGGCGCCGCTCACAGCGCTGCGACACCAGCCTAGGTGCATTTTGGTCATTCATCTCTTTTGAAGCCTCAGATGCTCATAAACGCTCTTAATTGCTCCAAATTAACCCCGAACTGAGTCTAGCACTCCAAAATGCATGGTTTGCTTGAGAACCTACAAATATGGACATATAAACACATTAAACTTTGTAATCAAGCTAGATTAGAGGCACTAAGATAGCACATTTTGGGTGCTATCATTCATACAACAAAGTCGAGGGAAAAAAGTTTGCAAGCTCAATTGGTCCATTTATGGATCGAAATAGGCATCTTGATCTTAGAATATAAGATTCGATACTGCAATCAAATCTTACGGCTTTGATCAAAATAATGATGAACCTTGTGTCTACAAGAAGATCAAAATTGAGCAGCTAGATATACAATTGTATTGTAGCTTTCCTTGTATTATATGTGGATGATATCCTACTCATTGGGAATGATGCAAGATTTCTCACTGACATAAAGAAATAGCTAGCTGCTCAATTCTATTGAAAGATTGGGGTAGAACACAGTTTGTTCTTAGGATTCAAATAATCAGGGATCACAAGAATAAAATATTAGCCTTGTCTCAAGCATCGTATATTGACAAAATGCTTATCATATATTTGATGTAGAATTCCAAGAAGGGTTTCTACCTTTCAGGCATAAAACTACATTGTCTAAGGAACAACGTCCTAAGACACCTCAAGAATTTGAGAATGTGAGACAAATTCTATATGCATCAGTTGTGGGTAGCCTTATGTATGTCATGATGTGTATTAGGCTTAAGATATGCTATGCAGTTGGGATTGATCACTACATAGCATATCAATCCAATCCAAGATTTCATCACTGGACTACAGTTAAAACAATCCTCAAGTATCTTAGGAGAACGAGAGATTATTTGCTTGTGTATGAAGCTAAGGTGATACATTACCATGAAATGCATGTTTTAAGGCCTTATTTTAATATATTTTCTTAACAAAAATGATCTTTTGAATGTTAAAAGTCCCTAAATTATGCTCTTAATGGGAAAAATGAATAATTATAAGTGCTTTGAGTGCTTAAAGTGTATTTCTATCAGTTTAGGCTAGTTTTGGGAGCTTTTACATTGATTTTTGGCTGTTTTGCAGAAAATGCCTATGATGCGGCCGCATCGCCAAAACATGATGTGATCGGATCAAAATCCTAGTTTCCATAAATGTTGACCAGTTGTTTGTAGTTGTGAAATACTCGGTCTTCATCTGTTCTTTAGAACCAAAAATGACTGGAGAGCTCCAGAAACGTGGAGTTCGACCCTCCCTAACCCATTTAAAGCCAATAAAAGGAGGGAAGCCTTCATCAGTGAGACGACACACACATCTACCATGAAATTCAGTTCATCCCAAGGAGATTTCCCACTCAATTCTAGAAACTCTCCAAGAACGAAAGTTCCTCTAGAGAAATTAGGTTTAGAATCTCCTTAACCCGTGAGAATGAGTGTAGAAAGTAAGGATTGATCCTTAAGATAGGAGAATTCGTTCTTAGGGAGCTTAATAGAGTGAGAAACATGTCCTAGGGGTGTTTATTGTATTTCTAGCTTTTACTTTCATTTCTTTCTTCTTGTCAGTTCTATTCTTTGCAAATTCATATTGTACTATGATTTTGGAAGCAATGAAATCAATTCATTTATTCTTAATGAGCTAAATTCACTAAGGGGTTCAACTATGCAGATGCCTTAAGGAATTATGGTTTGAGCATTTGTAAAAGTATCATACCTTGCCTTACTTACAAATTTTCCTTGTTGATTGTATGGAAAATATTGTAAATTTAAATTAGCCCCTTAAGTTAGCAATCTAATGGAGAGTCCTAATGTTGAGAATGTTAGCGTATAAACAGATTTCATAAGGGAATATGGGGTTAAAACATAGAAATAGGATCACCAAGCACCCTTAGGGATAAGGGGCACCATAGGTTAAAGAATACACATTAAAATTAATCTAAGGTCCAGTTAATCAAAGAAATATAGGATTACCTACTTAGGCTTCTAAAGGAAGTTGAAACAAGGTCGAACAAGAGAGGATTCTGTCCATATGTAAGTTAATGTGATGGCATGATGCGACCACATTACTCAAGAATAATATATTTTTCAAAGGTTTTTAGTAACCTTCGATAAAGAGTATATAATTTTCAAAGATTTTCAATAAACTTCGATAAAGAGTATATAATTTTCAAAGGTTTTCAATAACCTTCAACAAATTTTCAAAGGTTTTCAATCACCTTCGATAAAGAGTAGATAATTTTCAAAGGTTTTTAATGTCCTTTGATAAATATAATATTTTTTTCAAAGGTTTTCAATAACCTTTGGTAAAGATTAGATATTTTTTAAAGGCTTTTAAATCCCTTCGATAAATGTATCATTTTTCAAAGGCTTTTTATAACCTTTTCAATAAAAGATGGCTGAAATAGGCCAACTTTTTTGTAGTGGTTACAACAACGATAAATTTATAATTTTGGAAAAAGATGACCTGCAAAACAAAGAAAATTGGCTCTGATGCCAAAGTCAGAAACGTGAACTCAAGACTGGAGAAGAAGTCAAAAGTTTAAGTCCCAAATGAAGTTACCTCATATGGAGTTATAAGAATATATTTATAAGGAGAATGACCTGGAGTTTACTTTTTCACTTAGGATTAAGATGAGATGGATTTTTCCTTATCCTACATAAGTTAGGATTAGATTTGATTGTATCAATGATTAGTTGGTCGTGAATTTATTTGAGCTTAACTTCAACCTCTTTTCTTAACTTTTGGCACATTTTGTCACATCCAATTTCACCAACAACATTAGCCCTCATATTCTAAGTTGGAATTTATTTTTAATTATTATTTGAATGCTTGGAGTTTAACTTTGGGAGTACTATTTTCTAGAACAAGTTTACAAAGAAGGCAAAAGATTATAACAAAATAGCTAAGACATGCATGATTTAGTAATTTAATTAATAACATGAGAACAAACTCGCTATTAATTTTCAACATAGCATTAGAAATTTTGAGTTTGAAATAAAACTTATGTGTGATTCCATAGTTTTTGGTAGAAGTCTTCAAGGTTGTAAGGCACACTTTATTTTTTATTTTTTTTTCTTCCAATCTAAGCCCCTAGTGTCTTACATTCTTTCATGATATTGTTTTTTCTAACCTCTAAGATTTGCTTTTTTATTGGTTTCTGACTATGGGTTGAAATTCTCCAATGTCTTTTATCATAAGATTTTTTCCGCTTAGGATTTGTTTTTTCTATGGTTTATGACTATAAGGATGTGAAATTCTACCATATCTTTTTACCATAAGACTTTTCTTGCCTAGGGTTTATCTTTTCTTTGGTTTATGACTATGGATGTAAAATTTTCTAATGCCTTTTACCATAAAACCTTTTCCTATGACTAGATTGCGAACAAATTCAACCTGTACTAAGACTTGCTTTTCTAAATTTTGGAATACAAAGGTAGAGCACTCTCGTCTCCACAGACGACACCAACTATTGATACCAAAATTTGGATAGGAAAAAATGTATCTAACCTTCATGTGACAAAAACAGTAAATTTATAATTTTGGGAAGAGATAACCTGCAAAATAAAGGGAAAAGGGCTTCAATGACAAGTAAAAAATGTGAACTCTAGAATGGAGAATAAGTCAAAAGTTTATGTCCGAGATGAAGTTACCTTATATGGAGTTATAAGAATATATTTATAGGGAGAATGACTTGGAGTTTACTTTTTCTCTTAGGATTAGGATGAGATGATTTTCCTTATCCTATACAAGTTAGAATTAGATTTGGTTGAATCAATGATTAGTTAGCCCTTAATTTATTAAGGCTTAAGTCTAACAACTTTCCCTCACTTTTTGCATATTTTATCAAGTCAAATTTCACCTACAACCAAAAGTTTAAATATTTGAATCTCCATCTTTATAATTTGTTGAAAAAAGTTGCATGACCTTGATCGACATAACTTATACACATATACTCTTGCTTCAAACTTCTTGCCTATAATCATTGGTTAAATGTGATATTTTTAACATTAGTATTAACTTATTTCCTTTCTTTATAAAAGGTTTATTATTGTCCCTATTTTTTTATTAAAATTTATCATACCATCAACCATTTGATAAAAATTAAACAAAAATCCAAATTAAATAAGCTATTCATAATTAACCGTTGGATTTTGGCAAAATATTAAAAGTGCAGTTTTCCTACATCAAAAGAAATTTAGGAAAGTCATGAGCTTGTCCTACATTGATAAGGTTTAGGAAAGTCATGAGCTTGTCCTATATTGAAAAGGTTTTGGAAAGTCATGGGCTCCAAGCCTATAAAAAGAGCCTATGCCTCTAGTTTCAATTCGTCTTAGTTAGAAACATTTTAAGCTTAATGTGCTAACTCTAATTAAATTCCTTTTGTATTCTCTAGTTTGAGAGTGGGGAAAAGGTGTGAGTAGTATAAAAGCTTTGAGAGAGTGCTCTTGTAATTGGGATAGGGAGAGAGAATTATTATGTGTGATTGTAACAATTTTTCACATAGTGGATTTTTTCTTGGTCCATGGTTTTTCTCCAAGTTGGGAGTTTTCCATATTTATTGCTTTCTTTTAATTTCTCTGTTATTTTCTGCTTATTCCTGCGGTAGAAGTGAGAGGTTTTTCCTAACATTAACAAAGTCTCACAAAAGATCAATGAGCACTATGCATTTGACATATTTTTATTTTTCAGTGAAAACAATGTCTTTTTTGAAAAAATAATTTTTTTTTTACTCAAATTAAAGTTTTACAACCAACGAAGATCCCCTTTATCCTTAAAATAAAATTATATATCATGTTTCTTATTTGTCACATCTACAAATGACTTGACACGTTAGATTTCTATTGTGACTCGACGAGGGATACCAATTTAATAGCTTTAATTAAAGCATAAAGACATGATACTTCTAAAACAGCGAGACCAATGAAACCATCGGTCAAGCATAGTAACTAAAATAATAATTTTACTTAATGCTAACATAGTGGCACGAAGACATGTGAAAAAAGTAAAGGGATGTTAGAGAAATAAGTTTGAACTCAACACCACCTCAAACTGAAGAAAAATATAATGGTATATAAGTAAGGAAAAATAACATTTTCATCGATATAAGACCTCCAAATAAAATCAAAAGCACTCGGCGTATTAAAGAGGTTAATCATGAAATAAATATATTTTTTAATAAAATGAGTAGAGGGATTTGAACCAGTTAAGTTATGCTCAATTTGACATAAAATAAAGGAAAATTTTTAAAAATAAGAAAAACAAGGGAAACTATTTACACAAAACAGCAAAATTTTTAGATAATTGTGATAGATGCTGATAGACGTCTACCAGGGTCTATCAGTAATAGAAATAATAGAAGTCTATCAATGTTTATTAGTATTTTTGAAATTTCCTATAAATAGTTTGACATTTTTTTTATTTGTGAAAAATTTCTTAAAATAAATGTATTTAATCAAAGAATATCCATCAACTAGTTGAAACATATACCATGGGTGAGAAAGTAAAATTTGTTGAGTGAAACTAAAGAAAATGGAATTAATAAAAATACTTTCACCACACATTAATACATAGAAAGATTTTATATACTAAAGTATTAAATAAATAGACTTGGGTTAAATTGGCATTAATTGCTGTTTTAAAATAGGCAATAATGTCACATAAATTTAGTCAACACGTGCACATATATTATTGAATGGAAATTTTGAAAAGAGTTTCTGAAGGTTCAATTATTCTAAAGCTTTGGGAATTTGCTTTTAAAAAAGTAATAACTTCAAGGACAAATGTATTGCAATTTATTTTTCCCTTTTTTACCCCTATTCCTATGCCTAGATGTACTGAAAAGGAAATAAAGTTGTTTAATAAATAGAACATGTGTATATCATTCAAATTTAGAATTCAACAATTAGAAATCTTCTATAGTAACAATTGGTTCTTCTTTCTTTTCTTCTAAGAAAACAAAAGCTAAATTACATATTTCATCCCTAAATTTTTATGTTTTACTAATTGGTCCTAAAATTTAAAATTTATTTTTTAGTCTCACGAACTTTCAAATTTTGTGGTTAATATGTCTCTCACATTTGATTACTTGCCTATTTTTCTTCTTCTATTTACTTTGTCATCTGTGATTACTTGCCTATTTTTCTTTTCTTTTTTTCTTCAATACTCTCTTATTTTATGTCGATGTAAAGTATTAACAAGTTTAATTATAAGATGAAATTTGTCTTGCTATTGTTGCTTTATGTACTTTTACGATGAGATCAAATCAATTTATTAGAATATAAAATATAGAGTTGTCTTTTATCGGAGTTTTTTCCCCTTCAAAATAAAATATATAAAAAAATATTGACAATTAATATAACTTGCCATAGTATATCTATTATCACCATAAATTTTTAATTTAATCCTATCTTAAAAGGTTGAATTTTTTATATTTGGTTCAATTTTAGCACTTACGTTAACTGATCTTACTAAAATGCATCGTGAAAAATCTAAATAAGGGGATAGTTTTAGAGAATGAAAAATGAAAGAAGGAAATTAGAAGTAATTGAAGATTGAAAAAAAGAAGCAAAATTGGAAAGCGTTAAACCATAAATTAAAACATATGAGAGAGAAGAGAAAGCAAAATTAACTTTCTTAAATTCTATGAGAGTATTAATGGAACGTTTTAAAGTTCACAAACATTATTAAAATTAGGTATATAAACAATACAGAGTATTTTCTATAATTTAGTATTAAAAATGGTTTGTTGAATGTTTTTTAAAGCATCCATTCAAAATTTGTTGGTATTAAATTTGGCATCCCAACATAATTTCATTCCTAAAAAATATTAAAGATTTAACGTATTGAGTTCTCCCATTTCCAACCTTAGGAATTTTATAAAATCGAAAAAAGTTGTTTATTAATTTGAAAAAAAAATTGTGTTAGTAATTAAATAACTTTTAAACTCTACTTATCTCCTTATTTATTATTCTTGTTGTTATTATTATTTCGAGTTCAATAGTTTCCAAGAGTGTAGAATCAAATGACCATCAATTTTTAAGATGGTAATTAATAACGTATTTACTATGTTATACACAAAATCAATAAGAACACAAAGTATATTTAAAAACTAATTTCCTGAAAAGAATGTCCTTAAAAAAAAAAAACCAAAAGTGAAGTTATAAACGGGATGAGTTTTTTTAATTCAATATTCAAATTTTCCGGAATCACTTTTTATTCTTCGTAAATAAGAATATGTAAGAATTAGGGTTGTTTTCAAATATAGCAAAATAAGTCAAAATATTTACAAGTATGGCAAAATGTCACTATCTATCAGTGATATACAATCTATCACTATCCATCATCACATTTTACTATATATGAAAATACTTTTAGCAGTTTTGCTATTTAAAATAATTACCCTATATATGAAAATACTTTTAGCAGTTTTGCTATTTAAAATAATTACCCTAGAAATTAATGAATAAATGTTTTACATATATAGAAAATTAAAAACCATTTTGGAGAAAAATCTTAAAATCAAATTTTGGCATTCTAAAATATTGACTAGTTGACATTCAGTGTTTTTTTTTTTTTTTTTAGACATCCCAGTGATTTCATTGTTGAAACTTTTTAAAACATATTCTCAAGGATATGTAACACAATAATTAAGGTCTTTTTTAGTAACCATTTAATTTTTGGATTTTTGTTTTTGAAAATTAAGTTTATATACACTATTTCCACCTTCAAATTATCTTCCTTTGTATCTACTTTTTATCAATGGTTTAAAAAACCAAGTCAAATTTTGAAAGCTAAAAAAAGTAACTTTTAAAAACTTGTTTTTGTTTTTTAAATTTGACTAAGAATTCAACCATTGTACTTGATAAAGATGTAAACCATTGTAAGAAATTGGGAGAAAATAGGCTTAATTTTTAAAAACCAAAACAAAAAAAAAAAAATGATTATCGAACGGAGCCTAAAAGTTTATGTAGAAAACGTCATTGACAATATGAAATTTTGACATAATTTGTGCAATCGTTTATCAAATCGAAATACAAGAACGATAATAGAACAATAACAAAAATACCATAATAAAATCAATATAGAATATAATACCAAATAATAAAATTCCAAATAAGGAAGTAAGACATTATTAAAAAAAATTACATCTAAGATCGTTATGAAATTGTAATACCTATGTGCATCATAGACTACATCTATCTTTGTACGTTCTACTAAATTATCCAATCATAGTTTTGTCACGTGGCAAATTCTTCTTACATCTTTTTTCTTTAATTTTTTTTTCGTGTGGGGTGAGAGTGGATGCATAGAGATAGGTGCATCTTAGGATGTGCCGAATTATTGCTCATTATGAAAAGTCTTCTTCCTAGCCTTTCGTTGTAAAGGGAAAAATGAGAGAGAATCGTGATGTGGGACATAAAAAATGTTCGGGTAGGAAGAAATGGCCATGGGAAGAAATATACGTTTGAAGAGTAAGAGAGCAAACATGAGGGGCGAGGAAAGTATGAAAAAGCTGATAAGGGCAAAATGCACTTTTAATCTTTGAAGTTTGAGGTTAGTGTGAATTTGTTTGATAAAGTTTGATCTTGAAGATTGGAAAATGCTTCTAAATGATCTTTAAGTTATTTCAACTGTTAGTTTGACTAACAGAAAAATGAAGTGGTAGGTTGAGTTGGCAAATTTTAATTGAGATGGAAGTTCCTACCTAAACCCACCGAGACATACTTCAGAGGGATATCAAATCACACTAAGTGTTACTTTAAGAGGCTGAGTAAAGTGTAATTTGAGAATTAGTTTGAGCCCAAAAAGGTTTTGATTAATCACTCTATATCGTTAAACCAAGACAAACTTTTGGATGTCAAGCTTTTATACACTAAGTGCATCCTTACAAGGTCGACCAAAGTGTAACCACAAGATTGATTCAAGCCCAAAGCTTGGATTGATTGCTTTTAAGTCCTCAAAATCGAGGTAGATCTTTGGGAGGCAAATTAAAATCAGGGTGAGTGTTGCCTTACGAGGTCCAGTAAAATATGATTCTAGGATTGGTTCGAGCCTAAAAAGTTTGGACTAATCACTCTATAGATTGTTAAACTGAGGCAAACCTCGGGACAATAAACTTTTATACACTAAGTGCAGCCTGACGAGTCGAGTAAAGTGTGATCTCAAGATTGGTTAGACCCCAAAAGACTTGGAGTGATCACTTTTAACTTTGTAAAATCCCAGACCGAGTATAGTGTGATTCAAGGATTGCTTAGGGTCCAAAAGATTTGGAATGACCGCTTTAAGTTTGTGAATCCGAGGTAGACCTTAGAACGACAAATTAAAACATGTTAAATGCAGCCTTATAAGCCCGAGTAAAGTATGAATCAAACCCAAGTTGGATCGCCTCAACATGTGTCGTTGTTAAAACACACTTCTTGAAATCAAAAGAAATTTATAACACCTAACTTTACAATCTACACTAATTATGTAGAATAGATGACAAGTTCGGGGTCGATCCACAGAGAGCTAAAGAATTAATCACTCCTAATCTAAATTAATCTTTGAAAAGCAATAAAAACGGGGGTTGAAAAGAAAAAGAAAAATCATGCCAGAATCAAAAATATTTTTGGTATATTGTTTTCGAGAGAGTCAATATAATATATTGGGAATTTGGATAAGTTGATTTCAAATTCTATCATCAAATTGAAGAGATTATGATTAATTATCAAGAATCCATAGCCAAAAAGAAATCAAATCCTTAATTATTCTAACTCATGAAACTAGTCCTATTAGAGATCAATTTCTAATTGCCCTAATTTGTTAAAGCAATAATTTCTTCAAGATTAACCCTAAACTTCGTTTAAGTATGTATATTCCTTTGCGGCATTCAATAATAAACGAAATTTGCATTAAGATCTAGGTTTTGTAGTTACGACGAATTAAAGAATGGACATACTCTTCGTTAATTCGATTTGTTGATTAATTCTAATTAGTTCAACATGCATTGATTTAAAGGAAAAATGCTTTAAACCAAAGCATGCATTCCTAATCTTGCAACCTAATTCACAATTTGATTGCTTAGCGCATTATGAATTCTGCAAACAAGAATTTGAATCTAAACATGAATTGTCATTTCAATCGATTCAAATTTCAGAATTATGCTCAAATTAACGAAGATCCAAGAATTAAATCAAAGAATTAAACAAGAAATCCTCAAGAAAATAGAAAACAATTTACCAATTCCCTAAAGAATTACCTTAGACTTGCATCCTTTGATGAATTTTCAAAGAATTGATGAAGGATTACATGAATTTTGAGAGAAAAGGTGAAGGGAGAATGAAATTCTCTCTTAAATTTGGTAAAATTGGCTCTCTCTCCCAAGATGAAAATGAAATTAGCTATTTAAAATTCATCGAGAGCGTCGCAACGGTGAGGAGAGCGTAGCTACGCTCTAGGTAATTAGTCGCTGCGTTGGGCTGGGCAACACGACGTTGTTCTTGATTTGGTGCTCTCAGGCTGTCAGCGTAAAGTGAGCGTAATCTGAGCTGTGCGGTGCTGTCCTAAAGGACATTTTGGTAATTTTGATAATTTCTTCAATTTTGGTGTTTTAAGGCTCGTTTTTTGTTAGTTTTTGCTCCAAATGACTCTTCTACCATTTATATGAATATTTCCTACAAAGATAGAGAATTAATACATAAAAATCACTAATTATGGTAGATTTAAGCTAGGGATTTAAGCACTATTAGGGCGTTAATAGTCTTTCATTATCCAACTCATGCAAGCCCTAAACTGAATCTCATATCGCAACTTTGGAGTGTGTGTTTAATATTATAGGTAGATTTTAACTTAAGAGTGATCAAACTCGAATGAGACAAAAGGCAAAACCCAAGATGAAAATATCCAACCCAAGGCTCAAACAGGCCTTCAGTCTGGGGAACCACGAGTCGAGGCCCATGAGAAGTTACCCTCGATCTCGGCCAGGAATGAGGTCGAGGGTGGCCCGTTTGACTCGAGGGTGAGCAATTTGCACACTTATAACTCAATATTAATTGAAGAATGAGAAGATATTTGATATTTGAGAGTCTGAATCTTAAGAGAAGAATGGAAAACTTTAGGTCAATTCACTTATACATACATCATTATGACTTCAAAAAAGTAAATTCATTCTCATCTCTAAAACTTATGCTACAACAATAAATTTTCTTACTGACTTAGGCATTGGATGTGTAGTGGCACGTACCACAACAGTGCCCAAATTCTCCTTATTCTGTAGGTCATGTCTTACCTATATTACAAATTTACTTTTTCTATCCAGTAAAGGTAAGTGTTAGTTTTTCCTGTCTGAATTATGACATCTAAGACACTATACCTTGAAAAATAGTCAACAATGAAATATGACCAACCTAGTTTTAGGAAGTACCACACTAAACTCTTTCCCCTTTTTTATGCTCCAGCACACCTTTACTTGGATTCTCCTCTCTTTTTCATTGATTGATGTTTAATTATTTGAATTTACTATTATCTTTTAAATTTGTAAGGAAAATGATTATAAATAGAAAAAAATATCAAACTATTTATAAATATAAAAAAATTTCATTATTTATTAGCGATAGATCGTGATAGACTTCTATCGCTCATCGCTCAAGTGATAGAAATCTATAGCAGTCTATCGCTGATAAACAGTAAAATTGTTCTATAATGTAAATAGTTTGACTTATTTTTCTATATTTGAAAAGAGCCTAATTTTTAAAATGAATTTTAGTTTTTTTTTTTTCAAATTACATGATTTTAAAGTATTTTCATATTAATTATCATTTGACCATTTCTCTAATAAAAGAGCCGTGTTTGGCCAATTTTCAAAAAGACTATTTAAACTTAGTCATCCATTTAGGTACTTAAAAATTAATTAAGGTTTTTGAAAAATAATTATAAATGAAAAAAATATCAAACTATTTACAAATATAGAAAAATTTTACGATCTATTGCTTAGTGATAGAAGTCTATCACGGTCTATCGCTGATAGACGTGAAATTTTTCTATATTTGTAAATATTTTGTCCCATTTTTCTATATTTGAAAATAACCCGATTTTTAAAATGAGTTTTAGGTTTTTTTTCAAACTACATGATTTTAACGTATTTTCATATTAATTATCATTTGACCATTTCTCTAATTAAAGAGCCGTGGTTTGGCCAATTTTCAAAAAGACTATTTAAACTTAGTCATCCATTTAGTTATTCAAAAGTTGATTAAGATTTTGGAAATTATTATAAATGAAAAAATAATAAATTATTTACAAATATAGAAAAATTTCACGGTATATCGCTGATACATAATGAACTTTTCTATATTTATAAATATTTTGACTCATTTTTCTATATTTGAAAACAACTCTAAAATTTTTATGTCTATCTATTTTAGTAGAAGAGAATATGAACGTAGAGAATTAAGAATTTCGAGGTTGGAAAGGATGTAAGGTTGAGAGAAAGAGAGTGGCTAGGAATTTTTGTATGTGTTTCCAAAATTATTTATTTGAAATTGATAGAAACTTCAAACCCTTCGCACATTAAATCAATCCAAATTCTTAAAAAAAATAAAAATAAAACTTAAAAAAATAAAATAAAATAATTATTAAGAAAATTACTGTGGTAAATTTTGAAAACAATTTAACTTAATTAGTTCCTCTCAGATATTGGTTAAATGACTTTTTTCCATATAAGAAAGCTTTGGGCATCCATTCTTTTAACATTTTATTCTCTCTACATAGAAAAGGAAGACATTTATTTTAAAATTTGTATTTTGATTAGTTAACTAGAAAAAGTGAAAGAATAATAATTAATTAGCCAAATATTTGTTTTTTATTTGTTTTTTTAAAAGAAAATAATAAATTTAAATTATAGAAATGGCATATATCGACGATATATCCGTAAAATCACATATTCGATAGAGATATGGGGGTAAAGACCTTTTTTCTCGAAATTTCGCGATATATCACCGATATCAGCAATATATCTCTGATATTTCTTTTTGGGCTAATATCTTTCGCAACTCAACAAAAACGTGGATATTTTCTTAATATATTGCAAATATTTTGTGGAAATATCATGGATTTTCTGCCAACATGTCACCTGATTATCTTCATATATCACTTTTTTTTTTTTTTTCAATATCAAGCTTTTCAAATATGCTACATTTTTCAATCTCCAATTTTTCTCAGATTTCAATCTAGAACTTTCATTTTCAAAGAAATTGAATTTGAAAAAAAACCATACAAAGATTCCAACCATGGCCATAAAGCCCGTGGACCAAGAATTAGCCCATACATTGGAGATTTTCCATTCACGCATGCCACGCACAATACTCCAACTACGGCCATAGAGTTGGTGGACCAAGAATTGGAGTAATTGAAAAACGTTTCTGTAACACCCCGGCCTATGATTCGGAATCTGGATTCGGCACTTAATGACCCCAACATTCCCTAGCATTCTCCGGCGACCTGACTACGTCAACCTTGCTTGTCTTGAATGTTTTTAAGAGTGAAAGTTGTCACCACAAACCAACATGGGTCCTTTCAGCATGCTTTGTCCTCACTCACATGCATCCTAAGAAAATTCTCAGGAGGTCACCAAACATAGAATTACTCCAAAGTTAAGATTGGGAGTTCTTATGATTAAGCCACCAAAAAGGAAAGTGCATCTTGTTAGTATAGGCAGTAACTTTCAATTCTTTTAAGTCTTTCTTAACTATACTTTCATGTCCTTAGAATCCCTCTTATTCAGATGTGATCTCAATTCTTTCATGTCCCCCTCCTAAACTCGGGTCGTTATATGCCCACCAGCTTTCTCTTGGTTCGTCCCCGAACCACATCTTACTGAGAAAGATTCTGCTCTGATACCATTGTAATATCCAAGGCCTAGAATTCGGACTAGGATTCTTATTAAAAGGTAATACTTATAAGACATTCTTCTTAAAACTCTAGTTTATTATAAAGTGTTGGAGCTAGTGCTATAACTATCCTGCAGTTATGGTAGTCATAACTTTGTTCTTATTTAAGGTGTTTGAATTATTCTTATTTATATTAGAGTTTGTTTTAGTTCATAAGTTTGATTATCTTGTTGAGTTTACTTCTTTTTGTAGGTTTAGTTTTTTATAAATTATTTATTTATTATGTCTATGCATTTGTCCAAATGAACTTGGTTGATATTAGTTGTTTTATCTAGTTGTATGTGTGTTTGATAAATCATTTTAGAATATAAGAAATTGTTATTAGTTGTTTCTCTTTCTTTTAATAACTTTAGTTGCTCGGTTGGTAAGTTAATGTTTATAGTGCTTCTTGCTTGTTCAAAATATAAATTAGTTGAGTTGGTTTTGTTTAGTATTTTTTTTTTTTTTTTTTTTTTTTTTACTTATTTGTGTTTAACAAATTTATTTAGTTGCTTGTGTGTGTTGATAAAATAATGTTAGAATGTAATTAAGGAGTTATTGCTATTCTCTTCCTTTTGATAACCTTAGCTATTGGGATGATAAATTATTTTGTTTAGGGCACTTCTTGCTTGTTCAAAACCTCTGATTTGGGGTTGTTTTTGTTTAGTTGCTTATGTTTGACAAGTTTGTTAAGTTACTTATGTTGATAAGTTTAGTTTTTATGTTTCCCTGCTTTAATTCTTTAACCTCCCGTACTTACATGTTTCATTTTTTTATTCGTCAGATATTATATTTTGATGGTCTCCAATACAGTATTTTACCATGTTTGATTTAGTTCGTGGAAATTAAAGACCTTAGGTTCATATTTTCTCCTTTTATTTCAATGACCTGTTATGTTTCAAAGAATTTATGTTGAAGTTTTTGTTATATAAACTCGTTGACAGTGTTGCTACCAATTTTATTCACCTTTTATTAGATGTAATTTGACTATGTTATGTTTCAAATGTATATCTTCACTTTTATTATTTCGTTTAAATGTAAAATGACTATACCATTTTTAATTTATTTCAAAGACTTTTATATTTCAAAAAATTTAATAGGTATACATATCAAATTTGATGTTATTTTTTTAATTAATAAATAACTTTCAACGATGTTACATATATCGCAAAAGATGCCTGCAATGACCAAGAATATATGTTTAGCAACAAACTTGGTTATTGCTAACTATACACTTTTAAAGACATGCTTAAAATGTTGTTATACCAAACAAATAGCGACATATTGCTTGTCTCTAAAAATAAACTTTTATAAACACGTGAGCGTCGGTGAATATTATATATACAGTGACGCACCTCTAGGCGTTGCTAATATTAGCGGCATTTTTTGACTTTTAACAACGAGTTTTATACATCACTGAAAGTGAATTTTCTTGCATGCTCTAAAGAATATAGATTATATAGAGACTTTGAGTTTGAGTCTTCATCACTTTCACGAGGAAGTTATGGTCCCTGTGTATAGATCGATGTGTTAAACCCATCACTATAACCACATGAACCATAACCACTTGAATGACTTTTGTTACTATGAGAATAGTCATAATCTTGTTATAGACCTATTGACCATGTCCATATTAACTATCCAGGTCATCCACACCATACTTGAAACAAGTGAGTCAATATCAATTTGAGTATCATCATGTGTGGATCTTTTCCGTATGAAAGATTTTTCTACTTCAATTTCTAGTCCACAAAATCTATATGGTCATGGTTGGAGTATTGTGTGCCTTGCGTAAATTGAGATTCTCCATTGAAGGGAGGTTAATTCCTAGTCCACGAAGTTTATGGCCATGGTTGGAGTCTTTTTTGTGGTTATTCCAAATTTAGTTTCGAACATGTTTGGGCGTGATTCTAAAATAGTTAAAATCACTATGAGACATGCTTTTAATGATTCGAAAACAAATTCGATGATATGAAAATTGCATTTAAAAGGATAAAATTGAATATTAAATTAATTTTGAGTGATTAAACTCGTATTTCGAATTGATTTTAAACATACCAAGAGTGGTTTTAACTATTTCAAAATCACTACCAAACATGCATAGTTGAAAATGAAAGTTTTGTTTTGAAAATTGAAAAGGTAGCACATTGAAAAAGCTTGATATTGGAAAAAGAAAAAAAATGATATATATCGATAACAGACAACATGTAACCGAAATATCCACGATATTGTTGAGATGCAAAAGATATTAACCCAAAAAGATATATCGGAGATATATCACTAATATCGGCAATATATTGTGAAATTTCGAGAAAAAAGATCTTCTCCCAATATCTCTATCTCTATCGGATATGTGATTTTACAGATATATCGCCGATATATTGTCAATATATCGCGATTTTTCCATCTTTGCAAAAAACTACACCAGATATTCATAACTCAACTATGCACCTCAATCACAAATTTTGTAAACCAACTCAATTTAACTCTCCATCCTAAACACAGACAATTATTACCAACTCAGCTCAACTTTGCACTCAAAATATACATACAATTATTACCAACACAAAGAATTATTACCAACCCAACTTAACTCAACTCCATGCACAAAACGTACCCTTAGTCATAAATTATTGCCAATCAACCAAAAAATTTAAGCTAATAGATCATGACAAATTTAATATATGTACTCTAACACAAAATTATCTTAAGACAAATTTTTTCCTTTTTTTTTTTTTTTTTGTTTGTTAGGTTTGAACCGATCAATTTCATTGTTTTTTTAAGTCTCTCATTATGCTCTAATAATAAATCGAAATAGTAAATCTAAAATAATAATATATTTCATAAATCTATAAACTTTTCCTTCCATAATATACAACACTACCAACAAATAAAGTGTCATCATTTACAAAGAAAACTTTGCAATTATCAATCTCTCTCTCTCTCTTTCATTTTATTTTTCCACTCTCCATCTCTTTCTGTTGAATTTAATTATTCCCAATGTTAAATGGGTATGATTTGAAAAACCAAATAATTTAAATTATTAGTATATTTCATAAGGACAATGATGCGAAATCCATAATGGAATATAATCATTTGTTTACAACCTTTACCATTATGCTTTGCCCTATTTTGAAATATAGCATTTCTATTTTTGGCACAACAGCTCTCCCTTTTCTAATATATATACATATATATATAAACTTGATACTAAATTTTCTTCTTTGTTGTCAAGCTTATATTAATTAATTATGATAGTGAAACCAAACAAAACCATTAAATATTTTATTAAATTGTCTAAGCAACGTAGTACGCACACAAGCTAATATTATTTTTCATATCACATAATAAATTTAACACTATTTTTTTAAAAAGCGAACCAGAGCTTAACTTAATTGACATTCGAGTGTATTAGTAACCATGAGGTCTGTCATTCGAATTTCTTTACCTCCAATTGTTGTACTAAAAAAAATTTTTTGAAAAAAAAATAAAAAATTAAGGCTCGGTATGAAACCATCTAGTTTTTTAGTTTTTTTAGAAAAAAAAATTGTACTTATTTTCTTACCATTCTTACTCGTGGTTTTCCTATTTTTTATGTTTAAATTTGAATTCTTAGGCAATTTAAAAAACAACAATTTTTTTGAAACCTACTTTTTTTTTTTCAAAAAATTTAGTTTTGACTTTGAAAACAATTCTAAAAGGGAAATTTTTACAGGTAGAAAAAATGTCAAACTATTTATAGAAAATAGCAAAAAAAAAAAATACTGATAGACATTGATAGACTACTATCATTTCTATCACTGATAGACCCTGATAGACTTCTATCAGTGTCTATCATCAGGGTCTATCACAACTATCTAAAAATTTTGCTATTTTGTGTAAATTGTTTTCGTCATTTTTCTATTTTTAAAAACTCCTCATTCTAAAATGTAGACAAAAAAAATATAGAAACCTATAGAAGTTAATGTGATGTTTATAGACTTAACTTTTGAAAACCACATGCTTGCCCAACGGCCCAAACATTACACTCTAAGGGGTCGTTTGTTTCGTGGGAATCCAAGATTCTCACGGAGTGAACATCTGCAGATTCTCAGACATCCTAAGATGCTCTTATGGAGGGTATCTCGAGAGTTTTGGATTCTCTCTTGAAACATAGGTTTTCCGATTTTTCGTGTTGAGGACATCCTCTTTTTACTTTTTTGACCTTTCTTTTTTCTTTTCATATATATACACTTTTCTTTATTTTCATTTTATAATTAAAAGAAATATTGTCAACTATGTATTTAACTCTTTTTGGTGTATGTTGTAGTTGTTTCTATTTTTTAAAAAAAGATATTCAAATTCAAATTTAAATTAATATTAATTTTATAAGAAAATCTTAAATTAATATATATTATTTTGTTGAGAAAAAATAACAAATGAAATAATAAAACTATACTAATTTAAAAAGAAACTCAAATTAATAAAAACAAATATGTTATCTGAGTTCAAATTATATTAAATTATTTATAATTAATGAATAGATGTAAGGGTATTCTTGGAACATTATGTAAATTTAAGAGATTCCTGAGTAGAAATTCTACAAAACAAACACAGTTATCTAAATATTCTCAAATATCTTAGAAAATATTCTTACAAAAAAAATATGGTTATCTAAAGATGTTGTAATTATGAACATCTATAATTTCAGGTATCTATAGAAGATTCTAGTTATCTAAATAAAAAAAATAAAAAAAAAAAGCTCCTAAAAGTAAAAAATTGTATGGAATTGCAATTTGATACAAGATTAGGGTTGATCTTAATTTTGGTTTCATACTTCTCAATCAAAATAATGCTTCAAAACAAGACTTAGATTTAAGTTTTTTAATTGATGTGAAACTATGCTTGTTGAAATGAACTATCATGTTATGGTATTCGTTTGTTGTATTAAAAAAAGAATAATTAATAAATAAGTAAAATTTATATAAAAAAAAAAAGTCAACCAAACTTATTTTAAAAGAGTGTTTGACGAACCAACTTAAAATGGTTAAAATAATTCATTCACGAAAAATTGGTCAAATTTAAATCAAAAGATAAGTTAGAGAAATTTCAAATTTGAATAGATTCTACTCCTAAATAAAAAAATTGGATAGAATCTAATATTTACTTTGAATTAAATTTAGACATATTTCAAATTGTATCTCAATTATCCAAAAAAAAAAAAAAAAAATGTAAAATTAAAATTCCTTAAGAAATTTTGTTACATTTATATTTCTTATCTAATTTGAGTGAAATAGAATCTCCAAAACATACGACAAATAGTGTGGAAAAGTTTGAAGACAAATTTGTTATTACTGTATTAGAGAAAATAAGAAAATAAAAAAATAATTATGGACTTTGTGAATAGAAATAACCAATTTTATAACTACCTTTAAGAGTTTAATTTTTTTAAATTGAAAGTTCATATAAATTAGATGTGCAATTATTATTAAAAATCGTTGTAAATCAAAGTGGTTCGTGCAATTTTCTTTTAAAATAATTCATTTTTCATTAAAAAGAATAATTTTTTTTTCATGAATTTCTATCTTTAATATGATTAAATTGTGTAACCTAATATCTTTAAAAAAAAAAATTGTGTAACTTAAATGTAAATTCATTAAGAAATTCGGTTTCGGTTTGTATTCGGAGACTGGAATATATTAAATTTATAATGGATTGTAATTTCAAGCCCACATTTATATTGAGGGTTTTGGGCTTGATTTATAATCCCTATTACATTTCCTTCCTACCGTTTTCAACTCAACTCTCTTTTCCATCATTTTATGTTTCACGTTCCCATTTCATTCACAATTTTAACATTTCATTATAATCATGATTTCTAGTAATTCTGATTATATTTCCACTTCCAAACAAGAACTTTAAAAGATTAGAGGTAGGAGGTTCGATCTCTTATTCCCACAATTGTTGTACTAAAAAAATTCAAAAGACTTAAATACAGATAAATCCATCTTTCAAAAATTAAAAATAAAAATCTAACAATAAAAAATCAATTGATTATTAAACCACCCCTAAATCATTACCAAACCGAACCTTTGCCAAAATATTACAAAACAATATCCACTACTCAACTCTCTCTATTTAGTTTTCACATAAATTATCAAATAAGTATAATTTTCTTAAACTCTTCAAGAACTTCAAGCTTTTTTTTTTTTTTTTCTTTGAGAAGAATCAAGAACTTCAAGCTTAAGATACCAAACACCCATATCAAATTCTATATTTTAAATATAAAATGTGCTTAGGAGTGGACAAAATGAATTATTTTTTAATATCAGAAATATCAAATAAGTATAATTTAAATAAATAAACAATAGACAAATATATATATATATATATATATATATATATATATATATATATATTATTATTATTATTATTATTATTTTTTTGAAGAAAGCTTTAGAATGCACGATGCGACAGAAAGCAAAAGAATCTTTTCAGTAATTTTATTGGAAGAAGCGAAAGTGTTTATTTATTTATTTATTATTAAAAAAGCACGTGCAAAAAAAAATATAGTAAAATAAAATAAAAACAAAGCGGTTTTTGGACTGTCTTTGAATTCTATGGGCAAATTCGATTAAATCAATGCTCTAGAAACCTCTTTCATTTTCTTTAAATTAAATATTGATGGAATATTATTTTTTCTATACTTTTAAATCGTTTAATTTTAATCTTTGTATTTTTAATTGTCCAATTTTGGATTATTTACTTTCGATGAATCTTAAACTTAGTCCTCATTTTTAATTTATTTTTGATTTTTTTGTTAATTTTTAGCATTTTTATAGTAAAATTTGAAAATATATCTACATATTATATTTTCTTGCATGAAAATTATTATTATTATTTAATAATTTCGATAATAATTAACATCGAGAGACTATAATATTTATTGGAAGTACATGAACTAAAATTGGACAATTAAAAGTATATGGACTAAAATTAAATAAACTTGAAAGTATAGGGACCTAAATGGTATTTTAACCATTAAATATAGATATTTTAATTTATGTAAAATATATTGTTTTTTTCTATTTGGCTTCAACACATGGGAGACTATGGCTAACTTTTAGGTCCCATTACTTTTAATGATTTTCAAACTCATGATTGTATGTGATTGGATCGCATAACCCTAGAAGTTAGGAGTGCAACAAAAAAATCGGTAAATAAAAAAGCAAACTAATCCAAATCGATCCACGGGTTTGGTTTTTTTTTTTTTTTTTTTTTTTTAACTATACAATTGAACATCTTGATTTGTATTTGGAGAAAACCAAACTGAACCAAGGGTGCATATATCCCGTTAAAAAGGCACTCTAAAATAATGTATTTTTTTAGTATTTTAATTATTATGATGCATGTGTACTTGTAGGTTTGTTATTTAGAAAAGTACCAAAAAAAAAATAATAAAAATGTCTATTTTCAATCTATAAAAATAAAAAATAGACCCAATTTTAATTTGAAAATAGTAAAAATGACCCACTCAAAACAAAAGTGGAAATAAAAATAAAAATTGGAAGAAACCTAAAACCAAACCAAATAAAAATTAAACCAATCCATTGATTTTGTTCTTTTTTAGACATTCGGTTTGGATCCCTTCTTAATAAAGTCGATTGGTTTAGTTTGGTTCTTAGTTGACCCTAAATCCGACAAAACCAAACTGACTATCACTCTATCAGCAGTGAGGTTACGTACTGAGCATTTTAAATACTTATTTTTTTCTTAAAATGTTTTCAAGTAAAGGAAAGAATGTACCCGAAGCTTGAGGAGACTTGTTGGCGGTGCCATAGGACTAGAGACAATGCTTCTGCTTTGTGCCATATTTCTAAAATATGTTTTGAATGTTTAAATGATAACTATTGAGTTTAGTAGCTTTAAATTTTAATGTTACTTTTTAATTAAAGTTTTAGGGATCCCGAACTGAAGATTTTTTTTTTTGGCTTTTCATTAAATGATTTTGATAATGTTTTATTTACTTAGAAAAGTTTTATTATAAGTTTAATTAGTCTAACTAGTTTTGAAACTAAATGTATGTAGTAATGACCTAATTAGAGATCTTGAAAAGTCAGTCGTTACATGGACACATGTCTGATGTCTTAATGAGGTCATCCCATGTGACAAGCCTTTATTTTGCCCATAACAAAAGAGTTCATTTGATTGCTAAACTGCATGAGATATACAGGTTGTAATGTTACAGTTAGGAGAGATTGCATAGCTCTTTACTTTTCGATCTCGTGCTAATAAAATCAAAAGAAAAAATATATATATTTATTTTGTGATAAACAAAAGGGACAAAAGAGCTACATTGGGTTGTGATCTGTTGGGAAGTTTGTGAATAAAATGTTGTCGGTATAGATCCTTCCAGTGGACGTGTGAAAGCTAGTATCATAACTATAGGAAAAACTGTCTATTGTGATTTATATAATCTTTAGCAGCAGTTTGCAACCGATATAGCAACAGTTTTGAAAGTGCTTGGAAAGACGATGTTGAGAACTTAATCGCGATGTTTTTTTAAAACTGTTGGAATCAAAAGTCAAAGTTGTTGTAATAGCACCTTCAATAGCAGCAGTTAAGAGCAACTTATTACAACATTTCCAAAACGGTTGCACGGGCAATATCAACATATTTTGAATCGTTGGAATTGAATAAAAAATCGCTTCAATATCTGCTTTAATAACAACAGTGTTAGAATTCTATTGCAACAATTTGTAAATCAATGCAAAATATTGCAATGATTTTCTTTTACTTGTTGTAGCAATTTTATAGTGCTACAAAATCAATAGTAGCAATTAGTTAATATGTCGCAATTGCAACAAAAATCCGCTTCAATATTGCCTTTAATAGCATCGATGATATGCGTCCTATTGCAACAATTTAAAAACTATTACAAGTTTATGCAATAGTTTAGTTTCTCTCAACATATTTCATAGCAACATTTGGAACTGCAATAATAAAAAAGAATAACTGCTCTAATATAATCTTCAATAAAGCAGTAATTAGCTTTTTATTGCAACACTTTAATATGTGTTTGGCAACAATTCTTATCAAACATTTGATAATGCTTTTAAAATTATTTTGTTACTTCAATGGTTCTTTATATAATATTATGTGGATAAATACATAAGAAATTAGAACTTCCAGGGTATACAAGTGATTCCAAATTGAATCCAAAACACAATGTGTAAAGTGAACAAAATTCAAAAACTAAACTTTATCAAAATTCAACTAAAAGTATTCAAAACAAAATAATATTTCTTCAAGATGTCTACATCATTCAAAAAACAAGAAGTAAATAACAAAAACTAAATAGAACTACTTTGCTACTAAATTGAGATATTATAAGTATCATAAAAGGGGTGAAGTGAGCTACAAATTTGATGCATCATTTCCGTGTGAGTCTTCAGATCCTAACACAATAAACAAAAAAAAGTGTATGTAGTTACACTATACTTACTCTAGATTATTGATACTTCAAATAATAATAACTAATTCTGACTCAGGTATAACAAAATTTTAATGCATAACTAAATATTTTACCTGTATTAGAGTACTATTTGTATGAGTCCTACTTGCACTACTAGCTTCAATAGATCTATTTTGCCTCAAAATTGAAAATATCTCAGCTATATGTGACTCAACAAGCGAAATTCTAGAGCTTTCATCTACATTTTGCATACTAGACTCATTAGGAATCTCAATTCCAGCAAATCAACGTGATGCATATTTGAACATTTGGGTGGGAGTAAGTCCTAACCCCATGCCACGAATCTTGTCCGGAATGCTCTTGACCCATAACTTGAGCAAAAATTTCATTCTAAAAAATATAAGCTCTATAGCTATTTTGATTTTGATTAACATGATTTGGTAGCTTCTCCTATAAAATTTAAATAATACTATTTAAAAACAAAAAAAAATTAATAAAAAATAGGAGCCCTTCGGGTGCAACAGGTACCGAGGTCACATGCTTCTTACCACCACTCTTATCGACCACACTAGCCAAGAAACCCTAAGCCTCTCTGGTGACCAACTTCCTTGCCTTCAATGTAGAAATTAAGTGAGGACATCCCCCATCTTATACCCCTTAAATTTGAAACTTGGTTGGGTCGGCAGTCTGAACACCACCTCCTTCCGAAAATAGTCAATAAACGCATGATTATCTACAAACCACTCCATTCCCAAAATAACATTGAAGCCCCTCATGTTCAATACTAACAAAGACACATTCAGAGTTCAATCACACACTGTTATCTGGCAATTCCTAACCTTCTTACTAGCTACCATACTGAAACGCACTTAAATTGTGCGTTATTTACCTTTTATTTAAGGATTTTTTATTAGATTTAATGTTGTTTGCTACTAAATTTTAGGTAATAATGAAAAAAATGAGTTGTAGAAGTCAAAAGAACCAAACCGAACCAAAATCAAACGTAAACAAGATTAAAAACCTTGAAAGCAGGGGAATGTAGAGTTGAAGCTCAGCTACACTGCCCCTTTACGCTCCAGACCCGAGAACTTCAAAATTTAGAATTGGGTAGAGCGTAGCTACGCTCTCTAGGAGCGCAGCGACACTCATGGAAGTGCAGCACTACGCTGCGACTAATTTCACAGAGCGCAGCGACGCTAACTTTCCAAATTTGAAAAAAAATATATTTTTGGAAAATTCTTGGGCTACAAGTTTGGTTCAATAAATTAGGAAGTGTTCAGCAACTCTATGGACGAAAAGATCAAAGCCTAAAAGTGTGAGATTGCTACCAAATTGAGAGGAAAGTGTTAGAGAATTATTGGAGACCGTTCAAGATCTTGAGGTGCCGCCAAGTGGAGATTGAAGAAGTTCAACATTGGGAAGCAATTTGATATATTTTCTTCCTAAGTTTTCTCTTTCCCTTTATCTTTATGCTTGAGAATTTATATGAGAACATGTATTTGATACTTGTGTGGCTAAACTTTTAGTTTTAGGGTGTTGGTGAATTTAATTATGAACTTATGTTGATTATTTAGTATTTTTCATGGAGGTGTTGAATAATATGTTTTTCAATGCTATTGTGCTTCATTCTCAATTGATTGATCATCAATGAATGTTAGATTAAATATATGATTGAGTGATTGTATTTTTAATTGGATCTATAGTATTGAATCTTTATTAATCTTTCATGAAAATAACTAGGTTAGTAAAGAAAGTTGTTATTGATTATGTCTAATGCTATGCTTCTTCACTTGATTTCAAGAAATTAATAATCAATTAGGTTGCATAAGAAGGGTTGTTTTTTTAGATAGAATAATCCGGATAATAGTTTCTAGACTTAAACATATTATTCATGTATGATTCTAAGAAAATCTAAATATCACATAAGGGATTAATTAAAGGAACTCAACACCCTAGAACGCTTTTATCTCTTGATTTTCAACTTGTCTTTACTTCCTTCATTTGTTTTCAAAACATAATCACAAACTCGATTTTGATTCCTTAAATAAAGTTGATTTAATTCTAGAATAGCTAGGCAATTAAACCATACAATAGTTCTTAGTGTAACGATACTCGGTCTTGACCCTTTTATATTATAACTTGACTCTTGCACTTGCAGTCTTTGTACATCAAGTTTTTTGCGCCATTGTCGGGGACTGTGAACGGTATTTTTGCTTAATATTCACAAGAGTCGATAGACTTTGATTTAAGGTGTATTTTACTTTATTATTTTTTTCTATTATTTAGTTGGTTGTATGCCTCATTATGAATCTAATCTTTTTCCTCTTATCCCAAGATTGAAAATGCTTTCAGGAGGAACCTAAAGAGTCCAAACAATTTCACCGATGAGATGGCGGAAAAAGCACCTAAGGCAATTAGGTGGATTTTAGGGGGTAGTGACAGGGTGACAGGTCCGGTGTGACAGATGATGAGGCAAGGAAGGTGGATTTCTTTGTCATGGGGCTAAGGCCAAAAATTCAGGGGGCGGTGACAGTGCACAAACCACCAGACTATGGCACCGCCATACAGTTGGCAAAGATGTTAAACACCTGTGCACTGCTGAAGGCTAAGGCGTTTGTTGTAGATGGTAGGTTTGCGAGGCAGAAAAGCAAAGCTAAATAGATAAGCTCTGTCGCAAACAAAGGTAAGCAACCATATGAGCAAGGTAGTTAGTAGGGTGGTGATAATCAAATGCCTTTTTGTAAGACTTGTAAGCTTAAGCATTAGAGGCGTTGCCAACTGAACAGTAGGAGTTGCTACTCCTATGGTAAGAGAGTAGGGTTGGCAACGGGGCAGGGCGAGGCCGGGGATGCATTCCCCATCCTCGTCCCCGTGGGGATTTGTAATCTTCGTCCCCGCCCCATTGCCCATTTTGGAGAGTCGTGGTCGAGGTCGAGGATTCCCTGTTCAGAGATCGAGTCTCTGCGGGGAAATATTTCTGATTTTTTATTTTTATTTTTAATTATTTTTATTTAAAATAATTTAAAATTTAGCATTTATATTGAAATTATAAATATTTTAAGTAACTAAGTTAGTATTATTTTTGTTCTATTTATTTAAATTAATAATAAAAAGTATTTTAACATTTTTAATTATAAATTTTTAATAAAAAGTTAAAGGTAATTATATTATGAAATGAAAAAAAAAAGTTAAAAAAAAAATAGAAACAACAGCTTTTAAGCTACTATTATATATATATATATATATATATATATATATATATATATATATATTAAGAAATTATAAAAAAGTATTCAGGGGCGGGGACGGGGCAGGGATACCCTCCCCATCCCTATCCTGTCCCTGGTTGGGGACCTGTAAGGTGTCCCCGATTTGACCCCATCTCCAGTGAAACCAGGGATTCCCCGCCTCCATCGGGGTGGATACCCGCGGGGACCTGACCCTGCGGGAATTTTTGCCAACCCTATAAAAGAGGGCATACTTCTACAAACTGCCCCCAGGACATTAGCAAGGGCAGCAGTGGTTAGGAGACATTAGCTACACAACAGAGTGGAGTGTTTGCCACCGATCGTGGAGAGGCGGACAAGTCCAGCTGCATGGTGACACAGGTACATGATCGATTCTTAGGTAGCTTTTTGTGAATCAAACTGAGTTGGAGCTAGAATCGTTAGACTATGTATTTTCTGTGACAACCCCAGCAGGGGTTAGTACGTGATACGTGAAGATCGCAAGTGCATAATTAAGTTATAATATAAAACGATCAAGAATAAGTATCATTCCACTGAGAACTGTTATACGGTTTAATTGCCTAGCTATTTTAGAATTAAATCAACTTTATTTAAGGAATCAAAATCGAGTTTGTGATTATGTTTTGAAAAGAAATAAAGGAAGTAAAGACAAGTTGAAAATCAGAGATAAAAGCGTTCTAGGGTGTTGAGTTCCTTTAATTAATCTCTTATGTAATATTTAGGTTTTCATGGAATCATGCATGAATAATATGTCTAAGTTTAGAAACTATTATCCGGATTATTCTATCTAAAAAGCAACTCTTTCTTATTCAACCTAATTGATTACTAATTTTTTGAAACCAAGTTAAGAAGCATAGCATTAGACATAATTAATAACAACTTTATTTACTAACCTAGCTATTTTCATGAAAGATTAATAAAGATTCAATGCTATAGATCCAATTAAACATATAACCACTCTATCAAATATTTAATCTAACATTCATTGATGATCAATCAATAGAGAATGGAGTACAATAGCATTGAAAAACATATTATTCAACACATCCATGAAAAATACGAAATAATCAACATAAGTTCATAATTAAACTTCCCAACACCAAAAAACTAAGAGTTTAGCCACACATACCCATCAAATACATGTTCTCATATGAATTCTCAAGCATAAAGATAAAGGAAAAGAAAAAAACTTAGGAAAAAAACTCTCGAATTGCTTTCCGATGTTGAACTTCTTCGATCTCCACTTGGTCGACACCTCAGGAACCGAACGGTCTCCCACGAATCTCTAGCACTTTCCTCTCAATTTGGTAGTAATTTCACACTTTTAGGCTCTGATCTTTTCGTCCTTAGGGCTACTGAATACCTCCTAATTTTAGAATTTCCTAAACTTGCAGTCCAAGAACTTTCCAAAAATACAATTTTTTCAAATTTGGAAAGTTAGGGTCGTTGCGCTCCCTCAGAGTGTCGCTATGCATTGGAAAATTTGTTGCAACGTAGCGCTGTGCTCTCAGAGAGTATAGCTACGCTGTACCCAATTCCAGATTTTGAAGCTCTTGAGTCTGGAGCGTAAAGGGGCATCGTAGCTGTGCTCTAGATCTACGCTCCCCTATTTTTAAGGTTTTTAATCTCGTTTCATTTGGTTTAGGTCGGTTTGGTTCTTTTAACTTCTACAACTTATTTTCCTCATTATTACCTTAAATCTACTAGCAAACAACATTAAATCTAATAAAAAAAATCTTTAAAAAGGCAAATAACACATAATTTAGGTGTGTTTCACCACTCCAAACTTAAAGATTTTCTAAGCCCGAGCAAACATAAAACAGAACTGTAGGGAAATTCAAAACAAGTGTGCTAATGATTCAAGCCTTAGAGAATAACATAATAGGAGCTTAAGTAGAAACATCCAAACGTATCTATACTGGTATGAGCATTCAAGGCCAAATTTTGTTATCCCCGTGTGTGTGTGCAAGCATCCTTTAATTCAAAACACAAGAACCCATATTGGGACTTAAGAGAGCTTCTCTAGTTTTTTTTCCTACTCTAGCTCATGCACCAATCATCAAGAATCCATACATTTCAAGAAAGTAATATGTCCACTAAGGTGTTTTAATTATTGACTGGAACGATCATTTTAAACTTGTATTTTTTTACCTAGGGGCACTAGCTTTCATACATTCACTATAGGGACTCGTACTAGTCAATTCCCAGCAAAGGCAACTCTTTTTACCACTATCCATGCTTCTGCCTGCTAATGTATAAATTTCATTGTTGTTAATTTTTTATAAATTAATTTATAAAACTATTTTTTAAAGAAACATCTTTCCGACGACAGAATCTAGAAAATTTGGGAGTATGATTTTCTAGAATTCTTGAGGTAATGAGTCGATTATTTAGAAATTTGATAGCACCATAAAAGTGCTGTATAGCTCCACTTAATTCAGGTTTGTTACTCGGTTTCACGTGTTTAAATAATTATTTTGCAGATTTCGAGAAATTGAGAGGTAGAATCGAGCGCTAGAGCTGAAATGGAGTTAAAGCGGGTAAAAACGGAGCCAGCAGCGACAGCATCACGGCACTGCGATAGAGTGTCGTGAGCTCTGAATTTATTCCACGTGAAATTGGCCCAGAGTTGCAATGCCATGCCAAAATTATAAATACAACTTTTTGCCGCTAGGTTGAGGGATCTGCCGATTCCAACCAACTCCAACTACGATTTCTCATTCTTTTCTTCTTCTCTCTAGTTTGTTTATGTCCGAAACTTTGCCCCATTGATCGGTATGTTGATAATGGGCTAAGGTACTCATTCTAGGTTGGGTTTTAGGAACTTTTCCTTATTTTTTTTATATGTTCTTGAGAATTAGAATTTGGTTATCTATATTTGATTGTTTCAATTATGATTTTAATAATATTTTGACCATACCATCGTACGCTTGTGAATCTTATCAGCACCAGAATTAATTAGATTAGGTTTAAGCAAATACTTAATTCAAGTAATGAAAATTTGACCATCGAGCATATTGAATAGGGAATTTGGTTTTAACCCAAGCTAGACTTTTTAATATTTAATTTCAATCATTTAATTGTTTTATTTTCGTTTATGCAATTTTATAACTCTTGCAACCAAACAATTTCCACGCTTCCCCCCTCGGCTACCTCAGGCTGTGAATGGTTCAATTGAAAAAATCTACGCATTCTATGTGTTTGACCCGGTCTTGCTACTACTACGGTTTTGGTGAGTACGGTATAATTATTTGGTCCAGAATTGGGTGACAAATTTTGCTCAACCAAAGTTTGAGATCGATCTCTAATATATTTTTATTAAAGTTTTAATATGCTATTTTATATTTATTTATTCATTACTATGTTTCTTAAATTATGACTTGCTTGTATAATATTCATATTAAATCTTATTTGATTTCTAATTAAAATTTCTCTAAGTTTTTTAATATTTTCTAAAACTTTTTTTTAAAACTTGTTGCAATCTAGATGTGGATAAAAAGAAAGTGTTATGCGGTGTGTTCCTCGCGTTGAGTTATGAGTAATTAATCTATTCGATGAGGTGAACGCAATTTTTCCTATCCTTAAGCACAATAATAAACTTAGAGGAAGGTCCTGGTGAGTCCGGGGTCGAACATGGAGAAGTTATGTACTAGTGATTAAATCAGCGCTTGATTTCTATGCGATGAATTGTATACAGAGAAATGTTGAGATGAAATTTACTCGAAGTATAAACTAAACTATTAACTACAAGGGCAAGAGAGAGATGCGATGAATGAGAGTGAATGATGATGAATGCCAATGAATTGCAATGTCGGTTCAAGCAGTATGCGATGGAATAGAAATCAGTATATAAAATAGGGTTAAGAAGATTTCCTAGCATTTTCTCAACTAATGCATGAGATGCTTTCTATAGTTTCTTTACTCTCTCAAGCAAGAACTCTTTCCCTAAACCTATCTCTCAACAAATTTAAGCAAAGGATTAAGCAAACATTAAACAATAAAACGTTTACTCATGCATGGTTTTGGAAATACTAGTTCATTCTCCTTAACCCATTAGGAAATTAGCTACTCATGATGGATGAAAAGATACTCATGGATGAATAAGAATGGAAATAACTCATATTCATATCAAGAAATGAAAAATCTTTCAATATCAAATCTTAATACAAAAATGAGCAAGGTAATAGAAATGAAATAGAAATGTCGAGCCGTCGAGACAATTTCTTGATCACTTCATCTTTGAATTGGCTGCTATCCACAAGATTGCTTCAAGGTTGGAGATGAACTTTCACTTTCTAAGAAGAATTCTAAGCTTTCACTTAGAATTCTGTAGAGAAAAGTTTGAGAATCGACAATGGGTTGCTCTCTTTCTCTTGGAAAAGTTGATCTCTTGATCGAACTAATACCTTCTTCATTCTTTGGGTTGGCTATTTATAGGCATAAAAAAGTGAAACTTTGAGCTTCTCACCAATGATTTCGCTGACACCACGCATTTAATTACATGCCTTGCTACATCGACTTTATCGCGTCACAGGTTCCTTGGTTCCTCCGTGAACCTTTCAATTACTTGCCAACTTGCTCTATAGATTTGACATTCACCGCCTATGCTTTTGTCAGTTTATGTCTTTCATCGCATCGCATAGCGTAGTTTGCTATCAAGTTGGGCTTCTTCTCTATTTTCATGCAATCATGGTTACAACATTCTTCTTTAACTCTTCTTTTTCTTCCTTCTTTCCTGCGATGAAACATGAAATTCTCATAATTCCCAACTTTTAAACACTTGTAAATGCATGATCCCAAAAGTATGATTATTTGTTAGAATTCATATCAAAATAATGCATGTTCCTTGTTAATTACGCTAATTGCTTTGAATAAAAAGACGGAATAACTTGTATTTATACAAGGTATCAAAATTATTTAAAAATTTTCTTTAAATTACACTCATTTACGCTCATCCTAGTAATAATATTTGCACTCATGCATTAGCTTTTTCTTCTGATGAGAGTTATACTCCTCAGGAAACTACTTGCAGACTAGGATATTTACAATACCGGCATACCAAGGGGCAAAGTCATCAATTTTCAGTACTACTTCATCAGGGAAGCATGCACTCACTTCTGGCTGCCTTTGATCAACCTCTCTGTTCTCCAGTCACGACAAGTGGTTAGCTACACTATTCTCTGATCCTTTTCTGTCAATGATTTCAGCATCAAATTCTTGTAGCAGTAAAATCCATCAAATTAGACGCGGCTTGGCATGTTTCTTGGTCATCAAATATTTAATGGCAGAGTGATCTGTATGAATGATAACCTTGGAACCTAGCAAATATGCCATGAATTTCTCTATCACAAATATTACGGCTAGTAATTCCTTCTCTGTGGTTAAATAATTCTCTTGCGCTTCATTGAGAGTTTTACTGGCGTAGGCGATGGGGTGTAGAATTTTGTCTTTGCGCTGAACTAAGGTTGCGCCTATCGCATAGTCGCTCGCATCACACATTAATTCAAAAAGTTGTGTCCAATTTGACGCGACTAGGATAGGCGCTAATATCAATGTCTGTTTTGGGGTTTCAAAGGCGTGCAAACATTCATTGTCAAAGCGAAACTCTCTGTTCAATTCAAGCAAAGCACTTAGAGGTCGTGCAATTTTTTAGAAGTCCTTGACAAATCTTCTATAGAAACCTGCATGACCAAGGAAGTTGCTTAAAGTTTTAATGTTTGTTGGTGGGGGGAAGTTTTTCAATGACTTCAATTTTTGCTTTGTTTACTTCCAAGTCGTCTTTGGATACCTTGTGCCCAAGAACAATTCCTTCTGTTACCACAAAGTGGCACTTTTTCCAATTGAGAACTAAATTGGTATCCTTATATCTTTTCAACACTGATTCCAAATTGACTAGGCAGGTGTCGAATGAATTTTCAAATACTAAAATAGTCATCCATGAATATCTCGACCGACTACTCTAGAAAATCAGAGAAGATTGCCATCATGCACCTTTGGAAGGTGTCTGGCGCATTGCACAATCCTGCGTCTAACGCAAAAGTTCCGTAAGGGCATGTGAATGTAGTCTTCTTTTGATCCTCTGGCGCTATCATAATTTGATTGTAGCCAGAATAGTCATCCAAGAAGCAAAAGAACTTATTTCTTGCTAATCAATCCAACATTTTATCAATAACCGATAGAGGAAAATGATCCTTCTTTGTTGTGACGCTGAGCTTTCACTAGTCCATGCATATCCTCCATCCCGAATGGAATGAGCTCGTTGTTCTTGTTTGGGACTACAGTTATCCCACCCTTTTGGGGATGCATTGTACAGGGTTCACCCATTTGCTGTCAGAGATTGGGTAATTGACACCTGCGTCCAACCACATGATTATTTCCTTCTTTACGACTTCCTTCATCGTCGGGTTAAGCCTGTGCTGATGCTCAATTGATCCATCTTTTCCTTCTTCAAGACGAATTTTATACATACAATAGGAGAGACTTATTCCCCTAATATCAGCTAGAGTCCCCCCTATCACTTTGATGTATTTCTTTAGAACTTTCAACAGGGCTAACTCATTTTCTGGCGTTAGTGAAATAGATATAATAATCGGTAAAGTATTTTCATTGCCAAAGTAGGCGTATTTCAAGTGTGCTAGAAGCTCCTTCAGTTCCAGCACAGGAGGTAGTTCCAGCGAAGGCCTGTTTTTGCATTATCGGCCTTCTAATTCCAACGACTCAAAGTTTTTCTAGATCAATGCACAACATTGTTCAGTTGGTTGTGCGTCCAACTCATTAATTTCCTCTTCATCGCATTCATCATTATCCAGGAAAGATCCATAATCCCGACTTTCATGAAGATCGATTATCTGACATTCTTCATGTTCATCTGGGTATTCCAACGTTTTAGAAACATTGAACTTGATTTCCTGTCCATTGACCTTCATAGTAATTTCTCCTTTCCTCACATTAATGGAAGCTTGTCCAGTAGATAAAAATGGTCTTCCCAAGATAATTGGCACATCCTTGTCGGCTTTATAATCCAGGATTATGAAATTTGCAGGCAAGATGAACTTATCGACCTTGAACAGCACATCTTCGATCTTCCCTTTTGGTCGCATAGTTAAGTGATTAGCTAACTGTAGAGTGACAATTGTAGGCTGAGACTTCATTCCCAACTTCTTGAAGATTGATAAAGAAATCAAATTTATACTTGCGCCTAAATCGCATAGGGTTTGCCCTATTTTAACGCCTCCACTTGAACATGATATTGTGAAGCTCCCTAGATCCTTCATTTTGACAGGCATGCATTCTTGGAGCAGGGTGCTGCATTCTTGTGGCAACGCCACAGTTTCGGATGTACTTGTGCTTATGTTTTTAGCAAGCACATCCTTCAAGAACTTCACGTAGGACGACATTTGCTCCAACGCTTCTAATAAAGGGATGTTGATGTGCAATTATTGCAAAACATCCAAAAAGCTTTGGAGATGGAGCTTGTCCTTTTTCTTCTTCAAGCGATGAGGATATGGTGGTTGGATTTCTTATAGCTTTAAAGTCGACGCCTCCTCTGAAGATTTTCTGCGTTGATTGCATTCTTCTGGCGTTGAATCTGATGTTTCAGTATCTAAAGTTGGTTGAGTTGGTGGTGGTTGGTCAATGGTGAGTTGAATTGGGTCTGATGGTTTGTTGGTCGTGTTCGTTTTTCTCTGTATTCTAACGGCTTTCCACTATGCAGTGTCACCGCTTGACACTACTCTTTCTCTGAACTTTCTGTATGTTTAGGAGCCTCGGTATTTCTGGGTAACGTACTTTGCTGTCTGCTTTTTATTTCTCCAGCTAATTGACCCAACTATAGATCCAGGTTCCTGATGGACGATGCTTGGCTTTGCATCATGACGTTGTTCTTTTGCATGTACTGTTTGAACATGTCTTCTAATGATGATGTGGAGTTAGAAGGTTGTTGGGATTGTTGTGGTTGCTGGTTCTTTTGTTGGTAGAACTCAGGTGGCCCTCTTTGGTTGGCTTGTTGATTATTAGACTGTTCTCCATTTTGTTAGTTTCCTCCCCATGACAAATTTGGATGGTTTCTCCACTATATTAGAGTAATGCCATGGTTTGTAACAAGTTCGTCATCGCAGTCATTTGGCTCTGAAGCAAAGCTATAGTGTCTCCATTAGTGCTGCTTCTCCTGCAAGTTGAGCGGGAGCTATATCCATTATCCTCCCACTTTTCGTGATTCTGGGCTATTCGATCCAAGATCTCCTTGGCTTCAGTATATGTTCTTCCAAGCAATTCTCTTGTTGCCGCAGTGTTGGCTTGGGTCTGTGATGCCTAATTAAACCCATCATAGAATGTTTCCATCTGAACGCATTCTGGGAAGCCATTTTGTGGACAATTTTGTATTAGGCGTTTAAACCTTGTCCACGCATCACTGAGGGTTTCTCTCTCCTTTTGTTGGAAGTTCGCGATTTCCCTTCTCCTCCTCGCGTTTTCTGTGGGTGGAAAGTGTTTCCTCATGAATTTCTCAATCATCTGTTCTCACATAGTGATCTCACCTGGTTCCAGTGAGTACGCCCATTTTCTAGCGCCATCTATTAATGAGAAGGGAAATAAAGTCAATCTAGTTACTTCTCAGTCGTCTTGGGGATAAAAAAGGAATTCAAATCTCGATGAAGCTTTCCGGGTGAGCGTGTGGATCCTCGCTAAGTATGCCTCCAAATTGCCCTGCAGTTTGGAGCATCTGAAGCATCACATGTTTCATTTCAAAATGTGCTTCCTAGAATGTTAGGTGCATAATTCCAGGAGAAAAGTTATACAAGCTTGGCAAAGCATAATCTCAAATTAACATGTTTCTGTCATAGGCCAAAAGAAGGGGGTTTGCGTATGCCAATGCATTGTTAGCGTTTCCAGTTGCGTTAGCATTGTTCGCCGCATTATTTGCGATAGCAGCTGGATTTACTGGTTGATCCACCATTGTTTTCTCTTTGTTTATGCGTCTCTATTGTTGATTTTCCTTGATTCGTCTCTTAAAAGTCCTCTCAATTTCGGGGTCAAGTGGGAGCTTAGTTTTGTTGCATCTGACCATGCATTGTTTTTCACCGCTCTCAGCTAAACATGCAATACGCCCTGAATTGAGTACCTGCAATAAAAATCAATCACAAATTTAAAACACAAGTTGCAAATAAAAGTCCCCAGCAACGGTGACTTTATGTACTAGTGATTAAATTTGCGCTTGATTTCTATGCGATGAATTGTATACACAGAAATGTTGAGATGAAATTATTAATTACAAGGGCAAGAGAGAGATGTGATGAATGGGAGTGAATAATGATGAATGTCAATGAATTGCAATCTTGGGTCAAGCCGTAAGCGATGGAATAGAAATCAGTATATAAAATAGGGTTAAAAAGATTTCCTAGTATTTTCTAGACTAATGCATGAGATGCATTCATCAACTTCTAAGGTTAAAAATTGCCCCTCGACCTTTGAACCGCATTTTGTCAACTCTCTCAGACGTATAAGATGGTTGATTCAAATGAAGATCTTACTTTATTTCTAAAGCAATACTTCTTTTTGCTTAATGCTTTCTATGGTTTCTTTACTCTCTCAAGCAAGAACTCTTTCCCTAAACCTGTCTCTCAACATATTTAAGCAAAAGATTAAGCAAACATTAAACAATAAAACATTTACTCATGCATAGTTTTGAAAACATTAGTTCATTCTCCTTAGCCCATTAGGAAATTAGTTACTCATGATGGATGAAAAGATACTCATGGATGAATAAGAATGGAAATAACTCATATATTGATATTAAGAAATGAAAAATCTTTCAATATCAAATCTTAATACAAAAATGAGCAAGGTAATAGAAATGTCGAGTTGTCGAGACAATTTCTTGATCCCTTCGGCTTTGAATTGGCTGCTATCCACAAGATTGCTTCAAGGTTGGAGATGAACCCTCACTTTTCTAAGACACTTAGAATTCTGTAGAGAAAAGCTTGAGGATTGACAATGGCATTGCTCTCTCTCTTGGGAAAGTTTATCTCTCAATCGGAGCAACTCCTTCATTCTTTGGGCTGGTTATTTATAGGCATAAAAAAGTGAAGCTTTGAGTTTATCTCCAATGATTTTGCTGACACCACGCATTTAATTCCATACCCTGCTGCGCCGACTGCATCGCGTCATAGGTTCATTGGTTCCTCCGTGAACCTTTCAAATCAGCTACCAACTTGCTTTGTAGATTTGACATTCACCACCTATGCGTTTGTGAGTTTCTGTCTTTCATCGCATCGCATAGTGTAGTTTGCTACTAAGTTTAGCGCCTTCTCTGTTGCAACATTCTTCTTTAACTCTTCTTTTCTTCATTCTTTCCTGCGATGAAACAAGAAATTCTCATAATTCCCAGCTTTTAAACACTTGTAAATGCATGATCGCAAAGTATGATTATTTGCTAGAATTCATATCAAAATAATGCATGTTCCTTGTGAATTTCCTAATTGTTTTGAATAAAAAGGCAGAATAACTTGCATTTCTACAAGTTATCAAAATCATTTAAAAAATTTCTTTAAATTACACTCATGTGTGCTTTTTGAACATTTAAAAACTAATGTATCGTTTTAAAAGGTTTCCTAGTCAATTTTTCTAATAACTTGGTTTTTAAGACCTTAAAAAATTCCTACGACGAAATCTAGAAGATTCAGGAGTCTGATTTTCTAGAATTCTTGAGGTGAGGGATCACGTCTTTGGGAGTTCGAGATTTGATTCCAAGAAAAAATGAATTTAATTAATATTTAAAAAAAAAAGACTTTATTTGTTAAAAGGCTATACCCTCTGACAGATTTGAGAAATTCTAATATTTGCTCAATTTTTTGAGGTGAGGAATTTTTCATTAATTCTAGCATAACCTAATTAATGAAATTTGTTCCACTTATCATATAGGATCATGACTCCAAATACTAGAGAAATGAGGGGTAAAATAAGACATTTGTTTTTTAAAAAAAAATTCAAAGAAATTTCTTTCAAGAATATTTACAATTCGAGATTTAAAAATCTGGCCACCATTTTCTAAACGATGTTGTGAGGTGCTAACACCTTCCATATACACAAATGACTTCCAAACTCACATCTAGATTTCGCAACCATTTTTTGTTAATTTCTTTTAAATTATGTTTATTTCAGTGTCCAATCACAACATGAAAAAGATTGGAGACTTCTTTTTATTTTATTTTAAAATAAACTCTTTTCGAGAACGTCAGCCGCTCTGCTTCGTCTTGGGCACATGGCAACAATGTTCATTCAAGGATCAATGGTAGCTAAATTATAAGACGATGTAATTAAAGGGTAAAATAGACTTTTTCATCCAATTGTAATTACTAACAATTTGCCTTGCATGTAGTTGTTATATTCATTAACAAAATTTGTCCTACGATACATGAGAGTGTAACTCTAGATTTATAGTAAGTGATCTAGAGTACTCAATGAATGAAAATTAATTGAATAAAGAATTTACTTAATTAATTTTGTGTCATTAGAGCTTATAATCGGTATCCTTGCTAGTTCATAGCAACACTAAACACTAAATGATAAATTTAGTTAAAAGAAATCAATAAAATGTTCAAATCGATATTTAATATATTTGATGTATTAAATATAAATGAGAAAAATAAATTAGAATTTGAAATGTTTAAACTAATATTTGATATATAATATTATATTAAACATAAAAGATATTAATTGGGATTCATATACATAATACATGAAATATTTCTTGTAGTGGAATCATGTGAGTTTATTGATGGTTTATATGCAAAGAGAACATATACATATGATAGTTTTTGAAATATTATTAGTGAATAGGTTCAAATTGTCCTCTCAACAAATTATTTCTTTATAAGAAAAGAATTGTTAGTTAATTAAAAATAAAAGACAACTTTAAACTTATGTTTTTTTTTTTTCTTTTTTATATTTGTAGTGTACATGGATGATTTAGATATTTTTTTATCATTTAATAATATCATCTGTTGAACAAATGGATTTATCAAAAAGTACCCTATTTTCCTTTCAAAAAAGAAAGTGCCCTATTTTTAAAACTACTATTAAACATATATAACAACATTTAGAGAAAAAAATAAACAAATTGACAAATAGATATATAACAACCAAGGTTTAAAATATCGATGTAGATGAAAATATCGAAGTCTTAATTTTACGGAAATTTTGATAAAAATATCGATAAAATATCAATTTCGATGGATATTTCTGAAAAATTATAAAAACAAAAAATAAAAAAAATAAATTTAAATTAGTAAATAAATTTTTAGAAAATTTAAAATGTCAAATTATGTACAAAAATGACAAAAAATAGTGATAGGCATTGATAGACGTCTATCATAACTATCTAAAAATTTTGCTATAATTGTGTAAATAATTTCCCTTATTTTTCTATTTTTCAAAATTTCCGTAAACTTTTTATTCTTTTCAAAAAAATAAACATGTCTATTATTTATATTATATTTATATTAGTGGTATTTTGATGCTTATTTTTTTTGTATTTTGTGGATTTTTCTACGATATAATAAAAATATCGATTCACCTCTCGTATCGATATCAAATCCATGAAAACGTGGAAATATCAATGGAAATATCGATATATCGAAGAAAATTTAATACTATGGTAACCACAACATTTTCATTAATTTTATCAAAGAAAAAAAACACATTTCAGTAATAAAGTTGAGGCATGGACTACATAGAATAATAAGACGTCAATGCATAGTGACCTAAGATAAACCTCTTTAAGTTTATAGGAACAAAATATTATGGATACTCAAATTTTATGAATTAAATTTATAATTTAAACTAACCATCGACTCAAGTGTCACAATCTTCACCTTAAACTTGAATGAGTTTGCAATTTTTATAATTTGGAATTTTCACTTTGAAAAAATATCGATGTAATATTTTTATATGCATTACGTGAATTTAAAAACATGTGTTTAGGGCAAAATTAATGAATCTCAACCAAAATAATAATGTTGGAGCTTAATTAATTATTGTTCAACTTTATGAGTTTTGAATCGTAATTTATTCAATGATCGACCTTATGCACTTATGGGGCTATCAATTTTGTGCAAAACTTGAGTTTTCTTTTCTTTTCTTTTTTTTCACATAGTAAGTTTTAAAAGATTCTCACTTTATTTTTGCTAAAATTAGTTGATGTACCTAGCAAAAATTTAAGATTCGATAAAAATTAATGCAACAAAGTTTATAAGGGTTTGTTTGAATTACATTTTCAAGTATTTAATTTAAAAAATAAATTATTTTAGAAAAAAATTAGAGTGTTTGAAAATCACTCAAAATAGTTTTTAAAATATATTTTAAACCGTTTTTGTCCAAAAAGTTTAAATAAAAATATTTTGTTTTCTATAGTCAATACAAACAGACCTTAAATCTGATTTGATGTAACTAAAAGTTTATGGATTAAAATTGATGCAACCTATTAAGATGGAGGATAAAATTGATTAGTTCTCTTTAAAACTAAAATAGTAAATCTCCAATGGTTGAAATAATAGTTTTAAGTTTGATTTCATGGCTAACTTAAATTTGCCTTCTCTATTCTCTCACCAACAAGCTTTTACACAGACGAATTCATGTTTTTATTCACACATTTAAATTTAAGGGATAATTACATTTTTAGTCCTTGAATCTTGAAGAATATATGGATGGTCTTTAATTTTTAAAATATATCTTTTTAGTTTTCAAGTTTTTAAGAATATGTACATTTTACTTTTTCGTCTATAAGCTTTTAAAAATAGGTTTAAAAGGAAATGTAGTATTTTTTTTATTATTACTTTAAATTAGAAAGTAATTTTTTTTTAAAAAAAATATCTCTTATGTATAAAATTAATTTTTAAACTTATTCTTCCAATAAAAAATGTCATATAATTATTTAAAATACTAAAAAATTACTTTGGAGACCTTTTAAACTTAGAGAAATTTTCATAAATAAAAAAATGTCAAACTATTTACAAAAAATAGCAAAAAAATCACTGATAGACATTGATAGACTTCTATCAGCATCTATCAGTGATAGATTTCTATCATTTCTATCACCGATAGACCCTGATAGACTTCTATCATCATCTATCAAACTATCTAAAAATTTTGCTATTTTATGTAAATAGTTTCCTTTATTTTTCTATTTTTAAAAGTCCCCTTAAACTTATTCTTAAAATTAATTCAAGGATTAAAAGGTTACATTATAAAAACTTGGGGATCAAATCCACTTATTCTTAAATTTTTGGGAACTAAAACAGTATGCATTAAAAGTTCAGGAACCAAATGCACTTATTCTTCAAAATTCAACAACTATAAATAGTTTTCTCTAAATTTAATTAAAGAAAACAACAAATTGTTTAAATGAAAAGAAAAAATATATTTTTTCCTTTTAAATTTTAGTTGAGATTAAAAAGAAAAAGAAAAACATTGTCCCCTAATGAAATACTTAAATTTTATCAACTTTTGTTTTGTTGGGTACTTTTGAATGAAAAGAAATAAAAGAAAAAAAAGAGAAGAAAAAAAAAAGAAAGAAAAAAATGGGGAGGAAGTGGAAAATACAAGGGAGAGAGATATCATGTCCCATAGCATTGATTATGTATTGTGTGAGAAAAGGATTCCAAAGCCAAAAGCAAATTATGTTTGAGTTGACAGAAGTGGAATTATAATCACCACCAAATGCTCACCATCCCTTCAACGTATATGATCTAAAAGTGCTTCCACCTAGCACACAATCCAATGGTATTATGTTTCGGATTTAAACATCTAACTTCTAAAATAATGAAATATCAGTATTTTTAAATAGTTGAACGATGCTAATATTAACTTATCGTTTTAGCTAGAAAACGGATTGTTTTGCACAATAATTTATGTATAGTTCAATAACCTCTTCAGTTACATACACTAGTTCAAAAATTAAACTAAGGTTTAGTTTAGAATTATTGTAACTTTTAAAATAATTAATAATAGCTACGTTAAAAAAAATAGTTGTGAAATGAAGTAAGTAAAGACCTATTTAGTAGGCAATTCGAATTATGTTTTATGTTTTTCGATTCATTGAATTCAGTGAATATAAGTTTGGCCATTAGTTTGGATCCTATTTTTGAAAAAAAAAAATTAAATTTTGTGATTCAGTGTAAATTGTCAAAACAATATTTTTTATGTTTTCATTATGTTTATATTTTGAAAGTTTAAAATGCAGAATTATATTAAAAAAAAATCAAGACATTAACCAACGTAATATTCATGTAACTCAATTGTTTTGGTTAAATTAAAATATACATTATATAATATATTATAAAATTATATGATATTATAAAATAATAGCTATATAAACGTTTTAATACAAACAAGTTTTTCATAAATTAATTAATAACAGTTTATATTCAACTTAATACTTAGTGAGTAACTATAATTAGTTTTATGGTTTAAAAATATATTATTACAATTGTTTAAATTTGAGTTTAATTCAATAAACCTACCACCAAACACATATCTGAAAACATGAAATATCACTCTGTTTTCATTTAATCTCTTGTTTTCAAATTTCTATTTTCAGATTGTATACCAAACAGACTCCAAGCATTTAGTCAATTTCAAACTTAAATGTTAAATAGTATTATAGAATAGGGATAAAATTATAAATGTAATAGTTAGTTAGAAAATGTATGAAATTTTTTAAGAAGTTGATCTCAAAAGCTACTCTACATAAATTTTAGAAACCAACAAAGTTAAAAAAATGGTTTGTAATAGTACTTTAAAGTATTAAAACATCAATCTCAAAGGTATACTAAGTATCTGTTTAGATTGACTTTTTAAATATTTAAATAAATATTTATAAGTAAAAAAAATATATTTATAAATAATTAAAAAATCGATCAAAACGAGTCTTAAATAAACATAGAAATGATTTGGATAGAGATGTATTAAAATGCACTCTATTATACCCTAGCATTGCTATTGAATTTACTTTATTCTATTATTAAAGTTTTCTCCTTTATTATCTCTGCCTCAACTTTTATTATGCTAATTATTCTCCCTTTTTGTGATTGTCTCCCTTCTTCTTGACATAGAAGTGAATTTTCGAAATTCAAGTTTTTTTTTTTTTTTTTTTAATCTTTCTAATTCAAATTACAAGGGATGAAAATAAAATTCAATCTTTAGAACAGTAAAAAAATGTCATAATCACCAAATTATGCTTGAATTTGCTCTGAAATCTAAGTTTATATAACTAGGACAGATGAAATTTACCTTTATCCTCTAATTTTAAGAGATAAGTTAATTTGAGCCAAACACTCCTTAAATCATTGAAATTTTGTGTTATATATAGTTAAAAGAAATAACCATGTTTTATTCGTGTATTTACAGTTAAATTATCGTGATAATTTTTAAGAGGATATGTTTTGTATTATCTCACTCCTTGCTATTTTTTTTTCAGATATGTTTTGTATTCTCTCACCACTCATTGAAGAGAGTGAAGACTACTTCCTATTTATACTCTCACATATTTGTATATTTACACTCGAACCATCTTAAATAATCGAAAAAAAGGATTAAATTATTGAATTTGATATTGATATCAAGATTTCAATTTTACGTAAATATCAATAAAATATTGATGTCAACAAATATATTTTAGTAAGTCAAAAAATTCATAGAAATTATTTTGATTAATAATTAAGTTATTTTTACTTCTAAACTAAGTTACTGATATTGTTATTAGTTTTTCTATTCATATTGGACTAAATAAATGACATTAATTTTTCAAAATGAGTATAGTTCAATTGGTATAATACTTGTACTATCAACATTAAAGTCAGAAGTTTTATTCTTTCAACCTCTCTACCGTTAAAAAAAAAGATAACATTTTTTATGAACCTTTATAAATATATATATATATATATATATATATATATATATATATATATATATCAATAGATTTTTTAATGAATAGATTTTTTTCAATTATATCCCAAGTATATACAAATATACAAGTCCTATAAGCCATCACTGGCAAAATTATCAACATTCAATTAAAAAAAAATCTTAAAAAAGGGGATTGACTTTTAAATTCTAAAATACTTGTTTAAAAATGAAAATCATGAGTAATTTTTTAAATGGCAAAACTGTTAGAAATATTTACAAATATAGCAAAATGTCACTATCTATCTGTGATAGACAGTGATAGATGATACTAGTCTCTCAGTATTTCTCAGTGCCTATCAATGATTGACAATGACATTTTGCTATACTTATAATTATTTTAGCTCAGCTTGCTATATTTGAAAATAACTTATATAGAATCTAATATCACAAGTCTTAGAATATAAAAAGGAAATACTTATTAAAAAATGGAAATAATAATCTAGAATCCAATACCATATAAGTCTTGAAATGAAGAAAGAAAATTGTGTTTAACAATCCCAATCTCTAACTCGTCAATGACAACAAGTTTCACATAGAGTACAATGTAAAATGGAGCTTCGAATATATCGATGTTGTGTCGCGGAATGCTACTGCCTTGAAAATAAAATGTGGCACGAACCATGGTGCTAAATCGTTTCTTGCTGATTGCTTCCTAAGGTTAGCACAACACCCTTCTCAAACATGCACTTGTCGGAGAAGGATTGGAATCAATAGGAAATTATGCTCAAATTCAAAGAAAAGAAAAATATAAAATTCCCTTTTTACCAACATGTTTTTCGATCTTTAAATAATAATAATAAAAAAAATTCAGATCTAAATTAAATATAAAAAAGCTTTTTAGATCTAAATTAAATACATAAAATATTTCAAGACTAAATTAAATGAAGAAATACATTTTTCAAGTCTTGGAGATTAAACACTTGTAAATTTTTGAATGTGGGATAAAAACAAGAAAACTACTTTTATGACAAGTCATTCCAACAATTGACTAATCATTCCCAACAATCCCCCACGAATGACTAGCAATTAAAAAAATTTATCCGAGCAAATAAGGGAGAATAAACTTAAACATCAATATCTTTCAATTTGAATTGATGCGTAGTGAAGTAGGGGAACAACTTTATTAAAGATAGTGAGTTACCTCTTGAACTTTTAATAACTAAGGTTGAGACGCCCACAACACATTTTACTCCTTAAGTTTTCTTTGATTCTATGATACAATGTGTGCTATGTAAGGTCATACACATAAACCTCGGGTCACTGTGAAAGATCTAGAAAAAGACTCTTAAACTTTTTCATAGAAGGCGGCTACACCTTCACAACCACGTTAATTGCTTTATCTAAGTCTCCAGTAACAAACTACTCAAAAATTGAACTATGAAAACTTCACATCCAATCCATACCAGGATCAACTTCATCAAGTCTGTTAAAGACAAACCACTCAAAACTTAGCTATGAAGATTTTACAATTATCCATCAAATCCATACTAGGACCACCCAACGAAAGGGCTATGGAGTTTTTAAAGGTTTTAGTTTTATCCATCAAGTCTGTACTTGGACCACGCAAATAAAGGGCTATGGACCATCAAGTCTATTGCAATAGAGCACCCAAATAAAGGAATATAGACTATTAAGTCTATCACAATAGACCACCCAAATAAAGGGCTATGGACCACTACAATGGTTTGAGTCTCATACTTGTTGAAAATTCTACAATTACTCTCCTTGTTAGGCCTTTAGTGAGAGGATCTACTAAATTCCTCTCAGACTTTACATACTCCAAGGAGATAATCCCCTCTTTTAATAGTTGTTTCACAACTCCATATCTTAGGCGTATATGCCTCTTTTTGCCATTTGTTTTTGGCAAAACTTAAGGCAGCTTGTGAATCACAGTGCATTGAAACTGGTACAGATGTCTCCCACAATGTTACATCTTCCAATAGGCTTCTAGGCCACTCAACTTCTTACCCTGCTTATTCTAGAGCAATAGATTCATACTCCATAGTGAACTTTGCTATATAAATTTGTTTTGCTAGTTTTCATGAAATAGCTCATCTACCCAATAAGAACACATATCTATTAGTAAAAGCTTACTACGTCGTTCTATGTTACCCAGTTTGCATACACTACACTTCTAATATGGCAGAAAAACATTAAAATGCAAACAATAATCTATTGTACCCTTAAGATACCTTAATAGATGACGAAGGGGCAATCAAATTATCTTTATCAGGATTATATGTATATCTACTCAATCTTCTCACTATATATGCAATAACAGGTCTAATATAGTTCATAAAAAACATAACACTTCCTATAATTTTTGTCTATTGAGATCGAGAAACACTATCTTCTTTATTTTTCTTAAGACTCATACTAGGATCATAAGGTGTTCTTGCAGGAGCATCATCACAGCAATCAAATCTCTTTAGCATTTTTTAATGTGTGATTGATATAAAGAAAATCACCAAGTCTTACATTACCGTCATCTAAATCTTTCATTTCAAATTGTGAGGACAGAAATAACTTAGTATTATTTCTTACATCTATGTTTGTATCAAATATTAGTATATCATCAACATACAAATAGATAATCACACAATCAGCTTCAAACAACTTTGAGTAAACACATGTATCATAACAATTTACTTTAAAAATATTACTAAAGTGTTGTTAAATTTTTCATACCATCGTTTAGGAGTTTGTTTAAGACCGCATAGAGATTTTGTGAGTTTACATACCTTCATATGATGTCACATATAGATTTCTTCTTCCAAGTCACTATTGAGGAATGTTATCTTTACATCCATCTGATGTATTAGATGTACATCCATCTAATGTATTAGATGGTCCGTATTGCTACAAATGCTATCAAGACTCTATAGTAGCTATTTTAGTCATATGATAGTATGTGTCAAAATATTCGATTTTTTATTTACATACACCTCACAACCACTAGTCCATATTTAAAAATTGCTAAATGAACCATTTGGTCTAATTTTCTTCTTGAATATCCATTTTCACCTAATTGGTTTATTTCAATATGTCTCTTCCTAAGCTACTAAATAGCTAATCAACATTTTCTCTTTTCATGGTTCTGGACACACTCAATAAAACATTGAAATTATATATACATATACCTATGTACCCATGATCATCCTATTATCTGAATAATGTGGGACTTTGATCGCATTCCCAAGAATCCTCCCCTCGAACAAAGGACCAATTGAGCCTCCCCTAAAGTAGCCATCCATCCCTCTAACTTTTATCTAGGCTAACTCCTTTTCACCAAAGCATACCGCGCCTATCCGATAGAGTTCAACCATGGATCATACCATGACTACTTTCGACATTCCACTACATCTTTGTTCGACACCTGAGGATTATATCAAAATAGCTAAACTAGGGACACGACTCTAATACTACTTAATTATTAGGGACAACAACGACTTCTACTGTACTATCGAATATATATTGAATATCATGCTCAAATATAGCAATGGAATAAAATTGTTAAATTTTCATACCACGTATAAAAATTTGAAATGTCGTTGAGCTTAAAAATTATAGGCACGACAACCTATATAAAGTTCATTAAATAAAATAGTAAGAGAAAGCTCAACAATTTAAGTTATATTCGTGTAACAAATTACCAACCAAAATATATTCAATAGATTTGAAAATTGAATTTATTTCTATCATGATTTGAATCACATCAAGAAAATGTGTGTTATCATCATCCAAATTGGCCGTAGTTTGAAATTTAAAAATGGGAGGCATTTGTGGAACAAACCATCAAAATATCTACTCAAAAGTTATTATATTTCATGATCAACAACCACAAGGCCCACTATACAAACTATCTATCACATGCACATATGACAAATCAACATAAATCAATTGGCCAAAATTTCTCAAATCATGCCAACATTATTCAAATTTACAGTAATTTGAAAAAGAAAAAAAAATGGAAGCATTTGTGGAATAAACTATAAAAACCAGAAGAGAAATTCAAAAGCACATATGACCATTTGTTTGCGTCATTATTTCTTTAATTAATTCTATCCGATATCTACTTTCTATTTTTGTTAATTTTACTTTCCAATTTTAAATGAAAATCTTTCCAAATTTTAGATCAACTCTCAGCAATTTCAAAATTAGAGAATTAAAATATAATTTCAAAATTAGAGAATTAAAATATAATCCCTATTAAAATTTCTTCCCATCGACGTAAATGAAGCTACCATGATTAAAATTAAAATAAAATATTTCATAAAAAAAAAAAAGATGGAAAGATGAAATTAAATGAAATAAATACCGAGCAATCTCAACCAACAGAAATTCCACTCTGCAAAGTTGATTCACGACCGCAAGATTTCCCTTTCTCACAAGATTTTCAATCTGCTTTTAGCTTTCCCATTCTCTAGGTCCATTTCCACATCCTTCATTGTAAAGAAGAGAGAAAGAAGGAACTTAAATTGGATTTTTTTTGTAACTTTTTAAGAAGAAGAAGAAGAAGACCATGGCTGCTCTGCAACTCTAAGGCTATCCCCAAAAAAAAAAAAATTCTTTTTTTATCCATCTTTAATATGCCAGCAACACTGTGATCATCCTCCTTTGGTGAGTGTCAGTTCTATGTTCGCCAAAGATGGTGCCAATGCAGGGAAGAAATTTGTCTCTCTTCTCTCTTCTCTTGGTGAAAAAAGATTGAAAAAAAAGGTTTTTAAAACAAAAAGAAAAAAATTGAGTTTTTAGAAATGTGAGAATCCCACATTGCTTAGTTTAGCATTGAGATCTCACTTTATTTACCTTTTGGAAAGGGTGAGAAAATAGGCAATGGTGGGATTTGTGCCTTCTCTACACGCGTGTGCCGCCGTTCGTCCGATTCTAGTGCGAGTTTCGATCGAGACAGTATTCATCCCGCGCTTTCAATGCAATCATTTGCTTTCAACTTGTAAAATGACAGATCAATGTTGTGTCATGGGCGGTTGTGCACCCTTCATAGAAGGCGTTTCTTGCCGATTGCTCCCAAAGGTTAACACAATATTCTTATTAGACGTTAACACAATATTCTTATTAGACGTGCACCCTTCATAGAAGGATTAGAAGGATTGGAATCAATAGGAAAATATGCTCAAAACATTTCAAGACTAAATTAAATGAAGAAATACATATTACTTTTATGACAAGTCAATTTAACCTACAATATAAGAGAATCCTAAAGGATTGTGTGAGAAGAACCCAAACTAAACTAGTTCGATGGGAAGATAGAAGATTTTGAAATCGTTTCATTCATTGTTGGTAGGTATACACTTTATATTGAATCCTTTTCTTGATAAATTCAACATGCAACTTAATTAGTTGTTAAATAATATAATATTAAATTAGTTTAAGCTTTTGAGTCAATCGGTGATTTAAAATGGTATCAGAGCAGGTGGTCTAGGATGTACTGTGTTCTTTCCTGCAGTATTATTTCCTTCTCAATTAATATCGATTTCCACTTGTTGAGTCTTCTATTAAATTTAAGGAATTTACCTCCGAGAGGGAGTGTTAGATGATATAAAAGTTGCTTTTGGTCAATCAGTGATTTAAAATTCATTTCAATTTTCTAATGTTAATTGTTTAACAATCACAAATTAAAACTTTAGGGTATATAGACGCGTACTTCATGTGCTACAATTATCGATGTGTAGTTATAGTTGTAACTACAAATATATACAAACACCAGAAGTTATTAAAGACACCATTTTTATCAATTTTCATTTAAAAACTATTACTCCTAATCTTAAAGGCTATTTTTCACAAGCGTCTATGCACATTTTTGTTGTCGATGTGTAGTTACCGTTGTAACTACAAATATAATATGAACATTACAAATTGTCCAAGACATTATTATTATAAGTTTGTTCCTTAGAAAATTACTACATTCGATCTTAGAGACTGTCTTTTTCACAAGCCCTCTATGTTAGTTCTAGTTGTAACTACGAATATATACAAACACTTTAGCGATGTTTGGGGAAGGAGTGAAATTTTTAGTTTGGAGATTTGTTTAGTCGTGGGGCTCACATGATAAAAAATTAATAACTAATGGAATTGGTATCTTTTAATAGTGGGGCCACAAACTCCTTTGGAATCCAAAATGCTCTCAAAGTTGTTCATGTCACTATTAAAACCTTAAGGTAATTGTGATGAGTAACAATTTTAGGGATAACCAAGTAAACTTTTCTATATTTCAAAAATATTATTTTTCACGAGCCTTTTATGCACATTTCAGTATGAAAAGAAGATATAAGAAGACTAGAATATTTTTTTTAGGAGGTAGAAGAATTTAAACCATAAAAACCTTTTAGTCCTCAGCACATACACATGTCAGTTGAGCTAAACTCTTATTATTTATCAAGAGGGGAAGTTATCACATTACTTTTTTTTTTTAATCATTTTGTTTATTTAAAAACTACCACTTCCAATTCGAGATACTGTTTTTCAGAGGTCTCTATGCACATTTTAGCCATTTATTAAAAAAATGAAGCTAGAAAATTAGTTTGAATGATTATTAAATTTAAATTAATGTTTTATTACCATTTCATATTATTTGTTATCTTTGGTTTTTAAACCACCTCTCTCTTCTTTAATACACTCCATTTTTAGGCGTTTGGGTTGAGTTAAAAGTGGAAGATATACGGAAATTTTGTCCAAGTTCAATTTGAAATTTTAGTTAAAAAAGAGAAATTAAATAGAAAAATATTAAACTATTTACAAATATAGAAAAATTTTACTGTCTATCAGTAATAGACTCATAGTCTATCGTTCCGTGATAAAAGTTTATCGTAGTCTATGGTTGATAGACAATAAAATTTTTCTATATTTACAAATATTTTGGCTCATTTTTTTATATTTTAAAAAAAAAAACCCATTATTTATATATATGTGTGTTTCGCGATTTTTACATATTCAAATATGTTTAATTATTTTTCGAGTTGAAGTATGTAAATTTAGCTATTTCTGTTGTTGACCATAATAATTTAGATTCCAATCTAATTAACAAGTGGGTCATATGGTCAACCCATCTTTCTCAGTGTTGGTCAACTCAATACTATCTTATGGGCTTTGACTTTGCTTTTCACTTGTTTTTCAAATTGGGCTTCTTCTGTCTTATTGGGCCTTTTGTCTCTACGCTTTGAAGCCCATTCTATTTGTAAGGTTTGTTATTTCAAGGTACTAACAAAAATTATCATAAATGACTTTTTTTTCTTCTAAAAGATGAAAATTATACACCCATGGTTATAGGTCTTTGATTTATATTTTTTTTGGGATTAAAATACGATTTTGTTCTTTGTACTTTAGTGCGTTCAATTTTGATCTACGTACTTTTAATAAATTTTACATTCAGTCCTTTATGTTAATTTTTATCCAAATTCATTCAACAACAATAAAAATTTTGAAATAAAAATCTTTTAAAAAATTTAGTGAAAATATCCATAGATTAGAAGGAATTTTTTTTAAAAAAATATTAACGATAAACGGTAGTAAGAACTCAATTTAAGAATTATTAAACATACGATAACCAAAATTGAACACTGAAAATTACAGGGACTAAAATTGTAAGTCCCACGAGTGAAATATGTAGATTTGAATTTTTGACCTCATAAAAGATAGTGTATGTTAGTTACTTCCATTAAAGGCTTAAAATAAACTCTAGCTGATCTAGAAGTAGGACTTCAATTATGCGATTCTTTTTTTTTTTCCTTTTAGATAACAAAATTTAGCAAAAAAATAAATAAATAAATATATATATATATATATATATATATAATGTTTCAAAATGTTACACTTTTAGTCTCTCAATTTTGAGTTTGATTCAATTTAAAAAATAGCATACTTTAGTCCTTAAATTTTGAGTTTTGTTTCAGTTTTAACGCTACTACCTTGCAAACGTTGTCATTCAGAGACAAAATGATCATCCTTACTCTTGAGCTTGATTACTTCAAATGGCACTTAAATGCTCCAATAAGCTCTGAATGCACCAAATACGATTCCACAACCTCTCAAACTTGATTACCTACTTTAAAACACATTTAAACATTAAATTTTTAATAATAGACTCGATTTATGTTGAAAAATATAGCACATTTAAGGTTCTATACAAATAAATATATTTCTTTTATATTAGCTATTCGAGCAAGAAAATTGATATATGTCAATAATTCAAGTGATGCTAAAGGATCAATTTAAGGATCAATTTTGAATTTTAATATAATATAGTAGTGACAAACTTAAAGATACACAGTGCTACATTGTTCTAGGATTGTCCAACAATATACCAAAAATTCAATATAGTAATGACATGGATGAACATGGCTTAGCATTTGACTGAACAAATTATAAAGAGCACATGGATTCTAATTAAGTTTGAATTTTTTTTTCTTTTTGTGGGAATAATCTTATGGTTTTCTTTAATCTATTTATTTTGTGTTATCATAGCAATCTAATAATATTAATAGATTTTTTTTTTATTTAATTATGTTTTCTATTGTTTAATATTTTAGGTAACACATAATAGATGAGTAGTTGACTTTAATGATGATTGAGTATCAAAACGAGCATAATTCAATGGCATAAAATAACATCAACCTTAAAAATTAGAAGTATGGTCTCTCTTCCCAAATTAAAAAAAAAATCTAAATTAAAATCTTTTTGTTGGATTTTTAATATATTTGTGTTTCTCAAAAGCATGCACTTACTAAGGGGGTGTTTGGGGTGAGGAGATGAGATGAGATGAGATGAGTTGAGATATGAACTCAACTCAACTCATCGTTTGGGAGGCTAACTTCGTATGTCACCGACATTTTATACCATGTCCACCAACAGTGCACTCAGCTCACATCACCAGTGACCACCTCCGACGACAAACTCCGGCGACCACGTGTGACGGCCAACTCCCGCGACCACCTCTGATGGCCAAACTCCAGCGACTACCTTCGACGACCAACTCCAGCAATCACCGCATGCAGTCAACTCCGGCAACATCCAACTACCACTGTGATATTCAATATAGTTGAGGTACACATGACTTTTAAATAATATGTTGCCTTTTAAAATTATTTAATCAAGCTTATTCATGTTGGACCGGTATGGCAACCCTAAAGGGGGGGTGAATAGGGTTTTATTAAGCTAATTAAAACTTTTTACTAATGTGGGCCCAATGAAACAAATTAATACACTTTATACTAACAAGTAATTTAAACAAGAATTTCATGCAAATAAATTCAACCCAAAGTAATCAAGAAATTAAAAGTAATACTTTGAAGCACTCTATTTAATTCTAATAATAAGATTGGTAAAGATATGCAAATTTAAGAACTACCAATCAAAGTAAACAAATATGACCAATTAATTTCAAGGAATAAAAGTTGCAATTAATTTCAAACAATAAACTATAATAGTAAATTAATTGCAAAATTAAATAGGAGAGGGATAGAGAAAATGACACCGGAAATTTATACTGGTTCGGCACAACCGGCCTACATCCACTTCCCAAGCTCCTCTTGAGTATGTCACTAGAAACCTTGACTCTTTCCACGGCTTAGAGTCGAACCGCTACAATGTTCCTTTTCCGGGCGCAAGAACAAACCCGATCCTTTCCACGGTTGAGGATCAAACCGTTACAACAACTCTTTTTCCGGGATCAAGAGCAACCCTTACAAAAGTTTAGAAATGAAGAACATGAGGAAAACTCTCTCAAATAGTAGATTTACAAATTTGTAGCACTCAACAAATCAATCCTCACAATACAATAAATCTCTCTCAAGAATTAGATGAAAAGAAGAATATTGAAGCTTGGTGAGAGAGCAACAATGGAAGCTTAATGAATTATGGAGGATTGTAAAATAATAAAAGTTGTAAAATTGTTATAATTTTGGAGAAGATGAAGTGTTTAAAAAGAGAGAAAAGTTGTTGGAACTACATTAAATTTGGACCATTAGATGTTGGTAAAAGAAAATTGAATGGTTGAGATTTAAACTCAACTAGCCGTTAGACACACCATAAATAAATAAAATTCATTTTCTTTTAAAGACAACTAGCCGTTAGACACAAACATATAATAATATTAAATTCATTTTCTTTTTAAAACCATTCTTTTTAAAACCAACAAAATCAAAAGCTCCATGTGTCACTTATCTATTTCTCCACTTGTCATCCTCTAGTAGGTCCACTTTGATGATTTGGCCGCCACGTCATCGACATCGGGTATTTTTCCGTTAAGCTTGTTCCAGCCATATCTTCCTCGTTTGAACTCCGATTTGAGTGATTCAAATTGCGTTGGAACCGTTGTTCCAAGCTCTACACAATGGATACTTCAAAATACTCAAATTGTTAATAAATAAAAGCAGGTTTGTTATCATCAAAACATTAATTAATTAAAATTAATTAATTAAAATTAATTAATTTGAGATTAAGGGCCAAAAAGCCAACAATTCACATAATAAAAAAAAACTAAGCTTTAAATATTTTAGATTCTCTTTTATATTGAATTATAGATCTAACAATGACCTTTCATCCATTCAAGAGTGCAACACCATACATTATTGGAAAAGAAAAAAAAAAGCAATTTTAACTCTAAACTTATTATATTGACGCTAAATTTTAAATTTAATCAAATTCAACCATATACCTACAATCTAAAATTTTTACTCTCAATTCAATTTCTACTAATTAGCTCACTTCTTTTTTAACAAAAAAAAAAAAAACATTAAAATCGTCATAAACTCATTAATTGTAATAAAATAAAGTTTGACCAATCTATAAATTAACTACTGAATAAATTTCTTGAAATTTATAAATTTCAATAATAAAAAATTTAGCTCTAATAATTTAGTCAAGGTCTGTTGCTCAAGTTTGAGTATACTTGCACATTTTAAGCATAATACTTGTCAAATTAATAAGAACATTGCTAGGCAACAGGGTTGTTTTTGGATTTTAAGGTAGTCACTTTGCCAAGAATCACTTAAGTTACTCTATTGGACTTTTATTTGGAGATTTTACAACATGCAATTGGGACTTAATTTTGGTATATTAGCCTTGGAATTTTTCTTAGATTAGGTGAGTGCCAGATAGGCCAATCAAGGTTTGGTGTGACTAGCTTTTGGGTTAATTATTGAACTCTAATACGATGTAAGTGGTTGTTTTGATGATGGCCTTAGGTTCTCTTGAATATGTATATTTACTGTTTAGAATGCATGACTATTATGAGACTTAGTATTACACGTGAGTATTGTGATGCTTGGTATTGATGAATTGTGTTGCACGATATGTTTTGCAATCTTTGTGATGCTCATAAATGTGCTAATATTTGGTAACATAATTACCATGATACTTAATGTTTGATGAATTGTGCTACACGTTGTATGTTCTACAATTTTTTTTTGTGGTGCTCATTTTTGTGCTAGTATTAAAAATCGATGTGGTGCGATGAAAATTCTTTTATAGGAACATACATGCGATTTTATCATGTTTTTTATACATTTCATGCACATTTGTTTATCTGTTTGACGTAATATACATTACATGTGTAAGTTAGGGCACCTCATGCATATTGTATTTGTCACATGCATCATGGAAGGTGTGTTATGAAAAACAACTCATGGAAATTGTTCATTTATAAATCGAGAGCATGTGGTAAGGAAGGCTCGAGCTCCACCAAAAAGGTGCCAGCTACTATCAACGTGAATCCATGCATGGGTGTTGAGTCATTGTTGGTTTGGGTGTCATGTCATCGTGTCTTCATGAGCTTCTACTTTACATTTGTTTTATGAACTCTTTCCTGACATTCTTTCTTAAATTGGAATTTTTTTTTTTTTGCTTCTTCTAAAGTTTCATTCATGTTTATTTTAAGTTTTTGATGGGATCCTAAAAAACTAAAATCATGTTCTTGTTTATTCCTTAAAGTTGTCTTGTTTTCCTTCTCTTAAATCTTCCGTTTTACCGTTAATTTTTGATTTCATGCATATAGATTCACTTCAAATGACCAATAAAGTGACATTAACAAGATTGGTAATATAAATATGCAAAGATAAATTCAACCAACCTAAATAGACAAATGTGAACAATTGATTTCAAGAATTAAAACTTTGCAATTAATTTCATGTAATAAACTATAATAACATATTAATTGCAAAATTAAAGTAGTATAGAGATAGAGAAATTAACACCAAAATTTTTATAATGGTTCGGATTCGGACAAACTCGACTTACATCCACTTTCCCAAGCACCTCTTAGGATTTTGAATAAGGATTCACCGATTCTTTCCACGGATTAGAGCCCAACCACTACACTGCTTTTTTTGCAAGTTCAAGAGCAAACTCAATCCTTTCTACGAATTAGGATCAACCGTTACAACCGCTCTTTTTCGGGATCAAGAGCAACCCTTACAAAATGTTTGGACAAATTAAATAACATACTTTAGAAACTCTCTAAAAGAGTGGATTTACAAATTTTGAGCTCACAACAAATTAATTCTCACCAACATAAATCTCTCTCAAGAATTGAGGATTGAAAAAAAAGTATAATTGTTATTCAAATGTGGGGAAGATGAAGAGTTCAAAAGAAGAGGAAAGAGGTGAAAACCAGATTCAATTTTGGGCCTTTAGATCTTGAAAAAAAAATTAATGGTGGAGATTTTTCCTTTTGAATCAATTAGTCGAGTAGTCATTAGACACAAACCAAACATAATATCAAATTCATTTTCTTTTTAAAAATCCAACAAAAATTAAAAGTCCACATGTCCAACTAGCTGTTAGACACATACATAGAATATTATAATAATATATATTTTTAAAAAATCATTTTTTTAAAAATCCAACAAAAAGTAAAAGTCTGTCATGTGTCACTCCTCCATTAAAATGACACCTTACAATTGGGTTCACTTTGATGAATAAGCCACCACGTCATCACCTCGAGTATTTTTTCGTGAAGCTTGTTTCAGTCATATCTTCTTCGTTTGAACACCGATTTGAGTGATTCAAATTACGTCAGAACCGTTATTTCAAGCTCTACACAATGAATACTTCAAAACACTCAAATTGTTAATAATTAAAAGTAGGTTTAATTGCTAATAAATCGAAGGAAATTTGTTATCATCAAAATATTAATTAATTAATTAATTTGGGATTAAGGGCCAAAAAGCCAACAATCTCTCCCTTATCTATGATGACAAACTACTCAATAAAAATGAAATTCAAATTCGTGTGTGATGTACAATATGAACTTGAATCACAATAAACACACATACATAATTTCAATTAATTTGAAAACAATTATTTCATTAATAACAATTCCCAAATTAATAGCAACAAAGATATTTAATGATAACATGATTTCATTTTTCTTATTACTTCTCTCCCTTTTGGAATCAATCAAAAAATGACAATTAATAAAAATAAACAAAGACATGAAATCTTCTCCTTAAAAATATGAACACATACTTTTGCAATTATCCTATATCAACATACCTTCTAAAAATAAAACAACAACATTGTAAATTCAAGAGGTATTACAAAGAATCAATCAAGTTTAGGCTAATTCAATTTAGGTCCAATTTCGTCACAAATTTTCCCCCTTTCGAAATCAATTAAACACTCCCCTTAATAAGGGGCAAAAAGATATTTAGCACATAATTCAACTTGGGGTAGAAATATCAAACATATTTTCAACTAAAATTTTACTCTAAAGGCAATTACTCCCTTAAAAAAAAAAAGTATAACAATATACATAAGAGGGGCACACAACAATAAGGAGACATGGGAAACAATTTCATTCAAACATGAAGTTCATATATAAAAGAATATATATAACTACGTGTTAAAACAAGCATTCTCTTTCTAATAATAAAAAAAAGTTAATAAATACCAAGGAGATAAAATCATTCAAGTAAAATTCAAATGATGGTACCAAATAATTGTTGAGTTTTATGTCCCAAAACTCGTAGATAGTAAATGTTGTATTTTGACCATCATTAATAAATTGTTATTCATTATTATTCAATAAATGTTATTGATTATTTTATCTTGTTTTAATAACCCTAAAATCTAATAAACTAACATCCTAGACTGTTTTATGAGTCTTAAACAATATGTAGAGACATATAGAGATCAATGTTCAAGTTACAGCCTAAAGGGTCTATAGTATAAGGATAAGGTTGGGTACCTTATCCTGGTAACACTATGGATACGACACACTTTGTATTTGATACAAACGTAATGATCCAACGCATTCGTGTAGGAGACATGCGAGTGGGGGTATCCTATGCAATGAGTTTGCATAAGACTGGACCACGAAATAGTAACCACTAGATGTAACTTCGTTGACTGGTTAGGTTTCTATTTCAATAAGTTGACCTAGGCAACTTAGTCTTAATCTTGAGTATATTATGAACTCTTGTTCACGAGATATTGTGCTTTGATTTGTATGGGTGAGAGTGGCCCGTTTGCCGGCTCAATATGCCTACCATTTTGGGGACAAGACTGAGTGGGGAGCTGGGAACATAATTATACAAGATGGATTTCACTCCTTCCCAACTTTAGGGTAAGTAGATAAGTGTTGGGAAATTGCTACTTTTAACCTAAAAAACTTTTCACCTTTCAAAAATAACCTCATTTTTAAAATCTACTTTTTCTAACCTCTTTTCAATCAAATAACACTTTAAGTGAAGGGCCCCACAGCGTGAATATAACATTTTGCCCTCCAACGCAATAACTCCTCATTAATGTCATCATCTTCCCAAGACAACCCAACCTTTCCCCTTCCCGAAAGTTTACCCTCTTCCCGTTAAGTTAGGGCTTGCATTACGATTACCCTTCCTTATTTTTTCCCCAAATTTTATTATCGTTAAGTTATTCTCTCTAAGAATCCCAACGAACTCGCCAGAATCTTCGTTCGTTGTCCATTGATTCGTTTCGATTTTCACCAAGGTACACAAGTACCTTCCATTTTACTGTCTTATTCCAGTTTGACATGCTTGGGGGTGAGTTTGTGTGATTTCTGGTAGGAATGTAATGGAAAAAATGATTTAGTGTCTTGTAAAATGTAAATAAACTGAAAAAATATGTTCATAAAAATGGAGAAAGGGGTTTCGCATTCATCTGAGTTAAATTTCACATGGACAGCCTGCCTAAAACGTCTCTGTGTTTTTTCCTGTAAGTCTCATAAAGTTAGTTTTCTCGTAAAGTTTAGCCTTCTCGTAAAGTTAATATGGTCTCGTAAAGTTTAGTCTTCTCGTAAAGTTAATAGGGTCTCGTAAAGTTTAGTCTTCTCGTAAGTTAATAGGGTCTCGTAAAGTTTAGTCTTCTCTTAAAGTTCATGTTGTCTCGTAAAGTTTACTTGTCTCGAAAACTTTAAGAGAAAAAAGACAGTGAGTCCACCTTCCAGTTATTTTTCGAACTAATGTGTCTGTCATTCTTCTCGTAAAGTCTGGGGGTCTCGTAAAGTTTGTAACACTTTACGAGACACACAAACTTTACAAGAAGAATGACAGAATGCAAATTTCTTGAAAAATACCTGGAAGACGGCTCGCTGTCTATTTCTCGTAAAGTTGGTGACTTTACGAGACAAGTAAACTTTACGGGACAATTTACAGAATCTTATTTTTGTACATATTGCAAACTATATGGTCTTTGTCTGTTTAATATTGGATCATGATTGTATTTTGGCATGCATAGGTACTTATTATGGAGCCAAGGATTGCACCGGAAGACTACTTCAAGGCACAGTTAACATCTTGTAGCCATCTAGCCAAGACCCGTGCCGTTATCTTAAGTAAGTTAACTAGGGTCCAGTTAGACATGTTTAGGCAAACCATATTTGGCCCCATCCTAGATAGCAACCTCTTGCTCAACGAAAAATTGATTCATCACCTACTACTGAGGGAGGTTGTGGATGATAGGTCAGACCACATTAGTTTTAACCTGTTCGGGAGAATAGTATCTTTCGGGAAGGAGGAGTTTGACCTGATCCCCGGGTTTCGGGTATGAATTAGGACCATTCGTACTCCTACCAACCCTAGTAGGCTTAGAACCCTATACTTCAACAATGCACCCAGACTAAAGCAGACTAAAGCCGAGGCCCAATTCTTGTCATTGGAGTTTAGGTCTGATGAGGATGCGGTGAAGATAGCCCTCGCGTATTTTATTGAGTTGGTGATGATGGGGAGGGAGAAGAAGCAGGTTTTTTATTTCACCCTCCTTGGGATAGTTGACGACTGGGAGGTGTTCTGCAATTACGACTGGAGTAGTTTGATATTCAATAAGACTATCAGTAGTCTTAAGAGGGCGCTTACTGGTGCTATAGGTCGGGATGAGCCGGATTCAATAGCTAGATACAGCCTATCCGTTCCCATTTGCCTTACAGATTAGTTAAATTATCCATCGCTTGTTCGGTATTATTTGTTGTTAACATTTTATACGCCTTTCATGATTCATTTTTTTCCTTATTGCTTAATGTTAATAAGTCTGGGCATATGAGACGGTTTCGACCCTTCGGAACCGTGTGGCTAAACAGGTGGCATGGATGTCATCCCACGTGTGTGCAGATGGGAATGCACACTAACCCCGACCTTCCGATCACTGGACAAGGCTATATTCCAGTCTCGACGGGTACGTTTCTATACTTTTGTCATTTTGATGTCAATTACACCTTTTTCAATATTTGTTCTAATGTTTTAATCTATATGGATTTGACAGACCCAACCCGTAGTTACGGTTCGATTGGTAGCAACCGATTGGGAGATAGCGCACATGCAGCGCATACTGAATTCACCCGTGGCACGTGAAGTCCCACCTGTTCTAGCACGTGTCCCAATGGAGGTGGATGCTGATGATCAGCATGCTGACGATCAGGATGTTGTTGACAATGACGATCAGCATGCCGATGACACTGCTCAGCATGCTGATGACGATCAGGTTGTCGATGATTTGGCGGATCGGGAGGCTGATATGGAATGTGATCGTCCTCCGAAGCCGGATCCGAAGACAGATAGTCAAGATGTCGATGCATCATCCCACATTATATCGGAGCTGCGGAGGGTTGAGGAAGGCCTACGATCCGAGATTGCATGTCTTAAGTCAGAGTTCGGCGATATGAAGCAAGACATGTCTGTGATGATTGGGTATCTTCGGCAGCTAGTCAAGGTATGTATGGGTTTCTAAGTTACCAAGCTTATATGTTTTTATATTTTTCTATGATTCCAAATACTTATCGATTTTCCGGTGTTGTTAGGAAAAATATGTTGCCCCACTTGTGTCAGATGACGGGGAAGATAGGTATGACGACGATACCCCCCACGGATCACCACATGATGGGGCCGGCCCATCTACAAGTGGAGGAGAGGAAGACGGTTCTGATCGTGCGCCCAGCTCTCCATCAAATGGCAGGAACAGCCCTGAGTTCCCGTCACCTGTAGAGAAAGAGGCAGATCCTAGTCCTATAGATTTGTCCATTGTCGTCTGGGTTGCACCAGACGTTGGGGAAGATGTGTCTGCTTCGGGGGCACAAGATGTTGACATCATGGATCAGGCCAATGAACATAAGGTCAGTATATTCAATTCTTTCGTTAGTCAACGTATATGTGTATCTAATGCATAAATGTGTCAACCCGCAGGGCCTGCATACCTACGAGACGGTGGAGGTGCATGATGCCCCTACTGCCACCCCGATCGAAGAGCATCCGAATCCCAAACGCAAGCGAAAAGCTCCAGAAGCACCAGATACTCCATTGACTCAATTCGTCGAGGTTAGTGAGTTAACATCTATATTATCATAATCCTGTTTCGTAAATTTATATTATCATAATGTGAACTTCAATGTAGGGTGATTCCTCCACGAACCCCGTTGTTGACGAGTTGGATGCAGTGAGGGAGCTGACACTGAAGGAGTAGGAACGGGAATGGGAAGCCAACCGTGCAGCTGTGAAGCAGGAGGCAGAAGAATGGGAACGACTCCCTGTTGCCGCTCCCCCTCAGAGGGTGCAAGCAGCCGGTGGAAGGAAAAAATGCATCTCATGGAGGCTGGAGAGCCCTTACACGGCTGGTGAGCCTAAACAAAGGAAGGGAAAGGGATAGAAAAAAATATACGATCCAATGGTCTGAATCCCGAAACACTCGGCCCACTACTTCACAAAGTGGATTAACCGACCAGAGCAGGATCACCTACTCCACAAGTGTGTATTATCTATGAAGAAATGGGAGTGGTGGACAACTCTGCTTCGTTCGAATGAGTTCACGAGCGACGAGGTACCAATTTACCTTCTTATCAAATTTCTGTCTCTTTTTCTTTCAATCATTTTTCATTTTTGTTTTTAAATTATGTCGTACAGACTGTAGATCTTTTGTTCGTGTTCCTGCGGAACAAGATCCTGAGTGATAAGTCACCGGCAGTCATCATGCACAGCTTCACGACAGCTGATCGAGTAGTCACTGTAAGTTTATATTCTTCGGTACATTTCTTTATTCCACATTCAATTATTCTCTTATTTTTTTAATATTCACAGAACTTCTTCCGTCGACCGAGCAAGCTTTATTCCGAGTGGAAGCAACCAAAGCGAGTCATAACGTATGACTGGGAACACGCAAGCACGATCCTGAAGTACGTGAATGGCGAGATGACCGACTATAGCATTCCATGGGCTACAGTTGACATCGTATACATGCCTTACAACATAATGGATGTGCACTGGATCCTGGTGAAGATCGACTTGGTTCGAGGAAGGTTTGTTATGTGGGACTCATACAAGGCCATGTGTACCAGGCTGGAGCTAGAGGGGCATTTAGAGGTAATGCGAACAGTCGTGCCTGCACTACTTCACAAAGGGGGTGTGACAGTGACGCGTCCGAACCTTCCGTTGACGCCATGGGAAGTGGATCGTGTTCAAGATGCACCGCAGCAGTCGGGGAGTGGTGACTGTGGTATTTTTTGTGCTAAGTATTTTGAATACATTGTAACTGGGTCAAATATGTCCACCTTGACCCAAAAGAACATGGGCTTCTTTAGAAAACAACTTGCCATACAAATATATTTGAACAGGGCAATTTATTAGATTAATAAATATATTCTTATAAGATTGATTGTTTCATTTTAGTTGATGTCACAATAAAATGTATTTAAAAAGCATTGACAATAGTTACAAAATAGTATACATAATAACTATACAGTGGAATATGATAATATCAGTTCCTGTCAGATGTCGTCAACGGTTGTCGGCAAGTCGTGTGATTGTGACCACACATACCACACCTAGTACACATATGGATCTGAATGACCTCTCCCGCAGACGGGATTCTAACTTCTTGGCGACGCCCTACTTGCGGAACACATATCGGGAGCAAGATTTCAATATCTTCATACCCATCTGGACGTCGTCATTCCGAAATGGGTCCAACGGGAAAAATGGGTTCTACATACGATCCATACAATGCCTGAATACTATATGCAGGAGAGCAAAGAGTATATGGGTCAATATTTCGATACCGGCAGGCTGCAATCGCGTGAGAGCATGGGATCTCGTAATAATCGAAGTCCTTGCAACTGCATATGTGCCCATTCAAATCCACAATTCCACCAAGGTGGCTATCACTAACCTTGAATTTGTGTAGATCGATAGGCTTCACAAAATGTCTTCGAGATTTAATATCAGCAGTCTTGATTATCGCCTCCGCATAATCTAAAAGCGTAGTCTGGCGACTCGATGCATATGTCCGTCTCTGATGAAACCAATCTTGCAACAAACCCCTTATGTGATCAAGAAATTTGGTAATTTGTAAGGCTCTTGCATCCTTTAAAACAAAATTCAAACTCTCTGCCGCATTAGAGGTCATTTGATCGAACCGCATTAGAGGTCATTCCGAGGAGTTGCCCACCTCCTCTAAGTATTAGGCAACTCCTCGGAATGGGGCTAAGGCCCAGTGGTGTGGGAATGTTGACTTGCGGGATGCCTTTGCGGCTAAGAAAAATTCGGGGAGGGCAGCTTGTTACTTGAAGTGTTTCATCAAGTTTAGACTTATATGGTGGATGCAATAACAATGGAATGCAGAAGGAAATACCTTACGGATTGACTTGCCGATACTTGTCTTACGGTCTAACACAATGACAAGTTCTGTTATAGCTCCAATGGACTGTTTAACCCGCTCAAAAAACCAAGTCCACGCATCGTCGGTTTCACTATCCACAATCGCGAAGGCAGTTGGATATATTTGTCCGTTGCCGTCAATCGAATTTGCACTTAACATTACACCCTTAAACTTTCCCTGCAAGTGTGTCCTATCAACTATTAACACACGGCGAATGTAGTATAAAAAACCCCGAAATGAAGAACCTAGAGCCATGAAGACGTATTTGAAGTACTTGTTGTCGTCCAGCTTCAATTCATAAACAGTTCCGGGATTCGTAATCTTCAATGCCTCCCCATATGCATGTAAATGGCCAAATGAGTCTTCGGGCCTACCTCTGACCATTATTAACGCTTGTTCTTTAGACCACCAAGCCTTTCCGTAACTAATACTGACACCAAAATCTTCCCGCATATCCTGTATGATATCTTTTGGCCTGTAGGTTCTACTAATATTCGCGAACTTGGACTTAATTAGATGACCTACAATTTTGTTTCTAGCTTGCCGGTGGTCGTGATCCATTAGTTGTTGAGAACATGTGTGGACATTTTCATACCTTGATATTTTAAACAAGGTGGAATCCTTAAGCTTCCGAGTCCAAATCCTCCAACGACAGACATCGTGCTTACACTTGACTGTCAACAGTGATTTCGTTGATTTCTCAACTCTATGCTCAAAATTTCTTCGGATAGCAAAAAGTGATAAGGCGAATGAAAGTTCTTCCTTTGAAGTATATATCTGGCCTAGCTCAATATCGAGGTCATCGTTCCCAAACATCTCACCTGACACGGTCATTGGCACATCATTGATTGCATTCTGTGGTCTTACATCAACCATTCCAATGTCATAATCGGCAGTATCATGTTGAGCCTCACCAAAATCATCTTCTGCAACATCCTATGTGTCATACTCCTCAATAGACTCATCATCCAATTTCCTCTAGTAATTCCCATTCGGAATCTGAAGCATCTTCGTCGTTGTTTTCATTCTCAACCACATTATTCTCTTCTCCGCCATTCTGCCAAACTCCTCCACCAACACCTACATTTTCCTCAACCCCGAACGTTGATGAGGTTGAAACATTCAACTCGTTATATGGATAAACAAAGAAATTATCATCAGAAAGGTTGTATGGGGCCACGTTGTTAGTTAAGGGACTTAGGGATGCAACATAATCTGATGGGTAAGTTTGTTCGAAATAAGGTTGTTCAGGGTAATATGGAGGTGGAGATGGTGGATAATCTTGGGCACTTATAGGGAAAACTTGGTTGGAATGAGCAACTGACATTCTTCATGTCAGTACCGCCATATGTGGGTTTGGGTGTAGTTGATACATATATAGGGGGCCTACATGCATCATCGCCAGATAAGAAGAAGCTAAGTTCTTGATCACCCCGTATCAAATAAGTGGGGACCTTTGACCCAAAATTATATAAACATCGGAGAAGGAGATCGTATTGTGTTGGGTTAATCCCACTTAGCTTGTACAACTCTAACAAGAAGTCATCAAAACAGATGTCACTTCTTACATCCAAGCCCCCTAGATTACCGCCTACGTAGTCTCGTTCATGATGGTTCCAAAAACCACCGTAGCAAACAAACACGCGAGGCATCCTGCAAATGAAGAGGAAAAAATATAAATAACAAAAATTACAGAGCTGACATTTATCCCGTAATGTTGGCCAAGTCAACTTTACGAGAAAGTCAACTTTACGAGAAGTTGACTTGGCCAACATTATGGGATGAATGTATGATACTGTCAAACTTCCCGTAAAGTGTGAGACATAACTTAACGAGACATACTTTACTAGAAATAGCTAACTTTACGAGACAACCCTGACTTTACGAGACATAACTAACTTTATGAGATAAACTTTACGAGACATACTTTACTAGAAATAACTAACTTTACGAGACAACCCTAACTTTACGAGACATAACTAACTTTATGAGATAAACTTTACGAGACACCCCTACCTTTACGAGACATAACTAACTTTACGAGACAAACTTTACGAGACACCCCTACCTTTACGAGACATAACTAACTTTACGAGACAACCCTACCTTTACGAGACATAACTAACTTTACGAGACACCACTACCTTTACGAGACATACATTACGAGACTATAAGTTTACGAGACATAACTACTTTACGAGACATTCCTAACTTTATGAGACACCCCTACCTTTACGAGACATACTTTACGAGACGTATATAAGTTTACGAGACATAACTAATTTACGAGACATAACTTTACGGGAGATCTTGGTAAGTCATACATGTCTCGTAAAGTTAAGTTTACGAGAAAAATCACAGAATGCGTATTCGAAATTTTTTTTCCTCCTAACCTTTTTCCCATTCATCTCACATATGATCTGTAAGGTAGAAATCTAAAAATGGAGTATTTAAGGATTTTTTGGTTCAGGTTTTACAACGAAATAATGATTTTGGATAATTTACAAATTATCTGGAGAAAAAAGACATTTCTTATTCATTTGCATAATGACAAACACAAGAGTAGAACAAACAAACTGTAAATACCTGATTGTTTTGGGAAAGAAAGAGTTTTCCAGTGAAGTTGGGACCCACAAAAAGAAATTCTCCCCAATGAAGTTGGGACCAAAGAGAGTTCTGCTCTCAGACGTTGGGACCCTTCCTTTTCAGTGAAAACAATTTGTAAAAGTCAAGTTTAATTTTTTTTAACTTCAGTTATATATGTCTGATGGGTTCAGTTAGGTAAGTTAGGTCAGAGTAAGTTCAATTGGCATTGATGAAGAGTTATTGCGTTGGAGGGCAAAATGGTATATTCACGCTGTGGGGCCCTCCACTTAAAGTGTTATTTGATTGAAAAGATGTTAGAAAAAGTAGATTTTAAAAATGAGGTTATTTTTTAAAGGTGAAAAGTTTTTTAGGTTAAAAGTAGCAATTTCCCATAAGTGTTCCCTTAAGTGGTGTATCCGAGACTTGAACAAAGGGCCCTACCCTCTCACTGGTCCGAGAGGGATTTTTGTTTGACGGTTGGACCATAAACAGGTTGTTCATTAGAGGAGCACTGATACTTAAGGATTTAGAAGTAACCCAGGGGTATAACGGTAATTTGACCAAGCTGGTGTTACGAACACTTGTGAAGGAGTAACTTGTTGTTATCAGTCTATATCCGTGGACACAGAAATATATCTAAAGTGAGAAGAATGCAATTGTGGGTCTTTAGTGGAGTGTACCCACAGTTAACGAATATTGATTAATGTGGTTAATGAGTTTAGCCCGTTAATCTCATATAGTTGGAGCTTCTGATCTGTAGGTTCATTAGGTCCCCTTCCTAACTCGTAAAGAATATTGAGGTAATTTATTGTTGGTTGAAATTTGAAAAGTTCAAATTTACTAAGGGAAAAAGTATAATGTATAATAATACATTATAATATAAAGTTTATTTTACAAATTAAACTGTATAGTATAAATATAAATTTGGATATGATTCAAAGTTAATTTGTAAGAGAATTAAATATTTGAAATTGTTCAAATAATTAGATTTATATTAAAACTATAGGTTAAAATTAATGTGCATTAGATGTACATTAAAACTATATGTTATGAGAGAAATGTATTTGAATTTGATTCAAATGCAGGTTAAAATTAAATATTTGATATTTAATTTGGTAATTAATTAATTGAAGAATTAATTAGTTATTTAGTTTAATCTAATTTAATTAAATTTGATCTAATTAAATTAATTGAATTAAAACTATAGGTTATGTGAGAGATGTTCATTTAAATATGATCTAAATGAATTGGTTAATTAAATTAGATTTAATTAATTATTAATTATTAATTATTAATTAATTAATTAAATTTGTTGGTTGTAACTCTCACGTAGGGGAGTTACTTAATACGTGGGATAACACCCACCTTTCCCACTTTCTCTCATTTCCTTATATAGTGTCTAACAGAAAAAATCTCTTAGAGGCGTTCTCTCTAAAAAATTCTCTCAAAAGAGTTCTCTGCAATTTTTTCCTTACCAAAAAGGTTCTCACAAACCTTTCCTCAAGGTTTAGAGAAAAGGAAGGACTCCAAGTGGTGGTGATCCAACGTAAGTTATTCTTCTCTAATTTGTATTTTTGTTTTCAATATGCTTAACCTAGATTTTTAGATTTATTTTACCAACGTAGAAGTATTTCAAAATTTTAAAATTAATTTTGAGATAGAGTTCTAATATGTTTCCGCTGCGCTAGGATTTTAATCCCAGCAATAATAACAAGGCAACATTAGCAAATTCAATGTCGCCTAAAGAGAGAACAGTATCAATTAAATAAGCATGTTAGCATAACAAACAAGAATTATACCAATTTTAAGCAAAATGCCATTGGGGATCAAGAAATTTATTGTAATATTTGTTATTTATTTGCTTTGATGTAGTTTAGTACTAAGAACCCTTTGACCCAAGAAGAACCTTGATGAGGTCCGAGTTGAGTGGGTGGAGGGCGTGCCAAACTACACTTGATTGGATTGCATGGTGCCACAATATATATTTGTTTGACTTTCGCTCTGAACTTTTGGTATCCCTTAGGCATTTTGTGTAACTTTGTTTAGTTGTCAAGCTGCTGGAGATGTTTTTTGAAATTTGGTAGATCTTCTACATTTTGTATAGGTTTGAAATTCAATTGTGAATTGATCATCAATATTTGAATGATATGCCAGATTGTGTTCTTTGGAAGTTCGTCTTTGTTTTGTTGAATATTTGTGTGGAGAAATTAATCGAAACAGAGGATGAGAATTATTAGTATTGTAAAAATCGTTTATGTAGGATTTAGGTTCCATATTTTGCTAATAATTTGTTGCAGGTTATATCAGATATGATGTCAGTATTAAACTGACATCGTAGTATACAACAATAACAATTATTAAACGTCATCTAAACAAAACAACTTTGATTAGAATCAATGTCAGTTCACAACTTCATCCATGACCTATATTATGTGTTAGAAACTGACATCATACCTAACCATCAGGGTATTATGTATGATGACATGGGTATGATGTCAATTCCTAACCGCCATCATATAAAACTGTCATTGAATGTCTATGATAGGATAACAGTTCACAACCGTCATCCAAAAAATTTGCCATCATATATATACAGTGGCGGAAGAATTGATGGCGATTCAAAATCGCCATCAAAGATAAATCGCCATCGTATCCTAAGATGACACGAGATACAATGGCAGTTTGTAATCTGCCATCATATGTAGATGACAGTTCAAAACTGACATCTAAAGCCAAAATTGTTGTAGTTTGTAATTAGGTCCTTCCAAAATTGATTCTATACATTTTTTTCATTAAAAGAATTAAACGTTCAAAATTTTATTCTCCTTACACAAATTTTTATTTTATTTTATTTTACCAAATATGAATATTAAAACTTCAAAATTTAATCTCCTTAAAATACAAAAATGGAAAAAATAAATCTTTTATTTTATTTTATGAAATATGAACATTTTATTCTCCTTAAAATTTTACAAAATATGATATTAAAACTTCAAAATTTTATTCTCCCTAAAATGCAAAAATGGAAAAAAGAAATCTTTTATTTTATTTTATGAAATATGAACACTTTATTCTCCTTAAAATGTAAATATGAAAAAAAAAAATTGTTTTATTTAAAGAAAGAGAAGGAAATGAAACTTATTGTTTGTTTATTTTAATTAAAATTTGGTGAATTTTAAATTACAAAAAAGACACAAAATTATACAAAATAAAGTTTCAGACAAATTTTGGTGTCTACAATATGATCCATAATGTGAGACCTAATTGAAATTGAGCCATATAGCCCATTAACCTTCACTTTTCTTTCCTTTCCATGGACACATATTCAGTTTGACAGTATGAGCAAGCTACGTGGAAATGTCCTCCAGACACAAAAAAACAGTAACGTACTCCTACTTTAGCTAAGTGGTAACAACTAACATTTTCTTCAATCCTCAACATGCACTTGTTCCCTTCCTTCAAGCCTGTTGTCAAGCTAGAAATTCTATCTTTGACCTTTCACTTTGATGTCCTTACTTGCCTAGCGACTTCATCAATCTATTCAAAAGTCTGACAATACTGGGAGTTTGTGATAGCCTTCAACTTTCTCTCTCAGACTTTCCAATGGTTTCCAAACTTATGAATCTTGATCTATTGGATCGAAATTGGCTAACATTGTTGTTGGCTTTATACCTCTACTTCTTCCATTTGCAACTTTAGCTGGTGTTCACCGTCCCTCTAATTCTTTAGGAACACTAAACTGACATTTGTAGAGTTTGGAATCTTTGCAGCCAACTGTCACTACCGGGATCTTAACTTGAGTTTACATTAGTGACTACCAAATGCACAATTGTAACCTTCATCATCCGTACTTGCTAATAAAGATGAGATTTATCTTCATTCTAGGCACAAACCTCCCATTGTCTAACAATAACTTTTATCCACACTTTGTCTTTAGATTAATATCTCCAATCCCAATGGTCTTAAAAATTCTATCGTATTCATCCTCACTAGATCATGATATTTTGTTGTGAAAGATATGAACAAACTCCTAATTGAAGCTATGTGTACCTAAGCTACACTATCAATTGTCTATTCAGATGAACGGCTACTATTCTATGTGTTACTCTCAACATAGGTACATGCATCATCAATTTCAACTATATTTGCTTCTTGTTTTCTTTTTTAATCCTGGAGATCCTCAATGACCTTTCTTGTGACAATAAGTGTGCTATGGTTATTCAATTTTATGAAATGTTGTTGAGAAAAAAAGGTTGTAATAGGAGAAAAAAAGGAATAAATTGTAAATTAGTGTTTCAATTTTTTAAATTTTAATTGAGGGAAGACAAAGCTTGATATAAATCGAGTAAGAAGCAACCAGAAAAAGAGATTTATTAAAAAGAAAAAAAAAAAGTTTATGGAAAAAAAATGGAAATGGGTGGCTTCTCAAGGAAGCCACCAAAAAAAGAAAAAAGATGTGGTAAGGTGAAGCAACATATATAAAGAACTAAATAAAAGAAAAGAAATAATAACGAGAAAATGCAACAAAAAAAAAAAGATAGAAAATAAATGGACGAAGGGGAGGAGGGAGGGAAGATCAAGAGGGAGTTGATGAAGCAAAATGGTCGGAAGTTACCAGCACGCCGCCGAAATATCGTCGGAAAAGCTATAGTTAGTTGGGAGTCACTAGAAAAGCTTTCAATAGTCCCGAAAATGTTTTGAAGAAGATGGTATACAAATATTTCGAAGGGGGAATTTTTAAAAATAAAAAATAAGAAAAATTATTTACACGAAATAGTAAAATTTTTAGATAGTTGTGATAGACCTTGATAGCAGAAGTCTATCAGAGTCTATCAGTGATAGAAACAGTAGAAGTCTATCACTGATAGATGCTGATAGAAGTCTATCAATATCTATCAATATTTGTTTTTGCTATTTTCTGTAAATAGTTTGACATTTTTTCTATTTGTGAAAATTTCTAGATTTCAAGCCCAATAAGCTCCTTTTCATTAAAGTTTGCAAAATTAGGACACATATGTGAGTTTGGACACATTGATGTGAGTTTTTTTATTTCTTGGTGCTCAAAAGTTTTTATAGATTTTGTTGGATGTGTTCTTGGATAAAAGGTTGCTTCCAATAAGAACAAAAATTGTGAAAAATAGTATAAAAGTTAAGAAATTGAAGTTGGGAGACAAATTGGGTTGGTTCATTCGTCTTCTAAAACTTCAATTAGCAATGGGGCAAGTATGAATTTCATGGAAATGGAGAGATTTAAGTGTTATGAAATTCTATTTTCATTCCAATTACTTGTATATATGAATTCTTCATTCTTGAAATATTATTATTTGAAATTGATGTGATAAAAACTAAAAAGAAGAGAAGTGTTGGAATGGAAGAAGAGAAAAGTGAGAAGAAGGAAATGAGCAAAAGTTTGTGAATAAGAGAAAGGAAGAAGAAGATGAATAGTGAAAAAATAAAATAAAATATTCATAAGTGTGATGTGATAGATTTGATTTCTTTTAGAAGTACAATTACTTTCAAAGAGGGAGAGAGGTTATATGAATAAAGGAAAAGTACATGAAATTATATAATATAATGGAGGGGAAGTAATTAACAAATTTGACTTGGAGGGAAATACTATTTTAATATAAAAACTACATTAATGTATAATAAAGTTATTATAAAGAAAATAGAGATGAGGTATGATGAGCAAGCTTGAAGCCATAGAAAACCATGGTTAATCAATGATAATTAAATAGTTGAAGTTTTAGTTAAATAAGTGAAGGATATGCTACAAATTAGGGATTCAAAAGTTTTTATACCCTTGGTTAAATTACCATTTCAGGCCAATTAGAGATGGGAATATCTTCTGACCGAGTTTCTTCAACAAGAGTACTGTGAGTGGTTTATTTCTACAATGTTTTTCTTATTTACTATAATTATTTCATATTATGGAATTTCACGAGAACTATATTTATGTATGATTTTAGAGGAGCTAGGAAAGTTTTTAAAGTGATTTTGAATTTCAAGAAAATTCATGATTTTAGTAGGAATTGTGGTTTTGGAACAGTTTGAGGTATTTTATGACTATTTGGGAATTTTAAATGTTTTACTTTGTTGAGAATGTAAATGATATTTTAAAAGCTTGAACCATTGTTGAGCTTTGTGTGAAGGTTTGTTTAAAAGAGTAAGAGCTTGAACTAGAATGGTTGAGAATAAAGAGTTTTATGTTGGAAGTTGCTTTCAAACTACTAAATTTTGTACCCATGGTGATTCTGCAGATACACCTATGTGAACGTGTTTCTGTAATGTGCATATGATATGTTCGAGGTCTTTGGAACCTACTTTGACACACACATAGGCTTAGAAAGAGTTTTGTCTCCACACAAAATTCAACAATGTGTAATTTGAGGGCTCTAAATCTAAATTAGTAGCATCATAGCGGCCACAAGTGTGTGGTGGTGGCTGTTGGTGGTTTGTCTTACTAGAGATGAAAAGAAGAAAGAAGAAAGCAAGGGAGGAAAGAGACCAAAGAAGTAGGGAGAGAGGGGAACAGGAAAAAAAAACACTAAGATCACGTTTACTCTAGTGAAAAAGTAATAAATCAATGCTAATATAAAAAGTGGACTCCATTTAATTACTTTTGGTGTTGTTTGCTTGTGTTATGCATCCATACTGACATATAGGACCTACTTTAAAATCTATAATAAAAAAATGCAAACTGATTAACGAGTGGAGAATGCTCAATCTAATTGCTTTTGGAAATTATGTCGTATCGTTACTGTTACCGTTACAATTATTGCTACTGTTTCAAAGAAAAATTATGAATTGAAATAAAAATAGAATCAATGCTCGGTCAATGTCACACTTGTTCCGATCTTAATTTCTATATAATTTTCTTTCTAATTTGTATTTAATGTTAAATTTGAAATATTTACAAAATGTTAAAAGATAATATTAAGAAAAATGTTCATTGATAGAAAAAATGTCAAACTATTTACAGAAAATAGCAAAAAAAAAAAAACACATTAAATTAAAATATCATTTTGATTTATGTACTTTGAAAGTTGTTTAATTTTAGTTAATATAGTTGACCAATTTTAATCAATGCACTTTAAAAAAATCTTAAACGTTGTCCTTGTTGCTAGTTTATTGTTGAAATTTCAATTTTTTTTTAGAGTTGTTTTCAAATATAGAAAAATGAGACAAACTATTTACAAATATAGAAAAATTTTACAACTATTTACAAATATAGAAAAATTTTACAGTCTATCAATGATAGACTGCGACATAATTTTATCGTTTTCTATCGCTCAAGCGATAGAATTTATTTGCTTGAGCGATAGAAAGCGATAGAATTCTATCGCGGTCTATCACTGATAGACAATGAAATTTTTCTATATTTGTAAATAGTTTGATCTTTTTTCTGTTTATAGTAATTTTCCTTTTTTTTTTATCTATTATCATTTTTACTATAAATTTTGAAAATATATTTACATATTATATATCTTTACATAGAAATTATTATTATTATTTAACTAGTTTCAATAAAAATTAACTTTGAGAAATTAAATTTAAAATTTATTGAAAGTTTAAAGTACTGGGAGTAAAATTGAACAATTTAAAGTATATTGACTAAAATTGAAAATCAAAATATGGAGACAAAAATGGTATTTTAACCCAAAAAAAAAACTCACTTTCAGCTTTAATTTTAGTTTTATAGTGTTTATTTATTTATTTTTCTATACTTGAATTTCATTCTTTTAATTTCTATACTTTTAGTTTTAATAGATTTTTTTAATAAGAGAAAATATATAAGACAAGAAATACGTAGATACAAGAAAAGTCCTCATACAAAACAAATGACAAAGAGTACGAGAAACCAACATCCCAAAACAACTCGCCAACTTCCTCACGAAAGGAAGAGGAGCTATAAAAGTATTAAATAGATTCTTATACTTTTAAAAGTGACCATTTTTTTTTTTAAATACTTGCCTAAATTATAGGATAAAAATAGCATTATACTCTATATGCCTTTAGAACTCATTTAATTTTGGTCTTTATATTTTTAAATATTTAAATTTAGTCTTTGTACTCGTTACAGTAACGAAATGTAACGAGATAAATTTTAATAGATTGAACAAGTGAAAGAATACCGTTCATAGGATTTATTTTTTAGTTCACTCAAGTACCACAAAATAATTTCACTCAATTTTATTTGGAGAATGAGATTGAATGATACTTTTACCAAAAATAAATAAAGTAAGGCGATAAAATTGAGAAGACAAGTACCAAGGGAACTGGTCTACTAACGATTCATGTAATTGAAAAGTCAATATTATTCATGCAAATATTTCATAAGTTAAGAAAATCTAAAGTAAGATTTAACTCAAACGAGGACAATTTACTCTATTGCAACATTATTAGAATGATATTTTTCACAAGTTAGAACAACCTAACTAAATCCAATTTATCAAATAACATGTGATCAAGATATCAAAAGCATTAAGCACATGAAAAGATGAAAGGAACAAAAGTGCACTCATTCAATCAAAACATTAAACCTAATGGCTACAACAATCTCCAAACTAAAGAATTTAGTCACTCATATTCAATAGAACAAAATCTAAAGTCTTCAAATAAACCATAATTCTAAGTTGCATAAACAAGAGAATGAAAGAGAAGTAAACTAAGTCGAGTAAAGATTCTCACTTCTATTGCAATTTTCACGATTTCGAGCTTTGAAATATTTCCTTTGGATCAACAATAAATCTCTCTAGCTCCCCAAGATTGGAGAAATCAAAATTAGGTTATAATGAAATTATATTATTGACCTGATCGTTAGAGTGTCGGTGGCTAAGCACCATATTGGTGCTAGATTTTGTTGTCTTGTAAGGCAATTGTTTGATTGATCTTCTCAATTATTACACATTCACTATTTTGCTATCAAATTTCGATATATAAACACAAAGTTATAGTTATTAGTTACAGCGACAACAAAAAATGAAAGGAAAAAATTGAAAACACCAAAACGGTCATATAGGCATGGAAACTAAAACCAATGATTTTTAAAGTATGTGGTTAATTATAGAAAGGAAAAATATCAACTTTACACCCTAAACTTTAGGGTTGTATTCAATTTAAATCCTGAATGAATTAATTATATCATTTTAAACCTTAAACTTTCATAAATGTATCAATTTACATCATTCATTATGTTCTATTTGGATAAACATCGAGTGAGACTTATAATTTTATCAACTAACTCTTTAAACTTTCATAAGTTCATCAATTTAGACTCTCAATTAAGATTTCCTTTGAATATTGTCTCTTCATCAATTATAATCGTCCATTTTATTAATCCCACATTTGAAGAAGTCTACGCACGTATAAAAATTGAATGCATAGATGATTTTCAAATGTAATTTTAATAAAGAGTCTAAATTGATTCACATATAACAATCTAGAAATTTAATTGAAACAATTATATATTTCTCGTGATATTTTCTGATCTAAGTCTGAAAGAAGGTATAAATGATACAATTATGAATATTCAAAGGTTTAAATCAATACAACCCCCAAAGTTTAGGGAGGGGGCTATAATTGATATTTTCCCTATAAAAAAATTCCATTGAACTTTCCTCTTTATTTAAAAAATATCATTAATCACTACAACAAATCTGAGCTTAGATGTCGGTTAGAAAAAGTAAAAACATATTTACAATGTCGGTTGAAAAAAAAGTAGATCTTTAATGTTGGTTTTAAACCGACATTAAAGATAAGCTACAATGTCGGTTTTAAACCGACATTGTAAACCCCCTAACTAAAAACCCTTATTTCTTAAAAACTTTTTTTCTCTCCTTTCTCACAAATTTTCTCTCCCCAAAACTCTTTCCCTTTGCCTTCACCATTCAGCTGCCAACCGTCGGGTCCGTCTGCTTCCGTCTCTGTCCATCGTTGGCTCCATGTTGCTTCTGTCTGCTTCCTTCTCCGTCCATCGTCGAACGTCGAACGTCTGCAGCTCCAGCCCTATCTTTGGGTCCGTCAACTGCAGATCTGCGTCCGGCTGCGGAGTCTAGCATTCAAATATGCTGAATGCCATGAGTTGTCCTTGTTTGAAGTGTGTGAATGTAAAGACTCTAGATGTGAATACAATAAGAGATCACTTATTTTTTAATGGTATCGATCAAAGTTATCAGATATGGATTTTTCACGGTGAATCAATATCGATCAAGAGAAACAATGAAAATGTGTCTACTAGTGCAAGAGAAGAAGTTGATGAGGATGATGTTGATGTTGATGTTGATGTTGATGACACAATTGGAATGTTTGAGGCTGCAAACAACTATTTTAATGACAAATTCGATAATTTTGAAAAACTACTAGGTGATGCCAAGAAACCATTGTACCCAAATTATACAACTTTTACCAAAATATCTACATTTGTAAAGTTATATAATTTGAAAACTAAATTTGGATGGAGTGATAAGAGTTTCACGGAGTTGTTGGAATTAATTCGTAACATCTTACCAAGTTCTAATGAAATTCCAATTTCTACTTATCAAGCAAAAAAGATTTTGTGTACTCTTGGAATGAAGTACGAGAAGATTCATGCATGTAGCAATGATTGTTGCTTATTTAGAAAAGAACTCTCTGCTGCAAATGTATGCCCCATTTGTGGTATGTCAAGATGGAAGCTTCATAAAAATTTAAAGGAAGGGGTTAAGAATGTCCTAGCAAAAGTTATGTGGTATTTCTCCCCAATTCCAAGATTTGAAATAATGTTTTGAAGCAAAGAAATATTAAGTTTATTGACGTGGCATGCCAAAAAAAAAAAAAAAAACAGATGGTTTATTACAACATCCAAGAGATGCACTATCGTGGAAAAAAATAAAAAATTTGTGGCAAGAATTTGGGTTAGAATCTAGAAATCTACGTCTTGCTCTCTCCACAGATGGGGTCAATTCACATGAAGATCTTAGTAGTAGATATAGTTGTTGGCTAGTGATGTTAGTGACATACAATCTGTTGGGTTTTTGGCAAAATATTAGAAGTGCAGTTTTCCTACATCAAAAAGGTTTTGTAAAGTCATGCGCTCTAAGCACTATAAAAGGAGCCTATGCCTTTGGTTTTCAATTGTCCCAGTTAGAAACACTTTAAGCTTAGTGTGCTAACTCTAGTTAAATTCCCTTAGTGGGTAAAGGTGTGAGTAGTATAGAAGCTTTGAGAGAGTGCTCTTGTAATTGGGATCGGGAGAGAGAATTATTCTGTGTGATTGTAACAATTTTTCACATAGTAAATTTTTCTTGGTCCGTGGTTTTTCTCCGATTTAGGAGTTTTCCACGTTAATTCTTGTGTTTCCAGATTTATTCCTTTCTTTTAATTTCTCTGTTATTTTCTGCTTTTTTCCTGCAGTATAAGTGGGAGGTTTTTCCCAACAAGTGGTATCAGAGCTTTAGGTTTAGAGTTTCTTGAGTTTCTGAGTATGCTCTGTGGTTGCAGCATTGTCTGACCTTCCACATCAGAAAAGAATTCTTGAAACAAATTGCGGTATTGTGAATAGTGTGAGTTGTTCACTATTTGCTGTTTTGCTAGGAAGAGAAGCAGATATGTCAAGCTTTATGAGTTCAGTAAAGTTTGATCTGGAGAAATTTGATGGAAGGATCAACTTCGGCTTGTGGCAAGTGCAAGTCAAGGATGTGCTGATACATGCTGGGTTACACAAGGCCTTGAAGGGAAGACCAAATAGTGGTGCTTCTAAAGAGTTAAGCGGTGATGGTAGTCCATGAGAGTCCAACGGTGGTTCCAGTAAAGGTTCTAAGAAGTCCAGCATGAGCGATGAAGATTGGGAAGAAATGGATTTGAGAGTTGCAAGTGCAATCAGGCTAAATTTGGCTAAAAATGTTCTTGCAAATGTACATAGAATTTCAACAGCCAAAGAGCTTTGGGAGAAGCTTGAAGCAATGTATCAGGCAAAGAGCATCTCAAACCGGTTGTACCTGAAGGAGCAGTTTCACACTTTGCGAATGGTGGAGGGTACAAAAATCTCAGATCATCTGGGTATTCTCAATGGCATCATTTCTGAGCTAGAGGTGATAGGAGTGAAGATAGAAGATGAAGATAAGGCACTCCAACTCATCTGGTCACTTCCTTCTTGTTATGAACACATAAAGCCAATCTTGATGTACGGGAAGGAAACTTTAGATTTTGTTGAGGTTACTAGTAAACTTTTGTCCGAGGAAAGAAGATTGAATAGTGAAAGGCGCACTTCACAAGATGATTCAATACTGGTAGCTAGCAAGTGGAAGAAGAAGAAAGAGTTCGTGCACAGAAAGGTTTGTTGGGAATGTGGACAGACTGGACACATGAAAAAGTATTGTCCTAACAAAGTAGGTTCGTCAAAAAGCTCTGAGTCGGATGCTAACGTTGTCTCCGTCATCATGGAAGGCGAATTCCATTGAAGCAAGGCAATATTCATCCTCGTGGTATGTTCGCTTTACCATGATAGAGGATGTGATGTTAGCGGTTCCACAAGTTTGCACACGGGCATTGACTTGGTGGTTACGCAAGGTGTATGGTGGAAGTTGTGTCGATGGCTGAAGAACTTCCAGGTGAGCCAAGTAGGTGGAAGTTGCACCATAAATATCAGCAAGGTTTATCGACATGCGACGGAAAAGAAAAATCTTGGAAGGTGGTATTCCAAGTGGTCTACTCTTTATGGTGGAGTAGGTTATAGTTCTCTGAGTTGAGAATTATGATTGTCGATGAGGACAATGGATGTTGCAGAAGCTGTGGATTCTTCAAATATCTTGCCAAGGTGGAATTTGTTGGGTTTTTGGCAAAATATTAGAAGTGCAGTTTTCCTACATCAAAAAGGTTTTGTAAAGTCATGCGCTCTAAGCACTATAAAAGGAGCCTATGCCTTTGGTTTTCAATTGTCCCAGTTAGAAAAAATTTAAGCTTAGTGTGCTAACTCTAGTTAAATTCCCTTAGTGGGTAAGGGTGTGAGTAGTATAGAAGCTTTAAGAGAGTGCTCTTGTAATTGGGATCGGGAGAGAGAATTATTCTGTGTGATTGTAACAATTTTTCACAAAGTAGATTTTTCTTGGTCCGTGGTTTTTCTCCGATTTGGGAGTTTTCCACGTTAATTCTTGTGTTTCCAGATTTATTCCTTTCTTTTAATTTCTCTGTTATTTTCTGCTTTTTTCCTGCGGTATAAGTGGGAGGTTTTTTCCAACACAATCTACCTCCATGGTTGTGTATGAAGCGAAAATATTTAATGTTGACTACACTAATATCTAGTTCTAAACAACCGGGAAATGACATAGATGTTTATTTAATTCTGTTAGTAGATGATTTGAAAAAACTTTAGAAATATGGGGTGGAATGTTATGATGCATATGAAGAACAATGTTTCCCGCTCAAAGCTATTTTATTATGTACCACCATTAATGATTTTCCTGCGTATGACAACTTGTGTGGTTGTACGGTCAAAGGATATCATGCATGTCCAATTTGTGAAGAAAAAACTTAATCCACTTATTTACCAAAAGGGAAGAAGATGGCATATCTCAGGCATCGCAAGTTTCTACTACGTCATCATCCATATAGGAAACAAAAGAAAACTTTTAATGGCACATAGGAATTAGAGTTTGCTCCAAAACCATTAAGTGAAGAAGAAATTCTTGCAGAAACAAATAAGTTTCAGTATTCATTTGCTAAGAAAACTATCAAGGAACATAACAGTGGAGTTAGTACTTCAACTTATTAGAAGAAAAAATCTATTCTTTTTGAGTTAGAATACTGGAAGTATCTTGATGTACAACATTGTTTAGACGTGATGCACATTGAAAATAATGTGTATGCAAATCTTATTGACACATTGCTTGATATTCCTGGTAAAACGAAAGATGGAATAAAAGTTCGACTAGATTTGGTGGAGCTGAACATTAGAACAGAGTTAGCCCCTCAAATGGGAGAGAAAAAAGTTTTTTTACCTCCAACATGTTATACATTATCATGAGCTGAGAACTTGAGCTTTTGTAAGACACTATCAGAAATTAAAGTTCCTGAAGGCTATTCATTGAACATTCAAAGTTTAGTGTCGCTCACAGATTTGAAACTTTACGAACTTAAGTCGCATGACCATCACGTTCTTATGAACAATTATTATCTATGGTCATTCGTGATATTTTACCCAAACATGTAATAATTGTAATTTTTCGTCTATGCTTCTTCTTTAATGCTATATGTAGCAAGACGATCAATTCATCTCAGTTAAAGGGTATGCAAGAGGATATAGTTGTCACTCTATGCCTATTAGAGAAGTATTTTCCACCATCTTTCTTCTCAATAATGGTATACCTTGTAGTCCATCTCCTTAGAGAAGTTGAATTCTGTAGACCTGTTTATTTGAGGTAGATGTATCCTTTCGAACGATACATGAAAGTGTTGAAAACTTATGTTCAAAATCGAAATCGACTAGAAGGCCGTATTGGAGAAAATTATATTGTCGAGGAGGCTATAGAGTTTTGTTCTGAATTTATATCTGGAGTTAATTCTATTGGGCTAAACTCATTGATAAGAAAAGGGAATTCAAACATTGATTGAGCATTGTCAGTTGCTTCTTTTATCAGATCGAGTAAGGGTCATTTGGATCAAGCTCATCTTTATATCATTCAAAATGTAAATGATGTGCTTCCGTATGTCGAGTAAGTAGATCTCCATCTTATTCTCATTTTAGGCTAGTTGATTATTCAATGATCTACTAACTTTGACATTTATAACAGGCAACATATGGATATTTTGTCTAAGCTCAATTTTGGTAAAGGTAAAAGTAGGAAGTGGCTTCAAGAAGAGCAATCGCACATTCAGTCGGTGGTTGTCCACACGAGTAATCTCAATAGCCCTGTTATTTGATGTATATTTAAATGTTGACTACTGAATAGTTATAAAGTATATCATAGGTTGCACTAGCTCTCGAAGTTTCCAAAAACTCCATATCGCCTTCTTTAAGATGGATAGCTCACGGACCTTGTCCAAATGTGGCAACATATTGTGGATACGTGGTTAATGGTTACTACTATCACATAAAGAAGCGTGATGATATTAGGAGAGTTCAAAATAGTGGAGTTAGTATAACGACTACTACAATGCAAGTCTCTAGTGCTAAGGACAAAAACTCTGTCATGTCAGATATGACCTTCTATCGCGTAATACAAAAAATATGGGAGCTTGACTATCATGGATTATCTTTTATTTTATTCAAATGCGATTGGGTTGAGAATCGAAATTGAGTCAAAACAGACGAATTTAGGTTTACTATTGTAGATCTCAATCGTATTGGACATAAACCAGACTCATTTATTTTAGTCTCTCAAGCAAAACAAGTCTTTTATGTAAAAGACCCTTCAAATTCGGGTTGGTCAGTGGTTTTAACATCTCCACAACGAACAATTGAAAATAATTTCTATGAGGATGAAATGGGAGATATGCTTTAAGAGTGTGATTATGGAATTATGCAAAGGATGCCCAGTGTAGATACATCTAATGAGATTGATGATACAACATCCACATACGTTAGAAATGATTGTGAGGGTAGATGGGTTGATAAATAATATATTAAATACGACATGTCATTAACTAAGATTATATATATTAAATATTAAGATTATATGTTTTATGTGTTTTATGAATTAGTCTTTTTTATTTTTTGTAGATTCACATGGAAGATCTAAATAGTAGCAGCGAAGATGATAGAAATATGATCCACAACAAAACTATAGAATATTTGTTCCATGTGGCCCAACTACTATGTCTGAGTTGGCATAAATAAGAACTACTGTGGAACAGTTGTCCATTCAATATAATGAACATGGACAACTTGTTGGATATGCAGCAAAGAAAATGCAAAGGTACATTGGAGTTTGTGTTCGACAACAAATTCCTGTGACGTACAATTCTTGGAAAAAAGTTTCAAAACATCTAAAAGATAAACTTTCTGATTGCATATCGGTATGTTTTCTATAATTTTAATTCATGTGCATTGTAGTTTATTAGTTTATTTCTTACTACTTTTTTTTTATTGTGCAGATGTCATTTAATGTGGACTCTAAGTCCAAACATAGTTTACTTATGTCTGCATCTAGGAAGTTTCAGACTTTCAAAACCACATCGACTCATAAGTTCATACTTCCATTTAAAGATGAACTATCTGTCTTGCAGTTTCCTCCTCAACAATATTCTCATATAGATCAAGAATAGTGGACATCGTTTGTTAATGATAGATTAAGTGAAGAATGTGAGGTAAGTGATTCTAATTAAAGGTCAATAGTAACATTGTTTTGGTAGGTGACTTCAACTAATTGATTGTACAGGAATTCAGTCGACTCAAAAAAGAAAGAAGGTCGAAATGCATATATAATCATCACATTTCTCGTAAGGATATGCGAATCTTGCCCATGAATTAGTAAGTCTATCCAATTAAATTAAATGTTTCATTCTAATGTGTTTATGCTAATTCTATACGTATGTTCATATAGAACATATTGAATGATCCTGCATATCGTTCAACTTTATGGAAAGAAGCATGAAAAGGAAAGAATAATGAATTCTTTGATGATGTCACTCAAGAATGTGCTAGTCGAATTGTAAGTTTATATTGTGCAAAACTTAAAATGACATATATATATAATGTGTAATATGTGTTTACAGGATGAATTAGCTGCAGTACATAAAGGTAAAGATATTTTGAGTAAAGCATTAGGTACCAAGGAACATTATGAACGTGTTAAAGAAGTGGGTGATTTTGTTTTCCAATCTCAATATTTCAAGGTAGTAAAAGGAAAGTCGAGAATGAGTCAAGAATCTCAAAGAGCCTCTGAAGAAGAGAGAGTTAGATGTGTCAAAGTATCAAGAGACAAAACTCATAGCAAACAATCTAATCAATTTCAGTCATCTGTTGGAAGTGTTGCACTATGTGCATCTAAATAAGAGGATGTTGAAAAGGTGCATAAAGAAAGTTTGGAGGTAATTGTATTTGTTGTGACCTTTAAATTCTAAGTTGACTTGTGTTTAACCAAGCATCACATTTATTCTTTTAAGTTTGTTAAGGGAACACCATGCCACTTAGCTATAGGATCTGTAGATAACATCGTTGCAGTAACCACAATATTTGACGATGACGTTCAATGTCCAACTATTAAAGTACTGATAGACATTATCATGGGAGAAGATATACCAATATCAACTCCTGTGAAGGGGAAAATAGAGACTTTAAATCAAACAATGAGTAACTTTGTAACATGGCCTCATCAACTTGTAATTATGACTGATGAGAAACAAGTATGTTTCTTTTTCACTCTATGAATTTTTTTTTTTTTTTGTTGTACTTTGAATTTGTAACTCTGGTTATAGTAGGAGAATTCAACTATTAAAACTGTTGGCTATTCCTCCAAATATACGGACACCAATGGCACCATCAAGCTCCTGAATGGACATGTCGTACATAACATGAAAGATGTAGACATGATTCACATCAATTTGAACGAGCACATATTTGAAAATGATAAATTTGTTTATTTAGGTCGTGATGACTTTATGCATTATTGTGGTAGGGTTGAAATTGGTTATATGTGTGTACTCACATACATAGCGTAAGTATTACTCATCTTGATTCACAATCTCTATTATATATTTTTTTCATGGTTAAATAATAACTTATGTTTTGTTTAGGTATCTTTGGGATGCATGTGACCGTGAGACAACTAAGAAGTTTTTTCTATAATTGACCAAACAAAAATATCACCACATATAAAGTCTCCAAACCTTCGATCTAGAAATTTAGCCAACCAACTAGAATTGGCTAATTTGGAACAATTAGTTCTCATTCCATATAACACAGGGTACGAAAATGACAATTGCCTTAGTTATTTTTAATTTGTCTTAAATGCATACTAATATTTCAAAATTGTTGCTTATTATAGTTATCATTGAATATTGATTGTAATCAATCTTCGAGAAAATTGTGTTTATGTTTTGGACTCTATTCGAAGCAAGGTTCAAGAGGACTTTCATGGAGTTATAAATATGTAAGTGTATTGAATTTTCTTAGTTCTTAATTCAAGTATGTTATTCTAATGTGTTTTCATACTATTTAGTGGATTGAAAACATGACAAGCTAGGCACGATCCCCAACACCATCAGTCTACTCCAAAATGGAAACTTATAAAGGTAAAATTGCATTCATATTTTAACAAATTATTTTCATTCAAACATAAGAATAATTTGTATTTAATTTATTTACATGCAGTGCCCCCGTCAGTTGGATTTTGTAGGGTGCGGGTACTATGTGCAAAAGTATATGCACAAAATAGTACATAATCTTAGTACTCCCATTACTAGCCTCGTACGTAAATTATTTATTTATTATATGCTACAATTTAATAAATGATGTAAACTTATGTTGTGTTTATCTTTCTTTCTTTTTGTAGTTCAATACAAAAAATGCATATACCCAAGAAGAGATTGATGAGATTCGAACACAATGGGCAAGTTTTGTTGGACGATTTGTGTAAGGTTGAACTTATTAGTTTTTTTTTTTTTGTCTTAATTTAGATACTGATTGTAGTTTGTGGAGGGACAAGTGCTCGTCCATATATTATAGAAGTTCTTAGATATTACTACTTGTAGTTTTTTTAGGGGTGGGTGGGCCCATAGGTAATATAGAGAAGTGTTGAATCTTGACGAGTTTTGAGTAAAATATATGCAAGTTGGAAGAATTGTGTATAGTTTCTTTGTTTATGGGTATTTAGTGTAAGTACTCATGGAAGTACTAATTGTTGTTTGTGAAGGGACAAATGATTATCAATATATGGAAGTGTTTGGTATTTTTTATTGTAGTTTTTTAGGGGAGGGTGAATATGATGTTTTTAATTGCAATTATTTTACATGGAAGTGTGTATTGTTTTGTGTCTATTGTTATATTTTAGGTTTGGTTCTGTGCGTTTATAGGTGGAAGAGAAATATTGTTGGCTTGCCATGACAGAACAACAAACATGCATATATTATAGCAGACATGTGTTACCGTAAACAATTTTTTTATATTTTTAATAAAATATGATGATGGACATTTTCTGACACAAAACGTGACAATTTAATGCTAGTTTTTAACTCTTTGACCGACATTAAAAATGGATTCGACTTTTTATAAAATCAGGCACTAAAAAAATATCAAAAAAAAATATTTTTAAAAAAAAATTGGTAAAAATCGACATTAAAGATGGAGTACAATGTCGGTTTTCAATTGACATTGAACATGGTGTACAATGTCGGTTTTCAAACGACATTGAAGATAATTGACATTGAAATTTTGATCATTTATAATGTCGGTTTTAAGCCGACATAAAAGACAACCGACATTGAAGGCATTTTAAAATACGATCTTCGATGTTGGTTGCCAACCGACATTGTACCTATATAATTTCTATTTTAAACTGACATTAAAAGTCAGTTTTGTACAAGTGAATCTTTTAAAAGTCATAATCTATCATTGATATTTTATAAAATGTCTCAAATTACTATTATAATAGAAACCCTTTTATAATTTTAAATGAAAGTTAGAACTTTGAACCATGTGGTGGTGACTCAAAATAAGTGGAGATCCAAAATTTTATTCTAGGTTAACCGCCCCAAGATTCTGAGTTCCACTTTTCATTTAAAATTTAGAATCTCTAAACTTTCATAAAAGTAACAATTTAGTCTCTGAACTTTGGTTTGTACCAATTTAATCCCTACACTTTCAATTTTGTAACATTTTAAAATTGTTACATACTAAAGTTCAAGGACTAAATTGTTACAAAATTAAAAGTACATGGACTAAATTGTTACAAACCAAAGTTCGAGGACTAAGTTGTTATGAAAGTTTAGAGACTAAAAGTATTCTTTAACCTAAAATTTAAAAGGAATTCAATTTTGAAACATTTAATGAAAGGTTAAAAGTAATATTACAGATTTTTGAAAAAATGAGAGTTTTTGAAACAAAAAGAGAACGACATAAAGGTGTTTTTTATGATTTAATCAAAATACATTGAAAAAGTTTGAACAAACACTAAAAAATATATCGACTAAGATAAATCGGTAAAAAGTAAGTTAAAATACCATTTTGGCCCATATATTTTAAATTTTGTTCATTTTTATTCCATATACTTTCAATTATCCAATTTTTGTTCATGTACTTTCAATAAAATTTTTAATGGTCCTTCAAAATTAATTTTTTTTATTGAAATTGGTTAAATAATAATAAAAATAAATTTATGCAAAAAATACAATATATGAATATGTTTTAAAAAATTATAGTAAAAATGCTAATATATAAGAAAAAGTATTTATGTGGAATAAATTTAAAATTTATTAAAAGTACAAATAATAAAATTTGACAATTGAAATTATAAAATTAAAATTGAACAAATACTTAACATTAAAAATAAAAAGTTGAAATAGTATTTAAATTAAAATAAAAAACAAAAGGAAAATTGAAGAACACGACCGTTGGATCCAGCTGGCAGTTTCAGTCCACGTCAGCTACTGTTGTCCCCATCTTGTGTGGAACTTTGTCTACTTTTTCTGTACAGTTTCCAATTTCAATACAAGACAAATCCCAGAACACTCACACCCCACCTTAAATTTTAAACCCCACTCATACTCTATCTCATCATAAATAAAATTAAGTTTAAATACGACTTTGGCCCAACTATATTTATCTTTGGTTTATTTTAATTTCAGTATTTCTAAAAACTTGTATAGTCTTTGTATTTTTAACTTTAATTGGTATTGATTTGTATTTTAATCTCTATACTTTATTCGTGTTAGCAGTTTAGAATAATTTGTATTTTTAAAGCAAATAAATTTCGAGTAAAACTCTGTTAGATAAATATTTTTTTGTTAAATTATTATATGAAATTTTAAGTTTGTGTTTATCTAGTCATTGAAGAACTTTAAAAAGTGTTTGATCAATTTTTTGTCTAATAAGTTCATGACATATTTGAAAATCTAAAAAGTAACTATTCTATTACATCTAAAATTAAATTTTATGTCTAGTGTAATTCTAAACTTTCAATTATGTGTCGAGTAGTTTCATGAATTTTAAAAATATTAAGTTAAGTACAAAACTAAAAGTTCAAAACACATTAAATATATTTTTTTTAAAGGCAAGACTAAATAAACTAAGCTCTAGAGGCTAAACTAATAATTTAATCAATTTTTTTTTTCATAAACATAGCTGAAAAAGAAAAAAACGTTAAACCATCTTTTTGCCTACATGCACTCTCTAATTCCCCTGCACCCTGATCAAATCTCTACCGTTGGATCTCTGACATATGCCTGCACCACTCTCTACAGTCCACACTCGACACACTACACAGCAAAAGTTAGCTCCCACTACTCTCTCTTTTTGATTCTCTCTCTTCAAAATTTTCTCTTTCTTTAGGTTTTGTTCTTTGGGATTCTTTTCTTTTTGGGGTCCGACCTAGATTTTGAATTGTGGGGTTACTGGGGCTTTTGCTTTGTGAACTGGGTCTGTGAAGAAACCAATTCTTTTGAGGGTTTCAACTGAACAAATTGAGTTTTTCTTTTTCCTTTTCTTTTTTCTTTCTATTTTTCTATGGCGGTCATTCTTCTCTTTTTCCTTCTAGCCGTTTCTGTTGTTTCTGCTGATGAAGGTGAGCTCTTCTTCTTTGTTATGTAATTCTTGATGTTGCCATTCTCTGAATGTAATGTTTCTCCCCCTTTTTAACCATTTCTTTTGGATTTTCTTGCTAGATTGTATCTTTCTATTTGTTTCTTCACCATTTTGCTGTTTTTCATTCTGTCTTATGTGGGTTTCCCTGAACATCTTTTGAACATTTGCTGGAATTAGTTTTAGTGTAGTGTTCTTTCCCTGTACTTCAATGTTTTTTTTTTTAAATAGATTTTTTCCCCTTTTGTTCTTTCTATTTGACTGGCCATAGTGGAATTAGTTTCAATAACGTATTGTGTTGATGGGTTTTAGGTTTCTTTTGATATGCTTTGTCATAACTTTTTAGAGAGGGATCTGGACTTGGAATTAGTCGGCAGGAATGTTGAGAAATGGCAAGAACTTCAGATGAGAGTAGTTCTCAAAGAAAGGGGACTTTAGTTTCTGTGGTAAGAAGTTGAGGTTACTGATGGAAAAATCTTTCCTTTTGGTGAAAGTGAAATCAATCTGAGTTCTCTTTGATTGGAAGTTTTTGTCAGCTACCATATTTGGTTCCAGCTCATTGTCTTCTGTCTTTTAACATCTTAACCTATTGTGATGTGGAGAATCTTAGAAGAGCAAAGTAGGTGCTCAATAATCTAACATGTGGTGTGTTATTGGGTTTTAAAAGAACTTCATCTGAGGTGCTTTTAAACTTTTTCTTATACAGTTGGTTCATTAAGAAACATCAAAAAGAGAAGAAGGGCAAGGATAAAGCATGGAGAGCAATTGGGTTTCAGTTTATCATCCTGTTTTATATGTTTGAAACAGTACTAATTTTGGAAGGTATGAAGAAGACTAGATAGATGTTAAAATATTATACCATGCTTGTTGAAATCATCTCTGAGCTTACTTTTACAACCCTCATTCTTGATTGCCATGGGAAATAAAGACCAGAAAGGGGAAACACGACAATATTGTCTGATGTTTGTCCAAATTATTTTGAGAGATGAGCACAAAGATGGATAGAGATTAATAAACTATTAGGAATCCAACTCACAATAACACCTGCAAAACACATGAACTTCACACAAACACAAGACACAAAACAATAACAAATACTGTTGTATTGAGATATCTCCTGTGAAGGTCCTTGATCAGCCAAGAACTCAACAACGGCCAAGACGGTAAAAAAGCCAAACCACCAGCTAATTCGAGAGAGTTGGGAATCTCTCCCAACCAAACACTCAACCAAAGTTTTCACAAAAGGCTCCTACATGCTCCTACCCTCAACATAACAACATTCCAGTCTTCTGTACAGTCTCTCCATGTGCCACGTCCCACTGACTAATTGTCAAATAACACTATTCCCTTTTTACCCCTCCTACTATAAGTCTTCACAATTTGGGGAATGGGGTCGTACACAAGCGTATAAAGAACCATTTGAATCCTCCAAATCTACTTACTTTTGTCACATGAATGAGCTGTGACATTTGGAAACAATAACTTTTTTTGTTTGAAGGGTTGTGAATTTTATGAATCGTGTTTATGTAATTATGTTGTTTTCTTCTGTATGTTGTATTTCATACAGTACATTATATGCTTTTTAAAAAATATGTGATATGAATCCTTCCAAGACGTTTGGTAAATATATGATACATTTGGCAGATGTAAACTGTGTCGGATTTTGGATGCCTTTTATTTCTTTCTTCTCCTCTTCCTCCTTTCCCCTGTTTGGGTTGATTATAGCTTTTCTGTATAAGTATGTTGATCCTTTTCATGTTTGTTATCATGATTTTGCTCCAACAGAGCTGGAAAATATCGATTTCTTGTTGAAAAAGACTGTCTAAACTCTTGACATATAATTGCAGCTGCATTCATTGGTGTAAACCTTGGTACAGACCTTTCTGATATGCCCAGCCCCACTCAAGTAGTTGCACTTCTTAAAGCTCAAAATATTAGACATATCAGGCTATATGATGCTGACCGTGCCATGCTGCTTGCACTTGCCAACACTGGCATCCAGGTGACTATTTCTGTACCCAATGACCAACTCCTCGGAATTGGCCAGTCCAATGCGACTGCAGCCAACTGGGTTGCTCGAAATGTCATCGCTCATGTTCCTGCCACCAACATCACAGGAATAGCTGTTGGCTCCGAAGTTCTTACCACTCTTCCAAATGCTGCTCCGATCCTAGTCTCGGCCCTAAAATTCATTCAGTCTGCTCTCGTTGCATCTAATTTAGATCGCCAAATCAAAGTTTCTACCCCACATTCTTCTTCCATTATTCTCGACTCGTTCCCACCATCGCAGGCCTTCTTTAACCGTTCATGGGACCCTGTCATGGTCCCTTTACTTCAATTCTTGCAGTCCACGGGGTCTTATCTCATGCTTAATGTCTATCCGTATTATGATTACATGCAATCAAATGGTGTGATTCCTCTAGACTATGCACTTTTCCGACCCCTCCCTCCGACCAAGGAAGCTGTTGATGCCAATACCCTCCTGCACTATACTAATGTCTTTGATGCTGTTGTTGATGCTGCATATTTTGCAATGTCGGATTTAAACTTCACTAACGTCAAAGTTGTTGTAATGGAGTCAGGGTGGCCGTCCAAGGGTGATGCGTCAGAGCCAGATGCAACTTTAGATAATGCTAACACTTATAATAGCAACTTAATTAGACATGTTCTTAACAATACTGGAACACCCAAGCATCCTGGAGTTCCCGTTAGTACCTACATATATGAGCTCTACAATGAGGATTTAAGACCTGGTTCGGTCTCGGAAAAGAATTGGGGTCTCTTCAATCCAAATGGAGTGCCAGTTTATATCTTACACTTGACTGGTGCTGGTGCTGTTTTGGCAAATGATACCACAAACCAGACTTTCTGTGTTGCAAGAGACGGTGCAGATCGTAAGCTGCTGCAAGCAGCACTAGACTGGGCTTGTGGGCCGGGAAAAGTCGATTGCTCCCCATTATTGCAGGGGCAGCCATGTTATCAACCAGATAATGTTATGGCTCATGCAACCTACGCTTTCAACTCATATTACCAGAAAATGGCAAAGTCTCCAGGGACCTGTGATTTCAAAGGAGTGGCTATCATCACCACCACAAACCCAAGTATGAAATCTTGAAATTCTTAGAAATATAGTAAACTGTTATACTTATTCATGATATGGTACATCTCCTATAATAACTGATTATTGTTCCCTGAGCTTCTATGACCAAATAATATAAGTAAAAAAATGTGAATAGAATGCTGCACAGACCTTCATACTGAAATAAATTATAGGCAGAACCTGACTCGGTAAAGCCTTGTATGTTAAGAAAACTGTTGATTTTACCTGTTGATAGCCACAGTAGAAAGATCATTGGAAAAACTGGTTGTAAGAGAACAAATTTTCGACATTTCCATATGTTCTGTTGATATGCTAATGTTCGGTTTGACATTTCTTGTCGCAGGTCACAGTACGTGTATATTTCCAGGAAGGTAATGGACGACGAATCTTAGATAGCTATACTAAATTGTGTCTTGTCTCAGTTAGATGCTTTGCCTAAGCATATATGTTCTGCTGACTGACTTTTTTTTTTTTTTTTTTTCCAATGCAGTACTGGATCTAATGGTACTTTAGTAAATAGCACATCTTTGGCTCCATCTTCAAATTCTTCTGATACAGCTGGTGGTTACCTTCCAAAGTATCTCTATGGTAGCAGCTCTTACACCAGTTCAATGATCTTGTGTGTTTTATTAATGACTTGGGCATTCTTGTGATGATGCTGCTGCTGCATTTTTCATTTTGTATTCATGCATCCCCATGACGGTTTCGGATTGTTGATCTGCTTCCCTTGGCTTCCAAGCTGTTGTAGCATATTTAACCAATTTTGTACGGTCGAGGGTGGACGGGTGGGGATAGGTTGGTAAATGTGTTATTAGTTCGAGTTCGATGAGCCATAGTTTGGATTTTGTAGAGAGAAAAAAAATCAAATGATTATTTGTGGCTTGTGTAAGTTGTAACTATCATTATCATGTCTGGGAGTAATTACATTCTTTGGAGTTTGGGTTTTGAGGGGTAGTCTCCATGTTTAGCAAGTTTATTAGGATCTTCAGTTTAATCACTCAAAATGTTGAAGGTAGTTGAAGCCAATTTTAATTTTCTTTTGTACATTTTCTTCTTTTCTTTCTATTAGAATTTCTTTCTACCTTTTACTTGAGATTTCAGATGTTGGCAGGCTTTTTAGATGTTGTTCCCCGCTACACGTGCTATAGATTTTTAGAGTGTCACTCAGCACGAAATTGCTCCAATTTAAGTACACTTAACTTTTGGAGTACTTATGAATGAGCTATCGAAAAAGGAACGTGTAAGCCAATTGGTATAAGTATCAATTAGTTTTTAAGCTTTTCTTATCCATGTTTGTATAATATTAGGATCCATTTAATTTAGACGTAGTGATGTTTGATTTATGTACCCTGATATGAACGGAGGAACCTAAATCATGTCATATGAACTTCAAGAAAGACACCAAGAATGCACACTATACATTGTCCAAATTCACATTCAAGAGAACTTGCAATTATGAAAAGTCAAGTGGGATTTATGAAGAACCAAACTTCATTTATAAGTCATTTTATGTATACATTTAGATCATGGTTGATAATGGTCATAAATTATGAGAGCTAAAACTCTTTAAATGCCTCATAGAATGTCTAAAGTTATATTTTGAGGCCTATATAATTCCATGTAATTGTTCAAAAAGGAAAGAGACTTGGAAAATGTAGTAAAAGCATTTGAGCTTTCTTTTAGCTTAGAGCTAAGTTTTCTTTGCAATTCTATGACATTTAGATTGCATGTTCAGAATCATTCAAGTTTGACTTGATCGATCTTGCTTGTGGAGTGATTCGAAGATCAAGGGTCGATGAGAGCCACATGCTTTGTTCGATCTATGGTTTTGATGATCATCTAAATAATCTGTCGTTTAGCCATTCTTAGAGGCTGAGATCGAATTGAATTTGGGGTCTTTTGCGGTTGAGTTCTAAAGGTATTGTTCATCAACAAGGTTGTTAAATCCAACGTGTCGAGAGTTACTTATCATTTGGTATCAGAGCTTAGGCTGTAGATCGGATATATGTTTCTATTGCTGCAATTCTTTTCTTATTCTTTTGTTTGAATTTCGTTTTTTAGTTTTTCATATTCATCTCGTCACATTCTGTCCATTTCATAAAACTTGAAACAAAAGTATCATATTCAGTCGTGTTTTCATGTTTTCATAAACTTGAAGGTTTTAGATCAAAGTCTTATCTACAATATTGCTTTCTCTGAAGTTTTCAGATTCGGCTTCCTTCAATGTCAAATATTTGGGTTTTGAAAATCGGTCAGGAAAGGAAAAATTGCTAATCTTAAGAGCTTTTGTTATTTCGTTGTTCTTTCTTTCTCAAAAGCATGTTAAATCTGAATTCTTACAATTTAATCATGGTTTTGCCATTAATTTCATCATTTGGTGTTCAATCTCATAGGTTACACTTTGAAAATTTGAAAAAGTGGGATGTTAAACATTAAATATGGCATTACAACCTTTATGCACATTGAATATTCCAGCCATTAAGAATGTAACTCCAATGTTTCAACTTCCAACTAATAGATTAATTCTTAAAAATATAAATGTGTATGTTGATCCTTCAATGTTACTTACAAGCAATACTTTAGATTCGAGGACGAATCTTCTCGAAGAAGGGAAGAATGATATGAACGGAGGAATCTAAATCATGCCATATGAACTTCAAGAAAGACACCAAGAATGCACACTATACGTTGTCCAAATTCACATTCAAGAGAACTTGCAATTATGAAATGTCAAGTGGAATTTATGAAGAACCAAGTTTCAATTATGGAACAAAGACTTCAAGTGGGGCTTCATAACTCAAATATGGTTACAATTTTATTTGCTATCAGTGGTCAATTAATCTGCTAAAAATGGTCGAGTTCTCCCAAATATCCTCTGCTGAATCAGTATAAACCAAGCTTGCAGCTATTTTCCCTAAATCTGAATTCATAATCCATGAAGCAACAACATCATTGTTACACTAACATCAATGCAATTTTCTAATTATTTCTGGTCAGTTCTTCAATTGATTCATCAATAAACCTTATCTTATTCTCATTTGAAAGTGCAATTGTCATTTCTCTCCTCAATAAAAAGATTTATGAAAAGGTAAAAAGGAGCATAAACTTAAGAATCCTTCTACTTCCACACATTATTGAATTCAAGGAAAAACTTAAGGAAAAAAAAAAACAATCATTAGTCTGATGGCTTGCCTTTTAACTTCAACGGTTCATTTGTCCCTCGACTATAGGCGGGATCTCTATTCCCCTGTTTCGTCTTTGCACATTTTCTTGCCAACCTGAGCATAACACTCGATCGATATCATACACACACACACACCAACACACACACACATATATATATATATATATATATATATATATATTAAAAAAGAGATGTATGTAAAAGAGAGAAGAGAGAAAATACCAATATGCATGTCAAAACCGCGGCTCTTGAGCTCACGATACTCTTGACACATTGCACAACTCCAACACCAAAAGTGAACACAACAATTATTGCATGGTGTTTCTTGGAGTTGGTATTTTGCCCTCAATCGAGATCGGTAAGAACAAGTGTAAAGGCAAATGCAGGGCGTAAAGGAAGCAATCAGCCAAAAAATTAATGCGTTACCAAAACAGGCTGCATCCACAACACAACACATAAACAACTATATATGTCATCTTCAATTCTTTGATAATTCATTTCGCTTTATCGATTTTTGGTTTTTGAAAATTAAGCTAGACTAATTGTGAGAAAGCAAACACAAATTTTAAAAATAAGAAGTCACAAATTTATAAGGCCATGTTTGATAATCATTTAATTTTTTGTTTTTGAAAATTGTGCTTGTTTTTTAATATTTCCTTTACAATGAGTTTCATCTTTGTTAAAGAAACATTTGAATTCTTAGCCACCTTCAAAAAGCAAAATACGTTTTTAAAAACTACGGCCCGATTTGATAAATCATTTTGTTTTTTGTTTTTGATTTTTTAAATTTAGGCCTATGAACTCTACCTTCACTTTTAAATGACTATTCTATGTTGTCTACTTTCTATTAATGTTTTAAAAAGCCAAGCCAAATTTTGAAAACTAATAATGGTAGTTTTTAAAACTTTGTCTTTTATTTTAGATTTTGACTAAGAACTCAATTTTTTTTTAAAGAAAAGTGAAAATCATGGTATAGAAATTGAGAGAACATCTATATATATATATATATTATATATATATATATATATATATAGTACTAGAAAGGAGAATTTTTAAAAATAGAAAAATAAAAAAACTATTTACACAAAATAACAAATTTTTTAGATAGTGGTGGTAGACCCTGATAGAAGTTTATCATGGTCTATCAATGATAGAAATGATAGAAGTCTATCAATAATAAATGTTGACAGAAGTCTATCAATGTCTATCAGTGTTTTTTTTTTGCTATTTTCTGTAAATAGTTTGACATTTTTTCTATTTGTAAAAATTTTCCTACTAAAAAAACTATCATTAGCAATTTATGTTATAATTAAAGCTTTTAAAACATAGTGATTACTTTTACAAAATTGAAACTAAGTTAACTAAGTACATAAATTTGAGGCACAAGAGAAACTAATAAATTTTATGTCTAATAACATTTTAAAATTTTAATTTAATTTATGTTTAGTAGCTAGGTGAATTAAAAAAATATATGTTTAATAGGCCAAAGACTAATTAGATACAAATTGAAAAATTTAGGACTATTTAGTAGAGAATTTGAAAACAGAAATTTGAAAGTAAGAGATTTAATGAAAACATAGTTGTATTTCATGTTTTCAGATATGTGTTTGGTAGCTGACTCAGAAATTGGATTCTAAATTAAATAATTATTTAAAAGGGTTATTTTTTAATATAGAAAAATGAGTCAAACTATTTATAAATATAGAAACTTTTTATTATTGTCTATCAGCGATAGACTGCGATAGAATTCTATCGCTTGAGCGATAGAAGTCTATCACTTTCTATCGCTTAAGGGATAGAATTTTTTCGCGGTCTATCACGGTAGACAGTGAAATTTTTCTATATTTAAATAGTTGGATATTTTTTCTGTTTATAATAATTTTCCTATTTAAAATGTGTTTAATACTATATATTTATAAATCACAAAACTAGTTGTAGTTACCCACTAATATTTAGTTGGAAATAGGACATGTTAATTTATTTATGAATATGATTTATATTAAAAAAATTATATAATTATTATTTGAAAATTATATATTTATAAACATTACATAATACATGTTATATTTTTTAAAAAAATGAAATGAGTTTATAGCATGACATACTGTATTTCTAAATGTTGTTACCCTTATTTAATATAATTCTACATTTTAAAATTTAAAATTCAAAATCTGCAAACAATGAAAACATAAAAATATTGTTTTCAGAATTTGCACTATTTGGATTATAGAATATAAAAACAGTTTTCAGAAACAAAATTCGGATTGTCTACCAAACACATATTTGCTGAACTCGGTGAATCTGAAAACATAAACCAGAATCCAGATTCTCTAGCAACAGGCCCTTAGGGATCTATCAGACACATATAAAGTTATAAACTTAATGAACATAAAATTGAAAATTTAAGAATCCAATAGATATATTTCAAAGTTCAAGGATCTATCTGTCACATATTGATAGTCCAATGACCTATACTTGACATTTTTAAAAATTTAGTGACCAAATAGACACAAACTTGAAAATTTAAAAAATTAAACTTGTAATTTAACTCACAAAAAGTCTTTAATGAAAAAAATAGATATTTTTTTAAAGATTTTTTTTCCTTATAGAATCTTTAGAATATTATGTTTGTATATATTTTGGTAGATGATAGGTTTAGTAGAACTTAATTAAACAATTGTTGATTAAAGATACAAGTTGATCCTTCATCTATAATCTCTGAGGCTTGCCCAAAAGGCACACATGGACACCATATCGTACAACAACCTAAAAAATGAAAAGAGTTAAATGAGACATTATAGCATAAATATTACATAATTAACAAATTAAAAAATAATTACAAAGGAAACATAAATAAAATAAAATACTCTTAAATTATGAAGTTGGTTTCAATTATATTCCTAAACTTTTAAGAATTTTACTTTAATCCTTGAAGGTTGAAACTTGTTTGATCATAATAAGGTTTTGTCGTTAAATTCATAGACGAAAAATTTGTATTTGCTTATGTGAACAAATCTAAACACATACATGAAGAAAAATACACAACGCATCTCTATACGGTACATTTTGTGTATTTTTGTCTTCTTCCTTTCAACCCCATGCTCCCAATTTTTGTTCTGTCATTTGAGATTTTTTTACTAACTTGTTCTCAAATTATTTCATATGTTGTTTGTTCAATTAAGTAATACAAACATTCTTTCCATGAATTTAACGACAAAAGTTTTCGATAGTTGTTATGAAAAAACTTTAAACTTCAAGGGTTAAATAAAAGGAAACTTTTCAAAGTTTGGAGGTAAATTTGTAACCAATCTAATAATATTTTAGAGGTATTTTTATAATTTAAATGACTAAAAAACGAGTATTGAGTCAGATACATGAGTTTATTCTTAATATCGCCAATTAATTTTGAGATAAAACCTTGCATATCTATCTAATACCTCTCAAGTGAACGATCGAAAATCACTCATATACACAAAATAGCGGTAATTTTATCCGTAAAAAATCACTCATAAACATACATGTAATAGATAGAATAAAGTAGAGGGAGAATGAATTGACATGATCCCATGTCGGAGAAGCAATCACAGAGGCCGCTGGACCACGGGGACCCATTTGCCGAGTTCACCGGAATACCGCCCGCGCTGGCCATAACTTTTTTATCTTTAAAAAAATACAACCAAAAAATTTAACACTGAGAGAGAAGTGCAGGTTGTGAAGTTCATCTATACTCCAATTTATAGTTATTTTTTTTTGTCTACTAGAGGAGAGAACAAAGTTTTTGAAAATTCAAAGACGACAATGACTTGACTTGGGCTACAATAATGTGGTTTAAGATAATGTTTGAGCAGATGTAGGGTCAAAATGCATTTGCTAATACTAATCTTTTTTTTTTTTTTTTAAGAACAAGAATAAAGATAGAACATGAAGCATGAAGATTAGAATCTCTGATCTCAAAAGAAAGAAGAAATACTAATGAAGACTGTAATGCCATGTTGACAATAATAATATTAATTATGTTTACTATACGTTAAAAAGTGGTAGACATACCACAAAAAATTTTTTTAGGCTAAACTCTTTTTGTTTAGACTCTAAAAATAAATAATCTCAAATTTCAAAGTTTAGGGACATATGAGATTTGAACTTAATTAATTTTCAGTTAGGTCATCAACTAATGTCAACTTTACTTAGAGATGATGATTTTGAAACCAATTTTAAAGTTTCCGGACCTAATTAGAAATTAAATAAAAAAAATATTGGTTTCTATATTTTGTTGTCTATATATATTAGGAGTGTTTTCAAAATCAAAGCCAAATCTTGAAAACTAAAAAATGTAGGCCTCCTTTGGTAACCATTTAGTTTTTGAAAATTAAGCCTATAAATAACCCTTTCACTTCTAATTTTTTTGCTTTGATATCTACTTTTTACACATAGTTTTAAAAAGTAGTACAAAAAATTAAAAACCAAGGTTTTCTTTTCACTTTGAATTAAAAAGTTATTTTAAAAAACCAAATCTACTTAAAATTGATACAAACTATGGTAAGAAAATGAGATGAAATAGGCTTAATTTTCAAAAACCAAAAACAAAAAATAAAATGGTTACCAAATGTGACCGTAGTTTTAAAATTTAGATGTTTACATTAGAAAATGTGAAAACAATAAGTAAGAAATTGTGCAAAAGCAAGTACAATTTTCAAAAATAAAAAACCAAATGGTTACAAAACGGAACTTCAATGTTTATTTTTCTACTTTCTAAACTTTTTTTCTACTTTCTAAATTATTATTGATAGAGAGAGAAAATTTGATTTTAACATACCCAAAAAGCTTTTTAAGAGATAAATCAATAAATATAAATATAAATATATATATATATAATGAAATGTGATTAAAATTTATTAAATTTATGTTATATTTTTATTAATTTTCTGAATAAAATTATTGATATTATAAAGTTAGTGTTTAATTATTTTAAAAATGTTTATTCGTTTTAACATTTAAAAAAAATTATATTAACTATAAAATATGATATATCTAATATATTCTAATTTTTTTTAAAAAAATTATTTTTTAATATATAAAATATAATATATGAAAAATCATACATATGCATACATATTGGAGTCAATAAGTTTATTGGGTTTGCTTGACCGACCTATTTAAATATGGCTCAAACGAGCTGACCCATGTCAAAATGGTGATCCATACCAATCCAATGAATAAATAGGTTGAGTTGGACTAGGTTAGTCAAACATTGACGTCGGGCTAAGCTTGAATCGAGTGATTTGGGTCAACTTTTGGACTTCAGACCCGTTGATGAGGCCGATATGAAGGTATATAAAAGAAATACATTATCATATATGCAATATATAAAAATTGATATAAAGCGATATATATACTAGTGACAGTGGACAAGTAGGGACGTCCTTTTCCCACCCTAAAACCAGCCCATTTAGGTAGGACATGGAGGAGGAAAGGAGGAAGGGGGGAAATTTTTTTCCATGATTAAATGGGGACAGGAATAGGTTCCTGTTTCTCATTCTCCTCCCCTATTTTATATATATATATATATATATATATATATATATATATATATATATTCGAACTATTTAAGAAAGAACTATTTAAGACTTTTTTAAATTTATATATATATATATATTCGAACTATTTAAAAAAGAACTATTTAAGACTTTCTTAAAAACTTTAAATTTTATATATATATATATATATTAATTTCATAACTTATACATTTTATGTTTGAATTTAATAATTTGAGTAAATGTTGTAATATTTAAATTTACATCTTTAAGAATCATAGTTGAACATTTTGATATGTATATGAAATTTTGTTTTGGTTTTTATTAAGAGGTTTAAAATTTTTCTTTAAATGACATTCTTTTCATTGGAAAATAAACATTTATATAGATTTTTTAAAAATAAAAATTTTCTTTTTTATTTATTTTTTAAAGAATTAAACTTAGAATAATTTCTCGTGAGGGAACCAATTCCCACAAGAAATCTCTGCTCAGCTCCTCGCAAATTTAAATATATATATTTTTAATAGGAATGAAGATTAAAATAAAGAGTGGAGATAGAGACAGAGAAAGTGACCACGTGAGAAAAATATACAATCTTTTATACCAACAAAAATTGAAATTAATATAGAAAGATTATATAAAATGGTACGAGGTGGAAACAGTTAGGAATAAGAAAAATGTGTAGTGAGAAATATATATATATATATTTGAAAAAAGGAGGAGAGAACGAAGTTTTTGAAAATTCAAAGAAAATGACTTACTTGACTTGGGCTTATGCTCAATAATGTAGTTTAAGATAATGTTTGTACATATGTAGGGTCAAAATGCCTTTTAGTACACATCAAAGGTAGAGAATATAGATTTAAACCTTTGGTCTAAAAAAAAAAGGAAGTGACGTCAATGATTGGTTATAATAGTTATGCTCACGTTGACAATAATAATGTTAATTCTCGATATTATATTAAAAAGTGATAACTTGGAAAATATTTTCTACGCTAGACTCTTTTTGTCCAAACTCTAATAGTAAATAATCTCGAATGTATCTTTTAATCTATGTGGTTATTTATGTACAAATCTATGAGATTTGAACTTAATTTTCGGTTAGGTCATCAACTAATTAATTCCAACTTTACCTGGAGATAATAATTTAGAAACCAATTTTGAACTATAGGATTAATAAAATCTTGTTCAACTCTCAAGGCTAAAAATGTTAGTTTTGAAACCCTAGATACTAAATAAAAATTAAGTTAGAATTTCAAAAGTTTTTTTGTTTGACCCAAAATTTGGATTTGTAATGTGTCTTTGTTGAAGGAGAAATTTTGGACCAATCACAAATTGCCACGTCATTTACCAAATTAATGGTGAAATTATAAAATAATTAAATTTGGGACTAATTAAATGTTACATGTGTCCTAAATTGAAATTGAAGACGAAAATTGGCAATCCCGATGGTGCCACGTGTTTCCGTCCTCATCGTTGGATCAAATTAATTATTTTTTGGTTAATTATTAATGTTTGAGCTAAAATTTAAATAAGTCCAAAAATAGACTTAATTTGGCCCAAATGGCTCAAAGGCCCAAATCCAATTAGTTGGGCCCAATGGGCCAAGCCCATGGACCAATTAAGCCCAAGCCCATAAAGCCCACCCGAGAACTCTATAAATAGAGAAGTTCTCTTCATTTATAAGGTTAAAAAATTTTATACTCAGACAGCCTAAAGAGAATTCTCCCTATAATCAGAAGACTCCTAACTCCTGAAGCTGAATCACACGTGAAGTTGCTTGGAACACATACGTTCCTCCAAGACCTCAACTTCACATACATCCACGCGCTCTACTTCCCTACATCAAGCGCACGCGTACACATACATCCACACGCTCTGCTTCATATATCAAGCGCACGAGCAGGGTCAGAAATTTTATACTTAGAGAGCCTAGAGAGAATTTTCCCTACAATTAGAAGACTCCTAACTCCTGAAGCTGAATCGCACGTGAAGTTGCTTGGAACACATACGTTCCTCCAAGACCCCAACTTCACATACATACACGCGCTCTGCTTCCCTACATCAAGCGCACGCGTACACATACATCCACGCGCTCCGTTTCATATATCAAGCGCACGCGCAGGGTCAGAAGTTTTATACTTAGAGAGCCTAGAGAGAATTCTCCCTACAATCAGAAGACTCCTAACTCTTGAAGCTGAATCACACGTGAAGTTGCTTGGAACACATGCGTTCCTCCAAGACCCCAATTTCACATACATCCACGCGCTCTGCTTCCCTACATCAAGCGCACGCGTACACATACATCCACGCGCTCCGCTTCATATATCAAGCGCACGCGCAGGGTTCAGAAAATTTACATTCAGAGCCTAGAGAGAATTCTTCCTACAAACAGAAGACTCCTTAACTCCTGAAGCTGAATCACACTTGAAGTTGCTTGGAACACACACGTTCCTCCAAGACCCCAACTTCACATACATCCACGTGCTCCGCTTCCCTACATCAAGCGCACGCGTACACATACATCCGCGCGCTCTGCTTCATATATCAAGCGCACACGCAGGTTCAGAAAATTTACATTCAGAGAGCCTAGAGAGAATTCTCCCTACAATCAGACTCCCTAACTCCTGAAGCTGAACCATACTTGAAGACTGAAGTTGCTTGGAACACATACATCCATCCACGACTCCAACTTCACGTGCATCCAGGCACTCCATTTCCATACATCAAGCGTACGCGTACAGTTGAGAGAGAATCAGGGGATCAAGTACTAGAGATCGAACCACATCCGCATCAAATCTACATAAACACAAGTTCAACTCCACGAAACACGTTTCTCCGAAAACCTCGTGTGAACAGTCCCCATTTTGAAAATAATGAAATTCGACTATTTATAATTGCTAGATTGCATTGAGAGCATGTTAATTATCTGTACTATCTTTCTTATACCATTAATGAGGGTTTAGAACGGTGAGTGCAAGCGCGAGATGGAGAGTGAAGAGAATTGCTAGATTGCATTGAGAGCATGTTAATTATCTGTACTATCTTTCTTATACCATTAATGAGGTTTTAGAACGGTGAGTGCAAGCGCGAGATGGAGAGTGAAGAGTATGAGTGCGAGGGAGTGATGAGGGAAGAGTCATAGCATGCGAGAGAACTATTGTATTGAATTAATTAGTTGAACACGAGTGCAAGAGTGATAGCAAAGGAAAGAGTAGGAGTAGGAGCGTGAGGGAGGGAGGAAGAAGCCTAATGTGTGAGAGCACTATTGTACGGATAACGCCTTAATTTTATACTTACAAAAATGGAGAGGGCAATATGGATAATTAACACTATTTGTACGTTTTGACAATGGCTGATAGTTACTTATAAATGAGTCTACTTTATCAGGTAAATCATGTTAGTTCTTAGGTATTTAACGTTTATTTGAGTTCTGAGACATGTTATTGAGCAAGGGAGGCCGTCATATGACCTTTTAGATGCAAATCTAGCTAAAATGGGGGCATTTAGCATGCAACGAGAAGCAAAAAGATGAAATCAAACAAAAGAAGGCATAGCGTTGCGCAAGTGTTGTGGTATCGTTCGCAAAATCATAAGGGCAGACAAGTGCCACGACGCTGCCTTGTGGTGCCGTAACGCCACCTTTAGACACGCGCACAAAGACTACCTTAGCGTAAGCTTCAGCGCAGAGGCCCTCCCTCGATTTCTATAAAAACTCAACTTTCTTTTAGGGCAAAAGGGGGACGGAAGAAGGCAAAGATTTGAAAGGGAGACAACCATTCCGAGCTATGTGCCTTTTTTTAGTTCTTCATTTCCTTTTCTATTTTCTTAGTTTTAGGTTACATTCTTTGGGATTGTAAATGGCTCGATATTTATGAGCCTTGAGTACTTCTTTCAAGGTAAGTAATCTTGGTTAGTTCTGTTGGGTTTTATGCCCTAAACTCGTAGTTTGTAATTTATAAATAATTTATTCATTAATAAAATAATTTGTTATTTAATTTTTTTCTTAAAATTGCATAACTCAAATCCAATAATGAAAATCCAACGTTATTTGAATGAAACTTGAATAATATGTGGTTGAAATACAAGTGGATCGTGTTCAAGTAATAACCTAGAGGGTCTATAATATATGAATAAGGTTAGGTGCCTTATCTTGGTAAGGCTATAGATACAACTCACTTTCAATTGTTAAAAACACTGTGATCCAAATCGTTAAGACATTTAAGTGGGGGTATCCTATACAAAGAGTTTGTATAAGATTGGACCACAAAAATTATTAATCTCTATTTGTAACCAAAAGAGATTAATATTTTACAAGATGATCATATGTAACTCGAGTGAGTTATGAACTCTTGCCTGTGAGGGCTCTTCGTTTAATTTGTATGCCCGAGTTGTCGGGCTCGGAGCTGGAGACATAACTTCACAAGATGGAATTCAGCAATTGATGGCCCCGACATCTTCATTCACATGCATCCTAGGAAAATTTCCAAGAGGTCACCCAACATAGGATTGCTCCAAGCTGCACGCTTAACTGTGGAGTTCTTATCATTGAGCCACCAAAAAGAAAGGTGCACCTTGTTGGTATTAGATTATAACTTTCAATTCTTTTAAGCCTTTCTTAACTATGCTTTCATGTCCTCAAGATCTCTCACATTCGGATGTGATCTCGGTTCATTCATGTCCCCCTCCTAAACTCGGGTCGTTATACAAGGACCAAAAGGTTTTAAAAGAATTTGAAACGTTCAAATTGATTAAGGGAATATACGTTAATTATTTAATTAATTAAATTAAAACTCCCCTACATTGTAGGGGAGTAGTGAGGTAGTGGAGAGTGGGGAGTTATACTCCCCCTCTCTCCTTAAATGTAGAATCTCTGCATTTGGCAAGGGGTGGCTGAAGTTTTAATGAAAAACTATTCCCCTATCAAAATCTCCCTAACTCTCTCAAAATCAAGGAGGAAAAACTCTCTCTAAAATTTATTTTCTCTCTAAAAAAGGGCTTCCACAAGTCGGTTCTTGCCACAGGATAGCCTGAGAAATCTTTTGGAGGCGTCGTTAACATGGAAGAAGTAAATTTTGAAGAGGAATTGTTGCTGGGACTTAGTGAAGAAGAGTTCTTCAAAGGTAAACTTCTTAATCCCAATTTTATGCTTAACCTATTTTACACAATATGTGATGTTCTGCACGTTCTTATCTGAATTATATATTTTTTTCATCTTCCAAATAAAAACAAAATTGATAAATTGTTTTCGCTGCGGGATTTAATCTCATCAAGTTCATTTAGTTTTATGGACTTTGATGAACCCAAATTACATTTACATTGGGATTCTTCTTAATACAATATTTTCTACCTTTCAACTTCTCTATCTCTTGTGTGTATTCCTTAGTATGTTTGAATGGTTAGGATTGACAACCCAAATAATTAAGCATGCAAATAGCTAAAATCTAACATATAATCCGTAATTGTTATGTGTTGGGTGCCAAGTAGCATGGGTCATCTCTTGGGCGCATAGTCTTTTGTCAAGCATTACCGGAAATATCATGTAGTCATTTTGAGTGGCTTAAAGATAGGGAGTAATCGAATAGTTAATCGGCGTCGTCAGTAATTCTTTTCCTTCTCCTCAACTTGATCAAAATACAGTACGAAAAATACAAGAAACACTACCAAAAAAGCATTCTCTGATACACTACGGGAAAAGACAAAAAACAGTATGGGAAAAAGTTCATCAAGGGAAAGAATATTTCCTTCTTCAGTAATTCTTTTCCTTCTCCTAAACTTGATCAAAATATAGTACGGTAAAAGACAAGAAACACTACCAAAAAAGCATTCTCTGATAATCTCTAAGACCAAGGAGGATGGTAGGATCATTGTGAAAGGGAAGGGAAAAACTCAGAAACAAAGAACTTTTTCTCAGAGTTTGAGTATGATAATAATTCAGAGAGTTGGAGAGAGTTTATTTTTTTATGGTAAAAAAAAACTCAGAAACAAAGAACTTTTTCTCAGAGTTTGAGTATGATAATAATTCAGAGAGTTGGAGAGAGTTTATTTTTTTATGGTACAAAACCTAACTCTTAACTGCAGACTTTTTGCAAAATGTAAAAGCAAAGCTCTCCACTCTGCCACTTTCTCACTCCCCTGCATTTATTAATTTAATATATTTGAATCTTATTCAAATATTAGTACTCTCTTTATTATAAAGTTTTAATTCCAAATTAACTTTATATTATAATGTATTTTATACACTATTTCAATTGTATCACATACAATTAATTCCCTAAATCAATTTGAACAATTCAAATTCCTTCAACACTTTATTTCCTTCTTAAATTCGTTATGAGCTAGCAGAGGGACCTTATGGACCTACAGTTATAAGCTCCAATGATTTGATATAGAATTAATATATAATTAATTATAAACTCTTTAATTAATTATATTAATCAACCTTCATTAACTGTGGGGCATACCACTAAAGACTTATAGCTGCACTCTTATGAATTGTAGAATATTTATGTGTCCATTAAATTAACCATATTATGTAAGTCAACCCTTCACAAGTTTCTCGTAATTATAGTTGAGTCAAATTACTATTTTACCCCTGTAATTACCTCTTGCACCTTAAGTATCATTGATCCTCTAATGAACAACTTGTTTATAGTGGGACAAAACCCCCCTCAGGCCAATGAGAGAGTGAGACCTCTTTGTTCGAATTTCGGAGTCAACACTTAAGAAAACAATCTATCTACTTTCTCTAAAGTCAGGAAGGATTGAATTCCATCTTGCGACATTATGTTCTCACTCCTCCTCCTTTGGTATGATCCCCAAAGTGGTATTGAGTCGACAACTAATGCTACTCTCACCCATACAAATCAAAGAAGGACCCTCATGAGAAAGAGTTCATAATACAGTCAAGATTAAGATCGAGTTACATGGTTATCATTTGAAATATAAATCTCTTCAATTAACAGTGTTACAAAAAGAGATTATATTTCATGGTCCGGTCTCATAGAAACTCACTGTATGGGATACTCCCACTCACATGTCATTACATGAATAATTTGGATTAAATCATTCGTAATACTTACAACATTTGTAACACTATAAAGTGGGTCGTATCTATAGCCTTACCAGGATAAGGCACCCAATCTTATCCGTATACTATAGACCTTTTTAGGTTACTACTTGAACAGAATCCTCTTGTATATCAATTACATATTGTTCAAGTTACAGTAAATAAATAACACTTATTTATGAAAAAGAAAAATACTTTATTTATTCACTAATTAATAATTTGTTTACAAAATTACAGACTATGAGATTTAGGACATAAATCCCAACAGGCGTTAATGTGCTAGTTAAGTAGGCCATGAGTTAAGATGATTGAGTAATATTCTATGACCATAGTTGTGATTTGGGGGATTCTATTTCCATAAGCTAGATAGATCTTTGCTAATTTACTTTCCAAAGAATTAACTACCGTTCTTAGCTCGTTTATTTTTATTTTCATTTACGCACACAACCCCCCTATCGTTTTAACTAAAATAATGGGTTTTGTGAGACTAATATTCGCGCTTCCCTACAAGTCGACCCGGTCTTGCCACTAATTATACTACTCGGTAGTATAGGTAGTGTAGATTCGGTAAATATAAATTTTATTTGATCGACTGAGAGAAGATTCAACACCGTTTCTTTGACGAGATCAATAGCAAAGAGTCATACTTCATTATTTTCAAATTTTGGGACAAATGACATTACAGTTGTGAAACTAAAGTCGTCATTCAAACAAAAAATTCAAGTATCAAGTACCAAAAAATGTATCCTTTATTATTTATAAATTATTCTCAATCATCTTTCTCATATATCAATTTTTCTTATAACTTCATTAGCATACGAATGCGTTAGCAGTCAAGAGGTCTTGTAGTTCGAATTTTTCTACTCTCTATTATACTAAAGAAAATATTTTCTGTATTAAAAGCAAAGTACACAACCAAACAAATTGTATCTTCTGTAAAAATAAGTTCTTTTTTTGTTTTTTATTTTTTGTTTTTAATATTTAGAAATATGTATATTAAGGCGAAACGAAACAAACTAAACATAAGAAATGCCCTGAAGTAAAATAGAGAACACTCTATTTGAAAGCCAATCATCCTAAAAAAAGTTGTTTTATGCCTACTAGGTAAAGAGATATTACAAAAAAAATAATAATAATAAAATAAATAAATAAATAAATAAGGAAAGCCAGGCCCCTGCCGTGCAAAGCATGAGCAAACTTGATTGCAAGCTTTCTAAATAAAGAGGAAGTTAGTTGTATATTACAAAAAAAAAAAAAAAACTTAATGAAGAGAGAAAATTCTTGCTTTGAAGAAACCCTTTACTTGAAAATATAAGTTGGAGAAAAGGGAAAATTGAATAATTGAAGAAAAATAGTAGTTTAGGAGGAGAGAGAAGAAATAATAAGAATTGGGGAAAGAACATAAAAAAAAAAAATATACATGATGTTAATAAGAAGAAAGAGAATACTAAACTGAGTATAGCTTAATTGATCTATGAGTGTGGATCGAAATTGAAGTAGTTTACAATCCAAGAGTGTGGTCAACCATAAGTGTTTTTTGGAAAATTAATAATACTTACTGAATGAAAAAGAAGAAAATAATTAAAAAAAAAAAAATTGTAACTAAAGCGTAGTAAGAGGTTCAAAAAATTTATTTCAATCACATTCTTTTATTGGAAAATAAACATTATAGAGATTTTTTTTTTTTAAAAAAAGACATTATTTATTTATTTATTTTGTAAAGAATTAAGGGACCATTTGTTGTTTGGAATGTAGATATCTGGAAATTTAGGGCCCGTTTGATAACGTTTCCGTTTCCGGTTTCTTGCTTCTCGTTCCCTTTTTCTTCTTTTTTGAGAGCAACTTTTTTGAGAGCAAGAAACAGGAACATGTTTGATAACTATTCTTGTTTCCTGTTTCTTGAAAAAAAAGAAACAGAAACAGAAACTCGTTTGATAACTATTTCTTGTTTTTTTTTTGTAATAATATAATATAAAAAAAGAATATATGCCATACATTAAACATCGAAAAAGAGATTATCAAAAGTTTGTGTCATCTAATATAGGTAAGTCTCGATGACAACTAAATATAATAACAAAGTTGTGTCCTAACCTTCATATATGTTGCCCAAATGTGATCGACGTTATCATCTCTAATTCGAGTCATTTTTCTTAAATGATGTCGAGTCAAATCCAACTTAATTATATTATTATGTAAATTTTGTGATTGTAAAATATTAAAGTAAAGCTAAACGAATGTCTCCGTCAGCAAAATTTATATAATGTAAAATTCTACTCGATTTCATATATACTAAAAATATTAGAATTAAAATAATATATAAACATGCATATTGCAAATTTTAATACTCAAAAGTTGAATTATAAAAACAAATTAATATACAAATTGAAAATTAAAATAATAGATAAATCTAATTATTGGAGAATTTTTAAATTCAAAATTAAAATAAAATATAAATATAGCAAACTTATTTTTTGGGGTCTTTTCACAAATAGAAAAAAATAAAACTAATTACACATATAGAAAAAAAGTGGGAAATACAAAAGCATGGGGTGCACTGTTTTCTATATGTGTAATTACTTTTTTTTTTTTTCTATACACAACAATTTCCCTTATTTTTATAAATAGCAAAATTAATAAATAAAATATAAAAGATGGAAATAAATATAAACCAAAAAAAATCAAAGTGCCATCTTTGGAGTTGAAATTTGAAATATAAAAAAATTAATAAACATATTGAAAATTAAATAATAATAAATATAATATTTGAGAATTTTAAAATTTAAAATTAAAATAAAATATAAATATAGCAAAATTATTTTTGTAAATAACAAAATTAATAAATAAAATATAAAAGATGGAGATAAATATATATAAAAAAAATCAAAATGCCCATCTTTGGAGTTAAAACTTGAAATGTAAAAAATTAATAAACATATTGAAAATAAAAATAATGTATAAATATATAGTAGAATTAATTACAAAATTAATAAAGAAAATATAAAAATATAAAAGACAAAAAATCCAAATAAAAAAGTCCATTTTGGGACTTGAACACACAACCAATAGCTAGAAAATTTTAATGGGCATCCATAACTACCAATACGTCAAGTATGATTTTTGATATATAAAAGAAACAGTATGATATAAAATAGAAACGGAACAGAGAGAAACTGCTTTTTGTAGTTTCTCAAATTTGGACCCATTTTAAGAAACGTTTTTCAAATTGGAGAAACAAGAAACGGGAACGGTTATCAAATAAGTCAGTTTCTTAAAAAATGAGAAACAGAAAACAGAAAACAGAAAACAGGAATGTTATCAAACGGGCCCTTAGATGCTCAAAATTATAGATATACGAAATTATAGATATACATTTGTTTTGTAGGAATATTTTTGCAGATATCTGGGAATATTTTGATAATCGTGTTTGTTCCGTAAGATTTCTAGTCTGGAATGTCTTAAATTTACACAATGTTTCAAGAATGCTGTTACGATTATTTATTAATTTATAATTAATTTGATATAATTTGAATTTATATAACATATTTGTTTTTATCAATTTAAATTTATTTTTAAATTAATACAATTTATATTATTTTCATATTTTATTTTTCTCAACAAATAATATATCAATTTTAGATTTTTTATAAAATAAATATGAATTTAAATTTAAAATTAAATATCTTGTAAAAAATAATAAGAATTTCGACATAAGAAAAAAAAAATGATATATATGGTTGACAATATTTATTTAATTGTCTAATGCAAATGCAAATGCAAATGAAGATTAATATAAATATATAAAATTAAATTAAAAGGAATGACAAAAATATAAAATGAGGATGCCCACAACTCGAGAATTTGAAAAGCCCATGTTTCAGGGGCATCCAAAACTCTCTAGATGCCTTAAAATCTTCAGATGCTAGGGCATCTTACAATAACACAAAACAAATACGGTAATTCAGATGCCCACTCTATGGGAATCTAGGATGTTCGCAAAATAAATGGCCCCTAAATGTGGAATAATTTCTTGTGAGGAACCAATACTTGTAGGAATCTCTAGTCCAATTTCTACAAATTTAAAGATTTTTTTTTTTTTTTTTGTAGGGATGACAATTACAATAAGGAGCGGTGAGGGATACAGAGAAGTGACCCTGTCTCTGAAGTACATCAAATATGTAATATTTTATATGAAAAGAATGAAAAATAAAATTAATCAAATAATGGCTCTTTGCATATATAGCAAAATGAGACTAAAACATTGAAAAAACAATAAAATTTAAAACTAATTGCAAATATAGTAAAATTTACCTTCAACCATAGAAAATGTCTAAAAAGCCCATTCAAGGCACGAAAAAATGTTGAAGGCCCGAAATTCTCAATTTTAGCTATAGATAGTAATATACTTCTACCACTAATACACTCATTTGATACTTTATTTATTTGAGGTTTGTGTTTAGTGATAAACTTATTGTTAAGCTTTACATTTAGTCACCATAATAATTTGAGGCCAAAGAGACAAAAAAAATCTAAAAATCTATAGTATGTTGATAGATCCTGATAGAAGTACATAGATTGATATTGTAACGCCCCATATTTTCAACTAATAACATTAGTGATAGCCAACGATAAAAGTCTAGCACTGATTATATTTAATTTCTTTCACTCATTTTATTTCTATCATTGATAGGCTATGACGAAAGTCTTAGAAGTTGTTGGAATGGCTACACCCGATTGATAAATATGACACACGATGGATAAAAATATGACAGCAACAGACGACAATCGTTAGCAATGGAACTTGCAAAACAGAAACTCGTGAAAGGCTGAGTCGCAGAGCTTGCTCTCTTTAAGATGTTTCGAGGCTATGCCCAAGGTGCAAGCATTAAAAGAAAATACCATGCCGTCCCTGGGATAAAACAACCCAGAAAACCATTTCGTCTCGATCGAAATTGCATTGGTAATGATTGAAATAACTACACCCTTCACTTGCTCGAAAACGTAGAAAAGGAAAAACTGATAAGGGAAAAGTCTGTGTGAGAGAAGAGAAGAATGGAAGGATTGGAATCAAGTTCTGTGTTAAACTGATGAAATCGCTAGCCTTATAAAGGCCCTAAAAGCCAACAAAAACGCATGCAACGGGCGCTTGACCACAGAATGTGCGCCGCGTGATGGGTGCTCGGCGCGTTGAACGGAAGAAACGGAAAGTGAATGCTGACCGGTTGACCGAGGGCAAAACAGTAATACATGAAATAATTATTTTATTAAAAAAATATTTAAAAAATAGTAATAAAATAAAATAATTTTATTTAAACCTCACCTCGCCACGCCCACTCGACTGGACAGACGGCGGCTACGCTCGTGTGAGGTAAAACATAGGTACCCTTAGGGCCCAAAACTAAAGGTGAAAGGGGGGGTAAATAAGAAGAGATCTCATTGCCAACCTAAGCAATGTGAGATTCTCACCTTCCCCAAACTTCCTTTTTTTTTCTTTTAAAACACAACTTCTATTTGCATCAACATTTTTCACCAACAGAAGTCTATCATTAATATACCAATTTGATACTTTATTTGTTTAAGATTAGTGTTTAGTGATAAATTGATAGTTTGTTTTTACACATAGTCACCTTAATAATTTGAGGCAAAAGAGACTACCAAAATCTACAATATGCTAATAGACCATAATAAAAGTATATAGAAGTATTGTTGATAGAATTATAAGTGTACGACTAATTTTTATAGAAGAATGTGTTACTGATAGACTCTGAAACTATTTTCGCATATATTACAAAGATTACTTTCTTGAGGAAAATCTTTGTTCCGAGGAATTTTTGCATCCATTCCTTTAGAACATGATACTTGGATAACTTCGTAATTACTATTTGTTTGATAGCGTGCACTTGCACTAAATTGAGATTTTTTTTTAAGTTTTAAATTTGTTGTATCACTTTTTCAATCGATCAACAACATTTGAAATTTTAGGTAAATTTCAAAAATAAAAATCAAGATTTTAAATATTATTAATGTCTTTTTAGCATTTTCAAAACTTGGCTTGAATTTTAAAAATTCTAGATAATAGAAACAAAAAATAAAATAATATACGAAATTAGTGCCTATAAATTTAATTTAAGAAAACCAAATGGTTATTAAATTTTTGAAATTTTGTCTATATATATAGAAAAATTATTTTAAATAACAAAATGTTAAAAATATTTATAAATACAAAAAAATTTCACTATCTGTAAACTTGTTGCGATAAACTACAGATAGACATAGTTAGTAGTCTATTGTAGTCTATCGCGATCTATCACAGATAGATAATGAAATTTTGCTATATTAATAAATATTTTGGTTCATTTTTATATATATAATTATTTATTACCAGATGTCAAAGTATTGATTTAGTATATTTGATGGTCATAATAATATTCAACCAGGATTTAATAGAGTTTGGCCACCTAGTTAAAGGTTCGCATTCCCACGTCATATTGTTAAACTAAAAAGAAAAAAAAGAATTTTAGTCCTCATGACATAGATTAAATTGCAAATTTTATTCTTATAGTTAGAAGAAAGTTAAAATCTAGTCGTTATAGTTTTAAAAGTTAAAATTTAGTCCTCCTAATTTGATAAATTTTCATAAATTTTAATTATAAATTATAGAAACTAAATTCTAATTTTTTCTAAACACTAGTGATCAAACTTTTACTTTAACTTAATAATATTTAATTACAAGACTCTATAATTTAAAATAATTTTAATTTGGACTCTATAATTAATTATAATAAAGTTTCAATATGAATATAAATAGATGATAGAACTCTGTGAATTAAAAAAAATTACAGGAAGCAGTAATAGATTAGATAAAAAGAACGTGAGCTTTAGTGGTTGTAGATTATCAGATTGACAATAATAATGACAACAAACATACCAAATTTAAAAACTCAAGAATTAAATGATGGATAGTCGAGATACGCATCTAATTAGTTGTGATCTAAAAATATTTATGTGAATTGCTAACGAGATACAACAATTGTCTCAACAAAATACAACGACTAATTTCAGTAGAGCAACAACCTCGAGCTACATAGATGTACCACTAATAAAAACATCTTCTAAACAAAACTAAAATCGAAAGAATAAAAAGGATTTGACGTTAATAATACTAGTAACTTCTCAAAAAAGTTAAGATCACTTACCCTAGTAAATTGATATTTTTTTATTATAGTCATACAATAATAACTTTTCGAAAAAAAGGTCAAACCCAGTATCGCTCAATTGATATACGAGTGTGTTAATGATCAAGACATTTGTGATTCAAATCTCCCTACTCCCAACTATAATAATAATAAAAAAAAAAAAGACAAAATAATTAATAAGAGTAATTATATCAGTTTTTGTAGAATACAACAAGTCGACCATCTATAGTTATGAAAAACTTACTACTACTCCTTAGGTTCACACTAGGATATTTTTCTTTTATAAAAAAAAATATTTTGACCCAACATAATTATTAAAGAATGTTGACGTGACAATCAATTAATAGGAGTAGTACCCATCCTATGGTGGTATAGAAGTTTTTTATTGAAGCTATTTAACTTTTGAACATTAAAGTCATAATTTAAGCGACGGTTATCGGAAGAGATTGAAGTGTAATGCTATGTGCCAAAACAATGTGGGTTAGGGGGAGACTTGGTCTATGCAAAATGTGCCAAAAAATGTGGGTTAGGGGGAGACTTGGTCTATGCAATAAAACATTGGAGGGACTAAGGAGATATCACGCTCATCAATTGCTAGTGGTTCAATAATCACAATCAATATGGAATTGTAATTGTCCTTCTTGGCAAATGGGCAAAATGTATTTAATTTAAGATTGAAAGTGAGAGACCTTAAATTCCAGCCATTCCCATACACATCACTTCAATATCATTGCCTTCCTATATGGTCTTAAGCTTTTTTTTTTTTTTTTTTATTTCTCCCTCATTCTTTTTCTACTTATTTTACCAAATCAAATTTTACTATCAGATTGTATCAATTTTCGACTCTAAACTTAAATAAATGTTGCAATTTTTAACCTTTATTCAATTTTCACTAATTCATCTAATAAATTTAATAAAAAAAAACAGTGCAAATTTTTTTCAGTAATTGTTAATTTTAGTATAATAAAAGCTTTTAAAAAAATATATGTCTAATTGATGCACTAATTATATAGTCACTGAAATTTTTTGTTAAAATTTAAAATTTTTAACCCAACAAAAAAAAAAAAACCTCTAATGTTATTTTCCCTAAAATTTTATTGATTTCATGCCATACCTACATTTTATAATTGATTGAAACGTATAAACATATAATTTTTTTAACAATATTTAGAGTGAAAATAGATTAGGAAATTAAATTGCAACACTTTTTAAAGTTTAAGGTTAAGATTCTAGCATTTATGAGGTTTCAGGTGCAATTTGATAAGATTGAAAGTTTAGAGTAAAAATTAATACAACTGGATAAGTTTAGCTCAAAACTGTTTTGTTCTGTTTGAAAAATTGCACAAACCACCCTCTAAACTATGAAGTTTATTACAATTACAACTCTTGAACTTTCAATTTGATCAATCACCCTCTAAACTTTGTGGTTTGTTACAATTACACTTATGAACTTTTAATTTCATCAATTAGCTCTTATAATTTGTTTATGGATTGTCATAACTTTCCAGAATTTATAATTCTTCTTATTATATAATTTCACTCCTCACTCCAAACCGTCCAAAGCATTCAACTTTCCAAATTTGTGTAGCTCTTCAAGTTTTGTTGGAGGTGGGAATTCCTCCCATACCCATCATATATATATATTTTTTTAATGTTTTTGTTCGTTTCTCCAAATACGAAAGTAGGCATCTTTATTTTTCCAAGTTGAATTGTATCATTATGAGTTAAATTAGTGGTCCTTTTTAGGAAATTTTCTATTTCTTTATTTTTTTCATTTAATTATTATTCCCTATAAAAATAGAAGTGCATTTTCAAATTTGAAGTATATTTTGTTGAGTTTTTTGGCAAAATATTAGAAGTGCAGCTGTCTCACATCATTATTGAAAAATGAAGATGAACTCCAAGCCTATAAAAGGAGCCTATGCCTCTAATTTCAAGTAGAAGATATGTTACTCGGAATGCAGACAATTTGGTCACATGAAAAGCAGAGCAAGTTCATCAAAGACTCTAGATCATATGCTGACGTTATCTTTCTCGTTAAGGAGACAATGAAATTCTCTGAAGAACACAGAATTTATCCTTGTGGTATGTCTGCTCTACCATGTTAGAGGATGTGATGTTAGCGGTTCCACAAGTTTACACATGAACATTGACTTGGCGGTTATACAAGGTGTGTGGTGGAAGTTATGTCGATGGCTGAAGAACTCCCTCGTTCTTCAGCCAAGTAGGTGGAAGTTGCACCATAAATATCAGTAAAGGTGAATACTCCCTCGTTCTTCTCGACCAATCGCACAGATGAGTAATCTACTTGGTTTCGATGCTGTCAAAGATGTCTTGATCGATATCAAATGCGATCGAGGCAATCATATTTGTTACTACTTTGATATTCTCCTTCTTCGAGTGCTAATGAATTTTCCTTTCCCACTTGGATCGTAGAACCCTAATTTTCTCTGCAAGTTTGGAAAAGAAAAGAATCAAATCAAGAGAAAATGAGAGAGAAAAAAATAGGAATTTTGTTAAAAAGGGTGTTGTAAAAATCAACACCTCAAAAATTTGTTTGCAAAATACCTAATCTATTTTGCCACCCATTGCAATTTCTCTATATTTAATATATGAGTTATATAATCTTTATACAACAATTTTTTTTTTGGAGAGGATATATATATATATATATATATATATATATACATGATTATGATCAATTTATCTTCACGAATGTGAACTGTAACTATTACCATATATGTTGCAATTGGAATCTCTATTTGTTAGGTTAACTTATAGTTTCCTAGTTTATACTTATCTTTCTTGTATTTTTTTTTGTGCATATTTACATTCTTGTAATACTCATTGTACACAACGATTATATTATATAATATACAGAAAAAATCATGGTATTAGAGTCTTGTTAGGGCTTTGAATTATCTTTAGCAGCCGCTATCACCTCTTCCACCATAGAAGTCTGCCTCTGCGTCGATCACTGTCGACGACCATCCAGATCTTCCCGCTAACTAGATCTTCTATAGAAGATATATTCTCCTACCATTCAGATCCACTCAAACCAATTTAGATCTATCCCTGTCCATAAATCTGTTAGTTTTGTTTACATTGCCAATTGTTTAGATCCATTGTTCGTGTAACAAATCAACCGTCAGTTGTGGCACAGATTCGTCGTTACTTCTTGTCAATCTTGTAATAGATTCGTGCACAAACCACTATAGATTAGGATGATGCTTCATATTTGCTCATGAACTGTTATACATCGAGTCCTCCGCCTCATGCTCACATGTTCGTGCACCCAGAGCGTCATTTATCGCTGTTCTTGAACATAGATCTAATTGTGAACCTAGATTGTCAAAATTTTGTTCGCTTCTATTATTTTTTCAGTTTGTATCTCATAGCCTGATTCTTTGTATGCAGCATCTGCACCTATGCTTTGGTCCTTTTAGTTTTGGTTGGTGAAAATCGATTCAATTTGGTTTGGTCTACTTGGTTCAGTTTGGTTTGGTTCAACTAGTCTAGTTCGGTTGTTTATTTGTTTTTTTCTTCATTATTTCTGAAGGCCGAAGTTTATGAGTCTCTTCCCTACACAAACTGTCAACTATCTGACCATAAATTTACTAACTGTTCCACAAGTGAGTTTAGGTATTGCATGCCACACCGTGATTGCATTTTAGTTAATTGTCCTACTCGACCACCTTACTCTCTAGGTAAAACGTTTGAATCAAGGAACTTATCTAATTTAATATCCCAAACTTTCAAGTAATTTTAATTTAATTATCTTGAATTATTTGGGAGTTAGTTTGAAATTTTGAAGTTGAAATTGAGTTGTCGGGTTATATACTTGGCCTAATTAGGGCTAATTTTGGTGTTGACTCATCTTGAAAGCCCTAGGTTTTTTTTATTTATTATTTATTATTTTTATGATATAGGTATGACCTAATGAGGTAGAGAGAGAAAAACACACCGAAAAATAGAGAAGGAAAAAGAGAGCAGTGCAGTTTGATTTTTTAGCGACAGCTCCTAAAAAGTTGTCGATTTCCAGAGTTTTAATAGTTGGATCGTGCTGAAATTTGGTCAGCTTGTTTGGATACGTAGGGTCTCATTTTGAACGGTTGGATCGTTGTTTTGAACTCTGGTTTGTCTATAATCGTTGGTGAATAGAACCTGTAAAACTAGATGACATTTTTCGCTCTTTTATCTCTCAAGCGTAGATCTCTTATGTACGAAAGTATTGGTGAATTTTCTTGCAATTCCTTATTTACCATTTAGTTTGTGTTTCACTTTGGTTGATGATCTGTGCATTTTGGCGTTAGGAGCAATTTTGGAGAAGCTTTGGAATCGGAAAAGTGTTGTCCAGTAGAATCGGAAGTCGTTTTTGGCAATTTTGGTAATTATTTGGAGTTTGTTTAGGTTTTCAAGGGTTGCTAGTTTGTTTGTGGTACTAAAATTTGAAGAAAAGAGTCGCGACGCTGTTGAACAAGCAATGTGATGCTCATGCACAAACAAGACCCCTTGTTTTTGCACCAGCTTGTCCTTTGCTCGAATTTCTTCAAAATTACAACTTAATTTGGACTCTAATCAACTCAAGAAATTACATACTCTTTATAACACATCATGGCCTAACAACAAAGACTTAATTACAACAAATTTCAACAATTGAAAGAGTAATTTGATGCCAAAAACCATAAAACACCATTTTAGCAACATCACTCATTCATCTCATGAATTCAACCCCACCAAAGTAAATTGAGGGCAAATAACAGGCCCTGATACCAATTGAAAGATATATGAACATGCAATGGAATCAAATTAGAACGAATTACAGTATAACATGCTCAATTTCTAGGATAAACATGCATGTAAAAGAGGAAAAAATTTGAGAATAAGAATTACAACCTTGAAAGTTCGAATTCTCCTTGATTTCTCCACGAAATTGATCACCAATTGCTTGTAGACCATCACAAGCGTCTTATCTACTATTCTTTGGCTTTAGATTGGATGGTGGGATCCAATTTTGTAGTGAATTTGTGAGGAAAATGAAGAGAGAGAGAGAGAAGAGGGTTTGAGAGAGTTTAACAAAATTAACCCTTAATTTGTCAGAATCCCAAACCCATTCTCAGCCAAGTCCTTCTTGTTTTTATAGAGAAACAACGTCCAAGGTGAGTTAATAACAAATTGACAACAAGATTATCAAATTGGAAGTGAGATTAGTGACAACAATTGGAGAGAACACCAAGCTTCTTGCTTTGTTAGTGGAAAAATCCAAGTTTTCCAAATTTTGATTTTCTAAAATCAATTTTTTAAATTTTAATTAATAAAATTAATTTAAAATAAAATAAAATAAATAATTTTAAATAGTTAAAATAATACTAAATTAGTATAAAATATTAAAATAATATTATATACACACCAACCTCAATTTTTCGAATATGAATTCCTAATCATATTTTTAATATTTAAATCGTATTTAAATATTATTCTTAACTTTCTTTGTCCGTTTAATTCGTAATTAAATGTCAATACGTCTAAACATATCGCATATATCCAACGTTCATTCCCTAAGCCGAATTTGAACGTTTCAAATTCATTCACTACACTATCTAAGGTTTTATTCGTTTGTGAGCTAGTAGAGGGACCTAACGGACCTACAGATCAAGATCTCCAATGATCCAAGATTAATCGGTCAAACTCTTTAACCTAGTTAACCAACATTTGTTAACTAATGGGACACTCCACTAAAATTCATAACTGCACTCTCCTCATTGTAGATATATTTTTGTCCACTTGATATAACCATAATTAGTAAGTCGATCATTCACAAGTTGTTCGTATTCATTGCTAGGTCAAAATTATAGTTTTACCTCTATGAATACATCTTGTTCCTTACGTCCCACTGATTCTCTAATGAACAATTAGTTTGTGATCCAATCACTAAATCGAGTCCCTCTTGGGCTAATGAGAGGGTGGGGTCCCTTGTTCAAGACCTGGAGTCAGTACTTAAGAGAACAACCTATCTACTAACTCTAAGTCAGATAGGAGTGAATTCCTTCTCGTAGGACTACGTCCCAGCTATCTACTTGGTCTTACCCATGAAATGGGAGGCTTATTGAGTCAGCGATCTTGGGCCACTCTCACCCATGCATATTTAAGGATAATCCCGAATAAATAGGAATTCATAGTTAGCTCAGGATTGAGATCAAGTTACCTAGATCATCTAGTTGAAATAGTCCGTGTTAACAGTAAATTACATTATAAATCAATAATGACTATTTCGTGGTCAGGTCTTATGCAAACTCATTGCATAGAATGCCCCCACTCACATGTCTCCACATGAACGATTCAGGATCACATCGTTTATATCAAATACAAAGTGGGCTGCATTCAATAGTGTCTCTAGGATAAGGTACCCAACCTAATCCTTATACTACAAACCATTTTGGCTATTTACTTGAACTCGATCCACTTTTTTATCTCCACATATAGTTCAAGTATTCATACCATAACCATAGATTCTTAGTTTATTGAAGTTAGGATTATATTAACAACAATTCACATATTTAACAAGTTTACTGAATAACCTTGATAACAACTTTATTGATAATAGAACGTATGTTAATGTTTAAAAACTACAAGTTTTAGGACATAAAACCCAACAAACTCCCGCTTGGACTAAAACTCCTAGTGGGAATATATACTTAATGCTGAGTTTACAAATAGAAACTTAAATACAATAAACTAGGGCATCAGATACCCATGTCTTTCTCCCACTTGCCCTAGATTATACAACTCAAAGTCATAGACTCACTAGGTGATCCTCAAACACTTTAGCCTTGAGGGCCTTTGTAAACGGATCAACAATGTTATCTTCTGATGGTATCTACTTGACGATAACGTCTCCTCTTTGTACTATCTTCCTGATGAGATGGTACTTGTGCTCAATGTGTTTGCGACATTTATGGCTTCAAGGTTCTTTTGAGTTTGTAAATGCCCCACTATTATCACAATACAGAGTGACAGACATATGCATATTTGGAACCACTTCCAAATTGGTTGAGAACTTCCTAAGCCATACTGCTTATTTGACTGCTTCACATGCAACTACATATTCTGCTTCCATAGTGGAGTCAGCAATACAATCTTACTTGATATTCCTCCAAACATTGCTCCTCCATTCAAACTGAACATTGATCCCAATGTAGATTTCTTGGAATCTATACTGGTTTAAAAATCAGAGTCAGTGTATCCTGTAAGGATCAAATTCTTATTGCCATACACGAGCACATTGTTCCTCGTTCTCCTTAGATACTCGAGGATATTTTTCATCACAGTCCAATGATCATATCCAGAATTGGACTGGAACCTACTGACAATTCCTATTGCATAGCATATGTCAGGTCGTGTACACAACATAACATACATCAAACTTTCAACTGCTGAAAGATAGGAAATATGTCTCATATCCTCAACTTCTTGAGGTGTCTTAGGATATTTTCCTTCGACAAATGAATTCCATGTCTGAATGGAAACAAACCTCTCTTGGAATTATGCATCTTATATCTAGACAACATTTTGTCAATATATGATGTTTGAGATATGACTAACGTTAATGATAATTATTCTCTTATTCGTAGCTGTGTTTGCGTGAGATAAGTTATGCCACGTTATGGGACCTTTATATATGTTGCCCTATGTTAATGATAACTACCTATCCGTAGATGTGTAGTCACCAGAGGTTTGTGTTTCCTACAAGATTCACCAGAGGTTTGTGTTTTCTTCGAGATTCACCAGAGGTTTGCGTTTCCTATGGGATTCAGTAGAGGTTTGTGTTTCTTTCAGGATTCACCAGAGGTTTGTGTCTCTTTCGGGATTCACCAGAGGTTTGTGTCTCTTTCGGGATTCACCAGAGGTTTGTGTCTCTTTCGGAATTCACTAGAGATGGTGGGTATAACTCATCTACGGTAGGAATTACTCTCTTATATCTAGATTAGTCACTCAGATAGTTATGAATGTTAAGTTGAAGTATGCATGATTTGCTAGTATGTTGCATTTAAAGGACATAAATGCATAGTCTGACCCCGGTAGTGGGGTTACTTACTGAGATACTCATCCTTTTCTTATGATGTTTTTCAGGTAAGGGAAATGATATATCAGCGCATGACAAGAAGAATCTGTGACCGTGCCAAGGGACCAGAAGTGGCTTCCGCATAGTTTTCATGTTTTTTTTAAAAGCAGTCTATGTCGTTATGTTTTTATTTTCTTTCAAACTTTTAGTGTCTTTATCACTTCAGTTTTTCTAAGAACTTATGTTCTTTAACTGTCTTGATTTCTTTATAAATTTAGGGGTCCAATCAGGGATTTTCAGTTATTTTGAATTTATGAAAATTATTTAATTTATAAAGTTTGTTTGATTTTTAGTTAAATTCATGAAATAGAGTCGTTTGAGATGTACACATGCATATAGTGACGACCTAGTACAAGTCTTAGGAAGTCAGGTTGTTACAGTTGGTATCAGAGCCTAAGTTTTAGGTTCTATAGATGACTTATTATGTAAGTCCAGATTGTCCCATTTGGTCATTAACGAATTCTTAGTCATCACTAGGTATGTCCTTTAAGTAAAGTTTCTAGAATTGTATGCGAACGACTTTATCTGATTCATAGGTATGTTTGGCATGTTTTCTTGACAAAAATTTGACCTAGATTATATGCAAATGTTAGGAGATGGCACGTTGAGGAAGAGGAGACAGAGGAGGCATAAATAATAGAGGGGGGGTTCAGAACCCTCAGGTTTAGGACCCCATAGCTTAGGATCATCTGGTTCAAGGTCCTCAAAATCAGAACCCTCAGTTGCCAAACCCCCTGCACCTCAAGATCCCTTGCAGCCACAGGACCCCTCTAGGTCTGGAGTACAAGGACTCATAACGAGGAGTAGTAATCACACTGTACTGGTGCCCCCTCAAGCACCTTACCACCAGTCGTTCCGCTCGAGTATGCGGCAACGACCACGTCATTAAAAGAGGCTGTTATAGCAGCCGTGATGGGAAAGATGAAAGACATAGTGGCAGAGCAGATAGCCCAGAACATCCAGTCTCAGCAGGTACCACCACAACAAGTCCCAGTGCCTTCGGTCCAGATCCAGAATCAAAACTTGCAAGATATATCTTTTGAAGCAAGATGCTTGCGAGATTTGAAGAAGTACAATCCTCAGTCCTTTGACAGGTCACTAAAGGACCCTACTAAGGCTGAATTGTGGCTTTCCTCCATGGAGACAATATTTAAATATATGAGATGCCTGTAGGATCAAAAGGTGCAGTGTGCCGTCTTCGTGTTGACAGACAGGGCCCAGATTTGGTAGCAGACAGCCGAGAGGATGATAGGTGCCAGTGCCAAACCGGTAACTTGGGAGCAGTTTATGGAGTGCTTCTACGAGAAATATTTCTCTACAACCTGAGGTATCTTAAGGAAAAGTAATTTATGGACTTGGTGCAGGATATCATGACTGTGGAGTAGTACGACCAAGAGTTTAAATAGTTTTCCTGTTTTCCCCTACCATGGTTGCCACAGAGGCAGAAAGAATGAAGAGTTTCGTCTAAGGGTTGAGAGAAGGGGTGCGAGCCTTTAAACCAACCACTCAAGTAGAAGCCCTTTGCTTAGAAAGCGAGTTAGACTCTCCATCCGAGGTTGCGATACGACTCCTTTTAGGACCAAAAGAGGAAGGCGGATAAAAAAGCTTTAGAACTGCCACAAAAGAGTTGGAGTTCAGACAAGTGAATACAACATCACAAGCAAACCTCTTCGGGATCAGGTTTGGAGCAAGAAAAATTAGTTTGTACTTCTTGTAGGAGACAACAATGGGGGCGTTGTCTTGCTGGCATGAGAGTTTATTTTTGGTGTGGCCAGGGAGGGCATATGTCTAATAGATGACCTAAAAAGGGTACGTCGAATAATAGGGGCCACTACAGTAGCAGCAGTAGCAGCAGTAGAGCCGAGGCGGATAAGTCCACTACAGTAGTGACAAGTACACTCCCTATATTGGGGCACTATGCTTTGGTTTTATTTGATTCCAGCTCGTCCCATTCATTTATTTCATCTTTATTTGTGAAGCGAGCCATGTTAGAACTAGAGCCCTTGCATTATGTATTATCAGTTTCTACTCCTTCGAAGAATTAATGTTAGCAAATGAAAAAGTAAAAACATGTCAGATAGAAATAGTGGACCATACTCTAGATGTAACGTTGATAGTATTAGGCATGTGCATGACTTTGATGTTATACTATACATGGATTGGTTGGCTTCTAACCATGCCAGTATGGACTGTTCCCATAAGGAGGTAGTTTTCAAACCTCCTACGGAAGCTAGTTTCAAATTTAAGGGGGTCGGGACCGTGGTCCTACCTAAAGTGATTTCAGTAGTCAAAGTCAGCAAGTTACTTAACCAAGATACTTGGAGTATCTTGGCCAGTGTGGTTGACACTAGGGAAGCTGAGGTTGCCTTTGAAGGAATTACATTCCAAGCGGAAGCGATCGATCGCAATGTGATTTTAATTACTCAGTTATGAATTTAACAAAACAGAGAAAATAAAAAGAAATATGATCACCTAGCATGCAATTCAAGAAGAGAAAACTTAAAGGGAAGAATAAATAACTTACCCTTGATGAATTTCCTTATTCACATAGTAATTTCCTTTAAGGCCACAAAAACTTCTCGTACACAGAGAGTAAGAACAAATTGGGACAACACCACCAAAGAGCACTTACTATTCTCAAGGTTATCAAAAAAGTTATGGGAGAGTGGTCTCCATTTGTCTATTTAAAGGAAGAGAAAGAGGAAGTTATCTTCTTTCTGAGAGATGGATTATTGAGAGAGTGAGTGGGGAGGGGAGGTTGAAACTCCCTCCCACTTCACATTCATAATAACTCCCAAATAAGAATTATTAGTCTTAATTTAATTTAATTAAAATAATAATATAAATTAAATTAAATTATATATAGGGCTCTTTTTAAATATAGAAAAATGAGTTAAACTATTTACAAATATAGAAAAATTTTACAGTCTATCACTGACAGATCGCGATAGAATTCTATCGCTTTCTATCACTCAAGCGATAGAATTTATTTGCTTGAGCGACAGAAAGCGATAAAATTCTATCGCGGTCTATACTGATAGACAGTGAAATTTTTCTATATTTGTAAATAGTTTGATATTTTTTTTCTGTTTATAGTAATTTCCTTTATATATATTAAATTTCATTTAATATATATAATAATAACTAGTTACTTCTTAACTAATTTCCCTCAAATTATAATGTATCAGTATACATTATTTAATTATATCTCATATAGTTAATTCCTTTAACTTAATTTGAACAATTCAAATTAAACCAAGACAGCTGACCGTCATCTTAACCTATATGAGCTAGCAAGTCGACCTAATGGACCTATCAGTTTGAAGCTTTAATGATACGAGATTAATTAATTAAACTCTTTAATTAAATTAATCAACATTCATTGACTGTCGGTCACTCCACTAAAGACAGACAACTGCACTCTTCTTATTGTAGATATATTTCTATGTCCATAGATATAATCAATCAACAGCAAGTCGACCCTTCACAAATTGCTCGTAACCACAGTTGGGTCAAATTAGCATTTTACCTCTATGTTACCTCTAACTCCTTAAGTACCAATAATCTCTCTAATGAACAATTTAATCATAGTCCAACTATGAACTAGACCCCTCTTTGGCCAGTGAGAGGGTGAAACGCCTCATTGTTCAAGACCCGGTATCAGCTCTTAAGGGAGCAATTCATAAGATGTTAATTTCTTCTTTTACAGTTGAGTTCCCAGCTACCTGCTCGAAAAAATCCCCAAAGTGTTAGGCTTATTGAGTCGATGAACCTGACCACTCTCACTCATACAAAAGAAAGGATTGCCCTCACAGGCAGGAGTTCTCAACTGACTCAGGATTAAGGTTGAGTCACCTATGATCATTCTAGTGAAATATAAGTCTCATCGAGCAACGATATTTAGTATGAGAGACTAATCATTTTGCGGTCCAGTCTTATATATGTCTCACATATATAGGATACCCCCACTCACATGCCTACACATGAACATTTAGGATCTAAATGTTTGTGATGCTTTACAACACTTGTAACAATCACAAAGTCGGTCGTATCCATAGTGTTTCTAGGATAAGGTACCCAACCTTATCCATCTACTACAGACCGTTTAGGTTATCACTTAAACACGATCGACTTGTATGCATGTACATATGTGTCTAAGTTACTACTAATAACCTAGGATATTAGTTTATTGTTTTAGGTTAATGCAACTAAATGTCAAATAAAATAACTATTATTTTATTAAATAAATAATTTAGTTTGTACAATACAAGTTCACAAATTACAACACCACGAGATTTAGGGCTTCAACCTCAACAATCTCCCGCTTGTCCTAAAGCTAGTGGGGTGTACAATGTAAAATAAAATATAGTACACAAAACAATAAACTAGGGAACAAAACATAGTAAATTCTCCCACTATTATCACAATAAAGTGTGATGTGCAATGACATATCTGGAACAAATTCTAGATCAATCAAGAATTTCCTAAGCCATACAACCTCCTTGACAGCTTTACAAGTCGCTACATATTCTGCCTCCATGGTGGAGTCAGTAAAGCAACCTTGCTTTGTTCTTCTCTACACTATAGTTCCTCTGTTAAGAGTAAACACTAATCCTGAAGTGGATTTCCATGAATCCCTATCAATTTAAAAATTAGAGTCAGTGTATCCAGGAAGAATCAAATCCTTATCACCATACACAAGCATGGAGTCCCTCATTCTTCGAAGATACTTGAGGATCGTTTTAACAGAAGTCCAGTGATCTAATCCCTGATTAGATTGTTATCTACTGACTATCCCCACCGCATAACAGATGTTATAACATTGCATACATCAAGCTACTAGCAGCTGATGCATGGGTGTCCATCTTATTTCCTCAATTTCTTGAGGTGTCTTAGGACATTGTTCCTTAGACAGAGCAACTCCGTGCTTGAAAGGCAATAAACTTCTCTTGGAGTTTTGCATCAAATACTTGACAACCATTTTGTCAATATAAGATGCTTGAGACCAAGCTAACCTTTTGTTCTTTCGATCTTAAAAGATCTGAATACTTATAACAAACTGCGACTCTCCCAAATCTTTCATTTGGAATTGGGCCACCAGCCATTGTTTTATGTCAGACAACAAACCTACATCATTCCCAATGAAGTAGGATATCATCTATGTATCTAAAAAAGCTAATGAACTATTGTTGATCCTTTTTTAAACACAAGGCTCATCAACATTCTAATCAATGCCACAAGATTTGAGCGCAGTATCAAATCTTATATTCCAAGATCGAGAAGCTTGTTTTAGTCCATAAATGAACCGATTAAGCTTGCAAACTTTTTACTCTTGACCTTGGGTTATGAATCCCTCAGATTGCTGTATATAGATTGTCGCCTCAAGTTTGTCATTCAAAAAAGCAGTCTTTACGTCCATTTGTCATATCTCATAGTCATAATATACGGTAATGAACAGGAGTATCCTGATAGACTTTAACATGGCAACAGATGAGACAGTCTCCTCGTAGCCAACTCCCTCAACCTAAGTATAACCCTTTGCCACTAGTCCAGATTTAAAGGTTTGCAGCTTACCATCAACACTCTGTTTTCTCTTGTAGATCCATTTACAACCTATAGGTTTTACTCCATCAAGTTGATCTACAAGATCCTAAACTGAATTGGAGTACATAGACTCCATTTCGAGATCCGTAGTTTTGATCCATTCATCTCTGTTTACATCTTCCATTGCTTTCTTATAAGACAATGGATCCTCAACACCACAGTCTGATATGATGGTTAGGGTTTCTGTTAAACCCATATAGTGAACAGGTAGGTTCTCACCCTCCCACTACGTGGAGGTGCCTTCAACAGTTGAGCTTGATGTGATCTACTAGATGAACTATCAACTACTCTTGTTGATGTGGTTGGTTCTTCAACAACTCTTGTTGAAGGTTTAGTAGTTTCTTTGGAAAGTTCGTTCAATACTATCCTACTGCGTGGTTTGTGCTCCCTAATGTGGTTTTCTTCTAAAAATGTAACGCTTGTTGACACAAACACTTTATTATATTTAGGATCGTAGAAGTAATCACCTCTCGTTTCTTTGGGATAACCTACAAATAGGCATAATCTCAAACGAGGTTCCAACTTTTTAGGATTTGCCTCAAGTACATGTGCTGGAAAACACCAAATTCTGAAATGACGTAAACTACCTTTACGACCATTCCATAATTCCAAAGGAATTTCAGAAACACTTTTGGATGGAACACAATTCAAAATGTAAACTGTAGTCTATTCTGCATAACCCCAAAATGAAGCAGGTGAATGGGTGTAACTCATCATAGACCGAACCATGTCCAACAAGGTTCAATTTTTCCTTTTCGATACACCATTTTGTTGAGGTGTACCAGGCGCTGAGAGTTGGGATGCAATTCCATGTTCTATATGTGGGTTTTATGTCCTAAAACTTGTAATTTGTAAACATTAATGTGCATTCTATTTATCAATAAAGTTGTTATTAAGGTTATTCAATAAACTTGTTATTGAATAAGTGAATTATTGTTAATATAGCTCTAAATCTAATAAACTAAGAACTCATGACTATAGTGTGAATACTTAAACTATATGTAGTGACATAAAAATGGATCAAGTTCTTGTAAATAGCCAAAATGGTCTATAGTATAAGGATAAGGTTGGGTACCTTATCTTGGGGGACACTATTGAATGTGACCCACTTTGTATTTGATACAAACGATGTGATCCTGAGTCGTTAATGTGGAGATATGTAAGTGGGGACGTTCTATGCAATGAATTTTCATAAGACCGGACAACGAAATAGTTAATATTACTTTATAAACGTTGTTTACTATTAAAGGCTGACTATTTCAACTAGATGACCTAGTAAACTCGATTTCAATCCTGAGCTAACTATGAACTTCTATTTATTCGGGATTATCCTTAGATCTACATTGATGAGAGTGGCCCGTGTACATCGACTCAATAAGCCTCCCATTTTAGGGGTAAGATTGAGTAAACAGTTGGGGACATATTCCTGCTAGATGGAATTCACTTCTACCCGACTTAGGATTAGTAGATAGGTTGTTCCCTTAGGTACTAACTCCAGGTCTTGAACAAGGGGCCCCACCCTCTCATTGGCCCGAGAGGGATTCACTTTAGTGATAGAATCGCAAACCAATTGTTCATTAGAGGATCAGTGGGATTTAGGGAACATGATGTATTCACAGGTGTAAAACGGTAATTTTGACCTAGTTGTGATTACAGACAACTTGTGAAGGATAAACTTACTAATTATGGCTATATCAAGTGGACAGAAATATATCTAAAATGAGAAGAGTGCAGCTACAGGCTTTAGTGGAGAGTCCCGTTAGTTAATGAATGTTGGTTAACTAGGTTAAAGAGTTTAACCGATTAATCTTGGATTGTTGGAGCTCATGATCTGTAGGTCCATTAGGTTCCTCTGCTAGCTTCAAACTAATCCTTAGGACAATATGATAAAATGATTTTGAATCGTTCAAAATCGATTTAGGGAACAAACGTTAATTATATATGATATATTTAACATTTAATCGTTTAATTATGAATTAAATAATAAAGAGAGTTAATATTATTTAAATGTGATTTAAATATTAAATATACATATAGGGTTTCATATTTGAAAAATCAATTTTTCGAATAAATCAGGATTGGTGTGTTTTTAATATTATTTTAATATTTGATATTAAAATTAATATTATTAATTAAAAATGTTTAATTATTTATATAAAATTAATTTGATTATTTAGAATTGATATTATTTAGAATTAAAATTCAATATTAAATTGAATTTGTGAAATTCACTTTAAAATTGAATTTTTAATGAAAGTTGGATAAATCCACTAATTCAATTTTAAAATTGAATTTCCCAAAGTTGAATTTTTCCACTATTGCAAGTTGAATGTTTATTGGATGTTCTTGAACTTACCACACAATCCCACTAAATTCCTCACAAATTGGTGTCAATCTTTGATGCAATTTGATTTGCATGTTAAACCCTCTATATAATAAAGGGTTAATTGATGAAATTGGATAATGCAAATTGTTGAATTTGTTGATTTTTGCCCAAGAACTCTAAGAACACTCAAGTCTCAAAACTTGAATTTTTCCCAAATTAACCACAAATTCGGATCCCACAATCCGTTCTATGGTAGGAGATTAGTAGAGAAGACTCTAGCGGTGGTCCACGGACCATTCGTGATAATAATCGTCAAGTAATTTGGAAGAATTTGAGCTTCAAATGTTGTTTTTCTAAAACGCAAGTTTTTTCCCTTTTAATTGCATGTTTGATACTCAAAATTGAGCATCTTAGAGTAAAATTCGATCAAATTAATTTCTGTTGCATGCTCGTATGTCCTTCATTATCAAATAGTCTTGAAATTTTAAATTTATATACTCTCCACCTCGATCAGATCAAAATATTTTAATGGTTTTACCTAATGAGTTCTCAACTTCAGCCTTATACTCCTTGAACTTTTCAAGAGCTTCAGACTTATGTTGCATTAGGTATAAATGCCCATATTTAGAATAATCATCCATAAAAGAGAAGAAATATTGAAACCCACCTCTAGCTTTAACATTCATAAGACCACAAAGGTCTGAATATATAAGTTCCCAAGGTTCTTTGGCTCTTTTCTAGTAAAAGATCTTTTAGTCATTTTTCCTTCAAGGCATGACTCATAAACTGGTAAAGAATTTTCTTCTAACTCGCTTAGAAGTCCATTCTTAACTAGCCTCTCAATCCTATTGAGATTTATTTGTCCTAATCTTAGGTGCCAAAGATGAGCATTTTCTTTAGGAGAATATTGTTGTCTTTTATTTTGAGTTACCGAAGTTTTAAACATTCAGTATTTAGGAGAGACTTTGATGCTAACGACCTTAACACATAAAGATTGTCTTCTAACTTTGCAGAACAAATTTGAACATCATTCTTGTAAATAAACACTTTATTTACATTGAATGGAATAGTCTTGTTCTAACAAACATTTTATAGAAATCAAGTTCCTTTTTAAATCAGGAACAACATAAACATTTTACAAAATTAAATATGATTTATGTAAACAAAGATGGAGTCCTCCCACTGCCACAACTGAGACAATGTGTCCAGTTCCAACTCGCATCATCATCTCACCAGTCTCCAACTGTCACAAGGAACTAATTCCCTGAAATGAAGAGAAAATATGATTAGTGGCGCCTGAATCAATTATCCAAGTTGAATTATCATTCTCCACTAAACAAGTTTTCAGAACTAGTAAATCATATTTACCTTGTTTGACCTTCTCCTTTTCTACTAAATACTTGGGATAGTTTCTCTTCCAGTGTCCCTCCTGATTGTAATAGAAAAAGATTCTCTTTGCAGCCTTGACCTTCTTGCCCTTATGGGCAGCAACATGGTTAGCTTTCTCTTGACCTTCTTTCTTCTTCTTCCACTTTTTGGTGCTAGAGGAAGAAGGTGCAATCTTAGTTCTAGATGTCGAACCTCTGTGGAACTTTTTGGAGAAGGAAACAACATTTGCTTCTCCCTTTTTTTCCTTGACTCTCATCAAGGATTGATAAGTCTGTAGCTCATTGAGCAAGGTGGTCAGGTTGTAGTGAATCATGTTCATAACGACATCACTATGGAATTGTAGGAAACTTTCAGGTAAAGTTCCAGGATAAAGCTAACCTGACTGGCTTCATCAATGACAGACCCATTCATCTTCGCCACGTTGAAGTGGGCCATCATCTTTAGAATGTGTTCACGAACAGATGTCCCTTCTTATATACGTGCATTGAAGATGAATTTAAGATCGTCATGCTTGAGCTGTGTGGATGGTTGTCCAAACATTCTCCTTAGGGACTTCATGATCTCACAGGCTGTGAGGATGGACTCATGCTTATTGGCTAAGACTTCAGATAAGCTTGCCAAGATATATGCTTGGGCCTTTTCATTCGCTCTGACCCAATGCTCATATGCCTCCCGAACATTTTGGGCTGTATTGGCATCTGGGACTTGAGGACTATCCTTAACGAGAACGAACCTTAGGTCATCGATGATAAGCATAGTGTTGATAGAATTTTTTCAACTAGTGTAGTTTTCACCGTTTAACTTATCAGCAGAAAGTAGATTAAGAGTAGTGCTAGTCATTTTGCTAAAAGATACAAATTAATTATATTAGTTTTTTTGCAAAAGACCCTTTTAAACTAATCAAATTGAGCAAAAAAATAATGTACCCTATGTGACATCTAATTTTGCAATGATGTTTCAGTGAGTTAGAATAAAAGCCACCATAGGGTATTCAATTATCCCTTCACTGAACTGAGACATTCTCAACTAAGTTTTACACTATAATAACTCTTATTCACATAAAAATTAGTCACAATTATTTGGTCAATAAATTATTAACAACTTTAATAGTTTCTTGTAAGTGTAACCTTTCATTTTAGATTCTAGAGTTCCGTCCTAATGAGCCAACCGTAGGAAAAAACCAATTGGGGCAAAAACTAAAGCAATCCTATCTATTACTGGAGTTTTGAGTTAGATTTTAGGGGGACACAAGCAAAGGAGCCTCGAGGCAGAGCATGAAACCTAACTCCAAATTAATGAAAGAGACCGCGGGTAGCGTTGTCACACGTCCCTCTCCCACTTACTATAAACACTCTCTCCATTCACCTTGGTATTGATCTATGCAAACACCATCCGTAGGGGAACACAAGCAAAGGTGCCCCGAGGCCAAGCATAGATCTCACAGTGTGAACGTTTAAAGAGAAACGTAAAAGGAAATTGACATATTATATATATCCTTTTCCTCCCACTTGGTGTTCTAAACCTAGGGTTTATTACTTAGGAAAAATTTGGCTAAACAATTTTAACTAAGTCCATTGTTAAATTAGCCCAATATAACTCTTATATTGGATATTATAACAATATATGATTCAATTCATTAAACTCTTTAATTAAATTGAATAGTTTATTGCATGCTTATAAAATATTTGTCCAATTCACCTTCCAGGTAGATTCTCAGGTAGGGGTGTTCAATTTTCGTCAGTTTAAAAACTACATGTCTAGATAGAACCTTCCTTAGACAAAGGTTCTTATGGACAATTATTTTATAAATTTAATCTTTTAATTAATTCATTTAATCCTATTAAAAGGATATTAAAAGATTAACCCAATTTTAATCATATTAGAATATACTATCCACATAAGTCTATCTCAATCAATTTTAAACTATTTAAAATCGAATTGACCTATGTTTGCATGCAATTCTTTATTATAGATTTTAATTCTAATTCATTAGTAATTGTAACATTTATAAAGCTAATGAATAATTAAAACCTATCACATACATCTAATGACATTCATTCAAATATAACATTTGTATTTCTAAGTAATGTCATGCTCAATGCATTTTATTTTCATTAAACATACAAAATATAACACTTATATTAGGACATTAATGAACGTCATATAATATACATGCATTTGTATTATAACACGTATGATAATAATAATATATGCATACTATATCATCATGTCACCATATATTATAACCATTATAAACATGATGTATGAACACACGTTCATAAAAAATGTATCAATTATATTAAACTAATGAAATTAAATTAAACATGCATTCAAATATAACTCTTATATTAAGATGCATGAGCATGCTTAATATTCATACAACTATATAATATAACTCTTATATTAAATATGATGCATGAATAATGTTTATCCTAAGCTGAGATTTTAAACTATATGACATATATTATGCAACATATATTAAAAAAAAATTTAATCATACATCATATGCAAAATTAAATTAAACAGCAAATTGGACCAAAATTTTGGAATAAAAAATTAATTAATTAAATCAATATTATAAAATTATGTCAATTTGATTAATTAAAATAAAGCAAATACAAATTAAACTGCCAAAAACCATCAGGGAAGCTCGATCCCACGATCTGCCACGAATTGGATCAGCTCCTGGAAAAACGCCTTGAGTGTCACGACGCCCTGAAAAGCGTATCCACGCTCTTGGCCTCGCAGTGCGTTATGCTCCAACACAGAATGTTGTCCTGTGCTTCAAAATACAACCCAAACTAATATGCCAAAAACACCGGACCTTACAACTTGAATCACATTAAAGTAGTAAATCTAAGTGCCAAAAATCAAAATTATCCAATTACAAACCAACATTATAAATGCTTGAAAACACCCACATTTTCTCTGTTATTTCAATTCAAATTGAAAATTAAAATGAAGATTTGGTTCTGATACCTATTGAAGGAATTGAATTCCCAGCAGAAGCGATTGATCACAATGTGATTTTAATTACTCAGTTATGAATTTAACAAAATGGAGAAAACAAAAAGAAACAGGATAAACTGGCATGCATTTCAAGAAGAGAAAACTTAAAGGAAAGAATAAATAACTTACCCTTGATGAATTTCCTTCTTCACGTAGTAATTTCCTTTGAGGTCACAAAAACTTCTTATACACAAAGAGTAAGAACAAATTGAGACAACACCAGAAAAAAACATTCACTATTCTCAAAGTTATAAAAAAGATCACGGGAGAGAGGTCTCCATCTATCTATTTAAAGGAAGAGAAAGAGAAAGTTATCTTTTTTATGAGAGATGGATTATTGAGAGAGTGAGTGGGGAGGGGAGGTTGAAACTCCTTCCTACTTCACGTTCATAATAACTCCCAAATGGGAGTTATTATTCTTAATTTAATTTAATTAAATTAAATTAATAGTATAAATCAAATTAAATTCTATATATTAAATCTTATTTAATATATATAATAATAATTAGTTACTTCTTAACTAATTTCTTTCACATAACCTATAATTTAATATGAATCATATTCACATTATCTTTAATTTATAGCTTCATATGAATCTCATTGATATAATATTTAATATTTGAATCTTATTCAAATATTTCTCTCACATATATTATAAAATTTAATTTTTGCATTTCGTACAAAAAAAATTAACTTTATATTATAATGTATCATTATACATTATTTAGTCGTATCTCATACAATTAATGCCGTTAACTTAATTTGAACAGTTCAAGTTAACCAAGACAACTGACCATCATCTTAACTACTTAATTTGAACAGTTCAAGTTAACCAAGACAACTGACCATCATCTTAACCTATCAATTTGAAGCTCCAATGATACGAGATTAATTAATTAAACTTTTTAATTAAATTAATCAACATTCATTATTTGTCAGTTACTCCACTAAAGACCGACAACTGCACTCTTCTTACTGTAGATATATTTCTATGTCCACAGATATAATCCATTAACAGCAAGTCGACCCTTCACAGATTGTTAGTAACCACAGTTGGGTCAAATTACCGTTTTACCCCTATGTTACCTCTAACTCCTTAAGTACCACCGATCCCTCTAATGAACAATTCAGTCATAGTCCAACTATGAACTAGACCCCTCTCTAGCTAATGAAAGGGTGAAGCGCCTCATTGTTCAAAACTCGATATCACCTCTTAAGGGAGCAATTCATAAGATGTGAATTCCTTTTTGTACAGTTGAGTTTCCAGCTACCTACTTGAACAAATCCTCAAACTGGTAGGCTTATTGAGTCGGCGAACCTAACCACTCTCACCCATGCAAATCAAAGGATTGCTCTCACAGGCAGGAGTTCACAACTGAATCATGATTAAGGTCAAGTCACCTATAATCATTCTAGTGAAATGTAAGTGTCACCAAGCAACGATATTTAGTACGAGAGACTAATCATTTCACGGTTCAGTCTTATATATGTCTCACATATATAGGATACCCCTACTCACATGTCTACACATGAACATTTTGGATCTAAACGTTTGTGACGCTTTACAACACTTGTAACAATCATAAAGTGGGTTGTATCCATAGTGTTACCAGGACAAGGTACCCAGCCTTATCAATCTACTACAGACTGTTTAGGTTATCACTTAAACACGATCCACTTGTATACCTCTACATATGTGTTTAAGTTACTACTAATAACCTAAGATCTTATTTTATTGGTTTTATGTTAATACAATTAACTGTCAAATAAAATAACTGTTATTTTATTAAACAAATAATTTGATTTGTACAATACAAGTTCATAAATTACAACACCACGAGATTTAGGTCATCAACCCTAACCGGCTTGACTTCAGAGCTAGTGGTGAATGAGTATCCAGATGTTTTTCCATAGGATCTCCCAGGTTTGCTGCCATATCGGGAGATAGACTTCACTGTCGAGTTGGAGTCAGGCACAACTCCCATTTCAAAGGCTCTGTATAGAATGACACCAACAGAATTGAAGGAACTCAAAACTAAGTTGCAAGAGTTTCTTGACAAAGTTTCATACGTCCAAGTGTGTCACCTTGGAGAGTGCTTGTGTTGTTCGTGAAAAAGAAAGATGGTTTGTTGCGCCTATGCATAGATTATAGAGAGTTAAACAAGGTAACCATCAAGAACAAGTATCCTCTTCTTAGGATTGATCACTTGTTTGACCAGTTACAAGGAGCCACATTTTTTTCCAAGATTGACCTTCAATCAGGTTATCATCAGATGAGGATTAAGGATAACGATATTCTTAAGACAATATTTTGTTCTAAATATGGACATTATGAGTTCATCGTGATGTCGTTTGGTTTGACTAATGCTCCTGCAATGTTTATGGGCCTGATGAATAGAGTGTTCAAGGAATTTCTTGATACTTTGGTTATAGTTTTTATTGATGACATCTTGATTTACTCCAAGACTGAGGCAGAGCACAAGGAGCACTTACGAAAAGTTTTAGAGACTCTAAGGTTGAACAAGTTGTATGCCAAATTCTCCAAGTGTGAATTTTTGCTACGTCAAATGTCCTTTTTGGGGCATGTGGTGTCAAATGAGGGAGTATTTATAGATCCATCAAAGATTGAGACAGTTTTGAGTTGGCCTTGTCCTTCAACAGTCAGTGAGGTGCGTAGTGTTCTGGGTTTAGCTGGCTACTACTATCGGTTTGTCAAGGGCTTTTCTCGCATTGTGATCGACTAGGTGTGTATGAGTGATAAAAATTGATAATAAATATGGTCTAAGTGAAAGCATACATTGTTGATGAAGTAATAAATATTGGAGTATTCTAATAGTCGAATCCCACGAGACTATTTATGCAATTCAATTTTTTTAAGAAAGAGCTTTTCGATGCAAACCAAGGGATAATCGGTAAATAAGTGATTTTGAGGTTGAATATTGTTAAAAGCAGTAAATAAAAGTGTTGAATAGGGATGCAGTTATGTTCCAACATTTTGGGTTCTATGTTGTAAGTGATGTGACCGCATCATACCAAGACAATGATATATGTATGAATAGAAAACTACTCCTATTCGGTCATGTGTTAAGTTCCTTTAGGAGGTCTAAGCAGCTAATGCCTATGTTTCCATGGTTAGCTTGATCTTAGATTAGTTCAAGCTTAGATTCTTTATCTTACGGTGTCCTTTATTTCTAAGGCGACATGACCATCCTACTTTTAGGCTCTTAGTTCCATATTCATTTGTGACATCGGTTTATATCATAACCTTCTCAGCATTAGGACTCCACTAGATTGCTAAATTAAGTGATCAGTTTAACTTAACAATATTTTTCCATAAACTCAACAAAGAAAATGCATAAGTCAAAGAGTTATGAAACATAAGCGTTGCTCCAACCATAAAACCGAAGGGTATCCACATAACTGAACCCCTTAGAGAATTTAGCTCATGACTAATGATAAAATAATGAACTTTATTGAATAAAAAATCATAGCTACAAGATGATGTTCAACGGGTGAAAAGAAAAGAGAAAATTACAAGAAATAAATGAATATAAATGCTAGAAATATAACTCAAGGGGTCTTGGGACAAGTCCTCAATTCTTTAGTCTTTTCCTAGGTTGATTCCCCTTTTTTCAAGGAAGAATCGTTCCTCACCACACGCTTTCACGGGATGAGATCCCCTAGAGCCGCTATGCCTCAAAGGAACTTTCGCTCATAAGATTACTGACTTAAGAAATTGAAAAAATGCCAAAGAGGGCTGACGACAATAGTAGAATTGTGGAGAAAAGTGTGGTGAAATCGTAGATGGAGAGTTGATTTTTTAAATGGAAGGGTTATCCTCCTTTATATAGGCCAAGGTGGTTGAGAAATGACCTAAAATCATATGCTGAACGTTTTTTTCAGCCTTTTAGATGTTGAATAACAATTTTGACCGAGAAAATAGCAACCAGAATTGATGCGGTTACAACGCATGTGATGCGGCCACATCGGACAGTGCTAGTACATCACTTACTGCTGTAGGCACATCAGATAGAAAATCTACAAAAATAGCCAAAAACCTGCCAAAATTAACCAAATCATCAAATAACATCTCTTAAGCATAATTATCCCCTATTGAGCTCATTTTAACTAATTTTGGGCATTATGGGGTCAAAATATCACATAAAATGTTTTCTACCATAAAAAATAATAAAATAGATGGTAAAAATATGCCCATTTTTTACATCTATCACATTGCCACTTCCTTGACTCAGTTGACCTAGAAAGGAGCTTCTTTTGTTTGGAGTGAAGCTTGTGAGGACAGTTTTCAAGATCTTAAGTAGCTGTTACTGCTCAAGTTCTTACAATGCTAGATGGATCGAGAAGTTACGTGATTTACAGTGACGCCTGTAAGAAAAGGTTGGGGTGTGTGTTAATGCAACACGGTAAAGTGGTTGCTTATGCCTTCCACTAGCTAAAGACTCATGAACGAAACTATCCTACACATGATTTGGAGTTAGCAGCGGTGGTTCATGCTTTGAAGATCTGGAGACATTATTTGTATGGAGAGAAGACACAAATATTCATAGACAACAGGAGCTTGAAGTACTTCTTCACTCAAAAGGATTTAAACATGAGACAGTGCAGATGGTTAGAGTTAGGGAAAGATTATTGATGTGGAGATTATGTATCATCTGATCAAGGCGAATGTAGTGGCAGATGCCCTAAGCAGGAAGGTAGCTCATTCAATAGCCCTTATAACTAGATAGACCCATCTATGCAGTGACTTCGAGCGTGCAGCAATTGCAGTGGCAGTTGGAGAAGTCACTTCACAGTTAGCGCAGTTGACGGTGCAACCGACCTTGAGACAGAAGCTTACTGATGCCCAACAAAACGACCCTTATCTTATTAAGAAGTTTCACTTAGTAGAGGTAGGTCAGGGTGATAAGTTCTCAGTATCTTCAGGAAATGGTCTCGTTTACCAAGGATGCCTATGTGTACCAGCAGACAATGATCTTAAGAATGAACTATTGACAGAGGCTCATAGTTCACCATTTTCAATAAATCCTAGCAGCACCAAGATGTATCAGAACTTGAAACGATATAACTGGTGGCACAACATGAAAAGGGAGATAGCAGAGTTTGTTAGTAAGTATTTCGTTTGTCAGCAAGTGAAAACCATGAGGCTTAAGCCAGTAAGGTTGTTGCAGCTACTAAGCAAACCAAAGTCAAAGTGGGAGAATATGTCTATGGATTTTATTGTGGGTTTGCCATGAATAGCAAAAGGTTATATAGTGATATGGGTGGTAGTGGACAGACTCACTAAGTTAGCACATTTTATTCTCGAAAAGTTTACGTTTTTAGTAAACAAGTGGGCACAGTTATACATGAAAGAGGTAGTAAGATTATATGAGGGCCAGTGTCTATCGATTCTGACAGAAACCCTCGCTTTACATCTAGTTTTTAGAAGAGCCTCCAGGAAGCATTGGGTACTCGGTTGGATTTCAGCATAGCTTTTTGATATGTCGCTAGTGCACGTGTCGAGTAATAATATAGTTAAAACAGCCTTGGTCGAGTATCATCCTCAGGAATCAGATTGATTAATTTTTTAGCTATCCAGAGATCGTTTTAATTTTATTTAGAGGACCAAATCCTAATGACACTTAGGATAAACTAATCTAAGGAAGCAAATAAAAGTGATCGAGATATGGAAATTATTAATTAAGAGACGCTTTAGGGAATAGATTTCATCAAATGTATCATTAAACATAATTGCTTAACTCTTAAAGTACTTAACACAACACCTAGATCTAGAAGTCTTTTATCCAGATTGCATCTTTTGAAAACAACTTTTTCTTTTACTTAAACCCTAATTACTAATCGCTTCAAACTAGATGATTAAGCAAAGGATTAAGGCCATTCGTTAACAATCTCTATCTTATCCAACTACTTTTTGTGATTTCAAATGATAGTCTAACATGCATGATCTAATCTAAAACTCACTTTTTCAAGTAAGATTTTAAATCATAAAATCATTCAAGCATTGATCAAACATTCAAAAGCATTAAGAATGGTCATGCTAGAAAGTGTAGATGTAAATTAACATTCAAGAAGCAAAGTGTTTAACAATTTAAACCTAAGAATTCATCTACCCCTAAAACTATGAGACATTTAGCTTAACATGACTTCCATAGACAAAATTCACATTATGATAACAAAGTACATCAAATAAACCAAGTATAAAGAAAGGGAAGAGAAGTTATCCGGCTTTAAGGCTCGTCTCGGGATGGATTTGGCCTTCCAACGATCCTCGAACCTTCCGACATCATGGAATCTTCATACTTTGCTCTAAACTCTCTCTCTAGGTCTCAAATACTCCAAAATTTGATAATTAGGGCTGTTGACAACCTCCCAATTTATAGAAAACAATTTTTAAATTCTTCTCCTAAATGGAAAAGAAAAGCCAACGTCGCTATGCTATATCATAGCGTCACAACACTGGTCTAATTCCTATCGCAGCATAGGGCTACGCTGAGGGATAACGTCGCTACACTCCCAAGCAGTGTAGTTACGCTCTCGGTTGTGCCAAATTTAAGTCCTCTCGGGTCTTGAGCGTAAAGGGTCAGTGTAGCGACGCTCTTGCTCTATGCTACCCTATTTTTCTAGGGTGTTTTAGCTATCTTTGTTTGATTTTGACTCGGTTTGATTTCATTGCTTCTAAAACTCAATTTTTTTTGTTATCAGATGAAATCCACTAGCAAACACATTAAATCTGCCAAAAACAGTTCTAAATAAAGAGTAATAGATGCACAAGAAGCGCTAAATTTAATGTCTTCGAAACTAGACGACATGGAGATTCTTTATCAAGGTACATAAAAATTCTCCCATTTTTTAGGGCTCTTCTTGCTTGAATCAAATAACCTACAAAGTCTTGCAGGCTTTCCCTCTTCTCGTGGGCACCTGAATTCAGAAAATTATTTTTGTTATTTTTCGTATATGGAAAGATAAAAGAAAAAGGCGCAAAATCATAAAAATATTTGTAAGGCTCATGATAACTAAGGAAAGAATTTCAAGAATAGGAATATTTTCTAAGGATAAAGAATTTAGATTTTCGATCCTAAACTTATCTCTTGAATAACTTCCTCAATATTAACCACAATTTCATCCTCAATCTGACAAACCAACTCCTTGTTGAGTTTAATTGATAAAGCTCATAAAGAAGAGAAGGCTCATAAATGGAAAAACTCTCTTGAGATGGTATGCTCGGTTCTTCTGCCTTAACCTTAATCTCTTGGGTTACCTCATATAAATTGCACTCACAAACATCATCTTCAAGTGACTCACCTCCCTCTAACTCATTTTTCATCATCATGGTATACAATCCTAGGACTCCCTACCCTAGTGACATCGGAAGAATTATCTTCACTCAAGGTCTTAATGACATATGCGGTTTAGGGCGGCCTCGTTCTCGACCACTTGAGCTTCTATCCTAGCCAACATATCTCCCTCTTCTCTAATGAACCTTTTCACCTTACTCTCTAGGATATACTCTTGCAGCAAATCTTCTAGGGAAGGTTTCTCCTCTAAAGGGGTTGGATTATAGCAGTCATACTCATAAGAGGGATAACTCACATACTCATGGCTAGGGTAATTAGGAGGGTAAGGGTTAAGATTAAAGGGTGGTGGTGGTGGTGGTGATGGACCCAAGGTTGGTTGAAACTCCCCATATGGCCATATATAATTATTGAATTCCATAAATGCAAACACCACAATAAATCAACCAAGGAAAGACTCAAGAACAAAATTAAACAAAAAGAAATAAAAGCAAAAATAGACTATTATACACTCTAAATTAAGATTACTCAAAGCTCTTAAATATTAAAAGAAAAAATCAAAACCCAATTCCCTGGCAAGTACGCCAAAAACTTGATACGTCGCAAGTGCACGTGTCAAGAATTCATCTACCCCTAAAACTATGAGAAATTTAGCCTAACAAGGCTTCCATAGACAAAATCCACATTAGAATAATAAAATACAGCAAATAAACCAAGAATAGAGAAAGGGAAGAGAAGCTATCCAGCTTCCAAGCTCGTCTTTGAGATGGATTTGGCCCTCCAACAATCCTCAAACCTTTCGACATTATGGAATCTTCATACTTTGCTCTAAACTCTCCCTCTAGGTCTCAAATACTCGAAAATCTATGATTAGGGCTGCTGAGAACCTCCCAATTTATAGAAAACGATTTCTAAATCCTTCTCCTAAATGGAAAAAGAAAGCCAGCATCGCTATGCTGTATCGCAGCATCGCGACACTACTGCAGCATCGCTACGCTCTCGGTTGTGCCAAATTTAAGTCCTCTCGGGTCTTGAGCATAAATGGGTAGCGTAACGACGCTTTTGCTCTACGCTGCCCTATTTTTCTAGGGTTTTTGGGCTATTTTTGTTTGGTTTTGACTCGGTTTGATTTCATTGCTACTGAAACTCAATTTTCCTTGTTATCACCTAAAATCCACTAGCAAACACATTAAATCTACCAAAAATACGTCTAAATAAAGAGTAATAAACACACAATTTAGGTGCGTTTCACTTCTCACCCACAGACTAATGGCTAGACCAATCATTTGAACCAAACTATGGAGGATATGTTGCATGTTTATGCTTTGGAGTTTTCAAGGAGCTAGGATTCTCACTTATATTTGATGGAGTTTGCTTATAATCATAGTTATCAAGCTACCATTGGTATTGTCGCCATTCGAGGCTTTGTATGGGAAAAATTGCAGTTCTCCAATCTTCTGGGATGAGGTTGGTGAAAGTAAATTACTATGATCTGAGTTAGTGTAGGCTACAAATAAAGCTATTTAGAAAATTAGAGCAAGGATCGATGCAGACAACCCAAAGCAGGCAGAAAAGTTATGTCGACGTTAGGCATAAAGATCTGAAATTTGATGTGGGAGATAAAGTGTTCCTGAAAATGGTGCCTATGAAAGGTGTTCTAAGGTTTGGAAAGAAGAGGAAGCTAAATTCCTATTTTATTAGGCCTGTTGAGGTTTTGGAGCGAGTTGGCCCTGTGGCTTATCAGTTAGCACTAACGTCGTCTCTTTCTGTAGTGCATAATGTTTTTCATGTCTTGATATTAAGGAAGTATGTGACGGATCCATCTCATGTGGTAGACTTTGAACCTTACAGTTGAATGGGAACTTGAGTTATGAAGAGAAACCAATTCAAATTCTGGAAAGGGAATTGAAAGTTTTGCATAATAGGGAGATAGCACTAGTGAAGGTTTTATGGTAGAACCACCAGTTCGAGGAAGCTATATGGGAACGAGAAGATGAGATGAGAATACGGTACCCAGAGCTTTTTCAGGATTAGGACTTTCGAGGATAAATTTTTTTTTAGGAGGGACGAATGTAATATCCTAAACTTTTAAGTAATTTTAATTTAATTATCTTGAATTATTTGGGTGTTAGTTTAAAATTTTGAGGTTGAAATTGAGTTATCGGGTTATATGTTTGGCCCAATTAGGGCTAATTTTGGGGCTGGTCCATCTTGAAAACCCTAGGTTTTTTTTCTATGATATGGGTATGACCTAATAAGGTAGAGAGTGAGAAAAACACACAGAAAAACAGAGAAGGAAAAAGAGAGCAGTGCAGTTCAATTTTTCAGTGATAGCTCCCAGAAAGTTGTTGATTGCTAGAGTTTCAGCCGTTGGATTGTTCTGCAATTTGGTAAGCCTGTTTGAGACACATAGAGTCTCGTTTGGAACGATTGGATCATTGGTTTGAGCTCTGGTTTGTCTGTAATCGCTGCCGAATAGATCCTGTAAAATTGGGTGATATTTTTCGTTCTTTTATCTCTCAAGCGTAGATCTCTTATATATGAAAGTATTGGTGAGTTTTCTTGCGATTCTTTGTTTACCCTTTAGTTTGTGATCTACTTTGATTGATGCTTTGTGCATTTTGGCGTTAGGATCAATTTTGGAAAAGTTTTGGAATCGGAAACGTATTGTCCAACAGAGTCGAAAGTTATTTTTGGCAGTTTTGGTAATTATTTGGAGTTGGTTTAGGTTTTCAAGGGTTCCTAGTTTGTTTATAGTGCTAAAAATTAGGTTTTTACTCTTGGCTTTTGAATATTGAATTTAGGTGGGTTTATTTGTTTTAAGGTTGGAAGTGACTTAAAGCAAAGTGCTTGTTGGGTAACTGTTCGGAATTGTTAGGCTTTAATTTGGATGATTGGAATTAGGCCTTAACATAAATTTTTAAATCTGGGATTTTTTATAGGCTTGATTTCATATTCAAGGATTTTACGTGGTTAAGTTGCAGACTATTTTGGGGCTTACTTCTGAGGTAAGTAACCTTACTATTGGAACCGCCATCGTGCTGGGCGACACAGCTAGAAACTTATTGTTGGTTCTCCAAGACCATTTATATGTTTTGCATGTGATTTATATGATGTAAGAGGCTATATGAGCATGATAGTGTTTGTGTGAGATAAGTTATGATTCTATGTTATAGGACCTTTATATATGTTGTCAATTATGAATGTTAATGATAATTACTCTCCTATCTGTAGCTGTGTAGTCACCAGAGGTTTGTGTTTCCTACGGGATTCACCAGAGGTTTGTGTTTCCTTCGAAATTCACTCGTTCTACAACTCACCTGCAGCAGAACGAGTTTAATTAATCACTCAGATAGTTATGAATGTTAAATTGAAGTATACATGATCCACTAGTATGTTGCATTTAAAGGACATAAATGCATAGCCTGACCCCGGTAGTGGGGTTACTTTCTAAGTATTTTTATACTCACCATTTTCTTATGATGTTTTTCAAGTAAGGGGAAGGATGCGCTAGGGTATGAAAAGAAGAATCTGTGACAGTGCCAAGGGATCAGAAGTGGCTTCCACATAGTTTTCATTTTTTTTTAATTCAGTCTATGTCGTGATGTTTTTATTTTCTTTCAAATTTTCAGTGCCTCTATCACTTTAGTTTTTCTAAGAACTTATGTTCTTTAATTGTTTTGGTTTCTTTATAAATTTAGGGGTATCCCAATCAGAGATTTTTAGCTATTTTGAATTTATGAAAATTATTTAATTTATAAAGTTTGTTTGATTTTGAGTTAAATTCATAAAATAAAGTCGTTTGAGAGGTAGGCATGCATAGAGTGACGGCTTAGTACAAGTCCTAGGTAGTGGGGTCGTTACATCTAAAGTTGGTTCCTAATTCACTATTGTTGCTGCCTCCTCTAACCCCTCAAGTGACTTTTTTCCTCTTAACTATTCGCTCAATGACCTTTTCGGTTTACTAAAAAGGGTAGTCCACTCTAATTCTTCTGCATTTGTGGTCACATCAGGTAATTCTTGGCTTATTGATTCTACATATTGTAATCACATGGCCTCTAACCTTTCCCTTATGTCTTCTTCAACTCCTACTCCACCACTTCCCCCTATCCATATTGCTAATGGAAATTGTATGACTATTTCCCATATTGGTACTATCGGTAAATCCACCTCTGCAAAAGGAATGTTAATGTGAAGCTTTGTAATTATGTCACGAAATTTATTAAACTGAATATTTTTCTTCTTTTTGTCAACTGTTTGTGGATAAGGAATATAATAAAATGTATAGAGTTAGAGGATCTCCTTGATAATGGCTCTGGCTCAAGCTCTTCTCTCGTTTCCTCTAGTTCAACTACCTTACCTTTTTTCACAGTTTCAACCTCTTCTTCTTGTTGGGATTTATGTCCTAAATCTCATAGTCTGAAATCTTTGTAAACAAACTATAAAAAAATAAAGTATTATATATTTTTCAAATAAGTGTTATTTATTATTTACATAACTCAAAATCCAATAAACTAAGATCCAGGGGTATTCAATGTAACTTGAACAATATGTAGTTAACATACAAGTGAATTATGTTCAAGTAATAACCTAAAAGGTCTATAGTATATGGATAAGGTTGGGTGCCTTATCCTAGTAACACTATGGATACGACTCACATTATAAATGTTACAAATGATGTAAGTGTTACAAACGATTTGATCCAAATCGTCCATATCAAGACATGTTAGTAAGTCCGGACCGGACCACAAATTTGGATAAGACAGGACCACGAAATATATAATCTCTCTTTATAACACCGTTAAATGAAAAGATTAATACTTCAAAGGATAACCATATAACTCAATCTTAATCCTGAGTAAGTTATGAACTCCTGCTCATGAGTGTCATTTTTTTAATTTTTATGGGTGAGAGTGGCCTCAGTATCCGACTTAATATGCCTATCATCTTGAGGACGATATCGAGTGAGAAGTTGGGAACATAGCATCATAAGAAGGAATTCACTCATTCCCGTCTTTAGAGAAAGTAGATAGATTGTTCCCTTAAGTGCTGACTCCAGGACTTGAATAATGAGGTTTCACCCTTTCACTAGCCCGAGAGGGATATTGTTTATGGTTGGACCATAAACAAATTATTCATTATGATAGCACCCAAAATGTTCTATCTTAGTGCCTCTAATCTAGCTTGCTTATGAAGTTTAGTGTGTTTATATGTTCAGATTTCTAGGATCTCGAGCAAACCATGCATTTTGGAGTGCTACGTGCGATTTGAGGTTAATTTGAATCAATTAGAAATGTTTATGAGCATCTGAGCTTCAAAGGAGATCAAAATGACCAAAATGCCACCTAGTTGGCGTCGCGGCGCTTTCGCGATGCCATGAACGAAGCGAATTCTAGAAGCAAAGCTTTAGAGCATAGCGGCCCCGAAAATCTGACGAGCGTGCATCCAGGGCATGAGTGTCGCAGTGCTTGCGTGGCGATGAAGGAAACACTACAACTTCGAGGGTAGAATGCCACGACGCTAGTGCCTTTTCTATATATTCTTCTTTTTGAATTCTAGGTAAAGCGAGAGAAGAGTTAGGTATATTTTGAGAGCCCGAAACTTGAGTTTTTGTCATTTAACCAAAACCCTGAGATTTCTTTGTATTTTGAGGTTTATTTGTATATATTGACTTCGAGATTCAGATTAGATGAACAGTTGAAGGCCCAAATGTTGACTTTGAAGTTTGTTTGGCATTATCTACGAATTTTATGAGATTTGGATGTATTCTTCTTGGGTTTTTCTGCTTCTTATTGTTTTTCTTTCCACATTTGAATATCTAAAATGTTCATACTAGTATATTTAATTGACAACTAAATCACTAATACTACTAGTATATTTAATTGACAACTAAATCACTAATACTAGTATATTTGTTCGTCCACGTTATGCATGTTGTAGGTGTCTGTAATTGCATTTACAATATGCTTAATTTGAGTAGCAATAGGTTTTAGTTATAGTTATGGTTCGATTACTAGAATTCTAGGATCACCCAGTAGCGAAAGATAACAAAACCTAAGGAGTGAAAATAAGTTAAGTTAGATTTGGCCAATTTAACTTAATGTCCTGATCAATCCAAGAGCTTAATACGATTAGCTAAGTAAATAGGCTTGCGTGACAATACTTAGTTAATTTAGGAATGAATATCATATTGGTTTTCTTAGGGAGTTTGTCTAGATTTTTGTACATTCGATTAGGTTTGAGAAGTAGACAACTCATGAACATTTGCATGATAAATCAATGAATTAATCTATTGATAGCCCCACAGTCTCTTAATTGGCAAACGTAAGCTCGTGTTTCTTTCTCTCTCTCTCTCTCTCTATTTATGTTACTTTATGCACTTTACTTTCCTGCATTTAGTTGTCTTGTCAACCAAAATCTAAACCCCCCCGTTTTTACAGCTTTCCATAGACCAATTTAGCTTTGAGAGATTCTATCTTAGGCTCCCTGTGGTTCAACCCTGATAGATGCCTTTTTGGTGTGTTTAATTTCCGAAAAGCACTTCAATCAAAAGAAAATTTATAATACACCGAATCCTATACTACTACTACGATGGCGTAATAATAGTGATAAGTCAGGGGTCGAACCACAGGGAGGCAAGCGCTAGTAATGTATCCTTGAGTTAATTATCTAATTAAAGCGTTAAATGCGGAGTGGGGGTTGGTGTGGAATAGATAAAAGAGTGCAAGAAAATAAAGTACAAGGGTAAATGTAACCAAGGATTGAGTTTATTTAGTTTCAAGAGCAATAGGGATCTTATGCAATTTCAATCATCGATTTCGTTAATTAGGCATGAATTTGACTTATGCACGCATGTTGCTTGCAAATGAGTCTATTGTTATTATCCGTGGTTGTACTCTACGATACAGTTAATGTATACGGATTTCTCGAAATAATAGGCTTTGTCTTTGTTAGTCATGCGTTGATGTATGCTTCAACGCATGGTTGCGACAATGGTTTCCTACAAAATAAAGCATCCAAGGGCATCAAACTTTAAAATAATCTCTTTTTATCCTTTTCACACACTTGCACGCATAATAAGAATATATCAAGGATTCATGCGTTGAATGATGTTCTTTTCACTATTCTTCCATCAATATTCTAAGAAAAGAAGTAGAATAACTTGTATTTCTACAAGTTATCAACGCATAACAACTTTCTTGACTCGACCAAACTAGTCTTCACAAAGGCAGACAACTAATTACGAACAAACCAAGGAAGTGTCCTAACCATTAATTAAAGTCAATGCCTTAATTAAACTACAAGCTCCTAAATCTATTGGGTTCGATAGCGTCCATATAGAAATAAGAACAACTAGTGCATTAAGCTTTAGGATTCTATTGTGCTGATTAATTAATCAGATAGCCTAATCAATTAATCGAGTTTATCCTTTGAACCTAGTTGAAACATACAAACTAAGATCCAAGATAGCTATAAACCCTAGCATGCAAGATTCAACTAATTGCTACTTAGGTGATTAAGTTAGATGAACATAAGAGAAACACACAAACCTAATCGATTAGCAAAGATGTATATTCATGATAGGGGCATCAATCCACATATAAACATACATCTAAATCCAACAAGATTCAAAGAAGACATAAGATCAAGATTTCCTTTTAGCCCAATCTCAGAAATCTTAAGAAATATACACTGGTTCTTGCTCCCAAAACCAAATAAAATTGCCTCATTGATTCATAGACAAAGCAAAGAGGAAAGATCCAATCCATGAGCTACAACCCAAAAGGAATATAAAATCTACCCTAAAAATGGAAGAAAAGTAGAGGGAGAGGAAGAAAATTGAAGAACTTCTCGGCCTCCATCAAATCTACCATCTTATACCCTAAAAGAGAAGAGGGATATTTATAAAAACTAGCGAGAGCGTCATTCCGCTCTCCCGCAGCGTAGCAACGCTGGCTTTCTATGCTGCCTGGAATTTCGCCCAGTGCAGCGACGCTGACCATAGGGGCATTTTCGTCTTTCGCATCTTTGAAGCTCTAGGTGTCTGATTTCACTTTCGATAGCTCCAAATCAACCACGAACGACCCGTAACATTCCAAAATGCATGAATTGCTCGAATTCCTACAAAAGTAGACATTTAATAATATAAAACATAACAAGCAAGCTAGATTAAAGACATAAGAATAACTCTTTTCGAGAGCTATCAAATCTCGTTCTTGCTAATGATACTACTTGTTAGTTGAAGTTCTTGATCAGTGAATTATAAATATTATTTGATTGATTAAATGGTCATGACAAAATTTTGGTCCTTCAAATTAGCACCGTTTCGAGGAGCCAATTAATTTCTCATCGTTCAATTTTTCTTGTAAACTTTAAAAACCCCAAAAAGATTTTCCTTTTCTTTGTATCTACTTGTTTCTATCATGGAAAATGATGATCAAAGCATCTATTACGTGCTTCTTGTGAGACAAGTAGCTCAACGAGACGAAGAAGAGGTAAGATAAATTCGTGAGCTTAGGAATTGTGTATCTGAGCTTACCTCTCTTGTTCGGGATTTGTCTGCTAGGCAATTGCAGGATGTGGAGGCATGTCGAGTTTCTTCACTTCAGTGTCATCCATCCGAAGCATGTTCTCAATTGTTGGGTTTTTGTCCTAAATCGTTGTCTAAATTATAAACAAATTTCTTGAATAAATAAAGTATTGTTTATTTTCAAATAAATAAAGTGTTATTTATTATTTGCATGACTCAAATACAATAAACTAAAATCCAAGGTTATGTAGTGTAACTTGAACAGTATGTAGTAGACATATACAAGAGGATTGTGTTCAAGTAATAACCTAAAAGGTCTGTAGTATATGGCCAAGGTTGGGTGCCTTATGTTGATGACACTGCAGATAAGACCCACTTTGTAAATGTAACAAGAGTTGTGTTACAAACGATTAGATCCAAATCGTTTATGTGCAGACATGCGAGTGGGGGTATCCTATGCAATGAGATTGTATAAGATCAGACCATGAAATATATAATCTCTCTTTGTAACACCGTTAACTGAAGAGATAAATATTTTAAATGATGACCATGTAACTCAATCTCAATCCTGAATGAGTTACGAACTTCTGCTCACGAGGGTCGCCTTTTGATTTGTATGGGTGAGAGTGGCCCCAACTGCTAACTCGATAAACCTACCATTTTGGGGACGATACAAAGTGGGGAGCTGGAAACATAACTACATAAGATGAAATTCACTCCTTCCCGCCTTTAAGATAAGTAGATACGTTGTTTCCTTAAATGCTGACTCCGAGATTTGAACAATGAGGTCTCACCCTCTCATTGGCCCGAGAGGGATTTTGTTATGGTTAGATCATAACCAGGTTGTTCATTAGAGGGATCAGTTGTACTTAAGGAGTAAAAGATAATTATAAGGGTAAAATGGTAATTTGACCCAGCTATAATTACGAACAACTTGTGAAGGGTTGACTTATGTGTAATGGTTAATTTGGATACAAAAATATTCTACAGTTCATAAAAGTGCAGGATGTTTAGTAGTATGTCTCATAGTTAATGAAGGTTGATTAATATAAATAAAGAGTTTAATTAATTAATCTCGAATCATTGGAGCTTATAGTTGTAGGTTCATAAGGTCCCTCTACTAGCTCACAACGGATTAAACAAGGAAATTTAGTGTTGAAAGAATTTGAAATGTTCAAATTGTTTAAAGGACTTAACTTTCAGTGTATATGATACAATTTACAAAATTTTTAAAAAAATTGTATAAGATACATTATAATCTAAAGTTAATTTTGAATTAGGTTCAAAATTAAAACTTTATAATATGAGAATATTAATATTTGAATTAGATTCAAAAATTAAATTAGTATGAATTTGATTCATATTAAAACTATAGGTTAAGAGAGAATATGTATATTAGAATATGATCCATATATACATTAAATTAAATATGTGGTATTTAATAAATTCATTAATTAAATTAGATCTAGTTATTTAATATTTAATTAGTAAATTAAATTAATTAAATTAGTTCTATTTAATTAATTTTTAATTAAATTTTGATTTACGTAATATATTTATTAAAAATTACTCATCTTTATTTCATGTTTATTAAAAATGAACTTTACACACGTTTCTTTTTAAAAGAGAAAAAATCTCTCTATATTTTTATGCGATTTTTTTTAGAACACACAAAAAGAAAAAAAAGAATTACTCACCTACTCTCTAAAAAATCTCTCTGGAAAGGGAAACAGAGAAAAGTTCTCTCAGTTGATTTCTCTTCGCTTTGACGAAGGATCCCACAATCTCTCCTTGTTCTAAGAGAATAGTGGAGAAGATCTTATTGGTGGTGTCTGGAACACAATTGGTTCGTGTTATTGCATTCTCGAGATTGGGTAAAACTTTTTGAAGAATATTAATTCTACAAAAAATATTTAATCTCCTCCCTTATTATTCCAATAAAGTTTGCTTAAACCTATGTTAAATTTTTGTTATGTTAAAAATTCCTGTAACAAAATTGGGCAAAAGCGATCACACACGCTTCCGCAAAAGGAATTCAATTCATTCAATTGGTATCAGAGCCCAAGTTTTTTCCTTCAATTTTTTGTTCTGGAATTTTACAAAATAAAATGGTGGGTTCAATTTTTCTTGTATATGTATGATGTATGTTTTTAAAACTGGGTTTGCATAACAGATGTTTATGGATTTTGGCTTTAGGTTTACAATTTACTTTGATTTGATCAATGTAAGGGTCTATTGTTTTGGGCATTTATTATGTAAATCGAGTATATAAGTCCGTGTCGTTTGTGACTTTTTGTTGCTGTATAAGAAGGCCAAATCAGAGGTGAAAAAAAATGGAATTCGGACTGCAAATCCAAGAGGTTTCTGTGTAGGGTGTTGTTGTGTGTCATCTTTTTTGTGTCATAAAAGTTGTTGATTGCCTAACTGTCATTGTTTGTGCATCATGGATTCCCCTAGACAAAGCAGTTTTGTTCTAGGCATGAATAATGCTGATTTTGGCCGAAAATTAGGGTTTTGGATCCCTAATTTGTGAAGATCGTGGCAAAATATTTGATTGTCTTTGTTTGTGCATTATGAAAATAGGATCTTTAAAATTATTATTTTTTAAATTTTTTTATACTTTAGAAATGCCAAAATCCAATCTATTATTGCCTTTTAATTTAATAATGCATTGGATGTATATATTAAATTATTTTAAGGAGAATTTTTTAAAATAGAAAAATAAGGGAAACTATTTACAGAAAATAGCAAGATTTTTAGATAATTGTGATAAACGCTGATAGACGCTGATAGAAGTCTATCAGGGTCTATTAGTGATAAAAATAACAGAAGTCTATCACTAATAGATGCTAATAGAAGTCTATCAATATCTATCAGTATTGTTTTTTTTTTTTTTTTTTTGCTATTTCTATAAATAGTTTGACATTTTTTCTATATGTGAAAATTTTCCTTATTTTAATCTATATGTTGCATAAAATATATTATATAGAGTAAAATCCCACCATAGGTTAAGCATGTCATGCATCATATTTAAATATAAATGTTATATTTAAAGTCTAGGTTATGCCTGAAGTATGTACATGTATGAATTGTTTTTAATATATAGTTTTCATACTTTATAATATAGGAGTTATATTATAGGAGTTATATTTAAATATAAACATGATTACTATATACAGTTTTCATTCATAATAGTTTAAGTGTTATCTTATGTATGTTAATGAAATAAATATGTATGCAATATGACAGTTATTAATTGGGGAAATTACTATAAACAGAAAAAAAATCAAACTATTTACAAATATAGAAAAATTACATTGTCTATCGCAGTCTATCAATGATAGACAGTGAAATTTTTCTATATTTATAAATAGTTTGGCTTATTGTTTTTATATTTGAAAACAACCCTATTAATTATATTATAATAGTTATTTTTTTTAATTAATGATAGAGTCTTATAGATGCATATAATAAGTTTTAATTTATTAATATAGATATAAGAGTTATATTATATGAATAGTGAATATAAAACTTAGTTTAAACTGGTTGCACGCTAACCTAATATGATTAAGATAAAAATTAATTAATTACTTTTTAAATGGTTTAAAATTTAGTAATTAATTAATTAATTAATTTCTAATAAGATAAGAAATAGGGCAATCTTTTATTTGTTTTAATAGGATTAAAATAAGAAAAATAAAATATTAAATTTTAAAAAATATTGCATATAAGGGAACCCTGTCTAGGAAGGTTTTGTTTAGGATTTGGGTATTTAAGTTGACTGTAAGGGAATACCCCTACCTGGGAATCGACTTGGGAGTTGAATTAGTCAATGTTTTATTAAGCATGCTATATCATATTAATTTATTAAAATGTTTGATGAATTATAACATTATATTTTTCTCTCACATTCTCTGTTAAGGTTCACACCATGAGATTCCATACTCGGCCTCATGGTGCCTTGGACACATCGTCCCTTCGGAAGGTATTTGTATGAGTCAATATCAAGGTGAATGGAGAAAATATTTATAGTAAATGGGAGAATGATAGGGGTCAACATTCCTACAGTCTCCTTCATTAGTTTGCATAGTGAGATTTCCTACTTGACCTTATGGTGCCCTGGGTGCACTCTCCCTTCAGAAGGTATTTGTATGAAGTCAATATCAAGGCAAACTCCATAACTGGATAGGGTCGCCTTATTTTTTGCACCAATATTGTCCTTCTCTTCGACAAGATTATTGGGGCGGAACTCTGGGATCTAATTGGTAGGTCACACTTACAAAAACTCATTAAGTAAGTTAATGTTTTCTTGACCAAAAGAATGGTAAATAAACATTATAGGAATAAGAGTTATTCTGATGCATTGTTTGGTTGAGAGTGTCTTAATTCAGTAAAGGAATAACTGACTGCCCTTTGGTAACTTTTAGTTCTAAATCACTTAAGTACCATTGTAAAATAAAATGAGTTTAAGAGTTTTCATTATTACTTTTTCTATAACATAGATTGGGTTTTAAAAAGTTATGCAATTTTCAAAGTTAAGTTTAAATTTGTTTATTTCAGCAATTAAAAATAACAAGTGCTATGATAAATCTCCTTTCTGCTGATAAACTAAATGACGAAAATTACACAACCTGGAAAACACAATCAACATTATGCTGGTAATAGACGACTTGAAATTCATCCTAAATGAGGAATGTCCTCAAATTCTTGCCCCTAACGCATGAAGAAATGCCCGTGATGCATATGAGAGATGGATTGCGACCAACAAAAAAGCCCGTGCATATCTCTTGGCTAGCTTATCTAAAGTTTTAGCCAAAAAGCATGAGAACATGGTATTTGCCCAAGAGATCATGGAATCATTGCGTGATAGGTTTGGACAACTGTCCACTCAAATCAAAAGGAAAAAAAGGTCAAAGTTGCAAAGGAAATTTGTTTCCATTGCAACCAAGACGGGCATTGAAAGAGGAATTGCCTAAAATATTTTGTTGAAAAGAAGAAAGCCAAAGAAGGTAAATACGATTTACTTGTCTTAGAAACTTATTTGGTGGAGAATAATGATTCCACTTGGATAATAGATTCAGGAGCCACTAATCATGTTTGTCTTTTTTAACAGGGAATTAATTCCTGGAGGTAGTTGGACGCTGACGAGATGACCATGAAAGTCGAAACGGGAGAGCTCGTCTTAGCCGTTGCTCTGAAAAGCATAAAATTATTCTTCAAGAAATCTTTTTTATTATTAGATAATGTATTTATAGTTCCTAATATAAAAAGGAACTTGATTTCAGTTGCATGTTTATTGGAACATACTCAATTCCATTTAATGTAAATACATCATTTATTTTCAAGAATGAAGTTAAAATTTGTTGTGCAACTTTAGAAAATAATTTAGTGCTAAGACCATTAGCATATAAAATGCTCCTCAACACTAAAATGCTCAAACAGCAACGACACAAAATAAAAGACAAAGAATTTCTTCAAAAGAAAATGTCCATCTTTAGCATCTAAGACTAGGACATATAAATCTTAATAGGATTGAGAGGTTAGTAAGAATGAACTTCTAAGTGAGTTAGAAGAAAATTCTTTACCAATGTGTGAGTCATGCCCAGAAGGCAAAAAGACTAAAAGATCTTTTTTTGGAAGAGGTTATAGAGCTAAAGAACCTTAACTTGTACATTCAGACCTCTGTGGTCCAATGAATGTTAAGACAAGAGGAGAGTTTGAATATTTCATCTCTTCCATAGATGACTATTTAAGATTTGGGTATCTTTACCTAATGCAACACAAGTCTGAAGCTCTTAAAAAGTTCAAAGAGTATAAGACTAAAGTTAAAAATTTGTTAGGAAAATCAATAAAAACACTTCGATCTGATCGAGGTAGAAAGTATACGGACTTGAGATTCTAAGACTGTATGATAGAACATGGAATCACGTCTCAACTCTCGGCATCTGGTACACCTAAACAAAAGTGGTATATCAGAAAGGAGAAATAGAACGTTGTTGGACATGATTTGGTCTATGATGAGCTACGCTCATTTACCTTATTCTTTTTTAGGTTATGTAGTAGAGACTACAGTATATATCTTGAACAACGTTCCATCAAAAAGTGTTTCTGAAACACCTTTTGAGTTGTGGAAAGGTTGTAAAGGTAGTATATGACATTTCAGGATTTGGGGATGTTCAACGCATATTCTGACAACAAACCAAAAGAAATTGGAACCACGTTCAAGGGTGTGTTTATTTGTAGGCTATCCCAAAGAGACCAGAGGTGATCCTAAGGTAACAAAGTGTTTTTATCGAAAAATGCTCTGTTCTTAGAGGAAAATCATATAAGAGATCACAAACCACGCAGTAGATTAATATTAATTAAAATTTCCAATGAAAATGATGGTTCGTCAACAAGAGTTGTTGACAATGCTAGTACGTCAACAAGAGTTGTTGACAATGCTAGTACATCAACAAGAGTTGTTGATGGTGCAAGCACATCTAGTTAAAATCCTTCTCAAGAGTTGAGAGAGCCTCATCGTAGTGGGAGGGTTATATCTCGTCTTATGCAATATATAGGTTTAATAGAAGCCCAAGTTGTCATACCTGATCCCAATGAATGATGATGACAAAGATTAATGAATTAAGGCCATGAATCTTGAAATGAAGTCTATGTACTTCAATTCAGTTTGGGATCTTGTAGATAAACTTGATGGTGTAAAACCTATAGGTTGTAAATGGATTTACAAAAGGAAAAGATGTGTAGATGGAAAGGTCCATACCTTTAAGGCTAAGCTTGTGGCAAAGAGTTATACCTAAGTAGAGGGGATTGATTATAAAGAAACCTTCTCTCCTGTTGCCATGTTAAAGTCTATTTCAATTCTCTTATCTATTGCCACATATTATAACTATGTGTAGCAACTTTGGGTTAAACCTTCTGCTATTATTTCTCCTTTTAAACCAAGAAAAGAGTAAACCAAAAAACGGCAAGCAATAAAGAAAAGAAAAAATAACCAAACACCAGAGTATTAACTCTATTTTACTTAGTCACACACTCTAGAAGAAGAAGACTAAAAGACTGGAAGAAAAGTTAACAATACATTTAGAGTGGTTCGGTCCAAAATCAGACCTACATCCACTATTAAGGAGCAGTAGTTTATTATTCAATATCAAGTGTTAATACACCCATCTGTGAAAGAGGAAGTAAGGGGCAATTTATACAAGAAGGAAAAGGTGGTTGTTAAAACCGTTAATTAAAACAACCTTTAATTCACTTTCTTTAAACTAATAAAAGGTCCTACAATTCTCCACCTTGAAAAACAAACTAACTGCATCCTTCTACTTGCAACTTCACCCTTTTTCTGGCAAGTTAGGACCAATCAACTTAAGACAATGATCAAGTTTAGCTCGAGCAACTGGATTGGTCAACATATCAGCAACATTGCTAGAAGTGTGAACCTTTAAGACTTCAACTGTACCTTCTTCAATATGTTTTCTAATGAAATGATACTTTATGTCAATATGTTTACTTCTACTGTGATACTGACTATTTTTGGATAAATGTATGGCACTCATATTATCACAATATATCTTGATAGACTTTTTTTAACACCAAAGCCTTCTACAAGACCCTTGAGCCAAAAACCCTCTTTAATAGCCTCAGATAACGCTATATATTCAGCCTCTGTAGATGATAGAGCTACCACGGATTGCAGTGTAGCTTTCCAACTTAAGATATACTTTCCTATAAAAAAGATGTACCCGGATAAGGATCTCCTTTTATCCAAATCGCCAACATAATCTAAATCAACATATCCATAAACAAAATTGCTTTCAACAGGATTTTGCTTGTAAACTAAGCTTGCAGTTTGAGTGTCCTTTAAGTATCTCAATATCACTTTGATGTCTCCCAATGCTTTTTTCCTAAATTAGCCATGTACCTGCTAACTAAGCTCACGACATAAGCAAGGTCAGGTCGAGTGGATATCATCAAATACATTAGACTTCCTACTAACTGAATGTAAGGAACTGCTGCCATATACTTCACTTAACCTAATTCACCTTCTTTTGGTGAATTTTCTGAGGACAGTCTGAAGTGTTGTTCTAAAGGAGTGGTGATTGATTTAGCTACATCCATCTGGAACCTTTTTAGAATTTTGTTGCAGTAAAGGTGCTGACTAATGCTTAAAACTCCCAAATTCCTTTGCCTAGCTATTTCAATACCGAGAATGTTCTTTGACTCACCAAGATCTTTTATTTCAAATTCTTTCTTTAAAGAAATCTTAACCTTCTGAATATCATATTTGGATTCACTAGCCAGGAGCATGTCATCAACATACATGAGTAAAACGATAATAGATGAATACCTGCTTGTGTTGAGGTACACACAATTTTCATAAGAGTTTCTTTCAAAATCGATTTTCTTCATATAATCGTCAAACCTTTCATACCAACACCTTGGTGATTGCTTGAGTCCATATAAAGATTTGTTTAGAAGACATATATGATGCTCCTTCTCCTTTTCTTCATACCCTTGTGGTTGTTTCATGTAGATAATCTCAGTTAGTTTTCCATGTAGAAAAGTGGTTTTCACGTCTAGCTGGTCTAACTCAAGATCATTTTGTACTACTATGGACAACAACAAACAAATTGATATTTGCTTTACTACAGGTGAAAAAACCTCAGTATAATCGATTTTTGCTCTCTGAGTGAAATCTTTAGCCACAAGTCTAGCTTTATATCTTGTCTCTTGTACTCCTGGCACTCCTTCTTTTAGCTTATAAACCCATTTGCAAGCAATAACTCTTGCTCCTTTAGGTTATGGAACAAGATCCCAAGTTTCATTGGTGACAAGAGAGTTCATCTCTTCATTCATACCCTCAATCCACTTTTCAGCATCAGGACCACTTGTTGCTTCCATAAAAGAAGATGGTTATTGATTAATCAGTGAATCAGCAACACTGAGAGCAACACTAATACTGTCAGCCTCACCAAATCTCATTGGAGGCACTATAGTTCTCCTTTCCCTGTCACGAGCTAGAGAATAATTTCTAAGATCAATGTCTTTTTGCGAGCTTTCTCCTTCCTCTGATTCTTCTTCACAATCCTCACTAGTATCTTCAGTGTTAACAGGAGTGGTTTCATTAGTATTGTTGGGAAACTCCACCTCAATGCTTGTCTCATTGGATTTCTTAATTTCAGTGTGATCTTTTTATGACATCATATACATTTCAAATTCTCTAAATATCACATCTCAGCTGTTGACACACCTCTTTTCTAGAGGGTGCCAAAGTCTAAAACCTTTAACACCTTTAGTGAAGCCAATGAACATACATTTTACTGTCCTTGGTTTTAGCTTACCTTGATTTTGATGAACAAAAGCCACACATCCAAAAACCTTTAAATTGTCAAGATTTGGAGGGTGTTTTGTCCATCTTTCTTGTGGAGTGAGGAAATTAATTGAAGTATGAGGACATCTATAGAGAGTATACACAGTATATGAAACACATTCTGCCTAAAACCTCTCAGAAATGAGCCCATCTGACATTTGAGCTCTAACTCTTTCCATAATAGTCCGATTAAGTCTTTCTGCTACTCCATTTTGTTGTGGTGTGTAGCGAACAGTCCTATGCCTGGAAATGCCTTGCTGTTTACAATACTGATTAAACTCTTCACCACAAAACTCCAAACCATTGTCAGTTCTAAGATACTTCACATGTTTATTAGTTTGTTTTTCAACCATCGTTTTCCGCTCTTTAAATTTTCCTAGAGTCATGTCTTTAGTTTTTAGAAAATAGACCCAGCTTTTCCTTGAAAAATCATATATGAGAGAGAGGAAATACCTTGAACCACTGATAGATGAAGTATGTGAAGGCCCCCCAAGATCAAAATATATGTAATCCAGAATTTCTTTTGAGGTGTGTTCAGCTTTGGGAAAGCTTTGCCTGCACTACAAGAAATTAGGTCTTAATGTCGGTTGAAAAAAATAAACACGATGTACAATGTCGGTTTTGACAAAAAAAAAATTCGATCTTTAATGTCGGTTTTAAACCGACATTATAGCCTCATTAAACTGGAGCTATATTGTCTGTTTTAAACCGACATTAAAGATCCAAACTTTTTAAAAGTTTATTTGGGATTCACCTTCTTTTTTGAACCCCCCATTTTCCTCATTCCCCCATTTTCATTTTCCTCATTCCCCTATTTTCATTTCCTCCATGTATTAGTTATGAAAAAGATAAAGATAAATAAAAAAAAACCCCAAATCCCCATTTTCATTTCCCTCCTTCCCCCCTCCCCCTCTCCCCATTTTCATTTCCACCATCTATTATCTCTCCCTCCTTAGGCAGCCCCCTCCCCCTCTTACGGTTTCTTCCTCTTCTTCAAGATTCTTTACATTTTCTTCCTTCGTCTTATCCATTCGCGCGTTCAGTAGCACACCCGCGGTTGCTAGTCGTCCAATTTTTGTCACTTTGTAAATGTTCTATTTATTTATTTTTAGTTTAGAGTTGTTATAGGGGTGAGTTTTGACAACCCATTAAGTATTGATGCAAGATTGTGTTTACCCATGGTGTTTGGAGGTTAGGTTGTGCTTTTTGAGGTGTTTTGAGGTGCTGTCTAGCAGACGTTGAGATTTCAACGAACTTTTGGTAAGTGTTTTAAGGGTTCTAAACCTTTCTTTTGGGTTAGTTATAAAGGGTGGAATTGAGTTTTTAAACTCTTAGTTGTGGTTAATGGGTAGATTCATATCTTAGAGCCACGGTTGAAGATGTATTGGAGCAAGTTATATATTGGGTAAGTTGTTTGGAGCCTTTTTAGTTGAAATTATTATTTAGAACAAGACCCTTAATGTTGAAGTTAATTAATTTTCTTCATGATTTAGAATTTGATTCAAGATTCCTCAAGCTAAAAGGAGATTGTTGTGTTTGGATAATAATTCGTGTTTAGATAATGATTTAGAATTTGGGTCATTTTGGTGTAGTTCGGTGGGTAATAACTTTATTTAGATCCTTTTAAACTCTTTTTAAGGTGTGTTATAATTGTCCCTAACACTTAAGCTTTTGTTTGTAGCTTTGAATTAGTTTTGGACTCCTTCAAACACTTTTAAGCTAGGGCTTAAGTCATTTTTGGTAAGTTTTAAATCCTTCCAAGTTCAAATAAGTGTTGCATATTAATTTATAATCCTTGGTAGCTCTATGTTAGTAGTTTGAAACTAATTAGGAGGGCTCAAATTAATTTTTAAGGTTTTGTTAAGGTATTAACATCTCCCATGCACATTATTTTAATTCGAACAAGTTCTTACAACTAAAGTTTGGCCTCCAAAACTTTATTCATATTGTCTAGAAAAATCTTAGGTTTGTTTTTAGGAGCATAGTAAGCAAGTGGAGTTCAAACTACCATGGTGCATTCTTTATAAGGTAATACTTATGCTAAAAACTCTAAAATTTTAAACATGTTGTCTAGTAGATCTTTCAATTATTTTAAAAGCATAGTAAGCAAGTGGAGTTCAAACTACCAAGATGCATATTTTTCAAGGTAATATTTATAAGATATTTTGCTTAAAATTCTATTTTATTCTAAAGTGTTGAATTAGAATAAGTGTTAGAGTGCTATGACTATCCTGCAGTTATGGTAGTCATAATTTAGTTATTTTTTATTTTCATTGAGTTGATTGTATTTAGTTGTTTCCAAGTTCTTGTTTTTGTTTATGTTTATGCATTTGTCCAAATGAATTAAGTTGCTATTAGTCTTTTCTTCTAGTTTTGATAAGCTTACTTGTTTGGGTTCATAAGTTTGTTTATAATTTCCATTGAGCTTTTTATGTTATAAGTTTTATGTTATAAGCTTTTTTGAATTTATTTCTTTTGATAAATTGAATTGCCTATATTTAGTTGTTTATAAATTTTTTGTTTTATGTTTATGCTTTTTGTCCAATGAAGTCGGTTTTTATTAGTCTTTTCTCTAAGTTTTGTTAAGGTTATTTGCTTGGGTTTATAAGTTTGGTTATGCTTTCCATGAGTTTGTGCTTATAAGTTTATAAGTATTTTTGTTTATGTTTATGCATTTTTCTAAATGAAAATGGTTGCTATTAGGCTTCTCTTGATTGATATGCTTACTTGCTTGGAACCGATTAGTTGTCTTTTAATTAGTTGTTAATGGTTTCTGTTGAATTTGTTTTAGCTTATGAGTTTCGTTACCTTGTTGAATATCTCTTTTGATAAGTTGAGTTGTTTATAAATTCTTTTTGTTTATGTTTATGTTTATGCATTTTGCAATGAGAACGCTAGACATGCTTGATTAGTGGGATGATAAAGGTGTTTTTCTTTGCCTCTCCTTACTTGTGATATGCATCTAACTTTTGTTATTAACAACCACTGTTTTTTAGTTCATAAGTTTCATTTACCTTGTTGAGTTTATTTCTTTTTATAAGTTTGTTAAGGCAAGTTATGGTAGCTATTTTCTTCTCGTCGATTTTGTTTAGTTGAATGTTATGAACTTCATTGATAAATGTGGTAGGATTATTCTTTTTCATTAATGAGATACAAATAGGGTAATGATTATGTTCATTTTTCATTTTTTTTTCTTTCTTGCTAGAATGTTATTCCTGCTATGTTAGTTCATTTCTTGAGAGAACATTACTCAGAGTGGGCTGATTTCAGCATTGATGCATTCTCTGGAGAAACTCTTAAAGCCAATTTATATACATATCTAGGCATAAGACTCACAAGGTGTACTGGAAGCCAAATCATTGAGTTGAGTTTCTTTACATTGTTGAGTTGAGTTGCTAGGTTTGATAACATTGTTTAGTTGTTTGTGTTTGGAAGTCTATAAGATAAATTATTTATTATGTTTACGTCTCAATCTTTAGACTTTAAAATTCTATGTATATATTGATCAATGTAACTTGTTGATAAGTTAGTTAAACATTTTGTCACTTTCTTTATTGTGAATTAGCTATTTTTTGTGTTTGTTGAAAGTTGACTTGTATATACAAAAGCAATCAAGATTTTATTTTGTACGTATAGACAAAAGAGAAAATATTATTGTTTCTTAAAAAGAAAAAAAGAGAAATATTATTGATTTGAATGTGCGTAAGCAATATATATATATATATACTTTCAATAATAAAATGATGACAGACATTTAATATCGGACAATTACTGACAAAAAGAAGGTGAAAAACTGACATTAAATATGGTATTTGATGTCAGTCGAAAACTGACATTGAAGATAATTGGCATTGAAATTTTAGTCATGTATAATGTTGGTTTTAAACCGACATAAACGACAACCGACATTGAAGGCCTTTTATAACACCATCTTCGATGTCGGTTGCCAATCGACATTGTACCATACAATGTCTATTTTAAACTGACATTAAAGCCCAAATTTGTACTAGTGCTGGTAGACTTTCCCACGATGCAATACTCACAAAAACTCAGTTCATCTGTCAGATCACTGGGCAATATACCTTGTTTGGACAAAACTTGTAGTCTTTTACTACTCACATGTGACAATCTCTTATGCCAGAGATTTGCCTCTGATAAAGTTCCATCTGAAACCACAAAAGCTTCATGTGTCATCTGAACATCTTTCACAACGTACAGGCTGTTGATTTTGACACCTACAAATATAGTTTTAGACTCCCTTTTAACCTCAAACAGACCACCATGGCCACTGTAGTGACAACCGATTGAATCTAACATTCCCAAAGAGATTAAATTTCTCTTTAAAGTTGGTACATGTCTGACGTTTCTTAGTAACTTTACTGATCCATCCTTGAATTTCAAGGAAACAAATCCAATGCCAACAATTTTGCAGGTGCACATAAACTAGGCCACCATCCCATTTCTTGTAAGTTGTGAACCATCCCTTTGAGGGTGTAATGTGGAAAGTACACCCAGAATCAAGAATCCAATCCTCCATTTCAACATTATCTTTGATCTTGAAGTCTCTTGAGTAGTGGCTAGAGCATTCGAGTAGATGAGTGTATCTTCAACTACTACGGCTTCAGCTTGTTTTGCCTTTTTATTCTTTTTATTTTGTTTCTTTTTAAAGAAGAAACAATCCTTCTTGATATGCCCCTCTTTATGACAAAACAAGCATTTCAATTTTTGACTTGTCACCTTGTTTGTCTCCTTGTTTATCACTCTGGTTCTTGCTTTTTTTCAAGTTATTATTGTCTTTCCCTTTAGCATATAGTCCCTCAAAATTTCCTTGTTCTTTCTTTATAGATTGTAGTTCCAGTTCTCTGTTTTTTATGGCCTAAACAACTGTATCAGTGGTGATTTTCTCTCTACCATACTTCAGAGTCATTTTTACTTCCCTGTAATCTTCTGGTATTGAATTTAAGAGAATGAATGCCTCATTCTCCTCTCCTAGTTTGTCTCCTAGTCTTTTAAACTCATTGGATAATCTTTTGAACTCACTAAGATTCTTAGTTAAAGACTTACTAGGATCCATATTGTATGTGAAAAATTGTTCCCTTAAGTAGGCTTTGTTTGGTAGATCTCTTGCAGCGTTAATTTCTTCCAGCTTTGACCACATTTCAAAAGTTGTTTTCTGATCGATTACCTCTCTTAACACATTATCACTGAGAATCAACACAATCGTACCATATGCTGTAATCTTAATAGTTCATTTTTCTTCTTTGGTTAGTACTGCTGTGAGTTTAGTTGGATTGATTAGAGCTTTAACAACCTTTTGCTGTCCAAGAATCCCTCGAATCTTGGCTTTCCACAACTCGAAATCTCCCTTGCCGTCAAACTCATCGATATCATACCGTGCGACTGCCATTCTCAATTATGTTCCAAGAAATGTTTCCTTGCTTCTTTCTTTGTTGCTTGTAAGCTCTGATACCAATTTGTAGCAACTTTGGGTTAAACCTTCTACTATTATTTCTCCTTTCAAACCAAGAAAAGAGTAAACCAAAAAACAGAAAGCAATAAAGAAAAGAAAAAACAACCAAACACTAGAGTATATTAACTTTATTTTATTTAGTCACACACTTGAGAAGAAGAAGACTAAAAACCGGAAGAAGAGTTAACAACACATTTAGAGTGGTTCGGTCCAAAATCAAACCTACATCCACTATTAAGAAGTAGTAGTTTATTATTTAATATCAAGTGTTAATATACCCATCTGAGAAAGAGGAAGTAAGGGGCAATTTATACAAGAAGAAAAAGGTGGTTGTTAAAACCGTTAATTAAAACAACCTTTAATTCACTTTCTTTAAACTAATAAAAGATCCTACACTATGAAATATGACAAATGGATTTCAAGACTGCTCTTTTGAATGACAATCTTGATGAGAACATCTACATGAATCAACCAGAAGGATTCATAAAATAAGGTAAGGAGCAAAAAGTTTGCAAGTCATTGATAGTTAAAGATCAATCTTCATCTTCATATAATAATCTTCAACAATCATTGATCATTGATTAGTAGTGAGAATTTTATTTGCAACTGATCAGTACTAGTCTATTACTATACTAAAAATGGGTTTAAGTTCTCCAAGATATCCTTTGTCGAGCCAGTATAAACAAAGCTTGCAGCTATTTTCCCTCAATCTCAATTCATAATCCATTCACTATAACACATTCATGCAATTTTCTAATTCAGTAATTCCTTCCACTGATCCATCAATAAACCAATCTTATTTTTACCTAAAAGCGCGCAATTGTAATTAATCTTCTCTAGAAATTATAATTGGTTGCTACAATCAAACGATGAATAACAAGTATTCTTGTAGGCTCGGAAGAGTGTGATGAAGAATAAAATGGATTCAATAGAATATCCATATAAGTTCAATTTGTGGTTAATTCCATTGTTTGCCAAGTCTTGCTCTGTAATTCCCCCATAAGCAAACAAATCCGAGAGAAAAGATTAAATTGACAAACAAAAAAGAAAAATAGAGGAAAATCTCAAATAGAAATTGTGGTTAAGTTGAAGCAATATCATGAACCCTCATTCCCAATTTGGTAAAGAAGAGTTTCATACATATGCTTTGATACCATATTACACCGTATGAACAAATGAAAATCTTATTCAATAATACTCATCTATAGGAAGAAGTTTTCTCACATTTAGTTTAAATAAAAGCTGAACACAATAATAACAAACTATAGTAAACAGACCAACTAATATGGCTAATATAAGCAAACATAGATTAAGACACATAAAAAGATTGAGACAAAATGAACAAGTAAAGAGGAGCATAAACCTAAGAATCCCTCCACTTTCACACATTATTGAACTCGAGGGAAAAGAAAAACAAAGTAGAGAGAACCATCATTATTGTGATGGCTCGCTTTTTAATTTCAACGTTTCACATGTCTCTTGACCATAGGTGGGATCTCTATTCAACGTTTTAGATGTCCCTCGTCTTTTAATTTCAACGTATCATATGTCCCTCGACCACAGGTGGGATCTCTACTCCCTTGTCCCGTTTCTGTACATTTTTTTGCCAACCTGAACATGATACTCGATCGATATCATTTTTTTTTATAAAAAAGAGACGTAGGTAAAAGGGAGAATAGAAAAAATACCAATATGCATGTCGAAACCGTGATTCTTGAGCTCACGATACTCTTGACACAGTGCACAATTCCAACACAAATAGTGAACACAACAATCATTGCATGGGCTTTCTTGGAGGTTGTATTTTCTCCTCAATCGAGATCGGTAAGAACAAGTATAAAGGCAAATGCACGGCGTAAAGGAAGCAATCAAACAAAAAATTAATGCGTTACGAAAACAGGCTGCATCCACAACACAACACATAAACAACTATGTATGTCATTTTCAATTCAAAACCCTAATATAGCTTAAAGAAACTTTGTTTGATCATTCATTTGGCTTTATCGCTTTTTGGTTTTTAAAAATTAAGCTAGATCATTAATTGTGGGAAAGCAAACATAGTTTTCAATAATAAGAAGTAAAAAATAAGGTGTCGTTCAATAATCATTTGATTTTTTAAAATTATACTTGTTTTCTAAAATTTTATTACAATGAAGTTTCATCTTTGTTAAAGAAACATTTGAGTCTCTTAGCCACATTCCAAAACAAAATAAGTTTTTAAAAACTACAGCTCCGTTTGATATTCATTTTATTTTTTGTTCATGATTTTTAAAATTTAAGCTTATCATGAATTCTACTTTTATCTCTAAATTTCTATGTGATGTTGTCTAGTTTCTACTAATATTTTTAAAAATTACCGAGCCAAATTTGGAAAACTAATAATAAATTCGTATTTATAACTTTGTTTTTTATTTTAGATTTTCACTAAAAGAACTCAAATGTTTTTTTTAAAAAAAAAATTATGAAAACCATGGTATGGAAATTGAGAGAAAATAAGCACAAATTTCAATAACAAAATGGTTATCAATCAGGACCTTTTTTTTTATTTCAAAACATTTATTTTTGTTTTTGAAAATTTGATAAAAAAAAATTCAAATATTTCTTTAAGAAAAATGAAACCTATACTAAAGAAATAAGGGGTATTTTCACAAATAGAAAAAAAAAAAACAAAACTAATTACACATATAGAAAAAAAAGTGGAAAATACAAAAGCATGGAGTGCACTTTTTTCTATATGTGTAATTAGTTTTGTTTTTTTTTCTATACACAACAATTTCCCAAGAAAATAATGAGTTAGCACGTATAAATATCAAAAGACAAAAAACAAAAAGCAAAATCATTAACAAACGAAACTTAAATGATTATAAAAAATGTAATTGGTTTACTTTTAAACTTATTATGTTTTGAAAGTTTTGATCATGTTATGATCTTAACTTGTTATAAAAAGAATAATGTTGGTCTACTAATTAGATTATAGCAATTTTTGGTGTCCACCACTAATTTTTAATATATATGAGAGTTTTTTTTTTCTTTATATATATGTCTTGTACTAAAAAAACTACCATTATTAACAATTTATGTTATAATTAAAGCTTTTAAGACATGAGTGATAACTTGTACAACATTGAAACTAACTACATATATTTGATACTAATTTTATCTCTAACATTTCAAAAAGTTTTGCAAACAAAATTATAAGATTGGGTAGAATAAAATTTCTTAAAATTTAAAAACAAAATTGATATTAAGGTAGGTTTAAAACAACTTTTTAAGTGCTTGAAAATAGATCTCTAATACACTTTGAAAATTATTCTAAATGGACCATTTTTTTTTTTAGTTTTATATCTTACACAATTTAGTTTTCTTTTCTTTAAAAAAAATAATTTAAAATATTAATCATATCTTTAACCAACGACTTGGGCAAAACTCAAGTAGCAACACTAGTAAATTATATCAATTTTTTTAGTTTAAATTACAAGTTTTTATCTAATAAGATTGTGTCTATTTTATCTTTAAACTTTCAGATGTGTGTAATAAGTTTTCGAAGTTTTAATTTATATCTACTAAATTCATAAATTTTAAATTTTGTGTCTAATAAAAAACTAAACTCATAATTTTTGTAACTAATTGGGTCCCTTGTGTGTTCAATTATTTTTTCAAAAAAATTAAGTGATAAATAATGATTTATTAGATATAAAAACTGAGTTTTATTTCAATAACACTCTAAAATTGTAATTTTTATGTTTAGTAGATAAATGAATTTAAAAAAATATACTTAATAGATCAAAGACCTATTAGATACAAATTAAAAAAAAAAATTAGAGATCTATTGAATACAAAAACAAAAGTTTAAAGATCTATTAAACATTTTTTTTAAAAAGATTATAAACTTGATTAATATAAAATTGAAATTTAAGAATCTATTAGAGATTTTTTTAAAGTTCAAGGACTTATTAGACAATTTTAGAAGTTCAATGACTAAGTAGACACAAATCTAAAAATTCAAAAGACTAAACTTGTAATTTAACCGAATATATATAGTGAAAAATATTTTTAGGTTTTTTTTTTTTTTTTCTAGAATCTTAGGATATTTTGTATGTACATGTTTTGTTAAATAGTAGGTTTAGTAGAACTTAATTAAACAATTGTTGAATTAAAGCTTACAAGTTGATCCTTCATCTATAATTTCTGAGGCTCGCCCAAAAGCCACACATGGACACCATATCGTACAACAACCTAAAAGAAAGGAGTTCAATGAAACATTATATCATAAATATTACATAATTAACAAATAAAAAAAGTAATTACAAAGGAAGTATTAAAAAAAAAAATGCAAAACCAATTATATCCCCGAACTTTTAAAATTTTACTTTAGTTTGAAGAAAACAATCCTGATAGACTTTTGTTATTAAATTTATAGACGAAAAAGGTTTGTATTTGCCTATATGTTCAAATTTGAACTCATACATAGAAAAAAATACACAATGCATCTCTCAATCGTACCTCTTGTGTATTGTCGTCTTCTTCCTTTCAACTCTACGTTTTCAATTTTCTTTTTCTTTCATTTGAGATTTTTCGCTAACCTATCCTTAAATTTATTTTCATATGTTTTTTAGATTTGTTCACTTATGTAACACAAACTTTTTCGTCCATGAATTTAACAATAAAAATCTTCAATATGGATAGGTGAAAAAACCAAAAAATCAAGTCGACTGGTCGAAACTGGCTTAACCAACTTCGGTTTGTCGATTTAATGAATATCTTGGTCAGATGTCAATTTTGCACATAACAAGGTCGGCAAGCCCAAAGAGGCTCAAACCGACCAAACCAACCGATAACCTCTGACTTAAAAAAAAAAAAAAAAAAAAAAAAAAAAAAAAAAAAAAAACGTACACTACTATATAGATAATATTTTTTATAGCCACCCACGATTTCACTTTTTAGGTAATGAAGTCTTATATAGATAACCATTACCTATTTAAAAAATAATAGTTTTTTAAAAAAAAAAATTAATGATATTTTAGTTTTTCAAATAACTTTTCACTTCTTCTTAGATCTCCGTTTCTCTCTCCTCCATTTTTTTTTTTATTTTTTTTTTCACTGCTATTTTGGCTCATGGTCTCTTCTCCTTCGTTTTTCTTCCTTCAACTTGTTGGTTACATAAAACCGAAGAGATCGATCAAATGGCCGAGCGGTCGGTTGATCGGCATTTCTAGCTTCATCAAAATTGACCTACATCGACCGACAACACCCAAAAATATAGGTGGTCAGTGTTGGTCTGAGCCCAAAATTAATGACAGCCAACCGATGATCACTCTTAGTCTTTGATAGATGTTTGGAAAAAAAAAATTAAACTTCAAAAGTTAATTAAAATGAAACATTTCAAATTTGGAGGTATAATTGAAACCAAATTTATAATCTATTGATATTTTTTATTATTTAACCAATTAAAATTATTTAAAAATCACCTCCCATGTAATTGGCAACGATGATCATTAAAAAAAAATCTCAACTATTTGACAAAAAGTACTTTAAAATATCTCCTCTTAGTGGGACGCTTCATGTTTATCTAATATAATAATTATTGTTCATGAAGCCTAAGCGAGTATTTATGCAAATACATAAATTTACTCTTCTTACTATTAATTAGTTTCGAGATAAAACCCCACATGTTTATTTAACACCTCTTTAAGTTGATAATAAAATCTTACTCATATACAATTTCAAACACCACTATTTTAAAATGGAGGTGATATTATCTGCAAAAATCACTAGTAAACATGTTTGTAATAGATAGATATCTCAAGAAGAGTGAGAGTAAATTTACATGATTCCATGTCGGAGAAGCAATCACAGAGGCCGCTGGACCACGGTGATCCGTTTCCGTCGGCGCTGGCCATCTTTTAATCTTTCAAAAAAATGCAACCAAAATTTAGAGCTTTGAGAGAGAAGTGTGGGTTGTGGAGTTCTTCTATGCTCCAATTTATAGTGATTTTTTTGTCTACTGTAACAAAGAGGATGGGGAAGGAGAGAGAGAGAGAGAGAAAAGTTTTTGGAAATGCAAAGACAATTATTTCATTTGGGTTCATGTACAGTAATGTTGTTTAAGATAATGTTTGTTCACATGTAAGGCCAAAATGCATGTGCTAATTTTTATTTTTCTTAAGAAATGTCGATTACTAACTATTAATTATCTTTTATTATTTTAAACAGTAGCAAACATATTGGAAAATACTTTTTTAAGCTATACTAGCTTTTAATCTATCTGCTTATTTAGGTACAAATCTATGAAATTTGAATTTAATTTTAAGTTAGGTTTATTAAATAATGTCAACTTTTCAAAGTTTAAGGACTTAATTAGAATTAAGTAAAATAAAATAAAATTTATTGATTTCTATATTTTGTTGTCTATGTTTTAGAAGTGTTTTCAAAATCAAAGCCAAAATTTTAAAACTTTAATTTAAAAAAAATAAAAGTTTCAAAAATTTATTTTTCTTTTTGAAAATTTGCTAAAAATTCAACTGTGTTTACATAGAAAATGTAAAAACAACGAATAAGAAATTGTGAGACAACCAACATCATGGGTTGGCCTCCCAATCCATGGTGACCACCTCTACTTAGGATTTAATATCTTACGGGTAAGTTGACACTCCGCCTAGTGTAAGGTCGGACGGGTTGTCCCGTAAGATTAGTCCAAGTGCGCGTAACCTGGTCCAGACACTCACGGATATAAAAAAAAAAAAAAAAAACAACCAACATAATTTTCAAAAATAAAAATCCAGGTTTTAATGGTTTATCTTTCTTTCTAATTGTTATTGATAGAGAGAGAAAGGTTAATTATGCCCATCCAAAAGGCTTTTCAACAGATAAATCAAAATATCACTGTACTTTGTTGTTTAAAGTCAAAAGAAAAATAAAGCAATTTTATTTATTCCTTCAAATTCTTTCCCTTTCCCTTTCTTCTCTAAAAAAATACTCATGTATAAGGTATATAAAATAAATACATATTTGTCTATACATTAGCATATATCCTATATATAAAATTTAAATTTTATATATGACAAGTAGGGATGTCATTTTCCCATTCCAAACCTCCTTGAGGTAGTTTTTTTTTCTTCTATTACTTATACGTTTTATGTTTGGATTTAATGATTTGTCTATCTTGTAATATTTAAATTTAATTTTTTAGAAATTATTGTTCAACAACTTTAATTTTATTTTTGGGTCATTATCTTATTTTGATATGTATATGAAATTTTGTTTTGGTTGTTATTATTTTTGGATTATTATCATATTTTGAGATGTATATGAAATTTTGTTTTGATTGTTATTAAGAGTATGAAGAGGTTGAAAAACTTTCTTTAAATAACATTTTTCATTGGAAAATAAGCATTTATATAGATATTTCGATGAAAAGTTTTGTTTTTTTTACTGTTTTTTCTGTCTTAGACTCTTTTCATCTAGACTCTAACACTAATAGTAACTAATCTCGAATGCATCTTTTAATCTAGTTGCTTATTTATGTACAAATCTGTGAGATTTGAACTTAATAATTTTCAATTAGGTGATCAACCAATGTAAACTTTACTTTCAGATGATTATTTAGAAATCAATTTCAAATTTTTAGGGATCAAATAGAAATCAAAATCAAACATTGTGACTAAATATGTCACTTTTAAAACACCTCAGGGATTAAATAAAATCTAAGTTCAAATTTCAAGACTAAAAATGTTAGTTTTGAAATCTTAGATACCAAATAAAAATTAAGTTGAAATTTCAAGAGCTTTTAATTGGCCCAAATTTTGGATTTGTAATGACGTTTATCCCAAAATTTGAAAATAATGAAATTCGACCTCCTATAATTTCCAGATTGCACTCAGATCATTTTATTTATCCATATTGTCTTTCCCACACCATTAATGAGTGTTTAGAACGAGTGCAAACACAAATGAAAAAGTGAGCAGTACGAGTGCGAGGGAGTGAGGATAGGGAGTGAGGATAGAAGAGCTCTAGCATGTGAGAGCACTATTGTATTGAATTAAATCATTGATCATTAGCGCAAACAAGAGCGCAAGGGAGAGAAGAGGAGTAGGAGCGCGAGTAGGGAACGGAACAGTCATAACATGTGAGCGCACTATTGTACGAATAACGCCTTAATTTCATACTTACTATAATCGAGAAAATAGTAAAAGTGCTTCTATTAATGTTAAATTACTATAAAGTACGACTATAAAACACTATGGACTAATAATTTAAAATAATTGTAACACCCTGAGTTTAGGAGAGAGACATAAATGAACCAAGATCACATCCAAATAAGAGAGATCCTGAGGATTTGAAAGTATGGGTAAGACAAGCTTAAATGAATTGAAAGTTAGTACCTATACTAACATGTACCTTCCTTTTTGATGACTCAATCATAGGAAGTCTAAAATTAAGCGTGATTAGCTTGGAGCATTTCTATATTGGGTGACCTCCCAGGAATTTTCTTAAGAAGCATGTGAGAGAAGATAAAACATGCTAAAAGGACCCGTGTTGGTTTGTGGTAACAGCTTTCACTCTTAGAAGCAGTTCGAGACGAGCTATAATGATGTTGCTAAAGGGATTAATTGAATCCCAATACGGAAGCATTTGAACACTTTTATCTTTGAATTGGAAAAATAAAAACCTAACTGGTTTACAGAAAACTTAGATTAGCATACTGTGAAAAAGTGATTTTAGCAAATTACCTTTAGAATTGAAGAACTCTTCTTCACAATTTTCCAAGAAATTTTCTCCATGCAAATCCTAATGATTACGAACAGTGTAGACCACTTGGCAACCCGTCTATTCTTAGGGGAAGGATTGTTGTATTGTGGTATCTAAATTGGCACAGAATTATTGGTGAAATTTGTGAGTGATGGGATCGGATCCCACAGCGGAAGCAATTTATCTCTTTTGTTTTGAAATTGGGAAGATGAAAAACATAATTATCAAAATTAAATTCTAGGCTAAGCATGCAATTCAAAATTCAATTGCAGAGAAGAAGAAATAAATACCTTTGAAGAACTGTTCTTAAATCTTCTCCAAAAAAAAAACTCTCTCCTTTCCCAACAAACAGATCTTCCATACTGTATAAGAATATTGATGCCTCCATAGAGTCTTCCCCACTATTTCACTTGGCAAGGATCGATTTATAGGAACTGGTTTTTGAAAAAAAAAAAAAAAAAAAGAATTAAGAGAATTCCACATAGAACTCTTCTTTGTGGATTCTACCAAGACATTAAGAAGGAGAGAATTTGAAAGATCCACTACAAGAAAAAAGGTTTCCGCCGACGCTAATATTTGAATAATACATGAAGTGGGGGATTCTTAACCACCCACTTCATCTTCTCTCAATCAATTAATTTAACTTAATAAAATTTAATTACTCAATCAATAATAATTAATATATTTAATTAAATATAAAATAATTAACTAAATGCATAATTCAATTAACTAATTAATTAACATGTTTAATTAAATATCTCATATTTAATTAAATGCATATAAAATAATTAACTAAATGCATAATTCAATTAACTAATTAATTAACATGTTTAATTAAATATCTCATATTTAATTAAATGCATATTTGAATCATATTCAAATGATTATTTCTCCCGTAACCTATAGATTTAATATGAATCTCATTCATATTAAATTTTAACCTATAATTTTAATATGAATCTAATTCATATTAATTATTATTTGAATCATATTCAAATACAATTTAATATTTGAATCATGTTCATATATAATAAATCTCCTTTAATTATATAGTTTAATTTTGAATCTTCAAAATTAACTTTATACTATAATGTATCTAAATACATTATATTAAATGTATCATATACAATTAATGTTATTCCCTTAATTAATTTGACCAATTCAAATTCTTTCAAAACTAATGGTCCTTATTTACCCGTTGTGAGCTAGCAAGGAGACCTAATAGACTTACAGATTAGAAGCTCCAATGATTCAAGGTTAATTAATTAAACTCTTTAATTAAATTAACCAGCATTCATTAACTACAGGTCACTCCACTAAAGACATATTGTTTTACTTTTCGCACGGTAGAATATGTTACGTCCATGGGTTTAACCATTACACATAAGTAGATCCTTAACGAGTTGTTTGTAATTGCAACTAGGTCAAATTACAATTTTACCCTTATAATTACCTCTTACTCCTTAAATCCCTTTCAGGTCAGTGAAAGGGCGGGTACCCTTTGTTCAAGACCTAGAATCAACACTTAAGGGAACTACTCATCTACTTACCCTAAAGGTATGAATGAGTGAATTCCATCTTGTGTAGTTATGTTCTCAGCTCCCTACTCTGTCTTGTCCCTAAAATGGTAGAGGCTTATTGAGTCAACGACTCGGGCCACTCTCACTCATACAAATCAAAGGACAAGCCCTCACAAGTAGAAGTCCATAACTCATTCAAGATTGAGATCGAGTTACATATGGCTATCCTATGAAATATTAATCTCTTTAGTCAACAGCGTTACAATGAGAGATTAAGTATTTTGTAGTCCAGTTTTATACAATCTCATTGCATAGGATTCCCTCACTCGCATGTCTCCACCTGAACGATTTGGATCAATCATTTGTAATACTTACAAAATGGGTCGTATCCATAGCCTTATCAAGATAAGACTCTCAACCTTATCCATATAATATAGATTCTTTAGGTTATTACTTGAACATTATCCACCTGTATGTTACATACAATTCAAGTCTCATGAAATAACCTTGAATTTTTTTCCCTAATGGATAACTAATTATTGCATATTTAAAATAATCAATTATTATATCAAATAACTAAAAAACTATGACGCTTTATGGCATAAATCCCAACAGTGAGAGAGAGAATTGAGAGATAAAAAGGATTTGTGAACTTTTGTATACTCTTGAATGGACCTTATTCTGTATCCAAGATACAGAAATAATATGTTAGGATATTACGTGAGGGGATAACTGTTATTCCCTCACCCACATATCCACTCCATACAAACTGTAGGGGAGTTATTTTTCTTTTTCTCTCTTTTTCTTATTATTTTAAAATATTATTATTTATTTAAAATGAATAAATATAATTATATTAAATCAAATTTAATATAATATTTACTATTACATAAATAATAATAACTAATTAATTAACTATTAATTAATAAATAAATAAATATCACACATCTTTATTAATTATGCATTTAATTAAATCATATAAAAATGCACATATCTCTCTTAACCTATAGTTTTAATTGTTAACACAGGAGGGTTGTGACTAATTTTATCAACAAGAATCAAGTAGACATTGTCACACCCTCTCCCTAGATCACCCTCTTAGACCTAGGAAAAGAGTGTGAATCACATACATCACTTATATACGCAAACAACATTTAAATACATACAAATAGTGGTTACACTATCATTTATACAACCATACCCACTATTGTTTATACAACCATACTTTCCTAGTTTCAATCCTTTCCCTCTCTATTATATGCTAGTCAACACAAAAAGAGACTAATATTTACAACTAAGAGAGGAACCGCAGCAAGGACTTTGCGAGGGTAGGTCAAGCTCCTGGATACCGTACGCTACCTGGGAAGTAAGAAAACATTTAAAAGAAAACGTTAGACGTATGTCTAGTGAGTGACAGGCATAAAACATTTCCACTAAAAACGTGTTTGTCTAGCATAAATGGAATTCTTTATATAAAACATCTCAAAACTTAGTTTACCAGCGTTTATACAACTGAAAACATAATACTCATTCGCACAGAACATTCTTAACTCCTTAGTTGAGGTGGAGTAAGCTCAACACTCTCAACGTCGTAATTACATTACTATCATGCGTACATTTAGAGCTAACACATACACATACATATATATCAATTACACCTATACATTTGTTTATGGCTATCCCGATACGTCACCGAAGTCCTCATTTATCAGGATCCCAATTATCTCGATGCCGTCTCAAGGTCCTTAGGTACCGCCACATAAACTCATTTCGATACCGTCTCCATGCCCTTATGTATCGTTACATTCTCATCTCGATACCGTCTCCATGTCCTTAGGTATCATTACATGTTTATCTCGATACCGTCTCAATGTCCTTAGGTATCATTACATGTTTATCTCGATACCGTCTCAGTGTCCTTAGGTATCGTTATATATTTTTTAACTAAACTGTGTTCAACGGTCAAACCTTTTCGACATATTTACGAAACGAGGAACATAGAGTAACTTACAAATCATACACATAAAGTTCATGGATACAACACATCATACTTGCATAAAAGTAGCTCATTCATATAAAAAGCATCTTGCTTAACTCAAGAGTTTATAACACTTTGTTAAAGACATTTTGTCACTCACGGTTTATAGTCGACTAGCTCACAATGGCTTGTAAGCTTTTCCCAACTCTATCCGTCCTGAAAAGAATAAGTTTCCCTAGGTTAGTTTTCATCATGCTTGTAGTCTTTGCCATAGCCACTTGCAAACCAAACTCATGATGTTCATAATACTCCTTAGCAAGCATTATCTAAACATACATATATTCATACCAATTTTTGATTGATCATAACTTCCTCAATTCTTAACCAAATAAAACTAAATTTATGGCAAACTCTTCATTTTACAGTCCCCTACAATTCATATTCAGAGTACAAGATCTAAAAACGTATGGTTTCTTCAGAATTCCCCTTATATCAGTAGCTACTCGAAAATCCTGTTTTGATCCTGCTCATAATTTCCAGCATTTCAGCCATACTTCAAGAACTCATAACTTACTCAATACTCAATCAAAAAGAGTAAATGTTAGATCAAGTTCTTCTTTTCATGATCCTCTACAACTTATCTGAAGAAAAGAAAGCTTAAAAATCACTAGATTACTCGGAAATTACCTCAAATCAGTAGGTAGAACTCTTCTCGATTCCTGCAGCTTCCCTCTGTTCAACCTAAACATTCATCCATATCCACTCATTTTCAGATTTCTCATCCTTCATAAAAGTTGTTATAAATTGAATTATCTAACTATCCTTACCAATTTCAGCTTCTAATTCTTCCTAGAAAGCTCAAACCGACTGAAAAACCAGAGATATTCCCCTTTTCGCGAAATTTCTCGTCTACTATTTTCCACCTAAATATTCATCAACTTCCAACCACTTTCAGCTCAGGTAATCTTCACAAGAGTTGTAGAGAATTGTGTTAACTTACTAACCTCAAAATTTCAGCTCTAAAACCGAACTCTACAACGTGAAGTCGTCCAAACACCACTGACTGCTCGAGATTCTTCCTGGTTCAAACCAGAGTGACATTTCTTCCAATTTCTGCTTCTTCTCCGGCCAAAACTCACCAGAAAACTCCCAATTCTCTCCTTCTCCGATCAGTTAAGCTTAGTCGATGGTGTCTCTCCCTTGAAGAAGAAGAAAAGATGAAAAGAATGAGATCCAAAGTTTATTTTTCCTCCACCACCGCTAAATTTTTCCTTTTTCTCTCTTTTTTTCTTTTTTTTTTTTCCTTTCCTATTTAATCTCCCCACCAACTCCCATTTTCTTTTAATGTTTTAAAAATAAAACATAATAATAATAATAATAACTTTAATAATTTAATAACCAATAACTTAATTGTTAGGTATTTCCCGATCAACTCGCCTTTACGGCATTTCCCTTCTTTTCTTAGTATAGTAATTCCGCCTCTTAGTTTAGTTTTTTTTTTTTACTTATTCAGAGCACGATAAAAGAGTAATAAAAAGTTTAGGGCTTACAGACATACATTGATCCATTTTGTGCATCATGATGTATCGAGAGAGCATTGTATGATAGTATCCTTGTTTAGATTTATGAAGTTAAGGAGTCAATGTATGTGCTAGAGCATAATGACTAACACAACATGGGGGTAAGTCATGAGTAAAACCTTGCTTCCAACCATCATTCATATCTTTTACAGTTACTATTCTACTTTCATTTTAAAGCTTAGTCTACCATCTTTTTATTCATATTAAGTTACCATCTTCTCCAAATTAATTAACATGCTATAGTGCACGTGCTTGATACAATTGATGTTTGCATAATTTTCCTATGGATTTGATCTCAGAATACTTTATATGTATTACTTGCTGAAGCAATAGTGTATACTTGTGCTAGTTCTTTGGGTGACAACCTTATGTGTATTCTCTTTCATTTCACCTCGTAGATAACTTTAACATATATCTCATTCTCTCTTACATCATGTGCTGGTACAGATCACTGAATTACACACAACTAAATTACTAGTTCACCTTCTGAACCTATCAGGACTGTCAAAAGTCTCAGGTCCGATGAGTTTCCTAGTCTTTTTTTTTTATCAAAAGTATTCGCATGTAGTCAAGGAAAAACTATCTTGGCTTGCTTGGAGGTGCTAAATGGGAAGGTGTTAATTACAAAATTTAACCACGCAAACATTATGTTGATCCCGATGAAAAATAATCCAAAAGAGGCAGTTGGCTTAAGGTCAATTAGGCTATGCAAATTCATCTACAAGCTTATTGTAATGGTCATTGTTATCAGACTTAAAAATGTTTTGCCACAGGTGATGTTAGAGTCTTAAATTGCGTTTATGCCAGGTAGGTTGATTTATGATAACATTCTAATTAATCAAGAATGTTTGCATTATATTATAAATAAAAGGAAAGGAAATATGGTCTGGGTGCTCTAAAACCTGATATGAGCAAAGCCTATGATTGGATGGAGTGAATTTTCATGGAAAGGTTACTATTGAAGTTGGATTTCCATGCTGATTGGGTGAGAAGTATTATCGATTGTATTTCAACTGCCAGTTTCTCCATTTTGATCAATGGTTGTGCTTTAATTCTCATACAGGAATTAGACAAAGGGACCCCCTTTCTTCTTATCTTTTCATTTTGTGTGTTGAATGTTTATCTGTATTATTCAAATTCTTAAAGTATGTCTAGGAATTTGTTGGGGTGTAGGATTGCTAAGACGCTAGATGTGTGCATGTATTTTTTGTCAATGATAGTTTCCTTTTTTGCAAAGCTTCCCCTATTGCTTGTTTGGCTATTCAAAATATTCTTATGATTTATGAGAGGGTCATTGGTCAATCCGGCTGCTGACACCGTGCATCTCTGTCGGACAAGGTCGTTCGAATGTTGCCGCAGTCTTTTGCCATAGTTTCTTCTCCCCTTCAGGTCTTCGTCGAGCATTAGCCGCCATCACAAGCTTTGTCTCTCGTCATCATCTGGTGGGTTCCATCCAGCCTTGCTGCCGCCGTTGTGGTTTTCGTCGGAATTGCAAGTATTGGGTGAGGATTTGTAGATTTTGGTAAGTATTGGTAGGTTCTTGCAATTCCTTGATTATCCAGTTTGTGACCCAATTTGGTTGTTTTTGTTGTAGGTGGGTTTAATTGTTTAAGGTTTGGAGGTGACTTGAGGCAAAGTGCTTGTTGGATAAGTAATTGGAATTGTTGGAATTTAATTTTGGTGATTGGAATTGGGTCTTAACATAAATCTTAAATCTTGGGTTTTGTTATAAGTTTGATTTTGGGTTCAAGGAATTTACGTGACTTAATTGCTGACTTTATGGTCTTAATCTTGAAGTAAGTAATCTTACTACTGAAACCGCCTTCGTGTCGGGCAATATAGTTATCAAGATATTGCTAGTTTTGAGGTCATTTAAATGTTTTGCATGTGATTATATGATGTAAGGGGTTAGACAAGCATAATAATATTTACGTGAGATAAGTTAGGATTCCATGATGTAGAATCTTTATATAGGTTGCCAATTATGTATGTTAATGACAATTACTCTTCTATCCATAGTTGTGTAGTCACTAGAGGTTTGTGTTTTCTATAGGATTCACCAGAGGTTTGTGTTTCCTTCGGAATTCACTAGAGGTTTGTGTTTCCTTCAGGATACACCAGAGGTTTGTGTATCCTTCGGGATTCACCATAGGTTTGCGTCTCCTTCGGGATTCACTAGAGGTGGTGGGTACAACTCACCTATGGTAGGATGAGTTTAATTAATCACTCAGATAGTTATATATATTAAGTTGAAGTATGCATGACCTACTAATATGTTGCATTTAAAGTACATAAATGCATAGTCTGACCCTGGTAGTGGGGTTACTTGCTGAGTATTTTTATAATCATCCTTTTCTTATGATGTATTTTCAGGTAAGAGAAAAGATGCATCGGGGCATGACAAGAAGAATCTGTGACAATGCTAAGGGACCAGAGGTAGCTTTCGCATAGTTTTCATGTTTTTTAAGGAGTCAGTCTAGGTCATCTGGGCTATATTTCCTTATCAAATAATCAGTGTCTCTGTCACTTTAGTTTTATAAGACTTTATGTTCTTTAATTGTTTGGGTTTTTTAAAATTTTTTGGTACCCCGATCAGGGATTTTCAGCTATTTTGAGTTTATGAAAATTTGTTTAATTTATGAAGTTTGTTTGGTTTTTAGTTAAATTTATGAAATAGAGTCGTTTGAGATGTATGCATGCATATAATGATGGTCTAGCACAAGTCCTAGGAAGTCGAGTCGTTACAACCACTCGCATGCATTGCAAGAGAGTTATTTTTAATAAATAATAAATATATTAAATAATATATTTATTAATTAAATTTTAATTAAAAATAAGGGTTATTTTCAAATATAGGAAAATGAACCAAAATATTTACAAATATAGCAAAACTTCACTATCTATATGTGATAGACCGCGATAAACTACTATTTGTGTTTATCTATAGTCTATCGCGACTCATATAGTAGTCTATGGCGGTCTATTACAGATAGACAGTGAAAGGTTGCTATATTTTGTAATATTTTCAGAATTTTGTCATTTAAAATAATTTTTCTAAAATTAACTAATTTAATTATTAATTAAATATTAATTAATTAATTAATTATCACATATTTAATTTTGCTAGTATTCTACCAGGTGCAAATGTTGTGTTTTTTTTTAAAAAAAAAAAAAAATCAAAATAGGTACTTTCTTTTATAGTTGGATAAAATATTATTTAATAGATTTATTTTAGAAAAATTATTATAAATAGAAAAAATATCAAACTATTTACAAATATAATAAAATTTTCACTATCGATCAACGAAAACATTCTTTTTCATACTTGTAAATAGTATGTCTCATTTTTCTATATTTGAAAATATTCATTTATTTTATATGTTCTTATAATATATTACTATTTAGTTGTTAATATGTTATGACTCGTGTGAATATAATTTTAATCTAACTAAAAGTTGTAACTTTTTAAAAATTTAAAAATAAATATTAAATTTATTGAGAAAAATATCTTTTTTTTTAATTACTAATTTTAGTCCATAAAATTACTTTCAAAGAAAAATAATATTTTTATAATAATGTACAACGTAAGTATGAAAAGTTTGATTAAAAAAATTCTAAATTTCAATATTAATTGTAAATGTAAAATCATATATTTTATAATTATTTATTAAAAAAATTAAAAATATAATTCACATTATGCCTTTTCACATTTTCCTACCTTTAATTATAATTAACAATAGAATTTCCGTAGCTAAATAAGTTTAAGAAATAAAAATGTAATTATAAGTAATCACTCAACATTTTATTAATAAAGAAACTCAAATAAATTTTATACTTAAAAAGGAATGTGCGAAAGAGGGAAAATTCGAAACAATTAAATTGATGGAGAGCATGCACATAAGATTAGTTAAATTATTTACATTATTTTTAGGGGTTAAATAATTTAGTTAAATTAAAATCAGCATAGTGTGATAATTGAAGAAGAAAGATCAAAAATTAAAATTTATAAGCCAATAACAAATAAAAAATCATCATAAAAATTTATAAATAAATAATAAACCAATAAAAAGTGTAATTGTCAAAGTATAATAGTAGAACTAATTATAAAATTAGAAAACATAAAAATATTTTTAATTATGGAAATGGTACCTAACTTATTTTATGTATTTTCAATTTGTTTATATTTGTTCATTTATTCTATCATCATATAGTCTTAATTATTTTTTAATTATTATTGGTATATGTTAAATCTTTTTTAATTGTCTTACAACAAAACTTTTAAATTGTTGTGAAAATAAATGGAATTGACAAATTTAAAGTTGAAGGGAGTGAAAAATTATGAAACTTTTGAACTTCCAAAATTTTTATATTCTATAATTAAATATAATTAGAAAAAAGTAATTTTAGAACAATTGATGCAGAGGTATAACTTTTCATAGTCTAATGTAGAGGTATAACTTTTCATATTCTATTCACTTAACCTCTATGATATATTAAAATTGCATTAATTATTTCATACCACACTTTCTTAAGGAAATTTATGTTACATTTTATAACTTTTAATGTTTCAATTAATAAAGAACATTAGTATTTTCATTTTTTTTTTATTATTTTGAAGGATGTTTTTATAAAAGGTCATTGTTTGACGAGATTTTTGAAGAAATTTAATTCGTGGAATTTGAACTTTATATTTGTATTAATTTCAGTATAGTATGGTGAGTACAATCTCTAATACATAATCATTTGATGCATTCTCTCAAAAAGTAAACTTTAATTCTTAAGCTTGTTAATCTTCTTGGATTATCGGCCTATAGGCTTGTTGATCTTCTTAGATGATCGACCTTTGGATTTGATGAACTTTTTGAATGATCGACCTTTGGGCATGTTGATCTTTTTGGATGATCAACCTTTAGGTTTGATGATCTTATTAGAGGATCAATCTTTGTACTTGTTGATCTTGGATGATCGTTCTGGATCGGCCTTCGACTTTTTGATCAGCTTGGATCAACCTCTAACTTGTTGATTAGCTTGGATCGGCTTCTGGCTTGTTTATGACTTGAGCTTTAGAGAGTCTTCTGATTTTCTGAATGTCTTATGAACTTTAGTCTTTAAATCTTCAAGAGAGTAGAAGTTGATCTTGAGAGCTTTAAAACTTCAACACTCAATTCTTCCCATAGCTTCAGGAGAGTAATATTCTTGAGAGTTTCAATCTTCAGAACTTGTGAGCTTAGGAGCTATGGTCTTCCGTTCTTTTCATCTTTAAGAAGTTGTAAACTTGAGATCGTTCAGAGCTTCAGTCTTCTGGACTTGAAAGAAGTTTTAGTCTTCTAAGTCTTCAATCTTCGGAAGGTTTTAATCTTGAGGTCGACCAGAGCTTCAGAGTCTTGAAATCTTCAGAGCTTCAACCTTCCAGTCTTCAACACCTCGTTGCTTTTGGGCTTGAGCTTGGGCCCACTATCTTTTCGTTGGCCCAAATTTCCATCATGGGTTTGAATTGTGTTTGACTTTGGACCCGAACGACTTTAATTACTCGACCCGACCCAATTCATAATTTTCTACAATGGTTTTGGACTTTCGTTGTGATGACATGGAAAATTTTGGTTGACCGAAATTTCTCATTCAACAAATGTCCCTTTTCGAGATTTATGCACGTCTCTACGATGGGTGAATCTTGAAAACGATGAAGTTGGAATCAAAATGAAAGCTATATATATATATCACCCCATTTGATGTGTCAATTCAATCAAATTATGAATTTGGTACATAAGTTTGATCGGAATTTGGGATAAAATTTGGAATATGGCCAAATTTTCATTTTTGATAAATTTGTGATCTTATCCTCAATTTAGTTTGATTGAGGATAAAAATTCAAACTTAGATGGATTAAACTTGGGATAAAATTTGGATTATGCCCCATTCTTGACTCAAATTTGCAATAGAATTTCACTCCAACTTCGATTTGGAAAATTCTTGGAGTGCGCCCCTATTTTAATTTGAGGCAACATTTAGATTACACCAAAGTTTTGACATTGGGATAATATTTTGTTGGGTATCAAATCTTGGCTTGAACTTGGAATATGATTTTAATTTTATTCTGCCTTTGACATGGAAATACAATTTAGGATCAAATCAATTTTTGATTTGGAAAGGATTTAATTTTGGAATTTAATTTAATCCAATCCAACAAACCATTTGAATTAAACTCCATCGATATGAAAATTGGAATACGTCCCCATTTTTTTCTTTGAGGCAAGATGAGTTCCACCCAAATTTTAACTTTTATTTAATTTCAATTTTACTCTAAACTAGGTGGAATTTGTGACCTACAAATTGGGGTGAGACAATTTGAAGTTTCCGAAATTTAGACTTGGAGTAAATAAAAAGGATTGACTTTTAAATTTATATAACATTTGACTTTCACAACCATAATTCAAATTTAAATTTTCAAATTGCAGGAGAAAATCTATCAACTACCCAAAATTTGAAGGTTTGTTGAGAAATTTTTGTTCAGAGAGGTTGTGATTTGATATCTTTGGCCTATATAAATAGAGAAAAAGAGCTTGAAATTTTCATGGTCTTCATCCTATTGCCCCATTCTATTTATTTTGGGTTCATCTTCTTCAAATTTGCTTTTTTTTTTTCTCTCTTTCTTTTTTCTCTCTTTTTTTAATAATTTTTTCTTTCTTTGCACCATTATTTTTTTTCTTTTTTATCTCTTTGTTGCAATTTTTAATTCACTATTTTTTTATAACTTGCATCACTTTTTTTTTGTACTCCCATTTTTTTAATAATCACTCTCTTTTTTTTACAAGGCTCAACAATTAGCAACTTGTGCCCCAACTATATCATTATTTCAACATGAACCTTTTATTTTGGAGAGATGAAGCGAAGCCGCATATTTTGGACATGAACCTACAAAGGTTTGAGCGATTTGGTTCGCAGATCTGAGTGTCTTTGCAGGAAGATTTGGTTCGCCATAAGATAATTAAAATTTTATATATCTATTATTGATAATTAAGGATTTATTTAATAATTTAAGGAAATAACTTTTTACATTCCAAACTTTAAAATTCTATATATTTATTATTGATAAACATTTATTTAATAATTTAATGAAATAATCTTTTACATTCCAACCTTTAAAATATATTTATTATTGATAATTGAAGATTAATTTAATAATTTACTACTTATATTTAATCAATAATGGCATTGTTGACTAAGAAATTTTGACCAATCACAAGTTGCCACGTCATTAATTTAGATTGATGATTAATAAATTTGAGTCCAATTGCAAATCTACCTGTGTCCTCAAATCAAATTAAAAGACATAAAAGTTGACAAATCAAATGACACCACTTGTCCGATCCATCGGGCAATGTCAACGCATCCAATCAAATTATGCCACATGGCGATTGGGCCCGAAGCTAGGTCATCTTGGGTTTATTAAAATATATTGGGCCAAATTTAAATAAAAATCTATTAAAAATGATTGATTTAAATCTAAGCCCAAAAGTTTGGCCCAAAGCCCACCAAGCTCAAGCTCATACAGGGCCTCCCAAAACCCTATAAATAGAGGAGGTCACCCATCATTTGGGGCATTCAGAAGATCCAGAAATCAGAGGAGTCAGAGAATCCAGAGAATTTCAACATTCAAAATTCAGAAGATTCGAAAGACAAGAATATTTCTTCAACAAGTTGATCATCTCTTCGTCATCTACAAATTGAAGACTGATCGTCATTGATTTAAGAACAAGCTCATCAGCCCTCAGATCAAAGTTAACATTTAAGAGAAAGCATCAGAGGATTACAAATTAGAGACTGTAACACTTATACTTTAAATCAATAAAATTAAGTTCATTTCCACGAATAAATTTCCTTTGTCGAAATCTCGTGTGAACAAATTGGCACGCCCAGTGGGACAGTTTCTACCTCTCATCTCTTTCTCTCCAAAAAGCTATGACATCCAAAGAAGTTTCTTCAAACACGACTGCTTCAACTAACTCCTACACAGGACCAGTTACACGTAGTCGCTCCAAAGAAATCCAACACTCTGAAGGTCAGATGAATGTCAACACAAACAAGATGTTGAGATGTATGACAAATCTTGCTCAAGCTGATATTGCCGCTGCAAAAGACCTCGTGTTTGGAAAATTTATTCTTCCTTCTCAACAAACTAAAGAGACATCTGATCCTGACGTAATGTCTGTCATGATGACTGATGCAAACATCAGTGAGGAAAGAATGGCTGAAGTAGAAAGGAAGATCAACATGCTTTTGAGAACAATAGAAGAAAAAGATCAGAAGATTATTTCTCTAAAAAATCAGATCGGAAGTCGCGATGTTACAGAATCAAGTCAAACTCCTGCCATGAAGGATAAAGGAAAGACTATTGTGCAAGAAGACCCGTCGCAACATTCAGCTTCGAATGCCTCACTGTCTGTCCAGCAACTTCAAGATATGATTGTAAACTCCATCAGAGCTCAATATGGTGGACCTACTCAAAACTCCCTCTTGTATTCTAAACCTTATACTAAGAGGATTGATAATCTCAGTGTAAGCCCTAAACTTTTTATTACTCTTTTATCGTGCTCTGAATAAGTAAAAAAAAAAAAAAAAAAAAAAAAAAAAAAAAAAAAAAAAAAAAAAAAAAAACTAAACTAAGAGGCGGAATTACTATACTCAGAAAAGAAGGGAAATGCCGTAAAGGCGAGTTGATCGGGAAATACCTAACAATTAAGTTATTGGTTATTAAATTATTAAATTATTATTATTATTATTGTGTTTTTTTTTAAAAAAAGAGGGAAGTGGGAGTTTAGTGGAGTAAAATTAAATAAAAAAAAAAGAAAGAAAAGGGAAATAGAAAAGGGCAAGTGTTAGTCGTGGGAAGGAAAAAATTTCATTGTCTTCATTTCTTTTTCTTCTTCAAAACAACAGAGCACCGACTATCATCTTCTTCAAAGGGAGAAGCCACCGTTTATGATAAAATTGGTTGGAGAAGGAGAGGATTGAGAGTTCTGGTGAGTTTTGGCCAGAGAGGAAGCAGAAAATCGGAGGAAAGAACACCCTGGTCTGAAGCAGGAAGAAGCTCGAGCAGTCAGTGGTGTTTGGACGACTTCACGCTGTAGAATTCGATTTTGGAGCTAATGTTGAGGTAAGTAAGTTAACACAATTCTCTACAACTCTTGTGAAGATTACCTGAGCTGAAAGTGGTTGGAAGTTGATGAATATTTAGGTGGAAAACAGTAGACGAGAAATTTCGCGAAAAGGGGAATATCTCTGGTTTTTCAGTCGGTTTGAGCTTTCTAGGAAGAATTAGAAGCTGAAATTGGTAAGGATAGTTAGATAATTCAATTTATAACAACTTTTATGAAGGATGAGAAATCTGAAAATGAGTGGATATGGATGAATGTTTAGGTTGAACAGAGGGAAGCTGCAGGAATCGAGAAGAGTTCTACCTACTGATTTGAGGTAATTTCCGAGTAATCTAGTGATTTTTAAGCTTTCTTTTCTTCAGATAAGTTGTAGAGGATCATGAAAAGAAGAACTTGATCTAACATTTACTCTTTTTGATTGAGTATTGAGTAAGTTATGAGTTCTTGAAGTATGGCTGAAATGCTGGAAATTATGAGCAGGATCAAAACAGGATTTTCGAGTAGCTACTGATATAAGGGGAATTCTGAAGAAACCATACGTCTTTAGATCTTGTACTCTGAATATGAATTGTAGGGGACTGTAAAATGAAGAGTTTGCCATAAATTTAGTTTTATTTGGTTAAGAATTGAGAAAGTTATGATCAATCAAAAATTGGTATGAATATATGTATGTTTAGATAATGCTTGCTAAGGAGTATTATGAACATCATGAGTTTGGTTTGCAAGTGGCTATGGCAAAGACTACAAGCATGATGAAAACTAACCTAGGGAAACTTATTCTTTTCAGGATGGATAGAGTTGGGAAAAGCTTACAAGCCATTGTGAGCTAGTCGACTATAAACCGTGAGTGACAAAATGTCTTTAACAAAGTGTTATAAACTCTTGAGTTAAGCAAGATGCTTTTTATATGAATGAGCTACTTTTATGCAAGTATGATGTGTTGTATCCATGAACTTTATGTGTATGATTTGTAAGTTACTCTATGTTCCTCGTTTCGTAAATATGTCGAAAAGGTTTGACCGTTGAACACAGTTTAGTTAAAAAAAATATAACGATACCTAAGGACACTGAGACGGTATCGAGATAAACATGTAATGATACCTAAGGACATTGAGACGGTATCGAGATAAACATGTAATGATACCTAAGGACATGGAGACGGTATCGAGATGAGAATGTAACGATACCTAAGGGCATGGAGACGGTATCGAAATGAGTTTATGTGGCGGTACCTAAGGACCTTGAGACGGTATCGAGATAATTGGGATCCTGATATATGAGGACTTCGGTGACGTATCGGGATAGCCCTAAACAAATGTATAAGTGTAATTGATATATATGTATGTGTATGTGTTAGCTCTAAATGTACGCATGATAGTAATGTAATTATGACGTTGAGAGTGTTGAGCTTACTCCACCTCAACTAAAGAGTTAAGAATGTTCTGTGCGAATGAGTATTATGTTTTCAGTTGTATAAACGCTGGTAAACTAAGTTTTGAGATGTTTTATATAAAGAATTCCATTTATGCTAGACAAGCACGTTTTTAGTGGAAATGTTTTATGCCTGTCACTCACTAGACATACGTCTAACGTTTTCTTTTAAATGTTTTCTTACTTCCCAGGTAGCGTACGGTATCCAGAAGCTTGACCTACCCTCGCAAAGTCCTTGCTGCGGTTCCTCTCTTAGTTGTAAATATTAGTCTCTTTTTGTGTTGACTAGCATATAATAGAGAGGGAAAGGATTGAAACTAGAAAAGTATGGTTGTATAAACAATAGTGGATATGGTTGTATAAATGATAATGTAACCACTATTTGTATGTATTTAAATGATGTTTGCGTATATAAGTGATGTATGTGATTCACGCTCTTTTCCTAGGTCTAAGAGGGTGATCTAGGGAGAGGGTGTGACACTCAGGTTGCCAAATGGATATCAGCCGCCAAAGTTTCAATAGTTCGATGGGAAAGGTAATCCCAAACAACACATTGCTCATTTCATTGAGACATGTGAAAACGCTGGCACCAGAGGAGATCTGCTAGTCAAGCAATTCGTCCGAACACTGAAAGGAAATGCCTTCGATTAGTATACTGACCTCGAACCTAAGACTGTTGACAGTTGGGAGCAACTTGAAAGAGAATTTCTCAACCGCTTTTATAGCACAAGGCATACTGTCAGCATGATTGAGCTAACTACTACCAAGCAGCGAAAAGGTGAACCAGTTGTCGACTACATCAATCGTTGGAGAGCTCTAAGTCTTGATTGTAAAGATCAACTAACTAAAATGTCTGCTGTCAAGATGTGCACCCAAGGCATGCATTGGGGACTTCTCTACATTTTGCAAGGAATAAAGCCTCGCACGTTCGAAGAGTTGGCAACTCACGCTCACGATATGGAGTTAAGTATAGCCAACAGAGGGAACAAAGATCTTCTTGTCACAGATGTCAAGAAGGAAAAGAAAGAAGTTAAGAATGTTGAGAAAACATACAAAGGGACTACAAAAGAGTCAATGGTTATCAACACAACTCCTTTCAAGTTCTCAAAAGGGAAAGAAAAGGAGATGCAGAGGCAATAAGGAGAGGGTGAAAGACGTCGTCCAACGCTGAAGGAAAGACAAAATAAGATTTACCCTTTTCCAGACTCTGACATCGCAGACATGTTAGAACAACTCCTAGAAAAACACCTCATCGAATTGCCAGAATGTAAGCGACCAGAGGAAATGGGAAGGGTTAATGATCCCAATTATTGCAAGTATCACCGAGTTATTAGTCATCCAGTAGAAAAGTGCTTTGTCTTAAAAGAGCTAATTCTGAAGTTGGCAAAAGAAAAGAAGATCGAGTTGGATCTTGACGAGGTGGCTCAATCAAACCACGCTGCGATAACAACGAATCTTAATGAACAAATATCTGCAGGTACACCTCACACCCAGGAAGCAAGCCTGATTTAGTTTGGAACTTTAGAACCCGTAGTCATTTGGCTTCTGCAAGAGGTCTCAAAAAATGTTTGTCAAAGCAAACTGGAGCCTATTGAAAATGAAGATGAAGGATGGACTTTAGTGACTCGCCGTAAGAAACAAAAACCACATTTCATTCAAAGAGAGCCTCATATATTCCAAAACTACAGAAGAAAACACACGTCACGAAAGAAGACGAAAAAGATCAAGGTTTCGAGAAAGTACAAGTTGGCTAAAGAAAATGACAAAGAATTTGTTCAACCTCGTTATCCGATAACTCTTAAAGAATTCTTTCCAAAAATCTTTTTCGATGAAGATTGTGAAGTTGTCACATGCCACGCTACTAAAACCTTCGAAAAAGATGATTCTTCAAGTCTGCCTCAAGCACCGATAAAGCTGGAAGATTTGCCTTCATGCAATATAAATGAATTGTTAGCGCTTCCTCAAGCATTCAAGGATGTTATTATTGAAACATTGAAGGGCCCTAATGTTGTTAATATTCAAGAACTTCACGTACCTACATGTACTTCGTCTTGCATGTCCATCAGCTTCACTGATGAAGATCTAATGTTAGGACCAAAACTTCACAACAGACCATTATTTGTCTCTGGCTACATTCGGGAGCAAAAAGTTAGTCGAATTCTCATTGATGATGGGTCAGCTGTTAATATAATGCCTAAGTCAACTATGACACAAATAGGCATCTCAATGGATGAACTATCCAATAGTAAATTGGTGATTCAAGGCTTTAACCAAGGTGGGCAACGAGCCATTGGCATGATTCATCTACAGCTTACTATTGGAGACTTGAAAGCCAACACCCTTTTCCATGTCATAGATTCCAAGACCACTTACAGGCTATTGTTAGGGCGTCCTTGGATTCATGGAAATGGAGTTATATCTTTCACGTTACATCAATGCTTCAAGTTCTATCAAAACGGTGTCAAGAAAGTCGAAGCCGACACCAACCCATTCTCAGAGGCAGAGTCTCACTTTGCAGATGCAAAATTCTATGTTCAAAGCAATAAGCTAGAAGAACTTATGCCAACAGAGATTCCTTTGATTGAGGGTCGTAAAATAGAGCATCGTGAAAGTATAAAGAAAGAACCAAAAATGGAGGTAGATGCTTGTGAAGTTAAAACAAATGAAACATCCTCCCCTTCAACAAATTTAAAGGTGAAAATTGAAAAGAAGCCACCACCAAATTCCATCTTGCGCTATGTTCCTTTATCTCGACGTAAGAAAGGGGAATCGCCATTTATAAAATGTTCAAGAAGTCTGAAAGTTAGCGACGTGAATGTTTTAAAAGAAAGTCTCACCCTGCCTCTTACAAAGATTACTAACCAAGAGGTTCAAAAGCCTGAGGGCAAGCACACAACAATGACCTTACCTGAAAGACGAACTAGAGAGGGGTTTGATCCAAATGCTTACAAGCTCTTAGAAAAGGCAAGATATGACTTCACAACTCACACTGAGTTCAAGAGCCTAAAAACGTACAAACAGCCTGAGCTTTCTCCATCCCAAAAGAAGCTTTTACAAGAAGGGTATGTTATACCCACATCGAGAAAGGGGCTCAGGTACAAGTCACCAGAGTCAGTTCGTATAGTTAGAAAGGGTAAGGAAAAAGTGGTTGACAGCAATCATATAACTGTCGAAGAAGTTGATAATTCAAAAGAGGAAGAAAGCAATGAGCAAAGGATCTCACTCTTCGATCGCATTAGACCGGCTGTTGCACGCGGTTCAGTCTTTGAAAGATTAAGCATGATAGAAACAGAGGAAGAAAGTCGGCGCCCACCTCCGAGCCTTGGTAGATGCTCAGCCTTACAAGGACTTACTATGCCTTCTCGGAGAAAAGTAAATGTTCAGCAGGCTCAGGTGATGATGCGATCATCAGCTTTTGAAAGATTAAGTGCACCTACAAGAAAAAATAAAGAAACATCCCGCGTGTCGGTCCTCAATCGCCTTAAGCATGAAAATATTGAGAATCGCTCTAACAAAAAGTCGTCCTTTGAAGTAAAAAATGAAAAAGAAAGTCGTAGTGGTATTCCTAATATAACAATAAAGAAGAGTGGAGGAGTATCTCGTACGTCAATTTGGCGTCGCATTAAGCACGAGGACGCTGAAAATCATTCAAGTAAGAAGATACCCTGTGAGACGAAGGGCGAAGGGAACATCCATAGTGCTATCCCTTCACGAATGGAAAGAAAGCTTTTCGTTAGTCTCGATACGAGTAAAGGATCATTGAAGGTAACAGGACATGACATTGTTTTCACTAATCCAAAAAACGAAAGCTTAAAACAGGAAGAGGGTGAAACTTCATGTCACCACATCACCATTATCAAAGAATCAGAGAACGAAATATCTGAAGAAGATGTAGATGACGCCCCACTAACACTTGAAGACGGTGGTCAATTCACAGTAGATGAATTCAAAGAAGTGAATCTTGGTACTTCTGACGAACCACGACCGACCTACATAAGTGCATCACTTAATGGTGAAGAAGAAAGTGAGTATTTGACTTTGCTAACCGAATACAAAGATGTTTTCGCTTGGTCGTATAAAGAAATGCCAGGACTCGATCCAAAGATAGCGGTTCATCACCTTGCGATCAAACAAGGATATCGGCCAGTTAAACAAGCTCAAAGACGTTTTCGACTAGAGTTGATTCCGCAAATTGAAGTCGAAGTCAATAAGCTGATAGATGTTGGGTTCATTCATGAAGTAAAATATCCAACCTGGATAGCAAACATTGTTCCTGTTAGAAAGAAAAATGGACAGCTTCGCGTGTGTGTTGACTTTCGCGATCTAAATCATGCATGTCCTAAAGATGGCCATTGCCTATCACTAAGCTTATGGTTGATGCTACTATGGGACATGAAGCCTTATCTTTCATGGATGGATCGTCAGGATACAATCAAATTCGGATGGCTCTCAAGGATGAGGAAATAACTGCGTTTCGAACTCCAAAAGGGATATACTGTTATAAAGTAATGCCCTTTGGATTAGAAAATGTTGGGGCAACTTACCTGCGTGCAATGCAAAGGATCTTCGACGACATGCTCCATAAACATGTTGAATGTTATGTTGATGATATGGTGGTGAAATCTAAGAGGCGAGAAGATCACTTGCAGGATCTAAGGATAGTCTTCGATCGTCTTAGAAAATATCAGTTGAAAATGAATCCTTTGAAATGCGCCTTTGGTGTGACATCAGGAAAGTTTCTTGGATTCGTAGTACGACATCGAGGAATCGAAATTGACCAGTCCAAGATTGATGCCATTCAGAAAATGCCCGAACCATGAAACTTGAATGAACTAAGAAGTCTCCAAGGACGGCTAGCTTACATTAGAAGATTCATCTCTAATCTAGCAGGTCGATGCCAACCATTTCAAAGATTAATGAAAAAGAATAAAAGCTTTGAATGGGATCAAGCATGCCAAAACGCTTTTGATAGCATAAAAAGATATTTGCTTAATCCTCCAGTCTTGGGCGCACCTATAGCAAGAAAATCGTTGATATTGTATATTGCTGCACAAGAACGATCGCTTGGAGCACTTCTTGCGCAAGAAGGTGAGAGGGGTAAGGAGTGTGCACTCTACTATCTAAGTAGAACTTTGAACGGGGCTGAGTTAAATTATTCACCCATCGAAAAGACATGTCTTTCACTTTTCTTCGCCATTGACAAACTAAGGCATTATATGCAAGCTTTTACGGTACACTTAGTAGCAAAGGCTGATCCAATTAAATATGTCTTATCAAGACCAATCATTTCAAGGTGATTGGCTAAATGGGCAATTTTACTTGAACAGTATGATATCGTCTACGTGCCGCAAAAAGCGATAAAAGGGCAAGCCTTAGCAGACTTCCTGGCACCCAGCGCAATCAAATTGGAAATTATCTGAAGATTTGCCTGATGAAAAGATCTTCTATGTAGAAATTGTTGAGCCTTGGACAATGTACTTTGACGGTGCAGCTCGAAGGAATGGCGTAGGGGCAAGTGTAATATTTGTTTCGCCTGAAAAACACATGTTACCATACAGCTTCACATTTATAGAGATATGCTCAAATAATGTCGCAGAATATTAAGCACTCATTATTGGTCTCCAAATAGCACTTGAAATCGGGGTGACATATATTGAAATCTATGGAGATTCAAAATTGGTAATTAACCAATTATTGCTCTAATATGAAGTCAAGCATGAAGACTTGATACCATATTTTAACTACGCCAGGCGTTTATTGGAAAGCTTTGAAAGCGTGACAATAGAACATGTTCCGAGAGCTGAAAACTCAAAGGCAGATGCTTTGGAAAATCTAGCTACGACCCTGACAACTGCAGAAAATGAAGTTTTAAATGTTCCACTCTGCCAAAGATGGATTGTACCACCAGTTGGAGATGAAGGCCAAAAGATAAATGCAATCTCTGCTTACTTAATAGACGAAGAAGATTGGCGTCAACCAATTATAGATTATCTCGAACATGGAAAACTTCTGGCAAACCTCCGTCGTAAAACTGAGGTGCGAAGAAGAGCTGCTCACTTCATTTACTACAAAGGGACCTTGTATCGTCGTTCCCTTGAAGGACTTTTTCTTTGATGCCTTGGAAAAGAAGAGTCTGTAAAGGCTTTAGAAGAGGCACATTCTGGTATTTGTGGTGCACATCAATCTGGGCCAAAGCTCCAATTCCAACTAAAGAGAATGGGATACTATTGGCCCACGATGATTCAAGACTCAATAGAATACGCGAAGAAGTGCGAAACTTGTCAATATCATGCGAACTTCATACATCAACCACCAGAACCTTTGCATCCGACTGTGGCTTCATGGCCTTTTGAGGCTTGGGGACTTAATCTTGTCGGTCCCATTACACCTAAGTCGTCAGCAGGACATTCTTACATCCTCGCAACAACGGATTACTTTTCAAGGTGGGCTGAGGTTATCCCATTGAGAGAAGCCAAGAAGAAAAATGTGGTAGACTTTATTCGGACTCACATCATCTACCGATACGATATTCCCCATCGAATTGTCACAGATAATGGAAAACAATTTTCCAATAGCTTGATGGATAAGTTATGTGAGAAATTCAAGTTCAAGCAATACAAGTCATCCATGTACAATGCAGCTGCAAATGGGTTAGCAGAGGCATTCAACAAAACATTGTGCAACTTACTGAAGAAAATTATCTCTAAATTGAAGAGGGATTGGCAAGAGAAGATTGGAGAAGCGTTATGGGCTTATCGAACGATGCATCATACTCCTATAGGAGTTACGCCATATTCTCTTGTTTATGGAGTTGAAGCTGTCCTCCCGCTAGAAAGAGAAATCCCGTCATTAAGGATGGCAGTTCAAGAAGGGTTGACTACAGAAGATAATGCCAAGTTACGTCTTCAAGAGTTAGAAGCACTTGATGAAAACGGTTAGAGGCACAACAGACATTGGAATGTTATCAAGCACGAATGTCAAAAGCTTTTGATAAGCATGTGAAACCCCGATCATTTCAAATTGGCGATCTAGTGCTTGCTGTAAAAAGACCAATTATCACGATGAGACATACAGGAAATAAGTTCACACCTAAATGGGATGGACCCTACATCGTCAAAGAAATCTACACGAACGGAGCATATAAGATCGTCGATCAAGATGGATTAAGAATTGGCCCTATCAACGGCAAGTTCCTTAAGAAATTTTATGCTTAATAAGTATGTAATGCTCCTTATCGTAAGAGCCTAAACTATATGATATTCTTGGCCCGTCTGAGTTCAAAAGGTGAACGACCCTAAAAAAAAATGTTGAACTACGTCATGACTTGATCCCTTGTCACTATAAGGGTACGTAGGCAGCTTAATAAACTTTAAGTTTAGTCACACTATCAAAAAAAAAAATCTCTGGCAATAGCACATTATCAAATATATATATATATATATAGAGAGAGAGAGAGAGAGAGTTCTGCTCAAATGAGAAAATAAATGGTGACAGGCTACATCCAGTCTGAGAAACAAGCACAGAAAGCAAAGCATAAAATAGTAAAAATTTGATCACAAATTTATTTGTCCAACAGTCGGATTAATAAAAAAAAAGGTAGATAAAAAAAGGTCTTCAATCAAGGAGTCCACTTGAAATTCTTCAACTCCTCACGTGTGTCTTCCAAAGATTCGCGTAGTGCTAATAGCATTTGGACGTCTACACTGCTAGCAATAGGGGCACACTCGAGCTTATCGATTTCCTCACAAACCTTCAAAATCTCGAATTGCTTTTGATTTAGGTCCTCGTCATTCTTGGAAATTAAGTGGGAGAGCTTATTGGTCTCTGCATACACAACTTTTAGTTCTGCTTCCAATTCAGTTGCCCTGGCGGACAATTGCATGAGTTGGTGTTTAAAAGTATCTGTCTCCTCGGATAGGAGGTTTTCATCGAGTCGCAGTGCCTCCATGGACCTTTTTGTTTCTGCCAACTGAACATCTTTAGTGGGTTGGATTGAAACTGAAGATTGCATTTGGTTGTGATTCTCGGCACGTCGAAAGTAACCATCCACAAGTTCTTTCAAATAGGTTAGATTGTCTATACCACTAGCCGCAATTACATCAAAGATTTTTCGCATCTCTGGTTCAAGGCTACCTACGTGCTCAAATGGAGTCCGAACAATCTTCTGGCGCAAGTTCTCCCACAAAGTTATAGCAGTCTGTCGTCGAAGATGAGAAATCAAATCGTCACCACAGAAGTGTGAGACCTCTGAAGCTGGCGTGCTTACTTTTTTTTGAACGGGCCTAAAGTACTCATTGGTAGTTGTTGGGCACGACTTCATAATTTGCTCATTCTGGATCACAGATACGTCCTTGGCATATTCCTTGGGAGGGCCAGGAAAGGACAAGACCTCCTCTACTGAAGGCGCTCTGAAACAACCAACTGCTTTGGTTGTAGGATCCAAAACTTCAATGCTCTCGACGTCTACTTTCTTCTTGCCAGGTCGATCATTTTCAGTAGTGATGAGAGGTTGAGAGATCTGTTTAACTGGGTTAACCAACAATTCATCAGAAGTACCGACCTTCTTTATGGTCGAATCGACAATATAAGACCTCATTAAAGATCCTTCACTACGTTGCTTCGCAAGTTCCTGAAGAGAATGGTTCAAGGGCGACTATAAAAAATAAAAAATAAAAAAAAATTAATTAAAAGATTTATATGTTAAAAAAAAAAGCGTGAGGAAGAAGTATACATACCAGTAAGCTAGGAGTGCTGCGATTCTTTGAAACACTGGGTATTCCTTCAGAAAAATTATCACTGGACGTCTTTACCTTCTTTGATGGTCTCTTCCAATGATGATCATTAGTACTGCTATTACTTTCCTCACCGTGAGCCAAAACATCTTTTTAAGATGTAAGTATGACCTCTTCAATTAAACGAATCTGCTTGCCACCTTGGTTGCTTCCCTTGTTCTTGGGTAATTTAAGTTGCGGCGGAGGAGGAATAGCACTGCTCACTAAATGATGTCGATTTTCTTCCATGTTTCGTTAACCACCAATCCTTAAACCGCGGAGGGACTTGGCTATGAGGATTTAGAGAGCGGGCTGGCAAGAACACTTGAGAAAATGTGCCACCCCTCGTGCAGGTTCGCCAATGATGTAACACACTCTTGGGAGTGGCAATAGGAGGGATTCCCCCTATATCATTAGGAATGTCCTGGTAAAATCCAAACTGTCTGCCAAATCGATAAGGACTATACGATTCAATAATCGAGGTGGCTTCGCATTGGGAAAATAAGTAACACGATCGCATGCTAGAAAAATGTGAAGACTCATTAAATGATAGATTTTCATTATCAATCATACGATCATGTTTGTTCCTACTTTGGATATTCACATGCCATCGAATACTAGCACCTCTGTGAATCAGCTCTCGAGCGTCATGTTCTCCGAAATAAATCGACCCACCTTCGCCGGAAAAGTTGGCCATCTTTGGCCCTCGAATATCCACAGGAATAGGATAATGTGTGTTGAAATAATGAGCTAACCAACCGTGAACATAGTGCATGGGAAAACAAAAGTCCATACGTCTGACTGGATTTGAAGCTTCAGTTATCATTCCCAAGCCATGATATATGTTTGCTAGGACTGGGATGACAAGGCTAAAAGTGCACCCATCAGCCATCAAACTAGCTATTCTAAAGACCCCAGGACGAATATAAGCTCCCTTCTGAGGGAATACAAAAAGGCACAACCAACAAGACAAAAAAGCTGCCAAGTATGTCTTATCTCTCAAATTATCCTCTACCCCTAGTTCCGTGAAGAACATACTTTCTCTACTCGACCATTCGCGAAATTCGATCCCCCGCCAGTTGGATTATGGGTAGATCGAGAGCGAGAAGCCTTTTTCGGTTTTCTTGCTGGAGGCTTATCGTATTTTCGAGTACCAAGAATCCAGAATGAAATCCAAGAATTGATGGTTACCTGCGAATCACCTTTAGAGGATGTTCCACGATCATTCTTCAAGGATGCCACACGATCATCTTTCTGCGAGCAAACTAGTAAGTAGTACGCATGAAAAAGATGTTCGCAAGTCGTTGGAAGATGTTTGACCTTATTTCGCGAGCCGATTAATTCCTTCAAACAGGGAATAACTTCCTCATAAAAATTTTCCTTAATTGGAAGACCCCCAAAAGACCACAAGTCCCACAAAGAAATCGATAGTTCGCCTGCCATGGTATGGAGAGTGTTAGTTGAAGGACACCAAGCTTCGCAAAAGGCTTGAACAATATCACTGTTACGATCATATGTATACAGGGAAGTCATCACCGCACCAAACAAACGAGTGTCATAAAGGATTCGTTCATTTCGGCTAACTACAAACTCTAGCCACTCCCAATAACAATCAGTAAAAGTAAATTCTCCAGGGACCTTCATGACGACATTCCAACGGGTTTGATTCTCAATCAAGCGGCACCCAAGAGTTAACACTCGGTCGAAATTAGGAGCCTCGTCGTGAATAGATGACTTTAGAACCCACACATTTTTATCCCGAGTCAAAGGCACCTCCGTTGATAATTTAGGAAGGATAGTGCCATTTTCAAAATTTGGCCAGAAATCTGCTAAAGGACCATCTAATGACTCCTCCACAAGAAAACTAAGCCCATCCTTTGTTGGTTGGTCTCTACTTGCAAGAATCACATGATACCTCTTGCCAGATAAGATACGCTCGGTGAAGTAAACCATAGTCCTACAAAAAAAGAGTGAGTTAAAAAAATAATTAAAAAAAAGGCATGAAAGATGTAAAAAAATGGCGGACTCTATCATATTTCAAGTTCAAATAAGTGGAGGACACCGAGAGACACGACTGTCAGAGTATATGTCAGTTATATATGCTTGCATAAGAAGTTGACCTAGGGCAAAGAGGCGATAGAACACTAAGGTTATTCAAACCTTCCAGTGTCATCTCTCTATAGGTCCGCACGCTAAAGTGATCCGAGGTAAAGAGGATAGAGCACTGAGGTCATTCAAACCTTCTAGTGTCATCTCTCTATAGGTCCACACACTGAAGTGATCCGAGGAAAAGAGGCGATAGAACACAGAGGTTATTCAAACCTTCCAGTGTCATCTCTCTATGGGTCTGCACGATGAAGTGATCCAAGGAAAGAGCGATAGAACACTGAGGTTATTCAGACCTTCCAGTGCCATCTCTCTATGGGTCTACACGATGAAATGATCTGGGCCAAAGAGCAATAGAACACTGAGGTCATCCAAACGTTCCAGTGCCATCCCTCTATGTGTCTACATGGTAAAGTGATCTGAGCCAAATAGGCGATAGAACACTGAGGTTGTTCAAACCTTCCAGTGTCATCCCTATATATGCCCGCATAAGAAGGTAAATCTGGGCTAAAGAAGCAATAGAACTCGAAGATCCAAGCCAAGAGAACACTAAGGTCGAAGTCAATAGAACGTTGAGTTTGAAATTGATAATCACCCATGCCGACTATAACAATCATCCATAAGGGGTGTCTAATAGGTGTCAAATCATTATAGTTGCCCTCATTGAACAAGTGGTATCCCGACAATGACACATCAAAAGCAACAATGACAAGATATATACATAATCAAGAAAGATGGAATTCGGTGATAACAATAATGATAAAGAGAAATTTTTGAATCATTCAAATATGCATATTCAATAGGGGCATCGCTAAATTAATAATTGCAAAAAAAAAAAAAAAAAGTCTTGAATGCATACCCTCTTGGATGGCGAGCAAAGATTGATTGTCTGACGGAAGATTTGTTCTTAAAATAAAAAAAGGGGTGAAACGTTAAAAAAAATGCAAGTTGAAAATAAATAAATATATATTAGAAGCATGCATTTAAAATTATATGTGTGTGTATATATATAAATATATGTGTATATAAATGGCAAAAGTCACATATTAGAAGCAATGCATTCAAAGATATGAAGAAGCTAGTGGCATGTCATGAATATGAATATATAGTGGTGGTATGGAGACGCATCTCTAGATGTATATATATATATATATATATATATATATATATATTTGTGTGCACAATACATGAATACATACATGTTGGTAGCAAAGGTCATGCATATATGTATGTATATTGAAAGCTGAAGCAGTAGAAATCTCATTCAATCCCTAGACATACACATTTGTGGAAGTGTTGTAGCTGAAGTGATGGCCAAAATTTCAATACACAAATTTAATATATATGTGTTGCTTGAAAAAAAAATTAAGCAAATATGTAAACCTACAAATATATGCATGTGCTGTGGGTGAAGAATGGCGGCAAAAAAAAAAAAAAATTCACACACATATAAGTACATTAAAGTCTAAATATGTGAAAATACATAAATATATTTGTGGTGGCCGCATGATACAAGTATATATAGGATGTTTTGAAACAGTAGAATAACACTAACACTCCTTGGTGGAGTATTGAGAGATAAACCAACATTCAACATATGCGTGTTGGATTTACAAGGTTAGCGGTAGAGAACTAAAAAAAAATGGAATCTATGGCATCGCAAGCAGGGGTAATTCAAGTATACCTACTAAATATATGTGTGAATGTTGCGGCAAGGGCAAACTTGAAAAATAATAATAATAATAATAATTCTTACTGATCACAGTAATGGCAAGGACGCTTGGAATGAAATCGACGGCCAAGACGAAATTGCAAGACCTACAAACAAAAAAAAATAGAAAGTTTGTGAACATTCAAAAGCCAAATGAAGGAACAATTAAAACAAAGAAGAGCAAAGAATATGGTTGTTTGAAAACCATAAAACTCTTACTTGGGTGATTTGTGCCTTATCCTTTGCAACTTTCTCCAATTTATTGAGGGAAAAGTTAGCCACAACAAATAAGGAAATTTTTTTTTTTTGGTAAAAAAGATTTTGCCAAATCTCCTATAATTTTCATTATGACAAAATAAAATAAAATAACTCCAATTTCCCAAATTAATTGGAGGAAAATTTTGTCATAATCAAATATGAAAATTTCCTACACTTTTTATTAGGAAAATATTCTAACTCCAAATATACATATCAAAGTGGAGGAAGATTTTAGCCTAATCAAATATGAAAATTTCCTACACTTTTTATTAGGAAGATATTCTAACTCCAAATTTACACATCAATTGGAGGGAGATTTTATCCTAATTAAATATAGAGCCTTCCTCCAATATGAGAAAAAAAAAATTGTTGTAGCTCCAAATCCATGTCATTTGAAAGAAAATTTTGATCAAATCAAAAAATTAAAAATTTGGCCAAAATGATTTTGACTCACCATTACAATTCTTTAATTGGCAATCAAAGAATGTCAAAAGTGACGATCAATGTCGATATAATTTCTTTTCAAAATTCACACACGCATATAGGTGTACAAATTTTGAAAAGGGGCATTTGTTGACTAAGAAATTTTGACCAATCACAAGTTGCCACGTCATTAATTTAGATTGATGATTAATAAATTTGAGTCCAAATGCAAATCTACGCGTGTCCTCAAATCAAATTAAAAGACATAAAAGTTGACAAATCAAATGACGCCACTTGTCCAAACATCGATCCATCGGGCAATGTCAACGCATCCAATCAAATTATGCCACATGGCGATTGGGCCCGAAGCTAGGTCATCTTGGGTTTATTAAAATATATTGGGCCAAATTTAAATAAAAATCTATTAAAAATGATTAATTTAAATCCAAGCCCAAAAGTTGGGCCCAAAGCCCACCAAGCCCAAGCCCATACAGGGCCTCCCAAAACCCTATAAATAGAGGAGGTCACCCATCATTTGAGGCATTCACAAGATCCTGAAATTAGAGGATTGAGAAATCAGAGAATCCAGAGAATTTCAACATTCAAAATTCAGAAGATTCGAAAGACAAGAAGATTTCTTCAACAAGTTGATCATCTATTCATCATCTACAAATTGAAGACTAATCGTCATTGATTTGAGAACAAGCTCATCAACCCTCATATCAAAGTTAACATTTGAGAGAAAGCATCAGAGGATTACAAATTAGAGACTGTAACACTTATACTTTAAATCAATAAAATCAAGTTCATTTCCACGAATTAAATTTCCTTTGTCGAAATCTCGTGTGAACAGGCATATTGTGTTAGTTATAATTAAAGATTAATCTATTAATTTACTACTTATATTTAATGAATAATGACATATTGTGTTAGGTAAAACAAAGAAGGGACAACCAAATTACTCACATTTTAATATATTATAGATGTGTATATGAATCATATTCTAATATACATATTCTCTTTTAACCTATAGTTTTAATATGAATCTCATTCACTTCTTTAAAATAAAAATATGAATCTCATTCACATTAATTATAAACTATAGTTTTAATATGAATCTAATTCATATTAATTTAATATTTGAATCTTATTCAAATATTAATACTCGCATATTATAAAGTTTTAATTTTGAATTTAATTCAAAATTAACTTTTTATTATAATGTATATTATACATTATTTTAATTGTATCATATACAATTAATTCCCTTAATCAATTTCAAATTTTCAAAATTTTTCAACACTTAATATCCTTGTTTAACTCGATTAATTAATTAAGCTTTTTAATTAAACTAATCAACTTTCATTAACTATGAGGCATACCACTAAAGACTTAGTTGCACTCTTATGAATTGTAGAATATTTATGTTTCCATTGATTTAAACATTACACGTAAGTCAACCCTTCATAAGTTGTTCGTAACTATTGTTGGGCCAAATTACCGTTTTACCCTATAGTTACCTCTTGCTCCAAAAGTACCACTAATCCTCTAATGAACAATCTGTTTATGGTCCAACCATAAACAAAATCCCTCTTGGATCAAGACCCGAAGTTAGCACTTAATGTAACAACCTATCTACTTTCCCTAAAGACGGGAAGGAGTGAATTCCATCTTGTGATGCTATGTTCTCAACTCTTCACTCAATATCATCCCCAAGTTAAGGCATGTTGAATCGACAACTAAGGTCACTTTCACCCATACAAATTAAAGAATGGCCCTCGTGAGCAAGAGTTCATAACTCACTCAAAATTAAGATCGAGTTATATGGTTATCGTTTGAAATATTAATCTCTTCATTTAACGGTGTTATAAAGAGAGATTATATATTTCGTGGTGGAGATTATATAATGTAGTAGCAAATACTTATTATGAAAAGAAAAAAAATTAGTACTCTCATAGTACTTATTCCTTATGTTTACACTAGAATTTAACTTTTGAATATTAAAGTTGTAATTTAAGCAACTTTTGAAAGCAAACCACCACTTCAAAATCCAATAAACCATAGAGAAAGAAAATGCCAAATGGTGTTGAATAAATCTTTACAAAAGGAATCAAAAGAGATAGAAACATAATACTATCTGCCAAAATAACGTTATTTAGGGGGAGATTTAGTCTATGCAATAAGAGATTGAAGGGACATATGGATTAGGGAAAAGAGGGCAAATTAATTGCTAGTGGTTCAATTATCATAATCAATATGAAATTTGTAATTATCATTCTTGGAAAGTTCGTAAAATGTATTCGAGGTTGAAAGTGAGAGTCCTTAAATTCCATTCCAATCACTTCAATATCACTTCAATATATCACTTCCTTCCCATATGCTCGTAAGCTTTTCTTTTTTTCTTTTTTTCTTTTTTCCTTTTTTTTTCCCTTTTCTTTTTTTTCTTAAAATTTACAAAAATAAATAAATAAATAAATCAATTTTGACTATAAGATTGTATCAATTTGGACTCTAAACTTAAATAAACGTTACAATTTTTACAATTAATTTAATTTTTACTCATTTACTCACTATATTTAACCAAAAAAAAATGGTGTAAATTTCTTTTCATAATTAATTAATTTGAGTATAACAAAATTCTACACAAAAATAAGTCTAAAGGATCACTAATTAATTAAACATTGAAAAATTTTGTTGAAATTTCTTGAGAAATTACTATAAATAGAAAAAATATCAATCTATTTACAAATGTAGAAAAATTTTACTATCTATCCATGATAGACCGCGATAGAATTCTATCGCTTTCTATCGCTCAAGCAAATGAATTCTATCGCTTGAGCAATAGAAAACAATAAATTCTATCGCGGTCTATCATTGATAGACTGTAAAATTTTTCTATATTTATAAATAGTTTGACTAATTTTTCTATATTTGGAAAGAGCCCAAATTTCTTTAATGTTGTTTTCTCTTAAATTTTATTGATTTCATATCCTACATATGTATTATAATTTATTCAACACATAAAAGAAAGTTTTTTTTTTAATAATATTTGGAACAAGTACTTATTAAAGGGTTAACATTGCAACAAAAGTTCAAGGTTAAGAGTGCAACACTTATCTAGGTTTAAGGTGCAATTTGATAAAATTGAAAGTTTATGTTAAAAATCAATAGAACTGGACAAGTCTAGGTCAAAAAAAATTATTTTTTTTAAAAAAATCTCAAACTACCCATGAATTATGATGTTTATTACAATTAGGTTAAATTGTAAATTTCGTACCTAGGGTTGGAAAAAAAAAGTTAGAATTTAGTCTTTATAATTTATAATTAGAATTTAGTCCCTATGGTTTGTTTAATAAAGTCTTCACAAAATCATAAAGAGTCCCAACAGGGGGAACTATTTATGATAATTTTATCAAACCCATACGAACCATGTATGAAGTTTTATCAAACTATAGGGACTAAATTCAAACCTTTAAAACCACATGGATTAAATTCTAACTTTCTTCAAACAGTATGGACCAAATTTGTAAATTAACATTAGAAGTATACCCTTGAACTTTCAAATCTATCAATCACCCTTTGAACTTTGTGGTATGTTACAATTACTCCTTAAACTTTTAATTTGATCAATTAGTCTCCTATAGTTTGTTAATAATTGCAACTCACCCTTGTAGTTTATTAAATTTAATACCTACCTTTGTTCGTCAATTATAAATATATTTTTAACTTTTTGTTTTCTTATTGAAGTAACTGTTTGCACGAGATTTTCGGAGAAACGTGTTTCGTGGAGTTGAACTTGTGTTTATGTAGATTTGATGCGGATGTGGTTCGATCTCTAGTACTTGATCCTCTGATTCTCTCTCAATTGAACGTGTGCGCTTGATGTATGGAAGCAAAGTGCGTGGATGTTCTTGAAGTTGAACTTCAGTGGAGTCTTCCGATTGTAGGGAGAATTCTCTTTAGGCTTTCTCGGTGTAAATTTTCTCGACCCTGTAAAGAAGAACTCCTTTATTTAGAGAGTTTCTAGGCTTTGTGGGTTTGGGCTTTGTTGGTCTATGGACCTGGCACTTGGGCCCAACTAATTGGGTTTGGGCTTGGTTGGCCCTTTAAGCCAAATTAAGTCTATTTTTTTTTACTTAATTGAATTTTGGCCCAAACATTAATAATTATTTGAATAAAAAAATAATTAATTTGATCTAATAGTGAAGACAAAAACACGTGGCACCATCGAAATTTGTCAATTTACGTCTTCGATTTCAATTTGAGACACATGTCAATTTTTAATTAGTCCCAAATTCAATTACTTGTAATTTCATCATTAATTTGAGAAATGATGTGGCAATTTGTGATTGGTTAAAAATTTCTCATTCAACAGTAACATCCGATGAGATAATTTAGTTTCACAAATGTATCGATACCAATGCTAACATAGGGGTCGATCACAACAATTAATACAAGGGGTAATTGATCAAATTAAAAGTTTAGGGGTGTAATTGTAACATTCTACGAAGTTCAAGGAGTGATTGATCAGATTAATGTTAGCTTTATGAGCTTCAATCATACCATATATTTTGATGATAACAAACGTTTATTTACTGACGATTTTAGTGTTTTAAAGTGACCATGACATAGAGCTTGAAGAGACGATTCCAACACAATTTTGAATCACTTAAATAAGATATTAAACGAATAAAGTGTAGCCAACAAAATATTTGAAAAATAAATCCTATGTGGTGATGATGTGATACACGTGGACCAATCACGAGATGAAGAGAGAAAACATACAAGGAAAAATAATCAAATAAGTTTGAACTGCTCAAATTATGACACAGTATTTCTTAAAATGAGTTTTTTAAAAAATGATTATTTTTACAAATGGTTAATTTGAATATTTTAAAAATAACTGAAGCATGGATGGATGGAAATTTAAAAGAAATTTATTTTTCTTTTACCTTAAATTCAAATTGGAATTTTCCCAAAAATTTACCTTTTAATCTCCACCCTTCATCATTTTTGGCCTAAATCTAATGGCTATTTTAAATCCTTCAATTTTATAATTTAGCCCAATTTCATCTTCCTCACCTCTCTCAAGTAATTTTCTAGCAAGCTTTTCTCATCTCCTTTGCTTCAAAAAAAAGTGCCTAAAAATCTCAAATCTCTCACAATTAATGGATTTTTATTATTTTATTTTGTGAGAAAAATTGTAGATTGCTTTCTATTGGTCAAATTTGTGTAACTCTTGTGAGAGTTTTTCTTTTTGTAGGAATTAAATTTTATCAGTTTTCAATATTTCATTTCTTTTTGGAAACTTTTGCAAATTTGTTTTTGGTTGATGGTTGAAATCAATTTGAATTCATGATTGTAATTGTTGTGTGAAATCAAGTGTGTTGAAGTACTTTATCTATTTTTTATTTAATTATTAAATGTCTTGATGACTAAATTGTGAAAAATGGATAGATCTCATTGTTATGGATTAGTCATTGGATAATGCTTGAATTTCATTTAATTTTTTCAATTAATTTTTGAAATAACTTGTTGATCAAAATGTTATGTATATTTTAAAAAGCTTGATGAGTTCAAATGTTTATTCTTAAATTAAGGCTCACATATTTTTTGTGATAATTTATTTCAAAGTCTCCATGGGTGCGGTTGAATGTGATGGACCAATCACAAATAGTCACATCATTTCTTAAATTAATGACGAAATTACAAATGATCAAATTTGGGACTAATTAAAAGTTTGACCCATGTCCCAAATTGGAGTTGAAGATATAAGTCAACAAATTCTAATGATGTCACATGTTTTTTGTGTGACCATTGCATTGACTAAAACATTTTGGTACAATTTTATATTAATACTTGAGCTTTAAGTCCTATTAAGCCCAAAAATAGGTTTAATTTGGCTCAAAGGTCAACCAAGCCCAAGATCCAATTAATCGGGCCCAAGGGTTAGGTCCATGGGCCAACCAAACCCAAGTCTACAAAGCTCACATGAGAACTTTATAAATAGAAGAGTTCTCCTTCATTTGAAGGATTCAAAAATTTTACACTTCATAGAGTTTAAAGATTATTCTCCCAACAATTAGAAGGCGTGAAGCTGTAGACTAAAGTTCTTTGGAGAGACAAACATTCTTCCAAGACTTCAGCTTCTAGAAAATCCATATGTTACACTTACTCCAATCAAGTGTACGCATTCAACAAAGAGAATCAAATACTAGAGATCGAACCACATCCGCATAAACTCAAGTTCAACTCCACGAAACACGTTTCTTTGAAAACCTCTGTGAACAAATTGGCACCCTCCAACTATTAAAGCTAATGACAAGGGGAAAAAACTATGTTGCAGGAGAACCAACCGCAACAATTCACTTTTGTTGCCTCGTTGTAGTTCAACAACTGCAATATATGATCATGAAATCCATAACCGCTCAATATGGAGGACTGTCTCAAAATTCTTTTATGTATTCCAAATTGTACACTAAGAGAATCGATAAGCTGAGGATGTCTACTGGGTACCAACCACCAAAGTTCCAGCTATTTTATTGGGAGGGCAATCCAACGTAGCACATTGCCCACTTTGTTAAAACCCCAAAAAATGCAGGAACCAAAGGAAACTTACTAGTCAAGCAGTTCATCTGAACCCCACGTTTAATTGGTACACCGATCTAAAGTTTGAAGTGATTCACAGTTGGGAACCGTTAGAAAGAGAGTTCCTGAATGCTTTTGTAGGAATAGGTGTAATGTCAGCATGATTGAGCTAATGAGCGTCAAGCAGTGGAAGGAGTGTTCCTGAACGCTTTTGTATCTACTGAGGACTTCTTACATCCTGAAATGACAGGCACCAAAAAGACTGTGAAGAGACCACAAATAAGTCTATGGTCATTAATGTGACCCCACTGAAATTTCCCTCCATGGGAAAAGAAAGAAGATGTCGAAAAAAATTGATGGAGGAGATGAAAAGAAGACCGAGAAAAAAGATTGAAGAAAGTTTTGGAGAATTTCAAACAAAAAAAGTAATAAATTTGGATCCAATGAGATTTCATATAAATTTTCTTTTTATGATAAATTTAGATCCAAAATGTTTCTCGTGCAATCCTCTCATGGGCGTTCCATGGTGATGATTCTTGCAAAAAATAATAATGACTATGATGATAGTGTTGATAGATGTATAAACATACAGCGGAAGTTAATTGGATCATATTACACTCTAACATACTCAATTTTAAGGACAAACATGTACTATAAAAAGAGAAAAACTGAGAGTTAGAACTACAAATTTTGAAGTTTGAAATTCTCCCTTGATTCTTGATGGAATTGATCACGAACTACTTGTAGACCACTACAAGAGTCTTCTCTACTATTATTTGGCCTTAGATTGGATGGTGGGATCCAAATTCGTGGTAAAATTAAAGGGAAAAGAGAGTTGAGGTGTGTTCTTGGTAATGGAGTTTTTGGGAGAGTTTCAACTATAATTTAGCCAAAAACCAACTCTTTTCTCAGCCACAAAACTCTTGTTTTATAGAGAAAACACATGCAATAAGAGTTTAACCAAATTTTGACAACAAATTTGAAAAAACAAAGTGGAACTTGTGACTTCTTGTGGTGAACACACCAAGGGAGAAGAAGAGACAGTGGGAAATTTTAAAATTGATTTTCTCAAAATCAATTTTAATTAATTTATTTTTATTTTTAATTAAAATTGATCTAAAATAAAATTAATAATAATATTTATTTAATATCAAATATTAAAATAATATTATATTCACACTAATCTCAACTTATCCAAAAAACTGATTTCTTCGAATATAAATCCTTATTCATATTTTCAATATTTAAATCACATTTAGATATTTGTTTACTCTCCTTATTGTTTAATTCAAAAAATTAAACAACTAAACGTTTAGAGTATCGAGTACAAATAATATTTTCTCCCTAATTTGATTTTGAAGAATTCAAAACTTCCATCACATTTATCTAAGGTTTAATCCATTATGAGCTAGTAGAAGGGATCTCATGGAACTACAGATCATGAGTTTCAACTATCTGAGATTGACTGGTCAAACTCTTTAACCTAGTTAACCAACATTCGTTAACTAACAGGATGCTAAAGTCCGTAGCTGCACTTTTCTCACTGTATATATATATTTCTGTCCATTTAATATAACCATAATCAATAAGTCAACCTTTCACAGGTTGTTCGTAACTCCAGGTGGGTCAATTACTGTTTTATCCCGGGAGGCAACTAGGCGTTGAAATTTTTTGCTTTCTTTTGCTTTCTTTTGTTATTTTATTTCTTGATTGTTTGAGAGTTGAACATTTTGTTGAACAGATGTTTTTCCTTGTGAATTCGTGATGCATGCTTCGCCTCCATGCATGCCCATGATTAAGGAAGTTCTCTGTTTCCTTCCTTTTTTCTTTATCTCTGTGCTTGATTGTTCTCTTATACATTAGGGACAATGTATACTTTGAAAGTTGGGAGTGGTTGGGCTTCGCATGCGCACTCATTAATTTTGAAGTCTGGTTGATGATATGTAATTTATGGTTTGTGAACCGTTGAGTATTTGAGCTTGGGTTTTGTATGAATAGAATGAATTGAATTGTTTTCTAATCGCTCTGTTGTTTAGGCTTGATTCTATGAAAGTTGATGATGCACCTTTCTTGTACTTGCTTGCATGATTTTAGCATGAGAAAAACTTTTGAGATTTTTTAGGCCGTTTTAAAAAAAATTGGGAATCTCACGCATCTTTAAGTGCTTTGTTGAGTTGATTTGAGTCTTAGACACCTAGAAATGTATTATCTTGCTCGGATTTTTTGTTGTCACTCCGAAAGGCCTTAGGAATAGGATTAGGCTCTTCTAAACTTTAATTTAGTAATACATGCATGAGGATTCAAACCAACCAAGTTTCTTGCTATTTTCTATAAAAAAAATAAAAATAAAATAAAATAAAATAAAGAGAATATATATATATATATAATAAAAAATTTAGGAGAGGTTTACTCCACTTTCTTAGGGAAATGATTAACTTGGGGCGGCAATGACACCCGTAGTTTCCCTCTAAGCTAAAGTGTTCTAGAGAAACAAGTAGCTTAGGCACCTTTGAAGGAATTCGACCCGTAGTTGGATGTCTTTCACGTAACCCGTGTGGGCAAGTCAAAATAAAAGCAGCTTTTCTGGAAAAGGTTTTCTCTTTATTTGATTAGAATTTTTTTTTAATGATAGCAAGAATTGAGGTTGACTCTTCCTTGTTACGTGTTATTGCAACTTTGGGTCTAGAAAGTTTGGTTTTTAAGCTTTCCAGCCAGTATAGGGGAAAAAAGGGGCTTGATAAAACCTTTCCTGATATGCTTTGAATCAAAACAATGAAGCTTTGCGCTCACTCATGCATGACTTGGCTTGAAAAGTTTTTTTAATGAATCCCAAATTGATTATTTGTTGTCGGATTGTTTTAAGTCGTTGCAAGCATGTCTTGAAAACTGTTAAGACTTGAGATTCAAACCGCGTAACTTAGCGATAAGCATGATGCATGATTGTGTGTTTTTCTACCTTGCTCGGGACGATTAAGAAGTAAGTTGGGGGTGTTGATGGCGCCATAAAAGTGTCATTTTCCCTAGCGTAATTCAAGCTCGTTCCGTGATTTTATAAAGTATTCCCTATGTTTTATAGGATTTGAGCATAAAAGTGAATAACCAACTCATCAGGATCATTTCGGAGCTAAAACGCGTTTAAACGGAGTCCTGGATGCATCAACCAAATTTGGAGGCAAAATTACCAAAATGCCCTTGAGGACAGCGTTGTTGCGCTTGCTTTACGCTCCTTTTACGTTGTCCACCCAAGAGCTCAAGATTTTGCACGTCGTTCCCAGCGTCACTACGCTCTTCCACAACGTAACGTTACGCTGCGATTATTTAGACCAGAGTCGATATGCTCTTCCGCAGAGTAGCAACGCTCTTGACAAAAAGTTTATTTAAGGGCTCGAGATTTTAGGTTAAGGCACTCCAATTTTTTGCGGGCACCAGAGAAGAACTTTGAACTTTCTCATCTCTTTCTTCCCTCTTTCAACCTCAGCTGATATTATCTTGTATCCCCTCATCAAAACATTGAAAAATCATGAACATGATGAATGGCTAAGGTAATCTATACTTGGGGATAGGATTCTAGACTTTAAATTATCTTGAGGATTTTCTTATATTGCTTTGTTGCTGCTATGAACTCCTTGAATTTGAATGAATTTACCTTAAGGCATTTGTTAGAATTGACAACTCTAATTGAATGTTTTATTATTTGTTATGTTCGATTGTCGTTGGCATAAAACAATCAACTCATGTAACATGGTTAGAGCATAAATGTTTAATTAGGGGCTATCTTTATAATTTACATCCATTACTAATTAGTTCAAGAGGTTAATCGCACGATAGATTTAGGCTTTCTAATTTATCATTCGTCACAATTAGAAACCATAGGTACATAATGCGAATTTGGATCATTATCTAGTCCGCTATAGTTTGAAATAACGTTGAAGAGTTTAGTTCAAATTAAATTTTGATCTAATTTGATATATAGGGCATTTAGTGATAACCACCATTGAATGATTGTGCATTCTACAGCAAATGCAACGATGTCTAGTATCCAAGGATAGATAAATAAGTCGAATGTGTTCCTATCCCTGAGTATTTTGTTTGAATTGATTAAGAAACACCTCATCGCGTTACTTCACGTCCATTTCGAATCGCGTTTTGCCTGCATTTCTTTATTTTTTTTTTATTATTGCATGATCACCAACCCAAAACCCCCATCTTTTGTGACAATGAATTTAGTAATTGCACTAAACTATCCTTTGATTCCCTGTGAGACGACCCTTTCCACTAGCCTGCAAGCTCGTGAGAGTGGTTTATAAAAATTCATTTGTTTTAGGTCCCGATAGGCCTACTAACAAGTTACCTAGGTCATCTAATTGAAATAGTCAGTGTTAACAGTAAACGACGTTACAAAGTAATAGTGATTATTGCTTGGTCCGGTCTTATACAAACTCATTGCATAGAACATCCCCACTCGCATGTCTCCACATGAACAATTTAGCATCACATCGTTTGTATCAAATACAAAGTGAGTCGCATCCAATAGTGTCCCCATGATAAAGTACCCAACCTAATTCCTGTACTATAGACCGTTTTGACTATTTACTTGAACTTGATCCATTTTATGTCTCTACATATAGTCTAAGTACTCATACTATAGTCATGGGTTCTTAGTTTATTGGATTTAGGATTATAATTACAACAATTTACATATTCAATAACAACTTTATTGATAAACTTCAGTAATAACTTTATAGATAATAGAAAATGTTAAAAAGTTTACAAACCACGAGTTTTAGGACATAAAATCCAACAAATGTTGCGGTAAAGAACATGGCAAATGAGAACAATGTAATCAAACTCTCCCAATACAATTCTTTAACAAAAGACAATGTTGATGAAGATGAACATAGTTGTTCCAAAGAGAGATCAGCAAGGAGAGGAAGGAATGACTTAAAAAGATTGAAATTCAAAGGAGAGAGCCTCGGATCATGAATGCACTCTCCTTAAGTACATACTAAAAAATATGAGGAAGCTTCTGAAGCCAGTATAAATCTATCAAAATCGGCAATGCTACTTTCTCCAAATATTTGCCATGATCGAGGTCTTTTTCTTAGCAATATACTTGGAGTTCCAAGGTTGGAGAATCTTGGTCAATACATGTGTCTACCATCATTTCTCTCCCGCAGCAAAAGTAAAGATTTTAGATTCTTGGTGAATAGAATATGGAAGGTCATACAAGGTTGGAAGAGATCTTTCTTTTCAATCGGAGGTCGGGAAATTCTTATAAAAAGTGGTGAATAAGCCATTCCTACTTATGGGATGAGTATTTTTAAAATCCCCAAACAATTATGTGATGAAATCATCATAAACTTTTCAAGGTTTTGGTAGGGCTCTACAATAAGTAAAAGGAAAATTCATTAGATCAAATGGAAGGATCTTTGCCTTCCTAAAGCTTTGGGAGACCTAAAGCTCAGAGACTTAGAAGGATTTAAGCTAAACAAGTTTGGAAGTTGTGGTATAATCCTATTTCATTAGCAACAAAAGTGTTGAAGAGTCTGTATTTTGAAGATTGTTGTATTTTGGATGCCACAATTGGTCAGAATGCTTCATATTTTGGAGGACGAGATGAGATATAGAGTGGGTGATGGGAAATTGTTGGAACGGTTGCACCCAACAGACAAAATATGACAGCAATGGACAGCACGGACGGTAGTCGTCAGCAATGGAACCTGTAAAACAGAAACTCGTGAAATGCTAAGTCACAGAGCTCGCTCTCTTTAAGACGTTTCGCGGCTCTACCTAAGGTGCAAGCAGTTCAAAAATAAAATGTCAAGCTGTCGCAGGATAAAACAGCCTAGAAAAACACTCTGTCTCGATCGAAACTACATTGGTAATGATCGTAATAGCTACACCCTTCAGCTGCTCGGAAAACGTAAAAAAGGAAAAAAAATAATAAGGGAAAAGTCTATGCGAAAGAGGAGAAGAATGGAAAAAATGATTCAAGTTCTGTGTTTCAAATGATGAAAACGCTAGCCTTATAATAAAGGCCTCGAAGGCCAACAGAAGTGCGCACAAAGTGCATTTAGCCACAAAATGTGCACCGCGAGATGGGCAAACGGAAGAACAAGACCAACTAACCAAGGGCACAACGGTAATATTCAAATAATAAATATTTGATAAAATAATTATTTTATTTAAAAAATAATAAATAAAATTATTTTTACCTCACCACACCAGAAGGACAGCGACGGCGCACGTGAGGAGAAACCACCAAGCCCATATTTGCCTATCTCCTCACCCCCTCTAAAACATGGGTACCCCTTGGGGCACAAACCCAAAGTTGGAGGGGAGTAAATAAGAAGAGATCTCATTGTTAATCTAATCAATGTGGGATTCTCACCTCTCCCAAACTTCCTTCTTAAAAAAAAAAACGCAACTTCTATTTGCATCAATATTTTTCACCAACAATCCCCCACTTGAAAAATTTAAGAAAATAGGAAAAGATATTTTTTCATCGAGCAATATCAGTATGTATAACACTGTGCATAAACAAAGGTGTCTCACGACTTGAACCTTTACATAGTGAAGATGATTCAGAATTTACTAAAGTAACTCTTGGTTTTGAACTCTATCTCTAACAACATCTCACACACAACATTACTAGGGTGTAGTTTGAAAGTTCATGCTTTAAGGCCTTGCACGTGTGTCCCAGTTTAGTGAACGGTTTAGAGAATTTGTCTAAAATTCCATAGGAAGCGGCCCTCACATAGGTGAGTCTATCAGGGGTACTCTTGTAGCTAGGTACTTCACTTGACATCAAGTATAAATCTCATTAAAAACTAAGTTCAACTTTTCATATGCTTCAGGATATCATGTTAAGACTCTAGGTCATAGGAAGGGAACTTTGTGTTTGTTTTTGCATGATTCACTTCATATCACTTTTGATCAGTTATTACCCTTTGAACCTATTTCTTGGGATCTCCAGTCTACAAATTGAGATTTCCTCATAGATGATTATCTTTCTATAAGCATGAGTCTCATCCTTTCTGAGGTTTTGAAAACCTTCTCTCTAGCCAGTTCTTTCTTCAAAGGATATATCAATTTTTCATCAGTTTGTATATGATCCACCCTAACTGCACCAATAGTGAGGAGCTTTCTAATGGTACTGTGCTTCCGACGTATTTGTCGTTTCTTTTCGTTGTAATAACAGTTCTGAACTTTTGCGATTGCTACAGTACTATCGCAATGGATCAAGATGACTTAGAAATCTGCTATTAGAGATTCCCTTATGGGAAAAACTTTTGATAGTGTAATCCTAGGTTCTGGATTTTCTTTAAAAACCTCATAACCTTTTCTACAGCATTCCAATGCTCTATACTAGGTCTAGTGCAATCAGCAGCATATCTAAGACTGCCTATGATGCTCGCATACTCGGATTGATTAACATTGTCACTAGTGTTCTTGAACAACTTTATACTAGGATCATAAGGAGTACATGCTAGTTTACATTCAAAGTAATTGTATTTCCTAAGAATCTTTTCCATATAGTGAGATTGATCGAAAGAAATTCCCTTTTCAGACCTAGTAACTTTTATGCCTAAGATTACACTTGCTTCTCCTAAGTCTTTCATATCGAAATTTACACTCAACATGGATTTTAAGTCATTTATAACGTGCAAGTTCGACCCAAAGATTAAAAAATCATCTACATACAGGTATAAGATTGTGCAAAGGTTGTTTTCAACCTTATAGTAGATGCATTTGTCACTTTCATTAACCTTGAAACCTTTAGATAAGATTAGGTTATCAAATTTCTCAAGTCATTGCTTAGGAGCTTGTTTCAGGCCATAAAGAAATTTATCTAACTTACAAACATTGTTCTCTTGACCATGGACTACGAAACATTCAAGTTGTTCCACATAAATCTCTTCTTCAAGTTTACCGTTTAAGAAAGTGATCTTTACATCCATCTGAAAGCAAAATTGAGCGAAATTCAAATTTCATCCCAAATTTTATTCAAAGTTCAAGTCGAGTCGAGCTTTGGATAGAAGTTCAATTTTACTCTAAATTCAATTTTGGTTTAGGTAGACCATAAATTTCACTAAAATTCAAATCAAATTTTTATGTCAAGAAAGAAAAGCAAGACTTTGACCCCAAATTCATGTTTTGTTAAGTTTGCATAAAAAAATGTGTCAAATACATAAAATTCAAATTAAACTTATGTACCAAAATTCATAATTTGATTAAATCGACACATTAAATAGAGTTAAAATCAAGAACAAATCACTTGTATTTTGACGACTTTATCTTTTTCGAGATTCACTCACCTATACATATGCATAAATCTCGGAAAGGGGCATTATTTTTTTAATGTAAAATTCTGGATCAATCACAAATTGTCATGTTATTTCTCAAATTAATGACAAAATTACAAATGATCAAATTTGGAACTAATTAAAGGTTGACACATGTCTCAAATGAAGTTGAAGACATAAGTTTGCAAATCCCGATAATGTCATGTATTTTTGTTGTGACTTTGAATAAAATACTTTTGTCCAATTTGGTATTAATATTTGGGTCAAAGTCCAATTGAGCCAGAAAATAGTATTAATTTGGCCCAAAGGTCTAAGTTCAAGATTTAATTAATTAAGCCCAAGGGTCAGGTTCATGGGCCAACCATGCCCAAACCCACAAAACTCACATGAAAACTCTATAAATAGAAGAGTTCTCCTTCATTTGAAGAGTTAAAAATTTTTACACTCCATAGAGTTTTAGAGAGTATTCTCCAACAATCAAAGACTCGACTTCAGCTTCAAGAACATCCACGTGTTACATTTCCTCAAAATCAAATGTACATATTCAACGAAGAGATCAAAGGATTAAATACTATAGATCGAATCACATCCGCATAAATTAATATAAACTCAAGTTCAATTCCATAACACACGTTTCTCCAGTAACCTCATGCGAATAGGTGGGTTTGGTGCGCAAAGTTGGGTTGAGTTGAGTTTGTAATAATTATTTGTGTTTGGGGTGCAAAGTTGAGATAAGTTGTTATAATTATTTGTATTTTAGATGTAGAGTTGAGTTAGAAATTGTGTCTAGCACAAATTACAATTTCATTTGGAAATATAACAAACTGGCCTTTTTCCACCTGATCATTTTTGAAATTCCAAAATGCCCTCCATAATCCCTAAATATGGTGTAATTAAATATGATTGATTATAGATTTGCTAATAAACAGAATTTGACCCGTTAATTTGAATCTTGAATTTTGATCGAATCTTTATTTTCAAATTTGAATTTATCTAATTATTTCATTTTATCAACATATTTTTTTTGTATTTTAGGTTTCATTTTTAAATATCAAATAATCTCAAATTTTTAATTTTTTTTTCTTCTTTTAACGTATTTTTTCTTTTTCTTTTAATATTTTATATCACTTTTTTCCTGCTTTTTTGTATATCTATAATTTTTTCATATCTATAATGGTTTGAACTCTTTAAATATTTATTTTAATTAACATCTATATTTTTGTTATTTTTTCTAATCAATTTCAAAAATGCATCCATAACCTTCCTATTTTTAGTTTGTTTGATTCGATTCTAATATTTGTTGTTTTTCCAATCATTTTTAAATAAGCATTCACAACCTTTTTTTTTTTTGTTTCATTTGAATTTTTTTCATCTTGCTACGCTTTTCAAGGGTTTTTTTTATGGTAAGTGGGATAATAAAGCTCGATTGAAGAAGAATTTATTTGAGAATGGAGATATATGGGTTGATCGAGGATCCTAACTTCAGGTTTGATTTCCTTCTTCCCGACCTTATAAATGTTGTCAGTGCTAATACCGCCATGGATTGCCCATAGGTTCAAAATTTTATTCAAAATACCCATAACCCACTATTTTATTTAAATTTTATTATGTCGCATCCATGGATTGTATAATTGTATCTCTTTAAGTTTGTTTATGATCTCAATGCTTTAGATTTCTAAAAGAAAAATTACACTATAATTAATTTCTTTTATGATCAAAATCGTCAAATATTTTTGGTGTTATTAGGTCACTCTTTATTTTGAAATGTTTAGACATTTGTTTGGAGGTTGAATTATATCTTACTTTCTTTAAATAAAATCTATTTTAAATACCAATAAAATTTAGGTGATTATGATTTTAAAAAATATAAATTTCTGAAATAAATTAATTGTAGATACTATTTGGGATATTTTGGTAATCTAATAATTAATAATTTATTAAATCCAAATTTGTTTGGCTATTTTTCATAACCTAAAAAGCTTTCAAAAATGTTATTTCTCTTCTTGGCCATTAAAAAAAAAAAAAAAAAAAAAAAAAAAAAAAAAAAAAAATCCTCCTCCTCTCGTAATCTTCTTTATCAATTTAGTTATTTTCTCACAAATAGCCTTGTGTCAGTAAACTTAATGGAAAAAATACATATTTAGTCCTTAGTTTACATATTTAGTCCTTAGTTTTTATTTGGTCTTTAGGCTTCAAAAGGTACCGTTTGAGTTCTTAAGTTTTTAGTTTGATTTTAATTTAGAACATGTTTGGGAGTGATTTTAAAATTGTCAAATTTACTTTTGTCATTTTTTAAATCACTAAAAAACACTCTTAATCACTCAAAATTAATTTAGTTTTCAATTTTATACTTTTAAATGCAATTTTCAATCATCGAAATTAGTTTTGAAGGATTAAAAACATATTTTATAGTGATTTTGAAAATGACAAAAGTGATTGTATCCATTTTAAAATCACACCAAACATGCCCTTAATCTTAGATTTCAAAATATCACAATTTTATCCTTAAAGTTTGAATATTGCTTCAATTTGATCTCTAGGTTTTAAATTTACACTTTTTAACAACGATTTCTAAATACTCACTTTCAATTGTTAATCTTCATGTTTTTTAATTAGTTTAAAATAAAGGAATTATAATCAAATAAATGTAACTATTTTTTCCACTACAATTAGAATTAATTTTATGAAAATTTTCACAAATAGAAAAAATGTCAAACTATTTACAGAAAATAGCAAAAAAATCACTGATAGACATTGATAGACTTCTATCAGCATCTATCACAACTATCTAAAAATTTTTATATTTTGTGTAAATAATTTTCCTCATTTTTCTATTTTTAAAAATTTCCCTTAATTTTAAAATTTCACTCCATAATAATTTAAGATTAACTAAGGGACAATTGCAAAAATGTCAAATTGATTTGTTAAATTAGGATCATATACAATGTTTTATAATTTTGCAAAAAAGGCAAAATCTTTAAACTCAGCACAATTGAAATGCTCCGATGACCAAAATGCCCCTCACATTTAAAAATGTGTGACTGTATCTGATTGCCCACTAATTACTATATAATTGCTATCTGATTTGCCACTACCAATGATACCAATTCTTATATGATTGTTATCTTATTATTGTTTGATTGTTATCTTATTATTGTTTGATTGTTATTAATTGTTAATGATACTTATTGTTGTTTGATTGTTATTTGATATTGATTGTAATATGATTGTCAATGATACCATTGTTGTCTGATTGTTCTCTAATTACTATATGGTATTGATTGTCAATGATATCGATTGTTATGTGATTGTTATCTGATTATTATCTGATACTAATTGTCAATGATACTGACAGTTGTCTAGATACAAATTATTTACATGTTTTTCTATTATGATCAACATGCTTACAATGGCTACAATTTGTGTGCTTTGTCAATTCACAAATTGAAGGAATCCTTTGCTTTTTAGCTTTTTGCTTGACAAGGGTTGTTCACCTCTAAAATACAAGTAGTAAAAAATCAAACATCAATCACATGGCAATTAAATATAAATAACAAAGTACTTAATATCTAATGAAAATCATATGAGAATCAGATAGCAGTGAAATATCAATCACGTGGCAATCAAATAGAAATCACAAAGTACTTGATATCTATGAAAATCACATGGTAATCAATGACAATCAGATATCAATCAGATGACAATCACTTGTTAATCAAATAGAAATCATAAAGTACTTAATATCTAATGAAGATCACATGACAATCAGATATCAATGATATGACAATCACATGACAATCAAATAGATGTCAGACAGAAATCAGATATCAATGATATAGTCATATTTGATTCTCTATGCTTAAACAATTCATCCGCACTTCTAATTTTCACATCTTGTATAACATATCTAACTAGCATTTTGCAAGCTACAACAAATTTTTGTGGGTTATCCTTAATGATCAATGGGTTTGACATCATAGCCTGGTAAATGAAATTAATTGCTAACCATCCTCTCTAAAGAATGTGTAAAATATTGGGAGAAAAAAATACAAGAGAAGAATGTAAAGGAAAAGAAACACATTCATACAACAAGTCAGATATTCCTATGGGAGCATAAAGGAGTCTTTTTCACGAAATCGGAGAAGATCTTGACAAAATCGAAACCAGTAAAATTGTGAGTGCAATCATGAATGAGAAAAGTGAGGACGAAATTCAAGCAAAAAAATCAAATACAAACCGTGGCTTCAAGAATTTTGAAACCGTGTGTTCAACTAAGGAAATCAAAACAAGATTTCTAAAAAAAATCTGCACGATCGTGTGCATCAAAAGAAATTTGTATTTCAAATCTTAGAGAAATCGTGAATATTGGAGAAGATCGAAGAATTTTAGGTTGTTGCAAAAACATGGAGAATATTAAGGAAAAAAACAGCGTAAAAGAAAGAGAATATCAAATTTACTAATTTTCTATTTTTTTTTTAAGAGATGAAGGTAGTTTTGAAATATTATTTTCACATAAAAAATCAAATAATGTAATTTTTTAACAATCTATATTATATTCAACATATTTTGCTATATTTGTAATATTTTAAAAGTTGATGATATGGATGTTAATATATAATCAAAATTTGATACCCAATGCAATTTTTCATTAATTAATAGATGTAAACGCCAAATTTAAAAGTGAGGATTTAGTGAAAAATTGATGCCTTTTTAAAAATTGAAATCATGAATACGTCCCTTAAAGATGATGCCTTTTTAGTAGAAGCATCATTGTTAGATAGATGAAAATACCTCACAAGCTACTGACTATAGATCTGCATGAGTCATAGCATTAGGATTTTGCATGGTTCATGCCCTGATAACCCAGATCTTGAAATATGAACTATATCAGACCATGTCAAGCAACACTATAAAAATGCCATGCAGTTGAAGAAGATAACTTGTTCTGCTGCCCTTGTTTGTCGCTAAAAAAATCTCAAGGAAGAATTCCCTTAAAAATAATAAAAACTCAACCTTCAATCAATCAATCTCAAGGAAGAATTCCCTTTAAAAAACTCAAACACTATGTTTTGTCGTCAACAAATTGATTCATTCATTATATGTAGAGAAACTGCATTTCATCAAGTGTAAAATAGAAGTCTTCAAAATAGCATCAAGTAGATGCTTGGGCTTGGCCATTAAGAACCAACAACTAGTTGAGATAAATGCTCTACTCAGCAGGCATCTGCAATCTGTCTATTAACAATGCAAATGTGTCGTTACCTATCCGAGTAATCAGTCAAAATCAACAACAAATCTAGCAAAGAAGGCCTGCTGAATCGTGTAACCAGCTCGCTTAAAACAACAAACTCAACCCCGCCAACCAGAAACTGTTTTTGAGACAAAGCTGATAGAATTTGAGGCTGTTTCTAACCTGCAATGCGAATGCAACGACATGAACGTGTATTAAATCCTTAAAGCACACAGAGTAATCAACAATTTTTGGATTAGAGATAGAGAGAGAGAGAGCACTTGGATATTTCTTCAACAGTCTTCATCACTTCAGAAGAACTAGTCTCTAGCACTTGGCCACCAGAGATGATTTCATCCAAAATCGTATGCATCTACATGAAATTTTTTATTCTTATTGGATTCTAGTTTAAATGTTTTGAAGAATGAATTGACAATCATATACTACATCCAACCAAACAATAGTTATTTCATCAACAGAGTGCACCTTGGGTTTTGCTCGTCTTCTAGCCTCTACGTGGTGTTCATTCAAGTCTTTTGCTAATTATTTTTCAAATACTTTTATTTTCTCCGTTTAAGTTTTGTATTGTCTTTGTCTCTATTGTCCTCTTAATTCCCTTTGTTTTTGTTTTTTGATATCATGTATTTTTTAGCATTAGTCTCTTTTCATTTTCATTGAGTTGACTCCTTATATCTAAAGCTCATAATCTTTTTTTTTTTAATAAAAAACAATTTTATTGATGAATGAAATATCCAAATAGATACAAAAGGGGCTCATATTGGGGTTACAAAATGATTTTCCAATTTGATATAAGGAAATTTAAGCTGAAAGTATTGAAGGGTTTAATATTTTTACACTAGAAAAAAGTAAATAATGATGAATTGAGAACTTTTACAGGCGATCTTTCCTTTTCTTTAATAATTCTTGAGTTCCTCTCATCCTAAATTTTCCAAACTATAGCTCGAACTATGCTAGCCCATCCCTTTTGTTGCCTTAAAAGGGTGATCATGGAACATCATTCTGATCCATGATATAGTGTCCGATGGGGCAGCTATTTGCCACCCAAACAGTCTCTTTGCATTTTGTCCATAAAAAGTATTGTTTCTTAAAAAAATAAAAAAAATAAAAAATAAAAAAATAAAAAAATAAATGCACTTGGTAAATGAAAAGTATTGTTTCATTTTCAAAAACAATCTTGAGATAGAAACAAAAAAGATCACTTGTTCCAGACTCTGGTATCGTGTGTGCGCGCATGTGTACATTTATGTGTCGTTCAAGAGAGAGAGCTGACCTTGCTGTAGTTGAACACTAAGTCAAGCTCACATACATTTTTGAAGCACTTGTCCAATGTTTCTACAAAAACTGACAAAGTAGGGCCTAATCATGCCATCAATCAAGGGAATAATACAAGACAACAAAACTAATCAGATCATTGCACTACATCCCTAAAAGTATATAGCAACAAACTTATGAAGATCTAACATTCAAATAAGAAGTTTTGATGATTCAACTTCTACTTGGTTCAATTCTCTTTGAGTTATGTTATGCAACTATTCAGGTCTTTTTAGTAAGAGAATTTTAAGGCCACACGTTTCATCATTCCTCGCACTTCTGGTTATTGTACTAAAGAATGCCAAAACATAACCAGATACCATCTGGTTTAAAACTTGAGGTACCAAGGGGTACTAAAGTCCTCGTAGATGCCTTGTAAGCATGTAAATAATATTTGCGTAAAAAATATTCGTTAGAACTCAATGACACTGTTGTACAACCCATAGAACAGATCTTCTTCAAGTCAGGTCGTTCATAAAAAATACTATAGTGATCACTAATCCGTCACATATAATATTGAAAGTACCTTGTATCAGGTCAAGCATGGCAAGCTCATTCTCAGAACTGTTAAAGACAAGCACGAAATAAAGGGTGGCAAAGTGTTTGTATACAAGACGAGAGTCCTGCAGCAGAAAGAAAAGGTTAATCCCCAAGGTTCATTACTCATTAGCATTAGCTAGCCCAACTAATCAGCTAGGCTAGGCCACTCTATAATTGCACTCAACTGGTTGAACAATGCCAAGTTGCCAACCAACATTCATTTTTGTCAAATTTCTAGCTTCTCAAAGAATTATCAATTCAAGTACATGCTAAACACGGTACTAAAGGAAATTGTTGGACAAGGAAATCTTACCAGACCGAAGATGGACTCAGCCTCCACGAAATTGCTGACGTTCTCAGCTCGACTGCAAAGTACTGTACCAAAACAGGAATCAAAAGAAATCAAAATAGAAATACAGGTTAAAGAAACCATAGTTGCAATATTGGAAATACCACTGATCCTTATAGTAATTTGCAAAAATCTAATTAAAAATATAGAATTGCCAACCCCCATAGACGCTGCGAATGAGCTCCTGCTGCTTCTCTACAGGCTGAATTCAAGAATTCATCATCAGACAGATCATTTGATAGAAATGCTGCAAATAGTACAAAAAAAAAAAAAAAAAAAAAAAAAAAAAAAAAAAAAAAAAAAAAAAAAAACTTAACATAAATCCCAGAAAGGAACCTGAAAATCGTAGAACTTAGCAAACCGAGGCTTGCCCTGAGTATTCATCACTATCACCGCTCGTATCATGGTGGTACGAACCCCGATCACTCGAGTTGATTGCAGCGTTCAATCGCACAATTTTTACCGTCTGGATCTAAGAATTTTTCATGTCGAAGCCTGTACCTTTCAATACAACTATTATAAAACAATAATGCATAAAAAATAACAATTAGAAATTGTAACAACTTACATAGTTCAGCAGAAACAATCCCTTACAAATGATTTTTGAGGTAAACTATCAAATCCTACAAAAATCTATGTCTTGTGCGAGAACTTCAAACTTTACTACTCTCGAAACTATCATTTGAAAACATTTTAGAAAAGCATAAATGAGTACAGTACTCAATAAGCAATTTGCATATCAAATTTTGAAATCCATTTTTCTTTCAAAACAACTAAACATACAAACTCTTGCAAAATTTTCAGTTAAAACTTTGTTACAAATGGTGCTTTCAAAACCAAAATCTTTTTATCAATTAAGCTTTTAAAACCAAACATTTCAAACTAAAACTTCCAAGTAAGCTTTCACAACTTCCGAAAAATCTTCAATAAAACAAAAGTTTCAATACTTCTAGTAAAACAACACTTTCAAATGGATTTTGAATAGAACTTTCCATCAATCGATACTTTTCATAAAACAGAACTTTCAACTTTCAATCGAACAGAACTTTCATTTATCATAGTGAGAAAGATGCATAATTAGAGTAGCCAAGACATATGTGGTTACCCAACAGTAACACCAATCAACCATTCATTCAATCCAATATGTCGATTAGAGAACATTCAATGCAACGACCTTACTTTACAACTATATTCTTGAGTTCTAAGGAACATTCAATGCAATTACTATGTGGGGCCATACAAGTGCAACGCACACCTAAATCTTCATTCCAAAAGAATGCCAAACCATTATAAGGTGTCTTCCCACAAATAAATTTAAAAAATTTACTGTCTGGCTACTGCATAATAAGCAAACAATCCCCCCCCCCCCCCAAAAAAAAGAAAAAAGTTCAAAATTCTTTCAAAGACATTCAAAACAAAACACATAGTTTCAAGTATAATTTTTCATAAAAACACATCAAATCAGTAAATACAAACTTTATAATACTTTTTCAAAAGTAACAAAACCAAAACAGATTTATTTCAATTTGAAATCGATCAAAACACTTCAATACAAACAATTTCATTCAATTTCAAATCATACAAAGATACTTTCAGACATTTGTGAAAAGTAATTACCTCGATCAAAAACCTACAGAAATTAATCCAAAATAGAATCCATAACAAACATCATTAATACAAGGCTAAAGAATAAAGACATTGTTTATAGTCCGAAACCTTAATCCAAACGGAGAGAGTGTTCATGAGAGATATTTTTACCAAAAATCAACAGACCTTAATCGACCATTCTGCATTAGTCCAATGCTAGTTCTACATATTAAAGACTGATATTAGATAATTTAATCGAGTCGGAAAGGGTTCAAAACACGTTAATACCTCGTGAACCTAACCAATAAGGCTTCGATCTTCACCGGTGTCTGTCCGAAAGTTTCTAAACTTGTAGATCTGAACTTTACACGTAGTGGGTAATCCGATTTAATGAAAATCGGAGTGTGGATAACCACCGAAAACTTACTCCAATGTCAACATCACCGCTAGTTCATAGGTCTTTGATCGCGCCACCGTTGAGAACCACACCGCCGTGGCACGCAAGGTCATCTACAACAGAAGTTGAATGTCGTGCTCACGGAGTCGCCGGTAACCGCTGCTGGTGTAGCATTCGCACGTGCCGCCAGACATCGTTGCAGAAGTAGACGCGCGTCCAAGAGTTCACCCACGAAGAGTACACAGTCACTTGGATTGGATTTCGTGGGTAACGCCGGAACCGTCCAACCACCGCTGATTCGTGGGTCTTTGCAGTCTGGTCACCGCCGGGGAAAAACTAAGCAGAGAGAGGGGAGGGGGTCGACGCCGTGAGGATGAGGCAAAGAGAAAATGACACTGGAGTTTGGGATTATTTGATAGATTAAACTTATGGAGAAATTGGGTCCGGCGGTTTGATTACAAAAAATGGGGGAGAGATGAAAAATTGCTTGCTTTTTTAAAAGGAAAATTTTCACAAATAAAAAAAATGTCAAACCATTTACATAAAATAGCAAAAAAACAATACGGATAGATATGGATAAACTTTTATCAGGTGATAGACGTCTATCATTTCTATTACGGATAGATCCTGATAGATTTCTATCAGTGTCTATCACAACTATTTAAAAATTTTGTTATTTTGTGTAAATAGTTTACCTCCCCTTTTTAAAACAAGTTTTTTTTTACCTTCTAAAGTCAAGTTGAGGTGAAATTACTAAAATGAACTCATCCATGCGAAAAAGTCTGGCTCTCGCTTCCTTTCATCATTTACTCTCTCTTCGTCAGATCACGTCCTCTCTCTCTCTTTCTCACTTTGGTCCCGCAGCATTGGTCAGAGCTGCAGGGTCTCAAGAGAAGCTTTTGCTCTCTTTTGTTCTCTCGTACATCGTAGGTCGAAGCTACAAGGCGAAGCTGGTCCTGTATCATTGATCAGAGCCAGGGTCGTGGAGAAGGAGAGCTTCGTCGGAGAAGAACAAAATCATATCGGAGCCGTAGAATTTCGCATGAGAAGAAGAAGAAAATCGTGCCAAGAAGGAAAGAGGATAAAAGAAAGGGCAAATTTGTAACTTTCCTTGTTCGTTACATTAACAAACTGTCATTTGACATTTTTTAAAAAACGGGGTCATTTGTCATTTTTTGCCTTTAAAATAGGTTGGTTGTGCAATTAAATCTAGGAAAATTTTAAATAATGTCCAATTTCATAATTAGCACTTTTTTGTTTGTAATTCCTTATAATAGTTTTCTAAGTCTTTCCTGGTCGTGATCGATCTTGAGATTCAAATTAAAATTTAAATCTTTTCTACTCACATCCAAACCATCAATTTTTTTAGATCTTTGGTCAAAACAAAAATCGAGATTGGCCAAGAGAATCAATATTACATGTTGAAATTGCATCATTCTTCTTGGTTGTTTATGAATAGAGAAATTGCATCATTCCCTACCCATAACCCAATTGCATCAATATTATATATGCACTGGTGCTATTAGATTGCTTTGTTTCTATCTGCTTCAATTCTTGATCCGAATAATTACAAATTTTTTGAAAAATTGAAGATTGCATTGAGGTTGTTGAAGCTGTCGAGATATTGAAGTTTTGGAAATTTAGAATCTCTAATTGGAATGGTAGGTGTACTAAATTGGATTATGAATATGGGATTTGAAGAATATTAAAAAGATTACGTAACATTTGGAAAAGATTACATATATTCCCAACCGAGATTCCACCAAGAAAGCAAAATAAAATCACAAAAAAAAAAATATTACATTTTTATTCGAATCTTAGGATCTAGAAAAACTATTATAACGAATTGCTAAAAAGGGTGCTAATTTTGAAAGATTAAAAACCTTTTGGGATTATTTCTAACCATTTCCCAAAAAAGAAGAAATTGATAGGAAAATTATTATAAATAGAAAAAATATCAAACTATTTACAAATATAGAAAAATCTCACTTAAACCGCGATAGACTTCTAAAAGTCTATGCGATAGACCAAGATAGACTTGCAGCCTATCGTTCAAGCGACCAAAGACTGCAAGTTCAAGCTATCAAAGTCTATCGCATAGACAGTGAAATTTTTCTATATTGTAAATAGTTTTGCTCATTTTTCTAAAAAAAACATTTAATGTGAGTGAAAAAAATTGAACCAAACCGGCAAATCGAATCGAATTGGTTCAAACTGGTTCAGTTGGATTAAGGTTTCTGTTTAAGTTCAACCAAAACCAAACCAAACCAAATCGATATGATTTGGTTTGGTTCGTCGGTTCGATCAACCCACCTTAAATGCTATTAGGGTTCCACAACTCTTCTATCAATTTCATTCGCATAATCGCATCTCTCCCTCAAGTCGTCGTTTTCTGCATTCACGCTTTTCTCTCTCAGTTGTCGTTGGTCGTCGGTTTCTCCTCACCATCGTCTGCTCCGTCTTTGTCGCAGGTCGCATTCGCTGTTGAAGTTGAGTTTCATGTTCGATGTTCATCGTTAAAGGTTTCGTGTTCACTGTTCGTCATTGAAGTTAGGTTTCGTTGGATCTCAATCGCCCGTCTTCTTCTTTCTCTGAGCTATTGAATGCTTATTGTGGCTATTTTTTCCATTTGTGACTGTGGATTTTGGTTGTTTGGATTATTTTAGACCTTTCAACTCCAGCTCTCTCTCTCTTCTCTGTGTTCTCTCCATCTTCTTCTTTCTTTATGCTTTTTGGTGTTTTTTTTATTTAATTTTTCCAAAATGCACAAATGAAGAGGTGGATTTGGGTTAAAATGGGGAAGCTAAGAGGAAATGAGAATAAAATTGGAGAAAATAAAAAAACAACAAAGGCATAAAAGTGAAATAAAAATGGAAATAGAAGGACAATAGGTTAGATTCAATAAGAAGATGAACAGAGGGAAGAGAAGAGGGCTAGGGTTTCAAGATTTTTTTAATATATAAATGGGATTTTTAAAAAATGGAAACATAACATATTGAGAATTTTATTGTTTCTTTACAACTCATTTTCTACAATTTAATAATAATAATAATAATAATTCTCTAACTTAGTAAATTCCCTTAGAAATTGTGAGTTGGGTTGGGAAAAAAATTAAATTAATAATCGGACTCGACCCAATCCTGATCATAATCGGGTTTGGTTGGGGAAAATCGAAGGAAAATTTCATAAAATGATCCAATCTTATAAAACTTTTCCACCAATGACCTATTAATAAAAACTTTATTGACATTGACCCTTTTGCCATGTGAATTACCATTTTTACCCCTAAAATTTAAGAACAATGCAACGCACTCCCCCAACTCAGATAACGTCTCTTACTATTCCAAATACTAAGGGATCGTTTGGTTTACTTCGCTCATTTACTATATGCTCAGCACTCAGTTCTCTCTCAAGTCATCCCTTTCGTAGTCGACCTCACCTTCGAACGTTTCTGAGTTGCTCGTCGATCGTCTCTTCCATTCACGTTTCTGAGCTGCTCGTCGATTGTCTCTTCCATTCTTCTTCAAGAGGTAGGTTCTATTGAACGATCGCTTATTTATCGCACATCGTCCTTTTGATGTTCTATTAAACGATCGCTTATTTTGTACAGTTTATCGCACATCGTCCTTTTGATGTTCTTGTTATTCGCCTACCTTTTGTTGAATGATCGTGTGTATAGAGTGTAATGGTTTATCGCATAGTGTTTGATACTCGATCTCTGGGTTTTTAATACTCGATCTCATAGAATGTAATACACGATCGTCTACGATTTTGATACACGATCGCTTAGTTTTTAATAAACGATCGCATAGTATTAAATAAACGATCGCTTAGTATTTAATAAACGATCGCTTAGTTTAGTATGCACGATTGCTTAGCTTTTCATACATGATTGCTTAGTATAGTATGCATGATCGCTTAGTTTAGGATACACGATTGCTTAGATCTTCTAATTATTTATCTCTGATTTAATGTGTCTGTTTTGTAGAGTTGAGATGGCGCATTCAGTACCAGCTGAAAAGTATTTCCCTGCTACTATATCTTGCTTGGTGCACATTGGCAATGCAAATGAATTGATCAAGAAGAAGCTTACTGAATCACAATTGGGCATATTTAGGAAAACATGTTTTGGACCACTACTCGACGTGAATATTGTCTTCAATGGACAACTCATCCATCATTTTCTGCTAATGGAGGTCACTGATGACAATCCAGACGTTGTAAGCTTCAACATATTGGGGAAGAAGGTCACATTTACACAAGATGACTTCAATTTGATTACTAGGTTGTGGCCTACCGAGCAAAGAGTTGAAAGGGACACCAACAGTGACAGGCTACGCGAAATCATCCTTGGACCAAAGGTAGATAATAAACCAATTATCTGCAAGGATGTGGAGAATGCATTTGTAAAGGTCAGATTCGCCAATGACAAAGATGCAGTGAAGGTTGCACTGGCCTTGTACATAGAGATTGTGTTGTGGGAAAAGACAAGAAAACACAGTTCGATTTAAGGACACTTGGGATAGTTGACGACACAGAAGTCTTCGTCCACTATGATTGGTCCTCAATTATATACAGATGATTGTTGGATAGTCTGCAGACCATCTTGCGTGGGAAGAAGGAGACTCATGAGTTAAAGAGACAATCAAATCCCAAACATGTAACCTATTACTGTGTAAAGGGATTTACACATGCATTCCAAGTACTTACTTTTTCAATTTAGTTTATCCAAACTGATATGTCTTGTTTTATAGATACTAATTGTATGTTTACATAATGTAGGTATGGGCGTACGAGGTACTGTCATCCTCAAACAAGTTCATAGCCACTAAAAGTAACAAGAATGCAATCCCACATATTCTGAGGTGGACATGTTCTCAAGCTCCATCATGGAAGACGTTTGAGCAAAATGTCTTCCAACCCAAAAAGTAAGAATACTCATCAATCTATCTCATTTTAGCTTAAAATGTGCGATCGTGTAGTCTAATATATACGATCGTTTAGTTTAAAATACAAGGTCGCTCAGTTTCAACTACACGATTGCTTATTATTTAACTTAACGATCGTGTAACGTAAACTATACGGTCGTGTAGCTTAAACTATACGATCGTATAGTTTAAATTACACGATTACTTAGCATACACTACACGACCGATTAGTTTAAAATATACGATTGCTTAACTTAAACTACACATGTTTGACATGTTGTCATATTTTATGCATATCAGACGATCGTTGTGTCAAGACTTTCACCCACACCACTTGAGATTACATACAAAGAAGATCGCACTGCTGGGATTGATTTCATCCAAGTTAATGATGAACGAACAAACCATACTGAGGATGAGGATGTCCCATCAGGTGGTGATGGTGAGGTTGGAGCTGACCATCAACAAACAAATGGGGGGCAGCATGATGAATTGTTTAATCAGCAGTATGAGGCCCCTGAAAATAATTCGCTGATTACTAAGGAGTTGAATGTAGTGGAGCAACGTGTCGTAGAGCCAACCACACGTAGTGAAATATATGCCAAGTCTTTCGAGAAGCACACTAAACCCTCAAGAACTTCCCACGAACAATCCAAGTCCTCAAAGTGGCACAAGCACACTCACACCTACAGACGTGTGAGAGAAGAAATATCAGCAGTTCGTAAGGACTTGGCGAACCTGACCACAATTGTTCATCAAATGGGTGATGCGTGGAACCAGCAGCACGAATGCATCACCCAAGAATTGAATGGAATAAATATGCTAATTCAGCATTAAAACAAGATAAGTATCACGATACATTAAGTAAGCGATCGTGTAGTATGTAGTAACCAATCATGTAGGTACTAATTAAGCGATAGTTGGATCTTCTATAAATGATCGCTTAACATATATACACGATCGTTTAGTACATAGTACACAATCGTGTAGTATATGATATACGATTGTCTATGAAATTCTATACGATCGCTTACCAAATCTACACGATCACTCAGTCTTTATACAATACCGCTTATTAAAAATGCACTAACTTATTTTTATATTATCTATAGGATGTCAATGACCAGCAAGATAACCCCCGTGATGACACATATGATGATGATATCTACAATAATAATTGGGGGTTTGATGGTTAACCCACACCAGCGGCCGACCACGTGAAATTTGATGTGGGAGCCGTGGCGAAGAAGTGGACCAAGATATCCATCAAGGAGACTTGATGGACATATGCGTAGCTGAAGATCAACAATTGTCAACGATTGGCAATGTGGACTCTATGACGGTGCCTAAAATAGTCATAGAGCCCACTGTACTGAATGAGACCACAATTGATGAATCTGTGACAGAACTCCCTATCGAAGCTACCACAAAACTCCCCATCGAAGCTGCTGTTGATCCAACCATGCAACCTTTGGTTGAGGTCGCAGTCGAAGAACTCCCCATCTAACCATTTAGTCGGAGTAGTCATTTTGACATGCAGCCGTCAGAGAAGAGTGACATTCAGACTGGTGATGGTGATAAGAAGGTATGAATGATTATGCTTTCACTACACTTTTGTTTGTCCATATTCACACTATACTAATTGACGAATCATTGGTACACATGATGGAAATGATCGACTTGAGCGTCGAAAATAAAAGCAAGCCAAAGACAAAGGACGAGGAGCAGACAGTGGTTTATACATTTCGGACTAAGGACTTCTTCAGAAACTTGGAGAAGAACACATGGATACTTGGGAATGTAAGTATTTTAAATTTGTTTGATCGTTTACTATTGTCTATATGATGGTTCTGATATTCATACATGATCGTTTACCACGATATAAACGATCATATATGATTATCTGAGCGATCGCCTGCATACGCATACACGATCGTTATTATATATGCTAAGCGATAGTGTACTATTGTCTGAACGACCGCTTATATAATGATAAGTGATCGCTTATCATTATCTAAGCGATCATTTAGATAATCATAGACGATCGCTTATCTTAATCATAAACAATCATATATGTTATCACAACGATCGTTTATGTTATCGTATATGATCGCTTAACTTAACTTATACAATCTACTATCTACTTATCTAATGTCTACTTTGTGTACCAGAACATGAACGTTTTATTGATTCATGTACACCATAAGCTGCATACCAGATTTGATCTTTGCATGCATCGATTCACTGTGGTGGATTCGAGTTTCATGGTATGTAGTATTTGTACTTTTAATAATTTATATTCGTAGTATAACACTAACTATAAGTTCCTACAGTATGCCATCGTGTATGAAGAAATAATTTCTTTAAAGATCAGATTAGAAAGGTTGGTGATGAGTGACGGGACAGTAGCAACATGGACAAATAATAGGGCACACATGAGGTTCTGGTCAGATAATCTATTCTTTCTCGACTATGTGCTTGGACAACACAAAGATTATAAACCAACATGGTCTGAGGTAGATTTCATATTCGGACCAGTCAACATCAATGAACACTAGCTGATGACTGCTACTGATCTCAACATCTATATGATATACGTGTTCGACTTCATGCCAACCTACATTCGCGAGGACATCGTCAATGATACTCTCAATTGAGTCGCCCAATCAATGTCGTCCATCCTGATAGCCATTGGATTTGATAAACTAAAGCTTGCCTTCAAGTACGAGCCGTGGCAAGTAAAAGCAGTCAAAGGTTACCCTCCAATATGACAAATCTTTTAACTGCGGCATTTTTTGTGTAAAGTTTATAAAATATATTGTAACTAAAAAAGATAATAGTAGTCTTAGGCAAGATAATATGTCTTTGTTTAGGAAACAATACATTGTCGAATATGGGCCAATAAATATATTTGGTAATTTTTTAATACAATTGTTAAATATAATATATTGTAACTAATCAAATTTTGACTACCGTGCAATTAATCAGAATATCATCCAAAATTAAATGTCCATTACACTTAAACACAAGTGTGTTTTACAATATAGTCACTATAAAAATCTCAATTAAACACAATATCATTAAAAAAAATAATTGTTCAATTAATACAAGTGTGATTAACTAAACGATCGTTGAATGTATATTAAACGATCGATTAGTATTTACTATACAATCGTTTAATATGTACTAAGAGATCGTTGGTATATGTTAAGCAATCGTCAGTATATGTTAAGCGATCGTTTGGTATATATTATGCGATCGCTCTGTATATAATAAACGATCGTATATTAAATACTAAGCGATTGTTTAGTACGATGTGAGTGATCATTGAGATGAGATCGTTCAATATGTATGATATACGATCATTATTTACAACATGCATTCTACATGTCATGCAACTTAGATGAACTCGTTCCAGGTATTATCAGTGTCTATCTGCATGTTTCATTGTTGTGACCTCTCTGACCACATTATGTGCACCTGTGGATTTGTCGTGGCTCCTCGCCAATTAAAGAAATTCTAATGGTTTGACGTCGACCGACGTTTGGTACTATTCATGGTGGAAGAAGTTCCAATTCTTCAAACTCTAGTCTTCGTCCCCATTCTTGCCTACGTCCAACCAACATGATTGGTTCGACATATGCAGTAATTACATACTCAACGGTAAACCATTTCCCACATAATGTTTGAGCATTTATATTCCGGAGAGCTGCCACAGCAATTGCATGAGAGCATGGGATCTCCATGCAGGTGCACATCCTTGAACGAAGATCAACCAACCCCCCTAAATGTTCATCATCAATATTAGTTACATGCATGTCTACCAGAGAAACCCGATATGTTCTAGACATCAATTCTGCTTCTTTGAGAACGGATATTGCATAATCAGATACGATGGTTGTGCATGCAATTGCATGTGTGCGTCAGACATAGAACCAACCCTGCAGCCACTCACGGATGTGCTCCAACAACTTCATGATTGGTAGCTCCCATGCATCTTTTAATACCCCATTGAGGCACTCTACTATATTTGTTGTCATTTTGTCATACCTACAACGGACTTGATACACTCTTGCCCACCATTGTAATCTAATCTCTTTAAGATACGTCGTCACCTCAGTATATCGATGGAGCTTGGCCTTATATCTGGAACTCAGACATCCTATAAGCTTTGGCGGCAAGATAAAAGTATGGGAGTATGTCTTTATTCTTGAATTTGTCCACCAAATTATTCCTAATGTGGTATATACACAATGCATGAAACGCTTCAAGAAATACTGTTGAAATAGCTTTTCCAATGGTTCTGTGATGGTCTGATATAATAACTAAATCTATAATGTCTCCAATGGAAGTCTTCAAGTTAGTCATGAACCAAGTCCACGATGCATCAGTCTCAATATCTACAATATCGAATGCAATGGGGTATATGTTGTTATTGCCATCAATACACGTTGCTATTAATAACATACCTTTGTATTTCTAATGCAAATGAGTCCCATCGACCATGATAACAGGGCGGATGCAATTCAAGAATCTCCTAATACACGGACCCAATGCCATGAAGACGTATTTAAAGTATTGTTCGTCTTCCACTTCGACCTCGAAGATCGTGCCCAAATTTGCAAGTTTCGATGCCTCCCCATATGCATGAACAAAAGCATATGACCCCTCCGATGACCCTTTTGCAAACACAAATGCATACTCTCTTGCACAGTAAGCCCGCCCGTAGCTTATATTCACCTCATAATCTTGTCATACGTCTTCAATTATATCCTTTGGGCGATATGTTCGACCAACTTGATCGTATTTGGACTTGATCCGGTGTCCGATGACCCAACTTTTTGCTTGTCGATAGTTACCCACTCCCATTTCAAGTGCGCATGTGTGGACGCTTGGATACTTCGTCACTTTGAAGGAATCACTTCCTTCCAATTTTTTTGCACGTATCCTCCACTTGCATCCCTCTATCAAACACCGTACTATTAGCAGGCTCTTCGTAGACTTTTTTATACGGAAGTCAAAATTCTTTCTGAATGCATGTATTGATAATTTAATTGATAAGTCGTGTTTCGAAAAGAAAATCTGACCAGCTTTTATATCCTCATCATTCAGACAATCATGTGGTATTGTGATGAGGTCGTCATACAATGAACCATCTGATGGTCTTGGTATGTCTACAAACGGTTGGGTTGGCATAGTGGGCTGCATTTAAACTGAAGGCATCGCCACAGATGGAATGAGAGTAGCTGGTGTTGGAACATGAATGGAAGGTGTTGGAATTGTTGGTGGTCCGAAATTTTGTTCGAGTACAGGCTCGACATCAAAATGTGGACTACAGGTAGACTGGATATTATGACCAGTCCACTCTTCATTTCTGTCATCCCCCAAATTACATGACTCTATATTTTCACCTAAGGAAGACATGGTTGGAATGTGTGTTGGAATGGGTGAAAACCCAACATTTTGAGTGGTGGGGATGGTTTGAGCAGTTGGATTGCACTACTGGTACATATCGTCTGTGTCTAACACATGTCGTTCGTGAGGTGTAACTGATACAAACAATTGCATCTGGGATGCATCACTGCTTTCTAGAAAGAAGCTAAGGTCTTCATCATCCACTATGTCCATTGGAGGAGCTTGCATCGATAGATTGTAACAACATTTGATGTGTATGTCCAACATATATGGATCGATGTTCAGTTGTTGGTGTAGAGTGCACTAATTCACTACACGTTATATCCTTTCTAATCTTCAGACCTTTCAACTAACCTCCAACATCATTTCTCCCAGACTGATCCCAATCCCTACCAAATCTTACAAAGATGCAAAGTAGTGTCATTGGTCTGCAATCAGAAAACACGCAAATTGGGTTTTTGCAATTAAAATGGGCGATTTAACATCAATGAAAGTAAGCGATCGCTCATTCAATTCATACACGATTGCTCAGTATGTAATAAGTGATCGCCTACAACTCACTGTGCGATCGCTCACCAAGTTATAAGGGATCGCATAGCAAGTTGTAGGCGATCGCTTATTACATACTGAGAGTGATCGCATAGCAAGTTGTAGGCGATCACATAGCGAGTTATAAACGATCGCTTATCAATTATAAGCGATCGCATCTGTTTATTTAAACGATCTTGTATTTATTAATACGCGATCATTTATGTATTACAAAGCGATCATTTACATTGACCTGAGCGATCTAATAACATTTATCTTCGTAATCACTGACATTAACCTGACGAATCTGCGTTTTTTGGTTTGGACGAAGATTTTTTATCTGTATCCAAAGACAAAATGGACTTGAACTCTGAGCTAACAGTTGGAGAAACAGCTTGGAGAGTTCGCCTGATAGTGAATAAACTGTGATAGTGATATTCCATTCTTGATATCAATAACATTGAATATTGTTGGTAGAATATTAATTGAAAATAAATGCTTTGGTACAATGTTGGTGTTGCATTCAATAGCTGAGAAGTCAAGGAAATGAGAGTTGAGTTCAACGGAAGAGAAGAAGAAGAAAAATTAGTTTTAAAAAATTAGGAATAAAAATGGTATTTCACATGGAGAAAAAGTCAACCATAGAAAAGTTTTTAAGATAAGCTCATTGGTGGAAAAGTTTTTGCCAAGTGGGTCATTTTATGAAATTTTCCAAAATCGACCCAACCCAACCGATTTTCACCATTAACACTTAACTGATTTATCAAAATAAAGTTTTGTAACCATTTTCAAATTTTTTTGGGGGATTTCTACAAACATAGCATAAATGAATAGGTTTAATTACACAAATGTCTAAACTTTCTTATTTTTTACATGAATAGCCTAATAGGCTATTATTTTACACAAAAGTCTGTCTGATTTATTTTTTCTGCCATACTTACCATCAGGATTATATATCTATATCTATATCTATATATATATATATATATAATCAATACCAACTCATACCAAAAGAAGCATGTAAGGAATTATGAACTTCCCAAAACGGTTTTTTTTAAAACATATATAAGTAAGGAAAGTTTCTAGGGTATGTTTAATAAATGCAAACAATTTGTACAATATATCGTCTTATATATCGAACAATATATGCGATGTAGATTTACATTTTTCCATTATATTTGTAAACATACCAAACAATAAACTATGGGTATATGCGATGTATATTTATATTTTTCCTGTATATTCGATATATACTTGATATATCAATGGAGAGGTGGTCGATTTTTAGCTAGAAATATGGAAGAAATAAATGAAATCCCCTAAAATGAAGGAAACATTAATTTGAAATATTCTATGTTAAATGAACATAAACTAAAATTAATAAATATAAAAAAAAAGTCAAAATTTGAAGATTTTGTTAATAATGAAAGAATTAAATATTTCAAAAATTTTTTGATGAGAGATAATGTAATTAATGATATTTCAAGAAATAAAATCTTTATATAATTAATAGTACATTCGAAAATGATATATATTTTTAAAAAAATTATTATACTATTAAATAACGAGAGAGAATTTATCAAAAGGTTAAAAATGCCTTAAAATGTTGCTGAAATCTAGCTATGAAATATTTGTAACACTACGAGCATTCAGGTAAGTTTAAATTAATTATCTCATATTATTGGATTTATTTAATTTATTTTGGATTTTGGAGCAAAAAAGAAAAAAAGAGATTAATTTGGAGAAGATAGTGTATTTATTGAATTTGTTTGATAAAGATAATTAAGTTTTTTCTACGAATGACCCCTTCTCGGGTGCCTTTATGTTTTTGTGTTGGGATTTATGTCTTAAATCTCATGGTTCATAAATTTGTAAACAATTATTAATAAATAAAGTATTATTTATTTTCAAATTTATTTGCATAACTCAAAATCTAATAAACTAATATCCAAGGTTATTTAATATATACATTGAACAGTATGTGGTTGACATACAAGTAAATTATGTTTAAGTAATAACTTAAAATGTCTATAGTATATGGATAGGGTTGAGTGTCTTATCCTAGTAACATTATGGATACTAATTAATCATGTATCATTGGAGCTTATAATTATAGGTCCATCGGGTCCCTTTAGTAGCTCACAATGAGTTAAAACAAGGAAACTAAGTGTTGAAAGAATTTGAATGTTCAAATTGATTAAGAGAATTAATTATATATGATGCAATTAAAATAATGTATGAATACATTATATAACGTTAATTTTGAATTAGATTCAAAATTAAGACTTTATAATATGAGAGTATTAATATTTGAATAAGATTTAAATATTAAATTAATATGAATTTGATTCATATTAAAACTATAGGTTAAGAGAGAATATGTATAGTAGAATATGATACATATATATGTAAATTAAATATATGATATTTAAATTAATTAAATTAGATTTAATTAATAAATTATATTAATTAATTTATTTAATTAATATATTATTAAATTTGGATTTATTTATTTATTAAATTAAATTAACTCCCTTATATTGGAAGGGAGTGGGAAAGTGGGAGAGTGGAGAGAGGGCAACCCTCTCTCTCTGCCTTCATATTTTGCAAAAAGTCTGCAGTGCTGATGCTGGTTTTTTACGAAAAAAACACACTCTCTAACTCCCTCTATCACTCTCATACTCATACTCTCTTAGAAAAGTTCTCTGTTTTAAGTTTTTCCCTTCCCTTTCACAAGGTCCCACAAACCACCTTGTTCCAAGAGAATAACAGAAAAGACTTGTGGTGATATCTAGATCATGGATTTTGTACGTGCTGTAACTTCATCAAGCTTGGCTGTGTAGTAAGCAATTTTCTTTGAACAGTTCATCAAACCTATGAAGGAATTGAATTAGTAGCGGAAGCGATTTATCGCATTGTTATTTCAATTACTCAATTATGAATTTTAAAAAACAGAGAAAATAGAAAAGAACATGATAAACAACATGCTTTTTGAGAAGGAAAAGAAAAAGTAAGAAGAAGTTGCTTACTCTTGATGAATCTTCTTCCCAAAATCCTTCTACAAAAGGATAAGGACACTACCACCAAAGAGGTTATCAAATCCATAGAGAGTGGTCTCCATTTGTCTATTTAAAGGGAGGAGGAAGAAGAAGTTATCTTTTCAGTTAGAGAGAAATTATGGAGAGAGTTAGTGGGGAGGATTTATGGAGAAAAAAAAACTCCACACCATGTTCATAATAACTCCCAAATGGGAATTATTATTTTCTTTAATTTAATTTAAATAAATTAATATAATAATTTAAATTAAATTATATATATATATATATTAAATCTCATTTAATATATAATAATAATTAGTTACTAATTAACCAATTTCTCTCACATAACCTATAGTTTAATATGAATCATATTCACATTATTTTTAACCTGTAGTTTTATATGAATCTCATTCATATAATATTTAATACTTCTCTCATGTATATTATAAAGTTTAATTTTTAACATTTCATATAAAAATGGGAAATTACTATAAACAGAAAAAATATCAAACTATTTACAGATATAGAAAAATTTCACTGTCTATATGTGATAGACTGCGATAAAATTCTATAGACTGCGATAAAATTCTATCGCTTTCTATCTCTCAAGCAAATAAATTCTATGGCTTGAGCGATAGAAAGCGATAGAATTCTATCGCAGACTGTAAAATTGTTCTATATTTGTAAATAGTTTGACTCATTTTTCTATATTTGAAAACATCCCTATAAAAATCTACTTTATATTATAATATATCAATATACATTATTTAATTGTATCTCATACAATTAATTCCCTTAACTTAATTTGAACAATTCAAATTAAACCAAGACAACTGACTGTCATATTAACCTATATGAGCTAGCAAGTGGACCTAATGGACCTATCAGTTTGAAGCTCCAATGGTACGAGATTAATTAATTAAACTCTTTAATTAAATTAATCAACATTCATTAACTGTCAGTCATTCCACTAAAGATCGACAGCTACACTCTTCTTACTGTAGATATATTTCTATGTCCATGGATATAATCAATCAACGGCGAGTCGACCCTTTACAAATTGCTCGTAACAACAGTTGGGTCAAATTACCGTTTTAACCCTATGTTACATCTAACTCTTTAAGTACCACTGATCCATCTAATGAACAATTTAGTCATAGTTCAACTATGAGTTAGACCCCTCTCTAGCTAGTGAGAGGGTGAGGCGCCTCATTGTTCAAGACTCGACATCAGCTCTTAAGGGAGCAATTCATAAGACGTGAATTCCTTCTTGTACACTTGAGTTCCCAGTTGCCTGCTTGGACAAATCCTCAAAGTAGTAGGTTTATTGAGTCGGCAAACCTGGCCACTCTCATCCATACAAATCAAAGGATTGCCCTCACAAGCAGGAGTTCACAACTGACTCAGGATTAAGGTCGAGTCACCTATGATCATCCTAGCGAAATGTAAGTCTCATTGTGTTAATACAAGAGACTAATCATTTTACGGTCCGGTCTTATACATGTCTCACATATATAGGATACCCCCACTCACATGTCTCCACGTGAACATTTAGGAACTAAACGTTTGTGACACTTTACAACACTTGTAACAATCACAAAGTGAGTTGTATCCGTAGTGTTACCAAGATAAAGTACTTAGCCTTATCTATCTACTACAGACCGTTTAGATTATCACTTAAACACGATCCACGTGTATGTCTCTACATACGTGTTTAAGTTACTACTAATAACCTAGAATCTTAGTTTATTGGTTTTTTGGGCTAGTGCAACTATATGTCAAAGAAAATAATAATTATTTTATTAAATAAATAATTTGATTTGTACAATACAAGTTTACAAAATACAAGACCACGAGATTTAGGGCATCAACCCAAATAAGTTAGACATTATTTTCCCTTTCAATCTCTTAGGAGCATGCCTAATTCTGTTTCTATAAAATTCCTTATAACGAAATTGGGGCAAAGCGATCACACGTTTCCGCATAAGGAATTCAATTCCTTCATTTTGACTTGTCCATCACAAACGTATGAAATCTAACATTATGCTTAAATCAAAGAACACTATCCACGTTATAAGTGACGTCGCGCTAGGGATGAACGTACCAGCATGACGATGGCTTATCTCTGTCCGATGTCATGGCCCAGCCCAATGTCACCTTTTTTACGATTTTTCCATTTAGCATCTCTTTGCGTGAGGGAGGCCTATCCCAGCCCAATGCTTTTTCACAGCCATGTTTCGGTTTTAAAATAAAAGCAAGATGAATCAATTAAACAGAATTAAAAGCCCATTCAACATTTTCATAATTTTGACTGTTGTGCATCTGTGTTTAATTTCTTCTTCTTCTTCTCTCCGCTCATTCCAGTCGTCTCCACTCAGACATCTCCAAGTTGATTCAGTTGTGAATCTCTCTTTATTGTAGTGGGTAATTTTTCAACTTTTCATTGTTCTCTTCGTCATATTTAAATGTTTATGTCTATGGTATACCTCTATTAATAGAATTAGCATTTTTAGTTTGCAAGACCTGTGTAGTGTGAAATCATGTATCCTTTGTTATACGTTTCATGTTTGTTCGTATGAAAGTAAGGTGAGGGAGTTATCTAGATGCTCATATGTTAGGGCACAACCATCGAGTTATTTGAATCACGATTCCTTAGTATTCCCTAAATTACTCACGTATGGTATCTTTTTGGATCAATTCTAGGTAATATATGACACTGATTTTAAAATATAGGATAGAGGATGAGTTCCCTGCTAGATTATGAATCTATCGCACATTTGGCATGCGAACAAGGTGGTGAAGGACAAGCTTTCGTTAGAACAGTTGGGCATGTTTAGGTGAACCATCTATGGGAGTTTGGTTGACCTGGACTTGGGTTTTCAACAATCCCTTTGTCCATTACATACTTCAAAGAGAGATAGTTGATGATTGGTCGGATGTCATGAGCTTTCTTATAGGTGGCAAGATTGTCACATTTTGTAAGAAAAAATTTCTACTCGTTACGGGATTATGGTCATCCCAGATGCTAGTGAAAATATTTCGGCAAGTAGCGACACTAATTATCTACGAGACAAATACTTCAAAAACATAGACACCATGCGTCCGACAAATATGAAAGCTGAATATGTCAAGATGGAGTAAGGATGAAGATGCAATGAAGGTGTCTCTTGTGTATTATGCTAAGATGGCAATGATAGGAAATGATCGTGTGAACACGAAATTAGATACAACTTTATTTACGGCGGTTGAAGACCTTAATGCGTTCAATAAACTTAACTGAGGTAGCTTCTTATTCTATAGAACTTTGAAAAGTGTGTAGAACGCTTTGGTAGACAAATCTAAATTTTATAAGAAGATGTCTGCCACAAACAAAGGTTTTAAAGTGAAATACAATCTCAGTGGGTTTTCACCTGCTTTCTTGGTATAAATCTTGTGGCGTATATTTGCTTTCTTTGTTAATTTATAAGTATAATGTGTAAGTAGTTATCATTCTATATAGGTGTGGTTGTACGAGATTGTCCCACTACTAACTGGATGGACTGTCAGGTAGTTGATCTCTGATGCAGTACCTTGCATGATTAGGTGGACGTCAACTCAGTCAATCCCGATGAGGAAATTGATTCAAGAGGTTTTCGAGTCACCTCATGTAAGGTTTATTAACTGTACGTACCATACTTAGGTTGTGGTGAATGCCACATATATTGAAGTGGAGTACTTTTTTTGTAGTTGGATGTCGTATTCCTCTATATAAATTTGATGTTGAGCGTAGTTTTCAAAAAGCGCCAATAGTAAACAGATGTGTGCACGATGTTGTTGTTGATCTAAGTAGGATCAGTACAACAACCCTAGAAGGGCATGAATAGAGTTTATTCAAACTAACTAAAAAAATTTCCTAATGTGAACCCAATTAAACAAATTAACACTTTTTTTTTTTAAAAAAAAATAAGTAATTTAAACAGTAGTTTCATGCATATGCATTCACTTTAAATGACCAATAAAGTGACATGAACAAATTCAAACATCTAATTTAATTTTTATGACAAGATTGGTAATATAAATATGTAAAGATAAATTCAACCAACCTAAATAGACAAATGTGAGCAATTAATTTCAAGAATAAATTATAGCAATTAATTTCATACAAATAAAATATAATAATAAATTAATTACAAAATTAAATACGAGACGAATAGAGAAATTAACATTGAAACACTACAACAATTTTGGTTTTAGATGTCAGTTTTGTTTTGCCATCGTATACATATGATGGCAATTACAAATCGCTCTTGTATCTAGTGTCATCGTAGGATACAATGACTGTTTGCCTTTGATGGCAGTTTTGAACCGCCATCAATTATTCTGCCATCTTATATATACGATGGCAGTTGTTTAGGATGGCGGTTGTGAACTGTCATCTATCATAGACATTTCATGGCACTTCTATATGATGATGATTAGGAAGTGATATCATACACATTCTATCACACATAATATGATGACAATTAGGTACGGTGTTAGTTTCTAATCTCCATAATATGGGTCATAGATGACAATTGGAAACTGACATGGATTCTATCAAAGTTGTTTTGTTTAGATGACGTTTAATAGTGGTTATTGTGTATACTACGATGTCCGTTTAACATTGACATCATATCTAATATAACCTGCAACAAAATTATTTGCAAAATATGGAATCCAAATCCTGCATAAACTATTCTTATAATACTAATAATTCTCATCCTCTGTTTAGATTAATTTCTCCGCATAAATATTGAGCAAAACAAAGATGAACTTCTAGAGAACACAATCTACCATAACATTTCAATATATTGATGATCAATTGACAATTGAATTCTAATATAGGGCTACACAACAAGTTTCAAACCTACTGAAAATTCCTAAGATCTATCAAAATTTCAAAAAACATCTACAACAGCTTGACAAGCAAACAATGCTACACAATATGTTTCAAAGCTACACAATGTCTATGATCAACCAAAATTTCAGAGAACACTCTCCAACAACTTTACAACCATACAAAGTTACACAAAATGCCTAAGAGATACCCAAAGTTCAGAGCGAAAATTTTATAGTGGTTCAAAATCTCTACTTAACTCCACGAGACTTCTTCTTGGGTATTTGAATAAAACTTTATTGACTCTTTCAACAGATTAGAGCCAACCGCTATACTGCTCTTTTTGTGAGTTCAAGAGCCTCAATCGTCTTCATAGATAAACGATTATACCGTTACAACCACTCTTTTTTGGGATTAAGAGCAACCTTTATAATAAGTTTGAAAATGAAGAACAAGATAAGAAAAACTCTCTTAAAGAGTAGATTTACAAATTTAAGCTCACAACAAACCAAATCCTCACCACATAAAACATCTCTTTCAAGAATAAGATGAAAATAAGAAAATTAAAGCTTAGAGCTAGAGAGCAATAATGGAGGCTTTGTGTTTTATGGAGGATTGAAAATAATGTGAAAGTGTTGTAGGAATGTAGAGACGATGAAGAGTTTAAAAAGAGAGGAAAGTAAAGAGGTGTAGGGAATATTGAGACCAACACCAGAGAATGAGAATATTGTTCAGCATAATCAGAGCCGATAGAAAAGCATAATAAATAGCCAAGGTCCTTACACATGTAATACAATGATAGGAAGAAGAATAACAACATGCAGAAGTAAGTTCCAAGGGATAAAAGAGAAAGGCAGTAGTAAATAAGCATGGTAAAAATTTCATCTTATCATACCCCTGCAAGCTAAAGTGGCAGATTTTGAACAGTGAGCTTGGTTCTAAGCCTGCAAAATCGCTGAGATGGAAGAGGCTTTGTAAAAATGTCGGCCAACTGGTCTTTAGAGGGAACAAACCAAACTAGAAGCTGGTTTCGAGCAACCTTTTCACGAATGAAATGGTGATCGATCTCAATGTGTTTGCTACAATTGTGAAGAACTGGATTGACGGCCAAAAAGGTAGCACTAATATTATCACATAATAAGAGTGGAACAGTGGACAATCGAAGGCTAATCTCAGACAGAACAGATTGTACCCAAATAATCTCAACTGTCGCATTAGACATACCTCTATATTCTGACTTGGCACTAAAGCGAGAAACCACCTTCTGTTTGGTGGAGGACCAAGAGATGAGATTACCATCAAGGAACACACACAACCCACTCGTGCTTCGACGATCATCTAGACAGCTGGCCCAATCAGTATTAGTATAGCAGGTAAGAGATTGAGCTGGAGACTTGGTAAACGTCAAACCAAGAGAAATGGTGGCCTTGAGATATCTCAAAATGTGTTTCACAGCTTGCCAATGTGTACTAGTGGGGGTATGAAGGAATTGACACACCTTATTAACTGCAAAACTTATATCAGGACGAGTAAGAGTACAATATTGTAAAACACCAACAATACTGCAATACATAAAAGGATAAAAAAGAACTTAACCATCATGAAGAGATAATGTCGAGCCAGTCATCGTGGGCGTATTGATTGGCTTAGCATCAACCATGTTGGCTCGGCGAAGAAGATCCAAAACATACTTACTTTGAGAAAAATACAAAGAAGAATGATCTCTTCGAACTTCAATGCCTAAAAAGTAAGACAAGTTACCTAAATCTTTGAGGAAAAACAGACTATTTAGGGAAGCCATAAACTGATCAATGAAAGCAACATTACTTCCTGTAACCAATATGTCATCAACGTAAATCAAAACTATCACCATAATGCTGTCAAAGTTATAAATAAACATGGAAGTGTTTGATTTAGAAGCACGGAACCCCACACAAGTAAACATGAACTAAGTTTAGTAAACCATGCTCTTGGACTTTGCTTCAAACCATATAACACATTCTTTAACTTACAGACATGAGATGGATATTGAGTGCTCACAAAACTTGGTGGCTGCAACATGTATAGATCCTCAACAAGATCACCATTTAGAAAGGCATTATGCACATCAAGCTGTTTGATCAGCAACCCAAACTAAACAGCAAGACTGATAACAATCCAAATTTTCGTTGGCTTGATTACTGGACTAAATGTCTCAAAATAATCAATACCGTACGCTTGATCAAAGCCACGAGCCACAAGCCTTGCCTTATAATGTTCGATCTCACCATTTGGTTTAAATTTTAGCTTGTACACCCATTTACAACCAATTATTTTGCAATTCTCAGGTGGTTGAACCAGCACCCATGTTTCATTCTGTAGTAAGGCCATGTACTCATTTTGCATAGCATTTACCCACTCAGGACATTGACTTGCAACCTTATAGTTAGGAGGTTCAGTAGGTGGGAGAGAAGAAATGGGATATTTAGAAAGCCATACCCGAGGTTTGGTTATACCATCCTTGGCATGAGTGATCATGGGGTGAGTATTTATAGGTGGTTGGGCTACGGTTGGGATGGAAGGTTGGAATGGTAGTGCGGGTATATTGGGTGGTTGGGCGATGGTAGGTGATGGGGAATTAGACGTGGAAGAAGAGGAAGTGGATGGTGTATTTGGCATGGGGTGAAGTGACAGATGAGGGTGGTGAAGATTGAATAGGAGTAGCAGAAGGTGAGGTAGTGGGGACAATAGAAGGAATAGGATTTGAAGGGGGTAGGTTGTCGAGGTCATCGAATGGTGAGCAAGTAGGTAGAGCAATGGAGGACAAATGTGGTGCTGGAAAATAAGGATGTAAAAAACCAGGGGGGTTGTTGGTGATAATGAGAAAGAAGAAGAAGAGGAGGAGGAGAAGGATGGTGGGGAAGCTGAAGGAAAAATAGGAAAAGGGGGCGGCGAAGACAGCTGATTGGGTTGATAACTTTTAACTGACTTTGGAGCTAAAAAAGAAGATTGAAAAGAGGGAAATGACGGAATTGAATTAGTAGGGGAAGCGACTTATCGCATTGTGGTTTTGATTACTCAATTATGAAACTTAAAAAAATAGAGAAAAAAGAATAAAATAGGATAAACTAGCATGCAATTTAAAGAAGAGAAAACTTAAAGGAAGAAGAAGTTGCTTACCCTTGATGAATTTTCTTCACAAAATCCTTCTACAATTGGATAAGGACACTACCACCAAGGAGCACTCACTATTCTCAAGGTTATCAAATCCAATGAGAGTGGTCTCCATATGTCTATTTAAAGGGAGGAAGAAGAAGAAGTTCTCTTTTCATTAGAGAGAGATTATGGAGAGAGTTAATGGGGAGGATTTATGGAGAAAAAAAAAAACTCCACACCATGTTCATAATAACTCCCAAATGGGAATTATTATTTTCTTTAATTTAATTTAAATAAATTAATAATATAAATTATATATATATTAAATCTCATTTAATATATAATAATAATTAGTTACTAATTAACTAATTTCTCTTACATAACCTATAGTTTAATATGAATCATATTCACATTATTTTTAACCTATAGTTTTATATGAATCTCATTTATATAATATTTAATATTTGAATCTTATTCAAATATTTCTCTCATATATATTATAAAGTTTAATTTTTACATTTCATATAAAAATCTACAACAATTTTGGTGTTACATGTTGGTTTTGCACTGTCATCATATACATATGATGGCGGATTACAAACCGCCCTTGTATCTAGTGTCATCTTAGGATACGATGGCGGTTTACCTTTGATGGCGGTTGTGAACTGCCATAAATTGTTCTGCAATCATATATATTCAATGGTGGTTGTTTAGGATGGTAGTTGTGAACTGTCACCAATCATGAACATTTGATGGCAGTTTGTGTAAGATGGCAGTTAGGAACTGACATTGTACCCATGCTATCATACATAATACGATGGCGGTTAGGTACGATGTTAGTTACGAACTGCCATAATATGAATCATGGATAACATTTGAAAATGGACATGGATGCTATGAAAGTTGTTTCTTTAGATGACGTTTAATAGTTGTGATTGTTGTATACTACGATGTCAGTTTAACACTGACATCATATCTGATATATCCTGTAACAAATTATTAGCAAAATGTGGAACCCAAATCCTGCGTAAACAATTTTTATAATACTAATAATTCTTATCCTTACAAATATTCAATAAAACAAAGACGAACTTCCAGAGAACACAATCTGCCATATCATTGAAATATTGATAATGAATTCATAATTGAATTTCAATATAGGGCTACATAACAAGTTTCAAGCCTACAAAAAATTCCTAAGATCTACCAAAATTTCAAAAAGTATCTCTAACAGAGCAAACAATGCTACACAATATGTTTCAATACTACACAATGCCAGTGATCTACCAAATTTCAGAGAACACTCCGCAACAATAACTTTACAACCAAATAAAGTTACAGAAAATGCCTAAGGGATACCAAAAGTTCAAAGCGAAAACCAACAAATATATATTATGGCAACATGCAATTCGATCAAGTGTAGTTTGACACATACTCCGCGCACTCAACTCGGACCTCATCAAGTTCTTCTTGGGTAAAAGGGTTCTTAGTATTAAGCTACATCAAAGCAAATAAATAACAAATATTACAATAAATTCATTATTACTAAGTCATAATGTGTAAAAATTTAGAACAGTGACATACAAGTGAATTGATAGGAGTATCTAGATGATGTAAAACCTCTCTCATGAACTTCATCACATAATATCCACATTCCGTACCTTTTTGGCGGGGGCACTAAAACGTAGAAATAAATAACAATAATTAAGATCATGTTTTATATATGTAATAATAGCTAATTGATTATAACTCAATTTCATTTACCTTTACTGGAAGCCATGTAGTATTGGCATGTTTTTGTATTCGATGAGTACTTTGAGCCATATGCATTTTCATTGCCCTAAATAAAGAACAAGAACAACCAAACACAAATACAAACCTTTTAACAAACTTAATTTATATAAAATATAACTATATTAATATAATATTTTATAAACTTACATATTCACAATATATTTCAGATCATCCAGCTTGTTAGGGTGTAATGAGTCTAAAATATATGATGTATTTAAATGTATGTTAACAACACACAATATCCAGTGACTCATATAAAAAAACATTGAGAATGAGTATGATTACATTCTTATGAAAAGATACATAAAAATCAAACTACTATATAATAATGTAAACTGTTACCCAAGATTGTATGGAATGAGCACCATTTGTCGTGGTTGATCTGAGAAGATAGTTGATAGAATTTTTGCTCGATTGGTCGGTGTCCTAAAACAAGGTGCGATGACACTCGAGTCAACTACTTTGAAAGTATTCAATACTTCTGACCCTTCAAAGTATTTCCAAAGAAACCTATATACACACATTGAATAGATTCAATACTTCTATTTCTCTAATAGTTACACATGAAATAACCAAATATGTCACTTACCCAATATAGACTAATAAACATGCATTAAAAATTTCTACCATTCCATATAGTTGCAAGACATCTTCTGGCATAAAAAATTGTTTTTCCCATTCCGAAGACTCGATCACTGAGGGGCACCCTCAATGCATCATGCTTGGGAAGTTTTTCAGCATATCTATACAAAATTTTAATGCATGCAGGAACATATGAAATGCTAGGAAAATCAGGTTTGCTTGTTGCAACTGGTTTAGGTTCCTGTAAAACATGCAACATAAGTTTAATCAACAAGATGTATTAATTTAATAATTGCATAGTTAAACATTTTTGTTCTTTTTAGAAACATACCTTGTCTTTTCTGGATTGAACAAGACTACGGGGCCATGCAACCAACCTGCCTGTAGCTTCAGACATCTTCTCAATCTTACCTTTCACTGGTATTAGGATAGGCACGTCGTCTCCAAATGAGAGTTCGACAAATACCTTTGCATTTTCTGAGCCTAAAGGCAACCCATTAACCTTTTCAGGCCCTTCACTTTGGAACATGGTGCCAATTGCAACAATGTTGGAAAGCGAACCTATGGCTAATTGGCACGCTTTACCATTTAAAGGTGGATATGATTTTTGGACAACTTCAAGCAGTTCTTCCTTTTCAACTTTTTGCTCCGGTATAATTTCTAACTTCTCTTTTTTAATAACGTCATCATTTTTTTATTCAACTGGTGGCAATGTCTCTTGGGTGTTCTCATTTTTTGGGATTTTTGAAGGGTGATTTTGTTCTATCTTTACTTTCGGTCGCACAACATTGAAATACGTTGAGGGTGACACAAAATCCCCAACGCCACGCACTCGGCCAGCATGTTCGGGTGTCCCCAATGCTTGAGTCAAAACATCCTGGCCTTTACGAGTCTTTTCCAACTTTCCTATTATATTGCATATGAAGTCATATATTTTTGTCTAAATATATACATATATAACCACATAATATGCTATTAATATAATTTAGTTTAAGACACTCACAATTTTGAGCGCAATTTTGCTTGTGGACTCATAAAAAAAATCGTTGGTTTTCTTATTTTTTTTCTTGCATGAAGCCATAAATGTGCACGACTAAGAGGCTTTCCTTTAGATATCTGTAATCAAAATAAAATGATTAATGTACCTTATTTAAGCAAAAAAAAAAAAAAAATCTAACATCATGTCTTATTGTTATATAGACCTACCAACTCTTCAGCCAAATTCGCGTACCCTTTACGCGATATGTGATGACTATAATTCATTTTTTATCTTCGTTCTTTTTGCACGTTACTTAGTGTCGGAAAACAAAAACAATTCACATGCATGTGATTAAAATTTAAAATATTGTGTAAATCAATGGAATATAGAATGCTTCGAATGTTACCTCAAATTCGCTTGAGAGCCTGGATTAAACGAATGCATTCCAATCTCCCTTTTCTATGTGAGAATACTTTGATGGTGGATTGGCTAAACAAGACGGATCGTCTTTGAATGACATAATGTATTTTTGAGTCAATTTATGTTTGAATGTTCGAAACTTCTTACCAACTGATTGTAATATAGAATGCTTCGAACGTAGATCTAATTCAAAAAACATCTACAATAAATTGATATTATTAACAAAACAAAATAGTATATATACAACAACATAAATGTACAGTTGTGATAAACATTTACCTCAATACACTAAAAAAATTTATCCTTAAAATCACGTGTTACGTGCTTCCATTGTTGGTATGTGATGGGGACTTGATTCCGCACACAAACTCCTATATAACTTTGCATTCTTATTGCACTCTCTCCAACGGCCTGACCCTCTTCATTATATTGAATAATCTCTCTGTTTCCCCCATTCCTTATGTGCACTAATCCGCGCATGGTCGTGACACCCCTCCTAGTCATTGACACATGCATGAATCTTCTGATAATCCATTTCAAGAGTACACAGTACCTTTTTTGCTTCATACACAGAAGTTGGAATCTCATTTGGGTTTGGCAGGAGGTCATGTACTAATGTTAATAGTTCAGTGAAACTTTTATCACTCCATCCATATTTGACTTTTAAGTTATATAATTTTAACAGTGCAGAAATTTTAGTAAAAGTTTGACAACCTAAGTACAACGGTTTTTGTGCATCACATAATAGTTGATAAAAAATTTCCCATTTATTTGTAAAATAGTCTTGTGCAGCTTCAAACAACTCAGTTGTGTTCCTTATATCATCGTACTCATCTTTGTCAAAGGTATTTATACTTTCATCCTTATCCCTATTAGACACTTGTTCTCCATGCAAAATCCATGTCTTATAACTCTTATCAATTCCATAAATAAATAAGTGGTCTCTAACTACGTCAACATCTTGTTTGAGTGTATTTCCACAATTTAAGCACGGACACCACATGGACTTTAACCCTTTGGAATGATGTAACCCATTTTCAATGAACTTTTCAACATCTATATTGTATTCATCTGACAACCTATCTTTGTTCATCCATGACTTGTCCATAATGACAAAATTTATAAGAATATATTATCTACAAAAAAGTATTAAAAAAATAGATATACATATCAGATATACGAACAACAATCACCTCAAAATCAACTTTATAAAAAATGGAAAAACTACTATTGGCAATCAAAATAAATAGCAATGAACCTTAACAACCAATTGCACCAAAGTTCTAGAACATGCAAATCATATGGGAAACCTCATACAAACCAATTTAAAAACAAATAATTAATTAAATGTTAATTTATAACAACAACTATTTAATTCTTTGACAATCAATATAACATTTCAAGATTGGTTAAGAGTTGAAGGGACGATAGACCTCAACTTATACAAGAACTAGTAACATGAACTTAAAACATTTACTATTTAGATGGTCTTTGCAACAACTCATAATCTTCCAAATTTATCGAATGTACATAATTTGAACAATATGCCTTAATTACCACCACAAAAGATAAAGGAATATTAAACTACAATGTATATTATTTACATGTCATATATATGCAAGTTTTAATTATAAAAATCACTTATTCACATCCAACACAAATTCGAAAATCAAAGTTTCATTCTCAACCAACACAAGTTATAAAAAAACAAATCTCTACAATAATCAAAGAATAAGATAATATTAATACAAAAATTAATGAATAAAGAAAAGAATAGAGTAAAACCTTGAAAAAAAACGATAAAAACCAATCACAATATGGGAATTTGGTGGGTCAGAGTCTTGAGATCGAAATGATGTTTGTCTCACGGAGTTCAAGTCGCCGTCTATAGTAGTTCAAGCCACCGTCTATGGAAGCTTCAGTCGTGTTTCGTCCGAGTCGCCTCCGTCTGCGAAACTGTCCTCTCTGCCAAGTCGACTCTGATGCCGTGAGCTGCTGCAGTTCGTCCAAATTTTCGTCTGCCATGAGCTGCTACTTCAATCGTGATCAAAGGGTGCGAAGCTGATCTGCAGTCGTTGTCAAGAAGTCGCACGCGAATTGAAAGCTTAGGGTTTAAGTGGCTGATGTTGAGTTCAAAAAGAAAAATATATTTTTTAAATAGTTTAAAGCAAAACGACGTTGTTTTGGGTAATGCATTTTACCAAAACGACGTCGTTTGTATTAAAACTTGAAATATAAATGGCGTTTTGTTATTCTAGTTTAGATGGCGGTTTGCATCATCATTTTGATGGCGCTTTGAAATATTCTGGCAGTTTCTCTATACCTTGCCGATTTTTTTACCGGTTTCAATGGCGGTTCACAACCGCCTACTTAAGAGAGCTTATAATGGCGGTTTTTTCTCAGTTTAGATGGCGGTTTTAGAACCCCTATTTTGACCCTGCATTTAGATGGCGGTTGTGAACTGCCATCTTAAATGTGCTTACGAGGACGGTTGTGGCCCATCATCTATAATAAAAAATCCGTTTATGCCCAAAAAATTCCGTGAAAATAGGCGCCTTTTTTATAAACCAACATCGTAGAGTCGATCCATCATCGTTTATAAAATGCCAACTGACATCTAAAGCCAAATTTGTTGTAGTTACTTTATATTATAATGTATGAATATACATTATTTAATTGTATCTCATACAATTAACTCTCTTAACTTAATTTGAACCATTCAAATTAAATCAAAACAATTGACTGTCATCTTTACCTATATGAGCTAGCAAGTGGACCTAATGGACCTATTATTTGAAGCTCCAATGGTACAAGATTAATTAATTAAACTCTTTAATTAAATTAATCAACATTCATTAATTGTCGGTCATTCCACTAAAGATCAACAACTGAACTCTTCTTATTGTAGATATATTTCTATGTCCACGGATATAATCAATCAACAGCAAGTCGACCCTTCATAAATTGCTCGTAACAACAGCTGAGTCAAATTACCGTTTTACCCCTGTGTTACCTCTAACTCCTTAAGTACCACTGATCCCTATAATGAACAATTTAGTCATAGTCCAACTATGAGCTAGACCCCTCTCTAGCCAGTGAGAGGGTGAGGCGCATCATTGTTCAAGACTTGGCATCAGCTCTTAAGGGAGCAATTCATAAGACATGAATTTCTACTTGTACATTTGAGTTTTCAGATGCCTGCTCGGACAAATCCTCAAAGTGGTAGGCTTATTGAGTCGACGAACCTGGCCACTCTCACCCATACAAATCAAAGAATTGCCCTCACAATCAAGAGTTCACAACTGACTCAGGATTAAGGTTGAGTCACCTATGATTATCTTAGTGAAATGTAAGTCTCATTAAGTAACGGGTTTAATACGGCAGACTAATCATTTCGCGGTCCAGTCTTATACATGTCTCACATATATAGGATTACCCCACTCACATATCTCCACATGAACATTTAGGATCTAAACGTTTTGTGACACTTTACAATACTTGTAACAATCATAAATTGGACCGTATCCGTAGTGTTACCAGGATAAGGTACCCAACCTTATCCATCTACTACAGACCGTTTAGGTTATCACTTAAACACGATCCACTTTATGTCTCTATATACGTGTTTAAGTTACTACTAATAACCTAGGATCCTAGTTTATTGGTTTTCGTGTTAGTGCAACTAAATGTAAAAAAAATAACAATTATTTTATTAAATAAATACTTTGATCTGTACAATACAAGTTTACAAAATACAATACCACAAGATTTAGGGCATCAACCCCAACAGGAAAGACACTTTCATTAAAAACTACATGACGAGAAATATAAGTGCGGCCCGAAGATGGATCTAGACATAGGTAACCCTTGTGATTCGTGCTATAGCCTATGAAGATACATTGAGTGGACCGAAAATGAAGTTTGTGAGTGTTGCAAGGGCGAAGAAAAGGAAAACATGTACAACCAAAGGCTTTTAACAAATTATAATCAGGGAGCTTGTGAAAAAGAACTTGATAGGGAGACTTTGAACCTAAAATAGAGGTTGGGAGTCTATTTATGAGGTAAATAGCTTTGTGAAATGCATAACTCCAAAAGGATAATGGTAAAGAGGAATGAGCTAAAAGAGACAAATCGACCTCCACTACATGTCTAATTTTTCGTTCTACACGCCCATTCTGTTGAGGAGTATAGGGACAAGACACTCTATGGACAATTCCATGGAGGTTAGGAAAGAAGAAACTCGTTGAAACTCCCCACCTCAATCGATTTGAAAACAACGAATTTTACGATCAAATTGAGTTTCAACAAAAGTTTTAAAGTGAAGGAAGCAATTTATAATTTCATCTTTGGATTTTAACAAATAAAGCCAAGAGTAACGAAAGAAATCATCAACAAGAAGTAAGAAATATTTGGCACCATTAATTGAAACTTGAGGGGAAAGACCTCATACATCTGAATGAACAAGTTGAAATAGTTCAGAAGACTTGGACTCAGACAAAGAAAAAGGCAAACAATGGCTCTTGGCCATTTGACAACATGGATAGACATCAGAAACAATAACTTTAGAAGACTTAGACCATTACAAAGACTCAAGACATTATTAACAACTCAAGACATTGTTAACAACAGACGCAACAGACGCAACAGATGCAACAGGATGACCTAGACGCAACAGGTGACCTAAACAAACCATCTTCAAGCTTGCCCCGAAGAAGAACCTTCTTGGATTGGAGATCCTTGACAAGGAAAAAAGTAGAATAAAATTCAACAAAGGTTTGATTATCATGATAAAGATCGACGAGCAATACTAACAAGTTTATGAGTAAGGGAGGGAGTGTGCAGAATGTTCTACAAAATAATTGGTTTATGATTAGACAGTAGGTTCAGAAGACCAATGTTAGCGATTGGAATTTGCTTACCATTGCCCATTGTAACTTGCTCACCACCAAAGTAAGGCGTGAAGTGATGGAGCATGGCTGCATCCGACGTCATATGATGAGTAGCACCGGAGTCCATGAACCAGCCTTTATCAGGATGATATGGATCAAGGAAGACGGTGGATTGAGTATCACTCGACAGAGGTTGAGCGGGTTGGACCGTAGATAGATGTGCCTAGGGGAAGGGTGGTTGATAGGAAAGATTTGGACGGTGATGACACACAGAGGCAGAATGGCCAAAACGATGGCAAATTTGGCATTGAATTCTTTGGGTGTTTTGTTTGGAGGGCCATTTTTGGTTATTTGGTGGAGGTGAGGATTTACCAGGAACTCTAAAAGAAGGAGGAGTTGGAAATGACAGAGAAGATCGACCGGTGCTAGGGTAGGAAAATTTGGACTGATTTCCATTCTAAGACCTCTTACCATTCGACTGCAAGGACATATGCGAGAGATGAGCTTGTGCTAAGTTCAGCTGCTTAACACTGGACTGTTTTCCCAAACATGCTTCATACGCCAAGAGAAGAGATCGAACATCCTCAATAGTAGGAGAATCAACCCTATTCTAAATAGAAGTAACAAAAGCGTTATACTCCACACATAACCCATCAAAGATATGACCTAAATGATCTCTATATGAGATTAGCTCCCCAATCGCAGCAAACTGATCAACTATTTCTTTAATTTGTGCAAGGTACTAATGGATAGACTGATTATCCTTTTTAATTTTTTGTAGCTGTGCTTTTAATCCCATAATACAGGCTGTTGTTTTAGAATCATACACTTTCCCTAAAGAATCCCAAATTTCGTGTACAGTTTGTAAAGACACTATCTCACCCATTTTTCACAAAGATGAATATATCCAACACATCAAAACATTATTCAATTTCCGCCAATAAGTATAGTCAGAGTTCACCTGTGTGTGTTGCGAATCTAAGAACTGAGGAGGACAGGGCACATTACCCTCAATGAACCCTTTAGGTCTGTTGGCAATGATGGCATTTAGGAGTTGATTCTTCCACATCAAGTAGTTGTTATCAGACAACTTCACTGTCAACGGCTGAGGAAGGGTTGGAAACAGGGGTACTTGGGGGTATGGGTTGTAGACAGGGAACTGGGTGGGTGTATAAGGGTTATTGGTTTGTAGTGAGGAAAGAATTGTGGGTAGATAGGTTGCTGAAACTGGGTATGTTGATACCCATTTGCCAGAAATGCTTGTTGTTGATATTGTGGAGAGTGAGTTTGGTGATGTTGGCTTGGATTAAAATAGGTTTGAGACTATCTGGGAAGACAGTAGGTTGGTGAGGTGTGGATAAAGAGGGGTTTGGTTGGGAAGTAACCGGTCGATGAATAGGAGTGATTGCTGGTGTGGGAATAGGAGTGATTTCTGGTGTGAGAATAAGAGTTGAAGGTGTGAGTGGGTTAAGGGATTGAGAGCTTACCGGAAGTGTTAAAGAAGGAGACACCCCTACCCCTTCCTCCATTGTCATTTTAAAAGGAAAAAGTTGAAGAGTCGTGGCTCTGATACCATAAAGAGGTGTAGGGAATATTGAGATAAATTCCAGAGAATGAGAATATTGCTCAGCATAATCAGAGCTGATATAGAAGCATAATAAATAGCCAAGGTCCTTACACGTGTAATACAATGATAGAAAGAAGAATAACAATCTGCAGAGGTAAATTCCAAGGGATAAAAGAGAAAGGCAGTAGTAAATAAGCATGGTAAAAATATCATCTTATCAGGAAGTACATGAAACCACATTAAATTTGGACCTTTAGATGTTAGTAAAAGAGAATTGTATGGTGGAGATTTAAAAGTAGCATATGTTGAGTTTATTATTATTATTATTATTATTTTACTTTTTAAATTCAACTAGCCGTTAGATACAAACATAATATAATATAATACTATTTTTTAAAAATCGTTTTCTTTTAAAACCCAATAAAAATCAAAAGTACACCATGTGTCACTCCTCCATTGCTCCACATGTCACCTTCTAATTGGGTCAACTGTGATGATTTGGCCGTCACCTTGGGTATTTTAATGTTAAGCTTATTTCGACTATATCTTCTTCATTTGAGCTCCGATTTAAGTTATTCAAAATGCGTTGGATTCGTTATTCTGAGCTCTATGTAATGGAAACTTTAAAATTCTCAAATTATTAGTAAATAAATTTAGGTTTGTTATCATCAAACCATTAATTAATTAATTACTTTGATATTAAGGACCAAAAAGCCAACAATCTCCCCCTTTTTTTATGATGACAAACTACTCAAGAAAAATGAAATTCAAAGTGGTGTGTGATTTGATAAATGACCTTAAAGCATAATCAACACAAGGATAGAGCAAGCAACTAAATGACCAAAAAGCTAAATAGTAAGTAATATAGATAGATAGATATATACAATCATTTCTCATGGCATTAAATCCAATAATCAATGCAATTCAAGAAATCAAATTCAAACATTCCAAACTCATTGAAGAAATATAATTACCATAAAAGATACTAATAGAAATACCCATCTCGACAATTCAATATCGGGAGTGTTGCTGTGAATCTCCTCTTTATCTTTTGCTTCACAAGGTGACTTTTCATTTGAATGCTTCTTGATATCTTTATGCTTAAGGCGATTAAAAACTGACACGCAGGGTGCTCTCTCATTTTTCTTCATAGGTGCATTTGATCTTTCGAAGGCTGAGGGTCGAGTCATCACTAAGGAATGACGAACGTCTTTTTCCCCTCTAGAAGGCATAATAAGTCTTCGAAAGGCTAAGTGCCGACCAAGGTTAGACGTTAGGTGCTGACTTTCTTCTATTTCTATCATACTTAGCCTTTTAAAGACTAAGGCACGTGCGACAGGCAGCTGAATGCGGTCGAAGACGAAGGTCCTTTGACCATTGTTTTCTTCTTCTTTAGAGTTATCAACCTCTTCTACTGTTATGTGATTGCTGTCAGCCACTTTTGCCTTCCCCTTTCTATTTATGCCAACTTGCTCGGGAGACTTATATCCAAGTCCTTTCCTCAAGGTAGGTATAACATATCCTTCCTGCAAAACCTTCTTTTGGGACGGAGAAATTTCAGGCTGCTCGTAAATTTTTAGGCTCTTGAACTCAGTGTGAGTTGTAAAGTCATAGCCTGCTTTTGCCAGCATCTTATAAGCCTTTGGGTTGTTCGTCTTTCAGGCAAATTCGCCTTCGTCAGGTCCATTTTTGGTTTGTGAATTTCTTGTTTTGTTATTTTTTTAAGAGGCGTAACAAAACTTTCTTTTAAGATCTCCACATCACCGACCTTCAAGCCCTTCGAGAATTTTGCGAATGGTGCCTCGCCTTTCTTGCGTCTCAACAAAGGAACATAACGCAAGATTGGAGGTCTTGGAGCTTTCTCATCTTACAAAGTTTTAGTCTTCACCGAGCTAGTAGATGCCTTACCCTTTTGAGAGTCAGAAGTACTGGCCCCTTCGCTTGGTTCTTTTCTTGCATCTATTGTTGGCTTTGACTGAGATTTATCCTCCCCTTTTGTTAGAGGAATCTCCTCAGGCATAACTTCGCCGACATTATCAGACTTTAAGTAGAATTTTGCATTTGCGAAGTGGGACTCAGCTTCTAAGAATGGGTTGGAGTCTGCTTGAACCTTTTTAATGCCATCTTGGTAAAACTTAAAGTATTGATGGAGTGTAGAAGTTATCACTCTATTTCCATGAATCCAAGGGCATCCCAGCAACAACTTATAAGTGGTCCTTGAATCTATGACATGGAACAACGTGTTGACCTTCAAGTCACCAACAATGAGCTCCAAGCGTATCATGTCGATTACTTTTTGACCGCCTTGGTTGAAGCCTTAGATTACCAACTTGCTATTCGTTAGTTCTTCCATTGAGATACCTAATTGCTTCATGGTTGACTTAGGCATTATATTGACGGTTGTCCCATCATCAATGAGAATTCGACCAACTTTTTGTTCTCGCATGTATCCTGAGACAAACAAGGGCCTATTATGAGGCTTCGATCCCAGCAATAAGTCTTCGTCTGAAAAGCCTATGAACGTGCAAAAAGAGGCGCATGTACGCACCATAGAGGCCGGGATACTTGAGCTCGATGAACTTGATGCACCTGAGTTTAGCAATGCATCAATAAGAGCGGTCTTAATTGTCTGAGGGAGCAACAAAAAGTCATCTATACAGAACAATGGTAAGTCTTCTGATTCTACCACCGCCTCCAACAAACTTGAAGGGATATCCTCACTTTCTGCTGTGTTGACGACATGGCACGCGACAACTTCTAGTACTTCTTTTAGATGATTATCATGGAAGTTTCTTGGGAAGAATTTCGCCAGAGTTACTGGTTGTCGAGGTTGAGGAAAATCCTCATCCTCCTCCTTGACAGGCTTAGACTTCCACGCCTTCTTTTTTGCTTTCTTTTTCTGAGTCTTGCTTCCTCTTTTGTAATCTCGATGGAAGCGCAACTCTTTTTTGGTAAAGCTTGACATTCTTTTCTTTCTACAAGTCACAAGGATCCACCCTTCATTGTTATCTTCAACATACTGATCATCTTTGCTTTGGGAGTCTGTCATTATGATCTCTTGTTGGAACTAAACGACTATAGGCTAAAAGGTCCCAAATTGGATCAAGTTTTCTCTTTGATCATAAAATAGTGTTGATGGTGGAACGCTTGAAGTCATTGCCACCACAACATGATTTGTTTGAGCCATCTCATCCAGATCTAGCTCAATCTTCTTTTCACAAGCCAACCTCAGAATTAGCTCTTTCAGCATGAAACACTTTTCAACTGGGTGGCTAACGACCCGATGATATTTGCAGTAGTTGGGATCGTTGACTTTCTCTGACTGCTCCGGCCGCTTGCATTCTAGCAGTTGAATCAGGTGTTTCTCTAGCAGTTGCTCTAGCATGTCTGCAACATCAGAGTCAGGGAATGGATAGACTCTTTCCTGCCTCTCCTTTAGAGTTAGGCGACGTCGCTTGCCTCCATTATCTTTCTTTTCAACTCTCGACTATTTTCCTTTGGAGGAAAATTTCAATCGGGTCGTGTTGACGACCGTAGATTCTTTCGTGGCACTTTTCACAATTTTCTTAGTGCCCTTTATCTCATTTTTATCTTTCTTTCCCCTGGGACCAGGAAGTCCTTTGTTCCTCTGTTGGCGATACTCAACTCCATATCATGGGCGCGAGTTGTCAACTCTTCAAATGTGCGGGGCTTTATTCCCTGTAGGATGTAGAGAAGTTTCCAGTGCATATCTTGAGTGCACATCTCCACTTAAGATAGTTCAGTGAGTCTATCTTTGCAATCAAGGCTTAGAGCTCTCCATCGATTGACGTAGTCGATGACTGGCTCTTCCTTCCACTGCTTGGCGTTTGTCAATTCTATCATGCTAACAGTCCACCTAGTGCTGTAAATGCGGTTCAGAAATTCTCTTTCCAGCTGCTCCCAGTTGTCGATCACCTCTAGCTCCAGATCAGTGTACCAATCAAAAGTGTTTCCTTTCAAGGCACAGACGAACTACTTGACCACTAGATCTCCTCTAGTTCCTGCATTTTTGCAGGTTTTAACAAAATGAGCAACGTGGTGTTTAGGGTTGCCCTTTCCATCGAATTGCTGAAATTTTGATGGTTGATATCCTACAGGCGTTCTGAGGTTGCCAATTCTCTTACTGTACAACTTGGTGTACATAAAAGAAGTTTGTGGCGGTCCTCCATACTGAGCTATGATGGTATTTGTGATCATGTCCTGCAGCTGCTGGACTGACAGAGAAGCGACAGAGGTGGAGTGTTGCAGCTGGCTTTCCTGCAACAGAGTTTTCCCTTTGTCATTTGCCTTGACAGCGGGGGTTTGGCTTGACTCAGCAGTTTCTCGAGCCTGCATTTACTCTCTCAAGGCAGCAATCTCATTATCTCGCTCCTCGAGAGCTTTGGCTAGAAAATTTATTTTCCTCTCCATTTTCGCCATGGCTGTCTCAGTCGTTACATCAACCATCATGACAGACATCACATCAGGGGGTGATTCTTTCTTGGATCGGTCAGAGGGAGGAGCAGAGTTGTCAAACAAAGGATTTTCCTTGATGACAATCCCGCCTTTAGGGGATTCTGTCAACCGCCTCCAGATGTTCTCAGTGATGGTAGAACCTTGTTCCTTCTCTTGCATGATCCCCTTTGAGTGATTGTGAGTGATGGGTCCTGTGTATGCATCACTTGCAGCAGGAGTGTTGGACGCAGTAGGAGCGTTGGGCGCAACTTTCTTAGAGGTCATTACTTGATTTGAGTGTTGAGAGAGATAAGAGGTAGATTAGTCACACTGGGCGTGCCAATTTGTTCGCACGAGGTTTCTGGAGAAACGTGTTTCGTGGAGTTGAACTTGTGTTTATGTAGATTTGATGCGAATGTAGTTCGATCTCTAATACTTGATCCTCTGATTCTCTCCCAGTTGAACGCATGCGCTTGATGTATGGAAGTGGAACGCATGGATGTTGTTGAAGCTGGAGCTCAGTCTTCAAGTGTGATTCAGCTTCAAGTGTGATTCAGCTTCAGGAGTTAGGAGTCTTTTGATTGTAAGGAGAATTCCCTCTAAGCTCTCTGAGTGTAAATTTTCTGAACCTTTCAAATGAAGAGAACTCCTCTATTTATAGAGTTCTGAGGTGGACTTTGTAGATTTGGGCTTTGCTGGTCCATGGACCTGACCCTTTGGGCTAAATTAAGTCTATTTTTGGACTTAGATTAAATTTTAGCCCAAATATTAATAATGAATTGAACAAAAAATAATTAATTTGATCCAACCGTGAAGACGAAAATACGTGGCACCATCGGAATTTGCCAAATTATGTCTTTAATTTCAATTTAGGACACATGTAACATTTAATTAGTCTCAAATTTAATTATTTCTAATTTCGTCATAAATTAATTTGAGAAATGACATGACAATTTGTGATTGGCCCAAATTTTTTCATTCAACCGTTGGTTTTACAAATTATGAATTACGATAGTATGAAAAAATTTGTAAACTACCATATTGAACTTCAAGGAAGATAGTATATGCATTTTTCAAATAAACTACGTTCAAATTGACAATAAGTATTTTTTTTTTAAAGAAAATAAACATTTGATTGACTTATAAGTTTTAAATATAGTTTCTATTTGACCACTAGATTTTAAGATGTCACACTTTTACATTTGAGTTACTTTTGAATTTTGAGTTTAGCTTTCACTTGGTTCTAAGTTTCACGATTTTAACATTTTAACCATGAATTTGCACAAACGTTCACTTTTGGTCATTTGTGTTAACATTATATTAATTAACTTGAAAGAATTAAATTAGTTTCACTTAAAAAAAATCCTATATCAATTATTTTAAATTAATCAACGAAAACTCATTATTTAAAACTCTAGAATAAATATGTAAGATCTTAAAACTTAAAAAATAAACTAAACTCAAAATTCAATAGTAACTCAATGATAAAATATGTTGGGTGGAAAATGGTATACATGAACTAAATATACTAGCAAACTGATTACAACTCAATTAGAAACAGTACACTCAATGTATGATATTCAAACTCAAACTTAGACCAAATGATGTAACAAGACTTAGACATGGAAATAATTCAATATTTGAAAGAACCTCAAAACCTTTAGAGAGTCAAAAAGTAGTTGAGACACACTTCTGATAAGCGTTGTCCTGAAGACAATTATTCGCTTTTCACAGGATGCAAGCATACTACAACAATCATCTCAGCAGATACAACGACTAACTCCAGTAGAATTGTAACCTCGAACTACTCGGATCTGGCAGAAGAATGAAAGAAAGGAGAGAATTCTTCAATTTGAAGTGAGATGCTACAAATAAAGAAACAAATTGCTATTTATATGCTAGCAACTCAGTAACTCTCCAAAAATCAAAACTAAAATCAAATAAATACAAAAATCGAAACATTTGTCAAATTAACTCAATTTAGTTGTTACTTGATAAAATCAAAATCCAAACTCATTCAAATTAAAAACTACAAATTTAACTTTCATTTATGTTAAATTATATGAAACATCATCTTAATTTGATGGTTTTAATCCAATTTGAAGTTTTTAACGATACATTTCATCTACATAATTAAATTCATTTTTATGTTTGAATATTAAATTGTTTTCACTTTCTTTCATTATATATATATATATATTCAACAAAAGATTATGTTTGAAAAAATATCATGTTTCAAAATTATAAAACCAGATAAAAATTAATCTTAATCTTAACATACTAATATTTTAAAACTTAGGAAAAACTATATGCCAAAAAAACAAAAGATTTGACCTTCTTTTTTGAAATGAAAGATTTGACCTCCAAATAAGGGTACTCATATAATATTCATATTCATATTCTTAGTTAAAAGAGCAAGAGAGTCAGAGTAGTAGCATTGTATATTTAAAATAAAATATGACGGTCAAAAAAATATTATATACAAAAAAATATTGAATTGCCCATAAAAGCAAATATCATAAAAAAAAAACGAACTTATAAAAAAATCATAATTAAATCGAACTCCATAAATACATAAATAAATAAATAAATAAAAGAGGTGTAAGAAAAGAATAAAATAAAATAAAATAAAAAATAATGATGATGACACGTATGACATACCGAACCATGGGGCCATCCACGCCATCCCCAACATAGGTCAGAAAATTGGAAACTGTTTTCATAAAATTTCAGATTAAATTTGTAAAAAATAAAAAAAAAAAAAAAGAGGACAAGTAAAGGGCTCCTCCATTCGATCTTCCTCTCCGCAGAAGAATTCTTCTTGTTCTTTGTTGGATCACAGAGAGAGAATCACGGAATCAGAGAATTCAGGCCTGCGAAACACGTAACACTGTTGATTTTCAGAGAGAGAGAGAGAGAGAAGAGATCTAGCGAGAGCGTTACAAGAATATGGCTACGCTTCAGACATGGAGGAAAGCTTATGGCGCTCTCAAGGATTCTACCAAAGTCGGTCTTGCCAATGTCAACAGCGATTACGGGTTTGATCCGATTTATGCGTTTTTTTTTGGGGTATTATCTTATTCTGCGGGATTCTTGTCTGAGTTTAGGATTTGGATGTGGCAATAGTCAAAGCTACTAACCACGTCGAGTGCCCCCCCAAGGAGAGACACCTCAGGAGTGAGTGGTTGCTGTTTGCCAGATCCATTTGGTTGCTATCAATCAAAATCTACATTTTTGGTTTGATTTTTCTGTTGTTGTTTCAGAAATTCTGATTGCTACATCTGCAATTAGACCTCGTGCTGATGTTGCTTATTGCATTCATGCTCTTGCTCGTCGCTTGTCCAAGACTCGGAATTGGACGGTACAATTTTTTTTTTTTCACTGTAGAATTTGCTTTTTTTTTTTTGGCATTAGGCTCCTTTATCTGGATGATATCTTTTGTCTAAGAAATTTTGTGGGTTCCTTTAGCTATCCCCATTTTTACATTGGTTATGTTCCTGTATGTGGTTTTTCTTTAATGCCGATATTTATCTGCATTGGATTTTGTTACGTTCATTATCTGCAATAGTGTTTCAAGTGTGATAGTCTACAAGTGATACTGTGATATGCAAATTTATGTTCCTGATTCTTTTTTTACCATTTTTAAAAGGATATTTCCATTTCTGTAAATTTGGCAGTGCTTCTGGTAAATTTAAATTTCATCTGTAATTGTAAAATACGAAACCTTTAGATTCTATTTCTATCCTATTATTAGTTGAGTTTTTTCTGTGAAGTTTTTCTTTCGTACTCTTTTTTAAGAGGATTTCATGTATTCACTGATAATGAAGCATGTCCAAGCATGTCCTCAAAACATAATGTCTGTATCTCATGGTTATTTTGGCAAGTATGACATCAAATTTATCTATGATTATTAGTGGAATGGATGTGAGGATACAATGTTTACCATTATATTCTTTTTTCATCGTCTATTAATTCTTTTGACTCGATTTCTTTTTGCATTCGGATTCACTGTTATAGTTTCTTCATGTTTTACAGGTAGCTTTGAAAACATTAATAGTCATACATAGGACCTTGAGGGAGGGTGATCAAACATTCAGGGAAGAACTTTTGAATTTTACACAAAGAGCTCGAATTCTTCAACTGTCTAATTTTAAGGATGATTCAAGTCCAATTGGTAAAATTTTTGAGATTCTCTTCTATTCTTTTCATTCGAATGATACTCTCATTGTTTTTAGAGGAGCGTCTCGAATGTTTCAGGATACTGAAGTATGACATTGAATCTGACCGCCTGCCAAGACCTGCCCAAGGTCAGGATAAGGTATTGTATCGAAGAATTTTGTTAATTCCCTTGGCCTTCTTGCATGGTACATGTTTGAGTGAGTTATAACATTTATTTAGGTATGTGGTGTGAAAGATGCATATACTTTTTTGCCATCGGTAAAAGTAATGCGACTGGGCTCTGCCTGACCTTGAAAATTTCTTGCCATAAGATTTTCTTCTATCTTTTTAAGTGGTGAACTCATAAACCTTGCTCCATTAGATTTAAAATGGCGAGGGCTAGTGATTGAAAAGATTTATAAGTTATCCCATAATTTTGGAAGTGTAGGCACAGAATGTAGGAAAAGATAAGTGGGGTTGGCGATTTATTCATGAACCAAATTCTTTTTGGGGAAAGGTGGTTATGAGTATTCACGGAAAATCTCCTTTTAATTGGCATATGGTAGGATGACATGTATCAAGATTGAAGCATTTCCAACATTTGGAAAAAGGTTGAATCCTTCACAACTTTTAAACTTGGGAGAGGTAATTACATACTCTTTTGGCAGGATAGATGGGTTGTTGTCTTGATGATAATTCTTTGATGCATTGTTTTCCCCAAGTATTTGGTCTCTTCATCTCCAAATGGTTTGGTTATGGATTTTTGGGATTCAAATATTATCTCTTGGTTTTAGTCTTTCATAGATTATTGAAAGATGATGAGATATTGGCTTTACAATCTTTGTTGGGTATTTTGGATACCTTTGAGATTGGTTCATTCGATGATTCAAGGGTATGGACTTCAGAATCATATGGATCCTTGTTAGTGAGATCATTATCGCTGGAATTAGGTTCTGCTTCTACTTTACAGCCGGTTGTGTTGAGAGCAATATGGAATCTCATAGTCCGAAACGGATTAATATTTGGTTGTGGATCATTCTCAATGGTTCTCTTAATATTTCCAAAGTTCTACAAAGAGAGATGTCTCATGTCCCCATTCTTCCTTCGATTTGTCCTTTATGCCAAAGGGATGGAGATTATTTGTTTCATATCTTCCTTGGATGCTCTTATTCGATGCATTGTTGGTTCGGGTTGCCTTCAATCTTTAATTTCAAGTGGTTTCTCTCTAATATATTGAGTGAAAACGTTCATCAGCCGTTAATTGGTCTAGTTTTGGAGAAAAACCAAATTTATTATGCACTAATGCGGTCAAAGCTAATTTTTTTTGGAGAAAAGGAACAAAATAATTTTTTAAGGAAAAGACGTTCCTTGGGATGATTAGTTTGAATCGGCTCGCTTACAAGCTTTTTTTTGGTGCTCTCTTTCTAGATCTTATGCTAAATCTTCATCTTATGATATATGTATTAATTGGAATGCCTTTATTTTCCTTTGTAATTTTTTTTCTTATTCACTCCCTTTTCGAGTTTGTATCTTTTGAGCATTAGTCTCTTTTTACCTCTTCAATGAAAAATTTCATTTCTTGTTAATAAAAGTGAATGTGGGGAAGGATAGTTCATCACTACTCATACTATACCTATTTGATTGAGGTAGGAACCAAGGTTTGTCTTTTGGATTCTAAAAAGAAAATTTACATATCTTGGAGCGTAACAGTGCGCTTCTGACTAAATGGCTCGTGTATTTTCATCTTGAGAATAATTCCATTTGGTGGAAGAATATTGTAAGGAAGCAAGTATGGGCCACTCCCTTTTGACTGGATTGGAGGAAGGGTTCCAAAACCCCTTGGAGCGGTAAAGTCGAGGGGCTTCCACCCTTTTCTCATTTTTTGCAGGGTTCGGGGGGTGATGGGAGGGATGTCATGAACCCCTCTGTGCTTGTTTCCCTCGTTTGTATCATTCATTCTTGATGAGAAACCACTCAGTTCCGACGTTGTTTGTTTGATAGGGAAATGTTAGATGTTATTGCGCTTCACTCATTTGATTAGGGAGTTCTATAGTAGTTTGGGGAGAAAGGATGTTCATTTTTGGAGCGCATGTCCTTCAAAAGGTTTCTTTTCCAAATCTTTCTTTCACTGTTTGGTCAATCCCTCTCGAGTGGTGTCTTTGCCTCATTGTGGAAGGTGAAAATCCCAAAGTAGGTTAAGTTTTTTGTGTGGTAGGTTCTTCATGGATGGGTGGTTAACGAGTTTTGAGAATGTTGTGCAATTTGATTGGGCTATTGTGCTGCATTATTTGTAGGCAGGCGGATGAGGACCTTGAGCATGTTCTTTGAAGCTGTGACTTTGTGCATGTTGTTTGGAGTTGCTTTTTTGAGGAGTTCAACTTGAATCTGACTAGACAGAGGAGCTATAGTAGATGATTGATGATTCCTTCTTTTGCCGAGAAAGGAAGGTTTTCATGGCAGGCTGGGTGTGCTATTTTGTGGGATATTTTGGGGGAGAGGAATACTAGTCTTTAGAGGGTTGAGAGAGCTTGAAGTGATGATTTAGCTCTTATTAAGTTTGACTAGAGGTCGTTTCTTTCTTTTGTGGGCTCTTTTTTTATGCCTTTATATTCTTTCATTTTTTGAATAAAAGTTCGGTTATCCATATCAAAAAGAAGAAAGAAGAATTTTCAAAATTAATGGCAAAAGTTGGAGTAATTGTTGGATCTCCTTTGTTATTTGAAAACAAAAAAATTTGTTGGATCTCCTTTGGGAGGGAGATGGTTGAAGAAGGATTTAGTTGTGAAGGTGTTAGAATCCCCCCTAGGCAAATTCTAGAGTGTCTTCCTGATGTAATAAAGTCAATCCCATTAAGAACCAAAAGTTGAAATTTTTCTGGTTCATCTAGTTCCCTCTCAAGAAGATCATTTTTTGAAGCCGATGTCCTAGCAATAATTTTTTAGACCATGAGCATTTTTTTCCCAAAACACTTTAATGGATTGCTGAATAGAATTTCCATAAACGGATGTTAGTATTGCTTTTGACACTAGGCCTTGTACAAAGATCACAAGACGTAGAGGGTGATATTTTTCTTTCAGGAGCTTGTGACTCTTAGAAAGTGACGGTTATGAGGAATGCTTTCAATGAATTAAGCTTCGTATTTTCTAGAAATGAACTCCTACATATTGTTTAAATTAAATTATACAAAATATTCAGAAAACATTTATGAACAAAGGAAAATTTTCATTTTTGTTTTTCATATGTGGACGACCTTGGTCTTGTGCCCTTTCTTAGAGAAGGTTTCAAGTGAGCTTATCCATTTGCTATGAAATTGCTTGTGGGGCAAGAAAAATAAAGAAAAAGAATAGGTAGGTAGGCTTGCAAGTATCAATGAAATAAGAAGTGATTGGCTATATATACTATATCAGTGTTTTTAAATGCCCAAGCGTACTAAGGCGCAATGGCCCTCTGGAGCCTAGGTGGAAGGCGCACTAAAAGGCACGGGCTTTTTTTTGTGACACACACTATATATAAAAATATTACATTAAAAAGAGAAAGTATAGTTGAAGTGGAAATATGGAAAGAAAAAAAAAAGATCCGAACATAAGAAATTTTGCATTTAGGCTTAGTAAATTTCGTACTTTTAGTTAATAAAGAAGGAAAACCCTTAATTATTACTATTTTTTAAAAATAATGAAAAAGTCCCAAGGCCTAGGACTTTGAGCCTTGGGACTTCAAAAAAGACGTGTGCCTGAGGCGCGCCTTATTTTGTGAGCCTTGCCTTTCCAAGGCGAGGCACCAGACCTGTGCCTTGAGCCTAGGCGCACGCTCGAGAGGGCTTTTAAAACATTGTACTGTATGAAGCCCAAATACTTTATTTTAGGCCACGTATGTGTTGTGCCAACAATTGTTAGCACAATAGACACGTGTTAACCACTAGTTGATCAATTTTGACATGAGTTCAATATTTATTGGTCACATCTTGAACATTTATTGAGCATGATACACATATATCATTACCCATAATAAACACACATAAACATAACATGAACATATGAAAAACAATTATGTGACACATGAACTAAATATGTTCAAATTTTTATGTATATATTTACTTCTAAAAATTGAAGATAAATAGTGCTATCGGATAAACATAATACAATTTGAGAGTGATGTATATCAAAACTTGTTTTTTTAAAGCATGTAAACACATAAACTTATTGAAAATGATGATATGTATTGTCACCCCAGTAAACACGTAAACTTATTTCCTTAAATTCCCTTTGTATATAAAGACATATATATACACAAATGTAAATATGAACAATCATGTCTTGTTAGGTTTGAGTCCTAGATTTTTAGAAAGTAATGTGTCTTTGTGTATGTATCATGTCGTGTTGTGTCCATGCCTCATTGGGTAAAATCATGCTTCCTTGATCAATTTTTTGCTCTACCTGCTCAATTATTATTGTGTTTTAAAGGAGACTAGGGTTACCACCCAAGAACTGAATATAAACCTCAAACAGAGATGCTATATTACACCCCTTAAATTTTGGCCAATTAGGGTTATATTCTTTTCATTGCCCAATTGAAAAAACAAAAAAAAATACAAATCAAACTCAATATTAGCCTTTTCAAATCCCCTGATTTGCCATCATTGGTATCAATGCTTGCGACCAGGGATTTGGAAAAGCTAATCTTCAGACTGGAAGCAAACTCAAAAGCTTTGACAGCACAGAACAACTTCCTGACTTTAGCTTCTAAGGTCGAGGGTAAAAGATTGTCATTAGTGAGCTGAAGGTAGGAATCACGTTATTTATACCAAGCACATAACCTCCAATCAGACCAACACAGGCAACTTCTCCATAAGGCAACTAAAACAATTGAAAACAACAGTAAAAGAGAAAGGGAATAGATTATCATCTTGGTATGGTAGTTGCCCCTTCAAACCTGAATTTTACTCCTTAGCTTCTTGTTCAATATACAATTAAAGATTCTGACCAAAGCCTTTTGGCGTAAAAGTTCTATCCAACTATGCCCAGTTTTTTTTTTTTTTTTTTTTTTTTTAATTTTTTAATTTTATAAGAGACAAGAGCTTGTAAGAATCACAGAAAAACACCTAAGGGATGGAGAAAGAGATATCTCCCACCCAATGACGAAAATATTGTTATCGATGAATATCGGTAACTCAGATTTACGGATATATCGATGGATATTTCGGAAAAAAATCATGGATATCACGGAAATTTATACAAATATTGTGAAATTTTTAGTGAAATTTTAGAAGAAACTTATTTAAGTAATAAAATATGACTTTAAGTATATAAATCAATAATTATAAGCCAAATATGATTGATAATGGAATAATAGATAATAGTGAAAAACCGAAAAATGATTATAAATAGAGTATTTAGTTCAAGAGTTTACAATCAATGAACTAGTGTTCTAGTTTACAATCATGTATGATTGATTTGAATCGGTCTAGTTTACAATCAATATTTTCCTAAAAAGTATGTATTTTTAATATATTATTATATTATTAGAAGTAAATTCAAATTTTAAAAACAAAAAAGTTGAAAAAGTTAAAAGAGAAAAAAAAAAAAAGAGACAAAAGGTAAAGAGAAGATTGAAATTATGGACTATAGAGAGAAAATATAATTAAAAATATAAATTATACCATATATAAAAATTTAAAAATTATATAGTGAGAGAATTAAAAAAAATCGATAAGAAGAGTGATGTGATAGACCCCAGGAATAAAGGTTTATACATGTAGGCATAAAAGAAGGGAAATAGTTAGTTAGTAAGTGGGCCCGGGAATATTGAGTTGTTATAGAATATTTGTTATTAATACTGAAAGAGTAGTGGGAGGGGGGATATAGAATTTTATTTTGATGAATGTAATTAGTCTTAATGGGACTTTGGGAGAGATAGGGAAGCTCTTGAATTCTTCCCCTGCTGTTGATAAATAAAATTGAGGCTGAGGCCTATCAATTTGGTATCAGAGTAGCCGATTTGGGAATGGTGGGAAAAATGGAGGCTAGAGTAGTTGAGTTGGAAGAGAAGCTGGTGGGGTTAACAATGGTGGTCTCGGATCTAGAAGGAAAGTTCGAATCGCGGTTTGCTGAAGCGGAGGTGAACAGAGGGAAAGCAGAATAGAGAATGGAGAAGAATTTTGAATCGATATTGCAACGGATGGATGTATGGAGCAGTGGACGGAAGGATACATCATTGACAGAGAGGACGATTACAGATAAGGGAAAAAAATCAATGGAAGAAAGTTCAACTCAGGGATTAAACAACGATCAAAATACTAACCCAGTAAGCAGTGAAGGCATTGGCGCTCCTTGTGCCGCGAGCAATCGGGAGATTCCCTTGTTCGATATGCGCCTGAGAAAACTGGAGGTACCAATCTTCAAAGGTGAAGTTGGGGAGAACGTCGATGGTTGGCTCCATAGAGTGGAACGATATTTTGTGGTTAATCGATTGACCGAGAGAGATAAACTAGACGTCGCCGTTTTGTGCCTAGAAGGAGAAGCGCTTGACTGGTATCAGTGGCGAGATGACCGAGAGAAGATCGAAAACTGGATGGAATTTCGGCAGCTTCTGTGGAAACGTTTTTGACCGTCGGATCAAGGAGATAAGCATGCACGTTTGATGAAGTTGCAACAGGAGACCTCGGTTCAGGAATATCGCTGGCGGTTTAAGCAGTTCTCGGCGGGCCTAAAGGACATAAGTGATGCAACCCTAGAGAGTAAATTTGTCTGTGGGCTCAAAGAAGACATCCAAAGTGAAATGAGAAAATTAAGCCCAGTGGGCCTCACGGCTAAGATGGAGATAGCCCAAATAATAGAAGACGATCTGACGGTTGAGATGAAGCGGGTTAAAGGAGTGTCAGGCAGCCCGTCTACGACTAAGAATGGGCCTGCTGGGTCATCTAGTGTAAGTACGAATGGGCCCAATACCAATACCAATACCACTAGTAATTCCAGTGGCAATTATGCAGCCCGCACGATTACAATAAGCCCTCATCGAAGTGCATCATCGTCATCTTCAACGTCGTTAACGAGCGCTCGATCATCGGGAGGTAAATTCGCTGCTCCAACGCCTCCTTATTGCCGATTGACCGACAGTGAGATGCAAATGAAGAAGGATAAAGGCCTGTGTTTTAAATGTGACGGAAAATTTAGCGCCAGTCATCGATGTCCAAAAAAAGAATTGAATGTGTTCGTAGTACAGGAGGGGGAGGATTTAAGCGAGGAACAGGGCGAACTCGAAGGGGTAATCACCGAGGAGAAGGCGGAGGAAATCACCGAGGCCGAAGTTGCCATGCTCTCTTTAAATTCTTTGGCTGGCTTTGATTCACCGAAGACACTGAAGGTAAAAGGGGAAATTCGAGGAAGAGAAGTAATTGTTCTAATTGACGGTGGTGCTACCCTTAGCTTTATATCTGAGGAAGTGGTGGCCGAATTACAGCTGACGATATCGCCATCCGAAGATTATGGGGTGGTTCTCGGTACTGGTGGTACGGTTCGAGCCAAGGGCATTTGTCAAGGTGTCCTCTTAACTATCTCTGAATTATCAATTGTACATGATTTCCTTCCTTTACCTCTGGGTAGTGCAGATGTCATCTTAGGGGTTACTTGGTTGGAGACGTTAGGAAAAATTCAGTTTGATTATCAATTATCCGAGATGGATTTCTGGGTAGGAGAATGGCTCGTGCACCTATGTGGGGATCGTACTCTGATTAAATCACAAGTATCCCTCAAATCAATGATGAAGTCTTTATCCAGTGAAGGCCAGGGCGTATTGATTGAGTTAATTGCTTTGCAACAAGAAGAATCTGTTGTTGCACAAGGGGGAGGATTTGGAGACATCAATGTTTTTCCAGATGCCATTAAAAACTTGCTGCAAAACTTTTCCAGTGTCTTCAATCCGTTGGATTCATCACCACTACAGCGGCTACATGATCACGCGATTGAACTTCAACCGGGGGCTGGACCGGTTAATGTCAGACCATATCGTTATCCACAATTTCAGAAGGAGGAAATTGAGCGTTTAGTGCAGGAAATGTTAGCAACAGGGGTGATTCAACCGAGTCGCAGTGCTTTCTCTAGCCCGGTGCTACTCGTTAAAAAAAAAGATGGCAGTTGGCGTTTTTGCGTGGATTATCGGGCATTGAATCTTGTCACCATTCCAGATAAGTACCCAATTCCGGTGGTGGATGAGTTATTGGATGAGTTGTATGGGGCGGTGATGTTCTCTAAAATCGATTTAAAATCGGGTTATCACCAAATCCGGGTTCGAACCACTAACATCCATAAAACGGCTTTCCGTACACATGAAGGTCACTATGAATTCCTAGTCATGCCGTTTGGGTTGAAGAATGCACCTGCCACCTTCCAATCAATCATGAATGACATTCTCCGACCGTACCTAAGGAAGTTTGTACTTGTTTTCTTCGATGATATTTTGATATATAGTGCGTCGGAGGCGGAGCATCTCAAGCATTTGGAAGTCGTTTTGGGGCTGTTACTGGAACATCACTTGGTCGCAAATTTAAAGAAATGCCAATTTTCTTTTGCTAGCATTGAATATTTGGGCCATATTATATCCGCCAATGGGGTGGCCGCTGATCCAAGTAAATTGGAGGCTATGAATAACTGGCCGGTACCAAAAAACATTAAGGAACTGCGTGGGTTCTTGGGTCTTACGGGATATTACCGAAAATTTGTTGCTAATTACGGGTCCATTGCTTTATCGTTGACTCAACTTCTCAAGAAGGGAGGTTTTTCATGGAATTTTGAGGCTGAGGAGGCGTTTCAATGATTGAAGTCAGCTATGATGTCTGTTCCAGTCTTAGGTATACCCAATTTCTCTCAAACTTTTGTTGTGGAAACTGATGCCTCTGGTGTGGGAGTGGGTGCAGTACTGATGCAAAACCAACGACCACTTGTGTATTTTAGCCAAGCACTGCCACCGACTCATCGTTATAAAGTAGTGTATGAACGGGAATTGATGGCGATCGTCTTTGCACTCCAGAAATGGCGGGCGTACTTGTTGGGGAAACGTTTCATTGTACGTACAGACCAGCGAAGCCTTAAGTTCTTACTTGAACAACGAGTTATCGTGGGAGAGTACCAAAGATGGATTGCGAAGTTAATGGGTTTTGATTTTTCCATTGAATACAAAAAGGGGTTGGAGAATTCGGCCGCGGATGCCTTGTCTAGATTAACACCAGCAATGGAGTTGGGACTTCTCAGCGTGATAGGCGGAATTAACACGGAAGTATTCCGTACCCAGATCCGGGAAGACGCCACTCTTAATGGGATCTTCCAAGCCTTACTTCATGGTCAATCGGTTCCTGAGGGGTATGCAATCCAAGGGGAGTTATTAACGTATCGGGGTCGTCTAGTTCTCCCCCCCCCCCCCACTTCACCAACTATTCCCTTACTTTTAGCAGAGTTTCATAACAGCCCAATTGGTGGTCATCAGGGGGCATTGAAAACGTTTCAGCGACTAGCCCGTGAGGTGTATTGGGTGGGAATGAAAGCGCGAGTTCAAGCTTTTGTTGCAGAATGTGCAATATGTCAGCCAGCGAAATACTTGACTCTGTCTCCAGCAGGTCTCTTGCAGGCTCTTCCACTTCTCGATCAAATATGGGAGGATATCAGTATGGACTTTATTGAAGGTCTACCTAAGTCTGAGGGGTTCGACACGATTTTGGTGGTAGTGGACCGACTATCAAAGTATGCTCATTTCATTCCTCTTAAACACCCATTCACTGCGATGTCTGTGGCTTCTGCCTTTGTGCGTGAAGTAATTCGATTACATGGTTGCCCACAAAGCATAGTATCTGACCGTGACAAAATATTCACGAGTTTGTTTTGGGAAGAACTTATGAAGTTGCTGGGGACGCAGCTCAAACGAAGTACTGCTTGTCACCCGCAAACCGACGGTCAGACAGAAGTAGTCAACCGAGGAGTTGAGACATACTTGCGTTGTTTCACCATGGGAACACCTAAACAGTGGTGTAAATGGTTGCTGTGGGCCGAATTTAGTTATAATACATCCTATCATACCTCCACGCGGGTCACCCCCTTTGAGGCAGTTTATGGGCAGCCACCGCCATCCTTAATTCCCTACGACAAAGGATTGAGTATGGTACACGAGATTGATCAATTATTATTTGACCGTGATGAAATGCTTAAAAAATTGAAAGCATCGTTAGAACGAGCCCAACAACGAATGATCAAGACGGCAAACACTAAGCGGCGAGATGTGCAGTTCGAAGTCAATGACTGGGTGTATCTTAAACTACGACCATACCGCCAAGCATCTCGAAGTCAACACACTCATCCAAAGTTGGCTTCGCGTTTTGTTGGCCCCTTTCAGATCAAGGGCAGGATTGGACCTGTAGCTTACCGGCTTGCCCTACCAGCTAACGTTGGGATCCACCCTGTGTTTCATGTCGCCGTTTTATGCAAGGCAGTAGGAACTAACTTGCCAGTGTTTCCAATTCCACCAACTTTGGCACCAGACCTGTCCATCGCCATTACACCAGCAGTAGTTCTTGGTTTACGCCAATCTCCAATAGAGGAGGGTACTCTGGAAGTCTTGATACAATGGGCGAATAGTTTACCGGAGGATGCAACATGGGAGTAAGCTGACCTGATCAAATCCCAGTTTCCTGATTTCCACCTTGAGGACAAGGTGGCTCTTTGGCGGGCAGGTAATGATAGACCCCAGGAATAAAGGTTTATACACGTAGGCATAAAAGAAGGGAAATAGTTAGTTAGTAAGTGAGCCCGGGAATATTGAGTTGTTATAGAATATTTGTTATTAATACTGAAAGAGTAGTGGGAGGGGGATATAGAATTTTATTTTGATGAATGTAATCAATCTTAATGGGACTTTGGGAGATAGGGAAGCTCTTGAATTCTTCCTCTGCTGTTGATAAATAAAATTGAGGCTGAGGCCTATCATGATGGTAGTTGTGAATGAGAGAAAGAAGAAAAGAAACTATAAATTATAAAAATACAAGTAAGTTTGATATAATAATTAATAAAAAAAAAGCCAAAACATGAAAAAAAAGAAAAATATTGGGAGATTAAAAAAAGCAGAAAAAAAGAAAAGTAATGAAACAAAAATGCTACAAAAGACTAATATTTACAATACAGTGTCGAATGCACACGCTCAAGTAGGACTACATTGCCATTCACCAACCGGGCAATCAACGTACTTTGTTAAGCAATTGTGAAGAATACATTATATAGTTAATAGAAGGATGCAGAACAAAACAAACCAAAATATTGCCAAAATATTGGCGATTTCATCAAAATATCGCCAATATCGACGATATTTCGCCGAGAGTTCGGCGATATTTTATAAAAAAGATGTTACCTATGGATTTCTCTATCGACATCTCGATTTTAATGATATTTCAGCAATATTTCAACGAAATATTGCGATTTTTTCATCATTGCTCACACCCAAGAATTACAAAAAAATCAATTGAAATCATAAGACTAGTTACAAAAGAATTTTTTCTGGTTTAAGCACCACTGAGAAGGTATATACTGTTATATTAGACCAAAAATATCCTCATTGCTGCCTTATCTTAAAAAATCCATTGATTTCTTTCATTCCATGTGAACCACAGTAAGGCTCTAACAACACAGTTCTACAACACAGCACACTGGCTTATCCTTGAAGACTTAACCGAAAAATACATTCCATCAACCAATCTTCTATTTTATGAGGAAGGCAATTTTAAAAGGACTTCTTGCTAGTTAATCTTACTAAAAAGTTTTTTTTTCTAAAACCAATTTGAAAAGGACTTCTTTACTCTTTCAAGATCAGTACAATTATGGGATGAGTTATATGCCTTCATGCATTGGAGGACGAAATTTGAATGACAATTGGAAATAGTGCTGGAGTGCAAAGCTGAGCTTGTTGGAAAGTACATGCAAGAATTTTGTTAATGGGGGCAAAGTTGAGTTTTTAGAGGTGTGAAGAGGGACCTAGTGATATTTGGTTCTTGGTGAAGTTTCATGTTTCTCTTTGGACTTCGACTTCAAAGACTTTTGTAATTACACCTTAGCCAACATTTTACTTTGTTGGAACCCTTTCTTTAGTAGGGTTTTTGTAGGCTTTGATTTTTTACTATGTCCTTGTATTCTTTCATTTATTCTTAATGAAAGGATATTTTCTGTTTTTAAAAAAATCAATATTAATTTCTTGAAGAATAAAATTAAAATTTGTTAAGCAGTGACATCTGGTTATATAGGAATTTACTTTTGAAAGCTATCAGAGAAATTTTAAAAAGTGTGTGTGAATGAACGCAGATTTTAGCAAAGCGATTTTAATGGATTCATTCACAATCATCTGGCATTTAAGATTCTTCTATAATCATTTTTTAACATTGTCAGAGTTAATCCCAAATGTAGCCTGAAGTCTCCCAACCTGAACTTCTGCCATCTTGCATTTCCTATACATTTCTTTTTTCCACCGAACAAAGTAGCCTTCATTTGTGAACTCCCTGAAGAACTTTTGATTAAAGGGGAAGGGACATAAGAGGTTGAAAAGATGTCATCAATTGGATCGTGTTGAAAGGATATAATAACTTTTTGTGTAGCGGATTCTCCATGGCAGGGTTAACATGTTGGATTGCGTTCATAGTGTTGCATTCTTTGTAGGGGGCAGCAAAGCATCTCTTCTGGTCCTGTCAGCTTGCCAGATTGTGTGGATTTATCTGTTTTCTTTTTATTTATTTTTTTATGTAGTTTCTACATGTTTGTATTTTTTGTTTTATTTCTTAGTTCATTGTGTAATAATATTTGTTAATTAATCGAGGAGAACAATTGTTCTTATTTTCTACTTTCTTCACTTTCTGTTCTAAATATGCCTTGGACATGTCCACTGCATGGCCTAATTGCATCTGAGGTTGATATGAAAAAAATGCAAACTAAACTATGTGTTTTGGAGTGTCCAATGAGTGTCCCCAGTTCATAGATTATTGAAATTCATTAATCATAGTTTCTTTCATTAGCAGGGATACAGCAGAACCAGGGAACTGGACAGTGAAGAACTGTTGGAACATTTGCCTGCTTTGCAACAGCTGTTGTATCGTCTTATTGGCTGCAGGGTATCTTTTTGACACCTGTGAACCTTCCACTCTCACTTGATACTTGAATAAATTTTCCTTTTTAGAACGTGGCTTTATTTTTTAGAAATCTTTTGATGAGACGTTCTTTAAGCATGAAAATGACTTGATGTTAAATTTACAGCCAGAAGGAGCAGCTATTGGGAATTATGTTATACAGTATGCCCTGGCACTGGTATGCTGACTCTTTTCTGTCTATATTTGTTATTCGCAGTACCATGATACTGTTTTGAATTTTTATTTTAGCATAGAATATTATTAATGTTAATGTTGTCATTATTATTATCGTAGCAACAATATTCTCTTTGTTTTAGATTCTTGGGTAGGCTTAGTAAAGGGGTTTCAGTTTTTATAAAAAAATTCTACTCATGCTATTTTGAAATCGAGGCATAATATTTAGGGGGTGCTAAACTTAATTAAAACAGGACTTTCTTCCCTTTACCAGTCCACTTTATGTTCATTGGATAAGAAGTAATGCAAGGCCCTAATGGATGAAAATTCAAGGTTATAAGAAAGAGACATGCCTTCGGGATGTTTTCCTATTTATTTGAGGTAACATCTAGAAAAAAAGTTAAACTTAATTTAGGTGCTCTTTGTTGAAGTTGTTGTATTTAACTTGATCATTTTTTTTTTTTTTTTTTTTTTTTTTTTTTTTTTTTTTTTTTCTTTTCTTATTCTTTTCTTTTTCATTTTTCATTTTTTTTAAAAAATGACAACGATTCATGGATCACAAAAACTGAGACAACCTAAGGGTCGGGGGTAGAGAGCACCCGTTCCCAACTGAACTGTACTAAAACATGAGGGCTTGCCAGTCATTAGAAATCATCAACAAAATGTAGTTTCAAAAGTTTTTTTTTTTTTTTTTTTTTGTGAGGCTATCCATCAAGAAGCCGTATTTTTTACATAATTACAAAAATAATTAAACTGTAAGGACTTATCTTTAAACGTTCTAGTATTTCCCTCCTTCCATAAGTGCCACAAAAGTGCTCAGAACGCACAACTTCTGTCCACCTTTGCTTTACATTTCAAAATCAAGGCGTTCAACCCTTCCAAAAGCCAATCATCAATCGTTTTAGGACTTTGAGAGGTAATCCCCAACAAACCTGCAATATAGCACCAAGCTTTACAATTTCATCAGCTTTTAAACTATTTCATTCTCTCAATTCCGAAGAAGGCAAGAGACCTCCCCATACCTCTTTTTTCGAGCCTTTCTACCTTTTTGGACGATTTTCCTATCAAAAGTCTGATACATAGGTTGTTTTTCTTCAGTGATAACATGACTTCTTTGCTTATTCAAGGTTCACCAACAAACCCCCCATCAAAAGCCACAATACATATAAGGAGTGATCTTTAAAATTGACTTTGAAAAGGTGTATAACCATGTTGATTGGGACTTTTTGGATGAGGGGATGGAAAATAAAGGATTTGGGTGTAAATGGAGAATGTGGATGTGGATCTATGTCAGGAATGTGAGCTATTTGATCCTTGTTAATGAAACTCCGAATGGATTGATCAAGGCTTCTAGGGGATGAGACAGGGACCCTCTTTCTCCCTTTTTGTTCTTACTTCTTGTTGATGTTTTGTGTAGACTCATCTTGAAGGGTGTGGAAGTTAACATTGTCAAACCCTTTTAAGGTTCGTTCGGAGGAGATGGCTTTGTCTCATCTTTAGTTTGCTGATGACACAATGTTCTTTTGCTCTGGGAAAGAGGACTCCTTTAGGATTCTTAGTCACTTTTTGGGATTCTTTGAGGCAATGTCTGGGCTTAAAATCAACAGGAATAAGTGTCAGATTTTGGGAATCAATTGTGATCAGGAAAAACTGAGGAGTTGGGCAGGTGTGATTGGTTGTGAAGTGGGGTCCTTTCCTTCTTCTTACCGTAATGGCATTCCCATTTATTATCTCTCCCTTTTTTGTGCCCCTAGTTTGGTGTGTGAGAGATTATGGGGAAGCTTATGGGAGATTTCTTTGGGAAGTGGGGGATGAAGGGAGAGGCTCTCATTTGGTTAGTTGGGAGGTCATCAGGAGATCTGTTAATCCGTAGGGTGGGGGGGTAGAGCTCAGAAATCTAAGGTTACGTAACTAAGCTCTGTAGGCTAAATGACTTTGGCGTTTTTCCTCTAAGCTTGAATCTTTGTGGCATAGGATTATTGTTAGTAAGCATGACCCCGTCCTTTTGATTGGTTGTCCAAAGGGGCTAAGCTACACTCTGGAATCTTTGAAAGATATTTCTCTAGAGCTTCCCTCTTTCTCCCTTCATGTTCTTTGTGTTGTGGGAGAATGTAAGGAGACGTATTTTTGGGAAGATCAGTGGGTTGGGGGATAGACCACTCTACTCTGTGTTTCCTTGTTTATATCATCTTTCTTCCTATAAAAATTGTCCTGTTTCTGATTTCTCGGTTTGGTCAAGGAGTTTGGTGTCTTTTCCTTTGGTTTTCATCGTACTTTGTCGTATAGGAAAATGACAGAGGTTGCCTCTATGTTGTCCTTACCTGATGAGTTCAATTTTAGGATGGTGAGTTCAATTTTAGGATGGGGAGAAGGGATATTCACATTTGGAGTTCTAATCCTCTCGAGGGTTTACCTTATAAATCTTTTTTTTTTTTTTTTTTCAGTTGTTGTTGGATCCCTCTCCCGCTAGCAAGTTGATCTTTAATGTGCTTTGGAGAATTAAGATCCCTAAGAAAGTTAAGTTCTTTACCTTGCAAGTTTTACTTGGCCGTGTGAACAATATGGATAGGCTTTTGAGGAAGAAGTGTACGCTTATGGGGTCTTTTTGTTGTATTCTTTATCGGAAGGCAGAGGAAGACTTGGATCACCTTCTCAATGAAAGTTGTTTAAAAAGGGAAAAAAAAAAAAAGCTAAGAGTTACTTTATGCATAGTCCACAAAACCTCCCCAGCAGTCACCACACCTACAGCTTTAAAGATCTTCAAGTCCCATGCATATACAGCGGAATATTTCAAATTCTAACCCACCCTTCGTAGGAAGGTGCAACATTTATTCTACTAAGAATGGTGATCTAAGAAGCAGGAACTTAGGCACGCAGTGATACACCAATTTCAAAACAACTAGGACACGGATGTGTTGGGGATGCACTCTTTTTAATTATAGTTTTTAGGATATATATAAATTTATCATAAAATACTAAATGCACTCCACTAAAAAAAGCATAAAATGACAAGTTAAATTAACAATTATAGGAGATTAAACGATTAGGTTTCTAACTTTAGTTTTTATTTTATTTTATTTTATTTTATTTTATTTTTAATCCTTGATTTAAAAAGATGGGCTTTCCTTTCCTTTTGTTTTTTTGTTTTAAATAAAAAACTTAGTTTAACATGAAATTGATTTGGGTTTTATATTTGGGTCCAACATAAAAGGTTGGACCATTTCTCTTTAAAAAAATTTCTTAGGCGTGTCCAGGAAATGTCCCAAACGCCCCCATGTTTGAAATAAAAAATAAAGATATAAAAATAGGACACTGAAATTTGCATGTCGGAAACGTGTTCAGAGCATGCGAATGTGTCCGTGTCCGTGTCCAATACACTCGACTCAAAATGGAGTGTCCGTGTCCAATACACTCGACTCAAAATGGAGTGTTCGTGCTTCATAGATGGTGGTGTCCCACTTCTCAGCTTTTAATATAACTTAACCAAAACTCATCCAACCTCTATTTTTAATTAAAAGATCTGCCAATTCTCTGGAAGGACATTTGAGTAGGGCTTTGTCTGGTTGAAAAGGATTGATGGCCAAATATTATGACTGTTCTTGGAATATCGCCAAAATCCTTCCCCAATCATCGAGAGTCTCTCTTTGTTAGCACTATCACCTCATTCCAGTTGATTTTCCTAACTTCCTCCTCCTGCAGACTCTTGACATGTTGATTTCTTCCTTCTTGATCCTCTGGGTATGGTTATGGTTGGGGTTATGGTTAGGTTTGTCCGATGGCATCTTAATAACCTCTGCAAAGGATCTCGTTTCCAACTTTCTTAACCTCCATCTTCAGCCTAGTCTCCCCTTTGCCACTGACAAAGTCTTTCAGCAAGTTTGAAAACTCTTGCTATCCTTTAGAATCTTCTCCTGCAGGCACAACCAGATTGGACTTAAATGCTAGAGTTGCCCACTTTGTTATCTCGAGAAAATTTCCTTTTTGTTCAAAATCTTTTGAATCCAAATAAATCTGTTGCAATTAAGGGCGGATCTATGAAGGGGCCAGGGGCACGTGTCCCCCTCAAATGGTGACATTTTACATATATGTATATTAATTTTTATTAAATATTAAAAATTTATAACTATACTTAATATATGTTAATGTTTTAATATAAAACCAATGACGAGAGAATGGTTCAGTGGTGTGGAAGCAAACCATTCTTTTGCAGCTGGCGTCAGGTCTGGGGTTCAAGCTGTGAATACTGCTTTTTTATATGAATATTGAACATTTTCATATTTCTAACTTTCTATATATATATATATATAAATGAATTATTCACCAAATATATTTACATTTTATTTTGATTTTTTAAATAATATTTTGATTTTTTAATACACTTGAAACAAGTCCAAAAAACTTGATTTCATTTGAATTTTCTCTCATATACAAATATACAAATATATATATTTTTTTTATTTTTATAAAATTATTTTATGAAAATTGATTGAATAAGTTTTGCTTATATGTTTTTGGTAAATAATTCTATAAAGATTTATAATAATTTTGTTATTTGTATTATTTAACCTAGATATCATATATGAATGCATTTAGAAGTACATTTATATGAAGGTTAAATTACAAGTTTAGTCCTTAAGTTTTAAAAATTATTACTAATAAATTCCTAAACTTTTAATTTTGTCCCTAAAAATATCTATAAACCTCAGTTTTATATCTAATATATTTAAAAAATATTTAAAATACTTAAAAAGTTAACTATTGAATCTTAAGTTTTAAATTTATAGTTGATAAATTAATTTTTTAAAAAATATCTAATTGTATCTATTAAGCAAAAAAATTAAATTTAATGTCTAATATGACATTTAATTTTTAACATTTTCAAATGTGTGAAGACCTATTGGATGCTAACGTTTTAGGAATCTTTTTTTAATACGTTATTTTAGAAATCTATTAAACACAAAAATCTAGAATTCATGGACCTAGTAAACATTTTTTAAAGTTTAGGAACTATATATAAACACAAATCTAGAAGTTCATGGGCTAAACTTCTAACTCTATATACATTTGTGCCCCCTGACATGAAGTTCTGGATCCGCCACTTGTTGCAATCCATTTCCTTAAAGAACTTTTGGGTTGACGAGGGTTGAAGTAAATCCTCTATCGAGTCTGATAGCCTAAACGGTAGTGATTCTTTGGCTGAGAGGGCATATTTTTTCCATAGATGGACTTCAGTAATCTGGATGACTCTCTACCTATGTAATTTCTGTCAAAGCTACATGAAAAAGATTTGTTCTCGATCTCACTAAGCACAAACGAGCATTTTAAGGATGGACGGTGCATTGGGCGTAATTGGAGATGGGAACTACCTTCCGAAGTTTCGTGGTTGGAAGGACAGGGATGGGGTCATGGTCAGAAGCAATCTTCAGCTACTTATCCTTCGAAGAACTTTTGAGCATGGCTCGAGCGTCAATTAAATCTTTTAATCACAAATTGACTTAGCAAACTCTTTGTGAAGACATTCAATATTATTTATGGTTCCAGAGCAAATCCTGTTCAAAGTTGCGATGGGAGGAAGAGGCACGCCTTCAAATGTAGAGCCAAATTTGGATGACATTGGGACACATAACACTAGATGCACAGCACTTTTAGCAGGTAGGCTCATCGATATTCCACATTACACTCCTAATCCTCCTTTGGGAAACATCGTGTGCTTAATTCTCAGATCAAAATGTCAGAATCTATTGTTGAATAATCTTGGAAAGCAGTTGTTATAGTTTTGGTTTTTGATGAGGGAGTCAGTTTTGTAGAAGATAGAGTCCCACTGAGACATTAAGTTAGTAAAAATTTGTTAAATTTTCTATATTCTGGTTATGATGGTCACCTGCTTCCTTGAAAGGGGAGGTCCTTGGTGGCCCACACCCAATGATTTCGAGTTGGCTAGGAAGGTTGTCTGAGTAGGATGCGTTAGCAGCAATGAAGATAATAGGTAGCATAAGGCTCCAGATTAGACAAGTTACGGGGCGATTGTCTTAAACCATATTTGGTTGAAATGTTCCAAGATTGGAGTGACACGTTAATTACTGCATAAAGTTGAAGTTGTGTGGTTTAATTCAGAAGAAAGAAAAGGCTACAAGAGTAAGAGACCACTGGCCAATTGATCTTTTTACTAGTGTCTATGTGTGGTATGCAAAGTGTTGGTAAACAGGTTGAAACATGTGTTCTGGTCTACAATACCTTGTAACCTAATATGACATTTATTTAAGGAGACAAGTACTAGATTCAATCCTGATTGGAAATGAGGCTGTTGAGGAGGTTGATAGACCCCAAGTCACTCGGTTTTATACACACAGGGAAGAGAGGAAGACAGAGAGTTGTAATGAGTAAGGGTTGGCCGGTTGGAGGACGAGGGACTGCTGTGTTGGTTTGTGAGTGTGCTGTTGTGATCTTCTGGGCCTGAGAGACTATTGTTAATTAGAAAGTTTGTGGTGAGGTGCTTGTTGCCTGGGGATTTAAAGGTGTTTACGTGAGGGGAGAGGATATGTTTTGTGGACTTCGTTTAGGAGTAAATATAAGGTACCCGAACTGCTCATGAAAGAGGATGAAGTTGTATCATGTATGGTATTGTTTTTTTCAATTCTTTCTAAACTCGGGAATAAAATGATTTGTTGTTGTGAGGTGAAATATTTGTTGACTAACAAGTAACCAGCAGCAGCATCACAAATCTCACTTATGTTTTTATCGACAAAGAAACAATTTTTCCATTGAATAAATGAAAATTTCCCCCCCAAAAAAAAGGTTAATTCTAGCTTATTTGAGGCTTGGATTAGCAACGGGTGCAGTTTGCTGTTGAACAAATTCATTAGGGGGAGGGGATTATTATTTTAGGAAAATTTTCATACATAGAAAAAATGTCAAACTATTTACAGAAAATAGCAAAAAAAATCGTTGATGGACATTGATAGACTTCTATCAGCATTTATCAGTGATAGACTTCTATCATTTCTATCACTGATAGACCCTGATAGACTTCTATCAGCGTCTATCACAACTATCTAAAAATTTTGCTATTTGTGTAAATAGTTTCTCTTATTTTTCTATTTTTAAAAATTCCCCATTATTTTATTCACATGGTGAATTTTCTTTTTCTTAAAAAAACTTGGATATTGTTGCTTTTGTTATTTAATCGGTTACACTTTTCTTTCTCCATGTTTTCATATGTATGGACCAGGATAATGCACTATTATGGGCAAAGGCCATTTTTTTGTTCTTGTATGTATGTATCCTGCGTTATGTAAGAAAGAGTTCTAAAGATCTCTTTTTTCTGTTCTATCGGCCTTTTGGCTAAGATCAAGTGTAGTATCTGTTCTTATCTTTTTAATGTTCTCAAAGGATACTTTTCACTTAATAAAGCTTTCCAGTCTTGCTAATATCGTTACATGCTATTTTCAGGTATTGAAAGAGAGCTTTAAAATCTATTGTGCTATTAATGATGGAATTATAAATCTCGTTGACAAGGTAAGTAATAGGTATCTTACGTAGGCAGGACTTTTAGACACAGTTACATACAGTGCATTGGTGACAATAAATTTATTTTGTTTCCATCAGTTTTTTGAGATGCCAAGACATGAGGCTATCAAAGCCCTTGATATCTATAAGAGAGCTGGCCAACAGGTACTTTGAACTCATTTTTGTTTCTATAAATGTTGGTTATCTTTCACAATGATTTATTGTTGTCTATCAACTTTTTTCCCTCCAAATGTATCTCGACCTTATTTTGTACACCAATAGGTAGTTCAGGCTTATTTGTCTTGCCTTTATCTTGCTGCAGGCAGGAAGCCTATCAGATTTCTATGATATTTGCAAGGGGTTAGAACTTGCTCGAAATTTCCAGTTTCCTGTTTTAAGAGAGGTAATGATGGTAATACGTAATGTAGGGATTTATGTTTGTTATTGATTAAAGCTAGTGTATGAACTTATACTTTCGTACTTCATGCCTTGTTATCCACTTCCAGCCTCCTCAGTCATTTCTTAATACAATGGAAGAGTATATTAGGGAGGCACCACGAATGGTTACAGTACCGAATGAACCACTGGTTAGTATATTCTTGATAACTTTTCATAGCAAAAATTGGGTTGTACTTCGGAGGATATTATTTGTGTATTTCAGGAATTTTCTTTTTGACAATGTTGAAATCAGGAATTTTCTGTTTGACAATGTTGACAATGTGCTCAACATAGGGCTTTTTGTAACTACTCCTTAGCTTCCATTAACCTCGATTGGAAGGTGTTTTTGTAATCCTTCCTTTGGGCAGGGGATGCCTTATCCCCATGGCCTTTGGGTTGGTTTGATGAGGCTTTTGCCATCTTAGTTCTCATGAAAAAAAATTATATTTTCTCATCCTGAACAGCTGCAACTTACCTACAAGCCGGAAGAATCTCTTTCCGAGGATCAAAACTTACCCACTGATGAGCCGGAGGCTTCTCCTTCAGATGATCTTTCTATTACTCCTGTTGAAACGGCTCCACCACCGCCTCCAGCACCAGCTCCTGCTCTTGAAAGCCATAGAGAGACTGGAGATTTATTGGTATATATAATACTAATTCGATAATGCCTCTCATCAGTCATCACCAACCTTAAAATCACAATAAATAATTACAATTTTTTGCTTGGTCAATTTTTTAGGGATTGAGTCTTGCTACCACTGAAGTATCCGCAATTGAGGAGAGAAATGCTTTGGCCTTGGCTATAGTTCCTTCTGGTGGTAAATTCTGAGTCTTTCTTTCTAGTTGGGTTAATTGAGAAATTTTCTTAACCACTTGTGTTAATGATATCGAACCTTATATCAGATACAGCAGCACCCACTTTTCATTCCAATGGTACCCAGGCAAATGATTTCGATCCTACTGGTTGGGAGCTAGCCTTGGTCACCACCCCGAGTAGTAACCTTTCATCAGCTAATGAGAGACAACTGGTAGGTCTTTATTGTGATTGTGAAGTTCAAACCATTTCATCTCCAGTGTACATCTTCTAATGGCCATTATATCTTGAGAACAATTCTGGAATGTTAGTGCCTTGAATTCTTGTTAAGAGCAAGTCTTGGAGTTAGCTGGTGGAACATTTCTGAATTAGATTCTTTGAAGTTCTAGGGGATGGAAATCCAAGTATTTTATGCGTCTTTTCTGCCCTTGTCCACTTTGAGTCTCTGAGAATGAGTATTTTCTATCAGTTTAAAACTTTAAAACATTAGGAATGTAATTATTGTGTAGATAAACACTGGTGACATATTCTTCAATCAAATTGATACATTTTTTTTTTCTTTCTTTGATGAACCAGGCTGGTGGATTGGACACACTCACTCTCGATAGTTTATATGATGAAGGTGCATATAGAGCTTCTCTACAGCCCGTGTATGGTAAGCCCGCACCAAATCCATTTGAGGTGCAAGATCCATTTGCATATTCGAATGCCATCGCTCCACCTCCATCAGTTCAAATGGCACCATTAGCTCAGCAGCAGGCCAATCCTTTTGGTCCTTTTCAACCTACCTTCCCACAGCAACAACAGCCCTTTGCAATGGACCCAACAAATCCTTTTGGTGATGCAGGTTTTGGAGCATTTTCTGCTCCTAACCACCATACCGTACCACCACCTGCAAGCAACCCGTACGGAAGCACAGGCCTGCTGTAGCTCGCTTGTGGTACCGTCTCCAACGTGTAATTTAGTCAACAGATTTGATTTCATCATATTTGGCGGGATGTAAAGGGTCGGATTTTGTTGGACGAGCTGCAAAGAACGGTTGGTTTGGGGCGTGCGAAATTTGTTTTGGTTGAAACTTCCAGTGAGAGTGAATAGTGAAAGGTGTAATAAGTAGTGAATGAAATTCATGACCATTTCAAGTTAGCTTCGGAATTCTTGGAACTCTCGTCCTATTCTGCTGATTTCGAGTGCATTTCTCATAGAATTCGGCTATAATTTTTATGCATACGTATATAATTCATCAATCATCATATTTCTGATCCTTCCATTGTTCTGCATTTGCCTCCTGATATTTCATATGTGCTATAATCCTTATCCATGAACAAAAAATTGAAAAAGAACAATCACGATGTTAGGGACGATAGCAACAAAGATCGAACGGGAATTTAGGCTTACCTCGTCATGCTATGCAGGCTAGATCCAATGGGAAGAGTTTACATTCTCATCTTTGCATTTAAAATGAAAATTTTTTCTTTTGTATTGGCTGAAAAAACCTTTATTTTATCTCTTTTAGTACAGAATTTGCCAAATTTTGATGGGTGAACGAACAATCACAGCCTAAAATTAAGTGTTATCATCAATTACTTGCCGTATTGGATTAGCCTAATATATCATTTATGCCAGCTCAAGCCCCTTTTTTTTTTTCCTCTTTTCTTTTCTGTTTTTGTAGTTTTCTGACGATCCTTCTCTCTTATTATCATATCACATGTGAACTAACCTTTTTAATTTAAATTTTAGATGGAATTTTTGTTTGATTTGGTAACTCTAAATTCTGGTAATTTTATTTCACATGAATGCTGGTTTAAATGACTAAAATGAGCATAGTTCAATTAACACAGAGCTTGTTATATCAACCGATTTGATTATTCAACTCACATATCGTTCAAAAAAAAAAAAGAGCAAAAATATACTTTTGGTCTGTTCGGTCCCTAAGGATTTGATAAATGGTTCTAAGTAGTCATTTGATTGTTAGTTGACTAACAAAAAATAATATAGAGGTTAAGTTGTTGATTGTGTATAGTAGAGTTGGGAAATATGCTAGTTTAATATTATTGTTGTCGTTTAGGCGGATATTCTCTCATTTCTCATATTCTTCCTCTTGCTAGTTAACTAAAGGCAAAAATTTAGAACCACTTACTAAATTTCGATGACTAAAATGTTGATCTTGAAATCTCAGATATAACCTGTTAAATTATTTAACCTTTTGTTTGTTGTCATTGTCCTTTAGATAAAGGGAATGAGGACAATGTATAATATAGTCCCTTATTTGGTGTTAATGGGACATGAGATTAAGACATTTTTAATTCAGAAATGAGCTAAAGTTGAATAAAAATCATTCAGAATGAGAATATTATTTTCTTATTGTTGTTTGCTGAGTTGTCTAAAATAATAATTAGATGTCTATTGATGTTGCCTACTAAAATCATCAAGAATTGAAAAAAAAAAAACCATATATATTGTAATTACTAAGACGTTTTTCCTTCATTTTTTTAACCAATAAAAATGCATCACTAAAAAAATATGCCAATATAACTTTTAATTAAAATAATAATAATAAATTATACATTTGTGTTTATTTTATATAATAATAATGTTTTGGGAAAAAAATCATTTTGATCATAAAATTCTATGAGCTATATCAATTTCAATAAATTAGATCCTAAATTAAAATAAATTAAACTTGGGAAATTTTTAAAAATAAAAAAAATAAGAAAAACTATTTACACAAAATAACAAAATTTTTAGATAGCTGTGATAATAGACGCTGATAGAAGTCTATCAGTGATAGAAACAATAGAAGTCTATCACTAATAGATGCTGATAGAAGTCTATCAATATCTATTAGTGTTTTTTTTTGTTATTTTCTGTAAATAATTTGACATTTTTTTTATTTGTGAAAATTTTCCTTTATTTGATTCAATTTCTCTTTGTTCATCAACGGTGCAACTAAAAACTGAAAAATCAAGAAACTACTGAACCAAACTCATTGATTTGGTAAAAATCTTGTGAAAAGATCTTTATCAACTCATTGATTTCAGTGCAAAAATAATTTTGACCAATGCATAGATTAAACTTGAATAATTTTCCAAAATTCATAAACTTCGAAAAGAAAAAAAAAAATTATAATGCCATTTTCTCTAAAAGTTTAATTATCAAATTTCATATTGTACATATTTTTTTTTATTAATTTATTGAGTGCATAAAAATTTAATTTAACGATATTTGGAGCAAGAACTTATTACAGAGTTAAAATTGCAATATTTTTTATCATTTAAAGTTAAGTTGCAATACTTATCTAAGTTTGAAGAGGAATTGGATGAAATTAAAAAATTTTGGTTAAAATTGATACAATCTTGACAAGTTTATAGTCGGATTTTATTTATTTTTATAATTAATTTATTTTAACAATTTATTTAATATAAAAATATATAAATTTATTGAAACAAATTTTTTTCAATTAAAAATATTAAAATAATTTTGTTTTTGGTCAAAAGTATATTCTACTATTATTTGTATACGTTGTCGAATACATTTATTTTAACAAATGAAATAATTAATAATTAAATATTTAATAAAGTCTATAGAAAATTTAATTTTATAAAAGGATTAGATTTGATGAAAGAATAGATCAATCAGTTTTTTTATTACTAATATAAATAAGAGATAAAAAAAATATAAAATATTTTAAAAAGATATATTTTTTAATAGGAAACTGAGACATTTCTGGACCAAATAAACTACGGAAAACTACAATATTTTTCTAATAATAAGTTTTGAAACTTATATATTTCTATAAAAAAATTAAAAAAAATAAAAAACTTCGAATTAATTGAACTAAAGGATTTTCCTATCTTTCGAAGAAGGTCCCAAATGTCAAGAGGGAAGAAAATTAATAAATGGTTGTCTCATTTATAAACGAGAGAAAAATGTTGGATAGTAAAGTAAATTGAAAGGTTGTAGGGCTTATGAAATAACCAATCCAAATAAATTTGACTTACTCCTTTTATGAGACCGAGATTTCAAATTGGTAATAAATCTTTTAAAAATAAAGTAGGATAGGGTCCACTAATTTTGATGGATCTCACTAATTGATTTCGTTCTCATTTCTTAATTCTTTTTTTAGTATAGCTCAATTGGCATCAACTCTCTACGATAAAGGTTAGAAGGTTTCGATTTCCCCACCCCACATATTGTTAGAAAAAATAATAATAATAATAAATAATTGTTTAAGTTGAAATTCAATTTCTAAATATGTGTTACAATTGTTTATTTGTTAAGGCATAATTGAACCTCTCTTAGAGCCTATTTGGGAATAATTTTAAAATCGTTAAAATCAGTTTTGTCATTTTTAAAATCACTTAAAAACACACGTTAATCACTCAAAATTACTTTAATTTTTAATTTTACATTTTTAATCATCAAAATTAGTTTTGAAATATTAAAAACATATTTCACGGTGATTTTAAAATTGACAAAGGTGATTTTAGCCATTTTAAAATCACTCTCAAACATGTCCTTAATATAAATACTATGACAGTTGAGTTATGCTCATTTTGACATTATTAATTAATAATTTCTTTTAAAGTTTAGGTTACCTCATATATTGTTATAATGTTGTATTTATTAGGAAATTGACCTAGGGCTCATCTTTAATCGTCACTAATTTTATTTCTCTTGCCTTTAACTTATTTGGTCATGTCCAAATTTACCTATAACAACTAATATTTTAACTTTTGAAAGAATATACGAGTATTTTAAAAAAAAAATGATATAGTTCAATATTTTCTCTAATTTAACCACACATTTATTGTTCTAACTTTTCAAATAATTTCTAAAATATTTTTTTCCTATCAAAACACAATACTTTTGCATATTAATCACTTTGTGCATAGCTTCATCTCGTTACGTTGCAAAAGTTAGCATTACTCAACTGACATACGAGAGTGTTATTGACTATAAAATTTATTGTTTAAATTCTTATAGATATTTATTCTACTAAAAAAAGACCAAAAAGTCAGCAACTAAAAAAAATGTACAAAAATGGGCGCTGACTTAAATTAAATAATCCTTTTTTTTCTTGAGATAGAGAAAAAAAAAAGAACTTGAAATATTATTTTTCCAAAATAAATGAATAAGTAATTAAATTGCATAAAAATTGGTCCATTGATTTGATTATATTCTAATATGGGCATTTATGGCGGCGCAAACACAAATTTCCAATAACTTGAATATGATTTGAGGTTTTATATACATTATTCTCACCCACAAGTTTTTAGGTCTTATTTCTTTTTATTTACTTTTTATTTATATTTAATCAACCCAAATTTTGTGATATTTTTATAGATACAATAAGAAGGAGAGTACATGTCAATTACCAATAAACTCTACATTTAATCATGAAGCTAATGTTATAGGCGTGCATAGTAAATTTCGCATAATACACTGGTTGGTTTTACTAGACTAAATACTAATACTATAAGTCACTAGGTAGTTTAAATTAAGAAAAAAGAACTTGGGTGCTCCCTTGGATGTACCTATCTTGGTGCATTGTAAGTATTGTCTAACGAAATACTACCCTGTGCTTTTTTTTTTTTTTAAGGTAATTTTTTTTTTCTAATTCTATTTTTGTGTGGTTAATAAGTAGGGAGTGTTAGGATTAGCTGTAGCCTAGGTTACACCTAATCATTATTTTTAAATTAAATTGATTTTTTTTCTTCCGATAACATATTTACTCATTCAAAATTAATTAATTTTGATGGTAAGTAAATCATCGTATCTAATAAAATTAAACGTTAAAATGATTACATGAGAATCACTTTTAAACAAATCATTTTTCATTAAAACCAATATTTCTAAAATTACTCTCAAAATGCCGTCCTTAATTATTTAAGCCTAATAATAACCATTTGAATTTTAATCTTTTTTAAAGAAATATTTAAACACTACAGTAAATTGAACATTCAAAACTTAGTTTAATTTAAACACAACTACTAAAACAAGAATTTAAATGGTATTTTTTTGTATTGATTTTGAAAATATTTGAAAAAAAAAAGTAGTTAACAAAAACAAATAAACTCATAAATAAAAATTGAAACTAAAATAAAATTGGAATGAGATAAAGAGTGTTGGGAGTCCATATATAGTTTGGACACATTAAAGAAAGGTTTGACAAGAAGGAGGAAAACTTTTATAAAGATAATACAAACAAAAAGAGGACCCATTCCAATTCAATATATTATATATATATAGTACCTTAAAAACTTGACTTTTCTCTAAACATCACAAAACAAAAAGCTTTTCTCCTTTAATGTTCTTACCAAACAACCTGCCTTTGCTTCATCCTCAAGCTTGACTAATAGTTTTCCCATCTCATATTTCCACAGAGAGGGTGTAAAATTAGGATTTGGTTTCGATACGAATCAATAAAATATCTCTCAACGCGTCAATATATTTATATATATTATAAAGTTTGACATTAATATTGTTGATGTAAAACTTGGAACAGGCCAGAGAAATGCACTTGATCCTCCACACATGACACTAGCGAGGAAGAGATAACCTGCAAAACAAAAAAAAAAAAGAGTCATGATGGCGTATTGATAGAAGATTTGATCTTAAGATTAGGATATAAGGTTTTTCTAAACCTAAGCAAGATCCTATCTTTTTCTATTTCATTTTATCTTATTTTATATTATCTCATATTATCTTGACTTTTAGCTTTATTTCGTTAAGTCGAAATGCAATCTCAACAGATATTACAAATTTACTTTTCAGTAGGTTATATTGACAAATGAATAACCGTGTATATATGAGAGAGAGGGGTTGATTGATGTTATATATTTGAGATGAATGAATATTAATATATAGCACTTTTCAAAAATATATGTGTATATACATAATAATAGGGATATCAAAATGATTGTTTTTTAAAAGTTTGATAACGAAAATATATATTGGTTGAAATATTATTTTCGTCTTTGTACTTTGAATTTCATTTTATTTTAGTCTTTGTACTTTCAATTGTTTGACTTTAGTCTATGTATACTTGCAATAAATCTTATTTATTCCTTCAAATTTAATTCTTTATATCAAAATTGGTTAAATAATAATGACAATTTCCATGTAAGAAAAGTCACTTTATAAATAGATTTCCAAAATTTATCAAGAGAATGTTAAAAAGGGCTATTTTTTTTTTTTAAAAAAAAATCAACAATAATAAACTGGTGGAATGAATGATTTTTAAGATTTGTTGGTATTTATAAATACTTTTTTTTTTTTTGTACTTATAAATACTTATTTAAACACCTAGAAAGTCAATTCAAAAATACCCGAAAATACATACTAAAATTGAACGTTTGAAAATAGATGACAAAAATAATATTTTAATTTATATCTTTTAAAAGTTTTTTTTTTCTGGAAAGATATATATTAAAAGTTAAGGGAAAGCAACAATGCTGGTTTTTGTTATTGTTATTTTCTTTTGAGTTTAAGAATTAAAATAGATAGATATTCTGATAGGCCAAAAGATTGATAATAAGACTTATAACTTATGAATTGAGATCTGGTTTGTTAAAAAAAAAAAAAAAAAAAAAAAAAAAGAAAAAAAAAAGTATCTGATATATAAACTATGTTTAATTAAAATATTTCTCAAAGATATATATATATATATATATATATATATATATATATATAATTTTTGTTTAAAATCAGCAAGTTCTCATAATAAATATATATACCTTAGGCCATTCGATAAATATCCGATTTTTAGTTTTTAAAAGTTAAGCTTATAAATATTATTTTTACCCTCTAACTTACATAATTATAGAAATTGTAACATTTGTACCTATAAGTTTGAAAGTTCAATTTTTATCATTTGAAGGTCTAATTTCTACAACTATTATAAGTTTGAGAGTCCAATTTTAACATTCGTGTAAGTTTGAAGGCCCTATTTATATAATTAAAAGTTTGAAAGTGTAATTTACTTTCAAGGATGGTTTACACTATTATAAATTATTTATTTATATTTATTTAAATATAATAAACAAATATTTTTCTCTAGAACAATATATCTATAATTTTTCCTTACCACATGTTCAATTCAAAAAGGAAATATATATATATATATATAAAAGTTCCCCCAAACCACACGGCGCTTGGATTATTCCATTTCTGCCCCCTCATATAACCCAGTCAACTGGCCCATTTTTCCTTTAAAATAATTTTAATCAGTCCTTTCATTTTCATTTGAACAAGTTGTCAAATGTTCATATTTTAATATTTAGATTCAAAATTAAATAGTTAATCAGCAATTCTAATGAGCTTTTGAGAATTTGAACGGTTAGATTTTAGCCCAATCCAATCCAATTAATCGTATAGGCTTCGTTTGAAAACGTTCATGTTTTTCATTATTTTTGGAAAATTACCTTTGTAGTCCCTAAATATTAAAGAATAGGTGTGTTTGGTCCATAGATTTTTATAATATACCTTTTAAGTATCCAAATATTTAAAAATACGTGCATTCGGTCTCTAAATTTTCAAAATATATTTTTTTAGTACTCAAATATTTAAAAATAGGTTTAAAATCTCCTAATTTTTTATTATTATTTTAAATAATTATATGACATTTCAAATTGGAAAGATAATTTTTAAAAATTATCTCTTCTATTAAAATATTTTTTTAAAAAAATATTGTTCTAATTTGTAATATCATATAATAAATTTTTAAAGAAAAATATTCCAGAAATTTTTTAAATCTATTCTTAAAAATTCATAAATTAAAAAGTTACATTTTGAAAACTTCGAGGGCCAAATACACTTAGTCTTAAAAAATTAATGACTAAAAAAGTATATTTTGAAAATTTAGAGATCAAACGCACCCAATCTTCAAAACTCGAGAACTAAAAAAATAATTTTCTCTATAATTTTTGAGAAACACAAGCTTTTGATAACTATTCTAATTTTATTATTATTATTATTATTTATTATTATTATTATTATTATTATTTTGCATGCTAGCACTATCGCTTTCCTTATTAAGTAATGATATGGGTTAGCATGAAAAAAAAGGTAAGGATATGGGGCAACTAGGAAACACGTGAGAGGGACATGTTTTGCACAACGAGTTAGAGAGGAAGATAGAATATATATATATATATATATATATATATATATATATATATATATATATATATATATTAAAAAAAGGTTTGAAAATGGTTAGAAAAACATGATTTGGAAAACCAGATCAAATTTCAATGACAATTGAGCTAAGATAGTTACATTTTTTTAAATTTAAATATAAATTTACTTTCAATTTAAAAAATTAATTTACAAAAGAAAAGATAGTGATTAATTACAATGTTTGATTTTAAACTATCATATTTAGATTTAAAAATTGATGTCCAAATTATAATTAGTTTGGTTTTTAAACATGTAGGGTTGTTTTTATTAGATTTTTGAACTTTGAAAGATGTCTAATATACATATGACTTTCAACGTTGTGTTTTTTAATTTTAAATAAGTTTAATTGGATTTTTGTCTCATAAAATTATTATACTTTTGATTTTGTATCAAATAGGTCCACTATTTATGAGATATCTTTTAAAGGTTCAAGAACATATTAGATACAAAATTAATATATAGTTTGGAGACCTATTAATATTATTGGAATTTATGTCCTAAAGACTCGTAATTAATTAGTTATTTGACATAATAGTTAATTATTTTAAATATGCAATAATTAGTTCTCCATTATCAAAAAAATTCAAGGTTATTTCATGAGACTTGAACAGTGTGTAGTGGACATACATGTGGATAATGTTCGAGTAATAGCCTAAAGGGTCTATAGTATACGGATGAGGTTAGGTATCTTATCCAAGTAATACTGTAGATACGACCCATTTTGTAAGTGTTATAAACGATGTAATCCAAATCGTTCATGTGAAGACATGCGAGTGAGGGTATCTTATATAATGAGTTTGTATAAGAGTATAAGACCGAACTGCGAAATACTTAATCTCTCTTTGTAATGTCGCTGACTGAAGAGATTAATATTTCATAGGATAGCCATATGTAACTCAGTCTCAATGCTGAGTGGGTTATGAACTCTTGCCTGTGACGGTTTGTCCTTTGATTTGTATGGGTGAGAGTGGTCCGAGTCGCAGACTCAATAAGCCTACCATTTTGGGGAAGAGATCAATTAGGAACATAACTACACAAGATGTAATTCACTCCTTCCCGCCTTTATGGTAAGTAGATGAATTGTTCCTTTAAGTGCTAATTTCGGGTTTTGAACAAAGGGTACCCACCCTCTCACTGGCCCGAGATGGACTTATTTTATGGTAGAATCATAAACAGATTGTTAATTAGATCGATCGGTAGTACTTAAGGAGTAAGAGGTAATTACATGGGTAAAACAATAATTTGACCCAGTTATAATTACGAACAACTCGTAAATGATCAACTTAATTGTATTGGTTAAATCCATGGACGCAACATGTTCTACCGTGCTAAGAGTGTAACTATGGGTCTTTAGTGGACTGACCCATAGTTAATGAAAGTTAGTTAATTTAATTAAAGAGTTTAATTAATTAACCTCGTATCGTTTGGAGCTTAAATTTGTAAGTCCATTAGGTCCCTCTACCTAGCTCACCACGGATTAACAAGGACCAATTAGTTTTGAAAGAATTCAAATTAATTAATGAAATGATATTATTTGTATACAATTAATATAATATATATAGATACATTATAATATAAAGTTAATTTTGAATCTGTAACACCCCAGGCCCAAGATTCTAATCAGGATTCGAAATTCGGATTCAGCACTTGATGGCCCCAACATTCCTATGCATCCCCTACGGTATGACAACCTCATCATTGCTTATAATAGTTGCTTTTAATAGTGAAAACTATCCCTACTAATCAACACAAGTTCTTTTATCATGCTTTGTCCTCACTCACATGCATCCTAGGAAAATTCCTAGGAAGTCACCTAACATAAGATTGGTCTAAGCTAAACACACTTAATTGTGGAGTTCTTATCATTGAGCCACTATTGGTATTGGCATAACACACTTTGAATCGATAGAGTTTTGGCATCAGAGAAAGTTATGGCATCGGAAGAAGATTGTGGTAAGGTATTTTTTCGATAGAAGTGTACTTTTGCCGATGCTAATGTCGACGCAATTTGGGATATTTCCCAACGCTTTGGTGCGTCGAGAGAAGTCTAATATCTTGTAGTGTATTGAGCTGTATATTAGATAATTACTATGTTAATTTCTATTATTTACAAAAGTTAGTTTCCAACTATTATATCGGTTTAGTTACAACTATTTGGTAAATTACATTCAATGTATTTGAATATGTATATGAGAGATTACCTCGTTGACTAATAAGATAAGTTGATTTTTTGTCTTATTGATGCCAAAATCTAGACAGGAGAGAAACACACCTGACCTTCACGTGACAATAACGATGAATTTATAATTTGGAGAGGAACATGACCTACAAAATGAAAAGATTTGCACACTAGTGTGGTACTTGCATCACAGGCTCCGATGCTTAAATCAAAAAGTGTAGTTGTGCATGTAGCAAGTATAGAGTTTGTGTATTAGAAAGGACTTATTTCTCCTAGAGCTATCTTGATGTATTTATAGGTGTAGTTGATCTAGGAACCCTCCCCTAAGGGTTTCTGAATTGGTTTAGGTTTATCTTTTGACTTATTGGGCTAGGGTATTCGAGGGGCGCGCCTCGTTTGACCTTTTGCCAGGGTCAGCCTCAACCAAGGTCAAGGTCGAACACCTTATTTTAGCTATATTTTGGGCCTACAACGATCACCTGGGCCGGGGCATGCGAAAGCCACACCCTATTAGGTAATTGGCAAGGCTCGACATCAGCTAAGGCCCAAGTCAGCCTCTTTTTCTTGGCCCATTTGGGTCATAGTTTGTTACTTTCGGTCTATATCATACTATCTTCTCGACTTTGTTGTCTATGTTCTTGCTAGATGTCGTTTATGTTCTTTAGTCTAAAATTACCCATAACATCTCTATTGTAATATTATGTTTGAATTGACTAAAATAGAAAGGGTGAATCGAGGAAAATAAAATTCAACTCTAGCATTTGGAGGATTTTACTGTCATCTAAGAAAAAATTGGGTTCCAAGTCTAACTTTGTTCTAAGTTAGAGTTGCACTTTTTATCTTATGAGTAGAAAATGTGAACAGAAGGCGGCGGAAAAAAAAAAAAAAAAAACAGATTTTTTTTTTTTTTTTTTTTTTCTGTTTTGTTTATAAAAAAAAAAGAAAAAAAAAGAGCGCGTGTACTCTTTTTATCTGCTGAATATTAATTAATTTTCTTTGTCCACACGTTTTTTCGGACTCCATATTTGTTCACACGTCACACTTTATATAATTAATCACTCCAAATTACATCTCTGACTACGTCACTAAATTAACATAAATTTGGAGTAGTCAATTTACTCTTTAATAGACAAAATAGAAAAATAAAAACAGTAAATAGAAAATTCATCTGTAAAAAAAAAAAACATAATTATAATCAAGTTAAAATTTATTTTCGTAGTTTTGTTATTATATTTTTAAATGTCTAATTTTAGTCTATATCTTTAATAAATCTTAAATTTAGTCTTTTATAATTAATTTTTATCAAATTTGATTAAAGAATAATAATAATTTTCATACAATAAAATACACTATGTGAATATGTTTTCAGAATTTAAAGTGGAAAAGCTCGTATATAATAATTTTTTTTAAAAAAATAACAATAAACTAGAAGTAGGACTAAATTTAAGATTTGCGTTGAGTTGTGAAAAATTTATGGGTTGGGTTGGTTCATGGGTTCACTTACTATAATAACTCAAACCAACCCGAATTTATTATTAATTTTAAAAAGTAAGTTTTTTTTTTTTTTTTTAACTTATGATTCAATTATATGTACATTTTTTTTTATTGTATTTAATGTCATGATTTTGGTAGATAATTTATTCTCCAACCACTCCTAAACATAATTTTATTTTAGCATTTTGGATAGAAAATTTTCGTAATATAAATTTCAATTGAGTTGTTAATCTTAATTCAATATATTAAAATAATTAAATAAAATTTAATACATTAACATTTTACTTATTTTTAGAATAAATTTTTTAATAAATGACTCATTTAACTCGAACCAACCCAACCCAAATGTTTCGTAGTTGAGTTGGGTTGAGTTCATTATATAATTAAATATTATTTGGGTTGAAGAAACTTATCACTCAATAATTGGGTTAGGTCTAAAAAGTACTTCAACTCATATGAACGCCTCTAGAAACACCTATTTTGATGTAGAAACGAAAAGAAAGTTCAATATTTCGTATCTACATCTGTTGAATTTAAAAAAGAAGGGAAAAAAATAATGTTTTTTAGTTCAATAATTGTTGGGGTCGAAGGTTCTATTATCTATCTCTAAAATTGTAATTGATACTTGTATTTACTAAAATTATGCTTGAATTTGTAAATAATAATAATCATAAAGGTTTGAGTATCCAAATATGTCAACTAAACAATAACATAATGATATATAAACATATTGTTGACAAATTTATTTATCGAGTGGTTTGATTGAGAACTACCTAAAATATCAGAGATCCTTCAATGCATTTAACTCATTGGAACTTCAAAATATATATATAAAAAGACAATTACAAATATAGCAATCAGATTAAAAGTGCTACTATATATAGCAACAATTTAAAAAAGCAAAGTCTATCACTGATAAACTTTGTTATATTTGTAATTTTATTAAAATATTGCTATACACTTAATTATTATTCCTAAAATTACTAATCTATATTCTTTTCAAAATTTGTAATGATTTAATATTTGTTGTGAAAAATATTATTAAATATTTCATAATAAAAATTTGAACCTAAAAAAAAAATTTCACCGTCAAAATTAAATAGTTACACATTAAAATTAAGGAGGTAAATTTGTATATTAATTATCGATATTTCTATATTTTGTTCAATATCAATCCAACACAAAAAATAAGCAACGACAAATATAATATAATTAAAATTGAGACTTACAATATTATCGGTCGCATCAACATTTTAAACGACAAAAAAAGGTTATTTTTCGAATGAAAAATGAAAAAATTGTGGAGAAATAAAAGTTGAGAGAAGAAAGCGTGGTGTTTCTGCAAGCTGGCGTTGGGTTTGAGTTTTCTATGGTCAAATAGTGAGTCAATTCGTACGTTTCTTCTTTGCATTCAATCCTTTGTTTTGAAAAAACAAACATCGAATTTCAATCCCCAATTTCTTTCTCTCAATTCTCATTTCCAATTTTGATTCTCTCATTTCTTCAACTTTCCTCTAAGTTTTTTGTTTTCGATTCGATTCTATTCGATTCCTTGCCGATTCCGGCCGTTTTTCGCTGTTTCCAAACTTCATGGCCTAGACGAGCATGACGAAGTCCAAGAGTTTGATACACAACCTCATGAGACCATTCAGATTCGGTTCCTCAAGAGGTAGCTCCCAAATATTCACTTCGTTTCTTCTTCTTCTTCTTCTTCTTCTTCTTCTTCTTCTTCTTCTTTCTCTAATTAGGTCAAATCGTTTTCCGTTATCTTCTGATTCTGACTTGTTGAATTTGGTTTGATTAGATAGGCAGGGCGAGGATGATTTGGAGGAGATTGCAGCTAAGGAACAGAAGGTTATTCAGTTCGAAGTCTTAGTTGAGGCTACCAACAATTTCCACCAGAATAACAAGCTTGGCCAAGGCGGATTTGGTCCAGTTTTCAAGGTTAGATTCAAATGTAATTCCCTTGACTGCTAAATTTCTGTTCTGACCATCGAAACTCTTCTTTTTGTTTTTTTCTTCCTTTTCCTGCTTATTTTATTTCATCGAAATTGTCGTAGTTAACAACAATTTGGACTAACTGGAAGTATTTAATTAATCTTCTTGTTAATTATATCAGTTTTAGCAGCTTTTTTCTTCGAAGTTTGTGCTTAACTTTTCTACCTAAATTCGCGCTTAATTAGAAATGCATAGCCTATCACTTTCCTTGGGTTACTGCATATTTGCCTCTTCACTTGCATGAAATTGTGGAATTCGGAAGAACATGTTTACTATCAAGAATCAGGCTAAGTACATGGTCTAGCCCCTATATATATATACATATATATATATTTTCAATTTAGTTATTATTGTTTAAAATTTTTCTACAGTTTAGTCCCTCACATTTCAACATTTTTCAATTATTCCCTTTATTGGTCAATATTAAAATTGGTTGGAGATAAACTTGAAATGATGTTTAGTGAGTTAGCATAAATTTAGGAGAGGAGTTAGGCTACTCTTAAGATAGGAAAGCTTCTGATTCCTTTTCCAAATTTCTAAAAAATTGGTATAAATCTCGAGTTTTTCTTTCTTTCGTGGTTTTGTTTAGTTTCTCCTTAAATATCTGTGTACTCACAAAGTATTATGTTGGGTAAGTTCATCATCATCCAACTTTAACATTCCACAATGAATGTGATGCAACTGAAAATTGTTAAATTGCAAGGGGCTAAATTGAAACTTTTTAAACTATAAGACGGAAATTGAAAAAAACACCCAAAATATTGGAGAATAAAACGTATAGTTGGCTAATGTGAAATTGTAAGAGCCCCATAACGTTCAGACTTCTGATCTTTTCCATTTGCAGAAAAATCTTAGTAGATGATACCATTGTTTCGGTGTGTTATTCCTAGAACAGTTCTTTTAAATTATTTTATATGACTATATACAAAAATGAATTCAGTCCCGTTTCATGAGGATTTATTTTTAGTTTTATATTTTTGAAATTTATGTTTGTTTGCTCCTAAATTTCATATTATGATTTTCACATTTTTTGAAGAAACATCTTAATTCTTAGTCAAATTCTAAAAACAATAACAAATTTTTAAAAACTTTTTTTTTCTTTCAAAATTTGGCTTATTTTTTAAAACATTGGTAGAAAATGAATAACAAAACACAAAAACTTATAGTTGGAAGTAGTATTCACAAGCTTAATTTTAAAAAACCAAAGACTAAAAACCAAGACCCCATTTGATACAATTTCATTTAATTTTTATTCTTGATAATCATTCATATTCTTATGATTTTGTTAAGTATATGTAAAATTTCTTTTCAAGGTAAGTGCTACTCTAAGGTTAATTCAATTGATGACAACTTCAAAGATTCAGTGTCCAAGCTGGTTATTGTTTAGAAAAAATGGAACGCAATTATTCAACATCCTTTTCAAGTAACATCTAACTTTCTTCTACTTATTGTCTTTTGTAGGGGAAGTTAAAGGATGGAAGAGTTATTGCAGTTAAGAAGTTGTCGCATTATTCAAAACAAGGGAGAAAGGAGTTTATGACTGAAGCTAAATTGTTGGCTCGTGTGCAGCACAGAAATGTCGTCAATTTGTTGGGGTACTGTGTGCATGGTTCAGAGAAACTACTGGTTTACGAATATGTCACGAATGAGAGCCTTGACAAGCTTCTATTTAGTAAGTGACACTTGGAAATTATGTTTCTTCTTACTTCCAATGAAGATTGAACTAATATACTCTGTCATCGATAGAAATGTCCAGGCATCTTCATTTTCTGAGTGTATGTTGTCAAGTACCTAAGTTTGTTTGTTCAAATTTATTTATTTTTTCCAGAGTACCATTGAATTTTCCCTCTAATTGCTATCTGGCTTGAAGACATGCAAACACAAAAGAGTTCCCATTCCCGTCAGTTTCAATTTGCATTAGCATTTGCATTGATAATTATGCACAATTTTGAACTTTTCAGCAATAGGTTGATATTATTGTGTAATTTGAATAGATTAATTCACTACGTCTCTATATTACTAATACTGTTTCATACTATAGTCCATTTGTTATTACCATTTTTCTTCACGTGTTTAGCTGTCTACAAGTCAAAATGTTGTCGTCCTTTATTTTTTTTTTATTTTTGTATAAAAAAATTTATTACATATATTTTTTATTTTTAATGAGAAACAAAGCCTTCATTTTAATGACGAAAAGGTGAACAGCCTGAAGCCTTAGGGATGAGGGATCCCTAAGCCTAATGGGGAGTAGTGATCGAGCTAAAGACAAACTGATGGTAAAAGTCTAATTGAAATTCCAAAATTTAGTTGGACCTAAACTCCTAAATTAGAAATTCTTTCCTTTGTGAACCACAGTAAATAAATTGCAGAGGTCATGAAACTAGTCTCAACAAAATATTCATTTGAACGCGTCCTTTCTTCTTTCAACTCTATATTATTATTTTTGTTGTTAATATGATGCTTTATCTTCGAAGGACTAAGTGATAAGAATTGCTTTTTTGTTGTAATAGCAGAATCCAGCAGACGAGGAGAACTTGATTGGAAGAGGAGGTATGACATAATCTTTGGCGTAGCACGGGGGTTGCAATATCTTCATGTAGACTCACATAATGTCATTATCCATCGTGACATAAAGGCTAGTAACATTTTGTTGGATGATAAATGGGTCCCTAAGATTGCGGATTTTGGCATGGCTCGTCTCTTCCCTGAAGATCAAACTCATGTCAATACTCGTGTTGCTGGTACAAAGTAAGTTACTTTGCTTTTCTCTTTGCAACAACCATCAAATTTCTGAATCCTAACTCGAGTGCTTCACTAATTCTTTTTTTCCATGTATATTTAGTGGATATATGGCTCCCGAATATGTAATGCACGGGCATCTATCAGCAAAGGCAGATGTTTTTAGCTTTGGTGTTTTGGTTTTGGAACTTATAAGCGGCCAGCGAAATTCGTCATTTAGTTCATTTATGGACGCTGAGAATCTACTTGATTGGGTAAGGTTTTATTTTATTCAACTTGGCAATGTAGACTAATTATAATGAAGATAATCGGACTACAATAGAAGTAAACAAGTCCTAGATGCAGAATCTAGTGATTAGGCAATATATTTTAACTGCTGTAGTTGTTAGTCATTTAAAGGATCCACGTATGAGAATCAGAACACGAGTTGTCATCAAGCTCTGTAATTTACATTTTGGTCTTAGTTTAGTGAATCATACTCGCCATTGATCTTAGTTTATAAATTATATCATAGAAGTCAACTAACTACCCCAGACAACTCCATAAGAACTTAGTCATACAATAATAATTTAGGTCCCATTTGATAATTATTTGATTTTTTATTTTTGAAAATTAAGCTTATAGATATCACTTCTACCTGTAAATTTCTATTTTTTATTTTATCTGTTTTTTACTAATCTTTTCAAAAAATCGATTATTAGAATGTAAATGTTGTCAAAAAGTAGAAAACTAAAAACGAAATTGTTATAACATAGGGCAACCATTTAAAATGCAGGCTGGTTTGCATCGTTCTTGAATGACTGAAAGGCGATTGAAAAGACGGTTTTTTGAAACAGAAATTTCTAATCTTTACAGACTGTACTCTGTAAGGTCTTACTGAAATGTGAATTTTGCTGCAGGCTTACAAGCTATACAAGAAGGGCAGGAGCTTGGAGATCATGGACCCAACATTAGCATCTTCAGCTGTTCCTGACCAAGTTACAATGTGCATTCAGATAGGATTGCTCTGCACACAAGGCGATCCGCACCTACGGCCGACCATGCCACGTGTAGTTTTAATCCTTTCAAAGAGACCTGGTATTTTGGAGGAACCAACGAGACCGGGAATACCTGGGTCTCGGTATAGAAGATCTCGTAGGACAAGTGGATCCTCCTCCAATGCTGGAACTTCTGGTGCATCCGATTCCTATGCTTTGACGACCAATACTACTGGAACTATAACTGCTTCCGCAACTGCAACAGCAAACGAAGTTGCTTCTGGTTCTTCTTCAGTTAGTCGAGGATACGATACTCGTGGGAAACGTCCCATAGAAGGTTAGAGCCCTTTTCTAATAGGATCATTCTTTTTGTTCATAAGTTTTGTATCGTTAGTTATATTAGAATGTAAATGTTGAGGTGAAAAGTTTTTGGTGAAAGTGTAGTTGGATTGCCATTCCTTCCCCCATTCCCCGTTTCTCATCATTTGGAAAGAAGAGATTCAATTCAATTTCTTATCACAATTTTTGTACAGTAAGTTTGCAGTTTTAGGGTTCAATCTTCAATGTAAAAAGAATGAAGAAAATATGTACATCTGCAGTAGTGTATTTTCAACAAAAACAGTAGATTTTCACATTTTAGTTATCACTGCTTTGAGGTTAGTTTTAATTTCGCCACTTTAGTTCAATTTTTTTTTCTTATTATTCTTCTTATGGTTTTTTTTTTAAAGAAAAAAAGAAAAATGGTTGGGTCTAATCTTAGATGTAATAATAATAAAAAAAAAAAAAAACTCCAACAGGTATGAATTGTATTTGTATTATCATCTTTGAAGGTTTGAGATTTGATTTTTCACTCTCGATATTGAATATATATATGCATTTCTTTTTCTTTTCTTCACGGTTTTCTTTCATCCTCATTTCAATGATTATTCCAATTTACAGTGCTCAATATACATTCCACAATATATACATATATATAAATAATACATGTATGCTACATATTTATGTATATAGGTGTATTTAGAACAAGTATTCAATTTGTTTAAAAATTATAATTAAATTAACATTCTATTTATTAAGTAATATAAACTTCATATTTTTATATCATGCTAATTCCAATATGTTAGTGTTTAATGTAATTTGTAACTGTTATATAATATATATGTCATATCTTCCTACCATATCAATCATGTTGAGATATCTCATATGTTTATGTTATTTTATGTAATTTATATCTCATATGTTTATGTTATTTTAGTTTTATTGAGATATGTATTTTACTTACTTTGTAATATACACGTTATTTTAGTTACTTTCAAATATATATTTGGTATATTTGTTCCCATCATCATCACATTCTTTACAAAACTATTTTAGTTATTATCTTTTCCAAAAAAAAAAAATGTGTTGTTTACAAACACATGCGTAGTATTATTAAATACACCCTTACATTTTAGGAAATCCAAACAGCGTATGAAACAAATATACTACCATAAACCCTATTATGTTACTGTCCAACATACTATTTCAAAAACCCTACTAGAAAAAAAAAGAGAAAAAAGATAAGGGTTGTTTTTAAATATAGGAAAATAAATTAAAATATTTATACATGTAGCAAAATTTCATTATCTATCTGCGATAGACTACAGACATAGATAGTAGTCTCTATCGCGATATATCGCAAATAGACAGTGACATCTTACCTTCTTCCATCTCCCTTTTACGTCCAACTGCCTCGCCTGTCTTTCTCAGACTAAAATTTGGTTGGTGTTCTTAGAGAAGGAAGACAATTTCAAACTCTAGCCAAATATAGAGCTCAATAGATGAAGATGAAGTAAACGTGCATATTTAACATAGTTTATTTACAAATATGAAATAAAACCCCTTTTAAATTTCTAATAATTGATTAGATAGATTTTTAATTATCATGTAACTTATTTATTCTTTATCTAATCCAGAGATTGATATTTAATTATTCTTTATGATTTTCAATTGTGATTTTAGATTAGTTTAAATCTAAATAGTTGATTAGTATATCTTTTTTATTTAATATAATCTGTATGAGCGGTCTTTTAGTCCGATTAATATTTACCGATTGTACATTATTCAAATAAAAAATCCATTTGAACTTTTTTCAAAACCACCTATTAGATATGGCTAATCAGCCAATTGCCCCTTCATATTATTCCCTCAAAACCCTTTATTATTGGCATGAATTGACCAATAGAGCAACCTATAGCAAGTTATTCTAGGCTAAATGATAAATTAACCCTCTAAATTTTCATATTTGTATCTAATAATTCTCTAAACTTAAAAGTATCTAACTCTTTATTCATGGTGATATTACTCGAGGCCCTTGGATTTGGTACGAGAGAAATCAAAGAGTCTTTAAAGTGAAATTAAAATGTCAAATAGATTCTTAAACTTTCAATTTGTGTCTAAAAAATCTAACATATTTAACATTCTCTAAAATAAACGAATATACTATATATAAAATGAAATGTTGTATCTACTACATCATTGGGTATTTTACATTTTTGACTCCCAAGTTTTTTTTATAAATGACCCCTTCAACATAAATTTTCAATTTTAAACCCTTTCCACTTTTTATAAAAAGTGAAATGACCATTTTACTCAAACATTATGAAATTACCATTTTACCCACACCCGTGAAATTACCATTTTACCCTTAACATTTCAAATAATCCCACCCTTTCTTCTTGAGAAATTGACAAACATAGCCTCTTCATATATTATTTTTAGAAAAATAGACTCTTTTTAAATAATAAGTTTTTTTGGACCCCTTGATGATGAAGATAATGTAAGCATAATAAAACTTTATATGTAAAATTACCTTTTTGCCCTCCTACTACTTAATAACTTCATTATATGTAATTAACAACCTTACCCACAAAATTAATTGTTTTCTTAATAAATTAATTATTTAACCCATAAAAGTAATTATTTCCTTAATAAATTAATTAATTTACCCACAAAATTAATTGTTGTCCTAACAAATAAATTAGTTTACCTACAAAATTAATTTTTCTACTCTATCCAAACTTATTACATCCAACAACCACTTTTAACTACACACAACCATCTCTCTTCACACAACTCTCCTCTCAAAATTCTCACAACTCTCTACACTCATATCTTTCTTCACACAACTTCAAAAGGTATGTATTTGCTCCGTTCAACATTTTTTTTCTCCAATTTTGTTAAAGATATCATGTTTTAGTACGATAATTTTTTTTACTGGCAATTACCTTTTGAGAGATATTATAATAATTCTCAAAAAAACAAATACACTAGGTAAAATTTGTGGAGGCCCAGCCAGGCTTCATACAATAGGATCGGGCCTCCACCAGGTAATCTAATGTGTGGATATAATTTGGCCACGTATGTAGTTTACCTGACCGAGCTTTCACCTGGTGCACCCCTGGACCAGGTTCTCAGTTTTGTCTTTTTTTTTTATTTAATTTTTCTTCTCCCTTCAATTTATATATATTTTTAATATAATTATACTTAATTATCTACAAACCAAAGTATTTTATTTTTAATTTAACATGTAAAATAGTTTTTCAAATTATACCATTTCCTATTTATTACACCTAACCAACATTTAAGTCAAACAACATTTTTACCTACCATCAAACACCCATTAATTATTTTAACAAAAATCAAAACATACACAACTCACCTAATTCTCTCAAATCATCTTATTCTCACAACTCACCTAATTCTCTCAAATCATCTTATTTTCACAACTCACCTAATTCTTCACAAGACTACTCAAAGTTTAGATTCGTGAAGGTATGTATTTCATTCATTTAACATGTTATTTATTGATAATCCTCTTTTAATGTTAGAATCATTTAACAAGTTACTACTTGAAATCCTCACTCACGGTTGACTGGTTTTGATTTCGATGTTCATCGTGTAACTTTTTTGGTGAGATACATGCATGTTAATTGATCCATAATTATTATCTATATTAATATAACATTTCTACAAGAAGTAGTTTTAAAAGATATGAAGAATGGATGAGAATATAGGGATTTTTTTTAGACCCGGCAGGGCTTCTCCGGGCGCACACCCGAGGATGGGCCAGGCAAACCGAGTAGGCAACTAGAAAGTGGACCGGTGTAGCCCGACCGGGCTGACATAAGGCTTCAACCTGGGCGAGCATAGGGTTTGAACCCCGGGGGACGCCCGACCGAGCGGACCCCGACTGGGACTGATCTGGGAATTGGCCTGAAGTCGCCTAGTCAGGCGGACATAGGGGTTTCACCCCGGGCTGGGTGGAAACCGAGCCGATCCCACCCGGGAGTCTGTCCCGGTGAGAGCCGGACCGGGTGGACCTATTTAGGGTTTTTTTTTAAGTATTATTATTATTTTTTATTTTCTTTTCCCATTATTTATTCCATGTGTTGTTTCATTTTATTTGTTGTTACAATAGTATACTATAACAACATTAACTAATTTTTTTGTTATAACGGTGTAGGTATATATACCTCGCGTTTGGGTTTAGAACCTACTCAAGATGCAATATGTTCTCATAACTTGTCCCACTAATCTAGTAGCACAGTGGTCATGCCAGGTCAGTATTACTGTTCTGAGGATGTAGAAGTTGGTGACATATTCTTATCTAAGAAAGATTTGAAACTTCGATTATCTATGTTAGCAATTAAAGGTAACTTTCAGTTTAGGGTGAAGAAGTCAAATACGCAATTATATAAAGTTAGATGCATTGTAGAAGAGTGTGAATGGAGATTAAGAGCCGTTAGAATGAAAAGTTGTGAAATATTTAAGATTTTCAAGTATGATAATGTACACACATGTAAGAATGAAATATTGACTACGAATCATCGACAAGCATCTAGTTGGGTCGTAGGACATTTAGTAAAATCCAAGTTTGAAGATATTAGTCGTTTATACAGACCTAAGGATATTGTGAAAGACATAAAAGGAGTTAGTTTAAGTTACGATAAGGCATGGAGGACAAGGGAAAAAGCTTTAATATTAGTTAGGGGGTCACCGGAGGAATCTTACAGAATGTTACCCAAGTTTGGTGAAGTCTTACAAATTGAAAATTCTGGTTCTGCATTTGCATATGAATTGACGGAAGATAAGATCTTCTGGTATGTCCATTATGGGATTGTAAAGCTTGATCTTTTGTCTCTTACCGTCATTCCTTGTGTCATTCCATGGCGTGGTTAATTTTCAAGATTTTTTTCTCCTACGACCCTCACAAATTTGAAAAACACGGACAGTATCTCAAGAACTTATACTAATAACCTACACAACAAAACGAATGTCAGAAACCTTAATTTGATATTAACAAAACCTAACAGTACAAAGTATCCAAGAAACCCTAAGCTAGAACCTCAACAATATATGAGTGGGGGGGTCAATAGATCCAAACCAATATAATAGTTGATAGTAACAAACCCTAACAACACAACCTATTCAAGAAACCCTATGCCAGAATCTCAACAATACATGAGTGAGAGGGTCAATACATCCAAACCAATATAATAGTTGATATTAACAAACCGTAAACCTTAATAATACATAAGGGAGGAGGAGGGTCAATACATCCAAACCAATCTAAAGCTTGATATGAATTTGTAGACTTTTGTTCAACAATTATTTGTATAAAAATAAAGACAATTAAGTAATAATTGAGAATTAAAAATTAAACTAAGATTTGTTTAACAATTATGTTTATAAAAGGAAAGACAATTTTATTAAGTAAAAGTTGGAAAATGACATAACAAATTAAATACTAAAAAGAAAGACAATATTTGTACATGGATAAACACTAAACAGAATGACAGTTCCTATCGTTGCGCCGCTCATACCTTGTTCCTCCGCTCGTGAATACTCGAGGCTTCGTCAGCTACAACTGCCATGGGGTCGACGTCATGACCGCCATCACCATCATGATGATCAAATGACAGTTCACGATTTGCGTCAACTGGACTCATCTGCTCTATCGGATCACGAGCACTACTCGGGTCCACAGATTTACCCTACATAAAAAAGTGTTAGTACTCGTTTATAATAAAAAAATAATTAAATTTAATACTAGTTTTATCAAACCTTAGACAGTCGACGAATGAATTTCTTAGCATCTAACTCGTATCCCTTTAACCCCTCCACCATGTTAAGGTATTTCCCTAAGTCGAACATGTGAAGTATCCCTATCCCTCCGTACGATTTAGTGTTTTAATCTCGTCACTAAATCAAACTCCTTACGCCCAAATGACACCATTGTGTCCAATAAGTTAAAGCTAATGACATCCCTCCTACTCTCACTCACCTCCAGTAACAAAATATAATGAATAAGAGTGTCATTAAACATTATATTTGAATCTAATAAAGCCCCAAAACAAGTTTGCCTAAACCTATCTAACTGGGCTGGGTCAACCTTTTCTTAATGCTCATTAGATATGTTCAGCCCAGTTAGATATGTTTAGGCAAACTTGTTTTGGGGCTTTATTAGATTCAAATATAATGTTTAATGACCCTCTTATTCATTATATTTTGTTGCGGGAGGTGAGGGAGAGTAGGAGGGATGTCATTAGCTTTAACTTATGGGACACAAAGGTGTCATTTGGGTGTAGGGAGTTTGATTTGGTGACGGGATTAAAACACCAAATCGCACGGAAGTATAGGGATACTTCACATGTTCGAATTAGGGATAAATACCTTAACATGGTGGAGGGGTTAAAGGAGTACGAGTTAGATGCCAAGAAATCCATTCGTCGACTGTCTAAGGTTTGATAAAACTAGTATTAAATTTAATTGTTTTTTTTTATTATAAACGAGTACTAACACTTTTTTATGTAAGGTAAATGTGTGGACCCGAGTAGTGCTCGTGATCCGATAGAGCAGATGAGTCCAGTTGACGCAAATCGTGAACTGCCATTTGATCATCATGATGGTGATGGTGGCCATGACGTCGACCCCATGGCAGTTGTAGCTGACGAAGCCTGGAGTTTTCACGAGCGGAGGGACAAGGTATGAGCGAGGCAACGATAGGAACTGTCATTCTATTTAGTGTTTATCCTGTACAGATGTTGTCTTTTCTTTTAGTATTTAGTTTGTTATGTAATTTTTCAACTTTTACTTAATAAAATTGTCTTTCCTTTTATAAACACAATTGTTGAACAAGTCTTAATTAAATTTTTAATTCTCCATTATTACTTAATTATCTTTACTTTTATACATTAATTGTTGAACAAAAGTCAACAAATTCATATCAAGCTTTAGATTGGTTTGGATATATTTACCCTCCATCCTCCCTCATGTATTGTTGAGGTTTAGGGTTTGTTAATATCAACTATTATATTGGTTTGGATGTATTGACCCCCTCACTCATGTATTGTTGGGGTTCTGGCTTAGGGTTTCTTGAATAGGTTGTGCTGTTAGGGTTTTTTATTATCAACTATTATATTGGTTTGAATGTATTGACCCCTAACTCATGTACTGTTGAGGGGTTTGGATTAGATGTATTGACCCCTGACTCATCTACTGTTGAGGTTTTGGCTTAGAGTTTCTTGGATAGGTTATGTTGTTACTATCAACTATTATATTGGTTTGGATGTATTTACCCCTCACTCATGTATTGTTGAGGTTCTGGCTTAGAGTTTCTTGGATAGTTTGTGCTGTTAGGGTTTGTTAATAGCAAATTAAGGTTTCTGACATTCGTTTTGTTGTGTAGATTATTAGTATAAGTTCTCAAGATACTGGCCGTGTTCTTCAAATTTGTGAGGGTCGTAGGAAAAAAAAATCTTGGAAATTAACTACGCTATGGAAAGACACAAGGAATGACGGTAAGAGAAAAAAGGGTAAGAGAAAAAAGATCAAGCTTTATAATCCCATAATGGACATACCAGAAGATCTTATCTTCAGTCAATTCATATGCAAAGGCAGAACCAAAATTTTCAATTTGTAGGGCTTCACCAAACTTGATAACATTATGTAAGATTCCTCGGGACTTCCTAACTAATATTAAAGCTTCTTCCCTTGTCCTCAATGTCTTATCGTAACTTAAACTAACTTCAAACTTCTGTTTTATGTCTTTCACAATATCCTTAGGTCTGTATAAATGACTAATATCTTCAAACTTGGATTTTACTAAATGTCCTACGACCCAACTAGATGCTTGTCGATGATTCGTAGTCAATATTTCATTCTTACATGTGTGCACATTATCATATTTGGAAATCTTAAATATTTCACAAACTTTCATTCTAACGGCTCTTAGTCTCCATTCACGTCTTTACAATGGATCTAACTTTGTATAATTGCGTATTTGACTTCTTCACCTCAACTGAAATTACCTCTAATTGCTAATATAGATAATCGAAGTTTCAAATATTTCTTAGATAAGAATATGTCACCAACTTCTACATCCTCAGAAGAGTAACACTGATCTGACATGACCACTGTGCTACTAGATCGGTGGGACAAGTTATGAGAACATATTGCATCTTGAATAGGTTCTTCTTCAGCATATTTAGTGAGTTCTGCCTCAACCTCGTCTCCACCATCACTTGGCTCCTTCCAATCCCAATCATTGAGATATTGATTTTGGTCTACATCATCCCAACGAAGTAATTGAGATATTGATTTTGGTCTACATCATCCCCAACGAAGTAATTGGTGGGTTTGGATCAAAATATGTAGGCGACACGAGATTATCCTGTTCGGTCTTGCAAGAGACTAGCCTAGACGTTGATGAAATTTCTTCAGTGTGTCTAATTGATGAATTATGCAAAGGTAATCCTTCGTTACTTGAAAATCTTGGAACTGTTGATACATAGATAGGTATTACCGAGACCTCTTTCCATGTCAAGAATGTGTGAAGATCTTCGTCATTACGAATGACAAATGCAGGAGCTTTGGACTTCAATTGGAGTATACATCGGATCACAAGATTGTATTAAACTGGATTTATACCGCTTATCCTATAAACCTCAACCAAGAATTCACTATATGTCGTTCCAATCTCTATGTCAAATGCCCTCATCTCTCCTCTATCGTAATCGTTTTCTTTTTCATACCAAACATCACCAAAACAAATCCAAACACAAGGCATATTTACCTATATTGTTAGAACAAAAAATTAGTTAGTGTTGTTATAGTATACTATTGTAACAACAAATAAAATGAAACAATACATAGAATAAATAATGGGAAAAGAAAATTAAAAAAATAATAATACTTAAAAAAACCCTTAATAGGTCCACCCGGCTGGGCTCTCACCGGGATAGACTCCCGGGTGGGATCAGCCCAGTTTCCTCCCAGCTCGGGGTGAAACCCCATGTTCGCCCGACCGGGCGACCTTGGGCCAATTCCCATAGCAGTCGCAGTCGAGGTTCACTCGGCTGGGCGTCCCCCGGGGTTCAAACCCTATGCCCGCCCGGGTTGAAACCCTATGTCAGCCCGGTCGGGCTACACCGAGCCACTTCCCAGTTGCCTACTCGATTTGCCTGGTCCATCCTTGGGGGTGGGCCCGGTGAAGCCCAGCCGGGTCTTAAAAAAAATCTCTCTATTCTCTCATCCATTCTCCGTATCTTTTAAAATTACTTCTTGTGGAAATGTTATATTAATATAGATAATAATTGTGTGTCAATTAACATACATGTATCTCACCTAAAAAGTTACACGAGGAACATCGAAATCAAAACAGTCAACCGTGAGTGAGGATTTAACAGTCAACCGTGAGTGAGGATTTCAAGTAGTAACTTGTTAAATGATTCTAACATTAAAAGAGGATTATCAATAAATAACATCTTAAATGAATGAAATACATACCTTCACGAATCTAAACTTTGAGTAGTCTTGTGAAGAATTAGGTGAGTTGTGAGAATTAGATGAATCGTGGGAATAAGGTGATTTGAGAGAATTAGGTGAGTTGTGGATGTGTATGTTCTGATTTTTTTTAAAATAATTAATGAGTGTTTGATGATAGGTAAAAAGGTTGTTTGACTTAAATGTTGATTGGTTAGGTGTAATAAGTAGGAAAGAGTATAAAATGGTATAATTTGAAAAACTATTTTACATGTTAAATAAAAAATAAGATACTTTGGTTTGTAGATAATTAAGTATAATTATATTAAAAATATATATAAATTAAAGGGAGAGGATAAATTATATTAAAAATTAAATAAAAAAAAGACAAAACTCAGTGAGAACCCGGTCCGGGGGTGCACCAGGTGAAAGCTCGGTGGGGTAAACTACATATGTGGCCAAATTATATCCACGCATTAGATTACTTGGTGGAGGCCCAGTCGAAGCCCGGTCCTATTGTATGAAGCCAGGCCGGGCCTCCACAAATTTTAGTGTATTTGTTTTTTTTTAGAATTATTATAACATCTCTCACCAAACGAGATTAATCGAAAAACAAAAAAAAAAAAAAAAAAAAGGTAATTGCCAGTAAAAAAAATTATCGTACTAAAACATGATATCTTTAACAAAATTGGAAAATGTGTTGAATGAAGGAAATACATACCTTTTGGAGTTGTGTGAAGAGAGATATGAGTGGTAGAGAGTTGTGAGAATTTTGAGAGGAGTTGTGTGAAGAGAGATGGTTGTGTGTAGTTAAAAGGAGTTGTTGGATGTAATAAGTTTGGATAGGGTAGAAAAATTAATTTTGTAGGTAAACTAATTTTGTAATAATTAATTTTTGAAACTAATTAATTTTGTGGGATTAAAAATAATTTTGTGGGTTAAATAATTAATTTATTAAGAAAAAAATTAATTTTGTGGATAAACTAATTAATTGAGTTGTTAATTACATATAATGAAGTTATTAAGTAGTGGGAGGGCAAAAAGGTAATTTTACCTATAAAGTTTTATCATGCTTACATCTTCTTCATCATCAAGGGGTCCAAAAGAACTTATTATTCAAAAAGAGGCTATTTTTCTAAAAATAATGTATGAAGAGGCTATTTTTGAATTCTTGTTTTTTTAAAAAAATATTGAAATAGGTTAAGGACCTGTCACAAAATTAAAAGTTTAAGAACTTACTAAACATAAAATTGAAAGTTTAGGAAATTATTAGATTTTTTTAAACTTCAATTACCCATTAAACACAAAATTAAGAATTCATCGAGCTATTTGACACAAACTGAAAATTTAGAGATTAAATTTGTAATTGAATTTTACCTTATTACATGAGTAGTTCATTAAGAAATGGAGTGTTGAATGGTAGCTTAATGAGCCCAGAAGCCACAAGGAGTGACAATGCCCAAATTGGAAGAACCCATTGAAATGTAAACAGCAGAAACCATTTCCCTGCAAATTAAAATCAAACCAATCAAATATGACGAAAAAAATGTCCTCTTTGATGGGGTAACCGAGCAACATGGGAACTGGGAAATAAGCTTAGCTTAATCACTTGATGTATTACTAGATTAATGCACTATGCACTTTTAAGTGTATGAAAGTTGAGCATTAGATATATACGAAAAATATGTTATGCATGTATCTGTATTAATTTGTCCCCCTCCTTTCGAAAAGAGAGTTATTTAAGAGACCATCTTCTTCTTCGCTTGTGTGCTTTTATGTTTTGTTCGTGAACCCATCACTTCATGTCTGGCAAGATGTTATCTCTAAGTCAACCTATATTGCAACAACCTTGGCTCGATTCTTCCAATTCACAAGAAAATAAAAAGAAAAATTAATTTGAAATCAAAATTCCTTCGAATCACTTGGCTAAATGGGAGAACGAGAAGCAGTTTTCAAATTTCAAAGCAAATAAGATTTGTGCCTGGACAATTCAGTTAGTAAGAGTGGTTGTTTTGGATGAGTAGTTTTGAGAGTTTCCCTTCTATAGTTCCACTGGACTACTTGTCACGTACTGCAACAAATCTCCACAATCATATGGTATTGTCCACTTCAGCCATAAGCCCTCATAACTTTGTTTTTTGTTTTACCCAAAAGGCCTCTACCAATGGAGATATTGTCCCTTACTTGTATGCCCGTTATCTTCTCTTCCTAAGCAATGCAAGACTTGGTCATACTCTCAACAATCCTCTTCGTGAACAAAAGGCCACATAATCTATCCTCAAATAGTCATCAATTGTTCACCTCTCTAGCTTCAACGAGAGTTTGTTCTTATCCAAGCTAGCTCTTCTCTTCTTTTTGGAGCACATCAAACAAGGCCAAGTCTAGGACATAACTCTCATACCACCTGTTACAGACAACAGACCTCAATATATCTTTACAAATTACAATGGTATGACATTGTCCACCCTCACATGGCTTTGTTTTTTATTTTACCCGAAAGACCTCGTACCAATGGAGTGGTGTCTCTCATTTATATATTCACGATTCTTCTCTTTCCTAGCCAATTGTGGACTTCGGCGCACTACAAGCACTATGTGATCACCAAACCCAGCTAATACAGTAAATGGATGGCTCTGTTGGTTCACCAACAGGATGCATAACAAGCCATGGAAACTCCACTACCACAAAGTTTGACGGTTTGGATATTTTTTTCATTTGACAAACCGGGTATTGGGAATGACAGTTTGAATACTTTACACTTTACACTTTACATTTGAAATAATATTTTTTGCACCTTGCAGGTGAAGAGAGTTCGCTTCCTTTGACATGAGGTTCCATTATTGAGGTCAAAGGCATCAAATGTTTATGTAATGAATGTGTAAAGTGATTTTGAGAAAATGAATTCCCTTATAGATGGTTGGCCTTTTTCTAATTTGTTAACTAGTGTGAACCATCACAGTCATGGAATCTCATCTACAAGATTCGATGATTTTCCTTAGCTGAATCTGCCAGTGCTGCTAGGAGTGCAGTTTATGATAGAATTAGGAATGTGATTAGGGTGTTAAATTATATTAGTAATTCGTTAGGGAAGTTGTTTTGGTGATTTGTCATAAATAAAGTGAGTGAGAAAGGGAGAAGGTAGGCATTGATCCAATAGGTTTAGGCTTGAGTATCTCATGGAAAGGAGAGTCCAAGTATCTCAAAGTACTTGGTTTATCTTGTAGTTCTTTACCTTTTACATTTCAGTATCATTCTGGTTTTTTTTTAGTTCTACCATAGTCCCCCATATTTTAATTCTTAGCATTTGAAACCTTGAAATTTTTGTTTTTTGTATGCAGTCTCCCTGTTGATAAATGATAATCTCATATTAAAATGAGAAGAGGTATTATTGTGTTGGAAACGAAAATCAAATAACACATGATGGGACAACCTGCCAAAATAATATGAATGAAAAAATTAGAGCTATGACCCTCTCAAAGTTGGAAATTGAAATTTCCCTAGCTGGTGTGAAGAACTTCAACATTCTGTTAATTACATAAGTTTTTGGTGTGAAATCTAGAATTCTCAAGTCATTTGAACACAATCAAAATTGCATAGCATAACTCAAAAATACAAGTTTTGAGGGAAAACAATCAATGAAATCTATAAGTAATAGCATCAAGAAGTTAAAGAGAGGGACAGAAAATTGGTTACCCGAAGCTTGAAATTTGGTTTCAGTTTGATTAGTTACCCATTCCCCAGTCTCACGAAGCTTTTTCATGAGTGGTCCTTCATATTTTCCCGTAAAACTCATCAAAAACATGTCAAATGCAGCCTTCCTATCTTCTTCCAAATCCCTGAGAATCAAAATTTTGCATTACACACCACAGATTATATGCCCTCCCCCAAATCAACATCTTCTATTTCGGCACAAGAAAATCAACAAGAACAATAACTCAAAATAGCAGGTATTGAGACATAAATGGAACAATGAGACTTGCCTAGGGTCGGCGTCTCTGAACCTTCCGCCACCAATAGCACGTTCGATTTCAATAACGGAGGGCCGACGAGGTTTCGGAAGCCGCCGCCGTAGCCGTGGATTGTTGATCTGAATGGTCTCGGCGGCGCCATTGGTTTTGAGAGGAGGAGAGTGACAGTCGTCGTTGGGATTGAGTGAAGCGAGAGCCACATTTTTGGATACAGAAATGCAGAGGAAGCAAGCCATTGCTGTTCCACTCTTCCACAGATAAGAAACCATAGTTGCATAAAAAAGGTTTTATTATTATTATTACTATTAAAAATAGCAAAATTACTATAAATAAAAAAAAATATCAAACTATTTACAAATATATAAAAATTTCACTATTTATCACGATATTTTTCTATATTGGTAAATAGTTTGACTCATTTTTCTATATTTGAAAATAACTCTTAAAAATAAGGTCGTTAAATAATTTTGTTTCTTAAGAATTATTATTATTATTATTATTTTTTGATATCCATGGGTGTCGGGGCTAGGCCAGGTTACATACCTTAACTAATCATGCAGATAACACCTGACCCTATAATATTTAGCTGTTAAAAAACTCGTAGCACATTAAATCCTAGTTAGCTGGTCACCTTAAATTGAATCCATAACCTCTTAGGTCTTTATCTTTGACGATTATGAAAGTAACAAGTTAGTCTCAAACTTTAAAGGATAATAATTTAGTCTTTTTATTTTCAAATTTATAATAGTTTAGTTAAACTTTAATAAATAACAATTTAGTCCTTCAATTTGTAATGACTTATCATATCATGAAAATATTGTTATGATTTAATAAAACTTCTTATTCATGTAGATTGATGAACTAATCGAGAATAAAATTTATATATCTATACTATATTAAAAGGACTATGAGCCTTCTCAAGAAAAAAAGGGCTATGAGGGGAGATGTCTTCCGTCTTTGCTCTTAATTTTTTTTTTTTTTTATAGTGACTATTGCCTGCAAAATCACAATTATATATTTATTATGATATATTGTTTCTCTCACACTCTTCGGATAAGTTCGTATTGTGAGATTCATGATCGGTCTCATGGCGGTCTGGGATCGTCCTCCATTTAGAAGGTGTTTGCATGAGTCAATATAAGGGTGAATGGAGAAGGTATTTATAGTAAGTGAGAGAAGGACGTGTGTCAATGTATCCTAGGTCTCCTTCATTAGTTTGCAACATGAGATTCTATGCTTGGACTCGTGGTGGCCTGGGATCGTCCCCCTTCGAAAGGTGTTTGCATGGGTCAATATCAGAGTGAGCTTCATAAATGGATTAGGGTGTTGTAGTTTTTGCTTCCGATATTGTCCTTCCTTCGACAGACTTGTTGGGGTGGGACTATAGTATCTAAAATGAAGGGTTAAATTTATAAAAACTCATTAAGTTAATGGTGTTTTGATCGAATAAATTATAACTAATCATTATAGGAATAAGAGTTATTCTAGTGTAATTGCTAGTTGAGAATGTCTCAATTTAGTGAAAGAATAACTGTTTACCCTATGGTGGCACTTATTCTAAATCACTGAAGTATCATTGCAAAAAAATGTTTATTAAGGTTCATTATTATTATTTATTATTATTATTATTATTATTATTATTATTATTATTATTATTATTATTATTATTGGCTAAAACCATGATTGGATTTAGGGTGTGTTTGGGAGTGATTTTCATGAGGCTAAAATCACTTTTAGTATTGTCAAAATCAGTTTTTTGTAAAATGGTAATGTTTTGCAAGAAAATAAAATTGATTTTGAAAAAATCAAAATCATTTAAAATTGATTTTTGACACATCATTCTATAGGTGATTTTTGTAATGGTGATTGACCGGGAATCACCATTACCTTCATGTCCACTAGTCTTTTTAACACTTTTGTTGGAACTCCATTTATAAATATTATACTAACTTTAAAAAAAGCATAAAAAATCCTCTCTTTTTATTACCAAAAGTTAAAATTTTAATTTCCTCCATTTTTTCTTATAAAATTTAATTATCAAACCATCATGTCGACAACCGAGGCACCAACATCAGTTATTCACAACCTCTCCCTTGAAGTGTTTGTAAATAATAATAATTTGAAAAAGAAAAAAAACAGATACAAACATAAATACATACAAAGTTTTTTTTTTTAATGTTAGTGTTAAAAAATTCCAGCTCAAGAAGAAACTATCACATCATAAAAAAATTTGTAAGTTTTATGCTAGATTTTATTCTCACAATTATAGAAAAAAATCCTCAAAATGACTTGAGTATTACGGAAGAAAGTGAAATTTCTTATCATGGAAGGGAGATGGAAGAGGAGCGTGAAAGACTATCAATTTTACTGTCATATAAATTTCTTGTCACGTATCAATCATGCATATAATAATTTAACAATAACACAAATAAAAAAATAAATTAATAAAATTAGATATTTATTATAATTATTTTTCAAAATAAAATGTCCAAATATAAAATGTCTTTTTTAGTAATTTAGTAATTTTAAAATCACTTTTAGAACCAAACATAATAATTCAAAATCACTTTTATATATTTGAAAATCACTTTAAAAAGTTTGGAACTAAACATAAATTTAATTGTTTAGAAATTAATTTTACAAAATCAATTGTACCCAAATCTCTTTTTCTAAAATCACTACTCCAAATATCACTCCCAAACACACCCTTCATAAGTTATACAAAATCTAACTTAAATAAATTTATTTGTTTCACCACAATGTCAAGTTTGATCATTTCCCTTTTAGCTGCCAAAAAACTGGCCGGTAAAAATTAAACCACCTGGAAAAATAATATTAATACAGAACTCGTGATAGATGTGATTTGAAATTTGTCTTGATTAAGGAATGTCCTCAGGTCTCTGGTCCGTCAGTAGCATGAAATGTGTTGGGACTGGTGTCCTAAATCTCTAGTTTCTCGTTGTTTGTATTTCTTGTAAATACAAATTATTGTATCAATAAAATAAAGAGTTATTTTATTTGATTCTTATGCATTAACTCAAATCCAATAAACAAGATACATGATTATTTCATGTAAACTTAAACATGTATGTGGTTGACATACAAGGTTCGATTATGTTTAAGTAATAACCAAAAAGGTTTGTAGTATAGGGATAAGGTTAAGTGCCTTAATCTAGTAACACTACGGATACGACTCACTTTGTAATTGTTACAAGAGTTGTAAAGTGTTACAAACAATGTGATCCTAATTGTTCATGTGAAGACATATGAGTGAGAGTATCCTATACAAAAAATTTGTATAAGACCGGACCGCGAAATGTTCAATTTCTCCTTATAACACCATTAATTGAAGAAATGAACATTTCAGAAGATGACCATATGTGACTTGATCTTAATCCTGAGTGGGATATGAACTCCTGCTTATGAGGGCAATCCTTTGATCTATATGGGTGAGAGTGGTCAGATCATTGACTCAATAAACCTACAATTTTGGGGATTTGTCTGAGTAGGAAGCTGGGAATGTATTCTCATAAGATGCAATTCACTTCTTCCTATCTTTAGGGTAAGTAGATAATTGCTCCCTTAAGAGTTGATTTCGGGTCTTAAACACTGAGGCCTCACCCTCTCACAGGCTCGAGAGGGTTAGTTTATTTTTTAACTATAAACTGTTTGTTCATTAGAGGGATCAATATGAAGGAATTGAATTTCCAGTGGAAGCGATTTATCACATTATGATTTCAATTACTCAATTATGAATTTTAAAGAAACAGAGAAAATAGAAAACAACAGGATAAACAACATGCTTTTTAAGAAGGAAAAGAAAAAAACAAAGGGAATAAGAAAGAACTTACCCTGATGAAATTCTTCCTTCAATTAACAATTTCCTTTGAGAACACGAACGAATCACCAAAAAGAACAAAAGGGACAACACCACTAAAGAGCACTTGCTATTCTTGGGGATATCAAGTCTTGGATATGTGGGATCCAAAGTGCTTGATTAGGAAAAAAAAATTGTGAGAGAAGATGTATTAAAAATTCAGCAGAGAACCCTCAATTTTCTTGTGAAGTGCAGTATTTAACTTCTCTTCACCCCCCCTCTTTTTGTGGGAGAGTGGGAGGGAGTTCCATAACTCCCTCTCCACTACGTGGAGATAACTCCTTCTGCACTTTTCTTATTGTAGATATATTTCTATGTCCACAGATAAAATCAATCAACAGGGAGTCGACCCTTCACAAATTGCTCGTAACAACAGTTGTGTCAAATTACCGTTTTACCCCTATATTACCTCTAACTCCTTAAGCACAATTGATTCCTCTAATGAACAATTTAGTCATAGTCTAACTATGAGCTAGACCCCTCTCTAGCCAGTGAGAGGGTGAGGCGCCTCATTATTCAAGACCCAGTATCAGCTCTTAAGGAAGCAATTGATAAGACGTGAATTCTTTCTTGTATAGTTGAGTTCCAGCTGCTTGCTCGGATAAATCCCCAAAGTGGTAGACTTATTGAATCAGTGAACCTGGCCATTCTCACCCATACAAATCAAAGGATTGCCCTCACAAGCAAGAGTTAACAACTGACTCAGGATTAAGGTCGAGTCACATATGATGATCCTAGTGAAATGTAAGTTGTCTCATTAAGTAACGATGTTATATACGGGAGACTAATCATTTCACGGTCCGGTCTTATATATGTCTCACATATATAAGATACCCCCATTTGCATGTCTACACATGAACATTTAGGATCTAAACGTTTGTGACACTTTATAACACTTGTAACAATCACAAATTGGACCGCATTTGTAGTGCTACCAGGATAAGGTACCCAACCTTATCCATCTACTACAGACCATTTAGGTTATCACTTAAACACGATCCATTTATATGTCTCTACATACGTGTTTAAGTTACTAATAATAACCTAGGATCTTAGTTTATTGGTTTTGGGTTAATGCAACTAAATGTCAAAAATAACTATTATGTTATTAAATAAATAATTTGGTTTGTACAATACAAGTTTACAAAATACAAGACCATGAGATTTAGGGCATCAACCCCAACACAATAGTACTTAAGGAGTTAGATGTACTATAGGGGTACAACGATAATTTAACCTAGTTGTAATTACGAGTAATTGTGAAGGGTCAACTTACTGTAGATTAATTATATCTGTAGACACGGAAATATATCTATAGTACGAAGAGTGCAGCTGTAGGTATTTAGTGGAGTGATCTGTAGCTAATGAATATTGATTAATTTAATTAAAGAGTTTGATTAATTAATCTCATATCATTGGAGCTTCTAATCTATAGGTCCATAAGGTCCTCTTGCTAGCTCATTAAGGTTTTAATAAGAATCAATTAATTTTGAATTAATTTGAACTGTTCTGATTAATTATAAAGAAATTAATTGTATGAGATATAATTACTATAATGTATAAAGATATATTATAATATAAAGTTTATTTTGAATGAGATTCAAATTTATACTTTATATTATGAGAGAAATAAATATTTGAATAAGATTCAAATATTAATTATATGAATAAAGTTCATATAAAAACTATAGGTTAAATTTAATATGAATATGATTCATATTATAATTATAGGTTATATGAGAGAATGTTATTTGAATATGGTTCAAATTAAATTAAATATGTGATATTTAATGTATTAATTAATTAATTGTTAATTAATTATTTAATTATATATTACATATAATTTAATATATAATTTTAATTAATATGATTAATTTAATAAAATTAAATAAAGATGTAAAATTTATTAAATTAATAATATGGAATAACTCCCTTTGGGAGTTATCCATTGTGATAAATAACTCCCCCAACTCACCTCACTCTCAAGCTCTCTCTCTGAACTTCTTCTTCTCTTACCAAAATCAAAAGAGCCCATCACTCATTTTTTTTATTCTTTCTTAGAGAATAGCAAGGAAGAACTTGCAGTAGTGTTCCTGTTACTGTTCTCTGTACGTGATTTTGAAAAGAAAATTTCGAGTTCGTGATTCGGAGAAGGAATAGAAGAAATTCACTGAAGATTGGTCTTCAAAGGTTTGTGAAAGTTCTTCCTTAATTCTTTTGTAGAAAGCATGCTAAGAGAATTATTTTGTTTATCCTGTAGTTTTTGTTCCTCTATATTTTGGTGTTTCATAATTGAATATCAATTGCACGACACTCACGTGCTTCCATTGGAAATTCGATTCCTTCAAAATATTCTTGAGGCTCATGACAAATGAACAAAGACCAATGATAAGGCTTGAGTCTATAGTTTAGCTAGCTTAACTGAAGTTTTGGCTAAGAAGCACAAGAGCATGATCACTGCACATGAGATCATAGAATCACGGTGTGAGATGTTTGGACAAAACTACACTTAACTCAAACATGATGCTCTCAAGTTCATCTTTAACGCACAAATGAAGGAGGGAACTTCAGTTCGGGAACATGTTCTCGACATGATGGTTCACTTCAACGTGGTGCAGATAAACGATGCTATCATTATTGACGAGTCCAGTTAAGTCAGCTTTTTTCTAGAGACTTCCAAAGAGTTTGCTACAATTTTGTAGTAATGTTGTTATGAACAAAATTAACTACAACCTTACCACCTTCATTAATGAACTCTAGACATACCAATCTTTCTTGAAAAACAAAGAACTGGAAAGGGAGGCAAATGTTGCTACCTCTAACAAAGAATTTCATAGAGGTTCGAACTCTAAGACAAAGTCTGGAGCCTTCTCTTTGGCACTTAAAACCAAAAGAATGAAGGACCAAATGTTGTCGCGGGCATTTAATCGATCAAATAATATTTATACGTACCAATCAAACAACTTCAACTAACAAGTAGTATCAGTAGCAAGACTGAACCAATTCGCAAAAAAGGACGAAGATTAGTTTTGAGATAGCTAATTCTTTAGTTAAAGTGGTAAATGAAGGTGGGATTGGTGTGGAATTGAAAGTAGAAGGAAAAACGAGCTAAGAAAAGCGGTTGTTATTTCGGAAAGTAAGTGACACGATTCAATTTACTTTATGGAAATGGAGTCCCTCAATTAGCAACTATGGTCCTAGGATGTTGCTCAACCTACTCAACCTCTGACCCTACTTAAGCAAAAACGTCGACATTAAGCATCAGCGTTAGCGTCCTAAACTATTAATTAATAATTGCTTCCTCATTAAACTATGTGCCGATTAATTAAGAATGAAACACTTTCAAATTTCAACCAACACATGCATTAAGTTCTAGGGCTAAGCCATGATGAAATTGCTAATGGAAATGCCAATTAACTCATTCAGTTACTCTCTATCTCTAAGTCACTATAGACAACCATATGGTATTTTCGAAAATGCCGCAAAATGAACCATACGCCCATGAGTTGACCTATGCTACTTGGCAACCCACACCTAACAATTACATATTAGATGAAAAGTTTCTAGCAATTAGCATACATAAACGATTGGGTTGTCAATCCTAACCATTCAAATGTGCTAAGTAATAAATCAAAAGATAAAGAAGTTGAGAGATGCAAATGTTTCATTAAGCACAAAAATCCTCTATAAATACAAATTGAGTTCAATCCAAATCAATAAACTAAATTAAAATAACCAAGATTACATAGACATAATCAAGACTCGTAAACATCGAGACATTGCAAGTCCAAAGAAACAACCTAAAAAGTAGAAAAGAGGAGAAGAGGAAGTAGAAAAAGCAGGAGAAGTCTCTATAGCTTGGGCTGGTAGCTCTCTCCAAGGTTCCTCTCTCTTAAACCCTAAAAATTAAGGACTATATATAGGAAAATGTACTGGCGCCCGTGACCTCGAGTTGTACTTGTAAGCCTTGCGACTCAATCCAAATCCAAAAACTAAATTAAACTAACTAAGATTATATAGACATAATCAAGGCTCATAAACATCGAGCCATTAGAAGTCCAAAGAAACAACCTAAAAACTAGAAAAGGGGAGAAAAAGAAGTAGAAAAACCAAGAAAAGTCTCCACAGCTGAAGTGTGGGGCTCTCTCCAAGGTTCCTCTCTCTTAAACCCTAAAAATTAAGAACTATATATAGGAAAATGCACTGGCGACGTGATCTCGAGTCGTACTCGCAAATGCTGCGGTGATTGCCGAAAACGATGCTATTGAAAACGTTGTCGAGGCAAGCGCAGCATGGGCGTCGCGACGACTGCCCTGTTAGTCAAATGTTCTTGTTTTGCCTCCCGTTTGCTACTAACCGCTCCTTTTAAGCTCGAAATGCATCTAAACTGTCTCCAAGGCTCCTTATGCTCAATAATCTGTCTAAACACTAGAATAAACGTTAAATAACCTGGAACTAGAATGATTTAGGCTGAGAAAAATAGCTCGTTTGAAGAGCTATCAAACACCTCCAACCTAAACCTTGCTAGTCCTCGAGCAAGAGAACATACAAAACATGCTAGCAAACAATAGATAGATTTACATTCAAGCTCAACTTAGGCCTAAATGCTACACATGCTACAAAGCTTGAAAAAGAGAAACTTGCAAGTCGACAAGATTTTTAAAGCTTTTCCTATGCTTCCCTATGTGTGTATGTGTGAATGAAACCAACCTAACAAAACGCTATAGACCTGAGATGACCTTATGGCATCTTCCGTCCATCTTCCTTCTACTTTTGGCTCAGGCATCGGTCATTAAGCTATTGAAGTGCACCTAAAATTGTGCGTTATTTGACTTTTATTTAGAGATATTTTTATTAGATTTAATGTTGTTTGTTAGTGAGTTTTAGGCATTAATGAGAAAAATAAGTTGTAGAAGTCAAAAGAACCAAACCGAGCCAAAATCAAACAAAAATGAGTTAAAACCCTAAAAATAGGGGAGCGTGGAGCAAGAGCGTAGCTACGCTGCCCTTTTACGCTCTAAACCCGAGAGCAAGGAATCCTGGCAAGAACGCAGCGACACTCATGGGAGCACAGTGCTACTCTGCGGCTAATTTTCTAGAGCGCAGCGACGTTGTCTTTCCTATTTTGAAAATTTTGTATTTTTGGAAAGTTCTTAGGCTACAAGTTTGGGAAATTTTATAAATTAGGAGGTGTTCATCAGCCTAAAAGTGTGAGATTGCTACCAAATTGAGAGAAAATTGATTAGAGAAAAGTTGGAGGCCGTTCGAGATCCCGAGACACCAACCAAATGGAGATCGAAGGAGTTCAACACCAGAAAGCAATTTGAGAGTTTTTCTCCCTACGTTTTCTCTTTCTCTTTACTTTTATGCTTGAGAATTAGTATGAGAACATGTATTTGATGTCTATATGTGGCTAAACTCTTAGTTTTAGGGTGTTGGATGATTTAGTTATGGATTTAAGTTAATGTCTTAGTGTTTTTCATGGATGTTGTTGAATGATATGCTTTTCAATACTATTGTGCTTCATTCTCCACTAATGGATCATCAATTATTGTTAAGTTAGATATGTATGAATGTGAGTAATTATATATCTAATTTGATCTATAGTATTGAATCTTTATCAATCTTTCATGAAAATAGCTAGGTTGATAGATGAAGTTGTTAATGATTATGCTTAATGTTATGCTTCTTAACTTGGTTTCAAGAAATTAGTAATCAATTAAGTTTCATGAGAAAATGTTTTTTTTTAGAGAAAATAATCTGGATAATAGTTTCTAGACTTAAACATATTGTTTGCACATAATTCCATGAAAACCTAAAACATGACTTGATGAAGTAATTAATGAAATCAACACCTTAGAACGCTTTTACCTCTTGATTTTTACTTGTATTTATTTTCTTTAGTTGTTTTCAAAATACAATCACAAACTCGATTTCGATTCCTTAGATAAAGTTTATTCAATTCTAGAATAGCTAGGCAATTAAACCGTATAATAGACCTCAGTGGAATGATAGTCGGTCTTGATCGTTTTATATTATAACTTGACCTGTGCACTTGCGTTTGTCTCACATTAGCTATCGAAACTATCAAAATGGTAATGCTTTGACTAGGGCACCTAAAACACACACGACAAACAAGTAATTAACATGCCTGTTACCTAGGGGCACTAGCTTTCGCACTCAACTGTAGGAAATCGTATCTACTCTTTTCTCGTGGGCGGTCCAAATAATCATAGTGGAGGTAGATCTTTTTTAACCTAACACAGTGTAACCACGTATTTTGTCCGGGTTAATTTCACTAATTATGTTGCTTTCCCTCTATTTATAATTAGTCTTTGTCTGTTATTATCCTTTGCATATCTAGAGAATTAGTGAGTGGAGATTTGGTTTTTTGTAAGGGAATAAACTTTTTTTTTCTTAAGTAAGAAACCATAATCAGATTTTTTCCATCTCTTATCCACATTTTTTTGGGCCCATTTACAGTTGAGGAAAAGTTTCAAATTTCAGTTTTAGGGCAAAAGGAATCTCCATACATTAATGGCAAAATTCTTGCCTTTATAAACAGTGCATTTCCTTGGGAAACGGGACCTTTTTCTGGACACACAGCAAAAAAAGAAGTAAAAAGAAGGTCATTCTGTAAAAAAAAAAGAGAAGAGAAATAGAGAGAAAGAAAGTTGAAAATATAGAGAAAAAAAACTAATGAGATTCCATAAGCTTAGTGGAAGGTTGCATTTGGTAGGGCAAGAGTCCCGAGGATCTGCGCCTTAAGCCACAAGTTTTCCGATCTCCTCTTTTTCTTTTTCTTTTTTTCCTCTAGTAAGTTCTTAAAGTTGAAGGAGTTAAGTCAACCTTCAACTTTAAGAACAGCTCACAAAATTCTTTACCTTTTATTCGTTCAATCTGTACAAAAAAAAAAAAAAAAAAAAAAGAGAAAAAGTTAGCAAAGGTAATATGATGGTGATTTGTTAGTCTTTAATGTCCTTTTTATTTATTCTACGCCTTATTTACTGTTTATTTTTCTTACTCGCGTTCTCTGTTATCTACTCTCTTGTTATTCACTAATATTTTGTCATTTATACTTTATTATTTATTGTTTATGTTTGTTTTATTTATTTATGCTTTTTTATTTTGCTTCTTTTTCTTTCGATTTTATTTTCGTTTATTTTTCTTTTTCTTTCCCCTATCTCATTCCATTTAGCTTTCTGTTTATCTTTTTTATTATCATTATTGTTATTAGTAGTATTTTTCTTAAACACAAAGTCAATCAAAGAAATACATATGTGTATGTTGCTGTTGTTGAAGTTAAAAAAGAAAAAAGAGAAAAGTAAAAAAAAAGGGGGGGGGGGGGGGGGGGGAAACATACCTTAAGGCAGTGAGCTCCATTCCTTGGTGGTCTACGGAGTTTCGTGGCCTTCTTTTTTTTTTTTTTTCTTGGTTGTTGATTTGGGGAGGTTTTTTTTTTTCAAAATAAAAGAAAACATAAGAGGAGTTTTGAGAAACAAGGAGAGAAAATAAAGAGAGAAGAGGAAAGAGAAGAAGGATGGAAGAGAGTGAAGTGTTAATTAGAAAGAGAGATGAGAGTTTAAAATAGGAGAGAAATTTTTTTTTTATTGTTATTAAAAACTAGGGTTTGAAGGTTTTCAAATAAAAGAAAAGGAGTTTAAAAATATATGTATATAAAAAATAATATAATTTTGAATTAATAACAATATTATTATTATTATATTAGTATTTTTCTCTCTCTCTGCCATATGTCAGCCGCCCATCAGTAAATATATATATATATATTTTAATTTAATTTAATTTTTTTTGTCTTTTAGTTATTTTTATATTATTATTATTATATTAAAAAAAGGAAAGAGAAGATGGATGGGATGGGCTCTGCTCATCCATCACTTCTCAACCTCTTATTTATTATCATTTTTTTTTTCTTTTCTTAGGGTATGCTTCACGCATACCCTTCTATTTCTTTTTTTTTTTCTATTTTTTTTTTTCTTTTTGGGGTCACGCAGACCCCCTTTTTTATTATTATTTTTTTATTTTTTATTTTTTCCTTAAGCAGACCCTTTTTAAGTTTATTTATTATTATTCTTTTTTTCATATTTTTTTCATATTATCTTTCTTATTCTTATTAATATAATTTTGATTTTTGTTTTGTTTTTTTCTTTTATTTCAACTTTTAGCATTTTTGTTGATTTTCTTAATAATTTTTTTAAATAGAGTATTTAGTTATTTTGTTTAGCAAACTTTTCATCATCTATTTTTGTAAGTTCATATTTATGTTAGAAATTATATATTGTTAAGATCTTTAAATCTTCATTTTTATTTTTCTAAAATAGACCGACGACGAAATCTAGATAATTTGGGAGTCCGATTTTCTAGAATTCTTGAGGTGAGGAGTCGATTCTTTGGGAGTCCGAGATCGATCTCCAATATGTTTTTATTAATTTTTCAATATGCCCCTTTTTATGTTATTTAATTATATTATGCATCTTAAATTATTTACTTATCTAATTTTATCTTTAAATTATTTAAATTTCTAACTACCGTTTTTCCTAAGTTTTTAATCTTTTATTATCAAAATTCTTTAAAGATATTTTAATAGATTTTCTTTAAATTATACTCTTTCGTGTTTTTAAACCTTAAAAAATCAATATTATTTCAAAAGGTTTCCTAACAAGTTTTTTTTTAAGAATTTGCCACCGTTTTATTTAAAAAAATTCTAAGATGGAATCTAGGAAATTTGGGAGTCCGATTTCTTAGAATTCTTGAGGTGAAGGATCACATCTTCCTATGACGGATTTTGAGAAATTTAAATAATTTCTCAAATTCTTGAGGTGAGAAAATTTTCCTCAAATTTTAATATAGTCAAATTGATGAAAAACTTTCCACTTATTTTATGGGATCATTACTTCAAATATTAGAGTAATGAGGGGTAAAATAAGACATTTGTTTTTTTAAAAATTTTCTTCCCAAATGATTTTCTTTAAAGAATATTTTTAATTCAGGATAAAAATGAATTGGCCACCGTTTTATTTAACGGGTGTTGTGGGGTGCTAACACCTTCCCCATACACAAATGACCCCGAACTCAACTCTAGTTTTCGCAGACTATTTTTTATTGAGTTTTATTAAAATTGTTTACTTTATTTCGGTGTCCAATCACACTGTAAAAAAGATTGGTGGCGACTCCTTTTTATTTTCTTTTTTAAAATTAACCTTTTTTAAGGACGTCGGCCGCTCCATGTCGTCTCGGGCACGTGGCGACACCATGTACTCACACAACATGCTTCTTTTACTTTTTATCTTCTATTTTTTTCTTTCTTTTTTTTTTCTTTCTTCTTTCTTTTACTTTACTTTTCTTTTCTTTTTCCTTCTTTTTCTATTTATTTTAATTTTTTTTATTCACTTAGGCTTAAAACTCTCTTATTCCTCCTAGTATTGAATTACACCCTCTCTAGTAAGAAGGCTCTCTGGCCAATAGGGCCATTCGGGGTGACAACAAACTTTGGGCACAATAAACCCCTCCTAAGCCCTAAGAGTAAAAACAAAGGTTGGCTAGTGCACAAGGAAGGCAAAGAAGACAATAACTTTTTAAAAAAAAGGCTCATCTAAAGCTCATTTCATCCAAAGCAAACAAATGAGCATGCAAGCATTTCCTGGCCCGTCCTAATCAAGGTAGAGTGCACAAGTCTATGAAACTAGCATGGTTTAAAAACAGGCAAACTCTAGATGCATCCAACCTAAAAAAGAAAAAAAACCAAGCAAAACACACACACCCCACCCCCAACCTAAAATGATGCATTGTCCCTAAAGCATGCAAGCAAGGAAAAATCAAGGACAACTATGGGAAACAGAAAACATTCCCTGAATTTGAAGCTTGTGAGGGCGAGTTGCGTTTGACGATTTCTAAAGAAAAGATAATAGGGTTAAAAAGAAAAGAAAAAGAGTCACCTGCAAGAAATCTAAAATCGAGCCAAAAGGGAAATTAAACTAACCTAAAAGAAGTTGACCTAAGCTAGACTAACCTAGAAATCTAAAATACTCCAACGACACTAATCGTCTTAATTGGGGGTTACTCCTCACCCGTCTCAAATGATGTAGGGTTTCTAACTGATATTAAAAAGTGGTTGGCTGCTCAATTGCAAATGAAAGATTTGGGAGAAACCCAATTTGTTCTTGAAGGGATCGAATCTCGTAGCGGAAGCAAGTGATCTATTTGCTTTTGATTTTTGTTTAAAATTTCACAATTCAGAATAGAAATACAAAATATTCTCAATGCTATAAAATTAGGCTAAGCATGATTCAAATTAAATAGGGAAAAAGAAAACTCACCTTTGAAGACCCTCTTCAATTTTTCAGCAATTCTTCTTCCTCAACGAACTTCCACAGCAATGGATCTTCCATGTACAATAAAAAGACGCCACCAAAAAGTCTTTGTTGTGATGATTCTGTGGTGTTCTGTGTTGCATATACTTGTGACTCACTTGAATGTGTGAATGGTTGAATGAAATGATGCGATGAACGCACATGATCCTTGGCTTAAGTTCACAAGTAAAATATGCAATTGTGCTCACAAGTTTTTCTAATCTAAACCCAAGTATAAGCCTAGAGAAGGTTCCTGGTAAGTCCATGGTCGAACACAGGGACTTGATGTTGTTGTGTGCTTAAATTATGTGCAAGGCTTCTATGCAGTGAATATTATAAATGCGTTTGGAAATGAGGATTAATCTAATTCTAACTAAATTGCCTAAACTACAAAATGGCGAGAGAGATTGATCCGGTGAGAATGTATGAATGGTGATGAGTATGGAAGTGAGGGTTGCAATCATAAAGCAAGCAGTGTAAGATGAATGGAAAAAAGATCAATTTATAAAGTAGGGTTAAGAAGACTCCCTAGTAATTTCTTAAATAATGCATTAGAGGCGTTAATCAACTTTTAGAGTGAAAAACTAACCTCTCGACTTTGAACCACATTTGTCTTATTTCTAAGACTTGTGCATGAGTTGATTTAAGTGAAAGTCTTACTTTATTTCTAACACATTACTTCTTTTGTTTAATGTGTCTAAAGTTTCCTACTTTCTCAAGTAAGAACTCTCTCCCTAAACCTATCTCTCAATAGATTAAAACAATGGATTAAGCTTATATTAAAAAATAATAACTAAATAATAACTTCTACTCATGCATAGTCTAAAAAATACTAATTCATTCTCCTTAGCCCATTAGAAATTTAGCTACTCATGGTGGATGAAAAAACACACATGGAAAGATAAGAATGAATGGAAATCATATTAATATTAAGAGTTGAAGAATTTTTTCAATCTCAAAAACTTAATACAAAATGAAATGGAGTAAATGAAAATGAAATCAAAATGGAGATGGCAAGTTGTGGTGGCAATCTCTTGCTTCCTTTGGCTCTGAAATGACTGCTTCCAATGTGATTGCTTTGATGAAGATGGGAAGCTCTCACTTTTTCAAGAAGAATTCTAAGTTCACTTAGAATTCCGCAAAGAAAAGCTTGAGGAGTGGTGGCAATGGAGAATTCTACTCTCTCTTTCGGTGATCTCTCGACCAGCATGACTAACTTGTTCATCTTTGGGCTGGCTATTTATAGGCGTAAAAAAAAAAAGATTTTGAGCTTCTCTTCAATAATTTCGCTGACACCTAGCATTTAAATCCATGCTGAAGTGATTGAATCCTGGCGGAAGCATGGGATCACTTGTGATTTCAACTTTAAATTACGTATTAAGAGAAAAAAATAAAGAAACACGAAACAATAGGATAAACACATACATAATTAGGCATGCTAAGAAGATAAAGATTAAAGGAGACAGAAGCTTACCCTTGTAGTTATCCTTTATCGTCACAGAAACCTTCTCCAAAGACACGAACTCTACGATCTTCCAAAAACACAGCAGCAACACAAGTTGGACACCACCACGACGAGCACTCACTATCTTCTAGGAAATCTTGGCCTCAGAAGTGTGGACTCCAAATTATTTTGGTAAGGAAGAACATAGAATTTGTGAGAGAGATACAAAGAAAAAAATCACTTCGGTCTCTTGGCATCTCTTTTTCTTCATGCAGATGTGCAGAGATATATGGTTATTTGAGTGAAAGGAAGTGGTGAGGGAGTTAAACTCCCTCATCCATCACAATTGATAACTCCCTAGTGGGAGTTATCAATTTTTAATTTTAAATTAATTTTTATTAATCATATTTAACAAAAATAATTAAATTAATAAATCCTTATTCAATACATATATATATAGTTAACAATTAACTAATTACTCTCACATAACATATAGTTTAATATGCATCTTATTCACATTAGTAATATTTGAATCTTATTCAAATATTTTCTCTCTCATATTATAAAGTTTAATTTTGCATCTCATACAAAATTAACTTTATATTATAATGTATAGGGGGTTTTCCAAATATAGAAAAATTAGGCAAACTATTTACAAATATAGAAAATTTTTACAGTCTATCACTGATAGATCGCGATAGAATTCTATCGCTCAGGCGATAGAAATTATTTGCTTGAGCGATAGAAAGCGATAGAATTCTATCGCAGTCTATCACTAATAGACAGTGAAAATTTTCTATATTTGTAAATAGTTTGATATTTTTTCTGTTTATAGTAATTTCCCTAATGTATAAACATATATTATTTAATCGTATCTTATACAATTAATTTTCTTAAAATTAATTTGAACAATTCAACTTAAACCAAAACAACTGACCGTTATCTTATCCTATATGAGCTAGTAAGTGGACTTAATGGACCTATCAGATTGAAGCTCTAATGATACAAGATTAAATTAATTAAACTCTTTAATTAATTAATCAACATTCATTAACTGTCAGTCACTCCACTAAAGATCGACAAATGCACTCTTCGAACTGTAGATATATTTCTATGTCCAAGGATATAATCAATCAACAGCAAGTCGACCCTTCACAGATTGCCCGTAACCACAACTAGGTCAAATTACCGTTTTACCTTTGTGTTACCTCTAACTCCTTAAGTACCACTAATCCCTCGAATGAACAATTTAGTCATAGTTCAAATATGAACTAGACCCCTCTCTGGCCAGTGAGAGGGTGAGGCACCTCATTGTTCAAGACCCAGTATCAGCTCTTAGGGGAGTAATTCATAAGATGTGAATTCCATCTTGTATAGTTGAGTTTCCAGCTACCTGCTCGGACAAATCCCCAAATTAGTAGTCTTATTAAGTCGGTGAACCTGCCATTTTCACCCATACAAATCATAGGATTGCCCTCACAGACAAGAGTTCACAACTAACTCAGGATTAATGTCGAGTCACTTATGATCATCTTAGTGAAATGTAAGTCTCATCAAACAACGGTGTTATAATAAGAGACTAACCATTTCGCGGTCCAGTCTTATACATGTCTCACATGTATAGGATACCCCACTCAATGGATTCACATGAATGTTTAGGATCGAAATGTTTATGCACGTTACAACACTTGTAATAATCACAAAGTGAATCGTGTCCATAGTGTTACCAGAATAAAGTATCCAGTCTTATTCATCTACTACACACCGCTTAGGTTATCACTTAAACACGATTTACTTGTATGTCTCAACATACGTGTTTAAATTACAACTAATAACTTATGATCTTAGTTTATTGGTTTTGGGTTAATGCAACTAAATGTTAAATAAAATAACTATTATTTTATTAAATAAATAATTCATTTGTATAATACAAGTTTACAAACGACAACTACGAAATTTAGGACATCAACCCCAACACATGCCCTGCTGCGCCAATCTCGAGTGTCACAAGTTTATTGGTTCTGCTGTGACTCTTTTAAAACAGCTTCCAACGTGCATTTTGATTTGACATCCACCGCTTTTGCATTTTTCGCTTTTTGTCTTGGCTTCTTTTTATGCGATCAAGGTTGCAACACTATTGTTTGATATTTCATCCAAAATCTTCAATGAAAAAATGATAATTCTTATAAGTTTCAGGATTTTAACTTTTGTAAACGCATGCTTGCAAAGTATGATTATTTGCTAGAATTTTACATCATGATAATGCAATTTCCTTCTGAATTTCCTTAATTGCCTTTAATAAAAAAAAAAAGTATATTTCTACAAGTTATCAGTCTTCCCTATTATTCTCTTAGCAAGGATCGGTTTGTGGGATTCGACTTTTGAAAGAGAAAAAAAAATTTAAGAAGGAGATTTCACAGAGAACGACTTTCTCTTTGAATTAACTTGAGAGAGTTATGAGATGAGGAAGAGAGTTTTTCACTTGGAACTCCTTTGCATAATAAACTTCCCCTCTAATTAATAGGTGAAGTGGGTTTTAATTAAAATAACCACACTTCTTTTATTTAATTTATTTATTAACAATTAATAAATAATTTAAATTAGAAAAATTAGAACAGAAAAAATATCAAACTATTTACAAATATAGAAAATTTTTACTGTCTATCAGCGATAGAATTCTGTCGCGGTCTATCTCTGATAGACCATAAAAATTTTCTATATTTGTAAATAGTTTGGTTCATTTTTCTATATCTGAAAATAACTCATTAAATTACTTAATTAATTTACATAATTAATTAAATATTTGAATCTTATTCAAATATTCATCTCTCTCATATCCTATAGTTTTAATATGAATCTTATTCATATTAAAACTACATTCATATTAATTTTAACTTGTAGTTTTAATATGAATCTAATTCATATTATTTTAATATGAATCTAATTCATATTAATTACTCTTTGCATCTTATTCAAATAAAATTTAACATTTGAATCATATTCAAATATAATAAATCTCTTTTAATTATAAAGTTTAATTTTGAATCTTATTCAAAATTAACTTTATATTATAGTGTAGATATACATTATATTAATATATTATATATAATTAATATTATTCCCTTAATTAATTTGAACAATTCAAATTCTTTTAAAATTAATGGTCTTTGTTTACGCGTTATGAGCTAGCCGGAGGACCAAATGAACCTATAGATTAGAAGCTCCAATTATCCGAGATTAATTAATTAAAACCTTTAATTAAATTAACCAATATTTATTAACTATGGGTCACTCCATTAAAGATCCATAGCTGCACTCTTCGCACTAAAGAACATGTTATGTCCATGGATTTAATCATTACACGTAAGTTGATCCTTCACGAGTTGTTCGTAATTACAGCTAGGTCACGAGTTATTCATAATAACCAGCATATGTTTGCAGCTTCAAGTTGTGAACTTCTTCGTGTTTCACAAGCTCATTCAGGTGTTTGATGTAGTTCGCAGGTTGAAGCTATGAACTACACCAATATAAACCCTCCCACTTGGTGCTTCACTTCACAATAGCGAAGAACAAAAAAAAAAATCCTTCTGCAGCTTGCCAAAAGGAAGACGCCCGCTGCCAGGTCTGCCTGTAATAGTTGTCAAATCTTCCTATTTCGGAAGGAAAAAGGCCCAACTATCATACTTGTGAGTTTTGGCCCCACTTTTACTCAACAAAATTCTCACTTTCCTTTAAAGAAATCATAGTCTTGCCTCTATTCTTATCTTATTCCACTCTTTTGTCATTATCGGAATAAATCAATCTTCAAATATCTAAGGAGAACAAGGGACTATATGCTTGTATATGGATATAAGAATTTGATTCTTACAAGATACACTGACTCTGATTTTTATATTGATAAGGATTCTAGGAAATCCACATCAGGATCAATGTTCACTCTGAATAAATGAGTTATAGTATGGTGGAGCATCAAACAATGATGCATTGTAGACTCTATCATGGAAGCTGAATATGTAGCTACTTGTGAAGTTGCTAAAGAAATTGTATGGCTTAGGAAGTTCTTAATAGATTTGGAAGTTGTTCCGAATATGACTTTGCTCATCACACTTTATTGTGATAACAGTGGTGTTGTGGCAAACTCTAAAGAAACTCGAAGCCATAAAAGAGGAAAGCACATAGAGAGGAAATATCACTTGATTAGAGAGATCGTGCAACAAGGGGGCATGATTGTCACGAAGATAGCATTGGAGCACAACATTGTTGATCTCTTTGCAGAGGCTCTCATGACTAAAGTGTTTAAGAGTCATCTAGAGGGTCTAGGTCTACGAGATATGCAACATCTTTTCTAGGGCAAGTGAGAGATGTAGTTGGGCATAGTGTATGCTCTAGTTTATTATATTGTACAGTCACACTAGCTTAAGGTCAAGTGGGAGATTGTTGGGTTGTATGCCCTAAACTCGTGATTTGTAAATAAATGAACAAATTTATGATGATTAATAAAATAATTTGTTATTCTATATTATGTTTTCAATTTTCATAACTATATCCAGTAAAACAAAATCCAAGGTTATTTGCATGAGTCTTGAACAATATGTAGTTTACATACATTGGATTATATTCAAGTAATAACCTAAAGGGTCTGTAGTAGATGGATAAGGTTGGGTGCCTTATCCTTCAACCTTATCCTGGTAACATCATGGATACAACCCACTTTGGAATGTAATCCAAGGCATTCATGTGGAGACATGTGAGTGGGGATATCTTTTACAAAGAGCTTGTATAAGTTTGGACCGAGAAATAATTGATCTCTCTTTGTAACTTCGTTAATTGAAGAGATTAATATTTCATAGGATAATCATATGTAACTCAATCTCAATCCTAAGTGAGTTATAAACTCCTGCCTGTGAGGGCTAGTCCTTTGATTTGCATGGGCAAGAATGGCTCGAGCCACCAACACAATAAGCCTACCATTTTGGAGACTTGACCGAATAGGGTGTTGGGAACGTAATTTTACAAGATAAAATTTACTCCTTCCCATAAAGGGTAAGTAGATGAGTAGTTCTCTAAGTGCCGACTCCAGGACTGGAACAATGGGGTCTCACCCTCTCATTGGCCCAAGAGGTACTTGATTTATGGTTAGACCATAAACAAATTGTTCATTAGAGGATCAGTGATATTTAAGGATATAGAGGTAATTACAACAATAAAATAGACATATGACCCAGCTATCATTACGAACAACTCGTGAAGGATCGACTTATATGAAGTGATTATATCAATGATGCAACATACTCTACAGTGCATAAGAGTTCAACTATGGGTCTATACAGGTTTGTCCCATAGTTAATGAATGTTGATTGATTAATTAAAGAGTTTAATTAATTAGTCTCGAATATTTGGAACTTATAATCTATAGTTCCATTAGGTCCCCTTACTAGCTCACAACGGATTAACAAGGACTAAAGTGTTGAAAGAATAATTTGAATTGTTTAAATTAGCTTAGCGAAATATTTATTGTATATGATATGATTAATTCAAAATATGTAGATACATTATTATATAGTTAATTATGAATATGATTCAAATTTAAACTATATATTATGGGAGAATTAATGTATTTGAATGTGATTCAAATATTAATTTAATATGAATAGTATTCATATTAAAACTAGGTTATATATTAATGTGGATGAGATTCATATTAAAACTATAGGTTATGGGAAAGATATGCATTTGAATATGATTCAAATCTTTATTTAATTAAATAAGATATTTAATTAAATTAATTATTATTTAATTTTTTAATTAAATAAATAAATAAATAATTAACTTCCCCTTAATGGAGGGGAAGTGGTGTAGTGGGGAGTTACTGACTCTATGTATAATTCCAGGAGAGTTATTTTCTCCCAATTGGTTTTCTCTGCATTTGTGATTTTTTTAGAAAAAAAGATAGAAGAAAGAATTTCTCTACTCTCCCAATCTCAATTCCCTTTTCTCTTTCAAAACGATTGCCACAAATCTGTGTCTTGGCTAATAGATATAGTAGGAAAGATCCTTTGGAGACGTTCTCAATAAAGAAGAAGGAGAATTGATCTATTGGAAAAGTTGGGATTCACTTGAAGAACAATCTTCAAAGGTCATTCCTTCTAACATCTATTTATGTTTAACCTTAAATTAACCACCGCATGTTGATGTGTGTTTTAATTTTATGTTTATATAATTTCATCTTCCCAATATCAAAACAAAAAATATTCTTACAAGTCCACTGTGGGATTGAATCTCATCAACTACACCTTTGACCATTGTTATTTCCCATGATTCCATGCATACCAATTTTTTTTTTTTTCAAAATGAATGGGCATATGGTTTGGTAAAAATTTGGAGAGAGAATGAGAAAATTATATGAAATCATTAAATGAGAGAGAATAGAAAATTGGGAAAAGGAAAAACGTTTTAGTTAGATAGTTAGTTAAAAGATTAAGTTTTGTATAATAAATTATTTACACATTGTTTGCTTTTTCTTTTTCTTTTTTTTAGAAAATGGGTGACGAATGTTTGAGCTTTATTTTATTTACAAATAGTCAAATGATTGATAATATTGATGGAGTTGAATATGATTCAATGGAGGTTTTACTATACACATGAACAGTGGACTTGTATTTAAGCAATATGTTGAAATAGTAGGGTTGACATTTAGAGTAGATATGAGAGAAAATAAGTTAGAAATAGTGTGTAGACATCATGCTCTAGCACTATTAAGATCACTAAGGTTTATGTCAATTCCTATTCTTAATAAACAAGCGATGAATTTGATATTTTCAATTGCAATGTATGTCTCAAATTTAGTGCATTTATATATTAATGTGAGTAAGGTAGGCTTGGATGTAAATTTGAATGCACAAAACTTCAAAGAAGTCTGCAATCAGTTTGAAGACTCCAATCAATATATTGACCCTGAACTTGAAATAGTTGCACCACCCTGTGATGGTGAAAAATGGTGACTGACAGTCAATTTAAGGATTTTAGAACATAAAAAGATGATGAGTTAGACTTCGATGATCGTAAACATGATATACCTTTAGATATATTCACTACTTTGGATGTGGATGTAATAGATAGCATTAGAGAACATGATCCAATTGTTGCACCTGTGGTTGTTGACAATAATTCATAGTATAAGGGGATGATTTGTCAGACAAAAAAATCTAATACATTTGGTCAAATGCTTTGCTATTAGGTGTCATGCACCATATGAGGTTGTGGAGTCAACACAAATGATTTGGACACTTCGATGTAAAAAGTTCGAAGATAGTTGCAAATGGCGACTTCGTGCAACGAAGAAAAAATCTCATGGATTATTTAAGATCACTCAGTATCTTGAGCAACATACTTGCTTTTACTCATTACTAAGTCAAAGTCATGTGCAATTAGATTCTTCAATCATTGGAATGAAATTTTGCGAAGCTGTAAGAAAAATCTTCTATAAATGTGTCGCAACTACAGATCAACGTAAAAACAAAGTTTGAATACCATGTTCCTTATCATAGAGTGTGGAAAGTTAAACAAAAAGTTTTGGTCAAATAGTTTGGTGATTGGGACGAATCATACAAATTGTTGCCCAAGTGATTGTACATGGTTAAGCATACCAATCCCGGCACGCGGTAGAGTGGAGAATGAAGAATTATGCCTATTGACGGTCATATTATCCTTACTTCTGTATTTTGGGCTTTTGGCCTGTGTATTGAAGTCTTTAAGAGATGTCAGCCAATTGTTCAAATAGACCGTACTTACTTGTATGGCAAATACAGAGGAAAAATTATTGATTGCTACATCAGTTGATTTTAATGGTCATCTTCTTCCGCTTGCATTTGCCATTGTAGATATGAGGAGTCTTGGGAAACATGGGCATGGTTTTGGAAGTAGCTGAGAGAAATTGCTTCACACGAAGATGTGTGTTTGATTTCTAACCGACACACTAGCATTATTTTAGTGATTAACAATCCAGAGAATAGTTGGGCAGGACCTAAATCTCATTATAGATTTTGCTTACGCCACATTGTGAGCTATTTCAATAAAAAAAAACACAAGTCCAATTCTTTGAAAAAAAATTTGTATATCGTGTTGAATTCCAAGTTCATAAGTATAACAAAGCCATTGAGAATATCAAATCAATAAATAGCGGTTGTATGAGGTTTTTTGACAATCTTGGTATCGATAAATGGACTCAATCACATGATAGAGGATTTAGGTACAAGTAAATGAGTACAAATCTAACATAGTGCATCAATGGAGCCCTTAAAAAAGGTTGAATGTTGCGTATAAATGCTCTCACTCAACTAACCTTCTATAAGTGTGTAAATTATTTCGAAAAATGAAGAGAAGAAATAAAATATGCTTTGGAGTGTCGAGAAAAATATACCTGATAATTCAACTCTATTTTTTTTAGTCTAGTAATCAACAAATTCTTTTTTAATTGATTTGTGATACTAAGTGGTATATATATTAGGTACGCTCATGAGAAGATTGTCAAATGGGCTGCAAGATCTAGTCATAGATCGTATGATCTAGTAAGCATGAAGTACAAACGTGAAAATCGGGCCTCACCGCTTCAATGCTAAAGGAAGAATATTCAAACATTGAGGTTAACTAAATTCGACCACTACTGTTCATGCAACAAATGACAAGCTTCTAGCATTCCATGCTCGCACTTTAGTGTAGTTTGCTCATGTTTTAATATGAACTTCAAAGATTAGATTGAAGATCACTATAAACTTTCAACATATGCTACATGCTATTATCCTCAGTTTCAATCAGTACTTCATGAAGATTATTGGATCTCACCTCCTAACATGTCTATCTTACATGTTGACCCATCATTATTGAAGAAACTTCGTAGACCAAAGAGTAAACGGTATCATAATGAGATGGATTGGAGAGAACCAAGTGCTCAACTACGATGTGATAGGTCCCAATCGAAGGAAATGTCCTTCGAGGCAAAGAGGGGCACCTTAGGTTAGGTTTTTTGTAATGAATATTCTTATCGGATAATAACATTATCTTTTTTATTATATAATTTTTTTTAGTTCTAATTTATTCACGTGTTTTATTTGAAAAATGTATATAATTTTTTGAGATCATGGCTTTAAACTAGGGGCGATTGATCCATCAATTTTATATGATCAACCTAACCATTGATCAAAGGTTGTATGGTGAGATCGGGTTGTGGTGAGCTATATTGTAAACGTTGAGAGGCGATTGGTCATTGCAACATCCCACACTACCCTTCAATATTACAACACTTCACACGTTGAAATTCTATGGAGAGGCCAGATTGGGATTCATTCAATGAGATTGACATCTTATCACTGTACTCGTTGAGCGATGTTGGCCAGAGATACACACATTTCATATGTCTAGCAGAGAGTGTACTGTCACGTTATAGGACGTAGTAGTGTTATTTGAGCTACCAATGGACGACGAGCCTGGTACTGGATCAATGATTTATAACTGGCAGAATATATGTCAATTGCTACTTGGTGTGACCCCATATGCTTGTTATATCAAGGGACTGAGATTATGTTTACATGGCTAGCATCACAATTTCAAAGGTTGGATGATGATGTAGATGAAGAAGTTGTAATGAGATATGCTTAAGCATACATATTACAGTTGATGGGTGGAAGTTTATTTTTTGACAAATCAAGTCACATGGTACCTGATGTTTCTGTCATTGTTAGTCAATCTCAATGATGTGGGACGATACTCATGGAGCGTTTTTGGCATGGCTATATAGACAGCTATGTAAAGCTACAAAATGTGATGTTCGAAAAATCATCAAGCTTATGATACTTTTGCAAATATGGGAATGGCTCCTTAGATCCGACACGTCAATGATTATGAATTAGTTGGAGGAGCATACGGTTCTCGTATGTTACTTTAATTTTATTTAAACAATATTTTTATATGACTGACATAGTTAATTTAAAATTTAAATTTTATATTTAACAATATAGGTGGAGAGATTAATTTATTGTAACTGGATCAACTACACATGTAGTGATTCAGTACAGATACATGTTTGATCTACTTAAATCTGATCAGGTACGTGAATAGTACATTTGAATTTTTTTTATACACATTGTTTTTTGTACTTGTATTTAATATTTTTAAAATACTATGTTATGTTTCAGTTGATTTGGAAGCCTTACAAAGTTGTTATGGACACTTTACCCAATTTTTGTATGAATGGTCATGACATATGGTAGACGATAAGTCCACTCATATGGTTTCACATTGTTGAGTGGCACCTCCCTGATAGGATGATCAGACAATTTGGCCTCCAACAAGATATCCCATCACAATATAATATTGAACCCAGACTGCATGGCATAAATCTACGAACTCCAGATTAGTCTGACCAAATTGCACATTTGGTAGTGCGATGACACTACCATAGAAATTTTGTTGCAATGGGTGTTCCAATTGACCCAAACTGTTGAGATGTAACTCAAGATTACATCTATTGATATCAAAATATCCCAAGGAACTACATTACTTATGAGGGAGCATGTTTTGGTCAATTGGTACGTATTACAATTTACTTTCTATTTATTTTAAATATTGTCTAATTATTTTATCATTAGCTGCAATCGAGCAACAGCCACCTTCGTGATATCTTAGAAGATCTAGAAGTCATTAATATATGCAATAATAATGAGAGATACATAGAGCAACTACACCACATGAACGATATACCTATTGCACCTCCACCTGTTCCTAGGCGTAGGGGACGTGCTTGAGAAGAAGAAGTTGAACATGATGAGGTTGACCACAACGTCGAAGACTTACATCCTGTGATGCTGACGCAAAGCCAGACTGGTGATGCTAGCTCATTCACCCCGATGATGACGATGTTGGCCTTTGGTTCACAATATTATGATTCTCAGATTGGTCCCTCATCTGCTGGTCCATTGTTTTCATACATTCATATACATGGATGTGGTTGTAGAGAGCATAACGAATATTTACACTATGCAGCGCCTATGGAGGAACCAGAGTAACTCATAGCAACCTAGAGTTCAAGGCCGACAATGACAACCAATTCGAAATCGACGACATCGGCCTTATGGGACACATTAAGTTTTTTTTTTAATGAATGGACATTAAGTTATTGTATTGATATTGACATTTTAATTAACATTGAGTTTTTTTTAGTTCTTTTCTAATTCTAAATTAAATTAACTGTATATGTGCAAAAAAAAAAAAAAAAAAATTAAAATGATAAATGTGTTAACTTGTCATAAAATGCAAAAAAAAAAAAGAATGCATTATAATTGAACTGATAAATGTGTTAAATAATTGCATAACAATTAAAATATGTGTTAACTAATTGAGGAAATGTTCACCTAGTGTAGATCAAAAGTGTTAAATTTTGGGTGTCAAACGAGACCGAAATAAATATAACTTAAAATAAAACAAAATTAAAAAAAAAAAAAAAAAAAAAAAAAAAAAAAAAACTATAACAAGTAGTTTTATGTAATTTTTTTTGTTAAAAAATCAATTAACCTAAAATATGAACAAATAATTCCTAAAAGTTGAGTATGGTCGCAAGTTCAACTTGCAACCTTATAGGTTAATAATTTTTTTTATGAACCTTTTGTTTTTGTTTTTTTTTTAGATCTACATATTAAAGTTTTTTAAGAAGTCAACTGCCAAACTTCTTTAAAACTACGATATTACCGTAAGTAGTTTTAAAACTACCACATTTTGCTTAATATTTTTAAAATCTACAACATTTTTTCAATTTTTTCGGATCAAGATTACATTAATAACTTTGAATTTTAAATATAATGGATAAAAAAATAGAGATAGTTGCAAATAAAGCAATGAGATTCAAAATATTAGCATATATAGCAACATTTAAAAAAAATTACAAATATATCGTTGATAGACTTTGATGATCTAAGTGGTCTATCACTGATAGACCTATCAGCGATAGAATATATCAAAGTCTATCGGTGATAGACTTTAATGGTCTAGGTGATCTATCATAGATAGACCATAACAGTCTATCATTAATAGACTTTGCTATATTTGCAATTTTTGTTTGAATATTGTTACACACCTAGTTATTATCCCTAAAATTGCTACTCACTACAATTACCCTAAAAAATATATATGCATATAAAAGTAACTAAATAACTAAATAATAAACATTAATTATGAGACTTTAGGACTTAAATCGCAACACATAGACCACCTCAATCTCGATTCACATAGCCCATCTCGATCTTCACCTTGGGTTCACAACATCGATCCAGTCACAATCATTGATTACTGGATGAACTTTCAGATACCTCCAAAATTGTCCTCTATTAGTTTAATATAAATAGAAATACTAATAACAATATACACAACTAAGTTGGATTAAAAACAACTAAATTATTAATCTATATATATTTTTAAATTTTTTTTACTTATCATCAGATTCTGAATAGGACTCTTTCCTTTTTTCTTTTTTTCTTTTTTTCTTTTTTTCTTTTTTTCCTTCTATTTTGTTTCTGTACATCCCTCTCCACTCACCCCTGTGTACTTATCTATATAATTCCAATGAAATCTCCTTTATTTACGAATCTGGTCAAAATTTACAAATACATTGGAGGCGTTACGAAGAAATTGATACGTCACACATATGCTCTTTAAGCAGACTCTTCTTGCATTCCAAAACAAATGAAGAAAAAATACATGAAAACTAATATTAATTATTAAATAAAAGAGAAAAGAAAAGGCAAATACTCGCAATCTCGATTCAGACTGTGAATCGTGATTCCCATTTTCCCAATTGAGATACCAAACTCCAATTTTGTTTGCACTCCATTGTGATATTGCTTTCTTTTTTGTATATAGATGTAAATTTGTTTCATTCTATCCAAGAATATAAAAAGTGCAAGTGAGGAAAGGACAAATTTTAAAACGTTCACAAAAAAGAATTAAGAGTCTATTTGGATTGACTTTTTAAGTGTTTATAACCACTTTTTTTTTTACATTTATAAACACTTAGAAAATCAATTCAAATGCACCATAAGTCTAAGTCCCACTTAACAATCAATGAAGTCAACATCATCTTAGCCGAAATGCAATTACAAGAGATAATTACGACTTTCAAAATGGGGTTCATGGTTGATTCTCATTGCAGGTAAATGAACTCAATCCTAAAGAGTTGAAACCCAAAAAATTAAATTTTCATTGATAAACATGACTTTAATGTAATCTATGAAATGAGTTAAAGATAAAAAGAAGAAAAACAACTCAAAACAAGTTTGTTAAGAAAAAGAGGGGGAAAACCTTGAAACCAAAAGCAAATTATAGGCCACATCCAATGACATTTTCTTTATTTTTTTTTTTAGTACTTGCTAAATTGTACCTGTAAGCTTTGTCTTTTATAGACACTTATTTTTTTTAAAAGAGCCCTTAACATATTTCTTAATCGTTTCAAAACTGACCTAGACTAACTTGACTAAAAGTAGTGTTGCAATCAACATTTCAAACTTATTTTGTCTGGTTTTTAATTATTTCAAATGACTTTTTTAAACATAACCAAAATTTATAAAATTGCCGCAATCTTAAAGCAGATTAGAATAACAAAACAGCATTAATAAACGTGATAAAATTTTAAAATTTTAAATTAAAAAAAAAAAAAACAAATAACATTATAAAGAGGCTTTTGGAACCAACATAAGAATAACTAACATAAATTTATATTATCAACTTCAAAATCAAAAATTCGGTCTCCATCGTCACATGTTAAAAAAAAAAAAAAAAAAAAAAAAAAAAAAAAAAAAAAAAAAAAAACCGGCTGAAAAGTATTGCAGAGGAACCTCATTTTGTAATACAGAACGTGAAAAACGTGTTCTAGAAGCTGAGAAAAAGAGTAGTAGCCTTTGCTTCTTTGTCCTAAACCTTTCCACAGACATTGTCCTATGGCTGGCCTAAATCCAATAGAAAATACAAAAGCAAAACTATCATTGTTATTCTAGAAAAGAATAAAATAAAAAAAGATAAAGCCCCTTAATCAAATCAATGGCATCACCTTATTAAACACATATTTTTCAAGTAAAAATCACATCATACCAGTCGAAGTGCGATTGTGACAGTTGGTAACAAGTTAAAAAGGGCTTGAAAGAAATTAAGAAATAACAAAGGCAAAAAAGAAAAGGCATAAGTTACAAAATTCCATTTAAAAATGAAACATGTTCTTTCTTCCGAATTACATTTGTATCCAACTCCCTTTTTGATCTACTGCCGAGACTGTGAAGGTTAGAGAAGGCAAATAACATAAACAAATCTAACAACAAATGGAGAGAGAAAAAAAAGTCAAAAATCAAATAAAAAGATGCTAAAATGGCTATTGAGCCTTTTTGAGCAGTATTAACTTAAAAGCTTACTACTACCACTATTTTTGTATCCCTATGAGGAACACAAAAAGGATGTAAAAGGGCTGACTAGTTGGTGCAATTTTGTTACCAGAGAATTTTTGGTTTCCCTGCCCCCAGACAGAGCCAAGGTCGGCTTCATCGGAGGGGGAAAACATTGAAAATTCGAAACGGTTGGCTGACAATGCAGGAAGGCCAACTCAGAAAGAGTTTTGTGGGATGAAAGCAGTGAGTTTCTCCCAATCCAAAGACTCGATGTTTGGGGACATGACTGCAGCGCCAATACCTAGAGCAATGACGATAAAAGCCATACTTTTCAGGCATCCATGGCCTCGTGAAACCCTGTTCAGTATTGCCTTAGCGTACTTATCTGCCTCCTTGTATATTGATTGGCGCCCGTCCTCTTCCTCACTAGCCAATGCCTTCTCATTCTATCGACAAAGAATACCGTGTGCAAAAAATAATAAAAAGGGTCAATTACTAGATGAATTCTTCCATGAGTATGAGCTAAGTTTTGCGCAAGAATAAGGGAACTACCTTGATTCTGAAACTTTTTAGTGTTTCTCTCAAAGCATCAAATGGAGCTAGTTTTAGAGAATGCGTTTTCCAGTCATCAGAAAGTTTTTTCAAAACAGAGACACTAGCTTCTAGGTTATCCTGATAAATCTTGTCCTGCAAAAAGAACAATTGTATATTTAGAAGGATGAGTTTAAATAATCCACATTGGATTAAGAGTGGAATTAAAATGATTGAACATGTGGAAAAGGAACTATAATAACTCACCCATTGCTTGTAGCAATCAACATTTTGAGTCAAACACCAAATGAAAATATTAGTTGCTTCTTTAGATAGCTCTGAAACACCTGTTAATGGATATTCCCTCAGTAAATGTTTCATGAAGAACAAAACAGTGTCCTTGATATGACTGACAAAGGGTAAAAAAATTCAAAAGTATATCATACTTTCTCCTGCTGCTTTGGCAGCAAAACTAAATATCTGTTGTGAAACTTGTTTCATTGCTCTACTACCAGGAGAGCCAGCAAGTGCTACCTCCTTCAAGGTTGGATAGATAGCCTCAAACCTTTCGGTAGCCTGCAAGCAAATAACACACAAATGTCAAACAAACAAACAAACAAACAAAAAATAGACATATTGTTTTCAACATGCTAGATAGCAGCAGCAGCAGTTTCCATGACTATACCGACCTTCACTCTAGCTGACGATGCAGGGAAAGTAACCCGTAGAAGTGTTTCAAATGAAGAAGGTGGAATCAACCGCTCCCCCTTCCTGACTGCACCATTTACTAGAATAGTGCGAGCTTTTGGAGAGGACAAAATTCTGCGGCAGAATAATCTTTTGGGATCAGAAAAGGAAAACTGGGAGGGGAGGAAGGGTGGAGGATGAAAAATAATAGGTAAAGGGAAGATAGATGTATTGGGATATCATCCATGTATTCCCACCTTTCCACTAGCTGCAAAATTAGATCTCTAGACTGGGGATTACAACTTCTACCACTAACTATGGGCAAAAGGTTATGTGCCCATGCATGAAGTCCTATTGCAAGATCTGCTTGACAAGCCTGGCAATGGAATAAAAAAACCCAGTATAAGAAGCATAAAAATAAAAATTTAAACATCAATAAATTATAAAACACATTAATATCAATTCACCTGAACTATCATCCAGACAAGTACTGGAAGCTTATCCTGTCCTTGATACTTTGAGTTTTCCCTTATTGTTGGCAATACGTGAATTAAGATATCAGGTTTTCTTCGTAATACCATTGCTAGGACTACAAATATGGCAACCTGCTATGCAATAATATGTTAATTCTTGAATCATATAGAAAAATATGTGAACACCACTCTCCCCCTCCCTCTCCCTCCATCCATCCATACACATGAAAAGAGAGATAAAAGTATCAGTAAAAAATAAATAGAAACTCATAAGCATTTGTGCAGCTGATTGTAATTAATAACTAGAAAGCGGTATGCAAATTTATGAAGGTCAAATATGTATTCCAGAAGAACAAATGTGAAAGGACCAGTCATAAAAAATGAGCAAAATAAAATGAGACACTAAAATGGAGAGCATAGACTATAAACAAATATATATCAAGAAATTAGATATGGATAAAAGTGATGCATATCATGATCCATCACTTTTATCCAATCAAACAGTAAATAGATTGTTTGCTTATGGTAAAGTCTTCCTATTCCTAGTTGTGCTATTATTAGAATTAGTATTAGTATTGGTATTATTATATTTATTTTTGGAGACTATTGTGACACTAACATTATGGTAAAACTAACCTATCTCACGACAGTCTAAACTAACCTGTCATTAGTAGTAGTAGTAGTATTATACTTTCTTAAGTTTTATAGTTTCAATCTATGTAGGATTCCATTTACTGCCGAAGATGGCTTTAAGTTCTAATTTCATTAAAATAATATCAGCAGTAGATTTCCTAGGTTTTTCAGCCTCTTTTAGATCATCCTTGAAGGCTTGAAGTCCCTGCAGTTCATTTTAGCTTTATAAATATCAAGAAAACAAACAAGGTCAAAAACTAGTTAATGTCGAGTTACTTGAGGTTACTTTATATTCCAATTTCATATTTCATCTATCTTGATAGCTATCCTTCATCATAGCCAGACAACCACAAACCATATAATTTCAAGGTTGGCCTGCATCGAATATAATCAACTTATTTAAGTTTTATAATATGACTGAATGAGTTTAAGCAAGTGCTCTTTGATTGCTAAAACAGAACTAGTTAGAATGAGCTCACTCAGCTTCATATACTCAAAAAAGAATAATAAACATTACCTCCCTAATTTTACTTCACTTTTATCATTAAGAAACAACAAATTTTTTTCATTCTTGATATTTCACATATTTTCTCCATTCATTAGATCCAGCACCTAATTTTTATTGATGGAAACCTAAAATGTTGTAGAGGCTCAAACCTTGAACCTCACAATATTAGTAGTACACGTGGGTTGTGCCACCCAATATGAACAAACCAATGCATCATTATCCCTCCCAATGCACATAAACTTCGGACAAACAAAGAGTGATGCTACCAATGGTACCTGAGATTTTGACGAAGCATGTTGTACTCCCTTTTTAGAGCCTTTGGTATTAGTTTGTTGGCTCGCAAAGTCAGCAAGAATGCTATCTAAAGACCATAAAACGAAAGAGTTGAGTGCCTCAAGAGAACGTTTATTAATCCAGTCAACTGATGCCTTATAAACATCCTCAGAAATATGAGAGAGGGGGATCTGCAAAAGAGTAGATGCAACAATTAAGTCACAAGGTGAACCATTTTCATAAAAAAGAACTCGATCCATTTTAAGTCCGGACTCGTGAAGAAAAGGAATGTAGGTACTGGAGGTCACACGGTTGAAAAAGGATTAGAGAAAACTGATAACTAGGCAGCTAATTATAAAAACTAGCTTGTATTTTGATTTAACTTATACTGCACCAAACAACTTATAAAACTTATTCTACTGCTCAAGAAAATCTAGCATCTTCAATTGCTAATTTAGTAGAATAGACTCGCGTCACCCAATATCAACGGCAAACACAGCAAAAGTTCAAAGTTCTTGTTTGCCAATTACCCCCAAAATTCTGACCCTCCAATGTAATCAAATCCATGAACAATTATTGAAAAAATAAAGACAATCAGAGCACGATAATCGTAACACCAAATATGCATCTATATGACATATAAATAGAACATTTAGCCAAAAGATTATTCTTCACCAGTACAAGAGACGTAAAGGATTAAGCACGAACAATCAGAAAAATGCATACACAGATCTAAGAATTCATCCACTGCAAGGCGAATTCCAGAAAAATATAACAAAGCAAAGATCGGTAAACTCACATCAACAATCTTAGCTACCGGAGACTCCCTAAACAATTTCACCCACGGAAATTGAGAAGCGCTCACGCCCGAGAATGCGCGACCAAAATAATCCGCAAACCTCATCAGCTGAATATCCTGCTGAGTCTCGTACGAGCCCTATAACCAAACATAAACATGGAAGAAGAAGAAGAGAAGAGTCACTAGCAATCAAACAACAGCAAATTCTTATACAAACAAGCAGATCAAAATAGATAAGATAAAACAAAGAATTCATCATGAAGCAGATCATATCGCCTACCGACACATCGGTCAAAAACGCCAACAGATCGTTCACATCGATCTTCGCAGCCGCCTCGGCCACCGAAATCTTAGGCTTCTTCGGTTTCTTCTGCTTCACCTTCTTAGCCTCCTCGTTAGGTTTTCCATTCTCCGCACCCTCTCCATCACTGTCCTCGCCATCCTCATCGTCAGACCTGATCTTCGATCTAACCGGAACAGCCTCATCGTCGTCAATAGCAGCCGCCTTCTGCGCCTCCGCAATTCGGCGGCGGCGCTCCTCCGATTTCTGCTCCAGTGAGCGGAAAACGTTGTCCGCGCCGGGAACGGTACCATTAGACACGATCTTGCCGGAAACAGCATCGGTAGAGGGCTTGGCCGTCTTCCTCTGGCGCTTAGCGTAGGTAACCTTCTGCCAACCATGGTCAACATGGGCGTGAGAAATGGGGGCGTCGTGATCTTCATTTGTAGGGGCGGATTCGAAAGCAACGTGCGTGTCCTCCATGGCTGAAGGGGGTAGGGGGTGGATTTGAGTTGGATGATAATGATAGGGAAATGAAATTCAACTGAGAATCAGGAAAGATTTCTACTGGGTCCAAACTGAAAAGAAAGGAATTGAGATTGAGATGAAGAAGAAGAAGAAGAGAATGAAGAATTGAATGAAGAAAAAATGGGGCGAATGAGAGGAATGGAAGGAGGTCCGTGAGATCGAATCGACAAAGAGGATTCAAAGGCGGAGAAACGGAACTTATAGGGCGTTGACTTCCAAGAAAGGCCCATGAATATCACCGGATTTACGGAAATGCCATAGCCCATAATCTTCGGATTTTTGTAAAGGTTAAAGTTCAAAAAAATACATCTGTTTCTTTTTTCTAATTGTAATATAATATTATCTTTACTCCCTATAAACGTTTCAAAATTATATGTGGAAGTCTATTAGAATTATGGGTCAATTAACAATTTAGTCCTGATATCAATAAATAATTATTAAATAAAACAAAATTATAAATAATTATTTTTAAATATAGCAAAATGAGTCAACTTATTTATAAATATAACAAAATATTACCGTCTATGATTATAGTAGTCTATCTATGTCTATTACAAATAGATAGTGACATTTTGCTATATTTGAAAATATTTTTAGCAGTTTTTTCATTTAAAACAATTATCCTAAAATAAATTTGTAGCAATAGATCGCGATAGAATTCTATCGCAGTCTATCACTAAAAAAACGTGAAATTTTTCAATATTTGTAAATAGTTTGATATTTTTTCTGTTTATAGTAATTTTTCAAATATAAAACTTTATTATTTGTAAATGGTAAATAATATTATTTTAATAAATTAAATAATAAAATTATAATTAAAATAGAATATTTATTTATTTTTATCTTGGTTGAGTTTTGTTCGTTTTTGGCTAAAATAGAATATTTTTTCAATTTTATAAAAAAGAAATCACATGTTAAAATTAATATGAATTTTTTTTAACTAGAAGAAAATAATATGTAGTAATGTAATATAAATAAGAGAAATAGTAGTATTTTCTCAAAGGAAAAAAAAAAGGAAATAGTAGTAAAAGTAGTAAAATTATTGAGAAAAATATTGAAGTTTCATTTAATAGATGAGAGTGAAAGGATAGAAGTTATATATTAAGTTAGTAACTCATAGAAAGGTTGTGGGGCTCACCAATTAATTCCATTTTAGTAATCACTCTTAATTGGAATAGAAAATTTCACTTTCACTCTGAAATAAACTAAACTTGAAAATTATGGACAAAAATTGTTGTTATGGATTTAAGTTATGCACCAAAACTTTTGAAAAAAAATGTTGGAATATATATAGATATTTAAGTACATCTTAGACTATAATTATTTTTATCATCTGGGCGATTGTTCAATCATACTTTGTCACGTGACAAACTGTTCTTAATTTTTTTTAGAATATTTTAGATTTTTCTTTGTGTGTGATTAGAATGGGATGCACACAAATAGGTTGTATGACAAAAAAAATTATATAAATGACTTAGATTAATAATTTTAAGATTTCACAGTAACCGCTGTGTTTTTAGTTTTTGAAAATTAAGTTTATAAACACTCGTTTCACCCTTTGTTATCTACTTTTATTTTAAAAAATACAAATAATGTCTTGAAAAGTAGAAAAATAGTTTCTAAAAACTTATTTTTATTTTTTATATTTGGCTAAGAATTCAAGTTTTTGCAAACTATAGTAAGAAATTTAGAGGAAATAAGTTTAATCTTTAAAAACCAAAAATAATTATCAAGTTATTTTTATTCTCAAACTAAGTTATAGATAGGGTTGTTTTCAAATATAGGAAAATGAGCAAAAAATATTTACAAATATAGACTGTGCGATAGACCACTATAGACTTTTATCACTCGCTCTTTTATCACTGGCGATAGACCATGATATATTTCTATCGCTCGTGGTTTATATAAACATAAAATTTTTCTATATTTGTAAATAGTTTGATATTTTTTTCATTTATAATAATTTCTCTTATAATATTGTTAATAGTAGTATAACAAAATTATGGATAGTATTTTGATACATATTGGACTAAGGGTTTGATTTTGGGAGAAATAGAAGTGATTATAAGAGAATCTTAACCGTTTTTTTGTTTGGTGGAATTAAATCTACTAAAATTACTTCTAAATCACATGTTCATTTTCTTTACTACCTTTTAGATTCTCTTAAAAGCATATACAATTTTTAATTTTTTGCTTTAAGATTAAGATTTACTTTATACATATATGTTTAAACCATGATTTAATAGTTATAAATTATAGAGGATAATATTGGGTCAATTTTATTTATTATAGAGCAAAATGTACTTTTGGTCCCCAAGTTTGAGTTTAGTATTTATTTGATTACTGAAGTTTCGAATACTTTAGTCCTCAGGGAAAATACTTCTAAATGATCCTAAGTTAATTTAATCGTTAGTCAACTAACGAAAAAGTGACGTGGCATGTTGAGTGAGCAAATTTTAATTGAGGTAACCATTTATACTATTTTTTTAATTTTCTATATTAGGTGAATTTTTTTTCTTTTTCTTTTTTTCTCTCCTCCCCTCTCTAGGGGGATTCTAAAAAAAATCACATATCTGATTTCACTCATTCCTAAGATAGCAAATTCAAACCGCAAACACAAATATATATCCAAATATATCTCCAAAAATTCTCAAAAAAAAAAAACTTTAAAAATCTGAGTAATAATTGATAGGAGCGTCTCCATTTTAAGCTTTAGATTAAACTTTCTAATTGTCTAAAATTATAATTTAATCACATAATTATATCCCATCACTAAGAGTTTAGGCAAAATAATAGTGTTAAAATTAGATTCAACATTTATATATACATTTAGTACTGATTTTTAGATTTGGTTTTTTTTTTTTTTTTTTTTTTTTGGTGAAAATGATGATAGACAAAGAAACCGATAGAGCTTCTATGGCAACCAAGATCTACCACAACAGATTTGATTTTGAAAACATTCCTAAAGTTTACACAATTTTATTAATTAATTTTCCTTTTTATTTTGTTGAAATTTTTAGAAATATATTTGGAGATTCAATTGGATTTGTGTTTACTATTTAGATTTGCTATTTTAAGAGTGAGTGAAAACAAATACGTGATTTTTTTTTTTGCTGCAAACATGAAGGGGAGTGAAAACATAAATGTGATTTTTGTAGAGACATGGAGGGGAGAGAGAAAGAAAGGGAGGAGAGAAAGAAAGGGAGGAGAGAAACAAAGGAAAGAGAAAAATCCACCTAAGAAATAAAATTAAAAAAAAAAAAGTACAAATGACCCCTTCATTTAAAATTTGTCCACTCAACACACCAAACCATTTTTTCGCTACTCAACTAACGGTCAAATTAATTCAGAGATCATTTAGAAGCATTTTTTAAACTTCGGAGACTAAAATGTTCATTTTGAAATTTCAAGGACCAAATAGACACCAAGTTTAAACTTCGATGACCAAAAGTGTATTTTACCTTTTATTATATATAAAATATGATAATTTAATATTTATTTACAAAACACCAATAAACAATTTGTTCAATTATAAACTGAAATTTACCAAACGGTAATGTGCTTTAATTACAGCTAATCTTACAAAAAAGTACAATTACAAAAAAAAAAGTTATTTTAAGGGTTGCGGCAATTCCAAATGAAGCCTAAATAATAACGTTGGATTTACAAATATATATATAGATATTTTTGTTCACAGATCAATAAACGTGATACATATGATTTGTTCACACGTTTACTATTTACCTGGTGGGTCCTACAATGGATCCACACACAAATTTGTTTTATCTTTTAACTGTTGTTATGTTGTACTCTTTCTTAATTCTTTCTTCTTCTATCCAAATCCCCGTTTTTTACTTTTTTTTTCTTTCTCTACTATTTACTTTTATTTTCTTTTTAAATTAAATTAGAAGATAATGTATATTTTGTTTATAAATATTGGGGAAAAGGAAGTTGATTTGAAACACCACAAATCATATTAATTTTTTTTTCTTCTTAAAATTGTAAAGATTTGCTAATTAAAATACACTTTGTACTTATTTAAGATAAACCCGAATTATTTTCTAACCTTTTGTTGGGATATTTTTAAGAAAATTACTATAAACAAAAAAAAAATATCAAACTATTTATAAATATAAAAAAAAAAAATTCTATTATCTATCAGCAATAGACCGCGATAGAATTCTATCACTTGAGCGATACACTTATATCGAAATTCTATCGTGGTCAATCGCTATAGACAGTAAAAAAAAATTATACATGTAAATAATTTGATTCATTTTTCTATATTTGAAAACCACTTTTTTTATGAATGAAAATAAATACTGATATAACTTTTTTTAATGTTTTTGGAATTTTTTAGAAGTTATTTTAAATTCTTTATTTTGTTTATAAATAGTTTTTTTTTTTTTGTAATTTTAAATATCAAAAGTGCTTACTAAAAAAATATTAGTAAATAAAAAAACATTTTAAAATTGGATTACTTAATAACTATTTTTAAAGAAACATTTGAAGGATGAATTGTCCAAAAATAACCTTAGGGTACTCTTCAAAATATGTGGTAGGTTTTGATGAAAATATCGAGTACTAGGATAAAAAGTTGAGGTCAATGATATTTCTAAAAAAAATATAAAAACTAAAAGTTTAAAAATTAAATTTAAATTAGTAAATAAATATTTTATAATTTTTAAACAAATTTTTTTATGCAAATAATTTTTAAGCAAGTTAACATGTATATTTTTTTTATATTTTGTAGATTTTCAATAATATAATTAAAATATCAATCGACATGTTTATGAAAATTTAATATTATACTTATAATAAAAAAAAACTCGTCTAATATACCTTTTAATCCTAATATATTAAAAGAAAAATAAAATCTGACACAATTAAATTAGTAATTGCAAAATCCTACCATTTTTGTGTGAAATTTTGACTAGAGAAAAAACTTGATTATTCTCAACCAAAGTGAGGTTAATCTATCACCTCCATGATTGTACTACAAGAATAAATAAAATAAAATAAAATAAATAAACCGCAACAATGCAAAAACTTCAATTCAAAAAATCTACCTCCAACTTTCTTAAAATAAAAAGAAAAAAATCTACATCCAAAAAATAATAAAAATAATATTAAATAATCTAGTGGAGGCAAATCAGATTTCTATATGTTTGGAATTGGTTTGACTTATATGTATATAAAAATCTTATTTTGTTGTTTGGATTTTGTGGATGATTCTATTGTATGGTAATTTAATTGTTAAATAGATAGTTTGCCTAAATATAAACAATTCTTTAATTTTTGTCCACAAATTTTAAAATATCTATTTCAATTTATGAGTTTATTAAAAAGAAAAATATATTTTAATCATTTTTATAATTATGGGTTAATTTTTAAACAAATAAATAACATGGCTTTGAAAAACCAAATATATATATATATATATATATATATATATATATATGTTGACATGGATATTATAGACCTAAATAAAATAATAATACGCTAGTGAATTGTTGGTTTTTTAACCTTAATCTCAAGTTAATTTTAATTAATTAATTAATATTTTGATAGTAACAAACTTATTTTTATTCCAGAACAATTTTAGTATTTTTTAAGAGCCTATTGCGTAGAGCTCAGAATAATGAATTCAACATAATTTGAATTATTGAAATTGAAGCTTAAACGAATAAGATATAGTTGAACCAAGCTTAACAAAAAAATACTCGCGAAGTGAAGCTTAAACGAATAAGATATAGTTGAAACAAGCTTAACAAAAAAATACTCGCGAAGGTGATGATGTGGCAGTTATTCATCAAATTGTGTTTATATAGATTTGATGTGAATATGTTTAGATCTCCCGTACTTGATCCTCTGATTCTCTCCCAGTTGAATGCGTGCGCTTAGTTGAATGCATGATGTATGTATTTCAAGGAACTTCAGTCTTCAAATTGTAGGGAAAATTCTCTCTAGTTTTTGATGGGTTGGGCCAGTGGTCATGGACATGGCCTTTAGGCCCAACTAATTAGATTGAGACTTTGTTGGGCTTTGGACCAAATTAATTGAACAAAAAAATAATTAATTTGATCCAATAATTAATTTGATCCAACAGTGAGGGTGAAAACACGTGGCACCTGTTCGCACGAAATTTTCGGAGAAACGTGTTTTGTGGAGTTGAACTTATTGAGAATGCAGAGTCTTCTAATTGTAAAGAGAATTCTCTCTAGGCTCTCTAAGTGTAAATTTTCTGAACAAGGAGAGCTTTTTTATTTATAGAGTTCTCAGGTGGGCTTCGTGGACTTGGGCTTGGTTGGTCTAGGGACTGCCGCTTGAACCTAAATAATTGGATTTGGACATTCGTTGCCCTTTGGGCCAAATTAAATTTATTTTTGGACTCAATTGAACTTTAGCCCAAACACGTTTTGTCATTAATTATTTCTAATTTCGTCATTAATTTGAGAAATGACATGACAATTTGTCTAAGATTTATTTTCTTTTCGATTTTCATTGTCTCCATCGTTTTAGTTTCTAGCAATTATGTTCTTTAATTGTTTTGTAAAAGGGGTACCTCGATCAAACTATTTTTCCAGTTATTTAGATTTTATTAAAGTTTTTACTTTATAAACTTCTTTTGATTTAGTTAAATTTATGAAAAATAGTCGTTTGAGATGTATGCATGCATATACTAACGGCCTAATATAAGTCCTAGAAAGTCGGGTCATTACAATTAACTTGTTATTATATTTTATTGCATGAAATTAATTACAATATTTATTCCTTAAATTAATTACTTATATTAGTTTATTTAGATTGGTTGTATTAATCTTTACATATTTATTACTAACGAATATGGTTTGATCTCTAGTACTTGATCCTCTGATTCTCTCCCAGTTGAATGCGATGCGATTGATTCGAGCGTGTAGATGTTTCCGTAAGGATGTATGTATTTCAAGGAACTTCAAATTGTAGGGAGAATTATCTCTAGGCTCTTTAGAGTGTAAAATTTCGACCCTACAAATGAAGAGAACTCCTCTATTTAGAGAGCTCTTAGGGGGGCTTTATGGGCTTGGGCTCGGTTGGTCCATGGACATGACCTTTAGGCCCAACTAATTGGATTGAGCTTTTGTTGGCCTTTGGACCAAATTAAGTCTATTTTTTTACTAGTTGAATTTTAGCCCAAATATTAATAATTAATTGAACAAAAAATAATTAATTTGATCTAACAATGAGGGTGAAAACACGTGGCACCTGTTCGCACGAGGTTGTCAGAGAAACGTGTTATGTGGAGTTGAACTTATGTTTATGTAGATTTAGAAACGTGTTTTATGGAGTTGAACTTATGTTTATGTAGATTTGATGTGGATGTAGTTCAATCTCTAATACTTGATCCTCTGACTTGATGTATGGAAGCGAAGTACGTAGATGCACGTGAAGTTGAAGAGTTAAAGAGTCTTCTAATTGTAAAGAGATTCTCTTTAGGCTCTCTAAGTGTAAATTTTCTGAAGGAGAACTTCTTTATTTATAGAGTTCTCAGGGCTTTGTCGACTTGGGCTTGGTTGGTCCATAGACCTGGCCCCTTTAGCCTAAATAATTGGATTTGGACCTTCGTTGGCTTTAGGCCAAATTAAGTTTATTTTTGGACTCAATTGAACTTTAGCCCAAACATGTTTTGTAATTAATTATTTCTAATTTCGTCATTAATTTGAGAAATGACATGACAATTTGTAATTGGTCCAAAATTTCTCAACAACATAGATTTACCAATTTACGTCTTTAATTGTAATTTGAGACACATGTCAACTTTTAATTAGTCCCAAATTTAATTATGTCTAATTTCGCCATTAATTTGAGAAATGACGTAGCAATTTGTGATGGGTCTAAAATTTCTCTTTCAATAGTGTGATTGTTAACTTCTCGTTTGATTTGAAGTGAATTTATTTTCATAAAATCTTTGCTTAAATTAATTGCTAACAAAAAGTTTATTGATTTTTTTAATTTGGCACATATTAATAAAAAAATAATTAGTTTAAATAAATCCCAAGCATCTCTAGGTTGTCATAAGTTATGTAATGTTAAAGATAAAATGATATTTAGATTTTGAATATTTTGAGAGATTAAAATTTAGCTTTTAAAGTTCAACGGCTAACTTAAACATTTTAAATGTTATGTTTTAAAAGTTCATTAGCTATAATACACATTATGAAAATCCGGTAACTGAGATTGAATAAATCTAAACAATCAATACCCAAATCTGTACTAAAAAAAAAAAAAAAAAAAATTAAAATATCAAACAAACAAAACCAAAATCTCAACTTTTATTTTTTTCTAAAATAAAATAAATATGAAAACGGATGCTTTTAGATTCAAGAAAAATATAGTATTAAATAGATGATATTTTTAAAAGATTAATATCAATCAACTCTAACAGTACAATTTAAAGCAGTGATCTCAAAAATTGATTTGATAATACATATATAAATATAGTTTCGGGTGTGTTTGGAATGTATTTTCAAGTGTTAATTAAAAAAAAGTCATTTTAGAAAAAACTAGAGTGTTTGGTTGTCATTTAAAATAGATTTTGAAGTGTATTTTAAACCCTTTTTATCATAAGAGTGTAAATTAAAATGAGTTTTTTTAAAATCACATTTTTCTCTAGTGAATCCAAACAACCAATTAATCTTACTCAAAATTGTAGTTTGGATATAGATTCAAAATCTATCAACCTTCTAGTAACTACTTGGTTCACGAGATTAAGCTTAGGTCAACGATAATTAATGATTTTTTTAGGTTGAAGATTTCATCCCCATCACACAACTGTTTTAAAAAAACTTCCACAATTGTTTTATTAAAAAACATTTTGTTATAGGTTTAAAAGTTTTTAAATGACCTGTCGTACATTTAACTATCTAAAATTAAAGTAATTTTTATTTTGTTCATAAGTTAATTATGTGCACTTACGATCAAAATACGTTTGAAGCGAGAAGAGGAGTTGTTTATTCGTGAAGACCATATGCAAGGAGTTAATAAGTTATAGAATTAATATTAATAGTCTCCGTGAGAAACTCTTTGGCCCAACAAAGAGTTATAAGGTTGAGGAGAGAAATTTTGGACCAATCACAAATTGTCACGTCATTTGCCAAATTAATGGCGAAATTATAAAATAATTAAATTTGGGACTAATTAAATGTTACATGTGTCCTAAATTGAAATTGAAGACGAAAATTGGCAATCTCGAAGGCGCCACGTGTCTCCGTCCTTATCGTTGGATCAAATTAATTATTTTTGGTTCAATTAATTATTAATGTTTGGGCTAAAATTTAATTAAGTCCAAAATAGACTTAATTTGGCCCAAATGGCCCAAAGGCCCAAATCCAATTAGTTGGGCCCGATGGGCCAGACCCATGGACCAGTCAAGCCCAAGCCCATAAAGCTTACCTGAGAACTCTATAAATAGAGAAGTTCTCTTCATTTACAAGGTTCAGAAATTTTACACTCAGAGGGCCTAGAGAGAATTCTCCCTCCAATCAGAAGACTCCCTAACTCCTGAAGCTGAACCACACACTTGAAGACTGAAGCTCATTGGAATACATACATACATCCAAGACTCCAACTTCACGTGCATCCACGCACTCCGCTTCCATATATCAAGTGCACGCGTGCAACTGAGGGGTTCAGAACTTTTTATACTCAAAGAGCCTAGAGAGAATTCTCCCTAAAATCAGAAGACTCCCTAACTCCTGAAGCTGAACCACACACTTGAAGACTGAAGCTCCTTGGAATACATACATCCATCCAAGACTCCAACTTCACGTGCATTCACGCGCTCCGCTTCCATACATCAAGCGTACGCATACAAACATCCATCCAAGACTCCAACTCCACGTGCATCCACGCGCTCCGCTTCCATACATCAAACGTACGCGTGCATACGTCCATCCAAGACTCCAACTCCACGTGCATCCACGCGCTCTGCTTCCATACATCAAGCGTACGCGTGGATACATCCATCCAAGACTCCAACTCCACGTGCATCCACGCGCTCCGCTTCCATACATCGAGCGTACGCGTGCATACATCCATCCAAGACTGCAACTCCACGTGCATCCACGCGCTCCGCTTCCATACATCAAGCGTACGCGTACAGTTGAGAGAGAATCAGATGATCAAGTACTAGAGATCGAACCACATCCGCATAAAACTTATATAAACACAAGTTCAACTCCACGAAACACGTTTCTCCGGAAACCTCGTGCGAACAATAACTCCACCTCGAAAAAATTTCTAATTATGGTAGTATACAAAATGTTTTGTACTATCTCCATTCATGGTTTGTCACAAAAAATAGAATTAAAGAATTATGTGAGATCCATAAAATAAATGAACAATTAATTAATATACCATTTGATGACGCATTGAATTATGAATGAGAATAGTAGTAACTACCATAGTATTAGAAATTTTCTCACTCCATCCCAAAGTGCAAGGAGTCAATATGTTAATTAATACATATTAGAGATTTTTACATAAATAATAATCTTTAGGCTATATATATATTTCAAAAATGCCTTTAAATTTGAATTTTTTTCAAGAAAGACTTTTAGCGTTATTTTTGGGCAGTTTTATCCTTTTTATATTTATTTATATTCGTTTTTTTTTATATATATTTTCCCTATTTTCAAAGCTCCTTTAATGATGGAGAGAGAAAATGCATTTAATATAAATTTTTTCTATTTTCATTTTGGAGAGAGAAGATGACATTTAATATGATTTTCCATTTCACGGTTTCTAGTGTCTCTTTGTTTTTCATGTTTGATTTTTAATATTATGTGATATATACCCTTGTTTATTTTGAGTATTATTTGTTTTAATGTAATATATTTCATTATTTATTTGGTATGTATACTAGGTATTCTGATATGTATACACTTTGGTATCACTTGTGACAGTAATATATTCTCGATGTTCTGATATGTGCATTAATATACCTTAGAACATTGTTAATGTTCATTGGAACATATACAAAATTAAGAGTAGATATTACAATATACAAAATTAAGAATAGAAATTACAATATACAAAATTAGGAGTATATATGGTTTAATCAATTTCATTATCCGTTATCCTACAATATATAAATTACATATTCACTTAATGTTCAGCATAAATCACGGTATATATCATACTATTTATATCACAGTATTATTATACATTTTCAATTTTAAATAAATAAAAGTATATACCACAGTATATAATTCACATATATCAAATAAAAGAATGCATATACGCATATATTTATGTTTGAAGTCAAAATAGGTTTTTGACTTGGGGGTTTAAAACATATATATTTAAAGTTTAAAAAAGAAAGAAAAGTTCTCCTCGATTTGTGTGCATATAATCCTCCATCTTTATCTCTTCTTCATCTTTAACCATGGCGCCTACAGATTTGAATAGGCGGCTTACCTTAGCGACCGACGGTCGGTGGCATGCAGAAGTCGACAATGATGGAAAACAGTCGATGAACGAGGACAAACAGCGTGCGATCGATTCCGACGAATGAACAACTAATGAACGAGGACAAACGACAGCGGCGTCCGATTCCTACAGGCGAATGAGAAATACAACCGCGGCAAGGGCGACCGATTCCCACGGCGACTGACAAACAAGTATGAACGGTGGTGGATGGGCGAATGATTCCGACAAGAGAACGAGATCTTGGTTTGGCCAGAAAGATGAGAGAGGGAGAGTTGGGGGAGAGTTGGGAGAAGTTAGAATAACTTAGAGTTTTGAGAGAGAAATTGAAGAGATTGAAAGAAGTGCACAAAGCCCTAGGCTATGATGGAAAATAGTTTTGATTTTGTAATTTTATTTAAATTGGTAGGAGGATTAAAAAGGGTTAAATTGTAAATAGTCACTAATATTAATGAAAAAATAAATCCCAATAGGCTTTTTTTTTTTTTTTTTTTTTTTTTTTTTTGTAAAAAATAGAATTTTGGAGACATTAACCTAATATAGGCCTTATTTTAAGGTCTTTTATGTACAAATCCCTTGATATTAATAAGTTGCGAGGCTCACATTCATATTTTTTTTTTCCATATTTGACAACTATTTATATTTTGGGCAACTTGCATAAATATAGTATTTTTTTTAAAAAAAAACTAAGGCCGCAACCCATCTTTATAGTATATTTAAAAATAGAAATTTTTTTAAGCTCAGCCCATTTTCACTAATAGATTGAAAAGAGAAAGGCAATAATACCCCACGAGATTTCGGTCGATTCATCTTCCTTCCCTAATATGATTTCGCTTGATTCCTTTGTTGGGTTTTATGCCCTAAAATTTGTAGATAGTAAATGTTGTATTTTAACCGTCATTAATAAATGGTTATTCATTATTATTCAATAAATGTTATTGATTATTTTATCTTATTTTAATAATCCTAAAATCCAATAAACTAACATCCTAGGTTGTTTTATGAGTCTTGAACAATATGTACAAACATATAGAGATCAATGTTCAAGTTACAACCTAAAAGGTCTATAGTATAAGGATAGAGCTGGGTACCTTATCTTGGTAACACTATGGATACAACCCACTTTGTATTTGATACAAACGCAATGATCCAACGCGTTCGTGTAGGAGACATGCGAGTGGGGGTATCATATGCAATGAATTTGCATAAGACTGGACCACGAAATAGTAACCACTAGATGTAACTCCGTTGACTGGTTAAGTTTCTATTTCAATAGGTTGACCTAGGCAACTTAGTCTTAATCTTGAATATATTATGAACTCCTGTTCACGAGGGATTGTCCTCTGATTGTATGGTGAGAGTGGCCCGTTTGCTGACTCAATATGCCTACCATTTTGGGGACAAGACTGAGTGGGGAGCTGGGAACATAATTATACAAGATGAATTTCACTCCTTCCCGACTTTAGGGTAAGTAGATAAGTGTTCCTTTAAGTGGTGTCTCTGGGACTTGAACAAAGGGCCCTACCCTCTCACTGGCCCGAGAGGAGTTTCTGTTTGATGGTTGGACCATAAACAGGTTGTTCATTAGATGAGCACGGGTACTTAAGAATTTAGAAGTAACCCAGAGGTATAACGGTAATTTGACCCAGCTAGTGTTACGAACACTTGTGAAGGACTAACTTGTTGTTATTGGTCTATATCCGTGGACACAGAAATAAATCTACAGTGAGAAGAGTGCAGCTGTGGGTCTTTAGTGGAGTGTACCCACAGTTAACGAATATTGATTAATGTGGTTAATGAGTTTAGCCCGTAATCTCATATCGTTGGAGCTTCTGATCTGTAGGTCCATTAGGTCCCCTTCCTAGCTCGTAAAGAATATTGAGGAAATCTATTCTTGGATGAAATTTGAAAAGTTCAAATTTACTAAGGGAAAAGTATAATGTATAATGATACATTATAATATAAAGTTTATTTTACAAATTAAACTTTATAGTATAATATAATTTGGATATGATTCAAAGTTAATTTGTAAGAGAATTAAATATTTGAAATTGTTCAAATATTATTTTATTATGAATTAGATTTATATTAAATCTATAGGTTAAATTAGTGCACATTAGATGCACATTAAAACTATAGGTTATGAGAGAAATGTATTTGAATTTGATTCAAATGCCAGTTAAAATTAAATATTTGATATTTAATTTGGTAATTAATTAATTGGAGAATTAGTTAGTTATTTAATTTAATCTAATTTAATTAAATTTTATTAAATTAAATTAATTGAATTAAAACTTTAGGTTATGTGAGAGATGTTCATTTAAATATGATTTAAATGAATTGGTTAATTAAATTAGATTTAATTAATTAATATTAAATAAGATTTAATATTGTTGTAACTCCCAAGTAGGGGAGTTACTTAATACGTGGGATAACACCCACATTTCCCATTTTCTCTCGCTTCCTTATATAGCGTCTAACGGAAAAAAAATTGAATCGTTCGTTCTCTCTCAAAAATCCTCTCAGAAAAGTTCTATGCAATTTTCCTTCCCAAAAAGGTTCCCACAAACCTTTCCTCAACGTTCAGAGAAAAAGGAAGGACTCCAAGTGGTGGTGATCCAACGTAAGTTTTTTTTCTCTGTATTTTTGTTTTCAATATGCTTAACCTATTTTTTTTAGATTTATTTTACCAATGTAGAAGTATTTCAAAATTTTAAAATTAATTTTGAGTTAGGGTTCTGATATGTTTCCGCTGCGCTAGAGTTTTAATCCCAGCATCCTTCCCACCATTTCACTCCATTCCTCTTCCTTCCACCGTGATTTCTCCCCATTTTCACCAAATTTCTTCCTCATCCTCCTCTGATTTCTTCCTCTTCCAATTTTGCATATACCTTAGGGTCGTTGTTCTTGCTTCCAGTGATAGAAGAATGAAGTGCATTTTTTTTATTTTATAATTTTCAATTAAAGTTGTTTGGTCGTACTAGGTTAGACTCATATTTTAGTAATCTATGGACATGCATTGTTCAATTCCTCATATATTTCACAATGTGAGTTCAATCACTTGGAAACAAAGTTTCTTCAAATTTGTCTTTTGTTTCAGTAAGTTTAGTTCCCAAACTTGGCCAAAATCTCTTCTATCGTATTTATGTTAAACTTTATGATTGAATGTCCCACATCTATTAACATTTTGAAGTCCAACTTTGTGGTTTTTGATTTGTGAGTTAGGTTATACTTACAATCTTGATAACCATTTTTCCTTGGTAGTCAGTTTCATGTTTTTGATGTGCCTTTCGTGGCTAGAAATGAAATGAGAATAGTTTGTTTTTTATAGTCATCTGATTGTCTTGTGATTGTCATCTGATTTCCTTATATTTTTGCTCAACTATTTAGTAGTTTCTGGTAATCATTTGATTGTCTTCTAATTATCATATGATTACCTTATATATTTTATCAATTATTTAGTAGTTTGTAGTAGTCATTAATGTTTCTGATTGTCATTTGATTACTTTATATTTTTATTACAAAAAAAAAAAAAACAAAGAAGATGGAAAAAGTAAAAAACGATCAAGAAAATTTGAGAAAGGAGAATGTTCAAAGAAACAGCAAAATAAAAGAACAAGGAACAATGAAAGCACTGAAGTAAGTAGTATACTGTATTTGATTGCATGTTGATTACAGTTAGATTGCATACTGATTCACTCATGTTGATATACTTTAACAGGAAGTTCAATCACATGGAATTAAAGTTCATTATTATTCTAAGATTAAAATAATTGAAACCCTGATTGAGAACCTGACACCAACACAAATGAAAATCTTTAAAAGAGGCCCATTTGGATCTTTTATAGACTTTGGATTTGATAAATTTCAAGCGCAATTATTGGTTCATCTCATATCAAGATTGTCTGAAAAAGATAGCACAAATGAACAATTGGTGTTTCATTTAGAAGGGTACAAAGTTAGATTTTCTATGAAAGAATTTTCTTTAATAACTGGTCTTAATTGTAGTCCATTTCTAAAATCCTTAGGTACTTCCAATGAAGAAGGTAAACCAAGTTTTATGAGAGATTGTATTTTCAAGAACCTAAATTTAATTGGGAGAAATAGCATAGAAGCTTTTGTTAAAGTAAGTCGTTTAGATGATGAGTCAATGGTTAAACTTGCAAACTTGTACATCTTAGAATATTATCTTTCATTGTAAGCAAATGCATAATAAAATTGAATGGAAAGATGTTCAGATGATGGAAGTTGAGGAAACTTTAAATAACTTTCCTTGGGGTAGATTAGTTTTCAATTTGACCGTGGATTACTTTCGAAAGGCTGCACAATGTGAAAACTTAAACTTTACATTACAAAGTTTCCCATAAGTTGTGATGTATTGGGCATATGAAATCATCCCAAAACTCTCTGAACAAAGTGTTGGGGTTGTAACACAAATTAATGAAAAATACCCAAGGATGTTGAGATGGAAACCGATAAAAAAGCCCGATTGGAACTACCTCCAACATCATATCTTCAAAGCAAGCGATGCAAGTTTATTAACTATAGATTACCATTTGATTATTAGTTTATCAACTATAGATTACCATATGATTATAAATTATATTCATTTTGTATAGTTTACTATTGTCCCTTTGAATCTATCAGATTTCGAATTACGTTCAAGTTACTACCAATATTTTGTGAATGAGCCATTGGACGTAATTGAAGAAAGATGGATATATAAAAAGACAATAAACTTGGATGATGATGAAAAAAGCTTGAATGAACAATCAAGGGAGAGATCAATGAAAAAAGTCTCTCTTAGAGTGAAAATGAGAAAAGTACAAAAAGATTTGACTTCTTTGAAGGAGGAAATAACTACACTGTCAAAAACTATAAATGAAGCATTGGGATTGCTAAGCTCCATTGTTGAAATTATCAATGAAAGATTACTTCTAAAGAACAACTTGGACAAACAATCTCAAGAATCATTCTATCCCAATAATCCTCCTACAAAAAGTTTTGAAATAATTAAAGATGAGATGAATATACATCGCTTAGAAGAGAAAGAGGTAATTTTTTTAAAAAAAAATTATTAGCTTACTAATACATTTTGGAATTAAGTATATTAATTTACTGATACCTTCTAATTTTATTTAGGTTACTGAAGAAGAAGTTGAAAAAGAAGGACAAGAAGGGAAAGAACACCAAGAAGGAGAAAAAGAAGAAGGACAAGAACGAGAAAGTTTTTTTCAAGAAGAAGAAGTAGGAATACAAGAACAAGAAGAAGAACGACAAAAGGAACAAGAAGAAGAAAAAGATAAGGGAGAAGAAGAACGAGAACGAGATGAATTGAATGAAAATTTGAAATCAATTGATGAATTTGTCAACATTAACAAGGTGATGTTGCTATCCAAATTAAGTTGTTTATGAGTATTTTCTAATTGATATCTAATTGTCATTCGATGGACTTTTGATTACCATCTGATTACTTTTATTTTTTGACATGTAGCATATTTTGATTACCATATGAGTTTTTTTTATTGTCATTTGATAAACTTTGATTCATATATTACATTTTGCCGAAGAAATTGAAGAACAAGAAAATGAACTAGAAGATAAAGCTATGGAAAAAAAAGATACAAGAGAAGAAGACTGAGAGGTTGTAAGTAGTAAATAATTAACATGTTTTTATGCAATTTTGGTTCTTCTTTTTATTGAATAACAATGTTTTGTGTGTTTTGATAATAGACTGAAGGACATAAAACCCAAGAAGAAGAAAGAAAAGAAGAAGATAGAGAGAAAATGACAAAGAAAAATAATGACAAAGGCAAAAACCCGATAACACTATTTTCTTCATCTTCATTAATCTACTCTCTCATCACCTATTTTTTGTCACATAGTTAGATTTGTTTACGATCTGATAACCATTCTTTTTTGGCACATAGTTTGTACCCCTGAGTTTTCTGATTGTCATTTGAGCACGTTGATTTATACATTTTTTTGTGTGTTTTGATAATAGGTTGGAGAATATTCCCAAGAAGTAGAAACAACAAAAGAAGGAAATGAAGAGAAAAAGACAAAGAAAAAACATGACAAAGGCAAAAAACTGGTAACATTATTTTCTTCATTATGATTGTTAATTGAGTCTTGCTTTCAGATTGTTATTCAATTGTTATTCAATTGCTATTCAATTACTTGTTGATTACTATCTTATACTTATTTCTAATTCATTCTTTTTGTTTAGGTTGTTGAGAATAGAGTGTAGACAAGAAAATCTTCTAAAGATAAGCATAAAGTGGAGAATGAACGACCAAAAAGAAAATTGAAACTGACACAAAAAGCTGCTGATATGGAAATGGCAAAAAAACACAAATCTCCAAAAAAAAAAACAAAATACATACACCGTTATTGAAGCTTCTAGTTTTGAGTTGAACATTTCACAACCAAAATGAAAACTTTTATGCTTTTAGAAATTATGTAGACTTTGATGTTACAAGTTTTTTTGTTGATAACATGTTATATCTTTTGTTGATAACTAGTTGAACAATGTTGTTATCTAATGCTAGTATTTGATATTAGCACATGTGTTTTGATTGAAATTGAAATGAATTGTAAAGGCTTTAGGAAAGAAAAGTTTTTATTCTTGTCAATTAGTTAATAGTTTCTGATGGTTATCTTATTGCGTTCTGATTGCCAAATGATTGTCTTTTAATCTTTGTCATATTGCCATCTTATTTTAATTTGATTACCTTCTAATTGCCAAATGATTGCCTTTTAATCTTTGTCATATTACCATCTGATTTTCATTTGATTACCTTCTGATTGGCAAATGATTGCCTTTTAATCTTTGTCATTTGATTATCTTTGTCATATTGCCATCTGATATTAACACATATGCTAGTATCTGACTTGCATATATAGAACTTTGATATGGTGCATGAAATTTTAGTTTCACCCAAAGGATAATAGCAATATCATTCATATTCATATACTAAAAAAATGTGCAAAATTAATCCACTAATATACTAAAAAAACTACTAAAACAATACACTGCTGTACTCAAATGAAAAAACATATACTCAAATGAAAACAAATAATAGATCTATCTTTGATGCCCACATTATAATTGTTCAAATAGGTGGATTTTTACATGTTCATTTATTATGACCAACACGCTTACAACGGGTACACTTTGTGTGCTTTCCCAATTCACCAATTGAAGGGATCCTTTGCTTTTGGGGTCTTCCTGCTGGACGTTTAATAATAGGAGGCAATATAGTGTCATTCACCTCTATAATACTCCATTCGTTATGGTTACCAATAGGACGAACAACACCATTATAAGTTGATGATTATGTGCTAGCAAAATAATAGTTTGACACAAAAGAATAGGGATTTAAATCAAGGGTACAAATAACAACAAGAGCATGACTGCATGGTATCTCTTCCAAATCCCAAACACGACAATTGCATCTATTATTATTCAACTTTACCAAAAAGGTTTTACCTCCATCAAGTACTTGATATTCAGAATCACCATAGGATAAACCTAAAAAAAATTACAAAATCGAAATAAATAATATAAGCATGACATAAAATATAAAATAACTCATAAACTAATTATCAATATAAAATGACAATTAGATAACAATCACATAGCTATCCGATGACAATCCGTATAAGATAACAATGTAGCAATTAAGCAAGAATTACATAACAATCTGATAAGAATCAGTATAAGACAGTAGCAATCAAACAGAAATCAAATACCAATTACTTACAGTAAAACTTCGTGATTCTTCAACTAAATTTCTCATTACTCCTCCAGCCCAACTGGTCAAAATACTCTTCAAATAGGATGCTGATTTACTTCTATCATAAAACCACTGTTGGAGTAACTCTAGGATCGAATCAAGTAGTGAAGCAACAGGTAAATTTCTATCATTTTTCAAAACTGAATTCAAACTCTCAGAAATATTAGTTGTCATCATTTGATATCGTCTTTGCTTACAGTATACACAGGCCCATCTCTCAAACCCAACATTCCTAAGATATTATCTAATAGATGGGTATATTGACTCCATCCATCTCATATATAATTCAAAGCCATCTATTGTATATGATTTTGTACAATTGCAAAAAACTTTTTCTATTATAGAATCTTTGAATGAAAGCTTCACAGTATTTAAGAGATATTCCATACAAACACAATATTCAGCCAATGAAAACACATTTAAAACAGCTTTCAAAATGCTCATATGCCTATCAGAAATAATAACTAATCCCTCCCGATCTCCAAAACAAACTTTTAAGTTCTCAAAAAACCACGTCCAAGGATACATCATTTTCTGAATCTACTATATTGAAAGCAAGGGGGAAAATATTACTTTTACCGTCCATCGTTGAGGCAGTCAATAATGTTCTAGCAAATTTACATTTTAAAAATGTCCCATCAACTGAATATTTGGTCTACAAAATCTCCAACCTTCAATTGATGACCCTATAGCCATGAAACAATATTTAAAATGACCATTTGAATCTAATTCATATTCAGTAAATGACCCTACAAAAAATAGGAGAAAAAATAAAGAACTTAGTATAAGTGCATATACAATCTGTTCACTGATATACTAATTAATAGGTATATCAGTCAACTGATTACTAACTAATTACTATAAAATTGATCAATGAAATACCAAAATAAGTGGAAAAAAAACAAATCTCGATTCATTTCTTTTAACTTAAAAAAGAACTTGGGAATCAAAGCAAAAGAATCACCAACATCTCCTTTCAACAACTTCATAATGGATTCTTTTGCCCTCCAAGCTTTATAATAACTAACACCAATCCCATAATTCATCCACATATAATATCTAATATCTTTTGGTGTTAAATGATCATAGTTATATCTTAAATTTTCAACCATACAATGACTAATAAACTGTGAAGATGCTTGCCTATGTGAAGCACGAACCATCATAGAGCAATTATGCTCACTAATATACTTTCAAATCATCCATAATTTGCTACTTTTATAATGTGATGCTATGACAAACCATTGACAACTATCTTGATTACATTCCAACTCAACAGATCTTGAATTTAACCTCAAAGTTCTAAACTCAAAATTATTCTTTACAGCTATGAACGGAAACGAGTTTAACAAAATTTCCTTATTAGCATACAAGTCCTTCTTCTTCAAAGACAATGCAAAAGACGTATTGTTAATATCAAAATCTCTAAAAACTTCTAGTTCACCTTCACAATCAGCCTTAATTACAGAAGAAGAAGAAGCAACTGAAACCTCTAAAAGTGTATTAACAACATGAGCAACTAAAGGATATTTCGTAAATTGATCCTTAACCACAGTAAAAAGCCAACATACATCTTTATCTTCAAGAATCTTAACAACATGTTGAACCCCGGTACTACTTAAGTCTAATAAAACTGAAAGTTCAATAAATGAATCAAGTTGAGTTTCCTTCAATATGAAGTTAACAAAAGACTTAAAAGACATCATTTCATCAACCAAAACACCAATAGTTTTGTAACCTACATAGCATTTTCGATCATCCCATTGACCACTATGGAAAACTACTATTGGAAGTTTAACCATAACTACAAAACATTGCAAAAATATAAAAATAAGATAAAATAAGATATAACTCAAAATGGTAATCAAATAGAAATAAGACATCATCCTATTGTATTATTTGATCACCATAAAAAAGTAATCACACAAAAATTAAATAGAAATCAAATTACAATCACATTGATATAACTTACATTGATATATTACTAAATAATAAAGAAGATGGTAAACATATAGAAATTAAATATCAAATAGATAGTCATCACATGACAATCAAATAGAAATCAGACGACAATCTTTTAACAATCATAGATTAAGATACAATATTTAAATCTCCAACCAAAATATGAAGTAAAGGAAGTCTAAAGCAGACCTCTATTTAAACAGATAAACCACAAATATGTTGAAAACAGATAAAACAAATTTCAATCTTTAGCTGACAAAATTGAAATAAGTAACAAATAAAACACAAACTTCAAGCAAAAAATAAAACAGAACGACATTGTTTGTGAGAGAAGACGAGGACGAACTTCAAAAAAAAAATTAAACAAAAAAAGGACCACAAATTGCCATTAAGAATCTACAAAATCAAAATCTAACCCAGTAAAAGGCTGATTTCGAAAACAAACCTGTTAGAATGAGAGAAGGCGATGATGAATTTCAACCAAAGAATTGAACAAAAACCATCCACAAATAGGCCTAAAAAAATATTCAGTTGAGCAAATAAAAATCGAAATCTCCAATTGAGAAATTTGAAACCGAAACGTGGATTGACTGAGAGAAATCGAGACCAGTTGCTGAGAGAAATCGAGACCAATTGTAAACAAAAAAATGAGAATCAAATGAAATATTGAACCTGATTTTAGGGATGCTCGTTGAACAAGGTTGAACGTTTGAAAGAAAAACGCGAAAGGCAATAGATTTGGAAAAACGCTTAAAATGAGGGTAGTTCTGGAATAAGAAAAAAATAAAATCTCTAGAAAACGTGATTTTAGGAAACTGAATATTTTGTTTTGATATTTTGCCACATATTTAATATTTGAAAAAATGATGATACGGATGCTAGACTATAATGAAAATTTGATACGTGATGCAATTTCCCTTATATTTTTTGTTAAAGAGTTTCTTTAACAAAAGAATAAAAAACATAAATGTGTTTAATAATGGTTTATTGTTTCTTATTTCTTATCTGAAATAAAATTTTATACATATAATATAATAAATATAAAATATCCATTACAAATATAAAAACACTATAAATAGTTTATAGTATTCAATACAAGTTTAAGGATTAAGCAAACTTTATTTATTCTTTATAAAAAGGCATGTGTTTTTTGGTTATCATTCTTCGATAGGCATTGAGAAAAATGGAATTAATGATAAACGTAATATACCCTATTAATCAATTAATTAATTGAAATTAAAATTTTACTAGAGTTGAGAGAAAATAACAATTAGATTGAGAAAGAAGAGAGAAAAAAAAGCAAGAGCATGTGTTCGACGAAACTTTTGAAGAAATTTAATTCGTGGAATTTGAACTTTATATTTGTATTAATTTCAGTGATGTGAGTACAATCTCTAATATTTGATCCTTTGATTCTTTCTCTAAAAAAAGTAAACTTTAATCTTGGGCTTGTTGATCTTCTAAGATGATCGACCTTTAGGCTTGTTGATCTTCTTAGAGGATCAACCTTTGAGCTTGATTATCTTCTCAGATCATTGACCTTTGGGCTTGATGATCTTCTTGGATGATCGACCTTTAAGCTTATTGATCTTCTTAGATGATCGACCTTTGGGCTTGATGATTTCTTAGAGGATCGGCCTTTAGGCTTGATGATCTTTTTGGATGATTGACCTTTAGGCTTGATGATCTTGCTAATCGATTTGGACCTACCTTTGGCTAATTAATCGGTTTAGATCAGCCTTTGAATTATTTCTGACTTAAGAGCTTTAGAGAGTCTTCTGAACTTTAATCTTTAGTTCTTCAGGAGAGTAGAAGTTGATCGTTGAAGCTTTAGTCTTCAGAGCTTTAATCTGTCTTTTAATCTTTAAAACTTTGAGGGAGTTGTGTTCTTCAGATCTTTAAAGCTCTAATCTTTGGATCTTTAGAGCTTTGGAGTTTCAATCTTCATAGTTTCAGAAGTCCAAGAGGAGTTGTAGCATCCTAAGTCTTCGGTCTTTAGGTCTTTAAAACTTTAGAGCTTGAGAACTTTAGTCTTCAGTTCTTCAAAACCTGAGAGTTTCAATCTTCAGAACTTATGAACTTGGAGCTTCAGTCTTCAGATCTTGAGAGTTTTGGTCTTCAATTCTTTTGAACTTGCGAGCTTCAATCTTTAGAACTTGTGAGCTTAGGAGTTTTGGTCTTCCGATCTTGAGAACTTTGGTCTTCAATTCTTAATTTCAATTTCAAGAGCTTCAGCACTTCGTTGCCAAATTTTTCCAACCTCAAAATGGAGGGGTAAGACCTCTATTTATAGAGGTTTCCCATGGGCCTTATATGGGCTTGGGCTTGGACCCAATACCTTCTTTAGCTCAAAATTCACAATGGGCTAGAATTGTATTAGATTTTAGGAAAATTATAACAAACTGTCCAATTAGTTAAAATATCTAATAATATAGCACATTTTAAAACTAATTGTATATATGAAACATAATCACCGATTAGGTTTTAGTTTTTTCATAAATTCCAAGTTTGCCATTCTCTTCTGAATTCGAGGCATGCTCTTTCTTCCTTCTTTTCTTCTTTCTTCTTTTTTTCCTTTTTCCCTTTTCTTTCCTTTTCTTTCTCCCTTGCATGTCCGATTCCAACTCTTCTCCCTCCCCTCCATCGCCACCACACACCGCCACCTCATACCACCCTCTCTATGCTTCTCCTTAAGCATATCTAACTTACTTAATTGATATAGTAATAAAAGATTGAGTGTGATATTTTACGCTAGGGACGACGGAAGACGAGAGACGAGAGTTGTCAGCCTTCAAATGGAAGAGACAAAAGAGAGGGAGTTGCCGACCTTCAGATGGAAGAGACGAGAGAGAGGGCTCGAGTAGTCGAGGACGATGACAATAGTGTGAGCACGGGCAGAGGGTGGCGGCGAATGACATGCACGTGACAGCGAATATGGTTTTAGGGTTCAGATGAGAGAGACTCAGATAGCAGAGATTGCGAGAGGAGGGAAAGAGACGACTATCACTGACAGCAGCTATCATTGATAGCAACTGATAGCATATTTCTCAAATTGAAAGTTATCACTGATAGCAGCTGAAATCACACATTTCTCAAATTGAAAGTTATCACCAATAGTAGCTATTAGTGATAGCAACTGATATAACATTTTTCAAATTAAAAGCTACCACTGATAGCAACTATCAACGATAGCAACTGATAACACATTTCTCAAATTGAAAACTATCAGTGAACAAATTAGAAGCTACCACTAATAGCAACTATCAGCGATAGCAACTGATAGTACATTTCTCAAATTGAAAGTTATCACTGATAGCAACTATCAGCGATAGCTTTCAATTTGAGAAACCCGGGAAGAAGCGCGCGAAATGGTAGCTAGGCCTTGGTGTTTTAGTCTTTTATCAATGTTTGTCCTATATTTGCAATTACTTTTCCCTTGTTCTATAAATTCTAGCATTTATGGGCTGATGACTATCTATGCAAGCACCCCTAAATTTTAGACGCAAATGATTTTAATTACTCGGTTCGATCCAATTTATAACTTTCACGAAGGACTTAGGCTTTCATTGTGATGATGTGGCGAAAGTTGGTTGGCTGGAATTTCTCATTCAACAACATGTTTGATAAGTTGATAATTAATTTGTTTTTAATTTTTTAAAAACAAATTTTTTTGGTAATTAATTATTTTTTGGTTATTAAAACTTGAAAAACATTTTTTGAATTTAAGAAGAAAATCTGAAAACAAAAAGGTTTTTCAAATCTGGTTTTTGTTTTTTAAACTATCTGACCGGGGCTGGAATGGGAGGGTGGGAAAAGTTGATTTTTCATTTCGTATTTTAATTTTTAATCGCATTTCTTTAATGCAAAAAGTGCTTTCATTTTCATAATAAACTAACATCTTTTCCTTTAAATATTTATATTTTTTAAGTATAATATATTATTTTGAGTTTAAAATTACATATTATTGTAATTATTTTTAACTAAAAAAAATAATATTTATTTTTTCCAATAAATATTATAGAGAAATTACTATAAACATAAAAAATATCAAATTATTTATAAATATAGAAAAATTTTACTGTCTATCGGCGATAGACTGCGATAGAATTCTATCACTCAAGTGACATAATTCTATCGTAGTCTATCAACGATAGACTGTAAAGTTTTTCTATATTTGTGAATAGTTTGGTTCATTTTTCTATATTTGAAAACAACTCTAAATTATATGTAATTTATGTTTTAATATTATACAATAAATATTAAGTAGTTTAAATACAAATTTTAAAGTTCAACTTATTTGTTAAAAGCTACAGTTTGAGGGCTAAAAAGAATATATGTATTATTAAATATGTATTATCGACTTTGAAGTCAGAGATTCGATTTCTCCACTTCACATATTATCAAAATTAAAAAATAAACTAAAGTTTGAGGAATCCATCTTTAATTAATTAAGAAAATACTGTGTCAAAAAAATCTATCTTATGTTGTTTTGAGTGTAAAATTTTATATTATTTTAATTATTTTCTTACCAAGTTTGTTGTTTCTATTAAACATTATGAATATTCGTCTTGAACAGATATTATGGAGTTATTTATTTATTTGTGTTGATTAGACCTGTTTTTTTTTTTTTTTTTTTTTTTTTTTTTTTTTTTTTTACACTTTTGTGATTATTGAAAAAATATATATGTAACATTTGTCTTATGGTCGATAAAGCGGTTACAATAAAGAAAATTTTTAAAAATAAAAAAACAAGGAAACTATTTACACAAAATAACCAAATTTTTAAATAGTTGTGATAGACGCTGATAGAAGTCTATCAGGGTCTATCAGTGATATAAAGGATAGAAGTCTATCACTGATAGATGTTGATAGAAGTTAATCAATGTCTATCAGTATTTTTTTTGTTGCTATTTTCTGTAAATAGTTTGACATTTTTTCTATATGTGAAAATTTTCCTTACAATAATGCAATGTTCAAAATAACATGAGCAGATTTTGCTCGTACATATATTAGATGAAATAAGATTATAAAAATAGTTTGTTATTCATTTATAGAAAAGAAAATAAAAAAAACACAATTATCAAATAATGTCTTTTTAATAGACTGAAAAACTAAAAATAATTACCAAATAAGTTGTAGTTTTTAGTTTTTTAAAAATAGAAACAAAAATCAATTATCAAACATATATATAGTTAAAAAACCAAAAACCAAAAACAAAAATGGAATACCAAACGTGTCCTAAAGTCCTGTTTGGTAATCATTTGATTTTTTGTTTTTAGTTTTTGAAAATCAAGTCTAAAAGCACACATTTCACCTCTAAATTTCTTACTTTGCTATCTACTTTGTACCAATATTTTCAAAAGGCAAGTTAAATTTTAAAAACTAAAAAAAATAGCCTATTTTTTGTTTTAAAATTTCACTAAGAATTCAACTCTTTTACTTAAAGAAGATACAAGTCATTATAAGAATTTAGAAAAAATAAACTTAATTTTTATAAACCAAACACCAAATGATTATCAAACAAGGTCTAAGTCATTATATAAATAAAACCCAACTGTTCGCACGAGGTTTCCGGAGAAACATATTTCATGGAGTTGAACTTAAGTTTATGTAGATTTGATCTGGATGTGGTTCGATCTATAATACTTCATCCTCTGATTCTCTCTGAGTTGAATGCACACACTTGATGTATGGAAGCGGAGCATGTGGATATTCTTGAAGTTGGAGTCTCGGAAGAATGTGTATTCCAAAGAACTCCAGTCTTCAAATATGATTTAACTCCAAGAGGTCTTCTTAGGACGAATTCTCTCTAAGTTCTCTAGTGTATAAAATTTATGAACCTTTCAAATGAAGGAGAACTCTTTTATTTATAGAGTTCTTAGGTGTGCTTAATAGGTTTGAGCTTAGTTGGTCCATGCACCTGACCCTTGGACCCAACTAATTGAATTTAGGCATTGGTTTTTGAGCCAAATTAGACCTATTTTTTTATACTCAATTGGATCTAAGCCTAAATATTAATATCATATTGGATCAAATTATTTTATTCAATCCAACCATCATGACGAAAATACATGACACCATCGAGATTTTCTAATTTATGTCTTCAATTTCAATTTGTGACACATGTCAACTTTTAATTAGTCCCAAATTCAATCATTTATAATTTCACCATTAATTTGAGAAATGACGTGACAATTTGTGATTGATCCAAAATTTCTCATTTACCACCAACTCCTAATGTTTAGAGAAATTTTTACAGATAGAAAAAATGTCAAACTATTTATAGAAAATACGAACAAAAACACTGATAGACATTGATAGACTTCTATCAGCATCTATTAGTGATAGACTCCTATCATTTCTATCATTGGTAGACTCTGATAGACTTGTATCAATGTCTACTATCAAGTCTCTCACAACTATCTAAAATTTTACTATTTTGTGTAAATAGTTTTTCTATTTTTTTTATTTAAAATTTTTTTTTCTAATGTTTATTAGATTTTTTAATAAAAAAATTGGACTAAAATAGTTACTTTCAAAGTATTTTATATAATGTATTAAAAAAGAGGGTAATAATTGTGTGTGGTTTTTCTGTAGGGATTTTATATTGTTAGATGGTGATGGTGAACTTTCCAATGCAGCATTGGAAGTTTCAAAAAATATGGTGTTTACGTGTAAAAGGAAAATGCTAAGTGGTAGAGACCATAGTGGAGAAGCTTAGCGGCAAACATTCTTCAGCCACAAAGCAAAACCAAAACTAAGGCAGAAGCGTTTCGATTTTTGAGGCAACTGAACAATGACGACACTTGCAGTTTCATATGTACTTTTTTTTTGTCTCATTCATGTGGGGATTTTTTTGTTCTTTTTGTTGGCATGTTTCGTGTGTTTGATTTAACTTTTTTTTTTCTTTTTTTTTCGGGGTAATATATTTTGTTTTGTTTTTGATAATTTTTGGTAATATTCTTTCTACAATTACAACTTTAGTTAGTTTACAAAGTTTAGTTTCTATAATTTTCTATGTTTCTTTATGTATATATATAAAATTTCACACACACTTGTATCTAATGTGATCCTTGCCTACCAAATTTGTGAATAATAAAAAAAATGTGTCTAAACTTAAAATTGAATCACATACTTTTAAACTTTAAGACTAAGGGTTTATTAGCTTTTTTTTTTTTTTTTTTTTTTTTTTTTTTTTTTTTGAAAGTTGCATAAACTATCCCTGAAGTATGGTGGTAGTTGCAATTACACTCTCAAAATTTCAATTATATAAATTGAGCTCTCAAACTTATACCAGTGTTAAAATTGAAACCTCAAACTTACAATAGTTGTAGAAATTGGACCCTAAATAATAAAATGTTGAACCCTCAAACTTACAATAGTTGTAGAAATTGGACCTTAAATAATAAAATGTTGAACCCTCAAACTTATACAATTATTATAATTTCTACAATTATGTATGTTTGATGGACCGATTTTAACACAGTAAAAGTATGAGAGCTCAATTTTTACCATTGAAAGTTTTAGGGTATAATTGTAATTACCGCCATACTTGGAGTGATTTTTCCAAGTTGCCATTTTTTTAAACAATCTATTAATACTTTTAAAACTTGAGATATTATATTACTCATAAATTAAAAGTTTAAGTATCTATTAAATGCCAACTTTAGAAGTTTTATTACCGCCCACATACATAATTGAAATTTTACAAAAGAGTCTCTTGCACGAATAGCAAAATAGCTTACAAAAATTCGGGTCATAGCCAAACAATATCATCTTTGTAAAAATAGCAAAATTGGCAAGCCCAACCCAATTTTAATGAGGCTTTGAAACGAAAAAGTAAAAAATACCCTCATTGCTTCACTGACTTCCACCTGGAATTTGGTTGCTATCTGATTTTTATTGATATCGATTGCTATATGATTGCTATTTGATTGTCGCCTGATTACTATCTGATACTAATTGCCAATTATATCGATGTTGTCTGATTACTATTTGGCACTGATTCTTAATTATATTAAATGCTATTTGTGTTGAGATTTATGTCCTAAATCTCGTAGTCCGTAAATTATAAACAAATTATTGAATAAATAGAATATTATTCTTTTTCATATAAATAAAGTGTTATTTATCATTTGCATAACACAAATCTAATAAACTAAAGATCCAAGGTTATTTAATGTAACTTGAACAATATGTAGTAGACATACATAAGGATTATGTTCAAGTAATAACCTGAAAGATCTGCAGTATATGGGTAAGGTTGAGTTCCTTATCCTGGTGACATTGCGGATACAACCTACTTTATAAATGTTTTAAGAGTTGTACATGTTACAAATGGTTTGATCCAAATCGTTCATGTGTAGACATGTAAGTGTGGGTATCCTATACAATGAGATTGTATAAGACCGGACCATGAAATATATAACCTCTATTTGTAATACTATTAACTAAAGAGATTATTATTTCAAACGATGTCCATGTACCTCAATCTCAATCCTGAGTGAGTTATGAACTCTTACTCATGAGGGTCATTCTTTGATTTGTATGGGTGAGAGTGACCCTAGCTGCCGACTCAATATGCCTACCATTTTGGGGACGATACCAAGTGAGGAGTTGAGAACATTACTTCACAAGACGGAATTTACCCCTTCCCGACTTTAGGAAAAGTAGATAGGTTGTTCCCTTAAGTGCTGATTTCAAAACTTGAACAATGAGGCCTCACCCTCTCACTAACCCGAGATGAATTTTGTTTATGGTTGGACCATAAACATATTATTCATTAGAGGATCAATAGTACTTAAGGAGCAAGAGGTAACCATAGGGGTAAAACGATTATTTGACCCAACTGTAGTTACGAACAACCTGTGAAGGATTGACTTGCATAAAATGGTTAATCAATGGACACATAAATATTCTACCGTTAATAAGAGTGCATCTATGAGTCTTTAGTGGAGTGAACCATAGTTAATGAATGTTGATTAATTTAATTAAAGAGTTTAATTAATTAATCTCGTATCGTTGGGGCATATAACTGTAGGTCCATTAGGTCCCTCTACTAGCTCACAAACGGATTAAACAAGAATTTTAAGATGGAAAGAATTTGAAGGGTTCAAATTATTTTAAAGGAAGTTATTTGTATGTGATACAATGTTAATTGTATATTATACAATTAATGAACGTTATAATATAAAGTTAATTTTGAATTAAATTCAAAATTGTTCAAAATTGAACTATATACAATATGAGAGTATGAATATTTGAATAGGATTCAAATATTAAATTAATATGAATTCAATTTATATTAAAACTACAACTTATAACTATACGTTAGGTGAGAGATGCACTATTAATATGATTCAATTAAGTTATTTAATTAAATATTAGATATTTAATTAATGATTTAAATAAATAAATAAATAAAATTGATTATTAGATATTTAATTAATATTTTAATTAAGTTAATTTATTTAATTATTTTTTAATAATTGTATTAACTCCCCTGCATTGCAGGGGAGAGAGAAGGAGGTAATGAAGAGATGGTAGTTATCCTCTCTCTCGGTGTCTTTAAATTCCAGAGAAGTCTACAGTTAAAATAGGCTAAAAATACGTTTTTTTCCTGTCTAAATTATCCCACATCTCTCTTATACTCATAACTTTCAAAAAAAGAAGTCTCTGCAAAATTTATTCATCTTCCCTTATTCTATTTTCTAAAGAAGGATCTCACAATCCTCTTTGTCCAAAGAGAATAGTAGAGAAGACTTTTTGGTTGTGTTCAAGATTGTTCGTGCTGTGATCTTGAAGAAGAAGAAACATTTGTAGTTGTGAGCTACAAAGGTATTTTACACTTCTTCTCTAACCTTTTCATAAAATATGTTTGACTTTATGTTTTTCCTTTGTTCTATATTTAATTTTGTAACAAAATTGAAGTTAAAGCGATTAAACGCTTCTGCTACGGGATTCAATCCCTTCAGTTTAGTAATGATTGCTATCTGATTGATATTTGATACTGATTCGCTATCTAATTGTTATCTGATAACCAATGATACCGATTGCTATTTGATTGTTGTCTAATTACTATCTAATATTGATTGCCAATGATACTTGTTGATACTAAAATTTGGTATCAACCGTGAATTTGTAATTTTCAGGAGGAATGAATGATCGCCCTACACAATAAAGGAAAACTCGTACCAGTATGGTGCTTAGCCACCAACACTCTGACGATCAAAGATCAAACGAATAGTCGTTTAGAGAGCTACAAAGTAAAGAATTCGAGATGTATTTTAGCATACCTCAAATGTCACGAGAGCCGTCTCGATTATATAGAAATGAGTTTCGTAACGGTTATTCACTAATTAACTTCTTATGTCATTAATAAAGTCACGCAAAGATGTGTAAAAGTACAACACTTAGGCATAATCTTACCTTCATAGAGTCGACCTCCTCAAGCTCTATGGCCACCCCTATGGGTTCGCCTCCATACTTAGGTATTATTTTCTTCTCATGACCGACCCTATGCATCAACCTTCATGAATTCTACGAAATCGGCCTCTATACCCTTCTAGCTAAATATTTAGCCATATTTTTATCCACAACATTTGCCCTCAATTCCTAATAGAAGCTTTGTAAGTATATTTCTAACTTATTGCTGGATAGGAGTTTTTTTTGTTTAATTGGCTAACTTTTTCGTGACCATCTTATGACCTCTTGCCATTGTCATGACCGTCCCACCTAGTTGGTTTCCACGACTTTAATAATTCTCTTGGAAGAGAGGAAACATTAAAAATTTAGAATTAATAAAATCATTTGAGAAGATATTATTTTTTTAAAAAAAAATATTAATCTTCCAAAATAGGTTTACTGATTGAATACAAATTAAAATAAGGAAAATTATTATAAACATAAAAAATATCAAACTATTTACAAGTATACAAAAATTTCACTGTTTATCAACAATAGACCGCGATAGAATTCTATCGGTTGAACAATAGAATTTTATCGTGGTCTATCGCTGATAGACAGTGAAATTTTTCTATATTTGTAAATAGTTTGGCTCATTTTTCTATATTTGAGAATAGACCTTAAAATAAAGTAGGATCTACATATTTTTTTAGAGAGAAAAAGGAAAAAAAAAAGGAAAAGAAATATGAAAAATTGCATAAAAGTCACATATTTGAAAAATGGCCAAATCTGGACGTTTTTTAGAATATATAAAATAAAATATGAATACAAATATAATAACACATTTTTTCAAAAAGTAAATAATAAAAATAGTACATGAACCTTAATGTACTATGCTTGATTCATTATTTTTTTTTGGATGAAATTGTGAAGTAATAGGAGAAGTTTGGCCTTGTTAGACTTGGTCGTATTAATGATGAGTGCTTGGTCTCATCATTTAAAAGTTACACTGTTGTCAAGCTTTGGTTAGGACTTGCAATATAGATTGCTATAAAGAATATTATTTCCTCCAAAACTGTTTGAAAAACAATTTTGGATTAAAGAGATGTTGTAAAACTAGTTTACGATATTTCAAGTTTTGGGTATGTTAAGATACTATTGTTTTGAAACAAACTCAAAAGGTGAATGTTCATACATATGCCTAAATGTAAGTTGTCCTAAAGGAGTTACAAGATATTTTTTGTTCAATCCCAAATAAAATAATGTATTTGTATGACAAATATGTTTTTTGGAATGACGAATAAAGGCTACAAACCTATAAAAAGGTTAAGTTGGGTTGATGTACTAGTTCCAAGTAAAACCACTTAATTGTTAACAAATGTTGTTAACTATTCAATTATATTTGAAAGTCAAATGATATCCAATTGTCAACTAGATAAGTTTTCATTGTAGTGGGAGAGTCATGAGATAACTCAACCTTTACAAAGACTTAATTGAAGTCAACATTGTCATATTAGATGACAAGATGAAGACTTATTAACCTCAAATGTAGTGGGAGAGTTATGAGATGACTCAACCTTTAGAATGACTTATTGGAAGTAAAAATTGTCATATTGGATGACAAGAATTGAAGGAAGTTGATAAGAAGAGTCATGTCAAAGTCATGAATCATGAGATAAAATCTGGGTACTTCATCACAGTCTGGTTTTCTAGATTTTCTTGATGGGGTAAAATCCATAGGATATGAATGAATCTATAAAAGAGACTTAAAAGTGTAGAATTATGAAGATACAGGTCTTCAAAGTAAGACTGTTGGAAAAAAGGTAAAAACCGGACACCGCAATTAGTGAGAAAATTTGTCTATGAATCATTTTTCTCATTTGTTGCTATAATAGAGTCTTTATGCATTATTTGATTCATTGTTGCATATGAGATATGTAAAAATGAATGAATTCTTTTGTGAAAAGAATTAAATGCATCTACACAAATTTGAGAAATCTTCCAAGACCCAATTGCAAAAGATTTGCAGAATTGTATATGTTCATTTGAGAAATGAATTATACAATTAGGATCTTTGAAGATAAGGGTTTGATAAAAATATCATATCATGTGACTTTGAATAAATAATAATGTTCTTGTACTGACAAGAAAATTATTAAATGATAACTGGGTATTTTTCAAATTTTATGTTGATGTCTATTAATCATTATGAATGCATAATAATTTCAATATAAAAGTTTGACTACCTAACCAATTTCAAATGCATGATTTGAAATATTTTTGTATATTAGATGTCCAAATAAATATTTTATGAACATAATGTTAAGTTTGTCTCTACCATCTTTCATTTATAAAACTGTTGTTAAATGTTTGATACAATAACTTCAGAAAGAGTGATAATGTATCATTCTAATAATTGAAGTTAATAAAGTCAGGAAAAGTTTCCTAAGACACCTCAAGTGTTGAGGACATATGATTAATCATCTTCTTTAAGTAGAAGATAATTAATATGTACAAGAGACTTAATGATATAAACCGCCCAAGGCATCAAATTATTATTTAATAATTTTGATTTAATTTAATAATTTTCAAATTTATCCTTGCTAATGACATTTTAAGTAGGGTTATTTTAGACATTTTACTATGAATTATGATAAGCCATTAAAGTTTTATTGGGAGACTATTTAAAGTCTTGCCTTCAGGTTGTTGGAGAACAATTTTGATGTTTTTTAGAACTTTAGGGTTTTCTTGAATGAGAATTCTCTGGTAGATGACAGAATTCATCCCGCCACTTTTGCAATTCTTGAATCAGGGTTGCATGCCAAGAACATTCAGGTAAGTCTGATCATTTTGCTTGTGGAGTGTTCGAACTTGAAGTAAGGAACTAGTTCTCCTTATCTCTTGGTCTTCGATCAAAAGCTAATCCAATTCTAGTCTTTTTCCTTTAGATTGACATCAATTGATTTGGGAGTTTTGGGATTTGTTGTTAGGGGTTTAACAATTGGGTTCCTAATTTTCAAATTACTAGGTTTTTTTATATCATTTGGTATCAGAGCCTAGACTCTAGATTGGGTATATGTTTATTTCAATAGCCTTTTTTTTGTTGAGTCTATTTCTTAATTAGGGTTTTTGATTAGGGTTCTTGTTGTGTTGTTGTTTTGAAACAAAAAAAAAGATAAAAAATTGAAGTTTGGAGGTCTGTAAATTCGAAATTAGAAAAAAAAATTAAGTATGTACGTCAAACAAGCACGTTAATTTAAAAAAAAAGAAATTGACCGACGGTTCTGTGAATTAGAAGGAAAAAAATAAGCAGGCACATCAAGCAAGCACGTCAATTTTTTTTAAAAGGTGTTTGCTGACGAGGTCTGTGATTCGTAATTGAGAAGGAAAAAAAGTAGACAGGTCAAGCAGGTAGGTCAAGCAGGCAGCTCAATTTACATGAGTTTTAAACTGTCGAAATTTATAAGAAAAGCTAGTTGTTTCAAATCAAACTTTGAAATTTCTTATAATTTAAATTAGGGTTTTTGGAAAAAGTAGCGTTTCTAATTCCTAATTCTTGTTTTTCTTTTTATCATTGATTTGTCTAGTTGTTTGCCATTTTTTCTTGTTCATCTTGCATAATTTTTTGAATCTTGAATCTTAAATTCTTAATTCTAAATATCTTGGTTTTCTTGATTTCTTGTCTAGTTTGTCGAATCTTGAATATTATATTCTTGATTTTTAGTTTTCATTTTTTTTTTTGGAATTCTACTGGTTCTTTGCTTGAGTTTGACACTTTGCAATCAATTGTTTTTGTTTGATTTTTTTTTTTGGCTTGCTTCTCTGATCATGATTGCAAAATCTTGGCTATCACCCTATTGAGAGAGTTCATACTTGTGAGGGAGTGCTACATATTGAGCATAAATACGAGTGACTATTCATCTTTTACGTGAAATATGTGAGGGAGTGATTGTGAGGTCCAATTTTCTTTATGCTAACATCTTCTTGCCGCCATGTTCACACAAAGAAGAGTGTCGATAAATGACCATCATGTTGACCGAAATAAACTTCCATTGTTCTTTGGAAGTATTTCAGATCCAAATGAGCATATTCTTTGGGAGGAAGAAATTGATACCAGATTCGATCACTACTATTATAGTGAAACGGAAAAGGTAAAACTTATTATTTCTACATTTGAAGATTATGTCTTAACATGGTGGAATAATATGTTATCAAAAAGGAGGAGTAAAAATCATTGAACGCCTTCATGGAAAGAGGTCAAGATTTTTATGAGGAAACATTTTGTTCCTAAGTCTTTTCACAAATTGGAAACTTTGAGACAAGGGACCAAAAGTGTGGAAAAATACTATGAAGAGATATTTGTGTTAGTTGAGAAGATTAACCTGTATGAAGATGAAGAAATTATCATGGATCAATTCTACAAAAGACTTAATGAGGAGATCGTTGATAGGCTTGCTGATCGAGAAGAAATTCGACCTTGTGCAAATTTGGAAGAAATGGTGCATGTTGCCATCAAGATAGAAAGACAACTCCAAAGAAGATCATCAAGGTACACTAAATCTAAGTCCAATTTCAATATCAACACATTAGTAGAAAAAAACAATGTACCTACCATATACGAGCATTTTGAGAAGGTGGATAGTAGTAAAGAAAAGTTTGCTTATGTTGCACCTACACATGATAATGATGTTTCTCCTTGTAGATCATTAGATAGCAAAGAATTACATGGTTGTAATTACTACTATTGTCGAACCATTTATTTATGGAGAAATAGGTGTTAGTAGTAGTGGGGTAGAGGAAGTAGATGGTAGTGAACTTGAAACTAGAATACTTTGTGCTAACATTACTAGTTCATTAGAGCACAAAGTAACAATTGATCCTACTATTGTATCGTTGCTTCCCAGAGAAGAAAAAATTGATGTGTGTGAGTTAGAAAACAAAAGGCATGAGACCGAAGCAAAAACAATAAAAATATATGAAGAAGAAAAGTGTGCAAACATAGATGTGAGAGAAAAACATGTGAAAAATATTCAGTCTAGAGATAAAAATGAGAGAAAAGACAAAAATGCAAGTTTGAAAATTTGTGAGATTGCTTGGTTCTTGTTTACAAAACATAGCATTCAAGACTTTTTAAGCAAAAGAGTTTGTTTTCTAACAGGTGAGCTTCAACCAAGTTTGCCTAGTTTCTCTTTTGAGTTTTTGCAGGAGGTTAAAGCATGAACATTGAAACAAAGCTAAAAGAATGACCCTAGTTCTTTTGAGTGTCACAAATTGAATGAAAATTGGAAGGACCGATATTCTTTCCAATATAGATGGAATTCAAGACAGTGCCAACCGTTGACATCTCATGACTACAAGGTTGTTTTACAAGGGAGACCATCCAAGAGAGGTGCTAGAAAATTGAAATCATTTTCTTCCCATGACTTTAAAACTGCTTTACAAAGCTTTGATTTGGATTCGAGGACGGATCCTCCAAAAGGAGGAGAGGATGATATGAATCGCCCAAGGCTTTCAAATTATTATTTAATAATTTTGATGTAATTTACTAATTTTTAAATTTATCCTTGTTAATGACATTTTAAGTAGGGTTATTTTAGACATTTTACTATGAATTATGATAAGGCATTAGGGTTTTATTGGAGACTATTTAAAGTCTTGCCTTTAGGTTGTTGGAGAACAGTTTTGATGTTTTTTAGAACTTTAGGGTTTTCTTGAATGAGAATTCTCTAGTAAATGACAGAGTTTCATCCCGCCACTTTTGCAATTCTTGAATCAGGGTTGCTGCCAAGAACATTCAGGTAAGTTTGATCATCTTGCTTGTGGAGTGTTCGAACTTGAAGTAAGGAACTAGTTTTCCTTATCTCTTGGTCTTCGATCAAAAGCTAATCCAATTCTAGTTTTTTTCTTTTAGATTGACATCAATTGATTTGAGAGTTTTCGGATTTGTTGTTAGGGATTCAACAGTTGGGTTCCTAATTTTCAAATTACTAGGGTTTTTTTTATATCATTTTACTACTATCCACCTTTTCAAAATGCTCGTATATGGTAGGTACATTATTTTTTTCACTAATGTGTTGATATTGAAACTAGACTTAGATTTAGTGTACCTTGATGATCTTGATGGCAACATGCACCATTTCTTCCAAATTTGCACAAGGTCGAATTTCTTCTCAATCAGCAAGCCTATCAACGATCTCCTCATTAAGTCCTTTGTAGAATCGTTCCATGACAGTTTCTTCATCTTCATACAGGTTAATCTTCTCAACTAACAAAAGCATCTCTTCATAGTATTTTTCCACACTTTTGGTCCCTTGTCTCAAAGTTTTCAATTTGTGGAAAGACTTAGGAACAAAATGTTTCCTCATAAGAATCTTGACCACTTTCCATGAAGGCGTTCATTGATTTTTACTCCTCCTTTTTGATAACATATTATTCCACCATGTTAGGGCATAATCTTCAAATGTAGAAGTAATAAGTTTTACCTTTCCCTTTTCACTATAATGGTAGTGATCAAATATGGTATCAATTTCTTCCTCCCAAATAATATACTCCTTTGGATCTGAAATACTTCCAAAGAATAGTGGAAACTTATTTGGGTCAACATGATGATCATTTATTGACGCTTTTCTTTGTGTGAGCATGGTTGCAAGAAGATGTTAGCATAAAGAAAATTGGACCTCACAATCACTCTCTCACATATTTCACTCAAAAGATGAATAGTCACTCGTGTTTACACTCAATATGTAGCACTCCCTCACAAATATGAACTCTCTCAATAGGATGATAGCCAAAATTTTGCAATCATGACCAGAGAAGCAAGCCAAAAAAAAAAAATCAAGGAATTGACTGCAAAGATTCAAACTCAAGCAAAAAATCAGTAGAATTCCCAAAAAAAAAAAAAAAACTAAAAATCAAGAATCTAATATTCAAGACTCGACAAACTAGACAAGAAATCAAGAAAAACAAGATATTTAGAATCAAGAATTTAAGATTCAAGATTCAAAGAATTATGCAAGATAAACAAGAGAATGACAAACAACTAGACAAATCAATGATAAAAAGGAAACAAGAATTAGGAATGACACACTACTTTTACCCAAAACCCGAATTTAAATTATAAGAAATTTCAAAGTTTTTGAAATAACTAACTTTTCTTATAAATTTTAGCACCTTACAACTCATAAAAATTGAGCTACCTGCTTGACCTGCCTTCATTACGAATCACAGGACCCGTTGACAAACATCTAATTTTTTAAAAAATTAACGCGCTTGCTTGAAGTGCCTGCTTACTTTTTTTTCTTTCAATTTCCAATTACAGAACTCCTCAACGTGCTTGCTTGACGTGCCTGCTTAATTTTTTTTTTCCAATTTCGAATTTGCAAACCTCCAAACTTCAATTTTCTTTTTCAACACAACAACACAATAAGAACCCTAATCAATAACACTAATCAAGAAATAGACTCAACAAAAAAAAAAAAAACCAATTGAAATAAACATATACCCAATCTAGATCATAGGCTCTGATACCAAATGATATGAAAACCCTAGCAATTTGAAAATTATGAACCCAATTGTTGAACCCCTAACAACAAATCCCAAAAACCCCCAATCAATTGATGTCAATCCAAAGGAAAAGACTAGAATTGGATTACGTTTTGATCGAAGACCAAGAGATAAGAAAAACTAGTTCCTTAGTCCAAGTTCGAACACTCCACAAGCAAGATGATTAGACTTACCTGAATGTTCTTGGCATGCAACCCTGATTCAAGAATTGCAAAAGTGGCAGGATGAAACTCTGTCATCTACCACAGAATTCTCATTCAAGAAAACCCTAAAGTTCTAAAAATATCAAAACTGTTCTAAACAACCTAAAGGCAAGGCCTTAAATAGCCTCCCAATAAAACCCTAATGGCTTATCATAATTCATAGTAAAATGTCTAAAATAACCCTACTTAAAATGTCATTAACAAGGATAAATTTAGAAAATAATTAAATTACATCAAAATTATTAAATAATAATTTGATGCCTTGGGCGGTTCATATCACTTAATAATTGACATTTGTATATAATTGGTTAGTTATATCGATTAAATCAATGGTATGACCATTGAGTTAAAAATTAAGAATTTTCTCAAATATCTATGGATAATGAGAATTTTAAGCGTATCAAGTTTAAGATTTAATCTTTTACAAGATACATTAGCTCTTACAGGGATTTAGAGAAATTTGTGTTAAGTTTTATCCTAGATAGTATAGCATAGACTACAAGACAATTGTTTTGCTTGTGAAGCAATAATTAGTGAAGTCATAAATTTCCTTAAACATTTGAAATTTGTTTAAGATGTAATTTAGTTTATCACACTATATGACATATCGTGGTGTAAAGACTACAATTGAGGATATTAGTAAATATCAGAATCTAAGGTAAAGGTACAATGAGAGAAAGCGTCATGGTAATGACCAAGATTTTTTTTATGACATACATTTTGAGATATATAAAAGGACTCTCTAGGCTAAAGTGTGTGAGGGTCACCTAGAATGTCCAGGACTACAAGGCATGTCTCTTATGCACTAGGCCAAGTAGGAGAACATGTTGGGTATAGAGTATGTCTTAGAATACATGTCTCGCTGGCTTGTGTATGACTGGCTTTAGTGCAAGTGGGCGATTGTTAGGATTTTTATGCCCTAAGGCCTCGTAGTTAATTATTTATTTGATATAGTAGTTGATTATTTTAAATATGCAATAATGAATTATCCATTACGGGAAAATTAAAGGTTATTTCACGAGACTTCAATAGTATGTAGTTGACATACAGGTAGATAATGTCCAAGTAATAACCTAAAGGGTCTATAATATATGGATAAGGTTGGGTGCCTTATCCTGGTAACACTATGGATACGACCAACTTTGTAAGTGTTACAAATATTGTAAGTGTTACAAACGATGTGATCCAAATTGTTCGGTGTAGACATGCGAGTGGATGTATCCTATACAATGAGATTGTATAAGACCAGACCACAAAATACTTAATCTCTCTTTGTAACACCATTGATTGAAGAGATTAATATTTCATAGGATAGCCATATGTAGCTCGATCTCAATCCTGAGTGAGTTATAGACTCTTTCTTTTAAGGGCTTGTCCTTTGATTTGTATGTGTGAGAGTGACCCAAGTCGCCGACTCAATAAGCCTACCATTTTGGGGACGTGATCAAGTGAGGAGCTGGGAACATAACTACATAAGATGAAATTCACTCCTTCATACCTTTAGAGTAAGTAGATGAGTAGTTCCTTTAGGTGTTGATTCTGGATATTGAACAAAGGTACCCACCCTCTCACTGGCCCGAGAGGGGCTTGGTTTATGATAGGACCATAAATAGATTGTTCATTAGAAGGATTGGTGGTACTTAAGGAGTAAGAGGTAATTATAGGGGTAAAATTGTAATTTGACATAGCTGTAATTACAAACAACTCGTGAAAGATCAACTTACGTGTAATGGTTAAATCCATGGACGCAAAATATTCTGCAGTATGGGCAGCGCAACTGTGAGTCTTTAATGGAGTGACCCATAGTTAATGAATGTTAGTTAATTTAATTAAAGAGTTTAATTAATTAACCTCAGATCATTAGAGTTTTTAATCTGTAAGTCCATTAGGTCCCCTTGCTAGCTCACAACGGGTAAACAATAACCATTTGTTTTGAAAGAATTTGAATTGTTCAAATTATATAAGGGAATAATATTAATTGTATATGATACAATTAATATAATGTATTTAGATGCATTATAATATAAGTTAATTTTGAATGAGATTGAAAATTTAAACTATGAAATTAAAGGAGATTTATTATATTTGAATATGATTCGAATATTAAATTAATGAGGTTCATATTAAAACTATAGGTTAACAATTTAATATGAATGAGATTCATATTAAAACTATAGGTTAACAATTTAATATGAATGAGATTCATATTAAAACTATAGATTCATAAATTAATATGAATAAGATTCATATTAAAACTATAGATTAAAATTTAATATGAATATGCTTCATATTAAACTATAGGTTAAAAGAGAGAGATAAATATTTGAATAAGATTCAAATATTTAATTAAATATTAGATATTTAATTTAGTAAATTAATTAAATAATCACATAATTAATATTTTTTTAATTAAATTAAATAGTTTAATTTAATTAAAGAGGGAGTGAAGTGGGTGGTTAATAATCCCACTTCACGTTGAAAAACAGAGGAAGTTTTTTTTCCTGCAATGTGGGTGGTTATTGCGTAGAGTAACTTCTTCCCAAATCTCAAAACTCTCTATATAGCTTCACAGAGAAAGAGTTCTCTGTGAAAAAGTTCTCCAAAACCAAAAATTTCCTTCTCTTCTTCAAAAATCGGTTCCCACAAACTAGTCATTGCCAAGAGAATAAGACGCAATGGTGGTGTCACGTTCACATTTTAAAGGAGATCTTGATGCTATACGTTGAGGAAGAAGAAGAATTGTTGGAATTCTTGAAGAGTGTCTTCAAATGTTAGTTTCTTCTCTGAATAACAAATTACACATGCTTAGCCTAATTTTATTTTATTATGAATGTATGTGTTGAATGAGAAATTTCAGCCAACCAAATTTCGCCACGTCATCACATCGAAAGCCCAAGTGTATGGTGGAAATTATAAAATTGGATTGAGTCAAGTAATTAAAGTCGCTCGGATCTAAAGTCCAACACAATTCAAGCTCATGGTGGAAGTTTGGGCCAAAGAAAAGATATTGGGCCCAAGCCCACAAGCAAATGGGCCCATGCGCACCTAAAGCTCATGAAAATTCTTTATAAATAGAGGTCATTCTCTTTCATTTGAGGGAGGTTGGAAAATTAGGCAACAAAGTACTAAACCTCTAGAACTTGAAGTTCTGAAAAATTGAAGACCAAAGCTCTCAAGTTTTGAAGATCGAAGCTCTCAAGCTCATAAGTTTTGAATATTGAGTCTCTCAAGTTCCAAAGAATTGAAGATCAATGCTCTCAAGATCTAAAACTAAAGCTTAGAAGACTTCTAGAAGATAAAAAAAACTCTCTAAAGCTCTTAAAGTCATAAACAAGCCAAAAGTCGATCCAAGTTAATCAACAAGCTAGAGGCTAATCCAAGTCGATCAACAAGCCAGAGGTTGATTCAAATTGACCATCAAGCCCAAAGGCTGATCTTCCAAGAAGATCATCAAGCCTAAAGGTCGATCATCCAAGAAGATCATCAAGTCTAAAAGTCGATCATCCAAGAAGATCATCAAGCCCAAAGGTCGATCCTCTAAGAAGGTTAACAAGCCCAAAGACCGATCCTCCAAGAAGATCATCAAGCCCAAAGGCCGATCATCCAAGAAGATCAATATGCCCAAGGAGTAAAGTTTACTTTTCGAGAGAAAGTATCAAAGGATCATGTATTAGAGATTGTACTCACTATACTATATTGAAAGTAATACAAATATAAAGTTCAAATTCCACGAATTAAATTTCTTCAAAAATCTCGTCGAACAGTATGTATTGTTTCTCTGTTTTGTGTTGCAAATTCAAACAAAAATTGAAAGTAAAGTGATCACTCGTTTCCGCTGCGAGATTCGATCCCTTTAGATGTCACTCTTTTCCAGCTCTCGACATCATTGCCCTCCACGAACTCTTCACGATCTTGTCTCTTTCGATTGCTCTCATTCCCGTGCTCTTTGTTCACGGGGCTACCGAATTAACTGTCTATCTTCTAAGCAATCAAGGATGTGTTGTTGGAGGGCTCGTTGTCGGCCCTTACATAATGCAGGAGAAAAAATGGTATTAAAAGATTGATTGGTTAGCAGGGTAATTTTAGTATAGGAAATAAAGGAAATTTCAGAATTGAAGATTTTGCATGTCTACAAAAATCCAAAATATGGAAGACACACTTGCAAAATTGCATTTTAAAATTGATATCTATTACAAATTCCCATTGAAAAAAATGAAATTCTAGTTGGTAATTGGTATTGATTTTTTGTTATTAAAAAATTTAAAAGATGATTAAAATTCTAGTTGGTCGATGAGATTTCTAGAGAAATTTAATTGAAGGAACGAAAAGTTGACGAGACTTTTGACCGATCAAATAATATTTATAGTCACGAACTAACTACCTACACTACGATGGCAGATGTGGCAAATCCGAATCGAATCACAGGGAATCGCGGAAGATTAGTTCCTCAAAGGCCAATTCAGTTAAAGCGATAAATTGGGGGGGGGGGGGGGGGGGGAGGGGGGGGAGAGAGTTTGGTATGGTGAGGAAGTTGAAAATGCATAAAAATAAAGTGCAATCATAAAGGATAGAAATGTAATCAATCGAAACTTCCTAGCCTAGGGGAATGGAATTGCCAGTGTGACTTTGATCATCGAATTATCAAACATGATTTTAGCTTCTTGCCTATGCCTAGCCCAATTGATTAAAATCTTAATCAATGGTCCTAATGAAGTAATTAGCCAACATGAGTAGATGAACTTGCATTAAACACACTTAGCTAATCACATTACGCTTTAGGGATTACGTTAGGATGAATTAATTTCCACCGTTTAATTAATCATTCAATACGATTTTATATCAAAGTTGATTAAAGTAATACTTATTAGTGGTCGACTCAAATTCAAGTAAGTTAATCTATGACCGACCGGGCGTGTATAAATATAGAATGAATGATGAAAATATAGGATGGATGAGGTCTACATGCAAGTATACACAATCGATGAAGTAATAAACTTGGAGTATTCCAAGTGTCGAATCCCACAGGACTAGATTGAGCTTAGATTAATTATAACTATGAACCAACAAACCCAAGGTAACCAATGAAAAAGTTTGTAATTTGGTAGGTGAAAGAAAACTTAAAAATAAAACAATGGTAATCAAATAGGAGCAAACAATTCTACAATCATTCGGGTGTTGTGTCTTAGGTGATGTGACCATATCATATCGAAACAATGAATTACAGATGAACAAGAAACTACACCTATTCAGTTTTGTATCAAGTTCCTTTAGGAGTTCTAAGCAGCTAATGCCTAATGTTTCCATGGTTAGCTGGATCTTAGATTAATTCAAGATCAATTCGTTTATCCTATGGTGTCCCTTATTTCTAAGGTGATGTGACCATCGTATGTCTAGGCTCTTAGTCCTATATCCCTTTGTGACATCGACCAGCATTAGAGTTGTGCTAGATCGTTAAATTAAGTGGTCAGTTTAACTTATCGATTTTATCTTTTAAATCAACAAAGAGAATGTGTTTATGAAGGAATTGAATTCCTAGCAGAAACGATTTATCGCGTTGTGATTTTAATTACTCAATTATGAATTTTAAAGAAATAGAGAAAATAGAAAAGAACAAGATAAACAACATGCTTTTTAAGAAGGAAGAAAAAAATAAAGGGAACAAGAAAGAACTTACACTTGATGAAATTCTTCCTTCAATTAGCAATTTCCTTTGAAAACACGAACGAACACCAAAAGGAACAAAAGGGACAACACCACTAAAGAGCACTGGTTATTCTCAAGTATATCAAGTCTTAGATATATGAGATCTAAAGTGCTTGGTTAGGAAAAAAAAATTGTGAGAGCGAATGTATTAAAATTTAGGAGAGAGCTTCCAATTTTCTTGTGAAGAGAAGTATTTAACTTCTCTTCACCCCCTCTTTTTGTGAGAGAATGGGAGGGAGCTCTATAATTCCCTCATCACTACGTGAAGATAACTCCCCCTAGGAGTTATCTAATTAATTCAATTTTAACTAATATCTCTCACATAACCTACAGTTTAATATGAATCATATTCATATTAATTTTAACCTATAATTTTTATGTGAATTTAATTCATACAATAATATTTGAATCTCATTCAAATATATTTCTCTAACATATTATAATGTTTAATTTTGCATCTCATACAAAAATTAACTTTATATTATAATGTATCAATATACATTATTTAGTTGTATCTCATACAATTAATTTTCCTAACTTAATTTGAACAATTCAAACTAAAGCAAGACAGTTGATCGTCATCTTACCTATATGAGCTAGCAAGTGGACCTAATGGACATATCATTTGAAGCTCAAATGACACGAGATTAATTAATTAAACTTTTTAATTAAATTAATCAACATTCATTAAGTGTCGGTCACTCTACTAAAGACCGACTGCTGCACTCTTCTTACTGTAGATATATTTTTATGTCCATGGATAAAATCAATCAACAGCGAGTTGACCCTTCATAAATTGCTCGTAACAACAGCCGGGTCAAATTACCGTTTTGCTCCTGTGTTACCTCTAACTTCTTAAGCACCATTGATCCCTCTAATGAACAATTTAGTAATAGTCCAATTATGAGCTAGACCCTTCTCTGGAAAGTGAGAGGGTAATACACCTCATTGTTCAAAATCCGGTATCAGCTCTTAAGGGAGAAATTCATAAGACATGAATTCCTTCTTGTACAGTTGAGTTCCCAACTGCCTGCTGGGACAAATCCCCAAAGTAGTAGGCTTATTGAGTCGGGGAACCTGGCCATTCTCACCCATACAAATCAAAGGATTGCCCTCACAGGCAAGAGTTCACAACTGACTTAGGATTAAGGTCGAGTCACCTATGATCATCCTAGTGAAATGTAAGTCTCATTAAGTAATGATGTTATATACGGGAGACTAATCATTTCATGGTCCAGTCTTATATATGTCTCACATATATAGGATACCCCCACTCACATGTCTCCAAATGAACATTTAGGATCTAAACGTTTGTGACACTTTACAACACTTGTAACAATCACAAAGTGGGCCGTATCCCCACGATAAAGTACTCAAGCTTATCCATTTACTACAGACCGTTTATGTTATCACTTAAACATGATCCACTTGTATGTCTCTACATACGTGTTTAAGTTAGGATCTTAGTTTATTGGTTTTGAGTTAATGCAATTAAATGTCAAAAATAACTGTCATGTTATTAAATAAATAATTTAGTTTGTACAATACAAGTTTACAAAATACAAGACCATAAGATTTAGGGCATCAACCCCTACAGTTTAAACAAAGTAGTATGAAGTGTAACATAGCCTAAGTTATAACAATCCTAATGCTTTCACATTGCTAAACCCCTAAAAATATTTAGCTCATGACTTTTGATAAAATAATCATCTTTATTAAATCATAAATCATAGTTACAATGAGGAGTTTGATCGGTAGAAATTAAATGGAAAATTAATAAAGAAGGTAATGTTGAAAAAGAAATACAGCTCAAGAGAACTTGGACAAATCCTCAAGTGACAAGTCTTTCCCTAAGATGTGATTCCTCCTCTTTTAAGGAAGAATCGTGCCTCGACACACACTTCTGTAGGAAGAGAAATCCTAAAGCCGCTACGCATTAGAGGAACTTTCGTTCTTAAGGCTACTGACTTGAAACGTTGAGAAGAAAACCAAGAGACTGGAAAATGACAGAAAAATGGTGATGAAAGTGATGATTTTGGCAAATGGCGAGTTGGGTCTTCGAAATGGAGAGCTTCTTCGTCTTTTAAAGGCCCCATATCCATTGAGGAGGGTCGAGATTCATGTTCTGAGGGTTTATCAGGAAAAATTAGGGGTGCCCAGCTGATAAAATCGTGAAAATTACAATTGCATTTGACTGGTTTGTATTCTAGAATTTTAGGGCTCAACAATGCTGGTACATCACTTATTGCTATGAGCATATCACATGAAAAACAGTCAGAAACTTGACAGAAATGTATCAGATCAGCACTAGATCCCCAAAAAACATATTTTAAGCATAATTAACCCTCAATAAGCTCATTTAAATATATTAAGACAAAGGTTGGGATAAAATTCATGCAAGAACCTAATTTTCACATTAAAAATGCCCAAATACAAGCTTAATTTCATGCATTTCATGGCATGAATCAACCTAATATTTTTACTTCTTATGATCCATAGCCTTAACCAAGGATAAACCTAAGCATTAAATTGTACAATCACGCATTGAATGTCAATCAACACAAGACCATACAATTCGTAAGCAATAAATTTAGATTCAAAACCCATAAGCAAGAAATGTGAATCATATTATTAAATACTTCCAAAATTACAAAAGGTTCTTCCAAAATTCTCTAAACTAGAAACCTAGATCTTACCTCATCATCACGAGATGTAGAAGACAAGACTTGGCATCGTATCTAACCGTTACAAGTAGAGGAAAGAAGAAAAATACAAGTGGAGGGGAAGAACAGGGAAAGAAAACGGTTGGAGGCCGAATGGATTCCCCTAACCCTAAAAATGTAAAGAATATATAGAAAACGCATTGGCACCGCGACGCTATCGGGGAAGAGCTACGGCATTACAACCCTAGAAGTTGAAGCACCGCGCGCAGTGCTTTGTGAGCGCTGTAATGCTACACTGATGCACGCTATCTAGAAATTGTGTCGCGCGCAGTGCCTGGCTAGCGTCATGGCGCCTACCCTTCTTTGGCCAAGATGATTCATTTTGCTCTTTTTTTGTTTAAGCTTAAACTATATCCGAACAAGCCCGAGATGCCTTACGCTCAATTACCTGTCTAAAATACTAAATAAAACATTAAATAACCTAAAACTAGCAAGATTTAGACCGAGGAAGATAGCTCATTTAGAGAGCTATCATTAATCCATTATATATATTAAGTATAGTATAGTGAGTACAATCTCTGATGTATAATCATTTGATCCTTTCTCTTGAATGTTGAAGGAAGTTTTAATCTTCCAAGTTTTCTTGAAGCTTAACTTCGAAGCTTTCAGGAACTTAAAAAAATTGTCTTCTAGCCTTCAGTCTTTGAGTCTTCAAGAGAGTTATACTTGAGCTTTAAAGATTTAATCTTCTAATCTTGAGAGCTTTATGAGAGTTATAATCTTAAGAGTTTCAAAGTCTTTGATCTTCTTCTTTTCCAAAAGGAAAGGTAATGCCCCTATTTAGTTTTCCAAAGGCCTTATATTGGCTTGGGCCTGGTTACTTTTGGACCCACAAATTGGAATTGTGCTTTGAAACACGCCTAAAATGTGCGTTATTTGCCCTTAATTTAGGATAGTTTTTAATATGATTTTGGTAGATTTGATATTGTTTGCTAGTGATTTCAAGGTTATGTTTGAGATGGAGATTCAATGTCAAAATGAACTAAAAAGGACCTAAATATGTCCAAAATGGTTAAAACCGAGCAAAGGACCAAAAGACGAAAAGAAAAGAGAAGAAAAATATCAAAAAGTAAAAAACAGGGCATTTGCGAGAGGCTTGTTTTGGAGTTGTGCACTAGCGTCGCGGCGCTAGGTCGGCGCTGCGGTGCTTCGCTGCGACAATAGGGCAAAATCTATGATAGTGTCGCGACACCAGTTTATAGTATAATAGCAAAAAATTTCCATATTTATTCAATTTTGTATTATATATTGACCTAGGGTTGTGGTTTCCGAAGGACACCATTTTGTTGGCTTTTTTGCCCTTAATCTCAAATTAATTAATTTTAATTAATTAATTATTTAATATTTTGATGATAACAAACTTGAACTAATTTACTTACAATTGGATTATTTTAAAGTGTCTATTGCATAGAGCTTGGAATAACGATTCCAAAGCAATTTTGAGTAACTTAAATCAGAGCTCAAATGAAGAAGATATGGCCGAAACAATCTTAATGGAAAAATACCCGATGTTGATGACGTTGCGGCCAAATCATCAAAGTTGACCTACTAGAAGATGACAAGTGGAGCAATAGATAAGTGATACATGAGACTTTTGATTTTTGGATTGGTTTTAAAAAGAAAATGAATTTAAAAAGAAAATAAATTTAGTATTATTATATTTGTTTGTGTCTAACGGCTAGTTGCCTTTAAAAAGAAAATAAATTTAATATTATTTTATGTTTGTGTTTAACGGCTAGTTTTGGACACATGGCGAGCTTTTACTTTTTATTGGATTTTAAAAGAAATGGTTTTAGAAAATGATATATATTATTATATTATTTTTTGTCTGTGTCTAATGGCTAATTGATTCAAATTTTTACAACAATTTTCATTGTTTTTCAATCCTCCATAATTCACCAAGCCACTATTGTTGCTCTTTCTAAACTTCAATTTTCTTCTTTTCGTCTTATTCTTGAGAGAGATTTATGTATGGTGAGGATTGATTTGTTGTGAGCTCAAAATTTGTAAATCCACTCTATTTAGAGAGTTTCTCAAGTGCATTCTTTAATTTTTCCAAACATTATGTAAGGGTTGCTCTTGATCCCAAAAAAGAGCTATTGTAACGGTCTGATCTAATCGTTGGTGGAAAGGATTGAGTTTTCTCTTGAACTCACAAAAAGAGCGGTGTAGCAGTTGGGATCTAATCCGTGGAAAGAGTTGGTGGATCCTTATTCAAAATCCCAAGAGGCGCTTGGAAAAGTGGATGTAGATCGACCAAACCACTATAAAAATTTTCGGTGTTAATTTCTCTATCCCTATACTACTTTAATTTTTCAATTAATGTGTTATTATATCTAATTGCATGAAATCAATTGCAAAATTTATTCCTTAAAATTAATTGGTCATATTTGTTTACTTCAATTAGTAGTTCTTAATTTTGCATATCATTTACCCAATCTTATCATTAGAATTAAATAGGGTGTTATAAAGTGTTAGTGTTAATTTCTTGTTTAATTAAAAGTGAAATTATTTGCATATAATCCTTGTTTAAATTACTTACTAGTAAAAGTGTATAAATTTGCTTAATTGGGCCCACATCAGTAAAAAGTTTTAATTAGCTTGAAAAACCCTATTCACCCCTCTAGGGTTGCCATACTGATCCTACACATTACACTACAAAATTCTAGAGCTTTAGAGAGTGTTTTAGCATAGATTTAGAGGGAAAAAGTTAGATATTCATTTGGAGGCCGTTCAAGATCTCGAGGTGCAAATCGAGGCAAGATTGATGGAGTTCACAGGCGGGGATTCTTCACGATAGTAGAGTTTTGCCTTCTCTTATTTTCTCTATCTTTTCATGGTTGTTGAAATGTATGGAATTATGATTGTAGCATCGATGAGTGGCTAAACATTTAGTTTTCTAGGGTATTGATGAATTTCTTTATGGATTTAAGTTAATGCATTAGTATTTTCTATGGTTCTCGTGTTCTTGGTTGCTTTTCAATTTTATTGTGCTTTATTACATCGATTGATCATAGATGTTCTTTAAGTTTGTTGGGTTTTGTGCCCTAAACTCGTGGTTTATATTGTAAATAATTTATTTATTCAATAAAATAATTGTTATTTTATTTTGATTTTTAAAGTTAACTTTAAGACTTGCATAACTTAAATCCAATAAACTAAGATCCAAGGTTATTTAATGTAATTTGAACAGTATACGGTTGACATAACAGATGGATCATGTCCAAGTAATAACCTAAAAGGTCTATAGTATATGGATAAGGTTGGGTGTCTTATTCTGGTAACACTATGGATGTGGCTCACTTTGTAGATGTTACAAAAGATTTTATCCAAATCGTTCATGTAAAAAATGAGAGTGGGGGTATCCTATACAATGAGTTTGTATTAGATTGGATCATGAAAGATTTAACCTCACTTTGTAACACTGTTGACTGAAGAGATTAATATTTTAAACGATGATCATATGTAACTCGATCTCAATCCATAACTCTTATTTATGAGGGCTCATCTTTTGATTTGTATGGGTGAGAGTGTCTTGTGTTGCGGACTCAATAAGCCTACCATTTTTGGGATGAGACTGAGGAGGGAGCTGGGAACATAACTACACAAGATGGAATTTACTTATTCTCATCTTTAGGGTAAGTAGATGAGTTGTTCCCTTAAGTGCTGACTCCGGGTCTTGAACAATGGGGCTCCACCCTTTCACTAGCCTGAAAGGGATTTGGTTTACAAATTGTTCATTAGAGGATTAATGGTACTTAAGGAGAAAAAGGTAATTATAGGGGTAAAACGGTAATTTGACCTAGCTCTAATTACGAATGACTCTTGAAGGATCGATTCACTTGTAATGGTTATATCCATAGACGCAACTTGTTCTACAGTGCTAAGAGTGCAACTATGAGTATTTAGTGGAGTGACTCAGAATGTTGATTAATTTAATTAAAAAGTTTAATTAATTAATCCAGTATCATTGGAGTTTATAATTTGTAGGTTCATTAGATCCTTCTACTAGCTCACCACGGGTAAAACAAGGACCAAGAGTTTTGAATGAAATATATATATATATATATATATATATATATATATATATATATATATATATATATTAATCGTATATGATGTGATTATTATAAATTATAATGTATAACAATACATTATAATATATAGTTAATTGTAACTATGATTTATAAATTAAACTATATATTGGAAGAATTAATGTTTTCAATTTGATTCAAATATTGAATTAATATAAATATATTTTATATTAAAACTATAAGTTATGAGAGAGATGTGCATTTGAATAAGATTCAAATGTTTAATTAAATATTAGATATTTAATTATTTGAAGTAATTATTTATTTAATTAATTTAATTATGTTTTAATTGAATTGAATTAAATTTTTTTTTAATTTAATTAATATAAAAAATAAAAATTAAAAAGGATGAAATGCATAACTCCCCTGCATTGGAGTGAGAGAGTGGAGGGGAGTTATAACTTCGCTCCTTTTTAATTGACGTAGAATTGGTTTTGCAAGTTAGAAGAAGAAAAAAAATATATAGAAAGATACTCCCTCCATTGCTCCCTCTCTCAATTCTTCCTTAACATACCAGGAAGATTTTCTCTTCCAATTACTCCTTAATTCAAAGAAAGAATCTCACAATCCGGTCTTTGCCAAAGATATAGCGGGAAAGATCACCCATTCGAGGCGTCCCGAACGTGCAGTGTAGATTTGTTCATGATAAGAATTTTTTTTTGAAGAAATCGGTGTTCTTTAAAGGTAATTCTTCTCAACCCAATTTCTGTGCTTAGCCTAGAATTTTGTTTATTAATTATGTATTTTTGTCTTCCCAATTTCAAAGCAAAAGCGATAAATTGCTTCTACTGTGAGATTCAACCGCTTCAAAATTGAATGTTCAATTAGAAAGATTGCATGTTTAACTGGATCCATAATATTGAATCATTAGCTAACCTATCATGCAAATAGTTAGGTTGTTAATGAAAGTTGATCATGACAATCTTAATGTCATGCTTCTTAATTTGGTTTCAAGAAATTAGTAATCAATTATGTTTGCATGAGAAAAGATTGTTATTGGAAGATAATAATCCAGATAATAGTTTCTAGACTTAGGCAAATCATTAACATAATAATCCATAGGAATCTTTGTATGACTTAATGAAGTAATTAAAAAAACCAACACCCTTGAGCATCTTTGTCTCTTCAATTTCATCAATCAATTTACTTTGCTTCCGTTTAGTTAGAATTGAATAATTGTCATCACAAGACCAATCCTTAGATAAAATCAATAAAACTTTAGAATAGCTAAGTATAATTTGTAATCCAGATGAACGTTGCTGTGCCATGGATAATACCACTGCCTTGAAAGCAAGAACGGGCAACCTCGGTGCTATATCGCCAAAATCGGTTGCTCCCCAAGGTTCACACAGCACCCGAACACTGGCATGCACTCGCCGGAGAACGGATTGGAAATAAGAAAAACGGCAGTTCAGAAACCGGAGATGTGAAAATCAGAAAGAGAGAAAGCTTGACGGCTAGGATTTTTTCGCATCTATAAAACAACTCCACCCTTGACCTTTTTTAAGAAGAAATAAAAAATACAACGTTTTTATTGGATCTCGAATTAATTTCAAATTGAGAAAACGTTATAATAAAAAAACCGACGGAGTAAATATAGTAAAATTTAGAATGGATAGGTAGTAAAAATTAATTTCTTTTTCGTGCAAGCGCGGTTACCCGAACCTGTCCTGACCGAACGGACGGCGGCGGCGCGCGTGTGGTGAAAGGGTTATACTTCCACCACTACCACATTTTGGAAGCTCCATTGCAAGCACTTGTATATATACCCACTTGCCACTCCTTAATCTTCCAATGTGGGATAACTTCTACCTCTTTTCTCATAAAAATATCTTTTTCCTTTTTGCTATGGGCCTTGGCCCAAAGTCATTCCTAACAATCCCCCACGAATGACTGTGATAGCAAGTAGTGTAAAACAACAAAACGATTTGAAAACCAGTTTCTGAGCTACGAAAGAAGAACAAACTTAAACATCAATATCTTACGATTTGAATTGATGCATAGTGAAGTAGGGCGACAACCTTATTGGTGAGAGTGAGTTTTACCTCTTGAACTTTCACCCTTTATGGTTGAGACCCCCACAACACGTTCTACTTCTTGAATTTTCCTTTATTCCGCGATACAAAGTGTGCTATGTAAGGCCATGCACATAAACCAAGGGTCAACGTGAACGTGAAGCTCTAGAAAGAGACCCTTAAACTCTTTCATAGAAGGCGGCCACACCTTCACATTCACGGTTATTGCTTCATCAAGTCTATCGCAACAGACCACTCAAAAACTGAGCTATGAAGACTTTTCATTCAGTCCACACCTGGACCAACTTCATCCAGTCTGTCAAAAGACAAACCACTCATAACTGAGCTATGAAGATTTTTCAACTTTCCATCAGGTCCATACTAGAACCACCCAAATAAAGGGCTATGGATCTTTAAGGTTTTAATTATCTCCATCAAGTCTATGTCTGAACCACCCAAAGTAAGGGCTATGGAGTTTTTATGGGTTTGAGTCTCATACATAATGAAGGTTCCTTAATTATTCTCCTTGTTAGGCCCTTGGTTAGAGGATCTGCCAAGTTCCTCTCTGACCTCACAAACTCCAAAGTGATAATTCCTCCTTTCAACAACTGTTTCACAGCTCCATGTCTGAGACGTATGTGTCTCCTTTTGCCATTATATACACTATTTTTGGCAATTCCTATGGCAGCCTGTGAGTCACAGTGTAAAGAGACAGGTACTGATGCCCCCCACAATGGTACATCTCTCAATAGGCTTCTAAGCCATTCTGCCTCTTGTCCTGCCAATTCTAGAGCATTAAATTCTGACTCCATGATGGACCTAGCTATACAAGTTTTTTTTGCAGACTTTCATGATATGGTCCCTTCTCCTAGTAAGAACACATATCCACTAGTAGAGCTTACTTCGTCGTTGTCCATTACCCAATTTGCGTCACAATACCCTTCTAATACAGCGGGAAATTTATTAAAATGCAAACAGTAGTCTATTGTACCCTTAAGGTACCTTAACAAACGACGAAGTGCAATCCAATGATCTTTATCAGGGTTATGTGTATATCTACTGAATCTACTCACATCATATGCGATGTCGGGTCTAGTGTAGTTCATTAGAAACATAACACTTCCTATAATCTTTGCATATTCAGATTGAGAAACACTATCTCTTTTGTTTTTCTTAAGGCTCATACTAGCATCATAAGGTGTTCTTACAGGTGCATCATCAAAACAGTCAAATCTCTTTAACATTTTTTCTATGTAGTGTGATTGGCACAAAGAGAACCCATTCTCAGTTTTTCTTATCTTAACACCAAGTATTACGCCAGCTTCTCCTAAATCTTTCATTTCAAAATGTGACGATAAAAGTAACTTGGTTTTATTTATTACATCTATGTTTGTTCCAAAGATAAGCATATCATCAACATCCAAACATATAATCACACATTCTGCTCCAAATTTTTTTGAGTAAACACAGGTATCAGAGGAATTCACCTTAAAATCATTGTTTACTAATGTATTGTTAAACTTTTCATACCATTGTTTTGGAGCTTGTTTAAGACCATAAAGAGATTTTTTAAGCTTACATACTTTATTTTCTTGACTGGCAATTGTAAAGCCTTCGGGTTGTGTCATATATATTTCATCTTCTAGATCACCATTAAGAAAGGTTGTTTTTACGTCCATTTGGTGAATCAATAGTCCGTGAATGGATGCTAGTGCAATCAAAGCTCTAATTGTAGCTATTTTGGTCACAGGGGAATATGTGTCAAAGTAATCAATACCTTGCTTTTGTGTATACCCTACTACCACTAGCCTAGCCTTGTACCTTTCAATTGAACCATCAGGTCTTGTTTTCTTTTTTGAAAATCCATTTACTTCTGATAGGCTTACTTCCTTTCGGAAGATCTACTAGGTCCTAAGTTTGATTCATCGTTAGAGAATCCAGTTCAGTCTTTATAGCTTCCTTCCAAAGGCTAGAGTCTACTGAGCTTAGGGTCTCTAGGTAAGTTTTAGGATCTTCATCAATTAGATACAAGCATGCAAATTGACAATCTATATCATCTGACCTTTCAACTAGAAAGGTAGTCAGAAAATCAGAGCCATAAGTTTTCTCAGTCCTTTGTCTTTTACTTCTTCTAGGTTCAATTTCATGCATACTATCACCAATTTTAGTTTCAAGCATGTCATTAAAAGATTTATTATTCTTATATTCACTTTTATGCATATGATCAACTGATGAAGGTAAACAGGTAGAAGCATTATCACAATTAGATATTCTAACTACTTCATTATTAGACTTTATCATGGGAAATATATGCTCAAAAAATTCTGCATCTCTATATTCACATATGGATCTATCATTCAAACACATAAATCTATATGCAGCACTATTTTGAGCATAACCAATAAAAACACAGCCAAAGGTTTTAGATCCTACCGTAGGTTTCTTGAAAGTAAGATACGCTACCTTAGCCAAACACCCCCACACTCTCAGGTAGTTGAGATTGGGTGCATATCCTCTCCATAGTTCGTACGGCGTTTTATCCAGCTTTTTATGAGGAACCCTGTTAAGAATGAAACAGGCAGAAAGTGCAGCTTCTCCCCACAAATTGTCAGACAGTCCAGAACTTAAAAGCATGGCATTCAACATTTCTTTAATTGTTCTATTTTTACGTTCAGCTATGCCATTTTGTTGTGGTGAATAAGGTGCAGTCAATTCATGAATAATGCCATTTGATTTACAAAATTCTTTAAGAGATTTATCACTATATTCACCACCTCTATCTGACCTTCACCTTTTTATCTTTTTGTCCAATTGATTTTCTACTTCTGCTTTATACTTCATAAACATACTGCCAGCTTCATCCTTTGTTTTTAAAAGATAAATTTAGTATATCTAGAAAAATCATCAACAAAAGATATAATAATTTTTTCCCCCTCTGCTTGCAGTATTTTTGAAATCAGCTAAATCAGAATGAGCATTTTCCATTTTCATGTGATTCAGATGCATTGATAAGGTTTAATGCTTTAAGTTTTTTAATCGATGCAATATTCACATGACCTAGTCTACCATGCCACAAATCAAACGATTAAGCAATATAAGCAGAACTAGAAGAACTTTCATTCATTTTAGAACAGACATTAATAATGTTTAAAGCAAACAGACCATCAGCTAAGTACCCTTACCAATACCAACTCGTACAATTTTAAGCCCAGCCCGGTTCAACAAACTCCCAGACACTAGGTTCCTACGTAAAGAAGGTACATACAAAACAGTTCCAAGTACCCCTGCTGTTGCAGAGTTACCCATGAACACGCACTTGCCGTCTGCTGAGTCTTGGAATTCATGAAACAACTCCCGGTTTGAGCAAAAATGTCGAGATGCTCCTGTGTCAAGAATCCAATCAGACTTGTGGATTAGGTTGTTGATTACGACCTGCATCATCCCCTCCATACCGAGTATTAACGACATACTTCTTACGACCTGCATCATCCCCTTCATACTCTATCGAATTTGAGACTTTGGAGCTGTCCGGATCTGTGATTTTGGGGTTGTCCGAGTCAATCACCACAGTGCTCTTACCTTTATCAGATTGATGGCGGCGGCGGTGCGCACGTGTGGTGAAAGGGTTATACTTCCACCACTACCACATTTTGGAAGCTCCATTGCAAGCACTTGTATATATACCCACTTGCCACTCCTTAATCTTCCAATGTAGGATAACTTCTACCTCTTTTCTCATAAAAATATCTTTTTCCTTTTTGCTATGGGCCTTGGCCCAAAGTCATTCCTAACATAATTCGAGCATTTGATCTCCAGAGGACGATAGTCGGTCACTTGACCGTTTTACTATAACTTGTTCTGTGCACTTGTAATAACACCAAGTTTTGGCTTATCATGCTTGGACCCAACTTTTTATTTCGCTCAACTGTCTATCATGGGTTTGAAATTGGATTGGACATTGGGCTTAAGCAACATAATTTAGTTACCCCAACCCAATTTGCAATTTTAGACTAAATTGGGCTACTAGCCTAATTATCAACCATGCTCTAGATGAATCACCGTTGAATTCGACCAAGCCTATTATTGTGATCAAACGACCATAAAGGAGACACGTGACACATGCTTAAGTTTGTCATTTGTTTGCCTCCAAATTTCAATTTAGGGACGCACATTAATATTTAATTGATCTTAAATTTAAGGGCAGTTGAAAATATAGTAATCAGACCCAAAGTATTAGCCGATATAACAAAATGCAAAAGAATTTGTAGACATAACAAAATTTAGATCCAACCGTTGGAGTCTATTAGTGATACACTATATCGCTAATAGAAGTCTATCACTGATAGATTTTGCTATATTTACAGTTCTTTAAAAATGTTAATATACACTTAATTATTATTCCTAAAAGTGCTACCCATTGCAATTATCCTAAATTTAATAAGTTGGAGTTTCTTTGTGATGACGTAGCGTTTGTGCTTGGTCGAAATTTCTCATTCAATTTTGTGTACATCTTCCCAACTTTGTCTTTTATTTATTTAATCATGAGTCATACCTTTCTTTTGGATTCAAATATGTGAATGACTAGAGAAATGAGAAAAAACCTAATATGTAAACAAGTTACTTTGCTCAACCACATAACATGGTTTGCTTTTATTGATTTTATTTTCATTATTTGTCTAGATTGATCACCTAAATTAGTATAGAAAAACTAAGTCTAATACTGAAAGGGTTAGATAAGATTTGGTTTATGTTTAAATTATAATATTATGAAGTTCTAAAATTTATCTATACTTTACTTGTTTTCTTTTATACTCGATCTCAAAGTAGAAAATGTTTCATCTATTCTTAAATAACATCTTTCGAAAAGGCTTCCGCCTCATTAGTAAATGTCTTGGTGGAAGATATTATTCTTTAAAACTAAGGTCCATGACTGGAATAGGAGGATACACATTACACCATGATTTTGTTTGTTGTAATGGTAAAACTATGGCAAATGCATCATAAAAGTAATTGAAGAAAAAAGGTTAGAAATATGACTTTGTTTTTTACCTTAAGATATAAGGCAAAATTTTTACATTGTGTTTCAATTAAACTAAGGCCAAGTTTATCCCAAGTGAAACATAATAAATCAATGGTAATCCGAAATGTGGGTCCCATTTGATTACGTTTGGTGTTGTTTATCTGTGTTATGTACTTGTACTGACATTTGGAGTGCACCTCCAAATATGTAATAAAAAAACTCAAACTAATTGATGAGTGAAGAGTGTTCAATCTAATTGCGTTTAGAAATTACGATCGATACCATTACTATAATTGTTATTGTTATGGTATGAGAATTATAAATCTGTCACGTTACTATTATCGTTACAGTTATCGTTACCATTTGAACATAAATGGTAACAGTAACAGTAACAATAAATTTGACGTATTCATAATTCTATGTAAACGTGATCAAAAGCAATTCAATTACGTTTGCAATTGAGACCCATTACGATTGGTCCATCAATGGAATCACATTCCAATTATACTAACTTTCATTAAATAGTAAACGTGGTCTAAATTCATATTAGCCATTGAATTACAGGTTTTATAGCTTAGTCTATTAAACATACATCAGAAAAGGTCAAATAGATATTAAATCTGGTTCACCATTTGTTGGTTTGAGTTAAAGTTGCAATGACATGTTATGCTACATTTCCTTTCAAAGAGGCATCAACATATTTGGATCCTTCTTTTCCATTATTACTTTTCTGTTAAAAAACATCCCAATTTATTTTACATAGGTTGCTAAAGTTACACTTTTGAGGAATATATTTGCTTGAATTTTGAAATTTTGTTTCTGTTATCTTGGGACATGATAACCAAAACATTTCCATGTACAACTAATTTGACAATGTGTACTTGAGAATTTTTCTTTTAAAGGTTTTAAATTTTGGGCAACATATTTTTAATCAGTTTAAACGTTTTTTTAAAAAAAAAAATTAACTTTTTGGAAACTATTAGTACTTCATTTAAAATATATCTGTGAAATTTCAAAGATTTTATTAGTAACTTTAAATTCTAAAAGGAAAATTAAAAAAATCCTTTGTTAGTACTTTGTTTCAAATAGGTATTTAAAACTTTCAAAAAATTTATTAATACTCATAAACGTATAGAAAACAGGTTAAAAAAATACACTTACCATTAGTATATAGACGAAAACTTGTAATGTCGCGCGTTTGAGAGGAAATTAACTTTTATCAACTGAAATTAAAATTTTTGAGGATTAAGTTCAAACGGATGGAATTGATGATTTGAAATTAATTATAGAACTTAATTTGGTTGATTTCCCTTTAGTTTCGGAACTTTGTAGCCAAAATTGAGACAGTTTCATAGACTTAGAGGATTAGAAATTTAAGATACTTTAAGGGCCGTTTGTTTCGCGGGCATTCTAGATTCTACGGAATGGACATCTGGATTTTCATGTTTGTTTTACGGTATGGTAAAATGCTCTGACATTTAGAAATTCTCAGGCATCCTAGGATGCCCTTACGGAGGGCATCTCAAGAGTTTTAGATGCCCTCCTGAAACATGGGTTTTCCAGATTCCCAAGTTGAGGACATCTACATTTTACATTTCTGTCATTTTTTATTTTTTAATTTTACATAATATATATATATATATATATATATATATATATATATATATATATATTATTCTTCATTTGCATTATATAATTCAAATAAATACTATCAACCATATATATCATATTTTTTTTGTTATATCGTACTTCTTATTATTTTTTAACAAGATATTCAAATTCAAATTTAAATTAATATTTATTTTATAAAAAATCTTAAATTATGATATATTATTTTGTTGAGAAAATAACATATAAAAATAATATAAATTGTATAAATGTAAAAATAAATTCAAATTGATAAAAATAAATACGTTATATAAGTTCAAATTATATCATATTAATTATAAATTAATAAATAGTCATTCTTGGAACATTATGTAAATTTCAAATATTCCCCAATAGAATTCCTACGAAACAAACACAGTTATCAAAATATTCCCAGATATCTGCAAAAATATTCCTAAAATCAAACATGGTTATTTAAAGATGTCGGAAATCTATAATTTCATATATCTATAATTTTGGGCATCTATAATTTCGGTTATATATATTCCCAAAAAATAAACGACTCCTAGGGGGTGTTTGGGGTGAGGAGTAAAGAGTTATGAAGTCTAAGGAGTTATAAATTCTTTGGGCCCACGATGTAAAGAGTTGATAAGATATAAAATTGATGTTTTTTGGTAGTGGAACCCACCAACTTATTAGGCTAAACAAGGAGCGGAGTTCAATACTCCTACTTCCCAACTCCGACTTCCCAACTCCTTGGGCCAAACACACTCTAAAGCAAGGCTTCTGTATGCTAGGAAAAAGGAATTTACCTGGATAGCTTTTGGTTTCAATTTGAGGTAAGTGGTTTTCTGACACGATGGATTTAAGACTACCGATAGTAATATGATATCATATTGTGATACTGTAATGTATGTGTGATAATTGTTTGTAAGTGTGTCATGTACGTTGACCATCTATTGTGACTTGAATGTGCATGACACGAGCTCCGTGTGAGCTATATATATGACGTGTTTGAGTGATGCATGTGCCATATCTCATGAAATATTAACTACTAAGAGTTATATAACTATTGTTCGTGTGACGCGGGTGTTATAACATATAAGTTTATAATCTGTTACTTGTACAAACGTCATATACATTTGAACATTTTAGTGACAAAATGTGCATGGTAGACCTTGCCAAGATCACTTATTGGGTATTTTTGTAATACTCATCTTTGTCACTTAGTGAAAAAAACTAGGGGTCAAATTGAAACAAAACTAAAATCTTATAGAATAAAATTATAACATTTTTGAAACCTAGAGACTAGATTGAAATCATAGTATTAAATTTTCATCAACATGTTGATATTTCCATAGATTTGACATCGACATGAGGGATGAGTTGATATTCCCATTGTATCATAAAATCCATGAAACATAAAAAACGGGCAACAAAATGTCAGTAATGTAAACATAATATAAATAATAGACTTTTAAAAATCATACCTTCTTTATTTACTAATTCAATTTTTTTTTTTAATTTTTTCAAAAATATCCATCAAAGTCAATAATTTATGAATATTTTCATCGAAAATTCCGTAAAATTAAGGTCTCAACATTTGACATTTTAAACCTTTATTGAAATCAAACTCAAAACTTAAAAACTAAATGTGTAACGTTTTCAAAACTAGGAACCAAATGTAAACTTGACCCAAATTCTAGGGACCAAAAAAGTTTTGTTTTTTTTTTTAATGAAAGCTACTCAAGTACCTTTAAAATATGAAAAAGAGATGGGAAAAGTATATTTTTGGCGCATAGATTTTGGGTTTTGTTTCTATTTGGTCATTAAATTTCAAAATGTTACCCATTGAGTTTTTAAGTTTTGAGTTTGGTTTCAATTTAATCCTTAAGTTTAAAAAATGTTACAATTTTATTTTTGAGATTTGAGTTTTGTCTCAATTTAGTCTTTAGGTTTCAAGATTTACACTTTTAACCTCAATTTTCACCAACATCTTTTGTGTTAATGTATGTTAATATATATATTTTTTTGAAACGGAAAAAACACTTTCATTGAATTAATGATGATGCTCATTATCTGTCTTGTTTCAATTTAGTCCCTAAGTTTCAAGATTTACACTTTTAACCTCAATTTTTTCACTAAATACTCATTATCCCACTTTAATGTTAATTTATGTTAATAAATTTTAAATAATTAAAATTATTTTTCACTATTTTTCATCAATTTTCAAATTAAATTTAAATTTCATTACATAATTTTTTAAATTAATTAACAAACATTGAAGTCAATAATTGAATCAAGGTTAAAAATGTAAAATCTTGAAACTTCGAGAGCAAATTGAAACAAAATTCAAATCTCAAGGATAAAATTGTAACATTTTGAAACTAACGAACTGAAGTCAAAACTTAAAGACTAAATGTATAACATTTTGAAACCTAAAAACCAAATAAAAACTAGAACCAAAACCTAAGGGCCAAAAATATTTTTTTTCCTAAAAGAGAATAAAGAAAAGGAAACAGTAAGAAGATTTAATTTAGGAAAAAAAAAAGAGTTAAAAACAAAATCATTATTTAAAAAAAATAAAAATAAATAAAAAAAATAAAAAAATAAAAAATAAAAAAAAAAAACTCTTCTGAGTTCAGCCCAGAGATATAACCTACGGGTTGATGGAACCTTTTTTAATATGTTATTATGCAATTTTACAACCTCACAACAAATCGTGGAGATAAATGCTCATAGGAAAAAGAAGGTTCACACAACAGTAGAAAACGTAATGGTAATGTAACTACAAATCTTTGACATGAGAACATACTGCTTACAGAAGTTCATTTTCCAGAGTTTTCGTTCTTCGTTTCCAGTGCATTGCGAACTTTTCGATCTGACTCGTCTCGATGTTTTGCAGTAGTTTATCCTATTAAATGGTTGTGTAAAGCAAACAAATATTATCGTGTCTTTACATAAATGTGAGACAGACTTGCAGTTTCTTACATTGATGAAAGAAATCAATAGAAGGGAGAAGGAGTCAACTTAACTGAGTTGAAAATAAATATATACATGCATGCCTAGGTTGAACCATAAAAAACTGAATAATTATCGAAAGAAATGACAAGGCACAAAAAATAGAAACAATAATGAACAACAGAATCATCCATCGATCACTCATCTTAAACATTCTCCTATTCATTCCACCTAAATCCCGATCACTAGTAGTTAAAGATTCTCTTGTTTCATTCCACTTAACTCCCAAAAGGGTAGGCTGGCATCAAAACCATGAAAACAAAGCCCATCATAATTCAACGGCATTGGCATATACTTCTCTCGAGGTAAGAAATTCAAATCCTCATATCCCACTCCACTTGTTGTACTAGAAAAACAAAGCACTTGGTGTTTTCTATTCAGACGTATTACTTAAAAAACAAAAATGAAAAACAAAAACAAAACAAAATAACCTGTTTTTAATAATAGGTAAGATGGAATTTGAACTTAACTTTTTAGTCAAGATTATAATGCCCCAACCAACCAAACTACGTTCAGATTGGCTATTCCTACATATATATTTCCATAATATGAAATCAATCAATTCTTGAAATTTTGCAAATGAATTGATAAATGATCAATATGTTGAGTCATTTTTTCCAATGAACATTGGATTTCTTTGGTTGGTCTCTTCATTTCCTCCAATGTTACGGCATCAAAGTAGTCATTTTGTTGGATTCTTGGATATGTTTCAATCTCATAGTGGGTATAGAACTCATCCATTGACTTTCTTGAATCAACCTTTCTTGATTGTATTTCATAACCAAAAGAATAATTTCAAGTCTTGAACGTTCTTCTTGGGCTGTAAAAAATCCATTCTTGATGGTTTTTTAATTCATCAAACTCCAAATCTTTAGGTTGTTTTCTTAAAAGATGGATTTGATTGGATCGTTGGGCCCTTTTTCGATATTGTCGCCTTCTCATTCCATCCCAAATTGACTTAGAATCTTTGGAGTCACTAGAATCACTAGAATCAAATTTCCAATGTGGATAATGATAGGTTCTTTGAGAAATTGAGCATGGACAAAATTAGTATGTTGAAATTCTTCTTCTGAATCACTTGAGTCAGAATCCCAGCATTGTTTTTGGAAGTAAAATTGATTTTCTGGCCTATAACAACTGCTGGTTTTTTTCTTGAACATCTTCTTTGATCGGCAATAATCCATTCTTGCAAAATCTTGAAAAATCTTTGGTTTGTTCTTTCTTTCTTAGAATTTCAAGGGTTCCCCCTAATTAGATGTGGGTTGTTCAACAACGAGCACAACTCACGAAGCTCCCTCTTGTGATCAGCGTCACCAAAAGTTTCTTGGTCTTCCACCAGAGACAGTCAACATTGACCCAAGCGGTTGCTCTAATACCAAATTGATGTAGTCTAAAGAGATAAGAGGAGAAATCTCTCCAAGAATCAAGATTGTGGATCTTTTATTAGAATGAATAAAAGAGGGGAAGGTTCTTATTTATAGAGCTTTATTACAAATGGGGTAAAAAGGGAATTAACCTAGAATATTACCTAATTACCCAATTAACCCCTATTCTTCTTATATCACAAGATCTTGTAGGAACTGCAATCCAATTAGTTGAAAGAGTACCATGAAACCTTCTCCAGATAGAGACAAAAGGGCATCGTAAGAACATAAGGTCCTAATCTTCCGTTCCACATTTTTCTTAAACAAGAAGCAACACTGAAGCCGAGGTGTGTTTACTGGCATCTTTTCAGAATCAAAGCTGCTTAAGCTCAGACCAAAACCAAAGGTAGCCGGAAAATACCAAAAAAAGCCCACTAGCCAAAATTTCTGCAATAGGGAGGCGGAATTGGCTTGAATTCAAACATTTGGCATTATATTTTAGGAATCAAAGAAAAAAGGTCACATTGATGTTAGAGTTTATAATAACTTTATGCATAAAGTTGTGTAACAAGACCAAAAAATCCATATTCAGGAAGTTCTCTCTTATTCAAACCAAACTCATTGATGGGATGAATCCCATTGGCATTCTCTCCCTTGTTCAAGCCAAACTCAATGACGGCAATAACATGGAGCTCGTTTGAATAAGGAATTGAGAAAAAAATTGGACTATCCTTTGGGGAATAAAGATGAAAGAATCCATTTTGTAGGCAGAACAATTGATTTCCGTTCCACTTGCTAATGACCAAACATCTGCCGTCCAAATGAATTTTTTATTCTGAAAGGAAATTCTTTGTATTAGTAGCCAAGTTAATGTATGAAATAAAGTAGCAGTTTTCCTCACCCTTCTTTCACCACTTCGTTTGGCACTTTAATCTTCATAACATATACTCTTCGAGGATAATCTCCAGCAATTTATTTTCATTAATGTTGTAGAGCTACTTTCATTTTGAGACAAGACTCTTTCATTATCTAAAGCACATCCAGGGTAGCAATACAATCAACATTTCCAAAAACCTTTTTCCACATTCTAATTTTTCCTTAAAATTTTTTCAGCTTTAAGATTGAAGAATGGGCCAAATAACCTATATCTAGTAAAAAGTTCCACCGTGTTTTGCATGAACGAAGGAATTTAGCATGAACCTACAAAATATAATCAAGACAAAAGGAAGTTCCCCATCCAAATTGCCAACTTCAAGGACAATTTGGATAATAGTCAGATGTTTTCCCATTCGTTTGACCCCACTCTTATGAATTTTAGAAATTTTTACAACAAAGTATAGGAGAGAGATCCAACCAAACAAGAAATACGAGCTTTCTCTTATGTTTGACCATGTAAAAGGACTGTTTTTCTAGAGGGTCAAAAAGGGAAATCGTTCAACCTAGAAATAAATCTACTACCACACGAGGTTATTCTCTTGATCATCTTACCACATCGAGATTACTCCCAAGATCCAATTATGATCATGCAAACTTGCCAAAACATAAATAAGGGCCGTGCAATAAAACAGAAAGGCCCGATAGACCCAATGCATAGATAGAAGTCATTTGCAATGTTCTTGGAACTCCACGAAGATTCAACCAATCTTCCATCAACTTATATGAATTGTATTTCTTGGATGATCACAAAATTAGGATTAGAAATTGTATTTCTTGGATGATCACAAAATTAGGATTAGATTTCAAAATTGTGTGCATAACCAAACCGCGTTGAGCTCTATCCCTCAAATGTCTACTTGTATTTCAGTTCCAAATCTGCATTTAACAACATTGTTACCCATAGAAACAGCACAAGAGTCTTTTTATCATCATTAAGGGAAGAGATAAGGTTTCACACCCATAGAGCGCTTACTATCATTTGTGATTTAATAATTGGAGCCAAGCAATATTATGTTGGTGTTAGCATTCAACAAAATCAAACTTCAAACGAAACCCCTTAGGCCCAACGATCTCTTCATTACTTCTTGAAACCATTTCCTATAATTTGTTCAAGACCAAAACCTCTTTCCCTGCTGGATTCAACTTCAAGTTACCATCCGACACATCAGGTTGAAACCCAATCCATCATAACATTCAAATCATCATGTTCTTAAAAGAAGTTGAATCAAACCTACAATTTCATCCTGACTTGAAGAGGCTTTATTAGAAAACGTTTCTCTTCTATAAAACTTGAGTCTTCAATATACTAGATCTCTCTCTCAAAGGTTGAAGATCAAAACTTATATCCGATATATGTCCATTCTACTAGACCCAATGGACTTGGAAGATGGAGCTAATTGAACCTTTTACCAGAAGGTGAGCAATAGTCTTAGTAAAGACCTTTTTTTTCCATTTAATCACACCACTATATAGAAAAGGGAGACTAATTAGAAGAAAAATGGGCCAGCATTAATATGTTGAGCAGGTATCTTATGATTTGGAAAAACTCTTCAGCAGTACCTTTATAGCCTCCTTTGAAAAAATGTTGGCTTTGCACCCTCCAACTTTTAAGAATTCCAGACATGGTCAAAAGTTGAGAAGTCTACTGATTTGACTTCATGAAATCAACCGTTTTCCTTTTCTTATTTTTTCAGGAATGTTTTGACGACTAACAAGAAACTTTCTTCTCTGCATTGTAAATGAAAATAAAAGGTTTCCATAACATATTGAACTCAATGAACAATAAGGTGTATTCGTCAACAAAGATCTGGTGACATGGCTCCATAACAGCCACGTAGCTCTCTGAGGAGAGCAAGACTCTGTTATTGGGACTAGCACCCTTGAAAACCTATTTTCACGGGAAGAAAGCCACTAAATTTTCCTTTGAACTTTGCTTTTCTCCACAAGATTCAGCTCTCCGCTTTTTGTGTGCCATGCTGATACGATCACACCATTGAAACCTCCAAAAGAATCCCCTATGATGTTGAAGGTTTTCTCTAATAACCGTTTGATCCTACTATATTTGATTGCCAAGCAAACTTGAATGATTTTAAATCTTAGGTAGGCAACTATCACGGTTTAAACCCATTTCTTAACTCTTTGTAATTTACCTTGGCCCTTGTTGACCGCTAGCCAACCCATGCTAGTTTTGAAGGTTCTAAGTAATTCTAAAATGATAAGTGAAAAAATGTTTTTAATCTTAATCCAACCAAACTTCAAATAAAGATCGTGAACAATCACTAACAAATATTTTAAGGGCAGAGCCATCTGGCTTATCAAAATCCTGAATTCTAAGCAATGCATTATTTAGATTAAAAGGGGTGAAAGGATGCAAAGCGTTTACAAACAATTGGAGGGCAGAATGAACATAAAATCAATCATTATAAAAGGACCTCTCATGGACTACTATTATTATGTTCCATTTTTTGGGGCAAGATGCGAACTTCTCAAAATTAAAAGATACAACAAATGTTTAAAGGAAATAAACTCCAAAAAAAATGAAGCAAAGAAAATACAAGGCTCTAATAATTCTTACATTTCTTTCTCACTGAGTATTACTGTAAAATTCTTATTGTAATTATACTTCATGCCTTATTTTACTTGATCGGAGTTCCTTATTTTGTGGGCTTGGTTTTTATGGATGTCATATTTTTTCATTATTTCTCATTTAGTCATTGAAAGTGTGCTTTATTACATTTAAAAAAAAAACAACACAATAAGAATAATAAAGAAAAGTAGATATATTAACAAAGGCTCTGACCATCATAGATAAGAAAGACAGCCCTCCAATCGAACTCACTAAAAGAACAGTGAGCGAGGTTTTTTATGTTTGTTCTTCATCCATCTCTCCTTGCTTGTTTACAATATTTTTTTTTTCTCAAATGTTTGCATCAATTTTTTTTCTTACATGTTTGTTTCAAAAAGGCCTAACATGAACAAAAATTCCTTTGCATTAGGGAAACATGAATCTTTTGCTTTTCTGGCAAAACTTTTTGAACGGTTGTTTTCCAAAGGCAAGATGTGTTTCGTGGTTCACTATGAACACTAAGTCATTAACATACAACAAAAATAAGTGAACTTAATCATCAAATGTCGGACAAGGGATTCAAAATGCCATGGGAAGGGCATCTTAAGTTCCTACAATGACATTATATGTGTCAATGTAGCACAGAAAACCACTTTCGTGGTATTGATCTGAATTATGCACTTTATAAGAATATTTGGAGAGGTCCTATCCCCAAAAAGATCTGCTTCTTCCTATGGGAAATCAGCCATGGTAGCATCAATACGACCGACGTCCTCATCAAAAAAAACCCCTGGATCGTGTCTGCCCCAAATTGGTGTATCCTTTGCCATCGCTGTTGTAAATTCATTATGCACAATTTGGTCTTTTGTGACTATGCTCAATCTTTTTGGAAAAAAAATCTATCATGTTTCAACTATCATATGGTTTTCTCCAATGACCCCTCCATCCTCTTGAACTTGACTCTTATTGGCCATCCGTTCAAGAATGAGAAAGTAATCTTATGGACCTTCATCATCAAAACCTTCTATTGGCTCATATGGAATGAACGAAACCACCGTATCTTTGAAGATAAGATGAAGGAGTTCTCTCAAATTTTTTATCACCTTTTGTATACTTAGCTTTCTTGGTATAAATTCACTCCTTTCTTTTGTGATTACGACCATAGATGTCTCCTTTCACAACGGGATAGCATTATGTAATACCTCACAATATTTATTGTCCTTTTGTAATTTGATAGTATCAATGAAATTATGATCTATGTTTCTCATAAAAGGAAAAAGAAAAGTACATTAGTCTCAAGACTACCAAATTGCTTCATTTTTTATTTTTTACTAAATCTTCTTGGCATGATGCGCACCATGTTATCATTGCATAAGCAAGAACTACTCATAAACCCACCATACCATCAAGAAAGATGGCAAAATGTCATGTATCAAAATTGTTTACAGAACAATAAAGAATGTATTCTTGTAAAGTTTCTTATAAGTAACAATCAACTGCAATGTAATCTAAATAGAAGCAAACAATCAACTGCAATGTAATCTAAATAGAAGCAAACAATGCACGCAAATAATCATCAGTGATTCAAGTGACTATGACTGCCCACAACAATCTAAAATCAATAAGATGGTTTGGCATTCTACAAAGCAAATAACAAATGTCTCAATCAAACCTTAGGTGGTTGAAGGAGCTGAAACTTTGCTTTTGTCTGAAACAATCTGGTTATCTTTTGATGGTGGCTCGTAAATCCGTGCTTTCCTCAAAATTTCAGCGACCACCCAATGCTTATGCTTGCTCAACGGCCTAGAAGGGTCTAGTTTAACCTGAATTTATAAAATTTAGTTTGTTTCATCAGTGGATTAACTAGAAACGTTAAAATATAACGAACCTTAGGTTCAAGTTCAAGAGAAATGAAAACGAAACATGAATTATATAAGTTAACATTATGCATATTTAAACTTAACAAATAAACTCTTCAATTTCATCCAGTACTGCACTGTTTGTCGAACAAATTTGCATGATATCGTAACTGAAACTAAACATCGAGTCCACAACTTGATTGATTGAATTGAAAGGAAGAAAAACAAATTTGTGGGGGAGTAAAGATGGGATTGAATTCTCACCCTGTCACCAATATTGCACTGGTTGTTCTCGTCATGAGCCATGAACTTGGAAGTGCGCTTAACGTAGCGATTATAGAGCTTGTGATAAAACAACCTGTCCACTGCAACGACCACCGATTTCTGCATTTTGTTTGAGACCACCATCCCCACTACCTGCTTCATCTTGGCCCTCCGATCGAAAAACCCCCCAAAAAACCCTAACAACCCTTTTAAGCTCGAAGCTGCTACAAATTCGAGGAGTCAGAAACTATCTGGACAGGAACGGCGTGCGGCGGGGCTGAGTACCGTAGCTGGTAATGGGAGGGCGGAGGTGCCTGAACGTGAAATAGGGTTTAGGCAAAAACTTAATTATAGAAAATAACCCTCAACTTTGTAATTTGTTTGAAAAATACCCTAAAGATTCTAAAGTTAAAAAATATTCTTACAAATAGTTTCGGATGGAAATTGCTAATAATTTGTTTCAAAGAAAACTTTCAAAAGTTTTAATTATAATTTTAAATTAGAAAAAAAAGTTTAAAGATATTTGTACGATTAGCATGTGAACAAAAATTGTTAATATCTAGTTTAAAAAATACTGCACCTATCACCTTTAAAAAAAGTTAAAAAAAAATTTCTTGTTACTCTATGGACGAAAACTATTTATCTATACTTCATCATCTTCTTCTTTCATTTTCTCTGGTTTTGCTATTTCAATTTATAACCTAACACTTTCCTATTTTCTCTCTTACTTTCACTCTTCCATTCTCTAATTTATAAAACTACTCCTTCAATAGATAAAAAGAGAGACACGTTCATGAGAATTTGGATCATAATTTTGAGGACAACTAGTAAGGATGGAAAAGAAGAAAAGAACACGTGCATTACCAAATTTGTAGCTATGAAGACTTTGTGTAATCATTTTTGCAATACAAATTTGTTCATTTGTTGTGATCGATTAAGAAGAGATCCCTATGATCAAAGATGATATTCCTTTGTCGACTCTTTTTTATATTTACGATTTATCTTTTTGTTGAGTTTTAAGGGAAATTTTGATTTTGAGACTTTGCGAGACTTTGTAGGATTTTATGTTTTGGGTTCTATTTGATTGCCAAGAAAATTAACGTAAGAATTGGACAAATAGAGGAAAGATTAGAGTATGTGTATAAAAAATGATCAAACTAATGGCAAGAACATATTTAAACCTTTTTTTTAAAAGGTTACAGGTAGTAATGCAACTTTTAAAAATTCAAAGGTATTTTTGAAAAAAGGCCCCTAATAGTTTCTGCCATATACTAATGATATGTGTATTTTTTTAAAACATTTGTTGAAAGGTTAAGACAGTTTTATTGAAACTTTAGAAAGTTTTGGGGTATTTTTAAAACAAAGTTCTGACGGTTTTCATCTAAAAATTAATGGTAATGATACTTTTCATCTTTTTTTAAAAGTTCAAGGGTATTATTGAAACTCTTGAAAATTCAATGGTATTTTTTAAAACAAAATACAAAGTTCAAAGATATTTCTAAAATTTAGCCTAAAAAAATGATTTGTTGAGTGGTTCATATAAAGGAGACGAAAATACGGGATTATATATATATATATATATCGATCTCTCTATATAAGTTAAAAAGTTTAAATTATAAACTTGATCTCTGAAATTGGACAAAGTTAGAATTTAGTCTTTGGTTCCAAACATAGAATTAATCTCTCTATCGTTTGACAGAAAAGGGATAAGAAAACTTTATATTTACAATAGTTTCTATCAAACCATATGGACTATTTACAAGGTTCAAACATCATACTGAAATTCTAATTTTTTAAACTATAGAGACAAAAATTTTAACTTATTTCTAAACCATAGAAATTAAATTTGTAATGTTAAATTATACAAAATATCCATAACTATGAATAAGCTTCAGTTATATCTTTGGACTTCGAAAAGTTTTAGTTTTTGAGATAATCTTTACATAGATCCCAATATACCTTTTAAATGAGCTCTCCAAACCTATCATGGTTGAAATTATCCTTGTATCTATTCCAAGGCCAAAAAAAACTACCACTAAATGGAGGCATTAAAATTGTCTGAGTAAGGAGTTGGGAACATAGCTACCCAATATAAAATTCAGTCATTCCAGCCTTTAGGGTAAGTACAGGAGTAGTTTCGTTAAGTGCTGGTTTTGGGTCTTGAATAAAGGATACCCACCTTCTCACTGGCCCGAGAGGGACTTGGTTTATGGTAGGACCATAAACAGATTGTTCATTAGAGGGATCAGTGGTACTTAAGGAGTAAGAGGTAATTACACGGGTAAAACGGTAATTTGACCCAACTGTTATTACGAACAAATCGTGAAGGATTGACTTACTGTAGTGGTTAAATCCACGGATAAATATTCTACAGTGCGAATAGTGTAGTTGTGGGTCTTCAGTGAAGTGACCTACCGTTAATGAATGTTCATTAACATAATTAAAGAGTTTAATTAGTTAATGTCGAATCATTGGAGCTTCTAATATGTAGGTCCATTAGGTCCCCATGCTAGCTCACAACAGGTAAATAAAGACCAAATTTTTTTAAAGAATTTGAATTGTTCAAATTAAATAGGAGAATAATGTTAATGGTATATGATACAATAAATATAATGTATATAGATACATTATAATATAAAGTTAATTTTGCTTGAGATTCAAAATTAAACTTTATAATAAAAGGAGATTCATTAATTGAATATGATTCAAATAATTAATATGAAATATGATTCATATTAAAACTATAGGTTAAAAATTAATATGAATGAGATTCATATTAAAATTATAGGTTAATAAATATGAATGAGATGCATATTAAAACCATAGCTTATGAGAGAGATGTGCATTTGAATATGATTTAAATTTACATTTAATTAAATACGAGATATTTAATTTAGAATCAATCAATTAATTTGATTAATTAATTGTTTATTTTAATTAAATAAATTTCATTTCATTTTAATTAAATAAATAGAAAGTGGGTGGTTTTTTGGGAGGGGAAGTTTTTTTCTTGTAGAGTTGGTTATCGTAGAGGAAAACCTCCTCTCATATCTGATAACTTGTAGAAATACAAGTTATTCTGTCTTTTTATTAAAAGCAATTAGCAAAATTCAAAAGAAAATTACATCATTATGATATAAATTCTAGCAAATAATCATACTTTGCAATCATGTGTTTACAAATGTTTAAAGCCTGAAAATTATAAGAATTTCCATGTTTCATTGCAGAATATGAATGAAGTAAGAATTCGAGAATAGTGCTGCAGCCGTGATCGCAGTAAACGGAGAAGGTGCCCAACTTTGTAACATATTATGCTATGCGATGAGATAAAAGACAGAAAATGATAAATGCATAGGCGGTGAAAGTCAAATCAACAGAGCAAGTTAGTAGCTAATTTGAAACATTCACGGAAGAACCAATGAATCCATGACGTGATAGAGTCAGCGCACTAGGGCATGAAATTAAATGCAAGGTGTCAACGAAATCATTGGACAGAAGCTCAAAATCTCCCTTTTTTACGCCTATAAATACTCAGCCCGAAGATGAAGAAAGTTAGCTAGTTTGGTCAAGAGATCAACTAACCCAAGAGAGAGGAGTTGCCATTACCATTCCCTCAAGCTTTTCTCTGCAAAATTCTAAGTGAGAGCTTAGAATTCTTCTTAGAAAAGTGAGAGCTTGCCACCATTCTTGAAGCAATCCCATTGATAGCAACCATTTCATAGCCGAAGAGAGCAAGAGATTGTCTCGACGACGTGACATTTCTATTTTCATTTTCATTTACTTTACTCATTTTGTATTAAGATCTTGATATTGAAAGATTCTTCATTTCTTAATATTAATATGTGTTACATTCATTTTTATCTCTCCATGAATGTTTTTCCATCCATTATGGCAACTAATTTTCTAATGGGTTAAGGGGAATGAACTAGTATTTTCAAGACTCTGCATGAGTATAAGTTCTTATTGTTTAATGTTAGCTTAATCATTTGCTTAAATCTATTGAGAGAGATGTTTAGGGAAAGAGTTCTTGCTTGAGAGAGTAATTAAACACAAGTGTATGAAGTCCTTGTGTTAGACCCTGGACTTACCAAGACCCTTCTCGAAGCTCATACTTGGGTTTGGATTAGGAAAGGCGTTGCATTCACCGCATCGTTTAGATTAATCATTCATAAATCAATGCGAGTAACACACCATACAATTCATTATTCATCCATATCTAGACCACAACAATATCCATCTATCACCTCCTCCCATCTCTCCATCAATCTCCTAATCATCTCTCTCAAGTTTTTTTTTCCAGAGAAAGAGTTCTATGTAGAAAAACTCTCCTTCACAAACTAGATTCCCACTCTCCCACAAACCGGTCCTTACCAAGAGAATAGTCGAAAAGATCCAATGGTAGTGTCCAGAGTTTGTTCAAGGGAGATGCATTGCGGAGTTTTTCTTAAGATTGGGAGAAGATTTGAAGAGTGTCTTCAAAGGTAGAGGAGTTCAATTGTCTTAAAAGGTATGGAATTTTGAAGTTGAAAGTGTGTTATCCAACAAGTTTGAGATTGATTTCGACAAGGTTGGTAAGTATTTAAGGTTTCATGGCCAGTTGTAGTGTTAAGGGTGCTATAAATTAAGTTTATAATTTTTGGTTGTGGTCTATGTTTAGGTTGGGCCACTGGGTTGAAGCTTCAAAGTGGTTTTGGATCAAGTTTCGTTTGGGTAAGTAGTGAGAGGTTCTGTTCTAAGTTAAAAGTGTGTTGCAATGAGGCCTTAAAGTTTGGAGTCAAGTTTGTTGTGATTTGTGTGTTAGGGGCCTTGATTCAAGATTACTCTATGTCAGGAAAAATATTATTTGGTTGTTATTTAGGCTTATATTTGAGGTAAGTGGCCTTATTATTGGAACGATTAGGCTAGGTTGGGAACTGTGTGCTGATAGGATAGCCTTTACATGAATTTTAATGTGATTTGAACGATTGATGAATATGTTGTATGTATGATTTATGAATGTGGTGAATGTTATAGAAATATGAATTTTTCCTAATGTACAGACCATGATTTAAATTTAGAAAAGAAGGAACTATGAAGCCTTATATTTATACAAGATTGCAGTTCTCTATGTTGCATTCCATGAAAGCATAAAAATAAATATGGGACCTCATGTATTTGTATGTTTCATGAAACTAAGAACCATGTTCATGACAATTACCTATTTGAGAAAATCTATGTACATCTAAAGGAACACGAGATATTGTAGGCAAGACTTGACTGCACTAATTTGGAGCCAACATATAGGTAGTTGGGCTCGGTCTCGAGAGGTTATCTACAGTATTTGTATGTTGGGAGAGGAATAGAGGAACCGAAGATGTTGTAGGCGAGACTCGACCCCACTAATTTGGAGCCAACATACAGTTAGCTGGGCTTGATCTCTAAAGGATGTCTATAATATTTCTATGTTAGGAGAGGAACAGAAGAACAGAGTAAGGGTAATTGTCCATGTTAGGGCCTTGGAGAGGAAAATTATATATACTAGAGGAAAAAAATAGGTCCCACTAGAAAAGCATGAACCATGTTGTGTGTGTATGCATAACAGACCCCGATAGTGGGGTTACTTACTGAGTATTTTAAATAGAGAAATTGTATTGGTCAGCAAAACATATTTGTGTGTTGCTCAAAATATATTTGTGTATTTGCAACCACAACTCCAATTTTTTAACTTTGCATTTATACCAAAATTCTCACCGAATTTTTATCTCAATTGTGGCTTCATGTTCTCTTTTTATTTTAAAAAAACTAACAATATATAAAACACTCCACTTTCCCTCTTCATAATAAAATAAAATTGTATTGGGTAGCGTGATGAGCTTATTTTTAATTTTATTGACATTTTTTCATTTGTTTTTCATTTTTTCATAGAAAAGCATTGTTAATTTTTGTTTGATTATTTTGAACAACCTTTATCCTTTAGTTATTACAAAATAATAATAATAAATAAATAAATAAAATCAACTAGCGAATTCTTTCCTATTTTTTCTTTATCACATCTCTTTTTCACAAGTAAGTTTTAGTTCTCTATCTTTTACCTTCTTTAATTTTCTAACCTATTAATTTTTGTTAGTATATCAACAATATATCAAAATTGTAGAGTATGTTAGTAATCTATCAAACATTTTTTGACGAGTACAATCATTAGCATATTGGAAATCAATTAACAAACATATTAAATCTCCAGTCCATTAACATATTATTCAATATTGATGAACAAGAATATTGAATATTTCAAGTGCATCAGCAATATATCAAATATAAGACATGAGTGTAATAGTCATGAATCAACTAATACTTGAAGTAAAGCATGGGTGTATCAACAATATATCTAACATCAATCAACATTTCAAGTGTATCAATAATATATCTAACAACAATCAATAACTTATTTTCAAGTAAAGCATGTGTGTTTCATTTTATAAACATGATATTCCAAGTGTATCTGCAGTACATCAAATATAAGATAGAAGTATATCAGAGTTCAATCAGCAAATACTTGAAGTGAGACATGAGTGTATCAACACAATATATCAAAGATCAATCAACATTCCAACTATATCAGCGATATCAAGTGTATATCAGTAGTATATCAAACGATAATAAGTGTATCAAGTGTATCAGATGTATCAAGTGTGTATCAAGTGTGTATCAAATGTGTATCAAGTGTATCAGGTGTATCCATACATTTTTTACATTTTCTATTTTAGGTTGGGCTTGTTTTTTCACTATTTTTGCAAAACTAAAAGGTTTGGACTACGAGCCTAATATCAAGAACTTATTTTGCCCATTTTGCCACTAGCCCTTTTAAATACTCACCCCTTCCATGAATTTTTTTTGTAGGTAAAGGCAAGGGCGTGCAGGGTGGTTGATGGGGGATTTGCTAGTTTCCAAGCCATGGGAGACTAGAGACTCTCGAAAATATAATTTTATTGATTTTCGCTTATGAACTTTCTGTTGTTTTGTCGATTTAAGATTCTGTTGTATAAAAATAATTTTTGAGGTTGCATGTGTTTTGGTTGTCAAGAGTTTATATTTTAGGTATTTAGTGGTTTATTCTGTCCGTGTTACACTTGTTATGTTTGTTAGTTTCGATAACTTTTGTTGAATCAAATTAAGTAGATATTTTGAGTAGTAGGTTCCTGGAAACTCTGGTAGATCTGTTGAAATGGAGTTTGTTGTTGAATGCCCTTGGGAGTGTGTTCATTTGAAACAAGTGTTAAAAGAAATTTTGGTTTTGTTGTGGTAGCGCCGTTATGTTGCCAATTTTTTTTCTTCTAAAAGTATAAAAAGTTAGTAAAGTTAATGAAGGTTAAATCTTAGTAATGGTCCCTAGTTTAGTGTCGAAATTTTAGATATTTACATTTGATATCGAAACCGTGTTGTCTAGCAAGTTCGAGACCGGTTTTTGACAAAGTTGGTAAGTATTTGAGGTTTCTTGGCCAATTGTAGTGTTAAGAGTGTTGTAAGCTAAGTCTATAAGTTTTGGTTGTGGTCTATGTTCAGGTTGGACCATTGCGTTGAAGTTTCGAGATAGTTTTGGATCAAGCCACGTGTTGGGTAAGTAGCATGAGGTTTTGTTATAAGTTAAATGTGTGTTTTGAAATGAAGCTCTAAAGTTTGGAGTTAAGTTGTTTAAGATTTTTGTGTTAGGGCCTTGATCCAAAGTTACTCTAAGTCAGGAAGAAGATTAATAGGTTAATTGTTTGGATTTATATTTGAGGTAAGTAGCTTTACTACTTGAACACTTAGGCTAGGTTGGGAACTGTGTGCTGATAGGATAACCTTTGCATGAATCTTAATGTGATTTGCACGATTGATGAATGTGTTGTATGTATGATTGTTGAATGTGAAGAATGTTATAGAACCATGAATTTTTTTTGCTTGATGCGCAAACCATGATTTAAATTTATAAAGGAAGGAACTATGAAGTCCTGTATTTATAAAGATTGTGGTTATCTATGTTCCATTCCTTGAAAGCATGAACATGAAAGTGGGACCTTATGCATTTGTATTGTAAGTCCTTGATCCTTATTATTTTCTTAATTATTATGGTTGGTTTTGATGACACAATTTTAGGGATTGAATGACTAGATTAACTGTTGGACAAACTAAGATTGGAGTTGGAAATTTCAAAGACATAGGTAGTGAATTGAGAAGTAATTTGGAAGGAAATTTAGTAATTATTTGGACAATTTAGGTGGAATTAAAATTTATTCTTTAAGTGTAATTGGAAAATTTGTTTAGAACCCAAATTCCATGATTAAGGGTTACTAATTCATTCTTGTGGTTAGGAGTTGGATTTTAAGTTGTTAATTTATGACTAATTAAGTAGTATTAATCATTATGTAAAGTATTGGGAATTAAATGGGGGAAATGGGAAAGGAAATTTAATTAGGAAGGTTAATTAAGAGGAGAAAGAAGAAAACGATTTAAGTATTTAATAAACTATATAATGGAGAAAATAAAACAATTAGTGGGATTATAGCATGAGATGACCAAATGTTAGTGGGGGAAAAAAGGTGCAGTCGACGCTTATACAAAGGAGTGAAGTTGAAGTCGGTGTGAAGGAATTAATCCTGCCATTTTTTATTTTCTTCGACCAAAACATAGAAAAAAGAAGGAGGAAAGGGATCGAGGGCTGTTGAACCCATTGGAGCACGAGAAGTTGAAGATTTTGATGAAAAGTTGAAGCATGTTCAAATTTTTGCAAAAGCAAGGGTTCTTGAGTTGTTGAAGCTAATATTAATCCATCCAAGGAATTTTAGAGCTTCAAATTCTCAGGTTAGTTAGTTAAGAGGTTGATTATGAGCCCTATGTAAGAAATTTGAAGTTATTTGGTTGGAAATTGATGAAATTAAGCTGAAATTTGGAGTTGAAATCCTACTGAAAATAGGGAAACCACCAGCTGAAGGTTAGGGAAGGTGGCTGCCCACCCACGCCTGCCCGCGCACGTCCACCCTGCTCCAACGCACGTCTACGCGCCTCAACACACCCATGGGCATGGTTTGCTACCCACCCATCGTGCCAACAATGCCCCTAAAGCCCCAGCCACACGCTAACCACCATTTTTTACACCCATTGCACCCAATTTGAGTTTTTTGAAGCTTGTAAGTAATTTTTAGGGCCATTTGGACGTTTTTGAGATATTTTGGCATTAAAATGCAAAAATTTGGGTCTTAAGTTAATTTTTGGTTATTTTTTTAATAATTTAAGGATAAATGTGCTGAAACCCTAAATTAGGGATATATTATGGAGTTAAATGGAATTCAAAAGAATTTTAGTTGAATTTATGAATTGTTCATGAGATATTTGGGCTAAATACTTGCTTAGGAAATAATTAGAGACTTGTGATATGAATTTTAGGCCAAACAAAGATAAGTGAATCATATAAGCCCGAGGGAACGAACCCATAGCTGTGAGTGACAAAACGTTTAAAATAAATTCTTTTATGCTTCAAGTCATGATTTCTTTTGAAATGAGTTTTTAAATCTATGATATGTAGAACTTGATTTGAATATCGTGAGTTTTATAAGTTTTCCTCATTAATGCTTTATGTGCTTCTAAAGTATGATATGTTTACAAAGTATGTTTTACTTGCATTGGGCATGTTCTCTAGTTAACAAGCTTGAAAAGCCATTTCCAAAATGTTATGTTTACAAGGAGGTGTTATGGGATTCATGTTTAAAGCATGTTATAATTTATTAAGCATGGTTTTCTTATTTTTATGATTGTACCCTAAGTTAACCAATGCTCAAGGCGATGAAGGTGTTTGGGAAGTCCAGTATATGCGTTTAATATAGGTCTTTGGGACCCGCCTTGGCACACTTATAGGTTTTGGGTCGTGTGCAGGGGTGCTAAGTCTTTTATGTGCACGTATGAGAGTTTTCGACGATAACTGCATTGAGTTTACTCTACATCAGCTAAGGCTATCGATGTTGAGTGTATTGAGCTTGCTCTACCTCAACTAAGGTTATGGGAACAATTGAGTTTGTGAATGATTTATTTGGTGATTTCTAAATGTTTTACTATGTGATCATGACTTGCTAAGATTGTTAACTTTTAAGCATAATTTTGATAACTATTAAGCATGATTTATTAACTTTGAGTTTGAGGAGAAATATTTCTATTTTTGAATTATTTATTGATGTATTCAAGCTTGACTATTGATTTAAATTTGTCACTCACTGGGCATTACAGCTGACTTTCGAAATGTTTTTTTTCCCCCAAGTAGTGAAAGAGTTCCCGGAGCCTAGCCTACCTGGGACTTGTCTACCACAACTCCAAGACATCAGCAAACTTACCTATTTATACCTTTGTATGTAATTAGGTTTTGATTTGGCATGTACATAAGTAGCAGGTTCTAGGGGCTGAACATCTTAGTGTGCTTATGGGCTTATCATATGGTTATTTTTAGAGATGGTTTGTATATATGTCCAAACACATTATGTTTGAGTTGTTTATAGTTATTGTGTGTCAGTAAGGTAGTGTAAATGTGATAAGGTTATGAAAAATCAGGTTAAACAGGTGTAGCAAGGAACATGTGGATGGCAAGTGTCATAAGAGGGTTGACATTCACCATCTTCACATTTCCTACTAGGTTAAGAGGGTAACTAAGAGGGGGTGTGACATATACATTTCATGAAAACTAAGAACCATGTTCATGGCAATTATCTCTTTGAGAAAATCAATGTACATCTAGAGAAGCTCGAGATATTGTAGGCGAGACTCGACCCCACTAATTTGAAGCCAACATACAGTTAGTTGGGCTCGGTATCTAAAGGTTGTCTATAGTATCTCTATGTTGGGAGAGGAACAAAGGAACCAGAGATGTTGTAGGTGAGACTCGACCCCACTAATTTGGAGCCAACATACAGTTAGTTGAGCTCAGTCTCTAGAAGATGTCTACTGTGTTCGGACTAGTGTCCTAAATCTCTAGGATTCACGTAGTTTGTAATATTTGTAAATACAAATTATTTATTCAATAAAATAAAGAGTTATTTTATTCGATTATGTTTGCATTAACTCAATTCAATAAACTAAGATCTAAGGTTATTTTATGAAAACTTAAACATGTATGTGGTTGACATACAACTGGATCATGTTCAAGCAATAACCTAAAAGATCTATAGTATAGGATAAAGTTGTGTGCCTTATTCTGGTAACACTATGGATATGACCTACTTTGTAACTGTTAAAAATATTGTAAAGTGTTACAAACGATGTGATCCTAGTCGTTCATGTGGAGACATGTGAATGGGAGTATCCTATACAAAGAGTTTGTATATAAGACCGATCGTGAAATGTTTAATTTCTCTTTATAACACCATTAATTGAAGAAATTAACATTTCATAGGATGACCATAGGTGACTGGACCTTAATCCTGAATGAGTTATAAACTCCTGCCTATAAGGGCAATCCTTTGATCTGTATGGGTGAGAGTGGCTAAATTACTAACTCAATAAGCCTACCATTTTGGGGATTTGCCTAAGTAGGGAGCTGGGAACATATCTTCACAAGATGGAATTCATTCATTCCCATATATTAGGGTAAGTAGATAAATTGCTCCCTTAAGGGCTGATTCTAGGTCTTGAACAATGAGGCCTCACCCTCTCACTGGCTTGAGGGGGTTAGTTTATAATTGAACCATAAACTATTTGTTTATTAGAGGAATCGGTGGTACTTAAGGATTTAGATGTAACTACAGGGGTAAAACAATAATTTGACCCAGCTATAGTTACGGGCATGTTGTGAAGGGTTGACTTACTATTGATTGGTCATATCCGTGGACACAAAAATATATCTACAGTGTGAAAGTGCAGTTGTAAGTCTTTAGTGGAGTGACATTGATGCGTGATTTCTGCAAGTGCATGGGTCAAGTTATAATATAAAACGGTTAAGACTAAGTATCGTTCCACCGAGAACTATGATACGGTTTAAGTACTAAGCTATTCAAGAATCGAATCAACTTTAATTACGAAATCAAATTCGAGTTTTATTTTGAATTGGAAAGTAAATAAGGAAAGTAAAAACAAGTGAAAATCAAGAGATAAAAGCATTCTAAGGTGTTGATATCATTAATTACTTCATTAAGTTATACTTTAGGTTTTCATGGAATCATGTGCAAACAATATATTTAAGTCTAGAAACTATTATCCAGATTATTTTCTTTAAAAAACAACCATTTCTCATGCAACTGAATTGACTACTAATTTATTGAAACTAAGTTAAGAAGCATAGCATTAAGCATAGTCATTAACAACTTCCTCTATCAATCTAGCTATTTTCATGAAAGATTGATAAAAGTTCAATACTGTAGATCTAATTAGACATACAATTACTCAATCATACATCTAACCTAACAATCATTGGTGATCAATCAATAAAGAATGAAGCACAATAGTATTGAAAAAATATCATTCAATAACATCCATGAAAAACACTAAAACATTAACTTAAATCCATTATTAAATCATCTAACACCCTAAAACTAAGAGTTTAGCCACACATAGTCATCAAATACATATTATCATATGAGTTTTCAAGCATAGGAGTAAAGAGAAAAGAAAACTTAGGAAGATGAACTATCGAATCGCTTCCCGTTGTTGAATTCCTTTGATCTCTACTCAGGATCTCGAATGACCTCCAACTCTTCTTTAGTCACTTTCCTCTCTTTTGGTGTCAATCTCTCACTTTGAGGCTCTAATATTTCATCCATTAAGATTGTTGAACACCCCTCACTATATAAAAGAAATCTTTCAAAAATTGCTAAGAAAAAAAAAAGCAAAGGCAGCGTAGTGACGCTCCTTTATAGCGTCGTGACGTTGTGCCAAATTCCCGCAGCGCAGTGCTACGCTCGCAAGAACATAGCTATGCTCTCGGGTATGCCAAAAAAAGCTGCTCTTGGGTCTAGAGAGTAAAGGGACAACGTAGCAAAGCTCCTATTCTACGCTCCCCTGTTTTCTAGGGTTTTAAACTTGTTTTCATTCGGTTTTGGGTTTGGTTCCTTTGGCTCTCGAAACTCAATTCTTTATTAATTACCTGAAAACCACTAGCAAACATATTAAATCTAATCAAAACATCCCTAAATAAAAAGTAAATAACGCTCAATTAAGGTGCGTTTCAAACATGCAGTTAATGGATATTGATTTATTTAATTAAAGAGTTTAATTAATTAATCTCATATCATTGGAGCTTCTAATATGTAAGTTCATAAGTTCTCATTGCTAGCTCATTAAGGGTTAAATAAGAATCAATTAATTTTGGATTAATTTGAATTGTTCAAATTAAATAAGGGAATTAATTATATAGATAATATTAATGTAATGTATATAGATACATTATAATATAAAGTTAATTTTGAATAAGATTCAAAATTATACTTAATATTATGAAAAAGATATATATATTTGAATAAGATTCAAATATTAATTATATAAATGACATTCATATAAAAAATATAGGTTAAAATTAATAGGAATAAGATTCACATTAAAACTATAGGTTTTGTGAGATAACATTATTTGAATATGATTCAAATTAAATTAAATATGTAATATTTAATTAATTTTATTTAATTATATATATTAAATATGATTTAACATATATATATTTTTAAATTAAATTAATATTATTAATTTAATAATATTAGATTAGATTTAATAATAGGAGAGTTTTTAAAAATAGAAAAATAAGGGAAACTATTTACATAAAAATAGTAAAATTTTTAGATAGTTGTGATAGACACTGATAGAAGTCTATCAGAATCTATCGGTGATAGAAATGATAGAAGTCTATCACTGATAGATGCTGATAGAAGTCTATCAATGTCTATCAGTATTTTTTTTGCTATTTTCTGTAAATAATTTGACATTTTTTCTATATGTGAAAATTTCTCTTAATAATATTAAATTAATAATAAGAGAATATTAAATTAGGGAGTTATTCTTTACATGTTGGTGGGGAGTTAGAAATAACTTCCTCACCTTCTCTCTCATAAGAGGATATACACAGAAGGTTTTTTTTAGTTCTGTTATGGGTAATTTTGGATCAAGGGTAAAATCAGAAAGAATGAAAAGAAGAACATAGAATGAGCCTAAGAGAGTGGTTTATGAGAGAGTTAAAATGGGCCAAGGAAAGGGTAGCCCATGTCAAAACCCGAGGCAAGAAGCTCGACCTCAGGCTCGGTCAGACCGGGTTCAGGTTGGATTATAACCCTAGTTCAAAGGAAAACCCAAAGGGAGGAGGGAGACGTGGAAACCCTAGTTGAAAAGGGATTAGGTCAAGAGGATATCCTATAAATAGGAAAGTGATAAGCCAGATAAGTGAAATCAAATACTACAACTTCCTTCCAATCTCATAAAGGATTATTCACTGACTTAGGCATTGGAGCTTGTGTGGTCAGCATCACACCGGTGTTCAGGTTCTCTTCTATTTTGCAGATCGTTACTTAAATTACAAATTTATCGTTGTTGCCACGTGAAGGTCAGGTGCATTTTTCCTGTCCCAAATTTGGCATCAACAGTCGGTGCCGTCTGTGGGGAACAATGATTTACCTTTATTTGCAAAGGTATGAGGAATCAACCACTGAAATGAGTCAGAGATATCTGGACATGAATCTACAAGTAGAAGAGTCGGATGAGGATCGACACCCGCGACGATTTAGGGTGAAGGCTCCTCCTCGACCTTAGCCTCAGCCAGAAGAGGGTCCGGCAGGAAGACAGTTTGAAGCCCTAGAGCAGAAGGTGGGCATAAGAGGCAGGAACATTGAATTATTATTCAAAGTTCTTGATTAGCAGAGCTGAGGACAGAAAGAGGAATTCATTCGCGATCTAGTCTAAGGGAAGGCACCTCTTGACGAGAGCATGGGTGAATCACATCCTTATTGTTCGAAATTGAGAGGGAGGCAACCTCGAGATGGGAATGAACATTAGAAAATCAAGGGAGCAGGAACAAGGATCCCCAAGCCCCAAAGGTCAAAACCTAGAAGAAAGCGGGAAGAGGCATGCAAGGGTTAAGATAGTGGCTAGCCGATATGAGAAACTAAGGTCAAAAGTGCACAGAAACATGGGGAAAACGGTGGAAGATAGGAGCCGAGGCTGAGGGTATAACCGAGGCAACCTTTAGGAATGGCAAAGGAGGGGAGTCAGATAAAAACTCTTCCTGAGACAGATTTGAGATCTTACTTGGACAAGAAAAAGGGTAAAGAGGCAGAGCAAGACCAAACGGTTGAGAGCAAGCCATGGAGGAAAATGACAAACCTTGATGAGAAGCCGGAGATGCAAGACCAACTGAGACAAGGTTATCCTTGCCAACCAGTGTAGGTCCGTAGCTAGGACCTTGAAGGTCGGTAGGGAGTTGATTGATAGCCCGAAGGAAGGTAGAGACAGCAGTGGAAGAGCGATAATGACTAGGAATTGAGAAAACAAACAAATAAGAAAAGTTAGACAAGCATCGAAAGTAATAAACGTTTCCAACCGGGAAAGGGTTGAAGGAGCTTACCATACTCCCTACATCCCATTGGATCCGTGAAATGAGAACCGTTAGGACCAACTTCAAGTTAATTTCTACCAACCCAAAACCAATTGTCCTTCCATTTATTTACAGAGGTTGGCCCGTTAACTATGATTCCATGTTTGGAACTCAAGTAGTAAAAGAATCCGCCAAAGGAAGGACTACGACTTATAGTATGGAAAGACATGAAGGTTGAAGCCGAAAGGGGAGAACCATTCCCGTATCTTGACTATAGAATATAACTACCAATAAGATGACCCCAACCGTTGGGGAAAAGTTGAGCAGTGGCTAGTTGAAGTAATGCAAGAAAACTTTGGGGGAAGAATCGTAGAGGTAGTCAGACGCCAAAGGGGATATTGAGTAAGTAGAAAGCGACTTCACCGGGAGGAGGATCGTCAATGTTTTCATTCGGGTTAGGAACTCTAAGGGACACATACATGGGAATATCATATTCGTACTGAAGGAGATCAAGTCAAGTATCACGATCACCGAGGATGATAAGGCCAAGTGTTGTGCTCTCGTTCCAACTTCCTCAAAGGTAGAATCATCTCCATCATAAGCAAAGCTAGAAGAATTATTGCTAAAAAGGAGCTCATCTTCGTCGACAAAGGAACAATATGAACTACTATCTATTGCCATGAGAAAAGAATATAGAAAGAAAGAAAAGGATAAAGAAAAAAGAGAGATATTACCTTGGTGAAGAAGGAGCTTAGCATAGGAAAATGAGAGAGGAACCACGAAATTTATAAGGGAGGCTCCAACTCTAGATTTTTTTTTTAAAAAAAGAAGGGTGTAGGAGAAGAGAGGCTCAGCTCGGCTCAGCCAAAGAGGATGGTAGGTTTGGTTTTTTATTTTTTAAAAAATAAAATAAAGAGAGGAAAAATAGAAGTAAAACAAGTTTGCATGAAGAAAAGATTGAGGGAAGAGTGAAATGACAAGTGCATGGTGAGAAAGGAAAGGAGAGAAGCTTGCATGAGGAAGGAAAACTTGGAAAGAAGAGCTTGACAAAAACATGTGAAAAAGAGTAAAAGATGTGAAGTGACAAGAGCATGAGAGAAAGGAAAAAGTAAGAGCTTGCATAGGAAAGAAAAATTTAAAAACAAGATGTGACAAGAGCATGGTAAAAGGAGATTTGACAATGGGCATTCGTAGGGAAGAGGAGTAAAGAAAAAAGAGGGGGTTTGACAAGAATTAATTAAATGAAGGAATTTTGGCCGAACCCAGCCTAGGGTCGACTGACCAATTTTTTTTAATCACAGTCAATTAAGCTCGAGGACCAACCGATTGGTCTACCCTTGAATGACCCTGCAAAAATTGGAAATGATCGAGCGAGGAGTAGAATTGGAAGCTAATTGAACGGATTACGCCAAGACTGAGGCGAAAAAAGTGTCGAAGCCCGCTGTTGGAAGGTAGGCAGGCTAACTTCGCTTAAGGGCAGGAGGATGAAAATGGGGAGCTGGTTAGGTACGGAAGTTACCTAGTCAATACTTCCGATCAGGCTTGTCACTAGGGGTGGCCTAGTATTGACAGGAATAGCCAATTTCAAAGTGCTCATGCCCATCCTGATAGGAAGGGGCGCCGTACCAATATTAAAAGCGCTCATGCCCGTCCTGATAGGAAGGGGCACAGTACCAAAACTAAAAGTGCTCATGCCCGTCCTAATAAGAAAGGGCACGATACCAATATTAAAAGTGCTCATGCCCATCTTGACAGGAAGAGCCACAATACCAATATTAAAATCCAAACACTGCTTGATTGTAGTGAAAATAAGCCGAGAGCCTAGCTGAGAGCTCGGAAGAGAGCTTTCAGGTAGAAATTCCAGGCATGGCGAGCAATTCGAGGATGATCTTGAAAAAATTGAATTCGATACAGTTATACCAAAGGTTGGTACACTATGCAGCATGGAAGACAAGAGCGACAGGAGCGAGACTTGTACTCCTAAGTTCTCACTGAACAATTGGACTTCAGAGGAAAACTTAAGAGTGGGGGTTAATGTTATGGGTAATTTTGGATCAAGGATAAAATCGAAAAAAATGAGAAGAAGAGCACAAAATGAGTGCAAGAGAGTGGGCTAGGAGAGAGTTAAAATGGGCCAAGGAAAGGGCAACCCATGTCAAAACCCGAGAAAAAGATCTCGGCCTCGGCCTCGGCCAGATCGGGTTCATGTTGGATTATACCCTAGTTCAAAGGAAGACCGAAAGGGAGGAGGGAGACGTGGAAACCGTAGTTGAAAAAGGATTAGGTCAAGAGAATCCTATAAATAGAAAGTGATAAGCCAGGAAAAAGTAAGTGAAATCAAATACTACAACTTCCTTCCAATCTCATAAAGTATTATTCATTGACTTAGGCATCGGAGCTTGTGTGGCCAACACCACACTGGTGTTCAGGTTCTCTTCTATTTTACAAATCATTCCCTAAATTACAAAGTTACCGTTGTTGCCACGTGAAAGTCAAGTGTATTTTTCCTGTCTCGAATTTGGCATCAACAAGTTCTATAGAACATAGAAGAATTCTCTGGAAAAATTCTCTCAAGAAGCTATCTCTCTCAAGTATCAATTCCCTCACCAAAACAATAAGAGCCCACACCTCCTTCTTGATTCTTTATCCCTAGAGAATAGTAAGGAAGATTAAAGTGGTGGTGTCTTGTTGTCTTGTTTGTGTTCTTGGAAGGGCGTACAAGTTTGAGGGAAAAGTTCATGAAACGAAGTGTTTGTGGCGTGGAGAAGAATTTGTAGAAGTTAGTCTACAAAGGTTCGTATTTTCTTCTCTCAATAAGCATGATGTATTGAATTAAGTTGTTTATCCTAGTTCTCTGTTATTTCTCTATTTTTTTTGTGTTTTCCAAAACAAAATTCATTGATACAAGGCAATCAAACACTTCCGCGAGGAATTCAATTCTTTCATACTGTATCTCTATGTTGGGAGAGGAATAGAGGAACCAGAGATATCGTAGGCGAGACTCAACCCTATTAATTTGGAGCCAATGTACAGTTAGCTAAGCTCAGTCTCTAGAGGATGTTTACAATATCTCCATGTTGGGAGAGGAAAAGATGGACCAAAGGAAAGATAATTATCCATGTTAAGGCCTTAAGAAAGAGACTGATCATGTTAGATGAAAAAGATAGGTCCCATTAGAAAAGCATAAACTATGATGCATGTGTTTGCATAACCCGACCCCAATTGTGAAGGACATACGAGCATGCAACAGAAATTAATTTGATCGAATTTCACTCTAAGATGCTCAATTTTGAGGATAAAACATGCAATTAAAAGGGGAAAACTAAAGTTTTAAGAACCTTACCCTTGAAGCTCTAAATTCTCCCTCGTTTCTTGATAAAAATGAACACCACTTATTTGTAGACTACCACAAGAGTCTTCTCTACTATTCTCTAACCTTAGATTGGAGATTGGATGGTGGGATCCAATTTTGTGGTGAATTTTTTAGAGAACGAAGGTTGGAGAAGAAGATGGGCTATGGAGGAATTTTTCAAAATTAACTATTAATTTCACAAAATTCTTAACCTATTTTTAGCCAAAATCATCCTTACTTATTAAGGATTAAAATGCAATCTAATTACATCACAAATTGATAACACAAAGCTCCAATTTGTTGGCTAATTGAGAAGTTAACAACTAAGCTAGTAGCTTAGTTAGTGGGAAAATCCAATTTCTCAAAATTGAATTTTAAATTCCATTTTAAATGAAATTTTCAAAATTGAATAAAAAATTAATTTTTAATTTTAAAATAATTAATTAAATAAAAACAATTTAATATTTAATTAATTAAATATAATATATTTTAATATTAAATAATAAAATAATATTATTTTTCCCACTCATCCCAATTTTTCTAAAAAATCGATATGAATCCCTATTCATATAATTAATATTTAAATCATATTTAAATATTATAATTAACTCTATTTGTCCGTTTAATTTGTAATTAAACATTGATATCTCGTATATATTTAACTTTCATTCCTTAAGCCGAGATTGAACGGTTCAAACTTACTCACCACACTATCTAAGGTTTTTGTCCATTTATGAGCTAGTAGAGGGACCTAATGGACCTAAAGATCATGAGATCCAACGATCCGAAATTAACCGGCTAAACTCTTTAACCTAGTTAACCAACATTCGTTAACTAACACGGGACACTCTACTAAAGCCCGTAGCTCCACTCTCCTCACTGTAGATAAATTTCTGTCCACTTGATATAACCATAATTAGTAAGTCGATTCTTCACAGGTTGTTCGTAATCACAACTAGGTCAAAATTCTCGTTTTACCCCTATGATTACATCTTGTTCCTTAAGTCCCACTGATCTCTAATGAACAATTCACTTGTGATCCTATCACTAAACCAAGTCCCTCTCGGGCAATGAGAAGGTGGGGCACCTTGTTCAAGACCAGAAATCAGTACTTAAGAGAACAACCTATCTACTAATCCTAAGTCGGGTAGGAGTGAATTTCATCTTGCAAGAATATGTCCCCAGCAAACTACTCGGTCTTACCCCTGAAATGGGAGGTTTATTAAGTCGGCACACCCGGGCCACTCTCACCCATTTAGATCTAAGGATAATCTCAAATAAACAGGAGTTCATAGTTAACTTAGGATTGAGATTGAGTTACCTAGGTCATCTAGTTGAAATAGTCAGTATTTAATAGTAAACGACGTTATAAAGTAATAGTGACTATTTCGTGGTCCGGTCTTATGCAAACTCATTGCATAGAACGTCCCCACTCACATGTCTCCACATGATTGATTTAGGATCACACAATTTGTATCAAATACAAAGTGGGCCGCATTCAATAGTGTCCCTAAGATAAGATACCCAACCTTATCCCTATACTATAGACCGTTTCGGCTATTTACTGGAACTTGATCCATTTTTATGTCACTACATATAGTTCAAGTTTTCATACTAAAGCCATGGGTTCTTAGTTTATTGGATTTAGAGTTGTATTAACAACAATTCACTTTGTTCAATAACACGTTTACTGAATAACCTCGATAACAACTTATTGATAAATAGAATGCATATAAATATTTACAAACTACAAGTTTTAGGACATAAAATCCAACAAATAGTGTGGGGTCACTTACTGAGTATTTTAAATACTCAATCTTTCCATATGAACATATTTCATTTTCATAAAAAGCATAGGCGTGCAGGGTGTCACAATCGTACTTTGCTAAACGATTGTGCGGCACTTGTCCTCGCTCAGGAACAAGTCAGCCAACTCTGATTCAAATCACCTTCGGCACACCGGGTGCCTCTCGCAACAACTATCCCCGTTTCTAGAGGGAAACGGGTTTAGAGGAAAGGGCTTTCGCAAACAGTTTAGAAGAATGTTTGAGAAAAAGAATGTGTCGTAAGGCTAGAAAGCATAATAGGGACAACAACGGCTTTATAGCTTACAACTCTCGGGTATGCAAGTATGATGATTAGTCTCACTCGCATATAGTACATTATAAGCTTTTACAAGAGTGGCATGGTTGCACGTACAAAGTGCTACGCCGTCGCAAGAAACGGAAAGTAAAGGAAAGCGATAAAGGAAAGCGGTAAACAAACATAATGAAATACATAGTATGGAATGACATAGGGTTCGGAACGGTAATGCGGCCATAGGCAACACGCCCTGGACAAGCATGACCGTGACATCCTCCCCCACTTAAATGGTTGACGTCCCTGTCAACCGTCGCTGTTCGAACTCGACAACCTTGGCAGCATCTTGTTGCAAGTCTTCAACACGTTCCCAACTGATCTCTGCATCTGGCAGACCCTTCCACCTGACAAGAAACTCCTGAACATCTCTTCTCGGTCTGCCCACTCGACGAGTACGTTCCGCCAAAACTTCTTCTACTTCTCTATCTTTAGGGTTGGACAGTGTAATTGGAGGTCTGACCGACTGATTACGAGCGGCATCATCTGGATCGGGATAATGGGGTTTCAAATTGCTTACGTGGATGACGGGGTGAATCCTCATCCACGGCGGTAGTTGAACCCGATACGATACTTTACCGACCTTCTTGATTACTTCAACAGGCCCTTCATATTTTTGCACAAGACGCTGATCTCTTTTACTTCTAAATCGGAGCTGTTCTGGTCTCAGTTTGATCAACACCTTATCTCCGGCTTGAAACTCCAGGGGCCGCCGTTTCTGATCCGCCCACTTCTTCATTCGTCTAGACGCCTTCTCCAAGTAGGCCCGAGCCATCTCGGCAGTTTGGTTCCACTCCTTCGTGAAGTTGAACGCTTGAGGGCTCTTCCCTGCATAAGGATGGTCCACAATGTGAGGCATGAGTGGTTGTCTCCCACTAACTATCTCAAAAGGAGTCTTTCCAGTAGACGAGCTCTTCTGACAGTTAAAGCTGAACTGTGCCACATCAAGCATCTCAACCCAATTCTTTTGCCTGGCATCTATAAAATGGCGCAAGTATTCCTCGAGCATGCTATTGAACCGTTCTGTCTGCCCATCAGTCTGAGGGTGATAGCTCGACGAGATATTTAAATTCGAGCCAAGCATTTGGAATAGCTCCGTCCAGAAGGTTCCTGTGAATCTGCCATCTCTGTCACTCACGATACTCGCTGGGACACCCCAGAACTTGACAACATTCTTAAAGAATAGTTGTGCTGTCATTTCGGCTGAGCACATCTTTGTTGTTGGGATAAATGTGGCGTATTTCGAGAATCTGTCCACCACTACGAGAAGTGCTTCGAAATCCCCGACTTTGGGCAAGTGGGTAATGAAATCAAGGGAGACGCTCTCCCATGGTCGTACTGGGATTGGCAGGGGTTCTAACAACCCGGCTATCTTCGCTCGCTCAACCTTGTCTTGTTGACAAATAAGGCAAGTCTTGGTAAACTGCATAACGTCGTCGCGGAGGTTCGGCCAGTAGTAACCTTGCTTCAACAATGCATAGGTTCTCTGCCAACCCGCATGACCTGCCCACCGAGTGTTGTGGCACTCTTCTAACAACAGCTTCCTCAAGCTCCCTGCTCGGGGTACATACAGACGGTTACCCCTGGTGAATAGGAGGTCTTCCTCTACCCAAAACTGTCTTGTCTTCCCCTCTTTGGCCAGCTGGATTATGGCTTGGGCACCCGGATCATTCTGCAAATGGTCCCTGATGGACTCACGAACTGAGCCTTTTAGTCTACTAGCTTTCAGGTGTGCTAACATGCACAGGGCCACATGTTCACTCTTTCGGCTAAGGGCGTCGGCGGCTTGATTGGTTCGCCCTGATTTATGCTCGAACTGGAAGTCAAATTCGGCAAGGCATTCTTGCCAACGAGCTTGTTTCGATGACAACTTAGGTTGGGTGAAGAAGTGGCAGATCGAGCTGTTGTCGGTCTTGACAACAAACGTTGCACCCAACAAGTACTGTCTCCAGGTCCTTAGACAATGGACCACGGCTAACATCTCCTTCTCGGAGGCAGCATACCTCCTTTCGGCCGCATTCAGCTTGCGGCTCTCGTAGGCGATAGGGTGGTCGTCTTGGAGGAGGACGCCCCCTAACGCAAAATCTGACGCATCTGTTTCCACCTCAAAAGGTTTTGTCACATCCGCTATCCCGAGGACCGGGCTTTTTATCATAGCTTTCTTTAATTCATTGAAAGCTTCTTCGCACCTCGGAGTCCAACTCCACTTCACATCCTTCTTTAACAGTTCCGTCAAGGGTTCCGCTCGTCTCGAGAATCCTTCGACGAATCGCCTGTAGTAATTTGCTAACCCGAGGAAGGACCGTAATTCCGTCACAGAAGTCGGGACCTTCCAATCTCGGATGGCCAAAATCTTACCTTCCTCCATCCCAATCCGACCGCATTCGATCATATGTCCGAGAAAATTGATGCGTTGTTGGGCGAAGGAGCATTTCTCCCTCTTCACATACAGTTGATTCTGCCTCAACTTTTCGAAGACCAACTGCAGGTGTACTTGGTGTTCTTCCATGGTCTGGCTATAGACCACGATGTCGTCCAGGTAAACCACCACAAATCTATCCAGATATTCGTGGAACACCTGGTTCATCAAAGTACAGAAGGTGGCAGGGGCATTGGTGAGACCGAAAGGCATGACCATGAACTCAAAAGCCCCATATCTAGTGACGCATGTGGTTTTCGGCTCATCTCCTTCTGCAATACGAACTTGATAGTATCCTGATCGGAGATCAAGTTTTGAAAAGTATTTGGCCCCATGGAGGCGGTCGAACAAGTCGGTGATTATGGGTAGCGGATATTTGTTCCGAACTGTGAGTTTATTCAAGGCCCGGTAATCGATACACATACGGAGGCTTCCATCCTTCTTCTTTTGGAACAGCACCGGGGCTCCATAAGGAGCTTTGGCAGGTCTGATAAACCCTGCATTCAACAACTCGTCTAACTGTTTTCGCAGCTCCGCCAACTCTAGCGGGGCCATGCGATAGGCGTTCTTTGCAGGGGGTTTTGCCCCAGGCAACAACTCAATCTCGTGGTCTATCTCCCTTCGCGGAGGTAGAGATTTTGGCAAGCTGTCAGGCATAACATCGCCATATTCTCGTAACACACCTTGGATCTCCTCTGGTATGGTCTCTTTTAGACTTTTGTCCTCAATCATAGGGATGGCCATGAACGTGGGCTCATCACGGACCAGTCCCCTCTTCAGCTGGAGGGCTGATATCATCTTCAACCCATTCGGTTGTTTGATACTGGCAGAGACAACAGTGGGGTTAGACCCCGTGATCGCCAGACACTTTGCCAGGGGCATGGGGATCACCTTGTGTTCGAGGAGGAACTCCATCCCCAACACCACGTCGAAATCATCCATCTTCACGATCACAAAATCGGTCTGGCCACTCCACGACCCCAACTTTATGTTCGTTCGTCTCGCGATTCCCATTATAGGTAGGGCTGCAGAATTAACGGCCTTCATTTTTTCTGTGTCTTTGTCCCAACGTAGGTTGAGTCGTTGGGCCTCTGTTTCCGTCATGAAGTTATGGGTAGCACCGGAATCAACCAACGTGTTCTTGGCCAACTTCTGGTTCACCCACGCTTCTACATACATGAGCCTCTTTTCCACAGAGTCTTTACCCCCGTCTGCCTTCTTTTGAAGGGCGGATAAGAACTTGAGGGCCCCCATGCGAGGGTTCTCCCCCTCTTCTCCGGCTGCCACACCCGGCTCCACAGTCTCTCTTTCACGGGCCGAATCCTCTGCCAATGAAGCTTGGAGGGCCTTGAGGGCCGCCTTGTTCGGGCACTCGACCAATGTATGAGGTCCTTTACACAAGAAGCAAGTAGGGGGACCTCTTCTATAATTGTTCTGGGGCTGACCTTGTGCATTCCCGAAATATCCAATCCTTTGATAGTAGGGTTTACGATCCGCCCCTCCGGTCCTGTCTCCTCCCCCACCTTTAGGGGAACCAGATCTATTTGATTTATTACCTCCACTAGAGGAGGGTTGGTTTCGTTTCTGCTCTTGGGGCGCATCGTTGTTAAGGTCAAACAACCGTTCTGCAGCAGCGTAGGCTTCTGAAAGGGTTTGGACCCTTTGCTCATACAACTTCGTCTTTGCCCACGTCTTTAACCCTTCGACAAAGCAAAAGACTTTGTCTTTCTCTGACATATCCCGGATATCTAACATTAGTCCGGCAAATTGCTTCACATAATCCCTGACAGTCCCAGTGTGTTTTAACTCACGTAGCTTTCGTCTTGCCATTATTTCCACGTTCTCGGGGAAAAACTGGGAGCGTAAATCTTGCTTCAGTTTTTCCCAGGTGTCGATCGTACATCGACCCTCTTGGATGTCCACATAACGGGACCTCCACCACAACTTGGCGTCGTCTGCAAGGTGCATTGTTGCCAGCGTAATCTTCGACTCTTCCGTCGTCGTGTTTGTAGCTTTGAAGTATTGTTCCATGTCAAATAGGAAATTCTCCAAAGCCTTTGCTTCCCGAGCCCCACTGAAGGGCTTCGGTTCAGGTACCTTCACTCTGTTGAACGGCCCCACACCTCCAGCTGGTGTTTGGTTTCCTACCGCTCGCATGGTGAGGTTTACTTTCGCATTCACATCTGCGATCTCCGCCCTAACAGCGTCAAGGGCGGTTCTGAAATCTTCCGATAAGTCAGTAACCATCTGAATTATCGCCTTCTGGGAGCTGTCTAATTCTTCGACTCGCTCCTCCACACGGGCCATTGAGCCCGACGAGCTTTCTCCTCGCTCGAAGCTACTAGATCTGGTAGCTTTTTCTTCCAGGGTCTCGACCCTTTGCAACAGTTCTTGGACGGGCATTCCGTCTAGGCGGCCAGCTACCGCATCGATTATGTCGGCTTTCTCTGCGACTTCCTGTACCCGCATCTCCAGGAAACGAAGGCTATCAGGAATATCTTGTAAATAGAGCATCTGCTCTTCCATCTCCACCAATCTGTCCGCTTGGGACTTGTTAAGCTGTTTAGGTGCCGACATGATTGCTGATTTCTCACTCAGGGAGCCAACTGGGCTCTGATACCAACTGTCACAATCGTACTTTGCTAAACGATTGTGCGGCACTTGTCCTCGCTCAGGAACAAGTCAGCCAACTCTGATTCAAATCACCTTCGGCACACCGGGTGCCTCTCGCAACAACTATCCCCGTTTCTAGAGGGAAACGGGTTTAGAGGAAAGGGCTTTCGCAAACAGTTTAGAAGAATGTTTGAGAAAAAGAATGTGTCGTAAGGCTAGAAAGCATAATAGGGACAACAACGGCTTTATAGCTTACAACTCTCGGGTATGCAAGTATGATGATTAGTCTCACTCGCATATAGTACATTATAAGCTTTTACAAGAGTGGCATGGTTGCACGTACAAAGTGCTACGCCGTTGCAAGAAACGGAAAGTAAAGGAAAGCGATAAAGGAAAGCGGTAAACAAACATAATGAAATACATAGTATGGAATGACATAGGGTTCGGAACGGTAATGCGGCCATAGGCAACACGCCCTGGACAAGCATGACCGTGACACAGGGCGGTTGATAAAGGATTTTGCTAGGCGGCCATGGGGGATTAAGAACTCATGAAAACATTCTCTTTTGTTTTCCTTTTTTATTTTCACCTAAGAATTTCTATGTTTCATCAACTTGAAGATTTGATATGTAATTCTTTATTTTTTTAGGCTGCACGTGTCTGAAAGGAGTTTATTTTTGGATATTTAGTAGTTTATTTCGTTGGAGTTGACATTAATTAAGTTTGTTAGTTTCAGTAATTTTTGTTGAATCAAATTAAGTATATATGTTGAATATTAGTCTTCTGAAAACTCTAGTATATATGTTGAGAAGAAGTTTGATGTTGAATGCCATTGGGAGTGTGTTTCTTTGAAACAGGTGTCAAAATAAATTTTAGTTTTGTTGTGGTAGCGCCGTTATGCTGCCAAAATTTTTCTGAAGTATAAAAGTTAGTAAAGTTAATAAAGGTTAAATATTAATGGTCCCTAGTTTAGTATCCGAAATTGGGTTTTATATAAAAATTCTCTCATCATTGCTCCTTTTAATATAGAAGAGATATATGGTAAAATAAAATGAAAATACTACCAAAAAAATAACAATAATTAAAAGTACCCTCACATGCTAACAAACTAGTATTTTAAGATACAGTTTCCATCTCCAATTAATTAATTATATGCAAAACAACGTGTGTGTATATTATATATATAAGAAAAAAATACATTTCTAACCCCATATTTTAAATTGGCCAATTTAGTGCCTACGTTTTCAAGAATGGTTTTAAAATGTCCCTTTATTAAAAAACACATTAAATTTTTAAAAAAAAAATTGACTAGACAGTGAAGATGCAAAATGAGCTAGAAAAAAGTTTTTTTCTTTTAATATTTGTATCATCTCTCTTCTTTCTCGCTCCCCTATTTCTCTCTCTCATTTTCTTCTCTTTTATTCTATCTCCTTCCTCTCCATAGTTAAATTTTCATAAAACTGAAGAAAAATATGGAAAATCTTTCATTCTACCTCTCTATTGCTAATATTTTTAGCTTTTTCTTTTTTATCTTAATTGTTTCGGGTTTTACTTCTTTCTCAACTCGAGAATTTTCATCAACCAACATTTGTTGTGAATAATGTTATAGTATTCAAGCTTCGATCGATCTTAGTTCTCTTGAATAAAAGGATAGATTTCATACATTTAATACATATGTAATTTACTCATGAGGAATATCTATCCAATGGGTCTCAACAATTCTAGAAAAATTATTGTGTTTGAGTCCATAAGGTGTGATGAGATTTTGCAAAAATTGTGTTACTAGGAAGAATGAAAGATTTTTCATTTTTTCTCAAATCTTTTTTTATTTAAAATATGTATTAAATGAAGGGCTAAATATACGTATTTGCTAGATCAAAAAGATAAAATTTTAAATATGTGGGACTAAATATACGAGGGACTAATTTTTTAAAAATTGTGTTACTAGAAAGAATGAAAGATTTTTCATTTTTTAAAGGGAAAATTACCTTTTTAGTCCTCAAGTTTTGAACAATATGTGCATTTGGTCCCTAAGTTTTAAAAATATACCTTTTTAGTCCCTCGGTTTATAAGAATAGGTCCATTTGGTCCCTGAGTTTTCAAAATATATCTTTTCAGTCCCTGAGTTTTTAAAAATAGGTCTAAAAAGTCCTCCGAGTATTTTTTTCTTTAATTTTTTAAAAATAATTATATGATATTTAGAATTAGAAAAAATAGTTTTAGAGACGAAATGGTTTTTAAAAATTATTCTTATAATTTAAAATGTCATATAATTATTTAAATTAATAATAAAAAATTATTTGAGGGATCTCTTAGACCTATTTTTAAAAACTCAGGGACTGAAAAGGTATATTTTGAAAACTCAAGTACCAAATGGACCTATTCTTATAAACTAAGAGACTAAAAAGGTATATTTTAAAAACTTAGGGACCAAACACACATATTATTCAAAACTTGGGAACTAAAAAGATAATTTTCCCTTTTTTAAAATATGAGGGACTAAATATACGTATTTGCTAGATGAAAAGGTAATTTTCCCTAATATATTTGCTTACCGTACATTTTAATCATCTTGCATTTTTTAAAGTAATATTTCCACAGTATATTATTAATTTAACTCCAAAAATTAATTATTTCCAATGATGTCCTTATCTTGCAAGTCCAGTGTTTACGAACTTGTCCACCTGATCCACATCGAGGAAACGATCACATCCACTCGCCACCAAAAACCTGACAACATAAACATATTTCAAAACAATTTAAGTTGAATTTATTTTTATATTATAGTTTCTGTGCTTTAAATCTTCAAAATTTTCTAGTTCTTATTCTTCATTAAGGTTTTAACAAATGTTCCATTTTATTCCAATTCATTCTTCTTCTTCTATTTATTTATTAGAAATAAAATAAATCCAATATAATAGATAGTTTAGTGGTTAAATTACAAGTTTCAAACTTTCATATTTTTATAAGTTAGTTCATTGAACTTGTTACCATATATACATCATAAGTTGTAAATGAGCAAATTAGTATATTCAATTTAAGCTTTACTTATAAGTTCTTTTCATGGTGTGTAATCATCCTTGTATTATTAATTGTAAATTACAACATTGATTCAATAAGATACACGAAAATTACATGGTATCAGAGCTTAGCTACTAAGTTTTCCTTCTTAGTTTCTCTTTCCAGCCCAAACACCACGGCGTGCTGCTAACTTCAAAACCAAAGTCTATTATGTTGTTAATCTACTGGTATCAATCTGTTCAGCAACTTCTGTATATCTATTATCACCAGTTTTGTCCATTATGCTATTATCAATCTGACATTGTTACATATTTTTGTCTCCATTTACTAATGTCTTCGGACAAACTTATGTTTCAGCCTATCACGACTCAAGTCGCCTTTGTTTTCACTATCGATGAACAGATTTGTAGCCACCACTAAGATATGTCCCTCCAGTTTGGTTTCATTCATCTATATCTAATTTCATTGTAATGAAATTCCTAATTTATTATAATGGAAAAAAGGTGTTTCATTCTATTTCCACAGTTCTTAATGGTACTAATTATAATACTTGGGCTCGCTAGATGAAGGTTTATATATATATATATATATATATATATATATTTTGGACGCAACTTTTGGTGCATTATAAGTTGTGGTATTTCCAAATCGGTCAAGAGCATTACTATAGTTGAGAGTACTACTAAAAAATGGTTGACAAACCTTGCTGATAGCCTTAATCTTATTTTTCAAGGAAAAAACTGAGGAAAAATTAAGCTTATTGAACGTCTTGAAGATTAGGATAGCTAAAGTCATCAAATAATCACCTTGTTAGGTAACACTTTTATTTCTGTCATTCGTGTTCAATTTGATGCTTTTGATAACATCAAAGATCTTTAGGACTTCTTGTTTCACCGATTTCACACAATTGGTCTTGCTTATTATTATTTGCTGCAAGATACTCTTATTAGTCTCAATCAAGATACTAGTTAATCTCTGTCCCATAAAGGTACTTATCAGACTTCCTACGGAATATGAGGCAGTTTGTGCATCTTACTAAATTGCAATCCTTTAGCATCGTTGGATGTAGCGATTTAAAAAATTTTGTTTGAGGAAAAATGATTCAACATAGTCTCCTCTGTGCCATATGAAATTGTTCTTGCAGCCACTCACTCACACAATATTTATGGGTCTCTTTTTTGCAAAAAAAAAAAAAAAAAAAAAAAATGTTAGCTTCATGGTCAAAGGTTTGTTGGTGATTGTCCTAAAATTATGTGCATTATTATTGCAAACATGGTCATGTCTTAGACAACTTATCTCACTCTACAAAACAAAGGAACTTTCTTGAAGTTGGTTCCTCATTTGTTGTTGCTATACCCCTTTTGATGATTCCTCTTCTCAGTTTTTAGATTAGTGATCTTTAAAATTTACTATAACACATGATCGTATCCAATTTCTCTAATTATTTTTGGCTCATTAAGTAATTCTCGGCATCTTGATTCAACTTATTTCAATCATATAACATTTGATTTTTCTCTTATTATATCTTCATTTACCCATATAGAATCCCTTACCCTCATTCATGTTGCCAATGGAAATTTATTGTCTATTCTCATATTGGTACAATTGGCACACCCACATAAAATCTTTCTACTACCTATTATATTCCAAATCTGACATTTAATCTTGTCTTTATTGGACAATTATTTGTTATTGACCTAACTGTTTGTCTCTCTTCTACTAGCTATCAAGTTTAGAATTTGCAAATGAGATAAAAGATTTGTAGTGGTCGCACAGTGAGAAGATTGTTTGGGCTCGCATCATTTTGGTTACCTGTTTGTCCATTTATTTCTTTCTCTATCACTAGTTCTGTTATATCAGTGACACCTTTGTTTTGGTCATGCTTCCTTCGAAAAACTTCGCAATTTGGTTTTTGTTGATAATTTAAATTTGTTTCCTTCGACTATTTAAATTGCAAACTTGCGACATCATCTATATGTGAAACACACCTTTTATCGTAATAAATGTGTGTATTTGGGATCTTTCCCCTACTATTACTGTCAATGATTATTACTATTTTATTTTATTTATTGATAATTATCCTTGATTTACTTGGATAAATTTAGTCTGCATTATCTCAAATTTACATGGATTATTTTGCCAACATGGTTTAAACACTGTTTTCTTGAAACCATTGAAATTCTTTGCACATATAATGACATGAAATATAAAGATTCCAGTCTTCTTTCATTTCTCACTCGAAAAGACACTCTTATTTAACGCTTATGTTCGCATACCTGCCAACAAATGGATGAAAACAAAATGCAAACATTGCCACATTTTAGATTATGTTCGTGTCAAATTTCTCTCTGCCTCTTGTCCTAAGAAATTTTGAGGTGAGGCTGCTCTTACCTCTATCTATGCCTTTAATCGCCTTCCCTCCTAAGTTTTTCAGAATATCTCCTCTTTTAGACATTGATATGGTATTCTTTCTTCCTACACTCACCTTAAAGTTTTTGGTTGTGCATGTTGTTCTTCTTCATCCTCATGAAAATACTAAGCTTGAGCCTCATACACGTCTCTGTTGCTTTCTTGACATCAAAACCGAACACATAAAGGTTTCCATTGTTGGAAACCTATTTCTAATAGGCTACGCATCTCTCGTCATGTTACTTTTTAAGAACATACTATGTTTTCCAAGCTCCTCCTTAATTCATATCTCTTTCTTTAATTCTCAACCGTTCTTCATTGATCTCTCCAATGATCTTTTTCCATTCATTGAGCCTTCACATGTTTCCAAGCTTGATTAATCTACATCACTTTTTTCTCCACTGGATCCACCAACTGTCGCAACTACATAACCTGAACCCGAACTTTCCTCGTCCATTCATCGCTTTACTTAGGTAAGAGAAACTCCTTATCATCTCCAATATTTTCATTGTGGTTTAATATTATTTCTCTAGATGAACATACCTCTTATCGTGAGGTTAATACAAACCCTCTCTAGAAGAGGAGCAATAATTGAGGAACTCCAAGCTTAAGGGGGGGGGGGGGGAGAGGGGAGGGAAGGCACACTTGGGACTATGTTGATCTATTCCTTGTAAAATACCTAGTGATTTATAAGATAAGATGGATTTTTCGAGCGTTTCAAGCACGTCTTGTTGAAAAAGACTACTCTTAGTAATACGATATTGATTATGAAGAGACATTTGCTCCAATTGCTCGCATGACATCTATTTGCAGTCTTTTAGCTATTGCAGTTGCTAAATATTTGCCCTTATTCATATAGATTTAACAAATGTCTTTCTCAATGACACCTTATATATCTAAAGAGGTATAAATGAAGCCACCACCTAGTACTTCTCATCCACCTCAAGAATTGTGTCTTCTTAGTTGTGCATTATAGGGATAGAAATAAACTTTACAAGTCTGGTTTGCAACTTTGAGTTCCACCATAATCTAACTTTGGTTCACTTTCAATCCATATGATACAACACTATTTACATGTCAGACTCCTTATGGTATTGTTCTTCTCTTTTTGTATGTTAATGACATCATTATTACATGTGGTGACCTTCATACTATATCTAATTTTCAATATTATCTTAAGCAATAGTTTAAGGTGAAAGATTTTGAATTTTTTAGTTATTATCTAAGTCTTTAGGTGTTATCATGCTTCAATGGATACTATTTATCTCAAGAAAAATATGCCTCTAAATTTCTAGCTCGATTTGATCAAGTATCACTGACTCTGCCACATCATTAACACCATTGGATCTGAATGTCTACTTTTACTCCTTTGATGGTATTTTTTTTTCAAGACCCCACTTTGTATCAACAACTTGTTGGGAGTCTTATTTACCTGAATATAACCCATCCAAATACTGTTTATGCTATTCATATTGTCAATCATAGTTCATGACTGCTCTATGAATCATAAATCTCACTACTGTACTCCGTATTCTACACTATGTTAAAAGCACTTTTGGTCATGGACTCCAATTGTCTTGCTAGTCATCTTTAACGTAGAACATAATCTGGATATTGTGTGTTTGCTTATGGTACTTCAAATTACTCTCGATGTGATGGCTACTTGCATTATGAGATCCCCTCAACAACTTGCTGCTCTACTTTGTTGTGACAATTGCAATGCTATTTAGATCACTCACAATGATGTTTTTCATGAATGTACTAAATACATTGAGAGTGACTTTCGCTTTATTTGTCATCACCTTTAAGAGCAACAACTTTATGTTATAATCCATCTCCACTATGGAGCAACTCGCATATATATCCATAAAATTTTTGTCATATGGTCGCTTCACTCAGTTACTTAACAAACTTAAGTTGGATACTATTTACCTCAAGCAAAATATGTCTTTGATCTCCTAGCTCAATCTAATATCACTGACTCTGCCACATTATCAGCACCATTGGATTTGAATATCCACTTGACTCCTTTGATGGTATTCCAATCCAAAACCCCACTTTGTTTCAACATTTTAGGAGTCTCATTTATCTAAATGTAGCCCATCCAGATATTGTTTATACTATCCATATTGTCACAGTTAGTTCATGACTGCTCTGGGAACCATAAATTATCTACTGTACTTCACATTCTACACTATGTTAAAAGCACTCTTGATCATGGATTTCAATTTTCTTCACAGTCATCATTGGTGTTATTTGACTACTTTGATGTCGATTGGGCTGGTAATCCCACTGTAGATCATCCACCACATGTTGTTTGTTTCTAATTAGGCGATTCTCTCATTTCTTGGTGTAGTAAGAAACAAGCTATTGTTCCACGTTCCAGCACATAATAAAAATTGTGTGCTTGCTAATGCTACTTTGAAGTTCCTCTGACTATGATGGCTACTTGCAGATATGAGATCCTCTCAATAGTCTGCTACTATACTTCATTGTGATAATCATAGTGCTATTCAAATCATTGACAATGAAGTTTTTCATGGACGTACTAAGTATATTGGGAATGACTGTCACTTTATTTGTCATCACCTTCATAGCAACAATCCATCTTTTACAATCCATCACCTTTACAGAGTAACTCACACATATATATTCACCAAGACTTTGTCATATGATCGCTTCACTCAGCTACTTAACAAACTTAAGTTGGTCTCTACTTTACCATCATGAGTTTGAAGGAGGGTATTATTCATTGTAAATTACAACGTTGTTTCAATAAGATACACAAAAATCACAAAAGAAGTACCTAATATATTTATAAGTTTTCAATTTTATATCTAATAGGTCTCTAAACTTTTAAAGTCAATAATAGATTTTTAAACTTTCATTTTGCGTTTAATATGACTCCTATATATTTGACATGTTTTAAAATTAAAGTATCAATTAGACATAAAATTGAATACTATAATATATATAGAACCCTTGTGTAGTCTAAATGACAATGGAGAGATTCACTAATAAACATAACCCGAGAAGGATTTTATTATGACTCTATGAATTAAATACAAGACACTAATCCTCTATTTACTGAAGATTTAATAAAAAAACTAGTTTGTGTTGGCAAAATTTTTTAAAAATATCCATTAGGCCAATTTTAAGTGAGGAAATTCTCTAACTCCTCCCCCAATTTTTAAAGAAGTTGGTGGAAATTTTAACTTTTCTTGTTCTATGTGCCTAGTTTCTCCCAAAAATTATATACTAACTCATTAAATATCATGTTGTGATAATTTATTATATAAACCAAGGTTAACATTCATGAAAGGACAATAATTAGAGTAGTCTAGTTGTATCTAATTTTATATTCGTTCTTTTTTAATAAATAAAGAAAAAAATTAAAAAACTCATTTTTTTTAAATACATAAACTGCAACGTGGCAGTTTTTCCTGGGCTGCACAAAAATAGGTCCAGCCCAAGAAGCACCTAAATATTTTTCTTCATGGAAAGAATATAATAGGATTAAAATATATTAAAGTATGAGATATTAAAATTAACCTCTTTAAAAGTAGAGACTATATTAAAGGCTAAAATAAATATTTACTCTAAATTAAACTTAAGGGAGTAGGAGCATACTTATCTCTAAAGTCTCTAGTGATTTGGAGGCAGCCTCCAGGCAGAGATGATTGCATATTCAAAGCAAGGTTTGGATTGTGAATGCTCTGCCTTAAGTGTACCCAACCAACTTCCCCATTTTCTTTATCATATACTTTAACCCTGAATTAATGTCACACAAAAATATTACAAAATTAATAATGATAATAGTATGATGTTAAAACTTTTATTTGTTTTTGTAAATGCATGTTAGTTTAAATGTGATTTTAAGGATTTCAATATGATTTGTATAAACATTCAATCGTTTTCTTACTCGATACACTTTCTTTTGACGTATGGTATGTTGTAAAATGTATTTACTCACACTTCACTGACATTTTAAAGTTACTATAGAGTCCAAAATGTATACTAATTAATATGTTAATTTAATTTTAAAAAAATAAAGCAACAAGAAGATAGCTCAACTGACATAAACTTGTACTATTGACTTCGAGGTTAAAAATTCCCCACATATTATAAAAAGAAAAAGAAAAAACATTTAATGTCATTTTTGTTCCTAACTTTTAAAATTATTTCATTTTGTTTATAAAATTTGAAGATGCCTATTTTTTTAAATGAATTTTTTTTTGGTGTATAAAAAAAAGATACATTGGGTGCACCTAATTATTGTCCTATTTTAGCCCTTATGGGTTGGCTTAGTGAGAGTGAAAACATAAAAAAAAAAAAAACAAAAAAAAAAGACCAAAGGGTTAAGGAGTCATGAGTTCAATTTATGGTAGACACCTACCTAGGATTTACTATCTCACTGTTTCCTTGACACTCAAGTGTTGTAGGGTCAGACTTGTTGTTCTATAAGATTAGTCGAGATGGAAGTAAACTGGCTCCGATACTCACAGATATCAATAAAAAAAACATTGCCCTACTTTAATTCTTTAACTAAAAAAATTCATTTTTTTTTGTTATTATCTCACTTTGTTATATTGAACAAATGGGAGGAGAAAATGTTAGTAAAGACTAAAATGATTGCTTTTAAAAAATCTAGAGACTAAAACTAAAGAGAATTCTAAAATTTTTATAATGAAAATAATATATAATTGAATAAAAGTATAGTTCATGAGCTAGACATTTTGAAAGTAAAATTAAAGGAGAAAACATTAAATAATAATAATAATAATAATAATGAAAGGATTAGTTTTATTCTGACCTGTACATTTGTGCATCAATTGGCTTGGGATGGTCATTTAAGTCCACCAAGCAGCCTTCATGCACCCAACAATCTCCACATGAGTCCAGTTCCCATCCCTCAAGCTTCCCTTCCTAACATGTGTTTTCAAATTCGTTAAATCACCCTACGTTTAAAGAGTTATTTTCAAATATAGCAATATAAGTTAAAATATTTATAAATATTGTAAAATATCATTATTTATTAGTGATAGACACGAATAAACACTGATAGTAGTCTATGAATGTCTATCACTGATAAACAAAAAATTTTGCTATATTTAAAAATATTTTAGCAGTTTTGTCATTTAAAACAATTATTCAAATTTAAAATATAATTTAATTATATCGTTTAGTCCAAACTCTTATATTTATATTATTTTAATATTTATATTTTAACATTTTTAGTGATTAAATATTATTTGGGTCTGCATCTCTATATTTATTTTATTTTAGTTGTTCTACTTTCAATTGTTTAAATTTGTGATGGTAGTTTTATTTAAACTTATAATGCATCACCACCATTAGTTTATGGTTGATTAACCATTTTATAAAAAAATAGTCTCTATTAAGACTTCTAGAATTATTTTTCGCGTGAAAACTATTATTATTATTATTATTATTATTATTATTATTATTATTATTATTATTATTATTTTGAGCTATGTTAGATAAGAAAATTCACTTTAGCTTAAACTAATAACGATGACTATAAGATTTACCGAAAAGTAAGAAAAGATTAAATTTGGAATGTTTAATTTGAATCTACATGCTAACATTTAAATGTACCTGCACTAAAATGAAATTTTTTTTTAAATACACGAATTAAATGAATTTTGTAACTTATTTTATTTTAAACTTTAAATTATGTGAAAAAAAAAAATTCCTTTTACTTTTTCGTTTTGTTTTAAACAATATATATAACACATGTATCTCGATATATAATTGTAAAAATCTTAAATTTTAAATTTAGTTTTGAACTTTGAAGTTTACGTCTATTTAATTTTTAATTAATTTTATATCTATTAGATTAACTAATTTCTAAAACTTTTGAATTTATGATAGACCTATATATACATATAATGTAAAATTGAAAGTTCAAAAATTTAGATAAAATTGAAAGTTTAGAGATTTGTTAGACACTTTTAAAAGTTCACGAACCAATTTAACACAAACTTCAAAATTCAGAGATTGATTAAACTTATAATTTAACCTATAAAAATGGGTAAAAATTACCTGGACAAAGTTTCTGAATGTGTCAATGGCCTCCACAGCCTTCTCTTTTGCAAAACTTGGCTCAGAAATCACATTCAATCTCAATTCCACAGACTCCATGGCCTCAAGATCTTTTATAAGACTCCCAATCCCTTCATCTGATCCCTCTAGCTTCATTCTCACCATTTCAATAATAATCTTCACAACCATGTAAGCTCCATCATCCAAAAAATAATTCTCCTTAAGTGCACCATGCCCCGACGTCTCCATCATCAGATGCGTCTCGATTCCGTCCGCGTCGAGTTGGATTCCTTTGTCGATGACATTTCGATACCCGACGCGGTAGAGACAATGTTGCCCGCCGCGGTTGGTGATAAACTTTGTGAGGTCAACGCTGGTGCGGGCATCGGTAACGATGGTCGTGCCAGGGTGCTCTCGGAGGACGATGCCCGACATTAGGGCAATGAGCTTGTCGCCGTTGATTGGGTTTCCCTCGTGATCGACGACGCCGCTGCGGTCAACGTCAGTGTCGAAGACGACACCGAGGTCGGCTTCGTGTTCAAGGACAGCGGCTCGAGTGAGTGACATGGCGGTTTTGTCCTCTGGATTAGGGATGTGGTTAGGGAACATGCCGTCTGGGTTGAGATGGAGAGAGCCAAAAGTGTCTGCGCCGAGCTTGTCTAAGACATCCCATGTGAAGAAGCCTCCGGATCCGTTACCCGCATTCACTATTATCTGCAAAAAGGGTTAAATTACGTATTTTATTTAAAAAAAAAATTAAAATTACTTACTTTTAGTTTATAATAAAAGATGATAATAGATTTCATATCCACCCAATCTATTTTGATTATTTTGGTTATTTTAAGTTTTTTCCTTTTTGAGTTCAAGATATTTTGAGTTAACTTCTTATAAAATTATTAATCATGGCTTTAACAATTATTTTATTTTAGTGCTATTTTTTGGTTTATATAATTAGTTAGATTTTCTTACAATAAAATAGGTAATAAGAGAAAATATGTGAAAGGAAAATTAATTGGACGGATACATGAACAAAAAATGAAGAGATAAATTAATGAGAAAAATATATGTGAAAAGAGATTAGGCAACATAAATATATTGAAATGGTAAATTGAGTTTCGAATCACATACTTTTTTTTTTGTTGATGATATATATGTCTAAAATAATTAATCTAAATTTGGATTGATAAATATGCTAAAATATGGTGGGAAAAAGATTATATAGGTGTTGAATATACAAATTGATATGAAGATGAGTGTAGCTTAAAAATAATTTAGCATGTACTCATTCCTTTAGGTTCGTGAGATAAAATATTTGGGTAGATTAATGAGTTATTAATTAATTAGTTAAACAAGTTTTTAGAAACTATTATTTAAAAAAAATAGTTTTGTTTATTAAATTTGATTAAAGAAGTATTCAAATGGTTATCTTAACCATGATTTTCATGGTAAGGAAGATATGAGAAAATTGAACAAACATAATTTTCAAAAAATAAAAACTAAAAATCAAAGGGTTATCAAAACTAGACCTAAATAAATCACACTTATCGTTCACTGAATACAATACTTATCTTTAGCATGTAACAATTTTAGTCTCCACACGTTCAAAACAAACTTAACCTTTAATAAATTTATTAATTTATATGTATCTAAAAATATTTCATTAAATTTAGTATTTTTATCGTAGCGACTAAATCGTTAGAAATTATAAAGTACGTTTGAAGACTAAATTTATACTTATTAAAATTAAAAAACTAAATTACTACATATTGAGAAGTACTCTAAAGACTAAAATATGATATTTTATTAAAAATTAAAGACGAAAAGTAATTTTTAACCTATAATATAATATTATAATATTTTGACCGCACAAAAAAGTTTATCCTCCCCCATTCCCTACGTAATAAGGTCCTTAAAAAAGTACTTATAAAAACAGCAGCAAATGGTCGTTTTGGATAAAGCAATAAACACCACAAACAGAGTTCACGAGCATACGCAAAGTCCAAAAGGCAAAAGATAAGGGAGACGCCATGCAACACAAAAACTAGATACGAAAAAATCGAATATTATCGTAGTAGATACTATCTCAATTCATTATTTAATACACTAATAAATGATTAATTAATTAATTATTTATTTATTTAATACGTGAATCTCACATAATTCTTAAATGTTACTTTTGTAGCAAGCAATGAATGGAGGTAGTAGGAAGATCATACTACCGTAGTACTAGAAACTTTTCCATACCACAACTATCTACCTATCAGTCCACTAGGAAAATTACACCCTTACTTCCATTTACAATCCAATTTTAAGTCTAGTTTTCATTTGGTTTCTTGAATTTAAAAATATTGTACTTTAACCTTAGTATTTTGAGTTTAATTTTCATTTTGGTCCTTATGTTTTAAGTTACATTTTTACTCTTAAGTTTCGAGTTTTATTTCCATTTAGTCCGTAAGTTTCTAGACTTACACTTTGAAACTTGATTTTTCACTAAATATATATTTTCAGTTCTTGGTGTTAAATGTCTATCCATTGATTTAAAAGAATTAAAAGAATTATAATTCATTGGTTTTCACTAATTTTCCATTACCTAATCACTTAAAATTTAATGTCAAAAGATCAAAGTGAGCATTAACGAAAACTCAAAAGTAAAAGTGCAAAATATTGAAATCTAAGGACCAAATGAGTATTGAACTCAAAACTCAAGAATAAAAATGTATAACATTTTGAAACCTAGGGATCAAACGAAAATTAAACACAAAATTTAAGGGTAAAAATGTAACATTTTGAAACTTAAATACTCAATAAAAACTAAACCCAAAATTTAGGAACCAAAGAATGTATTTTTTTTTCCTAATTTTTGTTAATTCATGAGCGTACATTACTCTTATATGCTATTGAATATTTGTGTACTATTGTAGTATGTATAAATTTTTAGTACTACGAGAATATGCATACTCATTTCATTCACTATTTGTCATGTCAACATCATTGTCAAATGATGTGGGGGTACGGGAAAGGGATTTTCTTTTTCTTTAAAAAAAATGAACTATAAAAAAAAATTAGAGGAATTTCCTATCGACTCATCGGTAGGGTAAAAACAAGAGAGAGAGAGAAAGAACCTGAAATCCCTTGAGAGGAGTATCATAATGCAAAGGATGATTGATTCTTTGTTTAATGATATCTCTGAGATGTTGTGAATAAGCCGCCATGAAATCCACCTTGGACGGCGGCGTTCGGAGAAGAGTGGAGACTTTGACCACTCTGTTGGCGTACTTCACGGCGGCTCTGTCGCATATCTCCTCCACCTCCGGCGAGCTTAGCCCTCCTCTCTTTGTGAAGAACTTCATCCCATTTCGTGTGTATGGTAAGTGAGATGCTGTTAACTGCAACACACAAAAAAAATTTAATTAAAGAATTTAATTATGTAAGTGATTATTTCTTCTAAGTTTTTTTTTTTTTTTTTTTTTTTTTTTTTTTTGTGTAAAAAGATAGAAATAAAATTTTAAGTTCAATTTTGGGAGCTTTCCGATTTATTCCATCTTTGCGTCTCAACTTTTGAAATGTTTGTTTTATTCTATCAACCTATCGCTATAACGTAGTCAACTATTTTGATAAATAAATTACTCGACTTTGAATTCGACATAGAATTTCGAGTGCACACACCATCACGTTAATGAGACATCATTCATATAATATGGTAAGAACTAAAATCACAATAAACAATTAAAACTAGTACATATTAAAAATTTATATACTAAATTAAAAATATTGCAGATATACCAGAAAAAAAAAAAATTGTTTAAACTAAGCATTGAAAAGTTGAATAGTTTAGAAATTTAAGAAAGAAAAACACAAATTTCGAGCTAAGGTGCACAAAAAAAAAATCAAACAATACTTCTGAAAACAATAATTAGAATTTCGTACCTATCTTCTAATTTAACGTATTTTGAATTAACTTTTTAAATATTTAAAATGTTTTTTTTAGAGAAATTATTTTAAATGACAAATGCTGAAAATATTTATAGATATAACAAAATTTTACTGTTTATTTACAATAGACCGTGGTAGACTACTATTTGTGTCGCGATAGACTACAAATAGATACCGATAGTAGTCTATCGTGGTCTGTTGCGATTTATTGTAGATAGATAGTGAAATTTTGCTATATTTATAAATTTTGATTCATTTTTCTATATTTGAGAACAACTTTTTTTTTATTAAAAGTATTTTTTGAACACTTGAAACATAATTCAAACAAACACTAAATCTTACTAAAATTTTTAGGCAAGATACATTAAAAAGGCTGTAATAACTTTACTTATAGAAATTAAAATAATTTACTATAGGCAAATATTTTTGGAATTTTATAGTTTAGGTATTTATATTAATGTAGCTCTATAAACCAACCATAATGGAAGCATCATAAGAAAAAGGAGGCAAAACAGTGCTCATGAAACACGCCGGCGTGGTGGCAAGTCCCATATCAAACACCAAACATCCCGCCCTACTAACTCCGGCGAACACTGCAACACTCAAAGCACCGCCGGAAATTCTAGGGTCTCTCCCCACCGAGACTCTCACGCGCCGCCCGGTTTCCATCCCCTCGATCACCCACTCGGCGAAACTCTCCGCTATCGCCTCCACCGCCGCCGCGGTCAAATCCACCACCCTCCCCTTCTCCCCCTCGATGGCCACCCCTCTTACGTCCGACCCGTTCTGCAGCCGCCGGATCTTCCCCATCTCCTCATCCTCCTCCTCCGCTGCCAATGCTCCGCCGTGCTCCGCTGTCCTCCACGTCGACCTAACCGTTGCCGCGACCCCTCGAGGGGCGGCGCGTTTTAAAAAAGCAAAATTAATGACTTTGGAATTTAAGGGTTTGTTTGGAATCAAATTGGAAAATGATTCTCCTCTTGTTGGTATTGAAGTGCTCAATGTGGTGGATGCCATTGTTGAGCTTTGAGAAATTGAAAGAAAAGAAAGATTTCTTAAAGAAAGAAAGAAAAAAAAGAATTTATTTTTGTTTTTGTTGGGAGTGAATTGAATTAATAGATGGGGAAGATAAGAAGAGGGGGAATGAATTAGAACCCTACATTTGAATTTTTTAGAACAAATATCTATGAACAAACTTCCAAAATTTGAGTGATGGATTTTTTTTTTCTTTTGTTCTTTGTTTTATGTGTTGTTTGAAACTGATTTATGATCATGTGGGTTAGTTTGAGGAACTGATTTTTTTTTTTTTTTGGTGTATTTGTAAAATGGTGATGGGATTATTTGTACATGAGATAGTTACACATCCGTCTTGGCTAGCTCTTTTGGAGGATCTACTTCAAAAATCTAAACAAGCAAAAGAGAAATTTGAGAGGAAAGAAATGGGAAATTATGAGAAATATATACAAATAAGGCACTCGAGAAATACGAGAAAATTTCTAATACTCTAGTAATATCATACTTCCTGTATTCATACTATAAATTTGTTTCAATTAATATTTATGGTCCCCACAATGATGTAAATAGGTCATATCATATTTTAAAAAGTGTGTTGATGTGACATACAATAAATGGAGGTAGTATATATGAAGAATTTTTCATACTACCATAATATAGGAAATTTGCCCTAAGAAATACCCATTTTACATGTTATATATTGCAAAAATTCCTATGAAGAGGGAAGATTTTAATTTCTGGATATACTCCTAGTATATCTATGTATTTAGAGTCAAGTCATCCCAACTGATCTTTATAATATCTTTTTGGACTAAATAATTATGGTTTTGTTTTTTAAGTATGTATATATATATATTTAAAAAAAATCTCGTTTGGGTTATGCTATGTATAATTGTATATCTCATTTTTACTTTTGGTATATCTTAATATTTACATATAAATATCTTTGGCGACTCAATATTTTTTTTTTAAATTGTTATTGGAAAACATAGATCTCTTTTGGATTGTGTTGTGTATAATTTGCGTGTCTCATTTTTACCCTTTATATATATCTTAATATTTACTTATAAATCCTATTAAATAAAATTTTATTTATTTTGTTTCTAGATATTTTTTTTAACTTTGGCATAAATTTACTATCTCATTACCATTTTCTAATATGCTTATTTTAATTTACCATTTTCTAATATGCTCTCTTGAATTAATAATTGATATTTTTTTTATAAGTTGTTACTTAAATATATGTTTCTTTTCTGGCTAGGTTTGGTTATGTGTCGTTTGATTAACTCTTGTAATCATCCATCCATAATTGACAATTTGAGAAATGGGTTCCCATCGCATTCGATGGTGTATGTAAATTGTCCTCATTGTCGATTGCAGGTTGTAGGTGGAGGGGGAGTTTGTATACATGCTTCAACAAAGGAGGATGCAAATGAAAATGGTGAGAACTTTTCAGTTTTTGTTGGGGATTTTGGATGAAGGGTTTCATGAAGAAATTCAAAATGATGAGGTTGAGTGACAATGATAGGTGAAGAAGGGGGTTAAGTGATTTCCCTGTTAGGGATTCGAAGAAGATTGTACGCTTCATGAAGCTAAGGAAGGTAGATATTAACTTTTGTAAAGTGTTATATATTTTTCCTATGTTAAGGTTGGTTTGATAGCCTTAAGGAGCATAGCTCAATTGATATCAAGCATCTACTATCGATTTTGAAGTTAGAAGTTTGATCCCTCACCCCATGTATTGTAAAAAAAAAAAAAAAAAAGCTTGGTCTCATAGACTCCATGTACATATACTCAAGAACACTAAAACTTCTTGAATATTATTATTACATATGTATTTATCGGCATATACGTCATGAAATTGATTCTTACTAAGTCTTAAGTCTTTGAGTTTAGGCATAAGTGGATAAAATTAATAATTGTTTGTATTATTATGACCCTTGGATTTATATTTTTTACTCTCATATACTTCCCCATATCTAAGGCAGAATGTGTGTGTGAGTGTAATTTTTTATTTCGCAAATATGATGATGTAAACAAAAAGTTAAAAAATTTAAAATTTTAAAAGGTGGCACATTTAAGCCCCAATGTGAGTGTATGTGTTTTTGTGTGCTTTCGCATTAATGAAGATATACAAATGTATATATACACATATCAAACTTGGCACCTATATGGTTCGAGGGTGTCCTCAAATCATAGGCCTTGTTGGGAGTGTCAAACCAATCCCTTTTTGAGGTCTAGCCAAGTTCCAAGCGTCACTACAGTTAAGGAGCATTAGGTGTGAAAGTTGTGTTGTACCCTCTTTTTGCGATGGGTATAAGCATGCAAACTTGGCTACTTTATGATTTGAGGTTAGCCCCTAATCATGAGCTTCAATAGGGAATATTGTCCAAATCCTCATTTTATTTAGACAATTCCCTAATTTTCTTCGCCTTGCACTTGAGTAGGCTTGGCTGCCCATTTTTTGGGACGAGCTTGGACATGTGTCTTTGATTCGACCCATGGTGGTCCCAGATTTCAAAGTTTGAATTTGGTTAGTTGACTATAGGATGACCAATCCCCAATTTTTCACCAAATATTTTTCAGTCAAAAAATTGTTTGAGTCCTAATTGGGTTTTAAGTAACAAATTTCTCTTTTGTGAATAATTAAGGGTATGTCTAGAATACATTTTCAAGTGTTTAATTTAAAAAATAAATGACTTTGAAAAAAACTGGAGTGTTTGGCAATCACTCAAAAAAAATTTAAACTGTATTTTAAACCCCTTTTCTTTTTATCAAAAAAGTTCCAATAAATATTTTTTTTAAAAAAATATTTTTTCTCAAGTCAATCCAAACGAGTCCTAAATCTCCTTTTGGAGTTCTATAGCTAATTTCTTGTATCCAAATAATTCTTTATATAAACAGTTGCATTGCTTGCAAAATTCTTCATAACATGTAATGACTCCATGTATGCCTAACTTTTAAAGTAAATCCCTTAATATATTTTGATCAAGATCAAAATAATTCTACAAGGTAAATATCATTAATGATTTAAGAATTTGAATAACTCAAAACCTTGCCTAAAGTCATAAAACAAAACAAAACAAAAAATGCATAAAATATTTAATAGTGCAAATAAAAGAACTCCAATAGTTCAAAACATAAGGGCTGACAATTAAGACATGAAAACATGAAAACATGAGCGGAAGAATCTGAATGGTCCCATTGGCATAATCACAGATTCCTCTTATCATGCGCCGATGCATCCTTCCCTTCACTTGCAAAAAATAGTGTAATAAAGAGTGAGTATATAAAATACTTAGTAAATGACCATATTATCGAGGTTAGGCTATGCAATCACATATAATGAGTGCTACATGAATAGTGAGGCATGCATATATTTTAACTGATCCTGGATGAAAAATCTATCATGTCCTATCGCATATATCTAGTAGCCTGAAGGAACTCAATCGTACATAGTAGTGAACTTGTTGGCTCACGAAACTGTAACATGGTAGTGAATTCGTTGGTCCACGAAATAGTAACATGGTAGTGAACCTGTTGGTCCACAGAACTGTAACATGGTAGTGATAGGAGGGTAGATCATCACCCACTGATCTATCATGCATCATACTTTCAATGAATCATGTGCCATAAATCATGGTTTAAATATGTTCATATAATTCATCCCTTCATAACTCGTAGCAAACCATCAAGATTTCATACCATACACATATCACCATAATTCTACATGGAATTCAGAATACTCATATCTCATAACATACTTTTATAACTTAACCAATATGACAATTTTATCTTAATTGGGAGCCTGGCGCGAGGGCATTCCAATAGAGCCACTTACCTCAAGATTAGGCCCAAGTATGGTATTGAAGCAAAACAATCTTCAGCAAAACTTGAATAAAAACATATAACACAAACGCAAATTTAAATTCAACCTCTAGAGCCCGATTCCATTGATCAATTTATGCAAATAACTCCAAATAATTTACCCAAAGTATTGTGTTGTGTGCTTAATGGTTATGCTAAATGTATGCTCAGTTGTGTGCTACTTATCATGCACACATATCAAGTTTTTCTCAATATCACCCCAAGTATAAACTAATACTAAGATTTCTCAGTAAGGACCGAGGTCGAACACGGGAATTTGTAGCTAGTAAGATGAATGAAAAGTTTAACTTGCAGAAGTTTCTAAAATGGAATGAATGTTGGTGATAAATGCTAAATAATGAAGTAAAAAAAGATATACAACAAGTGAACTGGGAACCAGAGAAATGGTCTTGCAAAAAAGAAGTTTTGGTTTATCAAATGGAGAAAAGAGGATTGGAGAAAATATTTCATCAACCGGTTGAGTTCTTACTTAGGTTCATAGATCGTGCTACTAACTCGAGTAGTTCTTACCTCTCGGTAGATGTGTCACATAAATCATATGTCTATGATGCATGCTTATTTAGTTGAGCCTAAGATGTTTCCTATGTCTAGGTTTAATTCTTAGTTACAAAGATGAGATCCATAGTTACTTGCTCTTTCAAGTAGTTAACTATTTCTACTTAAATCGAGTTGTTAAGTGAATTCAAGCAATGAAGAGTAAAATATATCAATGTAAACGAACTAGAAACTAAGCTTAAACTCTTAAAGTTGATGAATGTTTTTCTCCAACCCTTCAAGTGTTTAGCTATTCATGCTTGTTTGTGAAATGAACATAAAGATGGAATGCAAGAAGTGATTCATGATGTAAGAAATATATTAATAAAAGTGATGATTTAGTTCATACAAACTGCAAAACATCCAAATACATTTAAAGATACAAAAGATAGAATGGAAAGTTAAAAAGATGAAGCTGGCAGCGACAGTGTTTTGCTCGTCGACAGAGATGGTCGCTTCTATTGTCTACTTGCGTTGGGAAAGGAGAAGCAATGAAAATTTCACTCTCTTTCGAGGATGAAGCTCACTAGATCTCCGATGATGATGGTAACGGTGCACTCAGCTGTCGCCAAGAGGGAAAGATGGAGGATGACTGCCTGATTCTCGAGCTCTTCTGTAGCACGAAAGTATCTGTAATTATCTAACCTTTTTGATCCATTGATTCAGTTGGCTTTTATAGACTTAAAATTGTACTTTCCATGATGTCACAGGTAAGGCTCTGACGTAGAGGATAAGGTTTCGGGTTTGTCAATCGTCATCTCTGACCAGATAGGTTGTCATTGTTTTGTGGATCAGAAGGTCGAAAATTCTCTTTGTCTTTAGTTGTCAAGATCACGTTTTCTGAGGTTTAAGGATTTGTTTTTTAGTGTCATGCGTCTGAGGTATGCGTTTCTCGATCTTCTTCAATGCATGGGTTGAACCTTATTTTTTTTGCAAAATGGGACGTTTAAAGAGTTAAATCGCATATTATTCTTTCTTTAGCCTATTTACATGCTTGCACGCATAAAAGGTATTTATCGTGAAATTAAGCATAAGATGATGTGTTTTTCAACATTCTTTCGCAATTATTCTAAGAAAAAAAGAAGTAATAACTTGTATTTCTACAAGTTATCATGTTACTGATTCAAATCCTCCTCCAACTTCCCAATCAACACGATCCTAAGTCACAAATCCAAATTTTTAGTGATTAAAACCCAATTTATAGTACCATTGAATCAATTTAAATGGGCTTAGAAACTTCAAACATTACCAAAAGTCATTGAAATACCTTCGAATCTATTGGACAGGGGCCCACAAACTCTCCAAGTCTTGAAACTATCATTAAAATTCATGGATAAATTACAACTGAAGCCAAAACTTAATAGGTACTAATGATTTTACAAGAAAATCCCAAAAGAAACCTCAAAACCACTTACCTATGCGCATGACAGATGCTTCCAGCGCTACTATGAGTGGCTAATGGCGACGTTGGCGAAGCTGAACAGAGAGAACTCGAGCAGTGACTTGCAAACGACAGAGGCGCATAGTTGTGGATAGATCTGAGGTGCGTAACGAAACTGATGAATAGCAGATCGTGACAGATCTAGCAATGCTAATTCGAGCTAGCAAACGACGAATCAGAATGAGACTTGCGGCTGACTTATTTTTTCCTTAATCTAAATCAACTATCTCATACCAATATAAAAACCTTATTTTTTCTTCTTAATTACTCAATCTCTTACACAATTATTTTCCAAAAGCTAACAAATTAAATCAATTATCCCTTCAACAAATCTAAATTCAAATTTCCAAAAATCTCAATCCACATATCATATTTTTCACCAAATTAATTTCAATTTATCTTATCAACTTAATCTAAATTAACTATCTTCTTAAAATTGGCTTCAAAAACCAAAAATAAATCTAATAAATTTAAGATAATTAATTTAAATTCACCTGAAACTTGAGAGGTCATATTCTTCCCTCCTTAAGAATTTTCATCCCCAAAAGTTGTAATTCTGAAAGAGCTTTGGATATTTTTTTCTCATCTCATCCTCTTGTTCCCATGTTGCTTCTTCGAATTGATAATTTTGCCATAGAACTTTTACTAGCGTTATCTCAAAATTGTGTAACGTTTTCACTTTCCTTACAAGAATTTGCTTAGGTTTCTCTTCATAACTCAAGTTCTGATTAAATGTAATGGCTCGAAGTCCACTATGTGAGATGGATCTCCCATATACTTTCTCAACATAGAGACATGAAAAACATCGTGCTACAGTAAGAGATGGTGGGAAGGCTAAACGATAAGCTACAGGGCCAATCCACTCTAAGATCTCAAACAACTCAATAAAACGTGGGCTTAGCTTCTCCTTCTTTCCAAACCTCATAACACCTTTCATAGGTGCCACTTTCAAAAACACTTTATCACCTACCTCGAATTCCAAGTCTAATCATTTGAAATGCCTCATTGTTAGTTTACACTAACTCAGGTCCCAACAATTTTCAGTTTCTAAACTAAGCTCCGATATATAGAGGATCTGCAACTCCTTCCATACAAAGCTTCAAATGACACCATGCCAATAGTAGCCTGATAACTATTATTATAAGTAAACTCCATTAGATGCAATTGGGAGTTCCAACTCCTTGCAAAATCTAATGAGCAAGCACGTAACATATTTGGTTTAAATGTTCAGTTTGACCATCAATCTACAGGTGAAAAGCTATATTGAAGTTGATGCGCAATTTTCACAAGTGCAGGGGTCAAGTTATAATATAAAATAGTTAAGTCCGAGTATCGTTCCACTAAGGACTTTGGTACGATTTAGTTACTAAGCTATTCAAGAATCGAGTCAACTTTAGTTAGGGAATTAACTTTGAGTACTTTTGTTTTGGTTTTACAAAATCAAATAAAGAAAGTAAAAGCAAGCGAAAATCAAGAGATCAAAGCGTTTTAGGGTGTTGATATCATTAAGTACTTCATTAAGTCAAGATTTAGGTTTTCATGCAAACAATATGGTTAAGTCTAGAAACAATTATCTAAATTATTTCCTCTAAAAAACAAACTTTTCTTATGCAACCTAATTGATTACTATTTTCATGAAACCAAGTTAAGAAACATAGCATTAAGAACAATCAACAACAACTTCCTTTAACAATCTAGCTATTTTCATGAAACATCGATAAATGTTCAATACTATAGATCTAATCAGACATACAACCATTCAATCATACATTTAACCTAACATTCATTGATGATCAATCAAGGAAGAATAAGGCACAATAGTATTGAAAAATATATCATTCAACACATCTATGAAAAACACTAAAACGTAAACTTAAATTCATAATTAAATCATCCACTTATATTCATAATTAAATCATCCAACACCCTAAAACTAAGAGTTTAGCCATACATAGCTCCCAAATACATATTATCATATGAGTTTTCAAGCATAAGAGTAAGAGAAAAGAAAACTTAGAAAGAAGATCTCTCGAATCGCTTTCCATCATTGAATTCCTTCGATCTCCACTCGGCCAGCACCTCAGAATCTCGAATGGCTTCCAACTCCTCTCTAATCAATTTTCTCTCTTTTAATGTTAATCTCGCACTTTGAGGCTTTGCTATTTTTTTCGACTTTTAGGGTTGCTGATCACCCCTCATTATATAGGAAAAACTTTCCAAAAGTTGCTATAAAAACTAAAAAGGAAAGGCAGCGTCTCGACGCTGGCCAATTTTATCGTAGTGTAGCATTACACTGCTGCAGCGTTGCTACGCTCCCGAGGAGCATAGCTATGTCTCGATTGTGCCAAAATTAGGTGCTCTTGGGTCTTGAGCGTAAGGGGGCAGCGTAGTTGATAACTTGTAGAAATACAAGTTATTGCTTCTCTTTTCTTAGAATAATTGTGAAAGAATGTTGAAAAACGCATCATCTAATGCTTAAATTTATGATAAATTCTTCGTATGTGTGCAAGCTTGTAAATAGGCTGAAGAAAGAATAATTTGTCATTTAACTCTTTTGAACACCCCATTTTGCAGAAAATCAAGGTTCAACGCATGCGTCGAAGACAAACGTAAAATGCATACATCAGACGCATGACATTAAAAGACAAATCCTGGAACCTCAGATAGCCTGATCTTGAAAGCTGGAGACAAAGAGGATTTTCGGCCCTCTGGTCCGCTGAACAATGACAACCTACCTGATCAGAGATGACGATTGACAAACGCAACCTGATCCTCTACGTCAGAACCTTATCCGCTGACATCACAGAAAGTACAATTTTGAGGCTATAAAAGCCAGCTGAATCAACAGATCTAGGAGTTAGCTAGTTAAAAATTAGAGATTAGATAGTTAGAGATTTAGAGTTATTTTTCATGCCAACGAAGAGTTCAGGAATCAGGCAGCCATCCTCCACTTTTCCCCTCTCGGCGACAGTCGAGTGCACCATCTCCATCATCATCGGAGACTTGCTGAGCATCAACCTCGAAAGAGAGTGAAGCTACCATCATTTCTCCTTCTCAACGCAAGCAGACAACTGAGCCACTATCCCTATCGGCAAACAGGACACTGTTGCCGCCAGCTTCATCTTTTTATCTTGTCATTCCATCTTTTGTATCGTTGAGTGTATTTGGTTGCTTGTATTGTGAATGCACTAAACCATCTCTTCCATTAATATATATATATATATATATATATATATATCTTTCTTGCATCATGAATCACTTCTTGTCTTCCATCTTCAAGTTCACTTCACAAACAAGCATGAGTAGCTAAATCACTTGAAGGGTTGGAGAGTAACATTCATCAACCTTAAGAGTTTAAGCTTAGTTTCTAGTTTGTTTACATCGATGTATTTTACTCTTCATTGCTTAAATCCACTTCACAACTTGATTTAAGTAGAAATAGTTGACTACTTGGAAGAGCAAGTAACTATGAATCTCATCTTTGTAACTGAGAACTAATCCTAGACATAGGAAACATCTTAGGCTCAACTGAACAAGCATGCATCATAGATATATGATTTATGTGACTCATCTGCCGAGAGGTATGAACCACACGAGTTTAGGAGCACGAACCATGAAACTAAGCAAGAACTCAACAGGTTGATGAAGGGTTTTCTCCAACCCTCTTTTCTCCATTTGAAAGAAAAACTAAAATCTCTTTATTTGCAAAACTACCTCACTGATTCTCAACTTCTTTGTTACATATTTCAAGTTATTTTATTTTGCACATATTTATCACAAACACTTCATTCTATTTTTATGCTTATGCAAATTAGTCATTTCATTCATATTTTCAATCACAAATCCGCGTGTTCGACCTCGGCCTCACCAAGAAATCTTGATATTAGTTTATACTTAGGCTAGTATTGGAAAAAATTTGACATTTGTGTATAATCATTCGAGCACATCTGAGCATACATTAGTATAACCATACCAAACACAACAATAGTGAAGCTTTTGTTCTACGCTATCCTATTTTTCTAGGGTTTTTGAGCTACCCTTGTACGGTTTTGACTTGGTTTGAATCCATTGCTTCCAAAAATCAATTTTCTTCATTATAACCTGAAATCCACCATCAAACACATTAAATCTACAAAAAATACTTCTAAATAAAGAGTAATAAACACACAATTAAGGTGCGTTTCAAAAGTCTAACTAAGTACCTAACGCTGACTGGAAAGACTCTTCCAAAAAGTAGATGTGAAATGAGGTTCTCTATCAGACACAATCGTGACTAGCACCCCATGTAATCTCACCACCTCTTTTATATATATATATATTTGTGCCCACTTATACAATAAATAAGTAGACTTTCCTCGAATAAAATATGTTCACTTGGTGAGTCTGTCTACTATAACCCATATCACTGTATGACCTTTTGCTGTCCTTGGAAAACCCACTATGAAGTCCATAAACACATTCTTCCACTTCCATTATAGTACAATTAGAGGCCATAACAGTCCCGTTGGCTTCTGTCTTTGAGCTTTCACCTGCTGACGTACTAAACATTTACTGACAAACCAACTACCTCTATTTTCATGTTATGCCACCAGTAAGAACACTTCAAGTCCTAACACATCTTGGTAATGCTAGGATGTATTGAGAACAGGGAACTATTGGGCTTCTATTAATAATTCGTCCTTAAGATCAATGTCTACAAGTACACATAGACGTCCTTAATAAAGGAGATCATTATCTAATGATACTGAGAACTCACTATCTTGTCCTGACTCCACCTGATAAAACTTCTCAACAAGGTAAGGATCAACATCGATAACCCTTTGTCTCATCGTGGCTGCTACAGAGGAAAAAATTGATTTGAGTACAATGACTATTGATGAGCTATTGAGATCTCTACAATCTCAAGAAGACAGGTTAAAGAGGTACAATAATCAAAGTGATGTGGAACATGCTTTCTACACAAAGTTGCAGTTGCCTAGAGATAAATCAAGCAATATGAATGGTTCCAACAACAGTACAGGTCAGGATCTTGGGAAGCATGATAACAAAGATCAGACTCAAAATGGGAGGGAAGAGAGTGATCAACCTCGTAAGTTTCATTGTTATTACTGTAAGAAACCTAGACATATTCAAAGATTTTGTAGGTGGAAGAAGCATGAATCTCATGCTAAGTTTGCATAACAAGAAGTAGATGATGAAAGTGAAAGTTTATTTCTTGCTTGTTATTCTACTACAATATCTTCTCCAAATGTTTGGTTCTTAGATAGTAGTTGTAGCAACTATATAAAAACAAATTTGGAAGCTTTTCTTAACCTAGATAAGACCATCCATAGAAACAATAAGATGAGAGATGGTGTTGTTCGTGAAATTCATGGAAAAGGTGATGTTCAGATCAGTCCAGGTAACAAAAATTGCATTAAAGATGTTCTCTATGTGCCTTTTTTGAACTCAAACCTATTAAGTGTGGGTCAACTCCTTCAAGAACGATATTGTCTTGTTTTTAAAGACATATCTTGGGTGGTATTTTCCAATTCAAGTAAGAAGAATTTGTTGTTCAAGGTGTCAATGGCCAAAAATAACTTTTTTCCTCTTCTTATTGATAAAAAGAAACATGCATTCAAGCAAATTTAGAAGATGAAAAGTGGTAGTGGCATCACAGGTACGGATACTTGAGCTTCAAAAGGTTGGGTTATTTATCTCAGCATAGCTTGGTAAGTGGACTTCCTCAAATTCATGGAGATGAGGAATTATGTGAAAGCTGTATTTTTGGGAAACAACATCTGGAGCCTTTTCCTAAAGGAGCAGCAAGACGAGCATTAGCCCCCATTGAACTTGTGCATGCAGATGTGTTTGGACCAATGCGAATTCCTTCTTTTAGCAATAACACTTATTTCATTGTGTTTATTGATGATTACAACATGTTCACATAGGTTTATTTTGCTAAATAAAAATTAAAGCATTACCCATCTTCAAGAAGTTTAAAAGTTGTGTTGAAAAGCGAAGTGGACATTCCTTTAATATCTTAAGGACAGATCGAGACGATGAATTTTTGTCATATGAATTTGATAACTTTTATGCAGATTTTGGAATTTTGAGGCAATCAATAGCAAGCTACACTCCGCAACAAAACGGTATAGCGTAGAGAAGGAACAAAAGTCTTGTGGAGATGGAAAAAAGTTTGATTAAAGCAAATAGTTTACCAAAGTCTTTCTAGACAGAAGCTATTCACACATCTACCTATATACATAATCGAAATCCAACTTTATCACTAAAGCATTGAACTCTTTTTGAAACTTGGCATGGGTGGATACCAAAGGAGACATAAACTTGATGATAATAACATCAAATGTATATTTGTCGGTTATAGCATTGAAACAAAAGGATATTGATTTTATAATCCTATGACTAATAAACTCATTATTAATCGTGATGTTGTATTTGATGAGAAGAGTGCTTGGAAATGGAATGATGAATAGGACTGTCTAAATTCTCTCCACAATAATGTTGAATGTTTTTTAAGAAAATGAAGCTAATGGTGATTGTGTGGCTCAATCACCACCTCACACTCCATTGGATGGATCTTCATCCTCGACATCTTCGTCAGGCTCTAATCATTCTATGCTCTTAGGTTCGACATCTTCAACACCTCCATGAAAGTGGCGTCCTTTGAATGATAATTATGAACAAACAAAGTGTTGTCAATTTGCTTCAGTTCTTGAGCCATGGTGTTTTGAAGATGTTGTCCAAAACAAAGATTGGTGAGCTACTGTGGATGAAGAAATGAAAGTTGATGTAGGTCCTTTTAGGGCATCGTTTAAATCCCAAAAAGGCCTATAAAAACATTTATAATACTAAACTCTATCCCTACTACTACGATGGCATAGCATAGTAGCAAGTCTAGGTTGGTTCGCAGGGAAGTGCAGAGTATGTTTTGTTAAGTTAGTTCTCTAATTATAGTGGTAAATGGGGGGTTTAGTTTGGATAGAGATTGCATAAAAGTAAAGGCAGAAAAATAAAAGCAGGAAAGTAAAACAACGGGTAAATGTAACCAAGGACAGGAAATTTCTAGTTTCGAGAGCAAGAGAAAATCCTATGCAATTTCGATCATTGATTTTGTTGATTAAACATGCATTTGATTCATGTGTGCACAACAACTTACTCAGCTCAACTAAACTCATCCGCACTCCAGACAGCCGAATTGTCGGGGTAAACCAAGCAAGCACCCTAGTTATTAATTAACTACATAACTAAACTAGATGTTCGATTAACTGGGTCTAATAACGTCCATAAAAATCTTACATCTAACCTAATAAATTCTTAATTAAACTAAATTATTATAGTTCTATTGGGTTCAATAGCATCCATATAGGATTAAACCATTTGGATTATGATTAAGGAGTTCTATTGTGTGATTAATCAATTAGAGTAGCCCAATTAATTAACCAATTTATCTTTGAACCTAGGTTAAGCATATATTCTAAGGTATATGGATAGCCTATATTCCTTAGCATACATGATTCAACCTTTACTACTTGTGGTTTTAGCAAGACGAACAAAGAAAGAACGTGCAAGCCACAAATCTTAGCTAAGACATACATTCATGGGTAAGAGCGTCAATCCATACATAAATATATATCAAAATCAAACAAGATTCAAAGAAACATAAATCTAATGCATTATACGTTCAAATAAAAGAGGTCTCACAAAGCTACATAGGTTCCTTGCTCCCAAAAACTAGAAAAACTCACTTACCTCAACAATCTATAGAGATGAAGAAGAGGGGGAGCATCCAATCCATGATTACAGAAGAAAAACGAAAAAACAATATCTAAAAACTAATATTGTAGATTGATAGAGGATGAAACAGCGAAAGAAAACTTAAAAACTAATATTGTAGATTGGTGGAGGATAAAAAAGGAAGAAAACAAGTGGTCATAGGCCCAAAATGACCACTCGGATCAAAAGTTATGAACAAAATACGAAGAGTAGTTTTTTTTTATAATCTCAGGATAACACCACGGCGCTGCCCTTGCTATGCCCTATTTTCAACATTATGTGAAGAGTGCCAAGCCACAGTGTCATGTTGGCGCCGCTGTACCAGCTCTAGGGGCTATTTTGCCATTTTCTCTCCCCTTTGAAGCATTGAAAGCCCAAAATGACTGTTAATATCTCCAAATTAACTCCAAATGGCCCTGTAACGCTTCGGAATGCATGATTTGCTCAAGAATCTACAATTATAAATATTTAAGCACATTAAATATATCATGCAAGCGAGATTAGAGGCAATAAAATAGCTCTTTTCGAGAGCTAACAAAAGCTTTAAAGAAACACGATACTTGGGAGCTTGTTGATTTACTAGAAGGAAAACAGAAGGTTGGCTTAAAATGGGTTAACAAACTCAAATTCAAATCTGATGGTCGTTCAATACAAAAACACAAAACACGGTTGGTAGCTCGAGGTTACATGCAATAAGAAGGAATTGAATTTGGAGAAACTTATGCTCCTATAACTAGATTTGACACTATTAGAACCTTTTTGGCTATTGCTGCTCGTTATAAATGGAATGTCTATCAATTTGATGTTAAATCTACATTTTTAAATGGTGCTTTGGATGAGGAAGTGTTTGTAGATCAACCAACTGGGTATGAAGTTAAAGGGCATGAATCCAAGGTGTATCGACTCAAAAAGGCTTTATATAGACTCAAGCAAGTTCCTAGAGCTTGGTATACAAGAATTGATGAACACTTCCATAAGCATGGTTTCAAAAAGGGTTCAAGTGAGCCAAACTTATATGTCAAATCGAACAAGACTAGTGAGGTACTTGTTGTTCGTCTTTATATAGATGACTTGATTTACCATCAACAACAATGTTACTTTGATAGAAGAATTCAAGAGTTTAATGATTAATGAGTTTGAGATGACTGATTTGAGCTTAATGAGTTATTTTCTAGATTTGGAAGTGCAGCAAAATGATGTTTGAATTTTTCTCTCTCAAGAAAGATACGTAAAAAAACCTTCTTGAAAAGTTGGAATGCAGGATTGTAATTGTTTTAGAACAACCTTTGAGCACCAATCAGAAATTCTGTCTAAAAGATGGGGAAGAGAAAATTGATAGTCATCTTTATCGAAGTTTGATTGGTAGCTTGCTAAATCTCACAAATTGCAAACCAAATATCATGCAAGCGACTAGTTTGCTGTCTTGATTCATGCAAAAACCAAGTAGAATTCATTTTTGGGTTGCAAGAAGAATACTTAGATATTTAAAGGGAACAATTTCTCATGGGCTCTGGTATTCTAGTACTAACAAGCTTGAGTTGTGTGGCTATTGTGAATAGTGATTGGGCAAGTTCACTTGAAGATCAAAAAAGTACATCCAGCTATGTCTTTATGCTCAGCTGTCATTTGTTGGAGTTCAAAGAAACAACCATCAAGCCTTATCAATATCAGAAACTGAATACATGGCTGCTTCTTTAGCAACTCGCCAAGCAATATGGTTATGGCGAATACTAAACGACATGCAACAGACACAAGAAGAATGCACGACCATTTTTTGTGATAATCAAGCAACAATTGCTATGACAAAGAATCTGGTGTTCCACTGTCGCTCGAGACATATTAAGACTTGACATCACTTTATAAGGGAATTAGTGGCAGAAGGAAGTATAAAGGTTGCTTATTGTAACACTAATGAGCAAATGGCAGATTTATTCACGAAGACTCTGCCTTTAACTAAATTTGAATACTTCATAAATATGTTAGGTGTTGTAAATTTCAACATTATGGGAAAGTGTTAGAAATAATGCTGGAATTAAGTTGAGTTTATTAGTTTTCAATCAGTTTGTTATTATTTTCCTAGTCTTAAGTTTAGTTTAGTTGTGCCTTCTATTTTGTAGGGAGGTGGGTTAGGTAGTTTTCATTATGGCTTGATTTTAGGATTTGTTGTTGAGTTCTTTGTATTTAAATGCAGTTTAGTAGTCCAATAAAAGTAGTTCTCTGGTTAGTATTTTGTGCTCATAAATTTTTACCTCTCTGTCTTGTACAAAGAGAAGATTGTGAATTTTAGAATTCCTTTTTCATTTTGATGAAATGTACTTCAAATTCATTGCGCTTCCATTGAAGTTCATCAAAATGGATGTAGAGTCAATATTGGAGTTGGGTGCAATTTTTTCCCTTTGACGACTGAAAGCAAGCTAAGCTTGCAACCACATATTTCTTTTGTTCTTATACGCCTTTTCATATGTTAATACTTTTCTCTGGAAATTGATGTTTCAACATTGTTGCCATGGACAAGTTTCTTGCTTTCTTTTTCTTTGTTTTCTTGTTTTCTCTCTCATGGGTTGGAGAGAGAAAGAATAAGAATTTAGTTTGAATGAGTAGTGAGTAGTTCTGTATTTTCTTGATGATGAATACAATCCACCCTTACTATTATATAGGCAGGGAGAGAGGAAAACAACACAATCCACCCTTATCATACTATTATATAGGCAGGGAGAGAGGAAAACAACACAATCCACCCTTATCATTATATAGGCAGGGAGAGAGGAAAACAACACAAACAGACATAATTAATAATACCTAACCACAAGATTTAACGAGAATCGGGCTAGAAATCCCAACAACTATCCCTACTAAGATGGAGGAAATATAGAAGAGTACAAACAGTAAAGGGCAGAAGATTAGACTTTAATAGCCCCCCTCAAATGAGCTGGAGAAGAGAATATCGAATGATGAGTTTTTCACGGATACATTGATGATGAGTAGGTGGCAACGATTTTGTAAGACAATCAATGATTTGTTCATGAGAGGCAATGTGATGGATGTCCAGATGATGAGTAGAACTTGGTTCTGAATGAAATGAGCATTGATTTCGATATGTTTGGTGCGGGTATGGAAAACCGAATTGTAAGCCAACGCTGTGGCACTAATATTATCACAACAACATGAGAGAGCGCCCGATATTCAGATTCAGTGCAAGAGCGAGCAACAACAACCTATTTTTTAGATGACCAAGAGATCAAATTGGGACCAAGGAAGACACAATAGCCACCAACTGATTTGCAGTCGTCAGGGGAGGCAACCCAGTTCGCATCTGAGTAACCAGTGAGAGCCATGAGAGCGGAAGGTTGAATGAATAGGCAAAGAGAATGTATCCCCTGAAGATAACGGAGAATGTGTTTCAGAGCCTGCCAATGATTGACCGTGGGAGCCTGATTAAACTAACTAAGCTTGTTTACCATGAAGGAAATGTCTGAACGGGTATGAAGCAGATATTGGAGAGACCTGAGGGTGTTGGGATACAAATAAGGATTAGTGAAAGGAGGGTTGTCATCAAGATAGAGTTGTTTGCCTGACACCATCAAGACCAGGCTGTTGGAGATAATCTTTGGCAACCAAACGATCTTTATACCATTGAACCTGTCGATCAGCATCTCATTTAATTTATAGATCCATTTAGTGCCAGCAAGGTTGTAAGAAGGAGAAGGAAGGACCAATGTCCAAGTATTGTTACATTTGAGGGTAGAGAATTCATCATCCATGGCCGATTGCCAAGCCGAAAATGCGACTTCTTCATGGAAAGAGGAGGGCTCGAGGGAGGTCTAATCAATGGCGAAAGAAAGAGCAGTAAGGCCACTGAAGGGAAGTTTGGGTTTGTATATGCCTCCTTTGGCCCTAGTGACCATGGTGTGGGAGTTGCTTGGAGAGGGAGGTGGAGGAGGTGTAGGTCCGGGAGCATTAGTGGGACAGGGTGATGGAATTGCGAAGGAGTCAAAAGATAAGTGTAAAGGGGTAGGTGATGAGGGATAAGGTAAGACTATGGGAGTGTGTGGGGGGATGATATAGGAGTAGATGGGGATATATGTTAGGAAGGTAGCGGATGAGATGAGTTGGTGTTTGAAGGGGACGATTATGAAGTGTTGGAGACAGGTGAAGATGGTTGCATTGGTAGCCACGAGAGGATAGTGGTAGAGGACGATGGAAGAGATTCAACAGTATCAATGAATAACTCAGGGTAAGGAAACTCAGTTTTATTAAAAAACACATGCCGAGACACAAAGATTCGTCGATCCTTGTTCAAACAATGATAACCTTTGTGATATATATTATAGCCAAGAAAGACACTTTTCAATGTGGAAATCAAATTTCTGTTGTTGGTACGGTTGAAGACATGGATAGTAGGCTGCTCCAAACGCATGAAGGCTTTTGTAATCCGGATGTTGAGCATTAAGAACGAAATAGGGTGAAACATTATTGATGGTGGAAGAAGGTATCATGTTGATAAGATACACAGCGGTATGGAAGGCTTCCCACCAACATTGTAATGGCAGGTGAGCCTAAGCAAGAAGGGTTAAGCCCATTTCAACCACATGATGATGCTTCCTTTCAATTCGACCGATTTGAACAGAAGTGTAAGGACAAGACAATTGAATTTTAATACCATGAGCTTTACCATATTGTAAGAAAGGCTTGAATTCACCCCATTATCACACCGCATAGTTTTCATATGAAGACCATATTGTTATTCAACTTGTACTTTGAACTGTTGGAAGGTTGCAAAGGCCTCACTTTTAGACTTTAGAGGATAATTCTATGTATATCTAGTGTGACCATCAAGAAAAGCAATGTAGTAAATCTACCCATTAGTTGATTTAATTGGATCAGGTCCCCACAAGTCTAACAATTTTTTAGCTCTTGAATCAAATAAAGTGAAGGAAAACTTGTGAGATTTTCCAAATTTACAAACCTTACAAAATGATAACTTATCATACTTTTAATAGAAGCATTACACTTGTTCAAGATTTGATTCACTATTCTAGGAGACGAATGACCCAATCTTTGATGCCAAACATCCAATGTACAAGTCAACAAAAACAAAACATAACTAACAGAAGAAATCAAATCTTCTTGGCCATGGTTGCTTGAAGTTTGCACAGTAGAGGTTATACCATGTAGACTTAGTCTTGAGCTTCTTTATTCTTGAGGTTGAGGCTTCATTCACTTTCAGTAACCGATAGAGACCATGTTCACACCGTCCTACTAGGCACACTTCCTTGGACTTCCTTTCTTTTACATAAAAAACAGATCATGAAACTCAACTGTCACTACATTATCTTGTGTTAGTTGGGAGATTCTAAGTTCTTTTTCATTAAAGGAACTACCAGAACATCTTTAAGAAATAATGAACCATTCATAGTTTGGACACAAGTAGAACCAACAGCAGTAATAGGTACCTTAGTACCATCTTCAACTAAAATATTTTTCACAGGAAAATGTGTACCTTTCAGTGAGAGTTGCCCAGTTCAGAGGTAACGTGGTTACTTGCTCTGCTGTCAAGGTACCATGATGGATCTTGCAGAGTCTCAGGGAATGTCATGAGGGCTGAAGGAGTTTCAGTTTCTGACTTTGTTAGCTAATAAGGAGAGTTGTTGTTGGTTGAGGAAGGAGCTTGTCTGTCATACCTATTCCAACACAACAGTAGTATGACCTATCTTCCCATAGACTTGGCAGATGGGTCAGTTGTTTTGAGGATAGGGAGAAAACCTCTCATTCCCACAACCTCGTGCTCCTCTGTTTGAGGGATAATCTCCCCTGTTGTTGTGACAGGTACTTGAGGCTCCTTGACTGGTGGGTGTTTGTTGAGCTTTGGTTTTAACCAGATTTGTAGACACCTGATGCGCTGTGATAGTGCTTTTGATCTTTTCAAGTTGCTCGAATTGTTGTTCAGAAGCAATGACCTCTAGTTGTATTTGACTCCTAGTTAGATCTCATCACACAGACAACAACATTATACTCCTTATCAAGACATGCTGTCATGTGAGAAACAAAACTCCTCATATCCATTGGTGACCTGACAATAGTAAGATTATCAAAGTACATTTTCATTGTATCCAAGTGTTTGTCTATTTTCATCGTGTCCTTCCTTGTCTACTGTAGCATTAATCGATTGAAGTCCTCTTGTGTTCGCAATTGAACACCATAGTACTCTTGGATTGCATCCCAAAGAGGCTTCGCTTCATTATACCCCATGACTTGAATAGCCACTTTCGATGTCATGGAGTTGTAGAGCGACCCAACGAGTAGTTAGTCTGTTATGATCCAGATGTCATACTTTGGATTTGGCATCAACAACCTTTCAGGCTCTTCATCAGACGGTAGGAGAATGATGGACATCTCATGAGCTGGAGTCTTTCTAGAGAAATGCCCTTTAAGCTTAAAGCTCTTTAGGATAGGTATCATGATGCTTTCCCATAAAAGGAAGTTGTTCCAGTCAAGCTTCGTTGTAACAACCTGATTTAGAAGATTAACGAAAGACGGAGTGCCAACAGGAGACAAACCATATCTGACCTGATAAGTGTTGTTTTGGGTGGTTAGCACCGACTGGTTTCTCCTTTGGTCTCTAGTGATAAAGGATGTTTTTGTGGGACAGCGATTTAGGGTTTGTTTGAGGCGTCAGCCATATCGAGCTCTGATACTAGAATAAGAACTGAGTTTGAATGAGTAGTGAGTAGTTCTATATTTCCTTGATGATGAATAAAATCCTCCCTTACCATTATATAGGCAGGGAGAGAGGAAAATAACACAAACAAGAAAACCAGAAAATACAGGAGAATTAGGTGGGAGAAATCCCAACCACTATCCCTGCTAAGATGGAGAAAATACAGGAGAGTACAAACAGTAAAGGACAGAAAGATTAGACTTGACAAGAAAACCATTTGGTGTCAAACCCATAGCGCCATGGTGAGCTATGGACGGTGACAAGACGGTGACAATGAACATCGACAAGCGTTGGAGGGGAAAGAGGAAAAAATCGAAAGAAATTGAAAGAGGAAAAATAGAGAAAGAACCATACCCATGGAGAAGAAAAAAGGGAATCAGATCAGATTAGGATCAGATTAGAGGAAAGGGAAAGTAAGTGAAAGATTAAAAAAATTGACTTTTTAACCTAATTGTCTTGACTTTGTAATTATCTATCCTATTTAATTTTTGTAATTATTTTTTTGCTAACTCAACTACTATTTTTAAGTTTTGTTAAAAATATAGGGACTAAAATTAGACAATTGAAAGTATAGGAACTTAAATGAAACAATCATCAAAGTACAAGGACTAAAATGATATTTTAACCAAAATTATATTCATACCAATTGAGAAACGGATTAGGATTCCATGCAAGTTTCAAGTAGGTGTCTATTTGGTTTTAAGGTTTTATATCGTTAAGTCAACTAAGGGTCAAATGAGTCTAGGGACCATTTAGAATCATTATTCAAACTTTGGGTCTAAAAGTGTCCATTATAAAAACTAAATAGACATCTACTTGAAAATCTTAAGAACCAAAAGTGTATTTTTTCCTTTATTTTATTTCAATTATATTTGATATTTAAGTTCAACAATTACTTGAACCATTAGATAGTAATATGTTTTTTTTTTTTTTTCCGGAGGATATAGAGAGTAATATGCTGAAAACTATATTTAATTAGCTATACTCGACCCTCAGGTTGACTCATTATATTAGATGTATCTTTTAAACTCCAAATTGTCCTATTGAACTATATTATTGAAATTTGTCAAATAAAAAATACAATTAGTGTCACCTCTACTTTCCATCCTCAAATATTTTATGATTATTTTCTCCCTGACAATGAAACTCACAAATTACTAGTTTGTGGAGAGAAGCAATTGTAAAATAAAAACACTAACAAGCAACAACTCTAAGAGAGAATAACAGAATATTCAGTAGATTCAAGAACAAAAGAAAAAGATAAGGAAGAAGATGAGAAAGTAGATGTACAAGGATTTATAGTGGTTCAATCCCAATGAGGAATCTACATCCACTGTTGAAAGGTCATTATCATCTTCATTATCTCAGTAGTAGCAAAATACAGATTAATACAAGAACACTCTTATGTAATATCTTCTTCAGAACACAAGAAAGACTTAGAACGAATTCACTCCAAAAAAAAAACTCTCAATGAAAATCACTCAAGCCCATAAGAGAAAGAATAATACAACCAGTGCCCTTATTCACAGACTCTCTTACTCTCAGTGAAGAAGAAGAAGAATTTCTCTAGCAGAATAAAACCGATTACTCCCTCTGCACCATAACAAACTCTAACGTCACTACCAATCACCTCAACAGCTTGCACATGTGAAATTTTGCAGCTTCAGTGTTGGATCCAGCCCACTGAAAGAAACCCAACAATCTACCTCGAAAAAGAGTAGACTCGAGCTAATAAATGTCTTTGAGTTTTCAAATATAAAGGCCCAAAGAAACTGATACAGTTAAAAGTCACAACAAAAAATTTATTAGGCTGGCAACAAGAAATCGAACAACAATCTTGTCCATAGCACAAAAATTAGTGGAAAAATATAACAAAGAAATAAAAAATGAATAACCACCCTCAACAAAAGCATTCAAATAAACCAATAATCTTGAGGGTCAAAAACAAGAATCGTTCCAAGTACTCAAACAACACCATTTCACAATATACCAACAAAATGACAATCTACATTTAGAGTTTTTTAGTCAATTTAAGGTACAACTTGGTGCAAATAGTAAATTTAGGGGTGAAAAGGGATATTTTTTCTAAAAAAATTATTCAATAATTATTGATTTACATGCCCACAATAATTGCCCTAAATATTAATTTGTTAGAATCATAATTATATGAAGTCAACGTGTAGTATGTGAGATATGCTATCTACAATTTTTCTTTTTAAGAATTTTTTAATATTCACAAAAAGGAATTAGGATTCCATCCTCTAATCTTGGAGATTACTCATATTTATTTTATTTCAATTATATTTGATGTTTGAGTTCAATAATTAGTCTAGTTCAACAATTTATCTGATAGTAATTATATGCTTAATCTTGATCTCATTATATTAGATATAGCTTCAAACAACTCCAAATGGTTATATATTGAACTATAATATGGTCATTTGCCAAAAAAAAAAAAAAAAAAAACGATTAATGTCATCTCTACTTTCCATCCCAAAAATTTTATGATCAGAGAATCAATCTTGTCCAAATCACAAAAATTAGTGCAAAAATATAACAAAGAAAAAAATGAACAACCACCTCAACCAAAGCATTCAAATAAACCAAGAACCTTGAGAGTAAAAAATAAGAATAGTACTAAGTACTCAAACAATAGTACAATACCATTTCACAATATCATACCAACAAAATGACAATCTACATTTACAAGCAAATTAAATGGTTAAATTCTGGAGTTGGTGTTGATGAGAAAACAGAGAAGAAGCAGAACGATGGCGAGACGAAGAACGGCAACGAAGAACCAATCACAAAAGCAAAAGCAAAGGCAGGAGCAAAGTTTGTTCAGGCTAAAGAGTAGGTTCTTAGGCCTTTGAAAATAGAAACATTGAACAACTGAAGCTGGATCATGATTTCACCACATTCAACATTCCGCAATCTGAGAGTCATGTCTTGGATAATCTTACCATCGTTCCAAACACAAGGGCTCTCATCTGCAAGGCTGTTTGATCTGCTTGGTTGAACCCTTTTCACCACACAACCATTTGGAAGATTCTCTAATCCCATATTCAAACACTCTATGTATGGTTTTATGTCGATCTCTGCATCCCCCATTCCATCGTCCTTTGTGAATCTATCTTTGTCGAACACTGCCTGAGATACACAGTTCATAGAATTACTTTTATTGAATGATGGATGTTTCATTCATCTCAAGTTTCAAATATTATTGTTCAATTTTGACTTACTAATTTGATTGGCGTGTTGATATCTGTGATCGAAAGTGTGAATTCCTCGTTCCATTCTGGATTGCAGTTTTTTTTCACCACACGAGATTTGAATTTCTGCACAAAAGGTTTGCATCCGAGAAGAGTCAGACCAAGAGATCAACAAATCCGAGATCTTCCAATGGAGAAATTTCAGTCAGAATTTGAATCGTTTCCGTTTGCATAGTTTCGAACGGAAAAACCTAAAAACGGAAGAGTTTGACCAATATTTGCAAGAAGTTGGAATTCGAGCCGTTTGCATAAAGTTAGGAGAGGGGAAATCCGGATAGAGAACTTAGAAACGGAAAAATTCAACAAATATTTGCAAGGAAGTTGTAGAGAAACTTGAATCAGAAATCCAAACAGAAAAAACCAAAAACGCAGAAACTAGACTAATATTTCGAACGAAGATCTGATAAAGGAAATTGCAATCCAAAATCCAAAGTCCAAACAGAGAAACTTAAGAACGGGAAAATTCAACTAATATTTCGAAGGAGGAAGATCGCGATCCGAATTCGAACAGTTCAGCGAGTTTCGACATGAAATCCGAACAGAAAACCTAAAATCGGAAAAGTTTGACAAGATAATTCGAAGGAAATTCAGAGAAAAGATCGCAATCCAAATCCGAACCGTTTCACACATGAACACATAAACAATTTCTGAGTAAATCGTAAGCAACGAAGGGAAAAAGAAACCTGGTTGGCGCAGGAGATGACGACGTAGGGATCGCTGCTACGAGTTGGAGCATCGCGAATGGCGAGATTGTGGCCTCGAAGCAGGCGAATTCGAAGGAGTCCAGCCCGATTGTTCATTTCAAAGTCTTCGCATAATCTTGAATTTGATCATTGAAGTTATGGAGATGAGAATTATATAAGAACAAGGAATCGACGAGGAAGAAGAAGAAAGAAGATTGACCCATTTTTGTTGGATTATAAAATTGCAAGTAATATTCCCGTCTATTGACATATTCAGCATTCATTTCCTTTGACAAATTCACTTACGCGTAACGAAGGATGAACATATGGTTGAAGTGTTGATATGGATATCTTTTATAAATGCTATAATATAAAATAAAAAATGTCCTCTAAAAATACTAATAATAATATCTATAACTTAGTTTGAGAGTAAAAACAACTTAATTATTAATCTAAATTAATCTTAAGTGGTAGACAACGATAGATTCTATCGTTAATAGATAATGAATTTTTCTATACTTGTAAATAGTTTGATATTTTTTTTGTCTATAGTAATTTTCCTTAACTTTATAACACTTATAAAAATAGAAATATTAAAACCTATAACATGACTCTAAGGACATTAATTAAATATAACATTTATATTTATTAAGTAATGTCATACTCAATGCAATTCCATTTTCATCATATAATATAACATTTATATTATGAACACCTTATAGCATTTTCAGGGCCTTCGAGTCTATCATTTATGTATGATTTCTACCGTCTCTTCTTTCTAATGGGTTTCAAATATAAAAATCATTTTTTGATGGGAGAAATGCATTGGAGTACCGACGTGTATCATGCACCCGACTTTACATATAGTAATGTTCATCTCTTACCAAAAACAAGTCATTTATGGATATTATCAAGAGGTTCGTGCATTCATGAATTAGGATATGTTTCATGCTGTAAAATCAGACTCCCAAATTTTTTAAATTCTGTTGTCAGTTAGCCTTTTTTTTTTTTTTTTTATAAAAAAGGTATTATGAATTAAGTAGTTTAATTACAATGAAATTTGCAAATTAGCAAGCATAAACTGAATTGATGACATAGTGAATACACCATATTTAAATCAAATAGCACAATAAATTAAAAGATGCTATGTAGAAGACATAATGTAGTAATCAAATAAAATTGAATAAATTAAGTAAGAAAGATGAAATAGGTAAAATATTAAATAAAAAAGTTAAGAATTTAAACCAATAAACAAAATAATAAATGAAGAATATAATAAAATAAAAGATAAAAAAAATTATGTGGGATGAACGAGTGAGGAAAAAATCAAGAATAATAATAGATCTAATTAAAACATACACAGATAACTATAGATGAAAGATCACATAATAATAAATAAATGAACAACAAATAAATGAAGAAATAAAAACAATATCACTAGCAAAAAAAAAAAAACCTTAATACTTTTATTCTTTTTTTTTTTTTAAAGAAAAAGATAAAAGAAATTAGAATCAATAGCACTAAGTTTCCTTGTTGTTTGAGGTGCGAATCTTCGGGACCAATGCTCTACCAAATTCACCCCAACTAAATAAGAGTTTTTTCTTTTGTGTTGGATTCTTGACTTGGTAGATGATATTTTGTATGAAAGAACTCTCTGGCTCTCTATGTGAAACTCTCTAAAGTTTTTTCTTTTTTGAGAAAAGTAATGAGTGTGGTGGCTCTCTTTAGGGTTTCTTGGTGTAAAGAAAAATGTCCACCAAATGGCCAATGATCATTCAATTTATAGGAACATTCAAACCCTCTAATTTAGGAAAAAATCAATTAAATCAAATTTAAAATGAAAATAAATAATAAAATTGATGGAAGATTATTTAATTGATTAGAAAAAAATATTTTGAGATAATTAACTCCTTCCAAATTTGATTAGATATAAGTTTTCCTTAAAAAATTATTTGAATATTCAAAATTTTATCCTCCCTCCAAAATAAATATTTTATTTTATTTTAATTAATGAAAACATCAAAAAAAGATTTAAAAAAATTATTTATCTTTTGTTTGTTTTATCTTTGAAAACTAGCAGTAAATTTGAAATTAACTCTAATAACTAACAAAGTTAAACCAGACAAAAAGGGTGGCTACAACATGCCCCCTTCATACATCCTTGTAAAATTAGAAGGTGTAAAATATTTCAAACATACTTGTTGAATGAGAAATTTTGGCCAACCAAATTTTGTCACGTCATCACAATGAAAGCCCGATCCCAATGTGAAAATTATAAATTGGATCGGGCCGAGTAATTAAAATCACTCGGGTCCAAAGTCCAATACAATTCAAGCCCATTGTAAAATTTTAGGCCAAAGAAGATATTGGGCCCAAGCCCAAGCCCACCTAAAACTCATGAAAATCCTCAAATAGAGTCATTCTTCTTCATTTGAAAAGGTTGGAAGCATTTGGCAACGAATTGCTGAAAACTTGAAGATGGAAGCTCTGAAGATTTCAAGACTCTGAAGCTCTGGTCAACCTCAAGATTACAACCTTCTGAAGATTGAAGACTTCGAAGATTAAAATTTCCTTGAATTCCAGAAGATTGGAGCTTTCTGAAGATTGAAGACTTGGAAGATTAAAACTCACTTGAATTCCAAAAGATTGAAGCTCCAATCGATCTCAAGTTTACAACTTCCTGAAGATGGAAAGAACTGAATGTTGATGCTCCAAAGCTCCCAAGATCAACTTCTACTCTCCTGAAGATTTAAAGCCTAAAGCTCAAAGGATTTCCAGAAGATCAGAAAACTCTCTAAAGCTCTTAAAGTCATAAACAAGCTAGAAGCCGATTCAAGCTGATCAACAAGCTAGAGGCTGACCCAAACTAATGAACAAGTCGGAAGCCGATCCAAGCTGATCAACAAGCTAGAGGCAGATCCAAGCTAATCAACAAGCCAAAGGCCGATCCAAAACAATCATCTAAGAAGATCAACAAGCCCAAACGCCGATCATCCAAGAAGATCGACAAGCCCAAAGGCCGATCATCCAAGAAGATAATTAAGTCCAAAGGCCGATCATCTAAGAAGATCAACAAGCCCATAGGCAAATCATCTAAGTAGATCAACAAGCCTAAGAATCAAATTTTACTTTTGGAGAGAAAGAATCAAACGATTATGTATTAGAGATTATACTCACTATACTATACTTAAATCAATTCAAATACAAAGTTCAAATTCCATGAATCAAATTTCTTCGAAAATCTACTTCCACTCAAACTTCAGCTTTCAAAAGACTAAGTATCTCCACGTCAAAGAAAAATCAGGCTCTGACATTTGCTTTCGATCGTCTCAAAGTGGCAAATGATCAACATGAAAGAAAGATGAAAACTCTGAAGGCAAAATCATTTTGTGAAGCAAACAATGATGAGAAAATTCATAGTCTTGTCCCTTCACACATGAAAAAGAAGTTATCTGTTATCATAAGTACAGAAAGTTCCTTGACGGTGAAGCCAAAACTCATCATATTGACCAATCCTACAAATAAAGAGGATCAAGGTCATGATGAAAATTAACGCTTCTGAATTATAAATGTAACAACTCCTTAACGTAAGAGTATAAATTGCATGTTGCTCCTACCCCGCATGAGCTTAAAAGGTGAACGACCCAAAAATAATTGAACTATGTTATGACTTGATCCCTTCCTTCAAGGGTACATAGGCAACTAAAAGAAATTTAAGTGTAGTCAATTAAATATTATCACAAAAGTTGGGGTGTCACAATCACCTAAATGTGACACTACAAAATTGATATCGTTTATCCTCATTAAATAATGAAACCCCAAATTGCAGATGTTCATCTCTATTGGGGGGCAACACAACACATTGGGGGCAAAGCGACGAATTCAAGATGTTCATCATCAATAAGCAGGTGATACAATAAATTGAAGACGTGCGCTACTTTGCATGAGACTATGCAAGTTGGATGCATACATAAAGTTCTTCCTTGAAAAAAAATTTAATATTTTCTTCATTTTATTAAATAAAGAAGCTTCAAGTATGGGGTCATTTGCTTCAAGTTCAAGGCATCGATCGCCTAAAGTTCGACGATTCATCTTCAAGTATGGAAGTTCCTCAAAATCAGGTTCAGAAGTTTCGCTCATGCTTCCTCAAAATTAAGTTCACCTTTAAGTTCAAGGCTTTGGTCACCTGTAGTGGCATTTCATTTTCAATGTCTAGTTTGGTTGACTTCGCGTGCTCAATAACGGAGGCGTTGACAATGATGTCACTTCGACGATAATGCAGCTTCAAAATCATGCATCTTCATTTCTAAGTTTGGAGGCTCTTATTCATCTCTCAAAGTCTCTAGTGCAGCTGGCTTCACTTCATTTCTCAAAGTCTAGTTGGCTCCGCCTCATCTTTGAAGTCTCTGATGTGGCTCGCTCACTTTATCTTCAAAGCTCGATGGCGCATCCGCCTCATCTCTAAATCTCGATGGCGCATCTGCCTCATCTTCAATTCTCGTTGGCGTATCTGCCTCATCTTCAAAGCTCGATGGCACATCCGACTCATCTTCAAAGGTCAATGGTGCTGGGATTAAAACCCAAAACGCAGCGAAAACGTATCAGAACCGTATCTCAAAATTAATTTTAATAATTTTGAAATACTTTTACATTGGCAAAAAAAGACTTAAATTAATCTAGGTTAAGCAAAAAATTAGAGAATAAAAACTCTTACGTGTTGTGTCACCACCACTTGGAGACCTTCCTATTCTCTGAATCTTGAGGGAAGGTTTGTGGAACCTTTTTGGCACAGGAAAAAAAATACAGAACTCTTCTCGATTTTTTTTTTTTTTTTAGAGAACGCTGAGAATTTTGTTTTTTATTGAGAGAATGGTTCACACCAAACAAAATTCTGTTTTTGCACTATATAAAGAAGCGAGAGAAAAATGGGAAACGTGGGTGTTATCCCACGTCTTAAGTAACTCCCCTACGTGGGAGTTACAACAAACTTAATTAATTAAAATTAAATTAATTAACTAAATCAATAATTAATTAAATTAATAATTAATTAATAATTAATAATTAATTAAATCTAATCTAATTAATCAATTCATTTAAATCATATTTAAATGAACATCTCTCACATAACCTATAGTTTTAATTCAATTAATTTAATTAAATCAAATTTAATTAAATTAGATTAAATTAAATAACTAATTAATTCTCCAATTAATTAATTACCAAATTAAATATCAAATATTTAATTTTAACCTGCATTTGAATCAAATTCAAATACATTTCTCTCATAACCTATAGTTTTAATGTACATCTAATGCGCATTAATTTTAACCTATAGTTTTAATAAAATAATATTTGAACAATTTCAAATATTTAATTCTCTTACAAATTAACTTTGAATCATATCCAAAATTATATTTATACTATAAAGTTTAATTTGTAAAATAAACTTTATATTATAATGTATCATTATACATTATACTTTTCCCTTAGAAAATTTGAACTATTCAAATTTCAACCAATAATAACCTCAATATTCTTTACGAGCTAGGAAGGGGACCTAATGGACCTACAGATCAGAAGCTCCAACGATATGAGATTAACGGGCTAAACTCATTAACCACATTAATCAATATTCGTTAACTGTGGGTACACTCCACTAAAGACCCACAGTTGCACTATTCTCACTGTAGATATATTTCTGTGTCCACGGATATAGACCAATGACAGCAAGTTAGTCCTTCACAAGTGTTCGTAACACCAGCTGGGTCAAATTACCGTTATACCCCTGGGTTACTTCTAAATCCTTAAGTACCAGTGCTCCTCTAATGAACAACCTGTTTATGGTCCAACCATCAAACAGAAACCCCTCTCGGGCCAGTGAGAGGGTAGGGCCCTATGTTCAAGTCCCGGAGACACCACTTAAGGGAACACTTATCTACTTACCCTACAGTCGAGAAGGAGTGAAATCCATCTTGTATAATTATGTTCCCAGCTCCCCACTCAGTCTTGTCCCCAAAATGGTAGGCATATCGAGTCGACAAACGGGCCACTCTCACCCATACAAATCAAAGGACAATCCCTCGTGAACAGGAGTTCACAATATACTCAAGATTAAGACTAAGTTGCCTAGGTCAACCTATTGAAATAGAAACCTAACCAGTCAACGGAGTTACATCTAGTGATTACTATTTCGTGGTCCAGTCTTATGCAAACTCATTGCATAGGATACCCCCACTCGCATGTCTCTTACATGAACGCGTTGGATCATTGCGTTTGTATCAAATACAAAGTGGGTCGTATCCATAGTGTTACCAGGATAAGGTACCCAACCCTATCTTTATACTATAGGCCCTTTAGGTTGTAACTTGAACATTGATCTCTATATGTCTCTACATATTGTTCAAGACTCATAAAACAACCTAGGATGTTAGTTTATTGGATTTTAGGGTTATTAAAACAAGATAAAATAATCAATAACATTTATTGAATAATAATGAATAATCATTTATTAATGACGGTCAAAATACAACATTTACTATCTACGAGTTTTAGGGCATCAAACCCAACACTAAAAACCATAAAAAATTATTCTTTTACAACCTAAAGGCAAGACTTTAAATAGTCTCTCAATAAAACTCTAATGGCTTATCATAATTCATAGTAAAATATCTAAAATAACCCTACTAAAAATGTCATTAACAAGGATAAATTTAGAAATTATTAAATTACATCAAAATTATTAAATAATAATTTGCTGCCTTGGGCGGTTCATATCATTCTCTCCTCCTTTTGAAGGATTCGTCCTCGAATCCAAATCAAAGCTTTGTAAAGCAGTTTTGAAGTCATGGGAAGAAAATGATTTCAATTTCCTAGCACCTCTCTTGGACGATCTCCCATTGTAAAGCAACCTTGTAGACATGAGATGTCAAAGGTTGGCACTCTCTTGGATTTCATCTATATTGGAAAGAATATTGGTCCTTCCAATCTTCATTCAATTTATGACAATCAAAAGAATTAGGGCCATTCTTTGAGCTTTGTTTCAAAGTCAATGCTTTAACTTCCTGCAAAAACTCAAAAGAGAAACTAGGCAAACTTGGTTGAAGCTCACCTGTTAGAAAGCAAACTCTTTTGTTTAAAAAGTCTTGAATGCTTTGTTTTGTAAACAAGAACCATGTAATCTCACAAATTTTCAAACTTGTATTCTTGGCTTTTCTCTCATTTTTATCTATAGACCGAGTATTTTTCACATGCTTTTCTCCATCATATATTTCTATTATTTTTGTCTCGGTTTCATGCCTTTTGTTTTCCAACTCACATACATCAAATTTTTTTTCTCTAGGAAGCAATGACACAATAGTAGGATCAATTGTTACTTTGGGCTCTAATGAACTAGTAATATTAACACAAAGTATTCTAGTTTCAAGTTTACTACCATCTACTTCCTCTACCCCACTATTAACACATATTTCTCCATAAATAAATGGTTCAACAACAGTAGTAAGATTACAACCATGTAATTCCTTGCTATCTAATGATCTACAAGGCGAAACATTATTATCATGTGTAGGTGCAACATAAGAAAGCTTTTCTTTACTACTATCCACCTTCTCAAAATGCTCATATATGGTAGGTACATTATTTTTTTTCCACTAATGGGTTGATATTGAAACTAGACTTAGATTTAGTGTACTTTAATGATCTTCTTTGGAGTTGTTATTCTATTTTGATGGCAACATGCAACATTTCTTCCAAATCTGCACAAGGTCAAATTTCTTCTCGATTAGCAAGCATATCAACGATCTCCTCATTAACTCCTTTGTAGAATCGATCTATGACAATTTCTTCATCTTCATATAGGTTAATCTTCTCAAGTAACAAAAGCATCTCTTCATAGTATTTTTCCACACTTTTGGTCCCTTGTCTCAAAGTTTCCAATTTGTGGAAAGACTTAGGAACAAAATGTTTCCTCATAAGAATCTTGACCTCTTTCCATGAAGGTGTTCCTTGATTTTTACTCCTCCTTTTTGATAACATATTATTCCACCATGTTAGGGCATAATCTTCAAATGTAAAAATAATAAGTTTTACCTTTCCTTTTTCACTATAATGGTAGTTATCAAATATGATATCAATTTCTTCCTCCCAAAGAATATACTCCTTTGGATCTGAAATACTTCCAAAGAACAATGGAAGCTTGTTTCGGTCAACATGATTGTCATTTCTTGGCGCTCTTCTTTCTGTGAGCATGGCTGCAAGAATATGTTGGCATAAAGAAAATTGGACCTCACAATCACTCTCTCACATATTTCACTCAAAAGATGAATAGTCACTTGTGTTTACGCTCAATATATAGCACTCCCTCACAAATTTGAACTCTCTCAATAGGGTGATAGCCAAGATTTTGCAATCATGATCAGAGAATCAAGCCAGAAACAAAATCAAGCAAAAATTGATTGCAATGTGTCAAACTCCAGCAAAGAACTAGTAGAATTTCACAAAAAAAAAAACTAAAAAATAGGAATCTAATATTCGAGATTCGACAAACTAGACAATAAAGCAAGAAAAAAAACAAGATATTTAGAATCAAGAATTTAAGATTCAAGATTCAAAGAGTTATGCAAGATGAACACGAAAAATGGCAAACAACTAGATAAATCAATGATAAAAAGGAAACAAGAATTAAGAATAAAACTAAAAGCACTAATTTTACCAAAACCCTAATTTAAATTATAAGAAATTTCAAATTTTGATTTGAATAAGCAATGCACTTTTGAAACAACGATTTTTTTTTTATAAATTTTAGGAGCTTAAAACTCATTAAAATTGAGGTACTTGGTTGACGTGTATGCTTTTTTTTCTTAATTCCGAATCGCAGAACCGACATCCAATTTTTCTTTTCAAAAAATTGACGCACTTGCTTGACGTGCCTGCTTAATTTTTTTCCCACTTTCGAATCACAGAACTGACTAAAAAAAATTGACGAACATGCTTAACGTGTCTGCTTGATTTTATTTTTCTCATTTCAAAGTCGCAGACCCGACTTCAAATTTTTTTCTTTTTTTTTTCCAAACAACAACACAACAAGAACTCTAATCAAGAAATAGACTCCAAACCAAACAATTGAATAAAATATATACCCAATCTAGAGCCTAGGCTCTAATACCAAATGATATGAAAACCCAAGTAATTTGAAAATTAGGAACCCAATTGTTGAACCCCTAACAACAAATTCTAAAACTCCCAGTTCAATTGACGTCAATCCAAAGGAAAATATTAGATTTGGAGTACCTTTTGATCGAACACCAAGAGATAAGGAGAACTAGTTCCTTACTCCAAGTTTGAACACTCCATAGGAAAGATGATTAGACTTACATGAATGTTCGTGGCATGCAACCCCGATTCAAGAATTGCAAAGTAGCGTGTGATGAAGCTTTGTTATCTACCAGAGAATTCTCATTCAAGAAAACCCTAAAGTTCTAAAAACCATAAAAAAAAAATGTTCTTTTACAACCTAAAGGCAAGACTTTAAATAGCCTCCCAATAAAACCCTAATAACTTATCATAATTCATAGTAAAACATCTAAAATAACCCTACTAAAAATGTCATTAACAAGGATAAATTTAGAAATTATTAAATTACATCCAAATTATTAAATAATAATTTGATGCATTGGGCGGTTCATATCAATTATTCACTATGTAAAACTTTGCGCTTAATCAACTCTCATATTTTTAATCTAGGGAAAGCCTTTTTTTACCAATCCTCCGTAAAACCTACAACTCTCACCACATGTAGTTGTATGGTAAATATTTATATTCTTCTAAATGAAAGTCTTTTGCTAACCGTCACACTAAGATATTGGTCAAAATTTTAAATTATCCATGCAAGCCAAGAGGTCTTAGGGTAATGAAGTAGTATCGAACTTTTACAATGTACTGCTTCATAACTAAGACTTGTAATGTCCCATTTCTTTATTTTGACTCCATTTGTTTTCATCTTTATCCCTACCCTTGTCATTTTCTCTTTCCTCAAGTAGAAAGTGATTCCAAGACTGAATATAATGGTTTTTTAGAAATAAGGAGTTAGTGACTTGAGAATGAGTCTTAAAATCTCAATTCTTGTAACGAGTTCCCCTCAAGAGATGACCTCTGCTTGGTAACAGGAAGTTGACTTAGGAGTGTCAACAAAGAAGTAACATGAAACGATGTTTGAAGTTACAAATGACGATTTGTACGAGATCAATATCCGATTGAACCATTTTCCAAATCATGTCAAATTAGATCGACTATATATGTATAAAAAAAAGGGTTACAGGTAAAAAAAAAAAAAGAAAATCATGAAAAGGTCATGAAGTCAAATTGTAAGATTGGAGCAGTCTATGTAGAGCAAGAAGCTACTCGAGCCGCACTAGCTCGGCATATTAATCTCTAACTTCTAGTTTGACTTGTCCTTAGCTAAAGAAAGAAATATAGTTGGAGGCCAAAGACCAGAGTCTGGTTTTTCACAACATATGAAAATTCAAAGGATCCTTTTAGAAATAATCAAATTGGGGCAAAGCCTTCATTTCTACACTGGGCCAAAGTCTTCATTTCTACATTGGAGCAAAGCCTTCATTATTTTATTAGCAAAATCATCATCATCAATCTGGGGCAAAAGCCTTCATTGTTTTATAGGTAGACCACCGTCACAAGGCCTTCACTACTAAACTGAAGTTTATAGACCAAGTTATGGTTGAAAGAATTGCATCTTCCTTACAAGGGAATCTTCTATTTTCATTGATTTTCACATTCAAAGAAAAAGTCGAGTCGCATTTTCAAAATTGTGCTAAAGAAATCAAGTTCAAAAGAGGTTATTTTATCAAATACCTTAAGTGGACTCAAAGAAAGGATGTGTGTAGGAAATGAACTATTCTCATATTTGTTGTTCGAAAAATTAGATCGCTTTCGTTTATCAATTCACTTGATCGTTTTAATATCCTATTCAAAGTTGAAAATTACAATCAATCTCTTATTGTTCACACACATTCATCTTTGGAAAGAAAGGTTTCGGTATGCCTTTGTTGGCTTATCCGACACTTGACTCCCGACTAAATTCATTTTCTTACTCAAACTTCTAATCCATTACGAGGCCAATGTTACAAAGTAGCTTAATCAAGCAAGCTGCTCAATATCTCTAAAAAAAATAATTTTCATAACATAATCAATTGGTGCAAATTTCACTTTGCATATTTTGCATGCATGTCGCATCTTAACACTCATGCACATGCATCATTGCATCATACCAAGTTCCCTAACTTCATTGGTCAAGCTAAGAAGAACTAGAGCATATGTTTTCATTGTCAATCGTATAATTATTTCTTAAAATCAATTGAACATGTTAATTGCACCTGCAGGATTCATGCATATGCATTATTGGATCTCGTCTCAAGAGTTAAAATCATTGGTTGAGCCAAAGGAATTAGAGCACATGTTTTCATACATTGCTAGTACATAATCATTTAGGACATTTGAACATGTCAATAAAATGTCTCTGTTTACTTACGTTGCATTCAAGAGACTTATACAACCACATCATTGCATCACACGTCAAATGTTGATCAATCCAGAAGGAATAGAGCACTTGTATCTCATAGATTGCTAAGTGCATAATTCATTCTTAGGTTTAATTAGGCATCTTTATACATAAGAAAGCCTATGTCTATCATGTCCCATTCGTAACATTGGGGCAAATCATTCGTCTAACTCACATGTGTAATTTACCTTAATGTAAATTCATCACAGCAATAGAACCTTGCGTAGCTTGCACTCACATAAATGTTTAGCTTAAGCTAGCACCTTTACTCAACCTTGAGTACTAATTATGAATGCATTTGTTTCTTATTTTATGCATTTAGACAATCATCATAAATGAAAGTCTTCAAATTCTACCTTAAAAAAATGTGATCTAATGTGTTCTCAAATCACATAAGCCTTTTATTTTACTGTTGGTTAAATCGAATCAGCTTTCTAATTAGCCGAAGTCGAAGCCTGGGTAAGTCAGGTTCGTTTAATTTATTGTTTATCAAATTAAACCTTGTTGTTTAGTTGAGGTTGAAGCTTTGTTAGGCTATGTCTATTTTCTTTAATATTTGTTAAATCGAACCAGTTTGCTAATTAGTTGAGGTTGAAGCCTAGGCAAGTCAGGTTCGTTTATTTTACTGTTGGTTAAATCGAACCTTGCTAATTAGCGGAGGTCGAAGATTGGATAAGTCAGGTTCTTTTATTGTACTATTGGTTAAACCAAACCAGCTTGCTAATTTGCTGAGGTCGAAGCCTGGGTAAGTTAGGTCCATTTATTTTACTGTTTGTTAAATTAAACCTTGTTGTTTAGTTGAGGTTAAAGCCTTGTTATGCAATGTCTATTTTCTTGGTTAAATCGAACCAACTTGCTAATTAGTTGAGGTCAAAGCCCGGGTAAGTTAGGTCCTTTTATTTTACTGTTGGTTAACTCGAATCAGCTTGCTAATTATCTGAGGTCAAAGCCTGGGTAAGTCAGGTCCATTTATTTTACTGTTTGTTAAATTAAACCTTACTGTTTAGTTGAGGTTGAAGCCTTGTTACGCCATGTCTATTTTCTTTGGTTAAATCGAACCAACTTGCTAATTTTTATTTTATTTTATAACAATTATAAAATAAACAATTCAAAAAACTATAACATACATATACAACATCAATTAATATAAGTAATTATATTAAAACACATGAAATTAATTAATCATGCATACTATATATTATAACATTTATAACATACATATAATGCATGAAACATGCTTATCCTATGGTGGGGATTTAAATCTATATGGCATACTTTATGCACAAATAAATTTAAATTAATTACATACATTTACAATGCATAAATAATTAAAACACACTAAATTGGACCGATTTTGGCATTTTGAGCAAGCAAAAAACTAAATTATTACAATAATAATTAAAAAAAAAAACTGCTCAAATTAGTCCCGAACACTTGAAATCAGGTCGAATCGGCTTGAAACACCTCGAAAACGGGCTAAACCGGCTGAAAAAGCTTTGAACCAGACCAAAAAAGTTTGAACCGATCAAACTTTGACTAAACTAGTCAAAGTTTGACCCGTCAACTTCATAATCTTCTTCTTTAAGGTGGTCAACTCACGGGCTGGAGAAGGGTCACAAACCAGAAGAGAAAAACGACATACCTTTAGAACTTATCTTCAGCGGAGAAAACGACAAGAGCTCGTGCTGATAACGTGTTATAAAATTGAGGAGCAAAACGGGCACCACGAAAATACAAATATTGGAGAAATATAATATAATAATAAAAAATATATAAAATAATAAAATAACCAAAAATGAAAATTTCTCAAATTTTCCCACTATCTCCAATCTTTTTGGATTTTCACCAATATAAGTGTATGTCTTAAAACCCACAAAATGGCACTATTTATAGGCAATTTGTCAAGTAGGAGGTGGACTACAGGCACTAATGGTATGTTATCTTGAGACACATGGATAATACATGGGTAAATATATGGATGACACATGGCAATGGACACTAAGCATGTGCATCTAATTTACACTTAATTTAGGATATTTGTAATACTCCCCTTTAGATGCCCATTATATATATATATATGAAATATGCGTCGTTAAAACCTTACTAGGAAAAAACCCAATGGGAAAAAATCCTAGTGAAGGAAAAAGAGTACATATTTCATATAATTTATACTCTTATAAAATACAACATTTTGCTCCCCCCTATGGAAACCTCACTTAAGATCTTTGAGTTGCTGCATTCCAATGTCTGTACCAATTTTTCAAAAATTGTGGTTGGTAATGATTTTGTAAATAAGTCCGCCAAGTTATCATTTGAACAAATTTGTTGTACGGATTTCTTCCAAAAAAAAACAACTTGTTGCCCTGTTCTTCGTCTGCTTGAACACACCACAAGAGTCTTCTCTACTATTATCTGGCCTTAGATTGGATGGTGGGATCTAATTTTGGGGTAAATTTGTGATGGAATGAAGGTTGGAGAAGAAGATGGGTTATGGAGAAAGTTTTCAAAATTAACTCTTAATTTCACAAAATTCTTAATCCATTTTTAGTCAAAATCATCCTTACTTATTAAGGATTAACATGCAATCTAATTGCATCATAAATTAACACAAAGCTCCAATTTGTTGCCTAATTGAGAAGTTAACAACTAAGCTAGTAGCTTAGTTAGTGGAAAAATTCGATTTCTCAAAATTGAATTTTAAATTGAATTTTAAATGAATTTTTCAAAATTGAATAAAAAACTAATTTTTAATTTGATTTTTAATTTTAAAAATAATTTAATATTTAATTAATTAAATATAATATTATTTTAATATTAAATAATAAAATAATATTATTTTTCCCACCGTTGAATGAGAAATTTTGGACCAGTCACAAATTGCCACGTCATTGCTCAAATTAATGGCAAAATTAGAAATAATTAAATTTGGGACTAATTAAAAGTTACATGTGTCCTAAATTGAAATTGAAGACATAAATTGACAAATTTCGATGGGGCCACCTATTTTCATTTTCACTTTTGGATCAAATTAATTATTTTTTGTTCAATTAATTATTAACATTTGGACTAAAGTTCAATTGAGTCACAAAATAGACTCAATTTGGCCCAAAGGCCAACAAATGCCCAAATCCAATTAGATGGGCCCAAGGGTCAGGTCCATGGACCAGCCAAGCCCAAGCCCACAAAGCCCACCTGAGAACTCTATAAATAGAGAAGTTTTCTTTCATTTGAAAGGTTTAGAAAATTTACTCCTAGAGAGCCTAGAAAGAATTCTCCCTATAACCAGAACACTCCCTAACTCATGTAGCTGAATCACACTTGAAAACTGAAGTTTCTTGGAATACATACATCCTTCCAAAACTCCAACTTCAAGAACATCCACGCTCTCTGCTTCCATACATCAAGTGTACACATTTAATTGAGAGAGAATCAGAGGATCAAGTACTATAGATCGAACCACATCCGCATCAAATCTACATAAACATAAGCTCAACTCCACGAAACACGTTTCTCCGAAAACCTCGTGTGAACAAATTGGCACGCCCAGTGGGATATCTTTAGCTCTCATCTCTCTCTCAACAATCAAATCAAGCAATGACCTTTAAGAAAGCTGCGTCCAACACTCCTGTTGCAAGCGATGCGTACACAGGACCCATCACTCGCAGTCGCTCAAAGGGGATCATACAGGAGAAGGAGCAAGGTCCTGTCATTACAGAGAACATCTGGAGGCGATTGACAGAATCCCCTAAAGGCGGGATTGTCATCAAGGAAAATCCTTTTTGACAACTCTGCTCCTCCCTCTTACCAATCCAAGAAAGAATCACACTCTGATGTGATGTCCGTCATGATGGCTGATGTAATGACTGAGGCAGCCATGGCATAAATAGATAGGAAAATCAATTTCCTAGCGAAAGCTCTCGAGGAGTGAGATAATGAGATCGCTCCCTTGAGAGAGCAAATGCAAGCTCGAGAAACTGCTAAGTCGAGCCAAACCCCCACTATCAAAGCAAATGACAAAGGAAAAACTCCGTTGCAGGAAAGCCAGCTGCAGCACTCCACCTCCGTCACTTCTCTGTCAGTCCAACAGTTGTAGAACATGATCACAAATACCATTAGAGCTTAATATGGAGGACCGCCACAAACTTCTTTTATGTGCACCAAGTCGTACACTAAGAGAATTGATGATCTCAGAATGCCTGCCGGATATTAACCATCGAAATTCCAGCAGTTCGATGGAAAGGGCAACCCTAAACAACCTGTTGCTCATTTTGTTGAAACATGCGAAAACGCACGAACTAGAGGAGATTTACTGGTCAGGTAGTTCGTCCGTACCTTGAAAGGAAATGATTTTGATTGGTACACTGATCTAGAGTCAGAAGTGATTGACAGCTGGGAGCAGCTGAAAAGAGAATTCTTTAACCGCTTTTACAACACTAAATGAACTGTTAGCATGATGGAGCTGACAAACGCAAGCAGCAAAAGGGAGAGTTAGTCATCGACTACTGATGGAGAGCTATAAGCCTTGATTGCAAAGACCAACTCACTGAATTATCTTTAGTGGAGATGTGCACCTAAGGCATACACTGGGAACTCTTCTATATTCTACAAGGGATAAAACCTCGCACGTTTAGAGAGTTGGCGACTCGCACCCACAATATGGAGTTGAGCATCGCCAACAGAGGAACAAAGGACTTCCTGGTCCCAGAGGAAAAGAAAAATAAGAAAGAGATGGAGGGCACCGAGAAAACTGTGAATAGTACCACGAAAGAATCTATGGTCGTTAATACGACCCATTGAAATTTTCCTCCAAAGGAAAAGAGTTAAGAGCTGAAAAGAAAGATGGTGGAGGCGAGCGGCGTCTCTTAATTCTGAAGGAGAGGCAGGAAAAAGTCTATCCATTCCCTGACTCTAACGTTGCAAACATGTTAGAGCAACTATTGGAGAAACAACTTATTCAACTGCCTGAATGCAAGTGGCCGGAGCAGTTAGGGAAAGTCAATGACCCCAAATACTGCAAATATCATCGGGTCGTTAGCCACCCGATTGAAAAGTGTTTCGTGTTGAAAGAGCTAATTCTGAGGTTGGCTCGTGAAAAGAAGATTAAGCTAGATCTGGATGAGGTGACTTAGACAAATCATGCTATTAAAGGGAATTGAATCCTGGCGGAAGCGTGTGATCGCGTTCTTTGATTTCTTGAAAGAATTAAAAATACAAATAGCAAGAAAAGGTTAAGTACCATACCTTTGTCGATCCACAAATGCAGAAAAATCTTCTCCTCGTATCGGTAATTTCCTCCTTGAATTCTTCTCGATCTCCTCCTTGAATTCTTCTAATTCCATGAGATCTTCCTTGCTATGACTTTGGCAAGGATCCGGTTTGTGGGAACCGCTTTTTGAAAGAATAAAAGGAATGAGAGAAGAATTTTCTTAAAACTTTTCTAAGAAAATTGGGAGAATTTCTAGAGGGAGAGTTTTAGAATAATCGTAGAGATTATCCCTTGTGGAGAAAATTTGTAGGGTGTGTCTAGTGTAAAGTGAGTTCTATGAGAGCTCCCAATGGCCCTATTTATAGAACTTCATAGGTCACTCCTAATCCTATTAGGATAACCTTTGCAGAGATTTAAATATTTAATAATATCTAATATTAATAAATATCTACCCAAATAATATCTCATATTAAATGATTTAAATCATATTTAAAAATTATCTCCGACAGGATCTTTAATTTGAATCTCATCCAAATTAAATAATTAATTATTTGAATCCAATTCAAATTAATTAATTCTCTCTCCAATTATTTAATTCAAATCTTTATTTAAATTAAATAACTTTATTATATAGATCTCATCCAAATAATTTAATTATTTGAATCATGTTCAAATAAATTAATTCTCCCATTATATATTTAATTCGAATATTATTCAAACTAAATAATTTATTTATTTATATGGATCTCATCCAAATAAATAATTAACTATTTGAATCATATTCAAATAAATTAATTCTCCATATTATAAAGTTATAATTTGAATCTCATTCAAATAAACTTTATAATAAATCATGTAATTAAATTGTATCCAATACAATTAATATTTTCCCTCATAAATTTGAACATTTCAAATTTTTTTCTCAACATAGTTGATCTTTGTTGGTCTGTGGTGAGCTAGCAAGGGGACCTTATGGACCTACAGATTATAAGCTCTAATGATCCAAGATTAATTAATTAATCTTTTTAATTAAATTAACCTTCATTCATTAACTACAGGGCAAACCACTATAGACCCATCATTGAACTCTTATGCACTGTAGGACAAGTTGTGTCCATGGATATAATCAGTATAAGCAAGTCGATCCTTCACGAGTTGTTCATAATTACAGCTGGGTCAATGTCCATTTTACCCCTGTAATTACATCTTTTCCTTAAGTACCACTGATTTCTGTAATGAACAATTTGTTTATGGTCCAACCATAAACTAAGTCCCTCTCGGGCCAGTGAGAGGGTGGGGCCCCTTGCTCAAGACCCGAAATCAGTACTTAAGGGAACTACTCATCTACTTACCCTATGCGGGAAGGAGCGAATTCCATCTTGTGAAGCTTATGTTCCCAGCTCCCTATTTAGTCAAGTCTCCAAAATGGTAGGCTTATTGAGTTGGTAACTCGGGCCACTCTCACCCGTGCAAATCAAAGGACTGACCTTACAAACAGGAGTTCATAAGTCACTCAGGATTAAGATCGAGTCGCACATGATCATCCTATGAAGTATTAATCTCATCAATTAACGGATTTACAAAGAGAGATTAAATATTTCGCGGTCCGGTCTTATACAAACTCTTTGTATAGGATACACCCACTCACATGTCTCCACATGAATGGTTTGGATCAAACCATTTGTAACTATTACAAAGTGGGTCGTATCCATAGTGTTACTAGGAGAAGGCACCCAACCTTATCCATATACTATAGACCTTTAGGTTATTTCTTGAACATGATCCACTCGTATGTAAACTACATACATGTTCAAGACTTCATATAATAACCTCGGATTTTATGGTTAATGGATAAATTAATATTGCATAATTAATAATTAAATTAATCAATTAATAAATTACGAGGCTTTAAGGCACAAATCCCAACAGCGGTGGCAATGACTTCAAACGTTCCACCATCAACACTGTTTTATGATCAAAGAGAAAGCTTATCCAATTTGGGACCTTTGAGCCTGTAGTAGTTTGGTTCCAGCAAGAGATCATAAAGATAGACTCCCAAAAAGCAAAGAAGAGCATGTTGAAGATAATAATGAAGGGTGGATACTTGTGACTCGTTAAAAGAAAAGAAAGTCGAGCTCCACCCAAAAAGAGGTGCGTTTCCTTCGAGATTACAGAAGAGAAAGCACGACTCAGAAAAAGAAAGCAAAGAAGAAAGCGTGCAAGTCTAACCCTGTCAAGGAGGAGGACGAGGAGTTTCCTCAACCTCGGCGACCAGTAACTCTGGCGGAATTTCTTCCAAGAAACCTCCTTGATAACCATCCAGAGGAAGTACTGGAAGTTGTTGGGTGTCATGACATCAGCACAACAGAAAGTGAGGATATCCCCTCAAGTTCATTGGAGACAGTGGTAGAATCAAAAGATTCGCCATCATTCAGCATAGATGACTTGTTGTCCCTCCCTCAGGCAATTAAGACCGCTCTTATTGATGCATTGCTAAACTCAGGTGCATCAAGTTCATCAAGCTCAAGTGTCTTGACCTCTATGGTGCGTACATGCGCTTCTTGTTGCACGTCCGTAGGCTTTTCAGACGAAAACTTATTGTTGGGATCGAAGCCTCATAACATGCCCTTGTTTGTCTCCTGATACATGTGAGAACAAAAGATTGGTCGAATTCTCATTGATGATGGGTCAGCCGTCAATATAATGCCTAAGTCAACCATGAAGCAAATAGGTATCCCATTAGAAGAACTAGCAAACAGCAAGTTGGTGATTCAAGGCTTCAACCAAGGCGGTCAAAGAGCAATCGACATGATACGCTTGGAGCTCATTATTGGTGACTTAAAGGCCAACACGTTGTTCCATGTCATAGATTCTAGGACCACTTACAAGCAATTGTTGGGGCGCCCTTCGATTCATGAAAATGGAGTGATAACTTCTACACTCCATTGATGCTTCAAGTTTTATCAAGATGACATTAAAAAGGTTGAAGTAGACTCCAACCCATTCTCATAAGTTGAGTCCCACTTCGCAGAGGCGAAGTTCTACTTAAAGATCGATAATATCGGTGAAGTTATGCCTGCGGAGATTCCTCTAATAAAAGGAAAGGATAAATCCTAGTCAAAGCCACCAATAGATGCAAGAACAGAACCAAGCGAAGGGGCCAGCACTTCTGACTCTCAAAAGGGTAAGGCATCTACTAGCTCGACGAAGACTAAAACTTTGGAAGATGAGAAAGCTCAAAGTCCTCCAATCTTGTGTTATGTTCCTTTGTCGAGACGCAAGAAAGGCGAGTCACCATTTGCAGACTGCTCGAGAGGCTTGAAAGGTCGGTGACGTGGAGATCTTAAAAGAAAGTTTTGTTACACCTCTTACAAAAATAAGAAAATAATAAATTCACAAACCAAAAATAGACTTGACGAAAGCGAATTTGCCTGAAAAATGAATGAAAGATGGATTCGACACGAAGGCTTATAAATTGCTGACAAAAGCAGGCTATGACTTCACAACTCACATTGAATTCAAGAGCCTGAAAATTTACAAGCAGTCTGAACTTTCTCCATCCCAAAAGAAGCTTTTGTAATAAGGGTATGCTATACCTGTCTCAAGGAAAGGACTTGGATATAAGTCTCCCGAGTCGGTTCACATAACTAGAAAGGGGAAGGCAAAAGTAGTTGACAACAATCACATAACGGTAGAGGAGGTTGATAACTCTAAAGAAGGAGAAAACAATGGTCAAAGATCATCCGTCTTTGATCGCATTCGACCGCCTGTCGCACGTGCTTTAGTCTTTGAAAAGGCTAAGCATGACGGAAATAGAAGAAGAAAGTCAGCACCCAACGCCCAGCCTTGGCCGACGCTCTGCCTTCTGAAGACTTGTTATGCCTTCTGAGGGGAAGAAGACATTCGTCATTCCTCAGGGATGACATGACCTTCGGCCTTTGAAAGATAAAGTGTGCTTACGAAGAAAAATGAGGAAGCACCTCGCATGTCAATTTTCAATCGCCTTAAGTAGTGTGAAGGTGTTGACAATCGCTCTAGCAAAAAGTTACCTTGTGAAGCAACAGATAAAGAGGAGATTCACAGCAACACTCCCAATATAACTACAAAGAAGAGTCGAGGATAATCTCGCACGTCAAGAGGTTACCATCTTTTTCCCAAGTATACGTTATTACTCGGTCGGGCCGTTTTCACTCACTATATAGTTTATTTTGTTTACGGAAGAAGTTATGTTTCCAAAAAATGACGAAAACATAGTTTTAGTAATTCGTTAACTAGTGATTGACAAAGCATATATAAATTGGTGGAGTAACAAACTGTAACGACCCGATCAGCCGTCGTGGAATCATGCATATGATGGACGTGTAATTTTCCATACGCCAGTTTGTTCCACAAAGACATGAACAAGAGATCCATCGTCTACAGTACAAATGACGGTTACACAACATTAATATGAAAATGAAAGGAAAAAAAACGAAATGTCAATTGTTTTTATTACCTCGTCGTCCATGAACTCATGTGGACAGAGGAGATTTATCCATCAACCCTATGGTTTCATTGATAAAATAGCCCTTCAAATAGACTTTTTCGGATCAATAAGGGGGTCATCGATCCACTCCTTCATCTGTCGTTCCAACAAAACTGGGATGCGAACCATCAGGTTGTATCATTTCAGTCGCTTTCGCTTATTTAGGCCTAGGTCAGTGTATGGGCTATCCATCTTCCACGTTCGTCGTCGCTTTCTTTTCGGCTTAGGTTCTTTGATGGGATTCGTTCGAAGTATTTCCCGCAGTATAGTTGGAACTGGAATATCATCCAACTCCTCCGTCTCTTGCTTCACTTCCAATTGGCCTTTTCCCAAGCTTCCTCTAGTCTTCTAATCTCTGCTTTGATAGATGGGTAAAGTTTCTGGTACATTAAAGTACCTGCTAGGGCTATTATCTGTATGAACAACATGTATTGTGTGAAGGAATGGATTAAAGAATTGTTGAACTAAATTACATAACAACTCACGATATTATCCTTGGAAGTATTTGGGATGGGTCGTTGCTGTCATCGTCAATGATATGTACTACCAGCACTACATGAATGGCAGTGGCTGGAATAACCTCCACCCTCTAGTCCATCAATGGACCACTGTCAGCCTCTAGAACAACCCTCACACTAGAAACCCCCTGAGCCTTCAATGGACCACTGGCAGCCTCTAAAACAACCACCGAGTCAGATAATCCCTGCTCCATCACTAGACCACTGTCAGCCTCTAGAACAACCCCACAACAGAAACCCCCTAATCCTTCAATGGAACACTCTCAACCTCTGGAACAGCCCCCACGTCAAAAATGACCTGCTCCACTGAACCAATGTCAGTCCTTGCATACCTAACCGTCTCGTCACCACCCTACTTATGATGGACGTGACCCGAAGTCTGCACAGCAGTTTCTACATTGCCATATGGTACAGAAGAACTAGACACGAGAGTGATGTTGTGATGACTGCTCGAGGTATTGGTATTAGATGTCATGTCGTCGCTTCAATCATCGCCTTCACCATCTCAAGATCCACTAGACATCTCTTGCTGAACATATTTACCCTGTAGCATGTGAATGAATGAATAAGAGGTTAGCAAATGTAAACAATAGTTTAAGGCATACGAAACGTACCTCAATCTAAACAAGATCATACCTTCATGAGTTCCCTAAGATATCCCATTATTACAGACAGGTCCCATTGGACGTTAGCGAACTCTGATCTCATGCTGGCAAACTTTGACTTGATAGTGGCGAACTTCGATCTCATCCCAGTTTCAATCCATCTCAGTTCATGGGTCCAGTTGGGGCTGCTCATGTGACCTTCACGTACGGTCTCGTCCCTCGTGACCTCTTCGTCACAACCCTTCACATTATGATCGTCTTTTCGACTATCATCCTCATCATTAGGGAAGCCCTTGTCATGGAAATTCTTCTAGCGAGGGCCCTCTTCATGGACATTCTCTTGAATGGGCTCCTCGTGGACATGATCATCCCCATATTGTACAACGTCGTCCAATAAAAGGTTTGGTAGTCTGACGGCCACCAGGTTAGGTGACAGTGCATGTGCCTTAAGTGCCTGTAATAAACGCTCTATATGAGTCACCTCCTTCGCACTAGCTACCAACCTCATGGTAACTACATTCATTGCCTACATCATATGTTAAGGATTACTGGTAATTATGTAAATTAAGACACAACATGCAAGAAAACATAATTACAAGACAGTTTTTTATTTACCTGGTCTGACTAAAAAATATCTCTGCCTAGAACGTTGCATGACGAAGAAGTAGTGCACACCCATCGAGACAGACTTGGAATTTTCGTCTCATTGGCATGAACAACAACTCGGTTCATAAAAGATGAAATCGTCTCATATGCCCACACCTAAAGAACGGTTCAACTTTAATATAGAAAAAAAAAGCAAAACTCAGATAAGTAGGTATATGAAAAATGTCTATCTAACCTAGAAGGCAATGGGTAATCCGTAGAGTGTGTATCTCGCAGTCGTACTGGGGTCCCTGTGGTTGATCGCATGGGACAGAGCTCTCTTCAAGTTGTCGATCATCTTACTGAAAATGGCCTGACTCTAGTCATAATTGCAGAAGACATCCCAATCATCCATGAGCCCTAGGAGATGATGGTCAAATTTCAGTGTCCTCTCCCTCCCTGTCATCACAAGGTAAATGAAGTATGCAAGTGCAACCTTCACTACATCGTCGTTGTTGCGCCCAAATTTGAATGTTGGTACTATCATGTTGATCATGCGCTATATAAGTCAAGCTTTTCCTACTATTAGCCCAAGTATAAACTAATCGTAAGATATCTCAGTGAGAACTAAGGTCAAACACGGAGATTTTGTAGCTAACAATGATGTGCAAAATATGTCTAACCCGCGGTGTTGTGACAAAGAGAATGAAGTTGTTGTCGTTATGTAAGAAGTAAACAATAAAGCAATAAAAGATGTGAAATGAGAGTTGGAAATTAGTGAAGTGTTATGCAAGCTAGAAAAGTGATGTGTCTTCAAGTGGAGAGAAGAGGGTTGGAGAAAATCTTTCATCAACCAATCAAGTTCTTGCTTAGTTTCTTGGTTCATGCTCCTAATCTCAACTGGTTCTTACCTTTTGGTAGATGAGCTACATAAATCATATGTCTATGATGCATGCTAGATTAGTTGAGCCTAATAACACTCCTATGTCTAGGAATGCTTCTTGGTTATATTGATGAGGTCCACAATTACTTGATCTCTCGAGTAGTTAAGTATTGCTACTTAAATCAAGTTGTCAAGTGGATTTAAGCAATGAGATAAAAATACATCAATGTAAATGAACTGAAAACTAAGCTTGAACTCTTAAAATTGATGATTATTTTTCTCCAACCTTTCAAGTGATTTAGCTACTCGTGGTTGATGGTGAAAATAAAATAAATGTGGAAAACAAGAAATGAGTCATGCTATAAGATGTATTAATAATGGAAGTAGTTGAGTTCATACAAGGATAGGATGAATAGCCAAATATAACTTGAAAGCATAAAAATAAAGAATGGAAGAGTAAAGAAGATGAAGTTGTCGGTGACAGTGGCTTGCTTCCGATGGTGGAGGAGATGGAGGTGAAGGTTCAATTGCTCTCTCGAGATTGAAGTTCACTAGATCCCCAATAGTGATGGAAGGAAAGGACTCAGTTGTCGCTGAGAGTGAAGGAATGAAGGGTGTGTCTAACAAGTTCCCAACTCTCCGAACTTCCAACAACTCTCTTTCTCGTGGCTTCAGCTTGTTTTTAAAACCTTAAAGGTGTATTATCATGATGTCATAAAGTCAGGCTCTGACGCAGAGGATAAGGTCATGCGTTTGTCAATCGTCATCTCTCACCGGTAGTTGGTCGATTGCATAACTGTTTTATGTGGGTAATAGGGTAGAAAATTCTCTTTTGTCTCCGGCTGTAAATGTTAGATCTTTCGAAGTTCATAATTTTGTCTTTTGGTACCATGCGTCTGAGGTATGCGTTCTTGAGAGAGCTCAACACATGAGTTGAACTTTGCATTTCCTGCAAAACTGGACGTTTAAATAGATTAAATCTTAAATTAATCTTTTCGAAGCCTATTTTCATGCTTGCACTCATATAGAGCATTTGTCATGAAATTCAACTAAGGATGATGCATTCTTCATTAAACTTTCTTAATTATTCTAAGAAAAGAGAAGCAATAACTTGTATTTCTATAAGTTATCAATCGTCACTCCTAAATTCTATGGATACGAACTCCTTCGCTCCTTTAGTCAGCTTCTTGTTCGTTTTGTTCTGAAAGTACAAGCTCCTAGGCCTAAGGGGTTTGCGTCCCTACGAATTTTTCTCATTTGTACCCTAAACCCAATGATGAGGTCAAACTCGTACTTACTAAATGACACTCTATTCCCAAATAGGTTAAACGAAATGACGTCTGATCTTTCGTCTACGACCTCCCTAAGCAGTAAATAGTGTATAAGTTGGTCATTATGGGCAAGGTTACAATACAGAATGGGTCCGAAAATGGTTTGTCTAAACATATCTAGCTGGACCTTACTTAACTTCTGCATGATGATATCCCGGGTGTGAACAAAATGTCTACAGGATGTCAACTGTGCCTTAAAGTAGTCATCAGATAATATCCTTGGCTCCATACTATATACCTAAATATATCATACAATAATATGAACACGGGGATCCATACTATATACCAACATATATAAAAAATGACATAATACCAAATTTCATGGTAGGTTTGGACTGTTGTGGAAAAAGTGTGTATGCTCAATGATGTCTTGCTTATCAAGCGCTAAAGATCAAGTTTTTCCTAATATCAATCCAAGTATAAACTAATACTAAGATGTCTCGGTGAGGACCGAGGTCGAACACAGAGATTTCTTAGCTACTTATGATTTATGAAATGCTTAACTCGTGGTATTTTGACAAATAAGGTGAAATGATGGTGTATACAAGTATTAAGAAATAGAGTAATAAAAGAGATAAAATATGAGCTTGGAGACAGTGAGATATTGTTCAAGTAAGAAAAGTGTTGGTTTTTCAACTGAAGAAAATGGGGTTGGAGAAAACCTTCCATTGATCGATTGAGTTCTTACTTAGTTTCATGGTTCATGCTCCTAAACTCAAGTGGTTCTTACCTTTCAGTAGATGAGCCACATAAATCATACGTCTATGATGCATGCTAGTTTAGTTGAGCCTAAGACTCCTCCTATGTCTAGGAATATTTCTTAGTGACATTGATGAGTTCCATGGTTACTTGCTTTCTCATGTAGTTAACTATTTCTACTTAAATCAAGTTGTCAAGTGGATTTAAGCAATGAAGATAAAAATACATCAATGTAAATGAACCAGAAACTAAGCTCAAACTCTTAAGATGGATGATTCATTTTCTTCAACCCTTCAAGGGTTTTAGCTACTCATGCTTGTTGATATAAATAAAGTAAAGATGGAAGACAAGGAAGGATTCATGGTGTAGGATATATATATATATATATAGTAATAAAGATATGGATGTAGTTCATACAACAACAGAATGTGTTGATTATTTCCAATTTTGTTAATATTTTCACTATATTTATTTTAGTATATTTGCCATATTTATTTTTCCTTATTTGTAATTGGGTATTTCTTCTATTTAAGAAATTCCTCTTTGCCTAGTGAATAATAAGAGAAAATTATACATTTTTGAACATGGTATCAGAGTAGTAATAAGAGAAAAAAAACCCTAAAATTTTTTCTAACTCTAACCCTAGTCTTTGCCGCTGCCGCTGCCCTCAACCACCGTCGCCGTCCTTCAGCTCGTGTGCGCCGTCCTTCAGCTCGGACGATTAGGTCTTTGACGAGCAGGTCCATCTTTGACGAAGTAGGCTAGCTTGTGCGCATATAAAGCCGTCGGCCAGATCCGACATCTGAAGCTCGTGCGCATCTGAAGCCGTCGTCTGAGCCCTTCATCGGCCTTGTGGTTTTGTTTCGCACCTCATCGGACGCTGCCCACTCTTTCACCGGACATTTTGAGCCTCGTCGACCGTCGCCCAGCTCTCGCCGGTCGTTTTTCTCCTTGCCGGCTGGTTTTCAGCAGTCGTCGGTCGATATTGTCTCTCTGTTTTTCGTGGGTGCTTGTCTCTTATTTTTTTCTCATGGATATTCCCTATTTTTAGCAATCATGGCTGAGGAAAAGTTACCTATTGCTAAAGTTTCAGAAAATCGAATCCACTTCAACACTCCTACTGTCCAAATTACTTCCACTCGACTTAATGGGGATAACTTCCTTCGTTGGTCCAAAAGTGTTCGAATGTACATTCGTGGACAAGGAAAGATTGGCTATATTATAGGAGAACAAAGCACCCCTAAACCAGATGACCTTTCCTTTGCAGCGTGGGATGCTGAAAATTCTATGGTCATAACTTGGCTCGTCAATTCCGTGGTTGAGGATATCAGCTGCAATTATATGTGCTACTCAACAACAAAGGAATTATGAGATAGTGTGACACAGATGTATTCTGATTTGGGAAACCAGTCACAAGTATTTGAATTGAATCTCAAATTAGGAGATATGCGTCAAGGAAGTCACTCGGTCACACAATATTTTCACTCCCTTAAAAGAATTTGGCAAGACCTGGATCTCTTTGATACATATGAGTGGAAGTCTACAGATGACCAAAAACATTACAGAAAAACTGTGGAAGATGGTCGTATCTACAAATTTCTTGCAGGCCTCAATGTTGAGATTGATGAGGTTCGAGGTAGAATTCTTGGGAAAACTACTCTTCCTACTATTAATGATGTTTTTTCTAAAGTTCGTAGGGAAGAAAGTCGCAAAAACGTAATGATTGGAAAAAAACCCATTGAGTCAGTCGAGATCTCTGTGTTGGTAACTGAACATACTACCATGAAACCCTCTGATAATTCCAAAGGACACATGAAAAGCCTCGGGTCTGGTGTGATCATTGCAATAAACCTCGACATACACGTGAAACCTATTGTAAACTTCATGGAAAACCTGCTAATTGGAAGAGTTCTAAACAAAGTGACAGACACTCCCATCAACATATCTCCAGTGCGAATGTGACTGAATCCAATATGTTTAGTAAGGAGCAGATTGACCAAATCCTGAAACTGCTAACGACTAGTTCTTCATCTGGTAATCCTAGTGTTTCCTTGGCATAATCAGGTAATTGTCCTCAATCTTTTTCTTGCACAAATTCTTCTTCATGGATTATAGATTTTGGAGCCACTGCTCATATAACTAGTTCCTCCTCTTTATTTGACTCATACTCTCCAATATATTGTAATGCCAAAATTCGTACTGCAGATGGTAGTTTTGCCCCTATTGCAGGCATAGGGCATATTCCTTTGACTCAAAAATTTACTTTACGTTCTGTCCTTCATGTTCCAAAGTTAGCATGTAATCTGTTATCTGTCAATCAAATCTTTAAGGATGCTAACTGTCGTGTTATTTTTTGTGGAACTCATTGTACCTTTTAGGATCAGAACTCGGGGGCGACGATTGGCAATGCTAGAATGATTGATGGATGAAGTTTTTCTAGTCATAAAACAACTTAGGGACTCAGTAGTGTCAGTTCTTCTTCTGTTCCAGAAACTATCATGCTTTGGCATCGTAGATTAGGGCATCCAAGTATCTTTTATTTAAAATATTTATTTTCAGATTTACATAAAGGAATTGATTGTTCTGTTTTTCATTGTGAAAGTTGTATTTTTGCCAAACATCATCGATCCACTTATTTACCTAAACCTTACAAGGCTACCTCACCTTTCTCTTTAATTCATACTGATGTGTGGGGTCCGTCTAAAGTCTTGACACATAGTGGTAAGCGTTGGTTTGTTACCTTTATAGATGATCACACTCGTCTAACCTGACTTTATTTATTAAACAAAAAATCAGAGGTAAAAGACGTTTTTGTTCGTTTTTACAATATGATTGAGACTCAATTTCAAACTAAAATCCTCATTCTTCACTCTAAGAATGGTACTGAATATTTTAATGAATACTTGAAAACGTTTTTACAAGATAAGGGTATTGTTCATCAAGCTACATGTCGGGATACTCCTCAGCAAAATGACATTGCTGAACGAAAAAATAGACATCTCCTTGAAGTTGCCCGTGCCCTTATGTTTTCTATGAATGTTCCAAAATATATGTGGGGTGATACAGTCCTTACTGCTACCTACTTGATCAATCGAATGCCGACTAAGGTTTTGAATTTTAAAACGCCTCTTAATCATGTTAAAGATTTTTTTTCTAATGTTAAGCTTTTTTTCTGACTTACCAATAAAATTATTTGGGTGTCTTGCATATGTTCATACTTCTCTTGCTCGAACTAAACTTGATCCTCGAGCCATTAAATGCATCTTTGTAGGTTATGCTCCCCATAAGAAGGCTTATAAATGTTTTGACCCTTCGACCAACAAGTATGTTGAGAGTATGGACGTTGTATTCCTAGAAAATCAACCTTTTTTTAGCCCAAATTCTCTTCAGGGGGAGAAATCTAACCTTGAAGATAATTTTTGGGAAACCTCACCTACCCCACACATCATTGACCCTGAAATTATGAGCACTAGTCCTATGATATCAAGTGTAGAAAGTTCCTCTTCAGGGGGAGAAACACTAACACCTGAACTTCAGGTTTATATTAGAAGAAATTTGACTCAAAGAGATCGAGAACAGACAGTTGATCTATCACAGGACCAATCTAATACTCCGATGAATGATCCTGAAGATTCAGGTAACATACACTCTTCTTTTTCTCATAATTCCCTACCTGATGTTCCTAATCTTGATCTTCCAATTGCCCTTAGGAAAGGTACTTGTAAATGTGTCAAATATCCCATTGCAAATTATCTTTCTTATCATAGATTGTCTGATAGTCATAAAGCCTTCACATCCAAAATAACCAACCTGTTAGTTCCAAGGAATATTCAGGAGGCCCTCAATGATTTGAATTGGAATTTAGCAGTGATGGAAGAAATGAATGCGCTGAAACAAAATTGCACATCGGACATAGTTGATCTACCAAACGACAAAAAGACAGTGGGATGCAAGTGGGTGGTCACTATAAAATGTAATGCAAATGGTAGTATTGAAAGATACAAGGCTAGACTGGTTGCTAAGGGGTTCACTCAGACTTATGGAGTTGACTATCAGGAAACATTTGCGCCAGTTGCTAAAATTAACTCTATCAAAATTTTGTTGTCTGTTGCAGTTAATTTTGATTGGCCTCTTTATCAGCTTGATGTTAAAAATGCTTTTCTTAATGGGGATCTTGAAGAAGAGGTTTTTATGGACCTGCCACCTGGCTTCGAGATGGATCTCGAGGTCAACAAAGTGTGCAAGTTAAAGAAATCATTATACAGCCTTAAACAATCCCCTAGAGCCTGGTTTGAACTATTTAAAAAGGCAGTCACTAGCTATGGATTCAGTCAAAGTCAAGTTGATCATTCTATGTTTTACAAACATACAAAAATTGACAAAGTTATTGTCTTGATAGTGTATGTTGATGATATTATTCTTATAGGTAATGATAAAATAGGACTGACTTGTGTAAAGGAACAACTAGCTAATGACTTCCAAATCAAAGACCTAGGAACCTTAAAGTACTTCCTAGGCTTGGATTTTGCCAGGTCCAAGAGTGGCATTATTGTCAACCAAAGGAAGTATGTTCTTGACCTCTTGAAAGAAACAGGTTTACTTGGTTGCAAGGTAGTTGACACACCCATTGAGCAAAACTTGAAATTAGAAGCTGCAACTGAAAAAGAAATAAAAGACAGAGAAAAGTATCAGAGACTTATAGAGAGACTCATATATCTCTCACACACACGTCCTGACATTGCGTTTGCCGTCAGTATGGTGAGTCAGTTCATGCATGCTCCTGGACCAACACATTTTGATGTTGTTTATAGAATCTTGAGATATTTGAAAGGTACTCCTAGAAAAGGCATATTGTTTAGAAAGCATGATCATTTAAATGTCGAAGTTTACACTGATGCAGATTGGGCAGGTAGTACTACTGATAGAAGATCCACTTCGAGTTATTGCTCCTTTGTTGGAGGAAACCTTGTTACTTGGCGAAGTAAAAAACAAAGTGTGGTCGCGAGAAGTAGTGCTGAAGCTGAATTTAGGGCTTTAGCCCATGGTATTTGTGAGGGCATATGGATAAGAAGACTACTAGAAGAGTTGAAATTCTATCAGACGATTCCCATGCGAATTTATTGTGATAATAAGGCAGCAATTTCTATTGCCCACAATCATGTCCTTCATGATAGGAAAAAACATATTGAAGTTGATAAACATTTCATAAAGGAGAAGATTGATGCTGGAATAATATGCGTACCCTATCTTCCAACAACAGAGCAAATTGCATATGTGTTAACTAAAGGCCTTCCAAAGTGGCAATTCAACAACTTGATTGACAAGCTGGCCATGAATGATATCTTCCAACCAGCTTGAGGGGGAGTGTTGATTATTTTCTATTTTGTTAATATTTTCACTGTATTTATTTTAGTATATTTGCCATATTTATTTTTTCCTTATTTGTAATTGGGTATTTTTTTTCTATTTAAGAAATCCCTCTTTGCCTAGTAAATAATAAAAGAAAATGTATTTGAACAAAATGAATAGCCAAATACACTTGAAATACAAAATAAATAGTGGAAAGGTAAAGAAGATGAAGCTGGCGGCGACAGTGTCTTGCTCGCGGACAAGAGTGGTGGCTTTTCTTGCTTGCTTGCGTTGATGAAGGAGATGAAGATAAGGATCCAACTATTTTTTCGAGGTTGAAGCTCACCAGCTCTCTATGGCGATGGAACGGATGCACTCAGCTTTCAGGGAAGGAGTGGAGGGTGATTAACTGATTCCCAAGCGATTCCGTAGCCGAGAAAAATCTAATTTTCTAACCTCTTCTTTTGTGGCTTCAGCTGGTTTTTATAGCCTCAAGATTGTACTTTCGTGATGTCACAAAGTCAGGCTCTAACACAGAGGATAAGGTTGTGCGTCTGTCAATCGTCACCTCTAACCGGTAATTGGCCCATAGCAGTACTGTTATGCGGTTTAAAGGGCAGAAAATCCTCTTTTGTCTCCAGCTATCAATGTCAGGTTTTCTGGGGTTTCCGGTTTTGTCTTTTACTGCCATGCGTTTGAGATATGCGTTTCTGGTGAAGCTCGACGCATGCGTTGAACCTTGTGTTTTTCCTGCAAAATTGGGTGTTTAAACAGATTAAATATAAGATTATTCTTTCCCATGCCTATATTCATGCTTACACGCATATGAAGTATTTATTGTGAAATTAAGCAGAAGATGATGTATTTTTCATTATTCTTTCGCAATTATTCTAATAAAAGAGAACCAATAACTTGTAGTTTTATAAGTTATCATGGACTTACCATGAATTTTGGGTATTTTTTCATTTTTTTCGTAAGCTCTTAGTTGAGACCTTACAAGAAAAATGACAGAATCTCAAATTTCATGGTAGGTTTGGACTTACCATGAAATTTGGGCATTCTGTAATTTTTCCTGTAAGCTCTTGGTCGAGACCATATGGGAAAAATGACAGAATACCAAATTTCATGGTAGGTTTGAACTTACCATGAAATTTGGGCATTCTATCATTTTTCAGTAAGCTCTTAGTCGAGACCTTACGGAAAAAATGACAGAATACCCAAATTTCATAGTACATATTGACTTACCATGGTCATTCTGTCATTTTTTCCTTAAGCTCTTGATCGAGACCTTACGGAAAAAATGACAGAATCCTTAAATTTGGAGATTTTTCCATTTTTTACGTACAGTTCCCATTTTTCACTTACTTTCCATTTTACAGATTTTTCCAAGAAGTATTAAAAAACTCTAACCGAAGTAGTTCGTTTCAAAATGCTAGTCCTTTTAAAAATTACCGGTCCTTTTAAAAAATCAACAGAGTTCTTGTGGGTTTTTTCTAGACATCACATCATATATGGTGGATTTTTACCAGAAATCACACAAATAAGGGAATACTGTAAAAAAGCCGTAGAAAGGGACTCTAGACAAACTACTTTTGTAGAAATTCAAGGTACTTATGTAGAATCCAATGCACGAATGAATATCCAGCCAAAATCGAGAAGATTCAGCCATTTTCAAGAAGAAGGCAAGGATTTCAGCAAGAAGGCGAGGGTTTCAGGAAGATGAGGGCTTCAGAAAGGAGACGAGGGTTTTGGGAGATGAATGGATTTTGAGAGATGGATAAAAAGCCTTTTATGTGAAATCTGAACTGTTGGGAGTTGAACTGGTGTTCGGGAAAGCAAAAAAATTAAATGGGCAATCTGAACCGCCTCTCGGTAAAAAGGAAAACGTAAGAAGATAAGATGGAAAATAAATTGAGGGCTATTTATGACTTTTCACTCTGTAGGGCCCACCACTAAAAATCTGAAAAATTGAAAAAAAAATGTTATATAAAGAAATTTTTCAAAAAGGGGTTACTTTTGTCCCATAAAAAAACTTTTTGGGTTATAAATAACAATTTTCCTCACACGCATTTATCTAAATTATTAAAAAAATATATATTTTTTGAATACACGCGTGCATTTGCACGTGGTAAAACACTATTGGGGAAAATGGTATATATGAACTGAATACACTAGCAAACTGATTACAACTCAACTACAAATAGTACACTCAAAGTATGATATTCAACCAACAAGATGGTGTAACAAGACTTAGATATGATAATAACCAAAGACTTGAAAGAACCTTAAAACATTTATAGACCCAAAATGTAGTCGAGGCATGCTTCTGACAAGCGCTGTCCTGAAGACAATTATTCGCTCTGCACCGGATGCAAGCAGACTACAGGGATCATCTTAGTAGGATATAATGACTAACTCCGGTAGAACTGCAACCTCGAACTACTCGAATCTGGCAGAACTCTTGGATACTTGCTCTCAACTTAACATATGATGAAAAGAAAGAAAGATAGAAAGAAAGGAGAGAATTCTTCAATTTGAAGTGGGATGCTACAAATGAAGAAACAAGTTGCTATTTATAGACCAGCAACTTAGTAAATCTCTAAAATACAAAATAAAATAAAATAAATATAAAAATTAAAACATTTGTCAACATTTTAGTTGTTGCTTAACAAAAATAACATTGAAGAAACTACAAATTTAACTTTCATATATGTTAAATTTGTACATGAAACATCATCTTAATTGATGGTTTCAATCCAATTTGAAGTTTCCATCAATGAATTTAATCTACACAATTAAATCCAATTTTTATGTTTCAAATATTCACCAAAATCTCACTTTCTTTCACTATAAATTAATAACAATTTATTAATGACAGTCAAAATAATATATTTACTACCTACGAGTTTTAGGGCATAAAATCCAACAATTACACTCATTTATCTTAAATCCATTTGATAACATAGTGGATCAAACATTTCATGTCATTGTTTGGGTGTTTGTTTCAACCCATAAAGAGACTTAATAAGTTTACAAATTTTGTCTTCAAGTCCTTTAGCAACAAACCCTTTAGGTTGTTCCATATAAATTTCTTCATCTAAATCTCCATTTAAGAATGCAGTTTTTACATCCATTTGGTGTATGTTCAAATTTTGTAAAGTTTCTATTGCAATTAACATCCTTATAGATGTAATCCTCGTCACTATAGAATATGTATCAAAGAAACTAGCCCTTCCTTTTGGCGAAAGCCTTTAGCTACTAAGGGAGCTTTATACTTATTAATAGGCTCGTTAGTCTTTAGCTTTCTCTTAAAAATATATTTACTCCCAATTGGTTTACTTCCAGGAGGTAAATCAACCAATATCCAGGTATTGTTATGTAAAATAGATTCTAGCTCACTATTGATAGCTTCCTTCCAATAAGGTGCATCAGGAGATGATACAGCTTCTTGAAAAGTTTGAGGCTCACCTTCTATCATATAAGTTATGAAATCAAGTCCAAAAGAAGTAGCTTTCTTAGCTCTTTTGCTTCTTATAGGTTCAGATTCAGTATTCTGATTGTCTTGACCTTTTGAAGAGATAGCCTCATTAATTCTTATGGCACCAATAATTTTGTGTCTTTACTCATTTAAAGGAAATATATACTCAAAGAATTCAGCTGAAATAGATTCCATGATGATATTGTTATTAATATCAGATACTTCTGATTTAATCACCATGAATCTATAAGCAGCACTATGCATTGCATAGCCTATAAAGACACAATCAATTGTCTTAGGTCTAAGTTTGGTCCTTTTTGGTAAAGGAACTTGTACCTTTGCCAAACACCCTCACACTTTCAGCATTTTATATTAAGGCAACTTTCCATTCTACACTTCATAAGGTAACTTATTAGTCTTCTTATGTGGAATTCTATTTAGTATAAAATTTTCTATCAGCAAAGCTTCCCCCCACAAATTATGAGGTAAACCTGAACTATTTAACATGCAATTAACTATGTCTTTTAAAGTTTGGTTCTTTCTTTCAGCTACACCATTTTGTTGTGGTGTATAAGGTGCTGTGGTTTGACGGATTATACCATTTACTTCACATAATTCACAAAGTGATGATGGTTCATATTCACCACCTCTATCTGATCTAAGCACCTTAATTTTCTTCTCAAGTTGATTTTCAACTTCTGCTTTATATGTTTTAAAAACATTAAAGGTCTCATCTTTACTATGTAATAAATACACATAGCAATACTGATATATTCTGTATTTTTATTTTAGTTGGTTGCTAAATCTTTAAGTTTAGTTACTTCTTTAGTTAGTTATTTAATTACTTTCTTATATTTCTTTAAATTCTTTAGTTACTGTTGGTAACGAATTCTTTTAAATTGTTAATGCACAGTTTAGTATTTAAACTAAACTTCTCAATCATTTTGAATACAATTTGAAGTATTTTCATAATTTAGTCTTCTCTCTCAACTTGACACATCAAGTTTGGTATCAGAGCCCTTCGAATTTGGGACTTCATGGTTGGAAAAATCGCAGCGGACACTGGCAAAGGGAAGGCGGCAGAAAACCATCCCGAACAGGACAAGCTTTTTTCTCCCAGGACAGCTACTGCCCGATTGTTGGTTGTAGAAGAATCCATTGGAGAAATAAATACCAATATTGTTAAATTGACCTTAGCAGTAAATCGAATGTCAAGACAAATGGAACAAGTTTTAACAACCATTCCAAGACAACGGGAAGAAAACAAAGGAGAGGAGAGATCGAGGAGACCTCCCCAAGAAACAGAGGAAAGATTGCCAAGAAGAGGTATTCAAACTAATACAATTCCCCAAATGGCAATCCACTACTTTTTCGACTTCTAAGATTTCAAGAACCAATCTTGGAGGATCAAGATTCTGAATTTTCATCGGAAGAAGAAGAATTTTTTAGGCGCCGACCATTGGATAGAAGAAATATAAGAAGACTTCATGATCAAGACCAAGATGAACGACAACAAGATTTTAAAATGAAGATTGACTTGCCTATGTTTAGTGGCAAACTAGACCTAGAGGCATTCCTTGATTGGGTTAAAAGTGTGGAAAATTTCTTTGAGTATATGAACACGCTGGAGAATAAAAAAGTTAAATTGGTAACCTTCAAGCTCAAATCGGGAGCCTCCGCGTGGTGGGATCAAGTTCAATCCAACCGACGATTGATAGGGAAAAGACCGATCAATAATTGGCCGAGAATGCTCAAAATGATGAAGGAAAGGTTCTTACCAGCAAACCATGAACAAATTCTGTATCAGCAATACCAAAAATGTAGACAAGGCAATCGTAAGGTGGCTGAATATGCAGAAGAATTTCACAGATTAGGTGTGTCGATGGTCGATGGTCTCAAAGAACAAATGAGAGTGAAAATTATCAAATCACAAGATTTTTCGATGCTCTCAAAGAAGAAATTCAAGAACAAATGGATCTTCAACCCATTAGCACGCTTCCAACCGCAATTTCCATGGCATACAAAGCTGAAATTAGGTTAGAGAAAAGATTGAAGGCCAGCAGCTCCAAGAAAGGTTCTTGGGAAAGACCCTTTACTTCTTACCAATGCAAGAACCTAGACACTAACAAACCAAGTCAAAATTCAGTTATCTCCAAGCAAGAACAAATTAATAAACCAACTTAAGGTGTAAAGATCCAAGAGACTTTTATCAAGAAAGGAAGCACAAACAACTACCAACGACCAAACCTTGGTAAATGCTTTTGTTGTGGACAACAAGGACACTTATCTAATGAGTGTGATCATAGAATAGTCGTAGCTATTGTCAATGAAGAAGATGAAGAACAACAAGAGGAGAACGAGCCAAACTCTGAAGATGATTTCAATGAGCTTGAGCCAGACACGGGGGATCAATTATCTTGCATTTTACAAAGAATTTTACGCACACCAAAGATAGACGTCAATCCTTAAAGGCATGCCTTGTTTCACACAAGATGTACCATCAACGGGAAGGTTTGTAACTTGATAATTGACAGTGGCAGCAGTGAGAATATCGTTTCTTTCAAGCTGGTGGACGCATTCAACCTTCAACTCGATCCTCATCCTTATCCTTACAAGATAGGCTGGGTCAAGAAAGGTGGAAAAACTTAGATAAGTTCTACGTGCACTATTACTCTTTCATTGGCAATCTTTATAAAGATCAAATTATATGCGATGTGCTTGATATGGATGTGTGCCACGTTTTGTTAGGGCGTCCCTGGCAATATGATGTCTAAGCAACCCATCGAGGGAGGAAAAATACTTATGAGTTCAAATGGATGGGGAGAAAGATCAAGCTCTTACCTTCGGTGAATAGTGTGGAAAAACCAGGGTCTGGGAAAAAACCAGCACCAAGAAACAACTTTTTTCCCTCATAAACAATAACCAATCATTGACAAGGAGGATACCGAGCTATGGGCCATCATAGTGAAAAATCAAGTTCTGGAACCTAGCCACCATAGTATTCTTCCTGAAATGGATAGGCTAATTGAGGAATTTCCACAGGTACTTGAAACACCCTCTACCCTTCCACCATTGAGGGATATCCAACACCACATTGACTTCATCCCCGGATCAATGTTACCTAATCTCCCACATTATAGAATGAGCCCTAGTGAGTATGTCATTTTACAAGAACAAATTCAAGAACTCTTAGAAAAAGGACATATACGGACAAGCTTAAGCCCATGTGTCGTCCCCGTCCTTCTAGCCCCCAAAAAGGATGGAACATGGAGAATGTGTGTGGATAGTCGAACCATTAACAAAATCACAATCAAATATAGATTTCCCATCCTTAAAATTCAAGATCTATTGGATCAACTAGGAGGAGCCAAATTCTTCTCAAAAATAGACCTAAAGAGTGGATACCATCAAATTCGAATCCGACCGGGAGATGAATGGAAAACAACTTTTAAAACTAATGAAGGTTTGTTCGAATGGTTGGTAATGCCCTTCGGTCTCTCAAATGCTCCAAGCACATTCATGAGATTAATGACTCAGGTTCTTCATCCCTTTCTTAATAATTTTTTAGTAGTTTACTTTGATGATATCCTTGTCTATAGTACTACGTATGAAGCACATCTATCACACTTGCATTCTTTATTTCAAGTTCTTGCAAAAAATCAATTATACATAAATCTTAAGAAATGTTCTTTTCTTGTGAATGAAATAAGTTTCCTAGGATATATTATTAATGAATATAGAGTTGCTGTAGATCCAAGTAAAATACAAGCAATAATGAATTGGCATACACCCATAACAGTTCGTGAAATCCAAAGTTTCTTAGGGCTTGCTTCTTTCTATTGAAAATTTATAAAGAATTTTAGTACTATTCAGCTCCTCTAACAGAATGTCTTAAAAAAGGAAAATTTATTTGGACCACCCCATTGAATTGTTTAGCGAAAAGCTTAGTGAAGCACGCCAAAAGTGGAGCACATATGAACAAGAGTTGTATTCTTTGGTAAGAGCACTCAAGGTTTGGGAACACTACCTCTTAGGTCATGAATTTATTCTATTTTCTGATCATTTTTCACTAAAATTCCTTCAAACTCAAAAAACTATTAGTCGAATGCATGCTAGGTGGCTGTCAGATTCAAAGATTTGATTTCGTGATTAAACATAAAGTTGGTAGTACTAACATTGTTGTTGATGCTTCAAGTAGAAAGGTCAACTTGTTAACTATTCTTAAAGGTAATGTCATAGCCTTTGATTCTCTCCCTACTCTATATGAAAATGACCCTGATTTTAATAAAGTATGGGCTATGTGCAATTCTCATGTCAATTATAATGATTTTCATCTAGTCAATGGATTCCTCTTTAAGAATAACTTGTTATGTGTTCCTAGAACGTCACTTCGAGAGTCCTTAATTGAAAAATTGCATAGTAATGGCTTGGCTGGACATTTTGGAATGATTAAAACCTTACAGCTCCTACATGATCGATATTATTGGCCACAATCTCGTAAAGATGTGACTAAATTTATTAAACATTGCTTCACATGCCAAACTGCCAAAGGGCATAAATAGAATACAGGCCTATACACTCCATTGCCTATCCCTGAAAATATTTGGGAGGATCTCTCCATGGACTTCATTTTGGGGCTTCCTAAAACACAAAGAGGTTTTGATTCCATTTTAGTAGTGGTAGATCGATTTAGCAAGATGTCCCATTTTCTTCCTTGTCGTAAAACTTTTGATGCTATATATGTGGCTAACCTTTTCTTTAAAGAAATTGTGCGTTTACATGGTGTGCCAAAGTCTATAGTTTCATATCGTGATGTAAAGTTCCTAAGCTATTTTTGAAAAACTTTGTGGAAGAAGTTCAACACAAGTTTGAAATTCAGCACGACTAGTCATCCCCAAACCGATGGGCAAACCGAAGTGACTAACAGAATCCTTGGTAATCTTATTCGTTGCCTTGGAGGGGATAAGCTAAAAAAATGGGATCTTGTTCTTGCCCAGGCTGAATTTGCTTACAACCACATGAAGAATAGGTCCACAGGGAAGTCTCCATTTGAGATTGTGTATACCAAACTTACTCGATTAACTGTTGATCTTGTTAATTTACCTACTTCTGTTGATCTTGCTAATTTACCTACTTCTGTTGATCTTCATTTAGAAGTTGAATCTATGGCTGATCGGATAGCGGAGTTGCACAAAGAGGTCACAAAGCATTTGGAAAAGATGAATGCCAAGTACAAATCCATGGCTGATCAACATAGGAGATTTAAAGATTTCCAGGAAGGTGACTTGGTGATGATCCATCTTCATAAAGCTCGGTTTCCAGCGGGATCTTACAACAAGCTTCATCCGCGAAAGCTTGGTCCATTTCGTGTCTTGAAGAAATATGGTGACAATGCTTTCAAGATTGAACTTCTAGATGATCTACACTTCAGTCCCATTTTCAACATTGCTGATTCGACTGAGTATTACCCTCCTGACCAGTTTTCTTTGACAACATAACTCGAGGACGAGTTATTTTTCATTAGCACGGAAGGAATTTGATGTATTATGTATTTTTATTTTAGTTGGTTGCTGAATCTTTAAGTTTAGTTACTTTTTTAGTTAGTTCATTAATTACTTTCTTGTATTTCTTTAAATTTGTTAGTTACTGTTGGTAACTAATTCTTTTAAATTGTTACCGCACATTTTAGTATTTAAACTAAATTTCTCAATCATTTTGAATACAATTTGAAGCATTTTCAGAATTTAGTCTTCTCTCTCAACTTGACACATAAAATACTTACTACAATCATCAATGAACGTGACAAAATATCTCTTACCACCTCTTGTGGGAGTACTTTTCATGTCACATACATCACTGTGGATTAAATCAAGTAACTCATTACTTGTTTCCACAGATGAAAATGACTTTCTAGTAAACTTTGATTCAACACAAACTTCACATTTGTGTCTATTATCAATGTTAAACTTCGACGATAGTCCTAAACTTACCATTCTATTTAAAGAACAATAATTTACATGCCCTAATCTAGAATGTCACATATCATACAACTCAACGATATAAGCAGAAGAGTTGGTATTATTATTATTCTTTGGCATTTGTGCCAGTAATTCAATTTGAACATGCCATCACTTAGATAGTCGTTTCCCACATACATACCCCATTTGTCAGAACAAATTTATCTTACTCAAATACAAGTTTGAACCCATTTTTATTAAGTAGAGTTCCTAACACTAGATTCTTTTGAATCTCTAGCACATGCCACACATCATTGAGGGTAATTATTTTTTCGGAAGTCCATTTCAGTAGGACCTTCCCTTTGCCTTCCACAGAGGCAGTTGAAGCATTTCCCAAGTACAACTTATCACTGCCAACTAGCTTCTCATATGTCATGAACAATAACTTGTCCTTACAAATGTGCCTAGTAGCACTAGTATCAATCCATCAACCTTTGGTGTCTGAAGCTATATTTACCTCAGAAATGACGGCAACCAGATTGTTATTTTCCACAACGTTGGCCTAATTGTTGGAACTTTGTCCCTTCTTGTGTTTGCACATTGCAGCGATATGGCCACTCTTACCACAAACCCAACAATTTTCTCGAATGCGCTTGGTTGCATCATTCCTCGACCCATGGTTCACAGTTTTCTTCTTAAATTATGCTTCTTAGGTTTATGTTTTGAAGCTTCAGCAACATGAGCTTTGGCTTCAACTTCTAGTGGAGTTTTATCTTCTTTTCTGTTATCCTCTTCTATATGGAGTTTCACCGCAATGTTCTCCATGGATAACTCCTTTCGCTTGTGTTTAAGATAGCATTTAAAGTCCATCCAGGAAGGAAGCAACTCTCGATCACAGTAGCAACTTGAAATGGCTCACTGATGTCCGATACTTCACTTTGCAAATCACTACTGATAATTTGCAATTCTTCCATTTGATTGACTACCAACTTGGTATCAATTATCTTGTAATCTAAGAATTTTTCTACAAGGAATTTATTAGTACCAGCATCTTCCAGCTTGTACTTCTTGTCTAATGCCTCCCACAATAGTTTTGATGTATTGTAGGCATTGCAATAGACATTATACAAAGTGTCCTCAAGACCACTAAGTATAAAATTATGGCAGAGGAAGTCTGAATGCATTCATTGCTTTGCAACTTCCATTTCAGGAGTTACAACTTCCTTCAAAATGTAAGCAAGATTCAGTGTGGTGAGGTAGAAGATTATCTTTTGTTGCCATCTCTTGAAGTTGTTTCCTTTGAACTTCTCCAGTTTTTCAGCATGGAGTTTGACAATGGGCGATCTCATTATGGAAGAAGTAGCAACATTGGTGGAAGAGTTTGCAGCCATCAGTCCAGATATTAAATGTCTTTAGATTGTTAGGGGAAATGATATATATGAACTGAATACACTAGGAAATTGATTACAACTCAACTAGAAACAATACACTCAATGTATGATATTCAACCAACAAGATAATGTAATAAGACTTAAATATATGATAATAACCAAAGACTTGAAAGAACCTCAAACCTTTATAGACCCAAAATGTAGTCGAGGCACGCTTCTAATAAGTGTTGTACTGAAGACAAATTTTTGCTCTGCACCGGATGCAAGCAGACTACAACGATCGTCTCAGTAGAATACAATGACTAACTCAGGTAGAACTGCAACCTCGAACTACTCGGATCTGGCAGAACTCTTGGATACTTGCTCTCGACTTAACATAAGATGAAAATAAAGAAAGATAGAAAGAAAGGAGAGAATACTTCAATTTGAAGTGGGATGCTACAAATGAAGAAACAAGTTACTATTTATAGGCTAGCAACTTAGTAACTCTAAAAAATAGAAAATCAAATCAAATAAATACAAAAAATTGAAACATTTGTCAAATTTAACTCGTTTTAGTTGTTACTTGACAAAAATCACATATAACTCATTCAAACTGAAGAAACTACAAATTTAACATGAGTTAAATTTGTACATGAAACATCATCTTAATTGATGGTTTCAATCTAATTTGAAGTTTCCAACAATTAATTTAATATACACAATTAAATCCAGTTTTTATGTTTCAAATATTCACCAAAATCTCACTTTCTTTCACTATAAATATCCAACAAATACTAGTAAGTTTTAAGTGCACAATTTTATCGTTAAATTAGAAATGAGTCATTTTTTTCATTAAAGAAAGACGAATAATGTACTTTGTTTAAGATTTTAACTTATTGCATTAATTTTAGAAGATTAAATAAGACGAATGATGTACTTTGTTTAAGATTTTAACTTATTGCATTAATTTTAGAAGATTAAATGAGAAATGTGGAGATGTGACGTGATTATTAAAAATTACATGGCTACCTATTTTTATGTTACTAAAATAAAATATTTTCACCTTTTTTTCAATAATGATTATTAAAAAAGTGAGTTAATGATAGGGAAATATGTAGTCGAATCTTTTTCAATATAAATATGAAGCTATATGGTATCAATTAATCAAACGTAGCACGTGCATCACACGTAGTAAGTCACTAGTATATTTAAGTAGGGGAAGGGGGGACTTTAAATCAATTAAGGCATAAAAGAAAAAGACAACCATTAGCGTGATGTTTTTTTTGTTACAAATAAAAATAATTTGACACAAAAACATAACGTTATAATATTGAGAGAAACCAATAATTGTATGTTTGGCATAATATTTTTCACAAAATAAATTCAATTTTCCACCCCAAAAAAATCATAAGTGTAACGACCCGACTTTCTAAGAATCGCTACCTCATGCATGCACACGTTTCAAAACGACTCCTTTAACATACTTGACTAAAATAAAAGAGATTTATCAAACAAATAATTTCATTAAATTTAAATAGCTGAAATTCTTGACTCGGGGTACCCCAAAACATAGTTAACGAATAAAAAGAATAAAAGAAATAATTCTTCACGAAGCTAGCTGGACAACTTATTTAAATGGAAAAAAAAATATCATAAATAATGGAAATGCGGAAGCTCTCTCGTGTCCCTATTTGGCCGGTCATGGATTCTGTTTGTCGCCCGCCGGTCCATTCCTAGCTTTACCTGAAAACATGAAATTTCAACTGAATGAGTATAAAACTCAGTAAGTAATCCCACTGCTGGGATTCCTAGATATGTAGGCCAAGTGCCCCGTCACCACGCCTAGCGGCCTAAGGACACGCCGTCAATACTGTGGTGTAGGCCTGATGACCCACACAAGTGAACATGGAGGTGAACCCGTCGGTCCACACATGTCTAGTGGCCTGATGGCACACCGTCAACACTGAAGGTGAACCCGATAGTTCACTTAATAATATAGCATGGGACTACGACATTGGCATCAAATTAAATCACACATAGCATACACAACGGTAAACTGGTACAATCTCAACAGCAGATAAAAGCTAGATAAACCATACATGCCAATGGTCTGAAAAATAAACATACCAATAGCTAAATAAACCATGAAAGGCCAATTGCCAACATACTGTGAAACTGCTGCCAGCAGTAGAATCACTTACCTCAATAATATAAATCCAGTAACAACCACGTAGGAGCCTTCCCCAAACTCCAGTCCTAAAATCAAAAAGATCCAAATTAAATAGTCGAATAGAAACTTTCTTCCCAACAACATTAAACTTCAATAACTCAGTACCCACCTCGCCTCGAGCTGCAACCCAACCCAACGACGCTTATATATATTTTCCTACAGTCTCCCACCTAAACAGCGTGAACAACATCAAGCTTAAACCAAGCTTCACTGGGTATTTATTTCAGTCAATGGCCCAGACAAAAGAAAATTTACCCCGAATTTAACAACCAAACGATACCGCGACGGCGACCGACGAGCGGCTGGGCAACTGGCGCGCGACGGCTGCTGGCGAAGGCGGCGACGAGCGTGGCTGCTAGACGGAAGTTGCTGCGATGCGCGGCTGCCGGGCGGAGGCGCGACGGCGGCGGCTGCTGGCGAGACGCGACGGCGCGGCTGCTTGTGGAGGCGTGACTGATCGGCGCGCGGCGGCTGGGCGACGCGACGGTGGGCGGAGGCGGCTGGGCGACGCGAACGGCAGCTGGGCGGCGCGAACGGCAAGCAGACGGTGATCGTGAAGCGGCTGTCTTCGCACAGAAGGAGAAGAAGAGAAGAAGAAAAGGGTTTCACGCATATCGAGGTGCCCAATTAAATAAATATATAATTAATTAAAATTAATATAAATAATAATTTATATTATTATTTAAATAATATAAATTATATTTAAATAATAATATAATAATCTATATATTTATATTTATATATATTATTATTCATTTTTCTTCTCCAAACCATACTATTATTCCTCAAATCCTCCACAATAAAGTATAATTTATACTGTTTAAATTCAAATCCCATAAAATCTCCAACACATAATTTATTAACCCTTGAAATTAAATTGTGGGACGTTACAATAAGATCAAGAGACCTTTAATCTATTTGACACAAAAAATAATAATAATTGCACAAATATATTCTTTTGGTACAATCCAAAGCAACAATTTAATTCAAAATTTTAAATAAAATGTTAGTAAAAAAACCATAAAATTGAGATGTACCTTGAATTAAACACGTTGCCACAATTGTTATTGCCACAAAGAGAAAAGAATGATTAATTTGAGCATTAAGTCTCCTACAAATGTACCAATTGTTTATAGGCAATGTAAAATAATGTGTATTATAATGAACTGTTCAAATTTTTTTAATGAAATTGAAAAAGAGATTAAAAGTAATTATTACATATTTTGTTAAAACTCTTTATATTTCCCTTAAAATACATTTAATCTTCAATGCATGACATTAAGATGCAAAAGAAGGTTATGCTCATTACGAAAGAAACGACTTTAGTGGCTTTGATAGAAAAATTATAAAAATTAATGAGATTAATGAAAAGAAAGTGGTATGGGTGAAATTTTCATGAGATTAAAGAGAAAGAAATGAAATTTGAAAATAAGAATTGGAGAGATGATAAAGACAATTAAGATATTATACAATAAAATTTGGGACAAAATAGTCCAAAAAAATTTCTTCATCAATCTAAGCCACTTTTAATATAGTAGAGATACGGTTTTCACTTCTATCACCGAAATTAGAGTTGATTATCAGCTCTACATACCAAAGAGATGTTACATTTCCTTAAACCATTAACAAGTAAGGTATAATTGGAGCTATTTCTTAATCATGGCCTTTAAAATGTTTAATTCAAGTTGGGCTTAACCAATTTGGGCATTTTCAAAATGGCGACCCCTTCCATCCTTCTCTCAATTGCCAACCCACGTGGCTTGGCTATACTTTATATTATAGGGTAGGCAATTCTAGTGTGGCCACTTCTTTTAGGGTCGGCCATATATATATATATATATATATATATATATATATATTTGGTCTAAATGCACTTAACCTATTTTGGGTCATTTCTCAACATCTCTAAGACTTTTTTTTTCGTTGGTTCAGATGTGCTTTATTGACCTAATTTCTCTATTTGGTAACCATTTCATTTAAAAAAAAAAAAAATTAAGCATATTTCCTCCCCATTTCTTACATTAATTTGCATCTCTCTTAAGGACAATATTTGAATTTTTGCCAAATTTCAAAAACAAAATAAGTTTTTAAAACCTACTTTTTTTAGATTTCAAGTTTTGGCTTAGTTTTTTAAACGATTAGTAAAAAGTAAATAATAAAGGAATAAATTTGAAGGTGAAAGTAGTGTCTACAGTGGAAAATTATTCAAAATGATCCAAAAAGTAAAAAAAAAAAAAATTCTATAACTAACCTCTTTTTAAAAACTTGTTGGCGTGACCCTTTTGACATGTGAAATACCACTTTTATTCTCAATATTAAATACTCATATTTTCCTCTATTTCCTATGTCTCTTTCGCTCTTCTCTTTCAATAACTAAAAAACGAAAAATTCAATGTCATTTAAAAGTGAAGATGCTTCAATTTTTTTCTCAACTTCTAAGCATAGTTGGAAACAACACGAAAAAATAAAATGTATAAAAATGTGTGGTCATTTAGCTAAAATGAAGTTGTATCGATGAAGATATGACAAAAACAAAATTATCATATGCGCAAAAAAGGTGTGTGATAGTCGACATCATGGTACTTTTGGAGTATTAAAGTCGAAGATTGTTTAATTTTTTGTTAGAATTACAAATATGGTTGAAAAGAACAAGAAAAAATGTATGAAAAGGAGTGGTCATTTAGCAAAAACGAAGTTGTATGGACGGATATATGATCAAAACAAAATTGCAAAGTGATCGCACACCATGAGGTCAGCGATCGCGCACCCTGATGTAAGCGATCGCATACCATGACATTAGCAATTGTATACAATGAGATTAGCGATCTCGCACCATGATATCAATGATCGCGTACCATGATGTTAGCGATCCCGCACATTTTCTGCGCATACAATAATTTTATTATTTTCATATCTTCGTCGATACAACTTCGTTTTAGCTAAATGACCACTCATTTTTATACATTTTTATATGTTCTTTCCAACCATGCTTATAAATTGAGCAAAATGTTGAAGCATCTTTACTTTTAAATGACATTGAATTTTTCATTTTTTGGTTGTTGAAAAAGAAGAGCAAAAAAGACGTAGGAAATAGAGGAGAAGATAAAGTATTTAATATTAAGGGTAAAAATGGTATTTCACCTGCCAAAAGGGTCAATATCAAACAAGTTTTTAGAAAGAGGCTGGTTATAAAAAGAGTTTTTGTTTTTTGGGTCATTTTGAGTAATTTTCCGTCTATAGACTTGATTTTCAAAAACAAAAACGAAAAAGAAATGGTTACAAAACGGGGCATTCGTTTTTAGTTTTTGGTTTTTGGTTTTTGAAAAGTAAGTCTATTTTCTTACATTTTCTTACAATGGTTTGCATCTTTCTTTAGTAAAAGAGTTAAATTTTTAGCCAAATTTCAAAAACAAAAAGAAAAATAAGTTTTTAAAACCTACTTTTTTTTAGTTTTCAAAATTTGATTTGGTTTTTGAAAACATGAGTAAAAAGTAGATAAAAAAGTAAGACATTTAAAGCTGGAAGATATGTTCGTAGGCTTAATTTTCAAAAAGCTAAATACCAAAAACAAAATTGTTAACAAACGGGGCTTTAATAATTTTTAGGTTGTCATCTTTATTGTCTTGGCTTTAAATCTATGATTTGTTGATTGAATTTTAACCAATTTATTGAAATCGTTCTATATATTCTTAAGATGGGTGAGAATATATAATGACATCTTTACTATAACTGATAGCAACACCTTTTTTCTCATAGTACACTACAAAAAATTGAATTTTCTTAGTAAAAAACAAATTGAATTTCCATGATACAAAGAAAAATCCGAATCAAGAGAGGACAGAAAAAAGTGTCATAAAAGTGCCATGACCTTTTCAAAAGATGTTTTTGGCTTAACACTTCAAGCTACATTTCCTTTACAATGTGATTGCAAAGTAAAAGTAAAATAAGATTCACTTGTAGCCAAAGACATCTATAGAAATAGTAATATTTTTTTTAGCACAATAAATGGAGGAAAATTTTAAAAAATAGAAAAATAAAGGAAATTATTTACACAAAATAATAAAATATTTAGGTAGTTGTGACAGACACTAATAGAAGTCTATCAGGGTCTTCAGTAATAGAAATGATAGAAGTCTGTCATTGATAGATGCTGATAGAAGTCTATCAATATCTATCAGTATTTTTTTGCTATTTTCTATAAATAATTTGACATTTTTTTTATCTATGAAAATTTCTCATAAATGAAATATTAAAAGGATATTTTCAAATATAGAAAAATGGGTCAAACTATTTACAAATACAAAAAAATTATATTGTTTATCAGCGATAACAACAATAGAATTCTATCGCTCAAGCGCTAGAATGTGATAGAATTCTATCGCGCTCAATTAGACTGAGTGAATTTGATGTCCATATTCATCCCACGCTATAATAGGCAAGGTAAATAATAACGATAATAATAACAGAAGAGGGTAAAAGAACATTAAATTAGGGAGTTGCAACAACCTCATGCATTTATTTTATTTATTAATATATTTTAGCACAACCTCATATATTTATTTTAGGAGTAAATAGATGCAGGTTAATTTTAGTTTTAGTAGTTTCAAATATTTAATTAAATATTTAGTCATGTATTTTTAATAAATGCTAAATTTAGTCTCTTAATTTATTTTAGGTTAAAATAATATTTTTGCCACTCGTTCAACAGTAATATGTTTATTTTTATTTTTTTTTGTCTAATTTTAATCTCTACAGGTTCAATAAATCATAAATTTATTTCCAAGGGCTAGTTATTGTTTTTTTTTTTTTAAAAAAAAAAAGATATTATCTTTATGTGCATTTACCTATTGTATTATCTAACATGAAAATTTTATTATTATTATTTAATCAATTTTAATTAAAATTAAGTTTGAGAGACAAAATCCAATATTTATTGAAAGTATAGTGAGTAAAATTGTACATTTGAAAACACAATGATATAAATTAAACAAACTCCAAAATATAGAAACAAAAATAATATTTTAATCAAATTTTTTATTATCTATTAGCATTTTCATTAAAAAGTTTAGAAATATATTTATATTTTATGTTTTCTTTCACGAAAATTATTATTAGTATTATTTAACAAATTTTAATAAAAATTAAATTAAAATAATTTATTGAAAGTACAGACAAAAATTAGATATTTAAAACTATATAAATTAAAATAGAATAAACTAAAAAAAAAACATAAGTCAAAAGACTCTTTTAACCATTGTTGCAATATTATGAAAGCTAAACCCAAAGCTACAAGCAATATATTAAATAGAGCGCAACAAATTTTCAGCTGTGCCAACTGTTCCACTGCTCCTATTGTCTGAGGTTTGCACTTATATCTCTGTGCAAGTGGACATGAGAGGCCTTTGAATTTCGCCATTTCTTGGAAATGCCATTTCAATAATATCTGTCTACTGGGCAAATTTAACCATACTCTAACTAATTTTGATACTCAAAAATGAATATAGTTCAATTAATATAAGGTATGAATCACTCAAATGTTTAATTACGATAATTTTTTTTTATTTATTAAAAATAATTTTTAAAATTTTTTTCCTTTATAATTAAAGGGATGTTGTATCCAAATATTATTAATTTAGATATATACCATTGATTTAAAAGGTCATACATTAGTATTGATGATAATTTGTTTCGGACATTTTTTTATATATGTTGTTGAACTAAAAAGATATCAAATGTGGTTGTTAGTAGTGATGACAGTTTGTTTCTACCTCTCACATACATTCCACCATGATTTTTGGTACTAATAATTGTGAAACTTTTCCTTATCCGGGATTGTCGTACTAACAAAAAAAATTATGAAACTTGGTTCCATAACTTGAAGCGTTGGTACTATATTTTGAAGTCTCATTTGAAATGAGAAAGATCTAAAGTGGGTGTAACTAAATATTTGTGTATTTAAATAGTCACGGAAAAGGAATCTCGATCAATTTTAAAAAATATATATATATATATATATATATGAGAATGTTCAAATAATTAAATTACTTTTAGTTTCTTGGAGATTTCATAGTTTTGGTTTAGTTTCTTTTTATGGTGAGAATAAAAACACGACAATTTTCTTTCCTGTGATTATAAACTACAATTTAATTTTACGAGATTTGATAGTTTAGTTCTGTTTCTAAATATGAGAATGTTTAAATAAGTAAACTAAATATTTGTGTATTTAGATGATTCTACGTCATGATTTTTCTACGTAAATTCTTGTGTTTAATTTTCGAATTATTTTCACCTTATTTAATTATATTTGTTTACAATATAAAATTTTAGATGTAAAATGAAAGATATGGGTTTCTGTACTTGACTGCCACAAACTTGCTTTAATAAATTAGCATGGTTTTAATTAATGAGAAGTTGCCTTCTACCATAATGGCGATAGACTAATAGAGCATGCTAGTAAATTAGGGATGAATTAAAGTTGCAAGATATAAAACTTTTGGTGGCGCGATTTAAACCATCTATTGAAAGCAATAACAAACTTGAAAACGTCTTTCCAAGTACATAAACATGAATATTTCGATATGACTTAAGACTGGTTTGGATTGATTTGAGAAAAAATATTTTTCGAAGAATTCATTTTTGTTTAAATTCTTTTGATAAAAACGGTTTAAAATACACTTTAAAATCTCTTTTGAGTGGTTGTCAACCACTCCAATTTTTCCAAAAAGACTTATTTTTTAAATTAATTACTTGAAATTGTATTCCAAACACACCTTTAATAGATAAGACATAAGGTAACACCTTGGAGTCATAGACGATGAAAAGAATATATAAAATAATTGAATGTTTTGTTTGGATTTGAATTTCAATAATGTTTGATATATAATTGTATAACACGAAAATGATATCTAAGCTTTGACGGTTTAAGATTGATTTAGTTTTTTGTTTTTACTTTTTAAAAGTTAAGCTTACAAATACTATTTTCACTTATGAATATTTTTGTCTTGTTATTCACTTTGGACCAATGTTTTTAAAAATAAAATCAAGTTATGATAACATTTTTAATGAATTTTTTTTTTTTTTTTAAAAAAAGTTTGACTTAATAATTCAAATACTTCTTTAAGAAATATAAGAACTATGGTAAGAAAATTGGAAGAAAACAAATATGAATTTCAAAAACACAAAGCTAAAAACTAAGGTCTGTCTGATAACCATTTGGGTTTTGTTTTTTTTGTTTTTGAAATTTAAGCCTATTTTTTTTTTCAATTTCACACAATGGTGTACATATTTCTTAAGTGAAAGAGTTGAATTCTTAGACAAATTTAAAAAAAAAATATTAAAAACCATGACCCTGTTCGGTAACTATTTCATTTTCAGTTGTTGAGTTTTTAAAATTAAGCCTATTTTCTCACATTTCTTACCATGATTTGTATTTTCGTAAGTAGAAGAGTTGAATTTTTAGCTAAATTCCAAAAAAAATAATTTAAAAACTACTTTTTTTTTTTTTAATCTTCAAAACTTGGCTTGATTTTTTAAAATATGGGTAAAAAGTAAATAAGAAAGTAAGAAATTTAGAGGTGGAAGGGGTATTTGTCGGCTTAATTTTTAAAAATAAAAAACCAAATGGTTCTCAAACAGGCCTACGTTTTTTAGTTTTCAAAACATAGCTTGATTGTTTTAAAATATTGGAAAAAGTAGAATAAAAGGGTTTTATAAGCTTAATTTTAAAAAATGAAAAATTAAATGATTTGCAAATTGGACCTAAAATTATTATCAAATTAACCCAATATTTTTTTTTGACACTTCAACAATTCGGTGGCTACTAAAGAAGTTTCTATACCGACTAACAGAGTAACAATAGTCACTATATGAGATCAAATAATTAGGTATTAACATAAATGTTTCTTATTAAACATTATTAAGAGAAATTTAGTTAGCCACCAGGCAACTTTATGGAATAATTCAATAATTTTTTTGTAGACTTATCCTATAAGAGAGAGAGTGGTATATATACACACACTTACAAGGTTAAGAAGCGAATATTACTGCAATAGAAAAAAATCTATACATTAAGCAAAAAATTATTTGATTTTATGTTTTTAGCTTTTGAAAATCAATCAAGTTTATAAACAATATTTTCATTTTTTTTTATCTACATCTTAAAGTATTTTAAAAATTTAAATTCAAATTATGAAAAAGAAAATTATTATATACAACAAAAAATATCAAACTATATACAAATATAGAAAAATTTCACTGTCTATCAGTGATAGACCACGATAGAATTCTATTGCTTGAGCAATAGACAATGACAGAAGTCTATCGCTATAGTAAAATTTGATATATACAAATATAGAAAAATTTCACTGTCTATCAGTGATAGACCGCAATAGAATTTTATCGCTTGAGCGATAGACTTCTGTCGTTGTCTATTGCTCAAGTGATAGAATTTTGTCGTGGTCTATCGCTGATAGACAGTAAATTTTTCTCTATATTCATAAATAGTTTGACTCATTTTTCTATATTTGAAAATAACTTTTACGAAAACTCAAAAAAGTAATTTTGTGTTTAAAATTTGGCTAAGAATTTAAATGTTTACTGAAAACCGTCTCAAAGAAATTTGAAGAAAATGAACATAATTTTCAAAAACTAAAAACTAAATAGTTATCAAATAAAACACAAATATTTAAGATGATTATTGTATTGATCAGGCTGGTAAATTCAATAATCATGTTCTTAGATTAATATATAACTCCTTAATTAACTATCGGAAATGAAGCAACAATAGCTAGGGTTAAAACTTAAATTGACATGCAAGAGATCACCTATACATTAAAATAAAAATAAATAAATAAATAAAGAGATTGAGAGAACTTTTAAAAATAAAAAAAACATAAGAAAAATAGCAAAATTTTTAAATAGTTGTGATAGACGCGGATAGAAATCTATAAGAGTCTATAAATGATAGAAATGATAGAAGTGTATCACTGATAGATGTTGATAGAAGTCTATCAATATCTATCAATATTTTTTTTGTTTTTGCTATTTTCTATAAATAATTTGATATTTTTTCTATGGGTAAAATTTTTTCAAGGAATTGGATAGGTTTCTCTCCTTTGGTTCACCATTTTCAAAATTGGTTACATTACTTTTGGTAGTTGAACCATACTGTGTCTTTCATCTATAAGATTTATTATGGATATAAAAGATCATGGACCTGACCAACGTATAATAAAAGTTGGAAGGTCCTCCATATTTCCATTGCTTTCCTTAACCTAACACATGCATTAAATTCTCACCCATTTTTCATCCATATTTCCCAAAGTTGCCCCCAACAACGAATATTAATGCCTGTAAAGTACTTCAAAATTTAGTGGAGTTTCATAATAATTTTACAAAATAACTTTAGTGGTGTTGGCCGGGCTACATTTTTTTTTCAGCTCATCAATTGTTTAATTAAAATTCGCCCTGTGATAAAATATTTTAACTTTATTTAAAAATTAAATTATTATTTTTATATGAAATTTTTTTATATATAGTAAAAATGTCAAACTATTTACAGAAAATAGCAAAAAAAAAAAAAAATACTGATAGACATTGATAGATTTCTATCAGCATCTATCAGTAATAGATTTCTATCATTTCTATCACTGATAGACTTCTATCAGTACTTATTACAATTATATAAAAATTTTGTTATTTTATGTAAATAATTTTTCTTATTTTTTTATTTTTAATTATTTTTAATTAAATAATAAATGAGGAGTTATATAGAGATAGGATGCCTATAATTTTATTCTTGTTATTTTTTCTTAAATTTGTTTTTTACTCTTTCATTGCAAATGTCATTTTGAAAATATTTTTAAAATTTTAAATTATTCTTTGATAATTATTTTATTGCATTTAATACCATCATTATAAAATTAATTTTATTTATTTCATAAGCTGTTGTTTGTTTGCCATCCTTTTCCCAACTTACCTCACATGACTATTGTTAATTCTTTTAAAGAAAGAATTAACATAATTAAAAAAAAAAAAAATACTTTTATAAGTTACAACACCTACACACTAACAAAAGTACAATTTTTTTTCTTGTACCCAATTAATAAGAACTTCATGGTTAAAGCATATGAGCATTTATAAAACAATCTCAGCTATATTGAGGTAATTTTTCTTTGGAAATTCTTTGAAAATATATCTGACATTTTAATTCAACTCAATAAACACGACCATTGATGCATGACTTGAATACTTCAAATATATATGTGTGTTTTAAGTTGTTGACGTAAGCATATATGGAGTGAGAGTTCGAGACTTTCATTATTGAAAAATGTAATAGATGTGTTTAATTATCTATCAAGCTTGGATTAACTAAAAATTTGCTTAATTTATAGGAAAATTTTCATTGATAGAAAAAATGTCAAACCATTTACAAAAAATAGCAAAAAAAAAAAAAAAATGCATCTATCAGTGATAGACTCCTATCGTTTCTACCACTGATACTGATACTGAACCCTGATAGACTTCTATGATCGTCTATCACAACCATCTAAAAATTTTGCTATTTTGCGTAAATAGTTTCACTTATTTTTCTATTTTTAAAAATTTGCTTAATTTATATAAAAATTTCAAATTATTTTTGTAATTTCCAAAATTTAATGGCATTATTGGTAATTTCCTCAAAACTTAAGCCCAAATACAAAACAAACACGAAAACCTATATTTATAACCAACTCACCTCCATTCCAAACCCGAAGAAGCAAATCAAATCCAATTCAACAAAAAGCAGCCACACTAGTAAATTTTCTGATAGAAACAAAAGCAAAAATATGTCTCTCATCACAGAAGAGCTGAAAGCCAAAGCTGAAGTGTACTATGGTGACAAGATCTCACAGGAGAAAACAAGGCTTCTTCTGAAAGAAGTAGGGCTTCCAAATGGGCTTTTGCCATTGAAGGATATAATAGAATGTGGCTATGTGAAGGAGACTGGCTTTGTTTGGATGAAGCAAAAGAAAGCCATAACCCACAAATTCAACAAGATTGGGAAGCAAGTCAGCTATGCCAAAGAAGTCACTGCCAATGTGGAGAAGAATAAAGTCAAGAATTTGACTGGTGTTAAGGCCAAGGAGGTTTTGGTTTGGCTCACTTTGTCCGAGATCTATGTCGATGACCCGCCGACTGGGAATATTACCTTTCAGATTCCGGCCGGGCTGTCCAGGGCTTACCCAGTCGACGCGTTTGAGATCAAGGAGGAGGAGACGACGACGGAGAAGAAGGAAGTGAAAGAGGAGGAGGGAGTGAAGGAGAAGAAGGAGGTGAGAGAGGTGAGTAATGGAGGGAGTGTGGTGGTGAATGTGAAGGAGGTTTAATTTGAGAATGTTTCTTAATTTAGGGTTTCTTGATGCACTAGGGTTGAGATTAATTTTGTGCTATTTACCTTAAATGGTTGTTAAACCCTTTCATTGGAAATGGTCATAATAATTAAGATCATATTTATAAGTTTTTCTTATAAATCCTTTCCCCAAATATTTTGCTATTATATGTGTACCTAATTTAAACGGTTCAACTTGTTTTGATACATTTGATCTATTATTTTTGTATATATTGTCTTCTTTCCTTTTTAAATAGTTATGCATGACTAGTCTTTTCTTTGATCATAGTAACTTCAAATCTATTGGTTGGGTATGTATTACCTTAATCAGTTGAGTTAGGCTAAGAACGATATTAAAAAAGTTGAATTTAAAACATGTATACCTGTGGAAAGATTTTTAAATTGTATTATAAAAAATATATAAGAATAAAATTTAATTTAGTAGTTGGCTAAGAACGATATTAAAAAAGTTGAATTTAAAACATATATACCTGTGGAAAGATTTTTAAATTGTATTATAAAAAATATATATAAGAATAAAATTTAATTTAGTAGTTGAGAGGATGAATCCAAGGAAAAGATTGCATGCATAGGAAGAAGAACAGGGGCAAGGTTTTGGGAAAGATGAAGAAGGAATGAACATCTCAAATGCTTTCAAAGCGTTTTAGGACTCTTTTGATAATATTTATATTTCTTATTTCTTATTCTCGTTTCTCATTTTTTAACCAACGGATTTGTTTGATAATCATGTTCATTCATTATTTCTAAATTGTTAAAAAAAAAAACGTTTCTAAAAATGGGTCAAATAAATCTACTACACTAAACTTCAAATTTCTTTAGAACGAGGGAAAAAAAAAATAGATACGGCTGGACAAGAGATGAGAAATAATGACGACTATTGGGTTCGAAAAAAGGGGTTTTTTTTTTAACAAGATACTCAAAAGAGATCAGGAGATGCATCGAGATATCTCAACTATGTTGACACATCTTTAGCATCCTCATCATATCTCGGAAAAGTATATGATATCAATCTCAAAAAATATACCCAAGAGTCAAGGCACTGGGCCAATAGACGCCATGGAGAGGCTAGAGAAAAGCCTTCCAATTGAAGGCGATGAAAGAGATATCATAATTACAAAAGAAAGGAGATTTAAAGCTCCAAGAAGCAGCTAAATACAAAATATCATCGCAAAGTTCTGAGGAGGATCTATCAGCAAATTAAAATATTCTTTTGTTTCTTTCCAACCACAAACACCACAAAATAGCTCCCATGATGTTTGTCAATAAAATAGACTTGGCAGAAGTCTGAGGAAGGTGTATAAGGAGGTCTAACAGGCCGGTTATGGAGTTCAGATGGTTGAAATCAAGATCATCAGAGCTGAAGAGATCCCATATCAAAAAAAGGGTTTAGAAATAAAGCACAAAATTCTTTGGAGGAGAAACTCAATTTTGACCATAAACTTGTTTAGTTGCATCAATTAAGACTCAAAATTTTTAGTTTTCATAAAATTGGACAATAAACATAAATAAGTGTTGCGATTTTAACTTTTAGTTCAATTTTCGTCAACTTGTCCATTAACTTTAACATAAATAATTTAAAAATTTTCAATAACAATCTTTTCTCATGAAAACATAACTGATTAGTAATCGCTTGAAACAAAATTAAGAAGCATGATAGTAGGCATAATCATGATCAACTTTTATTATCAACCTAATTATATTAATGAAAGATTAGATAATGTTCTAATATCACTACAAGAATTTTTGTTTCTTCTGGTGCAAAAAACGTTGATAAATCTTAAGAAAAGCGTGGACAAAGCCTCTACCGATATTTGGTTGCATAGGCAGATAGCATAGGCAGAAGTCCGTCAACAGAGCTTTTGCCCACACATTTTTATGTTATGTCGACAGAAATGCTCACGCAAGGAAACACATGGGTATAAAAGCCAACACAAGAATTTATCAAGCAGTTCCAAAATGATGCTTCTTTACGGAACAATTTCCCATATACATCAGATTGAAAGAATCATCGAAAATACAGAAAAGTCGAGAAAGACAAATTAGGAACTTCAATTAAGTTTTTTAAATAGCTTCAATGGAAAGGAAGTCAATATAGTAGTTAATAATTGATAGAGTCCTCTTAGGTTGTTGTAGCAATTTATAATAACTGAACCCTACTCCTAATACTACGACAACGTAGTAATAGTGGCAAGTCCAGGTCAATCCACAGAGAGGCGCAAAAATTTGTTTCATTAAGATAATTAATTAGTTAAAGCAATGTTGTGTGTGACAGAGAATTAAAGTGTGGAAAATTAAAAGGAAGAAAGTAAGGATTGTGGGAAACTGTAAACTAAGATTGAATAATCTAACCTTAGGAGCAAGAAAGGATTCCAATACGATTTTGATCATTGATTTCTCTTGATTAAGCATGCAATGGATTCATGGGTACACAACGACTTACTACACCAAACCAAACTCATCGGCTCTACAGGCAGTCAAATCTTCAGGGTAAACCTGTTGGGGTTTTGGCAAAATATTAGAAGTGCAGTTGTCCCACATCGGTTAAATTGAAGAATGGGGATGGACTTCAAGCCTATAAAAGGAGTCTATGCCTCTAGTTTCAAGTCGTCCCAATTAGAAACACTTTAAGCTTAGTCGTCCCAATAAAAGGAGCCTATGCCTCTAGTTAAATTCTTTTTGTATTCTCTAATTTGAGAGGGAGAAAAAGGTATGAGTAGTATAAAAGCTTTGAGAAAGTGCTTTTGTAATTGGGATCGAGAGAGAGAATTATTCTGTGTGATTGTAACAATTTTTCACATAGTGGATTTTTCTTGGTCCGTGGTTTTTCTCCAAGTTGGGAGTTTTCCACGTTAATTCTTGTGTTTCCAGATTTATTATTTTCTTTTAATTTCTCTATTATTTTGCTGCTTATTCTTGCGGTAGAAGTGAGAGATTTTTCTCCAACAAGTGGTATCAGAGCTTTAGTTTCGGAGTTTCTTGAATTCCTAAGTATGCTCTATGGTTGCAGCATTGTCTGACCTTCCACATCAGAAAAGAATTCTTGAAACAGGTTTCGGTATTGTGAATAATGTGAGTTGTTCACTGTTTGCTATTTTGCTAGGAAGAGAAGCAAATATGCCAAGCTTTATCGGTTCAATACAGTTTGATGTGGAGAAATTTGATGGAACGATCTACTTTGGCTTGGGCAAGAGCAAGTCAAGCTTATGTTAATACAAACTGGGTTACACAAGTGCAAGTTAAGCGATGATGGTGTTCTAGTGCAGTTTAGTGATTCCAGCAGAGATTCAAATAAGAGAGTCTTTGAGCAGAAGATAGGTCGTTAGGGATACAAACAGTCTGAGCACATGAAAAATGGAGCAAGCTTGTCAAAGGGCTTTGGATCAGATGCTGACGTTGTCTTTCTCGCTAGGGGAGACGGTGACTTCCTCTAAAGAAGACGAAAGTCATCCTCGTGGTATGTTCGCTTTACCATGATAGGGGATGTGATGTTAGCGGTTTCACAAGTTTGCACACGGGCATTGACTTGGCGGTTATGCAAGATGTGTGGTCGAAGTTGTGTCGATGGCTGAAGGACTTCCAGGTGAGTGAAGTAGGTGGAAGTTGCACCATAAATATCAGTAAGGTTTATCGGCATATGAAAAAAAAGGAAAATCTTAGAAGGTGGTATTCCAAGTGGTCTACTCTTTATGGTGGAGTAGGTTATAGTTCTCTGAGTTGAGAATTATGAATGTCGGTGAAGACAATGGATGTTGTAGAAGATGTGGGTTCTTCAAATATCTTGCCAAGGTGGAATTTTTTGGGATTTTGGCAAAAAATTAGAAGTGCAGTTGTCCCACATAGATTAAATTGGAGAATGGGGATGGATTCCAAGCCTATAAAAGGAGCTTATGCCTCTAGTTTCAAGTCGTCCCAGTTAGAAACACTTTAAGTTTAATGTGCTAACTCTAGTTAAATTCCTTTTGTATTCTCTAATTTGAGAGTGAGAAAAAGGTGTGAATAGTATAAAAGCTTTGAGAAAGTGCTTTTGTAATTGGGATCGGGAGAGAGAATTATTCTGTGTGATTGTAATAAATTTTTACATAGTGGATTTTTCTTGGTCCGTGGTTTTTCTCCAAGTTGGGAGTTTTCCACATTAATTCTTGTGTTTCCAGATTTATTGTTTTCTTTTAATTTCTCTATTATTTTTCTGCTTATTCATGCGGTAGAAGTGGGAGATTTTTTCCAATAAAACCAAGCAAGCACTTAATTAAATTACATGCTTGATTAACTGGGTTCGATAGTGTCCATATAAATCTTACATATACCCTAATAAATTCTTAATTAAGCTAAATGATTTTAGTCCTATTAGGTTCGATAGTGTCCATATAGAACTAAAAACATTCGCACTAAGATTAAGGACTCTGTTGTGTGATTAAGTCAATTGGATAGCCTAATTGATTAACAAAGTTATCTTTGAATCCAAGTTTAGCATGCAATTTAAGGTCTATGGACAGCCTAGCTATATTCCTTAGCAGACATATAAACCTTTGCTAATTAGGCGATTCTAAGCTAGACGAACAATGAAGAAATGCACAAGCTAAAAATGGATAGCTTAGACATACATTCAAGGGGAGGGGTGTCAATCCATTCAAGAATGTACATCTAAATACAAACAAGATTCAAAGAACATAAATCTATGCATTCAATTTAATCAAGAAGAAATCTCAAGAATTTATATTGGGTTCTTGCTTCCAAAAACTAGAAAATATAATACTGATGTCAAGAATTCATAGACAAGATGTTTAAGAAGTTTGCCATCTCTAAAATATAGATTACAACCCAAAAAAAATTGAAATACCTAAGCTAAGAGATGGAAACTAAAGAAGAAAAATGTTGGTGGATGCTTCATCCTCCCATTCTCCCTCCTCGTTTTTGCCCTAAAATGAAGAGGACTTTAAATAAAAGTAGTCGGAGCGCCTAGACGCTAGGCGATAGTGCCTAGGTGCTAAGTATCCTTTGTCGTTACGCCTGACAAGCGTTGTGCGTTTAAAGAGCCACAAGCGTGCTTGATGGGGTGGAGTGCCACAGTGCTCGCCTTTGAGCTGCTCTTGGGAAAATGTGCCTAGCACAGTGCCAGGACAACACTCAGGCACTAGGCTACCTTGCCAAAAACTTCTTTTTGCCTCTTGGTTACTGCTAAATGCTCCATTTAGTCTCACAATGCATCTGAAGTGTCTCGATGGTCTCCTTTGCTCAATTTCCTATCTAAACACTCAAATAAACATAAAATTCATAAGAACTAACAGGATTTAGGTTGGGATAAATAGTTCTTAGAGCTATAAATAATAACTAAATCTTATACAAAAATATCAAAAGATGGATTATCGATCAACATACAAACAAACACAAAATACCTTCAGCATCGAATATACAAACAAAAAAGGACGACGAATGGGCGTGCGACGGCGAGCAGACAGACTTGATTCATGTAGACAATGCAACGACGGACGTGGACTCGTGCGACAACATGATGGTACGATGGCAGCGAGCGAACGTGGGTCGTGGGGTTTGCATAGGGCCATGGACTTGTGGGTGGCTGAAAGTGTGGTTATGAGAGTAAAAAGAAAATAGGGGAAAAGTGAAGAAGGAGATGAAAGGGGAGGGGGGAACTATGGGGAAAAATGTAGGATTTAAAGATTTTTTGCCCACACACCTTTTGTCGACAGATACTGAAGATATCTGCCCCCGCAACTTATGCAGAAACTAAAACTCACATCGACAGAAACCCAACTTTTATGGATTTTACTAAGACCACGTATGCATGGAAAATGCATCAATAGAAATCATATCTGCCAACGTTTTTTATTGTGTTGGTAGAAAAATTGTTAACACAGACAAAATTCTTGTAGTGTAATATAGGTCCGATTAAACATACAATCTTTCTAATTGAATATTTAATCTGACATGCATGCACCAATGATTAATCAATGTAAAAAGCACAATAATATTAGAAAATATACAAATCTATAACATCTATAGAATATACTAAATATTAACCTAAATCCATAAAGAAGTTCATCAACACCCTAAAACTACAACATTTAGCCACTCATATTGTTGTTACAAACATACTTTCATACATTACAGCAACCATACAAGTTAAAATAGAACAACGTGAGGAGGAAACGCTATTGATAGTTCTCCAAATGAGCTATCTTTCTCGATCTAAATCATGCTACTTCTAGGTTATTTAACGTTTATTTTAGTGTTTAGACATGTTATCGAGCATATGGAGCCTTGGGGATGGTTTAGATGCATTTTGGGCTTAAAAAATTACTTAGCAGCAAATGGGAGGTAAAACGAGCACAATTGACCAAGGCAAGGCAACCGCGCCACAACGGTTATGCAGTGCTTGCTGCGGTGCTGTAAGGTAGTAGCACCCATTTCAGCAAGTGTCGTGACGCTGTCTTGTGGCGCCGTGGTGCTATGGACTTTGATGGAAAACTAAGGCGCGCACTCGAGGGCCTGCACACATGAAGCACCACAACGCTAGCCAGGTGCTACGGCACGGTGCCCCGATTCGGGGTAGTAGTATTGCGGTGCCATGGTGTTTTCCATATATATTCATTAATTTTAGGGTTTGAAAGGGACTCCAATTGGCTTCTAGCCAATTTTCTTCCATTTCTATTTTTCTTCCTTCTTTCTAATGTATTCGGTAGAGAAATGTTGGGTTTTGTCTTCTCCCTCATCATAGGAAGGTAAGATCTAGTTTTCTAGTTTAGGAGATTTGGACCATTGTAATTTTGGGAGATTTATCTCAATGTAATTCTTATAACTTGGATATGAGTTTCCATTTAAATTTGCTTTACAATTGTATTTTCTCTTGATTGTTTGAAAAACTACTTGGGAAGTTACGGTTGAATGCTTGAGATTAACTTGTAATATATGAGATGAAATTATAGGTTAATTTTCAAGAAGCAAAAGGTTAGATAGGCTTGTGATTGGTTGCCTATAACGAAGAGTGTTGACCTATTGACCTAGGAAAAATTGTATTGAATGTTTAATTAGACGACAAAAATTAAATGTTCATCCTAGCGTAATCCCTAGAGTGTAATGTGGTTAGTTAAGTGTGTTAAGTATGGATTCATCTATACATGTTTAGCTAATTAGGACCATACGAATTAACATACAACAAGTGTCACAATTCGTAAATTAATTCAAAGCAATAACCATACATCCACAAGTGTACGATAATATGATCATAATATCATAAAAACAGAATTGAATAATCCAGCAATACAATATGAAACTCAGTTCGAAAACTCACAAATACATTGGAATATGGAAAATATCCTAAAACCCAAGCTAGAAACGATTACCTTAGCCCATAATCGACATTTTCGACATCATTTGACTTGATTACATAAACAAGATGGAATAAACTTTAAATATAATGTTGTAGATGGATGAGCATGAAAAACGAAGAAAACGAGTGGTCATACGACTAAAACCGCCACTCGGATAAAAATATATGACCTAAAAATCAAAGAGCAGTTTTTATACTGCAAGATAGCGCTGCGGCACCATCTTCAGATTCTTATTTTGCTTTTTAACACTGTGAGGGCACCGTGGAGCTCCCCGACACCACCCTTTAGTGATATTTTTGTCTTTTTCACTTCTTTTTGACCTATATGCTTCGTTAGGACTCCAAATTGATTTGTTTTAAATCCATTTTCTTTCTAATGCTCGATTCCACCTTTCAATTGCTCGATGCTTACAAAATAACATATTTAAGCACATTAATTATCATCAATGGACAGATTAGAGGCATTACGATAGCACATTTTTAGGTGTTATCAAACATCTTTATTAATTGCATTTTCATCATTTATTTTTCCGCATTTATTTTTCATGCACTATTTTCTATTCCACACCAACTGCCCCCTCCTGTGATTCAACCCTCTTCTTGCTAACGATACTACTAGTTAGTTGAAGTTGTTTGATTAGTGAATATAAATATTATTTGGTCGATTAAATGCCCACGACAACATTTGGTCCATCAACTACTATTGTTTGTGAATCTCGTCGATGAAACACATAAAAAACTCTTTGATCTGTACCTCGGGATCTCAAACGAACTCCAACCAAACTCTCACTCTCCCAACTCTATTTTTTACACTAGCACAAGTGCATGCGTCGAAGTAATAATATCCCTGTAGCACTAGGTATCGTCGAAAAAAGTTAGATTCTAATATTTCCCAACTATTGTTAATTATTTGTTGATTTTATGTAGGTAAATGACAATGATTGCAAGGTTCTAAATTTTAAACTCAAACTAATTAAATTAACAGATTTCAGAGGTGCACAACCTAGGGTATTGATTCAAGTATGAACATCTTATCTAGCATGAACAAAAGGAATAAATGAATGATCGTCCTTGCATGAACCTAGGAATCTAAATCCAGGATTTCATCAATTAAGCTTGATTCTTTCTAATGTCTAATTCCTAACTCATCCACATGCAATCAGGTTATTAAACACAACATACAGTTCGAAAACTCACAACCAATTTATCGCTCCGTGCATAAATTATTTAAGATTTAAAGTTTCAATTCCAAATTTCTCTCTCTCTCAAGTAGAGATTCAGCCTAAATGCAAATAATCAATGCCCAATCGACTAATTGAATAAACATTAAAGAATTTGAAATACAATTAATATAAATTCAATCTCAAATCAATACATTGAGAACAATTGTTCAAAATCTCCTCAACGTTCTTAGTAATTAAATTAGCTACTCATGATGGAACAAACAAATTCATAGTAGCAACACTTTTTTCCAGAAATTTAAAAAGAAAAGGGAAGGAACGTTTCAGAATCGACACCGACATCGTGTAGGTTGATCAATCTGCCTTTATCTCTCGTTTTCTAGCTCTCAATCGTCCTTCATGGCTCCATTTCTCCTTCAATTCTCTTTAAGAACACCATTTTGTCTCACCTTTAATTTCCTCTCATCTCCTTCCTCCCCTAAAACGTAAGAATGAAATGTAATTTAAAGAAGTCTGGAATCGTCGTAGCGCTGCAACTAATCTAGAATGCATCAACCTGTCATAGCGCTACAATGCTATACAGTCTCTTCTCCCCTTCGTTCAGGTTGGGGCACCGCAGTACTACATGGCAGCACCGCAGTACTAATGCTAAACACCTTCTCGGGTTTTAGCATCGTGGGTTGTGCCTTAGGGTGCTGCAAAACCCTATTTCTCCTTCTTTGGCTTCTATTTTCTTATTTAATTGCATTAATAGCCCACAAGTCTTCATACTCAGATTTTTGTCACCATATGGAATAGCCGTGTTGTTGCAAATATTCGACCAATCAAATAGATTTATAATTACGATCTCTACAACTATTACTACTAAAGCATAGTGTTAGTGGCAAGACCGAGTCAATCCGTAGGAAAGTGCGAGATATATTTCGTATTGACAAATCTAGTTGTGTGTGGATAGAGCAAGAAATGCAGAAAAAAAAGATAGAGGGAAAATGTAATCTCAAATTGGAAAATCTAGTTTTAGGAGCAAGTGGTTTTCCAATGCAATTTTGATCATTGAACTTCTTTTGGTTAGACATACATTTGATTTACATGTTCACAACGACTTACTTGGCTCAACCAACTCATTAGTATAACAGACTGCCAAGTCATTGAGTAAACCAAGCAAATGCCCTAACTATTAATTAAAGCTAATGCCATGATCAAACTAAATGATTTGATCCTATAGGGTTCCATTGTGTGGTTAAACAATTAGGTAACCTAATTAACTAACCAAATTATATTTGAACCTAGATTGAACATGCAGTTAATGTCTATGGGCAGCCTATATTTCTTATCATACAAGGAATCAATCTTTGCTACTTGTGATTTAAGTTAGACGAACAAGAGAGAAACGTGCAAGCCCAAAATTATGAGTTAAGACATACATTCATGGGTAGGAGAGTCAATCCATACACAAACATACATCTAAATTAAACAAGATTCAGAGAAGATGAAATTAAAATGTATTTAGTTCATCAAGAGAAATCTCATAAAATTACATTGGGTTTCTTACTCCCAAGAACTAGAAAACCCACTCACCTCAACAATCCACAAAGATGAAGAAGAGATTAGGAAGCTCCAATATATTTAATTATTACAACCGCAAATAAAAACTTAAACTACTTGAAAGGAAGAAAACTGGAAGAAGAAATAGAATTTTCACCATCCTCCATGGTCTCCCGTCTCAAAAACCCTAAAATGGAAGTATGCTATTTATAAAAATGGCGTAGCACCGTGGTACTTGCCCATGTTGTGCATTATGTCTTTGGCATTGCGACGCAAGGGCCCCTAGAGCAATTTTGTCTTTTTGATCTCATTTGAAACATCGGATGCTCGGTATAACTTCGCGCTTCAAATTAACCCCAAATTGCTCGCAACACTCCGAAATGCATGATTTGCTCGAGAGCATATAATATAGATATTTAACCACATTAACCATAATCAACAAGCGAGATTAGAGGCATACAACTAGCTCCTTTTAGGAGCCGACACCATAATGGACCATGTTCTGCACAACTTGCCCTGCAACTCGAGATCTCTAAAATAACCTCAAATTAACTTGTTAAACACATAATTTAGCAATAAATGTTTCAATTTTGTAGCCAGGATACTCTTTAAGACTATCTAATTTATTATGTAAATGCTTCAATTCAGATGCCAAAAACCCTAGGATAAATAGAGAAAATGCTTTCTAAATTTCTAGAATTTTCCTTAAATGGCAATACGACATTGTGGCTCCTTGATAGCCCTGCGCCGCTCTTGTGTAGCCCATGGCGCTGTGGCTCTATGATGCCTTCTTTTGGGCAGCGACGCTCTTTTTCTTCCCTCTTTTTGATGTTTGGTTCGGTTTTGACTTCGCTGGGCATATTGAGGACCTTTTTAGCTCTTTGTTAATTATGAACCTCGATCATTTGCTAAAACCCTGAAAAATAATAGCAAGCAGTATCAAATCTAATAAAATCAAGTAAAAAAATTTCTAAATCCAAGGCAAATAATGTATTTTTTAGGAGTGTTTCACCACCCAAAATTTAGACTTTTGCTAGTCCCGAACAAAAATAGAACAAGACTGTAGGGAATTTCTACATGAGCATGCAAATAATTCAAGCCTCAATAATAAGAATAACATACTAGATCCATAAGTAAAAACATTTAAGCACATCCATTGTTAAGAAATTTTAAGGGCAAATCATTTCATCCCCATGTGTGTGTGCAAGCCACATTCAATTCTAAATTCAAAAGCTGAGTTTAGACTTATTTCTCCAGCTTTTTCCCTACTTTGGCTCAAGCATAAAAACAACTTAAGAAGGTAATATATCAACTAAGGTGCTTGAAATAATACACCTAAGGGATTCCTAAACTAGCATTCTTTTACCTAGGGACACTAGCTTTCACATATGCACTTGGGGACTCGTACCCAAAATTTTCATGAGCATCCTAACCTATCACAACAAAGACAACTCTTTTTACCTTATCCATGCACACACATTACAAGTTTTTTTTTTCAACACTCATTTCTTTTTATATTCGTTTGTTCCACTCATTATTTTATGTACACTCTTCTTTCTTTCTTTTCTTTCTTTTTTTTTTTTGTAGGCAAATAAAGTTCTTTTTCTTTTCTCTTAGTATTAAATTACCAACCATCATGAAAGATGACGCTCTAAGAAGTAAGGCATTTTGAGGTGACAACCAAATTGACTCATCTTTCAGTTAAAGGTTCTAAATTAAAGTGACTACGTGCTAAAAATATCGAAGATTGCAAAAGTAACTTAAATAGATCTTAACTCAAAAGTACATGACTATTTTATTTCCATAGCAGATCATCTAACATGCATATTCAAAGTACATTGTAGACAATCATAATCAAAAGCATGCATATATATCTTCTCAAATTACTTTTCTAGTAAAAATTTGAAAAAATTACTCCAAATTTTAACACATAAAATTATCATGCGTAACATCCATAAATATTCATTAACATACAAAGCAGGATAAGCAAACAAATAATTACAAAATACACCTCACCCCAAACATAGAATGATGCATTGTCCCTAATGTATGAAAAATGAATAAAGCAGTCACTTAAGTGAAAGACATACGAGCATGCAACAGAAAATAATCGGATCAATTTGCACTCTAATAGTTTCAATTTTAAGGATTAAAACATGCATAAAAATGGAGAAAACAATATTTTAGAAAAGCAACCTTTGAAGCTCTAATTCTTCCAAATTACTTGACAATTCTTTTCACGAATGGTTCGTTGACCACCGTTAGAGTCTTCTATACTAATCTCCTATCTTACAACGGATTGTGGGATCCGAATTTGTGGTTAATTTGGAGAAATTTCAAGCTTTTGTAGAGTTGGATTTTCTTGGTGTTCTTAAGCAAAAATCAACAAATTCAACAAGTTGTATTACCCAATTTCATCAATTAACCCTTCATTATATAGAGGTTTAACATGAAAGTCAAATTGCATTAAAGATTGACACCAATTTGTGAGAAATTTAGTGGGATTGTGTGGCAATTTATGTGAATAAGAGAACAATCTTCTTCTCTTGTCTCTTGATTTGTATTTTGAGGGTCTACTACGTTTTCAAGAAGTGGTATCAAAGCTAAGATCAGAGATGGCTTCAAATGGTAATATGTTGCAACCTCAACTGCCAAGATTCAGTGGAAAAATTTTTAATCAGTGGAGTATTCAAATGAAAGTGTTATATGGCTCACAAGAATTGTGAGATATTGTTGAAAGAGGATACACTGAAGTTGAGAACAAGAACGTGCTCACAAATCAACAACTTGTTGAGTTGAGAGAAAATAATAAGAAAGACAAAAAGGCTTTATTCTTCATTTATCAAGCTGTTGATGAATTTATTTTTTAGAGAATTTCGATAGCTACTTCTACAAAGGCGGCTTGGGATATTTTACAATCTAACTATCAAGGAGAAGATAAGGTAAAGTTGGTAAGACTACAAGCTCTCAGATCTGAATTTGATTGCATTAAGATGAAAGAGACCAAAATTGGTGAAGAATTTTTCAATCGAATTCTTGCGATTGTCAACAATTGAAGAACAAATGGTGAAGAAGTAGGTAATCAAAGAGTTATTGAAAAGATTCTTAGAAGTATGCCAAGAAAGTTTGAGCATATTGTTGTTGCAATTGAAGAATCAAAAGACTTATCTACATTGTTTGTAAATAGCTTGATGGGTTCTCTTCAATCCCATGAGCTTAGATTAAAACAATTTGATGTTAATCCTTAGGAAGCTTTTCAGATGCAAACTTCATTCAGAGGCAGTTCTCATGGAAGATGTGGTGGTCGTGGCAGACGAGGAGGTGGAAGAAACTATGATAATAGAAATGATGTGAATTCTGAAAATTCACAAAAAAAAAACTCTTCTTCATCTTGAGGAAGAGGAAGCGGAAGAGGAAGAGGCTTTGGCAGAAACCAAGAAAGTGGGTCGTGGTAATTTTTCTCATATTCAATATTTTAATTGCAAAAAATATGGTCATTTTCGAACAAATTGTTGGGCACCAAAAAATGGAGATGGAAATTCCACCATGATGCATAAAGAGGAGAAAAATGATGAAGGTATTTTATTTCTTGCATGTAGTGCTCAAAACGATGTTGTAGAGCCTACATAGTATCTTGGTAATGGTTGTAGTAACCACATGACATGAAATATAAGTATATTTGTTACTTTGAATGAATCTCTCCAAAGTGAAGTGAAAACTGGTGATAATACAATATTGTAAGTCAAAGGTTGAGGTGATATTTCTGTTAAGACGAAGAAAGGCACAAAACGAGTTGTGGATGTGTTTTATGTTTCAGGTCTGAAGCATAATCTTTTAATTATTGGCCAATTGCTTCAACGAGGTCTAAAAGTTTCATTTTAAGGTGGTGTATGTGCAATCAAATATTAGAATAGTGTTCTCATTGCCAAGGTAAAAATGACTGCTAATACGATGTCTCCTCTTAAATTTATATATGGACAAATATCTTGTTTTAGCATCATATTGAAGGATCCATCCTAGCTTTGATATTTTGGATATGGTCAATTGAATTTCGGATCACTATCATATTTGTGCAAAAACCATATGGTGAGAGGCATACAAAATATCAACCGTGAAACAGATATTTGTGAAGTGTGTATACTTGCAAAACATCACCGAGATTCATTTCCAACTGGTAAAGCTTGGAGAGCCTTCAAACCTCTTGAGTTAATTCATACAAATTTGTGTGGTCATATGCGTACAATATCAAACGGAGGTAATCGATATTTTATAACCTTCATCGATGATTTCAGTAGAAAGTTGTGGATTTATTTTTTGAAAGAAAAATGTGAAGCATTTGAATGTTTTAAATCATTCAAAGCTTTAGCTGAGAATCAAAGTGGTCATAAGATAAAAAAAACTTTGAGATCTGTCCATGGTGGATAATCTATAATTTTTGATAAAATTTTCAAGGAGCAAAGAATTCATCATCAAATGACAGCTCGAATGACTTCACAACAGAATGGAGTTATAGAGAGAAATAATAGAATGATCATGGAGATGGCGAGAAGTATGCTAAAAGCAAAAAAGATGTCAAATGAGTTCTGAATCAAGCTCCAACAAAGAGTGTTCCAGGTATGACTCTTTATGAAGCATGGTGTGGTGAGAAACTATGCGTTAGTAACTTGAGAGTGTTTGAGAGTATAGCTTATTCTCATATACCAGATAAGCTAAGAGGCAAGTTGGATGATAAATCTGAAAAATGTATTATGGTAGGCTATAGTGAAAATTCTAAAGCTTATCGGTTGTGTAATCTTGTGTCAAGAAAGATTATTACAGTTGGGATGTGACTTTCAATGAAGATGAATCATGGAACAGGGATGTCGTTGGTGAAACTAAAAGTCCATTTCATGTTAGCATGGATGGGAATGGAGGTGCTCAAGTAGCAAGTAGAAATTCAGGCAGTGGCATCATCTTCATCTCAATCTCCATCTCTAACCTCCACAAGTGATGATGAAATCTCACCAAGGAGGATGAGGAATATTCAAGAAATTTATAATGCTACTAGTAGAATTGACGATGACAATTTTTCTAATTTTGCATTATTTGTCGGTGTTGATCTTATTAATTTTGATGAGGCAGTCCAAGATGAAAAATGGAAGATTACAATGGATCAAGAAATTTATGCATAAAAAGAAATGAAAGATGGGAATTCATAGAGCTTTCAGTAAACAAACAAGCTCTTGGAGTAAAATTGGTATATAGAACAAAGTTGAAGCCAAATGATAAAGATGAAAAATACAAGGCAAGACTTGTTGTAAAAGGCTAAAAGTACGAATATGGTGTGGATTATGAAGACATATTTGCTCTTGTGACAAGAACTGAGAGCATTCGATTGATTTTGTCTTTAGCTACACAAAATGAGTGAAAAGTTTATCAAATGGATGTAAAATCCGCTTTTTTGAATGAATACTTGGAGGAATACATGGAGGAAGAGATATTCGTTGAACAACCTTTGGGTTATGTGAAAAAAGAAGAAGAAGAAAAGGTGTACAAGTTCAAAAAGGCTTTGTACAGATTGAAGCAAGCTACATGAGCTCTGTACAGCCGCATCGACAATTTCTTTCTAAAGATGGGATTTCGAAGGTGTCCATATGAGCATGCACTCTATGTCAAAGAAGATAAGCATGACAAATTTCTTATTGTTTCACTCTACGTTGATGATTTACTTTTTACTGGAAATGATAAACTGTTGTGTGATGATTTTAAGAATTCCATAAAAAAAGAAAATTGAAATTGTTGGAGTTGATGCCCTAAATCTCGTGGTCTTGTATTTTGTAAACTTGTATTGTACAAATCAAATTATTTATTTAATAAAATAATTATTATTTTATTCGACATTTAGTTGCACTAACCCCAAAAACTAATAAACTAAGATCCTAGGTTATTAGTAGTAACTTAAACACGTTTGTCGAGACATACAAATAGATCGTGTTTAAGTGATAACCTAAACAGTCTGTAGTAGATGGATAAGGCTGGGTATCTTATCCTGGTAACACTACGGATACGGCCCACTTTGTGATTCTTACAAGTGTTGTAAAGTGTCACAAACATTTAGGTCCTAAATGGTCATGTGGAGACATGTGAGTGGGGGTATCCAATATATGTGAGACATATATAAGACCGGACTGCGAAATGATTAGTTTCCCATATTAACAATGTTACTTAATGAGACTTACATTTCACTAGGATGATCATAGGTGACTCGACCTTAATCCTGAGTCAGTTGTGAACTCCGACTTGTGAGGGCAATCCTTTGATTTGTATGGGTGAGAGTGGCCAGGTTTGCCGACTCAATAAGCCTACCACTTTGAGGATTTGGCCAAGCAGGCAGCTGGGAACTCAACTGTACAAGAAGGAATTTATGTCTTATGAATTGCTCCCTTAAGAGCTGATATCGGGTCTTGAACAATGAGCCGCCTCACCCTCTCACTGGCTAGAGAGGGGTCTAGCTCATAGTTGGACTATGACTAAATTATTTATTAGAGGAATCAGTGTTACTTAAGGAGTTAGAGGTAACACATGGGTAAAACGATAATTTGATCCAGCTGTTGTTACGAGCAATTTGTGAAAGGTTGACTCGCTGTTGATTGATTATATCCGTGGACATGGAAATATATCTACAGTAAGAAGAGTGCAACTGTCGATCTTTAGTGGAATGACCGACAGTTAATGAATGTTGATTAATTTAATTAAAGAGTTTAATTAATTAATCTCGTATCATTGGAGCTTCAAACTGATAGGTCCATTAGGGCCACTTGCTCGCTCATATAGGTTAAAATGACAGTCAGTTGTCTTAGTTTAATTTGAATTGTTCAAATTAAGTTAAGGGAATTAATTGTATGAGATTCAATTAAATAATGTATATTGATACATTATAATATAAAGTAGATTTTTATATGAAATGTAAAAATTAAACTTTATAATATACATGAGAGAAATATTTGAATAATATTTAGATATTAAATATTATATGAATCAGATTCATATAAAACTATAGGTTAAAAATAATGTGAATATGATTCATATTAAACTGGTGAGATAAATTGGTTAATTAGTAACTAATTATTATTATATATTAAATGAGATTTAATATATATGTATATATATAATTTAATTTAATTTATATTATTAATTTATCATATTTTTTTTATTTTCTATGTTTTTCTAAAATTCATAATTGAGTAATTGAAATCACAACGCGATAAATCGCTTCCGTTGGGAATTGAATTCCTTCAGAGATGAGTGATATGGGTCTCATCCATTATTTTTTTGGAATTGAAGTTAATAAAAAAGATGGAGATATTGTCATCTCACAACAAAAGTATGCTCGTGATTTGTTGAAAAAATTCAGGATGGAAAATGTTTATCCTTGCAACACGCCCATGGATGCAAATTTGAAATTGAGCAAGGATGATAATTGAGAAGAAGTTGATCCAGTTTATACCGATGTTTAGTTGGAAGCTTGATGTACTTGACAACAACAAGACCTGATATTTTATTTGTTGTAAGTATGTTGAGTAGATTCATGACAAACCCGAAGAGAAGTCATTGGGAAGCAGTGACTGGGGCGGTAATATGGATGATCATAAAAGTACATATGGTTATGTTTTTAGCATCGGTTCAGGTGTATTTTCATGGATTTCAAAGAAACAGCCTGTTGTTGCTCTTGCTACCACCAAAATAAAATATATCTCTTTATCTGCAGCTGGATGTCAAGCTTTATGGCTTAGGTGGATGTTGAAAAAATTGAAGTATACTTAAAGAAGTCAGACTGTTTTATTTTGTGATAATGGTTCTGCCATAGCATTATCAAATAATCCATTTTTTTATGGAAGAAGCAAGCATATTAGACTCAAGTATCATTTTATGAGAGACTTGGTTAAAGATGGAGAAGTGATAGTGAAATATTGCAAGACTTAAGATCAAGTGGCGGATATTTTTACAAAGACGCTGAAATTTGACTTATTTGAAAAGTTCAGAGAAAAACTTGTAGTTACTCAAGTCTAGATTAAGGGAGGATGTTGAAATTAGTCTAGATTTTTATTAAAATACATGAACTACATTATTACATATATGAATAGTTGAGATTCAAGGTATAGTTAGATACATGAATTACTAAATACCTTGATGAATGTTCATGTATTGGTGAAGAGTCACATGTATTAGTATTTATTGTTGATGTCTTTTGATGTACTTTATTCTACTAGTGTAAATATGTGTAAGATTTCTCATTTGTAAGCAAGAAAAAAAAAATTAAGAAATATTCAAGTTCTTATTTCTCCTAAATTGTGTGAGTAAGAGAACAATCTTCTTCTCTTGTCTCTTGATTTGTATTATATCGGTCTACTACGTTTCCAAGAAGTTCTTCTTTTGAAAATGTTGAGGGAAAAGAAGCTTTTCATTAGGAACGGGGTTAGGGATAGGAAACTTTCCTAAAGATTTCTTTTTGGGCACATTCTTCCTCTTTTCCTCAACTTTCTTCTTTTCTTCATTTACTGGCTTTTCAGCTTCAACCTCTTTAGCCATAAGGGCTACTTTCCCAGTAGGATCAGTTAGGGGTTTACCACTTCTAAAGGTAGTACATTACATTGCTCACGAGGCCTTCTCTAAGAAGAGCTAGGAGAATTACTTACTTGGATAGAATTAACTACATTAACAAGTTGTTCCATCTGAGCCTCCATGTGGTGGATGACCTTGTCGTGACTTACCACTACACTTGCCAAGCTCTACACGGTGGTTACCATTGTAGCCACCCATTTTTGTCCAGTTTAACTTTGTTACTTATTAAAATTAATTTTGAATTTACTGTTAGTTTTCAAAGATAAAACAAAAAAAAAAAAGATAAATAATTTTTTAGTAAATAACATTTAAATCTTTTTTGATGTTTTTATTATTTAAAATAAAATAAAATGTGTATTTTGGAGGGAGGATAAAGTTTTGAATATTCAATTTTTTTATGGAAAACTTATATCTAATTAAATTTGGAAGAAGTTAATTATGTCAAAATATTTTTTTCAAATCAATTAAATAATCTTCCACCAATTTTATTATTTATTCTATTTTTAAATTTGATTTGATTGATTTTTTTCCTAAATTAAAAGGTTCGAATGGTCCTATAAATTGGGTGATCATTGGCCATTTGCATGAGATATTTTTTACACCAAGATACCCTAGATAGAGCCACTACACTCATTACTTTTTCTCATACCAAAAATAATTTTATTATTTAGAGGCAAAGAGTTCTTCCATACAAAATATCATCTACCAAGTCAAGAATCCAACACACAAGAAAAAGCTCTGATTTATTTAGGGGTGCATTTGGTAGGGTGTTAGTCCCGAGGATCCACACCTCAAACAACAAGAGAGCTTAGTGTTCTTGATTCTAATTTTTCTATCTTTTCCTTCTTGTTTCCTTCTTCTTCTTAGGTATTAAGTTTTTTTTTTTTTTTTTTTTTTTACTAGTGATATTGTTTTTATTTCTTCATTTCTTTGTTATTCATTTATTTATTATTATGTGATCTTTCATCTATATTTATATGTATATACTTTAATTAGATCTATTATTAATCTTGATTCTGTTCACACTCGTCCATCCATCAACATAATTTTTTAATCTATTACTTTATTATATTCTTTATCTATTCTTTTTGTTTATTGGATTAAATTCTTAATGTGTTTTATTAATTTATTTAATGTTTTACCTCTTTCATCTTTCTTACTTAATTTATTCAATTTGATTTGATTTGCTACATTATGTCTTCTAAAAACTTAGAGAAATTTCAATTACATTATGTCTTCTACATTGTATTCACTCCGTCATCAATTGAGTTTATGCCTGCTAATTTACAAATTTCATTGTAATTAAACTACTTAATTCATAATACTTCTTTTTTTTTAAAAAAAAAAAAAAAGCAAAGGCTAACCGACGACGGAATCTAGAAAATTTGGGAGTCTGATTTTCTAGAATTTTTTAGGTGAGGAGTCGACTCTTTGGGAGTCCAAGGTCGATCTCCAATATGATTTCATCAAATTTTTAATATGTCATTTTATGCTTATTTAACTTATATTATGCTTCTTAAATAATATTTGTTGTTTATATAATATTTACATTTAAATGGATTTTGATTTCTAATTGAAATTTCTCTAAGTTTTTAAATCTTTTTCATAACTCTCTTTCAGTCATTTAAAATTTTCTTTAAATTACACTTTTCGTATTTTTGTACAATTAAAAATTAATCTATTGTTTCAAAAGATTTCTAACAATTTGTTTCTTTTAAGATCGCGTTTTTCCTAAAAAAAAATAATCCTAAGACGAAATCTAGGAAATTTGGGAGTCCGATTTTCTAGAATTCTTGAGGTGAAGAATCACATCTTTCAGAGTCTGAGATTTGATCCCAAGAAAAAACAAATTTAACTAATGTTTTTTAAAAAAATTTCTTTTATTAAAGGGCTATTCCTATGACGGATTATCAGAAATTGTAATAATTTATCACATTCTTGAGGTGAGAAATTTTTCCTCAATTATAATATAGTCAAATCGATGGAATTTTTCCATTTATCATGACTCCAAACATTGGAGAAATGAGGGGTAAAATAAGACATTATTTTAAAACATTTTTAAAGAATATTTTTAATTCAAGATTTAAAAGTTGGCCACCGTTTTCTAAATGGGTGTTGTAGGGTGCTAATACGGTTAGGTTTTATGCCCTAAAACTCGTAGATAGTAAATGTTGTATTTTGACCCTCATTAATAAATTGTTATTAATTATTATTCAATAAATGTTATTGATTAATTTTATTTTGTTTTAATAACCCTAAAATCCAATAAACTAACATCCTAAGGCGTTTTATGAGTCTTGGACAATATGTAGAGACATATGGGGATCAATGTTCAAGTTATACCCTAAAGGGTCTATAGTATAAGGATAGGGTTGGGTACCTTATCCTGGTAACACTATGGATACAACCCACTTTGTATTTGATACAAACGCAATGATCCAACGCGTTCGTGTAGAAGACATGCGAGTGGGGGTATCCTATGTAATGAGTTTGCATAAAACTGGACCACGAAATAGTAACCACTAGATGTAACTCCGTTGACTGGTTAGGTTTCTATTTCAATAGGTTGACATAGGCAACTTAGTCTTAATCTTGAGTATATTATGAACTCCTGTTCACGAGGGATTGTCTTTTGTTTTGTATAGGCAGAGTGGCCCATTTGCCGACTCAATATGCATACCATTTTGGGGACAAGACCGAGTGAGGAGCTGGAAACATAATTATATAAGATGAATTTCACTCCTTCCCGACTTTAGGGTAAGTAGATAAGTGTTCCCTTAAGTGGTGTCTCTGGAACTTGAACAAACGGCCCTACCCTTTCACTGGCCCGAGAGGGGTTTCTGTTTGTTGGTTGGACCATAAACAGGTTGTTCATTAGAGGAGTACTAGTACTTAAAGATTTAGAAGTAACCCAAGGGTATAATGGTAATTTGACCCCGCTGGTATTACGAACATTTGTGAAGGACTAACTTGCTGTTATTGTCTATATCCGTGGACACAGAAATATATCTACAGTGAGAAGAGTGCAGTTGTGGGTCTTTAGTGAAGTGTACCCACAGTTAACGAATATTGATTAATGTGGTTAATGAGTTTAGCCCGTTAATCTCATACCGTTGGAGCTTCTGATCTGTAGGTCCATTAGGTCCCCTTCCTAGCTCATAAAGAATATTGAAGTAATTAATTCTTGGATAAAATTTGAAAAGTTCAAATTTACTAAGGGAAAAGTATAATGTATAATGATACATTATAATATAAAGTAATGTATAATGATACATTATAATATAAAGTTTATTTTACAAATTAAACTTTATAGTATAAAAATAATTTTAGATATGATTCAAAGTTAATTTATGAGAGAATTAAATATTTGGAATTGTTTAAATATTATTTTAATATGGATTAGATTTAGGAGAATTTTTAAGAATAGAAAAATAAGGAAAACTATTTACACAAAATAGCAAAATTTCTAGATAATTGTGATAGACGCTGATAGAAGTCTTTCAGGGTCTATCAGTGATAGACTTCTCACTCATAGATGTTGATAGAAGTCTATCAACGTCTATCAGTATTTTTTTTTTTTTTGCTATTTTCTGTAAATAATTTGACATTTTTTCTATATGTGAAAATTTTCCTTAGATTTATATTAAAACTATAGGTTAAAATTAATGCGCATTAGATGTACATTAAAATTATAGGTTATAAGAGAAATATATTTGAATTTGATTCAAATGTAGGTTAAAATTAAATATTTGATATTTAATTTGGTAATTAATTAATTGGAGAATTAATTAGTTATTTAATTTAATCTAATTTAATTAAATTAATTGAATTAAAACTATAGGTTATGTGAGAGATGTTCATTTAAATATGGTTTAAATGAATTGGTTAATTAAATTAGATTTAATTAATAATTAATAATTTATTAATTTAATTATTAATTTAATTGATTAATTAAATTAAATTAATTTGTTGGTTGTAGGGGAGTTACTTAATACATTTCCTTATATAGTTTGCAACAGAAAAATAATTGCGGCGTTCTCTCTAAAATCCTCTCTCAAAAAGAAAAGAATTCAGAGCTCTCTGTATTTCTTTTCCCCTTACCAAATGTTCCCACAAACATTTCCTCAAGGTTTGGAGAAAATGAAAGACTTCAAGTGGTGGTGATCCTCCTTTCCCTCATCATGTAAGTTTATTTTTCTCTCTTTTTTCATACAGTATGCTTAACCTAGGCTTTTAGATTTAATTTACCAATGTAGTGGTTTTTCAAAATCCTAATATTAATTTTGAGTTAGGGTTCTGATAAGTTTCAACTGCGCTAGGGTTTTAATCCTTACAAATACATTCCCCGTACACAAATGACTCTCGAATGCAGCTCTAGTTTTTCGTGGACCATTTTTATTGATTTTTATTTAAAAATTGTTTACTTTATTTTGGTGTCCAATCACACCGTAAAAAAGATTGGTGGCGACTCATTTTTATTTTCGTTTAAAATAACCCTTTTCAAGGACGTCGGTCGCTCCGCGTCGTCTCTAGCACATGGCGACAACCATACTCTGCATATTGCTTGTCACGATCTGTACAGTATTCACTAGTGCTATTGATTTTTCTTTGGACACCTTGATGAACTCAATCATTATTCTCTCAGGAGATGACTTTTTCTAATCAGTATCTGAAGAACCTGCGCCTGACATGCCTGGGGAACCTTGAAACACATTTTTATTGAAAGCATAAGATAAATTTTCATGATTTCTTAAACTTGGATTGTAATGTGCTAGAAGTTGCTATTGTTGGCCTCCACGATATCCTTATTGTCTGCCTACAAAGTTTGCTGTTTCAGTCTCATACTGCCCCATGTTTGTAATTGGTTAGTCCTTTCAGCCGCCATAGCTGCTTGGATTGCTATGGATGCAGGATTTACTTATGCCTATCCACTTGCAATCAATTTGCTCAACACATTAGTAAGTAACGTTAATAAATACCCATTCAAAGTTTTAAGGAGGAAAATTAAAGGGGGAAAAAAGAAATATTTGAAAAAGCCCAAGTGGGAAGGAGTCTTAACGAACCTCAAGGAAGAATATTTTCTTCAGCCACATCTTCAGTTCCTTTTTCTTTTTTCTTGAAGGTTGAACGAGATGCTTTGATAATTAGCTAGTGACATTTATAGCCAATTTGGTTCTTGAAGGCTTTTTTAAGAAATGAATAAAATTATGGAATATTATATTGGCAACCAACCTTAATTTAAAACTTACAAATATAGAGATAATATCCCCAATGTGAACACATTTTTTAAACGGAATCCTATATGAACAAGTTGCAATATGTAGGAGGCTTGAAAAAGCAGGTGTGAGATAGAACAAGGATAACTTAGAAAATTAAAGCCACCTATTTTACAAATAAAATATAGATGGTTTGACCAAATAGTTCAATACACATCACATATTTTTGAAATACGGGGACAAAGAGAAGTCGTCTCCGACTCCACTCCGGAGACATTTCTATATGTTGAGTGGAAAAATCGAACTTTCAACCTTGAAGTCAATGGTGTAAACTTTATGTCAGTTGAGTTATACTTAAATTGGCGAAAAGACATGTCTAAATAGATTTTTATATTGAAAATAGTACGAGACATCATCATCTTTATAAGATACATGAATTTTTTCTCACTTTCTATTAGTTTTTCCACTTTTATCTAGTATGATATATTATGAAAAAAAAAAAACAAAGAATGTTGAACGCAAAGAGGTACTTCTGTATTACCTCTACCCACCATAATCTTCAACAAATTGGGGAAGATATTGTCGAGATTTATTTTTAAAAAAACAGTTTATGTTATATTATATCATTCAAAAGATTATGTTAAAAAATTAGTTTATGTTATATTATATCATTCAAAAATATATGTCTAAATAAAATCATTATATATATTATATATAAAAAAGACAATATTGACTCGACTGTTAAATGTGGATATGAAAAATGATTTAAAATATTAAAATATTCCAAAACAACCCTAAATAAGTTTTTCTTCTTCTGCCATTTCTTCTCCCATCTGTTTCCACATTTTCTACGATTTCTTCTGCCCAAGTTATCAATCACTGTCGACGTTTGCCCAAACAATTCCTCAATTCCACCATTTTTTTTTGTGTTAGGACTGTTAAATTGGGTTGTTATTTTTTTATTTTATATTTTTAAATTATTCATCCTTGATTTAAATTTAGGGATTTGGATATACCAAATAGTTTCTTAACCAACTGTTTGAAAAAAAAAAACCCCATTGAAATCGAGGCAAGAAAATAGAACCATAATCTTGACAGTGATATTGAGTAAACAACTTGGCCACTAAAAATTTGTTCATGCTCTGACCTTCAAAAGCCAAACCCGCGAACTGCGATGGTGTTGGTGAATGTCGACGAGAATGATAGACCGACAATTGGTATTTGGTCGGAAGAAATCGAAGAAAATGTGTGAACAACTAGTAGAAGAAATTGTAGAAGATGAACAAATATATAGATTTTTAGAGCTTTTGGAATATTTTAATATTTTAAGCTATTTTAATTTTATATAATTTGACAACTAACCAAATGATTTTGTCAACTAGAAACTTATCATCCCATTCACGTCAGTACATCATCATGGTTTAAAATTAATTGAGAGATGATTTAGAATTATGAAAATTACTATAAACACAAAAGATATCAAATTATTTACAAATATAGAAAAATTTCACTCTCTGTCAGTGATAGATCGCGATAGAATTCTATCGCTTTTTATCGCCTAAGCGATAGAAAGCCATAGAATTCAATCGCGATCTATCAGTGATAGACTGTAAAATTTTTCTATATTTGTAAATAGTTTGACTTATATTTTTATGTTTGAAAGGAGCCCCTAGAATTATTTACAAATCTTGGAGACTAACATGTATTTTTGAAACTTTTAGGAGTCAAATAGACATCAACTCCAAATCGACCAAAAATACAGTTTTTTTTCAAAAAAAAACTAATGAAAAATATGCTATTATAAAAAAAAATCAAACAAAATTTGTTAGTAATAAAAAATCTTGTTTATACAATAACAAGACAATGGATGATTTTTTTTTTTTTAAATATATCACCCCTCTAAGAAGAAAAGTTGTGAGGCGATATGTTGAGAGTATAATCAAAATAAAAAATACATGGGGTGTTTGATCCACGGACTTCATAAGTCGATGTTAAATAACTCAACTCTACTTATGTTCACTATTTAAGTTTGCACTTTTGTAGAGGAACTTCATCTTTCCTTTTTTCTCTCTCCCTCTCTCTAACTCGAACTAAACAACTCTACACCTCAATCATAGACTTTTTAACTCTAACTAAACAATTATGCATCCCAAACACAAAATTTTTAATTCTAACATATTAACTTCGGACTTTAGAATTTAACTCAAGCCTCAAATACGTTGCATGGGCTCTACAAAATCCTGAGTGGCTATTTTTTTTATTCATAGAGGCGAGTTTGCTATTTTTCAAAACGACTATCCAAATACTTCAATTCTGTTTCATTTGTCTTAAATAAGAGTAGTTGTTATAATAAATAAATACATAAATAAAAATCCGAATGCCACAATTTTTCACGTTTTCAACACGCAACTAAATCACTCAATTATGTGAAAATTAAATGATAATAAATGATAATATACATTCTTATCACCTTATGACTGTAACTCAAATCGTTCTTATCTCCCACATTTTCTTTTTATTTTTATTTTTTTTGCAGATAACAATAACTTGTTCAAAGTTCTTACGTAATTATATATTCAAACTTTATATTATAAGGTCCAAATGTGGGGGCGGCATAACCCCAAGTCCTTGGAAATTTCAAAAGCCATCCCTCATATTCTTCCCTATAAATATTCATACATTGACCCTTTGATATTTGCATTATCCAAACATTACAACCTTCAACAAATATATTGAAAGGAAAATTCTCATTCATCAACTTCAACCAAACAATGGCTGATATTTGTCCTTCTGGTATGTTTCTATTTATGATTTTAGTTCGGATTTTAAAATCAAATCACCATTAAAAGAGTAACCTATGCATTTTATAAAGTTCGCGAGGTTTCTTCAATATATCCTTCAAAAGATTGTGTATTTTTTTATACGGTTCACAAATTTCGGTTCAGATCTTTTTTTTTTTTTTTTGGATCGAATATCCATTTAGCCTTCAAAAGCTAATGATACAATATTAAATAAATATGAAGTTGCATCTCAAAATCAATTGACAATGAGTCGCAACCTGTGTATTATCTTATAAAATTTATTAGGTTTCTCTATCATTTCAAGATTTTTTTTTTTTTTTTTTTTTATTGCTTATGGAGCATTTGGATCGGTTTTTTGCTTCTTTATTATGGGGTGCTTCCGTAATTTGATAATCTTCGGGTAGTTTTGTTTGAATATACCCCTTCGTTCGGTGTTAGGAGGGCTTCTTGCATCATCAATCCAACTTTCATCTCCCTAGATTTACTCATCTTTTTTATGTTCTCCTTCTCCGGTTATTGTTGTATCTTTTTATCAATGAAATTGTTTCTTATAAAAAAAAATAGTTGTGTGAAAATCAAGTTGCTTATATGGTCATGATTATTTGATTGTTTGTTTTGGTATTATTAGGGAAAAATGAGTGGCCAGAACTTGTTGGAATAAAATCAACAATTGCAGAGCTTATCATAAAGAGAGACAATTCCAGTGTAGAACGTGTTGTGACTCTCTTGGCTGGAACTGGAACGACTAAAGATATTAGGTGCGATCGAGTTTGGTTGTTTGTTAATATAGAGGGTGATGTTGTTGAAATTCCAAGGATCGGTTAGAAAAGACCATATCCTAAAATGTTGATGTTGTTATTTGGATTCCTATATCACTATTATTGTGTATTCACACAATAGCTTTCTAAAGTATTATTGTAAGCAAAATAAGGGTAGAAGTATAACATATTATATTCTACCACCTTTAATTGATCAATTTCCCTTTGTATTTGTGTTTCTCTCCATGTATTGAGAGCGATCTCTTTAATAGCACTTCATATTATCAAGTATTGTCTTTCGCTTTTTCATCATTATTGAAGAGTTTGCACTATTTTTCCCCTTTTCTTTGATGGTTTAAAGAAAGAGGAATTCTCCACTCAAGGGCTATTAGAAAAACTACCTTTAAAACTAATAGTTTGGCCTTTTTATTAAAAAAAAAAACATTCTATGAAAAAAAGTAATTAAATATTTGTTTGTTTCTTTTTCTTTATAAAATAGTAGATTAGAGGATTCAAACAATAGACCTCGTGGTTGCTAACACATTTGTATGCCAGTTGAGCTATATGCTCACTTTGGCGTATGATGGACCAAAGGTTGTCGAGGCCTTCAATCAATCAAATAACATTTATAATCTCTTATCTATAACTTCAACTAACAAGTACGTAGTCTTAGTAGCAAGATTTGGTCAAACCATAGGGAACCAAAGATAAAATCTACCTAAACTAAATTAATCTATGGAAAGCAGTAAAAACAGGAGTTTGGTTTTGGTTGACAGAAAAACTAAATACAGGAATTTAAAGTGCAGGAAAGTAAGATAGATTGAGAGAGAGAAAAAGCGATACACAAGATAACCTTCGCTGCTATCTATGGATTAATTCATCAATTTATCAATTGAAGTTAACGAGTTATCTGATTATCTAACTTAATCAGTTGTCTGGAAACGCCAGACAGACTCCCGATTAAAAACCAATGCAAGTCGATTCGTGAATTAAGTGTTGTCACGCGAGCCTATTTCACTTAGCTAATCGCATTAAACTCATGGATTGATTAAGATGTTAGATTAAATCGGCCACATTTATATAAGATTGCCCTAGAAATGCTAGAAGCAAACCTTAACTATAACTAAAACCTATTGCTATTCAAATTAAGCATGCATTCGTTACACTTACGAATAACTTAAACATGCATAGCGTGGACAAGCAAACATACAAGTATATGTGATTAAGTTGTCAATTTAATCTACTTAGCATGCTCATCTTAGAAGTTAAGCAAGGCATAGAAAATAAGAGGATATCAAAAAACGCAAGAACTAACTTACATCAAAATCTCATAAATCCATAGAAAAGTGCTCGAAAAACCTTAGAATCGACGTTTAAGCCTTTAGCTGGACATCAAATCTTTAATCCTGATGCCAAAATATGCAAATACAACTCAAAATCTAAAGCATGCTCATGAAATTTTTCCAAAAAGGGCCAAGTGCTTGATTCGTTATTGTCGAATGACACATTAAAAAAAACTCCTCATCAAGTGCTTGATTCGTTATTGTCGTTACCTGAAAAAAAACATATTATAAGAAATGGTGAATGTATAGAATACTCATGTAGTAACCTCACTGCTAGTGTTAGACTATGCAGTCACATGCAATTGAATGCTTGTAACTAGTGAGAGACCTAATCTAGTGTACTAAAGCTGAACATGGATGGTTATATGAGTAGAAAAGTTAACGTCTTACCATAGATGAGGTGTACTCATAGTATATCTAGTGAACCCAAAGGTGCACATAATCTAGGACACCATAAGGCACACATAACATTGTAGACCGAAAAGCGAACATAATTCGGTGGACTGAAGGTACACATAAACAAGTAGAACTAATTTCAAACTTCCAACGTCAAACATTAGGTTTGACTTTCTTCCCTTCATTCATTCAAAATTTCAAATATTTTATATTTTCCAAACCTCCACTTATCTTATAAAATAAATCTAATTGAATCAATTATATCTTTTTTTTTTTCCAAATTAAATCAACCTTAGCTGAAAATAAACTCCAATAATTTGAAATAATTGAATTTAAATTTATTAAACTCAGAGTGTTACACAAACTCAACTTCAATCTCTATAGCTTAATTTCAAAACATAAGTAAAAATTAAAAACTCCAAATTAAAAACTCCAAAAAAATTACTCCAAATTATTATTCTTATTCTCTCTATAGCTTAATTTCAAAACATAAGTAAAAATTAAAAACTCCAAATTAAAAACTCCAAAAAACTTACTCCAAATTATTATTCTTATTCTCTTTTGGGTTGTTATACTTTGTCCTCTTAGAGTGTGCTACCTGTAAAGCTTTCTTCTTTATATGTGGACCTTGTGCTCTCTTTTGAATAATGAGAAATGACTTAATAATTTTCACAAGATATTCTTCTTTACTCTTTATGGTATCAGAGCTATGATTTTTTTTATGGTGTCAGGAAATGATGAAGGCGCCTCTTCTTTTGCAACCATTAATCCTCCAGTGACTACAAGTGAAACCCCTGTAGTCACACCTCTGCAAAATACTCAACGGTTTTTTCATCCAAAGTCTCCAGCTCCAACGATTGTGCCTCTTGGGAACCCAGTCTTTACAACTCCTTTACACAACGGGTATCCTCTGTTTCAACTTACTGCTCCACCCTTTCGTCTGGTCTCTTATAATCCATCACAATATCAGAACTACCAACAACAACCAATTTTTTCAACGACCCTAATTTCCCACCTCCACAACTTTATCCCCAACCTCACCCACCCTTTCATACTACCTTTCAACCCACTCGGCCTCAACCTTTATCAGTCAAACTGAATGTTACCAACTTTCTTCTGTGGAAGAATCAACTTCTCAATGCAGTCGTGGCTAATGGGCTTGAAGGCTTTCTATACGGGACTATTCCCTGTCCTTCTCAATATTTTGATCAAGCACAGACTCAGCTGAATCCAGACTACACTACTTGGCACAGGTATAATCCTTATATAATGTGTTGGCAGTATTCTTATCTCTTTGAAGAAAAAATGGGTGAGATAGTTTCTCGTGATATGCTTTTGATATATGGATGCTCTTAGCCGTTCATATGATTCTAAGACTACACTCGTATAATGGGCTAAAACTCAACTGTACAAAATTAAAAAGGATGGTTGTCTGTGTCTCAATATTTGTCTCGGATTAAAGAAGTGGCTGATAAATTCTCTGCAATGGTGAACCTATTTCTTATAGAGATCACCTAGCACATTTTAGATGGTTTGGGCAGTGAATATAATGCTTTTGTTACTACTCTTCAGAATAGAACTGATAATCCGTCTTTAGAATATGTCAGGAGTTTATTGCTTGCTTATGAGGCTCGGTTAGAAAAACAAACAGCTATGGAACAATTGAATGTTGCTCAAGCTAATCTTAGTAAACTTTCCCTTCAACATACTGGTCGCAGAAATAACAATAAGCCTTCCAATCCAAACCAAACTGTCTTTCCTAGACCAAATTCTTTTCCCTTTTCCAATTCACCCTCTGTTCCAAATAATCAATCCATGTCAGCTGGTATTCTTCCTCGTCCTCCAAATACCTTTTTTCAATATACTAATCGCTGGCCACCGAAATCCAACAAACCTTAGTGCCAAATATGCAACAAATTTGGTCACACTGCCTACACTTGCCACCATCGCCCAAATCTTAGTTATGTTCCAAATCAGAATCAGCCACAAGCCTTTCTTACCTTCTCTTCTGCCAAATGCCATCTCAACACTTTGATACTAGTCCTCAGTCCCTAATTGAATACCAACTTCCTGATGAGTCTTGGTACATGGATTTTGGAGCTACTCATCATATGACTCCTGATACTTCTTGTCTTGTTACCTCTAATCCATACAGCAGTGGTGAAATGGTCACAGTTGGAAATGGTATGCAAATCCCTATATCTCATGTTGGCTCTTCGTTTCTTTAACCACACTAACCTCTGCATCTTCATAGTGTTTTACATAATCCTACTATATCTAAGAAGCTTATAAGCATTGGTAGACTTTGTAAAGATAATAAGACTTATGTTGAGTTTCCCTCTACTTTTTTTCTTGTCAAGGATCTCCACTCTCAGAAAGTCCTTCTTCAGGGAACTCTTGACAACGGTCTTTACCGTGTCTCTCATTCCCATGGTCCACTTCATACTTCAAAGTCTTCTGCTGCTCCTGCTTTTCTCAGTACCTCAAAGTCTGCTCCAAATGTCGCTTCCTTATGGCACTATCGCCTTGGTCATCATGCTATTACTTCTTTACAACAAGTCTTGAAGTCTTGTAATCTGTCTTTTTCTTTTGCTTCAATAAATGAGTTTTGTTCTTCTTGTCAGTTAGCCAAGAGTCATCGCCTTCCTTTTAAATTGTTTGTAACTAAAACTAGTGGACCTTTTCAGCTTGTTCATTCTGATGTTTGGGGTCCTTCCCTTGTCTCTTCAATTAATGGAACACGCTATTTTCTTTTATTTGTTGATGACTTTACTCGTTATTCTTGGTTATATTTGCTTAAAACAAAGGATGAGACATTTTTCTGTTTTCTTCACTTCAAAAAGCTTGTCGAAACTCAATTTACAAAGTCTATCAAATGCTTACAAACTGATTGTTTCCTTTGGAGTTTTGCTTTCCAAACTGCCATTTTTTCTTATTAATCGCCTTCCTACTCCTGTCCTTCAATTCCAAGCCCATATCAATGCTCATCGCCTTCCTACTCCTGTCCTCAATTCCAAAGCCCATATCAAAGCTCTATCATTGCTTACCTGATTATTCTTTACACGGACTTGGTAGTGCTTGTTTTCCTTTCTTAAGACCTTATAATGCTAATAAGCTTTGGTTTTGATCTAAGGAATGTATATTCATTGGTTACAGTTCTCATCATAAAGGATATTTTTGCTTTGATGCTGAAACAGGACGAGTCTATGTTTCTCGACATGTTGTCTTTAATGAAACCTTTTTTCCTTGTACTAACAAAAGTTTCTTTTTCGGCCCAGTGAAATCTTATTATCCATACCATTTTGCCTTCAATCTCAACCCCTTTCCTATTCCCACAACCACCTCTTCTTCTATTCTACCCTTCCTGTCTCCGCCAACATCTCCCTCCTTCCCCTTGGTTTTACTTCATCCTTACAACCACAACCTCTTGCTTCTACTTCCTCTGATGGACCTGTTCACCACACCACTATCTCAACTTCCTCTCCCCTGCCTCCTAACCCTGCTGCTTGTCCTCTCTCTTCTCCTACCTCGTCTACTTCCTCATCAGCTATATCTTCTTCTTCCACCTCTCACAGTTCCTCACCTTCTTTGCCATCCCCTGCTCACTCTCCTCATCCTGTTCAAAACATTCATCCCATGATCACTAGAGCCAAAGCTGGGATTACAAAGCCCAAGATATGGTTAGCTACTAGTCCTGTTACCTCAACCATACCTTCTGAACCCTCAAGTTATAAAACTGTTGTCCAGCATGTTGAGTGGAAAAATGCTATGGTTAAGGAATACCAAGCTCTAATAGCTAACAGAACTTGGACTCTTGTTCCATCATCTCCTGACTATAAAATCATTGGTTGCAAGTGGGTATACAAGCTGAAATTGAAGCCTAATGGTGAGATTGAAAGGTACAAGGCAAGGTTGGTGGCTCGAGGTTTTGATCAATCTTATGGGATTGATTATTTTGAAACTTTTAGCCCATTTATTAAACCAGCAACAATAAGAATTGTCTTGTCACTTGCTGTTCAGTTCTGTTGGCCAGTCAAGCAGTTAGATGTTCATAATGCGTTTCTCAATGAGATCTTCATGAGGATGTCTATATGTGCCACCCACAGGGCTTTGTTGAAAGCATTGTATGGTTTGAAGCAAAGTCCTAGAGAATGGTTCCTCAAGCTCAGTTCTTGTCTACTAAAGTGGGGTTTCTATGCATCAAAGGCTGATACTTCTATGTTTATCTACAAAAAAGGTGCTGCTTTAGTCTTGTTTTTGATATATGTTGATGACATCATAGTTACTGGCAATGATGTTTCGGTAATTCAACATTTCATCAGTTCTTTAAACTCCTTGTTTGCATTAAAAGATCTTGATGACTTATCCTATTTTTTAGGCATTCAAGTTCAGGGGAATTCTTCCTTCATGCATTTGTCTCAGACTAAATACTTTGTTGATCTTCTCAAGCATGCTGAAATGTATGATTGTAAGTCTCTCCACACTCCTGTGAATGCGGGCACATCTTTATCAGTGAAAGATGGTGAATTATTGACTGATGCGACAACTTATAGGAGCATTGTTGGTGTTCTTCAGTACTGCACTTTAACACGGCCTGATCTTAGTTATTTTGTTAATAAAGTTTGCCAATTTATGCATGCTCCTACCTCTGTTCATTGGCTGGCTGTTAAGCGTATTCTGAGGTATTTAAAGTCTACTATTTCTCTTGGCATTACGTTCTCTCGATCCGAGAATCTTTCTCTCACATGTTATACGGATGCTGATTGGGCAAAGTGTCCTGATGATCGCAGTAGTACAAGTGGCTTTTGTGTATTTTTGGGCAGAATCTGGTTTCGTGGTCTTCTTCCAAACAAAAAGTGGTTTCGAGATCTAGTGCTGAATCCGAATACGGGGGATGTCTAATGCGTTTGTTGAGTTGGTCTGGCTTCAATCGTTGTTATCTGAGATTGGTACTATCCCTCCATCGACTCCTCTTCTGTTATGTGACAACATTAGTGCAATATATCTTGCTGCGAATCTGGTACTTCATAATCACTCTAAACACATTGAGCTTGATCAACACTTTATCCGTGAAAAGGTATCTCGCAAACAACTTATTGTTCGTCATGTGCCCTCAGAAGATCAACTTACTGATATTATGACCAAACCTTTGTCTTCTCCACGGTTTTCCAATTTATGAACCAAGCTCACCGTTCAACACTGCCCGGTTTCACTTGAGGGGGAATGATAAAATGATTTTACCATTTCTCTAGCATTCTGTTGTTATTCTGTTTAATATTCTTGTTCTCTTTTTCGTTGTTATACTTTGTCCTCTTAGAGTGTGCCACCTGTAAAACTTTCTTCTTTATATGTGGACCTTGTGCTCTCTTTTGAATAATGAGAAATGACTTAATAATTTTTACAAGATATTCTTCTTTACTCTTTACCCAAATTGGTGGTTTGATCCAAAACTGTTTCCAACTTTGAAAAAAGATATGACTATACCCATAAACCATAATTAAGGGTTATAAAACATCAACATATACTAATCTACAAGTGTTTCAAAGTTTTAGGGTACGTTTGGCACTTAGAAAGTCAATTCAAACGAACCTTAATAACTTACCAAAAACCGTTAGGAGTAATTCAATCTATAGGCAATGACTTAATAATGGGTATTCAAAATCTTTCAAGAAAAACCCTCAAACTATCCATACAAAACAAAAGAATCTGACAGGCAACGTCGATCAGTTGTAATGGGGCAATGGTGTTGTGGACCTAAAAAACTTTGCGTATGAAAGAGAGGTTTTTTTTTTTCTTTTTTAGCCTCACGTTCGTGGGATTAGTGAGAGATAGATAGTGTGGTTGGAGCTTGGGGGATGTGTCCGACTAGAAGTAAAAAGAAAGAATCTGATATATTATTTTTTTTATTCCACACATATATATATATATATTCAACTAACCTAAGGTTGCTCTTCTAACTACAAACCTATCCATATTAAATCAAATCAAATTCAAATAAATTCATTATCTTCTCAAATATTCTCAATTTTGACTCAATAAATTAAAATTAAAGGTAAATAAAAACTCAATAATTTAAAATAATTAAATAAATTTTACTTGAAATTTGTTGGAAATGACTAACATACCATAAGAAAAGATAATGAAAACATAGTTTGAAATTAATTCACAAAGTAATTATTTGTCTCCATTAATTCTAAAATTGTTTTATAATTAAATTTAAAACGTTTTTTTTTGTTTTAAAAGCAGTTGTTATTTTTCTTTAAAAAGAACTCTTAATTTTGAAAAAAAAAAGTGAGGTAAGAATTTTATTTTTTCATCTTAGTTCTTCACTGGTTTCTAAAACATTTTCATTGATTCCAATTTGTTCTCTGACGAGTGCACGTTAGCGATCGAGAGTTGTGTCAACTTTGGGGAGCAACTGATTTTGGCGATTAGCCCCGAGTTTGCGCCGATTTTGCTTTCAGGGTCGTGGGTTCATCCATGCCACACATTTGATTGCTCCAATTTGAAAGCAATTTTTTTATGAAAGCTTTTCAAATGTTGATCAAATCGAGGTACGTTCTTCCAGATCTATGATCCTCTGCTCTGGTTGAATTTGAGTTCGATTTCTGAAAGTGGTGGTGTATTCCGATCGATTTTATGGTGGAACTATGGCGCGACAGTGAGAAATTCATAGGGAAATTCAAGAAAGGAAATGAAAGACCTCTTGTCAACACTCAATTCTCTTGTCCCCCGTCAAAGCTCAATAGAAGCAAGAACGGTGGTGGATGAACTGGAAGACGCCAAAAATTACATAAAAGAGTTGTAGAACAACATTGAGAAATTAAAAGGGAAAGAATAAAAAAAATGGTGAAACAAATAATAATAAAATTGCTGCAAGTTAAAGCTCATGAAGTGGGTTCTTCAGTGCAGATGTTTTTTTACCACTAGATTCGATTATTACTCTATTCTTCAACAAAACTTTTGTCTCCTCCAAGTAAATGGAGCTGAGACCGTGAATGTCAATCAGACAAGGGTAAAAAAATGGCGAATATCAAAGCAGTGAATCTTAAAATTGAAATGTTGATAAAGAATTGAAGCTCAGAGACCAAATTGAAAGGTTAGTTAATGATTTGGAATGGAAAAGATAATTTCTTGACATTGCTATTTGTTATTGATGAATGAATAGTTTATTAAGAAGAAATTTTAAGTGAGATCATAATTTGATCTTTATTTTTAGATTGGTGTTGATCTAAAATTGGGAAAGATTTACATTCCAAAATTAAGTAAAACTTAAAAAAAAAAAAGAAAAAAAAAGAAGAGAGATTATATTTTGATTATATTTTTTATATATAATTTATGTGATAAATTGTCAATTATGTTTCTTCCAAAAAGTTGAAAAGTATTATTATTACTTTTGATTTGTTTGGTCACACAACATTATTTTGCATATTATCTAGCTCGTCAGTAATATGAAAATATGAAAAATCTATTGTTTCTATGTGGTAACTTGCAAAATTTGATGGAATTTGATATATTGTCTAAACTATAAAATATGTGATATTTTATAAGGCATGAGGGCTTATGCCTAATCTTGTCTCTAATAATTGGTATTAGAGTCGTGTCCCTAGTTTAGCTATGTTGATATAATCCTTAGGTATCGATTAAAGATGTAGTGGAACTTCGAAAGTACTCGTGTGTGATCCATGGTCGAACTCTATCAGATAGGCATTATGCTTTAGTGAAAAGGAGTTAGCCAACATAAAAGTTAGATGGATGGATGACTACTTTAGAGGAGGCTCAGATGGTCCTTTGTTCAAGGGGAGGAGTGTCTGCAATGCGACCAAAGTCTCACATTGTTTAGATAAGGGGATGATCATGGGCACATAGGTGTACGTATAAAGTTATTCGTCTTTGTTTTATTGAGCATGTCTAGGACCATGAAAAGAGAAAATGTCGATTAGCTATTGAGTAGCTTATGAAGAGACATATTGAAATAAATCAATTAGGTGTATGTAAATAAGACATCAAATATTCTGAGGCATAGATGTAAATAAGACATCAAATATTCTGAGCCATACTCTCATATGACTAAAATAGCTACCATAGAGTCTTGATAGAATTTGCAGCAATATGTGGCCATCTAGTACATCAGATGGATGCAAAGATAGAATTCCTCAATGGTGACTTGGAAGAGGAAATATATATGTGACACTGATAACTTGTAGAAATACAAGTTATTTTATTTCTTTTACTTAGAAAAAAGTGGAAGATTAGTGAAAAGAACATCATTTCAACGCATGAATCTCTGATATGTTCGTATTACGCACGAGTGTATGAAAAAAAAAAGATACTATTGATGAGAATTAACACCCTTGAACGCTTTGTTTGCAGGAAAATGTCATCGCAACCATGTGTCGAAGATTACTCCAACGCATGACTAATAAAGACAAAGCCTATGATTCTAGAAAATCTAACCATGACAGCTGTGCCAGAATATTTTCAGTACTATGAGCCGTTAGACAGAGACAGACTGCGATCAGAAAGGACGGAGCCGAACGCGTTATGGGCCCACCCTGCGCCAGTATGGAAAGTACTACGATAAGGGCTATAAAAGCCGCCTAAAAAAAGAGAAAAAGGAGGAGAGACCGAAATTCCAAAAAGAAAAAGTAGGGTTAGCAGCAAACAATTCTGGGAGAGCGCCGCCACACATCATCTTCTTCCTCCTCACAGCGACAGTCGAGAGGCTCAGTTTTACATCCACCACAAGGAACGCGGTGAACCAAAGCTCGACAGGGAAGAGGATCTCACCACTACTTCCATCGCCATCTGCAATATCAGCGATACATCTTCATTGTCGGCGAGCAGGACACTCTTGCCGACAGCTCCTTCTCTCAACCTTTTCATTATTAAGTTGCACCGCCAGTGTTAGCTATTTGTATCAAGACCACCAAATCTTTATCAGTTTAATATATCGCAACTTCATATCTATCAATCATCATTTATTCTTCATGTTTACAAATATTCCACAACTCATTATGAGTAGCTAAACCTCCACGAGGGTTGGAGGTTGCATTCATCAATCTTGTTGAATCAAGTTTAATAACTAGGTCATTTACAACAATGTATTGTTAAACACTTTTCCTTATTTTAATGTGAGAACGTTGTTTCAGTTCTAGCGGTCGATTACTCGAGAGAGCAAGTAACCATAGGCAACACTGTTGTGGCTAAGAAATTAATCTTAGAAATAGGATTCATCTTAGGCTCACTTAAACTAGCACGCATCATAGACATATGACTAGTGTGACTTTTCTGCCGAAAGGTATGACCTAATTGTGTTTGAAAGCATGATCGATGTAATTAAGCCGAGATTTGACAGATTGATGAATGATTGTGTCCAACACTCTTTTCTCTATCCATCACATTACTGAAATTGCATTATTCATAAGGCATCCTCATTTTTGTATCTCCGAATTAAAAATTAAATTCATTTAATTTTCATACTCCGAATTGAATCTCATCTTATTTGTTTACTTCCTCGAGATTTTCAATTTATTCAGTATTTAGTCACAAAAATCCCTGTGTTCAACCTTGGCTCTCACCAAGAACTCTTTGTATCAGTTTATACTTGGACTGATGTTGAGAAAAACTTGAAACCAATAAATCGTGAATATAAATCAGACAACAACACGTTTTCAACACAACAGACACCACCTGAAGGTATGTAAATTCACACAATCTCTATACAGTTTTAAAGTAAACTGTTGTGATACATGTGTTTACTCAAAGTTGTTTGGAGCTGATTGTATGATTATCCATTTGTATGTTGACAATATACTGATTTTTGATACAGACATAGATGTAAGTAACAATACTAAGTTATTTATGTCTTCACATTTTGAAATGAAAGATTTAGGTGAGGGTAATGTGATACTTGGTATTAAGATAATGAAAAGTGAAAATGGATTTTCTTTATATCAATCACATATTGAAAAATGCTAAAGAGATTTGAATGTTTTGATGATGCTTCTGTAAGAACACCTTATGATGCTAGTATGAGTCTTAAAAAAAAAGGAAAATGGTGTTTCTCGATCTCAATATGCAAAGATTATAGGAAGTGTTATGTTTTTTTATAAACTATATTAGATTGTTATTGCATATGATGTGAGAAGATTGAGTAGATATACACATAATCCTAATAAAGATCACTTGATTGTCCTTCGCCATTTATTAAGATATCTTAAGGGTACAATAGTTTATTGTTTGCATTTTAATATTTTTCTATCATACTAGAAGGGTAATGTATGCAAACAGGGTAACTTAAAATGACGAAGTAAGCTTTACTAGTGGATGTGTTCTTATTGGGTAGAGGAGCTATTTCATTGAAGTCTGTAAAACAAACTTGTATAGCAAGGTCCACTATAGAGTCTGAATTTATTGCTCTAGAATTAGTAGGACAAGAAGCAGAGTGGCTTAGAAGCCAAGATGTATAATGGTGGGGGCATCAGTATGAGTGGCCTAAAAGCCTACTGCGAGATGTACCATTGTGGGGGCATTAGTAGCAGTCCCTTTGCACTCTGATTCACAAGCTTCCATATGAATTGCCAAGAATAGTGTGTATGATGACAAGAGGAGGCATATACGCCTCAAACATGGAGTTGTGAAACAGTGCCTGAAAAGAGGATTATTTCATTGTAAGATTTGAGAGGAATTTAGCATATCCGCTCACTAAATACCTAACAAGGAGATATTAATTCTAGAATTTTCAACAAGTATGGGACCTGAACCATTATAATGCTCCATAACCTTTTATCTGGGTGGTCTATTGCAATAGACTTGATGGTCCATAGCCCTCAATCTAGGTAGTCTATTGCGATAGACTTGATGATCCATATCCCTTCATTTGGGTGGTCCTACTACGGACTTGATGGACATAACTAAAACCTTTAAAAAATTCCATAGCCCTTCTTTTGGGTGGTCCTGGTATGGACTTGATGGATAATTGTAAAATCTTCATAGCTCAATTATGAGTGGTTTGTCTTTGATGAACTTGATGAAGTAGGTCTTGGTATAGACTAGATGTGAAGTCTTCATAGCTCAGTTTTTTAGTAGTCTATTGTGATAGACTTGATAAAGCAATCAACGTGATTGTGAAGGTGTGGTCGTTTTCTACGAAAAAGTTTAAGGGTCTTTTTCTAGAGCTTTCACGTTGACTCGAGGTTCTATGTGCATGGCTTTAAATAACACGCTTTTTTATCGCCAAATCAACGAAAATTTAAGGAGTAAAACGTGTTGTGGTGGTCTCAGCCATAGTTATTGAAAGTTCAAGAGGTAACTCACTCTCTCTAACAAAGTTGTTGCCCCACTTCACTATGCATCAATTCAAATCGTCAAGATATTGATGTTTAAGTTTGGTCTCCTAACTTTATCAGATAACAGGTTTTATAAAATGTATTTTTGTTTTGTTTGCAATACCAGTCATTCGTGGGGGATTGTTGGGAATGACTAACATAGCAAAAGAAAAGATAATGGAAAAACCGTTTGAAATTAATTCAAGAATTAATTGTTTGTTTCCATTAATTCCAAAATCGTTTTAAAATTAATTTCAAAATGCTTGTCTTTTTGTTTTAAAAGCGGTTATTATTTTTCCTTAAAAAGAACTCTCAATTTTGAGAAAAAGGTGATATAAAAATTTTTTTTTATCTTGGTTCTTCACTAGTTTATGGACAATTTTTATTGATTCCAACCCGTTCTCCGACGAGTGTTGTTCGCACGAGATTTCTGAAGAAATTTGATTCGTGAAATTTGAACTTTATATTTGTATTAATTTAAATATAGTGTAGTGAGTACAATCTCTAATACATAATCCTTTGATGCTTTCTCTCAAAAAAATAAACTTTGCTTCTTGGGCTTGTTGATCTTCTTGAATGATCAGCCTTTGGGCTTGATGATCTTCTTGAAGGATTGGCGTTTGGGCTTGATGATCTTCTTGGAGGATTGACTTTTAGGCTTGATGATCTTCTTGGATGATCGGCCTTTGGCCTTGATGATCGACTAAGATTGGCATATGGCTTGTTGATCAGCTTGGATCGGCCTTTGGCTTGTTTCTGACTTTAGGAGCTTTCAGGAGTTTTAGCCTCCTAAGTCTTCAGTCTTCAGGTCTTTAGAACTTTAGAGGTTGAGAACTTTGATCTTCAGTTCTTTGGAACTTGAGAGCTTTAATCTTCAGTTCTTTGGAACTTGAGAGCTTCAATTTCAGAACTTGTGAGCTTGGGAGCTTCGGTCTTCAGATCTTGAGCTTTGATCTTTAGTTCTTTGGAACTTGAGAGCTTCAATCTTTAGAACTTGTGAGCTTGGGAGCTTCGGTCTTCAGCATTCAGTTCTTCCCATCTTTAGGAAGTTGTAAATTTGAGCTCAATTGGAGCTTCAATCTTCTGGAATTGAAGGAAGTTTTAATCTTCCAAGTCTTCAATCTTCAGAAGGTTGTATTCTTGAGGTCGAACAGAGCTTCGAAGTCTTAAAATCTTCAGAGCTTCCATCTTCAAGTCTTCAGCCCTTCGTTGCCAAATGCTTCCAACCCTCAGTAAATGAAGAGAACTTCTCTATTTATAGAGTTCTCATGTGGGCTTTCGTGGGCTTGGGCTTGATTGGTCCATGGACCCGGCCGATTGGGCCCAACTAATTAGATTTGGGCCTTTGGGCCCTTTGGGCCAAATTAAGTCTATTTTTTGGATTTGATTAAATTTTGATCCAACAGTGACGATGAAAACACGTGACACCATCGAGATTTGCCAATTTTGTGTCTTCAATTTTAATTTAGGACACATGTAACTTTTAATTAGTCCCAAATTTAATTGTTTCTAATTTCGCCATTAATTTGAGAAATGACGTGGCAATTTGTGATTGGTCCAAAATTTCTCCTTCAACAAGTGCACGTCAGCAAACGGGAGTTGTGTCAACCTTGGAGAGCAACCGGCTTTGACGATTAAGCACCAAGGTCGCGCCGATTTTGTTTCAAGGCAGTGAGTTCGTCCATGACACACATTTGGTTGCTACAAAACTCAGGGTGTCACATTCTTCCCCGCTTAAGAACTTTTGTCCACAAAAGATCTAATCTTGAAAGTGTTATGGTACTTTGTTCTTATCTTGTGTCCTCACGTTCCCAAGCCCGCCTTTTCAAACTATTGATTTTGCCATAATATTTAATAAAAAGCCAACACAAAGCTTTAATTTGAGATCCTTAATTAAAAAGAAACATTGAAATTTAAAACATATTAAACACAATTGTTCTTGATATAACACATTAAATGACTTGAAAACATAAAATTTAGTGGAAGCATTGATACTAGTCCCAAGGCACAATCACAGAGCTCCTCATCATGCACCCTATACATTTTTGCCTTGAAAAAAAAAATTTATGAAAGGATGAGTATTAAAATACTCAGTAAGTAACCTCACTACTTGTGACAACCCAAATTTTGAGGTAAATTTTAATTCAACTATCTCTAATTATTTGAGATGTATTTTAGAAATTTTAAAGCTTAATTGAATTATTTTGAGAAGATAATTCAATTTAAATCAAACTTGATAAAAGATTCGGGTTGAAATTCAGTTGGTGAAAGTTGAATTTATGGAGGGAAAAAGAATTTACATATATATATATATATATATATATATATAGTTGCCTTGTGAAGCATGCAAAGTAAATTTTCTTCTTCTTCTTCGGCAGCAAGCGACCCCCCTGTTTTCGCGTCTCTCTATCTCCCTCTCTCTTGTCGCCGCCGTATCTCACTTACGTTACTCTCTCTCTCAGCTACCGTTCATCCTCCGCCTAACCCGCGCCTCAAGACGCCGTCTGTCAAAGAGCTCCAGGCACCAGTGCCATTTGTCGCGTCCACCCGCCGATGCCAGGCTCGTCCGCCTCTCCACTAGTCATGCCTCCTTTCAGCTGCCAATTTAGTCGGTCGTCGTGTTCTTTAGCCGCCACAGATCCGATGAGCTGTCACCGTCCTTTGGGTATTCACCGGAAACTTGAAATTTGGGATAAGATTGTATTATTTTAATGGGGTTACTTGAAGATTCTCGGTTACCCATTAACTTTTGGCCTCAATTGGTTGATACCCATTGCGTTTCAGTTTTAGATTGAAGTTTGGGAGCAATATTGGCCATTGTTCAGCAAGTTTGATTTCAGTGAGGTTTTAATGAGTTTTTGGTGGACTTTCTTGTGGACCTTGATTACCCATTCAATTTTTCCTCGTTTTTGGCTTCTAATTGTTAAATCTTGATAGGTGGCTTGGAGTCGCATTGATTTGGAAGTTGGAAGTGATTTCGATTCAAGTCACACTTTGGGTAAAATTATTTAGATTCAATTCTAGATAATTTGGTGTTTAGTTGCAGCCCGAAATTTAAGCAGGAAACTGGATTTATGTTGCAAGTTTTATTAAGGATTTTGTTAGAGATTGTTTTGCCTTGATAGTAATATTTGGGCTTGTTTTCGAGGTAAGCAATCTTACTACTGGAATCACTCTTAAGCTAGGCGACTTAGATTGACATGATTTGATTTGTCTTAATGAAATCGAGGAGCCTGTTATGATTAGAATTGTTTCATGAGTATGATGATACTAGCATGTGATTGATATGATTATGTGTGGGACCTTGAGATATGAACTATGATTTATGTTGTGAAATTTACTGAAAGCATGATATGTTTATAGTTAAAAGTAATGATCTATCCTCCTAACACTACCATGTTATCAAAAGACAGTGAGTTTCCTGCTACGGTATCGGAAGCCTATGAGTTTCTTGCTATGTTATCAGAAGCCTAATGGTTTCCTACTATGTTCTAAAAAACTGACGAGTTTCCTGCTATGTTACCGGGTGCCGACAGATGACCTACTAAGTTTGTGAGCCTTCGGGCCACTGGATGATTGTTAGGTTGTGTTAAATGACTCACTAGATGACCATCTAGGATTAGTTGATGTATGCATGTCCCACTACTATGATTGCATTTATAGGACATAAATGCTTAGATTGACCCCACTAGTGGGGTTATTTACTGAGTATTTTATACTCATCCTTTATTATGTTATATTTTTCAGGTAAAGGCAAGGACATAATGGCGAATGACGGAAGTAATCTCTGGCCATGCCATTGGGACCATATAGATCCGCATATATTTTTCATGTTTTCATATTTTAAAATTCTAGTCCTGATGTATGAATTTAACATTCTAGTATTTCCACTATTAGATATTTTATACAAATTTTTAGTTTTGTTCTATAATTTTAGGGGTACCCCAATCAAAGATTTTCAAGTATTTAGAATTTATGAAAATTATTTAATTTATAAACTTTACTTGATTTTTAGTTAAATTTATGAAAATGAGTCATTTGAGATTTACTTGATTTTTAGTTAAATTTATATCCCAATGCAACAAGTTGTCAATACTAATGAGTCTTCAACATACCTGAAGCATGATATATACATGGGTTCCAAAGATAAAGATCCTTGAAAAAAAAGTGGTCAATAATCAAAATGACTCAGTTAAGAATATGAATATTTCAGAAGAAATCCTAAATATGAGTACTCCTAAGAATTTTGAAGTAAATGAGGATAATAAAGAGATCTCGATAAATTATATGTCATGACAATAAAAAGATGGAACCATACTTATATAAGTTGACAATATTTTTTTCATACAATGTTGCTCATGATATTATTATATACTCAGATATATTGGAAAAATGTCGCGACATAGAAATGATTGACTTATGTGGAAAGAAACAATCCAATAGAAATAAACTTATTTTTCAAATCGTGAGAACTAGTAGTTCAAACATTAGAGAATGTCAAATATGTGGAATACAAGTGAATATTTGTAATAAAAACAAATAGAATGAGGTCACATTATATAATGCGAGACAAGTTCCACAATAATTCTCACAAAGAAATAGTATTGATTATAAGGAGACATATTCTCCAATGATGGATACAATATCATGAGATATCTAATTTATCTGGTTGTGTATGAAAAACTTAACATACATCTTATAGATGTAGTCATTATACATTTATATGAATCTCTTAATAATTATATCCCTGAAGGATTAAGGGTATCGAATTCATATAATTCAAATATTAAATAATTATATATATACCATAGAGATGCTTATAAAACATTCCAGAAAAATGTGATATAATCATTTTATTTGTTGATATGAGGGTATAAAAATAACCCCTATTTGTCCATATTCTTTTATAAAGAAATAATAACATGAGATTTACTATATATTATTTATATATATGTTGATAATTTGAGCATAAACTCCTAAGATTTCAAAGGCAAATAGAGTTTTTTAAGAAATAAATTGAGATGATAAGTTTTGCCTTGGCTTGCAAATAAAGCATAAATCAGATGAAATTGCATCAATTTGTACATATAAAATCTTATTTGGACTAGTTTCACCCATTGAACATTTCTACAATGATTCTTTTACTTGGTATGGAAAAGTTATAACATATGATATCAGAAAGATAATGAAGAACTTTAGGTCCCAAAGAACCATAATTTTAAGAAATAAGTGCACATATCTTTACTAGTTTATAAGCTACCTGTCGTAGCATAATTATAATCTTCCTCCAAAGAAAGATATTAGGGTAGAGTTAAATGTATGTTATGTTCAGAATTAAGATCGAGTTACATAGTTATCGTTTGAAATATAAATCTCTTCAATTAACGGTGTTACGAAGAGAGATAATATATTTCATGGTCTAGTCTTATACAATCTCATTGCATAGGATACCCCCACTTAGATGTCTACACATGAACGATTTGGATCAAACAGTTTGTAACACTTACAACTCTTGTAACATTTACAAAGTGGATCGTATCCGCAGTGTCACCAGGATAAGACATCCAACCTTCCCATATACTGCAGACCTTTCAGGTTATTACTTGTACACGATCCACTTGTATGTCCTATACATACTATTCAAGTTACATTAAATCACCTTGGATCTTTAGTTTATTGGATTTGAGTTTCATGCAAACAATAAATAATACCTTATTTATTAGAAGAAAAATAATACTTTATTTATTCAATAACTTGTTTATAACTTACAGACTACGAGATTTAAGACATAAATCCCAACAAATTAATCATCATTCATTGAATTGAATGATGATTCTAGACTAAGGTAGATATCTAGCTTGGGTTAGGAGTTTCTTTCTATTCTTTATGTATTCTTGTGATTTGGACATTGAACTTTCGTTGAGATTTTCTAATTTTTAATGCGATTTCATCTTGTATTAACTTCTCAATCTTTCTAACATGAGATTATCTAACAAATTAGTCGTGTTTGAATGATTGATAGTATAAGATTAACTGTTAATAAGTAATATCGCCAAGAAGTAAAGGTTAAGTTAGATTGTGAAGTTGATTAGGGATTCCAATCAATAAACATTTTCTAACTACTCTAGATGAATTTCAACTTCGTGTAATCAATTAAATGATGGAAATCGGTTATTAGGCTTAGTGAGCCCTTGTTTTTAATGCTTATTAATTACTTGTTTAGGAGAGGATTCTCACTTAAGCTCTTAATTAATTTGATCCTAAAGACTTCCATTTAAAATTCTAAATGGGATGACTAAGTATTAATTGGAAGAATTCATGCTTCACTCAAAGATTAATCAATGATAGAGTTGCAAAGAGTAGTGAAGACTCAATGAACCCAAGCTAGATGTTTGTTTTGATTGGTATTCACACTTCATGCACTCAATTTACAATTGCATTTCATAAATTCACTCCACCACATTTTACGTTATGCAATTTACATTTATTTTGCAATTACCAACCACAACCCCCTTCAATTATCGTCTATAAGCTTTTTGATCAAGAAATCTTAATGGTTCTCTGTGGTTGGACTTCGTACTTCACTTTACTACTTATTTTAGATTAAGGCACAAAACTATTATTTGTTAAGAATCATAGGGATTCCACACCCCTATTGGTTCCTTCCAAAATGATGTCATCTTCGGTCATTTGAGTAGAATGACCATAGATGACGGGTGTCTTCATTTTGATGGAGACTTTCCAGATCAAGTATTCATGCAGACAGACGATATCTCTATGACTCCTTAGTATGCAGACTTAGTTAATTATTTGGTCACTAGTAACTCTGCAACTGCTCTTAATAGGCGTAAGCGTGATAAGATTAAATGTGAATCAAAATATTACGTGTGGGAAGATCCTTACCTATGGAAGTTTTGTTCAGATCAGATAATTAGGAGATATATTCACAATGATGAGTTTTTCTCTATTTTAGCATTTTGTCACGAGCATGCTTGTGAGGGGCATTTTAGTCTTAATTGAACTGCCAAAAAAGTATTAGACTCTAGGCTGCACTGGAAAACTTTTTTTAGGGATGCATACTTTTTCTGCAAAACATATGAAAGGTGTCAAAAGTTTGGTGGATTGTCCCGTAGAAATGAAATGCCACAAGTCCCCGTTCTTTTCTGTGAAATATTTAATGTTTGGAGGATAGATTTTATGGGACTCTTTCCTTCCTCATGTATGTTTAAATACATTCTTTTGGTTGTGGACTATGTTTCCAATTGGGTGGAAGTGAAGGTCACCATTACTGATGATGTAAAGTTGTTGCAAGGTTTTTAAAGACTAACATCTTACACAGGTTTGACTTTCCTCAAGGTATTATCAGTGACCAAGGAACTCATTTATGTAATAGAGTCATTGCCTCCTTGTTGAAGAAGTATGGTGTACAAGACCGTATTGCCACCCTGTACCACCTTCAGACCTGTGGGCAGGTGGAGGTTTCAAATGGGAGGTGAAGATCATCCTTGAGAAAGTAGTGAACCCAAGAAAGAAAGATTGAAACATCAAACTTAACGATGTGTTGTGGGCTTATAGGATGACCTTCAAGACTCCTATTGGGATGTCCTCTTATAAGATGATCTACAGAAAGGCTCGCCACCAACCAGTTGAAATCCAAAATCGAGCATATTGGGCAGTGAAAAAGTGCAACTAGGATTTGAAACGCACTTAAATTGTGTGTTATTTGCCTCTTATTTAGAGATGTTTTTATTAGATTTAATGTTGTTTGCTATTGGTTTTCAAATATTAATGAGGAAAATAAGTTGTAGAAGTCAAAAGAACCAAACCAAGCCAAAATTGGATGAAAACAAGCTAAATGAACTCAACAAACAGGGGAGCGTAATTATGCTACCCCTTTGTGCTCTAAACCCGAGAGCAAGGAATTCTGGCATTTGGCAGAGCATAGCTACACTCTCTTGGAGCACAACGCTACCTTGCGGCTAATTTTTCAAAGTACAACGGTGCTTTGAGAGACCGCAGCAACGATGCCTTTCCAAATTTAAAAAAAATGTATGTTTGGAAAGTTCTTGGGCTACAAGTTTAAAAAAGTCTATAAATTAGGAGGTGTTCAGCAGCCCTAAGCACAAAATATTAGAGCCTAAAAGTGTGAGATTGCTACTAATTTGAGATAAAATTGATTAGAGAAAAGTCGGAGGTCGTTCGAGATCCCGAGGCACTGACCAAGTGGAGATCGAAGAAATTCAACACTGGGAAGCAATTCAAGAGTTTTTCTTCCTAAGTTTTCTCTTTATTTTTACTCTTATGCTTGAGAATTTATATGATAACATGTATTTGATGGCTATGTGTGGCTAAACTCTTAGTTTTAGGGTGTTAGATGATTTAATTATGGATTTAAGTTAATGTCTTGTATTTTTCATGGATATTGTTGAATGATATGTTTTTCAATGTTATTGTGCTTCATTCTCTATTGATTGATCATTAATGATTTTTAGGTTAGATGTATTATTGAGTAATTGTATGTTTAATTAGATCTATGACATTGAATATTTATCAATCTTTCATAAAAATAGCTAGGTTGATGGAGAAAGTTGTTAATGATTATGCTTAATGGTATACTTCTTAACTTGGTTTCAAGAAATTAGTAATCAATTAAATTGCATGAGAAATTATTGTTTCTTAGAGAAAATAATCTGGATAATAGTTTATAGGCTTAACATTTGTTACAAAAAATTTCATGAAAACCTAAAGTATGACTTAATGAAGTAATTAATGAAATCAACACCTTAAAACACTTTTATCTCTTGATTTTCTCTCTATCATTTGGGGCATTTACCTGTATTCTTCTCCATCTCTTCAATTAGAACATCAATTAATCATCATCCGTTGAATTGAATGATCATTCTAGGCTAAGCTAAGATATCTAGCTTGGGTTAGGAGTTTCTTTATACTCTTAATGTATTCTTGTGATTTGGACATTGAACTTTTGCTGAGATTTTCTAACTTTTAATGAGATTTCATCTTGTATTGATTTCTCAATCTTTTTAGCATGGGATTATCTGACAAATTAGTCGTGTTTGAATGATTGATAGCTTAAGATTAACTACTAATACATAATCGTTAGGAAATTAATCGCCAAGAAGCAAAGGTTAAGTTAGATTGTTAAGTTGATTAGGGATTCCAATCAATAAGCATTTTCTAACTAATCTAGGTGAATTTCAACTTCGTGTAATCGGTTAGGCGATGAAAATCGGTTATTCGGCTTAGTGAGCCCTTGTTCTTAATGCTTGTTAATTAATTGTTTAGGAGATGATTCTCACTTAAGTTCGTAATTAATTTGATCCTAAGGACTTCCATTTAGAATTCTAAATGAGATGGCTAAGTATTAACTAGAAGAATTCATACTTCACTCAAAGATTAATCAATGATAGAGTTGCAAAGAGTAGGAAAGACTCAACGAACCCAAGCTAGATGTTTGTTTTGTATGGTATTCACACTCCATGCACTCAATTTACAATTGCATTCCATAAATTCACTCAATCTTATTTTACTTTATGCACTTTACATTTATTTTGTAATTACCAACCACAAACTTCCCCTCCTAGTTACCGTCTATAAGCTTTTCGATTAAGAAATTTTAGTGGCTCTCTGTGGTTTGACTCCATACTTCAATTTACTACTTATTTTAGAGTGAGACACGAAACTACTATTTGATAAGAATCGTAGGGATTCAACACCCCTATTGGTTCCTACCATACACCATGTTAGTATTGGTTCTAGCATCCAATTCTTTTAAGTTGTTCTTAACCATATTTTCATATCCTCAAGATCCCTCTTATTCGAATATCATCTCAGTTTATTCATGTACCCTTGGTAAACTCGATCGTTGTGTACCCACTAGCTTCTGCTTCATTCGTCCCTAAACCACATCCTATTAGGAGAGGTTCCACTATGATATTATTTTTAACGCACCATGCCCAAGATTCGGATCGAGATTCACAAACTAGGGGTGATCATTCAAACTGCAAGAATCAAACCATTTTTAAAAATCGAACTGAAAGCTCAGTGAAATCGAAAAATGCGGTTCAATTCGAATATTTGAAGAAATTTTTAATCTAAATTATTTGGTTTGGATTGGTTTTCAATTTTGAAAACCAAATTTCAAATTGAATCGAATCATTTTTAACTAATATATATTTTATTTTTTTATATTTATATATTTTAAAAAAGAGCAAAACCAAATTTAAAACTGAACTATCTTTAATTTAGACAAAAAAATCGATTTAAAATCGTACCAAACCGAATTGTTTTAACTATATATATACATACTTTTTTTTAAAAAATAGTAAAATCGAATTTAAAACTAAACCAATAAATCAGTTTGGTTTTGTTTCACATATACAAATTTTGAAATTTTTGGTTCGATTCGGTTTGGGTTGATTACCAAATTAAACTAAACCGAATCTTTTCCACTCCTACATGGCTTGTTGTTCGAAATCGTTTACAGACGAGGGATCACAATAGTCGATGAATGGTAGATCCAAGAATATATGTCATAGAGTACAATTCAAATAAGGCTAAATGTGAATTTTAGTTATTTAAATTTTAGATTTGTGTATACCTAAACTTTAAATGTACGTAATAAATAACTAAATTTCCAATTTTGTATAATACAGGCATATCCAAAATTTTGTTTAATTTATATGTTTTTTTTTTCTAAAATCTTTCTTCCTCAGTATAATTTGTTTTCCTCTATAAAATTTGTTCTTCCATACTTTTGTACCTCCTCTATGAAAATTTTAATAACTTTTTTGTCTCCAAAATATTTATTTTGATCTTAATTTTTTTTTTTTTTTTGTGTTAAAACCTTACCAACTCTATTTTTATATATTTACCTACGTTTTTAGAAAGGAATTCGAAAAGTCGATTCTCATCCATTCTACTAAATTTTTTAGTTACCTTGAAAGTTGTGTCTTTCTAATGTTTTTTTCTATTTCTTTTTCACTAAACTTGAATCACATGAGATCATTTTTTTTAACATCATAAACAAATGCGTGTTGTTTTTTATTATACATACATCTCACTCAGAAGTAAAAGAATGCATGCACCAGTTTGATAAATACATAGTCACTTCCACTTGAACAGTCACAACCCATCGATATCATTTGTATCTATTTGACTCAACAGATACAAACGTGCGAAGAACCATATTCTATCTTGAAGAGTTATATCCCGTTGGCATCTATTAGACTCAACAAACACCTAAACTTAAGAGTCGTGTTTCATAAGGATAAAATATGAATTTATTAAAAATGTAGGGGCAAAAGAGCTATTTAATATATTATAGATTGAGAGTAAATAAAAAAATTTGGTGCACCAACCTCAATGCTTCAAAGTCTCATATATATAAAAATGATAAAATAAAAAACGCTAGATCCAATTAAACTACAGTCATCTCACTTGGGAAATTAAAGAATATCAATTAGGAAGAAATGTCAAAATGAGAATAAGCTTTATTTTCAATTTGACTTGATTGTTGAAACTATTTAGTAGAAACTTGATAACAAAACATAGAAATTAAAGGTAGTAGCAGTAACTAATGTTTAGGGTTCTTTTCAAATAAAGAAAAATGGGTCAAACTATTTACAAATATAGAAAAATTTTACAATCTATCAATGATAGACCGCGATAGAATTCTATCGCTTTGTATCGCTCAAGCAAATAATTCTATCGCGGTCTATCAGTGATAGAATTCTATCGCGGTCTATCATTGATAGACAGTAAAAAATTTCTATATTTGTAAATAAATTGATATTTTTCTGTTTATAGTAATTTTCCTAATGTTTATAACCTTAGTTTTCAAAAATAAAAAAGTTCAAAAACCAAAAAACATAACTAAATGATTATCAAACAAGGTTTTTTAGTTTTGAGTTCTTTTCTTTTCGAAAATTAAATTTATAAACACCACGTCTAGTTACACATTTTTATGTTTTGCTCTCCAGTTTCTACTAATATTTAAAAAATCAAACTCCAATTTTAAAAATAAGAAAAAAAAGGTATATATTCAAAAACTCTTTTTTTTTATGTGACTAGAAGTTCAAGTGTTTATTTAAAAATCCTAAAACTATAATTAAAATTTTGAGATGAAAAAAACATAAATTAAAAAAAAATGGAAATCATTATCAAAGGGGACCTCTCGTGCTGGAACTGAAGAATAGTATTTATAAATCTGCGACAGCGTCGCTATGCTGTCTATAGGGGTAGTTTTGTAATTTTGATCATTTCTTCAATTTTGGTGCTCTAGGGCTTGTTTTTGGTTCGTTTTTGCTCCAAATGACTTTTCTACCCTTGAAATAATATTTCCTACAAAAGTAAACAATTAATGATAAAAGCCACTATTATGGTAGATTTAAGCTAGGAATAATAGCACTTTTAGAGTACTAACACATATCAATTAAACATAGAAGACAAAACCAAGTACGTAGTACGCCCCCCACCCCAAACTTAAGAATATGCATTGTCCCCAATGCATGAAAAATAAAATAGATCACACAATAGATGAGTGAAACAAGGCTGGGCATAAGCTAAGATCCACGAATCTGGCTGGGAGACTAGTACTTGACTTTACTTGGGCATCAACAAAATCTTGGGAATTGATAACTTGTAGAAATACAAGTTATTTTACTTCTTTCACTTAGAAAAAATGGAAGAGATTGCAAAGAACACCATTTCAACGCATATCTCTGATATATTCTTAACGCGCACAAGTGTATGATATTATTGATGAGAATTAATGCTCTTAAACGCTTTGTTTGCAGGAAAATGTCATCGCAACCATGCGTCGAAGATTACATGAATGCATGGCTAATAAAGACAAAGCCTATGATTTTGGAAAATCCAACCATGACAGCTGTGCCATAATATTTTCAGTACCATGAGTCGTTAGACAGAGACGGACTGCGCAATCAGAAAGGACAGAGCCGAACGCGGTGTGGGCCCACCCTACGCCAATATGGAAAGTACTACGATGAGGGCTATAAAAGCCGCCCAAAAAGAGAATAAAAAAAAGAGAGAAGAAGACCAAAATTCCAGAAAGAAAAAGTAGGGTTAGCAGCAAACAATTTTGGGAGAGCACCGCCACACATCATCTTCTTCCTCCTCACGACGACAGTCGAGAGGCTCAGTTTTACATCCACCACAAGGACCACGGTGAACCGAAGCTCGACAGGGAAGAGGATCTCACCACTGCTTCCATCGCCATATGCAATATCAGCGATACATCTTCACTGTCTGCGAGCAGGACACTCTTGCCGACAGCTCTTTCTCTCAACCTTCTTATTATTAAGTTGCACCGCCAGTGTTAGCTATTTGTATCAAGACCACCAAATCTTTATCAGTTTAATATATTGCAACTTCATATCTGTCAATCATCATTTGTTCTTCATGTTTACAAATATTCCACAACTCATTATGAGTAGCTTACCTCCACGAGGGTTGGAGGTTGCATTCATCAATCTTGTTGAATCAAGTTTAATAACTAGGTCATTTACAGCAATGTATTGTTAATCACTTTTCCTTATTTTAACGTGAGAACGTTGTTTTAATTCCAGCGGTCGGCTACTCGAGAGAGCAAGTAACCATAGGCAACATTATTGTAGCTAAGAGGTTAATCTTAGAAATAGGATTCATCTTAGGCTTATTTAAACTAGCACGCATCATAGACATATGACTAGTGTGGCTTTTCTGCCGAAAGATATGACCCAATTGTGTTTGAAAGCATGATCGATGTAATTAAACCGAGATTTGATAGATTGATGAATGACGGTCTCCAACACTCTTTTCTCTATCCATCACATCACTAAAATTGCATTGCTCACAAGGCATCCTCATTTTTGTAGCTGCATCTTAAAAAGTTAAATTCAGTTAATTTTCATACTCCGAATTGAATCTCATCTTAATTGTTTACTACCTTGAGATTTCCAATTTAGCAAGCATTCAGCCACAAAATCCCTGTGTTCGACCTTGGTTCTCACCAAGAAATCTTTGTATCAGTTTATACTTGGACTGATATTAAGAAAAACTTGAGATATTAGGAATCCAATAAATCGTGAATATAAATCAAACAACAAAATGTTTGCAACACAACAACAGGAATCATATAGAAGAAACATCATGAAATAGCTCCTCATTTTAATACATCAACCAACAAAACAACAAAGCATAAAAATTAAAAACACTTGAGTTGCCTCCCAAGAAGCGCTAATTTCATGTCTTTAGCTAGACAAGACCAACTAATCATTCCTTAAAGTATAGGGCCTTTATACGTCGGTCCGCATCTCCATAATAATGCTTCAACCTTTGGGCGTTGACCTTAAATGTCATTCCATCCTTCACTTGAAGTTACACGGGTCCATATGGAGTCACATCCTTAACCACAAACGGTCCAGACCATTGTGACCTAAGCTTTCCTGGGAACAAATGAAGTCGAGAGTTAAATAATAAAACCCTTTGACTAGGAAGAAAAGACCTGGGCAAAATTCTCAGATCATGTCATCTCGCCATCCGTTCTTTATTAAGCTTAGAGTTATCCTATGCTTGGCTCGTGAACTCCTCCATTTCAATTGAGATGCAACAATTTTTGCTCTCCAGTCTTCTGACGGTTGAAGTTCAGTTTTTTTATGTCCCAACACGATGCTCTAGCTCAATGGGCAAATGACGCACCTTCCCAAACACACAAACTTGTACCAAGATGTACCAATCAGTGTTTTAAAAATCGTCCTATAGGCCCAGAGAGCATCATCAAGCTTAAGAGCCCAATCCCTTCTATTAACTTGGATCATCTGGATTTGCTTAATCTTCCTATTTGACACTTCAGCTAAACCATTAGTGTGTGGGTGATAAGCTAAGGAGACCTTATGCTTAACCCCATATTTATAGACCATATTATCAAACAAATTATTACAAAATGTGATCCCTTGTCACTAATAAGTGCTTATGGGGTGCCAAACCATGTGAAAATATTTTTATGCAAACATTTCAAAACAACATGAGCATCCTTCGCCTTGGTGGCTATTGCTTCTACCCACTCAAAGACATAGTCTAGAGCTAGCAAAATATATAGGTATCCCTCATATGGCAGGAAGGGGCTCATTAAATATATACCATATACATCGAATAACTCAACCTCTAATATTGGCGTCAGAGGGAACTCACTTGATCTAGAGATATTGCCAGTACGCAGACACCTATCACAAGTCATAATATAAGTATAACAATCTTTAAGTAATGAAGGCCAATAAAATCCAGATTGCAATACCTTTGCGGATGTACGGGTGGGCCCAAAATGGCCACCATAAGGAGACGAATGATAGTCGAACAATATTTTTGCGTGCTCTTCCTTGGGCACACATCTTCGAATCAAATCAGATGGTATCACTCCACCTGTTAGGTAGTTCACATAGTCAGCAAACCATGGAAGATCCCCTTTTATCTTATAAAGACGCTCATCAGGGAACTCATCCACAATGGGATACAGACCTTTTAGGTTATTACTTAAACACGATCCACTTGCATGCCAACCACATACATGTTTAAGTTTACATAAAATATTCTTAGATCTTAATTTATTGGATTGAGTTAATGTAATCTAAAAAAAATGAATAAAACAACTCATTATTTTATTAAAAAAATAATTTGTATTTACAACTTTACAAACTATGAGACAAGAGATTTAAGACACTAGTCCCAACAAGAGGGAGAAACGAAGAAGAAACAAAAAAGAAAAAAATTGCATTAACTAAAAGTAAAACCATGGGTGGTTTTAGAAACCCATCCATGTTTTTCATGTCTCCTAAATGATTTCACATTGGATAGTGTGGGCTATGGTAGTTTTTTTCGTTAAATAATTGCAACTCGGTCGACTTGATCGATTTGAGCCTATTGGGCTCGCCGGCAAGCTGACAGATCAGTTTTGACCTCCGACTGCAATATACAATAAATTGACTGACTCAACTCATCCCAGAAGCGTCGCAGTGCTGCGAGTAGTGCCATTTCCAATAGCTGCTTATTGAAGAAGCGCCACGATGCTGCGAACTTTGACGCATAATCCCAATGCGTGCGCGGATGCCAACACGAGGAGTGCTGCATCGCTTGTGCGGTGCTTGAAGAGGCGCTACGACTTCGAGGGCACTAGCACCACGATGCCAGTGTATCTTTATAAATACGTGGCCTCTTTCCAAATTAAGTTATCAATAACTACTTGACCGACTTGGAGACGACTTTCCTCTATCATTTTGTGCACTTTCCTCTAATCTTCTTCATTTCTTCTATTAGGACTTCACTAATCATCATTCATTGATTTGAATCATGAATATAGGCTAAAGGTAAGTCTTCTAGCTTGGATTTATTAGTTTTTCCCCTTTGTTTAGTTGTGAGACTTGTCCTACATTTCATATTGTTTGAAACTTTCTTGTTTTTGGGTTTTAATCTGTTTATATTGATCTTGAATTTTCATTTCTTGCCTTGATTGAAAACCAATGCTTGAATGTTGTTTTTCCATGCTTAGATTTATCCTTGATTAAGGCTATGAATCATATGAAACAAAAATGTTAGATTAACTTGCTTTGTGTGAAGGCGACTAATAATAAGTAATGCTTTAATCAACCTTGAGTTTAAACCATATTGAATGAGTTAATTAGACGTCGGAAATTAATTCGTTCATCCTAGTAATTCCTCTAAAGCTCAATGCAATTAGTTGATGTGTTTAGAGTGGTTTCGTCTTCCCATATTGGCTAGTTAGATAATTGGGGCGATTGATTAAGATTCTAATCAATTTGGCTAGGGTTAAGCAAGAACGTTTGATCTAGAGTTCAATGATTGATTAAACTAATTCGGAAACTTCAATTCAACTCAAGCTAGACCTTTTTCTCATCGGTTTCACAATACTCTCTCTTATTCAAGTTCTCTCGCATGCCATTTAATTTCGTGCAATTTTATTCTCTTGCATTTACATTCAACGTATTCACCAAACAAAATCCCCTCCAGTTACTATTGTATAAGCTCTTTAATTAAGGAACCAGTGTGTAACCCGACCTAAATCATGAGTGAGTTATGAACTCCTGCCTATAAGGGCAATCCTTTGATCTGTATGGGTGAGAGTGGTCAGTTTACCGACTCAATAAGCCTACCATTTTGGGGATTTTTCTGAATATGGAGCTGGAAACATATCTTCACAAGATGGAATTCACTCCTTTCTGTCTTTAGGGTAAGTAGGTAAATTGCTCTCTTAAGGGCTGATTCTGGGTCTTCAACAATGAGGCTTCACCTTCTCACTGGCCCGAGAGGGATTAATTTATAGTTGAACTATACAGTGTTTGTTCATTAGAGAGATCAGTGGTACAAAGGAGTTAGATGTAACTACAAGGGTAAAATGGTAATTTAACCTAGTTGTAGTTACGAACAATTGTGAAGGGTCGACTTACTATTGTTGGATATATCCTAGTGTTGTGACCTACAGTTAATAAATATTAATTAAATTAATTAAAGAGTTTAATTAATTAATTAATCTCATATCATTGGAGCTTCTAATCGGTAGGTCCATAAAGTCCCCTTGCTAGCTCATTGAGGGTTAAGTAAGAATCAATTAATTTTTGTATGAATTTGAATGGTTCAAATTGAATAATGGAATTAATTGTATTAGATACAATTAGTGGAATCTGTATAGATACATTATAATATAAAGTTAATTTTGAATGAGATTGTTGATTTGATTGTTGAGAGAGAGATGAGAGGTGGAGAGGTTCCACTGGGCGTGCCAATTTTTTCGCATGAGGTTTTCAAAGAAACGTGTTTCGTGTAGTTGAACTTGTGTTTATGTAGATTTGATGCGGATGTGGTTCGATCTCTAGTACTTGATCCTATGATTCTCTCTCAATTGAATGCGTGTGCTTGATGTATGAAAGTGGAGCGCGTGGATGCAGGTGAAGTTGAAGCATTCATGTGTGATTCAAGAGTCCGGGAGTCTTCTGATTGTAGGGAGAATTCTCTCTAGACTCTCTGTGTAAATTTTCTGAACCTTCCAAATAGAGGGGAACTCTTCTATTAATAGAGTTTTCAGGTGGGTTTTGCGGGCTTGGGCTTGATGGACCTAGCTTTTGGGCCTAACTAATTGGATTTGGGTATTTGTTGGCCTTTGGGCCAAATTAAGTCTATTTTTTTACTCAGTTAAATTTTAGCCCAAACATTAATAATTAATTGAACAAAGAATAATTAATTTGATCCAATAGTGAGGATGAAAACACGTGGCACTATCAAAATTTGTTAATTTACGTCTTCAATTTCAATTTGGGACACATATAACTTTTAATTAGTCGTAAATTTAATTATTTCTAATTTCACCAATAATTTGAGAAATGATGTGGCAATTTGTGATTGGTCTAAAATTTTTGATTCAACATAGATTCAATATTATACTTTATTATATGAGAGAGATAAATATTTGAATAAGATTCAAATATTATTTATATGAATGTGATTCATATAAAACTATAGGTTAAAATTAATATGAATGAGATTCATATTAAAACTATAGCTTATGTGATAGAACATTATTTGAATATGATTCACATTAAATTAAATATGTGATATTTAATTTGTTAATTAATTAATTAATTCTATTTAGTTAAATATATATTAAATATAATTTAATATATGATTTAATTAAAATTAAATTTAGTTGTATTAAATTAGTTCTAATATAATTATATTTTTTTAAAAAAAGAGAATAACTGCTAATTCTACACGCATTAGTGAGGAGTTATTGAGAATTAACTCCCCCTCTATCTCTCACATATATCACGTAAAAAAGAGAGACAGAAGATAGTGAAGAAGGTTGCCTAAATCTTAAAAACTCTCTTCAAGTCTATTCTCTCCAGCTCTTTCTCTCAAAGTTGTTTTTCCCTACCAAATCAAGGTGTCAACACAACCTTTTATTCTTGTTCCTAAGAATAGTAAGAAAGTCATGTGGTGGTGTTCCAAGAAGATTTGTTGAGCAAGAGGAAAAGTTTGTGACTGTACGTGGGAATTCGTTCGAGAGATTTTTAAGAAAAGACATTCTTCAAAAGGTTACTTCTTTTCTCCCTTAATCTCTCTTAAAGCATGCGGTAGAATTAATGTTTATCCTATTGAACTCTGTTTTCTTTCTCTATTTTTAAGTTCCAAAAACGAAATTCATTCACACAAGACGATCATTCTCTTCCGTTGAGAAATTCAATTCCTCGACCTTCTTTCATTTCTGTTTTATTTTCTTTTATTCTTCTTTTGATTTGTTTTCCATAACTCTCCTTTCTTCTTTATCTTTTAGTTTTTTTCTTGGAAAATTGTCCAAAATAACCCTTTTAACTTTTCACATTACAAAAATAGCATGCTTTCTGAAAAGTCATTCAATAAGTTTTTCTCAAGCCATCTCGGGCAATATATGCCTCGAGATTAAAAATAGAATGCCCCTAAAACTCTCTTCAGTCAGTGAATCTTGAGAAACATTCGATGAATCTCACGCACAATTCATCCAATCTTGACCAAGATTCATACCAATTTTGGGCAAGATGAAGCTGATTCGAAACTATTTATGCAATTCAATTTTTCTAAGAAATAGTTTTTCGATGCGAACCAAGGGGTAACCATTAAATAAATGATTTTGAGGTTGAATGTTGATAAAAGCAGTAAACAAAAGTGTTGACCAAGGATGAAATAATAAATGTTGATAAAAGTAGTAAACAAAAGGGGTAACCAGTAAACAAAAGATTTTGAGGTTGAATGCTACAAGATGATGTTCAACGGGTAAAAAGAAAAGAGAAAATTACAAGAAATAAATGAATATAAATGCTGAAAAATATAACTCAATGGGTCTTTGGACAAGTCCTCAATTCTTTAGTCTTTTCCCAAGTTGATTCTCCTTTTTCAAGGAAGAATCGTTCCACACCACTCACTTTCGTTCTTAAGATTACTAACTTAAGAAATTGAAAATGCCCTAGGGTGTTGACGACAATGGTAGAATTGTAGATAAAAGTGTGGTAAAATTGTAGATGGAGAGTTATTCTTGAAATGGCAGGATTCTCCTCCTTTATATAGGTCAAGGTGGTTGAGGAATGGTCTAAAATCATGTTCTGAACATTTTTCTAGCATCTTAGGCGTTGAATAACATCTTTGACCCAGAAAATAGCAACCAGAATTGATTGGCCTGAATCTAGAAAAACTGGGCTCAATAATGTGGGTGCATCACTTCTAATTCGGTTACAACACATCTAATGCGGCTACATCGGACAATGCTGGTACATCACTTACTACTATGGGCACATCACTTGACAAGCAGACAAAAACCTACCAAAAATGTACCAAATCAGCACTAAAATCGCAAATAACATCTTTTAAGCATAATTAACCCTCATTAAGCTTATTTAAACATATCAAGACAAACGTTAGGATAAAATTCATGCAAGAACCCATTTTTCACATTAAAAATGCACAAATAAAAGCTTAATTTCATGCATTTCATGGCATGAATCACACCCCCAAACTTAAGTCTTTACTTGTCCTCAAGCAAACACAATATATAATAGACACTCAAAGTGAATTAACATGCTTAGTCAAAAGTATATGCAAAGTATGCGTCTTTCAGAAGAGCTCTCAAACCTTAGTGCCTCACTTGATTAAACTCTAAAAAGGGCCCTCACAAGAATTTTGACTGACTTTAGGCTTAACTTCCCTTAACTAACTAGTCAACATGTCACACTAACCTAGCTTCTAGTCATGGAACCTAGTGAGATCCTTAATGATTTACAAGTTTCACCAAAGCTCCATATGTAAGTCGAAATACACCCGCCCCTAAACTTGTGCTTTTGTTAGGCCTTAGGGCTTCCATTTTACAAGCGTTCACATTTCTTTTCTTTTCTTTTCTTGCTCTTGTCTAGGAAAAATCCTTAGTGTCACCCTCGCCTTCATTCCAGCTTACCCACACGAGTGTCATGCGAGACATCTGACTATGAGCAATGTTCACACTTGAGGCAAACACTCACTTCCCTCATTAACTGTTTCACGTAAAGAAAACACATGTATCATGTTTTACTTCTAGCTACTTTAGCTAACTCATAAAGGATGAGTGTCATCCTAGCTTTTCTTTTTTCTCCTTTTTTTCATCTTTTTTTAAGGCCTAATACACATACATACATACATATATATATATATTTGTATAGAAACATTCTCATATAATTGATAATGAAATTTGAAGCATACAAGCTCTTCTCGCAAACTTAAGGGAGACAGTGTCCTCATCGGCTAAAAGGAGAAAGAGTACAACAAAACAATAGGTATTTACTTTAGCTAGACTGCAAAACATAGGGCTAGACTCTCCTAGTGTGCTAAGTTGTGTGAACATGCAGAAGACTAGCCTAAGGAAGTTTTGCACTCAAAGTCAGACAATACTCTTGGTTTTGTGCTCTTTAGGAATCAACAATAAGACATGCTAGTAAGAGATAAGCTATAGTTATCATCATCAAGGACTACTTAGCAAAACAAAAGATTAGCATGCACATACTTATAAAAACATCTATCTTTTCTTTTCTTTTTTCTTTTTATTTTTTTTTCAGATTCTCAATTAAAAGCACTTTAAATTTATCCAACTCTAACCCAAAAGCAAAAACAAAGAAAAAAACTATGCAAAAATATAATGAAAGCAATAAAAGAGAACTGAGAACTCCCTATATGAGCTTTGAAAACTCCTTCATCATCTTCATTAGTGGTGGGGTCACGGAGGATATCAGTAAGTAGGAAGGCACAACTCGATAGTGTCCTAGAGCCATCAACCGCATAATCTTTAAAACATTTTATCTCAGGTTTTAGCATAGACACAATAGGCTCTGGATTGTGCCATGAAGATCTCTAATTGGTCAGTCATGTATCCAATCACAACTATGATATAGAAAGAAGGTGGTGAAACTCCACATTCCTAATGCGACTGTGATGCAGTTGCATTACCTCCTGCTAGCTGGCTAGGCTGGAGGAAGTAATTCAGGAGCTGAAGGCCTTATCTTCCTATGTTGAAGGAAAAATAGGATAATTCGGGCATTGACGGCCTTTGCTCACCGAAACAGAAACCTTCGGTGGGTTTTCTTTCTAGAATTCTTTTTGTACCTTAAACACTAAAAGTAAAATGTTTAAAAGTTCAGGAAGTTCCATAAGTAAAGTTTTTCTCTGTTCTGAATATCAACTTAGAAATTTAATTTATTCAACTCCCAGGTAGGTCCCTAGGTTGAGGTGTTCCCAATAGTCAGCTTAAATACCTTTTCCTTAGCCAAAACTAACCTAGACAGAGTTCCCTTGCATTAAGACCATTAGTTGATAATAAAAAAAACTCTTAAGTTCTCTTGTTTTATTTTTTCCTTTTGCTTTTTTTGTTTTGTTTTTTTAATAATAATAATAAAAACTAAGAATATTAACTTATCAGAATACTAGTAGTGAGACAGAGATTTCGTTCTTTCATTTTGCACCTAAATCTTGATGTTGGACGTGATTTATGTCTTAATTGAGATGCTTTAATCATTGGGGGTTTTATAGTTGCATATTACATGTGTTCATTGTCCATGATTATCTCATCTACTCCTTTCCTAGGTCTTTTTAATGCTTCCTACAGGCCGCAAGTAAAAGTATTGACTAGTTCAATAGCACAATAATATTTCCTTCCCTTAGGGTATTAAAATGCTACAGGCGCATCAAATGTTGCTTGTGAAGTTGCGGCAGCATGGCCTTCTACAACTTCATTTTCTTGTTCCTTCTCTTTATTTATTTTTTTAAATGAGTTTTATGTAATCTCTTCTCTCTCCTCTGGTCCCTTAATGTTTTTAAGTGTTGGAGTGCTTCTACTTCATCTAAGAGCACTACACATTATGATATGAAAACCCTAGCAATTTGATTATTAGGAACCCAATTGTTGAACACCTAACAACAAATCCCAAAACCTCCAAATCAATTGACGTCAATCCAAACGAAAAGACTAGAATTGGATTATCTTTTGATCGAAGACCAAGAGATAAGGACAACTAATTCCTTACTCCAAGTTCGAACACTCCACAAGCAAGATGATCAGACTTACCTGAATGTTCTTGGCATGCAACCCTAATTCAAGAATTGCAAAAGCGGCGGGTGATGAAACTCCGTCATCTACCAGAGATTTCTCATTCAAGAAAACCCTAAAGTTCTAAAAGCATCAAAACTGTTCTCCAACAACCTAAAGGCAAGGCTTTAAATAGCCTCCCAATAAAACCCTAATGGCTTATCATAATTCATAGTAAAATGTCTAAAATAACCCTACTTAAAATGTCATTAACAGGGATAAATTTGAAAATTATTAAATTACATCAAATTTATTAAATAATAATTTGATGCTTTGGGCGGTTCATATCATCTTCTCCTCCTTTTGAATGATTCGTCTGTGAATCCAATTTAAAGCTTTGTAAAGTAGTTTTGCAGCCATGGAAAGAAAATGATGTCAATTTCCTAGCACCTCTCTTGGATGGTCTCCCTTGTAAAGCAACCTTGTACTCATGAGATGTAAAGCAACGACAGAGATTTCATTCTTTCATTCAATTTGTGACAATCAAAAGAACTAGAGCCATTCTTTGAGCTTTGCTTCAAAGTCAATGCTTTAACCTCCTGCAAAAACTCAAAAGAGAAACTAGGCAAACTTGGTTGAAGCTCACCTATTAGAAAATAAACTCTTTTGCTTAAAAAGCCTTGAATGCTATGTTTTGTAAACAAGAACCAAGTAATCTCACAAATTTTCAAACTTGCATTTTTGGCTTTTCTCTCATTTTTATCTCTAGACCGAGTATTTTTCACATGCTTTTCTCTCACTTCTATGTTTGCACACTTTTCTTCTTCATCTATTTCTATTGCTTTTGCTTCGGTCTCATGCCTTTTATTTTCCAACTCACACACATCAAATTTTTCTTCTATAGGAAGCAATGATACAATAGTAGGATCAATTGTTACTTTGGGCTCTAATGAACTAGTAATGTTAGCACAAAGTATTCTAGTTTCAAGTTCACTACTATTTAGTTCCTCTATCCCACTACTACTAACACTTGCTTCTCCATAAATAAATGGTTCAACAATAGTAGTAAGATTACAACCATGTAATTCCTTGCTATCTAATGATCTACAAGGCGAAACATCATTATCATGTGTAGGTGCAACATAAGCAAGCTTTTCTTTACTACTATCCGCCTTCTCAAAATGCTCGTATATGGTAGGTACATTATTTTTTTCACTAATGTGTTGATATTGAAACTAAACTTAGATTTAGTGTACCTTGATGATCTTCTTTGGAGTTGTCTTTCTATCTTGATGGCAACATGCATCATTTCTTCTAAATTTGCACAAGGTCGAATTTCTTTTCTATCAGCAAGCCTATCAACGATCTCCTCATTAAGTCCTTTGTAGAATTGATCCATGACAGTTTCTTCATCTTCATATAGGTTAATCTTCTCAAGTAACAAAAGTATCTCTTCATAGTATTTATCCACACTTTTGGTCCCTTGTCTTAAAGTTTTCAATTTGTGGAAAGACTTAGGAACAAAATGTTTCCTCGTAGGAATCTTGACCTCTTTCCATGAAGGAGTTCCTTGATTTTTACTCCTCCTTTTTGATAACATATTATTCCACCATGTTAGGGCATAATCTTCAAATGTAGAAGTAATAAGTTTTACCTTTCCCTTTTCACAATGGTAGTGATCAAATATGGTATCAATTTCTTCCTCCCAAAGAATATACTCCTTTGGATCTGAAATACTTCCAAAGAACAATGGAAGCTTATTTCGGTCAACATGATGGTATCTTTACGCTCTTATTTGTGTGAGCATGGCTGCAAGGAGATGTTAGCGCATAAAGAAATTGTACCTCACAGTCGCTCCCTCACATATTTCACTCAAAAGATGAATAGTCACTCGTGTTTGCACTCAATATGTAGCACTCCCTCACAAATATGAACTCTCTCACTAGAGTGATAGCCAAGATTTTGCAATCAAGATTAGAAGAGCAAGCCAAAAACAAACCAAGCAAGAATGACGGTAAAGTATCAAACGCAAGCAAAGAACCAGTAGAATTCCTAAAAAATAATGAACACTAAAAATCAAGAACCTAATGTTCAAGATTCAACAACGTGGGCAAGAAAGCAAGAAAAAAAAGATATTTAGAATCAAGAATTTAAGATTCAAGATTCAAAGAGTTATGCAAGATGAACAAGAGAATGACAAACAACTAGACAAATCAATGATAAAAAAAAAAAAAACAAGAATTAGGAATTAGATACACTATTTTTACCCAAAACCCTAAATTAAATTATAAGAAATTTCAAAGTTTGATTTGATACAACTAACTTTTCTTATAAATTTCAGCAACTTAAAACTCATGAAAATTTAGCTGCCTGTTTGACCTGCTTGTTTATTTATTTTTTATTTTTTTTTCCAATTTCGAATTCGCAGAACTTCAAACTTCAATTTTTTTTTCTAAAACAACAATACAACAAGAACCCTAATCAAGAAATAGACTCAACGAAAAGGCAATTGAAATAAACATATACCCAATCTAGAGCATTGTCTCTGATACCAAATGATATGAGAACCCTAGCAATTTGATAATTAGGAACTCAATTGTTGAACCCCTAACAACAAATCCAAAAACCCCCAAATCAATTGACGTCAATCCAAAGGAAAAGACTAAAATTGGATTACCTTTTGATCGAAGACCAAGAGATAAGGAGAACTAGTTCCTTAATCCAAGTTCGAACACTCCACAAGCAAGATGATCAGACTTATCTGAATGTTCTTGGCATGCAACCCTTATTCAAGAATTGGAAAAACGGCGGGTGATGAAACTCTGTCATCTACCAGAGATTTCTCATTCAAGAAAACCCTAAAGTTCTAAAAACATCAAAATTGTTCTCCAACAACCTAAAGGCAAGGCTTTAAATAGTCTCTCAATAAAACCCTAATGGCTTATCATAATTCATAGTAAAATATCTAAAATAACCCTACTTAAAATGTCATTAACAAGGATAAATTTGGAAATTATTAAATTACATCAAATTTATTAAATAATAATTTGATGCCTTGGGCGGTTCATATCACATTTCTTTTTTAATCCACTTGTAAGTGTCATTTCTTCACCTTATTCTTTTTCTTTGTCATTAAAAGTATGTTGTTGATCAAGGTTCCTTGTGGGGTAATCTCCACTTAATTTGTACACTCTTCCATCTGGTGTCCAAAATTTGTTGGGACGCCACTACACTTTTAATCTTGACACCCATGTTTGCCCTATATTCCTTACAAAGCTCTTTAATTCTTGTTGACACTTATGCCTCTTGTTGGACATGCCTAGGATGCAGTTTAAGCATTGATTCAAAGCTATCAGCGTCTAATTGGACAACCCATGAGGTCTTAGGATACTACCTTCATCCTTGCTTATGCTCATTTGGAAAAGAATTCAGCAAGCTTTGATAATCTTCTGGCCCTATATAACACCAAAAGTTAGGGTTATAAGGACAATCGTCAAATACTTGTTTTGCTCTACAATAAACACAAGACATAGACAAATAAGGACATCTTCCACTAAAATGATTTTCGCAACAATCAAAACAAAAGGTTTCAGAAAGTTTGTATTTAGGAGCAACATAGGTATTGTTTCTCCCATATAGATCTTCCATCGTGTTGGCAAATTTTGCAAATTGTGCAGTTAATTTTGCAATGATATGTGGGTCCATTTTGTGGCTCTTTCTAAACAATTTAGAACTACTAAAAAAACAAGGCTCTGTTGCTTATGCACTAAGCTCAACCTACAGAAGAAAAACAAACCACAATCAGAGTCTAAAAGAAAGAGGCATAATGGTTGCAATCTTATCACTATTTCTTAAAAAAAATTGAATTTGAAATAGTCCTCAGCAACAATGCCAAAACCTTGATCGACAAAATGTGTATGAGTGATAAAAATGAAAATAAACATGATCTAAGTGCAAGCATACACTGTCAATGAAGTAATAAAGCTTGGAGTATTCCAAGAGTCGAATCCTATGAGACTATTTATGCAATTCAATTTTTCTAAGAAGGAGTTTTTCAATCCGAACCAAGGGGTAACCAGTAAATAAGTGATTTTGTTGTTGAATGTTGATAAAAATAATAAACAAAAGTGTTGAGCAGGGATGCAGTTATGTTCTAACATTTCAGATTCTATGTTGTAAGTGATGTGGTCGATCATACCAAGATAATGAAATATGCATAAACAAAAAACTACTCCTATTCGGTCTTGTGTCAAGTTCCTTTAGGAGATTTAAGCTGCTAATGCCTAACGTTTCCATGGTTAGCTGGATCTTAGATTAGTTCAAGCTTAAATTCTTTATTCTACGGTGTCCTTTATTTCTAAGGTGACATGACCATCCTATTTCTATGCTTCCAGTCCCGTACTCCTTTATCACATCAGTTTATATCCTAACCTTCTCAGCATTAGGACTTCACTAGATTGTTAAATTAAATGATCAGTTTAATTTAACAATATTTGTCCATAAACTCAACAAAGAAAATGCATAAGTCAAAGAGGTATGAAACATAAGCATTACTCAAGCCAATAAACCCTAGAGTATTCACATAACTGAACCCCTTAGAGAATTTAGCTCATGACTAATGATAAAATACTGAACTTTATTGAATAAAAAATCATAGCTATAAGATGATGTTCAATGGGTGAAAAGAAAAGAGAAAATTACAAGAAATAAATGAATATAAATGCTAAAAAATATAACTCAAGGAGTCTTAGGACAAGTCCTTAATTTTTTAGTCTTTCCCTAGGTTGATTCCCTTTTTTCAAGGAAGAATCGTTGCTCACCACCCGCTTTCACCAGATGAGATGAGCTAGAACCACTACTCCTCAGAGGAACTTTGGTTCTTAAGGCTATTGACTTAAGAAATTGAGAAAATGCCCAAGGGTGCAGACGGTTGTGGTGAAATTGTAGATGGAGAGTTGATTATTGAAATGGAAGGGTTATCCTCCTTTATATAGGTCAAGGTGCTTGAGGAATGACCTAAAATCATGTTCTGAATGTTTTTCCAACATCTTAATGTTGAGATTTGTGCCCTAAAGCCTCGCAATTTATTAGTTGATTAATTTAATTATTAATTATGCAATATTAATTTATCCATTAACCGTAAAAAACCAAGGTTATTATATGAAGTCTTGAACATGTATGTAGTTGACATACAGGTAGATTATGTTCAAGAAATAACCTAAAGGTCTATAGTATATGGATAAGGTTGGGTATCTTATCCTGGTAAGGCTATGGATACGATCCACTTTGTAATAGTTACAAATGGTTTGATCCAAACCATTTATGTGGAAACATGTGAGTGGGAGTATCCTATACAAAGAGTTTGTATAAGACCGAACCGCGAAATATTTAATCTCTCTTTGTAAATCTGTTAATTAATGAGATTAATATTTCATAGGATGATCATGTGCGACTTGATCTTAATCCTGAGTGACTTATGAACTCCTATTTGTAAGGCCAGTCCTTTGATTTGCACGGGTGAGAGTGACCCGAGTTGCCGACTCAATAAGCCTACCATTTAGGGGACTTGACTAAATAGGAAGTTGGGAACATCAACTTCACGATGGAATTCACTCCTTCCCGCATAGGGTAAGTAGATGAGTAGTTCCCTTAAGTGTTGATTTTGGGTCTTGAACAAGGGGCCCCACCCTCTCACTAGCCCGATAGGGACTTAGTTTATGGTTGGACCATAAACAAATTATTCATTAGAGAAATCAGTGGCAATTAAGGAAAAAAGGTAATTACAGAGTAAAACGGATTTGACTGAGCTGTAATTATGAACAACTCATGAAGGATCGACTTGCTTATACTGATTATATCCATGGACACAACTTATCCTACAGTGCATAAGAGTTCAACTATGGGTCTATAGTGGTTTGTCCTGTAGTTAATAAATGAAGGTTAATTTAATTAATCTTGGATCATTGGAGCTTATAATCTGTAGGTCCATAAGGTCCCTTTGCTAGCTCACCACGGACCAACAAGGATCAACTATGTTGAAATTTTTTTTTTTAAATGTTTAAATTTATGAGGGAAAATATTAATTGTATTGGATAAAATTACATTACATGATTTATTATAAAGTTTTTTTAATGAGATTCAAATTATAACTTTATAATGTGGAGAATTAATTTATTTGAATATGATTCAAATAATTATTTATTTGGATGAGATCCATATAAATAAATACATTATTTAATTTGAATAAGATTCGAATTAAATAGATAACGGGAGAATTAATTTATTTGAATATGATTCAAATAATTAATTATTTGGATGAGATCCGTATAATAAAGTTATTTAATTTAAATAAGATTTGAATTAAAAAAATTGGAGAGAGAATTAATTAATTTGAATTGGATTCAAATAATTAATTGTTTAATTTGGATGAGATTCAAATTAAAGATTCTACAGAGATAAATATTTAAATATGATTTAAATATTTAAAACCATTTAATATGAGATATTATTTGGGTAAATATTTAATAATATTAGATATTATTTAATTTAAAAATCTCTACAAAGGGTTGTCCCAATAGGATTAAGAGTAACCCTTAGGAGCCCTCGTAGAACACACACTCTACTCTATACTAGACACTCTCTCCACAAGAATAATATTTACGATTACTCTAAAACTCTCCTCCCAATTTTCTTAAAAAAGTTCTAAGAAAATTCTTCCTCATTTCCTCTATTCTTTCAAGAAGCGGTTCCCACAAACTAGATCCTTACTAGAGTTATAACAAAGAAGCTCTCATGGAATTAGAAGAATTCAAAGAGAAGACTACCGATTCGAGGAGAATATTTTTCTGCATTTGTGGATCGACAAAAGTATGGTGTTTAACCTTTTCATGCTTATTTGTATTTTTAATTCTTTCAAGAAATCAAAGAATGTGATCACACGCTTCCGCCAAGATTCAATTCCCTTCACTTAGGCGTTGAATAACAACTTTGATCGAGAAAATAACAACCAGAATTGACTGGCACGAATCTGGAAAAACTGGGCCCAGTAATGTGGGCGCATCACTTCTATTGCGGTTACAACACATTTTATGCGGCCACATCAGACAGTGCTGGTACATCACTTACTGCTATGGACACATCACATGAAAAACAGCCGAAAACCTGCCAGAAATGTACCAGATCAGCACCAAATTTCGCAAATAACATCTCTTAAGCATAATTAACCATCATTAAGCTTATTTAAACATATTAAGACAAAAGTTAGGATAAAATTTGTGCAAACACCTATTTTCCACATTAAGAATGCCCAAATAAAAGCTTAATTTCATGCATTTCATTGCATGAATCAAGGACCTAATAGACCTACAGATTAGAAGCTTCAATGATAAGAGATTAATTAATTAAACTCTTTAATTAAATTAATCAATATTCATTAATTGTGGGTCACTCCACTAAACACCCACAGTTGCACTCTTCACACTATAGATATATTTTTGTGTCTATGGATATAACCAATCAACAGTAATTTTAGTTGGGTCAAATTACCGTTTTACCCCTGTAATTACATCTAACTCCTTAAGTTCCACTAATCCTCCCATGAACAACATGTTTATGGGTCTTACCATGAACAAAATCCTCTCAAGCCAATGAGAGGGAAAGGCCCCATTGTTCAAGACTTGGAGTCAGCACTTAAGGGAGCAATTCATCAACTTACCCTAAAGACAGGAAGGAGTGAGTTCCATCTTGTGTACCTATGTTTCCAGCTCCCTGCTTAGAAAAATCCCAATATAGGTTATTGAGTCGGTGAATCTGACCACTCTCACCCATACAGATTAAAGGATTGCCCTCTTAGGTAGGAGTTCATAACTCACTCAGGATTCAAGTCGGGTTACCTATGATCATCCTATTGAAACGTTAATCTTTTCAAGCAACGACGTTATAAAGAAAGATTAATCATTTCGTGATTCAGTCTTATACAAACTCTTTGTATGGGATACTGCCACTCGCATGTCTGCACATGAACGATTTGGATCAAATCGTTTTTAACACTCGCAACTTTTGTACCATTTACAAAGAGGGTCATATCCGTAGTGTGACTAGGATAAGACATCTAATCTTACCCATATACTACTGACTATTTAGGTTATTACTTAAACATGATCCACTTGTATGTCAACCACATGGATGCTTAAGTTACATAAAATAACCTTGGATCTTTCTTTAATAGATTATTGCATATATTAAATAATCAACCATTATTTCAAATAACATATAACTATGAGGCTTTAGGGCATACATCCCAACAATAACACCTTTCATAGGTGCCACTTTTAGGAACACTTTATCCCCCACCACAAACTCCGGGTCTCGACGTCTCACATCAACGTAACTTTTCTGTCTACTTCGTGTGTGTTGCATGAGAGCTCGTATCTTTTGGATCGCCTCATTCGTAGTCTACACTAACTCAGGTCCTAACAATTCGTTCCTTGACCGCATCCCAGTAAATAGAGGACCGACAACTCGTTCTATACAAGGCTTCAAATGGTGCCATATCAATACTGGCCTGGTAACTATTATTATAAGCAAATTTCATGAGATGCAAATGGGAGTCTCAACTTCCTGAAAAATCTAACGCGAAAGCACGTAACATGTCCTCTAAAGTTTGGTTCAAACGCTCAGCATGACCCTCAGTCTGTGGGTTAAATCAATCCAATTCAAACCAATATCAATTTCTAATCATCAATGCCACCTTAATCTAAGTTAATCCAAAATTATACTTGAAGTGATGGGAAGATAATTAATTTAAAAAAGTTGGGGCATTACAATTTGGAGTGGCATGCTTTTGTGGGGAAGGTATTCCCATATGATCTCACATGATTGGAATACATCGCTCCATTGGATTTTTCGCTTTAGTGAAGGTCAATCGGTTGAGGCGTAAGGTTTGGACAGTTGCTTGGTATGCTGTAATTTATCATATTTGGCGCGAGTGTAACATGTGTGTTCATGGTGCTACCTTGCATCTTCCCTAGAAGATTGGTATGGTTTTGTGCTCTAAGTTTTTATTAGTTATTTTAAGTAGCTTGGGCTTCATTTGCATGTGGGGCTCAAGAAGGCTCTTCTCCTTGAACCTTTTCCCTCAAATTGTGTGTGTTTTATTTTTGTGTTTAGTTGGTTTGGGTCATTGTTAATTTCCTTACTTTTTGTGGTTTTTTTTCTTTTTTTTGTGACTTGACCATAGGATCTGAGATCCAACTCTCTTTTTAACAATCCAATATCTTTGCAAAAGAAAGCGAAAATTGATTTTATCATGATTATTCACCCTTCCAAAATTATATATTGGGTAATTGTTTTAAATGACAAAATTGCTAGAAATATTTTTAAATATAGCAAAATGTCACTGCTTATAAGTATAGACACTGATAAACATCTACCAGTGACAGTCATATACATTGATAGATGTATGTTTATAGTTGTCTATCACTAATAGACCATTTTGTTATATATATATATATATATATATATTATATATATATATATATATATATATATATATATATATATATATATATACATTAAACTAATACATTTAATTCCATAACTTAAATCAATTCATGCACGGTACAAATATGAATATTAACCGACCATATGTTTTTTTAAGACGTTCCTTGTGTAGAGTATTTCAAATCTTATGCAATAAACACTCTGTACTCGAGGTGAGAAATTAGAATTACATTAATTTTAGCATACTATGTTTATGTTCATATTAAATATTTTTTAAAAAAAGATATTCATATTAAATGCTATCTTAACTATGTACCATAAAATTTTGTTATTATTAATTGTACTTTTTTAAAAGTATTATTATTAGTTATTATTTATTAATATTTTAACTATTTCAGCTCTCCCTAAAAGAAAATATTATTTTAGGCTCGAAGTTTTTTAGTAAATCATTTTAAAAAAAAAAGTATTTTTAATAATTAAGTTAAATCGTTTAATTTTCACTCAAAACTTTTAATTAATGATCTAACGTAAATATATTAAATAATAATAATTTTAATTTATAATTAAATTAACTATTTATGGTATTACATTTAATTAAATATGAGGTTCAATTCAGATTAACAAAAATTTTAAAACAAACACAATAATTAATTTTTGGAATTCATTTTCGTGCACATATTCTACAAATTCAATTGTTTGAGATTGGTATCTTAAACATTCAATATTTGGATATTCAATATGAATACCCATGAAAACAAAAACTCGTGATATATAATCATAAGTCAAAATACTATTTTAGTTGTCTACTTTATGTGATCTCATTCCACAAGTCCATACACTTTTGTTGGCACAAATTTAGTCCATTTATTAACAATAAACAAATAATAATGAATATTTATTAAGGTTCACTAAAACTATATGAATGAAAACGAGACATTTTAAAAATACTGAGACCAAATTAAAATGAATCCCAAAGTACACAAATAAAAATATGTTACTTTAACCAGCATAATATTAACGAATTATTTTGAAGATAATGTTTAATGTCTTAATGTTGGTTAATTTTTTTTCTTGAGTTATACTAAAATCATATTTATATTCTTTGAAGTGTATTCTACTATGTAATAGTGTTTTGGTATGCAAAAGCACTATACATTGAAATTCGAGGCTTAATCCTCTATTCCTATAACTATTACTAAAAAAATATATTTTAATATGCAATAACATACCATTAATCTTGGTTAAATTACAATTTTGGTTGAAAACTAATACATATGAAACTTGTTGCGGATCAAACAAATATTGAGCGGTAAATAAATGATCAACTGCATAATTGAAGGAGTAAAAGCACATTAGGTGTTTGATAAAAATTAGACAGTAAATATATCATAAAATACATGGTTTCTTTTTTCAGTAGAATAGGGGATGAGGGGATTCGAATCATAAACTTCATGGTCCCTAACACATAAATTTCATTTGAGCTATATGCTCTGTGTTTGCCAGTAACTACAAAGTTGTAGACTTAAACTCTGCCCGACTTTTAATGTAACATTCTCGAATTCGCTTTAAAGATGTGCATAAATTTATCTTTAAATTAAAATATTCAACGAATGGCGAACTAGTGTTCCCATTTATGTATAAGCTCATAAGAACTTTGAGGAATATTAAGCAAATAAATACCATCATCTCGAGCATACCAAAGGCAAGCCTTGAAATTGCAACGAGAACCCAACCACTCTCCTTTTTCTCTCCAAAACACTTCAAATGTCAGGTGTTGGTTTGTTGGAGTACTTAAAGTGCACCAAAAGAGCGTTGTGGAAAATACATTTTCCTTAAACTGCCATTGATAGGTTTGCCCAACTTCTACTATATGGTCTCCCAAATCGTCATCTTTTGATTTGCAATGAGCGAACAATTTCTGATTTGAACTTAATTGGTTCACAATTGCTATAGTCCATTTACTCAGAGACCGTGGGTACTTTGAACTCATTGACAAAGCTGAACATGGTGGTGTTAATGATCCCGCAATCGTCAAAATCAAAACAAGAGATGAAATCATTAAGTAGTTTAACAAACAATAACCCATGTTTTTTTCTCTTTGGTTTTAGGGTTTTGCGTTTCTTGGTATGATGCATTTGATTTGAGAGAGATCCAATTTATAGTTGAATTGTTTTGATCACTATTAATGAGGTTTCTCTTTTGGACATTGTAGGTTGGGTTCTTTTAACCTCTCATCTTTTAGAATTTAATTGTAATTTAAGATCGGGTTCATAATAATTTCATTTTATTTTAAAAAAGATTATGTTTGATTCTTTCCAATTTTTCAGTTATGACATTTTCTCATTTTTTAAAGAGACTTAAATTTCTAGTGAAATTCTACAATAAAAACAAGTTTTTGAGAATGGTTTTTTTTCCCTTCAAAACATAGCTTGGTTATTCAAAACATTAATAGAAAGTCGATATGAGAACATAGAAACTTCATGGTAGAAGTAATGTTTATAAGCTTAGTTCTGAAAAACCAAAAACCATAAGTCAAATGGTTATTAAATAGGTGATTGTGTGTTTTTTTTTAATTAAGCTTATAAACACTATTTTTACCTATAAGTTTTTGTGTTTTGCTCTCCAGTTTCTACTAATATAATGTTTTATAAAAACAAGCAAAATTCGAAAATTATAAAAGGTATTTTTTATTTAAAAAATTTGACTAAAAGCTCAAGTTGTTTCTTTAAGAAACGTAAAAACTATGATTGATAAATTAGTGGAAAATATGTATAAATTTTAAAAAATGGAAACTAAAAATAAAATCATTACTAAACGCTTTGGTGTTCAATATCATGTTACAATAATGAAATTTTGTTCTTACATGTTGTTTGACTAACAAAAAGTTAATTTTCAAATTACTGTCTCAATAGTATTATTATAACAACTCTTAAACTCTCGCCTGATTTTTATATCAAAACTCACAAGTTTTTGTTTTTTTTTCTTTACAGATTTCATGATTTTTATAACAATCCATAAACTCTTTCATTTTTTTTCACACACTAAAAATAAATTATTTTTAAAAATAGAAAAATAAGGAAAACTATTTACACATAATAGCAAACTTTTTAGATAGTTATGATAGACGCTGATAGAAGTCTATCAGGGTCTATCGATGATAGAAATAATAGAAGTCTATCACTGATAGATGCTGATAGAAGTTTATCAATGTCTATCAATATTTTTTTATGCTGTTTTCTGTAAATAATTTGACATTTTTCTATCGGTGAAACTTTCCTTTAAAAATAATTCAAGTTTTTTTTCTTTTCATTTACCTATGTTGACAAAAAAAAAAATTATGCATCATTATTTAGTCTCTCTCTCTAACAAGCATGACAAAGTTTTTCTTTTTTCAAGTATAACAAGAAGGTAGGAGATTAAACCTCCGACTTCTAGGGACGGAGTGTTTGCCAATACCACTTAGCTAAGCTCACTTTGGCAACATGAGAGAGTTAATCACCTTCGTAATTTAATTAAATATATTTATTAAATTAAAATCATTAATTCCATACTTTGAATCAAGTTATGCATGGTATAAAGATATGAACTGTTTCCTAAAATATAAAAGGCATCCTAAATCGAGTTATAATGATTAAATTTCTTTCCTAAACAAATTAAATTTCTTAAATTAATATGATATATCTTTACTCAATGTATAATGAATAATTTTCCCATACCTTAAATCAAGTTATATATTACATAAAGTGGAAGGATTTAATTTGGTGTAAAACTTTAATTAATAAATATTTGAAATATTTATCAAATGTAACAGTAAGTTAAAAAATTAAAATAATTCAAGAGAGACGATACACGACATTTTTAACATGGTTCAATTTTTCTTCCTACTCCATCACGTCATATCTAGATAATAAAATCAATCAATCAAAAATTAGTACAATTTACAATCAATATTGACTTATATATGCATAAAAAGACTTCTTTCTTAAATCATGTCGCAATGGTTGATTGACTCCTCATTAGATTGAATTTTTTCAAGCACAAGCTCTCACTGTGTTCTAGACCACCGTTTGAACTCCCTTTAGTGGTAGATATGTCTTCTCACAAATGTGTACTATCTTGACGTCATAAACTTATGCTCTGACGTAGAGGATAAGGCCATGCGTTTGTTAATCGTCATCTCTGACCGGTAGTTTGTCGATTGCAGAACTTTTATGCGGGTCAGAAGGTAGAAAATCTTTTTTTTGTCTCCAGCTGCAAATGTCAGATATCTCGACGTTCATATTTTTATCTTCTAGCACCATGCATTTTAGGTTCGAATGCGTTGAATCTTGTATTTTCCTGCAAAATTGGGCATTCAAAGAGATTAAATTTCAAAATAATCTTTCCTAAGCCTGTTTTCATGCTTGCACGTAGATGATGCATTTTTCATTAAATTTTCTCGATTATCCCAAGAAAAGAGAAACAATGACTTGTATTTCTACAAGTTATCATATATCTAACTTGACGTGTATTGAAGCCAAATTTGGGACAGGAAAATCGCACCTGACCTTCACATTATACCAGTAGTGAATTTTTTTGAAGAGGAGAAGAATGTGGCCTGCAAAAGAGAAAACCTACACACATGTATAGTGCTTGCCACACACACTCCGATGCTTAAGTCAGAGAGTGAAAGAGTGTGGAAGTTAGAGAGTCTGGGAGTAGGACTCCAGTCCCCTCCTATGAAGAAATTATGATGAATTTATAGAGAAAGTTGATCTAGGGTGTTCTTTAGGGTTTTTGAGTTGCTTTAGGATAAGTAGATAACCTTTTGGGCTAAGGGGCATGCTCGGCTTCATGTTTGGCTAGGGTCAGCCTCGGCCCCGAGGCCAAGGCCGAGCGTCTCCATTAGGCCATATCTTGGGCCTAAAATGCTACTTTAGGTCAGAGCATACGTAAAGCATGCCCTATTAGGTGTTTGGCAAGGGTTGGCATCGGCCTTAGGGCCGAAGTCGAAGTTTCTGGTTTGGGCCAGACCCAAACCAACCCCTTTCTCCTAGGCCAATTTCAGTCTTTAGTTTCTGCTTTCGACCCGTATCATGCTTCTCCTTAATTTATTCATTTCTAAATGTCGATTATACTATTCGGTCCAAAATCACCCATAACATTAGCCCCCATTCTCATGTCGGGTCTTGAGGTTTGGCTACTTACAATTATGAGCTAAACATTCTGGGCCCGATTTGAGAGTATAATCTCTTTTAACTTGCATTGCCTTAATAACCCTTTCAGTCGACTCTCAGCAAGGTCAAGATTTTCACCAATGTCCATGTGAGGCACCCATAGATTGACCGATCAAACCTCTAATGTTGTCTCCTCATCTTTTGAGGTTCTAATTGATTTTTAGTCTCTGGCGTGAAGGATAAACGAGCATGCAGCGGAAATTAATTTGATCAATTTTCACTCTATGATGCTTAATTTAGAGGATAAAACATGCAACTAAAAGGGGAAAAACAAAGTTTCAAGAACACTTACCCTTGTAGTTCAAACTTCTCCCTCAAATCTTGGTGAAAATTCACACCACTTGTTTGTAGACTACCACAAGAGTCTTCTCTACTATTTTCTGGCCTTAGATTGGATGGTGAGATTTGGGAAGAAGATGAGCTATGGATAAAATTTTACAAAATTAACAATTAATTTCACAAAATTCTTAATCTTTTTTTAAACCAAAATCATCTCTATTTATTAAGGATCAACATGCAATCCAATTGCATCACAAATTGACAACACAAATATTCAATTTTGTTGACTAAATGTGAGGATTACAACTAAGCTATTCGCTCAGCTAGTGGGAAAATCCTAAATCTCAAAAATCAATTTTAAATTTAATTTTAAATGAATTTCCAAAAAATTGATTTAAAATCAATTTTTAATTTAAAAATTATATTAAAAATAAATAAATAATTAAAAAATAATTTAATATTAATTAATTAAATATAATATTATTTTAATATTAATTAATTAAATATAATATTATTTTAATATTAATTAATTAAATATAATATTATTTTAATATTAAATAATAAAATAATATTATTTTTCCACTTATCCCGATTTTTTTTAAAAAAAACCGATATGAATCTCTATTCATATAATTAATATTTAAATCATATTTAAATATTATAATTAACTCTATTTATTCGTTTAATTCGTAATTAAACATTGATATATCGTATATATTCGACTTTCATTCCTTAAGTTAAGATTGAATGATTCAAACTTACTCACCACATTATCTAAGGTTTTTCTCCATTTATGAGCTAGTAGATTGACCTAATGGACCTACAGATCATGAACTCTAACGATCCAAGATTAACCGGTCAAACTCTTTAACATAGTTAACCAACATTCGTTAACTAACGGGACACTCCACTAAAGCCCGTAGCTACACTTTCCTCATTGTAGATATATTTCTGTCCACTTGATATAACCATAATTAGTAAGTCGATCTTTCACAGGTTGTTCATAATCACAGCTAGGTCAAAATTACCATTTTACCTCTGTGATTACATCTTGTTCCTTAGTCCCACTGATCCTCTAATGAACAATTGGTTTGTGATCCTATCACTAAACCGAGTCCCTCTCGGGCCAATGAGAGGGTGAGACCCCTTGTTCAAGACTCGGAATCAGTACTTAAGGGAACAACCTATCTACTAACCCTAAGTCGGGTAGGAGTGAATTCCTTCTCGCAAAACTATGTCCCCAGCTATCTACTCGGTCTTACCTCTGAAATGGGAGGCTTATTGAGTCGGCGCACTCGGGCCACTCTCACCCATGCAGATCTAAGGATAATCTCAAATAAACAGGAGTTCATAGTTAGCTCAGGATTAAGATCGAGTTACCTAGGTCATCTAGTTGAAATAGTCAGTACTTACAGTAAACAGTGTTATAAAGTAATAGTTGCTGGGATTAAAACCCAAACCGCAGCGGAAACGTATCAGAACCGTATCTCAAAATTAATTTTAATAATTTTGAAATACTTTTACATTGGCAAAAAAGACTTAAATTAATCTAGGTTAAGCAAAAAATTAGAGAATAAAAACTCTTACGTGTTGTGTCACCACCACTTGGAGACCTTCCTATTCTCTGAATCTTGAGGGAAGGTTTGTGGAACCTTTTTGGCACAGGAAAAAAGAATGCTGAGAATTTTGTTTTTTTGTTGAGAGAATGGTTCACACCAAAACAAAATTCTGTTTTTGCACTATATAAAGAAGCGAGAGAAAAATGGGAAACGTGGGTGTTATCCCACGTCTTAAGTAACTCCCCTACGTGGGAGTTACAACAAACTTAATTAATTAAAATTAAATTAATTAACTAAATCAATAATTAATTAAATTAATAATTAATTAAATTAATAATTAATAATTAATTAAATTAATAATTAATAGTTAATTAAATTAATAATTAATAATTAATTAAATCTAATTTAATTAATCAATTCATTTAAATAGATTTAAATGAACATCTCTCACATAACCTATAGTTTTAATTCAATTAATTTAATTAAATCAAATTTAATTAAATTAGATTAAATTAAATAACTAATTAATTCTCCAATTAATTAATTACCAAATTAAATATTAAATATTTAATTTTAACTTGCATTTGAATCAAATTCAAATACATTTCTCTCATAACCTATAGTTTTAATGTACATCTAATGCGCATTAATTTTAACCTATAGTTTTAATAAAATAATATTTGAACAATTTCAAATATTTAATTCTCTTACAAATTAACTTTGAATCATATCCAAAATTATATTTATACTATAAAGTTTAATTTGTAAAATAAACTTTATATTATAATGTATCATTATACATTATACTTTTCCCTTAGAAAATTTGAACTATTCAAATTTCAACCAATAATAACCTTAATATTCTTTACGAGCTAGGAAGGGGACCTAATGGACCTACAGATCAGAAGCTCCAACGATATGAGATTAACGGGCTAAACTCATTAACCACATTAATCAATATTCGTTAACTGTGGGTACACTCCACTAAAGACCCACAGTTGCACTCTTCTCACTGTAGATATATTTCTGTGTCCACGGATATAGACCAATGACAGCAAGTTAGTCCTTCACAAGTGTTCGTAACACCAGCTGGGTCAAATTACCGTTATACCTCTGGGTTACTTCTAAATCCTTAAGTACCAGTGCTCCTCTAATGAACAACCTGTTTATGGTCCAACCATCAAACAGAAACCCCTCTCGGGCCAGTGAGAGGGTAGGGCCTATGTTCAAGTCCTGGAGACACCACTTAAGGGAACACTTATCTACTTACCCTACAGTCGAGAAGGAGTGAAATCCATCTTGTATAATTATGTTCCCAGCTCCCCACTCAGTCTTGTCCCCAAAATGGTAGGCATATCGAGTCGACAAACGAGCCACTCTCACCCATACAAATCAAAGGACAATCCCTCGTGAACAGGAGTTCACAATATACTCAAGATTAAGACTAAGTTGCCTAGGTCAACCTATTGAAATAGAAACCTAACCAGTCAACAGAGTTACATCTAGTGATTACTATTTCGTGGTCCAGTCTTATGCAAACTCATTGCATAGGATACCCCCACTCGCATGTCTCCTACATGAACGCGTTGGATCATTGCATTTGTATCAAATACAAAGTGGGCCGTATCCATAATGTTACCAGGATAAGGTACCCAACCCTATCTTTATACTATAGACCCTTTAGGTTGTAACTTGAACATTGATCTCTATATGTCTCTACATATTGTTCAAGACTCATAAAACAACCTAGGATGTTAGTTTATTGGATTTTAGGGTTATTAAAACAAGATAAAATAATCAATAACATTTATTGAATAATAATTAATAATCATTTATTAATGACGGTCAAAATACAACATTTACTATCTACGAGTTTTAGGGCATCAAACCCAACAATAGAAACTTCAAGGTAGAAGTAATGTTTAAAAACTTAATTCTGAAAAACTAAAAACCATAAATCAAATGGTAATTAAATAGGTGATTGTGTGTTTTTTTTTAAATTAAACTTATGAGCACTACTTTTACTCACAAGTTTTTGTGTTTTGCTCTCCAATTTCCACTAATATAATGTTTTATAAAAACAAGCAAGATTCGAAAATTATAAAAAAGTACTTTTTATTTAAAAAAATTTGACTAAAAGTTTAAGTTGTTTTTTTAAGAAACGTAAAAACTATGATTGATAAATTAGAGGAAAATATGAATATATTTTAAAAAATAGAAACTGAAAATAAAATCATTACTAAATTCCTCAGTGTTTAATATCATGTTACAATAATGTAGTTTTGTTCTGACGTGTTGTTTGACTAAAAAAAGTTAATTTTCAAATTAATGTCTCAATAGTATAATTATAATCATTAAACTCTTGCATGATTTTTATATCAAAGCTCAAAAGTTTTTGTTTTTATTTTTTCTCTTGCAGATTTCATGATTTTTATAACAATCCTTAAACTCTTTCATTTTTTCTCACACACTAAAAATAAATTAAAAACAATTCAAGTTTTTTTTCTCTTCATTTACCTATGTTGACAAAAAAATTATGCGTCATTACTTAATCTCTCTCTCTAACAAGCATGACAATGTTTTTTTTTAGTACAACAACAGGGTGGAAGATTAAACCTCTGACCTCTAAGGACGGAGTGTTTGCCAATACCACTTAGGTAAGTTGACTTTAGTAACATGAGAGAGTTAATCACCTTCGTAATTTAATTAAATATATTTCTTAAGTTAGAATCATTAATTCCATACTTTGAATCAAGTTATGCATGGTACAAAGATATGAACCGTTTCCTAAAATATAAAAGACATATCCTAAATCGAGTTATAATTATTAAATTTCTTTCCTAAAAATATTCAATTTCTTAAATCAATATCATATATCTTGACTTGATGTACAATGAATATTTTTCTCATATCTTAAATCAAGTTATGTATTACATAAAGTGAAAGGATTTAATTTGGTGTAAAACTTTAATTAATAAATATTTGAAATATTTATCAAATGTAACAATGAGTTAAAAAATTAAAATAATTCAAAAGAGACGACACAGAACATTTTTAACATGGTTCAATTTTTCCTCCTACTCTATTACGTCACATCTAGATAATAAGATTAATTAATCAAAAGTTAGTATAATTTACACTCAATATTGACTTATATATGCATAAAAACACTTCTTTCTTAAATCATGTCGTAATGGTTAATTGACTCCTGATTTGATTGAATTTTTTCAAGCACAAGCTCTAACTGTGTTTTAGACCACTGTTTAAACTCCCTTTAGTGGTAGATATGTCTTTTCACAAGACTTGAAAATATTTCTCCTAAAGATAAAAAGATACGCGAAGTTTTATTTCACATTAAAAAAAAACTCTCTAACTACTTGTTAAAACTTTAGAATAACTGGGAGTAAATAAACAAATGTGCTCTGCTAATCTCTATGCTTCAAAGTCTACGATAGCACTGGAAATGTGCTATCTCTCTCTACTTAATTCAGGATTGTTCCTTCATTTAATGTGTTTATTTAGTGATTTTATAAATCTCAGACATTTAAGAAGTAGAATGGAGCATTAGAGTCAAAATGGTGATAAAACGAACCAAAACGGAGCTTAATTGCATCATTAAGTAAAGAAGGGCTAAAACTACCAAATATGTGCTTGAGGGAGTGTCGAGGCGCTGTGCTCGACGCATTTTCCCTAGAGCTCATCTTTTTGGAATGTGAGGCAGCGCTGCCGCAGTGCTACGTATTTTGACAGAAACAGAAAGCGGCCATGAGCGCCGCAGCAGTTGCGGTAGGCGCTTTGATTTGAGGGTTCTAGTGTTGCAGTGCTCTAACATTTTGTCAAATATTAAACCTAGCCGCCAGCATGAAAGATAATAGAAACGTTTCATTTCTACTACTCCCAATTTCTCTAAACCTCTGTATTTGAACTTTTTAGCATTTTGGGACTTCATCAACTCTTATTTTAGATATTTCAAGCATGTATTTGGGCTAAGGTAAAGTAGCTTAGTGTAACGCCCCAGGCCCAGGATTCGGAATCCGGATTCGACAACTGATTGCCCCGACATTCTCCTGTATCCCCTGTGACCCATGTACGTCATCCTTGACTTTCTTGAATACTTCTAAGAGTGAATGTTGTCCCCACAAACCAACACGGGTCCTTTCCGCATGCTTTGTCCTCACTCACATGCATCCTAGGAAAATCTCCAGGAGATCACCCAACATAGGATTGCTCCAAGCTAAGTACGTTTAACTGCAGAGTTCTTACGATTGAGCCACCGAAAAGAAAGGTGCACCTTGTTGGTATAGGTAGTAACTTTCAATTCTTTTAAGCCTTTCTTAACTATACTTTCATGTCCTTAGGATCCCTCTCATTCGAATCTGATCTCGGTTCATTCATGTCCCCCTCCTGAACTTGGGTCGTTACACTTAGCCTACTACAAATTTGGGATTTCTTGACGCACATAAATTTTCTTTTCTTGATGGTCATGGTAAAAGACCATCAAGAAAACCTTAATTTAGAGACTTAAAAATAATATTAATTTGAGATTGAATTTCTTGATGGTTTTAGAAAGTCAAGAAATGATTATATTGTTGTTTGTGGAGTAGAGGTGTAAATCATGTGCTTTGTGTGATAAGTTTTTCCTACTTTTAGCCCAAGTATAAACTAAATGCAAGATTTCTTAGTAAGGACCAACGTCGAACACGGGGCTTTTTTGCTAATGTTGTTGGGTGAAAAAATATCTAACTTGCAGTGGTTTATCATATAATGTGAATTTGTTGTTGTGTAAAGATTAAACAAGAAAGCAATAAGTGAAGTAAAATAGTGGATGTGAGTGGAAGAGTTAATATGCAAGCTAATGATGTTGAAGGAGTTCGAGTGGAGACAAGAGGGTTGGGGAAAACTTATCAACAATCAATCGAGTTTTTACTTAATTTCTTGATTCATGCTCCTAATCTCAAATGAATCTTACCTTTTAGTAGATGAGTCACATTAATCATATGTCTATAATGCATGCTTTTATTAGTTGAGCCTAAAAGTATGACCTATTTCTAGGAATGCTTCTTGGTTATTTTGATAAAATCCACAGTCACTTACTTTCTCAAGTAGTTAACTATTTCTACTTAAATCGAGTTGTCAATTGGATTTAAGCAATGACATCAAGATACATCAAAATAAATGAACCATCAACTAAGCTTAACCTTTAAGACGGATGATTGTTTTCCCCAACCCGTCAACTGGTTTAGTGATACGTGATTTCTGCAAGTGCACGGGTCAAGTTATAATATAAAACGTTCTACTGAGGACCTTGTTACGGTTCAAACACTAAGCTATTCAAGAATTGAATCAACTCTAGTTAAAGAATCAACTTCAAGTTTTGTTTTAAGAAAAGCAAATAAAGAAAGTAAAAGCAATTGAAAAATCAAGAGATCAAAGCGTTCTAGGGTGTAGATATCATTAATTACTTCATTAAGTTAAGCTTTAGGGTTTTCATGGAATTATAAGCAAACAATGTTTAAGTCTAGAAACTAATATATGGATTATTTTCTCTCAAAAACAACCATTTCTTATGTAACCTAATTGATTACTATTTTCATGAAAACAAGTTAAGAAACATAGCACTAAGAACAATCGTCAACAACTTCCTTTAACAATCTAGCTATTTTCATGAAAGATCGATTAAAGGTTCAATACTATAGATCGAATTAGACATACAACGATGCAATCATATATCTAACCTAACATTCATTGATGATCAATCAAGGAAGAATAAAGCACAATAGTATTGAAAAACATATCATTCAAAACATCCATGAAAAACACTAAACCATTAACTTAATTTCATAATTAAATCATCCAACACCCTAAAACTAAGAGTTTAGCCACAATAGCTCTCAAATACATATTGTCATACGAATTTGGAAGCATAAGAGTAAAGAGAAAAGAAAACTTAGGAAGAAAACCTCTCGAATCACTTCCCGTTGTTGAACTCCTTCGATCTCCGATTGGCTGACACCTCAGGATCTCGAATGACTTTCAACTCTTCGCTAATCAATCTCCTCTCTTTTTATGTCAAAATATCATTTTGAGGCTTTGCTATTTCGTGATTAGGGTTGCCAAAGACCTCCCCAATATATAGGAAAAGATTTCCTAAAATATCTCCTAATTGAAAAAGGAAAGCCAACGTCTCTACGCTGCGGATGAGCGTCGCGGCGCTAGTCTTATTTCACCATAGCGTAGCGCTGCGCTGTGTATTAGGATTTAGGATAGCTACGTTCTTGAGTGTGCAAAAATAAGATGCTCTCGAGTCTTGGGCGTAAAGGGGCAGCGTAGCGACGCTCTCGCTCTACCAAAACTACTTCTAAATAAAGAGTAATAAACACACAATTTAGGTGCGTTTCACCATCCCAAACTTAGAGATTTGCTAGTCCCGAGCAAATTACATAAAACTAAACTATAGGGAATTCAAAATAAGTGTGTTATTGACTCATGCATCAAAGAATAACATATTAGGAACTTAAAGAGAAACATTTAAACATATCTATATTATTATGAACTTTCAAGGCCAAATCTAATCATCTCGCATGTGTGTGTGTGCATGCCTCCTTTAAATAAAAAACAAGAACTCAAAGTAGGACTTAAGAAAGCTTCTCTAGTTTTCCCCCTACTCTAGCTCATGCACCAATCATCAAGAATTCATACAATTCAAGAAAGTAATATGTCCACTAAGTTGCCTTATGTATCAATCTCAACGGGCCCTTTTAAACTTGCATTCTTTTACCTAGGGGTATTAGCTTTCACACATTCACTGTAGGGACTCGTACCTAGTCAATTTCGAAACATCCTAACTGATCACAGCAAAGAAAACTCTTTTTACCCCCATCCATGTATAAACATTACAAGTTTAATCAATTTAAAATTATGCAAAGAGATATTCAAGTAAACTCTGCTTTAAGTGTATACTTTTTCTTTTCAAAGGCAAAAACAAACTTTTCTTTCCTTTTAGTCTAACATTACAAACTATCATGCACATCAACTCCTTAACCGGTGGGGCCTTTCGAGGTGATAACCAAATACACTCAACTTAATCCTTTTCTAAGTTAAAGCTTCTAAATCAAGGTGACTATGTGCTCAAAATATGAGAGATTCAAAGAGGGACTTAAATAGATCATAGCTCAAGATAATACTATCATATTTCCATAATAAATGTCCATCATGCATATTTGAATCTCATCATAGCCAATCAACATCAAAACACACAAACATGAACTATTCCCATCATCATTTACAGATCAAAATTTAAAATTTTCTAAAAATTTCAACTCACATTAACATGCATAAAAATTCATTAAAACCAACTTAGTATGCATAGCAAGATAAAACACAAGCCTGGGAGTGAGGGGGAGTCCACCAAACAGGATTGGCAGATTGAGTACTTTTCACAATACAAATTCCTGGAACACTTTGAAGGCATATGAGTGGCTCTTACAAAATTCAAACAAATAAAAAGGTACTAAAAATTAAAGAAAGCAATAAACTTGGATTGCCTCCCAAGAAGCGCTTTATTTAAGGTCTATAGCTAGATTAAGCTCACAAGTCACGTTGGATCCCAAGGTAGTTTTGTTACTCCATTCAATGAGCACCCTAAAACCTTAAGTTTTAGCCCACGGACATTCACAACAATAATTATGCATAGAAATCTTGCCCATCATTGAGTCATTTTCAACTACTTCAACATCACCCTTTTTAATATAATCTAACAACATTAAAGACTCATCCTTAGGGGATATTACTGGATTTGCCATAGAATCCTTAACATGCTTCTCCATTAATTTCACTTGTTCATTCATGGGTTTGAAATGCATGCAAGTATTAGGAGAATTTTCAAAACTAGTAACATGCTTCCTATGACTATCAAGAGAATTTGGCATACTATTTTTCTTGTCAATAGGGTCAAAAGAAGAGTCACCATGCTAAGAAACATTGCTAGGACGAGGAGAAGAATTTACTGACTTACGTGGTGTAGATGAGTCGGAACTTACCACATCGGCATGCTTAAGGGCTTTGTAAATATCAAATGTTACCTTCTCATCGTTGAGCCTAAAAGTTAGCTTTCCATCTTGCACATCGATGAGGGCCCGTCCGATGGTCAAGAATGGTCTCCCAAGAATTATGGAAATGTTGGCATCTTCCTCCATATCAAGCACTACAAAGTCCACCGGGAAGATGAACTTGTCTACCTTAACCAATGCATCCTCCACAACGTCGTATGGATGAGCAATCGATCTATCGGTTATTTGCAAAGATATAGTAGTTGGTTGCACCTTTCCTCCATCAAGCTTCCTGAAAATAGACAAAGGCATGAGATTAATGAAAGCACCTAAATCACATAATGCTTTTGTAACCGAATTATTGCCTAAGTGACAAGGAATAGATAAACTCCTTAGATCCTTTAGCTTTTGAGGCAATTTTTTTGTAGCATCGCACTATACTCGTCCGTTAGTGCCACCGTCTCATAATCTCCATATTTGTATTTCTTAGACAATACATCCTTCATAAACTTTGCATACTTAGACATTTGTTCTAATGCTTCTACAAAAGGGATGTTAATTTGTAACTTTTTAAAAATGTCTAAGAATTTAGAAAATTAAGCATCAATCTTTTTTCTTTTGAAACCTTTGAGGATAAGGAATAGTATTAGGAATAAAAGGTAGAGAATTAGAAGTACTCCCTATTTTGGCCCTTTCCTCCATTTCTTTTAGTGCCACTTGCTCGTTGATGGGCTCATTGGTAAGTGTAGGCTCATCTTCCTCTTGAGGTTGTTCATCATCCTAATCGATCCCAGTGTGCTTGTTCAATTATTTACCACTTCTTAGCGTAATAGCATTGCATTCCTCTTTAGGATTCTTCTCAGGGCAACTCGGAAATTTATCTTTTTGCAATGTGTGAAGGGAGGTGGCAATTTGACTCACTTGCACTTCCAAGCTTTGAAGTGCCTTCCCTTGAGCTTGTACCGTGCTTGCTATGGTTTGCACTGAATTCTCTAGTGTAGTGGTTCTTGATCTTAATTCCTTGACAAAATCAATCATTAAGTCCTCTAGAGATGGTGTTTTTGTACCTTGAGGAGCTTGCAACACATTCTTATTGTTTGCATATGAGAAATTTTCATGGTTCCTCAAGTTGGGATGGTAGTGAGTGGGGTATTGTTGTTGGTCTTTAAATTGTCCTCGATCCACATAGTTGGCCGTCTCCATCTCACCTTGCCCTGTTTGATTGGCCATAGCCGCTAGAGAAGTTATGGATGGTGGACTAGCTTCCAATTGGCCTCCTTGAGATAATTTAGACAACATGTTAGTGAGAGAAGTCAATTGAGCTTTTAGAGAGCTTACCTCATCCACTTCATGAATGCCGACAATTTTGGTTGAAGATGATCGTTTACATGGCCAATTGTATGATTTGTTGGCCAAGTCCTCTAATATTGTGATTTGCAACCAATCTGGATACCCATGTTGAGGACATCTTCTCAAGAGATCCTTGTACCTCTCCCACGCCTCATAAAGTTGCTCATCTTCGTGTTGATGGAATGTGACAATCTTCGTCCTCAATCTTTGTGATTTAGCCGTTGGAAAATATTTGTTTAAGAACGCTTGGGCAATGCATCTTGATTCATGCTATGAAATGCATGAAATAAGGCCTTTATTTTAGTATTTTTAATGTAAAAAATAAACTCTTGCATGACTTTTATCCCAAATTTGATCTTAATATGTTTAAATGAGCTTAATGAGGACTAGTTATGTGTAAAAGATGATTTTGTGGATTTAGTGCAGACCTGATACGTTTTTGACAGGTTTCTGGCTAATTTTCATGTGATGCATCCACAGCAGCAAGGGATGTACCAACGCTGTCGAGCCCTAATTTTCCAGATCCGATTCTACCCAAATCAGCTGCGATTTTCTTGGCTAAAAATCCTTAACTCTGCTTGGTGAATCCTTAGGAAGCAAATCTCGGCCTTCCTTAACCGATTTGGGGTCTATAAAAGGCGAGAAAACCCTACGTCTTAGAGAGAACTCACCATCGTCGCAATCATCACTTTTATTCTCCGTTTTACTGTCAATTTCCAGCACCTTGGAATTCTCTTCGAAATTAAGCCAGTAGTCTTAAGAACGAAAGTTCCTCTGAGGCGTAGCGGCTCTAGGATTACTCTTCCACAGAAGTGTGTGTTGAGGCAAGATTCTTTCTTGAAAAAGAAGGAATCGTCCTAGGAAAGGCTTGTACTTGAGATTTTCCCAAGTTTACTTGAGTTGTCTCTATTTTCAACTTTACTATTTTCGTGTTACTTCCATTTTACATTCTACCAATCAAACGTTATATTGTAGCTATGGTTTATGATTTAATAAAAATGATTATTTTATCAAAAGTCATGAGCTAAATATTTTTAGGGGTTTAACAATGTGAAACCCTAGGGTTGTTATGGCTTAGGTTATGTAATGCTCACACCACTTTGTGTAATCACATTCTCTTTGTTGATTTTAAAAGATAAAATTGGTAAGTTAAACTAGCCATTTGATTTAACGATCTAGCGGAGCTTTAATACTAAGAAGGTTAGGGTGTAAGCGGATTTCATAAAGGGATATGGGGCTAAGAGCCTAGACATAGGATGATCATGTTGCCTTAGAAATAAGGGACACCATAGGATAAAGGAATTGAACTTGATTTAATCTAAGATCCAGCTAACCATGGAAACATCAAGCATTAGTTGCTTAAAACTCCTAAAGGAGCTTGACACAAGACTGAACAGGTGTAGTTTCCTGTCCATGTGTAAATCATTGTTTGGTGTGATGCGGTCACATCACTTAAGACATAACACCCGAATGGTCATAGCATTGTTACCCCTGTTTGATTCCAATTGTTATTTGTTTTAAGTTTCCTTTTACCAAAATTCTAAAACTTTCTCTTTGGTTACCCTAGTTGCATTGGTAGTCATAAGAATTTTAAACTCAATCTAGTCCTGTGGAATTCGACACTTGGAATACTTCAAGTTATTACTTCATCGATCGTGTATGCTTGCACATAGACCTTACTTATTCTATATTTTCTATCATCTTTATCATGCATATACGCCCGGTCGATCAAGTTTTTGGCGCCGTTGCCGGGGACTAGTTATAGTTTTTTGTTTTTATTGACTGTAACCGCATTGACTCTATTTCAGGAAAAATCTAACTCATTGTTCTTGTAGTGTTTATGTTGAATGAGTAGTGCATGAGTAGAAGACCCTGCCTTTTTTAGCTAGATCCTGAAATAGAAAGGACCTTTCGCAGAAGAAGAAACGAACAAAGGCGAAAGCGTCGAGAGGAGAAAGAGTTGAGTGCACAAGTAAATCTTGAGGAAGTCGCATTCGTGCAGCTAATTCTAATGGATCCACTTGGAGACGATCCTCCTGTACCTCCTCGGAATAACGTTTAGCAAAATGGAGATCAACAACCACAGCAACAACCTGCTGTAGACCCACGAAACCCCATCTTCATAGCAGATGACAGGGATAGAGCGATCAGAGACTATGTTGCGCCCGCATTCCAAACTTTGGACACTGACATCCTTGACCCACGAATTGATGCGCCCACATTTGAAATGAAACCGTTAATGTTTCAAATATTGAACTCATTTAGTCAATTTGCCAGACTACCCAATGAAGACCCTCACAAACATCTTAAACTTTTCATGAGAATTTGTCGTTCTTTTAAAGTTAATGGTGTTTCTGAAGAGGCCTTATGACTTAAGTTATTTCCTTACTCTTTGCAGGGAGACGCAGAAGCATGACTTGATTCATTGTAGCCTAATTCCATTACCACATGGGACAACCTTGTTGACAAATTTCTAGGAAAATACTTCCCGCCCGACAAGAATGCTAAGTACAGAGTCGATATCATTGCTTTCAGACAGGCCCCATCAGAATCGGTGGATGGAGCTTGGCTTAGATTCCAAAGGTTGGTACGAAAATTCCCACATCACGGACTCCCAGTGTGTATTGTGATGGAACAGTTCTACAATGGATTAAATCAAGCATAAAAAAATATGGTGAATGTGTCCGCAGGAGGGTCATGGCTTAAGAAATCTGCAAATGAAGCACAAGAGATCATGGATACCATTGCCAACAACAATCAGAATTAGGGAGATACAGAGTACACTCCTAACACAAAGACGGTGGTAGAGATACAAGAAGTTGATACACTCGCATCTATGAATCAGTAGCTAACGGCCATAGGGAAGATGTTACATAACCTGGTGCTACAACCACAGAAAGTGGCAGCTGTTCAAACAGATCCTCATCCTCAAACTTATGAATTTTGTACTGCTAATCACTTAGCTAGTGAATGTTTATATAACCCACAGTCGGTGTGTTATGTAGGTTACCAAAAGGCACAAGACCATTGGGACCCCTATTCTAATACACACAATCTGGGGTGGAGATCACATCCAAACTTCGCTTGGACAAAACCAAGTAGCAGTACCAGTACATCACATCAGAACACAAGGACAGCACCACCAGGATTCTCAACAGCATCACGTTAGTTACCGTGAGCACAACCACCATTACCTCCCCCGAAGAAAAACCCTACGATGGTTGATCTGTTGAAAGATGACATGGCTCGAAACGATGCAGCTTTCCACAACCTAGAGATGCAGGTTGGACAATTGGCAAAGGAAATCCATAGTAGACCCCAAGGAGCCTTGCCCAGCAACACTAAAGCTCCCAAACAGAATGGAAAGGAGCCGTGCAAGGCAGTCACATTAAGAAGCAGATTAGAGTACGAGGGACCAAAAATGCCCGATGTTCAAGATCGAAGTCCAGAAAAAGGGTCAACGAGCAGCAACAATACAAAAGACACCACATCAACTGTTGTGGACAAGAAAAAAGTCGTGGAAGAAGAAAAGAAGCAAGATGGTGCTGAGCCAATAATAACAGCAAAAGAAAAGGATACAGTCCCAGTATATCGACCACCAATACCGTTTCCCTAAAGGCTCAAGAAAGTGAATCAAGATACACAATTCAAGAAGTTCCTCGATATCTTGAAGCAGCTACACATAAACATTCCTTTAGTGGAAGCGCTAGAAGAAATGCCCAACTGTGTGAAGTTCTTGAAAGACATCCTTTAAGAGAGAAAAGCTGCCAGGGTATTAAACAATTGCACTAACTGAATGTTGCAGTGCCTTGGTTAGTAGCAAAATCCCGCCGAAGCTGAAAGACCTGGGAAGTTTCACCATCCCATGTTCTATTGGAGGACAGAGCTTGGGTAGAGCATTGTGTGATCTAGGAGCTAGCATCAACCTGATGCCATATTCGGTATTCACTCAGTTAGGAATTGGGGAAGTGAAGCCAACCATTGTTACACTACAGTTGGCTGACAGGTCAACAACAAAGCCTGTGGGAAAGATTGAAGATGTACTAGTCAGAGTGGATAAGTTTGTGTTCCCTGCAGACTTTATCATCCTGGATTGTGAAGCTGACAGAGAAGTTCCCATAATTTTGGGAAGACCATTATTGGCAACAGGAAGAACTTTAATTGATGTACAAAAAGGAGAATTGACAATGAGAGTCACTGACCAAAAGATTATGTTTAATTTCTTAAATGCTTTGAAATTTCCTGGAGACATGGACGAATGTTCGTTCATGAAGGACATTGATGTTTTAGTTTCTAATGCACATGATATAATACCTGGAGATAGGGAAGCAGAAGGACATGATGAAATTAAAGAAACAATAGAACATGTGGCCACAATAGGAGTAATGGCCAACATCGAGGAGGAACGCAAAGTGTCAAAGCCATTACAACCATCTATCACAGAGCCTCTTGAGCTGGAATTGAAGCCATTACCTCCACATTTGAAGTATCCATACCTAGGACCGCAAAACACATTGCTAGTCATTATTGCTGCCAAGTTGACGGAGCAGGATGAACAATCACTATTGCAGATCTTAGGAAAGCATAAGCAGGCAATAGGGTGGACGATCGCAAACATTAGAGGAATCAACCCTGCGTTTTGCATGCATCCAATCAACCTAGAGGAATGATCAAAGAATTCGGTAGAAACACAGAGGCGATTAATCCTAATGAAGAAGTTGTTCGAAAGAAGATCATCAAATGGTTGGACGCGGGCGTAATATACCCAATTTTAGATAGCTCATGGGTAAGTCCAGTTCAATGTGTGCCCAAGAAAGGAGGCATGACGGTAGTCACAAATGAGAAGAATGAATTAATTCCTACACGAACAATGACTAGGTGGCGAGTATGCATGGACTACAGGAAGTTGAACAAAACCACCAAGAAGGATCATTTCCCGTTACCTTTCATCGACCAGATGTTAGATAGGTTAGTAGGGAAGAAATATTATTGCTTTCTTGATGGTTACTCCGGGTACAACAAGATCACTATTGTTCCAGAGGACCAGAGTAAAACTACATTCACATGTCCTTATGGTACATTTGCTTTCCGAAGAATGCCATTTGGTTTATGCAACGCTCTTGCCACATTCCAAAGAGGCATGATGGCGATATTTTTAAAATTCATAGAACGGACAATTGAAGTCTTCATGGATGACTTTTCCGTGCATGGAGAATCATTTCAAATTTGTTTAGGAAATTTGGAACAAGTGTTGGAGCGATGTGAAGAGACCAATCTGGTGTTGAACTGGAAGAAATGTCACTTTATGGTGACAGAAGGAATCGTGCTAGGATATAAGATATTAAAGCACGAGCTTGAAGTAGACAAAGCCAAAGTGGATCTCATTTCAAAACTGCCTACGCCCACATTAGTTAGACATGTGAGAAGCTTCCTAGGTCATGCAGGATTTTATCGAAGATTCATCAAGGATTTCTCAAAAATTGCTAGACCTTTATGCAGACTGCTGGAAGTTGATAGATCATTTACATTTGATCAAGACTGTGAAGATGCATTCAACAAATTAAAGGAAGCGCTCACAACAACTACGGTGATGATGGAACCTGACTGGACATTACCGTTCGAATTAATGTGTAATGCTAGTGACTTCGCAATGGGAGCAGTGCTGACACAGAAGAAGAACAAAGTGATTCACCCTATATACTACGCCAGCAGGATAATGAACGAAGCACAGGAAAATTATACGACCACAGAAAACGAGTTGCTTGCGGTCGTATTTGGATTTGACAAATCCATGTCTTATCTATTGGGCACCAAAGTCATCGTTCACACTGACCATTCAGCATTAAAATATTTCCTTACGAAGAAAGACGCAAAGCCGAGATTGATTAGATGGATTCTACTCCTACAAGAATTTGATTTAGAGATTGTGGACAAGAAAGATACAGAGAATCAAGGAGCCGAACACTTATCAAGACTGAAAATAAGGGATGAAGATTTAGAAGAAGTCAGAGACACCTTCATTGATGAACAATTACTGGTAATTGATAATATTCCTTGGTATGCCGATTTCGCTAACTATCTTGCTGCAGGCATTGTTCCACCAGAAGCTACAAGTCAGAGATTGAAGACATTCTTCCACGATCTATTACTGGGATGATCCATATCTATTCAAGCTTGGATCAGATCAAATCTGGAGAAGATGCATTGTGGAGGAAGAAGTACAACCTATTCTTGAAGCATGTCTTGCTGCTCCATATGGAGGAGACTTTGTAGGAGCTAAGACTGTAGCTAAGGTGTTGCAGAGTGGATATTTCTGGCCAACACTATTTAAGGATGCCCACAAGTTTGCCCAAGAATGCGACAAATGTCAGAGGACAGGTAACTTAACAGCTCGCAGCAAAATGCCAATGAACTACATCCTCGAAGTCAAAATTTTCGATGTCTGGGAGATTGACTTCATGGGTCCATTTCCTCCATCATTCGGAAATTTTTACATTCTTTTGGGAGTGGACTACGTCTCGAAGTGGGTTGAAGCAGTGGCAACTACATCTAATGATGCAAAAAGGTTGTGCAAAAATTTCTCTTGAAAAATATTTTTTGCAGGTACGGAACACCTAGAGCTTTGATAAGTGATGAAGGAACCCACTTCATAAATAGAACAATAGCAAATCTGCTGCGGAAGTATAATGTGAAGCATCGTGTGGCCACAGCATATCATCCCCAGACTAACGGATTGGCTGAGCTCTCCGACAGAGAAATTAAAGGGATTCTTGAAAAAACAGTAGATCCCTTAAGAAAGGATTGGTCATTAAGGCTAGATGAAGCTATATGGGCCCACAGAACTGCATTCAAAGCACATTTAGGTATGTCACCCTACCGTATAGGGTTTGGAAAGGCTTGCCATTTTCCGTTGGAATTAGAGCATAAAGCTTATTGGGCAATTAAAAAGCTAAATCTAGACATGAGCTTAGCAAAGGATAAGAGAATGCTACAGTTAAATGAGCTAGAAGAGATAAGGCACCAAGCTTATGAGAATACAAAGTTGAGCAAGGAGAAGATGAAAAGATACCATGATCAGATAATTAGGCCATCTAAATTTGAAGGACAACAAGTTCTGTTGTTTAATTCCAGACTCAGACTATTTCCAGGGAAGCTAAAGTCAAGATGATCAGGACCCTTTATTATTCAGAAAGTTTACCCACATGGAGCACTGGATTTACAAGATAAGAATAATAACATCTTCAAGGTAAATGGTCAAAGAGTGAAAAGTTACTGGACAAAAGCAGTAAATAAGGGAAAGACCTCAATTTCCCTTATCGAAATAGAGTAAGTTGATACCCTCCTGTACAAGTACGTTATTTTTCTTTTATTTAGTATTTTTGATTTAGTTTAGTTTATTTTATTTAAAAAAATATGAGTTAATTGGTCTGCGAATAAACTCTGTTTAGGCTAGTTTTGCAAAGGAAGAGGTATTTAAGTTGACCATAGGGAACACCTCGACCTGGAAACCTACCTGGGAGTTTAATCATATGAACTTTTTAATTTTCTACTCAAGTGTGCAGGTGTTAGTTTTAATTAGAAAAGAAGGTCGCAGAAATTGCGCCTGCATTCGCATAATGTTGTGAGTACATCTGAGGATATGTTTAGAAGATTCTATAAGATGGTGACATCATTTAAAGAAATCAGTGGGCCAGAGTTCCCTATAAATAGGATGACCTGAAGCCATTTACTCCACGTTTAAACTTTTGAACTACCCATTTGTGCGTGCTCCCTCTACTATCGCCAAAGAACACTCGGTCGTGCAAGAACACCTTCTCAGTTTCTCCTTGCGAAATTATTCGACATTCCATCCGAAAATGAAATCCAGCCCTAGTTCTTCATCGGCTGGCGTTTTCACAAGAAAGCAGACCAACATCCGACCAAAGGCCTGGCGACTCTTCGAGGATGAAATGTCCTGTCACACCCTCTCCCTAGATCACACTCTTTTCTGGTATCAGAGCAGAAGTTCATGGGAACTCTAGATTAAAGGGGAGGCTAGGATCATGCATATAGCTAGAAGCATGTTAATAAATATAAGTCATAATGTGTGGTATGTTATAGGAGTCATGCCCCCAGCGCGCAGGCGAGGTAGGCGAGCGAGCACTGGAGTACCTGAAGCTACTGGGAGAAGAGAGGAAGTTCCAGTTTCAGAGGGGGAGTCCAGTAACCCTCATGTGCATCCTGAACCTAATATAGAAGAACAAATTTTTAATAGAATAGCCCAGAGGTGGGTTGATAGTGTAGGGTCAGTATCCACTGATCGAGAAAGGAAGTTCGGCATTGAGAGACTGAAGGCCTTAGGGGCTACATCCTTTGAGGGTACCACGAATCCTGCAGACGCAGAAGCGTGGTTGAATCTAATTGAGAAATGTTTCAGGGTAATGAGATGCCCTGAGGACCGAAAGGTGGAGCTAGCTGCTTTCTTGCTTCAGAAAGGGGCAGAGGACTGGTGGAGACTCTTCGAGGCTCGGAGAGGTGATGTAAGAGTAATATTGTGGAGTGATTTCAGAAAAGCATTCCAAGAAAAATATTACCCTAGATCTTATTGTGATGCTAAGAGAAATGAGTTTCTCGGGCTTAAGCAGGGCTCTATGACTGTTGCTGAATATGAAAAGAAATTTACTGAACTGGCGAGATATGCAGTGAACCTCGTGGTTGATGAGGTGGATCGTTGCAAGAGATTTGAAGAAGGTTTAAGGGTGGAGATTAGAACACCTGTAACAGCAAGTGCTGACTGGGCTGATTTCACCAAATTGGTGGGGCGGCTATGAGAGTTGAAAAGAGCTTAGCTGAAAAAGAGACAAGTACAGGTGAATATAGAGTCGGGGGTCGAGATCGACCGGATACCAGAAGATTTACGCCTGTGATTCAGCAGAAAGGTAGATTTAAACCCCGATATAGTGGGCCATCTGGGTCCAAAGCTAGCTCAGTAAGTGGATCTCAGAGGCGAGACCAGAGACGAGTTATGAGTGAGTCAGGGGTGGGTTCACAGGTGGGACAACCTGGAGAATCCGTAGCTAGTTCCATGAGGAAACCTCAATGTCCTACGTGTGGTAGGTATCATTTCGGGCAGTGTTTAGGTGGCTCGAATGTTTGTTATAATTGTGGCCAAGCTGGGCATTTCAAGAGAGATTGTCCTCAAATTGTAACAGATAGAAGGGATCAAAGAACTGTGTCTCAAGCAGGGAGTCAGGCGAAATTAGGAGGGAATGCAGGTGAAGGCTCTAGCGGTGCCAAGGCCAAAGGACCAAGCGGGTCTAAACAGCAAGGCAGAGTTTATACTATGACACAGAAGGAAGCCGAGGATACACCTGACGTGATCACAGGTACGATGTTAATTTGTGATTTGCCTATGTACGTATTGATCGATTCTGGTGCTACGCATTCCTTTGTATCTGTTAGACATACTGAAATGTTAAATGCGAACTTAGAATCTTTGAATGATGATTTAATAGTTAGTACACCTACGGGAGATGTGTTAATAGCTGATTCTGTATGTAAAAATTGTGAAGTAAAATTGGGTAATATATGTATGTTGATTGATTTAATCCTGTTAGAAGTTCATGAGTTTGATGTGATCATGGGTATGGATTTTCTGACTAAATATCATGCTACTATGGATTGTTACAATAAGGAGGTAGTCTTTAGAAAATCAGGGCCGGCTGAAGTTGTGTTTAAAGGTGATAGGAAAGCGGTGTCTACACGTTTGATATCATCTATTAAGGTCAGGAAGTTGTTGACTAAAGGATGTGCAGCATATCTGGCTTATGTAGTTGATACTCAGGTTAGGAAGAAAGAACCTGAGGATGTTCCGGTGATACAAGAATTTCTACATGTGTTTCCTGAGGAATTGTCAGGGTTACCACCTGATAGGGAGGTAGAGTTTACGATAGATCTGGTTCCAGGAACAGCTCCTATATCTCAAGCACCCTATCGTTTGGCACCAAACGAATTGAAGGAACTAAAGATACAACTACAGGAACTGGTAGATAAGGGCTATATTCGACCTAGTGTTTCGCCCTAGGGAGCACCAGTCCTATTCGTTAAAAAGAAGATGGCACAATGAGATTATGTATTGATTATCGACAACTTAATAAGGTAACAATACGTAACAAGTATCCTTTACCCGTATAGATGATTTGTTTGATCAATTGAAAGGTGCTTCAGTTTTCTCTAAGATTGATTTACGTTCAGGATATCATCAGTTGAAGGTTAGGGAATCAGATGTCCCTAAGACTGCTTTTAGAACCAGGTATGGGCATTATGAATTCCTAGTTATGCCATTTGGATTAACTAATGCTCCTGCCGCATTTATGGACTTGATGAATCGAGTGTTTCATCCCTACCTGGATCAGTTTGTGATTGTATTCATAGATGATATCTTGGTATATTCAGGGAATAGGCAAAAACATGCAGAACATCTCAGAATTGTAATGCAAACACTTCGAGAAAAGAAGTTGTATGCTAAGTTCAGTAAGTGTGATTTCTGGCTTGATCAAGTAGTGTTTCTTGGTCATGTTGTATCAGCCGAGGGTGTTAGAGTGGATCCTCAGAAGACTGAGGCCGTGGTTAGATGGGAACGACCCACATCAGTATCTGAAGTTCGTAGTTTTCTCGGTTTAGCAGGATACTACAGAAGATTTGTTGAGGGGTTCTCCAAAATAGCATTGCCATTAACAGAGTTAACCAAGAAGGCTACGAAGTATGAATGGACTGACAGGTGTGAGCGGAGTTTTCAGGAGTTGAAAGAAAGACTTGTATCAGCACCGGTACTTGCATTACCTGCTTCAGGGAAAGAGTTTGAAGTTTATTGTGATGCTTCACATCAAGGGTTAGGATGTGTGTTGATGCAGGAAGTAAGGTAATAGCTTATGCCTCGAGATAATTGAAGAAACATGAGCATAACTATCCTACTCATGATTTAGAGTTAGCTGCAGTTATCTTAGCTCTGAAGATTTGGAGACATTATCTATTTGGAGAGAAGTGTCGTATTTATACCGATCATAAGAGTTTGAAGTACATCTTTGATCAGAAAGAGTTGAACTTGAGACAAAGGAGATGGATGGAACTAATTAAAGATTATGATTGTACCATTGAGTATCATCTAGGAAAAGCTAATGTGGTGGCAGATGCTTTGAGCAGGAAATCAAGACCAGGTAAAGCAAATGCGGTCAGAATATCACTGTTAGAAGAATTGAAGAACTCCAGAACAGAGTTAACTACGGGGCCAACGGGTTGTTTAATAGCTCGGTTTCAGGTGAAGCCTACTTTGGAAGAAGAGATTGTTAAAAAGCAACATGAAGATCATGAGCTTAAGAGGGTAGCTGAAGAGGTGGAACTCCAGAAACGTACAGATTTTGTATCCAGACACGATGGAGCTTTAATGAAGGGGAACAGATTATGTGTTCCAAATGAGAGCACACTGAAGGATGCTATTCTGGAAGAAGCCCATAGTTCTGCTTATGCCATGCATCCTGGCAGCACAAAGATGTATAGAACATTGAAAGAACATTATTGGTGGTCAGGTATGAAACGTGAGACTGCTGATTATGTAAATAAATGTTTGATTTGTCAGCAGGTTAAGCCTGAACGTCAAAGGCCAGGAGGACTGTTGAATCCACTACCTATACCTGAATGGAAGTGGGAGCACGTGACAATGGATTTCTTATTTGGTTTACCTCGAACTTCCAGTGGTCATGATGGTATTTGGGTAATAGTGGATAGGCTCACAAAAACAGCACGATTCTTACCAGTCAAGATAACTTTTACTCTTAATAAGTTAGCTAAGTTGTATATTGACAGAGTTGTGAGTCAGTATGGAGCACCTGTATCTATAGTTTCAGACAGAGATCCAAGGTTTACTTCTAAGTTCTGGCCAAGTTTACAGGAAGCCTTAGGTACTAAGTTGCGTTTTAGTACAGCTTTTCATCCACAGACAGATGGACAGTCAGAACGTACTATTCAGACATTGGAAGATATGTTAAGAGCATGTGTACTACAATTTAAAGGCAGTTGGGATGATAAGTTATCTTTAATAGAATTTGCTTACAACAACAATTACCATTCGAGCATTGGTATGGCACCTTATGAGGCTTTATATGGAAGACGATGTAGAACCCTTGTGTCCTGGAATGAAGTAGGGGAAAGGAAACTATGTGGCCCTAAACTAGTCCAGGCGACATCGGGTAACGTAAGGTTAATTAGAGAGAACCTGAAGATAGCTCGAGATAGACAAAAGAGTTATGCAGACAAACGTCGTAGAGACTTAGAGTTTGAAATTGGAGATCAAGTGTTCTTGAGACTATCACCCTGGAAGGGGGTAGTACGGTTTGGGAGAAAAGGGAAATTGAGTCCAAGATATATCGGGCCTTATAGGATTTTAGCACGAGTTGGACCGGTAGCTTATAAGCTAGAATTACCAGGAGAATTATCCAAGATTCATGATGTGTTTCATATCTCAATGTTACGGAAATATGTTCCTGACCCATCCCATGTACTCCAAGAACAACCATTGCGGTTGAAGGAAAACTTATCCTACGAGGAGATACCGATACAGATTCTGGACAGGAAAGAGCAAGTGCTGAGAAATAAGGTGATACCTTTGGTGAAAGTCTTGTGGAGTAACCATGAAATTGAAGAAGCCACGTGGGAAAGTGAAAAGCAAATGAAAACTAACTTTCCCCAGTTGTTTGCTTGAGTTTAATCGCAGAATTTCGAGGACGAAATTCCATTAAGGAGGTAGTAACTTGTAAGCCCTAAACTTTTTATTACTCTTTTATCGTGCTCTGAATAAGTAAAAAAAAAAAACTAAACTAAGAGGCGGAATTACTATACTAAGAAAAGAAGGGAAATGCCGTAAAGGCGAGTTGATCGGGAAATACCTAACAATTAAGTTATTGGTTATTAAATTAATAAAGTTATTATTATTATTATTATTATTATGTTTTATTTTTAAAACATTAAAAGAAAATGGGAGTTGGTGGGGAGATTAAATAGGAAAGGAAAAAAAAAAGAAAAAAAAAAGATAGAAAAAGGAAAAATTTGGCGGTGGTGGAGGAAAAATAAACTTTGGTCTCATTCTTTTCATCTTTTCTTCTTCTTCAAGGGAGAGACACCACCGACTAAGCTTAACTGATCGGAGAAGGAGAGAATAGGGAGTTTTCTGGTGAGTTTTGGCCGGAGAAGAAGCAGAAATTGGAAGAAATGTCACTCTGGTTTGAAGCAGGAAGAATCTCGAGCAGTCAGTGGTGTTTGGACGACCTCACGTTGTAGAGTTCGCTTTTAGAGCTTAAATTTTGAGGTTAGTAAGTTAACACAATTCTCTACAACTCTTGTGAAGATTACCTGAGCTGAAAGTGGTTGGAAGTTGATGAATATTTAGGTGGAAAACAGTAGACGAGAAATTTCGCGAAAAGGGGAATATCTCTGGTTTTTCAGTCGGTTTGAGCTTTCTAGGAAGAATTAGAAGCTGAAATTGGTAAGGATAGTTAGATAATTCAATTTATAACAACTTTTATGAAGGATGAGAAATCTGAAAATGAGTGGATATGGATGAATTTTTAGGTTGAACAGAGGGAAGCGAGAAGAGTTCTACCTACTGATTTGAGGTAATTTCCGAGTAATCTAGTGATTTTTAAGCTTTCTTTTCTTCAGATAAGTTGTAGAGGATCATGAAAAGAAGAATTTGATCTAACATTTACTCTTTTTGATTGAGTATTGAGTAAGTTATGAGTTCTTGAAGTATGGCTGAAATGCTGGAAATTATGAGCAGGATCAAAACAGGATTTTCGAGTAGCTACTGATATAAGGGGAATTCTGAAGAAACCATACGTTTTTAGATCTTGTACTCTGAATATGAATTGTAGGGAACTGTAAAATGAAGAGTTTGCCATAAATTTAGTTTTATTTGGTTAAGAATTGAGGAAGTTATGGTCAATCAAAAGTTGGTATGAATATATGTATGTTTAGATAATGCTTGCTAAGGAGTATTATGAACATCATGAGTTTGGTTTGCAAGTGGCTATGGCAAAGACTACAAGCATGATGAAAACTAACCTAGGGAAACTTATTCTTTCCAGGACGGATAGAGTTGGGAAAAGCTTACAAGCCATTGTGAGCTAGTCGACTATAAACCGTGAGTGACAAAATGTCTTTAACAAAGTGTTATAAACTCTTGAGTTAAGCAAGATGCTTTTTATATGAATGAGCTACTTTTATGCAAGTATGATGTGTTGTATCCATGAACTTTATGTGTATGATTTGTAAGTTACTCTATGTTCCTCGTTTCGTAAATATGTCGAAAAGGTTTGACCGTTGAACACAGTTTAGTTAAAAAAAAATATAACGATACCTAAGGACACTGAGACGGTATCGAGATAAACATGTAATGATACCTAAGGACATTGAGACGGTATCGAGATAAACATGTAATGATACCTAAGGACATGGAGACGGTATCGAGATGAGAATGTAACGATACCTAAGGGCATGAAGACGGTATCGAAATAAGTTTATGTGGCGGTACCTAAGGACCTTGAGACGGTATCGAGATAATTGGGATCCTGATATATGAGGACTTCGGTGACGTATCGGGATAGCCCTAACAAATGTATAGGTGTAATTGATATATATGTATGTGTATGTGTTAGCTCTAAATGTACGCATGATAGTAATGTAATTACGACGTTGAGAGTGTTGAGCTTACTCCACCTTAACTAAGGAGTTAAGAATGTTATGTGCGAATGAGTATTATGTTTTCAGTTGTATAAACGCTGGTAAACTAAGTTTTGAGATGTTTTATATAAAGAATTCCATTTATGCTAGACAAGCACGTTTTTAGTGGAAATGTTTTATGCCTGTCACTCACTAGACATACGTCTAACGTTTTCTTTTAAATGTTTTCTTACTTCCCAGGTAGCGTACGGTATCCAGGAGCTTGACCTACCCTCGCAAAGTCCTTGCTGCGGTTCCTCTCTTAGTTGTAAATATTAGTCTCTTTTTGTGTTGACTAGCATATAATAGAGAGGGAAAGGATTGAAACTAGGAAAGTATGGTTGTATAAACAATAGTGGGTATGGTTGTATAAATGATAGTGTAACCACTATTTGTGTGTATTTAAATGTTGTTTGCGTATATAAGTGATGTATGTGATTCACGCTCTTTTCCTAGGTCTAAGAGGGTGATCTAGGGAGAGGGTGTGACATGTCCACTGCGGAAACAACACAGAAAACAGCAGAGACAATGCCGCCGCCGACAGCCCCACCAACGATTGGAGATCTGGAAGCCAGTAGTAGTCGAAGCCGATTGCAGTCTTCTGAGCACTCCCAACTGTCGACGGACAAATCAGACACTTCGGCTACTGTGCATGGGCCTCAAGGACCTCGAGTTCGCTCAGAGGCATGGTGGAAAGAGATTAGAGAAATGGGGGCCAGTCGGAAACGAGCGTTGGCTGAAGTTGAAGGGGACGTGACGCAATCGGAAGCTTCCGAGCCGTCCACTTCAGGTACGAGTTCGCAACCCTCAAGGGTTTCTGATGGGACTGATGAAGAAGACATTGGTCACTTCTTATCTAGAAGAAGGTGGAGGAAAGTGCTTAGACGTGCTGCCCGGATAGCGAGGGAATGGAGGCAGCAGTATTGAGAAGAGAAACGCTACGAAGAAGCGGAAAGGGCATTGGAACAAGCGTTAGCGGAGGACCAAGAAAAACTGCAAAGGGAGGAGGAAGAAAAGAAAAGAACGGAAGAAGAAGATGAGAGAAGAAGGTTACAAACTGAGAGGAGTCTAGGTGTTGATGAAGGTCAACGTAACGCTGATGTAGATGCAACAGATCTGCCGCAACAAGGAGCAGAAGCTGACGAGGAAGAAATGCAGCAGCAAACTGATGTAGTTGTAGGGGCATTTAAAGACCCCCGTGATGATGACTCTGTGGGTCCTGATGGAGAAACAGGGCCAATGGAAGAGGATGATTGGGAGGAGGTTGAGGAAGTCACAGCCAGTGTGAAGGCTGAACAAACAACTACCACAAGAGTCACATGCTCTGGCAGCAAAAGAAAGGCTGTGGCAGAGGACCAATCTATCAACAGGCACAGGAAAAAGTTCGCTGCCAGAATTATACTCTCATCTTCAAGTGATGAGAGTGATGAGGATGATAAGAAAACGGCTGTGATGTGTATAAGGGAAATCTTTGAAGAAAATGGATTCTCGAAAAAGGAGAAGGAGCTCCCGCGATATATCACACAAACAATCACCTACTACAAGTGGGAGAAGTTGTGTGAGCACCCATCACCCACCAGCATTACTCTGGTGCGAGAGTTCTACGCGGGGATAAAGGCGAAGACAGGCATCTCCAAAGTGCGAGGGGTGGAGGTAAACTTCTCTGCCAGTAAAATCAACGAAGTATATAGGGTGCATGATGATCATGAAGAGGAAAGCTTCATGAGGATGTACAACCCATCAGAGGCACAGGTACAGAATGCCTTGAGCACAATTGGAGTGCAAGGTGTTGAATGGGTGATGTCCTCAACAGGATGCAGGACGCTTAAGCCAGACGATATCAAGGAGCATCTGGCAGCTTAGCTCTACTTCCTGAAGCACCATATCATGCCCACCACCCATGACAACACTATTTCTCTGGAAAGGGTGATGCTGCTATACAGCATTAGGAAGCACTTGCCTATCAATTTAGGAGGCATCATCAACCAGGAGATGGTGGAATGTGATTTTCGGACCAGGGGACGGTTGTTCTTCCCTTCCCTCATTGGGAAGTTGTGTGCTAGGGCTGGGATTGAAGTAGATGCTGCTGAGGAGCGCTGTAAGCTAAAACCTGCAGTGGAGATGAGCTTAGTGAGAAGACTACAGGGCAATATAGTGGCCCGCAAAGGCAAATCCACCAAGTCTTCATCAATAGCCTCCCCCTCAGTTGAAGCAGCCACTCCATCTGGGAGCTCAACGAAAGATCCAGTTGACATCCCTCCACAATCCCCATCTGACTCGCATCTCCAAACTCCTCCTCCTCCTAATCAGCCTTCAACCAGCACAACACCTCCTCCTACAGCACCTTCAGCCTTTGTTCCTAACCCTCCTACAGCAGATGTGTACCTCATGGCCCTTCACATCATCAATCAAGCGCCAGCCTGCCTTCAATTCATGCCACGTCCGTTGTCGGCTATATGACAGAACAATTGAAGTAGTTTATGCAACAGTCCCGTGATTTCTGGAAGTATACTAAGGAAAGGGACCTGGCATTAACTAAATTCTTTAGTGCGATGGGCCTCGCCGTTATCTTGACCTCCCTCGCTTCCCAAATGACATTCTTCAAGACCCGATGGACAAAGAGCAGGACCCATAAGTTGATAATGATACCCCTTCTCAGTAGGGGAGTATCGTGTTCCTTCTCCTGTCTCTTTACTTTGAAAAATATCTTTTAACTCAGACTTTCTTTTATTTGTCTTTACTGCTTTAGTTTGGTTGTTTCATTTTCAGCATTTTAGTTTTAGTTTATTTTTCTTGTTTTTGAACCGCTGGATTATAAACTCTTGTGATGACTGGATTTTTTTGTTATGATTGTTGTACTTGATGTTTAGTTTGTGGTGCAGCGTTACTCTTGATGATGATAACTAGGGAATGTTTCTTTTTAGAATATCTTGCAGGCAACTCCTTAGGAATGCAAAATCAAGAGTTTTATTTTTGGCTAGCTATGCAAAACTTATATAGGCTAGTCTCCTGCATGACCTCTTGTCTAGTACACTAGGAGAGCTTAGCCTAACATGTCCCATCCAAGCCAACAAATCACCATGATATGAACGGAGGAACCTAAATCGTGGCATATGAATTTTAAAAACGACGCCAAGAATGCATACTATATGTTGTTCAAATTCACCTTTAAGAGAACTTGCAATTATGAGAAATCAAGTGGAATTTATGAAGAATCAAGCTTCATTTATGGAACAAGGACTTCAAGTGGGGCTTCACAACTCAAAGATTGATTAAAAATGAATATTTTCAGATTTATGGTAATAATTAAATGTAATTTTCAGTTTTTAAGTCATTTTATGTGTTTTATGTTACATTTAGATCATGGGTTGTAATGGTCATCAATTGTGAGAATTACAACTCTTTGAATGCCTCATAGAATGTCTAGAGTTATATTTTGAGGCCTATATAATGTAATGTAATTTGTCAAAAAAAGGGAGACTTTGAAAAATGTAGTAAAAAGAGCCTTTGAGCTTTCTTTTAGCCTTGAGCTATGTTTCCTTTGCAATTCTATGGCGTTTAGGTTGCATGTTCAGAATCATTCAAGCTTGACTTGATCGATCTTGCTTGTGGAGTGATTCGAAGATCAAGGGTCGATGGGAGCCGCAAGCTTTGTCCGATTCGTGGTTTTGATGATCGTCTAAGTAATTCGTCGTCTAGCCATTCTTAGGGGCTGAGATCCAATTGAATTTGGGGTCTTTTGCGGTTGAGTTCTAAAGGTCTTGTTTGTCAACATGGTTGTTAGATCCAACGCGTCGAGGGTTACTTATCATTTGGTATCAGAGCTTAGGCTCTAGATCGGATATATGTTTCCAAATTCTTTTCTTATTCTTCTTTTTTTTTATTTTTTTGTTTTTTCAGTTTTTCATTTTCATCTCGTCACATTCTGTCCATTTTATGAAACTCGAAACAAAAGTCTCATATCCAGCCGTATTTTCACATTTTCGTAAACTTCAAGGTTTTAGATCAGAGTCTAATCTACAAAATTGCTTTCTTTGACATTTTTAAATTCGGCTTTTATCGATGTGAAATATCTGTGTTTTAAAAAACAGTCAGAAAAAGAATTTTTTTTTTTTGATATTCCTTAGAGCATTTGTTCTTGAGTTGTTCTTTCTCTCTCAAAAGCATGCCAAATCTGAATTCTTACAATTTGATCATGGTTTTGTCATTAATTTTCATCATTTGGTGTTCAATCCATAGGTTACACTTTGAAATTTTTAAAAAGGGATGTTAAACATTAAATATGGCAGTTATAACATTTATTCACATTGAACTTTCCAGCCATTAAGCATGTAACTCCAATGTTTCAACTTCCAACCAATAGTAAATTCTTAAGAGTGTAAATGTGCGTGTTGGTCCTTCAATGTTACTTCCAAGCAATACTTTAGATTCGAGGACGAATCTTCTTGAAGAAAGGGAGAATGATATGAACGGAGGAACCTAAATCGTGGCATATGAACTTTAAAAACGACGCCAAGAATGCATACTATATGTTGTTCAAATTCACCTTCAAGAGAACTTGCAATTATGAGAAATCAAGTGGAATTTATGAAGAATCAAGCTTCATTTATGGAACAAGGACTTCAAGTGGGGCTTCACAACTCAAAGATGGTTACAAATTTATGGGTTGTTGATTAAAAATGAATATTTTCGGATTTATGGTAATAATTAAATGTAATTTTCAGTTTTTAAGTCATTTTATGTGTTTTATGTTACATTTAGATCATGGGTTGTAATGGTCATCAATTGTGAGAGTTACAACTCTTTGAATGCCTCATAGAATGTCTAGAGTTATATTTTGAGACCTATATAATGTAATGTAATTTGTCAAAAAAGGGGAGACTTTGGAAAATGTAGTAAAAAGAGCCTTGGAGCTTTCTTTTAGCCTTGAGCTCAGTTTCATTTGCAATTCTATGGCGTTTAGATTGTATGTTCAGAATCATTCAAGCTGGACTTGATCGATCTTGCTTGTGGAGTGATTCGAAGATCAAGGGTCGATGGGAGCCGCAAGCTTTGTTCGATTCGTGGTTTTGATGATCGTCTAAGTAATCCGTCGTCTAGCCATTCTTAGGGGCTGAGATCATCTTGATTTGGAGTCTTTTGCAATTGAGTTCTAAAGGTCTTGTTTGTCAACATGGTTGTTAGATCCAACGCGTCGAGGGTTACTTATCATTAGAGTACAAAAAACAATAGGTGCTATTATTTTGAAGAAAGGGTGTGATTCATGCTTGGAAATGCATGAAATAAGACCTTTATTTTAAGAACGAAAGTTCCTCTAAGGCGTAGTGGCTATAGGATTACTCTTCCACAGAAGTGTGTATTGAGGCAAGATTCTTTCTTGAAAAAGAATGAATCGTCCTAGGGAAATGCTTCTACTTGAGGATTTTCCCAAGTTTACTTGAGTTGTCTCTATTTTCCAGTTTTATTATTTTCGTGTTATTTTCCATTTTACATTCTACCAATCAAATGTTATATTTTAACTATGGTTTATGATTTAATAAAAATGATTATTTTATCAAAAGTCGTGAGCTAAATATTTTTAGGGGTTTAACAATGTGAAAGCCTTAGGGCTGTTATGGCTTAGCTGATGTAATGCTCACACCACTTTGTGTAATCACATTCTCGTTGTTGATTTTAAAAGATAAAATCGGTAAGTTAAACTGGCCATTTGATTTAACGATCTAGCGGAGCTTTAATACTGAGAAGGTTAGGATGTAAGCGGATTTCACAAAGGGATATGGGGCTAAAGCCTAGACATAGTATGGTCACGTTGCCTTAGAAATAAGGGACACCATAGGATAAAGGAATTGAACTTGATTTAATATAAGATCCAGCTAACCATGGAAACATCAGGTAATAGCTACTTAGAACTCCTACAGGAACTTGACACAAGACTGAATAGGTGTAGTTTCCTGTCCATGTGTAAATCATTGTTTGGTGTGATGCGATCACATCACTTAAGGCATAACACCCGAATGGTCATAGCATTGTTACCCCTGTTTGATTTCCATTGTTATTTGTTGTAAGTTTCCTTTTACCAAAATTCTAAAACTTTCTCTTTGGTTACCTCGGTTACATTGGTCTATAGTCATAAGAATTTTAAACTCAATCTAGTCCTGTGAGATTCGACACTTGGAATACTTCAAGTTATTACTTCATCGATCGTGTATGCTTGCACGTAGACCTTACTTATTCTATATTTTCTATCATCTTTATCATTCATATACGCTTGGTCGATCACATCCCAAGTAGTTATGCTCTCTGGCGGTATGAACTCTAACCAATCCTTTGCTAGGTCTTGTAAAGAAAATGGTAAAGTCTGAGTATCATTCCACTGAAGACCTTGTTACGGTTCAAACACTATGAGCTATTCAAGAATTGAATAACCTTTAGTTAAGGAATCAACTTCGAGTTTTGTTTTGAGAAAAACAAATAAAGAAAGTAAAAGAAATTGAAAAATCAAGAGATCAAAACTTTTAGGGTGTAGATATCATTAATTGCTTCATTAAGTTAAGCTGTACGGTTTTCATGGAATTATAAGAAAACGATATGTTTAAGTCTAGAAACTAATATTTGGATTATTTTCTCAAAGACAACCCTTTCTTATGTAACCTAATTGATTACTATTTTCATGAAATCAAATTAAGAAACATAGCATTAAGAACAATCGTCAACAACTTCCTTTAACAATCTAGCTACTTTCATGAAAGATCGATTAAAGGTTCAATACTATAGATCCAATTAGACATACAACTATTCAATCATATATCTAACCTAACATTCATTGATGATCAATCAAGGAAGAATAAAGCACAATAGTATTGAAAAACATATCATTCAAAACATCCATGAAAAACACTAAACCATTAACTTAAATTCATAATTAAATCATCCAACACCCTAAGAGTTTAGCCACACACATTGTCATACAAATTTGGAACCATAAGAGTAAAGAGAAAAGAAAACTTAGGAAGAAGATCTCTCGAATTGCTTCCCATTGTTGAACTCCTTCGATCTCCACTTGGCCGGCACCTCGGGATCTCAAACGACTTTCAACTCTTCTCTAATCAATCTCCTCTCTTTTTATGTCAAAATATCACTTTGAGGCTCTACTATTTCGTGATTAAGGTTTCCAAAGACCTCCCCAATATATAGGAAAAGATTTCCTAAAATATCTCCTAATTGAAAAAGGAAAGCCAGCGTTGCTACGCTGTGGAAGACCGTCGCGACACTGGTCTAATTTCACCATAACGTAGCGCTGCATTGTGTATTAGTATAGTTGTGCTGCCCCAGCGTCGCTACGCTCTCGAGTGTGCAAAAATAAGGTGCTTTCGGGTCTTGAGCGAAAGGGGCAACGTAGCAACGCTTTTCCTCTACGCTGCCCTGATTTTCTAGGATTTTTTTAGGTATTCTTGTTCGATTTTGACTCGGTTTGATTCCATTGCTTTTGAAACTCATTTTTCTTCATTATAAGCTAAAATCCACTAGCAAACACATTAAATCTATGAAAAATACTTCTAAATAAAGAGTAATAAACGCACAATTTAGGTGTGTTTCCTTTAGCTACCCATGAGTGATGATGAAATCAAAATAAAGGTAGAAGATAAGAGATGAGTCATGGTATGAGATATATTTAATAATAGGAATTATTAAGTTCATACAATGGTGATGTGAGTAGCAAAATACAACTTGAAAGAGCAAATTAAAAGCTAAAAAATTATACAAAATGGTGTTACTGACAATAGTACCTTGCTTGCCGTCAGGGTGGTAACTACGACTAGATTGCTTGCAGCAGTGGAGGAGATGAAGATGACAACCTAACTCCTCTTTCGAGGTTGAGGTTCACTTTTGGTCTCGAATGGCGATGAAGAATGAGGACTCAGCTTTCGCTGTGGATGTATGTGTGTGAATGTAAGAGGGTCAAAAGGCAGAAAATTCTCTTTTGTCTCTAGCTGGTTTTTATAGCCTCAAATGTGTACTATCTTGACGTCATAAAGTCAGGCTCTGATGCAAAGGATAGGGCCACGCGTTTGTCAATCGTCATCTCTGACTGGTAGTTGGTCGATTGCAGAACTGCTATGAGGGTTAGAAGGCAGAGAAAATCCTTTTTTGTCTCCAGCTGCGAATGTCAAATATCTTGAGGTTCGTAATTTTGTCTTCTAGCGCCATGCGTTTGAGGGATGTGTTTTTTAGAAAGCTCAAATGTGTTAAACCTTGTATTTTCCTGCAAAACTGGGCGTTCAAAGAGATCAAATTTCAAAATAATCTTTCCTGAGCCTTTTCTCATGCTTGCATGCAGATGAAGTATTGATCATGAATTTCTACTAAGGATGATGCGTTTTTCATTAAACTTTCTCAATTATCCCAAGAAAAGAGAAGCAATAACTTGTATTTTTACAAGTTATTATATATCTAACTTAACGTGCACGCACATCAAGAAAAATACCTTTCTTGACATAAAATTATGTAAGTTCTGTCAAAATGGTGAATTCTTGGTTTTTTGATTCATTAATGGTAAAAAACTATTAAAAAAAACTATTTTCTTGGTGCCATTGTACGTCAAGATTGGTCTTTATATGGACAGTCTTTGTCCATCAAGTTTTATCATTTTATTTCACGCGCGCAATTAGAAAATTTTCGTGCAAATGGTCGTGTTGATGCACGTTGACCATCAAGCAAAAAACTTTTCTTGACGGGCATTGCCCATCAAGAAAAGAGCCCAAAATGACGTCGTTTTAGGCGTACTAGCAAAACGACGTCATTTTGCACTAACGCCCAATACACATCATTTTGGGCATTTTTCTATTTCTCCAATGGTGTAACATCCTGAATTTTTGATAGACTAAAACTAATTATTTCTAAAATTGTTGGAGATAATTAAATTGTATTTATTTGAAGAAATATTTGAAGTTGTTTGGATTAAATTTTTTATGAGATAAGAAATTTTATGTTTATATGATCAAGGAGTTGAGATTTTGCAAATTTAAAATACACTAATGATTTAGATTTGAAGGAATCAGAATTTAAGAAGAAAAGGGAGAAATTGTGGGTTTAAATTTTATCCGCTCTAATTTTAAATTCATGAATTAAGGGAAGATAATTGGATTACATTTTTGGTTAATGATTAAAAATTTTAAAAGATTTGGTTAAGGATTATTTTGTGTGTATGTGTGCGTGTTGGGGTTTAAAAAAAAGAATTGAACTTTCTTTTTTAAAACTCCCAGCCACAAACACCACCAACCCCCTGACCCCGAAATCTCTCTCTCTCTCTCACAGTTTCTCTCTCTACCAACCCTAATCGTACGCGAAGGTAAATAAAAAGAAACTCAGCTGCATAACCACCCCATCCTCCACCACTCACATCTCACCTCCCTCTCCGCCGCAGTCTTGCGTCTGTTTGCCTCCCATCGCCGGTAGCGGCTCCCTCCCTTCTTCCTCTTCTCTCACCGCTCTCCATCATTGCTCTCTCTCTCTAAATTGACCTCTATGTACAGCATGACGCCACTGCCTCTGATCACGCACATCGTCGGCTTTGGCTGTGTCGTACACAGTTTTTGCCACTGGAGGGTTGCTCCGCCATTGTGGGATTCTTGATTTTTAGTAAGTTTTTAGCGTTTTGTGGTTTTCCTTGAGATATCTTGAATACCCATAGAGAGTTTTGACCTTAAATTAAGGTTGCCCATAATACTTTCATGGCAGATTGGATATTTAGTATATTTTTTGGAATGATTTTGAAATTGTTAAAGACATTTTTATCATATTTATAATCACTCCGTAACACATTTTTAGTCACACAAAAATATATAAATGATTTGATTTTGTACTTTTAAATGCAATATTCATGTCTTCAATATTGGTTTTGAATACTTAAAAACATGTTTAAAAGTGCAAAAGTCATTTTAACTATTTTTAAATCACTTTTAAACATGCCATTAAAGGATTTTAAAGTGCCGAATACTAGAAGTAAGTCACATTTAAATTTTAATTTTTTTTAATGTGCTTTGACCATCCATGGATTCCAAGGTTGACAAACAAAATAATCACAAGATGCTTCTTCCATTCACGCCTCTACCTGATTTGCAGTAAGACCTCTCCAAACTCCTTTTTTTTTTCTCTACTTCCTACCATAACTCATACCTTTTTATTTGATTTTCTTCATAGAAATTAACACATTGTTTGTTTATTGGTGTATACGATATATTACAATTTGTTTGAAAATAAAATTTGTATCTATTTTAATTACTATCCAAAGATGTTGTAAACAAAAAAGGTTGTTCATATGATATTTTAACCCAAGCGTTGGGAACACATGAACATCGTCGAGATGGGTAAGAAGTTTAGGGCCAGAAGGATGTTTCATGCTTGAACAAGTACACGGGCTCGACCTGTTACTTGGGTCCTTGTTAAGGTAAGCATTTCAATTTCAATTTAATGATATTATACGTTTGATTAAAATACTTGATTTCTTCTAACATGGGTTGAAATATATGTGTACATAGATAGTGTATTCAACAACCAGGTAGTACGAAGTGTGAGTACTATACTATGAAGTTGATACACGACATAGTAATAGTAGGAGCACAATAATTACAAACGTGGTACGCATTTGCTTACACCATCTTATTTAACAATAATTTGTACACTTAGTATAATTATTTTTAATCAATATAATTTACTTGTTCATTTGCAGTTGATGAGACAAACACCAAATAGTCAATTGGAATTAGGTGTAATGAAAGTTGAGTATTGTGACTTTATAGGAGGTTACATTTGAGTATTGTGACTTTATAGTAGTTAATTTTGTTAGGTTTAAAGATATGCGATATAGTGTCAAGTTTGGTATGGTTGGGCCTTATATGTTTCGGTTTCAATATACTAATTATTTGTAAAAAAGTTATTTTATTGGTTGATTAATGAAAATTACTTGATTCATTCGTTTGTGTTATGAGTTTCAATAAGATCGTCTAATGCTGTCAATTTAGGTATATGATTGAAAATTTGGAGTCATGTCATTGTTGGAGCTGTGTAGTTGCGTAGTTGTTGGTAGTTGGTTATGTAATTGTTGGTTTTAGGAGAAATGATACATTTTGTAATTGTTTGATTCTAATGAGGTAATGTGTGATTGAAAAATTGGAGTTATATAGTTGGTGGTTTGTAGGAATATGTAAAGTTGTTTTGCAGGAGTTGTGTAAATTTGTTGGGTTTGCATGAGTTGTGTAAATTTGTTGGGTTTGCATGAGTTGTGTGAGATTGTTTCTTTGGCATGAGTTGTGTGTATAGCTGGTGGTTTGTAGGAGTTGTGTACAATTGTTGCCTTGCAAGAGTTTTGTGAAGGTGTTGTATTGTAGAGTTGTGTAATTATATATTAATTTGCAGGAGTTGGGTAATGGTTGGTTTGTAATAGTGAGCTAGCTATCATTGTGTAAGTGAGTTGGTATATTTGTTGTTTGTGTATAAAGTACATGTTGGGTCCAAGTTGTTTGGGGTGAATGCAAATTGCAGGTATAAAGCTTGCTTTGGGTCAAGTACAGGTTGCATATCAGGGATCCTAATGACCCGATTTTTTTTTCTCAAATTGTTATAGTTGATGGCTAAAAACGTCAACAAAGGTTGATAGTTGAAGGGCAAAAATCGTCAATAAAAACATACAATAATATAGTTTTCTTAACATGCTAAAAAAGTCAATAAAAATGGTTAACTTGATGGTTTTTACAAATAGTTACAGAAAAAAAATATCAATGTTGCCTTATTTTGACGTTCAAAAAGTATCAACAAAAGTATTTATCTTGACGATTTTTCCATATACTTGATGGGCAAAAAAGTCAACCTAACCTATGTTAATGGCCAAAAACGTCAAAATAGGGTTTTTGTTGACCTTTATTGGCCATCAACAAAACTATCTTTCTTGACGTTTAGGCTTTCTTGATATGGGTTTACTTGACATTTTTTGGCCATCAACATAGGTTTTTCTTGACTTTTTCTTGCCATCAAGAAAAGCCAAAATTGTAGTAGATAGAGGTCTTTTTTCTTCCTTTGTGAACTCTTGAGATTTGTGGATGAACTCTTTTTTGTAATTTTCTGATTTAATGGCATTTCATCTTATGCTCATTATTCAATCTATTTTGTGTGGGATTATCGGACAAATTAGCCATGTGTCTTTGATTGATTGCTTAAGATTACTACGTAATACATAAACGTTAAGGAACTAATCGACAAGAGACAAGGATTAAGTTAGGTTGTGAAGTTGATTAAGGATTCCATTCAACAAGCATCCTTCTAACAAATCTAGATGAAATCCAATATCGAAAAATTAATTAGACGATGGAAATTGGTTGTTTGGCTTACAATACCCTTAATCTTAAATGCTTATTAATTTTATGTTTAGGAGAGGATTCTCACCTAGACTTGTAGTTAATATAATATTAATAACTTCTATTTAGAATTCTAAATAAGATTGGCTAAGTTGGAATTAGAAAATTGCACGTTTTCTATTTAGGGGATAATCAATGATTAAGTTGCAAAGAATAGGAAGGACCTTGTTAATACCTGAGCTAGATGTTTTTTTAATTGATTTTTGCACTCTTTCTCCGTTAGCATTCCACATTCTCACTATGTGCCAGTTTATTTCATGTTTTTACATTTAATTTGCAATCATCAAATACAACCCCCCTCCCCCCATTGGTTATCCTACTATAAGCACTTTAATTGGAAAATCAGTAAGGCTCTCTGTGGTTCGACCTGTTGTTTCGCTTTACTGGATTCTTTTAAGAATAATGTTATTTTAATAAATAATGACAAAAATAGGGTTGAGGGGAAAATAATGAAAAAATAGGATTAAGGAATCGTGGACTTGGTACACGATTATGGAAAAATGACAAAATCGTGTGCCCAGTCCACTATTTAAGCTTCACATGGATGTAACATTCTAGATTTTGCCACGGGTCTGCCGTGTTGGAAATTGTGGACCTTGTCCACAAGTTTCATAAAAAAAACCGTCCCTATTTCACTATCACTTCTAGTAGAGGTGATGACGTTGCTTGCTAGCGGTTTTTGGGTGGGTGAGGACATCGGTCGGCCGCCAAACGGGCGGGGAAGCCAGTATTGGTCAGTTTTCGTAACTCTGTAATTTTTTTTTAAGAAAAAAAGGGCGAGAGAAAGAGGGAGATGAGATAAGAAAAGACTAAAGATGGACAAGAGATAATAGTAAATCGAAAAAAAACGGAGAAGAAAGGAAAAAAATGTAGAAAAACAAAAAAGAAGTGTAGGAATGGAGAAGAGATGATAATAAATAAAAAATGGAGAGATTGAAAAAATAAATGAGAAGGAGAAAAAGGAAGAAGGATGAAAGAAAGAATGGGAAAGAAAACAGATTTTGGGAGAAAGATAAACGTTGATAGATAGAGAGAAAAAATGAAAAATGATTAAGATAGAAAGAAAGAGAAAAGACAGTGAAATGATGGGGACGGAATAAAAGGGAAAAAAATTTATTGAGAATTAATGATAGAAAAGACAAAAGAGATAATTAATTGGTATTTAATAGTGTTTGCACTAGAATTGAGATGTAATAGTAAAAAAAAGAGAAAGAGAAAGATTATTTATAGTATTTTTCTTTTGTTTATTCAAGTTGTTGATCAACATTCACGTGAACCATTTTCTTCTCCCAAAATTCATTTTATTTTCCATTCTTTCTTTCATCTCTTTTTTATGGAACTCATAGACGGGGTTCACGATTTCCAACATGGCATACTCGTGGCAAAGTCTCAAATGTTGCAGCCATGTGGAGCTTAAAATCATGGATCAGGTACACGATTTTTGTCTTTTTTCCATAATCGTGTTTCGAGTCTACGATTCCTTAACCCTATTTTTGTCATTATTTTTTTCTAACCCTACTTTTGTCATTATTCGTTAAAATAACATTATTAAAAAAAAATCCCGCTTTACTACTAAATTAGAGTAGGCACGAAAAAGTATTTGATTTGGATCAAAGGGATTTGACACCCTTTCATTCTCATATATATATTACACTTGGCCTTCTCGTAACACTAGCAGTGAATTTATTTGAAGGGAGGAAGAATGTGGCCTCCAAAAAAAGAAAATATACACACAGGTGTGGTGCTTGCTATACACGCTCTTATACTTAAGTTAGGAATTGAAAGAGTATGAAAGTTAGAGAGTTTGACAGTAACATTCCAATTACCTACTTTAGGATAATTATATAACCTACCGGGTCGAGGGGCGTGCCCCATTTGGTATTTTTTTCTAGGTCGAGGTCGAACACCTTCTATAAGTGATCTGCTAGATCTTTACTATCCATCACAACACCTTTTTAAAGTTGTATGTACAACCAATGCAAGACACCTTCTCCTCATGCATGTGTATCTGTTATTTGAAAATTTGATAACAATGTGAGATACATAAGTTGCACCACGTTGTTCCACTTATCAGAAAATACGATACCTCTAATAAGTGTGAGAATATATGCTTTGGCACAAAACTGGCAAAACAGTATTAAATGGGTTGGCTGACCATGGGAGGCTAAGATTGTAGAGAAAAAGAAATATATGAACTAAATACACTAGCAAACTTATTGCACCTCAACTAGAAATAGTACACACTCAATGTATAATATTCAAACTCAAACGTAAGCTAGATGGTGCAACAAGGCTTAGTTATGGAAATAACTAGAGACTTGAAAAACCTAAAAACCTTTGGAGATTCAAAATGTAGTCGAGGCACGCTTCTTATAAGTGTTGTCCTGAAGGCAATTATCTGCTCTACACTGAATGCAAGCAAATTACAACAATCGTCTTAACAAAATGCAATAACTAACTCTGATAAAATTGCAACCTCGAACTACTCAAATCTGGCAGAACTCTTGGATACTTGCTCTCAACTCAACACAAGAAGAAAGGAAAGAAAGAATAAAGAAAGGAGAGAGCTCTTGTTAGCACTGAAAATGTGCTTCTTTCCTTGTCTTAATTTGGGCTCATTCCACGATTCTACACATTTATTCTATGATTTTGTAAATATTGAGCAACTAAAAGTATAATTGACCATTGGAGCTGAAATAGGACTTAAACGGACCAAAACAAAGCTACGGAGCATCAATCATGAAAAGAGAGAAGAAAGAATGGACAAATCTGCCCCGCGCCAACCCGACGCTGTTTCTTAAGAGGAGGGTATGATAGATATATGAACATGCAGCAGAAGCGAATTTGATCAATTTACACTCTAAGTTAATTAATTAATTGGATAAACATGCATACAAACGCAAAGAAAATAGAGATTGAGAGTATATACCTTTGTAGTTCCCAATTAGCTCCAATCTATGGCTCAATCTACTCAGGAACACTTTGTGGACCACCGCTAGAGTCTTCTCGACTATTCTGCGGCCTTAGAACGGGGCAGTAGGACTCCTTGGATGATGAATTTGAGAGGGATTTAAGAATTTGAAAGGTTGAAGTTCTTAGAACTAAAAAATATCCAGCAATTCAACTAATCTTCAACCCTTTAGACTCAATAAAGCTTCTACATATATAGATCACTTCATGCAGAGATTACCCTTGGATTGACAGCAAAACCACTCAAGAAATGGTGGGATCCTGGGCATTTTTTAAGACAAACACCTCATGTTGGATAAATCCACTTTCATAGTGGATTTATCCAATTTTAGTATTTTATCTAATTTTAATTCAAATTAATTAAAATAAATTTAAAATAAATAAAAATAATTAATTAATTAAAACTTTTTAATTGATTAAGTATATTAATTTAATATCAAATATATTAAATTAATATTTTATTCATGTCAATCTCGATTTTCTAAAAAATAATTTTTTGAATATGAGTCCCTATTCATATATATAACATTTAAATCTTATTTAAATATTATTTTCAACTCTCCTTGATAGTCCCTAAATCGAATTTGAATATTTCAAATTCATTCATCATACTATTCTAAGGTATTGTCCAACATAAACTAGCTGAGGGACCTAATGGACCTACAGATCATGAGCTCCAACGATACGAGATTAACTAGTCAAACTCTTTAACCTAGTTAACAAACATTAGTTAACTAACAGGTCACTCCACTAAAGCCCATAGTTGCACCCTTCTCATTGTAGATATATTTTTGTCTACTTGATATAACCATAATTAGTAAGACGATCCTTCACATGTTGTTCGTAGTTGCAGCTGGGTCAAAATTACTCTTTTATCCCTTCAACTACATCTTGTTCCTTAAGTCCCATTGATCCTCTAATGAACAATTGGTTTGTGATCCTATCACTAAACTGAGTCCCTCTTGGGCCAATGAGAGGGTGAGACCCCTTATTCAAGACTCAGAGTCAGTACTTAAGGGAACTGTTGGGTTTGATGTCCTAAAATTTGTAGGTAGTAAATATGTTATTTTGACCGTCATTAATAAATTGTTATTAATTATTATTCAATACACTACACAAAAGTTGGCCTATTTCGACCATGTTTTATTGAAGGTTATAAAAAACCTTTGAAAAATGTTACATTAATCGAGGAGATTTAAAAACCTTTGAAAAATATTTACTCTTTATCAAAGGTTATTGAAAACTCTTTTAAAAATATATTATATTTATCAAAGGATATTAAAAACCTTTGAAAATTATCTACTATTTATCAAAGCTTATTGAAAACCTTTGAAAAAGATATTATATATATCAAAGAACATTAAAAATCTTTGAAAAATATATTATTCAATAAGTGTTATTGATTGTATTTCTATTATCTTGTATTAATAACTCTAAAATCCAATAAACTAACATCTTTAGGTTGTCGTATGAGTCTTGAACATATGAGAATCAATGTTCAAAATACAATCTAAAATGTCTATAGTATAGGGATAAGGTTGGGTACCTTATCCTGGTGACACTATGGATAGGACCCACTTTGTACTTGATACAAACGCAATGATCCAACGCGTTCCTGTAGGAGACATGTGAGTGAGGGTATCCTATGCAATGAGTTTGCATAAGACTGCACCATGTAATAGTAACCACTATATGTAACTTCGTTAACTAGTTAGGTTTCTATTTCAATAGGATGACCTAGGCAACTTAGTCTTAATCCTAAGTATTATGAACTCCTATTCACGAGGGATTGTCTTTTGATTTGTATGGGTGAGAGTGGCCGGTTTGCCGACTCAATACGCCTACCATTTTGGGGACAAGACCGAGTTGGAAGCTGGGAACATAATTATACAAGATGGATTTTTCTCCTTCCCGGCTTTAGGATAAGTAGATGAGTGTTCCCTTAAGTGGTATCTCCGGGACTTGAACAAAGGGTCCTACCCTCTCATTGACCTGAGAAGGGTCTCTGTTTAATGGTTGGACCATAAACAGGTTGTTCATTAGAGGAGCATGGGTACTTAAGGTTTAGAAGTAACCTAGTGGTAAAATGGTAATTTGACCCAACCGGTGTTACGAACACTTGTGAAGAACCAATTTGCTGTTATTGGTCTATATCCGTGGACACAGAAATATATCTGTTGTGAGATGAGTGCAGCTGTAGGTCTTTAGTGGAGTGTACCCACAGTTAACCAACATTGGTTAATGTGACTAATGAGTTTAGCCAATTAATCTCATATCGTTGGAGCTTCTGAACTGTAGGTCCATTAGGTCCCTTTTCTAGCTCGTAAAGACTATTGAGGTAATTAAGTTTTGAATGAAATTTGAAATGTTCAAATTATCTAAGGGAAATAGTATAATGTATAATAATACATTATAATATAAAGTTTATTTTATAAATCAAACTTTAAAAATTTAATTTTGGATATGATTCAAAATTAATTCATGAGAGAATTAAATATTTAAAATAGTTCAAATATTATTTTAATATGAATTAGATTTATATTAAAACTATAGGTTAAAATTAATGCGCAATAAATGCACATTAAAACTATAGGTTACGTGAGAGAAATTTATTTAAATATGATTTAAATGAATATCTTAATGAAATTAGATTTAATTAAATATTAATTTTATTAATTAGTTATTTTAATTAATTAATTTATATTTAATTAAATTAACCTAATTGGTTATGGGGAAAGGAGTTGCCTGAAACGTGGGATTGATTCCACGTTCTCCCTTTCCTTCACTATATTCCTTTCTAGATACCTTTCAAAAAGGGATTTAGAGAAGAAAATTTGAGGTTGGTTGTTGTTTAATTTTGTCCTAGAAAGGTTATGTGCTCTCTCCTTTTTCTCTACCCAAAAATTTGTTCCCAAAAATTTCAAGGAAGGTTTGGGTGGTGTTCAAGTTTATAGAAAGGTAATTATTTTTTCTTTCTATATTTTATGCTTAATCTACATAATACAATAGGTTTTATTTTATATTTTTGCACTGCATAATTTCTCAATTTCTAAATTATAAATTGAAATTGGTCCTCTGTATTTTTCCACTACGCTAGGGTTTTTATCCCTAGAGGAACAACCTATCTACTAACCCTAAGTTGGTAGGAGTGAATTTCGTCTCGCAGGACTACGTCCCCAACTATTTACTCGGTCTTACCCCTAAAATTGAAGGCTTGTTGAGTTGGCAAACTCGGGGCACTCTCACCTATGCAGATCTAAGGATAATCCCGAATAAACAGGAGTTCGTAGTTAGCTCAGGATTGAGATTGAGTTACCTAGGTCATCTAGTTGAAATAGTTAGTGTTAATAGTAAACGACAAAGTAATAGTGACTATTTCATGATTCAGTCTTATGCAAACTCATTGCATAGCAGCTCCCACTCTCATGTCTTTACATGAACAATTCAAGATCACGTCGTTTGTATCAAATACAAAGTAGGTCGCATTCAGTAGTGTCCCCAAGACAAAGTACCTAGCCTAATCCTTATACTATAGACTGTTTTGGTTATTTACTCGAACTTGATCAACTTTTATATCTCCACACATAGTTCAAGTATTCATACTATAGCCATGGGTTCTTAGTTTATTAGATTTAGAGTTATATTAACAACAATTCACATATTCAATAACACGTTTACTGAATAACCTCGATAACGACTTTATTGATAATATAAAATCGTTCATTGTTTACAAACTACGAGTTTTGGAACATAAAACCCAACAGGGTATGCGCAACAGCACCTTAGCGTTGGTTATGCGTTGCGGCTGTGCGTAGTAGCGTCGTGGGGCCAAGCCATTTTTATAAGTTCATTTTGCCCAATTTTAGGTTATTTCACCCTCGATTTGAGCACCCCTTCACCACCATTTTCTCTATATTTTTCATCCCAACATTTATTTTTTTGTATTTTTAAACATTAGGAATCATCTTAGCACATTATGAGTGGATAAGGTAAATTTTCTAGCTTAGGGTAGAATTGAAACCATCATTTTATTTGGTTGTGAGACTTGGATTTTACTTCATTAATGTATGTTGCTAATATTTTACTAATCTTGAATGAAGTATTACTGTTTATGCTTTGAATTTATGAGTTTTTGGCCATCTCTCCTTGGTTCATTTAGTGCTTATGCATAATTTTCGTATTTCGTTATCATAAGGGCAAAAGGGGTTAAATCATGCTGAGGTACGTATTTTAGGTTGTTTAGAACAATCCTTACACAACATATTGCATGATTAACCGATTTTGAGAATGAATCGACAGTAACTTAGGCTATCTAGGTTATTCATCAACTTAGCTTGATTACCTTTCTTAATGCGGGTGTGTTAATTAATATGGACATTATCGAACCCAACTAATTGAGCATATAGGTTATTTAATAAATTAACCAACACACATTAGGGCATGTATCTTGGGTCTTCTTGAGTACATGGGCTAAGAATTAAATTGGCAAACATTGCAATTTTCTAGAAGTTCTATGATCAACAAAATGAATGGGTGGATTCTGAGTCCCTAGGCTAGATCTTTTAATCAAATTAAGTTCATTTCAATTTCTGCTTTACTTTTATGAACTCTAAATTCAAGTCTTAACATTCCTTGCAAACACAACATGTAAACTCTTGTGACAACCCCTAAATCCAAGAAAAAGCTAAAATCGTGCTAAGTTCTCTAAGGAGATGACCCGGTCTTGTCGCTTATACTATGTTGTGTTTTGTATGGTTATACTAAATGTATGCTCATATGTGCTCGAATGATTATACACAAATGTCAAGTTTTTCTTAATACTAGCCCAAGTATAAACTAATACCAAGATTTCTTGGTGAGGACCTAGGTCGAACGCAGGGATTTGAGGCTGAAAAGATGAATGAAATGTCTAACTTGTAGAAGTGTTAAAATAGAATGACGTGTTGGTGTTAAATGCGTGAATAGTAAAATAACATGAAATGTGCAACAAATAAGCTGGGAATCAGTGAGATAGGTTTGCAAACAAAGAAGTTTTGGTTTTTCAAATGGAAAAAAGAGGGTCGGAGAAAACCCTTCTGTTGGGTTTGATGCCCTAAAACTCGTAGATAGTAAATGTTGTATTTTGACCGTCATTAATAAATGATTATTCATTATTATTCAATAAATGTTATTGATTATTTTATCTTGTTTTAATAACCCTAAAATCCAATAAACTAACATCCTAGGTTGTTTTATGAGTCTTGAACAATATGTAGAGACATATAGAGATCAATGTTCAAGTTACAACCTAAAGGGTCTATAGTATAAAGATAGGGTTGGGTACCTTATCCTGGTAACACTATGGATACGGCCCACTTTGTATTTGATACAAACGCAATGATCCAACGCGTTCATGTAGGAGACATGCGAGTGGGGGTATCCTATGCAATGAGTTTGCATAAGACTGGACCACGAAATAGTAATCACTAGATGTAACTCCGTTGACTGGTTAGGTTTCTATTTCAATAGGTTGACCTAGGCAACTTAGTCTTAATCTTGAGTATATTGTGAACTCCTGATCACGAGGGATTGTCCTTTGATTTGTATGGGTGAGAGTGGCCCGTTTGTCGACTCGATATGCCTACCATTTTGGGGACAAGACTGAGTGAGGAGCTGGGAACATAATTATACAAGATGGATTTCACTCCTTCTCGACTGTAGGGTAAGTAGATAAGTGTTCCCTTAAGTGGTGTCTCCGGGACTTGAACATAGGGCCCTACCCTCTCACTGGCCCGAGAGGGGTTTCTGTTTGATGGTTGGACCATAAACAGGTTGTTCATTAGAGGAGCACTGGTACTTAAGGATTTAGAAGTAACCCAGGGGTATAACGGTAATTTGACCCAGCTGGTGTTACGAACACTTGTGAAGGACTAACTTGCTGTCATTGGTCTATATCCGTGGACACAGAAATATATCTACAGTGAGAAGAGTGCAACTGTGGGTCTTTAGTGGAGTGTACCCACAGTTAACGAATATTGATTAATGTGGTTAATGAGTTTAGCTCGTTAATTTCATATCGTTGGAGCTTCTGATCTGTAGGTCCATTAGGTCCCCTTCCTAGCTCGTAAAGAATATTGAGGTTATTATTGGTTGAAATTTGAATAGTTCAAATTTTCTAAGGGAAAAGTATAATGTATAATGATACATTATAAACTTTATAGTATAAATATAATTGTGGATATGATTCAAAGTTAATTTGTAAGAGAATTAAATATTTGAAATTGTTCAAATATTATTTTATTAAAACTATAGGTTAAAATTAATGCGCATTAGATGTACATTAAAACTATAGGTTATGAGAGAAATGTATTTGAATTTGATTCAAATGCAAGTTAAAATTAAATATTTGATATTTAATTTGGTAATTAATTAATTGGAGAATTAATTAGTTATTTAATTTAATCTAATTTAATTAAATTTGATTTAATTAAATTAATTGAATTAAAACTATAGGTTATGTGAGAGATGTTCATTTAAATATGATTTAAATGAATTGATTAATTAAATTAGATTTAATTAATTATTAATTTAATTAATTATTGATTTAGTTAATTAATTTAATTTTAATTAATTAAGTTTGTTGTAACTCCCACGTAGGGGAGTTACTTAAGACGTGGGATAACACCCACGTTTCCCATTTTTCTCTCGCTTCTTTATATAGTGCAAAAACAGAATTTTGTTTGGGGTGAACCATTCTCTCAACAAAAAAAAAAAAACAAAATTCTCAGCGTTCTCTAAAAAAAAAAATATCCAGAAGAGTTCTGTATTTTTTTTCCTGTGCCAAAAAGGTTCCACAAACCTTCCCTCAAGATTCAGAGAATAGGAAGGTCTCCAAGTGGTGGTGACACAACACGTAAGAGTTTTTATTCTCTAATTTTTTGCTTAACCTAGATTAATTTAATTTTTTTTTGCCAATGTAAAAGTATTTCAAAATTATTAAAATTAATTTTGAGATACGGTTCTGATACGTTTCCGCTGCGTTTTGGGTTTTAATCCTAGCACCTTCATCAACCAGTTGAGTTCTTGCTTAGTTTCATGGTTCGTGCTCCTAAACTCGTGTATTTCTTACCTCTTGGCAAATGAGTCACATAAATCATATGTCTATGATGCATGCTTGTTTAGTTAAGTCTAAGATGTTTCCTATGTCTAGGATTCGTTCTTAGTTACAAAGATAAGATCCATAGTTACTTGCTCTTTCAAGTAGTTAACTATTTCTACTTAAATCAAGTTGTCAAGTGGATTTAAGCAATGAAGAGTAAAATACATCAATGTAAACGAACTAGAAACTAAGCTTAAGCTCTTAAAGTTGATGAAAGTTTTTCTCCAACCCTTCAAGTGATTTAGTTACTCGTGCTTGTTTGTGAAGTGAATATAAAGATGGAAGACAAGAAGTGATTCATGATATAAGAAATATATATATTAATGGAAGTGATGATTTAGTTCATACACAGTACAAGCAACCAAATATACTCAAAAGATACAAAAGATAGAATGACAAGATAAAGAGATGAAGTTAGTGGCAAGAGATGGTGGCTCAGTTCTCTGCTTGCGTTGAGAAGGAGAAATGATGGCGGCTTCACTCTCTTTCGAGGTTGAGGCTCAACAAGTCTCCGATGAGGTGGAGAGTGTGCACTCGACTGTCGTCGAGAGGGGAGAGGTGGAGGATTGTTGCCTGATTTCTGAACTATTACTTGACACGAAAAATATCTCTAATTCTCTAACTCTCTAATCTCTAATTTTCTAACTAGCTAACCTCTCGATCTATTGATTCAGCTGGCTTTTATAGCCTCAAAATTGTACTTTATGTGATGTCAGCAGATAAGGTTTTGACGCAGAGGATCAGGCTGCGTTTGTCAATCGTCATCTCTGACCGGGTAGGTTGTCACTGTTTAGCAGATCAAAGGGCCGAAAATTCTCTTTGTCTCTAGCTGTCAAGATCAGGTTATCCGAGATTCAAGGATTTGTCTTTTAGTGCAATGCATCCGATGTATGCGTTTTTCGTTTGTTTTCGACGCATGCGTTGAACCTTGTTTTTCTGCAAAAATGGGGCGTTCAAAGAGTTAAATCACAAATTATTCTTTCTTCAACCTATTTACAAACTTGCACGCACATGGAGAATTTATCATAATATTAAGCATTAGATGATGCATTTTTCAACATTCTTTCGCAATAATTCTAAGAAAAGATAAGCAATAACTTGTATTTCTATAAGTTATCACACCCCAAATTTAGAATAATGCTTGTCCTTAAGCATGTCCTTTACTAAAGAAATTCAACGCCAAGTTCACTTTTCTAGCGCTAACTAGCCTCTCAGTATTCTCTTTACTTTTATAACTACACTTACGCTACATCTACTTTCGACATCTGCACTTTTCTAGAAGTAATTCCTAAGTTTGGATGCGGCAAACTTTTTCGAAAAAAATCTCTTTCTCATTTCATACATTCCTTTTCTCTTACTCTTCAGCAATGCTTTTGATTCAAAAACTCTTTTTGTTTTTTTTTTTCATGCGTTGATTCAGGTTACCTGCCTTTGTTTTGGCTTGCCAGCACGGGTGTCATACACAACATCCAACTACAAGCAAGTGCCCTTCATAACTTAGACTCTTATCTTGACTATGATTTGCAAGACCTTGAAATCTTCTTATAATTATTAGATGTGTTGATTCAGGTTATCTGCCTTCATTTTGGCTTACCAGCATGAGTGTCATGCACAACATCCAACTACGAGCAAGTGCCATTCACAACTTAACTCTTATCTTAACTTACAAGACATTGGAGTTACTGTTATTACAAAAAAAAATTTCATGTAAGTTTCAATGGCTCAAACCTTTTTCCCACCCACAAATTTTGATAGTCGCAAGGTCCTCATTGCGTTAAAAGGGTGAAAATAGAACTGCTTAAAATTTTGAAAGAAAAGTTTGGGCCAAGGCTTGCATGAATGGAAACTTGGGATGTATTTCTAGCCTAAAAGATCTAAGGCACTAAGTAACGTGACGTTAAGGAATTATAAAGGGGCAGTGTAGAGTTCTTATCATAGGGCCCTATATTCAACGCACAGAAGCATAAAACAAAACAATGAATTGCAAAAGGAAAAGAAATAATAAAGATAAACAGAAAAGCATAAGGAACTATGATCAATCAACGCAAAATTTATTGATATATTCACTGTGTACAAGATTGATAGGTGTTAAAGAAAAAAATGAAGTCTATACATAATAAAATACAAGTAACACTCCTAAATTTACTCCGGCTGTTCCGAGTAATTGTCTCTGCGTTCAGGAACAAGACTCTGTTCATGAAAAAATATGAACGGCTGGCGGAGATGCTCTAGAATTTCTGGGGTGGGAAGATCGGGGCGATGAGCGAATAGTTGTTGCATATAAGTTAAGGCAGATTGCAATTATTCGTCATGCATGTCTGAAAGTGAACGCATGGGTCTGCATTCCTCGCTCCTTCTGTTGGCGTAGTTCCCTCAAAACTAGAAGAAGGATTGCATTGCGCATGTATTGCTGCAAGCCATCCCACTCTACTACGATTTTGTGAGGAGGCAACTGCTGAGGTCAAGGCGCTGGTGGGAAAAGTGGGGGAGGAGGCGTTCGTGTCTCCTCAGTCGCAGGGGACAAAGCACGCGAGGTACCAGCGCCTTTGCCACCTTTGAGTGACTCATAGACTTTTGGCCTTGGAGCAGGAGGAGGTGGGGGAGACTTTGGTCTAGGAGGCGGTGGAGATTTTGGTCGAGGAGGAGATGGCGAAGGCGTTGGATATTGGGGAGAAGGAGAAGGAGTTAGAGCTTTTGGAGATGGATAGGGGTGAAGAATTGGTGAAGGCGAGAGTGGAAAATCTTCAGGGGACTGCGACGAAGGGAGAGGGTCAAGGCGTTCATCGCTGGCCTCAGGGCTGGCCATAGGCTCCTCTCCACACACTGCAGTGACCTCCACTCAGTGCTTCTTGGGCTTGGGCGGCAGCGGTTGACGGGCGACTTTAGCTTGCTGGGGGATGGGGTGAGTTCTTCAGCAAATGCCACAACGTCTTGTCGTCGAGCACCCCATTGATGTCGACAAACTCTTCATCCTCAAAAGGAAGAGCTGGATTGGCCAATGCAACATTTACACATAGCGAGACAATCATCCATGGAAATAACAATTGTCTGCGTGGTTTGCTAAAGACGTTGCGGACTTGGGTTGCGATGATGCGACCGACATCGAGGGGGATAGGCTACATCATACAATAGGCAGCCATTACCCGATCCCTAGAGAAAAATGCATCGTGAGTTGTGGAGATCAACCTCTTCTTCACAAAGTAGACCCACAGGTTGGCCTCAGGGGTGAGGCACTTTGATGGCAGCGTGTTGATGGTCGTGGGTGACGTCTCCTATTTTGACCCTAGCTTGGCCATCGCCCGGATGACATCTTCATCAACTCGCTGGGAGTATGGGCGATGATGCAGTTGCCTTCAGCATCCGGGCTGTCCCTTAGGTAGAATAGTGCATTGATCTCCCGTGCATCGAAAGGGACTTCGCAGCCATGAACCACCGCCATATCCTCGTCTTCGTGCACTTTACCATGGTAAAATGCAAAATAGATATCAGATAGAAATCAAATATCAATTATATAGCTATATTTGATTCTCTATGCTTAAAAAATTCATCCGCACTTCTAATTTTCAATTTAATTCCCACATCTTGTATAACATACCTAACTAGCATTTTGCAAGTCACAACAAATTTTTGTAGGTTATCCTTAACGATCAATGGTATTAAGCTTGACACCATAGACTGGTGAATGAAATTAATTAATAACCATCCTCTCAAAAGAATGTTCAAGTAAAATATTGGAAAGAAACACATTCATACAGCAAGCTAGATATTCCTATGGGAGCCCAAAGGAGTCCTTTTCACACCAGACCTAACAATTACGACTCTCCAAAGTACTAACAATAATACATGAATTTCCATCTTACCCACGTTGCAACTCCCCCCTTTCAATTTCTCAATATATATAGCTTCAAATAAAAAGTCCGTAAAATCAAACTACAATAAACAAAATAACCAAAGAACACAAATTATCTCGAATATAAACCAGCAATCTACACCCAGTTTGTCGCAAACTGACAAATTTTTAATCAATACACATGATTATACACAAATAATTAACATCCCCATTCCGAAAATCGAACATTCATTCTTAAAAAAACTCTAGTAATAGAAAAATCGGAGAAGATCTACGAAATCGAAATTAGTTAAACTATAAGCGCAATCGTGAATGAGAGAAGGTGGGGACAAAATGCAAGCAAAAAATTGAATACAAATCGTGACTTCAAGAAGAGAAATTATCAAGAAAGGAGATTTTGAAACCGTGTGTTCAATTAATAAAATCAAAACAAGATTTCGAAAAAAAATCTGCACAATCGTGTGCATCAAAAGAAATTCTGTATTTCAAAATCTTGGAGAAATCGTGAATATTGGATAAGAATTTTAGGTTGTTGCATAAATGTGAAGAATATTGGGGAAGAAAACATGCGTAAAGGAAGCAAAATATCAAATTTACTAATTTTCTATTTCTTAAAAGATGACGGTAGTTTTGGAATATTATTTTCACATAAAAAATCAAATAATGTGATTTTTTAACCATCTATATTATTTTCAATATATTTTGATATATTTGTAATATTTTAAAAGTTGATGACATGGATGCTAATATATAATCAAAATTTGTACCCAATGCAATTCCCCTTTTTAAAACCCTTTTCTTTTTTAAACTTCTAAAAACTTCAAAAGAAAATTTTAAACATCTTTCTTTTCACATATTAAACCATTCTTCCTCTTTCTCTTCAAGATTTCTCTTTTCCTCCCTTTTTCTCTTTAACTTCAACCTCCTTCTTTCTATTTCTTTGCTCTCTCTTTGTTCTTCTCCTCCTTTGGTTTCTTTTTGCTTTTTTTTCTTTTTTTTTTTTTTTACAAAACTTCTCTTGTGTTTTTTTTACTTTGGAAACAAAACTCACCAACTTCACATTCAAGAAAAAAGAAGGCTACGAAACTCTCAAGACTACCAAGAAATAGAGCTCTCTGCCTTAAGGTAAGTTTCCTTTTCTTATTTTTTTTTATCTTTTCATATTTCACTTTCTTTTAAAAAAAAAACAACAAGAAAGAAAATATCATCAAAGAGGAAGAAGATGAACGCGAGAAATAATAATAATAATAATAAAAAATAGGAATGATAGATCCAATACGAATGCATATAGAATTAAATAAATATCACATGATAATAAAATAAAAAGAATAAAAAGGGAAGAAACAATAGCAATAAAAAAAAACTTCCTTATAATGTTTTATTTCTCTCTATTTTTTTCAGATATACAAAAGAGAAGAAGAAGGTTGAAGGTTGGACCTCATCGTTGTATGAGGTACGGATCCTTGGGAGAAAATCCCTACCAAAAAAACCTCCAACTAAGTTAGAGTTTTTGTGTTGTGGATCTTCGAATTTTTAGGAAGGGTTTGGTTGATTTTTTTTGTGTAAGAGCTCTCTAGGGTTTGTTCTCTATTTGTTGGCTTTTTTTGTGTGGTTGTTGTAAGGTTATTTTGTGTATTCTCACCTTGCTCTCCCTTGTTCTAGGGTTTTTTTATTTTTTTTTTATTTTTTGTATTCTCCCCCCAATTCAAAGATTAAACCTCAAATTTATAGTCACAAAAACGTCTTTAATTTAGAAAAAAAATAAAATTGATTATGAGAATATTCTTTCAAACATTTTAATAAAAAAAAATTAAATGAAAGATTCTTTCTAAAATATTTTCCCTCCTTCTATATATATATTTCCTTAAAAAGAAACCCTTTTTTATTTTTTATTACTAATATATTTATTATTTTTTAAGATTAATTATTTAATTACTTACTTAATATTGTTTAAAACCTAGTTTTGGTATGTTGGGGGATATCATTATTGCCGAACCCAATGCCTACATCGCATTTGCGGGTAAAAGAGTAATTGAACAAACATTGAATATGACAGTCCCTGAGGGAAAATCAAATAAATAGAGAAAAGCACACAATGAGAAAAAAAAAATAAATAAAAAATAGGACAAAAATAGGTGGCTACACTATAGTTTAATTTTGAATCTAATTCAAAATTAACTTTATAATATAATGTATCTATATACACTATATTAATTATCTACTATACAATTAACATTTAATTCTCATACAATATCAATCTTATTCATATTAATTTAATATTTTAATCATATTAAAAAATTATTGCACTCAAATTATAAAGTTTTATTTTGAATCTTATTCAAAATTGTCTTGATATTATAATTTATCTATATACATTATATTAATTATATCTAATACAGTTAATGCACTTTCCCTTATTTAATTTGAACTATTCAAATGTTCCAAAGCTAATTAATCCTTGTTTTACCTTTAGTGAGCTAGTAGAAGGACTGATCGACCAAATGTGTATGAGTGATAAAAATGAGAATAAATAAAGTCTAAGTGCAAGCATACACTGTCGATGAAGTAATAAATCTTGGAGTATTCCAAGGGTCGAATCCCACAAGACTATTTATGCAATTCAATTTTTCTAAGAAAGAGTTTTTCAATGCGAACCAAGGAGTAACCAGTAAATAAATGATTTTGAGGTTGAATGTTGATAAAAGCAGTAAACAAAAGTGTTGAACAAGGATGGAGTAATAAATGTTGATAAAAGCAGTAAATAAAAGGGGTAACCAGTAAACAAAAGATTTTGAGGTTGAATGCTCACGACCAATGATAAAATAATGAACTTTATTGAATAAAAAATCATAGCTACAAGATGATGTTCAACGGGTAAAAAAAAAGAGAAAATTACAAGAAATAAATGAATATAAATGCTGGAAAATATAACTCAATGGGTCTTGGGACAAGTCCTCAATTCTTTAGTCTTTCCCCAGATTGATTCTCCTTTTTCAAGGAAGAATCGTTCCTCACCATTTTCTTTCAAGGGATGAGATGACCATAAATAATACTAATTTTAATTTATAATTAGATGAATTATTTATGGTCTTACATTTAATTAAATATGAGGTTCAATTCACATTAACAAAAATTCTAAAACAAACACATAATTAATTTTTGGGATTCATTTTCGGGCACATATTCTGCAAATTCAATTTTTTGAGATTGGCATCTTAAACATTCAATATCAATACCCATGAAAACAAAAACTCATGATATATAATCATAAGTCAAAATACTATTTTAGTTGTCTACTTTGTGCGATCTCATTCCACTTTAAGTCCATATACTTTTGTTTGCACAAATTTAATCCATTTATCAACAATAAACAAATAATAATGAATATTTATTAATGTTCATTAAAACTATATGAACAAAAATGAGACATTTTAAAAATACTGAGACCAAATTAAAATGAATCCCAAAGTACATAAATAAAAGTACGTTACTTTAACCAGCATAATATTAACAATAAAATTTGTGACTTGTTTTGAAGATAATGTTTAATGTCTTAATGTTGGTTAATTTTTTTTCTTGAGTTATACTAAAAAGCACACTTATATTCTATAAAGTGTATTCTACTATGTAATAGTGTTTTGATATACAAAAGCATTATACATTGAAATGGGAGGCTTAATCCTCTATTCCTATAGCTATTACTAAAAAAAATGTATTTTAATATGCAATAAACATACGTAATGAAATACATAATATGAAAGCATGATGAAAAGGGGTTGGAACGGTCATGCGGCCACGGGCAACACGCCTTGGACAAGCATGACCTAACATCCTCCCCCACTTAAATGGTTGACGTCCTTGTCAACCGACGCTGTTCAAACTCAACAATCTTGGCAGCAGCCTGCGTCAGGTCTTCAACACGTTCCCAACTGATCTCAACATCTGGGAGTCCCTTCCACTTCATGAGGAACTCCTGGACATCTCTTCTGGGTCTACCCACTCGACGAGTTCCTTCAGCCAAAACTTCTTCCACTTCTTTGTCTCTAGGGTTAGACATTGTGACTAGAGGTCTAGACGACTTGGTGCGAGTCTCATCGTCTGGATCAGGGTGATGGGGCTTCAAGTTGCTTACGTGGATGACTTGATGAATCTTCATCCACAGCGGCAATTGAACCTGGTATGATGCCTTCCCTACCTTCTGGATTATTTCCATAGGGCCCTCATATTTTCGTACGAGGCGTTCATCTCTTTTACTCGAAAATCGGAGTTGTTCTGGCCTCACCTTGATCAGCACATTATCTCCAGCTTGGATTCTAGTGGTCGACGTTTTTTATCGGCCCACTTTTTCATTCGCTTAGACGCTTTCTCTAAGTAGGCTCGAACCATTTCGGCGGTTTAGTTCCATTCCTTCGTGAAGTTGAAAGCTTGGGGGCTTTTCCCTGCATAAGGATGATCTACAACGTGAGGCATAAGTGGATGTCTCCCACTTACTATCTCAAAGGGAGTCTTTCTAGTAGATGAGCTCTTCTGACAATTAAAACTGAATTGTGCCACATCAAGCATTGCGACCCAATTCTTCTGTCTTGCATCTATAAAATGACACAAGTACTCTTCGAGCATACCGTTGAATCATTTCGTCTGACCATCAGTCTGAAGCTGATAGCTCGTTGAAATATTTAAATTGGAACTTAACATTCTGAACAATTCCATCTAGAAGGTTCCTGTGAATCGGCCACCTCTATCGCTCACGATACTCGCTGGGACTCCCCAGAGCTTGACAACATTCTTGAAGAATAGGTGTGCTGTCATTTCGGCTGAGCACATTTTCGAGGTTGGAATAAACGTGGCGTATTTTGAGAATCTGTCAACAACCACGAGAATTGCCTTAAACTCGCCGACTTTGGGTAAGTGGGTAATGAAATCAAGGGAGACACTCTCCCGCGGCCTTACGGGAACCGGCAGGGGTTCTAGCAGTCCTGCGATCTTCGCTCGTTCGACTTTGTCTTGTTGGCAGGTAAGACATGTCTTAGTAAACTGCATAGCGTTGTCGCGGAGGTTTGGCCAGTAGTAACCTTGCTTTAAAAGGGCATAGGTTCTCTGCCAACCTACGTGACCTGCCCATAGGGTATTGTGGCATTCTTCTAACAGCAACTTCCTCAAATTCCCTGCTCGGGGCACATACAAGCGATTATCCTTGGTGAACAAGAGGTCTTCTTCGACCCAAAACTATCGTGTCTTTCCGTCTTTGGTTAGTTGGAATATGGCCTGGGCAGCTAGATCATTCTGTAAATGATCTCTGATGGACTCACGAACTGAGCCCTCTAGTTTACTGGCCTTCAAGTGAGCTAACATGCACAGGGTCGCATGTTCGCTCTTCCGGCTAAGGGCGTCGGCAGCTTGATTAGCTCGACCTGGTTTATGCTCGAACTGAAAGTCAAATTCGAAAAGGCATTCTTGCCATCGAGCTTGTTTCGATGACAACCTTGGCTGATCGAAGAAGTGGCAAATCGAACTGTTGTCAGTCTTGACAACGAATGTTGCACCTAGTAGGTACTGTCTTCAGGCCCTTAGACAATGGACCATGACTAACATCTCTTTTTCGGAGGCAACATACCTCCTTTCGGCCGCATTCAACTTTCGACTCTCGTATGCAATGGGGTGGCCATCTTGAAGGAGGACGCCCCCTAGTGCAAAGTCTGATGCATCGGTTTCCACCTTGAAAGGTTTCGTCACGTCGGCTATTCCGAGGAGCGGGCCTTCTATCATGGCTTTCTTTAGATCATTGAAACGTCCTCACACTTTGGAGTCCAGCTCCATTTCACATCCTTCTTCAACAATTCAGTCAGAGGCCTTATTCGCCTCGAGAATCCTTCCACGAATCGTCGGTAGTAGTTTGCTAATTCGAGAAAGGACCGTAGTTCCGTTACGGACGTTAAGGTCTTCCAATCTCTGATGGCTGATACCTTACCCTCTTCCATGCCAATTCGACCACATTCAATCATGTGCCCAAGGAAGTTAATACGTTGTTGGGCGAAGGAGCATTTCTCCCTCTTTACATACAGTTGGCTCCGCCTCAACTTTTCAAAAACCAACTGTAGGTGGGCTTGATGCTCTTCCATGGTCTGGCTATAAACCACTATGTCGTCCAGATAGACCACAACAAATTTGTCCAGATATTCATGGAACACCTGATTCATCGAAAGCTCCGTATCTTGTAATGCATGTTGTTTTCGGTTCATCCCCCTCTGCTATTCGGACTTGGTAGTAACCCGACCTGAGATCGAGTTTTGAAAAGTACTTGGCCCCATGGAGGCAGTCGAATAGGCCAGTAATGATGGGCAATGGGTATTTGTTCCGGATTATGAGTTTATTCAATGCCCGGTAGTCGATGCACAGGAGAAGACTTCCATCTTTCTTTTTCTAAAACAGCACAGGAGCCCCATAAGGCACCTTGGCAGGTCTGATAAACCCGACACTTAACAGTTCGTCTAATTGTTTTCGAAGCTCCGCTAATTCTGGTGGAGCCATGCGGTATGCATTTTTCGCAGGGGGCCTTGCCCCAGGCAGCAACTCGATCTCGTGGTCTATCTCTCGTCGTGGAGGTAGAGATTTGGGCAAGCTATTAGGCATGACATCGCCATATTCTTCTAATACACTCTGGATCTCATCTGGTATTGTCTCCTCGGGACTCTTGTTTTCTGTTATAGGGATGGCCATAAACGTGGGTTCATCTCGAGCTAGCCCTTTCTTCAACTAAAGGGTTGATATCATCCTCAACCCATTCGATTGTTTAATACTAGCTGGAACAACATTGGGGCTGGACCCCGTGATCACCAAACATTTCTCCAGAGGCATGGGAATCACCTTGTGTTCAAGAAGTAACTCCATCCCCAACACAACGACAAAGTTGTCCATTTTCACGATCGTAAAGTCAGCCTGTCCACTCCACGACCCCAACTTTATGGTTGTTCGCCTCGCGATTCCCATTATGGGTAGGGCTGCAGAATTGATGGCTTTCATCTTTCCTGTGTCCTTGTCCCAACATAGGTTAAGCCTTCGGGCTTCTGCTTCGATCATGAAGTTCTGGGTTGCGCCAGAATCGACCATCGTACTTTTGGCCAACTTTTGGTTTACCCATGCTTCGACGTACATGAGCCCCTTTTCTATGGAGCCTTTACCTCCTTCTGCTTTCTTCTGAAGTGCAGATAAGAATTTGAGGGATCCCATGCGGGGATTCTCTTCATCTTCTTATGTTGGTGTAACAGTCTCTACAGTCTCTCTTTCGCGGGCCGAATCCTCAGCCAACGAAGCTTGGAGGTCTTTGAGGGCCGCTTTGTTCGGGCATTCAGACAGCGAATGAGGTCCTTTACATAGAAACCAGGAGGGGGGGAGGGCTTCTCTATAATGGTTTTGGTAGTGACCTGGCGCGCACCATGAATACCCGCCCCTTTAATGGAAGGGCTTACGATCTGCCCATCCGATTCATTCCCCTCCCCCACTTCTATGGGAGTCGGATCTATTTGGTGTGTTTCCTCCACTAAAGGAGTGTTGGTTTCATTTTTGTTCTTGGGGCGCATTGTTGCTGAGGTCAAACAACTGTTCTGTAGCAGCATAGGCTTCTGAGAGACTTTGGTCTATTTGTTCGTATAACTTTGTCTTGGCCTACGTCTTTAACCCTTCAACAAAGCATAAAACTTTGTCTTTCTTCGACATATCTCAAATGTCTAACATTAGTCTGGCAAATTGCTTCACGTAATCCCTGATAGCTCCGGTGTGTTTTAACTCACGTAATTTATGTCTTGTCACTATTTCAAATTCTCGGGGAAGAACTAGAAACGTAAGTCATGTTTCAGTTTATCCCACGAGTCGATCGTACATCGAACCTCTTGGATGTCCATGTAACGAGACCTCCACCACAACTTGGTGTCATCTATAAGGTGCATTGTTGTCAAGGTGATTTTCAACTCTTCTATAGTCGTGTTTGTAGCTTTAAAATATTGCTCCATATCGAATATAAAATTCTCTAGAGCTTTTGCTTCTCGAGCCCCACTGAAGGGCTTCGGTTCGGGTACCTTCACTCTGTTGAGTGGACCCACAGCTCCAGCTAGTGTTTGGTTCCCATCGCTCTTATGGTGAGGTTTACTCTCGCATTAACATCTACGATTTCCGTCCTAATGGCGTCAAGGGCAGTTCTAAAATCTTCCGATAAGTCAGTCACCTGAATTATCGCCTTTTGGGAGTTGTCTAATTCTTCGACACACTCCTCCATATGGGCCACTGAGCCTGATGAGCTAGCTCCTCACTCGAAGCTACTAGGTCTGATAGCTTTTTCCTCTAGGGCCTCGACCTTTTGCATTAAATCTTTGACGGGCATCCCGTCCAGGCGGCCAGCTACCGCATTAATTATGTCAACTTTCTCTGCGATTTTTTGTACCCGCATTTCTATGAAACCAAGGTTATCAGGCATATCTTGTAGATAAAGCATCTGCTCCTCCATCTCCACCAATCTGTCCACTTGGGGCTTGTGAAGTTGTTTAGTCGCTGACATGGTTGCTGATTTCTCACTCAATGAGCCAAACTTGGCTCTGATACCAACTGTCACAATCGTAGTTTACTGAACGATTGTGCGGCACTTGTTCTCGCTCAGGAACAAGTAAGCTAATTCAAATTCGGGTCGCTTATGGAACACTGGGTGCCTCTCGCAACCTCCACCCCCGTTTCTAGAGAAAATGTTTTAGAAAACAGGTTTGAAGGAAAAGGTTTTCGCAAACGTTTTGTAAGAAAGTTTGAGAAAATAATTTTTCGTAAGGCTAGAAAGCAAATAAGGGACAACAACGGCTTAATAGCTTACAACTCCGGGTATGAAGGTATGATGAATATGTTGGGGTTGATGCCCTAAATCTCGTGATCTTGTATTTTGTAAACTTATATTGTATAAATTAAATTATTTATTTAATAAAATTATTATTATTTTATTTGAAATTTAGTTGCACTAGCCCAAAAAACCATAAACTAAGATCCTAGGTTATTAGTAGTAACTTAAACACGTATGTAGAGACATACAAGTGGATCATGTTTAAGTGATAACCTAAACGGTCTGTAGTAGATGGATAAGGCTGGGTACCTTATCCTGGTAACACTACGGATACAACCCACTTTGTGATTGTTACAACTGTTGTAAAGTGTCACAAACGTTTAGATCCTAAATGTTCATGTAGAGACATGTGAGTGGGGGTATCCTATATATGTGAGACATATATAAGACTGGACCGCGAAATGATTAGTCTCTCGTATTAACACCGTTACTTAATGAGACTTACATTTCACTAGGATGATCATAGGTGACTCGACCTTAATCCTGAGTCAGTTGTGAACTCCTGCTTGTGAGGGCAATCCTTTGATTTGTATGGGTGAGAGTGGCTAGGTTTGTCGACTCAATAAGCCTACCACTTTGAGGATTTGTCCAAGCAGGCAGCTGGGAACTCAACTGTACAAGAAGGAATTCATGTCTTATGAATTGCTCCCTTAAGAGCTGATGCTGGGTCTTGAACAATGAGGCGCCTCACGCTCTCACTGGCCAGAGAGGGGTTTAGCTCATAGTTGTACTATGACTAAATTGTTCATTAGAGAGATAAAGAGTTAGAGGTAACACAGGGGTAAAACGGTAATTTGACCTAGCTGTTGTTACGAGCAATTTGTGAAGGGTCAACTTGCTGTTGATTGATTATATTCGTGGACATAGAAATATATCTACAGTAAGAAGAGTGCAGTTGTCGATCTTTAGTGGAATGACCGACAGTTAATGAATGTTGATTAATTTAATTAAAGAGTTTAATTAATTAATCTCGTAGCATTGGAGCTTCAAACTGATAGGTTCATTAGGTCCATTTGCTATCTCATATAGGTTAAGATGACAGTCAGTTGTTTTGGTTTAATTTGAATTGTTCAAATTAAGTTAAGGGAATTAATTGTATGAGATACAATTAAATAATGTATATTGATACATTATAATATAAAGTAGATTTTTATATGAAATGTAAAAATTAAAACTTTATAATATACATCAGAGAAATATTTGAATAAGATTCAAATATTAAATATTATATGAATGAGATTCATATAAACCTATAGGTTAAAAATAATGTGAATGTGATTCATATTAAACTATAGGTTATGTGAGAGAAATTGGTTAATTAGTAACTAATTATTATTATATATTAAATGAGATTATATATATATAATTAAATTAAATTTATATTACTAATTTATTTAAATTAAATTAAAGAAAATATTAACTCCCATTTTGGAGTTATTATGAATATGGTGTGAAGTTTTCTTTTTCATAAATCCTCCCCACTAACTCTCTCCATAATTTCTCTCTAAATGAAAAGATAACTTTTTCTTCTTACTCCCTTTAAATAGACAAATGGAGACCACTCTCTAGGGATTTGATAACCTTGAGAATAGTAAGTGCTTTTTGGTGGTAGTGTCCTTATCTTTTTGTAGAAAGATTTTGTGAAGAAAATTGATCAAGGGTAAGCAACTTCTTCTTCTTTTTTCTTTTCCTTCTTAAAAAGAAAAAAGAAGAAGCTTTTTTAAAATTCATAATTGAGTAATTGAAATCACAATGCGATAAATCGCTTCCGTTGGGAATTCAATTCCTTCAGAATAGTCTTACCCCCATATAGTACATTATAAGCTTTTACAAGACTGTCACCATTTCACATGCAAAGTGGTGAGCCGTCACAAAAAAAAAAAAAAAAAAAAAGTAAAAGGAAAGCAATTAAACGTATCTAATGAAATACATAATATGAAAGCATGATGAAAAGGGGTTGGAACGGTCTGGCGGCCACAAGCAACACGCCTTGGACAAGCATGACCGTGACACTAAGCATGTTAGTATATTGGAAGATCTGAAATGTTTTTGAAAAAGGTAGTGAGTTTAGAATGGAAGTATGTTCGAGGATGAATTTATGAGAATCTTAGGTTTTTTGCTCTGATTAGGATAATTAATGATTTTTTTTGGATGCATGTGTGCCTTGAAATAGAAATAGGACAACATACTCCTAAGTTGAGTTTTTCTGAATTCCTCTTTGTATCCTTTGCCTATTTGAGCATGTAGGCCATGTTTGTTTCAGTCCATAATAGTGAGGCATGAGATTATTTGAACTAATCAGGTTGTCACCTCGAAAGGTCCTGAGACGAACTAGGAAATCCTATAAGTATTGTGCAGTTTAAGCTACTAGTTGAAAAAAAGGGGGAAGCAAAAGAAAGAAACAGTTTTTGAAGAAGATTAGTCCTCCTTCCTTTATATGCTAGCTTAGGAAGTGAGTAAGCTTAGACACTTCAATTGAGACACTACTCGTAGTTGGATGTCATTCATGAAACCCACGTGAGCAAGCCAAAACGAAGGTAGTGTGTCTTGAGAAGTTCTTCTTTTTTCTGAGAGGTATATATATATATATATATGAAGATTAATTAATTAATCAATCTAGTTAATCTTTTACTACACAAATGATAAAGGAAATTCTAATCAGTTTCACTTAACCATAGTAGAGGGAAAACTAAAAAGGTTCATCTAAACACATGATAAGCGAGTCAGGATTAAAATGAAAAGGCTTGCACACACACACCCAAGGGATTTCTATGGATGGGTATGACATTTGTTTAGTAGTCAATGAAATCAGAGTTAAGGGTATGTAATTTTTGAGATTACATGCTTTCAGTGTTTGAACTCTCTTTCCTCTTGCCTTGTTCCTTTTCTTTTCTCGGGACTAGCTAGCATAGTTTTAAGTTTGGAGTGGTAAAAAGTACATGAAAAGTACTTTAGTTGCTTCCAAATTTAGGGTTATTATTGCTAGTTGTTGTGATTTAATATGGTTTATTGAGTAAATTTCAGGAAACCAAACTATTGGCGCAATTCGAGCTTAAATGAGCAAAAGTTGGTGTAAAAGTCCCAATATGGAGATTAGGGGGCCACCCATGCAAGTAATTAGGGAGTTAAACAGCACAACAGTGTTTAGGGCAGTGCAAAAACACAAGATTTGGGTTTGCATTGGCGTCGCGGCACTACCTAGGAGCACCACGATGCTCGAAATTGGCACACAAAAAAATCATGTAGCATTGGCAGATATTTATTTAAAGAACGTTTGATGGATCTGAAAGGAGGTATTTTGGACGGGATTTTAAAGTAGGACAGAGAGGAGTTGTCTGAGAAAGTGTGCACTGCTAGAGATCAATCAAGGACTCGAAGACAAAAGTCAAAAACTAAAGATCGGGACACGGTGACGGTGAAGGGAGACTGAATTCTTGTTCTTTTCATCTCTTCATTCTCTCTTTTGTTGTCATGATTTGTTTTTGCTTGGAATATTTTATTCTTGAGATCACGAGTGGCTAGGCCTTTGAATTCTATGGTGTTGTTTAATTTATGAGATCTTTTTTTATTGATTCTTGACATTGGATGATTGTAATTTGATTGATTTTTAATCTATCTGCATGATTTCTTTTAACTGACTGACCATTAATCAATTGTTCTTGGACTGATTTTCTTGCTTGTAAAAGAGGAATCTTAGCTGGACTTGGTAGGTTAAATTATTATTTGATGATGCATGATAATGATCGAAGAATAATAAGGGTTGTAATTGAAGGGTCTTAGGGGTGCCTTAGTTTAAACAATAGGAAGGAATTCAAATTTGATAAATTAGGGTTAGAACGAATTAAACTTGGAAAAAATATTCCAAGTTTAGACTTCTAGACTCATTCAATCTACACAATAATTTGAAAGTTAACAACCTTTTCAAAACGCATAATGAAACAACATCCTATAATCTAAATCCCATTGAAATGTTGGATTTATTTTATTTCTTAATTTTATTTCAATACCAAGAATTTATTCACAGTTAGCCTAGATAAAATTAATAAGTTAGTAATAATAGCTAAGCAAACAAATTTTACACCAATCTCTGAGGACGATACCCTATTTGAGAATTTATTAGTTCATACCTACGCTTGTGTGGTGTCACTGGTGCATCCTTTCCCTTAGTGAAAAGCATATCATAATAAAGAATGAGTATAAAATATCGATAACACATTAAATGTGCTATCTTCCTTAGCTTAATTCGAGGTCGTTCCCTCATTTAATGTGTTTAATTGTTGGCTTTATAGGTCTTGAGTGTATAAGTGGTTGAGTGAGGTGTTTGGTGCAAATCACTACTAAAACGGTTCAGTTGGAGATCAATTGCATCAAAAGATGAAGGAATGGGCTTTGGGAACCAGCGCCGCGGTGCTGTGAGCAGCGCAAAAAGCATAATGGAGTTTCCCAAAAGTATCGCAGTGCTGCGAGCAGTGCGATTTCCAGTCGATGCTTATTGAAAAAGCGCCACGACGCTGCGAACTTTGACGCATAATCTCAGTGCACGCTCGGGTGCCAACACGAGGAGTACAACTTCGAGGGCACTAGCGCCTCGATGCCAGTGTATCTTTATAAATTTGTGGCCTCTTTCCAAATTAGGTTATCAATAACTACTTGACCGACTTGGAGACGACTTTCCTCTATCATTTTGGGCACTTTTCTGTAATCTTATTCATTTCTTCTATTAGGACTTCACTAATCATTATTCTATGATTTGAATGATGATTACAGGCTAAAGGTAGGTCTTCTAGCTTGTGTTTATTATTTTTCCCCTTTGTTTAATGTGAGACTTGTCCTACATTTCATATTATTCAAACTCTCTTGTCTTTGAGTTTTAATCTAACTATATTGATCTTGAATTTCCATTTCTTGTCGTGATTGACAACCAATGCTTGAATGTTGTTTTTTCATTCTTAGATTTATCCTTGATTAAGACTATGAATCATAGGAAGCAAAAAGGTTAGATTAACTTGCTTTGTGTGAAGGCGACCGCTAATAAGTAATGCTTTAATCAACCTTGAGTTAAAATTGTGTTGAATGAGTTAATTAGACGTTGGAAATTAATTCGTTCATCCTAGTAATTCCTTTAAAGCTCAATGCAATTAGTTGATGTGTTTAGAGCAGATTCGTCTTCCCATATTGGATAGTTAGATAATTGGGGCGATTGATTAATATTCTAATCATTTTGGCTAGGCTTAAGCAAGAACATTTGATCTAGAGTTCAATGATTGATTAAACTAATTGGGGAACTTCAATTCAACTCAAGCTAGATTTTTTTCTCATCGGTTTTGCAATACTCTCTCTTATTCACTTTCTCTCGCATGCCATTTAATTCCATGCAATTTTATTCGATTGCATTTACATTCAACGTATTCCCCAAACAAAACCGTCTCTGGTTACTATTCTATAAACTCTTTAATTAAAGAACCAGTGTGACTTTTTGTGGTTTGACTCGTAATATGCTATTCTACTAAGTTTGTGTAGGCATGAAAATATCATTTGATAAGGATCGTAAGGTTTACGATGCCCCTGTTGGTCTTTACCAAATACTCAGTAAGTAATTTCACTACGGGGTCAGATTATACATTATGTCCAATAAATGCAACATACTAGTGGGACATGCATACATCAAGTAATCCTAGATGGCCATCTAGTGAGCGACTTAACCCAACCTAATATGCATCTGGTCGCCCGACAGCTCACAAACATAGTAGGGCCCCCATCGGCATCCGGTAACATAGTAGAAAACCTGTCGATTTTCGGGAACATAGTAGAAAATACGTAGGCTTTCGGTAACATAATAGGATACCCATAGACTTTTGGTAACATAATAGGAAACCCGCCAACTTCCGATATCATAGTAGTGTTAGGAAAGTAAATCGTCACTTCTTAACTTATGATATAACATGCTTTCAGTATCTTTCACAACATAAGCCATAGTACATGCCTCAATATTCCACACATATTCATATCAGTCACATGCTAATATCATCATGCTCATAAAAAAATTCTATTCATGTCATGCTTCTCAATAATTATCCAGACAAAATGGATAAGATCATACTGTCTAAGTCACCTGACTCTAGGGCGATTCCAGTAGGAAGATTACTTACCTTGAATTTAAGCCCAAGTAACTAGCAAATCAAACTCCTCTTTATCTTTACCTAAAATTCGTGAATTCTCCCTAAACAAAAATTGAAATTAACCTAAATACTTTGGGCTTAAATCAACAGAAAACTTATCCTAATATTCTCCAAAACATACCCAATTAGTGGCTTCCTCTAAAATTGCTTCCAAGCTTAGCACGAGGATAAAAATGTACATATAACCCACAATTAAGAAGGCCCAATAAAACGCGGGCTTAACTTCTCCTTCCTTCCAAACCTCATATCTAAAGGAATCGAATTCTTCAGCGGAAGCGCGTGAGCATGTGTGCTTTTGAAATTTGTTTTGGAAATCATAAAAAAACAGAGAAACATACAAGACATATGACAAACATATACTACTCATTAAGCATGCTATTCTATGAAAAATTTCAAGGATAAGAGGTTTACCTTTGAAGACAACTCTTCAATCTTCTCCAATTCTTCACTGAGATTCACAAACTCTTCGATCTTCTTGAATCTCTAACTTGTGGAAGTGTTAAAATAGAATGAAGTGTTGGTGATAAATGCGTGAAAAATAAAATAATGTGAAGTGGGCAACACAGAAGCTGGGAATCAGTGAGATAGTTTTACAAACAAGGAGATTTTGATTTTTCAAATGGAGAAAAGAGGGTTGGAGAAAACCCTTAATCAACTGGTTGAGTTCTTGCTTAGTTTCATGGTTCGTGCTCCTAAACTCGTGTAGTTCTTACCTCTTGGCAGATGAGTCACATAAATCATATATCTATGATGCATGCTTGTTTAGTTGAGTCTAAGATGTTTCCTATGTTTAGGATTAGTTCTTAGTTACAAAGATAAGATCAATAGTTGCTTGCTCTTTCAAGTAGTTAACTATTTATACTTAAATCAAGTTGTCAAGTAGATTTAAGCAATGAAGAGTAAAATACATCGATGTAAACGAACTAGAAACTAAGCTTAAACTCTTAAAGTTCATGAATGTTTCTCTCCAATCCTTCAAGTAATTTAGCTACTCATGTTTGTTTGTAAAGTGAACATAAAGATGGAAGACAAGAAGTGATTCATGATGTAAGAAATATATATATTAATTGAAGTGATGATTTAGTTCATACACAGTACAAGCAACCAAATACACTCAAAAGATACAAAGATAGAATGAAAAGATAAAGAGATGAAGCTGGCGGCAGTAGGGTCCTGCTTGCCGACAGAGATGGTGGCTCTGTTGTCTGCTTGTGTTGAGAAGGATGAATGATGGCGGCTCCACTCTCTTTCGAGGTCAAGGCTCGCCAGTCTCCGATGATGGTGGAGAGGATGCACTCGATTGTCGTTGAGAGGGGAGAGGTGGTGGATGACTGCCTGATTCCCAAACTCTTCTTTGGCACGAAAAATATCTCTAAGTTTCTAACTCTCTAATCTCTAATTTCTAACGAGTTAATCCCTTTATCTGTTGATTCAGCTGGCTTTTATAGCCTCAAAATTGTACTTTCTGTGATGTCAGCAGATAAGGTTCTGACGCAGAGGATCGGGCTGCGTTTGTCAATCGTCATATCTGACCGGGTAGGTTGTCATTGTTCAGCGGATTAGAGGGCCGAAAATCCTCTTTGTCTCCAACTGTCAAGATCAGATTATCCGAGGTTCCAGGATTTATCTTTTAGTACAATGCGTCCGATGTATGCGTTCTTCATTTGTCTTCGACACATGCGTTGAACCTTGATTTTCTGCAAAATGGGGCGTTCAAAGAGTTAAATTACAGATTATTCTTTTCTTCAGCCTATTTACAAGCTTGCACGCATACGAAGAATTTATCATAAAATTAAGTATTAGATGATGCGTTTTTCAACATTCTTTCGCAGTTATTTTAAGAAAAGAGAAACAATAACTTGTATTTCTACAAGTTATCACAGTGCTCTAACATTTTGTCAAATATTAAACCTAGCCGCCAGCATGAAAGATGATAGAAAATTTCCATTTCTACTACTCCCAACTTCTCTAAACCTCTGTATTTGAACTTTTTAGCACTTTGGGACTTCATCAACTTTTATTTTAGATTTTTCAAGCATGTATTTGGTTAGGGTAAGGTAGCTTAGACCTACTACAAATTTGGGATTTCTTGACGCACATAAATTTTCTTTTCTTGATGGTCATGGTAAAAGACCATCAAGAAAGCCTTAATTTAGAGATTTAAAAATAATATTAATTTGAGATTGAATTTCTTGATGGTTTTAGAAAGTCAAGAAATGATTATATTGTTGTTTGTGGAGTAGAGGTGTAGATTATGTGCTTTGTGTGATAAGTTTTTCCTACTTTTAGCCCAAGTATAAGCTAAATGTAAGATTTCTTAGTAAGGACCAAGGTCGAACACGGGAATTTTTTGCTAATGCTGTTGTGTGAAGAAATATTTGGTGGTTTATCATGTAACGTGAAGTTGTTGTGTAAAGATTAAACAAGAAAACAATAAGTGAAGTAAAATATTGGATGTGAGTGGATGAGTTAATATGCAAGCTAATGAAGTTGAAGGAGTTTGAGTGGAGAAAAGAGGATTGGAGAAAACTTATCAACAACCAATTAAGTTTTTACTTAATTTCTTGATTCATGCTCTTAATCTCAAATGAATCTTACCTTTCAGTAGATGAGTCACATTAATTATACGTCTATAATGCATGCCTTGATTAGTTGAGCCTAAAAGTATGCCTATTTCTAGGAATGCTTCTTGAATATTTTGATAGAATCCACAGTCACTTACTTTCTCAAGTAGTTAACTATTTCTATTTAAATCGAGTTGTCAAGTGGATTTAAGCAATGAGATCAAGATACATCAAAATAAATGAACCATCAACTAAGCTTAAACCTTTAAGACTGATGATTGTTTTTCCCCATATCCCTTCAAGTGGTTTAGTGATATGTGATTTCTGCAAGTGCATGGGTCAAGTTATAATATAAAACGGTAAAGTCTGAGTATTGTTCCACTGAGGACCTTGTTACAGTTCAAACACTAAGCTATTCAAGAATTGAATCGACTTTAGTTAAGGAATCAACTTCGAGTTTTGTTTGAGAAAAACTAATAAAGAAAGTAAAAGCAATTGAAAAATCAAGAGATCAAAGCGTTCTACGGTCTACATATCATTAATTACTTCATTAAGTTAAACTTTAGGGTTTTCATGGAATTATAAACAAACGACATCTTTAAGTCTAGAAACTAATATCCAGATTATTTTCTCTCAAAAACAACCATTTCTTGTGTAACCTAATTAATTAATTACTATTTTCATGAAATCAAGTTAAGAAACATAGCATTAAGAACAATCGTCAACAACTTCCTTTAACAATCTAGCTATTTATATGAAAGATCGATTAAAGGTTCAATACTATAGATCCAATTAGACATACAACCATTCAATCATATATCTAACCTAACATCCATTGATGATCAATCAAGGAAGAATAAAGCACAATAGTATTGAAAAACATATCATTCAAAACATCCATGAAAAACACTAAACCATTAACTTAAATTCATAATTAAATCATCCAACACCCTAAAACTAAGAGTTTAGCCACACATAGCTCTCAAATACATATTGTCATACGAATTTAGAAGCATAAGAGTAAAGAGAAAAGAAAACTTAGGAAGAAGATGATCTCTCGAATTGCTTCCCGTTGTTGAACTCCTTCGATCTCTGCTTGGCTAGCACCTCAGGATCTCGAACGACTTTCAACTCTTCTCTAATCAATCTCCTCTTCTTTTTTCTTGTCAAAATATCACTTTGAGGGTCTGCTATTTTGTGATCAGAGTTGTCAAAGACCTTCCCAATATATAGAAAAAGATTTTCTAAAATATCTCCTAACTGAAAAAGGAAAGCCAGCGTCGCTACGTTGCAGAAGACCATCGCGACATTGGTCTAATTTCACCATAGCGTAGCATTGCGCTGTGTATTAGTGTAGTTGTGTTGTCCCAGCGTCGCTACGCTCTCGAGTGTGCAAAAATAAGGTGCTCCCGAGTCTTAAGCGTAAAGGGGCAGTGTAGCGACACTCTTCCTCTACGCTGCCCTGGTTTTCTAGGGTTTTTGAGGTATTCTTGTTCGATTTTGATTCAATTTGATTCTATTGCTTCTGAAACTCATTTTTCTTCATTATAACCTAAAATCCACTAGCAAACACATTAAATCTACAAAAAATACTTCTAACTAAAGAGTAATAAATACACAATTTAGGTGCATTTCATTTAGCTACCCATGAGTGATGATGAAATTAAAATAAAGGTGGAAGACAAGAGATGAAGCATGGTATGAGATATATTTAATAATAGGAATTATTAAGTTCATACAATGGTGAAGTGAATAGCAAAATACAACTTAAAAGAGCAAATTAAAAGTTGGAGAAGTATAAAAAATGGTGTTATCGGCGATAGTGCCTTGCTCGCCGTCAGGGTGGTAACTACGACTAGCTTGCTTGCAGCAGTAGAGGAGACGAAGATGACAACTCAACTACTCTTTCAAGGTTGAGGTTCACTTTTGGTCTCCACTGGCGACGAAGAATGAGGACTCGGCTTTTGCTATGAATGTATGTGTGTGAATGTAAGAGGGTCAGAAGGCAGAAAATTCTCTTTTGTTCTCTAGCTGGTTTTTATAGCCTCAAATGTGTACTATCTTGACGTCATGAAGTCAGGCTCTGACGCAAAGGATAAGGCCATGCGTTTGTCAATCGTCATCTCTGACCGATAGTTGGTCGATTGCAGAACTGCTATGAAGGTTAGAAGGCAGAAAATCCTCTTTTGTCTCCAACTGCGAATGACAGATATCTCGAGGTTCATAATTTTTTCTTTTAGCGCCATGCGTTTGAGGGATGTGTTTATGAGAAAGCTCGACTATGTTAAACCTTGTATTTTCTTGCAAAACTGGACATTCAAAGAGATCAAATTTCAAAATAATCTCTCCTAAGCATTTTCTCATGCTTGCATGCAGATGAAGTATTTATCATGAATTTCTACTAAGGATGATGCATTTTTCATTAAACTTTCTTAATTATCCCAAGAAAAGAGAAGAAATAACTTGTATTTTTACAAGTTATTATATATCCAACTTAACGTGCATGCACATAAAAAGAAATACCTTTCTTGACATAGAGATATGTAAGTTCTGTCAAAATGGTGAATTCCTGATTTTTTTTTTTATTCCTTAATGGTCAAACACTATAAAGAAAAACAAAAAAACTATTTTCTTGGTGCCATTGTACGTCAAGATCGGTCTTTATATGGACGGTCTTTGTCCATCAAGTTTTGTCATTTTATTTTGCGCGCGCAATTCAAAAATTTTCCATGCAAATGGTAGTTTTGTTGATGCACATGGACCATCAAGGAAAGAACTTTTCTTGACGGGCATTGCCCATCAAGAAAAGAGCCCAAAATGACGTCGTTTTAGGCGTGATAGCAAAACGACGTCATTTTGCACTAAAGCCCAAAACAACGTATTTTTGGACGTTTTTTCTATTTCCCCAATGGTGTGTGACTAAGACTAATTATTTCTAAAATTGTTGGAGATAATTAAATTGTATTTATTTGAGGAAAGATTTGAAGTTGTTTGGATTAAATTTTTTATGAGATAAAAAATTTTATGTTTATTTGATAAAGGAGTTGAGGTTTTGCAGATTTAAAATTCACTAATGATTTAGATTTGAAGGAATCAGAATTTAATAAGTAAAGGGAGAAATTGTGGGTTTAAATTTGGGTTGTTTTCAAATATAGAAAAATGAGCCAAACTATTTACAAATATAGAAAAATTTTACAATCTATCGGTGATAGACCGCGATAGAATTCTATCACTTTCTATCGCTTAAGCGATAAAATTTATTTGTTTGAGCGATAGAAAGCGATAGAATTCTATCGCAGTCTATCACTGATAGACTGTAAAATTTTTCTATATTTGTAAATAGTTTGATATTTTTTCTATTTATAGTAATTTCCCTCTAAATTTTAGGGAAATTACTATAAACAGTAAAAATATCAAACTATTTACAAATATAGAATGAACTATCCAAAGATGTTGTAAACAAAAAAGGTTGTTCAGATGATATTTTGACCCAAGCGTTGGAAACACATGAACATCGAGGACGGGTAAGAAGTTTAGGGCCAGAAGGATGTTTCATGCTTGAACAAGTACACGAGCTCGACCTGTTACTTGGGTCCCTATTAAGGTAAGCATTTCAATTTCAATTTAATGATATTATACATTTGATTAAAATACTTGGTTTCTTCTAACATGGGTTGAAATATATGTGTACATAGATAGAGTGCTCAACAACCAAGTAGTACGAAGTGTGGGTACTATACTATGAAGTTGATACATGACATAGTAACACGTAGGAGCACAATAATTACAAACGTGGTACGCATTTTGCTTACACCATCTTATTTAACTATAATTTGTATACTTAGTATAATTGTTTTTAATCAATATAATTTACTTCTTCATTTGTAGTTAATGAGACAAACACCATACAGTCAATTAGAATTAGGCGTAGTGAAAGTTGAGTATTGTGACTTTATAGGACGTTACATTTGAGTATTGTGACTTTATAGTAGTTAATTTTGTTAGGTTTAAGGACATGCGATATAGTGTCAAGTTTGGTAGGTTTAGGCCTTATATGTTTCGATTTCAATATACTAATTATTTGTAAAAAAGTTATTTTATTGGTTGATTAATGAAAATTACTTGATTCATTCGTTTGTGTTATGATGTTTCAATAAGATCGTATAATGCTGTCAATTCAGATATGTGATTGAAAATTTGGAGTTATGTCATTGTTGGAGTTGTGTAGTTGTTGGTAGTTGGTTATGTAATTGTTGGTTTTAGGAGAAATGATACATTTTGTAATTGTTTGATTCTAATGGCGTAATGTGTGATTGAAAAATTGGAGTTATGTAGTTGGTGGTTGTTTTTTTTTTTTAACAAAATACGAATGAAGAGGATCAGCAGATGCATCCAGATATCTCAACTAAATTGACACATCTTTAGCATCCTCATCATATTCCAGAACCACACCATAGAATCTCATTCCACAAAAAAGAATATACACAAGAGTTCAAGGGGTAGAAACCCTAAAAGCCAAGGGGAGAGGCTAGAGAAAAGCCTTCCAATTCAAGGCAATGGAAGAGACATCATAATTACAAAAAGTAGCATTCTTAGAGCACCAAGATGCTGAGAGGTATATAATATCTTCCCTAAGATGATGAGCCGACTTGTCCACCAAGGAGAAAGTTTTATTGTTTCGTTCCAGCCACAAGCTCCAGCAGATCGCCCCAATAAGGTTGCTCAAGATGATTCTTCTTTTAGTAGTTTATGGGGAATTGAGCAATAAATCCACCATGTCATGTAAGGTGTTTGGGAGCCTGTCCATATAGGTGCCAAATGAAGATGTAGTTGGTGGTTTGTAGGAATTGTGTAAAGTTGTTTTGTAGGCATTGTGTGAAATTGTCGGGATTGCATGAGTTGTGTAGTTGGTAGTTTGCAGGAGTTGTGTAAAGTTGTTGATTTGCAGGAATTGTGTAAATTTGTTGGGTTTGTATGAGTTGTGTGAGATTGTTTCTTTGGCGTGAGTTGTGTGTATAGCTGGTGGTTTGTAGGAGTTATGTACAATTGTTGCTTTGTAGTTATGTGAAGTTGTTGCCTTGCAGGAGTTTTGTGAAGTTGTTCCATTATAGAGTTGTGTAATTATATATTAATTTGCAGGAGTTGGGGTAATGGTTGGTTTGTAATTGTGAGCTAGTTATCATTGTATAAGTGAGTTGGTATATTTGTTGTTTGTGTATAAAATACATGTTGGGTCCAGCTTGTTTGGGGTGAATGCAAATTGCAGGTATAAAGCTTGCTTTGGGTCAACTACAGGTTGCATATGAGGGGTCCTAATGACCCGAATTTTTTTTTCTCAAATCGTTATAGTTGATGGCTAAAAACGTCAACAAAGGTTGATAGTTGATGGGCAAAAATTGTCAATAAAAACATACAATAATACGGTTTCCTTATGCTAAAAAAGTCAATAAAAATGGTTAACTTGATGGTTTTTATAAATAGTTACGGACAAAAATATCAATGTTGCCTTATTTTGACATTCAAAAAGTATAAAAAAAAAGTATTTATCTTGACGGTTTTTTCATATACTTGATGGGCAAAAAATATCAACCTAACCTATGTTGATGGCCAAAAACGTCAAGATAGGGTTTTTGTTGACCTTTTTTGGCCATCAACAAAACTATCTTTCTTGACGTTTAGGCTTTCTTGATATGGGTTTACTTGACATTTTTTGGCCATCAACATAGGTTTTTCTTGACTTTTTGTACCATCAAGAAAAGCCAAAATTGTAGTAGATAGAGGTCTTTTTCTCTTTCTTTGTGAACTTTTGAGATTTGTGGATGAACTCTTTTTTGTAATTTTCTAATTTAATGGCATTTCATCTTATGATCATTATTCAATCTATTTTGTGTGGGATTATCTGACAAATTAGCCATGTGTCGTTGATTGATTGCTTAAGATTACTACAGAATACATAAACGTTAGGGAACTAACCGACAAGAGACAAGGATTAAGTTAGGTTGTGAAGTTGATTAGGGATTCCATTCAACAAGCATTCTTCTAACAAATCTAGATGAAATCCAATATTGAAAAATTAATTAGACGATGGAAATTGGTTGTTTGGCTTACAATGCCCTTAATCTTAAATGCTTATTAATTTTATGTTTAGGAGAGTATTCTCACCCAGACTTGTAGTTAATATAATCTTAATAACTTCTATTTAGGATTCTAAATAAGATTGGCTAAGTTGGAATTAGAAAATTGCATGTTTTCCATTTAGGGGATAATGAATGATTAAGTAGCAAGGAATAGGAAGGACCTGGTTAGTACCTGAGCTAGATGTTTGTTTAATTGGTTTTTGCACTCCGTACGCTCGTTTCTCTGTTGGCATTCCACCTTCTCACTCTGTGCTAGTTTATTTCATGCTTTTACATTTAAGGGCAAAATACACTTTTGGTTCCTGAAGTTTGGAGTTAGTGTCTATTTGGTCCCTGAGGTTTCAAAAGCTACATTTTAGACCCTGAGGTTTTAAAAATAATTCTAAATGGTCCATAAAGTTAGTTTGACCGTTAGTTGACTAACGAAAATTTGATGTGGTATGTTGAAGTGACAAATTCTAAATAAGGTGAGCAACTTTTCTAAATTTATATTATTTTTTAGATTACAAAATCTCTTTTTAATTTTTTTTTTTTTAGTTTTTATTCTTTTCTTTCCCCTCTCTTTCTCTTCTTCTCCAATATCTTGGCTTTCTCATCTTGTATCCATCTCCTTTTCCTGCTTTTCTCTCTCTCTTTTAATCCTAAATTTCCTTCCAACCATCCAACCAAATTCCCCCAATCGCCCCAAATCTCCACCTTCGCTACCATTAATGGCATTTCTTAAAACTCCTGCACTTCAAATTCTCAAATTGAGTTTATTGTGCTAAATTTTGTGAGCCCATTTTGATTCTTTTGTCCATGCCTAACCTCCATTACTAAAGCTTCAATCAAATTTGAAAGTCTCTCTAAGGTGCCCTTGTCAGCAATAATATATGTTAGTATTTGTGTGAAAAAACTATTTGCTCAAAAGAAAATTGCATAACTATAAGAGGTTAATTAATGGGTTAAATTTATATGGTCTTGGAATGGTAGAATTTCTTTCTTATATATTTTTTCTATAGTTTTGTCTGTTGAATGGTCAAGATAAGTTCAAGGATATCATCAAGCAATTGCCTCTATTGAAAATGTTTAAATATTACATATTGGAGTTTTGATTTCTATTGGAACAGCTACAACCTAACCATGACGTTATTGCAAGTATCGGACTGTGATTGTAAACAGTGGAGTGGTGATGGTGACAGTAAATCTTGCTGGAGAAGAACAGAGAAAAAAAGTGAAAAAAACTACAGAAAAAATGGGAAGAGATGTTGAAAAGAAGATGAGGGATGGGAGAGAAGGAATGGAAAAATTAAAAAAAAAAATTTAAAAGCCATGTAATCTAACAAATGACATAAATTTAGTAAAAAAATTACACCTCACTTAAAATTCAACATGCCACATCAAATTTTCATTAGTCAACTAACGGTCAAACTAACGTTAGGGACCATTTAGAACTATTTTTTGAAACCTCGGGGTTTAAAATGTAGCTTTTGAAACCTCAGGGACCAAATAGACACTAACCCCAAACTTCAGGGACCAAAAATGTATTTTGCCCTACATTTAATTTGCAATCATCAAATACAACCCCCTCCCCCCATTGGTTACCGTACTATAAGCACTTTAATTGGGAAATTTGTGAGGCTCTCTGTGGTTGGACCTGTTGTTTCGCTTTACTAGATTTTTTTTAAAGATAATGTTATTTTAATAAACAATGAAAAAAATAGGGTTCAGGGGAAAATAATGAAAAAAATAGGATTGAGGAATCGTGGACTTGGTTTACGATTATGGAAAAAGGACAAAATCGTGTACTCAGTCCACGATTTAAGCTCCACATGGATGCAACATTCGAGACTTTGCCACGAGTGTGCCATGTTGGAAATTGTGGACCCTGTCCACAAGTTTCATAAAAAACTGTCTTTGTTTCACTATCACTTCTAGTAGAGGTGATGACGTTGCTTGCTGGCAGTTTTTGAGTGGGTGAGGACACCCGCCAATAGCCAAACGGGCGGGAAAGTCAGTTTTCGTAACTCTATCCATTTTTTTTTAAAAAAAAAAAGGGCGAGAGAAAGAAGGAGATGAGATAAGAAAAGAATAAGAGATGGACAAGAGATAATAATAACTCGAAAAGGAACGGAGAAGAAAGGAAAAAAATGAAAAAAAACAAAAAAATGTAGGAATAGAGAAGAGATGATAATAAATAAAAAATGGAGAGATTGGAAAAATAAATGAGAAAGAGAAAAAGGAAGAAGGATGAAAGAAAGAATGGAAAAGAAAACAGATTTTGGGAGAAAGATAAACGTTGAGAATTAATGATGGAAAAAACAAAAGATAGAAAGAAAGAAAAACAAAAGATGAGTGAAATGATAAGGAGAGAATTAAAGGGAAAATAATTTATTGAGAATTAATGATGGAAAAGACAAAAGAGATGATTATTTGGTATTTAATAGTGTTTCCACTAGAATTGAGATGTAATAGTAAAAAAAAGAGAGAGAAGAAGATTATTTATAGTATTTTTTTTGTTTATTCACGTTAATCAAGGTGTTGATCAACATTCACGTGAACCATTTTCTTCTCCCAAAATCCATTTTCTTTTCCATTCTTTCTTTCATTTTTTTATGAACTCGTAGACGGGGTCCACGATTTTCACATGGCATACTCATGGAAAAGTCTCAAATGTTGCAGCCATGTGGAGGTTAAAATCATGGACTAGGTACACAATTTTGTCTTTTTTCCATAATTGTGTATTGGGTCCACAATTCCTTAACCCTATATTTGTCATTTTTTCCTAACCCTATTTTTTTCATTATTTATTAAAATAATATTATTTTTAAAAAATCCTGCTTTACTACTAAATTAGAGTAGGCATGAAAAAGTATTTGATTTGGATCAAAGGGATTTGACACCCTTTCAGTCTCATATATATGTTACACCTGACCTTCTCGTAACACTAGCAGTGAATTTATTTGAATGGAAGAAGAATGTGGCCTCCAAAAAAGAAAATATACACACAGGTGTGGTGCTTTCTATACACACTCTAATACTTAAGTTAGGAATTGATAGATTGTGGAAGTTAGAGAGTTTGATAGTAAGATTCCAATTACCTATTTTAGGATAATTATATAACCTACCGGGTCGAAGGGGTGACCCATTTGGTATTTTTCTAGGTCGAGGTCGAACACCTTCTATAAGTGGGTTGCTAGATCTTTACTATCCATCACAACACTTTTTCAAAGTTGTATGTACAACCAATGCAAGACACCTTCTCCCCATGCATGTGCATCTGTTCTTTGAAAAATTGATAATAATGTGAGATACATAAGGTGCACCACATTGTTCGACTTATCAGAAAATACTATACCTCTAATAAGTGTGAGAATATATGTTTTGGCACAAAAATGGCTAGAAAAAAAATATTAAATGGGTTGGCTGACCTTGGGAGGCTAAGATTGTAGGAAAAATAATATATGAGCTAAATACACTAGCAAACTGATTGCACCTCAACTAGAAATAGTACACACTCAATGTATAATATTCAAACTCAAACGTAAGCTAGATGGTGCAACAAGGCTTAGTTATGGAAATAACCAGAGACTTGAAAAACCTAAAAATCTTTGGAGATTCAAAATGTAGTCGAGGCACGCTTCTGATAAGCGTTGTCCTAAAGACAATTATTTGCTCTGCACCGAATGCAAGCATATTACCACAATCGTCTCAGAAGAATGCAATAACTAACTCCGATAAAATTGCAACCTTTAACTACTCGAATCTGACAGGACTCTTGGATACTTTCTCTCAACTCAACACAAGAAGAAAGGAAAGAAAGAATAAAGAAAGGAGAGAACTCTTGTTAGCACTGAAAATGTGCTTCTTTCCTTGTCTTAGTTTGGGCTCTTTCCATGATTCTACACATTTATTCTATGATTTTGTAACTATCGAGCAACTAAAAGGTAGAATTGACCATTGGAGCTGAAACAGGACTTAATTGAATCAAAACAAAGCTACGGAGCATCAACCATGAAGAGATAGAAGAAAAAATGGACAAAAGTGCCCCGCGCCAGCCCCACGCTGTTTCTCAAGAGGAGGGTATGATAGATATACGAACATGCAGTGGAAACGAATTTGATCGATTTACACTCTAAGTTACTTAATTAATTAGATAAACATGCATACAAATACAAAGAAAACAGAGATTGAGAGTATATATCTTTGTAGTTCCCAATTAGCTCCAATCTGTGGCTCAATCTACTCAAGAATACTTCGTGGACCACCGTTAGAGTATTCTCGACTATTCTCCGGCCTTAGAACGGGGCAGTGGGACTCCATGGATGATGAATTTGAAAGGGATTTGAGAGTTTGAAAGGTTGAAGTTCTAAACTCTTTAGAGCTAAAACATTCCAGCAATTCAACTAATCTTCAACCCTTTAGACTCAGCAAAGCTTCTACATATACAGATCACTTCATGCAGCTGAGATTACCCTTGCATTGACAGCAAAACCATTCAAGAAATGGTGGGATTCTTGGCATTTTTTAAGACAAACACCTCATGTTGGGTAAATCTACTTTCATAGTGGATTTACCCAATTTTAGTATTTTATCTAATTTTAATTCAAATTAATTAAAATAAATAAAAATAATTAATTAATTGAACATTTTATTTAATTAATTTAATTAATTTAATATCAAATATATTAAATTAATATTTTATTCATGTCAATCCCGATTTTCTGAAAAATGATTTTTCGAATACCAATCACTATTCATATATATAACATTTAAATCTTATTTAAATATTATTTTCAACTCTCCTTGATAATCCCTATTTAACGTTTAGTCCCTAAACCAAATTGGAACATTTCAAATTCATTCATCATACTGTTTTAAGGTTTTGTCCGATGTAAGCTAGCTGAGGGACCTAATGGACCTTAGATCATGAGATCCAACGATTCGAGATTAACCAGTCAAACTCTTTAACCTAGTTAACAAACATTCGGTAACTAACGGGTCACTCCACTAAAGCCCCTAATTGCACTCTCCTCACTGTAGATATATTTTTGTCCATTTGATATAACCACAATTAGTAAGACGATCCTTCACAGGTTGTTCGTAGTTATAGCTGGGTCAAAATTACTCTTTTACCCCTACAACTACATCTTGTTCCTTAAGTCCCACTAATCCTCTAATGAACAATTGGTTTATGATCCTATCACTAAACTGAGTCACTCTTGGGCCAATGAGAGGGTGGAGCCCCTTGTTCAAGACCAGGAGTCAATACTTAAGGGAACTGTTGGATTTGATGCCCTAAAACTCGTAGGTAGTAAATGTATTATTTTGACCGTGATTAATAAATTGTTATTAATTATTATTAAATAACTATTATTGATTATATTGCTATTATCTTGTATAATAACCCTAAAATCCAATAAACTAACATCCTAGGTTGTCTTATGAGTCTTGAACATATGAGGATCAATGTTCAAGATACAGCCTAAAGAGTCTATAGTATAGGGATAAGGTTGGGTGCCTTATCTTGGTGACACTATGGATACGACCCACTTTGTATTTGATACAAACGTAATGATCCAACGTGTTCATGTAGGAGACATATGAGTGGGGGTATCATATGCATTGAGTTTGCATAATACTAGACCATGTAATAGTAACCACTAGATGTAACTTCACTAACTAGTTAGGTTCCTATTTCAATAGGATGACCTAGGTAACTTAGTCTTAATCCTAAGTATATTATCAACTCTTGTTCACGAGGGATTGTCTTTTGATTTGTATGGGTGAGATTGGCCGGTTTGTCGACTCAATACGCCTACCATTTTGGGGACAAGATCGAGTTAGAAGCTGGGAACATAATTATATAAGATGGATTTCGCTCCTTCTCAACTTTAGGGTAAGTAGATGAGTATTCCCTTAATGGTGTCTCCGGGACTTGAACAAAGGGCCCTACCCTCTCACTGGCCCAAGAGGGGTTTCTGTTTAATGGTTGGACCATAAACAGGTTGTTCATTAGAGGAGCATTGGTACTTAAGGATTTAGAAGTAACCCGCTAGTGTTATGAACATTTGTGAAGGACTAATTTGCGTGTTGTTGTGGCTATATCCATGGGCACAGAAATATATCTACAGCGAGAAGAGTGCAGTTGTGGGTCTTTAATGAAGCGTACCCACAGTTCACGAACATTGGTTAATGTGGCTAATGAGATTAGCCAATTAATCTCATATCGTTGGAGCTTCTGATATGTAGGTCCATTAGGTGCCCTTCCTATCTCGTAAAGAGTATTGAGGTAATTAAGTTTTGAATGAAATTTGAAATGTTCAAATTATTAAGGGAAATAGTATATTGCATAATGATACATTGTAATATAAAGTTTATTTTATAAATCGAACTTTATAAATTTAATTTTGGAATAGTTCAAATATTGATTTAATATGAATTAGATTTTATTTAAAACTATAGGTTAAAATTAATGCACATTAAAACTATAGGTTATGTGAGAGAAATTTTTTTAAATATTATTTAAATTTATATATTAATTAAATTAGATTTAATTAAATATTAATTTTATTAATTAGTTATTTTAATTAATTAATTTATATTTAATTAAATTAACCTAATTGGTTATGGGGAAGGGAGTTACCTAAAACGTGGGATTGATCCCACATTCTCCCTTTCCCTCTCCATATTTCTCTTTGGATACCTTTCAAAAACAGATTCAAAGAAGAAGATTTATGGTAGGTTGTTTAGAACAATCCTTATACAACATATTGCATGATTAATCGATTTCAAGAATGAATCGACAGTAACTTAGGCTATCCAGGTTATTCATCAACTTGGCTTGATTACCTTTCTTAATGTGGGTGTGTTAATTAATAAGGACACTATCAAACCCAATTAGTTGAGCATATAGGTTGTTTAATAAATTAACCAACACACATTAGGGCATGTATCTTGGGTCTTCTTGAGTACATGGACTAAGAATTAAATGGGCGAACATTGCAATTTTCTAGAAGTTTTATGATCAACAAAATGAATGGGTAGATTCTGAGGCCCTATGCTAGATCTTTTGATCAAATTAAGTTCATTTCAATTCATGCTTTACTTTTATGCACTATAAATTCAAGTCTTAACATTCCTTGCAAACACAACATGTAAACCCCCTGTGACAACCCCTAAATCCAAGAAAAAGCTAAAATCGTCCTAAGTTTCCTAAGGAGATGACCCGATCTTGCTGCTTGTACTACGTCTTTGTAGTATAGGTAGTCTTGACCGGAGTTTTAAAAATTTATTTGATCGGTGATAGCTCTCAAAAAGAGTAATTTATATGTCTCTAATCTAGCTTGCTTGTTATGTTTAATATTCTTAATTATCCATTTTGTGGGAACTCGAGCAAAACATGCATTCTACGACCATTCAGGCTTGATTTGGAACTATCAATAGTGATATCGAGCATCCAGAGCTTCGAAGAAAGCAAAAAGATGAAAATTCCCCAAGTGCGACGCTAGAATGACGCTAATACCAAAAGGCTGCCAAGTGTCACGGTCCTACTCTTCTGACTGTGCGGTGCCATAATCTTTTCCCGAACATGGCCAGCCTAAAGGCTATCTCTAGCCAAATACATTCTTTTTCACGAGTCATTCTACTCTGTCGGACCTTAGGCAAGGTTCTTTCTTCCTCAACCGAGTGTTTTCAACTTGACGCTTGCAACTTTGTTTGCTTTCGGCAATGTACGTCGCCTCCACGTACATTTCAACTCTTTCCTTCATCTTAGTTCTCGCAGTATCGGCTATCCCAATTCTCCTCAAAGTCGGGACCTTACCGGAATGAGTCCAACCCCAAAATAGGGCCAGAACTAGCTTTCAAGGCTTACCGAGTACAACCAAGTGATTTCTGCCGCATACTAGCTCATAACTAGCTTAACGGGACCACGGAGTGCTTTCAGGATGATTCCTGCCGCACTTTGGGCTAAGGAATATCAAACTAGCCAAACGGGATGTGTCATGTGGTAACTCACTTAGGCACCATGGCCCAGGGGTGGTGGAGAGCCAACACCATGCCTCCCCCTATAGTACATTCTGAGCATTTCCCACTATGGCACCCATGAACGCTCATAGTGCTACCTCGTCACACGTTTTTGGTAGAGTGCCCGTCTGAACTCTGATTGACATGAAATTCAATGTGTTTCCATATTTCATCAATATGGATCTAACTCCAGAGTCGCTCGTCCAAACTCGCGACGAAACTCCTTTTTCTGAGGATACGGCCCGGGCCCCATCTAGCCCCCACTGAGCTTGACGTTGACACTACTCATGGCCCTGATGCTTGTCTTCTTGCTTGATGCTCAACCTGGGATGCTTGCCCACTTATCTTGGCGTGTTAGATGATGCATCGTCCTCCTCGATCGCATCATGGCACTTCTCTTTCCTGGTCCCTTTAGTTGACCTGACGGACGACACCTTTCAAGTGGCGTCGTGCTTGCTTCGACGTCGACGTGCTTACTTCTCGCATGTCGACGTGCTTGCTTATGCTTTGCTCGCTTCGTGGGAGTCTCAACCCACTCTCTTATAGTAGGGTTGAGACATTCTCTCCCACTTAAACTGTCATCGTCCTCGATGACACACCTATGGATGCAATCTGTTTTAGGATTGCAACACCAAGGGCCTAGCTCTACAGCGCTACGACTGTGCGCTACGATAGAAGGCCAAATTAGGGCTCAGAGCCTCAGTGCTACCCCTCGGCATCGCAACGCTATAACAACTTTTATAAAATTTATTCTTCTCTTTTATAACTTTTTTCATGGTGGACAGCATGGAGGCCAATGACTTCTTCAAATTTTCTCCTTTCTCTTCATATATCTAGCATCTTAGGTTAGATTTTTACTTTCTTTTGGGTTGTAATCATAATTGGTTCCCCCATTCCTTCTTGTCTATGAGATGTTGAGGTAAGGATTTTTCTAGTTTTTGGTCGCAAGAATCTATGTAATTTTTGTGAGATTTGTTTTGAATGAACTATGCATTTTAATTTATGTTTTTTTTTAATATTTATTAACTTCTAGATGTATGTTTGTGTGTGGAATGACGCTCCTATATTATGAATGTATGTCTTGTTAATCGATTTAGGCTTGCGCTCTTCCTTCATTATTGGTCTGACTTGAATCACCTAAGTAGCAATGGAACCCTCAATCTTAGTGCAAATAGTTTAATTCTATATGGCCTCTATAGAACCCAATAGGACTAAAACCATATAGTTTAATTAGGGCTTGTGCTTTAATTGATAGTTAGGGCGTTTGTTTGGTTTAACCCGACTTTAATTCTATATGGCCTCTATAGAACCCAATAGGACTAAAACCATATAGTTTAATTAGGGCTTGTGCTTTAATTGATAGTTAGGGCGTTTGTTTGGTTTAACCCGACGATTTGGTTGCCTGTAGTGTCAATGCGTTTGGTTAGACTGGGTAAGTCATTGTGCACGTTAATCGAATGCATGTTTAATCAACCAAGATTGATGATCGAAATTGCATAAGAACTCCTCTTGCTCTCGAAACTAGAATTTTCCACACCTAGGTTACATTTACCTGCTTGCTTTTATTTTCTTGCTTTTATGTTCATGCATTTATCTCTATCCACACACACTCCCGTGCACTTCTATAACTAGAAAATTAACCTAATGAAACAAATTTTGCACTTCTATGTGGATCGATCAAGACTTGCCATTATTGTTAAGCCATTGTAGTAGTAGGAGTACAGTTCGGTAATTATAAATTTCTTTTGATTGTGGTTCCTTTGGAAATTAAAAAACTTCCTGAAGGGATGCACATCAATCGGCAGGGAGAGGATTTGTGACACCCTCTCTTTGGTCCCATCAACTCTTCAATTTGACGTGGGATGCTATAAATGGAGAAACAAGTTGATATTTATAAGTTAGCAACTTAGTACCTCTCCAAAATAAAAATAATGAATAAAGAAAAATTAAAACATTTGTCAAATTTAACTCAATTTAGTTGTTACTTGATAAAAATGAAACATAATTCATTTAAATTGAAGAAACTACAAATTTAACTTTCATACATGTTACATTTGTACATGAAACATAATCTTATTTTAATGGTTTCAATCCAATTTGAAGTTTCTAACAATGAATTTAATCTTTACAATTAAATCTATTTTTATGTTTCAATATTCAATTGTTTCACTTTCTTTCACTATATATATATCCAACAATCCCGCACATGAAAGAAAGTGAGAAAAATCAAACAAATACTATTGAGAGTAAACAGACCAAGTTATGCATCAAGTGAGGTGTCTTCTGAACTTGAACCTTCTTTAGTTAATATCCATTGAATATATCGAAGAAATAGTGAAACCAAGCTCTAGAACTGTTCTTCTCATTGGTGAATTGAGACAATAGATATCACACACAACTCAATTTGTATCTTTAAGTTTTGACGTTTGTGTCTATTTTGGTCATGGACAAAATCTTGAATTCATGAGAGTTTTAGAGAACATAACCCATTTGAAAGGTTCTCATAGAAGCGACCCCACTTCTAATCTCAGATAGGTAATATTGATTAAGAGTATTCTATCATTACTCCTCTTGTAAAACAAGATATCAATATGACCTTAACAACAATAGATCACACACTCAACAACATCATAGAAATGAGAAAAAATTAAAATTTTCACTTGATGAATTCTATATTAATTTGGACTATTGAAACCATCTGTAACCAATTTTAACCGAGTATTTCCTAAGGCGCTGTCATAATGCCAAATCTTTTATCACACATTTTCAAATTCACAGGGATTCTTCTGATTATTTTAACATCATCAGGGGAGGTAGCTTCTCTTAGTAAATTTACATTTCTTTCCCCACTATGAGATATGAAATCTGCAACTATATATTGATCAAACCTGTTATCCACGCATCTTAGCTTAAAAGTACTTTCATTCGAAATCCAAGGATCATGAAACATTCTTATAATAGGACTATTAGCAACTCTAATGCTCATACCTTCTTTTAGAAAAGAACAACCCCACTAAAGGCTCTTCCAAAGGAAAGAGGTATTATTCCCCTATTCAGCATTCAGGAAGTTGCGATTATTGAAATAAAGGCTCTTCAAAACTCTACCCACAAGAGAATTTGGACTTGAAAACAACCTCTAAGCTTGTTTTGCTAAAAGGGCAAGGTTCAGACCAACCATTATATTAGTGATTAGTCTTCAAGGAACAAAGGCAAATTGGTTTTATGAGATCATTTCATCAAGAACAAGTTTGAGGCAATTGGCTATAGTTTTTGTCACAATTCCATATGGAACATTACACAGGCTTATGTGTGTGAAATCCCCCACAACTTTGGGTTTTGTATCTTCGGGATGAGCACAATATTAGTTGAATTCCACGGAGCAACACTACTTTTATTTTTTAGAACATCCAAACAGTTCTGCAAAGTTTGAGGACCAATGATCTCCCAGTAATGTTGATAAACAAATAGCAGTAAAATCATGGGCCTTGGTAAGAAACATTTGCCCCACCACCCTCTCAACTTCCACCCAAGAATAGACTAGTGTTAACATCACATTCATCTCACAAGATACCCGTGATGAATTATTTTTATAACTAGATCTATCTGATTCACACTAGAAGTTGAAAAGGAAAATAGTTTCTGAAAATGGGAGATGAAAGAATCTTTAATGCTATCTACATCTATCTTCCATATCCAATCGCTATCGAGAATTCTCAAAATTTTATTCTTCCTTCTAAGATGAAAGAATCTTTAATGCTATCTACATCTATCTTCCATATCCAATCGCTATCGAGAATTCTTGAAATTTCATTCTTCCTTCTCCTCATGGAAGTCCTCCTGGAGAACCATTTAGTGTTCCTATCACCCCACTTAAGCCAACACTCTCTTAAGCGTTGTCTCTAAAACATTTCTTCTTTCTCAAAAAGATTTTCTAACTCAAATTCAATCTCATGGACATGAACAAAATTGACCTCCTGGGATAGTCACAGGCAGCTTGGAGAGCCAACTTACTATCATTGATTATGGATTTCAAACTTTTGTTCTCCCCCCTTCCCCCATTTGCTCAATGACTTAGCACATCGGTTTAGATTCTCTTATAAATGAAAGCTATTAACTCAAATATTCCATATTCCAGCATTTGAGATGATTTTTTTTTTTTGCAATCTTCCTCATGGGTCCAGAATTTTTCAAACTTGAATGTTGAAAAGCGCTTGAAAAGTGCTTTATTTGATCCTAAGTTAAAAGTATTTTTAGTAGATTTGATGTGTTTGCTAGTGGATTTCAGTTTAGAATGTAGAAAATTAGTTTCAGGAGTCAAAAGAATCAAACCAAACCACAATCGGACAAAAAAAACTTAAAAACTAAAGAAAAACATGACAGCGTAATGCAAAAGCATCACTACACTGCCCTATTACACTGAAGACCCGAGAGAACCTTATTTTGGCAATCTGTAGATCGTAGCAACGCTGGGAAGAGTGTAGCTTTATGCTACGAAAAATTGACTAGAGCGGCGTGACACTGCCTTTCCTTATTTATAATTTGTAGAATTTTAGAAATTCTCTTCTATATATTGGGAGGTGTTTGTAACATCCCAAATTTCCAAGAGTTAATAAATTAAGTTATGGTTTTGTTTGACGTTGATAGGGTATTTTTGGATCTAAGATTTAATTGTTGATTTGAATTTGAATGAGATTTTATTTTGGAGAACATGTTGAATCTTGGAGAAGAAAAAGGAATAATAATGATATATATGTTATAATATTTATTATATATATAATAATATATATTTGTTGTCTCGTTATGCGTGCGAAAAAAAGTGAAACCCTTCTTCTTCTTCGCGTGAGTGTCGCCACTCGTCCCAGCCGATCACGTCCGTCAGCCGCTCGCCGCTCGTCCGCGCGCCACCAGCCGTTGCTCGTCCGTGAGCCGCCATCCGCTGCTCGTCTGTGCGCCGCCAGCCGTCGCTCGTCCGCGCGCGCTCACCGCCAGTCATCGCTCGTCCGCGCGCTGCCAGCCGTCACCGATCGGATCTGGCTGTTTGCGCCGCTGGCAGTGCCGGAGTTGCTTGGACAGTCGTGCCGTTAGGTTCGGGGTAAGGTGGTGGTTTCTTTTGGATCCCTAAAGTTTTAGTTGTACCCATCAAGTCTTGGCTTCAACACATTATTATTAATTTCGTTGGATTTTAGGCGGTAACCGTTGTGGGTTTGATTGGAGCTCGGAGCAGGTTTGGATCATAACGCTTGTTGGGTAAGCATGTGATTACAGGAACTTAAATGTTGTTTTGGTAGTTCGCTTTCATTATTAATTGAAAAGGTTGGGTTATGTTTTAGGGTTGGAGTTTTGGTGCACAAGGATTTTTGGGCGCGATTGTTTCCTGTTTATTTCAAGGTAAGTGGTTCTATTGCTGGACTGAGCTTCAGGTTAGGCCTCAGCCTGTCACAGTACTGTATTACCCTGCCATAATTTAACATGCATGTTTAGGACCTCTCTGGCTACTGAGAATTTACTAATTATGTATGTGTGGTCGAATCTTGTGATTAGTAATTACGTATGTATGTATGATTGAATCCGATGTCAGATGCCCGTTTCGTCCCATGCTATATGATGTGAATCGTCAGGTTCACCTTCAGTTTTGACAGTGTGCCATCAGGCCACTAGACATGCGTGGACCGACGGGTTCACCCCCATGTTTTATAGTGTGGGTCGTCAGGCTCACCCTTCAGTATTGACGGCGTGCCCTCAGGCCGCTAGGCATGGTGTTGGGGCAGCTTGCCTATGTACACAGAAATCCCAGCGATGGGATTACTTACTAAGTTTTATACTCACTCCTTTCATTTTATGAATTTCAAGTAAAGGCAAAAACAGACCGGCGGGCGACAGGAAGAATCCGTGACAAGGCCAAATAGGGACATGTTGAGGCTTCCGCGTTTCATTTATTCATGTTTTTCTTAGATGGGTCGTTCAGTTTTGAAACGGTTGTTTTATTCTTTTTATTTATTTTATTCGTTAATTATTTTGATTTAACAGTTCCTTTGTTGGTTAGGGGTACCCCGATCAAGGTTTAATTTTTTTTTTTTTTTTGTAAAGAATTTTGAATTATTTATTTATTTAATTATTGATCAAATTTCTCAGTGGAAGACTTTCTTTGTCAAGAGGTTGAGCTTTTGTTTTGTATCTTCAAACTAAGTCCTTGGGGTGTGGTAATGTCCTAGTAGAAGTGTTAGGAGTTGGGGCGTTACAATGTTCAAGACCTCTAACCAGGAAATCCCAAAGGAAAAAAGAGTGAGTTTACTACCAAAAAGAGGGGGATTAAGTTCGAGAGAGTTTGGCAGTCGTTCGAGTTTCTGAGGTGTCAATCAAAGAAGTATTGCCAGTGTCCATACAACGAAGGGCTCTTTGACAGTAGAGTTTTCTTTATTCTCTCTTTCTTTACTCTTCCTTATGTTGAATTTGTATGTGATTATGATGTCTAAGGTACGAGTGACTAAACTTTTTAGTTTTAGGGTATTGATGAACTATTTATGAAGTTATGCTAATGTTGTAGACCTTTTCTTGGATTGTTGTAATTATATGATTTTCATTGCTATCGTGCTTAACTTGTGTTGATTGGCCTTCAATGCATATTAGATTATATGTGTAATCGATGGATTACATGTTTAATTGGACTTGTAACAATGAATCGTTATTGATCTCTCATGAAAATAGTTAGGTTGATAACAAAAGTTGCTAAATACTAATCTCAATGTCATGTAATTTGATTTGGTTTCAAGATGTTAGTAATCAATTAATTTGCATGAGAAATGAATTGTTTTTTTTTATAGAAAATAATCCATAATTACATTTCTAGTCTTAGGCATATGATTTGCAATCAATTCCATGAAATAGTATAATATTGCATGATGAATTAAATAAGTATTCAATATCCTAGAACGCTCTTTGACTCTTTGGTTTTTCAAAACTTTACTTGTTTTCTTTATTGCTTTCAAGATTTTCACAAACATAAACTCGATTTCAAATCCTCAAATAAAATCGATTCAACTCTAGAATAGCTAGGTAATTATATTGTAGTTGGATCCTCAGTAGAACGATATTTGGATTTAACCATTCTATATTATTCCATGACTCGTGCAGTTGCAATATTCACATCAAATGTTCACTTCTTTTTCCTTCCATAGGAACAACCAAAGCCCAGTTTTAACATGATAGGACTGTGGTTTGAGAAGAGCCATCCTAAGTGATCGACCGAAATTTTATTGAAGAGGTCTCAAAATAAGTTTAAACATACAAATCAATCTAACCTCTACCAAACATGATTTCCATTTTGATTACCATCTCAATGAAATTTTGGGCCACAGAAGCCCATATCCCCAAGTTGATAGTCATCAAGGATATCTCTAAAATTCTTGAGATATCTACTCAACTTAGAGGGACCTCCTTCTTTCTCTGAATCCCAAAGAACTTCATTTATATCCCCACCTACCAGCCATGGAATACCATCAACCCCCTAGTCTCATTAACAATTCTCACGTAAGGAGTTTTCTATGAGCTTTAGAGTACCCATAGACACCTATAAATCTCCCCCTTTTATCCATCCAATAGATACATGAATCAATATAATGAGTATAATAGGATTAAATAGTAACATTAGCTTCATCCTTTCAAAATAGACACAGACCATTTTTAGCACCAATACTGCCCATTGGTAAATTCCTCTTATAACCTATAATTTTAATACAAATCCTATTTTATATCAATTTAATATTTGAATTAAATTCAAATACATTAATTCTCTCAAATAATATATAGTTTTAATTAGAAATCATATTTACTATTAACTCTCTCTCTCTATCTATCTATATATAAATTGAATTGTTCAAATTAGCTTGGGGATATATATATATATCTTAAACTAGTACATTTAATTTCATACATTAAATCAATTCATGCACAGTACATTAAATCAATTTAAACTAATACATTTAAGAAGTATTTCAAATCTTATGTAATAAACTCTCTGTACTCGAGGTGGTAAATTAGGATGACATTAATTTAAGCCATGTTCATGTTCATATTAAATATTTTTTTTAAAAGATGATCATATTAAATGTTATCATAACTACTTAACATAAAATTTATTATTAGTAATTGTAATTTTAAAAAGTATTATTATTAGTTATTATTTATTGATATTTTAACTATTTTTGGATTATTTATGTCTTTTTTTAGTAAATCCTTTTTTGGAAAAAAAAAATTATTTTTCGTAATTAAGTTAAATCATTTAATTTTCACTAGAACTTTTAATTAGTGGTCTAACGTAAATATATTAAATAATACTAATTTTTTTTAATTTTATAATTAAATTAACTATTTATGGTCTCACATATAGTTAAATATTAGGTTCAATTCACATGAACAAAAATTTTAAAACAAACACAATAATTAATTTTTGGGATTTATTTTCCGGCACAGATTCTGCAAATTCAATTTTTTGAGATTAGTATCTTAGACATTCAACATTTGGATATTCAATATCAATGCCCATGAAAACAAAAACTCACCATATATAATTATAGGTCAAAATACTATTTTAGTTGTCAACTTTGTGTGATCTCATTCCACTTTAAATCCATATACTTTTGTTGGTACAAATTTTGTTCATTTATCAACAATAAAAAAAATGAATATTTATTAAGGTTCATTGAAAGTACATGAACAAAAACGAGACATTTCGAAAACGCAAAGACCAAAATAAAATGAATACCAAAGTACACAAATAAAAATATGTTACTTTAACCAGCATAATATTAACAATAAAATTTGTTGACTTATTTTTAAGATAATGTTTAATATCTTAATGTTGGTTAATTTTTTTTCTTGAGTTATACTAATTAAAATCATATTTATATTCTATAAAGTGTATTCTACTATGTAATAGTATTTTGACCTGCAAAAGCACTATATATATGGATATTAGAGGTTGATTCTCTATTCCTACAATTATTACTAAAAGAAGTATTTTAAAACAGCAATAACATATCATTAATCTTGGGTTAAATTATAATTTTGGTTGAAAGCTAATACAAATAAAACTTCTTGTGGATCAAACAAATATTGAGCGATAAATAAACTTTCAATTGCATAGTTGAAGGACCAAAACCACATTAGGTGTTTGATAAAAATTAGACAGTAAATATATCGTAAACTACATGGTTTCTTTTTTCAGTAAAGTAGGGAAAGAGAGGATTCAAATCACAGACTTCGTGGTCTCTAACACATATAGATGTCTTTTGAGCTATGCTCTGTGTTTGGTAGTAACTACATAGTTGCAGTATTAAACTCTGCCAAATTTTTAACATAACTTTCTCGAATTCTCTTTAAAGATGTGTATTAATTTACCTTTAAATTAAAATATTCAACTAATGACGAACTAGTGTTCCCATTTATGAATAAGCTCATAAGAACTTTGAGGAATATTAAGCAAATAAATGCCATCATCTCGAGCATACCAAAGGCAAGCCTTGAAATTGCAACGAGAACCCAACCACTCTCCTTTTTCTCTCCAAAACACTTCAAATGTGAGGTGTAGGTTTGTTGGAGTACTTAAAGTGCACCAAAACAGCGTCGTGGAAAGCACATTTTCCTTAAACTGCCATTGATAGGTTTGCCCAACTTCGACTATATGGTCTCCCAAATCGTCATCTTTTGATTTGCAATGAGCGAACAATTTCTGATTTGAACTTAATTGGTTCACAATTGCTATTGTCCATTTACTCAGAGACCGCGGATACTTTGAACTCATTGACAGAGCTGAACATGGTGATGTTAATGATCCTGCAATCGTCAAAATCAAAACAATAGATGGAATCATTAAGTAGTTTAACAAACAATAACCCATGTTTTTTTCTCTTTGGTTTTAGGGTTTTGTTTTTCTTGATATGATGCCTTTGATTTGAGAGATCCAATTTATAGTTGAATTGTTTTAATCACTATTAATGAGTTTTCTCTTTTTGGTATTGTAGGTTGGGTTCTTTTAACCTTCCATTTTTTTAAAATTTAATTGTAATTTAAGACGAGTTTGGTAATAATTTCATTTTTTTTCGTTTTAAGATTTATGTTTGTTTCTTTCCAATTTTTCAACTATAGTATTTTCACATTTGTTAAAAAGACACTTTAATTTCTAGTGAAATTCTACAACAAAAACAAGTTTCTAAAAGTTTTTTTTTCTTTTCCTTCAAAACTTAGCTTAATTATTTAAAACATTAACATAAAGTCGATATGAAAACATAGAAACTTCAAGGTAGAAGTAATGTGTTTATAAGCTTAATTTTGAAAAACCAAAAACCATAAATCAAATGGTTATTGAATAGAAGGATTAAGTTTTTTTTTTTTACCTACAAGTTTTTATGTTTTGCTCTCTAGTTGTTACTAATATGACGTTTTAAAAAACAATCAAAATTTGAAAATTATAAAAAGTAATTTTTATTTAAAAAAATTTGACTAGAAGTTCAAGTGTTTCTTTTAGAAATTTAAAAACTATGATTGATAAATTAGAAGAAAACATGTATAAATTTTAAAAGACAGAAAACTACAAACAAAATCATTACTAAACGCCTCAGTGTTTGATAGTATGTTACAATAATGTAGTCTTGTTCTTACGGGTTCCTTGACTAAAAAAAAAGGCTAATTTCCAAATTAACGTCGGAATAGTATAATACTTTGAATTTGATTGTTATATTTGCAATTGTCCTTAATTATAACCATTCTTAAACTCTAGCATGATTTTTATATCAGAACTCATGAGTTTTTGTTTTTTTTTTTCTCTTGCAAATTTCATGATTTTTATAACAATTCTTAAAATCTTTCATTTAAAAAAAACTAAAATAAATTAAAAATAATTCAAGTTTTTTTTTCTTTTCATTTACCTATGTTGATCAAACAAATTATGCATCATTATTTAATATCTCTGTTTAAGAGGCATGCCTGAGTTTTTTTTTTTTTAGTACAACAAGAGGGTGGAAGATTGAACCTCCGACCTCTAGAGACGGAGTGCTTATCGATACCATTGAGCTAAGTTCAGTTTGGCAACATGAGAGAGTTAATCACCTTTGTAATTTGATCTAATATATTTTTTAAATTAGGTCAGTAATTCCATACTTTTAATTAAGTTATGCATTGTACAAAGATATGAACCGTTTCCTAAAATATAAAAGACATATCTTAAATCGAGTTATAATTATTAAATTTATTTTCTAAATAAAAATTAATTGTCTTAAATTGATATCATACATCTTGACTCAATGTAAATGAATAATTCCCATACCTTAAATCAAGTTATGTATTACATAAAGCGAAAGGATTTAATATGTCGTAAAACTTTAATTAATAAATATTTAAAATATATTATTAAATGTAACAGTGAGTTAAAAATTAAAATAATTCAAGAGAAATGACAAAACAAACAATAACCCACTAGGTCACATCCATATAACAATTTACAATCAATATTGACTTATGCATAAAAGAATTCTTTCTTAAATCATGTCGCAATTGTTGATTGAGTCCTCGTTGGATTAAATTTTTTCAAGCACAAACCCATATGTTATAGACCACCGTTTGAACTCTCTTTAGTGGTAGATATGTCTTCTCATAGGACTTGATAATATTTCTCACAAAAATAAAAATATTTGTGAAGTTTTATCTCAGATTAAAATAAATAAATAAATAAATAAACTATCTAACTTACTCGTTAAAACTTTAGAATAATTGAGGGTAAATAAACAAATGTGGTCCGCCAATCTCATTGCTTCAAAGTCTATATACATACATACATATAAAATAAGAAAGGTTAAATAAAATTAAACCACAATCACCCCAAATGAAATTAAAGAATATCAATTACGAATAAATTCCAAAGCGAGAATAAGCTTAATTTTTAATTAGCTTGGTTTTTTTTTTTTAACATTTAGGGGCCGTTTGTTTTTTGGGAATGTAGATAACCGGCATAATTAAATGCACGGAATTACAGATGTCTGACATTCTTAGATATCCATGTTTGATTTGTAGGAATATTTTTGAAGATATATGGGAATACTTGGACAACTGTGTTTGTTTTATAGGTTTTCTACTGGAAAATGTCTTAAATTTACATCATGTTCCAAAAATGCCCTTACGACTATTTATTAATTAATAAATAATTTAATATAAGCTGAAACAAATGCAGTAATATAGATGTCCCACTCCATATGAATCTTAGGTTCCCATGAAACAAATGACCCCTTAGTAGAATTTGGATAACAAAACATAGAAAATTAAATGTCAAAGTAACGTTTATAAGCTTAATCTTCAAAAATAGAAAACTAAAAATCATAATAAAATAATGATCAAATAGGTCTTTTTGTTTTGAGTTTTTTGTTTTCGAGAATTACGATTATACACACACCTGCCAACAACTTTCTATATTTAGCTCATCAATTTTTACTCATGTTTTAAAAAACTAAGCCAATTTTTTAAACAAAAAATATATAGTTTTCAAAAAATCTGAATCATCAACACTACGTAAAGGTTCAAGTCGACCTTTGCTTATGCAACAATGTTATACATTCTGAAATTGCTCGATGAACAAAATATTTTCCTGTTTTCTAAAATTTTTGAAGTGGGGGATTGTTGGTGAAAAATATTGAAAAATATTTTTTAAAACAAAAAGAAAAAATGAGTTTTGGAAAAGTGAGAATCCCACATTGCTTAGTTTAGCATTGGGACCTCACTTTATTTACCCTTTCCTTTAGCTTTGGGCTTGGGCCCCAAAAGGTACTCATGTTTTGGACAGGGTGAGGATATAGGCAATGGTGGGCTTGGTGGCAATTCCACACGCGTGCGTCACCGTGGGGTGGCAATAAAGATAATTTTTTATTATTTTATTTCGTTTAGAGTTTTACCGCCTTGCCCCTCGTCGCGTTCATCGCGCAGTCAACCAGTCTTTGCGTCCGCGCCCTTTTCTCGATGCATGTTTTGTGGACGAGCGCTCACCGCACGACGCACGTTCTATGGCCAAGCGCTCGTCCAGCATGCGGTGGTTGAACCTCGCGATGTATATAAGGCTGCCATCTCCATTTAAAAAGGGGGAAATTTTACGTTCACAGATTCTTGTATACCGAGCATTATTGAAAGGGTGTAAGCATTCCATTCGATTCTTGTGCGAGTTTCGATCGAGACAGAGATTTTTTGACTGTTTTATCCTAGGGACGACATGGCACTGATTCTGACCTGTAAGCACCTTGGGTAGAGCCACAAAACGTCTTAAAGAGAGCGAGCTCCCCGACTCAGCATTCATGAGTTTTTGTTTTGCAGGAGTCCACTTCCAGGCATTCAGTACAAAGTTCATCGCATAGCTTGCGTTGACCATCAGGCGTCTAGATCTTGCATTGACCACCGGGCATTGACTGTCAGGCTTTTAAGATTTTAAACGCATAGTTCAAGTTTCCAACAATTTTAAGACGTTTTTATCTACAACTGTAGTGATGGCCCAAAACGACGTCATGGTCTCCGATCTCAACCGACCCTTCTGTTTCGAAGGAGCGAACTTCAAGCAGTGGAAACAGAAGATGATATTCTTCCTCACCATCAAGAAGGTCGCTGATACTTGCAATACGGAAAAGCCAGAAATCCCAGAGAAAAATCCAACAGACGAGCAAATAAAGGCGGCCGCCGACTGGGAAGAAAATGATTTTCTCTATAAGAATTTTATCTTGAACGGTTTGACTGATGATTTGTATGACTATTACAGCTTTTTGAAGACAATGAAAGCTATATGGGAGGCTCTACAAAAAAAGTATGACATCGAGGAAGCCGGTTCGAAGAAGTATGCTGTCAACCATTACCTGAAGTTCCAAATGACGAATGACAATTCTGTGGAGGCCCAGTCCCATGAACTGCAGAAGATCGCCCATTAAATTATCAACGAATGTATTCCTCTGAACGAGCAATTTCAAGTTGCTGTTATTATTGACAAACTGCCCCCCTGTGGAAGGATTTTAAAAACACCTTGAGGCACAAGACCAAGAAATTTTCCTTGGTGAGCCTAATCACACGTCTGAGGATTGAGGAGGAAGCCCGAAAGCAGGACCAGAAGGAGGAGGTAAACGCCATGCCGAAGAAATCTGCGGTAACCGCCGTGAAACCTGACCAGAAGCCTAAAGAAACTAAGAGGAAAGGTTAGAATCGCAGATCCGGCAACCAACAGAACCAGAAGAGACAGAAACCCCTCTCAAGAGAAACGATACAATTCATTTGCTATAATTGTAATAAAACTGGACATATGGCCAGGAATTGTAGGAACAGGCGTGGTCCTGCTGAGCAGACGAACCTGACAGAAGAACCGTTAGTTGTCATGATCACAGAAGTATACTACTAACACACTACATCCTACCACTAGCCTTACAATTCTCCTTCAGTATTCTCACTCAAATTAGACTCCACTTTCCTCCTATTTAGAAGGCACTAGCCTAAACCAAAGCCACTAACACATTAACCAAAGGAAAAAATAATTCAATTAGTTTGCACTAATTCTTAATAATGCACGGAAGGAGAGAAACGTACAGGGTTGGAAGAGATAGAAAGTGTGAAAGTATATGATTGTCTCATTTCTTCATAAATCAAAATTTACGCTCGTTCCCACAAAACGATTTTAGCTATATTTCGAATACAAGACATTTCCATAACTCACATCATTGCAATTTCGAGTCTTGAGCACTAGATTATAGCCAGTGAGACCTAACATTACGAAACAAGAGAATATGTTATAACGAAAAACCAAATCGATATCTCGTAAGACTAGTCAAGACGCATAAACGTAACTCGATCCGTACACAATACACACTCTAATGGTTACCCTAAAGACAAAGTTAGTTTTGTTTGGTTGTTGGAAAGTATTATATTGCAATAAAAAGGAAAGGTAGGGGAGTGGGGTTAAGGCCTTAAAACGATGCTACAAAGAAAGCAAATGCAAATTATAGGGTTGGCTGCCCATATTGGGTCATGTGGGAAAGTAGTAAAGGAATGAGACATTGGAATTAAAGGCCAAAGGGGATCCTTATAATTGAAAGTGGGAGCAAAGAAAATGAAGGTGTGAGGAAGATTGGTAGTGGGTACTGTCCCAAATCAAATGTAGGGTACCCTATAATATATATATATTCAAAGACTATTCTCAAGATTTTGGGCTGAGAGTTGAGGGCAGCTGTGGCCTTATAAGAACCCTTTAAATTATTCAGTCAATTTTTCTGTTTATATTCCTTTTTTTCTTTTTTCTTTTTGAGTAATATACAGCAAATCAACCATGCTTTTAATTTGGTTGGTTGTTCATATTAAATCACTTGACCTAATCAAAATGTCTTTATTTTCTCACGTGTGGGTTGTTATGTGAATTTAGGTCAAGAAACTTGACATGTGAACTATTAATATTAGTACGAAAGGAAATGAATGTTGTGAAGGTTCGAAATCCACCGAACTTTACTTGATTCGATGAATTTTAACTATGCTTGTCGATCAATTTTTAAAGTATAGAACAAAAATATAGTTGATCGAATTAATTTGAAGGGAAATTATTTTAAATAATAGAATGCTAAAAATATTTATAAATTTAGCAAAATTTTAATGTCTATCGGTGATAGATTGCGATAGACTATTATCTATATCGTGATAGACTGCAGATAGTAGTCTATCACAATCTATAACGGTCTATTGCATATAGAATACAGTGAAATTTTGCTATATTTGTAAATATTTTAATTTATTTTTCTATATTTGAAAACATCCCATTTTTGTATAAGAATAATTTTATTTTGGTGATTTTGAGCCATAATTAAATAGAGTCAAGATAAATTGGCTATAAATTACTGACCAATGTCTAATTTTTTTTTTTTAAAAGCATAGAATTCAAATTGCTAAACTTATTATTAAAGTTCAAAGTTTTAATTGATAGCACAACACCCCAAGTTAAGGGGTATAAATGAATTTTCCTATCTGTTTTTTTTTTTTTTGTTAAATGTAAAAAAAAAAGGTACATTTGAACTTTCTAATTGGGTTAAGAAAACACTCTTATTCTTGCAAAAGCTATAACATTAGCACTGATATTCTATAAAAATTTAAAAACTACCATAGAAGTAGAAATTCATTAAAATGTTGGATGAAAATTCGACTTTGAAGATGTATGACACTGACCTATAATGATTGAAGATGTTCAGGTTTCAAATTATACTTTAGATCGTCATCACATTGTTCCAAGTCTCAATTTTTATCCAACATTCTAATTGATTTTTACTCTCATGGTAGAGAATCAAAACATTTATGAAAGGACAAGAGTTATATGGTAAAATTTGACAAAATCTAATAAGATATGAACATGTTTAAGTGTTTTTTTTTTTTTTTACTCTATTGTGAATTTGGTTCACATATATAGATGTCTATTTAATTTGTGAAGTCAAAACCGGTAGGGACCTACCCCAAACAAGGGCAAGAAATCCTTGATTAAACCGGGAATGGGAGGGGAAATGAAAATTTCTTTCCCGTTGGCTAAATCAAATGCACAAGGGGACATGGATGTATTCCCTATCTCTGTTCTCGTCTCCGTCTCCAACCATTCTCTAATTAATTAATTACTTAGTTATATTAAATATATATTATATTAAGTTAAGGCTAGAATATGTTGTTATAATGATATTCACTTTTTAATTTTTAGAAATCACGAGATTTAAATATTTTAATTATATCATCACATTGTTTTTAGCGAGAAGTTTGATAATATTTTTATTTAAATAAAAATTGTATTGGTAATGACTCATTAATATTGAAAATTTTATTTGGTTGAGAATAAATTAAAATTTTATTTATAAAATGGATACACTACAGAAACAAATGGGCAACTTTCCTCACAGAGAACTCTATCCCTCAGAATTCCTTACCTTATTTTCAATCTCAATTTTCGCAAAATTAAATAAAAAAATTTCATAGAATGAAAATTATAAAGAGGAGTGGGGACCAGGACTAGGAAGCTGGCTCCGTGAACATCTCTATTCACACACCTCTAGGTCTAGGGCGGAAGGCAATTTATCCAATCATTTGTCTTTATTTATAGAGATATATTTTTAAATGCAAAATGTTCTTGTGATATTTGTATAACTGATTATATTTTTTTTTCATAAATATATTTATATATATTTAAAAAAATAGAAAATTATTATAAATAAAAAAATATCAAACTATTTACCAGTATAGAAAAATTTCGAGAAATTACTCTAAACAGAAAAAGTATTAAACTATTTACAAATATAGAAAAATTTTACTGTCTACCAGTGATAGACCGCGATAGAAATCGATAGAATTCTATTGTGGTCTATTACTGATAGACTGTAAAATTTTACTATATTTGTAAATAGTTTGACTCATTTTTCTATATTTGAAAACAACCCAAAAATTTCTCTATTTATTGATGATAGATAGTAAAACTTTTCTATATTTATAAATAGTTTGACTCATTTTCTATATTTAAAAACAAATCTTTAAAAAATTGTATGTTACTCATTCAAAATTCCCTTAACAAAAACAAAACATTCTAACAAAGCAAATTTCTATTTCATTGTTTAAAACTAAAAGACAAAAAAAAAAATGATAAACAAAAATGGAAAAATAAATAAATAACCAGACACAATATGCATTGATTTTCTGTCTCTAACTCATCTAAGTTCGTATTGGAGAATGAAGAAAATTAAAATATATATATAAAAAAAAATCACCTGAATTAATTTTATTACATTAAAATTATTTGCTTGAAAATAGAGGCCAAGTTGTAGAAGAAATTAAATACATATACATCAATTATGAAGAAAGGTTGCTTTTTTAGAACCATACATGAACGCTGCACAATGAATCCAACCCCCATGAGAACGACTACTCTTAATTCTTCTCTCCTAACTTTTTCTTTTCATAAGTCATTCTCATCTCTATTCATTCCTTTTAAGGTGATAGCAATGTTTTGGTTATCTCAATCAAAATCGAGTTTGATTTCAATTCCATCTCTACTTTTTAAAGCGATTTGTTCTGTTTATTATTATATTTGATTCATTAATTCCTTTCATAACGTTCTTGTTACACGATATTGACATATTTTTCTATATAATGTGGTACTATGTTTTCTATAGATGTGTGGAGAATAAAATGATGTTGGATTTAAATGTATAAGGCTAGGAACGACTTTTATAAACGATAGATACTTGCCAATATGAGCATATAGTTATTCAATTGACATAAAATATGTACTATCAACTTCGAGGTTAGAAGATTTGATTACCCTACCCAACATATTATAAAAAAAAATGTAAATACTCTAATTAGTATTTAATAACAACCGAAGGCATTGTTTTGTAACAAATTTTGTTTTTTATTTTTTATGTTTGAAAATTAAGTTTATTTATTCTTAAATTCTAATTGTGTAAGTATTAATGGAAGCAAAAAGATAATAGGTAGGGATGGAAAACACGACTAAGGTTTCATTCAATAAAATGGTAACATTTAAGTTTATATATCAAATAAGTTCAAAAAAATTTAAGAGATTATAATAAGGCCCTGAATTTTAAATTTTTGTGTCTAGTAAATTAATATAGTGAAGTTTAGATCGTAGAAATTTAGGGCCCATTTGATAACATTCTCGTTTCCTATTTCCTGTTTCTTGTTTCACATTTTTTTGAGAAAATGACTTGTTTGATAACCATTCTCATGTATTATTTCTAAAATTTGAGAAACGTTTCTAAAAATTGGGCCAAATTTGAGAAGGGTTGGTTGTACAAATAGCAATCAGTCTCAAAATAATGAAAGATGTAGCACAAGGAAAAACATATTAGGGATATGACACAAAATTAGCGTCAGATATCACTGATAGTAGCCATCAGTGATAGCCATATTGGTAAATGACTAAAAAGCCCACACGCCCACCATTTCGCGTTACTTCTTCCGGTTTTCTCAAATTGAAAGCTATCACTAATAGCTACGGATAGCTACTATCAGTTGCTATTACTGATAGCTGCTATCAGTGATAGTTTTCAATTTGAGAAATATTAATACAACCTTGGAATAGTAACACTTGAGATAGTAGCTTTCAATTTGCTATCAATTATTAGTGGCTATTATTGATACACTTTCATCAATTGGAATCAAACTTAAAATATTAACACTTAAGACTATCATTGGTTATCAATGTTAAGACTTTTATAAGTAGTTATCAAGTTTCAAAGGAAATTATCAACTTTCAAAGATTAACATTGATAGCTCCATAAAAGTGCTATCTAGCTCTGCTTAATTCGAGCTTGTTACTTGGTTTCACTTGTTTAAATGATTATTTTGTAGGTTTCGAGTAATTGAGAGGTAGAACCAGGCGCTAGAGGTGAAAATGAGCTAAAACGGGTCAAAACGAAGCTCGATTGTATCAACAGAGAAAGAGAGAAGCAAAATGACCAAAATGCCCCTAGTACTATGGCGCAGCGGCGCTGGCTCGATGCCTTTTCTTGAGAGGCAACTTTTGTGCAAAATGCACAGCACCGCGGCACTCCTAAGATATGTTGCGCATGCATCCGCAACAGCGTCACGGTACTGCGATAGAGCGTCGCGATGCTGCGATTCTTTTTCGCATGAATTTGGCCCAGCGCCACGATGCCAGGCCAAATTTTTGCGGTTTAGGTTAGGGGGAACGAGTCGACCGACTTCTACACAAAAGGCTCTCTGTTTTCTTCTCTTTTCTATATTCTTCATGTACCCAAACAAGACTTTTGCATCCATAATGAAGATTATGGGATAAGGTACTCGATTTCTAGCTTGAGTTTCTAGGGTTTTCCATTGTTTCATGTATTTGTGACATTTTGAATTGGATTTTATATTGCATTGTTGGTTTCAATTCCTTACTAATTAGATTTAGATCATATTTTCGTACGCTTGAGGATTGTATAATGTTGCTTTTGATTAATATACAATTTGTGACATTTGTTGTATGTTGGTCCATAAGAAGTCATAAATTAGGTTGGCTTGCAAATAAATCTAGGTTAGTATTGATCCAACCAACTTAGAATTGAACCAACAAATATTTAATCAAGGCTTTTCCTATTGAATATTCCCCTAACATTCCCTAAACCTTAATTCGATTAGGCCAAATTGAATGTGTATGCGTTCATCTCATTCAAATTGGCTTAATTAGTTAGTTATGACAATTTAATTAGCTTTTCCAATTAAGTTAGTTTTGATTATGATGAATCAATTGGCTTCTCCAATTGATTTGGTTAGGGTAAGCAATCGTTTAATTCCATTGATGAGAAATTGATGAACAAATACTTGAATAAGGAATTCCATTTAACCCAAGCTAGATCTTTTTGGATATTGAATTTCAATCATTTAATTGTTTTATTCTCTTTTATACGATTTTATAGCTTTTGCAACAACACAACTCCAAACCCCTCCCCCCTTGGTTACTTAGGGCTGTGAACTATTCGATTAATAAAAACAATGCTCCTTGTGTTTGACCAGCCTTTCCACTACTATGCTTTTGGTGAGCATTGTATAATTATTTGGTCCGGAATTGGGCGACGAATTTCACTCAACCAAACATTTAAACCTATCAATGAGAGGTTTATAAGTTGACTATCACCGATATCTACCTAAGTCATATCATCAATATTATCAATATCATTCATTTAATTGATATATACTTAAGTCATATCACTGATAGCTTCTATTAGTAGCTATCACCAATAGCTTTTAGCAGTAGCTATCAATGATAGACTTTCATCAAATGGAATCAACTTTTATATCATTGATATATGGATATCACGTAAGTTCTATCACTAATATCACTTATATTGCGGTCATCGATGATAGCTTCCGTGAAAGAAATCATCAAAGATTAAGCTATCAGTGATAAAAAAATATTAGTAGCTATCACTGATAGACTTTCATTAGTAACTATTAATTTTAAAAGATTAACACTCAAAGCTATCAGTGGCTATTATTGTGAAACTTTTATCATGATAATAAAAAATAGAATTTTATCACTAATAGACTTCTATCACTGATATCTAATCTAAGTTCGATATCACTGATACATAAATATGATTGATATCTATCTAATTTCTATTACTAATATCACTGATAATTCATATTACCGATACATTTAAAAACACGAGGGGTAGTTAGTAAATTCTTCAATCAATGATAAAATTCTTTGAGTGACTAAGTTATAAATATATGAGTAGCTATCACTGGTAGATTTATATTATTATGTCATAATAATGAAGTCTATCACTTATAGCTAATAGATTCTATAAGTTTTAGACTTTCAATTTTATCTTAAGTATTTACTAATAAATTAATTTATATTAGTTTATAAAAGTCTACAAGTCATAGACTTCTATCGCTGATTGAAGTAGTCTATCATGATAGAAACCTATCATTGACTTAGTCTATTCGTGATAATAATAGAATTAGTCTATTCGTGATATCATAGGCTATTGGTGATAGAAGTTTATTACTGACAGATTTCATACTTTTAAAGTCTTATAAAAAGAAAAAAAAAAACTATTGACCCATTCGATAACATTCTCATTTCTCATTTTTTGAGAAATAAACTTGTTTAATAACTATTCTCGTTTCTTTTCTAAGTTTTAAGAAATGTTTCTAAAAATGGTGCAAATTAAGGTATAAAAAATTAGTTTCTTTCAAATCCATTTCCATTTGCTATTTATATTTAATGTTTTGTTATAATAATCAAACTTGATGATTAGCTTGTTGGTGTTAAGTCACTTATGAATTGTGCACTTTCAAATTATGGGTTTGAAACTCAACCTTGTAAACTCTTTTCTAATATTTGTAGTAGGAAATGAGAAGATGAGGGAGAGAGGGAAAGGTTTGGAGAGTAGGAGATTGGGGACATAGAAGCAAAAACTGGAAAAAAAAAATAAAAAAATAAAAAAAGAATAAGAAAATATGAAGAGATTGGGGAGATGGAAGAAAAAGTGGAAAAAGAAAGGGAAGAAGAAATATGATAATGAATGCTGAAAAGCAAGGTGGTGTGAAGTGCAACATAACCTAAGCCATAACAATCCTAAAGCTTTTATATTGCCAAACCCCTATAAATATTTAGTTCATGACTTTTCATAACATAATTAACTTTATTAGATCATAAATCATAGCTACAATGTGAAGTTCGATTGGTAGAAATAAAATGATGAAATAGCAAGAATTAACTAGAACATAATGCTAGAAAAATACAACTCAAGAGGCATGAACAAATCCTCAATCTCCTAGTCTTTCCCTAGGTTAATTCCTCTTTCTCAAGGAAGAATCGTTCCCACTACACGTTTTCACGAGATGAGATAACCTAGAGCCACTACGCCTTAGAGGGACTTTTATTCTTGAGGCTACTGACTTGGAGAAACTAAAAAAGTGTCCACAAGAAAGTGGCGGTAAGGTGTGATGATCTCGGCATTAGAGAGTTGTTGTGTGAAATGGAGGACTCCCCTTCCTTTTATATTCCCCAAAGTGGTTAAGAAAGGCCAAATTTCTTGTTCTGAATGTTTTCCAAGTGAAAACGGAGGTGCCCAGCTGACGAAGCTGTGAAAATTGCAGCTGCTTTTGACTAGTTCGAATTCTGGAAATTTAAGGCTCAATGATGCGGGCGCATTACTTTACTACTGTGAGCTCATCAGATAGAAAATTTGCAAAATCAGTCAGAAACTTGCAAAAATGCACCAGATCAGCACCAAATACGCAAATGACATCTTTTAAGCATAATTAATCCTTATTGAGCTCATTTTAACAGATTAAGACAAATTATGAGAAAACTCATGCAAGAATCCAATTTTCATAGTTAAAGTACACAAATAAAAGCTTAAATTCATGCATTTTATGGCATCAATCAATTATTAAATAAATAAATAAATATCGTACAAAAACAAAAAACAATCTCGGTCAAAACAACGTGTGTGCACAAATACGGCGTCTGCAAACAAATATAAGCCAAATCAATATGAAAACAAAAAAAAAAAAAAAACTTCATTAAAAAAGTATATAAATACAAATAATAACTACATATCATAATACAACCATAAACTACCATGATATTAAATGGAAAAATGGAAAAATGGAACGTAATAATTATGGCGTAAACCCAAACAATTGAAAACCAAAATGTTGAAACCTACCATCTTAAGAAATAAGCTATGTCTAACACACCACCCAAACCATCATTAATCACACTCTTATCCCTAAGTTTCCACCTCCCCCAATTTCAAACCTTTTCAAATCCTTACATTAAAAAAAAAAAAAAAAAAAAAAAAAAAAAAAAAAAAAAAAAAGTCAAACCTTCCACCCTCATTCCTCACAAATAGAAAATCCACAACCCCTCCTGGCTTTTTTAGATGATAAAAAAATATCTAAGAAACTGAAAAAACTTGTTCTTTTTTAAAAATGAAAACTAGAAATACATGTGATAGCAGTTTTTTGGTGTCGCTCCCAAAAGACCACTAATCAAATAAATTTGTAACTCCAATCTATACTACCTACACTCCAATGTAGTATAAGTGGCAAGATCGAGTCGATCGTCTCCATAGGGAATCTCAATATTTTAGCTAATTATAGAATTCGAATGGTTACAAAGGGGGTTTGAGAGTTTCAATTGCAAAGGAATTTAAATAAAATGAACGTAAAAGCGTAATTTCAAAGAGAATTTAGTTCAATTAAAGGAACCTAGCTTAGGAAATTCAGATTTTCCTCGTGCTCTTGGTTGTTCATCAAACTCTAAAAATTAATTGCATGCTTGATTTTATTCTTAGTTTGTTAGCATGGAAGACCATAACTATTACCTTAATGCACTAATGACTTAGCTAATTAGCCTAGGTGTTCAATTAATCGGTTTCGATAGCGGCCTAATCAATTAAACACACATTAAGTCTAGGAAAATAAACCAAGTCACAAGAAATTTTTGGATAGCCCAAATTACCAATTGATTAGATTCTTGATTGATTACTTTGAACGCCTCAAGAGAAATTGCCTAAGGCAATTTAGAACTTAACTACAAGCAAGCCACAAATTCAAGCCTTAGTTGAGATTAACATGCATAGACACATCTTTCTCTAGCAAAGCAAAGAAAATATGATTGTTGATCAAACCAAATATAGTTTCTAAAGATAGAACTAAAAATGCATCTAAAATCAATAAAATTCAGTACCAAATCATATAAACAAATCTCACAACCAAGATACAGAGTTTAATCCTATCCCTAATCTAGAAATCACTTACCTTAACCACTCATAATGTGGCAAGATGAGCTATAATGATGAAATAAATGAAAGATATAAAGTAGTTAAGACTGGGAATGAAGAAAATACAGAGATAGTATAGGTGGTGGCTGAAAAATTGAGGTTAAAATGATCTAAATCGAGCAAATTTTCTAATGATAATAGGCTAGTGTCGTTGCGTTGCCGACGAACAGTGGCTGCTCTTGGGAAAACGTGTCGCACGCTCGCCTAGCTGGTGTCGTTGCTTTAGCTCCCAGACATATTTTCGTCCTTTTTGTCTTCTCTCTTTTCATGGTATGCTCAAAGCTTTGACTTAATTCATTTTTGTCTATTTTGGGCTCCGATGGTTCGTTCAACCTTTTAGCTGCTCAATACCTATAAAATAGCATAATAAACACGTAAAATCCATGAACGAGCCTGAATTAAGGTAGAAAAAACAACACTTTTATGGTGTTATCAAACACCCCCAACTTAATTCTTGATCGTCCCTGTTGCGCTCAATCTCATTTGAAATATATTACACAATAATGCGATGAGATTTATATTAGCCTTAAATCATGCCTTTTTTTTTAGATGAATTGATATGCAAAAATGAACGAACAGAAGTTTCATTTGTCTAGACCCAAGTATAAGTATGGACAAGGTTCCTGGTGAGTCCAGGATCGAACACAGGGACTTTATGTTGTTATGTGCTTAAATTAAATGCAAGACTTCTATGCGGCGAGTATATTCAATGCGTTGAAAGTGGTCCTATTTACTACATAATCTGAATTTACAAATGATGGTAATAATGAGTGGAATATGTGAGTGGATGAAATGATGAATGTGGAATGATGTGTGGAAATGTGGTTATGGTGATGGATAAAATTGGTGAAATGCAATCTTTAGCTCAAGTAGTATGCGAAGAATTGAAGAAAAAATCAATCGAGAAAAGTAAGGTTGAAGAGGGTGACTAACATTTTCCTAAGTTATGCAGAAGTTAGGCATTGAAACGCACCTAAATTGTACGTTTATTACTCTTTATTTAAAAGTATTTTTGGTAGATTTAATGTGTTTTCTAATAGATTCCAGGTTCTAATAAAGAAAATTGAGTTTCAGAAGTAATAGAATCAAACCGAGTCAAAACTAGACAAGAATAGCTCAAAAAACTCTAGAAAAATAGGGCAACGTAGCGCAAGAGCGTTGCTACGCTGCCCCTTTATGCTCAAGACTCGAGAGCACTTATTTTTGCACACTCGAGAGCGTAGCGATGTCGTGATAAAATTAGACCAGCGTCGCGACGCTCTTCCACAGCGTAGCGACGCTGGCTTTCCTTTTCCATTTAGGAGAAGGATTTGAAAATCGTTTTCTATAAATAGGGAGGTTCTCAGCAGCCCTAATGATCAGATTTTGGAGTATTGAAGACCTAGAGAGAGAGTTTAGAGCAAAGTATGAAGAAACCATGATGCCGGAAGGTTCGAAGATCGTTGGAAGGCCAAATCCATCCCCTAGACCAGCTTGGAAGCCGGATAACTTCTCTTTCCTTTCTTTACTCTTGGTTTATTTTCTATATTTTGTTATTCTAATGTGGATTTTGTCTGTGGAAGCCATGTTAGGTTAAATTTCTCATAGTTTTAGGGGTAGATGAATTCTTAGGTTTAAATTGTTGAACACTTGCTTCTTGTATGCTAATTTTTACATATACGCTTTCTAGCATGACCGTTCTTAATGCTTTTGAATGTTTGATCAATGTTTGAATGATTTCATGATTTAGAATCTTACTTGAATAAGTGAGTTTTAGATTAGATCATGCATGCTAGACTATCGTTTGAAATCACAGAAAGTAGTTGACTAACGGTAGAGATTGTTAATGAAGGGTCTTAATGCTTTGCTTAATCATCTAGTTTCAAGAGATTAGTAATTAGTGTTTAAGTAAAAGAATAAGTTGTTTGCAAAAGATTCAATTCGGATAAAAGACTTCTAGATCTAGGTGTTGTGTTAATTACTTCAAGAGTCAATCAATTGTATTTAATGATACATTTGATGAAATCTATCCTCTAAAGCGTCTCTTAGTTGATAATTTACATATCTCGATCACTTTTATTTACTTTCTTAGATTAGTTTATCCTAAGTGTCATATTGATTCGGTCCCCTAAATAAAATTAAAATGATCTCTGAATAGCTAAAAGATTAATTAATCTGATTTCCTAAGGACGATACTCGGCCAAGGCCGTTTTAACTATATTATTGCTCGACGCGTGCACTTGCGACGTATCAGACATCCATATCATTAACTCTTAAAATGAAGAACTCATCTCTCGGTGTTTCAGAGCCACAATATCCTATTTCTAGGACGCATGATTTAGTTAATTTAAGATGAAAAGTAAACTTTATCTCTAAAGCTAACTCTTTCATTGTTCAATGCGATCTACATATTACTTACTCTCTCAAGCAATTGATTATGTCTACTCAAATCTATTTCTCAATATGATTCAAGCAAAGTATTAAGCATGCGTTTGAACAAGATGAACTTTAACTTAATGAAAGTGAAAGTTGAACCTCCTCAACCCATTAAAGATTTAGTTACACATGATGAAATTGAGATAAAGCATGGATGGATAAAAGAAAGTGAAGTTCACATTCATATCAAGAAATATCGAATGTTTCAATCATGAAAATCTCCATACAAATAGAAGTAACAATAAAGTGGAGTAAAGCTTAGGAAATGAAATGTCGAGCTGTTGGTCACAATCTCTTGCTCCCTGTTGCTCGAAATGATGATTGTTTGGCTTGATTGCAATGGAGGTGAAGGTCTTCTCTTGTTGTTTCTAAGAAGAAGGATGAGCTCTCACTCAAACTTCTTCGAAGAAAAGCTCGAGGTTGAAGATGACAATGGAGTTAGGAGTGATTTTTACAAAGTTTTCAACCAATTTCTTGGAGAAAAGTTTAGCCCTTTGACACATTTGCGAAGGGCTATATATAGGCGTAAAAAAGGTATGCTTCCAGCTTCTTTCCAATGATGATATGATACCTTTGCATTGAATTCCATGTCCTGCTGCGCCGACTACATCGCGTCACAGATTAATTGGCTATGCTGCAAATGTCTCAAATCAACTACCAACTTGCTCTATTGATTTGACTTCCATCGCCTATATGTTTTGGCATTTTCTTTCTCTGAGTTTCATCTCATCGTATAGCGTAATGTATTGCAAAGTTAGACATTGATCTAATTTCTTTGTATATGTCCATGGTTGCAGCTTCTTATCTTTGGTGTGTTTTTGCTTCTTTTTATTCAAATCCTGCGTTGAAAAGATGTAAACTTTATAATTTTCAGGATAGTGAGTTTTGTAAATATGTGAACGCAAAGTGTAAATATCTACATGAATTTAGTATCAAGTTAGTGCATTTCCATCTGAATTCTCCTAATTATTCTAAATAAAAAGATACAATAACTTGTATTTTTACAAGTTATCAGTCTCGAGCAAGGTAGAAATACACAATCATGCATAAAAATATGTTTGCTCAATTGCAAGGCTCATTACTTTCGTTTTAACATTTTATCAAGATTATGCATGCAATCCATAATGTCATCCAAAACCAATAATCAAATAAGGTAGTTTAAGAAAGTTTCTTCAAATCTATTCATGCATAAGCCAGTTCAAAGCTCTTCTACTTAAGTCTAAGCAAGACCTGGAATATATTTATAAGACCCTCAATTTTTTTTCCCACTACTCTGGCTCGCAAGGTCAAGAATTAAATTTCCTAACCCCAAAGTGGCAATAACATGCAATTAGGAAGAAAAAAATCAACCTCAATTCTTGTTATCTTTTTATTTTTCTTTTTTTTAAGCAAGTGGAGAGGAAACCCTATTCAGAAAGACATCTTTCGTTTTGGCTTGCCAACACGGGTTACGTGAATAACATCCAACTACGGGCCGAATTCTTTCAAAGACGTGCCTAAGCTTCCTCATTTCTCAGGGACACTTTAGCTCAAAAGAAAACTACGGGTGTCATAGCCGCCCTAGGTTAATCATACCCCCAAGAAAGAGGAGCAAACCTCTCCTTATTCTCTCTTTTTTTTATTTTTTTATATAACTTCTTATTGATTTTCTTTTTCTCTTGCTTTTGCTTCTCTCTCTCTTTTTTAGATAAATAAAAAAGTTAGTTGGTTGATTCATGGTGCATGCATTACTAAATTAAAAATTTGGAGAGTCTAATCCTATTATTAAGGCCTTTTGGAGTGACAACGAAAAATATAGACCCAATTACGCTAGTTTAAGCATGCAAGACCTAGGATTGGCAAACAAAAAACTTAATTTTGCATGAGAGAAAGAATTTTTTTTTTAAAAAAAAGGCTAAAAAATTATGTTTGTTTTCTTCCTACATTATGTCTAACATGCAAGATCCTAAATGAGTGTATCATCAATGGTCATAATAATGGGCACAACCAACAAAGCAAACATGCAACCAAATCACACTAGTTCAAGTTCAAATGCTCAAGAACTGCTAAATATGCATCAACCAAAGCAAGTGAATGCCCAACCATCCCTAACTTAAAAAATATGTATTGTCCCCAATGCATAAATAGTGAAAGCAAGCACGAAATAACAGGAAAAGAAAATTAAATCTTGCACAAAAACAGAAAATCCATCCTCATTTCTCAAAAATAGAAAATCCACAACTCCATCAAGATTTTTTTAGATGATAAAAAAATATCTAAGAAACTGAAAAATTTTGTTGTTTTCAAAAAATGAAAACTAGAAAAGACATTGCTTTCTCCAAAATTGAATTTTAAAGTAGAAGTTTGTAACACAAATACATGCATGGTATGTAAATTTTCTCTCATGTGCTTCTTTGCATACCCCTCACTATTTTGACTGAACAAACATTTTGACCTAAAAATATGACGTTTCTCCAAAATTGAACTTGGAAGTCTGCAACGCAGATACTTGTGTGCAAATCCATATAGCATAACACTCTCCATTTTATCCTTTCAATTTCTCCACATACCTCGTCATTCCCCTCACCCTCTAGCATTAAAAAGATACTTGGTGTGTTTTCACATAGTGTGGAAACACACCAAGTGAAATCGAAACCATATTCGATTTAAACTTACCCTTCTTGAATGTAACTCTAGACGATTAGACAGATAAAAGCATCAGAGCTTAAGCATCCATATATATATAAAATAGAATGTCATATGAATCAGGACTTTCCCTAACAACTTGCATCCCTTTGCATGAAGAGATCCTCAAACATTTCTTGGAAGCCAGAATAAAAATTTCACACTCCCTCTTAGATACCCTCTCGACCTAGAAGGAGATGTGAAGATGGTGAATGTCAATAACCCTCCTATATATGATACTCACCATCCCCCTATGTCCTACTAAACCTGTTTTCCTGCTTTTAGTTTGACCTGATAGGCAATAATATATGTTCACATCCATATCATATTCACACTCACACTGTCACTAGGTCCTCAAGAACCATATACAAACCAAGCATAATATTCACAGACATATATACAAACCAACTTTCATACTTCTACCAGACAAGCCCATAATTACAACCAAAATGATCCTCTCTCGACCCTACTATATATGTACATGCCAGACTAAAACCTATATGCATAGAAAGATCTAAATGACTAAGTTTAATTTGTTGATATTTTGGAGCTATGGCATACAAGCCTTGTGTAGGCTAGGCTCCAAGAACTCTTTCGCTACTTGGGGAGAAAAAGAAAACATTTGAAAAGAATGAGCTGGGAAGCCAAGTGACTGACGAGTTTAAAAACAATAGTCGTGCTTGTAAACGTTAATTAATAATTCAAAACTAGAAATAGTTCTCCTCAAACTCAGAGTTAATAAAACATGCTCGAGAAGTCAACAAGCTTAGCAAATCGCGATCATAAAATAAAACATTTAGAAATCATCATATTAGTCATTCACAAACTCATTCATACTCATAACCTTAGTTGAGGTAGAGCAAGCTTAATATACTCAACGTCAATAGCCTTAGCTAATGTAGAGTAAACTCAATACAATCAATATCGAGAACTCTCATACGTGCACGTAGAAATGCCCCAAAAAGGCTTAGCACCTCTGCACATGGCCCAAAGCCTATTTGTGTGCAAAGGTTGGTTCCAAAGACCTATATCATACTCATATACTGGACTTCCCAGATACTTTCATCTCCTTGAATATCGGAAGTCCTTGGACTAGAGTACAAAGCAAAATAATACAAAACTATTCTTTAGAAATCATAAAATATCATAATCAAGAATTCATAAAACATAATTTCTTTCCTTGTAGGCATGCATTTTTCCCTAGAAATGGCCTTCCAGAGCTTAGCCACCATAAAACATGTTCATGGTAAGGAAACATGCTTTTATAAGTAAACCACACTTTACACCTAGCATTTGTAAGGTAACTCATAAAACTCATACGGTAGGCAAATCATATTCAACGTGTCTTAAAATAAAGAGCTTAAATCATGCTTTTAAGTCATAAAAGAATTTACTTAAAATTATTGTGTCACTCACAATCAAGGGCGAGGATTATTTGAATAGTAAGCTATTCCAACTTCCGTTTATCTTGAAATAAATTTAACCCGCCATGTAAATATAATTTTCATTCTAATGAGAGAAATTACTATAAATAGAAAAAATATCAAACTATTTACAAATATAGAAAAAATCTATTGTCTATCTGCGATAGATCGCGATAGTGGTTGATAGACAGTAAAATTTTTCTATATTTATATAAATAGTTTTGTATCACTACTATTTTGACTTGTAAATAAAGTGACTAGCCTTAGTTTTATATATTTAGTAAACAAAAAAACTTGTCTGTTTCTGTTATGGAAATTTTTGTATGGATTTATTTCAAATGTAGTGATCTGAATTATATAGATGAGTGGGTGGTGAAGCACGCTTGATTGTGTAGTTGGAGTTAGAAACAAATTATTTGGGAGTTTATTTTATTTTATTTTCTGGTGTAGTTTATCTAATTTTTTTTAAGGAAACTCTGCCGAATTTTTTATAGAATTTGATTTGGAAAATTTTTATTAATGGATTTAATAGTTTAATTGAAATCTATCGTCGTCATACCATGTCTTAGGGTTGGTAGGGTAACGGGTGTGACATGTCCTCCAAAATTTTTCTTTCTTTTTTTTTAAGAAAGAAAAAAACTCAAGTTGTTGCCACCCCCTGTTTTCCTTTGTTATCGACTGCTACCTATCCAAAAATTCAGTTAAAATTCGTCAAATTCGACGCAAAACACTTCAAATAACTTGTATAAAACTCATACACAACATTTAATTGAACTAACCTTCGAATTTGATGCTTTAAAAACCTTGGAATAATTCAAAATTAGCTCCAACAAACCAGAATCCCCTGCTTCTTCGAATTTCCAAGCAAGTTTCTTAAACTCTTCTTCTCCACTCGTTCTTCTGTATTTTTGTCGAAGAATTTCAGGATTTGCATGGGTGAAATGAAAATACCGACTTAAGCTTCTGCTTATTTAAATATCAACCGACCAGCACCCTTTATTTCTCCATTAATTATATGCCAGCACCTGCTTTAGCTGATTACCCCACTAGTTTAGTTTAATTTTCTCCCATTTACTGCTCTCTTAAGCACTTAAAACAATTTCATTCCAATTTAATTAAAGCTGAATTAACTTGGGAATAATCTCTCAGTGAATTTATGTTGGATTATGTACATAAAATTGGAAGAAATTAAGCATGGGTAGGATGGAAAGTAGCTCAAAAAGTGTTGAAAAATAGTGCAGAAAATTTCTTGCGGCTGAAAATTCCTTGCTGGTTTTCCAGTTTCGCTGCTGTTTTTAATGCTTTAGTTGGTGAATTTTCCTTTTCCGTTCACTACTTCGTCAAGTATGTTCTTAGCTTAATTTGATAGCTTAAATAATTTCTTTTCTGGGGTTGGATTTTACATACCTTAAAATATGGTTTAAGGAATATTGATCCAAATAAGATAATGGAAATAGGGAAGCTGGTTGGTTTCATGTATCTTAAAATGTAGGTTAAGGGAAAATCTAATTTGGTTGAAATTAGATTATTAGAATGGAAATTATTTAAGCTATCAAAGTATTTGTCCAAATAAGGATTTACTAAGGAATTGTGCTATGTTTTGTATTGGAGAATGAGATTAGTGGTACTTGAAGAAACTCTATCATTATAAGATACGTACTTAGGTACGATATTAAAGTAGCTAGTAGATAAGAAAGAAAAAGAGGGGAAAAAAGAGAGAGAGATTAAGAGATTTGTAGTTGTCAACGGTTACCCAGCTAATAAAGTAAGGGTCTTTTGAGACTTTGAATTGAAATGGGAAGGAAAATTGAGTTGTTGGTTTCGAATTGAAGAATTATTGGCAAGTTACCTCAAAGTACTTGGATTGTATCCAATCCTCATGTTGTGATGGAAAAGTTCTAAAATAGTTAACTTGATAAAAATGGGGGAAAACTTTTGGAGTTTAATTGGTGAGGGAAACTCTACGAGATGCAAAACGTGGGTTAAAATAACTCTTACTCTCCATTATTTTAACACATGCTCCAAATGTTGAATAGATTGTTGGGTTGTATGTCCTAAAACTCGTAGTTTGTAAACAATAAACTTATTCATATAAAATGTTTTTGAGATTTATTCAGTAAGGTTGTTACTGAATAAAGTGAATTGTACGTTAAGCAACTCTAAATCCAATAAACTAAAGAACTTTTGGCTATAGTATGAATACTTGGATTTTATGTGGAGACATAAGACTGGATCAAGTTCGAGTATATAGTCAAAACCGTCTATAGTATAAGGATAAGGTTGGGTCTTATCCTGGAGACACTATGGATACGACCCACTTTGTAACGATGTGATCCTAAATTGTTCATGTAGAGACATGTGTGTGGGGGTATTCTATGCAATGAGTTTGCATAAGACCAGACCACGAAATAGTCACTGATACTTTATAACGTCGTTTACTGTAACACTAACTATTTAAATTCGATGAACTAGGTACCTTAGATCTGCATAGGTGAGAGTGGCTCGAGTTTGCTCACTCAATAAGTCTCTTATATCAGGGGTAAGATCAAATAAATAGTTGGAGATATAGTCCTGCAAAACGGAACTCTCTCCTACCCGTTACTAGAGTTAGTAGATAGGTTATTCCCTTCAGTGCTGATTTTATGTCTTGAACAATGGGTCTCACCCTCTTGTTGGCCTTAGAGGGACTCAATTTGATGGTTGGATCACAAACCAATTGTTCATTAGAGGATCAGTGGTACTTTAGGAACAAGAAGTCATCATGGGGGTAAAACAGTAATTTTTACCCAACTTTGATTACGAACATGTGAATGATCGACTTACTAATCACGATTATATCAAGTTGACAGAAATATATCTACAGTGAGGAGAGTGAAACTATTGGGCTTTAGTGGAGTGTCCTGATAGTTAATGAAAGTTAGTTAACTATGTTGAAGAGTTTGACCGGTTAATATTGGATCGTTGGAGCTCATGATCTGTAAGTTCATTATGTCCCTCTGTTAGCTTCGGACTAAACCTTAGGACAGTATGGTGAAATGATTTTGATTCGTTCAAAATCGATTCAGTGAATAAACGTTAATTATATGTGATATATTTAACGTTTAATCGATTAATTATGAATTAAATAATATGGAGAGTTAATAATATTTAAATTTGATTTAAATATTAAATATTCATAAATAGGGTTTCATATCTGAAAAATCGATTTTTCGGAAAAATCAGGATTTGTGTGTTTTTAATATTTATTTTAATATTTGATATTAAATTAATATTATTAATTAAATTTTTTTAATTAATTATATAAAAATAAGGAAAATTATTATAAACAGAAAAAATATCAAACTATTTACAAATATAGAAAAAAATTTACTGTCTATCAACGATAGACGTAATAATTTTCTATATTTGTAAATAGTTTGGCTCATTTTTCTATATTTGAAAACAACTCTAAAATTAATTTTATTATTTAAAATTAAAATTCAAAATTAAATTGAATGGTGAAACTCAATTTAAAATTAAATTTTAATGAAAGTTGGATAAATCCATTAAATTCAATTTATTTTAAAAAGTTGGATTTTTCCACTATTGCAAAGTTGAATATTTGTTGGATGTTCTTGAACTTGCTACACAATCCCACTAAATTCCTCACAAATTGGTGTCAATCTTTGATACGATTGGATTTACATGTTAATCCTCTATATAATGAAGGATTAATTGATGAAATTGGTTAATGCAAATTGTTGAATTTGTTTATTTTCACTCAAGAACACCATAAATGCAAAACTCTCCAAAAACTTGAAATTCTATCAAATTTACCATAAATTCGGATCCCACAATCCGTTCTAAGGCCAGAGATTAGTAGAGAAGACTCTAACAGTGGTCCATGAACTGTTCGTGATAAGAATCATGAAGAAATTCGGAAGCATTTAAGCTTCAAATGTTGTATTTCTAAAACATTGTTTTCCCCCTAATTATTATGCATGTTTAATCCTTAAAATTGAAGCAATTAGAGTGCAAATTGATCCAATTCTTTTCCACTGCATGCTTGTATGTCTATCATAGATTATATTATAGATCACTTCAATCTACTTCAAGTTGGATCCTGAAACACCCCTAATAAGTTACTTATTTTATTTTATTTTTTTATAAATTGTAAGTTTGAATTCTCACCTTATTATTTCTTTCCACTATTAACGAGTTAAGTCATTTTCTCCTTTAATAATGAACCCTAAGTATTAGTTTATTTTACCATCCATATTGGATGGAGGAAATCAAGTGTGTCCACATTTCACGACACGTGCACAAAAAGAAAAGTTATTTAAATACTTGATTAGTACTAATTTGAAATATCATTCAGTAGTTTTGTCAACCTAATCATGTTATGTGACTGATAACTCTATTAAATTTCAATAATGAAAATATACCTCAAGTGACCGTGTATTAATAAAATGTGTTAGCAAGGTGTTGCCTAATTATTGTTAAGAATGAGTTATATATTGAATATTAGTTGAGCAATATTAATATGTTTCATTTGGTGCTACGTTAGGCTATAACATGCATGTGGGAGAATTTAATAGCACCTAACAATATGGGAGTGTTTCCAACATTATGATTGAAAAACAAAGAAAATAGAAAACGTAAATAGTATAGAAATCAACACGAGATTTACGTGGTTAACTAATAGTGTGTTAGCTACGTCCACAAGTAAAGGGAGAGAGCAGTTTTATTAGAGAGAAAATATCATATTATATATATAAAAGTGCCAATAGAAGTAGAGAGTTTATATAATGCACTCCTGTAAACGTTAGGCTAAAATCGTAAATAATGTAAATAGCATACATACAAACATAACTCAATTGGTATAAATTATAGATTCAAAGTTGTCAGTAGAGTTAGACTCCCATGCATGGTCGTTTGGAGCGTCAGATAACAGATTTCAGGCATTCCAATAGCCAACATGAATCTAGGTTAACTAACGTAAATTATGAACTATTGTCTAAAAAATGAGAGGTTCAAATCCTTCACCCCACGTTTTGTTAAACTAAAAAAACAATTTGTGAGAATTTGTTGACCACGAGTCATCTTGCCAAATAATTGAGTAGGGGAAGAATTAAATGAGATGTGTAGCCAATAGATATATGATTTTCATAAAATTCAAAAGCTCCACACAATAAATTTCTAAGGTATTTGTAGAATTCAATCGTGCACGAAATATTTCGAATATCAATTTGCATTAACTATTTTCGTCAAATACCAAAAAAAGTCAACGCAACAACGTTTAAAACACACCTTCGTCTAGGGTGGTTCTAAGATGAATACTATTATCCACACATGTGATCAAGATTCTATCCACACAAACCATATGCTAAAAATAAGAAGAAACTAAATATAAAGAATAACTTTGTGCACTCACTAAAGATGCAAAAATATAAGAGTCTTTGGAAAGAGAATCAAGATTCTATTTTATGTTTTCAGATTCACTGAATTCAATGAATATGTATTTGGCAGATAACCCAAATTCTATTTTTGAAAGCTGTTTTTCTATGGTCCAAACAGTGAAAATTCTAAAAACAACATTTTTATGTTTTCATTGTACCTAGATTTTGAATTCTAAATTTTAAAATGCGTATTCATATTAAATAAAGATAAAAACATTTAGAAATATAATATGTCATGTTATAAACTCAATTAATTTAAATATATATATATAATATATATTATGTAAAGTATTATATATTATATAATACTACAAAATAATAATTATTTGATTTTTTCAATATAAATCATATTCATAAATAAATTAGTAATAGTTTATTGTCAACTTAATATTAATGAGTAACTAACTACAATATTAGTTTTATAATTTATAACAATTATATAGTATCAAACAAATTTTAAAGAACTATTTACATTATAATCCAATTTCTAAATCGCGATAGAATTAAGTCGTTGGAATGCAAGCATAAGTCTTATTCTTATTCTTATTCTATCACTTGAGTGATAGATCACGATAGAATTCTATCACTCAAGCGGTAGAAGTCAATCGCAGTCTTATCGCTGATAGATAGTGAAATTTTTTTATATTTGTAAATAGTTTGATATTTTTTCTGTTTATAGTAATTTTTCTAATATTATCCTAGATATTAATCTAAAACTACAACTTGTATTATTTAAACAAGGAAAAATATAATATAATTATAGAGCTATATTCAGGTTGACACATGAATTATCAAAAAGGGAAGAAGATCTAAGACATACCAAAAAAAGTTAAACATCTCATTGGTGTGAGGACTTAATGCAAACCCATGTTAACTTAAATAATAAAAAAATAATGGATATCAACTAAAAAAAAAAAGGAAAAAATATAGGAAAATTTTTATAGATAGAAAAAATGTCAAACTATTTACAGAAAATAGCAAAAAAAAACACTAATATATATTGATAGATTTCTATCAGCATCTATCAGTGATAGACTTCTATCAGCGTCTATCACAACTATCTAAAAATTTTACTATTTTGTGTAAATAGTTTTCCTCATTTTTCTATTTTTAAAAACTCCCCAAAAAGATATTTTTTTTTCTACCAAAGAGGAAAAAACAAGAATAAAAAAGAAAAGAAAAGGAGGAAAGTCAAAGAAAGTATGTTCTACTTTTTTGTTTTTGGTTTTTTTTACTTTAGCCTTTTAACTTTATTTAAGATGTGTGCCCACTAAATAGTCGAAGGGGGATTTGAAGTTGTTTCGTTGCAAATAAATTAAATTGTATCAAAATAAAGGCAGACAATTAAAGGATTGAAATTCAATATAAAAAAGTCTAGCTTGGGTTGTAATATAATTTACATATTAAAAATATTTGATCATTGAATTCTCATTACCAAAGTCAATTAATGCTTGCACCTAACTAAATTAATTAGAAAAGCTAATTAAATTGTCCTAAACAACTAACTAGTGCAAATTGAATAGATGAAAAGCATGCATGTTCAAATTGACCTAATCGCATTAAGACCTAGGGAACATTATGTGGAATGTTTAATTTTCAAGCGTCTAATCAAACATTCGTTAGGTTCAATTCTAAGTTGGTTAGGTCAATACTCATCTCATTCGATTCGCAAGCTAACCTAACCTATCGCTTTCTATGGATTAACATACAATCAAGTGTCACGAACTAAACATCAATAAAAAGCAATATCATATAATCCCAAACGCATGATAATATGATCTAAATTTCATTAAAATAGAAATGAAATCAGAAATACAATATGAAACTCAATTTGAAAACTCATAAATACATTGAAATAGGGAAAAGATTCTAAAACCCAAGATAGAAACGATTACCTTAGCTCATAATCGACATTCTCGAAATCATTTGACTTGATTACAAAAAGAAGATGGAAAGCACTCTAAAATCTAATGCTATAGATGGATAAAGCGCGAAAAAATGAATGGTCATATGCCCAAAACGGTTACCCAGATCAAAAGATATGACCTAAAAATCGAGCTGCAGATTTTATATTGCGCAACGGCGCCGAGCCAGCCCTGGGACAGCGCGCGGCGTCATTTTCAAAATATTATTTTCCTTTTCAACGTCGTGATGGCACCGTGGACTGCCTCGACATCACCCTTTAGGGGTATTTTGGTATTTTTTTTACGTCTTTTTTAGCTATATGCTTCGTTAGGACTCCAAATTGATTCGTTTTTGCTCCATTTTTCTCCTAACGCTCGATTCTACCTCTAAATTACTCGATACCTATAAAATAATATATTTAAGTACATTAATTATCATCAATGACAAGATTAGAGACATTACGATAGCACATTTTAGGTGTTATCAATGGCAAGAAGCTACAAATGACGAAATAAACTCTCTTGAGTCAAATAGGAGTTGGCACTTAGTAGACCTACCCCAGGATGCAAAGCCATAGAATGCAAGTGGATCCTAAGTAAGAAACTCAAACCTGATGAAACTATAGACAAGATTAAAGTTAAGTTGGTAGCCAAGGGCTTCAGATAAAGAGAAAACATAGACTTCTTTGACACCTTCTCTCCTGTCACTAGAATCACTTCAATCCGTGTGTTGTTTTCTCTCGCTGCTTTAAATAACCTTGTAGTACATCAGATGGATGTAAAGACCGCTTTCCTAAACGATGAACTTGAAGAAGAAATTTATATGGAACAACTTAAAGGCTTTGTAGTCCACGGTCAAGAGAACAATGTTTGTAAGTTAGATAAATCTCTTTATGGCCTGAAACAAGCTCCTAAGCAATGACATGAGAAATTTGATAACCTAATCTTATCTAAAGGTTTTAAGGTTAATGAAAGTGACAAATGCATCTACCATAATGTTGAAAATAGTCTTTGCACAATCCTATGTTTGTATGTAGATGATTTGTTAATCTTTGGGTCGAACTTGCACGTTATAAATGATGTAAAACCTGAGTGTAAACTTCAATATGAAAGACTTAGGAGAAGCAAGTGTAATCCTAGCCATAAAAGATACTAGATCTGAAAAGGGAATTTTCTTAGATCAATCTCACTATATAGAAAAGATTATTAGGAAAAACAATTACTTTCAATGTAAACCAGCATGTACTCCTTATGATCCTTGTGTAAAGTTGTTCAAGAACACTGGTGATAGTGTTAATCAATACGAGTATGCAAGCATCATAGGCAGTCTTAGATATGTTGCTGATTGCACTAAACCAAACATAACTTATGTCGTAGATTTACTATGTAGGTTTACAAGCAGACCTAGTATAGAGCATTAGAATGTTGTACAAAAGGTTATGAGGTATTTAAAGAAAATCCATAACCTAGGATTACACTATCAAAAGTTTCCCCTTTTTTTGGAAGGATACAACGATGCTGACTGGAACTCCCTCTCGGATGACTCAAAGGCTACCAGCAACTATATCTTCAACATAGCTGGTGGAGCTGTTTCCTAGAAGTCTAAGAAATAGATAATCTTAATCTAGTCAACGATGGAGTCAGAAATGATAGCACTGACAATAGCCAGTGAAGAAGCAGGTTGGCTTAGAAGTCTACTATCAGAGATTCCCTTATGGAAAAAACCGGTACCATCCATCTTGATCCATTGCGATAGTACTGCATCAATAGCAAAAGTTCAGAACCGTTATTATAACAAAAAGAGACGACAAATACGTCATAAGCACTGTATCATTAGAGAGTTTCTCACTACTGGTACAGTTAGAGTAGATCATATACAGACTGATGAAAACTTGGCAGATCCTTTGACGAAAGGACTGGCCAGAGAGAATGTTTTCAAAACCTCGGAAAGGATGTGACTCATGCCTATAGAAAGTTGAATCACTAGTGAGAAAAACCTAACTTGTAGACTGGAGATCCCAAGAAACAGGTTCAAAGGGTAATAACTAATAACAAGTGATATGTAGTGAATCATGCAAAAACAAACATAGAGTTCCCTTCCTATGACCTAGAGTCTTAGCATGTTATCCAGAAACATATGAAAGGTTGAACTTAGTTCTTAATGAGATCTATACTTGATTTCAAGTGGAGTACCTAGCTACAGGAGTACTCATGATACACTCACCTATGTGAATGTGGAAGTGAGGGCCGCTTCCTATGGAATTTTAGGCAAATTCTCTATAGTGTTCACTAAACTGGGATACACGTGCATGACCTTAAAGCACGGACTTTCAAACTACACCCTAGTAATGTTGTGTGTGAGATGTTGTTATAGATAGAGTTTAAAACGAAGAGTTACTCTAGTAAGTTCTTAATCATCTTCACTACGTAAAGGTTCAAATTGTAAAACACCTTTACTTATGCACAGTGTTATACATACTGATAGTGCTCGATGAAAAAAATGCTTTCCTATTTTCTAAAATTTTTCAAGTGGGGGATTATTGGTGAAAATTTGTTTTGTTTTAAAACAAAAAGAATGGAAGTTTGGGAGATGTGAGAATCTCACATTGCTTAAGTAAGCAATGGGATCTCACCTTATTTACTCCCTCCTTGAACATTGGGCTTGGGTCCCAAGGGGTACCCATGTTTTAGAGGAAGTGAGAAGATAGGTCATTGTGGGCTTGGTGGCTTCTCCTCACACGCGCGTCACCGTCCGTTCAGTCGGACAGGCGTGGCAAGGTGAGGTGGGAATAAAATAAATTTTACTTTATTTTATTATTATTATTTTAAATATCTATTAAAATAAAAAATAGTATTTACCGTTTTGCCCCTCGCCGTGTCCACCGCATGCTTAGCTGATATACGCGCCTCGCCTCTTTCTTGACACACGCTCTATAGATGAGCGTTCACCTCACAACGTACGTTCTGTGGTCGAGCGCTCGTCATGCGTGCATACGTTAGCCTTCAAGGCCTATATAAGGCTGACTTTCACCAGTTGAGGGGGTGACACAAAAAAATTCTTTGAGCGCGTTCTTTAGCTTTCTATTATTTCTTATTTCTCTTTTTTCGAGCATTCGAAAGGTATGGTTATTTCGATCGTTACTTCTACAAGTACCGCTCGAGACAGATTTTCTTCTAGGCTTTTTTATCCTGGGGACGACGTGGCAATCTAATTCCAAACAGCTTGCACCTTGAGTAGAGTCACGAAACATCTCAAAGTGAGCAAGCTCCGTGATTGAGCCTTCACGAGTTTTTGTTTTGCAGGCGTCTATTACTAGGCGTTCATGTAACGACCCAAGTTAAGGAGGAGGACATGAATGAACCGAGATCACATCCGAATGAGAGGGATCCTGAGGACATGAAAGCATGGTTAAGAAAGGGTTAAAAGAATTGAAAGTTACTACCTATATCAACAAGGTGCACCTTTCTTTTCGGTAGCTCAATCATAAGAACTCCACAGTTAAGCGTGCTGAGCTTGGAGCACTCCTATGTTAGGTGATCTCCTGGGAATTTTTCTAGGATGCATGTGAGTGAGGACAAAGCATGCTGAAAGGACCTATGTTGGTTTGTGAGGACAACGTTCACTCTTAAAGCATTCAAGACAAGCAAGGATGACATTTCCGGGACGTAGGGGACCTGGTCCGAAACATACACTTCAATCCACTTCAAATTGGATCCTGACAAGTTATTCAAATACTTTATTAGTACTAATTTAAAATATCGTTTAGTAGTTTTGTCAACCTCATCGTGTTATGTGACTGTAACTCTATCAAATTTCGATAATGAGAATATACCTCAAGTGACCGTGTATTAATAAAATGTTTAGCAAGGTGTTGCCTAAATTATTGTCAAGAATGAGTCATTGAATATTAGTTGACCAATATTAATATGCTTCATTTCGTGCTACGTTAGGCTATAATATGCATGTGAGAGAATTTAATAGCAAGTAACAATTTGAAAACGTAAATAGTAGAGAAATTAATACAGAGATTTACGTGGTTAACTAATAGTGTGGTAGCTACGTCCACAGGTAAAGGATGAGAGCAGTCTTATTAGAAAGAAAATATCATATTACATATATAAAAGTGCCAATAGAGGTAGAGAGTTTATATAATGCACCCCTCTAAACTCTAGACTAAAATTGTAAATAATGTAAATAGCATACATATGAACATAACTCAACCGACATAAATTATAGATTCAAAGGCATCAGTAGAGTTAGACTCCCGTGCGAGGTCGTTTGGAGCGTTAGATAACAAATTCTAGGCATTCCAATAGCCAACACGAATTTAGATCAACTAGCGTAAATTGTGAAGTATTGTCCAAATAATTAGAGGTTGGAATCATCCACTGCACGTATTGTTAAACTAAAAAAATAATTTGTGGGAGTTTGTAGACCACAAGTCATCTTGCCAAATAATTGAGTAGGGGAATAATTAAATGAGATGTGTAGCTAATAGGTATATCATTTTCATAATATTCAAAAACTCCACACAATAAATTTCTAAGGTATTTGTAGAATTCAATCGTGCACGAAATATTTCGAATATCAATTTGCATTAACTATTTTCATCAAATACCAAGGAAAGTCAACGCAACAACGTTTAAAACACACCTTCATCTAGGGTGGTTCTAAGATGGATACTGTTATTCACACATGTGATAATAAACCATATGGTAAAAATAAGAAGAAACTAAATATAAAGAATAACTTTGTCCACTCATTAGAGATGCAAAATATATAAGAGTCTGTTTGAAAGAGAATCTAGATTTTATTTTATGTTTTCAGATTTACTAAATTTAATAAATATGTATTTGACACATAACTCAAATTTTCTGTTTTTGAAAATTATTTTCTTATGGCTCCAATCGTGCAAATTCTAAAAGCAACATTTCTATGTTTTTATTGTAACTAGATTTTGAATTTTAAATTTTAATATGTGTAATCATATTAAATAAAGATAAAAACATTTAGAAATATAATATGTCAAGTTATAAACTCAATTAATTTTTTAAAAAATATAATATGTATTATGTAATGTATTATATTATAGGAGAATTTTTAAAAATAGAAAAATAAGAGAAATTATTTACACAAAATAGTAAAATTTTTGAATAATTGTGATAGACGCTAATAGAAGTCTATCAGGGTTTATCAATGATAGAAACGATAGAAGTCTATCACTGATAGATGCTTATAGAAGTCTATCACTGATAGATGCTTATAGAAGTCTATCAATGTCTATCAGCATTTCTTTTTTGCTATTTTCTATAGTTTGACATTTTTTTTTCTATATGTGAAAATTTTCCTACATTATATATTATATAATACTACAAAATAATAATTATTTAATTTTTTTTTTAATATAAATCATATTCATAAATAAATTAATAATAGTTTATTTTCAACTTAATATTAGTAGGTAACTAACTACAATTAGTTTTATGATTTATAATAATTATATAGTATCAAACAAATTTTAAACAACTATTTACATGATGATCCAATTTCTAAATCTACTACTAAACATAAATATGAAAATATAAAATACAACTCTATTTTTTATTTGCAATTATTTCTCCCTCTCTTCTTCTCATAGACAGAAGTCCATAACTCACTCAAGATTCTAATCGAGTTTCATAGAAATATTAATCTCTTTAGTTAACAATATTATAAAGAGAGATTAATTATTTCACGGTCCGATTTCATACAAACTTTTGTATAGGATACCTCCACTCACATGTCTCCACATGAACTATTTGGATCAAATTATTTGTAACACTTACAACTCTTGTAACATTTACAAGGTGGGTCGCATCCGCAGTGTCACCACGACAAGACACCTAACCGTATCCATATACTGCAGACCTTTAGGTTATTACTTGAACACGATCCACTTGTATGTCTACCACATATTGTTCAAGTTGCATAAAATAACCTTGGATCTTAGTTTATTGGATTGAGTTACCCAAGACTAATTGTTCAATAAATGAATATTTGTTTATACATTACAAACTATGAGATTTAGGACATAAATCCCAACAATTTTTCAGGTAAGAGAAAGAATGTACTAGATGCTTGACGAGGAGATATGTTGGCGGTGCCATAGGACTAGTGAAAATACTTCCGCATATAGTCATGATTTCAAGATGTTTTTAATCTTTAAAGGAGAGTCATCGAGTTTAGTAGTTTTATATTTAAATGTTTTATTTTTCATCAACGTTTTAGGGATCCAAACTAAACTTTATTTTAGAAATCTTGAGATTGTTTCAATAAACTTTTATTTATTTAGAAAATCTTTATTTCGAGTTTAAACAATCAACTAGTTTTGGTTTTAGAATATTGCATGCATGGTAGTAATGACTCTAGTTAGAGATCTCGAAAAGTCAAGTCGTTATAGTTGGTATCAAATATTAAGGTTATAGGTTATGTAGACTGACTTACAATGTAAGTCCAGAGTGTTCCTATGACCCATTAATGGATTCCTTGTCATTGCCAGATACGTCTTGTAAGTAAAATTTGTATGAAAAGTTTTTCATGATAATATTTGTTTAACTTAATGCACCAATTATTTTCTATTATTGGTTTAATGACTTGAAAGAAGTTAGTATGAGATGATTATTCAGTTATGGCACTATGAAAATGAAAAAAGAATTATGAGGTTGATTGACACAAGTCTATCTCATTGTAGGACTGTTAGAAAGGAACATATTTTCAGTTCAAAGATCTTAAAGCTTGATAAAATTATGTAGCATTATGATGATGAAGAAAGAGAAGTATGTATATATTTAACCTATCAAATAATTTGTCCAAATAAGGATTTACAAAGGAATTGTGATACTTTCTGTATTGGGGAATGAGATTAGTGGTACTTGAAGAAACTCTATCACTATAAGATACGTACTTAGGTACGATATTAAAGTAGTTGGTCGATAAGAAAGGAAAAGAGGGAGAGAGAGAAGAGAATAAGAGATTTGTAGTTTTCAAAGGTTACCAGCTAATAAAGTAAGAGTCTTTTGAGACTTAGAATTGAAATTGGAAGGAAAAGTGAGTTGTTGGTTTGGAATTGAAGAATTATTTGCAAGGTACTCAAGGTACTTGGATTGTATCATCCATCCTCATGTTGCGATGAAAAAGCTCTAAGTTAGTTAACTTGATATTAATTGAAAATAATGATATTGTTAATTGCCTATTGTTTGGTTATGGGTATTGTTGGAATTTTCAAAATGTAAAAGGGACAAAGAAAACAAAAAATGATTCTCCTGTATCTCTCTGTTTAATATAGGATATAGGATTTTAACACACGCTGCAAATGTTGAATAGACTATATTATAGCTCACTTCAAGTTGGAACCTGATACACCCCCTAATAAGTTACTCATTTTTTTTTTTTATAAGTTGTAAGTTTGAATTCTCACCTTATTATTGTTTCTTTCCACTATTAATGAGTTAATTCACTTTTCTCATTTAATGATGAACCCTAAGTATTGCTTTATTTTACCATCTATATTATTGGATGAAGGAAATCAAGTGTGTCCACATTTCACAACATGTGTACAAAAAGACAAGTTATTCATGTTGGGTTTTATGCCCTAAAGCTCGTAGATAGTAAATGTTGTATTTTGACCGTCATTAATAAATAGTTATTCATTATTATTCAATAAATGTTATTGATTATTTTATCTTATTTTAATAACTCTAAAATCCACTAAACTAACATCCTATGTTGTTTTATGAGTCTTGAACAATATGTAGAGACATATAGAGATCAATGTTCAAGTTACAGCCTAAAGGGTCTATAGTATAAGAATAAGGTTGGGTACCTTATCCTAGTAACACTATGAATACGACCCACTTTGTATTTGATACAAATGCAGTGATCCAACGCATTCGTGTAGGAGACATGTGAGTGGGGGTATCCTATGCAATGAGTTTGTATAAGACTGGACCACGAAATAGTAACCACTAGATATAACTCCGTTGACTGGTTAGGTTTCTATTTCAATAGGTTGACCTAGGCAACTTAGTCTTAATGTTGAGTATATTATGAACTCCTGTTCACGAGGGATTGTCCTTTGATTTGTATGGGTGAGAGTGACCCGTTTGCCGATTCGATATGCCTATCATTTTGGGGACAAGACTGAGTGGGGAGCTGGGAACATAATTATACAAGATGGATTTCACTCTTTCCCGACTTTAGGGTAAGTAGATAAGTGTTCCCTTAAGTGGTGTCTCCGGGACTTGAACAAAGGGCCCTACCCTCTCACGGCCCGAGAGGGGTTTCTGTTTGATGGTTGGACCATAAACAAGTTGTTCATTAGAGGAGTACTGGTACTTAAGGATTTAGAAGTAACCCAGGGGTATAACGGTAATTTGACCCAACTGGTGTTACGAACACTTGTAAAGGACTAACTTGTTGTTATTGGTCTATATCCGTGGCCACATAAATATATCTACAGTGAGAAGAGTGCAGCTGTGGGTCTTTAGTGGAGTGTACCCACAGTTACCCAATATTGATTAATGTAGTTAATGAGTTTAGCCCATTAATCTCATATCGTTGGAGCTTCTGATCTGTAGGTCCATTAGGTCCCCTTCCTAGCTCATAAAGAATATTGAGGAAATTTATTCTTGGATGAAATTTGAAAAGTTCAAATTTACTAAGGGAAAAGTGTAATGTATAATGATACATTATAATATAAAGTTTATTTTACAAATTAAACTTTATAGTATAAATATAATTTTGGATATGATTCAAAGTTAATTTGTAAGAGAATTAAATATTTGAAATTGTTCAAATATTATTTTAATATGAATTAGATTTATATTAAAACTATAGGTTAAAATTAATGCGCATTAGATGTACATTAAAACTATAGGTTATGAGAGAAATGTATTTTAATTTGATTCAAATGCAAGTTAAAATTAAATATTTGATATTTAATTTGGTAATAATTAATTGGAGAATTAATTAGTTATTTAATTTAATTAATTTAATTAAATTTGATTTAATTAAATTATAAATTAAAACTATAGTTATAATTATTTTATATTAATTTAAATATATAATTAATATTAAATAAGAGTCAATATTTTGTAACTCCCACGTAGGGAAGTTACTTAATACATGGGATAACACCCACGTTTCCCATTTTCTTTCGCTTCCTTATATAGCTCCTAAAAAAAATGGGAATGGTTCATTCTCTCTAAAAAAATTCTCCCATAATTCTCTGCGTAGTTTTTTTTCCCTTTGCCAAAAAGGTTCCCACAAACCTTTTCTCAAGATTCAGAGAAAAAGGAAGGTCTCCAAGTGGTGGTGACACAATGCGTAAGTTTTTTTTTCTCTGATAATTTGTTTTTTTTATTCAACATGCTTAACCTAGATTATTTTAGACTTTTTTTTTTACCAATGTAGAAGTTCTTCTCTGATAATTAATTTTGAGATAGGGTTATGATATGTTTTCGCTGCGCTTGGGTTTTAATCCCAGCAATTCAAATACTTGATTAGTACTAATTTGAAATATCATTTAGTAGTTTTGTCAACCTCATCATGTTATGTGGTTGATAACTCTATCAAATTTCAATAATGAGAATATACCTCAAGTGACCGTGTATTAATAAAATGTTTAGCAAGGTGTTGCCTAAATTATTGTCAAGAATGAGTCATTGAATATTAGTTGACCAATATTAATGTACTTCATTTCGTGCTACGTTAGGCTATAATATGCATGTGAGAGAATTTAATAGCACCTAACAATTGGGGAGTGTTGCCAACGTTATGATTGAAAAACAAAGAAAACAGAAAACGTAAATAGTAGAAAAATCAATACAGAGATTTACGTGGGTAACTAATAGTGTGGTAGCTACGTCCACAGGTAAAGGGAGAGAGCAGTCTTATTAGAGAGAAAATATCATATTACATATATAAAAAAGATTCTCGTCCACAGGTAACTCAACCGACATAAATTATAGATTCAAAGGCATCAGTAGAGTTAGACTCCCGTGCGTGGTCGTTTGGAGCGTTAGATAATAGATTCTAGGCATTCCAGTACCAACATGAATCTAGGTCAACTAGTGTAAATTATGAACTATTGTCCAAATAATTAGAGGTTTGAATCTTCCACTCCACGTATTGTTAAACTAAAAAAAAGCAATATGTGGGAGTTTGTGACCACAAGTCACCTTGCCAAATAAATGAGTAGGGGAAGAATTAGATGAGATGTGTAGCTAATAGGTATATGGTTTTCATAATATTCAAAAGCTCCACACAATAAATTTCTAAGGTATTTGTAGAATTCAATCGTGCACGAAATATTTCGAATATCAATTTGCATTAACTATTTTCGTCAAATACCAAGAAAAGTCAACGCAACAACGTTTAATACACACCTTCATCTAGGGTGGTTCTAAGATGGATATTGTTATCCACACATGTGATCACAAACCATATGGTAAAAATAAGAAGAAACTAAATATAAAGAATGACGTTGTCCACTCACTAAAGATGCAAAATGTATAAGAGTCTGTTTGAGAGAGAATCCAGATTCTATTTTATGTTTTCAGATTCATTAAATTCAGCAAATATGTATTTGGCAGATAACCCAAATTCTGTTTTTGAAAACTGTTTTTCTATAGTCCAAACAATGCAAATTCTAAAAATAACATTTTTATGTTTTCATTGATCTTAGATTTTGAATTTTAAATTTTAATATGCGTAATCAAATTAAACAAAGATAAAAACATTTAGAAATATAATATGTCAAGTTATAAACTCAATTAATTTTTTAGAAAATATAATATATATTATGTAATGTATTATATTATAGGAAAATTTTTAAAAATAGAAAAATAAGATAAACTATTTACACAAAATAGTAAAATTTTTAAATAATTATGATAGACGTAGATAGAATATCAGTGTCTATCAGTGATAGAAATTATAGAAGTCTATCACTGATAGATGCTTATAGAATTCTATCAATGTCTATCAGCATTTTTTTTTTTTTTGCTATTCTTATAATAGTTTGACATTTTTTCTATATGTGAAAATTTTCCTACATTATATATTATAAAATACTACAAAATAATTATTATTTAATTTTTTAATATAAATCATATTCATAAATTAATTAATAATAGTTTATTGTCAACTGAATAGTAGTAAGTAACTAACTACAATTAGTTTTATGATTTATAATAATTATATAGTATCAAATAAATTTTAAACAACTATTTACATTATAATCCAATTTCTAAATCTACTATTAAACATATATATGAGAACATAAAATACAACTTTATTTTTCATTTAATGTTTGGTTAAAAATGTCTTAAATTTCTTAAGAAAGGTCCCATCAAATTTTGTTGTAGAAAAAAGTTGTTTAAAAACCCAACAAAATTATCAAACAAATTGGTTTTGGTGAAGCCCCCCTTGGGTTTAGTTGAAAGAATTACACAAGTGTAGTTTATTTAGTGGGCACACATCTTAAATAAAGTTAAAAGGCTAAAGTAAAAAACACTAAAACAAAAAAGTAGAACATACTTTCTCTGACTTTCCTCCTTTTCTTTTCTTTTCTTTTTTATTCTTTTTTTTTTTCCCCTCTTTGGTAGAAAGAAAAAATATATATATTTTTTCCTTTTTTTAGTTGATATCCATCCTTTTTTATTATTTAAGTTAACATGGTTTGCATTAAGACCTCACACCAATAAGATGCTTAATTTTGTTGGTATTTCTTGGATCTTCTCTCTTTTGATAATTCATGTGTCAACATGAATATAGCTCTACAATTATATTATATTTTTTTTTTATTTTTTTCTTGTTTAAATAATACCAGTCGTAGTTTCAGATTAATATTTAGTATAATATTAAGAAAATTACTATAAATAGAAAAAATATCAAACTATTTACAAATATAGAAATATTTCACTATCTATCAGCGATAGACTGCGATTGACTTTTATCGCGATCTATCGCTCAAGCGATAGAATAAGAATAAGAATAAGACTTATGCTTGCATTCCAATGACTTAATGTGACTCCTATATATTGTTAAATCTATTTTAGTGTCTAATTAAAAATAGTAATGATAATAATGGTTACTCTTAATAAAAAAAAAAAAAAAATTGCTATCTTAATATCCCTTCAAAACTCAAATTAACCTAAGTATATATGAAGTAGGTTTAAGTAGCACTTTAATACATATACCCAAAATTAAATTTAGAGTTGGGTCTAATAAACTAACTTTAAAACTTGTCTAATATATCTTTTAAGTTTTAATTTTGCTTAATATGTTCTTGAAGTACTATATGATTTAATTAGTCTGTAATGTTTGTTGGAAATGCAACCAAAGTCTTACATTGGTTAAACAAGAGAATAATCATGAATATATAAGTAAGAACAACTATCTCCATTAGTATAAGACTTTTTGAGTGGTATGAAAAACAAAGACATGAAAATTTATGTCCAAAGTGGAATAGTAATTAGTGTCCTTAACTATTGATATTTTGAACTAAAACGTAGATTAGGGCATATTTATTTATTTTTCCTTATTTCAAGTCCAAATCTTACTTTTCTCAAACTTTCTTTTCAATTATGCTTGTGTTGTATAAGGACTAGTTGCTTTAAAAGATGCCTTTGTTCTCATCTTTTTTTTTTTCTTTTTTCTTTTTTCCTTTTTTTTTCTTTTCCTTTTCTAACACACTGTATTGTACTGTATGATGCTGAAAGTACATAATCAACTTCTTTATCTTCTTTTTATCTTTGCAAAAAGTGCTTCTCTAAATTTACAAAAACAAAACAAAGCAAGATGACAAAGCCTCATATAATTGCATGACCAATCAAATTCAAAGGACAATAATAACCATTGACTACAAAAACTTGAATAATAATAATAATAATAATAATAATAATAATATAAGCCTATGTTTTTGTGAGAGCTTTCTATTAATTGCAATCCTCATTTCAGAATATGGTTTTATAAAATGATCAAAGTTAGTCAAATTTGTCCTCTTCTTTGAACACAAAACATTGAAAATTTAACAAACTTTACAAGCAAAGTGGAAAAAGGACAGAGAGAACAACCACTTTCCTTGATTTCCTCATGAATGTTTCCCCATTTGCAATTATTTCTCCCTTCCTTCTTCTGCAGCTTAATTAGCCTCTACTTTTGCTTCTTCCTCTTGTCTTTTCAATCCTTTTTTTTTCCATCTTCTTCTTCTTCTTCTAGTATGATTTGTACTAAGCTTGGGTCCCACAGAGCAAGTAATCTCCCCAAATATTAGGAACTTCTTTGCTAAATAATTTGAGTTTAACGACATGTGCGTTGGAAAATCAAACCTCTAACGACTAATTCAATCGTTGAAAATCAAATCTTCGAGTTGATGTTCATCCATTTGCAGCATGTGAAAGAAATAATTAAAATTTTTGTCTTTAATTTTGCTTGCGTTTTTTTGGTAATTATGCGCTGAGATTTTACAACCCGAGAAGAATGTAGTAGACAAGAGTGATTGGAAGTGCTATTAACATCCCAAAGATGACTCTGCAATACATGAGAAATCACACATTTTTTTAATTAGCACAGAACCCAACAAGTAAATATTAATATTAATTAGAAAAGTTTAGATTCGTTTCATAACTATTTAGTTTTTAAAATTACGTTTATAAACACTACTTTCACCCCAAGTTTTTATATTTTCATTATTTACTTTCTACTTATGTTTTTAAAAATTAAACCAAGTTTTGAAAATTAAAAAATAATTTTTATTTTTAGAATTGAACAAGAAGTTTAAGTATTTCTTTAATAAATGTAAGAACCACACCATTGAAATTGAAACTTTGAAGAGAAATAAGCATAAATTTCAGGAACGAAAAACGAAAACTTACGCAGTGTTAAGAATGGCAGGATGGACGTTGTACTCTTTAGCAAAAACAAAGGGAACAATGCCTTGGGGCAATGCAGCCTGCAAAGAACAGATCAAGATTAGCTTTAATCACTTGCATTAATGTGTCATGCAAGTTCTTAATCCTGTAACAGTGAAACAGATAGTTCAAGTAAACCTGAACAATAGCGACGCGGAGGAGATTGCCGTGCAGACCGATAGCGACCGAAGAGGCCGCCATCACAGCTGGGCCAGTGAGGAACCTCACAGCCATGGCAAATGCAGCAATGGAGTTCCCACAAGCAATTAGTTTGGGCTGTAAAGCCATGAATATACCTATAAATGGAAGGGAAAAGGAAAAATAACTTCTCAGAAAAACAAAAAACCATTGGGGAAAGGAGAGAGAGAGAGAGAGATAAGAAAAGTGATTTGGACCATTTAATGAGATTCATTTCAGAAAGTAAAGGGGACGGCAGAAGCAGAATGAACAGCAAATGTGAGCACAGGGAACTTAAACCATGCATCAAAGACACTGAGGATTGGGACCCATATGTTGGGTGGTAGAGATCCATTTGTAGTGAAGAAGATAAATATTTATGGATTTGGTTTGTGACAGAGAATGTGAGAAGCAAATGGATGGTTCTGAGTTGGTGTTAATTGGCAGTAAGGACCAAAGCTATAATTTCAGACAGAGTAGACAACAACACCAACCTAATATCTGCCTAATTTAATTTCGGATTCAACAAAAATATCCACACATACACAACAAATCACCATTGCTAACTGCAAATTTCAAAAACTTCCAAACCAAAAGTGTACCCTTTTTCTCCCGATCAAAACATAAAAAACCAATCAATTAAAAAAAAAACATTATCAAAACTTTATACTCATTTGACTTTTAGATTTTGGTTTATAAAAATTAAATTTACAAACATTATTTCTACTTATAAGTTCTTTTACTTTTGTTATTTACTTTCGTTTTCAAAAACCATGCCAAATTTTGAAAACTAAAAAAGAAAATAGATTTGAAAAACTTGTTTTAGTTTTTAGAATTTGAATAAGAATTTAAATGAAATTGAAGAGAAAACAAGTATAACTTTCAAAAACAGAAAACTAAAAACAATATCCTTACCCAACGAGACCTTGGTTTCTAATTTGTAGTTTTTGAAATTTGGGTTTGTTTTCTTACAACTTATTTACCCTAATTTTCATCTTTCCTATTAAATATTTGAATAATTATTCAAATTTCAAAAACAAAAAACAAATTATTAAAATCTACTCAAAACTTAGAGTGTATTTAAAAACACTCCTAAAATATAATCAAAATAAATAAATTACTAAGTCATAATAGTATTTATAAATTTAGTTTTCAAAGAGACCTTAATATTTCAACTTCAAGTTCGCAAATACAAACGTAGATAGAAACCTAGCAAGAGCATATTTTGATAGCCTAGTTCAAATAGTCAACGATTGAAAGTTTCCAAACAAAAAATGAAGGGTACTTTTTCTTCAGGTCAAAAAACCAATCAATCAGCTACACCCTTTTCGATAATGATTCCATTTTGTGCTCTTCCAAATCAGAAAATCAAAAGCCCAAAACTATATCAAACAACCATAGATTAACACGTTTCCAAGCATATAAAAGTAAATAGAAACTTGTAGTAGAAATAAATTTTGACTCACCTAAGCTAAACATTGCCATTCCAAGCCCAGCATCAGAGAGAATAGAAATTGATTGTGCTATTATTTTAGGCATAGACACATGCCAACTGCAAATTCACACACATAAAGAGATTCAAACAAAAGGGTTAATTAACAAGCAATTAAACACATTCAAAATCGATGGCTTTAAAGTTTAGAATACAGTACCGAAAGGAAATAAGAGACCAAGCAAGGCCAATGAGACTTGAATATGTGTTAGGATTTCTAATCAGCTTTCTCCACACCATGATTAAGATCAAACGTGTCATAACGCTCGTCGGAGGCATTTGTTTCGCCGCCCCACTTTCCGGAGCTGCGGCGGTGTTGGTACTGGAGCCGAGCTTGTGGAGTCCTATAGGAACATGTTCTTCTTTCTCATTGTCTACCTCAACTCTCCCTTGAAAATTCAACTCTTCCCCTATGAACTTCCCCTCACTTTCAGCAACTAATTAATCATAATCACAATAATAATTTATTGTTAAATACATTGAATAAGGTTTTTGATTATTGAGTTTTGGGTTTTTTTTTTTTTTTTTTTTTTTTTTTTTTGTGATTTTACCTTTTTTCTCCCCATTCTGTGGGTGATCGGCGATGAACATCCTGATTTCCTTGGCGTTTTGATCGGAGCGTCCAATTTGTTCATCGGTCCCGTTGAATACATGGAGACCGTCAGTTTCTGAAACTGGCGAAGCGCTTGAACTCCATACGAACATGTGCAGCTCCTTCGCGTCATGGCTGGCTTTACTCGTCGGACCGCCGTTCTGCGGCGGCGGGGGCTGCTGCGGTGGTTGTGTTTTACCGCTCTTCGTGAACTCTGGATTCGGCGCTGGATAGAAACCGAACCTCGGAGAATTCGCGGTCGGAACAGCGGAACTCTCCTCGAAATTCGACGGCCGAGGCGTCGGACCTCTGGACGATTGCACGGAATACAACTCCGGCTGGCCGAAATTGGAGTGCCGTCCTTGATATCCCATCAGAGAGTAGAAATCCGAGTGGTTGAAATTCGAACCTCGTGGCGTGGGGTTTCTCGAAGAGCTTAAACTGTAAATCTCTGCTCCGGTGAGATTCGACGGCCGAGGCGTCAACGCTGGGAGTGAACAAGGCCCTAACGACCGCCGTGAAGCGTTCGACTTCCTCACAGTGACGTGAAGCTTTCCGTCGTTGCCAATTTCAGCGTCGGTTTCAAGAAAATCCCTCCCGTCCAAGGAAACCACATCGGAATCGACCTTGAAGGAAACAATGGAGGCCGCAGTTTCAGGAAATTGCTCCATAATTAGAATCTTCGCTCCACGATACTCAAACAGAAAAAGCAAAAGCGTGTACCAAATAATGCACTGCATAACAACCACTTGAACCATCAAACTTCCAGAGTTACCTCCATACATAGCCTGTAACAGAGGAATCCCCATCACCAGCGTATTCGGCAGAGTTGAAAGCGAGAAAATTGTAATCATCCACTCCAGACTCCCATTTTTAGTGAAATTCGCCCAAATTGTAAGAGCAACAAGCATGATGATCTTCTGCAGAGTATCAGCAGCGATGAACCGAAAGTTCATAGCATAAGGATCGTTAGTAGAAATGAAATGAAAGGAAAGCAAAGGGACTGCGAAGATGGCGACAAAGCGGTTGATGCCGGAGCACTGGTCCGGCGAGAAGATCCTCCACCAACGAACAGAGCCATAGGCCAAAATCATAGCCACATACAGAGGAATGACCGCCGTCAAGACAGTGTACAAATCCTTTCCGGTGATCATCTCCGGCGAGGAAAAGCAACGAATGGGGGCTTGCGTAGAGGTTCAAAACTGAAGTGGGTGTGAAGGGAAGTGAGTTTAAATTCGATTCTGGATAGTGGGTAGATTTGGGGAAGAAGAAAAACCGTTAGATAACGAAGAGTAGAGAATTATTTGGATGGTTGCAGAAGAGAGGTGGTGCAAATTGCAGAGTGGAAAATGGGTTCCACAGTGAAGGAGTGAGTGAGTGATTTGTAGAAGGAGAGAAGGAAGATGAAAGAATAATATATATATATATATATATATTTATACAGAGAGAAGAAAAAGAGATAGATTGAGGATGTTGTGGCTAAGAAGGGGTGGGTGGAATGGAGCTGTGGCTTTTGGGTTCTTTTGGTTCCTTTCCTTTATGACTTTTTGGGCTTTTATTAGGGGACCATTCCCTATAGAATTGGGACACTACTCCTCTAACTAACTATACCATGTGGTTGTCTTCTTCACTCTTAACCCAACCCTTCGATTAACTCTTAACTTCCTTTCCTACCACTATGTGATTTCAGTCATTTTTAAGCTTAAAATACCACTTTTGTCTACTCATTTTGGTTTCATACTTTCACAATGTTTATTATGTTCCTTGTACTTTCAACTTTGGTTCACTTTCGTTCTTAAATTTTGAAAAAGTAACCATTTTAATCTCTTAAAAATGAAATAACAATGAAAAATGAAGAGACCAAAATAATCACTTTGTCAAAATACAAGGATTAAAATGAATATTTTGAAAGTACAGTGACTAAAATGAACCAACATTAAAAGTAGAGAGACCAAAATAAACCTATTGAAAGTATAGAGACCAAAATGAACATATTGAAAGTATAGGAACCAAAATGAACCAAAGTTAAGAGAACAATGACCAAAATAGTATTAAATTTTTTTTTCTTTTCCTATAATTTTTTTTATTACAATTCAAACATGAAATGTAAGGATTTGTAGGTATTGTATTTCCTCTAACTTTGTGATTTGTAATTTTTCGAAGAATAGGATTATTATTGTACTTTAATTAGTTCGACTTTATGCACAATTTTAAACTTTACTCATTTTAAATGGTTAAAAGTATTATGTCTTTGTCTATGGTAGGCCATGTCTCAAGAGGAAGAATAAGAAAAAAAAAAAAAAAAAGAGATGTGTATACAAAGAAGTTGTATGTGGAGAGTTTTTTTTTCTTTAAAGGTAGAGAGTGAAAATATTTGGAGAAAGATTAGGCTAGAGTGAGAAATGATGTGCATGTAGAGGAAGTTAGTATGGTAAGAGTTATGTAGTGCATCAATTAGAGAAAGTGGGTGTAGAGTATTTGTAAAAGAGAGTGAGTGTGTGTACATAAGTTTGTGAGAAAATAGATAATGTGCATGTTGAGGAAGTTTAGTTTAGTACCAAAAAAAAAAAAGCATGTGCAAGATATAGAAAAAGGTAGGTGTAGAGAGAAGTTTGTAAGAGATTATTTTCATCGGGTAATTGTTTTAAATAGTAACATTGTTGGAAATATTTTTAAATATAGTAAAATGTCACTGTCTGTCTATCAATGATAGACTATAAGAGACGCTGATAGACATCTTTTAGTGTCTATCACTAATATGCAGTAATAGATAATAGTAACCTATTAGTATATATCATTGATAGACAGTGACATTTTGTCATATTTGTAAATAAGTTGGCTCATTTTGCCATATTTAAAAATGATCATTTTTATAATGATATGATATTGTTGATTTTAAGTATGAGTATTTATGATTTTGGTATTAGTTTCACTTAAATTGCCTCATACCAATAGAGATATATTGTTTGTTACTTATAAATCATTGTAGGACAATAGCCTAACAATTAGGGGAAAATGATACTCAGATTTCGATGTAAAATGATGATTATCATAAAAATAATTAGATTCTTGCCAAAATTAAAATAAGGTTGAATGAATATATATATTGTAGATTCAATGAAGAATCCTAACAATTAATGAGAGAAATAGTATATCCATATTTCTATATATATATAAGGAAGTAATCATATATATAATTAGATTTTGCCAAAAGTAAAATAAGTTTAGATATATTTTAAATTAACAAAGATAATCTCAAAGGTTATTATTATTGCGAGTTTTATTGTTTGTGACGTGTGAGAAAGATACTCTTTTATTCTAGTTTTTAGTAAACTTGACAAAAGAGAACTTTTAGATGTGAGAGAGATTCAAATCACATACATCTTGGTGATTAATATGTCAATTAAGTTAGGTTCGTTTCGACCTTCGATCTTAAATTTAGACATTAAAAGAATATATAAACTAAAATAAAATGAAATTTAAATTACATGGACCAAAATAATATTTTAACTCCAGAAACCTATTATAAATTATAAGTTTAATGGTATTAAATTAATTATCAATATTTATTAGCCAGGTTAAAGTTGTTTTTCCTTTCATGCATTGCATAAGTAATTATACGAAAAGCATTTGATCATCACTATGACAGTCAAAACTTTCACAAACGGTTCACACTATAGTAGATCGCTTTTCTCCTAGTGTTTGAAAATCTATGACCATATTTAACAACCACTATATCTTGTTTTTGTTATCTAATTTTTATTAATGTTTTAAAAATTAAAGTTAAGTTTTTTTAAAAAAAAATGTATTTTTTTTTTTTTAAATTTAGTAATTATTTTAAATGATAAAATTGTTGAAAATATTTTCAAATATAGCAAAATGTCACGGTTTATACAGTCATAGACACTGATAGACATTTACTACAGACATTGATAGACAGTGACAGTTTGCTATATTTGTAAACAAGTTGGTTCATTTTGTTATATTTAAAGACAATTTTTTAAAAAAATTATTTTTGGAATTTAGAATTTGGCTCAAAGAATTCAATTTTTTTTTTTTACTTAAAAAAGATGTAAACCATTGTAAAAAAATTGAGAGTAAACATGTTTAATTTTCAAAATTCAAATGACCTAATTAAGCCTAAATTAATTTTGAGTGACTAAAAACATGTTTCCAAGTCATTTAAAAGTGACATAAGTAATTTTTATGATTTCAAAATTTAGCTATTTAATTAACATTTTTCAATAGTAGTTCTTTTAATTAATTGATTTCTTAAAAACAAACTAAACAACAAAAAATTTTCTACGGAGTATCGATCCTTTAAATTCCCTCGTAAAGAATCTCTAGAATGGAAAATGAAACGAGAGCGAGGAAACCATTTCTGGCCCTACTCATGAAATCTTTATACGCATTGACACCAAACCATCAAGATTTATTTATTTATTTTTTTTTTGGGTAGAAACATATAATCTCACAAATCATGATGATAAAAGAAGTTTGGTGGTTGAGCATTTGTGCTATTTTATGAATTGTAGTCCATCGATTTTCACATTTGTTTCGGGATATGTTGAACCAATTGATAATGATTTTTCCATAATTTTCACATGAAATAATCAAAATATTCTAATGCTGAATTATTCTTTCCATCTACTTCTACTCTTAACCAGATATTCGTCTATGGTATCTATATAATAAATTGAGCTCGTTTTATCTTCGAATTTTCTATATATTTTTTCCATAGCCTCTTCGATTGATCTTAAATATTATTTATGACAAATACAAGATTTTGTTTACAAATAAACTATTTTTTCATCTCGTCCTACTCCACAAGATGTTTGCCTTTAATTTCCTACCCTCATCCCTTATTTAAACTCAATGTAAAAAAACAAAATAATACAAATTTGGTTGTTGAACTTTTAGGATTTTATCTCATAAATCCTTATATTTGCCTATAGCCTAATTAATAAGATACAAATACCATCTCAAATGTCCATGAATACAATTTTAATTTCCACAATGGTCGAACTTAAAAAAAAAAAATTATATTTAAAACTTTCTAAAAAATCTCTAAAGGGGTGTTTGAAGGGTTAAGTTAGTTATTATAGTTCGTGATTATTATAGTCGGTAAGTTATAATATTCTATGTTTAGGGTTTAGACTATTATAGTATGGGTAGAAAATAGTGAACACTATAACAAATGGAGAAAATAAAAAGCTATAATAAATATTTTAAGACAGTATAGAGTGAAAATTGTAAAAGTCAACCTTAACATGTTTTTTTTTCTTTCTAAATATACTCTATTCAAAATATGGAAATACCACTTTGTTATATATCTATTACATCTGTAATTTTCAAATTTCAAATTAAAAAAAAAAATGCCTAATAAGTTTTTCAACTTCTATAGGTTATCGTTATTAACTTTGTTTGTTTTATGCTTACACCACCAAAATCGGTAAAACTTCCCTAAAATCAATTTGACATGTAAGAGAAAATGTTGAAGTTTAACATAGGAGCTACTATACAATGACTAAATGAACACAACATTATAAGTTCTAATATTATTTGACTTTTTGTTTTCGAAATTAAGCTTGTAAACAATACTTTTACCTGTTGATTCCTATATTTTGTTATCTACTATTTAGGAGTATTTTGTAAAAACCAAACCAAAATTTGAAAACTAAAAAAATAAATTTTAAAAACTTGTTTTTATTTTTGAAATGTGACTAAGAATTCAAGAGCTTAATTAGAAAAGATGAAAGTCACGATAAAGGTGTAAAAAATCAAAAACTAAAAACTAAGGTTCCATTTGATAACCATTTTATTTTTATTTTCTGTTTTTGAAAATTATGTTGGTCTCTTTACCATTTTTTTAGTAGGCTTTTCACCTTCTTTAAAAACACATTTGAATTCTAAGTCAAACTTTAAAAACAAAATCAAGTTTCGAAAACTATTTTTTTTTTAAAACATTGGCTAGATTTTTTAATACATTTTAAAAAAATTGGTAATACATTCTAAAAAAAAAAAAAGTAATAAAGCAAGAAAACTATAGGAGAAAGTAGTGCACTTCGTTTTCAATAACAAAGTCAAAAACAAAATTGTTAGCAAGACTCCATTTGATAAACATTTGAGTTTTGGTTTTTTGTTTTTAAGAATTGTGTTTGTTTACTCTTAATTTTCTAAGCATGATTTTTCATTTTTTTTCCCAAGAATTTGAATTCTTAACCAAATTCTAAAAATAAAAACAAGATTTTTAAAGTTATTATTTTTTTTTTTTAGTTTTCAAAACTTTGCTTGAATTTTGAAAATATTTCTAAAAAAATAGATAATGAAACCAATAAATCAATAGATGAAAATGATGCTGGTAGGTTTAATTCCCAAAAATTAAAAGCTATATATATATAATGGGATCTAAATTATTGGACACGTTTCAAGGGAAAAAAAAAATCTATTGAACAAACTTCTACGTTAACTCACCAGAGTTGCAATATAACTAACAAACAAACAAGAAATACTTACCGAATAAGAAGACATATCATTAGATTTTTTTCATTTACCCTAAATAGCACTATTTAAATTAAATAATGGAATTCGTTATTTAAAAGTGACAGTTTATTTTTCAGTTTCAGCCATACATTATCATTTATCAGGAAGTTACCAAGTCACCATTATAACCTGAATCTTGCACGAAACCTCAACTCCAATCCCTTTTAGTGCAATAAATACCAACTTTTGTTTCCAATTTTATGAGTAAAACATGCATTACACTACATTACATTACATTATTCATATTTCAGTCAAGAACAATAATAGGAAAACCCACAAGTTCATCACATTATCAACAAAACTTCTTCCCCACCGATTAACGGCAAATCTTTCAACTACTACTAAAAACTTCACCGCTATTTCTTATTTAATACATACCTCTCCCAAGTTAGCACGTATTTCCTACTTACCATCATTAAAAATTTACAAGTTCCTCTTACTCCGTGTAAAGAATTCAATGATAATCAGCATGAGATGACTATGGGATTTTCTCCATTAAAAAACAAACTCAATCAATGTCATGTACGTTTTCTTTTGAGTTTGTTGAAATTTGGTTTCAATAGTTGAGATTGAGTACCTGTGAAGCCTTGGTCTCGGGTCAGAACTGGCACCAACGGGATTGGCGGCTTTTTCGTTGGAGCATTTGGATCAACCAACCCAATGGTAAGAGTATTAGGAGATGTAGCCTTACTTCTTTGTCTTGGTACTTCAAGTCTCTCTAAAATCCTTGACGTTTTCACAGCCAATTGACGGTTGCCATCTGGAAGTGACAGAGAAAATCCATCCAACTTGTCTTTGGAAACATAAACTGGACATGTTTCAGGGAATTCATGGGTTACTAGCTGCTCCCAAGTTTCAGCAACTCCAGCTTCGGTGCCATCCATTGCGGTTATAGTTTCAATGTCTTTTACAGAGTTAACAGTTCCTTTCAAAGAATCTGGGCCATTTGATTCATTACCGCCGTCTATTACGGTTACAATTTCAATGTCTTTTACAGAATTCACAGTTCCTTTCAAAGAATCTTGGCCGTTTGTTTCATTGCCGGAGGTTCCCTCTTCTGCTGTAGGAGTTAATGACCTGTACACCAAGAAACTTCTATTTTTCAGCTCTACTAATCATCATTATAACCAAAATTTCAAAAAGTAAATTAAGGGATGTGCAATTGGGCGATACAGAATGTGAGCAATACATTTTTTTTTTTCGTTTCAAATATGATGACGTATTACGTTTGGTAAGAAATCCCGACAAATTCCCTTGAAATGTGGGATGTGGCACAGAAATGTGACACATATTATTGAAGGCGACAATGCTGTATGTTACCTTTGTCTCTAAAAAATTATGTGACATTATTTAGATTTCAGAAAGGAGGATAATCGTAGTCCAGGAAGCTCCTGCGTTCTTTAATCAGAAAACCAAGATGGATTAGACTTCATTTGACTCTGACAGCTTTGTTTTAGTGCATTCATCACCAGTCCGGAAAGTAGAGCCAGCTAGGATATTATATTTAGAATTTGTTTCTAGTTTTGTAATTTAATTTCAAAACTCTTTCGAAATCTTTTCCACACTTTGGAAACTAAAATAAAAATGTACACGTTTTTAACATTTGACTAAATTGTCAAAAACTACTTTTAACCAGTGGAAAACTAAATAAAGAGAACAGAGTAGCAAATAGTTTTCATTCGTTAAATTTTTTTAAGATAAATTTCATACGTTTAATTTTTAAAAAGAAAAAAAAGGAAAATGTAAAATGTAATTAATTTAAGGGAAACTTTTAAAAATAGAAAAATAAAGAAAACTATTTACACAAAATAGCAAAATTTTTAGATAGTTATGATAAACATGGATGGAAGTCTATTAGGGTCTATCACTAATAGAAATGATAGAAGTCTATTAGGGTATTACAGTGATAGAAATGATATAAATTTATCACTGATAGATGCTGATAGAAGTATATCAATGTCTATTAGTGTTTTTTTTTCTTTCTATTTTCTATAAATAGTTTGACATTTTTTCTATTGGTGAAAATTTTCCTTAATTAATTTTTTTTTTTTTTGAGCATTGTAATTAATTAAATTCATTACCACCTTGGCTAACGTGAAAAAAAGTTATAATATAACACTCTCCGTATACAATAGGAGGGAGAAGAGGATTACTACCTGAACTCCAAACTTTCTTTCACAAGAACGTTCAGTTTTTGGTGGAGGCCTCTTTCATGCATCAAAGGATTGTAGTCTTTTAGTTCAACCTGAAGATGAGAGAGAAAATATTTTTAAACCCCACCAAGAAATAATTTGAAAGAATAGCATAATTGCATCTTTACTTCTTCCTCAGATTTTATAATAATGCACCTAAAAAAGTTTGAAGAAATTCAACCTTCTCCAATGAAACTAGAATGGAACTCTGGATCTCCTTGCTAACATGAGTGGTAATCAAAGTCTTGATGTCTGGTACATAGCGAACTTCCTCAGAGCCAGCAAGACGCTGCAATTTTCCCTTAATAGTTCAGAGATAAACTGACAAGAAAACTAAACCATTGTGTTTTGCACCCTTGGTAGTTGATCACGGGGAATTGATTCCAAATCAAAATGATAAAACACAAAATCACAGGTAAAGACAGTTATACTTACATAAAGAAAAGAAAACCCTCCACGTGTCATAAAAAAGATTCGATTATTACCCTAAGAAACATTGATCCATTTTGTGACGGTTGGAGAATATAATAGCAAGGAAAAGTAGATTCATTCAAGGTCTCCATATTCCAATTTGAAAGGCAAACCAACCCCTGATCTAGTGAGTGGAGAGCACCACAAAGTCCTTGAAAAGCTACCAAATAAAGAAAGGAATTAAGAAATACTAAAAAGATATCAGTTTCACATGAAACAAGGGGCGAAGGGATAATAAGGGGATGTCATATAAAGCATCTGACCAAAAGCACAATGAAACAAATAAGTAGAGTTAGTCCTATGCACCTAAAGCGTTCAACGCAAACCGATCATTGCCTGCTGAAGCAGATTCTAACTCACATAAAGATGATGGAACTACAACATAGGCGGCTCCCATAATAACACCTACATCAAACTGTCAAAACTTAGAAAAAGTGATTCCATAAATAGTTGACTAATTTTTATTGAATCATTGATGAAAAAAGTTAAAGGTTGGGAAGAAATCAAAGACGACCACCGGTCTTTAGTGTACGTGCAAACATTAATATATGATACTTTATTATTTACGTCATGTTCTGGGTTAGTCAGAAAAGTCACCAACCCATAACCTTCAAGTCAACTTAAAGGGAAGCAGGGATAGGGCTTTTATATTATAAAAACAAAAGTAGGTAAGATGACCAATTATTAATCATACTTTACACAACGGTTATAAGTAAGAGTGTCTAATTTTCGTTTCAAAGCTATTTTGGAAGAATCATGGATGTACGACGCAAACATAGGCAGTCAAAAGAGTAAAAAGAGTAGTAAATTAGGCTAAAAAATCTTCTTCCACGACTTGGGTAGTGGAGCAACAGAAAAGGGAAGAATCAGACAAATGCTAATTGCAGCATACATTCCTAATATCTCAAGCAAAATTCCCACATTGTACACGTCAATAGGGAAAGAAGATGGGAGGGTAATTGACAAAAGATGAGCTTCAGAACCAACTTACTTTCGCATAAGGTTCCCAAGTTGGTTCGTTGTACGATGTCAAATTTAATTTGTGAAGAATTTTGTTGAGACTTGGTAAGGCACTGAGCTGACGGCAGAAACAGGATTGTTTTCTCTCCAATTTTTGTTGAGTTTTCCATAACGTCAGAGGTCTCCAGAAAATCCCCGCTAATTGCGCAGGAAGATTCCTTTATCCCTTTTCTTCTGTAGAATTCTAATGGCATACCATGACATCTGCATGTCTACAACATTTTCAGTAACAGTTAAAATTCTTACCCACAGCCTAAGAATACAGAATAAAGCTACCAAAGCATTCAATTTGGCGTTTGATATTTTGATCTATTCCTACTTAGGAGAATATGAAGTCTATTATTGAACTCCCAGAAATGGACATTGGACATTATTGTACCATTTCAATTTTCAACATTTGCAAATAAACATAATTCAAATTTGAGCTATTTTTTTTATTAGAAATTTGACCATATCCTAAAAGAGCTCAAATGATATTGAAATATTAAAGCTAAAGAACTACAAGATTAACCACAAGTATTTCGAAGTACTTGGATCCTTCCTCTTGAGAACTCTCTCATACCCTAATTCACTTACTAGAATAATGTCTACCTCTTCTTACTCACTCCCTCAATTTGATAACAAATCCCCTACCAACTCTCTTCTCTAATTACTCCTATACCCTTAATATCCTAATAATACTCCAAAAGCATCCCTATCAAAAGGGAAATGTTGATTTTTCATGATTGATTAATTGACTCGCATCTGTAATTCTTTTACTCTCGGTTGCTGGTTGTTGTTTTACACTTACCACAGTTAATTTGCAATTGACTGTTAGCTTGGGGGGTTTTGGTCAGATAGCTGGCGTGTAAACTAACTTGATATATATTTGTTTGCATGGAGTTTACTAGTAAGAGTGCGTAATGTGAGTTTATGGTCGAATTGATTACTCTAGAATTAGGTTGCATGACATAAGAATGTTAGACAAAAAATCAATAACCTGATTGGCAGAATATACCTGACAAGGGGAAAAACCATCAATCATCTGTGTGACAGTCATATGCAAGTTGCAGGTTATCTGGTTCGTGGAATAAATGGGGTTTCCTTTAAAGTCGAAGCAAGCTAATAATGGTTCTTTCATATCATCCTTGAGGTCTTGCAACCATCGTCTCACGAGGCTTTGAAATATTCTGACATCTGCAAATTTGTAAAACATTTTAAACATTAGGTTCTTATTTCATCTCGATCCACCGCCAATAGACAGCTACGATGCACTACATATAGGAAATATCAGAGGATTACAATTTGTGATGTGAAGGTGCCTAACGAGGTGAAAAAATGAATCCATAACTACACCACACAATTATGGTTAAACAGACCAATAAACAATTGAGGAAGGATGATTTTTAATGAGGACCAACTAATAGACCAACAGGATTGATTCTGATATGCATTAGTCACCCCCAATTGTCAATAAAGTAATATCCTTTTCACAATTTTCCCCATCCTCAAGATTGCTCTACGACTTTCATTTTTACATTGGATCAGATTTGGTTGAAATTTTCCACTTCTAAATGAACAAGATATGCACCAACTAGTAAGAATTTGTGGAACTGTTGTTTCTTATTAATTAAAAGTAATCGCGTGAAAGATCAACACAGTGCTCCACTGAGTAAGGACATCTCATGAACTCTCAGAACTTAATTTCTTTTCACATGATATGTTTAGGAGAGTAAACCATTGTTCTACGTCTACCTGGAAGATATAATTTAAGAGAGCAGCCATCAAAGTCAGAAATGCGTCTTATTAGCCCATTAGAATCCTCTTCAATGACATTGAGATGGCTCGACTTTTGCTTAAAGATCACAAACTCAACTGAAACACGCAGATTAGCCGCCTCCTAAGGAAATTAAGAACACAATCCAAAAGAAAGAGAAAAAAAAAAAAACACTTATAAGTTATCATCCAAATTGAAGATGGACCAAAATCTTAGCAGTTCAGATAAATAAATGACTAACCATAAGTGTCCTTTCCAAGTTGGAATCCAAATCATAATGGGCAGATGCGCTTAGTACAATCACTTTCCTCATTCCATCTTCACCTCCCCACGAGTATAGAACTTGATCACTTAAAACAGCCGATAATTTCACATCTAGCAGGTAGCAACCAAATTCAATTCCATAAACATTCAATAGAAATGCCAGTAAAAGCAGTTATAACAGGAGATACCGTGACAAGAGAAGGTTTCATAGCCATTGATTTGGGGAATAAAGGCATCGGTTGGCAAATTCCCCACAGCACGATGGAATTCACGGAGACTAAAACTTCTATTAGGACTGTACGCAACCTCCAACTGTTTAATTCAGCTAGTAAAACAATTCAGAGACGAGAAAACTAACGGAATATAACAGTATCAAAAATTTCAAACGCCTTTGATCTAATAGCGTGTTTCTATCTTTGTGTGTGCGTGTGTGAGTGAAAGTTTATGCATATCCATACAAGAGCATCATCAAGAACAGAGGAGGCATTCTTCAAGACGTAGCACAAGCCGATTCTAGCAGTGGATGACGATGATGATGATGAAATGGCATATAGATTGGCGAGCTGCAACAAAGACTAACAGATGAAGAGGAAACAAAATCTGGTGAGATTCGTCAAGCGGAAAGAGATGAAAATGAAAGGAAATTGTTCTTACATCCGTTAAGCCGGTGAGGATGGGAGGAGGGAAGGTTCTGAGATCAAGCAGAAAACACAGGAGCGCCATTTTAGGTTGAGGAGTTGGTTTTCACTTTGGTTGCAGTTTGCGCCATTGATTTGGCGCGAAATTGTTCCGTAGAGAGATGAGCTTAAACGATCACGATTCTGAACCTGGGCCTGGCGCTGTGTTTAAACCCGCTATCGGCCCATTACAAACTTTTGTGTGTGTGTATGCGTCATTCACGAATGATTGGAATCAAGTTTTAAATTTCTTCTCTCAAATTTCCAAGTTTGCCCTTGTTTTGTTTGATGCACGCGATTTCTTTTTCATTTTTCTTCTCCATGATTTTTTGCGAGGTTTCCACCGAAGATGAGACTTTTCTTCTTCCCATCTTCCCAATTTCATCTCTCCAAACCTTTTCCCTCACTCCCTAAGGGATCGAACTTGTTGTGGGTCAATTTAGACCATAGGACACGCAGGTAAAAGCTAGGACCATACAAGACTAAAGGAAGGCAAGTGGCTTGAGCCAGAAGCTCAAACCGTCGGTTCCTCCCTCAGTCAAGCAGAGTAGAGGCCGAGTTGAATTGAGCCTGCTCTGTCCCGAGCCGAGTCGAGCCAAGTCGAGGAGAGTAGAGACCGAGCTGATTTGAGCCGACCAAAGTCTCCCCGAATGGAGGCCGCATGTAGGAAGGAGACCCAAGTGAGATTTGATCATAGTTTGGTATTAGAAGACTCATATCCTAACCCTAATAGGATCATAATAAAACCCTAGGTCTAATCCCTATAAACAGATGACCATGACCCCATCACAGGTAACTTCGTCCTCCAATTATAAATTCAACTGATGATGTCACGTGAGGATCAGGTACGTTTCCCCTTGCCCAAATTTTGCATCAACAGTTTGGCGCCGTCTGTGGGACGAGAGTGCTCTACCTTTCTACTCCAAAATTAAGAAAATCAGGGCTACGATGACTTGATTCTCATGATCTTATTAAGGAAGGAGTTCAGATAGAGGAAGCCATGGGCGAGTTAGATCCCCATGACCAAAGTTAAAGGAAGCTAGCGTGTCAAATAATCGAAGTTGATTCAAGACGAACAAGGCCGAGGCTGATGCTACCAATGTCAAAGCTAAGGTCGAGACAATTTTGGTCGAGGCTGACGAGACCAAGTTGAAGCAAAGTGCCAAGGCCAAGGTGACCAATGTCGAGGCTGAGGAGACCAAGTAGAAGCAAAGAATCAAGGTCGAGTCGATCAATGCTGAGACCGAGGAGACCAAGGAAAAGCGAAGAGCCAAGGTCGAGACGATCTTGGCCGAGGCCGAAGAGACCAAGTTTAATCAAAGAGACAAGGCTGAGGCGACCAATGCCGGGGCCGAGGAGATTGAGTTGAAGCAAAAAGCTAAGGTTGAAACTGAGGCTCAAAATTACTGAGAATTGATGATCAAAATTTTACAAGAGGCCGAAGCCGAGGCCGGCCCTAAGCTAAAACAAAAAATAAGACCTTCAGCCGAGGTCAACCCTTGCCAAGTGCCTAAGGGTGCATGCTTTACACATGCGCATTGGTGCTTGTTTCACACAACCCCTAGCCCGATATGGCCAAACGAAGAAGCTTGGCCAAGGTCGACCCTAAACAAATGCGCATTGGAGCTTATTTCATGCAACACCTAGCACGATGTGGCCAAATGAAGATGCTCGGCCTTGGCCGTGGCCGTGGCCGACCCTTGCTAGATGCACGATGGGGCTTGCTTCACGCAACCCCCACCCCAAGAAATCATGTTAGGCTCGAGATATGGCCAAACGAAGACGCTCGACCTTGGCTGAGGCTGACCCTTGCCAAATGCACGATGGGGCTTGCTTCACCCAACCCCCACTCCAAGAAATCATGTTAGGCCCGAGATATGGCCAAACGAAGACGCTTGACCTTGATCGAGGCCGAGGCCGACCCTAGCCAAGCGAGAAACCGAGCACGCTCCTTTGGCTCGCTAGGTTATTTGATTATCTTGAAGCAACGTTGAACGATGGTGACGAGCAACTCCGAACGACAATGGTGGAAGCAAAAGGTGACAACTATAAGTTCTGAACATTTTTTAGTGATGACCATTGCTTTAACTAGTAGTGGCGATGATGATGATTCTGAGCAGTGGCAGTTAGTGGCTACATTTGATCAATGACGGCAGTAGGACAACAATGAAAGCAAAAGGGGCATATGCTAGATTTGATCAATGGTGACAACGATAAGTTTTGAATGCTTCAAGTGGTAGTGGCAATGATGATGGTTCTGAGTGGTGATGGTTGGTGGCTTTGAACGATAGCAGCGTTTTCAACAGATTTCAAAAGTACAACAACCGAAAATTTCTAGCAACATTAGCAGTGAAAATTTGAGGGTGTATAAATCTTTGTCAAACTTCTCACAATTGAATTAGCAGTTTCTTCCAATAAAGCAAAGTTGATTACCTTCAAGGATTCAAGAAACACACAAGTTGGGAGATCTTAACAAAATAATGATGCCATAACCTATTTGATGGTGATGAATTATTCAGTAAAAAGAGCTACAAATTATTGGACAAGCACCATTGGGAGCAAAATCTTGAATCAATATGGATTATGAAGCATTACACTATAAAAAAAATTGGCAAAGTTTTAAATAAGCTGGAGAACAAAGTTTTCGTTGAATAAATCGAAAGGAAAAATTCAATACCTTTCTCAACTCTACATCGATGAAGTTGGGACCATAACAAGTATGACACCAGACTCAAGCATGGGAAAGAAGACGATAATTCATTTAGAATTCAAGATCACAACCAATCCAAGACGTTGATCATTGGAGCAAATCTTAGAGCCTCAACTCAAATACTTCAACAAAATTGTAAAATACAAGATAAGTTCTACTTTGATACTACACTTACAATGGTCACTTTGCATATATATATCAAATTATTGACTAGCTCAAATACGTAAAGAATATATGTTATAACGCAATTGCTTATATAGAAAAGTATGCAATTGTTTATATAATAAAGTATTTGGATGTAGGAGATTATGAAATATTCTTCAACAACTAGGAGCTGGAGATTTAATTATTTACTGAAGAGAAAATTGTCATGAGGAATCCAATTGGGACTCAAATAATTTTTTGGGTAAAAATATTTGGTGAAAAGCTGGGGGCTGGCCACCCTACAGTTAACTAACCAAATTTAAAGTCCAAAATCTGGGGACCACCTTGGGTTGGACTGAAGACATATGCCGAAGCGCGTCGCAAAAGATAGGCAGGTTAACTCCGCTTAAGTATGGGAGGATGAAAACTAGGGAGCTGATTAAATACAATAAGATCTAATCAACAGTTCCAATTAGGCGTGTCACAAGAAGAGGGGAATGATCCCTGATTGACGAAACGCCAAGTTCGTGCGTCTATGCTCCTCAAAGAAAAGGATGAGCACAACACAAATCTTGTGCTCAACGCTGCTTAATTGTGGTGGATGCGCGCCTGGAACCTAGCTGGACCTTCAAAAGAGGTCTAGTTGGATATTCCCGACATGGCCAAAAATCTGAGATTGAACTCGGTAGAGCCAAGTCCGATATGGTTATACCAGTAAATGCCAAGTAAGGTACGCTGTATAATGTGAAGACAAGGGAAAGTAGCAGAGTATGGCCGAGAACCTGGAAATGATCCTGAGGAAGGCCAGACTAGGTACGACAACATACAGGTAGAAGGATTGAAGCACCAACAAAAGGAGAAAAGCAAGCAACATACTCTCAAGTCTATATCAATGAAAAGGATTGGAATAACAAAGTATTTCGCTATATCCAAACTTGAGAGTAGGGGCTAATGTTGTGGGTGAATTTGGACCATAGGGCACGTAGGTAAAAGCCAGGACCATACAGGACTAAAGGAAGGCAAGCGGCTTGAGTCAGAAGCTCAAACCGCTGGCTCCGCCCCAAGCCAAGCTGAGTAAAGGTTGAACCAAGCTGAGTAGAGCAGAGGTCGAGCCGAGTTGAGTCGACTCCGTCTCGAGCCAAGTAGAGGTCGAGCCAAGCCGAACAGAGTAGAGGCCGGACCGAGTTGAGCCGACCAAAGTCTCCCCGAATGGGGGCCGCACGTAGGAAGGTGGCTACTCGAGATAGCAAGTACTAGAGGTCACATCAGTGTAACTAAGAATCAACCCTAGAAAAGGATTCATCTTAGGCTCATTTACGCAAGCATGCATCATAGACATATGACTTGTGTGACTCTTCTGCTGAAAGGTATGATTCCATTAGGTTTAAGAGCATGATCTATGAAACTAAACTAGAATTTGATAGACTGATGAAGGGTTGTCTCCAACACTCTTTTCTCCATCTAGTAGAACACCACTGAAGTTGCATAATCTTTGTCAGTAATTCCCACGATTATTTATGCACGCCATTAGTTAATTTTGTTTTGTTTTCATGTTCATAACCAAAATCTCATCTTATTTGTTTACTTCCTCAAGATTTACAATTTATTCAGTTACTTAGTTACAAAATCCCCGTGTTCAACCTTGGTCCTCACCAAGAAATCTTGATATTAGTTTATACTTGGACTAGTATTAGGAAAAACTTGAGAAATCTATATACATTAACTGCATCATAGAGAATAAATACGGATAATAACAAATAGAAAACATTTATTTAAGAGAGAGCAACAAGTTTTTGGCGCTGTTGCCGGGGATTTTACGGCTAATTTTTGTGTAAATTGTTTATCTTTTGCAGGACCGTCATCCTTCAGGTGTATTGTAGCTTTTGCCGAGAGGTCACAAACAGTATATGAGCAAAGGGTCAGAACCCGAGCTTGATATTGACCTTGAGATTGAACGCACCTTCCAACGAAGGATAAGAAGAAACCGGCAAAGAAGACAACGATCGAGAACTATGGTTGATTAGCGAAATCAAGCAAATCAGCAAGATAACGCAGCTTAGCCTAACCCGATCTTGTTAGCCCACGATCATGATCGACCAATGTGAGAGTATGCATCATCGAATTTATATGATTTCTCTCCAGGCATAACGCATCCAGTTTTTAAAGGAACGAGATTTGAGATGAAGCCAGTGATGCTTCAGATGCTTCAGGTCGCAGGCCAGTTTGGAGGAGCACCGGGTGAAGATCCACAAGCACATCTTACCAGCTTCATGGAGATATCACCCACAGGCGTTGATACCCTGCCATCCAAATGTCTCATGCCTGAGGCTAACCTGTGGGTGTACTTTGTGAAAAAGAGGTCCATCCCAACAACCCACGATGCATCTGTTTCACGAGATCGAGTTATGGCTGCGTACTGTATCATGTAGCGCATTCCCCTTGATGTCGGTCGCATTATCGTGGCTCAAGTTCGCAGCGTCTTCAACAAGCCGCGCGGGCAATTATTCTTTCCTTGGATGATTGTCCCGCTGTGTGTCAATGCTGCGCTACAACATCCAGACCTTCCGTTCGCAGAGGAGGAATACATCGACATCAATGGGGTCATCGATAACAAAACTCTGCGGCGACTGCTTAAGGATTCTCTTCATCGACCTGAACTTGTTACAGTACCAAAGAGGGCTCCTAAGGCAAAAGTGGTGTGACCACTTCAGCCGCCCAAGCCAAAGCGACGTAGAGTAGCAGCCATTGTGGTAAACGATGACGAGCCGTTGGCCAGTTTTGAGGCCAACAATGAAAACTTAGGCCATCATCCTTCGCCACCATCTCCCGAAGACCAGTCACTGCCTTCACCAATCCGCCATCCACCATCTCCTACAAATCCAAAAGTACCCTCACCCCCCTCCTCCACGGTTGGATGTTAATGAGTCACTCAAAGGTGAGAAAGGCGCAAGTTCATCGCGTCCTTTTCCACCCGCGACTGAGGAGACACGACAACCACCTCCTCCCCCTAATGCATTAATGACTCATCCCCCACAAATGCCTCAACATGAGATTGAAGTTGAATGGGATGGATTACAGCAGTACATGTGTGATGCCATCCTCATACCGGTTGTGAGGAAAATGCGTCGACAGGAGGAGCGGAGTACACGGGCTCTGCGTTTGCTTGTCGCCAGACACAATGAGCAGTTTCGTTTCACAATAACATATATGCATCAGTTAGTAGCTCATCATCCTGCCTTGCCAATGCCAGAGCTCCCAGAACATCTGCGCCAGCCGTTCGTCTTTCCAACTGATCCAAATCCTGCTCCTAAACGCAGGACTGACAATACTGAACGGCCGAAATAAAATTTAGGGGTGTTTCGTCTTTATTTATCAATTTTCAGTTTCCTCTCATTTCAACGCTTTGCGACATGTATCTGAATAAATTAATAGAACACGCGTTGAATGATCCCATCTTTTTACTCTTCATTCTTTGTTAATATTGCTATCTTTCTTTTTGCAATACATTGCTTTAATTTTTTTTTCTCTTGCGTTGAATATGTGGCCCTGTGATGATAATTCGACACTACACTGTCACAAAAGTTCTTACACAACAACACTTGGCACTTTAGATCTTGTCATCTAGAAGTAAGTCCCACGTTTCTTTGTGCACAAGCTTTGGTTCAAACTTTTCTTTTAAAAATTTTCATCAGTTCTCTTCTAAATTTGGGGGTGGTGAAAAGTTTGTCTAAGATTGCTTAAGATTGCCAAGCTACCAAGTGTTATCAATTATAACTCCAATGTCTTTAGCCAGAGATAAGAGTTAAGCTGTGAAGGGTAATAGCCTGTAGTTGGATGTTGTGCATGACACCCGTGCTGGCAAGCCAAAACGAAGGTTAGTGGCCTGAATCAACGCATTATAACGCTTGGATACAGATTCCTATGTCTTGTAACCATAATCAAGATAAGAGTCTAAAAGTTGTGAAGGGAATGTGCTCGTAGTTATATGCTGTACATGACACCTGTGCTGGCAAGCCAAAACGAAGGCATATAGCCTGAAGCGACGCGTATCAGAATATGGAAGAACTTATGATGCAAGAAGTGGATAGTGTGAAAAGATAGGAAAAAGAAATGTTTGAATCAGTATGTTTCATTAAGAATAACCCGTTCTCCAAGACGTACAACCCTGGATGGAGAAATCACCCCAACTTTCAGTGGGGAGGAACTCAGCAAGCTGCAGGAGAACAATCTGGAAGTCAACCGCAAAATAGTCGAACTGCACCGCCTGGATTTAATGGTAATGCGACCAACTTCGCAGGAAGTTCAAGAACGCATAATCAGCAGCAAACATATAACAGACCCCAGCAAGAACCAAGTTCAGGTACTAGTTTGAAAAAGTTGTTGACCACATACATCCTGAAAAATGATGTGTTGATTCAGAGTCAAGCTACGTCGATAAGAAATTTGGAGGTCCAAGTGGGATAAATAGTTGAAGAACTTCGAAGCAGGCTGCCTGGTGTTCTCTAACACGAAAGTACCAAAGAATAACGGCAAGGAGCAATGTCAAGCGGTGACATTAAGCAATGGTAAGACACTCCTAGCAAAGTCAGACCCTAAGAGAATCACTGTTACCACAACAACCACCATCGACCAAGATACTGATACTTCTCATAAAGCTCTCAACTCTGACAAGACGACCAACACAACCAACTCAACTCCTTTAGTGTAGAATTACCAAAATACATCAATAATGAAAAATGATGCACTAAAGCAAAAGCAAGGAACTTGTGAGGTGGAGCAACCTGTGCGTCCACTCTTTCCTCAAAGACTGCGGAAGAAAAACGATGAAGTCCAGTTTAAACGTTTCATGGATGTTCTGAAACAATTGCACATCAACATTCCTCTCGTAGAAGCGTTAGAACAGATGTCAAGTTATGTGAAGTTTCTGAAGGACATACTTTCAAGGAAACGATGAAGGGAAGACTTGAAAACAATTGCTATGACGCAGGAATGTAGCGCGCTAATCAGAAATATCATCCCTGCGAAGATGAAAGACCCTGGGAGTTTTACACTGCCATGCTCAATTGGGGGAATGGACGTGGGGCGAGCACTATGCGATTTGGGAGCAAGTATCAATCTGATGCCGCTCTCCATATTTAAGAAACTGGGAATTGGAGAAGCCCGTCCTACCAGTGTAACCTTACAGATGGCCGACAGGTTCATAACGCATTGACATGAAAACCCTAGTAATTTGAAAATTAAGAACCCAATTGTTGAACCCCTAACAACAAATCCCAAAACCCCCAAATCAATTGATGTCAATCCAAAGGAAAAGACTAGAATTGGATTATCTTTTGATCGAGGACCAAGAGATAAGGAGAACTAGTTCCTTACTCCAAGTTCGAACACTCCACAAGCAAGATGATCAAACTTACCTGAATGTTCTTGGCATGCAACCCTAATTCAAGAATTGCAAAAGTGGCGGGATGAAACTCTGTCATCTACCAGAGAATTCTCATTCAAGAAAACCCTAAAGTTCTGTAAACATCAAAAATTGTTCCAACAACTTAATGGCTAGACTTTAAATAGTCTCCCAATAAAAGAAACTCAAATGGCTTATCATAATTCATAGTAAAATGTCTAAAATAACTCTACTTAAAATGTCATTAACAAGGATAAATTTGGAAAATAATTAAATTATATCAAAATTATTAAATAATAATTTGATGTCTTGGGAGGTTCATATCATCCTCTCCTGCATTTGAAGGATTCGTCCTCGAATCCAAATCAAAGCTTTGTAAAGCAGTTTTGAAGTCATGGGAAGAAAATGATGTCAATTTCCTAACACATCTCTTGGATGGTCTTCCTTGTAAAGCAACCTTGTAGTCATGAGATGTCAAGGGTTGGCACTGTCTTAGATTCCATCTATATTGGAAAGAATATCGATCCTTCCAATCTTCATTCAGTTTGTGACAATCAAAATAACTAGGACCATTCTTTGAGCTTTGCTTCAAAGTCAATGCTTTAACCTCCTGCAAAAACTCAAAAGAGAAACTAGGCAAACTTGGTTGAAGCTCACCAGTTAGAAAACAAACTCTTTTCCTTAAAAAGTTTTGAATGCTATGTTTTGTAAACAAGAACCAAGTAATCTCACAAATTTTCAAACTTGCATTTTTGGCTTTTCTCTCATTTTTATCTCTAGACCGAGTATTTTTTACATGCTTTTCTCTCACATCTATGTTTGCACACTTTTCTTCTTCATATATTTCTATTGTTTTTGCTTCAGTCTCATGCCTTTTGTTTTCCAACTCACACACATCAAATTTTTCTTCTCTAGGAAGGAATGCTACAATAGTAGGATCAATTGTTACTTTGGACTCTAATGAACTAGTAATGTTAGCACAAAGTATTCTAGTTTCAAGTTCACTACCATCTACTTCCTCTACCTCACTACTAGTAACACCTGCTTCTCCATAAATAAATGGTTCAACAATAGTAGTAAGATTACAACCATGTAATTCTTTGCTATCTAATGATCTATAAGGAGAAACATTATTATCATGTGTAGGTGCAACATAAGCAAACTTTTCTTTACTACTATCCATCTTCTCAAAATGCTCGTATATGGTATGTTCATTGTTTTTTTTCTACTAATGTGTTGATATTGAAATTAGACTTAGATTTAGTGTACCTTGATGATCTTCTTTGGAGTTGCCTTTCAATTTTGATGGCAACATGAACCATTTCTTCCAAATCTGCACAAGGTCGAATTTCTTCTCGATCAGCAAGCATATCAACGATCTCCTCATGAAGTCCTTTATAGAATCGATCCATGACAGTTTCTTCATCTTCATACAGGTTAATCTTCTCAAGTAACCAAAGCATCTCTTCATAGTATTTTTCCACACTTTTGGTCCCTTGCCTCAAAGTTTCCAATTTGTGGAAAGACTTAGGAACAAAATGTTTCCTCATAAGAATTTTGACCTCTTTCCATGAAGGCGTTTCTTGATTTTCACTCCTCCTTTTTTTATAACATATTATTCCACCATGTTAAAGCATAATCTTCAAATGTAGAAATAATAAGTTTTACCTTTCCATTTTCAGTATAATGGTAGTGATCAAATATGGTATCAATTTCTTCCTCCCAAAGAGTATACTCCTTTGGATCTGAAATACTTCCAAAGAACAATGGAAGTTTATTTTGGTCAACATGATGATCGTTTATTGACGCTTTTCTTTGTGTGAGCATGACTGCAAGAAGATGTTAGCATAAAGAAAATTGGACCTCACAATCGCTCCCTCACATATTTCACTCAAAAGATGAATAGTCACTCGTGTTTGCACTCAATATGTAGCACTCCTTCACAAATATGAACTCTCTCAATAGAGTGATAGCCAAGATTTTGCAATCAAGATCAGAAGAGCAAGTCAAAAACAAATCAAACAAGAATGACTGTAAAGTGTCAAACTCAAGCAAAGAACTAGTAGAATTCCAAAAAAAAAAATGAAAACTAAAAATCAAGAATCTAATATTCAAGATTCGACAAACTAGACAAGAAATCAAGAGAAACAAGATATTTAAAATCAAGAATTTAAGATTCCAGATTCAAAGAGTTATGCAAGATGAACAAGAAAATGGCAAACAACTAGACAAATCAATGATAAAAAGGAAACAAGAATTAGGGATTAGAAATACTACTTTTACCCCAAACCCTAAGTTAAAGAAATTTCAAAGTTTAATTTGAAACAACTAACTTTTCTTATAAATTTCAGCAGCTTAAAACTCATGAAAATTAAGCTACCTGCTTGACCTACCTGCTTGACTTGCTTACTTTTTTTTTCCCTCACAGTACCGTCGGCAATTTTTTTTCAAAAAAAATTGACGTGCTTGCTTGACGTGCCTGCTTATTTTTTTTATTCCAATTATAGAACCCACGGCCGATTTCTTTTTTTTTTTAATTGACGTGCTTACTTCTTTTTTTTTCTCAATTTCGAATTTGCAGACCTCTAAACTTCAATTTTTTTAAAAAAAAACAAAAACACAATAAGAACCCTAATCAAGAAATAGACTAAAAAAAAAGACAATTGAAATAAACATATACCCAATCTAGAGCCTATGCTCTGATACCAAATGATATGAAAACTCTAGTAATTTAAAAATTAAGAACCCAATTGTTGAACCCCTAACAACAAATCTCAATACTCCCAAATCAATTGATGTCAATGCAAAGGAAAAGAGTAGAATTGGATTACCTTTTGATCGAAGACCAAGAGAGAAGGAGAACTAGTTCCTTACTCCAAGTTCGAACACTCCACAAGCAAGATGATCAAACTTACCTGAATGTTCTTGGCATGCAACCCTAATTCAAGAATTGCAAAAGTGGTGGGATGAAACTCTGTCATCTACCAGAGAATTCTCATTCAAGAAAACCCTAAAGTTCTGTAAACATCAAAAACTGTTCCAACAACTTAATGGCCAGACTTTAAATAGTCTGCCAATAAAAGAAACCCTAATGGCTTATCATAATTCATAGTAAAATGTCTAAAATAACCCTACTTAAAATGTCATTAACAAGGATAAATTTGGAAAATAATTAAATTACATCAAAATTATTAAATAATAATTTGATGCCTTGGGCGGTTCATATCACGCATCTTGAAGGAAAAATTGAGGATGTGTTAGTGAAGGTCAACGAATTCATTTTTTCCGCTAACTTCATCATATTGGATTACGAGGCTGATAAGGAAGTGCCAATCATTTTGGGAAGACCTTTCCTTGCAACTGGATGAGCGCTGATTGACGTCCAAGGGGGAGAATTAATCATCTGCGTTGACGACCAACAAGTAAAATTTAACGTGTGCAACGCAATAAAATATCCCAATGACGTAGAATCCTGTCAGTTTGTAGAGAACAAGGAGTTAGACTGTTGGGGATCATTGGAGAACCAGTTGGAAAATCTTGATCTAGGACAAGCTGAGCAATAGGACGCAGAGGAGAATGCCCTGGCCATAAATACGTCTACCACATTTGAATTCATCGATTTGAGCAACCAAACACTCGCCAAAGTGAAGCCATCATTGAAAAAAGCTCCGCTGCTGGAGCTCAAAACTCTCCCCTCACTTAAAATATGCATATTTGGGAGACGATGACACTTTACCTGTCATTATTTTCTCATCTCTTACACCAACTAACGAGCAGCTTTTATTGCAGGTCTTGAAGAAACATATTAAAACCATAGGATGGACCCTTGCAGACATTCGAGGAATCAATCCCTCCTATTGCATGTATAAAATCAGGCTCGAAGAGGGGAATGTTGGATCTGTAGAGCGGCAGAGGAGACTCAATCCTGCGATGAAGGAAGCCGTAAAAAAAGAAATCATCAAGTGGCTCGACGCAGGAGTTATTTATCCAATCTCAGATAGTAGCTAGGTGAGTCTAGTTCAGTGCATCCCAAAGAAGGGTGGAATGACTGTCATCACGAATAGCAAGAACGAACTCATTCTCTCAAGAACAATAACGGGGTGGCGAATCTGCATGGACTATAGGAAATTAAACCTTGCTACCAAGAAAGACCATTTCCCTCTACCATTCATTGATCAAATGCTTGATCGCCTAGCGGGAAATGAGTTCTTCTGCTTTCTTGATGGGTACTCGGGTTACAACCAGATTGTGATAGCTCCAGAAGACCAAGAGAAAACGACTTTCACATGTCCTTACGGAACTTTTGCCTTCAGACGCATACCCTTTGGGCTGTGCAACGCACCTGGAACATTCCAGCAGTGCATAATGCCATATTCTCTGAATTTCTGGAGAATTCTGTGGAAGTTTTTATGGATGACTTTTTTGTCTTTGAAAATTCATATCCTGCTTGCTTAGCTAATTTGGAAAGTGTGTTGAAGCGTTGTGAAGAAACCAACCTAGTATTGAATTGGGAGAAGTGTCACTTCATGGTGACTGAAGGTATTGTACTAGGCCACAAGATCTCCAAAGACGGTCTCGAGGTAGACCAAACAAAAGTTGATGTCATTGCAAAGCTGCCTCCGCCCACAAATGTGAAAACATTGAGAAGTTTCTTAGGACATGCAGGCTTCTACAGGAGATTTATCAAGAGCTTCTCACATATAGCCCGACCACTTAGTGCACTTCTCGAAATCGATCGACCATATGTTTTCGATGCAGCATGCAAACAAGCATTCGAAAGCCTGAGGCAGGCACTGATTTTTGCACCAATTCTTGTAGCACCGATTGGACGATTCCCTTCGAGCTCATGTGCGATGCGAGTAATTATGCGGTTGGTGTAGTGCTGGGTCAGAGAAAAGAGAAAATCTTGCATCTCATCTTCTATGCAAGCAAAACCATGAATGATGCTCAAGAGCATTACACAACTACCGAGAAAGAAATGTTAGCAGTGGTGTTTGCTTTGGAGAAATTTCATGCATATTTAGTGGGATCCCCAGTAGTCATTTATACTGATCATTCTGTGATCAGATATTTAATGGCAAAGAACGATGCAAAGCCCAAACTGATTCGTTGGGTACTGCTAATGCAAGAATTTGATTTAACCATTAAAGACAAGAAAGGAACAGAAAATCAGGTAGCTGACCATCTCTCTCGTTTGGAAAACAAAGAAGTGCAGGATGAAATGGAAGACATTGCAGAAAGCTTTCCTGATGAGCAGCTAATGAACATAACAAGCAAGGAACCTTGGTATGCAGATGTAGTGACCCAGAGCGGGCTACGGATCTATACCAAGCCCGTTATCTCATTCAGCTTGAAAATTCGTGTAAAAGTTGGTAATTCGACTTTCTAAAAGAAAAAGTGAACGAAAAGAGTAATAAGAAGTGAAAAGGACAGAGAAAGGTCATGGGTCATGAAAGAGGTTGACCCCCATCCCGATCTTGTCTGCGGCAGTGGCCTGCAGAGTTCACCACTCAGCAAAAGAAAAAGTTGCTACATGAATGAAAATTCTACTGTTGGGATGAGCCATATTTGTACAGGTTAGGCGTAGATCATATCATGCGTTGATGCGTGCCGGAAGCTGAAGTACCGCAAATTCTATATCAATGCCACGAATCTCCTTATGGAGGTCATTTCGGTGGTCAGCGCACGACAGCCAAAGTATTGCAGAGTGGCTATTTCTGGCCTACCCTCTTCAATGACGCAAGGGCCTATGTGGTAGAATGCGATCGATGCCAAAGGACGGGGAACATCTCTAACAAGAATAAGATGCCTCTAAACTCAATTCTTGAAGTTGAGTTGTTTGAAGTTTGGGGCATTGATTTCATGGGGCCATTCCCACCTTCTTGTGGCCAACAATACATTCTTGTTGCTGTGGACTATGTATCCAAATGGGTGGAAGCAGTTGCTTGTGCAAAGAATGAAGCGGTAACGGTATCCAAATTTTTGAAAAAGAACGTATTTTCACGTTTCGGAACTCCAAGGGCTTTAATCAGTGACGAAGGTTTACATTTTATTAACCGCATTATCACTAACCTTCTCTTGAAATATAATGTCAAGCACAGGGTGGCGACCCCATATCATCCGCAATCCAATGGACAGGTTGAAGTGACCAACAGGGAGATCAAATCAATATTAGAGAAAGTGGTGAACGCATCCAGGAAATATTGGGCGCAACACTTAGACGAAGCTCTTTGGGCTTACCGTACTGCATACAAAACGCCTCTAGGGATGTCACCATACGCGTTGGTGTATGGAAAATCATGTCACTTGCCTTTGGAACTCGAACATAAAGCATAGTGGGCATTAAAACGACTTAACCTTAACCTAGAGTTAGCAGGGGAAGCGCGAAGGCTGCAATTGAATGAACTGACAGAATGGAGACTAACCGCTTATGAGAACGCAAAAATCTACAAAGAGAAGACTAAGAAATGGCACGACAGCAGGCTCAGTAAGAAGGATCTGTTTGTTGGGCAAAAAGTTCTACTTTTTCACTCCAGGTTGCGTTTGTTTCCAGGAAAACTGAAGTCGAGATGGTCTGGGCCTTTCACAATTAAGATAGTATACCCACATGGAGCGGTCAAATTAATGAATGATGATGGCACTGGAATATTCAAGGTCAACGGGCAACGTGTAAAGCCCTACCATGGAGGCAAGATTGACAGAGAAAAAGCTTTCATTGACCTCCACGAGGAAAACTGAGGGCCCGCGATAGAAGGTCCCTGCGTTGAGCAAAAGATACATTCCAGGGACGCTCTCTACCCTTTCTTCTTTTTATGCTTTCGTTATTTGATCATTGCTAGGAGTAGTGTAAGTAAAGTGTGGATTTTGTTTTTGACTGTAAATACTTATATCTGGGCTGAATGTAATCGCGTTGAAAATTTATTACGAAAAATGTTAGTCTTTAGGGTTGTGTTCAAAACCAAGGGATATGCGTCGAACAATGGGGGGCAGCAAATGGAAGCTAACGATTGGAAATCAGTGCAATCAAGTGTCTGCGTACATGCATGCAGTGGGTGCTGCGGAACAGAATGAACATTGCACGGCTCAAGAAACCTCTTCGATTCACGGGAAATCAGAGGCGTCATCACCTGACTGCATTTATTACTAACCCGCGTGTCATAGTATTATAAATACCCCCTTGTCCGCTTCCAATTTTTTTTTTTTGAATCCCTAGCCTTTTTGAACTCAAGCATTCGAGAGACGCCCTTCTTCACTAGTAATCCAACCTTCCCCTCTTCTTCACCGGTGATGTCCAAAACAAACCCTTCTTCTTCCTCTAAGCTTTCTTCTTCTAGAACCCGACCACCACCACCAACTCCATCTACGCAGAAACCTCTGGACGTCAAGCCAATAGCCGTTGAGTTTCCACCTTCGCGGCGATCACCCCTGGTGGTCATCATCGATTCTGATTCAGAGGAATCTGTGGAAACGCCTCCTCCAAAGCCCTTAAACGTTACACCGCTCACCTGCAAATTCCCTTCATCCTCCCGTCAAGCACCACCAGTGGTCATTGTTAACTCTAACTCCGACGATTCTCACTCTAATTCACCGCCAATAAGAATTGCTCCTGCTCGCCGTCAAACGAGGAGACGATGGTTTGAGTGAAAGTAAGTCTCGTCGTCGACACCCCACCGCTCGACAATGTCCAGTGATGACTCTCAAAATAACTTCGTCAGCGGCGGCAAAGATAGTGTAGTGTCTTCATACCCTACACAGTACTCGACTCCCTCTTCTTCATCATCATCGAGCATTCGTCAGCCGTCACCTACAACCCCACGGCCTGCTAGTCCCATCCCACCTCCCATTTTTACACCACCTGCACCACCCTTTGTTACAGTTCAACAAAATCAGCCCCTTCGCCCTCCATCAGTTCGCCCATTCATTCCGCCTCAACCTTTTCACCCCCGTGCCCCTTCACCGGCTATACGACCATCCTTCTTCTCTTCATTATCAACACCTAGACTAGTACCTCCACGTCAACCACGTCCTATGGTAGTCATTGACTCATACTCTGATGAGTCTTAGGATAGAACGTCTCAGCAACCAATCGACGCCTGCCCCTTGGCTTTTTAATTTCCATCCCCACCAACCCATCAACTAACACCCAATCCTTCCAATTCTTCACCATCTAACCCTTCCACTTTTTCTTCAACGCCAGGCCCATCACCATCACCACCACCTGTCGCACCCAAGCTTCACCCCCCTGTCCTTATCTGAAACCACCGCGAGTCAAATCGTGCATTACCTTCACTAGAATAAGGTTCCCTACAGAATCTTCCGTAGGCAACTTAAGTGAAGCTGACCCTATCATTCACCCTGAGGATGGAGCCCAACCATCAGGCGCATCCCTGAACTCTAACGACGCATGCAGTGCCTTGGTTGGATCAAGTAAAGCTCGACGACGGGACGAGCAAGATGTCTTTGGTGACATCCTTGCTAGCATTGAACGTCGGAAAACTAAAGCCAACAATCCGACTGAAGAAGGAGAAGTCAACCAACCATCTCCTAGTTTCCGACCAGGAACTTTGGAGCTCAAAGCGATTGAGTTGGAAGAAGGCGATGAAGGCGAGTCGGTGCGCACCCCACTTGAACGCATCGCTGAGATACTATGTGAGGTTAGGAAACTGTATGATCCACAAGCATCCGACGCCTAGGAAGAGGCAGCGCCTGTGGCGAATGAAGATGCAGAAGTTGTTGCCCAGAGTGGAAGTTGGCAGCACTCACCTGAACAAGGCCCAATCTCGCCGCAGAAGGAGACCCCTGCGGTGAATAACTCTAAAAAGCCTATTCTGCCAACTGCTCAAGGGTCCCGTGAGGGGATCGGAGTTCCACTGAAGTACTGGCTGCTCCAAAAGTAGCTACACGCAGGGACGACCCTGTAGAGAAAGTAGAAGAAGAAGAATAGGTAGCCCCGCTGCAAAGGCGCCCATTGAAGAAGCCTGCGGATAGACAATAGGAACCTGCAGTTACAGCAACCAGTCCTGAGGTTGTTGTGGCTGCAACATCATTTGACCGCACAGCAGAAAAATTGGCCAAGGCAAAGACCAAGTTAAAACAGGAGTTGCGAGAACTCCGAAAAGAGGCTGAGGATCATGCGGCTGCGTGTGTTTATGCACAATTCCATCAAACCGATTCTCCAGCCCAAGACAACATCGTGGCCAATGCAACTCAAGAATTTGAGGATGAGCTGCAGGAAGATACGACCATGGACGCTTTGGATGCAGCAGTAATGGAGCTCGAGAGAGAGCTCCAAGTCGAAGAAAATGCAACTCTGGCGGCAATGCTAAACGGCCCTGCCAGAAAGGAGGGGCCAAAGAAGAGAAAGCTTGAGTCCAGTAAGCCCAGCTCTACAATGGGGTGTCATCTTGTGACCACGACAACCCCCGCAAAGAAGCCCGAGAAAAGAAAAAGGGCTGAAGAGGGAGAACTCAGTCCGCTATCGCGCCCAGCACAACAGAACAAGGGCAAGAAAAAGATGGTGGAGGATTCTCCTGAAAAAGAAAAAGGGAGGGGTCGACGCAAGCCCTTCGGTGATCTACTGATTAAAGTGTTCTTCTTTCTTGAAGCAGCCCCACTACCTGCCTACATCACCGACCTTGTCGACCACCATGGTCAGCGTAATTTCTGTGCCAGCCCTGCACTCATGGCACCTACGGTTGTGCGAGACTTCTATCAAGGGCAAGTACACGAAGATGAAGCCCCGCACTCATTCTTCAATTTGAATGAGTTATATTTGATTTTGATCAAGTAACAACTCAATTGGGTTAAATTTTACAAATGTTTCAATTTTTGTATTTATTTGATCTTATTTTGTATTTTGGAGAGTTATTAAGTTGTTAGCCTATAAATAATAACTTGTTTCTTCATTTGTAGCATCTCATTCCAAATGAAAGAGTTATCTCCTCTCTTTCTTTCTTTTAATCTTGAATTGAGTTGAGAGCGAGTATCTAAGAATTCTGTCAAATCCAAGTAGTTGGAGGTTTCGATGTTACTAGAGTTAGTTGTTGTATCCTGCTGAGACGATCGTTGTAGTCTGATTGCATTCGATGCAAATGAATAATTGTCTTCAAGACAGCGTTGATCAGAAGCATGCCTCGACTACCTATTGACATCCCCAACATATCTTAAGGTTTTTAGTTATTTCAATTCATAAGCCTTGTATACTCACTACAAAAAAAAAAAAAAGACTTTCAGTGGCGCATAAAACGCGTTGCTAAAAGTCAAAAAGCGTCACTAAAAGTATTAGCAACCCGGAGAGCCACATCACTAAGAATGCCGATGTAGCCTCGTAGCTAAAGGTTTCAGTGACGTATTTATTTCGCGCCGCTAAAAGTCTACTTTTACACGTACATGTTACTAAATGCGTACTTTTAGCAACATATTATTTGTCACTAGTTCTTTTATCGAGTGGCATTGAAAAATACGTCTCTGAAAGTTGAATTTGTGGTCATCACAAGTATCTTTTGCAACATATTTAAGTGTCGGTAAAATTAATATATTGTGCCACTGTAAATTTGTTTTTTTAATTCAAATTTGTAAAAGTATTTTATTAATTAAAAAATAATATTTGATTTAAAATATAAACATGTCATAAAATTTAAAATATAATAATCTTTTGAACAAATTAAAAGTCAACTAATTAACTTATATTTAAACCAAAAATTACAAGTGAAAATACACATTTCCAACACTATCATTGAAACAAAATGAAATAATATCAACTTGGTCACATGTTTACATGACAAGTTATATCAACAAACTTTGATAATTTTGTAATAATTAAGTACGAATAATATCAACCTAAGTTATAGTTATCAAGTTACATCAAATAAACGATGAACAAAATTAGTATCAACACTAGGTATCACTAGTTCGTATTGAAGTACCAAAATTAGTACCAACAAAATTAGTACAAAAGCATAAAATACCTACCCAAACTTTTCTATTTCCATCCAAATTCAACTATAAAATCTTATATTGAAGACCATCGAGCCATCATATCTGACAAATAAAGAAGTGAAATATGTAAGCACATGAGAATCAAGAATTGAACAAAACTCATATTCTAGAACAAACACCATATTCTATAACAAACACCAAAATCATGCTAAACATAATTTGAAATTCAAGAAAACTCATCAACATAGTAATAAACTCAAACGAAACAAAATAAAATTCTTGAACAAAAAGCATCAAATTAACTCAAACAAAGCAAAACCGTGAGTAATGACCTCTTAATTTCATACTAAAGGCACCATCAAACAAGTATCCTAAATACAATGAGGAGGAGAAGGGTGGGGTGGGGGTCAAATGCACAACCATATTCTATAACAAACACCAAAACCATGCTAAACATAATTTGAACTTCAAGAATGTCAAATCAAAAAGTCAAATCAAGTGGAAATACTTTGAAGATGTTGCATTAGATGTTCTAATACCATGTTAAATTACTAATAAAATTCTATTTTAAATTGATAAGTTGGGATATATAGTAACTTTTCTAGTTAAAAGCTAAAACCACTTGCTACAAACCATTAAAACCACCATATATTTAAGACTACTAAAGTATAATGGTGAATAACTTCATATTGCACACACTGCCACTATTTATAATAACTCCTAATGCTTATTGCAAATTATCTATATCAATTGACTATAAATTTTCAGCTACTCCAAGAACTATAAGAGTGTGAGTTAGCTACCAAAAAGTACAAATAATTGAATGAGACAAAGTTCAATTGTGTTTTATCATCTTTATTTAAGTCATTATAACTTTATAACCTTAACTTCTTCTCTAAACCCAAATTTTGATGTAGATATGGATTCACTTTGAGTAAAATAATAACAAGACAACCAAACAGGACAAAGACAAACAAGTTAAACCAAAGATTATTACAACCTATATGAACCAAGAAATCAAGTGATTCCTTTAAGAAAATAATAATAACAAAGTTTTAGCAAAAGCAAGTTGACCAAACTTACCCAAAACGTACAATGACAAATAATAATCACTTATCAAAAAATTTACCAAGCTTACTATAGTAAGGAGTACCGATTTTACAAAGGAGCCAAATGGAGTACTACAAGTGAAAAACTAACTTTACCAATTTTTCTATTTTCCATGAAGTATTATAAGGAACGATTGAAAACTATCCCTAAATTCTTAAACTTAACTTCAATTTTATGGATTTTGTACAAAGATTCTTAATTTTTTATTATCTTTCTTCTATATACAAGAAGTATTTATCAAGAAATAAAGAAACTAAAGGGCATTAATCTAAAAAAGTAAGCTAATATGTTATTGAATTCAAAAGTTCCTATTTTAAATTGTTTAAAAATCAATTAACTTTAAGTTTCTCAAAAATTTATGAAAAATTGATTGGCTATAGATAAAAAAAAAAATGTATACTTAATTGATGGAAATTTCACAAAATAATCACTTGGAAATGAGTGAGTTCTCTAAAAATAAGTGATCTGTTGTTTGCCAAAGATGGAAATCGTCGAACAGTTACGTGAGTTTGGAAATCAGGGTTAAATGGGTACTAATTCATGAAAATTTCCCACAAAAATACTTAAAAATGAGAGGGTTTTCACACAACACTTAGTTCGTCAACATTTTGTTCGTTGCAGCAGTCAGCTAGTCTGTTCGCCTGCATTCCATTCGCGTGCATGGAGGTTCAAGGAGCAGTCGTTGGCGGTCCGTTCACATGCAGTGAAGTTCCGTTCGCGGCTTGTTCATGTCGTAGTTGGCGTTCATTACAACAAGCGTTCGTAGCAGATTTCGTCCGTCGCAGCCGAAGTCCATCGTAGTTGGCGTCTTCTTCATGGGTGTGGCTTCGTGGGTGAAATTTTTGTGGGTGTGAGAATATAGGGAAAGAGTTGGAATATGGAGAGAGATGTGGAAGGATTTTTGGGAATATTAAAATTGTTTGTTTTTAGTGAGGAAAAAAATTAAAGTTGTAAAATAAATTTGTGAAAGAGGAAGGAAAACCAAAAGTGGCTAAATTTTTTTCCTTTTTTTAAGAATATTATATATATTTAGGGTGACAAGATGTTCCTGAAAGTATTTAATCTTTAGTGATTCTGATGGATGCGTTGCTAATTCTTTTAGTGACGTTGATTTAAGATTCCTTGCTAATAGTGATCTTTTCGTGACAGAATTTTAAAACATTGTTATAAATTAACTTTTAGTGACAAAAATTACACGCACGACTAAAAATTTGTCACTAAATAATCAATTTCTTGTAGTGACTATTTAGCTTAATTTTGAGTTTGAACATTATTATTATATACAATATGTGTACTATATCTAGTTGGAGTGTAATCAGTTTGGTAGTATATTTAATTGTTATATATAATTTTCTCCCGACAGCTTAATCAATTAATGATCTAGACATAAACGTTATGCATAAATTGTCACAAAAGTCCTACCATCTAGATCGTTTGTGTTTTTATGTCAAAAGTTAGGTGTGACAAAGAAAAATCTCAAGGGTATTGAGTTATGAGTTTTTTCTTTTTCACATTTAATCTCGAAATTTAATGCTTGAAGTTATTTACTTTATTGTTTGATTTATTTTTTCAGTTTTTTTATTTTAAGTTAGATAAGTTTATGCTTTTAATATTGCTTTTTAATTTGTAAGTTAGAATTATTAATTTAGGTTTGCCCTTGTTCCTATAAAAGGGTGATCTAGGATGTAAAATTTGTCTCACCAATTTTTTCTTACTTCAATAAAAGTTTGAATTTCACTCTCATTTTAATTTTTCTTCTTTTTGTTTAACAAAAATTGAGATGTAGATTTGCTTCTACAACATCTATTATTTCCATCAATTTCATTTTCTCAACAATAACTATTTTTCAAAAGTCGGGACATTACATAAAGTAAATGAAATTAAGATTTATATAATGTTACAAACTTATATATGATGTAGAAAACATATATATAAAAATAGTCAAAATAATAATTGAAAAAAAAAATATAACAGACAAACTCAACCCTACAATCCAAACACGGTAATCAGAAACCGAGTAAATCAAATCCTTGCACTCCAAACAGTGTAATCAGATTCACAATAATTCAAATTCCAGACAATAAACTCTATCGTAATTAGATTCTCAATAATGCTGATTACATTCCAACGATCCAAACAAACTCGTTAGTACTCGTCAATGAAGCTATAAAAGTCTATGCAATTAGAAAATTTTCGAAAGTATGATTGGGCATAGAGAGAGTGCAGGGAATCGGAGATCACTAAGATTTTGGTTATTGAGGCGATTAGAGCTGAAAACAAATGATAGACTCGATGAAATTTTGTCACTCTTTTTTATTACTAAGTATTTGCTAATTTAAGTTTTGGGATTATTTTTTTTAATTTTAAATTTTGATTCATACAAAAGTAACTTTATATTTTCATGATTTTTCAAGAGGAAATTCTTCTATGAAAATCTAGAATTAAATGAACATAGGAAAATTATTTCCGAGAGTGTACCAATTATTTCCAAGAGCGTACTCACGTTGTTGCTACAAAATCTTATTCCTACTAAAAGATCTTATTTTTTAGTATAAAGTATTATGTATAGCTCAATCAATATTTTATTTTCTAGCATATATTTATGTAGCTCAATCCAACGTGCATTTAAGTTGTTTAGTATTGTATTTTAGTATAATGTATTTGTGAAGCTCAATACTAGAGACTTCATTTAACAATTATTTTAAATATAAGATATTTGTTTATTTACTCATTAAATATTTTAGTTATAATCATTAAATATTTAGAAATTAACACACTTTTCTACTTTAATGTGTAATTACGTTTTTTTTTAAATTTTATAGTTTTTAAGGTAACTTTGCTTTTCAGATGTTTTGTCAGATATTGTTTTAAATATTGGTTTTTAAAATTAAAATTGTTATTTCATTCCAATAAAATTGTTTGCCAATGATTTTGTGCTTTTGATTATTAGTCTTTAGTAGATTTAATTTGGTTAGTTTTAAATTTTTGGATTAGATTCTGTATTTAAATATTGTGTAATTTATGGTCAGGTATATTTGTCTACATTTTCAAATAATTACTGTATATTTTAATTTAATATTTTACGTTTAAACATTTATTAATAGAAATTGAGTTTAGACATTTTTCAAAATTAGCTTTTAAAATTTGACATGTGACCGCCTAATTTATATATATATATAAGAAAATTAGTTTTAATTATTATTCTCACAACCGGATGGACAATCTTTTGCAAATTTTCTATTTGGTATTTTTAAGTTGTAAAATAAAATTTTAATAAAGAAGTGAAATTTTAAGTGGTATATTTTAATACAAATAAAAATTTTATTTAAAAATTTAAACATGTTATTAGTTTAAAATTTTGAACATTATAATGCTATTTTATTTTGATATTTAAGTAGTTGTGTTCATTGGGATGGCTAATTTACAAGGAAGGAAAAGTGAAGTAGAATTATTCAAAGTCTTAGCAAAGGGATTCTTTTAGTCAACATGTATGTTAAAAGCAATGGAGGAAATAAAAAGTGTTTGAATTATTACCCTACACACTGACATTATTGTTTCTTGCATAGTTATTTCATATAGCTTGAATCCAAAGATTCTTTGCTCCCCAAGACTTGTCTTTTGACTAGTGATGCCCTTTTATCTCACCATAAAAACCTCAAATCCTCATACTTCCCTCTTTAAACTAAACCAAACTATTCATTTTTCCATCTAATTACTTTCTCTACACTATGGGAGGCAACAGCAGGAAAAAGAAAACTCACTTATCTTTTTCAATCTTTAGTATTTTTAAATCTAGAAAGGGTAGAAAAGGAGACCACTGCGACCATGGTGGCTCTTGGCCGGATGAGATGCCGAGATCGAGCAAGGTATGGCCGAGCGATGAGGACACACTTCATCATTAGGTTGCTGAACTTGGTATTGATAGGAAGGCCAAAGATTACATCGACAGGATCTATCGGAACAGTGCTTTTCAATCCGAGCGCCAAACTGTGACTATAACTCCAAATGTAGCAAAACTCAATATGTAAATAATTTTGTCTATATTTTAACTCTTTTTAGATGGTATCAATTCATTAAATAATGTATTTTGTAATTTTAGGATTTATGTTGAGATTATTAAACTGTACTACATCTTCTAATGGATCTTTCTTCATTTATGCCCTCTTCTTTATATCTTGTAGTTTTTTTTTTCTTTACCTTTATGGAAGTATGATACACGCAAGCGCACACGTCGAGTAATAATATAGCTAAAACGGTCTTTCACTGAGTATCATCCTCAGGGAATCAAATTTATTAATCTTTTAACTATTCAGAGATCGTTTCAATTTTATTTAAGTGACCATATTGTAATAACACTTAAGATAAACTAAACTAAGAAAGAAAATAAAAGTGATCGAGATATGAAAATTATCAACTAAGAGACGTTTTAGGGAATAGATTTCATCCAAGGTATTATTAAACACAATTGCTTGATTCTTGAAGTAATTAACACAACATCTAGATCTAAAAGTCTTTTACTCGGATTAAATCTTTCAAAGACAATCTTTTCTTTTACTTAAACCCTAATTACTAATCGCTTTAAACTAGATGATTAAGCAAAGCATTAAGAACCTTCATCAAGAATCTCTATCGTTATCCAACTACTTTCTGTGATTTCAAACGATAGTCTAACATGCATGATCTATTCTAAAACTCGCTTGTTCAAGCAAGATTCTAAATCACGAAATCATTCAAACATTGATCAAACATTTATAAGTATTAAGAATGGTCATGCTAGAAAGCATAAATATAAATTAACATTCAAGAAGCAAAGTGTTCAACAATTTAAACTCTACCCCTAAAACTATGAGAAATTTAGCCTAACATGGCTTCCATAGACAAAATCCACATTAGAACAATAAAATATAGCAAATAAACCAAGGATAAAGAAAAGAAAGAGAAGTTATCCGGCTTCCAAGCTCATCTCCGGGATGGGTTTGACCTTCTAACGATCCTCGAACCTTTCGGCACCATGGAGTCTTCATACTTTGCTCTAAACTCTCTCTCTAGGTCTCAAATACTCTAAAATCTAATCCTTAGAACTACTGAATACCTCCCAATTTATAGAATTTCCCAAACTTGCAGCCTAAGAACTTTCTAAAAATGCAAAATTTTCAAATAAGGAAAGTTGGCGCCGCAACGCTCTAGGATGGCGCCATGGCACTGTGCATCATGAAAAGTTACCCCAAGCGTCGTGTCATAGCACCGTACAATCGTTGCGGCACTTCCAATAGCGTCATGGCGCTCTTGACCAAATATTGATGCTCTCTGGTTTTAGATTCGAGGCAGCGCTGCCTTATTTTAGGGTTTTTGCCCTTTTTCTTCACTTTTTCACCCGGTTTTGGCTGGTTTGGTTCTTTTGACCTTTACAACTTATTTTCCTCATTAATCCTGAAAACCACTAGCAAATAACATCAAATCTAATTAAAACACTCCTAAATTAAGAGCAATTACAAATTATTATTTTGCTCTTTTCATTTATCTTTCAATCTCAATGGCTTTATTTCTTTCCATATTTTCTTTTAGTATCTTTTCTTTTATTATGAACTAAACTTTTTCATGAGATTTAAAACGTGAGCATTTAAAAGAAAAGCCACCTCTTGAGTATTGATATAGTTATTTTTCTCAAATGCTTAACATTGTTCGCTTTTATTGAGTTTCTTTCTAAGTGTTATTCTGACTTGAACACACACTTAGGTTGTGTATCACATAATAGGGCTTTATTTTTTACCCTAAACATAAGGCACAACTTTTTTTTTTCAAGGCAGAAACGGTTTTGGATCATTCTTTTTCTCAATGCTAAGTTTCATCTCTTTATTATCTCATTTGTATTAGTTTATTTCTAGCCAATTTAGTACTCCTTTGCCTTTACTACTTTTCAAACAACCAACTAATCCAACCATTAATTTTCGGTGAATTTTGGTCGCAAACAAAACTTCTATTGCATTCCGTTTGTAATTGGATACTTAGACTTTGTCTATTTTATACTACCTGTGGTAGTGTATACATGCACTAAGAGATTCATGTCTCAATGAATCCTTAAACTTAACTGTAAAGATCAACAGACAACCCAAAACTAAACATTATTATTACCCAACGTTGTCCTTGAATCATGATCGATCAGTCGAAAACTCATAATAAACTACACATAGATCAAAGATTCTGAAAGTTAGGGACTAATTTAGAGAATAGTACGAGTTTGAAAGTCGTTAAAAATAAATTATATTACATAGTGATAATATAGTATGTATCAATGATAGACATAGAAATGGTATATCAATTATAAACATGAAAATGTTATCTATGAGCGGTAGATATAAAAAAAGAGTCAACCAAACATGTAAAAATGGTTTCTAATAGACATAAAAAAGAGTCAGTCAACAATAAAACCAATGGACAAGTTAATGGTCTATCGATAATAATAAACATTAAAAATTTTCATCAAGAATAGACAAACAAATGCTCGATAAGTGATAGACATTTTACTAATGATAAACATAGAATAATTTACCAATGATATACAAAAGAAAAAAGTTTCTCAATGATATATTATGAAAATAGTTTATTGATGATAGAAGTCTATCACTGATCGACTATATATATTGTAATATTGTATATTAGTGATTGATTAGGAATTTTTAAAAACTATCATATTTGCAAACTGTTTTTTGTGATATATTTACAATTTTGACGGTCAATTTTGCTACCTATTGCAATTATCCTAACAAAAATTAATTTTTATTATTCTTCTCACAATTGGATCCAGAGAATCATTTTTGCAAATTTTCTATTTGTTATATAGTTAAAAGAAAACAATTTGCTATATTTAATTTCTAAAATAAAAGAGTAATTGTTTATCACTAATAGACAGTGACATCTTGCTATATTCATAAATAAGTTGGTTCATTTTGCTATATTTGAAAACAACCCAATATAAAATTTATATCCTATAAATTAGATCATCTTAATACAATATAATATTATTAATAAAGAAATGAAAAATTTTATGGGTTTTAATACGAATGTGAGAATTGTGGTGAATAGCTAAAAGATAACAATAAAGATGAAGAATGAAGAATGGCTAAGGCCCCATTTAGTAACCGTTTCGTCTTTTATTTTTTATTTTTGAAAATTAAGTTTATTTTCTTTTATTTTTTTACCATGGTTTGTATCAATCTTAGGTAAAAGAGTTACATTTCTAGCCAAATTCTAAATTTTAAAAATAATTTTTTTTTTTAGTTTTCAAAATTTGACTTGGTTTTTGAAAATATGAGTAAAAAGTAGATATCAAAACAAGAGATTTAAAGGTGAAAGATGTGCTTATGGGCTTAATTTTCAAAAACCAAAAACTAAAAAGTAGATATTAAAACTACTTAAATATTTCACTATTTGAATTTCTATCTATTGTATTATTAAGAGAGGTTTTCAATAATTTTTCATCTCCATCATACCACTAGTATATATTGGTATTTACGTTCAACCCAACTCAACTGCCAAATTATTCCGTTTGAAAAAAAAAGTCTACGGTATTTTCTTAGGCAACTGAAAGATTGATTTTAAAAAATCACCTGCAAGTAATACTTAAACAGAGATACATAGTTCGCATTAAAAAAATAAAAAAAAATAGAAAATTAAGAAAATCGATCAAATTATTCCAAAAAACTTAAAAATGATGAACTACAAAATCAATTCGCACTTTAATTGCTTCCATTAATCTCCATCTTGTTGTCTTATTCTTCAATAATAGCGGCTTGTAGACAGGGAGCTGTGGTGTGACACTGGAATCGTGTCATATAGTGGGAGAAGCTAGAGAAGGTGTTCAAAGAAATCTTAACAACTTTAATGTCAATTCTTAAAATTTACGGCGAACGACCTTATTATTGTCCGGGTTGATGATATCGAACTCTGTTACCCCCATTTCGAACCTCTTTTCCCGTCAGTCCTGCGACTTCTGACAGCTTGATTTTTAAAGTTGCCAAATGTCGCATCCCCATTCGATAGATCCCACCTACCTCTCCCGGAACCCCTTGTTTATTCATTCCGTTCCGTCAGGGTCACTCTCTTGTCTCGATTCCCAAGACCTCTAACATTTCGACGATATGATTTTGAACTTCATTGAGCACTTTGGGTCTTTTTCCCTCTCCTACGACTACCTTCCACAACCTCCTCTCCGAAGTTTAAGTTACACGCTAGGCTCTGGAGCTCCCTACACAATCTAGGCTGCTTAGACCTAGCCAACACCTTCTCACCCGACCAAACCACCATCTCCCCACAACCTACCCCTTCTTCTCTCTATATATCCCCTGCCTGAAGCTGACTATCAACACTAGGAGCAACCGTGCTCTCACTGCATGTTGAAGAGGTGAGTAAGGGGCATCATTATTCTAATAGGCACCAAAAAGCTTCATTTTCAATTGAGACGGTTTATCCTCCACTTTTGTTTCGCCCTTAATAATTATTGTTAGAAATTATGTGTTGACAATATTTATTTAACTCAGGCAATTGTCTCTCAAATTATCTCTACATTTGGCTTATCGGACAAAGGGTTGTTTTCTAGAAATAATGATTTTGCAAAATATTTTTTTATGTGAAAAATCCTATCTAGTACAATATTTTTGCAGATCTCTTGTCTTCTATGTAAGCAATTGTTTTGGAATCTAGGGTTTCTCTTCTGCATGTCCAGTGCATATTTAAACTCTTAGCCTGTTGTTGTGGGTGGGCCCTTTTTTCATGAGAAATATTGAGTGTCATTGTTGTGTGAAGTATTTTGTCAAGAGTATTGTGTTCATCCTTCAAGATAATGACGAACGTATTGTTGTAAGGTTGGAGACATACTCCAAGTTGTTTGTGTGCTTAATCGATTGTCATCTTGAGAAGGGATTCTCAAGCTTAAGGAGAGCCTAAGCCAAATGAGTGGAATGGTCTTTACTTGAGAGGAAAAGATAAAAATCAAGTGAAAGGGAGTCTCACGGCTTAAAAGGAGCTTAAGACTTATTAAGCTGAGGTAATCTCAACCTTAGGGGGAGTCTAAGAAGTTTTTCACTGATATCAATACTTAGGGAGAGCCTAAGTCTCCGAGAGAAAGAGTTTCACATCTAGAGAGAGCCTAGGTGAAAGGTTGAGTGATTAATCTCTATGGAAGTCAATGTAATCAAACTGTAGTTACAAATAAGTATTACGTTGTAATCACTTATCATTTTTATTAGTGAAGTTATCTTTTTTTGGGCACACTGCCCCCTTCCCCCACCCCCTTTCAACGTAGGTGATATTGCACCAAACTGAGTTAGCAATCTCATGTGTTACTTTTGCTTGCTGTTTATTTTTGTCTGTGGTATACTGTGACATTGTCAGTAACAGCGCCTACTGTTCAATAGGTACTCCCTTCTTATTTTCCGTTAGAAATATTAGCTTGCTTCTTAGAAACAACTTATTTAATTGATTTGTTGATTTTACCTCTGGTGTAATTTTATTGTCTTGGTGGCGCTTTTTCTTTTTGTTTATTGTTCTATGATCGTTTGATGTTGAAAATGTTTAGATATTATTATTTAAGGAATGATGGAAGTTGATCGAGCAAGAAACAGTTCATCGTCCAGTGTGTAAATGATTAATGTAAATAGAATGCCCTCAGTCCTGCATTTGCATCCAATTTAATATAGAGAAATAATTTGGGTATATATATGCCTTTGAAAATTAAGTATTTATCACTTTATACACTATGTATATAGTGATATTTATTACTTTGTACACCATGTATATATTGATCTTTCTCCCATAACAATTTGTTTCCCATAAGTTTAATTAATGGGTCCTCAAACATATTTATATTGCTTGAGTTGGAAAATTTAGAGGAGATGTGTGTTCTCCTATATTCTCATAGGTAGATGACAATTCTTAGGTAGTTCATGGTGAATTTGATCATTGTAGCTAGTGTAATTGGTACTTTTTGTAGTCTTTTGTTTTGCAATATTAAGAATGTAGAGTTTTTTTTGTTCGAACAATGTTAGTTTACAGGTTTAGATTTAATTCTAGGTTGTTACATTTTGTTCTTAAATTATGTCTCTTTCCTGTTTAAGATTGTGGTTCTTTGTAGGCTTTCATTTAGTTGTTTAGAATAAACTTAAAAATGTTAGTATGCAGGAACAATTTTCGTCTAGATGTAATTACAAAACCAACTTGATAGCACATGTTATTTTTTCTAGTTTAAGTCAAGCAAGTTTAGGGTGTGATTTAAGTGTTTAAATTGCTGTTTTGAAAGAAATCGAGCAATTCTAAAATAGAGAGCCTCATACACTAAAATCATGCTAAATTGGATTATTTGGCACCCATTAGAACAAATCGGAGCAAGAAGAGGGCAAAAAGACAACTTGGCCCCTACAAACAGTGTTGCCACACTTCATTCAATGCTTGCAAGAAGAAGGCAGGCATCGCGACACTCTTGAGTTGAAGGATCAGGGCGGCATCTCTCAACATTGCGGTGTGCTGGCTTTTTCTATGGAAGCGTCGCAATGCTATTAAGAGCGTTGCAATGCTACCGCCTATCATAGGTCAATTCATTCAAGGTTCTAGCTCATCCCCAATTCTCTCTCTTTCTTTTCTCTCTATTTTTATCTTTTCTTTTCTTTTCTTTTTTCTTCATAATAGAGATGAACAATGGTGGGACATGACCATATTGTCCTGACGAAGAAAAAGGTTAATGACTATATTGTTCTGACGCTCTAGAGCTTTGATGAATCCAAATTATATTTTGTGAAGATTTGAATTAATTTCCCTATATTGATTGCAAAGCATCCTCAGCCTATAATTTTAATTCTTTATGATGTGTTTATGCATGATTGGATTCACTCTTTAGTTGTAAATGCATGTCTAATTGTTATAAATTGATACAACATCCGTAATCGTCGTGTATTTAATTGCCTGAGTAGCAAGAATTGAGTTGTGCATGCATGTGTGCTTGTTACCTTTTTCAGAGATTCAAATTAGTGTGACCAATTTTAGGACTACAAAGAAATCGGTTAGTTGACTAGGCTTTTCTTATTAATTAATCATCGCAACATCTTTCTTAGATCTTAATGCACGTTATTAATGAAAACATGGAATATTTCTCATCCCATGTGAGTTGAGCATCTAAGTTAATTGAGTCTTTTAATTAATTAACTTGGGCACTTTATATGGGTTTTCCATGTCTAGTAAGGTCGTATGCTTGTGTTCATTGTCTAAAGTAGAGTTTGTGTGATCAGGTGATTCCATTCATTTAAACTAGATAGTTTGAGATAGATAATTATTGGTTTTTTTAATTGGTTTATTTTCATGCTTTTCTCTTCTGTTCTTTTTCTTTTCAAACCAAACCCCTTCATTACTGATTTAATTAACTTAAAAATTGACTTGTGAGAAACTAAGTATAGGTTTCCTATAATTCAACCCAATCTATTCCTAAATACTATACAAATTTTTAGCTTTAGATCAATATTATTCTATAATTTGATTGATGGTTTTCACAACAAGAACCTTCATATCACTGCTATATAAAAAATTAAAAAAAAAAAAAGATTTGCTATATTTACAAAAACTAATAGATTCATGGTTATTTTTCAAATTTATCTATTCATATATTCATATATAGTTTCTTAATTTATAATTAAGAATTTGACATACTATTAGGATTAAATACTTTAACACTATAATGTTACTTTATTTTGATATTAATGCAGTGCAAACGAAAATGGTTAAATTACCCCCAAAAACTGTGTAGGTAGAAGGTTCCATAGTGATTATTCACATAACTTGAATCCAAAGATTCTTTTCTCCCCCAAGAGTTGTCCTTTCAGCAGTGATGCCCTTTTCATTTCACTATAAAAAGATCATTTCCTTATCCCTCCCTCTTTAAACTAAACCAACAACACACTCACTCTTCCAAATTATTCATTTTCCCATCAAATTACTTCATCTACGCCATCCGAGGCAACAACAGGCAAAAGAAAATTGAGGCAACAACAACCAAAAGAAAACTCACTCATCTTTTTTAATCTTTAGCTTTTCCAAATCAAGAAGGGGTAGATCAAAAGGAGACCAGTGCGACCGTGGTAGCTATTGGGCAAACGAGATGTCGAGATCGAACAAAGTGTGGCCAAGCGATAAGGACAAAGCTCATCATTGGGTTGTTGAACCTGGTATTGATAGAAGGCCAAAGATTACATTGACAAGATCTATCAAAATCGTGTTTTTTAATCCGAGCGCCAAACTGTGACTATACCTCCTAGTGGAACCAAACCCAATATGTAAACAATTTGTGTGTATATATATTATTTTCGTTATATTCTATTTTTTCCATATTGTATTCGTTCATTAATTTTTTTATAATGGATGGTCGGGCGGAATTCGTCGCCTAATTCCAAACCAAATAAATTATGTTCCTACCGAACAGTGTAGTAGTGGTAGTACGGGCTGAATCCTCAGGAAACTGACGAATTTCTCAATTAAAGTGTTAACAGTTCAGAGTAACCAATGGAGATTTTAAGAAAATATTTTTCTAAATGCATGAAAATAAATTGCAAAAAAAAATAAATTGCGAATTAAATTTAATGATTAAAACCTAGCCTAGACATTCGAGCTAATTCCCCAATTTTGCAATTTGATCACAGGTTCATCAAATGATTCCTATATTATCTAGCTTAGCTACTTCACCTAGAAAAACTAGGTGAGGGTCCATATTATCACATCAACCAAATTGATTAGGTGTAACGCATCCTAACTAATTTAGCTAACCGCATTAAGATCGAGGAAAAGCTAAGTTGAATATCCAATTGGATACGCCAAATCAAACATGCAATGTAATTCTTCCCTAAGTTAATTAGACATTGTTCGTTGAGGTGGATTTATAACTTACAAGTTAATTTAACCTATTGCTACACCAAATTAACATGCAAGTTAATGTCACACATTACAAATTAAATCATAGCAATTGATTATATGTCTTCAAGCATAAATACAATCAAAATCATTCATAATTTGAGAAGAAATTGAAAGACCATACAAGAATTCAATATAAAACGATCTAAACCTCACGAGTATGCAAAATGGGGAAAATGACTCTAGCCTAAGCAAGAAAACATTATCTTAGCCCATAATCGACATATTGATCGATGGGTAGAGTTTCGATACATGAACATACCAAAAAGATGAAGAAAATAGAGAGAATTTGGGATCAGAGAGTGTCCTAGGCTGTTAAAATTTGTATTTATAAAATCGAATTAGCGCCGCGACGCTAGGATACAACGTCGGACGTTGGAGGGATTCACACGGAGACGTCTTCGGAGCGTCGCGACACTAACTGCATTTCAGGAAAATTGCCCTCTCGAAAAAACGCATCGAGTGTGGCGCCGTTGCACCGTGGGTGTAGGGGCATTTTGATAATTTGACTTTCTTTTTTTCGGTTGATGCAATTGAGCTTCGCTTGGGCTCGTTTTAGCTCCATTTCAACTCTAACGTCCGACTCTACCTCTCAAATGCTCAATATCTGTAAAATCATAAAATAAATATATAAAATGGAGAAAAAATCTCGAATTAAGAAGAGTAAGATAGCTCATTTTCGATGCTATCAATGGGTTTTTAAAATTTTAGGATTTATATTTAGTTTATTATTTAATTTCCTCAACCCAAAATTTAGGGGAAGGTTTTGGTTGTAGTGTAATTGAATTATAAAATCTAAAGATTCCTTAATAAAATTACTAAAAATAAATCCACAATGTATTGAATTATAAATTATTGTACAGATGTTGACACTCGATGAAAAATTGATCAAATTTGTTTTCCTTTTGAAACAAAAGGGAAACTTAAGAACTGACAAAACTCCTTCAACGAGCTGAAGATCTCCAGACCCTATTGTTTGATGATAAATTAAATTTCAGGTAATCAAAATTCTATCGTGTCACAACAAAAGCTCATTTTATTAGTTTAAGGTCAATTAAGAAGTATTGTACCCTTAAACTAAAATTTGGAAAACAATAAATGGCGAACTAAAAAAATATCACCTATTTTCTTTTTGACCATATGATCATAATGATAGGCTTATCAAATTCAATGATGATTGAGCCTAGACCATGATCTATAACTTAGCTACTAACTCAATTAGACCTGAAACTATAAATTAGTTCAAGTTGAGCATTCTAAGTCGTTGGAGCCCAAAATCCAACTTAATTTAAACCAATGGTGGAAAATTGGGTCAAATGAAAGATTGGCCCAAGACCAAGCCCAATTTTTTAGTCCACAAATAACTAAGCCCAAGCCCATGTAAGGCCTCCATAAAAACTCTATAAATAGAGGTCTTACCCTTCATTTTGGAGGAAGAATGGAAGAATTGAAGATCAAAGTTGTGAAGACGGAAACATTGAAGTTCTAAAGTTCTGAAGACCTGAAGATTGAAGCTCTGAAAATCTGTAGAACTCAACTCTCATGAAGGTTTGAAGATCAAAAGACTAAAGCCCTGAAGAGTACAACTCTTCTAAAGATCTAAAGACCGAACCTCTAACTTCAAAATTCTAAAGCTCTGAAGATTTGAAAAACACAAACTCTTTCGATAAGCTTTGAAGATCAAAAGACAAACTAAAGCTCTAAAGAATGTAACTCTCTTGAAGCTCTAAAAACTGAAGCGATAAACTTTTCTTCTCTTGAATATCTAAATATTGAAGCTCAGAAGACTTCCAGAAGATCAAAAGACTATCTAAAGCTCTTGGAGTTATAAACTCAAGAGACGATCTAAAGGAGAAGTTAGACACTCCCAAAGAAATTCTAAAGAGAATTCAAAAAGCAAAACACTCCAAAAAAAACTCTTGAGAATCAAACATGTCTTTAAAGACCAAAAGCACTTTAAAGATCAGACGACTTCCAAACCCAAAAACTATAGCTTTTAAAATAAGTTGAAAAACTCTCGAGACAAATCAACTGTTGGACCGGTATGGCAACCCTAAAGGGAGTGAATAGGGTTTAATTAAACTTTTTAAGAAATATGCTCAATTTAAACTAATTAAATACTTTTTAAAATAAATTAATAAAAACTCTAAATGATGTCAAATAACGAGATTGATAAAAAGTATGTAATAATTAACTCAATCAATCTCAACCAACAAAAGCATGCAATTAAAATTAAATGTAAAAATAATTAAGAAAGAGTTAGAGAAGAAGACACCATAATTTTTATAGTAGTTCGGTCAAACTTTAAATTCATTTACTTTAAAAACAACTAGCCGTTAGACACACATATATAATATTAAATTCATTTTCTTTTTAAAATCATTTTTTTTAATTTTTAAAATCAATATTTTTTAGTTTTATTTTCTTTTAAATAAAATTAAAATCCACTAATTATAAAAATAAAATCCCTTGTGTCACTCCCTCTATGGCTCCAAGTGGTACTCCTTAATTAGTCTAATTTTGATGATTAATGTGGCGACGTGTATTTTTCCGTTAACTTTATTTCAGCGATAACTTCTTCGTTTGAACTCCAATTTGGATGATTCAAGAGGCATCGGAATCGTTGTTCCGAGCTCTACGCTATGGGCTATTCAAAATAATAAAATTGTTAGTAAACAAAATCAGGTTTGTTATCATCAAAACATTAATTAATTAATTAATTTGAGATTAAGGACCAAAAAGCCAACATCAACATCAAGAAAAAGTTGAAAAGCTCTCGAGATAAATCCGCGTTTGAGAACAAGCTGCAAAACCCTCGAGACAAATCAACATTGTTGAGAATAAGCTGCAAAACCTTCACGACGAGTTTACTTTTCAAGAGAAGGCATAAAATGATCATTTATTAGATATTATAGTCACTATACTAAAACTCAATACAAACATAAAGTTCATTTTACGAATTAAATTTCTTTACCAATCTCGTCGAATACCCTTCCTCAAAGATCTCGCCCACACACATCTTTCTTCCAACTCCACCAGTGAGTTCCCTTCGATTGTCGGACGAGCCCCACCAGAACCTCACACACATGGATTTTAGTTCTAGATAGTTTGAAGGTTATGTTATTAAATGCATGCATTAGAATTCTAAAATATAATGATAATATAATATTTTAATGCGAAAGTGAGCGTTGCTCATTGTTAATTGACATATACTTTATTTCTTAAGGTCGAAGGTCCAAATCTTCATATTCCCATTTGTTAGGTACTCAAATAATAATAATAATCACAAATAGAAAAAAAACAAAAGTAATTACACATATATATAAAAAAAAGTAGGAAATACAAAAGCATGGGGTGCACTTTTTTATATGTGTAATTAGTTTTGTTTTTTTTTCTATACACAACAATTTTCCTAATAATAATAATAATAATAATGAAATTAAAAAAAAAAAAACTTGTAATTTGGAGATTGAAAAAAGAAAATTAGGAAAATTTTTAAAAATAGAAACATAAGGAAAACTGTTTACAGAAAATAACAAAACTTTTAAATAGTTGTGATAGACGATGATAGAAGTCTGTCAATGTCTATCAGTATTTTTTTTTTTTTTTTTTTTTTGCTATTTTCTCTAAATAGTTTGACATTTTTTCTATCTGTAAAAATTTCCCAGAAAATTACTTAAATAATAATTATAAATTAAATTAATAAATAACTTTTTAACCTAAACATTTAATTATTTATAAGTAACTAATATTCTTTTTTAAAATAGGAAATATTTTCTTAATAAAAAAATCAAAAAAAAAACTGATTAAGTACTTTGAAATTAATAATAGGATACAAAACTATACCTATAGATTATAAGGGTTAATTGGGAAGTTGAAATGTAATTAGGATTATTGAAATTGAATTACGATAAGGTTTTCTGTCTGGAATTCGATTATAGTATTTGGAGTGCAAGATTGAGTTTGTTGTATTTGTGATTACTTGAAACCCGGGTTTGACTATTATTATTATTATTATTATTACTATTTTTTATATCTATTTTCTACATCATATTAATTAAATTTGTAATATTATATAAATCATAATTTCATGAACTTATAAAACATAAAACCTTCAAATTGAAAATCATAAAAATAAACTAATCCCTAAAATCTGTATCAAATGTGATGAAATCTGGTTTATTTTTTTTCTCACGAATGTTGCCTAAATTGAAAAGAATATATAAACCACTAACAAAGTAAAAATTGAATTAGATTTTTTGTTAATTTGCAATTTTAGTGAACTTTTGAGGTTCTATCTTATTACTTCAAACTTTAAAACTGTTTAATTAATCCCTAAAAAATTGTAAATAATTTTACACCTAATAAAAACCCTAGTTTTTAATTTTGTGTAGCTTTTAAAATACTAATAATTATTGTTTATGTCTTTCTTATATAATGATTGTTGGTTAAAGTAAGCCATACTACTCCAATCATTTTTATATTGATATTTAACATCATTATTTTTTAAAATGGATATTAATATTAAATTAATCATAAAATAATTATTCTAAAATTTATCTCATTAAATTGAAAATAGTTTTCTTTAAGAAAAATTATAAAAAAAAAAAAAAACACTGATAGATATTGATAGACTTCTAGCATTTTTATCTCTGATAGACTTCTATCGGCGTCTATCACAACTATATAAGAATTTTGCTATTTTGTGTAAATAGTTTTCTTTTTATTTTTCTATTTTTAAAAATTTTCCCTTTCTTTAATCAATAAAAAATTTGAATCAATCAAATGACAAATTTGGAATTATTTAACATTTTTATTTAGGGAAAAATAAAACCATTTTTTAATCTCTCTCATCTCTCTTTCTTTCTCTCTCCCCCTCTCTGTCCTCCCTCTTCCTCTCTCTTTCTTTCTCCTTATTCTCTCTCTACTCCCTCTCTAGATTTTTAGAAAACTAAAAAAAATATAAAAAAATTCCTGAAAAAAGGAAAATTTGTGAAACACCATTAATGGTTGAATCTGTAATCGTGGGGGGAATGGGCTTCCTCCATGGCTTTAGAGAAGAGGGGACCAAAGGAGGAGAGAGAGAGATATGAAACCGTGGGAAATGCTTAGTAGGCTGGAAACCGGGGAGAGTGAGATGAAACCACTGGGAAAGAGATTTTTACACACAAGAATGTACTAAATTTCATCAATGTCCTAAAATTTGAATTATTGCCTTTTCATTTCAATTTCAAGAAATTCTTTATATTGATTTGTTTTCTTATTTACATAATTTTGATTTTTGACTTTATAAAACAGTATTTATGAATTTTCCTTTCTATTCATTTGATTTAAGATTAATCACAATTACATTCCCTTATTTTAGTAAATTTTAGGGCAAAATACACTTTTAGTTCTTAAGTATGTGTCTATTTGGTCTCCGATGTTTCACAAGTAATATTTTTAATCGCTGAAATTTGAAAAATAGGGTTTAAATAGTACCTGAGCTTATTTGACCGTTAGTGATGATATTACATAAATGAGGTGACATTTTTTTAATGACTTAGAAATTTTATTGTTTTTATATTACTTTTGGTTTATTTGGTCAATTTTAGGGTTATCTTTCTACTTTTTTGGCTTCTTTTCTCTTTTTTCCTTCCCTCTCCTATTCCCTCTAATATACTTTCTCCGTTTCCATTTATGTCGACCATCGTGGCTCCATGGAAGCCCTCACTGAATATGCAGCTAGAAACCATTTTCTTTTGTGGATTTCTTTGTCAAAACTAAGTAAATAGTGAATATGAACAAACCAATAAGTACCAATTTTGGGCTTATCATTTTCACTTGTTGTAGTTCAAACCCAGTGTTTCATTTCCTAAGCAATTAATTGAAAACTTCATTAATAAAATCTCATAAACCAGTCGAGTACAGAAAACAAGTCATAGACTATTTGTGTCAATTCCATTTTTTGTAGTTCAAATCCATTTTTTCATGATCTTGTTTGAGGATTACAATTTTTCTCATGAAAAGTTTGCATCTTTCTTCATTAGAATGGGGCACTTCAACTTCCTTATTCGAAGTTTTGTTTCCGCTGTAGTAGTAGTTCTATTAGCATCATATTTCTTCGTTTCTTTCACTACGTTTTCTTTTCTCTATTCAACTCAGAAATGTTTTCATATTATTTTTTCCAATTAAGCAGAAATATTTTTAGATTTCTTCGAATGGATCAAGCAAATAACTACTAATCACATCACTCTCTGAGAAACTCCTCCTAAAATTGCCACACAAAAGAAAACAATTTATGAATTTAGGATTCTTGAGTTTCAATGGGGCGACGACAGTGGTAAATTGAGGAAAAAAAAAGTGAGGGGGAAGAGAAAGAGACGGAAAGGGAAATGGAAAAGATGAAAAATAAACTAAAATTAATATAAAAATAATAAAATTTCTAAGTCATTAAAAAAATGCCACCTCATTTATGCCATATCATCATTCTGTTTGTGAACTAACGGTCAAACAAGCTCAGAGACCATTTAAAACTATTTTTTAAATCTCAGGGACTAAAAGTGTTATTTATGAAACCTCAGGGACCAAATAGATACATACCTTAAACCTAAGGATCAAAAGTGTATTTTGTCGTAAATTTTAAAATTCAGATCCCTAATTTTGGTGGATTGCATTTAAGGTAGAGAATTATGGCTACAAATCTTCTTTTTTCATCCGCATTTGTTTTTAATATAAATATACGAGGTTTATTTCAAATATCTACGAGGGTTTTTTCAAATGCATTTAAAACGAGTACAAATTTAAGGTTTTTATAAAACATATACCTCATATTTTAATTTTATGAGATTATTTATTGACGTACTTTGTCATATATACACATATATATTTAGTTATTTTGCAAATATATATCATATATTATATAATAATAATGTTAACACATGATAAACTAGGGCATAAACTAAGATAGTGGCATTCTCATTTTATTTAAAATTGATAACAAACTATAGAAATAAACCTCATACAGATATCGTGTACTACATTATTAGTATATGTAGCACATAGTACATAGTATATAAGCCCCGTGCAGAACTAAACCAGGCGGTGATCGACTAGATCTGTCTTGGAAAATATGTCGTCATCGGTCCGTTCTATTTGCATCACCTTTGTTAGAGTTCTGTTCGTTGGCCAGATTCGTTCACCCTACTTTCTAGACATCTATTCGATCCATTCCAGATTCATTCCATCCGTCTCTGTCAATGAAAAATGCCTCTTTTTGCCGCTAATGCGTGCTCCAGTTGCTTGCAAGTAGTGAACTTTCACCGTCGTCATCGACTCGTTGGAGAAGATGGGTAACAGAGATAAAGGATTGTCGAGAGAGATGGGATAGTTTAGAAAAATCTACATTGGTTTCCCCAAAAATTTTCTTCATCGGCTATGAGAAGGTGTGAGGGAAGAAATTTAAAAAAAAAAAAAAAAAAAAAAAAAATGGATCATGGTTAGGGAGGATTTGAGGAATCCACAAACACGGACATACAAGAAGATTTTTTATGATTTCTTTTCCATATTAAAAATTTGGGAAATTATTGTGTATAGAAAAAAAACAAAAGTAATTACACATATAGAAAAAAGTGCACCCCATGCTTTTATATTTTTCACTTTTTTTTTTTATATGTGTAATTATTTTTGTTTTTTTTCTATTTGTGAAAAGACCTTAAAAATTTCCTTATTTATTAAATTTTGGGTTTGTATGTAGTTTCCTTTTTTGACTTTTTTTTTATTTTTCTTTTTAATATTTGAGAGGGTTTGAGGACTAAATTGTAAACCTCCCATAACATTTGTAGAAAAAACTAGTTCATTAGTTTACTTGTGTAAAAAAATAGAATATATAGACAATTGTGTAATATGAGCTTAATCTATTTAGGTAGTAAACTTTAGAATAAATGAAATTGGTGGGAATGCAAAATGGTATGGATTACAAACCAGACTCACTTTCAAGCAAATAAAATGTCGGCTTTCAAGCCTATTCCATTCCAAACTCATCCCATTCCAAGCAAACAAACCGTGCCTAAAGGTGGTTGATCACGTGTATAAATTTTCAATCTAACCAATTATCCGTCTAAATTGACAAAAGTATTACAGTTACATTTCCATTTTTCTAATATCATTAATGAAATATCATAAATTGTATAAACCACCGGTAAATTAAATTGTGAGTCTCTTTTGAACCTCCAACTTGAAGTTGGTGGAGAGGGCTATTATAGCTCAGCCCATGTTTAAGGCTTTAAATATAATAGTAGTATGTACAACTATTTATAGCTTACAATCAATTACATAACACTATTTGAAATCCTTCTTTGTTATAGTCTTTACTATTTTCTACCAATTTGTCTTCATCTTTTGTTGCAGTCATTATTATTTCCTGCCTAGACTAAAATAATCTGCACCCCAGACACACACTATTATAATCCCCTGATTATTATATAATAATCAATTCAAGGCGCCAAATGCTTCCTTGAATTGTTATGATCAAGTACTTGAATTGCACATTCTTTTCAATTTAATTAAAATATTTTAATTGGTTAAATTGTAAATTTAATCCCTATAGTTTAGATAAAGTTGAATTTAGTCTCTATAGTTTATAACTAAAATTTAATCCCTATTATAATACATACAGGCCTAGAATTCGGATAAGGATTCAGAATCCATATTCGACACGTATGATGGCCCTGGCATTCCATGCATCCCTTGCAACCTGGAGATCGCCTCAAAATGTGTCATCGTTAAAACACACTCCTTGGAATCAAAAAAATTTGTAACACCTTGCTTATCAATCAACACTAAAGATATTGTATAGATGTAAGTTCGGGATCTACAAATTATTTTAGGCAATCAATTGAATTAATTTTATTGGAAAAGAAATAGAAAAATATGCAAGAAATGTAAATTGCAAGAGAAGCATATTTTTGGTTTTATTTATGAGAGAAACAATTTTAAAAGATTGAGCATAGGGACTAGTTGAATTCACTTCTATCATTGAATTAAAGATACATGAATTAATCCAAGAATCCACAACCAAGAGGAAATTCAACTCCAAATTGACCTAATTTACAAAACTAATTCAATTAGGGATTAATTTCTAACTGCCCTAATTCATTAAACAATATTTTCTTCTTATTCAATTATAAACTCAATTTATATCATTCCTTAGCAACATTCAATACTAAACGGAATTTACATTAAGATCTAGGTATCATTGTTGTGATAAATTAACGAACAGATAGCCTCTCCATTAATTCTATTTGTTGGGTAAACTTAATTAATTCATACATGCATAATCAAATAAAAGGTCTTTAAACTAAGCATGAATTCCTAATTTTGCAACTAATTTCACAATTTATTGCTTAACGTACCATGAAATTTGCATACAAGAAGAAGAAATTGAAAATCATGAGTCGTCAATTCATTTAAATCAAGATCTATGAAAAATGAACTCCAACGGTCGAAAAATTATAAAGCATGTGTATTCTCTTCATATCAACTTTGTAACAAAATCTTCCTTAAATCTATAAAATGAGATTTAGTTTTATTTACAGACTGAGATCATAAAAGAAATTTAAAAACAAAGAGTGAGAGAGTTCTTGTACTAATCTTTCATTTGCTTAAAGAAATTAGTTCCTTCTCGGGATGAGGTCATCTTCACTTCCTTCTTCTCCTTCTTTTCTTCATATTTTCTTATCTTGTATGTGAGGTACTTTGCCATTAGAGAGACTTCTGGTAGAACTCATCTTACAGAATCAAAAAAAGAGAGAGGTTCCTTGTTACTCACCTTCTCATTGTGTGGTTTTTGGTTCTAAGACGTGGCAGAAGTTTTTTCACACTTTTCTTCACAACTGTCTTCCATCTCAAGCTACTTAGTTTCTTTTTGGGCCTCATTGGTTTTATTCAAAGCCTAACAAAGTGGTATCGAAGAAGATTAGACTCAAGACTGCAAATCTTGAAGATTCAAGATTCAAGAACTAAGCATAGATGGTTGTAGCAAGGTACAAAATAGAGAAATTCGATGGTAAATGTGATTTTGGCTTATGGAAAGCTAAGATCAAAGCCATCTTAGGGCAACAAAAGGCTCAAAGAGCAATTCAAGATCCAGCTTCGTTGCCAAATACAGTAACTGCAGCAGAAAGAGAAGATATGGAACTAAATACATATGGTACTCTTGTATTAAATCTCAGTGACAATGTGCTACATCAAGTGATCGATCAAGAATCAACATTCAAGATGTGGACTAAGCTAGAAGCATTATATGTCACTAAGGATTTACCTAACAAGATGTACCTAAGGGAAAAATTTGTCACTTTCAAGATGGACTCTTCAAAATCACTAACAGACAACCTAGATGACTTCAAAAAAAATTATTTCAGAATTTAAAAATCTTGGAGAAAATGTTGGTGATGAAAATGAATCATCATGCTTAAAATTCTCTTTCCGAGGCCTACAAGGAAGTTAAAAATGCATTGAAGTATGACAGAGAATCAATCACAACATATGTCAATTTCAGCTTTAAAAACCAAAGAAATGGAATTATATGCCACAAAGAAAGAGCAACCATCAACTGAGGGTTTATTTGCAAAAGGAAAATCAAAGAACAATCATAAAAAGAATGCAAAACAGCAGTCAAATGAAGATACAACCAGCAAACAAAAGATTAGATGCAATTATTGTAAAAAAGAAGGACATCTAATTAAAGATTGTTACACTTTAAAAGGAAAATAAAAAAAATAAAAAAAAAAAAGATAAAGGTAAACAAGCTGAAGCCTCAGTAGTTGAAAGCACCATTACCTATTGAGATGCACTAGCCTCTATCAAGGACAAAGCTAAAGTAATCAACCCATTAGAAAAATATGATTGGGTTTTAGATTCGGGTTGTACTTTCCATATGACTCCTTTCAAATCTTGGTTCAACACCTACAAAGAAATTGAAGAAGAGCCTGTGTATATGGGAAATAATGAAGTATGCAAAATAATTGGGATTGGTTCAGTTTCTTTAAAATTAAAGGATGGGTCAATCAAACTTCTAAGGAATGTAAGACATGTTCCTAACCTAAAAAGAAATCTCATTTCTTTTGGGATGTTGGACTCAATTGGTTGTGAATACAAAAGTAAAGTAGGAACATTTGAGGTAATCAAATATGGGAAGGTAGCTTTGATTGGGGAAAAGGTGAATGGAGTGTTTATAATTAAGGGTGTGGAGATTATAAATACTGCTGATACAGTAACTAATATTACCTTAACAGAAGGTGATATATGGCTTAAGAGATTGTCACACATTAGTGTAAAGGGTCTTCAAGCTCTATCTAAACAGGGGCTACTACCTATTGGCATAAATGATCAACTCACTTTCTGTGAGCATTGTATTCTTGGCAAAGCTACAAGCACAGTTTCACCAAGTCCTAGCATAGTACAAAGGGAATACTAGACTATATCCACTCAGATCTTTGGGGGCCAGCCTCTACTCCTTCTCTAACTATATCAAGGTACTTTCTATCCCTAACGTATGATTATTCTAGAAGAAGTTGGGTCTATTTCCTTAAAACTAAGGACCAAGTGTTTGATAAGTTTAAAGAGTGGAAAACACTTATTGAAAATCAAACCATGAAGAAAGTAAAGTACCTAAGAACTGACAATGACCTAGAATTTTGTGGTGAGAACTTTAACAAGTATTACAGAGAACAGGACATTACGAGATATAGAACAGTTAGATATATCCCCTCTCCCCCCCTCCCCCCAACAAAATGGTGTTGCAGAAAGACTAAATAGAACCATCATGGAGAAGGTTAGATGTCTATTATCAGATGCTATGTTACATGAGAAGTTTTGACAGAGGTAGCCTCATACACAGTCCACACTCCGAATAGGTGTCCACACACCTCTCTAAATTTCCCAACTTCTGAAGAAAAATGGACCAAACATCCACCTAACCTAGACAACTTAAGAGTATTTGGTTGTGTAGGATATGTTCATCAAAATCAGGGGAAACTAAAGGTCAGGGCTGCTAGGTGTATGTTTGTAGGCTTCATTGATGGGGTCAAATGCTTTAGAATGTGGCATCCCACTGAAAAAAGATTCATTATCAGTAGGGATGTAACATTTAGAGAGTCATAGATGTTTATGCAGAAACATGAAAGGTAAGAAGGTATTTCTAACCCTATGACAAATGAAATTGAGGTGGAAAACCTTACTAATCAGCCTTCTAGTTCTAATCCACAAGCTGAAACAGAAATTTTAGAGGAAGAAACAGTTGAACATGATGAAACAGAAGAAGTTCAAACTGATTTGAGTCATTGCTCACTTGCTAGAGACAGACAAAGAAAGACTATAGTACCTCATGCTAGGTACATAGAAACTAACTACATGAACTTAGTCCTAAATGCATCAATAGCTCCTACAGATGATGAATCATCTTCTTTTGAGGATGCAGTGAATAGTCCTAATGCTAGAAGATGGATAGAAGCCATGAATGAAGAGATGGAGTCATTGACTATTAATGAAACTTGGTCTCTAACCCCTCTACCTAAAGGATGCAAGCCAATAGCATCCAAGTGGATTTTTAAACTAAAAGAAGGTGTACCTGGTGTTCAAAAACCTAAATATAAGGCTAGGTTGCTAAAGGCTACACTCAGAGACAGGGGATTGATTATTCTGAAATATTTTGAATAGTGGTCAAACAAACATCAACCAGACTTTTACTATCCCTAGTGGCTCAAAATAACTTAGAGTTGGACCAATTAGATCTTAAAACGACTTTCTTACATGGACATCTAGAAGAAACCATCTATATGGTCCAACCTAAGGGATATGAAGAAAAGAATAAAGAAGACCTATATTGTTTGCTAAACAAGTCCATTTATGGACTAAAGCAGTCACCTAAATGCTGGTATAAAAGGTTTAATGACTATATAGCAAGCAATGGATTTCAGAGAAGCTCCTATGACAATTGTGTGTATGTGAATGCTAAGTCCTACAGGGACAAAGTCTACCTACTTCTTTATGTGGATGATATGCTACTGGCTGGAAGTTCTAAAGAAGATCTAAAACATGTCAAAGATCTTTTAAAGAAAGAATTTGACATGAAGGACGTGGGAGAGTCTAAAAGAATCCTTGGGATAGACATTACAAGGAAAAGGGATCAACCACTACTCTCTATTAGTTAACAAGCCTACTGCGAGAAAGTGATTAAAAGGTTTCTGATATAGAAGACAACAATGGGATGAGATGAAAAACAGAAAATCGGTCTAGGCTAAGCTAGGGCTGCCGATTCTGTATTCATATTTCATTTAAATTATCAAAAACTGTTTCTTCACACTTGATGAGCAAATATATATATGCTAGGTTTTTTTTTTAACTAGTTCCAGGAGCATGGGCTAAAGACGGCCCACATAAACCAAATATAAAATATAACTAAAGGCCCAAGTTAAATATCCACCCAACTAAATAAAGTCCCACAACAAAATTAATATAACTAAATCTAAAAAAACCTAGATCTTGTCTTAGATCTTCATCAGATTCTCTCCCACCAAAAAAAGGAAAATGCGTCCTCGCGTTGTCAACAGGTGAAAATTGGGTCTTCTTCCTCGTACAAAGCAGCTTCAGTAGGCAAATCGACGACAGGGGCTATGTCCGAAAAAAGTAGCGCTGTGAACGTCTTAGCGGAGTTCGACTGCATGCAAGTTTTGTCGATTTTAGAATCTTCCAGTGTCGGTGCGGCATCAAGTGGGTGGTATTCGGTCAGATCTGAAACATTAAAGGTAGCGGACGTGTGGATTATTGGTGGTAAGTCCAAAACATAAGCATTATCACCAATTTTCCTCACGATTTTGTACGGACCAATTTTGCGAGGGTTCAACTTGGAATACGAGCCAGCCGGATGTCTCTCGCGTCGAAAGTAAGCCATAACGAGATCGCCAACTTGAAATTGTTTGTCTCGTCGTTTCCTGTCAGCATGATTTTTATATTCGATGTTGGCTTATTGCAGATGTTGTTTTACTATATCATTGATATGAACAATGTCGTCTGACATAGTATTAGCTTTGCTGCACATCCCTTTTTGATATTGAATTAAATCAACTGTGTTATTAGGCACCTTGGTATAAACAATTTGAAAAGGACTGAATCTGGTAGATCTATTTGGCATATTATTGTAGGAAAATTCTGCTTGAGGCAAGAATAAATCCCACTGTTTAGTATTTTCTCCAACCAAACAACGAAGCATATTTCCCACCGTTCGATTGACAACCTCCGTCTGCCCATCAGTTTGAGGGTGGTATGCACTACCGAACTTTAGGGATGTGTTGAAACGCCCCCATAAAACTCTCCAAAAGTGACTAACAAACTTCACATCTCTGTCAAAAGTTATAGATTTAGGAATCCCATGTAGTCGCACAATTTCACGAAAAAAACAATTTCGCTACAGCACTAGCATCAAATGTCTTTTTGCAGGGCAAAAAATGTGCCATTTTAGAGAATCGATCAACAACTACAAAAATAGAGTCAACCCCCCTCTGTGTTCTAGGCAACCCAAGAATAAAATCCATTGAAAGATCTTCCCAAATATCATGAGGTATGGGCAGAGGAGTATAGAAGCCTGTATTTTGGGAAGTTCCTTTAGCTGATTGACAAACGCCACACCATTGAACAAATTTTCCAACATCTCTTTTCAAATGTGGCCAAAAGAAACGAGCTGCCACGAGTTGTGCCGTTTTTATCCCTCCCCATATGGGCTGCTAAGCCATTAGAGTGCAATTCTTGAATTAATTGTGCCCTCAAAGATGTGTTCTGGATACATAACAAATTTTCCTTAAACAATAAGCCTTGGTGAAGAAAGAAGTCTCCACACCTGTCTTTTGTTAAGCAAGAGGCCCATATCTTTTCAAAATCTGGATCATGAACATATAAATCTTTCAAACAATCAAACCCTACAACCTCAGAGTGTAAAGTAACAAGAATATGAGCTCTTCGACTTAGAGCATCAGCCACCACATTTAGTTTACCAGGTTTGTGCCGAAAAACAAACTGAAATTTCTGCAAATACATAACCCAACGAGCATACATTCATTTCAAGTGTTTTCGAGAGTTAAGGAATTTTAAAGCATGATGATCACTATGTAGAATAAATTCTTTTTGTATCAGATAATGCTCCCAATGTTGGAAAGTGCGAATAATAGCAAAAAGCTCTTGTTCATAGGTAGACCACTGTTGCTTAGCTTCATTTAACTTCTCACTGAAAAATTCTACGGGCTTTCCTTCTTGCATCAAAACAGCCCCAATACCCATCAAACACGCATCAGTTTCCACCTCAAACACTTTTTCAAAATTTGGTAAAACGAGGATAGGTGCTGAGACTATTTTAGACTTTAGCAAGCAAAAACTAGCTTCTTCCGCACTATCCCATTTAAATCTACCTTTTTTCAAGCAATTTGTCAAAGGGGCCACAATGCTACTAAAATTACGAATGAATCATCTATAAAAAGTAGCTAAACCATGAAAACTACGTACCTCCACGACATTTGTAGGGGACGGCCATTCCACAATGGCTCGAACTTTAGCCGGATCCATTTGAATGCCATTTTTACCAACAATAAACCCCAAAAACAGTAGCTGTTCAGTACAGAATTCACATTTCTTATGATTGACATACAACTTATGTGCTCTTAGTATCAAAAAAAATTTATCGTAGATGGTCATAGTGTTCAGCTTGAGACTTGCTAAACACCAAAATGTCGTAAAAATAAACGACTGTTGTTCGACCAATAAACGGCTTCAAAACATGGTTCATTAATCGCATAAACGTGCTTGGGGCATTACTTAACCCAAACGACATCACTTTCCACTCATATAACCCTTCACGAGTTTTAAATGCTATTTTCCATTCATCTCCTTCACAAATACAGATTTGGTGGTATCCACTCCGTAAATCCAAGCGAGAAAATAAGCAAGAACCGTCAAGTTTATCCAATAAGTCCTCCAAACGAGGGATTGGAAAACGATATTTCCACTGTTATCTTGTTGATAGCTCTACTATCAACATACATTCGCTACGACCCATCTTTCTTTGAACTAATAGAGTTGGAACGACACAAGGGCTCATACTCACTTGAATAAATTGTTTTTCCAACAAATCATCAACTTGTTTTTGGAGGATATCATGCTCCTTTGGACTCATTCGATAGTGTGGGAGGTAAGGAAGACTTGCCCCAGGTATCAAATCAATACAATGTTGAATATCACGAAACGGGGGTAATTCCATGGGTAAATCAGCAGCTAAAACATCTGAAAATTCTTCCAGTGAGCTCTCAATTTGTTTGTCAACAGAGGTAGAATTCTCATTTGTCTTTGCCATAAGAATAAATAAGGAAGAAATCCCCTTGTGGAGTTGGTATGAAAAATCACTGCCTGGAACAGCCAATAATAATGGTGTTGAGTTCACAATGGGAGGGTTGGGTAGATCGAACATAGGTAGTAAAACAATGTTTTTGTTTTTCCACTTGAATTTGTAAGTGTTTGCCTTTCCATCATAAGTAACCGCCTTATCAAATTGCCACGGTCTACCCAATAACAAATGACATGCATCCATATCAACCACGTCACATCGAACCGAGTCCTTATAAGACTTTCCAATGGAAAATTGTATTTCACAAACATTTAACACTTTATGCTCACCTCCTTTCTTAATCCAACCAATTTTATAAGGTTGGGGATATTTTTCTACAGGTAGCTTGAGGTTCTTCACTAATGAACGAGCGATAATGTTTTCTATGCTACCATTATCCACAATCACATCACACTTCTCAATGGTGCATCTTGTTCGAAAAATTTGATTGCGTTGTGATTTAACTGGTTGCTTGGGTAGTAGAAGCACTTTCTGAATAACACATGACACTCGATCCCCTTCATCACAAGCAACTTCTTCAATTTCATTTGTGTCTAACTCCTCATCATTGGAGTTAACGTCTGTGGGACTATCAACTTCCTCAACTAAGTTAACTTGCTTTCGCAAAGGGCACTCATTTGAATGATGACCTTGTTGGTTACATTTGTAACAACGAATCGGATTCGCCCGAGCATAAGGATTACTGCTTTTTGCTGCTGCTTTTTCTAATTTCTCTTGCTGTTTTGATGAATCTCCCATGTTCTTCATTACTGTTGGTTGATTTTGATTGCTGATTTGTTTTCCTTTATCAATATTACTTTCTCCAGCTCCTTTTCTATATTGAGCATAACGCGTGTTCGTTCTAGTATTGTGTGCCTCTGCCTTTTGTGCCAATGTTACTGCTTTTGACAGTGTCTTCATGGACGTTAAGGATAATTGAACTTGAATGCTTGACTTTAACCCCCCAACATATCTTGCCACTTGTTGTCTTGGAGTTTCATTCAAATTGTTCAATGCATTTAATCGGTTGAACTCAGTTGTATACTCACGTACGCTTCTATTTCTTTGTTGGCAGTGCTGGTATTGTTGATACAATACTTGGTCATGGTCTAATGGCAAGAAATACTTCTTCAAATAGCGTCGCATCTTTGGCCACGTGCATATTTTCTCTTTTCCATCTTTTCTTCTATTTACTTTAAATTGTTCCCACCATGCAGATGCTCCCCCCTTAAGCTTGTATGCTACAAGTTTAACTCTACTTTCTTTAGGAATGTCCATGTATTCAAAAAAAAATTTCCACATGTTGTAGCCAATCTAGAAATTCTTCAATATCAAATGTCCCATCAAAATAAGGGAGATCAATTTTAATTTTATACTCACTGTTTTCACCTCTTCTTTGCTGTGGAAGCTCTCTCTCATATCGACTTCCTCTAAGTATTGCTTCTTCTACAAAGTCATCTGATTCAGTACTACTATTATCATCATTTTCAGATTGACTGCTGTTTTCTTCTTCCATTATAGGTCCTTACCTACCTCCAGCATGTTGTCTACCCCCACGCCGACCACCTCTGCGTTCAACCCCTCGAGCGCGCGGCTGTTCGCGACGATTTTGTGGGTGCGCACCTCTAAGATTGGCATTCATTTGGGCCATGCTTTGCTGCATTTCCTGGATGTCTCGATTAGTTCGCTCGAAATGTTGATTGAGTCGATTTCTGATTTCAGCTATGGCTTGCCACACAGCTGGAAAATCTCTCTCTCCCTCATTCTCTCTTTCTCTATCACCTCTAGTTGCCATTGCCCAAGTGATCTTTGGGCTCTCATACCACTTTGATGTAGAAGACAAGAATGGGATGAGATGAAAAACAGAAAATCGGTCTAGGCTAAGCTAGGGCTGCCGATTCTGTATTCATATTTCATTTAAATTATCAAAAACTGTTTCTTCACACTTGATGAGCAAATATATATATGCTAGGTTTTTTCTTTTAACTAGTTCCAGGAGCATGGGCTAAAGAAGGCCCACATAAACCAAATATAAAATATAACTAAAGGCCCAAGTTAAATATCCACCCAACTAAATAAAGTCCCACAACAAAATTAATATAACTAAATCTAAAAAAACCTAGATCTTGTCTTAGATCTTCGTCAGTTTCACTTAAGTGAAGCTAAACCAGTGGCAACCCCTATTGCTCAACATTTTAAACTTTCAGCAGCCAATTCCCCTAAAGAAATAGATGTTGAGCACTTAAATCAGATGTTTTCTATTCCTTACAGTAGGCAGTAGGTAACTTTATGTACTTAATGATTTCTACAAGACCTAACTTGACCTATGCTTCTAGTTTAGTGAGCAGATACATGGCTAACCCTGGGAAAAGGCATTAGGAAGCAACTAAGTGGATTCTCAAATATCTAAAAGGAACAAGTGAAGCTAGATTAACCTATCAAAGTTGTCCTCAATCAGAAACAGAGTTATATGGCTATGCTGACTCTAACTATGCAAGAGATCTAGACAAACGGAGGTCCATATCAGGCTATTGCTTCCTATATGGCTCGAATCTTCTAAGTTGGAAAGCAAATTTACAATCAGTTGTAGCATTATCAACCACAAAAGCAGAGTTTATCGCATTATCAAAGGCAATCAAAGAAGGTCTATGGTTAAAAGAATTATTATTAGATATGGGCATACAACAGAAAACTGTAAAGATATTTTGTGACAATCAAAGCACTATACATTTGTCAAAAAATCCTCAGTTTCACAATCGTACCAAACACATAGACATCAAGTATCATTTTGTGAGAGAGATGATAGAAAAAGAAGAAATCGAAGTACTAAAGATACATACCTCTAAGAATGTTGCAGACATGATGACCAAGCTTGTCACAAAACTCAAATTTCAGAAATTATTCGAGCTGATTGGCTTCGATCTACCTGAAAAAGGTTAATACAAGGTCATCAGAAGGAACAAATTTCTTTTTTCGTTGAGTTCAAGGTGGAGATTTGTGAAAAATGAACTCCAATGGTCAAAAAATTATAAAGCATATATATTCTCTTTCATAACAACTTTGTAACAAAATCTTCCTTAAATCTATAAAAGGAGATTTGGTTTTATTTACAGAGTGAGGTCATAAAAGAAATTAAAAAATAGAGAGTGAGAGAGTTCTTGTACTAATCTTTCATTTGCTTAAAGAAATTAGTTCCTTCTCCGTGGATGTAGGTGATCTTGACCGATTCATGTAATTCTTGTCTTCACTTCCTTCTTCTCCTTCTTTTCTTCATGTTTTCTTATCTTGCATGTGAGGTACTTCGCCATTAGAGAGATTTCTGGTAGAATTCATCTTACATAATCAAAGAAAGAGAAAGGTTCCTTGTTACTCACCTTCTCACTGTGTGGTTTTTGGTTTTGAGACGTGGCAGAAGTTTTTTCACACTTTTCCTTACAGCTGTCTTCCACCTTAAGTTGCTTAGTTTCTTTTTGAGCCTCAGTGGTTTTATCCAAAGCCCAACAAGATCTATTCAGTATTTGCATAAAGTTCAACCAAGATTTATGAATTAATCAAGAGATTACAAGGAAAATTCTCAAGAAATTGAAGAACAACTATCCTATTCCCAAAAGAAATTACCTTAGGCTTGCATCTTCAAGAAATCTTCAAGAACGTGGTGGAAGATTGCAAGTGATTTGAGAGAGAAGTGAAGAAAAGTGAAGTGTGCTCTCGAATTTTGGTAAAAATTATTCTCTAAGTCATGCAGAAAATGAAATTGAGTCGACATAAAAGAATGTGAACCTTGTTGGTTTAGGTAATAACTTTCAGTTCTTTTAAGTCTTTCTTAGTGATAATTTCATGTCCTCAGAATCCCTCTCATTCGGATGTGATCTCGGTTCATTCATGTCCCCTCCTAAACTCGGGGGGTTACACCTATTGTATGATAAAACTTCATAAATAGTGTCTACAGTAGGGACTATTTATGAATATTTTATTAAACCATAGGGACTATTTATAAAGTTTTATCAAATCATAGAGACCAAATTCTAACTTTTAAAATTATAGGACTAAACTCTAACTTGTTTCCAATTATAGGGTGACCAAATTTGTTATTTAACCATTTTAATTTTATAAAGTTATGAAAAGTACAATATTAACCTTAAAAAGTTAATTTGGATTCAACTACAACTATATTTTAGAAATATAGCCTCAAGCAATTAGTTGTATCCTCAAGGTAGAAGTGCAAGTTGGGTTAGTTCATATCAAATCAATTTTGGGCAAAATTGATGCACATTTTTAGTAATAATATTATTATTATTATTTACATTTTTAGTAAATATCTACATTGACCTTTAACGACAAGATGTAATTTTTCAACAGTAAGTATCCGTTCAAAAGACAATATAGATGATTATCCTTTCGAATTTTTAGTTTACAAAATATATTGATATATTTCAAATTAAAGTTAAGTCAGATAGGTCGTGATTGATGTTCACACGACACATGAATGTTCAGGTGGATGTGATTACATATTGAATTGGTATATCCAATCACATATGAGTGTGTTCCATACATAAAAAGAAGTAACGATTTACTGTTATGTTTTTAACCGTGAAAAGATCTTCTATTTTTAAAATAATAATTCTACTTTTCACAAATTTTGCTTAAATTAATAATTTTCCAAGTGTTCATGAGTATGGTTAAATTACCCCACAACACAACATGTGTAGAAAAGAGGAAAACACTGAGGTGGAAATTGAATTATTCAAAGTGTTAAGTAAATGATTCTTTTGTCAACAAGTTTTTTAAAAGTAATGGAGGAAATAAAAAGTGTTTAAACAATTAGCCTACATACTAACATTTATATTTCTTGCATGGTGATTATTCACATAGCTTGAATCCAAAGATTCTTTATTTGTCCTTTCACCGGTGATGCCTTTTTATTTCACTAAAAAATATCAAATCCCCATCTCTCCCTCTTTAAAATAAACCACCAATAATCACAGTTTTAAAATATTCATTTTGTCATCTAATTACTTCCTCTACATCATGGGAAGCAATGACAGGCAAAAGAAAGCTCATTCATCTTTTTCAATATTCAGCTTTTTCAAAACCAAAAAGGTCGAAAAGGAAACCACTGTGACCACGGTGGCTCTTGGCCGAACAGGATGTCGAGATCGAGCAAGGTGTGGCCGAGCAATGAGGATAAACCTCATCATTTGGTTGTTGAACCTGGAATTGATAGAGAGGCCAAAGATTACATTTACATGATCTATCAAAATCGTGTGTAAATAATCACTATACCTCTCAAATGAACAAAACCCAATGTGTAAATAATCATTTGTTTATCTTTTACATTCTGATAAGTAACCTTCAAGGATTTGGATCTAACAACCTTGTTGACAAACAATACCTTTAGATCTCAAACTCAAAAAACTCCAAATCAATTCGATCTCAGCCCCTAAGGATGGCTAGACGACGGATTACTTAGACGATCAGCAAAACTACGGATCGGACAAAACTTGTGACTCTCATCGATCCTTGATCTTCGAATCACTCCACAAGCAAGATCGATCAAGTCAAGCGGAATGATTCTGAACATGCAATCTAAACGCCATAGAATTGTAAAGAAAACATAGCTCTATGCTAAAACAAAGCTCAAAGGCTCATTTGACTAAATTTGTCAAATCTCCCCTTTTTTGACAAATTACATTGCATTATATAGGTCTCAAAATATAACCCTAGACCTTCCATGAGTCATTTCAAGAGTAAAACTCTCATAATTAATGATCATTATCAACCATGATCTAAATGTAACATAAAACACATAAAATGACTTAAAAACTGAAATTACATTTAATTGACACAATAAATCCGAAAATATTTGTTTTTAATCATCAACCCATCAATTTATAACCATATTTAAGTTATGATGTTTTTAATCATCAACCCATCAATTTCTAACCATATTTAAGCTATGAAGTCCCACTTGAAGTCTTTGTTCCATAAATGAAGCTTGATTCTTCATAAATTCCATTGAACTTCTGATAATTGCAAGTTTTCTGCATTGTGAATTTGGACAGCATATAGTTTGCATTCTTGGCATTTTTCTTGAAGTTCATATGTCATGATTTAGATTCTTTCGTTCTTATCACATTCTTTTTCATATGTTATTAGTTCATTAGATAATGTATTTTTATATTTTAGAAAAGATATTAAGCTTATTAAATAATGTGTACTTCTCTATATATATAAATGTGATGTGTGTGGTAGTGAGCATGTATTGTGTGTTATAGAATTGACAAACAAAGAAAATAGAAAATGTAAAATAGTAGAGAATCAACTACAAAGACTTACATAATTCACTAACAGTGTGTTAGATACGTTCGCAAGTAGAGGGAGAACAATTTATTATTAGAGAGAATATTCTATCAATGATTATAACATATAAACTTCTATTAATACAAATATATATATGAAGTGCAAGTTGTTTTTCTTTAATTCAAGCTAATGATAGAAGTTTATCAGTGATAGTCACTGATAGCTTTGAGTATTAATATTTCAAAATTGATAGCTACTAATGAAAATTTATTAATGATAGCCACTAATAATTTTTAATCACTGATAGCTTAATCATTCAAAGTTGATAAATACTTATAGAAGTATATCATTGATAGTCATTGATATTTGTCTATCACTGATAGCTTAAAGTATTAACCTTTCAAAATTGATTGTAATTGATGAAAGTCTTTCAAAGTTGATTGTCATTGATGAAAATCTATCAGTGATAGCCATCGATAGCCACTAATAGAGTATTATTGATAGTCACTGATATAAGTTATCAGTAAGGGGGTTCATGGGTTACGTTGAAGCACTTTTTAGACCCAAGTATTTTGTTCGGGTAGTAAGCTAAGTTTCTTCAACCCAAATAACCCTTATTTAATAATGAACCCAACGCCACCATGAAACATTTGGATTGGGTTGGTTTAGGTTACTCGGGTTATTTATTTAAATTTTTGTTCTAAAAATAAGTAAAATGTTAATATGTAAAAATTTTATTTAATTATTTTCATATATTGAGTGAAGATTCAACAACTCAATTTTAATTTATATCATGAAAATTTTATTTCCAAAGTGCTAAAAAATTATTTTTCCGAGTTGTTGAAGAATAAATTATCCAAAAAAAAAAATCATGAAAGTAAATTAAATTAAAATTAATATATATGTATATATAATTGTATCATAGGTAAAAAGACATACTTTTTAAAATTAATAATAAGTTTGAGTTGGTTCAGATTGGTTTGGGTTTGTTTGGATGTGGTTGGCCCATTTCAATTGATGTCACTTTCTCCACAAAATTTTCATTTATTTGAACCTAACCCAACCCGAACCGTACGAGTTGGGTTGGATTAATCAGGATTTTTAGGTCATTGGATTTTTTGAACATCCCTAGCTATCCGTGATAGTCATTGATAGAAACTATCGGTGATAGCAATTGATAGCCATTAACTGACTTCAAATTGACAAAAGGTTGCGCGCAAAAACAGAAGGATTTTTGGGTTTCCTTTGGTGGGTTGAGAAAAATATGGTATGGATTGGGCTTTTTAGTCTTTTCTAATATATGGGCCTATTTTTGTGCTATATCTCTAATTTTTTTTATTATTCTTATGCTATATAATTGCTATTTTATGCAACCTAACCCTAAAAAAAACTAAGCACAACAATAATAATAATAAAAGAAAAAAAAGGTTTGTGTAGACCATCATTTAAACAAATAAAAATTAGAAAAGGTACAAGTTAAAGTTTTTTAGAAAACATAATTTTATTTGAAAATTTCATTTTATTGCCTTTAAAATAGTAGTTTGTTAATTTATGAAAAAATTTCACCGATAGAAAAAATATCAAACTATTTATAGAAAATAGCAACAACTTCTATCAATATCTATCCGTGATAGACTTCTATCATTTCTATCACTGATAGACTCAAATAGACATCTATCAATGTCTATCACAACTATATAAAAAATTTATTGTTTTGTGTAAATAGTTTTCCTTATTTTTCTATTTTTAAAAATTCCTCTTAATTTATATTATATGGTTTTTTGTGCAATACATATTAATGTTTTCTAGTAAAATAAAAAACTTACTCAAGTTGAATAGCTTGACATGTGATAACTTATTTGGCTCAAAATTAATTGTGGACAACTTTATAAAGACTAGAAAAATATACCATTTTTGTCTCTAAATTTTACTTATAGGTCATTTTGGTCCCTAAGTTTTTAAAACATACATTTTCAATCCTTTAATTTTGTAAAATAGTTTCAATGGTCCCTTCACTAACAATACTGTTAATCAAATAAAAAATTGACTGGAGAGCTGACATGGCAAATTCACATGGAAAAAATATATATTTTTAATCTTTATTTCTCTTCTTTTTTTCCCCTTTCTTGACACAATTAACGGCTACCCTGTGTTTCTTCTCTCTCCTTAGTGATTTCATCCCTTAAATATATATTTTTAAGGAAAATGGGGCAGTGCCGAGAGAGAGAAAAAGAGAGGAGAGAGAAATATTAAAAATTATATTTTTTCTATTTCATAAAATTGAAGGACTAAAAAAATATGTTTTAAACATTTAGGGACCAAAGTGACCTATGAGTAAAAATTGAGGAACCAAAAGTTATTTTTCCTTCAAAACTATTAATTTAATCTTAAATAGTAGTGACTAGATCATTATATCTAATTTACTAATAAAGCATACATGGTTGCCCTTGCTAATAATCTACTACTCATTATTTCTTCTAAGAAAATCTCAACCCGATCGCAATGTAAGGGATGGAACAAAAATGCTAGGGAGTAGTCAAGTTTTACCATATAACTATTATATATATATATATATATATATATATATATATAATATATATTATATGTATATGTAACTTTCAAAAGCTCTTTTATTCTAAAGGTATAAGAAAGATGAAATTCAATAGCTCTTAATTTACATATACATTATTCCAATGTTAGTGGAGAATTCAAATGTATAGAACATTAGAAAAAGTTAGAATATTTTGAAATTTTTAAGTAGAACCATTAATTATTTTGGTGGTTAGAAAGAATTTGTTAACTTGGGCCTTTTATGTCTATGGAAAAAAGTTTGTGTTAGGTTATTTTTGTTATGATTGCTTAAGCAACTTAAATTAGATACTTTTTTTCACAAAACTTTAGCATCCTATGTAGTTAATTTTCATCAACAACCAAATGACCCAATTGAAATAAAATGTCTTTTTGTGCCTGATATGCCATAAAGAATGGTCTTGTCTTTGTTTTGCTTTGAATGTTATTAATAAACTTTATGAGTGTTTTTTCCCTTTTATTTGGCGATTCAAAATTCTCATTTACATGTCATTTCACTTAATTTTTGTTAAGCATTTCCAAAAGTTCATATAAATTTATTGTTAAAAAAATATATTGTGTTAGGGGTAGACAATTAGGTTATGGATTTCAAGAATCAGAGGCCTAATGGACAGAGCTCGCGAATGACTATTAAGGTCGTGTGAGAATTTAAATTAAAAAAATAGGGCGAGAACACCCGACTTTTATCAACTTAAGGCTATTTTAAAGCTAAGCCTAAAAATGGACTAGGGCCAACCTAGTGGTATCAACCATGGTGCTCAAAGGTTAAGACCAAAAGTCACCGAGCCAAAAGCATGGTCATTTTCTGCCATCCAAGGAGCAAAGTGGCATGATGTCACAGAAGTTGAGTTTGACACTAAATTTTTTGCCCTTAACTCGTGGGGCCCTGGGGAGGCTTTCCCTAGTACATCCTTACTTCTATGCTCAAATAATAAGCCACCCACTCAGAATGAAGTCTCATTAAGGGCTTTGCTCACTTTCCACTCCTACACATATACGAGTAAGAGATGGAGGGAGAGAACACAAGTATAAGTTGGTGGCAATATTGCTAGTCACTTTTTATTGCTAAGTAACAAACTGAATACATACCTACACTACAAATTCAACTTTTAGTGTAAACAAGACTCAAGGGATCAAGGGTTTCAAGGATTTCATTTGGACAAGCCCCAAGGTAATTCTTTTGTACCCGTGGATGAGAGTTGGTTATGTTGGAGAGAAAGGTGGACAGGCGAGCTAGTGGGGATGGACAACCACCCACGTTCCTTCCATCTAGGAGCCCATTCCTCTATAATCTAATAACTACCTGATAACTTATGCACTATTGATGTTTCAGATAATTGCCTCGAATAATAACCACCCATAATCCAAAAAACTAGCTAATCATCCACTACTTTAGGTAACTACCCAGGATCTAGAATAACTAGCCATGATCTAGGATAACTCCCACAATCTAGACCAATGTTGTAGATAACCCATGATCTAGGATAACTTCCATGATTTCAGATTACTACCCATGTTCTAGATACCTACTCATGTTCTAGGATAACTTTTCATGATCTTGGATAACTACTCACAATGTCTTCAATTCGAATTTTCACTTATATTTTCAAAAGTTCGACACTCACCAAATTTTTTCAAGCGTTCTTGTCATCATGTATTGTGCATGCACGCTCGAAGATAATCTTCTATCTCTAAGTGTCTCATAAAATGGCTACCATGTGTCATGCTTATGAGTAAGCCAACCTTCAAATATTCGAGAGACTCCTTTCTCACCTTAGATGAAACGTTCTATTTATGTATCCAAATGATTTATGGGGTTGCTTGTGCCAGTTGTCGCCAAGACCACATCTCCTACACACGTTGTGCATGCTATTCATGATGCCCGTACGTCTGACTAGCATTGCACATGCCATGTTGTCCACAATGTTCGTGCGTCTGACTAACGTGGCCTACACCCAGTGCCGCTCACCATAAACGAACTGTCGCCCACATAGGATCCCACTCCGCACGCGCACATCTATTATCATGCATTTGATGTGTTGCAAGTCATCTGTGTTGGTGTCGACCGCTTGTTGTGTGTAGCATGCCTTGCTGCCTATGTGAGCACGCCTCGCCACTCTTGCATGCGCCATCTATGTACCAAGTGTTGTGCTAAGCTTTTAGCACGTTGCATGGCCACCTACTTGTGTTGTACCCTGTGTGCCACACTAATTTCCAGTTAGCTTGTCCCGTGCCATTCCGCATCCACACATCTCTACACCATGAGTACTTGTGTGACTAACCTCTTGTTAGCCTTGAGTGTGCTATTTGGCCACTTGACTTGGCCCTCCCAACTATGTCATATTCTTTGAGACTTTGGGATCTGACACATGGTCACTATTGGCCCTGCAAAGTATGAAGAAAGCATGGCCTTCTTTGGTCATGCACAAGACAAAAGAGTCTAGCTCCTTAAGGGGTCACTTATATTCCCTTTAGCTTAAGGAAAAATTTGGCAAAGGGCATACCAAGTGACATGGCCAAAGACATGGCTATATTTGGCCATGCATGGTTAAATTTGGTCATGCAACCAGTTGGTCTTGGAACTATCTTAGATTTATGCCAAAAGGAGTCAAGATTCTTTAGTCTATTCCCTTAGTCCGACCTTATCCTTGTTTGAAAGAGATTTTTATTCTAACTTACACCCAAGATTCATTCATATGATGCTTGTTTATAGCTTATCAGCCCCCCATCTCTACTTGACTAAATTAAGGAACTACTAAAAATGGCATGTTATAAGTTTAATTTTACATCTCTGATAGCTTGTAGAAATACAAGTTATTTTACTTCTTTTACTTAGAATAAAGGTGGAAGATTAGTGAAAAGAACATCATTTCAATGCATGAATATCTGATATATTCTTATTACGCGTACAAGTGTATGAAAAAGAAAAAGATATTATTTTTTAAAATTGACACCCTTGAATGCTTTGTTTTGCAGAAAACTATCATCGCAACTACGCGTCGAAGCTTACATCAATGCATGGCTAATAAAGACAAGACCTATGATTCCGAAAAATCCAACCATGACAGCTGTGCTAGAATATTTCCAGTACCATGAGCCATTAGATAGAGACGGACTGCACGGTCACAAAGGACGGAGCCGAACGCGTTGTGGGCCCGTCCTGCATCAATATGGAAAGTATTACAACGAGGGCTATAAAAGCCGCCCAAAGGGAGAAAATCGATATAGAAAAACCTAGGGAGAAAATTAGGGTTAGCAGCAAGCAATTTTGGGAGAGCGCTGCCACACATCATCTTCTTCCTCCTCGCGGCGACAGTTGAGAGGATCATTTTTACTTAACCATAGGGAACATGGTGAACGGAATCTCAATAGAGAAGATGATTCCACCACTGTTTCCATCATCCCCAGAAATTACAGCGATACATCTTCACTATCGGCGAGCAGGACACTCCTGCCGACAGCTCCATCTCTCAACCTCTTTATCATTCATTTGTATCACCAAAGTGTTTAGTTATTTGTATTTTCATTAGATCAAGAACATCAAATCATTATCATTTTAATATACTCTTATTTCATATCTATCAAACATCATTTGTCCATCATGTTTGCGAATATTCCACAAATATCTATGAGTAGCTAAGCATCTACGAGGGTTGGAGGCTAACGTTCATCAATCTTGTTAAATCTAGTTTAATAACTAGGTCATTTACAGCAATGCAGTGTTAATCATTTTTGCTTATTTTAACGTGAGAACGTTGTTTAAGTACCAACAGTCGGCTACTCGAGAGAGCAAGCAACCAGAGGTCGCATTGTTGTAACTAAGAAGTTAACCCTAGAAATAGGATTTATCTTAGGCTCATTTAAACAAGCACACATCATAGACATATGATTAGTGTGGCTCTTCGGCCGAAAGGTATGACTCAATTATCTTTGAAAGCATGGTCGATGTAATTAAACTAGGATTTGACAGATTGATGAAGGATTGTCTCCAGCACTCTTTTCTCCATCCAGCATATTCTGAATCAAATCTCATCTTATTTGTTTACTTCCTCGAGATTTCCAATTTATTCAGTTATTTAGTTACAAAATCTCTGTGTTCGACCTTGGTCCTCACCAAAAAAATCTTTGTATTAGTTTATACTTGGACTGATATTAAGAAAAACTTGAGAAATTAAGAATATAATAAATCGAGAGTATAAAATTGAATACACCAATCTCATACAAAATTAACTTTATATTATAATGTATCAATATACATTATTTAATTGTATCTCATAGAATTAATTCCCCTAACTTAATTTGAACAATTCAAAACCAAGACAGCTGACCGTCATCTTAACCTATATGAGCTAGCAAGTGGACCTAATGGACCTATCAGTTTGAAGCTCCAATGACACGAGATTAATTAATTAAACTCTTTAATTAAATTAATCAACATTCATTAACTATTGGTCACTACACTAAAGACTGACAATTGTACTCTTCTTACTGTATATGGGAGACTAATCATTTCGTAGTCCGGTCTTATATATGTCTCACATATATAGGATACCCTCACTCACATATGTCCACATGAACATTTAAGATCTAAACGTTTGTAACACATTACAACACTTGTAACAATCACAAAGTGGGTCGTATCGTAGTGTTGTTAGGATAAGGTACCTAGCCTTATCCATCTACTACAGACCGTTTAGGTTATCACTTAAACATGATCCACTTGTATGTCTCTACATATGTGTTTAAGTTACTACTAATAACCTAGGATCTTAGTTTATTGGTTTTAGGTTAATGCAACTAAATTAAAAAATAACTGTTATGTTATTAAATAAATAATTTGGTTTGTACAATACAAGACCACGAGATTTAGGACATCAACCCCAACAAATTGGTCTATGAAAAGTAGTAAAAAGGGAGATTTTTGGGTTTGGTTGACAGGAAAAATAAATGCAGGAAAATAATGTGCATAAAGTAAGATAGATTAAGAGAGAGAGAGAGCGAAACACGAGATTAGCTTTACTGATTAAGAGACTGTCGAGCTATCTATTGATTAATTCATTGATTTATCATGCAAATTATCATGGATTGACTACTTCTCAAGCCTAATCGAATGTATAGAAATCCAGACAGACTCCCTAAGGAAAACCAATATGATATTGATTCCTAAATTAACTAAGCAGTGTCACACAAGCCTATATACTTAGCTAATCGCATTAAGCTCTCTTGGATTGATCAGAACACTAAATTAAATTGGCCAAATCTAACCTAACGTATTTCCATTCCTTAGGTTTTGTTATCTTTCACTATTGGGTGATCTTAAAATCATAGCAATTGAGTCATAACTATAGCTAAAATCTATTGCTACTCAAATTAAGTATGCTTTGGATGCAATTATAGACATCTACTACATGCATAGCATGGACAAACGAACATATGAGTATTAGCGATTAAGTTGTCAATTTAATCTATTAATATGCACATTTTAGATATTAAAATGAGGAAAGGAAAACAATAAGAATACATCAAAATCTCATGAAATTCATAGAAAACTCCCTAACTGCTGGGATTAATACCCTAGCGCAGCAGAAACATATCAAAATCCTAACTCAAAATTAATATTAAGATTTTGAAATACTTCTACATTGGTAAAAGAAATCTAAAAAACCTAGGTTAAGTATACTGTATAAAAAAATATCAAATATCAGAGAAAAAAACCTTACATGTTGTGAGGGGAAAACAACTAGATCACCACCACTTGGAGTCTTTCCTTTTTTCTCTGAACATTGAGGAAAGGTTTGTGAGAACCTTTTTGGTAAGGAAAAAATGCATACAACTCTTCTTCTTAGAGAATTTTTTTAGAGAGAACGCCAGATCAATTTTTTTTTTTTTTTTTTTTTTGTTAGACACTATATAAGTAAATGAGAGAAAATGGAAAATGTGGGTGTTATCCTACGTATTAAGTAACTCCCCTACGTGGGAGTTACAAATAACCATATTGATTTAATTAATTAATTAATAATTAATTAAATCTAATTTAATTAACCAATTCATTTAAATCATATTTAAATGAACATCTCTCACATAACCTATAGTTTTAATTCAATTAATTTAATTTAATTTAATTTAATTGAATTAGATTAAATTAAATAACTAATTAATTCTCCAATTAATTAATTACCAAATTAAATATCAAATATTTAATTTTAACCTGCATTTGAATCAAATTCAAATAAATTTCTCTCATAACCTATAGTTTTAATGTACATCTAATGCGCATTAATTTTAACCTATAGTTTTAATATAAATTTAATTCATATTAAAATAATATTTGAACAATTTCAAATATTTAATTCTCTTACAAATTAACTTTGAATCATGTCCAAAATTATATTTATACTATAAAGTTTAATTTGTAAAATAAACTTTATATTATAATATATTATTATACATTCTACTTTTCCCTTAATAAATTTGAACTTTTCAAATTTCATCCAAGAATTAATTACCTTAATATTCTTTACTAGCTAGGAAGGGGACCTAATGGACCTACAGATCAGAAGCTCCAACAATATAAGATTAACGGGCTAAACTCATTAACCACATTAATCAATATTCGTTAACTGTGAGTACACTCCACGAAAGACCCACAATTGCACTCTTCTCACTGTAGATATATTTCTATGTCCACGGAGATAGACCAATAACAGCAAGTTAGTCCTTCACAAGTGTTCGTAACACCAGCTGGGTCAAATTACCATTATACCCCTGGGTTACTTCTTAATCCTTAAGTACCAGTGCTCCTCTAATGAACAACCTGTTTATGGTCCAACCATCAAATAGAAACCCCTCTCGAGCCAGTGAGAGGGTAGGGCCCTTTGTTCAAGTCTCGGAGACACCACTTAAGGGAACACTTATCTACTTACCCTAAAGTCGGGAAGGAGTGAAATCCATCTTGTATAATTATGTTCTCATCTCCCCCACTCAGTCTTGTCCCCAAAATGGTAGGCATATTGAGTCAGCAAATGGGCCACTCTCACCCATACAAATAAAAGGACAATCCCTCGTAAACAGGAGTTTATAATATACTCAGGATTAAGACTAAGTTGCCTACATCAACCTATTGAAATAGAAACCTAACCAGTCAACGGAGTTACATCTAGTGGTTACTATTTCGTGGTTCAGTCTTATGCAAACTCATTGCATAGGATACTCCCACTCGCATGTCTCCTACACAAACGCGTTGGATCATTACGTTTGTATCAAATACAAAGTGGGTCGTATCCATAGTGTTACCAGGATAAGGTACCCATCTCTATCCTTATACTATGGACCTTTTAGGCTGTAACTTGAACATTGATTCCCATATGTCTCTACATATTGTTCAAGACTCATAAAACAGCTTAGGATGTTAGTTTATGGGATTTAGGGTTATTAAAACAAGATAAAATAATCAATAACATTTATTGAATAATAATTAATAACAATTTATTAATGACGGTCCAAATACAACATTTACTATCTACGAGTTTTAGGACATAAAAACCAACACTAACAAATCTCAAATTCGACGTTTGGGCCTTTAAGCGTTCATCGAATCCAAATTTCGATGCCAAAATATAAAAATAAACTTGAAAATACAAAGAAATCTCTAGCGCCGCAACGCTGAAAATTGACCTGACTCACCTCCCCCTCTGACCTAGAATTCGAAAAGGAATATATATAGCAAAGGCATTAGTGTCACGGAGCTAGGTGACAGCGTCGTGACATTCTACCCTAGAAGTCGTAGAGCCACTTGCAGTGTTGCGGTGTTGCACGCCTTTGCCCCCCCGCACACGCACGTTGTGTCATCACGTAAAAGTACGTAGCGTCGTGGTGCCTCTAAGATAACACTATCCTGGAGTTAGCGCACACAAGCACCGTGGTGCCAGCCTAGGGGCATTTTAGTCATTTTATCTCTTTTGAAGCCTCGGATGCTCAAAACGCTCCTAGCTAATTGCTCTAAATTAACCCTGAACTGCATCTAGTACTCCGAAATGCATGGTTTGCTCGAGAACCTACAAATATGAACATATAAACACATTAAACTTCATAATCAAGCTAGATTAGAAGCACTAAGATAGCATATTTCGGGTGCTATCAAGAAACCTTCAAAATGATATGAAATCTATCATAAAAATTCCTTAGCCAGTATAAGTTGTGAAGGGATCGAAATTTTCGATCCTGCAGGGAAAGCGATAAAATCGCTTGCTTTGATTTTCCATTTGAATTAAAACCACAAAGTAAAAGGGTTAAGCATATGAGAAGTATTGTAGGAACGTAGCTGCAACGAAATCCTCCACCAATTGATGCTCTCTTGCACAAGGTTTTCCTCGCTATGACTCTGGTAAGGATCTAGCTTGTGGGAGCCTTCTTGAAAAGATTGAAGGAATTGGGAGATGAGGAAAAATAGAGAACCTTTCTCTGTGTTTTAAGAGAGTTTAGAGAAAATACGTGAACTGTAGAATTACTCTAGTGTTCTCTCTTGTCTCTATCACTTCCTCAATAAGGTCCTATTTATAGGCCCTAATTAGGTTAAAACCTAATTAATTAATCATTTTAATATCCATAATACAATGATTAATTATTTGAATCATATTCAAATTTATTATTTCTCCCATATTATAAGGTTTAATTTTAATCTCATTCAAATTAACTTTCTAATAGTAATAAATCATAATACATTAATACTTATATTAATTGTATAAAATATAGTAAATATATTTTTCCTCAAATAAATAAATTTGAACGTTTCAAAATTTTCTTTCAATACCTTTGATTCCTATTGGTCCATTGTGAGCTAGCAAGGGGACCTTATGGACCTACGGATTATAAGCTCCAATGATACAATAATGAATTAACTAAACTCTCCAATTAATTGATCTTCATTCATTAACTATAGAGAAAACCAATATAAACTTATAGTTGCACTCTTATGCACTGCAGGATAAGTTGCGACTATGGGTATAACCATTACAAGCAGATCCTTCACGAGTTGTTCATAAATATAGCTACGTGAAAAGTTCATTTTACCCTTGTAATTACCTCTATTTATTCCTTAAGTACCACTAATTCTCTAACGAATAATTTGTTTATGGTCCAACCATAAACCAAGTCCCTCTCGGGCTAGTAAGAAGGTAGGGTCTCATTGTTCATTCATAAAATCAGCACTTAAGAGAACTACTCATCTATTTTTCTATATGGGAAGGAGTGAATTTCATAAGATGAAATTACGTCATTCCTAGCTCCTTATTTGGTCAAGTCCCCAAAATGGTAGGCATATTGAGTCGGCAACTCGAGCAACTCTCATCCGTGCAAATCAAAGGACGAGCCCTCATAGACAAGAGTTCCTAACTCACTCAAGATTAAGATTTTGTCACATATAATCATCCTATGAAATATAATCTCTTCAATTAACAGATTTATAAAGAGAGATTATATATTTTGCAGTCTAGTCTTATACAAACTCTTTATGTAGGATACCCGCACTACATATCGTTTGCAAATGACCAATAAAAAATATTTATATTACCGAACTCTACTATTACTATTACAAAGACGTGGCAATAGTGGCAAGTTCGGGTCAATTTGCAAGGAAGCGTAAGATATGTTTCGTTAAGTTAATTATCTAGTTATAGCAATAAATTTGGGTTGGAGGAGGGGGGTTGATGTGGATAGAGTGAAGTGCATGAAAATAAAGGCACGAAAGTAAAAGTAGTGGGTAAATGTAACCTAGGATAGAAAAATCTAGTTTTCAAAGCAAGAGGGATCCCTATGCAATTTCGATCATCAATTTTTGTTGATAAAACATGCATTCGATTCATGTGTGCACAATGACTTACTCAACTTAACCAAACTCATCGACGATGCAGGCAGCTGAATCGTCAGGTTAAACCAAGCAAGTGTTAGGGTTGATGCCTTAAATCTCGTGGTCTTGTAATTTTGTGAACTTGTATTGTACAAATAAATTATTTATTTAATAAAATAACAGTTATTTTATTTGACATTTAGTTACATCAACCCAAAACCAATAAACTAAGATCCTAAGTTATTAGCAGTAACTTAAACACGTATGTGGAGACATACAAGTGGATCGTGTTTAAGTGATAACCTAAACGGTATGTAGTAGATGGATAAGGCTGGGTACCTTATCCTGGTAACACTACGAATACGACCCACTTTGTGATTGTTACAAGTGTTGTAAAGTATTACAAACGTTTAGATCTTAAATGTTCATGTGGACATATGTGAGTGGGGTATCCTATATATGTGAGACATATATAAGACTGGACCACGAAATAATTAGTCTCCCGTATATAACACCGTTACTTAATAAGCTTACATTTCACTTGGATGATCATAGGTGACTTAACCTTAATCTTGTGAACTCTTGCTTGTGAGGGCAATCATTTGATTTGTATAGGTGAGAGTGGCCAGGTTCGCCGAGTCAATAAGCCTACCACTTTGGAAATTTGTCCAAGTAGGCAGTTGGAAACTCAAATATACAAGAAGGAATTCGGTTCATAATACTATCTACTGTGTGCTAGGGATCCTCCTATTTTTCACGTCCCATTTTATAGATTTCATATAAGTAAAGATTTTTTTTAACAAAAACACAATCATCTCAAAAAAAAAAAAAAAACTCTCTTTTAGAAACATTCAAGATTATTTAAAAAAAAACAATAAATCTACAACCAAATTGAAATTTGAATTAGATTAACAAATTTTAAAATAATTACTATTTACTTATTTTTTAAATCCTAAATTTTTGGGATTAGGTATTAAATTTAAATAGTAAATAAAATAAATAAATAAATAAATAGGGCATCATAATTATTGTATCATAAAATTAACTAGAATTTGAAATGCAAAAAGACATTTTGGTAATTATTCAAATGTAACTCTCATTATAAATAGAAGTAAAACACCATTAATAACTTTCTAATTACAATTCAACTCATTTTCATTACATATTAGTAAACACCATCAAAAATTATTTAATAACCATTCCACAACTCATTTCTTTTACCGCCTAATTCAATTACGATATTCAAAGACTCAAATAGGAAGGCAAACGTGCCCTAAATGAAAAGTAGTCAATTTTTGTTATATCGAGATGAACTAAGTCCAAATTTGTAATTGCACCACAAATGTTGTATAGATTTAGGAAGGCCACATACTCCTATATATCATCAAGCAGGCAAAGTCACATGGGTGGGCTCCCAATATGTAGGGCATTCTTCCCCATCACATAAAAAAATAATAATAATAATAAAATATAAATATATAAAAAAAAAAAAAAAAATTGATCTAAGGGGAAAGTCTTGGCAAGCAAGAGATGTTGGGAAGTCCCTTTTGCGTATTTGGATTTTTGCCATTTTGTGTTAATTTCAAATGGTGTACTTGTGCTGGCACTTGGATTTGCTTCATTTTCCTTTTGACTTAATTATTCATCACTCACTAATTGAAGTAGAGAGGTTCAACAAAACCAATTAGGAAGCTGACTTATTTGACCAATAATGGAGTAGATTTGTTTTATTTTTCTTTTTTTTAAGTTAGAAAAAGACAAGATTTCTCAATTAAGCCTCTAATATATTTTAAATTTATTGATTTCTTAATTGGGTTTTTTTTAATGAGATATATTAATTGCAACAGAAAATTGGTATAATAGATGGAAACTTAAGGAGATTTGATATAAAATGGTGTGATTTTAAAAATAAAGTGTCGAATGGAATAAGGATTCATTTTCATCTATGGATCGTGTTGGAAATCAATTTTAAATATAACTTAATTTTTTTTTTTTAAAAAAAAGTTTAATTGTAGATATTAGGAAATTTATGATCAAAATCCAAATTTTTGCTTGTAGGTAAAAAGAAAAGGGAAATTGTGAAGTTATGAGAAATAAGTGTGTTACTAGTGCAAAGAATTCATTTAGTAAGTTAAAAATCCACTCTAAATGTTAATTTGAGCAAGGTGCAATAAATGCACTCTAGTATATAGATGATCCTCTTTAAATACTAGTTACTCAGGGACACCAACATCCACATCTTATGATGCTACAAATTCAATAGTATTGGTAATGTATCGCAATCAATCCTCTATAGAGTTTATTCACGCCATTTATTTAGAAATTTATTAGACATTTTTTTTCAAGTTTAAAAATCTATGAGACACAAACTTAAAAATTCAGTGACCAATAAAACTTGTAATTTAACAAAATTTAATTGGTTAAATTAAGTTTAGTCCATGAATTTGTAAATTTGTGCCAAAAAAGTTTTCAAACTGTAAAAGTGTCTAATAGGTACTATACTTTTCAATTTTGTATCTAATAAGTCTTTAAACTTTAAAGATGTCTAGTAAGTCTTTGAATTTTGAATTTTATGTATATAATATATTTTTTACATATTTGAAAATTTTAAAAGTTAGTTGATTTATTAGATGTAAAATTGAATTTTATATGTAGTAGTAGAATTCAAAACTTTCAATTTTGAGTCTAATAGACTGGTGTGTATATATATATATATATAATGGTAAAATAGTCCAAAGAACTATTAAATATAAAATTTAAATACTAAGGATCTATTGGAAATAAAATCGAAAGTTTGAGAACATACTTAGCAGTACTTGTTGATGCCAAATTTTGGCCAAGGGAAAGCGCTGACAGCAACGATAAATTTGTAATTTGGAAAAGAGAGAACCTACAAAACAAAGAAATAAAAAGGCTCTAATGCCTAAGTCAGTAAGGGAACTAAATAATAGAGAAGAAGTCATAAGTTTTTAAGATACCTTTGATGGAGTTATTATGATGTATTTATAAGAGATTTGATATTGGATTTCTCGTTTTGTTTAGTAACCATTTCGTTTTTTGTTTTTATTTTTTTTTTAAATTAAGTCTATTTCCTCTCCATTTCTTACAATAATTTTCATCTTTCTTAATATAAAAGTTGAATGTTTTGCCAAATTTCAAAAACAAAAACAAGTTTCTAAAAACTACTCTTTTTTTTCATTTTTAGAAATATACTTGATTTTTTAAAATATTGGTAAAAAATAGATAACAAAACAAGAAGTTTAGGGTAAAATGAGTGTTTATAGGCTTAAATTTCAAAAATAAAAAAAAACCAAATAATTACCGAACGAGGACTTAGATTTTAACTTGTAATTTCGCTCTATCAATGCAAGCTTAAAATATATTTTTTTAATCTAGTTACTATTCATAAATTTTAAAACGAGTCCTTACTGTTAGTTTATTATAAAGTAAAAAAAACTTAGGTACAGCCAAGCTGCAACCATTTTTTGTGTAGCTTTACTGTATCCAATTTCAAATTAATATGTGTCATTTAAAAAATATATATATTAAAAGATATTTTTTTTGTGTGTGACTAAAAGAAGAGGAGTATAGAACTTAGATGTAATTTAGGCTGCACGTAAGTATTGTTGTATTATAAATTTATCTAAAAGTAATAGCTTTTGTGGACATTTTAAACATGGTTTAATAATAATGAGTAGATGTATTGATTTATAAAAGAAAATGGCGGGAGAAGCAGCGTGGACGCCCCGCCAAATATGAGGGAAAAGCGAGGAAGGATGGAGGCACGGACCGCGCACGTGGTGGATGATGATTAATTTGTTGTCGTTTTTGTTATTGTCTTTTTTTTTTATTTATATATATATAAAGGACAGATTCATGCATTGCATATTAAAGCTTCCCATAGTAAAATTCTTGAATCTTGTTCTGCACCTTACAACACTCACTCACTCCTTTTCACTTTTCAATCTTTCTCATAATCCCATCATTGCTTCATTTTCCCAAACCTTCCTCCTCATCACATAACAACAAAACTTTTACAACACCCAATAATAATAATAACTTTTCACCAAAGCCTCCAATGGCCCATTCTCACCCCATCAAAATAAAATCATAGGGATGGACAAATAATATTAAACCATTTATTTAAGAAATTTTTTTTTTAAAAAAAATTATTTATACAAAATAGCAAAATCTTTAGATAGTTGTGATAAACGTTGATAATAGTCTATCATGATCTATCATTGATATAAATGATAGAAAGCTATCACTAATAGATGCTGATAGAAGTCTATCGATATCTATCAGTATTTCTTTTACTATTTTATGTAAATAGTTTGACATTTTTTTTATCTGTAAAAATTTCTCTTTATTTAATGTCTCTAAATTTTCATTTTGTTTTTTTTTTTTAATTTTCAACTTTTGTCTAATTTAAAATCATCGTTTTGATTTCTATTTACAAGATTTTAGTATAAATATCATATAGAATGGAAATGAAACCCTTGGAAAAAAAATGTGGCTACTTTTTACATAATGAATTATGATAGTGTATAAATATCATATAGTGTCAAAATGATCAATCAAGACACAATTCTTAGAATAGAAATTGAACGGTAAAAATAAATGGAGGACGAATTTGAAGTGGAAAATGACCACTATTAGTATGGTGTTACAATCTAGAGTATCATCATTAAAGTAACTACATAAATAGTCTTCAAATTAGATGTATTCGTTATTTATGTCCAAACTTACTATTTATTTGACATAGGCCAATGAGCCTACAAAATTTCATAGAGGTTCAAGCTTAATTACTTTTAAGCCCTCTATAATAGATCTCATAAAAGTAAAAGAAAACAAAAACAAAAGGATAATTCATTTAAGAAAAAAAAATACATGTTTTTCGATTACTTTCAAATTGACCATTAAAGAAAAACACAAAATATTTTCTCTCTTTCGAATTTTTTTTTTTTTTTTAAAAAGGAAGATTTTAAACTCCATCTAGTAATCATTGTTTTTAATTTTTGAAAATTAAGTCTATAAATACCTCCTTCAATTTCTACCTCTAAATTTTTTACTTTGTTATCTACTTTCTACCAATATTTTCAAACATCAAGTCAATTTTTTAAAACTAAAAAAAGTCGTTTTTATTTTTAGAATTAAGCTAATAATTCAATACTTAAGAAAAATGAAAACTATTTTAAGAAATGGGTTGTTTTCAAATACAACAAAATGAACCAAAATATTTATAAATATACCAAAATGTGATTGTCTGTCAGTGATAAATCTTGATAGACTACTATTATCTATCACGGTCTATCACTGATAGACTGTGCCATTTTGATATATTTGTAAATATTTTCAGTAGTTTTGCCTTTTAAAATACCTTTCTTTAAGAAATTGTGAGAAAATAAGTTTAATTAATAAAAATGTTAATAGATAACATCTTTTTTAAAAAAAAAAACAATAAATTACTAGTAAAGATTAAATTTAAGATTTATTAAAGATAAAGAGACTAAAATTAAACAATTAAAAATATAAAAACTAAAATTAGATAAAATTTAAATGATAGAGATGAAAATGATATTTTAACCCATCGAAGTAGGGGGTTAATGGTAAGAGTATACTGTGTGAGACCAAAACGATTTTTAACCCCCAAAAAAACAAAAAAAATTAGAAGGTTTGGCAGTCCCACTAGGGGTCTGGAAGCGGTGTCGTTGTGGATCGTAAGTGTCGGAAAATTAGGAATTTGGCAGTCCCACTTTAGCACAAGTTAATAGAAAGACAAAAAGCCAAAAAACCTGCTGCACATGTTATTCTTCGCTTGAGACCCAACCCTTACATTAATCAAAACAACTAATTAATTAATTATTAATTAATTAGTTAACATGTTTTGTAATTAAAAGTATTTTTCTACTTTTTAGCATCTTGGCTTTTTTCCAGAGAAAAACAAACATATTTAACCCTCCTCAGATCCAAAGAACACAAAAGTAGTTAATTTTCAAATTTAATATTATAACTTTATTAATAACCACATCTACAAGTATGAAAACAGAAATCCGAACTCTTAACTCACTGTCGATGCTGTAATTTAGTTCAGCGTAGATTTGAAATTGATTTTGAAATTGTTAAAATTATTTTGATTGTATTTAAAATTATTTCAAAACACGTTTTTAATCACGCAAAATAAATTTAATGTTAATCTTACACTTTTAAATATAATTTTTATATTATCAAAATTAATTTTAAATCATTAAAAACATGTTTTAGAATGATTTTGAAAATGACGAAAGTAATTTTAATCATTACAAAATCACTCTCAAAACATGCGTTAAGTCGTGTTGAAGTTTCATAACTATTTATAAGAAAAAGTTTAATTTCAACTTTTGACTTATAAGTTGACCTTTTATATTGATTGGTCCAATTTTTGGCAATGAGAGACAACATTTTGTGCTAATTTTAGAGGGAAAATTAAGAATTAAAAATTAAAAAGACAATAAAAAATCAATTTTTTTTAATATAACTTTTCTATGGAAAAAAAGGTATACTAGTTTAGAAGAACATACTCTCAATCCCTTTTAATATGAGTAGTCTTTTTCATAATGATATATTTTTCTTTACTTATAAATAAAAAAAAGAAAGAAAGAAAATTACTAAAGATATCAAACTATTCATAAATGTAGAAATTTTTTACTGTCTATCAGCAATAGACAGCGATAGAATTTTATCGTTATTTATCGCTCAAGCAATAAAATTCTATCGTTGATAGACAGTAAAAATTTTCTATATTTATAAATAATTTGACTCATTTTTCTATATTTGAATACCATCCAAGCAAATAATTATTTAATAAATTTTCATACACTTTAATAAAATTTTGGAAGAAAAATAATTTTGTATAGACAAATTGTGTTCATTTTAAGTAAAAATGAGAAAATAAACATAAAATCACTAATAGACGTTTAAATTGATCGATGTTTAAAAGTTTAAATAATAATTTTTTTTTTAGGAAAAAGTTTAGACAATTATTAGCTTAGAGTAATAGGCACAAAATTTAGAGATATAAATTGTAAATTTTATTAAAAGACCATTTTAGTTTCTATATTTTGAGATTTGTTCAGTTTTAGTCCTTACACTTTCAAATGTCTAAATCTTAAATTTAGCCTTTATCACTTGTTTATTATTGATTCTTCTAATAACTTTTTATTATTTATAAGTCTTTCCATTTTGAGTTTCGAAAATATATTCACATAATATATTTTCTTACGTGAGAATTATTATTATTATTTAATCAATTTCTATAAAAAAAAAACTTTAAACTACTGAATTTGAGATTTATTGAAACAACAAAGTATAAAATTAATTAACTAAAAAAACTTTCATTGTCTATCAAATATAGATTACAATAGACTTCTATTACACAATCAAAATTTTCTATGTGTAAATAGTTAAGATATATATATATATTTTTCATTTTTTAGGAGTGCCTTAACAAGAATGGTATTTTAATTTTTTTAAATTTTTTTTTTTCTCGTATTGTTAAATTGTTAACCATGTTGGCCATTTCCGGAAAAAAAAAAAAGATTAAAGGAAGCTCAGATCCAAAGAAGATAAAAATGAAATAAAATAATAATAATAATAAAAATAGCACATTGTTCCGTTTACAGACTTCAAGAACAAAGATCAAAAAGCAGCATTTAAGAACACAGTGAACTCTGCTTCTGCAAGATAGAGATAGAGAGAGAGAGAGATTTGTGCTTTCGCTCTTTACACGTTTGCTTCAAGATTCCATGAAATTACTTGCAAGTAAGTGATCTCTCTCAACTTTCATTTCACTCATTCATACTGTTTCATCCTTCGGAAACTTCGAGAGAAGAGCTATAGGCTTTGGCAAATCCAGACTTGTATTCAGCAATCTTTTCAGCTTCTGCGTCTTCTGTTCTAACAAGATGCTGCTGTGAATGTGAATGTGAATGTGACCGTTTCGGTTTTCTGGCTTAATAATAAGGTATTTTTGTTCATGATCCAAGTCGGTAGCAAAAATCTGTACTGGATTGTCTTCTTTCTACTTCTGTAATGTTATTGTTTTAACCTTCTTTTTTTTCTTCTGTTATTTATTGAGCAGTTGTTTTAGTCGTTTCTGATGCTTGATTGAGCTAATCATGGCTGGAGATATCGAACAGCCGTTTACCTTTAATTTTCAGGTACTGCTTTCGCTTTTTTCCCTTTCCGAGTGGCTTACTCTTTCGTTTTTTTGTGAATAATTTGTAAATTGGAACTCGAATTAAGAGTTTCATTCCTCAACCTAAATCCGAAATTTTATTATTTACCAAATAGATGCGCACTACTACTTGCTGTTGAGATAGACTGTACTGTTGCTTTGTCCATCGTTAACAGTAGTTAGATTTCTCCTGTTCCATGCTGTTTTCGTCAACTTCTTCTCAAAAGAACGGGAGAACATTCTGTTATGTTGGAATTCTAAACAATTAGTGCATCATTTACTATTACTTATAAGAGGCTTAGTTTTACTGATACGGTAAATTGATTTTTTGCCTTATCCTCAAATTTGTAGAACTTAATAGTTATTGCAATTAATTGTAATGAGGTATTTAATAAGAGAACTGTTATGAACAAACGTTTTGGAGCTGAACAGGCAGATGATGTTGTAGTTATGAACTTATAATGCATTTACAGCGAGTTCATAAACTCAAAATATAATTGACAAACTGTGTGCTATGAGGTGGCCTTTAAGCTGCTAAGATATGATCTGTATAATTTTGGGGTGTGTCCAGTAAGAGTAGGATGCCATATTTTCTCCAGTTTTTCCAGGGCTCAGTGATTCCTCTCTAATATCCAGTTGTTTGCAATTGATCAGGTAGAGTCTGCAATCTCAGACTCCATATCATTTGGAAGGTTTGAAAAAGAATCTTTATCTTGGGAAAGGAGGTCATCATTCTTTCATAATCGTTATCTAGAAGAGGTAGAGAAATTCTCCAAACCGGGTTCAGTCAATGAGAAAAAGGCTTACTTTGAGGCTCATTTCAAGAAAAAAGGAGGATTGCTTGGTCAGAATTCGGCAGAGTCCCATACTATTGAGAATGATGTATCAGTGCAAGCGAATCAAGAGGCAGACGTTGAGATTATAAACATGGAAAATCATCATGGCCATTTTGATGATAGCTCTGTCAGTTCACAAGACCATGGGGACCATTTGGTGACAGAATTTGAAGATATGCCAAAACATGGAATTTCAGCTCCTAATCCTAAATTTGAAAATTCTTTCAGCTGTGTTAATGCTGAAATAAATGAACAAGATGACACTGGGGAGAACAAGTTCTCAACTTTTGTTAGTGATGAACCAGAGGGTGAAATAAAGCAAGATGCCAAGAGTCATGGAATGAGTGAGAATATGCAATCTGAAGCCATGGAAGCAGTCCCAAAAACTGAACTAGTGAAGAAAGCTGGCAACAACTGCTCAGGAAGTCAGAAAACTCTCACTTCGAAGGTGCAGTTCTTCTCTCTTATCTTTTCAACATTTGTTCAACTCTTGTTTGTTATCTTTCAATTCGTATATCAATTACATTCTGATTCAGTCATGTTGCATCCTTCAAACTCATTTTTCTAGTTAGGCTAGTACCAATCTGCTATCCAAGTCATTAGTATAATATCAATTTTTTTGTTACTTACTCCTCTGCTCCGCCAATCCCTCAAACATTAGATGATATCTAGAAGGGAAACAAAGGCCTCCTCCAGATCTCAGTCTAGTATTCGTCAGAGTCAAAGAAATGTTTCGGGTGATGTTCTCAAATCCAATAAAAGCAAAGGCGAGCCTTCACATACAACTTGCACAGAAGCTCGTCCATCAAAAGCTGCCATTTCTCGTACAAATACTGTCCGTCGAACGCCCAAAGTTGAGGTAATCTGCGGGTTATTATAATGCGACTTGAAATTCTGATTTGTGCCATTATATTTATAATATGAAATAATTATTTCTTGAATTCACCAAAGTCTCGATTTAATATAGTTAATCTGTTTTTCTTAATTTAAATTTTCTAGGATTCTAAAGTTCTCAAGGGAAGAACTGTTCTCGAGAGTAGAAGGTATACATACTGGTTATTGTTCTCGTTTTTGTTACTTTTTATTTATTATTTTTTTAGTTTAGCATGTTTGATGAGTTGATTGAGACCGTGAAATGATTTTCCTTCAGATGTAGTGGTGAGAAGGTACAAACTTCTGGAGTATCATATTCTTCTCCATCGAAGCTCGAGTCTAGATCATATTTAAAGACAACCACCAGGTTCTACTGCCCTATCTCAAGAGTTATTCTCTTCTTTTTGGCTTTTATATCGATGTCAAGATTCTCATGTATTTTTAATTTAATATGAATGTAGGCAAAGTCGGACTGTCAACTCAGCCATGCAAGATACAGGGAAAAGTGCTTCAGCATCAAATAGAAGCACGGGCTTGGCAGAAAGGAGAAAACAGGCAAGCACATCTCTGTTATGAGAGAGATACATATTCCTATCCAATAGAATATAGATGGCCTACTACTATACTTTTCTTACTCAAACAATGAACATCCACTTTCATCTAAATTTGGAGGAGTAATTGTATATCAAGGAAGCTTATAGATTTAAGAGCCAAGTAAGAAACATGGGTAAAAAAGTTTTGAGGGCCAACAGTAGCGAGAAAGAGAGAGAGATGGCAGCATAGCATTATCTATGCCAAGAAAATGGAAATTTTTTATATTCTTATTTGAAAAGCGTAATGACATTGGTTGTCTGCTGTTGTCTCAGGGCAAGCCAGATTCTGAAATGAAGAAATTACAGAAAAATGTTGACCTCAGATCAAAACCAATACCGTCTTCTTATGGTGCAGTTCAACTAGAGTCAGATGGGAAGAAGGTAAATGAGCATTGCCTTCCCATTTGTTTTCTTGACTGAAAATTTTAGGCCTGGTTTAGTAACCATTTCGTTTTTTGTTTTTGGTTTTTGAAAATTAAGCCTACTTCCTCCAATTTTTTACCATGATTTGCATCTTTCTTAAGCACAAGAGTTGAATTCTAAGTCAAAATTCCAAAAATAGAAACAAGTTTTTAAAAACTACTTTTTTTAGTTTTCAAATTTTGACTTTGTTTTTGAAAACATTGGTAAAAAATAGATAACAAAACAAGAAAGTAAGAGGTGGAAAGAATGTTTATAGGCTTAATTTTCAAAAACCAAAAATAAAAAACCAAATGGTTATCATACACAGAGCCTTAGATTTCTTTTTCTGTTGTACGCATTCTTAACTCCAGTCTTGAACTACAATCTCTAAAAACTGTATTCAGTGTGCAAAGAGGAGGTAGCATTGAACAGGCGAATAGGAACGGTTACTTGTGTCCCGGTGTAACTTAATATAGGAAGACTTTGAAGATATGATACAATTTTGACCAGAGCAATCTGAAATGTATCTAAATGTCCTTTCTCATTAACTAAGGTCCTCTTTGATAACCATTTTGTTTTTTAGTTTTCTGTTTTTAAAATTAACCTTATGAAACACTACTCTACTTATAGTTTTTTTGCTTTATTACTTACTTCTTAAAGACGTCTTCAAAAGTCAAGCTAAATTTGAAAACTGAAAAAAAATTGTATTTAAAAACTTGATTTTAATTTTGAGATTTGGTTTAAAATTCAATTGTGTTCTTAAAGAATATGAGAGTTTATAAAAAAAATTGCGAGAAAATAAGCATCATTTTCAAAAATAGAAAATTAAAAGTAAAATAGCGATCATATGGGGCCTAAATTTTGCATCAAGTTCGTTGCACTTGAGTTAAGTAATGCATTCTAGTTATATGGAAACAGCCTTCACAAATATTTTACCCTCGATTCTTCTCAATGTAGTCAGGTGTAGAGTTGAATTTGCTAGAATTTCTGAAAGTTCATGCTATATTGCTTTTGGAAGGCTTCTAACTAACAAAAAAACATAACAATTAAATGTTCCTTCTAACCAAGTTTTAGGCAGCATTTTATATCAAAATGAGGAAAATAACTGAAAAGAAAAGTAGTTTAGTCTTAGATACCTTGACCGCTAGTACTTTTGTCTAACAAATGATTGGGCTAGACACTCTTGTATAAGTTTGTTGTCATGTATTTTTCCTTTAAGCAATAGAATTTACTTTGTGTTGGTTCACGGTACATTTCAGGTTGTGTTTAATGGTACCAAAATAAGAAACACTTTAAGGAAGTCCACAGCTGTGGCATCGTCCTCGCATTCGCAGTTAGGAAAAGACATCGATTCCTTTTCAAGTGAAGTGCCATATAGTTCAAAAAACATGAGCTACCACGCAGTTGTGCATGTTGAAGCAAACGGTAATTCTTCGGGTTCGTCAGCCAACCAAAAGTGTCTACAAGAAGCTGTATCAGAAACCGAAAACAAGAGAAGGAAAGACAAAATGAAGGAGAAGGAACCCAATATGCAGACTTCCCGAATTTCGGAGAATTATAAGACGATGTCAAAACAAGGAAGCGAGGGGAGGCAGAAAGTTGGGGTGCAGAGAAACATGTCAATGGGTAGATCAAGGAACATTAAGGGTGTTTCTGGCTCCGGAATGGGACGATTTGCTGTTGGTGTTACGTCGTGAGTGGCTCGTGTTTCGTTCACTCACAGGTAGTAGGGATCCTCATTCATATTGTCCAGGTGCTATATTTGCCATAATTATTGTCATTGCTATTATGCTGCATTGTAATGTAAATTAGAAGTCATGTATGTTAAGGTTGTTAAGGTTCGGCGGGAATAAACAACAAATTGTGACTAATTTTCTTTTCCTTTCTATTTTCAAAGACAGACATTAAATCGATATTTGCTGAACTATGTGTTAGGTAACCAGGGCTTCATTTCATTCCCTTCATTTATCACGATTTATTTTATTGTTTGTTTGAGAAGTGCAGTTTACTTTATATTTTGGGCTCCATTTTTCATAGTTGGTGTTTCTAACTATTATTACCTACAGTAATTACAGTATTACTATTTCAAATTCCTCTTTACTATAGGGTTTTGAAGGCAAGAGCGTGTCGAGGGTCCTTGTCACACCTCCTCCCAGATACCCTCTTGACCTAGAAGGAGGTGTGAAGATGATGAATACCAACCCTCTTATGGTACTCACCATCCACCTGAGTTCTGTTAAACCTAATAGTCAATTCATATCTTCACAAACACAACATATTCACTTGGCCTTCACGACTCATCAAGAACTACAAACAACTCAACCTAAAAAGTACGTACACCACCTCTACGAGCATCTCTCAAAATAACGAACAAACATTTTTCAAGATAACCACAAAATAACACCATCAGCACTCTTAGTGTTTAACCCTCAATCTAGCTATTTATGTACATGCCAACCAAAATCAAGATACATAATAAATCCTAATATGTTCTGCTAGTTGAATGTCTCGGTGCTGTGGCAGACAAGGTTCATGTAGGCTAGGCTCCGAAAACTCTTTCGTTACCTGGGAGGAAAAAGGAAAATCAATTTGAAAATGTTAGACACAAAGCCTAGTGAGTGACAGTCTAATAAAACATTTACAAGTAGCGTATGATTTCTCAAGAACATTTGGAAACATAACTCATCAATCACAATTCTAGAATAAATGCTTGCATAAGAAAGAATAAAACATTCAACTTAAAAAAAAAATCATAGGGAAAAACTAGTAAACACTTGTACCCTTTTAACATTAGTTGAGGTGGAGCAAGCTCAACACACCAACGTCGAAAACTGTCTTACGTGCACGTAGATCTAATCCTCAAAGGGCAAAGACATTCCAGTATACGGCCCAAAGCCTATTGCATACTGAAGTGGGTCCCAAAGACCTAATAACCATATATCTTGAGCTACCCTGATACCGTCTCATTGTCTTTAGGTACCAGGGTCCCAGGCTGTCTTGATACCGTCTCATAAGTTCTTAGGTACCAAGGTCCCATCTCACTATACTAACGATGGGAGCATTGTAATGAGGTATTAATAGATTCTGTTCATATATTAGTAGTAAGTGTATTTTTATTTTTATTTTTATTTTTACCGTTTAAGGGTAGCTTTGAAACTTTTGAAAGTTCGGGGGAAGTTTTGAAACAAAACACTCACAGTTTCCATCCAAAACTAATGGTATAAGTATTTTTTAACTCTTTTGGAAAGTTTAAAGGTATTTTTGAAACTTTTGAAAGTTCATGAGTATTTTTGACACAAAATATAAAGTTTAAGGGTATTTTTTATAATTTAGCATAAATATAAGGAAAATTACTATAAACAGAAAAAATATCAAACTATTTACAAATATAGAAAAATTTCATTGTCTATCAGTGATAGACCGCGATAGAATTCTATCGCTTTCTATCACTCAAACAAATAAATTCTCGCTCCGATAGAATTTTATCGCGGTCTATCACTGATAGACTGTAAAAATTTCTATATTAGTAAATAGTTTGACTCATTTTTCTATATTTGAAAAGAGCCCTAAATATAAACTAAATTTATAAGGATAATTTTTAAAAATAGAAAAATAAGGGAAATTATTTACACAAAATAGCAAAATTTTAAATAGTTGTGATAGACATCGATAGAAGTCTATCAGTGATAGACATCAATAGAAGTCTATCAGTGATAGACATCGATAGAAGTCTATCAGTGATAGAAATGATAGAAGTCTATCACTGATAGATGCTGATAGAAGTTTATCAATGTCTATCAGTATTTTTTTTTATTTTTTGTAAATAGTTTGACATTTTTTTATCTGTGAAAATTTTCCAATTTATAACAATAGAATGTTAAAATATTAAAATGTTATATAAATTTAATTATATTAAATTTATTTATTGCAAATCCTTAAAAATATCGTTGAAATCTAAATATCCAAATAAAATTTTTCGTTGTAATTGTTCCTATTTCGAAAACATTAAAACATAAAAAATCCTTCGTAAACATTTGAATGGTTTAGGCCAGGAATAAGATACGTTATTGGTTAAAATATCATTTTAGTTCCTTTACTTCGAGGTTTGTTCAATTTTAGTCTCTATAGTTTTAATTGTCCAATTTAATCCTAGTACTTTTAATAAATCTTAAATTTAGTTCCTCAAAATTAATTTTTATCTAAAGTAATTGAATAATAATTGTTGATGACAAAATATGGATAGGAAGACTCAATTGGCCTTCATGTGCCTTCAACGGTAAATTTATAATTTGGAGAAGAAAAACGATCTGCAAAACAAGGAAGAAAAGAGCAACAGTGTGGTGCCTGCCACAGAACCTTCAATACTGTTAGTCACTAACAAGGGATTAGAGAAAGCTAGAAATAGTGAGAAGGACTTACCTTATGTTGGTATGTCATGCTCTATTTATAATGAAGTTAGACTAGGGGTCTTTCTCATCCTTTTAGGATTAGGATCCTTTATCCTTTTAGAAACAGGACTAGACCGAGCCATAATGAATGTTCAAGATAAATGGCCCACTGCAATGAGCTAGAATAATCGCTTGCATGTTGGCCAAGGGTCGAGGTGGGCTAGAATAGGCCACATACATGTTGGCCTTGACCTTGACCTCCGAGGCAAAGGCGGGTCAATATGAGCCACATATATGTTGGCCTCGACCCGAGGCCAATTGGACGGTGCAACCCAATCTCTCTTTCCACACTTCGAATGAACTCACTTGCGCCAATTTCCTGTCAATTCTCAATTCTGTTTAGGATAAGTTAACTCTTCTGATTTTACTTTATTTTAGGTTTATGGTCCAAAATTACCTATAACAATAATAATTATAATGCAAGGAAATATATATTATGGCTTCAAAATTTAGAGTGATCAAAATGCTAATAAATAATAAAAAGTTTTAGAAAAAATGAACAATAAGAATGTAGTTGAGACTAAATTTAATTTTTTTCGAAACTACGTAGATTAAAATTGAACTTCAAAATATAGCGACCAAAATGATATTTTTAACTCAATTTACTTTACTGTTTGTTTACTTTGTACAATTTTGTCCAAATGATTAATTTTGTTCCTTAGTGCCATTATAAGTCTTATTATTATTTTTTAATCATTATTATACTTTTTGAGTATACCATTATTAGAGGTAGTTGCAAAATGAGCAAAACAAATTCTTCATATTAGGTCCGTAGTTCAAACCTTTTAGTTTTGCAAAAATAGCAAAAAACAAGCCCCAACCAATGATTTAAAACAGAAAATGTAAAAAATGTACGAATAGTGATACACTTGATACACTTAATACACACTTGATACACTTGATACATCTGATACATCTAATACATCTAATACACCTGAAACACTTAATACACACTTGATACATCTGATACACTCGATACACTTGATACTCCTTGATACACTACTGATGTACACTTGATACCCCTTGATACCCCTTGATACCCCTTGATACACTTGAATTAAAATGATACACTTAGAATTAAAAAAAAAAAAAGACTTTAACTTCTTCTTCTTCTTCGAAAGCAGCAGGCGCCCCTACTAATATACACTTGATATATCGATACACTTGATACACTATTGATATATACTTGACTGATATAATTGATATACTTGTCAATCATGCCTTCGTTTGTACTACTAATAAACTTGATACACTTGAATGATATACTTGATATACTTGATAATGATGTACTTGGCTGAAAACTGCTGATAAATTTGTCAATCATTCACTCGTTTATACTACTGATAAACTTGATACACTTGATAAAGATACACTTGATTGATATACTGCTGACAAACTTGATAATGATGCACTCTTTTATAATGCTGATATACTTAACTGATATAATGTTGATACACTTAACGGATATACTGCTGATACACTTTATTGATATACTGTTGATAAACTTGATAATGATGCACTTGCCTGAGTTGATACTTTTTTAATTATACACTTAGATATTTTTTTAAAAAAATGAAATTCTTCTTCTTTGCAGCGTTAGACTCCCCCTTCCACATTTCTCTTTCACCAACTAGCACTCCTCCATACCATCTGTCACCGATCACTGCTTCACCTCCTCATCGCTTACCTCCGTCGATTGTCGCATGTTTGGTCGTCGGTTGCCGGTCGCGACTTTTCTCTCTCCCTAAATTTTATTTTATTTGATACTAAATATATCTGATGCTATCAATATTAAGTAATTTGTTATTGCTATCTATATTAAAAAAAAAAAAGAAAAACAACAAAGTTGAAATTTTGGCTGCAAGACAAAAATTCTAATAGATTGAAGAAGATATGGTGAAATAAAAAAGAAAAAAAAATCAAATTTAAGTTTTTGTTCGCAGGAGAAAAAGTTTCTTAAAAAAGTTAAAAAAGAAAGAAAGAAAGAGAAGGAGCAGGAAAAACAAAAGAACGGAGAATTAGAGGCAATTAAGATTTTTAAGGAAGTAAAAACGGTTCTTCCATATCTCTCTCTAATAATTTCAGTTAATTCTCTAAAAACTTCTTAAACGATCAAAATATGGGAGGGAAAAAAAAAAAAAAAGGAAGAATGCTGAAATTATTATAGGAGCAGTTTTGGAATAACAAATAAACAAAAATATCAAGACTAAAGATTTTGCTATATATGCAAAATTTAAAACGTTGGAGACATGTTTGCAAAAATCATATGGGCTAGTTGCAAGCATGTCAAAATAAAATATAAAATTTAGGCCCATTCCACACAATTTAAATTTTGCAAAAAATGCACAACTGGTCGGCCCAACCCAATTTAAATGAGGCATTGAAACTGAATAGTAAAAATTCCTACTGTTTCACTAACCGTATGAAATTTGATTGCTATATGATTAATATGTGATTGCTATCTGATTTTTATTTGATATTTATTGCTATACGATTGCTAATGATATGAATTGTTATCTGATTGATGTTTGATTACTATATGATACTAGTGGTCGATTATATTGATTATTATTTGATTTTTATTTCACTTTCGGTTACTTGAACTTTAGTTCTTCTTCTCTTTTATTTTTACACATTTTGTCATTTCAGCTCTATTTTTCACTTTCCATTTCTTCTATTTTTATTGCAACTGATATACACTATCGAAAGAGAATCATTGTGATTGATTCTCTTCTTCTCCTCCTTCAATAGGCGTTTAAGCATGGAAGTTTAGTTTTATGTTAGCTACGGAAGGAATATTTGCTAAGGCGTTTCTTATTACCTTACATTTTTTTTTGTGTTTTTTATATTGTCATCGGATTGACTTCTAATTTTCATTTATTATCTTATATTTTTTTTTGTCAATTAGTCCATAGTTTTTGATATTGTCATTTGATTTTCTTTTGATTGTCATTTGATTACCTTCTATTTTTTTTATCTTATATTTAGCAGTTTCTAATATTGTCATTTGATTGACATCTGATTATTCTATTTTCTATCACATAATTAGTAGTTTCTAATATTGCTACCTAATTGCCTTTTGATTGTCATCTGATTTCTATATGAACTTCTACTATATCATATTAATTGTTATCGGATTGACATATGATTGCTATCAGATTGCTATCCAAATGCTATTTGATTACTATTTGATGATGATTATTATTAATGATATTGATTGCTATTTACATGTTCTTTGATTAACAAAATAAAATTTACATATTCTTTAATATTCTCTTGCTGTTTGATGTGTCTTTACTCTTCTAATCTCTCTTTGACTTCAACAAAACCGTCAACTATGATGACCACACCATGCCTTTGATATCCATTTAGGTAATTGAAATATCTAATCAAATAGCAATCAGATAGAAATCACAAACTACTAAGTATTATGTAGAAATCATATAGCAATCAATTGACAATTAGATAGAACACACAAACTATATATTATCAAATAGAAATCAATGAAATCAATTGATATAAAACTGAGCAACCAATGAATATCTCGTAAATTGATTATTAACCACAGTAAAAAACCAACATACATCTTTATGTTAAAAAATCTTAACAACATGTTGAACCCCATTTCACTGACCACTATGGAAAAAGCTTAATCATAATTGCAAAATGATGCAAAAATATAAAAACTAAATATAAGATAGTCATCAAATGAAAATTAAATAGAAATCATATGGCAATCAGATATCAATCAGCTGATAGCAATCACAAACTACTAAGTATCAAATACTAATCGAATAGAAATTAGATGACAATCAAATGACAATCTAATGGCAAAGACAAAGTAAAATAACTACTCAAGATATACTCCTCAATCTCCAGCCAAAGTATGAACTAAGAAAACTCATACAGACCCCTATCAATGAATTTATACTTCTTATCTCTCCAAATCCCAACAAAACCACTCAACAGAAAAACGAAAGATAAATCAAACACAAACTGACACAAACTACAAAGAATCTTCAGGCAACAATGGATTTCAAGAAGGAAACAATCAAACAAACTCTCTGTTCTCAAAAAGATAAATTAAACACAAAATTTCAAAGATAAATTAAACACCAATTTAAACAAACTCTCTGTTCTCAAAAAGATAAATTAAACACAAAATTTCAAAGATAAATTAAACACCAAATTTCTAGTCTCAAACAAATAAGAATGAACTTCAAAGAATCTTCAAAGATTAAACTTCAAGGAATAAATAAAAAAAAAAACTTATGTTTCAAAAAAAAAAAATCAACATAAACTTAAACACAAAATCGAATATGAAAACAAGAAAAATCAATAATCTACAAAAATGTTGAAAGTAGATAAACGACTTCAAGAAATCTTAGCGGCTAGTAAAAGGCTGATTACAAAAAAAAAAAATGTTAACTTGAGCGAAATCCTAAATGAGAGAGGGTGAGGACGAACTTCAAGCAAAAAATCGAACACAAATGGTTGAAAACAGTGAAATTGGTTTCAAGAAATCTCCAATTAACAAATTCGAAACCAGTAAAATTGTGAGTGCAATCGTGAATGAGAGAAGATGAGGATGAAATGAAGGGAAAAAATCGAATACAAACTGTGACTTTAAGAAGAGAAATCGTGAAGGAAGGAGATTTGGAAACTGTGGGTTCAGCTAACGAAATCAAAACAAGATTTCGGAAAAAAAAACTGCGCAATCATGTGCATCAAAAGAAATCTTATACTTCAAATTTGGGAGAAATCATGAATATTAGAGAAGATATAAGAATCTTGTTGTTGCAGAAACTTGAAGAATGTTGTGGAAGAAGACGCGCGTCGGAAGGAGAATGAATATCTAATTTTCCATTTTTGGAGAGATGGGGTAATTTTGGAATATTATTTTCACATAAAAAATCAAATAGCGTGATTTTATAACCATCTATATTATTTTTAATATATTTTGACATATATTTGCAATATTTTAAAAGTTGATGACATAAATGTTAATATATAATCAAATTTTGATACTCAATACAATTCTCCTACCACCCATTGCAATTTCCCCCATTATTGTCTTAATCAACAATAAAATTAAAAGAAAAAGTTTTATATCATTGCAATCATATCAACTCTAATTAATGTCCTAAATCAATAATGGTAAAGAACAGTAATATTTTGGTGCATTATAAGATGTATCCATCTTGATGCATCAAATTTTATAATAATAATAATAAATAATAATATTTTAAAAAAGAAGTAATGAGAATTTGTCATATGACATATTATATGATTGAGTAATTTTGTAGGATGCACTTGAGTATTTTTCTTATAACAACTATTTATGTGCTGCTTGTAATTAAAAAAAATAGTACGAAAAAAATTGTTTGCTGAATATAAATGAAATGAATGCACTCCATTGTGTGACATTTTTAATTCTCTTTCTAATAATGTTTAAAAAAATATACAATATGTATATTAATTGGCAATTAATTCAGATCCTACTCGTTTGATATATGCTATAATGACACCGTCAAACCATTTAGTTACGACGACCAGCTGACTTGTGAAAATTAAAGTTATATAAGGGACGAATTTCTCACATCAATTCAATACTACATACACATACTTCACTCTATGTATTGTTATAGCATTGATGGGGGAATTACAAATAACAGAAGAAAATAGAGTAAATATTGAGAAACAGACACGTAAACAATTAGATTGAGGCGCGGATATCTCGCTCTTTTTAAGAAGGTTCAAACCCTCCGCGGTGTGTATTGATATTCTCAATATCAATCATCGGTGCAATAGATATTCTCTGGCCTATCCACTCCATGATACAATAACTCAATTCAAACGTTGTGTAGCTCAAACCATTATGTACTGAAAGGTTGATCTTAAAGCTCACACTAAAACACCCATCTTTTAGCCAATTGCTCTTAAAAGAGCTAAGAAGAGAAATGAGAGAAACTAAGAGAGAAAGATATATTTATTTGTTGGTGTGTATTGAGATAATGAAAGTGAAGTATTTATAGTGATTTAAAAAATGGATATAAGTTTAGAGATCACCCGATGTAATTTAAATCTGATTCTATCATCTTCAACTACTTTTCTAAATGTTCAATCAATTTGTAAATTAATGTAATATAATAAATAATAAAAAAAAAATCCAAATTTATATACATTTATTGAAATTTTTCAATGAGAAATTAGACCACGATAAGTTCGTGAAAAACATTTCCACAGAACAAAATGAAAATGAAGAGAAAAAAAATGAAAAAGACAGAGTTAATAAAGAGAAGATATGTCCATCTAACTCATTCATGATTCAACTTTCCATCATTCAAACTCCATCAAAATCAGAGAAATTAGACCACGATAAGTTCGTGAAAAACATTTCCACAGAACAAAATGAAAATGAAGAGAAAAAAAATGAAAAAGACAGAGTTAATAAAGAGAAGATATGTCCATCTAAATCATTCATGATTCAACTTTCCATCATTCAAACTCCATCAAAATCCCCACAAAGCAATAAACACAATCAGTCCAAAGAGAGCAACAATCGGCAACTCCACGGCCATCCTCCTCCGATCAGCCCCTGCGAAGTCCTGGTCGATGGGATACAAGTTTCCCGGCGGGCCGAGCATGTATATGAAAGACGACGGAGGAGGAGGTGGCGGAGGGCAATAAGCCGGTGGGGGTTTCTTCGGTGGAGGTGGTGGTGGTAGTGGATAACGGGTGCATGGTGTACACTTGACGCTCGGATCGTCCCCACCGGCGGATTTGTCAAGCTTCTTGGAGGAGATCAAGCCATGGGTGGATTGTACATTGATTGAAAGAATCAAGAACAAGCTGAGGATAAGGAGAGCATAACAAGGTTGGGGTTGGATGAACCTATTGAATTGAAATTTTAAGAGTAAAAGTTTGGGGAATAAAGGGAATGTTTAGGGAAAAGAAAGGAGGAGAGATTTGAAGATGAAGAAAGGTTGTTTGGAAGGTGAAGGAAAGTAGTGGAGGTGGGTGCCTTTTTACGTTACTAAATGTGCATGGAAAATAAATAACAAAATTAAACTTCTTAATTTGTAATTTGGTCCTTAATCTTTTCAAAATTTATTTTAAAAAAAGGTTAAATTTTGGCAATCTAAACTTAATGTGTTGACTAGATTATTGTTTTATTTATCGACATACTTGATACGTGGGCATGCTACTTAGCAAATATGTATGGATTTGGTAGATAGACGAGTTGGGTTAGTTTTATTTAGTTAGTATTTGATTATCTATTCATATGTCTAAAGTTTAGTTATAAACAATATTTTATTGGTGTGAACTATATGAGCGTAACTCAATAGTAATTGACATATATTCATAATACATTCATTTCTTTAAAATTAAAGGTTCAAGTCCTTATACTTATTTTTTTTACTAAAACGATAAATACCCATCTCAGTAAATATATTATGTATCAAATTAATTAATTATTTAGTAATGAACTTTATTTTAATTGGATGGCAATGATATAAATTTTGTTATTTATTTTAATTTTTTGTTTTGAAGTAGAGCAACAAATGGAGTGATATATATTGAGATGCATTCTTTCTCATGAGGTTTTGAAGGTTCGATCTCCATCCTCCTATTTGTTGTACTGAAAAAATAGTAGAATAGAGAAATTCAAACCTCTAATTGCTTAGTAAAGGTCTATTTTGTTTTCAAAGCAAGTGTAGCTCAATTAGTATACGCGTATGTGAGTAACCACGAGATTTGTGATTCGAATCTCCCTACCCCTAATTAAAAAAAAAAAAAAATAAATAAATAAAGAAGTTCATTTTGTTATATTGTTATTCAAAATAACACCTTTTGGACTAATGAAACATGTTTGGCATATATATTTAAAATGGTGTAAAAGAAAGTTCGAAAAGTATTTGCAGAAAAATATTTTACATAAAGAAATTATATATAATTAATCTTTTTTGGGCTAAAAGTATTTGTAAGTATCACTTGAAATTAGTACTTGAATAATATCCAATTTGTAGCATGATAGTGGAGCCAATAATACACTATTTTTATATATTAAGTAATCAAACAAATTAATACGGTGACATAATTATTGTATTTGATGCTTGTAGTTTTTATTTTATTTTAATTTTTTTTAAATTCAATTTTTAATTTATAAAAACGATGCAGGTAGAGATTCAAATATATGCTTTTTAGCTCTTGAAAAGTTTGTACTATTAGCTATTTTTTCCTCTCAATAGAATTTTACACTAGTTTGGTGATAGTTAATTTGGATTAAAATAGGATAGGAAAACTCTTTTATTGTATTAGTATAGTTTCTCTTGTTACTAATAATTCTTCCATTTTTACACTTTTTCTCTTGCACATGAATCTTAATTAGGTTTTGTTGAATTGCTATGAACTTTTTTTTTTTCTTAATGCTTAACTCTCAAAATATTTTGAAATAGATTGAGAGTTAAATTGAAAAAATTCCAATAGTTACGTCAATGTATTGGCATAAAAAAAATGTGGGCGTGAGTTCCTTCACAACGAGTTGTATGGACAATTCTTTTTATACATAAATTAAGACAATTGAAGGTTTTATTCTTCAAGTGACAATAATAGTGAATTTGTTTAAGAGAGAAAGAACGTGACCTACAAAATAATATAAACTAAGACATACCAGTGTGGTGTGGTGCTTGCCACATAGTTCGATACTTAAGTCCGAGAGTAAATAGTTGCAACAAGCTAAAAATTTAAGAGTGAGAATGAACTTACTTCCTATGACATATGCTAACTCCATTTGCTAGGATATGAAGCCTATGAGCGAGTAGTCCTGTCTTTTATTGGTGTTTTTTGCATGTGAATTTGTCCAATATCGATTACGTTTTTTGATTCAGAATTACACATAATTTATAAAAGTATAAATATAGAAATAATGCAAGAAAAAACTTTCAGACTAAATAAAATAATTTTTGGTTGGTTTTGTTTCTCATTATCTATATAATTTTACCACAAGTATTAAATATTATTGTAATATTTAAATTGTTTAAAATAATCAACTCGCCAAACATTTAATTCATGTTTGTGAGCAAAGCCTACCTGTACTTTTTATGTTAAACGTTCACAAGAATTATTTTAAATCAAAAGTTGAAAAGAATTATTTTAAGCTTAAATTAAAAATTTAACTAGTATAGTGTATGAAATTTGAATCTATAGCACCCAAAGAGAAAAAAAGAAAAAAGAATTCCAGGTGCAAGACTAAAGTGGGGTTTGGTTTGGTTTGGATTAAAATTGGATTCCATACATGGTTTGTTGGTTGGAATCCATCTAAATGTAGGGCCCAGTTAAAGCTAAAAATACAAAAAAAGAAATATGGAGATTAAAAAAAAAAAATCCAAATCAAACCCTTGCCATTACGAAGAATATAATATATAATTGATAGGGAAATTACTAGAAACAGAAAAAATATCAAACTATTTACAAATATAGAAAAATTTCATTGTCTATCAGTGATAGACCGCGATATAATTCTATCACTTACTATCGCTCAAGCAAATAATTCTATCGCTTGAGCAATAGAAAGCGATAGAATTCTATCGTGGTCTATCACTGATAGATTGTAAAATTTTTCTATATTTGTAAATAGTTTGATTCATTTTTCTATATTTGAAAACAACCCTAATTGATATTGGCTATTTAGATGAAAAATTTTCAAAAATATTTTAACTAACTAAATTTAGTTTCATCGTTATAAAATTATATCAAGCCCCATCAGTATGTATGTATTTTTTCTAGAAGAAAGCAACAAAAAGAAAATCATTATGGTTAATTTGTTTCGTGGATATCTAAATTACCGTGTTCGTGGTTTTGTAGTATTCTATGATGTATTGACATCTGGAGACTCTTGGGCATCCTAAGATGTCCTGACGGAAGACATCTTGAGAGTTTTGGATGTCCTCTTGACGATATCCAATTGATAAAAAAATATGTTATATAAGTTCAAATTATATTAAATTAAGGGCTCTTTTCAAATATAGAAAAATAAGCTAAACTATTTACAAATATAGAAAATTTTTACCGTCTATCATGGATAGAACGCGATAGAATTCTATCGCTTTCTATCGCTCAGGCGATGGAATTTATTTTCTTGAGCGATAGAAAGCGATAGAATTCTATCGCAGTCTACCACTGATAGACAGTAAAATTTTTCTATATTTGTAAATAGTTTGATATTTTTTCTGTTTATAGTAATTTCCCTTAAATTAATTGTAAATTAATAAATAGTCATAAGGGTATTCTTGGAACATTATGTAAATTTAAGACATTTCCAAGTAGAAATCCTATGAAAAAAACCACAGTTACCAAACTATTCTCAAATATCTACAAAAATATTCTTACAAAACAAACATGGTTATCTATAGATACCGAATATCTTTGTATTTTGGGCATTCATAATTCCAGGCATCTAAAGAGTTCTGTTATCTACATTGCTAAAAAACAAAAACGACCCTTCAAAGTAAAAGAGAGAAGGATAGATGAAACTCTCTCACTCAAGGTCTTTCTCACAAGGGTGTGTACCAAAACGTTGTAAGATCGACAGACATGAAAAAAAGAAACATCTCGCAAAACTTGCACTATGACCTTAGCCTCATCAATAAAGAAAAGAAACTTAGTTAGGTCACACTCTCATTATCAATGTTCTCATTAGTACATTATTTTGATTTCAACATATATGGTTTTTTCATTTTCAAAAAATATAATATCACAAATACAAGTTCATAGTGAACAATCAAATCTAGAACCTTTTTTTTTTTTTTTGGGAAAGAAAAAGAAATAAGCATCATCAGCAAAATTTGAGTATTTGAGTATTGGTTATTATTTTTCTGACTTTTAGCATTAATTAATCTTCTTGATTTTTTAGGGTAATCATCTGAAATAGCATTTAAAGTTTTTTACTTTTTACAAAAATATCTTTTTTGTCATATTATTTTTATGGCTCATCTTAGTGCATTTTGGTTAAGATTGACATCGAGACAAACAAAAATTTAATCTTCTTTTAATGATACATTCAAACTATGGAATTTTTTAGACTTTCTCAATAGATTGCCAGCGAGGATGAAGACTCCCAAATCTTACGTAATCATAATCTTCTTCAAATATATATTATGTCTTTTGTTTTCCTATTTCAATATCCCCGAATCTTATGTGTAATCTTTCTCAAATCTTATGTGTAATCTTTTCCAAGTATTATGTATATAATCCTTCAAATTCCCTATTGAAATGGATATTGAAATAAGATTTGGGTGGGAAAAAATTATGTAACATTTGAAAAGGATTACATACACAATAAATAGTCAATTCTAATATTGGTCCTAGTCGGGATTCTACCAAGAAAGTGCAAATAAACCATTGGTGTAGATGTGTGCTATTTAAAGAAGTTAAAGTTTTGTTTTGATCTAACCGATCCTAATCGAGATGCATGAGCTATTCAGACAATTGGTAAAAAATGGTGCTATATGAGAAAAGGGGAAAAATTTAGTACTATTTCTGACAATTTTTCTTTTTCTAGTACAATAGGGGTGAGAGCTTTGAACTACAACTCTGTTGGTCGCTAACACATACTATATATACTATATATCATGATGACTCCAATGGAAGCAATTTCATTCTCCATTCTCAAACTCTAGTAAGTTTGCTACACTTTTTCACTCTCTGACTTAATTAGTATTGAAGTGTGTACGGCAAATATTACATTGACATGTCGAACTTCCTATTTTGCTGGTCATGTTCTTCCTCTCAATCAAGTAAATATACCATTGTCATGAGAAGAACATAAGCTTTTCAAATTTGTTGGATATTGAAATCAAACAATTATATTACTAGATTTAAATTAAAATAAACCTTCCTATGTTCTATTTAATTTTCATTTGACATGATGAAAGTGGCCTACTTAGTACCAACATAATGATAATAAATAAGTGGCTATACTTAGACATAGTCAATGTACCTTAATGCTCATCTTATGAATTTCTGTTTTTGTTGTTTTTGTTCGTATTTGTTTATTTAAGAATACACAATTCAAATAACTGATGAAAATTTTAATCTATATCAAGAGAGGTTATCAATACTTTAATAACTAGTCTAATTATAGATATATATTTTGAGTTCAATGTGTAAGAATGAGAATTAGTGAGCCTTTAAGCTTTTCACCGAGATATACTTTTAATCAGTTAAACTATGCTTAAGTTATATTAGTTAAGTTATATTCAATTGAGTTATAGATTTAAATTTTTTTTTTTTTTTTTTTTTTCCTTTTACAATATCTACAAGCGGGAGAATTGTAATTTTTTTTTGATAATATGTAGAAGTTGAGGACTCGAAACTTTGACCTCAAAGTCTATAATACAAACTTTAGGATAGTTCAACTATGCTCATTTTAAAATTCACTTCTATATTTAGATTATAATGTTGAACATTAGCGGTAAAGTATTAGGTAATATTATTTAATTTCATGGATGAAAATAAGAGCAACGTAATTTGGAAATGAAGGCACCATCATGATTAACTAATTAGTTGGTGAAAAGTGATTAAAGTATATTATTATGTTATAATTAATTGTACTTACAAATATAAAAAGAAACTTTGTTATATTATTAATGTTGAAGAAACGTAAGAAGACGACAAGAAGTTTATATTGGAAAAGTGAGCTTACAAAAGAATTGTTTGTATTGGAAAGTGGAAGTCCCCACTCACTCAAAATGAGGAAATTTTGTCATCAAACTCCATAGTCCGCCCCACTTTCTTATTATTATTTACTCATATTCGTTAATTCCCACTACTTTTCTTCTATGCCTTCTTTTACTCTTTTTCCTCTTTCTATAAAGATTTTTTTTTTTTTTTAATCTATACATTTTTAAAAGTGTTTGGTAAATTTTTAAATTTTAATTGTTGTGTCTATTAAATCTATAAACTTTCAATTTTGTATTTAATATGTATCTAAACTTTTAATTTTGTATATAATAGTTTTTTAAAATATTCATATTTTTAATTGATCTATTAAATATAATATTAAATTTTATGTCTAACGAAACTTTAAAAATTTTAATAATATGTTTCGTAGATATGTGGATGTTAAAAAAATATATGTCGAATAGGTTAAGGACCTATTATATAAAATTTAAAATTTTAGGATTTTATTAGACACAAAATAGAAAGTTTAAGAATCATACCAGCTTCTTTAAAGTTTATGAATTTAATCGATATAAAATTGATTGTACAAGTATCTATTAGGAATTTTAAAGTATATGGACCTTTTTGACACAAAATTGAAAGTCATATTAGACATTTTTTAGTTAAGTTTAGAGACTAGATAGACACAAATTTAAAAGTATAAGGACTAAACTTGTAATTTTAACTAGTAAATTATTGATGCATAAAAAAAAAACAAAAAAAAAAAAAAAAACAAGTGAATTCAGATGTGCATATGGGCCATGGCACATGATATTAAATTTTCTATATACCTAGATATAATAACTTAAGTATAAATAGTCAAAATGAGCCTAACTTAACAGTAATTGATATGTACGATCTCCTTTGAGGTTATAGGTTCATATCTTCACATCCTACTCATTGTAGTTAAAAAAAAAAAATAGATATGAACAATAAAGTGTAGGTACAATTATTGTGTTGGAGAAGAGTTTGATATATGTATATATATATACATACACATACATACACACATAATCTCCTAAAACTTGTTAAGCCTTCAATCTACTAGAACAAAAGGGGATGAGTAAGGATGAGTAGTGTTAGAGTCGTCACAATTGGGCCTGCCCACCTAAGAGGGCCCAAGCCCAATAGAGCCTGTGAGTCCGTGCGTTGTCCAAAGAAGAGAGCCCAAGCCTCGATCGTCAGGATGACTAAGTTGATTCCTATCTCTTTCACGAAAGTGGTAATGGGCAAGCCGACCTAACTACCATCGTCAATCTGCCATCTCGACATTCCCCCAACTAACACTGATAACGACATGCAAGCCCCAAGTTTTTGTCAGGCTGCGATGGACCTTAAAATTAGGCCAACGACACCACTTCTAACGATCCAACTTTTCTAAGTTTACTACATGACCGTTCTACATGCATGCAAATTTTAAAACGAGGCGGTTTGCCAGTGTAAGTTAAAAAGAAATAAATTTAGTCAAATAAATATCATTAACAAAATAAATGTTTAAAATACACAAAACGTTTACTCGAGGTCCCAAAAAAAAAAAAAAAAAAACTGAAAACAAGATATACTTAGAAAAATATTTCATACAATTCTCATAGCATACTCTTAAGATTTATTTGGAAAAAACCATATCAATTTAGTTAAGGTGTCTGGCTCGAAGACATTTCCGTAGTTGTGCCACTTACTTCAATATGTATTCAAGTAACCAAACTCTTCGCTTTCAAAAATTTTTTTGAATCAAACTCTACTCATAAACTAAAATATATTTATATATTTAGGGTCTAAATCACAACACAACTCAATCTGAGAAGTCTCTAAATAATCTTATCTAGTAACAACTTGATTAAAAAATCACCCTCAACCTTCCAAATCAACACGGTCTTAAACCAACAAAAAATTTAGAGGTTAGAATCTAATTTACATCATCCTTAAACAATCCAAATGGGCCTTGAAACCTTAAATACTTACCAAAGTCTCGTTGAAAATACCTTTATTTTGCTAGACAACACGCCAACGACTCCACTAAAACTCGAATCTATGATTAAACATTAGGGGTAAATTAAATTTATGCCCCCACACTTAATGCGTATTCAAAATAGGCCAAGGAAACTTCAAAATTTCACAAAACGATACCCATATTAAAAAATCTAGTACAACGAAACAAGGAAGTGGCGTGCGCCTGTGAAGGAAAATCGAATAAGTTAGAGAAAGAATAGAGACAAGAGAGAGAAACTTGAAAGAAAGGAGAAACTTTACCACCAGTGCACTGTCGTCGACGTAAACACTCGACGGCACGAACTGCAGGTCAATGACGGTCAGCAGAAGGCAGTCGGCGTGGCACAAGGTGCTTGATGCAGTGGTGGTCGCTAGGGTGAAGGGTATGCGTGAGGGTGAAGGCTGCTGAAGGGAGAGAAAAGGTTGACATAAAATGGAGGTTTCAAATGAGATTAGCTTCGTGTGACTGAAGCCAAGCCAATTGATTTCCTTTTCTTTTTTTCGTTTAAGCCCTATATATATATACATCTTCCTTTTCCCTCCTAAACTTTCAAATCTTTTAAAATCTTTAATCCTTAACCAATTAAAACTTATGCAAAGCAGGTGAGGTCTACTGAAGGGAGAGAAAAGGTTGACAAAAAATGGAGGTTTCAAATGACATTAGCTTCGTGCGACTGAAGCCAAGTCAATTGATTTCCTTTTATCTTTTTCCTTTAAGCCCTATGTATATATATATCTTTCTTTTCCCTCCTAAATTTTTAAATCTTTTAAAATCTTTAATCCTTAACCAATTAAAACTTATGCAAAGTAATTGTCTTCCCAAATTAACTCTTTTTTTTTTCTCCAAACTCCAAAATTAACTAAAAATAAATCTTAGAATACTTAAGAAAATTAAATTAAAATTACTTGAAATTTGAGATGTCATAATGCAACATTTGGTGCTTAGCCAAATACGCTTCATTTCCAAAATTAGGCATCAGAGTATGTGTGGCTTAACACCATATATATTGTTGCAAGTAATATTGTAGGTCAGTTCGTCTACACATTTGCTGTAAGGATTGAATCCCAATTACGGAAGCGACTGATCACTTTGTATTTGATTTGAGATTAGAAATTCAAAATAAATTTTATAGAACAATTAGATTAAGCAAAAATACCTTTGAAAAACATCACCAAAAAGGGTTTCCTTACTATATCTCAATGGTAGGTTTTGAAACTTTTGGCGGGAGTTTTCACAGAGAGAAAAATAAGAGAGTGATCCTTCAACCTAGGTTTTTTTTTAAAAAAAAAACTTCAAAAATCCTTTTTATAAGAACAAAAAAAAAAAAAAAAAAACGCCTCACTCCACTATCTCCACTCCCATGGAGAGTTATTTTAATAATATTAATATTAATATTATTATATAGTAAATCATATTTAATATATATAATATAATTAATTATTACTTAATTAATTAAATTTAAATAATAATAATAATAAATTAATTACACATTTTTTTTTTTAATATCTAGTTTAATCATAAATTATATTTATGATGACTATACTATATCATCATATATTATATTTTATATTAATCTTTATTGATATATAATTCGCTTAAATAATTTGAACAATTCAAATTATTCCAAAATAATTTAACCTTATTTTATCCTTAGTGAGCTAGCAAGATGACCTAATGGACCTACAGATTAGAAGCTCTAATGATTCGAGATTAAATTAATCAAACTCTTTAATTAATTAAATCAACATTCATTAATTGCGGGTCATTTCACTAAAGACCCACAACTGCACTCTTTACACTATAGATATATTTATATGTCCAACGGATATAATCAATCATCAATAAGTCGACCATTTACAAATTGCTCATAATTACAAATGGGTCAAAATTACCGTTTTACCCCCGTAATCACTTTTTTTCCTTAAGCCCCACTGATCCTCTAATGAACAACATGTTTATGGTCCTACCATAAACAAATCCCTCATGGGCCAACGAGAGGTTGGGCCCATTGTTCAAGACCCGGAGTCAGCACTTAAGGGATCAATTTATCTACTTTCCCTAAAAGTGGGAAGAAGTAAACTCCATCTTATGTAGCTATGTTCCCAGCTCTCTACTCGAACAAATTCCTAAAATGGTAGGCATATTGATTAAGTGACTTAGGCCACTCTCACCCATACAAATCAAAGGACTGCCTTTATAGACAGAAGTTCATAACTCACTCAGGATTGAGATCGAGTTATTTATGGTCATCCTATGAAATATTAATCTCTACAGTTACGGTGTTATAATGTGAGAATAATCATTTCGCGGTCCGGTCTTGTACAAACTCTTTGTACATGATACCCTCACTCGCATGTTTTCACATGAACAATTTGGATCAAATCATTTGTAACACTTTACAACTCATGTAACGTTATAGAGTGGGCCGTATCGGCAGTGTTATCAGAATAAGACATCCAACCTTATTCATATACTGCAGACCTTTTAGGTTATAACTTGAACAAAATCCACTTGTATGTCTACTTCATACTATTCAAGCTACATCTAATAACCTAGGATCTTTGTTTATGGGATGGAGTAAAATCGATCTAAAGATCAAATAACATACATCTTATTTTATTAAATGAATAAATAAATCATCATGTACACTTTACAAAGTTACGAGACCCCATGAGATTTAGGGCATAATCCCAATTTGCAACCCTATAGCAAACTGCCCAAAAACGCACATAAACATTTTACATCATATGTGGGGACGAATTAAGCAAGTCACTATTGAGATTTATGTCCTAAATCTCGTGAATCTCATAGTCTATAAATTTGTAAATAAATATTAATAAATAAAGCATTATTTATTTTTAAATAAATGTTATTTATTTGCATAACTAAAAATTCAATAAAATTAAGATCCAAGGTTATTTAATGTAACTTGAACAATATGTATTTGACATGCAAGTAGATTATATATGTTCACGTAATAACCAAAAAGGTCTATAGTATATGGATAGAGTTGGGTGTCTTATCCTGGTAACACTATGGACACGACCCACTTTGTAAATGTTACGAATATTGTAAGTGTTACAAACGGTTTGATCCAAATCGTTCATGTAAGTGAGGGTATCCTATTTAGTGAGTATGTATAAGACTGAACCACGAAATATGATCTCTCTTTGTAACATTGTTAATTGAATAAATTTATATTTCAAACGATAATCATGTAACTCGATCTTAATTTTGAGTGAGTTATGAACTCCTGCTCATGAGGGTCGTTCTTTGATTTGTATAGGTGAGAGTGACTTTAGTTGTTGACTCAATATGCCTACCATTTTGGGGACGATACTGAGTGAAGAGTTGGAAACATAACTTCACAAGATGGAATTCACTCATTCCTGACTTTAGGGAAAGTAGATAGGTTGTTCCTTAAGTGCTGACTCCGAGACTTAAACAATGAGGCCTCACCCTCTCACTGGCCCAAGAGGGACTTTGTTTATGGGTTGACCATTAACAGAATTGTTCATTAGAGGATCAATAGTACTTAAGGTGTAAGAGGTAATTATAGGGGTAAAATAGTAATTTGATCCAGTTGTAATTATGAACAACCTATGAAGGATTGACTTAGAAAATATGGTTAAATCAATGAACACATAAATATACTGCAGTTCATAAGAGTGCAGCTATGGGTCTTTAGTGGAGTGTCCCATAGTTAATGAATGATGATTAATTTAATTAAAGAGTTTAATTAATTAATCATGTATTGTTGGAGCTTATAACTGTAGGTCCGTTAGGTCTCTCTGCTAGCTCACAAACGGATTAAAACAATGATTTTAAAGTAGAAGAAATTTGAAAGGTTCAAATTGGTTTAAGGGAATCAATTGTATATGACACACATAATGTATATATATGCGTTATAGTATAAAATTATTTTTTAATAAGATTCAAATTGAACTATATAAGATGAGAGAATTAATATTTGAATTAGATTTCAATGTTATCTTAATATGAATCGGATTTATATTTAAACTATAGTTTAAAATTAATATGAATTGGGATCCACATTAATACTATAGGTTATGAGAGATATGTATATTAGAATATGATTCAAATATACATTAAATTAAATATAAGATATTTAATAAATATTAATTAAATTTTAGATTTGATTAATTTTAATTAAATTGGTTAATTAAAAGAAAAAATTTCATATATAGAAAAAATGTCAAACTATTTATATAAAATAGTAAAAAAATACTGATAGACATTGATAGACTTCTATTAGCATCTATCAGCAATAGACTTCTATCATTTCTATCACTGATAGATCCTGATAGACTTCTATCAGCATCTATCACAACTATCTAAAATTTTTGCTATTTTGTGTAAATAGTTTCCTTTTTTTTTTATTTTTAAAAATTTCCCTAATTAAAATCAATTGATTAAATTAACTCCCCCACATTCTAGGGGAGTGGGTGAGTGGGGGTGAGGGGAGTTACTGTTGGGTTTGATGCCCTAAAACTCGTAGATAGTAAATGTTGTATTTTGACCGTCATTAATAAATGATTATTCATTATTATTCAATAAATGTTATTGATTATTTTATCTTGTTTTAATAACCCTAAAATCCAATAAACTAACATCCTAGGTTGTTTTATGAGTCTTGAACAATATGTAGAGACATATAGAGATCAATGTTCAAGTTACAACCTAAAGGGTCTATAGTAGAAAGATAGGGTTGGGTACCTTATCCTGGTAACACTATGGATACGGCCCACTTTGTATTTGATAAAACGCAATGATCCAACGCGTTCATGTAGGAGACATGCGAGTGGGGGTATCCTATGCAATGAGTTTGCATAAGACTGGACCACGAAATAGTAATCACTAGATGTAACTCCGTTGGCTGGTTAGGTTTCTATTTCAATAGGTTGACCTAGGAAACTTAGTCTTAATCTTGAGTATATTGTGAACTCCTGTTCACGAGGGATTGTCCTTTGATTTGTATGGGTGAGAGTGGCCCGTTTGTCGACTCGATATGCCTACCATTTTGGGGACAAGACTGAGTGGGGAGCTAGGAACATAATTATACAAGATGGATTTCACTCCTTCTCGACTGTAGGGTAAGTAGATAAGTGTTCCCTTAAGTGGTGTCTCCGGACTTGAACATAGGGCCTTACCCTCTCACTGGCCCGAGAGGGGTTTCTGTTTGATGGTTGGACCATAAACAGGTTGTTCATTAGAGGAGCACTGGTACTTAAGAATTTAGAAGTAACCCAGGGGTATAACGGTAATTTGACCCAGCTGGTGTTACGAACACTTGTGAAGGACTAACTTGCTGTCATTGGTCTATATCCGTGGACACAGAAATATATCTACAGTGAGAAGAGTGCAACTGTGGGTCTTTAGTGGAGTGTACCCACAGTTAACGAATATTGATTAATGTGGTTAATGAGTTTAGCCCGTTAATCTCATATCGTTGGAGCTTCTGATCTGTAGGTCCATTAGGTCCCCTTCCTAGCTCGTAAAGAATATTGAGGTTATTATTGGTTGAAATTTGAATAGTTCAAATTTTCTAAGGGAAAAGTATAATGTATAATGATACATTATAATATAAAGTTTATTTTACAAATTAAACTTTATAGTATAAATATAATTTTGGATATGATTCAAAGTTAATTTGTAAGAGAATTAAATATTTGAAATTGTTCAAATATTATTTTATTAAAACTATAGGTTAAAATTAATGCGCATTAGATGTACATTAAAACTATAGGTTATGAGAGAAATGTATTTGAATTTGATTCAAATGCAGGTTAAAATTAAATATTTCATATTTAATTTGGTAATTAATTAATTGGAGAATTAATTAGTTATTTAATTTAATCTAATTTAATTAAATTTGATTTAATTAAATTAATTGAATTAAAACTATAGGTTATGTGAGAGATGTTCATTTAAATATGATTTAAATGAATTGATTAATTAAATTAGATTTAATTAATTATTAATTATTAATTAATTATTAATTTAATTAATTATTAATTTAATTAATTATTGATTTAGTTAATTAATTTAATTTTAATTAATTAAGTTTGTTGTAACTCCCACGTAGGGGAGTTACTTAAGACGTGGGATAACACCCACGTTTCCCATTTTTCTCTCGCTTCTTTATATAGTGCAAAAACAGAATTTTGTTTGGTATGAACCATTCTCTCAACAAAAAACAAAATTCTCAGCGTTCTCTAAAAAAAATATATCCAGAAGAGTTCTGTATTTTTTTTTCTGTGCCAAAAAGGTTCCACAAACCCTTCCCTCAAGGTTCAGAGAATAGGAAGGTCTCCAAGTGGTGGTGACACAACACGTAAGAGTTTTTATTCTCTAATTTTTTGCTTAACCTAGATTAATTTAAGTCTTTTTTGCCAATGTAAAAGTATTTCAAAATTATTAAAATTAATTTTGAGATACGGTTCTGATACGTTTCCGCTGCGTTTTGGGTTTTAATCCCAGCAGTTACAACTCCTCTCATGCATTAAAGTTGCAGAACAGTTTGCAATTGGGATTGAAGGATTTTCTCCGGAAAAATCTCACCGATCTCTCTTTCACTCTTTGGCTCTCAAAATCCACAGAAAAATTGTTCTCTGACAAAAAGGTTCTTCCTCACTCTAAACTTCCAATTGGATCCCACCATCCACCTTGTTCCAAAGAGAATAGCGAAGAAGATCGGTAGTCGTGTCTTGCTTGAGTTTTTCAAGAAATTGGTTCGTTTGATCGTATTGTCTTCATACAAGACTGGGAAAAGATTCAAAGAAAAGTTTCTTCAAGGGTTTGGTACTCGCCTCCCTTATCAATCCTTTAAAAGCATGCTTAATTTCATAATAGTCATTATTCTATAAAAAAAATTCCTATAACAAAATTGGACAAAAGAGATTAAACGCTTCCAACAAAGGGATTCAATCTCATCAGTCACAATAAATGTGAAGATGAGGAGGAAGAGCACACTGACCCAATGTAACACAAATAGAGCCGATGAGTGATAAAAGTCATAAAGTGCATGTTTTTACCGTTAATTTTGTTACTTTTCATAAGTAAAAGAGTTGCTAATCATGTCGTTTTGACTTTGTAATATCCCACATAGAGTAAAATGAGTCAACACATGTTCATTATTACTTTTAAGCAAGTTTGGGGTGATTCAAACCACTTTTATATGTATTTACGGTATGTTTTGGTATTTTTGTAGAAAAGTGATCTAATGTGCTCGCATCAATTAGATGCTTGCACTAGGCCTTACAAATTTAAAATCACATCATTCATTGTAATGGGGTAGCAAAAAATATGAGTATTTTGATAGAGTCTTTTGGTGTCGCTCCTAAAAGAAACAATCAAAAGTGATTTATAATACCGAACTGCTACCTATACTACTAATACGTAGCACACGTGGCAAGTCCGGGTCGATCGGCAAGGAAGCACGAAATATATTTCAAATAGTTAATTTTCTAGTTATAGTGGTGAACGGGGGGTTTGTGTAGCATAGAAATTAAGTGTGTAAAAATAAAAATAAAGTGGATTAAATGTAATTCATGATAGGAAATTCTACTTTCGAGAGCAAGAGGGACTCCTATGAAATTTCGATCGTCAATTCTTGATTAAACATGCATTCGATTTATGTGTGCACAACGATTCACTTGGTCTAATCAATTCATTGACACTTTAGGCCGCCGATTCATTGGGTTAAACCAAGCAAGCACCCTAATTATCAATTAAAGCCAAAGACTCTAATTAAACTAAATGCATTGAGATCTATTGGGTTCGAAAGCGTCCAAACAGACCTAATAACATTTGCATTATGCTTAAGGGTTCCATTGTATGCTTAACTAACTAAATATCCTAATAAATTAATCAATTTATCTTTGAACTTAATCGAAGCATGCATTCTTGATTTATGGAAAGCTTATAATCCTAGCATACAAGATTCAATTATTTGCCACTAAAGTGATTCAAGCAAGACCAACAATTAAAGAAGAGTGTAAGCCTCAATCGATTAGCAAATACATCCATTCATGATAGGAGGATCAATCCACACACAAATTTACATCTAGAAATTAATCAAGATTCAAAGAAGAATATAAATAAGAATGCAAGGTTCATTCAACAAAATATCAAGAAATTTACATATGTTCTTGCCCCAAAAAATTAGTAAACTACTTACCTCTATAATCCATTGACAAATTGAAGAGGACGAGCTCCAATCTTTCAATTACAACCCAAAAAGATTAATGAAAAGCTAAAATCTAAAACTGTAAATCGATAGAGGATAGAAAAATAAAGATAACAAGTAGTCATCCACCAAAAATGACCACCCGGATAAAAAAATATGACCTAAAAATCGAAGTGTAGATTTTATAATCACGCTCAGCGCCTAGGCGCTCCCCAGAATGCTTCTCTCGGGTGTTAGGTGACTAGCAAGCGCTTGGGCGATCTTCTAAAGAGCGTAATTGTCATTGCCAATGCCTAGCAATGATTTTCTAAAATTGTAATTATAGCAAAAAGAAAAAAAAATTGATTTTCATTGTTTATAATTCTTATTTTAACCTTAATTGCGTATCAACAAGTATATCTAATATATTTTATAGAACATATATGCAATTGATATACCATGATTTAAATTGGGTCATCGTGGGAGTTGTTGTTTTTTAGTTTTATTTTGATATGGAGTTGCTTTCTTTCCATTAATTAGTTCAATTTTGATGGTCTAATTTAAGTTTTGGAATCAATTTTCTTACATTTTCAAAATTGTTTTATCTGATTTTGATTGTATATCTAAATTGCATTAATTATGTCAACTGATATAATAAATATAAAATATATCAATTAATTGGTTATATAAATTTCGTTATGATTTCGGTGAAATGTAAGTTATATTTAATTTGATATATCAATTGTAGAATGTATATACTTCATATTTCATATATGAGTAGATTGCTACACTAAATTTAAAGAGAAAGAGAAGTATATCAAAGATATTGTTGTTATACCAAATATGAAGTATATCATTTAAAACGAAATACGGTCTAAAAGTATAAGGTTGGTATTTCAATTTTATATCAGTACTAATTTGAAATGCATTTCAAGTATATCATTAGTGTATAAATAAATATATCATCATTCGTTCGGAAGCAATACTAAGTATTACATTGGTGTATCAATAGTTTATCAGCATTCATAAAAAATTCATTTAAAATTTAATAATGGTGTATCATTAGTATAGTAATAAGCATTTAAAATTCATTTCAAGTATATCATTGGTGTATCAGTAGTATATTAAACATTAATTTAAAATCTATTTCAAATATAAATTTGGTGTATCAATTATATCAATTACATTTCTTATAAATTAAATTTCAAGTATAACATTAATATATTAATAATATATGAAAATCACTAAAAAAAAATGGTTTCTAGGATTTAGGATTTGGTTAGTTTTTGTTTGATAATTGCGTGCCTTGATATGTTTCTATGTTGATTTTTGTAGGAATAGCAATTGGATAGGAGAAATTTTTTTTATGAAAATGAAGAAAAGAGGAGAGCCTAGAGACTCAATTTTGGGTGTACAGATTTATTTATTTATTTATTTATTATTTTAGTTCCAGGGTTTCCAATATAGTTATGGATTGTTTGTGAATCATATTGTGAATTTTGAACTCAAATTATCATCAAGTAATTTCGAGCATATCTTTCTTACTGTTGTTGGATGTCTGATCATCATTTAACTGAATTATGGTTTATTGTCTTGTTCTTGCAAGTGTGGATTTTAAGTTAGATCATGCATGTTAGACTCTCGTTCAAATATATTGGCTTAATAAGAGAACGATAGATGTTGATGGCAAAGAGTCTTATTGTGTTGCTTCATTTGACTAGTTTCAAAGAGATTTAGAAATTAGTAATTAGGTGAGAGGAAAGATTGACTTCAAAAGAAACAGCTCATATAAGAGACTTTGAGATCTAGGAGAAGAATTAATTGAGTTTATTCCATTGACGAAATCGGTGTTCTATGATGTCCCTTTGATTTTCTCCTATTATAGTCAATTTACTTTCTTCCTTAGTTTAAGATTAGTTAATTTTCAATACAATTCGGTCCCTTAAATAAAATCGGAACGATCCTTACAATAACTAAAAAGACTAACCCAATCTCTATAGGATGATACTTTGTCTCATATCGTTTTAAACTATATTATAATTTGACGTGTGCGCTTGCACGTATATGTATATTAACGCAAATTTAAAATTCATTTCAAGAATAACATTGGTGTGTCATTAGTATATGATTACTTCTTAAAAATACATTTGTTTTAGTATATCTGTAGTAGATAACCACCGGTTCGAAAATCAATTTCAAGTATAGCATTGGTCTATCAATAGTTTATCAACATACATTCAGAATGATACAAAGAAGAAAAACTTAACCATTATAAGTTGATGATGATGTACTGGAAAAATAATATTTTGAAACAAATAAATAAGGATTCAAATTAAGTCCATGAATAATAACAAATGAAAGGACATTTGTTGATTAATAAGTTTGATATAATGAATATTCATTAATGGTAAATTTGGTATATCAATAATATAACTGATTGATCTACCAAATACAAAGTATATCAGTTGACAGATATACCAGATATAAAGTATATCAATTAACTGATACACCAAACATAAAGTGTATCAGATATACACACATATACCTGTTGATACATCAAAAAGAGGATAAAATTGGAATAATAAAAACAAAAATTAGATTTAATATTTTTTTAATAAATTATTGCTAAATTTACAATTTTGAATTATTATTATTATTATTTTTGCTATTCTTGCCATTGCTCAAAATATAAAGTTATTCCTCACATTTTCAAGGGATGATTTTATTAAAACATCAATATTTCAAATAATAGGTCTTAGAACTATGTTAAGTTTTAAGAATAATAATATTAATAATAAACTTTTAAAGCATATTTTAAAGTAAGTAATAAATTTTGCAAAAAAATAAAAAATAAAAAATAAAAAATAAAAAATAAAAAATAAAAAATAATGAAGAAATAAATAAATTACAGATATAAGAAATGTTTGTAAAGTTAATTTTTAGGGAATTTACATTGGGTGTCAAATTAGAAATAGTATATTAAAGACGTGCCACCTATTTCTTCATTTTGCATATATATCATTTTACTAAAATCCTATTTTTAATTTCTACGTAATGACTAAATTATCCTAAGCTATTTATTGTTTTTTTTTTAGGCATGATACCCTACTTCTCCATTCTTTCTCCCTTCAGCTGCAATCCTCCCACTCCATCTCTATCTTTTTCTTTTTTGGTTCCTTCCATTTCTTCTCACCAACGAGCCTCCTCCAATGGCGATAGACTCGACATGAACGCCTAATCATCGTATAACCTTAGACCACGTTAGACTTATCTATTTGAGAGTAGAGAGATTCTTTTTTCAATTTTTTCCTTCAATTTCATCCACGATTTTGTTTTTAATTTTATGTTTGATTTAGCTGTTTCAATCCAATAGGATGAATTGAGATGGTAGTTTGAAGATTTTGTTCGATTGTTTCCTTGAAGATTCTTCTTAGTTCAATTTTTTTTTTTTTTTTGTTTTCAAAATCGATTTTGTATAGAAATCGATTTTCAATGACCATCCTCTACAATTTCAATCGATTGTTTCAATTTTTTTTTGAAGCTTAATTTTTCTTCTCAATGATCATCCTTTAGAATGAAAATCTGGTTATATATCTCTTGTATTCAGCTAAAAATTGCTATGTATATTTGATTAATATTTGATTTCTATCTATTTACCATCTTTGGTATTGTATACTTATATATCAAATCTTATGATGTTCTTTTTGGTAGATTCTGGAGTTTTTAGACAATACTAGCAGCAGTTTTTTGCATGTTTGTTTTTGTCTTGTTGATAAAGTTCACTTGTTGGCATCCATTATTTGTCTGACTGCCATGTCATTGCTTTTAACTTCATGGTCGGCATCATGATCTTCCCTCACAGACTACTTAGTATCATTATGGTAGGTTGTTAAGTGATATCCAATAAGTGAGATATTATATCCAATAAATCAATCAGATAATAGTCAAGTGATATAGTGGAAGTTCATATAGAAATCAGATGACAATCAAAAGATAATCAGTTAGCAATATTAGAAACTTTGATTAGAAACTACTAATTATGTGACAAAAACTAAAGGTAATTAGATGTCAATTGAATGAAAATATCATAAACAATAAAGGTATCAACAGAGCTGAAAGGACAAATGGGTAAAAGTAAAGGAGAAGAAGAACTAAAGTTCAAGTAATTGAAAGTGAAATAAAAATCAAATAAAAATCAATATAATGACAATTAGTATCAGATAGTAATCTGTATCATTAGTCATTTTTGAGTTTTAAATAATTGACAAAGATAGAAGGTATAATCAAATGTCAATAAGATGGCTATCAAATGATTAAATAACACAACAATATTGGTTTTTGTCAAAAACCATAATCAAAATCACAAACTACTTAGTATCAAATAGAAATCACATGGAAATTAGATAACAATCACAAACTACATAGTATCAAATAGCAATTATATGACAGTTAGATAACAATCACAAAGTATATTATAACAATTTGTATCAAATAACAATCAGACAATAATTAAATAGTAATCAATTAGAGGGTAATTAGATGACAATGAGATAAGAATCAAATAGCAATCAAATTCAATCACACATTTTTACAGCATTTTGGTCATCTGAATATTATAATTAGGTTGGGCTCGTTAATTTTGCCATTCCAGTAAACTTTGTTGAGCTATGGACTTAATTTTCAATGAAAAATAAATCACATTTTTTTTAGTGGAACAAGAAAATCGAGTTTTTTAAAATATAAACATATAAAAATGAGTATGTGGTTAGTTTAAACGTCGGTCGATGGATGGCATAGTAGACATAGTAGGTACAAATTGTGGTTGAGATAGAGAATCATTCTCAAATCATACAATTCTTTTTTTCTTTTCTTTTTTTTTTTAACTTCTTTCTTTTTCTAATTAGATGCCATTATAGAATAAAACAACTACCCATGAGAATAAAAGTAATAAAATGTGGGTTTAATACTTCATTTACAATCAACACAACACAACTACCCATGATAATAAAAAATAATGAAATTTGGGTTAAATTATAATTCTTTTATAACACTTTTTTTCAAATGCAAGAGATGTTATCGAAGTACTGAAGAGAAATGCTAGAATCAAGTGGATAGTAACGTTGACTAAGAGAAAAATTAAGAGTAGCAACTTTCATTAATAAAAATGGTTTATATATTTTCTACTTTCCATAAATTTTCTCTATTTATTTATTAAGGTAATTTTGAAAGAAGAATAAGTTTATTTAAGTAATTTTGAGTTGATTTTAAATTGAATCAAGAGAAAATAGTTATAAATTACTTATAAAAGTTTAAATGGTTCATTTAGGAAATTTTGTATAAACTTATGCAATTATTAGTTTTAAGTTTAGGGATATATAGATACCCCAACATTTCTTCCTCGATTTTTAAAACTAATTTTTAATGAAATTCGTTAAAGACCAAACATATAATTTATTTTTAGAATTTAAAAGTTTACCAACAAAAGTAGGCACACGATAAAAAAAAAAGTATGAAGAAAAAAATGGGAAATTTGATTTAATATTTTATAATGGCTGGTAAATCGTTCAAATTACAAGTAACGCCCAAACAATTTATCTTTTGAAACAAACCTACACAAAAAGGTTGGAAAACAATTGTTTGGACCCTATCCATTGCTCCTCACCCTTTTAAAAAAAAACAAAAAACAAAAAAAAAAAAGGAGAAAAAAAAACTTTGGATGTGTTTGGAATACATTTTCAAGTGTTTAATTTAAAAAGTAAGCCATTTTAGGAAAGTGTTTGATAACCACTTAAAATAGATTTAAGTACATTTTTAACCATTTTTATCAAAATAGTTTAAATAAAAATGAGTTTTTTGAAAAATATTTTTTTTAAATTCCATCCAAACTGGCCCTTTGTCTCACCAAAAATAATGATAAATTTCTTAGTTGGAGACATACCATATGTTTCGTTTAGCATATAAATTTGGTTACAAATCTATATTATATATAAAAGAAGTGAGGAAGGAATACCCTTAATTGGGTATTTTAATTTTTCTAAAAAAAGTTACGTATTTTAATAATTCTTATTTAGACCTTTGTTACAATTATTTGGGTTGGAGTGGTTTATCCTTTCGTATATAGGTGTGATTCAGACCATACATACATCGATGAATCTAGATAATATAAATATATATAGGTTAGGGAGCCAACAAATTAAATTAAAGGGTTGTTTGATTCGTTTGAATGGAATTGGAATGATTGGGAATCTAATTATTATGAAGTTGGTTGTATGGAATTTAAATTATTGAGTATTTGAGATTACTGTATTTAGAGTGTAGGATTGGGTTTACTGATTTTCTAATTATTGTGTTTAAATTAAGATATTTTAGTCTTCAATTTTTTGGATAAGAGATTTTAGTTGAAGTCTCGAGTTCATATTTTGAGAATTTAATGTAATTTTTTTTAATCTTAGAGACAAATTTGAGTTTATTTGAGAAGATAATTGTCTTATTTAGATTTTTTTTATATAAAAGATTTGAGAAGATTTTGAGATATTTGAAATTTAAAAAGGAAAAGAGAAGTTTGACTTGAGTCAAAGTTAAAATTAGATTAAATTAAGGGTCTGTTTAGATTGACTTAGAATTTTTTTTTTCAAAAATTCATTTTTATTTGAACACTTTTGATAAAAAATGTTTTAAATAAAAACACTCATGTGTTTGGCAACATTTTCTCAAAAGCGTTTTTATTATATAAGTTTGTTTAGTTTGTTATATACTAAAAGTATTTCTATTAATGTAAAATCACTATAAAGGGGGACTATAAGATACTATGAACTAATAATTTAAAATAATGATCGTCAGAATTGGTCGTATAACGTGACCATCGCGCAGAATCGATAGTGGTTGTTGCTGGAGGTGGTCACCAGTGGTAATGGTCGAAGGTGGCTGACAACGATAATGGCCACCAGAGTTTGCCGGTGTGATGGCCGCTGGAGTTGGTCAGCAGCGGTGGCTAAAGTTGGTCATCGAAGGGACATGTGGTGAGGGAAAGAGAAGACAAAGTGACGTTTGGAATGGAGGTCCATAATCTATGGGGGAATGACTGTTTGGGATGATGGAAATGTGTCAGTAATCCCAAACCCATTACGAGCCTCCAAACGTGGGCTTTAGTATCATTACAACCCAAACCATCCCATTTGAAGAAATTGAATTCCCTATGGAAGCGATTTATCGCGTTGTGATTTCAATTACTCAATTATGAATTAAAAAAAAACAAAGAAAATAGAAAAGAACATGATAAACAACATGCTTTTTGAGAAAGAAAAGAAAAAGGAAGAAGAACTTGCTTACCCTTGATGAATTTTCTTCACAAAATCTTTCTACAAAAGGATAAGGACACTACCACCAAAGAGCACCCACTATTCTCAAGGTTATCAAATCCATGGAGAGTGGTCTCCATTTGTCTATTTAAAGGGAGGAAAAGAAGAAGTTATCCTTTCATTTAGAGAGAAATTATGGAGAGAGTTAGTGTGGACGATTTATTAAAAAGGAAAACTCCACACCATATTCATAATAACTCCAAAATGGGAGTTAATATTTTCTTTAATTTAATTTAAATAAATTAATAATATAAATTAAATTAAATTAGATTATATATATATATATATATATATTAAAGGAAAATTTTCACAAATAGAAAAAATGTCAAACTATTTACAGAAAATAGCAAAAAAAAAAAAAAAAAAAATACTGGTAGACATTGATAGACTTCTATCAGTATCTATCAGTGATAGACTTCTATCATTTCTATCATTGATAGACCCTGATAGACTTCTATCAGCGTCTATCACAACTATCTAAAAATTTTGCTATTTTGTGTAAATAGTTTTCCTCATTTTCCTATTTTTAAAAACTCCCCTATATTAAATCCCATTTAATATATAATAATAATTACTTACTAATTAACCAATTTCTCTCACATAACCTATAGTTTAATATGAATTCACATTATTTTTAACCTATAGTTTTATATGAATCTCATTCATATAATATTTAATATTTGAATCTTATTCAAATATTTCTCTCATGTATATTATAAAGTTTAATTTTTACATTTCATATAAAAATCCACTTTATATTATAACGTATCAATATACATTATTTAATTGTATCTCATACAATTAATTCCCTTAACTTAATATGAACAATTCAAATTAAACCAAGACAACTGATTGTCATCTTAACCTATATGAGCTAGCAAGTGGATATAATGGACCTATCAGTTTGAAGCTCCAATGCTAAGAGATTAATTAATTAATTAAACTCTTTAATTAAATTAATCATCATTCATTAACTGGCGATCATTCTACTAAAGATCGACAGCTGCACTCTTCTGACTGTAGATATATTTCTATGTACACGGATATAATCAATCAACAGCGAGTCGACCCTTCACAAATTGCTCGTAACAATAGCTGGGTCAAATTACCGTTTTACCCCTGTGTTACTAACTCCTTAAGTACCACTGATCCTTCTAATGAACAATTTAGTCATAGTCCAACTATGAGCTAAACCCCTCTCTGGCCAGTGAGAGGGTGAGGCGCCTCATTGTTCAAGACCTGGCATCAGCTCTTAAGGGAGCAATTCATAAGACATGAATGCCTTCTTGTACATTTGAGTTCCTAGCTGCCTGCTCGGACAAATCCTCAAAGTGGTAGCCTTATTGAGTCGGCAAACCTGGCCACTCTCACCCATACAAATCAAAGGATTTCCCTCACAAGCAGGAGTTCACACCTGACTCAGGATTAAGGTCGAGTCACCTATGATCATCCTAGTGAAATGTAAGCCTCATTACGTAACGGTGTTAATACAGGAGACTAATCATTTCGCGGTCTGGTCTTATATATGTCTCACATATATAGGATATTCCCACTCACATGTCTCTACATGAACATTTAGGATCTAAACGTTTGTGACACTTTACAACACTTGTAACAATCACAAAGTGGGTCGTATCGATAGTGTTACCAGGATAAGGTACCCAGCCTTATCCATCTACTACAGACCATTTAGGTTATCACTTAAACACGATCCACTTGTATGTCTCTACATACGTGTTTAAGTTACTACTAATAACCTAGAATCTTAGTTTATTGGTTTTTTGGGTTAGTTCAACTAAATGTCAAATAAAATAACAATTATTTTATTAAATAAATAATTTGATTTATACAATACAAGTTTAAAAAATACAAGATCACGAGATTTAGGGCATCAACCCCAACAATCTCTCACTTGTCCTAAAGCTAGTGGGGTGTCTAATGTAAAATAAAATACAGTACACATAAAACAATAAACTAGGGAACAAAACCCAGTAAATCCTCCCACTTGCCCTAGACTAAATGCAGCATGTCTCGTAGACCTAGACTCTCTAGGTGACCCTTAAACACTTTAGTCGGGAGGGCCTTTGTAAACGGATCAGCAACATTGTGCTCCGAAGCGATCTTCGTGACGATCACGTCTCCTCGATGCACAATTTCCCAGATTAAATGATATTTGCGCTCTATGTGCTTTCCGTGTTTGTGGCTTCTAGGCTCCCTGGAATTTGCCACAACACCACTGTTATCGCAATATAGTGTGATGGGCAATGACATATCTGGAACAACTTCCAGATCAGTCAATAATTTCCTAAGCCATACAGCCTCCTTGACAGCTTCACAAGCCGCTACATACTCTGCCTCCATGGTAGAGTCAACAATACAACCTTGTTTTATGCTTTTCCACACAGCTCCTCCGTTAAGAGTAAATACTGATCCTGAAGTGGATTTCCTAGAATCCTTATCAGTCTGAAAATCCGAGTCAGTGTATCCAACAAGGATCAAATCCTTAGCACCGTACATGAGCATGTAGTCCCTCGTTCTCCGAAGATACTTGAGGATCATTTTAACGGCAGTCCAGTGATCTAATCCTGGATTAGATTGATATCTGCTGACTATCCCCACTGCATAACATATGTCACGTCTAGTACATAACATCGCATACATCAAGCTACCAACAGCTGATGCATAGGGGATCTGTCTCATTTCCTCAATTTCTTGAGGTGTCTTAGGACACTGTTCCTTAGATAGAGAAACTCCATGCCTGAAAGGCAGTAAACCTCTCTTGGAGTTTTGCATCGAATACTTGACAAGCATTTTGTCGATATAAGATGCTTGAGACAAAGCTACCGTTTTGTTCTTTCGATCTCGAAAGATCTGAATACCTAGAACAAACCGCGCCTCTCCCAAATCTTTCATTTGGAATTGGGCCGTCAGCCATTGTTTTATGTCAGACAACAAACCTACATCATTCCCAATGAGTAAGATATCATCTACGTATAACACTAAGAAAGCTACTGAACTGTTGATGATCCTCTTATAAACACAAGACTCATCAACATTCTGATCAAAGCCATAAGATTTGATCGCAGTGTCAAATCTGATATTCCAAGATCGAGAAGCTTGTTTTAGTCCATAAATGGACTAATTAAGCTTGCAAACTTTTTGCTCATGACCTTGGGTTATGAATCCCTCAGGTTGATGCATATAGATGGTTTCCTCAAGATTGCCATTTAAAAATGCAGTCTTAACATCCATTTGCCATATCTCATAGTCATAATATGCGGCAATTGACAGGAGTATCCTGATAGACTTTAACATGGCAACAGGTGAGAAAGTCTCCCCATAGTCAACTCCCTCAATCTAGGTATAACCCTTTGCCACAAGCCTAGTTTTAAAGGTTTGCACCTTACCATCAACACCCTTTTTCCTCTTGTAGATCCATTTACACTCCTTATAGATCCACCATCCATTGGTAGGACTCCCTACAAGATCCCAAACTGAATTGAAGTACATAGACTCCATTTCAAGATCCATAGCTTTGATCCATTCATCTTTGTCTACATCTTCCATTACTTTCTTATAAGACAATGGATCCTCAACATCGCCATATGATATAACGGTTAGGGTTTCAGTAAAACCCATATAGCGAACAGGTGGGTTCGCAACCCTCCCACTTCGCCGAGGTTCCCTCAACGGTTGAGGTTGACGTGACCTGTTGAATGAACTATCAACAACTCTTATTGATGTGTTTGGCTCTTCAACAACTCTTGTTGAAGGTTCAGTAGTTTCGTGGAAAGTTCGTTTAATACTATCTTACTGCGCGGTTTATGCTCGCTTATGTGGTTTTTTCTAAAAATGTAGTGTTTGTCGACACAAACACTTTATTATCTTTAGGATCATAGAAGTAACCACCTCTCGTTTCCTTAGGATAACCTACAAATAGGCATAATCTCGAACGTGGTTCCAACTTTTTAGAATTTGCGTCAAGCACATGTGCGGGGCAACTCCAAATTCTGAAATGACGTAAACTGCCTTTACGACCATTCCATAATTCTAAAGGTGTTTCAGAAACACTTTTGGATGGAACACAGTTCAAAATGTAAACTGCAGTTTGTACTGCATAACTCCAAAACGAATCAGGTAAAGGAGCGTAACTCATCATAGACCGAACCATGTCCAACAATGTTCGATTTCTCCTTTCTGATACACCATTTTGTTGAGGTGTACCAGGTGCTGAGAGTTGGAATGCAATTTCATGTTCTATCAAATAGTCTTGGAATTTCAAATCCATGTACTCTCCACCTCGATCGGATCGAAATGTTTTAACGGTTTTATCTAATGAATTCTCAACTTCAGCTTTACTCCTTGAACTTTTCAAGAGCTTCAGACTTATGTCGCATTAGGTATAAATGCTCATATCTAGAATAATCATCTATAAAAGAGATGAAATATTCAAATCCTCCTCTAGCTTTAACATTCATAGAACCACAAAGGTCTGAATGTATAAGTTCTGAGGGTTCTTTGGCTCTATGACCTTTTCCAGTAAAAGATCTTTTAGTCATTTTCCCTTCAAGACATGACTCACATACTGGTAAAGAATTTTCTTCTAACTCGCTTAGAAGTCCATTCTTAACTAGCCTCTCAATCCTATTGAGATTTATGTGTCCTAATCTTAGGTGCAAAAATATGCATTTTCATTATGAGAATATTTTTGTCTTTTATTTTGAGTTACCACAGTTTTAAACATTTCAGTATTAAGGAGAGACTTAGATACTAATGGCCTTAGCACATAAAGATTGTCTTCTAATTTTGCAGAACAAATTTGAACACCATTCTTGTAAATAAACGCTTTATTTACATTAAAAACAATTGAATAGTTTTGTTCTAACAAACACTTTACAGAAATCAAGTTCCTTTTCAAATCAGGAACAACATAAACATTATGTAGAAGTAAAAATGATTTTTGTAAACAAAGACGGAGTCCTCCCACTGCCACAGCTAAGACAACGTGCCCAGTTCCATCCCACATCGTCATCCCACCAGTCTTTAGTTGCTGCCAGGAACTAATTCCCTGAAATGAAAAACAAACATGATTAGTGGCGCCTGAATCAATTATCCAAGTTGAATTGTCATTCTCCACTAAACAAGTTTCAAGAACTAGTAAATCATATTTACCTTGTTTGGCCTTCTTCTTTTCTGCCAAATACTTGGGACAGTTTCTCTTCCAGTGTCCCTCCTGGTTGCAATGGAAACAGATCCCCTTTACAGCCTTGACCTTCTTGCCCTTCTAGGCAGTAGTAGGATTAGCTTTCCCTTGACCTCCTTTCTTCTTCTTCCACTTTTTGGTGCTGGAGGAAGAAGGTGCAGACTTAGTTCCTGAGGTCGAACCTTTGTGGAACTTCTTGGAGGAGGAAGCAACATTTGCTTCCCCTTTATGTTCCTTGACTTTCATCAAGGATTGATAAGTTTGCAGCTCATTGAGCAAGGTGGTCAAGTTGTAGTTAATCCTGTTTATAACAGCATTACTACGGTAACAACATTACTACGGAACTGAAGGAAACTTCCAGGTAAAGTTTCCAAGATGAAGCTAACTTGACTGGCTTCATCAATGACAAACCCGTTCATCTCTGCCACGTTGAAGTGGATCATCATGTTCAGAACATGTTCACGAACAGATGCTTCTTCTTGCATACGTGCATTGAAGATGAATTTGAGAGCGTCATACTTGAGCTGTGTGGACGGTTGTCCAAATATTTCCCTTAAGGAATCCATGATATCACGAGCAGTGAGCATGGGCTCATGCTTCTTGGCCAAGACCTCAGATAAGCTTACCAAGATATATGCTCAGGCCATTTCGTTCGCCTTGACCCATCGCTCATATGCCTCCCGAACATTTCGAGTTGCATTGGCTGTAAGGGCTTGAGGACTCTCCTCAGGTCATCGATGATTAACACAGTATTGATAGTATTTTTCCAACTAGTGTAATTTTCACCAGTTAATTTATCAGCAGAAAGAATATTAAGCGTAGCGCTAGTCATTTTTCTGAAAAGATATAAATTATTTATATTAGTTTTTCTGCAAAAATCATTTTTAAACCAATCAAATTTAACAACAAAAAAAAATTATGTACCCTTTGTGACATCTAATTTTGCATTGATGCTTTAGTAATTTAGAATAAAAACCACCGTAGGGTAGTCAATTATCCGTCCACTGAATTGAGACATTCTTAACCAAGTGTTATACCAGAATAACTCTTATTCCTATAACAATTAGTCACCATTGTTTGGTCAAGAAATTATTAACAACTTTAATAGTTTCTTGTAAGTGTAACCTTTCATTTTAGATCCTAAAGTTCCGCCCCAATGAGTCAACCATAGGGAAAACTCGATTGGGGCAAAAACTAAAGCAATCCTATCCATTACTGGAGTTTTGAGTTAGATTTCATGCAAAAACCTTCCGTAGGGGGACATAAGCAAAGATGCCTCGAGGCCGAGCATGAAACCTAACTCCAAATTAATGAAAGAGACCGTGGGAAGTGTTGTCACACGACCCACTCCCACTTACTATAAACACTCCCTCCATTCACCTTGGTATTGATCTATGCAAACAGCATCCGTAGGGGGACACAAACAAAGATGCCTCGAGGCTGAGCATAGATCTCACAGTGCGAACTTATAAGGAGAAACGTAAAAGGAAATTGACATATCATATATATCATTTTCCTCCCACTGAGTGTTCTAAACCTAGGGTTTATCACTTAGGAAAAATTTGGCTAAACAATTTTTACTAAGTCCATTGTTAAATTGGCCCAATATAACTCTTATATTGGATAGTTTAACAATATATGATTCAATTCATTAAACTCTTTAATTAGATTGAATCATTTATTGCATGCTTATAAAATATTTATCCAATTCACCTTCCAGGTAGATTCCCAGGTAGGGGTGTCCTGTTTCCGTCAGCTTAAAAACCCCATTCCTAGACAGAACCTTTCTTAGACAAAGGTCCCTTATGGATAATTATTTCATAAATTTAATCTTTTAATTAATCCATTTAATCCTATTAAAAGAATATTAAAAGATTAACCTATTTTTAATCACATTAGAAAATATTATCCACATAAGTCTATCTGAATCAATTTTAAACTATTTAAAAAACGAATTGACCTATGTTTGCATGCAATTCTTTATTATAGATTTTAATTCTAATTCATTAGAAATTATAAGAATTATAAAGCTAATGAATAATTAAAACCTATCACATGCATCTAATGACATTCAAACAAAGACAACAATTATATTTCTAAGTAATGTCATGCTCAATGCATTTTCATTTTCAATAACATGCAAAATATAACATTTATATAAAAGCAATAATGATAAATAGCATATTATAAAATCATGCAACCATATATTATAACTCTTATAAATATAATACATGAACATGCTTTTCATTAAGAGAATATAACAATTATATTAAGTTAATGAAATTAAATAAAACATGTATTTAAATATCACTCTTATATTATAATACATGACCATACTTAATATTCGTACAACAATATAATATAACTCTTATATTAAAGATGATGCATGAAAAAAGTTTATCATAAGGTGGGATTTTGATCTATATGGCATACAATATGCAACATATATAAAAAAAAAATCATACATCAAATGCACAATTAAATTAAATAGCAAAAATAGACCGAATTTTGGCACCCTATAACATAATTAAATTAATATAATCAATATATATTAATTTAATTAAGAAAATAAATTAAATTACAAATAATTAAAAAAAACAGAAACAAAAAAAAACTGCAATAAATTGCCCTCATTAAGATTCGAACACACATCTGGTGGAATTTTAGGTGCACATGTAACTGCTGGAGCCTCAACGCTCTTAGTTATTATAGCATCACTATAATCTTTAATGTTGCAGCGTAACTATGCCTTTTTTGTGTCATTTTTTGCTCTATTTACGATTAATCTCCTCAGCAACTCTTGCTCCTCGATCAACACATACTTGCAGACTCGATTACAAAAATAAAATGCCCAAAACAATGGGCCCTTACATCGATCTCATCAATACAAAATTGTAATCTAAATGCCAAAATTCGAAATTGCCTATTTTGCAAACCCATACATCAAATGCATATAACGCTACCCACCTTTCCTTTGTTTTCAATTCAAATTGAAAATTAAGATCACGATTTGACTCTGATACCAATTGAAGGAATTGAATTCCCAACGGAAGCGATTTATCGCGTTGTGATTTCAATTACTCAATTATGAATTTAAAAAAAACAAAGAAAATAGAAAAGAACATGATAAACAACATGCTTTTTGAGAAAGAAAAGAAAAAGGAAGGAGAACTTGCTTACCCTTGACGAATCTTCTTCACAAAATCTTTCTACAAAAGGATAAGGACACTACCACCAAAGAGCACTCACTATTCTAAAGGTTATCAAATTCATGGAGAGTGGTCTCCATTTGCCTATTTAAAGGGAGGAAGAAGAAGAAGTTATCCTTTCATTTAGAGAGAAATTATGGAGAGAGTTAGTGTGGAGGATTTATGAAAAAGAAAACTCCACACCATATTCATAATAACTCCAAAATGGGAGTTAATATTTTCTTTAATTTAATTTAAATAAATTAATAGTATAAATTAAATTAAATTATATATAAATATATATTAAATCTCATTTAATATATAATAATAATTAGTTACTAATCAACCAATTTCTCTCACATAACCTATAGTTTAATATGGATCATATTCACATTATTTTTAACCTATAGTTTTATATGAATCTCATTCATATAATATTTAATATTTGAATCTTATTCAAATATTTCTCTTATGTATATTATAAAGTTTAATTTTTACATTTCATATAAAAATTCACTTTATATTATAACGTATCAATATACATTATTTAATTGTATCTCATACAATTAATTCCCTTAACTTAATTTGAACAATTCAAATTAAACCAAGACAACTGACTGTCATCTTAACCTATATGAGCTAGCAAATGGATCTAATGGCTCCAATGCTACTAAACTCTTTAATTAAATTACTCATCATTCATTAACTGTCGGTCATTCCATTAAAGATCGACAGGTACACTCTTCTTACTGTAGATATATTTTTATGTCCACGGATATAATCAATCAACAGAGAGTTGACCCTTCACAAATTGCTCGTAACAACAGCTGGGTCAAATTACCGTTTTACCCCTGTGTTACCTCTAACTCCTTAAGTACCACTGATCCCTCTAATGAACAATTTAGTCATAGTCCAACTATGAGCTAAACCCCTCTCTGGCCAGTGAGAGGGTGAGGCGCCTCATTGTTCAAGACCTGGCATCAGCTCTTAAGGGAGCAATTCATAAGACATGAATGCCTTCTTGTACAGTTGAGTTCCCAGCTGCCTGCTCGGACAAATCCTCAAAGTGGTAGCCTTATTGAGTCGGCAAACCTGGCCACTCTCACCCATACAAATCAAAGGATTGCCCTCACAAGCAGGAGTTCACAACTGATTCAGGATTATGGTCGAGTCACCTATGATCATCCTAGTGAAATGTAAGTCTCATTAAGTAACCGTGTTAATACGGGAGACTATCATTCGCAGTCCGGTCTTATATATGTCTCACATATATAGGATACCCCCACACTCACATGTCTCCACAGAACATTTAGGATCTAAACGTTTGCCACTTTACAACACTTGTAACAATCACAAAGTGGACCGTATCCGTAGTGTTACCAGGATAAGGTATCCAACCTTATCCATCCACTACAGGCCGTTTAGGTTATCACTTAAACACGATGTACTTGTATGTCTCTACATACGTGTTAAGTTACTACTAATAACCTAGATCTTAGTTTATTGGTTTTTTGGGTTAGTGCAACTAAATGTCAAATAAAATAACAATTATTTTATTAAATAAATAATTTGATTTATACAATACAAGTTTACAAAATACAAGATCACGAGATTTAGGGCATCAACCCCAACCCCATTCCCATCCCATTATGGGCACCTAAATAGTCCCTAATTTATTAGCTAATAGTTGACAGTAGGTACACCAAGATATGTCAACTATAAATAACCATTGTTAGGAAAATACGATGTATGTTAGAATTGAATAAAATTAGCACATTGAGTACACCTTAATTAGATACAACCAACTATAGTACAAATGTACATACAATGTATATAAAAAATTCTAAACTCAAAAGTAAGCCAAAGAAGTAATTAAGGTTATAAATTGAAATAGCCACATGCTTATAAAATCACAAGATCTTGTGGAAAGGTCAATAGGTAGTCGATTGCCCCAAAAAAACATTCGCTTTGCACGGGTGCAAACAATCTATAATAATTGTCTTAGCAAGATACAATAGTTAATTCAATAGAACAACAACCTCAAACTAATTGGATATGGTAGAACTCTTTGATACTTGCTCTTAACTCAAATCTAGATAAAAAAGAAAGAAATAAAGGTCAACAAATGAAGAAACAAGTTGCTACTTATAAGCTAGCAACGTAGCCACTCTCTGCGAAATAAGATAAAATAAAATAAAAACAAAATTTAATAGTTACTTAACAAATACAAATATAACTTTTCAAATGGAAGAAACATAAAATTTAACTTTCATTTGTTAAATTTGTAAATGAAACATCACCCATTTTTCTATTTTGATCCAAATTGAATGTGTTAACAATAAAATTAGTTTACATATTTTAATTCCCTTTTTATGTTTCAATCAAATTTGAAGTTTTTTACTTTGTTTCATAACATTATCATAATATTCAACAATTCCCTACATGAAAGAAAGTTGTTACTTGTTAGCACCCGAAATGTGCTATCTTAGTGCCTTTCTTCTCGCTCGTTTAGTATGATTAATAAACTTAAATATCTATATTTGTATTTTGGAGTGTTAATGACAGTTTGGAGTTTGGAGCTATTAGGAGCATAATCGAGCATTCAGGGTCTCATGGGATGAAAAATTACCAAAATGCCTCATAGGGCCTTGGCGCCACACGACGCAAAGGGCATAAGCGAGCACCAGGCACGACACTGTAGTGCCGTCAGGATTCCAAATGTCTGTGCACGTTCGAGCACCGTAGTGTTGCGACAACTTAGCCCATTTAGGTTTTGCACCATTAGTATAGCTTAAAATGTCAATAAATATTTATATTTCACTTGACGTGCAATAACGTCAAGAAAAACATTTTTGTTGAAACAAAAATACGTAAGTTCCGCTAAAACTCAAAGTTATGGTAGTCACTTAAATTATTTGCTTTATTAGGAAACGTTAATTTAACGTGCTACATAATATATTTCGATCACGTAAAATCTACCATTATAGTTTAGTTATATATGCTTTTATATGTTTAGGGGTGGGTTAAGTTTATTATGTTGACAATTTTAGGTGTGAAATGACTTTCCTATAGTTACAGTAGTCACTTAAAGAATTTGCTTTCTTAGGAAACGTTAATTATACGTGCTATGTAATATATTTTGATCATGTAAAATCTACCATTGGAGTTTAATTATATATACTTTTATATGTTTAGGGGTGGGTTAATTGCGTTATATTAGTAACGTTAGGAGTGGAATGACTATCAGTCAGTTATGGTAGTCACTTATATGATTTGTTTTCTTAGGAACCTTTAATTGTACGTGCTATGTAATATATTTCAATATCATAAAATTGACAATTCGAGTTCGATTAGATATATTTTTATATATTGAGGGGTCGATTAATTGTATTATGTTGATAATTTTAGGAGTGGAATGATTATCCTCATTTAAGTTAAGGGAGGGCGACCGCCTCCCTATTTTGTTTAACTTCTTTATATTTGCTTATTATCTCATTAGTATAACGTGGTTTGTCTCATTGACTTCATTTGATTAGGTTATAACATAATGAATAAATCGTGGATGATAAAAGATAGATTATCTAAGGAATATGAGAAGGTGTTGATAGTTTTATTGAGTTTGCACAAAAATATTTTAGTGGTAAAACTTCTATACGATGTTCATGTGTTATAAGATGTTTAGCAGTAATGAAGTCAAAAATCACTTGTTAATATATGATATTGACCAAAGATATGACAATGGGATTTGCCATGGAGAAAACCTTGCTAGGTTTTCTGGATCCCCATCAAATTTAGAGCCAAACTAACTACAAACCTAACAAACAAATTTTGGACGATAATTCTAATGAAAATATTATTGAGATGGTTGAAGAGCAAACAACATGTTGATGATCTAAAAAAATTTAAGAAGTTACTTACAGATGCTGAGAAACCTTTATATCATGGCTGTGAAAAATTGACTAAGTTGGGTACATTTGTCAAATTTATCACTAAAAGCAAAATTCGAGTGGAGCATGTTGGGTTTTATGTCCTAAAACTCATAGTTTGTAAACACTAATGTGCATTCTATTATCAATAAAGTTATTATCGAGGTTATTCAGTAAACCTTTTATTGAATATGTGAATTGTTGTTTATATAACTCTAAATCCAATAAACTAAGAACTCATAGCTATAACATTTATACTTGAACTATATGTGAAGACATAAAAGTGGATCAAGTTCGAGTAAATAGCCAAAACGGTCTATAGTATAAGGATTAGGTTGGGTACCTTATCCTGGGACAGTGTTGAGTGCGGCCCATTTTATATTTGATATGAACGATGTGATCCTGAATCGTTCATGTGGAGACATGTAAGTGAAGGCATTATATGTAATGATTTTGCATAAGACCGGACCACGAAATAGTCACTATTACTTTATAACGCCGTTTACTATTAACACTGACTATTTCAACTAGATGACCTAGGTAACTCGATCTCAATCCTAAGTTAACTATGAACTTCTGTTTATTTGGGATTATCCTTAGATCTGCATGGGTGCGAGTGGCTCGGGTTCACCGACTCAATAAGCCTCCCATTTCAGGGGTAAAACCGAGTAGATAGCTGGAGACATAGTTTGGCGAGAGGAAATTCACTCCTACCCGAGTTAAGGTTAGTAAATGGTGTTGGGTTTTATGCCCTAAAACTCGTAGATAGTAAATGTTGTATTTTGACCATCATTAATAAATGGTTATTCATTATTATTCAATAAATGTTATTGATTATATTATCTTGTTTTAATAACCCTAAAATCCAGTAACTAACATCCTAGGCTATTTTATGAGTCTTGAACAATATGTAGAGATATATAGAGATCAATATTCAAGTTACAGCCTAAAAGGTCTATAGTATAAGGATAGGGTTGGGTACCTTATCCTGGTAACAATAGGGATACGACCCACTTTGTATTTGATACAAATGCAATGATCCAACGCGTTCGTGTAGGAGACATGCGAGTGGGGGTATCCTATGCAATGAGTTTGCATAAGATTGGACCACGAAATAGTAACCACTAGATGTAACTCCGTTGACTAGTTAGGTTCCTATTTCAATAGGTTGACCTAGGCAACTTAGTCGTAATCTTGAGTATATTATGAACTCCTGTTCACGAGGGATTGTCCTTTGATTTGTATGGGTGAGAGTGGCCCGTTTGTCGACTCGATATGCCTACCATTTTGGGGACAAGACTGAGTGAGGAGCTGAGAACATAATTATACAAGATGGATTTCACTCATACCCGACTTTAGGGTAAGTAGATAAGTGTTCTCTTAAGTGGTGTCTCCGGGACTTGAACAAAGGGCCCTACCCTCTCACTGCCCGAGAGGGGTTTCTGTTTGGTGGTTGGACCATAAACAGGTTGTTCATTAGAGGAGCACTGGTACTTAAGGATTTAGAAGTAGCCCAGAGGTATACGGTAATTTGATCCAGTTGGTGTTACGAACACTTGTGAAGGACTAACTTGCTGTTATTGGTCTATCTCTGTGGACACAGAAATATATCTACAGCGAGAAGAGTGCAACTGTGGGTCTTTAGTGGAGTGTACCCACAGTTACGAATATTGATTATGTGGTTAATGAGTTTAGCCCGTTAATCTCATATCGTTGGAGCTTCTGATCTGTAGGTCTATTAGGTCCCCTTCCTATCTCGTGAATAGTAGTAATTTATTCTTGGTTGAAGTTTGAAAAGTTCAAATTTACTAAGGGAAAAGTATAATGTATAATGATACATTATAATATAAATTTATTTTAAAATTAAACTTTATAGTATAAATATAATTTTGGATTTGATTCAAAGTAATTTGTAAGAGAATTAATATTTGAAATTGTTCAATATTATTTTAATATGAATTAGATTTTTATTAAACTATATATTAATGCGCATTAGATGTACATAAAACTATAGGTTATGAGAGAAATGTATTTGAATTTGATTCAAATGAGGTAAAATTAAATATTTGATATTTATTTGGTAATTAATTAATTGTAGAATTAATTAATTATTTAATTTAATCTAATTTAATTAAATTTGATTTAATTAATTAATTGAATTAAACTATAGGTTTGTGAGAGATGTTCATTTAAATATGATTAAATGAATTGGTTATTAAATTTGGATTTAATTAATTATTAATTTAATTAATATTAAATTAGTTGTAAATCCCACGTAGGGGAGTTACTTAATATGTGGGATAACACCCACGTTTCCCATTTTCTCTCGCTTCCTTATATAGCATCTAAGAGAAAAAAAATTGAATCGTTCATTCTCTCTAAAAAAAATTCTCTCAGAACTTCTCTGCGGTTTTTCCCCTTTGCCAAAAAGTTTCTCACAAACCTTTCCTCAAGATTCAGAGAAAAGGAAGGTCTCCAAGTGGTGGTGACACAACACGTAAGTTTTTTTTCTCTGATAATTTGTTTTTTTTTTTTTGTATTCAATATGCTTAACCTAGATTATTTTAGATTTATTTTACCAATGTAGAAGTATTTCAAAATTTTAAAATTAATTTTGAGATAGGGTTCTGATATGTTTCCGCTGCGCTTGGGTTTTAATCCCAGCAATTGGTATAAGAGTCATCTTAAAATTTAATTTAGGTTTGAAATTTGCATTGGTTGGTGGGTTTACTGCATTGTGAATGTGGTTTTTGCATTGAATGTTTTCCGTAAAATTTGGCCATAGATTACATTTTTTTATTGGATCAATTGTAAAGGCCCCTGCGTTTTTGGGCATTTTACTATAAATCGAGTCTTTGTAAGTCCTTGGTTAGATCGAGTTCGTTCTACTGAGAAAAACGACACCAAATTTGCCCAAATCGGATTCTCGAAGGCCAAGATTTTGTTGTTTTTCGCTACTGTATGAAGGAGACGACAAAAAAAACCGCTGCTGCTAGGGCTGATGTCAGCATGACATCATGCTGACATCAGCGCCAAATGGGCTGGTTTTATCCCTTTTTGGTCCGGTTCGTGCCCATTTCAGTTATTTTGGTCCGGTTTTGCTGTTTTTTTGGCTTGGTTTGCGATTTTGGGACCCAGTTCGAAGCGGTTCGAGGGTTTTTGGTCCGGTTTTGGAGCGGCAAAGACTATTTTTTAGGATAAATTTAGTTAAATTATTGTAATTTAATGCTTTATTTTATCCTGACCAATTTTATGGGTTCAATTTTAAAGGTCTGTACCTTACCAGCTACGTCCCTCTTTCTCTTATAGATCCATTTACACCCTATGAGTTTAACCCCTTCAGGTGGATCTACAAGTTCCCATACTGAATTGAAATACATAGACTCCATTTCAAGGTCCATGGCTTTGACCTATTCGTCCTTATCAACATCATTCATTGCCTGTTTAAAAGACAATGGATCCTCAACACCGTCGTCAGGTACGACAACTTGAGTTTCTGTTAAACCCAAGTAATGAGAAGGTCGTGATACAACCCTCCCACTGCGTCGAGGCATTCTCAACTCTTGAGAAGGATGAGACAGACCTGAAGTGTTAGGTCCTTCATCAACTCTTGTTGAAGAACCAGCTTCATCAACAACTCTTGTTGACTCTTCAGTAGCTTCATTTAATACTAATTTGCTCCGTGGTTTATGATCTCTCATGTTGTCTTCTTCCAAGAATGTAGCGTTTGTCGATACAAAAACTTTGTTATCTTGTGGATCAAAGAAGAGACCACCTCTCGTTTCCTTAGGCTAACCAACAAATTGGCATAATCTTGAACGAGGTTCCAATTTCTTAGGATTTGTCACTAGCACATGTGTAGGACAACCCCAAATTCTGAAGTAGCGCAAACTAGGTTTACGCCCCCTCCATAACTCGAAAGGTGTTTCAGAAACACTCTTCAAGGGAACGTTGTTTAAGATATGAATTGCAGTCTCTACTGCATACCCTCAAAACGAGCTAGGCAATTGAGCATAGCTCATCAGAGAACGAACCATGTCTAACAAGGTTCTATTTCTCCTTTCTGATACACCATTCTGTTGAGGTGTACCAGGTGCTGAGAGTTGGCATTAGATTCCATGTTCTGTCATATAGTCTTGGAATCTTAAATCTATATACTCTCCACCCCGATCAGATCGAAGTGTTTTAATTGTTTTACCTAACAGGTTTTCAACCTCAGCCTTATACTCCTTAAACTTTTCAAGAGTTTCAGACTTATGTGTCATTAAGTATAAGTAACCATATCTCGAATAATCATCTATAAAAGAGATGAAATATTCGTACCCTCCTCGAGCTTTTACATTCATTGGACCACAAAGATCCGAATATATCAAATCTAAAGGTTCTTTGGCTCTATAACCTTTTCCACTAAAAGGTCTTTTAGAATTTTTTCTTCGAGACAAGATTCATAAGAAGGTAATGAATCATCTTCTAACTCATTTAGAAGTCCATTCTTTACCAATCTCCCAATTTTATCGAGATTTATGTGACCTAATCTCAAATGCCAAAGATAAGTATTGTTACTTGGAGAAATTCTTTGCCTTTTAGATTGAGTATTAGCAGTTTCAAACATCTCATGATTTAAAAGTGTTTTTGTTTCAGTTGGTCTTAATACATATAAGTTGTTTTCTAATTTAGCAGAACAAATATGTACACCATTTTTTGAAATGAACTCTTCATTTGTTAAAAAAGTAATACAATAGGATTGTTCAATTAAACAGAAATAGATACAAGATTTCTCTTAATTTTTGAACTATGTACAATTTTCCAAAAAATAAATATCTATTTCTAAAAAACAACTTTGCAGCTCCCACTGCACGAGCTGAAATGACGTCTTCCGTTCTAACCTTGAGCGTCATCTCACCCTCCTTGAGCTGCTGGAAGGAACTAGTTTCCTGAAATGAAGAACAAACGTGGTTAGTGGCTCCTAAAAAAGTATCCAGGCATTATAGTCATTTCCACTAAACAAGTTTCTAAGACAAGTAAATCATATTTACCTTCCTTCCTTCTTCTTTCGGCGAGGTACTTGGGGCAATTGCGCTTCTAGTGACATCCACATTCAGTGGAAGCATTGCCCTTGTCAGCCTTCTTGGCCTTGCCCTTGCCTTTGCCAGCAGCAGGAGCCTTCCCCTTCCCTCCTTTCTTCTGGATCTTTTTGGGACCAGAAGATGAAGGAACAGACTTAGTTCCAGAGGTTGAACCCTTGTGGAACTTATTGGAATGGGCAACATTTGCCTCTCATTTTTTCGGTCTCTTATTTTTCATAAGAGACTGAAAAGTCTGTAGCTCAATTAGGAGGGTAGTTATGGTGTATTGTATTTTATTCATTACCGCATTGCTGCAGAATTGAAGGAAACTCGTCGGAAGAGATTCCAAAATAAAGGACACCTGACTTTGCTCGTCTATGACTGCGCCGTTCACTTAAGCAACGTTGAAGTGAACTATGAGGTCGAGAACATGTTCTCTCACTGATTAGCTTTCCTTCGTATGCGCGTTATAAACGTACTTGAGGGCCTCGTGCCAGATCTGTGTGGACGGTTGCCCAAACATATCCTGCAACGACTCCATGATCTCACGAGCAGTGAGCATTGCCTCATGTTTCTTGGTGAGTACGTCAGACAAACTCGCCAAGATATAGACTCAGGCCTTTTCATTGGCCTTCGTCCAGCGGTCATGTGCATCCCTCACAGCTTGGGATACACCACGAGCGGGGAGTTGAGGACATTCCTCAATTAAGACAAACCGTAGATCTTCTATAACCAGAATCGCATTCAGGTTAGATTTCTACGTTGCATAATTTTCACCAGTTAATTGGTCGCTTTTTAGTAGTGCAATCATAGAGGAAGTCATGCTGAAAAATTAACAAACAATTGACCGTATTAATTATCTTTGTTTTAACCCATTACACAACATCCAATAAAAATTTAGCAAAACATTCAATCAAAGAACCAAAAAAAAAATGATTAAGTATTTGCAATGATACTTCAGGGGTTTAGTGCAACAGTCACTGAAGGGTAATCAGCTACTCATCCCTTGAATTGAGACGATCTCAGCTATTTACTAATTCTAGAATAACTCTTAGCTACCATTAGTTTGGTCGAGAATTCATTAACTAGCTTAATGCATCCCATAAGTGTAACCCTTTCATTTTCGGATCCCAAAGGTACGCTTCAACAGGCTACCGTTAGGAAAGACAACTGTTGAAGATTAACCTAAGAAACCCTATCCATAACTGGAGTTTGCGGTGTTTCGAATCCTATGATCAGACCCTCTGAAGGGGTGGTCGCTCCAAGACGACACGCAGGCAGATCATAAGAATCTCACGTTGCAACCTAATGAAGGAGACTGTAGGAAACGTTGACACGTATCCTTCTCCCACTTACTATAAACATTTTTCCTATTCACCTTGGTATTGACCCATGCAAACACTTTCCGAAGGGAGGCTGCGCCCAAGGCGACACAAAGCCAAGCATGGATCTCATGGTGTGAAGTCTTAGGGACGTGAGAGATAAAAATTATCATATATAGCATTTTTCTCCCACTAAAATGTTCTACTTAAAAGTCTTTAATCTATCTAAGTCTATGTCTATTATAACTCTTATAAAAAGTCTTTAAACTATAGTTCTAGGTGAATTAAACAATTTAATTAACATAGTGACATTGCGTGCTAATAGGACTTAGGTTAATTCAACTCAAGTTCTGATTCAGTTCCCAGTTAGGAGGTGTTTCGTAAAACCGTCAACTTAAAAACCCCCAATCTAGACAGAACCAGTAGAGTTCCCTTATAACCAAAATCCTATTTTTCCTATTTATTCCAATTTAAAACTATTTTAAAAGAAAATAAGACTTAATTCTAATCTGATTAGAATTAATGTGATCTTAAGTTTTAAAACAAATTTCCTAAGATCCTATATTTGCATGCAACTATTTATTACAGCTTGACGGTTTCTATTAATTAATTTTATAACTTATTTACAAAATTAATTAATTAGCCCTATAATCATGCATACTACGGTTTAATTAATTAACAATCAAATTCTAATTAATTAAAAAAATATATTATATGCAAATCATTAAATATAATATAATAATTATATTAATTTATGGATGTTTCATGCTCAATGCAATTTTATTTTCATAAATTAAAATTATAACAATTATAACAATTATATTAATTTATGGAAGGGGACCTAATGGACCTACAGATCAGAAGCTACAACGATATGAGATTAACTGGCTAAACTCATTAACCACATTAATCAATATTCGTTAACTGTGGGTACACTCCACTAAAGAATCACAGTTGCACTCTTCTCACTGTAGATATATTTCTGTGTCCACGAATATAGACCAATAACAGCAAGTTAGTCCTTCACAAGTGTTCGTAACACCAGCTGGATCAAATTACCGTTATACCCCTGGGTTACTTCTAAATCCTTAAGTACCAGTGCTCCTCTAATGAACAACTTGTTTATGGTCCAACCATCAAACAGAAACCCCTCTCGGGCCAGTGAGAGGGTAGGGCCCTTTGTTCAAGTCCCGGAGACACCACTTAAGGGAACACTTATCTACTTACCCTAAAGTCGAGAATGAGTGAAATCCATCTTGTATAATTATGTTCCCAGCTCCCCACTCAGTCTTGTCCCCAAAATGATAGGCATATCGAGTCGACAAAAAGGCCACTTTCACCCATACAAATGAAAGGACAATCTCTCGTGAACAGGAGTTCATAATATACTCAAGATTAAGACTAAGTTGCCTAGGTCAACCTATTGAAATGGGAACCTAACCAGTCAATGGAGTTACATCTAGTGGTTACTATTTCGTGGTCCAGTCTTATGCAAACTCATTGCATAGGATACCCCCACTCGCATGTCTCCTACACGAACGTGTTTGATCATTGCGTTTGTATCAAATACAAAGTGGGTCGTAATCCATAGTGTTAGCAGGATAAGGTACCCAACCCTATCCTTATATTATAGACCCTTTAGGCTGTAACTTGAACATTGATCTCTATATGTCTCTACATATTGTTCAAGACTCATGAAACAGCATAGGATGTTAGTTTATTGGATTTTAGGGTTATTAAAACTTGGATTTTAGGGTTATTAAAACAAGATAAAATAATCAATAACATTTATTGAATAATAATGAATAACCATTTATTAATGACGGTCAAAATACATTTACTATCTACGAGTTTTAGGGCATAAACCTGACAAATGGTTGTTCCTTTAAGTACTGACTTCGAGTCTTGAACAATGGGCCCCACCCTTTCATTGGCTTGAGAGGGACTTGGTTTAATGATAAGATCACAAACCAATTGTTCGTTAGAGGATCAGTGGGACTTAAGGAACAAAATGTATTCACAGAGGTAAAATGGTAATTTTGATCTAGTTGTGATTACGGACAACCTGTGAAGGATCAAGTGGACAAAAATATATCTACAGTGAGGATAGTGCAGCTACGGGCTTTAGTGAAGTGTCCCATTAGTTAACGAATGTTGGTTAACTAGCTTAAAAAGTTTGACCGGTTAATCTCAGATCGTTGGAGCTCATGATTTGTAGGTTCATTAGGTCCCTCTACTAGCTCATAAATGGACAAAACTTTTGATAGTTTGATGAATGAGTTTGAACCATTCAAACTCGGCTTAGAGAATAAACTTTGGGTATATGCGATATGTCTAACGTATTAACGTTTAATTACGAATTAAACAGACAAAGAGAGTTGAAAATAATATTTAAATTTGATTTAAATATTAATTATATGAATAGGGATTAATATATTTTTTAGGAAAAATCAGGATTAGGAAGAAAATAATATTATTTTATTATTTGATATTAAAATAATATTATAATTAATTTTATATTTAATTAACTGTTTAAATTTAAAATTAAATTAAAAATTATTTTAAAAATTAGTTTTAAATTGAATTTAAAATTCAATTTTAAATGGAATTTCAATCTTGGATTTTCCCACTAACTAAACTAGTAGCTTAGTTGTAAATCCTTCAATTAGCCACACAAATTGGATTAATTTGTTGTCAATTTGATATGCAATTGGATTACATGTTAATCCTTGATAAATAAGGATGATTTAGGCTGAGTCTTGGGTTGAGATTTTTAAAAATTAAAGGTTAATTTTGCCAAAATCTCTCAAGAACTCCCTCTCCTCTCTAACTTTAATACCCTATCAAATTCACCCCAATATTGGATCCCACTATCCAATCGAAGGCCAGAGAATAGTAGAGAAAACTCTTGTGATGGTCTACAAGTAATTGGTGTTCATTTTCATCAAGAAACAAGGGAGAATTTAGAGCTTCAAAAGTAAGTGTTCATGAAACTCAAGTTTTTGCCTTTTGATTGCATGTTTTATCTTCAACATTGAGCATCTTAGACTGAAATTCCATCAAATTAATTTTCGCTGCATGCTCATATGTCCTTCAATTGGTATCAGAGCACATGGTATTTGAGAGGGAGTGAGAACTATGGTCAATACTTATGTAATAATAGTTATTTAACATATGTACATTTATTATATAAACATTATGATATCTTGTGTGTTTGTTTTTATAGGGCCATAAGATTGTTTTATGCTTGAACAAATATTAGAGCTTGACCTTTTATTTGGGTCCCTGTTAAGGTATGCATTTCAATTTTGATTTAGTGATAATGTACTTTGATTAAAATATTTTTTTCTTATAACATGGTGATAATAGCCCAAAGGGTGTCGCAAACTGATCGCCCAAAAGTGTACATGTGATAAACATATAGATAAAGGTGGTCTAAGTGCAAGCATACACTATCAGTGAAGTAATAATCTTGGAGTATTCCAAGAGCCGAATTCCACGAGACTAACTATCTAATTAGGTTTGTTTTAAACAATGTAATCAAAGATGCCAAATGTAATCAAAGTGAAGTAAAGTGAGTTGAATTGAGTGATGTTTCAAAGAATAAAAGCAATCAATGTTACAAGTAGGGATGCAACTATGTTGTAACCAAAAATTACTATGTCTTGAATGATGCAACCACATCATACCAGCACATTAACTTACTCACGGACAGAATCTACTCCTATTCAACCTTGTCTCATGTTCCTTTAGTGTGAATTCTTTATCCTATGGTGCCCCTTATTTTTAAGGTTGCTTGGTGATCCTATTTATAAGCTATAACCCTATATCCCTTTGTGAATTCCGTTTATACCCTAATCTTCTCAGTGTTAGGACTCCACTAGTTTGCTAAATTAAGTGGCCAGTTCAACTTAATAATATTTAACCATACAATCAACAAAGAAAATGTGCAAGTAAGCAAGGTATGATACTTTGGCAAGTGCTCAAGTCATAAATCCCTAGGGTATCCACATAGTTGAACCCTTTGGTGAATTAGGCTTGATAACTTGTAGAAATACAAGCTATTTTAGCTCTTTTCTTATAACAATAGAGAAAACTCAATGAATATTGCCTCAGCTTCAATTGAAATTCTTGTGAAAATATCTTCTTTGCATCCAATATGTACAAAAACGTAAGAAGAAGAATATTATGCCTTATTCTGCTTTAAACACATGATTTTTTAGGAAAACTACAAGTATTGATCAAATGCATTGAGGAGAAGGGAAGTCACGAATGTAGCAAGCTCAAACTTAGACGCATACCTCTAGATATCTAACAACTATGGCTTGAACTAAAAAAGGATTACCTGCCTTGATTCTGATCTGACCAGAAATGCAACACTGCAATCGACCACCAACCGATCAGAGATGACATAGACGGAAGCTTGTTGTATCTTATCCAACGCGTCAGCAATGACACATAACGTCAAAGGAGAACAAATTTTGGTGCTATAAGTATTTGACCATCGAGAAAAAAAGGGTTAACAATCCATTCCTTAGAAGATTTCTTAGACAAACCTTCCATCCATTCGTCCATTGGAGAAGAAGCTAGAAGTTCAGACTTGAAAGAAAACCTGAGCTACCCTCTTCAACTCCTCACTTTCGCAAGCAGTAGAGCAAGAAAACTTCCACGCTGATGGAGAGTAGGAGACTTCTGCCATCGGCCACTCACCTTTATCTTCTATTTCATTTCTTTCTCTTTATTTATATCCCTTGTTATTTTGCTACATGCATTTCCGTTGTACTGAACCAAAACAAGTTTATTTTATGACTTATATTTACATCATCACTCATATTATTTCTACTTAAGTATTGAATCTATGGGTATTGAATCTTTGTACATGAGTAGCTAAATCACAATATGGGTTGGGGATAAATAAACCTCAATCTGGCAAACTGAACTTAGGTTATTGTTCATTTTGCCTAATGTGTATTGAATCTATTGGTTGTTTCCATCTAGCTAATTGAAATAAGTAGCTATAGTTAATTGCTTGAGAGAGTAAGTGACTATGGATCTCATTAAGCAAAGTAAGAAGTACTTTTAGAAATAAAGATAACCTTATGTTCAACTAATGTAAAACATGCATCATAGAAATATGACTTATGTGGCTTATCCACTGAGAGGTTGAGATTTATTTATGATTAGGAATATGAACTAAAACCTAAGAGAAAGTTCAACGGATTGATGAGAGTTTTCCCCAACTCTACTTTCTCCACTTGATTTTATCACTCCTGCTAAACTGTTGTTTTTCACACCATTCCACCACCTTTATTTGCACTAGTTTATTTCACACTTTTAAGTTTACACTCACTACAACATTGGAAACTTATTGAAAGTCTTTCATTCATCATTCACAAATAAGTGAAAGTCAAAATCCCTATGTTCGACCTTGGTACTCACCAGTCACCAAAAAAACCCTTTATTAAGCTTATACTTGGGCTAAGTATAGGAGAACTTGTAGAATCTAAACGTTTAAATCATCACACCACAAAAGTAACAACATATCTCATGATTAAGAATAAATGAATTGATTTCTTTGCTTCCATAAGCATAGTTATAATAAGAATGTTTAAAGAATAGAACTAACAAGAAAAAAGAACTGAAAGTAAATGCTGGAAATACAGTAAAACCCTCCTTCGATAGGTTCTTCACCCTCTCGAGCTCCCTAGGTCAAATTCTCCTCTTTCAAGGATGAATCCTACTCTCTACACTCGTCCTCACGGGGCAGAGAGATCCTAATTCTAGTTTTCTCCATAAGAACTTTCATTTTTGGAGAGTTTCTAGATCATTGAGTGAGGAAATGCCTCAAAGGATTTGAATTTCATGGTGGACGTGTTTTTCTTGAGGAAAATGTTTCACTCCCTTTTATAGACTTCAAATGGGTTAGGTAAGGCTGAATTCCACGTTTTTGAAGCTCCCAGACAATTTTGGTGTTGAAGAACAGTTAAAGGCTGGTATTTTGCAACTGCAGACGACTGGTCAACATTTTTAGAAATTAAGGTTTTTGATGCGGCTGCATCATGTTTTGGTGATGCGAGCGCATCACAGACATTTTCTGCAAAACAACCAAAAATCACTGTCAAAACTCCTAAAGCAGGCCCAAACTGGTAGAAATACACTTTAAACACTCAAAGTACTTATACTTATTCATTTTACCCATTTAGAACATAATTTAGGGACTTTTAAGATGCAAAAGACCATTTTTTTTAATAAAATATACTAAAATAAAGCCTTAAAACGTGCATTTAATGGCATATGTCACAAACATTTTGCAAAGTAAATACATTTATAATATCGAACTCTACTACTAGGGCATAACATTAGTGGCAAGAAGATAAAGTGCGGAAAAAAAGGGATAATGAAAAAAAAGTTGATCCACAAGGAAGCGCGAGAATAAGTTTCATTTAGTTGATTTTCTAGTTATAGTAGTGAATGGGGATGTGTGTGGCATAAAAGATAAAATTCAAAGAATAAAGGGATAACGGGTAGATGTAACTCAGGAAGGGATATTCTAGTTCTAGGAGCAAGAGAAGTTCTTATGCAATTCTCGATCATTGAATTCCTTAATTCAATATACATTTGATTTATCGTACACAACGACTTACTTGGCCTAGCCAAACTCATCGATGCTACAGATAGCCAACTCATCGGGTTAAACCAAGCAAGTGCCCTAATAATTAGTTAAAGCCTAGGTCGTAGTTAAACTACTTGCTTTGGTTCTACTGGGTTTGAAAACGTCCATCTAGAACTAACACAACTGCATTAAGACCTAGGGTTCCATTGCATAATTAATCAATTAGGTGGCTCAATTAATTAATCAATTTATCCTTGAATCTAGGTTTAGCATGCATTTAAGGTTTATAGTTAGGCTACATTCCTAGCATACATGGTTCCACCCTTGCTACTAAAGTGCTTTTAACTAGACGAACAATAAAAAAATACGCAAGTTATAAATCTATAGCTAAGACATATATCCATGAAGGGAGAGTCAATCCATACACACACATATACATCTAAATAAATTCAGATTCAAAGGTCATAAATCGTAATGCATTAAAATTCAATTAAGAGATCTCACAAAAATTACATAAGATCTATTGGGGTTGATGCCCTAAATCTCGAGGTCTTGTATTTTGTAAACTTGTATTGTACAAATCAAATTATTTATTTAATAAAATAATTATTATTTTATTTGACATTTAGTTGCACTAACCCAAAAAACCAATAAACTAAGATCCTAGGTTATTAGTAGTAACTTAAACACGTATGTAGAGACATACAAGTACATCGTGTTTAAGTGATAACCTAAACGACCTGTAGTGGATGGATAAGGTTGGATACCTTATCCTGGTAACACTACGGATACGGTCCACTTTGTGATTGTTACAAGTGTTGTAAAGTGTCACAAACGTTTAGATCCTAAATGTTCATGTGGAGACATGTGAGTGGGGGTATCCTATATATGTGAGACATATATAAGACCGGACTGCGAAATGATTAGTCTCCCGTATTAACACCGTTACTTAATGAGACTTACATTTCACTAGGATGATCATAGGTGACTCGACCATAATCCTGAATCAGTTATGAACTCCTGCTTGTGAGGGCAATTCTTTGATTTGTATGGGTGAGAGTGGCTAGGTTTGCCGACTCAATAAGGCTACCACTTTGAGGATTTGTCCGAGCAGGCAGCTGGGAACTCAACTGTACAAGAAGGCATTCATGTCTTATGAATTGCTCCCTTAAGAGCTGATGTCAGGTCTTGAACAATGAGACACCTCACCCTCTCACTGACCAGAGAGGGGTCTAGCTCATAGTTGGAGTATGACTAAATTGTTCATTAGAGGGATCAGTGGTACTTAAGGAGTTAGAGGTAACATATGAATAAAACAATAATTTGACCCAGCTGTTGTTACGAGCAAGTTGTGAAGGGTGGACTCACTGTTGATTGATTACATCTGTGGACATAGAAATATATCTACAGCAAGAAGAGTGCAGCTGTCGATCTTTAGTGGAATGACCGACAGTTAATGAATGTTGATTAATTTAACTAAAGAGTTTAATTAATTAATCGAGTACCATTGGAGCTTCAAACTGATAGGTTCATTAGGTCCACTTGCTAGCTCATATAGATTAAGATGACATTCAGTTGTCTTGGTTTAATTTGAATTGTTCAAATTAAGTTAAGGGAATTAATTATATGAGATACAATTAAATAATGTATATTGGTACATTATAATATAAAGTAGATTTTTATATGAAATGTAAAAATTAAACTTTATAATATGCATGAGATAAATATTTGAATAAGATTCAAATATTAAATATTATATGAATGAGATTCATATAAAACTATAGGTTAAAAATAATGTGAATATGATTCATATTAAACTATAGGTTATGTGAGAGAAATTGGTTAAGTAGTAACTAATTATTATTATATATTAAATGAGATTTAATATATATATATATATAAAATTAAATTAAATTTATATTATTAATTTATTTAAATTAAATTAAAGAAAATAATAACTCCCAAATGGGAGTTATTATGAACATGGTGTGAAGTTTTTTTTTTCTCCATAAATCCTCCCCACTAATTCTCTCCATAATTTCTCTCTAAACGAAAAGATAACTTCTTCTTCTTCCTCCCTTTAAATAGACAAATGGAGACCACTCTCCATGATTTTGATAACCTTGAGAATAGTGAGGGCTCTTTGGTGGTAGTGTCCTTATCCCTTTGTAGAAGGATTTTGTGAAGAAGATTCATCAAGGGTAAGCAACTTCTTCTTCCTTTTTCTTTTCCTTCTCAAAAAGCATGTTGTTTATCATGTTCTTTTCTATTTGCTCTATTTTTTGAAATTTATAATTGAGTAATTGAAATAACAACGCGATAAATCGCTTCCATTGGGAATTCAATTCCTTCAAGATCTTGCTCCCAATACTAGAGAAAATCCTTACCTCATTGATCCATAGATAGGATCAAGATGAGAAGGAGCATCCATACTTGAATTACAACCCAAAATAAGTTAACCCTAAGCTAAGAGATGAAAAAGAAAGAAGAAAATTGATCGGTGGCTGCTTCTCCCAATTTCTCCATGCTTGAAACCTTAATTCAGAGCTTCTATATATAAAAAGCGCGTTGGTACTGCGGTGCTAAGGGGTAGCGCCACGATGTTATGCCCTTGATAGCCCTTTATGTCTAGCACCTTGCTGTAGCGCATCGGGGCACTGCGGTGCTAGAGGATCTTCTTGCACACGTGATCGAAGACCAATAAAGCATCACAAATCCTATGATCTTGATCAAATAAGAGTTCTGTGCCTACACAAATTGAGTAGAGTAGTGCAGTACAGATCAAACCACAGAGATCTGCAATGATTTCTTAATGTTGTGACTTACAATACGGTAACCAGGGGATTTGGTTTGGTGAATTCGATAAATAAAATGAAAGCGATTTAAATTGCACGGGGTTGAGTTTCATTCGAGTGAAAGGTGAATGAGAATGAGAGAAGTGAAAAATTTATGATTAAAAAGATCTAGCTTGGGTTTGAATTGAAGTTTTCCCGATTAGTTTATTCGATCATTGAACTTTAGATCAACAGTCTTGTTTAAGCCTAGCCAATTTAATTAGAATCCTAATCAATTGCCCTAAGTATCTAATTAGCTAAGTTGTATAGACGAATCCGCTCTAAACAATCAACTAACCGCCTTACGCTTTGAGGGAAATGCTAAGATGAATGAATTAATTTTCAACGTCTAATTAACCATTCAATGCGATCTCAAACCAAGGTTGATCAAAGTATTACTTATTAGTGGTTAACTTCACACAAAACAAGTCGATCTAACCCTTTGCTTCCTATGATTCATTGCCTTAATAAAGGATAAATTTGCGCATGGAATTCTAAAATCATACATTAGGCATCAATCAAAGGGGAGTTTTTAAAATTAGAAAAAATAAGGGAAACTATTTACACGAAATAGCAAACTTTTTAGATAGTTGTGATAGACACTGATAGAAGTCTATCAGGATCTATCAGCGATAGAAATAATAGAAGTCTATCACTGATAGATGCTGATAGAAGTCTATCGATGTCTATCAGTGTTTTTTTTTTTATATTTTATGTAAATAGTTTGAAATTTTTTCTTTTTGTGAAAATTTCCCTCAATCAAATGCATGAAAATATTATTCAATATCAAATAATTCAAAATAAGATCCATAAACAAGAAGGGTTGAGCAATTCGTGATGAAGAACAAGTCTCACAAATAAACTAAAATGGGAAAAAATCTACCAAACCCAAGAGTTTACCTTTAGCCTACAATAATCATTCAAGTCAATAAATGATGATCTATGAAGTCTTAAAGGAAGACCTCAAAATGTGTAATCGTTAAATACACTTCTTGGAACAAAAAGAAATTTATAACACCTTACTAACATTCCACACTAGAGATATAGTATAGATAGTAAGTTTGGGATCGTTCTCAGGGATATTTGAAATATTCTTGGCAATCAATTGAATTATTCTTTTATTGGAAGGGAAGTTTTGAAAAGAAATTATAAAAATCATGCAAGAAATGTAAATTTACATGAAAATATATATATATATATTATTTTTTAGAGAAGCAATATCAATAGATTGGGAATAGGAATTAGTTGATTTCAATTCTATCATTGAATTAAAGAAACATGAGTAAATTCAAAAATCCATAACCAATTAGAAATCTAATTTCAAATTGACCCAATTCATTAAAACCAATATAATTAGGTATTAATTTCTAATTGTCATAATGAATTAAACTTGAATTTCTTCCAATTTAACCCTAAATTCCATTTATGTATCTATCCCTCAGCGGTTTTCAATACTAAATGAAATTCACATTAAGTTATAGGGTGTTTTGTTGTGACGAATTAAAGAATGGCCAGCGCTTTGCACTAATTTGATTTATTGGTTAATTCTAATTAGTTCAGCATGCATTGATTAAAGAAATAGTCTTTAAAGTAAGGCATGCATTCCTATTGTACAACTCAATTCACTATTTAATTGCTCAGCGCATCATGAATTTTGACAACAGGAAATCGAAAATCATGAGTCGTCAATTCAATCAATTCAAATTCTATTCAAAAGTTACACAAGAATTAACCAAGATTCATGAAATTAATCAAGTAATTACAAAGGAATTCTCAAGAAAATGAAAAACAACTATCCTATTCCCAAAAGAAAGTACCTTAGCCTTGCATCTTCAAGAGATCTTCAAGAAATTGATGAAAGATTACAAGCAAATTGAGAGAAAAGTGAAGAAAATGAAGTTTGATCTCAAAATTTTGTGAAAATTGCTCTCTAGTTCCTATTGGAAATAAAATTTTGTATTTATAATTTTGCGAGAGCGTCGCGACGGTAGCAGGAGCAAGTGCGACGCAACGCCGATGGCATTGGGCAGGCACGCACGTGTTTCGTCTGTCGAAATACGTAGCGTAGCTACGTTGGTTGTGGGTGTCATAATGCTACCCTGTTTGTAGCTGCAGCCTTGCAGCGTAAAGCTAGCGTAGTGCTACGCTGTCTTCAGGCAGTTTGGCAAATTTTTTTTCAATTCTTCAATTTTGGTGCTCTAAAGCTCTTTTTGAACTATTTTTGCTCTAAATGACCTTTCTAACCTTGAATTGAATATTTCCTATAAAAATGGAGAATTAATGAGTAAAAGTCACTAATAAAGGTAGAGTTAAGCTAGGAATTATAGCACTTTTAGGGTGTGATAAGCAAAAAAAATTGGCAACAACAAGAGCTAGAGATAAGGGTCATCTTGAAACATTAAATGTTTACTTCCAAGCCAAGTCTCCAAGCTATATTGAAGAGTTGCAACTATTCGAGCTTCAAGACCAACCAAATGACACCATGAATTTGAAAATTCAGATTTATCTACACATTTAATACTAAACGTATCAATTTATTTTAATGTATTTACATTTATGATGGTTCATGCATGAAATTGAAGAGTTTTGTTTGAACCTAGACAAATAGATGAAAGGTTGTGACCTTTCCTAGTGACCTTTCAAATAGTATAAATGTTGACGTAATTTTGTCATTTAAAAAGAGGAAGAGATGGAAATGTATAATTTGGGTTTTAAACCTTGAAAGCTTTTGAGCTTTGTTTCTTGTGTGTTCTTGAGATAGAATGCATGAATATTTGGAGCATTCAAGTGAGGAGTGATCTATCTTGCTTGTGGAGTGCATTGAAGATCAAGGGTTGATGGGAGTTTTTAACTTTGTCCGATCCTTAGTTTATTAGATCATCTAAGTAATATGTTTTCTAGCCTATCTTAGGGTTGAGATCAAAATTGGTTTTGGGGTCTTTTGCGGTTGTGTTCTTTGGGTCATGACCGCTGGACGAAGGCCAATGAAAAGGCCCGAGTCTATATCTTGGCGAGTTTGTCTGACGTACTCACCAAGAAACATGAGGCCATGCTCACTGCTCGTGAGATCATGGAGTCGTTGCAGGATATGTTTGGACAACCGTCCACACAAATCCAGCATGAGGCCCTCAAGTACGTTTATAACGCACGTATGAAGGAAGGCCAATCAGTGAGAGAACATGTTCTCGACCTCATAGTTCACTTCAACGTTGCTAAAATGAACGGCGCGGTCATAGACGAGCAAAGTCAGGTGTCCTTTATTTTGGAATCTCTTTCGACGAGTTTCCTTCAATTTCGCAGCAATGCGGTAATGAATAAAATACAGTACACCATAACTACCCTCCTAAATGAGCTACAGACTTTTCAGTCTCTTATGAAAAATAAGAGACCGAAAGAAGGAGAGGCAAATGTTGCCCATTCCAAGAAGTTCCACAAGGGTTCAACCTCTGGAACTAAGTCTGTTCCTTCATCTTCTAGTCCCAAAAAGATCCAGAAGAAAGGAGGGAAGGGGAAGGCTCCCGCTGCTGGCAAAGGCAAGGGTAAGGCCAAGAAGGCTGACAAGGGCAAGTGCTTCCACTGCAATGTGGATGGTCACTGGAAGCGCAATTGCCCCAAGTACCTCGCCGAGAAGAAGAATGGTGTACATATTTGTTCTACTAAATTAGAAAACAACTTATATGTGTTAAGACCAACTGAAACAAAAGCACTTTTAAATCATGAGATGTTTAAGACTGCTAATACTCAATCTAAAAGGCAAAGAATTTCTCCAAGTAACAATACCTATCTTTGGCATTTAAGATTAGGTCACATAAATCTCGATAGGATCGGGAGATTGGTAAAGAATGGACTTCTAAGTGAGTTAGAAGATGATTCATTACCTCCTTGTGAATCTTGTCTCGAAGGAAAAATGACTAAAAGACCTTTTAGTGGAAAAGGTTATAGAGCCAAAGAACCTTTAGAGCTGATACATTCGGATCTTTGTGGTCCAATGAATGTAAAAGCTCGAGGAGAGTACGAATACTTCATCTCTTTTATAGATGATTATTCGCGATATGGTTACTTATACCTAATGACACATAAGTCTGAAGCCCTTGAAAAGTTCAAGGAGTATAAGGCTGAGGTTGAAAACCTGTTAGGTAAAACAATTAAAACACTTCGATCTGATCGAGGTGGAGAGTATATGGATTTAAAATTCCAAGACTATATGATAGAACATGGAATCCAATCCCAACTCTCAGCACCTGGTACACCTCAACAAAATGGTGTATCAGAAAGGAGAAATAGAACCTTGTTAGACATGGTTTGTTCTATGATGAGCTATGCTCAATTGCCTAGCTCATTTTGGGGGTATGCAGTAGAGACTGCAGTTCATATCTTAAACAATGTTCCCTCGAAGAGTATTTCTGAAACACCTTTCGAGTTATGGAGGGGGCGTAAACCTAGTCTGGGGTTGTCCTGCACATGTGCTAGTGACAAATCCTAAGAAATTGGAACCTCGTTCAAGATTATGCCAATTTGTTGGTTACCCTAAGGAAACGAGAGGTTGTCTTTTCTTTGATCCCCAAGATAACAAAGTGTTTGTATCGACAAACGCTACATTCATGGAAGAAGACCACATGAGAGATCATAAACCACAGAGCAAATTAGTATTAAATGAAGTTACTGAAGAGTCAACAAGAGTTGTTGATGAAGCTGGTTCTTCAACAAGAGTTGATGAAGGACCTAACACTTCAGGTCTGTCTCATCCTTCTCAAGAGTTGAGAATGCCTCGACGCAGTGGGAAGGTTGTATCACGACCTTCTTGTTACTTGGGTTTAACAGAAACTCAGGTTGTCGTACCTGACGACGGTGTTGAGGATCCATTGTCTTTTAAACAGGCAATGAATGATGTTGATAAGGACGAATGGGTCAAAGCCATGGACCTTGAAATGGAGTCTATGTATTTCAATTCAGTATAGGAACTTGTAGATCCACCTGAAGGGGTTAAACCCATAGGGTGTAAATGGATCTATAAGAGAAAGAGGGACGTAGCTGGTAAGGTACAGACCTTTAAAGCTCGACTTGTAGTAAAGGGTTATACCCAAAGGGAAGGGGTTGACTATGAGGAAACTTTTTCCCCTGTTGCTATGCTTAAGTCTATAAGAATTCTCTTATCCATAGCCACATATTATGACTATGAAATTTGGCAAATGGATGTCAAGACGGCCTTTCTGTATGGCAATCTTGAAGAGAATATCTTTATGTCTCAGCCCGAAGGGTTCATAGCCCAAGGTAAAGAGCAAAAAGTTTGCAAACTGAATCGACCCATTTATGGGTTGAAACGGGCATCTAGATCTTGGAATATTAGATTTGATACTGCGATCAAATCTTTTGGTTTTGATCAAAACGTTGATGAACCTTGAACTCTACATCTTTCTGAAGCAAGGAAGTCATTGGCTAGGCAATCTTGCTGAAGTCTTTTACGAACCTACGATAGAATCCTGCATGGCCAAGGAAAAAACAAACCTCCCTCACACTTATAGGGTAAGGGAGCTTAGCAATAAAATCTATCTTAGTAGGATTAACTTCAATACCATGTTTAGAGATAACGTGTCCTAAGACTATGCCACGTGAAGCCATAAAATGACATTTTTCGAAATTTAAGACCAGATTGGACTCAATGCATCTTTCTAAGACTGTAGACAGGTTTACTAGGCAATCATGAAAAGAGTCTCCATTACCAGTAAGCTGATCCATAAACACGTTGATGCAGTTTCCTATAAACTCAAAAAATATGCTCATGATACAATGCTAAAAAGTACCTGTAGCGTTACAGAGTCCAAATGGCATTCGTCTAAAGGAAAAAGTTCTAAAAGGGCACGTAAAGGTAGTCTTCTCTTGGTGATCTTGATAATTTGGGATCTGGTAGAAACCTGAGAAACCATCAAGAAAATAGAAGAAAGGCTTTCCAGTCAGTCTTTTAAGCATTTGGTCAATAAATGGGATAGATAATATATGTGTCTAGAAGCTTGAAAACCTCCTTCATCACTACCTTTTTTAGCACGAGGTTCAAACGTCGTTGGGGTTGTTTACATAGCTTTGCACCATCCTCAATACTAATACGGTGCATGCATACAACTAGGTTGATGCCCTTGATATCCACCAAAGTCCATCCAATAACAAGCTTGTGCTTTTGCAAGACTTCCACCAATTGTCTTTAACAACTCTTTTGAGATTATAATGGGCAACGTCTTAGATTCTCCAAGGTAAGCACACTTTTGGTGTCTGCACAATAGAAGGAAGCACATGTTCAAATGTACTACTACAAATTTGGCCTTTCTTGATGCATGTAATTTTTGTTTTCTTGATGTTCATGACAAAAGACAGTCAAGAAAACCTTAATTCAGAGCTTTAAAATTAATATTAATTTAAAATTATCTTTGTTGAGAGTTTTAAAACGTTAATAAATGTTTATATTTAACTTGTCGTGTATACACGTCAAGAAAAATGTCTTTTCTTGACACAAAAATACGTAGGTTCCGTCAAAATGGTGAATTTCCAGTTTTTGGATTCATTGATGGTCGAAAACCATCAAGAAACCCCTTTCTTGACAGACTATGGCCATCAAGGAAGATGCATAACTTGACGGGCAATGACCATCAACGAATCTACCTGCACAATCCAATATTCAATTCACACGTAAATGTAGTATTTCTTGACGGACATTGCTCGTCAAGGAAAAGCGTCAAAGCAATGTCATTTGGGCTCAACCAAAACGACATCATTTTGTATAGGTTTTTCTTTACGGGCATTATCCAACAAGAAAAATGACTACGTCGACTAGCTTTGACCATTAGGAAAAGGATCAACTGGCTTGCTTTCGGCAGTGGAAGAGATGAAGGTGAAGATCCAATTACTCTTTTGAGGTTGAAGTGTTGGGTTTTATGCCCTAAAACTCGTAGATAGTAAATGTTGTATTTTGACCGCCATTAATAAATGGTTATTCATTATTATTCAATAAATGTTATTGATTATTTCATCTTGTTTTAATAACCCTAAAATCCAATAAACTAACATCCTAGGCTGTTTTATGAGTCTTGAACAATATGTAGAGACATATAGAGATCAATGTTCAAGTTACAGCCTAAAGGGTCTATAGTATAAGGATAGGGCTGGGTACCTTATCTTGGTAACACTATGGATACGGCCCACTTTGTATTTGATACAAACGCAATGATCCAACGCGTTCGTGTAGGAGACATGCGAGTGGGGGTATCCTATGCAATGAGTTTGCATAAGACTGGACCACGAAATAGTAACCACTAGATATAACTCCGTTGACTGGTTAGGTTTCTATTTCAATAGGTTGACCTAGGCAACTTAGTCTTAATCTTGAGTATATTATGAACTCCTGTTCACGAGGAATTGTCCTTTGATTTGTATGGGTGAGAGTGGCCCGTTTGCCGACTCGATATGCCTACCATTTTGGGGACAAGACTGAGTGGGGAGCTGGGAACATAATTATACAAGATGGATTTCACTCCTTCCTGACTTTAGGGTAAGTAGATAAGTGTTCCCTTAAGTGGTGTCTTTGGGACTTGAACAAAGGGCCCTACCCTCTCACTGGCCCGAGAGGGATTTCTGTTTGATGGTTGGACCATAAACAGGTTGTTCATTAGAGGAGCACTGGTACTTAAGGATTTAGAAGTAACCCAGGGGTATAACGGTAATTTGACCCAGCTGGTGTTACGAACACTTGTGAAAGACTAATTTGCTGTTATTGGTCTATATCCGTGGGCACAGAAATATATCTACAGTGAGAAGAGTGCAGTTGTGGGTCTTTAGTGGAGTGCACCCACAGTTAACGAATATTGATTAATGTGGTTAATGAGTTTAGCCCGTTAATCTCATATCGTTGGAGCTTCTGATCTGTAGGTCCATTAGGTCCCCTTCCTAGCTTGTAAAGAATATTGAGGAAATTTATTCTTGGATGAAATTTGAAAAGTTCAAATTTACTAAGGAAAAAGTATAATGTATAATGATACATTATAATATAAAGTTTATTTTACAAATTAAACTTTATAATATAAATATAATTTTAGATATGATTCAAAGTTAATTTGTAAGAGAATTAAATATTTGAAATTGTTCGAATATTATTTTAATATGAATTAGATTTATATTAAAACTATAGGTTAAAATTAATGCGCATTAGATGTACATTAAAACTATAGGTTATGAGAGAAATGTATTTGAATTTGATTCAAATGCAAGTTAAAATTAAATATTTGATATTTAATTTGGTAATTAATTAATTGGAGAATTAATTAGTTATTTAATTTAATCTAATTTAATTAAATTTGATTTAATTAAATTAATTGAATTAAAACTATAGGTTATGTGAAAGATGTTCATTTAAATATGATTTAAATGAATTGATTAATTAAATTAGATTTAATTAATTATTAATTAATTATTAATTTAATTAATTATTAATTTACTTATTAATTTAATATTAATTAAATTAGTTGTAACTCCCAGGTAGGGGAGTTACTTAATACGTGGGATAACACCCACGTTTCCCATTTTTCTCTCGCTTCCTTATATAGTGCTTAAACAGAAAAAATCTTTTGGTTGCGTTCTCTCCACAAAAAATCCTCTCAGAAGAGTTCTGTATTTTTTCCCTTTGCCAAAAGGTTCCCACAAACCTTTCCTCAAGATTCAGAGAAAAGGAAGGTCTCCAAGTGGTGGTGACACGTAAGTTTTTCTTCTTTAATTTTTTTTTGCTTAACCTAGATTTTTTAAAGTTTTTTTTGCCAATGTAAAAGTATTTCAAAATTATTAAAATTAATTTTGAGATACGGTTCTGATACGTTTCCGCTGCGTTTTGGATTTTAATCCCAGCATTGAAGCTCACTTGGTCTCCAATGGCGATGGAAGAAGGAACTCAGCTTTCGCTAAGAGTGGAAGTATGTGAGTCTCGGTGTATCCAACCAACTCCCTTTTTTGTGGCTTTCAGCTGGTTTTTATCACTACAACAATATGGCTTTAAATGTCCATTTTGAACTGCCATCGTGTACATATGATGGTGGATTACAAATCGTCATTGTATCCATGTCATCTTAGGATACGATGGCGGTTTATCTTTGATGGTGGTTCAAAACTGCCATCAACTCTTCCGCCTTCGTATATATACGATGGTGGTTGTTTAGCATGATGGTTATCAACTGTCATCCCATCAGACATTCGACGGCGGTTTTGTATGATGGCGGTTAGGATTGACATCATACCCATGCTATCATACATTTACGATGACAGTTTCATAGGATGTCAGTTTAAAACTGGCATTATATCCATATCATCATACATCTACGATGACGGGTTTCTATGATGTCACTTTGTAACTGGCATTATATACAAAATCGATGACAGTTGTAAACTAACATCGTGTCTAATTCAACCTACAGTAGATTAGTTAGCATAATTGAAATTCAAATCCTGCATAAAACTAATTTGTACAATAATTTTTCAGCTTCTATTTTAATTAATTCCATACAATCCACACAAATGTTTCAGTAAAAAAACTCAATTCTAAAACATAAACTACCATTTCATTTCATTGATCAATTCAAAATTGGGAGTTTGAATACATTTTTCTCAGAAAAGCTACACAATGTTTTAAAACTACCAAAAGCTACAAAAAAAAGGCCTAAGAACTAACAAAGCGGCACAATATGTTTCAAACTTACACAATATGCCTATTGCCTAAGATCTACCAAAATTTCAGAAAAACTCCAATATGCTTCAAGGAAACCAAAAGTTCAGAGAAGTCACTTAATATGTTGAGAAGTACCACCACATAATACTCAAGTGTAATTCGACACTCATACTCCACCCATTCAACTTATAGCTCGTTGAGTTCTTGTGTAAAAGGGTTCTTAATATTAAACTACATGAAAGCAAATAATTGTCATATATTCATTAAATGAAATGGATACTTTTTAACAAACTTAAAGTGAAGGAAGGTAAATAAACATACACCTTTTCAATGAAAATTTAGGTCCATAGACCAAAATAAGAATTGTCCTAGAATAGATGCTTGACAAGCAAAACGAAAAAAGAAAATATAATTCAAAAGTCAAAAGCTACATTATCAACTAATCACTTGACTTAACTTACTAGGATAAAAAATTATGTCTCATCACACTAAGGCATTCAATTATATTGCCAATAGATAGCTTTCAAAGGGAAATTCTAAATGGTTGCTTTCCAATTGTTAAAAAGAAAAATATAAGATTGACAAAATTGAACAACTTCGGATAATGAATGCATTAGAAATTAACACCATCAACAATAAACCAAGCACCTTCAAAACCTCAATTGGCTTCCACTCTCAAATACATTTGGTTTATGTGGCATGTTTTGTAAAACATTGACCAAATATTGATCTTGTTTAACGGCCAACTTGGGCTATTGATTCAATATGTGAAGAGCTATGTCTCCGTTCAACTTGTTGGACCGGTATGGCAACCCTAGAGGGGGGTGAATAGGGTTTAATTAAACTTTTTAAGAAATATGCTCAATTTAAACTAATTAAATACTTTTTAAAATAAATTAATAAAAACCCTAAATGATGCCAAATAACAAGATTGATAAAAAGTATGTAACAATAAATTCAATCAATATCGACCAACAAAAACATGCAATTAAAATTAAATGCAAAAATAATTAGGAAAGAGTTAGAGAAGAAGACACCGTAATTTTTATAGTGGTTCGGTCAAACTCGACCTACATCCACTTTCCCAAGCGCCTCTTGGGATTTCGATTAAAAATCTCCTTTTGACTCTTTCCACGGATCAGAGCCGAACCGTTACCTTGCTCCTTTTTCGGGTTCAAGAGCAAACCCGATCCTTTCCACGGGTTAGGATCAAACCATTACAATGTTGTTGAAAACTTTAAATCACTCAATAAAACTCTCTAAAAGAGTGGGTATACAAATTTGAGCTCACACACTTTGATTCTCACAATACAATAGAAAATTCTCTCAAGAATAAGATGAAAAGAACAAAATTGGAAGCTTGGAGAGAGAGCAACAATGGTGGCCTTTTTACTAATTTTGAGAATTGAAAAGTGTAAAAAAATTAAAACAATTTTGGGAAGATGAAGTTTAAAAAGAGAGGAAAGTGGGCTAAAAATTGAATTTGATTTTGATCCATTGGATTGTGTAAAAAGCAAATTGAGTGGTTGAGATTAAAAGTAAAAAAGTAATTTTCTTTTTAATTTTAAAATCAACTAGCCGTTAGACACAAACATATATAATATTAAATTCATTTACTTTAAAAACAACTAGCTGTTAGACACATACATATATATAATATTAAATTCATTTCTTTTTTAAATCATTTTTTTTATTATTTTCAAAATCAATATCTTTTAGTTTTATTAAAATCCACCAATTATCCCTTGTGTCACTTCCTCTATGGCTCCAAGTGACACTCCTTAATTAATCTAATTTGATGATTAATTTTGGCCACATCGCCACCTCTGTATTTTTTCGTTAACTTTATTTCGACGATAACTTCTTCGTTTGAACTCCGATTTTGGTGATTCAAGAGGCATTAGAATCGTTGTTTCGAGCTCTACGCTATGGGCTATTCAAAATAATAAAATTGTTAGTAAACAAAATCAGGTTTGTTATCATCAAAACATTAATTAAATCATTAATTAAAATTAATTAATTTGAGATTAAGGGCCAAAAAGCCAACAATCTCCCCCTTTTTTATGATGACAAACCATTGAAGAAAAATAGCATGAAATGCACATAACCATAGCAACACATGATGATTAAGATATAATTCCAATATCAAGAACATAAATTACTACAAAGTTCATGCTTGAAATTCATTCAAACGAATTAACTTCTCCCCCTTAATTAAATCTCCCTCTAAAATTAATTCAAAAGACATAATCATGCAAAATAATCAGTAACACACATTTTTCTTATACTTCTCCCCCTTTGGAATCATCAAAAAGAGCAATTAAGAAAAAAAATATGAGTGCTCCCCCTAAAAACATGAACACATACAAAGATTCCAATTCTCCCCCTATCAATATGCATTCCCTAACAATATCAAGTAAGATAGAGAATCAAGATGCATCACAACGAATAATACCAAGCTCAAGCCTATTTTTGCAAAAACTTTCTTCATTCAAAGGCTTGGTAAAAATATCCGCTAATTGATTATTAGAGCTCACAAATTCAAGAATAATATGACCATTTTGCACATGCTCTCTAATAAAATGATGCCTAATATCAATATGCTTAGTCCTGTAATGATGTATAGGATTTTTAGTCAAATTAATAGCATTAGTGTTATCACAAAATATGGGCACATTATCAAATTTTAATCCAAAATCACAAAGAGTTTGTTTCATCCAAAGAATTTGTGCACAACAACTAGCAACCGCAATATATTCCGCTTCGGTAGTGGATAAAGCAACCGAATTTTGCTTTTTACTAAACCAAGATACTAAGGAACTACCAAGAAATTGGCAAGTCCCGCTAGTACTCTTACGGTCAAGTAAACTACCGGCAAAATCCGCATCGGAGTATCCTACCAAATTAAATTCAACATTTTTAGGATACCACAAACCTAGATCAATAGTTCCAAGCAAATATTTAAATATTCTTTTAACGGCATGCAAATGTGATTCCTTAGGACAAGATTGAAATCTAGCACAAAGACATACACTAAACATGATATCGGGTCTACTAGCGGTCAAATAAAGTAGAGATCCGATCATACCTCGATAAGTCTTTATGTCCACACATTTACCTTTTTCATCTTTGTCAAGCTTAGTGGTAGTACTCATAGGAGTTTTTGCAATTTTACCTTCATTGAATTTGAACCTCTTGAGTAAATCCCTTGTGTATTTTTCTTGACTTATGAAGATGCCATCCTTGAGTTGTTTGATTTGGAGTCCAAGGAAGAAACTAAGTTCTCCCATCATACTCATCTCAAATGCATTATGCATACACTTAGAAAATTCTTCACACAAGGATGGATTAGTAGAACCAAAAATAATATCATCCACATATATTTGCACTATAAGCATATCATTTTCTTTCACCTTAATAAAGAGAGTAGTATCAATTTTTCCCATTTTAAAGCCATTCTCATGTAGAAAATTACTAAGTCTATCATACCAAGCTCTTGGAGCTTGTTTTAAACCATAAAGAGCCTTTTTCAACTTATAGACATGATTAGGCAAATCAAAATTTTCAAAGCCTGGAGGTTGTTCTACATAAACTTCCTCCATAATATAACCATTCAAAAATGCACTTTTCACATCCATTTGATACAAAATGAAATTCTTATAAGAGGCAAAAGCAAGCAACATTCTAATAGCTTCTAATCTAGCAACCGGTGCAAAGTTTCTTCATAATCTATACCTTCTTCTTGACAATAACCTTGAGCTACAAGTCTAGCTTTATTTCTAATGATATTTCCATGTTCATCCATCTTATTTCTAAATACCCATTTAGTTCCAATTATAGAAACATTAGAAGGCCTAGGGACTAATTCCCAAACTTTGTTCCTTTCAAATTGATTTATTCTTCTTGCATAGCTAAAATCCAAAACTCATCACATTCGGCATCTTTAAAACTTTTAGGTTCAACTTGAGAAACAAATGCAAGATTACTAAATAAATTAAGAGAAGAACGAGTTTTCACACCTTGTTCGGGATCACCAAGAATCAAACCTTGGGATGGGATGGAGCATATCTCCACTCTTTAGGCATGGATGAAGAATCATCTTCCTTCTTTTCATGATGCTCACTTCTTGCATACTTGAGACAATTTCTTTCCTTTGTCACTAAGAAGTAAATCCAAAATCTTTTTCTAAATCATCACTACAAATAGACTCATTAGAAACAATATTACAAGATTCATCAAACACAACATGCATAGATTCCTCAATAACTAAAGTTTTCTTATGAAAACTCTATAAGCTTTACTAGAAGAGGAATATCCAAGAAAAATCCCAACATCCGTCTTAGAGTCAAATTTTCCAAGTTTTTTTTTGTTCAAAATAAAACATTGCAACAAAAACTTTGAAATACCCAATGTTTGGAATTTTCCATGCCAAAGCTCATAAGGGGTTTATCTAAAGATGTCTAATTAAACTCTATTTAAGACATAGCATGCGGTGTAATGGCTTCCCCAAAAATATTTAGGTAAACCATACTCATGCAACATTGACCTAGCAAATTCTTGCAAAGTACGATTTTTTTTCAACTACACCATTTGTTGAGGAGTTCTGAGAGGAAAAATTATGAGAAAAACTATTTTCTTCACAAAAATCTTTAAAAGCATCATTATCAAATTCTCTCCATGATCCTCCTAATTTTAGAAATAAAAAATTCTTTTTCATTTTGAACTCTTTTTGCAAAACTAATAAAACTTTTCAAGGCTTCATCCTTATGTTTTATCATCAAACCCAAGTAAATCTTGAAAAATCATAACTATCACAAATGCATAATAGTTCCTCCAAAGCTAGCAATTCTAGAAGGGCCAAATAAGTCCATGTGTAATAGTTGTGGGGTCTAGTAGTAGAGATCACATTTTTAGATTGAAAGGACTAGTTGCTTACCCATTTGACAAGCATCACAAACTTTATCTTTTTCAATTTAAATTTGGGAAGACCTCTAACTAAAGAATCTTGGAAATATTTGAAATAAGTGCATGCTAGCATGTCCTAGTCTTCTATGCCATAACCAAGAATCATCATGCAAAGCCGAAAGACATTTATCACAATAGGCAATCATTCAAATCAATAGTGTAAACATTTTCATCTCTATTTCCACAAACACGACTTTTTTATCACTAACATTTTCAATGATGCAATTCTTTTATCAAAAACTATTCTAAATCCTTTATCACACAACTGACTAACTAAGTAAATCATGTTTAAACCATCAATATTTTGATCGGTCTCCGTCATATGCCTTGAGCAACCACTATCAAATACCATCTATTTTCTTGGAGGCTTTCAAACAAACCTACAACAAAATTTCAAGTTGATTCTTTGGTACCCATACTTGTTTGGGTCTAGAGTGTTAGCATTTACAAATTAGGGATCCATTTCATTTTGCATTAGCATTAAAGCATTGGATCTAGACAAGTAACAAGAGTAAGCTTATGTCATACTTCCACAAGAAAAACAAACAATATCATTCAATGACTATCTTTCACAACAAATTTATGCCCTTCTTTTCTTGGAAAAATTCTTCTGGAGCATGTAAAACTTTGCTCTTTGAGAAAAATTTCTTCTTGAATAAGTACTGTGAGCATATCAACTTAAAGCACTTGGGTTAATATGACCTCAACACCCAATTATGACATATAGGCACAAACTAGATTTAGCATTATTAGACAAACATGGCATATTAGGCACAATAGAAGATGCTTTAACAAATATAGTTTAGAACTGGAGTAGAGAATTCATCAATATATCTAAACCTCTTTTATCACCATAAGGCTTGCCTATTCAATTATTTTGTCCAACCTTTGAGCACCTATGTCAACTTTTTATGGACTCTTTAGCTTTATCAAGTTCTGTAAAGCATTTAATTCTTTTTGCTAAGAAATTTAATCAAATTATCTTTTCACAACTATCATGCTCAAGAAACTAACTTTATCAAGTATGCATTTTCTCATCACAAACAACATGTTATCCAAGAGACATTCATTCCATCAATGTCTAAACATGCTCATTCTCTTTAAAGCAAGCATTTCATCAAGTAAAGACTTATTTTCACTAGTCAAGACATTTTTTCTTCTAAGCACAATATATTTTGAACTAAGTTTTTAAGTCATTTTGCATACTTTCAAAGCTTCAACAATTCATCTAATAAGGGGGTTCTAGAGTTACCTCATCATCAAGTTCGTCATCCTTGTCACTAGACCATGAGACAAATGCGTGCCACTTCTTCAACATCACTTCCACTTTCACTTCACTATATCTCCAAGTAGCCTTCATTGCCTTCTTCTTGGATTTCTTAGAAGATTTGAGGAGAGGACAATCCGTTCTTATATGACCCGGCTTTTTGCATTTATAACAAATCACCTCATCTTTTTTCTCTTCTCACCTTTTGTCTCTCTTTGGGTTGATAGGTGTTCTGAATTGCTTCTTTCTCTTAATAAAATTTTTGTACTACGTGAAAAATATGCAATGTCATCTTCATCAAGGGCATCTCATCTTCGGAGTCAACTTCAAGTAGATGGTCTTTAATGCAATGCTTCTTCTTTTTGGACTCATCCTCCAAGTGCTCCTTCATAGTGATCTCATGGGTCATGAGTGAACCAATGAGTTCTCCAAGGAAGTTTGGTGAGATCCTTTGCTTCTTGGATTGCGTTACCTTTGTTCCAAGTCTTAGGTAGAGACCTAAGAATTTTCCTAACATTTTCGGATGTGTATAGACTTACCAAGTCCCTTCAAAGCATTTAAATGTTAGTAAATCTAGTAAACATATCGGTTATAGACTCATTAGCATCCATCTTAAACAATTCATATTATGAACCAGCATGCTAATTTGGACTCTTTAAATTGATTTGTTCCTTCATGAGTAATTTCAAGAGTATTCCAAATTTCTGAGCGGAAGAACACATAGATATTCTATAAATTCATCTTGTCCAAAGCACAATACAAACAATATGCCTTAGCATTGAAAGAACATTTTTCATTTCATTTTCATCATACTCTTCTTCACTTAGGATTATCACATTATCACCTTTTCATAGGAAATATGGACCTTTAGCAACAATTAACCACAATATAGTCAATAGATTGAAAATAAATTGTCATTCTATTTTCCAATATGCATAATTGAACCATCAAAGAAAGGAGGTTAGAATAGATTGGCTTCAACAATTCCATTGCAACTAGGTTTGCCATAATGCTCTAAAAATAAGTTTGTCAAGAAAATAAATCAAGATGAGCACCCTTGCTCTGATACCAATGTTGGACCGGTATGGCACCTAGAGGGGGTGAATAGGGTTTAATTAAACTTTTTAAGAAATATGCTCAATTTAAACTATTAAATACTTTGACCAACAAAACATGCAATTAAATTAAATGCAAAAATATTAGGAAAGAGTTAGGAGAAAAGACACCGTAATTTTTATAGTGGTTCGTTCAAACTCGACCTACATCCACTTTCCCAAGCGCCTCTTGGGATTTCGATTAAAAATCTCCTTTTGACTCTTTCCATGGATCAGAGCCGAACCGTTACCTTGCTCTTTTTCGGGTCAAGAGCAAACCCGATCCTTTCCACGGGTTAGGATCAACCATTACAATGTTGTTTGAAAACTTTAATCACTCAATAAAACTCTCTAAAGAGTGGGTATACAAATTTGAGCTCACACACTTGATTCTCCAATACAATAGAAAATTCTCTCAAGAATAAGATGAAAAGAACAAAAGTTGAAGGCTTGAGAGAGAGCAACATGTGCCTTTTACTAATTTTGAGAATTGAAAAGTGTAAAAAAAATTAAAACAAAGATAGTTTAATCAATCCAAGAATCTACAATCAAGAAGAAATTCAATCCAAATTGACCTAATTCATAAAATTAGTTCAATTAGGGTTTAATTTCTAAATGCCCTATTCATTAAACAAGAATTACTTCATATTTAATCCTAAATTCCATCCAAGTATCTATTTCTTAGCGACATTCAATACTAAATGAGATTTGCATTGAGATTTAGGTTTCAATGTTGCAACAAACTAATGAACGGATAGCCTCTCCATTAATTTGATTCATTGGTTAAACTTAATTAGTTAATATATGCATAATTCAAGAAAGCTCTTAGAAATAGGCAAGAATCCCTAATTTTACAACTAATTTCACAATTCTTTCCTTAGCGCATTATGAAAATTGCATTCAATAAATTTAAAATCATGAGTTGTCAATTCATTCTAATCAAGATCTATTCATAATTTGCTCAAAGCTCAACCAAGATTCATGAATTCATCAAAAATTACAAGTGAAATTCTCAAGAAATTGAATGAAAACTATCCTATTCATCAAAGAATTTACTTAACTTGCATCTTCAAAGAATCTTCAAGAGTTTGGTGGAAGATTACAAGTGATTTGAGAGAAAAATGAAGATTTTGGAAGTAAGCTCTCGGATTTGGTAAGAAATTCCTATCTAACATCGTGTGGAAATGAAATGATTTTTTTATAAAATTGGCGAGAGCTACACGACGTTGTGGAGAGCGTAGCTATGCTCTAGGTAGGTAGCCGTAGCGCAACGCTCCCTGGGAGTGGACAAGGCGACGTTGTGATTGCTGAGGAAGCGCGCGCGTGTTTGAAATTGCGCCAAAATTCGTAGCGCACCTACGGTTTCTTAGGGCATCGTGACGCTGTCTTATTTTATACTCCCGGGTCTTCAGCGTAAAGCAAGCGCAGCGACACTGTCTTCAGGGGCAATTTTATAATTTTCATCATTTCTTCAATTTTGGTGATTTTAAGCTCGTTTTTGGTCCGTTCTTATTCAAAATGACTCTTTTACCCTTGGGATGATTATAAGATATAAAAAGAGAGATTTAATGAGAAAAAGTGACTTATAAAGGTTAAGATAGGAATTGTAGCATTTTTAGGGTTCTATCAATATTGCTCAAGAGGAAAGATGAATCCGAAATGAAAGATTAAGAGAGATCTTAGAAGAGCATCAACCTAATTTGTAGGGAAATCTTGAGAACTTAGAGGAAGAGCAAGAGTTACAAAAAGAAAACATGGGTGAAGCACGAGAAAGAACCTTACCAAAGCTTGACGAGCCGGATATGACTTGACAACCATGGTGCATCATTTATCCAAAGACTACCACGTCGTTTGAGCTCAAGCTCGGGCTTATCCATTACTTGCCCCATTTTTAAAGGAAGTGTCAGTGAAGACCTGCACAAACACATCAAAAACTTCCATATGGTTTGTGATGGAATATGACCCCATGTCGTCACGGAGGAGCAACTCAACATAAGGGCATTCCCTTTCTCATTGAATGACGCGGCCAAAGATTGGCTATATTATCTCCCTCTGGGCTCAATCACTACGTGGAACGGTCTAAAGAAGAAATTTCTCGAGAAATTCTTTCCGGCATCAATAGCTCATAACATTTGAAAGGAGATATACGGGATCAAGCAAGCCTTTGGAGAATCGTTGTTTGAGTATTGGGAGCGGTACAAGCAATTGTGTGCGAGGTTTCCACATCACCAAATCTCGAGCCCATTTCTCATCCAATATTTTTACTTTGGCTTGTTATCTAATGAGAGAGCTTCAATTGATGCGGCGACGAGAGGAGTATTACCGGACAAAACTCCTTCCAAAGCTAATACTTTGATCTCGAGAATGACAGAGAACTCTCAAAGTTTTGGAACACGTGCAAAAGAGGTATGCGAATTGAAAACTCAAATTTCTAACTTGACTTCTCTTGTGACTCAATTTTTTCAAGGAGGAGCACAACAAGACAAGACATGCGGCGCGTGCGGAGTGCTAGGACACTCATCAGAAAATCGTCCTCAAGCTAACCAAGAGGTAAATGCAATTGGAGGCTTCCAAAGGAAGTACGACCCTCATAGAAACACCTACAACTCCAGCTGGCGTGACCACCCCAAAATTAAGTGGGGAGGACAAGGGCAACAAAAGAGTAGACCGCACAATCAATCCTCCTCTTCTTCCTCAAGTATGCCTATAAAAGACGTTCTTAAATCACTTGTTGACAACTTTTTAAAATTTCAACAGGACATTCATCAACTCCAAAAATATTCAATTCAATAACCCCAAGACACCAAGACCTTACAACAAGAGACAAAGACCATATTCTCTAATTCGGGGACTCAAATCACTCAATTGGCAACCGCTATAAGTAAGTTGGAGAGCAAGACATCGAGGAAGCTACCGGCTCAACCCAAACACTCAAATGTAAGTGCAATCACGTTGAGGAGTGGCAAGAAGCTTCCTCCAACTCCTCCTTCGACCATTGCACCTCCTCCATCTTTGATGGTTGACCAACACGAAGAGGTAAGACAAAAAGAAAAAGAAGCAACTCCATCTTTGATGGTTGACCAACACGAAGAGGTAAGACAAAAAGAAAAAGAAGCAAAGTCACCACCACCACCCGAACCCAAGGTAAGTAAGCTTTCTAAACCTTTGATTGAACCTCATGTGCCTAAACCGCCCTTTTCTAGTAGGTTGGCAAGACCGAAGAAGGGATGCATCAACGAGGAGCTCGTGGAGATGTTAAAAAAGGTTCAAATCAATATTTCAGTTCTTAATGCAATCCAACAAACACCGAGGTATGCAAAATTCCTTAAAGACCTTTGCACTAAGAAGAGAAAAGGTAAGGAGAAGGAAAGGGTAATGGTAAGTGGTAATGTCTCCGCTTTATTAAAGAAGAGTATGCCTAAAAAATATAGGGATTTCGGTATGTTTACTGTCTCTTGTCTTATTGGTGATAGGAAAATAATGCATGCTATGCTTGATCTAGGTGCTTCAATTAATGTAATGTTGTACCATGTTTTTTAAGAACTGGAATTGAATGATTTACAAAAGTCTTCGGTTTGCACTCAATTAGCGGATAGATCTTGCATACAACCTCTACGGATAGTTGAAGATGTTTTGGTGCAAGTAGGGTCTTTAATTTTTCCAGCGGACTTTTATATCTTGCAAATGAATGAACCATCTAACCCCTCATCCTCTACTATACTCTTAGGGAGACATTTCTTGAAAAATGCTAAGACTATAATAGATGTGATTAAAGGATCTCTTAGCATAGAGTTCGATGGACTTTAACATTTATGATGCAATGAAGTTCCCTGAGGAAAATTTGTCTCTTTGTTCTATTGAATATTTTATGTGATTGATGATGTGTTGATGAATGCCAATGATGACTGTGATGAAATAATGGCTCCCTCTATTGATTTATATATTAATGATTCTTCTAATGATGATATTTTCGTTCCACAAGTAAAAGGGATTAAGCTTAAGGCTTTCCCTTCTCACCTCAAGTACATATACTTAGTTGAAGAGAACACTTTACTTGTCATAATCTCAAGAGAATTGACTATCTCTTAAGAAGAGACTTTGCTAAAGATGTTGAAACTCAACTAAAAGGCCATCGGTTGGACCCTAGACGAGATCAAGGGAATAAGCACTTCTCTTTGCATGCATAGGATCACTCTTGGAGATGGAGCAAAAGCCACCGTTCAACCTCAAAGAAGACTTAACCCAACGATGAAGGAGGTGGTTTTGAAAGAGATCTTAAAGCTCCATGAGGCCGGCATAATCTACCATCCCAGATAGCAAATGGGTGAGTCCCATTCATGTTGTCCTAAAGAAGACCGACATGATGATTGTAGAGAACGAAAAATGTGAGTTGGTGCCGACAATGGTACAAAATGGGTGGAGGATGTGCATTGATTTCTGCAAGCTTAATGAGGTAACTGAAAAGGATCATTTTCCAATACTGTTTCTTGACCAAATGGTTTTACAGCTTGCCGAGAAACTATTTTTCTCTGTTTTAGATGGATTCTCAGGTTTTTATCAAATCCCCATCGCACAAGAAGACCAAGAGAAGACTACCTTCATATGCACCTTTGACCATACACCTTTAGAAGAATGTCATTTGGGCTTTGCAATGCCCCGGGTACTTTTAAAAGATGTATGATGAGTATATTTTTCAGTTTTATAAAAAAGTGCATAGAGGTCTTCATGAACGATTTCACGGTATACGGAGATTCTTTTGATGAATGTTTGCATAATCTAGATTTAATAATGAACAGATGAATAGATACGAATTTGGTTCTTAACTACGAGAAGTGTCATTTTATGGCTAGTCATGGCATATTTCTACGACATTTAGTTTTCGCTAAAGGCATAGAGGAAGACGAAGTCAGGATCGATGTTATATCTAACCTTCCCTACCCAGCAAATATTAGGGAAGTTCGCCCCTTTCTTGGTAGTGCAGGCTTTTACAGGAGGTTCATCAAGGACTTCTCAAAGATTGCCTTGTCTCTCTCTTCACTCTTGCAAACAGATGTCTCATTTGACCTTGATAGAAAATGCAAGATGCCTCCAACGTTCTCAAGGAAAAGTTGACTTCAACCCCAATTCTCCAAGCTCCACGATGGGACCTCCCATTCGAAATCACGTGTGATGGTAGAAATCTAGTTGTTGCAACCGTATTGGGGAAAAGAGTCGACAAGAAGAGCCACATCATTTACCACGCTTCTAGTGAAGGGGTTGAATCTCAATTGCGAAAGCGTTTAATCGCTCTGTCTTTGAAATTGGGATTGGAAAAAATAAAAACGATTTACAGAAAATTAGGCTAAGCATGCTTAAGAGGAAATTCAGAGAAATTACCTTTGAAGAACAGTGTTTCCACGCCAAAATGTCTGCACAAACACAAGCCTCACGAACTTGCACTGCAAATGGAACACTACCACTTGGAATTCCTTGCTATAACTCAGGGAATATCAAAAGATGGTGGAATCCTAATTTTGTTTTGTAGGGAATTTTCACACACAGAGGAACAATAGAGAGAGAGTAGAGAAAAAACTTCACTCTCTTTTCTCTTTTAAAACTGAAAAATAACGTGAGGGCAATAACTTCCCCTCACCCCACTTTCTCCCCTCCTCTGCATAACTGTAGAGGAGTTATATTATTATTATTATTATTATTATTATTATTATTATTATTATTATTATCATTATTATATAATTTAATTAAATATTGTTGTTTTCAAATATAGAAAAATGAGCCAAACTATTTACAAATATAGAAATTTTTTTCTGTCCATCATGGCCTATCACTGATAGATAGTGAAATTTTCTATATTTAAAATAGTTTGATATTTTTTCTGTTTATAGTAATTTCCTATATATATATATATTAAATCATATTTAACATAATATATATATAATTAAAATAAATAAAAATTTTCATATTTGTAAATAGTTTGAAAATTTTTACTGCTTTCTATTTAAACTTATTGTTTCTCTTTTGTAGGGACCCCTAGAAATGAAGAGCATCATTTGAAGCGGCAAGCCCTATTACCACGCCTCAAAGACTCAAGCACAAAATCATTATCAAGGAAGTTTTATGTTCTCTTGCCTTTTAATTCTTTTATACTTTGATTAAAGATACATTTAGGATAATTTATGCTTCAAAAGTTGGAGGTGGTTGGGTTATGACCTTTTGTGATCTGGTTGAGTTCTTGAGCATCTGAACTCAGACTATTATTTGCATGAACTATTGTTTGCTCTGTTGCTAGATGCATGATTAAAACAATTGATGACATGATGCTTTTGTCTGTGATAATGTTTGCCTAATAGGAAGTTTGTAGTATATTCATGATTTTGAACCTTTTTTTTTAATTTTTCTTGTCTCGCATGCATGTTTAAATCCTTTGCCCCTCTGTCTTAGGTTCTTTTGGGCTTAGAATCGAGTTTTTTAGCCTATATTTTTGTTTTCACTCCGAAAGGCCCCACTAATTAGAGAGTGTCTTGCATGATACGTTGTAATGTAATATTGAGGAAGAGAAAAAAAAATTATTTATATGCCTGTTCAAAAAAATCAACTGATTAAAAAAATTATTTGCATTTAACAGAATATCAAAAAGAAGAAAAAGAATGATTAAAAAAAATGAACTTGTAATGTATATGCATGATTAGGGGTAGAAAGAGTTGTTTTTATTGTGATTAGTTAGGACACCAGCGAGAAAAGAGTGGGTACAGTTTCCTGCACTGAATGTGTGAAAGCTAATGCCCCTAGGTAAAAAGAATGCAGGTTTAGGGTACCCTAAGATTTTGTTCCAGGCGCATTAGTTGAAATATTACTTTCTTCAGTGTTTTGGTGCTTGATGGTTAGTGCTTGAGCCAGAGTAGGGAAAAAAAAATTTGAGGGTCATTTAAAGCTTTTTTGGGTTCATTATGGTTTAAGAAGAAGGAGCTTTGCATTTTCTCATGCATGAATAGGAAAAAAGATGTTTTTAAAATTGTCTCATTGATTAAATATACTTGTGTGACTTCCTTGCTTGCAAATATTATTCTTGAAATGCATCGAGACTAGACTCATGGGTCGTGTAGTTTGTGTGTTTCTGCCTTGCTCGAGGACGATCAAGATTAAGTTGGGAGTATTTGATAGCACCCAAAAAGTGTTATTTTCTTCAACTTAACTCGGGATCGTTGTGCTATTTAATAGTGTAAATTACTTATTTTATGGGTTTTAGGAAATTTGGAGGTAGAATCGAGCGTTAGGAAGAAAATAGACCTAAAACGGACCAATTTGAAGTCCTAACAAAGCAATTAGCAAAAAGAGGCAAAAATTACAAAATTTCCACTGATTTCACGGTGCCGCACCACTATCTCGCAGTATAAAAACTGCTATTCGATTTTTAGGTTATATCTTTTGATCCGAGTTGCCGTTTTGGGCGTATGACCACTCGTTTTCTTTATTTCTTCGTGCTCTATCCATCTACAACATTATGTGTAAGAGTTCTTTCTATCTTCTTCCTACAATCATGTCAAATGATGCCGGATATGTCAATTATGGGCTAAGGTAATCCTTTCTAGCTTAGGTTTCTTAGGATTCTTCCCTATTGCAATGCATTTGTTAGTCGTTGAACTGATTTATTGAATTTACTAGTTTCAGTTCCATGAGCGAATTATTATCATATTGTCGTACGCTTGTGGATGTATGGTTACTGCTTTTGATTAAGATTCAATTTGTGACACTTGATTGTCTGTTAATCTATGGAAAGCAATAGGTTAGGTTAGCTTGTGAATCGAAATAGATGAGTATTGATCTAACCAACTTAGAATTGAACCAAATGAATGTTTAATTAGGCGCTTGAAAATTAAACATTCCACCTAACGTTCCCTAGATCTTAATGCAATTAGGTCAATTTGAACATGCATATTTTTCATCTTTTCAAGTTGGAATAGCTAGTTGTTTAGGACAATTTAATTAGCTTTTCTAATTAAATTGGTTAGGTGCAAGCAAACAATTAATTTTGGTAATAAGAATTCAATGACCAAATATCTTGAATAAGAAAATTTGTTACAACCCAAACTAGGTTCTTTTTATATATTATTGTCAATCTTTACTTTGCACTTTTATTTTTATGAAATTTAATAATTCTTGCAACCAAAATAACTTCAATCTCCCCTCATTCGGTTACGTCAGGCTTTAAACCATTTTATTGAGAAATTCAGTGGCTCCATGTAATATTTGACCCGGTCTTGCCACTAAAACTAGCAGTTTGTAGTGGTAGATATGGTTTGATTATTGGAAACATATTTGGGCGACGAAATCTGCTTGACCACAAATTGTTCTGGATTGTGTTCTATTTCTTCTTCTCTGATTTCCGAGTCCTAATCCAGTTCCTCTCCAGCTTTACTTTCTGCCTTCTTTGCTTTTTGAGATTTATTCCTTCTCTTATTTTCACCAACACCCAGTTCTTCATTTTTCTAGATTTTCCCCTTTTTCTTTTCTGGGTTCTTGCATGCGGTCTCATGTGATTTGGATTTCACTCTATGGGTTTGTTTTAGGTGACTCTCTTTATCTCTCTATGGTTCCATGTCATTTTGGATTTTATTAGTTCAAGTCTTTTTCCTGCTAGTGTAATGGTTGTTTGAGCTATTGGGAATGTGTTTGGAGCTAAGACTAACTTGTTCTATGGAGATGGGTGTTAATATTTTATTGAAGTTTAAATTCAGAGTTGAGTTGAGTTTAGTCTATTGGATTGATTAAAATTTCAAAATTGTTCATTTCTATTTTCCACAAGAAAAAAAAATTAAGTTGAAACTTTGACATGGAAAACAAATAAAGCATCGATTATGACATTTATTTTTTAAAAAAGACTATTTGTGAAAACAAACAAATCAAAAATGCAAAACTAGTGTACCATAACGTATCTCTTGCTTTTAGTAACATCTTGATTTGAATGAGAATTTCAGGGAGAAGGATGGTGTTACTCCATATTGATTTGAAACTTGGAGGTTCTTTCTTTTAGCAATTGAAGTTCTCATGTTGGGTAATATGGAGATTAAAATTGACAAATCTGTAGAATGTAGAGTGTTATTTGTACTTTGAAGGGTGAAATCTATAATGTCTAATTCCTCTATCTCTTACTTTTACTCTTTTGGTTTAATAATGTTCTAGAGCATATATATAAATTAAGTGATTTGATTCTATGTTACAGCGCTGAGGTGGTTGACAATGGACTTGCTGAGGAACTTTGAAGACAGTAATCTCTACAATTGATACGGAATGTTGAAAGAATTAATTTAGATGCAGTGATGAAGTTTGCTGATATTCATTATTGAAAGCTCTTGAATTAACTATTTTTGAAATTTTGAAGCATCATCATCCTTCAAGAGTATTGTTGTGTGCGTAGTGGCTATGCTGAATATATGTTCAGTTGTGTGTTACTTATCATGCACAAATGTCAAGTTTTTCATAATATCAGCCCAAGTATAAATTAATACTAAGATTTCTCGATGAGGATCGAGGTCGAACACGGGGATTTGTAGCTATTATGATGAATGTAAGTACAACAAGTGAACTGGGAATCAGTGAGATGTTTGTGCAAACAAAGAAGTTTTGGTTTGTCCCTAAAAGAGGGTTGGGGAAAACCCTTCATTAACCGGTTGAGTTCTTGCTTAGTTTCATGGTTCGTGATCCTAAATTCGAATAGTTCTTACCTCTCAGTAGATGTGTCACAGAAATCATATGTCTATGATGCATGCTTGTTTAGTTGAGCCTAAGATGTTTCCTATCTCTAGGTTTAGTGCTTAGTTACAAAGATGAGATTCATAGTTACTTGCTCTTTCAACTAGTTAACTATTTCTCTCTTAATCAAGTTGTCAAGTGGATTCAAACAATTAAGAATAAAATACATCAATGTAAACGAACTATAAACTAAGCTTAAACTCTTAAAGTTGATGAATGTTTTTCTCCAACCCTTCAAGTGATTTCGCTACTCATGCTTGTTTGTGAAATGGATATAAAGATGGAAGCCAAGAAGTGATTCATGATGTAAGAAATATATTAATAAGAGTAATGATTTAGTTCATACAAAGTACAGAGCAACCAAATACACTTAAAGATACAAAAGATAGAATGGAAAGTTAAAGAGATGTAGCCGGCAGCGACAGTATCCTGCTCGCCGACAGAGATGGTGGCTTCTGTTGTCTGCTTGCATTGGGGAAGGAGAGGCAAGGGAAGTCCAACTCTCTTTCAAGGTTGAAGCTCACTGGATCTTTGATGGTAATGGTGAAAGTGCACTCAGCTGTCGCCGAGAGGGGAAAGATGGAGGATGACTGACTATCTAACATTTTTTATCTGTTGATTCAACTGGCTTTTATAGCCTAAAAAATGTACTTTTCATGATGTCATCAGGTAATTACCTCTAACGCAGAGGATAAGGCTTCGCGTTAGTCAATCGTCATCCCTGACCAGGTAGGTTGTCACTGTTCCGCAGATCAAAGGGCCAAAAATCCTCTTTGTCTCCAGCTGTTAAGATCAGGTTTTTTGAGGTTCAAGGATTTGTCTTTTAGTGCCATGCGTCTGAGGTATGCGTCTCTCGATCTTCTTCGAGGCATGCGTTGAACTTTGTGTTTTCCTGCAAAATGGGGCGTTTAAAGAGTTAAATCGTAGATTATTTTTTCTCTAACCTATTTACATGCTTGCACACATAAGATGTATTTATCATGAAATTAAGCATAAGATGGTGCGTTTTTCAACATTCTTTTGCAATTATTATAAGAAAAGATAAGCAATAATTTGTATTTCTACAAGTTATCAAGTATTCACTCTTGTGTATTAACTATTTGCATTTAGAATGATTATAATTCTGGCATATAATAAAGCAAAAATTGATACTCAATGGAGGAATGATTGAGGTAATTATCTAATGTTTATAGGTTGAAAAAAATTAGAGCTAGCCCTCTCTTTTTATATATACTTTAGTTTCTTATGGGTTTCTTTGTTTTTGTGTGATTCCAAGTTCAAGTTTAGAGGCTTTCATTTTCTTAGTCATTTCTAAATTTAGATCTTATTAGTATGTTGAAAAATTTCGGCTGGTTTGGTTTTTAGTTTTTGGTTTTTGAAACTTAAGCCTATAAACACACATGCCATCCTTAATTTCCTTGCTTTGTTATATACTATTTACAAATTATTTAAAAACTAAGCTAAAAATTGAAAAGTAAAAAAAGTAGCTTTTAAAACTTGTTTTTCTTTTTAGAATTTGGCTAAGCATTCGACTATTGTACTTAAGAACGATGCGAATCATGGCATGAAATTTAGAAGAAATAGGCTTAATTTTCAAAAACCAAAAATAAAAAATGAATGGTTACCAAATGGGGACTTAATTTTCTTTCTTAGTTTTCTTTCTTGTGGTATGTATCTTAGATTAGTCTTTGTTGGGTTTTATGTCCTAAAACTCGTGATTTGTAAACTTTTAACATTTTCTATTATCTATAAAGTTCTTATTGGGGTTTATCAATAAAATTGTTATTGAATAAGTGAATTGTTGTTAATATAATTCTAAATCCAATAAACTAAGAACCCATGGCTATAGTATGAGTACTTGAACTATATGTAGATACATAAACTGGATCAAGTTCAAATAAATAGTCAAAACGATCTATAGTATAGGGATTAGGTTGGGTACCTTATCCTAGGGACACTATTAGATGCAGCTCACTTTGTATTTGATACAAACGATGTGATCCTGAATGTGGAGACATATGAGTGAGGGCGTTATGTGCAATGAGTTTGCATAAGACCGGAGCACGAGATAATCACTGTTACTTTATAACATCATTTACTGTTAACACTGACTAATTCAATTAGATGACCTAGGTAACTCGATCTTAATCCTAAACTAACAATGAACTCTAGCTTATTCGGGATTATCCTTAGATCTGCATGAGTGAGAATGACCCGAGTTTGCCGACTTAATAAGCCTCCTATTTCAAGGGTAAGACCGGGTAGATAGTTGGGGACATAGTCTTTTAAGATGGAATTCACTTCTGCCCAACTTCAGAGATAGTGGAGAGGTTGTTCCCTTAAGTGCTGACTCCGGGACTTGAACAAGGGGTCCTACCCTCTCATTGACCTGAGGAGAACTCGATTTAATGGTTGGACCATAAACCAATTGTTCATTAGAGGATCAGTGGTACTTAAGGAACCAATGTCCAGGGGTAAAATTGCAATTAACCCAATTGAGATTACGAACAACCTGTGAAAGATCGACTTACTAATCATGGTTATATCAAATGGACAGAAATATATATATAGTGAGGAAAGTGCAGCTACGAGCTTTGTGGAATGTCCCGTTAGTTAACGAATGTTGATTAACTATGTTAAAGAGTTTATTCGGTTAATCTCGGATCATTGGAGCTCATGATCTATAGGTCCATGAGGTCCCTCTACTAGCTCATAATGGACTAAACCTTAGATTAGTGTGGTGAAAGATTTTGAATTGTTTAAAATCGAAATAGGGAGAAAACATTATTTGTATTGGATTCTCAAAACGTTTAATTGTTTAGTTTTGAATTAAACAATAAAGAGAGTTGAAAATATTTAAATGTAATTTAAATATTGAAAATATGAAGGAAAATTTTCAGAAATAAAAAAAATGTCAAACTATTTACATAAAATAGCAAAAAAAATACTGATAGACATTGGTAGACTTCTATCAGCATCTATCACAACTATTTAAAAATTTTGCTATTTTGTATAAATAGTTTACCATATTTTTCTATTTTTAAAACTTTCTCAAATATGAATAGGGATTCATATTCAAAAAATTAGTTTTTTGAAAAAATTGGGAATGGTGTGCAAATAATATTATTTTAATATTACATATTAAATTAATATTATTTAATTATTTAAAATTAATTTTATTTTAAATTTTTATTTTATTAATTTAAAATTCAAAATTCAATTGAATTTTGAAAAATCAATTTTAAATTGATTTTAAATTATGAGTTGGAAAATCTCACTTATAGCATGTTGAAGGTTGGGTGTTTTCATACCAATTTCACACTAATATCACTCACCATTCACCAAATTTATTGTCAAATTAGTGTTTAATCTCATTGTATGTGGTTCCTCTATAAAATAGAGTTCTAATTGTTGAGAAAACGGTTGGATTTTTGGTTGAATTAAGTTTTAATTTGGTTTAAAAGCTCCAAAGAACAAAACTCTACAAAACTCCAATTCTCTTTTAAATTCATCACAAATTTGGATCCCATCATTCAATCTAAGGCTAGAGAATAGTAGAGAAGACTTTTGTGGTGGTCTACAAACCGTTCGTGATCAATTGCATCAAGAATCAAGAGATAATTTCAAGCTTCAAAGGTTGTTGTTCTAAATTCTGGGGTTTTCCCTTTTATTATGCATGTTTGTCCTTAAATTTAATCATGTTAAAGTGTAATTTGATCCAATTAACTTTTGCTGCATATTTGTACATATATCAGTCTTCGCCTTATGCAAACTTGTTGTTTGTAGTTTTGAACTTATTCGAAGTGATAAGTTAGATTTAGGGAAATTTTCACATATAGAAAAAATGTCAAACTATTTACAGAAAATAGCGAAAAAAAACTGATAGACATTGATAGACTTCTATCAGCATCTATTAGTGATAGACTTCTATCATTTCTATCACTGATAGACCTTCATAGACTTCTATCAGCGTCTATCACAACTATCTAAAATTTTTGCCATTTTGTGTAAATAGTTTCCCTTATTGGCCAACGAAATGGTGCTATTGTCTTTTCTAAGGTTGACTTAAAAAGTGGTTACCACCAAATAAAGATTTAACATGGGGATGAATGGAAGACGATGTTCAAAACTCATAATGGTCTCTTCGAGTGTCTGGTCATACCCTTCAGGTTATCTAATGCCCTAGCACGTTATAAGGTGAGAGCACCCAAAATGTGCTATCTTAGTGCCTCTAATCTAGCTTTCTTATGATATTTAATGTATTTATATGTCCATATATTTGTAGGTTCTTGAGAAAACCATGCATTTCAGAGTGCTAGATGTAGTTTGGGGTTAATTTGGAACAATTAGGAGAGTTTTTAAGCATTTGAGGCTTCAAAGGAGATGAAATGACCTAAATGCCTCAGGCTAGCGCCACGGCGCCATGAGAGGCGCCAATTCTAAAAGTGAGGCCCCAAAAATTCGACACGCGCGCGCCCAAGGCATGAGTGCCACAATGCTGGCACGGTGCCATGTGCGGCACTACGATTTCGAGGATAGAGCGTTGCGGCGCTTGCACATTTTCTATATAAGCTTTCTTTCACTTTTACATTAGAGTGGAAGGAGAGTTAGGCCAATTTTGAGACCTTTAAGCTCGATTTTGGTCATTCTTGCCCAAAACTCTTGAGATTTCTTTAAAATTTGACTTATATTTGTATATTTTGGCACCGAGATTCGAATTCGATGAACGGTTGAAGACCCAAACGTCGGTTTTGACGTTTGTTTAGCGTTTTCTATGTATTTTATGAGATTTTGATGTATTCTTCTTGGATTTCTCTACTTCCTATTGTTTTCCTTTCATCATTTAAATATCTAGAATGTGCATATTGGTAGATTTAATTGACAACTAAATTACTAATACTCGTATGTTTATTCGTCCACGCTATGCATGTTGTAAGTGTTTGTAATTGCATCCAAAACATGCTTAATTTGAGTAGCAATAGGTTTAAGTTATAGCTATGGCTCGATTGCTAGGATTCTAGGATCACTCAGTAGCGAAAGATAACGAAACCTAAGGAATGGAAAAGCATTAGGTTAGATTTGGCCAATTTAACTTAATGTCCTGATCAATCCAAGAGGTTAATGTGATTATCTAAGTATATAGGCTTGCATGACACTACTTAGTTAATTTAGGAATCAATAACATGTTGGTTTTTCTTAGGGATTTTATCCAAATTTCTGTACATTCGATTAGGCTTGAGAAGTAGACAATCCATGAACATTTGCATGATAAATCAATGAATTAATCCATAGATAGCCTGATAGTCTCGTGATCGGCGAAGGTAGTCTCGTGTTTCGCTCTCTCTCTCTCAATCCATCTTACTTTCTGCACTTTACTTTTTTGCATTTTGTTTTCCTGTCAACCAAAACCCTCCGTCTTCCATAGACCTAATTAGCTTAGAGAGATTCTATCTTAGGCTCCCTCTAGTTCGACCCCGTTCTTGCTACTGATACTACTTGTTAGTTGAAGTTCTTGATCGGTAAATATAAATACTATTTGATCGATTAAATGCCCACAACAACATTTTGTCCTTCATGGGGCTTATGAACCATGTTTTGATCATTTTCTTAATAAATTTATGGTAGTATATTTTGATGACATTATAGTGTATAGCCAATCTGAGAAAAAACATTTGCAGCATCTTACAATTCTTTTTAAAACTTTACAGCAGCATGAATATGTCAACTTGAAAAAAATGCTCCTTTGTACAATCAAACGTACAGTTTTGGGGTTATATAATTAGTCCTCAAGCTATAGCTGTAGATTCTAGAAAGATTCAAACCATAAAAGATTGGCCAACTTTGAAAATGTCAAAGATGTTCAATAGTTTTTAGGTTTGGCATCATTCTATAGAATATTCATTAATGGTTCTAGTACTATAATCTCACCTCTGACTGAGTGTGTACTATAATCTCACCTCTGATTGGGTGTTTAAAAAAGGATAAGTTTAGTTGGATCCAGGTTCAAGATAAAAGTTTAGAAACTTTAAAACTTAAATTGTGTTCAGCCCCAATTTTAATGCTTCCATATTTTAACAAAGTCTTTGAGGTGGTTGTAGATGCTTCTGGAATATGTATAGCAGCTGTCTTATCCCAAAAGAATCACCCAATTGTTTTAGTGAGAACTTGAGTGAAGCTTGGCAAAAATGGAGTACTTATGATTGCGCCCTAAAAGCGTTATGATTCCTAGCTTAATTCTGCCCTAATAAGTCGTTTTTACTCATCAATTCTCTATTTTATATTGGTATTAATCATCCCAGTGGTAGAAAAGTCATTTGGAGCAAGAATGGACCAAAAACGAGCTAAAGAGCATCAAAACTGAAGAACGGGTAAAATTTAAAAATTGCCCCTGAAGAAGAGCGTCGTTGCGCTTGGTTTACGCTATGCTCTATGCTAAAGATCCGAGAGCATGAAATAGGACAGCGTCCCGCGCCCATGGATAACGTAGCTACGCTATGAAGTTTGACGCAATTTCAAACCCTTGCGCGCCTCTTCCACCGTCGCCAGCATCACATCGCTCCCCACACCGCAGCCCTATATTGCGGCTTCTACCCTCGAGCGTAGCTATGCTCAGTAGACCGTTGCGATGCTCTCGAAGTTTTATAAGTTTCAAATTTCATTTTTCCACTCGATTTTCAGAGAACAATTTCTCATTGCCCGAGAGCTTTTCCACAAATTCTTCATTTCTCTCAATTTCACTTGTAATCTTCCCAAAACACTTGAAGATTCATTGAAGATTCAAGTTTGTAAGGTAATTTCTTTAGTTGATTAAGTACATTTCATGCAATTTCTTGAGAATTTTCTTTCTTTCTTCAATGAATTCTTGAATCTTGGTTGAACTGTGAGCAAATTCTCCATAGATCTTGATTTGAATGAACTGACAACTCATGATCTTCAATTTCTTGTATGCAATTTTCATAATGCGCTAAGCAATCCAATTATGAAATAAGTTGCAAAATTAGGGATTCTTGCCTAGTTCTCAGACATTTTCTTGAATTATGATTGTATGAACTAATTGAGTTTAACCATGAATCAAACTGATGAAGAGGCTATCCGTTCATTACTTCGTCGCAACAACGAAAACCCTAGGTCTATTCCTTAGCGGCATTCAATACTAGGAATTTGTATTGAATGCCACTAAGGAATAGATGCATAAATTAAATTTAGGATTAAATAGGAAGTGATTCTTATTTAATGAATTAGGAAAATTAGAATTGAAATCCTAATTGGACTAATTTGATGAATTGGGTCATTTAAAAGTGAAATTCTAACTGGTTATGGGTTCTTGAATTGATTGAAACTATTATAATTCCATGTAAGAAGTTAATTGAATTTGTTCCTAATCACAAATATATTTGAATTGATTCTCTCACATACATAAAGCCCAAAAAGATTCTAATTTCTTGCATTTTACTTTCTTGCATCTTTTTCTTTTTCTTTAAAAAACCTCCCTATTCAAAATAAAGTGAATTTGACCGATCGCATGTATAACTGATAGCTCCCTAAGGACAATCCCGAACTTGCATCTATGCTACGTGTTTAGTATTGATTGCTAAAGTTAAGAGTTATAAATTGTTTTGATTCCCATAAGTGTGTATTAACGACGACACATGTCTAGGGCAATCAAATTGGCGCCATTGTCGGGGATCTTGGGAACATAATTGTCAATTGATCGAATTTCAAAAAAAAAAAAGAGTTTGTTTGTGGTTTAATCTTTCCTTTGGTGTATTACCCGCTCCTCTGGAGATTTCGTGCTTAGCTTTTTTGTAGATATTAAGCAAGAAGAACGGAAAATCCGAAGGGAGAGGCGAAGAGAGATCCAAGAAGAACATCAAACTAATTTGGAAGGTAATCTTAAAAATCTCGAGGAAGAGCAAGAGTCACAAGAAGCCAATATGGGTGAAGCACGTTAGAGAACTTGCTGAGTCGGATATGATGCAACAACTGTGGTGCATCATATACCCGGATACCACCATACCGTTTGAGCTCAAGCCCGGGCTTATCCACCACTTACAATCTTCAAAGGGAGTGTCGGAGAAGACCCACACAAACACATCAAGGACTTCTACATGGTATGTGACGGCATGAGGCCCCACGATGTAACGGAGGAACAACTTAACCTACGGGCGTTCCCTTTTTCATTAAAGGATGCGGCCAAGGATTGGTTTTACTATCTTCCGTCAGACTCAATCACCACATGGAGCGGTCTTAAGAAGAAGTTTCTCAAGAAGTTCTTACCGACATCGAGAGCTCGTAGAAACTGTAAGGAGATTTATGGGATAAAGCAAGCGTTCAAAGAGTCCTTGTGTGAGTATTGGGAGCGGTATAAGCAACTATGTGTGAGCTTCCCTCACCACCAAATCTCGGACCAATCTTGATTCAGTACTTCTATTCAGGCTTGCTATGGAATGAGAGAGCTTTTATTGATGCTGCGGTGGGTGGAGCATTGGTGGACAAAACTCCCTCTGAAGCTAAGGATTTGATCTCGAGAATGGCAAAGAACTCGCAAAGCTTTAGAACACGTGCAACTAAATTTGACCCATCTAGTACCAAGGAGGTAAGTGAATTAAAAACAAAAATTTCTAATTTGTCTTCTCTTGTGTTACAGTTTTTTCAATGAGGTGCATAACAAGTAAAGACGTGCGGAATGCTTGGACACTCTTTAGAGAATTGCCCTCAAGCCAACCAAGAGGTGAACGCGCTTGGAAGCTTCTAAAGAAAGTATGACCCTCACGGGAATACTTACAATTTCAGATGGTGTGACCACCCTTGATTGAACCTGATTTGCCTAAAGCACCCTTTCCTAGTAGGTTGGCTAGACCGAAGAATGAAAGTGTCGATAAGGAGCTCAAAGAGATGTTTAGAAAGATTCAAATCAATATCCCCCTTCTTAATGCATTCCAAAAAATCCCAAGGTATGCCAAATTTCTCAAGGATCTTTGCACTAAGAAGAGAAGAGGTAGGGAGAAGGAAAAGGTTATGGTAAGCGGTAACGTCTCTGTCTTTCTTAAGAAAAGTATGCCTGAAAAGTGTAGAGATCCTGGTATGTTTACTATTCCTTATGTAATAGGTAATAGGAAAATATTGCATGCTATGCTTGATCTTGGTGCTTCTATCAATGTAATGTCATACCATGTTTTTGAAGAGCTAAAAGTGAATGATTTCCAAAAAACCCTCGGTGTGCATTCAACTAGCGGATAGGTATTGCATACAACCTCTAAGGGTAGTTGAAGATGTCTTGGTACAAATAGAAAACTTGATTTTGTCGGCGAACTTCTATATCTTGCAAGTGAACGAACCATCTAACCCCTCATCCTTTACGGTTTTATAAGGGGGACCTTTCTTAAAAACTGCTAAGACTAAAATTGATGTAGATAAAGGATCCCTTAGTGTTGAGTTTGATGGTGACGTGAATTTCAATATCTATGATGCTATGAAGTTCCCTAAGAAAAATTTCTCTTTCTTGTGTTGAGGCTTTTGAAGTTTTTGATGAAGTTTTGTTGTCTATTGATAATGGTTTTGATAAGATGTTGATTCCCTCTGATAATTCCAACCTTGATCAATCTTCTAATGATAATTCTGTCTTTGTCCCACAAGTTCAAGGGATTGAGCTCATGGCTCTCCCTTCTCATATCAAAAAAAAAAAAAAGGAAAAGTACTCAAGGTGAATGGATACCACTTGAAGATTTTCAAAGAAGGGAAAGACTACTCAGCTGAATCGAGCTTTGTCCTAGCTCTCCCCTCTTACACATGAGTCCGACTTCACTAACGGTCGAGCAACCGACCCTAAAAATTTGCGCTCTCCTGGAGGCAACTAGGCATCAACTCGTTCATAGCTTTCTTTAAATTTTGTTTTTAGATTGATTTTCTAGTTTTTAGTTTGATTGATTTTCTAGTTTTTAGTTTGATCTTACCTTAGTTCAAATAAAACTGAGAGAAATTTGAATAATTTTGTTTTTCAAGAAAACAAATGATGCTTCAATGTAACAACAAAAACAAGAAAACAAGGCTAAAAAGAATCGCTTTTTGAAGAAAATCTCGCTCATCTGTAAAAACGAAAGCAAGGGGAGTTCTTATGTTCTCCCTCTTTTTTTTGTCTATGTGCTTTATTTTCTAAAATAAAATATGTTTTCAAACATTGAGGACAATGTTTTGTTTGAAAGTTGGGGGTGGAGTTTTACCTGATTTCTATATGGGATTTGATCAACTTTTGCATATTTGTATGACACTTGCATGCTTACACTTCATTAAGAATATCTTACTATATTTAGGGTCCTTGAGCGCTGTGCTTGGACAATGCTTGTTTGCTTGAAATGCTCACCTTGTACTTTTTGGTTTGATTTGATATAATGACACGACGATGACACACTCTCATTATGATAAGTTTTATGAAAAATCTTGTTTGAAGAATGATAATCATGATTTTTAAGCCCATTCTTTTTCAAAAATATTTCTTATCCTTCATCATCTTTAAGTTCTCATTCTTAAAGTTCTCATTCTTATCAACATAAGTCTTACATACCTATAATCTTTTTATTCGGCTTATATTTCTATTGTCACCTCAAAAGACCCACCTTTAGCTTAACAGTAACCTTTCTTGTTTTAAGTGTAATGCTAGACAAAGTGGATATAAAATAAGCATAGGCGTGATGAGTTTAAAAAAAAAAAAAAGTAAAGCAAAAGTTGCTTAAAAAAAAAAAGAATAGTAAAAAACAAGGTTAGTCTCAAAAGTGTGGGTGTATGTGCATGGATAGAGGTGAAAAAACCTACCCCCATTGTGATAAGTTCGGACCCCGTGAGAAAAGAATGGATTGAGTCCTGGTCGGGAGGAATTCATTGCCCAATTTCGGACCAAATGATTTAACTATATCTACTAAAATGTAGTAGTGGTAGCACTGGTCGAACATAGGGAGCACACAGATTTTCTCAATTCAACTGTTCACAGCCCGAGGGTAACCGAAGGGGGGGTTTGAAGTTTTGTTGCAAGAATTGTAAAATTGCATAAAGTAAATAAAACAAAGTAAATGGTTTGAAAATGATAATTGAGAAGAATATAGCTTGAGTTGTGACAAATTTTCCCTATTTGAAATATTTGGTTATCGAATTCTCATTATTGACATTAAATGTTTGCTTACACCAATCTAATTTAATTAGAAAAGCTAATTAACTTGTCCTACACAATTAACTAATCCAATTTGAAAAGATGAAAAACATGCATGTTTAAATTGGCCTAATTGCATTAAGATATGGGAAACGTTAGGTGGAATGTTTAATTTTCAAGCGTCCAATTAAACATTCGTTTGGTTCAATTCTAAATTGGTTAGATCAATACTCATCTAATTCGATTCGCAAGCTAACCTAACCAATTGTTTTCTATGGATTAACATACAATCAAGTGTCATGAATTGAACGTCAATCAAAAGTAGTAACCATACATCCACAAGCGTATGACGATATGATAATAATTCATTCATAATAGAATTGAAACCAAAAAATACAAGAAATCGGTTAAAAACTTACAAATACATTGAAATAGGTAAAGATCCTAAGAAATCCAAGCTGGAAACGATTACCTTAGCCCATAATCGACATTCTTGACATCGTTTGCGTTGATTACAGAACAAAGATGAAAATAACACTAACATCTAATGCTATAGATGGATAGAACATGAAAACATGAAGAAAATGAGTGGTCATACGCCTAAGACGGTCACTGAAATCAAAAGATATAACCTAATTATCGAATAGCAGATTTTAAATCTACGCAACAGCGTCGTGGCGCTGTCAGTGACAATTTTGTAATTTTAATTGTTTTTGGCATTTTTTCGCCTAATTGCTTCGTTAGGACTCCAAATTGGTCTATTTCAGCTTTGTTTTCTTCCTGACACTCATTTCTACCTCTCAATTGCTCGATACCTACAAAATAATATATTTAAGCACATTAATTATTACCAACGAACAAGATTAGAGGCATTATGATAGTACACTTTAGGTGTTGTCAAACACCCTCAACTTAATTCTTGATCATCCTCGAGCAAGGTAGAATAAAACACAATGTCACACAAGAGATATCCTCACTCAATTTGCATGGTTTGTTACTCAAGTCTCAACAGTCACCAAGAATCAACTTGCAATCAACAATGAAATCAATTTATAATCAATCAATAAAGCACAATTTTAAATTTGATTCAAAACTTATTCATGCAAGATTAAGTTCAAAGCCTTTCTAATTAAGTCCTAACACCCTAGAATGACATTAAATGACTCTCAATTTGTTTTTTCCCAATATTGGCTCATGCACAAATTACCAAATGCCAAAAAAAAAAAAATCAAAGCGATATATAATATTTCAATTGGGGTGCCTGAAATTAAACTAAAGGGCCTTAAACTTGCATTTCTTTTACCTAGAGGTATTAGTTTTCACACATCACTGCAGGGAACTGTACTCACTCTTTTCTCGCAAGTGTCCTAACTAATCATGGTAAAGGTAGCTCTTTCTACCCCTAGTCATGCATAATATTACAAGTTTAAATTTCTTTTTCATGATACTTTCTTTTCAGCACAACATTTTTATTTGCAGATTTTTAAACAGACATATAAATCATTTTTATTCCTCAATTTTATATTACAGCCTATCATGCCAGACACTATCAAATCTGTGGGGCCTATCGAAGTGACGATAAAAATACAAGCTACTTAATATAATTTTAAGCATGTGAGACCTAATATAGGCAGACAAAGAACTTAAATGTGCATTAAAAGTAAGAAAACTTTTTAAAAAGGGCTAAAAATCATGATTATTCATAGAAAACATCATCTCATACAAGAAAAATCACTAGGGAGTGCGTCATCAACTAGTCATCATAACTAACCAAGCATAGCATGAGCAAGCAAGCAATTAAGCACACATATTGCCTGAGCTTAGATGCTCAAGGGCTTTAACTAGAACATAAACATCCCCTACCCCCAACTTAAAATCTAACATTGTCCCCAATGTAATAAAGAAAAGAACCGCAAGGGACAAAGGAAATAGAAATCTTCCCTGAATTTTGGCACTAGGATTGCGATAACATATAGCTCAAGAAAATAATACTTCTCTCCATCTCCTCCTTTAGCTACAAAAACCTAAGAATCCAGCATTGTGGAAAGAATTAAGCTCAATAAAAATAAAAATAACATAAAAGAAACCTATACTAAGAAAGCAGTAAATCCTGGTTGCCTTCAAGTGGCACAATTGTTTAAGGTCATTATGCTCGACCCCACTTGGTTCAATCAACCATATTCATGAAAGACCACCGAGCTCCCATCTCCCACCCCCAACTTAGGGGGTTGGCTACTATCCTGAAAAATGCAAGTACTAGAACAAATGGGGTTAGTGGGTAGAAGGAAAATGAATCACAAAAATCTTTTCAATTTTACCTCCATGTTCAATCTATAGATACCATTTGTCCACATCAATGACAACCTTAGCTGTCTTTAAAAAGGGTCTCCCTAACAACATAGATAAGTTAAATGGATGGAAAGAAGTATTAACATCCAAAACATAGAAATCAGTAGAAAAGATAGACCATTAACTCTAGTAAGCATATCCTTTACTAATAATCCTAATGGTCTAACTAGAGAGAGATCAGTTAACTACACTACGATGTCAGAAGGGTGCAGAATATGAGATTGGAAATCAAACAAAACAGGTGCAGACATGACATTTATAGCTGACCCTAAATCAAATACGACATGTTTGAATTTTTTGGTTCCTATCTAACAAAAATAGAAAACGTACCTATGTTTAACAGGCAAATTACCTGGGTAAGCTGCTACCTATTGCTGCTCACTCTCTTCCTTCTTTTCCTCTGTAGGATCCTCAATCCAAACCTTTTTGCCCTTTCCAGTAGGGCTATTATCACCAGAAGATTCCAAAGAAAGCACCTCTTCCTCTTGTGCTACTTCCTTAGTAATAGTTAACTTGCTAGGGAAGGGAGCAATAGGTTTATAAGCATTTAAATTCAAAGGCGGATCAAAACTTACCCCTTTTCTTCGTGGTGAGCTGGTCATTTTTTTCTCAGCATCAACTAGCTCAACATCTGGCTCTTCCACAGGCATCAGAGGACTCTCAATGCAGCCTACTACAGAGATGGCATTGACGTTATGCATGTTAGGCACTGGTTGGGAAGGTAGCTTCCTATACTAGGTGTCCAATCCATTGACCGTGTCGACCAGCTTAGAGATCTGGGTAGCCATACTCTGCATGTTGGTGGTGGTAGTCTGCTGGAACAGCTCCTAGTTCTTCTGGATTTGCATGGTGGACTCTGCCAGGCTCTTTACCATGTCCTCCAAGAGCATTGAGTTGCTCTGCCCTGGTTCCCATAACTGCCCTATCGGTTGTTGTTGTACGACCTCCCGCCCTGCTGACCCCCAACATAGTTCACCTCAACAATAGGCTCCATGGCAGAGAAAACCTATTTCACAAGAGTAGACAATTCAACAAGTTAAGCTCTTAATTCACTTACCTCTTGTGTAGATGTGGCTAGCTAAGTGATGTGATCTCGTGTAATGAATTGTTGGGTGTTCTCAGCCATTGTGGAAATCAGGGCCTTAGCCGTAGTAGGGGTCTTATTGACCAGAGCACCTCCAGCTGCAGCATCAATGTTGTTCTTATCTTGCTGCAGCATCCCCTCATAAAAGTAGTGGATGAGAAGGTGGTCTGAGATCTGGTGGTTCGGGTACCCAGCGCAAAGGCGCTTGAATCTCTCCCAGTACTCATAGAGAAACTCCTCTAGATCCTACAGAATACTATAGATCTCCTTCCTGATCTTGCTAGCTCGAGAAGTTGGAAAGAATTTTTCCAGGAGCTTCTTTTTCAGGTCAGCCCAGGTGGTGACGTTCCTAGATAGAAGAGAATAGAGCCAATCTTTCGCGTCATCCTTAAGGAAGAACGGGAAGACTATCAGGCTGAGCTACTCCTTAGTCACGCCGTGGGGGTGCATACCATCACACACGATGTAGAATTCCTTCAGGTGCTTGTGAGGATCCTCACCTACACGGCCAGAAAATGAAGGGAGTAAATGGATGAGACCAGTTTTTAGCTCAAAATTACCTGTCGTCTCTGGATAGGTAATGCATAGGGGTTGTTGGGTCAAGTCTGGGGTAGCTAGGTCCTTCAATGTGCGCTCAACAAGCTACGCCATTGTTCTATTTCTTCTTCTTCTTCAGAAAATTCTTCTTCAATTGTGCCTTATGCACAAATTTTTTCTTCTTGCTCTTCGTTCTCGAACTTCTCTCCTTCGTCTCCTCTCCTCCCTACCAAGATCTGCAAAAATACAACAAAGAATTTTGATCTTGGGAGGATCAGGTCATACAAAGAAAGAAAAACTTAAGAACAAGCAGAGAACTAAACCTTTGATGCAGACACTGCAAGTGCACGGGTCAAGTAATAATATAAAATGGTTAAGTCCAAGTATCGTTCCACTAAGGATCCAATCACAGTTTAATTACTTAGCTATTCTAGGGTTGAATTGATTTTATTTGAGGATTTGAATCGATTGTTTGTTTTGTAAAACCTTAAAAACATAAAAAGGAAAGCAAATAAAGTTTGGAAAATTAAGAGTAAAAGAGTGTTCTAATTCATTATGTAAAATCATAGTGTTTCATGGAATTGATCTCAATCATATGCCTAAGTCTAGAAACTTGATTCCGGATTATTTTCTATAAAAAAAAACCTTTCTCATGCAACCTAATTGATTACTAACATCTTGAAACCAATTAAATTACATGGCCTTAAGAGTAATCTTTAGCAACTTTCATTATTTACCTAACTATTTTCATGAGAGATTAACAACAATTCATTGTTATAAGTCCAATTAAACATGCAATCCTTCAAACTACACATCTAATCTAATAAGTATTGAAGGCCAATCAACAAAAGATAAGTATAATAACAATGAAAAGCACAGAATTGCATTAATCCATGAAAGTTCTATAAGATTAACATAACTTCATAAATAGTTCGTCAATACCCTAAAACTAAAGAGTCTAGCCACTCATAGCCTTAGACAACATAATTGCATTCAGATTCAGTAAAGGGAAGAGAAAAATAAGAGAGAAATAAGAGAACTCTACTATTGAAGAATCTCCCGTTGTAGAAATCGACACGACTCCTTTGATCAACGCCTCGGGAACTCGAATGACCGCCAAACTCTCTTGACCTCAATCTCCCTTTCTTTGGTGGTAAACTCAGTCTTTCTGCCTCTCTAATTTTGTCATTAGGGTTGCTGAATATCCCTCTTATTTATTGAAACGATTTTCTAAATTATCTTTAATTTTAAAATAGGGACGCCAATGTCGCTACGCTACAGAAGAGTGTCGCGACGCTGGTCTGATTTCAACCTAGCATACGTTGTGTTGCATAGTAGCACAGCTGCACTGCCCTAGCGTCGTTGCGCTCTCGAGTGTGCCAAAAATAGGTGCTCTCAGGTCTTAAGCGTAAAGGGACAACGTTGCGACGCTCTTGCTCTATGCTGCCCTATTTTTCTCGAGTTTTTTAGCTATCTTTGATCAATTTTGACTCGGTTTGATTCTGATGCTTTCGAAGCTCAATTTTCATCATTTTACCTTGAAATTCACTAGCAAACACATTAAATCACATAAATACACTCCTAAATAGGAGCAAATAAATTACTTTTCAAGTGCTTTTCAACCTTTCAAGAGAGAAATTTCTTGGCTCCTTGGCAACGACACCAATTTGGTCGACAAAATTCATCACCCAATTCCGGACCAAATAATTTAACCGTATCTACTAAAATGTAGTAGTGGTAGCACGGGTTGAACATAGGGAGCACACAAATTTTCTCAATTCAACTGTTCACAACTCGAGGGTAACCGAAGGGGGATTTGAAGTTTTGTTGCAAGAATTGTGAAATTGCATAAAATAAATAAAACAAAGTAAATGCTTTGAAAATGATAACTGAGAAAAATCTAGCTTGGGTTGTGACATATTTTTCCTATTGGAAATATTTGGTCATCGAATTCTCATGGCCGACATTAAATGTTTGCTTACACCAAACAAATTTAATTAGAAAAGCTAATTAACTTTGTCATAAACAACTAACTAGTCCAATTTAAAAAGATGAAAAGCATGCATGTTCAAATTTACCTAATTGCATTAAGACATGGGAAACATTAGGTGGAATGTTTAATTTTCAAGCGCCTAATTAAACATTTGTTTGGTTCAATTCTATGTCGGTTAGATCAATACTCATCTAATTTGATTCGCAAGCTAACCTAACATATTGCTTTCTATGGATTAACATACAATCGAGTATCACGAATTGAACGTCAATCAAAAGCAATAACCATACATCCACAAGCGTACAACGATATGATAATAATTCATTCATAACAGAATTAAAACTAGAAAATACAAGAAATCGGGTAAAAAACTTACAAATATATTGAAATAGATAAGAATCCTAAGAAACCCAAGCTAGAAACGGTTACCTTAGCCCATAATTGGCATTCTCGATATCATTTGACTTGATTACAGGATAAAGATAGAAATAAATCCAAAATCTAATGCTGTAGATGGATAGAGCATGAAAAATCGAAGAAAATGAGTGGTCATAAGCCCAAAACGACCACCCGGATCAAAAGATATGACCTAATTACCGAATAAATCTACTCGATAGAGTCGCGACGCTATCGTTGGCAGTTTCGTAATTTTAGTTGTTTTTGGCCTTTTTTGGCCTAATTGCTTCGTTAGGATTCCAAATTGGTCCATTTCAGCTCCATTTTCTTCCTAACGCTCGATTCAACTCCTCAATTGCTCGATAGCTACAAGTCCCTACTTTGGGTGTGTGAAAGCTAGCCCTCTAGGCAAAACAAATGCCCTCTATCTTTTGTGTGCGTGAGTAAGGCACCCTTGTCCTAATATTGCCCTTCTCTACCAGTTTGATATGTCTAGAGCTAATATTCGAGCTAGAATAGTGGAAAAACGGATTGAGAGCCTTATAAACTCATTCTACATATGTTTTCTTTCTTTGATAACAATTTGAAACTTGTTCATGCATGAATCGAACTAGAATCATTTTTCTAAAAAATATGTGCGCTTAATTGATTGATCATCATTCGGATTTCATCCTTGATTACGTCTCTTATCTTTTGAGACTGCTGAGAGTCAAGTATCGTCCCTTCCAATTTGAACATAGCTTGAGCATTTCTAAACATGAGCATACCTAACTATGACCTTATCTACCACTAAGTTTCTAACCTTTACACATTCTAACCCTTAGCATTCTCATAGCATATAGCAAGCATGATGAATAGAAGACATTAAGCATGTGCATATCATTTTTGCATTATTTATTGACTGATTTTATATACTTTGATTCTATTTCCTTGCTCGGGACGATCAAGCTTAAAGTTGGGGGTATTTTGATAGCGCCCTAAAAGCGTTATGATTCCTAGCTTAATTCTACCCTAATAAGTCTTTTTTACTCATTAATTCTCTATTTTTATAGGTATTAATCATCCCAAGGATAGAAGAGTCATTTGGAGCAAGAATGGACCAAAAACGAACTTGGAAGCATCAAAACTTAACAAAGGGTGAAAATTACAAAATTGCCCTTGAAGAAGAGCGTCGATGCGCTTGGTTTACGCTATGCTCTACACTAAAGACCCGAGAGCATGAAAAAAGGATGCGTCGCAACACCCATGGACACCATAGCTATGCCATGTACTTTGACGTGATTTTAAATGCTCGCACGCGCCTCTTTCACCATCGACTGCATCGTATTGCTCCCCACACCACAGCCCTACGCTACGGCTTCTACCCTTGAGCGTCCCTATGCTCAGCAAACCGTCGCGACGCTCTCGAAGTTTTATAAATTTCAAATTTTATTTTCCCACTCGATTTTCAAAGAACAATTCCTCATTACCTGAAAGCTTTTCCCCAAATTCTTCATTTTTCTCTCAATTTCACTTGTAATCTTCCCCAAACAATTGAAGATTCTTTGAAGATACAAGTTTGTAAGGTAATTTTTTTAGTTGATTAAGTACATTTCATGCAATTTCTTGAGAATTTCTTTTCTTTCTTCAATGAATTCTTGAATATTGGTTGAACTTTGAGCAAATTCTCCATAGATCTTGATTTGAATAAACTGACAACTCATGATTTTCAATTTCTTGTATGCAATTTCATAATGCGCTAAGCAATCCAATTATCAAATAAGTTGCAAAATTAGGGACTCTTGCCTAATTCTAAGACCTTTTATTGAATTATGATTGTATGAACTAATTGAGTTTAACCATGAATCAAATTGATGAAGAGGTTATTCGTCCAGTACTTCATCGCAGCAACGAAAACCCTAGGTCTTAATACAAATTCAATTTTGTATTGAATGCCGCTAAGGAATAGATGCATAAATTGGATTTATAAATGAGAAGTGATTCTTGTTTAATGAATTAGGGCAATTAGAATTGAAACCCTAATTGCACTAATTTGATGAATTGGGTCATTTAAATGTGAAATTCTAATTGGTTGTGGGTGCATAGATTAAAACCCTAGCGCAGCGGAAACTTATCAGAACTCTAACTCAAGCATGCTGTATAAAAAAAAAAATCAAAGAAGAAAAGATACTTACATGTTGATAGAGAGAAAGAAAAATAACACCACCACCTGGAATCCTTCCTATTGTTTGAACCTTGAGGCTAAAAGGTTTGTAGGAACCAAGGTAAGGGAAGAAAAATAGATCTCTATTTCTCTTTTCCTTTTTACAGAGATTTTTCAGAGAGAATATAAAAATCACTACTAACCACTTTTCTTTCTGTTGCTGATTATAATAGAAAAAAGAGAGAAAGTGGGATACGTGAGTATTATCCCACGTACTAAGTAACTCCCTAAGTGAGGGTTACAAAAATAAATTAATTTAATTAATTAATTAAATTAATAATTAATAATTCATTAAATCTAATTTAATTAACCAATTCATTTAAATCATATTTAAATGAACATCTCTTGTATAACCTATAGTTTTAATTAAATCAAATCAAATCAAATCAAATTAAATTAAATTAAATAACTAATTAATTCTCTAATTAATTAATTACTAAATTAAATATCAAATATTTAATTTAACCTGCATTTAATTTGAATAAAATTCAAATATATTTCTCTCATAACCTATAGTTTTAATGTACAAATTTTAACCTATAGTTTTAATATAAATCTAATTCATATTAAAATAATATTTGAACAATTTTAAATATTTAATTCTCTCATAAATTAATTATGAATCATATCCAAAATATATTTATACTATAAAGTTTAATTTATAAAATAAACTTTATATTATAATGTATCAGTATACATTATACTTTCCCTTAGTAAATTTGAACTTTTCAAATTTCATTCAAGAATTAATTACCTCAATATTCTTTAGGAGCTAGGAAGAGGACTTAATGGACCTACAGATTAGAACCTCCAATGATATGAGATTAACGGGCTAAACTCATTAACCACATTAATCAATATTCGTTAACTATGAGTATACTCCACTAAAGACCCATAATTGCACTCTTCTCACTGTAGATATATTTCTGTATCCACGAATATAGACCAATAACAGCAAGTTAGTCCTTAACAAGTGTTTGTAACACCAACTGGGTCAAATTACCGTTATACCCCTAGTTACTTCTAAATCCTCAAGTACTAGTGCTCCTCTAATAAACAACATATTTATGGTCCAACCATCAAATAGAAACCCCTCTCGGGCCAGTGAGAGGGTAGGGCCCTTTGTTCAAGTCCCGAAGACACCACTTAAGGGAATACTTATCTACTTACCCTAAAGTCAGGAAGGAGTGAAATTCATCTTGTATAATTATGTTCTCAACTCCTCACTCGGTCTCGTCCCCAAAATGGTAGGGATATTGAATCAGCAAATCAGCCACTCTCACCCATACAAATCAAAGAACAATCTCTCATGAACAGAAGTTCATAATATACTCAAGATTAAGACTAAGTTGCCTAGGTCAACCTATTGAAATAGAAATCTAACCAGTCGGCAGAGTTACATCTAGTGGTTACTATTTCGTGGTCCAGTCTTTTGTAAACACATTGCATAGGATACCCCCACTCGTATGTCTCCTACACGAACGTGTTGGATCATTGCGTTTGTATCAAATACAAAGTGGGTTGTATCCATAGTGTTACCAGGAAAAGGTACCCAGCCCTATCCTTATACTATAGACTCTTTAGACTGTAACTTGAACATTGATCCCTATATGTCTCTACATATTATTTAAGACTCATAAAACAACCTATGATGTTAGTTTATTGAATTTTCAGGTTATTAAAACAAGATAAAATAATCAATAACATTTATTGAATAATAATTAATAACAATTTATTAATGAGGGTCAAAAAACAACATTTACTATCTATGAGTTTTAGGGCATAAAACCCAACAGTAGGTTCTTGAATTGATTGAAACTATTTTGATTCCATGAAAGAAGTTAATTGAATTTGTTCCTAATCACAAATCTCTTTGACTTGATTCTCTCACATACATAAAGGCCAAAGAGATTATAATTTCTTGCATTTTACTTTCTTGCATCTTTTTCTTTTTGTTTTACAAACCCCTCCCCCCATTCAAAATAAAGTGAATTCGATCGCTTGCATGTATAACCGATAGATTCCTAAGGACAATCCCGAACTTGCATCTTTACTACGTGTTTAGTATTGATTTCTAAAGTTAGGAGTTATAAATTGTTTTGATTCCTATAAGTGTGTATTAATGACGACACGTTTATAGGGCGATCAACTTACGAACAAGAACTCTATGCTTTCATTCCATCTTTAAAACAATGGGAACACTACCTCTTAGGAAAAGAGTTTATACTATTTACTGATCATTTATCTCTTAAATTCCTTCATACTCAAAAAGACATCAATAGGATGCATGCTAGGTGGATTACCTTTTTATAAAAAAATGATTTTCTTATAAAACATAGGGTAGGAAACATTAACAAAGTTGTGGATGCATTAAGCAGAAAACTTAGGGGTTGTTTGGGAGGCTGGAATGTAATTAGGATTACTAGGAATCAGAGTCAGAGGAGTGTTGGAATGTGTGAGGTATCAAGAGCGGAACGAAAATGAGATCGTGAAACATGACAACGGTGAGAGAGAGGGTTTAGTTAAAAACTATCGAAATAGAATGAGTTTAATATTACAAATCGAGCCCAAAACGCTCAATCCAAACATGAGTTTTGGATTACATTACAATCCAAACTCATTTCATTGCAGATCCCCAACTAGCCTCTTACTAGCTTTACTTAAATGTGAAATTGTGGCCTTTGATGTGTTACCTACTTTATATGAGAATGATCAGGATTTTTCACATATTTTGTCCAATTGTTACCATCATTCTAACATTGCTGACTACCACTTGGTTGAAGGATTTTTATGTTTAAAGGGAATTTATTGTGCATTCTACATACTTCTTTGAGGAAAGTTCTTATCCAAGAGCTACATGCTGGTGGGTTGAGTGGCCATCTAGGCAGGGACAAGACTTTTGATCTAGTGTCTTTGAGATATTTTTTGCCACAAATTCGAAGAGATGTGCATAACTTTGTAAAAAATTGCTTTGTTTGTCAAACGACCAAGGGCCAAGCTCAAAATATTGGATTATATACACCATTGTCAATCCCTATTTCTATATGGGAAGACTTATCTATGGATTTTGTACTTGGTCTTCCCAAGACTCAAAAGGGAAATAATTATGTGATTGTGGTAGTGGATCAATTTAGTAAAATGTCCCACTTCATGGCTTGCAAAAAGACTAGTGATGCTATAGGCATTGCCAACCTATTCTCTAGGGACATTCTAAGGTTGCACGGTATCCTCAAAACCATAATTTTCGAACGTGATGTAATGTTTTTAAGTCATTTTTGGAGAACCTTGTGGAAAAAGTTTGATACTGGATTATGTTTTAGCTCCACTAGCCATCCACAAATGGATGAACAAATAGAAGTAACCAATTGTACTTTAGGCACTTAATTAATTGCCTTTGTGGAGACAAATCAAGACAATGGGACTAATTAGCACCTAAAATGTGCTATCGTAATGCCTCTAATCTTGCATGTTGATGATAATTAATGTACTTAAATAAGTAATTTTATAGGTATCGAGAAATTTAAAGGTAGATTCGAGCGTTAGGAAGAAAATGGAGCTGAAACGAACCAATTTGGAGTCCTAACAAAGCAATTAGGCAAAAAAAAAAGACTAAAAACAGCCAAAATTACGAAACTGCCACTACAGCGCCGTGGTGCTATCTCGTAGTATAAAAACTGCTCTTCGGTTTTTAGGTCATATCTTTTGATCCGGGTGGCCGTTTTGGGCGTACGACCACTTGTTTTCTTCGTTGTTTCGTGCTCTATCCATCTGTAGCATTAGATTTTAGAGTTATTTCTATAATCAAGTCAAATAATGTCAAGAATACCAATTATGGGCTAAGGTACTCGATTTCTAGCTTGGGCTTTTAGGATTTTCCCTTATTTCATGTATTTATGAGATTTTGAACTGAACTTCATATTGTATTGCCGGTTTCAATTTCGTTTTAATCAGATTTAGATCATATTGTCGTACGTTTGGTGATGTATGATTATTGCTTTGAGTTAATTTATGCATCATGACACTTGTTGTATGTTAATACGTAAGAAGCAATAAGTTAGGTTGGCTTGCAAATCAATTTAGGTTAGTATTGATCCAACCAACTTAGAATTGGACCAATGAATATTTAATAACGGCTTTTCTTATTGAATATTCTGCCTAATGTTCCCTAGACCTTAATGTGATTAGACCAAATTGAATTTGCATACGTTCATCTTATTCGAATTGGCCTAATTAGTTGGTTAGGACAATTTAATTGACTTTTTCAACTAAGTTGGTTTTGATTAGGACGAATCAATTTGCTTCTCTAATTGATTTGGTTAGGTTAAAGCAATCGTTTAATTTCAGTCATGAGAAATTGATGAACAAATACTTGAATAGGGAATTTCATTTGACCCAAGCTAGATCTTTTTGATATTGAATTTTAATCCTTTAATTGTCTGCTTTTATTTTATGCAACTTAATTTATTTGCAAGCAAAACAATCTCAAAACCCCCCTTCGGTTACCTTGAACTTTAAACCATTCAATTGAGAAATACTAGAGCTCTCTTTGTTCGACTTGATCTTGCCACTAAGACTAGCAATTTCTAATGGTGGATACGGTTAAATTATTTGAAACAGATTTAGGCGACGAAATCCGCTTTTCTAAATTGGCGTCATTACTAGGGAGCCAAGAAATTTCTCTATTGAAAGGTTTACAGTTCTTTGTTTGTTCTTAAATATTTCTTCTTTGTATGACCCGATCCTCCCATGATCAAAATTCTTTGTTGTATTTTGTAGATCTTGAACGGAAGGAGAGGAGATGAAGGAGAGAAGTTCGAGAGCACAGAGCCCAAGAAGGCCAAATTCGTGCAAAAGGCACGATTGAAGAAGAGTTTTCTGAAGAAGAAGAAGAAGAAGAAGAAATAGAAACAATGTGCAGCCTGCTGAGTGCACATTGAGGGACCTTGCTACCCCAGACCTGACCCAACAACCCCTATGCATTACCTATCCAGAGACGACAGGTAATGAGGTTAAAATTAGTCTCGTCCACTTATTCCCATCTTTTTCTGGTCGTGCAGGTGAGGATCCTCACTAGCACCTGAAGGAGTTTCACATCGTGTGCGATGGCATGCGCCCCACGATGTGAGAGAGGAGCAGCTCAACCTGAGAGCCTTCCCGTTCTCTCTTAAGGATGGTGCGATAGACTACCTTTACCAGGGAATGTCACCACCAAGCCGGAATTGAAAAAGAAGTTTTTGGAGAAATTCTTCCCAGCCTCACGAGCTGCCAGAATCAGGAAGGAAATATACAGCATCTTGCAGGATCTAGAAGAGTCTCTTTATGAGTACTAGGAGAGATTCAAGCACCATTGCGTTGGGTACCCAAATCACCAGATCTCTGACTACCTCCTCATCCATTATTTCTATAAGGACATGCTGCAGCAAGATAAGAACAACATAGATGTAGCTGCAGGAGGTGCTCTAGTCAATAAGACCCCTACTGAGGCTAAGGCCCTGATTTCCACGATGGCTGAGAACACCCAGCAATTCATTACGTGGGATCACATCACTCAGCCAGCCACATCTGCACAAGAGGTAAATGAATTAAGAGCTGAACTTGCTGAATAGTCTACTCTTGTGAAACAGGTTTTCACTACTAAGGAGCCTATTGCGAAGGTGAACTATGGTGGTAATCAGCAAGGTGGGAGGTCGTACAATAATAACCGGTGGGGCGGTTATGGGAACTAGGGTGCAAGCAATTTTAGCATGCCCTTGGAGGATACGGTCAAGAGTCTGGCGGAATCCACCATTTAGATCCAAAAGAGCCAGGGCTGTTCTAGCAGACCACTACCTCTCACATGTCGAGCATGGCCACGTAGATCTCCCAACTTGCTGACTCTGTTAGTAGGCTTGAGACCCAGTCCCAGCGAGGGAAGCTACCCGCCCAGCCAGAGCATAATGTGTATAACTGATATGAAAACCCTAGCAATTTGAAAATTAGGAACCCAATTGTTGAACTCCTAACAACAAATCTCAAAAGCCCCAAATCAATTGACGTCAATCCAAAGGAAAAGACTAGAATTTGATTACCTTTTGATTGAAGACCAAGAGATAAGGAGAACTAATTCCTTACTCCAAGTTCGAACACTCTACAAGCAAGATGATCAGACTTACCTGAATGTTCTTGGCATGCAACCCTGATTCAAGAATTGCAAAAGCGGCGGGTGATGAAACTCTGTCATCTACCAGAGAATTCTCATTCAAGAAAACCCTAAAGTTCTAAAAACATCAAAAATTATTCTTCAACAACCTAAAAGCAAGGCTTTAAATAGTCTCCTAATAAAACCCTAATGGCTTATCATAATTCATAGTAAAATGTCTAAAATAACCCTACTTAAAATGTCATTAACAAGGATAAAATTGGAAAATACTAAAATTACATCAAGATTATTAAATAAAACATAAATAATAATTTGATGCCTTGGGCGGTTCATATCATCCTCGAATCTAAATTATCACCTTGTAGAGCAAATTTGTAGTCATGAGATGTTAATGATCGAGCTCTCTTTTGATCATTCTTGAACTTTTGACCATAGATGAGTTCATAAATAAATTTGGAGCAATATTTTCTAGATAACATCTTTGTTTTGTACTTCACATGTGGGCAACATTGCTCCTTCACTAGTACTTTAAAGTCCTGCAAAAAATCAAAATAAGTAGTCCTAGATAATACTCTAAGATTAACTCCACCTAGGTGATAACAAGCTCTTTTGTGTATAGACTCAAATATGAGTGGTTTTGAGGAGATAATTTCATCCTCACGTACTCTCAAAATTGGACTCACTCCCTCAATATCTCCTTCATTTTCATTACTTTGTACATTATTGTCAAATTCTTCTTTCACATTCTCTTCTAATAGTGTCTCAGCCTCCTCATTCTCTTTCTCTAATGTTGATTGAGAATTGTTTGTCTCTTTACTCTCAATGACTCTTCTTTCTTCATCGCCAGAAATCTCTCTATTTAATTTTTCTTCTTGTACTCTTGGAAAATTTGTATCTTCTTCTTCTTTGGGTGGTTAACCGTATTTTGGTTTGCATGTTCGTTCCCTTGAAACTTAACACATCAAACTCTGTTCTAATTGGATGACTTCCTTAACATATTTTCTATAGAACTACGTAGTTCTGCTAAATCTTCCTGTAGAGCTTCTTTAAGCTTTGCATCCCTATCTCTAATTTCAATACGCCTTCTTCTTTGATAGAACATGGCTGCAAAGTAAAAATAAGTAGAAGAAAAGTGGACCTCACAATTCACTCCCTCACATGCTTCGCTCGATATAGGATGAAATTTACTGTTAGTGCCATATCTGCTGTAGAGTGCACAGAGACCTCCTCCATGGTTGTGAATGAGCCAGCTGAGGATGATGAGAAAGTGATGACCAGTTCACTACGAACAAGAGGGGTAAGTTTTGATTCGCCTTTGAATTTAAATGCTTATAAAATTGTTGCTCCCTTCCCTAGCAGGGTAATTGTTGCTAAGCAAGTAGCACAAGAGGTACAAGTGTTTTCTTTAGAATCTTTTGGGACAGAGAGAACTCCAGTACTTTGATCTCTTCCTCTTTCAAGGTCCTGTGGTGAGAAAAGCCCTACTAGAAAGGGAAAAAAGGTTTGGATTAAGGTTCCTACAGAGGAAAAGAAGGAAGAGAGTGAGCAGCAACAAGTAGCAGCTTACCTAGGTAATTTGTCTATTAAACATGATGACCCAGGTATGTTTTATGTTTTTTGTTAGATAGGAACCAGAAAATTCCAACATGCCATGTTAGATTTAGAGTCAGCTATAAATGTCATGCATGCACCTATTTTCTTTGATTTCCAATCTCATATTCTGCACCATTCTGACATCATAGTGTAGTTAGTTGATCTCTCTCTGGTTAGACCATTGGAATTAGTAAAGGATATACTTATTAGAGTTAATGGTCTATCTTTTCCTAGTGATTTTTATGTTTTGGATGTTAAGGTTTCTTTCCCTCCCTCTAACTTATCTATTTTTTTAGGGATACCCTTTTTAAAGAAAGCTAAGGTTGTCATTGATGTGGACAAAGGGTCTCTACAGATTGAACAAAGAGGTAAAATTGAAAACATTGTTATGATTGATTCTGCCACCACTAACCCCAATTGTTCTAGTACTCATATTTTTCAAGGTAGTGGCCAACCCCCTAAGTTAGGGGTAGGAGAGGATGGCTCAACGAGCCTTGATGGTTATGGTTGATGAAGTCGAGTGGGGTCGAGCATAACGATTTTAACCAATTGCGCTACTTGGAGGCAACCAGGATTTACTGCTTTCTTAGTATAGGTTTGTTGGGGTTGATGCCCTAAATCTCGTGGTTTTGTATTTGTAAACTTGTATTGTACAAACCAAATTATTTATTTAATTGTTATTATCTTTGACATTTAATTACATTAACCCAAAAACCAATAAACTAAGATCCTAGGTTATTAGTAGTATCTTAAACACGTATGTAGAGACATACAAGTGGATCGTGTTTAAGTGATAACCTAAATGATCTATAGTAAATGGATCAGGTCGGGTACCTTATCCTTATCCTAGTAACACTATGGATACGACCCACTTTGTGATTGTTATAAGTGTTGTAAAGTGTCACAAATGTTTAGATCCTAAGTGTTCATGTGAAGACATGTGAGTGGGGGTATCCTATATATGTGAGATATATATAAGACCGGACTATGAAATGATTAGTCTCCCTTATTAACACTATTACTTAATCAGACTTACATTTCACTAGGACGATCATAGGTGACTCGACCTTAATCCTGAGTCAGTTGTGAACTCCTACCTATGAGGGCAATCCTTTGATTTGTATGGATGAGAGTGGTCAGGTTTGCCGACTCAATAAGCCTACCATTTTGAGGATTTGTCCAAGCAAGCAGCTGGGAACTCAACTGTACAAGAAGGAATTCACGTCTTATGAATTGCTCCCTTTCACTGGCCAGAGAGGGGTCTAGCTCATAGTTGGACTATGACTAAATTGTTCATTAGAGGGACCAGTGATACTTAAGGAGTTAGAGGTAACACAGGGGTAACACGGTAATTTGACCCAGCTGTTGTTACGAACAATTTGTGAAGGGTCGACTCGCTGTTGATTGATTATATCTATGGACATAGAAAAATATCTACAGTAAGAAGAGTGCAGCTGTCGGTCTTTAGTGGAATGCCTGACAGTTAATGAATGTTGATTAATTTAATTAAAGAGTTTAATTAATTAATCTCCTACCATTGGGCTTCAAACTGTGAGGTCTGTTAGGTCCACTTGCTAGCTCATATAGGTTAAGATGAAAGTCAGCTGTCTTGATTTAATTTGAATTGTTCAAATTAAGTTAAAGGAATTAATTGTATGAGATACAATTAAATAATGTATATTGATACATTATAATATAAAATTAATTTTTATATGAAAGGTAAAAATTAAACTTTATAATATACATGAGAGAAATATTTGAATAAGATTCAAATATCAAATATTATATGAATGAGATTCATATAAAACTATAGGTTAAAAATAATGTGAATATGATTCATATTAAACTATAGGTTATGTGAGAGAAATTGGTTAAATAGTAACTAATTTTATTATATATTAAATGAGATTTAATATACATATAATTTAATTTAATTTATTTAAATTAAATTAAAGAAAATAATAACTCCCATTTGGGAGTTATTATCAACATGGTGTGGAAGTTTTTTCTCTATAATTCCTCCCCACTAACTCTCTCCATAATTCCTCTCTAATGGAGAAGATAACTTCTTCTTCCTCCCTTGAAATAGACAAATGGAGACCACTCTCCATGGATTTGATAGTATTGAGAATAGTGAGTGCTTTTTAGTGGTAGTGTCTTTATCCATTTGTAGAAGGATTTTGTGAAGAAGATTCATCAAAGGTAAACAACTTCTTCTTCCTTTAAGTTTTCTCTTCTTTAAATTGCATGCTAGTTTATCCTGTTTCATTCTTTTTTCTCTGTTTCTTTAAGTTTCATAATTGAGTAATTAAAACCACAATGTGATAAATCACTTCTGCTGGGAGTTCAATTTCTTTAAGGTTTCCTTTCAGTTAATTTTTATTTTTTATTTTTTTATTTGAGCTTAATTCTTTCTATCTTTCTTGATTTTGGTTTTTGTAGCCCATTGAGAAGATGGAGAGAATTATTCTTTAATGAGCCAGATATCACTGCCATCCTTATGCCAAAATTCAGGGAAGATTTCTGTTTCCCCTCTATTTAGTCCCTTTGCTTTATTTTCTTTATCACATTGAGGACAATGTTAGATTTTAAGTTGGGGGGTAGGGTATGTCTATGTTCTGGTTGAAGCCCTTGAGCATCTGAGCTCGAGCTATATGTGTGCTTAATTGCTTGCTTGCTCATGTTATGCTTGGTTCGTTATGATGACTAGTTGATGATGCACTCCCTAGTGATTTTCTTGTATGAGATGAGGTTTTCTATGAATAATTATGATTTTTAGTCCTTTTTTAAAAAAAATCTTACTTTTCATGCACATTTAAGTTATTTGTCTGCCGACATTAGGTCTCACATGCTTAGAATTGTATTACTTAGCTTGTATTTTTGTTATTACCTCGATAGGCCCCACAAATTAGAGAGTGTCTTGAATGATAGGTTGTAATGTAATACTGAGGAGTAAAAAAAAAAAGTATATGCCTGCTAATAAAAATCTGTAGATAAAAATATTGTGTTGAAAAGAAAGTATCATGAAAAATAAATTTAAACTTGTAATGATATGCATGACTAGGGGTAGAAAGAGCTACCTTTACTGTGATTAGTTAGGACACTAGCGAGAAAAGAGAGAGTACAGTTCCCTGCAGTGATGTGTGAAAGCTAATACCCCTAGGTAAAATAAATGCAAGTTTAGGACGTCCTTAGAATTTAATTTCGGGCACCTCAGTTGACATATTACTGCTTTGTTTTTTTTTTTTTTTTTTTTTTTTTTGCACTTGATAATTTGTGCATGAACCAACATTGGGGAAAAACAAATTGAGAGTCATTTAATGCCATTTTGGGGTGTTAGGGCTTAGTTAGAAAGACTTTGAACTTGCTCTTGCATGGATAAGTTTAGAATTAATTTTAGATTGTGGTTCATTGATTGATTATAAATTGATTTCATTGTTGATTGCAAGTTGATTCTTGATGACTGTTGAGACTTGAGTAACGAACCATGCAAATCGAGTGAGCATATCTCTTGTGTGACTGTGTGTTTCATTCTACGTTGTTTGAAGACGATCAGGAATTAAGTTGGAGGTGTTTGATAGCACCTAAAATATGCTATCGTAATGTCTCTAATCTTGCCTGTTGATGATAATTAATGTGCTTAAATATGTTATTTTGTAGGTATCGAGAAATTTAGAGGTAAAATCGAGCGTCGGGAAGAAAACGGAGCTGAAACGAACCAATTTGGAGTCCTAACGAAGCAATTAGGCCAAAAAAAGGCCAATAACAGCCAAAATTATGAAACTGCCACTGCAGCGTCGCGGCGCTGTCTCGCAATATAAAAACGTATGACCACTCGTTTTCTTACAATCACATAAAGAATAGATCCACGGGGAAGTCACCATTTGAAATAATTTATACAAAATTTCCTCGATTAACTGTGGATTTAGCTAAACTACCTTCTTCTTTGGATTTGAATGAGGAAGCGGAAGAGATGGCTGAATGTGTTGCAAAATTACACAAAGAAGTGCAGGATCATTGGAGAAAACCTATGACAACTACAAGAAAAAGGCAGATCAACACAGACGCTCTCAAGTATTTGAAGTTGGGGATCTAGTTATGGTTCACTTACGCAAGAATTGACTTCCAATAGGAACTCATACCAAGCTTCACCTGAGGAAGATTGGAGCTTACCCTATTTTTGGAAAAATTTGGAGACAATGCTTACAGAGTAGATCCAACTTTTAATGTCCCTGATTTGTTTTCTTATTATGCTCTGGATTTCTTCGACCTAGCAACCTAATCAACTCAAGGTCAAGTTTTCTTCAAGAGAGGGGAAATTTATGTAATTGAGTTGGGGTTAAACTCCCTTTTTACTCTTGGGTAGAAGCTTTAGTTATAGTACTCTGTTTTTAATTTTCCTTCTCTCTTTTTTTATAGTAACCCTGTTTTTACCGGCAAGGTTATTTTTTTGTAAGTTTTTTTTAGTTATTCTTTTAAAATCTCTAAAAGGTTTGTTTGTAGCCTTTAAATAGGAGTTCCTGGGTTGTAAGAGGCATTAATTCCACAAATGATAAAAGAGTTGTTCAAGAATTCTCCAAGTTTGTGTTCAAGAAATTAGTTTTATACTGATTACTCTAGCTATTTTTAATTAGATGAGGGTCGAAATTAGAAGTAAATTGTAACATGCCGACAAAGAGATTTTATTTCATTTCTTTTGATCGGTTAGAAAAAAATTATTGTTCCCAATGTCAAATAAGTTTTCACGTCAATTTTTCTCTCATCTTCATTTAAAGAAAATTGCTTCTTCTTCCTATAAAGGAGGATAAACTAAAGAGATGTGATATAAAAAGAAAATGTGATCTATCTAGACTTGGAAGATCATTTACTCATTATTTTGGCATTTGTAACGAATATAGGTACATTTTTGCTTTTGAAGTTTAATTCTCTTATGTTCGACATGGGAAATAAATAAATGGATTCAAGTTATTGATTTAGAGTTCTTTCATATTTCATCAGACTGATATGGTTGATATACCAATTGTAAAGTATATAAGATATGCTTGTTGGAACACAAATGAAGATAAAATTGGAATGATAAAAGAATGAAAACTAGTTTTAAAATTTTCACTATATTTTCAAAATTTATAAAACCATGGTTAGATTTGGAAATACATTTAATTTTTTGGCTATTCATTGGCATTTTCCTAATTGTTACCTCGTTTTCCAATGGGGTCATTCTTTGCCCATAGATTTTGGTGGTTTTATTTTATTTTATTTTTGTGTGATTTCTTTCCTTCAACCAATCAAAGAAAAGTATAAAACTAAAAATGTATCATCACATATCATGGAAAATAAAGTACATAATGAATTAATGAATAGAAAGGAGAAACATACAAATATTATTCTTATCATAACCAAAAAAATAAAAAGGAAAAAAAAACGTTTAGAAGATGCACAAAGAAAACAAAAAACAAGTAGTAAGAATTTGTAGCATGTGTATTAAAAAAAAGTATTATTATTATGTTAAAAAAAAAAAAAAAACAACAAATATGGACAAACAGAATTGAATACTAACCTAGAAATAGCTTGCATTGATTTTGGTTGGTTGAATCACATAGGAATTTGTGTAAATTCAATCTATGAGGTTATTTTTTTTTAATAATAATGATCTAGCGTTTGTAGTTTAATGGGTTAATTGATCCAAAATTATCTTGTAAATCAAATTTTCAGTTTTTATTTGGTCTATAAGTTTTAATATATATTTATAGTTTTTCTATTTCGAGTTTCATTTATTTGGTCTATAAGTTTTAATATATATTTATAGTTTTTCTATTTCGAGTTTGATTTCAATTAAATCTTTAGCTTTTAAAATATTACAATTTTATCTTGAAGATTTTTTAGTTTTGTTTCAATTGAGTCCTAGATTTCAAGATTTACACTTTTAACCTTGATTTTTCACTAAATACTCACTTTCACTTTCAGTGTTCAGTGTTTAGTGTTTATGTTTATTAATTAATTGAAGAGTATTAAAAGAATTATAATTAATTAAGTTTTACTAGTTTCTCATCACTATTAAAATTAGTTTTAAAATTTCACTTCATAATTATTTTTAATTAATTAATAGACATTAACATTAACATTAAAGATTAAAGTGAGTATTTAGTAAAAAATAAAAAAAAAATTGAGGTTAAAAGTGTAAATCTTGAAACATAGAGACTAAATCGAAACAAAATTCAAAATCTTAAGATTAAAATTTTAGCATTTTGAAACCTAAGGACTAAATTGAAATTAAACTCAAAATTTAAAAACTAAAAGGTAACATTTTCAAATCTTCGGACAAAAAATGTATTTTGTCTTCTTTTTTAAGAAAAATATTGAAACAAAATATATTTTAAAAAAAACTATAGACAAAATATTGATAAATAATCAATCCAATGAACTTAAGCATAGCTCAATTGATTAAAGTATTATATATATCTTCAATTGAAAGGTTTAACTTTTAAATCTCTCACACTCCCCACATTTATTTAAAACTACTTTTTGTTTTGTTTTTTTTATTACCTAACCATTCATATACTTTAATTTCTATAAATATACATATTTTTATAATATTCAGAGTGAGAGTTGAATCTCTAATCTTAAGGTTAATAGTATATACTTAATACTAGTTGAGTTATGCTCATTTTGGCAATTTCAATAAATATTTTAACCTTCGAAACTCAGTTATTGTTATTACATTATTTAAAGTATATAAGAAGTAAATAGTCATATTGAATTGAATTACATTTTGATTTCCGAACTTTTATATTTATTTTATTTTGAATTCCAAACTTTTTAAAAGATAGATATGTTTTAATAAATGAATTTTCATAAAGTAACCATTTTAATCATTTTTGTTGTCAAATCATCAATTTTAACCATACCCAACATATATATGACTTCAATATATGTGTCCGTATAGAACGAAAATAAATTTTTGTTATGGACATTTTTGGCAAAAACATTTAAGTTTTATTTATTACTTTTTTATTTTGTTACATTTTTTAATTTAAATTTAAATTAAAATTTGTATTTCATTTTACCTTGTATAAGTATCTAAAGATGATATTCTTATTTTGGTATTTTTCTTATAATTGATGGTTTTTAATTTCAATTGAGTTGATTGTGGTTTAACTGAATTTAATATTCTTTACTTTATCAATTCCAATTTCTACATATATGAGACATTGGAGTATTGCAAGACAACAAGATAGGTGAAGCACATTTGTTTTATTCACTCTCTATTGTTCTAAATTTGTAATATTAAGTTGAGACCGTTTTAATGTGAAATTGAAAAAATGTGAATTGTTTTATATTTGTGACAAATATTCTCAAGAAAAAATATATCTAACAGTACTGAAAGATGTTCAAATGACGGTCCATAACATAAGGGGAGCTTTTGTTTGAATAAATTCAATCTAGGGTGGAGTCGATCAACCATTGCGGCAGGATTTAAGAAGAAAGTTTTTTTTTTTATGCATAAGTCAACATTGATGGTATGTTGAACTAACATTTGATTGATTAATTATATTCTTTAAAAACACGGCCTTGTGGAGTAGATGGAAAATCTGAACCACGTTAAAAATGTCTTCGGCCATCTCTCTACAAATTGTTCTAATTTTGTTAGTTGTTCGTTACATTTTAATAATATTCTAAATATATATTCAGTAATTAAGTTTACAAAACTTAATCTAATATTTTAGCGCCTAACTAAATCTCTTCAAGAACTACACATAATTCAAAAGTCGCATCAGCAATTTGTTTCTCACCATACGACAAAACAATAGTAAGGACTAAAATGATCATAAGTCTTTTCAAAAGTTAAAAAAAAAGTTAAAATAGACTTTCTAACCCGTTGATAGAGTCTAAAATTCTTGGATAATAAAAATAAATAAATCAAATATATATGGGTGATTAGTAATAGGATAGGCTTGAGAGAGGGACCAATAAGGACTTGAAAATGAAAAAAAAAATAAAAATAAAAAAGTTAAAAAGAGTTAGCTAATTGTTGTGGCTGTTGGAGAGCTTCCGTGTAGTTTACAATAATTGGGGTTGGTTGGATTTGGGGGCAGAAAATACCCACCAATAATAACCACAACAATAATAAGAAAACTAACATCCAATTGTTAAAACAATTAATGAATTTTATTTTGACATAAAGATCATTTAAGAGCAGAATTGAAGAGGCATAAATAAATGCAGTTGAGCTAGCCAATACAAGTATAGTTTGTCAAACTAGCTTAATCAAGATATTGTTAATTAACTTCACTTAAAAGTCATTACTAAATTATGAATTACGTCTTTGCATATGTTAGAGAAATATACATACATCAATCTTTATGAAAATATTGAAATCTCAATTTAAATGAAATTTTGGTAGAAGTATTGATAAGACTAAATATACATGTTTTAGAGACGTTTGAAGTTGATTTTTGGAGGATTAAAAGTGGATATGAAAGAATGTTAACTATTTTTTTGGGTTTGGTAAAACATATTATGATTAAGATCACATTTACCCTACGTGAAACGTAATCTATCGATGGTAATTTGAAAAGTGGATTCTAGTTGATTACGTTTGTTGTTGTTTACCTTTGTTTCGTAATCATAATGAACTGTGAGACCTGCCTCTAAATCTTTAATCAAAATGTGTAATCTAATTGAGAAATGGAGGGTGCTCGATTTGATTGTGGTTGAAAATTAAGTGGGACCCACTACCTTTATCGTTACTGTTATAGATATTGTTACTGTAACAGTATGAAAATTATGAATTTGTCACATTTATTGTAACTTTTACCTTTACCGTTTCCGTTACCATTATCTTTAGGGTCAAATGGTAATGGTAATAGTAAAATGTGGCAGATTCATAATTTTAAGTAAACGCGATAAAAAACAATTCAATTACATTTATAATTTAGGCTCATTATGATTGATCTATCAATGAAATCTCACTACAATTACATCACTTTTCATTACGGATTGGTAAACATAGCATAAATTCATTCGAACACATGTTCCTTTTACATCGGTTTTTAAATTAGTTTCCTACTAGTTTTTAGATGATTGTAGAATCAGATGTCACTTTTTAATAAATTTTTTATTTTCAACTTCGTACTTCAAAATTAAGATTATAAATAATCTGGTATCTTTCTCACATAACAAAAATGTATCTCTTAATTTTTTATAAGTTGAATGTAACTATTTTTTTAAAAAAATCATACCATATATTTTAAAAAATAATTAAAGTTATTTATGTTAAATACCTAACATTTTTTTAATATTATAGGAGTGGAGAGATTCAAAATACAAGTCTCTTAATTGCTAACACATACTATATGTCAGTTGAACTATACTCGTTTTAGTTAATATGTACTAATGATTCCAGAGTAAACAAAATATAACATTGTACATAGTTATTTAAAAAAATTATAAAAAATAATGAACTTTAATAGGTCTATTTTAGTTATTATATCTAAAACACAACAATTTCATATTTATTTACCAAACTTAGAGAGAAATTAGAACGAATAGCCACATATATAGTCAATTTGAAACATGACCAAAAGAATTTATAATGAAATATGGCCAAGGATAGATTTCGATATTTCTTACTTATTTACCCCCACCTGTAAAACCAGTGTCCCTGCCCAGATTGCAAAATGTGTAACTGAGTGGTTTTTTTTTCTTTTTCTTTTTTTTTTTTACAAATAACTGAATCGATATTTAAATATTTCAGACTCTATCTTACGCTATTTGAATTTCTGATTTTTCTTTTCAATTTTTTTTAATATATAGTTTTGAAACCTAGTTTAATTTTTTTGGATTTCCATATGGTTAAATCTAAAAGTATATGTTAATGCCAAAATTCAGATAAAGAAATCACACTTGACCTTCACATGACACTAATAGTGAATTTGAATGATAAAACAAACATGACTCGCAAAAGAAAATTATGTACATCGATGTAGTACTTGTCACACACACTTCGATACTTAAGGCAGAGAGTAAAAGAATGTGGAAGCTAGGGAGTTTAAGAGTAGAATTCAAGTTATCTTATATAGAGCTATAATAATATTGATGTATTGGATTGGAGGTGTGTGGGACACGCCCTGTATGTTAATTAGGCTACTTGGCCTCGGAGACCGAGGTTGAGGATTAGTCTAGAGGTGAGTTGGTCCATAGTCCAAACTCACATCCCGTGGGTTAATTGGGCTCCTTGGCCTCCAAGGCCAAGGCCAAGGCCTAGGCTGAGGGAGCGGTTGGCCCAACGGCCCAACTCCCTCCCTTGGTCCTACATATCTTTTACTCTTGACCTCGGTTCGATTTATCTTTTTCCTTATTTATTGGATTTATTTTTTTGATCCGACATATATATATATATATATATATATATATATAAAGCTGAAATGAAAAAAAACTAGACAAATTTGGTTTAGGTTCACCTGTTAGAAAAGAAACCCTTGGTGCCTCAGCGCTGCCGAGGTGTTGCGGCTGTGCGCCTTATCTTATGGGCCATCAGGGGCCTGGCGCCACAGTGATGGCCCCTTTTTATAAATACATTTCATCTAATTTTAGGTTAGGGAGAGTCTCAATTTTTACGCCTCCAGCTCGATTTTTGGTAGTGAAGGAATTTGATATCGCTAGCAAATCTCTACTAATCAAAAGAAATTTATAAACTACTAACTCTTACTCCTATTACTACGATAGCGTAGCAATAGTGGTAAGTCTGGGTCGATCCGCAGGAAAGCGTGAAGTGTGTTTCATTAAGCTAATTTCCTAGTTATAGTGGTAAATGGGGGGTTTGGTGTGGATAGAGATAAGTGCAATGAAATTAAAAGCGATGGGTAAATGTAACCTAGGATTGGGTTTATCTAGTTTCGAGAGCAAGAGAGACCCAATGCAATTTTTAATCATCAAATTTCGTTAATTTGACATACATTTGATTTATGTATGCACAACAACTTGCTTAATACAACCGAACTAGTCTCTACAGCGATAGACAACTAATTCGGAACGAACCAAGGAAGCGTCGTAAATGTTAATTAAGGCTGGAAAGCCAAGCCCTAATTAAACTAAATGGCCATAAGTTTATTAGATTCGATAACGTCCACTTAGAAATAAAAACATGCGCATTAAGCATAAGGGTTCTATTGTGTTGATTAACTAATTGGATAGCATAATCAATTAACCAAATTTTATCTTTGAACCTAGCAATACATGCATCCTAAGAATAACCATCAAATACACGATTAACTATTTGTTGCTAGGTTGATTGAGCTAGACATTCTGAAGAGAACATAATGTAGTTACGAATCGATTAGCAAGAGAATATATGCTTACGAGTGAACAGTTAACACACAAACATGCATATAGAAATTGAAACGGATTCAAAGAAAACATAAAGTCAGTATGCATTCAACCCAAACAACAGAAATCTCAAGAAAAATACATGGGTTCTTGCTCCCAAAACTAAATAGAAAATTACCTCATTGATTCATAGACAAAGCAAGGAAGAAAGATCCAATCCATTGTTTACAACCCAAGTTAAACTCATAAGCTAAGATACTAGAAATATGAAGGAGAAGAAGAAATTTTGATGAACTCCTCGGCCTCCATGAAAACCAGCATGAAAAAGCCCTAAAAAATGAAGAGATTATATATAGAAATCGAGGGGAGCATCGCTACGCTCTACCCTTTAGCCACAACGTAAGCTTCGAGCGTCGCTGCGCTCTCGCTGATTCCACTTTCTATCTTTGAGCGTAGATCGCAGCGTATGCTGCGCTAGCTCCTAAGGCATTTTGGTAATTTTTACATTCTTAAGCTCGAGGTGCCTGATTTCATTTCCAATAGCTTCAAATCAACCCCAAATGGTTTGTAACACTCTGAAGTTCATGAATTACTCAAATTCCTACAAAATAAACATTTAATAATATAAAACATCACAAGCAAAGGGAATTAAGGACATAAAAATAGCTATTTTCGAGAGCTATCAGTTTTCTTTGTATTCTTCATTCTTAGCCTTAATTTTCTTGTTTTCATTTATATCAACATTGGGCTTGATCCTAACACATTATGAGTGGCTAAGGTAAGTTTTCTAGCTTAGGGTAAGATTGAAACTATTTTATTTGATTATGATACTTGGATTTTAGTTCATCAATGGATGTTTGTTGATATGTACTGTTCTTGAATGAAATATTAATGTCTGTGCTTTGAATTTGTGAGTTTTTTATCATCTCTCATTGATTCATTGAGTGCTTGTGCATAATTTTCGTATTTCATTCTCTTAAGGGCAAAAGGGGTTAAGGCATGCTTGGGTGTTGTTTAGAACAATCATTTCACAATATATTGCATGATCAACCGATATCAAGAACACATCAATGGTAACTGAGGCTATCTGGGTTACTCATCGACTTAGCTTGACTACCTTTCTTAATGCGGGTATTTAATTAATATGGATACTATTGAACCCGATTAGTTGAGCATCTAGGTTGTTTAAGAAATTAATCAACGTATTAGGGAATGTATCTTGGGTCTTCTTGAGTACATGAGCTAAGAATTAAAAGTTTTATGATCAACCAAGTGAGCGGGTGGATTCCAAGTTCCTAGGCTAGATCTTTAAATTAAATTAAGTTCATTTCAATTCCCGCTTTATTTTTATGCACTCTAAATTCAAGTCTTTACATTCCTTGCAAACACAACAAACAAACCCCCCTTATAACAACCTTGAATCCAATAAAAAGTTAAGATCGTCCTAAGTTCCCTGAGAAGACAACCTGGTCTTGTCACTAGTATTATGCCTTTGTAGTATAGGTAGTATCAGTTGGAGTTTTATAAATTTATTTGATCAGCGGGAAAAGAATATGTGACACCCTCTCTCTGGGGCCTTTCAGTGTACCTTGAAGATCTCCTTTGGAGTTTTTTCTCTATCTTAATACAACGTGCACCATTATTTCTTCCAAATTCTCACAAGGTCGAATTTCTTCTCAATCAGCAAGGATGTCGACAATCTCCTCATTAAGTCCTTTGTAGAATCAATCCATAGTAGTTTCCCCATCCTCATATATGTTAATTTCCTCAAGCAATAATAGCATCTCTTCATAGTATCTTTTCCACACTTTTACTCCTTTGTTTCAAAGTTTGCAATTTATGGAAAGACTTAGGAACAAAACGTTTTCTCATAAGAAGCTTAACCTCTTTCCATGAAGGTGTTCTTTGATATTTACTCCTTTTTTATAACATATTATTCCACCATGTTAGAGCATAATCGTCAAATATAGAGACGATAAGTTTTATCTTTTCCTTTTTCACTACAGTGGTGGTGATCAAATATTTCATTAATTTCCTCCTCCCAAAGAAGATATTCTTCTGGACTTGAAATACTTCTAAAGAACAATGGAGACTTGTTTTGGTCAACATGGTAGCTATTCTTTGGAGCTCTTCTTTGTGTATACATGGCTAAAAAAATATGTAAGCATAAAGAAAATTGGACCTCGCAATTACTCCCTCACATATTTCATAAAAGATGAATAATCACTCGTGTTTACGCTCAATATGTAGCACTCCCTCATAGATATGAAAACTCACTCAGACAAGTAGCTGAGAGTTTATAATACAAAGTACTTAAGAAGCAAGCCTTGAACCCTAAAGCAAGATTGACATGAAGTGTTGATACTCAAGCAAGGAAACAAGTAGAACCAACAAAATAAGAAACTAATAATCAAGAACCTAATGTTCAAGATCCAACAAAGTAGGACAAGAAACAACAAGAATATGATATCAAGAATTAAGAATATAATATTCAAAATTTAAAGAGCTATGTAAGATATGAAGGAAAAAGAAAACAACTAGATAAATATAGTCGAAGAAAACAAGATTAAAGAAAAGAGACTAAATTTCTTAAAATCTTAAAATTGGCAAAGAAAACTTTTAGAATTCTAAAAGTCGAAATTACATGGGAATGATTCTTAAACCTTTGCCATGCTGATCAATTGCACCCACATTCATTCACCTGCTTCATCCTTAAAATCTCACTAGCTTCAAGTTGGAAGATTTTACCCTTACATAAATGGCATATCTACTTTTTTTATGGTCGTTTGATAATGTTTTCGTTTTTTATTTCCTGTTTCTGTTTTTTATTTTTTAAGAAACGGACTTGTTTGATAACTGTTCTCTTTTCTTGTTTCTAAAATTTAAGAAACGTTTCTTAAAAATGAGCAAAATTTGCGAATCTATAACCTATTCTATTTCTATTTTTTCAATTTTTGTTACCCACTTGTTCAATAATATAGTTTGGCTTGTTGGTTAGGAACGGCTCTTGCAACACAATTTAACTCATGGGGTCATGGCTTGGATTCCCACTAAAAAGCATTTCTTTTTTACTTTTTTGTTTTATTTGTATTTCTTAATTTTTTATTTTTATATTAGTTTAATTTTGAATTAAAATTTTAAATAGGTAACTTTTTTTAATTTTTAATTTTACAATATGCATGTTTATATATTATTTTAATTTTTATTGCATTTAAAACTAATTACAATTTTACAATATATACATTTTTCACACTAAAACATTCATTTAGCTTTACTTTAATATTTTTTATCACATACTCAATCAAATATTATCAACAAATGCCTCCTTACTCACTCAAAACACAAAAATTATACTAGCATGTTGCACGATTCACAATTTACATCAGATTGAATGATCGTCAAGATAATCTATTCAATTACGTGAACAATGAATCAATGATCGTTGAAGATACACGGAGTTTGCTAGACAATTTGCATAGTAGTATAATTGAGTTAGATGTGAGTTGAAATAATTTAAGTCATTGCTATTGTTTTTAGTCTAAATAATTTACAAATAGCTCGAGTGAGAGATAACCTTGCCGATCAAATTTGGGCAACATTTGAAGGATAGATGCAATTTTGATATTGTTTTTAGTTGTGCATCGAAACTTATTTGTATTAGATGATATAAACTTTTTATAATTTCTTTTTCGATATTTAATGTATGACATATCTTTTTTATATTATATTATTAAAAAAATAAAAAATAAGAAACAATAAACAAGAAATAGTTATCAAACAAATTTCTGTTTCTGTAAAAAAAAATTTAAGAAATAGGAAGCAAGAATAGTTATTCAACATATTCTTGTTTCTAGTTCTTAAAAAGTAAAAATAAGAAATAGGAATCAAGAAATAGGAAACGAAAACGTTATCAAACATACCCTTACTTTCATCTAAACTTCTACTTCTACTTATGAAATTTCAGGTGTATGATTCCACGTGGACATGGTTGCCTTCCTTCAATTTCTAGGTGTGTGCATCAGCAACTTCACTATTCAACCCCTTTTTTTTCTTCAATTGAATGTCAGCCAACAAATTTCCACTTCGTTCAAGATTACATATAAAAGCTTTAAATTTTTACCGTATTGAATTATGTTATGCAAAAATAAAATAACAACTTATTTTATTAAATATCAATAAATATTTTATTAAAAAACTACAAGCTTTAGCGCATAAAATCCAGCACGAACAAACTAGTCAAAGTTGCATGATCAATTGCTATAAGTTAAGACTTAAGTCGTAATCGTTAAGACCCTTAATCAACTAGTAACAAAAGTTTAGTCAAACTTGTGGATTGTGCCGCACTCATTCGATTAACATTGTTTAATTAACTTAGATGAAAATTGTATAGAGTGGCTATTGAGGTGTTACCTACTCGTCATTCATCTTAGTTCATTAACTAAATCTTAATATAGTTAGCTAGAATGTTTAGCATGCATTACATCTATGACATGTTAGTTAATTAGGTGCATTGGACTTCCATTTAGCATTACTAACTGAGTTGGGGCTAGCTAAGCTTAGACAAGAAATAGAAATAAATTTGCATGAATTCGATGATCGAGTCAACAATTAGGGATATCTGAAAAGGTCGAGCTAGACATTTAAACAATAGTTCTTTTTACACTCTCTAATTCCATCATTGCTTATATTTAACTTTCACGTACTCTTCACCTTTCAAGCATATATACATTTACAAGCATATCAACCCCCTCTTCTGATTACATTGGAACCATAAGCTTTACTCTTTAGATATTATTTAGTAAAGGGAATTCGGCAAACCCTTCCCATCAATAACATATGACGACGATTTTTAGATATTACAATGTATTTGTGTGGCTCAATCTAACAAAGATTAAGTTGTTTGTTGATGCAGGAGCCTCAACACCCCTTTAATGATGCTCCAACTGTATGAACTAAGTTTTATCAAAAGAGAGTTCGAGAAAGGCGATTGATTTAAGTAAATTGAATCACAATAATAAAGAAAAACAAAAAAAAAAAACTTGAAAGCCAGAATTATTGTCCTTTTTTAACCTATATCAATGTGCAATTTTGAAAGATTTTGTGTTTTACTACGTAATTGTTTGATACTTGAGATGTTCAACACCTCTATCGTTTTGCTCGTGATTTTCATTATTCTTGAAACAATAAAAAGAAACACTTTTTTTTCCATTATATTTTGTCTCACTCACACTTTTGTTGTGCTCTTTATCAAACTCACCTTATTTTTGGCAACACTAATTAGCGCACTTTTATTCCTCACGAGAGCCCACGACATCTTTCCATCACATAAATAGCCTAGTTTTCTTGGTATGTATATTTTATAAGTTCCAAGACTTCATCTAATCAATAATTCATATTTTGCACTAAAATTTATTTTTGAAATCTTCGCCAATTCCTTTTTCTTTTTTCATATTTCAAATTTTTACTTATGGATTAATTGAAGATTGTTTTAGCTATTGGAATAATTGATGACAACTTTGTTTTTAGAAGCAGAAGCTTTCTTCCTTAATATTTTTTAGATGAGGTGGTAACTTGAGATTTATGGAAAACAAAGTAGGTGAAGATCTTGGTCAATTGGCAATACTTGACTGGAGAGAAGAGTGGGCTAGAGAATACCTGACATGCGCTTGATTGTAAGCCCTCCTTGTTCCACGTGTCGCCCTCGACTTGGCTGAGTAGGAGGCCTCCCACCTTTGTGTTGTTGTGTCTGCCATTGCATAAGTAAGGGTTGGTCTCAACGCTAACTTATTTTTCCTCGTTTTAGTTTCTTGGAATTCTCCTCAGTCTCGTTCAACTGCAGCTTTTATTCAACATTAGGGTCGTTTGAAGTTAAAATCCTATGATGGATTGAACATAGTTTCTTCAGGTTTTGCACTTCCTTCTTTCATCTCTAGTTAACCTCGACTAAAATTTTCTCATCATTGGTCTCGGCTAAGTCGAGGCTATTTTTTTCCCCTTTTCTTTCAACATTTCAAGATATTCTTCTATTTTTTAAAGTTTCGATTGGCCCTTGGCCTTAGACCATCGTCAAGGCATTAATGCAACCACCAGAATGTTAGTGTGAGGATGGTTGAGATCTTTGGCTTTTTCATAGTTAGGGACAACCTCACACTCAACCTCTCTGTTTCCTGCTTAAACTTATTGATTTTTGTCTTTCTAGCCTTTTCCTTTGCTTGTGTCTTTTAGGTTTTACCTTTTTAGCCTTGGCCATTTGGTGTTTGCCTTCTATCTTTCACTTACTTGGCTTATTGCTACTTTGACTTTTACCTTTAAGCTTTATGGAATAAAATTCTTGTTGCCTCTAAAAATCTTTGTTTGAGGACTTCATTCTCACTTGATAAGATTGAGTCTTAGCTCTTTGTTAGGATCCATACTACAATCTGGACGTTTAACATGTGGATGGTATAGACATTTGACCTTTATGTGTTTAGGGTTGGCCTTGGCCAACTGCCTATGAACTTTTAACGCATGCTCACCTTCCATCAATAAGTATTGAGCCTTATCCTCGACCTTTTCCTAGGGTGCATGTCGTTGACTTGAACTCTTGAGGTGCTTTTTAAAGCTTTTATGCTGCTTCGTTTGGTTCCTCTCTACTAGGGTTTGTCGTTATTAAGAATCATGAGTATTTAATTCACCCATGTGCTCCTTTAACGAGCCTTTTCCATTTGCAGGATCTTAAACTAACTTGGTTTGCTTCTATTGACTCTTTTCAGCTTGACCTTACAAACTCAGGATCTGAAATATTTGAATCTTAATCTTGATCTATGTTGTCAAACCTTTGATAAAGGGAACTACCTCAATCACATTTGAGAACTCCCCTTTAAACAAGGTGAACCCCCACAACAATAATAAGAATAACCCTCAATAAACAAATTTGATAGACAACTCCAAGAAAGCTAAATAGATTTGGCTTGGGAGATTGATCAAAGATCAAGAAGAAAAGAGAACTTGTTCCTAACTTCAAGATTTCGAACTCTCCACAATCTAATTGATCAAACTAGATTGAAAGTTCTAAACATGCATTCTAAACACAAGAATACAAAGAAAGCATAAAAGCTTGAGAGATTTACTCTATGAAAAAAATCATTCAAATTCAAAGCCCCCTCCAAAATGTTGGAATTACAACCCTATTTAAACTAATTGAAAAGGCACTATGAAAGGACACAACCTTTCATCAAATTGTCCAAATTCATCTACACCTTTTCAACTACCCTCATAATTATAAAAACATGAAATTAAATTGCATACATGGGAAATTAAATATGTGAATGAATCTGGATTTTTAGATTCATTATGACTCTTGGATGAAAAAGGTGCATCTAGAAGCTTAAATGGTTGCAACTTTTCATCATGGGTTGTAAACTTAGCTTGGAAGCAAGCATTTAATCCCTCTTGAAGCCTTTTAGCTCTAGCTCTTGTCATTGGTCCTTGTGGCATAATGATTACCTCATGATTGGGTTGACTTGGAAAGTTCTCCCATCGATTTTCAACATGAGGTTCATTTGAGCTAGGCTGAGCTTGTTGAGCTTCATTTTCCTCTTCATTCACGTTGGTTTGAGCATGTTGAGCTGTATTTTTCTCTTGATTGGCTAGCTCCTTATCATTCTCCCCTTCTTCGAAAGGATTCGTCCTTGAATCAAAATTACCTACATCAAACAAGGATAAGTCAGCAACATTAAATGTAGCACTCACATGATACTGACCTGGAAGATCAATTTTGTATGCATTATCGTTAATCTTTTCTAAAACTTGGAATGGTCCATCTCCCCTTGGATGTAACTTAGACTTCCTTTGGTTTGGAAAACACTCCTTTCAAAAATGTACCCAAACCCAATCTCCTGGCTTTAAAATGAGCGGTCTTCATCCCCGATTCACATTTTTAGCGACTCTTTCATTATGCTTCTCAATTTTTTCTTTCACTTGCTTATGAATCTTCTTCACAAATTTAGCTTTTGATTTGGCATCAAGATCAGCAAACTGGTTAGTTGGCAAAGGCAATAAATCAAGAGGTGTCTTAGGGTTAAAGCCATAAACTATTTCAAAAGGTGAACATTTAGGTGTGCTATGAACAACCCTATTATAAGCAAACTCAACAAAAGGCAAAATTTCTTCCCACATACGAAGATTCTTTTCAAGAATTGCCCTAAGCAAAGTTATTAATGTTCTATTGACAACTTCGGTTTGACCATCAGTTTGTGGGTGACATGTGGTAGAAAACAACAACTTAGTTCCCAACTTTCCCCACAAAACTTTCCAAAAATGACTTGAGAACTTGACATCTCTATCGCTAACAATCGAACTTGGAACGCCATGTAATCTCACAACTTCCCTAAAGAATAAATCAGCAATGTTCTTGGCATCATCAGTTTTATGACAAGCAATAAAATGTGACATTTTACTAAAACGATCAACAACAACAAAAATGCTATCATGCCCTCTCTTAGTCCGAGGTACGACAAGATAAATCCATAGACAAATCAGTCCAAGGTGCATTAGGACCAGCAAAGGTGTGTACAATCCATGGGGTCTAGACTTAGATTTAGCTTCTCGACATGTAATGCATGTACTACAAACTTTGTGAACATCATGTTGCATGTGTGCCAATAAAAAAGACTCTTGAGTGTCTCATATGTCTTATATTCAGAAAGTGACCCATCAAACCACCTCCATGTGCTTCCTTAACAAGCAATTTTCTATATGAACCCTTAGGAATGCAAAGTTTGTCTTTCCGAAACAAGACCCATCATACATAAAAATTATTTACTCCTATTCCATTCACACATTGGGAATAAATTACCAAAATCATCATCATTTTCATACATTTCTTTCAAAACTCAACCCCATTATTTAGAAGATAAAGTTGATAATAAGCTATCCTCCTAGATATGCGTCAGCAACAATATTTTCCTTACCACTTTTATACCTATCACATAGGGAAATGATTCAATGAATTCAACCCACTTAGCATGACGACAATTTAACTTGTCTTGTCCTTTGAGGTGCTTCAAACTTTCATGATCAGTATGGATGACAAATTCCCTGGCCATAAGTAATGTTGCAAGTTTGTAATGCTCTTACCAAAGCATACAATTCTTTGTCATAAGTTGGATAGTTCAAAGCACACCATTCAATTTCTCACTAAAATACATAGGCTTTGTTTCCTGCATTAAAACTGCTCCAATCCCTATTCCACTAGCATCACACTCATTTTCAATGTATTATCAAATTAGGCAAAGACAACAAAGGTGCAGAACTTAATTTTCTTTCAAATCATTAAATGCCCTTTCTTGAGATTCTCCCCATTTGAAAACAACATTCTTTTTAACCATCTCATTCAGTGGTGCATCAATGGTACTAAAATCCTTAATGAACCTCCTATAAAAACTAGCTAAGCCATGAAAAGACCTAACTTCACTAGCATTTTTAGGTTGTGGTCATTCTTTGATTGCTTTAACTTTCTCACTATCAACTTCAATACCATTGGCAGAAATAACATATCCAAGAAAATTAATCTTATCTAGACAAAAAGCACACTTTTTCAGATTGGCAAACATTGAGCTTTCCTTAATGCAATCAAAACATCCCTAACATGCTCCACATGCTCTTCTAAAGACTAGGAATAAATTAGAATATCATCAAAGTAAACTACTACACATTTTCCTAAGTATTCACGCAAAACATGATTCATGAGACGCATAAATGTGCTAGGTGCATTGATAAGACCAAAAGGCATGACTAACCACTCATACAATCCATGCTTGGTCTTAAATGCAGTTTTCCATTCATCACCAACTTTCATCCTAATTTGATGGTATCCAGACTTAAGATCAATTTTAGTAAACAAAGTAGATCCATAGAGTTCATCTAACATATCATCAAGTCTAGTATAGGATGACGATACTTTACCGTAATTTGTTGATAGCTCTACAATCCCACACACATTCTCCAAGATCCATCTTTTTTTGGAACCAAGATGACGGGAACAGAACAAGGACTTAAACTTTCCCTCACATATCCTTTGGCAAGCAACTCATCAACTTGCTTTTGAATTTCTTTTGTCTCTGTAGTATTAGCTTAATACGCTGGCCTATTTGGAATGATGGCTTCCGGAAGAAAGTCAATTTGATGCTCAATTCCTCTAACTAGTGGCAACCCACTTGGTAGGTCTTCAGGAAAAATGTCCTTCAATTCCTGCAACAAACTAAGAAAAACACTGGGCAAAGTAGTTTTTGAGTGATCAGTTAGAAAACATGGCCCTTTGCACAAAAGTACAAAGATGGGTTTTGTTGAAAACAAAGCTTTTCGAACCTCACTATTTCTAGCTATCAAACTTTCTGTTCTTTCTTTTCTCTCTCTAGGATGTTTTTCTTTTTTTTCCACTCTGTTCTTTTTCTTCACAATTGTTTTTCTCACTCTCACCAAGAATTTTCTCTTTTTCTTTCAAATTATTTTCTCCTTTATTTTTTCACTCAAATTACTTTTTCCCTCTTTTACATTTTTTTCAACTTCCACTCTCATTTTCTCTAACTTTTGCCCATCATACACATGTCTAGTTGACAAAGGAAGAAGAGTGGTTTTTCTTCCATCTTTGGTGAATTTGTAGCGATTAAGGTAACCATCATGAATAGCTCTTCTATCAAATTGCCATGGCCTTCCCAATAAAATCTCTCCAGCATGCATCGGTGCAACATCACATAAGATACTATCATTGTACCTTCCAATAGAAAATGACACAAGACATTGTCTATTGACTCTCACTCCCCCACTATTGTTTAACCACTGAAGTTTGTATGGTCTAAGATGTGGGGTTGTAGGCAATCCCCATCTTTTGACAAGTAATGTACTAACAACATTAGTACAAACTCCCACCATCATTATCACACAACATGCCTTTCCCTCACATGACATCGAGTATGAAACAATGGTTCTCTTTGCTCCTCAACTAGATCTTCTTTAACTTGAGCACTTAAGCTCTTCTAGTTACAACACATCTCCAACAATTGGTTCTTCATAACTTCCATCACTATTCTCTTCTACTTCAACAACTTCTTCCCTATCTTCCTCATTTTCACTTCCCTCGCCCTCAGTTACTACCTCTCCATTATGGATGATCATTGTCCTTTTGTTTGGACAACTCTACTGACATGTCCTAACCCTTGACATTCCAACATTTAATATCTCTATTTCTCTCCTGCTTCGACTCTAATTTAAGCTTTTCCTTTCATAGAAGACTCAGCTTTTTCTTTAGAATTTTCTTTCACAAATTTATCTCTACTTCTAAAATCACTTCTATTCTCCTTTTTCCATGATGAATTGAAAGAAGAAGAAGGTTTAGAAGAAGTGTACCTTGTTCTTTTGGTACTCAATTGCTTTTCCACTTTGATAGCAAGGTGCAACATCTCCTCTATGTCAAAGTATGGTTGCAAATCAACCTTCTCGGCAATCTCCTTGTTTAGGCCATTCAAAAATCTTGCCATGAGAGTCTCCATGTCCTCATCAAGATCAAGTCGATCCATCAAAGTGTCCATCTCTTTGTAGTAGTCTTCCACAGACTTGTTGCCTGTCTCAATCCTTGAAGCCTTTGTGCCATGTCCCTTTGAAATGATTTGGAACAAACCGCTTCCTCATAGATTCTTGAATTCATACCATGAATCAATTGGTGCTTCAAGATTTCTTCTCCTTCTTGACATTAACTTATCCCACCAAACTTGAGCGTAATCCTTAAATTTGGCAACACAAAATCTAACCTTCTGCTCGTCGCTAAATTTATGGCAAGCAAACACATTCTCCACCTCTTTCTCCCATTGAAGATACTCTTCTGGATTGGTTCTACCAAAGAACTTTGGAATTTTAAATTTGATGCCCCCCATATTACGCTCTTCGAGAGTTGCATCTCGTTGACTCTCCTTTGGAAGTTTTGGTATCCTCTCCCTCTCCCTCGCCCTCTACCTCTAACTACTCCATGTCCAACTCGTCTTTCTTCTCCTCTCGGCACCCCAAGTATGTAACTTGATCATCTTCTAAGTCATCAGAACCATCACCCTCATATTGGTCCTCATTATGGTGAATTACCGCAAGTTGTGGTGGAGGAGGTGGTATTCTTTCCCTTGCCCGATGCCCAGTCTCCAACCTATCCAAACGAGCTGTTAGTGCCTCCATAGTACTGATCATTCGTGCCATAACTCCTTATTGTGCTTCTCTTAAACATACTTCGTTAACTTCAACGTCATCTTGATTTGTCATCCTGTAAAAGGAAAAAAAAAAGTAAACGAAAAAAATTAGACCTCACCAACACTCCCTCACGTGATTACTCTCAAGAGGATGAAAGGTCACTCGTGTTTGCACTCAATATATATATAAAGAGTTACTCCTAAAATCTCACTTCAACAAGTCTTATAGTATTCTTATGAAATCATGCAAGAACAATGTCAATTTAGCTAGAAGGGGGAAAGTCACAAAAATCTCAAATTTAGAAAAACAAGTATGGCTAGGCAAAGGAAAGAACTTTTAAGAAGCAAATAGGTTGGAAGACAAGAAAAAAAATGAAAAAATGGGAATGACAAAAAGGATATAGATATGAATATGAACTCTTTTTAGATATGTAATCACAATGCTTCAAACTTGCTTGATGAAACCTTTTTTTTTTAACACATAAAACAAGTGACATATAATATGAAAAGTCACAAGAAGACTATAAATAATGTTCTTTTTTTTTTTTTTACTTCTTTATTTATCACTTCTTTTTTTCTTTTTTTTCTTTTTTTTTTTTTTTTTTTGCCCTTTTTTTTTCAACAAGCACAATAATGTATGAAGCAAGAAAAAAAAGAGAAGATAAAGAGTCACAAGAAAGATGGAAAATAGATGAATGGATTTAAAGAAAGAAATATGGCGTGGAAAAAAAACAAGAAAAGATATAATCTGTTTAGAGCCAAACCTCTGATACCAAATGATAAGGGAACTACCTCAATCACGTTTGAGAACTCCCCTTTAAACAAGGTGAACCCCACAACAATAAAAGAATAACCCTCAATAAACAAATTGATAGACACCCCAAGAAAGCTAAACATTTGGCTTGAAGAATTGATCAAAGATCAAGAAGAAAAGAGAACTTGTTCCTAACTTCAAGATTTCAAACTCTCCACAATCTAATTGATCAAACTAGATTAAAAGTTCTAAACATGCATTCTAAACACAAGAATACAAAGAAAGCGTAAAAGCTTGAGAGATTTACTCTATGAAAAAAATCATTCAAATTCAAAGTCCCCTCCAAAATGTTGGAATTACAACCCTATTTAAACTAATTGAAAAGGCACTATGAAAGGACACAACCTTTCATCAAATTGTCCAAATTCATCTACACCTTTTCAACTACCCTCATAAATATAAACATGACATTAAATTGCATACATGGGAAATCAAATATGTGAATGAATCTGGATTTTTAGATTCATTATGACTCTTGGATGAAAAGGTGCATCTAGAAGCTTAAATGGTTGCAACTTTTCATCATGGGTTGTAAACTTAGCTTGGAAGCAAGCATTTAATCCCTCTTGAAGTCTTTTAGCTCTAGCTCTTGTCATTGGTCCTTGTGGCATAATGATTGCCTCATGATTGGGTTGACTTGGAAAGTTCTCCCATCGATTTTCAACATGAGGTTCATTTGAGCTAGACTGAGCTTGTTGAGCTTCATTTTCCTCTTCATTCACGTTGGTTTGAGCATGTTGAGCCGTATTTTTCTCTTGGTTGGCTAGCTCCTTATCACCCTTTCTACTAGTGTTGGCATTTGGACCTCAAGTCAGCACTCACCTAGTCAGGTCGAGGCGTGTCACCTGGCCAAGGCCAAAGAGAGTTGGTCTCTAGGACCTGGAACGCTTCAGCCTGAGTCACAATTCTTTTAGGCTGACAATCTTGATCATTTTCATCATTTTCCACTTGATGATTCAAAATAATTCTTTTACTCATTATAATTCTTGTTTGCAAGTTTGATAATAATTTTTCTTCCACATAGACGACGCCAGCTGTTGATGTCAAAATTCAAACAGGAGAAAACTGTGAATTACAAACGCACTTGACCTTCACATGATAATAGCAATGAATTTGTAATTGAGGGAAGATGTATCCTACAAAATAAGAAAAACTTGGGCACTAACGTGTTACTTGTCATAACGCATCTGATGCCAAAGTTAGTAAGAGGGTTTTGGTTGTAGCAAGAGATTTTAGGGATGAGAATGAACTTACTTCTTCTGAAGTCATAATGATGTACTTAAACGAAATTCCTAACCTAAGGCATCTAGATCAGGATTTTAGAGTTAGATTATGCTTATTCTCGAGCCAAATTATTTGGGGCATGCATTTGGCATGCCTCATTCATCAAATGGAGAAGGTCAGTTGAGGTCGAGGTCGAGCAAGTCATTTATGACTATTTCTTTTTCAGCAGGTCATTTAGGACTTTTTCCTTTTTTCCTGGCCTAAATGTGCTAAGTAACGCATTAGGTATGGCCCGTTCATTGCAACGAGAGGTCGAGGCGAAGCAAATCAGTTTGGCCCTTTGGCCCAATCTCTCTTCTTCTCTCAGCCCAATTGGATCTTGGGGTATGGTTTTTGGCTCGAGTTTTGTCCTCTCTTTTATCTAACAGTTTGCAGACTTGCACAAAGTCAACTATGCCCTCTAGTCCAAATCTACCAATTTTAGGATGAAAGTAAAAGAAAAATATATACATTCAAATTGAAGTTCAAAAGAAACAATATCATATCCACCAAGGTATTAAATTTCTATTGATATTTGGGACAATTGCAAATATTGTTGGTTTTTATGTCCTAAAACTCGTAGATAGTCAATGTTGTATTTTGACCGCCATTAATAAATGGTTATTCATTATTCTTCTATTTATTGATTATTTTATCTTGTTTTAATAACCCTAAAATCCAATAAACTAACATCCTAGGTTGTTTTATGAGTTTTGAACAATATAGAGACATATAGAGATCAATGTTCAAGTTACAGCCTAAAGGTCTATAGTATAGGATAGGGCTGGGTACCTTATCCTGGAACACTATGGATCGACCCACTTTGTATTTGATACAAACGCAATGATCCAACGCGTTCGTGTAGGAGACATGCGAGTGGGGGTATCCTATGCAATGAGTTTGCATAAGACTGGACCACGAAATAGTAACCACTAGATATAACTCCGTTGACTGGTTAGGTTTCTATTTCAATAGGTTGACCTAGGCAACTTAGTCTTAATCTTGAGTATATTATGAACTCCTGTTCACGAGGGATTGTCCTTTGATTTGTATGGGTGAGAGTGGCCCATTTGCCGACTCGATATGTCTACCATTTTGGGGACAAGACTGAGTGGGTAGCTAGGAACATAATTATACAAGATGGATTTCACTCCTTCCCGACTTTAAGGTAAGTAGATAAGTGTTCCCTTAAGTGGTGTCTCCGGGACTTGAACAAAGGGCCCCTACCCTCTCACTGGCCCGAGAGGGTTTTCTGTTTGATGGTTGGACCATAAACAGGTTGTTCATTAGAGGAGCACGGGTACTTAAGGATTTAGAAGTAACCTAGGGGTATAACGGTAATTTGACCCAGCTGGTGTTACAAACACTTGTGAAGGACTAACTTGATGTTATTGGTCTATATCCATGGACACAGAAATATATCTACAGTGAGAAGAGAGCAGATGTGGGTCTTTAGTAGAGTGTACCCACAGTTAACGAATATTGATTAATGTGGTTAATGAGTTTAGCTCGTTAATCTCATATCGTTGGAGCTTTTGATCTGTAAGTCCATTAGGTCCCCTTCCTAGCTCGTAAAGAATATTGAGATAATTTATTATTGGATGAAATTTGAAAAGTTCAGATTTACTAAGGGAAAAATATAATGTATAATGATACATTATAATATAAAGTTTATTTTACAAATTAAACTTTATAGTATATAATATAATTTTGGATATGATTCAAAGTTAATTTGTAAGAGAATTAAATATTTGAAATTGTTCAAATATTATTTTAATATGAATTAGATTTATATTAAAACTATAGGTTAAAATTAATGCGCATTAGATGTACATTAAAATTATAGGTTATGAGAGAAATGTAAATGCAGGTTAAAATTAGGGAAATTTTTACAAATAAAAAAATGTCAAACTATTTACATAAAATAGCAAAAAAAATATTGATAGACATTGATAGACTTCTATCAGCATCTATCAGTGATAGACTTCTATCATTTCTATTGCTGATAGATCCTGATAGACTTCTATCAGCGTCTATCACAACTATTTAAAAATTTTGCTATTTTGTGTAAATAGTTTACCTTATTTTTATGTTTTTAAAACTTCCCCTTAAAATTAAATATTTGTTTTTTTCAAAAAAAAATTAAATATTTGGTAATTAATTAATTAGTTATTTAATTTATTAAATTAATTGAATTAAAACTATAGGTTATGTGAGAGATGTTCATTTAAATATGATTTAAATGAATTTTTAATTAAATTAGATTTAATTAATTATTAATTTAATTAATTACTTTAATTATTAATTTAATTAATATTAAATTAGATTTAATATTGTTGTAACTTCCAAGTAGGGGAGTTACTCAATACATGGGATAACACCCACATTTCCCACTTTCTCCCCTTTCCTTATATAGTGTTTAATAGAAAAAATTCTCTCATTAGCGTTCTCTCTCAAAAATTCTCTCAGAAGAGTTCCTGTAGTTTTTTTCCTTTACCAAAAAGGTTTCCACAAACATTTCATCAAGATTTAGAGAAAATGAAGGACTCCAAGTGGTCCAACGTAAATTTTTTTTCTATGTATTTTTGTTTTCAATATGCTTAGTCTAGTTTTTTTTTAGATTTATTTTACCAATATAGAAGTATTTCAAAATTTTAAAATTAATTTTGAGTTAGGGTTTTTATGTTTTCACTACGCTAAGGTTTTAATCTCATCAAATATAACAATCAGATTCAAAGTATTAGCATATATAGCAATATTTTTAAAAAAATTGTAAATATAGAAAAGTCTATCACTGATAGACTTTGCTATATTTGTAATGTTTTTAAAATGTTGTTATACACTTAGTTATTATTCTTAAAATTGCTACTCGTTACAATTATCCTTGATATTTTACATGTTTGCCATAAGTTCAACATCAACCTAAGTGAATTGATATTTCCAATATATTATAAAAAAATTGGCAAAACAATAGAAAAAGGTAACAAATGTCTCTAACATATGGACTACAATGTAAATATTAAACATCTTAATTCGTTATAATAAAATGTAAAATGTTTTAATTCATTATTTTAACTTTTTTTTTTTTTTGGAATTTTTCTCTTTATTTATTTAAGTGGCCCCTTGGAGGTTTTGTTTAAACTAATTTTATAATTAAGAAGTTGAAGCCAGTTTTAGGGGGAGAAAATAGATTGGACTCCGACAAAGCTCTGCAACCCATGCTCACTAAAAAACGAAAATGACTTGGAAAGAGAAAAAAAAAAAAGAGCATTTATCAATGCGGTTATTATTATAGTTACGTGGCTGTTAATTAGTTGTACAATTTCTTTTCTTTTTTTTTTCTTTTTTGCCTTTTAATTTGTCAACATGCAATCACTTTAATCGATACGTACGTGTAATGCTCGGCTCCTTGGATTCAATTATTATTTTATCCATTCTTACAAGCTATAGCTTTTTTTTCTTTTTTCTTTTTTTGAGAAAAAATTATAGCCTCATAGGTTCGTACATTCTAGTTTTTAACAAGTCTGGATTTTTCTACCGAACATATTCTTTTCAATTTCTTTCTTTTTATTTTGTTTCATTTTGCTTTTCATATTTTAACCCAATCAAGAGAGAGAAAAAAAGTTAATTCTATTTGTTTCCTAACTATTTATTTGCTAACTATTTGTTTTTTTTTTTTTTTTGAAAATTTTTTACACATATATAAAAAATGTCAAACTATTTATAAAAAATAGTAAAAAAAATATTGATAATCGATAGATTTTTACTAGCACCTATCAGTGATAGACTTTTATTATTTCTATCACTGATAGACTCTGATAGACTTTTATCAGCGTCTATTATAACTATATAAAAATTTCATTATTTTGTGTAAATAGTTTCCCTTATTTTTCTATTTTTAAAAATTTTTCTTTTCTAAATCCCGATCAGTAATTAATTATTTTGTTTTCTTTTTTGTTATTCGTGTATAAAATTAATTCTATTTTCTCTTATTTTCTTTTAATGAGTTGTGTTTTTCTTAAGAATAAAAGTTAAAAAGCATGTTTGAAAGTGATTTTAAAATGGCTACAATTACTTTTGTCATTTTCAAAATTACTGTAAAATATATTTTTAATCTTTTAAACCTAATTTTGATGATTGAAAATTGCATTTAAAAGTGTAAAATTGAAAATTAAATTAATTTAGAGGGATTAAAGTGAGTTTTTGAGTGATTTTAAAAATGATAAAATTGATTTTAACGATTTAAAAATTACTCTCAAACATGTCCTAAAATTTTAGTCAAAATTCAAAAACAAAACCAAAAACTAAATTTTAAAAACTACTCACACCTGTCATTGATGTCAGAATATAATATTGACGATGTAATAAAATATTCCTTTTATATGTTTTTTTTTCTTTTCATGTTATACTTAGTGGGCACATTAATTAATAAACTAGTCCATAACTCGTAGAATGCAGGTAAAATTTATAGTTTTATTTTAATACATAAGAAAAAGTTATAAAAGTAGAATAGTTTTTTACATTATTTGACACAAATAGTTGTACAAAGAGAAACAAAATAGAAATTTGTGAAATTATAAAGTACAAAGGATGTGACTATATATCCGTTCAAATATATCTCCACAATTAGATTTACAATCTACACATCACAATCACATCCATATACGAAAAAATATAGTACCACTTTCTCGTGTAACGACCAATTTGATCTGAATAGTTGTAATGGGACAAAAGACTTGATTGTCCGTTGAAACATATCCATAATTAGACCATGACATTTCATATATCAATGCATGTGAAATTTATAGTTTTATTATAATATAAACATATCACGGTCTAAAGCTCAAATATGGTCTCCATCATTATATTAAATGTTTCATGTTTATGGTCATGACTATTCATTCAAAAGCATAGATCACTTTGTGTTTTAACTACTTCGACTCAAATAGTTATGTTGAAACAAAGGACATGACTGCCCATTCAAACCTATCTTCACCTCGTGATGCGTTTGTATTTATATCTTACAAAAAAGAAAGTGTCCAATAGAAGTAAACTATAGTCGTTCTTGTTTCGCTCATATACCATTTGAAATATTTTATATCTATAGTCTATATCACATCCACACACTAAAAGATATACAATTTCATCGTGTAACTACTATAACTCGAAATAGTTGTAAAGTTGTGACGAATGACAAAATAAGAATTTATAAAAATTCTAAGGACAAAAGAGAAAAGTAAAAAATTCTTCTCAATAGTCCAATTTATATATAATATAATTATTGATTGACATGTATTTTATTTTATTTTATTATTTCTAATTATCTTAAACTTTGCTATTTTTATATTATTTTATCTTTATACTGTCAGGTAAACTTCCCCTTTTCCTATGTTATTTATCCGTTCCTAAACATTCAAACATTTTGCTTAAATCCCTCAGCTCTTTTATCCCTTGTCATTAATTTAGTTTATTAATTATTTGATAGAAATCTAACATAAACACATACCCCTTTCATTTGAATTAACCGCTGCATAACAAAACAATATAAAAAAATGAATTAAATTATTTATAAATATAGAAAAATTTTATATTTTATTCTCAAATAATAGAAGTCACGAAATTTTTCTATATTTATAAATAATTTAATATTTTTTCTATTTATAATAATTTTTTAACATTTTATTAGTATGAATAACAAGTGTTTAAAGAATTTCATTTTCTTTTATTTTTTTTTGTTAAATTTTTCATGAAAAATTAACCACATATACTAAATTATTTTTCACAACGTAATATTTTAATACTCATACTACAACAAAAAGTTTAGACTAAATTCGAAAACTTTAGAAAAATTTTTACAGATAAAAAAAATGTCAAACTATTTATAGATAATAGCAAAAAAAAACACTGGTAGACATTGATAGACTTCTATCGGCATCTATCATTTCTATCACTGATAGATCTTGATAGACTTCTATCAGTGTTTATCATAATTATCTAAAAATTTTGCGTGTAAATAGTTTCCTTTATTTTTCTATTTTTAAAAATTCCCTAACACCTTAAAGTTTACCGTCCTCAAAATAGACGAGTAATAATTTAAAACCTATTTTTATACAACAACCACTTCATTTATTAAAACTTTTACACCAAAAAAAAATAAGTAAGGAAATTTTAGAAACTCTCAACTACCTCCATGCAGTAACATGGGTGATAACTGATAAGGTATCTGTATTTTTCATCAGAAAAGATAATAAAATAAACAAATTAAAAAAAAATGAATGAGGAAAGATTAACATGTGATGTCGTACTAGTAATTTTACCTATCCAAGAAAAGGTTCTCACACGTGCCACAGATATCACACGTGTATGAGTCAAGGTTCACACGCTTACACAGTAGCCCTCTTTTGTTTCTATAAATTGATGGGAAACCTCTCACAATAACACACAACTTAAAGGGAAAAAAAATGGGAAAGAAGGAAATTGAGAGGAAGAGCTCAAAAAAGGCATAGGTATATTTTCTTTTTTCTTTTTCCTTTTTTCTTTTCTAATTTCTTATTATTTCAATAAACTCTTTTTTTAAATTATTATTATCATTATTCTTACTGATAAGCTATCAATTTAAGTTTAATCTGAGAAAGAGTTAGAAAAGCGGAAAGGAAGTAATTTTGAGATCTCAACTTTTTTTTTAATATGGTTTTTGGATAATTTAAGATGGAGAAATTGTTTTCTTTCTTTTTTTTTTTTTTTTATTTTGATCTGCTTTTAAAATAATTTTTTTTTTAATTTCTTTTTCAGATGGGGTTTCTTTATTGGAAAAAATAAAGAAATAAAGAAATAAAAGGAGGATGAATTCTATGCGATGCTTGTCAAGTAAAGAGCCCTCTGCTGTAAATCACAACCTTTTGCTCTCGTTGTCTGTTCGACCTTGAACTCTTCTCTAAACATATAAAATATAATTTAATTTATTGTGAGTTTTTTTTCCTTTAATTAAAAAAGAAAATAAAATAAACCCTTAATTTTGGGTGGATTCATTGGTAGGTAGCAGCCAAAGGTTTGTACTTTTTTGGTAGGTAAGCGTAAGTTGTGCCTTTGCCCAAAAGAAAAGAAAAAATAGGGGAAGAAAGTGCAGAATACTTTTTATTTTTATTATTATTTTGAAAACAGAAACAATATAATTAAAAAAAAAAACTTGTATATAACAAAAGGAAAAAAAAAAAAACTGTGTTTAACTAAAGAAAAAAAAAACTTGTCAGCTTTTGCAGGCTTTTTAATACAATATACTTTGAGAAAATTGCAAAATGAAAAATGCCCAACTTTTTTTAAATTAATGGTATTTTTTTTTTTTTTTTTTTTTTTTTTTTTGATATTCGTGAGTTTGGCCATCATGATTGAACCCACAACTCCTTGGCCATTTGGCCTTTTTTAGAGGTTCCCACTAACACTAGGTCAACTCATGATGGTTGTTGATGTGATATATCCACATGAAGTTATGAATTTGTCTTTCCTTCTTTGAGACTGAATGCCAGAGAAAGAGAATGCTAGAGCGAGACTGGGAAAGAAAGGGAGAGAGGAGAGTGATATGTGAAAGAAAAGAGAGCGAGACTGTGAGAAAAGGGGAGAGAGGAAAACGATCTGTGAGAGAAAAGGGACCGAGAGTGAGAGAGTGAGAAAAAGCCTATTTTGCATGGGAAAGTTTTTTTTTTTTTTTTTTTTTTTTTTTTTTTTTTTTTTTTTTGATAATTTCATCCAAATTTGACAACAATAAGGGATAAAAAAATCTCACTTTTAGATGGGGAACAAAATTCATTTTTTCTTCAAAATTTGAGTCATCCATCCAACGAACGGATATAAGTATACGGTAGAAATGTTTTTATAGATCTATAGGGAGGGCTGTGTTTAATTTTGTTGATGCCCAATCTTTCTTCTCCTTCTAGTTTAGAAGGCCAAAGAATTTTGTGGTTTTCTGATTTTCCATGTTAGGTGTCCACTATTCTAAGAGGCTATTGAAATTCTTTTTTTAAAAGAAAAAAATAGATCGACTGAAAATATACAATAAAAATATCTGTAGTGACAACTGACAACTATGTAGGCTAATTTTTTTTTTTTTTTTTTTTTTTTTTTTTTTTTTTTTTTTAATAAATTAGTAGAATGGTTTTAAATTATAAGAAGGGAATACCTCCGATGGAGATCTGAAAATAAATATTATTATGTTTTTTTTTGGAAATTTTTATCGATAGAAAAATTGTCAAACTATTTACAGAAAATAGCAAAAAAAATATGATAGACATTGATAGACTTCTATCAACATATATAAGTGATAGACTTCTATCATTTCTATCCCTGATAAACTCTGATAGACTTCTATCAACGTCTATCACAACTATCTAAAAATTTTGCTATGTTATGTAAATAATTTTTCTTATTTTTCTACTTTTAAAAATGTCTATTTTTTTTTATCACTTAAATAAAAATAGACATTGATAAATTTCTATCGGCATCTATTTGATAGAATTTTATCATTTTTATCATTGATAAACCCTAATAGACTTCTATCAGCGTTTATCATAACTATCCAAAAATTTTGTGTAAATAATTTCCCTTATTATTCTATTTTTAAAAATTCTCTTTTTTATATCACTTAAAATGATTTGGTTTTTGTTTTTGTTTTTTTTAGGCTTTTTTTGTTTTGTTTTTTTACTTTAAAATTGATTCTTATAATATTTTTTATCTACTGAAGTGAACTACATTAAAAAGGAAAGAAATCTGTTCTGTATAAACACTAAACACTCTTATTTAATTTACTGATGTGGAGACAAAGGTTTTTTTTTTTTTTTTTTTTTTTTTTTTTTTTTTTTTTTCAGGTAGAAATATGTGGTAGCAATAGGAAATAAAGTTTGAAAATATTAAATTTTCATAAATATTAAAAATGTCAAACTATTTACATAAAATAGTAAAAAATTGCTGATTATATTACTGATAAACTTCTATCATTTCTATCACTAATAGATCTTGATAAACTTCTATCAGCGTCTATCACAGTTATCTAAAAATTTTACAATTTTGTGTAAATAGTTTCTCTTGTTTTTCTACTTTTAAAAATTTTCCTTTTCATATTTAGTTAATTTAAGTTTTAACAACTATTTGGTTTCCTATTTTTAGTTTTTGAAAATTACTCAAACTTAGAAACCATTATTTCTCACCAAATTAAGTTTATTTGTTCTGTTATTTAACTCACTAATTTTTTTAAAAAAAAAAACCAAGATGAAATTTTTAACTAAATAGTAAAACTTTTTTATAGTTTTGCTAACGATGGAAATGTTTATTGAGAAATTCGAAACACCATAATAAAAATTGTGAAAAATAAAACATAAAAATATTATAAAAGCTTGGTTTCTTGTGAAGAAGTTTTTCTATCTTAAATGATGAATGAAAAATTAATAACAATTACTGATATCCTTCTTATTTATTTATTATTTTAATTCTTTCTATCACACTACCAAGGCTAATATAGGAACATAAAGTTTAAGGGATTCTTTAACGCGTAGAATTGATTTAAATTGATTTGAACAATTAATAATCAATTGAATTGAATCGAGTCGGTAATAATAGGTTGAGTTGAATGTATATAATAAATTTAAAATTTTTGAAAATCAAAGTAGAATTTAAAATATATATATATAGTTTCTCGTATTTTTAAGGAAAATTTTTACGAATAGAAAAAATGTCAAACTATTTATAAAAAATAACAAAAAAAAAAAAAAACATTGATAAACATTGATTCTTTCGGTGTCTATCAATAATAGACTTTTATAATTTCTATCACTGATAGACTTTGATAGACTTCTATCAGCATCTATCACAACTATTTAAAAATTTTGCTAAATAATTTTTCTTATTTTTCTATTTTAAAAAATTCTCCAATTTTGAACCTATCAAGTATTCTCTTTTACTATTGTTATAATTTCTTTCCAAATTGGTTGTGTTTGGACAAACTGAAATATGAGGTCGAACAAACAACGGACACAAGGATTTAGCAGAAGACTATTTATTTGACAAAGGATTTGCATGGAATTCAACGCCTCCCAATTGAGAGAGATTTCAAGTTCCTCCAAATTCACCGAAAATTATTCGAAGAGACTGTCAAAAGGTGAATAACAATTTTATTCTTTTATCAAATATTTGAAAAAAGTTATAAAAAGTATCTTAAATTTGTATTGAGTGATTATTAGATGACATGAGTTTTTTCTAAGCTATAGCGTTATGAGCAATGCTTGCGAGATAAGTATTATTATCTTATCTATACTATATTAAATGAGTTTAAGAGGGGAGAATTTTTAACTTCCCTTTTTGCCCCTAACTTTTTCAATAAATATCATTTTACCTTCACTCACACTCCTTCACGTGAACTCACCTAACATTATCATTTTCTCTTTTTTCTTTTTTCTTTTTTCATTTAATTTATTTTCATTTAACCATTAGAGTTTTCAACCAATCCTATTTTATCCTCTTATCCTTTCATACTTTTTTGTACCTTTTATTGGTTTTTTTCTCATTTAATTTTACATTCCCCTTTTAGCATTAGATCTTTCAACAATTCTATTTTGTTCTAATATCTTTTGTTTTTTTTCTTTTTCTTTTTTAATTTTTTAAATAATTAGTAAATTGAAATTTAAATACATTTATATACATCTTTTAACAAATACAAATTCCATAACACAATAACTAAACATCTCTCTTTTTTGCACCAGTTCCCATAATAAATACATATATTTTACTTTTTTTTTCCCAAACTTCCTTTTATTAGATAGCTCAAAGTCTTCTAAATGAAAATTAAAAACTTTTGTTCTTGATAAGAGAATTTAGAAATTTATTTTGTTTGAATAAAAAGATACGTTTAGATTTTATAAACGTGTAATTTTTTTTTTCAATAGAAACGAGATATTGGTAACTTATTTGGAGAAACATATAAATTCAACTAAAAAAATCATTTTAAAGTTTTTCTCCAAAATTAAAGGCGGGCATATTTTATTATTAATTTTTTTCTCATATGATATAATAATTTCAATTATGCGAAATGTTAAGCTTTATGGACGTTAGAAACAAATTAAATTGAATTAGGATCTGTATCTAACCAATTCTTTTTTGTTTTGTTTTTTAAATTTTAAGAAGATATAATTGTTTACTAATTACTTATTTGAGAACACATATAAATATATGTATGTATGTATATATGTATGTATGGACGTTCCTAATAACTCCACTTTTGAGTCATGATCCCAGTTACTTTCCATTTATGTCTCTCTTCGCATTTGTTGTTTTTGTATTCCAAAGCTTTTGTATTCCTTTAAAATTATCTTGTATTTTTCCTCTAGATGACAATGACAATTTTTTTTTTTTTTTTTTTTTTTTTGTATTTGTATTTGTATTTTCGCTGATCCTTCATACTTACATTAACTATTGCTTCCTCCTCCACCTTCAATTGGAGCTTTTTCACCTAAAGTAGTAGGCGCCAGAGTTCGTGAATCCACTTTGGCCTCTCCTACGCTTGCATAGGCTCGATCATTAACAACGTTTATTTCTCCTCTAGCTGGCGAATTTTCAACTGTAATCTTTGCATCCTTCAAGGCTGTTCGGTAACACTTTCGGGATATTAGTTGCTCTCCTCTGATCATTTCCACCCCATCAGGCGTTGGGAATTTCATCACTTGATGATAAGTCGATGGAATAGCCCTCATTTGGTGGATTTGGGCTTCCTAAAATCGCGTTGTATATAGACTTGTCATCTACCACTAGAAAATTGACTATGGTGATTACACAAGTCATCTTATCGCCAAATGTAACAGGAAACTCTACACTCCCTTCGGGATACACCTCATGCCCCCAAAATCCTACCAATGGATTTGGCCTACTTTTTAGCTGCTTCCATCCTAATCTCATGGCATTGAAGACCGATAGAGATAGGATTTTGGCCGAGCATCCTCCATCTACTAGTATGCGATGGACCTTTATGTTCGTTATGGTCAAAGATACAACTAGAGCATCATTATGAGGCTAGTGCAGTTGAGCTGCATCCTCCTCCAAGAAACTAATTTGTAAATCATTGGCAACTAGCGAACACACCACGTAAGTTTTTGGGTTAGTGCGTGTCTGCCGAGCCTTGGCCTTACGCTTTTCCCAGAATCACCTCCCTCTGGTTCATCAAAAATCATTATGATCTCCCAACGGGACATCGAAATATGATCTGATTGACCTCGATTAGATCTATCTCTGTCACCTGTAGACTTGCTACACTCTCCAACATACTCTTTAAGTAACCTCTTTAGATCAGGGCTTCAATAGTTTCTTTTAAGTCAAAGCAGTTTGATGTTGTGCGTTAATGATTTCTATGGAACAAACAATACTTGTCTCTGTTTCTTTGATGCGATCCTACTCGGAGCTTAGTTGGTCATTTCATCATCTCCTTGTCTTGAATTTTCATAAGGATTTTCTCGACTAGGACCACTATAGGTGTATATCGTCCAAATTTACTGGGCGAAAGACCTTTACGACCTGGTCGCTCCTATAAGGCAAACTGTTTCTCGGTTTTCTTCTTCTTCAAATCTGAACGATCTTCTTCCCTTTGGCTTCTTTCCTTATGGGCTTCGCCTCAGATGGTTTTCTCTTCTGCAGCTCCTTTAGAGCGGAGTAGCTCTCCTGCACTCATATACTTTTGTGCACGACTTAGTAACTGAACATAAGTTGTGGCAGCTTTCTTACCGAGCGACCATAAGAATTGCTCATCTCTAAGCACTACAACTAGGGTAGTCAAAGCTGTCCCACCAGTGTAGCCCTTAATCTGGAGTGCACCACTGTTGAACCTTGAGACATATTCTCTCAACATCTCATGCCTTCCTTGTTTGATCGTAAGAAGGTGAGTAGGTGGCTTCCTCTATTCTTTTCATCCAAGAAATTGAGTAACAAAAGTGCGAGCCAACTCATTGAAGGAGGCTATTGATTTTCTCTTAAGCTTACGAAACAATTTTCACGCAGGTCCAGCAAGTCTGAATGAGAAAGCCCAATACTTGATGGTATCTTGGACTCCATGGAGTTCTCTTCATGACCGAAAGGTACCCAAGTGCTCTATTGGATCTTTCGATCTATCGTAGGCTTTCATTAACGGCAGCTTAAACTTCAAAGGTACCACTTCTTACATGATCTCTTTCGTAAAAGGTGAATCTACTTGATCCAATAGATGCTCCAGGTCTAACCCATCGTGACCTTGTGCTCGCTTCATGTCCCCTAGCTGGTTCTCGATTCGTCGCAACTCGATCACCCACGGTCGCTTGTCGACCTCTTTGTATTCTTCCCGCTGTATTCTTCTTTTCTGGTTAATGAGCTCATGCAGGTCCGTGCCTTGGTCAAATCGTTCGGACTGACTGGACTTTTGGGTTGCAATATTGCTCGTAGGCAACTCGTAATCTTCAGCTTAAGCTTTTTATGCGACTGTCAGCTCGTTCAGTTTTCATCTTGGTTGACTATCGATGGTCAACCGCTTCCTCATTTTTAGACGGGCTGTCCTTTTATCTAAGATCAATCTCTTTGTTGGTCTTGGCCCTCTATTATGGGACTCTTCGACCCTTTCATTTGATGGAGTTTTTGTTGGAATCAAACGTCGATTGTTGTTTTATCGTGGAAAATCCACTGTTTTGAAAGCAAAACTATCGCAGCCTCGGTGCTGAATCACCAAAGCCGGTTGCTCCCCAAGGTTAACACAACTCCCGATCGCTGACGCGCACTCGTCGGAGAACGGAATGGAATCAATGGAAAAAATGCTTAGAAGCCAGTGAAGAACCAAGATCAAGAAAATAAAATTATCTATTTTTTTTTTCAAAATTGAGAGTGCTCTTTTAAGGAAGAATAGGAACCGTTTTTAAAACCAAAAGAAAACCGTTTTGAAATTAATTTTAAAACAGTTTTAGAATTAATTGAGACAAACAATTAATTATTGAATTAATTTCAAATGGTTTTTTCGTTTTCTTTTCTTTTTCTATGTTAGTCATTCCCAACAATCTCCAACGAATGACTGGTATAGCAAACAAAACAAAAAGACATTTTATAAAACTTTTTTTCTGAGCAAAGTTAGGAGATCAAACTTAAACATCAATATCTTGACGATTTGAATTGATGCATAGTGAAATTGGGCAACAACTTTGTTAGAGAGAGTAAGTTACCTCTTGAACTTTCAATAACTATAGTTGAGACCCCCATAACATGTTTTACTCCTTAAATTTTCATTGATTTCGTGATTAAAAAAAACGTGCGATTTAAGGCCATGCACATAGAACCTCGGGTCAACATGAAAACTCTAGAAAAAGACCCTTAAACTTTTTCATAGAAGGCGGCCACACCTTCACAATCATGTTGATTGCTTCATCAAGTCTATCGCAATAGACCATTAAAAAACTGAGCTATGAAGACTTCATAACGGGTCCATACCAAGACCAACTTCATCAAGCCTGTCAAAGACAAACCACTCAAAATTGAGCTATGAAGATTTTACAATTACCCATCAGGTCTATACCAGGACTACCCAAAAGAAAGGCTATGGAACTTTTAAAGGTTTTAGTTCTGTCCATCAAGTTCGTACTAGGACCACCCAAATCAAAGGCTATGGACCATTAAGTCTATTGCAATAGACCACCCAGATAAGGGCTATAGACCATTATAATGGTTTGAGTCTCATATTTATTTGAAATTCTAGAATTACTCTTCTTGTTAGGCCTTTAGTGAGAGAATATGTAAATTCCTCTCAAACCTTACAATGAAATAATCCTTATTTCAGTCACTGTTTCACAGCTCCATGTCTGAGGTGTATATGCCTCCTCTTGCCATCATACACACTATTCTTGGCAATTCCTATGGCAACCTGTGAATCACAGTGCAAAGAGACTGGTACTAATACCCCCCACAATGGTACATCTCCCAGTAAGCTTTTAAGCCACTCATACTGATGCCCGCCCAACAATGGTGCATCTCGACTTCTAAGCCACTCAACTTTTTGTCCTGCTAATTCTAGAGCAATAAATTTAGACTCTATGGTAAACCTTGCTATACAAGTTTATTTTCCAGACTTCCATGAAATAGCTTCTCTACCTAATAAGAACACATCCACTAGTAAAGCTTACTTCATCATTCTAAGTTATCCAGTTTACATACACTACCCTTCTAGTATAACAGAAAAATATTAAAATGCAAACAATAATCTATTGTACCATTAAGATACCTTAATAAACGACGAAGAGCAATTAAATGATCTTTATCAGGATTATGTGTATATCTAGTATAGTTCATCAAAACATAACACTTCCTATAATCTTTGCATATTCAGATCGAGAAACACTATCTTCCTTATTTTTCTTAAGATTCATACTAGCATCATAAGGTGTTCTTATAGGAGTATCATTAAAACAATCAAATCTGATTGTAATAAAGAAAAAACCAATTTCAGTTTTTCTTATCATAATACCAAGTATCACATCATTCTCACCTAAATCTTTCATTTCAAATTGTGAGAACATAAATAACTTAAGTATTTTTACTTACATCTATGTTTATATCAAAGATCAGTATATCATCAACATACAAACATATACAACTCGAACAATTTTGAGTAAAGACGTGTATCAATTGATATTAACATATAATCACACAATTAGCTCAAACAACTTTGAGTAAATACATGAATCAATGGATATTTACTAGTGTACCATTAAAGTTCTCATACTATTATTTGGAAGCTTGCTTAATAAAGCCTTTCAACTGTGTCATGCATATATTTTCTTTCAGGTCACCATTGAGAAGGACTTATTTACATCTATTTGATGTATTATAAAAATGCAATTAAGGCTTTATTTCCTTTAAGAAATTCTACTAAATCCATGAAGATCAATTTTCATTTTCTACTTCCAATCAATTGAAATTATATATATGTACACTTATGTACCCATGATCATCTCCTTATCTAACCAATGTGGGACTCTGGTCCCATTCCCAACATTCCTCCCCTCGAACAAAGGACCAACTCAGCTTCCTCTAAAGTGACTCCATCCATCTAACTCTTATCTAAGCTAACTCCTTTTCATGAAAGCATACTGCCTATCTAATAGAGTTCAACCATGGATCACACTCGACTACTTTTGAGATTCTACTACATTTTTGTTCGACACCTAAGGATTATATCAACATGACTAAACTAGGGACACGACTCTAATACCACTTATTAGGGACAACAACTCTCCAAATATCTTGACAATGATATGATATCATATCTATTTTGGACATAAGCCCTTATGGCTTTGCTTTTGGGTTTGACTCCAAAAAATCTCGTACGAATGGAGATAGTTGTTCTAACTTATATACCCATGAAAAGTCCGTATAAAATATCCACATATTTTATAGCTTAGACAATATCTCAAATTACCATCAAATTCTACAAGCTTCCTAAATAATAAATTTCCATATTTTCATACTACCAACAAATAATGTTATATGACCAAACTATATTAAAAGTAATTATAATACTTTTCAACTTCAAGGAAATTAATGGCCAAACATAATATTCTTTTTAACATGAATCATGCATAGCAAAGTACCACATGCAACATTATTTAAACTTGATCACATTAGCATCCCATTTGAGGTAATAGAGTTTACTACTCATGAAATTTTCAAACGTGTACTAATCAAATATATATTGAGTATTATGCTCAAATATAGCAATAGAATAAAATTGTTAAATTTTCATACCACATATAAATAATGTGAGCTTAAAATTATAGGCATGACAACCTATGTAAAGTTCATTAAAAAAAATAGACAGAGAAAGCTCAACCATGCAAGTTATATTTGTTGAACAAATTATCAATCAAAATATCTTCAGTAGATTTGAAAATAGAATTTATTTCTATTATGATTTGAATCACATCGAGAAAATCTTTATCGTCATCATCCAAATAGAAAACAGTTTGAAATTTAAAAGTTGGGGGCATTTGTGGAACAAACCATCAAAATATATTTACTTAAAAGTCATTATATTTGATTATCAACAACCACAAGACCTACTACACAAACTATCTATCACATGCACATATGACAAATCAATATAAATCGATCCACCAAAAAAATTGTAACTTAATATGTTGATTTTTCCCAAATTTCTCAAATCATGTCAACAAATCATTTTGAAAATAAGTGCATAATCATTTTGTCTTTATTTTTCTTCTCAATTTTCAATAAAAATTCATCCAAATTATTTAATATATCTTTTATCTCTTAGCAATCTAAAAGTAAAATTTTTTTTAGTCAAAATAGAGATTCAAAAAATAATATCTCTCAAAATTTCTTCTAAACCAATCATTCAACCATCAAGTATAAAGTAGACCAACAAATTAATCATTCATCAAAGAAGCAAGCCAACAACTCAATGGTCCCTAAAAGAAATTACCTTCTTTCATACCCAACCTCCGACTCATTTTGCAGCAGAATATGAAAGAATTAGAACTACTATCCAAACACCAAGTCCAAAATTTGATTTTGTAAACCGTTCCATGAAGGATAACTTTATTCTTTTTCCAATTTCCATCATCCTATTGTACCATATTTAACTTTTGTAATTAAATAAAATATTATTACAAAGATCAAATATATTAAAAAAAAAGAAAGCAAAAACAAAAACAGTGAAAACTGATACACCACCTCGATCCTTTATAACAAAAAAGTGGAAATTAAAACAACACAACCAGAGCATGGATCATTTCACAACTTCACACATAAATAAATAAATACATACACACACAAAAAAAACTTACATTAATTCTATATATACCCTATTATATGTATCAATATCATTATTTCTCCATTGGTATTAGATTTTAACCTCCATATCATTTTTTTTATTCAATCATTTTTTTATTCAATGGTCAATCAGAATAGAAAACTAGACAACTTTTTAAGTTTGATAGTTCTATCTAGCAATCATAAATTTTTAAGTGAAAAGCCAAATTTACCTTGTGTTCGATGCTTCAAATACAACTTCCATCAAATATTTGTCTACAACTCTGCTACATAGAACCAACGAACAGATCTATGCCAAAATAATCTACATCTAGAGCAACCATCGGCTTCACCTCCAACAAAGACGCCATGTGATGAAATGAATCACGGAATCGATCTTCCTCCGTAGTTGGAAATCGACCAATTGCATATTACTATCTAGCAAAAGCCGATATGCTGTGATCCATGGAAGAAGGCACCAAACTCAAAGGCTCTGGACCATCTGAAATTTTGCCCTAATTGGTTTGATTTTGGTTCTGAAATCGCTGAGCTCGAGAAATTTTGGACAGATCTGAGAACTCAGATTGATCGACATTTGATAACAATTTTATGAATAATTTTTGTTTTCAAATTGATGGAATCAAATGTCGATTGTTGTTGTGTCGTAGAAAATTCACTGCCTTGAAAGAAAAATCGGCGCGACCTTGGTGCTGAATTGCCAAAGTCGGTTGCTCCCCAAGGTTAACATAACTCCCACTCGTTGGAGAACGGAATGGAATCGATGAAAAAAATGCTCAGAAGCCAGTGAAGAACCAAGATCAAGAAAATGAAATTCTCTATCTTTTTTTTTTTTTTTTTTTTCAAAATTGAGAGTGCTCTTTTAAGGAAGAATAGGAACCGTTTTTAAAACCAAAAGAAACCGTTTTGAAATTAATTTTAAAACGATTTTAGAATTAATTGAGACAAACAATTAATTATTGAATTAATTTCAAACAGTTTTTCCGTTTTCTTTTCTTTTGCTATGTTAGTCATTCCCAACAGCTTTTTCTTTGGCCCAATCTCGTACGACGGAAGTGGCATCTTGAGGTGCAGGTATTAACGGGTTTTGCCCCCGTCGCTCCCAACGTCGACTTCCCTCTGAGTATTCCTCTGCCACCCTTGCTAAAGCTTCCATTACAGGATTGGGACGCTTGAGTAACTCCATAATTTCACTCAAACCTTGATCCAATCCTCTCACCTTATCCGCTAGAGCGACATATTCGTCGGTAGGTTTCTCCATCGGCCGATGGGTCTCTATCAGCGGCATGTCATTCTGACATAGGACATGTGTCTTCCTCAAGTGGTGATCATGATCAGATTCATCACCAACGATTTCAGCTAAGTTTTGGCGATTCATCTTGTTACTCATATCGTTGACTTGGATCTTTAGTAGTAAAGCACAAGCAAAATCTTTCCCACAGACGACGCCAACTATTGATGCCAAAAAATGGATCAACCTTGAATTTATTTTCTTTGGGAGAGATTCGTCCGAGTGCCTGCAAAATAGAAGCAAATGAATATCAGTGTGATGTCTAGCCACACACACTCCGACGCTCAAGTTAGTCTTGTGTTTCTAAGTAACTAGACAGTAAAGAAATAATAGGGTATTTTCAGCGTAATTTTAAGCGTAGGTCATATTTATAGGGTAGTAAAATGTAACTAACGTCGAGGGTCATAATGCCCTTGTTTAATCCTTGAAACCGCTGAGTTAATTGCTTAGCAGTTACGTCATTATTGGTGCAACTAATGCATCACTTAAAGCTTGCCCGCTGAGTTAATTGTTTAATCCTTGAAACTGCTGAGTTAATTATTTAATCCTTGAAATCGCTGAGTTAATTGGTTAGCGGTTACGTCAATATGGACGGTTTCAGCCACAATCGCCTCTCCTGAGCTTTCTACTTAGCTTATGCTCCTCTTGAACTCTTCTGAGCTGAACTCTTCTAAGCTTGAGCTTGACTCTTCTAAGCTCTCTTATAGACTTAGGCTCCTCTGAGCTCTCCTGAGCTGAATTCTTTTAGGCTTGAGCTCAACTCTCCTAAGCTCTTTTTTTAGGCTTAAGCCCATCTAAACTCTATTAGCTTACCTCATGGGTCCTACTGAGCTCTCTCTAAGCTCTCTTGTGGCTCTCCTGAGCTGAACTCTTCTGAGCTTGAGCTCGACTCTCCTAAGCTCTCTTTGTAGGCTTAGGCTCCTCTGAGCTCTCCTGAGTTGAACTCTTCTAAGCTTGAGCTTAATTCTCATAAGATCTCTTGTAGGCTTAGGCTTCTCTGAGCTGAACTCTTTTAGGCTTGAGCTCAACTCTCCTAAGTTTTATTTTAAGCTTAGGCTCATTTGAGCCCTCTTAGCTTACCTCATGGGTCTCACTAAGCTATCTCTTAGCTCTCTTGGGGCTCTCATGCGGGTTATTTTGAGCTTTCTCTTAGGCTATTAGCTCCACTGAACTTACCTCATGGGTCCAACTGAGCTATCTCTAAGCTCGCTTAGGCTCTTCCATGAGTTCTCTTGAGCTCTCTCCTAGGCTATTCAGCTCAACTAATTTTGCCTCATGGGTCCCACTTAGCTATCTCTAAGCTCGCTTAGGCTCTCCCATGAGTCTTTCTTGAGCTTCACTATGTCTGCCTCATGGGTCTCACTAAGCTCTCTAATCTCGCTTAGGCTCTCCCATGGGTCTCTCTTGAACTCCACTATGTTTGCCTCATGGGTCCCACTGAGCTATCTCTAAGCTCGCTTAGGCTCTCCCATGGGTCTCTCTTGAGTTTCGCTATGCTTGCCTCATAGGTTCTACTGAGCTTTCTTCAAGCTCACTTAGGCTCTCCCATGGGTTCTCTGAGGCTATTTAACTCACCTCACTTCATGGGCTCCACTGAGCTCTTTAAGCTCACTTAAGCTCTCTCATGGGTTCTCTGAGGCTCTTTAGCTCACCTCACATCATGGGTCCCACGCAGCTAAAGAAGCTCACTTAGGCTCTCCCATATGAAGGATAAACGAGCATGCAACAAAAATTAATTTGATCAATTTTTACTCTAAGATGCTCAATTTAGAGGATAAAGCATGCAACTAAAAGGAAAAAACAAAGTTTCAAGAACACTTACCCTTGTAGTTCAAAATTCTCTCTCAATTCTTGATAAAAATCCACACCACTTATTTTTAGACCATCACAAGAACCTTCTCTACTATTCTTTGGCCTTAGGTTGGATGGTGGGATTCAAATTTGTGCTGAATTTGAGAAGGAATGAAGTTTGGGAAGAAGATGAGGTATGGATGAAATTTTACAAAATTAACCATTAATTTCATAAAATTCTTAACCCAAATTAAACCAAAATCATCTTTATTTATTAAGGATCAACATGCAATCTAATTGCATCACAAATTGACAACACAAACTCTCAATTTGTTGGGTAATTGTGAAGATAACAATTAAGCTACTTGCTTAGTTAGTGGGAAAATCCAAAATTTCAAAAACCAATTTTAAATCCAATTTTAAATGAATTTCCAAAATTGAAGTTAAAATCAATTTTTAATTTTAAATTTAATTTAAAATTAAATAAATAAATAATTTAATATTTAATTAATTAGATATAATATTATTTTAATATTAAATAATAAAATAATATTATTTTTTCCACTTATCCCGATTTTTCTAAAAAATCGATATGAATCCCTATTCATATAATTAATATTTAAATCATATTTAAATATTATAATTAACTCTATTTGTCCACTTAATTCGTAATTATACGTTGATATATCCGACTTTCATTCCTTAAGCTAAGATTAAATGGTTCAAACTTATTTACCATACTATCTAAGGTTTTTATCCATTTATGAGCTAGTAGAGGGACCTAATAGACCTATAGATCATGAGCTCCAACGATCCGAGATTAACCAGTCAAACTCTTTAACCAAGTTAACCAACATTCGTTAACTAATGGGACACTCCACTAAAGCCCGTAGCTGCACTCTCCTCACTGTAGATATATTTTTGTCCATTTGATGTAACCATAATTAGTAAGTCAATCCTTCACACGTTGTCCATAATCACAGCTAGGTCAAAATTACCGTTTTACCCCTATGATTACATCTTGTTCCTTAAATCTCACTGATCCTCTAATGAACAATTGGTTTGTGATCCTATCACTAAATCGAGTCTCTCTCGGGCCAATGAGAGGGTGGGGCCCCTTGTTTAAGACCCAAAATCAGTACTTAAGGGAAAAACCTATCTACTAACCCTAAGTTGGGTAGGAGTGAATTTCGACTTGCAATACTATGTCCATAGCTATCTACTCGGCCTTACCCCTGAAATAGGAGGCTTATTGAGTTGGCGCACCTGGGTCACTCTCACCCATGTAGATCTAAGGATAATTTCGAATAAACAGGAGTTCATAGTTAGCTCAAGATTAAGATCGAGTTACCTAGGTCATCTAGTTGAAATAGCCAGTATTTAACAGTAAACGGCGTTATAAAGTAATAGTGACTATTTCGTAGTTCGGTCTTATGAAAACTCAATGCATAGAATGTCCCCACTCACATGTCTAAACATGAATGATTTAGAAACACATCATTTGTATCAAATACAAAGTGGGCCGCATTCAAGAGTGTCTCCAAGATAAGGTACCCAACATTATCCCTATACTATAGACCGTTTTGGCTATTTACTCGAACTTGATCCAATTTTATGTCATTACATAAAGTTCATACTAAAGCCATGGGTTCTTAGTTTATTGGATTTAAAGTTATATTAACAACAATTCACTTTATTCAATAACAAGTTTACTGAATAACATCGAAAATAACTTTATTGATAAATAGAATACACGTTAATGTTTACAAACTACGAGTTTTAGGACATAAAATCCAACACCATAGTCGTGGCTAATTTTGCCCATAACAGGTTCCATAATAAAAAGAATCTTATGTATGTATACTATTAAAGTTATTGATAATTTAGTTTTACTCAAAACAATTTAAAATTATAAATAAAAATATCTTACTTTAATTTAAATTATATTCGCTCAACCTTTTGTATTTCACGCTATGAAATAATGATGCTCCAAACATTTTTCAGTTGCATCCAACACATTTCATATTCATTATAAATTAACTAAATAAAACATATATATAACTTTAGTTATTATCTCTTTTATTACTTTTAAATTTCATGTTAGATATTTACTATTTAAGTTTAATAAAAAAATATTTATTTAAGAATTTATGTTTTAAAAATTTTAAATCACGTGCATCGTACGTATTCCTGACTAGTAATTTTAAATTTCTAGAAGTTATATAATACTTCATACAAATGCAAGGGACTTACAAAAGTGTATTTATTTGACAAGGGATTTGTTTGAAAGTCAACGTCTCCATTTGGTCCAAATTTGAAGACTGTTCATAGCCTATAGATAACAATCTCATTTTTTTTTAAGTAGGATGGAGGATTAAACTCCTTTGATCTCAAGGATGAAATTAGATGTAAATAATTACTGAGCCAGGTTCATTTTGATAACAATCTCAAATATTATTAACAACTCCTTATTTAAACATCTTTTTTCTTTAATCTTTAACCTAATGTAACTATCACTTTTGTAAATTTAAGTGTATGGATAAAATATTAAAAAAAATCAATTTCCATCTAACAGTACGAGGGCGGCAATTGACAAGCTTTTTGTATTGTTAATGCTTTCTTTAAATGGAAGTATACATTATTGCCAAGTAATATAAAATGGAAGTATTGTGAGTATCAAATCCAAGAGAATGACTCATAGAGGTAACCAAGAAGATAGGTCGAATTATTGGGGTTTTGTTGTGGGTAAAGACACCAAATAAAAGAGTAATTGTAATGAGTAGCAATTTTAGAGATAATAACTAAGTGTATAGCGATAGACTTTACTATATTTACAACTTTTTAAAAATGTTGCTATATATGCTAATACTTTGAATCTGATTGCTATATTTGCAACTGTCCCTAAATAAAATTGTAGCAGAAGAAAAAGTGAGAAATCAAAAGATGAGAAGAAGAGGATCCAAAATACATTGTCTACCCACATGGAATTGCGCCTAACATGTGCCCACAATTTTGCCCAAATAGGTGTAAGGCAATCCTGACATGCAACTGAGAACTCTTCCAAGTGCAGTATGACGAGTCTTATGCGCTCAGGATATGCCCTGCAATCTATTTCTTACGATATTTAGCAACATATATCCAAGTTAACTCCGTTTTGATCTCTTTTTAAGGATTTTAGGGAGCATAAGCAAATCAACACATACGTCTATGGTTGCTTTTATACATAAATAATGAAAAATACACTTAAAATGATTTTGTAGACTTTTACTTTATCTCTGTAGGCTAAAGTCGAGTCCTATGTCTAGACACTTTACCTATATATACTTCTTTTAAGAAAATTGTTCTTGTTTAACTCTTTCGATGCCGAACTCAAACACTTTATGAAAAACTATAGTTGATCATAAAAGCCTTTCAATAAAAATGGAACTCAATACAAGATGTTGCTAACTATTGAGTAATATGTTGGGATTTATGTTGAGGTAAGTCAATTAACTAGGCTTCTATATACTTTGACCTCCCAGAAAGGAAAATAAGCTCATAATTAAAAAAGAAAAAAAAAGGAATAGAAGATAAAAAAATGAAAGAAACTTCATTGAATTAAATAAAGCTAGTATAGGATAATATAACATAAATAGTGCATCGAAATTGGAAAGTAAGACAAGCCTAGAGATTGAATCTTTGTTTAGCAATATCTAAACTTCTTTCAGGAAGAGATAAACCTTTACACTTAGATAATTTAATCTCAAGTGTTTCAACAAAATATTTATAGCCCTAGACCATTTTTTTTCAACAAAATTAAAAGTGCTAGAAAATTAAAGTACACACAGTAAAAAGAGCTGAAAAATAAATGTAAAACGAAAGAAGTTCTAAAATGAAGAGAATTCTTGTATCTTGGATCCTTGGTTGTTTTACTGAAGCTTTGAGTCTCTATTTATGGGCGTGAGAGTGTTCAATTAGCCTTCACTGCTATGAGATCGTCTACCATTAATTTCAACAGCTATTGAGTAATCAAATCAAAATTTGTCAAATCCTGTTATTTCAACACTCTATTGACAATATCCAGTTTGCAGGCGCAATGCTAGCACATTTGTGGCACAATCTTGCTTCACTCTTTAGAAGATCTTCACTCATTGCTAGCGCAATTATGGTGTGATCCTTAGATATAATGTTGGTAGATTTTTGCTTGTTTATCAACCTTCTTTTTTTGCTCTTGCCTTAGCTTCTAGGTTACTTTGTGGCTGCATTCTTGTCGCAATTGAGTCTACTGTATGAGTTTCTACAAAATAACCTCAAAATACATTAAAACTACAAAAAAAAATCTCAATTATCAACAAATCATGTAAATTTTAATTATGGTTAGAAGCATGCTCGATACTAGTTTTTTTTTTATTTAAATTTGCTCTTTTTGGTGTGACTCGTATCTTAATACACTTCTCAATAAGCTTAGATAAAGACCCTAAATAACCCACATAAATGAGTGTTGTCATCAATCTAATTACATATACATATAATGTATTCAAAATTTCTCCTCTCAAGGGGGCAGCGGAAACAACAAATCACCATTAATTACATTAACACTCCTACTAAGGGAGTCAAAGGCACAACTTCTACCAACATTTTCCAAATTGGAAGATAAAAAAAGCCATAAAATTCTCGAAACTAGCAACATAATAGACTACATAGTGAGAAACCCTATTTCTAACACGAGGGCAAAAAAAAAAAAAAGAGAAAATTCCAAGCTGCCTCACCAAAGCACCAATTTCATCAACTGCATTCTTTACCTCTGTAAAGTTCGACGAGTTATTTGTTAACTAGATAAACCACCTCCACAACATCAGATTCAACCAAAATAGAAAAGAGGAGGGGAAAATCAATAGAAGAAAGGAAGTTTAAACTCTCGATAATAGCTTGGATTTGTAATAACTTGACATACAACTCCTTGATAAACTTTTTAAAGTTGACACCGATAGAAGATCCAAAAGAGTTACAAACAACCCATCTCACACCATCGTACACAGCTTCCCCTTTGTTCCAAGAAGCGTCGACGTTTGATAACACCTGAATTGTGCTATTTTGCTAAGCTTAACCCAGGGTTGGTATGCTATTTATTGTGTTTAATTGGTTATTTTATAGGTATCAAGCAACCTGGAGGTAGAAACGAGCTTTAGGGAAAAAACAGAACTAAAACGGATCAATTCGGAGCCCTAACGAAGCAATTAGGTCAAATAGAGGTGAAAAGGTAAAAAAATACCCATAGAATGCATTGTCGCGGTACTGTACGACGCTCTTCATAGAAGGCAAAAAATGAAGGAAGTGTCGTTGCGCTGTCGAGCAATTATAAAAACTGCTTTCGGTGATTAGGTCATAACTTTTGATAGAGGTGGTCGTTTTAGGCAAATGACCACTTGTTCTCTTCGTTTTTTTCGTCTTCTATACATGTACAACATTAGTTTTTAGATTTTATTTTGTCTTCTTGCTATAATCAAGTAAAAAGGTGACAAATTTTGGCGACATTGCCCCAGCGGATTGTTAAGGTAAGGTTGCTAGTTTAAGAGTGGGAGAAACCCATTTGTATTGATTTTGAGGATTTATTTTAAATTTCATTTCTTGTTTAATGCTTGTGGTTCTTATTCCATTTTAATTTATTGTTGGGTTTTATGTCCTAAAACTCGTAGTTTGTAAATACTAATGTGCATTCTATTATCAATAAAGTTGTTCGAGGTTATTCAGTAAACTTGTTATTGAATATGTGAATTGTTGTTAATATAACTCTAAATCCAATAAACTAAGAACCCATGGCTATGGTATGCATACTTGGACTATATGTGGAGACATAAAAGTGGATCGAGTTTAAGTAAATAGCCGAAATGGTCTGTAGTATAGGGATTAGGCTGGGTACCTTATCCTGGGGACACTATTGAATGCAACCCACTTTGTATTTGATACAAACAATGATCCTGAATTGTTCATGTGGAAATATATGAGTGAAAGCGTTATATGTAATGAGTTTGTATAAGAATGAACCACAAAATAGTCACTATTACTTTATAACATCGCTTACTGTTAACACTGACTATTTCAACTAGATGACCTAGGTAACTCGATCTAAATCCTGAGCTAACTATGAATTCTTGTTTATTCGGGATTATCCTTAGATTTGCATGGGTGAGAGTGGTCCGAGTTCACCGACTCAATAAGCCTCCCATTTCAGGGGTAAGACCGAGTAGATAGTTAGGGACGTAGTCATGCGAGACAAAATTCATTCCTACCCGACTTAGGGTTAGTAGATAGGTTGTTTCCTTAAGTATTGACTCCGAGTCGTGAACAAGGGGCCCCATCCTCTCATTAGCCCAAGAGAGGCTCGGTTTAGTGATAGGATCACAAACCAATTGTTCATTAGAAGATCGATGGGACTTAAAGAACAAGATGTATTCACAAGGATAAAATGGTAATTTTAACCTAACTGTGAATACGAACAACCTGTGAAGGGTTGACTTACTAATTATGGTTATATTAAGTGGATAGAAATGTATCTACAGTGAGGAGAGTGCAGCTACGGGCTTTAGTGGAGTGTCCTGTTAGTTAACTAATATTGGTTAACTAGGTTAAAGAGTTTGACTAGTTAATCTCGGATCGTTGGAGGTCATGATTTGTAGGTTCATTAGGTCCCTCTACTAACTCACAAATGGATAAAACCTTATATAGTGTTCTAAATGAAGTTGAAACGTTCAAATTCAGTTTTGGGTAAAAACGTTAAATATATATGTGATATATCTAACGCCTCGACGTTTAGTTATGAATTAAATGTACAAGCAGAGTTGAAAATAATATTTAAATGAGGTTTAAATATTAATTATATGAATAGAGATTCATATTCAAAAAATCGGTTTTTCAGGAAGATTGGGATTAGTGTGAAAATAATATTATTTTAATATTGGATATTAAATTAATATTATTTATTTATTTAAAAATAATTTTATATAAAATTAATTAATTAGTTAATTTAATGGGGAAGTTTTAAGAATAGAAAAATAAGAGAAATTATTTACATAAAATAGCAAAATTTTTAGATAGTTGTGATAGACGTTGATAAAAGTCTATCAGGGTCTATCAGTGATAGAAATGATAGAAGTCTATCACTGATAGATGCTGATAGAAGTCTATCAATGTCTATCAATATTTTTTTTGCTATTTTCTGTAAATAGTTTGACATTTTTTCTATCAGTGAAAATTTCCATAATTTAATTTTAAATAATTTTTGAAAATTCAATTTTAAATGAATTTAGGAAATTCATTTTTTAAGAAAGTTTGGATTTTCCCACTAATAAGCAACTTGCTTGGTGTTTCTTTTTTAAAGTGCTAATCCCACTCAAAATTGCATAAATTTATTGTCAATTTTTGGTTTAATCTCTATGCATGTTATTTCTCTATATAATGGGATTCAAAATATTGAGATTGGTGTTGCTGATTTTGCTTAATTAAGTGTTAATTTTGTTCAAAATCCACAAGAATAAAAACTTTCCACAATTGCATTCTACCCTCAAATTCACCACAGATTTGGATCCCATCATCCAATCTAAGGCCAGAGTATAGTAGAGAAGACTCTTGTGGTGGTCTACAAGCTGTTGGTGATCAAATCCATTAAGAATCGAAGGAGAATTTTGAGCTACAAGGGTATGTATACTTAAAATTCTTTTTCCCCCTTTTTTACATGCATGTTTATCCTTTAAATTAAGCATGTTAGAGTGTAATTCGTGCCAATTTTCTTCCGCTGCATGTTCATATATCTATCACTAGTATGCTTAGTTGTATGTTAGATTTGATCACTCTTGCATATTAACTTTGCTAAGCTTAGGAATAACTTGTAGTCGGTGACAGTTAGCAATGAATTTAATCACTAAGTAGCAATAAATCGTATTGTGGGTATGTGGCTTTTGTCGGCATTACCGGAATGTCACATAGTTAGCTTGATCAATTTAGGATTATGAACGATATCGATTAGTAACTTTGGCATTTCCTAGTGGCTAATCGTCTTAGTGAACCCTTTAATCGTAATGCGGGTGTTAGATGTTTATGAAGCGCGTTCATACCCAATCCATCGAGCACTTAGTTTAATTAAATTCTTAATTAATGTATTCGGGCGCTTGTTGTTGGAGACTGGTGTCCTAAATCTCTTTTTTCTCGTAGTTTGTACTTTATGTAAATACAAATTATTGTTTCAATCAAATAAATAGGTATTTTATTTGATTCTTCTAGCATTAACTCAAATCCAATAAACTAAGATCCAAGGTTATTTTATGTAAACTTAAACATGTATGTAGTGACATACAAGTGGATTATGTTGAAGTAAATAAGCTAAAAGGTCTATAGTATAGAAATAAGGTTGGGTGTCTTATTTTGGTAACACTATGGATACGCTCCACTTTGTAATTGTTACAATTGTTGTAAAGTGTTACAAACGATGTGATCCTAAACGTTCATGTAGAAACATGTGAGTGAGGATATCCTATACAAAGAGTTTGTATAAGACTGGATCGAGAAATGTTTAAATTCTCTTTATAACGTTAATTGAAGAAATAAACATTTCATAGGATGACCATAGGTGACTATATCTTAATCCTGAGTGAGTTATGAATTCCTGCCTATGAGGGCAATCTTTTGATCTGTATGGTATAAGCCTATCATTTTGGGTATTTATCCGAGTAGAGAGCTGGAAATATATCTTCACAAGATGAAATTCACTCCTTCCCGTCTTTAGGGTAAGTAGATAATTGCTCCCTTAAGGCTGATTCCAGGTCTTGAACAATGAGACCTCACCCTCTCATTGGCCCGAGAGGGGTTAGTTTATAGTTTGATTATCAAATATTTGTTCATTAGAGGAATTAATGGTACTTAAGGAGTTAAAAGTAACTACATGGGTAAAGGGCCGACTTACTATTGATTGGTCATATTCGTGGACACAGAAATATATCTACAATGCGAAGAGTGCAACTGTGGGTCTTTAATGGAGTGACCTGCAATTAATGAATATCGATTAATTTAATTAATTAATCTCATATCATTGGAACTTCTAATCTGTAGGTTCATTAAGTTCCTTTGTTAGCTCACTAAGGTTAAAACAAGGAATAAATTGATTTTGAAATAATTTGAATTGTTCAAATTATTTAAGAGAATTTTATATTGATGTGATATAGTTAATTATGAATATGATTTATAATTAAAACTATATAGTTTTTTAGAGTAATATGTTTGAATGAGATTCAAATATTAATTATATGAATAAGATTCATATAAATACTATAGATTAAAATTAATATGAATGAGATTTATATTAAAAGTATAGGTTATGAGGGAGTTATGTGTTTGAATATGCATGATTTAAATGCATATTCTATTAAATATGTGACATTTAATTGATTTTGTAATTAATGAATAAGATTAATTAATTATTATAGGGAAATTACTATAAATAGAAAAAATATCAAACTATTTACAAATATAGAAAAATTTCACTGTCTATCAGTGATAGACCACGATAGAATTCTATCGCTTTCTATCGCTCAAGCAAATGAATTCTATCGCTTGAGCGATAGAAAGCGATAGAATTCTATCGCGATCTATCAATGATAGACCGTAAAAATTTTATATATTTGTTAATAGTTTTGTTCATTTTTCTATATTTGAAAAGAGCCCATTATTATATTTATTATTTAATTTTATAATCAATTAGTTAGATTAATTAATTATATTTATTTAATTAAAAATAATTTTCGGTTTTAATTAAATATATGTTAAATAATAATAACTCTCACGTATTGATTGGAATGTGGGAGTTACATCCCACCTATTGATTGGGTGAGATAAATGTGCCCACTTAGTTCTCTGTGTTTTTTACAGAAGTGAGTTACCGAAAAGACATCTCTCCAAAAACTCTCTCAACTCTATGTATTTATCTTTCTCCCAAAATCAATTAGATCCCACGATCTAATTCATTGTCCTGAGAATAGCAAGGAAGATCGTTTTGGTGGTATCCTTAGTGTCACGGTCGGGCTTCTCCAACCGTGCGGCACCATGACATTCACCCGTACATGGTCAGCCTTAAGGGGAACTCAAGCCCCAATATTCTTTTTGAAGCTTCATCGAACCTTAGGCGAGGTTCTCTCGTTCTCAACCGAATTGAACTCATGTGGAACTGAACTTCATTCGGTCATACACGTCGCTTGTACGTGTATTTTTCCCTCATCAAGCGACTCCATTTGACTTGCCTTTAATCTAGGCCAAGTCTTGCAGCTCGATCTTACCTCTATATGAGGCTAAGATTGTTAGCTTCCTTTCTCTTACTCGAGTCTACTTGTCAAGAATCGTCACAACTAACCCATGGGCATTTTTCCAACATCGGGACCACTCGGACATCCATCCACCCAGACATATCGAGGCATGAACCCTCCCGTGTCCATGCTAAATCGTTTGCCGAGATAAAACGGCATAGCGGGTGCTATATCGAACCTCTGGTCCATGGGAAAAAGCGCAATGTCGGCACACCCGTGCTGTCCGACACTGTTCACGAGATCCCATTCTCAATGAAAGACGCCCGAGACTCTTGTCTCGCAACGCTCGCCCACGCCATGACACATATCTGTGCCATAGGGTAGCTCACTTAAGCCATCAAGCCCAGGGGTGGTGGAGAGCTGACACCATGCCTCCCCTTATAGTACATTTTGAGCATTTTTCACTTTGGCACCCTTGCACGTTGATAATGCTACCTCGTCACAAGTTTTGTAGAGCGCCCATTTGAACTCCGATTGACATGAAATTTGACGTGCTTCCATATTCCATCAATATGGATCTAACTCTAGAGCCGCTCGTCCAAACTTGCGACAAAACTCCTTCTTCTGAGGAAACGGCCCGGGCCCCATTTGGCCCCCACTGAGCTTGTCACTGACACTGCCAATGGCACTGATGCTTGTCTTTTTGCTTAATGCTCAACCTGACATAGTTGTCCACTTATCTTGGTGTGTTGGATGATGCACCTTCCTCCTCGGTCGCATCACGACACTTCTCTCGACCCTCTGTCTTTGCCAGATGTGTCGACACTCCCGTGTCGCCACTTGCACTGTCTGCCCCACTTGCTAGTGGGGTCACAATCTACTTACTTTAAGTACGATTGTGACACTTAGCGTTCCTTTGTTCGTTAAATTCGAAGAAGGGCTTGCAATTCGAAGAGTTTGTGACTGTTCGTTTGAAGATGTCCAAGAGAAGATAGCCATCATAGGTTGGAATTTCTCCTTTAACCTTTTTTTTAAGCATGTTGTAGATTTAATGTTCATAGTAGTTCTTAGTTTGATTTCTCTATATTTTGAGTCTTTCAAAATTGAGAATTAATTGCACGGCATTCACGCGCTTTTGTGAGGATCTCAATTCCTTCACTTGTCACATCATTTTTGAGCAAGTAGGCTAGGCACTTGCATGCATAAGAAAATTCTTTTAGAGATTCTATGATAAAGCAATCAATTGCACTTTTTACTTTCTTTCACTTTGCATTCTCGCACTTTTATCTTTTAACACCTTAATTCTCAACACCAAACCCCCCTCCCCCATTAATCACTTTAACTAGAAATCTTAACTAGTTTGAAACTAATCTTTGCGCTTTCCTACAGATTGACTTGGTCTTGTTGGGGTTTATGTCCTAAATTTGTGGTTTGTATAATGTAGACAAATTATTTATTTAATAAAATAATTGTTATTTATTTTGACTTTTGGATTTTACTTTTAAACTTGCATAACTTAATCCAATAAACTAAGATCCACTGTTATATATTTAATGTAATTTGAACAGTATGTGGTTGACATACAAGTGAATCATGTTCAAGTAATAACCTATAATGGTGTATAGTACATGATAAGGTTGAGTGTCTTATCCTGGTAACACTATGGATATGACCCATTTTGTAATCGTTACAAACGACGTGATCCAAATTGTTCATGTAGAGATATGCGAGTGAAGGCATCCTATACAAAGAGTTTATATGAGATCGGACCATGAAATACTCAATCTCTCTTTGTAACACCGTTGATTGCAGAGATTAATTTTTCGTAGGATGACCATATTACTACAGAAAAATGGTATATGATAGCTTACAAAAAACGCTATCATAGACCTTTTATAGCGTTTTACAAAAAGTCATGATAACTCACGCTATAAAAAGTCTAAGACATTTTTTTATATTGGTTTATAAAAGCTATAAAAGGTTTTATTTTTTATAGCGTTTCTAAAAGGTTATAAAAACACCCTTTTAATAGCATATTTTTCTCTTCATAAAATATGTGATAGCATTTTACAAAAGCCATGAAAGACTTTTTATAACAAAAATAAAAAGCTATTGATTGTTTATAATAGCATTTATGAACAAATATAAATATTTACTAAGAACTTTAAATAAAAGTTATAATAACCCTGTAATGATAATATTTTCATAGCATTCTTATTTTTTTTTTTTATAATTGTTTAATAAATGTTATAAATGCATAATTTATAACTTTTTTAAATGTCAATATTCAATTGACGACATCAACATCCAAAACGGCCATTAGTTATGTGAATAAAATGATATTCAAAATGCTTTTGTTCATGTTTCATACACTGTTAGCTAATAAAAGTCATATAATAATGATCCATAAACTTAACATAACAATGAGATTTCTTTGTCCAAAATAATGATCATCAACTTAACATAAGGTTGATCAACATATCATCCATTAGTTACAAAATTTGATTTAAAAATCTAAATAACTCATGCTTGTTTTGTCGTGGTGATGACATTCCACTTTGGCAAGTCCACCTAAACTCTTACAACTTGTGGACTGAGAGGATCATGATGAACAATAAATTTAGGGTCATTTGAAGACCATCAACCTTACCACACCAATCTAGCAAAACTATACAAAAAAACAAACTTATGAATTAACATATATATCATAAATAACATTGCAAGGCACAAAAGCATTTTAAGGGAGAAAAATAACAAACAATATGCATAGAATTATATCCATTCACTCTAAATCATTTATCACCGGGAATAAAAAAAAGGCATCTGTCCATCGTCCCTAACAAGTAAATTTTGACTTGTTGAATCCAAAAAATCATTCATCACCTGGAATCAAGAATGAAAATATGATCACAAGTCTAATAACTTTCAAGATTAGAATGTACTATTCAATAGTTCGCACATGATTGGTGAGAAAATAAATGGAAAAAAATTATTAACATATATTTTTGGTGAGAAAAAAACAGTTGTAAGAATGGAATAAATATGTACACTTTTCAAACATATCGAAGAAAAAAAACTCAAGGCCATGAACATGATTTGCATTGGTTACATTAATACACTAATCCATCAAAATTGCGTAACTATTACGATTAGAAGAGAAGAACATAAATTGTTCAGTCACTGCATTTCACAACCAGGAATTGATCAACCAAAAGTATACGAGTGATAGAATTATAGATAAAGGTGGTCTAAGTGCAAACATACACTAATGGTGAAGTAATAATCTTGGTGTATTCCAAGAGTCGAACCCACACGAGATTAGTTATCAAATTAGGTTTGTCTTAAGCAAAGCAATAAAGTGACCAAAAGTAATCAAAGTGCAATAAAATAAGTTAGAGTTGAGTGATGTTGAAAAGAATTAAAGATAGATAATGACAGAAGTAGGGATACAACTAAGTTTCAGCAAAAGTTCATCAAAACCTGAGCAATGTGGCCGCATCAAGCCGACGCATTACCTTACACAAATGGTAGTCTTTTCCTATTCAGTCTTGTTTCAAGATCTTTTAGAAGCCTAAGGAGCTAATACTATATCTCTATGGTTAGCTAAATCTTAGATTAATTTCATGCATATTCTTTACCCTATGATGCCCCTTATCTTTAAGATTGCAGGGTGATTATATTTTTAGGCTTTTACCCACATTATTCTCTTAGTAAAATCTGTGCGTAGACACTGTATTTGGTCCGACATTTTTTTAAATTTTCTTTCTTTCAATGTACTTATTATTTATTTTATGTTTTCATTTCATATATTTTAATTTATGGACTATTTTCAAATATAGAAAAATGAACCAAACTATTTACAAATATAAAAAAAATTTCACTGTCAATCTATTAGTAATAGATTGCGATAGAATTACATTACTTTAATGGTAGGCTTTTATCGCTATCTATCGCTCCATACCCACTAGACGGCGGATTACTTAAGTTGTAACTTGCGGTGTGCTCTAGACCTACTAGACGAATCTAACACACGGTTGTGAGCTCCCAATGACGAGCGATACGACTTCGGCTAACATTCGACTCGGACAGTGACCGACAACCACCGCAACCCACCTTGAGAGAGGAAGTGGAGAAGGAAGAGGTTAAAGAAAAAGAAGAAACAAAAAGAAAAAAAATCATGGAGAAGGGAGAAAAAAGGAAAGAGAAGAAGAAGAGGTGGGATTTAATAAGGAAGGTGGGCCCACTCTATTTTATATTATTTATTTGGGTGATTTGATAAATGCAGCGGGCTCCACTTTATTTTTATATTATTTATTTTAATTTAATGAAGGTAGTGGGTCTCATTCTATTTTGTATTATTTATTTGGGTGCTTTGATAAATGCAATGAACCCACTTTATTTTTATATTATTTATTTTAAATTTAATGAAAGTGATGTGCCCACTTTATTTCATTTATCTTTTCTTTTCTCTTCTTTTTGATCTTCACTTTTTTTTTCTATTTTAATTAGCACTCTTTTCAAATATAGAAAAATTAATCAACTATTTATAAATATAAATTTTTTTTACCGTCTATTAGTGATAGACTGTGATAGGATTCTATCACTTTCTATCGTTTAAGCAATAGAATTCATTTACTTGAGCGATAGAAAGCGATAGAATTCTATCGCGATCTAGTTTGATATTTTTTCAGTAATTTTCCTTTTAATTATTACTATTATTATTTCTTTTCTCTTTCTTTTATCTATTTCATCTAAACTCTACATTTTAAAAAAAAAAATTATGTTTCGTTTTTATTTTCTTAAGGATATTTTCAAATATTTTGTTTTAAATTTATTACATTTTTTGTTGGATTATATATATATATATATATTATATATATATATTATTTTACTAATCATTGTTCTCAATCCAAATGTATTAGATTTTAGATTGTGGTTCTTTTTCAACATGAGATTTTCATTATATGATTTTGAGTTTTAGTGAATTTCAAACTAATGGAGTGAAGTTTAGAATTTCTTTAAAGCATTTAATCAAAGTTTTTACTATGGTAGATTCTTCAATTTAGTACTATTAAATATGCTCTAATCATTTTTTTAAGGTTGAAATTTCTTAATAGAATTTCAAATTTTTTGGATTTCAAACTTTAAACACAAATTTTTACTACATTGAGATTGACAAAATGAATTTTAAGAATAGAATCTTATAAGTATCTCCTAATTTGGATCTAATCTAGAATTGCAAATGAATTTTCAACTTCGTTGTGTTTTAAATTTCTATATAAACTTCCAACTAGCTTAAACTTGGTTTCCAACACAAAACCTTAGTTCAATTTAAATTTCAAAATTTCAAATGAATTTCAAACTTTTTCTTTTGAATGGCTTACACCACTCATAATTGTTAATTCACATTTTTCTAAGGTACGAATTACTTTATATGAGACATTTTCACAATCTTATGATAGAGTTGATGTTGCTAAATTCCTAAACTCTTGGAGGTAAATTCTGTCATAAGAGAATCTAAATATAAATTGACAAACATTGTCACTCGCACAATGCAATTACACTTTATTCTTAAAGCTATAGTAAAATTTGGCGAGACATATCATTTTATTTAAATTTTACCAAATATTTATAAAGTATAATTGGCTAAGATAATAATTATGTCTAGGCTGAGGTACTTAAAGTTGACCGTGAACGAACACCATTTGATTAATTTTTATTACAATTTTGGATAATAGAATAAAATATTTTCAAACGGGTGTTGTAGGGTGCTAATACCTTCCCTACACTCAACGAGCCCTGATCCTATCTTTGGAAAGTGGACCGATTTATTTTTTCTTTTTAAAATAGGTGACCAATCACAACTCAAAATGGTCGATGACAACTCCAAATTTTTCTCCTCGAAAGAGACCCTTAGGGAAGGACGTCGGCTGCTCCGCGCGATGACGTTGCGACACTGTGTACTACCTAACCTTCTCAATATTATGTCTCCACTATATTGCTAACTTAAGTGGCTAATTCAAATTAACAATGCTTACCCATGTAATCAACGAGGGATAAAGTGCAAGTAATGCAAAGAATGATACTTTAACAATTGCTCAAGCCATAAATCCCTAAGGCATCCACAAAGTTGAACCCCTTAATGAATTTAACTCATGATAAAGAATAAATTACTCATTTTCATTACTTCCAAAATCATAAGTACAAGATGAATGTGAATGGCTAGCAAGAAAATAGAAATGGCAATGGAAAGATATGCTGGAAAATACAATGTCACCCCTCACAAATGGGGTTCCCTCACTCTCTTAAGCTCTTTAGGGTTGAATTGTCCTTTCTCAAGGATCAATCCACTCTCTCTACACACAGTCTCACAGGGTAGAGAGGTCCTAAACCTAATAACTCTAGAGGAACTCTCATTCTTGGAGGTGCTAGAATGTTTGAGTGAGAATTCTCCTGGGGATATATTGATTTTCAAGTGAAAGAACTTCTTTCTTGAATGGAAGACTTTAATCTATTTTATAGGCTTCAAAAGGGGTTAGGTAGGGCCGAGATCCACGCTTCCGAGGCTTTCCAATCAATATCGAAGCTAAAGAACGACTGAAGACTGGAAAATTCACAACTAACGACGACTGGGCAACTTTTCTAAAAATTAGAGTTTTGATGCGGGCGCATAGATTTTTGGTGATGCGGGCGCATTGAAAGTAGTTTCTACAAAACAACCAAAAAATAGTGTAAAAACTTCTAAAATAGACCCAAATTGAGAAAAATACACTTTTAGCATTTAAAGACCCTACTGTTTACCATTTTGCTCATTTAAAACATATTTTGGAGATTTTAACATGCAAAAACTCGTTTAAGCTAATAAAAACTACTAAAATAAAGTCTTAAAACATGCCTTTCACTACATGTATAAGGAACAAAACAAAGAACAATCAAGTATGTATAAGGAACAAAACAAAGAACAATCAAGTATGAAGGACAACTCTTACAAATGGTTCTTACCATTAGATTTGCAACCCATCTGCTCCTTCAATTTTTCCATGTAACATGTATAAATAAAAGAGAGAGTTTGAGAAGAAAGCATGAGAGTGAATAAAATTGTTGCTATCTAAGAGAGTGTACCCTACCTTTGTATTCAATTAATAAACCAAAATCCCCTCCTTAAACAGTGGTGGTAAGCTTCGGCTGAATTAATTTAAAACTTGTGTCTTCCCTTTCTCAACCTTTTTCTCCTCCATTTTTTTCATCCTACAAAAGATGGAATCAAGTTCATCCTTTAGCAACCAAAAACTCAAATCTCATAAGCATAACAAGATATAGGAAAAATACTATAGCTAAAGACATACACATCAGACAACAAACATCCAATACCACAACCCCATCTTTAGGATTTTGAAGAGGTTTTCTGTTCCATTTGTTAAGAACTATACATATCATCTTTAAGAACCTTCAATCTCCTATATATCTTCCCTATAGTTCAAGGGAAAAAATTCCATAGCCATTCAAAAAAAATCATATATAAATGAAAACTATAAATGACATAAACAATATAGAGTGAAAGAGAACAATACTAAAACAAAATATTTTTAAGAGTTTACCTATATGAATAGGATATTTATTATTCAACATACACACAGATAGGATTCAAGACCTATATCTCATGATCAAAGAAGTCTGATTAAATCAAACACTAGAACATAGACTCATATTCTTGCAAACTAAATTTTCCTTGAGAGTAATCATAATAAGAAACCAAATTCAACATATTCAATGGTAAATCTTATTGTTAGAGTTGATAGCACCTTAAAGCGCTTCGTTTCTTATGTTAATTACGCCCTTAACGACCATAAATATTCATTAATTCTGTTATTTTGTAGGAAATAATCATCCCAGAGTCAAAATGGTCTTTTGGAGCTAAAACAAGCCTAATCGAGCTGGGAAGCATCAAAAGTCAAAAAGTAGTTATAATTACCAAAATACCCCTGTGAAGAGTGTAGCTACGCCCCCTTTACACCCAATTACGCTAGAGACCTGAGAGCTCTATTTTTCTGCAAAACAGGGAGCGTCTATATGCTACTATTGAGCGTAGCGGCGCTCCGAACTCTTACGCAAAATTCGAAGTAAAGTGCACCTTCTTCTCCAGGTCAACAGTGTAGTGATGCTTGTAGCAACGCAGCTCTACGCTGTGGAAAATCAGACCAACGTTGCGGTGCTGCCGCGATAATTTTATAAAATCAGTTCATTTCTTCCCTGATTTTTGGAGAGCAACTTCGGAAGTCCCCAACCCTATTCCCAAATTCTTTGTAAGAAACTTGATTTCTTCCATCATTTTGTCCATAATCATTAAAAAAACAAGATTTGTAAAGGTATTTCCACACTTTTCGATTGATTTCTCTTATGCAATTTCTTGAATTCCATCTTTTTGTTCTTCATCTTAATCATGAGTTTGGCTGGATTCTTTCCTAATTTCTAAAAGATTACGAAATTTATGAACTGACAAAGCATGAATCTCTTAATCTTGTTAGCAAGAAATCATAATGCACTAAGCACTAGATTGTGAGTAAAGTTGTAAGCTAGGAATTCATGTTTAATTTCAATGGCTATCCTTGAATTAATCATGTTTGCACTAGTTGAATTTAACCACAAATGGATCTAGGAGAGAGGCTACATGTCTTCTATTTCGTCACAATAGAAATAACCTTTGCACGTAATGCATATTCAATTCGAGTTTTGAATGCCGCTAAAGACTAGCTTCAAGAATTGATGTTGGAATTGAATAAGGACTAAAATCTTGTTTAATTACTTAGACTATTAAGAATGAATTCCTAAATTTGGCTTAGTTTGGTGAATTAAGACATTTAGGAAGGAATTCTTAATAGATTGTGAACTCTTGGTTAATTTGAATGAATTTTTAAATCAATGATAGAAATTACATGTTTCTTGATTAACATCAATCACATCTTTAATGAAATTGCTCTTCTCAATAATAATAAAAACCTAAAAATAGTCTAATTGTTGCATCCTTTTAAAATTCCTGCACATTTTCTTTTCCATTTTACAAAACTCCCCATCTATAATAAACGAATTTAATCAATTGTATCTTGTTCGATAGATCCTTGAGGAACAATCCCTTTTCTTGCATCTATACTACTCATTAGTGTTTGTTGCATAAAGTAAGTGTTTAAAATTGTTTTGATTCCTAAATTTATGTATTAACGACATCATATCTATAGGGCGATCAAGGGTATAAAATTGTCTTTATATAGATGTAAAAGTAAAAGTTGCTTGAATCAGAAAATTTAGTGTAGTTCAAAGTGTATTTAGAAAACCAACGAGCGATATGCTAAACATTGATATCCTTCTTAGGAGATGCTTCAATCTAATATCAAGAACAAAATATTCCTAGAAGAGAGAAACGTGGAAGCAAAAGAGATTATAGAAGAAAACACATATAATTAACATATTGAGTATATATATACACACACACACAACCAATAAAAGCCAACAAGAATGTAACCTTACTTCAGCTCGCTTGAAAGGATTTAGATAGCAATAGTCACGAAAATGGATTCTATATCATAGATGAGAACAAAGATCATCCAGGAGCTAGTTTCATAAGCAAAAAGAAAAGGATTATTCTTGTTGCTTTACTAATCTATGGAGGTCTCAACCTGAACATATCTTTTATGTTTTGTGAAAGAAAGCTTGTCTTTAGCTTAAAAAAAGAACATATAGTCAAGTAATAAAGCATGGTTTGAAGATCAACACAGAAAAACCAACAACTTCTTCATAAAAACTTTAGATAACTTTAGCAACATGAAATGGGAAAGAAATCTAAACTATGGGGCAAACCAATGGCGGATCCAGAAATTTATGTGAGGAAGGGCACAAATGAATATAAAGTTAGAAGTTTGGCTCATGAACTTCTAGATTTGTGTTTATATGGTTCATACATTTTAAACATGTACAATAGGTTTCCAATTTTTTTTTTTTTTTTTTTTTTTATGTTTAATAGGTTTCTAAAATATTAATTTTAGATCTAATATGTCTCTTACATATTTGAAAATGTTAAAAGTTAAATATTGAAATTAAAGTTTAGCGATCTTTTATTCACAATTTTCAAAACTTAGAGACTAAACTTGTAATTTAACCTTCGTGTGTGTGTTTATATATATATATATGTAACTTTTAATGCACTGATATATTATATTTATATTCAATAATACTAATTAAAAAATTATTATAAATATTAACATAATTATTCATCTAAATATATAACTAGAAAACTATTCAATCAATTTTCATAAAAAGATTTTATAAAGATCCAAAATTATTTATATATTACTATATATACATGTGTGAAAAAAATTAAAATAAAAGTAAGTTTTCTTGTATCTTTAAAGTATTATTTAAAAATTAAAAATTATATATATTTATATTTTAAAATAAAAAAAGTGTAACTATATATATGTTGAATAATTAATCTGAAAGAGAAAGAGTTAATTGGATGGGAATGGTGGTTTTTGAAAGAAAAAAAAATTAGACGAAAAGGGAATATTGTAGAAATATGGAATGAAAATTGAAAGTTATAAAATTAATAAAATGAATTAAAATAATCAAAATAAATGTCCTCTTCAAGGCTCAAACTTTGGGCAAGCATTTGGCCATCCGTGAATTCTGCCATTGCACCCACTTCTATATTATGCTTCTATAACATAAAACGTGCTATATGTTTTAAAATAAACTCTAATTTTTAAACATTTAATAAAAAAACTTATATATAATATGTAAAACGTCACCGTTTGAGGGGCACATGCCTCCTAGCCCCTTAATAGCAAACAACACTTAAATATGCAAAAAGGAAAAAAAAACTAGAGTTAGAAATCAAAACTCTATACCCCAGATGAAAACTCTCAAACAATTAAGAGGGGAAAGAAGGGAATTGAGAAAAGCATACATGTCAATGGCTTCTTATTGGAAATTGGTCTCCCCAGACCTTTAAGAAGATAACAGAGGATAATTCCAAAAATAGTGAATCAATTTAGTAATTTACTTTCGGAGCTTCATTCACAGAAATAATGAATCAATTAAATCAAAGCAATTATTGGTGTTTGAAGTCCTAAAAGACTGGCAAGTTAAACCCAACCTTCAACAAACAAAACAATTAATCTAATATTTTCAGTATTGTATTCCTAAGATTTAAAACATCAACGACAATGTAAAATATACAGGACATGATGATTTATATCCTTCAATTTACTAATATCAATTTTATCCTTAAAATCTTCAATCAGATTAGAACACTGGAAATATAACATTCAAATCTTTTTCCATTTTGTTTGGAGAGAAAATGTAAGGGAAACATGCAAATGAAGTAAGCTATCATAACATCCTTTCAATTCAAGCAGCTGATAAGAGATATAAAAGAGACTTAAGAGTTATTCACTGAAACTCGGTAAGTTATGTTAGGTTGCTGAAGCAAATTCCTCCTTCTTGCCCTGCATCAAAGTTGTTAAAACTGAAAGTTATTTTGAATCAGCAAATTGAAAAAATGTTACAACTAACTCAGTCTACTGCTTTACTTTAAATTGTATACAAGTCAGATTATAATGTAGAAGAATAAAAATAGAGCATATAGAAAAGAGCGAGTTTTATCTTAGAGGGAGAAGGAGAGAAACTTATCTCAAAGATTGTCTCCTTGTTTGCTACTCTTGTAATCTTGAATCAAAGAAGCTTGAAGATTTTCTACAGTTGATGTAGGTGTTATACTGAACCACTATAAACAAGTGTGTTCTTCTACTTCTTTATTTTTTCTTCCTAGCTTTGAACGAATGAGTTTGTGTCTGCAATCTTGCGAGAGAAGATGAGAGAATTCTTCAGATTCTTTTTTCGTTCTGCATGAAGAGGTAGGAAATCTGTTAGAATTCTTTGAGAGAAGAATCAAGGCATAAACGTGTAGATAAAGAGAGGTGCAGGTGTTTTTCTTTTTGTTACACGCGTGGTGAACATGCTTTGGTAGTGAAGTGTTATAATAAGTGGTATCAGAGAGCAAGTTCTTCAAGATCCTATAATGGCTACTGCAAAATTTGAAATCGAAAAGTTCAATGGAGGAGGAGACTTCACTCTTTGGGCAAAAAGATCAAGGTAATCTTGAGTTCTCAAAAGGTTTTGAAAGTATTGGAAGATCTGAAATCTTTACCCTTTACAATCAGTGATCAAGACATGGAAGATTGCTTATAAGACTCTTATTCTCAACATCGCAGATACTGTATTGAGGCAAGTGATAAATGAAAATACAGCTTTCCAAATCTGGAAGAAATTAAAGGCTCTTTATGACAAGAAAGATCTTCCTAGCAAACTTTATGTTAAATATTCCATTGATTCAATCCTAAGTTGATTAGAGCAATGCTAACCTAACCTATTGCTTCTTACGAATTAACATACAATTTTATGTCACTTATTGTATGCAAATCTAAAGCGGTCATCATACAGTCCCCAAACGTCCGACCATATGAGAAATATTCAATTAAAGTAGAATCAAATCAACCGAGTACAAAAATTCAAGTTTGAATCCTCAAGAGTGCATGAAAAATAGAAGAAAACTTTAAAACCCAAGCTAGAATAAGTTACCTTAGCCCATAATCTTTATTGTGGACATCCAATAGTTGTTGGAATACATCAAGAACACATAAGGAAGAAGAAAATAGAGTGAAAGGATGTAGAAATCGGATGGCTCCGTGCATGTCTAACTTTCAATAGCTAAAAAGATCTTTTATAAACTCGAACCGGTGTCGTAGCGTCGCGACGCTGATGGAGATTTCATGAGAAATTAGTTTAGAGCGCTCTGACGCCAGGGCCTTCTTCAAAATTCCACTTCTTGGGAAAAGGCGTTGTGGTGGCACCTTAGCAGCGCCACTACGCCATAACTTCAAGGGCATTTTGGTCATTTTGACCTTCTCTTTCCCAATTGATACAATTAAGCTTCGTTCTTGCCCGTTTTAGCTCCATTTCAGCTCTAACACCCGGTTCTACCTCTCAATTGCTTGAACCTACAAAATGATCATATAAACACGTAAAATTAAGTAACGAACTTGAATAAAGTAGAGCTAGATAGCACTTTTACGGTGCTATCAAGTATATCAGTCGATTGACGAGGTTAGTTACCTTAAATGTCAACTTTCTAAGTTAACTTCTTTGGTTAGTCAAATGGTTGCAGGGCGATCGCAGCAAGCCCAAGGTTGCAGCAGAGCCCGATGCCACAAGACTACTCCATTGGAGGGTTTCTTAGTCATTTGGATGACGATTTCTATCAACCTAGATCAAAGAAGTCTTTTGGATACGAAAACAGAGGATGGGATCAAAGCCACTACGATTCATACATTGTCGTATTCAACGTGTGGATGCAAGCTCACATTACCGACTCAGGTATTTCATTAGAGGATGTGATAAGACAGATTGCTAGCAACAATCTTCTTTTTAAGTAGGAGAGTCTTTGTTCTCAAATGGAGGCTAGAACTGACCTTTAGAGCTTGAGTGATCAGACCACTTATTTTTCTGAATTACTTGGGAAAGATATGAACCCCTGTCACAACCATTTTCCGACACGACTGAGGTCCGCGACTGTGAGGTAATCTATGTTGACACTGAGGATGAGTTGGAAGATAGCATGTCATGCCTGGAGCTGGTTGGTAAGACTGAAGAAGAATGTGTGTTGAAACTCGACAAATCTCAAGTGATAAAGTTTGAGGTTGAAAAGCCTTTGTTTGTCCTACCTTCTGGGATTTCATTTATTTATGAATTTTCTTCTTTAAGTTCTTACTAGTTTGTTGCATCTTTTCTTTCTTTATTCTCTTCAGAGTCGCTTGGGTCTTTTCATTCTTTATTCTTACCTTTTTTTTCCTCTTATAACAAAAAAAATCCAAAAAGACTTGTTTGGTTCCCTAGAAAAAATTAGGAGTCTTATAGCCTTACCTGGCTATATCGACTCATCTAAAAAAGAGCCAGAGAAACACAAAAAGTTTTACGTGCCCTGACAGGTGAATCTTATCGAGCATAACGAAGTTAAATATTTACACTTCCTAGAGGCAGCCCGACGCTTAAATTTTATTGCTTTCTAAGTTAGTTTAGATGTTTAATTTTGTTTTCTTAGTTTAATAGCTTTTTCTTTTCTTTTTTAGGTGATGGAGAAAATGTTTGAGAAAAGCAAGATACACCATCATTGCATGTGTTTCAATGTTCAAAGGGAGGTTCTTTTGTTCCTCTCTCACTTTTGTCCTTGCTTTTTATCGTTTTATAAATTGAGGACAATATATCTTTCAAAAGTTAGGGGTGGTTGGGTTATGACCTTTTGAGATCTAGTTGAGTCATTGAGCATCTAAGTGTGGATTATATATGAATGAATTATTGTTTGCCTTGTTGTTAGATTCATGGTTAGGATAGTTGATGACATGATACTTTTCATGTGATAATGTTTGCATTTTAGAAAGTTTAAGGTATATTCATGATTTTGAGCTCCTTTTAAAAAATTCTCTTTCCACTCATGCTTGTTAAAATTATTTGCCCCTTTATCTTAGATCCTTTTGAGCTTAGAATCAAGTTATATGGTTTGTATTTTCGTTGTCATCCGAAAAGTCCAGGTGATAGTGCTTAAGTGACCAATAGCTTAATTTAGTAATGTGTGTTTAGGTTTTTCACCAAGCTCTTGTGTTGTAAAATAAAAGAGAGTTGTTTATAAAAGAAAAGTTTGTTATAGAGTAATTAAGAAAGAAAATGTCATATACTGTTTTAGGGGATTACTCCACTTTCTTAGGATGCGATTAACTTGGGGCAACTATGACACCCGCAGTTTCCTTTGAGCTAAAATGTCCTTGAGAAATGAGTAAGTTTTGGTTTCATTAAGGAGACGTTGCTCATAGTTTGATGTCATTTACATAACCCATGTGGGCAAACGAAAATGAAGGCAACATGTCTAGATAAGGCTTTCCCTTTTATGTACTCTAAAAAAATAATAATAATAAAGAGAGAATAAAAGTTTGGTTACCTTAAGTTTTTACATTGCCACTTTAAGTCTAGGAAGCCTAATGCTAGATCCTTTGAGCCAGAGTAGAGGAAAAACGAATTGAGAGCCATATAAAGCTTTTTTGGGTTTATTATGACCTAAAAAGAAGGGTTTTGCATTTACTATTTTCATGAATAGGCTAAGAACATTTTTAAAGTTGTCTCATCAATTGAATATGTTTTGTGTGACTTTCTTGCTTGAAAATATTGTTCTTGAAATGCATAGAGTCTAGAGTCATGATTCTCATGCAGTTGAGGAAACATTTAATTCTATTTATGTTTCTGCCTTACTCGAGGACGATCAAGAATTAAGTTAGGGAAGATTTCAGAGTCCTGAAATGTGTAATTTTGCTCAGCTTAACTCAGGGTCGTTATGCTATTTAATGTATTTATTGGTTATTTTATGGGTATCGAGCAATATGGAGGTAGAATTGAGCGTAAGAGAGAAAGCGGAGCTAAAACGAATCAATATGGAACCGTATGAAGCAATCAGGTCAAATGGAGTTGAAAAAGACCAAAAATGCCCCGAGGGTGTAACACCGCAGCACCATAGACATGAGGCAAAAAATTTCGGACGCATCGCGATGCGCTGTCGTGCGATTATAAAAATTGCTTTCGGTAATTAAGTAATAACTTTTTATAGGGGTGGCTATTTTAGGGGAATGACCATTTGTTTTCTTTATTGTTTTGTCCTCTATCCATGTAAAACATTAGTTGTTAGGTTTTCTTTCATCTTCTTTTTGTAATCAAGTAAAAATGTGACGATTTCGACAATATTGCCCCCACGGATTGCTAAGGTAAGCTTGCTAGCTTAGAAGTGGAAGAAACCCATTTGTATTGATTTTGAGGATTTGTTCTTAATTTTATTTTTTGTTGAATGTTTGTGGCTCTTATCCCATTTGAACTTCTATGCTTAGTTTAGTGGTATGTTAGACTTAATCATTCTTGCATATTAACTTTGCTAAGCTAAAGAATAACTTGTAGATGGTGGTAGTTAGCTATGAGTTTAGTCATTAAGTAGCAATAAATCGTATATTGGGTATTGAAACACACCTAAATTGTGCGTTTATTACTCTTTATTTAGAAGTATTTTTAGTAGATTTAATGTTTTTTCTAGTGGATTTCAGGTTATAATGAAGAAAATGAGTTTCGGAAGCAAGGGAATCAAATCGAGTCAAAACCAAACAAGAATACCTCAAAAACACTAGAAAAATAGGACAGCGTAGAGCAAGAGCATCGCTACGCTGCCCCTTTACGCTCAAGACCTGAGAGCACCTTATTTTTGCACACTCGAGAGCGTAGAAACGTTGGAGCAGTGTAGCTACGCTAATACACAGCGCAGCGCTACGCTATGGTGAAATTAGACCAGCATCGCGACGCTCTTCTGCAGCCCCACAACTCACTACGCTATGTTAATGATTGTTCTTAATGCTATGTTTCCTAACTTGATTTCATGCAAATAGTAATCAATTAGGTTACATAAGAAAGGGTTGTCTTTGAGAGAAAATAATTCAGATAATAGTTTCTAGACTTAAACATATTGTTTGCTTGTAATTCCTTGAAAACCCTAAAACTTAACTTAATGAAGTAATTAATGATATCTACACCCTAGGACGCCTTGATTATCTCTTGATTTTCAATTGCTTTTACTTTCTTTATTTTCTTTTCTAAAAAAAAACTCGAAGTTGATTCCTTAACTAAAGTCGCCACAATTCTTGAATAGCTTAGTATTTAAACCGTAACAAGGTCCTTAGTGGAACGATACTCAGACTTTACCATTTTATATTATAACTTGACCTATTCACTTGCAGAAAACGCGCATCAAGTATGTGACTTTTGTCGGCATTATTGGAACGTCGCATAGTTGGCTTGATTGGTTTAAAATTAAGAATGAGATCAGTTAGTAACTTAGGCATTTCCTAGTGGCTAATCGTCTTAATGAACCCCTTAATCGTAACCCGGGTGTTAGATGTATATAGAGTGTGTTCGTAGCCAATCCATCGAGCACTTAGTTTAATTAAGTTTTTAATTAATGTATTCGGGCGCTTGTCACAGAATTTCCGAGCAAGTAGGCTAGGCACTTGCATGCATGAGAAAGCGCCTTTAGAAATCATATGATAAATCAAACAATTGGGTGGATCCTATCTCCTAGGCTAGGCTGTTTTAATATTCTTGCACTTTTTACTTTCTTGTACTTTACATTCTTGCACTTTTATCTTTTCGCACCTTAATTCTCAACCACACCAACCCCTCTCCCACATTACTGCTTTAACTAGAAATCGTAACTAGTTCAAAACTAATCTTCGCACTTCCCTGCGAATCGATTCGGTCTTGCCACTTGGACTACTCAGTAGTATAGGTAGTATTGATCAATATTTTATTCCTGAAAGGTGCTATTGAAAAACACTTGAAAAATGCTTTCTTTGGTTCTTAATTAGAGATATTTTATTAGATTTCATGTGTTTGCTAAGGTTTTTCAGAGATTAATAAAAAAAAACAAGTGTTAGAAGTCAAAATAACCAAACTGGGCCAAATCTCCAAGAAAAAGAGAAGAAGAATTCAAGAATGCCAAATGCAGGGCTGCGTTGCGGTGCTACAGCGGGACTGCATCAGGGCAAAAACCCGAGAGCGTGGACAGTTAAGTATGTGCAGCACCAAGGTAGCACTGCGGCGCTAGGCTATTTATGGAAAAAACCTTGGCAAACTAGAAAACTTTCTTCTATAAATTCAAGAGTTCTTAGCAACCTCAAATCACGAAATTCTAGAGCCCTAAAGTGAGTTATGCTACAAAAGAGACTAGAGAGTGTAAGATATTTAGTTGGAAGGTCGTTTGAGTTCTCGAGGTGAAGATCAAGGTGCTTTAAGAGGATTCAAGAGACGACAAGATGCTTCGACCGTATTTTTTTCTCGTTTCTCTTATTTTCTTTACTGTTTATACTTGCAAATTTATATGAAAATATGTGTTTGAAAGCTATTAGTTATTATTTAGTACTTTCATGGATATTGTTGAATAGTATGTTTTTTCAATGTTATTCTGCTTTAATTCTTATTGATTAGCCTTCAATGAATGTTAGGTTAGATGTTCAATTTGATGGATTACATGTTTAACCAGAACTATAACATAATCTCTCATGAAAATAGATAGGTTAATGATGAAAGTTGGTAATGATGTTGCTCAATGCCATGTTTCTTAATTTGGTTTCAAAAAATTAGTTATTATTTAAGTTGCATAAGAAAATATTGTTTTTATAGAAAATAATCTGAACATTGAATTTCTAAACTTAAGCATATTGTTTGTACAAGATTCCATGAATAATCTAAGAATGACTTAATGAAGTATGTAATGAAATCAACACCCTAGAATGTTTTATCTCTTGAATTTCCACGTTTGTCTTTATTTTTAATCATTTTTTTCCAAAATCAAAAATCAAAAATTGGTTTTCAATCCTTAGCTAAAATTAACACGGTTCTAAAATAAATAAACAAAACTATGACATTTGATCCCTAAGGATGATACTCGGTCTCTTATGCCATTTTAATTTACTATAACTTGACCATGTGTGCTTACATGTACATCAGGGCCATAGACAGCATTGCGGCTACCTGCTGTTGCAGCATACTGATACATTGCAAGTGCACACATCGAGTAATAATATAGTTAAAACGGCCTTTGGCTGAGTATCGTTCTCATGAAATCGGATTGATTAATCTTTTAGCTATTCAGATATCATTCCAGTTTTATTTAGGGGACTGAATCATAATGACACTTAGAATAAACTAATCTATGAAAGCAAATAAAAGTGATTGAGATATGGAAATTATCAACTAAGAGACGCTTTAGGGGATAGATTTCATCAAAGGTATCATTAAACACAATTGCTTGACTTTTGAAGTAATTAACACAACACCTAGATCTAGAAGTCTTTTATCCGGATTGAATCTTTCGAGAACAATCTTTTCTTTTACTTAAACCCTAATTACTAATCTCTTGAAACTAGATGATTAAGCAAAGCATTAAAACCCTTCTTTAACAATCTCTACCGTTATCCAACTACTTTCTGTGTTTTCAAACAATAGTCTAGCATGCATGATCTAATCAAAAACTTACTTATTCAAGTAAGATTCTAAATCATGAAATCATTCAAACATTGATCAAACATTCAAAAGCATTAAGAACGGTCATGCTAGAGAACGTATATGTAAATTAGCATTCAAGAAGCAAGTGTTCAACAATTTAAACCTACGAATTTATCTACCCCAAAACTATGAGAAATTTAGCCTAATATGGCTTCCATAGACAAAATCCACATTAGAATAACAAAATACAACAAATAAACCAAGAGTAAAGAAAGGGAAGAGAAGTTATCCGGCTGCCAAGCTCATCTCCGGGATGGATTTTGGCCTTCCAACGATCCTCGAACCTTCCGGCATCATGGTTTCTTCATACTCTGCTTTAAACTCTCTCTCTAGGTCTTAAATACTCCAAAATCTGATGATATGGGCTGTTGAGAACCTCCCTATTTATAGGAAATGATTTCCAAAAAACCTTCTCCTAAATAGAAAAGGAAAGTCAGCGTCGCTACGCTGCGGAAGAGCGTCGCGATGCTAGTCTCCTTTTATCACAGCGTAGCGCTGCATTACGGGTTAGCATAGCTACGTTGTCCCAACGTCGCTACGCTCTCAAGTATGCAAAAATAAGTTCTCTCGGGTCTTGAGCATAAAGGCGCAACGTAGCGACGCTCTTGCTCTACACTGCCCTATTTTTCTATGGTTTTTTAGGTATCCTTGTTTGGTTTTGACTCGGTTTTATTCTATTACTTCTGAAACTCAATTTTCTTCATTATAACCTAAAATCCACCAGAAAATACATTAAATCTATCAAAAATACTTCTAAATAAAGAGTAATAAATGCACAATTTAGGTGTGTTTCACCTACTAGAAATGGCGTCAACCAGCGTCGCGGCGCCAGGCCTTCTTATGGCAATTTCGTCCTTTTGACCTACTTTGAAGCTTTGGATGCTTGGTATGACTCCCGATACCTCCAAGTGAATCCTGAATAGCCCACAATTCTCCAGAATGCATGAATTGCTTGAGATCCTACAATTATAAACATTTAAACAAATTAAATATAACAAGCTAGTGAGATTAGAGGCATAAAAGTAGCTCCTTTCGGGAGCTATCAAAGTCTAAGCTCCAAGTTTCCTCTCTCAAATTCAACCATTTCTAACACCCAAACATTGATCCTATTTTCATGCAATCAATCAATTTAGGTGCAACATTAACTCTCTTCATTAACAACCTTTAACCCTTTCTCTCCAACAAAATTTAAGATCCTATGACAATATAATGGTGATCAAGCATAGCCAATGAAATTAAATTAATGAAACGAGTTCAGATCAATCCACAAACTTAAAGAAATTAATTTAATCCCTAAAACTGGAAATAACATCAACCATGCATGTTTAGAATATCCATCAAAAACATGTTGTACAAAATACTAAAAGGAAAACTGATAGAACCGTACAAGGGTTATCCAGCTCTGCTTAATTTGAGTTCATCACTTGGTTTTATGTGTTCATATGATCATTTTGTAGGTTTCAAGCAATTGAGAGGTAGAACCAGGCGTTAGAGTTGAAATGGAGCTAAAATGTGCCAAAATGGAGCTTAATTGTATCAACCGGGAAAGATAAGGTCAAAATGACCAAAATGACCTTGAAGCCATGACGCAGCGACGCTGCTGAGGCGCCACCACGGTGCCTTTTCCTGAGAAGTGAAATTTTGAAGAAGGCCCTGGTGTCGCGGCGCTCCGAACCGATTTCGCGTGAAATCTTCGTCAGCGTTGCCACGCCAGTTCAAGTTTATAAAAGATCTTTTTAGCCACCGAGGGTTAGACAAGCATGGAGCCAGCCAATTTCTACATCCTTTTCTCTCTATTTTCTTCTCTCTTCTATGTTCTTGATGTATTCCAAAAAATATTGGATGTCCATAATGAAGATTATGGGCTAAGGTAACTTATTCTAGCTTGGGTTTTAGAGTTTTCTTCTATTTTTCATGCACTTTTGAGGATTCAAACTTGAATTTTTGTACTCGTTGCATTCGATTTTGCTTTAATTGAATATTTCTCATATTTCCGGACGCTTGGGGACTGTATGATGTCGCTTTGGATTTGCATACAACAAGTGACATGAAATTGTATGTTAATTCGTAAGAAGTAATAGGTTAGGTTAGCTTTCGAGTTGATAACGATAAGCATTGCTCTAATCAACCTAGGATCGAATCAAGGGAATATTTAATTAAATGCTTAAAAATTAAATATTCAATCTAACATTGCCCTAAACCTTAATGCAATTAGTATGAACTTGAAATTGTATGTTTTTCATCTATTCGGTTTGAACTAATTAGTTGATTAGGATGAATTGGTTAGCTTTCTAATTGATTCGGTTAGGTGTAAGAAAATATTTAATTCGAGTGATAAGAATTCAATGATCGAGTGTTTTGAATAGGAAAAATTCCTCACAACCCAAGCTAGGCCTTTTGCATATAATTTTCAATTTAATCTTTTACTTTCATGTAATTTACAATTCTTGCACCAAAACAACTTCAAACCCCCCCGGTCACCTTGGGCCGTGAACTGTTTAATTGAGAAAATCTGTGTGCTCCTTGTGTTCGACTCGTGCTACCACTACTGCACTTTAGTCGATACGGTTAAATCATTTGGTTTGGAATTGGACGACGAATTTCGTTCGACCAAAAACCAAGAAGAGTAGAGATTTAGCTGTTGATCTTGATCCGTCACCAGCATTGCATCAACGCCTTCCTCTCGATCTATCTTCGATCAAATCCGGCATTAAGCTCCTTTGAATATCAACCTCTCAACCTCTGTGTAAAACCCTAAGTGAAACTCCTTTCTAACTCCCATCAAATGATGAAACGAGAAAGTTAAATAGAGCAAATGCAAATGAAATTGTCGCAGCACTATATGTTTTTTTCTCTTGGGTTGTGGCACACCTTCTTCATACTTCTTATAGTGTCGTGGTGCTACCTAATTTTTTGTCTCTAGTTTGCAGCGCCAAAGTAGCGTCTTGAAGTGCTACAACATGCTATGGGCGCCCTTTTTCAACTATTTCCAAGCCCTAGATCAAACTTTGACCTCTCTAGGGGTATTTTCATCATTTTCGCTTCTGTTAGCCTGTTTTGGTCCAAAGTCTCAGTCCTATAGATTCAACATAGAAAAGCATCAACGACACAAATTAACAACAAAACCAATGAAATTCTAAGCCTAAAAGCACTTTTTTAGTGCTTTTCACCGACACTCCACAAATTAGCCCACTAAAGAGCAATTCCCCAACTTGACCTCTTCAACAACAACGTCCTCAGGTGGAATGACCACCTTCCAACCTTCCAAAATTGCAACGTGTTCAGCTGTTTCCAGAGGGCATGTTTTCAGGGTAGCACTGTGGCAATGGCCCTTAGCACTACGACCTATGTAGTTCGACGAAGGAGGACGCGCGCGTGCACGATGGCGTCGCAACACTGTTCCTTAGCACTGCAACATCAGTCAATATGTGTGTGTGTCGACACTAATCCTTAGCATTGTAGCACCAGTCGATGTGTGTGTACATAGTTCGATGGAGGAGGACGCGCGCGTGCGCGATGGCGCCGCGATTAGCACCAGTCGGTGTGTGTGTGTGTGATCGCCCTAAAAAAATGTCGTCGTTAATACATATTCATGGGAATCAAAACAATTTATAACTCCTAATTCAAGCAAGCAATACTAAAAACGTAGCATAGATGCAAGTTTAGGGATCGTCCTCAGGGATCTATCAAACTAATCATACAATTGATCAAATTTACTTTATTCTTGATGGGGGGTTTGTGAAAAGAAAGAAAATGATACAAGAATGTAAAGTGTGCAAGAATTAGACTATTTTTTGGGATTTATGGATATATGCGAGAAACAATTCAAAAGATTGTGATTGAGAAAAAATATGCATTCAATTTCCTTCATCGAGTTAAAGATAATACAATCAAATCAAGAACCCACAACCTATTAAGATTTCACACCTAAGTACCCTAATTCATGAAATTAAGCCAATTAGGGTTTCAATCTTAATAGCCTTAATTAATTAAACTGAAGGATATATGAACATGCAATAAAAGCGAATTAGGATGCATTACACTCTAACATGCACAATTTTAAGGATAAACTCCCATGCAAAAGAGGGGATAAGTGGAGAGTTAGAAACTACAACCTTTGTAGATCAAATTCTCTTTGATTTCTCCACGAATTGGAACACCAATTACTTGTAGACCACAACAAGAGTATTCTCTACTATTCTTTGGCCTTAGATTGAATAGTGGAATCCAATTTTGTGGTGAATTTGTGAGGGAATGAAGGTTGGGGAAGAGATGGAGCTCAAGAGAGATTTTGGCAAAATTGTCTCATAATCACCAAAATTCTCAACCCCATCTTCAGCCTAATTCATCCTTATTTATTAAGAATTATCATGCAACTCAATTGCATGATATGACATCAAACTAATCAAATTGAGTGGCTAAACATGGAGTTAACAACTAAGCTACTTGCTTAGTAAGTGGGAAAATCCAAGATTTATAAAAATTGAATTTTAAATTCAATTTTAAATTGATTTTTCATAGGGAAATTACTATAAACAGAAAAAATATCAAACTATTTACAAATATAGAAAAATTTCATTGTCTATCAGTGATAGATCGCGATAGAATTCTATCGCTTTCTATCGCTCAAGCAAATAAATTCTATCACTTGAGCGATAGAAAGCGATAGAATTCTATCACGGTCTATCACTGATAAACTGTAAAAAATTTCTATATTTGTAAATAGTTTGACTCATTTTTCTATATTTGAAAAGAGCCCTTTTCCATACTAATTTAAAAAATCAATTTTAATTTGCTTTTTAATTTCAAAAATAAATATCAAATAATAAAATTATATTATTTTTCCCACTAATCCTGATTTTTCCAAAAAACCAATATGAATCCATATTCATATAATTAATATTTAAATATTATATTCAACTCTCTTTGTCTGTCTAATTTGTAATTAAACGTTTAATACGTTAGACATATCGAAATACCTAATATTCCTTAAGTCGAATTTAAGCATTTCAAATTCATTCACCATATTATCTAAGGTTTTATCCACTTGTGAGCTAGCAGAAGGACCTAATGGAACTACAGATCATGAGCTTCAACCATTTAAGATTAACTGGCTAAACTCTTTAACCTAGTTAACCAACATTCGTTAACTAACGGGACACTCCACTAAAGTCCATAGTTGCACTCTCCTCACTGTAGATATATTTTTGTCCACTTGATATAACCATAATTAGTAAGTCGATCCTTCACAGGTTCTCTGTAATCACAGCTATGTCAAAATTACCGTTTTGCCCTTGTGAGTACATCTTGTTCCTTAAGTCCCACTGATCCTCTAATGAACAATTGGTTTGTGATCCTATCACTAAACTGAGTCCCTCTCGGGCCAATGAGAGGGTGGGGCTCCTTGTTCAAGACCTGGGGTCAGTACTTAAGGGAACAACCTATCTACTAACCCTAAGTCGGGTAGGAGTGAATTTCATCTTGCAAGACTATGTCCCCAGCTATAACATACTCGGTCTTACCCTTGAAATGGGAGGCTTATTGAGTCTTCATACTCAGGTCACTCTCATCCATGCAGATCTAAAGATAAACCCAAATAAACAGAAGCTCATACTTAGCTCAAGATTGAGATCGAGTTACCTAGGTTATCTAGTTGAAATAGTCAATATTTAACAGTAAATGGTGTTATAAAGTAATAGTGACTATTTCATGGTCCAGTCTTATGCAAACTCATTGCATAGAATGTCACCACTCACATGTCTCCACATGAATGATTCAGGATCACATCATTTGTATCAAATACAAAGTGGGTCGCATTGAATAGTGTCCCCAAGATAAGGTACCCAACCTTATCCCTATACTATAGACCGTTTTGGCTATTTACTCGAACTTGATCCACTTTTATGTCACTACGTATAGTTCAAGCATTCATACTATAGTCATGGGTTATTAGCTTACTGGATTTAGAGTTATATTAACAATAATTCACTTTATTCAATAACAAGTTTACTGAATAACCTTGATAACAACTTTATTGATAAATAGAATGCACGTTAATGTTTACAAAAACTACGAGTTTTCAGACATAAAACCCAAGATAAACAAGATTTACTCTCATTCAATCCTAAATTCAATTTATGAGTCTATTCCTTGGCAGCATTCAACACAAGAATTGAAACTGCATTAAGTTCTAGGGTTTTTGTTATTACGACGAAGTAAAGAACAGATAGCCTCTCCTTTATATCGATTCATGGCTCAATTCAATTAGTTCATGCAAGCTTAATTCAAGAAATAGTATATAAGCTAGGCTAGAATCCCTAATTTTGCAACTTATCTCATAATTTGATTGCTTAGCGCATTATGATGATTTGCATACAAGAAGATGAATTTCATGATTTTTCAGTTCATAAAAGACAAGATCTATTCAGAATTTGGACAGAATTAAGCCAAGATTCAAGATTTAATTGAATAAATGTGAAGGACTCTCAAGAAATTTTATGGAAATCGATCAATCAAATAAGAAATTACCTTTACAACACTTAAATCTTCAAAGGATGAACAAGAAATTGAGGAAGATTACAAGTGTAGTTGAGAGAAATTGGAAGAATTTGGAGAAAAAGACTCAGGCAAATGGAAATGGATCTCTAAAGTTTGAGTGGGAAAATGAAATTACACTTTTAAAATTCTCGAGAGCGTTGCGATGCTGATATCTAGCGTAGCGACGCTGGTCTTCTGAGCCGCAGCATAGCGCTGCGTTGGGCTGGGCGTTGCAATGATGTTGCTATTAGAAAATGCTGCTCTCGGGTGGACAGCGTAATTGGGGCGTAAGAGAGGCGTAGCGACGCTGTTCTCAAGGGCAATTTGGTTATTTTGACCCTTTGTTCAACTTTGATGCACTCAAGCTCGTTTTAGACTCGTTTTTTCTCCAAATGACCATTTTTTCCTTGGAATGATAAAAACCTACAAAATTAGAGAATTAATGAGTAAAATTAGTTATTAAGGGTAGATTTAAGCTAAGGATCATAACGCTTTTAAGGCGCTATCAGTCTTAAGAGGCAAAGGTTAAAGCATGTTTGGGTGTGAATTTTAGGTTGTCTAAGATCATCCTTTCACAAACATATTGCATGGTTAATCAATTTCAAGAACAAATTGATTAGTAATTTATGCTAACCGAATTACTAATCATCTTAGCTAATTACCTTGCTTAATGTGGGTGGTTAATCTTTATGGACGCTTTCGAACCCAATAGATTGAGCATCTAGGTTAATTAAGAAATTAACTAACAATCGAGGGCGTATTGCTTTGGACTTTTAAGGCAAACAGGCTAAGTTTAATAATCAAGCAAGTTTAGAATATTAATGTTCGATGATCAACCAAAATGAATAGGTGGATTCTGATCCCCTAAGCTAGGCTTTAATTCAATTGAATTTTTGTTTCAATTATGCTACAAGCATTTAAATTTCTTACAATCACAACAATCACAAAAGCCCCTTGTGACCTTTAGAATTCAAATTAAAGCTAGAATCGTTCTTAAATTCCCTGTGGAGACGACCTGTTCCTGCTATTTACAAGCTTGAAAGGGCGATTATAAATGTGTTTGTTTTGGGTCCCAGCAGACCTCAAACAATCGGCTTTCTCAAACCCCAAACTAACTAGACCTGATGATATGTCCAAGCATCAAATTATTAATAATAATTTTGATGTAATTTATTCTTACTTTTCAATTTTATCCTCTTCTAAAACATATTAAATAAGGGTATTTTTGTCATTTTACTAAGGTTTGTGATGTGGCACATATTAGGGTTTAGGAGGCTATATAAAGCCTGACCATTAGGTTTTACAACAGTTTTTTGATTTTGAATTTGGGAATGATATTTTTCCTATGTGCTGATGACGGAGATTCATCACCATCTTTTTTGCAATTCTTGATCTAGGGTTGCATGTTTGAGCATTCAGGTAGAATTGATCAACTTGCTTGTGAAGTGGTCAAATCTTAAGTAAGGAAGGAGTTCTCCTAATGATATGAACCAAGAAATCTCATTTTCATTATATGAACTTGAAGATCGGATGCCAAGAATTAACATTAAATGTTGTCCAAGTTTGCAAGCAAAAGTACTTGCATTAAATGATGTGAAGTTAAGACTTTAAGAAGAATTATGCTTCAATTATGGAATAAAGACTTCAAGTTGGACTTTCAGACTCTTTGATGGTTTCAAAACTATGGTTGGCTGATTAATAGAAAGGGTTTTCGAATTTATGATGATAATTAATTGTATTTTTTAGTTTTGTATCTTTTTATATGCTTTTTATGTTAAATTTACATTATGGCTAATTGTGGTCATAAAGTGTAAGAGTTATAACCTTTCAAATGCCTCATAGAATATCTAGGGTCTTGCTTTGAGGCTTTATAAACTTATGCAAGTTGATACAAGATAATGAGAAATTCTAAAATGTAAAATTTGGGGTTTTAAACCTTGAAAACTTTTAAGCTTTGTTTCTTGTGTGTTCTTGTGATAGAATGCATAAATATTTGAAGCATTCAAGTGAGGATTGATCTATCTTGCTAGTGGAGTGTTTTGAAGATCAAGGGTTGATGGAAGTTTCAAAGCTTTTGTTTGATCTCTGGTTCATTAGATCACCTAAGTAATCTATTAGGGTTGAGATCAAATTGATTTTGGGGCTGTTGGGGTTAAATTTTTTATCTTATTGTTGAACATGGTTCTTAGGTCCAACACTCAAGGGTTTCGTACCATTTTTTCATTAATATCACATGGTCTTTGATCACAAGGTAACATTTTTTAACTCTCCTTGGAGTTGTGCTAACTTGATTTTTGGAGTTTTAGAATTTGTTATTAGAGGGTCAAATAACAAAGGGTTCTTAATTTTAAATTGCTAGGATTTTCATATCACGTGTTGAACCAAACCTAGAACCGGTCTGGTTAGAACCAAATCGGTTCAAACCCATGATATGTTATGAAAACAAGCTCTCCAAAGTTGTAAAAATAAATATGTGAAGGTTCCATGACATGAATATCATAAGTAAATATCCCTTTAAATCTTGAGAAATTAAGCATGTTGTTAAATGAATGTTGTAACATTAAAATGATGATAACTCATGAGGCATGTTGCATTTGATGAGTTCAAGTTCAAAATACAGTAAGGTAGTTGGAAGCAGTCTATCACATGGTGCGAAAAAGTGAGGACTGCTATTCTGAAGATTCCTTGTGTGCCCTGGATAGAATTGTACATTGGCTCTGTGGAGCACTACACCACCTGGTCTGACTGTCAGGACAACATTTGTTGGGTTGTTCCTCAGGTGCGTGAGGTGGTCCACAAAGAGATACTTTGGCTCATTGATAGCGCCCCAAAGGTGCTATCTTGATCCACTTAATTTGGGCTCGTTCTATGATTTTACTTGTTTATTTCATGATTTTCTAGGTATCAAGTAATTTGGAGGTAGAATCAAGCATTAGCAAGAAAACAAAGCTAAAACAGATCAATTTGGAGTCCTAACGAAGCAACTAGGTCAAAAAGACGTGAAAAAGATCAAAACGTCCCTAAAGAGTGGCGTCGGGGGCATTCCATGGTGCCATTATGGCACTGAAAATCAAACCTGAAGTTAGAAATGGCGCTGCGCATGATTATAAAATCTGTACTTCGGTAACTAGGGCATAACTTTTGATCCGGGTGGCCGTTTTAGGCGAATGACCACTCTTTTTTTTCATCCTCTATCCATCTATTCTATTATTTTTTAGCTTTCTGGTCTTACTTTTGTAATCTTGGCCTTGAGAAGATCGTTGAACATCATGAGAGACTGAGATATTCTTTTCTAGCTTTATGGTAGGATTTAAACTCATAGAATCTTAGTTGTGAGACTTGTATTTTCTGAATTGGTATTGAACTTTTATTGATTGTTGATATAGTTAAACTTTCATGCTTAGAAATTATATTTAGCTTGATCACCCCTTATCTTTCTTTGCTTTGCTAGAGAAAGATGTGTTTATGCAAGTTAATCTCAATTAGGGCTTAGATTAGGGCTTTCTGGTGTATAAATTCTAAATTGTTTTGAGCAAGTATTTTGTGGCATTGCATATCTAATCATTCAAGAATTGAATCAATTGGTAGTTTAGGCTATCCAAATTGCTAGTTGTCTTGGTTTAATTCCCTAGACTTAATGCATTGTTTAATTGGTTAGGCCGCTATGGAAACCAATTAATTGAACATCTAGACTAGTTAAGTAATTAATTAATGCATTAGGGTAATAATAATGATCTTCCAAGCTAATGAACCAAGAATAGAATTAAGCATACAATTGATCCTTAGAGTTAGATGAATAATCAAGTGAATGAGTAAAATCTGAATTCCCTAAGCTACCTTTTAATCAAATCAAATTTCCGTTTTAATTACTTTTTTACATTTATGCCATTTAATTCCAATGCAAACGAAATTCTTAAAAAAAAAACCTCTTTTGTGACCGTTGAATTCACTAATTAGCTAAAGTATCTCAAGATTTCCTGTGGAGATGACCCGTTCTCGCGATCCTACAAGCTCGTGAGAGTGATTAAAAATTTATTTGTTTGGGGTCCTGACAGGCCTCGACCACTCATCTATAAAAGGAGTGAAAGAGTTTGGTGAATCATGGTGAAAGAAGTTTAGAAAGAGAGAAAATACCTGACATTGAAGATTGGAATTCCACCTGAAGAGAAAAGGGTGACGCACTAAGAAGGAAGTTTCTTGTCACATTAGTTTCTTCGAATCTTCATCTCTTGCATAGCTTTGTATTTCTTGTGATCTCTATTTATTATGACTATATTAGACTAAAAATTTTCTTAGCACAAGGTTTGACTTGATTCCTATGTTGTAGCATTCTATATCCATTAATCAGTTTTATCTTTGAACTTATTTTGTATGTTTTCATCTTAATTGCTTTAATTGAAGTTATTTATCTTCATCTGGCCAATCAAGTTTAAATAGCACATGAGCCTTTGAAAAAAGTAAGTATGCAAATTTACTTAAGATAACTAAGGGTGGACATCGATCACGATGTTGTATTAGGACTAATACGATCGTTTAGAAGTAAATAAAGAAAATGGGGGTTAATGCATTGAGTTAGCAGAGATGACCTCCAACTAATTTGATGTTTTCCATCATATTGAAAGAGTGAGGCAATAGGTTTTTCCCTTAAAGTGCATAAATTAGTCAAAGATATTCTGGTTAATGAGTTAGCTTGCGAAAGCATAGAGCGTCAAAGAGTCAAGTCTGCGCACTTGTGATTTAAAGTTACAACATCATTTTGCTATAGCACAAAGACAATTTCCACCAGCCACTACAGCTTTTTACCGAACTTTATTTCCAGTCAATTTACATTCAAACTAAAACAACCACCACATCAATTTTCATGGTTACCTGGCATAGCATCTTACTGGATTTAGTGAGAAAGTTCATAACATTGACTTTCAATATATTTGGTCCATGAGGACTCGACCTTGGAATACTCCAAGTACTACTTGTTATTGCATCAATCTATACTTAAGTTAATGTAATAGGTGATTCATCTTACATTAAAAGAACATTTCCATATCAAATTTTCTCATAAATTAGACCAAATACAAGTAGTTTTCTTACAGTTCTACGAGCTGCCAAAGAATCAACCCCAGTTGACCCATGCTTGACATTCACAAAAGTAGTACTCCTAGGCCCAACCTAAAGCACAGTCCTAGAAGACCCAAGTTCAACCCCTACTAGCCCACTACTTGGTAGTCTAAGCCAATCATCACCGCGCAACCTAGCCAACACAACCAGCTGATTCGACCAAACCGCCTTCAGTTTTAGGGAACCCCTAACGGCCTCCTTTCCTCGTACACAAACGTCTAACACTTGCAACATCGGTAGCACTTCTCTCCACCATAGACGACGGTTGTTGCATCCTCTGCAGCCGATCAAGTGATCTTCACTCCCACCAAAACCAATCAATGAAAACATGACATCTTCACTTGGCACCACCGCCACATGCCTAGACCTTCTCAAACCCACAACAAGCTAAACCCACGAAATCTGCAAAATAGCAACTCTAGACCAAAGGCGAACTTGACGGCAAAACTGACCTACGCGAAGCACCAAATCGAGGAGATTGATGGTGCCTAGGCCTAAGGTTTTTGGGAAAGAAAGTGGCACACCATATATTATTGGCTCTAAAAAAATTGCAATATTTACCTACCAACTTGAACATAAACGTAACTCAATTGATATGTCATCGACCTCCCTTCCCCCTCTATGTTGTTGAGCTCTAAGATACTTTCTCACCAATATATGCACAGTTCAACCGATTACATTATAACTTCACCGGAAGGCCAATATTATAAAATCTTTAAAAAAAAGTATGAAGTATTCACTAAAAAGAAAATAAATAGACAACAAAGAAAAAGAACATTACATTTGGTTCATAGCATCTTACTAGATTTAGTGAGTAAGTTCATAGCACTGACTTACAATACATTTAGTTTCTGAGGACTCGACCTTGAAATACTCCAAGTACTACTTGTTATTGAATCTATACTTAGGTTAATATATATAATAAGTGATTCATCTTGCGTTAAAAGAACATTTTCATATCATATTTTCTCATAAATTAGACCAAACACACTTAGTTTTTTTACATTTCTACGAGTTGTCAACCCATTGAATCAACTCCAACAAAAGTAGTACTCCCAGGCCCAACCTGAAGCCCAATCTTAGAAGACCCAAGTTCAACTCCTACTAGCCCACCACTTGGCCGTCTAAGCCAATCATCATCGTCCAACCAGCTGATCCGACCAAATCGTCATTAGTTCTAAGGAACCCCCAATTGTTTCCTTCTTCCTAGTACACCAACATCTAACACCTACAACATCAATCGTGCTTCCTTCCACCACAGACGATGACGGTCACATCCTCCCCAACCGATCAAAGGATCTTCACTCGACCACCAAAACCAATCATCAAAAACATGACATTTTCACTTGGCCCCACCACCACATGCCTTCAAACCCTCTTAAACCCACGAAAGTCGCAAAAGAGTAGCTCTAGACCAAAGGCGAACTAAATGGCAAACTGGCCAACGCAAAGCACCAAATCATGGAGATTGATGGTGCCTAGGCTTAAAGTTTTTGGGAGAGAGAGTCATGCACCATATATTATTGGTGCTAAAAGAAATTGTAATATTTACCTACCAACTTGAACATAAACATAACTCAATTGAAATCTCATTGACCTCCTTCCGTCCCTCTATGTTGTTGAGCTCTAAAAGATAATTTCTCACCAATATATGCATAGTTCAACCAATTACATTATAACTTCACCGGAAGGCCAATGTTAAATAAATAGACGACAAAAAAAAAAAAGAACATTACAAGAATCAAGAGTGTTATTCATAATCAGATAAATCAAAACCTTAAAAAAGAAAAAAATCAATTAGTTTTCTTATCCATGTTCCCTATGAGTTGCTTCATCTGAAATCTCCAAAACAAGAAATAAGCCAATCCGAAGCCAACTAATAGATATATCCAAACTCTTTCTTCTTCACTCTCTTTGGCAGACCTCATTTCTTCAATCCCAAACATCTCCCTTCCCAAATTACCATTTAACCCCTCGATCACATACCCATTTAACACATACACCCTCCCCTCATTCCCCACAGTTACAGCAGTGGCAAACTTTTCTTCATCGAGGTCAATTTCGTCAAAAACCACCCCCTCCCCCCAACTGTCCTCGCTCTTCAAGAACCACAGCTTTCTGTAAGAGACCACCAAAACGACGCCGTCTCTCCTCGCCGCTATCCCGTCCGCCCCTTTCAATTCTTTGTTCAGCAAAACCAGCCTCGCCGTTCCGTCGTCGGCGTCCACTTTGTACATCTTTCCGGTGTTCGATTGCACCACCAGAAGGTACCCTTTGCTCACGTAAACGGCGCCGTTTAGCCCTGAAGACGAGTAGACTTCGTTCGGAGTCGCGGGATAGGAGCTGTAACTCGCCGATTTCGAGAAGATCGAGGCCGATCCGTCTTTGTCGACCTTCCAGATGAAGTTTCCGGCGGAGTTCGTGACAAAAGCGTTACCCTTGAAGTCGACCGCGACGGCGTTCGCGACGGGGCGGTGATTGGAGGTTCCATCGGAGGGGAGAGGTGTAAGGGAGATGCGACTGCGGGATCGGAGGTCGTAGGCGGCGAGGGCGTTGAATTCCAGGAGAGGTGGGGCGGCGTGGACGGCGGCGAGGAGGCGATTGTTGACTGAATCGATGGCAAGGCCTAAGATGGAAACGTTTTCGGGGAGGTTGGGATCGTGGATTAGGGTTTCAGCGACGCCGGCGTCGGAGACAGAGACGAGAGTGCGGTGGTGGAGTGAGCCGACGACGAAATGCTGGGCGGATGGGTCCCATACGAGGCCCTCTGGGTAGAGATTTGGGGATCGGAAATCGATGAGGTGGGGCTTTCGAGCTAGGGTTTGAGTTTGCGAGAGGAACAATTGGAGAAGGATGAAGAGGAGAATTGTAGAGCGATTAATGGGCGCCATGGGAGTGATTTGAGATGATTTTTTATGGATTAATGATTTGAGGAAGGAATTTATATATAGGGGAGAAGATGAAGAACAGATTCCTTGAAGAATAAGAACAATTGAGTGAAGAGGAACTGGAATTCTTGCTAAAGGGGCTGGGTTCTAATTTTTTTATTTGTACAATAAAATTAAGCTTTAATTAATACATCAAGTCAAACTCAAAGCTTGTAGATGTATAAAGGAAAGGAAATTGCCCAAACTAATTCCTAAACCAAACACTTTTATCTCTTTATTTATTTATTTATTATATATGTATATATACAATTTCTTTTGGGCCTCTTCAAGTAGACCAGCCAATTGCAACCTTAGTAGTGTTTGGGATAAGGAGTAGAATAATGAAAATAAGGAGTTGTGAACTCTTAGGGTCATAATGCAAAGAGTTGATAAGATATAAAAGTGATGTTTTGTTAGTAGTGAGATCTACCAACTCCTTTGGCTAAACGAGGAGTGGAGTTCACAACTCCCTACTTTCCCACCCCTACTTCTAAAATCATTATTAGCTAGCAAGTATTCAATATCAATATATTTATACAATTTAAAAGGAGGTATGGGAGAGAAATATTTGATTTTTTCTTTTGCCTTTTTTAATAATTGGTTATAGAGTTATATGAGATAGTTTTTCATTAAAATCATTAAATAAAAGATCCCCTATTTAATATTTACGTTAACCCATTCAAAAGATTTGATTCAAAATAAATTATTTATCTTTGATTTTAAGATTTGTATTTTTATTATCTTTTAATTTTTACGTTAAATGATCCTTTTTATGTCTATATAAGTCCATTCTTTTTCATTCTTTCGTTACTCAAATCTTCCTGATTATTCTCTTTTATTCTCAAATCTTCCTCTTGATCATTCTCGAGGTTAAGTAATAGATGTATTCAAGGTCTACAAGTAAGTGATCTAATACAATTTCTTTCTTTTTTTTTTTTAAATGCTTTTGTAGGTTTTTTTTCTCTTTTTTCATAATTATTGTAGCATGGATTAGGCTATTCATTCTCACATATTGAAGAGAATAGAGAAAAGACCACTACTAATTCTCACATAATGAAGAGCTCACATATTGAAGAGGGTGGAGAAAAGACCACTACTAATTCTCACATAATGAAGAGCGTGAAGAAAAGGCCTGGGTGGAGCAAAAGACTATTGCTCCAAGCAATTTAGTGGTTTTATAAGTTTTTTTTTTTTTTACTTTTCAAATTTGTAGATACAAATGCACACAAATGAATTTAGTTGCTTGATTGTACTTTTTTTTCTCAATTTTATTGTAAATACACATGGTTGATGAAGGAATCGAATTCCTAAGCGGAAGCACGTGAACATGTGTGCTTTCGAAATTTATTTTGGAAATCTTGAAAATAGAGAAACAATTAAAACGAGATAAACATATATTCCTAATTAAGCATGTTTTTAGAAGAAATTTCAAGGAGAAGAAGTTTACCTTTGAAGACGTTCTTCAATCTTCTCCAATTCTTCACTGAGATTCACAAATTCTTCAATCTTCTTGGATCTAGAACAAGACACCATCGCTGAGTCTTCCTCACTATTCTCTGGCAAAAATTGGGTTATGTGGGAACCCATTTTAGAAAACTAAGGGAAGAATCTATATCTTATAGAAAAACTTTTTCTTTGAATTGTATTTGAGAGAATGTGAGAAATACTAAGACATTGTGAGAGAGACCAATACAGAATTCTTCTGTATCTTAGAGTTGAGAAGGAGAGGGAAGTTATCACATATAACTTTCCTTTAATCCCTCATTAACTCTCCTTAACCATAGGGAAACTTAACGGATGTTAAATTAAATCACATTTAATTTAACTTAATTAAATATCATATATTAATTAGTGTTACATTTGAATCATGTTCAAATGTATTTCTCTTTCATAACCTATAGTTTCAATATGAATCTCATTCATATTAAATTTTAAACTTGTGGTTTTAATATGAATCCTATTCGTATTAATATTTGAATCTTATTCAAATACATTAATTTTTCATATTATATAGTTTAATTTTGAATCCAATTCAAAATTAACTTCATAATATAATGTATCAATATACATTATGTTAATTGTATCTTATACCATTAACATTTAATTCTCTTATAATATGAATCTCATTCATATTAGTTTAATATTTGAATCTCATTTAAACATTAGTACTCTCAAAATATAAAGTTTTTTTTTTTTAATCTTATTCAAAATTAATTTGATATTATAATGTATCTATATACATTATATTAATTGTATCTAATACAATTAATGCACTTTTCCTTATTCAATTTTTTCAAAACTAATTAATCCTTGTTTTACCCTTAGTGAGCTAACAGGAGACTTAATGAACCTACAGATTAGAAGCTTCAATGATACAAGATTAATTAATTAAACTCTTTAATTAAATTAATCAACATTAATTAACTGTGGGTCACTCTACTAAAAACCCACAGTTGTACTCTTCGCACTCTAGATATATTTCTGTGTCCATGGATATAACCAATCAACAGTAAGTCTACCCTTCACGAATCGCTCGTAATTACAGTTGGGTCAAATTACCGTTTTACCCCTGTAATTACATCTAACTTAAGTCTCAGTGATCCTCTAATGAACAACATATTTATGGTCCTACCATAGACAAAACCCTCTCGGGCCAAAGAGATGGAGGAGCCCCATTGTTCAAGACCCAGAGTCACCACTTAAGGGAGCAATTCCTCTACTTACCCTAAAGATGGGAAGGAATGAATTCCATTAGCTATGTTCCCAACTCCCTACTCAGACAAATCTCTAAAATGGTAGGCATATTGAGTCGGTGAATCTGGCCACACTCAGGATTAAGGTCGGGTTACCTATGGTCATCCTATTGAAAAGTTAATCTCGTCAAGTAACAGCGTTATAAGAGGCATTATAAGAAAGATTAATCATTTCGCGGTCCGGTCTTATACAAACTTTTTGTATAGGATACCCTCACTTACATGTCTCCACATGAACGGTTAGAATCAAATCATTTGTAACACTTACAACTCTTGTAACATTTACAAAGTGTGTCGTATCCGTAGTGTTACTAGGATAAGGTACGCAACCTTATCCATATACTACGGATCATTTAGGTTATTATTTAAACATGATCCACCTGTATGTCAACCACATACATGTTTAAGTTACAGAAAATAATCTTGGATCTTTCTTTAATGGATTATTGCATGTATTAAATAATCATCTATTGTTTCAAAAAACATAAAACTACTAGGTTTTAGGGCATACATCCCAACCGTTGATTCATATATTTAAGGAATAATAATTTTTTAGTAATATTTTTCAGGAAAATTATTATAAATAGAAAAATATCAAACTATTTACAAATATAGAAAAATTTCACTATCTATCCATGATAGATCGCGATAGAAAGCGATAGACTTCAATTCCTTAAGCGATAGAATTCTATCGCGGTCTATCGTTGATAGACAGTAAAAATTTTGTATGTTTGTAAATAAATTGACTCATTTTTCTATATGAAAAAACAACCTATTTTTTATTGCAATAAAATTTAAAATTAAGAAAATAAAATTGCAAATGTACACGTGAAAATAAGATTTTAGGGTTTCTCAAATAGAAAAATAATATTTTATTTAAAATTAAAATAATAAGGGTTGTTTTCAAATATAGAAAAAAAAATGAGTCAAACTATTTACAAATATAGAAAAATGAGTCAAACTATTTACAAATATAGAAAAATTTTACAGTCTATCACTAATAGATAGTAAAAATTTTATATATTTGTAAATAGTTTGATATTTTTTCTGTTTATAGTAATTTCTCAATTAAAATAATAATAATAATAATAATAATAATAATAATAAAATAAACTAAACTAAGAGAGAAGTATATATATAAAAAATTAGGAAGATCACGAAATTTTTAAGGAAATAGAAAAAAAATTGTTTTGATTTAAATTAAAGATACAAATTAAGAAAAATAATACAATCAAAAACTCAAAATAATCTTTTTTTTCCCTCAATTTTATTTTCTTAATTTGATCTATTTCAAAATTGTAATTTAGATATAGTTTTGATTATTACATTATAGATTTGTTATAAATTTCTAAATTTTTATAATTATTTATTATTTTTATCTTTAAAAAAACATCATTAGTTTTACTTTAAAGATTTCCTTTACATGTAGGAATCAAATGTCGAATGTTGTTGTACCGTGGAAAATTCACTGCCTTGAAAGCAAAATCGGCGCGACCTCGGTGCTAAATCGTCAAAGCCGGTTGCTCCCCAAGGTTAACACAACTCCCGATCGCTGACATGCACTCGTCGGAGAACGGGTTGGAATCAATGAAAATTGCTCAGAAATCAGTCAAGAACCAAGATTAAAACATAAAATTCTTATCTCTCTTTTTCCTCCAAATTGAGAGTTCTCTTTTAAGGAAAAATAAAAATCACTTTTAAAACAAAAGAAAACCGTTTTCAAATTAATTTTAAAACGGTTTTAGAATTAATTGAGACAAACAATTAATTCTTGAATTAATTAAAACAGTTTTTCGGTTATATTTTCTTTTGTTATGTTAGTCATTCCCAACAATCCCCCACGAATGACTTGGTATAACAAACAAAACAAAAAGACATTTTATAAAATCTATTTTATGAGCAAAGTTAGGACACCAAACTTAAACATCAATATCTTGACGATTTGAATTGATGTATAGTGAAATGGGGCAACAACTTTGTTAGAGAGAGTCAGTTACCTCTTGAACTTTCAATAACTATGGTTGAGACCCCCACAACACATTTTACTCCTTAAATTTCCATTGATTCCACGATAAAAAGCGTGTTATTTAAGGCCATGCACATAAAACCTCGAGTCAACGTGAAAACTCTAGAAAAAAAACTCTTAAACTTTTTCATAGAAGGCGGTCACACCTTTACAATCACATTAATTGCTTCATCAAGTCTATCACAATTGACCACTCAAAACTGAGCTACGAAGACTTCACATCTAGTCCATACCAAGACCAACTTCATCAAGTCTGTCAAAGACATACCACTCAAAACTGAGCTATGAAGATTTTACATTTATCCATCAAGTCCATACTAGGACCAACTTCATCAAGTCTGTCAAAGACAAACCACTCAAAACTGAGCTATGAAGATTTTACAGTTATCCATCAAGTCCATACTAGGACCACCCAGATAAAGAGCTATGGACCATCAAGTCTATTGCAATAGACCACCCAGATAAAGGGCTATGAACCACTATAATGGTTTAGTGAGAGAATATGCTAAATTCCTCTCAAATATTACAATGAAATAATCCTCCTTTTAGTAACTGTTTCACAGCTCCATGTTTGAGGCGTTTATGCCTCCTCTTGCCATCATACACATTATTCTTGGCAATTCCTATGGTAGTCTGTGAATCACATTGGAAAGAGATTGGTACTAATGCCCCTCACAATGGTACTTCTCTCAATAGGCTTCTAAGCCACTCATATTGATGCCCCCTACAATGGTGCATCTCCCAGTAGGCTTCTAAGCTTCTCAGCCTCTCCATTAATTCTAGAGCAATAAATTCAGACTCAATGGTGGACCTTGCTATACAAGTCTGTTTTGCAAACTTCCATGAAATGGCTCCTCTACCCAATAAGAACACATCCACTAGTAAAGTTTACTTCGTCATTCTAAGGTACCCAGTTTGCATACACTACCTTTCTAGTATGGCAGAAATATATTAAAATGCAAATAATAAAATATTGTACCTTTAAGATATCTTAATAAATGACGAAGGACAGTCAAATGATCGTTATCAAGATTATGTGTATATCTACTCAATCTTCTCACAACATATGCAATCATAGGTCTAGTATAGTTCATAAAAACATAACACTTCCTATAATCCTTGCATATTTAGATCGAGAAACACTATCTTCCTTATTTTCTTAAGACTCATACTAGCTTCATAAGATGTTCTTATAGGAGCATCATTAAAGCAATCAAATATTTTTAGCATTTTTCAATATGTGATTGATATAAAGAAAATCTATTTTCACTTTTCCTTATCTTAGCACCAAATATCACATTACCATCACCTAAATCTTTCATTTCAAACATGTGAGGACATAAATAACTTAGTATTGTTACTTATATCTATATTCGTATAGAAAATCAATATATCGTCAATATACAAATAGATAATCACACAATCAGCTCCAAACAACTTTAAGTAAACACATGTATCACAATAGTTCATTTTAAAACCTTATAGAGATTGTGTGAATTTACATACCTTCAGGTAGTGTCACACATATATTTCCTCATCTATCCATCTGATGTATTAGATGGCTACGTATTGCTGCAAATGCTATCAAGACTCTATAGTAGCTATTTTAGTCATACAAGAGTATGCATTAGAATATTTGATGTCTTATTTACATACACCGAATTGATTTATTTCAATGTCTCTTCATAAGCTACTAAATAGTTAATCGACATTTTCTATTTTCAAGATTATAGACATGCTCAATAACTGTATACTTTCAATCAATTGAAATATATATGTACATTTATGTACGCATAATCATCTCATATCTAACTAATGTGGGACTTTGGTCATATTCCAACAATCCTCTCCTCAAACAAAGGACCAACTGAGTCTCCCCTGAAGTAATCATTCATCCATTTAACTCTTATCTAGGCTAAATCTTTTTCACCATAACATACTGCCTATTCGATAAAGTTCAAACATGGATCACACCACGACTACTTTCGAGGTCCCGCTACATCTTTGTTCAACACTTAAGGATTATATCAACATGACTAAACTAGGAACACGACTTTGATACCACTTTACAAAATAAGTTAGAAATTGTCCCATACCAATTTTCAAAATCAATATATGTAATGGGCAAGGCATATCAAAGATTTACATCAGACATTCTAAATATATCAACAATGTGCATCACATAATCATGCAAATTTCAAACAGTAAACATACACATCCAACGACCTATAAGGCCGTCAACAGAATAACCACTTAAAAGGAACAACTCTCCAAATATCTTCACAATTGATATTGTATCTACTTTGGGCATAAGCCCTCATGCCTTATAAAATATCACATATTTTATAGCTTAGACAATATCTTAAATTACCATCAATTCTACAAGCGTCTACATAAAAAATGATGGAATTTACCTATTTTCATGCTATAGGGTCAAACTCAATTTAAAAGTAATAATAATACTTTTCAACTTCATGAAATTTAATAGCCAAACATAACGTTTTAATCATGTATAAACTTTGTCAAATATAACATACATGAGATATTATTTCTATTCATGATAATTAGATTTGCTCAAAATTGATCACAATAATTTAAGAAGTTGACAATTCACATGCTCTTCAAGCTACCCAACCTCCCAATCCAATAATTTCAAAATTATAGACTATGGGTAAATGAATACAAAGTAACCTCAAAGGATTAAATTATAATATGTAATTCTAATATATACCATGATATCCATTAAGAATCAATCAAACACGCACGGTATGACAAGTGGTGTTTGTACGCTTGTGCATGCAAGACATGATACTCATTACTGTAGGATGACTAAGGAGGTTCATTATTATCTTTGTCACCAAGAGGTATACACCACGGAGCGTATAGGGTGAAAAAAATTAATTTAATATTATGCTAAAATATAGCCATAAAATAAAATTATTAAAATTTCAAGGCATATATAAAATTTGAGACATCATTGAACTTAAAAGTATAGGAAAGACAACCTATGTAAAGTTCATTCAAACTCGGCCAAATATAAGTTCAATAGTTTTAAATTATATTCGTGGAATAATCTACCAACTTCAAAATAAAATCTCACTACCATCATCATCCAAATTGACAATAGTTTGAAATTTAAAAATTGGATGGGATCGAAATGTCTTCACCTTAAAAATCATTATATTTGATGGTCAACAATCACAAGACCTACTACTATCTATCACATACACATATGACAATCAACATAAATTAATCCACCAATTAGAAAGTTCCAATTAAATATGTTGAATTGTCTCTCTTCAAATTTTTCAAATCATGCCAACACAATCCCAAATTAAGTAGAAAATTTATATGTACATTCCATATTTACTTAATTTTCTTCTCAATTTGCAATGAAAAAGTTTCCTAATTTCATATCATTTTTTAGCAATCTAAAAAACAGAGAGTCAAAATATAATCTCTCAAAATTTCTATCCATTAACAACATTGAAGCTACCATGATTAAAATTAAAATCAAATAATTCATCAAAAGATAAAATTAAATTCTTGATAAGGAAGAAATGAATACCTAGTAATCTCAATCAACTCGATGGCGCAATCTCCTAAGAATCTATCGGGGCTGCTGAGCTGAAAAATCCTCTTTCGTCGTTTCGTTCCAGTTCTGATCGAAACTTATAAACTTTATCACTGGAATCTTCATTCATATCGGGGCTTTTTCGATCAGTCCACCGATAGATTCGATCATCATACAGTAAAATCCTTACAAGCCTGATTATGGCGACACCATTGTTCGCCTTCACGAAGTACCATTCCTAAATTCGATTTCAAGCCAATCTCCTCCCAGATCTCTTGTTCTTAAATCATACATTTTCTCATTCATCTCTCTGTCCTTTTCTTCATTACTCTTGTCTATGAATCAGGTCAGTATCTCACCCACTCCAATTTAAACTTCCATCTAAATAATTCATTCAATACCTTTTTTTTTTCAATCGTCAATAAGGCTGAAATTTGGACATATTCGAGAATTTTTTAGATTTGATCGACATTTGATAACGGTTTAAAGCGACTTTTGCTTTCGTTTTTGCTTTCAAATTGTAGGAATCAAATGTCGAATGTTGTTGTGCCGTGAAAAATCCACTGCCTTGAAAGTAAAATCGGCGCGACCTCGGTGCTAAATCGTCAAAGCCGGTTGCTCCCCAAGGTTAACACAACTCCCGATCGCTGACATGCACTCGTCGGAGAACGGGTTGGAATCAATGAAAATTGCTCAAAAATCAGTCAAGAACCAAGATTAAAACATAAAATTCTTATCTCTCTTTTTCCTCCAAATTGAGAATTCTCTTTTAAGAAAAAATAAAAATCATTTTTAAAACAAAAAAAAAAACCGTTTTCAAATTAATTTTAAAACGGTTTTAGAATTAATTGAGACAAACAATTAATTCTTGAATTAATTAAAACGGTTTTTCAGTTATACTTTCTTTTGTTATGTTAGTCATTCCCAACACTACACACTCAGTAAAATTAAATAAAATTTTAAAAAATTACGTAACTAGATTTTTTTTTTAAATCACATTTATTCTCCAATCTCTAATTCATGTTAAATAAAAGGATAAAATTTTAAAAATCATAATTTATCTTTAACCAATGTTATCTAAAATCTATCTCGAATTCATATTTTAAAAAATTTTTAAAAAAATCTAATGTTATCTAAAAACCTATCTTTAAAAGTAAATGATAAATAAATGCTAATAGATTAAAATTTAAAAAAATCTAAAATTAAAAAAAAAAACATTTTATCTAAAATTTACTTTAAAAGAAAAAAAAGTTTTTAAAAATCTCATGTTATCTAAAAAAATATTTAACAAGTTTAAAAAAAAAAACTCATTTTATCTAATATTCTTAAATAATCTCGATCCTATTCAAGTTAGATGCATAACACTTTTTTTAAAAAAAAAAAAAAAAAGAATGATCCACGTTAAATACCAAAGATTTTCTTTTTTTTAAAAAAAAAAAACAAAACTTAATCATATCTAATAATTTTGAGGTTTGGTTTAAGATTAAATAATTTTAAATCTAAATTTTCTGTATAAATGAACTAAATTGTGCTCACAAGTTTCTAAGTATGTATCTCCTTTTCTTTTCTTTCTTATTTTTATATTTTGTTATCATTTTTGTCCTTTTTGTAGCTTATGCCATTTTTATTCTGTTTGAAATATCTACGTTAGTCTGATCCCATAGAACTTTTTTTTTCTTCAATATTTCATTAAGGACTTTGTTTTCTTCTTTTTCTTCCTCTATAGTTAGACCTTTCCTTCAACTATTTTATATATATGTATATATTTATGGTGCACCAGTCTACCATCTATATTTATTTTTTACATTTCTTGCCACCCTCTTAAACTAATTTTTCTCTTATCATTCACTAAACTTCTTATCTTATATATATTTTTTTTCCTTTTAACAAGTGTAGCCATCATTAGGTAAGGGAAGGAGATTTCGATTGAATAGTCTCTTTCTTTTTTAATAAAAAAAAATAGTGAACTCGAATAGTTGTTATACATATGGTAGAAATATGTTTTATTTTAAAGATTTCTTGTTATAAATATAAATATTATTAGTTTGTTTGTTTTTTTTTTAAGGAAGTTTATTTGTTTTCTTAATATCAAGTATCTAAACTGATAAAAATAATTAATTTTTTTTATGGGGAAGACATCATTGAATAGTTTTCTTGAATTTTTCTCTCATTAAATACTCAAGTTTACTTTATTACAAATTATATCTATAAAACTTTTATCTTTTAACTCTTACATGTATATTTCATTTTTAACATTCTGAAACACGTGCAACATATGTAGTTCTAACTAGTATATGTGTGTGTATATATGTGAAAAAGAAAACTACGAGATTTACGAGATTTAAGGCATAAATCCCAACACTGAGACAACCAGTCGGCTAGCTTTTCCCTATTTCCTACAATTTTTAGCGGTTTGATTTTGATTTTGCCTCTAAACTGAGCGAAACTTATCCGTGTACACCCTTACGACTAGAGTTATGTCTTGGAGGGATGTGGACCCAAAGGCCCTTTGTTCGAGGCAAGATGATTTTGTGTAAGGAAATGGGGTGGGAAAAGTTATGGGTTTGAGACCCAAGGATCCTACCCCAGAGGAGGAGGAAGAAGCTTCATCTGATCCGTACGTCGATAGTAAGTTATACAAATGATAATTCATATTATGAGAGTTTTGTTATAGGGGTTTTGTTTACTGAAGAGACTATTAGTTCGAAGGAGTAGAGTCAGTATGGAGAAAGGAAAGTTTGTAATTTTATGTCAAAGGAAGTCAAGCAAAGTACATTGGATACAAATGGCGATTGACGGTTTGTAATCCACCATCAAAGGTAAACCACCATTGTATCCTAAGATGACACTAGATACAAGAGTAGTTTGTAATCCGCCATCAAATGTATATGACGGCGTGCCAAACTGACATCTAAAGCCAAAATTGTTGTAGTGATGCTTTTTAAGTGAAAACAAGAAGAAGAAAACAACCTTTGAAGATTCTTTTTCAATCATTTCAAAGTTCACGCTGTGATCACGATCTTAACAACTCTTCTTCGGATCTCAACGAACTTGGTTCGAACACCACCATCAAGGTCTTTCCCGCTATTCTCCAACAAGGATTGAGTTTGTGAGATCCCTTTCAGAAGTCTAAGGGAAGAAGAAAAGTGCTAAAGAAAACATTTTTCTCTAACTTGTGTGTCTTGAGAGATTAAAGAGTGTTTTTCTTTTTTGGGAGTTGAGAGAGATCTAGCATTACAGAACTATATTTTCTATTTTAACAATATCACGTTCTAGTATTAATCAGAGAGAGTAGGGTCCTTTAACTAAATTACTCCCCCTAACCATGGAGAGTTAAAATTTAACTAAAGTTAAATTTAATTTAATTAAAGAAATATTAATTAATATTATTTAAGTAAATATCATATATTTAAATTAAGAGAAATTGCTATTAACAGAAAAAATTTTGTTACAGGCTTTCGATTTGACAACAGTTAGATCAAATGGAATGATAGCTTTAACAACTGCAACATCTGGTGTGGCGGCATCAATTTTACCAAGAGGTCGAACAACACATTCTAGATTCAAAATTTTGTTACAGGCTTCCGATTTGACAATGTGTAATATATCAAAACAGAGTGTCACGGTAGTGCTAATTCGAAAAGTAAGACTAATAATATGGATGAGGCACCTATGGCAACAAGATATACAATTGAAGCTGTTGACCGATCATTAAGAGATATAATGGATTGTACTTAACCATTTGGAGGAAAAGTATTCGTATTTGGTGGAGATTTTCGTCAAAGTGCTTCCAGTACTTCCAAAAGGAACAAGACAACAAATTGTTGCTATTAGCTTGATAAGATCATATCTTTGGGATAAAATGCATAAATTGTAACTGAAACAAAATATGAGGGTACATAATAACAAAGTATTTGCAGACTTTATCTTGAGAATTGGAAATGGAGAAGAACCAGCTTATGATGATGATATCATTATCTTGCTTCTAGAAATTGGAATACAACATTTTAGAAGTAATATGGAAATGGAATTCATTATATATTCAGATCTACACCTTCATGCTACATTAATGGAGTACATGACAAATTTAGCTACAACAAATGATCACGTTGATTATTTGAATGAACTTTTGATAGATATCTTTCTAGGATAAGTTAAAACCTTCAATAGTTTTTGATGAGGCAATGGACGATACAAATGCTTACTACCAAGAAGACTTTCTAAATTCTTTATTACCAAATAGAATACTACCGCATAAGCTTATACTAAAGGCTAATTGTCCTATTATGTTATTGAGAAATTTAGATTCGTCTAATGGATTGTGCAATGGAACAAGAATGATATGTCGATCATGGAAGGAACATCATACACGCCGAAGTAGCAATGGGTGAACATGTAGGAAAATGAGTTTTCATATTGCGAATTCCATTCAGTTCACCTAATGACGAAGGGTATCCATTCAAGTTAAAAAAGAAACAATTTCCTATTCGATTATGTTTTGCAATGATGATAAACAAAGCATAGGGACAAACTGTTCCAAATGTTGGAATATATTTACCTCAACATGTATTTTCACATAGAAAACTTTATGTTGCATTATCAAGGGGAGTTTCAATGTCAATAACAAAAGTCTTTATCAAATCACTAGAGAATTCAAATTTGTCTTCCATACATATAAAAAATATTGTTTACAAGGAGATTCTGCTTTAATCAAGGTTCAATTTATTACATAGTTATTTTATTTTATCTTCTTAAATTTTAAAGTATATAATTCTTATGAAATCTATTCTTTTTTTTTTTTCTTTTTATACAGAAATCACTATCTTCCAAGAACCACAAAAGGATTACCTCATGGGATAATAAACTATGTTTTTTAAAAGATAATAAATATTATGTTATTATGACATTTTTGTATCATTTGATTTCACAAACTTTATTCATAATTGTATTATAATTTGATCCATCATTCCATTTTTATATTTCTTTGTTTCTTTACTAACTCTTAAATTTTATGCTAATTATTTCAATTTTATAATTAATTATAAGTTTATTAATTCACAAAAAATTATTCCCCTTTTATTTTGAAAATATTATGCCTGAAATATTTTCAACCATAACAGAGTGAATGTAGTTGAAAATATTTGAGACATAATTGTTAATTTACAAAGAGTAACAATAAATAAAGTTAACTTTAAACGACACATATAGATTTGTGCACGATTGTTTAAAATTACTTCATTACATGTCCAACTTTTATTAATTATACTAAAAAATTATTTGATCAAAATTAAAATTTCATTTTAAATATTTCTAAGCCACATGCATCACACGTGTTTTTCATCTAGTATATATAAGAGAAAAAGGAAGGGGTAAAAGAGTAAAAAGGGGATGCTCTCAGCATGGAAATTTAGAAAACCCATGTTTTATGAAGGCATCTAAAACTCTCGAGATGTCTTTAGATGCCTTTCATAAGGGCATCCTAGGATGCTCAAGAATCTCCAAATGCCAGATCATCTAACATTACCGTAAATACAAATGCGATAATCCAAATGCCCATTCCATGAGAATCTTAGATGCCCATGAAATAAATGACCCCTTAATTGTAAACGAAGTAAAATAATACAGTTCTTATATGCCATATTTATATTCTATTGATTTGATATTCTAGTAACAAACATAATAGCAAACAAGCATGCAAACAATCAATGTAGACACCTATTACTAATAGACCTAATTAGTGATAGGTTTATCAGATAGATCCATCACTGATCTACCTCTCTCATTGATAGGTCTAACATAAATAAACCTTAGTTAGTGTTATATACTAATAGAGGTTAAAATTGTGTAACAATTGCAAATAGTTTTAGATTTGTTATTAGTTTGTCTTAGATTGTAACATATGCAATAACTGATAGATATACGAACATGCAGTGGAAGTTAATTGGAACGAATTACATTATAACATGCTTAATTTTGAGGACAAACATGAATTATAAAAGGGGAAAAAAATTGAAGGATAAGAAAATAACCTTTGTAGTTCAAATTCTCCTTGATTCTTCAACGAATTCAATCACGATCAGCTTTAGGACCACCACAAGAGTTTTCTCTACTATTCTCTGGCCTTAAATTGGATGGTGGGATCCAAACTTGTGATGAAATTAAAGAGAAATTGGTAAAGGTGAGTGAAGGAATTCTAGGAAGTTTTTTGCTTAATTAACCCTTAATTAACCAAAAAATTCAACCACTTTCTAGCCACAATTACTCTTGTTTTATAGAGCATCAACATACAAAAGGAGTTGACAACAAATTTCAAACAAGAGAGTGGGATTTGTGGCTTCACAAGGTGAACACACCAAGTTGGTAGGAGAGTTAGTGGGAAAATCCAGTAAATTTCAATTTTAATTTTAAAATCAATTTCAATTTTGATTTTTCAAAAATAAAATTGAATTTAAAAAACTAATTTTAAAATTAATTTTAAATAAATAAATAATATTAATTTAATATCAAATATCAAAATAATATTATTTTCACACAATTTCCGATTTTCTCAAAAAACCGATTTTTCGAATATGAATCTCTATTCATATTTTTAATATTTAAATCACATTTAAATATTTTCATCTCTCCTTAATCAAAACGTTTTCACCCTAATTCGATTTTGAACGATTCAAAATCTTTCATCACACTTATGTAAGGTTTAATCCATTATGAGCTAGTAGGGGGACCTCATGGACCTACAAATCATGAGCTCCAACGATCTGAGATTAACCTATCAAACTCTTTAACCTAGTTAACCAACATTAGTTAACTAAGGAGACACTCCACTAAAACCCGTAGTTGCACTTTTCTCATTGTAGATATATTTCTGTCCACTTAATATAATCATGATTGGTAAGTTGACCCTTTCACAGATTGTTTGTAATCTCAGCTAGGTCAATTACCATTTTACCCCTAGATTATATCTAATTCCTCAAGTACCATTGATCCTCTAATGAACAATTGATTTGTGACTTAACTAACAAACCGAGTCCCTCTTGAGCCAATGAGGGGGTGGATCCTCTTGTTCAAGACCTGGAATCAACACTTAAGGGAACAACCTCTCTACTATTCCTAAAGTCGGGTAGGAGTGAATTTCGTCAGGATTATGTCCTCAACTATCTACTCGGTCTTACCCCTGAAATGGGAGACTTATTGAGTCAGCGAACTTGGATCACTCTCACCCATGGAGATAATCCCGAATAAACAAAAGTTCATAGTTAGCTCAGGATTGAGTTCGAATTACCTAGGTCATCTAGTTGAAATAGTCAATATTAACAGTAAACAACGTTACAAAGTAATAGTGACTATTTCGTGGTCCGATCTTATGCAAATCATTGCATAGAATGTCCCCACTTACATGTCTCCACATGAATGATTCAAGATCACATCATTTGTATCAAATACAAAATGGGTCGCATTCAATAGTGTCCTCAGGATAAGATACCCAGTATAGTCCCTATACTATAGACCGTTTTGGCTATTTATTCGAACTTGATCCACTTTTATGTCTCCACATATAGTTCAAGTATTTATACTATAACCATGAGTTCTTAGTTTATTGGATTTAAGGTTATATTAACAACTTTATTGATAATGCCCAGTGTTTATAAACTACGAGTTTTAGGACATAAAATCCAACAATAACCCCTTTTATTGAAGGTATGTTTGGCCTAAGAAGTAGGAGTTGGGGAGAGTGACGTTGTTAACTGTATTCATTCTTTGGCACAAAAAGTTCTTAAAGTCTCACAACTACAAAACATCAATTCACAACTTATTAACTCTTTATACGACTGATTTTACAATTAAACAACTTTTTATACTAAATAACTCAACGTTTGTCCGAAATGCTCCGTGAACATTTATAGACTAAAATGGAACGAAATCAAAATTAAAGATAACTAATGTTTTAACCTAAAATTTATTATTATTACTATCTTCCCGACAAAACTACCCACGCAAGTGTGGTCCGCTCTTCCCCATTATCATTTCTCAAACCGACTTTACCTGGACTTTATGGAAAGAAGAAAGGAGAAAAAAAGAGTTCTTGAAAGCAAACCTTTTTATTTATCACTTCTTCCTCATTCTTATTTCTCACAGTTGAACCCTTCACCAGTACTCGCCCTTCAGTTCCCTCTGAACCTCCCTTGCTCTCTGCTCTCTTTTCACTTCCCCTTCGCCCTCAATTTCTCTTTATCATCTCACACAGGCAATATAATCGTCATCCACCGCCGGCAAGGTGATTTTCTCTTCACTTTCTAGCTTCAAGATGTTTACATAGGTTAAATTTGCATTTATGATAATTCACAAGGTCTTGCTTGTATTCATACTCATACACGCCATGAACCGACGCGCATTTTTCGTATTTGCAGACTCATACAATCGCAATTATACTTTATCTGCACAGTCAAATAAGTCATTTGGGTAGATGTATATACTGAATTTGTATAGACCCTCTTTCGGGCATCTCTGGCAATGCTGTGGACATAAGGATTTGCGGGGCTGTTCTCGAGGGTTAACACACATTCCAATCTCTACTGCTCGCGGTTTAGGTTCCAGGTATTTGCATGGTTTCCTAGAGTCCTCATGTTTGTTGCAAAAGAATTTCTACTTGGTTTATGCAATTTGGAATAAGAAAAACAAAGAATTTAAGATCATGAATGGGAAATTCAACCATCATAGTGGTAAAAAAGGACCATGGGTTTAGTAAAAGGACTTGGAGGGAATGAGTTCAATCTAGGGTGACCACCTACCTAGGATTTAATATCCTACGAGTTTCTTGGCACCTAAATGTTGTAGGGTCAGACAGGTCGTTCGTGAGGAGAGTCGAGACACGTATAAGCTGGCGTGGACACTCCCGAATAAAGAAAAAAAGCAATTGAATACATGGTGAATATGTTTATGGAACGAGCATGTTTGTTTCATAACAAATATAATAAGAAACTAAGGACAACTTGATAAGAAGCAAGGACAACTTTTGGGGACAAAGAAAATGTTAGGAAGTAAAGGAAAACTTGGCCTCTGTTTGTGTTGATTGTTGTTTAGTTTGGATGATATTAACATGTGCACTATTGTGTTTTTTGGATGATTATTAGTTAATAATTATATTAATTCATATATCTTAGGATGTAAAATCGTTGACATGTGTTAGACAAGGCCTCAATTTCAATTATAGTTGGTGTTGTATCAGACATTAGAAGAGTTTGTTAAAATCATGATCCACTTTTTAGTACTTTCTTGTTCATGGTGATATAATAACACATTAAAAGAGTGAGATCTTTTAATTTGGCCCAACTTCTAATTGCTTTTGTATCTTAAATAGGCCCAACTTCTATGTCTCATACATTAATAAGAGTTTGTCAAATTTGTGATCCACTTTTAGTACTATCTTGTTCGTAATGATATAATAGAACACTTGATGTCAAGCAAATTTGACTCCTGTAAAATTTTCATGTAATGGTTCTTTTATTTTAGTGTAGAGCTCATCTGTTTGTGCTGTAAAGATTTATGGTGACAGGTGACTTGTTAGCTTTTCCCTTTGTTAATGACTCAACAACTTCAGGAAAATTATTGCAATGTCTACATCTGTATCCAAAGATTCTGGGATATCAGTTGCATCAGTAGCAATCCAGCCTCCATCTCACCCTACCTATGATCTGCGTGGCACCATCAAGTTAGCCCTTGCAGAAGATTCTGCTGATTTTGGTATAATAGATTATTTTATATTAACTTTTTAGAAGATTCCATGGTGATGTTTGGGATTACCTCACATTTATTGTAATGCGAATTGCACCCGAAGATTAAAAAAAGATGAACTAGTTGCTGAAATTTTATTTGCCAAGTAATCCTTAGCATAGTTTTTGTTTCCTAGGTATGGCTTTGACATTAAGTCTTATTTTGGTTGGATAAGAAGTTTTATAGAAGCAATCAAATCATCAATGTAGTTAGATTTTCAAGTTAAGATCTAATCGCTGCCATGACTGATGTCCAGCAAGACAATAGAATTTTTAGCGATTTCCATTCAAGGATCTCCTAGCCAATTCTTGTAGATCCAACTCTTGACATTCTACCATCTTCTTTATCATTTTTCTATTGTTTTCCTTTGTGAGCAGCATTCTCAAATCTGATTTTAGATCAATTTCTAATTCCCCACAACCATTTTAATGGGCCAACTTCCAATGACATAGACTTAGCAGCCTGCATCAGATTGATTACATCTCCTGCATGTCATGTCATGCCTGGGATGCTTTCTTAAGATTAAATTCCTGAGGCATCATGTTTGTATCAGTTTTATAGGAACCATAGAATTGAAATAAAAACCGAAGAGTTGAAATAGAAATTCTATTGATAACTTGCAGGATATGGATATACGGAAAAAATAACACCCCCCAAATTTGAGGAACTTTGATGCCTCCTTAAGCAATGACTAACATATCAATCCTTAGTATCCTCTTAACATTTCTAACATTTATCCTGATAGCATTCTTAACACAACTGTAGGTGATGTAACATCTTTGGCAACCATTCCCTCTGACATGCTTGTGGATGCTTTCTTTTTGGCCAAAGAGGACGGCATTGTTGCTGGTATTGCTCTTGCAGACATGGTGTTCCAGGAGGTTGATCCTTCAATTAGGGTAATGTTGATGTTCTCTCTCATCCCTCCCTCCCCCTCTTCTTTTTGGTTCTTGTTGAGTTATTTATGAGATGGATGTGTTCCCATTCATCCTAATCCACATTTTGTCTTCAGGTGGAATGGTCTCAAAAGGATGGAGACTATATTCATAAAGGACTACAATTTGGAAAAGTTTCTGGTAAGAATAGAAAATCTCTAGGAAGCCTAACAAAACTCCGTGTTGAGTATATTGTTGGTATGGGATACTCCAAACACGTGATTTGAAGCACTTGATTTTTAATTTTTTTAGTACCTCTATATATATATGGACATGGTCATGGGAAAGGGTTGGGTGGCTGTTTGATTTGGTTAGCTTTGCAAGGGTCTTCTTCTTTGACAATTTATCTATGAATTTCCCCAACACTTCATTCTTATCCAAGTTTTTCAGTGGGGAAGGTTGAATGTAGGAGATCTAGCTAGTAGGATCTTCTTCCTATATAGCAAAATGGCTATGGTGCTCTCCTTTAGAGCCTAATATTTTGTGGCATTGTGAAATGTGATCTAGTATGTATGTTAGTGTGCAGGGTGGGTTTTGACCTTTGTTAGTCTTTGACTAAAGGCACATTCAAGGACCTTGGTAAAGAAGTTTAAGTGTATCAATAACTTCGTTGATTTTTCCATTGGAAAAGTCTCACATTTGTTTTCAGAAGGACCTTTAGATTGGCACCAAATCCCTAGTTTGTTGTCCACACTCTTAATTTACTCCCTCAATGATGCATTATGAACTTGATTTTGCTATTTGAAGGACGATTCTCCTTCCCCTTTCCACCATTTCCATTTTAGAAGACTCTTTTCGAACTCAATCTTGAAGTTATTTGATTTTTCCTCATTGTTACATAGAGTTTGTCACTTTCTATACTTTACTAAACTCTTGAGAAGACCCACATCCTCTTGTAAATCTCTCTTTGCCCAGTTGATTTCTCACCTACCTTTTCATGCACCATTCTCTTTGTCTAAGAAGCACGGACACTTTAGTTTGGCTAGCTTGTCCGTGTCCGACACGTGTCGGACACTTGGACACTCCGACACTTGTTGGACACGTATCGGACACTTGTTAGTGCAACAAATGTGTTAGACATGCATTGAACATTTGTTGAGTAGACCAAAACGACACATATATGACAATAATACTAACTTTTGAGTGTGAAATACATCAAGCTAAGTCTTTTAAGCATATAAATGCATCAACCCATTTACTTTTAATTTATTTTGGTATGAAAATGATATATATTTTTAAAAATGTATATTTTAGTAAACGTGTCATTGCCGTGTCGTGTCCTAGATATTTAAAATCTGGTGTGTCGCCGTGTTCGTGTCGTGTCGTATTCGTGTCTCGTATCCGTATCCGTTCTTCTTAGCTCTTTGTCGACCTTTTGAAGGATGTCGTCCAAAAGATAAGATTTTTCTCTTGATTTGTCACGCGAGGAGGATTAACATCACGTGTTTTGTCCTAAGATCTTCATCTATTGCTTCGGGTCGGTATGTTTTGTGTAAGAGGGCATTGAAAATTTGGATTGTGTATTATGGGGAAGGTTTCACTTTGCTATGAAAATTGGGATATATCTCTTAAAATATTTGGTGTTAGTTTGGCTCCCAATGGAGGTTACTGGGACATTATGGAAGAGGTGCCTATTCATCGTCCTTTTTGTCCTAGTGGTTGGTTCCTTTGCTAGGCGGCTTTTTTTTTATTTGTTGGATCATTTAGTTAGAGAGAAATAGTTTAAAGGTGCAGCGAGGAGGTTTGGGGTGGCTTATTTTCGTCCTTTTACATTTATTTGCTTCTCCTTTGTTTTTTATTCTTACAATTATAATCATTTTCTATAATTGTTATGTTCTTTTCATGGTACTCTCTTTTGTATTATCTTTTCATGAGTTAATTTTGTTTAAATAAAAAAATTGACTTCATAAGACCCAAGTGTGATGAATCATGTTTAAGATTCAATAGTTTCTTCTGTCTACTTTTTTGTGATTCTCAATTGGAGGCCCGGTTGAAAAATCTTTGGAGAGAGTTGAGGGAGACTCTTTTAGCTGTTTGGTAAATTATTGTTATGATTGTAGAATTTTGAAAGGTCTTTCAGTGGGAGAGTAAGTAGAGTTTGTTTCATGACTTTGTGCCAGATTAAAGTGCCTTACCAGTTGGTGGTTGATTATTTCCCTCTTTCTTTATGGGTCTGGGTTCTCCCTCAACATTGTTAAACAACCCACAGGATGAATTCTCAAGTGTCTAAGTTGGGCTATAGAGTTGAAGGCATCAACATTAGTGAGCAAAGGATGAATTCTCAAGTTTCTAAGTTAAACAGACAAGCGGGAACAGGCTTGTGAGTGCAATCATTCCCTGATCTCATCAGCATCTCTTTGATAAAGGACTCCACCATAGCTAATTGTTGGAATGAGAATCAAGAGGATTGGGACTCAGACTCTAGAAGAGGCTTGTTTACCTAGAGCTTGATAGCTAGTTGGACCTTTTTTTCCCCTTCTTTTCAATAAGAAACAATTTCATTGATGTATGAAATTCACAAAAAGGATATATATCCATCATCCATGGTATTACAATAAGCATTCACAGCTGTTTAGAAGGAAAGTGTAAAAGTAAGAAACAAAAAAGATTAGAATGTTCACACTAAGAAATAAGCATAACAAATAACAAGGTCAAAGAATGTGTTGAAAGGATGGTCTTTGTCCGTGAAGACTCTTGGTTTCTTTCCTTCCATAGAACCCAAAAATAAGCATGTACTATATGTAGCCACAAAAGGACTTTGACATTTATGAAAGGGTGACCCAAGTGAATTGATGAGGAGAATTAGGATAATTAGTATATTTTAGTTAATATTTAGTTTAGTTGTTAATTTAGATTAATTATGTTTAATTAGAATTAATTAGTTAATTATCTTAATTGATTGTAAGGCTATAAATAGCCAATTTAGGGTTGTAATGGGGGCTTTTGGAATATCTTTTGAATAAAACTTTGTTCTCTCTAGAGAGTCTTCTCTCATCTTAGGGATGGATTTCCATTGCTTGGCCATGGATGGCCTAAATACCTATCCCATTACATCAAGAATTGATGCAAGAAGAATGAGGTTAATTGGGGTAATATTCTAGGTTAATTCCCTTTTTATCCCACTTGTAATAAAACTTTATAAATAGGAGTCTTCCCCTCTTGTATGAAACAATTATTATCACTTCAATAAAGATGCACAAGATTAATTCTTGGAAGATTATTCCTTGAGAATACTTAGGCTATATCAATTTGGTATAAGAGCAACCGCCTAGGCCAATGTTGACTGGAAAACTTTTGGCGACGCCGGTCACAAGAGGGAGCTTTGAGTTTTGTGCTTGTTGCCAAACAACCCACATATATTTAGGGGCACCCTTTAAAATTCAAGTCAAGAAAGAAGAAAATTAAAGAATCATCAAGAATGGACTATCTTTTTTTTTTTTGAAATGGAAACAAGACTTTTTCATTGAATTAATGAGATGAGTCTAATGCACAAAGTACAATGAAACAAACAAAGAAAAGAGAAAATACAACATAGAAAATGGAGCAACAAGAACAAAATGAAAGATAAATGAGACCAATCTTTAATACAACTCCCCATAAACAAAAATTTCCAATATGCCAATCTTCTAGCAAAGTGCAAGACTTGAGAGTTGAATACCATGAAACTTTGAAAGCAGAGGAAACTTGAAAAGGAGCTCAAAATCAGACTGACTTGCCCGCTGCCAACCCCAGAAACCTAGCCAGCCAAACATAAACTACCAAAACCACCGACCAATAATAAGAACACAAAAGGAGGAGAGCACCAGATTCCAAAAAATAAAAATGAAATGAAGACTTGCACCACATATCCAAAATACTAAAGAAAATCCACAGCTGAAACTGAGCAAAATAAAATCTCCAAGCATAACACTATATGAGCATCCACAAGCCAAACAAAACAACCTCACAAGTATCGAAAGGCCTAATCCACACAAATAGTTCAATTCTTGGACAAAAACCACCAAACTATGCTTTAATTGAAGGAGATTGAGGAGGAATTGCTCCATCTGAAAACCACATTTTCTAATCAAAACGGAGAACTTGGTAGGAATTATGGGAGACAATTTTGCTTGAACATTTTTCACCCTTCTCAAACAAAGTATCAAAACCATCTGCAAAGCAAACCTCTGGAGTCTCCTCAACAAAATCATGTTGTGTTAGAGAATCCATAATATCCTCACTTCTTAAACTAGCATCTGAAACACCATGAGAATTGTAACCAGAAGGAGTGTCTTTAGGAGATGGATGGCTGTAAACTCCTTATACAAAAGTAAGATTTGATCCCGGAACTTTAATGGTTGATTGGCTGAAGTTTGAACTATGAGGCAAAAGATGTGGATTGTCTGTCGGCCGTGAATCAGCTAATAGGAGACGTGTATAGGACTCCTCCAAAACATTTGAATTGAACTCAATATGTTTCTTTGCAGATGACTGCTTCTTTTTCGATCGACTATAAGAAAGAGGACAATAAGAAAATGGAGAACTTTTAGTGTTCACATCCTCTTTACTACTCTTTAAGACTTAAGTCAACAAATTGTGGAGTAGTAACTACGATTTCCATAGGACAATTAAGGCTCCCTAAGGGAAGAAGATCCCCCTCATTCGGAACTGAATCAAAACTGGTTTCCTTGACTGACTGAATGGGAACATCCTCTCCAACAAATTCGGATATCTCAAACACTTCTTCATCACACTTAACTTCAATCAATCTTGCAATATCCAAAGAGTTAGATGGATAAATATCACCAAATCTAAGGTGAAAATTACCATTAGTCTTATCTTTAATTTTAATTTCAGCTGGGAGAAAACCACACAATTTCTTTTAACTTCAATGTGAGCTTCACAGCAATCCAAGAAATTCAAAGTTTGAGAAGAAATACTAACTAGCCCCTAAGATTTTCTCCAATGGCTTCAAAGGTAGGATGAGTCCAAAAAGGCAAAGGTAAAACTTTTATCGAAAGCCAACCACCATAACTCACAATGAACTTTGGATGAGATTGTGGTCTGTAAGACCAATTTTCAACCTTCAAATGCAAGGATCCAATTTATCGCCATTTTCCATTGAAATCCATATCAACAAAACTATCATCAAGTTTTATTAATGTCTTATCAGCCATGAAAGGATTGATTAGAACTTCAGACAGAAAATAGTCTTCCAAAGCAAGACGAATATCCTTCCAAGAATAATAGGCAAACAATCGAGAAACAACAAATTGATTGTTGAAGTTCATTGTCAACGCTTCCTTATCTTTTGTAACCCAATAAGAGGAAACAGAGTCAAATGGCTGAGAAACTACCTGAAGGTTTCTATCCACCTTCTAATCATGTGAGAGAGCTGGAGCTAAAAGCTCACCGAAATCAAGCTCACCAACACCAAACTGAGGGGAAGACACCAAACAAGATTCCGCTTTGCCCAAAAAATCTCTAATCATTTCCCAGAAAACCATCCAACATTTCTTCAAGAAGCCAGTCGAAACATGTAGATTTTTTTGGCCAAATAGCACATTCAAAAAATCTTCCATTGAACGATTTGAATTTAGCCAAATGAATAAATCTAGAGTCATCCCCATCTTTTTTGGAGAACACATGAACCGGATCTTGTAATAACTCTACCAAAGATAGTTCAAACCAACGCAAATGAGAGATTGAAAGAAAAATCTTCTGATTATTACTTGAATGCTCAATAGAAAACATGTTTCTCTCACACTTAATCCAAAAATAACGGTTCCGAATACAACAATTCATCGCCTCCAAAGAGTTTGAAGACATCTTAAATGGAGAAGAAACACTGTGGATACCAAACTGGTGACCGGAGACACAGCTGAAGAGGTTGAAAGAGTTGAGGTAAAAACAGAGGTCGAATGGAAGAGAAGTCTAAGAAGGATAGCGAGGGAAAGGAAGATGAACAGAGGTAGGGTGAGGAGCCAGGTGATTAGGATTTTCAAAGGAGGTTTCAGGGAGGGAGAGAAGCGGCTAGAGGGGGTGAAGAATGAAAATGTGGCTAGGGTTTCGGGAAGAGAGGAGAGAAGAAATTGGGAGAGAGAAAAATGGGGATATCAAACAACGACGGTCGAGGGAGGTTGGTGGATGGAGACGTCATTGGTCAGAGAAGAAACAAAGGTTGGGTGACGAGCGCAAAAAAGGACAACCTAGAAGAGGCAGTTGAGGGTGGCGACTAAACGACGGTGGTCGGAGCCAGTGGAGATGAGAATCTGGCAGTGAAACGACTAAGGCTCAAGCGGAAGGCGGGAGGCGGAAGGCGATGGAAGAATGGGGGAAGGAAAAGTCGGGGGTTGGGGAGAGACAACGGAGACGAAGGGACGGGGCTTTTTGTGATACTAGTCTTATCAAGAATGGACTTTTACAACCTAAAAAGAACGTCCAAGGCTCGAAATTACTCTTTTGGTTATGAAACACGACCAATAAAGGTTGATTCCTATTCAAGAAAATCAAAGGATTAGTCCTATACCTATTAGATGGTAACATACTCAAGAACCCAACAAAATGACTACTTTGATCCTATAGCATTGGAGAATATAAAGAAAATAGCAAAAGAACTCCAATATTCATTGGGAAAAATGTCTCGAGGTATAGATCAATTATCAATTCATTTGCAAGAGTTCAAGAACGGATTGATTCCATATACTTAAGAAAAAACAAAGGAATCACGGTTGGAAGCTTTTCAAATAGAAAAATCTTGGAGATAAAATTGGAGAAAATCTTGTTGAGACCTGTGTAATTAACGGAGGTGATTGGGCCAAAAATCATGCGAACGAAGTAGAAGAAAAAGAAGAATTTGAAGATGTTGATTCGGAAGTAGTCTTGAGTGAAGAAGAAAAATTCAACGGAGAAGATGGAAAAGAGGTATCAAACCTCAAAACTGTAATTGTCAAGGCAGAAATTAAAAAATCGAGCAAGAACGACACACCGATTGCATTGGAAATCGATCACCATGTCAAAGAATTTAAAGTGAATGATGAAGAAGATGTGATTCTTGAAGAGTTCTCTTCAGAAGCTAATTCTTTTGTGATTGGTCCTATGATTATGGTTTTGAATGAGCTTGATGGAAACGTCTTTTTTGGGTTTATGGCTGATTGAGAAGTTCATCTTTTGGTGGCAATATTGGATTTTCTGTCTCGGATTTACTTCTTTAATTGGAATAATTTTGTTTAAAGCGTAGGAGTTGGTTTGGCCATATGCCTTTGAACGAGTTTATTTTATTCCTTGATTCCTTGATTGTTTCTTTTTTCTTTTTTTCTTTTTAAAACTTGAGGATGAGTTTTCTTCTTGGAGGAGAAGAATGATGTAAGAAGAATGAGTTAATTAGGTAATTGGGTAATACTCTAGATTAATTCCCTTTTTACCCCATCTTGTAATAAAACTCTATAAATAGGAGTCTTCCCCTATTGTATGAAACAATTATTATCACTTCAATAAAAGATGCACAAGATTGATTCTTGGAAGATTATTTCTAGAGAATACTTAGACTACATCAAGAATGGAGCTAATAAGGAGCTAGGTAAGTAGTAACACCTCTTGGGAGCACCAAAGACCAATTATAGTTTACTCCAAAAGTCTTGGGCAAATGAGCAATGGAGGTAGAGGTGATTTTGAGTTTCATCATTTGTCCTACACATAATAAAACACCATCCCCATCCGAGAGATAATGCTATATTCAGCATTCGTTGTTGGAGGGTATCTTTGGTGTTTATGACCTTGTGAGCTAACTCCCCAAGGAAAAACTTGATCTTCTTGGGATATTTGTCTTTCCGTATACTAGGAGCCAACAAAGATTCCAAAAAAGTGGTTCTATCACCCATATCTGCTAAGAGAGATTTAGTGGATTGAACAAAATAGATCTGGTGCAGCTAGGAGGGGGATAGGACAAATTGGCTTGGTCCTTTGATTCTTTCGAGCAGGTTTTTGATAGGTACCTCTATCAAGATTCTTTTATTGACTTGGTGAAAGATAGAAAAACAAAAGTAACATTCAACCACAATCTCCCTCACTGGAGAGAAGAGTTCCTCCTAACACATAAAAACCAGATCCAAACCAACAGCACACACAAACATATATATATGACTAAAAACTGTATAAAAATAACTTCCAATAACTTAAAGTCTAATTCTTTAACTACTGGTAGATGCTTCCCCTTCCTTAACCACTTCTTTCTCTTTCTCCTTCCCTTTCTTATTCTTCCTGACATATGTGATTAACGTTGGTGGTCTAACAGTTTTCCTCCATGTCAGACTTCCCAAAACCTATAGAAACTATGCCCTAGTTGAAATCTCCCCATGTTAACTTGATATGAAAATTTAATGTTCCTAAGAAAGTGCAAGTCTTCCTTTGATCTCAATATCGTAGGAGACTAAACACCCACAGGAAGATCTTGAAAGGAAGCGTGCTTTCTCTATCTTCATGCCACCTTTGCTATAAGAGGGTGAATCTTTAAACCACTTATTTCTTCACTGTTCTTTTGCCTTTGAGGGTTGGGCCTTTATCCACAATGAATTGGGTTTCTTATCCTGTCTGCCTAAACATGTAGACGTGTGGCTTGTTGGGGTTCTAAAAGGATGGCACTTGAAAGGAAAAGCTAAGATTCTATGGAAGTGTGTTGCTAGGGTGCTTTTGTGGGGCATTTGATTGGCAGGGAACCAAAGAGCATTCGAAGGTAAAGCATCTTCATTTGTATAGAAAATTCTTTTGGGGCATTTGTATAATTTTTATTGGTGTAAAGATCTCCCTTTCATCATAGTGTTAAAGACATTAAATTCTTTCGTAATTAGAGCTTTTCCATGATCATTCAAGATTGCAAAGCGCTTCTTGATATGTTTGCATGGCTATTAAGTGGAAAATGGTAAACTATCATATCCATATCATGAGTTTGTTTTTGTGTTCTTGGGCGAATACAAAGGAAAAGCATTCCTATCAATTAAAAATTCCTAAATTTTTTCTATGCAGGGCAAGCACAAAGCATCCTTGTAGCTGAAAGGGTGGCACTAAACTTTATGCAGAGAATGAGTGGAATTGCAACTTTAACTAAGGTTCTCTTGTTTCCCTTATGATGCAATCACGAAGTAGTTTGATAATATCAATTTCTTCCATGACATATATAAATATAAGCACACAATGGGGTGAGGCAGCCAATGGCGTCAGACGCATGACTTTGCTATGCACACAATGTGTGTTCCAGCCGCATGTTGTGCTTGCATGGGCTGGCGCGCCTGACATTATTGGGGGGCCCGCCCCACTAACGTCCCACATAGTGGTGAATTTACCATGGGCCTGGCCGCCTGGGGTTTAAGCCCACTCAACTTTTGAAAGTTCTATATTATTAATTTGAAAGTTCATTACGCTTACCAAAATTCCCTTTTGGCTTCGTGGCACATGCACCTTAGCCCCTAAAAGGGTTGTGGATTCGAGCCTTTAAAAATGTCACTTGAGTGAATACATCTATAATATACAACAAAAAGAAAAAAGAACGGTAGAGCTATTATATTTTTAAAGTGTACGTATTTAAAATATATCTTCTATATTTTTTTCCTTTCCAAATGGTAGATGTATAATCATTGGGCCCAAGCCCCCTCAACCCCTCCAAAATACTTATTTTCGTATATGTCCACTCAATTTTAACAGGAAAAAAATTATATCTGATTTAGGAAAAAAAGAAGTGACATGCATACATACATACATAATGTAGATATATATATATTGGAAGTTGATTCATTCCGTCTCCTTATATAAAATTATTTTTATCAATATTTATGTTGAGAAAGATATAATTGTTAAGATACATAATGTTAGTCTTATAGCATATATTGGAAAAAAAAATTGTTTGATAAGATAGGTAATAAAGTTACTATGCAGTGATTTTATAAAATGAAAATTCGTAGAGGACAATTACGATGTATTTAAATTAATTGTTCAATTTTATAAATGAAAATTTGGAATTGTTTACTTGTAGATTATTTGTTACAAAATTTTGAGTGAAGCTCTTTGGAATAAAAATTCTAGATTTTCCATAGATCCTTATGTGCGTGCCTTTGGCGCATGCACACGTTTTTATTGCCTTGCATGATTGTGCACCCTCCTATACCCAATGCTCCTGGCGTGGCCATCTTCCCTGTGTGTGGTTGTTAATCTCTTCGATGTGCACTCTGCGACTCAAACAAGCCTATGCAACAGATGCTTGATCCCATCTTGTCTTGTGACTCCATGCTCTCCTTGGCGACACTTTAAGCCTGTTGACGTACTCATTGATGCTGACTCCATTGTTTTTTACAAATTGGTCACGATCTAGATGCTCCTCGTAACATCTAGGTTGCATTCAGTGCTAACCTCTAATCCAAGTGTTACAAAAACATAAAAGTTTGTAAACATTTGGTAGGTGTGACCCTCATAACATCTAGGTTACATTCATGTAAGAATTTCACGGAACCATTGTTACTTTTTACAAGGAAAATTGAAACATTTCCTTGTAAACGAAAACATTAACTTGGGCAATTCTGTAATGAATGGAAGACATCACACAGACACAATCTTCGTTGTGTACTAAACATGACCTGATGCTCTCACATAGGTATGACTTTTCCATGGAATCATTTCATAATGAATTTCTTCTTCATTGTTTTAATTTTGGTTGAGGATCCGCCTTGAACAAAAATTCTACAAGGCCTTTCCGTAATGTGTGGAGGGTTCTGCTCTTTTGTTGCTTGGTGGTGTCCCACAAATTGGCTCACATCAGATCATTCTCCTGTCAAAGCATGACAATCTCACTCCTCATGTCTTCTGTGTCGCACTGGTTGATCCTGCATTTGAAACTGTGTCTCCAACATATTGCTGATATGGTGCCCAATTCTCTATGAACCCATCCAAGGAATTCTGCAAGGCTTGGATTCTACTCTCGTTGATGTTCTGCCACCTTCCAGGAAGGTTGGAGGATAGTTGTGAACATTCAGGATTGCATCAACATGCTCCTGTAGCATGCCGACCACATGGCCTTCTGGCATCCCCATTTCCCTTCCAAATCTGGCAACTCTTGCTTCCAAAGTTACTGTCCATTTCTACAAAACAGAAAAACTTGCAAAGAAAGACAACATTATCATGAAAAGAAACAACCCAATCAATAATGTAGAAGAAAACAATGGATATTGGAGTGAAGCCGTGGATATGCTTGGCCAAGCATAAAAAGAGACCGTAAGAGGTCTTGTTATCCTAAGGTGGGTGCCTTAGGGCATGTTCATGAGAGAGTGATGAGCTTTGTGACATTACTCCAATATATGAGAATTGTGTACTCTGTACTTTAGAGAATAATCTCGATATGTTATTCATTAGACTAAAGGTACACATATATATAGGCGAGATGGAAACCCTAATCTAGAGATTGTAAAATTACAATAAAGGACAACTATACAATAAATACATATTATAACACTCCCCCTCAAGCTAGAGCAAATATGTCAATCATGCCCAGCTTGTTGCATATATAGCTTATTCTTGCTCCGTTTACAGCTTTGGTAAGGATATCTCCCAACTGTTCTCCAGTCTTCATATATCCTATAGATATCACCCCTTCTTGTATTTTCTCGCGAATGAAATGACAATCCACTTCAATATGTTTAGTTCGTTCATGAAACACTGGGTTGGATGCAATGTGAAGTGTAGCTTGATTATCACACCATAATTTAGCTGGCACGGTAACGCTGAAGCCCATCTCATATAAAAGTTGGTGTATTCGCATTCGAACATGAAACTACATTCTATTTCTTACTTTTCCACGACACTAAGTTTCCTCCAACAAAGACATTATCCAGAGGTCGATCTCCTATCTTCTCGAGATTCAACCCATCACCATCTGAAAAACATTCAACCCTTGTATGACCATGATCTTTATATAAGATCCCACGTCTAGGTGTAGGTTTCAGATAACATAGAATTTTTTCTATTGTAGCCCAATGATCCATTGTAAGAGAAGACATAAGCTGACTCACGATACTCACAGCATAAGCAATGTCTGGTCGTGTCACTGTTAAATAGTTCAACTTTCCAACTAGTCTTCTATATCTCTCAGGATCTTTAAACAATTCACCTTCTTTAGCAAGTAGCAAATTTGGTATCATCAGAGTACTACATGGTTTGACTCCTAGTTTTCCAGTCTCAGACAACAAATCAAGTACATACTTCTGTTGTGATAGATAAATACCTTTCTTGCTTCTCATTACTTCAATACTCAAGAAATACTTCAATTGCCCTAAATCTTTAGTATGAAATTGACCCTAAAGAAAAGTCTTGAGAGAAGATATATCTGATACATCATTTCCAGTGATAATGATATGATCAACATATACAACTAGCAAAGTAATACCATTGTCAGATCGTCGATAAAATACAGAATGATCAGGCGTACTTTTCTTCAAACCAAAACATTCGAGTGCTCGACTAAACTTACCAAACCATGCACGAGAGCTCTGTTTCAATCCATACAAAGATTTTCGAAGTCGACACACCTTATCACTCTCCCCTTGAGCAACAAACCCATGTGGTTGCTTCATATAAACTTCCTCCTGAAGATCACCATGCAGAAAAGAATTCTTAATATTGAGTTGATGCAAAGGCCAATTGTGAGTAGCAGCCATGGAAAGAAATAATCAAATGGAAGTTAATTTGGCAATGAGAGAAAATGTATCAGAATAATCAGTCCCATAGATTTAGGCATAATCTTTGGCAACAAGACGAGCTTTCAGACGAGCCACTGTTCCATCAGGATTGATCTTTATAGCAAACACCCATTTACACCCAATAGCCTTCTTTCCTGCCGGACGCGAGACTAAATCCCAAGTACCATTGTCATCCAAAGCAGTCATCTCATCAATCATTTCACTAAGCCACCCAGGATGGGATAAGGCTTTATTAACAGAGTTAGGAATAGAGGTGGAGTCAAGAGATGTAAGAAAGGAATAAGTGGGCGGAGACAACTAGTTATACGAAACAAATGAAGAAATAGGATAAGTACAAGTGCGTTTACCTTTCCGAAGGGCAATAGGAAAATCATCACTCGTTCCTGGATCAGATGTCGAAAAAGTCATTGGTGTAGGACATGTGTTTGAAGGATGCTGGGGAGGGCGCCTGGAGTAGACTCGAGTAACAGGTGGGTAAGACGGAAGAGACACAGAAGAAGACGGACGGTAATCTCATAAATCAAAAGATCATCATCCTCCCCTTGACAATGACTTGACGGTGAGGGACTAAAAGGTATATCTTCAAAAAAACGTAACATCAGGAGAGACAAGATATCTGTTAAGAGTAGGAGAATAACAACAATAACCCATTTGAACACGTGAATAGCCTAAGAATATTCATTTCAAAGATTTTGGATCTAACTTGGTACGATGAGGACGAACATCCCCAGCAAAACAGACACAACCAAAGATCTTAGGGGTAATAGGAAATAGAACATGATAGGGGATCTCACCGTTGAGAATAGAGGAAGGCATTCTATTAATCAGGAAGCAGACAGTGGAAACAGCATCAGCCTAAAAAGGCTTTGGAACATGCATTTGAAAGGATAAGGCTCAAGCTGTTTCAAGTAGGTGTCGGTTCTTTCTTTCAGCAACTCCATTTTGAAATGGAGTGTCTGGACATGAGGATTGATGAATGATGCCATGATCACATAAGTAAGATCCAAGTACATGAGAAAAATATTCATCAGCATTATCAGTGCACAGGATTTTGATAGAGACATTAAATTGAGTTCGAATTTCAGCATGAAAAGCACAAAAATGAGACAGTAACTCAGAACGATTTTTCATTATAACCAAGTCACACGAGAATAATCGTCAACAAAAGTAACAAAATAACGAAAACCAGTTTGGGACACAACAGGACAAGAATCCCAAGTATTAGAATGAACTAACTCAAATGGAGCACTAGCTCATTTATGGACTCTAGGACTAGAACTAAGACGAGGAAATTTAGCAAACTGACACGAATCACAATTTAAAGAAGACAAAGAATGAAATTTGGGATAAAGTTTCTTTAACACGAACAAAGATGGATGGCCTAAACGACAATGAACTTCAAACGGGGTGTAACTCCAGAGCAGGCCACAACTGTCGGGATCAGTGGTAAAAAATGTAAAGGCCCTCTGACTCATGTCCTCTACCAATAATCTTCTTCGTCATACGATCCTGAAACAAGCAATAACCAAGAAAAAACGAGACACAACAGTTAAGGTCACGGGTAAGTTGGCTAATAGAGTTTAAATTAAAAGACAATTGAGGCAAATGTTGCAAATGTAACACAGAGAACAAAGAAAGGGATAGGGTGAGATGAATGGTGTCGGATCCAAGAATAGAGGAGGTTGATCTATCGGCCAAAGTGACAGATGAGGATGAGGTAGGGGACAAAGGGGTAGAAAACAAGTTAGAATTACCTGTCATATGAGCGGTGGCACCAGAGTCTGACCCATTTGGTAGATGATGTAAGGAGACATTTTGTATTACCTGTCTCAGCAATGGTGGCAATAGAAGTCGATGAGTCGATGAAGAAGATGCCTGCAGGGATTCCTGGAACACTTGAAATTTAGCAAAGTCGTCGGCAAAAGATGGTAACATACTTCTCAGGCATATCATTGGTCGAAGCTGTCTGAGCATGCTGAGATCTCTGAGTCTTATACAACAACTTTCGACAATCAAGGTTTAGATGTCCTGGCTTTCGACAATAATGACAGACGATCTCCTGAGAATCGGATTTTCGACTATCATAGTTACGCTTCTGAAAATTGTTGGTCATCCCTAAAGTAGCTTGGGAGTTATCATTCTTGCTTATAAGGGCACTGTTAGGTTGAGACACAGACGAACCAAATTGAGAATTCTCAATATGAAGAACACGACTGAAGGCGTCGTCTAATGACGAAATTTCAAAATTAGAAAGAATCTGTGTTTTAGCCATTCCAAATTCAGGTGAAAGGTCATTCAGAAATATCTAACAGCCATCTTATCCCGTTGAGCTTGTTGAACTTTGACATCTGGGTTAAAAGGTAATAAAAAAGTAAGTTCGGCATCTACCTTCTTAAATCTCATAAAATAGCTTGTAACAGATTCTTCTTCCTGTTCGACTCGAAAGAGTTGCATGCAAATGTCAAACATCCGATGGACGTGTTCTTTTCTAAAGTATAGAAATTCTAAGAACTCTAAAAGTTCATTCACAGAATTACAATGATCCACCAAGTCAACGACCTCACTCTCAATGGAGTTCTTAATTTGAAGATAAAGGCGAGCGTCATCGCGAAGCCAACCCTTTTTCTTATCATCTGTCGGTGGATCCTCAATCACATGATCATCCATATCAGTACTAAGTAAATAAAACTGAATCGCTCGACTTCAATAATAGTAATTAGATCCATTTAACTTGTGTTCTGTGATCTTTGATGTTAGGGGAATTACATTAGACACCACCATATGCTTCGGCTTAGCCATTACGAACTAACACACAATTCATAGATCTCGCAAGCGGAATAAAAGCAAGAGTAAGGTGAACCAAAGAGCAAAAAAAAAAAAAAAACCCCAAATTAGAACAAAACAGTCACAAACCCTAAGAACAAAAAGGGTATTTTCCAAATAACCTCACACCCGAGTGGATTTCGATGGAACCAAATGCACAAACTGGTCGGAAAACAGAAACCGAGACGAACCCATCTGACAGAATCGAAAACGGAGCTCCCACGCGTCGGCGCGTGACAACGAGTAGTTTTCTTCCTGTGGTGTGTGAGCCTCACGCGCGGCGTTTTCCGGCAAACCACGAAGGTAGAGGTGTCGAACAGTGGCGGCGCTCCTCCTAAGGTGGGTGTATAGACAAACAGCCACTCGAACTCAATGACCAAAAATCAAACCCTAACTTTGTGAGAACATAGCCGTCAAACGGATTTTCTAAACCCTAGAGAGCTCTGATACCATGTACTCTGTACTTTGAAGAATAATCTCAATATGTTATTCATTAGACTAAAGGTACACACATATATAAAGGCGAGATGGAAACCCTAAACTAAAAAATGTAAAATTACAATAAAGGACAACTATCCAACAAATACATATTATAACAAATTGTATGTAATGGTTGAGACAGTTTCTCGTATGATTAGCTTTACTAGTGTGTTAATGGTTGTCTTACTTTTACAATGAGGGCTGTGTAAACCTTGTGGGAGATTGTTGTGTCATTTGTGTCACATCCTACTCCGTGCAATATTTGTGACAAAAGTAAATGACAATCTTTCCCCTGTGATGTGGCTCTCAAATAGCAAAGTATATGTCCTTGAGTCCTGGATGTTATTCATGACCAATTGCATGTAGTACTTATTTTTGGACTCAGTACTTTGATTAATCTAACGTCTTCACGGTAGTATTTTAATGAAAATGCTTTAGAAAGTACAGCTATTTTAATTAATAATATAATATTTAAAATTTTGAACCATCACTTTGTTCTAATTTTTCCATCATATGATTATTAATATAGTGTACATATTTTAGCCCGTTTATATATCTGGGTCTTAGTTTTATAAATTAGTAAAGAACTGAAGATAATATTTTTAAAAAAGATTACCTGCTATAAAATATAATTGTTAGTTTGCTACACTGTAACTGAAACGATCATGAAAGCATTCTGACCAGCCCTTAGTTGTTAAGTACACTTGATTTTATGTTATTTTGTCTATTTCTCGTTTAGTTAGTATTAATAAGTACATGACATCAAGAATTTTGCAGGCAATGGCAGATGCTGCAAGCCCTGCACGCATTCTGGAAACGAGAAAAACTGCTCCAGGTTTACGTTTGGTGGATAAGTGGGCGGTGTAAATCACTTCCTTGGTTCACTTTTTACAGAAACTTTTCTAGCCTTCTACACTTATTCTTAATTCTTTCTACAGGTATTAATTGGTGGAGGTCAAAATCACAGAATGGGTTTATTTGATATGGTGTTGATAAAAGATAATCATATATCAGCAGCTGGAGGCATCTCAAATGCCATTAAATCTGTTGACTTGTATCTGCAACAAAGACATCTTAAAATGAATGTCGAGGTACTTTCCCAAATCTGAACGTTTTTTCTTATATATAAGTTTAATAATTTTTTTTTCTAGCTATTCTGAATCCTTTTTGTTTGTTTTTATGGTGTAATAAGTAATATCTTTTGTACATGATATCTTAATAGCAAAATTTTCTCCAGATTGTTAGGAGTTCCTTCTGACTTGTTGATGTCCCGGGTACTGCTCTTTTCTTGTTAGGAACACAAATACACTTCATTGAAGAATTTCAAAAGAGGAAAGAAAGATAACATAACATATCCACTCCAACCAAGGAAAGGGAGGTCATATAAACACTCCTCCTTAAAGATCCTCCTACTTCTTTTACTTCTTTCAAGCCAAATATCCCAAATTACCCAATAAAGTACTAGTCCATGAACTTTTCCCTATCTTTCAAGGGGGTGCACATATCACTCTTAGAAGAGAAACAACGGAAATGTTTATTTTCTTACAAGAGTTATAAAAAGATTAACAAAGAAAGAGGAAAGCCCACTGGAGAAGAATTATAATACCATAATTTATATAAATCTATCACCACATGAACTACATCCTATCTTTTGCAGGTCATGTTGGTTTCAGTGTAAGATGAAAGTTACCTTCTACTCTTTCTAACTCTTTTACTTGTTACACTCCTTTTGTTATTATTAAATTGGAGGGTTTCTTATATAAGGAGGTTTTTCTTTTTCTTCTTTTTTTTTTTTTTAGTGAGTTTGTATCTGTCCAGTTTGAAGAACGTGAGCAATACTTTATACCTATAAGCTGCATGTAAGAATAATTAGCGAGCTTATGAGGCCCATTTCGATAACTTGCATTTTATCCTTCACTAATTAGCATTTTTTGTAACCCTTTTTTAATAAGAAACATAAGGATGTGTGACTGGAAAAATAGGGACAACTTAAGGGCAGGGGGAAGAGAGAACCCCCTCCCAAGACGCTGCTTAAAGAAATTTTCTCATCCCTGAAGAAGCATAGGGCTCCTTGGCATGGCACCACCAAGAATTTGGTATTGGTATGGCACCACCAAGAAGCATGAAACTGTACAATGCTACAAAAATTGCTAAAATTTGTAAAGTTACCTTGAAAAGTTTTTTATTCTTCAAATCACCACCATTAATCATAATAATGCCCTTGATGTATCCCCCAAAGAATTTTGGCCTTCTTTTTGTCATTAGTCCATAGGCAACATTTTACCTAGTTGGTCCCCTTTTCTTTAGGGGTGTTTGTGTGGCTTAGTTTTTTGTATGCCCTTGTATTCTTTCAAATTTTTCTCAAATGTTCTATTAAAAAGGGGAAAAAAAAAAAAAAGAAGGGTCATAAAGTCCAAACAACTTCAGAAGCTTCCGTCAGCCTTTTATAGCAAAATCTCAGTGAAGAAACAAGTGGTTTAACTTTTCCTCAGCACCACCACTACAGCAAAAAGAAGGGGAGGGCACCAAGCCTTCACGCTTGTTCTGCATTTTCTCCCAAGTACTCTGACCCTTATGGGTGAGGGACCACAAAAAAACTTTTACACTCTTAGGGACTTTGAATTTTCAAATGGCATTGATCAAAGGTGTTTTAAGAGGGGCTTCTCGTTTCCATCAAGTTCAGGAAGGCTGACTTGGCTGTAAACTTCTCTGACTGGTCAAGGAGCCACACCACACAATCCTCAACATTTCCTTACTGAAAAACATCGATATCCTCTACCAACTCAGCCCAGTCTGACAACTCTATTTAATAATAAGACTCTGAGGAGGCCAAGGTCCCAGCTCTTTTTTCTTCATTCCAGCACTCAGCAATAGACTCATCTTTTTTGAAGGAAATGGCAAAAATATGAGGGAATCTCTGTTCAAGAGTGAAATTATCAGCCCATTTATCCCTCCAAAAACTGATCCTCTCCCCCTTGCCAACTTCAAATTTAGTGAATTTTGCAAACGTGGAACTTGGAAGGGCTTTTGGCAATCAAACCAAGGTCTGCCTGTAGCATAATCTTTAGAAGAAGTACTCCAAGCATAAGGCTCCACCTTGTAGATACTCGCAATCACCTTTTCCCACCGAGGGCTGTCTTCTTGCCCAAATCTTCAGAGCCATTATAAAAGCAGGGAATTCTTTCTGTGGTTGGAAGACCCTATGCCTAGGCCTCCTTACTGAACTGGAAGAAGAGAGGCCCACTCCCCTTTTAACAAGGTGAGAACACTGTCGGAGCTCTCTTCCATCCCAGAAGAAATCCCTCACTATTTTATCTGTCTATTTTGTAATGCTGACATGAGCATTGGAAAGAGTGATTTTTTAAAATAAGACTGCATTTATTATTTTACTTGAATGTAATAAATTCATATATAGTAAGCAAATATTTGGTTTTAATATTTTGTAAAATAAATTGCAACAAATCCTGCAGAATAAAACCAGAAATTCTTTTCCTAGACATCCGATATCTGACATTTTTATTTTCTGTTATTCTTAGTTCCCAAACATCCATCCTAATGGCTTTAAAATGAACGGCCTTTAAAGACTCGAGTATAGCGCCTCCATAGATTTCCATTTTTTTATAAGAAACAAACATCTTGGCATAGGCTTAAAAGTTAAAACATGGTGTCCACCAATCTAGTATATTAAAATCCAATGAGTTCCCTAGTAATTAAATGTTATAGGGTTAGGCCATTGTTCCTAGAGATAAGTCCAAGTCCTTGTAAACTGAACGCTACTGGATATAAAATAATGTGCGCTGTATATTCTTCTATAACTCTGATTTTGTTAAGTGAAATTATATTGTCATATATTACAACTTGCTTGCACCTAAGTTTTATTATTTCTTAAATGTTTAAGATTCTCTTCTTGATATGGTTCAACATGTTTAACTGGACTAGTGAGCATTCTCCATTGGGAAGGCCTTCAAAAGGAATTAATTTTCAATTATTTTTTGTTGTTTTGGTCCTTGTTTCGGTGTTCGACCATTGGGCTGCAGACTTTTTCTGAGTTCTTAATTGGTTGTAATGACTGTATTTGGTTTTGTTTTATTGTTGTTTCATTGTACTTTGTGCATTAATCTTTTTTCATTTTATCAATGAAAAGTTTTGTTTTCTTTTCAAAAAAAAGATATGGTTCAACATGTTTACTTTTGTTTTGATATTGAATACTTTTAGATGGAACTTAATTTTTCTTGATTATATTTTAATCAATTTTCAGGTTGAGACCAGGACTCTTGAGGAAGTTCATGAGGTATTACACTATGCAACTGAAAACAAGACATCCTTAACTAGGATGATGTTGGATAATATGGTAGTTCCACTCCCAAGTGGTGATGTTGATGTGTCCATGCTTAAGGAGGCTGTAGACATCATCAATGGGAGATTTGAGACTGAGGTAATGTTTAAGACCAGATAGTTTGCAGTACAAAATTTGGATGATTGAACAGATCACTTTTAACAAAAAGTAGATAAGTCTTAGTTAATCCGATGTTCGATTAAGATTATTTCTTTATAATATAAGTAGGAACACTGTTTAAGATGTTTTGTAGTAATATTGCTTTGTTTGGCAAAGAAAAGGACTTTCATTTGCACTAAAATTTCTTGGTCAAAATTTGGTGCACGTGACTGGCTAAGTGTCGGGAACTTGAAGTTCTATTGATGGCCAAGCCATTAATCTTTGCATATAGATGGTATATATTGCTCACATGGACGCCTAAGTAAGGATATTTTTTTTTTTTATCTTAGGCTATCTAATATATTGAATTATTAAAGGATTTTGGTTACCTAGAGGTGATAAATAGTCGTATATTAGGTTTTCCCTTTTGAAGCCTTTCAGTTCACGAGGCATTTAAGTTCGATAGATATTTGATAATGCGATATTCCAACACTTAGCCCACCTTATGCTAGGGTGTCTGGTTTATAATTTGATTGCATGAACATTATTTTTAAATGATATTAAAAAATGAAGAATTTTCAATGAAATACATTGGGTTATTCTTCTTAAACACATATTTTTGTGGACGTAACACATTTGATTTATGATTATATTTTTATCTTAAAATTTTGAGACCTGTGGTGTGGAAGTATGGATTTTTTAAAAAGCATCACATTAGAAATATGTTGTTGGATTCAACTTCTCAGTTCTCATCAATGTTTAATCAACCACACCTTGATGACAAAATGTGTTTGGGGGACAAGGTAAAATTAGAAATATTATTGAGATATTAGAGTTATTTTAGGCATTAGCTAATGGGTTTGTCAGAGAAGTGGTGATAGATTCAACATGTTGGGGTGTTCAAAGGCAGGTAGATTCGTCATTAAATTTTGTATTTTGGCATCTTCTTTACTCGTTTTTAGCTTGAATTTGCATCTTGGAGGATGCCTATCCTGTAAATGCTTTGTAGTTATTTATTTATTTATATAATAATTACTTTTATCCATTTTGAAAAAATGATATCAGATTTTGATTTGCCTATTTTCTGGTGGCAGGCTTCAGGAAATGTTACTCTGCAAACTATACAGAAAATTGGACAAACGGGGGTTACTTACATATCCAGGTATAATGCACAGATTGATATATGTTATCACTTATCAGAAATGACACTTTTTTTCTTTTAGTTTTTAATTTAAACTTGAACTTAAATTTATATATATATATATATAAATATAAAAATTCAATGCAATTACTTCTCTTAAACTTATCTAGTGTCATCAAGAAAGCTTGAAAAGATCTGTTGACAGCCTGGTACTGACTCAAAAGAATCCCAGAAAAGCATCTTGACTGCTAGGAGTTACTAGATTATCCCAGCTATATTTTCTAACACATTAATGACCTTATGTGGAAATATTTCTTGATTGCGATGAATTCCATTGATTGAAGTCGTATTTCCTTCACAATATCCTCCCATTAGTTTGTTCATAGCATTTAATGTTGGCTTGTATCTTGCATCTTATTCATAGCTTTTACCGTTGGTATAGTGGTAGATCCCTTGAACTCACCTTCACCTTCTCCCTTCGAGGTGAAGGTACCATAATTTCCACACGTTATTGAAGTTCCAAATCCATGTCTATAGTGCAAAGAGTATGCTGCTGTTTTCGATAATTTCGGCTCCAAGCAGATTAAAATGAAACTATGCATCTTTGGTTTGATGGTGACGTGAATGTGACATAGATATAGTTACCAATTGGTTCAAGATCAAATCATAGAGACAACGTTGATTTAGTTTATCCGAGCAGTTTAGTCGAGGCTTTGAGTAGTCTTTGAAACATCTCTGAGTCGAGTCTAGTGATGAGAATGTTGGTCTCTGCCAATTTTACTAATATCTGCTCCATGTAACACAGAAAGCAAAAGTAGTCTGGGAAAAACTAACCTGCTGGAATGCCATTCAAACAAAGAAATAAGGTTAAATTCCAGATTTGGTCCTATTGTTTGGAAAAAGAATTTAGTCCCTATAATTTGATAAAAGTTTTAGTGACTATTTATGAGGTTTTATCAAATTATAGAAACTAAATTCTAATTTTCTCCCAACCCTAAGGACCAAATTTATAATTAACCCAGAAACAATGTTTTTGAGTTCAAATTCACTGTCGAGGAAACATGTTAAGCATGTTAAGTAACTTTCATTTCCATTTAGAAAAAGATGAAGCATAGAAGAAAATAGTTCTAAAACAGTGGGAATTTTGTTGAACTTCACTTTGAAAACCTGCCACACAAGTAAGAAGATATCTTTTTTATTTTACTGAGTGCCTTATGCATATGATTCCATCTCATCTCATATTCTCATCAGAGGATGCCATGTTTGTGCTATTATATCTCTTTTCTTTATTGCAAGGAAAGAACAACTTTTGGGCAAAGCCTATTGAAAGTGGGGATGAAGCTATAGAAACTAGGGGGAGTGTTTTCGTTATATTTTCCAATAATCTTTTTATGACTATATATAATTTTTTTTTTTTTTTGCAGTGGTGCGCTGACACATTCTGTGAAAGCACTTGATATCTCTCTGAAGATAGACACAGAGTTGGCTCTTCAAGTTGGAAGACGTACAAAACGAGCCTGATTCTAAATCCCCACGTATTTGGTAATATTTATCCACTCAATCTGTACAACTGTCTCAGCTTTTTTTTTCTCTCTCTCTCACTATCTCTCTCGAAAAAAAATCAATTTTAATCCTGAGCTTTCAATTTCATCCAATTGTTTCTTAGACTTAGTAAGATGCCCTTAAACTTTGTACTTTAGGTAAAAAATACTCTTGAACTTTTAAAAGTTTTACAAATACCTTCAAACTTTCAAGAAGAGTTCACAAATACTCTTACTGTTAGTTTTGGATGGAAATTGTTAGTGTTTTGTTTCAAAAATACCCTTGAACTTTGAAAAGTTTCAAAAATATTCTTATACTTAAAAGAAAAGTTAAAAAATATTCTTACTATTAGTATATGAACAGAAATCGTTAATACTTCGTTGCAATAATACCTATAAACTTTTAAAAGTTGCATTAGTATCCTAACATTAAAAAAAAAAATGTTCTTACCGTTTATCTACACCTCATCACCTCCCTATTTCATTTTTCCTTTATCTCTCCTACTTCAATCTATGACTTATCACTTTTCTATTATCTCTATTTTTTCTCCCCTCTTACTCTCTTTCTTGTTAATTATTTGACCTTTTGTTTATCTCATTAAAAAAATACCCCATTCAATTGTGGTATATAGATTAAACAAAAAGAAAGATAATAATGGAAGCATCAAGGGGACCCTAAGACTTGTATGCTTTAATAATATTGTACGATAGTAGTTGAGTGTGTGTTAGTAACCAAATACTTTCAGTTTTAAGGGAAAATTTTTATTTTAAAATTTTGTGGGATTTTATGCGTTAACTTGAAGGTTTGGATAAATAGGAGAAAAATGAGAGTATCTATATGGGGCAAAAAAAAAAAGATATATATATATAATTTGTTTTGAAATTAGTTCTTTTCGAAGTCAAGAAAACTTTAATCAAATGATCACTATATTAATGGTAAAAGCATTGTTAAACTTTTTTTTTTTTGGTAAGGCTAAGAGTATTAATGCAACTTTTGAAAGTTCAAGAATATTTTTTAAATGAATATTAACGGCTTGTGTTCATACACGGACAATAAAGGTATTTTTGAAGTTTTTTTCTTTAAGTTTTAAGAGTGTTTTTTAAACAAAACACTAATGGTTTTATTCAAAACTACCGGTAGGGGTATTTTTGAATTGTTTTTGAAAATTCAAGGGTAATTTTGACATAAAGTACAAAGTTTAGGAGTATTTTATATATATTGCCTTCAATTTTTATTAATTTACCCACTAATTTTAATTTTTAATTTTTAAAAAAACAATATAAAAATCTTCATAAACACACTAATATAAAGTTTCACATAAATTTAAGTTTGATTAAAATTAATCCTTGAATAACTTTTCCAAAACTTGCAAATTTTAACCAAAAAAAAAAAAAATAGCTATGATGATGTTTTTCTCCATTCTTATCGATTTTGTATCATGCATAGTTCAATCAATACATATGAGAGTATTATTTTTAAAGCAACTTCAAAATTAGAAGGTAAAAATTGCAACACTTTTTTAAAGTTAAGATGTAATATTTGTCTAAGTTGTATAATTTGATGAAATTGAAAGTTTAGCGTAAAAATTGAAGTTTAGGGATGATAATTTTATTTTGTTTCCCATAAAAAATTTTAATTACCACTTTCAAGGAAAATTAATATTTACATTTCTGAAATCTGAACTTATCTATGCATATTGATTTGATGGCATGGCATGAGAAGTTTGAAGAATGGTCTTTTTTTCTTTCTTTTGTTTGGCAAAATCGTTCAGTATACGCACCTGACTGATGTATTTATTTAGGGTAAATTTGGCATAATTTTTTGTTCAAACACTTTTTTCTTGAGGGAGATTTTTAAAAATCGAAAAACAAGGGAAATATTTTCACAAAATAGAAAAATTTTTAGATAGTTGTGATAGACGCTAATAGAAGTCTATCAGGGTCTATCAGTAATAGAAATGATAGAAGTCTATCACTGATAGATGCTGATAGAAGTTTATCAATGTCTATTAATGTTTTTTTTGCTATTTTCTGTAAATAGTTTGAAATTTTTTCTATCTGTGAAAATTTTCCTTTTCTTTTTCTTAAACTACTTTGAACAAAAAAAAAATTATAAAAAAATTTTGTTGGTCAAGTATTGATTATAAATATTTCTTGAAATTATTTTCGTTACTTTTTTTTTTCCCAATATTCTTCTCTGCATTATTTCTTCAAATAATGTTTGTCAATCAATTTGAATACTTAAAATGCTTTTATTTACAATCAAACTTTGTAGATTTTTCTAAAATACACTTTTAGCCATCTAAAATCACTTAGGAAGTCTAAACACTCCTCAAATTAGTAATTCTTGCAAAATTGCTTATAGAAAAAATTGGATTTAGTTAAAAAAAAAAAATAATAATTTAAAGGTCATTGAAAACACCCTCACTCTTTGTTATTGAACCCCCCCAAAAAAATTGATGTTTCCATTTTCCTAACCAAGTTCGATATCTGTAGCTTCTTATTTAGTGTTAGTTATATCAAACATTTAAACGGAATTCAGATGGCTTTGTTTGGACTGTGTCTTTTTTTTTTTTTTTTTTTTTTTTTTTTTTTGTGGTATCATCTAAATTTCTGCTTGTAGCCTGAAATAATCTTTTTAAGCGTTCTATTTTGATCCTTGAAATTTCAGACTTGTTCCGTTTTAGTTCCTAAATTTATAAAAAAATGTTTACGTTGTATTAATAATAGTTTTTAGTGTTTTTAATATATAGATATATTGATGTGTGAAATAAACAAAGAGGGGCAAAGCCCAAACTAAAGGACCAAAATATTATATAACCTTCTTTTAAACTTTATATATTAGCTGAAAAGATGCTTGTCTCAGCTTGTCAAAGGGCAATTGAGAGCACAAACGCATCCCAATAGAAATTTTCTAATACTACAATAGTATGTTTTTTTTATATAGAGTATCTTTGTTCCTTGTGTTTCAGTGTTTACTATTTTTTATTCATCATCTCTCTTCTTCTTTGTTATTATTTCCTACTCAGACTAAACTAGTCTACTTCTCAAATACATACTACTATAATCCACAGATTATAATAACCAACTCAGTACCTCAAACTCCCTCTAATAATTTTCTAAGGGGTTGGGGGAGAAATAATGGGTTTGAATGTTGATGTCCATGGATTTCAGTGCTTCTTGGAAGTTACTCATGGAACTTATGAAATGTCCAAATCATATGGTTGCGTGTAGTGTATGGCCTTAAAAAAAAGTCTTAACATATTTCTCTCTTCTCTCTCTCTCTTGCAGGGATCAACCAGCCAGGTGAGATGGCTTAAACCCACTTTATTACCCGTGAATCACTCATTTCTTTGTTGCCAAACAATAAATAAAAAAGTGGGTGTTTTTAGTTTTTAGTCCTTAGTCCTTAGAGGTTGTTTTTCTTTCTAGATAACCCCTCTTTGTTGTTGTAGCAGCCACCCTGAAACTTTATATCATCTTATCTATTATTTATTTCCAGCAAAAAGCTGTTTCCTTTTTGCCACCCTCTCTCTATCAATACTTCCTCTTTGTTTTGTTTTTTTTTTTTTAATTTTTCTTTTGTGATTCTTTCCGACCATGCACTTTTTAATGCTTTCTCTCTATCTTTCCCCCACCTTGTTTTATTGTTGTCAAAATGTTTGAAGGTTGAGACACGAGCGTCTTGCTTAATTTTATACGAGTAAGATGTTGACTCCCATTTTCTAGTTTTTCTTTTAGGTTTAGGGCCGCTTGAAGAAATTGCAGTCAAGTTGCAAAAGTTTGTACCTTTTTGTTCCATTTTTAATAAATTAGTGATATTAGTAAATAGTTTATCATTATGGGAAAATGTTGATTTGAGATGTGTTAATCTATTGGTGATGGACAGACATTTGATGTGTGAATTGGCTGGTGTATTTGAAGTGGAATAGGCCACTTTTAAAATTTGTAAGGTGAGGTGGAATTACAAATTTGATCCTAAAATTTTTAAGGTTCTCTAGCGCCATGTGTTATTTCAACACCCGGTTCAATATTTTGGACATAAGTAACACATTGAAAGAAAGCAAACAAATGTACAATAAATAAAATGGATTTGGTAAGTAGTTTAAAACGAGGGCATATTATACATAGAGATGTCCATCTAACCTATAAGGGTCCGTTTTGAACCGACAAGGAATGTGAGAGGAAGCAAGAAGAATTTTATCTCCATCGGCTAAACGAGGACAATTGATGGAGATAATTCTCTACCTAATTAATTAATTAGTTAATATTATATATATATATATATTATATATATATATATATATATATATATATATATATATATATATACACTCACTGTGTCAATGTGTATATATCTAAGTTAAAAGGTTAGAATACATTATTGTAATATTTAAATCTTAATTTTTAGAATTGATGATAATGAAGCATTTTAACTATAACCTTCACACAAGTAATATTATTTGTTAATAAGAAATTTCATAATATTACTTAAATAAAAATTGTATTGGAAATAATTCATTTAATATACAAAATTTTATTTAGTTAAGAATAAAATTTAAAAAATGTTAAAAATAAATAAGCTAAAAAAAACAAATGGGAAATTTTCTCCACATGGAACTCCCGTCTCGTTCCCCTACAAAATTAAACGAAAAATTTTACAATAAATACTATCATAGACCAAAGAAGGTATAGAATTCCAACTCAAGGTTTGTGGTCATAATGAAAAAGCAATACAACCATTCAAATTCAAAGACTTATAAAATTCAAAGACTTAATTTTATAGCTGAAATACATTTTGCAAAAGAAATGTAAACATTAGAAGCAGCTTGGTTGGTTTATGAAATCATATGAAGAGAGGTTGATGAAATAGAGAAAGTTGAAAGCAGATTGTGGCATCATCTTGTTGTATGTGTGGGAAAGGTGTCGACCGACCAACCAACCAACTCCTGCCTTTATTATGCATCTCATCTTAGGGCTCCCCCCCAAAGTTATTCCCACTCAAGGCTCACCATGCCTTCACCGCCACATGGCATTCTCTAATTGCTCCATGTACGATCACTCACCTACTCTCCTAGGATTCTTGTTAATGAGAAAATAACCTATTCTACGGTAGTATGGAAAATTTTGCATACTATTTTCACTTATTATGTGTCACCTGAATACATTTTTTAAAAATAGAGTAAGACCTACAAACATCAATGTAGGGCCCAAAAATATTTATAAGATAGATTTATAGTGTGAATACACGGAGTATGGTAATATGAGTACTAGAAATTTTCCTCTTTTTAACAAAATTTTTACTACTACATTTACATATTCTTTCGATTTAGCTTTGACATGTCACTTATATGATATAAATTATTTTATTTCATAACTCGACATTATTCTTTGATGTTATATAATTAATTAGGTTTCACTGTTTTATATCATTATTAAAATTAACTTTAAAATTTCACTTCATATTATTTTTAATTAATTAATACACATTAATGTCAAAGACTTAAATGAGTATTTAGTAAAAAATCAAGGTTAAAAAGTGTAAATCTTGAAACTTAGGGACCAATTGAAACAAAACTCAAACCAATTATAACAATTTGGTGTTACAAACCTAAAAACCAAATGGAAACTAGAACAAAACCTAGAGACCTAAAATGTATTTTTCTCTATTTTATTTCATGACCAAAAAAAAGTACTTTTCTTAGATTCTCTTGTCTCTCTTTTCCATTCTTGTTCTTTAAGGTGCTTCTTAATAAAGGACAATATTTTAGTGCAACCTAAGATACAACACTTATGTTTATACATCTTACTCTCATCACACATACAAACAGTGAATTAAAATGTTTCAAAAAAGAAGAATATTATGATTGAACAATTTGATGGGATGCACAAACATAGATACATCTGCGATGCAACTTAGTATTTTTTTTAAAATAAAACTCTTTTTAGCTATGTTATGACTTGTGAGATTGTGTAAGAGTTGTATTTGTTGGGGGAAATGGTATATATGAACTGAATACACTAGCAAATTGATTACAACTCAACTAGAAACAGAACACTCAATGTCTGATATTCAACCAACAAAATGTGTAATAAGGTTTATGGATTGAAATAACTAAAACCTTAAAACCTTTAGAGACTCAAAATGTAGTCGAGACACGCTTCTGATAAGCATTATCCTGAATACAATTATTCGCCCTGCACCGGATGCAAGCAGACTATAACGATCGTCTCAGCAAGATACAACGACTAATTCCAGTAGAACTGCAACCTCGAACTACTCGGATCTGGCAGAACTCTTGGATACTTACTCTCAACTTAACACAAGATGAAAAGAAGGAAAGATAGAAAGAAAGGTGAGAATTCTTCAATTTGAAGTAGGATGCTACAAATAAAGAAACAAGTTGCTATTTATAGGCTAGCAACTTAGTAACATTCCAAAATCAAATAAATACAAAAATTGAAACATTTGTCAAATTTAACTCGTTTTAGTTGTTACTGGACAAAAATCACATATAACTCATTCAAATTGAAGAAATTACAAATTTAACATATGTTAAATTTATGCATAAAACTTCATCTTAGTTTGATGGTTTCAATCCAATTTAAATTTTCCAATAATGAAATTAATTTTCACAATTAAATCTAATTTTTTTATGTTTCAAATATTCATCAATATCTCACTTTTTTCTTTCACTATAAATATCCAACAGTATTTTGCCCTCTTCTTGGCTATGAAGTTTGGCTTGTCCCACAACTTCAAATTAGCCCTTTCAACATCTCGGCTTCAGGAATTTTAAATCGTACAACAGCTAAAAATTGTGTTTTTCCCCACAGAAAATTCTCCTTTCCTAAAACAAGTGTTGCTTTTCTCTCTACTACAATATTTTCTTTGGGAAAAAAATTCTCTGATACACTTTTCTCCCAAAGGAAGGAAGGAAGAAAAAAAATTATTTAAGAAAAAAAGAATCTCTTTTCTCTCTCCAACGTGCTCCTTTATCTAAAAAAGTCTCCCTTCCTCTCTCTCTAATAAGAATTCTCACTTAAGATATTCCATCACTTTTTTTTTTTCTCCAAATATGAAAGTTGAGCTGTGAATAAAGACATGGAAAGATATCAATTTATACCCCTAAATTTGAGAGTTATCAATTAAAACTCTAAACTAATAATTGTATCAATTTAAACTTTTAACTTTTGTAAGTGTATCAATTTATACTCTTGATTACGTTTCGTTTGGATCAATATAGTGTGAAACTTATAATTGTATTAATTAAACTACGAAATTTTCATAGGTGAGTCAATTTAGACAAGATTGTCTTTGAAAATTGTCCATGTATCAATTCTTACATATGTGTAGACTTCTTCAAATGTCAAATAAACAAAATGGACTTTTATAGTTGACGCATGGATGATTTTGAAAAGAAATCATTGAATCTAAATTGATTCTTTTAGGAAAGTTTAGGGGTTTAAATTTGATAAAATTATAAGTTTCACACGATATTTATCCAAACCAAACGTAATAGAAGGTATAAACTGAAACACTTACAAAAGTTTAGGGTTTAATTGATACAACCCAAAGCTTAGGGATATAATTTGATATTTTCCCTTCAAAAACATTAAGAGCAAGTCTAGTCTAAACTAGGCCCATATAAAAGCTTCCGCTGCCGATGCTTGAAGCTCATGCCCACGGTTTAAGCACCAAGAAATCCAAAAGCTTAAGCTGATGGGTTGAGGTAAATTTATTTATATCAATACTTTACGATGTAGCCTAAAGGATAAAAGGAGAGAAATCTTCAATAATAAAATCAAAATCTTTATTATGAATCAAAAGTTATGAACATATAAAGACAATTCCTCTATTTATAGAGAATTGTAAAGCAAACTAATCCTAATCCTAATTAATAAAAGAAACTAATCTTAATCCTAATAAACCAAGGAAACTAATCATAATCCTAATCAATCAAGAAAACTAATCCTAATCCTAATCTAACCAAGATACCCTAATTTACTCTAATCCTACCAAATCACTTTAATACTCTCCCTCACTTGTAAGCTTGGAAATTTGTAGAAGGGACAATAAGTAGAACTCAAGATTACTTAGTGAGGAAAAGATACTATAGGAGTTCGAATATACAACCTAAAAATTTGATACCATATTAAATCACTACTAAACTCAAAAGTTTAAGTTGATAGATTAAGGTAAATTTAATTGTATCAATATTTTAACATGTTTCAAGGGGGAGAGTCTTCTCACAAGCTACCGAGTGGTCCATAGTTGATACTTGATCACACAAAAGCACAAAAGCACACAAGCAAAAATTCATATTGATTAGAAGCTCTATGTTATTCCTACTTGAAACTTATCTTTTCTCCATCAATAATGAAAGCAACTTTTTCCAAATCACAGTGATAATTTAGGCCATCTGTTTAGGCTTATAGACAAAATAAAGCTAAATCTTTATAATTGGCAACAGAAAGGGCACTACTTAACAAAGAAACTTATGGCAAGTGGGGATTATGCCAAGTCATGTCATTTGGGGTTTTCTAGCCGACCAAGCCCCAGAATTTACATGAATTTGATGGTCTGCCTCTTTTTTCTTCTAAGTTATCATTATGATGAAACCATAGTACTCCTAAACTTTATTTGACAATTTTGGAAGATACCTTTCCTAGATGATATCATGATAATTAATAAAAAAGTGCTTGACTTTTTGGTTTAGAGGCTAAGTTTGTTCTAAAGTGGAGGAGAGAATATTGATTTTTCTTCTATTATTAGAGATTGATCCAAACCTCAATCCCACATGGGTCGTTTATATTTGTTAAAGGACGTTACTCCCTAGAATGGTAGTGCTTAATATTTGGGAGTAACACAAAGTGAAAAAAGTCAAAAATACCTCTTAAATGCTATGGAAGAAAAGACTTCTATAGTGTTTTTAACTCTAGTGCTTGATTGAAGAACTCCTAAAGATATTTGGAGCACTAAGTTGGTTATTATAGTTTGTGGGTTATAATAGTTTATGTTTAGGATGTCGACACTGACTAAAATAATTGGAGGCTCAAATATTGAGTGGGCTATCACTCCATCCAAGACAGGTTGGGGGTCCAAACGCCCCCTACAAAACTGTTTTAAGATTATATAACTAAACATTTGGGTGAATTGTTATTAATCTTTACTATAATTATAATGAAAGTACTTTTGCAGCAGCAGCTCAGCAAAAAAAAAAAGGAAAAGAAAAAAAAAAAAAAAAAAAAAAAAAAAAAAAAAAAAAAAAAAAAAAAAAGCCAAACATATCAATTGCTGTTTGAGATTATGGTTTTTTTCTCTTTTTAAAAAGGCATTTGAGATGACTATTAAGAGTATCACACTTTTTTTATATTAATATTAATTAACTGTTTCACTTAAAAGCATCTTAAAATGCTTTTTAAGAATTTTCAAATTCTTTTCTGATTATGTGACCAGACATCGCGAAAATTTTAAGTACTTTTCATTAGTAAATTGAAAAAAAAAAAAAAAAAATAATGCATAATTAGTCAAAATACAAGAAAAGGTATTTTTACGGGGTCAAGATCACAATCACATGAAGAAAAACAATAAGTGGGCATCCAAAAATTGCAAAATCCATTGTAAACGAATTAAATAACTCATAAATATTTTTCAAGAAAATCCCAAAGTCTAAAAAAGACAGGGTCATGGTATGAACTATGTAAGGGCCCAAAGTGGTTGCCATCCTCATTTTCCAGACAAACACTATCCACATCATATATTGACTTTAGCTCCCACACTATCTATATATATATAGATATATATATATATATATATATATATATATATGTACATGTCATATTGAAGGGAATCTAGCATAAACAAATGAAGAGGGCAAAGTATCAATAAATGGTGGGACCAGAGTAGCTCTAATTTGACAAAGAATTCACAATAGAAAAATAAAACATGCACAGTTTTGAATACAAATTCCCCATCAAAAAGCAGTGATTCAAAGAGGGAGGAAAAAAAAAAAAAAAACCATACCCTTCATGTATCATGTGGAGATGAGTCAGGATGATGACTAATCCGCCCAAGGGCGGCGCTGGCAGTACGTCCCTTTTCCCCCCGCCCGCCCAACCGACGCCATTGGCATATAAAAATGACGCAAACATTTTCACAAACACTTGGTGTGCATTTTGGACCATTGGCTTTGTCTACTCATATTCCTTCAAAAAAACAAAACCCATTAAGAATAAAATCCAAACGCTGTATTTTAATCTAATGAATGGATTTGCTGCTGAAAAACGCCAAGAAGATAACGCAATTGAACGAGGGGCAAAATCAATGGATTCCCAATTGAATAATATTTGTTTGAAAAGAAAGAAAGAAAAGAATAGAGGGGCTTATCTTTCGGCGAAGCTTGTCAGCACATACGTCTCTCTCTTGAGTCTGGAGACGTTGTCTCACCAAACTAACGCCAAAATCCACTCTCTATGCTTATGTCTGTCGCCCATTGCCCTCGCTTTCGCTTCTTCTCTTTTCGTCTCCATCTCACATCTTTTCTTGGATTTTTTTTCTTTTTTTCTTTTTTTTTTTTCTAATCATCATTTTGGGTAATACTTAATAGGTCATTTTACATCATAAACTTTATTATTATTATTATTTTCTTATTGTATTTATTCTATTACTATCAAATAATTCAAAAATCAATTCAAAAACTAAAAAAAAAAAAAAAAAATTTAAATATATTAATTCAAATGGCTCTTTTCAAATATAGAAAAATAAGTCAAACTATTTACAAATATAGAAAAATTTTACAGTCTATCACTAATAGATCGCGATAGAATTCTATCGCTTTCTATCGCTCAGGCGATAGAATTTATTTGCTTGAGCGATAGAAGAATTCTATCGCGGTCTATCACTGATAGAATGAAATTTTTCTATATTTGTAAATAGTTTGATATTTTTTTTGTTTATAGTAATTTTTCTAATTCAAATTTGTTTTGAGTAATATGATTTTACAAACAAAAATATAAAGAAAAAAATTAATATTAAGTAGAAGACCTTTATTTCAACTTACACATTTACATTTTGTTTTCAACATTATGAAACACGTTCCGACTGGGAAAATTGTTATTTTTAACCTAAAAACGTTTTCACCTTTTCAAAACTAACTTCATTTTTAAAATCACTTTTTCTAACCTCTTTTCAATTAAATCACACTTTAAGTGGAGGGCCCCACAGCATAAATATACTATTTTGCCCTCCACCTCAATAACTCCTCATCAATGTCAATTTAACTTACCGAGAAGACCACGCTTCCCTCAACCGTTCCCCTTCCAAAATCTTATCATCTTCCCGTTAAGTTAGGGCTTGTGCTTATCCCCCCTAAATCATTCTTCTCGTTAAGTTAGGGCTTTCTTATCCCCTAAAAATTCTTCTCGTTAAGTTCTCCCCAAGAATCGTCACGAACTCGCATAAATCTTCGTTCGTTCTCCCTTGAATCTTTTCAATTTTCACAAAGGTACACAAGTACCTTCCATTTTATTGTTCTGTTCCATTTTAACATGCTTCGGGGTGGGTTCTATGTGATTTCTGGTAGGAATTTGTTCACAAAAATGGGGAAAGGGGTTTCGCATTCATCTGAGTTTGATTTCCATGGAAAGCCTGTCTAAAATGTCTCTATGAGTTTTCTCGTAAGTCTCGTAAAGTTAATGAGTCTCATAAAGTACACTTTCTCGTAAAGTTAATGGGTCTCATAAAGTACACTTTCTCGTAAAGTTGAAGAATCTCGTAAAATTTAGTAGTTTTCCCGTAAAGTGTACTTGTCTCGTAAAGTTTACTTGTCTCGTAAAGTCACAAACTTTACGAGAAAAAAGACAGTGACTTTACGAGAAAAAAGACAGTAAGCCAACTTCCAGTTAATTTGCGAGTTTAATGTGTCTGTCATTCGTCTCGTAAAGTTTGGGGGTCTCGTAAATTTTGTTGACTTTACGAGACACATAAACTTTACGAGAAGGATGCCAGTATGCATATTTCTTGAAAAATTACCTAGAAGCTAGCGCACTATATTCTTTCTGGTAAAGTTGGTGACTTTACGAGACAATAAAACTTTACGGGACAACTTACAGAATATTATTTCCATGCATCTTGCAAACTAAAAATATATTTGTCTATTTAATGTTCGTCGTAATCATAAATTTGGCATGCATAGGTACTTATTATGGAGCCGAGAATTGCACCAAAAGACTGCTTCAAGGCATAGTTGACATCATGTAGCCATCTAACTAAGACCCGTGCCGTGATTTTAAGGAAGTTAACTAGGGTCCAGTTAGACATGTTTAGGCAGACCATATTTGGACTCATCCTAGATAGTAACCTCTCGCTGAATGGACAATTGATACATCACCTGCTTCTGAGGGAGGTTGTAGATGATAGGTTGGACCATATCTCTTTTAAGCTGTTTGGGAGAATAGTTTCATTCGGGAAGGAGGAGTTTGACCTGATCACTGGGTTTAGAGTACGAATTAGGACCATTCGTACTCCTACTAACCCTAGTAGGCTTAGAACCCTATACTTCAACAATTCACCCAGACTAAAACAGACTGAAGCCGAGGCCCAATTTTTGTCATTAGAGTTTAGGTCTGATGAGGATGCAGTGTGGCTACTCATCTGAGCCAGGATGCTATTCCACGGGTGTGCAGATGGGAATGCACCTTAACCCCAACTTTCTGATCACTGGACATGGATATATTCCAGCCTCGACGGGTAATACGTTTCTATACTTTTAATTACACATGTGAAGTATACCTTTTTTCTATATTTGTTCTGATGTTTTCATGTATATGGATTTGACAGACCCAACTTATAATTACGGTCCGACTGGCAGCAAACCGATCAAGAGATAGTGCACATGCAGCGCATAGTGAATGCACCTGTGGCACGTAAACTCTCACCTGTTTGAGCACGTGGCCCATTGGAGGTGGAGGTTGACGATCAGCATGCTGATGATGATGCTGACAATTAGGATGCTATTGACGATCAGGTTGCCGATGACGCTGCTGACGATCAGCATGCTGATGATGCTGTTGACGATCAGCATGCGAAGGGTTCCGTTGAGGAGCAGCATGCAGATGTGAAGGTTGATATGGAATGTGATAGTCCTCCAGGCAACCTCCAGTCGGATAGTCAAGACGGTGTTCATGCATCATCCCATATTATATCGAAACTGCGACGGGTTGAGGTAGGCCTAAGGTCCGAGATCGACTGCCTTAAGTTAGAGGTCGCCAATGTGAAGCAAGTTGAATTTCTCGTAATCTTGGTAAGTCACACATGTCTCGTAAAGTTGACTTTATAGGAAAAGTCACAGAATGCGTATTGGTAATCTTTTTTTCTCCTAACCTTTTTCCCAGTCATCTCATATATGATTTGTAAGGTAAAAATCTAAAAATTGAGTATTTAAGAATTTTTTAGTAAAAGTTTTACAACGAAGTAAGGATTTGGGATAATTTACAAACTTTTTGGAAAAAGGATATTTCTTATTCGTTTGCATAATGACAAAAACAAAAGTAGAACAAACAAGCTGTAAATACCTGATTGTTTTGGGAAAGAAACTCTTTTCCATTGAAGTTGGGACCCTCAAAAGAAATTCTCCCCAATGAAGTTGGGACCAAAGGGAGTTTTTGCTCAGACGTTGGGACCCTTCCTTTTCAGTGAAAACAAGTTGTAAAAGTCAAGTTTGGGTTTTTTTAACTTCAGTTATATATGTCTGATAGGTTCAGTTAGGTAAGTTAGGTCAAACCATATTCAATTGGTATTGATGAGGAGTTATTGAGGTGGAGGGCAAAATAGTATATTCATGCTGTGGGGCCCTCCACTTAAAGTGTGATTTGATTGAAAAGAGGTTAGAAAAAGTAAATTTTAAAAATGAGGTTAGTTTTAAAAGGTGAAAACTTTTTTAGGTTAAAAATAGCAATTTTCCTTCCGACTAGTATCTCTAAATTTTCAAAAGTTTTAATAAGGTCCTTAAATTTCAAACAAATGTTTAAAAATACACTTATTGTGAGTATGTGGACATAAACCATTAATATCTTGTTTAAAAAAATATCACTAAACTTTCAAAAGTTGCATTTAATATCCCTTAACCTTTGAACAAAAAACCAATTAACAATCCTCTTATTGTTAGTATATAGACGAAAACCGTTTATCTACATCTTACCATCTCTCCCTCTCCTCTACTTCAATCTATGGTCTAACATTTATATATATTTTTACTTTTCTCTCTCTCTCTCCTTCATTACCCTCCTACTCCCCTTCTTTCATTCCCCATCTGTAAAACTACTCCTTTGAATTTAAATATATAAGCTAGCAAGAAGAAAGAGAATAATGGAATCATTAAAAGACCTTAAGACTTCAATGTTTTAACAATATTGCATGCTAGTAGTTGAATGTGTGTTAATACATCATTTGAGTTTAATACACAAAGTGAGAAGTGTTGAAAATATAAATCATAAATTTGTGAACAACCATTATGATGGAAAAGAAAGAATGATTAGTTAAGAAAGTTCTCCATGATCAAAGATGATATTTGAAGGACCAAATATTGTTGTGGGCATCAATCGATCAAATAATATTTATCTTCACCGATCAAACAACTTCAACTAACTAGTAGTATCAATAGCAAAAACAAGGTCGAACCACAGGGAAGCGCAAAGATTAGTTCCTCAAAGCTCGTTTTTAATTAAAGCGATAAATGGGGAGTTTGGTGTGGTTTGAGATTCGAATTTGTATAAAACTAAAGACATGAAAATAAATTATAGGAATGCAACCAATCAAAACATCCTAGTTAGGGGAATGGAATTGTCCAATGCAATTTTGATCAGCGAATTATCAAATATGATTTTAGCTTCTTGCCTATACTTAGCCCGATTGATTAGAAACCTAACCAATAGTCCTAATTATCTAATTAGCCAACATAAACAGATGAACTCGCACTAAACACATTTAACTAACTGCATTACGCTTTAGGGATTACACTAGGATGGACATTTGATTTCTCATGTCTAATTAAACATTCAATATATTTTTCTCTAGGTGAATAGGCCAATACTCTTCGTTATAAACAACAAATCGCAATCCTATCTAACCTATTGCTTTTTAAAGATTAACCCATAAATTCATGTCACATATTATGTGTTTAAAGGGATTGGATCCCAATTACGAAAGCAATTGATCACTTTTATCTTTGAATTGGGATTGAAAAAATCAAAATTAATTCACAGAATATTAGATTGAGCATACAGAGAAAAAAGATTTTAGAAAGTTACCTTGAATGAAGAACAATTCTTCAAGAAAATCCAAGAAGAATCCTTTGTGTGAATTCCAACGTCACGGATAGAGAAACACTACCAATAGGCTATCGAGCTATTCTCAAGGCAAGAATCAAGAATGGTGGAATTCTTCTCTTTTGCAGGGAATTGGAAAAATCTTTGAGAGAATAGTGTAAGAGAGAGTTAAGAGTGAGAACGAAAAAAAAATATAGAGAGCTCTTGAATTTGTCTGTATTTTTGTTTATATAGAAATTTATGTAAGGGGAACTAACTTACCCTCACCCCCACTCTCCACTCCCCTCCAAAAACTATAGGGAATAATAATAATAATAATAATAATAATAATAATAATAATAATAATAATAATAATATATTTAAATTAATTTAATTTATTTAATTTAAATATATTTATTATATATAATATATAGTTAATTAACATTTAATTAATTAATTTTAAATATCACATATTTATGAATTACGCATTTAAATCATATTAAAATGCATATCTCTCTCTTAACCTATAGTTTTAATATGAATCTCATTCATATTAATTTTACTCTATAGTTTAATATGAATCCAATTCACACTAAATTAATATTCAAATCTTATTCAAATATTAACCTCTCTTATTATATAGTTTTAATTATAAATCATATTTATAATTAACTATAATGTATCAATATACATTATACTTTATATTAATCATATTAATATAAAATTTCCTTAAATAATTTGAACAATTTAAATCATTCCAAAAAATAATTGATCCTTGTGTAACCCTTAGCGAGCTTAGTTTATTGGATTGAGTTAATGCAATCTAAATGCCGAATAAAATACCTCTTATTATATTAAATAAACAATCTGTCATTTACAAAATATAAAGTACGAGAACCATGAGATTTAGGGCACTAATTCGAACAGTGTTAACCTAAAGCATCCAATCATACATTCTTAAGTAGTTTGTCAAGACATTCAAGAGAAAATGCAATTGATCAAGCAATTTAATCATAAATTACATTAAGATAAAACTCCCAAAATTACAAAGTTCTAAGTCCCCTAAACTAGAAAACTATAAAACTTACCTCCCATGGTGATGGCGAGGACAAGATCTGGCATTATTTCTCTCGATTACATGAGAGAAATGAAGAAAATACAAGTGGAAGAGAGAAAAATGGGAAGAAAATCGTCTGAAGGCCGATTAGAGTGATCCCCCACTCTAAAAACGGAAAAATGCATATATAAAAATGTGATGGTGTCGCGACTCCGCGTTGTCAAGCCCTAATTTGTTTGTTCTTCCGCAATGTCGTGTCGCGCTTAATGCGCAGCACACGCTCATCCGTACATCAAAATTTGGAGCATCGCGATGCTTGCCTGGATCGATGCCTACTGGAATTTGTGCCGCACGCCAACCTCTTGGGGACAAAATCGTCTTTTCACGTCCTTTGAAGCCTTGAGTCCTCTGTATGACTCCTAATAGCTCCAAATCAACTCCGAACGACACGTAACTCTCCAGAATGCATGTTTTGCTTGAGAATCTACAAATATAATCATACAAACGTATTAAACTTTATACGCAAACAAAATTGGAGACACTAAGATAACACATTTTAGTGCTATCAAACATCCCCAACCTAAATTGTCCGTCCTTGAGCAAGGCAAAACAAAATAATAATATGAATTATATGCTACAAATGAGTAACTCTAATTTCAAGGCTAAAGATAACAACAATATTCACAAAGCTAGAATCATTCAAATGCATGCCATCAATAAGAAATTTAAAACTAATTCCTTATCCCTTACATTCAACCCTCAACTCGTTTTTCCCCTACTCTGGCTCAAAGGCTCAAGCGTCAAGCTTCTTAGACTCAAAATAGTAAGGGAATCAAGTTTTTATTTGCTTTCTTTCTTTTTTCTTTTCCTCTCTCTTTTTTTCTTTGCCTTTTTCTTATATTACACAAAAAGAGGAAACCTTATCCAGACCACACTAACTTTGTTTTGGCTTGCCCACACCGGTTACGTGAAAAACATCCAACTATGAGCAACGTCTCTTTTAAAGGCACTAATATGCAAAAACTTCAAGTGCATAGATCAAGTTATAATATAAAACGGTCAAAACCGAGTATCGTTCCACTGAGGACTAGTGTACGATTTAATTGCTTAGCTAACCCAGAATTGAATCAACTTTGTCTAAGAAATCAAAATCGAGGTTGTATTTGAATTTTGAAAACAAGTAAAAAAAAGTAAAGACAAGTGAAAATAAAGAGACAAAAGTGTTCTTAAGATTTCTCGGTGAGAACCGAGGTCGAACGCGAGAATTTATGGCTGAAAATATGAATGAAATGTCTATCTTGCGGAAGTGTAAAAATAGAGTGAAGTATTGGTGATAACTATGTGTGAAGTAAAATAACTAGTATTGTGCAACAAAGGAGTAGGGAATCAGTGGTGTAGGTTGTGCAAACAAAGAAATTGTAGTTTTTCTTTCAAATGGAGAAAAGAGGGTTGAAGAAAAGCATTCATCAATCGATTGAGTTCTTACTTAGATTCATGGTTCGTGCCCCTAAACGTGTATGGTTCATACCTCTCGACAGATGAGTCACATAAATCATATATCTATGATGCATGCTTGTTTAGTTGAGCCTAAGATGATTCCTATGTCTAGGTTTAGTTCTTAGTTACAAAGATGAGATTCATAGTTACTTGTTTTTCCAAGTAGTTAGCTATTACTACCTAAATCAAGTTGTCAAGTGGATTTAAGCAATGAAGAGTAAAATACATCGATATAAACGAACTAGAAACTAAGCTTGAACTCTTAAGGTTGATGAATGTTACTCTCCAACCCTTCAAGTGATTTAGCTACTCATGCTTGTTTGTGAAGTAAATCAAAGATGGAAGACAAGAAATGATTCATGATGCAAGAAATAGATATATATTAATGGAAGAGATGGATTAGTTCTTTCACAATACAAACAACCAAATACACTCAAAGTTACAAAAGATGGAATGACAAGGTGAAAAGATGAAGCTGGCGGCAATAGTGTCCTGTTCGCCGACAGAGATGGTGTTTTCGATGTCTGCTTGCGTTGAGGAGGAGAACTGGTGGAAGCTTCACTCTCTTTCGAGGTTGATGCTCGGCAAGTCTCCAATAGTGATGAAGATGAAGCACTCAACTGTCGCCCAGAGGAGAAAGATGGTCAGCGTGATTTCCAAACTCTTCTTTTTTCACGAAGAACAATTTAAAAATATCTAAGCTCTAACTAATTCTAAATCTAAAATGTCTAACCCTTTGATCTGTGGAATAAGCTGGCTTTTATAGCCCAAAATTTGTACTTTTCATGATGTCAGCGGATAAGGTTCTGACGCAGGAGCCTAGGCTGCGTTTGACGGTCGTCCTTTCTGACCAGGTAGCCTGTCGCTGTTCAGCGGCTCAGGGGGCCGAAAATCCTCTGTCTCCACCTGTCAAGATTAGGCTGCCCGAGGTACCAGAATTAGCGCCATGCATCCAATATATGCGTTTTCATTCGTCTTCGACGCATGCGTTGAACCTTGACTTTCTGCAAAATATGGCATTTAAAGGAGTTAAACTACAAAATAATCTTTCTTTAGCCTTTTTACAAGCTTGTACGCATACGACGAATATATCAAAGATTTAAGCATTAGATGATGCGTCTTTCAACATTCTTTCGCAATTATTCTAAGAAAAGAAAGACAATAACTTGTATTTCTACAAGTTATCACATATCAACCACTCCCAATCTTAAAATGATACATTGTCCCCAATATATCTTTAATCTAAGCATAGTGAAATAAAAGAGGGAACAGAAAACCCCATTGTAAGCGTTTTCACGCTTGATTTTTTAGGTGTGGTAATAAGGCTTGCCGCTTCGATTGATTCTCTTCCTTTTCTAGTGTCGGGTCTTACAAAAAAAAAAACAAGAAGTTAATATAGAAAGCAGTAAAGAAAGCAATTAAAATTTTAACGTCGGTTGTTCGATGTGACATGTCCCTGTCAAGGTTCGAAGAAATTCTTGTATTTCTTCGAACCCCTTCTTACTTGAGATGATGTAGCATTCCACGCTAACCAGGAACTTCGTCTTCTGAAGGGTGCCGAACAGGTCGAATTTGGGTTTTTTGGAATATCTGGAAAAAGGGAAAAAAATAATCAAAAGACTCAAGGGACTCGATCGAGTCCAAAGAAATAAAAGACGCAACAAACTCGTGAGAATAGGAAGAAAACTCGAAGATATACGAAATACCGGAAGGTAGAACATGGCGAGATCTTTCAACATCTAACTCTATCACCTAGATCTCGTCGGGTTTAGGTTCGAGATCCTCCTCATCCCCACAAACTAGTTCAGGGCATGGCATCATATCTTCCAACTCATCTTTTGTGCCGACATAGATTACCTCACCGTCACACGCCTCGATAGTGTCGAGGCCTAGTTGTGGCAGGGGTCCATATCCTTTCCCAACTAATTCAGTAAATTGAGTGACTAGGTCATTCAAGCTCTGAAGGTTAGTTTCGGCCTCAATTTTGAAACAAAGGCGCTCATGCTGGAAGCGGTGGTTTTGCTGCTCAAGAAGAAGATTGTTATTAGCATTCTCTCTCAACATATCCTTTAATGACATACCTGAGTCGGTGGCGTAAGCTTGCATCAACACGTCATCTTTTCACGTCTTTTGAAGCCTCGAGTCCTCGGTATAACTCTTAATAGCTCCGAATCAACCATGAACGACAAGTAAATCTATGAAAAAAATTGATTATACTAACGGTAAGAACATTTTTTAACTTTCTTAAGGGTTAAGGGAACTAATGCATCTTTTAAAAGTTAAGAGATATATTTTGACATGGGGTAGTAATGAGCTCTGTCAATTTACGCGGTAAAGGTATTTTTGAACCTTTCTAAAAGTTTAAAGGCATTATCGAATCTTTAGAAAGTTCAGAAGTATTGATAAGTCTTAATTATGAGATTTATTTGGCTCTAAAAACCTAAGTTGTTGGATTGTTTTGGCATATTTTTTGCTTAATTTAGGAATGAATCTTGTAAAATGGAAAAGAATTCCTATGATCAATAGGCCATTAAATAAATTTCATCTTTGATTCTATGAATTTTTCTTTATAATTTTCGTGTGCTTATGAAGGTTAAGGATGAAAATTATAAAATTGCAACTGCAATCCTTGTTAGTTGTGCAGATTGTCAAATAAAGCATAAATCTCGAATTCCAACAGTTTTGGGACAAATTTTGAAGTAATTTCAACATCAATTCTCAGTGATTTGATGACCCTAAAAAGATCTTGAAGAAACCCTAGCATGGACGCTAGCACGAAGTTAAGAATTCAAGACATCACTCACACACCTTCACGGGGTTGCTCTCCAATTTTTTATTCAATTACTTTGTCTTTCTATCTTTTTGTAGCACTCAAGAAGTTCTACTACTTTCTCATTCGATTTAGGGTGTAAAGACCCAACTATCCTTGACAAAGGAAGTTGGATTGATTGAGGAAGGATTGTAATAGACACTTCTTGATTTTAGGTTATTTTTTATATTGTAATTTCCACTTTTTGCAATTAAATTTCAACACTGTTTTAGCTTATTGCTTTTCATCTATCTTCACAGTTTTACTTAGTACAAGTTTTCTTCTAGTTCAAGTTGTATACTTTTGTTCTCATTAGATTAATACAAGTCTTTTTGTAACAACCCAAAATTTTAAGTAATTTTAATTTAATTATCTTAAATTATTTGGGTATTATTTTAAATTTTTAAGTCTTAATTGAATTATTTTGGAAAAAATAATTCAATTTAAATTAAATAGGATAAAAGATTTGAATTTAAATTCCATCGGTGAAAATTGAATTTTAATTTGGGAGATTTAATTTATTTAGTTGAATTGGTGGAGGAAAAGAAATTTAATATGTATATACCTAATTTATTAAGGAATTAGGGTTTGGGATCGTATATATATATTATTAAGTGACTAGAGAGGGAGAAAAGATACACCGAAAAATGGAGAATGGGAAAAACGGCAGTGCAGTTCGGTTTTTCAGCGACAGCTCCTAGAAAATTTTTCGTTTTTCGGAGTTTCAACCGTCGGATCGTATTAAAATTTTATCAGCATATTCGGGACATAGAGGGCCTCATTCTGAACGGTTGGATCGTTGTTTTAAGCTCTCATGTATCCGTAATCATTGCCGAACAGAACCTGTAAAATTGGGTTTGGGGTTTCTAAAGTTTTGGTTACACTCAACAAGCCTTGGCGTCAACATATTATTATTATTATTTTGTGGATTTTAGGCAAAAACCGTTGTGGGTCATAACGTTGGTGTGGATTGGAATTGGTACACAGGGAATTTCTGAGCCACTTATTTCAAGGTAAGTGATTCCACTGTTGCAGGCTACAGTTTCACAGTATGGTTTGGCACCTAGCCTTTCATGATTTATTGGGTTGCTGTATGCTTATTGATCAGATCTTGGGCATGTATGAATTTATCTGCTTGAATTTATGGTTTGTCTACTATTGAGAATTTATCATGTAGTATGCTCTATATGACCGTACTCGATGCCAATGCTCGTTGTCCCATGCTCTATTATTTTGTATTATGTGAATCATCAGGTTCACATCCAGTTTTGACGGTGTGCCATCAGGCCACTAGACATGTGTGGACCGACGGGTTCACCTCCATGTTCATTGGTGTGGGTCATCAGGCTCACACCACAGTATTGACGGCGTGCCATCAGGCCGCTAGGCATGGTGACAGGGCAGTTGGCCTACAGATCTAGAAATCCCGGCAGTGGGATTACTTACTGAGTTTTATACTCATTCGGTTACAATTTTATGGATTTCAGGTAAAGACAAGGACAGACAGGCGAATGACAGGAAGAATCCGTGACCGTGCCAATGGGACCAGTCAATGCTTCCGCTCATATTTTTATGTTTTCATGTTGTTAAATCCAAATCTGAATGTTTAAATTAGAAATTTTAGTTTTGCATCCTTAGAGGTTTTATGCAAAACTCACAGTTCTGGTTTTATAATTTTTTTTAGGGGTACCCCGATCTAATATTTTTAATTATTTAAATTTAAATGAAGCTGTTTATTTGATAAATTTCTTTTATTTTAGTCAAATCTACGAAATGTGTCGTTTTGAAATGTATGCATGCATGAAGTAACGACTTCTAGAAAGTCGGGTCGTTACACTTTTACTATTCTTCCTTTTATTTTTGTCTATGCTTTTATTTTGTTTTTTTTAAATCTTATTTAATGTTTTATTTTATTTCATCATGAGCTCAAACTTTTCTAGGATTAAAATATGTAAATTTGAAGGACTGAATGTTGTCGCAGGCATTCAATTGATCAAATACATTTATAATATCGATCAAACAACTATTACTACTAAAGAGTAATATTAGTGACAAGCACGGGTCAATCCGCAGGGAAGCGCGAATATTAGTTCCTCAAAGCTCATTTTCAATTAAAACGGTAAATGGAGAGGGGGTTGCTGTGGAATTGAGAATTGTGGTGCGAAAAAATAAAGATGCGGAAAAATAAAGGATAGAAATGCAATCGATTAAAACTTTCTAGCTTAGTGGAATAGAATTTTCCAATGTAATTTTGATCATTGAATCATCAAATATGATTTTAGCTTCTTGCCTATGCCTAGTCCAATTGATTAGAAATGCTAACCAACGACCCTAATTAACTAACTAGCTAACATGAGTAGACGAATCCACATTAATCACTTGAACTAATTGCATTAAGCTTTAGGGGTTACGCTAGGATGAATTAATTAATTTCTACCATCTAATTAATCATTCAATACGGTTTTATATCAGGGTTGATTAAAACAAACTTATTAGTGGTCGACTCACATTCAAGTAAGTTAATCTAACCCTTTGCTTCCTAACGATTTACTACCTTAACCAATGGCAAACCTAAAGCATGGAATTGCACAATGAAGTATTGGTTGTCAATTAACAACAAGAACATGAAATTTATAAACAATAAATTCATATTTAAAACCCATAAGAAAGAAATATGAATCATAATATAAAAATACTCCCATAATTATAAAGGTTCCAAATCCCCTAGAAGTAGAAAACTAGATCTTACCTTCCCATGATGATGGAGAAGACAAAACTCAGCATCATCTTTATCGATTACATGAGAGAAAAAAAAACACAAGTGGAAGAGAGGAAATGGGAAGAAAATCGACTGGAGACCAATTGGAGTGATGTTCCAACCCTAAAAATGAAGAAAGTATATAAAGCACTGGGTTTTGTGCCCTAAACTCGTGGTTTGTGTTGTAAACAATTTATTTATTCAATAAAATAATTGTTATTTTATTTTGACTTTTAGACTTGCATAACTTAATCCAAAAAACTAAGATCCAAGGTTATTTAATGAAACTTGAACAATATGTGGTTGACATACATGTGGATCATGTTCAAGTAATATCATAAAAGGTCTATTGTATATGGATAAGGTTGGGTGTCTCATCTTGGTAACACTATGAATACGACTCACTTTGTAAGTGTTACAAACGATTTGATTCACATTGTTCATGTAAAGACATGTGAGTGGGGGTATCCTATACAATGAGATTGTATAAGACTAGACCACAAAATATTTAATCTCTCTTTGTAACACCATTGACTAAAGAAATTAATATTTAAAATGATGACCATATGTAACTTGATCTCAATCATGAGTGAGTTATGGACTCTTGGCCATGAGGGCTCATCCTTTGATTTGTATGGGTGAGAGTGGCATGTGTCGCCAACTCAATAAGCCTACCATTTTGGGGACAAGATCGAGCGGGGAGCTGGGAATATAACTACACAAGATGAAATTCACTCCTACCCAACTTTAGGGTAAGTAGATGAGTTGTTGTCTTAACTACTGACTACAGTCTTGAACAATAGGTGCATCTCTCCCTCACTAGCTTGAGAGGGATTTTGTTTATGGTAGGACCATAAACAGATTGTTCATTAGATGATCAGTGAGACTTAAGGAGCAAGAGGTAATTACAGGGGTAAAATGGTAATTTGTCTCAGCTATAATTATAAACAGCTTGTAAAGGATCGACTTACTTATAATGTTTAAATCAATAGACGCAAAATATGCTACAGTTCATAAGAGTGCACCACTTGCACTCTGAAACTTAAGTTAGTATGATATCTGAAGTGGTGTTGAGGTTAGAATGTGAAAGATTCCATACTTTTATCGAGGGTTGCTTTTCGTCTTTTATAGAAGAGTACATGTTAGAGTTCTTATGCCAACCTCTCAATTCATACCCAATGATCGACGTGAAGGGATCAAATCTCATAGCTGAAGCGTGTGGACGCTTTTGTTTTGATTTTAGAAGATAGAAACTTACTAAACTAAAACATAAACACATAAAACAGATTAATCATGCTGTGTAATTAAGGTTATGCATAAAATGAGTTTAATGACAATTACATTTGAAGAACAAGGTTTCTTCAAAATTCTTCTTTTCACGAACAAATTTCCACAGCACGTTCGGGGACGCCTCTGAAAGGCCCTCCCTACTATTCTTTGGCAAGGATCGATTTGTGCGAACTTTATTGATAGAAATAAAAAGAATTTTTGTGCAGAGAGCTCACTCTATGAATTGAGAAAATTTTAGAGAGAGAGAAAGAGGAGATTTCTTTTTCACGTACCAACAATTGGTTAACCCACTGAATGCAGAGATCAGTGCAATTAAAGAGAGAGGGGAGTTGTAACTCCCCTCAGCCACTTCCCAACTCCACTACAATGCAGGGGAGTTGTTTAATATAATATAATATAATATAACATAACATAATATAATATAATATAATATAATATAATTAATTATTTAATTTAATATCTTATATTTAGTTAAATTCATATTTGAATCACATTCAAATGTACATCTCTCTCATAACATATAGTTTTAATATGAATCTCATTCACATCAAATTTTAACCTATAGTTTTAATATGAATCTAATTCATATTAATTTAATTATTTGAATCTTATTCAAATACATTAGTACTCTCATATTATATAGTTTAGTTTTGAATCTCATTCAAAATAAATTTTATATCATAATGTATTTATACATTATATTAATTACATCAATTTGAACATTTCAAATTCTTTCAAAACTCTTGATTTTGTTTTACTCGTTGTGAGCTGGGACCTAATGAACCTACAGATTATAAGCTTCAATGATCCGAGATTTAATTAATTAAACTCTTTAATTAAATAAGTTGACATTCATTAACTATGGGACAAACCATTATAGACCCATAACTGCACTCTTACACACTATAGAACATGTTGCAACCATGGATATAATCATTACAAGTAAGTCGATCTTTCACGAGTTGTTCGTAATTATAGTTAGGTCAAATTACTGTTCTACCCATGTAATTACCTCTTTCTCCTTAAGTAGCACTGATCTTCTAATGAACAATTTGTTTATGGTCCAACCATAAACCAAGTCCCTCTCGGGCCAATGAGAGGGTGGAGCCCCATTGTTTAAGACTTGGGGTCAACACTTAAGGAAACTACTCATCTACTTACCCTAAGGCGGGAAGGAGTAAATTTCATCTTGTGTAATTATGTTCCCAGGTCCTTACTCTGTTGAAAAGCACCTAAAAAGTGCTTTTATTTACCTTTTATTTAGAGGGAATTTCACTTGTTTTTATTAGATTTGATGTTGTTATTCGCGATTTTTAGGACATGAGTAAAAAGAGAAGAATTGGAGCTAAAACTAATCAGAATGGTCCAATAATGCATAATCGAGACAAATCGGGACCAAGTTTATCAAGTAGGGAAGAAAAGAGGAAAAAAAAATAAGGTGTGCCCAAAAATAGGATCATGTTGCAACACTTGTGCGGCGCTGCCTCGACGCTGTTTCTAGAAATGAAGTTCTGCAATAGACTGGGAAGCGTCGCAGTTCTATCAAAGAGCGTTGTGGCACTACGATTGAGGGCAAGAGCGCCGCGATGCCATGGCGCCAATGCTGCAAAAAAGGAAAATTTTGCACACTTTTGGAAAAACTTTACATATTTAATAGGATTTTTGGCCAGCCTCCACATTAAATTTTGGAATTTTTGAGACATAGAGAGAGGGTTTAGAGAAGAGTATAGAGTCTTCATGATGTCGGAGTGATCGATGATCATTTGAGGGCCAAAACCATCTCGGAGACTGAAGGATAAACGAGCATGCAGCGGAATTTAATTTGATCAATTTTCACTCTAAGATGCTCAATTTTGAGGATTAAACATACAATTAAAAAGGAAAAGCATAGTTTCAAGAACACCCTTGATGCTCCAAATTCTCCTTCAATACTTGATAGAAATCAACACCACTTGGTAGTAGACCACCACAAGAGTCTTATCTACTATTCTCTAGGCTTAGATTGGATGGTGGGATCCAAATTTGTGGTGAATTTGAGGAGGAATGAAGGAAATAGAAGAAGAAGAAGAGCAATGGATGTAATTTTACAAAATTAACCTTTAATTTTACAAAATTCTCAACCCAAATTAAGCCAAAACCATCCTTATTTATTAAGGATCAACATGCAATCTAATTGCATCTCAAATTGACAACACAAACTTACAATTTGTTGGCTAATTTTGAGAGTTACAACTAAGCTTCTTGCTTAGTTAGTGGGAAAATCTAATCTTCAAAAAATCAATTTTAAAGTTAATTTTTTAATTAATTTCTAAAATTGAATTTAAAATCAATTTTAATTTGATTTTTTTTAAAAAAAATACTTGATTAAATAAAAAACAATTTAATATTTAATTAATTAAATATAATATTATTTTAATATTAAATAATAAAATAATATTATTTTTTCCACTTTTTTCGATTTTTTCAAAAAACCAACATGAATCCCTATTCATATAATTAATATTTAAATCATATTTAAATATCATAATTAACTCTATTTGTCCGTTTAATTCATAATTAAACGTTGATATATCGTATATATCTGACTTTCATTCCTTAAGTCAAGATTGAACGGTTCAATATTACTCACCACACTATCTAAGATTTTAGTCCATTTATGAGCTAGTAGAGGGACCTAATGGACCTACAGATCATGAGCTCCAACGATCCGAGATTAACCGGTCAAACTCTTTAACCTAGTTAACCAACATTCGTTAACTAACGGGACACTCCACTAAAGCCCGTAACTGCACTCTCCTCGCTGTAGATATATTTCTGTCTACTTGATATAACCATAATAAGTAAGTTGATCATTCACAGGTTGTCCGTAATCACAGCTAGGTCAAAATTACCGTTTTACCCCTGTGAATACATATTGTTCCTTAAGTCCCATTGATCCTCTGATGAACAATTGGTTTGTGATCCTATCACTAAACTGAGTCCCTCTCAGACCAATGAGAGGGTGGGGCCCCTTGTTCAAGACCCGGAATCAGTACTTAAGGGAACAACCTATCTACTAACCCTAAGTCGGGTAGGAGTGAATTCCTTCTCGCAAAACTATGTCCCCAGCTATCTACTTGGTCTTACTCTTGAAATTGGAGGCTTATTGAGTCAGCGCATCCGGGCCACTCTCACCCATGCAGATCTAAGGATAATCCCGAATAAATAGGAGTTCATAGTTAGCTCAGGATTAAGATCGAGTTACCTAGGTCATTTAGTTGAAATAGTCAGTACTTAACAGTAAACGGTGTTATAAAGTAATAGTGACTATTTCGTGGTCCGGTCTTATGCAAACTCATTGCATAGAACACCCCCACTCACATGTCTCCACACGAATGATTTAGGATCACATCATTTGTATCAAATACAAAGTGGGCCGCATTCAATAGTGTCTCCAAGATAAGGTACCCAACCTTATCCCTATACTATAGACCGTTTTGGCTATTTACTCAAACTTGATCCATTTTTATGTCATTACATAAAGTTCAAGTTTTCATACTAAATCTATGGGTTCTTAGTTTATTGGATTTAGAGTTATATTAACAACAATTCACTTTATTCAATAACAAGTTTATTGAATAACATCGATAACAACTTTATTGATAAATAGAATACACGTTAATGTTTACAAACTACGAGTTTTAGGACATAAAACCCAATAGAGACGTGATTGGAAATTGGATAACTCTTCTTTCCCTTTTGTATTCTTGAATTTTTTTGTGTATTTTGGTATTCTTGATATGGTTTTGTCTATGGAAGCCATGTTAGACTAAACTTCTCATAGTTTTAAGAGTAGATAAATTATTAGGTTTAATTGTTGAACACTTTGCTTCTTTGATGAAACCTATTTCCTAAAACGTCTCTTTGTTGATAATCTCCATAATCAATCACTTTTATTTGCTTTCTTAGATTAGTTTAATTAAGTATCATCATGAGTCAATCCCCTAAATAAAATTGGAACGATCTCTAAAATAGCTAAAAGATAGTCAATTTGATTCCTAAGAACGATACTTGGCTTAGGTCGTTTTACTATATTATAACTTGACCCATGCACTTGCGGTAACACCAAGTTTTGGCATATCATCGGTCAAGTCCCTAAAATTATAGGCTTATTGAGTCGGTGACTCGGCCACTCTCACCCATACAAATCAAAAGATGAGCCCTCATATGCAGAAGTTTATAACTCACTCAGGATTGAGATGGAGTTACATATGATCATCTAGTAAACTATTAATCTCTTTAATCAACAGTGTTATAATAAGAGATTAATTATTTAATGGTTCAGTCTTATACAAACTTTTTGTATAGGATACCCCACCCGCATGTCTTCACATGAACGCTTAGGATCAAATTGTTTGTAACAATTACAAAGTGGGTCGTATCCATAGTGTTACTAGGATAAGACACCCAACCTTATCTATATACTCTAGACCATTTAGATTATTACTTGAACATAATCTACCTACATGTCAACCATATACTGTTCAAGTTTCATTAAATAACTTTGGATCTTAGTTTTTTGGATTAAGTTATGCATACTGTTCAAGCTTCTCTAGGTTCAAAGTGATTATTGACTCATCGAACTCGGGCAAGTAGGCAACCCCCTCTTTTATAATGTTATTTCCACTCATTTAGTTACACTCAAACCGATAACGTTATTAATTTCCAGTGATATAGTGGAAGCATACTACTGAATTTTAAAAAAACAACAACAAAAAAAAGTATTTCCAATTCGCGTATGATAAAATTGTAAATTATAATTGTCAAATAATTAAATACTACACTTTATATGACAACCATCACAAGTTGACTTAGTGGTAAATAAGAGGTACGACCTTGTTAAAGGACTAGAAAAAGTTTATGTTAATTACCGTTGAATTAAGCTCACTTTTGACAAATATTAACCAATTATACTGCCAGAATTATGAAAGATTATATATATATATATTAAAAATGCAAAAAACTTTTATCATTCGGATATTATCTAGTTAGAAAAAAGATAGAGAAAAATAGAACTCCACCAACTCCCTCTGTTTGAATATAATTTTCTTATCATTTAACTTGGTGTCTTTCACTCTGAGAATGTCGACCCTCTTTTAGATGGAAATAATTTTCTCAATATATATATATATAAGATCTCTAAATGGTATAGAAATTATACTTTACTTCAACTTGCAACAGTGAGGATGAAAAAATATCTATTTAATTATAGACACAATAATTGACACAATAATATAATTTTTTTTCAAAAAGGTAAGAGATAAAATTAATTAAGCAAAAAGCTATAATTTGTTAAAATAATTGTTGCAATAATGAAGTTTCCAAGTTGCAACAATCAACTATTTTTCCTGTGAAATGTAAATTTGAGAACTGAATTCTTTGAAGAACTGATTTAGATATTTCATTATTAAAACACTAAATCACAGATCTATTAATTAAAATAAAATAACTTCCCTTCTTTTTTCTCTAATTTTTTTTACCAAAGTCCCTCTAATAAAATATGAAAAGTATACTTCCAAAATTAAATTTGAATCTCGTCATTATTATATAATTGATTTTCTTTAACCAAAAGTATTATATAATTGATGTAAATAACTATTTAGCAACTTTTTTGAACAAATAAAAACAAAAAAGTTATCCAACACATATATATATATATATATATATATATATATATATAATTTTTAAATAGAAACTAAAAATAGTCATTAAACTTGTTTGAAGAGAGAGGAAAAAAAACAACGATTTAAATCCCTCATATATTAACGACTAATTTGAAATTAAAAATCAAATGATTATTAAATGGGACTAAAAAATTTGCTTTTAAAAATTAAGTTCATACCTTCGTTGAATATTTGTATTTTTTTCTAAGAACACTTTTGAAAACGTACACATTTGAATTTTTTTTTCTTTTTTTGCTATGATTTAATTTTAAACACAGTTTTAAGAGTAGAAAAAAATAATAGAAAAATGTCAGTAATTAAATATAAAGGCATAAATAAATATCATCCCAGCCCTAACTTAAAACAACTAACATCAAAATGTTAGTAATCCTATAATTTAATCTACAATCTCCCCATGAACTTTTGTACTTAAATTTTTTTCAAAAAAAAAAATCATAATTAATTCATAAGAAACATAACTATTTACGAGTGTGCTAAAAAAAATTATAATAACTATTAAAATTTTATTTTTGAATTCTAAAATTAGAACCATTATTTCCATAAATACACAAAATCCAACATTATAATTGACTCATAAACCCATAAAAAGTTGAGTGAATCCTCTGTCTTTGATTTCCTTATAAGAAAGAAAGCAACAAATAAAATCTAAAAAAAAGAAAAAGAAAAAAACCAACAAATCATCACAAGATATTTATATTTGTGAAATAGGAAATATAATTAAGAACAAGCCATGAAAACGACGTCGCATGAGGGAATTAAAAAAGCAAGGAAAATTTCATACCAAATCCAAGTAGTGGATTACCACATTTAATTCCATTCCATTGTTTTCAAAATTAAACATCACATTTATTGGACCCAAAAAGTAAAATAATTATAAACAAAACCCCAAAATTTAATTATATTATTAATTGTTGCTTCTTTTACAATTCATTCCATAAAAAAGAGAAATCATTTGGTTCAATTTGACATTGGGATATTTTAGAATGGATAAAAAAAAGTATAGAACCTTTTAATAAATACAACAAAATATCTTTAAGGTTTTAATGAGTTTGCTAAAAAATATTGACTTTTGGATATCTTGAAATAAAATTATTAATTAATATATACCATTTTATCCACAAAAAAAAAAAAAATGCTGATGGAGAATCTATGTGGCAAATGGAGAAAGAATATTTAAATAATAAATCTTAAAAATCTAATTCAAAATTGACATTTTAAAATTTTAAATACAAATTTGGAATAAATTTAAAATCTCCATCTCTACAATGAGATTTAATTATTTGAATGTTATCAAGCTGATTAATTAAAAATATAAAATATTAGGGTTTACGGCGTGTGTGTTTTTATAACATTATTCCGCTTTTTTTTTTTTTTCTTTTTTTTTGCCCTTTTTTGTTTATATTTTAATTTAGGGTTTTGGAGTTCAAATCCATGCTGTTGATTGGTCAGCAACTCAGCGTCAGAAAGATGAGAAAGCACACTCAGCTCTACTTCATCGTCAATTTTGTTTAACTATATATATATATATATATATATATATATATATATATATATATAATATTGTTTTTTTATTAAAAAACATAATTTTTTGGAATTTGTTCAACTTTAGTCATTAAATTTTAAAATGTCAAACTTTAATCTTTTTATTTTAATAAATCTTAAATTTTAATTTATGGTTGATTTTTTTAAAAAAGTTATCAAACATCTTCACTCAAAATTTTTAAAAAATATATCCAAATATTTTATTTCCTAAAATAAAATTTATTATTATTATTTAGTTAATTTCAATAGATTAAATTTAAGATTTATTAAGAATAATAGGATTAAAATTAGATATTTAAAATTATAAAAATTAGATTTGAACAAATTTTAAAATATAGGAACTAAAATGATATTTTAAACTAATTTTTATTTCAAAAAATTACGAGGTCTATTAAAAAATAATTTTTTTTAAAAGTACAAAAATTAGGAAAATTATAAAGATTTGTTTTTCAATATAAAAAATGAACCAAAATATTTATAAGTATAAAAAAATCTGACTGTCTATTAGTAATAAACCTTTATCACTAGGCAATAGACCGCTAGACAATGAAATTTGTTTATATTTGCAAATACTGTGATATTTTTTTCATTTATAATAATTTTTCAATTATTATTAAAACATTGAATAACAATTATAAAATTAGGTATTTAAAAGTCTTAGAATTAGAATTGAGCCAAAATGATATTTTGAAACTTATTTTTTATTTTAAAAAATTATAGGGTGTTTTAAACGAAAAAATGTTTTTTCTTTGGTTTTTGGGGCCCACGCTTGGTGGGTGCACGTGCGATACACGCGCCTTTGACGACATCTAGAACGTGGTATTATAGTGGATTGGGGCTAACGGGTCAAATTTTACACCCAGAATTATCATTCCTCCTTTCAACTTTTGTGTGTTTCTTTCTTTAAAATAATTTACATTTGGTCCTTCAACTTTCTATATTCCTTAAATTACAAAAAAAAAAAAAAAAAAATTACTCTTGAATTTTGTTTTTTATTTACAAAATATCTCTACTCTTATACAATTGCAATAATACTAGAATATTTCTTAAAATATTTTAAAATTATCGGCATGAAATCTTTAGAATTGTACATGATGTGGTGGTGATCTAGAATGTAAATTAAAACGGAAACATCGCTATATCACTCTTTATCATCGCTACACCCATTTAAGGTCTCAAGTTTTATCTAAAATTCTAATGGACTTTTGCTTGAAGGATGAATTTAAAAATATTTATAAAAAGTCGAGAGTAATATCACAATTTTTTAAAGAATATAAATTTTTTATTACAACATGGGAAATTCGAGTACTTTTCCCTTTTAGATTTATATGGTTTTGAATTGTAGACTTGTCACAACATTTACCTAGTTTATTAATCTTAAGGTTTAATTTATTTTGGTATTCATTATTTTAATATTTTTAATTTTTAACTTTGAAATTTAAGTTCTACTTGATAATCATTTTGTTTTTAGTATTGTATTTTCAAATTTTATTCTACCTCCTCGCAAATTTTATACTATAATTTTTACCTTTTATTAAAAGAAATATTTGAATTCTTAATCAAATTTCAAAATAAAAAAATTAAATAAAGTTTCAAAATTTGACTTTTTCTATAACACATTTAGAAAAGTGGATTATAAAACTAAAAAAACCCAAGTAGAAGTAATGTTTACCTACTTAATTTTTCAAGATAAGAAATTAACCATCAAAACAAATAGTTACCAAATCGACTCCAAATATTTTATCTCTTATCGTTATTTTATAGTCAACATTTAACAAATCTGAGATATGGTTTCAGATATTTTTATTAACAGTGCCATTATGGACATATCGAATCATAAAAATGACCATAATATATATGTATATTTTTTTCTTTTTAAGGTCATATACTAAAATGAACGTTTTAAGAATTCATATATCAAAATCGTTTTTTTTTTCTTTTAAGTTCATTAAAAAAATAGGTATTTTTAAGAGTATTATTTAAAACAATAATAAATGTTAGCTTAAAAAACCAAAAAATAAATGTTATGAGACGGTTATGATTATCCTATTTTTATCTTAAAATTTTCAAACATTATATTTTAATTCTTGAACTTTATGTATCAAAATTAATTTCAATTATTGAAATTAAGATTTTTTTAATTATTTAACAAATATATATAAGAATGTGTTTTATTCATTTATCCAATATATTGATACGAATATTTCAAACTACAAGTTTGGAGAGTAATCACGTTTTAGAACGACTTCAAGTTTGGATAAATAATAATGAGGACTTAATGATTTTTTTTATGCCAAATTAGAATGATTAAAACAAAAGATTTGAAAGTTTTTAAAAAAATTAAAGAAGACATTATAAAGTATAAATATCAAGATACATACATATAAGTATAAAAGTATATATAGCAATTTATTATATTTTATTCGGTGATTTATATTAAATAATAATCAAAATCATTCTCAAACAATGTAGAAAAGATATATATCCAATTCTTTTCCAATATATATATATATGTATATACCAATTATTTAAAGATAATATTATTGTCACAGATAAAAATAATTATTCCATTTTGATTATCTAACACTAGAAATCTCTATTTTAGTTTTCACCTTAAACGTAGAAATAAAAATAAAATTTTTTACCTTTACCTTTATTTATTATTTTTTTCAAATAAATTATGCTCAAACTACTCACCACCCGAATTAGATAAGTGAATGTTAAATTACAAATAATTTAAAGGCTTGAAACTTTCAAACTTATGTCTAAAGGTCCTTACATTCTAAAAAGTGTCAAATACGATTATTTTTAAACATTCAATTTGTGTTTAACAATATATTTAGAATTTTAAAAAAATTAATGACAAATAAAATATGAAATTAAATCTTATGCGTAGTAGAACCCTAAAATTTTAATTACTATCCCAGTATGTCATTGGATTTAAAAAAAAACGTTGAAAGGTTGAAGACTTATTAGACACAAAATGAAAATCTCAAGGACCTACCAAACACAAAATTGAACGTTTGAAAATTTATTAGACACCTTTAAAAGTCTAGTTTAGAAACTAAATAGATATAAAAGTTCAAAGACTGCAGTCATCTTTTAACATGAATAAAAATACTATAGCAAAAACTCGAGCACTTATATTTTAAAAAGTATGGATACAAAATAAACATTTTGAAAGTTAGATGAATTAAAATTGGAATAGATATAAAAGTTGTAGAGAATAAAATAAAAAGAAAAAAATTAAAAATAACCCCAAGAAAAGGACTAGAAAGGAAATTTAGATGAGCGAGAAAAAAAAGATGAGTAGAGAGAGAAAGAAAAGTATTGGGTTAGGTTGAATTTGGTTCGGTTCGGTTCGGTTTTTATGAGTTTTTTTTTTTTATATGGGCATTAGCAATAGCCGCATTAGGCAGATTTCTCGTTGAATAATATTTGATGAAAAAGAAAAAAAAGCAGAGCAGCAGAGAGAGAGAGAGAGAGAGAGAGTGAGAGAAGAATAAAAAAAAAAAAACCCAGCAAAGAAAGAAGTGAAGTGAAAAATCAGAAAGGAGATGAAAGAATGGGGGATTGAAGAAGAAAGTGGTTTCTTCAGATGGGAAAGACGAACAGTAGAATTTATGGTTGTTGGGGTAACAAAGACGGAATTTTAAGCTTCGAGATGCGAGCTACTGATTCCGGTAGAAAAGGAACCTTCTCCGTACTCCTTCTATACCTCCTTTTGATTCTCATTTTACCAAGCATTTAAAAATCAAAATCCCTTCATACTATCTTCTTCTTCTTCTTCTTCTTCTTCTTCTTCTTCTTCTTCTTCTTCACAAGCTGCTGTTTCTCCTTCTGGTTCTGTTTCATCTTACTTCAATCTGGTCTTCTTTTGGTGTTTCTTCTTCTGGGGTTGCTTAATTTTGACTTGGGTTTCTGTTTGTATATCAAATCAAGCTAACTTTCCTCATTGATCTTCGACCCTTTTCTAACATATGATTGGTTTTTACTGGATTCTGTCCTTGGGATGCTTAAATCGGTTGCCGGATTCATTCTTGAGGATTCTGGCATCAGTTAGCTTTTAGGGTTTCGTTTTGTGTTCTCTTCTTGTTGGTCTTGTTATAGGTGCTGATATTGGTCTTTATTGGATTCTTTGGTCTTCAGGGTTATTTTTGTGATAGGATTTTGATGTATATACTGCTAGATTTTGGTGTATCTCAGGTTTTTTCATAGCTTTCTATATCCTTCTTTTGATATATTTCTTGGAGGATTTGTTAATTTTTTTTCTTCTTCTTTGGCTTTTGGCCCCCATTTTGAGAGAAACAAAGAGAGGGGAAGAAATACATAGTATAAAGTCTTGAGACTCATACAAACACATCCCAAAGCGCCCCATCATTTTTATCGTGGGTATTATTCGGTTTCTTCTTTTTTTAATTGGAACTCTTGTGGGTATTTTGTTTTTAAGGGCTAGATTTTCTTTTTCCATTTTATTTCTATATGTGAAAAAGAAAAAAAAAAAATCCATGTATTGAACTTGAAAGAGTGGTGTTATACTGTTTCAATTTTGAGGAGTCATCGAGGTTCTAATTCTTCTTGGATGATTGACTGTTTATGGGAATACCTGATAGTTCATTATCAGATCTGATTGAGAAGGTTAGGTCTTGGATTTCACCAGTGTGCTTATCTGAAGAATTTGTGGTGCCTAACAATAGTTGCAAAATGTGTTGTGAGTGTGATACAAGCTTTTCCAAGACGTCTATGAGATACCTGTGCCAGAGTTGTAATCAATCATCTTGTGGAACATGTATTCGGGGTTATGAATCTTATGTTGTTCAATCAGATGGTATGAAGCTGGGTAATGAGGCTGTGAAGATAATCAAGTTGTGCAAGTTTTGTTCTGATGCTAATCTACGGCATGAAGGTGGGAGGAGACATAGTGAGAAAGTTTATCCTTCTGTCTCTCCCAGATATAGCCCAGAACCTCCTTCTCCTAGTTATGATGGTGCAGACAAGTCTCCTATGAAGAATGAATCACTTCCTGATGATCGCCTGCGTCGATATCTTGAGTCACAAGATTGTGGTTATTCTCCCTATGCAGCATCACATAGGATTTCGAGCTCGTTTAATGCTCATCCATTTCCTATTTCTGTTCGCCACTCGCCTAACTGGTAACATTTGATTTGAATGCAATTGCCTGTTTGTCTCAATAATTTTTGGTATTCTATTACCTGACGTAACTTTTATTAATCTTGTAGTTTTTGTTTAAAATTAAGTACAATATTATAAAAGTGCTTGTATGTGAATTATTTCTTATTATGTTCCCATCGTGACGATGCATAAGTTTGGTATATAGTTTTGTTGGTGGTTTTCTTTTTGAGTGCCTCTAAAATCTTATGTTAAAAATGATAAAATTTACTTTTAAACTGAAAACTCTTTCATTTGGTATATAGTTTTGTTGGTAGTATTCAACTTTCTGATTTTGGATGATGCTCCTGGGACTGGGATCAAAATATAATACACTTCCACTTTAAATCAAGAAATCAAATTAGATGTAAAATATAGCTGCCGCTCCCTGCTGTTCTGATTCTTCAATGTCTAATACTAATACGGGAGAGTAACGTGAAATAATTCTATACACTTATCTCATTTAATTTTTTTTTTTTTTTTTACTAATGTAGGAGTGATGAAGATGATGCAGAAGATTCTGGGAGACATTTTTTTAGCCCATCAAGTGATTATTTTCGTGACAGTTCAGACATAGAGTCAAGTAGTATTAGTACTAGAAATGAGTTCTTTAGTTATCATTTCGGGGACTCAAGTCCTTCTGACAGCCCCTCAAGGAATGATTATACTTTTAGTAAAGCTGATTATGTTGTACAGGCTATAGATCCAGGTCAAAGGGTGAATCTATTGTCTCAAGAGGCTGAGACCATTTTAAACAGGTCTGCGAGACTGACTGAAGGTCAAGATAACAAACATGCATGCTCTGGTGACCTGCCAAGTATTCAGAACCAAGATGGAAAGGTAGAAAGGCCATTAGATTTTGAAAACAATGGTCTTATATGGTTCCCCCCACCTCCTGATGATGAAAGTGATGAGTTGGAGAATAATTTCTTTGCCTATGATGATGAAGATGACAATATTGGGGATTCTGGTGCTATGTTCTCTAGGAGCAGTAGCCTTTCTAGCATGTTTCCAGCCAAGCAAAATTTGCATGAGGAGAATAAGGAGCCTTTAAGAGCTATGGTTCAGGGTCACTTTAGGGCTCTTGTTGCACAACTATTACAGGGGGAGGATATCAAATCTGGAGGAGATTATGTTGAGGACTGGCTTGATGTTATTACCACAGTAGCCTGGCAAGCTGCAAATTTTGTGAGACCGGATACTAGCAGAGGAGGCAGTATGGATCCTGGGGATTACGTGAAAGTAAAATGCGTAGCATCAGGACACCCTCATGAAAGGTATAACTTATGGCCATTATTGCAGCTTGAAATATCTCTTTGTGCAAATTGCCTCAATGTCCTTTATGTATATATCATATATTTTGTTTTGATTAATGTCTTGAAGTCGTTTATCTTTTTTCTGCAGCACACTTATAAAGGGAGTTGTTTGTACAAAAAATATAAAGCACAAACGCATGACCTCACAATTCAAAAATCCAAGGTTACTTCTTTTAGGGGGGTCCCTTGAATATCACCAAGTTGCTAACCAGTTAGCTTCTTTTAATACATTATTACATCAGGTACTTGTCTTTAGTTTTTTAAGAAAATCAGCATTTAGTTTATCTACGACCTTACTAGAACATGATCTATTCTATAGGTTGTACAATTGCGTCCTTGAGTTCTAAAATTTATCTTCTTTTTACACATATTTAAGTTTTCTACGCATACAAAATGCTGGAACTAGTTAAGATTGTCTTATTATTATTGTATTGTTTTTGGGTTTTATTGTTCCTTGGCTTCTAATATTCTTGTCCTATTGGTGCAGGAAAATGATCATTTGAAGACAATTATTTCAAGAATAGAGTCTCTTCACCCCAATGTTCTGCTGGTGGAAAAAAGTGTATCTTCGTGCGCACAGGATTATCTGCTGGCAAAGGAAATATCTTTGGTGCTGAATGTTAAAAGGCCTTTACTAGAGCGTATAGCTCGTTGCACGGGTGCTTCCCTTGCTCCATCAATTGATCATATTTCCACGGCACGTTTGGGACATTGTGAACTTTTCCGGTTAGAGAGAGTGACTGAAGAGCATGGGGATGCTAATCAAATTAAAAAACTATCCAAGACCTTGATGTTTTTCGAAGGATGTCCAAAGCGCTTGGGTTGCACGGTAACTCTAGCTAGAAATTTAACTGGTTTTTTGTGGCTACTTTTTCAAATTATTTTCCTGACTACTTTTGCAGAATGAATTCTAGGCTACTTTACAAAACACCCCTTTTGGGTTTAAATTTAGCATGGTCTTTGAAAGACCCATTTAACTTTTCTGTCGTCAATTAATATTTTTTTTTTATTATACTAACTGAATAATGTAATGCAACATAATAAGTTTATACTTAAAGTTGTTGTTGGTGAATATTTTTGGGTATCTTATTGTAATACTTCTAAACTAAGTTCTTTTTTATATTTTCTTATTTTTATTTATTTATTATATCATAACTTTTCAATTATAATTGAAAAGTTCTCATTTTTTGTTAAAAAAATGTTGTTGATTAATAGTAATTAGTTAGCATTTTAACATATGGAAACAAAGTATTTGAATTTTGTTTGTTATGTAAATAGTTCATTCTTGATTGTTTTTTCAAAATCATACTAATGTGCCTTTTGAATTATTTTTCCTATTCCAGTGAACAATAACTAGTTTTTGAGTGTAGCTTTCAACCAACCTAATTTCTTTTGACAATAGCTTGTAAGTCATAATTTAAACCCTGGAATTGTGATATGGAGCCTGTGGGCTTAGAAAAATGTGATTTTATAGGACTTCTGTTCTGCTTCTAATCAGGTCACATTTCTTCTCATAGGTCTTGCTGAAAGGCATGTGTCGTGAAGAACTTAAAAAAGTTAAACATGTTGTTCAATATGCAGTATTTGCAGCATATCACTTATCTCTTGAGACTTCCTTTCTTGTGGACGAAGGTGCTTCTCTGCCTAAGATGCCAATCCGTTCTATTTCTGTTGATGATAATTCCACATCAGAAAATCTCAATGCTTCCGGGGCATCCAGTTGTCTGGTTGATGTCTCCACCGGAGACAAATTTTCTGCTCTTAATTCTGAGCTTGAGGAATCTAAAGTATACTCAATGGATTCTCACCTTCGTAACAACAGCTTTCGACTTTCTACTGGATTTGAAGACTCTAGCATCGTTGATACACTTCCTGACATATTCAATGATGATATACCGTCTGATGTTGATCTAAAGTCTTCTCTCAATCCTTGTGAGGAAATAAAGGATGGAATAAAAGTTCCTTTTGCTGTACGAAGTCTTTCTGAATCTGAATTGCCAGAAACCTTGAAATGGAGAAAGGGAAAGTCTGGTGGGCTTCCAGAGTTGCGGAAGTCTGAAAGTTTTGATGAAAATGATCTCTCTAGTGAATACTTTTCAGCAGCAGATCACCAGAGCATTTTGGTAGCCTTTTCAAGCCATTGTGTACTTAAAGGAACTGTATGTGAGCGCTCTCGCCTTTTGCGCATAAAGTTTTATGGCCGTTTTGACAAGCCTTTAGGGAGATACCTACGTGATGATCTCTTTGACCAGGTTTATTTATTTCCTATTTCTGTATATCTAATTGAAACATAAAAGTTCTTTTTTATTTTTTTCCCTTGGATAATTGTATAATTTTGAGGTTGTATGTTATTTACTTTGGGTTCTCATTGCAGACATCAAGTTGTCAATCCTGCAAGGAGTCTGCTGAGGCCCATGTTCTGTGTTACACTCATCAGCAGGGTAATCTTACAATTAATGTTAGACGCTTACCCTCTATAAAGCTTCCCGGGGAAGAAGATGGTAAGATATGGATGTGGCACCGTTGCCTCAAGTGCGCCCAAATAGATGGAGTCCCCCCGGCAACTCCTAGAGTTGTTATGTCTGATGCTGCCTGGGGGCTTTCTTTTGGAAAATTTTTGGAGCTTAGTTTCTCAAACCACGCGACTGCCAATCGAGTTGCAACTTGTGGTCATTCATTGCAGAGAGACTGCCTCCGTTTCTATGGGTGTGTTGGGCTTCTGAACTTAGCATTGATTTTACAATTGTTATTGAATGTTGCTTGTCACTGAATACAGAGTTTCTTAACACAGGTATGGGAGCATGGTTGCATTCTTCCGATATTCGACCATTGATATTCTCTCTGTTAACTTGCCCCCTTCTGTACTTGAGTTCAATAGCCATGTTCAGCAGGAATGGATTTCAAAAGAAGCTTCAGAGGTGGTTTTGAGAATTTGAAATGTGATTTGCGTGATTTCAAAATTTTGCTTTTGTTTACTCAACTTTTGGCTTTTCGATGCAGATTATTGGTAAAATGGAAAGCTTGTATGCCGAGATTTCTGATGTTGTTGATAGGATGGAACAGAAAAGCAAGTTGTCAACGCAGGAATCATCGGACTCAGATGATGTGCAAAGCCACATCATGCAACTGAAAGAACTCCTTCAAAAGGAACGGAGTGATTACATTGTAAGTGCTGAGAGGAGAGAACAATTCAAATATGATAAACATTTTAACTGTCCTTGCACATTTGTATATGATACCAGGTACTATGTTATTCACGAGAACATGTAATTAATATGGCATTTGAATTATGTGCTAATTTAATAGGGTTTGCTTCAACCATTCATGATGAAACCTTCGCTAATGGGGATGATTTCTGTCGACATTCTGGAACTGAATCGTTTGAGGCGTTCCCTATTAATGCATACACACTATTGGGATCACCGGCTTTATTCACTAGATTCCCTCCTCAAAAAGATTTTGTCTTCTTCTGTAATGAGAGATTTGAAAAATGATTCTGCTCACAGTGATGGGAGACTTGAATCTGCCCATAATGAGAATATTCATGAATCTTCTTCGGTTCATGAGTCTGCTGGAAATGATGATATACATTCAGATAAGAAGGAAGTGTCTACGGCATTGGAACGCTCCACATCAACCTCACATCAAGCCTGTGGAGAGGAAACACACACAGATGGGGAACTGACTACCTCCATGGCATTTGAAAGCATTCCTTCATATGAATCCACTCTTTCCGAGAGAATCGATTGTGCATGGTCTGGAACTGAGCAATCTGTGATGAAACCACGGCCTGTTTCTGCACTCCAAGCAGAAGAACCTCTAGATGGGGCAGTGAAGCAGATGAGTCAAAACGACAATCCTCAAATGAGAAGGGTATTGATGTCACCTGTGAGAGTTCATTCCTTTGATTCTGCGATAAGAATGCAAGAAAGAATCAGGAAAGGATTGCATCCATCTACATTTCAGTTGTCAACAATTAGATCTTTCCATGCTTCTGCAGATTACAGTACTATGCTTAGGGATCCTGTTTCAAATTTAACTAGAGCCCATTCTCAAGTGTTGCCATTGGAAACACAGAAGTTAAATTTATTACTCAGTTCAACTCCATCTTTTATCTCAGCATCTCATATCCCTGAAGGCGTTCGCCTGCTGCTTCCTCAGACTGGCAATAAAGATGTAGTTATTGCTGTTTATGACAATGAACCTACTAGCATAATTGCATATGCCCTAAACTCTAGAGAATACGATGACTGGGTTGCCGATAAGTTTACTGTCAACGAGGGAGGCCGGAATGTCCCTAGAATCAGTATTGAAGATTCTCGGCCTTCAACTCTTTCAGCTTGGCAGTCTTTTGGTGCTTTGGACTTGGAGTATATCCACTATGGAAACTATGGTTCTGAAGATTCTTCAACCATGAGGACCCTGTTTTCAGATCCCAAAAAGTCTCCCCATCTGAGGCTTTCATTTGTAGATGAATCTTCACTATCTGGGGGTAAAGTCAAGTTCTCCGTCACTTGCTACTTTGCAAAGCAATTTGACTTGCTTAGAAAGAAGTGCTGCCCCAAGGGAGTGGATTTTGTGAGGTCTTTGAGTCGCTGTTGTCGATGGAGCGCACAGGGTGGAAAAAGTAATGTTTATTTTGCCAAGTCATTGGATGAAAGATTTATCATTAAACAAGTCACAAGGACAGAGCTCGATTCTTTTGAGGAGTTTGCTCCTGAATATTTCAAGTACTTGTCACAAGCTCTAACCTCTGGAAGTCCAACTTGCCTTGCAAAAATTCTTGGGATCTATCAGGTAAAAATATCGAGGTTTTGAAGGCTATTTTGGTTTCTTTTTGACTTTCAAGAGTATTACTTTCTAGGTGTTTATTTTGGTTTATGTGTTTTAGAAAATAACTATTTTGGTCCACGAACTCTAAAATGTTTGTTTTCGTACGTCAACTTTAAATTATAACCATTTTGGTTTTTGTTAGGGCTCTACCACCTAATAAATGCACCTATCAGTACCTTGGCTAACCCATGTGGCTTCAACATTCACGATTCACCAAATCGCCTTTTTGGCACTTCACTACACAATTGATGCCACATTATTGTGTGTTAAACAACCAACGGAAAAGCCAAAATTATTATTATATTTTAAAAAAGCTTGAGGGACTGGAATAGAGGTTTTGGAAGCTTAGAGACCGAAATGGACACTTCATGAGAGTTTGATACGGAATATATATACATATATTTTGCTTTTATTGTGAATGCATGCAAATACATTTACCAATGACTATGGGGACGAATATTTACATTTTGTTTTCTCACAACTTTGTAATGGCAGGTCACTGTTAAACACCTGAAAGGTGGGAAAGAAATGAAAATGGATTTGATGGTGATGGAGAATCTTTTTTTCATGAGAAATATCTCAAAAGTGTATGACCTCAAGGGCTCTTCACGATCTCGTTACAACCCAGACACGTCGGGGGCGAACAAGGTTCTACTCGATCTGAACCTTTTAGAAGCACTACGGACGAAACCCATATTTCTTGGAAGCAAGGCCAAAAGAAACCTTGAACGAGCTATCTGGAATGATACATCTTTTTTGGCGGTAAGCTGCATGTTAATTCTGATACTTGTCATTAATTGCATTTCCTTAGGCTTGGTATTTGATTAATTGGTTTGGATATACAGCATGAAATTGTATGGATGCTTGATTTGTATTTACTAATTTATTCTTTGTATGGGAGAAAATTTACTGATTCTTCATCTTCTTCAGTCGATAGACGTCATGGACTACTCGCTTTTGGTTGGGGTTGACGAGGAGCATAAGGAGCTCGTTTTAGGCATCATCGATTTCATGAGGCAGTATACATGGGACAAGCAATTGGAGACATGGGTGAAGGCATCGGGGATACTCGGAGGCCCGAAGAATGCTTCTCCTACTATCATTTCTCCGAAACAATACAAGAAACGGTTTCGCAAGGCAATGACTGCTTATTTTCTCACAGTTCCTGATCAATGGTCTTCTTGATTTTATGATGGATCATTGTATTCTTTTGTCCATGAAAGCATTTGTTCATGAATAAAGGGATTGCAATTGCAGATAAATTTGAAGGAATCCCTCTCATTCTTTTCTTCTTTTTTACCCTTCATCTCTTAGATTGTGTACAAAGAAACAAAGATTAGGTCCAAAAGAGAGAGGGCATCCACCCTTGAGAATGAAGAGTTGTACTTTCCTTTTTCTTTTTCCAATCTAATGAAAAAATTATTTGTAAAAGCCAAAGCTTGCATATTTTGATTTCTATTGCTATTGTTTTATTTGATGCCATGGAAACTTCCATTGAAGATGAAAATACAAGTTCTAATCATCAAACTCCTCTGGAGGATGAAGATTTATTAATACGAAAAAGACTAATACATGAGGACACTTCTCCTCATGTATTTTACAGGATTTTGCTGAAGTAATTACAAACACAACATTTTAAAAGTAATTATAAATATATTATTGGTTAAAAATGATATAATAATAGAAAAATTATACACTTTTAGTCTTTGAAGTTCATTTAAATTTTTTAAATTTTTGAGTTTTCAAATTGGCCATTTTAGCTCCGAAAATTTAGGACAATCTCGTATTCTTCTTGTACTATTAACATTTTTTTTTTTGGTTCTTTTTATCAACTTTCTGTTATATAGGGTTTAATAAACAGTTCTTTAGTTGTTGATTTTTAATCTTTTATTTTAAAACCAAAAAACTTTTATTTTAAAACAATAATGAAAATTATGTTTTTTCGGCCATGTTGGCAGTTTAAAAATAAAAAAACCTAAAAAAAATCATACAGTCAACCCTACCTTAGTTAACAGAAAAACAAAATGAGGTTTATACGCATTTAGCCTAATATAGGCTTAATTACAAAAATATCTTATACTCTCTATCTTTTTTCATAAATAACCTAATGGGATGAAATATTACACAAAAATCTGGTTCAAATGTCTATATCACCCTCCATATTTCAGACTTTTTTAAATAACAATAATAATAACATAGAATTACGAAAATACACATGGAAAAAAAATATACCATATTCACATGACTTAAATGACTTTTCAAAACTGTTTTATTTTCAAAATCTAAATAACTATAGTACATAGTATATATGAGATTTATTTATATATATATATTTTTTTCAATTTCAATTATATATGGGTATAATTCAAATAATCTGAAGATGTCATCTATGTGAAATATATATCTCAATAGGAACGAGACTAAAATTAAAATATGAAGTATATGTTATATAACAACTTTAAATATGTAATTGTTATAATTACGTTTGGAATAAACCTCATGTATATTTGGAAAAGAACCCCGTATATACACACGAGAAACAAAACACAAATGAAAACGAAGATTTGTAATGCATTAAACGCAATTTACCGAAATTAGGGATTTTGAATTTTAATTCAAAATTTGAAATCTATAAAAAAGGAAAATTTGTAATTGATTAAAAAAAAGTATCCTTCCAAAATAAAAACTCCTAAAATCAAGGAACAATATTATGACAAATTTTGCATTTGAATATAAGCCAAATTTAAAAAATATCATTTTAAAAAGTAAAAAATCGGAGTGATGAGAATAAGGAAACAAAACAATTTACAAATTTTGAAAAAAAAAAATAAAAAGGTTAATTTTGTCCAAAATTATACGTAAAAGCTCTTAATGAAACAATTTAAAATTTTAAGACATTTATGAAATATAAGGTGTAGAGAGAATTTTTCATGTAAAAATCTAACAAATGTTAACTACATAGACAAAAAGTGACATTATTCCAACCTAGGGCTAAAATGTCGTTTTAAAAATTTAAGAACTCAAATGCAACCTAAGTCATACCTCAAGACCAAAAATGTAATTTTTTCTTTATTAATCAAGGATGAATTTTAATAAATATAATCCATATAGTTTTTTTTAAATTTAATTTTGGCATAGTACTCTTATTTTAGACTATTATTTTTTAAGTTAAAATATTATTTTGGTCCCTATATTTTGAAGTTTGTTCAATTTTAGTCTCTGTACTTTTAATTATCCAATTTTAGTCCCTGTAATTTTAATAAATTTTAAATTTAGTCCCCAATGCTAGTTTGTTGTTAATTTTTTAAAAGCCCTTATGTTTGCATTTTTACTATAAATTTTGAAAACATATTCACATATTCTATTTTATTGCATGAAAATTATTATTATTATTATTTAATCAATTTCAGTAAAATTTAACGATGATGGACTAAATTTAAGATTTAATTGAAAGTACGACGACTAAAATTAGACAATTAAAAGTACAGAGGCTAAAATTGAACAAACTTCAAAATATGGAGACCAATATGATATTTTAACATTTTTTTTATAGTCGGTGAGTGAGCACAATCTTAATTGACTTTGTTCATAACAATTTCTCATAACTTAATATTTTCTAAAAGAGGTAAATAAATGGACAATACGAAATGGTTTCATAAAAAGGCTTCCAAAGGGACAAAAACGAAATTTCTAGTGATATAAATAAAGATGATATTTGACTGGAAGACCCCAAGGAAGGTGTGAGGATACCTTATTTCAAGACTTACCTTGAAAAAGGTTGTATTTTGGAAGTTGGCCTAGGTTCCAATTCATCTTATCTTCGAAGGAGCCTTTTATAAGGGAGAGATTTGCTCAAGCAAAGAATTGGGTACATAGTTGGAAAGAGCAATACTTAACTGCAGTCTAGGCTGCACCTAAGTTCGATGCTCCCCTTCCTCTACACACATAAAAAGATAAATTTTAATATATTTTTAAAAAAATTAATTTCCACGTGTGGCAATTTTTAATTAGGGCTGCACAACAGATAATGCAGGCCAGACTGCACCTAAGTTTTTTTCCTAGTTAGGAATGATACTTTTTTTCCTTTTCTTTTTAATGATTGTTGGCTTCCAAAAGATTCTACATTAAAATCTATTTTTATTAATCTAGTCTATTTGAATGCTCGACTTTTTGACTTTGTGACCACTAGTGGTCAGTGAAATTTCGAGTTGTTTAGCAAAGTTTTGTCTCAAGATGATCTTGAGATTAAAAAAAAAAAAAATCCTATAAACAAAAGGATTGGAGAGAAACTCAATTGCTAACTGATCTATGAAAAAAAAGGGAGATTTATTGGGTGAGACATTAGGTAGAAATGGTCAAGGGTCAATTCATTGGCAAGACATTGAGGCATTGGATATAAATGGTCAAAGGTTAATGCAAAATGCAAAGCTTTGTGTATAAATGATCAAAGGCTATGGAGAAGTTGAGGCCTTGGGTATGAATATACATGGGTCGGCGCATTTCAACAGAGTAAAACTTGAGATATGAAAACGTTTGTTATGAGCTTGAGGAGAGTTGATATGTTCATTCATATAAACTATTTTCTAGATTATTTTCTCTAAAAAACAATATTTTCTCTTGCAAACTTTAATTGATTACTAATCTCTTGAAACCAAATTAAGAAGCATGACATTAGACATTAGTCATGATCAACTTTCATTATCAACCTAACTATTCACATGATAGATCAATAATGATCCAATGTTATAGGTCTAGTTAAACATACAATCTTTCTAATTGAACATTTAGCTTGACATGTAATTATGGCCAATCAATGTAGAATTAAGCACAATGACATTGAAAAACAATCAAGTCCACAATATATATAGAAAATACTAAACATTAACTTAAATCCATAAATAAGTTTATCAACACCCTAAAACTAAAATGTTTAGCCACTCATTGTTGTTATAAACATACTTTCATACATTGCAACAACCATACAAAGAGTAAAAAGTAAGGAAATAGGGAAACACTACTATCACCGTCGTTAGAGTTTTGTTATTGGGCTGTATATTTGTTTAAGGTTACTTGTACTTGTTCCATGGGTTGTTTCAGTGATGTCACAGAAGATGTCAATCCTACGGTTTATTTTTTTTCCTTATTTGGAAAATTTCGCAGTGTTATTTTTTCTGGATTCTTTCATTCTTTATGAGCTACATAATTTGTTTGGGGATGTGTTTCATTTTTCAGTAAGCCTATTTATTTGCAAGTGCATTTCCTTTTAGGGTTCCCGCTCCTAATGTGTTTTCATTGAAGTTTATCTTTGTGGTAGTTAGACTTTGTAACTTCGATCATTCTTGTCATTGCTCATTGATGTCAAATCTTCTTAGGGGTCGTTTAATTCCGAAAAGAACCAATCAAAAATAAATTTATAACACCAAATCGTACACTGCTGCTACTACGATGATGTAGCAATAGTGGTAAGTCTTGGTCGATCCGTAGGGAAGCGCAAAATATGTTTCAAATAGCTAATTTCCTAATTATAGCGGTAAATGAGAGGGGGGTTTGGTATGAATGAGATTAAGTACATGAATTTAAAGACAAGAAACTAAAGGCAACGGGTAAATGTATAACCAAAGATAGGAGAATCTAGTTTCGAGAGCAAGAGGGATGTCTATGTAATTTCTATTATCGACTTTCGTTAATAAAAAATGCATTCGATTTATGCATGCACACCAATTTACTTGATCTAACCAAACTTGTCGACGTAATGGCAACCAAATCATTCAATTAAACTAAGCAACCATCCTATACATTAATTAAAGTCTAAGCTCTAACTAAACTACATGCTCCTAGTTCTATTGGGTTCGAAGAGTGTCCATATCGAGTTAAGAACATGCGCGTTAAGTTTTAGGATTCCATTATGTGATTAATTAATGGGGAAGCCCTAACTTAATTAATCAATTTTTTCCTTGACCCTAGTTGAAGCATGCAATCTAAGATTCAAGATTTAGCTATAAATCATAGCATACAAGATTTAACTACTTTGCTACTTAGGTAACTATAAGCTAGACATTGGAGGAGCGAACGTGACGAAGCTATAAATTGATTAGCAAGGGCAACACACATCTATAAAGGAATAGCTATTCACAAACATGCATCTAGAAGTTAAAGAAGATTGAAGGAAGACATAAAATCATAATACATTCAGTTCAATAATAAAAAATGTCAACAACATTACATAGGGTTCTTGCTCCCGAAACTAGAGAAAGTTACTTACCTTTACAATCCATAGACAAAATGTAAAGGGGAAGCTCCAATAATTGATTACAACCTGAAAGACTAAAAAATGGGCGTCGTAAACCTCTCTTCGACAATCAAATAAAATTTATAATTCACCAAACCAATTACTTATACTACTAAGTAGCACAAGCAACAAGTCCGGGGTCGACTCATAGGGAGCCTAAGATAGAATTTCTATAAGCTAAATTGGTGTATGGAAAGTAGTAAAAACGAGGATTTTTTGATTGGATAGTGATAATGTGCGAGGAAAATAAAATGCGGGAATGGTCCCTGCTGTTATTTTCTGTTTGCTTCTGTTATAAATGTTTATTTTTTATTTTTTAAATTTTTTAATGTTGATTAATATCTAAAATTGAATAAATAAAATAAAACAACTTATCTCTTCTAATTCTCTCTCCTCCTTCCTCCCTATCTCTTTCTCCTTTCTCTTCATTTACCATTTTTCATTTCCATTTTCGGCGGTCGCAACGCAACCCATCTCTCAGGTAAACAATAGACTCAACCAACATCCCACAACATACATCCATAGTTCAAGTTAATCTTGGTCTTCAAATCCACCGTCGATAACATTCTCTGAATCCATCAATTATTGAGTACTATTCATCAATGAAGTGTTTGTGTGTATATATAAATATATAAGAAAAAAACAGAGAAAGAGAGAGTAAATTGTCTCTTCCTCCTCATTGCCTCCTTCCCCTTCTTCCCTTCCAATTTATTATTTCAGTTGCCGAGAAGTTGGAATTAGGATTCTTCACTTAACCCAAAGCCTCTTAGGTGGCATGAGTGCACTCCCCACAACGTGGTTTGGGTTGCAAACAAAGGCAATCAAATTAGAAACCCCTTGCACATATAACTTCTTGGTAACATTTGTCTTGATAATTTAAAAAAACAATACAATGTTGCAAACAGTGGTGTAGTTTTGCATTTTTTGAGAGGAAAATAAAATTAACAACTAAGAATAGGTGAAAGAGGGATTGCCAATGAGAGACAACGAGGAATTTGAAGGTCGGAAGTAGCAGAGCCTTCATCCACTATTCACTTCCTCAACTCGTCCCAATATGTGCCACAAAATCGATTGTATAACTCAAATCGAGATAGATTGTTACCGGCGAAAAGAAAATGGTCACAAAGGGGAAAGAGAGATGGTGGAGTGTAAAGAAAGAAGTTATTTTTATTTTATTTATTCAATTTTAGGTATTAATCAACATTAAAAATTTAAAAAAAAACATTTATAATACAAGCAAACAGAAAAATAACAGCAAAAACCATTTAAACCTATTTTGTAAAACTCAAAGACTAAAAATGTCTATTTCATAAACTTAGAGATTGAATGAACCTATAGCTAAAAACTCAGGGACTAAAAAGGTATTTTTTCCTATTATTTATTTGCATAACTTAAATCCAATAAACTGAGATCCTATGTTATTTAATGTAACTTAAACAATATGTAATTAACATACAAGTGAATTGTGTTCAAGTAGTAACCTAAAAAGGTCTATAGTATACGGATAAAGTTAAGGTGCCTTATTTTGGTAACACTATGGATATGACTCACTTAGTAAGTGTTACAAATGTTGTAAGTATTACAAATGATTTAACCCAAATCATTCATGTAATGACATATAAGTGGGGGTATCCTATACAGTGAGTCTGTATAAGACCAGACCATGAAATATAGTCTCTCTCTGTAACATCGTTAATTGAAGAGATTTATATTTCAAACGATAACCATGTAACTCGATCTTAATCCTGAGTGAGTTATGAACTCCTGCTCATGAGGGTCGTTCTTTGATTTGTATTAAGTGAGAGTGGCATTAACTACCGACTCAATATGCCTACCATTTTGGAGATGATACTGAGTGAGGAGCTAGGAACATAACTTCACAAGATGCAATTCACTCCTTCCCATCTTTAGGGTAAGTAGAAAGGTTGTTCCCTTAAGTGCTGACTCCAGGATTTGAACAATGAGGCCTCACTCTCTCATTGGCCCGAGAGGGACTTTTGTTTATAGTCGGGCTATAAACAAGTTGTTCCTTAGAGGATCAATGGTACTTAAGGTGCAAGAGGTAATTATAGGGGTAAAATGGTAATTTGACCCAACTGTAATTACAAACAACTTGTGAAAGGTTGACTTACATAATATGGTTAATTCAATGGACATAGAAATATTTTACAGTTCATAAGAGTGCAGTTACGGGTCTTTAGTGGTATGCCTCATAGTTAATGAAAGTTGATTAATATAATTAAAGAGTTTAATTAATTAATCTTGAATAATTGGAACTTATAATTGTAGGTCAATAAGGTCTCTCTGCTAGCTCATAACGGATTTAACAAGGAAATTAAGTGTTGAAAGAATTTGAATTGTTGAAATTAATTTAAGGAATTAATTGTATATGGTACAATTGAAATAGTGTATAAAATACATTATAATAGAAAGTTATTTTGATTTAGGTTCAAAATTAAAACTTTATAATAGGAGAGTATTAATATTTGAATAAGATTCAAACATTAAATCAATACGAATTGGATTCATATTAAAACTATAGGTTATAATTAATGTAAATGGGATTCATATTAAAATTATAGCTTAAGAGAGAATATATATATATATTAGAATATGATTCATATATACACACACCCCAAGCATTCTTTAACCCTTGCTCCTTTTTTAAGGTTAAAAACACATTAGAACATTCCTAATCTCTAGCAATCAAAGAATAAATGATGGTTGATCAAGCCTATCATACATATAAGTATAGAAATTTAAATACATTCAAGAACTACAAAAATCAAAGAGAAATATAGATAAAGAATAAAAATCCTCACAATGGATCCATAGGTTTCACTTAGACCTAAGCTAACAACTCACCTTAGCCACGAGATTGGTCCTGAAGGGATGAGAACTCTAACACAGCGGAAGCATATATCAGAGAAATCAAACTCAAAATTATTAGGAATTTTGAAAACACAAAATATACTTTAGTTTATAGAATTGAAAAAAAAAAACTTCTGTAAAATTGATATGGCTAAGCATGCTTTTTGATTTAGATTAAAAGAGAACGAATTGAAACTTACTTTCGTGGTCGACTCTGGATCTCCAATTCTCCAATGGCTATGGATTACAACCTAGAACACTACCACCAAAGAACCTCTCCTATTCTCTGAGTAGTGGGGTTGAAGGTTGGTGGTAACCAAATCTTGAATAAGGGAATTACCTTTTGGTCAGAGAGAATTTGAGAGAGAAAATCTTTCTTCCACAGAACCCTTATGTAGAACAAAATTACGTTTCTTTTCTTTTATGCAGGTTTTATGGAATGGTAGAGAGAGGAAGATATAGGTACAACGTGTGGAGAATCCCACATTAGAAGTAACTCCCACGTAGGGGAGTTATTTCTCTCTTTATTTTATTTTAATTTATAATATTTAATTTAACTAATTAAATTAAATTATTCAATTAATAATTTTCATTTAAATCATATTTAAATGAGCATCTCCCACATAACCTATAGTTTTAATTCAATTAATTTAATTTAATTAAATCTAATTAAATTAAATTAAATTCCATAATTAATTAATTCTCCAATTAATTTATTACTTCACATAGTTAATTTAACCTCCAATTGAATCATATTCAATTGTATTTCTCTCATTAATTTTGAATCATATCCAAAATTAAATTTATATTATAAATTTTAATTAAAATATAAAATTTATATTAAAATGTATCACTATATATTATAATATTTCCACAAGTGAATTTGAACATTTCAAGTTCTATTCAAGACATAATTACCCTAATACTCTTTACGAGCTAGGTAAGGTACCTAATGGACCTAAAGATCAGAAGCTGCAACGATATGAGATTAATTGGCTAAACTCATTAACCACATTAATCAATACTCGTTAACTGTGGGTACACTCCATTAAAGATCCACAACTGCACTCTTCTCAATGCAAATATATTTATGTGTTCACGGATATAGACGAATAATAACAATTAGTCTTTCACAAATGTTCGTAACACTAGGGTTACTTCTAAATCCTTAAGTACCAGTGCTCATCTAATGAACAACCTGTTTATGGTCCAACCATTAAACAGAAACCCCTCTCGGGCCAGTGAGAGGGTAAGCCCTTTGTTCAAGTCTCGGAGACACCACTTAAGGGAACACTCATCTTCTTACCCTAAAGTTGGGAAGGTGTGAAATTCAACTTATATAATTATGTTTCCAGCTCCCCACTCGGTCTTGTCCTCAAAATGGTAGGCATATTGAGTCGGAAAACCTTCCACTCTCACCCATACAAATCGAAGGACAATCCCTCGTGAATAGAAGTTCATAATATACTCAGGATTAAGACTAAGTTGCCTAGATCTTCCTATTGAAATAGAAACCTAACTAGTCAACAGAATTACATCTAGTGGTTACTATTTTGTGGTCCAAGTCTTATGCAAACTCATTGAAGGAATTGAATTCCCAACGGAAGCGATTTATCGTGTTGTGATTTTAATTACTCAATTATGAATTTTAAAAAATAAAGAAAATAGAAAAGAACATGATAAACAACATGCTTTTTGAGAAGGAAAAGAAAAATGAAGAAGAAGTTGCTTACCCATTATGAATCTTCTTCACAAAATCATTCTACAAAAAGATAAGGACATTACCACCAAAGAGCACTCACTATTCTCAAGATTATCAAATTCATGGAGAGTGGTCTCCATTTGTCTATTTAAAGGGAGGAAGAAGAAGAAGCTATCTTTTCATTTAGAGAGAAATTATGGAGAGAGTTAGTGGGGAGGATTTATGAAAAAGAAAACTCCACACCAAATTCATAATAACTCCAAAATGGGAGTTAATATTTTCTTTAATTTAATTTAAAGAAATTAATAATATAAATTAAATTAAATTAAATTATATATATATATATATATATATATATATATATATATATATATATATATATTAAATCTCATTTAATATATAATAATAATTAGCTACTAATTAACCAATTTCTCTCACATAACCTATAGTTTTATATGAATCTCATTAATATAATATTTAATATTTGAATCTTATTCAAATATTTCTCTCATGTATATTATAAAGTTTAATTTTTACATTTCATATAAAAATCTACTTTATATTATAATGTATCAATATACATTATTTAATTGTATCTCATACAATTAATTTCCTTAACTTAATTTGAACAATTCAAATTATACCAAGACAACTGACTGTCATCTTAACCTATATGAGCTAGCAAGTGGACCTAATGGACCTATCAGTTTGAAGCTCCAATGCTATGAGATTAATTAAGTAAACTCTTTAATTAAATTAATCAACATTCATTAATTGTCGGTCATTCCACTAAAGATCGACAGCTGCACTCTTCTTACTGTAGATATATTTCTATGTCCACGGATATAATTAATCAACAGCGAGGCGACCCTTCACAAATTGCTCGTAACAACAGCTGGGTCAAATTACCGTTTTATCCCTATGTTACCTCTAACTCCTTAAGTACCACTGATCCCTCTAATGAACAATTTAGTCATAGTCCAACTATGAGCTAGACCCCTCTCTAGCCAGTGAGAGAATGGGGCGCCTCATTGTTCAAGACCCGGCATCAGCTCTTAATGGAGCAATTCATAAGACATAAATTTCTTTTTGTATAGTTGAGTTTCCAGCTGCCTGTTCAGACAAATCCTCAAAGTGGTAGGCTTATTGAGTCAGCAAACCTGGCCACTCTCACTCATACAAATTAAAGGATTGCCCTCACAAGCAGGAGTTCACACCTGACTCAGGATTAAGGTCGAGTCACCTATGATCATCCTAGTCAAATGTAAGTCTCATTAAGTAACGATGTTAATACAGAAGACTAATCATTTCGCAGTCCGGTCTTATATATGTCTCACATATACAGGATACCCCTACTCACATGTCTCTACATGAACATTTAGGATCTAAACGTTTGTGATACTTTACAACACTTGTAACAATCACAAAGTGGGCCGTATCCGTAGTGTTACCAAGGATAAGGTACCCAACCTTATCCATCTACTACAGACCGTTTGGGTTATCACTTAAACACGATCCACTTGTATGTCTCTACATACGTGTTTAAGTTACTACTAATAACCTAGGATCTTAGTTTATTGGTTTTTTGGGTTAGTGCAACTAAATGTCAAATAAAATAACAATTATTTTATTAAATAAATAATATTATTTATACAATACAAGTTTAAAAAATACAAGATCACGAGATTTAGGGCATTAATCCCAACAATCTCACACTTGTCCTAAAGCTAGTGGGGTGTACAATGTAAAATAAAATACAGTACACATAAAACAATAAACTAGGGCATAAAACCTAGTAAATCCTCCCACTTGCCCTAGACTAAATGCGGCATGTCTTATAGACCTAGACTCTCTAGGTGACCCTCAAACACTTTAGCCGTGAGGGCCTTTGTAAATAGATCAGCAACATTGTGCTCCGAAGCGATCTTCGTGACGATCACGTCTCCTTGATGCACCATTTCTCGGATTAAATGATATTTGCGCTCTATGTGCTTTCCGCGTTTGTGGCTTCTATAGGCTCCCTGGAATTCGCCACAGCACCACTGTTATCACAATATAGTGTGATGGGCAATGACATATCTGGAACAACTTCCAGATCAGTCAAGAATTTCCTAAGCCATACAACCTCCTTGGCAGCTTCACAAGCTTCTACATACTCTGCCTCCATGGTAGAGTCAGCAATACAACCTTGTTTTATGCTTCTCCACACTACAGCTCCTCCGTTAAGAGTAAATACTGATCCTAAAGTGGATTTCCTAGAATCCTTATCAGTCTGAAAATGAGAGTCAGTGTACCCAGCAAGGATCAAATCCTTAGCACCATACACGAGCATGTAGTCCCTCGTTCTTCGAAGATACTTGAGGGTCGTTTTAACGGCAATCCAGTGATCTAATCTTGGATTAGATTGATATCTGCTGACTATCCCCACTGCATAACATATGTCAGGTCTAGTACATAACATCACATACATTGAGCTACCAACAGCTGATGCATAGGGGATCCGTCTCAATTCCTCAATTTCTTGAGGTGTCTTAGGACACTGTTCCTTAGACAGAGCAACTCCATGCCTGAAAGGTAGTAAACCTCTCTTGGAGTTTTGCATCGAATACTTGACAAGCATTTTGTCGATATAAGATGCCTGAGACAAAGCTAACGTTTTGTTCTTTCGATCTCGAAAGATCTGAATACCTAGAACAAACTGCGCCTCTCCCAAATCTTTCATTTGAAATTGGGCCGTCAACCATTGTTTTATGTCAGACAACAAACGTACATCATTCCCAATGAGTAGGATATCATCTACGTATAACACTAAGAAAGCTACTAAACTATTGATGATCCTCTTATAAACACAAGGCTCATTAATATTTTGATCAAAGCCATAAGATTTGATCGCAGTATCAAATCTGATATTCCAAGACCGAAAAGCTTGTTTTAGTCCATAAATGGACCGATTAAGCTTGCAAACTTTTTGCTCATGACCTTGGGTTATGAATCCCTTAGGTTGCTGCATATAGATGGTCTCCTCAATATTGCTATTTAAAAATGCAGTCTTAACATCCATTTGCCATATCTCATAGTCGTAATATGCGACAATGGACAAGAGTATCCTGATAGAATTTAACATGGCAATAGGTGAGAAAGTCTCCTCACAGTTAACTCCCTCAATCTGGGTATAACCCTTTGTCACAAGCCTAGCTTTAGAGGTTTGTACCTTACCATCAACACCCTTTTTCCTCTTGTAGATCCATTTACAACCTATAGGTTTTACTCCATTAGGTTGATCTACAAGATCCCAAACTGAATTGAAGTACATAGACTCCATTTCAAGATCCATAGCTTTGATCCATTCATCTTTGTCTACATCTTCCATTGCTTTCTTATAAGACAATGGATCCTTAAGACCGCTATCTGATATAACGGTTAGGGTTTTAGTAAAACCCATATAGCGAACAGGTGGGTTCGCAACCCTCCCACTACGCCGAGATTCCCTCAACAGTTGAGGTTGACGTGACATGTTAAATGAACTATCAACAACTCTTATTGATGTGTTTGGCTCTTCAACAACTCTTGTTGAAGGTTCAGTAGTTTCGGTGGAAAGTTCGTTTAATACTATCTTACTGCGTGGTTTATGCTCCCTTATGTGGTTTTCTTCTAAAAATATAGCGTTTGTCGACACAAACATCTTATTATCTTTAGGATCATAGAAGTAACCACCTCTCGTTTCCTTAGGATAACCTACAAATAGGCATAATCTCGAATGTGGTTCCAACTTTTTAGGATTTGCCTCAAGCACGTGTGTGGGGCAACCCTAAATTCTGAAATGACGTAAACTACCTTTACGGCCATTCCATAATTACAAAGGTGTTTCAGAAATACTTTTGGATGGAACACAGTTCAAAATATAAACTGCAGTTTGTACTGCATAACCCCAAAACGAATCAGGTAAAGGAGCGTAACTCATCATAGATCGAACCATGTCCAATAAGGTTCGATTTCTCCTTTCTGATACACCATTTTGTTGAGGTGTACCAGGTGCTTAGAGTTGGGATGCAATTCCACGTTCTATCAAATAGTCTTGAAATTTCAAATCCATACACTCTCCACCTCGATCGAATCGAAATGTTTTAATGGTTTAATGAATTCTCAACTTCAACCTTATACTCCTTGAACTTTTTAAGAGCTTCAGACTTATGTTAGGTATAAATGCCCATATCTAGAATAATCATCTATAAAAGAGATGAAATATTCAAACCCTCCTCTTGCTTTAACATTCATAGGACAACAAAGGTCTGAATGTATAAGTTCTAAGGGTTATTTGGCTCTATGACCTTTTCCAGTAAAAGATCTTTTAGTCATTTTGCCTTCAAGACATGACTCACATACTGGTAAAGAGTTTTCTTCTAACTCGTTTAGAAGTTCATTCTTAACTAGCCTCTCAATCCTATTGAGATTTATGTGTCATAATCTTAGGTGCCAAAGATATGCATTTTCTTTAAGAGAATATTTTTGTCTTTTATTTTGAGTTAACGCAGTTTTAAACATTTCAGTATTAAGGCGAGACTTAGATACTAACGACCTTAGCACATAAAGATTGTCTTCTAATTTTGTAGAAAAAATTTGAACACCATTCTTGTAAATAAACGCTTTCTTTGCATTAAAAACAATTGAATAGTTTTGTTCTAACAAACATTTTACAGAAATGAAGTTTCTTTTCAAATCAGGAACAATATAAACATTATGTAAAAGTATAAATAATTTATGTAAACAAAGACGGAGTCCTCCTACTGCCATAGCTGAGACAACGTGCCCAATTCCAACCCGCATCGTCATCTCACTAGCCTCCAGCTGCTGCAGGAACTAATTCCCTGAAATGAAGAACAAACATGATTAGTGGCGCCTGAATCAATTATCCAAGCTGAATTGTCATTCTCCACTAAACAAGTTTCCAGAACTAGTAAATCATATTTACCTTGTTTTTTTCTGCCAAATACTTGGGACAGTTTCTCTTCTAGTGTCCCTCCTGGTTGCAATGGAAACAAATTTCCTTTGCAGCCTTGGCCTTCTTGGCCTTCTGGGCAGTAGCAAGGTTAGTTTTCCCTTGACCTCCTTTCTTCTTCTTCCACTTTTTGGTGCGGGAGGAAGAAGGTGAAGACTTAGTTCCTGAGGTCGAACCTTTGTGGAACTTCTTGGAGGAGGAAGCAACATTTGCTTCTCCCTTCTGTTCCTTGACTTTCATCAATGATTGATAAGTCTGCAGCTCATTGAGTAAGGTGGTCAAGTTGTAGTTAATCCTGTTCATAACAGCATTACTACGAAACTGAAGGAAACTTTCAGGTAAAGTTTCTAAGATGAAGCTAACCTGACTGGCTTCATCAATGACAGACCCATTCATCTCCGCCACGTTGAAGTGGACCATCATGTTTAGAACATGTTCACGAACAGATGTCCCTTCTTGCATACGTGCATTGAAGATAAATTTGAGAGCGTCATATTTGAGCTGTGTGGACGGTTGTCCAAACATTTTCCTTAAGGAATCCATGATCTCACGGGCAGTGAGCATGGGCTCATACTTCTTGGCCAAGACTTCAGATAAGCTTGCCAAGATATACGCTCGGGCCTTTTCGTTCGCCCTGACCCATCGCTCATATGCCTCCCGAACATTTTGAGTTGCATTGGCTGCAAAGATTTGAGGACTCTCCTCAACTAGGACGAACCTTAGGTCATCGATGATTAACACAATATTGATAGTATTTTTCCAACTAGTGTAATTTTCACCAGTTAATTTATCAGCAGAAAGCAGATTAAGCGTAGCGCTAGTCATTTTGCTGAAAAGATATAAATTATTTATATTAGTTTTCTGAAAAAACCATTTTTAAACCAATCAAATTTGGCAAAAAAATAATGTATCCTTTGTGACATCTAATTTTGCAATGATGATTCAGTAATTTAGAATAAAAGCCACCTAGGGTAGTCAATTATCCCTCCACTGAATTGAGACATTCTCAACCAAGTGTTACACCAGAATAACTCTTATTCCTATAACAATTAGTCACTATTGTTTGGTCAAGAAATTATTAACAACTTTAATAGTTTCTTGTAAGTGTAACCTTTCATTTTAGATCCTAAAGTTCCGCTCCAATGAGCCAACCGTAGGAAAAAACCGACTGGGGCAAAAACTAAAGTAATCCTATCCATTACTGGAGTTTTGAGTTAGATTTCATGCAAACACCTTCTATAGGGGGACACAAGCAAAAGTGCCTCGAGGCTGAGCATGAAACCTAACTCCAAACTAATGAAAGAGACTGTGGGAAGTGTTGTCACACGTCCCTCTCCCACTTTCTATAAACACTCTCTTCATGCACCTTGGTATTGATCTATGCAAACACCATCCGTAGGGGGACACAAGCAAAGGTGGCTCGAGGCCAAGCATAGATCTCACGGTGTGAACTTATAAGGAGAAACATAAAAGGAAATTGACATATCATATATATCATTTTCCTCCCTTTGAGTGTTCTAAACCTAGGGTTTATCACTTAAGAGAAATTTGGCTAAACAATTTTTACTAAGTCCATTGTTAAATTGGCCCAATATAACTCTTATATTGGATAGTTTAACAATATATGAATCAATTCATTAAACTCTTTAATTAGATTGAATCATTTATTATATACTTATAAAATATTTATCCAATTCACCTTCCAGGTAGATTCTCAGGTAGGAGTGTTCCGTTTCCGTCAGCTTAAAAACTCCATTCCTAGACAGAACCTTCCTTAGACAAAGGTCCCTTATGGATAATTATTTCATAAATTTAATCTTTTAATTGAACCATTTAATCCTATTAAAAGAATATTAAAAGATTAACCTATTTCTAATCACATTAGAAAATATTATCCACATAAGTCTATCTGAGTCAATTTTAATCTATTTAAAAAACGAATTGACCTATGTTTGCATGCAATTCTTTCTTATAGATTTTAATTCTAATTCATTAGAAATTATAACAATTATAAAGCTAATGAATAATTAAAACCTATTACATGCATCTAATGACATTCAAACAAAGATAACAATTATATTTCTAAGTAATGTCATGCTCAATGCATTTTCATTTTCATTAACATGCAAAATATAACATTTATATTAAAGCAATAATGATAAATAGCATATTATAAAATCATGCAACTATATATTATAACTCTTATAAATATAATGCATGAACATGCTTTTCATTAAGAAAATATAAAAATTATATTAAGTTACTGAAATTAAATAAAACATGTATTTAAATATAACTCTTATATTATAATACACGATCATACTTAATATTCATACAATTATATAATATAACTCTTATATTAAAGATGATGCATGAAAAAAGTTTATCCTATGGTGGGATTTTAATATATATGGCATACAATATGCAACATATATATATATAAAATTAATCATACATCAAATACACAATTAAATTAAATAGCAAAAATAGACCGAATTTTGGCACCCTATAACATAATTAAATTAATATAATCAAATTATACTAATTTAATTAAGAAAAAAATTAAATTACAAATAATTAAAAAAAACGGAAATAAAAAAAATTGCAATAAACTGCTATCATTATGACTCAAACCCACAACTAGTGGAATTTTAGATGCACATGTAACTGTTGGAGCCTCAACACTCTTGGTGATTAATGCATCACTATAATCTTTAATGTCACAGCGTAGCTATGCTCTGTTTTTTTTTTTGTGTCGTTTTTTGCTCTATTTTCGATCAATCTCCCCAGCAACTCTTGCTCCTCGATTGACACTGACTTACAGACTCGATTACAAAAATAAAATGCCCAAAACAACAGGCCCTTACATCGATCTCATCAATACAAAATTGTAATCTAAATGCCAAAATTTAAAACTGCCTATCTTGCAAACCCATACATCAAATGCACATAAAGCTACCCACCTTTTCTCTGTTTTCAATTCAAATTGAAAATTAAAATCACGATTTGGCTCTGATACCAATTGAAGGAATTGAATTCCCAACGGAAGCGATTTATCGCGTTGTGATTTCAATTACTCAATTATGATTTTTAAAAAACAAAGAAAATAGAAAAGAACATGATAAACAACATGCTTTTTGAGAAGGAAAAGAAAAATGAAGAAGAAGTTGCTTACCCTTGATGAATCTTCTTCACAAAATCTTTCTACAAAAAGATAAGGACACTACCACCAAAGAGAACTCACTATTCTCAAGGTTATCAAATCCATGGAGAGTGGTCTCCATTTGTCTATTTAAAGAAAGGAAGAAGAAGAAGTTATCTTTTCATTTAGAGAGAAATTATGGAAAGAGTTAGTGGAGAGGATTTATGACAAAGAAAACTCCACACCTTATTCATAATAACTCCAAAATGGGAGTTGATATTTAATTTAAATAAATTAATAATATAAATTAAATTAAATTAAATTATATATATATATATATTAAATCTCATTTAATATATAATAATAATTAGTTACTAATTAACCAATTTCTCTCACATAACTTATAGTTTAATATGAATCACATTTACATTATTTTTAACCTATAGTTTTATATGAATCTCATTCATATAATATTTAATATTTGAATCTTATTCAAATATTTCTCTCATGTATATTATAAAGTTTAATTTTTACATTTCATATAAAAATCTACTTTATATTATAATATATCAATGTACACTATTTAATTGTATCTCATACAATTAATTCCCTTAACTTAATTTGAACAATTCAAATTATACCAAGACAACTGACGGTCATCTTAACCTATATGAGCTAGCAAGTGGACCTAATGGACCTATCAGTTTGAAGCTCCAATGCTACGAGATTAATTAGTTAAACTCTTTAATTAAATTAATCAACATTCATTAACTGTCGGTCATTCTACTAAAGATTGACAACTGCACTCTTCTTACTGTAGATATATTTCTATGTAGTCAACCCTTCACAAATTGCTCACAACAACAGCTGGATCAAATTACTATTTTACTCCTGTGTTACCTCTAACTCCTTAAGTACCACTGATTCCTCTAATGAACAATTTAGTCATAGTCCAACTATGAGCTAAACCCCGCTCTTGCCAGTGAGAGTGTAACGACCCGAGTTTAGGGGGGGACATGAATGAGACGAGATCACATCCGAATGAGAGGGATCCTGAGGACATGAAAGCATGATTAAGAAAGGCTTAAAAGAAATGAAAGTTACTATCTATACCAACAAGGTGCACCTTCCTTTTCGGTAGCTCAATTATAAGAACTCTATAGTTAAGCGTGCTTAGCTTGGAGCAATCTTATGTTGGGTGACATCCTAGGGATTTTCCTAGGATGCATGTGAGTGAGGACAAAGCATGCTGAAAGACAACGTTCACTCATGGAATCCTGGTCCGAATCCACTTGTATGTCTCTATATACGTGTTTAAGTTACTACTAATAACCTAGGAGCTTAGTTTTTTGGGTTAGTGCAACTAAATTTAATTTATACAATATAAGTTTACAAAATACAAAATCACGAGATTTAGGGCATCAATCCCAACACGATATCCCCACATGCATGTCTCCTACAAAAACATTTGTATCAAATACAAAGTGGGTTGTATCCATAGTGTCACCAGAATTCCAACACTCATTGCATAGGATATCCCCACTTGCATGTCTCCTGCAAAAACATTTGTATCAAATACAAAGTGGGTTGTATCCATAGTGTCACCAGGATAAGGTACCCAACCTTATCCCTATAGGGTGTATTTTGAACATTGATCCCCGTATGTCTCTACATACTGTTCAAGACTCATAAGACAACCTATAATATTAGTTTATTGGATTTTAGGGTTATTAAGACAAAACAGATACAACACAATCAATAACTTTTATTGAAATAACTTCAATAACTCTTTAGTAATGACGGTCAAATATTTACATTTACTATCTACGAGTTTTAGGGCATAAAACCAAACAGTTCCAAGATAAGCTTTACAATCATCAAATACACCCAAGAATAAAAAATTACATAGGGGAGGAGAAAAGGAGGTGAGAAAATGAGATTGAGGGCTGAACGCCCGAGAGAATTTGATTATTTTGCCCTAAAATCCAAGGGAATTATATCAATTGAAGCTAGAGCATCGCGACGTAGGGATAGCGTCGCGACGCTGGGTACGAAGTCGTAGCGCCGACCTTGAGCATCACGGTGCTCTACGCTGTGCTCGATGTCATGCGCGCGCAGACCCTCTATCAAAATTCGGAGCACCGCTGCGCACCCTTGTAGCGTCGCGACGCTGCACACTTTGCATGCATGTAGTAATGATCGTAGTTAGAGATCCTAAAACATCGAACCGTGAAAAAAGTTACTTTTTTTGTTTTGTTACTGAGGTGGCTCTAGAATAGGGGTATTAAAAATTAAATATTCAGAAAACTCAATCCGTACGATGTAGGGGTCGTTTGATAGCCAATTAAGTTTTAGTTTTTGGTTTTTAGTTTTATGTTTTTGAAAATTCGATTTGTTTGGTATCTAATTGAGTTTTCTGTTTTTTCAATTTTAAAAAAAATTAAAAATTGTTAAGGAATAATTTTGAAAAAAAAACATTTTTAGAAACAGTTTTCGTTTTTAACAAATAGATGTGCCTTAATGCTCCAGTGGTAAAGACATTTGTCTCCCAGCAATTGTGCTCGGGTTTGGTCAGTAGAATGTGCACAATTTTTCTACTACTGTTTTTTTTACCACTTCTTAATAATTATTCTTGACTTTAATAAAATGTGCATTGTGGTTTAGTGGTTGACTCAATAGTCTACCATAACTTAAGGCTTGAGTTTAAATCCTAGATGATGTAATATTGTTTTTTAGATTTTCTATTTGAAATTGAATGTAAAATAATTTTAAATTTTTTCCCTTGTTATACACACTTCATTTTCGTATCAATTCTCATTTTTTTAAATAATAATATTTTAGATTTTTTGTTCAAAATTCAAAGGTAAAATAGTTGAAAATTATGAATAAAATTAATATATTATTATTTTAAAATTTAGAAAACCACAACTTTCCATGATATTGTATGTTTTTTAGTGAAGGGCACAATCTTAATAGAATAATATCTCTTTTCTAAATAAAAATGTGATTTTTTAAATTGTTCCTAGTAGTTTTTAAATATGTGATTTTCTTATCAGTTTAAAAACATAGATGTTTCGTTTAATTAAGTTTGTTGTTAGAGCATTCTTTTGCCTTCTTTTTTTTGTGTCAGTGTTTTAAGCATGGCAGGATATCATCAACATGGATGGGGACAATATAATGTAGAACATTTCAGCTTTATAACGAGGTTATTGACCTTAGAGGTCAGTTTTCTGATTTAACTTCTTTAGTTAATTAAATGATTGTAGATAGATCGCAGCAAGTGCATATGTGTAGGATTTGCTCGTTCATGGGCCATCCTAAGCAAGCATGCCCAAGGTTGCACTGGAGTCCAATGCCAAGAGACTACTCCATGAGAGGGTTTCCTAGTCACTTGGATGACGATTTCCGTAAGCCTAGATGGGAGAAGTCCTTTGGCTATAAAAACCAAGGATGGGACGAAAGCCATTACAATTCACACCGGTCGCATCCGACGTGTCGATGCAAGCTCACACTGCTGACTCGGATATGTCATTAGAGGATGTGATAAGACTGAGATAGATCGCAACAAGTGCAGATGTGTAGGATTTACTCGTTCATGGGCCATCCTGAGCAAGTATGCCCAAGGTTGCACTGGAGTCTGATGCTAAGAGACTACTCCATGAGAGGGTTTCCTAGTCACTTGGATAACGATTTCCATCAGCCTAGATGGGAAGAGTCCTTGAGCTATAAAAACCAAGGATGGGACCAAAACCACTATGATTTGCACCCGGCCGCATCAGATGTGTCGATGCAAGCTCACACTGCCGACTTAGATATGTCGTTAGAGGATGTGATAAGACATATTGCTAAAAAAAAAAAAATTCTTTTTGAGCAGGAGATTCGCTGCCTCCAACAGGAGAGTCTTCGTCCCTAGCCAGAGGTTGGAACTGACCTTTAGAGTTTGAGTGACCTGGTCACTTAATTTGCTGAATCAGTTAGCAGAGGACATGAGTCTATGCTACTCACATTCCATGACACTGCTGAGGCCTTTGACTGTTCTACCTTATAGGATTTCATTTATTCATGAGTTTTCTTCTTTATGTTCTTACGAGTCTTTTGTGTCTTTCTTTCTTTGGACTCTATAGAGTCATTTGAGTCTTCATTATTTCATTTTACCTTTTTTTTTATCGTATACATAAAAAATAAATTTTACCTGTCCGACTTTCTTTCGAAGTGGGAATTTCATATTAGTGTGGAGTGCTATATCAACTCCAGTAAGAAGGGGTTGAAGAAATACGAGAATTTCTTCGTACCTTGAAAGGGGATGAGTCACTTCGAGCAACCGACGTTAAAATTTTGCCCTTCCTAGAGGGAGGCAGGTGACAATTTACTGCTTTTTTTACTGCTTTCTAGCTTAGCTTCTTGTTGTTCTTTTGTAGGGCGTGACCATAGAAAAAGAAGAGCATCATTTCAAGGGACGAGCTTTATCACCACCACTCAAAGACCGTGCACAAAAACGCTTATAGAGGAGGTTTTTTGTTCCCCTGTCTCTTATTTTTGTTAAGTTTTGATTAGAGATACATTAAGGACAATGTATTGTTTTAGGTTGGGGTGATTGGTTTGCATGTCTGGCAAGTCCTTGAGCACACGAGCTCGGTCTTTGTGGTTGTTGATTATTTCCTTTTATATTAATATCTCATTGTATTTATTGTGATTATATTTACTATATTTTCTCCTTTCCCTATGTAATTATTTTTTCCTTGTTTGTAATTGGTGTTTCTTTTATTTAAGAAACTATTTTCCTCCTTAAGAAATAATAGAGAGAAATTATACACTTTGATCATGGTATCAGAGCAATTATAAGAAAAAAAACCCTAAATTTTCTTTTCTAACCCTAGTCTCTGTCGTTGCCGCCGCTACTCTCCGCCGCCGCCGCTGCCCTTCCACCGTCAGTCGACTGGGTCATCTACCTTCAACAAGCAGGTCTTCTTTGAGTGGGTTCAACGAGCAGCTCGTGCGTTTAAGGTGTGTCTTCACCGAGCCCGTGCGTTCTGGTTCGAGTGGTTCTTCGAGTGGTCTTCTTCGAGTGGTTTGCATCTCACGGACGCAACCCAAAACGTCGTCGACCGTTTCGCACCTTGCTGACCGTTACACAGGCCTCGCCAATCGTCATCGCTCCTCGCTCCTTGCCGGTCGCCGATCGTCATCGCTCTCCGTAATCGCTTCGCCCAGCCTATCTGTATAGTCGACTGCCTTCAGCAAGATCCATCGGCCGTGTCTGTAGTCATCTACCAGTCTTCAGCAGTGGGTGGTTCATTAAGTCAGCTGTAGCCGTGGGGGTTTAGCCGTGGGTGTTTGCCTCTTCTTTTTTGTGGGTTTGGTCTGCTTTTTTCTCCTTTTTGTTTAGCAACAATGGCTGAAGAAAAACTACCACTTGCTAAACTTTTAGAAAATCGAATCCACTTCCAACACTCCTATTGTCCAAATTACTTCCATTCGACTTAATGGGGATAACTTCCTTCGTTAGTCCCAAAGTGTTCGAATGTACATTCGTGGGCAAGGGAAGATTGGCTATATTACAGGAGAAAAAAACACCCCTACACCAGATGACCCTTCCTTTGCAGTGTGGGATACTGAAAATTCTATGGTCATGATTTGGCTCGTCAATTCGATGGTTGAGGATATCAGCTACAACTATATGTGTTACTCAACGACAAAGGAATTATGGGATAGTGTGACACAGATGTATTCTGATTTGGAAAACTAGTCACAAGTACTTGAGTTGAATCTCAAATTAGGAGATATGCGTCAAGGAAGTCACTCGGTCACACAATATTTTCACTCCCTTAAGAGAATTTGGCAAGACCTGGATCTCTTTGATACATACGAGTGGAAGTCTACAGATGACCAGAAACATTATAGAAAAACTGTGGAAGATGGTCGTATCTACAAATTTCTTGCAGGCCTCAATGTTGAATTTGATGAGGTTCGAGGTAGAATTCTTGGAAAAACTACTCTTCCAACTATTAATGATGTTTTTTCTGAAGTTCGCAGGGAAGAAAGTCATAGGAATGTAATGATTGGAAAAAAAACCATTGAGTCAGTCGAGAGCTCTGCGCTGGTAATTGAACATATTGCCATGAAGGCCTCTGATAATTCCAACAGGGCACATGAAAAGCCTTGGGTCTGGTGTGATCATTGCAATAAACCTCGACATACACGTAAAACCTGTTGGAAGCTTCATGAAAAACCTGCTAATTGGAAGAGTTCTAAACAACGTGACAGACACTCCCATCAACATCCCTCCAGTGCGAATGTGACTAAGTCTAATCTGTTTAGCAAGGAGCAGATTGACCAAATCCTAAAACTGCTAAAGACTAGTTCTTCATCTGGTAATCCTAGTGTTACCTTGGGACAATCAGGTAATTGTCCTCAAGCCTTTTCTTGCATAAATTCTTCTCCATGGATTATAGATTCTGGAGCCATTGATCATATGACTAGTTCCTCCTTTCTGTTTGACTCATACTCTCCGGTATATTGTAATGCCAAAATTTGCATTGCAGATGGTAGTTTTACCCTTATTGCAGGCAAAGGACATATTCCTTTGACTCCAAAATTTACTTTACGTTTTGTCTTTCATGTTCCAAAGTTAGCATGTAATCTATTATCTGTCAATCAAATTTCTAAGGATGCTAATTGTCGTGTTGTCTTTTGTGGAACTCATTGTACTTTTCAAGATCAGGACTCGGAGGAGACGATTGGCCTAGAATGATTGATGGTCTGTATTACTTTGATGATGAAGTTTCTTCTAGTCATAAAAAAGCTCAGGGCTTCAGTAGTGTTAGTTCTTCTTCTGTTCCAGAAACTATCATGCTTTGGCATCGTAGATTAGGGCATCCAAGTTTCTTTTATTTAAAATATTTTTTTTCCAAATTTATTTAAAGGAATTGATTGTTCTATTTTTCATTGTGAAAGTTGCATTTTTGCCAAGCATCATCGATCCACTTACTTGCCAAATCCTTACAAAGCTTCCTCACCTTTCTCTTTAATTCACACTGATGTTTGGGGTTCGTCTAAAGTCTTGACTCATAGTGGTAAGCATTGGTTTGTTACCTTTATAGATGATCACACTCGTGTAACTTGGCTTTATTTATTAACAAAAAAGTCAGAGGTAAAAGACATGTTTGTTCGTTTTCACAATATGATTGAGACTCAATTTCAAACCAAAATCCGCATTCTTCACTCTGACAATGGTACTGAATATTTCAACGAACACCTGAAAACGTTTTTGCAAGATAAGGGTATTTTTATCAAGCTACATGTCGTGATACACCTCAGCAAAATGGCATTGCTGAACGAAAAAATAGACATCTCCTTGAAGTTGCTCGTGCCCTTATGTTTTCTATGAATGTCCCAGAATATTTGTGGGGTGATGCAGTCCTTACTGTTACCTACTTGATCAATCGGATGCCGACTAAGGTTTTGAATTTTAAAACGCCTCTCAATCACTTTAAAGATTTCTTCGCTAATGTTACGCTATATTCTGACTTACCAATAAAATTATTTGGGTGTCTGGCCTATGTTCATACTTCTCCTCTTGCTTGAATTAAACTTGATCCTCAAGCCATTAAATGCATTTTTGTAGGCTATGCTTCCAATAAAAAGGCTTATAAATGTTTTGACCCTTCAACCAATAAGTATTTTGAGAGTATGGACGTTGCTTTCTTGGAAAATCAACATTAGTTTAGCCCAAATTCTCTTCAGGGGGAGATATCTAACCTTGAAGATAATTTTTGGGAAACCTCACTTATCACAAATGTTATAAACCCTGAAATTATGAGCTCTTGTCCTTCGATGCCAAGTGAGGAGAGTTCCTGTTCAGGGGGAGAAACTCCTCAAACTGTTTTGACAGACCCAACACTTGAACTTCAGGTTTATACTAGAAGAAGCTTGAATCAAAGGGATCGGGAACAGACAGTTGATCTATCACAGGACCAATGTAATACTCTAATGAATGATCCTGAAGGTCCACGTAACCTACATTCTTCTACTTCTCCTAGTTTTTCTGCTTATAATCCTTTACCTAATGTCTCTAACCTTGATATTCCAATTGCTCTTAGGAAAGGTACACGTAAATGTGTCAAATATCCCATTGCAAATTATCTTTCTTATCATAGATTGTTTGACAGTCATAAAGCTTTCACATCTAAAATAACCAACTTGTTTGTTTTAAGGAATATCCAGGAGGCTCTAAATGATTTGAATTGGAAATTAGCAGTGATGGAAGAAATGAATGCACTGAAACAAAATTGCACATGAGACATAGTTGAACTAACAAACGATAAGAAAATAGTGGGATGCAAGTGGGTATTCACTGTAGAATGTAACGCAGATGGTAGTATTGAAAGATACAAGACTAGATTGGTGGTTAAGGGGTTCACTCAAACCTATGGGGTTGACTATCAAGAGACTTTTGCACCCGTAGCTAAAATTAATTCGATTAGAATTCTGTTATCCGTTGCAGTTAATTTTGATTGGCCCCTTTATCAACTTGACGTTAAAAATGCTTTTCTCAATGGGGATCTTGAAGAAGAGGTATTTATGGACTTGCCACCTGGCTTCGAGATGGATCTCGGGATTAACAAAGTGTGCAGGTTAAAGAAATTGTTATATGGCCCCAAACAGTCTCCTAGAGCATGGTTTGAACGCTTTGAAAAGGAAGTCACTAGCTATGGGTTTAGTCAAAGTCAAGCTGATCATACTATGTTCTATAAACATACAGGAAATAACAAGGTTGTCGTTTTGATAGTGTATGTCAATGATATCATTCTTACAAGTAATGAGAGATATGACTGACACTTGTGAAGGAAAAACTAGCTAATGATTTCCAAATCAAAGACCTAGGAACCTTAAAGTACTTCCTAGGCATGGAGTTTGCCAGATCCAAAAGTGGCATTATTGTCAACCAAAGAAAGTATGTTCTCGATCTACTGAAAGAGACAAGTTTACTTGATTGCAAGATAGCAGACACACCCATTGAGCAGAACTTGAAATTGGAAGCTACAACTGAAAAAGAGATCAAAGATAGAGAAAAGTACCAGAGACTAGTGGGGAGACTCATATATATCTCACACACGTGTCCGGACATTGCTTTTGCAGTCAGTATAATGCGTCAGTTCATGCATGCTCCTGGACCAACACACTTTGATGTCGTTTATAGAATCTTAAGATACTTGAAAGGCACTCCTGGGAAAGGCATATTGTTTAGAAAGCATGAGCACCCGAATGTCGAAGTTTGTACTAATGCAGATTGGGCAGGTAGGATAGAAGATCCACTTCTGGTTATTGTTCCTTTGTTGGAGGAAATCTTGTGACTTGGCGAAGTAAAAAACAGAGTGTGGTCGCGAGAAGTAGTGCTGAAGCAGAATTTAGGGCATTAGCCCATGGTATTTGTGAAGGTATATGGATAAGAAGACTACTTGACGAGCTGAAATTCTATCAGACGATTTCCATGCGTATTTATTGTGATAATAAGGCAACGATTTCCATTGCCCACAATCCAGTCCTTCATGATAGGACAAAACATATAGAAGTTGATAGACATTTCATAAAGGAGAAGATTAATGCTGGAATAATATGCATACCCTATCTTCCTACAACAGAACAAATTGTAGATGTATTAACTAAATGACTCCCAAACTGGCAATTCAACAACCTGATTGACAAGCTGGCCATGAAAGATATCTTTAAACCAGTTTGAGGGGGGAGTGTTGATTATTTCCTTTTTTATTAATATCTCATTGTATTTATTGTGATTATATTTGCTATATTTTTTCCTTTCCCTATGTAATTATTTTTTCCATGTTTGTAATTGGTGTTTCTTTTATTTAAGAAACTCTTTTCCTCCTTAAGAAATAATAGAGACAAATTATACACTTTGAGCAATGGTTAAGTTGAATGATGTGATAATTGTGTTGCATATAATGTGATGATGACTTTCTGTGATAGGCTATAGATAACTTATGTTCACTTTGTTTAGGATTCAAAAAAATGTATGCATGATTTTGAGCCAATTAAATTTTTTTTATTCCCCTGTATTTTCGAGCACATAACCGTCTTATTTAGGGTCTTGAATGCTTGGGATTGGGTTTATTTGGTCCATATGCTTGTTGTCACCCCGAAAGGTCTAGGTGATAGTTTTAAGATATCTAAAACTCAACCAAGTAATGCATTGCATGCTTAGATTTTTGCCAAACTCTTGTTATAAAATAAAAGCCTGTAGTAAATAAAAGAAGGTTGTAAAAAGACAAAACATGTTGTAGGGTAAAAGAAAATTTTGTATGTTATTTTGAAGGGGATTACTCCTCTATATTAGGGTTATGATTAACCTGTGGCAACTATGACACCCGTAGTTTCTCTCTGAGCTAAAGTGTCCCTGAGGAATGGTAATCGTTAGCACCTTGAAAGGAGATGTGATCTTAGTTGAATTTCTTTCATGTAACCTGTGTGGGCAAACCAAAATGAACGTGACGTGTCGAGATAAGATTTCCTCTTTTGTTTAAACTAAAGAAAATGAGAAAAAGAAAAAGCAATAAAAAGTTTGGTTCCTTTAAGTTTTACATTGCCATCTTGAGTCTAGGAAGCTTAACTCTTGAGCTTTCAAGCCAGAATAGGGGAAAATCGAGTTGAGGATCGAATAAAACCTTTATGGGCTTGTAAAGACTTAGGTGGGATGACTAAGCACACACATGTAAGGGATATATATTAATTTAAATTCCTCATCGATTGCATGCACTTGAATGATTCTATCTTTGTGAATTCTTTTGTTATCTTAGTTTTGAGATTAAAGTCACTCATTTGTAGCTTATTGCTCGAGGACGAGGAAGATTTAGGTTGGGGGTGTTTGTTTGCTCTCAGAAAGAGCTATTTTATTGTCTCCAATTTCACTTGCTTGTTATATTTAATGCTTTTCATTGTTTATATTTGTACATTCTTAAGCAAATCATACATTTAGGAGCGTGCAGGCCATTCAGAGTTAATTTGGAGCTATTAAGAGTCATACTGAGCACCCTAGGCTTCAAGGAGCGAGAAAAGACACATTTTCCCTAAGAAGGCCGGATACAGTGGCGCTGGTCGGCGCCATGTGCGACGCTATTTTTAGAAGTGCACGTAAAGGGCAAGCGCTATGACGCTATGAAGTTTGATGGAAACATCGGGCAACACTACTACAAAATCTGCATTACTTGACACTTGTAGCTTTTAATTATTTGACGTTTTTTTTAAAAAAAACGTGAAGTAATGATCTTTTTTAAGAGAAAACGTCAAGAAATGTGTTAAAAAGGCGAAGATTTCATGGAAATTTCTGAACTTTTTTAGGCTAACTAGAACTTGATGTTTTAAAAATATCAAGTTTATTAAATTTTTACTTAACACTATTTAAGTATCAAGAAAAATATTAATTTTCATTTAAAAATATATATTATATTGTTTATATTCTCCAGCCCTAATTTTCAATTAGTTGGAACAAGTGCTAGCGCCATCTTCTCCTTCTCGATAAAGCTCTCTCAGTGTTGCTCTTTTTGTTGTCTATCCGTTCGGCCACCTATGCCCGTGCCTGCCGATCATTCGTCGATCTCCACAATGTGGTCTTTGAGCATCAACGCTGCCACTGTTAGTTGGGGTTCGTGAGTTTTATTTCTCTCTCTCGCATGCGAATCTCTCCTCACGAATGTTGTCCGATCGTCACCTGAAGCCATTATCACACCCTGCCGCTCGAATCATCACCCAGCCACACTACAATAGTTGTCGGTCGCCAGCCACCACCACCGGTGAGGTTCTCTGTCAGTTCTGTCTCTCTCTGGTCGTTCAGATTTGTTTTCAGCACGTCCCGTGTCGTTTCTGCAACTGGTTAAGGTTGAAGTGAGGGTTTCAATGGAGATTTGAGTTTATGTTGCTAGTTTTAAAATACCCATTAAGGTTTAGCCTAAATAGTTTTGCTTTAACCATGACTATTGGCTGTTCAGTTTGTGTTTTGGAGGGTTTTAGGCCACTTTCCATCAAGGTTGGGAGAGTTTGTGTTGTTTCGGTATGTGGTTAGGTTTTGAAACTGTTAAAACGGCTCAAGCAAAATTCTTCAACTCCCTGCATTAAGTCGTTCAAAACAGAAATTAGTTTATCTCAGCAAACAGAAAAGAAGTTACAAACTAATTTTCTACAGTTTTCCTCTTTCTTATGTAAAACAGATCAATGAATTAGAGAGTTTTAGTTTTATGTTCTGATTTGTTCTTGAAGAAGAAAAATTAGAGAGAAGAGAAAAAAAATTGAGAGGGAGTTAAAAGGAACTTATCTTTTGTAGTCTTGTCTCTACTGATTATAATCTTGAAATGAATGAGTCTTGAAGGTCTTTGAAGTAGATGTAGGTAACATACCGAACCATTATAATCGCCTTGTGTAATTCTTCTTTCCTTTCTCCTTTTAGAATTGAAGCTTATATGCATATGCCCTAATTTTTGTTCACATTTAATCGAGAGAGAAAGGAAATGAGAGCTGCTGCAAATCTATTATTTTCTTCTTCAATTGCATGACCTGAGAGAAAGAAAATGAGTTAATTTTGGTAAAACATCACAACTGTAAGAATGTATAACATGTGGCTTTTCTTTTGAATTTCCATATCTTTTACATGCATTGACAGTAAGTGATTTTAAGAGAAACTCATTTAATCACTCTTTGGTTGCTGTAATTTGGGTTAATGACCTTTACTTTTGTTTGTTTCGCTTAGATTCAAGTTGTTAATGGAGGAACTAAGGTGCTTTGGACCAAGGAACTTATGGAGGAACTAAGGTGCTTTTCTCCTTTTCGTGAATTGGTAACCTTTCCCCTCCCCATCTTTTTTTAGATTGTTTCTAGTATGGCTACTAATGTTGGGGCTATAACTTTCAATAGCAATGAAGCGAGTTTATCGCATTCACCACTTGAAATCAAACTTTGGTGTGTTACCCACACTTCGTTTGGCCTCAAAGTAGTTTATCGATAGCATTGTGGTTTAGATCTGCAATTTCAGATATTTTCGAACATCCACCAGCATGATTCAGAGCGTTTTTGGTAATTTTTAGTAAGGATTGTTTTTTTTCCCTTTTCGAATTGGATTGAAGTTTTCGAATGTTTTTCTGATCTATTGGAACTCACCCATTGTTATGTTTTGGCTAGTTTCAAAGTGTTCGACTAAGATTCGTTCAGATTCAAAGTGTTCGACTAAGCTTTGTACTGCTTATTGATTTCCATTTTTTTGTTTGGTAAATTTTGTTTAACTTATTCGTAGGACCTTTTGTTCATTCAATGCAATTCTAGAGGTTCAACCCTTGGTTTTACTACTCTTCTCTTTTCGTTTGTAAATTTCAAGGAGTTGAAGATAATATTTGAAGAGGCTTTGATCAGTTTGGAGGTACCTAAGAGGATTGTGCTTGGAGGGTGCGATATCTCTTTCTTAGTAGTATACTTTAAAATAATGTGTCTGGTGGGGGATAGATTTATAGTTTTGTGATTTTGGAATTAGTATTTTATTATTCTTGTAATTTTGAAATTATCATATATTGGGTTGGGGTTGATATAGGTGTGTTCTGTAAATTTTGGATTTGTTCATAATATATTAAAGCTAATAGAAGAATGAAATTCTTAGTTGGATATATTTTGATGTGTAATTGTTTATTTAGTTGATGAAAAATTTATCTTATTTGGAACAAGTATAATGTTTTATACGGCTGGAAAAATGAAATTATGGAACATTGGTAAATTAGCGATTAAAAAAAAGCATACACTACAACACATGATACGTAATCAGTGTCAAGAATAAATAAATTTGTCAATTATTTCGTGTCAATATAATAGTATATATTTGACAATTAAAAAACGTTAAGAGTAAATACACATGATACGTAATCCATGTCAAGAATAAATACATTTGACAATTCTCCCGTGTCAAGTATATTAGTTTTCTTGACACGAAAATAATATTAAGAAACATATCACTTGACGTTTTCTTGGTATCAAGTAATAGGACTTTACTTGATAGTCGAGTACTTGACGTTTTTAAAAACGTCAAGTGTATGGTTACTTGACATTGCAGCCACGTCAAGTAACTCAGTTTTTGTAGTAATGTAGAGTGCCACAATGTTGGCTGGCGTTGCGACACTACCTCACATTTTATATGTTGATCTTCATTTTTTAGGGTTGGAGCATGCTGGGATTTATTGAGGCTAAGGAGAAAGTTAAAAATTCTTCTTATTCTTCATTCTTTTTGGTATTTTAGCTTAGGTTTCTTTATCTTTTGGATTGTAATCTACTTTTTGGAAATGTCGAACCTCTTCTACATCTTATCTATGGATTATTGAGGTAAGTTATCTGATTTAGGGGTAGAAATCTGGTGTAATATTTGTGAGAACTGTTCTTCAATGCCTAAATCATGTTTGCTATAGATATTGGCTATCCATAAATCTACTGTGCATGCTTAGCTAAAGCTAAAATAAATTAACCGGTTAGTTAATTAGGCTATCATATTAATTAATTGTCGCAATATAACTCTTAAGCTTAATGCAAATGTCTACAACTTATATGAATGCTATTGACCCTAATAGGACAAAAGCATTTAGTTTAATTAAGAGTTAGGACACTTGATTAGCTTCTCTAGCGAATAGGTAGATAGATTGTCGACGCATTAGCTAAGTTAGTTAGTTGTTGTGAGCTTGATGTCAAATGTATGTTTAATTGTTAAGATTCAATGATGAAAGTAATTGCATCATATTACCAACTGCTCCTAGACTAGATAGTCCAACTTTAGATTATAGTTTCCTGTGATCCTTTATTTTTGCACTTTATTTCTATGACTATACACAACCTCATCTCCCCCATTTACCGATATAACTAGAGAATTAGCTTAACGAAACACATCTTGTGTTTCCCTAAAGATTGACCCAGACTTGTCGCTTGTACTACTTAGTAGTATAGGTAGTAGAATTCGGTATTATAACTTTATTTGATCGGCTGTTTGTAGGCGACAGTAAAAAGGCTACATCAAATTGCGATACTTGCCCTTTACGTGCGCTTCTGTAAATGGCACCGCGATGCTAGGCTTTCTTGGGGCAAATGTGTCTTTTCTCGCTCCTTGAAGCTTCGGGTGCTCGGTATGACTCCCAATAGCTCCATATTAACTTTAAATGGCTTACAATGCTCTAAAATGCATGATTTGCTCGAGAATCTACAAATATAAACAATTAAGCGTATTAAATATACACAAGAAAGCGAGATTATAGGCACTAAAATATCTCTTTTTTAGAGCTAAAAAAGTAATAAAAAATTGTTTTATTTTTTTTATAATTATGTATTAGATGGAAAGTTATTGTAAAAATAGTTCGATTTTGTTTTTCTAAAACAAAACTAAGTATAAAACTAAAGAAGTAATAAAAAACTATTTTAATTTTTTAAATAAACAAAACATGATTATAAAAAATATTAGGAAAATTACTATAAACAGAAAAAATATCAAACTATTTACAAATATAGAAAAATTTCACTGTCTATCAGTGATAGACAGCGATAGAATTCTATCGCTTTCTATCGTTCAAGCAAATAAATTCTATCGCTGGAGCGATAGAAAGCGATAGAATTTTATTGCGGTCTATCACTGATAGACTGTAAAATTTTTCTATATTTGTAAATAATTTAGCTAATTTTTTTTATATTTGAAAAGAGCCCAAAATATTATTTGTTTCAATTTTTAAATAGTAGTAAAAAAAAATAATTACCAAATATGTTTTTCAGTTTTTATCTTCAAAAAACAACAGCGAAACATATATGGTTTTTTTTAAAAAAACTGAAAAACTAAAACAAAATTTCAAAAACCAAAACCAAAAACAAAAAACTAAATAGTTATCAAACGGAGACTTAGGTGTTGGAATTGGAGTAAAATTTTAATTTTTTTCAAGTGCTTACATTAACACTAAGTTAAAAGTTCAAAATTATTTCAACATTTAGTTAACATATTGGTCCTTACTATTGATGCTTTGGTATTTCCAAACTTTCTCAATCCATATAATTTAGGTTTCAGAATTGTTGGGACTGGTGTCCTAAATCTCTTGTCTCATAGTTTGTAAGGTTGTAAATACAAATTATTTATTTAATAAAATAAATAGTTATTTTATTCGACTTTTAGATTGCATTAACTCAATCCAATAAACTAAGATCCATGGTTATTTTGTGTAAACCTAAACATGTATGTGGCTGACATACAAGTGGATCATGTTTAAGTGATAACAAAAAAGATTTGTAGTTTAGGGATAATGTTGGGTGCCTTATCTTGGTGACACTACGGATACAACCCACTTTGTAATTGTTACAAATGTTATACAGTGTTACAAACGATGAGATCCTAATCGTTTATGTAGAGACATGTGAGTGGGGGTATCCTATGCAAAGAGTTTGTATAAGACCGGACCCCGAAATGTTTAATTTCTCTTTATAACGCCGTTAATTGAAGAAATTAACTTTTCATAGGATGGCCATAGGTGACTCGACCTTAATCCTAAGTAAGTTATGAACTTTTGTCTATGTGGGAACCCTTTGATCTGCACGGGTGAGAGTGGCCAGTTTGCCAACTCAATAAGCCTACCATTTTGGAGATTTGTCCGAGTAGGGAGCTGGGAACATAATTTCACAAAATGGAATTCACTGCTTCTCCTCTTTAGGGTAAGTAGATGAATTGCTCCCTTAAGGGCTGATTCCGAGTCTTGAACATTGAGGCCTTACCCTCTCACTGGCTCGAGATGGGTTAGTATATAGTTGGACTATAAACAATTTGTTTATTAGAGGGATCACTGGTACTTAAGGAGTTAGATGTAACTACAAGGGTAAAACGATAATTTGACCCAGCTGTAGTTACGAGTGATTCATGAAGGGTCAACTTACTGTTGATTAGTTATATCCATGGACACAAAATATATGTACAGTGTGAAGAGTGTAATTGTGGGTTTTTAGTCAAGTGATCTGTAGTTAATAAATGTTGATTAATTTAATTAAAGAGTTTAATAAATTAATCTCGTATCGTTGGAGCTTCTAACCTGTAGGTCCATAAGGCCCCCTTGCTAGCTCATTAAAGGTTAAATAAAAATTAATTAATTTTGGATTAATTAGAATTGTTCAAATTAAATAAGAGAATTAATTGTATAAGATACAATTAAAATAATATATATAGATACATTATAATATAACGTTAATTTTGAATGAGATTCAAAATTAGGGCTGGTTGCACAAAATCAGACAAAAAATAATAAAAAATGTAGCACAAGGAAATATATTAGGGATATGTGATAGCACAATTAAAGTGCTATAATCCCTAGCTAATCTTACCCTTACTCATCACATTTATGCATTAAATCTTTATTTTTATAGAAAATAATTATCCCAAGAGAAGAAAAGTCATTTTGAGCAAGAAAGGATACAAAACGAGCATTAGAGCACCTATTTGAAGAAATGAAGAAAATGACAAAATTGCCCCAAACAACAGCGTAGCTACCCTCCCATCAACATAGCTCTATGCTCAACACAGTACACGTGACATCATCAGAGCGTCATTGCGCCCCCTTTTACGCTCAAAGACAGTAGCTTCAAAACAGTGTAGTGTCGCAATGCTCCTTCACAACATGGTTATGCTTCGTAAATTGACGCGATTAAAATGCGCGCTCGCGCCTGCCAAATCCTACTCAATGTCGTGTTGCTCGCCCATTTGCACCTTACGCTCTGACTATGTTGGTCTCGGTGTAGCTATGCTCAACCTACCATCGCGACGCTTTCCCCTTTTTAAGTGTTAAAATTTCAGTTTTCCAAATTAGTAGCAACACAATTCAACTCGAAAATTTGAGAGCTTTTAGCCATTTTTCCTTCACTCTTCTTCAATTTATTTGTAAATTTCTTGTATCTCTCCATCAATTTTGAAGAATCAATTCAAGAATGATTGGCTAAAGGTAAGTAATTCTTGGGAATAGATAGTTGATTTCAATTATTGAGGATTTTCCTTTGTAATTTCTTGTGAATTTCTGGAATCTTGGTTGAATCTTGTGCAAATTTCAATAGAATTTGATTTCTAGTGAATTGACAACTCCATGAAATCATTTTTTTGTATGCAAATTGAAGGAATTTAATCCTAGCGAAAGCGTGTGATCGCTTGTGATTTCATTTTTAAATTACGTGTTATAAGAAAAACTAAGAAACACATAATAACTATAGGATAAACATGAACAAATAAGCATGCTTAGGAGAAGAAGAATAAAAGAAAAGAAGACTTACCCTTGTAGTTTTATTTTATTCACAAAACCATTTTTAAAGTCACAAATTCAAAGTTCTTCCATGAACACCACCAAACAATGACCTTACTATTCTCCGACAAGAAATAAAGGAAGAGTGGTCTCCTTCTGGTTTTGGATGAGGAAACTTTGAGAGAAATTTTGTCAAGAGAGAGAGATTTCACTGTGTGTTGTTTTTCTCAAAAAAAAAAAAAAAAAAAAATTATGTGTTTAAAAACACAGATAAAGGAGAGAGTGAGATGGGGAGTTACTCTAACTTCCCATAAAAAAGAGGAACTCCCCAGTAATGTGGAGTTAATTAATTATATTAAAAATAATATAATTATTTAATTAATTAAATAACCATAAATTAATTAACTATATATTTTGCATATTAATCACATTAAATGCATATCTCTCTCTTTAACATATAGTTTTAATATGAATCCTGCTCACATTAAATTTTAACATATAGTATTTAAATGAATCTCATTCATATAAATAATATTTAAATCTTATTCAAATATTTATCTCTCACATAATATATAGTTTTAATTATAAATCTTATTTATGATTAACTATATATTATAATGTATCAATATACATTATATCTTTATATTAATCACATTAATATAAATTACACTTTTATTTCCCTCAAATAATTTGAACAATTCAAATTATGCAAAACAATTATTCCTTGTTTTATCCTTAGCGAGCTAGTAAGGGGACCTACAGATCAGAAGCTCCAATGATTCGAAATTAATTAATTAAACTATTTAATTAATTAACCAACATTCATTAACTATCGGTCACTCCAGTAAAAAACGACAACTGCACTCTTCACACTGTAGATATATCTCTATGCCATGGATATAATCAATCAATAGCAAGTCAACCCTTCACAAATTAGTCGTAACCACAATTGGTCAAATTACCGTTTTATCCCTGTGTTATCTTTAACTCTTTTAGCACCACTGATCTTTCTAATAAAAAATTTAGTCATAGTTCAACTATGAGCTAGACCCATCTTTAGCTAGTGAGAAGGTGAGGCCCCTCATTGTTCAAGATCCGATATCAGTTCTTAAGGGAGCAATTCATAAGATGTGAATTCCATCTTGTAGAGTTGAGTTTCCATCTACCTGCTTGGATAAATCTCCAAAATGGTAGTCTTATTGAGTCGGTGAACCTGACCACTCTCACTCATACAGATCAAAGGATTGCCCTCTGTTGTGAATGACTATGATTATGCTAATGTATGTTCAGATATGCTCAAGTTTTTCTGAATACTAGCCCAAATATAAACTAATATTCAGATTTCTCGGTGAGGACCGAGGTCGAACACGGGGATTTTAGACTAAATAGATGAATGAAATGTAAATCTTGCAGAAGTATGCAAATAAAGTGAGATTTGGTGATGAATATGTAAGAAAAATATAACAACTAACAATGTGAAGCAAAAGAGTAGGGAATCAATGATGTAGTTTTTGCAAACAACGAAATTTTGGTTTTCTTTCAAGTGGAGAAAAGAGGGTTGGAGAAAACCCTTCATCAACCAGTTGCGTTCTTACTTAGTTTCATGGTTCGTGCTCCTAAACTCGTATGGGTCATACCTTTCAACAGATGAGTCACATAAATCATATGTCTATGATGCATGCTCGTTTAGTTAAGCCTAAGATGATTCCTATGTCTAGGAATAATTCTTAGTTACAAAGATGAGATCCACAGTTACTTGCTCTCTCGAGTAGTTAACTATTTCTACCTAAATCAAGTTGTCAAGTGGATTTAAGCAATGAAAGATAAAGATGCATCGATGTAAACGAACTAGAAACTAAGCTTAAACTCTTAAGATTGATGAATGTTATTCTCCAACCCCTCAAGCAATTTAGCTACTCATACTTGTTTCTGAAATGAACTTAAATATGGAAGACAAGAAATGAGTCATGATGTACGAAATAAATATATATTAAGGGACGAAATGATTTTTGTTCTTTCACAGTACAGCCAAATTTGCTTAAAGGTACAAAAATATAGAATGATAAGGTGAAGAGATGAAGCTGTCAGCAGCAGTGTCCTGTTCACCGACAAAGATGGTGTTTTCAGTGTTTGCTCTCTTTCAAGATTGAGGTTTAGTAAGACTCCAATGGAGATGAAGATGAAGCACTCGACTGTCACCGAGAGGGGAGAGGTGGAGGGCGACGGCATGATTCCCAGACTTCTTTTTTTGTACGAAGAACACTGTCTAAAATCTAACCCTAAAAACGTCTCTCTAAAATTGTCGATAAAATTGTTGAGGATTAAGCTGGCTTTTATAGCCCTAGATTATGCTCTTTATGACATCAACGGATAAGGTACAGACGTAGGGGGGCCAACGATGCGTTCGGCGTCATCCTTTCTGACCAGGTAGCTTGTCTCTGTCAAACGACTCAAGGTGCCAAAAATTCTCTGTCTCCAGCTGTCAAGGTCAGGCTCCCTGAGGTAACAGAGTTTGTCTTTTAGCGCCATGCGTCTGATATATACATTTCCGTTCGTCTTTGACGCATGCGTTGAATATTGACTACCTGCAAAATAGGGCATTGAAGGGCATTAAACTTCAAAATAATCTTTCTTCAGCCTATTTACCAGCTTGTACGCATACTAAGGATATATCAAAGATTAAAGCATTAGATGATGCATTTTTCAACATTCTTTCACCATTATTCTAAGAAATGAAGGACAATAACTTGTATTTCTATAAGTTATCACCCTCACAGGCAAGAGTTCATAACAGACTCAGGATAAACGTCGAGTTACCGATGATCATTCTAGTAAAATGTAAGTCTCATCAACCAATGGTGTTATAACGAGAGGCTAACCACTTCGCGGTCTGGTCTTATACCCGTCTCACATGTATAGGATACCCCCACCACATGTCTCCACATGAACGTTTAGGATCGAAACGTTTGTGACACTTCACAACACTTGTAACAATCACAAAGTGGGCCATATTCATAGTGTTACTACGATAAGGTACCTAACCTTATCCATCTACTACAAACCATTTACGTTATCACTTAAACACAATCCACTTCTATGTCTCCATATACGTATTAAAGTTAAAACTAATAACCTAGGATCTTAGTTTATTGTTTTTGGGTTAATGCAACGAAATGTCAAATAAAATAACACTTATTTTTATTAAATAAATAATTTGTTTGTATAATACAAGTTTACAAACTACAAGACCACGCGATTCAGGACATCAACGCAACAATCTTCCACTCGTCCTAAAGTTAGTGGGGTGTACAAAGTAAAGATACAATACAATACACAAAACAATAAACTAGGGCACAAAATCCAATATATCCTCCCATTTGCCTTAGACTAGATGAGGCATGTCTCATAGACCTAAACTCTCGAGGTGATCCTCAAACAGTTAGCCGTGAGAGCCTTTGTAAACGGATCACCCCACTACTGGCAAAGGCAAGGCCAAGGCCAAGGAGGCTGACAAGGGCAAGTGCTTCCACTGTAATGTGGATGGTCACTAGAAGCGGAATTTTCCCAAGTACCTCGCCGAGAAGAGGAAGGAAAAGGAAGGTTAATATGATTTACTTGTCTTAGAAACTTGTTTAGTGGAAAATGACCATAATGCCTGGATACTTGATTCAGGAGCCACTAATCACGTTTGTTCTTCATTTCAAGAAACTAGTTTCTTCCAGCAGCTCAAGGAGGGTGAGATGACGCTCAAGGTTGGAACGGGAGACGTCATTTCAGCTCGTGCAGTGGGAGCTGCAAAGTTGTTTTTTAGAAATAGATATTCATTTCTGGAAAATTTGTACATAGTTCTAAAAATTAAGAGAAATCTTGTATCTTTTTCTTGTTTAATTGAACAATCTTATTGTATTACTTTTTTTTATCAAATGAAGCGTTTATTTCAAAGAATGGTGTACATATTTGTTCTGCTAAATTAGAAAACAACTTATATGTGTGAAGACCAACTGAAATAAAAGCACTTTTAAATCATGAAATGTTTAAAACTGCTAATACACAATCTAAAAGGCAAAGAATTTCTCCAAGTAAAAATACCTATCTTTGGCATTTGAGATTAGGTCACATAAATCTCGATAGGATCGGAAGATTGGTAAAGAATGGACTTCTAAGTGAGTTAGAAGATGATTCATTACCTCCGTGTGAATCTTGTCTCGAAGGAAAAATGACTAAAAGATCTTTTAGTGGAAAAGGTTATAGAGCCAAAGAACCTTTAGAGTTCATACATTCAGATCTTTGTGGTCCAATTAATGTAAAAGCTCGAGGAGGGTACGAATACTTCATCTCTTTTATAGATGATTATTCAAGATATGGTTACTTATACCTAATGACACATAAGTTTGAAGCCCTTGAAAACTTCAAGGAGTATAAGGCTGATGTTGAAAACCTGTTAGGTAAAACAATTCGATCTGATTGGGGTGGAGAGTATATGGATTTATGATTCCAAGACTATATGATAGAACATGAAATCCAATCTCAACTTTGAGCACCAGGTACACCTCAACAGAATGGTGTATTAGAAAGGAGAAATAGAACCTCGTTAGGCATGGTTCGTTTTATGATGAGCTATGCTCAATTGCCTAGCTCGTTTTGGGGGTATGCAGTAGAGATTGCGGTTCATATCTTAAACAACATTCCCTCGAAGAGTGTTTCTGAAACACCTTTCGAGTTATGGAGTGGGCGTAAACCTAGATTTCACTACTTCAGAATATGGGGTTGTCCTACACATGTGTTAGTGACAAATCTTAAGAAATTGGAACGTCGTTCAAGATTATGCCAATTTGTTGGTTACCCTAAGGAAACGATAGGTGGTCTCTTCTTCGATCCACAAGATAACAAAGTGTTTGTATCAACAAACGCTACATTTTTAGAAGAAGACCACATGAGAGATCATAAACCACAGAGCAAATTAGTATTAAATGAAGCTACTAAAGAGTCAACAAGAGTTGTTGATGAAGCTGGTTCTTCAACAAGAGTTGATGAAGGACCTAACACTTTAGGTCCGTCTCATCCTTCTCAAGAGTTGATGAAGGACCTAACAAAAACTCAGGTTGTCGTACCCGATGACGGTGTTAAGCATCCATTATCTTTTAAATAGGCAATAAATGATGTTGATAAGGACGAATGGGTCAAAGCCATGGACCTTGAAATGAAGTCTATGTATTTCACTTCAGTATGGAAATTTGTAGATCCACCTGAAGGGTGTAAATGGATCTATAAGAGAAAGAGAGACGTAGCTTGTAAGGTACAGACCTTTAAAGCTCGACTTGTAGCAAAGGGTTATACCCAAAGGGAAGGGGTTGACTATGAGGAAACGTTTTCACCTGTTGCTATGCTTAAGTCCATAAGAATTCTCTTATCCATAGCCACATATTATGACTATGAAATTTGGCAAATGGATGTCAAGACGGCCTTTCTGAATGGCAATCTTGAAGAGAATATTTTCATGTCTCAGCCTGAAAGGTTCATAGCCCAAGGTTAGGAGCAAAAAGTTTGCAAACTGAATCGATCCATTTATGGGTTGAAACAGACATCTAGATCTTGGAACATTAGATTTGATACTGCAATCAAATCTTTTGATTTTGATCAAAACGTTGACGAACCTTGTGCTTACAAGGAAATCATCAATGGTAAAGTAGCTTTCTTGGTACTATAGTAGACGATATCTTACTTATTGGGAATGACATAGGATACTTTATTGATGTTAAAAAATGGCTAGCAGCCCAATTCCAAATGAAAGATTTAGGAGAGGCGCAATATGTTCTTGGGATCCAAATTATTAGGGATCGTAAGAACAGAACGCTAGCTCAATCTCAAGCAACTTATATCGACAAATATTGACTCGATATTCGATGAAGAACTCTAAGCAGGGTTTATTACCTTTCAGGCATGGGGTTCACTTGTCTAATGAACAATGTCCTAAGACACCTCAAGAAGTTGAGGATATGAGACGTATTCCCTATGCCTCAGCTGTGGGCAGCTTAACGTATGCTATGCTCTGCACTAGGCCAAACATTTGTTATGCAGTGGAAATAGTCAGTAGGTACCAGTCTAATCCAGGATTTGACCACTGGACAACAGTTAAGAATATCCTCAAGTATCTTAGGAGAACGAGGGACTACAAGCTAGTGTATGGAGCTAATGATTTGATGCTTACAATATATACTGACTATGATTTCCAAACTGACAAGGATTCTAGGAAATTCACGTCAGGATCAGCGTTTACCCTAACGGGGGAGCTGTAGTATGGCGAAGTGTCAAGCAAGGATGTATAGCAGACTCAACTATGGAGGCTGAGTATGTAGCTGCTTGTGAAGCAGCAAAGGAAGCAGTTTGGCTTAGGAAGTTCCTAAGTGATTTGGAAGTTGTTCCAAATATGGACTTGCCTATTACCCTATACTGTGACAACAGTGGGGCAGTAGTCAACTCTAAAGAACCTCGTAGCCACAAACGAGGAAACCACAACAAGAGAAAATATCACCTGATAAGGGAGATTGTGCAACGAGGAGATGTGATCGTCACAAAGATCGCTTCAGAGCACAACATCCTTGGCTATTTTATGAGTCTTGAACAATATATAGAGACATATGGGGATGAATGTTCAAGTTACAACCTAAAGGGTCTATAGTATAAGGATAGGACTAGGTACCTTATCCTGGTAACATTATAGATACGACCCACTTTGTATTTGATACAAATAGAATGATCCAACACGTTCGTGTAGGAGACATGCGAGTTGGGGTATCCTATGTAATGAGTTTGCATATGACTGGACCACGAAATAGTAACCACTAGATGTAACTCCGTTGACTGGTTAGGTTTGTATTTCAATAGGTTGACCTAGGCAACTTAGTCTTAATCTTAAGTATATTATGAACTCCTGTTCACGAGGGATTGTCCTTTGATTTGTATGGGTGAGAATGACCCGTTTGCCGACTCGATATGCCTACCATTTTGGGGATAAGACTGAGTGGGGAGCTAGGAACATAATTATACAAAATGGATTTCATTCCTCCCCGATTTGAGGGTAAGTAGATAAGTGTTCCCTTAAGTGGCGTCTCCGGGACTTGAAAAAATGGCCCTACCGTCTCACTGGGCCGAGAGGGGTTTCTGTTTGATGGTTGGACCATAAACATGTTCATTAGAGGAGCACTGGTACTTAAGGATTTAGAAGTAACCTAGGGGTATAACGGTAATTTGACCCAGCTGGTGTTACGAACACTTGTGAAGGACTAACTGTGGGTACATTCCACTAAAGACCCATAGTTAACGAATATTGATTAATGTGGTTAATGAGTTTAGCCCGTTAATCTCATATCGTTGGAGTTTCTGATCTGTAGGTCCATTAGGTCCCCTTCCTAGCTCGTAAAGAATATTGAGGTAATTAATTTTTGGATAAAATTTGAAGAGTTCAAATTTACTAAGGGAAAAGTATAATGTATAATGATAAATTATAATATAAAGTTTATTTTACAAATTAAACTTTATAGTATAAATATAATTTTGGATATGATTCAAAGTTAATTTATGAGAGAATTAAATATTTGAAATTGTTCAAATATTATTTTAATATAGATTAGATTTATATTAAAACTATAGGTTAAAATTAATGCGGATTAGATGTACATTAAAACTATTGGTTATGAGAGAAATATATTTGAATTTTATTCAAATGCAGGTTAAAATTAAATATTTGATATTTAATTTTGTAATTAATTAATTGGAGAATTAATTAGTTATTTAATTTAATCTAATTTAATTTAATTTGATTTAATTAAATAAATTGAATTAAAACTATAGGTTATGTGAGAGATGTTCATTTAAATATGATTTAAATGAATTGGTTAATTAAATTAGATTTAATTAATTATTATTTTAATTAATTACTTAATTTAATTAATTAATTAAATTAAATTAATTTGTTGGTTGTAACTCCCACGTAGGGGAGTTACTTAATACGTGGGATAACACCCACGTATCCCATTTTCTATTCTTTCCTTATATAGTTTGCAACAGAAAAATAATTTGATGCGTTCTCTCTAAAAAAAATTCTCTTAGAAAGAAAAGCAAAAGAGCTCACTGTATTTCTTTTTTCCTTATCAAATGTTCCCACAAACTTTCCTCAAGGTTTAGAGAAATGGAAGGACTCCGAGTGGTGGTGATTCAGTTGTTCCTTTTCTTCATCATGTAAGTTTATTGTTCTCTATTTTTTTTATACAGTATGCTTAACCTAGGCTTTTAGATTTCATTTACCAATGTAGTGGTTTTTCAAAATCCTAATATTAATTTTGAGTTAGGGTTCTGATAAGTTTCCGCTGCGCTAGGGTTTTAATCCCTGCATCAGCAACATTGTTCTCCGAAGCGATCTTCGTGATGATCACGTCTCCTCGATGCACGATCTCCCGAATGAGATGATACTTGTGCTCTATGTGCTTTCCACTTTTGTGGCTTCTAGGTTCCCTAGAATTAGCCACAACACCACTATTATCACAATAAAGGGTGATGGAAAATGACATTTCTAGAACAACTTCTAGATCAGTCAAGAATTTCCTAAGCCATACAGCCTCTTTGGCAGCTTCACAAGCCGCTACATATTTTGCCTCCATGGTAGAGTCAATAATGCAACCTTGCTACGTGCTTCTCCATACTACAGCTCCTCCGTTAATAGTGAACACTGATCTCGAAGTCGATTTTCTAGAATCCTTATCAGTTTAAAAATTAGAGTCAGTGTATCCAGTAAGGATCAAATCCTTAGTACCATACACAAGATGTAGTCCCTCGTTCTCTGAAGATACTTGAGGATTGTTTTAACGACAGTCTAGTGATCTAATTTTGGATTAGACAGATATCTGATGACTATCCCCACAGCAAAGCAGATGTGATATGAAAATCCTAGTAATTTGAAAATTAGGAACCCAATTGTTGAACCCCTAACAACAAATCCCAAAACCCCCAAATCAATTGATGTCAAACCAAAGGAAAAGACTAGAATTGAATTACCTTTTGATCGAAGACCAAGAGATAAGGAGAACTAGTTCCTTACTCCAAGTTCGAATACTCCACAAGCAAGATGATCAAACTTACCTGAATGTTCTTGGCATGCAACCCTAATTCAAGAATTGCAAAAGTGGCGGGATGAAACTCTGTCATCTACCAGAGAATTCTCATTCAAGAAAACCCTAAAGTTCTATAAACATAAAAAACTGTTCCAACAACTTAATGGCTAGACTTTAAATAGTCTCCCAATAAAAGAAACCCTAATGCAACTTAGTAAAATGACAAAATTACCCCTACTTAAATGTCATAAAAAAAGGATAAAATTAGAAATTATTAAATTACATCAAAATTATTAAATAATAATTTGATGCCTTGGGCGGTTCATATCAAGATGTCAGGTCTAGTACATAACCTCACATACATCAAGCTGCCAACAACTAATGCATGGGGGATCTGTCTCATCTCCTCAATTTCTTGGGGTGCCTTTAGACACCGTTCCTTAGACAGAGCAACTCCATGCCTGAAAGGGAGCAAGTTTCTCTTGGAATTTTGCATCAAATACTTGACAAGCATCTTGTCAATATAAGATGCCTGAGACAAAGTTAACGTTTTGTTCTTACGATCTCTAAAGATCTAAATGCAGAGATAAAAGCCCTAGCGCAGCGGAAGAATACAACTGACCAATTTAAATGATAATTTAGAAGTTGAGAAATTATGCACTACAAAAAAATACATAATAAGTCCTATTGCATTATCTAAGTTAAGCATAAATTATATAATAAAAAAATACCTTTTTGATGAACTTGAACACTACCAAAAGGAGACCTCCTTAAACTTTGAATAAAGAGGTTGATGGTTGGTGGGAACCAAAAGGAAAAAAAGGGAATTTAAGAGAGAAAAATTGGAAGGAGAAAATTACAGAACTTTTCTGCAAGATCAATCTCCCTTTTGTTAGGTTGCTGGAGAATGATATGGAGAGAGAACATGAGAACGTGGGATTAACCCCACGGTAACCCCCTTTCCCCACAACTAATTTACTTAATTAAATTAAATTAAATATAAATATATTAATTAATTGATTAATGAAATTAATATTTAATTTAATTTAATTTAATTAATATATTTATTTAAATGATATTTAAATAAATTTCTCTCACATAACCTATAATTTTAATGTGCATCTAATGCGCATTAATTTTAACCTATAGTTTTAATATAAATCTAATTCATATTAAATTAATATTTGAACTATTTCAAATATTTAATTCTCTCATGATTTAATTTAGTTTTGAATCATTTCCAAAATTAAATTTATAAAATAAGCCTTATATTATAATGTATCAATAGATTATACTATTTTCCTTAGTTAATTTGAACATTTTAAATTTCATTCAAAACTTAATTACCTCAAAACTCTTTACGAGCTAGGAAGAAGACCTAATGGACCTACAGATCAGAAGCTCAAACGATATGAGATTAATTGGCTAAACTCATTAACCACATTAACCAATGTTCATTAACTGTGGGCACACTCCACTAAAGACCCATAACTACACTCTTCTCACTGTAGATATATCTGTGTCCATGGATATAGACCAATAACATCAAGTTATTCCTTCACAAGTGTTCGTAACACCAGCTGGGTCAAATTATCGTTTTACCCCTGGGTTACTTCTAGATCCTTAAGTACCAGTGCTCCTCTAATGAACAACCTATTTATTGTCCAACCATTAAACAGAAACCCCTCTCGGGCCAGTGAGAGGGTAGGGCCCTTTGTTCAAGTCTCCACTTAAGGGAATACTCATCTACTTACCCTAAAACCGGGAAGGAGTGAAGTCCATCTTGTATAATTATGTTCCCAGCTCCCCACTCAGTCTTGTCCCCAAAATAGTAGGCGTATTGAGTCAGAAAACTGGCCACTTTCACCCATACAAATCAAAAGATAATCCCTCGTGAACAGGAGTTCATAATATACCCAGGATTAAGACTAAGTTGCCTAGGTCATCCTATTGAAATAGAAACCTAACTAGTTAACGGAGTTACATCTAGTGGTTACTATTACATGGTCCAGTCTTATGCAAACTCATTTCATAAGATGCCCCCACTCACATGTCTCCTACACAAATACGTTGGATTATTGCGTTAGTATCAAATACAAAGTGGGCCATATCCATAGTATCACGAGGATAATGTACCCAACCCCATCCCTATGCTATAGACTTTTTAGGCTGTATCTTGAACATTGATCCTCATATGTTCAAGACTCATAAGACAACCTAGGATGTTAGTTTATTGGATTTTAGGGTTATTAATACAAGATAATAGCAGTATAATCAATAACACTTATTGAATAATAATTAATAACAATTTATTAATAACGGTCAAAATAATACATTTACTACCTACGAGTTTTAGGGCATAAAACCTAACAAACTCCCACTTGAACTAAAACTCTAGTTAGTGTGATGTACATAAGAATACAAAACAATGGGGATGGTAAATAATGCAAAAAATAATAAACTAGGGCATTCATATACCCATTACACATCTCCCACTTGCCATAGATTAGATTATGTACAAATCTCGCAGTCCTAGACTCTCTAGATGACTCTCAAACAGTTTCTCCGAGAGAGTCTTCGTAAACAGATCAACAATGTTGTGCTCCAAAGCGATCTTTGTGACGATCACATCTCCTCGTTGCACAATCTCCCTTATCAGGTGAAACCTCTCGATGTGTTTTCCTCGTTTGTGGCTGCGAGGTTCTTTAGAGTTGGCTACTGCCTCACTGTTGTCACAGTACAAGGTAATATGGAAGTCCATATTTGGAACAACTTCTAAATCACTTAGGAACTTCCTGAGCCAAACTGCTTCCTTTGCTGCTTCACAAGCAGCTACATATTTAGCCTCCATAGTAGAGTCTGCTATGCATCCTTGCTTAATGCTGTGTCATACTACAGCTCCCCCATTGAGGGTGAACACTGATCCTGACGTGGATTTCCTAGAATCCTTGTCAGTCTGAAAATCAGAATCGGTGTATCCTGTAAGGATCAAATCCTTGGCTCCATACACCAGCTTGTAGTCCCTCGTTCTCCTAAGATACTTAAGGATATTTTTAACGGTAGTCCAATGGTTAAACCCTGGATTAGAATGATACCTATTGACTATTCCACGACATAACAAATGTCTAGCCTAGTGTAGAGCATAGCATATATTAAGCTGTCCACAGTTGAGATATAGGGAATACGTCTCATATCCTCAATTTCTTAAGGTGTCTTAGGACATTGTTCCTTAGACAAGTGAACCCTATGCCTGAAAGGTAATAAACCTTTCTTAGAGTTTTGTATCGAATATCGAGTCAACATTTTGTCGATATAAGTTGCTTGAGACAGGACCAATACTCTCTTTTTTGCAATCTCTAATAATTTGGATCCCAAGAACATACTGTGTCTCACTAAATCTTTCATTTGGAATTGGGCTGCTAGCCATTTTTTAACGTCAGTAAGGTATCCTACATCATTCTCAATGAGTAAGATATCATCTACGTATAGTACCAACCAAGCTACTTTACCATTGATGATTTTCTTGTAAACACAAGGTTCGTCAATGTTTTGATCAAAACCAATAGATTTGATCACAGTATCAAATCTAATGTTCCAAGATCTAGATGCCTGTTTCAACCCATAAATGGATCGATTCAGTTTGCAAACTTTTTGCTCCTGACCTTGGGCTATGAATCCTTCGGTCTAAGACATAAAGATGTTCTCTTCAAGATTGCTATTCAGAAAAGTCATCTTGACATCAATTTGCCAAATTTCCTAGTCATAATATGTGGCTATGGATAAGAAAATTCTTATGGACTTAAGAATAGCAACAAGGGAAAAAGTTTCCTCATAGTCAACCTCTTCCCTTTGGGTATAACCCTTTGCTACAAGTCGAGCTTTAAAAGTTTGTACCTTACCAGCTACGTACCTCTTTCTCTTATAGATCCATTTACACCCTATAGGTGTAACCCCTTCAGGTGGATCTACAAGTTCCCATACTGAATTAAAGTACATAGACTCCATTTCAAGGTCCATGGCTTTGACCCATTCGTCCTTGTCAACATCATTCATTGCTTGTTTAAAAGACAATGGATCCTTAACACCATCGTCAGGTATGACAACCTGAGTTTCTATTAACCCAAGTAACGGTAAGGTCGTGATACAACCTGCCCACTGCATCGAGGTATTCTCGACTCTTGAGAAGAATGAGACGAACCTGAAGTGTTAGGTCCTTCATCAACTCTTGTTGAAGGATCAACTTCATCAACAACTCTTGTTGATTCTTTAGTAGCTTCATTTAATATTAATTTGCTCCGTGGCTTATGATCTCTCATGTGGACTTCTTCCAAGAATATAGCGTTTGTCGAGACAAACACTTTGTTTTCTTGTGGATCGAAGAAGAGACCACATCTCGTTTCCTTAGGGTAACTAACAAATTGGCATAATCTTGAACGATGTTCCAATTTCTTAGGATTTGTCACTTGCACATGTACAGGACAACCCCATATTCTGAAGTAGCGAAAACTAGGTTTATGCCCCCTCCATAATTCGAAAGGTGTTTCAGAAACACTCTTCGAGGGAACATTGTTTAAGATATGAACTGCAGTCTCTACTGCATACCTCCAAAACGAGGTAGGCAATTGAGCATAGCTCATCATAGAACGAACCATGTCTAACAAGGTTCTATTTCTCCTTTCTGATACACCATTCTGTTGAGGTGTACCAGGTGCTGAGAGTTGGAATTGGATTCCATGTTCTATCATATAGTCTTGGAATCTTAAATCCATATACTCTCTACCCCGATCAGATCGAAGTCTTTTAATTGTTTTACCTAACAGGTTTTCAACCTCAGCCTTATACTCCTTGAACTTTTCAAGGGCTTCAGACTTATGTGCCATTAGGTATAAGTAACCATATCTTGAATAATCATCTATAAAAGAGATGAAGTATTCGTACCCTCCTCGAGCTTTTACATTCATTGGACCACAAAGATCTGAATGTATGAGCTCTAAAGGTTCTTTGGCTCTATAACCTTTTTCACTAAAAGGTCTTTTAGTCATTTTTCTTCGTGACAAGATTCACATGGGGGTAAAGGTTCGTTGGCTCTATAACCTTTTCCACTAAAAGGTCTTTTAGTCATTTTTTCTCTGAGACAAGATTCACATGAAGGTAATGAAGCATCTTCTAACTTGCTTAGAAGACTATTCTTTAGCAATATCCTGATCCTATCGAGATTTATGTGACCCAATCTCAAGTGCCAAAGATAAGTATTATTGTTACTTGGAGAAATTATTTGCCTTTTTTTATTGAGTATTAGCAGTTTTAAACATCTCATGATTTAAAATTGTTTTTGTTTTAGTTGGTCATAACACATATAAGTTTTTTTCTAGTTAGTAGTACAAATATGTACACATTTTTCGAAATGATGAGTACATATTTTCAATTAAACAGGAAATAGATACTAAGTTCCTTTTTATTTTAGGAACTATATACAAATTTTCTAAAAATAAGAATCTATTCCCAAAAAACATCTTGGCAGCTCCCATTGCACGAGCTGAAATGACGTCTCCCGTTCCAAGCTTGAGCGTCATCTCACCCTCCTCGAGCTGCTGGAAGGAACTATTTTTCTGTATAGAAGAGCAAACGTGATTAGTGGCTCCTGAATCAAGTATCCAGGCATTGTGGTCATTTTCTACTAAACATGTTTGTAAGACAAGTAAATCATATTTACCTTCATTTTCTTTCTTTTTCTCAGCGAGGTATTTGGGGCAATTGTGTTTCCAGTGTCCATCCACATTGCAGCGGAAGCACTTGCCCTTGTCAGCCTTCTTGGCCTTGACCTTGCCTTTGCCAGCAGCGGGAGCCTTCCCCTTCCCTCCTTTCTTCTTCTGAAACTTTTTAGTGCTAGAAGATGATGGAACAAACTTAGTTCCAGAGGATGAACCCTTGTGAAAATTCTTGGAATAGGCAACATTTGCCTTTCCTTCATTCGGTCTCTTATTTTTCATAAGAGACTGATAAGTTTGTAACTCATTCAGGAGGGTAGTTATGGTGTAATCTATTTTATTCATAACTGCATTGCTGTGAAATTGAAGGAAACTTGTCGGAAGAGATTTCAAAATAAAGGACACCTGACTCTACTTGTCGATAACCGCGTCGTTCAGTTTAGCAATGTTGAAGTGAACCATAAGGTCAAGGACATGTTCTCTCACTGATTCACCTTCCTTCATACGTGCATTGTAAACGCATTTGAGGGTCTCGTGCCGGATCTGTGTGGACGGTTGCCTAAACATACCTTACAAGGACTCCATGATCTCACAAGCAGTGAGCATGGCCTCATGTTTCTTGGTGAAAACGTCAGACAGACTCGCCAAAATACTAGACTCGAGCCTTTTCATTGGCCTTTGTCCAATGGTCGTGTGCATCCCTTATTGCTTGGGTTGCACCTTAAGCGGGGACCTGAGACATTCCTCAGTTAAGACAAACCGCAGATCATCAATAACCAAAGTCGTATTCTGGTTAGATTTTCACGTAGCATAGTTTTCACCAGATAATTTTTCATTTTTAAGCAAGGCGATAATAGAAGAAGACATGCTGAAAGAATAACAAACAATTAACCGTCATAAGTCTTGAGGTACCAGTTTCAGTATGTCAAATGGTGACTCCTGTTTCACATGCATCGTTGGAGGTGTCTCCGGAAAGCGTTGAGCACATAGTTAGAGTTCAGTACAGCTTTTCACAAGCATTTTGACAGTCAATCAGGGTGTTTGAACCAAACTTTAAAGTACATGTTACGTGATTGTGCGGCAGAGGTTTTTCAGAAAGTTAGAACTCCTACTTGCATCTCATGGAATTTGCTTATAATAATGGTTATCAGACAGCTATTGGCATGACGCCTTTTGAGACATTATATAGGATGAGTTGCATATCTCCTTTTTATTGGGATGAAGTTGGAGAATGAAAATTATTGGGGCCTGAGTTAGTGCAGGCTACAAATGAAGTTATCTAGAAGATTAGAGCGACAGTCCGGATTAGATAAAAAAGTTACGTCGATGTTAGGCGTAAAGACCTGGAATTCGAAGTAGGCGATAAAGTGTTCCTGAAAGTGGCGCCTATCAAAGGTGTTATGAGGTTTGGAAAGAAGGGAAAGTTGAGTCCCTGTTTCATTAGGCCTTTTGAGGTTTTGGATTGAGTTGGTCCCGTGGCTTACCGATTAGCATTGTCGCCATCTCTTTTTGCAGTTCATAATATTTTTTCATGTCTCAATGTTGAGAAAGAACGTAACAGATCCATCCCATGTGGTGGACTTCAAGTCTTTACAATTGAATGAGAACTTAAGTTATGAGGAGAAACCTAAGCAGATTTTGGCTCAATGAGTGAAAACGTTGCGCAACAGGGAGATAGCACTAGTGAAAGTTTTATAGCAGAGACATCAGTTCGAAGAAGCGACATGGGAACGAGAGGATGAGATCGAAGTACCCTGAGCTTTTTCAAGATTATAACTTTCGAGGACGAAAGTTCCTTAAGGAGGGAAGAATGTGACAACCCAAAATTTTAGGTAATTTTAATTTAATTATCTAGATTATTTGGGTGTTATTTTAAATTTTTAAGGCTTAATTGAATTATTTTTTAAAGATAATTCAATTTAAATTAAACGGAATAAAAGATTTTGGTTTAAATTTAATTGGTGAAAATTGAATTTTAATTTGGGGATTTAATTTGTTTAGTGGAATTGGTGGAGGGAAAAAAAATTTAAAATATATATGTAACCCTAATTTATTAAGGAATTAGGGTTTGGGATTTTAGGTATATTTTATTAACTAACGTAATAAGGTAGAGAGAAATTAAACCGAAAAAACGGAGAAGCAAAAAGAGGAAGTGCAGTTCGGTTTTTCAGTGACAGCTTTTGGTAAATTATCATTTCCCGTAGTTTCAACCATTAGATCGTAGTGAAATTTTGTCAGCCTGTTCGAGACACATAGAGTACCATTTTGAACGGTTGGATCGTTGTTTTAAGCTCTGATTTGTCCATAATCATTGCCAAACAGAACTGATAAAATTGGGTTTGGGTTGTTGAGAAAAGTTTGGACTCAATCTTGGTTCAAGCCTCACTTTGAGGTAAGTGACGTTATTATCGGCTTACGTTTGTGTTAGGCACCAGTTCATGTTACCAAAACTATCAGTGAAATTTGGGTGATTTTTATGATCCATAAAAATTGAGCATGCACATTTATGATGTTTTATGAGTTTATGATTTGTTGGTGTGAAACTTTGTTATTGGATGTGTGTATATATATGTGAATTACATATTAGACAGATAGTGGTGAATTACCTCCCCGTCAGGCCTCATGTTACGATACCGTGAATCGACAGGTTCACTTTCATGTTTTGACGGTGCACCATCAGGCCACTAGACATGTGTGAACTGACGAGTTCACCTCCATATTACCATACCGTAGACCATCAGGTTCACTTCCATGATTTTGACGGTGTGCCTTCAGGCCACTAGACATGAGTGACTGGGCGGGTAGGTTGTCTACTTAGATATTTACCAAGAAGAGTATTAGAATGCATGTGATCCTGATAATGGGGTCACTTACTGAGTATTTTTATACTCACTCTTTTTTTTTTTATGTTACAACTTTCAGGTAAACACAAGGACAAATAGGCGAATGACAGGAAGAATCCATGACCGTGCCGTTGGGACCATTCAAATGCTTCCGCTTATGTTTTTATGTTTTCATGTTTTTAAATCCCAGTCTTAATATTTAAATTCAGAATATTGGTTTTGCGCCATTAGATATTTATGCAAAATTTACAGTTTTGTTTTCATAACTTCTAGGGGTACCCCGATCCAAGATTTTTAATTATTTAAATTTAATGAAGTTATTTATTTTATAAATTCTTTGGCTTTAGTCAGATATATGAAATGTGTCATTTTGAGATGTATGCATGCATGAAGTAATGACCTAGAACAAGTCCTAGGAAGTCGGGTCGTTACACTGTCTATGGGCATGTGGTTATCAAAGGTATGGATCCAACTTATAGGATTTGGTACCATCATGGTAAAGAAGTACCTGTAGAGAATATGTTTGATGGTTAAGCCTTTTGTAGTACTTCTTTCATGAACAACGAAAAAATTGATGAACCATTTGTAAGTAGTGATGTCACTCAAAAGGTTGTAGATGCTAACACTCCTTTGTATCCTCTTTGTACAAAATATACAAAAATCTCAGTTGTGGTATCCTTATATAAGATTAAGTCTATTAATGATTGGACCGATAAAAATTTCACGAGTATTTTAGAGTTATTACACGACATGCTACCCGCTGACAATGTTGTCCTAAGATCTACTTATGAAGTAAAAAAATTCTTAAAAATATTTGATTTAGGATATGAAAAATTTATGCTTGTGCGAATGATTGTTGCTTATTTATGAAGGAGAATAGAGATTTAGAGAGTTGTCCAATTTGTGGATATTCTCGATGGAAGGTGGATAAACGCACTATACGGATGAAACAAGGTGTTCTAGCGACAGTATTGAGATATTTTCCATTGATTCTAAGATTGAAAAGAATGTTTCAAATGCCTGATGTAGCTGAATTACTAAGGTGGCATATAGACCATAAAAGTCGTGATGTTGATGGCGTGTCATGGGACTTAATTGATGCAAAGTGGCTAGACTTTTCTAATGATCCACGCAACCTAAGATTTGGCCTTGCTACGGATAGTTTCATTCTAACCTTAGCAGTAGATATAGCTATTGGCGAGTCATGATCGTGACATACAACCTACCTCCTTGGTTATGCATGTCAAAAGAAAATATAATGCTAACATTACTGATTTTCGGTAGTAAACAGCCTAATAATGATAGTGACGTTTATTTGCAACCGTTGATTGATGACCTAAAAGATTTGTGGAATCGGGTGGAAGTTTATGACTCAGTAAGCAAGTCAAATTTCAACTTGAAAGCTATGCTTATGTGGACGATCAATGACTTTCCTGCTTATGAAAATCTTGCTGGTGCACAACAAAGGGCAAGACCGCATGTCCTATTTGTGGGGAACACACACATTCTCAATGGTTGTACCATAGCAAGAAATTAGTGTACATGGGTCATAGACATTTTCTACCTTCATCTCATCTGTATAGAAGAAAGAAGTCATGGTTTGATAGTAAAATTGAAGAACGACAAGCTCCTAGAATCGCAAATGGAATTGCAATTGATGCCCAACTTAAAGATGTTCAAAATTTCTTTGGAAAATCTGAGAAGAAAAAATAAAAGAAACAAAAAGAGTCAAATGAAATATGGAAAAAAATCAATCTTCTTTGACTTACCATATTGGAAGGCACATAATTCTTTTCACTATTGTCGTTCAGTTGACTTGTTTTTGTAGAGGTACATTATGTTATGTATTAACAAGTTTTCACACTACTATAGGAACTTGTACTACGCCACAACTTGGACGTCATGCATGTTGAGAAGAATGTATGTAAGAGCATAATAGGCACATTGTTGGATATCAATGGCAAGTCGAAAGATGGATACAATGCGCGAAAGGATTTGTAAGATATGAATATAGGACATGACTTACACCCAGAAGAACGTGGGAGTCGAGTTTATCTTCTTCCAACTCTACACAATTTGTCAAAATCTGAGAAACAATTGTTTTGCAATAGATTATATGAGTTGAAATTACCAGATGGTTATAGCTCAAGCATTTCGAACTGTGTTTCAGTTGAGGAATACAAGGTAATGGGATTAAAGTCTCACGACTACCACGTGTAATTGATTGAGAAAATATGTTGGATATTGAAAAGGAGGTAGTTGATACGATGTGCCTTTTCGAGAGGTATTTCCCTGTTTCTTTCTTCAATATCATGACTCATTTGGTGATTCGTTTGGGGCGTGAAGTTCGCTTATGTGGACCAGTTCAATTTCGTTGGATGTATCCATTTGAAAGATATCTTATTTATCATACCATATACTATAAGTAGCAATTAGATGAAAATCGTAAGTATCTTATAATTGTTATGATACGATTCTTAGATACATGAAGACGTTAAAAGGGTATGTTAGGAATCAATCACGTCCAGAAAGGGTGTATTGCAGAGCGTTATCTAGCTGATGAATGCATTCTTTTTTTTTTTATAAGAATTGTGTTCAACATTCAAATGGACTTGATGTGAAAGAATGACGAAATGAAGAGTTTAACAATGACGTCATTCTTGAAGGTTGTTCTATATCAACTGGAAATAAAATTACATTATCTGATGACTTGCTCAATATAGCACATCAATATGTGTTGTTTAACACAGATGTGGTGGAATCATATATAGAGTGAGTATTGTACATTGAGACTATTTAATTTCTTTTGAATAAGGTATAAAAAATTTAGTTATTGATTCATTAAATATTTTAGGATGCATAAAAAGGATTTGCTACTCTCGAATAAAAGACTTGCCAGTGATGATAATCTCCTAATGAAGGTTCACTCGGAACAATTTTCCCTTTGGTTAAAGGAGTTGGTAATATGTTGCTCACTTCTGATAATAGAAGTCATCATGAATTCATTTAAAAATACATTTTTTTTATTCAAACAGGTTTCATTAGACGCTGGGAACAAAAATGACTCAAATTTATTGAAATGGCTTGCAAATGGACCTCGCAAGACTGCAATGTCATATTCAGGGTACATTATAAACGGTCAACGATTCCATATGAAAAGTGTGGAAAGGTCGACTCAAAATAGTGGTGTTTCAATTGATGCAAGTACACTATGTAGATCAAGTTCTAAAGATGGATCTCCAAAGATTGATGTGGTTACATATTATGGAGTATTGACTAAAATAATTTTATTAGATTATTATATCTATCGACTTCCATTGTTTAAGTGTGATTGGGCTAAAATCCACAATGGTATGAAAGTTGAAGATGGATTTACACTTGTTAACTTGCATCAAAACCAAAGTCAATTCGAAAGTGAGCCATACATACTTGCATCACAAGCTAAACAAGTTTTTTATGCAAGAGAAAATGACAAATCTAATTGGTATGTTTTATTGAAAGCACCACCTAGAAGTTTTCATGAATTAGACAAATATGGTGAGAATGTTGACATAAACTTTGTGGGTGAAGGATCCTTCATATCGCTTGACGATATTGATGATGAGTTTGAACGTTGCAACAATGCACAAATTGATTGTGAAGGCATCTTGTTATGATAACGTAGAACGTATGGTCATTTTGTGAATTTTCATTAACATTTTAATTGTGACCATTTTGTGAACCAACTTATAATTAGTGGCCATTTTGTAAATGTGCACACATAGTGCATACTTAGAACGTATGGTCATTTTATGAATTTGCACTAACATAGAACTTATCTTTAAATGTTTATTTACATAGAAAAACCTTACATTTATATAAAATATCATCTCAATGTTCTATTTCTTAGGACTTGGATAAGCAAAGAACTGGACCAAACACGGGTAAGAAGTCAAAAAGACCTCGTACTTCAATACCGACATTTGAACGACGACAATCTGATCTCACCTTGGTGAAAACATTATGGAGATTTACAAAGTCATTTAGTATGGACTTAACCAATATGGCCAGTGAAGACGAGGAGGACGAGGACCAAGCTGCTCGTTCATCAAAGAATGTAAAAAGAAATATAGCAGATGAACTAGATAGTGTCATGAAGGCTAGTCTAGAGAGAGAGGTTATGGAAACATCTCCTTTTTCTAACCCACTTCACGACAACAATAGGGATTCTTCACCTGTTACTACTCCACCTGCAATGTCATATTCAGATTATGCAAAATTTAAGGTATGTTGTAGGAATGTTAAGTAAATTTATTTATTTGATTCAAGATATGGAAACAAGTTTACTCTTAGTACCTTTGTTGAATCCTTCGTTGGGTATGATTGCAGACAAAAAGCAAAAAATTTAAGGAGATGAAAAGAAAGCAACTTCCTCACACTTGTAGTCGTAGAGGCTGATAGATGTCAAAAATTGCATATTTTTACCATCTATTTTATTACTTTTTTATAGTAAAAAGATACTTTATGTGATATTTTGACTCCAGAATGCCCAAAATTAGTTAAAATAAGCTTAATATGGATAATTATGCTTAAAAGCTGTTATTTGCTGATTTAGTGCTGATTTGGTGAATTTTGGTAAGTTTCTAGCCCTTTTTGTAGATTTTCTATCTGATGTGCCCATAGTAGTAAGAGATGTACCACCCTGTCCAATGTGGCCGCATCAGATGTGTTTTAACCGCATCAAAAGTGATGCGCCCACATTACTAAGCTCAGTTTTTTCAGGTTCGCGTCCAGTCAATTCTGGTTGCTATTTTCTCGGTCAAAATTGTTATTCAACTCCTAAAAAGCTGGAAAATCATTCAACACATGATTTTAGGCCATATCTCAACCACCTTGGCCTATATAAAGGAGGAGAACCCTTCCAATTGAAGAATCAACTCTCCATCTACGATTTCATCACACATTTCTCCATAATTCCACCATTGTCGTCAGCCCGCTTGGGCATTTTCTCAATTTCTTAAGTCATTAGTCTTAAGAACGAAAGTTCCTCTGAGGCGTAGCAGGTCTAGGTAATCTCACCCCGTGAAAGCATGTGGTGAGAAACGATTCTTTCTTAAAAAAGGAGAATCAACCTAGGGAAAAACTAAAGAATTGATGACTTGTCCCAAGACCTCTTGAGTTGTATTTTTCTAGCATTTATATTCATTTATTTCTTGTACTTTTCTCTTTTCTTTTCATCCGTTGAACAGCATCTTGTAGCTATGATTTTTTATTCAATAAAGTTTATTATTTTATCATTAGTCGTGAGCTAAATTCTCTAAGAGGTTCAGTTATGTGGATACCCTAGGGTTTTATGGTTTGAGAAATGTTTATACTTCATACCTTTTTGTCTTATGCATTTTCTTTGTTGAGTTTATAGAAAATATTGTTAAGTTAAACTGATCACTTAATTTAGCAATCTAGTGGAGTCCTAATGCTGAGAAGGTTAGGGTATAAACCGATGTCACAAAGGAATACGAGACTAAAAGCCTAGAAATAGGATCGTCATGTCGCCTTAGAAATAAGGGATACCATAGGATAAAGAATCTAAGCTTGAACTAATCTAAGATCCAGCTAACCATGGAAACATTAGGCATTAGTTGCTTAGATCTCCTAAAGAAATTTGACACAAGACCGAATAGGAGTAGTTTTCTGTTCATGCATATTTCATTGTCTTGGTATGATATAGTCACATCACTTATAACATAGAACTCGAAAGGTTGGAATATAACTGCATCCCTGTTCAACATTTTTGTTTACTGCTTTTATCATTATTCAACCTCAAAATCATTTATTTACCGGTTACCCCTTGGTTTGCATCGAAAAATTCTTTCTTAGAAAAATTGAATTGCATAAATAGTCTCGTGGGATTCGACTCTTGGAATACTCCAAGATTTATTACTTCATCGACAGTGTATGCTTGCACTTTATACCATGTTTATTATCATTTTTATCACTTATACACACCTGGTCGATCAGAGGCTATGCTCGACTAGCTGAAGGTTTGGTATAAATTTACATAGTAACATTATTTTTATTAGTAATAGAGATAATATATAACTTAATATTTGTTTTCATGTAGAAACATTCTTCTTCCTCAACTTCAATTACTCGAGTAGATGTTTGGACAAAGGCACATTTGAAAAAAGATGGAAAACCCATTAACTCGCAAGTGGCCGACACTCTAGTTGGATTATTTCATCGTTTTTTTAGTTGTTTTAAAGTTTGTGGGTTATATAACTAGCTCTTTATTGCCTGTTGTTTTTTGCTGGAACTTCTATTGTATGTGGAGTTTCTGAATCTTGGTATTTGCATGTTTTATAAGGTATAACCCCCTCTCCCCCCCACACACAAATGTCTTCTTAGGATTTTCAACTCATTTGTTTGGTTAACTCTCTCTTTGTGACTTGTTAGTTTTTGCTGGAAATTAAATTGAGTTATATGTGTGTAGTTTCCAAATATTTGCTTAATGACATGGTTTTACTATAGATGATTTTTGGTTAGGAGCGTATTGAACAAAATCGTGTGGAAATGTCTCATTCGGGTAGTATAGTTGAAGATGCAATTAGTAGAGTTTTAGGTCCCGATCGTGACCATGTACGAGGTTTAGGATTTGGAGTGACTAGGTTGAAGTTGTCTACATCAAGTCAGAACGATAAAACTATTGCATCTTTTGAAAGAAAGTGCAACAACTTAACATCAGATGTGGATGAGCTGAAAAGTGTGGTAACTACCTTATTAAGAGACAAGGTAAATTTGACGTCATTTTCTTTATATATTTAAATTGTGCTTTATATAACATTTTGAATATGTTTTTCTATAGAAGAAAGTCAGCGAGCAAAATTGTAATAATCCTGTTAGAGTACCACCATCAACAAATGTTCCAACTCCAATCTTAAATTCCCTACTGGTAAATTCATTTCTTCCACTTCATATAACTTTTCTATTCATTTAGTATATCCAAAATTATTATTGTTTTAACATTTTTTCCAAAAATATTATTGGTGAAAAAGAGTGTTACAACCAACAGTCCCCATAAGTGTTTGTTGCTAGATTAGGTCGGCTCTAGAGAAATAGTTGCTGAAGGAAGATGGTCCTCCAATGATCCATCAATCCTTGTCCACCACATACCTCTTGGCCCAAACACAGTTCGTATATGGGTTGATATGGTAAAAGTGCCTAATTCCTTCTTATGGAGACTTACATCTGACATTATTGTTATTGATGATGTTGTGGGCACTACTGTTGCATGACCAATGGATAAAGTAAAACTATGTAAGAAAATTTATTTACTACTTTGTGAATAAAGTATTTATTTAGTTTATTGGCTAATCTATTGGGTTAAAGTTACATCATGATGATTTATTAAATACATTTTGTTTTTATTTTTTATTAGGTGATTGAATTGACGACAAACATTGGAGTTGCGTATATATATACTTGTGGAAGAATTTTGGTATCACTATAATTTAAACATCTCTTTCAATTATATCAATTTTTTGAGATTATATACGTACTCTTTTTATTTGAATTAAGAATTTGCAACTTGTTTAATTAGGTTGTCATTTTGTTAGAACATACTTTGATGACTTTATCAAACCTTTTGGATGAATATAGTGCTTTGTTTGTTTTGTATGCTAGAAATTTGAATATTTTGTTGTTTATAATTATGTTAGTAGATGTAGATGAAATGTGAATTAATTACAACTTTCCTCCTCTAGACAAATATATGGGCACACGCAACATCTATAAATATATATATATATATATAATTTGATTTTACAATAATATTTTAAACTACTTGTAAAATCTAAAAGAAATAATAGCATTAAAAAGTGCTATTAAATATCAATTATAACATTTCTTTACTATTATAAAAAATTATCTAGAAAGTTCAATAACATTAAATTTATGCAATAAAAAATAGGATATTTATAACTTTTTCTATTATAATAAGAAAATGCTATAGAAATTTTTTTAATAACGGGTTGTTATTAATATAAAAATTATGATAGCATTTTTCTAACTTTATGAATCGTTTTCATAACATTAAATTAAAGCTACCGAATATCAATTTTATATACCATTATTTATAGCCATAAAAAAAAACTATCGTAAGTCGAAGACTTTCAATAACATCAGCTATGACAATGTCTCTAAAATGCTATGGAAACTCTTTTATAGCTTTTTTACAACGCTGTACAAAAAGCTATTGAAAGTCTTTTATAGTGTTTTAGTGAAGCTATCAAAAGCACTATAAAAGACTTTCTATAACGTTTTTCTCACGCTATGAGAAGTTTTCACAGTAGTAATTTTGCGCTATCAGAAATGAACTTATTATAGCGGTGAAAAAACGCTATGGAAAGTCAAAGACTTTCAATAACATCGGCTATGACCGCATTTCAAAAATGCTATGAAAAGTCTACGATAACGTTTTTTTTTAACGCTATCGTAAGTGATATTTGTTGTAGTGGGAGAAGCTTGTTTCGAGCTTACCGACAGCAGAGGGGGCTGACAGATAGTGGAAAAAGAAGAAGTTGATGGAATTGGGTACTGGATAGGGTAGGAGGACGCTACGCTGTTGTTGTCACCAATGTGGAAGTTATTTTGAGAGTCATCGTCACTAGACATCACCGGAGTATGCAGATCGGCAATGATGAACCTGCGAGAGCTTTAGCTACTCGAGAAAAATGATAAAGGGATTAAAAAATTGCAGAGAAGCGGTTTGGGGGGGTTAAATAATGAGTAACACATGGGAGGGTAATGAGTGCTGTCAGTAATGGCACACCCAATCTCTCGTTAAACGAGGAGATTGCTCGAGCCATGTATTTCACATGCTATTACGTGTTTTCCTTTACACGCAAGTGTACAGACACTTGATTGTTAAGGCTTTTTCGAACTTCTGACTCTTTACTTGCCCCTATTCCACGCATATCCTTCAATCATAAACACAGAGCTTAGCAAACACAACTCAAATCAACATATAAATCAATTCAATTAATTCATTCAAAGCATATTTCCATCACCAATTAACCAAGCAAATTTCTTACAATACTTCTAATTGCTGAATTTAAAAAAAAAAAGCAAAAGTAAAAAGAAAGTGTCCCTAGACAGATGTGTTCACTTTCTCAACGCAAGGACCTCTCGCCATTAGCTATCAGACTTGCTCGTATAGGTCAATGGAAGGTTTTTCTGTCAGCCTTAAACCATAACCCTAAATTCTTATGTAATTTCTTAAGCTTGAGATTCACTTAAGTAAACTAAAGACGGAGTAAGGGAATATTAGCAAATTAAAGAAGAGCACAAGGGAAGTTAATTTGGTTGAAGTATCTATTTAACCTTGGTTACATTTTAGGATTTAATATATATTTATTATAATTATTATTATTGTTTTTGTTATTATAATAAATGGTGAATAAGGAAGGTTAATTAAGGAAATTTTAATTAGGGAAAGTGGGAAGTGTTAATTAGTGGAAAATGAAAAAAAAGGAAAGGGAGAGTTGTGCATGTCGGTGGAAGAAAGGAGTTTTAAAGTGTGGGTTCTTATTTTCCTCCTCATTTTTGCATTTGTTGAAGCTGAGAGACCGACCTTCACCCTCCCTGATCTGAGAAGAAGATGTTTGAAGGTGTTCTTGGCAGATTTGTGGTCGAAGAGTGGCTGGAAGGGAAGGAAATGTAACCATGGTCTGGAATTGAAGAGAATTCGAGCAGTCTGTAGTGTCTGGAAGATTGTGAGAAGTAGAGAGCAAATTTTGAGCTGAATGTTGTACTAAAAAAATGTATTGTTGTCTGATTTATATTCATGATTTATTGGATTCCTAATGTCTCAAGTTTTTCTTAATTCAGTCCAAGTATAAACTAATACAAAGATTTCTTGGTGAGAACCAAGGTCGAACACAGGGATTTTGTGACTAAATACCAAATAAATTGGAAATCTCGAGGAAGTAAACAAATAAGATGAGATTCGATTCGGAGTATGAAAATTTAATGAATTTAACTTTTAACTTGCAGCTACAAATATGAGGATGCCTTATGAGTAATGCAATTTCAGTGATGTGATGGATAGAGAAAAAAGTGTTGGAGACAGTCATTTATCAATCTGTCAAATTTCGGCTTAATTACATCGATCATGCTTTCAAACACAATTAGGTCATACCTTTCGGCAAAAAAGCCACACTAGTCATATGTCTATGATGCGTGCTAGTTTAAGTAAGCCTAAGATAAATCCTATTTCTAAGATTAACTTCTTAGTTACAACAATGCCGCCTATGGTTGTTTGCTCTCTCAAGTAGTCAACTGCTTGAACTAAAACAACGTTCTCACGTTAAAATAAGTAAAAATGATTAACACTGCATTGCTGTAAATGACCTATTTTTTAAATTTGATTCAACAAGATTGATGAATGTAGCCTCGAACCCTCGTAGAAGTTTAGCTACTTATAGTTAGGTGTGGAATATTTGCAAACATGAAGGACAAATGATGATTGATAGTTATGAAGTAGAGAAATATTAAAATGATAAAGGTTTGGTGTTCTTGATTCGATGACAATACAAATAGCTAAACACTGGTGGTACAACTTAATAATCAAGAGATTGGGAGAAAGAGCTGTTGACAAGAGTGTCCTGCTTGCCGACAGTGAAGATGTATCGCTGTAACTACAGATGGCGATGGAAACAGTGGTGAAATCCTCTTCTCTATTGAGCTTTGTTCACCGTGTTTCTTATGGTGGATGTAAAATTGATCCTCTCGACTGTCGTCGCGAGGATGAAGAGGATGATGTGTGGTGACGCTCTCCCAGAATTGCTTGCTAGCTGCTAACCCTACTTTTCTTCTTAGGTTTTTCTATGTCACTTTCTCTTTTTGGGCGACTTTTATAGCCCTCATCGTAATACTTTCCATATTGACGCAAGGTGGGCCCACAACGCGTTCGACTCCGTCCTTTCTGACCGTGCAGTCCGTCTTTGTCTAACGGCTCATGGTACTGAAAATATTCTGGCACAGCTGTCACTGTTGGATTTTTCGAAATCATAGGCTTTGTCTTTATTAGCCATGTGTTCATGTAACCTTTGACACATGGTTGCGATGATATTTCCTGCAAACAAAGCGTTCAAGGGTGTTAATTCTCATCAATAATATTTTTTTTCTTTTTTATACACTTGTGCGTGTAATAAGAATATATCAGAGATTCATGCGTTGAAATGGTGTTCTTTTCACTAATCTTCCACCTTTTTTCTAAGTAAAAGAAGTAAAATAACTTGTATTTCTACAAGTTATCACTGAACTTTTGAGGTTAGTAAGTTAACTCAATTATTAACAACTTTTGAGGTTAGAGCTGGAAATTATTGGAAGTAGATGAAATTGCAGGTGGAAGTCAATGGATAGGAAAAATCGCGAAACTGGAGAGATCTCTACTTTTTGTAGCGGTTTGGATTTTTAAGAGGAGTTAGAAGCTAAAATTGATAAGGTTAGTTAGCTAATTCGATTTTTAACAAATTTTCTGTAGAATGCAAAACTTAAAAATGAAGAGATATGAATGATTTCTTAGGTGGAACAGAAGAGGTTGCAGGAATCGTGAAGCAGGAGTACCTTCTGATTCGAGGTAATTTCTGGACAATCCAACGGTTTTTAGATCTTGTTATCTTAAAGTAATTTGTAAAGGACTTTGAAACTAAGAGTTTGACATAAATGGAACTTAATTTGGTTAATTATTGAGTGAGTTATGAATTTTTGAAGTTTGGCTAGAAATCTGGAACTCTGAAGCAGGGGAAAATCGTGAATTTGGAGCAGCTTCTGATATAAGGAAAATTATGGGCAAACCACGAGGTTTTAGGTCTTCCACTCTGAAGGTAAGTTAAGATCATTTAAATGAAGGGAAAATATAGAAAAAATGCAGTATAATTACACATGAAAATTCATGAACTAGGAATTTAGGAGAATTTAAGGGAGTTTTAAAATAATTTCTTGGAGAATTAATAGGGGCTTGGGTCTGATTTACAAGTCAAACCAAGATTGGTGACGTGTATAGACCGAGAGGACAAACACCCGACTGTGAGTGACAAAACGTTTTTTTAACAAAGTTTATAAATTCTTCAATTAAACATGAGGACTTAGGTGACGTATTAGGACAGCCCGATGTATGTTAGCCCCCAGTGCACTCATGACGATTTATGAAATTATGACGTTGAGAGTGTTGAGCTTGCTCCACCTCAACTAAGGATTTAAGGGTGCTATGTTTTCAGATGATCCCGATGTTTATGAATTATGTTTTTAGATGGAAAAGTATTTATGAACCATGATTTTAAGCTTTATACCTATGAGATGTTTTATGCAAAGAGTTTCATTTATGCTTAGACAAACATGTTTTGGTACGAACGTTTAATAACCTTGTCACTCACTAGACGTATGTCTAATGTTTTTCTTTAAAATGTTTTCTCTTATTTCCCAGGTAGCGAACGGTTTCCAGGAGCTTGACCTACCCTCCTGAAGTCTCGGCTGCGGATCGTCCCTTAGTTTGTAAATATTAGGTTTTGAGTTATTTGGTATATAGTAGAGGGATGGAAAGCCTTGGTTAGAAGGAGTTTTGTTATGCAAACTTAGCAGATGACTATGTAACCTCTACTTCTATATATATGAAACATGTTGTGAATGGATTTTTGTATGCCTGTGCAGTTGAAGAGCGAGTTATTTATGAACTGTTTATCAGGTGTCCAGGCGTACAGGTTGAGTAACCCCATGGTTTGCATTGTTGTACGTTAATAAGGAGAGTGTTATATAGATGAATGTATGTATCTCATGCTCTTCCCATGTTTTAGAGGAGAATCTGGGGAAGGGTTTGACATTTTCTCTCTCAATTTTGCCTCCATAGTAGGACTTTACCCTCTGTCCATTGACCTTAAATGTGCTCGTTTCATCTTCACTCACCAAATCAACAACACCATGTGGGTATACTTCCTTAAGATGAAAAATCTAGACCATATTGACTTCAACTTTCCTGAAAAAAGACGCAAGCGAGAGTTAAACAACAAGACACGTTGACGAGCAAACAACTCTTTCTTACTAATCTTGCTGGCATGCAACTTCTTGGTTTCTCCTTGTAGATCCTGGCATTTTCATATGCGGTCATTCCATTCAGTAAGTTCATTCAACTAAAGCTTCTGCACCTCTCCTACTAATTCCATATTTGAGTTCAGCCGCTTCAGTGCCCACTACACCTTGTGCTCTGATTACAGAGGGACGTGGCAGACTTTTCCATATACTAACGCATATGTGATATGCCAATAGGCGTCTTGTGCACAATTATGTAGGCCCATAGAGCTTCGTCAAGCTGCTGCGTCCAATCCTTTCGAGATGCGTTCACCACCTTTTCCAGAATGGACTTAATCCCCCTATTGGACACCCCTGCTTTTCTGTTTGTTTGCGGATGATAGGCAGTGGCGACCCTATGCTTAACAATATATTTGAGCAGTACGTTAGTAATAATGGGATTAATGAAATGTTTACCTTCATCGCTGATTAACGCACAGGGCCTCCCAAAGTGGGAGAAGATATTCTTTTGCAGAAATTTTGAGACTGTAATCACATCATTCTTTGCGCATAAAACGACTTCCACCCACTTTGACACATAATCAACAACAACTAATATGTACTTGTGGCTGTAGGATAGAGGAAACAGACCCATGAAATCTATGCTCTAAACATCGAATAACTCGACTTCCAAAATTGAATTCAGAGGCATTTCGTTCTTGTTGGAGATGTTCCTTGTTCGCTGGCATTTATCACATTGAACAGCATAAGCCCTTGCGTTTTTAAAGAGAGTAGGCTAGAAATACCCACTTTGTAATACTTTGACAGCTGTTCGTTGCCTCTCAAAATGTCCACCATAAGGTGACTCATGGAATTGAGACAATATTTGCTGCAATTCAGCTTCGGGCATGCACCAACACATGATGTGATCCAAGTCTAATCTATATAAATACGGTTCATCCCAACAATAGAACTTACATTCATGGAGTAGCTTCTTTCTTTGCTGATTTTTTAAATCCTCGCCCGCAAACAAGATAATTGACAATGTCCACATACCACAGCTATTTGTTGTTTACCAACATCAATTGCTCATCAGGAAAACTTTAATTAATGTCCTTCACTTTATCTTGAATTTCTTTATTTTCGAAACACGAAAGGTGGTCAGCCACCTGATTCTCAATACCCTTTTTATCTTTAATCACGATGTCGAATTCCTGCATCAACAACACCCATCTAATCAACCTAGGCTTGACATCCTTGTTAGCCATTAGATACTTGACCTACTAGATAGACACAAAATTTCTCAAGTGCGAACATTACGACCAGCATTTTCTTCTCAGTAGTTGTATAGTGCTCTTAGGAATCATTCAGTGTTTTATTGGCATAGAATATCTAATGCATGATCTTGTCCTTCCTTTGCCCAAGGTCACGGTACAGTTACTTGTAACGTACATCAGTTTAAAGGGGAGCGTCCAATCAGGGGCGACGAGTATAGGTGCGATGATCAACGCCTACCTCAATTCTTCAAATGCATGCTGGCAAGCTACGTCGAATTCATAGGGCCGACTGATTTCTAGCAACGCACTGAGCGGTCTCGCTATCTAGTTTATACTTAACATTTCAGCATGTCGAACAGATATAAAGGAATGCGTAACACCAAAATCAATCAATACATGCATAGGCAAATCACAAATTAACATCGTACCTGTGATTATGTCAAGTGTATCCTTGGCTTCTTTCTGTGTCATAGTATAAACTTTGCCTTGCTGTTTAGACCTGCCTGGCCCCTTGGCCTTGGCACCACTAGCTCCTCACCTGTATTCCCTCTTGATTTCACCTGACTCCCTATCTGAGACACAGTTCTTTGATCTCTTCTATCTATTGCAGTTTGAGGACAATCTCTCTTATAATGCCTAGCTTGGCCACAATTATAACAAACATTCGAGCCACTAAAACACTGCCCGAAATGATACTTATCACATGTAGGACATAGAGGTTTTCTTACTGAACTAGCTATGGATTCTCCAGATTGTCCCACCTGTGAACCAACCCCTGCCTCACTAGTAGCTCATCTCTGATCTCGCCTATGAGGTCCACCTACTGAACCAGCTCTAGACCTAGATGGCTCACTATATTGAGGTTTAAGTCTACCTTTTTGCTGAACCCCAGGCGTAAATCTCCTGGTATCATGTCTGTCTCGACCTCCAGCTCTATATTCACGTGCATCTGTCTTTTTTTTAGCTAAAATCTTTTCAACTCTCATAGCTGCCTACACTAATTTAGTAAAAACAGCCTAGTCATCACTAGCCGTTACAGGTGTTTTGATCTCTACTCTTAAACCTTCCTCAAATTTCTTGCAACGATCTACCTCGTCAACTACGAGGTTCAATGCATACCTAGCAAGTTCAGTAAACTTCTTTTCATACTCAGCAACAGTCATAGAACCCTGCTTAAGCCTTAGAAACTCATTCCTCTTAGCATCACAGTAAGATCTAGGATAATACTTCTCTGGGAATGCCTTTCTGAAATCATTCCAAAGCATTACTCCTGCATTACCTCTTCAAGCCTCGAAGAGTCTCCACCAGTCCTCTGCCCCTTTCTGGAGCGGAAAAGCAGCTAACTCCACCTTTCGGTCCTTAGGGCACCTCATTACCCTGAAATATTTCTCAATCAGATTCAACCATGCCTCTGCATCTGCAGGATTCGTAGTATCCTCAAAAGATGTCGCCCTAAGGCCTTTAGTCTCTTGATGCCAAACTTCCTCTCTGGAACAGTAGATACTGACCCTACACTGTCAACCAACCTCTGGGCTATTTTGTTAAAAATCTGTTCTTCTATATTAGGTTCAGTCTGCACATGAGGGTTATTAGACTCCCCCTCTGAAACTGGAACTCCATCTCTGCTCCCAGTAGCTTCAGGTACTCCAGTGCTCGCTTGCCTACCTCGTCTGTGCGTTTGGGGTATGACTCCTATAATATACCACACATTAGGATATTATAGTTATGACATGCTCCTAGCTATATGCATGATCCTAGCCTCCCCTTTAAACCTAGGATTCCCATGAACTTATACTCTGATACCTGTTGGCTTTTTGGCCCTTAATCTCAAATTAATTAATTTTAATTAATTAATTAATTAATGTTTTGATGATAACAAACCTGCTTTTATTTATTAACAATTTGAGTGTTTTGAAGTGTCCATTGTGTAGAGCTTGGAACAACGGTTCCAACGCAATTTGAATCACTCAAATCGGAGTTCAAACGAAGAAGATATGACTGGAACAAGCTTAACGGAAAAATACCCGATGTCGATGACGTGGCGGCCAAATCATCAAAGTGGACCTACTAGAGGATGACAAGTGGAGAAATAGATAAGTGACACATGGAGCTTTTGATTTTTGTTGGTTTTAAAAAGAATGGTTTTAAAAAGAAAATGAATTTAATATTATTATATGTTTGTGTCAACGGCTAGTTGTCTTTAAAAGAAAATGAATTTTATATTATTTTATGTGTGTGTCTAACGGCTAGTTGAGTTTAAATCTCAACCATTCAATTTTCTTTTACCAACATCTAATGGTCCAAATTTAATGTAGTTTCCAACAACTTTTCTCTCTTTTTAAACACTTCATCTTCTCCAAAATTATAACAACAATTTTACAACTTTTATTATTTTACAATCCTCCATAATTCATTAAGCTTCCATTGTTGCTCTTTCACCAAGCTTCAATTTTCTTCTTTTCATCTAATTCTTGAGAGAGATTTATTGTATTGTGAGGATTGATTTGTTGAGTGCTACAAATTTGTAAATCTACTCTTTGAGAGAGTTTTCCTCATCTTGTTCTTCATTTCTAAACTTTTGTAAGGGTTGCTCTTGATCCCGAAAAAAGAGTTGTTGTAACGGTTTGATCCTCAACCGTGGAAAGGATCGGGTTTGTTCTTGCGCCCGGAAAAGGAACATTGTAGCGGTTCGACTCTAAGCCGTAGAAAGAGTCAAGGTTTCTAGTGACATACCCAAGAGGAGCTTGGGAAGTGGATGTAGGCCGGTTGTGCCGAACCATTATAAATTTCCGGTGTCATTTTCTCTATCCCTCTCCTATTTAATTTTGCAATTAATTTGTTATTATAGTTTATTGTTTGAAATTAATTGCAACTTTTATTCCTTGAAATTAATTGGTCATATTTGTTTACTTTGATTGGTAGTTCTTAAATTTGCATATCTTTACCAATCTTATTATTAGAATTAAATAGAGTGCTTCAAAGTATTACTTTTAATTTCTTGATTACTTTGGGTTGAATTTATTTGCATGAAATTCTTGTTTAAATTACTTGTTAGTATAAAGTTAATTTGTTTCATTGGGCCCACATTAGTAAAAAGTTTTAATTAGCTTAATAAAACCCTATTCACCCCCCCTCTAGGGTTGCCATACCGGTCCAACAATACCAACTTGTCACACACTCCCCCAGATTACCCTTTTAAATATGGGAAAGAGCATGAGTTACATACATTCATCTATAAGACATTCTCCTCATTAACATACAAACAATGCAACCCAAGAGGTTTACTCAACCTATACGCCTGGACACCTGATAAACAGTTCATATATAACTCGCTCTTCAACTACACAAGCATTCAGAAATCCATTCACCACATGTTCATATAAACAGAAGTAGAGGTTACATAATCATCTGCTAAAATTTACATAACAAGACTTCTTCTAACCCAGACTTTTCCTCCCTCTACTATATCCAATTAACTCAAAATCTAATATTTACAAACTAAGGGAGGATCTGCAGCAGAGACTTCACGAGGGTAGGTCAAGCTCCTGGAAACCGTTCGCTACCTGGGAAATAAGAGAAAATATTTTGAAGATAAACGTTAGACATACGTCTAGTGAGTGACAGAGTTATTAAAACGTTCGTACTAACTCATGCTTGCCTAAGCATAAATGAAACTCTTTGCATAAAACATTTCATAGATATAGAACTTTAAAATCATGGTTTATAAGTGTTTTTCATCTAAAACATAGTTCATAAGTACTTTACTCATTTTGGATCATAGTTCATAAACATCGTACTCATTTAAAAACATAATACCCTTAAATCCTTAGTTGAGGTGGAGCAAGCTCAACACTCTCAACGTCGTAATATCATAAACCCTCATGAGTGCACACAGGGGTAATATATGTCGGGCTGTCCTGATACGTCACCGAAGTCCTCATATATCAAGGTCCCATTTATCTCGATACCGTCTCAATATCCTTAGGTATCGTTACATATTCATCTCAATACCGTCTCAACGTCCTTAGGTATCGTTACATATTCATCTCGATACCGTCTCAATGTCCTTAGGTATCGTTACATAGGGTACTTATCATTTAACTAAAACATGCTCAATAATCAAGAGCTTGCAAAACATATTTAAGAAGCATGAAGCATAGAATGCCTTGCAAGTCACACATACAAGCTCATAAATCATTCTTAGTCAACCTCGAGCATAAAACAGAGTTTTTGCATAATCACATTATTTATAAAGAAATATGGTTCATAAAACATGTAAATAACATTGTTCAAGACTTCTTGCTTTTGAGTAAACTCCGTCCCATGTGCACCATTTCAAACATAAGCATGTTTTACTCAAATTATTTTAGCTCATGAACTCATAATACATTATATTTAGATTAAACATTGCTTACTAGCACATAAGAAACATCATGCTTCATTGAAGAATTTGTAAACTTTGTTAAGTAAAACGTTTTTGTCACTCACTGTTTGTAGCCAACTAGCTCACCACGACTTGTAGGTTTCTCCCAACTCTATTTGTTTTGTAAATAATAAATTCCTCTTGATTAGCCCTCGACATGCCCACGGCCTTTGCCATAGTCACTTGCAAGAACTAAGTTCATGATATGCGTAATACCCTTAACAAAAATGTCTAAACATAACTAAAATAACCTCAATTTTAAAGGACCATAACTTCCTAAATTCTTAACCAAATCAAGTGCAATTTATGGCCAAATATTCATTGTAAAGTCCTCTACAACTTAACTTCAAAGTGAAAGACCTAAACACGCATGGTTTGTCCAAAATCTTCCTTAGATCAGTGGCTGCTCAAGAATCACGATTTACCCCTGTTTCACTGTTTCCAGAATTTTGGCCCAAATTCAAAAATTCATAACTCATTTAATACTTAACCAAACAGAGTGAAATTTATGTCAAGCTCTTTTTTTTCAAATACTTTATAACTGATATGAAGAAAAGAAGATCTAAAAATTGCTAGATTACCCAGAAATTACCTCGAACCAGAGGTACCCTTCTTCACGATTCCTGCAACCTCCTTCTGTTCCACCTGAGAAATAATCCATGTCCCTCCATTTTTAGGTTTCTAAACCTTCAGAAAAGTTTCTAGAAATTGAATTAGCTAACTAACCTCACTAATTTTAGCTTCTAAATCCTCCTAGAGAGCTCAAACCGCTTCAAAAAATAGAGGTCCCTCCAGTTTCGCGAATTTTCCTAACTACTGCATTCCACCTGCAATTTCATCCACTTCCAACCATTTCCAGCTCTGGCCATCTGCATAAAAGTTTTAGAAAAATGTGTTAACTTAATAACCTCAAATTTGTAGCTCCAAATTCGAACTCTACAGCTTGAAATCATCCAAACACTACAGGTTGCTCCAATTTCCTTCTGTTTCAGACCAAGGTGGAACTTCTACAATTTTCGGCTACCTCTCCGGCCAAAACTCACCATAAAACCCTTAATACTCGTCTTCCCCGATCAAGGGTGAGGCTGGTCGGTGCTCTCTCTCTCAACGTTTCAAAAATGAAAGGAAATATATGAAACTTAATCTCAATTTGGTATTTAACTCCACCACCGACTACCTATTCTCTTTTTCCTTTTCTTTTTTTTTTTTTAATTTATTCCACTAATTTCCCAATTTATTTCTTTCTCTTTTTTTTTCTAAAAACATAATAATAATAATAACTCTTAGTTCTAACTTAACCATGGTCAACTTAATCCACAATTATAACTTAAATGTCAAACAATCTTTAGGTGTTTCCAATTAACTCAAATTGATGAGTATTTTCTTTCTTCTGTTAATATCTTAATTTTACCCCTTGGCCTTTTTACTTAATCATAACAAATTGAAAGAGTAATAAAAAGTTTAGGGCTTACATTCCTCGCCTTTTATAGGCCCCAAATCTGTTAAGGAGAGCCGAGATTTGGGATATTAAGACTAAATTTGGGATAAAAGTTATGCAAGAAGTCAATTTTCACATTAAAACCGCTAAAATAAAGGTCTAATTTCATGCATTTCATAGCATGAATCACAACCTTCCCATTGTGTTGAGGCATTCTCACCTCCTGAGAAGGATGAGACAGACCTGAAGTGTTAGGTCCTTCATCAGCTCTTGTTGAAGAACCAGCTTCATCAAGAACTCTTGTTGACTCTTCAGTAGCTTCATTTAATACTAATTTGCTCCGTGGTTTATGATCTCTCATGTGGTCTTTTCTTCCAAGAATGTAGTGTTTGTCAATACAAACACTTTGTTATCTTGTGGATCGAAGAAGAGACCACCTCTCGTTTCCTTAGGGTAACCAACAAATTGGCATAATCTTGAACGAGGTTCCAATTTCTTAGGATTTGTCACTAGGACATGTGCAGGACAACCCCATATTCTGAAGTAGCACAAACTAGGTTTACGCCCCGTCCAATAAATCAAAATGTGTTTTAGAAACACTCTTCGAGAGAACGTTGTTTAAGATATGAACCACAGTCTCTACTGCATTAACAAGGTTCTATTTTTCCTTTCTGATACACCATTCTGTTGAGGTGTACTAGGTGCTGAGAGTTGGGATTGGATTTCATGTTCTATCATATAGTCTTGGAATCTTAAATTCATATACTCTCCACCCCGATCAGATCGAAGTATTTTAATTGTTTTACCTAAGAGGTTTTTAACCTCAGCCTTATACTCCTTGAACTTTTCAAGGGCTTCAGACTTATGTGTCATTAGGTATAAGTAACCATATCTCGAATAATCATCTATAAAAGAGATGAAGTATTCGTACCCTCCTTGAGCTTTTACATTCATTGGACCACAAAGATCCGAATATATCAGCTCTAAAGGTTCTTTGGCTCTATAACCTTTTCCACTAAAAGGTTTTTTAGTCATTTTTCCTTCGAGACAAGATTCACAAGAGGTAATGAATCATCTTCTAACTCACTTAGAAGTCCATTCTTTACCAATCTCCCGATCCTATCGAGATTTATGTGACCTATTCTTAAATGCCAAAGATAGGTATTGTTACTTGGAGAAATTCTTTGCCTTTTAGATTGAGTATTAGCAGTTTTAAACATCTCATGATTTAAAAGTGCTTTTGTTTCAGTTGGTCTTAACACATATAAGTTGTTTTCTAATTTAGCAGAACAAATACGTACACCATTCTTTGAAATGAATGCTTCATTCGATAAAAAAAGTAATACCATAAGATTGTTCAATTAAACAAGAAATAGATACAAGATTTCTCTTAATTTTTTGAACTATGTATAAATTTTCCAAAAATAAATATCTATTTCTAAAAAATAACTTTGCAGCTCCCACTGCATGAGCTAAAATGACGTCTCCCATTCCAACCTTGAGCGTCATCTCACCCTCCTTAAGCTGTTGGAAGGAACTAGTTTCCTGAAATGAAAAATAAATGTGATTAGTGGCTCCTGAATCAAGTATCCAGGAATCATGGTCATTTTCCACTAAACAAGTTTCTAAGACAAGTAAATAATATTTACCTTCCTTTTCCTTCTTCTTCTCGGCGAGGTACTTAGGGCAATTGTGGTTCCAATGACCATCCACATTGCAGTGGAAGCACTTGCCTTTATCAGCCTTCTTGATCTTGCCTTTGCCTTTGCCAACAGCGAGAGCCTTCCCTTCCCTTCTTTCTTCTGGGTCTTTTTGGGACCAGAAGATGAAGGAACAGACTTAGTTCCAGAGGTTGAACCCTTGTGGAACTTCTTAGAATGGGAAACATTTGCCTCTTCTTCTTTCGGTCTCTTATTTATCATAAGAGACTGAAAAATATGTAACTCATTTAGGAGGGTAGTTATGGTGTACTGTATTTTATTCATTACCGCATTGCTGCAAAATTGAAGGAAACTCGTCGAAAGAGATTCCAAAATAAAGGAAACCTGACTTTGCTCGTCTATGACTGCGCCGTTCATTTCAGCGACGTTGAAGTGAACCATGAGGTCGAGAATATGTTCTCTCACTGATTGGCCTTCCTTCATACGCGTGTTATAAACGTACTTGAGGGCCTCGTATAGGATCTGTGTGGACGGTTGTCCAAACATATCCTGCAACGAATCCATGATCTTACGAGTAGTGAGCATGGCCTCATGTTTCTTGGTGAGTACGTCAGACAAACTCGCCAAGATATAGACTCGGGCCTTTTCATTGGCCTTCGTTCAGCGATCATGTGCATCCCTCGCAGCTTGGGATACACCACGGGCGGGGAGCTGAGGACATTCCTCAATTAAGACAAACTGTAGATCTTCTATAACTAGAATCGTATTCAGGTTAGATTTCCACGTTACATAATTTTTACTATTTAATTGGTCGCTTTTTAGTAATGCAATCATAGAGGAAGTCATGCTGAAAAAATAACAAACAATTGAGAATATTAATTATCTTTGTTTTAACCCATTACACAACATCTAATCAATTTTAGCTAAACATTCAATCGAAGAACCCAAAACAAATTGATCAAGTCTTTGCAATGATAGTTCAGGGGTTTAAAGCAACAGTCACCGAAGGGTGATCAACTACTCCTCCCTTGAATTGAGACAATCTCAACTAATTACTAATTTCAGAATAACTCTTATTCCTATAGCTCTTAGCTACCATTAGTTTGGTCGAGAATTCATTAACTAGTTTAATGCATCCCGTAAGTGTAACCCTTTCATTTTTCGGATCCCAAAGGTACGCTTCAACAGGCTACCATTAAGAAAAATAACTGTTGAAGATTAACCTAAAAAACTGTATCCATTACTGGAGTTTGCGATGTTCCGAATCCTATGATCAGGCCCTCCAAATGGGTGGTCACTCTAGGATGAGATGCAGACAGATCATAAGAATCTCACGTTGCAACCTAATGAAGGAGAGCATAGAAAACGTTGACACGTGTCCTTCTCCCACTTACTATGAACATTTTTCCTATTCACCTTGTATTGACCCATGCAAACACTTTCCGAAGGGAGGCCACACCCAAGGCGACACAAAGTCGAGCATGGATCTCATGTTGTGAACTCTTAGGGACGTGAGAAATAAAAATTGATATATCATATATACCATTTTTTCTCCCAATAAAATGTTCTACTTATATTAAGGTTTTATTATACTTAGTTAACTTCCGGCTAATGAATCTATCTAAGTCTATGCCTATTATAACTCTTATAAAAGGTCTTTAAACTATAGTTCTAGGTGAATTAAACAATTTAATTAACCTAGTGACATTGCATTCTAATAGGACTTATTAATTCAACTCAGGTTCTTATTCAGTTCCCAGTTAGGAGGTGTTTCGTAAAACCGTCAACTTAAAAACTCCCAATCTAGACAGAATTAAACCAGTAGAGTTCCCTTATAACCAAAATCCTATTTGTCCTACTTATTCCAATTTAAAACTATTTTAAAAGAAAATAAGACTTAATTCTAATCTAATTAGAATTAATGTGATCTTAAGTTTAAATTAATTTTAAACAATTTGAAACCAATTTCCTAAGATCCTATATTTGCATGCAACTGTTTATTATAGGTTGGCAATTTCTATTTTTATAACTTATACCAAAATTAATTAACTAGTCCTATAATCATGCATACTAAAGTTTAATTAATTAACAATCAAATTCTAATTAAAGAAAAAATCATATTATATGCAAATCATTAAAATAATATAACAATTATATTAAATTATGGATGTTTCATGCTCAATGCAATTTATTTTCATAAAATATTATAACAATTATAACAATCATGAAAATAAATTAAGCATATGCATCACATTAAATAAATATAACACTTATATTTAATTAAATTAATGTCATGCATCATATTTTTCCAATTTCATATATTTAACATATCAACATATATTAAATTACTCATGAAATTATTAATCATTCATTAAAACCATATATTATAACATTTATAACATATTAAAATGCGTGAACATGCTTAACCTAAGGTGGGATTTATCTAAATGACATCCATAAAACATTTAAATAGCAATTGAACCGGTAAAATTGGCCCCTAGGATAAAATAAAGAAATAAACTACAATAATTTAGCTAATTTTATCCCAAAATTAGTCTTCGCCGCCCCAAAACCGGACCAAAAACCCTCGAACTGCTTCGAACTGGGTCTCAAAATTGCGAACCAAGCCAAAAATCAGCAAAAAGTTATCAAAATAGCTGAAATAGGCGCGAACCAGACCAAAAACGGAGAAAACTAGCCCAAAAATAGCTAAACCAGACAATCTGACGCTGATGTCAGCATGATGTCAGCATGATGTCAGCAATGACATCACGCTGACGTCTGCGCCTATAAGGCATCAGGCACTGCTGACATTAGCGTGATGTCATCACTGATGTCATGCTGACGTCAACCCGTGCCGCCAGCTTTTTTTTTTTTGCCTTCTTCTTCGTACAATATAGAAAATAAGCGAAATCTTGGCTTTCGGGCATCCGATTTGGGCAAATTTGGTGTCGTTTTTCTCAACAGAACGAACCCGACCTAGACACGGACTTACAAAGACTCAATTTACAATAAAATGCCCAAAAATACAGGGGCTTTTACAATTGATCCAATAAAAAAATGTAAATCTATGGCCAAATTTTACCGTAAACATTCAATGCAAAATCCACATTCACAATGCAATAAACCCACCAAACCAATACAATTTTCAAAACCTAAATTAATTTTAAGATGGCTCTGATACCAATTGTTGGGATTAAAACCCTAGCGCAGCGGAAACTTATCAGAACCCTAACTCAACATTAATATTAGGATACCAGTTGTTCCTTTCCCTCCACATGTAAGTTTATTTTTCTTTTTTTTTATACAGTATGCTTAACCTAGACTTTTAGATTCCAGCTCCCCACTCGGTCTTGTCTCCAAAATGGTAGGTATATTGAGTCGACAAACGGGCCACTATCACCCTACAAATCAAAGGACAATCCCTCATGAACAGGAGTTCATAATATACTCAGGATTAAGACTAAGTTGCCTAGGTCATCCTATTGAAATATAAACCTAACCAGTCAATGGAGTTACATCTAGTGGTTACTATTTCGTGGTCCAGTCTTATGCAAACTCATTGCATAGGATATCCCCACTCGCATCTCTCCTACACGAACGCGTTGGATCATTGCGTTTATATCAAATACAAAGTGGGTCGTATCCATGATGTTACCAGGATAAGGTAGCTAGCCCTATCCTTATACTATAGACCCTTTAGGTTGTAACTTGAACATTGATCCCCATATGACTCTACACATTGTTCAAGACTCATAAAACAACATAGGATGTTAGTTTATTGGATTTTAGGGTTACTAAAACAAGATAAAATAATCAATAACATTTATTGAATAATAATTAATAACAATGTATTAATGACGGTCAAAATACAACATTTACTATCTACAAGTTTAGGGCATAAAACCCAACAAACATATCATCATACATTAAATAATTCATAAAATTATAAATCATGCATTAAAACCATACACTATAACATTTATAACATATTAAAAATGCATGAATATGCTTAACCTATGGTGAGAATAATCTAAATGACATCCATAACGCATTTAAATAGCAAATGAACCGGTAATTTGGCCGATAGGATAATATAAACCAATAAATTACATTAATTTATGCTAAAAGAATCCTAAAAATAAGCTTCCGCTACTCCAAAAAGGGACCAAAACCCTCGAACCGCTTCAAAATGGGTCCTAAACATGTGAACCAAGCCAAAAACAGCAAAAATCAGACAAAAAATAGCTGAATCAGCCGCGAATCATACCAAAAAAGCTGAAACAGGCACAAACCGGACCAAAAATGGAGAAAACCAACCAAAAAAAGAGGTGAACTAGTTGGAACTAGCCAAGTCGAGCCACCGAGCCACCGCTAGCGCATTACAAAAAATAAAAAATCCTAGCGTAGTGGAAGAATATAGAGGACCAATTTCAAGTTATAATTTAGAAATTGGGAAAATATGCACTACAAAAAATAAAATAAAAACCTACTATATTAGGTTAAGCATAACTTACAGAAGAAAAATACCTTTTCGAAGAAACCTCGAACACCACCAATGGGAGGCCTCCCTAAACTCTGAATAAAGAGGTTGATGGTTGGTGGGAACCAAAAGAAAAAAAAAAAAGAAATTTATGAGAAATTTTGGAAGGAAAAAATACATAACTTTTTCTGCAAGATCAATCACTCAACCTAGAACCATTATGGGATCTTGCTTTTGTTAGGTTGCTGGAAAAGAAAATAGAGAGAGAATAGGAGAACGTGGGATCAACCCATGTATCAGGTAACCCCCTTTCTCCATAACTAATTTACTTAATTAAATTAAATTAAATTAAATATATTAATTAATTAAAATAACTAATTAATGAAATTAATATTTAATTAAATCTAATTTAATTAATATTTTCATTTAAATCATATTTAAATAAATTTCTCTCACATAACCTATAGTTTTAATATGCATCTAATGCGCATTAATTTTAATCTATAGTTTTAATATAAATCTAATTCATATTAAATTAATATTTGAACTATTTCAAATATTTAATTCTCTCATGATTTAATTTAATTTTGAATCATATTCAAAATTAAAATTATAAAGTATGATTTATAAAATAAACTTTATATTGTAATGTATCATTATACATTATACTATTTTCCCTTAGTTAATTTGAACATTTCAAATTTCATTCAAAACTTAATTACCTCAATACACATTACGAGCTACGAAGGGGACCTGTTGGACCTACAGATCAGAAGCTCCAACGATATGAGATTAATTGGCTAAACTCATTAACCACATTAACCAATGTTCGTTAACTGTGGGTACACTCTACTAAAGACCCACAACTACACTCTTCTCACAATAGATATATTTCTGTGTCCACGGATATAGACCAATAACAGCAAGTTAGTCCTTCACAAGTGTTCGTAACACCAGCTAGGTCAAATTACCGTTTTACCCCTAGGTTACTTCTAGATCCTTAAGTACCAATGCTCCTCTAATGAACAACTTGTTTATGGTCCAATCATTAAACAGAAATCTCTCTCGGGCCAGTGAGAGGGTAGAGCCCTTTGCTCAACTCCCGAAGACACCACTTAAGGGAACACTCATTTACTTACCCTAAAGTCGGGAAAGAGCAAAGTCCATCTTCTATAATTATGTTCCCAGCTTTCCACTCGGTTTTGTCCCCAAAATGGTTGGCGTATTGAGTCGGCAAACCACCACTCTCACCGAAATAAATCAAAAGACAATCCCTCGAGAACAGTAGTTCATAATATACTCAAGATTAAGACTAAGTTGCCTAGGTCATCCTATTAAAATAGAAACCTAACTAGTTAACAGAGTCCAGTGGTTATTATTACATGGTCCAGTTTTATGCAAACTTATTGCATAGGATACCCCCACTCACATGTTTCCTACATGAACGCATTGGATCATTGCATTTGTATCAAATACAAAGTGGGTCATATCCATAGTGTCACTAGGATAAGGTACCTAGCTTTATCCCTATATTATAGGCTCTTTAAGCTGTATCTTGAACATTGATCCTCATATGTTCAAGACTCATAGGAAAGCTTAGGATGTTAGTTTATTGGATTTTAGGGTTATTAATACAAAATAATAGCAATATAATCAATAACATTTATTGAAAAGTAATTAATAACAATTTATTAATGACGGTCCAAAAAATACATTTAATCCCTACGAGTTTTAGAGCATAAAACCCAACAGTGCTCTGATTTTAGAGGGAGGTGGCAGACTTTTCCATATACTAACGCACATGTGACATGCCAATAGGCGTCTTGTACGCAATTCTGTAGGCCTAGGAGCTTCGTCAAGCCGCTGCTTCTAATCCTTTCGAGATGCGTTCACCACTTTTTCCATAATGGACTTAATCTCCCTGTTGGACACCTCTGTTTTTCCGTTTGTTTGCAGATGATAGGCAGTGGTGACCTTATGCTTAACAATATATTTGAGAAGCAGGTTAGTAATAATGGGATTAATGAAATGTGTACATGTTGGGATTAAAACCCTAACGCAGCGGAAACATATCAGAATCATATCTCAAAATTAATTTTAAAATTTTGAAATACTTCTACATTGGTAAAATAAATCTAAAAAAAACTAGGTTAAGCATATTGTAACAACCCGATTTTTAGAAGTTTCTACTTCATGCATGCATACATGTCAACATGACACCCTTCGTACACTTGACTAAAACCAATAAATTATAAAATGAATAATTAAATTTAGAAAATCCAAAATCCTTGAAAAAAAGAAACAAAGTTTAAACCACGAACGGGGTACCCCTAACCAACAAAGGAGTTACTTAATCAAATTATTTAGCGAGTGAAATTAATAAAAAAAACTGGACGACTCATGTACGACAAAACAAAGAAAACACGAGTAAATAGAACGCGGAAGCTCAAACAAATCCCTAATTGGCTCGGTCACGGATTTTTCTTTTCGCCTTCCAGTCCGTTTCTGCCTTTACCTGAAATCATAAAATGGAAGGGATGAGTATAAAACTCAGTAAGTAATCTCATTGCTGGGATTTCTGGATACAAGGGTAAGCGGCCCCGTCACCATGCCTAGCGGCCTGAGGGCACGCCGTCGATACTGAACTGTGAGCCTGATGACCCATACTAACCAACATGGAGGTGAACCCGTCGGTCCACGCATGTCTAGTGGCCTGATGGCACACTGTCAAAACTGAAGGTGAACCTGACGATTCACAATTTATAGCATGAGACGGCACGGGCATCTGGCATCAGATTTAATCATACATACATACATATTTAATAAGCACAGCAATGGGCCAAGCATACACACGTTTACAATTAGAAAATTCCAGTAGATAGAGAGGTCATAAACATGTCAGTAGCCAGTCCTAAACATGCATGCTAAAAATTATGGCAGGACAATACAGTGTGAGACAGGCTGAGGCCTGGCCTGAAGGTAAGCCAACAATAGAACCACTTACCTCAGTAAATACCCACGCAAAATCCAAGCTTTACGAATAAACCAACAGTAGCCACCACCTTCAAGTCTTCTTCCTAAAACACAAGCGAAAGGCTTTCACCCCGAAACCAAACTTGAAGAACAATCGTCAGGTATCCAAACGAAACCACAACCTTACCCTGAACCCAATGGCGTGAATGTCCAAGCGACTCCAGCACTGGCAGCGGCACGAACGGCCAGATCCAAACGGCAGCGGCAAGCAGACGCGATCGGCAGCAACGGGCGGCGGCAGAACGGCAGCGCGCGGCGACGGTGCGATCTGGGCGGAACGGTGCGGTGGCGCGATCTGAACGTGAGCAGCGGCTGGCGAAATGGCGCGACGACGCGATCTGCAACGACGATCGGTGGCAACGCGAAGAAGTGGTGGCGCGCGGAGCTGCTGGCTGGGACGACCGTCTCGGCTTACATAAATGGCAACGACGAGCGGCGGCGAGAGAGGGTGGCAAGCTCGAGCGGCGCGGCGCGAGGGGGTAGGGTGGACGGCGTGCGCGAGAAGAAGAAGAAGAGAAGAAAGAGTTTGCACGCACTACGAGACACCCTAATTATATGAATATATATTATTATAATATATTATAATAATTTATATTTAAATAATAATAACTTATATTTAAATAATAACAATAATATATATATATAAATAATGATAAATGTATATATTTATATTATTATTATTATTCATTTTTCTTCTCCAAACTCCAAATTCATCGAATTCTCCACAATAAAACCCAATTCCAATTCAAATTCCACCAAAATATCCAACACTTAATCTATTAACCCTTGAAATTAAATTTTGGGGACGTTACACATGTAGAATACAAAAATACAAAAATTAGAGAAAAAAAAAGAACTTACGTTGGATCACCACCACTTGGAGTCCTTCCTTTTCTCTAAATGTTGAGGAAAGGTTTGTGGGAACCTTTTTGGCAAGGAAAAATTGCACAGAATTTTTCTGAGAGGATTTCTCAGAGAGAACGAATGATTCAATTTTTTTTCTGTTAGACGCTATATAAGGAAGCGAGAGAAAATGGGAAACGTGGATGTTATCCCACGTATTAAGTAACTCCCCTACGTGGGAGTTACAACAATATTAAATCTTATTTTAATATTTAATTAATTAATTAAATTAATTAATTAAATTAATTAATTAATTATTAATTATTAATTATTAATTAATTAAATCTAATTTAATTAACCAATTCATTTAAATCATATTTAAATGAACATCTCTCACATAACCTATAGTTTTAATTCAATTAATTTAATTAAATCAAATTTAATTAAATTAGATTAAATTAAAAAACTAATTAATTCTCCAATTAATTAATTACCAAATTAAATATCAAATATTTAATTTTAACTTGCATTTGAATCAAATTCAAATACATTTCTCTCATAAACTATAGTTTTAATGTACATCTAATGTGCACTAATTTAACCTATAGTTTAAATATAAATCTAATTCATATTAAAATAATATTTGAACAATTTTAAATATTTAATTCTCTTATAAATTAACTTTGAATCATATCCAAAATTATATTTATACTATAAAGTTTAATTTGTAAAATAAACTTTATATTATAATGTATCATTCATTATACATTATACTTTTCCCTTAGTAATTTGAACTTTTCAAATTTCATCCAAGAATAAATTTCCTCAATATTCTTTAAGAGCTAGGAAGGGGACCTAATAGACCTACAGATCAGAAGCTCCAACGATATGAGATTAACGGGCTAAACTGATTAACCACATTAATCAATATTCGTTAACTGTGGGTACACTCCACTAAAGACCCACAACTACACTCTTCTCACTATAGATATATTTCTGTGTCCACAGATATAGACCAATAATAGCAAGTTAGTCTTTCACAAGTGTTCGTAACACCAGCTGGGTGAAATTACCGTTATACCCCTGGGTTACTTCTAAATCCTTAAATACCAGTGTTCCTCTAATGAACAACCTGTTTATGGTCCAACTATCAAACAGAAACCCTTCTCGGGCCAGTGAGAGGTAGGGCTCCTTGTTCAAGTCCGGGAGACACCACTTAAGGGAACACTTATCTACTTACCCTAAAGTCGGGAAGGAGTGAAACTCATCTTGTATAATTATGTTCCCAGCTCCCCACTCAGTCTTGTCCCCAAAATGGTAGGCATATCGAGTCGGCAAACGGACCACTCTCACCCATACAAATCAAAGGAAAATCCCTCGTGAACATGAGTTCATAATAAACTCAAGATTAAGACTAAGTTGCCTAGGTCAACCTATTGAAATAGAAACCTAACTAGTCAACGGAGTTACATGTAGAGGTTACTATTTCGTGGTCCAGTCTTATGCAAACTCATTGCATAGGATACCCCCACTCGCATGTCTCCTACACGAACGCGTTGGATCATTGCGTTTGTATCAAATACAAAGTGGGTCGTATCCATAGTGTCAGGATAAGGTACCCAGCCCTATCCTTATACTATAGACCCTTTAGGCTATAACTTGAACAATGTCTTTATATGTCTCTACATATTGTTCAAGACTCATAAAACAGCCTAGGATGTTAGTTTATTGGATTTTAGGGTTATTAAAACAAGATAAAATAATCAATAACATTTATTGAATAATAATGAATAACCATTTATTAATGACAGTCAAAATACAACATTTACTATCTACGAGTTTTAAGGCATAAAACCCAACAGTACCTTCATTGCTGATCAACGCACTACAGGGCGTCCCAAAGCGGGAGAAGATATTCTTTCAGAGAAATTTTGAGACCGTTATCGCATCATTCTTTGCGCATGAAACGACTTCCACCCACTTTGACACATAGGCAACAACAACTAATATGTACTGGTGGTTGTAGGATGGAGGAAACAGACCCATGAAATCAATGCCCCAAACATCGACTAACTCGACTTTCTTAATTGAATTCAGAGGGATTCGTTCTTGTTGGAGATGTTCCTTGTTCGCTGACATCTATCACATTGAACAACGTAAGCCCTTGCATCTTGAAAGAGAGTGGGCCAGAAATACCCACTCTGTAATACTTTGGCAGCTCTACGTTGCCCCCCCCCAAAATGTCCACCATAAGGGGACTCATGACATTGAGACAATATTTGCTACATTTCAGCTCCAGGCATGCGCCGACGCATGATGTAATTCGGGCCTAATTTATATAAATACGGTTCATCCCAACAATAGAACTTAATTCATGTGGAGTAGCTTCTTTCTTTGCTGATTTTTGAAATCCTCGCCCGCAAACAAGATAATTGACAATGTCCGCATACCACGGCTCCTTGTTTTTTACCAACATCGATTGCTCATTAGGAAAAATTTCTTTAATGTCCTTTACTTTATCTTGAATTTCTTTATTTTCCAAATGCGAAAGATGGTCAACCACTTGATTCTCAGTACTCTTTTTATCTTTAATCACGAGGTCAAATTCCAGCATCAACAACACCCATCTAATCAACCGAGGCTTGGCATCCTTCTTAGCCATTAGATACTGGCCACAAAATGATCAGTATATACAATCACTGGAGATCCTACTAGATAGGCACAAACTTTCTCAAGCGCGAACACTACGACCAACATTTCCTTCTCAGTAGTTGTGTAGTGCTCTTGGGAATCATTCAGTGTTTTACTGGCATAGAACATCTGATGCATGATCTTGTCCTTCCTCTGCCTAAGGACTGCCCTCATTGCATAGTTACTTGCATCGCACATCAGTTCAAAAGGGAGTGTCCAATCAAGGGCGACGAGTAATGGTGTGGTGATCAACGCTTACCTCAAGTTTTCAAATGTACATGCTGGCAAGCTGCGTCGAATTCATACGACCGATTGACTTCTAGCAACGCACTGAGCGGTCTTGTTATCTAGGAAAACCCTTTTATGAACCTTCTATAAAATCTGGCATGTCCCAAGAAGCTCCTCACAGTTTTCACATTGGTTGGTGTTGGAACCTTTGCGATAGAGTCTATCTTGGCCTGATCTACTTCTAGCTCAGCCTTGGAGATCTTGTGTCCCGACACTATATATTTTGTCACCATAAAGTGACACTTCTCCCAGTTGAGGACTAGGTTGGTCTCTTCATATCGTTTAAGCACCCCTGTAATTACCTCTTGCACCTTAACTACCACTGTTCCTCTAATGAACAACTTGTTTATAGTTCGACCATAAACAAAAGTCCCTCTCGTGCCAACGAGAGGGTGAGGCCTCATTGTTCAAGTCTCGAAGTCAGCACTTAAGGGAACAACCTTTCTACTTACCCTAAAGCTGAGAAGGAGTGAATTCCATCTTGTGAAGTTATGTTTCTAGCTCCTCACTCAGTATCATCCCTAAAGTGGTAGGCATATTGAGTCGGCAGCTAAGGCCACTCTCACCCATACAAATCAAAGAATGACCCTCATGAGCAAGAGTTCATAACTCACTAAGGATTGAGATTGAGTTACATGGTTATCGTTTGAAATATAAATCTCTTCAATTAATGATTGTTCAATAGAGAGATTATATTTCATGGTCCGGTATCATACAGACTCCTTGTATGGGATACCCCCACTTACATGACATTACATGAATGATTTGGATTAAATCATTTGTAATACTTACAACGTTTGTAACACTTATGGCTTTGAGTTTCTTTCGAATTTGTCACAACACCACTGTTGTCACAGTAAAGGGTGATTAGCAAAGACATATTTGGAACCACTTCCAAATGAGTGAAGAACTTTCTCAACTCCCTTTATAACTTACATCTCTTTTTCCCAATTTTTAATTACCAAAATTCCTTAATTATTCTCACCCTTCTCTTCCCCTTTTATAAGCAAAATCCACTGAAACCTGCATGCTTAAGTTAAATTTCCGGCTGCCAGCTCCTACTAGAGGTTCACCACGTCCCTTGATGACGAACCCCTCACCTCTTGGCCATCCAGTAGGAAGAATTGAAGAAGACAACTACAAATTGTCCAAAAGTTCATAATTTAATCTCCCTCTCTCTCTCGGGATTACACATCTCCAAGGGGTTTTGCTTAAATTCCACCTCTAGCGTACGTGAACAGTCCATAGTCAACTCAAATTTATCATTAGAACCTCAAACTTTCCAAAAATTCTTTAATTTCCAAGATGTTGACCTTTTAGTTTGACTTTTATCTTTGACCGTTAACTTTGACCATTGACTTTGACTTGACTTTGCCCCCAAGCATATCTATTTATCCCATAAATGTCCTACAAAAGCTCGGATAAATTCGTTTTCCTCAAATCATTCATTGAACCCTCCAATTCTCTTTCTTTACAAGGTAGTCATTTGTTCGATTCCTTTTATTTTTCAAATATAATTCTTAACCCTAAGTCTCAAATTAACTTAATCTCGAGTTCCCAAGCTTAAATTCAATATTTAAACTTCTCATAATTTCAAAAAGGAAAAGTAGAAGAGGAGAGGGCTTACACGTGCGACCGGGTTGGCGATGGTCTGTGACTTACGACTGTGGTCTGTGAGGCTTCATCTTCCGGTTGCAGCTTCCGTGGGTGTGGCATGTGGGAATGGGTTGGCTAATCCACAATGTTCGATGCCGTGACATGCTGAGGAAGGAAGAAAATTGAGGTGGCATGCAAAACGCAAAGGGGTTTCTTTTAACTCTTAAGTTTTAACTTTGTATATTAATAATAATATATTGTAAGATATTTTATAATATTAATATATAATTTTTATATTATATAATATATGAAATAAAAAAAGATATAACATTATTTGGTCGATAGAGGTTCGTGTCAGTTCATACGTTGGTCGGAGGTGGTCGGTTTTTAACTTTATTTTGACAAAATCGACCCTGACCAATTTTTTTTAAAAAAATGGCCTTCAGCCTTTGGTTCGGTCGGTTTCGATCGTTTGACTCGATTTTTCAACCATGTCGCTCACCCCTAGTTTTATGGGTCATGAAAAGAGAAAGAAGGGAGTTAATAAAGAGGAAAAAAGGTTGTTCACAACTTGGATTTACTAACAACTCAAATTAACACAGGCAAGACAACAAAGGAACGACGGCAAGACATAAGAGCCACAAAAGAGGCGTGACAAGTAGTCAGCTGATGTGACCAGACAAAATGCTCGCAAGTTGAACCTTCGAGCTGTTTCATTTTAATTTTTTTTTAATTTTTTGTTTGAACGTGCTATCTATTTCATTTTACAAATATAGAAAACTTTTACTGTTTATCAGCGATAGATCGCGATAGAATTCTATCGCGGTTTATCGCTGATAGAAAGTGAAATTTTTCTATATTTGTAAACAGTTTTATATTTTTTTTTCAGTTTGTAGTAATTTCCCTCTAAATATTTTGTAAAGATCAACTAGATTCTTCTAAATATTTTTTTAAAATACAATATTTTTAAAAAAGGTATGTGGGAGACTGAGACTTATTTCCCATTCAACGAGGAAGTAAGTTCAAGTAATTAACTAAGAGAAATATTAGACTTGTTAGTTTATTTGTTTGTTAAAATATCAATAAATTATTATTTTCAAAACAAAATGTAATTATCAACATTTAAATCATAAGTATAGGAAATCTTTTGTGAACCTCTAGCCAAATGGGCAATTTTACTCTAGTAGTATGATATTGTCCATGTATGGGAAAATGTAACGGCGTCATGATACTGTTTTGTGATCATGTCAGGGGTTAACGTGCCTCCTCGCCTAGGCTTCAGGGGAAGTTTCGTAATTTTTCACATTTTTTTCGCTCGAATGCTCCATTGGACCCTTATATTTACTATTTTTACCCGTTCTACATCCAAAAGATCCCAATTCCCTTGCGCGAATTCCTGTATAAGAGCTCGTTAAAATGTTAAATATATAAGAACCAATACAATTTAAGACTGAGAAAGATAACTCATTTTGGGAGCAATCACTCAGTTTGGTGGAGTTGAATTCTTGAAAAACTGCTTCTAAAGTTTGTGGGCCAAACACTAAGTTGGTTTAACTCAAGTTGGTCTACCAAATGCTTCATATAAAAGTAAAATTTTAAAATCCAAACATATAAAATGGTTGTTTTCAATTATAAAATGAGTCTGAATGTCTAAAAATATAGCAAAATGTCATTGTCTGTCAGTGAGATATATTAAACATTTTGCTATATTTGTAAATATTTCCAGTAGTTTTGGCATTTAAAACAATTATCCTATATAAAACAAAAAACTAAATTGATATGGATAAAAGAGTTGCAGCCCCACATTTTCTAATTATCACATAGAACTTGGAAGATTAAAGGATCAAAAGAGTCTCTCGGACAGTCTATGCAAATAAACTCTATAATTACTTTAAAATTTTTATGATTTATTATTATTATTAGTTGGTAATAGTGGGTGAGGAGAATTCAACCTCTAACCTCAAAGATGTACAATTTTATATGTTAGTTTATTTATGCTCATTTTAGCTTGTTAAAAAAACATTTTTATGTACTATCTAATCTATTTTTTAATTAGTTATAGACAATCCACCTTTACTTGAACACATTTTTTCTTCGCATAAACATATAATAATACAAAACAATTGAATGATACAAGTATTGAATTATTTTTTGTACCAAAATAAAATGCTATCTACTTAAGAGCTTTCAATAAATGAGGCTCAAACAAGTATCGGAAAAAACAAACAACTACAATTGATTATAATTCATTAATGATGTATGCTATTTTATTCTCAGTTTGCGCAAATAGTTGAGTCTAATATGCTGTTGTGTATTGGATTTGGAGCAGACCATCTGACCGGTCCTTTGGGCATGCAAGTTAGGATGGATGAGGTAGGGGTTGGTGCGCTTGCACCCATTCCACTAAGATCAACAGTAGTAAACTCGTTAGAGCTTGGAGGAAGAGAAATTGATGTAAACTCGTAAGAGCTTGGAGGAAAGGAAATTGATGATTTAGGTACTTCAACAATAGATTCTTTAGAACTAGGAATTGTAGCTTCCAAAGTTGTTGGAGCATGTATTGAAACAAGAAAGGTTCTAGAAGTTGCCATGAGTGTGGATGGAGAAGACATGATAAGGAGGAAGAAGAATGTGAAGAAGAATGTATCATATTGAAAAGCCATTGAATAAAAATGAAAAATTGGAATGCAAAATAGATGCTTCAAGTTTTTAAGATTTTTGGTGTACAAGGGATATGTTATGGGGTTGTGAGAAAGGATTTAAATAGGATAGTAGAGAGAGAGATGATGGTATAAACATAGAAAATCCAACTATCATATTGGTGTTTTTGTTACCAAATTACCTTTTTGTCCTAAATTTCTCAAAAACCCAACCTGTTAAAATACTCAGCTAATGATAAATTATCAACATTCCCCATAAAACGTTCATAATTTAGAAAATTTCCCTAATCATTCTTAAAAAGTTGTGTGGGTGAAATGAATGCACATCCATATGTTTCATTGAAAAAATTAAGGCCTCATTTGATAGCAACTTTATTTTTAGTTTTATGTTATTGAAATCTATTTTTGCTGTCTCTATGATTTCATACTATAGTTTTCACATTTTTTGAACAAACACATAAATTCGATTTCTCTTTTCTGATACACCATTTTGCTGAGGTGAACCAGGCGCTGAGAGTTGGGATGCAATTCCATGTTTTATCAAATAGTCTTGGAATTTGAAATCGATATACTCTCCACCTCGATCGGATCAAAATGTTTTAATGGTTTGACCTAATGAATTCTCAACTTCAGCCTTATACTCGTTGAATTTTTCAAGTGCTTTAGAATTATGTTGCATTAGGTATAAGTGCCCACATCTGGAATAATCATCTATAATAAAGATGAAATATTCAAACCCTCCTCTAACTTTAACATTCACAGGACCACAAAGGTCTGAATGTATAAGTTCCAAGGGTTCTTTGGCTCTATGACATTTTTCCAGTAAAAGATCTTTTAGTCATTTTGCTTTCAAGGCATGACTCACAAACTAGTAAATAGCTAGCTAGTTAACTTTGCCTTCTTCAGTCGAGCCTCCTACAGCTGACACCCGACGTTCAATGCTAGCAAGGATGCCTCTAAAGACATCTTGCGAATTTTCTCTTCTTGCCTCACTGGCCCCAATTCAACTAAACAAATTAAATCTCCCAAATTAAAATTCAATTTTCACCAATTGAATTTAAATCCAAATCTTTTATCCCATTTAATTTAAATTGAATTATCTTTCCAAAATAATTCAATTAAGCCTTAAAAAATTCAAAATAACACCCAAACAACCTAAGATAATTAAATTAAAATTACCTAAAATTTTGGGTTGTGACACATTCACACTACATCTTCAAAAGTTAACAAATTCTTGAGAAGCGACAAATAATTTTGAACCCAAATTTATATACAATGTTAGTTCAATGATTCAAGAATAGAATGACATGAAGATGGCACGGGAAAAGTCTTATAGTTTGGAAGATGACACGGTGGACAAAAAAAGTGTGCAGATTTTCTGAAGTAAATGCTATCAAATGTGCACTGCTTGGGAAAACGTGATGTCAAACCTTGTCAAACGTGCACCTCAACTTTGCCACCTTCTAGAGGAGATATTTAAGAGAATTTGGAGACTTTCTATCTTTTTAGTTTTGCATTTTGGACTTATTAAATAGTATGCAATTAAGTTTTAAGTTCCTAGGTAGAAATTTCTACAATTTGCATTTAATGGTGTTTGAATGACTTTTGGGTTCTTGGTCATATCCACGACCATTTGGCGTTTAAAATGGCTTGTAATACTCTTCAAAACTCAGATTATTGATATTAAAAAGCTTGTGCTTATTCAACTCCTTTGGTGTTGTCTTTTCTTTCAAATCTTGCTTTAGGTTTGATGTTTAAATCAATTCATTGGATTAGTCTTGATCAAGCTAATTCTGGAGTGAGTTGTCTTAGGATCTAAGAGTGACCATCATAGATTCTAAGTTTGATCTAAGTTACCTTTCTTTGTGAGTGTTTGCGAGGATCCTAGAAAGGACCTCTAGCTTTGCATCCAACAAACATCGCGGGCGCTTATCATTTGGTATCAGAGCATTTGGTCATCATTCTTGCCCGACCCTTGAGGTGAAATATCTTAATCTTATTGAATTTGTTTTCATTTCAATTTTTTTCTCCAAAGCATTTGCTTGCATCTTGTAATACAAGACATACTACAACTTGTCTTGAAATTTTCTTCAAGTTTGCTCTTGGATCATAAAAAAAAAAAAAAAAAACAAAGAAACAAAAAAAAAATCCAGCAAAAAAAAATAGTAGAAAAAAAAAGTGTTCAAAAGATCCAAGGCACATGAAAATTTTCTTGTCAGTACATTTACTTTGTTAAAATTTTCAAATTGTTGATCCTAAGTTTGAGTTTCTCTAGTCTTAGTTTAGTGAGATTGCACCAAAATTTAAGCCAACCTTTACATCTTTGACCTAGTATCAAAAGCCTACCCTTGAGTGATAAACACGAGTGTCCTTGAGTGAAATTGGTGAGAAGTGTGGTGAGGTCCTTTTTATTACTAACTTGAAAATCTCACAGGGGGAAGGAGTACCACAAATACAAGATCCTAATATGGCTATTCTTCAAGTCATTCAAGACATGATGGAAATGATGATAGAAGATAGACAAGAAAGGAGGGCACAACAACAAAGAGAAGAACGAGCATTGCAAGAAGATGAAGGAATTGTGGAACAAGAAAGACAAGTTGGAGGAAGAAGAAATATGAGAGGAAGAGGAAGAAATGATTTTATGCAAGCTGGAAGAGGAAAGAGAATTCAAGAAGACAGAGATAACAGAGTTAAGTTAAAAATTCCACCATTTAGTGGAACGGCAAATCCGGAGGCATATTTGGAATGGGAAAGGAAGATAGAACATGTGTTTGATTGCAACACATTTAGTGAAAATAAGAAGATGAGACTTGCCATTGCCAAATTCACCAACCATGCTGGAAATTGGTATCAACATCTCAAATCCGAGAGAAGAAGGAAAGAAGAAGATCCAATAGAAACTTGGGAAGAGCTTAAAGAAGCCATGAGAAAGAGGTATGTTCCAAAACATTATGAAAGAGATTTAAAACCTAAATTGCAAGCTTTGAGGCAGGGAACAAAAAGTGTGGCTGAATATTATCAAGAAATGGAGAATTTGATGGAAAGAGCAAAAATCCGAGAACATGAGGAAGACACCATGTCTAGATTCCTTGGAGGCTTGAATCGAGAAATTGCTCATCCGGTTGATAGAAATCCACAACTTTACTTGGAAGATATGTATCATTATGCCATCAAAATTGAAGATCAATTGAGAGAAGAAAAGGAGCATTCCAAGAGGTACACTTCTAAAGCTAATACCTTTTCAAATTCTAATGCTTGGAACAAGGATGGTTTTGTGAATAGGAATGAGGCAAAAGGAAAGTTTGTGATTGGCAAAAGAGTGGAGGCCGAGAGCTCCAATGCTAAAAAGAATGAAGCTTCAAAGGAGGTAAGAGAGAAATCTAGTTCTATTCAATGTTGGAAGTGCAAAGGGTTTGGACACATGAGCAAGGGTTGTGTCAATAAAAAAAATTATCGTAATAAGAAATGGAATACTCAATTTGGAAGATGAATATGATGAACAGGATGCCCAACTTGAGGAAGAATCCGACGCACATGATGATGAGTACATTGAACAAGGTAACTCCATATCCTTAGTTGCAAGAAGAGTACTTAATGTCCAAATAAAGGAAGAAAAAGTTGAGGATCAAAGGGAGAACTTGTTTCACACAAGATGCTTGATTGAAGGAACTCCATGTAGTTTGGTGATTGATAATGGAAGTTACACTAATGTGGTAAGTAGTTTTCTTGTAAAAAGACTTCAACTTACTACCCGTCAACATCCAAAACCATACAAACTTCGATGGTTGAGAAACAAAGGAGAATTGAAGGTAAACTCCCAAGCTCTTATCTCATTTACTTTGGGAAGATATAAAGATGAAGTTCTTTATGATGTAGTACCAATGCATGCGGTTGATATGTTTTTGGGTCGTCCTTGGCAATATGATAGAGAGGTGACATATGATGGATTGTTAAACAAGTACATGTTTACTTTGAATGGGAAGAAATTTACTCTGCTTCCATTATCTCCATATGAAGTACAATGTGATCAATTGAAATTAGAAAAGAAAAGAAAAGAATTTGAAGATCAAGAGAGGAGAGAAGAAAGTAAGTTGAAAGAAAGAGAGAAGAGTAAAAAAAAAGAGAAAAGTGAGGGGCAAAAGGTGAGTGAAAATCAAGTGAGAAAAAGAGTGATTTTGAGGAAAAAATGAAGAATGTGAGTTTGGTTATAAGAAAGGGGGAAGTGAGAAATGTGTTTTCAATTGAAGTACCGAACTTTTTCCTTATGTGCAAAGGAACGTGTTTAGTGACTAAACCTCGTTCTAATGATTCTTTGCCTAGTGCTTTTAAATCTCTTTTGCAGGAATTTAATGATATGTTTCCTCATGAAGATGCATCGACGGGTCTACCATCTTTAAGAGGGATTGAACACCAAATTGACTTCATACCTGGGGCAACTCTTCCAAATATGGCTGCCTATAGGACCAATCCAATTGAGACCAAGGAGATTCAAAGGCAAGTGGAAGAACTCATGGATAAAGGTTATGTTCGAGAAAGCATGAATCCCTGTTCAGTTGCGGTGATTTTGGTACCCAAGAAAGATGGCACATGGAGGATGCGTGTTAATTGTTGAGCCATCAACAAAATAACGGTAAAGTATCGACATCCTATTCCTAGATTGGATGACATGTTAGATGAATTGCATCGTGCAAATTTGTTTTCTAAAATTGATCTTAAAAGTGGTTACCATCAAATTCGAATGCATGTGGGAGATGAGTGGAAAACGACTTTCAAAACAAAATTTGGTCTTTATGAGTGGCTTGTTATGCCATTTGGTCTTACTAATGCACCAAGTACTTTTATGAGGCTAATGAATCATGTTTTGAGAGAATACATTGGAAAATTTGTTGTTGTATACTTTGATGATATTCTTGTTTACTTAAAATGTTTGGATGATCATATTTTGCATGTCAAGACAATTTTTCTTAAACTTAGAGAAGAAAAGCTTTATGCCAACTTCAAAAAGTGTAGTTTTTGTCTAGACCAAGTCAATTTCTTAGGATTCATTGTTGGAAGGGATGGGGTGAAAGTTGATGAAGAAAAGGTCAAGGCTATTCGAGAGTGGCCAACACCTACCAATGCAACTGAGGTGAGATCTTTTCATGGTTTGGCTAGTTTTTATAGGAGGTCTATTAAGGATTTTAGTAGCATAGTCTCACCATTGAATTAACTTGTTAAAAAGAATGTGAAATTTGAATGGAAAGAAAAGCAAGAAAATGCATTCAATGAATTAAAAGATAAATTGACTAATGCACCTTGTCTTGCTTTACCTAACTTTGACAAATCTTTTGAGATTGAATGTGATGCAATTGGGATAGGAATTGGAGCTGTTTTGATGCAAGAAAATAGACCAATCATGTTCTTTAGTGAGAAGCTTAATGGAGCACAACTTAGCTACCCAACATATGACAAGGAATTACATGCACTTGTAAGGGCTTTGCAAGTTTGACAACATTACTTGTGGCCAAAAGAGTTTGTTATCCAGACGGATCATGAAAGCTTGAAGCATCTCAAAAGCCAAACCAAGTTGAACAAGAGGCATGCCAAATGGGTAGAGTTCATTGAGACATTTCCATATGTCATTCATTACAAGAAAGGTAAGGACAATGTGGTGGTTGATGCGTTGTCAAGAAGGTATGCATTATTTTGTTCCCTTAGTGCAAAAATTCTTGGTTTTAAACATATGATTGATTTGGATAAAGTTGAGAAATCTGAATTTTATGATGTTTATATGCATTGTTTAGAAGGAAAAAATATGCATGATTATCTTGTGTTTGATGAGATGCTCTTTAGAAAGGGTAAGCTTTGTATTCCTAAGTGTTCCATTCGAGAGTTATTTGTGAAGGAGGCTCATGGGGGAGGATTGATGGGGCATTTTGGGGAATTTAAAACATATAGCATGTTGTCTGAACATTTTTATTGGTTGAAAATGAGAAAGGATGTGAATAAAGTGTGTAGACAATGTTTCAAATGTAAGGAGGCTAAGTCTAAGATACAACCACATGGACTTTACACACCTTTGGATGCTTCTAGTGAACCTTAGGTTGACATTTGCTGGGATTAAAACCCAAAACGCAGCGGAAACGTATCAGAACCGTATCTCAAAATTAATTTTAATAATTTTGAAATACGTTTACATTGGCAAAAAAAACTTTGAAAAATTATAGAAGAAAAACTTACGTGTCACCACCACTTGGAGACCTTCCTTTTCTCTGAATCTTGAGGAAAGGTTTGTGGGAACCTTTTGACAAAGGGAAAAAATACAGAACTCTTCTGAGAGGATTTTTTGTGGAGAGAGCACAACCAAAAGAATTTTTCTGTTTAAGCACTATATAAGGAAGCGATAGAAAAATGGGAAACGTTTTTTCTATTTAAGCACTATATAAGGAAGCGATATAAGTTGTTTTCTAATTTAGCAGAACAAATATGTACACCATTTTTTGAAATGAACGCTTCATTTGTTAAAAAAGTAATACAATACGATTGTTCAATTAAACAAGAAATAGATACAAGATTTCTCTTAATTTTTGGAACTATGTACAAATTTTTCAAAAATAAATATCTATTTCTAAAAAACAACTTTGCAGCTCCCACTGCACGAGCTGAAATGACGTCTCCCGTTCCAACCTTGAGCGTCATCTCACCCTCCTCGAGCTGCTGGAAGGAACTAGTTTCCTGAAATGAAGAACAAACGTGGTTAGTGGCTCTTGAATCAAGTATCCAGGCATTATAGTCATTTTCCACTAAACAAGTTTATAAGACAATTAAATCATATTTACCTTCCTTTTCCTTCTTCTTCTCGGCGAGGTACTTGGGGCAATTGCACTTCCAGTGACCATCCACATTGCAGTGGAAGCACTTGCCCTTGTCAGCCTTCTTGGCCTTACCCTTGTCGTTGCCAGCAGCGGGAGCCTTCCCCTTCCCTTCTTTCTTCTGGATCTTTTTGGGACCAGAAGATGAAGGAACAGACTTAGTTCCAGAGGTTGAACCCTTGTGGAACTTCTTGGAATGGGCAACATTTGCCTCTCCTTCTTTCGGTCTCTTATTTTTCATAAGAGACTGAAAAGTCTGTAGCTCATTTAGGAGAGTAGTTATGGTGTACTGTATTTTATTCATTACCGCATTGCTGCGAAATTGAAGGAAACTCGTCGGAAGAGATTCCAAAATAAAGGACACCTGACTTTGCTCGTCTATGACCACGCCGTTCATTTCAGCAATGTTGAAGTGAACCATGAGGTCGAGAACATGTTCTCTCACTGATTGCCTTCCTTCATACGTGCGTTATAAACGTACTTGAGGGTCTCGTGCCGGATTTGTGTGGCGGTTGTCCAAACATATCCTGCAACGACTCCATGATCTCACGAGCAGTGAGCATAGCCTCATGTTTCTTGGTGAGTACGTCAGACAAACTCGCCAAGATATAGACTCGGGCCTTTTCATTGGCCTTCGTCCAGCGGTCATGTGCATCCCTCACAACTTGGGATGCACCACGAGCGGGGAGTTGAGGACATTCCTCAATTAAGACAAACCGTAGATCTTTTATAACCAGAATCGTATTCAGGTTAGATTTCCACGTTGCATAATTTTCACCAGTTAATTGGTCGCTTTTTAGTAATGCAATCATAGAGGAAGTCATGCTGAAAAATTAACAAACAATTGACCGTATTAATTATCTTTGTTTTAACCCATTACACAACATCCAATCAAAATTTAGCAAAACATTCAATCAAAGAACCCAAAAAAAATTGATTAAGCCTGTGCAATGATACTTCAAAGGTTTAGAGCAACAGTCACCGAAGGGTAATCAGCTACTCCTCCCTTGAATTGAGACGATCTCAGCTAATTACTAATTCCAGAATAACACTTATTCCTATAGTTGTTAGCTACCATTAGTTCGGTCGAGAATTCATTAACTAGCTTAATGCATCCCGTAAGTATAACCCTTTCATTTTCGGATCCCAAAGGTACGCTTCAACAGGCTACCGTTAGGAAAGACAACTATTGAAGATTAACCTAAGAAACCCTATCCATAACTGGAGTTTGCGGTGTTCTGAATCCTATGATCAGACCCTCCGAAGGGGTGGTCGCTCCAAGACGACACGCAGGCAGATCATAAGAATCTCACGTTGCAACCTAATGAAGGAGACCGTAGGAAACGTTGACACGTGTCCTTCTCCCACTTACTATGAACATTTTCCCTATTCACCTTGGTATTGACCCATGCAAACGCTTTCTGAAGGGAGGCCGCGCCCAAGGCGACACAAAGCCGAGCATGGATCTCACGGTGTGAACTTTTAGGGCCGCGAGAGAAAATAAAAAAAATTGATATATCATATATACCATTTTTCTCCCACTAAAATGTTCTACTTATTTTATGATTTTATTATACTTAGTTAAAATCCGGCTAATGAATCTATCTAAGTCTATGCCTATTATAACTCTTATAAAAGGTCTTTAAACTATAGTTCTAGGTGAATTAAACAATTTAATTAACCTAGTGACATTGCATGCTAATAGGACTTAGTTAATTCAACTCAAGTTCTGATTCAGTTCCCAGTTAGGAGGTGTTTCATAAAACCGTCAACTTAAAAACTCCCAATCTAGACAGAATTGAACCAGTAGAGTTCCCTTATAACCAAAATCCTATTTGTCCTATTTATTCCAATTTAAAACTATTTTAAAAGAAAATAAGACTTAATTCTAATCTAATTAGAATTAATGTGATCTTAAGTGTAAATTAATTTTAAACAATTTAAAACCAATTTCCTAAGATCCTATATTTGCATGCAAATCTTTATTATAGGTTGACGATTTCTATTAATTAATTTTATAACTTATTTACAAAAATAATTAATTAGCCCTATAATCATACATACTATGGTTTAATTAATTAACAATCAAATTCTAATTAATTAAAAAAATATATATTATATGCAAATCATTAAATATAATATAACAATTATATTAATTTATGGAAATTTCATGCTCAATGCAATTTTTTTTTCATAAAATAAAATTATAACAATCATGAAAATAAATTAAGCATATGCATCGCATTAAATAAATATAACACTTATATTTAACTAAATTAATGTCATGCATCATGTTTTTCCAATATCATATATTTAACATATCAACATATATTAAATCACTCATGAAATTATTAATCATGCATTAAAACCATACATTATAACATTTATAACATATTAAAAGGCATGAATATGCTTAACCTAAGGTGGGATTTATCTAAATGACATCCATAAAGCATTTAAATAGCAATTGAACCCATAAAATTGGCCCCTAGGATAAAATAAAGCATTAAATTACAATAATTTAGCTAAATTTATCATAAAATTAGTCTTTTCCGCTCCAAAATCGGACCAAAAATCTCGAACCGCTTCAAAATGGGTACCAAAATCGCGAACCAAGCCAAAAAACATAAAAAACCGGACCAAAATAGCTGAAATGGGCGCGAACCGGACCAAAATCGGATAAAACCAGCCCAAAACAGCTAAACCAGCCTATCTAGCGCTGATGTCAGCGATGACATCATACTGAGTCAGCCCTAGCAGCAGCACAACAGATTTTTTTTTTCGCCGTCTTCTTTGTACAGTAGCGAAAAACAACAAAATCTTGGCCTCCGGGCATCCGATTTGGGCAAATTTGGTGTCGTTTTTCTCAGTAAAACGAACCCGATCTAGACACGGTCTTACAAAGACTCGATTTACAGTAAAATGCCCAAAAATACAGGGGCATTTACAATTGCTCCAATCAAACAAATGTAAATTTATGGCCAAATTTTATAGAAAACATTCAATGCAAAAAAAAAAACCACATTCACGATGCAGGAAACCCACCAAACTAATACAAATTTCAAACCTAAATTAAATTTTAAGATGGCTCTGATACCAATTGCTGGGATTAAAATCCAAAACGCAGCGGAAACGTATCAGAACCGTATCTCAAAATTAATTTTAATAATTTTGAAATACTTTTACATTGGCAAAAAAAACTTTGAAAAATCTAGGTTAAGCAAAAAAAAATTAGAGAAGAAAAACTTACGTGTCACCACCACTTGGAGACCTTCCTTTTCTCTGAATCTTGAGGAAAGGATTGTGGGAACCTTTTGGCAAAGGAAAAAAATACAGAACTCTTCTGAGAGGATTTTTTGTGGAGAGAACGCAACCAAAAGAATTTTTCTGTTTAAGCACTATATAAGGAAGCGAGAGAAAAATGGGAAACGTGGGATAACGTGGGTGCTATCCCACGTATTAAGTAACTCCCCTACGTGGGAGTTACAACTAATTTAATTAATATTAAATTAATAATTAATTAAATTAATAATTAATATTTAATTAATCGATTCATTTAAATCATATTTAAATGAACATCTCTCACATAACCTATAGTTTTAATTCAATTAATTTAATTAAATCAAATTTAATTAAATTAGATTAAATTAAATAACTAATTAATTCTCTAATTAATTAATTACCAAATTAAATATCAAATATTTAATTTTAACTTGCATTTGAATCAAATTCAAATTTATTTCTCTCATAACCTATAGTTTTAATGTACATCTAATGCTCATTAATTTTAACCTATAGTTTTAATATAAATCTAATTCATATTAAAATAATATTTGAACAATTTCAAATATTTAATTCTCTTACAAATTAACTTTGAATCATATCCAAAATTATATTTATATTATAAAGTTTAATTTGTAAAATAAACTTTATATTATAATGTATCATTATACATTATACTTTTCCCTTAATAAATTTGAACTTTTCAAAATTCATCCAAGAATAAATTTCCTTAATATTCTTTACGAGCTAGGAAGGGGACCTAATGGACCTACAGATCAGAAGCTCCAACGATATGAGATTAACGGGCTAAACTCATTAACCACATTAATCAATATTCGTTAACTGTGGGTGCACTCCACTAAAGACCCGCAGCTGCACTCTTCTCACTGTAGATATATTTATGTGTCCACAGATATACACCAATAACAGCAAGTTAGTCCTTCACAAGTGTTCGTAACACCAGCTGGGTCAAATTACCGTTATACCCCTGGGTTACTTCTAAATCCTTAAGTACCAGTGCTCCTCTAATGAACAACCTGTTTATGGTCCAACCATCAAACAGAAATCCATCTCGGGCCAGTGAGAGGGTAGGGCCCTTTGTTCAAGTCCCAGAGACACCACTTAAGGGAACACTTATCTACTTACCCTAAAGTCGGGAAGGAGTGAAATCCATCTTGTATAATTATGTTCCCAGCTCCCCACTCAGTCTTGTCCCCAAAATGGTAGGCATATCGAGTCGGCAAACGGGTCACTCTCACCCATACAAATCAAAGGACAATCCCTCATGAACAGGAGTTCATAATATACTCAAGATTAAGACTAAGTTGCCTAGGTCAACCTATTGAAATAGAAACCTAACCAGTCAACGGAGTTATATCTAGTGGTTACGTGGTCCAGTCTTATGCAAACTCATTGCATAGGATACCCCCACTCGCATGTCTCCTACACGAACGCGTTGGATCATTGCGTTTGTATCAAATACAAAGTGGGTCGTATCCATAGTGTTGCCAGGATAAGGTACCCAACCCTATCCTTATACGATAGACCCTTTAGGCTGTAACTTGAACATTGATCTCTATATGTCTCTACATATTGTTCAAGACTCATAAAACAGCCTACGATGTTAGTTTATTGGATTTTAGGGTTATTAAAACAAGATAAAATAATCAATAACATTTATTGAATAATAATGAATAACCATTTATTAATGGCGGTCAAAATACAACATTTACTATCTACAAGTTTTAGGGCATAAAACCCAACAACATTAGCATGAATTTTGTTCTAGGATTACCAAAGACTAGAAGACATCATGATAGCATTTTTGTGGTAGTTGATAGGTTTAGTGAGATGGCACATTTCATTCCATGTAACAAAACGGACGATGCTACTAACATAACGAATTTATTCTTTCGGGAAGTGGTTAGATTGCATGGCATTCCTAGAACCATTGTTAGTAATAGAGATGCTAAATTTTTAAGTCATCTTTGGAAAGTGTTGTGGGATAAATTAGGAACTAAGCTTTTGTTTTCAACAACTTGTCACCTACAAACTGATGGGCAAACTGAGGTGGTTAATAGAACATTGGGGGCTATGCTTTAGGTCACTAATTTCTAAAAATCTCAAGTCTTGGGAGGATACTCTACCTTTTGTAGAGTTTGCTTACAATAGAGCAATACATAGCACTACTCACTGTTCACCTTTTGAGGTTGTGTATGACTTTAATCCATTAACTCCTTTAGATTTATCCCCTTTGCCACCTAATATGTTTACTAGTGATGCAGTTGTTTCAAGAGCAGAATACATAAAAACTTTTCATAAGGAAATCAAAGAAAGGATTGAAAAGAAGAATCAAAAGCTTGTCAAAAGCAAGAACCAAAAGAGAAAGAAATTGATTTTTAAACCAGGTGATTGGATTTGGGTTCATCTACGGAAAGATAGGTTTCCAGACCATAGGAAGTCCAAACTTCAACCAAGAGGAGATGGTCTATTTCAAGTGATAGAGAGGATCAATGACAATGCCTACAAACTTGATCTTCGAGGTGAGTACAATGTAAGTTCTACATTTAATGTGGCTGATTTGACTCCTTTTGATGTAGGGAATGAAGACCTTGATTTGAGGACAAATCCTTTTAAAGAAAAGGGGGATGATGTGAATTCAACCATTGAACCATTGCATGTACCAGAGGGAGCAATTACAAGAAGCAAGACAGAGAAGATTCAAGAGGTATTCACACTACATCTTTAAAAGCTAACAAATTCACGAGAAGCGACAAATAATTTAAATTTATATACAATGTTAGTTCAATGAGTCAAGAAGAGAATGACATGAAGATGACACAGGAAAAGTCTTATAGTTTGGAAGATGGCACGGTGGACAAAAAAAGTGTGTAGATTTTGTGAAGTGAATGCTGTCAAATGTGCACTGCTTGGGAAAACGTGATGTCAAACCTTGTTAAACGTGCACCTCAACTCTGCTGCCTTCTGGAGGAGATATTTAAGAGAATTTGGAGACTTTCTATCTTTTTAGTTTTGCATTTTGGACTTATTAAATAGTATGCAATTAAGTTTTAAGTTCCTAGGTAGAAATTTCTACAATTAACATTTAATGGTGTTTGAATGACTTTTGGGTTCTTGTAATACTCTTCAAAACTCAGATTATTGATATTAAAAAGCTTGTGCTTATTCAACTCCTTTGGTGTTATCTTTTCTTTCAAATCTTGCTTTAGGTTTGATGTTTAAATCAATTCATTGGATTAGTCTTGATCAAGCTAATTCTGGAGTGAGTTGTCTTAGGATCTAAGAGTGACCATCATAGATTCTAAGTTTGATTTAAGTTAGCTTTCTTTGTGAGTGTTTGCAAGGATGCTAGAAGGACCTCTAGCTTTTCATCCAACAAACATCGCGGGCGCTTATCAGCTAATATATATTTATAATTTGATACCCAATGCAATTCCCCTTCTTTTAACTTTTAAGTTTTAACTTTGTATATTAATAATATATATTTTAAGATATTTTATAATATTCATATATAATTTTTATAGTATATAATATATGAAATAAAAAAAAGATATAACATTAACATTCGATCGATAGGGGACCGTGTCAATTCATACGTCGGTCGAAAGTGGTCGGTTTTTAACTTTATTTTGACCAAACCGACCCGAACCAATTTTTTTAAAAAAAAAATGGCCTTCAGCCTTCGGTTCAGTCGGTTTCGATCGTTGGACTCGATTTTTTAACCATGTCGCTCACCCCTACTTTTGTGGGTCATGAAAGGAGAAAGAAGGGGGTTGATAAAGAGGAAAAAGGGTTGTTCACAACTTAGATTTACTAACAACTCAAAAAACACAGGCACGACAACAAAGAAGCGGAGGCAAGACATAAGAGGCACAAAAGAGGCGCGACAAGTGGTCAACTGTTGTGACCAGATAAAATGCTCGCAGGTTAAACCTTTGAGCTATTTCGTTTTATTTTTTTTAATTTTTTGTTTCAACGTGCTATCTACTTCATTTTACAAATATAGAAAACTTTTACTGTTTATTAGCGATAGATCGCTGTAGAATTCTATTGCGGTTTATCACTAATTGCCAGTGAAATTTTTCTATATTTGTAAACAGTTTTATATTTTTTTTGAGTTTGTAGTAATTTCCCTCTAAACATTTTGTAAAGATCAACTAGATTCTTCTAAATATTTTTTTAAAGAACAATCTTTTTAAAAAATGTCTGTGGGAGACTGGGACTCATTTCACATTCAAGGAGGAAGTAAGTTGAAGCAATTAACTAAGAGAAATATTAGACTTGTTAGTTTATTTGTTTGTTAAAATATCAATAAATTATTATTTTCCAATCAAAATGTAATTATCAACATTTAAATCATAAGTATAGGAAATCTTTTGTGAACCTCTAACCAAATGGACAATTTTACTCTAGTAGTATGATACTGTCCATGTATGAGAAAATGTAACGGCATCATGATGCTATTTTGTGATCATGCCAGGGGTTAGAGTGCCTTGCCTAGGCTTCAAGGGAAGTTTTGTAATTTTTCACCTTTTTTCGCTCGAATGCTCCATTGGACCCTTATATTTACTATTTTTACTCGTTCTACATCCAAAAGGTCCCAATTCCCTTGCTCGAATTCCTGTATAAGAGCTTGTTTAAATGTTAAATATATAAGAACTAATACAATTTAAGACCGAGAAAGATAAGTCATTTTGGGAGCTATCACTCAGTTTGGTGGAGTTGAATTCTTTAAAAACTACTTCTAAAGTTTGTGGGGCAAACACTAAGTTGGTTTAACTCAAGTTGGTCTACCAAATGCTTCACATAAAAGTAAAATTTAAAAATCCAAATATATAAAATGGTTGTTTTCAATTATAAAATGAGTCTGAATGTTTAAAAATATAGCAAAATGTCATTGTCTGTGAGTGAGATATAGTAAACATTTTACTATATTTGTAAATATTTCAAGTAGTTTTGGCATTTAAATCAATTACCCTATATAAAACAAAAAACTAAATTGATATGGATAAAAGAGTTGCAGCCCCACCTTTTCTAATCATCACGTAGAACTTGGGAACTTAAAGGGTCAAAAGAGTCTCTCGGACAGTCTATGCAAATAAACTCCATAATTACTTTAAAATTTTTATGATTTATTATTATTATTAGTTGGTAATAGTGGGTGAGGAGAATTGAACCTCTAACCTCAAAGATGTACAATTTCATATGCTAGTTTATTTATGCTTATTTTAGCTTGTTAAAAAAACATTTTTATGTACTATCTAATCTATTTTTTAATTAGTTATAGGCAATCCACCTTTACTTGAACACATTTTTTCTTCGCATAAACATATAATAATACAAAACAATTGAATGATACAAGTATTGAATTATTTTTTGTACGAAAATAAAATGCTATGTGCTTAAGAGCTTTGAATAAATGAGGCTCATACAAGTATCGGAAAAAACAAACAACTACAATTGATTATAATTCATTAATGATGTATGCTATTTTTTATTGTCAGTTTGCGCATATAGTTGAGTCTAATATGCTGTTGTGTATTGGATTTGGAGCAGACCATCTGACCGGTCCTTTGGGCATGCAAGTTAGGATGGATGAGACAGGGGTTGGTGCGCTTGCACCCATTCCACTAAGATCAACAGTGGTAAACTCGTTAGAGCTTGGAGGAAGAGAAATTGATGTAAACTCGTTAGAGCTTGGAGGAAGGGAAATTGATGATTTAGGTACTTCAACAATAGATTCTTTAGAAGTAGGAATTGTAGCTTCCAAAGTTGTTGGAGCATGTATTGAATCAAGAAAGGTTCTAGAAGTTGCCATGAGTGTGGATGGAGAAGACATGATAAGGAGGAAGAAGAATGTGAATAAGAGTGTATCATATTGAAAAGCCATTGAATAAAAATGAAAAATTGGAATGCAAAATAGATGCTTCAAGTTTTTGAGATTTTTGGTGTATAAGGGATATGTTATGGGGTTGGGGAAAGGATTTAAATAGGATAGTAGAGAGAGAGAGAGGATGGTATAAACATAGAAAATCCAACTATCATATTGGTGTTTTTGTTACCAAATTACATTTTTTTCCTAAATTTCTCAAAAACCCAACCTGTTAAAATACTCTGCCAATGATAAATTATCAACATTCTCCAACGTTCATAATTTAGAAGATTTTCCTAATCATTCTTAAAAAGTTGTGTGGGTGAAATGAATGCACATCCATATGTTTCATTGAAAAAATTAAGGCCTCATTTGATAGCAATTTTATTTTTAGTTTTATATTATTGAAATCTATTTTTTTCTGTCTCTATGATTCCATACTATAGTTTTCACATTTTTGGAACAAACACTTAAATTCGATTTCTCCTAACCGATACACCATTTTGCTGAGGTGTACCAGTCGCTGAGAGTTAGGATGCAATTCCATGTTCTATCAAATAGTCTTTGAATTTGAAATTTATATACTCTCCACCTCAATCGGATTAAAATGTTTTAATGGTTTGACCTAATGAATTCTCAACTTCAGCCTTGTACTCGTTGAATTTTTCAAGTGCTTCAGAATTATGTTGCATTAGGTATAAGTGCCCACATCTGGAATAATCATCTATAAAAGAGATGAACTATTCAAACCCTCCTCTAGCTTTAACATTCACAGGACCACAAAGGTCTGAATGTATAAGTTCCAAGGGTTCTTTGGCTCTATGACCTTTTTCTAGTAAAAGATCTTTTAGTCATTTTGCCTTCAAGGCATGACTCACAAACTAGTAAATAGTTGGCTAGTTAACTTTGGCTTCTTCAGTCGGGCATCCTTTAGCTGCCTCCCGACGTTCAATGCTAGCACGGATGCCTCTGAAGACATCTTGCAAATTTCCTCTTCTTGCCTCACTGGCCCCAATCAACGCACTTGAAGCGTCATTGGTATTGTTGTTTAAAAATAAAATTAATTATTATTTGCTTGTTATCCGTGGTTGTGCTTTAAGATGGTATTAATGAATATGGATATACTCAAGTTTTTCCCAATACCAGTCCAAGTATAAACTAATATTGAAATTTCTTAGTGACGACCAAGGTCGAACACGGGGATTTTGAAAGTAAATAATTGATTAGACTGTAGATCTTGCGAACGTTAACAAATGATGTGAAGTTTTGGTGATAAACATAAAACAAAGTAAAATAACTTACAGCGTGCAACAATAGTCAAGGGAATCACTGATAATGATGAAGGATAAATGAGCATGCAGCGGAATTTAATTTGATCAAATTTCACTTTAAGATGCTTAATTTTGAGGATTAAACATGCAATTAAAAAAGAAAAACCAAGTTTCATGAATACTTACCCTTGAAGCTCCAAATTCTCCTTCAATTCTTAATGAAAATCAACACCACTTAGTTGTAACAACCACAAGAGTCTTCTCTACTATTCTCTAGGCTTAGAATGGATGGTGGAATCCAAATTTGTGGTGAATTTGAGAAGGAATGGAAGTTATGGAAGAAGAAGAGTAATGGATGAATTTTGCAAAATTAACCTTTAATTTTACAAAATTCTTAATCACAATTAAGCCAAAATCATCCCTATTTATTAAAGAACAACATGCAATCTCATTGCATCAACATTTGACAACTCAAACTCTCAAATTGTTGGCTTAATGTGATGCAAACAACTAAGTTACTTGCTTAGTTAGTGGGAAAGTCCAAACTTTTAAAAACCAATTTTAAATCCAATTTCTAAATTAATTTCCAAAATTGAATTTAAAATCAATTTTTAATTTGAATTTAATTTCAAAAATTAATTTTAAAATAATTAATTAAATAAAAAATAATTTAATATTTAATTAATTAAAAATATAATATTATTTTAATATTAAATAATAAAATAATATTATTTTTCCACTTTTCCCAATTTTTTCAAAAAACCGATATGAATCCCTATTCATATAATTAATATTTAAATCTTATTTAAATATTAAAATAACTCTATTTGTCCGTTTAATTCGTAATTAAACGTCGATATATCGTATATACTCGACTTTCATTCCTTAAGTCAAGATTTTACTATTCAAACTTACTCACCACACTATCTAAGATTTTAGTCCATTTATGAGCTAGTAGAGGGACCTAATGGACCTACAAATCATGAGCTCCAACGATCCGAGATTAACCGGTCAAACTCTTTAACCTAGTTAACTAACATTCGTCAACTAACGGGACACTCCACTAAAGCTCGTAGTTGCACTCTCCTCACTGTAGATATATTTTTGTCCACTTGATATAACCATAATAAGTAAGTCGATCCTTCACAGGTTGTCTGTAATCACAGCTAGGTTAAAATTACTGTTTTACCCCTGTGATTACATCTTGTTCCTTAAGTCCCACCGATCCTCTAATGAACAATTGGTTTGTGATCCTATCACTAAATCGAGTCCCTCTAGGGCCAATGAGAGGGTGGGGCCCCTTGTTCAAGACCCGGAATCAATACTTAAGGGAACAACCTATCTACTAACCCTAAGTCGGGTAGGAGCGAATTCCTTCTCGCAAAACTATGTCCCCAGCTATCTACTCGGTCTTACCCCTAAAATGGGAGGCTTATTGAATCGGCGCACCCGGGCTACTCTCACCCATGCAGATCTAAAGATAATCCCGAATAAACAGGAGTTCATAGTTAGCTCAGGATTAAGATCGAGTTACCTAGGTCATCTAGTTGAAATAGTCAGTATTTAACAGTAAACGACGTTATAAAGTAATAGTGACTATTTCGTGGTCCGGTCTTATACAAACTCATTGCATAGAACGCCCCCACTCACATGTCTCCACATGAATGATTTAGGATCACATCATTTGTATCAAATACAAAGTGGGCCGCATTCAATAGTGTCTCCAAGATAAGGTACCCAGCCTTATCCCCATACTATTAGATCGTTTTGGCTATTTACTCGAACTTGATCCATTTTTATGTCATTACATAAAGTTCAAGTTTTCATACTAAAGCCATGGGTTTTTAGTTTATTGGATTTAGAGTTATATTAACAACAACTCACTTTATTCAATAACAAGTTTACTGAATAACATCGATAACAACTTTATTGATAAATAGAATACACATTAATGTTTACAAACTACGAGTTTTAGGACATAAAACCCAACAGATGATTATGCAACTACAGAAATATTCTTCTAAATGGAGAAAAGAGAGTTGGAGAAAACCTTTCATCAACCGGTTAAGTTCTCGTTTAGTTTCACATATTATGGTCTTAAACCTAGATGGATCACACCTCTCGGCAGAAGAGTCACACAAGTCATATATCTATGATGCGTGCTTGTTTAATTAACCCTAAAATGAATCCTATTTCTAGGGTTGATTCTTAGTTACAAAGATGAGATCCCGAGTTACTTGCTCTCTCGAGTAGCTAATTTTTTCTACTTAATTCAGGTTGTCACTTTGATTTAGGCAATGATGAGTAAAATGCATCACTGTAAATGATCTAGCACTGGGGAGAGGAGTTGATGAAGGCCCAATCTCTTTCGTGGTTCAGGTTCGGCAGATCTTCAATGGAGAATGAAGATGAATCTCGACTGTCACCGAGGTGAGATCTTTTCATGGTTTGGCTAGTTTTTATAGGAGGTTTATTAAGGATTTTAGTAGCATAGCCTCACCATTGAATGAACTTGTTAAAAAGAATGTGAAATTTGAATGGAAAGAAAAGCAAGAAAATGCATTCAATGAATTAAAAGATAAATTGACTAATGCACCTTGTCTTGCTTTACCTAACTTTGACAAATCTTTTGAGATTGAATGTGTTGCAATTGGGATAGGAATTGGAGCTGTTTTTATGCAAGAAAAGAGACCAATCATGTTCTTTAGTGAGAAGCTTAATGGAGCACAACTTAGCTACCCAACATATGACAAGGAATTACATGCACTTGTAAGGGCTTTGCAAGTTTGGCAACATTACTTGTGGCCAAAAGAGTTTGTTATCCAGACGGATCATGAGAGCTTGAAGCATCTCAAAAGCCAAACCAAGCTGAACAAGAGGCATGCTAAATGGGTAGAGTTCATTGAGACATTTCCATATGTCATTCATTACACGAAAGGTAAAGACAATGTGGTGGTTGATGCGTTGTCAAGAAGGTATGCATTGTTTTCTTCCCTTAGTGCAAAAATTCTTGGTTTTAAACACATTATTGATTTGGATAAAGTTTAGAAATCTGAATTTTATGATGTTTATATGCATTGTTTAGAAGGAAAACATATGCATGATTATCTTGTGTTTGATGAGATGCTCTTTAGAAAGGGTAAGCTTTGTATTCCTAAGTGTTCCATTCGAGAGTTACTTGTGAAGGAGGCTCATGGGGGAGGATTGATGGGGCATTTTGGGGAATTTAAAACATATAGCATGTTGTCTGAACATTTTTATTGGTTGAAAATGAGAAAGGATGTCAATAAAGTGTGTAGACAATGTTTCAAATGTAAGAAGGCTAAGTCTAAGACACAACCACATGGTCTTTACACACCTTTGGATGTTTCTAGTGAACCTTAGGTTGACATTAGCATGGATTTTATTTTAGAATTACCAAAGACTAGAAGACATCATGATAGCATTTTTGTGGTAGTTGATAGGTTTAGTAAGATGGCACATTTCATTCCATGTAAAAAAACGGACGATGCTACTAACATAGCGAATTTATTCTTTTGGGAAGTGGTTAGATTGCATGGCATTCCTAGAACCATTGTTAGTGATAGCGATGCTAAATTTTTAAGTTATTTTTGGAAAGTGTTGTGGGATAAATTGGGAACTAACCTTTTGTTTTCAACAATTTGTCACCTACAAACTGATGTGCAAACTGAGGTGGTTAATAGAACATTGGGGGCTATGCTTAGGTCACTAATTTCTAAAAATCTCAAGTCTTGGGAGGATACTCTACCTTTTGTGGAGTTTGCTTACAATAGAGCAATACATAGCACTACTCACTGTTCACCTTTTGAGGTTGTGTATGGCTTTAATCCATTAACTTCTTTAGATTTATCCCCTTTGCCACCTAATATGTTTACTAGTGATGCAGTTGTGTCAAGGGCAGAATACATAAAAACTTTTCATAAGGAAATCAAAGAAAGGATTGAAAAGAAGAATTAAAGGCTTGTCAAAAGCAAGAACCAAGGGAGAAAGAAATTGATTTTTTAACCAGGTGATTGGGTTTGGGTTTATCTACGGAAAGATAGATTTTCCGAACATAGGAAGTCCAAACTTCAACCAAGAAGAGATGGTCCATTTCAAGTGATAGAGAGGATCAATGACAATGCCTACAAACTTGATATTCGAGGTGAGTACAATGTAAGTTCTACATTTAATGTGGCTGATTTGACTCCTTTTGATGTAGGGAATGAAGACCTTGATTTGAGGACATATCCTTTTTAAGAAAGGGGGGATGATGTGAATTTAACCATTGAACCATTTCATGTACCAGAGGGAGCAATTACAAGATGCAAGGCAAAGAAGATTCAAGAGGTATTCACACTACATTTTCAAAAGCTAGCAAATTCACGAGAAGCGACAAATAATTTTGAACCCAAATTTATATACAATGTTAGTTCAATGAGCCAAGAAGAGAATGACATGAAGATGACACAGGAAAAGTCTTATAGTTTGGAAGATGACACAGTGGACAAAAAAAGTGTGTAGATTTTGTGAAGTAAATGCTGTCAAATGTGCACTGCTTGGGAAAACGTGATGCCAAACCTTGTCAAACGTGCACCTCAATTTTGCCGCCTTCTAGAGGAGATATTTAAGAGAATTTGGAGACTTTCTATCTTTTTAGTTTTGCATTTTGACTTATTAAATAGTATGCAATTAAGTTTTACGTTTCTAGGTAGAAATTTCTACAATTTGCATTTAATGGTGTTTGAATGACTTTTGGGTTCTTGGTCATATCCACGACCATTTGGCGTTTAAAATGGCTTGTAATACTCTTCAAAACTCAGATTATTGATATTAAAAAGCTTGTGCTTATTCAACTCCTTTGGTGTTGTCTTTTCTTTCAAATCTTGCTGTAGATTTGATGTTTAAATCAATTCATTGTATTAGTCTTGATCAAGCTAATTCTGGAGTGAGTTGTCTTAGGATCTAAGAGTGACCATCATAGATTCTAAGTTTGATCTAAGTTACCTTTCTTTGTGAGTGTTTGCAAGGATCCTAGAAAGGACCTCTAGCTTTTCATCCAACAAACATCGCGGGCGCTTATCTGTTAATATATATTTATAATTTGATACCCAATGCAATTCCCCTTCTTCTAATTTTTAAGTTTTAACTTTGTATATTAATAATAATATATTTTAAGTTATTTTATAATATTCATATATAATTTTTATAGTATATAATATATGAAATAAAAAAAAGATATAACATTAACATTCGATTGATAAAAGTCTGTGTCAGTTCATACGTCGATTGAAAGTGGTCGGTTTTTAACTTTATTTTGACCAAACCGACCCGAACCAATTTTTTTAAAAAAAAAATGGCCTTCAGCCTTCGGTTCAGTCGGTTTCGATCGTTGGACTCGATTTTTTAACCATGTCGCTCACCCCTACTTTTGTGGGTCATGAAAGGAGAAAGAAGGGGGTTGATAAAGAGGAAAAAGGGTTGTTCACAACTTGGATTTACTAACAACTCAAATTAACGCAGGCACGACAACAAAGGAGCAGAGGCAAGACATAAGAGGCACAAAAAAGGCGCGACAAGTGGTCAACTGATGTGACCAGACAAAATGCTCGCACGTTAATCCTTCGAGCTATTTCATTTTATTTTTTTTAATTTTTTGTTTGAACGTGCTATCTATTTTATTTTACAAATATGGAAAACTTTTACTATTTATTAACGATAGATTGCTGTAGAATTCTATTGCGGTTTATCGCTAATAGACAGTGAAATTTTTCTATATTTGTAAACAGTTTTATATTTTTTTTGAGTTTGTAGTAATTTCCCTCTAAATATTTTGTAAAGATCAACTAGATTCTTCTAAATATTTTTTTAAAGTACAATATTTTTAAAAAAGATCTGTGGGAGACTGGGACTCATTTTACATTCAACGAGGAAGTAAGTTGAAGCAATTAACTAAGAGAAATATTAGACTTGTTAGTTTATTTGTTTGTTAAAATATCAATAAATTATTATTTTCCAAACAAAATGTAATTATCAACATTTAAATCATAAGTATAGGAAATCTTTTGTGAACCTCTAGCCAAATGGGCAATTTTACTCTAGCAGTATGATATTGTCCATGTATGAGAAAATGTAACGGCGTCATGATGCTGTTTTGTGATCATGCCAGGGGTTAGAGTGCCTCGCCTAGGCTTCAGGGGAAGTTTGGTAATTTTTCACCTTTTTTCGCTCTAATGTTCCATTGGACCCTTATATTTACTATTTTTACTCGTTCTACATCCAAAACGTCCCCATTTCCCTGCTCGAATTCCTGTATAAGAGCTCGTTTAAATGTTAAATATATAAAAACTAATACAATTTAAGGCCGACAAACATAACTCATTTTAAGAGCCATCACTCAGTTCGGTGGAGTTGAATTCTTTAAAAACTGCTTCTAAAGTTTGTGGGCCAAACACTAAGTTGGTTTAACTCAAGTTGGTCTGCCAAATACTTCATATAAAAGTAAAATTTTAAAATCCAAATATATAAAATGGTTGTTTTCAATTATAAAATAAGTCTGAATGTTTAAAAATATAGAAAAATGTCATTGTCTGTCAGTGAGATATAGTAAACATTTTGCTATATTTGTAAATATTTCAAGTAGTTTTGGCATTTAAATCAATTATCATATATAAAACAAAAAACTAAATTGATATGGATAAAAGAGTTACAGCCCCACCTTTTCTAATCATCACGTAGAACTTGGGAGCTTAAAGGGTCAAAAGAGTCTCTCGGACAGTCTATGCAAATAAACTCTATAATTACTTTAAAATTTTTTTGATTTATTATTATTATTAGTTGGTAATGGTGGGTGAGGAGAATTGAACCTCTAACCTCAAAGATGTACAATTTCATATGCTAGTTTATTTATGCTCATTTTAGCTTGTTAAAAAAACATTTTTATGTACTATCTAATCTATTTTTTAATTAGTTATAGGCAATCCACCTTTACTTGAACACATTTTTTCTTCGCATAAACATATAATAATACAAAACAATTGAATGATACAAGTATCAAATTATTTTTTGTACCAAAATAAAATGTTGTGTCCTTAAGAGCTTTGAATAAATGAGGCTCATACAAGTATTAGGAAAAAACAAACAACTACAATTGATTATAATTCATTACTGATGTATGCTATTGTTTATTGTGAGTTTGCGCATATAGTTGAGTCTAATATGCTGTTGTGTATTGGATTTGGAGCAGACCATCTGACCGGTCCTTTGGGCATGCAAGTTAGGATGGATGAGACAGGGGTTGGTGCACTTGCACCCATTCCACTAAGATCAACAGTGGTAAACTCGTTAGAGCTTGGAGGAAGAGAAATTGATGTAAACTCGTTAGAGCTTGGAGGAAGGGAAATTGATGATTTAGGTACTTCAACAATAGATTCTTTAGAAGTAGGAATTGTAGCTTCCAAAGTTGTTGGAGCATGTATTGAATCAAGAAAGGTTCTAGAAGTTGCCATGAGTGTGGATGGAGAAGACATGATAAGGAGGAAGAAGAATGTGAAGAAGAATGTATCATATTGAAAAGCCATTGAATAAAAATGAAAAATTGGAATGCAAAATAGATGCTTCAAGTTTTTGAGATTTTTGGTGTACAAGGGATATATTATGGGGTTGTGGGAAGGGATTTAAATAGGACATTAGAGAGAGAGAGGATGGTATAAACATAGAAAATCTAACTATCATATTGGTGTTTTTGTTGCCAAACTACCTTTTTGTCCTAAATTTCTCAAAAACCTAACCTGTTGAAATACTCTGCCAATGATAAATGATCAATATTCCCCATAAAACGTTCATAATTTGGAAAATTTTCCTAATCATTCATAAAAAGTTGTGTGGGTGAAATGAATGTACATCTATATGTTTCATTGAAAAAATTAAGGTCTCATTTGATAGCAACTTTATTTTTAGTTTTATGTTATTGAAATCTATTTTTGCTGTCTTTGTGATTCCATACTATAGTTTTCACATTTTTGGAACAAACACTTAAATTCGATTTCTCCTAACTGATACACGATTTTGCTGAGGTGTACCAGGCGCTGAGAGTTAGGATGCAATTCCATGTTCTATCAAATAGTCTTGAATTTTGAAATCCATATACTCTCCAACTCAATCGGATTAAAATGTTTTAATGGTTTGACCTAATGAATTCTCAACTTCAACCTTATACTTGTTGAATTTTTCAAGTGCTTCAGAATTATGTTGCATTAGGTATAAGTGCCCACATCTGGAATAATCATCTATAAAAGAGATGAACTATTCAAACCCTCCTCTAGCTTTAACATTCACAGGACCACAAAGGTCTAAATGTATAAGTTCCAAGGGTTCTTTGGCTCTATGACCTTTTTCCAGTAAAAGATCTTTTAGTCATTTGGCCTTCAAGGCACGACTCACAAACTAGTAAATAGCTGGCTAGTTAACTTTGGCTTCTTCAGTCGGGCGTCCTTTAGCTGCCTCCCGACGTTCAATGCTAGCAAGGATGCCTCTGAAGACATCTTGCGAATTTTCTCTTCTTGCCTCACTGGCCCCAATCAACGCACTTGAAGCATCATTGGTATTGTTGTTTAAAAATAAAATTAATTATTATTTTCTTGTTATTCGTGGTTGTGTTCTAAGATGGTATTAATGAATATGGATATGCTCAAGTTTTTCCCAATACTAGTCAAAGTATAAACTAATATTGAAATTTCTTAGTGAGGACCAAGGTCGAACACGGGGATTTTGAAACTAAATAATTGATTGGACTGTAGATCTTGCAGACGTTAACAAATGATGTGAAGTTTAAAATAACTTACAGCGTGCAACAATAGTCAAGGGAATCACTGATGATGATTATGCAACTACAGAAATATGATTCTAAATGGAGAAAAGAGAGTTGGAGAAAATCCTTCATCAACCGGTTAAGTTTTGGTTTAGTTTCATAGATCATGCTCTTAAACCTAGATGGATCATACCTCTCGACAGAAGAGTCACACAAGTCATATATCTATGATGCATGCTTGTTTAATTACGCCTAAAATGAATCCTATTTTTAGGGTCGATTCTTAGTTACAAAGATGAGATCTCGAGTTGCTTGCTCTCTCGAGTAGCTAACTGTTTCTACTTAATTCGGGTTGTCACTTTGATTTAGGCAATGATGAGTAAAATGCATCAATGTAAATGATCTAGACACTAAACAAGAACTCTTAAGGTTGATGAATGTTACTCTCCAACCCTCAAGGGGATTTAGCTACTCATAACTGTGTGTAAAGTAATCTCAAAGATGAAAGGTAAGAGATGAATAACAATGAAGGAAATAAACATATATTAAACGAATGAAACTTTTTTTCTTGTTCTTTCACAGTACAAATAACTAAACAAACTCAAAGATTCAGAAATAGATGATGAAGATATAAAGAGATGAAGCTATAGACGGTAGTGTCCTGCTCGCCGACAGTGATGATGTTTTTTCCGAAGTTGCTCACACTGGGAGAGGAGTTGATGAAGGCCCAATCTCTTTCGAGGTTCAGGTTCAGCAGATCTCCAATGGAGAATGAAGATGAATCTCGACTATCACCGAGAGAGGGAAGAGGAAGAGCGGCAGCGCGATTCCTAGACGTATTGTGCTCTACTAACCCTAATCCATATTTTCTAAAATTTTCTCTCTGTCTCTTCTTTAATTTAGGGTGGCTTTTATAGCCCAGCGTTGTACTCTTCATTCTGACGCAGGGGGCCCACGACGCATTCGACATCGTCCTTTCTGACCATGTAGCCTGTCTCTGTCTAACGACTCAAGGTATTGAAAATTCTCTGTCGCCAGCTGTCACGATCATGCTCCCTGAAGTTGTGGATTTTGTCTTTAATGGCCATGCGTTTGATGTATGCATTTCCGTTTGACTTCGACGCATGGTTGAAACGTTGATTACCTACAACATAAGGTGTTCAAGGGCATTAAACTTTAAAATAATCTCTCTTTAGCCTCTTTACACACTTGCGACTGTGGTTGGCGATGGTCTGTGACTTGCGACTGTGGTCTGTGAGGCTTCATCTTCTAGTTGCGGCTTACATGTGCGGCTGGGTTGGCGATGGTCTGTGACTTGCGACTGTGGTCTGTGAGGCTTCATCTTCTAGTTGCGGCTTCCGTGGGTGTGGCATGTGGGAATGGGTTGGCTAATCCGCAATGTTCGATGGCATGGCATGCTGAGGAAGGAAGCAAATTGAGGTAGGAGGCAAAACGCAAAAGGGTTTCTTTTAAGGGACAATTTCAAAAATGTCAAATTGATTTGTTAAAATTAGACCCATATACAATGTTTTATGATTTTGTAAAAAAGTCAAAATCTTTAAGCCCAGCCTAATTGAAATGCCTGGATGACCAAAATGCCCTTCAGAGTTAAAAATGTGTGATTGTATCTGATTGTCCACTAATTACTATCTGATGGCTATCTGATTGCCAATGATACCAATTTCTATTTGATTGTTATCTGATTATTGTTTGATTGTTATTAATTGTTAATGATACTTATTGTTGTTTGATTGTTATTTGATATTGATTGTAATATGATTATCAATGATATCATTGTTATCTGATTGTTCTCTAATTACTATATGATATTGATTGTCAATGATACCGATTGTTATTTGATTGTTATCTGTTTATTATCTGATACTAATTGTCAATGATACCGACTATTGCTTGATTGTTGTTTGAACAATATCTAAAATGGGTTGTCAATAGTACTAATTTTTATTTGATTACTATCTAATTATGATTGTCAATGATATGTGATTGCTATCTGATTTCCATTTGATATTGATTGTTATATGATTGTTGTTTGATTATTGATATACTAATTGTCAATGATTACCTTATTGTTGTCAACAATAAACTGCTAAAATAAGGCACTATATATTTTACTTACATAAAAACAAATGATTAACAAATATATCTTTGATGTTCATAATATGATTATTCAAATAGATACAAATTATTTACATGTTTTTCTATTATGACCAACACGCTTACAACGGCTACAATTTGCGTGCTTTGCCAATTCACAAATTGAAGGAATTCTTTGCTTTTTAGGTCTTCTTGCTTGACGAGGGTTGTTCACCTCTAAAATACAAGTAGCAAAAAATCAAACATCAATCACATGACAATTAAATATAAATAACAAAGTACTTAATATCTAATGAAAATCATATGGGAATCAGATAGCAACTAGATATCAATCACGTGACAATCAAATAGAAATCACAAAGTACTTAATATCTATGAAAATCACATGGTAATCAATGACAATCAGATATCAATCAAATAACAATCACATGTTAATGAGAGAAGGTGAGGATGAAATTCAAGCAAAAAAAATCGAATACAAACCATGGCTTCAAGAATAGAAATCCTCAAGGAAGGAGATTTTGAAACCGTGTGTTCAACTAATGAAATCAAAACAAGATTTCAAAAAAAAAATGTGCAATCGTGTGCATCAAATGAAATTATGTATATCAAATCTTGGAGAAATCTTGAATATTGGAGAAGATCAAAGAATCTTGGGTTGTTACAGAAACGTGGAGAATATTGAGGAAGAAAACATGAAGGAGAATATCAAATTTACTAATTTTCTATTTCTTAAGAGATGGGGGTAGTTTTGGAATATTATTTTCACATAAAAAAATCAAATAATTTGATTTTTTTTAACCATCTATATTTTTTTTAATATATTTTTCCATATTTGTAATATTTTTAAAGTTGATGACATGGATGCTGATGTGAATTCAACCATCGAACCATTGCATGTACCAGAGGGAGCAATTACAAGAAGCAAGGCAAAGAAAATTCAAGAGGAATTCTGTAACGACCCGACTTTCTAGAAGTCGTTACTTCATGTATGTATACATCTCGAAACGACACTTTTCGTATATTTGACTAAAATCAACTAAATTTATCAAGTAATAAATTTATTAAATTTAAGTAGTTAAAAATCTTGGATCGAAGTACCACTAGAAGTTATGAAAACAAAACTGTAAATTTTACATAAAACATCTAATGGAGCAAAACCAATCTTCTTAATTTAATCATTAAGATTGGGATTTAAAAACATGAAAACATAAAAACATGAGCTGAAGCATTTGAATGGTCCCAACGGTACGGTCACGGATTCTTTCTGTCATTCGCCTATCTGTCCTTGCCTTTACCTGAAGTTGTAACATAAGAAAGAGTGAGTATAAAAATACTCAGTAAGTGACCCCATTATCGGAATCGTATGCATTATGATACTGTTCTTGGCGAACATCTAAGTAGATAACCTGCCCGCCCAGTCACTCATGTCTAGTGGCCTGAAGGCGCACCGTCAAAATCATGAAAGTGAACCTGATGGTCCACGGTATGCTAATATGGAGGTGAACCCGTTAGTTCACACATGTCTAGTGGCCTGATGGCGCACCGTCAAAACATGAAAGTGAACCTAATGGTACACGACGTCGTAACATGGAGGTGAACCCATTAGTTCACACATGTCTAGTGGCCTGATGACGCATTGTCAAATATGAAAGTGAATCTGTTGATTCACGGTAACGTAACATGAGGCGTGACGGGAAGGTAAATCGCCACTATCTGTCTAACATGTAATGCATACATACATACATACATGTATATATATATATATATATATATACCTAACAACAGAGTCTCACACCAACAAATCATAAAATCATAAAACAACATAATAAGTGTGCATGCTCAAATTCCATGGATCATACAAATCACCCAAATTTCACTGATAACTTGGTAACATGAACTGGGGCGCCTGGCACAAATGCAAGTTGATAACAACGTCACTTACCTCAAAATCTAGCCCAATCCAGTCACCAATTAAACCACGTAGATTCCTTGAGCTCAAACTTTTTTCTCAAAAATCCAAACCTAACACAAGATCAACGTTAGAGAATTAACCCAATTTTCTGGCAGTAAATCAAATAACCCAACAGAGACCAAAATCCCAAACTCACCCAGTTTTACAGGTTCTGTTCAGCCATGATTACGGACAAACCAAAGCTCCAAATAACGATCCAACTGTTCGGAATGGCACCCTATGTGTCTCGAATGGGCAGACAAAATTTCACTACGATCCGACGGTTGAAACTCCGGCAAATGACAATTTTTCGAGAGCTGTCTCTGAACAACTTAACTGCACTGCCTCTTTCTCCTTCTCCGTTTTTTCGATGTAATTTTCTCCCTCCCTACCTTATTAGTCACTTAACAATATATACATACAATCCCAAACCCTAATTCTTTAATAAGTTAGGGTTACATATATATATTTTAAATTTCTTTTCCCTCCACCAATTCAACTAAACAAATTAAATCTCCCAAATTAAAATTCAATTTTCACCAATTGAATTTAAATCCAAATATTTTATCCCATTTAATTTAAATTGAATTATCTTTCTAAAATAATTCAATTACGCCTTAAAAAATTCAAAATAACAACCAAATAACCTAAGATAATTAAATTAAAATTATCTAAAATTTTGGGTTATCACACATTCACACTACATCTTCAAAAGTTAACAAATTCACGAGAAGCGATAAATAATTTTGAACCCAAATTTATATACAATATTAGTTCAATGAGTCAAGAATAGAATGACATAAAGATGGCACGGGAAAAGTCTTATAGTTTGGAAGATGGCACGGTGGACAAAAAAAGTGTGCAGATTTTGTGAAGTAAATGCTGTCAAATTTGACCTGCTTGGGAAAACGTGATGTCAAACCTTGTCAAACGTGCACCTCAACTTTGCCGCCTTCTAGAGGAGATATTTAAGAGAATTTGGAGACTTTCTATCTTTTTAGTTTTGCATTTTGACTTATTAAATAGTATGCAATTAAGTTTTAAGTTCCTAGGTAGAAATTTCTACAATTTGCATTTAATGGTGTTTTAATGACTTTTGGGTTCTTGGTCATATCCATGACCATTTGGTCTTTAAAATGGCTTGTAATACTCTTCAAAACTCAGATTATTGATATTAAAAAGCTTGTGCTTATTCAACTCCTTTGGTGTTGTCTTTTCTTTCAAATCTTGCTTTAGGTTTGATGTTTAAATCAATTCATTGGATTAGTCTTGATCAAGCTAATTCTGGAGTGAGTTGTCTTAGGATCTAAGAGTGACCATCATAGATTCTAAGTTTGATCTAAGTTACCTTTCTTTGTGAGTGTTGCAAGGATCCTAGAAGGACCTATAGCTTTGCATCCAACAAGCATCGCGGGCGCTTATCATTTGGTATCAGAGCATTTGGTCATCGTTCTTGGCCGGCCCTTGAGGTGAAATATCTTAGTCTTATTGAATTTGTTTTCATTTCAATTTTTTTTCTCCAAAGCATTTGCTTGCATCTTGTAATACAAGACATACTACAACTTGTCTTGAAATTTTCTTCAAGTTTGCTCTTGGATCATAAAAAAAAAAAGAAACAAAAAAACAAAAAAAATCCAGCAAAAAAAAAATAGTAGAAAAAAAGTGTTCAAAAGATTCAAGGCATTTAAATCAATTACCCTATATAAAACAAAAAACTAAATTGATATGGATAAAAGACTTGCAGCCCCACCTTTTCTAATCATCACGTAGAACTTGGGAACTTAAAGGGTCAAAAGAGTCTCTCGGACAGTCTATGCAAATAAACTCCATAATTACTTTAAAATTTTTATGATTTATTATTATTAGTTGTTAATAGTGGGTGAGGAGAATTGAACCTCTAACCTCAAAGATGTACAATTTCATATGCTAGTTTATTTATGCTTATTTTAGCTTGTTAAAAAAACATTTTTATGTACTATCTAATCTATTTTTTAATTAGTTATAGGCAATCCACCTTTACTTGAACACATTTTTTCTTCGCATAAACATATAATAATACAAAACAATTGAATGATACAAGTATTGAATTATTTTTTGTACCAAAATAAAATACTATGTGCTTAAGAGCTTTGAATAAATGAGGCTCATACAAGTATCGGAAAAGACAAACAACTACAATTGATTATAATTCATTAATGATGTATGCTATTTTTTATTGTCAGTTTGCGCATATAGTTGAGTCTAATATGCTGTTGTGTATTGGATTTGGAGCAGACTATCTGACCGGTCCTTTGGGCATGCAAGTTAGGATGGATGAGACAGGGGTTGGTGCGCTTGCACCCATTCCACTAAGATCAACACTGGTAAACTCGTTAGAGCTTGGAGGAAGAGAAATTGATGTAAACTCGTTAGAGCTTGGAGGAAGGGAAATTGATGATTTAGGTACTTCAACAATAGATTCTTTAGAACTAGGAATTGTAGCTTCCAAAGTTGTTGGAGCATGTATTGAATCAAGAAATGTTCTAGAAGTTGTCATGAGTGTGGATGGAGAAGACATGATAAGGAGGAAGAAGAATGTGAAGAAGAATGTATCATATTGAAAAGTCATTGAATAAAAATGAAAAATTGGAATGCAAAATAGATGCTTCAAGTTTTTAAGATTTTTGGTGTACAAGGGATATGTTATGGGGTTGTGGGAAAGGATTTAAATAGGATAGTAGAGAGAGAGATGATGGTATAAACATAGAAAATCCAACTATCATATTGCTGTTTTTGTTAACAAATTACCTTTTTGTCCTAAATTTCTCAAAAACCCAACCTGTTAAAATACTCTGCCAATGATAAATTATCAACATTCCCCATAAAACGTTCATAATTTAGAAAATTTCCCTAATCATTCTTAAAAAGTTGTGTGGGTGAAATGAATGCACATCCATATGTTTCATTGAAAAAATTAGATAGCAACTTGATTTTTAGTTTTATGTTATTGAAATCTATTTTTATTGTCTCTCTGATTCCATACTATAGTTTTCACATTTTTGGAACAAACACTTAAATTCAATTTCTCCTAAATGATACACCATTTTGCTGAGGTGTACCAGCACTGAGAGTTAGGATGCAATTCCATGTTCTATCAAATAGTCTTGGAATTTGAAATCCATATACTCTCCATCTCAATCGGATTAAAATGTTTTAATGGGTTGATCTAATGAATTCTCAACTTCGTCCTTATACTCGTTGAATTTTTCAAGTGCTTCAGAATTATGTTGCATTAGGTATAAGTGCCCACATCTGAAATAATCATCTATAAAACAGATGAAATATTCAAATGTAACGGTAACGGCGTCATGATGCTGTTTTGTGATCATGCAAGGGAAAATATAACGGCGTCATGATGTTGTTTTGTCATCATGCCAGGTGTTAGAGTGCCTCGTCTAGGCTTCAGGGGAAGTTTGGTAATTTTTCACCTTTTTACGCTCTAATGCTCCATTGGACCCTTATATTTACTATTTTTACCCGTTCTACATCCAAAAGGTCCCAATTCCCTTGCTCGAATTCGTGTATAAGAGCTCGTTTAAATGTTAAATCTATAAGAACTAATACAATTTAAGGCTGAGAAACATTACTCATTTTGGGAGCTATCACTCAGTTCGGTGGAGTTAAATTCTTTAAAAACCGCTTCTAAAGTTTGTGGGCCAAACACTAAGTTGGTTTAACTCAAGTTGGTCTGCCAAATGCTTCATATAAAAGTAAAATTTAAAAATCCAAATATATAAAATGGTTGTTTTCAATTATGAAACGAGTCTGAATGTTTAAAAATATAGCAAAATGTCATTGTGTGTCAGTGAGATATAGTAAACATTTTGCTATATTTGTAAACATTTCAAGTAGTTTTGGCGTTTAAATCAATTACCCTATATAAAACAAAAAACTAAATTGATATGGATAAAAGAGTTGCAGCCCCACCTTTTCTAATCATCACGTAGAACTTGGGAACTTAAAGGGTCAAAAGAGTCTCTCGGACAGTCTATGCAAATAAACTCCATAATTACTTTAAAATTTTTATGATTTATTATTATTATTAGTTGGTAATAGTGGGTGAGGAGAATTGAACCTCTAACCTCAAAGATGTACAATTTCATATGCTAGTTTATTTATGCTTATTTTAGCTTGTTAAAAAAACATTTTTATGTACTATCTAATCTATTTTTTAATTAGTTATAGGCAATCCACCTTTACTTGAACACATTTTTTCTTCGCATAAACATATAATAATACAAAACAATTGAATGATACAAGTATTGAATTATTTTTTGTACCAAAATAAAATACTATGTGCTTAAGAGCTTTGAATAAATGAGGCTCATACAAGTATCGGAAAAAACAAACAACTACAATTGATTATAATTCATTAATGATGTATGCTATTTTTTATTGTCAGTTTGCGCATATAGTTGAGTCTAATATGCTGTTGTGTATTGGATTTGGAGCAGACCATCTGACCGGTCCTTTGGGCATGCAAGTTAGGATGGATGAGACAGGGGTTGGTGCGCTTGCACCCATTCCACTAAGATCAACAGTGGTAAACTCGTTAGAGCTTGGAGGAAGAGAAATTGATGTAAACTCGTTAGAGCTTGGAGGAAGAGAAATTGATGTAAACTCGTTAGAGCTTGGAGGAAGGAAAATTGATGATTTAGGTACTTCAACAATAGATTCTTTAAACGTAGGAATTGTAGCTTCCAAAGTTGTTGGAGCATGTATTGAATCAAGAAAGGTTCTAGAAGTTGCCATGAGTGTGGATGGAGAAGACATGATAAGGAGGAAGAAGAATGTGAAGAAGAATGTATCATATTGAAAAGCCATTGAATAAAAATGAAAAATTGGAATGCAAAATAGATGCTTCAAGTTTTTGAGATTTTTGGTGTACAAGGGATATGTTATGGGGTTGGGGAAAGGATTTAAATAGGATAGTAGAGAGAGAGGATGGTATAAACATAGAAAATCCAACCATCATATTGGTGTTTTTGTTACCAAATTACCTTTTTTTCCTAAAGTTCTCAAAAACCTATCCTGTTAAAATACTCTGCCAATGATAAATTATCAACATTCCCCATAAAACGTTCATAATTTAGAAGATTTCCCTAATCATTCTTAAAAAGTTGTGTGGGTGAAATGAATGCACATCCATATGTTTCATTGAAAAAATTAAGGCCTCATTTGATAGCAATTTTATTTTTAGTTTTATGTTATTGAAATCTATTTTTTTCTGTCTCTATGATTCCATACTATAGTTTTCACATTTTTGGAACAAACACTTAAATTCGATTTCTCCTAACCGATACTAGGCACTGAGAGTTAGGATGAAATTCCATGTTCTATCAAATAGTCTTTGAATTTGAAATTTATATACTCTCCACCTCAATCGGATTAAAATGTTTTAATGGTTTGACCTAATGAATTCTCAACTTCAGCCTTATACTCGTTGAATTTTTCAAGTGCTTCAGAATTATGTTGCATTAGGTATAAGTGCCCACATCTGGAATAATCATCTATAAAAGAGATGAACTATTCAAACCCTCCTCTAGCTTTAACATTCACAAGACCATAAAGGTCTGAATGTATAAGTTCCAAGGGTTCTTTGGCTCTATGACCTTTTTCCAGTAAAAGATCTTTTAGTCATTTTGCCTTCAAGGCATGACTCACAAACTAGTAAATAGCTGGCTAGTTAACTTTGCCTTCTTCAGTCGAGCCTCCTTTAGCTGCCTCCCGACGTTCAATGCTAGCAAGGATGCCTCTGAAGACATCTTACGAATTTCCTCTTCTTGCCTCACTATCTTCAATCAACGCACTAGAAGTGTCATTGGCATTGTTGTTTAAAAATAAAATTAATTATTATTTGCTTGTTATCTGTGGTTGTGCTCTAAGATAGTATTAATGAATATGGATTTGCTCAAGCTTTTCCCAATACTAGTCCAAGTATAAACTAATATTGAAATTTCTTAGTGAGGACCAAGGTCGAACACGGGGATTTTGAAACTAAATAATTGATTAGACTGTAGATCTTGCGGACGTTAACAAATGATGTGAAGTTTTGGTGATAAACATAAAACAAAGTAAAATAACTTACAGTGTGCAACAATAGTCAAGGGAATCACTGATGATGATTATGCAACTACATAAGTATGATTCTAAATGGAGAAAAAGAGTTGGAGAAAACCCTTCATCAACCGGTTAAGTTCTGGTTTAGTTTCATAGATCATGCTCTTAAACCTAGATGGATTATACCTCTGGGCAGAAGAGTCACACAAGTCATATATCTATGATGCGTGCTTGTTTAATTCACTAGAACAAAAATGTGCTATAATGTCAGTAAAAATACTGACATTATAGGGGTACGGTGTCGGTCAGGCAACCGACATCGAAGAACGTGTTATTAAAGATGTTCAATATCGGTCGCCTTTAATATCGATTTTTGACCGACATTATTGATGTCTTTAATGTCAGTTTCTGACCGACATTATAGATGATCGACATTGAACACTAACACCCTCAATGCCGGTAGCCCGACCGACATTAAATGTATTTGCCCGTCATTAAATATTAATTTTCTGTGAAAGGCAATGTCCGTCATCATTGCTTTATTAGAAAATTAAAAAAAATTATTGGTTGCATACATGGATAACTAAGAAAATTAATATTTCTATGCATATGATATTTGTATATACCATAACTCAACTTTTAGCAAACACAACAATTAACTAATTCACTCCAACAAAAGTAATATGACTATCCGTCTCTCCACAAACTACATTCAATTTATAGAGATAAACAAAACTTTAAATACAAGACGAGTTATGATCTTTAATTATAAAACACAGAGCGTATGTAATAATAAGAAAGAGAGATTGCACCCTCCAAGCACCACAACACTCTTATGTATCTCCAAAGTCAAAGTCTTATCGGATGTTATCCTCAACTCCTTGAAATCTACAAACAAAAAGAGAAGAGTATTAAAACTAAGAACTTTAAATATATGAATCAAGTTTCACAAAGATATGTTAGATTGAGCATCCAATAGGAAAAAATGCAAAAAATAAAAAAAACACATAATGAAATAAATTCTATACCCTAAAAGCATAGACTAATGTATATGTTCCATACCTTGTGATGTAAAATCATAAAGAAAAAACAACTCATTGACTTCAGTGTTTGGTCCCTCCCATAATTACCCAAAATCCACATGTTTCCTTGCATCTTGTATGTGGAAGCTGATATGAATTATAATAGAAAACCTCAACAATCAGTAAGAGAATCGTGGTCATTACGAAACTCAACAAAACTCCTATTGAATCCAAAACGCCCGAATAATCAATCTGCAGCCTATGTATAATGGAAAGTATATGGCTCAAGTTAAGCATTTAGTACTCTAAAAATAAATTTTATTAGCACTCCCACAAGTATAAGTTGTAGTCACCTCATTAGCTACGTTTTACAAGCAAATCAATAACAACTCGAGGTCAACTATCAACATCTCAATCAAGAATTAAACTAAACTTGATCACAACTAAGTAGGCTATAATTCTATTACAAAGTATCAAGCATTTCTATCCAATATAGAAATTTCATACAAATTTCAAGCATTTCTATCCAATATGGATAAGCCAGTCAATACCAATTTCATGCAAAGAAAGGCAGATCAATCATCCCACTTATTAAATCAAACCAAAATTCATACAAATTTCAAGCATTTCTATCCAATATAGCAGTTAATTGCTCAAATTTACCTAAAAACAACACCAAATTAAGCACTAATAATTAATCAAACGTCAATTAAGAATGTTACCATTAATATCCTCAAAAATGGCTGCCTTAGTATTTTATTAAGCAAGCTTGAAATTAGAGCAAATAAACACCACCATCTCATTCAAATCGTTAACAAGTTTCCTATAAGAAAACAAACATATCAAAAGCAAAGTCAATATAACTTTAGTTTTAACTCTTCTAATACATCAATCAATAAAGAAAATTAATATTATAAAACATATAAAGAATGCTAGTTGTAACAAAGCACCTGCAATTACCATTCAAGAAAGCACATTATCAGTCAGAACTTTGCATACTTCTCTAGAAGTACCGAAACACACTCAAGTCACAAAATTTTACCAAATGCGAACAAAGAATCCAGCCAATTGGTTAAAAAGATTCGTCATTAAAATGATTAAATTCATAGCAAATGTAAAAGTTGCAACGTTTAATTATTGGGAAAAAAAAAAAGAAGAAGAATCACCTCTTAGATTTGTGAGGTATGCAGCTACTTCTATTGCTATTCTCTACCTTATTGATCATTCAAAGGAATTTATGTTCAATGGATTGAAAAAGAGAAGAATCAAGCTGCAGGACCTGGAACTTAAAAGGAGTGTTAAAGTAATTTTCAGAGATCAACTACAAAAATAGTTCTAAACGTTAGGAACTATGAAGTCATTTCAACTAATTTCAAGGGCACAATATCAATCTTAATAGAACATGTCAATTAATTTCTGATATTGAAAACTTAGCTAAATTAGTAGTTAGATTCAAACATGAAACATAAGAGACAATAATACATGTTAATGAACAGAATAGAATTTGTGGTAAGAAAGCCTAGCATAACATAACATAATAGAATTTGATGATTCAAATTTGATGATTTTCTTGAACAGAGATTGGAAGATGGAGATGTTACCTGTTACACCAGAAACCAACTGAGTGGCGCAAATCTCATACAAAGGGCAATGCCTTCATTAAATCATTTTTTTTCCTATATTGTTTTCTTCGAGCTTGCGTCCTCCGATACATTCTCGTCGTTGGAATAAGATGAATACGAAGACAAAGACAAATCATCAACTCTCTTGTGCTTGCGCCTCTTTGGAAGTTTGCAATCGGCGTTTTCGACTTTGGATGGTTCTCCTTGGCGCTTTTCCGAAGGAGATGGAGTGAATTGGTTGTTCTTTATCTACTTTGGCTGAGAATCGTCGAACGAGTCTAAGGCTTATTGGACGATTGACGTGAATGGTAGTTTCTTGAGCCCTCTATAGTCTCTGTAAGTGGATTGGAGATGGTCCACAATGGCTTCGACGATAAAAAAAACTTTGGCCCTAACAATGTAATCCGGTTACGAAGAACACTCCGATTAACAATGGCGGGCGACCTGGATCTGAGGGAAGAAGAAGAAGAGAGGGGGGTGGGTCATGCGGCGTGTAGTAAAGGGGAAGGGAGAGTAGGGTTTTTTTTCTTTTTCTTTTATTAAAAAAAATAATTGATTTCTGTTTTTTTTTAGTAATTGATAATTTGGGAAGGAGGGAAACAAAATTTAAGAGGGAAATGAAAATGGGGGAAGGCGGGAAACAAAAAATGAAAATTAAAAAATTGTGTAGATTCAAAAGAGAGGGTCACCTACACTATCGGTTTTAAACCGACATTGTAGGCTTACCTATAATGTCGGTTTTAAACCGACATTAAAGATCCAGGGTTTTTTTTTTTTTAAGAAATCGACATTATACATTCGTTTTTAGTTTTTCCAACCGACATCAAATCCCAGATTTCTTGTAGTGATTAAGCCTAAAATGAATCCTATTTCTAGGGTCGATTCTTAGTTACAAAGATGAGATCTCGAGTTGCTTGCTCTCTCGAGTAGCTAACTGTTTCTACTTAATTCGGGTTGTCACTTTGATTTAGGCAATGATGAGTAAAATGCATCAATGTAAATGATCTAGACACTAAACAAGAACTCTTAAGGTTGATGAATGTTACTCTCCAACCCTCAAGGAGATTTAGCTACTCATAACTGTGTGTAAAGTAATCTCAAAGATGAAAGGTAAGAGATGAATAACAATGAAGGAAATAAACATATATTAAACGAATGAAACTTTTTTTTCTTGTTCTTTCACAGTACAAATAACTAAACAAACTCAAAGATTCAGAAATAGATGATGAAGATATAAAGAGATGAAGCTATAGACGGTAGTGTCCTGCTCGCCGATAGTGATGATGTTTTTCCGAAATTGCTCGCACTGGGAGAGGAGTTGATGAAGGCCCAATCTCTTTCGAGGTTCAGGTTCAGCAGATCTCCAATGGAGAATGAAGATGAATCTCGACTATCACCGAGAGAGGGAAGAGGAAGAGCGGCGGCGCGATTCCTAGACGTATTGTGCTCTACTAACCCTAATCCATATTTTCTAAAATTTTCTCTCTGTCTCTTCTTTAATTTAGGGTGGCTTTTATAGCCCAGCGTTGTACTCTTCATTCTGACGCAGGGGGCCCACGCGCATTCGACATCGTCCTTTCTGACCATGTAGCCTGTCTCTGTCTAACGACTCAAGGTATTGAAAATTCTCTGTCGCCAGCTGTCACGATCATGCTCCCTGAAGTTGTAGATTTTCTCTTTAATGGCCATGCGTTTGATGTATGCGTTTCCGTTTGACTCGCATGGTTGAAACGTTGATTACCTACAACATAAGGCGTTCAAAGGCATTAAACTTCAAAATAATCTCTATTTAGCCTCTTTACACAGTTGCGACTGTGAATGGGTTGGCTAATCCGCAATGTCCGATGGCGTGGCATGCTGAGGAAGGAAGCAAATTAAGGTAGGGGCAAAACGCAAAAGGATTTCTTTTAAGGGACAATTGCAAAAATGTCAAATTGATTTGTTAAAATTGGACCTATATACAATGTTTTATGATTTTGCAAAAAAGTCAAAATCTTTAAGCCCAGCCCAATTGAAATGCCCGGATGACCAAAATGCCCTTCAGAGTTAAAAATGTGTGATTGTATCTGATTGCCCACTAATTACTATCTGATTGCTATCTGATTGCCAATTATACCAATTTCTATTTGATTGTTGTCTGATTATTGTTTGATTGTTATTAATTGTTAATGATACTTATTGTTGTTTGATTGTTATTTGATATTGATTGTAATATGATTATCAATGATATCATTGTTATCTAATTGTTCTCTAATTACTCTATGATATTGATTGTCAATGATGTCGATTCTTATTTGATTGTTATCTGATTATTATCTGATACTAATTGTCAATGATACCGACTGTTGTCTGGTTGTTGTTTGAACAATATCTAAAATGGCTTGTCAATAGTACTGATTTTTATCTGATTACTATCTAATTATGATTGTCAATGATATGTAATTGCTATCTGATTTTCATTTGATATTGATTGTTATATGATTGTTGTCTGATTACTGATATACTAATTGTCAATGATTACCTTATTGTTGTCAACAATAAATTGCTAAAATAAGGCACTATATATTTTACTTATATAAAAACAAAAGATTAACAAATATATCTTTGATGTTCATAATATGATTATTCAAATAGATATAAATTATTTACATGTTTTTCTATTATGACCAACACGCTTACAACGGCTACAATTCGCGTGCTTTGCCAATTCACCAATTGAAGGAATCTTTTGCTTTTTAGGTCTTCTTGCTTGACGAGGGTTGTTCACCTCTAAAATACAAGTAGTAAAAAATCAAACATCAATCACATGACAATTAAATATAAATAACAAAGTACTTAATATCTAATGAAAATATATGAGAATCAGATAGCAGCGAGATATCAATCACGTGACAATCAAATAGAAATCACAAAGTACTTAATATCTATGAAAATCACATGGTAATCAATGACAATCAGATATCAATCAATTAACAATCACATGTTAATCAAATAGAAATCACAAAGTACTTAATATCTAATGAAGATTACATGACAATCAGATATCAATGATATGACAATCAAATAGATATCAGATATCAATTATATAGCCATATTTGATTCTCTATGCTTAAACAATTCACCCGCACTTCTAATTTCAATTTAATTTTCACATCTTGTATAACATATCTAACTACCATTTTGCAAGCTACAATAAATTTTTGTGAGTTATCCTTAATGATCAATGGTCTTAAGCTTGACACCATAACCTGGTGAATGATATTAATTGCTAACCATCCTCTCAAAAGAATGTTCAAGTAAAATATTGGGGGAAGAAAAATACAAGAAGAAGAATGTAAATGGAAAGAAACCCATTTATACAGCATGCCATACATTCTTATATATGGGAACCCAAATGAGTCCTTTTTACATTAGACCTAACAATTCTAACTCTCCAAAGTACTAACAATAACACATGAATTTCCCCCTTACCCATGTTGCAACTCCACTCCTTTAAATTCCTCAATATACATAGCCTCAAATAAAAAGTCTATAAAATCAAACTACAATAAACATATAATAATGAAAGAACACAAATTATCTCGAATACAAACCAGCAATCTACACCCAATTTATCGCAAATTGACAAATTTTCAATCAATACACATTATTATACACAAATAATTAACATCCCCATTCCGAAAACCGTTAATTCATTCCTAAAAAAACTCTAGTAATGGAAAAAATCGGAGAAGATCTTGATGAAATCGAAACCAATAAAATTGTGAGCACAATCGTAAATGAGAGAAGGTGAGGATGAAATTCAAGCAAAAAATCGAATACAAACCGTGGCTTCAAAAAAAGAAATCCTCAAGGAAGGAGATTTTGAAACCGTGTGTTCAACTAATGAAATCAAAACAAGATTTCAAAAAAAAAAATATGCGCAATCGTGTGCATCAAAAGAAATTCTGTATTTCAAATCTTGGAGAAATCGTGAATATTGGAGAAGATCAAAGAATCTTGGGTTGTTACAGAAACATGGAGAATATTCAGGAAGAAAACATGAAGGAGAATATCAAATTTACTAATTTTCTATTTCTTAAGAGATGGGGGTAGTTTTGGAATATTATTTTCACATAAAAAAAATCAAATAATGTGATTTTTTTAACCATCTATATTATTTTTAATATATTTTGCCATATTTGTAATATTTTAAAAGTTGATGACATGGATGCTGATGTGAATTCAACCATCGAACTATTGCATGTACCAGAGGGAGCAATTACAAGAAGCAAGGCAAAGAAAATTCAAGAGACATCCTGTAACGACCCGACTTTCTAAAAGTCGTTACTTCATGCATGCATACATCTCAAAACGACACTTTTCGTATATTTGACTAAAATCAACAAAATTTATCAAATAATAAATTTGTTAAATTTAAGTAGTTAAAAATCTTGTATCGGGGTACCCCTAGAAGTTATGAAAACAAAACTGTAAATTTTGCATAAAACATCTAATGAAGCAAAACCAATATTCTGAATTTAAACATTAAGATTGGGATTTAAAACCATGAAAACATAAAAACATGAGCGGAAGCATTTGAATGGTCCCAACGGCACGGTCAGGGATTCTTCCTGTCATTCGCCTGTCTGTCCTTGCCTTTACCTGAAAGTTGTAACATAAGAAAGAGTGAGTATAAAAATACTCAGTAAGTGACTTCATTATCAGGATCGTATGCATTATGATACTGTTCTTGGTGAACATCTAAGTAGATAACCTGCCCGCCCAGTCACTCATGTCTAGTGGCCTGAAGGCGCATCGTGAAAATCACGAAAGTGAACCTGATGGTCCACGGTATGGTAACATGGAGGTGAACCCGTCAGTTCACACATGTCTAGTGGCCTGATGGCGTACCGTCAAAACATGGAAGTGAACCTAATGGTACACGACGTCGTAACATGGAGGTGAACCCATCGGTTCACACATGTCTAGTGGCCTGATGGTGCACCGTCACATATAGAAGTGAATCTGTTGATTCACGGTAACGTAACATGAGGCGTGACGGGAAGGTAAATCACCACTATCTGTCTAACATGTAATGCATACATACATACATACATGTGTGTATATATATATATACCTAACAACAGAGTCTCACACCAACAAATCATAAACTCATAAAACAACATAATAAGTGTGCATGCTCAAATTCCATGGATCATACAAATCACCCAAATTTCACTGATAACTTGGTAACATGAACTGGGGCGCCCGGCACAAATGCAAGTTGATAACAACGTCACTTACCTCAAAATCTAGCCCAATGCAGTCAGCAATTAAACCACGTAGATTCCTTGAGCTCAAACTTTTTTCTCAAAAACCCAAACCTAACACAAGATCGACGGTAGAGAATTAACCCAATTTTTCAGCAGTAAATCAAATAACCCAATGGAGACCAAAATCCAGAACTCACCTAGTTTACAGGTTCTGTTCAGCCATGATTACGGACAAACCAAAGCTCCAAATAACGATCCAACAGTTCGGAATAACACCCTATGTGTTTCAAATGGGCGAACAAAATTTCACTAGGATATGCGGTTGAAACTCCGGCAAATGACAATTTTTCGAGAGCTGTCGTTGAACAACTGAACTGCACTGCCTCTTTCTCCTTCTCCGTTTTTTCGGTGTAATTTTCTCCCTGTCTACCTTATTAGTCACTTAATAATATATACATACAATCCAAAACCCTAATTCTTTAATAAATTAGGGTTACATATATATATTTTAAATGTCTTTTCCCTCCACCAATTCAACTAAAGAAATTAAATGTCCCAAATTAAAATTCAATTTTCACCGATTGAATTTAAATCCAAATCTTTTATCCCATTTAATTTAAATTGAATTATCTTTCCAAAATAATTCAATTAAGCCTTAAAAAATTCAAAATAACACTCAAATAACCTAAGATAATTAAATTAAAATTACCTAAAATTTTGCGTTGTCACACATTCACACTACATCTTCAAAAGTTAACAAATTCACGAGAAGCGACAAATAATTTTGAAACCAAATTTATATACAATGTTAGTTCAATGAGTCAAGAATAGAATGACATGAAGATGGCACCGGAAAAGTCTTATAGTTTGGAAGATGACACGGTGGACAAAAAAAGTGTGTAGATTTTGTGAAGTAAATGTTGTCAAATGTGCACTGCTTGAGAAAACGTGATGTCAAACCTTGTCAAATGTGCACCTCAATTTTTCCGCCTTCTAGAGGAGATATTTAAGAGAATTTGGAGACTTTCTATCTTTTTAGTTTTGCATTTTGACTTATTAAATAGTATGCAATTAAGTTTTAAGTTCCTAGGTAAAAATTTCTACAATTTGCATTTAATGGTATTTGAATTACTTTTGGGTTCTTGATCATATCCACGACCATTTGGCCTTTAAAATGGCTTGTAATACTCTCCAAAACTCAGATTATTGATATTAAAAAGCTGGTGCTTATTCAACTCCTTTGGTGTTGCCTTTTCTTTCAAATCTTGCTTTAGGTTTGATGTTTAAATCAATTCATTGGATTAGTCTTGATCAAAGCTAATTCTGGAGTGAGTTGTCTTAGGATCTAAGAGTGACCATGATAGATTCTAAGTTTGATCTAAGTTACCTTTCATTGTGAGTGTTTGCAAGGATCCTAGAAGGACCTCTAGCTTTGCATCCAACAAACATCGCGGACGCTTATCATTTGGCATCAGAGCATTTGGTCATCGTTCTTGGCTGACCCTTGAGGTGAAATATCTTAATCTCATTGAATTTGTTTTCATTTCAATTTTTTTTTCTCCAAAGCATTTGCTTGCATCTTGTAATACAAGACATACTACAACTTGTCTTGAAATTTTCTTCAAGTTTTCTCTTGGATCATAAAAAAAAAAAAAAAAAACAAAGAAACAAAAAAAACAAAAAAAAATCCAGCAAAAAAAAAATAGTAGAAAAAAAAGTGTTCAAAAGATCCAAGGCACATGAAAAGTTTCTTGTCAGTACATTTACTTTGTTAAAATTTTCAAATTGTTGATCCTAAGTTCGAGTTTTTCTAGTCTTAGTTTGTGAGAGTTGATTTTATTTGAATTGGTTTTCATCAAAACTTTTAGTTATATTGCACCAAAATTTAAGCCAACCTTTACATCTTTGACCTAGTACCAAAAGTCTACCCTTGAGTGATAAACACGAGTGTCCTTGAGTGAAATTGGTGAGAAGTGTGAAGAGGTCCTTTTTATTACTAACTTGAAAATCTCACAGGGTGAAGGAGTACCACAAATACAAGATCCTAATATGGCTATTCTTCAAGTCATTCAAGGCATGATGGAAATGATGATAGAAGATATACAAAAAAGGAGGGCACAACAACAAAGAAAAGAACGAGCATTGCAAGAAGATGAAGGAATTGTGGAACAAGAAAGACAAGTTGGAGGAAGAAGAAATATGAGAGGAAGAGGAAGAAATGATTTTATGCAAGCTGGAAGAGGAGAGAGAATTCAAGAAGATAGAGACAATGGAGTTAGCTAAAAATTCCACCATTTAGTGGAACGGCAAATCCAGAGGCATATTTGAAATGGGAAAGGAAGATAGAACATGTGTTTGATTGCAACACATTTAGTGAAAATAAGAAGATGAGACTTGTCATTGCCAAATTCACCAACCATGCTAGAAATTGGTATCAACATCTCAAATTCGAGAGAAGAAGGAAAGAAGAAGATTCAATAGAAACTTGGGAAGAGCTTAAAGAAGCCATGAGAAAGAGGTATGTTCCAGAACATTATGAAAGAGATTTAAAAACTAAATTGCAAGCTTTGAGGCAGGGAACAAAAAGTGTGGCTGAATATTATCAAAAAATGGAGAATTTGATGGAAAGAGCAAAAATCTGAGAAGATGAGGAAGACACCATGTCTAGATTCCTTGGAGGCTTGAATCGAGAAATTGCTCATCCGGTTGATAGAAATCCACAACTTTACTTGGAAGATATGCATCATTATGCAATCAAAATTGAAGATCAATTGAGAGAAGAAAAGGAGAATTCCAAGAGGTACACTTCTAAAGCTAATACCTTTCCAAATTCTAATGTTTGGAACAAGGATGGTTTTGTGAATAGGAATGAGGCAAAAGGAAAGTTTGTGACTGGCAAAAGAGTAGAGGCCGAGAGCTCCAATGCTAAAAAGAATGAAGCTTCAAAGGAGGTAAGAGAGAAATCTAGTTCTATTCAATGTTGAAAGTGCAAAGGGTTTGGACACATGAGCAAGGATTGTGTCAATAAAAAAGTTATAGTAATAAGAAATGGAATACTCGATTTGGAATATGAATGTGATGAACAAGATGCCCAACTTGAGGAAGAATCTGACGCGCATGATGATGAGTACATTGAACAAGGTAACTCCATATCCTTAGTTGCAAGAAGAGTACTTAATGTCCAAATAAAGGAAGAAAAATTTGAGGATCAAAGGGAGAACTTGTTTCACACAAGATACTTGATTGAAGGAACTCCATGTAGTTTGGTGATTGATAGTGGAAGTTGCACTAATGTGGTAAGTAGTTTTCTTGTAAAAAGACTTCAACTTACTACCCGTCAACATCCAAAACCATACAAACTTCAATGGTTGACAAACAAAGGAGAATTGAAGGTAAACTCCCAAGCTCTTATCTCATTTACTTTGGGAAGATATAAAGATGAAGTTCTTTGTGATGTAGTACCAATGCATGCGGTTGATATGTTTTTGGGTCGTCCTTGGCAATATGATAGAGAGGTGACATATGATGGATTGTTAAACAAGTACATGTTTACTTTGAATGGGAAGAAATTTACTTTGCTTCCATTATCTCCATATGAAGTACAATGTGATCAATTAAAATTAGAAAAGAAAAGAAAAGAAAAGAATTTGAAGATCAAGAGAGGAGAGAAGAAAGTAAGTTGAAAGAAAGAGAGAAGAGTGAAAAAAAAAAAAAGAGAAAAGTGAGGGGCAAAAGGTGAGTGAAAATCAAATGAGAAAAAAGAGTGATTTTGAGAAAAAAAAAGGAAGAATGTGAGTTTGGTTATAAGAAAGGGGGAAGTGAGAAATGTGTTTTCAATTGAAGCACCGAACTTTGTCCTTATGTGCAAAGGAATGTGTTTAGTGACTAAACCTCGTTCTAATGATTCTTTGCCTAGTGCTTTTAAATCTCTTTTGCAGGAATTTAATGATATGTTTCTTCATGAAGATGCATCGACGGGTCTACCATCTTTAAGAGGGATTGAGCACCAAATTGGCTTCATACTGGGGCAACTCTTCCAAATATGGTTGCCTATAGGACCAATCCAACTGAGACCAAGGAGATTCAAAGGCAAGTGGAAGAACTCATGGATAAAGGTTATGTTCGAGAAAGCATGAGTCCCTGTTCGGTTGCGGTGATTTTGGTACCCAAGAAAGATGGCACATGGAGGATGCGTGTTGATTGTTGAGCCATCAACAAAATAACGGTAAAGTATCGACATCCTATTCCTAGATTGGATGACATGTTAGATGAATTGCATGGTGCAAATTTGTTTTCTAAAATTGATCTTAAAAGTGGTTATCATCAAATTCGAATGCATGTGGGAGATGAGTGGAAAACGACTTTCAAAATAAAATTTGGTCTTTATGAGTGGCTTGTTATGCCATTTGGTCTTACTAATGCACCAAGTAGTTTTATGAGGCTAATGAATCATGTTTTGAGAGAATACATTGGAAAATTTGTTGTTGTATACTTTGATGATATTCTTGTTTACTTAAAATGTTTGGATGATCATATTTTGCATGTCAAGACAATTTTTCTTAAACTTGGAGAAGAAAAGCTTTATGCTAACTTCAAAAAGTGTAGTTTTTGTCTAGACCAAGTCAATTTCTTAGGATTCATTGTTGGAAGGGATGGGGTGAAAGTTGATGAAGAAAAGGTCAAGGCTATTCGAGAGTGGCCAACACCCACCAATGCAACCGAGGTGAGATCTTTTCATGATTTGGCTAGTTTTTATAGGAGGTTTATTAAGGATTTTAGTAGCATAGTCTCACCATTGAATGAACTTGTTAAAAAGAATGTGAAATTTGAATGGAAAGAAAAGCAAGAAAATGCATTCAATGAATTAAAAGATAAATTGACTAATGCACCTTGTCTTGCTTTACCTAACTTTGACAAATCTTTTGAGATTGAATGTGATGCAATTGAGATAGGAATTGGAGTTGTTTTGATGCAAGAAAAGAGACCAATCATGTTCTTTAGTGAGAAGCTTAATGGAGCACAACTTAGTTACCCAACACATGACAAGGAATTACATGCACTTGTAAGGGCTTTGCAAGTTTGGCAACATTACTTGTGCCAAAACAGTTTGTTATCCAGACGGATCATGAAAGCTTGGAGCATCTCAAAAGCCAAACCAAGCTGAACAAGAGGCATGCTAAATGGGTAGAGTTTATTGAGACATTTCCATATGTCATTCATTACAAGAAAGGTAAGGACAATGTGGTGGCTGATGCGTTGTCAAGAAGGTATGCATTGTTTTCTTCCCTTAGTGCAAAAATTCTTGGTTTTAAACACATGATTGATTTGGATAAAGTTGAGAAATCTGAATTTTATGATGTTTATATGCATTGTTTAGAAGGAAAAAATATGCATGATTATCTTGTGTTTGATGAGATGCTCTTTAGAAAGGGTAAGCTTTGTATTCCTAAGTGTTCCGTTCGAGAGTTACTTGTGAAGGAGGCTCATGGGGGAGGATTGATGGGGCATTTTAGGGAATTTAAAACATATAGCATGTTGTCTGAACATTTTTATTGGTTGAAAATGAGAAACGATGTGAATAAAGTGTGTAGACAATGTTTCAAATGTAAGGAGGCTAAGTCTAAGACACCTTTGAATGTTTCTAGTGAACCTTAGGTGACATTAGCATGGATTTTGTTCTAGTATTACCAAAGACTAGAAGACATCATGATAGCATTTTTGTGGTAGTTGATAGGTTTAGTAAGATGACACATTTCATTCCATGTAACAAAACGGACGATGCTACTAACATAGCGAATTTATTCTTTTGGAAAGTGGTTAGATTGCATGGCATTCCTAGAACCATTGTTAGTGATAGAGATGCTAAATTTTTAAGTCATTTTTGGAAAGTGTTGTGGGATAAATTGGAAACTAAGCTTTTGTTTTCAACAAATTGTCACCTACAAACTGATGGACAAACTGAGGTGGTTAATAGAACATTGGGGGCTATGCTTAGGTCACTAATTTCTAAAAATCTCAAGTCTTGGGAGGATACTCTACCTTTTGTACAGTTTGCTTACAATAGAGCAATACATAGCACTACTCACTGTTCACCTTTTGAGGTTGTGTATGGCTTTAATCCATTAACTGCTTTAGATTTATCCCCTTTGCCACCTAATATGTTTACTAGTGATGCAGCTGTTTCAAGGGCAGAATACATAAAAACTTTTCATAAGGAAATCAAAGAAAAGATTGAAAAGAAGAATCAAAAGCTTGTCAAAAGTAAGAACCAAGGGAGAAAGAAATTGATTTTTAAACCAGGTCATTGGGTTTGGGCTCATCTACGGAAAGATAGGTTTCCCGACCATAGGAAGTCCAAACTTCAACCAATAGGAGATGGTCCATTTCAAGTGATAGAGAGGATCAACGACAATGCCTACAAACTTGATCTTCGAGGTGAGTATAATGTAAGTTCTACATTTAATGTGGCTGATTTGACTCCTTTTGATGTAGGGAATGAAGACCTTGATTTGATGACAAATCCTTTTAAACAAAGGGGGGATGATGTGAATTCAACCATTGAACCATTGCATGTACCAGAGGGAGCAATTACAAGAAGCAAGGCAAAGAAGATTCAAGAGGTATTCACACTACATCTTCAAAAGCTAGCAAATTCACGAGAAGCGACAAATAATTTTGAACCCAAATTAATATACAATGTTAGTTCAATGAGTCAAGAAGAGAATGACATGAAGATGGCACGGGAAAAGTCTTATAGTTTGGAAGATGACACGGTGGACAAAAAAAGTGTGCAGATTTTGTGAAGTAAATGCTGTCAAATGTGCACTGCTTGGGAAAACGTGATGTCAAATCTTTTCAAACGTGCACCTCAACTTTTTCGCCTTCTAGAGGAGATATTTAAGAGAATTTGGAGACTTTCTATCTTTTTAGTTTTGCATTTTGACTTATTAAATAGTATGCAATTAAGTTTTAAGTTCCTAGGTAGAAATTTCTATAATTTGCATTTAATGGTGTTTGAATGACTTTTGGGTTCTTGGTCATATCCACGACCATTTGACCTTTTAAATGGCTTGTAATACTTTTAAAAACTCAGATTATTGATATTCAAAAGCTTGTGCTTATTCAACTTTTTTGGTGTTGTCTTTTCTTTCAAATCTTGCTTTAGGTTTGATGTTTAAATCATTTCATTGGATTAGTCTTGATCAAGCTAATTCTGGAGTGAGTTGTCTTAGGATCTAAGAGTGACCATCATAGATTCTAAGTTTGATCTAAGTTACCTTTCTTTGTGAGTGTTTGCAAGGATCCTAGAAGGACCACTAGCTTTGCATCCAACAAACATCGCGGGCGCTTATCAGCTAATATATATTTATAATTTGATACCCAATGCAATTCCCCTTCTTTTAACTTTTAACTTTTAATTTTGTATATTAATAATAATATATTTTAAGATATTTTATAATATTCATATATAATTTTTCTAGTATATAATATATGAAATAAAAAAAAGATATAACAGTAACATTCAATCGATAGAGGTCCGTGTCAGTTCATACGTCGGTCAAAAGTGGTCGGTTTTTAACTTTATTTTGACAAAACTGACCCGAACCACTTTTTTTTTTTAAAAAAAAATGGCCTTCAGCTTTTGGTTCAGACGGTTTCGATCCTTGGACTCGATTTTTCAACCATGTCGCTCACCCCTACTTTTGTGAGTCATGAAAGGAGAAAGAAGGGGGTTAATAAAGAGGAAAAAGGGTTGTTCACAACTTGGATTTACTAACAACTCAAATTAACACAGGCACGACAACAAAGGAGCAGAGGCAAGACATAAGAGGCACAAAAGAGGCGCGACAAGTGGTCAACTGATGTGACCAGACAAAATGCTCGCAGGTTAAACCTTCGAGTTATTTCATTTTTATTTTTTTTAATTTTTTGTTTGAATGTGCTATCTATTTCATTTTACAAATATGGAAAACTTTTACTATTTATTAACGATAGATTGCTGTAGAATTCTATTGCGGTTTATCGCTAATAGACAGTGAAATTTTTCTATATTTGTAAACAGTTTTATATTTTTTTTGAGTTTGTAGTAATTTCCCTCTAAATATTTTGTAAAGATCAACTAGATTCTTCTAAATATTTTTTTAAAGTACAATATTTTTAAAAAAGGTCGTGGGAGACTGGGACTCATTTTACATTGAACGAGGAAGTAAGTTGAAGCAATTAACTAAGAGAAATATTAGACTTGTTAATTTATTTGTTTGTTAAAATATCAATAAATTATTATTTTCCAAACAAAATGTAATTATCAACATTTAAATCATAAGTATAGGAAATCTTTTGTGAACCTCTAGCCAAATGGGCAATTTTAGTCTAGCAGTATGATATTGTCCATGTATGAGAAAATGTAACGGCGTCATGATGCTGTTTTGTGATCATGCCAGGGGTTAGAGTGCCTCGCCTAGGCTTCAGGGGAAGTTTGGTAATTTTTCACCTTTTTTCGCTCTAATGCTCCATTGGACCCTTATATTTACTATTTTTACCCGTTCTACATCCAAAAGGCCGAGAAACATAACTCATTTTGAGAGCCATCACTCAGTTTGGTGGAGTTGAATTCTTTAAAAATTGTTTCTAAAGTTTGTGGGCCAAACACTAAGTTGGTTTAACTCAAGTTGGTCTACCAAATCCTTCATATAAAAGTAAAATTTAAAAATCCAAATATATAAAATGGTTGTTTTCAATTATAAAATGAGTCTGAATGTTTAAAAATATAGCAAAATGTCATTGTCTGTCAGTGAGATATAGTAAACATTTTGCTATATTTGTAAATATTTCAAGTAGTTTTGGCATTTAAATCAATTACCCTATATAAAACAAAAAAACTAAATTGATATGGATAAAAGAGTTGCAACCCCACCTTTTCTAATCATCATGTAGAACTTTGGAGCTTAAAGGGTCAAAAGAGTCTCTCAGAGAGTCTATGCAAATAAACTCTATAATTACTTTAAATTTTAGAATTGAACCTCTAACCTCAAAGATGTACAATTTTATATGCTAGTTTATTTATGCTCATTTTAGCTTGTTAAAAAAAAAGTGTTATGTACTATCTAATCTATTTTTTAATTAGTTATAGGCAATCCACCTTTACTTGAACACATTTTTTCTTCGCATAAACATATAATAATACAAAACAATTGAATGATACAAGTACTGAATTACTTTTTGTACCAAAATAAACTGCTATGTGCTTAAGAGCTTTGAATAAATGAGGCTCGTAACAAGGTAGCCGTACTGGAAGGTGCGGCTGGATCACCTCCTTTTCAGGGAGAGCTAATGCTTGTTGGGTATTTTGGTTTGACACTGCTTCACACCCAAAAAGAAGCGAGCTACGTCTGAGTTAAACTTGGAGATGGAAGTCTTCTTTCGTTTCTCGACGGTGAAGTAAGACTAAGCTCATGAGCTTATTATCCTAGGTCGGAACAAGTTGATAGGATCCCCTTTTTTACGTCCCCGTGTCCCTCCCGTGTGGCGACATGGGGGCGAAAAAAGGAAAGAGAGGGATGGGGTTTCTAAGTAACTCAGCGAGTGCTTTCTAAGAAGGGCTTGACTTGGAAGAAGAAAATGAAATACGAACAACCGCGCTGGTCGTAATAGATCGACTTTCATGCTAGTTCTTGCTCCAGCATGAAAGTTCCATTTCAGGGAAGGACGACGTACCATGATACTTCCCTTAGACCTCCGACCAATGAGGTGATGACACATGCATGCGTGCACATGAACTTATAAAAAGTGGGTTCCAAACCTGGGTTGTCTGCTTCAACTTCACCCGTCACTCGTGTCGTGTAGTGTAGCAAGACTAACAAGTGGTCAACTGAATTTATGAACGAGCAACTATTTAGTATTGGAAAAAACAAACAACTACAATTGATTATAATTCATTAATGATGTCTGCTATTTTTTATTGTCAGTTTGCGCATATAGTTGAGTCTAATATGCTGTTGTGTATTGGATTCGGAGCAGACCATCTGACCGGTCCTTTGGGCATGCAAGTTAGGATGGATGAGATAGGGGTTGGTGCGCTTGCACCCACTCCACTAAGATCAACACTGGTAAACTCGTTAGAGCTTGGAGGAAGAGAAATTGATGTAAACTCGTTAGAGCTTGGAGGAAGGGAAATTGATGATTTAGGTACTTCAACAATAGATTCTTTAGAAGTAGGACTTGTAGCTTCAAAAGTTGTTGGAGCATGTATTGAATCAAGAAAGGTTCTAGAAGTTGCCATGAGTGTGGATGGAGAAGACATGATAAGGACAAAGAAGAATGTGAAGAAGAATGTATCATATTGAAAAGCCATTGAATAAAAATGAAAAATTGGAATGCAAAATAGATGCTTCAAATTTTTGAGATTTTTGGTGTACAAGGGATATGTTATGGGGTTGTGGGAACGGATTTAAATAGGATAGTAGAGAGAGAGAGGATGGTATAAACATAGAAAATCCAACTATCATATTGGTGTTTTTGTTACCAAATTATCTTTTTGTCTTAAATTTCTGAAAAACCCAACCTGTTAAAATACTCTGCCAATGATAAATTATCAACATTCCCCATAAAACGTTGATAATTTAGAAAATTTTCGTAATCATTCTTAAAAAGTTGTGTAGGTGAAATGAATGCACATCCATATGTTTCATTGAAAACATTAGATAGCAACTTTATTTTTAGTTTTATGTTATTGAAATCTATTTTTGTTGCCTCTGTGATTCCATACTATAGTTTTCACATTTTTGGAACAAACATTTAAATTCGATTTCTCGTAACTGATACACCATTTTGCTAGGGTGTACCAGCACTGAGAGTTAGGATGCAATTCCATGTTCTATCAAATAGTCTTGGAATTTGAAATCCATATACTCTCCACCTCAATCGGATTAAAATGTTTTAATGGTTTGACTTAATGAATTCTCAACTTCAGCCTTATACTCGTTGAATTTTTTAAGTGGTTCAGAATTATGTTGCATTAGGTATAAGTGCCCACATCTGGAATAATCATCTATAAAAGAGATGAAATATTCAAATGTAATGGTAACGACGTCATGATGCTGTTTTGTGATCATGCCAGGGGTTAGAGTGCCTCGCCTAGGCTTCAGGGGAAGTTTGGTAATTTTTCACCTTTTTTCGCTCTAATGCTCCATTGGACCCTTATATTTACTATTTTTACCCGTTCTATATCCCAAAGGTCCCAATTCCCTTGCTCGAATTTCTGTATAAGAGCTCGTTTAAATATTAAATATATAAGAACTAATACAATTTAAGGCCGAGAAAGATAACTCATTTTGGGAGCTATCACTCAATTTGGTGGAGTTGAATTCTTTAAAAACTGCTTCTAAAGTTCGTGGATCAAACACTACGTTGGTTTAACTCAAGTTGGTCTACCAAATGCTTCATATAAAAGTAAAATTTAAAAATCCAAATATATAAAATGGTTGTTTTCAATTATAAAATGACTCTGAATGTTTAAAAATATAGCAAAATATCATTGTCTGTCAGTGAGATATGGTAAACATTTTGCTATATTTGTTTGATATTGTTGGGTTGTATGTCCTAAAACTCGTAGTTTGTAAAGAATGAACTAATTTATATAAAATGTTATTGAGGTTTATTCTGTAAAGTTGTTATTGAATAAAGTGAATTGTGTAGTTAAGTAATTCTAAATCCGACAAACAAAGAAGTCATGGCTATTAGAATGAATATTTGAACTCTATGTAGAGACATAAAAGTGGATCAAGTGCGAGTAAATAGCCAAAATGGTCTATAGTATAGAGATAGGTCTGGGTACCTTATCCTAGAGACACTATGTGATATGAAAACCCTAGTAATTTAAAAATTAGGAACCAAATTGTTGAACCCCTAACAAAAAATCCCAAACCCCCCATATCAATTGATGTCAATCCAAAGGAAAAAGACTAGAATTGGATTACCTTTTGATCAAAGACCAAGAGATAAGGAGAACTAGTTCCTTACTCCAAGTTCGAACACTCCACAAGCAAGATGATCAGACTTACCTGAATGTTCTTGGCATGCAACCCTGAATCAAGATTTGCAAAGTGGTGGGATGAAACTCTGTCATCTATCAGAGAATTCTTATTCAAGAAAACCCTAAAGTTCTAAAAACATCAAAAACTGTTTTCAACAACTTAAAGGCAAGGCTTTAAATAGCCTCCCAATAAAACCCTAATGGCTTATCATAATTCATAGTAAAATATCTAAAATAACCCTACTTAAAATGTCATTGACAAGGATAAATTTGGAAAATAATTAAATTACATTAAAATTATTAAATAATAATTTGATGCCTTGGCCGGTTCATATCATCCTCTCCTCCTTTTGAAGGATTTGTCCTCGAATCCAAATCAAAACTTTGTCCAGTTTTGAAGTCATGGGAAGAAAATGATGTCAATTTCCTAGCACCTCTCTTGGACGGTCTCCTTTGTAAAGCAACCTTGTAGTCATGAGATGTTAACGATCGAGCTCTCTTTTGATCATTTTTGAACTTTCGACCATGGATGAGTTCAGATACAAGTTTGAAGCAATATTTTCTAAATAACATATTTGTTTTATACTTCACATGTGGGCAACATTGCTCCTTCACTAGTACTTTAAAGTCCTGCAAAAAATCAAAATAAGTAGTACTAGATAATAATCTAAGATTAACTCCACCTAGGTGATAACAAACATTCTTGTGTATAGGCTCAAATATGAGTGGTTTTGATGAGATAATTTCATCCTCACGTACTGTCAAAATTGGACTCACTCCCTCAATCTCTCCTTCATCTTCATTACTTTGTACATTACTGTCAAATTCTTCTTTTATATTCTCTTCTACTAGTGTCTCAACCTCCTCATTCTCTTTCTCTAATGTTGATTGAGAAATGTTTATCTCTTTACTCTCAATGGCTCTTCTTACTTCATCGTCATAAATCTCTCTATTTAATTCTTCTTCTTGTGCTCTTGGAAAATTTGCATCTTCTTCTTCTTTGGGTGGTTGATCGTATTTTGGTTCGCATGTTCGTTCTGTTGAAACTTGACACATCAAACTCCGTTCTAATTGGATTACTTCCGTAACATATTTTCTTATAGAACTACGTAGTTCTGCTAAATCTTCCTGTATAGCCTCTTTAAGCTATGCATCTCTATCTCGAATTTCAACACGCCTTCTTCTTGGATAGAACAAGGCTGCAAAATAAAAACAAGTAGAAGAAAAGTGGACCTCACAATTCACTCCCTCACATATTTCACTCAAAAGATGAATAGTCACTCGTATTTACACTCAATATGTAGCACTCTCTCGCAAAAAGGAATGCTTTAAAAAGGGCAATGAGCCAAAATTGCAATTAAGATCAGAAGAGCAAGCAAAAAACAAACCAAGTAAGAATGACTGTAAAATGTCAAACTCAAGCAAAGAACTAGTAGAATTCCACACAAAAAATGAAAACTAAAAATCAAGAATCTAATATTCAAGATTCAACAAACTAGACAAGAAATCAAGAAAAATAAATATTTAGAATCAAGAATTTAAGATTCAAGATTCAAAGAGTTATGCAAGATGAACAAGAGAATGACAAACAACTAGACAAATCAATGACAAAAAGTAAACCAGAATTAGGAATTAGAAACACTACTTTTACACAAAACCCTAATTTAAATTATAAGAAATTTCAAAGTTTAATTTGAAACAACTAATTTTTCTTATAAATTTCAGCAGCTTAAAACTCATGAAAATTGAGCTGACTGCTTGACCTGCCTATTTTTTTCCCCTCAATTATCACAAAACCGTCGACACTTTTTTTAAAAAAAAATTGACGTGCTTGCTTATTTTTTTTCTTTTTTTTCCAATTTCGAATTGCAACCGCCGTCTTCTAATTTTTTTTTAAAATAATTGGCGTGCCTGCTTATTTATTTATTTATTTATTTTGAATTTGCAGACTTCTAAACTTCAAATTTTTTTTCAAACAACACAATAAGAACCCTAATCAATAACCCTAATCAAGAAAAATACTCAATAAAAAAAAGGCAATTGAAATAAACATATACCCAATCTAGAGCGTAGACTCTAATACCAAATGATATGAAAACCCTAGTAATTTGAATTGTTGAACCCCTAACAACAAATTCCAAAACTCCCAAATCAATTGATGCCAATCCAAAAGAAAAAGACTAGAATTGGATTACCTTTTCATCGAAGACTAAGAGATAAGGAGAACTAGTTCCTTACTCCAAGTTCGAACACTCCACAAGCAAGATGATCAGACTTACCTGAATGTTCTTGACATGCAACCCTGATTCAAGAATTGCAAAGTGGTGGGATGAAACTCTGTCATCTACCAGAAAATTCTTATTCAAGAAAACACTAAAATTCTAAAAACATCAAAAACTGTTTTCAGCAAGGCTTTAAATAGCCTCCCAATAAAACCCTAATGTCTTATCATAATTCATAGTAAAATATCTAAAATAACCCTACTTAAAATATCATTGCCAAGGATAAATTTGGAAAATAATTAAATTACATCAAAATTATTAAATAATAATTTGATGCCTTGGGCAGTTCATATCGCTATGGATGTAGCCTACTTTGTAATTAATACAAACAATGTGATCTTGAATCGTTCATGTGGAGACATGCAAGTGGGGCTACCCTATGTAATGAGTTTGCATAAAGATCGGACCACCAAATAGTCACTGATACTTTATGACGTTGTTTACTTTTAACACTGATTGTTTCAATTCAATGACCTAGGTAACTCGATCTTAATCCTGAGCTAACAATGAACTTCTGTTTATTCGAGACTATCCTTAGATCTGCATGGGTGAGAGCGGCCCGAGTTCGCCGACTCAATAATCCTCCCATTTCAGGGGTAAGAATGGATAGGTAGCTGGGGACATAGTCCTATAAGACGAAATTCATTCATACTTGCTTCTAGAGATAGTAGATAGGTTGTTCTCTTAAGTGCTGACTCTGGAACTTGAATAATGGGCCTTACCCTCTCATTGGCCCGAGAGGGACTCGGTTTATTGGTTAGTCCATAAACTAATTGTTCATTAGAGGATCAGTGGGATTTAAGGAACAAGATGTAGTTGTAAGGGTAAAACGATAATTTTGACCCAGTTGTAATTATGAACAACTTGTGAAGGATCGAGTTACTAATTATGGTTATATCAAGTGGATAAAAATATATCTACAGTAAAGAGAGTGAAACTAGGCGCTTTAGTGAAGTGTCTCGTTAGTTAACAACTGTTGGTTAACTAGGTTAAAGACTTTGGTGGGTTAATCTCAAATCGTTGGAGTTCATGATCAGTAGGTCAATTAGGTCCCTATGATAGCTTCGAACTAAACCTTAGGACAATTTGATAAAAGATTTTGAATTGTTCAAATTCGATTTAAGGGAATAAACATTAACTATATACGATATAATATTTCATCTAGATGACCTAGGTAACTCGATCTTAATCCTGAGCTAACTATGAACTCCTGTTTATTCGAGATTATCCTTAGATCTGCATGGGTGAGACTGGCTCGAGTTCGCCGACTCAATATGCCTCCCATTTCAGGGATTAGACTGAGTAGATAGCTGGGGATGAAGTCCTGCAAGACGGAATTCTCTCTCCTATCCGATTTAGGGTTAGTAGATAGGTTGTTCCCTTAAATACTGACTCCGCGAGTCTTGAACAAGGGGCCTCACACTCTCATTGTCCCGATAGGGACTCAGTTTAGTGATAGGATCACAAACCAATTATTCATTAGAGGATCAGTAGGACTTAAGGAAAAAGATGTAATCACAGGGGTAAAACAGTAATTTTAACCTAGCTGTAATTACGGACAACCTATGAAGGATTGACTTACTAATTATGATTATATCAAGTGGACTAAAATATATCTACAGTGAGGATAGTGCAACTGCGGGCTTTAGTAGAGTGTTCAGTTAGTTAAAGAATGTTGGTTAACTAGGTTAAAGAGTTTGGCCGGTTAATCTCGAATCATTGGAGCTCATGATCTATAGGTCCATTAGGTCTCTCTACTAGCTCACAAACGAGTAAAACTTAGATAGTGTGGTGAATGAATTTGAAATGTTCAAATTCGACTTCCAAAATAAGCGTTGGACATATATAATATATTTAGACGTATTGACATTTAATTATGAATTAAACGGACAAATAGAGTTGAAAATAATATTTAAATATGTTTTAAATATTGAAAATATGAATAGGGTTTCATATTCAACAAATCGTTTTTTCGAAAAATCAGGGTTAGTGGAAAAATAATATTATTTTAATATTAGATATTATTTTAATATTATTTATTTAAAATTAATTTTATATAAAATTAATTAGTTATTTAATTTTATTTAAATTTGAGAAAATTCAAAATTTAGAAAATTAGATTTTCCCACTACCAAGCAACTAGCTTGGTGTAAACTCAACAATTAGCCATTAATCCCACTTCCTTTTTAGCAATTGTGTTGTCAATTTGAAGTTATTCCTCATTGCATGTTGTTTCTTTATAAAACAAAATGAATTAAGCTGAATTTTGGGTTGGAAATTTTACAAATGAAATTCTCTCAAGAACACCTTCTAACTATCTTCATTTTCCTCACAAATTCATCTCAATTTTGGATTCCACCATCCAATCTAAGTCAAGAGAACAGTAGAGAAGACTATTGTGGTGGTCTACAATCAATTGGTGATCAATTTCGTGGAGAAATCAAGGAGAATTTGATAATCAAAGGTTGTAATTTCTAATTCTCTATTTTCCTCTCTTTTGCATGAATGTTTATCTTTAAAAGTGAGCATCTTAGAGTGTAATTCATCCCAATTCGCTTCCGTTGCATGTTAATATATCTTTCAAATTTGAGGGCTTTTTGTCTTGCCTGGATTCTTCTATATATGGAGGATTAGAAGACTCAAAAAGTTGTTGGAAAATTTTTAGTAAAAATTGCTGAATTTTTCTCCCAAATTACCAACTCTCCAAACTTTTCACTTTCACTATTTTCTTCAAATTCATCACACAATTGAACCACAACATCCGTTTAAAGGCCGGAGGATGGTGGAGAAGACTCTAGTGGTGGTGCACGAAGTGTTCGTGATCAGATTTATCCATTGGAGATCTTCAATTTTGAGCTACAAAGGTTGTATCTTCAAAACTCTTATTTTCTCTAATTTTATGCATGTTTAACACTTTCAATCGAGTAAGTTAAAATGCAAATTGATCTAATCCAATGTGCATGCATATTTTTATGTCTTGTAATTGGTATCAGAGCATGCTAATTGCATTCATTTTTCTTTGGTGGGGCTTAATTCATGAGATAAATAAGAATGGTTGCTAAAATGGATATTTTACGGTTTTGGCATCAAACTTAAGTTTCAATTTATTGAAATTGTTGTAATTGCCCACTTGTTTATGGGCCTTAATGTGTGTTGTAGAGTTTGTAATTTTGTTGGAGTCATTAAAGTTGAAATTAGGCTGTAATTTAAAGATTTGAAGCAAGTTATCGAGCTGGCCGAAGAATATGGGTATTGTTCTACAAGGAAGGGTCGCGACGCTCCTCAGCAGCGCCGTGACGCTGTTCATCATTGTTCCAGAAATGTGTGCGCGAAGAAGGAGCAATTCAATTGGATTGGTTTCAGCTGGTTTGGTTCTTTCGCTATTGTTTTGGTTGGTTTAGCCTTATGTTGGTGTCTTGGAGTCCGATTCAAGGTGTTTCAAGCTGGTTCTAAGTATTTGGGGGCGGTTGGAGCAGTTTGCTAACTTATTATGGTAATAATTTAGTTATTTATGTGCCCTAGATGCCAAAATTGGACCATTTTAGCGTGTGTTTAATTAATTATGCATTTTTAATGTATGTTTTAATTAAATTAGTTTTGTAGGTGCATAAAGTATGCCATATGGATTTTTACTCCACCATAGGATAAACATGTATCATGCATTTAAATGTATATTATAATTGTTATAATATATAGTATGCATGAATATTTTTTCATGAGTATTAATATAATTAGTTATATTAATTAATGAATTACGTATGAATGTTATAGATTATAGATTGTTTATTTTGTAAGTGATAAAATAACTCAGAATTCTAAAATGTATAACAAAGATAAATGCATGCTCACTTAGGGTAAAACGGTGCAACTCAACTTGTTTTAATAGTTAAAATAGGTCGATAGCTTGTAAAACTACAGTAACAAAAGCTCACCCAGCAAAATCCTGTCTAAGGTTGGAGGTACTTAAGTTGACAGTTTATGGAACACCTGCTACCTGAGGATCGAGCCGGTGTCTGAGTTAGGTTAGCTCGGCTTTATGAGCATGTGTGAGCGATGTGAGGTTTTAAAGAGTTTATCACTTAGACGTCGTAGGTTAAATCCAATATAAGAGTTATACTTGGACAAATCACCTAGACTTAGGTTATGTTTTATTAACCAAAATATAGCTAATTAAAAGTATACCCAAAACCATCTAGAACAGTTCAGTGGGAGAATTATATAGATATGATGTATTATATTTAGCTCTCACATCCCTAAGAGTTCACACCGTGAGATTCATGCATGGCTTCGTGTCAATTTTACCTCGACTGCTCCATTTGAAAAGTTTTTGCATGAGTCAATAACAAGGGGAACAGGGAAAGTAGTTCATAGTACATGGGTGAAGGGAGTGTGTCAACACATCCTATCTTCCAATAGGTTGGACCGTGAAATTCCTATGTTTCGCCTGCTAGTTTGCCCTAGAGCGACAATCCACTCTGAGGGTTGTAACATAGGGATCGAAACAATGTGAACTCCACAAATGGATAAGGTCTCTTAGGTTCGTTTTTAGCATTGTCTGCCCCTCAGAAGCTTATTGATTTCGATTTATGGGATCTGAAAATGTAGGGTCACATTTACAAAAATTACTGAGTGTTAGTAAATTTTTTTACCAAATGAACTATAATTAAATACTATAAGAATAAAAGTTACTCTGGAATTAGTATTTGATCAAGAATGTCATGGTTCAGTGAAGGAGTAATTGACTGCCCCTCGGTAGCAGTTATTTTAACTCACTGAAGTATCGTTGCAAGAGAATAATTAAATTAGGGTAGATTATTACTTGCTAAATCTAATTGGTTAAGAAAGAGTTAATAGCAATTCACTAATAAATTTTATTTATTTTTTGGCAATGTCTAGCTCAATACTTCAATTACTCACTTGTGAGAAACTTAACGGAAACAACTACGCTACTTTGAAATCAAACATGAATACAATACTAGTAATAGATGAACTTCGGTTCGTTTTAACAGAAGAATGTCCTCCAGTTCCTAGCTCGACGACAAACCGAACTGTTCTAGATGCCATGAGAGGTGGATAAGGGCTAATTAAGCCCGAGTCTACATCTTGGCCAGTATGTCTGATATATTGTCCAAGAAGCACGAGAACGTGGTCACGAAAGGGAGATCATGGACTCGCTGCAAGCGATGTTTGGACAACCGTCCTCATCAGTCATGCATGATGCTATATAAAATATGTTTACAATTGCGGTATGAAAGATAGAACCTCTATTAGAGAACATGTTCTAAACATGATGGTCCAGTTTAATATTGCAAAAGTTAATGGTGATGTCATGAACGAAAAAAGTCAAGTTAGTCTCATCATGGAATCTTTTCCAAAGAGTTTCTTACAGTTCAGAACAAATGTCATGATGAATAAAATTGAATATAATCTGACTACTCTTCTGAACGAGCTCCAGACTTGTCAATCCTTATTAAAGAATAAAGGAAGTGAAGCATAAACAAGTGTTGTTACTACTTCTAGAAAGTTTCTCAGAGGATCCTTCTTAAGAACCAAATCTGGCTCTTCTGATTTTAAGAATAGAGGTATTCAAAAGAAGAAGAAGAAGAAGGGAAAAGGAAAAGCTCCAATTGGAAAAACAAAGGAAAGGGAAAGGTTGCAGAAAAAGGAAAATGTTTCCACTGCAACGAAGATGGGCATTGGAAATGGAATTGCTCGAAGTACCTAGCCGAAAAGGAAGTAGAAAAAGAAAAACAAGGTAAATATGATTTACTCATTGTTAAAACATGTTCAGTGGAAAATGATAACACAACCTGGATACTGGATTCAGGAGCCACTAACCATGGTTCTTCTTATTTTCAGGAAACTAGTTCCTGGAGACAACTTCAAGAAGGTAAGATAACTCTCAGGGTTGGATTAAGGAAGATCATCTCATCCAAAGTAGTGGGAGATTTAAAGTTTCTTTTTTAGAGATATATACATTTTGTTGGAAAATGTACTTTATGTTCCTAGTATTAGTAGGAATTTGATATTTGTCTCTTATTTGTTAGAACAGTTGTACACAATATCTTTTGATATAAATGAAGTGTTCATTAACAAAAGAGGTATTCATATCTATTATGTAATTCTAGAAAACAACTTATATAAGTTAAAATCGACCGAAACGAAAGTTATTTTAAATACCAATATGTTTAAAACAGTTGAGACTCAAAATCAAAGGTGGCAACGAGTTTCTCAAAGTACCTATCTATGATACTTAATACTTAGACACATAAATCTCAATAGGATTGACAGATTGGTTAAAAGTGGACTCCTAAGTTAGTTAGAGGACAATTCTTTACCTCCATATGAATCATGTCTTGAGGGTAATATGACCAAAAGATCTTTTACAGGAAAATGTCTTAAAGCCATAGAACCGTTAGAGCTCATGCATTCGGATCTCTATGGTCCAATGAATGTTAAAGCATGAGGAGGGTATGGATATTTCATTAGTTTCATTTATGATTATTTGAGGTATGGTTACATTTATCTAATGTATCACAAGTTTGAAGCCCTTGAAAAGTTCAAGAAGTATAAAGATGAGGTTGAGAACCTTTTAGGTAAAACCATTAAGAAACTTCGATCATATCGAAGTGGAGAATATATGGACTTGAAATTCAAGGACTATTTGATAGAAAATGGAATTCAATCTCAACTCTCTACACCTGGTATGCCTCAGCAGAATGGTGTATCTGAAAGGAGATAGAACCCTGTTAGACATGGTTGATCAATGATGAACTACACACAGTTGCCTAATTCGTTTTAGGGATATGCAGTAGAGACTGTAGTATATATCTTGAACAATGTTCCCTTTAAAAGTATTTCAGAAACACCTTATCAATTATGGAGAAGGCGTAAAGGTAGTTTACGTCACTTCAGGATTTGGGATGCCCGACACATGTGTTGGTGCAGAACCCAAAAAAGGTGAAACATCATTCAAAATTATGCCTATTTGTGGGATATCTCAAAAAAATGAAAGGTGGTCTGTTTTATGATCCTCAAGATAACAAAGTACTTTGTATCGAAAAACTCTACGTTCTTAGAGGAAGACCACATGAAAGATCATCAACCTCGCAGTAAACTATTATTAAAAGAGATTTTCGAAGAAACTACAGATAAATAAACAAGATTTGTTGATCAAACTGGTCCTTGAACAAGAGTTGTTGATAGAGTTGGCAATTCTGATAAGTCACATCCTTCTTAAAAGTTGAGAGAGCCACAATGTAGTGGGAGGATTATTTATCAGCCCGACCGTTACATTGGTTTAACTGAAACCCAACTCGTCATACCTGATAATGGGTTAAAGGATCCATTATCCTATTAAAAGGAAATGAATGATGTAGATTGAGACCAGTGGATCAAAGCCATGGACCTCGAAATGGAGTCTATGTACTTCAATTCGGTCTAGAAACTTGTAGATCAACCAGATGGGGTAAGATCTATTGGTTGTAAATGGATCTACAAGAGGAAATGAGACCATGCCAGTAAAGTACAAACTTTTAAGGCTTGACTTGTGGCAAAGGATTATACCCAGGTCAAGGGGATGGACTATGAAGAAACATTCTCCCCTATTGCCATGATTAAGTCGATTAGAATACTCTTATCCATTGTTGTCTTTTATAATTATGAAATTTGGCAAATGGATGTCAAGACGGCCTTTCTAAATGACAATCTTTAAGAGACCAGAGCAAAAGCAAAAAGTTTGCAAGCTTAAACGATTCATTTATGGGTTAAAACAAGCATCTGGATCCTAGAATATAAGGTTTGATACTGCGATCAAATCTTATGACTTTAAATAGAATGTTGATGAACCTTGTGTTTACAAGAAAATTATCAACACCTCTGTAGCATTCATAGTGTTATATGTAGATGATATCCTACTTATTGGAAATAATATAGGATACCTGACTGATATAAAACAATGGCTATCAATCCAATTTCAAGTGAAAGATTTAGAAGAAATTTAGTTTATTCTTGGAATTTAAATAGTTCGGAATCGCAAGAATAGAACATTAGCTATGTCTCAAGCATCATATATTGACAAAAGGTTGTCGAGATATAAGATCCATAATTCCAAGAGGCGTTTATTATCTTTTAGGCATGGGATTCACCTATCGAAGGAACAGTGTCCTAAGACACCTCAAGAAGTTGAGGATATGAGATGTATTCCATATGCATCAACAGTTGGTAGTTTAATGTAGGCAATGTTGTGTGCACGACTCGACATTTGCTATGTAGTAGGACTTGTCAGCAGGTTTCAGTCCAATCCAGGATATGATCATTGGATTGCTGTTAAGAATATTCTCAAGTATCTATGGAGAACGAGGGATCATATGCTTGTGTATGGTGCTAAGGATTTGATCCTTATAGGATACACTGACTTTGATTTTCAAACTGATATAGATTCAAAAAAATCCACATCGGGATCAGTGTTCACTTTAAATGGAGGAGCAATAGTATAGAGGAGTATCAAACAAAACTGTATCAAAACTCCACCATGGAAGCTAAGTATGTAGCTGCATGTGAAACAGCAAAGGAAGCAGTATGGCTTAAGAAATTCTTAACTGATTTGGAAGTGGTTCCAAATATGCATCTTCCTGTCACTCTGTATTGAGATAACAGTGGCGCAGTCGCAAATTTTAAAGAACCTAGAAGATATAAGTGTGGGAAGCACATTGAGCGGAAATATCATCTCATCAGAAAAATTGTGCAAAGAGGAGACGTTATTGTCAAATAGATAGCATCAGGGCACAATATTGCTGATCCTTTTACGAATCCCCTCACGGCTAAAGTGTTTGAGGGACATCTAGCAACTCTAGGACTATAGGTAATCTAGGGCACGTGGGAGAAATTTGTGAGTATAAGATGCCCTAGTTTATTGAATTTATATTTCTCTCTCTAGGCTCAACTGTTTGTGCCCCACTATGAGTTTTAGTCCAAGTGGGAGTTTGTTGGGTTGTATGTCCTAAAACTCGTAGTTTGTAAAGAATGAACTTATTTACATCAAATGTTATTGAGGTTTATTCAATAAAGTTGTTATTGAATAGAGAGAATTGTACAGTTAAGTAACTTTAAATCCAATAAACTAATAACCCATGACTATTAGAATGAATACGTAAACTATATGTGGAGACATAAAAGTGGATCAAGTTCGAGTTAATAGCTAAAATAGCTTTTAGTATAGGGATAGGGTTGGGTACCTTATCCTGACGACACTATGGATTCGACCGACTTTGTATTTGATACAAACGATGTGATCCTGATTCGTTCATATGGAGACATGTGAGTAGGGGCGTCCTATACAATGGGTTTTCATAAAGACCGGACCACGAGATAGTCAATGATACTTTAGAATGTTGTTTACTGTTAACGCTAACTATTTCAATTCGGTGACCTAAGTAACTCGATCTTAATCCTGAGCTAACTATGAACTCCTGTTTACTAGGGATTATCCCTAGATCTGCATGGGTGAGAGCGACTCAAGTTCGCTGACTCAATAAGCCTCCCATTCAGGGGTAAGACCAGATAGGTAACTAGGGACATAGTCCTGCAAGACGAAATTCGCTCCTACTCGCATCTAGGGATAGTAGATAGGTTGTTCTCTTAAATGTTGACTCGGGACTTGAACAAGGAGCCCCAACTTTTCATTGGCCCGAGAGAGACTCTGTTTATTGGTTAGACTATAAACTAATTGTTCATTAGAGAATCAGTGGGACTTAAAGAACAAGATGTAGTTGCAGGGGTAAATTTGTAATTTTTGACCCAGTTGTAATTAAGAAGAAGTTGTGAAGGATCGACTTACTAATTATGGTTATATCAAGTGGACAAAAATATATCTACAGTGAGCAAGATGCAGCTACGTGCTTTAGTGGAGTGTCCCGTTGGTTAACGAATGTTGGTTAACTAGCTTAAAGAGTTCGGCCGGTTAATCTCGGATCGTTGGAGCTCATGATCTATAGGTCCATTAGGTCTTCCTGCTAGCTACAGACTAAACTTTAGGATAGTGTGATGAAAGAATTTGAATTGTTCAAATTCGGTTTAAGGGAATAAACGTTAACTATATACGATATACTTAACATATTAAATTGAACGAGAATGGAGAGTTGGAAATATTTAAATGTGATTTAAATATTGTATATATGATAGGGATTCATATTTATCGGATTGCAAGAAGTCGAGATTAGGGCAAAATATTAATTTAATATTTGATATTAAATTAATATAATTAATTAAATTGTTTAATTAATAAATTTAAATTAATTTTATATTAAATTAATTATTTGAATTAATTTTAATTTAAAATTAATTTTGAAAATGAAAATTCAGTTTTAAATTTGAATTTTAAAATTCAATTTAAATTGAAATTTCAAAAGTGGAGAAATGGAATTTTTTCACTTTGGTTGCACCTCAATTAGCCACCTAATTCTCCTTGATTAATCACCAATCTGGTGTCAATTTGAGGGTTTTTTTTGTCTCGCATGGATTCTTCTATATATGGGGGATTAGAAGACTAAAAAAGTTGTTGGAAAAATTTTAGTAAAAATTGCTAAATTTTTCTCCCAAATTCTCAACTCTCCAAACTCTTCACTTTCACTCTTTTTTTCAAATTCATCACACAATTGGACCCCAACATCTGTTCTAAGGCCGGAGGATAGCGGAAAAGACTCTAGCGGTGGTCCACAAAGTGTTCGTGATCAGATTTACCCATTAGAGATCTTCAATTTTGGGCTACAAAGGTTGTATCTTCAAAACTCTTAACTTCCCCAAATTTTATGCATGTTTAATCCTTTCAATTCAGCAAGTTAGAATGTAAATCGATCTAATCCGATGCGCATGCATATTTGTATGTTTTTCAGATACTGCGATAAAATCTTATGGCTTTGAGCAGAATGTTGATGAACTTTGTGTTTACAAGAAAATTATCAATAACTTTGTAGCATTCCTGATGTTATATTTAGATGATATTCTACTCATTGGGAATGATGTAAGATACCTGACTAACATAAAATAATGACTATCTACCCAATTTCAAATGAAAGATTTGGGAGAGGCTTAGTTTCTTCTTGGATGGAATCGCAAGAACAAAATATTAGTCATGTCTCAAGCATCATATATTGACAAAATGTTGTCTAGATATAAGATGCAGATATCTAAGAGGGCTTTATTACCTTTCAGGCATGAAATCATCTGACAAAGGAACAGTGTCCTAAGACACCTTAAGAAGTTGAGGATATGAGACACATTCCATATGCATCAGCAGTTGATAGTTATATATGCCATGTTGTGTACACGACCCAACATATGCTATGCGGTGGGAATTGTTAGTAGATTCCAGTCCAATCCAGGATATGATCATTGGACTGCCGTTAAGAATATCCTCAAGTATCTAAGAAAAACAAGGGACTATATGCTTGTGTATGACACTAAGGATCTGATCCTTATCGAATACACTGACTTTGATTTCTAGACCGATATAGATTCAAGAAAATCTACATCGGGATCAGTGTTCACTCTAAACGGAGAAGCCATAAACGTGGAAAGCACATTAAGCGGAAATATCATCTCATCAGACAAATTGTGCAAAGAGGAGACGTTATTGTCAGACAGATAGCATCATAACACAATATTTTTGATCCGTTTACGAAGGCCCTCACGGCTAAAGTGTTTGAGGGACACCTAGCAAGTTTAGGACTACGAGTAGAATAATATAAGGCAAGTGGGAGAAATTTGTGGGTATGAGATGCCTTAGTTTATTGTATTTATATTTCTCTCTCTGGACTCAACTGTTTGTGCCCCACTAGGAGTTTTAGTCCAAGTGGGAGTTTGTTGGGTTGTATGTCCTAAAACTCGTAGTTTGTAAACAATGAACTTATTCATATAAACTGTTATTGAGGTTTATTCGGTAAAATTGTTATTGAATAAAGTGAATTGTGCAATTAAGTAACTCTAAATCCAATAAACTAAGAACTCATGGCTATTAAAATGAATATTTGAACTCTATGTGAAGACATAAAAGTGGATCAAGTTCAAGTAAATAGCCAAAATGGTCTATAGTATAAGGATAAGGCTGAGTACCTTATCCTGGGGACACTATGGATACGACCCACTTTGTATTTAATACAAACGATGTAATCCTGAATCGTTCATGTAGAGACAAGTGAGTGAGGGCATCCTATGCAATGAGTTTGCATAAAGACCGGAGCACAAAGTAGTCGCTAATACTTTATAACGTCGTTTACTATTAACACTGACTATTTCAATTCGATGACCTAAGTAACTCGATCTTAATCCTAAGCTAACTATGAATTCCTATTTATTTGGGATTACCCTTAGATCTGCAAAGGTGAGAGCGGCCCGAGTTTGCCGACTCAGTAAGCCTCCTATTTTAGGGATAAGACCAAATAGATAGTTGAGGACATAGTTTTACAAGACGAAATTCACTCCTACCCGCTTCCAGGGCTAGTAGATAAGTTGTTAACTTAATTGCTGAATCAAGGTCTTGAACAAGGGGCCCCAACCTCTCATTTTCCCCTTTTATAAGCATGTTTGTGGGTTCATTAGGTCCCCCTGCTAGCTTCAGACTAAACTTTAGGACAATGTGATGAAAAAATTTGAATTGTTCAAATTCATTTTAAGGGAATAAGCGTTAACTATATACAATATACTTAACGTATTAAATTGAATGATTAGAGAGTTGAAGTACTTAAATGAGATTTAATTATTATTATTATTATTATTATTATTATTATTATTATATATATATATCAATAACGATTCATATTTAAGCAATCGGATTGCAAGAAGTTGGGATTAGGGTAAAATATTAATTTAATATTTGATATTAAATTAATATTTTAAATTAATATTTTAAATTATATTAATTATTTGAATTAATTTTAATATAAAATTAATTTTAGAAAATTGAAAATTTCCTTTTTAATTTATTTTTGAATTTCAAAAGAAAAATTAAATTAAATTTGAAATTTCAAAAGAAATGGAGAAAGTGGGTTTTTCCCATATTTGGTGTGTCGTTCACCAAACTATGCCACAAATCCTACTCAAATCCATCTTAATTTGGTGTCAAATTGAGGTTAATTCTCTTTTGCATATTAATCTTCTATTTAGTGAAGAGATTTGTTGAGAATTGGGACAAATTTTTGAAGAATTTCTGCTGAAATTTCCTCCCAAAACACCATAGCTCCAAACTCTCTCAAATCACTTTTCCCTTCAAATTCATCATACATTTGGATCTCACAATTCGTTCTAAGGCCGGAGGATAGTAGGGAATACTCTAGCGGTGGTCCACGAAGTGTTCGTGATCAAATTTATCCATTGTAGAGCTTCAATTTTGAGCTACAAAGGTTTTATCTTCAAAACTCTCATTTTTCTCCTTTTATAAGCATGTTTAATCCTTTCAATTGTGCAAGTTAGCAATTCGATCTAATCCGTTGTGCATGCATGTTTGTATATCTTTCAAAGTTAAAAGTTCAAAATTATTTCAACATTAAGTTAACATATTGGTCCTTGCTATTGACGCTTTGGTATTTTCAAACTTTCTCAATCCATATAATTTAGGTGTTGGAATAATGTATATATTCAATAAATATATACACATTTAGCTTACAAGGCCATAGGCAATAAATCCTAGACTTCCTATCTAAGTATTTCCCAATAATCATAAAAATCTTGTTGGGTATCTGCATTGTTCAAATAAACTCCATTTTGTCTCACTCCAAATGCAGGTTTTGTTGCTATAATAATTCATCACAAAGTCAGGATTACTAGTAAAACTATCAAATTCTAAACACCCTACTTCCCACTCCAACCTATAGTGGAAATTCGTTGTATCATTCCAATTCCCTTTAAAGGACCAATTTTGCGGCTCGTCTGAGAACAATACATGCAATCCTAAATCGTCATCTTTGGAGTAGCAATGACTGTCTAACAAGTATATTCCAAGACATTGTGAATCTCCATACGAAAATATTAACACGAGACGAGAGGATCGTTTGGATCCGATAACTTTGGCTTTAGATTTTTGTTTTTTGGAACTTCTTTCCTTTGGTCATCAACATGTTTAAGGAGGTTAAGAGCAAGAGAACTAATAATAACTTAAGTCCTTGGAGTACCATTGTTAATAATATGTACATGGGAGAAAAGATTTGAATTTATTATAGTCGATGTCTGTTAATTTGTAGTGCATGTGGGAGTTTTAGGGCCCATTAGGATTAACATAATAAATAAATATATTTTTTTAAAATTCATTTTCATTTAAACACTTTTGATAAGAAGTGTTTGGAATAAAGACACTAACAACTTTTAAAATTCAAAATCCATTTTGAGTAATTGTCAAACACTTGTATTTCTTTCAAAATGACTTATTTTTAAATTAAACACTTGAAAAGGTATTACAGAAACTCCCTTAGATTAGTGGTTGCTTGAGAAGCAATGTTAAAAATGGTCGGAATTTTGTGAACGTTTTAAAATGGAGGGAAATTTAGATTAGTAATTCCTTGAGAGGAGTTGTTGCTAATGCAAAGTTAAAAATGGAAATGTCTACTATGACAAGTGTGTTTTATTTATTTATTTATGATTATTAAAGTTTGTTTTCATAGTGACATCTAATTATATAAATAAATACAATGATGAGTGTTTGTATATCCAACAATTAATTTACTGCACAAATATTTATAAGATTTGCTTTGCCACGATAGTAAGTATAAGTGTGCAATAGATGCTGAGTTAATAGTGATTCAGCTTGGGATAAATGAAAAAATCTATATTTTCTTAGATATATTATAATATATTTTTGCAAAAAGAAAGAATTATTATCTTTATTTACTATAAAAAGTAAATAAAAAAATTAAAGTAATAATTCAACTTTTATTATTTTGTGTATCTTTACATTATAATTTATTTGTTTTCATTAATAATTAAATTTTTATTATTTTGTGTATCTTTACATTATAATTTATTTGTTTTCATTAATAATTAAATCTACATACATGAAAGTATATATTTTTTTTTAACATCCAACGAATCGAACCGATATATACATGAAAGTATATTTAAATATGACATAATAACTAATATATAATATTAAAAATCAAAGTGTCTTGTCTATGTCAAGTGTTTTTTTTCTATGATATAATAAAAAATATATAACATTAACCATTTATACACTTAATAGATTTAAGCGACATGTAGTAAAAGTTAATGTATAAGCATATAGTAAATTTAAGCGACGAAAAAGTAATTCGTCGCAACAAAAATTGTGACCAAATGTTTTTCGTCGATAAAAGCAAGTTTTGTTGTAGTGATTACCATATGTCATATTTATTTTCTACTGATATTAACAGTAACAAACATGATAGCAAATACATATGCAAATAATAGACCACAATAAATGAAAGTCTATTAGATAGGTCCATCAATGATAGACTGCTATCATTTAAAAGATCTATCAATATAGATGGTAGTAGGTACTAATAGAAGTTAAATTTTTGTTATTATTTAATCTTAAATTTTGTATATTCAATTAACGTGTTCAAAACATAGCATAATATAAAAAAAATAGAAAAATTAAAATAAAATAAATGAGCATACTATTAATATAATAAAATAAATATAAATCACGTGCAAGACACATGTAAAAATGATTAATACAAAAAAACAAATTTAATTGTTGTCTAACTTTTGTTAAAAAAGAGAAAAAAAAAAAAAAAAAAAAAACTCCTTTCAAAGCATTTCCCAATGTTGATTGAGAACATCTTGACCATTTTGATTGGTCAAATAAATCCCATCTTGTCTTACATTCCAACAACATGATGCATTGCCACAAAAATTCGTCAAAAACTCAACATCATTAGAAAAAGCATCAAATTCAATATATCCTTTTTCCCACTCCAATTTGCAATGGAAATTTGTCGTTCCCAACCAATTCCCTTTGAACGACCAACTTTGTTGATCATTTGGGTACAATACACGCACTCCCAAATCGTCATCTTTTGAATAGCAATGGCTATCCAACAAGTACATATGCAATTCATTGAGAATTTGAATATTAAATTGACGGAAGGCGACAAGAGGTTCACGTGGTTTCGGTTGTTCAGGGCCTGTTTCTTGTTTTTTCTTGTGATTATTTAAGGCCATCGATACATCAACGGAGGCGACAAGCAAGAGAGTTAGAAAAAGCACAAGTGTTTGTGATGCCATTGTTAAAAATATGCAAGACAAAAGACAAGAAGTTGTGTTTGATAATTTAGAATGTTTGTTTGTTTTGTGAATGTTTTTGAAATGGAAGGAGCTTTGGGTTTAAATGGACGATTTAAGAAAACATGGGGTTGTTGGAGAAATGCTAAAAATGGTAGTGTTTGAATTTATTGTTGTGTGTTTGAATGTATTGTTATGTGTTTTGTGTTTTTTGGTTGGTCATCCAAGGTTGTCTTTAGAGAGCATGTTGGGTGGTGTTTGAAGACATTTTTTTTCTTTCGTGCTGGTCAACGAGTCTAACAAATAGTGGTCAAATGACCCAATCATTAGTAATTCTTTGTTGTCTGTGAAGATTATATATGGTTAATGATACATGTGTATAGAATATTTAAAATTTAACATGATTAAATTATGTTCCTAAATTTTAAATTAGCAAGATTTATCATGTCTATTAAACAGATTACAGGTCAGATAATTTTGCATGATGTGACAAACAAATAGTAAAGAAGTGGATGAGTAAAATAATAATAATAAGGATAAATTAAAATGATTGTCACTGTGATTAGGAGAGAGTTAAATGATAGACTCTAGGGTTTTAAAAGTTAGAATTTAGTTATTATAGTTTGCTAAAATTTCATAAATAGTTCCTATAATTTGATAAACTTTCATAAATAGTCCCTACCATAAAGATTATTTAGAGAAGTTTTATCAAACCATAGGGACCAAGTTCAATTATAAACCTCGAATTTCGAATTTTAAAAGGTTGATTAGTGGTAGTTAAACACTGTTGTAAAACTATTTTATTTTTTATTTTAAAAATTAGGGACACTTACACTAATGACAAAATTAATAATGAAAATTAAGTGCATCGAAAATTAATTTGATAAATTTTAATTCTAAGATGCTCAATTTAGAGTATAAAACATGCAACTAAAAGAGGAAAAACAAAGTTTCAAGAACACTTACCCTTGAAGTTCAAAATTCTCCTTCAATTCTTGATGAAAATCCACACCACTTATTTGTAGACCACCACAAGAGTCTTCTCTACTATTCTCTAGCCTTAGATTGAAAGGTTGGATCTAAATTTGTGGTGAATTTGAGAATGAATGAAGGCTGGGAAGAATATGAGCTATGGATGAAATTTTACAAAATTAACCATTAATTTCACAAAATTCTTAACCAAAATTAAACGATAATCATCCTTATGTATTAAGGATCAACATGCAATCCAATTGCATCACAAGTTGACAACAAAAATTTTGAATTGGTTGGTTTATTGTGAAGATAACAACTAAGCTACTTGCTTAGTTAGTGGGAAAATCAAAACTTTCAAAAAAATCAATTTTAAATCGAATTTTAAATGAATTTCCAAAATTGAATTTCAAATCAATTTTTAATTTTAATTTTAATTTCAAAAATTAATTTAAAATTAATTAATTAAATAAATAACAATTTAATATTTAGTTAATTAAATATAATATTATTTTAATATTAAATAATAAAATAATATTTTTTTTAAAAAAATCGATATGAATCCCTATTCATATAATTAATATTTAAATCATATTTAAATATTATAATTAACTCTATTTGTCCATTTAATTCGTAATTAAACGTTGATATATCGTATATATCCGACTTTCATTCCTTAAGCCAAGATTGAATGGTTCAAACTTACTCACCACACTATCTAAGGTTTTTGTCCATAGTATAGGTAGTAGAATTCGATATTATAACTGTATTTGATCGGTCATTTACAGTCGACAGTAAAAAGGCTACATCAAATTGCGGTGCTGGCCCTTTACGTACGCTTGTGTAAATAGCACCGCGATGCTAGGCCTTCTTGGGGCAAATGTGTCTTTTCTGGCTCCTTAAAGCCTCAGGTGCTCGGTATGACTCCCCATAGCTCCATATTAACTTTGGATGGCCTACAATGCTCTAAAATGCATGATTTGCTCGAGAATCTACAAATATAAACAATAGAGTGCATTTAAATATGACAAGCACGCGAGATTAGAGGCACCAAAGTAGCTGTTTTCGAGAGCTAAAAAAGTAATAAAATTTTGTTTTGATTTTTTTTTTATAATTATGTATATTAGATTGAAATTTATGGTAAAAATAGTTTGATTTTGTTTTCATAAAACAAAATTAAGTATAAAACTAAAAAAAAGTAATAAAAAAATTATTTTTGATTTTTTTATAAATAAAAATAATTATTAAAAATATTGTTTCTTTCAATTTTTAAATAATAGTGAACAAAAAAAGAATTACCAAATATGTTTTTCAGTTTTTGTTTTTTAAAAACTAAAAAAGCAAAAACAAAATTTCAAAAACCAAAACCAAAAATAAAAACAAAAAACCAAATGGTTATCAAATGGAGACTTAGGTGTTGGAATTGGAGTAAAATTTTAATTTTTTTTCAAGCGCTTACAATAACATTAAGTTTGTTGGGTTGTATGTCCTAAAACTCGTAGTTTGTAAATAATGAACTTATTTATATAAAATGTTATTGAGGTGTATTCAGTTAAATTGGTTATTAAATAAAGTGAATTGTGCAGTTAAGTAACTCTAAATCCAATAAACTAAGAGCACATGGCTATTACAATGAATACTTGAACTCTATGTGAAGATATAAAAGTGAATCAAGTTTGCACAAATAGCCAACATGGTATATAGTATAGGGATAGGGCTAGGTACCTTGTCTTGGGAATACTATGGATGTGGCCCACTTTTGACTTGATACAAACGATGTAATCCTAAATCGTTCATGTGGAGACATGCAAGTGTAGTTGTCCTATGTAATGAGTTTGCATAAATACTGGACCACAAAATAGTCAATGATACTTTATAACACTGTTTATTGCTAACACTGGCTATTTCAATTTAATGACCTAGGTAACCCGATCTTAAGCCTAAGCTAACTATGAACTCCTATTTATTCAATATTATCCTTAGATCTGCACGAGTGAGAACAGCTCGAGTTCGCCGACTCAATAAGCCTTCCATTTCAAGGGTAAGACCTGATAAATAGCTCGGGACATAGTTCTACAAGACGAAATTTGCTCCTACCCGCTTTTAGGGATAGTAGATAGGTTGTTCTCTTAAGTGCTAATTTTGGGTCTTGAACAAGGGGCCCCACACTCTTATTGGCCTTAGAGAGACTTGGTTTGGTTGTTAAACTACAAACCAATTGTTCATTAAAGGATCAGTAGAACTTAAGGAACAAGAAGTAATCACAGGGGTAAAATTGTTATTTTGACCCAGCTGTGATTACGAACATCTTGTGAAGGTTCGACTTACTAATCATTGTGATATAAAGTGAATAGAAATATATATATAGTGAGGAGAGTGCAAGGCTATAGTGGAGTGTCCCGGCAGTTAACAAATGTTGGTTAACTAGGTTAAAGAGTTTGGCCGGTTAATCTCATATTGTTGGAGCTCATGATTCGTAGGTTCATTAGGTCCCCCTGCTAGCTTCGGACTAAACCTTAGGATAGTATGATGAAAGAATTTGAATCGTTCAAATTCGTTTTAAGGAAATAAGCGTTAACTATATAAGATATATTTAACGTATTAAATTGAACGAGACTAGAGAGTTGGAAGTATTCATATGTGATTTAAATACTATATATATATGAATAACGATTCATATTTAAGCAATCGGATTCTAAGAAGATAGGATTAGGGCAAAATATTAATTTAATATTTTATATTAAATTAATATATTTAATTAAATTGTTTAATTAATATTTTAAATTATATTAAATTAATTATTTGAATTAATTTTAATATAAAATTAATTTTGGAAAATTGAAAAATTCTTTTTTAATTTATTTTTGAATTTCAAAAGAAAAATCAAATTAAATTTGAAATTTCAAAAGGAATGGAGAAAGTGGGGTTTTCCACATTTGGTGTGTCGTTCACCAAACCATGCCACAAATCATACTCAAATTCCTCTTAATTTGGTGTCAAATTGAGGTTAATCCTCTTTTGCATGTAATCTTCTATTTAGTGAAGAGATTTGCTGAGAATTGGGAGAAGTTTTTTAAGAATTTCTGTTGAAATTTCCTCTCAAAACACCATCGCTCCAAACTCTCTTCACCACACATTTAGATCCTACAATCTGTTCTAAGGCCGGAAGATAGTAGGGAAGACTCTAACGGTGGTCCACAAAGTGTTCGTGATCAAATTTATCTATTGGAGAGCTTCAATTTTAAGCTACGAAGGTTATATATTCAAAACTCTCATTTTCCCCCTTTTATAAGCATGTTTAATCCTTTCAATTGAGCAAGTTAGAGTGCAATTCGATCTAATCCGCTATGCATACATGTTTGTATATTTTTCAATTGGTATCAGAGCATGTTAATTGCATACATTTTGCTTTGGTGGGCTTAATTCATGAGATGAATGAAAATGGTTGATAAAATGGATATTACGTTTTTGGCATCGTTTCAGCTTCAATTCGTTGAATTTAATCGTAATTGTCTGGTTGTTTATGGGCTACAATGTGTGTTGAAGGGTCTGTAAATTTGCTAGTCATTGGAATTGAAATTTAGGCTGTAATTTGAATATTTGAAGCAAAACATCAAACTGGCCGAAGAACAAGGGGTGTTGTTCTGTAAGACCGCTCGCGACGCTGTTCATCTCTTTTTCAGAAACGCACGCGTTTGATGAAAAAATGATTCACCTGAACCAGTTTTGGCCTGATTCACTCCTTCTAGCTGGTTCAACCCTATTTTGGTGTTTTAGAGTCTGGTTCAAGGTGTTTCAAGCTGGTTCGGATCGGTTCGAAGTGTTTGGGAATGATTTGAGTTGTTTTCTATCTTATTATTGTATTAATTTAGTTATTTGTGTGCCCTAGATGCCAAAACGGTCCATTTTAGTGTGTTTATAATTAATTATGCATTATGAATGTATGTTTAAATTAAATTAGTTTTGTGTGTGCATAAAGTATGCCATATAGATTTATACCCCACCATAGGATAAGCATGTATCATGCATTAAATGTATGTTATAATTGTTATAATATATAGTATGCATGAATAGGTTTTCATGAGTATTAATATAATTAGTTATATTAATTGATGAAATACATATGTATGTTATAGATTAAGGATTGTTTATTTTATAAGTGTTATAAAATAACTTAGACTTCTAAAATCTATAACAAAGATAATTGCATGCTCACTTAGGATAAACCGGTGCAACTCAACTTGTTTTAATAGTTAAACTAGGTCGATAACATGTAAAACTACGGTTACAAAAACTCACCCGACAAAATCCTGTCTAAGGTTGGAGGTACTTAAGTTCACGATTTACGGAACACCTGCTACCTGGAGATCGAGTTGGCGTCTAAGTTAGGTTAACCCAGTTTTATGAGCACGTGTGAGCGATGTGAGGTTTTAAAGAGTTTATGACTTAGACATCGTATGTTAAATTCAGTATAAGAGTTATACTTGGAAAAATCACCTAAACTTAGAATCTGTTTTAGTAGCCAAAATATACTTAAGTAAAAGTATACCCAAAACTGTCTATAACACTTTAGTGGGAGAATTATACACATATGATGTATTATTTTTAGCTCTCACATCTCTAAGAATTCACACCGTGAGATTCATGTTTGGCTTCTTGTTGTTTATAGGCAACTGCTCCATTCGGAAAGTGTTTGCATGAGTCAATAACAAGGTGAATAGAGGAAGTAGTTCATAGTAACTAGGTGTAACGTCCCACAATTTAATTTCAAGGGTTAATAAATTAAATGTTGGATATTTTGTGGAATTTCAATTGGAATTGGATTTTATTGTGGAGGATTCGATGAATATGGAGTTTGGAGAAGAAAAAGGAATATATATTTATTATTATTATTTAAATATAGTTTATATTATTTAAATATAAATTATTATAATATATTAATTATAATATATGATAATAATATATATTTATATAATTAGGGTGCCTCCAAGTGCGTGCAAACCCTTTTTCTTTTCTTCTTCTTCGCGTGAGACCGTCGCCCTTCACAGTCGATCGCTCGCCAACAGTTGTCGCTCGCCGCCCATCCGCGTGCCGCCAGCCCCGCCCGTTCGCGCGCCTGCCGCCGATCGGTCACACTGCCAGTCGCTGCCGTTTTCGTCCAACCGAGACCGCTGTCCGTCGCAGCCAGCAGGTTCGCGCCGCCATGCCCCCAGCCCCACTGCGCCTCGTCCGCTTGTCGAACCGCCACCGCGCTGACGATTCGTCGCGCGCCCAGCCCCACCCGCCTCGTCCGTTGCACGCCGCCGCGGCCTCTCACCGTTTCCAGCCGCCGCCGTCTAGAGTTCCGCGCGTTCACACCGCCTCTGTTCTGGAAGGTTCATCAGTTTGTCGATAAGTTCGGGGTAAGACTATCCTTCTGTTTGGGCTTTTGTCAAATATAGATACCCAGTGAATTTTGGTTTAAGCATGAGCGTTGTTCACACTGTTTAGGTCGGAGACTTGAAAGGGGGTGGTCGTTGCCGCTTTGTTTTAAAGCTCGAAGCGTTGAGGTGGGTACCGGAGTTGTTGAAGTTTAGCGTTTATTGGGAGAAAACTCTCTCTTTTAACTGTATAGTTTGGGTTTTTGTGTTAGGAGTGGAGTTTGGGCAAGAGTCCTACGTGATTGTGTACTGACTTCGTAATATTGAGGTAAGTGGTTCTATTGCTGGGCTGACCTTTAGGTCATGCCTCAACCTGTCTCAGCACTGTTTTATCCTGCCATAATTTTAGCATGCATGCTTAGGACCTCTGGCTATTGAGAATGTTCTAATTGTATACGTCTGTATCCATGCGATTGTTGTGCTTATTAATTATGTATGTATATATGATTAAATCTGATGCCAGATGCTCGCGTCGTCCCATGCTATAAATTGTGAATCGTTAGGTTCACCTTCAGTTTTGACGGTGTGCCATCAAGCCACTAGACATGCGTGAACCAACGTGTTCACCTCCATGTTCGTTGGTGTGGGTCATCAGGCTCACACTTCAGCATTGACGGCGTGCCCTCAGGCCGCTAGGCATGGTGATGGGGCAGTTTGCCCATGTATCCAGAAATCCCAACAATGAGATTACTTACTGAGTTTTATACTCATTCATTTACATTTTGGATTTCAGGAAAGGCAGAAATGGATCGCGGGCGACAGACAGAATCCGTGACCGAGCTAAATAGGGACACGTTGAGGCTTCTGCGTTTCATTTATTCATGTTTTTCTTGAATAGGTTGTTCAGTTTTTTTTTCTTGAAACCGGTGAATCTATTCTTTTATTTATTTTATTCGTTAGTTGTTTTGACTTAATTTATTGGTTAGGGGTACCCCGATCAAGGTTTAGTTTTATGTTCTTTTGGTAAAGGATTTTGAATTATTTAAATTTAATTATTTATTTTATGAATTTCTTGGTTTTAGTCAAATTATGAAAAGTGTTATCTTGAGGTATATACATGCATGAGTAACGACTTCTAGAAAGTCGGGTCGTTACACTAGGTGAAGGGAGTGTGTTAACACATCCTACAGTCTCTTCCACTAGGTTGCACCGTAAGATCCCCATGTTCCGCCTGCTAGTCTGCCCTGGAGCGACAATCCATTCGGAGGGTTGTAATATAGGGATCAAAACAACGCAAACTCTAGAAATGGATAGGGTCTCTTAGGTCCGTTTTCAACACTGTCTGCCCCTTCGTAGCTTGTTGATTCCGATCTCTGGGATCTGAAAATGGAGGGTCACACTTATAAAAATTACTAAGTGTTAGTAAATTTTTTACCAAATGAGCAATAATTAAATACTATAGGAAGAATTTCTTGAATTAGTATTTAATCGAGAATTTCTCAAAGCACCTATCTATGACACTTAATACTTAGACACATAAATCTCAATAAGATTGACAAATTGGTTAAAATTAGACTCCTAAGTTAGTTAGAGGACAATTCTTTACCTCTATGTGAATCATGTCTTGAGGGTAAGATGACCAAAAGATCTTTTACAAGAAAAGGTCTTAAAGTCATAGAACCGTTAGAGCTCATGCATTCAGATCTCTGTGGTCCAATGAATGTCAAAGTACGAGGAGGGTATGAATATTTTATTAGTTTCATTGATGATTATTCGAGGTATGGTTATATTTATCTAATGCATCACAAGTTTGAAGCCCTTAAAAAGTTCAAGGAGTATAAAGCTAAGGTTGAGAACCTCTTAGGTAAATCCAGAATAGACCCTGAGGAGCCTTGCCCAACAACACTGAACAAGAATAGAGAGTTGAAAGTATTTAAATGAGATTTAAATATATATATATATATATATATATATATATATATATATATATATATATATATATATATACACGAATAACGATTCATATTTAAGCAATGGGATTGCAAGAAGTTGGGATTATGGTAAAATATTAATTTAATATTTGATATTAAATTAATATTTTAAATTATTTTATATTCAATTAATTATTTGAATTAATTTTAATATAAAATTAATTTTAGAAAATTGAAAAATCTTTTTTAATTTCAAAAGAAAAATCAATTTAAATTTGAAATTTCAAAAGAAATGGAGAAAGTGGGTTTTTCCCATTTGGTGTGTCGTTCACCAAATCTTGCCACAAATCCTACTCAAATCCGTCTTAATTTGGTGTCAAATTGAGGTCAATTCTCTTTTGCATGTTAATCTTCTATTTAGTGAAGAGATTTGTTGAGAATTGGGAGAAGTTTTTGAAGAATTTTTGCTGAAAATTCCTCCTAAAACACCATAGCTCCAAACTCTCTCAAATCACTTTTTCCCTTCAAATTCATCACACATTTGGATCCCACAATTCGTTCTAAGGCTAGAGGATAGTAGGGAAGACTCTAGCTAGCGATGGTCCATGAAGTGTTTGTGATCAAATTTACACGGGTCCTTTCAGCATACTTTGTCCTCACTCACATGCATCCTAGGAAAATCCCCAGAAGTCATCCAACATAAGATTGCTCCAAGCTAAGCACGCTTAACTATGGAGTTCTTATGATTGAGCTACCGAAAAGGAAGGTGCACCTTGTTGGTATAGGTAGTAACTTTCATTTCTTTTAAGCCTTTCTTAACCATGCTTTCATGTCCTCAGGATCCCTCTCATTCGGATGTGATCTCGGTTCATCCATGTCCCCCTCCTGAACTCGGGTCGTTACACCTCCTATCTAAGCATTTCCTAGTAATCATAAAAATCCTGTTGGGTATTTGCATTGTTCAAATAAACCCCATTCTGTCTCACACTCCAAATGCAGGTTTTGTTGCTACAATAATTCATCATAAAGTCAGGATTATTAGTAAAACTATCAAATTCTAAATACCCTACTTCCCACTCCAACCTATAGTGAAAATTCGTCGTGTCATCCCAATTCCCTTTAAACGACCAATTTTGCGGCTCGTCTGGGAACAATACATGCAATCCTAAATTGTCATCTTTGGAATAGCAATGACTGTCTAACAAGTACATGTGCAAGACATTATGAATCTCCACACGAAAATGTTAACACGAGAGAGGATCGTTTGGATCCGATAACTTTAGCTTTAGATTTTTGTTTTTTGGAACTTCTTTCATTTGGTCATCAACATGTTTGAGGAGTTTAAGAGGAAGAGAACTAATAATAACTCAAGTCATTGAAGTACCATTGTTAATAATATGTACATGGGAGAAAAGATTTGAATTTATTATAGTCGATGTCTGTTAATTTGTAGTGCATGTGGGAGTTTTAGGGCCCGTTAGGATTAACTTAATAAATAAATATATTTTTTAAAATTCATTTTTATTTAAACACTTTTGATAAGAAGTGTATGAAATAAAGACATTAACGACTTTTAAAATCCAAAATCCATTTTGAGTGGTTGCCAAACACTTGTATTTCTTTCAAAATGATTTATTTTTAAATTAAACACTTGACAAGGTATTACAGACACTCTTTTAGATTAGTGGTTGCTTGAGAAGCAATGTTAAAAATAGTCGGAATTTTGTGAACGTTTTAAAATGGAGGGAAATTTAGATTTGTAATACCTTGAGAAGAGTTGTTGCTAATGCAAAGTTAAAAATGGAAATGTCATGACTATGACAAGTGTGTTTATTTATTTATTTATGATTATTAAAGTTTGGTTTGTATATCCAACAATTAATTTACATAGGATCTATTGATTAATATTAAAATACTGCACAAATATTTATAAGATTTGCTTTGCCACAATAGTAAGTATGAGTGTGCAATAGATGCTGAGTTAATAGGGATTCAACTTGGGATAAATGAAAAGATCTATATTTTCTTAGGTATATTATAATATATTTTTGCAAGAAGAAGGAATTATTATCTTTATTTACTACAAAAAGTAAATAAAAAAAATTTAAGTAATAATTCAACTTTTATTATTTCGTGTATCTTTACATTATAATTTATTTGTTTTCATTAATAATTAAATCTACATACATGAAAGTATATATTTATTTTTTAACATCCAACGAATCGAACCGATATATACATGAAAGTATATTTAAATATGACATAATAACTAATATATAATATTAAAAATCAAAGTGTCTTGTCTATGTCAAGTGTTTTTTTTCTATGATATAATAAAAAATATATAACATTAACCATTTATACACTTAATAGATTTAAGCGACATGTAGTAAAAGTTAATGTATAAGCATATAGTAAATTTAAGCGACGAAAAAGTAATTCGTCGCAACAAAAATTGTGACCAAATGTTTTTCGTCGATAAAAGCAAGTTTTGTTGTAGTGATTACCATATGTCATATTTATTTTCTACTGATATTAACAGTAACAAACATGATAGCAAATACATATGCAAATAATAGACCACAATAAATGAAAGTCTATTAGATAGGTCCATCAATGATAGACTGCTATCATTTAAAAGATCTATCAATATAGATGGTAGTAGGTACTAATAGAAGTTAAATTTTTGTTATTATTTAATCTTAAATTTTTGTATATTCAATTAACGTGTTCAAAACATAGCATAAGATAAAAAAAATAGAAAAATTAAAATAAAATAAATGAGCATACTATTATATAATAAAATAAATATAAATCACGTGCAAGACACATGTAAAAATGATTAATACAAAAAAACAAATTTAATTGTTGTCTAACTTTTGTTAAAAAAGAGAAAAAAAAAAAAAAAAAAAAAAACTCCTTTCAAAGCATTTCCCAATGTTGATTGAGAACATCTTGACCATTTTGATTGGTCAAATAAATCCCATCTTGTCTTACATTCCAACAACATGATGCATTGCCACAAAAATTCGTCAAAAACTCAACATCATTAGAAAAAGCATCAAATTCAATATATCCTTTTTCCCACTCCAATTTGCAATGGAAATTTGTCGTTCCCAACCAATTCCCTTTGAACGACCAACTTTGTTGATCATTTGGGTACAATACACGCACTCCCAAATCGTCATCTTTTGAATAGCAATGGCTATCCAACAAGTACATATGCAATTCATTGAGAATTTGAATATTAAATTGACGGAAGGCGACAAGAGGTTCACGTGGTTTCGGTTGTTCAGGGCCTGTTTCTTGTTTTTTCTTGTGATTATTTAAGGCCATCGATACATCAACGGAGGCGACAAGCAAGAGAGTTAGAAAAAGCACAAGTGTTTGTGATGCCATTGTTAAAAATATGCAAGACAAAAGACAAGAAGTTGTGTTTGATAATTTAGAATGTTTGTTTGTTTTGTGAATGTTTTTGAAATGGAAGGAGCTTTGGGTTTAAATGGACGATTTAAGAAAACATGGGGTTGTTGGAGAAATGCTAAAAATGGTAGTGTTTGAATTTATTGTTGTGTGTTTGAATGTATTGTTATGTGTTTTGTGTTTTTTGGTTGGTCATCCAAGGTTGTCTTTAGAGAGCATGTTGGGTGGTGTTTGAAGACATTTTTTTCTTTGGTCAATGAGTCTAACAAATAGTGGTCAAATGACCCAATCATTAGTAATTCTTCGTTGTCTGAAAAGATTATATATGGTTAATGATACATGTGTAGAGAATATTTGAAATTTAACATGATTAAATTATGTTCCTAAATTTTAAATCAGCCAGCTTTACCATGTTTATTAAACAGATTACAGGTCAGATAATTTTGCATGATGTGACAAACAAATAGTAAAAAAGTGGATGGGTAAAATAATAAGGATAAGGATAAATTAAAATGATTTTCACTATGATTAGGAGAGAGTTAAATGTTAGACTCTATGGTTTTAAAAGTTAAAATTTAGTTCTTATAGTTGGCTAAAATTTCATAAATAGTTCCTATAGTTTGATAAATTTTCATAAATAGTCCATACCATAGAGATTATTTAGAAAAGTTTTATCAAACCGTGGGGACTAAGTTCAATTATAAATCATAAGAAATTAAAGTTGCATTTCGTTTGTTACCTAGATGGCTCTAGAGAATAGGGGTGTGAAAAAATTCTAAATATTAAGAAAACTCAACTCAATCCGTATAATTTAGGGGTTGCAATTGGAGAAAAAATAATTTGATTTTTTTCAAGTATTTTCATTAACATAATTTAATTGACTTGAACTTTTACTATCAACCTTGAGATTTGAGATTTCGATTCTCCCACGGCAAAAAAAAAAAAAAAGAAAGACTCAAATCCATCTAATTAAGCTTCTAAAAAGAGCAAATTCATCAACAACAAACTCAAAAATATTCAACAACAAACTATTTTCGTCCACATTTTTGTTTTTTCTTTTCATTTTCTAAGCATATTCCAATAATCTTGAAAAACAAATTCACCCTCTCGATTGTTCGAATATATGCCATCTTGTCTTGCACTCCAAACACATGTTGAGTGACCACAAAAATTGGTCAAGAACTCAAAATTACTATTAAAAGAATCAAATTCTAAATATCCTCTTTCCCACTCCAATTGGCAATGAAATTTTGTTGTCCCAAAAATATTGTCTCTAAATGACCAATTTTCATGCTCACGTGGATAGAGTATACGTAATCCTAAATCATCATCTTTGGAGTAGCAATGACAGTCTAACAAATATATTTGCAAGTCATTGTGAATCTAGATATGGAAAGGATGAAGGACAACGTTATATTTATGTTGTGGTGATTCATTTGAGAGTTGAGAGATAATGTTATCATTTTCGTTCTTTCGAAACTTATTTTCAACCATTGACATGCCGGAGGAGGCAACGAGCAAGAGCAGTAGCAATAATATGAACCGACGTGATGCCATTTTTTAATGGAGCAAATTGGATTTCTTGGTTATATTTCAAAAGTTTGATGAGGTTGTAAGAGAAATGCCAAAAATGGTGAGTGTCTTATGGTTTATTATCAAAGGTTGTTTTTTGAGAGAGTCTAATGTCCATTTAGGTGGAAGATAATGTTTATGAATCTCCGGATTTTGAAGCATTTGTTCCCATTTTTGTTTTCTTTACTATTTATTTGATTGTGTGGAGCTTGGGGTGGCCAAAGATTTTGTGTCAATAATGATGCTAAATTTTATGGTGCCCATAAGAGATTACCATAGGGTTTTGCGGTTAAATATTAAAAGAGTAGTTATTTTATATTAGAATTGTTAAAAAAAGTAATAGGCTCCGAACACTATGATTTTGGTTTTAAGTTGTCCTAGATAGAAACATGATAGCACCCTAAAATTGCTATAATTCCTAGCTTAATCCCTAGCTTTAATCTCTACCTTAATTAATCCCTAGCTTTAATCTCTACCTTAATTAATCCCTAGCTTAATCTCTACCTTTATTGATCATTTTTACTCATTAATTCTCTATATTTGTAAAAAATAATCAATTCAAGAATAGAAAAGTCATTTTGAGCAAGAACGAACCAAAAATGAGCATTAGAGCACCAAAATTGAAGAAACGAAAAAAATTACAGAAAATGTCCATGCATCAAGCGTCACGACTCTCCTAGTAGCGTAGCCTTACGATTGAAGGTAGTAGCTACCAATTTTGGACAGCGTCGCTACACTCATAGCAAGCGTATCAATAATACGGATTTTAACGCAAGACACGTCGCATCTTAATTGTTCGTTATTTACTCTTTATTTAGGGGTGCTTTTATTATATTTAGGACACTTGCTTAGTTTTAATTGAGCTTTTCAGCTACTTGTAACGTCGTTGAGTTAAGGTTAGGTTAAGTAGGTTGTTGTGCACGCATAAATCAAATGCATGTTTAATTGACGAGATCGATGATTGAAATTTGCATAGGATTCGTCTTGCTCTCGAAACTAAATAAACTCAATCCTAGGTTACATTTATCCTTGCATTTTATTTTCCTGCACGCTTTTATCTTTCCACACCAACCCCCCTCCCCTCTCCATTTTACTCTCTAATTAGATAATTAGCTCAACAAAACATCATTAGCGCTTGGCTCCCTATGGTTCAACCCCATACTTATCACTATTATTATGTCATCGTAGTAGTAGTATAGGATTCGATGTATTATAAACTTCTTTTGATTGGAGTGCTTTTCAGAAATTGAACGACACCAAAAAGTCGTCTATCAGTCAACACGTGATCTAATCTAGCCCTAATTGAGATTAACATACATAGACATATTTTTCTCTAGCAAGGCGAAGAGAAGATAAAAGGGTAATCAATCCTAATACGATTTCTAAGCATATAATATAAATTCAGTCAAGAATCAATAAAATTCATTAGCAAAACTTAAAAAACAAGTCTCACATCCAAGTTTTCATTAGTTCAAACCCTAACCCTAAGTTAGAAATGAATTACCTTAGCTACTCATAGCGTGCCAATATGAATTCAAGAGTTGCAGGAGTGAAAAATAAAAAATAAACTAAATTGGGAATAAAAAGTACAGAGAAAAGTCAAAGTTAGAGGCTACAATCTCGAACTGACCAACCCTAAATCGGATAACGTATGTATATAGAAAATAGTCTGCCGTCATTGTGCTAGTGCACATAGCCGCAACGCTGCCACTGTGTTGACTCTTCTCTCAAGAAAAAGCACCGACCCAGCAAGTGGGCTAGCGCAAGAGAATTTTTGTAATTTTTTTGTTCTTTTCATGATTGATGCTCTGAAGCTCCATTTTGTTTCGTTTAAGTCCTGTTTTAGCTTCAATGGTCAGTTCTACCTCCTAGTTGCTTAATACCTATAAAATCATAGAAACAACACATTGAATAGTGATATCAAACAACTTGTGTTTTTGTATTATAAATAAAATGACAGCCAAAGTGATCAAAAGTTCTTTGTTTTCCAGCCGTCGAACTACTTGGTTGGTTACCTTGTGTACTCAGGTTCCAAAACCTCCTCTATTTTTTTCCTTTTTTATTTATTTTCTATTTTATTATATGTGTAGACACCGCATTTGGTCCGATTTGTTTTAATTTGCTTAAGTTTATTCTTTTTTTATATATTTTAATTATTAATCGAATTTTGAAATTTAATGAAAATTGAGATTTTAATTGAGTTTTAAAAAAGTATATAAAAGGAAATAAAAATAAATATTTTTCAAAAAGGTTTTGTTAATAAATTTAATTGTTTTTTTAAAAAGGAGTATAAAAAAATAATAAATATTTCTTTAAAAAAATGCTTTAGTAATTTTATTATTATTATTATTATTATTATTATTATTATGAAATTTTAAAAATGATTTGTTTTAAAATAATTAAACAAATCCATTTTTAAAACCCAAAATTTAATCATTCAACGTATTTCTCCCCCATTTTTCCTCAACCTTTCCAACGTTAATATCTAAATTTAAACCCAGTGATAGCTTATAAATGCAATGATGAGGTGAAAGTAAAGGAGGGAAAAAAGAAGGAAAGAAAGGATTGAAGGGAGAAAGGAGAGGAGAGAAAAAAGATGTGAGAGGAATTTGAAAAAGTGATGAAAGGATTGAAGAAAGATTGGGAGAGGAGATTGGAAAAGAAGAGAAAAAGGAAGGGAAGAAAAGATTGAAAAATGATTGGAAGAAGGGAGAAAAAAAAAGGAATTTGAAGGATGAAAAAAATTCGAGGGAAGAAAAGAAGGAAAATGTGAGAAGAAAAGAGTGAAAGTGAAGGAGAAGATAATAGAGAAGCTGGAAGAAGCGGAAGAAATGGGTGAGGAAGAAGAAGAAAGATGAGAGAAGAACACTTAATAAACGTGTGGACCCCATGCCATTTTATTTGTTTTATTTATTTAATAATATAGTGGACCCCACGTATTTTTATATTATTTATTAATATTATTTTATTTAACAAAAATAGTAGGCCACACGTACTTTTATGTTATTATTTGTTTTCTCCCACTTTCGATTTCCACCCTATTTATTTTATTTATTTATTTATTTATTTATTATTATTATTATTATTATTATTATTATATTATATATATATATATATATATATATATTTAACATTATTTTCTCTCTTCTCCTATTTCAACAAATTTTTCTCTTCTCTCTATTTCAACAAATTTCTACCTTTACAAAATATCCATGATTTATTTGTTTATTTTTAAAGATGTTTTCAAAAGAATTTCAATCTATTCCATTTTGTTGGATTCTTATATATATATATATATATATATATATATATATATATATATATTATTATCTTACTAACCATTGGATTCCTCAATACATTATATAATTCTAAGTTGTGGATCTTATTTATTTATTTATTTATTTTAAACATGAGATTTCCATGATTTTGTAGTCTTAATAGATTGAAATTTAAAATTTATTTAAAACATTTAATCAAAGCTTTTATTACTCTTAAATAAATATGCTTTAGTTTTTTTTCCTAAGGTTGAAATTTCTTAATATCATTTCAAACTTCTTGAATTTCAAACTTTAAATACAATCGTCTTACTACATCCACATTTGCATTGACAAAATAAATTTTAGTTTCATTAGCTAATAAAGTTTTCAAGTATTTCCTATCTTTGATTTAATTTAAGAAATTTATTCAATTTTTTTTTTCATGCATTGAATATTTAAACAAAGTTTAAGTTAACTGTGCAACTTTAAAATAAACTCTAGCTTAATGTGAATTTCAAATTTCAAATGAATTTCAAATATTCTTAGATTTTTCATAAATCCCATGATAGAGTCAAATTTCGCTTCAGGGAAATATTTCATAAGGAATCCAAATATAAATTGACAATCATTGTCGCTCACATAATGCAATTATACTTTATTCTTAAAGTTATAATGAAATTTGGTGAGACATTTCCTTTATTTAAACTATATCAAATTTTTATAAAATAATTGGCTAAGATGACCATAAGGGGACATCTCTACCGAGGAATTATTTAGTGAATTTTATCGGGTTTCGTTTTATTAATTTTCATTACAATTTTGGATAACAAAATAAAATGTTTTTCAAACGGGTGTTGTAGGGTGCTAATACCTTCCCTACACTCAACGAGCCCCGAACCAATCTTTGGAAAAGTAGACCGTTTTTATTTTTATTCATTTTAAAATGGGTGACCAATCACACCCCAAAATGGTTGGTGGCGACTCCAAACCTTTCACCTCGAAAGAGACCCTCAGGTAAGAACGTCGGCCGCTCCGCGTCGCAATGACGTTGCGACAATATGAAATTGGAAATATAATAAAAATTTCTTGCACTTTGTGAAATCGATTGACAAATAATATCAACAATATATTTTTTTTGTTTTACATCTCAATTTTGCATCAATTCTCTCTTTTTTTTTCATCAAGAATATTTAAAAAAAAAAAAATTAACCATTTCAAGTTTTAAAGTTAAAAATAATTTGAAAATGTGAATAAAATTATTATTAAAAACTAAAAAATAAATCTCAACTCTCATGAAAGAGATTGTTTTTTTTTTTTTTAAAGAGAATACAACCTTAATCTCAAAATATGTGACTATTTGCATTGCTACAAATAGTATATAAATTTATAGTTTTCTTATCATTTTAAAAAGGAAAATTTTCACAAATAGAAAAAATGTCAAACTATTTACAGAAAATAGCAAAAAAATCACTGATAGACATTGATAGACTTTTATTAGCATCTATCAGGTGATAGATTTATATCATTTCTATCACCGATAACCATGATAGACTTCTATCATCATCTATCAAACTATCTAAAATTTTTACTATTTTGTGTAAATAGTTTCCTTTATTTTCTATTTTTAAAAAGTCCCCTTTTAAAAACACATATAAAGAATTATTCTCTAATTCTTTATCTCTTTTAAATTACTCACATACTATAGTTCGTTTGTTGAGTCATGTGATTGAAGTGTTACATTCACAGGTTAGTAAGTTGTTTAATATTGTGAGACAATTATTCATGACAACTTCAGCATCATAAAGGGAACAAAAATATCTTATGAAAACAACGTGAATTTGCTGGATTCAAATTAATTGTTTTCACCATTTCCTTATTCTTCTATAATTTGTTCTTATAAAAATAAAATTATTTTTTAGTATTTTGTCAATAAGTTTATTTTTATTATTTTTCTCATTTGATTTGTGATTAATCAATAAATATTGTTATATCGATATGGATTTTTATAAAAAAAAAAAAAATTAAAATAAATATATAATTATATGGGTTGTTTTCAAATATAAAAAATGATCCAGAATATTTACAAATATAGAAGATTATCACAGTCTATCGCTGATGGACAATTAAATTTTTCTATATTTGTAGATAGTTTGATATTTTTTCCATTTATAATAATTTCCTTAATTATATAATTACATATATTTGATGAAAATTTATTGTAAAAATAGTTTCATTTTATTATTATAAAAAATATAAAATTAAAGAAGTTATTAAAACTTTTTTTATTTTTTAAAAACGGAAAACCAAAATCAATTTCCAAATATATTTTTTGTTTTTGTTTTTATAATACAAAAAACCAAAAATATTACTGAAACATATATGGGTTTTGTTTTCTACAAATTTTCAAAAACTACAAATAAAAAATCAAATAGTTATCAAATGGGATCTAAGAGGTCTAGACTAGAGTTCGATCCTTGGCCTCTCAATATTTTTTATTTTTATTTCTTTTCTATTTTATAATACATATTTTTACTTTGTATATGAAATTGAATGGTACTATGTCCATTTTATCTTTTTATAATACATATTTCTTCTCCATACCCGAGTTATGTGATTGAAGTGTAGCATTCATGTATTAGTAATATGTCATATATATTGAAAGGTTATTCATGACACCTTGAGCTTCAAAAAGAAAACAAAATTGTCTTAAGAAAACAACCTAAGTTTGTTGGGTTTAGATTAATTGTGTTAATTGTTTTAATTATTTCCTTATTCTCTAATAATTTTCTCTTACAAAAATGAAACTATTTTCTTATACTTTGCTAATATGTTTATTTTTTATTATTTTTCTTCATTTAGTGCATTTAAAATTTGATATTGTAGTTTTATCAATATAGCTTTTTAATAAAAATATAATTTTATAATTGTTATGGGTAATTCTAGATCAAGGGCAAAAATGACGAGAAAAAGGAGCGAGATTCGGACCAGGATTCGGCAACTGATGGCCCCGGCATGCCGGGCCATTCCTCCGAGTACGTCATCCTTGACTGTCTTGAATGCTTCTAAGAGTGAACATCATCCCGACAAAGCATCCTAGGAAAATTCCCAAAAAGGTCACCCAATATAGGATTGCTCCAAACTGAGCACGCTTAACTGTGAAGTTCTTATGATTGAGCCACCGAAAAAGAAGATGCACCTTGTTGGTATAGGTAGTAACTTTCATTTATTTTTAAGCCTTTCTTAACCATGCTTTCATGTCCTCGGGATCCCTCTCATTCGGATGTGATCTCGGTTCATTCATGTCCCCCTCCTAAACTCGGGTCGTTACATGCCCACCAGCTTTCGCTTGGTTCGTCCCCGAGCCACACCTTACTGGAAGAGGTTCCTCTCTGATACCATTTGTAACGCCACAGGCCCAGGATTCAGACCAGTTGTTGAATCCAGATTCCGAATCCTGGGCCTGGGGCGTTACAGAAAACGCAGGGGAATGTCGGGGTCATCAGTTGCCGAATCCGGATTTCGAGTCCTGATCCGAATATTGGGCCTAGAGCGTTACATATATGAACTTTTGGGAAAGGATCATATATGTCTAAAGCCAAAGCGACCACTTTGGGGTCGGCCTGGGTCCGAGGCCGAGGCCAAGCCCATCCGTTTAGGTACGTAAGCCCAGCTAAGATATATATGGGCTTTTGGGAAAGGATCATATAGGTCTAAAGTCAAAGTGACCACTTTGTGGTCGGCCTAGGGTCCGAGACCGACCCTCAATGTCAAATCCGCAGCTAAGACTCAACCTTAAAAGGAGAGGAGATCGAAAGGACTTGAGGGAAGTCCTAGAAGGAGAAGGAAATGATCTACGACCTATATATAGGGGGAAAACAAACAAATGAGGTAAGTGAACTTCCAGCTAAGAATTCTTCTAGCATTAAACCCCCTCTTCTGACTTAGGTATCGGAGTGTATGTGGCTTACACCACACTGGTGTGCAGTTCTTTCCTTTGTATTGCAGGTACTCTCTTATCTAAATTACAAATTTACCATTGTTGTCACGTGGAGGTCAGATGCGTTTTCTCTTGACCAAAATTTGGCATCAACAATAATTATGTATATTATATGAAAATATATTATAGAAAATAGTTTAATTTTTGTTTTATAAAAAAAATGAAACTAAAAATTATTAAAAGGTATTTTGATTTTTTAAAAACAAAAAATAAAAACACAATTATAAAACAGAAAACCAAAAACAATAATCAAACAAGTTTTGGTGGTTTTCTATTTTTAAAAAAACACAAAACCAAAACATTAGCTAAGGCCCCATTTGGTTCGTGATTTGAAATTTCGTGTTTTTTTTAAACAGAGAATTCATAGAAAATGAAAAAAAAATTATGTATTATCACTATATTTGAAAACATGTTTGGTTCCATTTTCAAAAGTTTATTTCGAATTCAAAATTTTAAAATTGTATTCGGTTGTAAATTACAAAATGTAGGAAGAAGATTATAGGAAATTTTTGGAGATATTGCAACAGCGTGTTGGGCCCTATTGAATGATCGAAATAACATTGTCAAAATTAGTAAAGTCATTCCTCCAAAGCTCATGGATTCTTGAGTATTGTGAATGCTTCTGGTAATCTTCAAAAAAACAAAGTTGATCAAAAAACTTCAAGTAGTGATAAATTCTTAAGAGGAAAACAGTGGATTCCTCCCCCATAGGGTTCTTACAAAATCAATGTAGATGCAACATGGTGTTCTTCCTCCGGAATTGCCATTCGATGTGATAATGGTTCTATCTTTGCCATCTCCGCTATTCACCTTTCATGTTAATTACAAATTAGCACCTCTTGTGGAAATCCTAGCCATCAAACAGGGTCTTAAATGTTGGAAAAAACCTCCCGCAATAATAAGTAGAAAAATAATAGACAAATTAAAATAAAGCAGCAAAACTGAATTAACGTGAAAAACTCCAAACTCGGAGAAATTATTACAATCACACATAAATATTTCTCTCTTCCGATCTCAATTACAATAACACTCTCTCAAAGCTTCCGACTACTCATACATTTTTCCCACTCTCAAATTAGATAATACAAAAGGAATTTAATTAGAGTTATCACACTAAGGTTAAAGTGTTTCTAACTGGAATGACTTGAAATGAAAGGCATAAGCTCCTTTTATAAGTTTGGAGTTCATCTTCATTCTTCAATTTAACCGAGGTAGACAATTGCACTTCTAATATTTTGTCAAAAAATTCAACATTAAATCTGCAATTTCTTTAAATTGTCTGAATATTTTTGTAGAATTAGACAACCTTCAAGTGATTAACTTTATCACGGGAAAATGTACTGCTGAATCTAAAATTTGCTGCTGGGTTGGGGAGATCAATTCCCTAACAAATAATTTTGACTCTTGTGTCTTCACCTTTATCCCCCGCTCCTGTAATTCGCTAGCGGATTATGTAGCAAAATTTGAAAAAGTTGAGTCTGATAGTTGTATATGAAAAAGTTGAGTCTGATAGTTGTATATGGCTTGAGAACTTTCCCTCCTGTATTTCAACGAATAGCTTAAAAAAAACTATTCTTCCCTCTACCCATTGAGGCTTAATAAATTATGGATATTTGTTTTCAAAAAAAAAAAAAAAAAAAAAAAAAGAAAAGAAACAAAAGAAAACGTTGTTTTATCGTTTTCCAATTTTACATAAAATTTCAGTTTTGTTTTCAAAATTTATTTTCTTTCCTGACTACTAAACAAATATTCAATATTTTCATTGTATCCCTTATTTTTTAAAATGTTGAGGTCTAGATTTCGACCTAGAAATAAAGCCAAAAATCAAGATAATATAAGATAATATAAAATAATATGAGATTTCATCATAACTTACTAGGATTAGAAAACTCGTATCCTCACCATAGTAGGGACAAAATGAAACCCTAATCAAATCCCCTATAAATAGACCATCATGTCTCCATCACAAGTATCTAAAAACTTTGATTTTTTCTCCATTCTATAATTATTTTATTAACTTATGCATCAAACCCATTTTTCTTTGTTTTGTAGGTACTCTCTTCTCTAAATTACAAATTCAACTGCTGATGTCAGGTGAGAGTCAGATGTGTTTCCCTTGTCCCAAATTTTGCATCAATAAAAAACATAAAAACAAAAGTAGATAAGAAACCAAACGCCAAAAATAAAAAATTAAATAATTAATAAATGAGGCCTAATTAATTATCAAACGAGCAATTATAATCCTAAGAAAAATGACTAACTTTGTCTATGTATTAACTAACGGTTGCCTAGTAACTTACGTAGGCAATAAGTTAACGAATGTTCTTTTGATAATACTTTTGTAATATCTTAATATATGCTATAAGTTTGTCTTTATTCACTAAAACCATATTTAAACCATTATTTATTAAATTATCAAACAACTAATCCCATGGTGGACCATAAAGAAAAAGAACATCTAAAATATTTTAATGGGAAGTTTTTCCCTAAACCAACCACAGAGTCCACAAAGTCATTTTCAATTCTACACCAAAACAAAATTTGTCCTTTTCTCAAGTAGTATTGTTTGTTATATGTTGTGAGAAAAAATGAAAAATAAAAATTTCAAATATTTTGACCAATTGAAATCAACCCTTGTTATGAACTTTGAATTAGATCTATATAATAGCTGGTGAGATTTGAAAAAATAAACAAAATTCATTCCTTTTGTGTTCCAATGGAAAAGAGAGAAAAAGGGAGAATCAAATCTTTTATTTATATTGAGAGAAAGTTCATAAGACTTTTTTTTAGCACTTTTGTGCTGCCAAGATAGAACTTGGGAGGGGTTGGCCCAATGGAGCACGTTTATTTGAAAATTCATACCTAACTTAGTTATAAGGGGAAATTTCACAAATAGAAAAAATGTCAAACTATTTACAGAAAATAGCAAAAAAAAAATACTGATAGACGTTGATAACTTCTATCAGCATCTATCAGTGATAGAACACTTCTATCATTTCTATTGTTGATAGATCCTAATAGACTTCTATCAGCGTCTATCACAACTATCTAAAAATTTTGTTATTTTGTGTAAATAGTTTCCCTTATTTTTTATTTTAAAAAATTTCCATAGTTATAATAACAAATAATGAAGATAATGATGCACATGCACTACATTTTCCTCCTTTATTTATTTATATATAATATAGAAGAGATATGAAATTGTTGTGAGTGAGTTTTTTTAATAGTTATATGTCTATTGACATACTCAAACATTGATGAGACCATATAGTAGATACGAAATGTAATAAGTGAAGTAATGATATACGTTATGTCCTTATTAAGAATATATATTAAAGCATGTATAGACCTGTAAAAATGATATGAGTATACTTATAATTCGACTCTAGAGAGGTGGGATGAACACATATTTTAACTTGCTTGGTATGTCAAAGAATTCATATCATGATGTGGTGCAATCCTTTAAGGACATATTCAACTGAGATTGTAAACGCAATACATGGCCAATAAACAAATGGAATGAAATGAGGTAGATAGTAAGATTATCTTAAAACATTTAATTAATTATTTTTTTATTATTATTATTTATTTATTTATTTTAAATAATTGATCTCATCATTTTGGCTTTTCATAGTTTGTTGATATTAATTCTTGTAACAAATATTTTACTTCTTGAAAAAAAAAAAAAGTCATTTACATACTTGTTCTTACTTTTCTCTATTAAAACCAAATTATGTGAACACCATTTTAATATGTATTAAATCATAAAAATGTCGTATTAAATCACCATTGATAGTGAAACTATTTATGCAAAATAGCAAAATTTTTAAATAATTGCGATAAACGTTGATAGAAGTCTATCAAGGTCTATTAGTGATAGAAATGATAGAAGTGTATCACTGATAGATGCTGATAGAAGTCTATCAATGTATATCAATATATATATATATATATATATATATATATATATATATATATATTTTTTTTTTTGGTTATTTTCTGTAAATAGTTTGGCATTTTTTCTATTTGTGAAAATTTTCCTTAATAATATATATATCCAAATTACATCGTTTAATTATAAAGAGACAAAAAAAAAAAAAAAAGGTTATTTTAACAGTTACATCTAACCACATAAAGTAAAATCAAAAGTTCCAAGACTAAATGGAATTAAAAAGGGAAAAAAGGGTCTTTAAAAGAGCTCAAAGTCCAAATAGTGAGATGAACATGAAGTAATTTGTCTTTGCTCCAAATGTGAATGCTCCAAAAGTGAAAGCACCACCAAGTTAGTTTTCATAGAATTATATTTTATAATGTTTAGGTTAAAAGGTAGCCCCATTTTTCTTACTAGTTTTCCAATTGCTTCTTAGTCCTTACCATATCTTCTCTTTTTTGTTTGGAGCCATTCATTTGAATTCTTCTAATTCTTGCTCGTTTTGGCATATTATTCCTAATTAAAATGTAAAAGGAATACTTTGTTTTCTTTTGCTAATTTTTCCCTTTTGCTAATACCATGTGGATGTGTGGCCACAAATAATGTTGTTCTGTTTGATAATTGATTTGTTTTTTTAATTAAAGAAATAGCTCGAAGCAATAGCCCATATATTTTTTTGTTTTGTTATTTACTTTATAAATTAACATTTAATTTTCAAAATCTAAGTCAAAGTTTTAAGTCAAGTTTGATAACTATTTTAGTACTAGTTTTTTATTTTTGAAAATTAAGCTTATAAACACTACTTGCCGTTATAAGATTCTATGTTTTGTTAATCTCTTTCTATTACTTTTTTAAAAAAGCAGGCTAAGTTTTTAAAATTTTAAAAAGTAAATTTCAAAAACTTATTTTTGTATTTAGAATTTGATTAGAAATACAAGTGTTTCTTTTAACATAGAAGAAAATCACAATTATAAAATTGAGAGACAATAAGCATAAATTTTAAAAAAAAAATGAAATGGTTAACAAATGGAACCATATAATCGAAAAAGTTATTTTAATTTTTAAAATTTGACCAAAAGATTAAGGGTTGTTTTCAAATATAGGAAAATGAACCAAAATATTTATAAATATAGCAAAATTTCGCTATCTATCTACTATCTGTCTATCTGTAGTCTATCGCGACACAGATAGTAGGCTATTACGGGTGAAATTTTGCTATATTTATAAATATTTTCAGGAGTGTTGTCATATAAAATAATTTCCCAAAGGATTATATATATGTTTGTGAGAATTGTGAAAAACAATACCAAAGAAATGGAAAGTTAGATCCATTTTTAAAAAAGAAAACTAAAAGTGAGAATGTTATCTAACGAGGACAAATTCTCTCTCATAAATTCAATGGTAAGGAGTCGTTAACCACATTGATTCAACCTCTTCGAGTAATTTCTTACGCATAAGGAGAGGGATTCATGAAAGAATGTACTGCATTTATGTATGTAGAGAAAAGTAAATGTATGCAAAGAAATGTCAGCAATGAAAGGAAATGTGTAAAAAGTGAAAAGTTGGTGAAAAAAATTGTGAAATTAAAGAGGAATTTGATTAGGAGAGAAATATGGTATGAAAGGTAAATAAATATCTAGAAAGAAAGGGTGTATCATATGCTTAGAAACAAAGTTTGAAAGGTAGATGTGAATATCCAGAAAAATATAAGGTCTTAATTCGATAAAAATGTTGATAATAATATTGATACAATGTGGATGTGTTGATGGATTATTTTAAAAAATTATAAGATTTTTTTTTTTTAAAAAAAATTAAACCTCATAAATAAATATTTTACGTTTTTTAAACAAGTTAACATGTTTATTATTTATATATATTATAGTTACATTGAGGACATTTACGATCTAAAATATATTGATTCACTTCTCGTTTGGTGTTGATATTGATCTCACGAAAAAGAACGTAGTATCTTTAAACTAAAAAGCACTTTCACAAAAGCGCATTTATGGTTACTAGTTTATTCCTATGTGCGATGCACGTATTATAAATTTTCAAATATAACCTCTTTTATAGAAGTTGAATGTGATGTATTAAATGTTGTTAATTATGTTGTTGATTTAATAAATTTAATCATTTTTTTATATATGACTATTAATAGTTTTAAAAAGTTTATTAAAACAGTTTTCTCATTTATTCCAATAACCTAATGAAACTTTCAACTTACTTAAAAGCTTTGAGAAAACTAATACAGAAAAGAGATTGATGATCTATATCCTTTAATTTATAGGTATTAATCACAATATATTCGAGAATCTATTATTCAGTTAATATATTTATTCTGCATTATTTTATTATTTTATTAATTTGAGATGGAAAGATCTCTAACTTAAAATAATTATGTTGAATGAGAAATTTTAGACTAATCACAAATTGCCACGTCATTTCTTAAATTAATGGCAAAATTAGAAACAATTATATTTGGGACTAATTAAAAGTTACATGTGTCCTAAATTGAAATTGAAGACACAAATTGGTAAATCTCAATGGTATCAGGTGTTTTCGTCCTCACTGTTGGATCAAAATAATTACTTTTGGTTCAATTAATTGTTAATGTTTGGACTAGAATCCAATTAAGTCTAAAAATAGGCTTAATTTAGCCCAAATGTCTGCAAAGCCCAAATCCAATTAGTTGGGCCCAAGGGCCAAGTCCATGGATCAGTCAAGGCCAAGCCCACATGAGAACACTATAAATAGAGATGTTCTTCATAAAATTTACACTCCAAGAGCCTAGAGAGAATTCTTCTTACAATCAGAAGACTCCCTAACTCCTGAAGTTGAATCACACTTGGAGATCGAAGTTCAACTTCAAGAACATCCACGCATCCGCATCAAATTTACATCAACGCAAGTTCAACTCCACGAAATATGTTTCTCCGAAAACCTCGTGCGAACAAATTCGCACGCCCGGTGGGACCTCTCTACCTCTCATCTCTCTCTCAACACTCAAATCAAGCAATGACTTCTGAGAAAGTTGCATCCAACACTCCTGCTGCAAGCGATGCATACACAAGACTCATCACTCGCAATCGCTCAAAGGGCATCATGCAGGAGAAGGAACAAGGTTCTACCATTGCTGAGAATATCTGGAGGCGATTGATAGAATCCCCTAAAGACGGGATTGTCATCAAGAAAAATCCATTATTTGACAACTCTGCTCCTGCCTTTGACCGATCCAAGAAGGAATCATACCCTAACGTGATGTCCGTCATGATGGCTGACGTAACGACCGAGGCAGCCATGGAAGAATTGGAGAGGAAGATAAACTTCCTAGCGAAAGCTCTCGAGGAGCGAGATAATGAGATCGCTACTTAAGAGAGCAAATACAGGCTCGAGAAACTGCTGAGTTGAGCCAAACTCCCTCTGTCAAGGCAAATGACAAAGGGAAAACTCCGCTGCAGGAAAGCCAGCTGCAGCACTCTACCTCCGTCGCTTCTCTATCAGTCTAGCAGCTGCAGGACATGATCACAAATACCATTAGAGCTCAGTATGGGGGATTGCCACAAACTTATTTTCTGTACACCAAGTCGTAGACTAAAAGAATTGACAACCTCAGAATGTCTGCTGGATATCAACCACAAAATTTTAGCAGTTCAACGGAAAAGGCAACCCTAAACAGCACGTTGCTCATTTTGTTGAAACCTACAAAAATGCAGGGACTAGAGAAAATCTACTGGTCAGGCAGTTCGTCTGTACCTTGAAAGGAAATACTTTTGATTGGTACACCGATCTAGAGCCAGAAGTGATTGACAGTTGGGAGCAGCTGGAAAGAGAATTCATGAACTGCTTTTACAGCACTAGGAAGACGGTTAGCATAATGGAGCTGACAAACACCAAGCAGCGGAAAGGAGAGCCAATCATCGACTATATTAATAGGTGGAGAGCTCTGAGTCTTGACTGCAAGGACTGACTCACTGAATTATCTTCAATTGAGATGTGCACCCAAGGCATGCACTGGGAACTTTTCTACATTCTACAAGGAAGAAACCCCGCACATTTGAAGAGCTGGCGACTCGTGCCCATGATATGGAGTTAAGCATCGCTAATAGGGGAACAAAAGATTTCCTGGTCCCAGAGAAAAAGAAAAATAAGAAAGAGGTAAAAAGCACCGAAAAAACCGTGAAAAGTACCCGAAAGAATCTATGGTCGTCAACACGACTCCGTTGAAATTTTCCTCTAAGGGCAAAAAGTCAAGAGTTGAAAAGAAAGATGGTGGAGGCGAGCAGCGTCGCCTAACTCTGAAGGAGAGTCAGGAAAAGGTCTATCCATTCCCTAACTCTAACGTTGCAGACATGCTAGAGCAACTATTGGAGAAACAAATTATTCAACTGCCTGAATGCAAGCAGCCAGAGCAGTTAGGGAAAGTCAATGACCCCAACTATTGCAAATATCATCGAGTCATCAATCATCCAGTTGAAAAGTGTTTTGTACTAAAAGAGCTTATTATGAGGTTAGCTCGCGAAAAGAAGATAGAGCTAGATCTGGATGAGGCAGCTCAGACAAATCATGTTGCGGTGGCAATGACTTCAAGCGTTCCACCATCGACACTATTTTATGATCAAAGAGAAAGCTTGATCCAATTTGGGACCTTTGAGCCTATAGTCGTTCGGTTTCAAAAGAAGATCATAATGACAAACTCTCAAGGCAAAGATGAGTATGTTGAAGATAATGATGAAAGGTGGATCCTTGTGACTCGTCGAAAGAAAAGAAAGTTGAGCTCCATTGAAAAAGAGTTGCGCTTCCGTCGAGATTACAGAAGAGGAAGCAAGACTCAGAAAAAGAAAGCAAAGAAGAAGGTGTGGAAGTCTAAGTCTATCAAGGAGGAGGACGATGATTTTTCTCAACCTCGGCGACCAGTAACTCTAGCATAATTTCTTCCAAGAAACTTCTTTGATAATCATCCAAAGGAAGTGCTGGAAGTTCTGCGTGTCATGTCGTCAACACAACAGAAGGCGAGGATATTCCTTCAAGTTCGGTTGAGACGACGATAGAATCAAAAAACCTACCGTCGTTCAACATAAACGACTTGTTGTCTCTCCTTTAGACAGCTAAGACCGCTCTTATTGATGCATTGCTAAACTCAAGTGCATTAAGTTCATCAAGTTCAAGCGTCCCAGCCTCCAGGATGCGTATATGAGCTTCTTGTTGCACATCCATTGGCTTTTCAGATGAATACCTATTGCTGGGATCAAAGTCTCATAACAGGCCTCTGTTTGTCTCAGGATACATGCGAGAACAAAGGGTTGGTCGAACTCTCGTTAACGATGGGTCAGCTGTCAACATTATGCCTAAGTCGACTATGAAGCAATTAGGTATCTCAATGGAAGAACTGACGAATAGCAAGTTGGTGATCTAGGGCTTCAATCAAGGCGGTCAACGAGCGATCAGCATGATTCACCTGGAGCTCATTATTGGAGACCTAAAGGCCAACATATTGTTCCATGTCATAGATTCGAGGACCACTTACAAGTTGTTGTTGGGGCGTCCTTGGATTCATGAAAACAGAGTGATAACTTCTACACTCCATCAATGCTTCAAGTTTTACCAAGATGACATTAAGAAGGTTGAAGTAGACTCCAACCCATTCTCAGAAGCTGAGTCCCACTTCGTAGACGCAAAGTTCTACTTAAAGACCGATAATGTCGGTGAAATTATGCCTGCAGAGATTCCTCTAATAAAATGGGAGGATAAATTCCAGTTCAAGCCACCAATAGATGCAAGAAAAAAACCAAGCGAAGGGGCCAGTACTTCTGACTCTCAAAAGGGTAAGACATCTACTAGCTCTATGAAGACTAAAACTTTGGAAGATGAGAAAGCTCCAAGTCATCATTTGCAGAATGCTAGAAGGGCTTGAAGGTTAGTGATGTGGAGATCTTGAAAGAAAGTTTTGTTACACCTCTTACGAAAATAACAAAACAAGAAATTCACAAACCAAAAATGGACCTGACAAAGGCGAATTTGCCTGAAAGATGAACAAAAGATTGGTTCGACCCAAAGGCTTATAAGCTGCTGGCAAAAGCAGGCCACCAATAAATGCAAGAAAAGAACCAAGCGAATGGGTCAGTACTTCTGACTCTCAAAAGGGTAAGACATCTACTAGCTCTACGAAGACTAAAACTTTGGAAGATGAGAAAGCTCCAAGTCACCATTTGTAGAATGCTAGAAGGGCTTGAAGGTTAGTGATGTGGAGATCTTGAAAAAAAGTTTTGTTACACCTCTTACGAAAATAACAAAACAAGAAATTCACAAACAAAAAATGGACCTGACAAAGGCGAATTTGCCTGAAAGATGAACAAAAGATAGGTTCGACCCAAAGGCTTATAAGCTGCTGGCAAAAGCAGGCCACCAATAAATGCAAGAAAAGAACCAAGCGAATGGGCCAGTACTTCTGACTCTCAAAAGGGTAAGACATCTACTAGCTCTACGAAGACTAAAACTTTGGAAGATGAGAAAGCTCCAAGTCACCATTTGCAAAATGCTAGAAGGGCTTGAAGGTTAGTGATGTGGAGATCTAAAAAAAAAGTTTTGTTACACCTCTTACGAAAATAGAAAACAAGAAATTCACAAACAAAAAATGGACCTGACAAAGGCAACTTTGCTTGAAAGATGAATAAAAGATAGGTTCGACCCAAAGGCTTATAAGCTGCTGGAAAAAGCAGGCTATGACTTCACAACTCACACTGAGTTTAAGAGCCTAAAAATTTATGAGCAGCCTAAACTTTCTCCGTCCTAGAAGAAGGTTTTGCAAGAAGACTATGCTATACCTGCCTCAAGGAAAGGACTTTGATATAAGTCTCCTAAGCCAGTTCGCATACCTAAAAAAGGGAAGGCAAAAGTGGCTAACAGCAATCACATAACGGCAAAGGAGGTTGATGACTCTAAAGAAGGAGAAAACAACAATCAAAGAACTTCTGTCTTCGATCGCATTCGACTGCCTGTCGCACATGCTTTAGTCTTTGAGAGGCTAAGCATGACGGAAACAGAAGAAGAAAGTCAGCGCCCAACGCCCAGCCTTGGCCGACGCTCAGCCTTTCAAACGCTTGTTATGCCTTCTGGGGAGGAAGAAGACATTCGTCATTCTCCAGTGACGACTCGACTCTCGACCTTTGAAAGATTAAGTGTGCTTATGAAGAAAAATAAGAAAGCACCTCGCGTGTCAATTTTTAATCGCCTTAAGCGTGAAGGTATCAAGAATCACTCTAACAAAAGGTCGTCTTTCGAGCCAAAAGAAAAAGAAAATATTTGTGGTGATACTCCTAGTATAACTACAAAGAAGAGTGGAGGAAAATCTCGCATGTCAATTTGGCGCCGCATTAAGCATGAGGATGCCAAGAATCATTCAAATCAGAAGCCCCTTTGTGAGACAAATGAGGGAGGAGAACTTCGTAGTACTTTTCCTTCCCGAATGAAAAGAAAAATTTTAGTCCCCTCAATACAAGTGAAGACTCTATAAAGGTAAAAAGACGTGACGTTGTTTTTACTAAGCCCAAAAGTGAAAGTTTAGAACAGGAAGAAGGCAAAACTTCATGTCATTACATCACCATCATCGAAGAGTCGGAGAGTGAAATGTCCGAAGAAGATGTGGAGGATGCCCCACTCACGCTTGAGGATGGTGGTCAATCCACAATAGATGAACTCAAAGAAGTGAATCTCGGCACAGTAGAGGAATTGCGCCCAACTTTCATTAGCGCGTCTCTCTAAAATGAAGAGGAGGGGGAATATTTGAGCCTGCTCGCCGAATACAGGGACATCTTTGCTTGGTCATACAAAGAGATGCTAGGACTTGATCTGAAAGTAGCAGTCCATCATCTCGCAATCAAGCAAGGGTATCGACCCGTCAAACAGGCTCAACGATGCTTTCGACCAGAGCTTATCCCCAAATTGAAGCAGAATTCAATAAATTGATTGAAGCAGGATTCATTCGTGAAGTCAAATATCTGACGTGGATAGCCAACATTGTTCCCGTTAGAAAGAAGAACGGACAGCTTCGCGTTTGCGTAGACTTTCGTGACTTAAATAACACATGCCCAAAGGATAAATTTCCACTGCCTATCAGAGAGATCATGGTTGACGCAACTACTAGGCACGAGGTCTTATGTAACGACCCGACTTTCTAGAAGTCGTTACGTCATGCATACACCTCAAAATGATACTTTTCGTACATTTGACTAAAAACCAAGAAATTTATAAAATAAATAATTAAATTTGAATAGTTCAAAATCCTTTACATAAGAAAATAAAACTAACCCTTGATCGGGGTACCCCTAACCAACAAATTAAATCAAAACAATTAACGAATAAAATAAATAAACAGAATACAACCACCGATTCAAAAAAACTGAACAACCCATGTAAGAAAAACATAAATAAATGAAACGCGGAAGCCTCGATGTGTCCTTATTTGGCCCGATCACGGATTCTTCCTGTCGCCCGCCGGTGCATTTATGCCTTTACCTGAAATTCATAAAAAGGAAAGAATGAGTATAAACTCAGTAAGTAATCCAATTGCTGGGATTTCTGGATATAAGGGCAAGTGGCCCCATCACTATGCCTAGCGGCCTAAGGGCACGCCGTCGATACTGAAGTGTGAGCCTGATGACCCACACTAATGAACATGGAGGTGAACCCGTAGGTCCACGCATGTCTAGTGGCCTGATGGCACACCGTCAAAATTGAAGGTGAACCTGACGATTCACAATTTTTAGCATGGGACGGCACGGGCATCTGGCATCAGATTTAATCATACATACATATATATTTAATAAGCACAGCCATCGACCAAGCATACACAAGTTTATGATTAGAAAATTCCAGTAGACAGAGAGGTCATAAACATGTTAGTCGCCAGTCCAAAACATGCATGCAAAAAACTTATGGCAGGACAATACAGCGTGAGACAGGCTGAGGCCTAGCCTGAAGGTCAGCCCAGCAATAGAACCACTTACCTGAAACAAACAATAAATACCCACGCAAAATCCAAGCTTTACGAATAAACCAACAGTAGCCACCACCTTCAAGTCTTCTTCCTAAAACACAAGCGAAAGGCTTTCACCCCAAAACCAAACTTGAAGAACAATCGTCAGGTATCCAAAAGAAACCACAACCTTACCCCGAATCCAATGGCGTGACTGTCCAAGCGACTCCAGCATTGATAGCGGCACGAACGGCCAGATCCAAACGGCAGCGGCGCGTAGTGGCTGGCGGACGCGATCGACGGCGTCTGGCAGCAGCAGAACGGCAGCGTGCAGCGACGGTGCGATCTGGGCAGAACGGCGCGGCGACGCGATCTGTAACGACGATCGGCGGCGACGCGAAGAAGCAGTGGCGCGCAGAGCTGCTGGCTGGGACGGCCGTCTCGGCTGGCGTAGACGGCGCGGCGCAAGGCGGTAGGGTGGATGGCGTGCGCGAGAAGAAAGAGTTTGCACGCACTACGAGACACCCTAATTATATAAATCTATATTATTATAATATATTATAATTAATATATTATAATAATTTATATTTAAATAATAATAACTTATATTTAAATAATAACAATAATATATATATAAATAATAAGGGCAATTTTTAAAAATAGAAAAATAAGATAAACTATTTACATAAAAGAACAAAATTGTTAGATAGTTGTGATAGACGTTGATAGAAGTCTATCAGGGTCTATCAGTGATAGAAATGATAGAAGTCTGTCACTGATAGAAGTCTATCAATATCTATTAGTGTTTTTTTTTTTGTTATTTTCTTTAAATAGTTTGATATTTTTTTCATATGTGAAAATTTTCCAAATAATAATGATAAATATATATATTTATATTATTATTATTCCTTTTTCTTCTCCAAACTCTAAATTCATCGAATTCTCCACAATAAAACTCAATTCCAATTCAAATTCCACCAAAATATCCAACACTTAATCTATTAACCTTTGAAATTAAATTTTGGGGACGTTACATTCCTTCCCCCTAAATAAAAACTTTCGTCCTCGAAAGTCTCAATCTTGAAATAGTTCTGGGTACTGAGTTCTCATCTCATCTTCTCGCTCCCACGTCGCTTCCTTGAGATGATGCTTCTGCCACAACACCTTCACCAACGCTATCTCCTTGTTGCGCAGGACTTTCACCTCTTTTGCTAGAATCTGGATCGGCTTCTCTTCATAGCTTAAGTTCTCTTTCAACTGCAATGGCTCAAAATCTACCACATGAGAGGGTCCACCACATACTTCATTAACATCGAAACATGAAAACATTGTGAACTGCTGAAAGAGACGGCGGTAGCGCTAACCGGTATGCCACAGAGCCTATTCGTTCCAACACCTCAAAAGGTCCAATGAAACGGGGACTTAACTTCCCTTTCCTCCCAAATCTCAGGACGCTTTTCATAGGTGCCACTTTCAGGAACACATTCTCTCCTACCTCAAATTCCAAATCTTTGCGCCTGACGTCAGCATAACTCTTCTGTCTACTCTAGGCTGTCTGCAATCTTGCCCTGATCTTCTAAACGGCTTCGTTTGTAATCTGAAGCAACTCGGGTCCCAGTAGCTTGCGTTCACCAACCTCGTCCCAGTACACCGGGGATGTGCAATTCTTCCCATACAAAGCCTCAAATGATGCCATGCCAATAGTAGCCTGGTAGCATATTATTATATGCAAACTCCATAAGGTGCAATTGAGAATCCCAACTCCTTGAAAACTCCAACACGCAGGCGCGTAGCATATCCTCCAGAATCTGGTTCAATCGCTCTGTTTGACCATCAGACCGTGGGTGGAAAGCTGTGCTGAAATCTAACCGAGTACCCAACGCTGCTTGTAGACTCTTTAAAAAACTGGACGTGAAACAAGGGCCCCTGTCGAATACGATGGACACTGGCACCCCATGTAGCGTCACCACCTCCTTCAGATACAACTGCGCCCACTTGTTCAATGAATATGTGGGCTTCCCTGGAATAAAATGAGCTAGCTTCGTGAGTCTATCCACAACTGCCCATATCACCGAAAAGCCTTTGGCCGGTCTTGGCAAACCTAGTACGAAATCCATCGACACGTTCTCCCACTTCCACTCTGGTATGCTTAGGGGCTGCAACAGACCTGCCGGCTTCTGTCTTGGGGCTTTCACTTGTTTACACACTAAGCACTTACTAACAAATTCTGCTATCTCTCTCTTCATGTTGTGCCACCAGTAGTGTCGCTTCAAGTCTTGGTACATCTTGGTGCTACCTAGATGCAGTGCGAACGGTGAGTTATGAGCTTCTGTCAACAATTCCTTCATAAGGTCATCATCTGTCGGTACACATAGGCATCCTTGATACAACAGACCACCGCTTGCGGAAATTGAGAACTCACCTCCTTGCCCTGCCTTAGCCAAGTGGAGCTTCTCAACAAGATACAGATCGCTGACCTGAGCATTGATAAGTCTCTGCCTCAAGGTTGGTTGAACTGTCAGCTGTGCCAACTGGGAAGTGACTTCCCCTACTGCTACCGCTATTTCTGCTCGCTCAAACTCATGGTGTAACTGGACCTGCCTGGTAATTAAAGCTGCTGAGTGAACTGTCTTTCTACTCAAAGCATCTGCTACCACATTCGCCTTGCCTGGATGGTACACTATCTCGCAGTCATAATCCTTCATTGACGCAACTACTAGGCACGAGGTCTTACGTAACAACCCGACTTTCTAGAAGTCGTTACTTCATGCATACACCTCAAAATGACACTTTTCGTACATTTGACTAAAAACCAAGAAATTTATAAAATAAATAATTAAATTTGAATAGTTCAAAATCCTTTACACAAGAAAATAAAACTAAACCTTGATCGGGGTATCCCTAACCAACAAATTAAATCAAAACAATTAACGAATAAAATAAATAAAAAGAATACAACCACCAATTAAAAAAACTGAACAACCCATCTAAGAAACACATGAATAAATGAAACGCGGAAGCCTCAACATGTCCCTATTTGGCCTGATCACAGATTCTTCCTGCCGCCCGCCGGTGCATTTATGCCTTTACCTGAAATTCATAAAAAAGAAAGGATGAGTATAAAACTCAGTAAGTAATCCCATTGCTGGGATTTCTGGATATAAGGGCAAGCGGCCCCATCACTATGCCTAGCAGCCTAAGGGCACGCCGTCGATACTGAAGTGTGAGCCTGATGACCCACACTAACGAACATGGAGGTGAACCCGTAGGTCCACGCATGTCTAGTGGCCTGATGGCACACCGTCAAAACTGAAGGTGAACCTGACGATTCACAATTTTTAGCATGGGACGGCATGGGCATCTGACATCAGATTTAATCATACATACATATATATTTAATAAGCACAGCCATCGACCAAGCATACACAAGTTTATGATTAGAAAATTCCAGTTGACAGAGAGGTCATAAACATGTTAGTCGCCAGTCCAAAACATGCATGCAAAAAAATTATGGCAGGACAATACAGCGTGAGACAGGCTGAGGCCTAGCCTGAAGGTCAGCCCAGCAATAGAACCACTTACCTGAAACAAACAATAAATACCCACGCAAAATCCAAGCTTTACGAATAAACCAACAGTAGCCACCACCTTCAAGTCTTCTTCCTAAAACACAAGCGAAAGGCTTTCACCCCAAAACCAAACTTGAAGAACAATCGTCAGGTATCCAAAAGAAACCACAACCTTACCCTGAACCTAATGGCGTGACTGTCCAAGCGACTCCGGCACTGGCAGCGACGCGAACGGCCAGATCCAAACGGCAGTGGCTGGCAGACGCGATCGGTGGCGCCTGGCAGCGGTAGAACGGCGACGCGATCTCGGTGGAACTGCGTGGCGGCGCGATCTGCAACGACGATCGGCAGCGACGCGAAGAAGCGGTGGCGCGCCAAGCTGCTGGCTAGGACGACCGTCTCGGCTGGCGTAGACGGTGGCAACGAGCATAGACCGAGCGGCGACAAGAGAGAGTGACGAGATCGAGCGGCGCGGCGTGAGGGGGTAGGGTGGACGGCGTGTGCGAGAAGAAGAAGAAGAGAAGAAAGAGTTTGCACGCACTACGAGACACCCTAATTATATAAATATATATTATTCTAATATATTATAATAATTTATATTTAAATAATAATAACTTATATTTAAATACTAACAATAATATATATATAAATAATAATGATAAATATATCTATTTATATTATTATTATTCCTTTTTCTTCTCCAAACTCCAAATTCATCGAATTCTCCACAATAAAACTCAATTTCAATTTAAATTCCACCAAAATATCCAATACTTAATCTTTTAACCTTTGAAATTAAATTTTGGGGACGTTACACCTTATCCTTTATGGATGGGTCGTCTGGGTATAATCAAATACAGATGTCTCTTGCAGATGAAGAAATGACTGGCTTCCGCATTCCGAAGGGAATATACTGCTACAAGGTGACGCTCTTCGGATTAAATAATGTTGGCGCTACTTACCAACGCGCCATGCAAAAAGTGTTTGATGATATGTTGCACAAACATGTCGAATGCTATGTTGATGATCTCATGGTTAAGTCTAAGAAACGATAAGACGATCTAAGAGATTTAAAAGTTATGTTTGACCACTTGCGAAAATATCAATTGAGGATGAACCCTCTCAAGTGTGCATTCGGCGTAACCACAGGAGAGTTTCTCGGTTTCATCGTAAGGCATCGGAGAATTGAGATAAACCAGTCCAAGATCAATGTTATTCAAAAGATGTCGTGGCCAAGAAATCTACATGAGTTGAGAAGTCTCCAAGGTCGTTTGGCTTACATACGGAGATTTATTTCCAACCTTGTTGGCCGATGTCAACCTTTTCAAAAGTTGATGAGAAAAGGAGAGAGCTTTTAGTGGGATGAGGCCTGTCAAAATGCTTTTGACAGTATAAAGAAATACTTGCTTAATCCCTCTGTCCTAGGCGCTCCTTTAGCTGGCAAGCCTTTGATATTGTATATTGTCGTGCAGGAAAGATCGCTGAGGGCATTATTGGCGCAAGAAGGGGAGAAGAGGGAGGAACGTGCTCTCTACTGTCTAAGTAAGACCCTAACTAGAGCTGAGATCAATTACTCCCCTATCGAGAAAATGTGTCTTGCGCTTTTCTTTGCTATAGACAAGCTAAGGCACTACATGCAGGCTTTCACGGTTCACCTAGTTGCGAAAGCTAACCCCATTAAGTATGTCCTATCCAGGTCAATCATCTCCGGGCGCCTGGCCAAATGGGCAATTCTACATCAGCAATACGACATTGTGTATGTCCCACAAAAGGCGATTAAAGGATAAGCATTAGCTGACTTCTTAGCAAATCACCCAATTCCATCAGATTGGAAGTTATGCGAAGACTTGCCCAACGAAGAAGTTTTCTTGGTTGAAATTACTGAGTCTTGGACCATGTATTTCGATGGTGCAGCGCGAAGGAGCGGAGCGAGGGTAGGCATCATCCTCATCTCACCTGAAAGACATATGTTGCCTTATAGCTTTACACTTGGTGAATTATGCTCAAACAATGTCGCTAAATATCAGACTTTAATAATTATCCTCCAAATGGCGTTAGAAATGGGAATATCATACATAGAAGTTTATGGCGATTCGAAGTTGATAATCAGTCAACTCTTTCTGCAGTATGATGTGAAGCATGCAGAGTTAAAGTCTTACTTCACCTATGCCAAAAAGTTGCTGGAAAAGTTTGACAGCATGATGTTGGAGCATGTACCAAGGTCAGAAAACAAGAGGGTAGATTCTTTGGCAAACCTGGCTACAGAATTGACGATTCAAGACGATAAAACTCTAAACATATCGCTTTGCCAAAGGTGGGTTATACCGTCGATTGAGACTGAATGCAAAGAAATGAACCTTTGATTGACGAAGAAGATTGGCGCCAACCCATCATAGATTATTTTGAGCATGGTAAACTTCCAACAGATTCTGTCGTAAAACAGAGGTGCGAAGGAGAGCAACTCATTTCATTTATTACAAAGGGACCTTATACCGCCATTCTCTGGAATGACTCTTTCTTCGATGTCTTGGAAAAGAAGAGTCAATAAAAGCGCTAGAGGAGGCACATTCAGGTGTCTGTGGTGCGCATCAATCTGGACCTAAGCTCCAATTCCAGCTAAAGAGAATGTGATACTATTGGCCCAAGATGATCCAAGATTCGATGGAGTATGCAAAGAAGTGTGAACCTTGTCAATACCATGCAAACTTCATACATCAACCGCCAGAACCCCTGCATCCAACTGTGGCTTCATGGCCTTTTGAAGCTTGGGAGCTTGATCTTGTTGGTCCTATAAGACCCAAGTCATCAGCAAGACATTCTTACATCTTTGTAGCGACAAATTACTTTTCAAGGTGGGCTGAGGTCATTGCGTTGAGAAAAGCCAAGAAAGAAAATGTGGCAGACGACTTTATTCGAACTCACATCATCTATTGGTACGGAATTGCTCATCGAATTGTGACAGATAATGGAAGACAATTTTCTAACAACCTGATAGATAAATTGTGTGAAAAATTCAAATTCAAGCACTATAAGTCGAGCATGTACAACGCCACAGCGAATGGGCTGGCAGAAGCTTTCAACAAAATGTTGTGTAATCTACTGAAATAAATTGTCTCTAAGTCAAAGAGAGACAAGAGAAGATTGGTGAAGCGCTATGGGCTGATAGAACTACTCATCGCACCCCTACAGAAGTTACACCATATTCTCTTATTTATGAAGTGGAGGCAGTTCTCCCATTGGAAAGATAAAATCCATCACTAAGGATGGCGGTTCAAGAGGGGCTGACTACAGAAGACAATGCCAAGTTACGTCTTCAAGAGTTAAAGGCACTTGACAAAAAATGGCTAGAAGCTCAACAGGAGTTGGAATGTTATCAAGCGCGAATGTCCAAAGCCTTTGATAAGCATATGAAGCCTAGGTCATTTCAGAGTGGTGATCTAGTACTTGCTGTAAGAAGACCAATCATTACGACCAGACATACAGGAAATAAGTTCACTCCTAAGTAGGATGGACCCTATATCGTCAAAGAAGTCTACACAAATGGAGCATACAAGATCATCGATCAGGATGGATTAAGGATTGGCCCCATCAATGGCAAATTCCTTAAGAAATTTTATGCTTGATAAATATGCAAATAACTCCTTATCGCAAGAGCCTAAACTACATGGTGCTTCTAGCCTGCATGAGCTTAAAAGGTGAATGGCAAAAAAAAAAAAAAAAAAATAGTTGAACTACGTTATGACTTGATCCCTACACATTACATAGGGTACATAGGTAGCTTGAAGAAAACTTTAAGTTCAGTCCAGTTAAAAAAAAGTTGAACTACGTTATGACTTGATCCCTACACATTATATAGGGTACGTAGGCAGCTTGAAGGAAACTTTAAGTTCACCAGTTTAAAAAAAAGTTTGAATTACGTTATGACTTGATCCTTATACGTTATATAGGGTACTAGACAGCTTGAAGGAAACTTTAAGTTCAGTCCAGTAGAAAAGCAGTAAAAAAATAATAAAAAAAGCAAGCAAAAAAAAGACAAAAAAAAAATCAAATGAAGAACCATCTAAAAGAAGAAGAAGGTCTGTGAAGTATTCCTCGGTAAAAAGAGAAAAAGAAGAGGAGCTATCGACGACAAATCTGGAACGCTAGACCATTCTTGTAGGGAACGCAACCCCAAAGGAAGGTACCTAGCAGAAGTGGAGTCGTTGACGGCAGATCTGGAACGCCCGACCGTTCCTGCAGGTTACGCAACCACAAGGGAAGGTACCTAGCAGAAGTGGGGTCGCTGACGGCAAACCTATCAACGACAAAGCTGGAATGCCCGATCGTTCCTGCAAGTTATGCATCCACAAGGGAAGGTACCTAGAATAAGTAGAGTTACTGACGGCAAATTTGGAACGCCCGATCGTTACCGCAAGTTATGCAACCACAAGGGAAGATACCAAGCGGAAGTGGGGTCGCTGACGGCAAAACTATCAACGGCAGAGCTGGAATGCTCGACTGTTTCTGCAAACTACGCATCCACAAGAGAAGGTACCTAGCAGAAGTGGGGTCGCTGACGGCAAATCTGGAACGCCTGATTGTTCTTGCAGGTTATGCAACCACAAGGGAAGGTACCAAGTGGAAGTGGGGTCGCTGAAGGCGAAACTATCAACGGCAAAGCTGCAAAAAAGGGGTAACCATTGCTGCAAAAGTATAAAACAAATATACCTACATATATGGCAAAAAAAGAGGAAGAGAGCTTACCTTTTGAAAATATGTAATGATGCCTGGAAGGTAAAAAAAAAGTTACTAACTTTGATCCAAAAAAAAATTGGGGGCAAGTGAGTATAATTAAAAATAAAATAAAAAAAGAAGGAAGGAAAAAAGAGAGAAAAAAATGTTGGAGTTGATGCCCTAAATCTCGTGGTCTTGTATTTTGTAAACTTGCATTGTACAAATCAAATTATTTATTTAATAAAATAATTGTTATTTTATTTGACATTTAGTTGCACTAACAAAAAAAAAAAATAAACTAAGATCCTAGGTTATTAGTAGTAACTTAAACACGTATGTACAGACATACAACTGGATCGTGTTTAAGTGATAACCTAAACGGTCTGTAGTAGATGGATAAGGCTAGGTACCTTATCCTGATAACACTACGGATACGACCCACTTTGTGATTAATACAAGTGTTGTAAAGTGTCACAAACGTTTAGATCCTAAATGTTCATGTGGAGACATGTGAGTGCGGGTATCCTATATATGTGAGACATATATAAGACCGGATCGCGAAATGATTAGTCTCCTGTATTAACACCGTTACTTAATAAGACTTACATTTCACTAAGATGATCATATGTGACTCAACCTTAATCCTGAGTCAGTTGTGAACTTCTGCTTGTGAGGGCAATCCTTTAATTTGTATGGGTGAGAGTGGCCAGGTTTGTCGACTCAATGAGCCTACCATTTTGAGGATTTGTCCAAGCAGGGAACTGGGAACTCAACTGTACAAGAAGGAATTCATGTCTTATGAATTGCTCCCTTAAGAGCTGATACCGGGTCTTGAACAATGAGGCGTCTCACCCTCTCACTGGCCAGCGAGGGGTCTAGCTCATAGTTGGACTATGAGTAAATTGTTCATTAGAGGGATCAGTGGTACTTAAGGAGTTAGAGGTAACATAGGGGTAAAACGGTAATTTGACCCAGCTGTTGTTATGAGAAATTTATGAAGGGTCGACTTGCTATTGATTGATTATATCCGTGGACATAGAAATATATCGACAGTAAGAAGAGTGCAGCTGTCGATCTTTAGTGGAACGAATGACAGTTAATGAATGTTGATTAATTTAATTAAAGAGTTTAATTAATTAATTTCGTACTATTGGAGTTTCAAACTGATAGGTCCATTAGGTCCACATTCTAGCTCATATAGATTAAGATGATAGTCAGTTGTCTTGGTTTAATTCGAATTGTTCAAATTAAGTTAAGGAAATTAATTGTATGAGATACAATTAAATAATATATATCGATACATTATAATATAAAGGGAAATTGTTGTGTATAGAAGAAAAACAAAACTAATTACACATATAGAAAAAAGTCCAGTCCATGCTTTTCTATTTTCCATTGTTTTGTTCTATATGTGTAATTAGTTTTGGTTTTTTTCTATTTTTGAAAAGACCCCTAATATAAAGTAGATTTTTATATTAAATGTAAAAATTAAACTTTATCATATACTTGAGAGAAATATTTGAATAAGATTCAAATATTAAATATTATATGAATGAGATTTATATAAAACTATAGGTTAAAAATAATGTGAATATGATTCATATTAAACTATAGATTATGCGAGAGAAATTGGTTAATTAGTAACTAATTATTATTATATATTAAATGAGATTTAATATATATATAATTTAATTTAATTTATATTATTAATTTATTTAAATTAAATTAAAGAAAATATTAACTCCCATTTCGGAGTTATTATGAATATGGTGTGAAGTTTTTTTTCTCCATAAATCCTCTCCACTAACTCTCTCTAGAATTTTTCTTTAAATGAAAAGATAACTTCTTCTTCCTCCCTTTAAATAGGCAAATGAAGACCACTCTCCATGGATTTTGATAACCTTGAGAATAGTGAGTGCTCTTTGGTGGTAGTGTTCTTATCTTTTTGTAGAAGAATTTTGTGAAGAAGATTCATCTAGGGTAAGCAACTTCTTCTTGCTTTTTCTTTTCCTTCTCAAAAAGCATGGTGTTTATCATGTTCTTTTCTATTTTCTTTGTGTTTTAAAATTCATAATTGAGTAATTGAAATCACAACGCGATATATCGCTTCCGTTGGAAATTTAATTCCTTCAGGTAAAACGATAATTTGACCCAGCTGTAGTTATGAGTGATTCGTGAAGGGTCGACTTACTGTTGATTAGTTATATCCATAGACACATAAATATATCTACAGTGTGAAGAGTGTAGTTGTGGGTTTTTAGTCGAGTGACCTACAGTTAATAAATGTTATTAATTTAATTCAAGAATTTAATAAATCAATCTTGTATCATTGGAGTTTCTAATCTAATCTATTTGGGTAAAACGGTAATTTTGACCCAGTTGTAATTTCAAGAATTTGTAAAGGGTCGACTTATTGATGATTGGTTATATCCATGGACACATAAATATATCCATAGTGCGAAGAGTGCAACTGTGAGTCTTTAGTGGAGTGACTCACAGTTAATGAATGTTGATTTGATTAATTGATTAATTAAAGAGTTTAATTAATCTAATCTAGGATCATTGTAGCTTTTAATCTGTAGGTTCATTAGGTCCTCTTGCTAACTCACTAAGGGTAAAAGTAAGGTTCAATTATTTTTGGAATAATTTGAATTATTCAAATTATTTAGGGAATTTAATATTAATAGAGATTAATATAAAATGTTTGTATATATGTACATATATATAGTTAGTTAATTAGTTAGTTAGTTATAAATATGATTTATAACTAAACTATAGAATAAGAGAGAACGATATTTGAATAAGATTCATATTTAAACTATATAGTCAAATTAATGTGAATGTGATTCATATTAAAACTATAGTATATAAGAGAGAGATATGCATTTTTATGCATGATATTTAAGATTAATTAATTATTATTATTTCAAAGTAATTAACTAAATGTTAATTAATTAATTAATTAATTAATTATTATTTGATTTATTATTATTATTATTACTACTTAACTCCCCTACAGTTATGCAGGGGAATGGTGAGTGAGGGTGAGGGGCAATTAACTCCCCTCACTATTTCTTCTACGAATATGTTGAAGAAGAAACACCTCAGGTGACTAGCTCTCTCTCTCTGTGTTTTTCTCTGTAATACATTCCTTGTAAAAATAAAATGAATCTCACCATTCTTGATCTTTACCTTGAGTATAACAAGGAAGCCTTAGTGGTAGTGTTCCAATTGTTGTACAAGTTCGTGCAGAGGTTACTATTCTTTGTCAAATATTTTACCTTGTATATTTTCTTGATTATTGAATAATACAAAGAAGGGTTTAAATACAAGTTTAACCAAGATTATCCAAGAATATCTTAACTACAAAAAAAAAAGGAAATGCAAATAAAATATATGAATATAGATTTTCTATTTTCATGAAAATTTCCATGAAAATCTCCTAAAGATATATTTTACATTTACACCCTGCCTCAAGGTGGTAAAGTGACAGCTATCTTGAGTTTGGTAAACAACTGATTAAAGCGACCAGATGGCAAGACTTTGGTGAATATATCAGCTGGTTGTTCTGTAGTGGGAATGGGTTGTAAGGTGAGAGTGTTGCTCAGTAGGTGATGACGGACAAAGTGACAATCATTCTCAATATACTTAGTGCGCTCATGAAAAACATCATTGTGAGCAATCTGGATGACACTGCGATTATCACAATGAAGTATAGTAGCAGACTGTTGAGGTACACCCATGTCGGCAAGAAGCCAGCGGAGCCATAATAATTTTGAAGTAGCATCAGCAAGAGCACGATATTCAGATTCAGTGCTAGAACGAGAGACAACACTTTGTTTCTTACTTCGCCAAGAAATGAGAGGATCACCTAGGTAGAAGCAGTAGCCTGTGGTAGAGCGCCGATCAGTGGGATCACCAGCCCAATCAGCATCGGAATATCCAGATAAAACAAGTGAGGACTTAGAAGAGAACTGAAGTCCATGGCCCAAGTTACCCTTGACATAGCGAAGGATACGAAGAACAGCAGTGAAATGAATGGTTCTTGGGCAGCCATGAATTGACTAACAATATGCACAGCATATGCAATGTCTGGACGTGTCACTGTCAGATAAATAAGACTGCCAACAAGTTGACGATACAGACTTGCAGAGCTAGCCTATTATACTAGGCTATTAATACTAGGTTAGAGTATACTAGGCTATTTTTATATAATTTATATATAGATTTAACCAATTATATATATATAATTTATATATATATATATAATATATATTTTATATAAAGTATATTTTATACTATACTATTTCTTTTTCTAATATTTGGAATTAATCTTTATAACTAAATTAAGATAATTATATATTTTTTCTATATAATTATAGAATTGTATAGTTGCTCTATTATCAATATCTAAGTATTATTATATACTTTAAGATATATTATATCTTATGTGAATTATGTGAGATATATTAAATTTTGACAATACAAGCAAGAGACCCCTCCCTCTAATTTTTTTTTCTTTATTTGAATTTTTAATTTTTAGGACTTATATTTCATTTTAATGTGTCTCACAATTCGAAAGAATTAGGGGAGGGTCGTTTCATTTTTGTATCGAGAACGAAGAGATTCAAGAGATAAGAGAATTAAGGATACCCACTAGAAAGACTAATCCAATCCATAATGATGTACCGGAAAATACAACATTTTTGTTACCCGACCAACCATCAGGAGAAGCAAATACAACGGGCACACTAATCAGTAAGATTGATGAAGTAACAATTAATGCAAAAACAGCCAATTGGAAAGCAATAGTCATGTTTCTAATCCTCCAATCTACCAACAAAATATACCATTTGATCCCTTTACCAGCCAGCTAAAATTTTGATAAAATGTATCAGGGAGGGATTTTACCATAAATCCATTGATTCTATATTACTTCTTACTTTTTTAATACTTTAGCATGCATGGGATTGAGGGTAGTCTTTTTTTACTTCACAAAAAGGGGTATACTGGATCATATATATCTATATACATATAGATAGACTTATAGATTCACGCCTGATATTTGTCTATAGTATAGACAGTAATGGTAGCAACTTATATGTCAATGTTCTATTCGATGGGATGGAATATAAATCAAATAGAAATTATCTTTCGGAGAGATGGCCGAGTGGTTGATAGCTCCAGTCTTGAAAACCGTTATAGTTCGAAACAAAGAACTATCGAGGGTTCGAATCCCTCTCTCTCCTTTTGCTCGGTGAATAGATTTGTTTCTGTATTTTATTGGTTTTACTCGGCTCAGTATCATAAAAGGGAATGGCTCGGCTAGGTGTAGCCGAGCCAAAACAGAAAAAAAGATTAGATAGAAATGAAGAAAGGAAAAAGGAAGACTTTTAAAATATAACCCGATCCGTCCAACCTGATATGTATGGTGGAATCAAATTGAT